>CM028131.1:1320715000-1325715000 GCA_016271365.2 Neoceratodus forsteri
CAGACGGACAATACCACGACCATGTACTATCTAAACCACCAGGGCGGGACGTGTTCCATGCTTCTATGCAAGGAAGCTGTCCGCATCTGATCACTCGTGCGCAGCCTGGAGGCGGATCTCCTAGCCATTCATGTGGCAGGAGCCTCCAACACCCTGGCCGATGCCCTAAGCCGGATAGGGGCTGCGTCCCACGAGTGGTCTCTCCTGCCGGAGGTAGTACAAGATCTATTCTCCCATTGGGGCACACCTCAGGTGGACCTGTTTGCCTCCAGGGAGAATGTGAAGCTGAGACTGTTCCATGCCCACCCCCCTCAGCAGGGCTCGCTGCAGGGGGACGCCTTCTCGAGGCCGTGGACCCCGAGCCCCTTCTACGCCTTTCCCCCGTTCCCCTTGATGCACAAGGTGCTTCTCAAAGCAAGCAGGGACAAGGTGCAGGTGATTCTGATAGCCCCAGACTGGCCCCGCTAGTACTGGTACCCAGATCTCCTCAGCCTCAGCTCCAGGCTCCCGAGGCAGCTTCCAGCTCGCCCAGACCTGCTCTCAGTCAGTCAGGGGAAGGTGTTCCATCCGGACCTTCAGTCCCTGCACATGACGGCCTGGTTCCTGAGCGGCTAGAGTTCCAGGCCTTGGGTCTTTCCGACGAGGTCCTCAATGTAGTTGAGGCGTCCCGTAAGGAGTCGACCAGAAAATGCTACGCCTTCAAATGGAAGAGATTTTCCATTTGGTGCCAGGGCAAGGGCCTTGACCCTTCCTCCTGTTCCTTGGCGAGCATATTGGACTACCTGTGGTCCCTTTCTCAGCAAGGGCTTAGGTCGACGACCCTTAAGGTGCACCTGGCAGCCATCTCTGCTTACCGGGCGCGGGCCGGGAAGCAGTCAGTGCGCAGGAGAAGGTGGTCTGGCTTTCGAGGCCTTGATCATACTCTCCGTGCGAGAACCCCACCGTGGGATCTACTGCTGGTACTGGCAAAGCTCATAGGCAAGCGTATCGAACCAATGCACAGGTGTGAACTCTCTCACCTGTCGTGGAAGACCGCCTTCTTGGTGGCTATCACGTCAGCCAGAAGGATGGGAGAGCTCCAAGCGCTCTGCATCGAGTCTCCTTACCTGGTCTTCCACAGGGACAAGGTTGTCCTGCGCCCCCACCCGAAATTCCTTCCGAAGGTGGTGTCGGAGTTTCACCTTAACCAGGTGTTGACTCTGCCGGTGTTCTACCCCAGTCACACCTCGGAGGCCGAATATAGGCTCCATACTCTGGACCCTAGAAGGGCGCTTGCTTACTATAAGGAGCGCACGGCTGAAATTCGAGGAGAGGTTCGCCAGCTGTTTGTTACCTACGCTGAAGCCGCACCTGGCAGACCTGCAGCAAGTCGGACGATAGGCAGGTGGGTCACCTCCTGCATAGATCTCTGCTATAAGTTGGCGGGCATGGAGCCTCCCAGAGGGATAAGAGCTCATTCTACCCGCCATACTGCTGCATCGGTGGCTGCTTCCAGGGATGTCCCTATCCAGGTAATCTGCAGGGCTGCTACCTGGAAGTCAGCACACCTTCATCACCCATTACCACATCGACCTTGAGTCACGCCGGGATGCTGGTTTTGGGGCCTCGTTCTCCAGTCTCTATTCCCAAGTAGGGGTGTGCGCCTGCCTCCCTCCTCCCAGAGAACTGTAGGAGTCTGCCAGACAGTGTGGATGAACAACTTATCAATGTCCCTAAATGGGTTACTCACTGTAACGGAGTTCTAGGAATGGTATATGTTGTTCATCCATACATTCCCGACCTCCGGCCGACGCACAACCTGAGCTTTCAGTGGGCCAGATCTGGCGTCATGGGGCGGAGCCGAGAGTTTTACCACCCGGGTGGGTGGGAGGAGCCAGCTTGAAGACCTTCCGGCAAGATTTAAAGCGGCTAGGATACCTGCCAGACAGTGTGGATGAACAACATATACCATTCCTAGAACTCCTGTTACAGGTGAGTAACCTGTATATAGCAGGCATTGCATGGTTTTGTGTAAGTTGACCAACCTTATTTCACAGGCGGTCCTCCGAGACGAACTGCAGAATTGGTCTCGAGGATAAGTGGTACCTTATGATTGAAACCAGTGTACATGTGGGGTATTGGTGTCGCAATTCTTGTGTATCGTGTGGACCATTAGAGGGAACAAAAGGGGGTCTCACTGTCCCAGAGGGCTGTGACCAAACTCGACCAGCCATTACCAACCCTGACCTCTGGGTGGAGGCACCCGCCATAGAACCTAGGCCCCTCAACCTGTTGGTGGTCCAGCAGGGAGGGGTAGTAGCCCTTGGGATAGCACCACCTGGGGGTTACATTACCAAGATAAAATTTCCTTTCAAACTTATATAATGGGCATAAAATCAGTAAGTGGGTCAGATCATCTTCTCCTAGTTCACATTTACAATTATTTTCCTTTGTTTTGTAAATTATAATCTTCCTGGACATAAAGTCTCTACCACTCATTCACACTAATGGGATCTACGCCGAAGGCGCTAGGACCCAGTGGGAGCAAATGTTTTTGCAAGAGGGCCGGCACCATAGATGGAGCCATGAGGAGCAGCGCTGTGAGCCTCAGCTTGTGCGGCAATGACTGTCTCGGCATCGACCCTCCAACCACCTGGTTCCGTTTTTCCCTGCTGTCGAGTGCGCTTCAGTGACGACGTTGCTCACCCACCGGCAGTCAAACTTCAAACTAGCAGCATAGTTTTCCGTTTATTATTTTGTAGTATTTTTTTAATAAAGTACCGCTTACAATAATTTATTCTTATTAAAGAAAGAAGTCTTAGCCTACATTGACGGAGTCGACCATGAGCGGGTCAGGTGATGTTAGGGAGACTTCGTATGAAAGCTGTTCAGTCAGCCGGGCTGGGTCCGGTCCACCGCCTTCTCCGGAGATGGGGTCTGACAACGGATGGTCCAATGCCCGAGGGGAGGGGAGGGGAAGTCCCCCCGAAAGCATTAAAGAAAATGGTCACATTCTCAGCACCAGTAGGCCTCGAGCTCTTCTTCGACCCGTAGGTCAAAAAAGAGAAGGCATCACTCGAGGCCACCCTCTGATATGTCTGCACGTTGACGGTCGGTCATTGGGGTCAGTTGCCGGTCTCCTCATTCGGAGTCGCCAGTTTCTGGTTCTGGTCATCGGCCTCTTTGACATCGGAGCCCTTCCTTGCCTTCTGGTAGGGCTTCTGATGAGCAGTTTCATCAGTGGGCCGCTCTGATGGAGCAATGGGCTTGGAGGTTGGTCCAGCTGCCTGGCCTGGTAACTATGGGGCCCTTTGGCTCTCGAGGGATCGGGCAGGGTGATTGGGCCTCCCTAGTCACATGGCCCCCTCTAAGGTACCGTCGACTACGTGCTCAGGTGTTTTCCCCCCTCATGGCTGCAGCACAGGGGGTCACACCGATGCCTCTATCTCCTGGCATTCTTCCTCCTTTTCCTTCAAATCCTAATTTTCGGGGCCCTGGGTTGGTTTCGGTGCCGTCGGCATCAGTGGGTCATTCGGCGCTAATTTCGGCGCTTAATGCACGCCTGTCCACGACACCGTCTCGCCTGATAGTGCCATCCTTGGCGCTGTGCGGCTTTTCGGCACCGTTGAGTTTTTTGGCACCGTGTGGCCTTTTGGTGCCATGCGGCTTATCAGTGCCATTGTTCAGCTTCGGCACCATCCTGGCTTTTCATCTGCCAATCTTCAGGGCTTCTCCTCTCCGAATTCTTTTCCTTCCTCTTTTCTTGCTGATTTTCATTCCTTTCCTGTCCATACAGTCCCTACTGGGCTGTCAGGAGATGATATTGAGCCTGACCCAGATCTTAGACTGGGTGATGATGTGGAAGGAGCAGGACCTAATCCTGTTGCAGAGCCTGTGGCTGAGGACCTGTCATTTAAGTCTCTGTTGAAAAATTTGAATTCCATTCTTTCTCTCTAGACTATGGACATCGATCCTGGGAAGCTTTTAAGACTCCTATACCTTCATGTTCCGGACATCCCTATGGATTTAACTCCCCCAGTACAACCCTCCTTTGAGACGCTTTCTCAAATGGTATGGAATAATCTTGCTCTCATTCCTTCTGTGGCTAAGTCCATAGATAGGAAGTATGCTGCTCCCAAGGATCAACCTATTTTGACCTCTCAAGCCTTTGCGGATTCTACTGTAGTCTTGGCAGAGAATGATAAGGTCATCCTTCCTCAGACTACTACAGCTCGACCCATAAACAAACAACCTCGTAAGACAGATACTTTAGGTAAGAGAGTCTTTGCTGCATCTACCCTGGGTATGCATCTCTCCAGCTACCGGGGCTATTTCTCTCAGTATAAGTATATTCTTTGGCATTCGCTCAAACAAATGGTTGAAGCTCTACCGGAGTCAGACACTAATTCAGAGCTTCTTTAAACAATAACCAGGGGAATTGAGTCCAACAACCAGCAGGTTAAAGCAGCTATGGACGCCTTCGATACTGCCTCCCGGGCGGTGGCGGGCATTTGTACCTGCCGCCATTCCTGGCTGCGCACTTCAGGTTTCACGAATGATGCCCAGCAACAGGTCTTGGCGTTGCCCTTCGATGGTGTGTATCTCTTCGGTCCCCAAGTAGAACAGGCTGTAGAGGCCACACAAAAGACTAGGTCAGCCATTAAATTGGCTCGACCTCCTCCCGGCCCTTCTCAGTGGGGTGTTAACAAACACCAGTTTCATAACCGTCAGTCCTTTCGAGGTTTTAATAAAAATCAAGCTCCTCAGCCTCAAAAGAAAATGCAACAGAAAGCGCAAAGACCCAAAGCACCCAGTGCTGCCTTCTGAGTTTCAAACAACATGAAGTCTTGCTATATTATGACATATGCAGTGAGTCCCAACCTTCAAACTGTTCCGGAGGTGAAAGAGTTAACTTTCCATGCCAGGCATGGAACTTTGAGCTCGAGCTCGGTTGAAAACTCTGTCTGTTGTTCTTCAAACTCAAACTGTCAGATTCTTTACTCCGCCACTGAACAGTTGCTCCGGAGATTTCTCCTTCTGCTCGGTTCATTTTGTCTGTTAAAGTATTAATTTTTCGGTTCTCGAATCAATTTAAACGAATCGGTCGGTTCAAGACTCTGTCTGTGGTATTTGTGAGTACTAAATAGGTTTTACATTAATTTCATTCTGTGTGGAACTTGTAAACGGTTTTATCGTTCGCTTTGAACCGATCAGGTTATTTAAATACATTTATCTGTCTTTTTAGAAGTGCAGTTCCTGGTTCTTATCGGTTCTAAAAAAGCGGATTTCATTATGTTTTTCCACAACCTGTGACATGGTTGGGAACCGATAAGAGGGTCTTACTCTTGATTGCCATAAATGGGTAAGTTTGGTTAGGACTGGCACTATGTCTGAGAAACCCAAAGAAAAACCAGGCCCACTGGGTTTCCAGCACTGCAGTGTCTGTGGGAAGTCTTTGCCTAAGGATGACCCCACACCACCTGTGTTTATTGTCTGAGGTTTGATCACCTCAATGCAGACTGCCAGATTTGTAAAATTTTCCTGCAGCTACCCTGGAGAAAGAGTTGGTAGGCTCAGGAAAGGGAGGCCAAAAAGTCCGCTGAACCAGATGGCCAGCCGGTTCGTTCCAACTGAACTGAGGGAGTGCCCTCTGACCAGGGCGAGACTTCTCGGCAAAGGAGATCCGACTCTGAGGAGTCGGTTCCAGCAAAAAGGACTAGAAAATCAGTTGGTGTGGAGCCAAAACTTCCCTCTCCTTTTCTGAAGAAATAGCCAAAGCGATTAAAATTGTCCGATGCTTTTCCCGGTTCCCGAACCGCACCATCGAGTAAGCCGCTCGGTTCTAGCCGGTTCCACCGGGTTCAAGAGTATGATTTAGATGAGTATTATGAACCGGAGGAGGGGAAGAGGAGTATGAGGAGAGGAATGGATTTGAAAGTCTGGATGTGCCCATTGAACCGGATATCTCCCAGACATAGCTTCAGTAGGGGTCCCCCAGGCTTGAGTCCCTTCTCATTTTATGTTTTATAAAAAGTGGCTGAAACCTCCAGCTCCCTATGGAGGAAGCTGTGGATGATCAAGAAGAGCCTGACTATGTAGAAATGATGGATATCCCAGAGTCTAGGAGACTGTCTATTCCTTTGCATAAATCTTTTGGGAAACAGACAGTAAAAATTCTAAAACTCCTCACACTATACCTCCTGTGGATAAAAGAATGGACAAGAGGTACACATTGTCAGGCTCTGATATGGAGTTCCTTACACAACAATGCAGCCATGTGGGGTAGTGCAGGCTGCAGCCTGTGACAAGGCAAATATTCCCTTGGCCTCACACCCCCCTGACAAGGACTCCAGGAGGATTGATGCCATGGCAAAGAAACAGTACATGGCAGCATGCTTGGGACTCAGACAGGCAAATTATATGGCTTATGTTGCTAGATACCAGAAATCCAGATGGGACACTGTTATGGCTCTAGCAAAGCAGGTCCCTGGCCAGCTTGCCAAGGAGCTGGAGCAGGTGGCTGCTGATGGTATTGAGGCATCTAAGGTGCAATTCATGCTGCATTGGACTGAAATGATGTGTCATCAAGAGTCATGGCTACATCTGTGGCTCTTCGGAGAATGGCTTGGCTCAGATGTACTAGCCTGTCACAGATACCCAGACTAAGGCCATGGATTTTCCTTGTTGTGGGTAACTTCTGTTTGGGGAGCAGACAGAGAATTACACGAAGAAAATGGATGAGTATAGGACCACCTATAGGAGTGCACAGACCAAGGAAAGGCAGGCCACTCCTCAAAGGCAGCCTTCCAGGGGCAGGGGCAGGCCTTTTCATAGGCCTTTTTACCAAGCCGAGGCCTCCTCTTCAGCTTATGCCCAGAGGGGTTCTTTAGAGGGAGAGGCAGACGGGGTACAAGCAGACCTGCTTTCACTCCTCAGCCTAAAGCCTCTGCCAAGCAGGCACCCTGATGGGGTGGCCAGGGTCGATTCTCCACTACCGGTAGGGGGCAGGCTGGCTTACTTTGCCCAGGACTGGAAGTCTCTAACATCAGACAAGTGGGTCCTGGAAGTAGTAAGCCAGGGACTGGTTCTCAGCTTCAAAAAATTTCCGAAGATGAGAGTCAGATCCTTTCCACCTGCAAATCCATCAGAGGCTCTTGCCCTAGAGGCAGAAGTTTCTACCCTCCTGGCTCTCAGAGCTGTGGAAAGAGTTCCACCCCTACACCAGGGCAAAGGATTGTACTCCAGGTACTTCCTTACCCCAAAAAAGACAGGAGAATGGCGGCCCATCCTGGATCTCAGATACCTAAACAAGCACCTTTTAAAACCAAAATTCAAAATGGTGATTCTGGGAATTATTTTACCCTCTCTAAGGCCAGGGGACTGGCTAGCGTCCCTGGACCTCAAGGATGCCTACTTCCATGTTCTCATCAGAAGCTCCCATCGAAAGTACCTCAGATTCGAACTGCCCTCAGGCCATTACCAGTTCAGAGCAGTGCCCTTCGGCCTGACCTCTGCCCCAAGGGTATTCGCAAAATGCCTGGCAGTAGCAGTTGCCCTCTTAAGAAGGCAAAAAATTGCCATCTTTCCTTACCTGGACGATTGACTCATAGTAGGCCAGTCTCCAGACCAAGTCAGATTACATCTTCAGGTAACTCAGCAACTGCTTACTTCTCTAGGTTTCCTTCTCAGTCTTCTAAAGTCAGTCCTAGAGCCTGTCCAGCTTCTCACCTTTATAGGTGCAGAACTGAAAATAAAGGAAGCCAGAGCCTTCCTTCCTCTGGAAAGAGCAAGGACCCTGATCTCTCTGGCCTCCTCTTTCACCCTGCAGGTCTCTCGACCAGCAAGGCATTTTCTTCAGCTCCTGGGACACATGGCTGCTTCCACTGCAGTAGTGCAGGGAGCCAGATTTCAGATGAGGGACATCCAGTTCCATTTGAGAGCCTTTTGGTCTCAAAGGAGAGACCCTCTAACCAAATTGATCCCAGTGACTCAAACCCTGATCCAAGCCCTTCAGTGGTGGCAGGACCAGAGCAATCTGAGACAGGGGGTCCCCTTCGCCCCTCAGTCTCACTCCTTAATCCTTACTACAGATGCATCCCTTTTGGGGTGGGGAGCTCACGTGGGCGACCTCACTACCCAGGGATTGTGGTCCCCTCAGGAATCTCTGCTCCACATCAATCTGTTGGAACTCAGAGCAGTTTTTCTAGCACTTCAAGTTTTTTCCAAATCTGTTCAGAACAAAGTTATTCAGGTCAGAACAGACAATACCAACACAATGTGGTACATAAACAAGCAAGGGGGCACTCGGTCTACGGCCTTGTGCACCGAAGCAATGAAGTTGTGGTCTCTGGCTTACTCTCTGAACACCTCCCTTATGGCAGTTCACCTCCCAGGCAAGGACAATGTCCTGGCAGATGCTCTCAGCAGGATTTCCCAGGGCCATCACGAATGGTCACTGGATCCCCTAGTACTGGAGGTAGTATTTGCCAGATGGGGCATCCCGCAGATAGATCTTTTTGCAGCCCCAGACAATCACCAACTTCCCCTTTTTTGCTGCAGGCCTCAGTGTTGGGCTCAGTCCCTCTGGATGCCTTCCTTCTCAGCTGGGAAGGGAAGTTTTTCTATGCCTTTCCCCCCTTCCCTCTTCTGTTCAAGGTGCTAGTCAAAATCAGATCTCAACCCTGCAAGATGATCCTGATTGCTCCAGATTGGGCCAGACAGCCCTGGTACCCACTCCTTATGTCCTTAACAGTCCACTTTCCCCTGTGTCTTCCCAGGAATCACAACCTCTTAACCTGTGCTCAGGGGAGAGTTTGGTACCCGAACCTCAAATCTCTCAATCTCAAGGCCTGGCTCTTGAAGAGTTAGAGTTTGCTGACCTACACCTCTCCCAAGGTGTATTGGATATCCTGAAGGCTTCTAGGAAGCCTTCCACCAGGGCTACTTATAATTCCAAATGGAAGAGATTTTCCATATGGTGCTCTGGAAAGCATATTTCCCCAGAATCTGCTGATTTACCCACAGTCCTGGATTATATCGTCCATCTAAATACTTTGGAGCTGAGACCAGCTACCCTGAAAGTGCACCTGGCAGCCATGTCTGCTTTCTTATCAGCAGGTAAACTCTCTTCTCTTTCAGCTCATCCTGTATTCTCCAAGTTTTTCAAGGGGTTGCTTCACACCAACCCTCCATTCAGGGATCCTGCCCCTGCCTGGGATCTTAATATTTGCATTGCCCAGCTTATGCAACCCCCTTTTGAGCCCCTGTCTTCAGCAGAGCTTAAGTACTTGACTTGGAAAACTGTGTTTTTGGTAGCCATCACTTCTGCCAGACGCATAAGTGAATTACAAGCATTATCAGTGGAGCCTGATTTTATCTCCTTTCACAGAGATAAGGTGGTTCTCAGGACTAACAGAAAGTTCTTGCCTAAGGTGGTTTCAGATTTCCACCTTGATCAATCTATGTCTCTCCCTGTGTACTTCACTGACCATTCCTCCTCTGGCAAGAGGAGATTGCACAGTTTAGATGTCAAAAGATCCCTCAGCTACTACATAGATCGTACCAAGGGTCACAGGTTTGACTCCCTTCAACTGTTCCTCACTTATGGTGAGGTTGGCAAAGGGAAACCTACCACTAAAAGATCCATTGCCAGGTGGATTGTCTCTTGTATCCAATTTTGCTATGAAAAACTGGGTAAGGTTCCTTCCTCAGGCCTGAGGGCTTACTCTACCAGAGGTACAGCTGCGTCTCTGGCTGCTGCCAGGGACATCCCTATCCTAGAGATATGTCAAGCATCTACCTGGAAAACAGTTCACACTTTTACCAAGCATTACTCCCTGGACATCCAGGCTAGGAGTGATGCTCGGTTTGGCACAGCTGTGCTTCAGAGCCTATTTCCTAAGTAGGTTCTGTCCCTCCTCCATGGAGGTACTGCTGTGTAGTCTGCATATGTCATAGTATAGCAAGACTTCGTGTTGTTTGAAGAAAAAATTACTCACCTTAGTAATGTTGTTTCTTCTAATGGAGTCTTGCTATATTATGACCTCCCCCGCCTGCCCCTCTCAGAACCTCTACTTTTGGGATGTGGGTGGGCAGTGCAGTGTTGGCACTTAGTAGATGCCCACCTTGTTTTTCACCCCTCCTTTTTGGGGTGACTGGTGTTGAGTTTTTCATTTTTTGGGTCTCCTGACTTGAGTCTTTGTTTTGGCACCAAAAATTATGTTCTTATATTTAGTAGCCAGTTGGCTAGTGTAGGTTTACAGCTTCCACACAGAACCTTAGTGAGTTTTGCTCGTAAAGATCTGACAGTTTGAATTTAAAGAACAACAGACAGAGTTTTCAACCGAGCTCGAGCTCAAAGTTCCATGCCTGGCATGGAAAGTTAACTCTTTCACCTCCGGAGCAGTTCGAAGGTTGGGACTCACTGCATATGTCATAATATAGCAAGACTCCATTAGAAGAAACAACATTACTAAGGTGAGTATTTTTTTCTTCTAGCCCAAGTCGTCTGACTCAATTCTACAACCAGTGGAAGTCCATAACATCGGACAAATGGGACCTCTGGATAATCCGCGAGGGATATTCCCTCAATCTTTCAGAGACTCCTCCGGATCATCCCCCCAAACAACAGCCAAAACTGTCAATACTTCAGTCAGAACATCTCACCTCTGAGATACAAGGCCTTCTGAACAACAGGGCAGTAGAAGTAGTTCCACTGGATCAACGGAACACAGGGTACTATTCCCATTACTTTCTAGTTCCAAAGAAAACCAGAGGCATGCGTCCCATTTTGGGCCTCAGAAAATTAAACAAATTTCTTCCCAAAGAGAAATTCAAAATGGTATCATTAGGAACCCTGTTACCTTTGCTTCATCAACACGACTGGTTAGCCTCCCTGGACATGTAGGATGCTTACCAACATATTCCTATTCACCCAAAGCATCACAAATACCTAAGGTTCGTGGCTTTGGGACAGTATTGTCAGTTCAGCGTCCTGCCCTTTGGGCTACCCTCAGCGCCGCAAGTTTTTACAAAGTGTTGTGCAATTCTCGCAGTGCATCTCAGAAGAATCAGAATACAAGTGTTCCCATATCTGGACGACTGGTTTCTAGCAAGCCCTTCCAGGCAAGGAACCCTCAAAGCTGTAGCCACGGCCTCAGACTTTCTCACATTCACGGGAGTCCTGCTAAATCTGAAGAAATTACAGTTGCAGACCTCCCAGAGGCTCCTTTACATAGGAACTCTTCTGGACACCTCCTGTGCGAAAGCTTTTCTACCAGAGGACAGAAAGGGCAATATCCTACAGATGGCCCGATACATCAGAGAGAACAGCTCGATTCAAGCTATCTCGATGCAATGAATGCTAGGTCTCATGGCATTCTCGGTGTTCACTGTATCCCTAGCGCGCCTCCACATGAGAACCTCTCAGTGGATGCTCAGTACTCAGTGGTCCTCAACCACTCACCCTCAGTCCTTTCTCATCAAGGTGACAGAACCTCTGAAGAAGTCACTCACCTGGTGGTCACAAGAGGACAATCTTCTAGAGGGGTATTCCTCTGCTCCCCTGGATCATCAGATTTCTATTACCACGGACGCGTCCCTGATGGGGTGGGGAGTTCACTGTCAGAATCTCCACACTCAAGGTACGTGGACTCAGGATGAGTCCCTGCTTCACATAAATGTCTTAGAAATGAGAGCCGCCCTTTATGCAGTCCGGGCTTTGAAGGACATTCTCTGTCACAAGAACATTCTCCTTCAAATGGACAACAAAGCAGTGATGTCTTACATCAACAAGCAGGGCCGTGCTCACTCTTACCCTTATGCAGGGAAGCGATGAGAGTGTGGGAATGGTGCTTAGTGCACATGGCTCTAATTCATGCGGTCTACCTGCCGGGGGTACAGAACGAACTGGCAGACCATCTCAGCAGAACAGAAACAGATCCTCACGAATGGTCTCGGAATTCAATTGTAGTTCACTCACCATTCACAGTGTGGGGAACTCCAGACCTGGACCTTTTTGCATCCCCACTCAACACAAAACTGCCTCTCTTCTGCTCCAGAAATCCAGGGCCTGGCATTTTCTGTCAGGATGCGTTCAGGCTGCAGTGGACAAAACGCTTTCTTTACGCCTTTCTGACTCTTCCTCTAATTCAGAGGGTACTTCTCAAGTTCGAGTCCCGGGGGACAAAATGATCCTCATTGCTCCCTTCTGGCCTCGACAAATATGGTTTCCATTAATCAACTGATGTCGAAAACCTCTCCAAAAGCACTTCCCCTTCAGATGAACCTTCTGACTCAGGGACCTGTGGTACATCCCATTCTGAGATCGCTTCACCTTCACGCTTGGCTCCTGAAGAGATAGAAGTGAACAGCTTCAATGTCTCTTGCAGAGTTTCAGATATTCTTCTGGCTGCGTGCAAACCATCCACTAGAAACACTTACACAGCCAAATGGAAGCGTTTTTCACTCTAGTGTGCAAAATCCTCTTTGAATCCTTTTTCAATCCACCCGATAAAGTTCTAGAGTACCTTTTAGACCACTCAAATTCAGGTCTGCAATACTCTACAGTCAGGGTTCACCTTTGTTCCATTTCCGCTTATCATGAGCCAGTACTTTCCCTGTCACTGGCCCATTTACCTGTGGTTAAGAGGTTTCTTAAGGGAATTCTGCATACCAGACCTACTATCAAACGTCCAGTCGCAGCCAGGGACATTAATCTTGTACTAGACGTGCTCACTCGAAAGCCCTTTGAGCCCCTAGCTTCATGTGAGCTGAAATTTCTCACTTGTAAAACGGTCTTCCTGGTGGCCGTTACCTTGGCCCACAGGGTCTCTGAGATACACGCTTTGGTCACAGACCCTCCATATACTGTGTTTCATAAAGATAAAGTAGTTCTTAGGAACCATCCTAAGTTTCTCACTAAGGTTGTTTCAGAATTCCATCTAAACCAAACTTTGGTCCTTCCTACTTACTTTGCGAACTTCCAAAATGATGGCGAGCATTCCCTTCATACTTTGGACATCAAAAGAGCTTTGAGTTTCTATTTAGATAGAACAAGGAAGATTCGCAAAGCTCAACAACTATTTGTTTCCTGCAGCGAGACCCGGATGGGTCAACCTGTCGCTATCAGATGCATTTCAGCATGGCTGGTGGCATGCCTTTACCACTGTTATTCCATGGCACAGGTTAAGCTGAAGGGCAGAGTGTACGCTCACTCTACTAGAGCAGTCACGGCATCCCTGGCAGAAATCCGCAACGTGCCTATTGCAGATATTTGCAATGTGGCTAACTGGAGCTCAGTGCATACTTTCGTCAAGCACTGTGCCCTGGATATCCATGCCAGGTGACATATTTTGTTTGGCAGAACCATCTTTAATGGACTTGTGTCCTAAATTTCTGAGTTCTTAGTCTCTCCTGCCACCCTCTCGGTGGATTATTAGCTCGGTACTCTCCCATTAGTGTGAATGAGTGGTGGAGACTTTATGTCCAGGAAAATATGGAAATTACTTACCTACCGTAATTCCTGATCTTCTTGGATGAAGTCTCCACCACTCCATCACACGCCCACCCACCATCCCCCGAGCTCACCTCTGTTGTTGGTCTTCACCACCTCAATCTAGGCTGTTAAGACTTCTATTTTCCTTTGTCAGTCTTCACCATTCATTACTGCTTGGGGTTTTGCCAGAGGTGTGCACCCGCCACAGGAGATTTATTTTTTTTTTGAGTTGGCTCCATCGGCGCCGCCCCCGAGAGCAATGCGCTGCGTCATGCACGAGGGGCCGCCACTAGGTGCCGCAGACTCCTCCTCCATCTCAGTTCTGTTTCTCTGGCTGTCGAGGCTGTACCTGCTACCGTGTGTGTGAGATTTATTGAACCTACGTCATAGGCCTTCCTGCAACTCCTTCTCCAGTTCCTCCCGATGCCGTTGAACCGTTTTCAGTCCAGTAAGACCGTTCCTTATTTCTGTGGTGCTGGGAGCCTTTTTCTGTGTTTTTCAACTGTTTTCAGCATCATGTCAGGTTCGGGAGCCAAACGTAGATTGAAAGCAGGCCATGCCCCCATGCATCGGTGCTCCTGTGGCCCCATTTTTCTGTAACCGACTGGCATGATGTTTTCCTTCGTTGCCTGGGATCCAACCACAATATGGATTTGTGCGATACCTGTTTCTCGATGGACCATCATGTCCTTGAAGTTCACGTATTTAAGATCGGTAAGGTCCTGACAACTTTTGGGGGACAGCATCGCTCTCTGGCTTCCCAGGTAAGATCTCTAGACCCTTCCTCTGGGTTCCCTCCCAGGCCTATATGGTCTGGAGAGGAGGGAGTCTCCTCATCTTCTGGTCTTGCCGAGGAGGAGGCTTCTTTCGCAGTGTTGGAGGAATGCCATGGTCCCTCCCGGGGCCACAGTGGAGAGACCGCCTCGGCACTCACTTCTTCGGAGGTGCAGGCTTGCCTAGTGTTTGTAGCCCAGGACTTCTGGGCTCTGCATCGAGTGGACCCTTGACACGCCTTTGCCGCGCCCGGATCCGGGCGCCGGTGATCAGGGGCGCGCCTGTTGGCTCGGTGCCACCCACAGTGCTGTGGGCCTGCTCGGCTCCTCTGGAGGCGCCGTGGTGGGTCCCAGTGCCGAGGGCGATGCTGCGCGCCTGGCTGGTGCCATTGGGGTGTCGGGGCTGGGTTCCAGTGTCTCGGGTGCGCCAAAGCCATCTTGTGCCATAGGTGGCACTGGCATCGTTCGCGGCACCATTTCTCTAGAGACCCCTTGGGTGGCCAGTATTGAGGACCAGCCGGTCTCTTCTTCCTCAGGGGTGGATGACTCGGACCTGGACCCGTCCTGGCACCCCAACTCTTTGGAGTCGGGGGTCTCTGTTGAGGCGAGGTGCTAGGTGGCCCAGTGTGCCCATTCCTCAGTCTCCTCTGCTGTCCTCTCCAGAGGCTTCCCAGGTTAGGGGTGGCCTGGGTTCCCTAGAGGGAGATGGCGTGGAGGCGGGGGAAGAGGCTAATCCTCCTGAGGGGGTTGCAGTAACTGCCACTCCCAGTGCTGCTGCGACTGCTCAGGGTGGGTTGTCGCTGAGGTCGAGGAGGAGGGCATTCTCGGAGTCCGAGGAGTTGAGAGGTCAAGGAGAGGTGCGTCGGTCTTCACCTGCCACTCCTCGGGGTGCGGGTAGGAGCTGTAGCGTTGGACCCCGTCTTTCTTTCTCGGGCCCCAGGGACCCCCTCTGGTGGCGTTGCTGTGGGCTGCCCTTCTGGACTCATGCAGCCTCAGGTTCATCACAGGGGAGAATCCCCTACTAGGCTCTGCCAGGCTTCGCATGCCCCGGGTTCCGTTCTGCAACCTGGTTTGTTGTCCAGAACCCCGCCAGCTTGGGCTCCGTTTTCCGGATTTCAGAGCCTCAGCAGAGGACAGCTGCCTCATTGTAGGTGCCTCTCTCCCATTCCTTTGCAGTCACCCCCCAGGCCATGTAGGTCCTACATGCCCGTTATCCTGGGAGATGTTCAAAGGCATTGCGACGGCCTTCCCCTCATACATTAGATGTATGCATGAGCGAGTATTTAGCCTATCTCCACCACCGCAGGAGTCCTCTGGACATCTAAGCTCCCCATCATTTTCGTCTCCCTCCTCGGAGGGAGAGGAACCCCCTGCTTATCTCTCCTCCAATGCTGATTTCACTAAATATCAGCGATTCCTTCGAGGATGGGGAGGGATCTTCGTATCTCCTTCATTAAGCGAGACAATATCGTATGGGAGATGCATGAATTCCTCACTGAATTCAGTGTCCAGCATTTGATGGTACTGTCCTGGTCGATTCCCTTCCAGGAGACGTCTATCCGTTCCTGGCAGTCGCCAGACGTCCCTATTCCAGCCCCGGCAGACTGCAGGAGAAGGTATTGTGCCCCACTTGAGTCTTTAGGTTCTCTCCCCAATCCACCTTTGGGTTTGGCATTCCTAGAAACTCCCTCCGGGCGCCACCGCCTGGCGCACAACCATCCACCAGATCCAGATTCTCTACAATTTGACCGGAGGGGGAGAAGAGTGTTCTCTTCTTCTTGTGCGATGCTGTGCATTGCGTCTCATCAGGCACACCATGCTGCCTACAACAGGCACCTATGGTCGATGCTATCCCAGCTTCTAGCATCAATGCCTGATACGGAGCAATCTAGACAGGCCATTGCCTTCTCTGCTATAGGCCTGGAGCTGGCAAGACACCAAGCAAGGGCATCTTATGATGCCAGTGAGGTGGCTTCCAGGCTTGCAGGGACAGCGATCTGTATTAGACGGACGGCATGGCTTCATCTATCAAGATTGTCACCCCTGGCCCGGCGTAGGGTGATTCCTCTGCTTTCTGGGGGACCCGTCTTTTTTCCACCAGGGCTAGGAGGCTTCTGCAGGGGCTTCCTCTGTCTCCTTATCTCCGGGGGACACCTCCTAGCTCTCCTCAACCTTAGACTTCTCGTCTGATTAGCCCAGGGTCCCTCCCTCCTGTTTCTCACCAACAGGAGGCTGAGGGTCTTTTTCCCTCAGGATTTTCTCTTGTACCCCTCTGGGAGGCGGGGCTTAACGCTCACCCAAGCAGTAACAAATGGTGAAGATTGACAAGGAAGATGTAAATGCATTGCACTCACCATAATTCATGATCTTCTCTTGTATCTTCACCATTCATTACTGATACCACCACCTTCCCCAAGGGCCTCCTTCTCCGCATCTCCCTCCCTGCTCATTCCTCCCCTTTCTTTATTTAAAACAAAAAGCATAAAAATTTTATTTTTTCCATTCCTTGGACGGATCCTATCCCTAAGGGATTCGAGGAACAAGTAGCTCTATTTTATCCTAAGAGAACTCCTTCTGATTTTCCCCTTGGGGTGACCTTTTGACTTTTTTTGGGATGGCGGGAGCTGTACAGAGTCTGTCTTGTGTTCTTCTGGACAAGTGGTTCAGTTAAACTTGCCTCATTTTATAAAACACACTCCTTACTCCTTTGTTTTTGGTTCCGAGCTTATCAGCCTTAAACCAATCTCCCAATCGGAAGAGCTCTCCCTCCCATCATCCTCTTTTCTCTTTCCCGCTTTCTTCTTTCTCTCTCTCTCTCTCCTTTCTCTTTCCCTCCTTTGGAGCCACCCCAGGGGTGAGGCCCTTCGATCCCTTAGGGTAGGCATCTTCTTCTCCCTGTCCTCTATCAGCTTATTTCTTTTTCAGTTCATATCATTTCCTTTTTCCTGTCCCTCGGTTCTCTTGCCTCCCTCCCTCCCTTTTTTCTCACCCTTTGTTTTTGCTTCTCTGGCTACCAGAACTGAGATGGAGAAGGAGTCTATGGCACCAAACGGCTGCCCCTCGTGCATGACACAGCACATCACTCTCGAGAGCGGCGCCATTGGAGCCAACTCCCAAAAAAAATCTCCCATGGCGAGTGCGCACCTCCGGCACAATCCCAAGCAGTAATGAATGGTGAAGATACAAGAGAAGATCAAGAATTACGGTAGGTATGTAATTTTCATTTCTTGACCCTTCTTATACGGGTCTTCCGGACTGTCTTATGTCCGTTTTTTTTATTAGGCTATCCTTCTAGGTTAGTTACACTGCAACTCCTTGGAAAAAAAGGTACTGAGGCGGTTGGAGGGTCGACGCCGAGATAGTCATTGCTGCACGAGCTGAGGCTGACAGCGCCGCTTCTCACGGCTCCATCTCTGGCGCCGGCCCTCTTGCAAAAATGTTTGCACCCGCTGGGTCCTAGTGCCTCCGGCATAGATCCCATTAGTGTGAATGAGTGGTGGAGACTTCGTCCAAGAAGATCAAGAATTATGGTAGGTAAGTAATTTCCATTTCTTTAACCTTTGACTACCTTGATATTCAAATCTAAATCTAGAAATGGCTTTCCAGTATTTGTAATCTTTAACAGTGTTCAAGTAAGGTTCCAGCCTCAATTCACTCTATTCCTATGTCCCAACCATGAGCTAATTTTACAGTTTTTTTACTAATTCCAAATCCCTCTTGTGAAAATGGTCCCTTATTCTTTCCTTTATATCCAGATCTATCTGTTCTTTAGGCAGTATTCTATATTCTTAAAGACAATTCAATAATCCTCAAGGCCTCACAATATTTTCTAGTATAGAGATACTAGGAAAAGATGATCCCATTTGTCTATAATCTATTACCTCTTCAAGGCAAATCCTTGGTAATCTTCTTTCTTTCATATTATATACTTTCTTCCAATATATGATCATTCTTTGCTCAATATTACATCTGATTGGTAATTGACCCACTTCTAGTCTAGTTAACACTGAGGAAGCCCCCATAGGGAGTCCTAGCAACCTTTTATAAAAAAATATTCAATGATCTTTCTAGCAAATCTGTGTTCTAATACCCCCAAATCTCTACCCAATAGAGTATCTGACTTCTTATTTTTGCATTACTTGCCTGTATAGTTCCTTTCACAGACTGTCCCCTATATCTATATGCAAATCTTTCTACAGTATGTATAAATCTTTTAGTTTTACTTATTACATACTACAAATGTTTTTTCCAAGACAGATTGCTAGTAAAAATAATACCCAGATAACAAAAGCTGTTCACTTTCTCTATCTTATTGTTATTAATATTTAACACGATACCTTCCCTTTCTATTTCCAAATTTATTGAAAATTAGATCTTTAGTTTTATCATAATTTATCTCCATATCCAATTCCTTACATCCCTCCACAAATAACTTGACTTATTTTTTACCTAGGAAACTGATGGATATCAAAACTATATCATCTGCATACCCAAGGTAGGGTTAGTGTCTCTCTCCCACCTTCGTCATGTGCAGCACGGGGTCATCCATCCTCGTTAAGAGTTTGTTCAAAAAAGATTGAACAAAATTGGAGATAGCATGCAACCCTGTCTTAGCCCAACATTCGAAGTAAATTTATCAGTTCTATCCCCTTCCTTATTGTACCCAATACTGGTTTTATTGTTTGTATTTGTATATAATACTTCGATCATATTTAACATCGCTGTTTCCATTCCATATTCTTTCAGGGTGACCCATAATTTTCCCGTGTTAACTCTATCAAATGCTTCCTTGAGTTCAATAAATACACAATACAATTTTTGCTTCTTGATAAAGTTATACTTGTAAATAATATGGGACAACACATAGCACTGATCTATGGTAGAGTGTTGTGGCATAAAACCAGTTTGTGCTTCATCCATTATTTTCTCCACTATAACCCATTGCATTATTCTTTTCTGTAGTATCTTTGTAAACAGTTTTTGGGAAGTATCTAATAAACATATCGGTCTATAATGTCCCAGGTTAGCTCTATCCCCTTTTTTAAAATTGGGATTATAATATTCTCTTTCCAAGTAAGACAAGTGTACCCATTATTCATAATATGATTCTATACATTTTTTAAACATGGCAGCCAAAGTTTGTTATTATTTAGAAATATATCTACTGGTACTCCATCGGGCCCAGGGCTTTGTGTATTTTAGCTTGACCAAATGCATTGATTATTTTGTTTACTGATACCTTTTTGTCAGAAGGGGTCCATTCATTTCTTATACCTGTTGTAGAATCTAATTCTTTATCAAAAAATATTTCCTTGAAGTACCCTTCCCATGAAGATGGATCTATATGACTCTCAATCTCCTCTGTATAATTATTACATCCCTGGGCCACCATTTGCCAAAACTTTTTATCATCCTTCAGTCAAATAGATTCTTAAAATTCTTTCCATAAATATATTTTATAATTTTCCCTTTTAGTTTTTAATAAATATTTATATCTTTTTCTGAGCATATTCAATTCCTTTTTATATTCTTTATTCAGATTCATCTTTATTTTTCTGTCTTGTAAATTTCTTGTTTTGCAAATTCACATTCTCTATCATACCAGTTACTCCCTATTTTTTTTTCTTAACCACTGACACCTTCAGCAGAGACCCAGACATTCTTTGTAAAATTTCTTCGAATCCTTGTATGCTGGCCTTCGGATCTTTATTATCAGCTATCATTTCAATATTGTCTTCAACTCCACATTCTATAATTAATTGGTTAGAGCCACAATTGTCTATTAATTCCCATTTTACACCCTTCTTTACCCTAATTATATTATTTGCCTCTATTAGTTTTTGATATTTTGCATCTTGCTTTTGTTGTATCACCATTACACTCTCAAAAGGGCTATGTTCATTTTTTTTCCCTTGTTCCTATTTTTAGATCCTTAAATAATATCATACTATGACATATCCAGCATAAATCAAGTATTGAGGAGCCCCTAGTACCCTGATAGGCTACCTCATCACTGCTATCTCATTTTGATCTGCCATTTGTTAAAATAAAATGTTTATCTTTCATTAAGGAGCATAAACTTTTGCCCTTACCTGTTACCTTTAAATCGCTCACCTTCCTCACTATGTTCAATAAATTTTGGGCCTGTGCTGCACATGCTTCTTCCAGTTCCTCAATGAGCTCCAGGCAGTGCCCCACCCTTGCATTAAAATCCTCCATTATAATTATATCTCCATCTGGGTTTATTTGATTACAATCCTCTATAATTACCTCCATATCCTGTATTATATTTGTTTCCATGAATCTTGAATTTATAGGAGGAATGTACTCATTCATAATTATTACCACATTTTCTTTGCTTATCAGTCATACCCATAACATGCCTTGGTTCAGTTTCAAGTTCCCCTAGAGTATATTCTTTACTTATTTTACACCATATCAATAAACCCCCATATAATCTACCAAATTTCTTATCCTTTGTTGCTCCCTTTGAAAATGATCTAAATGATCTGTATCCATTAATATCAATTGTCTCTTTCACCCAAGTCTTCTGAAGGCAAACACAATCAAATCCTCTAATATATTTCAAAAAGGATGGATCTGCAGCTCTATCCCTCAACCCTGTTATATTCCATGATAAAATATAATCATATCAGGAATTCTTCTATTTCCCTCTGGTTGCCATGCTTCTCCTTGTTCTTGCAAAATCTGATATCTGTTAGATGTTTTAATTAAAGTAATGCAGTTTTCAGAATTTACATAAATTGTGTTCGGTTTCACTTTTTCCACCTCACCATAAAGATGTATGTCAAATTTATCTAATTTTTCAGCTTTCTCTAGGATCGTTGAATAATCCAACTCATTTTGTACCCAAATTGTTAACTGACCGTTTCTTTCCCATCTTATCACTTTATTTATCTTGTATTTTAAGTCTTCTATTTTAAGTAAATTCTGAAGTAACTCAATTACTTTTATTTTCACATTCTGCTTGTTTTCATTCATGAAGTTACTTATCCCAAAAACTGAAATTGCTAACTCCTGTTTTCTCTCTTCCTGTGATTTTTGATTTTCAAAATACTCATGGAACAGGGCTTCAGTATTTACCACACTTTCCATTTCAAGGTCTAATGTTTTTCTCTTTTCTTTTTTTTATTTTCAATTGCCTTCAGAATATAATACTGGTCTGATATGAACAAAACCATTTCCTGATTTACCAAAGGCCTCACCACACTTAACCTGTCCAGTAACTAATTCCTACTTCTGGAATCATTTAACACAGTTGTAAGAAACTGTTTTAAATGTACTTACAATTTAAAATCAGTTTCCCCTGGAATTTTTGCCACCCTGTATAAGGGTAACGCTAAATCCTGTCTTACTGTTCTTCTAAGCAAATCTTCTAATTTAGTTGGCTGTCCTTTTAGATCATCAAATCCCTTACTATTTTCTTTCTCCTTCTTTCTATCTACCTTTTTCTTTTCAGACTTGAGCTGATCCTGAGTCTCCTCTTCAGTTAGTACCCCACCTCCATCATCTTGAGATGTTTTAACCCCATTTGCACCATATTTGTGTTTATTAGTTTTTTTAACCACTGTCTTTCTATGCTGCCTTTTTTGTTCTTACCTTCTCTACTTTTTCTCCCTTCTTTTTTTTTTGTTATTCTTACCAGTAATCTCATTATTCACTTTCATACCATTCCTCTCATTTATCATACTTTCCACTTTCCCCTACTTCCACATCCTTCTTTTGTTGTTTTCCTACCATTATCCATTTAAAAGTGTTATCCTTCCTTATGCTTCTTTCCCTTTTCTTTTCTATACTCCCTGAATTCAGTGCAAATCCATTAATCCTTATTTTCCTTTTATTTTTCTGTTTTTCTATAGCTCTGCCTTCTTCCTTCTTTGAATTCTCTTTTTCCTTTATTTCCTAATTCCTTTTCCCCAAATTTCTATGTTCCTCATTTTCACCTCTCTTATTATACTAGTAACTCTATCTTCAGCTGGGGGTAACATAATTAATTCCATCTCAGAACTCATACTTCTAATATGTTCTGTATTTTGTACGTCCCTCTGCTTACTGGACTTAACTGAATCCAGATCAAACTCACTTGTTAATTCAGAACTCAAGGACTGCACCATGTTCATCATCCTAAAATCCTGCTTATTTCTCTCCACTTGGTCATCCATGCTTGGCTAAGCATCACCACAGACGTGAGTTTTGGAGGTGGTGGGCAAGGATCTCTCTCTGGACTTCAAATGCTTTCCTCTTCAAAAGACCAGGGTTTTCAGCTCACCTCCCATAGCAGAAAGAACTTTGCTGGAGTTAGAGGTTCAAAATCTACTGCAACTCGAAGCAGTAGAACCAGTTCCTACCACCCTGAGAGGAAGTTTTTTTTATTCCAGATACTTCCTAATGACAAAGAAAAATGGGGAGTGGCAGCCAATTCTGGATCTCAGAACTCTAAACAAGCATCTGAAAAAAACAAAGTTCAAAATGGTAACTTTGGCACTAATATTGCTAACAATCCAAAAAGGGGACTGGCTGGCATCACTGGACTTGAAAGACACCTATTTCCACATCCCATCAAGGAATCTTGCAGAAAATATCTAAGATTCAGACTTTCATCAGGTCATTACCAGTTCTCAACCCTGCATTTTGGCCTTTCTTTGGTCCCAAGGTATTCACAAAGTGCCTAACAGCTGTAGTGGCACATCTTCGAAGGCAAGCAATAACTATCTTCCCATATCTAGATGACTGGCTGGTGGTGGGCAGCTCACCAGACCAAGTCACACATTCTCTAAAAGTTACCAGGGACTTGTTGGAGTCTCTAAGGTTCATCATCAATCAGAGAAAGTATGTGCTCATTCCTGCACAAAAATTGCAGTTCATAGGGGCACAAATAGATACTCCGCAGAGCAGAGAATTCCTCCCTTTGGACAGGGTAAAAGGTCTTCAGTCTCTAGCAAATTCCTTCATTTTACACAAGCCAAAAACTGCAAGGCAGTTTTTACAGCTTCTGGGCCACATGGCTGCAAACACAAGCACAGTACAGAGTGCCAGGTTTTTGTATGAGGGACAGCCAGTTTCCTCTCAAGGCTCACTGGAGCCAAAAGAAAGACCCTTTCTCAAAACTTGTTTCAGTAACAAAATCATTGCTACAGTCACTCCTCTGGTGGAAAAAGGAATCCAACATAATAGACAAGGAATTCCTTTCCAAAAGAAGAATCCCTCACTGATTCTCACAACAGATGCATCTCTTCTGGGCTGGGGCACCCATTTAGGAGCTCACACCACCCAGAGCACCTGGTCAGTTGCAGAGTCCCTTCAGCACATAAACTTGCTGCAACTCAGGGCAGTGTTGTTAGCTCTAACAGCCTTCTCTTTTCTCATCAAAGGCAAGGTGGTGCAGGTCAGAACAGACAACACCACTACAATGTATTACACAAATTAGCAGGGAGGTACCAGGTCAGGCCCCCTCTGCACAGAAGCCATGAAAATCTGGACTCTGGCTTTCTCTTTGGGAGTATTCCTGCAGGCAATCCATTTGCCAGGGAAAGACAATATCCTGGCAGATACATTGAGTCGAATAAACCAGGCCCATCATGAATGGACCCTGAATAAGCAGGTGGTACAAGTTCTTTTCAGAAGGTGGAGCACTCCACAGATAGGCTTGTTCACATCCCACCAGAACCACCACCTGCCTCAATACTGTTGCTGACCTCCAGACTTGGGCACACTTCCTCTGGATGCTCTGACCCTAGACTGGTTAGGGGGGTTTCTATATGCCTTCTCTCCCTTCCCTCTGATTTTCAAAGTCTTACTAAAGCTCAGATCCCATTCAGCCTCTCTGATCTTCCCTTGTCAATCTTCACCATTCATTACTGATTGGGTTAAGCCGGAGGCGCGCACCATCGGAGTTTTTTTTTTTTTTTTTAAGCCGGCTCCATGGCGCGCCTCAGGATGACGTACCGGCGTCATGCGCGGGGCGGCCGTTAGGTGCCGAGACTCCTCCTCCATCTCAGTTCTGTTTCTCCCGCTGTCGAGGCTGCACCTGCTGTGCGGTGGCGATAGTATCGTGGTTTTTCCTCACAGCTGAAGACTCCTCTTGTAGACCTTTCACGCCCTTCTGAGACATCCATCATACCGTATAATCGTGTAAGACCGCTTCTTTTATTTTATATTGCGGCGCCCGGGAAAGGGGCGTTATCTTTTTTCCTCGCTTAGTTTGCATCATGTCCGGTTCGGGAGCAGGCGAATCAGGCGGGCCGCGACCCTCATGGTCGGTGCTCTGTAGCCGCATTTCTCCGCCCGGACTGGCATGATGTCTGTCTCCATTGCCTGGGACCCAACCACGACATGGACGCTGCGATGCTTGTTTCTCCATGGACCGCCCGTGTCTCGAGATCCGTGCGTTCAGCTCGGCAAGACAGCGCGCCGACCAACGGGAGACGTCGTCAAAGATTCCCAGGTAAGGTCTCTAGGCTCTTCCCGGGTCCCTCCCGGCCTATACGGTCCATGGAGGAGGGAGCTCTCCTCTTCTCTGTCAAGAGGAAGCTTTTCACGGTGTCGGGAACGCCGTGGTCCCCCTGGGGGCGCTGATGGGACACCGCGGCGTCACCTCCTGGAGGTGCAGGCTCCCAGTGCCGAGGCCCACGATTTCTGGTCTGGCACTGGTAGACCCTCGCGCCGCCTCGCCAGCGCCCGTTTGAATCCTGGCGCGGTGATCGAGACGGCGCCGCAGGCGGCGCTGCCCTGACCCTTGGCACCGGTCTCTGCTCCCGGCGGCGCCGGGTTGGGTTCCGGCGCCGCGAGCAGAGCCGTGGGCCTATCTGGTGCGGCAGGGGAGTCAGGACCGGGCCTGGCTGTTGCGAGTGGGCAGGGGTCATCCGGCGCCGTCCCTGGCACCAGCGCCGTTTGCGGCACCGTTGGTCCGGGGACCCCTGGGGTTGCCAGCATTGAGGTCCTGCTGGTCTGGCCTCTTCGGAGGCTGATGACACGGATGGGACCCATCCTGGCACCCTGACTCTTCAGGTCGGGGTCCCTGTGGCACTGGGTGCTAGCAGCACAGTGGCCCCTTCCACTGTCCCCACTCCTGCCCCCGAGGATCCTCGGGCTAGGGGTGGCCCTGGGTCCCAGGGGGGTGATGTGGTGGGGACTGAGGAGGAGGCTCCCCCTCCTAGGGGTCCTGTGACAGCTGCCCTCCCGGGTGCTGTTGCCTCCTCTCGGGTTGGGGGAACACTGCAGTCGGGAGGAGGCTCTCGGAGTCCGAGGGTGGGGCAGGAGACAGGTGCCCGGTCTGCCCCTGCCACCGCTCGTGGGGTGGCTAGGGCTGTAGCTGAACCCGTCCTTCCCTCTTGGGCCCCGGGTTCCCTCGGTGGCGTTGATGTGGACTGCCCTTCTGGACCCATGCAGTCCCGGGTTCATCACAGGAAGATCCCCCTGGGCTCTTCCAGGCATCATCCTCAGGGTCTCGCCTTGCGCCTGGTTTGTTGTCCGGGATCCCGCCAGCTCGGGCTCCGTTCCCCGGTTTCAGAGCCCTGGCAGAGGTCAGTTGCCTCTTCGTAGGTGCCCTTCTCCAGTACCTCTGCATCCACCCCCGCTCTTCCAGGCCGTAGTCGGTCCTCACGGGGCCATTATCCTGGGGAGCAGTTCAGAGGTTCTCACGTGACCTTCCCCTCATCACGTTAGATACATGCATGGCGGGTCTTTCGACTCTCCCACCGCCGCAGGAATCTTCTGGACATTCGAGCTCTCCATCATCCTCGTCTTCCCCTCTGAGGAAGAGGAACCCTTGCTCATCTTTCTTCGGCGCTGATTTCACTGAATATCAGCGATTCCTCTCGAGGATGGTGGCAGATCTTGAATCTCTTCACGTTCGCGAGACAATACCGGAACGGGAGAGCGTGAATTCCTTGGAGAATTCAGTGCCCAGCACCTGGTGGTACCTTCCTGGCCTATCCCCTTCCAGGAAGCGTCTATCCGTTCCTGGCAGTCGCCAGCCGCCCTCTCCAGCCCGACGGGACTGTCGTCGAAGGTACTGTGCCCTCGGGAATCTCTGGTACCCTTCCCAACCTGTCTTCGGTTTGGTATACCTAGAGACTCCTTCCGGTGCTGCCGCCTGACGCGCCACCGCCCACCAGATTCGGATTCTACTCCGACCGTGGGGGCGAAGAGGTTCTCTTCTTCTCGTGGTGGTGGCTTGCATCACATCAGGCTCACCACGCTGCCTCAGGTTGGCATCTGTGGTCCGATGCTCTCCAGCCCTAACATCAATGCCTGATATGGAGCAAACCAGACAGGCTATTGCCCTCTCCACTATAGGCCTGAGCTGGCAAGACACCAAGCAAGGGCATCTTATGACGCCAATGAGGTGGCTTCCAGCTTGCGAGGACAGCGATCTGCATTAGACGGACGGCATGTTTCGCTCTATCAAGGCTGTCACCCCTGGCCCGCGTAGGTGATGCGCTCCCGGCCTGGGACCTGCCTTTTTTTCCTCCAGAGCTAGGAGACTTTGCAGGGGCTTTCTCCGCCTCCCGCCTCAGGGACACCTCCTAGCTCTTCTCCCACTTAGGCTTCCCTTGTGTTAGCCAGGGTCTTCCCCTTCTGTTCCTCACCAACAGGAGGCTGGGGTCTTGTTCCTCAGGGTTCTACCCCCCTTTTTGTCAAGGGGAGGGGCTCGTACTCACCAGCAGTAATGAATGGTGAAGACTGACAGGGAAGATATGAAAATTACGTACCTACCATAATTCTTGATCTTCTCTTGTATCTTCACCATTCATTACTGATACCACCCACCTTCCCCTCAGTGGCCTCCTTCTGTATGCTCTCCCTTCCGTCTGTTCCTCTCCCCCGGCCTTTATGCCAAAAAACCATCTATTTTTCCCCATTCTCTTGAATGGATTCTCTTTTTTTCTCAAGGTAGAGAGGAACGGGTACGATTGTAAAATTCTTTAATTCTGAGGGAACTCTTTCTGACTGCCCTATGGTGCAATTCCTTACCTTCTTCAGGTCATGTAGTTTCACAGCCTGGTGGCCATGCCCTGTCTTGGCCTCCTCAAAGTTTGGAATCCCCCTGGCAGACATTATTTTTCAAAAGCTTCTGTCTGCCTTGTCTTAGCAAGTCGGATCGAGTTCCTCTCCATTTTTCTTACCAACTGCCTCCGAGAAGGCATGTTTTCTTCCCATATTTTCTGTGGTAGCACTTAACAAGGTGCTAAGGAACTTAGTCCTCTTCCTGGATGGGCGCTCTTCCGGAACAGGTTCCGCTCGGACAGTCTAGAAGCCCTCAACTAGGATGAAGGGACTTGGCATGTTGAGAATTCAGAGAGTCTGCCCTCTCTCGGGTCTGTTCGGAAGGTTCGGTGGAACCCCTCCTCAGTCCTAACAACTGGGATTCTTGCTCCCTTATTAGTTTCGAGCCTATAAGCCTCTCAACCAACAATGCTCGATGGGCACTGTTCTCCTTCTCAACATGCCTCTTTCTTTCTTTCTTTCTTCTTCTTCTTCTTCTTCTTCTGCTCCTCTCCCTCTCTCTGTTCCTCCCCTAGAGCTGCCCCAGAAAGGAGGCCCTGCGGTCCCTTAGGGTAGGAATTCTCTCTCCTCTGTCTGTTCTCCATCGGCTTATTCCTTTTTCAGTTTATTTCCTTTCCTTTTTTCTATCCCTCGGCTCTCTTGCCTCACTTTCCTTTTTCTTACACTTTATTTTCGCCTCTCCGGCTAACAGAACTGAGATGGAGGAGGAGTTCACGGCACCTAACGTGCCCCTCGCATATGACGCGTGATGTCATCTCTTGAGGGCGTTGTTGGAGCTTGTACTTAAAAAAACTCCTGTAGGGTGCGCGCCTCCGGCTTAACCCAGTCAGTAATGAATGGTGAAGATACAAGAGAAGATCAAGAATTACGGTAGGTACGTAATTTTCATATCTTGACAGCTCCAGACTGGCCCAGGCAGCCATGGTACTCTCTTCTGATCTCCATGTCTGTCACCAAACCAGTACATCTCCCTCGACGGCACAATCTCCTGACCTCCAATCAGGGAACATTGTTGTATCCAAACCTCAAGTCCCTCAATCTCAAGGTCTGGCTCTTGAGGAACTAGAATATGCAAATCTAAACCTCTCTGAGGTTGTACTGAGCATATTGAAGGGTTATAGAAAACCTTCTGCTATGAAACCCTATTCTTCCAAATGGAAACGTTTTTCTCTCTGGTACACAGTCAAAGGTTTAGTGCCAGCTCAGTCTGGAGTCCCAATTGTTTTAGACTGTCTTACTCATCTGCATTCCCAGGGTTTACAACCCAGCTCTTTAAAAGTTCACCTTGCAGCACTGTCTGCTTACCTTTCTGCTGGGAAAAAGGTGACACTGGCATCAGAATGCATTTTCAGGAAATTCTTTAAGGATTAGTACACTTACACTCCTCCCATAGGGCACCAGTGCCTGCATGGGACCTTAATGTGTGCATAGCTAAACTCATGGGTCCTCCTTTTGAACCCATGTCTACAGCTCACCTAAAATATGTTACATGGAAAATGGTGTTTCTTGTATCAATTACATCTGCAAGGAGAATAAGTGAGCTCCAGGCTCTCTGTGTCGACCAGGACTATATCTCATTCCATAGAGATAAGGTAGTCCTCAGAACAAACAGGAAATTTCTTCCTAAAGTGGTTTTGGACTTTCATCTGAACCAATCCATCACTCTTCCTGTCTTTTTCACAGACCATGCAAGCTCTGGTGAAAGAAGGCTCCATAGTTTGGATGTAAAAAGGGCTCTCAGCTATTACATGCCAGCCACTAAAGATCATAGACAAGATAAGAAACAGCTATTCCTAACATATGGGGATGTGGGGAAATGCAATCCAGCCTCAGAAAGATCCATCTCTTGGTGGATAGTCCAGTGTATTCAGTTTTGCTACACAAAAACCAGTAGGGAGCCCCCACCAGAATTGAGGGCACACTCTACAAGAGGAACAGCTAATACATTAGCAGCTTCCAGGGATGTTCCTTTGGTGGACATTTGTAAAGCAGCTACCTGTAAAACAGTAGACACTTTTACTAAACAATATAACCTGTATATTTTGTCCAGAGGTGATGCTAGGTTTGGCACAGCAGTCCTGCAAAGTATGTTTCCAAAATAAGTTATGTGCCCACCTCCAGTGGTACTGCTTGGTAGTCTGCATAAAGTTATGAATATCCTGAGCATTACTGGGGTTAGAAGAAAAAAATGAATAACCATAGTAATCTTGTTTCTTCCCAGCGATACTCAGATATTCATAACTTCCTTCCCTATCTCCCCTTCCATAACTTCAGCCTCTGCACTCCGTGTGCTGGTACCACAAAGCCATAATATATTTTTATAGTGAATATCCTCTGCACTCAGTTACAGTTTTAAACAGAGTTTCATTGTGTTCTCTTTAAAGTTTCTCTGACGTTGTTATGGTTAGTTTTATGATTCCTCCCCTTTGGAGGTTTATTATAATATTATATTTTAATTAGGGGTAACCTCAAATGTGATCATTATTAATCATTAGGTTTATTACCTAAAGCCTGACTTCCAGGCTCCATACAAATCTGAAGAGGTTAGAACACTACAGTTGGTAGAGGCAGTATTTGAAAGATGCTCACCTGCAAAGAATTCTACTCATTTGCATGTGTTCCATCTCTCCGGGCAGTCCAACCCTCCAGGTTTACTGCATAAAGTTGTGAATATCTGAGCATCACTGGGAATAAACAACATTACTATAGTAAGTAATTTTTTCTTATCAGACGGAGCACTGCTGGTGGGGGGAGATATTAATATAGTTATGGATCCCCTCACAGATACTACCACAGCTTGACAAGTCAAATTAGCCTTGGCCAAAAAGTATTTTCAGAACCTAATGGGTAGTATGGCCTGACAGACATATGGTGAACACAATACCCTCACAAATGGCAGTGCACTTATTATTCACATGTACACTCCGTGTATTCCAGACTGGATTATTTCTTCATGTCTGTGGAGCATGTGAATAGAGTGGTTAACTGCTCACTAGGTCAGATCTTTCTATCAGATATCTTTCTGTCAGATCATGCCCCAGTGACTTTAGCCTTGAAATTATGGCACGAGCCAAAACCAGACCTTCTGGAGGCTGAATTTGAGTCCTCTTAATGATTTCCCTATTCAGAGAATTACTTAAAAAGAGAATACCCATTATACTGTACAAAAATCATTCTCAGGGAGTCACTCTGACTATATTGTGGGACACATTAAAGGCCTTATTGAGAGGCAAAAGTATCACCTATGCTGCTAGAATAAAGACAGTTATGGAGGACTGACTCACCGCTCTTTCAGATAAATGTACATTTTTACAGCTCACAAATCAGCAAGGCACTTCTCCCATACTTCCCTTAATAAAATAAACCCAGGATAAAATACAAGAACTACACTTCTGTTCTCGCTCACCTCCTCATCTATGCTTTATTTGGTGTTTACAGCTCAGTAGAACTCATTCAGTGTACTTGCTTTGTTCCATTTGTACTACATACTCTATACCTCTGTAACTGTATATTTCTTGTAAATATGATGTCCCTCTGTAACTGTATACTTCTTGTAAATATGATGTACCTCTAACTGTATATTTCTTGTAAATATAATGTACCTCTAACTGTATATTTCTTGTAAATATGATGTACCTCTAACTGTATTATTTCTTGTAAATATGATGTACCTCTGTAACTGTATACTTCTTGTAAATATGATGTACCCCGGTAACTGTATACTTCTTGTAAATATGATGTACCTCTGTAACTGTATATTTCTTGTAAATATGATGTACCTCTGTAACTGTATATTTCTTGTAAATACGCTGCACATCCTGTCACTGTTTCTCTGTCCTGTATGACCCTAGACCCTTTGAAAACAGGCCCAGCCTAAAGGGTCTTATGTGTAACAAATAAATAAATACTTTACCTTCATAACAGAATAGGTGCTTCAGTATTTAAAAAAGAGATACAGTTCATGCCAAATAGGATGCAGTTAAGCGTGATGGCCGCTTTAGTGGGACACCTACTAGGGAACAGATCCACACTTGATGAAATCAATTAGCTGTACGCACAGTTTATCAGGATTGTGTCAGCATTGTACTTCGGTTTAATGGGACAATCAATAACTAGAAGTATGGCAGCCAAGCTAGCACAGACAAAAGTCAGAGCTGAAACTGTACAGTCAGCACCCGAGATGGGAGAAGAACAGGCAGCAACAGAACCAGAAAGCCTGTCTGCGTTTTTCAAATGGTGGGTGATACAACAAAAAGAGATGGATTAACAGAGAAAAAGAGCTCCAATGTTTATAGGCAAAAAGAAAAGAAGAGATATGGCAACAGGAACAACAGAGAAAAGAAGAGATGCAGTGACAGAAACAACAGAGAAAAGAAGAGATGCAGTGACAGAAACAACAGAGAAAAGAAGAGATGCAGTGACAAGAACAACAGAGAAAAGAAGAGATGCAGTGACAGGAACAACAGAGAAAAGAAGAGATGCAGCTATAGCTAGGTGTCTTGCAAGCTACTGAAGGTGGAGGAACCATACCTCTCAACTGTCACTGATTTTCAGGGATGTCCCTGATTTTGCCGCAGAAATTTCTTCTGTCCTTCCCACATTTGGTATTTCTGTCACTGAAGAGTACTGATTTGAATTACAAAATAATGACGGCCATTGGTGTTACAGTCTAGTTTTCATTAAGAAAATGCTATTCATACTAAGAAGCATATTGTACACAACTTCTGAAACTAATATTACTATCTTTTCAGATGTGTTCCCGATTCTGGTAATTTGTTCCTAATCATTTTAAGCCTTGTCCCTGATTTGTGCTGAGGGAGGTTGAGAAGTATGGGAGGAGCTGATACAGGTCCAGCAGACAGACAAAACACAAGTAACTTAAAAGGCATTAAACTTACAAAGATGTGCCCCTCGCATGATATTGAGGCATACCTGACTATGTTTGAAAGGGTTGTCAATGCATGCCAATGGGCAAAGCAGCATTGGACAGTCAAGCTGGTACCTTATCTGACAGGCAAAGCCAACTTGCCTACTGCAGTGTGGACACTGCTCAGTCAGCAGACTATGACCTGGTGAAAAGAGAAGTATTGAAAAAAATACGACATCTCAGAAGAGACCTACAGGCAGAGCTTTCGATCCCTGAAGTACCAGTCATTTGACAATCCCTGAGAAGCCTACACCTGACTCAGAGAACTCCATATTAAATGGCTCCAACCAGAGGGCAAATCAGCCCCCCAGCTTATCGACATATTTACAGTGGAACAGTTCATTAACATCCTGCCTATAGATGTGCAGCTTTGGGCAAAAGAGCACCAACCAGAAAGTGGGGAAAAGGCCATTTCTTTGACTAAAGACTATCAGATGGCCAGACAGACACTACAAAATGAAAGTAATAGACCAGGACTGGTAAGACCTTATTTTTCTCCAGTCCAACTCCAGGTCAGATAAGAACTCCTAGTGGGGGTAACAAATGTGCACCCAAAGACTTTATTTGCTATAACTGCAGGCCATATTGCAAGAAACTGCCGTAGAAATAAGAAGGGTAATACTGAAACAGATTTAGCCTTAGCAAATTGGAGCAACTATTTAACAGATGTCAAGGTGGGAGGTAAGGTGGTGAAAAGACTTACAGATTAGGGTAGCAGACAAACTCTGGTGCATGCTGAAGTTCTGGGAAAGAATTGTGCAAGAGAACCACGTACTGGGGTCATCAGCATTCACGGGGATACTCAGTACTATCCCACCACTCAACTGACTCTGAGCATCAATGGAGTGTCGCACCAAATGACAGTGGGAGTGGTACCAAAGTTACCTGTGATAACTGGAAATGACTTTCCTTTCCAGGTTTTGCTAAGTTAATCACAGAGGGAGAAAAAAACTGCAGCTTCAGCAGCTGTGATGACAAGAGCACAGGCAAAGGAAAACTTAGATGATGAGTACAGTTTTCCCTTTAGTAACTTTGATCAGGACTTGTTCCAGCCCAGCTCCAAGATCCAGAAATCCTGACAGGAAAAAAGATGCTTGAAAAAATGGTGGCAACAAAAGACTGATGAACATAAGGGGGTTAATATATGAAAATGCCGAAGCCAGACTGATAACTGATTGTCATTTTGCTTTTGAACAAACTAATGATGTTTCTCTCCAAGGTTACTGTAAGTAGGTGGGGGTGAAAACAAATAGGGGGACCTGTGTTTTAAAAGTGTAATGGGCTACTGTACTGAGTTTGTATTACTTCTTAGACACATGAACAGGTAGAACAATTGGTCATCCCAAAGAAATATAGAAATGAGTTGTTACTGATAGCACGATAGCCCTATGGCTGGTCACTCGGGGAGGGATCGCACCCATGCCAGAGTGCTGTACAAGTTTTACTGGCCTGAGATCCATGATGATGTGGCTATATATTGCAGGTCTTATGCAGAATGTCAGAAAGTAGCCCCAGTGTCTAAAAGAGACAAGGTGTCCTGCAGCCCCTACCATTGGTAGATGTACCATGTGAGAGAATTGCAATAGATGTGATTGGCCCCTTAGATAGAAGTAAACTGGGTAACCGATTAATTTTGGTACTATGTGACTATGCTACTAGATACCCAGAGGCAGTGCCTATGCACACTGTGACAGCCCCAAAAGTGACTGTAGTGCTGGCGAAAATTTTCAGCGGAGTGGGCATACCTAAAGAAATTATTACTGATCAAGTTAGGAATTTTGGTGCTGCCTTGCTGAAGGAGCTGTACTGATTACTCAGTGTTACTGCCATAAGAACTTCCCCTTATCACCCTCAAACAGATAATCTTGTTGAGCAATTTAATCAGGCCCTAAAACGCATGCTAAAAAAGTTTGTTAAAGGTGAAGGGAGAGACTGGGACCAGTATTTACCTTACTTGCTTTTCGCTTACCAAGAAGTGCCACAGGCATGAATAGCTTTTTCACCATTTGAAATGCTGTATGGTAGACAACTTAGGGGGCCCCTAGACGTTATAAAACAAACATAGGAAGTAGGGCTATGCGAATAGCTTTTTCCGAATATTCAGTATTCGGGGCCAGCACGAAAGAATATTCAGCCGAATATTCGTGTTTGGCAAAAAAATTTAACCCCCCTTCCCCCACCCTCAGATTGCACCCAAAACTCCCTCCCCCAAGTTCCCCAACCACTACTACAATATTTAAAAAAAAAATAATTCTTTTTGGGGTGGCTGGCACAACCCACCTGCCTCCATGGCGCCGGCCAGTTTTCATTACTAAATTAAAGGTTAAAGTCCTCCCATGGTCCTCCTCCACACACAACCCCTGTAGCCAGCAGCAGCACCCCCCGCCTCCCCCGCACCCTGCCTGCACCTAAACAAGATATAACAGATGCATCAGAGGTAGGCTTAGGTGCAGTTCTTAGCAGAATATAGATGGGAATGAGCATCCCATTCTATATGTCAGCAGGAAGTTGCACGACAAGGAGAAAAGGTACTCCACCATTGAAAAGGAAGCCGTTGAGGCCAAGTGGGCAATGAAGTCCATTAAATTTTATTTGCTAAGAGCTGACTTTTGCTTATAACTGATCATAATTCTCTTTGTTGGCTGAATCAAATGAAGGATAAAAATCCCAGAATCACAAAGTGGTACCTGGCACTACAGTCATTTAAATTCAAAGTGTTGCACAAATCTGGAAACGAGAATGTCACTGCAGATTTTTTGTCACGGTGTGGTTCAGGAATCAAGGAATTACGTTAGAGAAGAAAGGATATACAGGATATAAATGATCAGTGAACTGTATGATGTAACATGATAAGTGAGTACAGCGACTTCAGAGAATTAACAGTAATGTGATGAGAATGAGGGAAGGTTTTTGGAAACCTGTTTATAAAAAAAACAGGTTCCCTCTTAAGTGGGAGGTATATGTGACAGGGTTGGTTGGGCCCTGTCCCATTTATGATGTGGAGAGAGTTTGAAGCAAGGACCCCGTCTACTATTTCTGTCTTTCCTCTTGGACTGCACAGTCAGCTCTTACTTTACGTGTTCTGTCTTTACCCCTTATTGCTGTCTCTACCTTGCTTATATAATTATAACATATGTATGAAACTGGGTTCCCTGGTTTGTGAATTAGATGTAGTTTTTACTGTTGAAATGATTACAGAAGTAGTTCTTTGCTTTTATTAGCAAAGGGTATCAGACTGTGACCTTTTGACCTCAGGTTGGTGGAATCTGTCTGCTAAGGATGCCAGCTAGTAGCTGGGTCACAATGCTCTGGAAGCTAGAATCTAACAAAGTTCTCAAGTTCTGGGTCACAGTGCTATGGTGGAAGCTGGAAGATGACAAGGTTCTGAAGTTCTGGGTCACAGTGCTCTGGAGGAAGCTAGAAGCTGACAGGGTTCTGAATTCTGGTGTGAAAAGAGAAAGGCAAGTGTTTTCATGGGGATTTGAGACTTGGAGACCTGATGTAACAGGGAGCTGGTTGATAGTAGATTTCATTTCTGAACTCAGAAATTGGACTTTGTTTCTGGACTGCCTATGTTGAAAACCAGTCAGTACATTTCTTTTTGTTTTTATTTTCTTGTTACATATAATAATAAACCACTACTTGTTGATTTTACAGTCTCTCCTGGTCTGCTTATGCTTCCTGACCCAAGCCTCAGTTACACACGTGACCCCAAAATCATACCGTACAGCATATCATTCTCTGGGCCTGACTAAATACAATACAGTACAATAAAGTTAGCTGTATTCCCTTTCACCTGCTGACTGAATAAAGGGATGACAGAATACTGAATACAGTACTGTATAGAACACAGATTGCTGCACTCCCTTTCATTCAAATATGCAAATTGGCACGTGCATTCCCATGATATCATTCAAGCAGACAGTCAGTGGAATCAGGAAACCGTATCAGACAGTCAGTCAGCCGATGTTCGCTTATACGAGACGGCTGTTTAAACGAGATGATTTACAATCCACCCAACCATCCCATTTAAACGGCTTGTACTGTATTAGGATGTGGGCCAAAAGCAACTTAATTGCTAGCCTTTCGTTTCCAACAACAGAGAAAAGTAGCCACTATAATGAAGATCCAAAAATGAATCAAAGTCTTTCGGACCTCACAAATTCTAGAAGTTTTTACAAATTATTATTCCTCTTTGTAGTCTCAGGAAGCAGAACCCAGTGTCACTATGTACAGAAATTACTTCGAGCCCCTTCCGTTCCAACAGTAACGGACAATCAGAATCAGGTGATGCTCACTCCCTTTACTCATTTGGAATTAGAAGCAGCCATAACCCATGCAAAATCTTGGAAATGCCCTAGTCTCGATGGGTATCTGGTAGAAATATATAAGGCATGTACAGAACTCTTGTTACCGCCCCTGTTGCAAGTATATACAGCAGTGCAAAAGGGGAAGGATCCACCCCCATCCTGGCACTTAGCAACGATTTTGGCTGTTCTGAAGCCTAATAAAAATTCCACCTACCCAGAATCTTATAGACTTATATCAATCTTAAATGTGGATTATAAGATATATACCTCCATAATGGCAAAATGGTTGGAATGAATCCTACCGGATCTAATTCATCCTGATCAAACAGGTTTTATCACTAAACAACAAACGCAAGACAATATTAAGTTAGTGTTATTTGTTTTTTTATCACTGCTACTTTTTCCTCCCCACTCCAGCACTCCGGCTTGGGGGATCCAGCTGCTGACTCTGCCTGCCTGGAGAGCTGGGTAGCTTGAACTGCACCCAGAAGTATCCGGGACGGCCATCATGCCATCTTGCTGGAGGGCTGCCCCTCTGCCTCTACCAGCCAGGACAGCCCCGGACCCTTCTCGACAGGACTCCGCCAAAGTCCTCCGGGGGGCTCAGAGCGCGGCCATCAGGCTGCATGGTCGCACCCAGCCATTCCCTTATTGGCCCCTGGAGTGCAGACGTGCAATGACATCCAGGCAAAACATCCACCATGCTCCCCCTCTAGTGTCACCAATGCTAGTAGTGCCACCAGGTGTCCCCAGGGGCCGCTACCCACAGCTTGAGCTACTAACCCTGTCCCCCCCACTCCTCCTATCCTTTCTAACCTCCTTACCCATGATCCTTACCTTCCCCTACACCTATCCCAGCCTCTCTTGAAGCTGCCCACCATCGTCAACAAGACAACCTCCTCTGGCAGCACATTCCAAGTGTCCAACACCCTCTCCATGAGGAAATGCTTCCTAACCTCCTTCCTAAACCTCCCCCTCCAGCTTAAGACTGTGCCCCCTTGTGATATGGTTGACACTTAGCTTAAAGAAACCTTCCTTATCCACCTTATTTATCCCTTTCAAGTACTTAAAGATCTCAGTCATGTCCCCCCTCTCTCTCCTGTCCTCCAGGGAGTACATGTTCAATGCCCTCAACCTGTCCTCGTATGCCTTACCTTACTGACCTACTATCATCTTTGTAGCCCTCTTCTGGTCCTTCTCCAGCAGGTTAATAGCCTTTTTGTGGTATGGGCACCAGTACTGAACTCCATACTCTACATGTGGCCTCACCAGTGACCTGTACAAGGGCAGTATAACCTCCTCTCTCCTACTACTGATCCCCCTAGCTATACATCCCAGCATCTTGTTTGCCTTTGCTGCTGTTTTCTTGCACTGCGTGGAGTGCTTCATATCACTAGTGATCATCACTCCTAGGTCCTCCTCCTCCTCTGATGCAGATACCTGTTTTATGTGGATGATTTGCTTATTTAACAGATCCTTCCCTGCTTCCCCACAATTGTGGTCCACCATAGAGTAATACAGCAGACTCTCCAGCTAGAAGCTTAACACTGAAAAAACTGCAGCACTGCATATCTATTTTGATCTTCTCCAAATGGGCTCAAACCCAGATAAAGAAGCTGGCAGGTGGAGGTTCAGGAGGGATGTGAGAAAGTTTTATTTTACAGCGCATGGCTGAGCCGATAAACAAGTCTGTCCATGGAGGTGGTGGGCACCAATACCATTAATGGTTTCAAGCATGGTTGGGACAGAGTCAAGGGCTAAGTATTAGAATTGAATCAATTACAGCTCAATCTGTTAAAGTCTAAACTCCTAAAAAAACAAAGGTAATGTTTTTTCTACCCACAAACTCCTCTACCTCATTATCAAACTCTGACCGTATCACATCCACTACTTCCCAGCTAGGAGACACCCTAGAGGTTGTGGACAAGTTTAAATATCTAGGCTTGTGGCTAGATACCAACCTCTCTTTTACCACTCACATCGAAGCCCTTTTTAAAAAGTTAAAATCTAGACTAGGCTTCTTCAATAGGAACAAATCTGTTTTTCCCAGAGACATCAGAAAGAGACTTGTTCCAGCCACCTTCCTTCCCCCTTCTTGACGACACAGACATTATCTACAGTTGTTGTACAGCAACTAACCTACACATATTAGATGTTCTGTTTCACCGTGCTGTTCACTTTACACTTAATGTTCCAGCCAAAGCCCACCATTGCACCCTTCACTCTGCAGTGGGCTGGTTGTCCCTTTCCACTAGGAGAACATTTCACTACTGTACCTGGGCTTACAAAATGCTGCTGGGCAAACGTCCCCTATATATTTCATCCCTATATCATCGCTCCTATAGTTGTTATTTGGTCAGGAAATATTCCATTATTTTATTAGACATACCCAAATTTTGCACTCACTTTGGTAAAGCTGCTATCAGCTACGCCATCCCATCCACCTGGAATAAACTACAATCTTCCCTCAAGCTCACTGAACTAGTCTCCTTCAATACACTCAAACCGTTAATCAGCAAACACCTCAAAGAAGTCTGCCATTGTTATAAAAACTAGCATATTATCTTCCACTTACGCTTGCAAAACCAGCTTAGCACTAAGCTCTTCTGTCCCTCCAAATCAATATATTCTCATTTACTAGAATTAATTTAAATTATCATAACTAATATTAAAAGCCAATGTTTTGTCTAGCCATGTAATTCCTTTTCATTGTATGTGGCTTTCAGAACTATTTTTGTTTACCACAACATAGATTATAGTGGATGGGCAACAGTGAACAACAACACTGTTGTTCACTTCGAGAGGTTGTCATGACAACACTAAAACCTCGAGATGAAGCTTGAGAGGTTTTCGCTGTCATGAAACCCTTTAGAGTTAAAACAGTAATGAAGAATATCTGTTGCCCATCCACTGTCTTTATAGTGTATGGGCAACAGTAATTTAAAAGCCGAGCTGCCACTCTTTCAGATGCTATCTTGTGTAGCCGCGCTTTCAGACTTTGCCTACTAACCCCCCGCAAGGAACTGATCCTTGGCCACAGTACAACGCTTTGTAGAAGGCGATTTTATTTAAAAACAAAAAAAAGAGGTCTTACTTTTCTAACCCTGTCCTGCAATGTCAAATTCGATGTCAGCGACTACGCTGGGGTCGAGTCTCAGCTAACCGCAGAGGCGCAAAGACATTACCTCCTGTTGTACCATCGATGTGACATACTCACGATGGTACAACAGTAGCATGATGTCACATCGATGGTACAACAAGATTGGTAAATGATAGATTTTGAGGGAATACAACATTCTACCATAAACTATATTGTCATTGAATCCTGTTGTATTGTTTTGTTCTAGCAGGACTTCCTTGTAAATGAGCTTGCCCAGTGGAGTTTTCCTGATGAAATAAACTTGAACTAGTAGTTACTCAGGGGTGTAGTAGAACAAGGAGCATGGGGGTGGATAGTGTAGACAAAAAACACATATTGACAAATGGTTTCAGGGTATGAAACGGTGTTACGGACTGACTAGCTATACCTTTTCTTTTTTTCTGCCATCATTGTCTGTATTTCTTTAATAACTTACTGGACACCATTCATGTCACATTAGCACAGTGTTTCTTCTTCCCATTGTTTATTACTGAAGTCAATGTGACTGGTGTAACACCATGCCCAGAAGTCTGTAGTGGTTGCAGTTTCATGTAGTGGTTGAAACCCCCGTTTTTGACCACAGACATCTTGTGGCCATTATTTGCATTCTGACAAAGCTGCCAGAGTGGACACCTCCCCTGGTGGCTAAATCAGGCCTTTGGGTATAGCAGTTTTAGGTGGTGTCAGAACTGGAGCCTCTGTGTGCTCCTTAAGTCCATCACCCCAACTGTGGCTGTGTTTGGGCTGCAGGCCTGTACAGCTCAGTTTCTAAATGCCTTTGAAAGTTCACTTGAAGTATTTGATCAAGCTTCTAAAATGTCTGCTTTTGCCATTACATTTTTTAAATAATTTCTCTGTCTCTCTTAAACTGTTTTCAGGTTTTACCGTTGTTAACATTGTACCAGTACTTTGTTACCACAGTCTGCTGTGATCCTCACAAGAGTATTGAAGGCAGAATCCTCAAGGTACTTGCAGCAGCTTTTTGTAAAAATAATTGTTTGATGTGTTCCTCTCATACACACCTGAATAGTACAGTGAAACATGCTTAATGTCTCAATGAATGATATTGTACACTGTTTATTCTTGCAGATTTTTTTTTTCATTCTTTCTCGCTGCAATATGATGAAGTCCTGTGGATAGCAGTTAATTTGCACTCATCTTGTAATCCTGCACTGTTATGAATTGCTTTCAGAATCCACATGTAATGCTGTGTGGCATTTACAAAACGGCTCCTATCAGATGCCATACTTGACACTTTTTTCTTGGAGTATGACCATCAGCTACTGTATATCATTTAAGTGGAACAGTTTATTTTTTATTTATTTGAAAATTGGTAACCGGGAAAGATACACTGAACCAGAGTTTGTTTCCAGGTACGACCTGGGGAAGGGGAATAAGGAGTTACAAAGTAAAACAAAGGGCAGCTACCACAGTATATTAATGGTGAGATACGTAAAACCAGAACCGCAGGTACAAATGTTGACAAGATATACAATTTACCAAGCTGTGAAGCCCAAGAGCAACTTTCTACTTACAGCAAGAGAAGTGGGCTAAAAATTTAGAAAATGTACATAAGGGTCTTGGTCAAATAAAGAGCTAAACAGGTAGGCTAAGCGGTCCAAGGAGAGATATTAAACAGGGCAGGGCAGCCAGTCCTAAGCACCAGAAAAAGGGGAACTAAAGGAGAAAGTTTACCAACACGGTATCACAGAATGATCCACACTCCATGAAATGAAGGCGGAAAATATGCTGCTGTTACGTGTATGTGTGTCGGGGGAGGTGGGGCAGGGGGAATGAGAAATAACACTGTGTCCCAGACTGCTGTATAATCCATGAGGTGAAGGTGGTGGTGGTATTAGCTCTATGTGTGTGTGTCGCTCTGTCTTTCTGTCCCTCTCTGTTGAGTGGTGGCTTTATTTTTTCTTTTATGTGTGACTATACCTCTTAGTCTCTCAGCATTAAAATTCATAGCACTGGCCTTCATTATTCAGAGCAAATGGCCAAACTGTGTAGCACTTTCTTACTTCAAAGAATAATGGCATTTATATTCAAAGGGTTGCACCTGGCGCAACAGAGTTGCATCGGCGCAACTGCAGGAATGCGCCCTGGGACTATATTCAAAGGGTGGAATTGCACTGCTCAATTCCCAGTGTGCTGCAATGCAAAGATAATGTATGCAGCGCATCTCCAAGGGGCATTCCCATACATATGCGGGACATCCCGATATCCAGCCCGGGATGTGCGGTGCATCTGCTGGCACATCCCAGAGATGTGCCGCATATATGGACACAAAGTTAAGCCCATAAAAAGAGGCTCAACTGGTAGCCAGCCACAGGCGGGGCATTGCAGTGCAGGGCGCAACACAGCAGCCGCCAGTCATGGGTGTCAACCCCCCCAGAACACAGTCCACAAGTGCCCACGGTATGCCCTGGCGGTCTAGTGCCCCCCCTCCCCACCCAGTACCCCGATCCTTCGATACCTAATAACAAGAATTTCCCTGGTAGTCTAGTGGTGCCCCCGACCCACCAGGTACCCTGATCATAATAAAAACATGTGTTCCCCATTCCCTGGTAGTCTAGTAGTCTCCCCCACCTTGTGAATGAATATTACAGTACGCACTGCAAGCCCATTAGTCAACAGTATGGACCAATGAGCTTGTAGCTCATACTGTAATCTGTCATTCTGTGGGCAGCCGCAGAGGAGGTGTGGGTGGTTTGCTGCCCACCCGATGACCTAGAGGCGGGGTGGGATGGGGGTCCCTGTGTGGGTGGGGGGTGCCATTAGACTACCAGGGTGGGTTTCACTTTGATGTTTACGGGGATCAGGGTACCTGGCAGGGCAGGGGAACTACTAGACTACCAGGGAATGGAGAATTTATTTTTCATTACGATCGGGGTATCTGGCAGGGGAGACCACTAGACTATGAGGAAATGGGGAACATATGATCTTCCTGGACATAAAGTCTCCAACACTCATTCACACTAATGGGTCTACGCTGGAGGTGCTAGGACCCAGCGGGAGCTAAAAATCTTCAGGAGGGCCAGCGCCGAGGTAGGACCACACATGCCTGGCACCGCAGGACTGGCTTATGCCGTATAGGCCATCTCGGGGTCACCCTCCAACTACCTTGGTTCTTTTTTTCCCTCCGTCAAGTACACTTCAGTGATGATGTCGCTCACCTGCCGGGAGTCAAATCTTCACATCTATATGACAGCAGCTATAGTCATTCAGTATTTATTAGTTTTTATTTATTTTGGTAAATTTAGTTGTTTTTTTTTTTTTTTTTAAAACATCAATTTTCATCAACGAAGAAGTCTTCAGCCCGCCTTCAATGGAGTCAACCATGAATGGGGCTGATGACAGTAGGGAGACTTCGCATGAAAGCTGTGTTTCAGCAGGGCTGGGTCTGGTTCGCCGCCCTCTGGGGGGTCTGACTACAGGCAGTCCGGTGCTCGGTGGGGATGGGCGGTCCTCCCAAAAGCACAAAAAGAAGCAGTCCCAATCTTGATCTTCGTTGAGGACTCGGCACCGCTCAACCTCGAGTTCTTCTTCAACCTCCCGGTTGAAGAAGAAGTGGTATCGCTCAATGTCACCCTCTGGTATGTCTGCGCATTGATCGTCAGTGGCTAGGGGCAGGAGTTTGACTCAGACTCCTCCAGGGTCCCTTATGGCCTCTGTTCCTGGTGACCTGCATCCTCAACTCCAGATTCCCTCCCTGCCCCCTGGGGGATTCTCCAGTGAGCAGTTTTATCATTGGGCCGCTCATTTGGAGCAATGGGTTCGGCGGTTGTCCAGCCTGTCCGACCTGGTGGGTCCGTCTCTGGGGCCTTTGGGCCTAATGGTTTCGAACCTGCGGCAGGGTGGTTGGGATTTCCTAGTCATGCGGCGCCTTCTCCAGTGCTGTCAACACCGCGCTCTGGTGCTTTTTTCCCTAATATGGCTGTGGCACAGGAGCCAGCACAGGTACCATTCTCTCCTACTGATTTTCTCAGATCTTCCTCCCTGACTCTGGGGATGGGGTTGGGAGCCTCTGATTCTGTGGTTCCTGGGGCGTTGCCAACTTCAGCTTCTGTCGTGGTGGTGCTGTGCCCAGTGCCACTCTCTAGGCCAGCACCATCTTCTATTTTGGCACCGCATTTGGTGCCAACACCATCTATGCATTCGGCGCTGCCTAGGGTGCCGGGGTTTTCGTCTCCAATTTGCGGAGCGCCTCCTCCTCTTTTTCCTATCTATACTGTCTCTCTGGGACTAGTGGGGGACGATATTAAGCCTGATCCTGATCTTCGATTAGGGGATGACTTTGACGATGGTTCTTCTCTCGGAGTGTCAAATAAACCATCTTCTTCAGCGGAGCCTCTGGTTGAGGACCTTTCCTTTAAGTCTCTGCTAAAGAACATGAATTCCACTCTCTCTCTCTCCAGACTTCAAAAATTGATCCAGGGGAATTGCTGCGTCTGCAGTATCTGCACATTCCGGATATTCCTGTGGAATGAACTCCTCCGGTGCAGCCCTCTTTTGAGACTCTCTCACAAATGGTGTGGGATAATCCGGCTCTTATTCCTTCTGTGGCGAAGTCCATAGACAGGAAGTACGCCCCCCCGCCCCAAGGATCAACCAAGCTTGGCCTCTCAAGCCTTTGCTGATGCCATAGTTGCCTTGGCAGAGAATGACAAAGCCGTCCTTCCTCAGGAATCTACAGCACGTTCAGTAAACAAGGAATTTTATAAGACTGACACCTTGGGGAAGCGAGTTTGCCTGGGTATGTGCATTGCTAGCTACCAGGGTTATTTCTCTCAGTATGAGTATACCCTCTGGCATTCACTCAAAGCCACTGTGGAAGCTCTTCTCGAGTCTGACGTTAGCCTCTCCAGACCATTACTAGAGGCATTGAGTCCAACAATCAGCAACTAAAAGCTGCTATGGATGCCTTTGACACCACTTCCAGGGCAGCAGCAGCTGGTATTTGCACCCGACGCCACTCATGGTTACGAACATCGGGATTCACAAATGGTGCCCAGCAGAGAGTTATGAGTTTACTGTTTGATGGCACGTATCTGTTTGATCCTCAAGTTGAGCAGGCAGTAGAGGCCACATGGAAAACTAGAATGGCTATCAAAATGGCCAGGCCACCATCTCCTGACCCTCAACGGGGTGGGAACCGGCAGCAGTTTCATAACCATCAGTCCTTTCGTGGCAAAGGCAGAGGGGGCTTCAATAAGAATCAAGCTTCCAGCCACAAATGAAAACACAGCAGAAGGCACAGGGCCCAAAAGTGCCCAGCGCCACCCTCTGAGATTGTGGCCCAAGTCCCACCTCAGCTGTTTGAAGGGGACTCTTCCTTGGCAGTAGGAGGGCATCTGACTCAGTTTTACAACAAGTAGAAGTCAGTCACATCAGACAAATGGGTGCTCAGAATAATCCACAAGGGTTATTCTCTAAATCTTTCAGAAACACCTCCGGATCATCCACCCAAACGACAACCCAAGCTGTCTGTCTCTCAGTCAGACCTTCTTGCTTCCGAGATTCAAGGCCTTCTGAACAACAGGGTGGTAGAAGTGGTTCAGTTGGATCAATGTAACACAGGTTTCTACTCCCATTACTTCCTGGTTCCAAAGAAAACAGGCAGGGAAGCGATGAGAGTGTGGGAGTGGTGCCTGGAGCACAAAGCCCTGATCCAAACGGTTTACCTTCCGGGAGTGCAGAACAATCTAGTGGATCATCTCAGCAGAATGGAAACGGATCCTCACAAGTGGTCTCTTGACACAAGCATTGTGCAGTCACTCTTCGAAGAGTGGGGAACATGGGACCTGAACCTTTTTGCATCCTCATTCAATGCAAAACTGCCTCTATTCTGCTCCAGAAATCCAGAACCTGGCACTTTCTGTCAGGATGCATTCATACTGCAGTGGACAAGACACTTTCTGTACGCATTTCCTCCTTTTCCCTTAGTTCAGAGGATGCAGCTCAAGCTGGAGGCACAAGGGGTCAGAATGATCCTTATCGCCCCATTCTAGCCATGTCTGATTTGGTTTCCATTAATTAACAGATTATCAGAAACTTCACCAAGACAACTTCCACTTCAAATGGACCTGCTGACCCAGGGCCCAGTGGTCCATCCCAACCTGAGATCCCTTCACCTCCATGCACGGCTCCTGAGGAGATACAAGTGAGTAGGTTTGATGTTTCACGTAGGGTCTCAGACATTCTCCTAGTGGCACGCAAGCTGGCTACTAGGAAAACTTATACAGCCAAGTGGAAGCGGTTCTCCATCTGGTGTGCATAGTCCTCCCTTGCCTTCTTCTCCTGCCAACCTAACAAAGTCCTGGAGTATCTTCTGGACCTGTCAAATACAGGACTGTAATACTCAGCCATGAAGGTTCACTTCTGAGTGATCTCAGCGTACCACGAGCCTGTACACTTCATGTCTCTGACTCAGTTACCTTTGGTCAAGAGATTCCTTAAAGGTATAATTCACACTAGCAGGGCCGGTGTCAGGTTTTCGTGGGCCCCGGGCAATGGACCTCTAGAAGGCCCCGCCTCCACTGACCCGTCAGTCTATTAAAAAAAATACAATAAAACTACACCACCGTCCACCAACCAGCTTACCATCACCAACCGTCCAACCCCCTCTCCACACAGCAGTAGAACAGCAGCAATTTTGTTTCTGACAAAATTCCACTGCCACACCACCCCAACAGGCCAACTGCCAAGCCACTCTTGCGCTTGGACCGCGACCTGTTGACCAACTTCTAGAAGGTCCCTCTCAGACCGTCTGTTTGTTAAAAAAATAAAAAATACAGTAACCCCATCCCCAGGCAGCCAGCTTGCCATTGCCAGCAGTTGCCAATCACCAACCCTCTCCAGTCTCCACACAGTAGACACAGCAGCAGCAGCAGCAATTCAGACAAAATTACACTGTCACACCCTATTCTAGCAGGCCAAGGCCAAGCAAGCCTTAAGGCCACGGCACTCACAAATTGGACCCCCCCCCCGATATCTGGCACTACCAGGTGTCTTCCTCCATGTAAAATAAAAGTATCATTTACTCTGTCCCGAACTTCTGCACCCCCAAAGGCAGAATCAGAATGACACAGTTTTGGTACAGTATGATGCAATGGCCTGGGCTGTGGTCCCGTGACTGCAATCTCCCCTCCCCCGGGGGCTGGCCTGGGCAGGCACTTACTCTCTTACCTTGTGTGGTGTGGGGATCATCATGAAGGGAGCTTTAGCTTGGGTGATGTGATGCTGTATCCACATCTGATAGACTGAGCCACTGCTGTTGTTGACTCGAAATTCGATGCACTTTTTCAGACTTGCTCCAGTCCACACAAGCCCGGCGACATGTCACGGACGGACGCAGAGACAACAGATTGCTCAGTCCCGGCCACGCCAGACTCTTTGCTGCTGCCTGCTCGATTGCCACCACTGTCTCCACCTGCACCCAACTTTGAGTTTAAACTGAAAAGAACTCTCACCTTGGCGCCTCGCCAGCAGCTGCCATTCAGTTCCAACAACATCACTATGGTGACACGTGTCGTCAGTTGTCACAAACATTACACCGCTCTAAGCTACTGGCTGGCCATCTGGCTGTTACAGTCAGGCCCACCCTTCCACCACACACTCCTCCCCTCCAGCCATTAGTCTGATGCAATCCCACACTCCGCCCCCACGGAATGCTAATGGATCGCTGGGGCCCCGTTTCTGTTCTGAGTCACTGTAGTTTTCTTTCAGCAGCAGCACACCAGAAAAGTCTGCTCCACTCAGTGGAAATCATGCTGATGCTGTGGCTTGCTGCCAGTGTCAGTGCAACGCGGATCTACTCTTTACTATTATTTTTTTTTAGCCCCAGCCAGTGGCAGTGGGCCTCCCTCTGATGTCAGGGCCCCAGACAATTGCCCAGGTGGCCCGGGTACTGACACCAGGCCTGCACACTAGGGCACCAATGCAAAGACCGGTAGCCACCTGATACATTAACCTTGTGCTAGACATGCTTACCCATAAACCTTTCAAGCCCCTAGCAACTTGTGAACTGAAGTTCCTGACCTGGAAGGGACCACTTGACTGCCAGGGATTCTATTTATATTGTACTGTAATGGGATCGGGGTACGGAGCGGGGAGGGGGCCACTTCTGGGCTACCGTGGACAGCTCCACATGATGTGCAGGGGCCAGGCACATGTCGCCGGCCAGCCCTGCACAACTCATGCAAATGGGGCCATGATAACATGCAAATGGCCCCATTTGCACCTTACATGCATTATGGCCCCATTTGCATATTTGGATCTGAACATTGGCAGTTTGTGCCCGCGTATCCCCGATGCACTGGCGCATTTCCAATTCCAGGTATTCAGACCTGTCAGGGGGCTGCACTGGTGCATTGTATTTGCGTCGCCCTCATTTTTTGATATATTTAGACAAGATGTGCCATGGCACATCTCTTCTGAATGTAACCCCTAGATGGCGCTATCCCAGGGGCTACTACCCCTGCCTGATTTGCCACTAACAGGTTGAGGGGCCTGGATCCAATGGCGGGTGCCTCCACCCAGAGGTCAGGGTTTGCAATAGTTAAACTTACTTGGTCACAGCCCTCTGGGACACTGCAACCCCCCCCCCCTTTCTTCCCACTAGTGGCCCACACAGTATATCAGAATTACCTTCACAGTATACACTTACCCCAGGACTGGTTCGGGCACTGGGACCCCTGTAAAATAAGATACAGTGCAACAATCACAGTACACTACTTTAACATAGACAAATACCTCAGGCAGTATAACTTTGCTGAAACAAGCAGCTCTGATTTATTTAGGGGATATAACAAGGACGGAAATCAGGTTAATTAACTTATCACTTTACTCATCTACCTATGGCTCTGTGCACAGGCTATCCCTACCAGTTACTGTCCCTGGGTACCCAAGCCCTAGTGGCTAGTCCAAACCGTGGCAGCTGGTAGGGGCCCTTTCACACAGAGAAAAGAAAAATTAGATAAAGTCAGCAGTACAGTAATTCCATTTGGATTCAATGTGGCAATTCAACAGGGAGCGACTCTGAATTAGTACTCATGACCTCCAAACAAGATAGGGTCCTTCAATGTCAGCAGGGCTACTCTTGAGCTCCACGAGACTCCTCACACATTTATATGGCAAACTGCAACAGGCAAAAGTCCTTTAATGGCAGCAGGATTCACTTGAGCTACACAAGCCTCCTCACACATTTATATGGTGAACAGTAACAGGCAAAAGTCCTTTAATGGCAGCAGGATTCACTCGAGCTGCACAAGCCTCCTCACACATTTATATGTTAAAAAGAAAGTACTATACCAGGCACGCTGCTTCTCTATCCCGATCGCAATTTTACTGCACAATACCCGGGAGAACACACGGCAGATTCAGTTCCTGACAGACCGAGTGTAATTCAGCAATTTCTCCAGTCTTCTACAGGGTGAGCCTGGTTTCTACTCTTCAGATATCCTTTGATTCTCTTCACAAGACGGATTCAGTCCTAATAAGCAGTTACACAAGCTGCAGACCGGAACTCTGGGCCTTACACACGTTTCCTGACTAAAACTGCACACCGAAAAAGCACAGGGCTCCTTCCCTCTACATTGCCAGAGCTCAACTGAAACTCCAGCAGACAAAACCGGGCACTTCCTTTGAGTTCCTCCCAGTTCTTGGCTGGATTGGCTGTCACTCACAATAGACTGCTCCTGTTGGTCCAAAAAGGCGCCGAAGTCCAAACTACATCTCCCAGAGTCACTGCCCATACAATCCTCTTGTGGCTGGCTCAGATTACGAGTCCAAGTTCTGATTCATCCAAGGCACCATTTTAGAGCTACCTTAACCCACACTAATTGGTCCAGTTCAGCAGTTCAAAACTAGAATGGGGAACTAGGCAAACACAGTTCTGACTGCAAAGAAAGCAGGTTAGACGAACTGTATTTTCATTATTACTCTAAATGATTTCTGGCAAACAGTTACATCTTTCAGATAGGTTCCCTTTGCACTCCTAGTGACTGCAAAAATGGAGTAAATTGGCAGCAGCTCGAGTGGTACTCAAGCAGAGAAGAACACAGTCCCCCCATACAAACTAATTACGTCTGCAAGCAGACAGCTCTTAAAGAGACAGTACCAGAGGCTCTAAAAACACTCACTGATATATGGCTGAAACGCCAAACACCATTCAGGCTTGGAGCATTCAAGCAAGCTCCTGGAAGTCTTTTGAGAACCCCCATTTGCAGAGGGGTTACACCCTTCCTGGCCTGGGAAGAAAGCTTGACGTCCGTGCCAAGCAAGTACCCCCATAAGTTTTAACTGCAACCATATACATTTGCATTAGGCTCACACATGTAATCATCAGTCAGTATATCATTTTACCAAGAACACATTTCTGAAACATTGCAGTACGTCACTCTTTACATAGTATTACACACACATTGTACCATAACTCAAGTTATTACCTCTTGTACATGAAACCTGAAGAGAGGGGGCCCTTCCCTATCAGTTACCTGGGGGCTGGACGGGGCAAGGGCACCATACTTAGAGGGCAACACAAGTAACTTGGAGTTAGCACTGATGCTCAGCTTGGGTAATGAGCTCGGGGACACATACACTCCTTTATGGACAACATTGAGAGGCAAGTCCACAGGCCTCCCAAGTGAATCATAACTGAGGTGCACCACAGGCTTTACAGCTTGACCAGTCTTTCTAGGGGGAACTGTTACAGTCTCTGCACTCTGAGCCTCATTTTCAGCATTGTCCTCACTTGTCAGGGGAGTCTCCATGGGGGTAGAGAGGCTAGAACTTGGGGCACTTTCAGCTCCAGGAGTTACAGTTTCTGAGTCCACAACATTCGGCTCGCATGGAGAGCTTTCGGACACTGGCAGTGGACTGTCAGGGCACTCAAAATACTCTTCTTGTTCTGGTGTATCACCAGTCTGCCCCAATCCATCATTTTCCTCCCCTGAAAGCTCAAACAGTTCAACCATGCACAATGATTCCATTTCATCTGATCTGATGCTTTGCACTTCACTTTCTGGGAGCATTGGCTCCAGGGACGAAGCTGGGGCTTAGACAGTCCAGAAGGCCCAGCTTCATCTCCAGTATTGACTAGGGATTGCCCCAAACAACTGACTCAGTTCGTAAGAAGGATAGTATTCAAAGTCACTCACTTTCTTCTGATATGGACTGACAGTCATGCTCAACTGGGACTTGTGGAGGGAACACTTTAACTCTGCTTCTGTAGGTGCAGACTTTCTTGATCTTTTCTTAGCAGCAGCTCTAGTCACTGGTCCAGAGGGGCATCTTCTGGGGGCTCAGACTCAATCAAGATTTGTCCAATGGGCAGTAAATGATTTCTATGCATTGTGTTTACATCTTTGAATTATTCTCAGGCCTTACTTTGTACACTGGCAGATCATCTAGTTTGCCCACTACAATGTGAGGGAGATGGTACCATCTGTCAGCAATCTTGTGTTTGCCATGCAGTCCCAGATTTCTTAGCAATACCCGATCTCCTCCTGGAGTTCCTGTGCTTTCACCTTTTATCATACCTTTCTTTGTTGGCCAGATTCTTTTGGCAGCCATGGTTTGAGCCAGTTGTGCATGAGTTAGCTGGGCCTTTAACTTTTGCACATACTGTAAATAGTTGTCAGCTTGAACCCCATCAGAGAGACCCCAAAACACATCTACCGTAGTCGAGCTTCTCTTCCAAACATCAGCGGTAGGGGAGAACCCAGTGGCATCACTTTTGGTGCAGTTATAAGCATGTACCAGGGTGCTAATTTGTTGGCTCCATCTGAGGCTTGTCCTTTGGGTGCAGGGTACCTAGCATATCTAGCAAAGTGCGGTTTGAAATGTTCAGGCTGTGGGTCCCCTGGGGGTGGTAGGAGTGGTTCTGGACTTCGCCTCCCACAGAGAAAACATCTCTTTGATCAGACGATCTCAAAGTCTCCTTGATCAGAATGGATTCTTTGTGGAGCCCCATAGTGAACAAAAAGTTTTCTACAAGTACTTTGGCCACAGTGGATGCTTTCTGGTCTTTGGTAGGAAACCTTGGGCATATCTCGTGAAATGGTCAGTGACCACCAGCACATTACTGATATTTCTTTGATCTGACTCCAAACTCAGAAAATCAATACAGACCAGCTCCATGGGTGCACTGGTGGTGATGTTAACAAGGGGACAGCCCTCTGGGGCAAAGCTTTCTCTGTAAGCAACGACTACAAGTTTGAATGTGTTGCTCCACATCAGCCCCCATCTTAGGCCAATAGAATCTGGATCTCACCAAGTCAAGTGTTCTGTCTATACAAGGTGCCCCAGGTGGTTGTGCAAGGACCTCAATATTGAGTCTCGAAGGCAGTGGGCAGCACTAGTTGTTGTTTGTCTACTTGTCCCCTCTGTCTACTGTTTCTCTGTATAACAGTTTATTGATCAGTTTCAACTTAGGACCTTCTTTGTATAACAATGCAGTTCTCAAATCAGTGGGCGTAATTTGGACACATCTTTTCCTGCACAGAGGGCTTCTAAAGCTGATTTGACCATGGGATCGTGGGACTGAGCCCGTTGAATACTGTCATTGTCCAGCTGAGGCAGTGCACCAATGTCTATTGCAGAAAAGTGGCAATAAGCAGCAGGTATGCAATTCTCAGAGGGTCCCAAGCAATCCACCATGCAGTCCACTGCGTCCGTGGACATTTGTTCCTCCCTGTCAAACTTCCGGCAGAGTGCCCGAATGTCAGGTTCTGCCAATCTGACCCAATCATCCTGGGGAACAGGCCTCCGGGAGAGAGCATCAGCATCTATGTGGTTCAGACCTGCTCGGTATTCGAGAGCATAGTCGTATGTAGATAATGCAGAAAGCCACCTATGGCCAGTGGCATCCAACTTAGCCGAGGTCTGCACATAGGTCAAAGGATTATTGTCAGTTTTTACTAGTATTTTAACCCCATACAAGTACTCATGGAATTGGTCAACAATAGCCCACTTCAAAGCTAGGAACTCTAACTTATGTACAGGATAGTTCTTTTCGGATGGGGTCAGGCTTCTACTGGCAAAGGCCACTGGTCTCAGGCCATTCTCGTGCTCTTGGTACAACACAGCCCCCAACCCTTGCAAGCTAGCATCAGTGTGCAGGACGTAAGGTTTTCTTGGATCGGCATAGGCCAGCACTGGAGCATGGGTAAGTTGATATATGATCTCATGAAAAGCAGTCTCACAGTCAGGAGTCCAGCGGGCCCCAAATACTTCACTCGGACGGAAATACACTCTTTCAGTCTTGAGGGACGCTGACTTTTGGTATTTTTGTGGGTTGGGGATACCCTTGAGTAAGGTTAGTAAAGGCGGATCACTCTTGAATAGTCCTTGATGAAACATGATAAATAACCACAGAATCCCAGGAATCTTTGCAGTTCTTTTAGATTTTGGGCTGTGGCCAGGTAGTCAAGGCCTCAACTTTACTTGGGTTAGTCTCTATTCCTCGCTGGATACTATGTGTCCCACATACTTTACTGATATTTGAAAGAATTGACACTTATCAATGGACAGTTTAAGGCCAAAGTCCTCCAGTCGGTCCAATACCTTAAATAATCTGCCTCATGTTCCTCCAGTGAGCTGCCAAACACAATAACATCATCTAGGTATACCAGGCACTCTAGTAAGTTCATATGTCCCCACCACACTCCATCAATCGTGAAAAGTGGCTGGGGCACCTGAAATCCCTTGAGCATCCCCCTCATGAATTCATAGAAGCTAAGCGGACAGATAAAGGCTGTCTTCACACGGTCCTCTGGGGCCATCGGGATCTGGTAGTACCCACTGCGGAGATCCAACACAGAGAACCACTTGCTCCTGTTTAGGCAGTACAAAGCATCCTGAATGCGGGGCATTGTGTACTGATCAGGGATAGTCCGCCGGATTAAGGTGCGATAATCCACGCACATCCTTACTGTCCCATTCTTCTTCCTCACTACCACAATGGGGGAAGCATAAGGGCTTCTGGATTCTTGTATTACACCAGCAGCTAACATCTCTTGCAGATGCCGTCTCCATCATCTATGTCAGCAGGTGCCAGGCGTCGAGACCTCTCACGAAATGGTCTTTCGATCATGCGGCGGATATTGTGCTCAGCTCCTTGCCACGCATCCTCGTCCCATTCCTTTAAAGAAAACACCTGGTCTCTCTGGGCAAGCTTCTCACTGATCCTCACTTTCCATTCAGCTGGCAACAGGGAGTCGCCAAATTAAACAAGTCGGGCGTTACTCTGTCATTCTTCCTCAACTCTTGCTGCTGGGTAGCACTGCAGTGTCTGCACAATGACATTAGCCAGGATGCAACCTCTATTTACTTGAATGTCTCTTTCAGACACATTATGAACTTGGACCATTACCCTTCTGGCAAAGCATGGGCTCTAGCGGGCAAAATACTAGGCTTGACCAGCAGTCCCTCTGGCAATTTTCCATACGCCTGGTGCATCCAACATTAATATTTTATTCTTAACATCCTTCCTGATACGGAACTCTCCCTGTAAGGTACACTGGGCATTTGGCGCAGGATCAGAGACTCAGGATCCTTCTTCCATACAATCCGACCGGTTCCTCTGGTTCTATTTTTCAGCATCTCTCTGTGCCTCATAGGCCTTCTTAATTAAAGCCGGAACTCTTAAAGCTCTACTAGTCTTTGACCCCTGTTTTTCATAACACAACTGTGCCAGCCTTCCGAACATATGAGCATTTGTTCCAGTCAACAAAGGCACACCATCATACAGTCCAGTGGGGGGACACACTAAGGCTAGGGTCTCTACTTGTTCGGCCACTCCAGCCATGGAGGTGGGGAAAGACAGCCAAATTCGGATATACCCGGAATAGGGGTAGGCCTTCTCACTTAACCCCCATACATGCAGTCCTTCTAATGGTTGTAAGGGTACGTCTGACAAATGCTTCTGATACCAATCCTGGAACATAATTGTCACTTGGGGCCACTGTCTAATACAGCTCTTGTAGACACTCCATTCACCTTTACAGTGGTCTCCATGGAGGACCCACTATTCTGGACCAGTCTGGAGAGCGATAGTGGGGGCCTGGGCAACTGACCTTGCCACAAAGGATGTGAGTTAGCATTTTTGGTGCCCTCACTGGGATCATTTCATTGCACCTCTTAACCACTGATTTGTTCTCGAAGCTCTCCTTGTAGCCTATATGCAACTTTGTCAGTGTCTTTTGGGGACCGGCATTCCCTTTTCATGTGCCCATCCTTCCCACAATTATAGCAAAACATACTTTCTGGAGTTTGAGCTGGCGGTATGCGCAAGGGAGCCAGGGCGGGGTATTACTAACTGGAAACCTTGGTGCCATCTCTGTCTGCGTGATAAGCATTTGGAGACATCTCGTCAGTTTCTCCACTTCCATGGTCAAGGAATCGAGTTTGGAGCCGCATCAGCAGGAGATACATGGTGGGTACCCCCACCCCATAAGCAGATGCAGTCTGCAGACTTTCTGATCTTTTCTTAGCAGCAGCTCTAGTCACTGGTCCAGGGGCATTTCTGGGGCTCAGACTCAATCAAGATTTGTCCAATGGGCGGTAAATGATTTCTATGCATTGTGTTTACATTTTTGAATTATTCTCAGGCCTTACTTTTTGTACACTGGCAGATCATCTAGTTTGCCATTACAATGTGAGGGAGATGGTACCATCTGTCAGTAACTCTTGTGTTTGCCATGCAGTCCCAGATTTCTTATCACCTGATCTCCTCCTGGAGTTCCTGTGCTTTCACCTTTTATCATACCTTTCTTGTTGGCCAGATTTCTTTTTGGCAGCCATGGTTTGAGCCAGTTGAGTGCATGAGTTAGCTGGGCCTTTAACTTTGACATACTGTAAATAGTTGTCAGCTTGACCCCATCTGGGAAGACCCTAAACACACATCTACTGTGAGTGGAGCTTCTTCCAAACATCAGGCTGAGGGGAGAACCCAGTGGCATCACTTGGTGCAGTTATAAGCATGTACCAGGGTGCTAATTTGTTGGCTCCATCTAGGCTTGTCCTTTGGGTGCAGGGTACCTGGCATATCTAGCAAAGTGGCTGTTGAAATGTTCAGGCTGTGGGTCTCTCTGGGGTGTCAGAGTGGTTCTGACTTTCGCAGACTTCTCCTGAGAAAGCATCTCTTTGATCAGATTTAATTTCAAAGTCTCTCTTGATCAGAATGGATTCTTTGTGAGGCTCATAGTGAACAAAAAGTTTTCTACAAGTACTTTGGCCACAGTGGATGCTTTCTGGTCTTTGGTAGGGAAACCTTTGGCATATCTCGTGAAATGGTCAGTGACCACCAGCACATTACTGATATTTCTTTGATCTGACTCCAAACTCAGAAAATCAATACAGACCAGCTCCATGGGTGCACTGGTGGTGATGTTAACAAGGGGACAGCCCTCTGGAGCAAAGCTTTCCTCTGTGTAAGCGACTACAAGTTTGAATGTGTTGCTCCACATCAGCCCCATCTTAGGCCAATAGAATCTGGATCTCACCAAGTCAAGTGTTCTGTCTATACCAAGGTGCCCCAGGTGGTTGTGCAAGGACCTCAATATTGAGTCTCGAAAGGCAGTGGGCAGCACTAGTTGTTGTTTGTCTACTTGTCCCCCTCTGTCTACTGTTTCTCTGTATAACAGTTTATTGATCAGTTTCAACTTAGGACCTTCTTTGTATAACAATGCAGTTCTCAAATCAGTGGAGCGTAATTTGGACACATCTTTTCCTGCACAGAGGGCTTCTAAAGCTGATTTGACCATGGGATCGTGGGACTGAGCCCGCCGAATACTGTCATTGTCCAGCTGAGGCAGTGCACCAATGTCTATTGCAGAAAAGTGGCAATAAGCAGCAGGTATGCAATTCTCAGAGGTCCCAAGCAATCCACCATGCAGTCCACTCGTCGTGGACATTTGTTCCTCCCTGTCAAACTTCCGGCAGAGTGCCGAATGTCAGGTTCTGCCAATCTGACCCAATCATCCTGGGGAACAGGCCTCCGGGAGAGAGCATCAGCATCTATGTGGTTCAGACCTGCTCGGTATTCGAGAGCATAGTCGTTATATAGATAATGCAGAAAGCCACCTATGGCACAGTGGCATCCAACTTAGCCGAGGTCTGCACATAGGTCAAAGGATTATTGTCAGTTTTACTAGTATTTTAACCCATACAAGTACTCATGGAATTGGTCAACAATAGCCCACTTCAAAGCTAGGAACTCTAACTTATGTACAGGATAGTTCTTTTGGATGGGGTCAGGCTTCTCTGGCAAAGGCCACTGGTCTCAGGCCATTCTCGTGTCTTGGTACAACACAGCCCCAACCCTTGCAAAGCTAGCATCATGTGCAGGACGTAAGGTTTTCTTGGATCGGCATAGGCCAGCACTGGAGCATGGGTAAGTTGATATATGATCTCATGAAAAGCAGTCTCACAGTCAGAGTCCAGCGGGCCCCAAATACTTCACTCGGACGGAAATACACTCTTTCAGTCTTGAGGGACGCTGACTTTTGGTATTTTTTGTGGGTTGGGGGATACCCTTGAGTAAGGTTAAGTAAAGGGCGGATCACTCTTGAATAGTCCTTGATGAAACGCCGATAATAACCACAGAATCCCAGGAATCTTTGCAGTTCTTTTAGATTTTTGGGCTGTGGCCAGGTAGTCAAGGCCTCAACTTTACTTGGGTTAGTCTCTATTCCCTCGCTGGATACTATGTGTCCCACATACTTTACTGATATTTGAAAGAATTGACACTTATCAATGGACAGTTTAAGGCCAAAGTCCTCCAGTCGGTCCAATACCTTAAATAATCTGCTCTCATGTTCCTCCAGTGAGCTGCCAAACACAATAACATCATCTAGGTATACCAGGCACTCTAGTAAGTTCATGTCCCCACTGCACACTCCATCAATCGTTGAAAAGTGGCTGGGGCACCTGAAATCCCTTGAGGCATCCTCATGAATTCATAGAAGCCAAGCGGAGATAAAGGCTGTCTTCACACGGTCCCTCTGGGGCCATCGGGATCTGGTAGTACCCACTGCGGAGATCCAACACAGAGAACCACTTGCTCCTGTTTAGGCAGTACAAAGCATCCTGAATGCGGGGCATTGTGTACTGATCAGGGATAGTCCGCCGGATTAAGGTGCGATAATCCACGCACATCCTTACTGTCCCATTCTTCTTCCTCACTACCACAATGGGGGAAGCATAAGGGCTTCTGGATTCTTGTATTACACCAGCAGCTAACATCTCTTGCAGATGCCGTCTCACATCATCTATGTCAGCAGGTGCCAGGCGTCGAGACCTCTCACGAAATGGTCTTTCGTCATGCAGCCGGATATTGTGCTCAGCTCCTTGCACGCATCCTACGTCCCATTCCTTTAAAGAAAACACCTGGTCTCTCTGGGCAAGCTTCTCACTGATCCTCACTTTCCATTCAGCTGGCAACAGGGAGTCGCCGAAATTAAACAAGTCAGGCATTACTCTGTCATTCTTCCTCGAACTCTTGCTGCTGGGTAGCACTGCAGTGTCTGCACAATGCACATTAGCCAGGATGCAACCTCTATTTACTTGAATGTCTCTTTCAGACACATTATGAACTTGGACCATTACCCTTCTGGCATAAGCATGGGCTCTAGCGGGCAAAATACTAGGCTTGACCAGCAGTCCCTCTGGCAATTTTCCATCGCCTGGTGCATCCAACATTAATATTTTATTCTTAACATCCTTCCTGATACGGAACTCTCCCTGTAAGGTACACTGGGCATTTGGCGCCAGGATCAGAGACTCAGGATCCTTCTTCCATACAATTCGACCGGTTCCTCTGGTCTTATTTTTCAGCATCTCTCTGTGCCTCATAGGCCTTCTTAATTAAAGCCGGAACTCTTAAAGCTCTACTAGTCTTTGACCCCTGTTTTTCATAACACAACTGTGCAGCCTTCCAACATATGAGCATTTGTTCCAGTCAACAAAGGCACACATCATACAGTCCAGTGGGGGACACACTAAGGCTAGGGTCTCTACTTGTTCGGCCACTCCAGCCATGGAGGTGGGGAAAGACAGCCAAATTCGGATATACCCGAATAGGGTAGGCCTTCTCACTTAACCCCCATACATGCAGTCCTTCTAATGGTTGTAAGGGTACGCCTGACAAATGCTTCTGATACCAATCCTGGAACATAATTGTCACTTGGGGCCACTGTCTAATACAGCTCTTGTAGACACTCCATTCACCTTTACAGTGGTCTCCATGGAGAGGACCCACTATTCTGGACCAGTCTGGAGAGGCGATAGTGGGGGCCTGGGCAACTGACCTTGCCACAAAGGATGTGAGTTAGCATTTTGGTGCCCTCACTGGGATCATTTCGCACCTCTTAACCACTGATTTGTTCTCGAAGCTCTCCTTGTAGCCTATATGCAACTTTGTCAGTGTCTTTTGGGGACCGGCATTCCCTTTTCATGTGCCCATCCTTCCCACAATTATAGCAAAACATACTTTCTGGAGTTTGAGCTGGCGGTACTACTGGGAGCCAGGGCGGGAATTATTACTAACTGGAAACCTTGGTGCCATCTCTGTCTGCGTGATAAGCATTTGGAGACATCTCGTCAGTTTCTCCACTTCCATGGTCAAGGAATCGAGTTTGGAGCCATATCAGCAGGAGATACATGGGTGGGTACCCCACCCCATAGCAGATGCAGTCGGATATAGGTCAGGGGCCTGTACTTGCAGGCGTGGCCTTCATAAAGGGACTGTTTTGATTCCGATCTCTCTCAACAGTTCACCCCATTGTGGCATATCTTTTTCCTCAGAGCACTCATTGACTGCCAACCTCTGCCCTTGAACTTCACTTGATGGGTCACCCTCAGTCACTCGGTGCAGCCAGCAGCTATTAGTGCAGGTCCCTCCGAGGTCGCTTTTCTCAACTCCTCGAATTTCTCTCTCACTAACTCATCATAGGAGGGTGGGATTCCAGTCGATTTGTCGTAGCTGAACTAGGGCAACAGCAGTTCTGAGAAGGGGGCAGACTTAAGGATCCTATCCAGCCTGGTTCGGTCCAGTTCAATCGCTGGCAACTCACCCTTTCTGAGGCATTCTTGCAACAATTTTTCCAGCCAAGATACATACACAGACAACAACTCCCTTGGTACTGTTGTGCATTTCTTACTCTCCACCAGAGGTCCTCATCAGAATCTGGGCTCCCATACACATTCTCCAAGGCCTCAAGATAGGCCTGTGCAGTCGCTTCAGGGTTACTGGCCCGTTTAGCATGGATGGTAGCCAGGGCAGGACCTCGGAGGCTCTCACTAACCCTCTTTCGCTTTTCGGCTTCCGAGCATTGCCATTCTAGCACTTGGGGGGCAACATAGTCTATCCAGGTCTCCCAGTCATCCTCCCCTTGAGGGGTGGGGAGGGTGCCAGAGAAGATCCTCAACCTTCGGTAAGAGTCGTGACTAATGGCAGGTGCAGAAATAGGAGTCTGCATTGGTTCAGCCACCATTACCGGTACTGGAGCGGGAGAGGGTGTTGGGAGAGGAACACCCCCAGGTGGCAAGAATAGTTTCTTCAAGTCCTCCACAGTTTTCCCTTCCCCCAGCAACCATTTAGCAAATTTCTCCTCAAAAGTTTCAGATAGTGGTGGGGGCTCATTCCCCCAGGTCTTTACTGTCCTTAGTTATCACTCTCCAAGCAGTGAGGGCTCCCTCTGGGGTAATGGTCTGTGGCACTTTATAGCTATCTATGGGATCCTTAAACTCTACTAGGGCCAGGAAAGTGTGGGTGAGCAGATTAGCATGCCGACCCACCACCACAGGGTTTTGTAAACCTTCCACCTTGGAAAGTACTCCTGTACAGTGTCCAGATGATACCCAGGGGATGTCCAGGATAAGCATAGCATTTTGGGGGTCGATCTCCTCCCAGTACACCACTCCACCAGCCGGTGCACAGCCACTTCTGTCGGGTACCCATTTATTTTTTTTCTTAACAGTGGTTTGTAAATATGGCCACTAGAAGACACACAATCCCAGCGGTGAGCCTCCAAGATGTAACCCCTAGATGGCGCTACCCCAGGGGCTACTACCCCTGCCTGATTTGCCACTAACAGGTTGAGGGGCCTGGATCCAATGCGGTGCCTCCACCCAGAGGTCAGGGTTTGCAGTAGTTAAACTTACTTGGTCACAGCCCTCTGGGACACTGCAACCCCCTTTCTTCCCACTAGTGGCCCACACAGTATATCAGAATTATCTTCACAGTATACACTTACCCCAGGACTGGTTCGGCACTGGGACCCCTGTAAAATAAGATACAGTGCAACAATCACAGTACAATACTTTAACATAGACAAATACCTCAGGCAGTATAACTTTGCTGAAACAAGCAGCTCTGATTTATTTAGGGGATATAACAAGGACAGGGGAAATCAGGTTAATTAGCTTATCACTTTACTCATCTACTATGGCTCTGTGCACAGGCTATCCCTACCAGTTACTGTCCCTGGGTACCCAAGCCCTAGTGGCTAGTCCAAACCGTGGCAGCTGGTAGGGGCCCTTTCACACAGAGAAAAGAAAAATTAGATAAAGTCAGCAGTACAGTAATTCCATTTGGATTCAATGTGGCAATTCAACAGGGAGCGACTCTGAATTAGTACTCACGACCTCCAAACAAGATAGGGTCCTTCAATGTCAGCAGGGCTACTCTTGAGCTCCACGAGACTTCTCACGCATTTATGTGGCAAACTGCAACAGGCAAAAGTCCTTAATGGCAGCAGGATTCACTTGAGCTACACAAGCCTCCTCACACATTTATATGGTGAACAGTAACAGGCAAAAGTCCTTTAATGGCAGCAGGATTCACTCGAGCTGCACAAGCCTCCTCACACATTTATATGTTAAAAAGAAAGTACTATACCAGGCAGGCTGCTTCTCTATCCCGATCGCAATTACTGCACAATACCCGGGAGAACACAGCAGATTCAGTTCCTGACAGACCGAGTGCAATTCAGCAATTTCTCCAGTCTTCTACAGGGTGAGCCTGGTTTCTACTCTTCAGATATCCTTTGATTCTCTACAGGACGGATTCAGTCCTAACAAGCAGTTACACAAGCTGCAGACCGGAACTCTGGGCCTTACACACATTTCCCGACTAAAACTGCACACCGAAAAAGCACAGGGCTCCTTCCTTCTACACTGCCAGAGCTCAACTGAAACTCAAGCAGACAAAACCGGGCACTTCCTTTGAGTTCCTCCCAGTTCTTGGCTGGATTGGCTGTCACTCACAATAGACTGCTCCTGTTGGTCCAAAAAGGCGCCGAAGTCCAAACTACATCTCCCAGAGTCACTGCCCATACAGTCCTCTTGTGGCTGGCTCAGATTACAAGTCCAAGTTCTGATTCGTCCAAGGCACCATTTTAGAGCTACCTTAACCCACACTGATTGGTCCAGTTCAGCGGTTCAAAACTAGAATGGGGAACTAGGCAAACACAGTTCTGACCGAAAGAAAGCAGGTTAGACAAACTGTATTTTCATTATTACTCTAAATGATTTCTGGCAAACAGTTACATCTTTCAGATAGGTTCCCTTTGCACTCCTAGTGACTGCAAAAATGGAGTAAATTGGCAGCAGCTCGAGTGGTACTCAAGCAGAGAAGCACACAGTCCCCCCCATACAAACTAATTATGTCTGCAAGCAGACAGCTCTTAAAGAGACAGTACCAGAGGCTCTAAAAACACTCACTGATAAATGGCTTAAACGCCAAAGACCATTCAGGCTTGGAGCATTCAAGCAAGCTCCTGGAAGTCTTTTGGGAACCCCCATTTGCAGGGGGGTTACATGAATATATCACTTTTGTGCTTCGGCACAACTCAATTGCGCAGAGTAACCACTTGCGCCATTGCCAGGGACATGTTTAAATATCTAGCCCAATATGTCTGAGAAGAGTGGGCCCCATTTTATTCATGTTAAAGCAGCAGTACAGTGAAACTGGACAAAAAAATTTACCCTACACTTTTTTCACTGTAAAAGATTCCAGGCGTGTTATAGTTTTATTTGGTGGTAAAATGTTCTAAGGTGACCAAAATCTGAGTATTTGATAAATGTTTTAATATAATTTTTTTTCTCAAGAAAAAAAGATGGCGGCCACTTTTTCATATAAATAGCATTGTAGACTTGGATATGGTTGGGTTTGAAAAATTAGAAAAAGACATGCTGTGCAGCATAGAAGGCACCGAAACAAGTGCAGTTGACAGGTGTGCTAATATTTGTATTAATCATAGCTGAAACTAGATTTTTTGAAAAGACATTTTTCATTGCACTGCTGCTTTAAGGAATGTTTCTATCAGGTTAGTTCAATATTTTAATAGTTTGTGTGTCCAGAAATAGCTATAACTTTATGAGAAGCATCAGTAAATCCTTGCAGTGCAAAGGTAAACTTGAGTGTAAAAATCATAGCGCTAGGCGAAATTCATAGCATTTGAGATGTGTGTGTGTGTGTGTGTGTGTGTGTGTGTGTGAGTGAGAGAGAAGAGTCAACAAACTACTTTTGTATTAGCATAATGTGTAATTGTTTACTTTATTTGATGTATTACTGTCATAGAAGTATGGGGTAAAGTATAAGCATTAGAGGTAACATGAGTGTGGGATATAACAATTCACTACAGCTTAACACATACTATATCATAACACAACAAAGAGAAAATATACATTGAGTAATTACTAGGCAGCCGTTGTTGGCTCTAGTCAACTCTTGTTTCTGTCAAGCCTGTTTGCTGCACCAGCAATTTACATTTCTGACCACACAGTCCTCCCCTTCCCCTTGCTTTTCTGTGAGTCTTCCGCACTGCAGTAAAAAAGTAACTTTTTCTGTTGTAAGGTTAGGTATTTTCTTTTCTTTTGCTAAGGTGTTTTATTTTTTACTTTCAGTTTAGATTTTCATTGCAATCGCAGTTCGCGAGATGTAGGGCTGCCCCTCCTCCATGTCTTTCCTCTTGTACTGGCATGTGACGAGTAAAGAATCAGTTGCACGCAATGGTTAGAGAGCACAAAATACCAGAAGAACTGGGCTTCTCGTGGTATTATATGAGCACAGAAACCCAACCTCATGGGTTTCCTAGGGGAAGTACTGTGAGAGACAAATGAGCTCTAGTGGCACCCCCCCCCCCCCACAGCTTCTTCAGAGGAAATAATGTATCAGGGTACCCAGAGGACAAAAAAGTTACCAAGGGGCACCTGTTTTTAAATCAGAGCCAAACCAAGCTTTTTAAGGCCAGCTTGGTTCAAGCTCGTATTGGGTGCATAAATTTTGAGTCTAGGCTGGATGTCTAGAGTCTGCTCAGGAATAAAAGAGCTTGTCTCTTTAAATTTTTCAGAGCTGACTTCAGAACGGCACTGCCCACGATGCATGTGTACTACGCGGCGGTCATAGAGTGGCCAGTAACTGATGCCGACTCCTTCCAGCCTTCAGTTCTAATTTTCCTGCCATTGAGGAAGGATCTGCAAGGGAAGTCTCTTCAGCTCTGCTACGCAGTTAGTTTTCACTCAGGTCTACCATTTGCCGGCGTCTTCTTGGCGCTGTAAGTCCTGGTCCCATCCCGGCACCAGTTATTCTTTATTTTTCTTTTCTAAAGTGTTGTCACAGCACCAGTAAATTTTCCCCATTTTGTTTTGTTTTCCATACAGTGGCGATGCTGGGGTCAGGGTGTAAAAAAAATCTTCCAAAGGAGCGGGCGTTGCACCCATGCATCAGTGCCCCTGTGACAACTCTATCACCTTTTTGGCCCCCCCATAACCATTGTTATTCTTGTCTGAGTCCCAACCATGCAATGGACAAGTGTGATGCCTGTTTCTCTATGGACTGTCACACCCTAGTTATCCGAGCGGCAAGGCTGGGGAGAGATCCCCCCCAACATTTGATGGTCGTCAACGTACTCGAGACATTAAGATGAGGTCTCTGGGCTCCACCCTTGAACCCTTCACTGGCTGTGTACGGTCCAGCGGAGGTGGGACCTCCTCTGTTCCCCAGCTTGTGAGGACAATGGGTTCGAGTGAAGGGTTGGGGCAGTCATCCTCCTCTGGGGAGGTGACTGGTCACCCCTTGCAGTCCAGGGTCTCCTCAGAGACATGGATGAACCCTGGTGTGGTGCCACAGTTGTACACTGGGAATGCTGTGCTCCTGGTGCCGTCTCCAGTGCGGATGAGCAGGGCGGTGCCAACCACATGCCCAGTCTCCCCTCCAGTAACATTCTCAGTTTCGGAAGGCCTAGAATCCAGGGTGTGGCCAGGTTAGAGATCTCTCTGATCTTATCCCCTGCTTTGAAGGGTGATGATCGGGACAATCCTGATTGGCTGCCTGGCTCCGGGAAGCCTCCAGATCTTCCTGGACATAAGTCTCCACCACTCATTCACACTAGTGGGATTAGCGCCGGAGGCACTAGGACCCATCAGGAGCAAACTTTTTGCTGGAGGGTCGGCGCGAGAGATGGCGCCTTGAGGCATGAGCGCCGCAGCAGCGGCTCAGCGGCAGTGACCATCTCGGGCGACGACCCTCCAACCGCCTCAGTTCCTTTTTCCGCTGCGGAGTGCGCTTTCAGTGACGACGCCGCCGCTTGTCGGGAGTCAAACTTCAAACTAGCGATAGTTTTCAGTTTATTTTTTGTAACATTATCTCGATAGTAGTATCACTTAATTTTATTCTATTTTCTAATATTTTAAATTTAACTTCTTGAAGAAGTCTCGGCCTACTGGACGAGTCGACCATGAGCAGGTCAGGTGACGGTAGGGAGACTTCGTATGAAAGCTGTTCAGTCAGCCGGGCTGGGTCCGGTCAGCCTCCTTCTCCTCAGCGGGGTTCCGACAATGGTCAGTCCGATGCCCGGGGGGATGGGCGGTCCCCCCGTCGGCATAAAAATAAACGGTCGCATTCTCGGCACCGTTCGGCCTCGAGCTCTTCTTCGGCCCACAGGTCAAAAAAGAGAAGGCATCACTCGAGGTCGCCCTCTGGTATGTCTGCGCGTCGACGGTCGGTTATCGTAGCTAGTTGCCGTTCTCCTTCTTCGGAGTCGCCAACTGCTGGTGACCATCGTCCTCGACATCGGAGCCCCTCCCCGCCTGTAGGTAGGGCTCCAGATGAGCAGTTTCATCAGTGGGCCGCTCTTATGGAGCGATGGGCTCGGAGGTTGGTTCTCCTGCCTGGCTCGGTTGCCACGGAGCCCCCGGGCTCCTCCAGTGATCGGGTAGGGCGGTTGGACCTTCCTAGTCGCGCGGCGCCTTCTTCGGTGCCGGTGACTCCGCGCTTAGGTGTTTCCCCCCCTCACATGGCTGCGCGCAGGGGCCACACCGATGCCCTTATCTCCTGTTTTTTTCCTTCTCTAGCTTTCCAGGTTCCTGGGGCGTTTCCGCACCTTCCACGGGGTCTGTTGGCTTGTCGGTGCCGTTTCGGTACCGCTGCCTTGCGGCGCCGCTCGCGGCGCCTGCTGTCTGGCAGCGCGTCACGGCGGCCGCTTGGGTTCGGGCGGCGACGCTGGTGGCGCCGCTGTCCGCGGCGCCGTTGTGCCACAGGCTCTTCGGCGCTGTGTCCTTCTGTGTGCCGCTTTTCAACCTGCTTTATGTTCTCGGCGGGGGCCTCTTCGGGACTCTCCTTGTTTCTCTGCTATTTCCTCCTCTCCTAATTTTCAGTCCTTTCCTGTCCAATCAGTCCTTTCTGGACCATCAGAGATGATGTTGAGCCTGACCCAGACCTTCGGTTGGGTGATGAAGTGGAGGAAACAGGATCTTTCTTTGCTACAGAGCCTGTGGTCGAGGACCTGTCCTTTAAGTCTCTGTTGAAGAACCTGAGATCCAGTCTTTCTCTCCAGACTACAGACATCGATCCTGGGAAGATATTAAGACTCCAGTACCTTCATGCTTCGGAGATCCCTACGGATTTGACCCTCCGATCCAGCCTTCCTTCGAGACGCTGTCTCAAATGGTATGGAATAATCCTGCTCTTATTCCTCAGTGGCTAAATCCATTGATAAGAAGTATTGCTCCCAAGGATTGTCCCATTTTGGCATCCCAAGCCTTTATGGATCCTATTGTAGTCCTGGCAGAGAATGATAAGGTCGTTCTTCCTCAAACTACTACAGCTTGACCTATTAACAAAGAGTCTCGTAGATTGATACATTAGGTAAGAGAGTCTTGCTGCCTCCACTCTAAGTATGTGATGTTGCCATTACCAAGGCTATTTTTCTCAGTATGAGTATATCCTGTGGCACTCTTTGAAAAGAATGGTTGAAGCTCTTCCGGATTCGGACTCCAAGTCAGAGCTTCTTCTGACCGTTACTAGGGTATTGAGTCCAATAACCAACAGGTCAAAGCCGCTATGGACGCTTTCGACACTGCTTCTCCGCTCAGCAGCCGCAGGTATTTGTACTCGGCGCCATTCCTGGCTGCGTACTTCTGGCTTCACGAATGATGCTCAGCAGCAGGTAATGGCGCTGCCCTTTGATGGCTCTTTCTTTTCGGCCCTCAGGTAGAACAAGCCTTAGAGGCCACTCAGAAGACTAGTCGGCCATTAAGTTGGCCAGACCTCCGCCTGCTCCCTCTGGGGCATGTGAACAGATGTCAGTTTCATAGTCGTCAGTCCTTTGGAGGCAGAGGCAGGGGAAGCTTCCATAAAACAACCTGCCCAACCTCAAAAGAAAGTGCAGCAGAAGCGCGGGCCTAAAGCCCCAGCGCCACCATGAATTGCTGGCCCAAGTTCCATCCACATTGCCGAGGTGGAACTTTCTCCTCCGTGGAGGTCGCTTGATGTACTTCTACAACCAGTGGAAGTCCATAACTCGACAAATGGGTCCTCGGATAATTCAGAGGTTATTCTCTCAATTTTTGAAACCCCGATTGTCCTCCCAGACGACAACCCAGGTTGTCGGCCTCTCAGTCAGACCTCACCGCCAAGATCCAGGGCCTTCTAAGCAACAGGGCACTAGAACTGGTGCCCCCGCATCTGCGGAGCACAGGGTTCTACTCCCATTACTTCCTGGTTCCAAAGAAGTCTGGGGGAATGCGCCCCATTCTAGACCTCAGAAAGTTAAACAAATTTCTCCCCAGGGAGAAATTCAAAATGATTTCCCTAGGTACCCTGTTACCCTTGCTGCATCAGCACGACTGGCTGGCCTCCCTGGATATGCAGGACGCTTACCAGCATATCCCCATCCACCCGACCCACCGCAAGTTCCTCAGGTTTGTAGCTCTGGGTCAGCATTATCAGTTCAGAGTCCTGCCCTTTGGGCTATCCTCGGCGCCGCGAGTCTTTACAAAGTGTTGTGCAGTTCTCGCAGCGCATCTCAGGAAGATCGGACTCCGAGTGTTTCCCTACCTGGACGATTGGCTTCTAGCAAGCCCTTCCAGCCAAGGGACTTTGGAAGCCGTGCAAACGACTTCTCGTCTTCTTACGTCCATGGGAATTCTGCTGAATTTGAAAAAATCACAACTGCAGCCCTCCCAGAGGCTCCTTTTCATAGGGACGCTTCTAGACACCTCTTCCGCGAAGGCTTTCCTTCCAGAGGACAGAAGACTCGACATCCTTCGGATGGCCCGTTACATCGGGGAGAACCAATCGGTTACAGCTCTCTCGATGCAACGGATGTTGGGTCTCATGGCGCCCTCGGTGTTCACATGTACCCCTGGCCCGTTGCACATGAGAACCACCCAATGGATGTCTCCACTCAGTGGTCTCCGACCTCTCACCCCAGTCTTATCCCATCAAGGTGACGGAGCCCCTTCGAAGGTCTCTCACCTGGTGGACTCAAGAGAGCAATCTCCTGGAAGGGTTCCCCTTTGCTCCCCAGGATCATCAGATCTCCATCACCACAGACGCATCGCTAATGGGATGGGGAGCTCACTGTCGCTCCCTCCACACTCAAGGTGTATGGACTCAGTTCGAAACTCTTCTCCACATAAATGTCCTGGAGATGAGAGTGGTCCTCTACGCGATCCGAGCTCTGAAGGATATCCTTTGTCACAAGAACATTCTCCTTCAAACGGACAACAAAGCTGTGATGTATTACATCAACAAGCAAGGCGGTGCTCATTCTTACTCCCTTTGCAGGGAAGCGAAGAGGGTGTGGGAGTGGTGCTTGGAGCACAAGTCTCTGATTCAGGCGGTTTATCTGCCAGGTATACAAAATGATCTAGCAGATCACCTCAGCAGAACGGAGGCAGACCCTCACGAGTGGTCTCTCGATCCAGCCGTAGCTCGGTCACTATTCAAAGAGTGGGGACTCAGACCTGGACCTTTTGCATCCCACTCAACGCAAAACTGCTCTTCTGCTCCAGAAATCCAGGGCCTGGCATTTTCTGTCAGGATGCGTTCAGGCTGCGTGGACAAACGTTTTTACGCCTTTCCACCGATCCCTCTAATCCAGAGAGTTCTCCTCAAGTTCGAGTCTCAGGGACCAAATGATTCTCATTGCTCCCTCCTGGCCTCGGCAACTATGGTTTCCTCTGCTCAACAGTATGTTGGCAGCCTCCGAGACCACTTCCTTGCAAATCAACCTTTGACTCAGGGTTTTGGTCCATCCCAACCTGAAATCACTTCACCTTCATGCTTGGCTCCTGAAGAGGTAGAAGGAATCGATTCAACATCTCTCGTAGAGTCTCGGACATCCTTCTGGCTGCGCGGAAGCCAGCCACCCGAAAAACGTACGCTTCCAAATGGAAACGCTTTTCTCTCTGGTGTGCAAAGTCCTCTTGGAATCCCTTTTCCTGTCCTCCTGACAAGGTTCTGGAGTATCTTTTGGACCTATCAAACTCAGGTCTCCAGTACTCCACAGTTAAAGTTCACCTTAGTGCCATCTCAGCGTTCCATGAGCCGGTTTCTTCCTTGACTCTGGCTCAGCTTCCTATGGTGAAGAGATTTCTTAAGGGGATTCTTCATACCAGACCCCCTGTTAGGCGTCCAGTTGCAACCTGGGACATTAACCTGGTGCTGGACATGCTCACTCGGAAGCCTTTCGAGCCCTTAGTTACCTGTGAGCTAAAATTTCTTACCTGGAAGACTGCCTTCCTGGTGGCCATTACCTCAGCCCCAGGGTCTCGGAGATTCATGCCTTGGTGATGGACCCTCCGTATACTGTATTCCATAAAGACAAGGTAGTTCTCCGTACTCATCCTAAATTTCTTCCCAAGGTTGTGTCAGAATTCCATCTAAACCAACCTCTGGTACTTCCCTCTTACTTCGCTAATTTCCAAAATGAAGGGGAACGATCTCTTCATTCCTTGGATGTTAAGAGAGCCTTGCGGTTCTATTTAGATAGAACCAAGAATTTTCGCAAGACTCAGCAACTGTTTGTTTCTTTCAGCGACACCCGGCTGGGTCAACCCGTCGCTATTAGATGCATCTCATCATGGTTAGTGGCATGCCTTCGACATTGCTACTCCATGGCTCAAGTTAAATTGGAGGGTAGAGTGTACGCTCACTCTACTAGAGCGGTCGCGGCATCTTTAGCGGAGATTCGCAATGTTCCAATTGCGGATATCTGCAACGCGCCGCCACCTGGAGCTTAGTGCATACCTTCGTTAAGCATTATGCACTGGATGTTCATGCCAGGCGACATTCCGCATTCGGCAGAACTATCCTTAATGGTCTTCTATCTTAGACGCGTGAGCTCTGGCTCTCCTGCCGCCCTTTTGGGGGATTATCAGCTTGGTACTCTCCCACTAGTGTGAATGAGTGGTGGAGACTTATGTCCAGGAAGATATGAAAATTACGTACCTACCGTAATTCTTGATCTTCTTGGACGAGTCTCCACCACTCATTCACACGCCCACCCTCCATCCCCCGAGCTCACCGCTGTGTTGGTCTTCACTCCTTCAAATCTTTAGGCCGTGAAGACTTCTTTGTTGACCCTTCTACACGGGTCGTACGGACTATCTTATGTCCGTTTTTTAAGGTTAGATTTACTCTTTACGTTAGTTGCCCTGCACCTCCTTGGTAAAAAGCTACTGAAGGCGGTTGGAGTGGTGCCAGATGGTCATTGCCGCTCGAGGCAGCTGCTCGCGGCGCCATGCCTCGCGGCGCCATCTCTCGCGCCGACCCTCCAGCAAAAAGTTTGCTCCTGATGGGTCCTAGTGCCTCCGGCGCTAATCCCACTAGTGTGAATGAGTGGTGGAGACTCGTCCAAGAAGATCAAGAATTACGGTAGGTACGTAATTTTCATATTCTGTCCCAGCCTCTCTGAGGCCTACATCGAATCTTCGGCTTGCAGCATCTTCCGACAGTGCTGCCCACAGCGCCGCCCTCCCCCTGAGCCCTCCATCGCCACCTCCAGTGCCAGGGACTCTGTTGGTGTAACGTCTGACGCGCCTGGTGATGTCGGTGCCGAGTCCACCCTCTCTGTTTCTGAGGTAGGATCAACCTTCCTCAGTGACTGGACCACCATCTTCTTTGTCTACTAGCCCAAATTCATCTTCTAGACTGCCTGCAAGTGGCATATCTTTTTCTTCCAGGATGGGGGTTGGCAGGACTCTGTCGGTGCAGTGGTCCCTTCGTGGAGCCTCTAGTGATTCTGGGAGGAGCTGTAGTGCCACTGTTGCATTGTCTTCCTTTGTGCCTGGAAGGGTTCTGCACTTGGTGGGGACCGGGGCCTCCCTGTGGGCTCTGTATGGCTCTGTTCTCCTACCTGGGGGGTCGCCCCCCAAGGACAACAACCTGTTCACCCCTCGTCTGTCTGTTGGGCGCACTGAGGTAGGTGGGTGGGATAGGCAGCCCCCACCTTTGGGAGGAGTCCCTTGCACGATCCCACAGTCCTTGCAGAGGACCTTCTCTAGTTTGCCAGGCTGCCCTCCCCATCCCCTGCCTCCACCTCACCCTCTTCCAAGTCTCCTAGGTGCTTCCCTCTACTACTGCGGACTTCACATCTTATCAGTGCTTTCTAGTGGAGATGTTGGAGGAGCTTCACATCTCCCACTCTGCTGGACAGAACCCTGCCCATATGACACTGTTATTCCTGGAGGAATACAGTGCTGACCACCTGGTTACACCTCCCTGACCGTGGCTATTTACAGATGCCTCATGCGCTGTCAGGTAATGTCCCACCACCCCAGCTACTGCCCCTAGGGACTGTATGCGGAGGTATTATGCTGCTGCTGTTAGGTCTCCAGGTACCATGCCCCACCCCTCTTCAAGAGTGGAGCTCCTAGATACCCCTTCCTGGCACCATTGCCATTGCCATGTCTGACCCCTGACTCTAACTCAGCGCGCTGGCCATCCCTGCCCTTCCTAATCCTCTCCTGTCTAGACCCCCATTCAGTCGGCTTCATTCTTATTTTCTCTCCACCCTATGTATCCTTCAGGCTCCCTTGCCCTCACACTATCCCTATCTTCTATGTTCCTCTTCTGTTGGACAGAACTGAGGGCTTGGAGGAGTCAGTGTCGGTTACTGGCCACTCCATGAGTGCCACGTAGTACGCAGGTCTCCTGGGTGGTGCCATCCTGATGTCAGCTCACCAAGCTCTGCAAAAATTTAGAGACAAGCTCTTTTATTCCCGAGCAGAGTCCAAACCTTAGACCTAGACCCAGGCGTAGTGAATGATGAAGATATTTGTGAAGACAAAGAATCACGGTGAGTATGTAATTTTCATTTTTGGAAGGCTCAGATCATGGCAAATGAAACCATTCAGCTCTACTTCAAAGGTGTTAGAACTATTTGAGGGTGTTGTCTTCACTTCACCAGGATATATCTGATGGTCAGATGGAACAGCATGCAAGGTCTGGGGTGGTGAATGTGGTACAGGTAGAATCCAGTTGGACAGTTTCCAGGTGCTGGCTCCTTCAGACTGCATTGTACAATGTGTGTGGTGGCTAAGGTTGCATATCAGTAGAAGAAACAAATAACCTTTTCTTCTGTCACTTGCTGCTGCCTTGACCTCATTTCCCAATTCCTGACTGAATACACATCCTCTTGATCTTCCAAGGATCAGTCTTTACCATTCATTACTGGTGGGTGCCAGCTGGAGGCACAGGACCCCGCAGGTGCATATATCTTTAATATTTTAGAGGGGGGAGCCGACATCAGAGACAGCATAGCCCACAAGGCTGACACATGATGTGGCACTTGTGGGTTGGCCAGTAACTGATGCCGGCTTCCCATCCTCCTCAGTTCTGTTTTCCCAGCCATCAAGGTTGGATCACCGTGGGAGCTGCTGAAGAATTTCCTTCTGCGACACTGATCTTATCTGTGTCAATCTTCACCATTCATCACAGATGGGGTACTGGCCGGAGGTCAGGACCCCGCGGGAACCTTTTTTTTTTTTTTTAAAAGGATAGGCGGAGCCGACGCAGCATTGGCGCCGCCCTCGAGGCCGACGTACTACGTGGTGCTCGAAGATTAGCCGTTAAGCTGTGTCGACTCCGCCTGACTACCAGTACTTCGTCTCCTGCTGTCGAGGTCGCCTCATGGGAAGCCTGAAGAAGTTTTCACAGTTTTTAGGCCTTAAGCCTGCGATATTTTCGTCGCCAGTCCGCGGTCTACTAGTTCTGGGTACTGCCTCCACTCGACGTCGCTGGTAAGATCTTTCCTTTTTATTAACATTTAAGTGACGTCGAGTCTTTTTTGGTGTTGTTTTTTCCATAGGTCATGCCGCGGTCGGAGGTCAAGAAATTCTCTAAGGCGGGGCAGCCCCCTATGCGTCGGTGCCCGTGCGGCCGCAGTTTCTCCGTGACCGACCAGCATGACCGGTGTCTCGCGTGTCTTGGCCCGCTTCACGACATGGATTCATGCGACGCCTGCTTCTCCATGGACCGCCGCGTCCTCGAACAGCACGCATGGAAAGTTAGACGAGCTCCGCCCGACTTCCCGGGGCCAGTTCGCTCGTCCGGGCCAAGCGGCGCTCTCTCAGCCTTTCCTCCGGGTCCCCTCCCGGTTCTATATGGACCGTGGAGGAGGGAGCCTTGACCTCCCGTAGCCTAGACTTGGTCGAGGCTCCTCCTGCGGCGCAGGAGGCCCGTCCCGCTTCCCCCCGGGAGCGGGCGGGAGGCGCCGCCATGGCAATCACCCCTTCGGGGGTGAAGGCCCCGGTGTCACTCCCGGTCTGGAAGGCCGGGTCGGCGCGTCGGTCGGTGTCGTCGAGGCCCCTTTGGCGCCGTTCGCGGTGCCAGGGCGCCGGCGCTGGCTTCGTCTCGCACTGTAGGCCCTGTCTCGGCTCTGCTCGCGGTGCCGCGACCCTGGATCCGGCGTCGACTTTTGCTGTGTCTCACAGCGCCGAGGTTGAGCACGGCGCCGCGGGTCACTCGGAGTCCCTGGTCGGCGCCGCCTGTGCTCTCGGCACTGCTCGTGGTGCCGGGTCCGTTTTCAGGGCTGTCGACGCCACCTTGGTTCTCACCGCCAGTCACGGCTCTGTGCAGCCTAGCGGCAGCGTTGGCGCCGAGCCTGCTCGGACGCTCGGCTCGCCGACTCTCGGTGCCGCCACGGCGCCGGAGGCCTGGCGTGTTCGTCTCCGGGGCGCTGTTGGGGTTGCCACCGGCGCCATCTCTGTTTCCGGCGCCGGTGGGCTTGACGGTGCCGCGGCTGGCCCTGTCTCTGGACCTTTGGTCTCGGCTGCCCTGCCGCCTTCTGCCAGCTCCGCCCGCAGGGCCGTGGAGGGCGCGGGGGCAGCTTTGACCACTGACACGATTTCTGGGCCCTCCGCGAAGGTTGCGTTTCCTCGCCCTCCTACTATCTGGCTTAGGGCCTCTGATTCCACCTCTTTGGAGTCGGAGTCCAGCTTAGAGTCGGACGGGCAGTCACACCCTTCGGGGTTGCCTGCACAGGAGAGTGAGCCAGTGGTCTCTTCGACGAGTCGGAGTCAGCCCCCTGCTGAGGAGTGTCGGGTTCCCCTCCAGATCGGGGTCAGTGGCACTGACCAGCAGGCTGTGGTGCATGCCACCATAGCCATGCAACCTGGTCTGGGGGGGTTCCTTGTCCCTTCAGCGGAGGTACCCCCTCCCGTGGTGTGTCTCGATCGCCCAACTTTGGGGCCCATCGGGAAGCCTACGGCTGGGGAGGGTGCTGCGCCCTGGATTTCCCCCTCGGGGACATCCCAGAGCTGCCAGCTACCTAGGCTGACCCTTCCAAGGACCAGGACCTTCTCGGACTCTGAGGGGTCGAGGGGTGTGGGGTCGGGCGTCGGCCTTTCTCTGGGGTCCACCCGGGCCCTGGACGAAGCCGAAGTGCGGACTTCCGCTCTTCCCCTTCCGGTTCCTTGAGAGGGTCCTATTCTTTGGAGGCAGGGGACCGTCCTTCTGGACCTATACGGCCCCAGTCGCCTCACTGGGGGGATTCTTCTGGGCGCAGCCTAGGCAGTACCAACGTGGTTGTACAGCTGTCGGCTGTGGAGTCTTCTGGGACACCTTCCCCGGGTGTCCATGGTCCACTCCCTAGCCCTGGCAGAGGCCAGCCAATTCCTTCCCTCGGCTCTGCCCCTGCCCCTCTGTCGCATTCTCCAGCGCTCCCGGGCATTCTTGGTCCTACCGGGCCTCTCACCTGGGAGCAGTTCAGAGCAGTGGCTTCTCGGTTCCCTGCTTACGTTAGGGCCTTGGACAGTCAGGTTTTTCAACCTCCCCCCGAGCAGCCACCCTCGGAGCATATGGTGACCTCCAGCTCCTCATCCCCCTCTTCTGGGGGTGAGGAACCATCTGTCCACATCTCTCCTGCCGCTGATCTCGCGGAGTATCAGCGTTTCCTCGCGAGGATGTTGGAGGACCTTCACCTTTCCCCCCTATCCGCGAGCAATCCAGAGCATGCGGCGCACGCCTTTCTAGGCGATTTCGGGCCGGCCAGCCTTGTGGTGCCCCCCTGGCCTGCTCCCTTTCGGGAGGCGTCCATGCGTTTCTGGCAAAGGCCCTTCTCCGGAGTTCCTGCCCCTAGGGACCTCAGCCAGAGGTATTGCGCACCCCCGGAGTCTCCAGGCTCCATGCCTCATCCGCAATGCGGATTGACGCACCTGGACACTCCCGACGGGCTTCGCGCCCTCCACCGTGACCGGCCCCCAGATCAGGACTCTTCGGATTTTGATTTCTGGGGGAGGAGGACTTTCTACCCGGCACGGTTGCTTCTCTCCATCTCCGCTCATCAGGCCCACTGTGCAGCCTACAACAGGTTCTTGTGGTCAGCGCTGGGTCAGTTCCTAGCTGCTTTGCCTGACTTGGAGCAGACCAGGCAAGCCATCGCTCTCTCTGCACATGGCCTGGAGCTAGCAAGGCACCAAGCAAGGGCGTCTTGTAATGATGCCAGAGGTAGCTACCAGAGTGGTAGGGACAGCGATCTGCACCAGAAGATCGGCGTGGTTTTGCTTTTCCCGGTTGTCACCCTTGGCCCGGCATAGGGTGATTTGCTCCGCTCACCAGGGATCCTATCTGTTTTCCCGTAGGGCGAGACGGCGTTTGTCGGGGCAACTTCCTTCCCCCTCCGGGGGGACCCCGTCTTGCTCTCCCCACTCTCGGGCCTCCCCAGGCCCAGAAGGTCCCCCCCCTTAGTGTGTCACCCACTGAGGGCTAAGGGACACTGTCTCTTAGGGTGCAATTAGTCAACCCCCTTCGGGGGGCTTGGTACTCACCCATCTGTGATGAATGGTGAAGATTGACACAGATAAGATATAGAAATTACGTACTTACCATAATTATGATCTTTCTGTGTATCTTCACCATTCATCACAATCCCGCCCACCGTCCCGCTGGGGCCTCAGTCTCTGGGTCCCCTTCCCTCTGTGCCTCTCCCTCTCTTTGGAGCAGGGTAAAGTAGGGACACAGGGGGTGTAATTTCTTCCCCTTTAAAGGGTACAGCTCGAGTGGCATTCCTTCTCTACTGCATATCTCCACCCTATCAGGGTGGGAGTTGTTGGTTGCCCTCCTCCTGTCATCCAACTGTTTAAAAAAAAAGGAAACCCTTTTTTCACCAAATCTCGTTAGAGAGAGTACTAATCCCTGTACCCTGTCCTTCTCCAGTATAGCCGACTCTGCTTTTGGGGTATTGCCACATATTCTGTGCCTTGAATTCTGGCAAGAAAGCTTTGCTACTCCTTGCAGTTCCTATACAGTCTGGTGACGGACAAGGGTCCTGGATCCTTGTTACCTCTCACTCTCTCCTAAATTTTCTCCCTCCCTTCTTCCGCTTCCAGAGATTGGGGCCCCTACCCAATCCCCTTAGTCTCATCTCTCCTCTGCTGTCCTCACAGTCATAATTTCTCCTTTTGGTTCAGTTCTTCCTTCCTTTTTCTGTCCCTTGCACTCTCTTGTCCCACCCTCCATCCCTTCCTCTTACCTCTCCAGCGACTCAGAACTGGTAGTCAGGCGGAGTCGACACAGCTTTACGGCTAATCCTCGAGCGCCACGTAGTATGTCGGCCTCAAGGGCGGCGCCAATGCTGCGTCGGCTCCGCCTATCCTTTTTAAAAAAAAAAAAGGCTCCCACGGGGTCCTGACCTCCAGCCAGTACCCCATCTGTGCTGAATGGTGAAGTTACACAGAAAGATCATAATTACGGTAAGTACGTAATTTCTATTTCTCTGCTTGCTTTCCTTGATGCTGCCTTCTCAGTTTCAACTCTGTCTGCCCTCCTTTGTTATTTTTGGTACTGTAGTGTGGCAGCAAGCATCTTTTTTCCTGTCATGTTTGGTTATTTTCCATTTATGTGATCAAGTCCGATTCGAGGCCTAGTAAGTCCATGGGTTTGAAGGTGGAGCTTCCCCTAATGTGTCGGTGCTCCTGCGGGAAGCCCATGATCACAACAAACTGGCATGATCATTGCTTCACCTGTCTAGGCCCACACCATGACTTGGTTAAGTGCGAAGCCTGTTTTTCCATGGATTGACCTGGGCGTTAAGGTCGGGGCAAGACTCCCTGACCTTCAGAGAATGGCACTGCACATGGGATGTAAAAGACAGGTTTCTTGGCTCTTCCCCTTCGCCTCTCCCCGGTACTTACATATCAATGGAGAGCAGGCCCTGTACATACTGAGGGAGAGCAAGCCATGCCTGGTTCTGGTTTCGCTGGAACAATGGGCCTGTGTGAGGGGTCGGGTGAACAGCTGATCGCCTCCCACAGTATGGTGCCCCTTTGGGACACAGATGCTCCTGGTGTTGAGGTGTCAGCTATACACTAGGCCTGCACCATTGGTTTCATCAGCATTGCGACCCAGTGCCATCTCGGCTCCTGACACTGTCCCCAGTATCGGTGAGCAGGGCAGCACTGACCAAGAAGCTAGGTCCCACTCCAACACCACTTTCGGCGCCAGCAGATGGGGAGTTCCTGGGGTGACCTCTCTGGCAATCTCCCTGGTCTCTTCCTAAGATTCAGATGATGACTGGGATAATCCCAATTGACTGCCTGCTTCCTTGGAGCCCCAAGCCTCCCTAGGCCTAGCTTGAGGCATTCTGCAGGGTCTGGGAACCCCCAGCTTGGCACCAACTCTGGTGCCACCCCTCCTTCATCTCTGCACCACTTGCAGTGCCAGTGAGGCTTCCAATGCCGACCCTGGCATCAGAGAAGAGGGTGGCACTGAGCTTGGCACCAGGTCAGGAGACAGTGCTGGCTCCAGCACCGACCCTGTTACTGGTGCCACAGAAGGCATGGATTCAGGCACCGGTGTAGTGGTTGGCACCAAGGGTAGTTCCGGAGCTGTCAGTGGTGCCTGGTCTTCTTATCTTTCTTCCGCGCCCTCTGCAGTTCCTGTTGGGCCTCTGTCTAGGGGTAGATCCTTGTCTGGTGGGGTAGGGGGCAGGATGTCGAAGTTAGCACCATGTGCTGTCCCCAGAGCAGCTAGAGGCTTTAGGAGAAGTAGGAGTGCAGAACTTGGCCTTCTCTCCCCTCCTAATTGGTCAGGATCTGCAGTTGGTGGAGATAGAGGCTGCCTTGGCGGGTCAGTACAGCTCTGATCTCCTCACCTGGGGGTTTCCCCCTGAAAGCACCACTCAGCTTGCCCCTCCATGGTTAGGCAACCTTCAGTGGGTGGTTTGTGCAGCCCCCTCCCGAGGGAAGGGACCCTGCTCACTCCCACAACCCTAGCAGAAGTGCTGGTGTGGTTTCTCATGACCATTCTCCTCCATCCCTGCCTCTGCCTCCCGTTCATTCTCTCCAAGGTTTTTCCAGCCCTATGGGGCCTATGACTTGGGAACAATTCAGGGCTATGTTGGCTGCATAACCCTGCTACCTTAAAGCCCTGCTTGAGGTCATCTTCAGACGTCAAACCCCTGCACTACCTCCCTCTGAGCACAGCTCTTCCGAATCTCCGACTTCTTTCTCTGAAGACGGGTACACCTCCAGTCATGTCTCCTCTGGTGCTGATCTTACCTCCTATCAGCACTTCCTATCAGAGATGATGGAGGAGCTATGCCTGTCCCATTTCATAGGACACGACCCTAGGCATACGATACTGTCATTTCGGAATCCATCATGATCCCTCCATGGTCTCAGTCTTTCACTGATGCATCGCACAGTGTCTGGCAGAACCGCTCCACCCCATTCCAGCCCCCGAGGGACTGCCAGCGCAGGTACTGTACACCCGTGGGGTCTCCACGTGCTATGCCCCATCCTACCTCTGGAGTAAAGCCGTTGGACACCCCCTCTGGGCATCGTCACCCTAGGCAGAACCGCCCCCCAGACTCTGACTCAGCCAAGTTTGACCGCTGCAGTAGGAGGGTGTTCTCAGTGGCACGCCTCCTCTTGTGCATCTTGGTGCACTAGGCTGCCTATGCCAGGCACCTGTGGGCAATGCTAGGTTATCTCTCTGCATCCATGCCTGATAGTGAGGCAACCAGATGGGCCATCAGCCTTTCCACCCATGGCCTGGAGTTAGCGAGACACCAATCAAGAGCATCTTATGATGCCAATGAGGTAGCCTCCAGGCTGGCAAGAACTGCAGTCTGCATCAGGCAGATGGTGTGGCTCCATCTTTCAAACAACATGAAGTCTTGCTATATTCTGACATATGCAGTGAGACCCAACCTTCGAACTGCCCTGGAGATGAAAGAGTTAACTTTCCATGCCAGGCATGGAACGCTGAGCTTGAGCTCGGTTGAGACTCTGTCTGTTGTTCTTCAAACTCAAACCGTCAGATTCTTTACTCCGCCTCACTGAACAGTCGCTCCGGAGATTTCTCCTTCTGTTCGGTTCATTTTGTCGGTTAAAGTGCCGTTTTCGACCGAAATTAAACTGTAACCTGTCAGTTCAGTCTCTGTCTGTGGTATTTGTGAGTACTAGATAGGTTATTTTATCTTTCTGTGTGGAACTTGTAAATGGTTCATCGGTTCGGTTTGAACCGATCAAGTTGTTTAAAAAATCTTAAATTGTACTTTTAGAGTGTGGTTACCGGTTCTTATCGGTTCTAAAAAAAACGGATTTTATTACGTTTTTTTCCACGACCCGTGACACGGTTGGGAACCGATAAGAGGGTCTTACCTGGGAGTTGCCATAAATGGGTAAGTTTGGATAGGACTGGCACTATGTCTGAGAAACCCAAAAGAAAAACCAGGCCCACTGGGTTTCAACACTGTAGTGTGTGTGGGGAAGTCTTTGCCAAGGCTGATCCCCACACCACCTGTGTTTACTGTCTGGGGTTTGACCACCTCAGTGCAGACTGCCAGATTTGTAAAAATTTTCCTGCAGCTACCCTGGAGAAGAGAGTTGATAGGCTCAGGGAAAAGGAGGCCAAAAAGTCCGCTGAACCAGATGGCCAGCCCGGTTCGGTTCAAACCTAACCAGAAGGAGTGCCCTCTGACCAGGGCGAGACTTCTTTGGGCAAAAAGAGATCCGACTCTGAGGAGTCAGTTCCAGCAAAAAGGACTAGAAAATCAGATGGTGTGGAGCCAAAACTTTCCTCTCCAACCGCTGAAGAAATAGCCAAAGCGATCAAAATTGTCCAGTCGCTTTCCCCGGTTCCGACCGAACCGGCACCGTCAGGTAGGCGCTTGGTTCGGCCGGTTCCACCGATTCAAGACTATGATTTAGAGGAATATTATGAACCGGAGGAGGAGGAAGAGGAGTATGAGGAGAGTGAATGTGGATTTGAAAGTCTGGATGTGCCCATTGACCCGGACATCTCCCCAGACAGACCTTCAGGAGTGTCTCCGCCTAGGCTTTCTGAGTCCCCTTCTCATTTTATGTTTTATAAAAAAGTGGCTGAAACCCTCCAGCTCCCTATGGAGGAAGCTGTGGATGATCAAGAGGAGCCTGACTATGTGGAAATGATGGATATCCCAGAGTCTAGGAGACTGTCTATTCCCTTGCATAAATCTTTTGGGAAACAGACATTTAAAATTCTAAAAACTCCTCACACTATACCTCCTGTGGATAAGAGAATGGACAAGAGGTACACATTGTCAGGCTCTGATACGGAGTTCCTTACACAACAATGCAGCCACGTTGGGGTAGTGCAGGCTGCAGCCTGTGACAAGGCAAATATTCCCTTGGCTTCACACCCCCCAGACAAGGACTCCAGGAGAATTGATGCCATGGCAAAGAAACAGTACATGGCAGCATCCTTGGGACTCAGACAGGTGAATTATATGGCTTATGTTGCTAGATATCAGAAATCCAGATGGGACACTGTCATGGCTCTAGCAAATCAGTTCCCTGGCCAGCTTGCCAAGGAGCTGGAGCAGGTGGCTGCTGATGGTATTGAGGCATCCAAGGTGCAATTCCATGCTGCAGTGGACTCAAATGATGTGTCATCAAGAGTCATGGCTACATCTGTGGCACTTCAAAGAATGGCTTGGCTCAGATGTACTAGCCTGTCACAGGATACCCAGACTAAGGCCATGGATTTTCCTGTTGTGGGTAATTCTCTATTTGGGGAGCTGAGAGAGAATTACATGAAGAAAATGGATGAGTATAGTACCACCTGTAGGAGTGCACAGGCCAAGGAAAAGCAGGCCACTCCTCAAAGGCAGCTTCCCAGGGGCAGGGGCAGGCCTTTTCATAGGCCTTTTTACCAAGCCCAGGCCTCCTCTTCTGCTTATGCCCAGAGGGGGTTCTTTAGAGGAAGGGGCAGAAGGGGTTCTAGTAAGCCTGTTTCTACCCCTCAACCCAAAGCCCCTGCAAAACAGGCTCCCTGATGGGGTGGCCAGGGCCCGATTCTCCACTACCGGTAGGGGCAGGCTGGCTTACTTTGTCCAGGACTGGAAGTCTTTAACATCAGACAAGTGGGTCCTGGAAGTAGTAGCCAGGGACTGGTTCTCAGCTTCAAAAAATTTCCAAAGATGAGAGCCAGGTCTTTTCCACCTGCAAACCCATCAGAGGCACTTGCCCTGGAAGCAGAAGTTTCTTCCCTCCTGGCTCTCAGAGCGTGGAAAGGGTGCCTCCCATACACCAGGGCAAAGGGTTGTACTCCAGGTACTTCCTTACCCCAAAAAAGACAGGAGAATGGCGGCCCATCCTGGATCTCAGGTATCTAAACAAGCACCTTTTAAAACCAAAATTCAAAATGGTGACTCTGGGAATTATTTTACCCTCTCTAAGGCCAGGGGACTGGCTAGCCTCCCTGGACCTCAAGGATGCCTACTTCCATGTTCTCATCAGAAGCTCCCATCGAAAGTACCTCAGATTCGAACTGCCCTCAGGCCATTACCAGTTCAGAGCAGTGCCCTTCGGCCTCACCTCGGCCCCGAGGGTGTTCACAGAATGCCTGGCAGTAGCAGTTGCTCATTTAAGAAGGCAAAAGATTGCCATCTTTCCTTATCTGGACGACTGGCTCATTGTAGGCCAGTCTCCAGAACAGGTCAAACTACACTTACAAGTAACCCAGCAACTGCTGACATCTCTAGGTTTCCTTCTCAATCTTCCAAAGTCAGTTCTGGAGCCTGTCCAGCTTCTCACCTTCATAGGCATGAGAACTGAACACAAAAGAAACCAGAGCCTTCCTCCCCTCTGGAAAGAGCAAGGACCTTGGTCTCTCTGGCCTCTTCTTTCACCCTGCAGGCCTCTCGACCAGCAAGGCATTTTCTACAGCTCCTGGGGCACATGGCTGCTTCTACAGCAGTAGTGCAGGGAGCAAGATTTCAGATGAGGGGACATCCAGTTCCATTTGAGAACCTTTTGGTCTCAAAGGACAGATCCTCTAACCAAGTTGATCCCAGTGACTCGAACCCTGATCCAGGCCCTTCAGTGGTGGCAGGATCAGAACAATCTGAGACAGGGGGTTCCCTTCACTCCCCAGTCTCACTCCTTGACCCTTACTACAGATGCATCCCTCTTGGGGTGGGGAGCTCATATGGGCGACCTTTCCACCCAAGGGCTGTGGTCCCCTCAGGAATCTCTGCTCCACATCAACTTGCTGGAACTCAGAGCAGTTTTTCTAGCACTCCAGGTTTTTTCCACATCTGTTCAGAACAAGGTTGCTCAGATCAGAACAGACAATACCACTACAATGTGGTACATCAACAAGCAAGGGGGCACTCAGTCTACGGCCTTGTGCACTGAAGCAATGAAGTTGTGGTCTCTGGCTTATTCTCTGAACGCCTCCCTCACAGCTGTTCACCTCCCAGGCAAGGAGAATGTCCTAGCGGATGCTCTCAGCAGGATTTCCCAGGGCCATCACGAATGGGCACTGGATCCCCTAGTACTGGAGGTAGTATTTGCCAGATGGGGCACCCCACAGATAGATGTCTTTGCAGCCCCAGACAATCACCAACTTCCCCTTTTTTTTTTTTCTACTTATTTTTTATCCACTCCTTACTGTCCCTACCCATCACCACTCCTTCTGTCCTACAAGGAGTGACAGCCCCCACCTCAGCCGACCAGCTTGGTCTGCCCCTAGAGTGCCACACTGCCACTGAGGGCACCTTGATGGCCCGGATTACCCCCCGGGCAGGGCGAGGAGATATCCCCCTTCCCCTTGCGGCAGCTGCACATTGGGGTCTGCCCCTGGTCGGAGGGTGGTAAGGCCGGCTCCGGAGGACTTCATCTAGGCGACCGAAGGCATTTTCCTCCGAGTTGTCTTGTTTCCTCCCCTTAACCCCGCCCTCTGAGACGCCGGCGCAGAGAGTCTGCGTGCTGACGCATGCTTCTCTCAAGCACCTAACGGCGCCCCTCCCTGGCTCTGACAGGCCAGGACGCTGTGTCCTTTCGGAGTCGGTGCATCCACCAACCCTCTCAGGGACGTCAGGCTCCAAGCGCACCCTGGCATCCACCCCGAGGGAGGAGAGCATCCGTTGGGGCGCTCTATCCTCCCTCCCACGCCGACCCCTGGCGGCCTGGGTCCGTTCTCAATTTGCCGCCATGAGCGGAGGTGTGGCGTCCCACGCTCAACCTCAGCGCCACTGGCCTGCACCAATCTCTCCTTTTTTTACTGCAGGCCCCAGTGTTGGGCTCAGTCCCTCTGGATGCCTTCCTACTCAGTTGGGGGAAGTTTCTCTATGCTTTTCCCCCCTTCCCCCTCCTTTTCAAGGTGCTAGTCAGAATCAGATCTCAACCCTGCAAGATGATCCTGATTGTTCCGGATTGGGCCAGGCAGCCCTGGTACCCACTCCTCATGTCCTTAGCAGTCCACCATCCCCTGTCTCTTCCCAGGAATCACAACCTGTTAACCTGTGCCCAGGGGAGAGTTTGGTATCCGAACCTCAAATCTCTCAATCTCAAGGCATGGCTCTTGAAGAGTTACTTTCCCAAGGTGTATTGGATATATTGAAGGCCTCTAGGAAGCCTTCCACCAGGGCTACTTATAATTCAGAATGGAAAAGATTTTCCATATGGTGTGCTGGTAAGCATATTTCCCCAGAATCTGCTGGCGTGCCCACGATCTGGATTATTTGGTGCATTTGAATTCCTTGGGCCTGAGACCAGCTACTCTAAAAGTGCACTTGGCAGCTGTGTCTGTCTTCTTATCAGCAGGTAAGCCCTCTTCTTTTTCAGCTCACCCTGTGTTCTCCAAGTTTTTTAAAGGGTTGCTTCACACCAACCCTCCATTCAGGGACCCTGCACCTGCTTGGGATCTTATATTTGCATTGCTCAGCTTATGCAACCCCTTTTGAGCCATTGTCTTCAGCAGAGCTTAAGTACTTGACTTGAAAACTGTGTTTCTGTAGCCATCACCTCTGCCAGGCGCATAAGTGAGCTACAAGCATTGTCAGTGGAGCCTGATTTTATCTCCTTTCATAGAGATAAGGTGGTCCTCAGGACTAACAGGAAGTTTTTGCCTAAGGTAGTTTCAGACTTCCACCTTAATCAATCCATGTCTCTTCCTGTGTACTTCACTGACCATTCCTCCTCTGGTGAGAGGAGATTGCACAGTTTAGATGTCAAAAGAGCCCTTAGTTACTATATAGAATGTACCAACGCTCACAGGTTCGAATTCCTCCAGTTGTTCCTCACTTATGGTGAGGTTGGTAAAGGGAAACCTGCCACTAAGAGATCCATTGCCGGGTAGATTGTCTCTTGTATCCAATTCTGCTATGAAAAACTGGGTAAGGTTCCTCCCTCAGGCCTGAGGGCTCACTCTACCAGAGGTACAGCTGCGTCTCTGGCTGCTGCCAGGGACATCCCTATCCTAGAGATATGTCAAGCAGCTACCTGGAAAACAGTTCACACTTTTACTAAGCATTACTCCCTGGACATCCAGGCTAGGAGTGATGCTCGATTTGGCACAGCTGTGCTTCACAGCCTATTTCCCAAGTAGGTTCTGTCCCTCCTCCATGGAGGTATTGCTGTGTAGTCTGCATATGTCATAATATAGCAAGACTTCATGTTGTTTGAAGAAAAAATTACTCACCTTAGTAATGCTGTTTCTTCTAATGGAGTCTTGCTATATTATGACCTCCCCCCCAGCCTGCCCCTCTCGGAACCTCTAATTTTGGGATGTGGGTGGGCAGTGCAATGTTGGCACTTCATAGATGCCCACTTTATTGTCACCCTTTCTTTGGGTGCTTAGGTGTTATGCTTATTTTTTCTTTCTTGAATCCCCTGACTTGAGTCTTTGTTTTGGGATCAAGATCAAAAATGTGTTTTTGTAGTTAGTAGCCAGTGGCTAGTGTAGGTTTACGGCTTCCACACAGAACTTTAGTGAGTTTTTGCTCGTAAAGATCTAACAGTTTAAGTTTGAGCTTCAACAGACAGAGTGTTCAACCGAGCTCGCGCTCAAGATTCCATGCCCTGCATGGAAAGTTAACTCTTTCACCTCCAGAGCAGTTCTAACCTGGGGTTATACTGCATATGTCATAATATAGCAAGACTCCATTAGAAGAAACACATTACTAAGGTGAGTAATTTTTTCTTTTGGGATGTGGGTGGGCAGTGCAGTGTTGGCACTTAGTAGGTGCCCACCCTTTTTGTTTCACCCCTTCTTTTTTGGGGTGAGTGGGTGTTATGTTTTCATTTTTGGGTCTCCTGACTTGAGTCTTTGTGTTGGGACCAAAAAATGTGTTTTTATGTTTAGTAGCCAGTTGGCTAGTGTAGGTTTACAGCTTCCACACAGGACCTTAGTGAGTTTAGCTCGTAAAGATCTGACAGTTTGAGTTTGAAGAACAACAGACAGAGTTTTCAACCAAGCTCAAGCTCAGCGTTCCATGCCTGGCATGGAAAATTAACTCTTTCATCTCCGGGGCAGTTCGAAGGTTGGGACTCACTGCATATGTCAGAATATAGCAAGACTCCATTAGAAGAAACAACATTACTAAGGTGAGTAATTTTTTCTTCTAGGTTATCATCCTGGCCCGACATAGGGTGTTTGCTTCACCATACCAAGGGGCTCACTTTTTCTCCCCTAAGATGAGGGGAGAATTAGCAGGGCAGCTTCCCTCTCCCAGGCCATAGGAGTCTCTGCCTGCCCCAGACCAGTTCAGGTCTCACCAGACCTGTGAGGGGCCTCCTCCACTTGTGTCTCCCTCACAAGAGGCTGGGGGACATTTCTCCTTCAGGGTGTGGCAGCATCACCAAAGATGGTAGCTTGGTACTCGCCCAGCAGTAATGAATGGTGAAGATTGATCCTTGGAAGATATGAAAATTACATACTCATCATAATTCTTGATCTTTCAGGATATCTTCTCCATTCATTATTGCTTCCTGCCCACCTTCCCCTCATGGCCAGGCTTCTGGGCAGTGTTGCCTCCCTGTATACCTTACTCCTTTTGACTCAAAAGGGGGCCTGTGTTTGTCTGGCACCCCCAGAGGGAACTCCTGGCTCATAGTCAGGAAGGTTTTTCCCTTCTTCTTACCTTCAAAGGGAGGAGGCAAGCGCGGACAGCTTTGCCTTCCTTTATATGCTCTTGAGAAGAGGTTTACTATCTAGAGGTTCTCAAAGCTTGCATAACTCTAGTATGTGGGCGGCACTTGACACCCTGGTCCTTGCTGGGAGTCAGCACTGAAATTTCATGCTCAGGAACTAGCTACTGTATCTTGTGCTGCATTACCTAGCCCTCTCCTGTGTACGGGGCCAGCACTAAAGCTCTAACCCTTGTGCTCCTAGATCCTCAACATTTCTTTTCATTTGTCAATCCTGAGCTAATGCAAGCTTCAGGTACCTCTCATCTGTCTCCCAGTTTTTCAAGGTACACATATGTGTACCCTCTCCAGACTTGCCCTATTACCCTTCTATACATTATGGGAATATGGTCCTGTTTAGGAGTATCCTTCAGGAGCTCCTTTTTAGAGAGAGGGAGACACCATCAGAGACCTTCTGTATCTCCAGGATCCTTTTTCTCAGTCCATGAAGTATCTCTTGCCTATCCGCTTAACAAAAAAAAGAAAAGGGGAACAACAGTGGACCGTCTAATCTCTTACCCAGTCTTGAGCGAACTGTTTTTGTGTCTCCTCCTTTTTCTACCTTGGGAAGATCCTCTGTGGACACTTTTTCCCTTCAGGATCCTCATTTCAGTATATCAGGGCTTAGAGGTTTATTAGCAATCACTCTTGCCACTCCTTGGAAGTCTCTTTTCCTAACCAGAGTGGGTCGATACTGTCAATCATCTCTGGTTGAGAATAAGGTATCCTTGATGTGTGTGTGTGTGTGTGTGTGTGTCTCTCTCTCCTGCCCAGTTGCTCTGGTCAACCCTAGCTCTAAAGCCCCTCCCAGAATTTTTACCTCTTCTCTCTCTGGTTGGCTTTATGTTTGAGTTTATATCCTTTCCTTTTCCCTATCCATTAGGCACCCTTGCCCCACTCCTTTCTCTTCTGTCTTCATTTTTCTTCTCTGGTGGGCAGAACTGAGGAGGTTTGGGAGCTGGCGTTGATTACTGGCCAAACCATGAGCACCACATCATGCATTGGCCTTTTCGGTGGTGCCGTCTCTGACGATGGCTCCCCTCCTTTAAAATCTTAAAGCTATACGCTCCTGTGGGGTCCTGCACCTCCGGTGGCACTCACCGGTAATGAATGCTGAAGATATCCTGGAAGATCAAGAATTATGGTGAGTGCTTAATTTTCATTTCTGGTGACTTGTAGCATACCTCCAACAGTAGTTTACTCTTGTTCCCCTCTGCTACATCCACCCAGATATCTTCATCCCTCCTCAATCCCTCCAGTGCCCTCCCATCCCCTGGCTTTTATGACCTGCCTTATGTGGCCACTACCACCGTTCTTCCTATCTGATCTGTCTTGTCAATTTGCAGCCTTCTACACTGGTCTTCCACAGACTGGAGTCATTCCACCATTCTTCAACAATACCAATAATATCACACCTTGATTGACATCCCAGCTATGTTCTGCATTGTCTAAGGAATGCTCCTCACATTCACGCAGTACCATTTTTATATCCATAGTCTTTTCCGTCTCTCCTGTGGAATTCTCATATTAGCCTTTTTAGCATTCTTTGGTCTGTTTCACCCAGTCATGAAAGTAAACAGGAATGCACATAAGTTGCTGTATCCTTTTTTGCTGCAGGAACTGAGTTCCTGTAGTTCTTCCAACCCACAGATGCTGGAACTGAAATTCATAAAACTGTAAAAGATTGCTGTTTTCTGGGGCAGCAAGCTGAAATTAGGTGGGTTCCATTGCAAAACCCGAATTTTGCTAACAGATTTTTTTGTTGTTAGCAATAGTGTGCCTGAAATCACTCTAAGGATGTGTCTTTATTGAAAGAATCATCCTTCAGAGTGAAGATCTTCACTCTGTATTTCATATTTTCAACTTAATAATAATAATTTTATTTAATATAGCGCCTTTCAAAAATCAAGGTGCTGAACAATATAAATACAAAATCGGCAAAACAATACACATCAGTAAAATCAGCGAAATTCAGAATAAGCTTTTCCCCATAAAAAAGTCTTCAAAGCCTGTTTAAAGCACCCCACTGTCCTGCACTCCCATAGCTGACGGGGCAGAGAATTCCAGAGGGTAGGGGCAACAAACCCAAAGGCACGTGCCCCAGATGACTTTAAACTAACCCTTGGAATCTCCAGCAACCCCATGTCAACTGAGCAGAGCTGTCGTAGTGGGACATAGGGAACCAGGAGCTCTTTCAAGTTGTCGGGACCCAGTCTGTGTAGGGCTTTGTAACTTAATAAACCTACTTTAAAGGTGATCAGCCACTGAACAAGCAGCCTGTGCAGATCGTGCAGCACAGGGGTAATGTGAGATCTCCTAGATACCCCCATTAACAGATGTGCAGCAGCGTTCTGCACTAACTGCAAGCGGCAGATATCAACCCCAGGAAGCCCTAGATAAAGGGAGTTACAGCAGTCAAGGCACGAAGTCATAAGTGTGTGGACTAAAACAGACAGATCGCTAGGCGGAATGAGATGCTTGATCCTGGCAGTGTTCCTAAGATGGTAAAAGGCCAGCTTGACAACTGCTGACACCTGGTGACAGAGGGTCAGCCCATTATCAAGCACCACTCCCAGGTCACACACCCGCTCAGAGGTAAGGATGTCAGCCCCCCCAGGACTAAACCAGAGGGGAGATCAGTCCTCAACCCCCTCTGTCCTGCGACCTGGGTCAACCACCAGAACCTGTCTTTCCTGCGTTCAACTTTAAACCGCTAGAACTCATCCAGTCTTGGATTTCCACAAGGTAACAGTTCAGGACCGAGATAGCACTAACCTGGTTGGGGGCAAAAGACGGGTAGAGCTGGGTATCATCAGCATAGCAGTGAAACCTCAACCTATACCATCTTACAATGTCTCCAAGGGGCAGCATGTACACTGCAAATAACATTGGGGGACAGCACCGAACCCTGAGGTACCTCGCAAGAAAGAGAGAAAGACTCGGAAGAAAACATTCCCGAGGCAACTCTCTGAGTTCTACTGGCAAGGAATGATGAAACCCATCTGAGAACTGTTCCGACAGCCTACAGATACACCTCAGGTGCTCGAGCAGAACCCCATGATCCACAGTGTCAAACGCTGATGACAAATCAAGGAGTACCAAGATGGAGTGGTTTCTCTGATGTCTCGCCATCAGGAGATCATTGAGCACCCGAACCAGAGCAGTCTCAGTAGTATGCCTCTTACGAAACCCGATTGGAGAGGTTCGTAAAGATTATGGATAGTTAAATAGTTCTCCAGTTGAGCTGCCACAACTTTCTCAATAACCTGTCCCACAAAAGGAAGGTTAGGATTAGTTCTGTAGTTCGCGAGATTCTCCAGGTCCAAAGACACTTTCTTCAGGAGGGGTGTCACCACTGTCTCCTTCAGGGAGCTAGGAAACTCATCCGATTCCAAAGAGCACCAGACAATCTGAGCCAAGACTGGACCGATAATATCACTACAGCCCAAAATCAGGGAAGTAAGGCCCAGATCTAAACTACAGCAAGTGGGATGCATTCCCTGGACAATCCTCATAATATCCACGAACTCTGGCAGATCAAAGGTACTCCAGGAAACTCCAGGCTTAATGACTAAGCACCGACCAACAGCATCTCCCATAGAGCGAGTCTGATGGAGCTCTTACCTGATGTCAGCCACCTTATTCGCAAAAAAACGAGCGATCTCATCATATTCGGTTTGTGAAAAAACTTGACGGAGCTGCAGACAGGCTGGGTTGCACAACCTGTCCACAGTTCAGAAGAGCTGAGCCAGTCAGTTCTGTGCGACAGAGATTTCTCTGGACAGGAATTCTGCCTTCTTACGAGAGATCTCTGACTGGTATAGTTTGTAATGCTCTAACAAAATAAGATGGTCGGCATCCAAGGCAGACCTCTGCCAATGACGCTCTAACCTACGCCCCAACCTCTGCAATTCCCTCAGGGGCCCATCGAACCATGGGGTCCTGGGGCGACACAGAAGGGGGCGAACACGGATGGGAGCAATCAGGTCAAGGGCTGAAGAAATGGCCGTATTATAGGCCATAACGAACAGCTCCGGATCTGTGCTAGTTTCGCCAAACATCGAGACGTCAATCACCGCAGCCAGGTCTTCAGGGACTATATCCCGCAAAGGGCGATAACTGACCGTCTCCACAGGGGCCAACCTACCCAGGGGGGCAGAGAAATTGAACCCAATGGTGCAGTGATCAGACCAGCCGACCGGTTCCACCACCAAATCAGAGGCCTCGATCCCCAGGAGGAAGACCAAGTCAAGAGAGTGACCACCATTATCAGTAACCAAGAAAACAAACTGTGTGAAGCCCAGTGATGTCATCACCTAGAGGAAGTGTTGTCTAAAAAGCGAGGATTCGTCGTCGACCTAAGCATTGAAGTCACCCAGAACCATCAGTCTGAGCGACTCCAATGCCATGTCGGCGGCAAAGTCCGCTACTTCCTGCAGGAACAGTTTCTCATCACCTGGTGGGCGGTAAATGAGCGCTCTCCTGCACCCCACACCAGTTACCACAGTACACTCAAATGATATGGTCTCCTCAACTGGAATCCCAGTTAGGCCCAATTTGGTCTTGAAACAGACCGCAACGGGGGGCGCTGTGGAGCCCGAGCTGATCGGACGCAGGCTTATGAAGCTCCACAAGATTGAAAGAAAAAGTTAAATTTTAAAGGTTTAAACTAAGATAAACCTATCTACCCACGCAGAATACAAGATTGCAATATCTATAGACTTGAAATGGGGAATCCAAAGAAAGATAAGACAGCTGGGGAGAATGCAAGAAGCAGATCCAATGTGGGCTCGTCAACACCGCGATCGATGCCAGGCCGAGTACTGCCTGAACCTAGCATGGAAAGTGAAGAAGAGACACCACAGACGCTGGGACAAAAAATGAACCAAATGTTGGCGTCAATGGCAGGACTTTGAGAGGTTCGATACCCTTACAAACAGAGTTACGCTCCTCGAGACAGACCTAAATACAGTAAAGACGGAGGTGGTTGAAGTAAAAAAGCAGTCTGAAGCTGCAATGGGAACGGCGGCAAATCTTCTGAAGGAAAACTCTCACTTGCGGGCCCGTCTCGAAAATCTGGAGAACCAGGCCTGGGCTACGAATTTGAGAATCATCGGTATCCAGGAGCGCAGTGAGGGAGACCACTTGAGCCTTTTTCTAAAAGACTGGTTGGAGCAACAATTGGGTCAGTCCTTGCAGGAGAGGTCATGGGGGATTCAAAAAGCATATCGAGTCGCCTTTCGGAGTAGGCCCAGCAATATAGACTCCCCAAGGACAATAGTAGCCATCTTAGACAGCATGGGCACCCGAGACTTTATTTTGTCGTTGGCTAGGCAAAAGCGATCTCTTCTACATGACGGAGAAAGAGTCTCTCTATACCCGGATTTAAGTTTTGCAATTCGACAGAAAAGGAAAAAATTTGATGGGACAAGGGCGATGCTGAGGGCAGCGAATATTCCACACAACATGCTTTTCCCTGCGAGGCTGCGGCTGACATACCAGGGCAAGGTCTTTATTTTCTCGGACTCAGCAGACGCTTTGAAGTGGGCCCAAAAGTTCGCGAAACCAAGTGGAAGAAAGAGGGAGTCCTCCAGATCGGACTCAGACAAGGAAGAGGATCTCGACACATGAAGGACTGTTCTACCATTATTTTAAGAAAATCTCAGGTCTGTTAAGTTAAAATTCCTGAGAAAACATAGTTAACCTCCATCAGTGTTCAATTTTGGTGTTGAGGAGAGTTTCAGTCTCTAAATACAGACTGGCCTGATACATTAAGGCCTCTATGATGAAGGGAGGGAGTTTTGCTTTCTCTCTCTCTCTGTGGGGCATATTTCAGAGACCTAAATAGTAAAATGTAGGTTATATTAAATAATAAGACTTTAAAGTTGCTTATTCGTAGGTAAATTTTACTGATGGGGCTTCTGTTATAACCTGCAGTTTATAGTACCATTAAGGTAGAATAATTCTAGCTAATGCATGCTGCGTTGTTAGTCTCATCCCAGAGACAGATTCCAAGTAATTTTCTCTAACTTTTGTTTTTTTAATGTTATAGCGTGCAGCTCATGGGCTTAAAATACACAGCCTATTTCACGATTTTTTGTTTATGTAATACTAGGGCTATATAGTCCTGAGATGTACCCTCCATGACGTATCTTATTGTTGTATCACGAGATGATTAATGTTGTTATTAAGAGGGATGCTCCCCTCAGAATGTCAGACCTTATACCGATGTACTACAACAGGTTCTCCTACTGTATTTCTGCAGAAGAAAATAATAAACATAAAGTATAAAAAAGAAACAGACCACAAACCCCGGATCCAGTCTCGAAGTGTATAACCAAGTACCCAGAGGGAATAGCTGCCTCCAAAACTGGGGCAGCATTCCCATCCAACTAGGTCTCGGTAATGCAAGCCAGATCTACTGATTCAATAAGATCTGCAATAAAAGCAGTCTTGTTCCCGATGGATCTGGCATTGCACAACAATGCCCAAGTTGGACGGTTGTTGTCGGGCCGTCCCAGCTACTTGCCGTCCAGAAAACAAAACTTCTGGAATTCCTATTCTTTACTTCTTGACCACCACTGATTACTTTCTACCTTTGCCTCTGTCTGTAACCCCCCCCTCCCCAAACCCTGGGGGCTTACCTCTTTGGCTCTGGAGAGACACCCACCACACACCACCACCATCTACGTAGCTCTCTAACCCCCAAGGGCTTGCTCTTTGCTGCAGGGGACCATAGGGGGAGCAGAAAGCAGAAGTAAATCTTCAGCACCTCCTGCATCATTGTAAAGCGGCTCTGGCTGCACTTTCACTGCTGTGAACAACCAGCACTCAAGATAAGTGGGGGATCCCCCTGACCGTGGACCCAGCTGAACACCAGCACAAACCCATGCCAAATATTGGGGTCTGAGTGCCCCATGGACTACAAAACAGGCAATCATCTCCTTATCCTCTGGCCCTTCTCAAACATGACAGTGTGGTCAGAGGGCATTATAACAATAAGTCAGACTCATAAGTCTGATCCAGTGCTACAGTGGTCCAGGAGGTATCACTATGAAAGACTGAAATGCACAATGCTGAGTGTCAAGATCCTGAGACTGATATCCTGAAACTCAAAATCCCAACACTCAGACTTTGCCCACAGTGGAGTTATATTAAATAAGTGGGGGTGCAGGGGGCTGTGCACCTCGAAAACCTCTGCTGTGGGTAAGTGCCAAGTGTCGGGATTCATGTTTTGGGATATCAGTCTTGGGATCCTGACACATGGTATTGCAAGTTTCAGTCTTTCATAGTAAATCCGTACAGGAGGAGTTCATTAATTCACCCTGGAGTCTAGTTACCAGTCATTCATCAAGTGACTACCAGACAGATCCTCCAAAGAGACTGACAGAAGGACTGTGTCATTTGTGAGTCTGTCTGCTCTTTTCTTCACTGAGGAATTTTTCAGAAGGTCCTCTGTCTGCCCAGAGCTGGAAGGAAGAGGAGACCGATCATCAGCACTTTGGAAAGACTTTGAAAGAAGTGTGCTTTTTCAGGCAGTGAGGAGGAGACTTTAAACTGCAGTTTAGGGCTTCAACATGTAAGAGTAAGCAACTCTGCAGAGGAATCTCAGTGTGTAACTGAGACATTTTTCCTGCTCAGACCCCAGGGGTCTGAATCTGCAACATCACAAGCAGAGGGTTTGACAGGGTTGAATAGGACCCTATTCCAGTTGTTATGGAGAGTTTGAATGCAGGAATCTGTTCTGTTCTTTCCTCACCTGTCTCTTGCCTGTCTGGTTGTGCAACCAAATTTTCCTGTGAGACCTAGAATTCGATCACCCTGACAGTCTCGAAATTATTTGCCTCTCACTGTCTCTCGGTCATCCCTTGCTATTCTGTCTTTTCCTCCCTTGCATATCTGCTGGTATAAAAATATATGCAAATCATTACTGTATGTGGAAATGTAACTGATATTGGGATCCCTTTGTTTAGAAATTATATAGTGTTACTATTGAAATTTACATAATTATAGTTTGAAATGATTGCAAAAAGCTATTGGGAGTTCAAGGGGTTAACCTGAGATGCAGTTTTTAAGCTCTGTGCAGAAGCTGCAGAAGAGGGGCCTCAGTTCAGGGACATTGTGTTCCTGCCTGCACCTGCCTGAAATATACAAGAACATTTAAAAAAAAAAAAACGGATGCTTGTTAGAAAGGGAGGTTGCAGAGACTTATAAGACAGAGCTGCAATTGCTTGCAAGGGACACACAGAGATTTAAGGAAAACTCCGCTGGATCTTCTCTATTTATTCTGCCTTCGTAAATAGTTATACAAAACAATTTTATTTTTTTATGTTACTGCTAGTACAAATAAATACTTTTTGCGAATTCAACAACTGTTCCTGGTTTTCCTATGCTTCCTGACCTGTGCCTTGATGACAGAGGGGTCTGAAGCTCCTGTGCTAATAAACTCTAGAGGACAGCCTGCAGAGGGTGCTGCCTTGGGGTTTGCCGAGGTGAGCTACAGAGGCCTGTCATTCTCAAGATAACCCAAGAGACCGACGGAGTGAGAGCCCAGCTGAATTGTCATAAGGTAACAGACAAAAAACAGCATGTCCAGGAAAATGAGCTCTGGTGCAGTCCTTGGCAGCTGCCCACATTGGGAAGATTCAAACAAGAGGATACACTTGGGTAGCCAAAAACAGTGTCTAAACTCAAGCTGAAATATATGCAGAAAATGGTTTATTAATGGCAGGAGAACAAAAAAAAAGAAGACACCGACATGTGCTCTGGCGCTTCCAGCTGTACTAGGTCTATGTCAGGTGGCTTTGTCAGGAATCTTCATGAGGTGCTTGATCCATAGCAACTGTCAGTGCAGAGCTGAAGCAGCCATCAGAATATGACATGGGACTGTGAAACAGCAGGTACGTCCAGCCAGGGCTTCAGCTGGAAACGGAAACCTGCTGACCTCAGGGTAACTGTGAGTAGCCAGTTAGGGACCATGAGTTCTCTGACACAAATTTATAGTTTAGATAAGGTCACCAATTTTAGGGCTACTATTTAATGGACTAGACCATCTAGACAGAATCACAAATAGTGTTTGTTACTTGTATAAGCATGCCAATGCCAGCCAGTCATGTACGACATGTCCATCAGGCCTGCCATGATCCAGCAATTCTCTGGGAGCTGCCTGAAAGAACTAAAGATTATTGGTGTAAAGTAAGGACTGGAGTAGTGGCCCAACAGTATAGCTGTGCTAAGCACTGTGATTGGTTGGGGAAGAGCTAGGCCAAACCATAGCCAATTGTTTGTTTATTTTTATTGTTTTATTTTCTAACACTTTCCTTCCCTTAGGACCTTGTTCCTGACCTCCAATAATTCCCTTTAATACTTGTTAAAATTTCTGACTCTGTAGCCAATTGCATGTAATTTTTTTTCAACTCTGTTTCTGTGCTGTGTTACAGGTGGGGATCTGCCCTGACTCTGTCCTCTGGTCAACCCACCAGCATCCCCTGACAGCAGCCTGAGTCAGAGGCCCGCAGCTTACGCCCCGAGGTGTGGATCACCATGTGGTCAGGTCCAAGTCCTATGCTGCTGGCATCATTCATTGGGGGGAGGGCATCACTCTGCACTGCCACACAGGGGTTTTGCTTGTGTCACTTTCTCCCAAATGTGGATATTATGCAGTTATGTCAGCACAAAGGTGTATGTACTCCCAAGCATACCCCACAGACGTCTGCTGCTGCCTGCTTCTGTGCAGTGGTCCCGATGCTGGCATATCACTCAAAATGCCGGGTGCCTTTGTCTTCCACCCCCAGATGTGGTGAGCTGCCCCATGGATTCTCATCCAACCTCCCCCCAATCAGTCGTCTGGAGCACCAGGTTCAAATTACAAATCCGGGTCACCAGCACCACAAGCGGTAGCACTACCACTGCTCCAGTGGGCTGGCTCAGTTACATGTACTTGATTGTTATTACAGTCTTGTGTTTTCCTTATTCCAATGTACAGCTTGTTGAAGTCTTTTATACGTTAACTTTCCTGGCTACTATCTGAGTGATGTATATAATTGTTAAAGAGCCACCAGCGCCTCCAGGAGAACGTTGAAAAAAACATTTGGATTAGTGTTGCTCAAATAGTGCTTTTGTGGATCCTACCAGTGTCTATCTGATAGTGCTGGTGTCCTACCTAGGTCCCTACTAGAAATCCTACCCAAGACAGGTGTAGGATCCAGGGTCAGATGGCAATAGATCCTAGGTGGGATCCAGGGATCCTAGGTCAGATAGTTAGGATCCAGGGTCAGATCGCAATGGATCCTAGATCAGATAGTTAGGATCTGGGGTCAGATAGCGATGTATCCTAGTTAGGATCCAGGGATCCTAGGTCAGATCCAGGGATCCTAAGTCAGATAGTTAGGATCCGGTGTCAGATAGCGCTCGATCCTAGGTCAGATCCAGTGATACTAGATCAGATAGGATCTAAGCTGGATCTGTTGCTAGGATCCATAGGATCATTAACATTTGTTGCTAGGATCCACATGATCCACAACATTTGTAGGATCAGTGCACTGGATCCCAGATGGTAGGATTCATGTAGCAATAATACCCAACAGTAGGTTGTTACAATAACCGACCGCCTAGGGGTGCAATGAGTCTACACCCAGGCGGAGGGCCTTATAGCCTGGAAGGTCCTGTATAGCACAATACCGCCACCCTGGAGGGTATTATTGCTTTTATAAATGGGTTATATGTGACATTTCTTATAAAATATTAAAAAAAATTTAAAATTAAAGATAAGCAAAACTGAACAGAAATTAATTTTCCTGTAAAGTAGTCCCTCCTCTGTTACACTTGCCAGTAGAGAGCAGTGCTGTTTTGTCAATAAAGAAGATATATAAAAGCACACATTTTGTACATAAAGAAGCAAGTAGTGCCACCCCAACCCCCAAGCACTGCTGTTTTGTACAGAGACACCGTTTACAGTTTTTTTCAGGTAGCAGTAGTGTTCTCCTCCCCCGCACTACTGTAACAGCATTACTAGGCTGACAGACCTGGCTGAGTTCAGCTGTTTGGGATGCAGTGCATGGAATGAGCTGAACAGGATGTTTGCTCAGACATGTATTTTTTAAGAAAAAAGAAACCGCAGTTAATTCATTAAATGCTGCAGAGTTAGCGGTTTTCATGCAGTACAATTGCTAGGATCGAGCGGTACGGTAGAGAGGCGCTAGCTCGCACTTCAGTGTTCTTCCCCCCTTCCACAGCCACTGAAAGAGGGAAGGGAACTGTACCACTCTAATCCATTTTTCCCCCTCAGTGTGCCAGTTTTAGCGTTGAACTTGATTTGGGGATGGTGGAGGAACCGTGACAGAGTGGTCTGCAATGTAGAAGCGCTGAAATGCAAGCTTCCATTTTAAGAAGCTTCCATTTCAAACTGAGCATTTTCAGTTGGGCATCAGTGCAGTTTCTGTGCTAGCACAAAACCGCCCTAGCAGACATTCAGCACTTAGAAAGAAGGTCACTCTTGCCTTTGCTTTTTTACCACAACTTCCAAAACTGACAGCTCAACAGAGCCTAGTCGAGAGATAGCATCATCGGTTGGATCAGGTTGGTAACCAGCAATCTATTATGTGCACTGAGGAGAGGAGTGAATGAATGGCTCAGTTAATGAGCCGCGTTTGTAGCGAGTGTGGGGAGAGCAGCTGCTTCAGGGAGTGCAAATAGCAGCAGAAACATTTTTATTCTGAGCGTGGAAAGTAAACTGATTGTAAGTGATCCATATACATGGCGGTTAGGTGAGCGCTCTGACTGTAAGCACGAGACAGTGCTGCCAGTGATATCTTTATGAATGAGAAGGTAGAAGTACATACCTGATGACCGGAAAGAGAAAGCACAGTCATTCAGTGGCTGACAGTGAGCACGTCTCTTGATCAGGATTAGAAATATTTTCAGATGGCAGATATCAAACACTCTTGTGCTGTGAAATCATTTTTTCTCTCTTGCATTTCTGTAGGAGCTGCGAGGGGGGGGCGCAGTGCCAACTAACTGTCTCGTTCTTTCCCGAAGCATAAGCATGAAATATTTTCAAGATACTTGGAGAGTGTGTTTCACATGACTTTTGGGGTGAAATGCATTTGTGAATTAAGTTAGGCAGCTGATAGTTTGATTGGGGCAGGTCTCTCTCTCTCTCACTAAGCCACAGAAAGAAAACATGGTGGCAATTTTAAAACTGAACGTTCTGACATCCCAATGATTTCCATGGAAAACAGGTATGCAGAGACTGGGACTCATTGTTTCCCGGTCTCTGTTGACTGATACCGGACCGGGTGTTTAGTGGCCTTAGCCAGTCACATTCAAGAATTTCTCCATCCCATTTTCTAAGGTCAGTTAGCACTGCTGTCCTACCACAGCAACTATCTGGCCAAATGAGAGGTATCTGCTGGTATCCTAGTTTCTAGGATTCTATCTAAGCAACACTAATTTGGGGGTAAAGCAGCTTATAATTCTTATCAGCCCTGTATTTCTTTTCCCCATTATTTATTACTGAGGTGATATACATGAAAACAGAATCAGTGTTCCTTGATAGTTCATACGCTCCTGTTGCTTATTCCTAACCTGATGTCATAATGCTTTATTTGTGACAGCACAGTTATTACCATGACATCAGACTGTGATGTCACACCAGAGCAAAAACAAAAATGCAGGGGTCAGCACTTAATAGCAAAAATACAAACTCCTTTAATGGCACATAAGCAAAATACACACATAGAAACACTGATCTCACCCAAAGCAGGTGTGCATTAACCAATTGTCTTTATAGTCTCATCCATTTAGCAATCCACGATGTGTTGGCGAGTGTTACTTAAAAATGCCACAAAATAGCCACAACGCGACCCGAATCGCAAAAAGCTGCAAAAGAATTACGGGTGTAGGGTTATATAAAGCATTCCACGTAACGCTAAAAAAAATAAACGAACGCCAATAGAACACTCATGGTGCAACAGAGACACCCAAACGAACGGCTAAGTGAACAAAGGGAGCACTTGCGTATCGACTCAAAAGGCAGTCTTCTTCAGAGCATCCCATTTTCCATTGGAAGAAACCTTTTAAAGCCGATCTCCCAGTGCAATTTAAAGTGACGGAGAAAAGAAAAACGAAAAATATTTTTACATTGTTAAAAATTTATAACAACAAGACATACCATGAGAGACAAACTCAGCATTATGCAGCTATGATTTAATGCTACTAACCATCAAAAAAGCAAAAAAAGAATCCAAAAAAGCTGCACAAGAAGTTACTAATTTAGAGAGCAAACTTAAAGATAAATTTCCTCTGACTGAATTTGAATCTTTGAAAGTACGAACTGAGCATAATATTAGCACATTTCAGTCAGAATTGATCCAATACAAACAAAAGAAATATTTAAGGGATGAGGGAGATTAAAAAACGGCACAGTCTAGACATGGCAAGGTACCAGAAATAAGGCGTATATTTTTTACAGTTAAACTTTTTTATTAATTTTTCATAAGATATACAGACAAACCTCTTACAGTACAGTACAATGTGAGGATTTTTTTTTGAAAGAAATTGAGGCAGCATATAATAAGAACATTGCTACAATAATACAAGGAGCTTTTGGTTTAAAATATTGTAAACAATACAGGTCATGTAAGTAGCATTTCAAACACCATGAAGTCTTGCTATATTAGGACTTATTGCAGTTAGCCCCTGGCTCTGAACTGCCCCGGAGAGGAAACAGTTAACTCCAGAGAGATCTGGAGTTCCACAGCGCGAGGGCGCTGTTCAAAGCTCTATCTGGCCAGTTTCAAATGAAACTGCCAGATTCTTTACTCCGCTTTCACTGAACAGTCGCCCGGAGATCAGCTTCTTCAGCTCGGTTCATTTCATGTTCGAGCGAGTTTATTCGGTTCATTTGAACCGCCAAAAGTGTCTATTTTACTGCATTTTCGGTCAAAAGCTCTATCTGGTAAACCGTAAGTACTAGTGTTTAAGTCTGTGTGGAAATTCATTATCGGTTCAGTCTGAACCGAACGGTTTGCTTAAAATAACGAATTTATTCATTGAATGGGCTTTTAGAAGTGCGGTTCCCGGTTCTTATCGGTTCTAAAAAAACCTAGCATTATCTGGGTTTTTTCAAATACCCGTGACACGGTTAGGAACCGATAAGGGTGTCTTGCCTGGCACAGCCGTTTAAAGGGCAAGTTTTTGGTTAGGCTGGCATTATGTCTGAGAAACCCAAAAGAAAACCGGGCCCACTGGGTTTCAACACTGTGATGTCTCTGGGAAGCCTTTGCCAAGGCTGACCCACACACCATTTGTGTCTATTGTCTGGGCTGACCACCTCCTGTCAGACTGCCGGTGTGAAATTTCTGCAGCCACCCTGAAAGAGATTGGGCCGGCCTAGGAACAGAGGCCAAAAAGTCAGCTGACCGGATGGCCAGCCCGGTCCAGCACCCACTGGACCAGAGGGAGTGCCTCTGACCAGGGCGAGACTTCCTCAGGCAAAAGAAAGGCTGGTTCAGAGGAACCAGTCCCAGTAAAAAAGACAAAGAAATCAGCAGGTCTGGAGTCCAAAACTGTCTCCAACTGCTGCAGATAGCAAAAGCCATACAGATTGTTCAGTCTTTGTCTCAGGGACTTGTCGAACCCCTTTAGTTGGGAAAAGGGTGGCTCGTTCAGGTCCAGTGGTTCAGGATTATGATGTTGAGGATTTTATGAACCACAGGAGGGGGAGAATTTGATCAGTGCAGTTGTGACTGGGAAGGTCTGGACGTGCCCATTGAGCCGGACATTTCTCAGACAGACCTTTGAATCTCCCTTGCTGTCTGAGTCCCTTCTCATTTTAGGTTTTATAAAAAGGTGGCATAAACCCTCCAGCTCCCTTTAGAGGAGGCTGTGGATGAGCAAGAGGAGCCTGATTATGTAGAAATGACGGATATTCCAGAGTCTAGAAGGTTGTCTATTCCTTTGCATAAGTCATTTAGGAAGCAAACAACGAAGATTTTAAAAAATCCTCATTCTGTCCCTCCTGTAGATAAAAAAATGGACAGAAGGTATACTTTATCAGGCCCTGATACAGACTTCCTCACTGACCAGTGTAGTCATGTAGGTGTTGTTCAAGCTGCAGCCTGTGACAAGGCTAATATTCCCTGACCTCACATCCTCCTGATAAGGATTCCAGGAAGATTGATGCCATGGCGAAAAACAATATATGGCAGCTTCATGGGACTCAGACAGGCTAATTATATGGCTTATGGCTAGATATCAGAAATCTAGATGGGACACTATATTGCAGTTGGCCAAGCAGGCCCAGGCCAGCTGGCTAGTGAGTTGGAACAAGTGGCTGCTGATGGCATTGAAGCCTCTAAAGTTCAATTTCATACTGCTGTTGATGTTAATGATGTTTCTCTAGGGTCATGGCCACTTCTGTAGCTCTCCGAGGTTGGCATGGCTCAGATGCACTAATCTGTCCCAAGATACTCAGTCAAAGGCTATAGATTTTCCGTGGTAGGAAATTCTCTGTTTGGGGATCAAACAGAAAATTACATGAAAAGATGGATGAATACAGAACTACCTACAAAAGTGCCCAAGCTAGGAGAGGCATGCCACTCACAAGGCATGCCCTCAGGGTAGGGGCAGGCCTTACCACAGGCCTTTTATCAAGTTCAGGCCTCTTCAGCCTTTGCACAGAGGGTTTTTTTCAGAGGCAGAGGTAGACGGGGCACAGGCAGACCCTCTCCCTCTCCTCAGCCTAAAGCTGCTACCAAGCAGGCACCCTGACGGGGTGTCCAGGGCCAATTCTCCTGTACCGGTGGGGGGCAGGTTGGCTTATTTCAGCCAGAACTGGTTGTCCCTAACTTCGGACAAATGGGTTCTGGAGGTGGTAAGCCAAGCTCTGGTTCTCAGCTTCAAGCAGTTCCCAAAGATGAGAGCCAGACATTTTCCTCCTGCAAATCATTCAGAAGCCCTTGCTTTGGAAGCAGAGGTTTCTTCTCTTCTAGACTGCAAAGCAGTGGAAAGGGTTCCTCCTTGCCATCAGGGCAAGGGGCTGTACTCGAGATACTTCCTTACCCCAAAAAGACAGGAGAATGGCAGCCATCCTAGATTTAAGGTTCCTGAACAAGCATCTTTTGAAACCAAAGTTCAAAATGTTAACTCTGGCAATGATTTTGTCTTCCCTAAGGCCAGGGGACTGGCTAGCTTCCTGGACCTCAAGGATGCCTATTTTCATATCTTGATCAGGCCTTCTCACCGAAAGTACCTCAGGTTCGAACTGCCCTCTGGCCACTACCAGTTCAGAGCAATGCCCTTCGCCTCACTTCTGCTCCAAGAGTTTTCACAAAATGTCTAGCTGTGGTAGTGGCTCATTTAAGAAGGCAAGGGTTGCTGTGTTTCCCTACCTGGACGACTGGCTCATAGTGGGTCAGTCTCCAGATCAGGTAAAATCCCCTTGCAAGTCACCCAGCAGCTTCTCACTTCTCTGGGATTCCTGCTGAATTTTCCAAAGTCAGTTCTGGAACCAGTTCAGGTACTAACTTTCATAGGTGCAGAGTTGAACACAAAGTCAGCCAGGGCATTTCTTCCCTCGGAAAGAGTGGACAGAATCTTGCCCTGGCATCCTCCTTACCCTGCAGGTCTCTCGACCAACAAGGCACTTTCTGCAACTCCTAGGGCACATGGCTGCTTCCACAGCTGTCGTGCAGGGAGCAAGATTTCAGATGAGGGACATCCAGTTCCACTTGAGGTCCTACTGGTCTCAAAGGAAGGACCCTTACCAAATTAGTCCCAGTGACTCAAAACCCTGATCCTAGCCCTTCAGTGGTGGCAGGATCAAAGCAATCTAACTCAGGGGTCCCCTTCTTACCTGTTCTTCATTCCTCACCTCACCACGGATGCCTCCCTGTTAGGGTGGGGCTCACTTGGGCGACCTTTCCACTCAGGGAGTGTGGTCCCCTCAGGAATCTCTGCTCCACATCAATCTTTTGGAACTCAGAGCTGTTCTCTTAGCTCTCCAGGCTTTTTCAGCTACTGTCCAGAACAAGGTAGTTCAAGTCAGGACAGACAACACCACAACAATGTGGTACATCAACAAGCAAGGGGGCACTCGGTCTTCAGCCTTGTGCACCGAAGCAATGAAGTTGTGGTCTCTGGCTTATTCCCTGAACACCTCCCTGATAGCGGTTCACCTCCCAGGGAAGGACAATGTCCTGGCGGATGCCCTCAGCAGGATTTCTCAGGGCCATCACGAATGGGCCCTGAATCCTCTGGTACTGGGGACAGTCTTTGCCAGATGGGGCACCCCACAGATAGATCTTTTCGCAGCCCCAGACAACCACCAACTTCCTCTGTTTTGTTGCAGGCCTCCAGTGCTGGGATCAGTCCCCTGGACGCCTTTCAGTTGGATTGGAAAGGGAAGTTCCTGTATGCCTTCCTCCTTCCTTCTCCTCTTCAGGGTACTAGTAAAAATCAGAACTCAGCCCTGCAAAGTGATTCTGATTGCTCCAGACTGGGCCAGGCAGCCCTGGTACCTCTTCTCCTGTCCTTGGCATTCCACCCTCCCCTGACCTTGCCCAGGACCCACGACCTGCTGACCTGTGCACAGGGGAGAGTGTGGTATCCGGACCTCAATTCCCTCCACCTCAAGGCCTGGTTCTTGAGGAGCTAGAATTTGCTGATTTACACCTTTCTCAAGGTGTCCTGGATATTTTGAAGGCTTCTAGGAAGCCTTCCACTAGGGCCACTTACAACTCCAAGTGGAAGAGGTTTTCCTTTGGTGTTCTGAGAAGCAAATTGTACCAGAATCTGCTGACTTGGCCATTTTATTGGACTATTTGGTCCATCTAAATTCCCTAGGCCTCAAACCAGCTACTTTGAAGGTTCATCTAGCAGCTGTTTCTGTTTTTGTTTCTGCAGGAAACCTGTTTCTCCTCTCACCTTGTGTTTTCCAAGTTTTTAAGGGTTACTTCACACTAACCCTCCTTTCGGGAACCAGTCTGCCTGGGATCTGAATGTTTGCATTGTTCAGCTAATGCAATCCCCCTTAAAGCCTCTGTCTTCGGCAGATCTCAAGTTTTTAACTTGGAAGACTGTCTTTCTAGTGGCTATCACTTCTGCTAGGCGTATAAGTGAATTACAAGCCTTGTCAGTGGAAAAGGATTTTATTTCTTTTCACAGAGATAAAGTAGTCCTCAGGACTAACAGAAAGTTTTTACCTAAAGTGGTTTCAGATTTTCATCTCAACCAATCCATCTCTCTTCCAGTATTTTTCACTGAGTACTCTTCTTCAGGGGAGAGGAGACTGCACAGTTTGGACGTCAAAAGAGCCCTAAGCTACTATTTGGAATGCACCAAGGGTCATAGGTTCAAATCCCTCCAACTCTTCCTTACCTATGGAGAAGTGGCCAAAGGGAGACTTGCCACTAAGAGGACAATCGCAAGGTGGATTGTCTCTTGTATCCAGTTCTGTTACCAAAAACTAGGTAGAGAACCTCCCTCAGGACTGAGGGCTCATTACACTAGGGTATAGCTGCATCTCTAGCGGCTGCTAGAGATATTCCCATTTTGAAATTCTGCCAAGCTGCTACCTGAAGACAGTCCACACCTTCACTAAGCATTATTCCCTGGACGCCCAGTCCAGGAGAGATGCTGTTTGGCACAGCTGTGCTTCAGAGCCTATTCCTAAGTAGGTTCTGGCCTCCTCCATGGAGGTACTCTGCTGTATAATCTGCAATAAGTCCTAATTATAGCAAGACTTCATGGTGTTTGAAGAAAAATTACTCACCTTAGTAACTGCTTTTCTTCTCATGGAGTCTTGCATATTAGGACAACCCCTCCTACCCCTCTCAGAACTCCTGCTTAAGCGGGGTTGGCAAATTAGTGCAAGCACTGTGTCATGCCATTTTAGTCTCTCTAGTCCCCCTTGTTTCATTTGGGTTAGGGAACTAGGTAATTCTGTTTTTGTTATGGTAGATGGTCCCCTCTGGACTTGAGTCTTTGGGGAGAGGGGCCTATTAGTGCTTGTCAGGGTGATCCCAACAATAATAGGTAATATTGTTTTTATTCTGTGATTGTTGTTGTGTTTTGTTGTTTTACTACTGGTAGGTAGCCAATGGCTAGTGTAGAACTTTTCCACACAGACTTGCTATGTTAGTTTAGTCAGAAGAACCTGGCAGTTTCATTTGAAACTGGCCAGATAGAGTTTTGAACAGCCACATTGTGGAACCCAGATCTCTCTGAGTTAACTGTTTCCTCCGAGCAGTTCAGAGCTACAGGCTAACTGCATAAGTCCAATATAGCAAGACTCATGAGAAGAAAAGCATTACAAGGTGAGTAATTTTTCATACTTGACATTTGTAGTGAACTTAAAGCTTAATAGTATGATTAGATACGGTTTATATTAAAATGTTACATAATTATATATGATGCTGCAAAAGGGAAAAAAGTACATTCGTAAAAGGATTGTGGAGTAATAAAGAATGATTGAGAACAGAGTATAGGAAAGAAAAGATATATAAGAAAGTTAAGAAGAGAGAGAGGGAAACTATAAAAAAAAGGGGAAAAAAGGCAAGACTACAATGATGTATCAGTAAAAGGGGAAAATCCATATATATTAAGTCCATACATTGGTGTTGGAAGATTTAGTTGATTCCAAAAATTTAAAAAAGCCCTGCCAACAATTGTTATATAACATGAGTCAGTCAGACAAGATATATGTCATACGGTCCAGAGAGGCATATTGCAATAGTTGGTTAATGATACCGGGAAGGGTAGGGATTATGTTGGCTCTCCAATGCATGAAGATTGTGCATTTAACTTGAAGGAAGAGTATATTTAACCATCTGCTCTGCGAGTATGAAATTTTATAAGAACGGTGATTAAAAATACCAAGAATGCAATGTTTAGGGTCCAGTGTAAAAGGTTGACCTACCACTGTCATTGCAAATCTGTGAGTACAATGCCAAATATTTTGTATGAGGGGACAGTGCCATAAGATATGCAGTAAATCCCCATTGGGGGAATTGCAGCGCTAGCAATTGTTATTGTTCAATAAACCCATTTTTTGTAATACATCAGGAGTTCTGTACCACAAATGAAAGATCTTGGTTTGAATGAGGGAACTGCGTTTATCATTAAAAGATTTGTGACAGGAGAGCCAACATCTGGACCATTGTGCATTGGTGATATTATATTGTAGCAAAGTACTCCATCTGTTTTTAGCATTGACAGAGTAGTCAGGAAGGATATCACAAATATCTTTGTAAACAGTGCTATTTAAATTGGATGATGTTTTTATCCATTTAGAGATGTGCTTATCATACAGAGACTTGATAGAGAAGGGTGTGAGGTAAGAGTTGCATGCGGTACGAAGCTTTAGATATTTCCAAAAATCCTGATGGGGAAGATTCCATATGCCTTGTAGGTCAGTGTAAGATTTTAACTTTAATGACTTGGGTTCAAGTATATCCTGCAAAAAGAGAATATCCTTATTTTTCCAGATACGACAAAAAATGGGGTGATTATCAAGAGATATATGGTGGTTACCCCAGATGGGGGTGTAAGCTAAGGGTTTGGGGTTAGATTTAATATGTGAATGATTTTTCAATAGAATATAGAAGCAGCTATGGTAGGGTGAGACTTTAAAGAAGAGGTAAGGGTGTTATAAAGGAAAGAAATAGCCACATTACCAGTACATAAGGATGTCTCCATATTGACTCATAAAGGAGACTGGATGTTGGGTTTGTTAAACCATTTAATTGTTTGAGATGTACGGAAAGCTCATAAGTAGGCTTGGAACCAAGGAAGGCCAAAGCCACCTTTTGACCAATGGGATCTAAGTTTATTACGACTAAATCTAGGTATTTTGCCTTCCCAAATGAAGCTGCCGATAATTTTGTCTATTTTGGTAAGAAAACTAGAGGGAAGTATCAAAGGGATATTGGAAAATAGGTATAATATTTTAGGAGTTATAGACATTTTAATGGTGGAAATTTTACCATTAAAAGAAAGTTTAAGTAGCTTCCATCTATCAAGTGTTGTTTGGATACTGGTTAACAGAGGGGAAAGATTAGCATCCATAATTTATTCAATGTTGGGTGATCCAATGCCAAGATAAGATATACCTTGGGGGCCCAACGAAAGCCTAATGAGTTGTTCATGAGGGGACTACAAAGGGTATTCAGTGGTAGCATTTTGATTTGTTAAGGTTTAGAGCTAGTCCGGAGGGAGGTGAAGTCATTCAGTAGTTTAACTAAAGGTTGCCCAGAACTTTCGAGGTTTTCAAGTAAAATAAGGAGATCATCTGCATATGAGAGTGAAGTATAGTGAGAGTTACCAATAGTGATGCCTTTAGTTGTACGGATTGACGAGGACGCAGAAAGAGGTTCCATGGCAAGTATAAACAATGAAGGCGATAAGGCATCCTTGTCTGGTGCCTCTTGCTAAGTAAAAGGAGGGGACAAAATAGAGTTTTGTGAGAACTCGAGCTGAAGGGAGGTATACAAATTGAATCCAAGCACAAAATTATTTGTAAAGCCTAAATGAGATAGCACCTGATATAGATATTCCCAATTGAGAGAGTCAAATGCTTTCTCAAAGTCAATGGCTATTGCAGCTGCAGGGTTTTAAGAGTTTTTGCTTTGTGAATTAAATTGAGTAATGAGCGAAGATGATCGGAACTGTTTCTATTTTTGATCAATCCTGATTGAGAAGTATGGATGAGTTTAGTCATTAAAGATTCTAAGCGGAGAGTTAATAATTTGGCAAAGATTTTTCCATCAGTATTAAGAAGTGAGATCGGTCTATAGTTTGAAGGAAGATAAGGGTCTTTGTCTTTTTTTGGTAAGACTGTTATAATGGCTTTGGTCATTGTGCATGGGAGTTTCTTTATTAAGGTTGCTTCTTGGAATACATTGACTAATACAGGACAAAGAGTGTCAGATAGGGTTTTATAAAAATCAGTAGGGAACCCATCACTGCCAGGTGCTTTACCGTTTTTTAATGATGATAAAGCAGTTTGGATTTCCTGTAAAGTGATTGGTTTATCGAGCATAGCTTTGTCCTGAGGGGATAGGTGGGGTAGATTCAATTTTTCCAGAAAATGTTGTATTGGGTTGGGATTTATAGTATTAGGTTGCGAGTATAGTTGATGGTAAAAGGATTGCATAATATGATTGATTGAAAGGTTATCTGTGTGTGTCTGATCTGATGGATCTTTAGACCTGCTATATGCCTCTGCATCTGTTGAGTTTTAGCTGGTAAGAGAGCAACTTTCTGCATTTATCCCCTTGTTCCCAATAACCGTGTTTAATCCTAAAGGAAGTTCAGCTTTCCTGGATATCAACTCGTTAATTTTAATTTTAATTGTAGAATTTCCAGATGAAGCTGTGAATTATGATTGGGTTTATTTAATTTATAGTATTGGGTTTCTTTTCTTTAAGGGATTTTCTAAATTAGCTAATTGTTGTTCTCTTAATTTCTTTCTATGTGCTGCATAACTAATAATTTTACCTCTAATAGTGGCTTTTAATGCTTCCCAGATAGTACCTTGAGACATATCTGGAGTATCGTTAATAGAAAGAAAATCTTGAACCTGGGTTTTAATCCAAGGAGTGAATTCAGGGTCTCTGAGTAAAAGTGGGTCTAAACGCCAAGATGGGGATTTAGAAGAAGGTGGACCCCAGAGTAAATGCAAACTGATAGGAGAATGATCAGATATAACAATAGGGAGAATCGATGTATCAATAATGTTTTCAGTAATGAGGGGAGAAGAGAACCAATAATCAATCCTATTATATGATTTATGTAAAGAGGAATAAAAGGTGTAATCTGTTGTCTGGGATGATGTAGTCTCCAAATGTCAGAGAGACCTAAACCTTCATAAGCATTGATAGAGCATTAATACTACGGGGTGGGCATCATGTGATGAGTTACTTCTGTCTAAATATGCTTGTAATGCGTTAAAGTCACCACCAATAAGAATAGGTGAATTATTTTTATTATTAATCATAATTTGTTGGGATAGATTATGAAGAAAATGGATGAATCAAAGTTGGGTGCATATACATTCACAAACATAAGCGGACCTGCTCTGGTGTTTAATAGGTTTTAATCCACCTACCATCCGGGTCTCTAATGATTTTATAGGGGCCAATTAAGATTTATGTATTAAGATAGCAACCCCATGTTTTTGGATGGAGAAGATGACGACAAACTTGACCAACCTAGTCCTTTTAAGTCTGCCGACATCCTCTGATAAAAGTTTAGTTTCTTGTAAGAAAGCAATATGTGTTTTATGCATTTTAAGATAGGTAAGTACTTGCTTACGTTTACAAGGCGAGTTGAGTCCCTTGACATTCCATGAATGTAAGATTAGATCACTCATGGTATTAGGATATAAGGTAATTAGTTACAAATAGGAATGAGGGACTCAATACCATTAATTTGCAGGATGTCACAGATTCAAAAGGTAAATATATATAATAAATGTATGCAGGGCCCTTAACTTGTATGGGTTTGAGATGATTGAGTATTTGTATTCATTTTGTCTCGCAGAGGGAGAGTATACAGATAGGAATATCAAGTAATTAAACATTAGAACCAACAAACATTAGTATAAACTCAGTAACAAGAATATTAATTTGAAACTTTTATGAAATGCAGAGCAATAAGAATCGGTAAATATACCAGGACTCTCACTCTACACTACTAGGCGTGTAGAGTAATTAGTGAATCTCAAGATACGGTTTACCCTATAATCTTAAGATACTAAACTTTATATAACAGTATATTAAAGAAGTATAATTGAGATTTGTGCTGAGGTAATAAAGCATTACCCTGGAAAAAACCAAAACATCATTCTACCAAATAAAAAAGGATAATTATGTAATAGTGTTAAATTGCAAACATAATGAATTAGCTTGGACCTAGCAATAAGTCCAATATTAAATAAAGTATACCAACATGATGGCAGATAATGCTGGAACAGTGTGAGCCAGATAAAAAGATGCCCGATGTGTATTAATCCACATAAGCTAGGTTAGGGATGCAGTATATACTATAGGTTCATAGTGCATCAGTGTATTGTGGAATCATTTTTATAAGTTCCAATGATTTGGAAGAAAATGGGATGAAGAATAATGAAGAAAGGAAAAACTCAATGTGTAGAAATAAATTGAAGCATACTTTGGTGCAAAATCTGTGAGATATAATGGAATGCACCTGATGCACTATATACCAGAAGTGATGCAAAATAAATATTAAATAAGTAAATAATTTTAGAGTATTTGTCTAATCATCCTCCACATTCCAAATGACAGGATTTATGTGGAAAAATGCTATAATAGTAGGGGTTAAGGGCACACTGATATGAAATACAGAACTCTATATATGCGCCTGACCACATGGTGGCGCTAAAGCTTATGAAAAATTAGAGTGTAAATAGCAATTATATATGCTAATGTCTGGCACCACACAAGGATTAATTAGAAGAGATCTTACAAACATTGTAATATTTATTCTTTCTCTTATTTTTATTTTTTTCCATTGAATACATTGAGAGTAACTCCCGCATGGATTAAATACCTCCAGTGTCAATTGGCTCACCTCCCACAGACAGATACAGGCTTCTCAGCAGCGATAGCGATTTACTGCATTTAAGTGCTCCAAACCTGTTGGGTGCGAGAGAGATCATGCTTATGTAAATGTACCAAAGGAATCGAGTGAGGTGGTGTGAAGATGAGGGATTCTGGTGAGAAACTGCTGTATCACATCTAATTATGGGCCATAGTATTTATTACAATTTTTTTTTTTTTTTTTAGTGGGAAAAGCCTCAGGTAGCCTTGTTTTCGATTTTCTTCTCCTTTTCTTTTTGGGTGGTTCAGATGATTTAAAAGGAGAGCTGGACACAAGATCAGCCCAGGAAGAATCGGGAGAGTCATTACCTGTTGAGAGCTTCTTCAGGTCTTGAGTAAATATGTCGGATACAGTCTGTCTCTGATCCTCCGTAGATGAGTGCAGATCTTCTTGCAGTGGGGAGAATTTGTTAGACAAGGTGAGAGGAGTAGAAAAACTGATGTGACGTTCCACATGGGAAGCTGGAGAGGTGGAAATATTATTTAAACAGCAGGTATTTTTATTTAGAGAAGAACCAGATGCTTTTTTTTCTTGTATACGTGCAGAGCTTCTGGCAGGAGCTACAGTGGCAGATATGATGGCTGCAGATTTCTCAGGTACCTGAAGGATAGTTTCAGCAGGAAGGGCAAGACATTGTAATTGCGAAGTGCTTGTGCTGGAGCAGGAACGAGCTGCATTAGCATCGCAAGGCAATGTAAGTGCGGGCTGAGTCCAATTCAGAAATTCAGAGAGAGATTCTGGGGTACTGAAATCTGTGGTAGAATCATTCAAAAAAAGACGCATTGTTGCAGGGTAACGAGTGCAAACTTAATTCCGCTGATGAAGGATTGTTTTAATGGGGTTGTAAGCTTTTCGCTTGTTAGATTATTCTTTAGAATAGTCTCTGAAAATTAGGATTCTGTTTTCTTGCCAAGTAAGTGCACCTAATTGCCTCGCTTTTGAAGAATCAGTTTAGTATGTGCGTGGTTTAGAAATCTGAGCAAATGATGGGCCTGGGTTTCTGGTTGGTCCAGGGCCTCGGATTTAAGGTGGTGAGATCTCTCAATGGGTAGGTCTTGGTCATTGGTAATTTAAGCAGAAGGAAGTACATGAGTTAGAAGAGCACTGGTATCTCCTAGTTCAACACCTTCAGAAAATCCAAGAAATCTAAGGTTGTTACGTCTGTTTCTATTTTCAATATCATCTGTTTTGTCCTGAAGGTTCCTAATAACTCTGACCTGCTCCTTAATGGTAGCCTGTAATGTGTTAATGGAATCTTCATTTTGAGATGCTTTAACATCAGTAGCGCTGATTTTTTGATCAAGTGCCTGCATATTATTGATATTTTGTTGAGATGCAATTTTTAATACATTGATTTCACTTATTAGTTGCTGAAACATTGCCTCCACTCTATTAAGAGAATTGTTATGGAGATTGGTCCACCATTATTGTAGGCCTTAATAGAGAAATTGAAAAGCTGTAGATAACTCGTTCAGTAATGATGAGGCAGTAAAAATACTGTACCAGAGCTGTTCTGCGATGTACATATAGTAAGATCTCAGATGTTGGTGAAGGTAGGAAGTCTGGAATCTGTAGGATGGATAATGATATTTGGTGAATCCAGGGAGATGAAGAATCAAGCAGCCATCTTCAGCACAGCGCCTTCTGGCTGTCAATAAGGCATATATTAATACTAGACATCTAGCTACTTTTTCTGAGGAAGGGATGAATATCTACTCAGGGCCAGACAGTGATCAGGAAGAGAACAGCAGAACATATGATAATAGGCGTTTTTCAGGTCAGGGTCTAGAACAGGATACCCTGGACCAAAGAGAACTAGAAGATGAAAGGGAAAGAGGAAGAGGGAGAGGTACTAGAGGCAACAGAGGGTGACAGAATTACAGAGGGAGACAGAACTGGGGGGGAGTGAGGAGATCCCCCAGACCCAGAAATGTGAATTGGAGGTCATAAATTTATCGAATTTGGAGTAGACATCCAAATTCAGGTTCTGTCAGAAGGCCTTAGTTTTGTCCCTACCCCCCCAAACTAATCCTTTCCAAATTGAAGTGGACTTGTTTTGATTTTTTAGAAAACTGTATCTTAAAGACCACTTCCTTAATGTTGTGTCTAGTCCTCCTATAGTGAACAATCTTAATAGGGAGAACACTTTTTTTTAAAAACCCTTGTCATACAACTCGCCTCACACTAGCCATACTATAAATACTTACTGCAATTTGGTTACCAACAATGTCTGCCAGTTAATTAAAAGGAACAAATATAGACCATACAGTTACGATATGACTAAAATAGAGAGAGAAGCTCTTAGTGAATTAAAAACATTGGATGGAGCACTCATTAAACAGACAGACAAGGGTGGTGCAGTAGTGGTTTGGGGATTGGATGACTGTAATGCAGAAGTTGAATGCCAATTAAATAACTATGTTCTATGAAAGGCTTGAAAAAGATCCTACACAGATGGTGAAAAATAAAGCCGATGTTTTGATCCGATTGGGAGAAGATTCTGGCTTTATTACAAAGAAAGAGGCAGATTTCCTGAGAGTTGATTACCCTAGGAAACTGGTTCTCTATTTGCTACCTAAAGTACACAAATCTATTAGACCAGTACCTGGAAGACCAATTGTTTCAGCTAATGGCTCCACTACTGAGAATATGTCTAAATTCATTGATTTTTTTTATTCAGAAAACAGTACTATTTTTGTCATTGTATGAGAAAGATACTACTGATGTGTTAAGACTCCTTAAGGATGTTGTGGTGACAAAAAATGATATCCTAGTAACTATAGATGTGGAGAGTCTTTACTCCAATATACCGCTTGAAGGTGGATTATCAGCAATACGAGATAGTTTATTACGGAGGACTGCTACTAAACCACCTACCGAGTATATTATAGAATTGGCTAGATTTGTTTAGGAACAGAACTATTTTTGGTATCAGGGGCAATTTTATATCCAGAAAAAAGGAACTGTCAAGGGTACTACTTTTGCACCGAGTCTGGCCAATTTGTATATGGGATAATGAGAAGCAAATCATATCTATTCCAGAGAAAAGAACATCTATTTCCAATATATAAAATTATGGAAACATTGCATTGATGACTGCTAGTTGATTTGGACAGGTAATGAAGTGGAATTGAATCACTTTTTAGAACATATCAACCACACCAGTGTACATCTACACTTTACATCTGAAAGTAGTTTGAAAAGCATTCCTTTATTGGACATTTTGATTTTGAAGGACGGTTCTTGTCTAACAACGAGTTTATACAGGAAACCGCTTTCAAGGAATACTCTTCTTCTTAAAAATAGTTGCCACCCAGAGAGTGTTTTGAATAATATCCCGAAGGGACAGTACATTAGGGCTAAGCGCATATGTTCAAAAGAAGATGGTTTTAGAGAGGCCAAGAAGGATTTGACTGACCAGTTGGTCATCAAGGGATATGAGCCTGATCTGCTGATAGGTACAATGCGCACTGTGGACAACTTGACTCGTGGGGAATTGTTAGAGCCTAGACATAAGAATGAAGAACAGAACAGACTAACCTTGTTACAGAATTTAACCAATTTGCATCTAAGATTGGGAAAACTATCATTAACAATTGGCCCGTATTACAATCAGATATGAGATTGTCTGAATTTACTGAACAGATTCTGAGAATTACTTATTCTAGAGGCAAGAATCTAAGAGACATGTTGGTTAAATCTTTTGTTCCTGTTAAATCAACGGTACAACAGACATGGCTCCCTCCTCCCCCGAAAGGGAATTTTAGATGTGATCACTGTGTGCATTATTCTAACACCTTAGATGTCAAAACCTTTAATCACCCAAGATTTTGACACAAGTATGATATAAATTCATTTATCAATTGTAGCACATCAGGAATTATTTATTTGCTTACATGCCCATGCGGAATGTCTTATGTTGACCAGACAAAAAGATAGCTGAAAATACGTATTGGGGAACATAAAGGAGCCATCAGGAATTTGAACATGGACTATGCCATGGCACGGCACTGTCAAGAAGCACGCCATGAATCTCCAGCTACTCTGAAATTTGTTGGACTTGAAAAGGTAGAAGTCGGACTGAGAGGTGGGGATCTAGGTACACGACTTCTGCAAAGAGAAGCATTTTGGATTTTTGAACTGGATACTATGATTCCGTATGGGCTTAATGATGATATTCCTTTGTATAGCTATATATAAACTGTCTTTGATATTTTCTGTCCAAATGTAATCCTTGCCATAGTAGCTACACACTGACCATTACTTTTAATGTGTTTTGGTTAGTGGGAGTGTATGACTTGCTGGCTCTACCTTCACAGGTAATCTGTTGCTACTTAGTTCCACTCCCTGGGCCAGATATTCAAAAGGGTTGCGCCATGCTCAAGTCCGTAATTGTGCCATTCTGCGATATTCAGCAGGAGGCAGTTGCGCCACTGAAAACAGGCTGAGCAACAGCGCAATGCAAATGAATGCATGCTCAACTGGAGGGGGAGGAACCATGCATAAACTGCACAGCCCGATATTCAGCCGGGCTGTGCAGAGATGTCTGGCGCAACCCCAACCTCGCCTGCACAACTTTGAGCCAAAAAAAGGCTTAAGTGGGGCCACCCACAGGTGAGCTGCTGTATTGCAGGGAAGCAACACAGCTGCCACCTGTCGCTGGCCTAACCCAATCCCTGCCCCACACAGCCCGATCGCGGGCATAGTGTACTCCTTCCCCCCCAGCCCGATCGCGGGCAGCAATGTAACTCCCCGCGAACATCTCCTGGTGGTCCTGTGGACCGAAATGCTGATCACGGGCAGCAAGTAAACTGAACCCCCAGACATCTCCTGGTGGTCCTGTGGACGAAATGCCCGATCGCGGGCAGAAAGTCTGAACCCCCACGAACATCTCCTGGCGAGACCCGATCGCGGGCAGTAAGTAAATTGAAACCCCCAAACATCTCCCTGGTGGCTAGTATCCCCCCCCACCCACCACGAGCCCACCACCCGCTCCCCCGGCGGCGGTAGTGGCAACATCCACCCGTCCGCCGACTGGCCCGATAGGCTGCCGCCCATTGGTGCAGAGCAAGAGCCAATGGGTGTGCAGCCCGCCCATCTATGACAGTCAGATTTGTGAATGAATGTCCATTCACAAATCTGGACTGTCATCTCTGTATGGGAGTGCATGCCCACTGGCTCTTGCTCTGCACCAATGGGCGTAGCTCTACCGGGCAGTCAGTCGGTGGGCGGTGAGGCAGCAGGATGGGTGGGATGCTGCCCAGCTGGGGGGAGCGGTGGTGGGGCTTGTGGGTGGGTGGGGGGGGACACTACCACCAGGGAGATGTTTGGGGGATTCAATTTACTACTGCCTCACGATCGGGCATTTCACCAGGAGATGTTCGGGGGTTCAGTTTACTTTCTGCCCGCGATCGGGCATTTGCGACGAGATGTTCGGGGGTTCAGTTTATTTCGCCCGCGATCAGGCATTTGGGTCCACTGGACCACCAGGGAGATGTTTGGGGAGCCACATTGCTGCCCGTGATCGGGCTGGTGGGGGAGGGAGTACACTATGCCCGTGATCGGGCTGCAGGGCATCGGCTGCTGCTGCCTGGCAGGTGCCAGGTGCAAGTCCTGTGGGGACGGCGTAACCTACCATGCTAATGGCATGCAAATGGGGCCATAATCAGATGCAAATGGCCCCTCCTGCGCCTTGCATGAATTATGGCCCCATTTGCATGTCACCTTTTGAATATCGTGATTTTGCGCATGGCGCAATGGTACTTGCGCCACCGCAAGTTGAATGCTCCACTCTGACAACTTGCGCTGGCGCAAGTTCCACTGCGCCATGCACAGTGGCTGTGGCTGGGGGGTGATATTCAAAGGAGTTGCTCACTAGTGCAACTCCTTTGAATATCGCCCCGGCCACACCCCTGCGCAACTATTTTGCGCAGCGCAAGGGCTTGCGCCTCAGAATGGCGCAGTTTGAATATCCAGCCCCCTGTATTCAACTTGTGGGTTAATTTTAGTAAAATAAGGAGTATGACTTGCCGGCTCTGCTTCTTTACATTTAATTATTTATTAAAATGATTTGTAGGAGAGGAGTATGATTTGCCGGCTCTGCTCCTAAATGGATTTGATTGAATGTTTTGTATGTGCTGCTTTCCCTCTGCCCCCCTTTCCTCCCTTATGTCTCAATCAGATGTATTTAAAACTCTCTTTTTGATAGTAATTGATGCTTAAAGTTAATGCTGAGTTTGTCTCTCATGGTATGTCTTGTTGTTAGAACTTTTTAACAATGTAAAAATATTTTTCGTTTTTCTTTTCTCTGCCACTTTAAATTGCACTGGGTGATTCACTTTAAAAGGTTTCTTCCAATGGGATGCTCTGAAGAAGACCGGCCTTTCGGGTCGATACGTAAGCGACTCCTTGTTCACATAACCATTTGTTTCGCATCTCTGTTGCACCACGAAGTGTTCTATTGGCGTTGTTTTGTTTTTTTAGCATTACGTGGAACGCTTCATATAACCCCGCACCCGTAATTCTTTTGCAGCTTTTTGCGATTCGGGTCATGTTGTGGCTATTTTGTGGCATTTTGAGGTAATGCTCGCCAACACATCATTGACTGCTAAATGGATGAGACTATAAACACAATTGGTTAATGCACGCCTGCTTTGGGTGAGATCAGTGTCTCTGTGTGTGTATTTTGCTTATGTGCCATTAAAGGAGTTTGTATTTTTGCTATCAAGTGCTGACCCCTGCATTTTTGTTCTAGACTGTGAATTTTTTCAATTCTGGGGTATTGGTGCACTCCCTATTTTGAGCACCCCACGTCCAGTAGAGATTGTTTTCTGGACTGGCTGTTTCTTGGATGTCACACCAGAGCATTATGATTTTAAGTAGGAAATAAGCAGTTGGGAAGATGAACTCTAAAAGATAAAGATCCTATCTGTGTGGGAACTTCCTCAATAATAAATAAGAGGGAGAAACAATCTACTGAAGTTAAATGAAATAGAAGCTGTATTATATCTAAATATTCTGTTTTCCAGAGTTTTCCCAGAGGCATCAGTAGCTCTTTAATACATGTACTCTCCCGGGTTGTACCTGTAAATAGATATTTACTTGTCTAATGTACCCTAACTAAATAAATAATTTGTAGAGTGTTAAGTTACTGTTGGAACCAACTTATTGTATTGTGTGGGGACTAGGAGGGTTGTTGGTGGGGACCACAGTAGGTTGGTACTGTTTCTCTGGGAGTAGTACTAGCATATTGCTTAGCCCACTTTAATTTCTCTGGAAGGAGATGCCGCACAGTTTGTTTCATCTTTAACATTTTTGGAGTAACAAATCCCTGTAAGACTTTTTGCCCCAAACACCTCAACCTTATTTCAACCTATAATGAGGGGGCAGTGTACTGCCATTTGTGGTGACCTGCTATGTCTGTACTTCCTGTCCAGTGTCTGTAATTGGTCAAGCTATCTTCTTGCTTTAAAACTGATTCCTCCCTTTTTTGATTATTCCTGATTTCCCTTAGGCCTGAACATTCTCTTGCAGCTGGCGCAGCCATCCCAATATTTAGTTACGTACTCATTCCACCACTCCATTTATGTTACTTGCCAGGAGAGCCACCCCTTTTGTTCATATGAAACCCATCACCCTTTAATTGCCACCCTGTTCCAAATGTTGCCCAGTGGCTTTATTTTTTTTTTTGTTGGTCCTTTTTCTCCCCTGACCCCAGTCTGCTACCTTGACATCTTGGCATCCCTTCGGTCATCCGGCCACCGTCCCGAAGATCCACCAGCTCCCATTCAGGTCCCGCAGCTTTTACCCCCATGGCTTGCCCCCCCACGGCGGGGCAGTGGAGAGTCCCCCCCCCCATGATCGTCCACCCTACCAGGATCCAGTATGTGCCGTGCACCTTCAGAACCTAGTGGTCCCCCACAGAGGTGGCCATCATGCCGCCACAACTGGAGCCATTTTTCTACTTTTTCCTGGCTTGGCGTGGGCTGGGGCATGCAGTGATGCCAGTGGAGGGAGTGCGCATGCGTCTGCTCGCGCTCCCTCCCAGTGCCGTGCCCCAAGCCCACCACCTTCTGTGCAGTGCCAGCACCCCACCCCCCAGCCTCCGCCAGAGGTCGCTAGTGTGCCAACAACTGGTGACCCCCCTCCCCTGGAGAGGGAGAGCAGTCCATGGATGCTCAATCCCTCTCCCCCCTAGTGACCCAAGTCCATTCCCAAACCTGGGTTGCCAGTGTGGAGCGAAGTGTGGCATCCAGCATCTCAACTCTCAGTGCCACCGAGCCGGCTGCCGCCCAGTGGCTTTAGAACCTGAAACCTGACTTGCTGCACAACACCCATAGCCACCCACATGTTTGTCTGCCTCATTGCACTCTGCCTCACTTCTCCTGTGCATGGTGTGGGCAGTATCTCTGAAAATACCACTCATTAGCTCTTGAACATCAACTTGCTTCCCGACCCCAAAACACTACTTTAGATCTAGCATATGCCTTACCTTTGCTGTGTTGTTAGTGCTGGCAGTGAGAGGGAACATGTTAAAAAAAGAATAGAATAGTAGTACTAGACACAAAGTGTGGTTTGAGAACATTCCAAGGGTCTGTGCACTCATGGGCATTACTGCTCGGAGTGTGTATCTGTGATTTAGCTGCACAGAAGAAACCCAGCTGCAGGTAACTAAATCTTTCCTCTAACAGCAAATGTAAACCCAGGAATTGTCATTACTGCTGTAAAAAAATGTCTTGTTTTATCAAAACCTGTTAAAAATACTAGCAACACAGAGGAAACTATAAATGGTTCTTTTAGTATCCAGAGTTTAATATATTTCTACCTGTGTATTTTTGTCTTTAAAGTTGAAAGTCCTGACAGAACTGGGATTCTTTGCTGAAGCTTTTCATGAACTTGTTGTTTTACTTCATGGGAAGAAAATTCCAAGGAAGTTATTTGGAGGCTACCTACCAATTTGCAGAAGCATGGTAAATTGTACACATTTATTTACTTATTTATTTGACTTTTGGTAACCAGATAAAGCCACTGAGTCAATGAAGTCCCTTTTGCAGGGGTGACCTGGGTTAGTTACATAGCATAGAAAATGTACAGTGACAATACAGTGCAAATCACACAATCAGTAAGGACAAAGAACAAGAGCAAATTATGATACCAACCACAATAGTAATTAGTTACACACATTTAAGTACATCAAGGCTACAGAGGTACCTAAGTATTTTAATTTCGGGTATGCACTGTCACTATTTAGGAGAGGGAATAAGGCAATTTAAATATAGCAAAAACTGGCTTTGTCCCTTCACAGGTTAACATGAATTTCACAACCTTATCTGTGTCAATCTTCACCATTTCATCACTGGTGGGTTATGGTTCACTATCCACACTCTGGCAGTCTCCCTTTCTCTTTAAGTCCAGCCGGAATGTCTTCAAGCTAAGCTCCTCATACCTACCCAAGTGGTAAACTTCTCGGCTCTGTCCGTGACATCAAATCTTCCTTTCCGCTAGAAGAATAAGGTCTCTTTCTTTGCAGCTCCATGTGCAATGTGGGCCTCTGCTCTTAAGTGTGCCATTGGTGTTTAGTTTTCAAACTTTCATTGTGTTTTCTCAGTTTCTGCTTTGTTCTATGGATCAAGAAGTAGACCAGTCTGATCTGGGAATTAAGCGTTACATTCAGTACAACCAAACATGTCCTGGATGGGCCCACTCTTGTCATGCATCTATTGCCTTGAGGCAGAGCACAGCGTTCAGGCCTGTGGCCTTTGCAAAACACTTTTGCCTTCACCATTAGAGGATCACTACATGCATCTCCTCCTCAGTTGGCTGAACAAACAGGACCCCCAGTCCACTTAAAGATGGCCTGTAAGGCATTGCCTGTAATAGTGGACTTGGTGGTCTAGCTTGTGGTCATAGAAGAGGCGCCAGCCCAAGCTACAATGGGAGCCTTGTCAGCATCAGCACTGCTCCCAGCTGGGGCCAGCGATGGGGTGTCCTTCACAGGGACATTCTGGGAGATGACCCCTTGGGGCGGGCCCTTTTCGTAGTGAGAAGCAGTCTAAAAAATCCTTCTGTCAGTCCTGGGATCGGGAATAAGCATGCTCTTCCCACTCCCGCAATTCCCTTGCCTTGCATGCTCAACAGCCATCTGGTGCTCGGCTTCAGCTAAGCCTGTTTTGGTTGAGAGCTAGGCCACTAGCTCCACGGTAATCCCATCAGGCTTTTTGTCTATGACACAGGCTGACCAGGCAGTCGAGATTTTTCTCAATCCGGTTGACCTGTTGTATGAAGGGGCCGAGGACAACTCAGTCCCCAGGACTCCGGTCATTTCAGCTCTCTCCCAGGAGGGTCAGGAGCAGTTGGTGGACCCAACTGTAACCTGGGATTCCATGGCAGGAGACAGTTTGTATTCTTTACATGGCTCCTCCACCTGCTTGTCCTCCCCATTAATAATCAAGTCATCAATCGAGATCCTGGTCTCACTTAAGATTGCAGTTGAAGGAATCCTCACATTCCTGCTCTCAATCTTAGGCCCAGAGGTGCCGCTGGCACTCCTCTTCCTCCTTGCCTTATGATGAGGAGAAGCTCCCTTGCAGGCTGTGTCAGTGCTATGAGGATCTGATGTGGCAGCAATCAGTTCTTGGGTAGGGTAGGCCCCTTCCCCCTGACCACACTGCTTTCCTGGTCGCCCCTAGTCTGGCCCACCATGGTCCTGCCCTGCCTGGTGTCTCAGATGCCGGCCTTACCCCCTGATCAGAGTGGAACCGCTGCCCAGGCAGCCACTGCAGGGAGCCCCTACCAAGGCCTGCCATCCAGCCACCAACCTGCCTGGTCGGTTGTCAGTAGAGATTACCCACTTGGATGAGTGCAAGGAGACGTCTGTCTTTGAGGAGTCTTGGGACTCTCATTGGTCCTCCATGCAGTCCTTGAGGGACCCCAGGCTTCAACCATGAATCAGCCGAAGAGTTGGCCACTGACCAAGGGCCAGTATCCATCAAGGCTATGTTCTGGTTGATCTCAAATTCTCCGGAGATCCCCTGGACAGGGATGATTCCCCAGGAACTGCCTTCTTGGTGGCATTGTCCATCTTTGGACTTGCACTGGAGCTCTGGCAGCATCTGGCCTCCTGCATGGTGTCCTTGACCCATATGGTCTGCAAGTGTGCGATCCCAACTAGTTCCTTGTCTGATTTCTCTGACCACCCCTCGGCCGAGAGATTTGTGGCAGACTCAGTTTTCCGCAAGACCAGCAATGTCGGGGTTGTGGATAAGCCCTCCGACAAGAAATACAAGAACCTGGACCATGCAGCGAAGAAAGTGTATGCTGTGTCCTCCCTGGGTCTCCGTCAGGTGAGTTATGCCTAGATGATGGCCAGCTTTGGTCCCTCCGTGGTCCCACCCTGATGGAAGTACTCGACCATGTCCTCCCTCACCTTTCTATGGATTTGCAGTCTGCAGTTAAGGTGGTCAGAGACCAAGGTCATGCACTGGCTAAACACTAGTTCCAGATGTCTTTGGACATCAGTGACCCATGTGCCCAATCCATGGCAGCAGCCATAGCGATGCGCTGTAGGGCCTGGCTGTGGATTTCACCTTTCGCTGTAGACACCCACAAATTGCTTACTAGTGTTCTCTCTTGGGCACTGGAGCTTTTCTGGCCCTTTGGTGGACAAGTATCTTACCAGGATCAAAAAATCCAGTGCCATCCTCTATCCTGTGATCTCCACACAGAAAGAGCAGTCAGAGAAGTGGCCAAAGCAGAAGCCCTTTCAGGTTTGGCCCTTTTCATCACAGCAGCCCAAGCAGCAACAGCCCCAGCAAGAGCAATTGCAGGTCTGGTGACCTAAGACTAAGTTTGACAGCCAGGGCTTCAAAAAGCCTGGAGCTGGGGTGGTGGTGCCCCTCTGGCAGCTGGTGCAAGTGCCCCCTCCAAGGCTACCCAGTGATGAGTTGGGAGGGTCTACCTCCCGCCAGTCCAGTCCCTGCCGCAACTTCCCCATTGGGGGTTGGCTTTACCATTTCTGGCACAACAGGTCTGTCATCACCTCGGACAAATGGGTGCTTGAAGTGGTGGGCAGAGGGTTGCCTCACGACTTCGAGGCTCTCCTGCCATACCAAACCCACACTCCATGGGAGTCTGTGGTGTTGCAGGATATGCTGTCTGCCCACAGGCGGGACATTGCTCAGCTCTTAAAGAAAGGAGCCATAGCTCATGTCCTGGATGCCACAGCTGACCAGAGCTTCATATCCAGGTACTTCCTGGTTGCAAAACAGATGGAGAGCTGGTACTCCATACTGGATCTTCACAATCTCAATCAGTTCTTAAGGAAGCTCAAGTTCCGGATGGTCACTCTGAGCCAAATCATTCCATCCCTGGAGCAGGGCATGTGGTTCTGCTCTCTGGACCTCCAGGACACCTTCTTCCACATTCCAGTCCATCTGTCCAACTGGTGGTACCTCTGGTTCCATGCAGAATGGGTTCTCTACAAGCTTCAGGTCATGTCTTTTAGCTTCTCCTCAGCCCCTAGGGTTTTTACCAAGTGCATTACAGTGGTGGCAGCATTCCTGCGGTGCGAAGGAGTCCAAGTTTACCCTTATCTGGACGACTAACTGATAGCCAGGCCATACAAGGAGGCAGTGGAGTGGGCAGGGACCTAGCCCTCCAGATCTGCAGAGATTTGGGCCTTCTGGTCAACCTGGCCAAATCTGAACTCACCCCTTTCAGGTGATCCACTTTATTGGGGTGGAGACTGACTCCCTCCAAGCCAAGGTGCAACTCCCTGCAGACTGGGCATTAGATCTGTCCTGAACATTTTAATTAGGTGCTCATGCCCTGCCCAGGACTTCCTGTCACTGCTGGGATACATAGTATCCTGCACCAACATGGTCAGAAGGTCCCTCTGGTGGATGCGCCACTTGCAGTGGGAGCTGGCTATCAGTGGTCTCAGCACCTTGGTCACCTGGATCAGCTGGTTACAGTGCCCCAGCTGATGTGGGATGCCATCCAGTGGGGCTTATCTCAGAACATCTGGAGGAAGGAGTCCCATTTGTCCACCCAGAGTCAGCCATCACCCTGACAACCGACACATCTCTGGTGGGATGGGGAGTGCACCTGTGGGCCCACAGGTTCTGGACCCCCAGGCAGTTCTGTTACCACATCAACCTGCTGGAGCTCTGTACAAAGCGCCTTGCTCTGATGGCATTCCCTCCATGTATCCATGGTCAGGTTGTGCAGGTCCAGATTGACAATACCACATTAATGTACTGCCTGAACAAGCAGGGCAGTATGCACTTCCTTCATTTGTGTCAGGAGGCCCTCCACACCTGGACCCTCACGCGCAGCTTGGATGTCGATCTCCTGGTGATTCGCATGGCAGGAGCCTCCAACCAGCTAGTGGATGGCCTCAGCTGGGTGGGCAAGGTGTCTCACGAGTGGTCCCTACATCAGGAGTTGGTGAACCACCTGTTCTCTTAGTGGGTTACTTCCATGGTTGACCTGTTTGTCTCCTGTCTCCTGGGAGAACCCCAAGCTAAGGCTGTTCCATGCCCCCACCCCACAGTGTGGGACCACTGATGGGGGATACTTTTGTGAGGCCCTGGACCCCAGGCCTCCTCTGTGCCTTCCCTCCCTTTTCCCTGATCCACAAAGTGTTGGTCATGGTGAGGAGGGACAAGATGCAAATGATCCTGGTAGCCCCAGACTGGCCACGCAAGCTGTGGTACCCTGCTCTCCTCAGCTTCAGCAGCAGGTCTCTGTGGTGATTGCCCCTATGCCTGGACCTTCTCTCCTGTCACAAGGGAAAGGTCCTGTATCCAAACCATCAGTCCCTGCACCTGACAGCCTGGTCCCTGAGCGGCTAGAGTTCCAGGCTTTGGTTGTCTCTCTGCAGATGATCTCCATGTTTTGGAGGCCTCCAGGAAAGAATTGCCCCATCAGCGCTACACCTTCAAATGGAAGCAGTTTTCTATTTGGTGCCTGGACAGGGAGCTAGACCCCCTGGCCTGCCCTTTGGATAGCATTCTTGACTACCTGTGGTCCTTCTCTCAGTCAGGCCTGAGGTCAGCACTCTCAAGGTGCACTTGACAGCCATCTCTGCATACCAGCCACAGACTGGTGTGCTGACAGTTTCACAGGAAACAGTGGTCAGGCGTTTCTTCAAAGGCCTTGATCACATGTCCTCACCAGTGTGTGAACCACCACTACCTTGGTACTTGTTGCTGGTACTGGCAGTGCTCATGGGTAAGCTGTTTGAAATAATGCACTGGTGTGACATGTCACACCTGTCATGGAAGATCACCTTCTTGTTGGCTGTCACCTCTGCCAGAAAGAACAGCAAGCTCAAGGTGCTCTCAGTGGAGTTACCTTATCTGGTGTTCCACAAGGACAAGGTTGTCCTTCACACCCACCCAAAGTTCCTCTCAAAGATTGTGTCAGAGTTTTACCTTAACCAGATGATTACCCTCCCTATGTACTTCACCAGTCCAACCTCAGAGGCCGAGCACAGGCTCCATACTTTGGACCTGTGGCAAGCACTCACTTACTATAAGGAGTGCACAGCTGGAGTTCGAGGAGAAGTTCGCCAACTCTTTGTCACCTATGCTGAAGCTGCACCTTGCAGACCGGCATCCAAATGGACAGTTGGCAGGTAGATTGTCTCCTCCATCAAACTCTTCTATAGGTTGGCTGGTAGAGAGCTTCCCGCAGGGCTAAGGGCTTATTCCACCAGACATACCTCTGCCTTGGTGGCTGCTTCCAGGGACATCCCTATTGAGGAGCTCTGCAGAGCTGCTACTTGGAAATCAGCATGCACCTTCATTTCTTACTACCACATTGACTTTGAGCCATGCCAGAATGCTGGTTTTGGGGTCTCAGTTCTCCAATCCTGTTTGTCAGATAGGGGTGTGTGCCTTGCCCCCTCCTCCTAGAGAACTGTTAGGAGTCTGCCAGAGTGTGGATAGTGCATCATATCCACACCCCTAGAAATGAGGGATCTTCCAAAGATCTGTCTTCACCATGCATCACAGGTGGGGATACATGCCGGAGGCTGGACCCCAAGCAGGAGCATATAGCTTTAAAAATCTTAAGAAGGGGGAGTCTACGTCGGGGATGGGGATGGGGATGCCCATGAGGCCTACACGTGGCTCTCGTGGAATGGCCTGGCACTGATGCAGGTTCCCCCTTCTTCTTAGTTCTGTTTTTCCTGCTGTTGAGGCTGCATCCTGCTGCTACCATTGGGACTTCCAGAGCTGCAACACAAAGGATCTTCTTGGTTCTGCACCACTTACTCGATGCCGCTCAGTCTCCATTCTTTTTCTCATTTTGTTATTTTATTCCAAGTGTGGCGACAAGTCTTTTTCGGTCATATTTAGTTTTTTTCTATCATATCCGGTCAGGGGCCTGAAAAATCATCAAATAAGGTGGGTCATCCCCCCATGCATCGGTGCCCCTGCAGGAAGAGCATTGCGACTACCAACTGTCAAGATCGATGTTTTGCCTGCCTTGGTCAACACCATGATAGGGACAAGTATTATGTGTGTTTCTCCATGGACTACCGCACCCTTGAGATCTGCACGATGAAGTTGGGGAGGGACCCCCCCACCCCCACTTTCAGAGGATGCTGTTGCACTTGGGACTCCAGAGCCAGGTTCTTGGGCCCCTCCCTAGTACTACATGTACCGAGGGAGAGCAGGCCTCATTCGGCCTTGCTGTCGCTGAGGTGGGAGGCCTGTGTGAGGGGTTGGGTGGACAGTTAATCTTCTCTGGGGATACCAGTTGAGCACCCCTCACTGTCTGGTACTTCCTCAGAGGTCTGGATGCCCATGATGGTGGCATTGCAGCTATACACTCAGCCCGTGCCAATGGGCCCTTCAACGCCACAGTCATGTGCTTCTTCAGCTCCAGGCCCATTAGTTGTGGGGGGTGAGTGAGGCGACACTGACTGTGCGGCTGGGTCCCCTCCTGCTGCCGCTCTCAGCACCAGAGGAAGAAGGGTCTTGGGGGTTGCTTCATTAGAGATCTCCCTGATTTCCTCTTCTGCCTGAGAGGGGGAGGATTGGGATGATCCTGACTGGCTCCCTGGCTCTGTAGAGTTCCAAGGCCCTTCTAGGCCTAGTTCCAGGCCTTCAGTGTCAGAGGGACTGTAAAGCTCTCCATCCTGTGCTGGCCATGGTGCCATTCCTCCCGTGTCTCTTGGTGGCACTGAGGGCACCGCTGGTGCCAATTCCAGTGCTGGGGAGATTGACAGGATCGTGGCAGGTGCTGTTTTGGAGACTGGCACTGCCTCCGGTACCTTCTCGGGCTCTGGTGTTGGGGGTGATGCCAGACCCAATTCTGCACTGTTGGCAGTGCTGAGGGGGTTGCTGGTACCGCTAACAGCGTCAAAACCTCTGTTTTGGGTTCCCAGACATCAGCTTGGCTTCCTTCAAGAATCAGATCCTCTTCTGATGGGGTGGGAGTGAGAGGGTCCAGATTGGCGTCCTGCTCCAGGGCTCGACCTTCCAGGATATCAACCAAGAGTAGGAATGCGGGTTCTCACGCTCTCTCTTCCCCTGACTTGTCTGGGTCTGCAATAGGTAGGGATAGGGGCCGCTCTTCGGAGCCTGCACAGCTCTGACATCCTCACCAGGGGAGTTCCCCTCAAGGGCACTTCCCCAGTTGGGTGCCCTGAGGTGGCCGAGATTCACAGCCCTCCTCTGGAGAGGTCCCCTGCCTGATATCACAACCCTAACAAAGGGCCTTCCATGATATATCACATTCCTCTGCCTCACCCCCCCCCCAGGTGTTTTGGGCCCTTCAGGGCCTCTCATCTGGGAACAATTCAGAGCTTCAAAGAATGCATTCCCTCAGTATGTTAGGGTCATGGACCAGGCCATTTTTTGGCCAGAGACACCTGTACCACCAGTCTCTGAGAGCAACTTATCCTCATCCCTGTCTTTTTCAGCTGAGGAAGAGGACCCATCGGTCCACCTTTCCTCCAATGCTGATATTGTCTCCTATCAGTACTTCCTCTCAGGGATATTGAGTGACCTGCATCTAGATCATTTTGTTGCACACAGTCCTGCCCAGTCGATGCTGTCTCTCCTGAGAGAGTTCAGTTCTGACTCTACAGTCATACCTCAATGCAAACTCCAGCCATTCGCCGCCCCAGTGCACTGCTTCTGAATCGGAGGGTTCGGTGGATGTGGTTTCAAACTCTTTCGAGTCCCCTTCCCCCTCTCACTTGCCCCCCTTAAGTGTGGGTCAGGGATGCTCCTAAATCTCCTCCTGAGGACCCTTCCTTCTTGGAGATGATGAAACTGTCCAAGCCTCCCAGGGGTGGCATACTGAGGAACACGGTCCTCAGCGTTGCCGCCTGATGAAGCACTTATGCCTCCCGGAGGTCATGTTGGTAGTTTTACCACCCTTAGTGGTTCCACAGAACGACATCTCCTCTACTGTCTGGCAAGACCCGGCACCAGCCCCTTCTGTACCTAGGAAGGCTGACTGACTATACCATGCCCCTCGAGGACTGGCCTCACTTTGATATCCACCCTTAGGCTGACCCTTTAGTTTTGTCAGGGGTGCAGGAGGAATTCCTGAAGATTAGACACTGGGGGCACTTTTCTCCAAATTGGGAGTCCAAGCACTTGGATATTCTAGGGCATAGGGCCTATGCCTCCTCTACTCTGGCCATGCATGCCCAGAACTATCTCGCACTCATGTTAGTGCACCAGCAGTCTCTTTTCAGGCAAGCCGGGACATAGTCCAGTCAATGCCAGAGTCTTCTGGTAGGACTCCACTGGAACAACTACTGTTTTGGGTTCTGCCCCCTGCATGGGTTTTCAAGTCCTTCATGCTTCATACAACATAGTGGATGCTTCTGCTCATTGCACAGTGACTGCTGTGTGCCTAAGGTGCCATGCTTGGCTGCGCCTATCTGATTTCACCCAGAAAGTTCAGGCTGCCATCCTGGATGCCCCATTCTGGGGTCCTTCACTATTTGGTGAAGATGTCCATGAGTTGCTCTCCTCCCTACGGGAGTCTAGCACAGTCCTCTGTATGATGTCTCATAGTCCAAAGGGTTGGACACAGCATCCATCCTTACATCGCTCTTTGCAGTGATCCCAGTGTCCACTGCCCACCAAGCCTTGGTGCAAACACCGAGCATATGGGGCCTTGGGTCACCTTTCCGCCCTGCTGGTGGAGAGCCCTGTTTCCCCCTTTTTCTTTTGGGGGCAAGTCTTGCCTCTGTCTCCTCCTACTATTTTTTTGGGATGGCCGAGGTTCTTTGCGCTCTGCTCCAGAATTTGGGGCCCATGCAATTGTTGCCAACCCCCATCTCCATTGACTGCTGCTCCGGTCTCTTTTCAGAGCCAGGCAGACACCCTTCCTGGGTGGCACATTGGGCTTCGCCTGTATATCCTCATCCTTGCTGATATGGACTATGCCTTGACAGGGTCAGGGAATTTCTTCCCTCCCTTGCCACCCTGGCCTTTTCTCCCCAGAGGGGGCCCCTCTGTTCTTTCTCTCCCTCCCTCCAGGTCCACCTGTCTGATTTTCCAGTTTCCGGCTTCCTTACTGGATTCCTTCCAGGCCTGTCCCCCTCCCCTGAACCCCGGTCCTGGCCTGACATCGGTCCTTTGGACTCCTGTCTCTGACATCCACCTGTCTGGATCCCAGACTGCTCTACTCAAGGTGTGAGATGGCTTCTACGTGGTTTAGGCTGTACTTTCCTCACAGGTGGGCCAGTTGCTCGGGAAGCAAGCTACGAGGGTTTCTCCCTCTGTCATGGTAATGCTACTTGCTTCTTCCCCTGACCTTTTTGCCCTCCCTCAGGGGCCCGTTGAGCAGCTGCCTTGACCGGGCCCTTAGGAATCCCCTTTGCATGTGGATCCTTGGGGTCCACTGGGCTGGTCCTTTTCTCAGGATTCAGCCCTCATTGCCAGCCTCTTCCTTGGTGAAATGTCCTCCCCAAGGTCTAATCCCAGTTAGGGATTCTTCAGGCTGCAAAGGCCTCCTCGTCTCTGGGAGATTCCACTCCCACGCCCGCTGAGTCTTTTTTGCCCTGTCTTCCTAGGGGACTCCTGCAGCTGGTTGGTAGGTATATGTGTGCTCTGAAGCATCTCTCAAGCAGGTGCACCCTCCATTCATGTCTCCTTTCCCAGAGACTGGACAGTCCAGGAGTGGGGGCATATGTTATTGCCTTCGCTGGTCCTTCATTCAGGTGCCCGGAACTCTGGGCAGCCTGACAACTATCTCCAGAGGTTCACCGGCTTTGCTTCTATGGCAGGCTGTCCGTATACTGGACTGGATGCCCCCTACACCTTTGCTTATTTGCACTGGAGCCCTTGGGTGAGGGGGGAATCTCTGTCCGCTTCATCACACTCTCCCCTTCTTGCAGCCTTTGGTTGCTGAAGGAAGTCTTAGGCAGCCTTCAGTCTCACACCAGCAGGACTGCCCTTTTCGGCATATTGAGGAAGGGCGTTGATCCATAGTCCCTAAGTGGTTCCCTGTGACTCCTCAGGTGGGAGTCTTCCTCTGTCCCCTTTTTTCAGCTGATGGACCTCCCTCCTCCCCTTTTTCTCTTGGGGGACGCCTTTCTGTCAGGCATCAGTGTCCATTATCCGGGGCTGCCCCCTCTTCTTTGCAAGGGGGATTTTTTACCATTCTGGGATGTTTTTGGGAGTCGGTTCTCCTCTTCCTCCCTTTCCCCGCTCCCTTACTTGGAAGCGCCTCTGGCCCCTGATGGGTCAGGAGGTCCCCTTCCATGTGATTTCTGCCCCTAACCCATCTCTTGTGAGTGAGTCTTGGGTCCTACTAAGATCTCTCTATTTTTTCTGGGGAGGCACCCACTTTCCAGGGTCCTCCCACCTCCGGCCATGATTCCCCCTGGCCTGGAAGTCTCCTATTACTGTTGGGCTCCTGGGTTTTGGGAGTCCTAGATTTTTTTCTCAAACGTCATGTGGACTTTGTGTCTGCTTCCTCAATTCCTGCTTCTGCTAAGGTTTGCCTTTTCCCACTCATAGCAGATGCTTTTTCAGACGTGTTTTTCCCATAGGGGGATGTCCCTTTCATTTCCCTCAGGACAGGCTCACTTGTGAGCTAGTATGCCCTCTGGACTAGGCCATTTCGGCAGTCCGTTTGTCTCTTCTTCTCCGTCACTCCTTGAGTGAAGCTGCTATTTCTCCTGTGTGTGGCTTGTCTCAGGGGCCGCTGCTTGCCCCTGGTTTAGCCCTCCCTTCCCAGTTTGTCCCCTTGTCGGGGCTATGTTGGGACGCTTCTTTGTGGGCTCAGCTGCATCCTTTACTGTCTTCATGCTGAGGCTGCTACTGAGCCTTTAGATTCTCACCCTCTGGGGACTTGCCCTCTCTTGCTACAGATTTGGCGGTCAAGGGTTGCCCACTCCTCCTTGGGGCTGACGTTGGACTAGGGTCCCCTCTGGATCACCTATCTTTCTTTGCTTATTACACCACTTTATCCTCCTCCCAGGAGTTCTTTCTTTCCTGGGGACACTGCTTGGTACTCTGTCCTAATGGTGTTGCATACTGCAAGAGCCCCCTCAATGTAAGATAGTATAGTTACATAAGAACTTACCGTAACAGTAGATCTTCGAGAGGAGCTCTTGCAGTAGGCAGATTTTCCGTCCCTCCATCCCCCTTCTCACTTTTTGATCTAAGCCTTTCTTGGCTCCAGGAGCCCTCTCTCTCCTGTCACCCCTCTCAAAGGGTACCCAGAGCATGAACTGCAGTGGATTTGGGGGGACTACCCCTCTTATACCATAGACTGACACTGGCCTCCTAATGTCAGGGGGCAGTTCCCCCATTGTATACCGCTAGCTAGAAGTTTTCCATGTGGTCCTGGCACCTGGCAGCTTAGTTCTAATGGTGTTGTGCCTACTGCAAGAGCTCCTCTCGAAAATCTAATATTATGGTAAGTTCTTGCGTTAATGTACTTTATTCAGTTGTATCATCCAAATGCTGTTTGTATCTCCTATCCATTATTATATTGTAACTGTCTTTTTGCTGATTGTATTTACTGTACATTCCCGTCCACTCTCCCCCAGGATGCATCTGGAAATGAGTATTCACTGCTCAGTATGCCTTTCCTAGTGAAACTTTTAAATAAATAAATAAATAATTGTTTAAATAAATAAATAAAACTTCTGGCTGGACATAAAGGAAAAGGAAGACTGCCAGAGTGTGGATGTGCACCAAATACCACTCCTAGAACTATGGTTACAGGTGAGTAACCCTCATTTTGACTTAAGCTATGATCTTCCAGGAATAAAGATTCCCTCAAGTGAGCTGACCTGTTAGCATAGCGGAAAGATTTACCACTGCGACGCGAGTGCCCCGGGTTTGGGAACAGACTCGGGACACTTGAGAGCTGGCTGGGCCGGGGGTGGATTCAGCAGCCGTAGCATGCTTTCCACCCTTGAGGGGGTTAGAGTGGCTCCGGTTTCAGTGGTGCTGGGTGACCACAGGACATACCATCATCGGAGAACCAACTATCACTAGCAAGGACATGTCGGATGCATGATGTGGTAGCACCGCAGCGCCCAACTTACACGCCCCCCTCACAAGGAAAAAAGACCTCTAGTGTGCCTTAATGAGGCCACCGACTCATGGTGGACCTGGATCCCTCGCCACAACAGTAACCTAGCACCTCCGGAGTAGAGCCGGGGCTCTGGAGGCTCCACCCTGGGGGGCAATCCAGGGTACACTATGGTGGGTGGGGGGGATTCCGGGAGTCAGTAGGGTGGCTGAAAGGGGGAATGTCACTGCCGGATGAAAAAGCATAGTAAGTTTAAAAAAAAAAAAAAAAGATTCCTTCAAGTGAGTCTGAGCTGGAGGTACTAGAACCCCACAGGATCCAGAACTTTTCAGGAGGGCTGTGGCCAGAGTAAGGTGTGCACATGCATGACATGTATAGGTTTACTTTGGCACGGCCCTCAACCGCCTCAGTTCCTTTTTTCCTGCTGTGAAGTGCACATCAGTGATGATGTCACTCACCCATTGAGAGTCAGAACTTCACATCTATATGACAATAGCATCCAGTTCTTCTCCATTTTAGTGTTTAAATCTGGAGTTTATTTTTGTGTCAGTTTAATGATTTTACAAATATTTTCTTGGTAGGTTCTCTCAACCCAAATAAGTCAACAGTTGACGGCCATGGAGACTGATACTAGGGAGCCTGCTTAGGCAGCGGGGCTGTGTTCAGTCCACTTTCCCTATCAGGGATAGGTTCTGAACACAAGTGGTTCAGTATCCAGGAGGAAGGACAGTCCTTTCAGAAGCACATAAAGATGTGTGCCCATTCACAATCTCGGTCAGTTTCTTGGGGCTGCTTGGCCTCCAGTTCTTCCACTTCCTATCAGAAGGGGAAAAAATAGTACCACTTGAGAGTGCCCTCTGTGAGGCCTGCCACAAGATCCTCAGTCTTCCAGAGCCAGAGGCTCTCACTGGCACCATTGGCAACACCAGGGGCCTCTGGTTCTAGGAGGTTGAGATTTCGGGCCTGAAGTCCCTCTGTCTGTAAGTGGGAACGCCAGTGGGCAGTTCCACCACTGGGCACCTCTTATGGAGCAGTGGGTGCAGCATCTGGTCCATGTGCCTCTGCTGGTGAAACCAGTCCTGGCCCCTCAGGACCAGTGGAACTGGACCTACTGGTGGAGCCCTCAGGCTGGGTAGAGCATTTGACTCTGGCAACAGCCCCCAGGCCTTTACTGGTGGCTGTACCACCTGTTCCTGCCCTACTGGATGCAGTCCCATCCCATGTCACTGTGGTGGGACTGGCTGTGGTACCATTGTCAGGCACTTCGGTGCCAGCTAGGTCTGGCCCTGGTGTCAGTGCCAAGCTTGGGTCCTTGGGGCCAGTGTCACCGGTGTTGCTGAGGCCATGTTCTGGATTAGAGGGCTTGTAATCCGCTACTCACTTTGACCCTCCCTCAAGGGAAGATGTAGAGAGGGATCAGTCTGACCTTGACCTCATAATTTCTGAGGGTGACAACGATGACTATATAGCCTGTACTCTTCGAACCCAGGCTGAACTTTTGTGCCTTAGGAGGCTCTAACTGTCCAGCCTTTTCTCAGAAATATGTATTCTGCATTTGATTTTGAGTCTACAGCCACTGACCCAGGTAAATGTCTCAGTCTACAGTGGTTAAACATTGCTACCATGCCGGTCAATTTAGTTCATCTTATTCTGCCCGCATTCGAAACTCTGTCTGATGCAGTCTGAGTAGACCCACTTCAAAAGCATCTGTCTACAAGCAAATAGAGAGGAAATACACTGCCCCTAAGGATACGCTGGTTTATGTTTCTCAGCCTATAGCTGATGCCATTGTTATTCTTGCTGAGAATGACAAAACCATTCTCGCTGAAGAAGTCATTGCACAGCCTGTTAACAAGAAGTCGTGCAAGACTGACACTAGGGGTAAGCAATCTTATGCAGCAGCTATGCAGATTGCTAGCTACCAAGGACATTCTTCCAAATACAAGCATACCCTTTGGAGCTTGCTTAAAGGTGATGAGAAACACTTTTTACACTTCTAGATACCCTCCAGTTGTTCTTTTATTGGATAGCCAGTATTCTGACATACTTTTTACCTTTTTTGCTAAATTAATAATCTAATGTTTTTGCTTTTGTAATTACCTTGAATCCCTCTCTGCTCAGCAGTTGCTGCTGTCTCTTTTCATACTGCCTGAAAATTCAAACAACATGAAGTCTTGCTGTATTCTGACATAATGCAGTTAGCCCCAGCACTTGAACTGCCTCGGAAAGGAAAGAGTTAACTCTATGCAGAAGCATAGAATGTTGAGCTCGAGCTCGGTTTTCAAACCTCTGTCTGTGGTACTTCCCAGTGTAACCGTCAGATTCTTTACTCCGCCTAACAGTGAAGTCGCTCCGGAGATTTCCTCTGCTCGGTTCGGTATAAAGTAAAGTACTCAGTTTTAAACCATTCTATTTGTTATTTTTTCGGATTTCCAGCCTCTATCTACAGTACAGGTAGTGTTGTAGATAGACAGTGACTGTGTACATTTTGAAAAGAAGTGTGGAAATAGTTTTTTCCTCCGGTTTCTCATCAGTCGGTCCGGTTAGGAACAGACCTTGTATTTTCTTCTTTTTTCTAATTTGAATTTTTCTGGGACTAGAGTGGTGTTCCGGTACCGATCAGTTTCAAAAGAACCGGGCCTTTTCTGGTTCTTTTTTAAAACCCGTGACACGGTTTGTAACCAATCGGTTATTTATTACCTGGCTTGAAAGCTGCAATAGAGTAATTTGTTAGGTTGGCCATGTCCGAGAAACCCAAAAAGAAAACCAGTCCCACTGGGTTTCAACACTGTACTGAGTGTGGGGAGGCCTTTGCCAAGGCCGACCCCCAGCTCATCTGTGTTTATTGTCTGGGATTTGGCCACCTCAAGTCAGACTGCCAAATTTGCAAAACCTTTCCCCAAACCACTCTAGAAAATAGACTGAGTAGGCTGAAGGAAAGGGAGGCCGAGAAGTCCGTAGATCCGGATGGCCAGCCCGGTTCGGTTGCAGCCGAACCTGAGGAGGTGACTGCTGACCTCCTCGGCAAAAGGAGAGCCAACTCTGAGGGTCCAGTTCCATCAAAAAAGAAACAAAAATCTGCCGGTTTGGATCCAGTACCACATGCTCTAACCATGGACAAGATAGCCAAAGCGATTAGCATTGTTCAATTGCTTCGCCTGGTTCCGTCCGAACCGGTACCACCGGTTAGGCAGTCGGTTCGGTCGGATCCATCTCCTTCAGATTACGATCCAGATGCTTTTTATGAGGAGTGGGAGAGAGAGACGAAGACTATTCCGATGATGAACACGAAGATGACGACCTGGGGGTTCTGGATGTGCCCATTGAACCGGACATCTCCCCAGACAGGCCATCTAATGTCTCCCCTCCCAGGCTTTCTGAGTCCTCTTCACACTTCTTGTTCTACAGGAAGGTGGCCGAAACCCTCCAGCTCCCTATGGTTGAAGCTGCTGAGGAGGAAGAAGAGCCTGATTTTGTGGAAATGATGGACATCCCAGAGTCCAAAAGACTCTCTATCCCTCTCCATAAGTCCTTGGGGAAACAGACACAAATGATTTTCCAGACTCTTAACTCATTACCTCCTGTGGATAAAAGAATGGACAGGAGGTAGATGGTATCAGGCTCAGGTACGGAGTTCCTTTATACACATAGCAGCCATGTTGGGGTAGTGCAGGCTGCAGCCTGTGACAGGGCTAACATCCCTTTGGCTTCACACTCCCCGGACAAGAACTCCAGGAAAGCTGATGCCATGGCCAAAAAACAATACTTGGCATCCTCATTGGGACTCAGGCAGACAAACTCTGTGGCCTACACAGCCAGGTACCAGAAGTCCAGGTGGGTTACTGTTCTGGAACTGGCTAAACAGGCCTCCCCCCAGCTAGCCAAGGAGCTGGAGGAGGTGGCTGCGGATGAAATTGAGGCATCTAAAGTACAATTTCATGCTGCTGTTTACTCTAATGATGTGGCATCAAGAGTCATGGCTAAGCTGGCCCAGTGGCGCTGAGGGCTGAAGCACTGGATGCCTTACCTCGTACCACACCGGCGACCCGTGTTCGGGAACGAGCACGGATCGCCAGGGGTTGGCCGGAGAGGAGAAGGATGGAGCGCCCAATGGCTGCTCTCCTTCTCTGGGTGGGGGCCACCTGCAAGCTCCCGCTGCAATACTGCCACCTGGGGGTGCTCGGGTGGAAGGTACGGTATGAGGAGATAGCAGCAGAAGGGGATGGGCAGACGCTGGCAGAGGGGCAGAGCAGGAGGCACGTCTCAGCATGTCTCCTTGCTCCTGGGCCCTCATTGCACACCGACGTCTGGGGCTGAACAAAGGAAACCCCCCCATCATTCCTAGGTGACGACTCCTGGTTACTCACACTCGCGATTCATCGGGGCAGGCTCCGCTGTACAAGATACACTGCAGAACAGTTGTTGGGGAGGATTAAGGGAGAGCTCCTCCTCACCCCACCCCGGGGGGGGGGGTTAACCGGGCATCAAGGGTCAAGGACAGTGTGACCAGGTACTCTAGGGGAAGACTCCGATGTCGAGGAGTGTACATGGGGAAGTCCGAAAGAGTGGAGGGAAGGGGTAGTAAGGTGCAAAAAATACAAGGTCAAAAAAAAAAAAAAAGAGTCATGGCTACATCTGTGTGTCTCTCAGAAGACATGCTTGGCTCAGTTGTACTAGCTTATCACAGGATACCCAGACTAAGGCTATGGATTTTCCTGTAGTTAGTAACTCTGTGTGGGGAGCAGACAGAGGCTTACATGAAGAAAATGGATGAATACAGGACCACTTACAGGAGTGCACAGGTCAAAGAAAGGCAAGCCACTCCACAAAAGCAGCAGTCTGGGGCAGAGGCATGCCCTTTCACCAAGCCCAGGCCTCCTCTCCTTTCCCTCAGAGGGTTTTTTCCCAAGGGAAGGGCAGGAGGGGGATGAACAGGGCTGCTTCCTCCTCCCAGTCTAAGGCTCCTGCAAAACAGACACCCTGAGGTGTCAGCCCAGGTTGACTCCCAAGTCCCAGTAGGAGGCAGACTGACTTACTATTTTCAGGCCTGGAAGTCTGTGACCTCAGACAAATGGGTCCTGGAAGTAGTAAGCCAGGGACTTGCCCTCAGCTTCAGAAGGTTCCCAAAACTGAGGGCCAGGTCTTGTCCACCTGCATCAGTCTCAAAAATCCTTACCCTAGAGGCAGAGGTTTCCTCTCTTTTGGCTCTCAGAGCCATAGAAAAGGTTCCTACTCAACACAGGGGAAAAGGCCTGTACTCCAGGTACTTCCTTACCCCAAAGAAAACAGGGGAGTGGCGACCCATCCTGGACCTAAGGTATTTGAACAAACACATATCAAAACCCAAATTCAAAATGGTAACTCTGGGAATAATCCTTCCCTCTTTAAGGCCAGGGGATTGTCTAGCATCCTTGGACCTCAAGGATGCCTACTTCCATATCCCTATCAGGTGCTCCCACAGAAAATACTTCAGGTTCAAGTTGCCTTCAGGCCATTATCAGTTCAGGGCCATACCATTCAACCTAACATCAGCTCCAAGGGTGTTCACAAAGCATCTTGCAGTAGTGGTGGCTTACCTCAGAAGACAGGGTATCACCATTTTTCCATATCTGGATGACTGGCTACTCATAGGTCAGTCATCAGACCAGGTCAGGTCAGCTCTGCAAGCCACCTAGGACTTGCTTAGTTCTCTGGGGTTTCTTCTCAATCTTCCAGAATCTCTCCTCGAACCAGTACAACTTCTCACCTTCATAGGGATAGAATTGGATAGAATCCAAGCAAAGGTTTTCCTTCCTCTGGCAAGGGTGAAGGCCGTAGTAGATCTTGCTTCCTCTTTTCGACCTCAGGTTTCTCGTCCAGTGAGACAGTTCTTCCAACTCCTGGGCCACATGACAGCCTCCACTGCAGTGGTACAGGGAGCCAGATTTCAGATGAGGGACATTCAGTACCATCTGAGGTCCTTTTGGTCACAGAGAAAGGACTCTCTCACCAAACTGACTCCAGTAACCCAGACTCTGGTCCAAGCTCTCCAGTGGTGGCTGGACCAGGACAACCTCAGACAAGGGGTTCCATTTCTCTCTCAAGTCCCATCAGCAGTTCTAACTACGGATGTTTCTCTCCTAGGTTGGGAAGCCCACCTAGGAGCCCTGACAGCTCAAGGGGTCTGGTCTCCACAGGAGTCTCTCTTTCATATCAACCTTGTGGAACTCAGGGCAGTTTTCCTAGCCCTTTTGAGGTTCTCAGATTCAGTTAAGGGCAAGGTGGTCCAAGTCAGAACAGACACCACCACAATGTGGTACATCAACAAGCAGGGAGGCACTCGGTGCACGGCCTTGTGCACAGAAGCCATGAAACTGTGGTCTCTGGCCTATTCTCTTCAGACTTCCCTGGTAGCAGTTCACCTTCCAAAAAAAGATAATGTACTAGCAGATGCTCTGAGCAGAATTTCACAGGGACATCACGAATGGTCCCTGGATCCTCACATCCTAAAGGTCATCTTCTCCAGGTTGGGCACTCCAGAGATAGATCTCTTTGCAGCACTGGACTATCATCAACTTCCTCTTTTTTGTTGCAGACCTCCAGTCCTGGGGACAGTACCCCTGGATGCTCTCATTTTGGACTGGAAGATCTTGTTGTTTTTTGATAGAAAACATCTGGAAGAGCTTCTGTAATCCAAATTTAGATTTCTCCCACCACTTGCTCATATTGTTCACCAAACCTGCTATAGACATACGTGATCTATGAAAGTCTATAAACTGTATTTTAAGTATCTCGTCTTGTAACACAGTGGTATTCAGTTTCCAGTACCCCTTCCCATATAGAGGACCATTCATGGTATTTAGAGTAACCTGCAAGATAACATGATCTGAGATCTCCAAGGGACTGAGCTGAACTCTCTCCACCCCTATATTATATTTTGTAAAAATAAAAGCTATCCTAGTGGATAGGGAACCCAAAAGTAAGTATTTCCATTCTGTTATGAACCTGTCTATAGGAATCTTGCAATTGACTTTGGGATAATAAAGTAAGATAATTTGAATCACAATAGAGTTTAGTAGTCTTTCCACTTCTGCCATTAACATCCACTACACAGTTAAAATTGCCTCCCCATACTATTAATCTAGTAGTTAGTAAAAAGGGTTTAATTAAACCAAATAATTCTTTTCGTCCTTTCTTTGTTAAAGGGGCATACACATTTATTACCCGCCATCCCACTCCCCCATACTGAAAATCTATCAAAAGTGCCCTACCTAAAACAATTTCCACCAGTTTTGAAACTCTGAATTTGTCTCTCCTAAATAATATACCTACCCCTTCACAGACATCCGTACCAAAAGAGAAAAAGGATGGACCCCAATGCCACAAGTGTTGAGCTGATCTAATTAAATAGTTAGAGTTTAACCTAGTGTCTTGTAACATACAAATGTCACAGCCTAGATCTTTTAAAACAGAAAAAGCTACCAATCTTCTTTTAGCATTTTTTACACTATTAACGTTTATGGTAGTTATCCTTGGCTGAGGAATACAGGTTGACGCCATTTAGTATAATATAAACTCAAGGGGGTTTCTTAAGCCGTGTATTCCTGCAAATTTTTGTTTTAACCCTTGGTTCACTGACTATCCCACTACAAATACCTTGTGTTTTACCATTTGTATCTGAAGAGGGAGGAGCCAAGGATGAGGCCTCCGAATCTCCTCTTGGTTCTGATTTTTAAGAGTGAAGCAGTAGCAACTCATATTTATTGGAAAATACTACATTCTCCTCTACCCTATTTGCTTTGGCCACTTTAGGCCTTGGTTTGGTTTGTTTCAGACTCTGTTTTTTTGCCACACTTTTAACTACCGGGGGGGGGCATTTCAGGCAGGTCCTGAATAGGAACAGCCAGTTGTTTAATTGTTCCCTGAGGAATCTGATCTACAACAATTTCAGTAGCATTCACTGTAATATCAGTTGGTTTCACAGCAGAACATACACCACGGTGGAGGGTTGTGGAGGGTGGGGGTGGGGTTGGGGGTTGATTATCAGTAGGTGCAGAAGAAGTTTGTTTGGGCTGGGTTTCCTTTTGGACATTTCTCTCTTCTGGGCTTCTTGAATAATAACATCCTGATTTCTCCTATCCATTCTATTGTGAGTAGCCTATGGGCAGGATCTGTACGTATGCCCTGTGTTCAAACATAAATTGCATTTTAACTCTGCTTGGCAGTATAGGTTGTGGTGACCATATTCTAAACAGTGATTGCACCTTAATCTATCACAGGCCATACCTAAATGTGTGAGGGCCCCACACTTAAAGCAAGCTTTTGGTTGCCCCGAATACAAGCAGTGTCCCCTCTCATTTCCCAAAAAGATACTATTAGGCAACCGAACTGGGCCCAAGCTATTATTCCACAGATAAACTTTAATCTGCCACCCCCCCATTCCATATATACTCTTCATCAAAATTGGGGGTTGAAAAATCTAGTACATCACATTTTTTTTCCAACCAGCACAGTATATCATGCACAGAAACTGATTAATTTCAAAACAGTACAGTTATAATTCTAACAGATGGTTTTGTTAAGGGAATTACTTTAAAAGGCATCCATAATTCTGTATATTTAAGGGAATCAAATTTAGACCAAAAGTGATCTAACCCTGAGGAGTAGAAAAACTAACATCATAGGTTGTAGATCTTGAAACATGAATCAGAGCGTGTATCTCATTTGAAAAAAAAAAACAAACATCAAACTTTTCAATAACATTCTTCCCACATATACACAGTCTGGGGCAATATGCAACCCCTGATACTCCAGTCTAACTGCATTTCGTCGCTGTGGGGCGAAGGGATCATTTCACGGAACGATTCCCATGCAGATTTTGATTTTTGCAAAAGACAGACAATGAGTTTTTGTTTACTGGGTTCTGTTCAACAAAGCCTCCCCATTCTGTAGGGACAAAGTTTGAATCCTCAGAATCAGAGGAAAGAGAGACTGATTGAGCCAGGTCACAACCTGGGAGCTGTGTACACATATCAGGCATTTGACCAGTTGGTTTCACACGCTGTGAGGTCAAAGCCTAGAATTCTGCTTGAGTAGCCGCTAACTCAGTTTGTTGCCCTGGTACAGGGCTATGGACTGGGTCGGGAACCCATACGCCAGAGTCCCCACGCTTCCACCCTGCACCCAGCAGTGGTCGCTCCAAAGAAGACGCTGAGCGTTTACAAGCAGAAAGAGGAGGAATCTCTTCTGCTCTGCCTTTCTGCATACCTAAAGTAGCAATTGAAATCTCTTTTGGCAGTAAAGAGGTATGTGGCATACTCACAGTAACTGAAACGTTTTCCATAGAAAGTCCAGGAAACTCCATTTCTGCAGGTCTAGTTGCAGTTGCCAAACATGGCATTTTGGGGAATATCCCCTGTCAGAACGCCGCCCTTTGATGATAACACGTCATTCTGCTGACTCACAGAATCCTTCGGTGGAAGCTCGTCAGCCACAGCTTGTAATAACTCAGCCTGAATCATTCGAACAGCATCTTGCACCAGAACTGCATCAATTTCAGGTATTTTAGAAAGCATTTCTCCAGGCAAATCATGCATTATTGCGGTGTCCTCACTGTTCAGATACAAATTTTTATTCTGTTGCATAATACTTTCCAACCATGCTGTATCAGATCCAAATAAACCAGTTGTTTGCGTTTGCTCCATAATACCAAAGTCCAAGGGATTTCTTTCCTTTTGAATGTCCTTCTCAACAACAAAATCGGTCTCCTGAGCTGGACCTGAGGAAGGGGAGACCTGCTCTCTCTCAGGTACACCAGTAGAATGAAACTCCATTATGTCAGCTTCCATGACAGCAGCACCCCTACAGAGAGAGTAGGGAGATTTTTTATTGAAATCATAACAAATCAAAACAAATTATATACAAGTCAGTATTACATCATACAAAATCAAAAAAAAAGTGGGGAAACAAGAACATAAATAGGTATTATTTCATACAGAAACCTCAAAATAAAAGAAAAACATTAGAACCACCCCTCCCCCACCCCACTAAAACAGTAGGGAATTTTGTTTAAATCATAACAAATCAGAAACAAATCACATACAAGTCAGTATCACATCATACAAATTCGTAAAAAAAAAAAGGAAAACAAGAACATAAATAAGTATTCCATACAGTAACCCCAACCATAAGGAAAACAGTCGAAACAACCCCTTCCCCCACTAAAAGAGTAGGGGATTTTTTTTTAAATCTAAACAAAATCATAACAATTTATGTATACAAATCAGTATTGCATCATACATAATCATAAGACAAATTCAGTAACCTAAATAAATAGTACTTTATACATAACCCCCCACTATAAAAAACATTTAAATCAACCCCCCACTATAAGAGTATGGACATTTTTATTCTCGTCGTCAAAGAACATATAACCAATCACTATTACATAATATAGCGTCTTAAAAAAAAAAGCAAGCCAGGACACAATGAAGTATTATGTCATACAACATAAAACTGAAAAGAGAAAATCAGACATGAAAAAGCAAATTATACTAGTCAGACTAAACCCTAAACATAATACAGTACTAAATGTATACCCCCTCCCTACCAAAAGAGTGGGGAACTAACCTAGTATAAACTTTGAAATTCAAATATCTACAAACAACGTTTACTCACACTAGGGAAAAAAAATTCCAAATTATAAAACCTAACCAAGTATTATAACCATGTGGTGCCTAAAATAAATGAATAGGCCTAAGACCAAACGTATACAAACTATTTCCATCATGTTAAAGAGTATTTCTTCCTTCTGTAATCTTCTCTTCTTCCTTACTGTGTTGTATATTAAACTATATAAAATTATACTTCCCCCAATAAGCTCTCCACTTGATATCTGAAATAGTACCCCGCTCCCTTATTTTGAAAGCCTTTAACTCATTAATCACTGTATAAACTAAATCAATCACTAAAACGTCCTGTTGTTGCAGACTCAACCTATACCTGCTTATCCATAACCAATATAAAAAAAAATAAATGTACCACCCATAACGTACTCACACAATCGTTCCACAAATATGATCCAAAAATACCATAGAACAATGAATCAGGCAGAGGAGGTATAACTAACCAACATTTCCACCTGTTTTTTAATACATCCCAAAACTGTACCGCATATGGACACTGAAAGTATAAATGATTCATCGTCTCCAGTTTGGCTACACATTCAACTCTAGGGCAATATCGTTCTTGTAATGCCTTGTGTTTTTGGTTATCTTTAACATTGATCTTGCTATGTATCCCAAGCCATGCTGTGTCCCACATATGTGGAGGGAGTCTCACATTTGCAATGTAGTCCAAAATCTGGGTCTGCTGAGAAACTAAAAAAGTAGCAAAAGGATTTTCACAGAAGTTAGATGTCAGAATTTCCTTGTATAAAACTTTCCTAGGGGTCTGTAAAACATGCTTATAATCAATATGCCATAACTTGATTTTATCAAAAACTTCAGCCCACCGTTGTACCAACCTAGGTTGTCTTTTATTTTTATGCAGGAATACAGCTGCCTTCCATTCCTTTAAAACTCCATCTAATACCATAAATCCCCATTTTGACCATAACTTTCTTGTACCTTGAATCAAGGGAACCAGCTTATGATGTAAGAAAATTGTGAAAAAAAATAAAATCAGATTTATCATGCCCACCCCCCCCCATCTTTAATTCCTAAGTATAAAATATTCCTTTTTATACGGTTTAATCGACTTCCCCAAAAGCAACCAAAAAAATACCCTCATAACTTTAGTCTCTAATTTTTTAGGTAATGGAAGTACATACTATTTGCCAGCAGATTAGGCCTTACGGTCTATCAGTCTGCTCGAACTTTAGATCCTTAGTTGGGTGCAGACCCTCCCATCCTTGTGCTCCAGAAACCATTATCATCCATCCCCGGACAGGCCATCATCTGATACATCCACTTTCTGTGTCTGTCCCATCCTCTCTTGAAGCCCTCCACTGTGGATCTCTGAACTAGCTCACCAGGCAGTGCATTCCAAGGGTCCACCACCCTCTCAGTGAAAAACCTCCTCCTCTTCCCCCTCACCCTTCCACCTTCCAACTTCAAACCATGCCCTCTGGTGATACCTCCTGCTTTAGTCTAAAGATCCCTCCATGTTTACCCTATTTATTCCCTTGAGGTACTTGAAGACCTCAATCATGTCCCCCGTCTCTCCTCTCCTCCAATGCAGGCAGAGCTCCTTAAGTCTGTCCTCATACGTCAAATCCCTAGCCCTCGTATCATCTTTGTTGCCTCCTCTGTACCCTCTCCAGGAGCTGTATGTCCCTCTTCAAGTGTGGTCGCCAGTACTGTACACAGTACTCCAGGTGTGGTCTAACCAGTCCATTGTACAGCGGCAGAATCACTTCCTTGCTCCTAGAGGTGATCCCCCTTACGATGCATCCCAACATCCTGTTTGCCTTGCTAGCCACTCTCCTGCACTGCTCAGAGTTATTCATACATGCATCCACCATGACCCCTAGGTCTTTTTCCCCTATTGTTTCCCCTACACACTGTTAGTGAGACCGAACACACACTGGACTGTATGTGTTTGTGAGACTTTGGAACTTTATTGGTGGGGTTGAAATTGGGTTTGTAAATAACTACAGTCAGTATAGAGAGAAACTGTATTCCAGGGGAAAGGGACTGAGAAAAGGGGGTGTGCCATTATAAACAGAGGGGGATAAACAGGGTGGCCATATTCCACCATGGCAGGCATCTTCTGAAGGGTTGTAGGCTGCACAGGCTGTGGGATGGCAATAATTCTAAATTGGGCCTGGAGAGAGGGAGGCTGCCCATTCTGTAGACAGCTATCTTGTATCAGGAGTGAGGTATATTGGTTAAGGACTAAACTGGGGGAGCTGGGGTGTGTGTCTAAGGATAAGGGGTGTGGATATGGGCAGCAGAAGGGTGGTGCTGAGGTGAGGCTGGGGCAACGCTCTGAAATTACAGGACGTTATGTTACAGCAAGCAGGAGGGGAGATATTAGGGACAGAGGACCCTTAGATAGGGAAGTTGATGCTAAGGGAAAGCGACAGAGGAACATTCTGAATACAAAGATAGTGGAGGGAAAGAGTCAGAGGGGCTGTTGTGCGGAAGCCTAAAACAGCAGACTGTGGGAAGGGAGCTCTAAGGTGAACAGAGCAAGAGGGAAGAAGGGCAGTTTAGAGGTGCAGTCAGGGAACTCAGGTTACTTGATGGAGGCTGACATAGAGTGTCTAATAAATTTGAGCTACTAAGCAACCTAGAGGGAGGAAGGGTTGGTGGAAATGAGGAAACTTATACAGAGGCCGGGGAGGAGTCTGATACCCATAGGGCATCACAGACCGGCTATGGAAAGGATAGAAACAGTCCCAGAGGGAGAAGGAAACATATATGTTAAGCAAATTGGGGAGATGCAACATATTCCAGACATGAGAGAGGAGAGCATGATTGGAGAGAAACTGGGAGACAAGGAGGTGGGAGAGGAGCCCCCCTTCAGCAGGGGGGTCAGTACCAAGGATGGGGCCCTAGCTAAAGGGGACCCACAGAGAGCCTCTGGAGGCAGGGGTACTATTACAAGGGGGAAGGATGGCGGTGTGGGGGAAGGAGAAACCATCAGGGCCAGGATAAATGGTTCGGATAAGAGAGGGTTAAAGGGGACACCTATTCAGAGGGAGTTTGAGTTAAGTGGGCAAAATAGCAAGGGAGGCAGAAAGGGGAGGGTGACAAGGGGGTCTCTAATAAGGCAGGAAGACTCCCACGAAATTGAGATCATGAATAAAGGGGGGGAAGGGGGGCTGAGAGGGCATAGTGGAGGTAACCATAAGGATGATGGTGGTGTTAAGGTTCTGTTATTGGGAGACTCAATGATTATGGGTATCCAGTGGGAGGGACAGGAGGGTGGATGCCATAGCCAGGTGAAGGTAGTGAGTATCTCTGGGCTGACAGTGCACAGAGCAAAGTTCATGGTGTATGAAATGGTTAGGGATTGTGGAGGGAAACCGAATTTCCTGGTGCATTTGGGAACTAATGATCTAGAGGAAATAACATTTGGAAATCCAAGCAAGGTTCAAGAACTTGCCAGAGTCTGTCAGGATAATAGAATGCAACATTTCCTTTTGGAGATTTTGCCAGTACCAAAGGCCTCAGTGGAGAAAAAATGAAGCTCACAGAGGTTAATGACTGGCTCAGGAAGTGGGGTGAAGAGAGTGGGTTGGGGTGTGAGAACTGGAATGGAGTTTGGGAGGATAAGGGACTATATGCCAAGGACAGGTTTCATCTTGCCCCATTAGGGAAGGAAGTCTTAAACAGGGGATGGCTGACTACATACAAGAAAGGTCAGGTTTAAACTTGTGAGGGGGGGAAGGGATAAGGAAGGGGCTGACCAGAAGCCCTCTCCTCCAGATGAAGGGAGTAGCCTTCACGCCCAAGGGGGGGAAGAGGGGAAACAGATTGGGGATGGAGGTTTCAGGAGGAGCAGAGGGAGGATGGAAGTATAAGGAATCTGGGTGGGGTTCGACAAAGAGGATCAGGGATAAGGGGTGGGGGTTGGTGTTAGTAAATGCCAGGAGCTTGGGAAACAAGTTGCCAAGTTCCAGCCATGTTGTTCGAGGGGGTGGATGTGGCGGCGGTCACGGAAATGTGGGCCAACAAAACCATGACTGGGCCTAAACGCACGGGGACACTATGCTCAGGAAGGATAGAAAGGAGGGCAGAGGGGTGGAGTGGCTATGTTCATTAGAGATGACATAGAGTTGCTAGGGTAGAAGAGGCAGAGAGGAAGCAGTGGAGGCCTTATGGGTCACCTTACGATCCTCAGCAGGAGATAAGGTCAAGCTGGGTGTAGCATATAGGCCCCGGGATGAGTGATGTTCTAGAGGATGGTTTGCTGGACAACATCATTGCTCAGTGTGGACCAAAGGGGAAGGAGTGTGTTGATGGGGACCTTAATATGCCAGGTACAAACTGGGAACCATGTCCTCTAAGGTGGCCAAGGAGCAGAGGCTGCTGGATGGCTTCCAGGATGTGTTCTTAACACAGCATGTGATGGAGCCCACAAGGGAGGGGCATGTCCTGGATGTGGTTCTGGCAGATGGGGATCTGGTAAGGGACATGGTTGTACAAGACCCCCTGACTGGGAGCAACCACAATACTGTCTGGTTTCAAATAAGCATGGGGGAAGGGGGGGGAGATCTAGGACACTGGCAGTGGACTTCAGGGGGGCAGACTTTATGGGCATGGGAAATATTCTCAAAGATCACTTGATGGGGATTACCTCAATGACAAGTGTGGAAAGGAGATGGGAGGCAATAAAACGGGGACTTCATGAGGCAGTCAGGATCTGCGCAAAGTTGAAACGTAAGGGAGCAAGGTCACATAAACCATGCTGGTGGTCCAGTGAGGTACAGGTAGCAGTCAGAGAAAAGAAGGCGGCCTACAAAAAATATAAAACAACAAGAGGGGATAGGGATAAGGAAATGTACCAGCTTGCATCTAGAAAAGTCACCCGTATGGTGAGGGGAGCAAAGTCCAGTAAAGAGCAGCGGCTGGCACAGGGGATACATGGAAGGGAAAAGGGGTTCTTCCGGTACATTGGGGAGCGGAGAAAAACTAAGGGCCATCTCAGCAGATTGTGATCAGAAGGAGGGTGGGTGGAAGAGGTGAGGGACCAGGCAGAGGTATTTAACGAGTACTTTGCCTCTGTGTTCACTAGGGAGGGGGATGGGATATCTACAAAACAAGGCACGAAGGGGATAGAAACGTCAGTAAGTGGGATCAGGGGAGCAACAGAAATGGAGCAAGAGGGAGAGAGAGGTACCCCAGGGGTGTCACATCTGGGTAAGGATAAAAAGGCCAGTAAGGTGGAGGGGACGGATGATGCTATCTCCGCCAAAAGGGTGTGGTTAGCCCTCAAGACCCTAAAGAAAGTATCATGCTTACATACAAAACAGTTGGTACAGTGCAGCCCACTTATAAGAACATCCTATTTGCCAAGAGAAAATGTTTTTTTAAGCGGGCTGTTACTATAAGCGGGCTTGCATTAAATCAGTTATAGGTATGACCACTAGGTGGTGCCGACCCTCTATGTTATAAAAAAAAAATGCTAAGACATTAAGTTCCGGTAGAAAATTAGTGTACTACAGTACAGTATTTGCAAAACTTTAATAAATACAGCACACTTTAGTTAAAAGTAGTAGTGTACAGTAAGTACATTTACAACCTTGGCATTCGATGTGTATGCTAGTGCAGTTTCAGACCAGTTACCGGCACCAGTAGAGTCCGCGTTTGGTTTTTCCCCTAATTTTGGTGTTAAAACCACGCTGGTAATCAGCATACAAATTCTGGTGCAGACACTTATGTTGAACTCCTTTGCTACATTGGATCGTTTACTGCCAGGAACAGAAAGGCACGCAATGATTTGGATTTTTTAAGCGAGTGTCTCTTATTTTTCTCCATGGCTGCTGGTTTGCTATTGCTTACTAACTACTACCTTTTAATCTCAGGATAGCCACTGTTAGCAATGGAAGAATGTTACTGAGAACCTTAATTTTAGATTAGTGTCAGTTAATCACTTAAATCTGCTGGGGTAACAAAAAACTTGATGTAATGACAGGTAGCCTCTGAGGACTGTGTGTCAATGAGATTTGTTAATGTGCTGGTAGCGTAATCACTGATGAACACTAAACGCCAATCAGCTGCAAATATGTGCCATTCAGTTGCCATAGACACTGGGATAGGCTGATACAAGATCAAAGCTGGTGGAAACCGTGGAATGGCACTACAGACTCCAGCGTTAATTATGTGTGACCGCAAGTCTGATTAGCAACTAACTCACTGAACATAGTCACAGGATAGCAAAGAGTCCTTAGTCTTTAACCAAAAAAAATGTTCTTATAACAGATCTGGCTGTTCTTATAAGCAGGCTTTCACCTCATTGAAAACAGTGGAGTGAGATCGGTACATGAAGAGAATGTGATTATAGCCGGGATGTTCTTATAAGTGGGCTGTACTGTATTTAGAAATTCTTAATATAAAATACCCTTTTTTTCTTACAAACTTTCCGTCTTAACCATAATTTAACTCTTACAAAAGCAGTACTCAAAACATGTTCCCAGTTATATGAAGCCATATCTCCAGACCCCAGATAGATGCCTAAAATTTTACAGGGTTCCTGTACTAATGAGTGGTCCCCAAAATGTTCTATGCCATTTGGAAAACCTGCAAGATTCAAAATCTTTGTCTTATTTAGATTCAAAGCTGCTCCTGTTATTGTCCCTATTGCCATAATTAATTCACAAGCTTATTTAAAAGAAAACTCATCTTGTAAAACCAAGCATATATCATCCGCATATGCTAACGCTTTACAATCTATATCTATATTTAGGGTCACTCCCTGAAATAATGGAGATATTTGTAAAATCCGTAGTAAAGGATTGAGTACAAATACATATAAAAGGGGGCTCAAGGGACAACCGTGTCTTACTCCTCTATACACTGCATGTGGTACACCTCTCTAACCATTCTCCAATGGTACTACATAGGCTAAAGCATAGCATAATTGTATCCTTCCTATAAATTCTTTTGCAATATCAAAAGCTGCTAAACAAGACCATGAAAAAGCCTGGTCTAAACTCAAAAATGTTTAAATCAGTATTTAACCGAGTTAAAGGTCTCCAATTATTAATGTCAGCTCTATTCCCAGATTTGTATAAGAACACTAACAACCCTTCATACATTTGTGTCAGGAGAGTATAATCCTTCACCAGATGGTTATACAATTTCAACAGGACCATAGGAATCTTGGACCATAAAACTTTATACAATTCACTTGCAGACCATCTGAACCCAGAGAAATACCAGTATGAAGAGACATAATTACCCTCTCCAATTCTTGTTTTGTAAATGGTTTTATCAACTTTTCTTTCTGTAACTGGGACAACTGGGGAAGTTGAGCCATATGTAAGATGTGAGACGTTTCATCTGTGGGTTCTAAAGGTACACCAGAAATATTTTTAGCATAATTTTGAATGATTCCCATAATTTTCAAATTATCTGTACATATCTCTCCTTTCTCATTTAGTAATGTTGAGAAATACTGTAGTTCCTGTCTCTTTTGGCTAGCTAAAAAAAGGGTTTACTTGTTCTGTTTTCCCCTGTGTGCCAAATTTTTGTTCCGTATAGAGTGATGAGAGTCGTGAATATTGAAATTCTCCCATTTCCTGTCTCACATCTTTTATGCGTGTAGATACATCAACATTCCCTTCAACTTCGTCAGTTAACAAATTTCCCAGCTCGGTTCTCAGGTTCATATACAACTCCTGTTTAGTTTTAACTCGGTATGCACCCGTGGTTTGAAAAAACCCTATTAATCAATCTTTAAAGTCCGTCCACCACTCCCTTATGTCATCATAGAAAAATAATGTTGTTAATTTATCTTGTATAATAGTTTCCAACTCCGTTAAAACTATCATTTCAGTCAATCTAGAAATATTTAGTCTCCACAAACCTGGTCCTGCTACCCTTTGAGGAGGGGGATTCAAGTTGAAAGCCAATTAAACAATTATCTGAAGTTTTGATGGGTATTATCATGGTTGTAGCAATTTGTAAGGTTTTTTTTTACAAAAAGAAAATCAATTTTAGATGACAATTTTCCTTTAAAAAAGGTTGGTTTCATATGTCGTGGCCCAATATCATGTACATCCTTAAGATCTGCTTGAAAAATCATCTGTTTTAAAAAGGACTTATCACAATATTGTTTCCTCATTTCAAAGTTTCTCTAAAAAGTTAATATTAAAATCCCCCCCAGAATCACTTGACGTTTAGTATACAAAGATGGCTGTATCTTTTTTAATAGCTCAATACATTGGGTTTTAACTTGAGGGTTATAAATATTTAATAGCTAGAGTTGGAAACCATGAAATTCGACATCTAACAAACATGCTCGTTCTGGTTCAATATCTACCAACCTATGTACAAAAACTTCTAGTGTAGAAAAGCAAAAACCTAATCCACTGCATGGGTCTGTGCCTGGAGACCAAAATGAAACTCCCCATCCTCAATCCTTTGTGGCTTGTATAATCTCATTATTTTTATGCAGTCTTGTAGCCTGTAACAAAATTATATCATAGTGCAATGTTTGTCGGATACCCAAAGGTCTTTAGGCGTCTTTTTCCTAATTTTAAACTGTTAACATTCAAGCTAGCATACTCATACTTTCATAGGAGGTGTTTTACTGGTTTCCCACTAGATCTGGTAACTCTTTAATGGTATGTGGGGGTACGAAATGGTTTTGCTGCAGGTATTTCCTCCCTAACCTGTTCCTGAGGGGCCTGACCATGTTCTATATTCCCTTTCTCTATAGGTTGTTCTTGCTCCATTTGGTCTCCCCAAGAGGTGAGAGGAACAAACCTATTGGAAGTTGGCACTGGAGAGGGGGGGGGGGTGTTATGACTCTTACGTCCACTCTTCTTGCTAACCATTGTAAAAGACTCATTATTTTGTGAGAAGTTAGGAGATTCTATCCTTTCCCCAGGTGTCTCCATATCTGAATCATCAAGATAGATACTACAAGGCGATCCCTGAGATAAAATACTTTGGGATCTTATCAGTGAGCCTTGAGGGGTAGCAAAGGGAGTTTCTTTATCTCCTAAACCTATATTTGTAGGGACTGAAACTCTTTTCTCTTCTAATTTCGAGATCCCCTGTGAACTAGAAATGGAGAGGGAACCATCTCTTCCTGTTATATGTCTAGACATGGGGATAGTTCCTGCTCCTCTCCCTCAGCGTCTCCCCCTCAAGGTGTCCACCCTCTGAACCCCTAGGTGATCCATAAAGGGAAGTTTAGCTTTGTTTAAAAAATACACCTGATTAGAGGCTTCATCCCTGTCGTGTGATGCCCATGGCCAGTTAGCATAGGAGTGCTCTGCATCCCCACATAGGTTGCATACAGGAGAGGCCTCACAATGTATGGCTGCATGCCCAAAAACCCCACAGTTATAACATTTTATCTTATCACAATCAGTGTTTAAATGAGACAGGAAACCACATTTATAACAACTTTTAGGTTGTCCTGAATAAAAAAGAATCCCCTATCTCTCCCCCAGAAAAAAGGAGCTGGGTAAATGTTGAATTCCCATATCATTCTGATTCAATTGCACCCTAAAATTCCAGCCTCCAGTCCAGAAACCCTTTTCGTCTATGATAGGTTTAGGTTTATCAAACACTGTACATCTTTGTTCCAACCAGTATGTAATATTGGCCACATTTACCCCCTCATTACGAAAAAGTACTGTTATTGTTTTAATAGTTGGTTTAGTGATTGGTATTACCAAAAAGTCCTTCCATATGTCTTGGTCTTTAACTTCATAGTACAATCTCCAAAATTTGTCCAATAATTGCATAGTGCAAAAACTAAGATCATAGTTGTGGTCCCCTGAAGAATGGATAAATGCATAACATCCGCTGGAACAAATCTCAAACTATCTAGTATTGGGGATTTACCCACCCAAATCCTATCTGGGACCACAGGAGCATTGCCTTTATATCATAGAAGGACCAAAAATCTTTGTTTAGCTTCTATAGCTGGTTGTCGAAACAACCCAGCATACGTTTTTGTTCGTTCGGCTGGAGCCAAAATTACTCCATTAAAAGTTCCATCTAGAGTCACTTCAGAACCATCCCCACAGTCTACGGTAGAGTTAGTACTTTTCCCTTTCTTTTGCATAGCTTCATTTCTCTGTAATAGTGGTGCACTCACCTCTGACTGCTGAATTATGGCCTGAGATGCACTAGGAGGTAGGCCTTCAGAGTCTGCTGCATTACTTTTTCCTAAAGTTACACCTTGTTCCTGTGCCTGCACTCTAGAAGAATTGCTTTGCTGTGACTCAGCTAGAAGATCTAGGTTATTAGTCACAGTGTGATCCGCAACACCCGGTAATGGAATATTCATATCCGGAATCCATATTCCACTCTGCAACAACCAGCCAGCGTGTTGTAGTACTTCTCCCGTTGTCCACGTTTTCTCTGTCACCTCATCGTTATCTTGTATTGAAACCTGCAAACCATTTATCTGTTTTTCTGTCTGTTGTACCTTGTTTGGAGAAACTTCACGTGTGCTTGCAGGCAGTCTTTTATTCCCCACAAGTAATGGGCTTGCAAGAGATCTCTTCCTTTTTTTCTCCTTCTCCAAACATTTTTTGGCATATACCATAGTCTTTCTCAGCCTGGAAAATTAGCCCCAATAAATGCATTTTTTTCTTTTCCAGCTGTTTATTCAAGGTATCTTCCTCCATATTCTCCATATTAATCTCCTCCACCTCCAAGGTCTGTTCCCCTAACTCCACAGCAATATCTTGGTTTTCAAAAGGATCAATACCAACCATTTCTGTCGGTAATTCTACCAAGAGCTCAGGAGCTCCAGGGACAGAACCTCTCTCCTCCACCTCCTCCATCGAAATGGGGACCTCCATCTTCCTGTAGCGCAACAGCGCCCCCTCAGAAGGAGTAGGGAAATTTCCCCGGTGACCTGGCCAATTTCCCTCATTCACTAAAAAATACCACCAACAGCTTAATCTGGTTCAAGGTCAGTTGGCATTCATCTGTATCCCCCTCCCTCGGGTTGTGCCTGAAAATAGGCAGGATTTGTCTAGTGCACTTACCCGGTCAACAAAAACTAAATAAATAAGTACACTAGCTCTTACACAGGGTATATCCCTGTTGTTGCAGGAGAAGCAGGTCCTTTCTCTGGGTGGGGGGGTCTTCTGGCTATGCCAGGCTGCCCTTTTGGTTGGCATACCCTCCTTCTCTTATGACAGCTGGGCTGTTATAACACTACCCTATGGCATGTGTGGGGAGAAGAACACATCTTGACTCCTTTGGTCTCTTTGGCCCTACAGCTCCACTTGCATCTAAGATTCCTTCCTTTTTTCTCTCATGGAAAAAAGGGGGGACAGACATACTTTCACTAGCTATTCAGTCAGTCCTCCATGGTAGCATGGGGTTTGTTTTTTCCAGGCGTCTACGTAATTCATTCTTGTTTTGGTACATTGTGCTATTTCAATTGCAAGGGGGTCCCACTTCTGGGCATCCCCTTTGTTTTTCTGCTAGATCCACAGACTTCAGGGCTTCTGCCTTTAAGATCACTATCCATTGGTGTGAGGCTCTAGTTCCATAACTAATTATTCCTTTTGTCCACCCAGTGTGCCCCTTTTTTTCATTGATTCAAAGACTGATAGTCAGGTTTCATTGTGTTGTTTATTTATATTTCCTGTGTCCTTTCCCTGTCTCGTTGCGCTAGGAATATTCTTAGCCTTCTCTAATTTTTCCTCACTTTATTTCTCTCCTGACGAACAGAACTGAAGTTAGTAAGGGAGCTGGCAAAGGTTATTGGGTGGCACGCAGCATCATGCTGGGGGTGCGCAGGTGCCATTGAAGTACGTAACTTTCATTTTCTAATCCCAGCAATTCTTCAATATGCTTAACTCTTGCAGTCTGCCTCCAGTGTTGAACTGCCCGAAGAATCGAACTTATGCAAGTGAGGGAACACTCATTGGCTTGTGCCACCATTCAAACTGCTGCCCTTACCAACTGCTGCCTTCTATAACACTCAGATTTCATTCTCCGCCTGCCTAGTCAAGACGCCTCGGAGATCTCTCCTCAGAAGTCACTGAAATTCATTGTTTTTCATGAAAAAAACAAACTATTTTTAATTCATCTGCTGCCTTTACCTTCTTTTCTATCATTTAACAGTAGTTTAGTTTATATTTTACTTCAGTTTTGCAGGTCCTCCATTTGTGAGAAACTGTTGAGGAACCGGCATTTATCTTAATTTATTTAACTTTTAATTTTTTTATTTTTATATTCACTTATGTTGTTAACCTGGATCCGTTATTTTCTTGGGTTTCTGTTTAAATTGCGGTTCTTTCCCCATTTGTGAACTGACCTTCTTTCAGCACCAGTGGTTTTCAGGAACCAGCGTTTGTGTATTTTTTTACCTAACTTGCGGTTCAGGATCTGAGTTAAAAAAAAACAACTTTTTGTGGGTTGTTTAAATGTGTCAGAGAGGCCAAAGAAGAAAACAGGCCCCATTGGTTTTAAGAACTGTACAGAGTATAGAGAGGTATTTGTTAAGGCTGACAAACACGATTTGTGTTTGTTCTGCTTAGGTGAATCTCACTTCACCATTGATTGTGACCTTTGTAAAACTTTTCCACCAAAAACAGTTGAAAAAAGGTTGGAAAGGTTTAATAAAAAGATGGCTTCTCCAACGGTTCTGGGGGATCAGGGTTCTGACCAACCCAGCCCTCCATCTTCTGCTGAGAAAGATAAACCTAGGGCCGGCCGGATAGCACAGTGGTAGAGTTACTGCTTGCCATTCAGACCCGGGCTCACGCCCTGAGCCCAGAATGTCTGGTCCCAGCTGACAAGGTGGGGTTCAGGTGTCCATTGGATGCCTCCCACCTCGGGAAGGGAGGGCACCTCCTTCTGCTGCACAACTGCCCCCTGATGACCCGGGGAAGGGGGTTGTCGTGCAGGAAAGAACAAGTGGTCCCTTTGGGGTGGCATTACGTCGGCAGGTACCCACTCTTCTGGCAGTTGATGCGGAGATGTCACATGCCCAGAGTGGGTCTGGCAGAGAGCACCAAAGGTGGGGTGGGGCTCACCTGGCTTTCTGACAGCCCCAGTAGGCATCTCGCCGAGGCCACCTCTCAGGACCATGCCCTGGGGTGAGGGGAGGAAAAAGGAATAAAATCACCAGTCACTCCGGTCAGATGAAGCCACCCCACCCCCCATGCCATGGAAGGGTCTCCTCAACTCCTCCCACACCTCACTGGCTCTACCGCTCAGGACCTGACTGTCGAGTGGAGTATGTTCCTCCCAGTTTGAAGGGGATTGGGGTTCCCGCCCATGGGGGATAAGCCGTGGGTTACAGTCGGAGTACCTAGGTGGTTGTCGAGCAAAGGCTGTTGTTGGGCTGGATCCTCTGGGACATTTATTTATTTATTTAGTCAGTCATAGGAATTACAACCCTTTGAGTCATAGACTCATTTACAAAGGCTCCGCGTCAGCATAGTCATACATTCAGAGACAGTACATTAGTGGGACATCACATTTCAAGTATTCACGTATAATAGCCAAGGTGGCTGAAAATCTATACATGTAGCAGCTAGGGTATTGATATTGTTACAGAGGAACAATTATAGAGCAAGTGCTGCCTCTGGGGCATTGTTGTATAGTAGGAACAGTGATCAATACATTAGTGAGACAACACAGTTTAAGCAAAGTATTTACATATAATAGCTTGGGTGGCTGTTGACCTATACATTTAGTAGCTAGGGTATTGGTATTGGTACGGGAGATATAGTTACAGTGTGGGTACAGCCTCTAGGGCCTTGTCATATAGCAGAGACAGAGATCAGCAGCAAAGATGTCCTATACAGTTAGTCCTATGCAATGGTAGCAATGTCAATGGGGAGCAGCCTAGTGCCGCTCTGTGCAGGTCAGTTAGGAGGATTAGCAGTTGCACTGGCATTCGTGCGAGGAGAGAATGTGTTTTTTTAGGATGGTCTTGAAGTGTCCTAGATTGGGAATGGAGGTTATGGCTTGGGGGAGCTCATTGTACAAGGCGGGAGCTCTATAGAGGAATGATCTCTGAGCTGGGGAGGTTCTGACCCTGGGCACGGTCCACAGATGTTTGTTGGCAGAGTGAGTGATCGTAATGTGGGAACACGAGAGTAGTGAGGCCAAGACCCCCAGTGGAGTTAACCCTAGGTGGATTTTTTTGGTGAGGAGACAGGATTGATATTGTAGTCTGTCCTCCAGGGTGAGAATGTTCGTAAGAGCATAGAGGGTGCAAGTATGGGAGTGTTTATCTGCACCTAGGAGGAGTCCGCACACTTTATTAATGGCTATGTGAATTTTGTTTAGGGTGGTGTTGTCCGCAGCAGAGTAGATGGGGAGCCCATAGTCACCGAGAGAGAGGATAGAAGAGGTGACAGCCAGATTGAGAGCCTCTGGCGTCAGGCAGTCTTTGTGCCGGTATAGGAGGCTGATGCGGGGTTTTAATGGCTGAGGTCAGGATGTTAATGTGGGCATGGAAGGATAGGGAGGTGTCAAAGGTAAGGCCAAGGTATTTATAAGTGAGTACTTGTTCCAGGGGGAGGTGAGCGTGGGAGAGAATTTTTAGTTCAGTGTCCTTGGCCTTGCTCTGCCGGTGGGCAAAGAGCATGGCTTTTGTTTTTTTGATGTTGACCACAAGTCTGCGACTGGTGAACCAACTTTCGATCTGATTGAACGAGTCTTGGAGGGGGGACTGTAGGTTGTCAGGGCAAGGGTGTGCGGCATAGAGAACCACATCATCAGCATATAGCAGTAAGTTACTGGAGCAGGAATTGGGTAGTGCATTTAAGTAAATACTGAAGAGTAGGGGGCCCAATATGGATCCCTGGGGACCCCGAAGCAGACAGGCAGGGTGGAAGATATGGTGTCATTTATCTTAACACATTGGGATCTAGAAGTAAGGTACATTACATGGTGGGTGGAGGGCTTGGGCAGGTGGAAGGAGGTCCCAGCAGCTGGTGAGGCGGAAATGGGGACATAACAGAAATAAAAAAAAGATAAACCTAAAGAAACCGAACCAACTGCTTCTCATAAAGGAGAGCCATCAGAAACAAAATGAACTGGGGATTCGGTTGGTGAAATGGTTCTGGAAAAAAAGAATAAACTAAAACATACAGAACCTCCAGCTGAAAAAGCAAAGGAGCCTTCTATACCAAAACTTGCTATGTCTACACCTGAGGCAGTTGCACAAGCCCTCCAAGTCCTCTAGGCTTTGTAAACCGCGGCTAACCAAGGGCTGTTACCAGTTCCAGTTCAGCCAGTTCCAGTAAGTCCATCAGTTCCATCTACAGTTCCACAGCCGATACCCACATCAGTTTCAGGACCAATTCCTTCTATCCAGGAACAGGTCTGTCAGGAATATGATGATGATGATGATGATGAAGAGGACGAAAGAGAACCTATGAAGCCAGAGGTGTCCCCTGATCAAGAATCTGACTCCCCTCCCAGGTTGCCTGAGGATTATTCCTTACACTATACATTTGTTAAGCAAATGGTAGAGGCACTGGATCTGGCTACCAATGAAATGGTAGAAGATGAGGAGGAGGAGGCAGAATTCATAGATGTGATGGGCCTGGCACCCACCAAAAGGCTGTCGTTGTCAATCAACAAGTCTCTAAAGAAACAGGTGTTGAAGGTTTTAGAGACTCCTAATTCACTTCCCCCTTTAAACAAGAAAGCTGACAAAAAGAATCAGCTTGATAAGTCAGGGGCTGAGTTTTTGTTTTCTCACTCTGACCATGAGGGGTGGTGCAAGCTTAGCCTGTGACTGGGTCAGAGTGCCACTGGCATCTCACCCTTCCATGAAGGACTCTTGGTAGATGGATAGTATGGCCAAAAAGGGCTACCTAGCAGCCTCTTTGGCTATAAGACAGGCCAACTACATGGCCTGTGCAGCACAATACCAGAAAACCTTATGGCAATCTCTCATGGCAATGGTAGACAAGGCTGCTGCAGGATTGGCAGCTGACCTGACTGAAACAGCCAGGTGTGGGCTAGAAGCCACTAAGTATCAGTTCCACATGGCAGTAGATGTCAGTGACACTGCTGCCAGGTGGATGGCACTTACTGTAGCCTTGAGGAGATTTTCCTGGTTGAGCGCCACAGATACACAGGCCAAAGCCAAGGATTTCCCTTGTGTTAACAACTCACTTTTTGGGGATAAAACAGAGGCTTACATGAAGAAGGTAGACGAATACAAAACCACCTATGAAAGCAATGCAGCTAAGGAGAAGCCATCAACCTCCTACAGGCCACAGGGAAGGGGAGGCAGAGGCAGGTCAACATATGGCAGACCTTTCTTCCAGGCCCAGGCCACCCCACAGTACCCTCAGAAGACAGGCTATTTTAGGGGTAGGGGCGGAAGGGGCTCCAGATGGGGGAATCGAGCCAACCAGGCTCAACCCCAACCGAAGCAGAATCCCTGACGTGGTTGCCACGTTTTCCTCCCCACTTCCAGTAGGGGGTAGGCTGGCTCACTACTTCCAGGTTTGGAAAATCATCACTATAGACAAGTGGGTCCTGGAAGTAGTGAGTCCGGTCCTGGCCCTCATTTTCAAATTCTTCCCCAGGTTGTGGTCAAGGGTTTTCAGGACAGCTTCCATTTCAGAAAGGAAACTTCTGGAGGCAGACGTGGCAAACCTTTTGCAATCAAGAGCAATAGAACTGGTTCCTTTACTACAAAAGGGAAACGGGTTCTACTCAAGGTACTTCCTGACCTTAAAGAAAAATAGGGAGTGGCAACCCATTTTAGACTGTAGAGTACTGAACAAGCATCTGGCAAAGCCAACGTTTAGGATGGTAACCCTGGCTATGATCCTGCCCATGCTTCAGAAAGAAGACTGGCTGGCATCATTAGACCTAAATGATGCATACTTCCACGTCCTATAAGGGAGTCTCACCGAAAGTACCTAAGCTTCAGACTGTAATAATCACACAGACACCAATGTGGAGTGAGCTGATAAGTTTACTGTATGAAACACACACTTGAAACCGCTGCCAAAAACGCGGGCTTCTGCCCACCAGGCAAGGGTTTATATATACTGTACATGTTAGCACATGCGCATTAGTAAAGCATGAACAAATTGCGTGTACTAATTAACTTCCTTACATCTCCCTTCTCAATTAAACTTCCCCCCCAAAGTAAAATATTTAAAGTTCTATGTAGCTTAGAGTTTTTGTGAGTCTATATAGTCACGATGCCAGGCAGGCCTTCGGATCTCGTGTCCACTGACGTGGCTGATTCTCAGGCTGGAGCTGGTGCCAGTCACTTGGTCCTGACATCTCAGGAGTGGGGCTGACACCACAGGCTCACTTTGTGACTGCCCCAGTGTCACTTGTGGAGGAACCTCCATTGCAGGCATGTCGGGGATCCCATTGTCCTCCATACTGTCGTCCTGCTCACTTCCCTCCTCCTCTCCTCAGATGTGCGAGTTTTGTGGGCCACAAGAGCGGTGCAGTTCAGGGGTTAACAAAAGGTCTCTCCTGTTTCTGCGATACAGTTTCCCATTTGCTTGGACTACATAGGAACGTGGCTCTTCAGTATGGGATTCCACAACTGCGGGGGTCCAGGTATTCTCATGTAAACAGGCTGTCCTGGCTGTAAGGCTGGGAGTGGTCGGGCGAGCAAATTGTAATAAGATTTTAATTTTTTCTTGAGCCCTTCACAATGTAGCTTGCACCTCAACTTGTGGTACTTTTGGTTTAAGTAGCTGAGATCTGGTAGGCATTAAAGTTCTGGTTCTGCGGCCCATAAGCAGCTGTGCTGGAAATCCTAGCCCCCGCAGTGGGGTATTTCTCAGTTCCAAAAGCTGTAAGTAAGGGTCTTGATGATTCACTTGTGCTTTCTTTAACAGTCTCTTTATTGTTTGAATGGCCCATTCTATCATGCCATTACTCTGGGGGTATCTTGGTGAAGACGTTACATGTTTAAACTCATACCTTCGTTGAAAGTCTCTGAATTCAATACAGGCAAATTACAGGCCGTTATCTATTACATGTATTTCTGGAATACCATGTCTTGCACATTGTGATTTAATATAGTTAATCACTGTTTTGCTTGTTGTATTTTGCAACTTGGATATCTCAATGTATTTGGAGTAGTAATCAATCAATGGCAGATAATTTTCCCTTTCAAATTCAAATAGGTCAGCCCCAACATTTTGCCAAAGTCTATCTGGTATCTGATGTGGCTGCATCGGTTCTCTGACTTGTGCTTTCTTGAATTGATGGCAAATGCCACACTTGGCCACCATGTCAGTAATCTGACTATTCATCCCTGGCCAGAATAAAAGATCTCTGGCCCTGTGCTTGCATTTTTCAGTGCCCAAGTGGCTGCTGTGTAATCTGGTTAACATGTCTGATCTCAGTGATATGGGGACTATCAGCATCTCCCCCTTCCGCAAAAGTCCATTTTCTATCGAGATTTCATCTCTGAACTGCCAGTACTGCCTTATCTCGGGGTGCACTGATGCTTTATCCTGGGGCCACCCATTCAAACCAGTGTCTCTCAACTTGGCCAGTACTGAATCATTATCCGTCTCTCACTGAAACAATTTCAGTTTTTCATCACTGCTTGGTGTATAGTCCACCATGTGAACCTCACATTTGTCTAATTCAGTTTCTGGCACAGAATTTTCTCCCACAGCCCTACTCGGGGCATCTGCTATCTGAAGTTCTTTACCCACTTTGTACTGTACTCGCAAATAATACCTTTGCAGTTTTAGTATCATGCATTGAATTCCCGGTGGGGCTGTGGCCAGTGTTTTTTGGAAAAGACTTTCTAGGGGCTTGTGGTCTGATTCAACATAGGCCCGGAGTCTGCCATAAATATATTGGTGGAACTTTGAACAACCAAACACAATAGTTGTGTTTCCTTCTTAATTTGAGCATAATTTCTCTCAGTTCTATTAAGTGATCTGGAAGCAAAAGCACTAGGTCTGCCTTTCTGCAGCAGACAGGCAACCAGCCTTTCAGAGGATGCATCAACAGATAATTCAACAGGTTTCCTTAGATCATAGTAGGCCAGCACCGGGGGGTTGGTAACAACTGATTTTACCAGTGTCAATTTTCACCATTCATCACTGGTGGGTGTTAGCCATGAGCGCAGCACCCCACAGGAGAATTGTTTTTCCAAGGGAGAGGAGCCGGTGCCCAAGTGAAAGGAGCCGGCACCAGCAACATCACCCACGAGGCCGACGTACGTTGTGGCACTCGTGGGCTTGCCAGTAATGGCCATTGGCTTCTCCTCTGCCTCAGTTCTGCTTCTCCTGCCATTAGAGACAGCACCTCGCATCCTGCTCTGCTCTACTCTCCCATGTCAGTGGCCTAGTTTAGCGTGGCACCACTACCTCAAGTTTGGAGCCATTTTTTGATAAACGCCATTGATGCCATTCATCTCTTCTTCACCTCAGTTCTACCGTCAAAGTCACTCGATGCCATTCCTGAATCTCAGTAAGACCTTTCCAATTATTTTTACCTGAGTGGCGTCAAGTCTGTACTGTACTGTGATTTCATTTCTTGCTCGCATCATGCCTGGTTCAGGGGACAGAAAACATTCTTCTAAGGCGGGTCAGCCTCCCATGCTTCAGTGTCCCTGCAGCTGGCAGTTTTCTGCGACGGACCAGCATGATGTTTGCCTTGCCTGCCTTGGACCTCAACACGACATGGATCACTCGACACCTGCTTCCCGATGGACTGCCACATTCGAGCACCACACGTTGAAAGTCTGCAGGGCTCTGCCGACTTTCGGGAAGGGGTCACTCTTGGCGGTCCGAGCATAGGTCTCTTCACCCTTCCTCCTGGTCATCTCCTGGGTCTATATGGTCCAGTGAGGAGGAGGCCTCCTCTTCTTCCAGCCTTGCCACGGAGGAGGTCTGTACCATGGTGCCGGGGACCGGTCTGGCTCCACTTGGAGCTGGCCCGGGAGCACTGCCCTGGCAGTCACCTCTTCGGAGGTGCAGGATCCCCCGTTGTCGGCACCCACGGCCACTGGATCCGGCACGGGGTGTTCCTCAGTGCCATCCCGGATCCCGGAGCTGTTCATGGCTCTGGTGATCAGGGCAGCACCACTAGGGGTGCTGGGCCTACAAGTGGTGCAGTTCATGGCACCATAGGCAGCAGAGTCCCCAGGGTGGCCGGTCAGGGGGTCTTCTGGATCTCCTCCTCCCCCCTGGAGCTGGAGGATTGGGAGGCTGATCCAGACTGGTGACCCAACTCCTCAGAGATGGTGGGCTCTCTGAGGCCCAGGACCCTTGGGCCCTCCTGGGTGCCCCCTCATGTGACCGGTGCAGACTCCCATGCCAACGGTGGTGCCAGGGGTGTTGCGTAGGTCAGTGGCCCCAGGGCTGGGATGGTCTGGGCATTGGAGAGGGGTCAGCTGCTGTCCCCAGTGCCGTCCTTCTTCCAGATGTTAGGGCCAGAACCTCCTCCTCTGTGGCTCTCCTCAGGGATCCTGCAGAACTGGGGGGGTCCTATGGCATAGGATGCGAGGAAGAGGTCTTCCTCAGAGTCAACGGGGTTGAGAGGATGGGGAGAGGAACTGCAGTGCTCCCTTGTAGTTCTTTGAGGCTTGGGGAGGAGCCGCAGTGCTGAGCCCAAGTTCTCTCTATCATCCCATTCGAGGGAGTCCTCATTGGGTGGGGATGGGGTCCGCCCTTCTGGATTCATGTGGCCTCGGTCCCCTCATAGGGATGCTTCCCCTACAGGGCTCAGTCCGGACCATTTCAGGTTTCTTCAAAGGCCGGTGACAGAGCAGACCTGCAGATCCCCTGGTCATCTGGGATCACCTGTTAGGTCTCCTAGTCCTGGCAGAGGCGCTCCACTTGCTGTGGTACATTCCTCTCCCTTGCTTCTGCATCCAGACCCTCTTCTCCCATGCCATGTGGGTCCTTTGAGACCTTTGACCTGGGAACAATTCAGATCCCAGGCTGCGGATTTCCCCTGTTGTGTTAGGGCTATAGACGAGCAGGTCTTTCACCTGTCTCCCCTGCTGCAGCCACAGTCTGAATCGTCAGGTTCCTCAGTCTCCTTATCGTCCTCCATCGAGGAAGAGAAGACCTCCATCCTCTTGTCCTCTGATGCTGATCAGACACAGTATCAACGTTTCCTGGCGAGGCTGATCGTCGACCTGCACATTTCTTATGTTGCTCGCCGCAATACCGAGCGTACGACGTGAGCCTTCTTGAGTGAATACACAGCTTCCATCTGCCCCAGCTCCAGCCCCTTTGGACTGCCAGCATCAATACTGCACACCCCAGAGGTCTCCAGGTACACTGCTGCATTCCCCTGTGGGACTAACGTGACAGGACACCCCTACCGGGCATAGATGTCTGGTCCATGACCGGCCCCCAGATCCGGACTCTGCGGTGTTCGACTGCCTGGGGCGGAGAGTCTTTTCCTCAGCGCGGATGCCTATGTGCATTGCTTCACATCAGGCACACCACTCTGCCTATAACAGGAACTTGTGGGCGATGCAGGGCCAGGCACTGGCATCGCTGCCTGATTTGGAGGCAACCAGGCAGGCCACAGCCCTCTCTGCAATAGGCCTGGAGTTGGCAAGGCACCAGACAAGGGCATCTTATGACGCCAGTGAGGTCACTTCATGGCTTGAGGGGACAGCAGTCTGCATTAGGCACATGGTGTGGCTTCGCCTTTCCCAGATCTTCCCTTGTCAATCTTCACCATTTATTACTACTTGGGTAGTGCCAGAGGCATGTACCCGCTACAGGAGATTTTTTTTTTTGGAGGCGGCTCCAACGGTGCCGCCCATGAGAGCGACGTGTTTTGTCATGCGTGAGGGGTGGCCGTTAGGTGCCTCAGACTCCTCCTCCATCTCAGTTCTGTTTCTTCTGCTGTCAAGGCTACACCTGATGTGCAGTTAGGATTTTTCAGTACTAGGCCTATTTGTCATTTGTCGATGCCATTCAAGACTCCTTCTTCCTGCTTTTTCTCGATGTCGTCAATGGTAAGACTGTTCTTTTTCTTCTCTTTATTCGAGGACGCCGAGAGCTGTGCACTGTTTTTGCCTTAATTGTTTCTCATCATGTCAGGTTCAGGGGCAAAACACAAGTTGAAGGCAGGCCACATCCCTATGTGTTGGTGCTCCTGTGGCTGGCATTTTTCCGTCGTGGACCAGCATGATGTTTGTCTCCATTGCCTGGGACCCAACCATAATATGGATGTGTGTGATGCCTGTTTCTCGATTGTCTGTCACATCCTGGAAGTCCGCGCATTCAAGATCGGCAATGCTCTACTGACTTTTGGGGGACGGCGCCACTCCAGGGATTCCCAGGTAAGGTCTCTAGACCCTTCCTCCGGGTCCCCTCTCAGGCCCATACGGTCTGGAGAGGAGGCCTCCTCATCTTCTCTTGCCAAAGAGGAGGCCTCTTTCGCAGTGTCAGAGGAATGCCGAGGTCCCTCCCAGGGCCACGGCGGGGACACCACTTCAGCAGTCACCTCCTCAGAGGTGCAGGCTCCCTCAGCGTCGAGGCCCAGGTCTGCTGGGCCTGGCATCGGTGGACCTTTGATGCCGCCTTCTGGTGCCGTTTCAGATCTGACGGTGCCGTTTACAGTGCCATGTTGGCTCTCGGCCGTGCCCGCTGTGCCGTGGGCCCAGTTAGTTCTTCTAGCTGTGCCGATTCGGGTCACAGCACCAAGGGTGGTGCCGTGGGTCTAGCCAGCACGATTGGGGAGTCAGGGCCAGGTCTCGGTGTTGGGGGGTCCGGGGTCGTCCGGCACTGCCAACACCGTTCGCGGTGCCGTTTCACTGGAGACTGCCAGGTGGCCAGTATTGTGGTCCAGCTGGTCTCTTCCTTCTCGGAGTGAGATGATTCAGATGTGGACCTGTCCTGGCACCCTGACTCTTCAGAGTCAGGGTCTCCAGTGAGATGAGGTGCTAAGCGGCCCAGCGCGCCTATTCCTCTGTCTCCTCTGCTGTCCTCCCCTGAGGCCTCCCAGGCTGGGGGTGGTCTGGGGTCCCTGGAGTAGGATTGCGTGGAGGCAGAGGGAGGGGCTCTGCCTCCTAGGAAGGTTGTGGCAGCTGCTGATCCCAGTGCTGCTGCACCCCCTCAGGGTGGGGGGTCGCTGGGGTCAAGGAGGAGGGCATTCTCAGAGTCCGAAGGGTCGAGAGACAGCGTTCAGGCACCTCGATCTTCATCTGCCACCCCTCGGGGGGCGGGTAGGAGTCGTAGCGCTGAGCCCTGTCTTTTCCTCTCAAGCCCCAGGGACCCCTCTGGTGGTGTTGCTGTGGGCTGCCCTTCTGGACCCATGCAGCCCCAGGTTCATCACAGGGGAGAATCCCCTACTAGGTTCTTCCAGTCTTCGCATCCCCAGGGTTCCGTTCTGTGACCTGGTTTGTTGTCTGGGATCCTGCCAGCTCAGGCCCCGTTCCCCAGATTTCAAAGCCTCAGCAGAGGACAGTTCCCTCACTGTAGGAGCCCCTCTCCCATTCCTTTGCAGCCAACCCCCTCTCTCCCAGGCCATGTTGGTCCTACAGGCCCGTTATCCTGGAAGATGTTCAGAGGCTCTGCGGCGGCCTGCCCCTCATATGTTAGCTACATGCATGAGCAGGTGTTTCACCTGTCCCCACCACTGCAGGAGTCCTCTGGACATTCGAGCTCTCCATCATCCTCGTCTCCCTCCTCAGAGGGAGAGGACCCCACTGTTCATCTCTCCTCTGATGCTGATTTCACTGAATAGCAACAATTCCTTTCGAGGATGGTGGGGGATCTTCCTATCTCCTTTGTTAGGCAAGACAGTACCGAACGGGAGACACGTGAATTCCTCAGTGAATTCAGTGCCCAGCATTTGGTGGTACTATCCTGGCCTATTCTCTTCCAGGAGGCATCTATCCATTCCTAGCAGTCGCCAGCCGCCCTTTCTCCAGCCCCAGCAGACTGCGGAAGAAGGTATTGTGCCCCATTGGAATCTCTAGGTACTCTCCCCAACCCACCTTCAGGATTGGCATACCTAGAAACTCCCTCTGGACACCACCTTCTGGCGCATGACCGTCCACCGGACTCAGATTCCCTACAGTTTGACCAGTGGGGGCGAAGAGTGTTCTCTTCCTCTTGTGCGATGTTATGCATTGCGTCACATCAGGCTCATCATGCTGCCTACAGTAGGCATTTGTGGGTGCTGCTTTCTCAAATCTTAGCATCAATGCCTGATACTGAGCAAACCAGACAAGCCATTGCCCTCTCTGCTATAGGCCTGGAGCTGGCAAGACACCAAGCAAGGGCATCTTAGGACGCCAATGAGGAGGCATCCAGGCTTGCAGAGACAGCGATCTGTATCAGACGGACGGCATGGCTTCATCTATCAAGGTTGTCACCCCTGGCCCGGCATAGGGTGATTCACTCTGCTTTCCGGGGGACCTGTCTCTTTTTCTCCAGAGCTAGGAGACTTCTGCAGGGGCTTCCTCCATCTCCCCATCCTCAGGGGACACCTCCTAGCTCTCCTCCACCATAGGCTTCTCACTTGATTAGCCTAGGGTATTCTCCTCCAGTTTCCCACCAACAGGAGGCTGGGGATCTTGCTCCCTCAGGGTTTCTTCCCCCCCCTTGGGGGGGAAGCTTAGTACTCACCCAAGCAGTAATGAATGGTGAAGATTGGCAAGGGAAGATATGAAAATTACATACCTACCGTAATTCTTGATCTTCTCTTGTATCTTCACCATTCATTACTGATACCCACCCACCTTCCCCTCAGTGGCCTCCTACTGCGGTGTCTCCCCCTCCCTCCTCGTTCCTCTCCTTTCCTTTGGCCTTTATGCCAAAAAAAAAAAAAACTATCCTGGTTTCTGTTCTTCTTGGACGGATCTTTTTTTCTCAAGGGAAAGGGGAAAGAGTAGGACTTTTTCTCCTATCCTGAGGGAACTCTTTCTGACTGCCCCTAGGGGTGACCTCTGGGCTCCTTAGCCACATTGTTCAGTTCACAGCTGAAGAGACCTTCCCTCTATGGCTCGGCCTCAGAATTAAAATTCCCCCTGGTGAGCATTATTTAATTGTCAGCTTCTTCTGGCTGGTGCTTCTGCACTTCTTAACTTTGAACTGCTGCCCTTGCCTTGCCTTCAGGGAGTCCGATTGAGTTCCCACTCTATCCTTCATACAAAACTGCCTTTTGTAGGGCCAATCCCCACACACTTCGATGTTAGCACTTAACAAGGTGCTATGGGGCTTACCCCCCCCATAGTTGGGCACTCTCCTTCCGGAACAGATTTCGGTCCGGGCAATCTGTGAGCTCTCAGCTACAGTGTAGGGGATTGGGATGATGAGACGATAGAAAATCTGCCCTTTGTGTCCAATCTATTCAGGCAGTTTGGTTGAACCTTTTTCCCCAGTCCTATTAGGAGGGATTCTTGCTCCCTTGGTTTTGGTTCCGAGCTTATAACCCTCTCAACCAATATATCTATGGACAGTGTTCTCCCCTCTTAGCATCCTTTCTTTCTTCTCTTTCTTCTTCCTTTTCTCTTTATCTGTTCCTCCCTTAGAGCCGCCCCAGATGGGAGGCCCTGTGGTCCCTTAGGGTAGGCATTCTCCCTCTTCTATCTGTCCTCTACTGGCTTATTCCTTCTTCAGTTTATATCCTTTCCTTTTTCTGTCCCTTGGCTCTCTTGCCTCACTGTCCCCTTTTTTTCCCTTTACCCTTTATTTCGCCTCTCCTGCTACCAGAACTGAGATGGAGGAGGAGTCTGTGGCACCTAATGGCCGCCCCTCGCGCATGACGTGAACGTTGCCTCTGGGCGGCGCCCATTGAGCCGACTCAAAAAAAATCTCCTGTAGCGGGTGTGCGCCTCTTGCACTACCCAAGCAGTAATGAATGGTGAAGATACAAGAGAAGATCAAGAATTACGGTAGGTACGTAATTTTCATTTATCACCCCTGGCCCAGCGTAGGGTGATTGCCTCCACATTCTGGGGACCCCCCTTTTCACCCACAGGGTGAGATGGAAACTGCAGGAGCACCTTCCTTCTCCCAGGGGACAGGGGACCCTGCCTCAGCCTGACCAGTCTCAGGCCTAGCTGGTCTGTAGAGGGTCTCCTCCTCCTGTGTTGCCCCCACAGGAGGCTGAGGGATGTTAGTTCCTCAGGGAAGTGCTGAACCCCCTTAGGGGGACTTGGTACTCACCCACCAGTGATGAATGGTGAAGACTGACACTGGGAAGATATGAAAATTACGTACCTACCATAATTCTTGATCTTCCAGTGTATCTTCACCATTCATCTGGCCAGCTGCATTCACGAGCAGCCTAGATAGACCATGATGGCCTTTTGGTGCTGGCAATTTTCATATGTTCATATCACTGAATCCAGCCCACCTTCCCCTGAGAAGGCCCCAGCCTCTGGGCAGTCCACCCTGCTGGCTGTTCTCCCTAGGTCCATGGGGGGACACCCTTCCTCCCATGGCATTAAGTACCTTCTTCTCCCAAATTAAGGGAGGGGTCTCTTGGGAGAGGAGCTAGTAGGGCTTCACATTGGGAGAACTTTGGGGAGACTTCTGGAGGGCTCCTCCCTCTGCCCATGAGGGAGTTTCTGGGACCGGTCTCCTCCCTTCAGAGGGCTGGTCCTTTTGGAGGTCCCTGTATTTGGGGCGGAGTCAGGGGGGTCAAAAGGACTCCCCCCCCCCTTCTTGTACTTCATCTCCTTCTTCTTCCATCCCTTAACTCTCCCTCTGACTCAGAGGGGCTGTTGATGGGTGGAGATCTCACACTTCTCTGAACCCCGCGGGTTCGCCTCCCAGCTTTGGCTGGGGTGGTGTACGCCCGCCCAGGAGGATTCTCCCGATTAATCGGGAGGGGGACCTTCCTGATCACCCTTTAACAAGGAAGGAAGATTACTGCTGCCGTATGCACTCAAGCTCCATTCTAAAATTGCTGCTGCCTCTGAAGACATTGTCTGCCTTCCTCTGGGCTATGGGTCAGCCTTCAGGTCCTCCACTTCTCCCATTCCCCGGTTTTCTCTTTTCTTGTTCTTTTCCTTTCTTCTCTTCTTTCCTATTTTCTCTGGCTGTCCAGGGACTGGGGCCTTATTGCCCAAATCTACAGAGCCTCTTCCTCCTCTGTCCTCTGGCTGGCCTATTCCTTTTTCAGTTTATATCTTGTCCTTTTGCTGTCACTCAGGCTCCCTTGCCCACCCTCATTTTTTCTCTACTCTCATTCCCTCTGTCTCTCTAGCATGCGGAACTGAGGCGGAGTAGGAGACAACAGCTGTTACTGGCCAGCCCACAAGTGCCACGATGTACATCGGCCTTGTGGGTGGCACCACCAGCGCCGGCTCCTCCCCCTTGAAAAAGAAAAATCTCCCATGGGGTGCTGTGCTGACAGCTAACACCCACCAGTGATGAATGCTGAAGATACACTGGAAGATCCAGAATTATGATAAGTACATAATTTTAATTTTTCAGTTCTTGAAAGGCCTGTTGGTGGTGCTCCTCCCAGTGCCATGCTGTTTCTTTGTCTAGTAACTCTCTCAACAGCTTATTCACAGTTGATAGGTTTGGAATAGATTTTGCCAGGTAGTTTACCGTGCCCATAAATCTCTGTAAACAGTCTTATTTTGGGGAACAAGAAACTGGATAATTGCTTTAATTTTCTCGGAGTCTGCCAACAACCTGTTGTCACTTAACTTCTGTCGAATATATTGGACCTCTGACATTTTGATTTTGGATTTCTTTAGATTTAGAGACAAATGCTTGTCTCTGACTCTTCGTAGAACATGCCGTAACCTCTCATTGTGCTCTTGTGCATTAGCTTCCCATATTAGGATGTCGTCCATAATGACCTCTGTGCCCTTGAGCCCTTCAAAAATGTGCAAAATTTTCTTTTGGAAGACTTCTGGTGCTGTGCAAATCCCAAAGGGGAGACGTTTGAACTTGTACCTCCCAAAAGGTGTATTAAAAGTCACTAGATCAGAGCTAGATCCATCCAGTTTAATCTGCCAGAAGGCATGCCCTGCATCTAATACTGTGAATACTTTGGCCCCTGCTAGCCTGGCTGCAACCTCTTCGACTGTTTTCATTGGGTAATGTTCCCTTTTAATTGCTTTATTAAGATCTCTGGGATCTATACATTCTAACTCCAGCGATGCTCAGAATGTTCATAACTTTATGCAGTAAGCCTGGAGGGTTGGACTGCCCGGAGAGATGGAACACATGCAAATGAGTAGAATTCTTTGCACGTGTGCATCTTTCAAATACTGCCTCTACCAACTGTAGTGTTCTAACCTCTTCAGATTTTTCTCTCCGCTTGAAAGTCTGGTCGCTCAGAGTGGTCGTCTTACTCTATCACGTGAAAGAAGATTCAAAACCTTAAAAAACGTAAGTATTGTCTATTTCTTTTATTGCATCTACTGATTGTTAGTGTAAATCTTGTTTATTGCTTGAATTATACATTTTTTCCAGTTCCTCACAGTTTGGGATAACCGTGGGGGAACCGGGTTAGTTGTTTAACTCATTGGGGATCTCTGATTAAAGAGCCTTGTTTTTGTCTATTATTAGTTTAGTTTTTTAGTATATTTTATTATTTTTGTAATCGCTTTCAATCGGTTACAGAACTACTGAACCGGTTCATGTATCATTTCCTGGGTTCAGTTCCACTGTTTCCAGAACTGACCCCAAAAATTAAATAAAAAAAGGTATAATAGTAAAATAACCACATTTACTCTTTTATTAGCAATTAGTGTTTTTTCTCATTTTAGACATCACCATGTCAGAGAAACCCAAAAAGATAAATGGAGAACCAGGTTTTAAGAATTGTTTAAAATGTGGAGATTTATTTGCTAAGGCAGACAAACACACCTTATGTGTGGCTTGCCTGGGATTTGAACATCTGGATCAGGATTGTGAAGTATGTAAAACTTTCCCAGAAAACAAACATGGAGAAACACCTTGAAAGGCTAAACAAAAGATTTCCTAGGGGTCCCTCTGGCTCTGACCAGCTGACACCCCAATCTGCAGTGGCTGAACCCACAAGTTTGCTTACCCCTGCCCCGATACGGGCAAAAAAGGGGCAAAAAGAGGTAAAGAACTGGCTGTCTCCCTGGTTCCCTCAAAGAAACTCAAGAAAACTAAACATGCAGAATCTTCCCCTGCGAAACCAGGGACTTCTGTGCAGGTGCCTGCTATGCCCTCGGCTCAAGAGATAGCCCAGGTTTTTAAAATTATCCAGGCACTGCAAAATATTGTTCCCCAGCAGCCTGCCCCTACCAAGGGTCCCCAGGCTAGCAGTGGAGTGTTGCCCCCTTTACAGGAGGAGCAGTATTATGAGGAGGAAGATGATCCTTTTCAAGACCATGAACCAGTTCCCCCAGAGGTATCCCCTGAGCAGGATTTTGGTTCTCTCCCCAGGATGTCGGAGGATTACCCCTCACGTTTCACACTGGTGAGGAGAATGGCAGATGCTCTTGATGTTGCTACCACAGAGCAGGTTGAGGATGAGGAGGAAACGGAATATTTAAATATGATGGGTTTGACACCCACAAAAGCTCTTCTGTCAGTTTATACATTTTTTAAAAAGGACACCCTGAAACTTCTGCAGACCCCTAATTCTGTTCCTCCTATTGATAGGAGAATAGATAAAAGATATCAGTTGGACAGTATGGGAGCTGATTTCCTTTTCTCCCATCCTGACCTTCAAGGGGTTATACAGCAGGCAGCCTGCGACAAAGCCAGAGTTCCTCTGTCCTCACACCCTCCAGACAAGGACGCCAGGAAAATGGATAGCATGGCCAAAAAAGGCTATTTGTCAGCTTCTTTGGCCATGAGACAGGCTACTTTTCAAGCTTATGCAGCCCAGTACCAAAAATCCTTGTGGCAGTTGGTACTGGACATGTCCATGAAAGCCCCCTCACCCTTGTCCGAAGACCTGGCTGACACTGCCAGGTTTGGGCTGGAGGCGGCTAAGTACCAGTTCCAGATGGCTGCTGATTCCAATGACACTGCAGCCAGATGGATGGCTAACACCATGGCTCAGAAAAAGGTTTGCTTGGCTCAGGGCCACTAACCTTACTTAGGCTACTCAATCCAAAGCCCTGGATTTTTCTTTAGAGGGAAAGACTCTTTCTAGGAGCGTGGATATGTTGTTAATCCACACTTCTTGGCATATCCCCTTCCACTTTAAATCTTACTGGAAGTCTTCAAGCTGACTTCTCCCACCCACCCTGGTGGTATATACCTTGGCTCCACCCCATGACACCAGATCTTCCTTTCGGCTGGAAGATACAGGTTCCCTCGTGCTCTCAAAGCATATCGTAGGCTCTGGATTCCACTTGTCGGTTTTTAATGAAAATTATTCTTAAACTTGTTCAAGTTAGTGATTGTGCTTTCACCGCATCTGACATGGAGGAAAAATCTTCCCCTAGATTTCGCCAGTGCCCCTGCGGCCAGAAGATGTCACGAACCGACCCCCCACATAATATTTGTTTACTGCCTAGGTGTCAGACATGACACCTTGTCATATAGTTTTTGCCTGGCCTTCCATCCCAATGTCCTGGACGACCGCAAGGCATGTTTGAAGCTGGGGAGACCGGAGAAAAGGAACCCATCAGTGAAATCGAAGGAGATGAGGTGGGCGGTTCCCTTGGCCGCGGGATCCGTCGAGCAGCTGGAACAAATGAAAGCATTTGAGGAGGAAGCAGCTCGAGCTTCAGCCAATCCAAGCTTCTTTGTTCTCCTGAACCTTGGCTCCACCTTTTCAGGCTCCTTCAAGGAGTTGTGCCAGTCTCTTCCCCCACTCAGGGTGAGGCGCCCTCAGCCTCACACTCCTCCCGCTCTTGGAAGAGAGAGAAGCACTCCATGTCTTTGTCTCGACAAAGATGTTCCTGGGACCGAGAGAGGCCCGAGTCCCAGGAGCACGCGGTGTCGACTTCGGTCGAGATCGCATCCTCGGCTGCCGGCTTTATGGATCTTCCATCTGGCCAGGGGACCGAGGAAGTGGCCAACGAGGTCGAAATTATCCTTGACCCGATAGACTCTTTGTCGCCAGCCGTGGCCGACGACTCATTGGAAAGGACTCCGGTCCATGTATTCCCTGATGAGGAGACCCAGCCTGCTGGTGTCCCCATCAAGGACCAGGTTCCGGACCCTCAGTTTTCACTAACCTCAGTGTCTCCCAATTGTCCAAGTTGGCATCCTCAATCTCGGTTGAGGTCCAGAACCCCCTCAGCCAAACGGCCGAGAAAGAGCCATAAGCGCTCTAAAAAGAGGCATCGCCACAGGTCTTCATCCTCCTCAGATGAGGAGAGGCTCTGGCAGAAACTCCGCTGGCGTTATGAAGACCTCCTGTGGCAACAGCTGATTTTGACCGGGCAGAAGCTGGCTCCACTGCCCACCCCTGCCATAACTTGGCTCCTGTCTCCTAGGCTGACACCAACCCCTCCAGAACCGAAGCCACCAATTCCTCCGCCCGTGGAGCCAATCCGTCTTCTCGCTCAGCCTATTCCGGTCTCTCCACCGATCCTGGTGGAACCACCATCTAAACAGCCTGAGGGAGGGGCGCCCTTGAAAGAGGACTGACAAGACACCGGGCTTCCCCGATATCTGTTGATTATAGTCACCATGGACCACCCTCGGCACATTGAGGGTGACTTAGGTGGTAGACCACTCTACCATGACTCCTCAGACTCAGACGTCACTGGCTTGCACTCACATCATGGGGATGATGAGTTGACAGTCGGTGCAGGGTTGGAGGAAGGCCCTTCCTCCTTCCAGGGCATCCTCCACTTTATCTCCGACTCCACCAGAATGACTCTGGAGCCCATCTAGAAAAAGGCGGAGTGCCCTCTTACTGATATTCTCAAAAGAGGGGATACTCCGACAGAGGCCTTTCCAGTGGCTGAGGCCATCGTTGGCCCAGCCCTTGAACTTTGGCAGCACCCCCCTCCTGCTCAGCACCATCTGCCTGCATGGCCCGCAAGTACATGGTGCCCTTGGGGTCCCTTGCGGGGTTCACTGAACACCCTTCGGCTGAGAGTCGGGTGACCACCTCGGTGTTCAGGCATATAGGTAGTTCGGCCTATACTGACTGACCCCCGGACAAGGAGTCCAAAAATATGGATCACTCTGCCTGCAAGATCTACTATGCCTGTTCTCTGGGCCTTCATCAGGCCAGCTCGGCTGTTATCATGGCACACTTCTCCCATGCCCTCTTAGGGTCATTGGACGAGGTCCTCCCTCATCTCCCACCAGACATGCAGACTACTGTCAAGCAGGTCCGTGACCAAGGTCATGCTATCGCTAAACAGCAGCTCCAGACAGCCTTGGATATAGGGGATTCTTGTGCCTGCTCATTGGCAGCCGCAGTGGCCTCATGCCACAGGGCTTGGTTGAGGCTTTCCTCCTTCCCAGTGGATACTCAGCATAAGCTTGCTGATGTGCCCTTCCTGGGGACCGACTTGTTTGGTCCAGGAGTGGCTGGTCACCTTCAGCGTATAGAGCAGTCCAGTGCCACACTGGATGCTACTTCTGCCAAAGGCTCTTCGGGCAGGAACCAGAAAAAGGGAACGAAGAAGCCATTTGGGCACTCTTCCCCTGCGGTCAGGCAGCCCTCCTATCAAGGAGGTCAGCAACAACAGCAGCAGCAGGCTCAATCTTGGCACCCGTGGCCCAAGCAGGGCCCTCAACAGCCCCATAAAGGAGGCTGAGGTGCAGGTCCTGGAGCCTCCTCTTCTAAGCCTACTCAGTGGCGGGTTGGGGTTTGCCACCCCTACACCCATCACGCCAGCTCTGGGTCCTCCCGTGGGGGGCTGGCTCCACCACTTTCTTTCCGCCTGGTCTGCTATCACTTCGGACAGGTGGGTTCTTGAAGTGGTCGGACTGGAACTGCCTCTGGAATTCAAGCAGTACCCTCCCAGCCGAGCCTGTGCCCCACAGAAGGAACGGATCTCCACATGCACTGTCAGGTCTTTGAGATGACATGGCTCAGCTCCTCTGCAAGGAGGCAGTAGCTCCAGTGCCAGATCCTCCAAAAGACCCAGGCTTTGTTTCCAGGTACTTCCTGGTGCCCAAGCAGACAGGGGATTGGCGACCTATCCTAGATCTCCACAACCTGAATCAATATCTCGGGTCCCGCACCTTTCAGATGGTCACTCTAAACCAGATCATACCATTCCTGGGGCGAAACATGTGGTTCTGTTCACTGGATCTACAAGACGCGTTTTTTCACGTCCCAATGCATACGTCCCATCAGTTGTTCCTCCGCATCAGGGTCGAAGGGACCCTGTATGAGTTCCGAGCCATGCCGTTTGGCCTGTCATCAGCCCCTCGTGTCTTCACCAAATGAATTGCAGTGATGGTGGCCCACCTTCGGCATTGAGGAGTCAGAATCTACCCTTAACTTGACGACTGGCTCTTGGCAGGTTCCTCCATTCAGGAGGTGGAGAGGTCCAGGGACCTAGCCCTTCAAACCTGCTCCCAGCTTGGCCTCCTGATCAATGACGCCAAGTCGGAACTTGTGCCCTCTCAGGTGATGGGCTTCATTGGGGCAGAGCTCAACTCCTGTCAAGCCAGAGCTCGGTTCCTGGTGGAGATCCTTTTCCTCGTCATTTCTGGTTGGGCATTTGCGCCCTGCCCAGGACTTTCTGCACCTTCTGGGTTACATGGCAACGTGCACCTCAATGATCCATTGGGCCCAGTGGAACATGTGCCCCCTCCAGTGGGAGCTGGCCACCCAGTGGACTCAGCAACATGGTCATTTCAACCAGCTGATCACTGTAACCCAGAAGATGTGGGACACTCTCCAATGGTGGACCACCCCAGACTGGTTGCAGGAAGAGATCCTGTTTGTCCACACCGAGCCGACGGTTGGCCTCACAACTGATGCCTCTCTCATGGGCTGGGGAGCCCACATGGGAGACAACAGGGCCCCCGGGTTCTGGACCCCCGAGGAATCCTGATGCCACATCAACCTGTTGGAGCTCAGAGCAGTCCAGACTGGCACTGTCAGCTTTTGCTCCTCAGCTCTGGGGTCAAGTGGTTCAAGTCCAGACGGACAATACCATGACCATGTACTACCTCAACAAACAGGGTGGCACGCACTTCTATCTGCTGTGCAAGGAGACACTTCACATCTGGACCCTCGTAAGCCGGTTGGAGGTGGATCTCCTAGCCATCCATGTGGCAGGAGCCTCGAACCAGCTGGCGGATGCTCTCAGCCATTTAGGCTAGACATCCCACTAGTGGTCTCTCCATCCAGTGGTAGCTAACAGCCTGTTGTCCCATTGGGGAAAACTGCTGGTGGACCTGTTTGCCTCAAGGGAAAACACCAAGCTGAGGCTGTACCGTGCCCACCCCCCTCAGCAGGGCTTGCTTCAGGGGGATGCCTTCTCGAGACCATGGACCCCAGGCCTCCTCTGTGCCTTCTCTCCATTTCTCTTGATCCACAAGGTGTTACTCAAGGTGAGGAGGGACAAGGCAAAGGTGATTCTGGTAGCTCCAGACTGGAGACGCCATTTCTGGTACCCAGATCTCCTCAGCCTCAGCTGCAGGCCCCCGGAGCAGTTTTTTACACACCCGGACCTGATATCTCTGAACCAGGGGAAGGTATTCCATCTGGACCTTCAATTCCTGCACCTCACAGCCTGGTACCTGAGTGGCTAGAGTTTGAGGTTTTTGGTCTTTCCGAAGATGCCTACACCGTGGTGGAGTCATCCAGAAAGGAATCGACCAGGAAATGTCATGCCTTCAAATGGAAAAGGTTTTCCATTTGTCAGAGAAAGGGTCTGGAGCCCTTGTCCTGTTCTGTGACTGACATTCTCGACTACCTTTGGTCTCTCTCCAAAGGGGGTCTATGGGAATCGACTCTTAGGGTGCACCTGGCAGCCATTTCTACTTACCAGGCATGAGCTGGTTAGCCAACATTATCACAGGAGATAGTGGTCGGGCGTTTTTTTCAAAGGCCTGGATCACATAACCCCTTCGGTGCATGAACCTCCACCTCTGTGGAATCTGTTGCTGGTTTTGGCAAAGCTGTTAGGCAAGCTATTTGAACCCATGCACAAATGTGAACTTTCATACTTGTCATGGAAGACAGCCTTCCTGGTGGTTATCATGTCTGCCAGAAGGACAGGGGAGCTCCAGGTGCTTTCGGTGGACTCCCCTTATCTGGTCTTCCACAGGTACAAAGTTGTCCTGGCCCCAACCCGAAATTCCTTCTGAAGGTGGTATCAGAGTTTCACCTTAACCAGGTGTTGACTCTCCCAGTTTACTACCCTAATTACACCTCGGACGCCGAGTACAGGCTCCATACCTTGGATCTGAGATGTGCTCTGTCCTACTACAAGGAGAGGACGGTGGAAATTCATGGAGAGGTTCGCCAGCTGTTTGTCACGTATGCTGAAGCCGCTTCTGGCAGACCTGCAGCCAAATGGACCATAGCAAGGTGGATTATATCATGCATAGGTCTGTGCTATGAGTTCATGGGCAAGGAGCCTCCCAGAGGGATAAGAGCTCATTCTACCCACCACACTGCTGCATCGGTGGCTGCTTCCAGGGACATCCCTATCCAGGAAATCTGTCGGGCTGCTACCTGGAAGTCAGCAAACACCTTTATTACCCACTACCACATCGACCTTCAGGCACGCCGGGATGCTGGTTTTGGGGCCTCGGTTCTCCAATTTTAATTTCCTAAGTAGGGGTGTGCTTCTTGCCTCCCTCCTCCTGGAGAACTGCCTGGAGTCTGCCAAGAAGTGTGGATGAACATATCCGCGCTCCCAGAAGAACAGGTTACTCACCTGTAACAGTAGTTCTTGGAGTGGTATATGTTGTTCATCCACACACACACACACCCTCCCCAGCTTCGGGCACACAACCTTGCTTCCAGCGGGCTAAGATCTGGCATCATGGGGCAGAGCCGAGGTATATACCACCCGGGTGGGTGGGAGGATCCAGCTTGAAGACTTCCGGCAAGATTTAAAGTGGAAGGGGACATGCCAAGAAGTGTGGATGAATAGCATATACCACTCCTAGAATTACTGTTACAGGTGAGTAACCTGTTCTTTTGGGGAATCCACAGTTGCATACATGAAAAAAGTGGATGAGTATAAGGCAACCTATAAAAGCAACTCTGCCAAGGAGCGTGCTTCTCCATCCACTAGGCCTTATAGAAGAGGGGGCAGAGGAAGGTATTTTATGACCAGACCCTTTTTCCAGTCAGTAGCTATGCCCCAGTACCAGCAGTATCCACAACAGGGATACTCTAGGGGTAGAGGTAGGAGGGGCTCCAGGAGGGGCTTTCAAACCCAGCCTCAGCCCCAACCAAAGCAAAACCCCTGAGGCTCAGGCCACCTCCTCCTCCCTCCCTGTCGGAGGCAGACCCTCCCAGTTCCTCCAGGCATGGCTAAGCATCACCACAGACAAGTGGATGCTGGGGGTAGTGGGTCAGGGTCTGTCTCTGGACTTCAGATCTTTTCCTCCACAGAAGACCAAGGTTTACTGCTCACCTCCTCTAGCAGAGAGGTCATTACTAGAAGCAGAGGTTCAGAAATTGTTACAACTCAGAGCAGAGGAATTAGTTCCTACCACCCTGAGAGGAAAGGGTTTTTACTCCAGATACTTCCTAACAACAAAGAAAAGTGGGAAGTGGCAGCCAAAATTGGACCTCAGAGCTTTGAACAAGCATGTGAAAAAAACAAAGCTCAACATGGTAACTTTGGCTCGAATATTGCCAACAATCCAAAAAGGGGACTGGCTGGCATCACTGGACTTGAAAGATGCCTATTTCCACATCCCCATAAAGGAATCCTACAGAAAATATCTCAGATTCAGACTCCCTTCAGGCCACTATCAGTTTTCAACTTTTCTTTTCGGTCTCTCCTCAGCACCAAGGGTATTCACAAAGTGCCTAGTTGCTGTAGTGGCATATCTACGAAGACTGGCTTCTCTTACCTACACAATTGGCTGGTAGTGGGAAACTCACCCGACCAAGTAAGGAATTCCCTAAGAATCACCCAAGCCCTCTTAGAGTCTCTGGGTTTTATAATAAACCAGACCAAATCAGTTCTAACCCCTGCTCAAACTTTGCAGTTTATAGGGGCAGAAATCAACACAATTCAGGGCAGAGCCTTTTTACCCTTAGACAGGGTTCAAAGTCTTCAGTCAATAGCAAATTCCTTCATCCTGAACAGGTCAAAAAACTGCAAGACAGAATCTGTAGCTGCCAGCCATATGGCTGCATCCACAGGCACTGTGCAAGGATCCAGATTCCATATGCAAGACATCCACTTTCACCTCAGGGCTCACTGGAGTCAGAAAAAATACCCCTTTTCAAAGCGTGCCTTATACCAGTGACAAGGGCACTATTAAGGGCCCTCTTGTGGTGGAAACAGGAATCCAATTTAAGACAGGGAGTGTCTTTCCAGAGAGAAAACATCTCTCTGGTACTCTCTGGTACTCACAACATATGCATCCCTATTGGGCTGGGGTGCCCATTTAGGAAAGCACACGACTCAGGGCACCTGGTCAGCAGCAGAGTCCCTTCAGCACATAAACTTACTGGAGCTCAGAGCAGTGTTCCTAACCCGAAAGGCTTTTTCTTCACTGATATTGGGCAGGGTGGTACAGATCAGAACAGACAATACAACTACAATGTATTACATAAACAAACAAGCGGGCACCAGGTCAGGCCTCCTCTGCATAGAGTCCATGGAAATTTGGACACTGGCGTACTCTCTGAGAGTGTCTTTACAGGCAATTCACTTGCCAGGAAAGGACAATACCTTGGCAGATGCACTAAGCCACATCAACCAGGCCCATCATGAATGTACTCTGAACAAGCAGGTGGTACAAGTCATGTTCAGAAGTTGGGGCACTCCACAGATAGACTTGTTCGCATCCCACCAGAACCACCAGCTGTCTCAATATTGCTGCTGGTCACCAGCACAGGGCACAGTTCCTCTGGATGCCCTGGTTCTGGATTGGACAGGCAGGCACCTGTATGCTTTCCCCCCTTTCCCTCTGGTTTTCAGGGTGTTACTGAAGCTAAAATCCATCTCAGCATCTCTGATCTTGATAGCTCCAGATTGGCCCACACAGCCTTGGTACCCTCGTCTGCTCTCCATGTCTGCCAGCAAACCAATACAATTGCCTCTCAGACACAATCTTCTTACTTCCAATCAGGGAGCACTGTTGTACCTGAATCTCAAGTCCCTTCATCTCAAAGCATGGCTCTTGAGGTATTAGAGTATGCAGTTTCATATATTTCAGAAGCTGTCCTAAATATTTTAAAGGGTTAAAGAAAACTCTCCACACAGAAAACTTATTCTTCCAAATGGAAGAGATTTTCTCTCTGGTGTTCCAGTATGAACCTTATGCCACAGAAGGCTGGAGTTTCGGTTGTACTGGACTATCTCACTCATTTGCACTCACAAGGTTTGCGACCCAGTTCCTTTAAGGTTCATTTAGCAGCGGTATACAGTATGCCTACCTTTCTGTGGGGACCAAGCTTTTAAAGGACTAATGCATTTACACCCACCTCACAGGGCACCAGTGCCTACTTGGGATTTGAATGGGTATAGCCAAGCTAATGGGCCCTCCTTTTGAGCCCATGGCTACTACCCACTTTAAATACCATACTTGGAAAGCAGTCTTCCTAGTGGCTATTATTTCTGCAAGGAGAACTAGCGAGCTTCAGGCTTTCTGCATTGACCAAGACTATATCTCATTTCACCGAGATAAGGTAGTCCTCAGAACTAACAGACAGTTTCTTCCTAAAGTGGTTTCAGGCTTTCATCTGAACCAATCAATCACTCTACACAGACCATACCAGTTCTGGTGAAAGAAGATTACACAGTCTGGATGTGAAAAGGGCTATCAGCTATTACATGACAGCCACTAAGGACCATAGAAAGAATGAAAAACAGCTTTTTCTTACATAAGGGGATGTAGGAAAGGGTAAACCAGCCTCAAAAAGATCCATTTCTCGGTGGATAGTCCAGTGCATTCAGTTCTGCTACACTAAGGCAGGTAAAGAGCCCCCAACAGTATTGAGGGCACATTCTACAAGAGGAACTGCTGCTACCCTTGCAGCTGCTAGGGAGGTTCCCTTGGTGGACATCCTGGACATTTTATCCAGGGGTGATACTAGGTTTGGCACAGCAGTCCTGTAGAGCCTGTTTCCAAAATAAGTTCTGTGCCCACCTCCAGTGGTACTGCTTGGTGGTCTGCATAAATTTATTACTATCCTGAGCATTACTGGGGTTAGAAGAAAAAATTACTTACCATAATAATCTTATTTCTTCCCAGTGATGCTCAGGTATTCATAACGTCCCTCCCTTCCAGAACTTCCGCCTCTGCACTCCGCATGCTGGTGCCACTAAGCCATATTGATTTTGCTGCATTTCTCCGTTTTAATAATTTTTAAACTGGAGTTTTTCAATGTTCTCCTTTTGGAGTTTTATTTGATGTGGTTTTGTCAAGAGTAATCCTCCCTTTGGAGTTTTTTTTTTCTAAATTCTATGCCTTAATTAGGGGACACCCCTCTTTTTATAGAATATTAGTTACATTAGTTCCTAATGCCTGACTTCCAGGCTTCTCACAAATCTGAAGAGGTTAGAACACTACAGTTGGTGGAAGCAGTATTTGTAAGATGCTCACGTGCAAAGAATTCTACTCATTTACATGTGTTCCATCTCTCCGGGCAGTCCAACCCTCCAGGCTTACTGCATAAAGTTATGAATACCTGAGCATCACTGGGAAGAAATAAGATTACTATGGTAAGTAATTTTTTGAATTTGTACTTTGGTTTTTCTGCAACCACCATCGAGTTGACCCAGTTCATGAGTTTCTCCACCTTCTCAATAACCCCCAACCTTTCCATGTTCTGTAGCTCAGTTTTCACTTTGTCTTGTAATGCGAAAGGTATTTTCCTAGGGGGTGGATCACAGGGCTGACCATTTTATCTATTGTAATGCGATATTCACCTTCTGAGCATCCCAATTCCTCAAATACATCAGCCAATTCAGCCAGTATTCCTTTGGTGGTTTCCCCGCACTTCAATTTGCAGTATCTACTGAAAATAGCTTCTTTATAAGCTTCACTTCCAAGCAAGTAGACAGGTCCAACACTGGGGTCAAGTTTGCATTAATCACTTCAAATAGCAGCAAGTAATACTTTTGCTTAAAACATGTTAGCAATATCACTTTGCCTTTTACATCCAGTTTAGGCCCAGAACAGAAAACCAGTCTAGCTGATGACCTTTGAATAGTTTCTCCAGACAGTGTCTTATACATCTGAAAAGGCATCACATTACACTGTGCCCCTGTGTCTAACTTGAATGTCACCATTTTCCCATCTATACTCAGATTTAATTTCTAGTCAGTCTCTGGCTTATAGGCAGGGCCCCTGGTGCTCTTCGGCAGCATTTTCTGATTTCTGCGGCATGAATTATTCACTTCTCTGGCAGAATGTGGTCCTGTCATTGGCTAAATATGATGTGATGTCATCGATGACATCATATGCTGAGCATAGAGGAGGGGCTTCAGGATAAACAAAATGAGAAAGAAAGCCTGACACTATGGAAAAACAGAATATTTATATGAAATTCAGCAAAACGAATGCTGCAGCACTATATATATTCTGCAGTATGATGCAAATTCTGCGACAAATTCTGCAACTGCAGAACCGCAGAATTCCAGGGGCCTTGCTTATAGGTAGTCATAGTTTCAATGCTGAAAGTACTTTCATTCTCCTGAGTATCTTCTCTAACAACATGGATCTTACTGCGTTTGCCCACAGGACATACCCTAGCAAAGTGATTTTTTCCGTGGCACAATCTACAAAACTGTCCTTATGCTGGACATTTATTTATCTCACGCTCACGACCACATTTTCACATCTGACATTATTCGCTCGAGGTGCATAACTCCCATTGCTCACATTGGCACTTGCTTTGACTCTTTCTTCCTGGACAACTGCTACTTGCACTGCGCTTTCATCCTGAGCATTCCCACTTAAACGTTTTATCTGCATTGCACTCAGTTCAGAAGGCCCTGCACATGTCTATGGCATCATCTAATGTTAAATCCGCTTTTCTCAACAGTCTGTGTTTCACATGCTCACTCTGTATACTGCATGCAGTTCTATCTCTGATCAAGGATTCAGTTAAATCTCCAAATTGACAAGATTTAGCCTTTAGCCTCAGTTCAGTTACATATGAATCAATGGCCTCACCCAGATTCTGGTTCCTCGTATTGAACAAATGTCTTCATAAGTCACATTCTTTCTTGGGTTGCAAAATACCACTCAAATTGTCCCATAATTTATTAAGCTGCCCCTTCTGTACTTCGTTTTCCCAAATGAATGTATTGAATACCTCTAATGGATAGCACCCATGTTGAGTGCGTATTATTGAGCGCTACACTTTTGAGCGACTCAATAAACTGCTCTCACTCAGAGCGAGTGGTGAAGTAGGTCGCTATATCCTGTATAGCGAGTATAGCAAGGAGCTATACTCGCTAGTGCAGGATATAGGATCCTGTGTGGCCAATTCCAGCCAAGCTGCTCGCATAGCGTAGTGGTATACACCACCACTTGAGATGCCAGCAGACCCGGGTTCAAGTCTGGTTTCAGGCAGAATTTATTTTGTTTTAACCAATAACTTGCCTCTGTCTGCACCCCTTGGGTTGATTATTTTTAGTTTGGAGGGTGCATGGGACAGGGGGGGCATAGCCCCCAGCATAAATAAAGATTTTGTGTCTGCGGAATGAAAGTATTGTAGCGACAGTTGCTACAATTTCGGCGCTGTTTTGACCATGGGCTCTTTTGTGGTCGCTTTATGTGATGGGCAGTTTTTCAAACTTGCCTTTATCACATAAATCCCCTCTAACGCATCAGGACCAGCCACGTGCAAGAAGGTCATAGCCTGGATATTCTGGGATTTTTCAGCAAGTCCACTGGCAACTGAGAAAATTTCAAATTGCTGCTTAAATCGTCTCCAGTTTTCAGATGCATTTCCATGTTAATTGAGAGTGGTCCATTCTGACACCATGTAATAATCACGCAGAAACCAATGCGGAGTCAGCTGGTATGTTTACTGTATGAAACACACACTTGAAACAACTGCCGAAAATGTAGGCTTCTGCCCACCTAGTAAGGGTTTATACATATACATGTTAGCGCATGCGCATTAGTAAAGCATATGTAAATAATGTATACTAATTAACTTCCTTACACAGACTACTGTACCTTTGGGTCATTACCAGTTTTCAACTCTGCCATTTAGCCTCACTTCTGCTCCCAGGGCATTTGCAAAGTGCTTGGCAGTTTGTGGTGGCATACCTAAGAAGGCAGGGCATTACAGTATTCCCCTACCTGGACGATTAGCTAATGGTGAAAAAATCACCCAGCAGGAAAGGGATGCTCTAATGTCCACCCAGAATCTCCTGGAATCCTTAGGGTTTCTGGTCAACACTAAAAATCTGTCCTACAGCTGGTTCAGTTGCTGAACTTCATAGCTGCAGAGCTGGGCACCCTAAGGGGAAGGGCCTTCTTCCCTCAGGAAAGGGTGGACAGCATCCTGCAGATTGCTGGCACTTTCAATCTCAATTCACCAAGACCTGCAAGGCACTTCCTTCAGCTTCTCAAGCATATGGCTGCAGCCACAGGCACAGTCATAGGTTCCAGGTTTCAAATGAGGGGCATCCAGTTCCACCTCAGAGCACACTGGTGCCAGAGAAGAGACTCTCTCTCTCTCAAAGCTGATACCAGTAACAAAAACACTACTGCAAGCCCTGCAGTGGTGGCAGGATAGGGATAACCTCAGGGAAGGTACCCCATTCCAGCAAGAGTCTTCCTCTGTAGTCCTCACAACAGATGCCTCCCTACTGGGTAGCAGTGCACACTTAGAGGAACACACAGTGCATGGCACTTGGTCCGCCACAGAGTCACTCCAGCACATAAACCTGCTGAAGCCCAGGGTGGTGCTTCTAGCTCTGCAAGCTTCTGTGTAACCCCCCTACAAATAGGGGTTCCTATAATGTCTTCCTGGGCTCCCTAATGCCCACTGTCAGGATGGTGTCCTGTGTCCAGTAGTTCTAATTGCCTGCATGAGGATGCTTCAAACAACATGAAGTCTTGCTATATTATGACAGTAGCAGTTTGATCCAGCTCTAGAACTGCTCCTGAGGTGAAATGGTTAAAACCATTCCAAAATAGAATTTTGGCCACGAGCTCTAAGAAGCAGCTCTATCTGTGTTATTTCAAACCTGAACTGTCAGATTCTTTACTCCGCCTCGGTGAACAGTCGCTCCGGAGATTTCTCCTACTGCTCGGTTCATTTCTCGGTTTAAAAAGTGTTTTCTCGGTTGGATTGAACCGAGAATAGTTTTATTTTAACCGCAAAACCGTTCGGTTCAAGCTCTATCTGTGGTAACCGTAAGTAAATTGAAGGTTTTGTCTGTGTGGAACTTGAAAGTTATCGGTTCGGTTTTGAACCGATCAGTTGGGTTTAAAACTAAAAATTTAATATTTTAGAGTGCGGTTCCAGGTTCTTATCGGTTCTAAAAAAAACCGGATTTATTACGTTTTTTTCCAATACCCGTGACATGGTTAGGAACCGATAAGGGTGTCTTGCCTGGCACTGCCGTTAAAGGGCAAGTTTTCTGGTTAGGCTGGCATTATGTCTGAGAACCCAAAAAAAACCGGGCCCACTGGGTTTCAACACTGTGATGTTTGTGGGGAAGTCTTTGCCAAGGCTGACCCACACACCATGTGTTTATTGTCTGGGGTTTGACCACCTCAGTCAGACTGCCAGATATGTAGAATTTCCTGCAGCCACCCTGGAAAAAGATTGGGCAGGCTCAGGGGCGAGGAAGCCAAAAGTCCGCTGACCGGATGGCCAGCCGGTTCGGTGCCAACGAACCGGAGGGCTCCCTCTGACCAGGGCAAGACTTCCTTGGGCAAAAGAAAAGCTGGTTCTGAGGAACCAATTCCAGTAAAGAAAACAAGAAAATCAGCAGGTCTGGAGTCCAAAACCCTTCTCCAACTGCTGCAGAGATAACAAAGCCATACAAATTGTCCAGTCACTGTCTCAGGGTCCATCCGAACCGCCACTATCTGGCAAAAGGTCGGTTCGTCCAGTCCCAGTGGTTCAGGAATAAGATATTGAGGAATTTTATGAACCAGAGGAGGGGGAGGATGATTATGAACAGTATGAATGTGGCTGGGAAGGTCTGGGTGTGCCCATTGAACGGACATCTCCCCAGACAGACCTTTAGAATCTCCCCCTATGCTGTCTGAGTCCCCATCTCATTTCATGTTTTACAAAAAGGTTGCTGAAACCCTCCAGCTTCCCTTAGAAGAAGCTGTGGATGAGCAAGAGGAGCCTGATTTTGTAGAAATGATGGATATTCCAGAGTCTAGGAGATTGTCTATTCCTTTACATAAGTCTTTTAGGAAGCAAACAATAAAAATTTTAAAACTCCTAATTCTGTGCCTCCTGTAGATAAAAGATGGACAGAAGGTACACATTGTCAGGTCCTGATACAGAATTCCTTTCTCAGCAATGCAGTCATGTTGGGGTAGTTCAGGCTGCTGCCTGTGATAAAGCTAATATTCCCTGGCTTCCATCCTCCTGACAAGGATTCCAGGAAGATTGATGCCATGGCAAAAAAGTATATGGCAGCCTCTCTGGGACTCAGGCAAGCAAATTATATGGCTTATGTAGCTAGGTATCAGAAATCTAGATCGGATACTGTGATGCAATTAGCCAAGCAAGCCATATTAGCTGGCTGGTGAACTAGAAGGGTGGCTTCTGATGGCATTGAGGCTTCTAAGGTTCAGTTTCATGCTGCTGTGGATGTTAATGATGTTTCCTCTAGGGTCATGGCCCATCTGCTAGCTTTTCGTAGGTTGGCCTGGCTCAGGTGTACTAGTCTGTCACAGGATACCCAGACTAAGGCTATGGATTTTCCTGTGGTGGGAATTCTCTTTTGGGGAGCAGACAGAGAACTACATGAATAAGATGGATGAATATGGGACTACTTACAAGAGTGCCCAGGCTAAGGAGCGGCAAGCCACTCCTCAAAGGCATACCCCAGGGGTGAGGTGAGCCTTTTCACAGGCCTTTGCCAGACTCAGGCCTCCTCTGCCTATGCTCAGAGGGCTTCTTCAGAGAGCAGAGGCAGATGAGGGGTGGGCAGACCTGCTCCCACCCCCAGCCTAAAGCTCCTGCTAAGCAGGCACCCTGATGGGGTGCCCAGGGCGGTCTCCTGTACGGTAGGGGCAGGCTGGCTTACTTCAGTCAGAATTGGGCTTCGTTAACCTCAGACAAGTGGGTTCTGGAAGTAGTAAGCCAGGGTCTGGTTCTCAGCTTCAAAAGTTTCCCAAGTTGAGAAGCAGACTTTTCTACAAGTGCTTCAGAGACCCTTGCTCTGGAAGCAGAGGTCTCATCCTGTTAGCTCTCAGAGCAGTAGAAAGGTTCCTCCCTGCACCAGGGCAGGGGTCTGTATTCAGATACTTCCTTACCCCAAAAAGACAGGAGAATGGCGGCCATATTAGATCTCAGATATCTGAACAAGCATCTTTTGAAACCAAAGTTCAAAATGGTAACTCTGGCAATGATTTTACCCTCCCTAAGGCCAGGGGACTGGCTAGCCTCCCTGGACCTCAAGGATGCCTATTTCCATGTCCTAATCAGAAGCTCCCATCAAAGTACCTCAGATTGAACTGCCCTCAGGTCATTACCAGTTCAGAGCAATGCCCTTGACCTTACCTCTGCCCCAAGGGTATTCACAAAGTGTCTAGCAGTGGCAGTGGCTCACTTAAGGAGGCAAAGGATTGCTGTTTTCCCTATCTAGACGACTGGCTCATTGTAGGCCAGTTCCAGAACAGGTAAATCTCACCTGCAGGTCACCCAGCAGCTTCTCACCTCCCTGGGCTTTCTGCTAAATCTACCAAAGTTGGTTCTGGAACCAGTCCAGGTACTCGCCTTTATAGGGCAGAATTGGACACAAAGCTAGCCAGAGCCTTTCTTCCCTTAGAAAGGGTAAGGAATTTAGTGGCTCTGGCCTCCTCCTTCACTCTGCAGGTCTCGACCAGCAAGACACTTTCTGCAGCTCCTGGGCACATGGCTGCATCCACAGCTGTTGTGCAGGGAGCAAGATTTCAGATGAGAGACATTCAGTTTCACTTGAGAACCTATTGGTCTCAGAGAAGAGACCCCTTTCCAAGTTGGTCCCAGTGACTCGAACCTTGATCCTAGCCTCCAGTGGTGGCAGGATCAGAGCAATTAAGATTGGGGTCCCTTCATTCCCCCTACTCACGACTTGACTCTCACTACAGATGCTTCCTTCTGGGTTGGGAGCCCACATGGGCGACCTTTCCACTCAGGGAGTGTGGTCCCCAGGAATCTCTGCTCCACATCAATTTGCTGGAACTCAGAGCTGTCTTTTAGCTCTTCAAGCATTTTCTGCATCTGTCCACGACAAGGTGATACAAGTCAGAACAGACAACACCACAACAATGTGGTACATCAACAAACAGAGGGCACTCGGTCTTGACCTTGTGCACCGAGGCAATGAAGTTGTGGTCTCTGGCCTATTCCCTGAACACTTCCCTCATAGCAGTTCATCTTCCAGGGAAGGACAATGTCCTAGCAGATGCTCTCAGCAGGATTTCCCAGGGCCATCACGAATGGTCCCTGGATCCTCAAGTGCTGGGGATAGTCTTTGCCAGATGGGGCACCCCTCAGATAGATCTTTTTGCAGCCCCAGACAATCACAAACTTCCTCTGTTCTGTTGCAGGCCTCCGTGCTGGGCATTTCCCTGGATGCCCTTCTTCTGGATTGGGAGGAAGTTTCTCTATGCTTTTCCCCCTTTCCCTCTCCTATTCAAAGTACTAGTCAAAATCAGATCTCAGCCTTGCAGGGTGATTCTGATTGCCCGGATTGGGCCAGGCAGCCCTGGTACTCCTCCTTCTGTCACTGACAATCCATCTTCCCTTTGCCTCCCAGGAATCACAACCTGTTGACTTGTGCCCAGGGAAGGGTTTGGTATCCGGACCTCAAATCCCTCAACCTCAAGGCCTGGCTCTTGAGGAGTTAGAGTTTGCTGATTTACACCTCTCTCAGGGTGTTCTTGAGATCCTAAAGGCTTCTAGAAAGCCTTCCACTAGGGACTACTTATAGTTCTAAATGGAAAAGGTTTTCCATTTGGTGTGCTGGGAAAAATATTTCCCCAGAATCTGCTGATTTGCCCATTGTGTTAGATTACATGGTACATCTTAATTCCTTGGGTCTCAGACCAGCTACCCTGAGAGTTCATTTGGCAGCTGTATCTGGTTTTGTGTCAGCAGGAAAGTCATCCCCTCTTTCCTCTCATCCTGTGTTTTCAAAGTTTTTTAAGGGATTACTCCATACTAATCCACCCTTTCGGGAACCGGCCCCTGCTTGGGACCTTAATGTTTGCATTGCCCAGTTAATGCAACCCCCTTTTGAACCTTTGTCTTCTGCAGAGCTTAAGTACCTAACTTGGAAAACTGTTTTTCTAGTGGCTATCACTTCTGCCAGACGCATAAGTGAGTTGCAAGCCTTGTCAGTGGAAACTGACTTTATTTCTTTCCACAGGGATAAGGTAGTCCTTAGGACTAATAGGAAGTTTTGCCTAAGGTGGTTTCAGATTTCCATCTTAATCAATCTATCTCCTTCCAGTATTTTCACTGATCACTCCTCTTCTGGTGAGAGGAGGTTGCACAGCCTGGATGTTAAGAGAGCTCTTAGTTACTATATAGAGCGTACCAAAGGTCACAGGTTCGAATCCCTCCAACTTTTCCTTACCTATGGTGAAGTTGGGAAAGGCAAACCTGCCACTAAGAGATCAATTGCCAGGTGGATTGTCTCTTGTATCCAATTTTGTTATCAGAAACTGGGCAGAGCCCCCCCCCGGTTTGAGGGCTCATTCTACCAGGGGTACAGCTGCGTCTCTAGCTGCTGCCAGAGACATCCCTATATTAGAGATTTGCCAGGCTGCTACTTGGAAAACGGTACACACTTTTACCAAGCATTACTCCCTGGATGTCCAGGCCAGGAGAGATGCTCGGTTTGGCACAGCTGTTCTTCAGAGCCTATTCCCTAAGTAGGTTCTGCCCCTCCTCCATGGAGGTACTGCTGTATTCTGCTACTGTCATAATATAGCAAGACTTCATGTTGTTTGAAGAAAAAATTACTCACCTTAATGTTGTTTCTTCTAATGGAGTCTTGCTATATTATGACCTCCCCAACCTGCCCCTCTCAGAACCTCTACTTGGGTGGGGTGCGGCAACTTGGCGTGGCACCTTTTATGCCGTTAGCATTTTGTCCCCTTTTGGGGCTTTGGGGTGTGTGTGTGTGTGTTTTATTATACTTATGTTTTATTCTCATATTATTAGAATTGTGTTAGTATTTCTGGTCCCCTGACTTGAGTCTTGGGTGTTGGGACCAGCAATGGTTGTTATTATTTAGGTAGCCATTTGGCTAGTGTAGGTTACAGCTTCCACACAGACCTTAGTGAGTTTGGCTCGTAAAGATCTGACAGTTCAGGTTTGAAATAACACAGATAGACCTGCTTCTTAGAGCTCGTGGCCAAAATTCTATTTTGGAATGGTTTTAACCATTTCACCTCCGGAGCAGTTCTAGAGCTGGATCAAACTGCTACTGTCATAATATAGCAAGACTCCATTAGAAGAAACAACATTACTAAGGTGAGTAATTTTTTCTTTAGTAAGCCCCCATGCCTGTCTCTTTAAGAGAACATCTAGCCTGTGTTAGAAAATCAGTCTAGGCTGGGTCTGAGTGATTTAAGGCTCACGACCCACCAGACAGTCTGTTATTCTGCTCCATTCTGCAGTCGCTACTTGTGCAGAGGGAACTCTGTTAGGGAAAGTGATTATTTATTGTTTATCTGCTATAATAATATTGATAGAGTAGTTTGTCTAACCTGCTTTAAATTGCAGCTTGAGCTTTTGAATAGGAACCACCATCTTGGTTCTGGACTTCCAGTGTTGGACCAAACGAACCTCTGGGGACCTAAAATGGAGACTGTCCCCTGAGGTCTTGTGGAATTGAAATTCTGTAGGATTTGTAGTTTTAAGGGTTTGGCACCTAAATGGACCTGGAGGAGGAGCCCTTCCTGTGACAGACAGTTCCCTTAGCCAACTGAACCCTTTGGATCGCAGAGGAAATACCCAGAACTGCCAAATTGCAGAGGCAGTCAAAAGTTGGAGGTTGAAGAGTGAACAACTCGAGCCATCGAGCAGCTGCTTCTGGTAGGAGAATCAGCGGGAAGGCTCTGCTGGCCGGCCTGTCATGTTCTCCAGCTTAAATCATCACCTTGTGTGAGAAAGTTGGTCTTTTTTCTGATTGCAGGTGAGGCCTGTATCCAAAGAGAGAGAAGTGTGTTATTGCTACTCGCAAATGGACCAAAGACTTGCTCCAGAAGTAATCGGCCCGCCTGATGGTAGGAGAGAGCCTCAGATCGAAAGGTTTGCGTGGTGAAGCTGTGATTAGCAAATAGACTTTATCTGAACTGTGGCTAAGAAAGCTAAGAGTTGTAGATGTGCTGAATGTGTTTCGTGGGTCACGATTTGGTTCCCCACAGCAAGTTATGTTACACCCACTGGAGGCTTTTCCAGCATCCAGCAATGGACATTTTCCAAACTGTTCCTTCTGCCTGGGCCCTGCCATCTTGGCCTAGGCTGCTGCTCATGAATCAGAGGCACTCTTGGCAAAAGACCTGCTTGGGGAGTTGGGCCCCTGCTCAACACCACAGAACAGGTAGCGACCACCAGGAGGTGAGTTGTGTAGGCCCTGCTTCCCCTGGCAATCCAGCGCAACACCACAAGGTGTTCATCTTGCCTGTCCTGCATTCTGGTCCAGATAGCTTGAGTACAAACAGGGTAGCTCCCTGCAACAACAGCTGTAATCATTCGCACCTCAGTAATACTCAGGTATTCATAACTTTATGCAGTAAGCCTTCTAGGTAGAACTGCCCAGAGAGAGGGAACATATGCAAATGATGGAATCTTTTGCATGAGCCACTTTTCAAATGCTGCATTCTACTAACTGCCTTAGTTCTAAACCCCTCAGATTTCTCTCTCTGCCTGTCAAGACTAGATGCTCGAAGATCCTCTCCTCATCATCTTTTTCTGACGTGAGAAAACTTATAAAATATATATAAGTATTCTTTACATATAATTTGCTGCCTTTTATTTTTTGTAATTTTAAGTTTTAGTGCTTAAATTGTAAGTTTTCTCGGTTACTCCCGGTTCGGTATAACCGGGGGTAAACCGAGGTTTCTTTTATATTTATCGGAGTTTTCTGACTAAAAAACTCTGTTAGTTATGTAACCCCTAGGTGGCGCTATCTCAAGGGTTACTACCCCTGCCTGCTTGGCAAGTAGCAAGTTAAGGGGCCTGAGTTCTGAAACGGGTGCCTTCACCTGGAGGTCAGGGTTGGTAGTGGTCAAGCTAACCTGGGCACAGCCCTCCGGGACACCGTAACCCCTCTCTTTCCCCTCTAGTGGCCTGAACACTGTACACTAATCACTTTCACAATACCCCTGGTACACCACACAAGTACCCACACTGTTTGCACTTACCACCAGGGCTGGTTCCTCTTGTTCGACCCTGGGGACCCCCTGTAAAACAAGGTTAAGCACAGCAAATAGCAACAGTACAGTACTTTGAGCACAAACTGGAACCACAGTCAGATTACATGCAGAAAAAGTTAGATCTGATTTATTTAGGGGACTTGAACAAGGGAGGAGCAAAATCAGGTTAATTAGCTTAAAGGTTATATCAATCAAGCAGTTATGCGTGCGCTTTGAGTCCCCCACACAGTCCACCTCTGGGTACCCAGGTAGAGAAGAGATGGGCTAGCCAGGACAGTTGCCCGGGGTTGCAGCTGGTTGGGGCCCTGTGATGGAAAACACAACATGCACAGTACACAATATTTGTAATCTGGAGCCAGAGGGCTCAGTTAGTAAAGGAAACTAAACAACAAGACGATCAGATGACACACTCAGATTAAGCTGTTGTTGTAGGGAGCTACCCTGGTATTTACTCATGATACCCAAGACTGGACACAAGCTGGACGAAAATCGAGACTCCAGGTGGTTGATCTGGAATGCCAGAAGAAGCAGGGCCCACACAAGTTGCAGAGGTGTCGATCCTGTTCAAGCGTGGAGCAGGGGGCTGATCCCCAGGCAGGTCTCTCGTCGATGGCTTCTCTGTGCAGTGGGTAGTCTGGCTGGGCCAGCCTGGCAAAGCCCAGACTGCATGGAGACAAGTTCGGAAGCAGTCCGTTTTGGGATGGATACAGCTTCCAGCAAGCAGAACACAGTTCACACAGTGGGGAACTAACTCACAACCCACTAGCAGCTCATAGCACATTTACATGTACAGGAATTCTACTGTACCAGGCAAAGCGCTCCCCGGGCATAATTGCAAAGTCTCTGCACACACCGGGAGCTTAGGGGTAGCTGGAACTCCTGACAGGCCGATCGCATTCAGCAAAAATATTCGGTGGTCTTCAGGCTGAGCCAGACCCACTTCAGTAGCTTACTTTAGTCACACAAACTTGGATTTAGTCCAAAATAATTCTCTTCTCTCTCCCTCTCAGGAGCAGCGTATTGGCATGCAGGCCAAGAACTTAGCCTTTTCAGAGTTCTCCCATGCAAATCCACTCAGGATAGCTGCTCAGAAACACTTCAGCTCCTACTTGCTCAGCTTCCAGCTTAGTTCTAACTGAAAAACTGCAAGCAGCCCGGGACTTCCCCAAGATCCAAGAGATTTGGTTGGCTGATTTGGCTGTCAGTGAAAGCGAGAGCTCCCCCATCAGTTGCAAAAAAGGCGCAAAAAGTTCAAACAGCAGTTCCTATAGATTTTGAATTCAGACAGCTCCTGCAGTCTGGCTACATTTTAGGTCCCACCAGAACTGATAGGTCCAATTTGCAGTCCAGGACCAAGACAGTGGAGACAAACAAAACAGTCCTTGCTACAAAGAAAGCAGGTTAGACAAACTACATTATCATTATCATTATAAATGGTTTTCAGTAAATAGTTACATCTTTCAACAGAGCTCCCTCTCAGATTACTTAAACTGAAATTAGGCAGCTCTTAAAGAGACAGTACACAGAGGCTATACAAGCTCTGGTAATCACATTTAAACTGCTGAAACGCAGGACACCAGCCTGGCAGTGAGCATTTAGGCAAGCTCAAGGAAGACTTTTTGGGAATCCCCATTTGTAGGGGGGTTACACCTATGTTTAATTGTATTTATTTTAGCTTGTTTTAAGAACCGCTAATATTAGTTCCTGAACTGATAGCCTCGGTTCATTTTATTTTGGTTCCTGGTTCCCGATCGGTTCCGGAACTGACTGAAAATGCTAAATAAACTTTAAAATAAGTTCATTTTTCTAGTGGTTGCAACTTTTATCGATTTTACACGGAAAATGTCAGAAAAACCGAGAAGAAAACTGGTGATCCCAGTTTTGAATCATGTGTTGAGTGTGGTGAAATTTTGTTAAGGCAAACAGTCTTGTTTTGCTTCTCTGGGCATGAACATTTCCAAGCAGAGTGAAATCTGCATTACATGTTCTGAGAAAGCTATTAAAAATTGCCTGGATAAGGCTAAAGAGAAAACTAGCACCACCTAAGGGTCCCTCGAGCTTTGACCAGCTGACACCCTGAATTACTGTGGCTGAAGCCACAACAATTATTGTAACTGCTACTCCTGAGATGGGTATACAAGCAGTTCCTAAGAGGCTTGCTGAACCAGCTGACTCCCCGGTTCCCTCAAAGAAATCAAAGAAAACTAAGCACACAGAACCCCCTGCTGGACAGCATTTGGGGACTTCTGTGCCTGCTGTAATGCCTACCAACTCCTGCAGAAATTGCAGGCTTCTAAGCTCATACAGGCTTACAAGGGCTGTCTGCTTTTCAGCAGCAGACCATTGGAAAGCAGCCTGTCTCCTCTGCTCAGTTTTCCTATTATTTTAAGAGGAAGAATATGTGACAAATGAAATGGAGGAAGGGGAACCTATTAAACCTGAGGTTTTTCCCCTGAACAGAAGTTTGGCTCTCTCCACAGAGCATCTGAGGATTATTCCTCGCACTACACATTTGTGAGAAATGCTTGGGCTGACACCCACTAAAAACTTCTCCTTCCTGTGAATATATTCTTCAAGAAAGATACTTTAAAGTTTTTACAAACTGCAAGCTCTGTTTCTCCCCTATTGATAAGAGGCTGTACAAGAAATATCAGCTGGATAGGAAGGGAGCTGAATGTTTATTCTCCCACTCTGTCCACCAAGGAGTGGTAGCAAATGACAACCTGTGACAAGGCAAAGATACCCCTGGCATCCTATCCTCCTAACCAGGAAAATTGACAACATGGTAAAAAGGGACATTTATCAGCTTCCTCGGCCATCAGGCTGGCAAACTTTCAAGCCTACGACAATACCAGAAGTCACTATGGTAGTCGTCCTCTGCTATGGCAGTCAAGGCCCAGATTCCCCTGTTGGATGACCTAGCTGAAACGCTACATTTGGTTTGGGAGCAGCCAAATACCAGTTCAAATGGCTGCTGACTCTAATGACACTCTTCCCAGAGGGATGGCAAATGCAGTGCTCAGAGGAGGTTTGCCTGGCTGCAAGTCACAAACCTCATTCAGGATACCCAAAGCAAGACTATGGATATCCCAGTCGAGGGTAATTCCCTCCTTGGAGAAAAGATAAAGGCTTACATGGAAACTGCAGTAGCAATTCTGCAAAAGAAAGGGCTTCCCCTTCCACTAAAACATATGGAATAGGAGGCGGGGCAGATCATTTCACAGCATGCCTTTTTTTACCAGGCCATGGCTGCACCTCTGTATCAGCAGTACCCACAGCAGTGGTACTTCAGGATTTAACATGTCATCCCAGGCTGCCTCCCCACTTCCTGAGGGAGGTAGGCTTACTCAAGTTTTCCAGTCTTGGAAAAATCAACACATCGATAAATAATAAAAAAAATTAAAAAAAAAAGATTTTCAAACCATCTACAAATGTAGAGAAAACTCCTAGAAAAGGAGTTTCCAAACCTGTTACTGTCAAGGGCAGTGGACCCTGCCCTAGTACAGCAAAGGGTACCACAAAGAAAATGGGGAGTGGCAGCCTGTTTTAGACTTTAGGGTACTAAACAGTCACTTAAAGCCAAAGTTCAAAATCCTAACTTGGTCACTAATTCTGCCAACACTCCAAAAAAGGGGAATGGTTGGCATCACTGGACTTAAAGGACGCTTAGTTCCACATCCCCATAAGGGCGTCTCACAGAAAGTACCTCAGGTGCAGACTTCCATCAGGTCACTCTCCAAGAGTGTACACCAAGTACTTGGCAGTGCACCTTCAAAGAAAGGTGTCACAGTTTTTCACATATTTAGCTCACTGGCTGGTGGTTGTAAAATCACCCCAGCAAGTGGGAGCATCTGCAACTCGCCCAGGGGCTCCTGGAGTCTCTAGGGTTCCTGATACACCTAGAAAGTCTGTACTCAGCCTGCTCAGGCACTATAGTTCATAGGAGCAGAGCTAGATACCCTGCAAGGCAGGGCCTACCTGCCTGTAGGCAGGGCAGAGAGTATCCCACTGATAGCAGGCTCATTCAGCCTGAATAAACCAAAAACTGCAAGACAGTTTCTTCAGATAGTGGCCACATGGCACCTGCCACTGGCACAGACCTGGAATCCAGGTTACAGATGAGGGACATTTCATTTCACCTCAGGGCTCACTGGTGTCAGAGAAAGAACCCTCTTTCAAAACTAATTCTAGTAACAAAAAACATTGTTACAGGCTCTTCAATGGTGGAACAAGGAAACCAACCTAAGGGAAGGGGTTCCTTTTTCAGCAAGAGTCCCCATCAGTTCTGACAACAGATGCATCTCTACTAGAGTGGGGTGCCCATCTGGGGGTTCATACCTCCCAAGGCACATGGTCAAGTGCAGAGTCACTCCTGCACATACCCCTGCTGGAGCTAAGGGTAGTGTTATTGGCACTAAAGGTTTTCACACAACTAGTACAGGGAATCTGGTGCAGGTCAGAACATACAGTACCACCACCACAATGTACTACATAAACAAGCAGGGAGGGACAAAATCAAGCCCTCCCTGCACAGGACTCATGAAAATATGGAGCTCTAGCATGCTCCATGGGTCCCTGCAGACTATTCATCTGCCAGGCAGAGCAATACCTTGGCAGATACCCTGACTCAAACCAGCCAGTCCCATCATGAATGGGTCTTGAACAGTCAGGTGGTGCAAGTGATCTTCAGGAGGTGGGGCACCCCAGAGGTAGACTTGTTCGCGTCCCACCAGAACCACCACCTTCCACAGTACTATGGCAGACCACCAGATCTGGGAACAATCCCCCTGGATGCTCTGGCTCTGAGTTGGCCAGGGAAACAATTGCATGTTTTTTCTTCGTTCCCTTGGGCGTACAGAGCATTTCTCAAGCTCAGGTCTCAGTCAGCATCAGTGGTCTTGATAGCACCAGACTGGGCCAGGCAGCCATGATACTCTCTGCTACTTTCCATGTCTGTCTCTGAACCAATAAACCTTCCTTGGAGGCACAATCTGTTAACCTCCAACTAGGGGAGGCTCCTGTACCCAAACCTTAGGTCGCTCAGGCTCAAGGCATGGCTGCTAAGGGCCTACAATATGGAGGCTTGCATCTTTCTGAAAGTGTCTTGGACATTTTAAGTGGTTACAGGAAGCCCTCTACTAATAAAAGTTATGCTTCAAAATGGAAAAGGTTTACTATTTGGTGTTCAAATAGAAAACTGGTACCAGCACATGCCGGGGTTCCAGCTGTGCTTGACTATCTTACCTATTTACATTCATTGGACTTGCAGTCCAACACCTTCATGGTCCACCTAGCTGCAGCATCAGCTTGCATATCAGCTGGACAAGATGTTTTAATGGCTTCAGAATCTGTCTTCAAAAGGCTCTTTCAGGGCCTGGCCCATATCAGCATAGGCCGGTGTCCCCGCTGTGCTGCACTATCTTACCCATTTGCATTCACTGGGATTGCATTCCAGTACCTTAAAGGGCCACCTGGCTGCAGCATCTGCTTACATTTCAGTTGGACAGAATGTTTGTCAGGCTTCAGACCCTATCTTCAAAAAGGTTCTTTAAAGGCCTAACCCATTTATATCCCCCACAGGAAACCGGTGCCAGCATGGGACCTAAATGTGCGTATAGTTAGGCTCATGTGTATTCAGCTTATTTGAAATGTGTCACATGAAAAACTATTTTCCTTGTGGTAATGATTTTTGCCAGAAGAATCAGTGAGCTCCAGACTCTGCATTGAACAGGACTACATTTCATTCCACAGAGACAAAGTGGCCCTGTGAACAAATGGGAATTTTCTTTCTAAAATGGTTTCTGATTTCCATTAGAACCAAACCATTACTTTACCTGTCTTTTTCACTGAACACTTTCATTCTGGTGAAAGGAATCATCATAGTCTGGACGTCAAAAGAGCTCTTGGCTATCACTTGACAGTCACTAAAGTCCATAGGCAGGACAGAAAACAGCTGTTCCTGACCTATGGGAGCATAGGAAAGGGTAACCCAGCATCAAAAAGGTCAATTTCTCACTGGATAGTACAGCATATCCAGTTGTTGTTGCTCTAAGGCTGGAAAGGGGCCCCCAACAGAGTTGAGAGCCCATTCCACAAGGGGCACAGCTGCTACCATAGCAGCTATCTGGGATGTTCCCCTGGTAGACATCTGTAAAGCAGCTACCTGGAAAACAGTACACACCTTTACAAAGCATTACAGTCTGGATATTCTCTCCGGGGGTGATGCCAGGTTCGGCACAGCAGTCCTGCAAAGTCTGTTCCCAAAATGAGGTTCTATGCCCACCGACAAAGGTACTGCTTGGTAGTCTGCATAAAGTTATGAATACCTGAGTATTACTGGGGTGAGAAGAAAAAATTACTTACCATAGTAATCTTCTTTCTTCCCAGTGATACTCAGGTATTCATAACTTCCCACCCTGCCTCCCGTTCTGGAACCTTTAGCCTCTGCACTCCTGAATACTGTGCTCTCAGGGGTATAAATGCAGCTTCTGGCACACATTGTTGTGATTGTGTTCACTATTGTTGTCCACCTCCCCTTTTTCAGGTGATTTGGACATTCAGAGGCATTCTTTCAAATGTTATACCCTCCAATTGGAGGCCTTTTTTGGGGGTGTTCAGGGAGTTCTCTCTATAATTATAATTTTTATTATTACTAATATTGTCATTATTATTACACTTAGTCCTCGTGGGCCTGTCTTTCCTGGCTTCCAGGAACTCTGAGGGGTTTAGAACTAAGGCAGTTAGTAGAATGTAGCATTTGAAAAGTGGCTCATGCAAAAGATTCCATCATTTGCATATGTTCCATCTCTCTGGGCAGTTCTACCTAGAAGGCTTACTGCATAAAGTTATGAATACCTGAGTATCACTGGGAAGAAACAATATTACTATGGTAAGTAATTTTTTCTTGTGTGCCATCTGATTTTCTTGTTTTGGGTTTATTGCAATGGACTGAGCCATCCAGCTCCGGATTACAAATATTTGGGTTGTGTGCATGTTAACTGTTTTCCTTTCTAAGGGCCCCAACAACAGCTGCAACACCGGCCTACCCCGGGCAACACTTCAGGCTAGCCTGCTTAACATACTGGGTACCCAGGGTTGTGGGACTGTGTCAAAGAGACTTATTGTGCATGCTGAATTAATCTGAATCGAATCAGAAGTGCTAATCACTTGCTAGATTTACGCCCCAGCCACGCTGCCCCCATTACCATAGCGCTGAAAGCGGATTAAGACAGATAAAACCAGCATATAAGGCATAAGGATATGCTTGGGGTTGCCACACAGCCCCAAAATGAAAGAAAAAAATGTTGATTTAGCCACTAAAAAGGCGAGAGCCAACTATTAAAGATACAGCTATGGATATTAAGCAACATTAAAGGAAAAAATATCATTGTTCCTACCTTGTAGAAGAGAATACAGGGATTCCTGGTATGCGTCTAACCTAACAGATGCACGATTCAAAACTGGGGAGCAGGGGTTCCTGGGACCTGGATATCCTAGAAATCTGATCTGGGTCATGTGCATCTCTAGCCTATCAGGTGGGCTATAACCCATGAGGTAATGTCTGGGAGTGCCATGGATGCCAACCAATCACAAACCAGATTGTAGGTGTTCACATTTAACCTGGCAGGTGTATACCTTATTGGTGGGGTTACAGCCTTATTATTGCCTTTTTGCATTACTGGTCTTATTTTCCAGGGAGTCTCCATGGCAGTTGCAGAGGATTCAGCCTTGGTGGTAAGTGCAAGGAGTGTGAGCATATTACTATTGCTATTTGGTGTATGTGAGTGTTCTATTGTTCTACTGTTTAGGCCACTAGAAGGGTTAGTGGGTGGTTATAGCATCCCGGAAGGCTATACCAAAAGCAGCTATGCTACCCCAGTACCATTACTCCGAATGGAGACACCCATTCACCGAACCCAGGCCCCTCAACCTGTGCATAGTCACGCAGGCAGGGGTAGTAACCCATAGGATAGCACCACCTAGGGGTTACATTTGCATCCCTGGTACAGGGGCAAAGTGGTGCAGGTCAGAACAGACAATACCACCACCATGCACTACATCAACAAGCAGGGCGGAACAAGGTCAAACCCTCTATGTACAGAAGCAATGAAGGTGTGGAGTCTGGCTTACTCCATACAGGTATTTCTAGTAGCCATTCACCTGCCAGAAAAGGACAACACCCTTGCAGACACACTCAGCAGAGTCAACCAGAACCACCATTAATGGTCTCTAAACAGACAGGTACTGCAGGTGGTATTCAGGAGATGGGACATCCCAGAGACAGATCTCGTTGCCTCTCACGACAACCATCAGTTGCCCAGATTCTGCTGCAGGCCTCCAGCAAAGGGGACAGTACCTCTGGATACTCTAGTGCTGGACTGGTTAGGGAGGAGACTGTGTCCTTTTCCCCAATTCCCATTGCTGCTCAGGGTCCTCATCAAGCTCAGGTCCCAGCCAGCTTCAGTGATCCTGATAGCTCCAGACTGGGCCAGGCAGCCATGGTACTCCCTGCTGCTGTCACTATCAGTATATCCAGTTCTGTTACAGTAAGGCTGGTAAGGAGCCCTTAGTAGGCTTGAGGGCCCATTCCACAAGGGGCACAGCTGCAACAATTGCAGCAACTAGAGGCATTCCCCTGCTGGAAATCTGTGAAGCAGCTACATGGAGAACAGTACATACATTTACAGAGCACTACTGCTTGGATACTCAATCCAGAAGTGATGCCAGGTTTGGCACAGCAATGCTGCAGAACCTATTTCCCAAGCAGGTTCTGTATCCTTCTCCAAAGGTACTGCTTCATATCTGCAAGAGTTAAGCATTTTGAAGAATTCCTGGGGTTAGAAGATCAAAATCACTCATCTTGGTAATCTTGTTTCTTCCAAGGTATTCTTTAATGTGCTTAACTCTCCCTCCTTACCTCCCCTTCCAGAACCAGTGGCCTCTACATAACAGCTGGACATCTGTATTAAAATGGGGTTTATACTCTAGTTATGTTGAAAGTTGTTGAACCCAGATGGGTGCTGTTTCTCCCCTCTTTGGGTCCTGCCTGACTGTTTAAGGGAGATGTTATATGGGATTTTGCTATTTAAATTTTTTTTTCTATTATTAGGATAGCTTAGTTAGGGGGTCTTTCCCTGCAGGCTGTCATGAATCTGAACGTTATACAATGTAGCAGTTGATAAGGACAGCAGTTTGAATGATAGCACGAGCTAATGAGTGTTCCATCATTTGCATAAGTTCCATTCTCTGGGCAGTTCAACACTGGAGGCTGACTGTGAGAGTTAAACATATTGAAGAATACCTTGGAAGAAACAAGATTACTAAGGTGAGTAATGGTTTCTTCCTGGACACCCTATGGCATGTCCAGTTTAAACCATGGCCCACAACTCAAGTTGCCATAGCAAGAGAACATGATTTACATTTACAGAAAAAATTATGTTATTCACCTAGTAGATGAAATGTTATTATACCGATACAAAAACTTAAATTTGTTATAAAAAACAAAGAAGGGAGCGAGACTGCTATTTTGAATAAGGTTAAACATAGAAGGTTTTGAGTCATTAATATGTTACAGGAGGGAATGAGTTTTTAAAACTTTAATGCTATTCAGTTTGTTTCTAAGTATAGTATTCCAGTCTGTCTTTTCTTTTTTGTGTGAACTTTCTTTCTGCTCTGTCCTGAGTAAACTCTCAGTGCGGCTTTCTCTCGTCTGCCTAAAGCCTTCCAGCTCCCTTGCCTTCTCCGGTCAGGCCCATCTCGTCTCCGCCTCTCCTGGCCGTGCAACCCCCTGGCTCTGAGCGCCTTGGGGCAGGACCTCCAAACTCCTCCTGGTGCTCTATCTATAATCCAGAAGTGTGACCAGGGACTTGGAGGAAGAACTGGAAGCGGGGACTGGAAAGCCCAACATTGGGCATGGGGGCCGACCACTGGTCTCACCTTCACCTACCATGAGTCAGGGATTTTCTTGGAGTTACTCCCCTAATGGTGCAGTCGTGCAGTAGTGACAGCGCATGGAGGGCATGCTCCCACCCCCTCCCGCAGATGCCCACTGACACCATATCCACATTGGCTGCCCCAGTATGGTACATGGTACCCCCAGCTGCCAATAAGAGCCACTACCGGATGGGGAAATCCCCAGAACCCACCCCAGGAGAGGAGAGGAGAGCAGTGCTTCGAATGCTCAATCCTCTCTTCCCCCTGCCAACCCCCAGCGGCCCGAGTCTGTTCCTGAACCCGGGTCACTGGCATGGCATGAGGTGTGGCATCCAGCGCCTCAACCCTCAGCGCCATAAGGCTGGCTATTCCATTCTGTTTTATGCTTGCTATTTCTTACAGAACATGGGCTTGAATGGCGTATTGAAAAACTTATGTATGTAATCATTGGAAATAACTTTAAACTAACTGCTTCCAGTGACTTGAGGTCTTTCAGCTTCATTTCTCTCTTAAACTCTTTTAAGTATATGTAAATTTACAGTTACAAACTGTTTCTTCTACACACAGTTTCTGAATTTCAAATAGAAGTAGTAACTATTGTCCACTGTATTTATCTTTACAGGCCAGATGGAATTTTGAATCCTCCAAACCTCTTTTGGATACCAAAAATTTAGAGGTAAGAAACGCTGTAAATGAAACATTTTTCCATTTATTCCATTAATTTAGAAAATTATTCTATGTTTCAACCCATAAACTTTAATTTGTTTTCATCCATCTTAATATATAAATGTCTTAACTATAAGTCATTGCTTAAGTTTGTTTTGGGAAAGATAACTTATCGATACTGAGTGCACGTAACTGCTTGTTAGCAGAAATGGGGCAAATGGGATGAATTTCTGCTACACTGAACAACCACATCCCTTCTCATACCCCTGCTGTTATGTATGAAGAATTATGGACACCTGTACACTCTCTCATTATTCTGTTATACTGGTTATTGTAAACAGAGACTACATATTAACTTTGAAAACACACACAATGTAACACTGTTTCTTTGGCTGCTATACTACAAGTGATGTTTTAGTACGGAAGCAGGCGCTGAATTTGTGGGAGTATGAGAGGTCTTCTCTGACAGAATTTGTGCTGGAAAAGACAGGGGTTTTCTTTTCTTGGGATTGCTCACTTTTCCTTGTGATTTTACCAAAAAGAATTGTATTTCTAGTGGTACTTTCTTTTAGGCATGAGCAATGTTTGCTAGATTGCTTACATGTAAGCTCACTGGGACAATAGTTAAAGGCAGTAAACTATGTTTCAAAAAAGTCTGTAACTTTCCAAAGAGAGCATCACTCAGAGAAGGATATGTGAAAGTCTTATGGGCATTAATTTCTTTCATAGCTTAATTCTTCAGGCTATTGTCTAAAAGAATGGGTCCAGGATGTAAATAACAGGGAAGAACTTTTTTTTTTAACTATTTATCCTCTTTTGGTTCAGTGGGCAGGATTGCTGTCTTCTGCAGCCAAGCCTCATTCGATCCAAAAGAGTCTGTCTACTCCCGAGGATGCTGTACCTGAAATCGTCACCAAGTTACCTCAGTAGTGGGTAAGATCATGGAGGCGCTGCTTAAAGAAAGAATAGTTGTACACTTGGAATCCAGCGGTGTCCAGGATCCAAGGCAACATGGATTCACAGCAGGAAGGTTGTGACAGACGAATCTGATAGATTTTTTTGACTGGGTGACGAGGTAAATCAGGTGGGTGGGGGAGCAGTAGACATCGCCTACCTCAATTTCAGCAAAGCCTTTGACACCGTCCCACATAAAAGGCTGCTCAACAAAATGAGTAGTCTGGGCATGGGGCACAAGGTGGTAAACTAGGTTAGGAACTGGCTGATGAACAAGAAGCAGAGGGTGGTGGTAAATGGGATCCAATCAGGGGAGAGGGGGCTGACCAGCGGGTTACCACAGGGATCAGTCCTTGGGCCAGTCCTGTTTAATGTTTTCATTAGTGACATTGCAGTAGGGCTGGAGTGAAAGGTCTGCCTGTTTGCAGATGACTCCAAGATCTGCAACAGAGTGGATAATCTGAGCGGGGTGGAGAGAATGAGAAGGGACCTGGGGAAGCTTGAAAAATGGTCTGAGGTGTGGCAACTGAGGTTCAATTTCAAGAAGTACAAAATAATGCACCTAGAAAGTGGGAACCCTGGTGAGAGCTACAGTATTGGGGGGGTGGAGCTGCTGATGGTCACCAAGAAGAAAGGGACCTGGAGGTTATCATTTATGACAACCTAAAGGTGTCAAAGCAGAGTACAAAGGTTGCAGGAATGGCCAGTGGCATGCTGGGGTGCAGAGACATCAGTAGCAGAAGGCGGGAGGTGGTGATGCCATTGTACAAAACACTAGTGAGGCCTCACCTGGAGTACTCTGTGCAGTTCTGGAGGTAACACCTTCGTAAGGACATTGACAAGGTGGAGACGGTCCAGAGAAGGTCGACTAAGATGGTACAGGGCTTGCAACAGAAAACATTTGAGGAGAGACTAAAGGACCTCAGTATGTACTTGCTGGAGGAGAGGAGAGGAGGGATCGGGGGACATGACAGAAACACTCAAGTACCTTAAGGGCATAAACAAGGTGCAGGGGGGAGACATCTTCCAATATGAGATGTACAAGAACAAGGGGGCATTATAAGAAATTGGAAAGTAGCAAGCTGAGGGGAAATGTAAGGAAGTTTTGCTTCACAGAGAGGATGGTGGACACATGGAATAGACTGCCACAGGAGGTGGAGGGGCAAGCACAGTGGTGGGTTTTAAACATGCATGGAACAGGCATAACGGTGCCTTAGAGGTAGGAAGGTGGGGTGAAAAGCCATTGACCAGTTAGGATCAGAGGCCACAAAGTAGTGTAGGGCTTTTGGGCAGACTGGATGGGCCTGGTTGTCCTTATCTGCCAACAATTTCTATGTTTCTATGTTACCTCTCCAGATAGCCCCACAGAGCACCCGGGGTCTAGTCACAAGTGATGGGGCTGGACTCGGGTGGAGAGAGAAGGCCCTAGATAGATGTGGAGTGGGTCTGAACATCATCTACCCACCTAGCGACCTATCTTTTTCCTTATGTTTTGTACTTGAAACATCACCCACAAGGACACAGGGATGTCTCTGGTACCGGCACACCAGACACACTAAAGTTTGCATTCCCCCACCACATGATCTACTGACTGCATCATCAGCTGTAGTCAACTGGGTGGCAGTAACCCAGCAGACATTGCAGTTCTCCCTTCCAAAGGAGGAGAGCATATTCTGGAATGTTCAGTTCTTATCCTGTGAGACCACCCAGACATCACAGCCTCAGATCATGGCAAACATGGGCCAGCACCACTGTGTCATTGGGCCAGCTTGTTTGAGGGGAGAGGGATTGTTTTCTCTGTTAAAGATCTAGAAGTGCAGTACATGTCAGATGTAGAAGACTGAAATTAATGATGCTGGGGTGGGTACATAAATACATGCCTCCCTAAGTCAGGGCCCAGGAACACCCCCTTACAAACATAAGGATTCTGTTACATGATCCTGAATTGGAAATTAAACTGTGCCTGGGAGCATGCTGGTTTGTGCACTGGGGTATTGCGTTATCAGCTGGTAATCCCACTCCCATGGTGAATCATACTCACCCTTGGCTCATGTTGTTAGACGAACAGGGGGTTAGATTACCTCATGGTGCTTCCCTGCACCTTTCCTCTTAATTATGAATCTTATTTATACAATCAAAAAGTAACATCACTTGCCCAGTGGCGCTGAGGGCTGAGGCACTGGACGCCTTACCTCGCGGCATGCCGGCGACCCGGGTTCGGGAACAAGCCTGGGCCATCGGAGGTCATGGGGGGGGGTGGAGCTGATGAACTGCCGACAGACAAGCTTTCCTCCGGGAGGTAAGGGTTTCCTCCGCTGATGGCTGCCACCTGGTGGAGGCTGGAAGCAGCACGGGCCAGGAGGAGCCAGGTGCTAGGGCCTGGGCGGGAGGAAAGGGGCCATTACCGGGGCCGTGGGACTAATGTGTGCCTCCACATGCATGCGAACCCCCTCCTGGGGCCCCTGGGGTAAAAATGGAGGAAAAAGCCATTGGCAGGATGGCGACCAACTCCCCGCAGGCTCCACTCCCGGGCCCAGCATAAGGTAAGCCCCGATAATACTGGGTGATGGGGCTGGGGGGGGTCAGTCAGATGGGGGCTGTCCGGAGGGGGCGATAAAAAATGTTAAATGATAAAAAAAAAGTAACATCAGTGTCAAAGATTTAAAACTAATGCTCATGTCGCCATCTTTATTGACTTGTTTCAAGACTAGTAATAGAAGTGGTTTTAAAATAACTGAGGGAATTAAAAATTGATGATGAATCTAAGGTGCCAAAAATACATTATTGATAACATCTCTATGATGAAATTCTTTGCTGATTAACAGGTACTGATGCTATAAATACTGTCATTCATTCTATTCTAGCTACCTTATGTTTATCAGCCTAATCACTTTAGGTATGGAACAGCTTCCCTACTTTATGTATTTTATGAGCATTGGTCCCTGTGCACTAAGGAGCTGATTGCCTACACACTGTGAATCCATGGGGCATAGGCAAACCTAAGTAAGACTGCCATGAACCTTGGGTCCCACAGACCCCCAATAGCATGCAGAATGGATGCATGCCCTTCTACACTTGATCCCCTGCCTGTTCATGCAGCTATATGTGAGGATGGTCCGAGGATGTGTCTGGGGGGCATGCCCACACTCCGCTATTCAAGAAGGCATGGAGTAACAAGTGAGGGGGTTGCAGGATATGAAAGCAGAGACCCTGCCATATCCTCTGTGTGTCCCCCACAAGAGACTACCACCGGTTGCGGTGGGAAGGTATATTCACAAGTCCTGCCATCCTGGCTCTCTGGTCAGCAAAGGAGGGCTGGGGCGGCCATTCAGGCACTCACTCATTCCTTCTTTGATGATGGGACTCCCACCGTCCCACAACACCATACTCTGTGTGGAGCAGTGATCCACTAAGGGACCAGGTCTCCTTTGATGTACCCCCTGCGCACCAGTGTGCTGGGGGGGTGGCACCACAGACAGGCGCCCTTTGGAGGCATGCATTGGTGTATGCTGAGCTTTGCACGCCTGTCCACTGGAGTGAAGCAACATGGGTTAGGTACATACATCATGCATAGCTCCCATTGGGTCTATAGGCGGCCGTGTGTATACATAGGTATGTATAATATTAGAGACACTAGGTTGCTACAGTGATGTAGGCCCAGACAGGATTAGGGTCATCCTATGGCAGCATCACAGCTGTAGCAAGTACATGATGTGGCATGAGCCGAACTGCCTCTACTCTTTTTTCCTGATGCTGTCTTCATTTACCTAACCAAAGCAATTGATTTGGTTGACCAGTCCCTCCTTTTACAAAATTGAAAGCTGCTTAGTTTTGATAATCGATCCCATAGCCAGTTCTCTCATTACCTAACAAACAGGTCTCAAATGACTAAGTGGAAGGGGATCCAGTCTGCACATAGCTGATAAATGATGGAGTTCCACAAGGGTTCATCCTGGGTCCTCTACTGTTCTCTCTGTTTATCAGTGATATGCCTGAGAACTGTGGTGTGACTAACTTACTGTTCTAACCCCATGTATTCTTCTCATATTCATAACTCTCTGCAGTTAGCCTGCTCAGTAGAACTGCCCGGAGAATGGAACTATATGCCAATGATGGAATCATTGGCACGTGACAATTATTCAAACTGCTGCCCTCATCTGCTGCACATTCTATCAATGTCTCAGACTTCTTACTCCGCCTCACAAGTCTAGACGCCCAGGAGACTCCCTCAGGTTGTTGTTGGCTTTCTGTGAAGTATAATTGTTTAATTATACATAATTTTCTTTCTGCTACCTTCATTTATTGTCATTTTTTAGTCTAACATCTAGTTTATTTAAGTTTAGTTAGATTTAGCGTTTATTTCTCTGTTCCTCACGGTTCGATACAACCGTTGGAGAACCGAGTAGTATTATATTAGTTGCGTAGTTTTTCCGCTTTATTTTCTTTAAAATGTTATTGTGTAAAGTGTATTTTAGCATTGTTTAAAGCCGCTAACCGGGTTTCTTTTCTAACCGCTAACCCAGTTACTGTGAACCGTTGAATCGGTTCCGAGAACCGCTGACCCGGTTCCGAGTTTAAAAATTCAGTGGTTCTTTTGTGGCCTAATGGGTTCCTGAACTGACCGCATTAAAAAAAGAAAAAAAAAGAAATTCTATTTTGCGGTTAAGGTTTTTCTCCTGGAAATGGATCATACTAAAAAACCTAAGAAAAAGACTGGTCCCCCAGGTTTTAAAAACTGTGTCAAGTGTGGGGAAGTGTTTGCCAGAGCAGACAAGCATGACAGCTGTGTGTTCTGTCTGGGAACTGAGCATTTAAATACTGACTGTGAAATTTGCAAATCATTTCCACAAAAAACTGTGGAAAAAAGAATGAAGAGGTTGAACAAAAAGTTGGGAGGTGCTTCATGCTCTAACCAGCTGACATCTTCAAAATCAGCGGATGAAACTGCAGCTTCTTCTTTTACCACCCCTGATAAGGGTGAATCAACCTCCTTAAAAGGCTGAGTGGGCCGGCTCACTCTCCGGTCCCCTCCAAAAAGGCAAAGAAGACCAAGTACATCGAACCCCAGGCAAAACCAATAGGGGATTCTTCTATGCCTCACAGTCTGCCTACTGCTGAGCAGATTGCCAGGGCTATTAAAGTCATCGAGGCAATTCAGGGGTTCATACCTTCTCCAACCCCTCCTCCTTCTCCTCCAAGGGTTCAGGAGATTACTCCCTCTTCGGATCCCCAGTCTCAGGAGATAGATACTGGGGAGTATGATATACCAGAGGATGATGATGGTGAGCCCACTGAACCGGAAATTTCACCAGAGCAGGAATTTGGCTCTCCTGCTAGGCCTGAGGTTTTTTCCTCTCACTTTTCCTTTGTAAGGAAAATAGTATATGTCCTTGACCTGGCTACCACCGAGATCATAGAAGATGAGGAGGAGGTAGAATATATGGAGATGATGGGGTTAACACCCACTAAGATTTTCCTGCCTATTAATAAATTCTTCAAGAAGAATTTATTCACAGTCCTGCAGAACCCTAACTCTGTCACGCCTTTGGATAAGAAGGCTGACAAGAAGTACCAATTGGACAGGAAAGGGACTGAATTCCTCTGTTCTCACCCTGATCATCAGGGTATAGTCCAACAGGCAGCCTGTGAGAAGGCGATGGTTCCTTTATCCTCTCACCCTCCTGAGAAGGATTCAAGGAAAATGGACGGCATGGCAAAAAAAGGGTACTTAGCTGCCTCCCTGGGGATCAGACAAGCTAATTACCAGGCCTATGCTACACAGTATCAAAAAACACTGTGGCAGTCTGTTTTGGCCATGTTACCTCCCCTATCTCTGTCGACCTAGCAGAAACAGCCAGGTTTGGACTGTAAGCATCTAAATACTAGTTCCAGATGGCAGCAGATGCCAGTGATAATGCTGCTAGGATTATGGCTCTGACTGTAGCCCTGAGAAGGTTTGCTTGGCTAAGGGCTACAAACTTAACACAGGACACTCAGGCTAAGGCCATGGACTTCCCTGTACAAGATCATTTTTTCTTTGGCAAACAAACCGAAGAGTATATAAAGAAGGTGGATGAATACAAAGCCACCTGTAACAGTAATGCATCTAAGGACAGGCCTTCTACTTCTTATAGGCCTTATGGAAGGGGAGGTAGAGGAAGATCCTATGGTAGGCCCTTCTATCAACCTCAAACTGTCCCACAGCTGCAGCCATACCCACAGCAGACTGAGTTTTATAGGGCCAGAGGTAGGAGGGGCTCCAGGAGGGGTTTCCAATCTGCCCAGGCTCAGGCCCCACTGAAACAAAATCCCTGACTCCTTTGCCAAGGCCACCTCCCTAATACCAGTAGGGGGCAGACTGGCTCACTACTTCCAGGCCTGGCCGGCCATAACCACGGAAAAGTGGGTATTGGAATTAGTGAGCCAGGGACTGTCTCAGAGTTTCAAATCTCTCCCTCCTTTGAAGTCAAGGCTGTTCAAACCAGCCTCTCTTCTCAAAGAACAGCTCCTAGAAAAGGAGGTTCAAACCCTGCTCAGCATAAAAGCAGTGGAGCAGGTGCCAAACCTTCAGAGGGGCAGAGGATTTTATTCCCGGTACTTTCTTACCAAAAAGAAAAATGGGGAGTGGTGGCCTATTCTAGACCCAAGGCATCTGAACAAATATTTGGTAAAACCAAAATTTAGGATGGTGACCCTATCTATAATTTTTCCCGTCATCCAGCAGGGAGACTGGCTGGCATCTCTGGATTTAAAAGATGCCTATTTCCACATCCCCATAAGGGAGTCTCACAAAAAATATCTCAGATTCAGACTCCCTTCAGGTCAGTACCAGTTCTCAGCCCTGCCCTTCCGTCTCACCTCAGCACCAAGGGTATTCACAAAATGCCTGGCAGTGATGGTGGCATTCCTGCGAAAGCTAGGAATTACAGTTTTCCTTATCTCAACGACTGGCTAGTCATGGGAAAGTCATTCAGCAGATGCAAGCACACCTGGAAATAAAAAATCTGTTACATTCTCTGGGCTTCCTGTTAAACCAGGAAAAGTCCATTCTCACACCGGTTCCAAGTCTTGCATTTCATTGGAGAAGAACTGAATAACTTAAAAAGAAGAGCTTTTCTTCCAGAGGACAGAGTTCAGTCTGTCCTGCAACTGATTGCCTCATTCGAGCTGGGAAAGTCATGTCCAGCAAGAAAATACTTGCAAATACTGGGACACATGGCTGCAGCAACAGGAGTGGTTTTGGGAGCAAGACTTCGAATGAGGGACATTCAGTTTCATCTACAGGCACACTGGTGCCAAAGAAAAGACAATATGTCAAAATTGAATCCTGTAACAAAATTTGTGATCCAGTCCCTTCAGTGGTGGACAGATGTCCACAATCTAAGGGCAGGAGTTCCCTTTCAGAGGGAAAATCCCTCAGTCATTCTTACAACAGATGCTTCTCTGTTAGGATGGGGTGCTCATATAGGAGAGCACACTACCCATGGCACTTGGTCAAGTGTAGAGTCTCTCCACATAAATCTGCTAGAGCTCCGAGCAGTGTTTCTGGCTCTAAAAAGTTTTTCCCAGTTGATACAGGGCAAGGTGGTGCAGATCAGAACAGACAACACCACTACAGTGTTCTACATACATACGGACATACGAAGAAGCCAGCAGAAGAAGGCCATTTGATCTATCAAGTCTGCTCGAATTGCAGGGTCCACAGCTTGAGCTAATGTCCCTGCCCTCCCTCCCCACTCCTCCCATCCTCCCTACCCATGATTCTTATCTTCCCTCATGCCTATCCCAGCCTCTCTTAAAGCTGTTCGCTGTCTTCAACGAGATGATCTCTTTCGGCAACGCATTCCAAGCGTCCACCAGCCTCTCTGTGAGAACTGCTTCCTGACTTCCCTCCTAAACCTCCCACCCTCCAGTTTAAGACTATGCCCCCGTGTGATATGGTTGCCACTCAGCTTAAAGAGACTCTCCTTATCAACCTTATTTATCCCTTTCAAGTACTTGAACGTCCCAATCATGCCCCCCCTCCTGTCTTTCAGGGAGTACATAAACAAGCAAGGGGGAACAAGGTCAGATCCCCTGTGCACAGAGGCCATCAAAATCTGGGAAGTGGCTTACTCACTAAAAGCTTCCTTGCAAGCCATTCATGTACCAGGAAAGGACAATACCCTGGCAGATGCCTTAAGCAGGGGATCAACCAGGCACATCACGAATGGTCTCTGAACAGACAGTACTGGACTCGGTGTTCCGACGATGGGGCACTCTCTTTGCCTTTCACGAGAATCACATGTTGCCCCTATTCTGTTGCAGGCCACCAGTCAGGAGTACAATTCTCCTGGATGCTTTAGCCATGGACTGGTCAGGAAGGCATCTATATGCCTTTCCTCCCTTCCCTCTCATCTTGAGAGTGCTAATCAAACTCAGGTCACAACCTGCATCCATGATACTGATAGCACCAGACTGGACGAGGCAGCCATGGTACCCCCTTCTGCTGTCAATGTCAGTGTCCAGACCAATCCTCCTACCCAAGAGGCACAATCTATTAACTTCCCACCAAGGGAAGATCCTGTACCCGAACCTCAGGTCTCTCAGACTCAAGGCCTGGCTCTTGAGCACTTAAAGTTTGCAAACTTACAACTTTCTCAAGCTGTTCTAGATATCCTAAAAGGATATAGAAAACCATCTACTAAGAAAACCTATAATGCAAAATGGAAAAGGTTTTCTATTTGGTGTGATGCCAAGCATATTTCTCCTTCCCTCCCTGGCAGAAATCCCAGTGCTGTTAGAATATCTTACTGAGTTACACTCGCAGGGTCTGAAACATACATCTCTGAAGGTGCATTTGGCATCAATTTCAGCTTTTATTTCTGCAGGGAAAAATGTTTCCCTTGCAACTAAGCCCATTTTCAAAAAGTTCTTTAAAGGGCTATGTCACTTACATCCTCCTATTAAAGAGCCAGTCCCTGTATGGGATCTGAACATTTGCATTGCTCAGCTCATGAAACCTCCATTCAAGCCAATGTCTTCAGCACACTAGCAGTGTATCACTTGGAAAACTGTGTTTTAGGTGGCAATCACTTATGCTAGGAGAATAAGTGAATTGCAAGCATTATGTATGGAAAAGGATTATTTATCTTTTCATAATGATAAAGTAGTACCTCGGACCAATAGAAGGTTTCTTCCGAAGGTGGTTTCTGATTTCCACTTAAATCAGTCCATGACACTGCCAGTCTTCTTCACAGAAAATGCCAGTTCAGAAGAGCGCAGACTCCGTAGTCTGGATGTAAAAAATGCATTGAGTTATTATTTGACCCACACCAAGGATCACAGAGGTGATAAACAATAATTTTTTCTCACTTATGGGGATCTGGAAAAGGGCACCTCAGCTTCCAAGAGATCAATTTCTCGCTGGATAGTCCAGTGCATTCAGTTTTGTTACACAAAATATGGAAAAACAGGCCCCAGCAGGCCTCAGGACCCACTCTACTGGGGGCACAGCTGCCTCTATAGCAACTTCTAGAGATATCTCTTTAGTGGAGATTTGTAAAGCAGCTACTTGGAGAACAGTACACACCTTTACTAAACATTATAGTTTGGACTTGCAGTCCAGAAGTGATGCCAGGTTTGGCACAGCAGTCCTGTAGATTCTCTTTCCTAAGTAGGTTCACTGTCCACCTCTAAAGGTATTGCTTCGAAGTCTACAGAGAGTTATGAATATGAGAAGAATACATGGGGTTAGAAGAAAAAATTACTCACCTTAGTAATCTTGTTTCTTCCAATGTATTCTTCCATATTCATAACTCTCCTTCCCTACCTCCCCTTCCAGAACCAGAACCTCTGAATGGTCTTCTTACCTGGCAGTCCCAAACACAGGCACACTTACCTTTAATCCTGTGGGGTTTTATCTTACCTTTCTTTTTCCCAGTTTGATTCTGGTCATTTTGAGGTAGGACTGATACCATAATCATTAGTATCAGCTTTAGTATATAGGCATAGAGTATAGTTATGCTGTATCAAGCAGCATTTAAGCTTGAATATTTTTAAATAGTGCCTTGTGGGCTTCCTAGAAATCTGAGACGTTGATAGAACGTGCAGCAGATGAGGGCAGCAGTTTGAATAATTGTCACATGCCAATGATTCCATCATTAGCATATAGTTCCATTCTCCAGGCAGTTCTACTGAGCAGGCTAACTGCAGAGATTTATAAATATGGAAGAAAACATTGGAAGAAACAAGATTACTAATGTGAGTAATTTTTTCTTGTACGCTGATGATGCTGTCCTGTACAGGTGCTCTGGTAATATCACCCAACTTGGTAGCCTGCTTACTAGTGACTTCAGGTTATTAGAGAAATGGTTTGCTAGAAATAAGTTAGTCCTGAATACTAGGAAAACAAAAGCCATCCTGTTTGGCCGTAGACACCTGGGGCCCTCTAAGTAGCTTGTTGCCTTGACCTCAGATGCTCAAACTGAGGTGGTTAATTCCATGTGGATCATGTCACAAAGTCATTACACCAGAAAAGGGGTTTACTGTACCAGTTGAGCAATTATCTGTCTGATAACTCCAGGTTGGATATTGCCAACAGCACTCCACTCCCTGTTCTATTATATGGTGCCCCACTTTTTCAGACCTTAAGGAGTACAGAGACCTATAAGCTAAAGGTCCTTTACCATGAAATCGGTAGACTTGCTGCCAGTGCTTCACCTAGGAAGCACCACTGTGATGTACTGCACTCATTAAATTGACCCTTATTTTGAAGGACAATACCGTTATCCTCTCATATGTCTAGCGTACAAATAGTAAGAGGTGCCCCCCCCCCCACCTCAGTGATGTGTTGGCAGTTAAACCTGTGAGAAGAATGCTCTGGTCTTCCAGTTGTATGCTACTCAAGCTTCCTTGAACAATGCAAGGCAAATTTTAATTGTAAGGCTCCCAATCCCAGAGGCTCTGGGTGCTGAAAACACACAAAGGCAGATAAAAACATCAAAACAATAAAAGAAAACAACAAATATCAGCATTATTAAAAGAGCAAATCGGATAGAAACACAGGTAGAGGCTGGTCAGATTGCAACGTCAGGAAATGCTAGAGAGAATAAATGGGCCTTTAGACTGCTCTTAAAACACTCGACCGATGGGGCCTCCCGGATAGTCAGAGCGTTCCATAGGACCAGGATGTTGACACTGAAGGCCCGGTTGCAGCAGTTTTAAGTCAGGTCCTAGGAATCTCAAGGAGGCCCCTGGTCAAGGAGCAGAGGGATCGGAACAATACAGCCAGCGTTAGGAGGTCAGTCAGATAGCCAGGACCTAGTCCAAGTAGGGCCTTATAGGTGAGCAAACTCACCTTAAAGATAACCCTCCACCTGACCAGCAGCCAGTGCAGAGTCTGCAACATCGGGGTCACATGACTGGACCTAGGAAGGCCAGTCAGTAGCCTGGCAGCAGCATTCTGCACCAGCTGCAGCCGGCGGAGGGTACCCCCAGAGACCCTGAGGTATAGAGCGTTGCAGTAATCAAGCCTGGACGTCACAAAAACATGAACCAGTGTAGGCAGGTCTTCAGGTGGAACTAGGGGTTTGATCCTTGTGATGTTCCTCAATTAGTAAAAATCACTTTGGACAATAGATGACACCTGAGCTTTAAGTGTCAATCTGTCATCCAGGATCACACCAAGATCACACACCCTAGGGGAGGCAATCAACGGTGTAGGTCCCAGGAAGAGACCTGAGGTGCCACTGGAAGCACTCCCATCATGCTGTCGGCCCCCGCCTCAACCACTAGCACCTCCAACTTATCCGGGTTCAGTCGCAACCAGCTGGAAGACATCCAGTCATTGATCACAGCCAGGCAGATGTTAAGCACTTCCGCAGCATTCAGTGTTCCAGGGGCAAAGGACAGATACAATTGGATATCATCTGCATAGCAGTGAAAACCCACATTGTATCGCTTAATGAGCTCTCCCAGGGACAGCATATACACTGCAAATATCATTGGCAACAAGATCGACCCCTGAGGTACTCCACAAAACAGGAGCATCGGGGAGGAGGAGAAATTCCCCATCACTACCTGCTGCTTCTTGCCGGTGAGATAGGACTCAAACCTGCTGATGACAGTGCCAGTGAGTGCACAGTACATTTTGAGGCAGTCAAGAAACACAATGTGATCTACAGTGTCAGAGGCTGAAGAGAGATCAAGGAGAACAAGAACTGACCTGTTATCTCTATCTCTAGCTCTGAGGAGGTCATTATGCACCCTAACACCATTTCAATGCTATGCCTGGCTCTGAAACCCGACTGGAGTGGTTAATAGATGTTAAAAGCCATGATGTGCTCCTCAGGCTGTTGCGCCACAATCTTCTCAACAACCTTAGCCAAAAAGGGAAGGTCGGAGATAGGACAGTAATTCGCCAAGGCATCCGGGTCAAGAGATGACTTCTTCAGAAGGGGTCTCACCAGAACCTCCTTCAGGGAATCCGGAAAGGCCCCATCCGACAACAAACACCAGGCAATCATGGCGAACACCGGGCGAACGGTGTTCGCCAAAGATCTGTGTGGGCAAAAGATCCTTTGCCTACTCCACTCCTTATCTGTTAAATACACTGCCTGCACCCCTTCAAACTGTTCCTCGCTTGGTGGTTTTAGGAAAGGTCTAAAGACGCTTCTCCTTCAGTGCAGCCTCTGTACTTGTATTAGATGATTGATACCCTGCTTATTGAATCTGCTACAATATAAACAATGACCTGTCTCTTGTATTCACACTTTGTGTTTATTCCAGTGTCTATAATTCTGTAACCCTGTGATATTTTTTGCAATTGTTACTGATTGTACTGCTTGTCTGACCTTGTATGCCATTTTGTTATGTGTTTCATGTAATTTAATTCCAAGTCACCCCTGAAAAAGGGACTGGTAGTCTCAGCAGGCTTACCCAACCATCAAAATTAAATAAATAAATTATCCCCCTTTATTCCTAATTGCTTATTGCCTTGTTGTGCAGTCTCTTGAGGTGGGCTGTTATCTGGAATTGTGGATTAAACTGGTTCACCTATCTCTGCAGATTTCTTTTTAGCATTCAGAATAAGTCTTCACCCTTGCTTGTTTTGGATCACAAGGCACGTCCATCCCCTATTTTTCTTAGTTATATATCTGTACACTGATCCTATATCAGCCCTGGCGAACTTTGCACACATTATAGACTAAGACAGTGTTGTACTATTTTGATTATTTGCCATTGGCAAACCCTTCATCAATCAATGTTTCCCTTACGTCCCCAACTTTCTGATACTGCTTTTTCTCTTTGTTCTGTTACATAATTTGATTCCAGGACCTTATTATGAGGGTCTTCAACCTCATGGATCCCTTGATCTTCCTGGGCATAAAGCCTCCACCACTCATTCACACTAATGGGAGTACTCCTGAGGTGCTAGGACCCAGCAGGAGGCAAACTTTTTCAGGAGGGCTGGCGTCGAGATGAAGCCGCGAGGGAGTGGCACATGAGCCAGGCTCGTAGCCGGTATAGACTATCTCGGCGTCAACCCTCCAACCACCTCAGTTCTTTCAAACAACATGAAGTCTTGCTGTATTCTGACAATATGTAGTATTCTCCAGCACTGAAACTGCCCCAGAGAACTAAGGGTTAACTCTATGCCAGGGCATAGAACATTGAGCTCGTGCTCGGTTCAAACCACTACCTGCTGCACTTCAGACTCAACCGTCAGATTCTTTACTCCGCCTGACTGAACGGTCGCTCCGGAGAGTTTCTCCATCGCTCGGTTTCGGTACAGTAAGTCGTCGGTTCAAACCGATAAACTTTATTTTATTTCGGTTCAGATTACTCCTGCTGTGGTTGTGAGTATTTGTCCTTTTCTGTGTGGAAATTGTAAAAAAAAAAAAGGATTTAGTGTGAGGAAAGTTGTGGGTATTTTGGTCAGTTCGGCTGAACCGATTACCCTTATTTTTCTGTTGTTTTTCCCTTTCAGGTTTTGAGGTTCCGGTGCCGATCGGTTCTAAAAAAAAAAACGCATTTCATTTTTTTTTCCAATACCCGTAACACGGTGAGGAACTGATCGGTTTGGTCTTGCCTGGTCTGAAGCCATGTAAAGGGCAAGTTTTCTTGGTACTATGGCTCAGTTTGAGAAACCCAGAAAAACTGACTGCCAGATCTGTAAGAATTTTCCCAAGTCCACCTTGGACAAGAGATTGGGTAGGCTGTGGGAAAAGGAGGCCAGAAAATCCGCTGACCCGGATGGCCGGCCCGGTTCGGTTTCCACCGAACCAGAGGACGTGCCCTCTGACCAGGGCCAGACTTCCTCGGCCAAAAGGAGAGCCGATCCCGAGGGGTTGGTTCCTACGAAGAAAAAGAGAAAAGATAAGTTGGCCGGTTCGGATCCAGAACTGTCACGTCTAACCGCAGAAGAAATAGCCAGAGCGATTAGTATAGTGGAATCGCTCTGTTTGGTTCCGACTGATCCGGCATCGCAAACCAGGCATCTGGTTCGGTTGGTTCCACCGGTTCCCGATTACTTCCCTGAAGATTTCTATGAACCGGATTTGGAGGGGGACGAAGATTTTGGCTATGAAGATAAGGACGGCGGTGATGAAGGTCTGGATGAGCCTATCGAACCGGTCATCTCCCCAGACAGACCTTCTGGTGTGTCCCTTCCTAGGCTTTTTGAGTCCCCTTCCAATTTTTTGTTTTACAAAAAAGTGGCTGAGACCCTTCAACTCCCTTTAGGTGAGTCTGTAGAGGAGTCAGAGGAGCCTGACTTTGTGGAGATGATGGAAATCCCAGAGTCCAAAAGAGTGTCTGTTCCCCTCCATAAGTCTTTTGGGAAACAGACACACAAACTGTTGAAGACTCCTAATTCCTTACCTCCAGTGGACAAGAGAATGGACAGGAGGTATTTGTTGTCAGGCTCTGATTCGGAGATCCTTTACTAGCAATGCAGCCATGTTGGGGTAGTGCAGGCTGCAGCCCGTGACAAGGCTGGCATACCTTTGGCTTCTCACCCCCCTGACAAGAACTCCAGGAAGATAGATGCCATGGCCAAGAAACAGTACTTGGCATCTTCTCTGGGACTCAGGCAGGCAAATTACATGGCCTATGCAGCCAGGTACCAAAAATCCAGGTGGGATACAGTGTTGGAACTAGCTAAGCAGGCTTCCCCCCAGCTAGCCAAGGAGCTGGAGGAGGGTGCTGCTGATGGAATTGAGGCATCGAAGATACAGTTTCATGCTGCTGTTGACTCCAATGATGTTTCATCATGAGTCATGGCTATATCTGTGGCTCTTCAGAGGATGGCTTGGCTCAGGTGTACTAGCCTCTGGCAGGATACCCAGGCTAAGGCCATGGATTTTCCTGTTTTGGGTAATTCTCTGTTTGGGGAGCAGACAGAGAACTACATGAAAAAAATGGACGAGTACAGGGCCACCTATAGGAGTGCTCAAGCTAAGGAAAAGCAATCAACTCCTCAGAGGCAGCAGTCTAGGGGCAGGGGTAGGCCTTTCTACCAGGCGCAGGCCTCCTCTCCTTTTTCCCAGAGGGGGTTCTTTAGAGGGAGAGGCAAAAGGGGGATGAGCAGAGTTGCATCCACCTCTCAGCCTAAAGACCCTGCCAAGCAGACACCCTGATGTGTCAGCCCGGGTCGACTCTCCTATCCCTGTTGGAGGCAGGCTGGCTTACTACTTCCAGGCCTGGAAGTCTGTAACCCCAGACAAGTGGGTCCTGGAGGTAGTAAGCCAGGGACTGGTCCTCAGCTTCAAAAAGTTTCCAAAGCTGGGGATCAGGTCTTTTCCACTTGTAAACAGCTCTGAGACCATTGCCCTAGAGGCAGAGGTTTCCTCTCTGTTGGCTCTCAGGGCCATAGAGAGTGTTTCTACATCCCTCAGGGGCAAAGGTCTGTACTCCAGGTACGTCCTTACCCCAAAGAAGACAGGAGAGTGGCAACCCATCTTAGACCTAAGGTACTTAAACAAGCATTTAATGAAGCCAAAGTTCAAAATCGTGACTCTGGGAAAGATGCTTCCCTCTCTGAGACCAGGAGACTGGCTAACCTCCCTGGATCTCAAGGATGCCTGGTTTCACATCCCCATCTGGTGCTCCCACAGGTGCTCCCACAGAAAGTACCTCAGGTTCGAATTGTCCTCAGGCCCTTTTCAGTTCAAAGCAATGCCCTTCGGCCTAACATCAGCTCCAAGGGTGTTTACAAAATGCCTAGCACCAGTAGTAGCCTGCCTCAGAAGGCAAAACATTGCCATATTTCTATATCTGGATGACTGGCTTGTGGTGGGGCAGTCTCCAGACCAAGTCAGGTCAAGCTTGCAAGTCATTCAATGCTTGCTCACCTCCCTAGGATTTCTCCTCAATCTCTCCAAATCAGTTCTGGAACCTGTTCAGCTCCTCACTTTCATAGGGGCAGAAGTAGATACTGTTCAGGCAAAGGCTTTTCTCCCTCTGACAAGGGTAAAGGCCATTGCAGACCTAGCTTCTTCCTTTCACCGTCGGGTCTCTCGGTCAGCAAGGCATTTTCTTCAGCTTTTGGGTCACATGGCAGCCTCCACAGCATTGGTTCAAAGTGCCAGGTTTCAGATGAGGGACATTCAGTTCCATCTAAGAGCTCATTGGTCTCAGAAAAAGGACTCCCTGACCAAGCTGGTTCCAGTGACTCAGACTTTGATCCAGGCTCTCCAGTGGTGGTTGGATATAAGCAACCTAAGGCAAGGTGTCCCTTTCATCTCCTTATCCCACTCACTTGTTCTGACCACAGATGCTTCTCTCCTGGGCTGGGGTGCTCATCTGGAAGACCTCACAGTTCAGGGGTTGTGGTCTCCTCAGCAGTCCATGCTTCACATCAATCTTCTGGAGCTCAGGGCTGTCTACCTGGCTTTATTGGCGTTCTCACAATCAGTTCAGAACAAGGTGGTTCAGGTCAGAACAGACAACACCACCACCTTGTGGTACATCAACAAGCAGGGAGGCACTCAGTCTACAGCCTTGTGCATGGAAGCCATGAAGTTGTGGTCTCTGGCTTATTCTCTGGAGACAACCCTAGTAGCAATCCACCTTCCGGGGAAGGACAATCTGATAGCAGATGCATTGAGCAGGATTTCTCAGGGCCATCACGAATGGTCCCTGGATCCCCTAGTTCTGAAAGATATTTTCTCAAAATGGGGCACCCCTCAGATAGACGTCTTTGCAGCCCCAGACAGTCACCAACTTCCCCTCTTTTGTTGCAGACCCTCCCCAGTCTTGGGCACAGTCCCTCTGGATGCCCTGCTTCTGGATTGGAAGGGGAAATTTCTGTATGCTTTTCCTCCCTTTCCTCTGGTATTCATAGATCTTCCCTTGTCAATCTTCACCATTCATTACTGCTTGGGTTAGTGCCGGAGGCGCGCACCCGCTACGGGAGTTTTTTTTTTTTTTTTGAGTCGGCTCCAACGGCGCCGCCCTTGAGCGTGACGTACTGCGTCATGCGCGAGGGGCGGCCATTAGGTGCCGTAGACTCCTTCTCTGTCTCAGTTCTGTTTCTCCTGCCGTCGAGGCTGCACCTGCTGTGCAGTAGTTCCAGTGTTTCTGCGTCAAGACTCCTCGTTTCTCCAGTGACTCTCGCTCAATGCCGTCTCCCGGTAAGACCGTTCCTTTATTTTCTGTCGTCGGCGCCGAGTGCTTTATTGCTGTTTTTTTGCCTTATTTAGTTCGCATCATGTCAGGTTCGGGGGCAAAACATAAGTCGAAGGCGAACCGTGCCCCTATGCGTCGGTGCTCCTGTGGCCGGCATTTCTCCGTCTCGGACCGTCATGATGTGTGTCTCCGTTGCCTGGGACCCAACCACGATATGGACGCGTGCGATGCCTATTTCTCCATGGACCGTCGTATCCTCGAAGTCCGCGCATTCAAGATTGGCAAGGCCCCGCCGACCTTCGGGGGGACAGCGTCGCTCCAGGGATTCCCAGGTAAGGTCTCTAGGCCCATTTCTCCGGGTCCCCTCTTGGGTCTATACGGTCCGTGGAGGAGGAGGCTTCCTCCTCCTCTTCTCTTGCCAAAGAGGAAGCTTCTTTTGTGGTGTCGGAGGAACGTCGTGGTCCCTCCCGGGGCCGCGGTGGGGACACCGCCTCGGCAGTCACCTCCTCGGAGGTGCGGGCTCCCCCAGTGTCGAGGCCCGCGCCTGCTGGGCCCGGCACTGGTGGACCTCGATGCGCCCTCGGCGCTGTTTCGGATCCTGGCACTGCTTGCGGTGCGGTGATCAGATAGCCATTAAGCGCGCCCGCTTTGGCCTTGGCGCTTCGCTCTCTAGGCGGCGCTGGGTTGGGTTCCGATGCCGAGGGCGGTGCCGTGGGCCTAGCCAGCACCGCTGGGGAGCTGGGGCCGGGCCTAGTGGGTGGGCCAAGGTCGTCCGGCGCCGCCTCTGGCACCAGCGCCGTTCGCGGCGCCATTTCTCCAGGGACCCCCGGGGTTGCTAGTATTATGGTCCAGCTGGTCTCTTCCTCTTCGGAGGTCGATGACTCAGACGTGGACCTGTCCTGGCAACCTGACTCTTTGGAGTTGGGGTCCCTGGTGGAACGTGGTGCTAGGCGGCTCAGCGGGCCTCTCCCGCTGTCCCCGCTGCTGTCCTCCCCTGAGGACCCTCAGGCTAAGGGTGGTCCTGGGTCCCTGGGGGGTGATGGAGTGGGGGCAGAGGGAGGGGCTCTCCCTCCTGGGGGGCTCGTGACAGCTACCCTCCCTGGTGCTGTTGCAGCCACTCGGGTGGGAGAAACAGTGAGTCGAGGAGGAGGCGTTCTCGGGTCTGTGGGATCGGGGAGGCGGGGTGCAGTCGTCGCGGTCTCTGCCGGCCACCCCTCAGGGGGTGGCTAGGAGCCGTAGCGCTGGGCCCCGCCATTCCCTCTTGGACCCCGGGGTCCCCTACGGTGGCGTTGCTGTGGACTGCCCTTCTGGATCCATGCAGTCCCAGGTTCGTCACAGGGGAGGATCCCCTTCTGGGCTCTTCCAGGTTTCGCTTTCCCAGGGTTCCGTTTTGCGACCTGGTCTGTTGTCCGGAATCCCGCCAGCTCGGGCTCCGTTCTCTGGATTTCAGAACCCTAGCAGAGGACAGTTGCCTCTTCGTAGGTGCCCATCTCCCGTTCCTCTGCAGCCACCCCCCGCTCTTCCAGGCCATGTCGGTCCTACGGGCCCATTGTCCTGGGAGCAGTTCAGAGGTTCTGCGACAGCCTTCCCCTCATATGTCAGGTGAATGAATGAGTGGGTCTTTCGCCTATCCCCACCGCCGCAAGAATCTTCTGGACACTCGAGCTCTCCATCATCCTCGTCTCCCTCCTCTGAGGGAGAGGAACCCTCTGCTCATATCTCCTCCGATGCTGATTTCACTGAATATCAGCGATTCCTTTCGAGGATGGTGAGGGATCTTCAAATCTCTTACGTTAGGCAAGACAATACCGAACGGGAGACGCGTGAATTCCTTGGAGAATTCAGTGCCCAGCACCTGGTGGTACCTTCCTGGCCTATCCCCTTCCAGGAGGCGTCTATCCGTTCCTGCGATCGCCAGCCGCCCTTCTCCAGCCCGGCAGACTGTTGGAGGTATTGTGCCCCTTGAGAATCCTGGGTTACTCTCCCAGCCCGCCTCGGGTTTGGTATACCTGGAGACTCCTCCGGGCGCCGCCGCCTGGCGCACGACCATCCACCGGATTCGGATTCCCTACAATTCGACCGGTGGGGGCGAAGAGTGTTCTCTTACTCTCGTGCGATGGCTTGCATTGCGTCACATCAGGCTCATCACGCTGCCTACAGTAGGCATTTGTGGTCGATGCTCTCTCAGCTCTTAGCATCAATGCCTGATACGGAGCAAACCAGACAAGCTATTGCCCTCTCTGCTATAGGCCTGGAGCTGGCAAGACACCAAGCAAGGGCATCTTATGGTGCCAATGAGGTGGCTTCCAGGCTTGCGGGGACAGCAATCTGCATTAGGTGGACGGCATGGCTTCGTCTATCAAGGTTGTCACCCCTGGCCCGGCATAGGGTGATTCGCTCCGCTTTCTGGAGGACCCGTCTCTTTTCCTCCAGAGCTAGGAGATTACTGCAGGGGCTTCCTTTGTCTCCCCGTCCTCGGGGGACACCTCCTAGCTCTTCTCCCCCATAGGCTTCTCTTTTGATTAGCCCAGGGTCTTCCCCTTCTGTTTCTCACCAGCAGGAGGCTGGGGGTCTTGTTCCCTCAGGGTTCTACCCCCTTTTTTCTAAAGGGGGGCTTGGTACTCACCCAAGCGGTAATGAATGGTGAAGATTGACAAGGGAAGATATGAAAATTACGTACCTACCGTAGTTCTTGATCTTCTCTTGTATCTTCACCATTCATTACTGATACCCTCCCACCTTCTCCTCAGTGGCCTCCTTCTGTGGCGTCTCCCCCTCCCGTCTCATTCCTCTTCCTTCCCTTGGCCTTTATGCCATTCTTTTGAATGGTTCCTTTTTTCCTCAAGGTAAAGAGGAATGAGTATGGTTGTACTTTTCTCTAATTCTGAGGGAACTCTTTCTGACTGCCCTTAGGGTGTGATTCCTAAATACCTTCTTCAGGTTCTGCAGTTTCATAGCCCAAGAGACCATGCTCTGACTTGGCCTCGGCAAAGTCTAAAATCCTCCTGGCAGGTATTATTTGAGCTCTTCTAGCTGCTGATTGAATTTGTCAGTTCTGAGCATCTGCTTGCCTTGCCTTAGGGAGTCTGATTGAGTTCCACTCTATCTTTCATATAAAACTGCCTTCGAGAAGGCATAGGCTTTCCCATACACTGCTGTGTTAGCACTTAACAAGGTGTTAAGGGACTTAGTCCCCTTCCTGGGTGGGCGCTCTACCCGGAACGGGTTCTGCCCGGGCAGTCTAGGAGCCCTCAGCTAGGATGAAGAGACTTGGCATGTTGAGAGTTCAGAGAATCTACCCTCATTCGGATCTGTTCAGGTGGTTCGGTTGAACCTCCCCTCAGTCCTAGCAACTGGGATTCTTCCTCCCTTGTTACTTTTGAGCCTATGAGCCTCTCAACCAATGCTCGATGAGCACTGTTCTCCCTCTCAACATGCCTCTTTTTCTTCCTCTTCTTGTACTTTCTCTTCCTTCTCTCTGTTCCTCCCCTAGAGCCGCCCCAGAAAGGAGGCCCTGCGGTCCCTTAGGGTAGGAATTCTCTCTCCTCTGTCTATTCTCTACCGGCTTATTCCTTTTTCAGTTTATATCCTTTCCTTTTTCTGTCCCTCGGCTCTCTTGCCTCGCTTTCCTTTTTTCTTACCCTTTATTTTCGCCTCTCCGGCTACCAGAACTGAGATAGAGGAGGAGGAGTCTACGGCACCTAACGGCCGCCCCTCGCTCATGATGCAGTATGTTGCGCTCGAGGGCAGCGCCGTTGGAGCCAACTCCAAATAAAAAACAACTCCCGTAGCGGGTGCGCGCCTCCGGCACTAACCCAAGCAGTAATGAATGGTGAAGATACAAGAGAAGATCAAGAATTACGGTAGGTACGTAATTTTCGTTTCTGGTCAAAATGAGGTCACAGTCTTGCAAAGTGATTCTGATTGCTCCATATTGGGCCAGACAACCCTGGTATCCCCTGTTGCTGTCTCTGGCAATTCTTCCTCCTCTGGTTCTCCCCCAGAGTCACAATCTGTTAACCTCCTCTCAGGGGAGAGTTTGGTACCCCAACCTTTAGTCTCTCAACCTCAGGGCCTGGCTCTTGAAGAGCTAGAATTTGCTGGTATGAATTTGTACCAGGGGGTTCTGGATATTCTTAAGGCCTCCAGGAAACCTGCTACTAGGAAAACTTACAATTCCAAATGGAAGAGATTTTCCATTTGGTGTTCAAGTAAGCATATTTCTCCAACCACTGCTGACCTGTCTGCAGTCCTTGACTATATATTTCACCTTAACAGTTTAGGTCTTAGGCCAAATACCCTCAAGGTTCATCTGGCTGCTGCTTCCGCATTTCTGTCAGTGGGGAAGCCTTCCTCACTGGCATCTCACCCCTTATTCTGTAAATTCTTTAAAGGGCTTACCCATACTAACCCTCCCTTTAAAGAGACCATTCCTGTTTGGGACTTAATATCTGTATTGCTCAACTGATGCAGCCACCTTTTGAGCCCTTGGCATCAGCAGAGCTTGAGTACCTGACTTGGAAGGCTGTGTTTTTGGTAGCCATCACCTCTGCCAGACGCATCAGTGAGTTGCAGGCCCTCTCTGTGGAGCCTGACTTTATCTCATTTCACAGGGACAAGGTGGTCCTCAGAACTAATTGAAAGTTTCTACCAAAAGAGGTCTCGGACTTTCATCTGAACCAGTCCATGACCCTTCCTGTCTTTTTCACTGACCACTCCTCTTCAGGTGACAGGAGGTTGCACAGTCTGGATGTGGACTGGAGCATCCCAGCAGCAGCATCAACTAGGAGCAGATTTATCCTGGACTCCCTTCAGGGTGCCTTCCTCAAGCAACTGGTCATGGAACCAACTCGGCAGAAGGCAATACTGGACCTTGTGCTCACAAACAGGGACAGTGTGATGGGGGTAACAGTGGGGGAGCACCTGGGTAACAGTGACCACCAGTCATTGTGGTTTGAAATCACAGAAAGAGCAGAACCAAACCACACAAAAACACGTATCCTGGATTTTAGGGGGCAGACTTTGGGAAAATGGGGAGATACTTGAAAGAGGCATTAAGGGAATGGGACAGGAATCAGGGTTGAGAACAGGGGCAGTATTTAAAATGGGGATTATAAGAACAACAGAATTATGCATTAGCAGGTTAGCAAGAGGAAAAGGAAGAGGAGACCATTATGGTTTTCCAAAGAGGTAGCAAAGAAAGTGAAAGCCAAAAGACTGCATTCAGGCAATACAAAAAGACACAGGCAGAAGGGGATAGGAGAAGTACCAGGAGAAACAAAGGGAGGCAGGAAGTCAGTAAGGAAGCCAAAGCTCAGACAGAAGAACACATTGCAAAATCAGTGGGTAAAGGGGACAAAACCTTTTACAGGTACATAAGTGAAAAAAGAAAGACAAAGGGAGGGATAGTGAGACTGAAGGGGGAGGATGGGAGCCACGTGGAGGATGACAACAGTAAAGCTGACATATTGAACAGGTATTTCTGCTCAGTCTTTACTAAGGAAGAGGGGGGTAATGGGTCTGAAGGGAGTACAAGGGGTGAGAATGGTGCAGAAGCGGACACAAGTCCCTTTACACGAAAAGGGTCCTGAAGGAACTGGAAGTAATAAGAGCTGATAAAGCAATGGGGCCAGATGGGGTGCACCCCAGGGTCCTTAAAGAACTAAGAGGTGGTGGCTGAACCTCTGGCTATCCTGTTCAGCCAATCACTGGAAACAGGGAGGTACCCAAAGACTGGAGGACAGCAGATGTAGTCCCCTTATACAAAAGTGGGAACAAAGAGGAAGCAGGAACTACAGACCAGTCAGCCTCACCTCGGTGATGGGAAAGATCATGGAAGCACTACTGAAGGAGAGATTGGTGGAACATCTGGTTGTCAATGGACTACAGGACCCAAGGCAGCATGGTTTCACCAGGGGAGAGTCATGTCAGACCAACCTCATTGAATTTTTGACTGGGTGACTAGGGAGGTGGATCAGGGAGGGCAGTGGACATGGCCATCTGGACTTCAGCAAGGCCTTTGACACTGTGCCACATAGAAGACTATTACACAAACTGGGGAATATGGGTGTGGGCAGGACAGTAGTGTGGCGGGTGGTAACTGGCTGGGTGGCAGGACACAGAGGGTGGTGGTAAATGGCTGTCACTCCACAGAGGAAGAGTGACCAGTGGGATACCACAGGGATCAGTGCTGGGACCGGTCCTATTCAACATCTTCATCAGTGACATTGCACAGGACCTAGAAGGCAGAATTTCACTGTTAGCTGATGACACAAAGCTCTGTAACAGAGTAGACACACCAGAGGGTGTAGACAGAATGAGAAGGGACCTGCAGAAACTTGAAGAATGGTCAAGGGTTTGGCAGTTGAAATTCAATGCAAAGAAGTGCAAGATAATGCATATGGGGCACAAAACCCTGGCACAATATATCAGTTGGGGGTGAGGATATAGCATGCACCAAGCAGGAAAGGGATCTTGGGGTTGTCATCTCTGATGACCTCAAGGTAGGAAACAGTGTGACAAGGCATCAGGTAAAGCAAATAGGATGCTGGGTTGTATAGGCAGGGGCATCACCAGCAGGAAAAGGAGGTCATAATTCCGCTATACAAGACACTAGTGAGGCCCCACCTGGAGTACAGTGTACAGTTCTGGAGACCATACCTACGTAAGGACATAGACAGGGTAGAGAAGGTTCAGAGGAGGCAACAAAGATGGTGCATGGGTTGCATCACAAGTCCTATGAAGACAGGTTGAAGGAACTGAACATGTACTCCCTGGAGGAGAGGAGGCGAGAGGGATATGATAGAGACATACAAGTATCTTACAGGGAGGAACAGGGTGCAGGAAAACACTATTTTAAGCGAAAAAGATGTTTCAGGACTAGAGGGCATGGGATGAAGTTGGAGGGAGGACGATTCAGAGGAAACATGAGAAAGAATTTCTTCACAGAACGGGTGGTGGACAAGTGGAACACCCTGCCAGAGGAAGTGGTGGGGGCTGAAACAATCACGGGATTTAAGAATGCTTGGGATAGACATAAAGGAATTCTAGAGGTCAGGGGTAAGGGGAAATAGACTTCTAGGAAAACAAACTGAACTTACAAGCTCAAATGGGCAGACTAGGTGGGCCATAGGCCCTTATCTGCCGACACTGTCTATGTATCTATGTATCTGTGTTAAGAGGGTCCTTAGTTATTACATGGAGCATACTAAGGCCCTTAGATCTGGATCTTCTCAGTTGTTCCTCATTTATGAGGAAGTGGGAAAGGGTAAACCTGCTACTAAGAGAACTATTGCCAGATGGATTGTCTCTTGTATACAATTCTGCTATGAAAAGCTGGGCAAGGTACCTCCCTCAGACCTGAGGGCTCATTCGACTAGAGGTACAGCAGCTTCTCTAGCTGCTGCCGGAGATGTTCCTCTCTTAGAGATTTGTAAAGCAGCCAATTGGAAAACAGTCCATACTTTCACCAAGCATTACTCCCTGGACATCCAGGCTAGGAGTGATGCGAGGTTTTGCACAGCAGTACTGCAGAGCCTGTTTCCTAAGTAGATTCTGGACCCTCCTTCGGGGAGGTACTGCTTGGTAGTCTGCATATTGTCAGACTACAGCAAGGCTTCATGTTGTTTGAAGAAAAAATTACTCACCTTAGTAATTGTGTTTCTTCTAATGGAGTCTTGCTGTATTCTGACCTCCCTCCCTCCCTGCCTCCCCTCTCAGAACCTAGCTGTTTTGGGATGTGGGCTGGCAGGTGCAGTGTTGCTCCTCAGGGGTGCATTGCCCTTCTCCCTTGTTGACAGAAGGGATGCATAGTGTTTTGATGGCGGTCTTTTAGAATTCTGTTCCACTACCAGGTTTCCTTGTTTGGGGTTCTCGACTTGAGTCTTAGGGACCCTAGGTGTTAATTGCCTTTAGGCTATAGTGTTTTTTTACAGTTTCCACATAGCAGCTACAGTTGCCATTTGGCTCGTAAGAATCTGATGGTTGAGTCTGAAGTGCAGCAGGTAGTGGTTTGAACTGAGCACAAGCTCAACGTTCTATGCCCTGGCATAGAGTTAACCCTTAGTTCTCCGGGGCAGTTCCAGTGCTGGAGAATACTGCATATTGTCAGAATACAGCAAGACTCCATTAGAAGAAACCCAATTACTAAGGTGAGTAATTTTTCCTTTTTTCCCACTGTTGAGTGCGCTTCAGTGACGACATTGCTCGCCCACCGGGAGTCAAACTTCAAACTAGCAGCTTAGTTTTCAGTTTTGTTATTTTGTATCTTATCATGAAAAGTACCGATTACATTTTAACTAATTTCTAGTACAAGAAAGAAGTCTTCAGCCCTCTATTGACAGAGTCAGCTATGAGTGGGGCAGGTGACGGTAGGGAGACTTCGCATGAAGCTGTTCAGTCAACTGGGGCGGGTCTGGTTCGCTGCCCTCTCCAGGGGGTCTGACAACGTATGGTCCAGTGCTTGGGGGATGGGCAGTCTCCGAAGCACAAAAAAGCAGGTCCTTTCAAGGGCACCGTTCGGCCTTGAGCTCTTCTTTGGCCTACCAGTCGAAGAAGAGACAGCATCGCTTGAGGTCGCCCTCTGGTACGTCTGTGCATAGACAGTTGGTTGTCGGGGTCAGGAGCTGGTCTCCGCCTCTTTTGGAGTCACTGGTTTCTGTCTCTGGCAGCCAGTTTCTTTGACACCGGAGCCCCTCTCCACCTACTGGAGGAGCTTCCGATGAGCAGTTTCACCATTGGGACGTTCTCATGGAGCAGTGGGCTCGAAGATTGTCCCACCTGCCTGAACCAGCCAGTCCGCCGCCGGGGCCTTCGGACCTGTTGGTTTTGGATCAGCAGGTGGGGTGGTTAGGACTGCCTGGTCACGCGGTGCCTTCTTCGGTGCTGTCGACTCCGTGCCCCAGTGTCTATCCCCCTCACAAGGCTGTGGCGTAGGGGTCCACACAGATGCCTTTATCTCCTGCCATTTTTCATTCTTTACCTTCAAATCGCAGTTCACAGACTTCTGCGGCGGTGTCAGCTTCTCAGGCGCCGAGGTTCTTTTCAGCACCGTGTGTGGTATCAGCGCAGTCCACGGCACCGCATGCTCCATCGGCGCCTTCCCCAGCATCGGGAGTGGTGTGGGCACTGTGTGCAGTGCCATGCTCCCTGTCAGCACCATGTGCGGTGCCACGCTTCCAGGCAGTGCCATTTTCTGTGTCAGTGCTGTCTCTGTACTCGGTGCCACTCTCTTCAACAGCACTGGGGATATGTACAGCGCCACATAGTTTCCAGAGGTTTTCGACTCTGATTCTGTCTCCTCCTCTTCTTCTTCCTCCTGGTTTTTATTCCTTTCCGTCTATACTGTCCTCCTTGGACTGTCAGGAGATGATTTTGAGCCTGATCCAGATCTTCGGCTGGGAGATGATGCTGATTCTACCCTGGGGGCAGGGATCAATCCTCCTGCAGAGCCTGTTATTGAAGATCTTTCATTTAAGTCTCTGCTCAAGAATTTAAATTCTACTCTTTCTCTCCAGACCATGGAAATCGATCCTGGGAAGCTTCTGCACCTCCAGTAGCTACATGTTCCGGAAATCCCAATGGATTTAACCCCTCCGGTACAGCCCTCTTTCAAGACTCTTTCCCAGATGGTGTGGAAGAATCCGGCTCTTATTCCCTCTGTGGCCAAGTCCATAGATAGGAAATATGCCCCTCCCAAGGATCGCCCCATCTTGGCCTCACAAGCCTTTGCTGACGCCATAGTGTTTCTGGCAGAGAATGATAATGCTGTCCTCTCTCAGGAATCCACAGCCCATCCTATAAACAAAGAATCTTGCAAGATAGACACCTTGGATAAGTGAGTCTTTTCTGCCTCAGCCCTGGGCATGCGTATTGCTAGCTACCAGGGTTATTTTTCTCAATACGAGTATGTCCTTTGGCATTCACTCAAAGCAACGGTAGACGCTCTGCCCGAGTCAGAGGTTAACTCAGAGCTACTATAGACCATAACTAATCCAATAATCAACAAATTAAAGCTGCAGTGGACTCTTTCGATACTGCTTCCAGGGCGGCGGCGGCTGGCATTTCCACCCATCGCCATTCTTGGCTGCGTACTTCAGGCTTTACGAATGACGTCCAACAAAAAGTTATGGCTTTATCCTTTGACGGTATGTATCTGTTTGGGCCTCAGGTGGAGCAAGCACTGGAGGCCACTCAGAAGACTAGGTCTGCCATTACGACAGATAGACCACTGGCCCGGTGGTGTAGAGGGTTGAGGTGCAGGACGCCACACCTCGAGCCATGCCGGCGACCCGGGTTCGAGCGAGCCCAGGCTGCTGGGGGTCAGCGGGGAGGGGAAGAGATTGAGCATCCTAGGACTGCTCTCTCTTCCCGGGGAGGGTTTGGGGAAGTGATTGCTCTAAGAACGGCCTCTGGCGGCTGTCGGGGGCAGCTGATGAAGTGACGCTGTGAGTGCAGGGGGCAGAGTTGCAGCATTATGTTGCCTTGACAAGCCGCACTCTGCGGGGGTCAAGGAAACAGAAAAAAAGGAAAAACCCCTTTCCTGGGGATAGATGAAGGCACCTCGTCTGCCTCAGCCCTCACTTCCAGTACTGGGCTAGTTCCACTCCATAGGGCCACTCGTGTGCTGGGCACTTTGCCCTGAAAAGATAGAGTGCCATGGGTGGATAGGGCGGCCCTACCTCCGGAGGGTTCAGACCCGGAGGTTGTGCTCAGTGGCATGAGGGGGATGGACTGGTCACAGGGGAAGGTAGAGGCTGGTATCTGTGGTTGCTGGAAGGAGTTCTCCAGGACTGGAGACAAATAGAGTTAAAAGGAAAAAAAAAAGACAGATAGACCCCTGCCCGCTCCCTCTCGAGGAGGTGGGAACAAGCGTCAGTTTCACAACTATCAGTCCTTTCGTGGAAAAGGCAGAGGAGGTTTTAACAGAAACCAAACTCCTCAGCCGCAAAAGAAAATGCAGCAGAAAGCACAGGGCCCCAAAGCACCCAGTGCCACCTTCAGAGTTTCCGGCTCAGGTCCCTCCTCAGCTGTCCGAGGGGGATTCTTCTTCAGTAGTAGGAGGACATCTAACTCATTTCTATGACCAGTGGAAATCTATAACATCAGACAAATGGAACCTCAGGATAATCCCCGAGGGGCACTCTCTCAATCTATCGGAAACCCCCCCAGATCATCCTCCCAAGCAGCAGCCCAGGCTGTCTGTGGCACAGTCAGACCTTCTTGCTTCCGAGGTGCAAGGCCTACTGAACAACAGGGCAGTAGAAGTAGTTCCGCTGGATCAACAAAACACAGGTTTCTACTCCCATTACTTTCTGGTTCCAAAGAAAACTGGCGGCATGCTTCCTATTCTCAATCTCAGAAAGTTAAACAAATTTCTCTACAAGGAAAAGTTCAAGATGATATCACTGGGTACCCTGCTACCTTTGATTCATCAACACGATTGGCTAGCCTCCCTCGACATGAAGGACATGTACCAACACATTCTCATATGCCCAAAGCATCACAAATATCTAAGCTTCATGGCGTTGGGTCAACACTATCAATTCAGAGTCCTGCCCATTGGGCTATCCTTGGCGCCTCGAGTTTTTACAAAGTGCTGTGCAGTTCTCGCAGTGCATCTAAGGAAAATCGGAATCCAAGTATTCCCATATCTGGATGACTGGCTTATAGCAAGCCCCTCCAGGTAAGAGGCTCTGGAGGCCGTGGCCATGGCCTCAGACTTCCTCACATCCACTGGAGTCCTGCTGAACCTCAAAAAGTCACAGTTGTAGACTTCCCAGAAGCTCCTTTTCATAGGAACCCTTCTGGACACTTCCTGTGCAAAAACTTTTCTTCCAGAGGACAGAAGGGGCGATATCCTACAGATGGCCCACTTCATCAGAGGACACAGCTCAGTTCGAGCTCTCGATGCAGCGGATGCTGGGTTTCATGTTATTCTCAGTGTCCACTGTACCTTTAGCTCGTCTCCACATGAGAACAACTGAGTGGATGCTCAGTACTCTGTGGTCCCCAGCCACTCACCCTCAGACCTTTCTCATCAAAGTGACAGAACCTCTGAAGAGGTCCCTCACCTAGTGGTCTCAGGAGGACAACCTTCTGGAAGGGTATTCCTTCATCCCTCTGGATTATCAGATCTCCATTGCCACGGATGCGTTCCTGATAGGTTGGGGAGCTCACTGCCAGGATCTCCACACCCAGGACACGTGGACTCAGGATGAGTCTCAACTTCACATAAATGTTATGGAAATGAGGGCTGTCCTCTATGCAGTCCAGGCTTTGAAGGACATACTCTGCCACAAGACCACTCTCCTTCAAACGGACAACAAGGCAGTGATGTATTACATCAGCAAACAGGGCGGTGCACACTCTTACCCATTATGCAGGAAAGCTGTGAGAGTGTGTGAATGGTGCCTGGAGCACAAGGCTCTGATTCAGGTGGTCTATCTGCCAGGAGTACAAAACAAACTGGTGGACCGTCTCAGCAGAACTAAGGCAGATCCTCATGAGTGGTCTCTTGATTTAACCGTTGTTCAGTCACTCTTCGAAGAATGGGGAACTCTGGACCTGGACCTTTTTGTGTCCCCACACAACGCAAAACTGCCTCTCTTCTGCTCCAGAAATCCAGGACCTGGCATTTTTTGTCAGGATGCATTCAGGCTGCAGTGGACAAAACACTTTCTGTACGCATCTCCTCCTCTTCCACTAGTTCAGAGAGTACTGCTCAAACTGACAGCATGGGAGGCAGAATGATTCTCATTGCCCCATTCTGGCCTCGTCAGATTTGGTTTCCGCTGATCAACAAGTTGTCGGAAACCTCTCCGAATCCACTTCCCCTTCAGACGTACCTTCTGACCCAGGGTCCGGTAGTTCTTCCCAACCTGAGGTCTCTTCACCTCCATGCCTGGCTCCTGAGGAGATAGAGGTGAACAGGTTTAATGTCTCTCGTAGAGTTTCAGATATTCTTTTAGCTGGACCCAAGCCGGCTACCAGAAAAACCTACACAGCTAAATGGAAGCATTCCTCTATCTGTTGTGCAAAATCCTCCCCACCGAATAAAGTCTTGGAGTATCTCTTAGACCTCTCAAACACAGGTCTGCAATACTCCACAGTCAAAGTTCATCTTTGTGCAATTTCGGCATGTCATGAGCCAGTACTTTCTATGTCTCTGGCTCAGCTTCCCGTAGTTAAGAGGATTCTGAAGGGCATTCTGCATACCAGACCTCCTATTAGACATCCAGTTGCAGCCTGGAAAATTAACCTTGTGCTAGATATGTTCACTCGTAAGCCTTTCGAGCCTCTAGCTACTTGCGAGTTGAAATTTCTCACTTGGAAGACGGCCTTCCTGGTGGCCATTACTTTTGCTCGTAGGGTATCTGAAATACACGCCTTGGTCACAGACCCCCCCCCCGTATACTGTATTTCACAAGGACAAAGTAGTTCTTAGGACTCATCCTAAGTTCCTTCCTAAAGTTGTTTCAGAGTTTTATCTGAATCAACCTTTAGTCCTTCCTACCTACTTTGCTAACTTCCAGAATGAGGGAGAGCGTACCCTTCATTCTCTGGATGTAAAGAGAGCTTTGCAGTTCTATCTGGACAGAACAAAAGAAATCTGCAAGGCTCAGCAACTGTTTGTCTCCTTCAGCATGACCCAGCTGGGTCAGTCTGTTGCTATCAGATGCATTTCAGCGTGGCTGATGGCATGCCTACGCCACTGTTGCTCCGTGGCGCAGGTCGAGCTGGAAGGCAGAGTGTACCCTTACTCTACTAGAGCAGTCACGGCATCTCTGGCAGAAATTCATAATGTACCCATTGCAGACATTTGCAGTGCGGCTACCTGGAACTCCATGCATACTTATGTTAAGCACTATGCCTTGGACGTCCATGGCAGGCAGCATCAGTCCTTTGGCAGGACAATTCTTAATGGACTTCTGTCCTAAAACATGAGCTCCTCTCTCTCCTGCCGCCTGTCTCGGGGGATTATTTTAGCACGGTACTCTCCCATTAGTGTGAATGAGTGGTGGAGACTTTATGTCCAGGAAGATATACAGGTTACTCACCTGTAACAGGAGTTCTAGGAATGGTATATGTTGTTCATCCACACGGTCTGGCAGGTATCCTTGCCGCTTTAAATCTTGCCGGAAGGTCTTCAAGCTGGCTCCTCCACCCTCCCGGGTGGGTAAAACTCTCAACTCCGCCCCATGGCCAAGTCTGCCGCTGGAAAGCTCAGGTTGTCTTGTCGAAGCCGGGAGGTCGGAGTAGGTAGTGTGGATGAACAACATATACCATTCCTAGAACTCCTGTTACAGGTGAGTAACCTGTTTTCTAGGGACATGGATATGTTGTTCATCCACACTGTCTAGAGACTCTTAGCAGTTCTCTGGGAGGAGGGAGGCAGGCGCACACCCCTACTTGAGGGAATGAGAGACTGAGAACTGAGGCCCCAAAACCAGCATCCCGGCGTGACTCAAGGTCGATGTGGTAGTGGGTGATGAAGGTGTGTGCTGACTTCCAGGTAGCAGCCCTGCAGAATTCCTGGATAGGGATGTCCCTGGAAGCAGCCACCGATGCAGCAGTATGGTGGGTAGAATGAGCTCTTATCCCTCTGGGAGGCTCAATGCCCACCAACTTATAGCAGAGATCTATGCAGGAGGTGACCCACCTGCTTATCATCCGCTTCGGAGGTCTGCCAGGTGCAGCTTCAGCGTAGGTGACAAACAGCTGGTGAACCTCTCCCCGAATTTCAGCCGTCGCTCCTTATAATGTGGCGCCTTTCTAGGAGTCCAGAGTATGGAGCCTATATTCGACCTCAAGGTGTGATTGGGGTAGAACATCGGCAGAGTCAACACCTGGTTAAGGTGAAACTCCGACACCACCTTCGGAAGGAATTTCGGATGGGGCAGGACAACCTTGTCCCTGTGGAAGACTAGGTAAGAGACTCGATGGAAAGCACCTGGAGCTCTCCCATCCTTCTGGCTGACGTGATAGCCACCAAGAAGGCGGTCTTCCATGACAGGTGAGAGAGATCACACCTGTGCATTGGTTCGAATGGCTTGCCCATGAGCTTTGCCAGTACCAGCAGTAGATCCCACGGAGGTGGAGGTTCTCGCACCGGAGGGGAAATGTGATCAAGGCCTTTGAAAAAGCGCCAGACCACCTTCTCCTGCGCCACCGACTGCTCCCGGCCCGCCCGGTAAGCAGAGATGGCTGCCAGGTGCACCTTAAGGGTCGTCGACCTAAGCCCTTGCTGAGAAAGGGACCACAGGTAGTCCAATATGCTCACCAGGGAACAGGAGGAAGGGTCAAGGCCCTTACCCTGACACCAAATGGAAAATCTCTTCCATTTGAAGGCGTAGCATTTCCTGGTCGACTCCTTACGGGACGCCTCAACTACATTGAGGACCTCGTCGGAAAGACCCAAGGCCTGGAACTCTAGCCGCTCAGGAACCAGGCCGTCAGGTGCAGGGATTGAAGGTCGGATGGAACCTTCCCTGACTGACTGAGAGCAGGTCGGGTGAGCTGGAAGCTGCCTCGGGAGCCTGGAGCTGAGGCTGAGGAGATCTGGGTACCAGAACTGGCGGGGCCAGTCTGGGGCTATCAGAATCACCTCGCCTTGTCCCTCCTTGCTTTGAAAGCACCTTGTATCAAGGGAATGGGGAAAGGCGTAGAAGAGGCCGGGTCCACTGCCTCGAGAAGGCATCCCCCTGCAGTGAGCCCTGCTGAGGGGGGCGGGCATGGAACAGCCTCAGCTTTGCATTCTCCGTGGAGGCAAACAGGTCCACCTGAGGTGTGCCCCAATGGGAGAACAGATCTTGTACTACCTCTGGCAGGAGAGACCACTCGTAGGACGCAGCCCCTATCTGGCTTAGGGCATCGGCCAGGGTGTTGGAGGCTCCTGCCACGTGAATGGCTAGGAGATCCGCCTCCAGGCTGCGCACGAGTGACCAAATGCGGAGAGCTTCCTTGCATAGAAGCATGGAGCATGTCCTGCCCTGGCGGTTTAGATAGTACATGGTCGTGGTATTGTCCATCTGGACTCGGACCACTTGACCCCAGAGAAATGGAGCAAAGGCGGTGAGAGCTAGGCGGACCGCTCGGAGCTCCAGCAGGTTGATGTGACATCAGGAGTCCCACGGGGACCAGAGGCCGTGCGCTCGGTGTTCCCCCAGATGGGCACCCCAACCCATCAGAGAGGCATCGGTCGATAGAGAGACTGTCGGCTCGGGGTGGACAAACGGGATGCCCTCCTGCAGATGAACTGGAACGATCCACCACTGGAGAGCGTTCCACATCCCCTGGGTCACCGTCACTAGCTGGTCCAACGGATCCCAGCGTTGAGACCACTGGCTGGCCAGCCCCCATTGAAGGGGGCGCATGTTCCAGCGGGCCCAGCAGACCACACTGGTACAGGCCGCCATGAGACCCAGGAGGCGCAGGAAGTCCCGGGCAGGGCGCGATTGCCCAACCAGAAATGATTGGGAAAAGGAGGAAAGAACCTCGGCCCTGTCCGCCGGGAGCCGTGCTCTGGCTCGAAGAGAGTCGAGCTCTGCCCCGATGAAAAGAATCACCTGCTTCGGCTCGAGTTCGACTTGGCCTCGTTGATGAGAAGGTCAACGAGAGCAAACCTGGAGGGCCAGATCTCTGGACCGCTCCACCTCCTGCCTGGAGGGGCTGCTGTCAGCCAGTCGTCCAGGTAAAGAACACCGGACCCCTCGGTGCCGCAGGAATGCTGTCACCACTGCCATGCATTTGGTGAAGACCCTGGGAGCTGGAGACAAGCCGAAGGGCATGGCTCGGAACTCGAAAAGGGATCCCTCTGCTCGAAAGCGAAGGAATCTCTGATGTGACGGATGGATAGGGATGTGAAAGAATGCATCCTGCAGGTCCAGAGAGCAGACCCACACGCTGCGTTCCAAGGATGGTACTATCTGAGCCAGAGTGACCATCCTGAAGGTCCGAGACCTTAGGAACTTATTTACGTCATGCAGGTCGAGAATGGGGCGGCAGCCCCCCCCCCGTCCATTCCGGAACCAGGAGGTACCTGGACACAAACCCCGGGTCTGAGGGAGGGTCCGCTACCTCTCTGATCCCCTCCTTCTCGAGGAGGACAGCGATGTTGGCTCGGTGAGCCAACAGTGAAGCAGCGGACCCCGAGGCCCCCGAGGTGCGATGGCTCCGAAGGGCGGGGCCTGCTCGAACTCCAGAGGCAGGCCCTTTCCAACCACTTCCAACACCCACTAGTCTGTGGTAATAACGGACCAGGCGGAAAGAAAGTGGCGGTGCCGCCCCCCCACGGGGGGGGGGACCTAGGGTGAGGTGACGGGGTTGGGGGCGACACCCCTCAACCCGTCACTGGGCAGGCTTGGAGGAGGGACCGGCCGAGGGACCTCTGGGGCCTTTACCTCCCTGCTTCCTGGAGGAGGAAGCCGAGGGCTTGGGTTTGGGATGCCAAGCTCATGCCTGCTGGCCCTGACGTTGCTGGGCCGGACATGCCGCGGGCGCAGAGGGATGAAAGGGCTTAGGCTGTGATCTGCAGCCTTTGTCCTTCTGTGCGGATGAGACCGAGTCCAAGGTAGCATTGGACTTCTCGATCCTCTGTAGGTGACCTTCCACCCCAGGGCCGAAAAGGTCGGTCCCCAGGAAGGGGACATCCGCCAACTTGTGCTGGGTATCCGAAGTGAAGGTGGATATCCTCAGCCATGCCCAACGGTGCATAGCCACTGCGGCTGCTACTGACCTGGCACATGAGTCTCCAATGTCCAGAGCAGTCTGAAGCTGCTGTTTGGCCACTGCCCTGCCCTGGTCCCGCATCTGCCTAACCGTGGTCTGCAGGTCCGCCGGAAGATGAGGAACTACCTCGTCCAGGGAGCCAAACAGGGCATGAGAGAAATGTGCCATGAGTACGGCCGAACTGGCCTGATGAAGGCCGAGGGAGGATGGGCGTAGAACTTGCGCGGCATAGTCAATTTCTTGGACTCCTTGTCGGGCGGTTTGTCACGTCCTAGCGTTCCCGACACGCGGCGGAAATCGCTGTCGGTAACAGCCCTCGGCTGGGGTGTTCGAAAACCAGACAAGGAACGGTAGGGACCGCGATACTTTCTGGCCATCCTGGCCGAGGTGCAGGACAGGAAGCAGGGTGCTGCCAAAGCTCAAGGCCGGGCCCACTATGGCCTCAGCCACCGGAAAGGCCTCCGTAGGGGAATCCCCTCGGTCCAGTATCTCCGTGAGGGGATACTTGGCCCGTTTAGACACGGGTTCGAGCTTCATCCCGGTGGACTCCGAGATGAGCCAAAGCAATCCCAGATAGGACGAAGGGCTATCGTCCAGCGACTGACCTCCAGAGGACTCCAAGTCTGCTCGCCTGGAGAAAAGGGAGGAATCGTCGTCGAACTCGGAGGAGTCCTCAAAGAGCTGCCTTGGGCCTGAGCCACCCTCCACCTGCCGAGGTCGATCGGGAGTGAGGGTAACAGACAGCCTATGGGGCAGGCCCTGAGCCAACCGAGAATTCTTGGTCGGAGCCCCAAATCACGGCTGTGGAGGCGGAGATTCCACCAGAATCGGTGGAGCAGTTGGTTTTGGCCGAACAAACGGCCTGGGAACAGGCTCCTAGGATAAGTCGAGGGGTTGTTTTGGCCGCTCCGGTGACAGCCATTTAATGGCCGGGGTAGGCGACGGAGTCGGCTTGTTCCCAGCCAGAAGGAGCTGTTTCCACATGAGGTCCTTGTATCGTCGACGTAACTTACGTCGAAGCCTCCCCTCGTCCGAGGAGGAGGACGAGGACGAGCGGCGGTGCCGCTTACTGCGATGCCAAGACCGAGACCGCCTATGACGGCGGGATCAGCTGGACCGCGAAGAAGACCGAGAACCTCGGCTTTTCCGAGGACAGTGCGGGGAGGGGACGGGTGGAACCGGCAATCCCCTCGGCTTGGAGGGTTCACCCGAGGGCTCCGGAACCGGAGGCACTGGCAAGCCCACGAGATCCTCAACTCCCACCGGGGGAACCAGGGAGAGAGGATTCTCGGCTTCACCTGTCGACAACCCGTCCAATGGGTCGAGAAAAATCTCGACTGCGTCAACGGGAGTCTCGGTCAGCTGACCTGAAGGGGACACCGTGAGACCAGTGGCGGAAGCCGAACGATCGACCGAAGTCGATGGCCGACAACTCGGGGAGAGGGACCTTTCCCGCTCCCAAGAGCGTCGACAGAAGGACTTACCCTTGTCTTTCTTTTTGGACCGAGAAGAAGGTCCAGCAGACGTTGGTCCCTCTCCCTTAGTGGAGAGGGACAGACCAACTCTTAAAGAAGCTGTATAAGAGGAACCCAGGGAGGCGGGATAAATGCAGCGACCGAGGAAAGATGCGGCCGTGCCGCCTCCTCTTCCAGGCGATCATCTGCTCTAGCTGATCCGCTGACCCGCGCCCTGAGAAATCTCCGACCGGCCTCTTTTGACTTCACCGGAGGGAAACGTTTCTTGGGAGGCCCCAGTTGTAAATGGGCAGCACGGTCTTCGAGGACGTAGGCCGAGAAGGAAGAGCACAGGTCGCAAGCCTGCGGGTCATGCTCAAGGCCTAGACAGTAGACACACATGGAGTGTGGATCCGTTTCGAGACATCTTCTGCCCACAAGGGCATCTCTGAAAACCGGGAGTTGATTTGTCCATCGCAGCCATGAGGGATAGAAGACCGAAGTCTAGAAATGCAAAAACTTTTAAATTCACAAAACCGAAGAGTTAGGAACCAGTCTTATACGCAGAGCGTTAAGGAGGGAACCTGAGCTTCCAAGCGGTAAGGAAGATCTGGCGTCATGGGGCGGAGCCGAGAGTTTTACCACCCGGTGGGTGGGAGGAGCCAGCTTGAAGACCTTCCGGCAAGATTTAAAGCGGCAAGGATACCTGCCAGACAGTGTGGATGAACAACATATCCATGTCCCTAGAAATGGAAATTCCGTACCTACCGTAATTCTTGATCTTCTTGGATGAAGTCTCCACCACTCATTCACACGCCTGCCCACCATCCCCTGAGCTCACTTCTCTGTTTATGGTCTTCACTCCTTCAGTCTTTGGGCTGTGAAGACTTGGTTATTTGACCCTTCTTACATGGGTCACTCGGACTATCTTATGGCTGATTTTTAGGTTAGTCCTCTCTAAGTTAGTTACGCTGCACCTCCTCGGAAAAAAGGTACTGAGGCAGTTGGAGGGTTGACGCCGAGATAGTCTATACCACACTAGCCTGACTCATGGTGCTGCTCCCTCATGGCTCCATCTCGATACCGGCCCTCCTGAAAATGTTTGGCTCCCGCTGGTCCTAGCGCCTCCGGCGTACTCCCATTGGTGTGAATGAGTGGTGGAGACTTCATCCAAGAAGATCAAGAATTACAGTTGGTACATAATTTACATTTTTATCTTTTCCTGATTATTATCTGTGACAAGCCTATACCTTTAGACCACACCATTTTCAAGTATCTTTATTGTATTATTCAACTGTTTTTTTTTTTTGGGGGGGGGGGCTAATTTCCATGCTTTTATTAACAATTGTTTGATTGGACCCAGTATTTCCTGTGTTAACTTTCTTGGTCTTACGCTTTTGGTTCCTTTTTTTTCTTGTTGTGATTGCCCAGTCTTTAGCTCCCCCCCAGTTTTGCTTTCTCCTCTCCCTCTTTATTATCAGTATTATCAGTTATCAATTTAATTAACTGCCCTTTGTTACCTTGAATCTGACTGTCCATATGTTGATTGGCAACAGAATGTAAGTGTACTGGTATGTCTCTGGATGCATTTTCTGCTTTCTTAACTAATAATATTCCTCTCATCATAATCATTTTCATTAACAAGTGATTGTTAATAGCTATTTCCTTCATAATATCACTGATCCCCTGTTTAAAATCCACAGCTTCGCATCCTTCCAAATCACTGTCAGCAGGAATTATATTATTATTCTCGTTCGTGATTTTTTTTTTTCTTCTTCGCCTGTGTCCCTCTGTGAAATTGATTTCTCTAGGATCGTGGATATGTTGTTCTATCCACACTGTTTGGCATGTCCTTTTCCTTTAAGATTCTTGCCGGTAGGTCTAAAAGCTTGCTCCTCCTACCCACCCGGGTGGTATATGCCTCGGCTTCGCCCCTTAATGCCAGATCTTTCTTTCTGCTGGAAGATTCAGGTTCCCTCCCTATCACTCACACATTACTGTAGGCCCTGGCAAATACATCTCCGGATTTACCAAAACTAAAACTCATACGAGTTTCTTCTAATGCTTTGCGATCTTGACCGCGATGGAGGACAAGTCCTTGCCCAGTTCCCGCCACTGTCCATATGGGCAAAAGATGTCTCACACCTACCCGCATGCCTCGTGCGTTTATTGCCTGGGTGTCGGCCATGACACCCAGGTGTGCAAAATTGTTGCACTTTTCATCCAAACGTTTTGGACGATCATCTCACATGACTGCAACTGGGCAGCCCAGAAAAACGGAATCCGCCAGTCAAATCCAAGGAATCCCTTTGGGCGGTCTCCATGGCTGCAGGGTCTGTTGAGCAGCTCGAACAGATAAAGACCTTCAAAGAGGAGGCGGCTCGGGCCACAAATCGGTCCTCTTCTATGTCCATCTTCATCCCACTCAATTTGGGCTCCACCTTCTCAGGATCTTTTTGGGAGTTGTGCCAGTCCCTTCCCAACAAGGGAGAGGGTCTCTCAGGCACTCACATCTCTCGGTCCCATAAAAAGGACAAGAAGCCTAAGGAAACTTTGTCTCACTGATGATGTTCCTGGAACCGTGAGAGATCTTAGCCCCAGGAATCTGCTGTCTCGAGTTAAGTCGAGGTTGCGACCTCAGTGACAGGCTTCATGGTACCCCCATCAGGCCAGCTGGCTCAGACACAGGACATCAATCTGGTTGAGATTATTCTCGAACCCATCGACCCATCATTGCTTGATGAGGCTAACAACTCCTTATTCAGGACCTTGGTCCTGCCTACCACCGAGGAGGAGACCCAGCCCACTGGGAATCCCCTTGTGGTCCTGGTCCCTGATCAGAAAGGGCCACAGTTCTCCCCGGCTCCTTCTGAATGACCCCATCGGTCCCCCCGATGGTCCAAGTTGAGGTCTCGGGCCCCTTCGACTGACTGGCTGAAGAATGCACATAAGCGGTCTAAGAAGTGGCACCACCGCACTCTTCCTCGTCCTCCTCAGATGAGGAGAGGCTTTGTCAGAAACTCCATTGACGCAAAGAGGATTTAATGTGGCAACAGCTACTTATGTCAGCCAGAAGTTGGCCCCTTCTTCTACCCCAGACATTACTTGGCTGTCGCCTCCTAGGACGATGCCTACTCCTCAGGAGCCAATCTGCACCATTCCTCCGCCCACGGAGTTGGTCAAGACCATTCCGACTCGGCCAAAAACCGGTCTCTCCACTGACTGTGGTGGAGCTGCCATTGTAGCAGCCTCCTTCAGGGGCTCCTTCTAAGGAGTCTTGGCCTGTTCTGGGCCTACTGTGAGACTCTCTGTCACCCTCTCGCTTGATAGCCCTAGGCAGGTTCGGGGTGACTCTGGTGGCCGGCTGATTTATCTGGACTCTTCGGAGTCCGAGGACTCCAACCTACATTCTCGTCCCTTGGACAAGGAATCTGTCAGTAGTCTTTCTATGGAGGAAAGTCCTTCTTCCTTCATGAGCATCCTCCGCCTCATCTCTGAAGCCATGGGGATGCCTTTAGAACCTGTTCAGAAATGGGCCAGATAGCCTCTCACTGATATCCTCAAATGAGGGGATTCACCGACGGAGGCCTTCCCAGTGGTCGAGGCCATTGTCGGCCCAGCTTTGGAGCTGTGGCAACACCCTACCTCCCTGCCCCTTCAGCCCACATGGCCCGCAAGTATGCAGTGCCCATTGAGTCCTTTTCGGGATTCACAGAACATCCCTCGGCCGAGGGACTGGTGACTGAGTCTGTGTTGAGGCACGCCTACCCAGTGACAGGATGGGGTGGCCACCCCGATATCTGTCACACCAGCTCTGGGTCCTCCCATGGGAGGCCAGCTCCACCACTTCCTTTCTGCCTGGTCTGCTGTTACAATGGACAGGTGGGTTTTAGAAGTGGTCAGCCAGGGACTGCCTCTGGAATTCGAGCAGTACCCAGCAACCCGAGCCTGCACCCCACGGGAGGAAATGGTGTCCATACACACTCAGTCAGCTCTCCGAGATGACATCGCCCAACTCCTCCTCCTCAAGGAGGTGGTGGCCAGAGTCACGGACCCCTCTGTCAACCCAGTGTTCATTTCCAGGTAACTCCTGGTCCCGAAACGGATGGGGGACTGGCGCCCCATTCTAGATCTGCATGACCTGAACCAATTTCTCAGGTCCTGCACATTCAGGATGGTAACTCTTTCTCAGATCATGCCATCTCTTGAACAGAACATGTGGTTCTGCTCTCTGAATCTTCAGGATGTGTTCTTTCATGTCTCAATCTGTCCATCTCACCAGAGGTTCCTCCACTTTCGAGTGGAGGGAGCCCTCTTCGAGTTCCAAGCCATGCCATTCAGCCTGTCATCGGCCTCCCAGATATTCAGCAAATGCATTGCAGTGGTGGCAGCCCATCTTCTGTGTTGGGGGGTCAGAGTGTACCCTTATCTTGATGACTGCCTCATAGCGGGTTCCTCCAGACAGAAGGTAGAGAGGTCCAGGGATCTGGCTCTCCAAACCTGCATCGATCTTGGTCTCCTTGTCAATGAGACCAAGTCGAAACTCGTACCCTCACAGGTGATCTGCTTCATTGGGGCAGAACTTGACTCTTGCTGAACCAGAGCCAGGCTCTCAATGGACAGGACAGAGGTTCTCTCCTCCTTTTCCCAATCATTTCTGGTTGAGCACTTGCGCCCTGCCTGGGACTTCCTGTGACTTCTGGGGTACATAACGACCTGCACCACTGTGGTCTGATGGGCCCGGTGGCATATGCGCCACCTTCAATGGGAGCTGGCCAGCCAGTGGACTCAGTGTCATGGTCATTTCGATCAGCTGGTCATGGTGACCCAGAAGGTGTGGGATGCTCTCCAATGGTGGACCGTCTTAGCACATTTGCAGGAAGGGATCCCATTTGTCCATCCCAAGCCGACAGCCGTCCTCACAACTGATGCCTCTCTCACAGGCTGGGGTGCCTATATGGGGAATCACAGAGTCTACGGGCTCTGGACCCCAGAGGAATCCAGATGTCATATCAACCTGCTGGAGCTCAGAACAATCAGACTGGCACTTTCAGCATTCACTCTGCTCCTTCAGGGTCGAGTGGTGCAAGTCCAGACGGACAATACCACGACCATGTACTATCTCAACAAGCAGGGTGGTACACACTCCCAGCCTCTGTGCAGGGAAGCACTCCACATCTGGACCCTTGTATGCCAAGTAGAGGCAGATCTCTTATCCATCCATGTGGCAGGAGCCTTGAACCATCTAACAGACGCTCTCAGCCATGTGGGCGAGACATTCCATGAGTGGTCTCTCCATCCAGAGGTAGTACACAACCTGTTCTCCCACTGTGGCAAACCTCAGGTGGATCTGTTTGCCTCCAGGGAGAACATGAAGCTGAGGCTGTTTCATGCCCACCCTCCTAAGCAGGGCTCGCTGCAGGAGGATGCCTTCCTGAGGCCATGGACCCCAGGCCCCTTCTATACCTGCCCTTAGTTCACAGGGTGCTCCTCAAGGTCAGGAGGGACAAGGCAAAGATGATCCTGGTTGCTCTAGACTGGCCCCACTAGTTCTGGTGTCCAGATCTCCTTGGCCTCAGCTCCAGGTCCCCGAGGTGTCTTCAAACAACATGAAGTCTTGCTATATTCTGACACATGCAGCAGTTAGCCCCAGCACTTGAACTGTTCCGGAGAGGAAAGAGTTAACTCTATGCCAGAGCATAGAATGTTGGGCTTGAGCTCGGTTCAAACCTCTGTCTGCTGCACCTCAAAGTGTAACCGTCAGATTCTTTACTCCACCTAACTGAACAGTCGCTCCGAAGATCTCTCCTTCGCTTGTCAGTTCGGTCTCAGTAAAACATTGGTTTTAAACCATAATTTGTCTTTATTTTTTTAGTTCAGATCCCTGTCTGTGGTACAGTAAGTGTTGTAGGTAGTGGATTTTAGTTTAGTTACTGTTTAATTTCTATATTTTGTGTGGAAATTGTAAACTTTGTCAATCGGTCCGGTTCGGAACCGAATGTGCTGTTTGATTTTCTTCTTTAATTTCTTAGTGTGAGGTACCAGTCCCTATCGGTTTCAAAAAAGCATATTTTTTAGACTTTTTTTCCACAGCCCGTAACATGGTTGGTAGCCGATAGGGGGTCTTGCTTGGCTTTAAAGCTTCTAAAGGGTAAGTGTTAGGATGGCTACGTCTGAGAAACCCAAGAGAAAAACTGGGCCCACTGGGTTTCAACACTGTAGTGAGTGTGGGGATGCCATTGTTAAGGCAGACCCTCACACCACCTGTGATTATTGTCTGGGGTTTGACCACCTTGGTTCAGACTGCCAAATTTGTAAGAATTTCCTGAAGGCCACCCTGGATAAGAGATTGGGTAGGCTTAGGGAAAAGGATGCAGAGAAGTCCACTGATCCAGATGGCCATCCTGGTTCGATTCTGACTGAACCTGAGGAAATGCCCACTGACCTGGGTGATACTTCCTCGGGCAAAAGGAGAGTCGATCCTGAGGGGTCGGTTCTGTCTAAGAAAAAGAGAAAATTGTCCTGTTCGGATCCAGAACCGCAACATCCAATTGCCCAGGAGTTAGTCAGAGCGATAAGTATTGTGATATCGCTCCGACCGGTTCTGTCCCAAATCTGGCACCTCTCGGTAGGCGTTTGGTTCGGTTGGTTCCTCCGGTTCCGGAATATTGTCCGGATGAATATTATGAACCGGATTTGGAGGGGGAGGAAGGTTACGATGATGATGATGATGATGATGATGGTGAGGAAGGTCTGGATGAGCCCAATGAACCGGACATCTCCCCAGACAGACCTTCTAATGTTTCCCCTCCCAGGTTTTCTGAGTGCCCTTCCCACTGTTTGTTCTACAAAAAAGTGGCAGACCCTCCAGCTCCCTCTGTTTGAAGCTGTTGAGGAACAAGAGGAGCCTGACTATGTAGAAATGATGAACATCCCAGAGTCCAAAAGACTGTCTATTCCCCTCCATAAATCTTTTGGGAAACAGACTCAAAAAATTCTCCAGACACCAAATTCATTACCTCCGGTGGACAAGAGAATGGACAGGAGGTATATGCTGTCAGGCTCAGGTACGGAGTACTTGTTCCAACAATGCAGCCATGTTGGGGTCGTGCAGGCTGCAGCCTGTGACAAGACTAATATACATTTGTCTTCACACCCCCCAGATAAAGATTCTAGGAAGGTGGATGCTATGGCCAAAAAACAGTACTTGGCATCCTCCTTGGGACTCAGGCAGGCAAACTATATGGCCTACACAGCCAGATACCAGAAGTCCAGATGGGATACTGTTCTGGAACTGGCTAAACAGGCTTCCCTCCCAGCTAGCCAAGGAGCTGGAGGAGGTGGCTGCTGATGGGATTGAGGCATCTAAGATCCAATTTCATGCTGCTGTGGACTCAAATGATGTGCCATCACGAGCCATGGCTACATCTGTGTCTCTTAGAAGATTTGCTTGGCTCAGATGTACTAGCCTCTCGCAGGACACCCAGGCTAAGGCCATGGATTTCCCTGTGGTGGGTAATTCTTTGTCTGGGGAGCAGACAGAGAATTACATGAAAAAGTTGGATGAATACAGGACCACCTACAGGAGTGCACAGGCCAAGGAAAGGCAAGCAACTCCTCAGAAGCAGCAGTCTAGGGGCAGGGGCAGGCCTTTTCGCAGGCCTTTCTACCAGGCACTAGCCTTCTCTCCTTTTCCTCAGAGGGGGTTCTTCAGAGGGAGAGGCAGAAGGGGGATGAGCAGGGTTGCATCCTCCTCCCAGTCTAAGGCTCCTGCCAAGCAGACACCCTGATGTGTCAGCCCAGGTCAACTCCCCATTTCCAGTAGGAGGCAGGCTGGCTTACTACTTCCAGGCCTGGAAGTCTGTTACCCTAGACAAGTGGGTCCTGGAGGTAGTAAGCCAGGGACTGGCCCCCAGCTTCAAACAATTTCCAAAGCTGAGGGTCAGGTCTTTTCCACCTGCAAACATCTCCGAAACAATTGCCCTAGAGGCAGAGGTTTCCTCTCTTCTGGCTCTCAGAGCCATAGAGAGAGCTCCTACTCCACACAGGGGCAAGGGTCTGTACTCCAGATACTTCCTTACCCTAAAAAAGACAGGGGAGTGGCAGCCCATCCTAGACCTAAGATACTTAAACAAGCACCTAGTCAAGCCAAAATTCAGAATGGTTTCTCTGGGAGTAATTCTTCCCTCTCTCAGGCCAGGGGATTAGTTAGCCTCCCTGGACCTCAAGGATGCCTACTTTCACATTCCAAACAGGTGCTCCCACAGAAAGTACCTCAGGTTCGAACTGCCTTCAGGCCATTATCAGTTCAGAGCAATGCCCTTCGGACTAACATCACCACCAAAGGTGTTCACAAAATGCCTAGCAGTAGTAGTGGCCTTTCTAAGGAGACAAAACATTTCCATTTTTTCATACCTGGACGACTGGCTTATTGTGGGTCAGTCTCCAGACCAAGTCAAGTCAAACCTGCAAGTGACACAACAATTGATCACTTCTCTGGGATTCCTCCTCAATCCTCTAAAGTCAGATCTTCCTGGACATAAGTCTCCACCACTCATTCACACTAGTGGGATTAGCGCCGGAGGCACTAGGACCCATCGGGAGCAAACTTTTTGCTGGAGGGTCGGCGCGAGAGATGGCGCCGCGAGGCATGGCGCCGCGAGCAGCGGCTCGGCGGCAATGACCCACCGGGCGACCCCTCCAACTGCCTCAGTTCCTTTTTCCCGCCCGTCGAGTGCGCTTCAGTGACGACGCCGCTCGCCTGTCGAGTCAAACTTCAAACTAGCGCATAGTTTTCAGTTTATTTTTGTAACATTATCTCGATAGTAGTATCGCTTAATTTTATTCTATTTTTACGTTAAATTTTTCTAATATTTTAAAGTTAACTTACTTGAAAGTCTCGGCCTACTAGGAGGAAGTCCACCATGAGCAGGTCAGGTGGCGGTAGGAGACTTCGTATGAAAGCTGTTCAGTCAGCCGGGCTGGGTCGGTCAGCCTCCTTCTCCTCAGTGGGGTTCCGACAGCGGTCAGTCCGATGCCGGGGGATGGGCGCCCCGTCGGCATAAAATTAAACGGTCGCATTCTCGGCACCATTACTACTCGAGCTCTTCTTCGGCCCACAGGTCAAAAAAGAGAAGGCATCACTCGAGGTCGCCCTCTGGTATGTCTGCGCGTCGACAGTCGGTTATCGTAGCTAGTTGCCGTTCTCCTTCTTCGGAGTCGCCAACTGCTGGTGACCGTCGTCCTCGACATCGGAGCCCCTCCCCGCCTGTAGGTAGGGCTCCAGATGAGCAGTTTCATCAGTGGGCCGCTCTTATGGAGCGATGGGCTCGGAGGTTGGTTCTCCTGCCTGGCTCGGTTGCCACGGGGCCCCCGGGCTCCTCCAGCGATGGGTAAGGCGGTTGGACCTTCCTAGTCGCGGCGCCTTCTTGATGCCGGTGACTCCGGCGGCAAGTGTTTCCTCCCTCACATGGCTGCGGCGCAGGGGCCACACCGATGCCCTTATCTCCCTTTTTCCTTCTCTAGCTTTCCAGGTTCCTGGGGCGTTTCCGGCGCCTTCCGCGGGGTCTGTTGGCTTGTCGGTGCCGTTTCGGTGCCTTCGGCGCTGCGGCGCCGTCCAGTGCGGGGTCATGGCGCTGCCTGTGGCGCCGTTAGGTCTGGCCCGGCGCCGCTGGTTGATGGCGCCGTTGGCGGCGCCGCTTAGTCGATGGCGCCGCTTGCGGTGCGCGTGCCTCTTCGACACCGTGCCCCTCGCGGTGCCGTTTTCAACTCCGTTTGCCTTCTCGGCGCCGGGGCCTCTCGGGACTCTCCTTGTTCTCTGCTGTTTCCTCCTCTCTAATTTTCACTCCTTTCCTGTCCAATCAGTCCTTTCTGGACCATCAGGAGATGATGTTGAGCCTGACCCAGACCTCGGTTGGGTGATGAAGTGGAGGAAACAGGATCTTTCTTTGCTACAGAGCCTGTGGTCGAGGACCTGTCCTTTAAGTCTCTGTTGAAGAACCTGAGATCCCTCTTTTTCTCCAGACTACAGACATCGATCCTGGGAAGATATTAAGACTCCAGTACCTTCATGCTTCAGAGATCCCTCAGGTTTGACTCCTCGATCCAGCCTTCCTTGAGGCGCTGTCTCAAATGGTATGGAATAATCCTGCTCTTATTCCTCAGTGGCTAAATCCATTGATAAGTATTCAGCTCCCAAGGATCGTCCCATTTGGCATCCCAAGCCTCTGCGGATCCTATTGTAGTCCTGGCAGAGAATGATAAGTCATTCTTCCTCAAACTACTACAGCTCGACCTATTAACAAAGAGTCTCGTAAGATTGATACATTAGGTAAGAGAGTCTTTGCTGCCTCCACTCTAAGTATGCATGTGCCAGTTATCAAGGCTATTTTTCTCAGTATGAGTATATCCTGTGGCACTCTTTGAAAAGAATGGTTGAAGCTCTTCGGATTAGGACTCCAAGTCAGAGCTTCTTCTGACTCGTTACTAGGTATTGAGTCCAATAACCAACAGGTCAAAGCTGCTATGGGCGCTTTGACACTGCTTCTCGCTCAGCAGCCGCAGGTATTTGTACTCGGCGCCATTCCTGGCTCGTGCTTGGCTTCACGAATGATGCTCAGCAGCAGGTAATGCTGCTGCCTGATGGCTCCTTCTTTTCGGCCCTCAGGTGGAAGACAAGCCTAGAGGCCACTCAGAAGACTAGGTCTGCCATGAAGTTGGCCAGACCTCCGCCTGCTCCCTCTCGGGGCATGTGAACAGGCGTCAGTTTCGCCAGTAATCGGTCTTTAAGAGGCAGAGGCAGGGAAGCTTCCATAAAGCCAAACCTGCCCAACCTCAAAAGAAAGCGCAGCAAAGCGCGGGGCCTAAAGCCCCACGCTACCTTATAATTGCTGGCCCAAGTTCCATCCACATTGCCCGGTGGAACTTTCTCCTCGATGGGAGGTCGTTTGATGTACTTCTACAACCGGTGAAGTCCATAACCGGACAAATGGGTCCTTCGGATAATTCGCAAGGGTTATTCTCTCAATTTTTGGAAACCCCCGAATTGTCCTCCCAGGCGGAACAACCAGGTTGTCGGCCTCTCAATCAGACCTCCTCACCGCCGAGATCCAGGGCCTTCAAGCAACAGGGCAATAGAACTGGTGCCCCGCATCTACAGAGCACAGGGTTACTCCCATTACTTCCTGGTTCCAAAGAAGTCTGGGGGAATCGCCCCATTCTAGACCTCAGAAAGTTAAACAAATTTCTCCCAGGAGAAATTCAAAATGATTCCTAGGTACCCTGTTACCCTTGCTGCATCAGCACGACTGGCTAGCCTCCTGGATATGCAGGATGCTTACCAGCATATCCCATCCACCCGACCACACCGCAGTTCCTCAGGTTTGTAGCTCTGGGTCAACATTATCAGTTCAGAGTCCTGCCTTTGGGCTGTCCTCAGGCGCCGAGTCTTTACAAAGTGTTGTGCAGTTCTCTTGGCGCATCTCAGGAAGATCGGACTCCGATGTTTCCCTACCTGGACGATTGGCTAGCAAGCCCTTCCAGCCAAGGGACTTTGGAAGCCGTGCAAGCGACTTCTCGTCTTCTTACGTCCATAGAATTCTGCTGAATTTGAAAAAATCACAACTGCAGCCCTCCCAGAGGCTCCTTTTCATAGGGGCCTTCTAGACACCTCTTCATGAAGGCTTTCCTTCCAGAGGACAGAAGACTCAACATCCTTCGGATGGCCCGTTACATCGGGAGAACCAATCGGTTACAGCTCTCTCGATCAACGCATGTTGGGTCTCATGGCGTCCTCGGTGTTCACTGTACCCTGGCCCGGTTGCACATGAGAACCACCCAATGGATGCTCTCCACTCAGTGGTCTCCGACCTCTCACCCCAGTCTTATCCCATCAAGGTGGCGGAGGCCCCTTGAAGGTCTCACCTGGTGGACTCAAGAAAACAATCTCCTGGAAGGTTCCTTTGCTCCCTGGATCATCAGATCTCCATCACCGTAGACGCATCGCTAATGGGATGGGGAGCTCACTGTCGCTCCTCCACACTCAAGGTGTATGGACTCAGTTAAACTCTTCTCCACATAAATGTCCTGGAGATGAGAGGCGGGTCCTCACGCGATCCGAGCTCTGAAGGATATCCTTTGTCACAAGAACATTCTCCTTCAAGCGGACAACAAAGCTGTGATGTATTACATCAACAAGCAAGGCGGTGCTCATTCTTACCCCTTTGCAGGAAGCAATGAGGTGTGGGAGTGGTGCTTGAAGCACAAGTCTCTGATTCAGGCGGTTTATCTGCCAGGTATACAAACGATCTAGCAGATCACCAGCAGACGGAGGCAGACCCTCACAGTGGTCTCGATCCAGCCGTAGCTCGGTCACTATTCGAAGAGTGGGGGACTCCAGACCTGGACCTTTTGCATCCCCACTCAGCATAAAACTCCTCTCTTCTGCTCCAGAAATCAGGGCCTGGCATTTTCTGTCAGGATGCGTTCAGGCTGCGGTGGACAAAGCGTTTTCTTTCGCCTTTCACGATCACTCTAATCAGAGAGTTCTCCTCAAGTTCGAGTCTCAGGGACCAAAATGATTCTCATTGCTCCTCTGGCCTCGGCAACTATGGTTTCCTCTGCTCAACAGTATGTTGGCAGCCTCTCCGAGACCACTTCCTTGCAAATCAACCTTTTGACTCAGGGTTCGTTGGTCCATCCAACCTGAAATCACTTCACCTTCATGCTTGACTCCTGAAGAGGTAGAAGTGAATCGATTCAACGCTCTCGTAGAGTCTCGGGCATCCTTCTGGCTGTTGTGAAGCCAACCACCAACGTCACGCTTCCAAATGGAAACGCTTTTCTCTCTGGTGCAAAGTCCTCTTGGAATCCCTTTTCCTGTCCTCTGACAAGGTTCTGGAGTATCTTTTGGACCTATCAAACTCAGGTCTCAGTACTCCACAGTTAAAGTTCACCTTAGTACCATCTCAGCGTTCCATGAGCGGTTTCTTCCTTGACTCTGGCTCAGCTTCCTATAGTGAAGAGATTTCTTAAGGGATTCTTCATACCAGACCCCCTGTTAGGTGTCCAGTTGCAACCTGGGACATTAACCTGGTGCTGGACATGCTCACTCGGAAGCCTTTCGAGCCCTTAGCTACCTGTGAGCTAAAATTTCTTACCTGGAAGACTGCCTTCCTGGTGGCCATTACCTCAGCCCATGGGGATCTCGGAAATTCATGCCTTGGTGACGGACCCTCCATATACTGTATTCCATAAAGAACAGTAGTTCTCCGTACTCATCCTAAATTTCTTCCCAAGGTTGTGTCAGAATTCCATCTAAACCAACCTCTGGTACTTCCCTCTTACTTCGCTAATTTCCAAAATGAAGGGAGCGATCTCTTCATTCCTTGGATGTTAAAGAGGCCTTGCGGTTCTATTTAAATAGAACCAGGAATTTCATGAAGACTCAGCAACTGTTTGTTTCTTTCAGCGACACCCGGCTGGGTCAACCTGTCGCTATTAGATGCATCTCATCATGGTTAGTGGCATGCCTTCGACATTGCTCTCCATGGCTCAGAGTTAAATGGAGGGTAGAGTGTCGCTCACTCTACTAAGTGATCGTGACATCTTTAGGAGATTAGCAATGTTCCAATTCGGATATCTACCAGCATCCATCACCTGGAGCTCAGTGCATACCTTAGTTAAGCATTATGCACTGGATGTTTCATCTTGACGACATTCCGCATTGACAGAACTATCGTAATGGTCTTCTATCTTAGGCAGCGTGAGCTCTGATCCTCCTGCCAGCCCTTTTGGGGATTATCAGCTTGAGTACTCTCCCACTGTGTGAATAGTGGTGGAGACATGTCCAGGAAGATATGAAAATTACGTACCTACCGTAATTCTTGATCTTCTTGGACGAGGTCTCCACCACTCATTCCTGCCTACCCTCCATCCCCCGAGCTCACTGCTGTGTTGGTCTTCACTCCCTCAAATCTTTAGGCCGTGAGGACTTCTTTGCTGACCCTTCTTACACGGGTCATACGGACTATCTTATGTCCGTTTTTTAAGGTTAGATTTACTCTTTACGTTAGTTGCGCTGCACCTCCTTGGTAAAAAAGGTACTGAGGCGGTTGGAGGGTTGTCGCCAAGGTGGTCATTGCCGCTCGAGCCACTGCTCGCGGCGCCATGCCTCGCGGCGCCATCTCTCGCGCCGACCCTCCAGCAAAAAGTTTGCTCCCGATGGGTCCTAGTGCCTCCGGCGCTAATCCCACTAGTGTGAATGAGTGGTGGAGACTCGTCCAAGAAGATCAAGAATTACGGTAGGTTCGTAATTTTCATTTCTCGAACCAGTGCAACTCCTAACCTTCATAGGGATAGAGTTGGACACTGTCCAAGCAAAAGCTTTTCTTCCTCTGGCAAGGGTAAAGGCCCTTACAGACCTGGCTTCTTTTTTCCACCTTCTGGTGTCTCAACCAGCAAGGCATTTTCTTCAGCTTCTGGGCCACGTGGCGGCTTCCACTGCAGTGGTGCAGGGAGCCAGATTTCAGATGAGGGACATTCAGTTCCATCTGAGGTCCTTTTGGTCTCAGAAAAAAAATCCTCTAACCAAACTGATTCCAGTGACTCAGACTATGATCCAGGCTCTCCAGTGGTGGTTGGATCAGGACAACCTCAGACAAGGAGTCCCATTCATCACCCAGACTCATTCTGTGGTGTTAACCACAGATGCTTCTCTCCTGGGCCGGGGAGCTCACCTGGGAGTCCTCACAGCACAGGGAGTGCGGTCCCCTCAGGAGTCTCTACTTCATATCAATCTTCTGGAGCTCAGGGCAGTGTACATGGCTCTTCTAGCTCTCTTGAACTCAATACAGAACAAGGTGGTTCAGGTCAAGACAGACAACACCACTACCACCATGTGGTACATCAACAAGCAGGGAGGTACTCAGTCTACGGCCTTGTGTATGGAAGCCATGAAATTACGGTCTCTGGCTTATTCCCTGCAGACATCTTTGGTTGCAGTCCACTTTCCAGGGAAGGACAATGTGCTGGCAGACACTCTGAGCAGGATATCTCAGGGCCATCACGAATGGTCCCTGGATCCCTTAGTGTTGAATGTAATTTTCTCAAGATAGGGCACTCCAGAGATAGATCTCTTTGCAGCTCCAGACAATCATCAACTCCCTCTGTTCTGTTGTAGACCCCCAGTCATGGGCTCAGTCCCCCTGGATGCTCTAGTTCTGGATTGGGAGGGGAAATTCCTGTATGCCTTTCCTCTGTTGTTCAAGGTTCTGGTCAAGATAATGTCACAATCATGCAAAGTGATCCTGATTGCACCAGACTGGGTCAGGCAGCCTTGGTATCCTCTATTGCTGTCCCTAGCAGTCCATTTTCCCCTATATTTTCCCAAGAAACACAATCTGTTAACCTCCTCTCAGGGAGGATATGCTACCCCAACCTTCGGTCTCTCAACCTCAAGGCGTGGCTCTTGAAGAGTTAGAATATGCAAGTCTGCATCTATCTCAGGGGGTTCTGGATATTCTCAAAGCCTGTCGAAAACCTGCCACCAGAAAAACTTATAATTCCAAATGGAGAAGATTCAGTGTTTGGTGTTCCAACAGGGATGTCTCACCAGATACTGCTGATTTGGCTACAGTTCTGGATTATATGGTTCATCTTAATGGCTTAGGCCTCAAGCCAGCTACTCTGAAAGTACACTTGGCAGCTGTCTCTGCATTCCTGTCAGTGGGGCAGGCTTCCTCCCTGGCATCTCACCCTTTTTTCTGTAAGTTCTTTAAAGGTTTGCTCCATACCAACCCTCCCTTTAAGGACCCTACTCCTGCTTGGGATCTTAATGTTTGCATTGCTCAGCTTATGCAACCCCCTTTTGAGCCTTTGGCCTCTGCAGAACTTAAGTACGTGATGTGGAAAACTGTGTTCCTGGTAGTTATCACTTCTGCCAGGCATATCAGTGAATTACAAGCTGTCAGTGAAGCCTGATTTTATCTCATTCCATAGAGATAATTAGAACCAACAGGAGGGTCTTACCCAAGGTGGCTTCAGATTTTCATCTGAACCAGTCCATGTCTCTTCCTATGTTGTTCACTGATCATTCTTCTTCAGGAGAGTGAAGATTACACAGTTTGACTGTTAAGAAGGCACTTAGCTACTACATTGAGCGCACTAATGCACTTAGGTTTGACTGTTCTCAGTTGTTTCTCACTTATGGTGAAGTGGGAAAGGGTAGACCTGCTACTAAGAGAACTATTGCCAGGTGGATTGTCTCTTGCATACAATTCTGCTATGGAAAGCTAGGCAAAATACCCCCCCCTCATAGGCCTGAGGGCTCATTCGACTAGAGGTGCAGCTGCTTCCCTGGCTGCTGCCAGAGATATACCCTTACTAGAAATGTGCAAAGCAGCCGCCTGGAAAACAGTCCATACATTCACCAAGCATTACTCTTTGGATATCCAGGCTAGGAGTAATGCTAGGTTTGGCACAGCAGTACTTCAGAGCCTATTCCCAAAATAGGTTCGATACCCTCCTCCTTGGAGGTACTTCATGGTAGTCTGCATATGTCAGAATACAGCACGACTTCATGATGTTTGAAGAAAAAATTACTCCCCTTAGTAACTGTGTTTCTTCTAATGGATTCTTGCTGTATTCTGACCTCCCCTCTCGGAACCTGTTTTTTGGGAAGTGGGCTGGCAGGTACAGTGTTGTACCTCAGGGGTGTTCTTGGCATTCCCCCCTCTTAGAAAGGGGGAGTTAGGTCTGTTTATGTTGTTTTTTGTAGTTATGTTGTTCACTACCTGGTTATTGTTTTGGGGTTCTCGACTTAAGTCTTTTGGGACCCACAAAATTGGTTGCCTGCTGGCTAGTTTATTTACAATTTCCACCTAGGACGTGCAGTTAGTTAGTATTAGCTCGTAAGAATCTGACAGTTACACTTTGTAGTGCAGCAGACAGAGGTTTGAACTGAGCTCAAGCCCAACGTTCTATACTCTGGCATAGAGTTAACTCTTTCCTCTCTTGAGCCGTTCAAGTGCTGGGGCTAACTGCTGCATATGTCAGAATACAGCAAGACTCCATTAGAAGAAAAACAATTACTAAGGTGAGTAATTTTTTTCTTCCAGTACGCCCAGACCTGATATCAGTCAATCAGGGGAAGGTATTACATGCATACAAAGAAGTCAGCAGAAGAAGGCCATTTGGTCTATCAAGTCTGCTCATATTGCAGGGTCCACAGCTTGAGCTAATGTCCCTGCCCTCCCTCCCCACTCCTCCCATCCTCCCTACCCATGATTCTTACCGTCCCCCATGCTTATATCAGCCTTTCTTAAAGCTGCCCACTGTTTTCAATGAGATGACCTCTTCTAGCAGTGCATTCCAAGTGTCCACCACCCTCTCTGTGAAGAAGTGCTTCCTGACCTCCCTCCTAAACCTCCCACCCTCCTGCTTAAGACTGTGCCCCCTTGTGATATGGTTGCCACTCAGTTTAAAGAGGCTCTCCTTATCAACCTTATTTATCCCTTTCACGTACTTGAATGTCCCAATCATGTCCCCTCTTTCTCTCCTGTCTTCCAGGGAGTACATATTCAGTGCCCTCAACCTCTCCTCGTATGCCTTGCCCTGCTGACCGACTGTCATCTTTGTAGCCCTCCTCTGTACCTTCTCCAGCAGGTTAATGTCCTTTTTGAGGTGTGGGTACCAGTGCTGAACTCCATACTCTAGATGCGGCCTTACCAGTGACCTGTACAAGGGCAGTATAACCTCCTCTCTCCTACTACTGATCCCCCTAGCTATGCGTCCCAGCATCTTGTTTGCCTTTGCTACTGCTTTCTTGCACTGCGTGGAGTGCTTCAGGTCATTAGTGATCATCACTCCCAGGTCCTTCTCCTCCTCTGATGCAGATACTCGGACTCCACCTAGGTAATACTCTGTCCTGGGATTCTTCGCTCCAATATGCATAACTTTGCATTTCTTGGCATTGAAGCCAAGCTGCCAGATCCTGGACCACTTCCCCAGCTTTTCCAGATCTTCTTGTAAGTCCTGTATCCCTTCAGCTGTGTCCACTCTCACACAGAGCTGGGTGTCATCTGTGAATAGGCACATTTTGCCTTTAATGCCATCCCCAATGTCATTGATGAAGACATTGAACAACACCGGCCCCAGCATAGCTGTGGACCCCCACTGGTTACCTCTCTGGTGCCAAATAACTGTCTCTCCACCACCACCCTCTGGGTTCTGTCCCTCAGCCAGTTTTCCACCCATCTGACCATCTTTTCCCCAACTCCAAGATCCACCAACTTCCTGATCAACATTTTGTGGGGCACAGAGTCAAAGACCTTGCTGAAATCAAGACAGAGGATGTCTACTTCTTGGCCCCTGTCTACTAAGTGACAGTCAAAGAAGTCAATCAGATTTGTTTGACATGATCCTCCCCCCCCCCCAATGAACCCATTCTGCCTCTCATCCTGGAGACCATGTTCCTCTAGATATTCCACCAACCTTTCCTTTAGTATGGTTTCCATGAGCTTGCCCACAATGGAGGTCAGACTGACTGGTCTGTAATTCCCTGGATCATCCTTGGGACTGCTTTTCTGAAGGGGCTCTACATGTGCTGTTCTCCAGTCCTGTGGTACCATGCTTGACTCTAGTGAACTATTAAATAGGTCTGCTAGTGACCCTGCCAGCTCCTCAGCCAGTTTCTTTGGTACCCTTGGATGTACTCTCTCTGGGCCAGATGATTTGTCCACTTTCAATGCCAGCAGACCCTCCCTCACTCTATCCTCCTCTATCACTATGTCTGTGTTCCCTTCCCCCTGCTCCTCTTTTCCTTCCTGAAGGCACTAGTCTGTCCTTCTCCCTGGTGAAGACAGAACAGAAGTATTCATTTAGTATCTCTGCTTTTCCTCCATTATCCTCCACTCACTCCACACCTTTCTTAAGCCTAACGATCCCTTCCTTCTTGTCCCTTTTCTCACTTACATAGTGAAAGAAAGCCTTCTCCCCCTTCTTAATTCCTTCAGGTATTTGAAGTTCCTTATGTGCCTTTGCTCGCCGGACTTCCTTACTTGCCTCACTAGCCAACCTTAGGTAATTTTCCCTAGCCACCTCTCTCTTGGTCTTCCTGAATTTTCTATAGACCAAACTCTCTTCCCTTACTGCCTTGGCAACCCCAGAACTGAACCAGCTGGGCACATTGTCCCTTGTGTTCTTCCCCTGAGCCTAACACACTCATCTGTGGCAACCAGTATTCCTTCCTTAATGATGGACCACTTTAGGTCCACCTCCGTATCTGCTCTGATGCCCACCAGATGGCTCCTTAGAACCTCACCCATTTTCCTGAAGTCCTCCCTCCTGAAATCCAAGATTTTGGTCTTAGGATGCTTTCCCTGCCCATATCCAAATGGAACCACACTGTGCAATGGTCACTTCCTCCCAGTGGCTCCCTGACCATTATTTCCTGTACATGGTCCCCATTTGTGAGAACCAGATCAAGAATTGCCTCAGCCGCTGGCCCGGTGGTGCCTGGGGCTGAGGCGCTGGACACCTTACCTCATACCACACCGGTGACCCGTGGTCAGGAACGAGCACGGGTCGCCGGGGGTCGGCCGGAGAGGAGAAGGATCGAGCGTCCCATGGCTGCTCTCCTTCTCTGGGGGGGGGATTTTGCTGCAGGCTCCTGCTGCAATACTGCCATCTAGGGGAGCCTGGGTGGAAGGTGCAGTAAGGAGGAGACGCATTAAGGGCATTGGGTAGATGTTGGCAGAGGGGCGGAGCAGGAGGCACGTCTCAGTGTGCCTCCTAGCTCATTGGCCCTCATTGCACATCGACGTCTGGGGAAAGAATACCAGAAAAAACACCTCGGTCTCTCCTAGGTGATGACACCTCTCTGGGAGATCTCCAGGCTTATCAGACAGACTCCGTTGTACCAGTTCCACAAACACAAGTATGTTGGTTTGGGGAGGTAAGCACAGGGGGGTATCTCCTCACCCCTACCCGGGGGGAGTATACTGGGGGTTGCTAGTGTGAAACCAGGGTGCTCTAGGGGCAGATCATGATGGGAGTAGAGCCTACAGGCAGAGGATGTCTGAGAGAGTGGAGGGAGGAGACAAGTGCGGTGCATAAATACAGAGTTTAAAAAAAAAAAAGAATTGCCTCAGATCTTCCTGGACATAAGTCTCCACCACTCATTCACACTAATGGGATCTGCACCGGAGGCACTAGGACCCATTGGGAGCAAACTTTTGTTCGAAGGTCGGCGCCTGAGATGGAGCCGTGAGGAGCGGCACCTCGAGCCTCAGCACGTGCGGTAATGAATATCTCGGCGTCAACCTTCCAACCACCTCAGTTCCTTTTTTCCTGCCATTGAGTGTGCTTCAGTGACGATGTCACTCACCCGCCGGGAGTCAAACTTCAAACTAGCAGCATAGTTTTCAGATCTTTCTGGACATAAGTCTCCACCACTCATTCACACTATTGGGATCTGCGCCAGAGGCACCAGGACCCATCGGGAGCAAACTTTTTGCTGGGGGGTCGACGCCAGAGATGGTGCCACGAGGAGCGGCGCCGCGAGCCCCAGCTCGCGGCACTATCTCGGCGTCGACTCCCCAACCGCCTCAGTTCCTTTTTTCCCGCCGTCGAGTGCGCTTCAGTGACGACGTCGCTCGCCTGTCGGGAGTCAAACTTCAAACTAGCAGCATAGTTTTCAGTTTTTATTATTTTGTAGTATTATCTCGATACAGTATCGCTTAAGTTATTCTTATTTTAATAAAAACGATAAAGAAGTCTCAGCCTACACTGACGGAGTCGACCATGAGCAGGTCAGGTGACGGTAGGGAGACTTCATATGAAAGCTGTTCAGTCAGTCGGGCTGGGTCCGGTCAGCCACCTTCTCCGGAAGGAGGGTCTGACAACGGTCAGTCCAATACCCGGGGGGATGGGTGGTCCCCGCGGAAGCATAAAGACGAACGGTCGCATTCTCGGCACCGTTCGGCCTCGAGCTCTTCTTCAGCCCGCAGGTCTAAAAAGAGAAGGCATCACTCGAGGTCGCCCTCTGATACGTCTGCGCGTAGACGTTCGGTTATCGGGGCTGGTTGCTGGTCTCCTCCTTCGGAGTCGCCAACAGTGGCTTCTGGTAGCTGACGTCTTCGACATCAGAGTCCTACCCCGCCCGCAGGTAGGTCTTCAGATGAGCAGTTTCATCAGTGGGCCGTTCTTATGGAGCAATGGGCTCGGAGGTTGGTTCAGCTACCTGGCTCGGTCATTCATGGGCCTTCAGGCTCTCTGGGCGACCAGGTAGGGTGGTTGGACTTTCCTGGTCGCGCGGCACCTTCTTCGGTGCCGTCGACTCCGTGCTTAGGTGTCCCCCCCCTCACATGGCTTTGGCGCAGGGGGCCACACCGATGCCCTTATCTCCTGCTCTTTTTCCTTCAAAACCTGTTTTTCGGTCTCTGGGAGCGCCTTTGGCGCCGTCCTCAGCGCCATTGAGTTACTTGGTGCCGTGTGCTTTGGCGCCTTCGTCGGCACTGCGTGACGTCTCGGTGCCTCGTTGGCACCGTCCTCAGTGCCATGCGCTTCGTCAGCACCGTGTGTTTTTTCGGCACTGTGTGTTTCTGCGGCGCCAGTGGGTTCTTAGGGCGTCATCCATCTTTCAGTACTCCTCCTTTAACCCTTTTCTTCCTCATTTCCCCTCTGATTTTCACTCCTTTCCTGTCCATGCAGTCCTTTCTGGACTGTCAGGAGATGACATTGAGCCTGACCCAGACCTTCGGCTGGGTGATGAAGTGGAAGGAACAGGATCCATTCCTGCTGCAGAGCCTGTAGTCTCTGCTGAAAAACTTGATCTCCACTCTTTCTCTCCAAACTACAGACATCGATCCTGGGAAATTGCTAAGACTCCAATACCTCCATGTTCCGGAGATCCCTACGGATTTGACTCCTCCGGTACAGCCCTCCTTTGAGACACTATCTCAAATGGTATGGAATAATCCCGCTCTCATTCCTTCGGTGGCTAAATCCATAGATAGGAAATACTCAGCCCCCAAGGATCGACCCATTTTGGCGTCCCAAGCCTTTTCGGATCCTATTGTAGTTTTGGCAGAGAATGATAAGGTCATCCTCCCCCAGACTACTACAGCTCAACCTATTAACAAAGAATCTCGTAAGATAGACACTTTAGGTAAGAGAGTCTTTGCTGCTTCCACCCTGGGTATGCGTATTGCCAGCTACCAAAGCTATTTCTCTCAATATGAGTATATCCTTTGGCACTCACTCAAACAAATGGTTGAAGCTCTACTGGAATCGGACACAAAGTCAGAGCTACTCCAAACCATTACCAGGAGTATCGAATCCAACAACCAGCAGGTTAAAGCGGCTATGGATGATTTCGATGCTGCTTCCCGAGCGGCAGCGGCCGGCATTTGTACCCGCCGTCATTCCGGGCTGCGCACTTCAGGTTTCATGAATGATGCACAGCAGCAAGTAATGGCATTGCCTTTTGATGGTGTGTATGTCTTCGGCCCTCAAGTAGAACAGGCTCTAGAAGCTACACAAAAAACTAGGTCATCCATTAAGTTGGCACGACCTCCTCCTGTCCCCTCTCAAGGGGGTGTTAATAAACGCCAGTTCCATAACCGTCAGTCCTTTCGAGGCAAAGGCAGAGGAAGTTTTCATAAAAACCAAGCCCCCCAGCCTCAAAAGAAAATGCAACAGAAGGCGCAAGGACCCAAAGAGTCCAGCGCCGCCTTCTGAGTTGGCCCAAGTCCCACCTCAGCTGCCCGAGGTGGACTCTTCCTCAGCGGTGGGAGGTCATCTGACGTGCTTCTACAATAAATGGAAGTCCATAACCTCAGACAAATGGGTCCTCCGGATAATCCGCGAGAGGTATTCACTCAATCTCGTCGAGACCCCTCCGGATCATCCTCCCAAACGACAGCCCAAGCTGTCAACCCTTCAGTCAGACCTTTTTACCGCCGAGATACAGGGCCTTCTGAACAACAGGGCAGTAGAAGTAGTTCTGCTGCATCAACGGAACACAGGGTTCTACTCCCATTACTTTCTGGTTCCAAAGAAAACCGGGGGCGTGCGCCCAATTTTGGACCTCAGAAAACTAAACAAATTTCTGCCCGAGGAGAAATTCAAAATGATTTCACTAGGAACCTTGTTACCTTTGCTTCATTAACACGACTGGCTAGCCTCCCTAGATATGCAGGATGCTTACCAGCACATTTCTATTCACCCAAAGCATCACAAATTCCTAAGGTTTGTGACTCTGGGACAACATTATCAGTTCAGAGTCCTGCCCTTTGGGCTATCCTCGGTGCCACAAGTTTTTTGCAAAGTGTTGTGCAGTTCTCGCAGCGCATCTCAGAAAGATCGGAATACAGGTGTTCCCTTATTTGGATGATTGGCTTCTGGCAAGTTCTTCCAGGCAGGGAACTCTGGACACCGTAGCCATGGCTTCACGCTTTCTCACGTCCACGGGAGTCCTGCTAAACCTCAAAAAATCGCAGCTGCAGCCCTCCCAGAGGCTCCTTTTATAGAACTCTTCTGGACACCTCCTGTGCGAAGGCTTTTTACCAGAGGACAGGAAGCGATATCCTTCAGATGGCCTGTCACATCGGGACAGCAACTCGTTCCAGCTCTCTCGATGCAACGGATGCTAGGGTCTCATGTCATCCTCGGTGTTCACTCTCTCGTACCCCTAGCACGCCTTCACATGAGAACTTCTCAGTGGATGCTCAGTACTCAGTGGTCCCCCAACCACTCACCATGTAGTCTTTTTCTCATCAAGGTGACAGAAACCTCTGAAGAGGTCGCTCACCTGGTGGTCGCAAGAGAACAATCTCCTAGAAGGGTATCCCTTTGCTCCTCTGGATCATCAGATTTCCATTACCGCAGACACGTCCCTGATGGGGTGGGGAGCTCACTGTCAGGCTCTCCACATTCAAGGTACGTGGACTCAGGTCGAGTCCCAGCTTCACATAAATGTCTTAGAAATGAGAGCCGTCCTTTGTGCGGTCCGAGCGTTGAAGGACATTCTCTGTCGCAAGAACATTCTCCTTCAAACAGACAACAAAGCAGTGATGTATTACCTCAACAAACAGGGCGGTACACGCTCTTACCCCTTATTCAGAGAAGCGATAAGAGTGTGGGAATGGTGCTTGCAGCACAAGTCTCTAATTCAAGCGGTCTGCCTGCCAGGAGTGCAGAACGAACTGGCAGATCGCCTCAGCAGAACAGAGACAGATCCTCACGAATGGTCTCTCGACTCAGTCATAGTTCAGTCAGTATTCGCAGAGTGGGGAACTCCAGACCTGGACCTTTTTGTATCCCCACTCAACACAAAACTGCCTCTCTTCTGCTCCAGAAATCCAGGGCCTGGCATTTTCTATCAGGATGTGTTCAGGCTGCAGTGGACAAAACGATTTCTATACGCCTTTCCGCCTCTTCCTCTAATTCAGAGGGTACTTCTCAAGTTCAAATCCCAGGGGGACAAAATGATCCTCATTGCTCCCTTCTGGCCTCGACAGATGTAGTTTCCACTACTCAACACTATGTCGGCAGCTCCGTCAAAACCACTTCCCCTTCAGATGAACCTCTTGACTCAGGGGCCTGTTGTTCATCCCAACCTGAGATCGCTTCACCTTCACATTTGGCTCCTGAAGAGATAGAAGTGAACAGGTTCAATGTCTCTCGCAGGGTTTCAGATATTCTTCTGGCTGCGCGGATGCCAGCCACTAGGAAAACTTACACAGCCAAATGGAGGCGTTTTTCGCTCTGGTGTGCAAAGTCCTCTTTGAATCTCTTTTCCTGCCCACCAGATAAAATTTTGGAGTACCTCTTAGACCTCTCAAATTCAGGTCTGCAGTACTCTACAGTCAAAGTTCACCTTTGTGCCATTTCAGCTTATCATGAGCCAGTACTTTCCTTGTCACTGGCTCAGTTACCTGTGGTTAGGAGGTTTCTGTAGGGAATTCTGCATACCGGACCTCCTATAAGACGTCCAGTCACAGCCTGGGATATTAATCTTGTGCTAGACATGCTCACTCGGAAACCTTTCGAACCTCTGGCTACCTGAGAGCTAAAATTTCTGACCTGGAAAACGGCCTTCCTGGTGGCCATTACCTCAGCCCGCAGGGTCTCTGAGATACATGCCTTGGTCACAGACTCTCCATATACTGTGTTCCATAAAGACAAAGTAGTCCTTAGAACCCATCCTAAATTTCTTCCTAGGGTTGTTTCGGAATTCCATCTAAACCAACCTTTGGTCCTACCCTCTTACTTTGCGGACTTCCAGAATGAAGGAGAACATTCTCTTCATTCCTTGGACGTCAAGAGAGCTTTGCGTTTCTATCTAGATAGAACAAAAGACTTTCGTAAAGCTCAACAACTATTTGTTTCCTTCAGTGAGACCCGGCTGGGTCAACCTGTCGCTATCAGATGTATCTCAGCATGGCTAGTGGCATGCCTTCGCCACTGTTATTCCATGTCGCAGGTTAAGCTGGAAGGCAGAGTGTATGCTCACTCTACTAGGGTGGTCGCGGCATCTCTGGTGGAAATCCACAACATACCCATTGCAGATATTTGCAGTGCGGCTACCTGGAGCTCAGTGTATACTTTCGTTAAACACTATGCCCTGGATGTCCATGCCAGACGACATCTTTCCTTTGGCAGAACCATCCTTAATGGACTTCTGTCCTAAAGCTGTGAGCTGTTGGTCTCTCCTGCCGCCCTCTCAGGGGATTATTAGCTCAGTACTCTCCCATTAGTGTGAATGAATGGTGGAGACTTATGTCCAGGAAGATATGGAAATTACGTACCTACCGTAATTCTTGATCTTCTTGGATGAGTCTCCACCACTCATTCACACTCCAACCCTCCATCCCCCGAGCTCACCTCTGTTGTTGGTCTTCAATCCCTCAATCTTTAGGCTGTGAAGGCTTCTTTGTTGACCCTTCTTATACGGGTCGTCCGGACTATCTTATGTCCGGTTTTTGGTTAGGCTATCCTTCTAGGTTAGTTACGTTGCACCTCCTCGGGGAAAAAAAGGCACTGAGGCAGTTGGAAGGTCAACGCCGAGATATTCATTACCACACGAGTTGAGGCTCGTGGTGCCACTCCTCGCAGCTCCATCTCAGGCACAGACCTTCTAACAAAAAGTTTGCTCCCGATAGGTCCTAGTGCCTACGGCGCAGATCCCACTAGTGTGAATGAGTGGTGGAGACTCGTGCAAAAAGATCAAGAATTACGGTAGGTACGTAATTTCCATCTCTTGTTGGTTCAGTGATGCCCTGAGTCAGGAACCCACTCTGCACTCCTTCCAGGATCACCTGACTCTTAGCACATATTGTGGATGGTATACTCCAGTCCACCTTGGGCAAGTTCAAGTCCCCCACAATTGCCACCTCCCCTTTCCCTGCAGCTTGCGACATTTGTGAGATCAAGTTCCCTGTCTCTCTCCTCATCTTGATTGGGTGGTCTGTAAACCACCCCCAACCTCACTTTTCTCCCTCCATTGGACCTTAACTGAATCCATAATGCCTCCACCTACCCTTCCTCTGACTCCTCCCTCATGCAAGTTATTCCCTCCCTGATATAAACTGCCACCCCTCCCTTCTTCCCATCCAGACCTTCAGTCCCTGCACCTGACAGCCTGGTTCCTGGGCGGCTATAGTTCCAGGCTTTGGATCTCTCTGAGGATGTACTCACAGTCATGGAAGCATCCAGAAAGGAGTCGACCAGGAGGTGCTATGCCTTCAAGTGGAAAAGGTTTTCCATTTGGTGTCAGGGCAAGGGTTTGGACCCTTTGTCCTGTCCAGTGGCTAGTATCCTTGACTACCTTTGGTCTCTGTCCAAAGGGGGTCTGTGGTCCACAACCCTTAAGGTGCCTGGCAGCCATCTCTGCTTACCGGACGTGGGCCGGTCAGCAGACGATGGCACAGGAGAACGTGGTCTAGCACTTGTTTAAAGGCCTCAGCCATATTTCCCCTTCAGTGCATGAACCACCACCACCGTGGGTTCTACTGCTGGCAGTGGCAAAGCTCATGGGCAAGCCATTCAAACCGATGTACAGGTGTAGGATGTCACATCTGTCGTGGAAGACCGTCTTCCTGGTGGCTATCACATCAGCCAGAAGGACTGGGGCGTTACAGGCGCTCTCTGTTGAGTCTCTTTACCTGGTCTTCCACAGGAACAAAGTTGTCCTGTGCCCCCACCTGAAATTCCTTCTGAAGGTGGTGTCGGAATTTCACTTAACCAGGTGTTGACTCTGCCAGTGTACTACCAAAATTACACCTCAGAGGCTGAGTACAGGCTCCATACCTTGGATCTGAGATGTGCGCTCTCTTATTATAAAGAGCGAATGGTGGAAGTTCGGGGAGAGGTTCACCTGCTGTTTGTCACCTTCGCTAAAGCCGCACCTGGCAGACCTGCAGTCAAGGAGATTGGCAGATAGATTACATCATGCATTGATCTCTGCTATAGGTTGGCGGGCAAGGAGCCTCCCATAGGAATAAGAGCTCACTCTACCCGCCATACTGCTGCATCTGTGGCTGCTTCCAGGGACGTCCCTATGCAGAAAATCTGCAGGGCTGCTACCTGGAAGTCAGCAAACACCTTCATTACCCATTACCACATCGACCTAGAGTCATGCCGGGATGCTGGTTTTGGGGCCTCCATTCTCCGATCTCTCTTCCTCAAGTAAGTATTGAGGGGGGGTGTACCTTGCCTCCCTTCTCCCTGAGAACTGCTAGGAGTCTGACAAACAGTGTGGATAGAACAACATATCCATGATCCTAGAAGAACAGGTTACTCACCTGTAACAGTAGTCCTAGGAGTGGTATATGTTGTTCATCCACACAAACTCACCCGACCTCCCCAGCTTCTATGCACAACCTAAACTTCCAGTGGGCAAGATCTGGAGTCAAGGGGTGGAGCCGAGGCATATACCATCTGGGTGGGTGGGAGGATCCAGCTTTTAGACCTTCCGGCAAGAATCTTAAAGGGAAGGGACATACCAAACAGTGTGGATGAACAACATATACCACTCCTAGAACTACTGTTACAAGTGAGTAACCTGTTCATTCATTCCACAGATGTGGAATATCTGGAGGTTGTTGCATTGGGGGTTCTAAAGTAGGTGTATTGGTGTATGGTGTCAAAGAGGCCTCAAAGTCCTCTGAAAAGGCTCTTCTGAGTTTAACTGAAGAGTTACACTTCCCACCCACCTCTTCCGTGGCCACTGCTTTCTGAGTTAACTGGTCTTTGGGCAGGTGTTCTGCAGTTTGGATTTTGGAATTATTACAATTCAGTTGTGATGACCTATGATTATGCAACACTCACCTCCTCCTTGTGCTTTTTTCTCTCATAACCCCCAAACACCATAGCCTCCCTCCTCAAACCCCCCACGCTCCTTCTCCTGGCTCCACTTTCTCACCTGAGGCAGGAGTATTAATCTGTCTGCATCTTGCCTGTCCAATGAAAGTTAAACCATCTCTGACACTGCTCTGTTGTTTCTTTCCTCTCCTGCCCTGTTACTCCCCTCTCTGCTGCCTAACCCCCCCCCACAACGATCTCTTCTTACATTCTTGCACAATTGTCAAATTGTTTAGTATTGCTCTTTTGTCTTCTTGCTGCTACTGCACTTGATCCCTGTTGAAATTGTTACTGTAAATTTTTATTTGTGAGTAATATGTAACTGCAGCACAAACCATGAGAAATTAGTGCTACTGAAACTGTATTTCTTAGTCCTGTATGTAACCTGTACCATCTGTACTATTGCACTGTGCTGTTTCATGTATGTAATGTATGTATCGTACCTGCCACTGAGTGGCCTGGGTCGACTCGTGACTGAAAACGGTTCTCTGGATCAGTGCACCTACCTGGTTACCAAAGACATAAATAAAAATGTTGTACCGCTACACAACATTGGAATTTTTTGGGAGAGCTTTTGCTACTTTTGATTTTGTTGGCTCCTGGCATACCATCTTAAGTCTCTTATCCATCATTGTGTTTCTAGGAGTCTGAAGTGCTATCAGAGCCACTCCCTCTTACTCAAGTGCCTCCAGTAATGGATTCTGTGGGGAATATGTTCCCTTAGTGGTGAACAGGCTAGAGGTGCTAATATAGAGCTCTGTACCCTCGTATTTCTTTTCTACCCGGCAGGTCAGTTTGATTCCCTAGAGCTAAAATATAACTAGTTATTTTCTCTTCCAAAGCCCCCCCACCTTCCTTTTTTCCTTAGCTGCTCCTTTTTTTTAACTTTATGGGGTTAACTGATGCTGGTATCCTTTTCCTTAAATGAGTTTCCATTCCATGATTATACCTTGTAACACACAACAGAGCTCAGTAATTATCACCAGCAGAACAATTTAAATCATATTGATCTTATCACTCTTAATAAATATTAATACTGTTACTGAAAAGGAAATGAATAAATAACTTGAAATAGAAAATAGAAAATATATTTCCACAACAGCACTAAAGGTGGAAGACATACACATTTCATTCAGCACCAAGTTTTCTGTGCCCAGTCCATTTGTATGTAGCAGATGGCACTATTGCTGTTTCCTGTAGTCCGATATAGGTTGATAACCACTCTGTATCAGTGCAATGTAAAATCAAGCTAGTAATAGCCAAATAATACAAAAAAGATGTAACTCCAACAATGCTAGCTGATACACAACATTCCTTGTTTCTTTAAAAAGAATAAACTATACTATTTGGTTCATTATTATGGAGATATTATATAAATTAAAACAAATTTAAAGTCTGATACTCCTAAAAACACTCTAACATACAGAGAAAAAGAGTTCAGTAACTATAACATATATCAAATAATCAGCTATATTACGTACTTCATTTTTTCCTGTAATAGTTCACACATTCAGTTGCTAATAATGTTCTCATGCACAGATGTGTGCAAGACATCAGCAACACTGGAAGCTTGGAGACCCCCTTAAATCAAATCAGATGAAGAGCGCAAAAATACGTAAAAATGAATACCCAACTTAAAACAAGAAAGAAAAACAAACAGCTGAATAAAAAACGCACACTTACTAAGTCAAATATGAAGCAACCCACTCCCAGTTGTGACAACAGGTGCTGGGAGAAAGAAATGCAGGGAGTGCATCAAAAGCATCTGCCAGATTTGTAACTCAAAAACTGAGTGACCATAAGCGTTAGTCACCAGCCACACAACGGTTACCTTATATTGATCCACTTAGTCCTGTGACCCCACAAGCCCACAAAACTCAAACTGTAGTCACTAGAAGGCTGTAACTATCCCACGTGATCCAAATTCGAATACAGAAATGAATGTAATATAAAAAAGAAAATCTACATACAATATTTGATGCAACCAATTATACTTTTTTTACCCTATAGTAGTAGCCACAGACATTGCCAGCTATTTCACGAAATTTCTAAAGAGTTTCTCTCTGCTGCCCCTACTGTGGAAATGCAGAAAGCAGGAGATTTCTCCAGAAATAACACAGAAATTTTGGAAAATAGCTGGCAATGTCTGTGGCTGCCACTGTAGTTCCAAGTTCTACATTGAGATTCAGAGATGGTGCCATAACCTTCCCTTTCATGCGTGGGTTCACAGTTTAACTCATGTCTCCCTACATAACAAAAAATCCATACTCTCACAATGAGCAATGGTTTCCTAAAACAATCAGACTACACTTTTTACTCAGAGTTAGTGTAAGCTAACCCTGTTATGGTCACTTTTTCTCTGCAACAATTCCACGTATCCGATCTTTCCCAAACAACGTTGGTATGACTATAGTCACAGTGCCAAATCCAAAGATCTTCCCTTGTCAATCTTCACCATTCATTACTGCTGGTGTAAGTCGAGAATACACTACATGGTGCACGAGGGGCGGCCGTTAGGCGCCACAGACTCCTCCTCCATCCCACTTCTGTTTCTCCTGCCATCAAGGCCGCACCTGCTGCGCGAGTTCAGAAAAAGTTTCTACACCATTAGGCCTTCCTCCGACGCTGAGTTTCTCATTGTCACTCCTTCATTCCGGTTCTATATCCCGACGCCGTTGAGCCTGGTAAGACCATTCTTTTTATATATTTAGACAGCACCGGGATCTTTGTTGTTTTTGATACTTTGTTCACATCATGTCTGATTCGGGGGCCAAGCGTAAATCCAAGGCGGGCCATGGCCCTATGCATCGGTGCCCCTGTGGCCAGCACTTCTCCATCACGGATCGACATGATGTTTGCCTTTGGTGCCTGGGAACCAGTCATGATATGGATCATTGCAATGCCTGATTTTCCATTTACTGTCATGTACTGGAAATCTGCGCATTCAATATTGACAGGGCTCTGCCAACTTTTGGAGGATGACATCACCCACGGGCTTCCCAGGCCAAACCTCTAGACCCTTCCTCCGGGTCCCCTCCCAGGTCTATACGGCCCATTGAGGAGGAGGCCTCCTCCACTTCTAGCCTTGCTGAGGAGGTTTCTTCTTCAGCGCTGGAGCAGCGGCGTGATTCCTTCCAGAGTCACATCGCTGGTGCCGTCCTGGCAGTCACCTCCACGGAGGTGCAGGCTCCCCCAGTATCGCAGCCCTCAGTTGCGGGGCCTGGCAGTGGCGGACCCTCTCTGCTGCCGAGTCGTGCCGCTCTAGATTCTGGTGTCATCTGCAGCACCAGTGATTTAGGCGGTGCCAGTGCCACTCTGGGTTCTGGCACTGTCCGCGGTGCCACGGGTGAATAGGGTAGTATCATGGTGAGTGGTGCCGTTTGGGTTCCGTGCTGTCCATGGCAATCGACCAGGCGTTTTGGCGGCGAGCATGGTTTGTGGCGGCGCCTGCTCACGGGCGCTGTTGCCAGGATGCCCGGCTGCTCTCTGAGGTCATTCTGCTTGCCTCCTCCTCAGAGGCGGACCTAGACTGGCAACCCACTTCTTCAAAGTCGGAGGTCTCTGTAGGCCGCAGCATCAGGCAGCCCAGCGTTCCTCTTCCTGAGTCCCTGGAGCAGGTTGCCTCTGGGGGTCCCATGGCTGGGGGTGGCCTAGGATCCCCTCGGGATGATGGCTTTAGGATTCGGGAGGGGGTACCCTCTTCTGCGGGGGCCCAGGCAGCTGACATTTCTGATGCTGCTAGGGCCCCCCGGGAGGGGGCGGAGAATCCTGCTCCTGTGGCCTCCCTTGGGGGCTCTGCAGAGCAGGGAGCCCCCATGCTGGTTTTGAGGAAGGGGGCTGTCTCAGAGTCTGAGGGGTTGAGAGGCCGGGGTGAAGAGCAGCGGCGCATCCCCACCACCCTGGCCATATGGGTCCTATGGGGCCCTTAACTTGGGAGACATTCAGAGCTACTGTGGCGGCCTTTCCTTCCTATGTTAGGGCCATGGACGAACAGGTCTTCTGCCTGTCCCCCCCCCCCTCCGCTGCAGGAGTCTTCTGATCATTCGAGCTCCACTTCCTCTTCATCTTCCTTTTCTGAGGGAGAGGAACCTCCTTTCCACCTGTCCTCCGACGCTGATTTCACAGAATATCAGTGGTTCCTTTCGAGGCTGGTCATGGAGCTCTGTATTTCCTTTGTTCACAGGGACAATACCGAGCATCAGATGCGTGCATTCCTCAGTGAATTCAGCGCTTGCTACATCATGGTGCCTTCCTGGCCAATCCCTTTCCAGGAGGCGTCTATCCACACCTGGCAGTCTCCAGCTGCCCCTTCTCCAGCCCCGGCAGACTGCAGCAGATGGTATTGTGCCCCCTATGAGTCTCTAGGTTCTCTACCTCACCCACCCTCGGGCTTGCTATCCCTAGACACTCCTTCCGGGCCTCGGTGCCTGGCACATGATTGACCCCCCGGATCCGGATTCCGCAGAATTCGACCAGTGGGGATGAAGAGTCTTCTCTTCGACTCATGCATTGATGTGCATAGGTTCACATCAGGCACACCACGCTGCCTACAGCAGGCATCTGTGGTCGATGCTAGCTCAGTTCTGGCATCTATGCCCGATACGGAACAGTCCAGACAAGCCATTGCCTTCTCTGCACAGGGTCTGGAGCTTGCAAGGCACCAGACAAGAGTGTCTTATGACATCAGTGAAGTGGCTTCCAGACTGCCAGGGACAACGATCTGCATAAGGCGAATGGCATGGCTTCGTCTATCCAGACTGTCATCTATTGCCCGGCGTAGGGTGACTTCCGATGCTTTCTGGGGGACCCGTCTGTTTTCCCGCGGTGCGAGGAGGATTCTTCAGGGGCATCCTCTATCCCCCCCCAGCCACAGGGGACACCCCCTCATCCTCAGCTGCCTTAGACTGCCTCAGTCTATTGGCTAGAGTCTTCCCTTCCTGCTTTCCACCAGTAGGAGGCTGAGGGATCTGTTACCTCAGGGCTGAACATCAGGCCTCCTCCGGGAGGGCTTGGTACTCACCCAGCAGTGATGAATGGTGAAGACTGACAAGGAAAGATATAAAAATTACGTACCTACCGTAATTCTCGATCTTCTCTTGTATCTTCACTATTCATTACTGATTCCCACCCAACTTCCCCTCATGGGCCTCATTTCTTCAGCATCTCCCCCACCCTGTTCACCTTCCCCCCTCAAGGCCAGTTGGGGGCTGAGTGCCCCTGGTACCTCAGGACCTTCTGTTCCTTCTCTGAAGCCACAGAGGGTTCAACCTGAGAGGAGGGCATGTAGGGCTTTGCCCTTACCTTCTGAGGGAACTCTTTTTGATTCTCTTTTCTGTGGTGTCCCCAGAATTGGGGCTTCTCCATATTTTAGGAGTTTTTCCCTACGACTTGTACTTCTCAAGACACTCCTAGGGAGTCAGAAGGAGTTTCCTTCCCTGTCTCTGTTTGTTTTCCACGCAAATATATTGCGCCCTTCTTGAAGGGGCTCCAATACTGGTACTTGGTCATGTGGCTGTATACTCATTTTTTCCTACACCTAGTCGGGGCTCTTTCCTCTTCGGAACAGATCATTTTTCCCCTTTTGGGGACAATCTGTGAGCTCTCGGCTTAGGATGTGGTTAATTGGATAGCTTGGTGGGAAGGGAAATCTGCCTTCTCGAAAACAAGCTGTACAGATGGTTCAATTGAGCCACTTAATAACACCATAGCTGGAGTGATCCTTGCTCCCTTGTCCTCAGTCTTTTTAGAACTGGTAAGCTCAAGCCAGTTTCTCCCAATGGTCATGGCAGATCTCCCCCCCACCGCTATCCTTTTCTTCTTCTTCTTTTCTTTCTCTTCTACCCTTTTCTTTCCTCTCTCAGAGCCACCTGATGAGTGAGGCCTTGCGGTCGCTTAGGGTAGGGCTCTTCTTTTCTGTCTTCTCTTTGGCTTATTCCTTTTTCAGTTTATTTCCTTTCCTTTGTCTGTCCCTCGGCTTCCTTGCCTCACTGTCCTTTTTTAACTTATTTTCACCTCTCTGGCTTTACAGAACTGGGATGGAGGAGGAGGAGGAGTCTGCGATGCCTAATGGCCGCCCCTCGTGCACCACGTAGTGCGTTCCAGTCATGGGCGATGCCGTCAGCGCCGACTCCTCCCTCAAAAAAAAAAAAGCTCCTATGGCAGGTGCACCCATCAGTAATGAATGGTGAAGATACAAGAGAAGATCAAGAATTATGGTAGGTACGTAATTTTCGTTTCTTCAGCCTTGGTTCTTACGCAGTCTAGACTGGCAAACTGTAAATCTACTTGATCAGTGCTATCCTCATGTCCTGTTCTTCTGCTCTTCTATCTTCCCCCCACCGATCATCAAATTGACTGCCTCTGTAGATCTCAACCGGGTCTCCTCTGCAACTGAATGGCTCCAACCTCCACAGCTGGACAGCTCCTGTCTTCTCCGCAGGATCCCAAGCACTTAAACAACCGATCACCCACCTTCAAAGGAAGAACAGGGCCCCGAGAAAAATATGAAAAATACTTGGGGAAACACCCAGATATATTATTCTGAACAATAAGTAATTTGCAAACTCTGCACAGGCAATGGTGGCATACCTGTAGTGAGTAAAAATAAGGCACAACCATGCTGGCTTCCATCTGCTCCATTGAGGCAGCTACATCAAACAGGTTTGTCAGTCATTTCCAGGCTAGTTTCCAGATGGGTATGCCTGTCTTCTCCAGGCTACAGCTTCCAGACACCTGGGTTAAATGAGGAGAAAAAGGACTTTGGAAGTCGGAGGTAGGAAAAGCCACAGACATATATATATATATATATATATATATATATATAGTATACACACAAGGCAAGGGCAAGGCAATTTTATTTATAGGGTGCCCAACCCCGGAGGCTCTGGGTGCCAAACACAAATGAGGACACACAGCATTAAAACAGAAACATAATAAAACCTCATAGAACATAACAAGGATAAAATTCAGTAAAAAGAGGTTTCCGGAAGTCAGGCTTCAAGGGACTGGCCAAAACTAACAAGATGTCAACAGTCAAAGGCCAGGCTGAAGAGGTGGGCCTTTAGCCTCCCCTTGAATACCTTAGTTGAGGGAGCATCCTGGACTGCAGGTAGAAGCGAGTTCCACAGGGTTAGCCCAGAGACACTAAAAGCATGATCTCCCGAGGTCTTGAGCCGAACCCTGGGAACGTCCAGGAGGCTCCTTGAGGAGGAGCGGAGGGAGCGAGCAGAGGGCACCGGTGTCAGGAGATCAGACAGATAACCAGGGCCCAGCCCATATAGGGCCTTAAAGATGAGAAGACCCACCTTGAAAAGGACCCTCCACCTGACCGGCAGCCAGTGCAGAGCATGCAGGACTGGAGTCACATGACTGAACCTCGAAAGGCCCGTCAGCAACTGGATCACTGCGTTCTGCACTAGCTGCAGCCTGCGGAGGGTCCTTCCCATGACCCCAAAGTACAGAGCATTACAGTAGTTGAGCCTAGAAGTCACGAAGGCATGTACTAGTGTCGGCAGGTCCTCAGCCGGAATGCGGGGCTTAATCCGGCCAATGTTTCCCCAAGTGGTAAAAACCACTGCTGACTACAGCTGACACCTGATCTTCAAGGGTCAATCTGCAATCAAGGATCACACCCAGATTTCGCACCCTCGGAAAAACCACCAATGAGGCAGACCCCAGAACAAGTCCAGAGTCAGCCCCCAGTGGCAACCCATAACGCCTGTGACCAGGCTCGATCACCAGCACCTCAGTCTTAGCCAGGTTGAGTCTCAGCCAGCTGGAAGCCTTCCAGTCATTGATTTTAGCCAGACAGCTGTTAAGCACGTCGACTGCTTCCGATGTTCCATTTGCTAAGGACGAATACAGTTGAGTGTCATCTGCATAGCAGTGAAACTCCTCACTGTATTGTCGAATGATCTCACCAAGGGGCAGCATATACACTGTGAACAGCATTGGTGACAAGATTGAGCCCTGAGGTACTCCACAAGACAGAGGCATTGGGGACTAGGAGAAATTCACCATCACCACCCGCTGCACTCTGTCCAAGAGATAGGACTTAAACCATATGATAATAATACCGGTGAGTCCACAAAACTCACAGAGCCGATCAAGAAGCACAACGTGATCTACAGTGTCAAAAGCTGATGAGAGATCAAGGAGCACAAGAACTGACCTGTCTCCTCTATCTCTACCCCTGAGCAGATCATTATGCACTCTCACTAGAGCAGTTTCAGTGTTATGTCTGGCCTGAAAACCTGACTGGAATGGCTCATAGAAATCTGAGGACATCAGGCGATCCTGAAGCTGATGTGCCATCAATTTCTCAACAACCTTACTCAAAGAAAGGCAGGTCGGAGATCGGACAGTAATTCACCAGGATGTCTGGGTCGAGAAAAGATTTCTTTAGGAGGGGCTTCACCAGTGCTTCTTTCACATATTTGTGACTGTCTCGTACAGTATGCCCTGCAAGCCCATTGGTCCACAGTGTGGACCAATGGGCTTACAACATATACTGTAAGCTGTCATTCAGCGGACGGCTGGTCAGTATGCGGGCAGGCTGAAGCTGCCCGCCGATGACGAGGGGAGGAGCTGGGTGGGCAGAGGGTCCTGTGTGGGTGGGGGGTGCCACTGGACCACCAGGGATACATTTCAAGACGGAGCACCGGCGATCGGTGCATCGGGTGGGGTGGGGGATCCACTAGACTACCAGGGAAGGGGACTTATTTTATTCTATTCTATGGCTGATCAGTGCATCGGGAGGGGTGGGGGTACCACTGGATCACCAGGGCTTGTCTATTTTTAACCATTGCTCGTGATCGGGCTACTGGGGGGATCACTGGACTACCAGGGATTATCGTTACTGCATTTTACCTGTGATCAGGGTTCCGGGAGGGAGGGGGGTACCACTAGACTACCAGAGACCATGTGGGTGCTTGTGGACGGTGTTCTGGGTTGGCGGCTGGCCACCCACGGCTGGCGGCTACTGTGTTGCACCCTGCAATACAGCAGCCTGCCTGTGGGTGGCCGGAATTTGAGTCGTTTTTCTCTGGCTCAACTTTGTGCCCCGGTATGCGGCGCATCTAGGGGTTGTGCCAGCAGATGAGCCACACATCCCGGGCTGAATATCGGGATGTGCCGCATATGCATGGGCACACCCCCTTCAGATGCGCTGCATACATTACCAATGCACCATGCGCATCAGGACTTGCACTGCACAAGTCCCCTTTTTGAATATCGCATCTGGGCCTATTGCAGGGGTTGCACTGGCACAACTTGGTTGCGCCATGCTCAACCTCTCTGAATATCTAGCCCTAAATGTTTTGAAAGACCTCGCAAGAATCAGTTGTGAATATACTACTTCTTTTTTATTGTCCCTTATACAAGATATATAACAGTAGTCACTTATATCTAATTTGTGTACTGCAGAAATATATCTGTCGGACCTATTTGTAAAAATTAGATCCAAAAGTGAATCCTTATCATCATTAGTTTTATTTGGTCTAGCTGGCAGTGATACCAGCTGAACCAAATTAAGAGCAGTAAACTGATTAACAATCTCCTGCTGTGGAAGTAACATATTCCAATTAAATTCACCCATGATCATGAACTCATTTTAAAAAAAAAGGAGGTTGAGCTCACTCAGTGTTTGTAAAGCTGAGATACTAGCTGATGGTGGTCTGTAACAAACTGCGTAAGTAAAAAAGTAACCTGAAGGACCCTGTACTTGAAGTATTAAATGATCCGGTTGCCCAGGGATTGATTTAACTAGCTTTACTTGCCCCTCATAATTGTCTCTAAAATAAATCATCACACCTCCCTCTTTCTTAGATCTATCAAACCTAAAAATGTTATAATGGTCAATTAAAATGTCAACATCATTAATTTTAGAGGTAAGCCAGGTTTCTGATAAAGCCAATGCATCAGCAGGAGTTGTTGCTGCTTGTGCCCTGATAAAATCAATTTTAGGAAACAGGCTCCCAATATTTAGGTGTAATAATCCTACATTATTTCTATTACCAAATTCATCCAGTGAATAGTTAATCTTATCTGTGTCAATCGTCACCATTCATCACTATTGGGTATAGCTCACTGGAGCTAGGACCCCGCGGGAGACTTTTTTTATTTTTGTCATGGGTGGAACCGGCCTTGGGGCGTGCTGCTGCCCTCGAGATAACGTTCCAGTGGCTCGAGTTGGCAGTTAGCCATCGTCGACTCCGCCCAACCCCACCTCTTTCTCCCACTGTCGAGTGAGGATCCTGTGTGTGAGACTGAAGTATTTTTGCGGCCTAGTCCGTCGTTTAACCTGTATTTGCCTCAGTTCTGCTCGTCTGCTCAACGTCGCTTCTACAACCCGGTAAGATCTTTCCTTTTTATAAAGTGGTGTCAAGTACTGTGTTTTGTTTTCTTTCTCACCCAGTCATGTCTCGTCCAGGGAGCAAGAAGGCATCGAAAGCGGGGCGGCCTCCCATGCGTCGGTGCCCCTCTGGCTGCCTTTACTCCGTAACGGACCAGCATGACTGTTGCCTCTCCTGCCTCAGCTCTGGATGTGACATAGATAACTGCAATATTTGTTTCTCCATGGACCACCCGTGTCATTGGATCAGCGGCGTGGAAAGTTGGACGTACGCGACAACTTCGGGGACGGGTCCATGATCATGACAAGCCAAGGTAAGGACTCTCGGCCCTTCCTCCGGGTCCCCTCCTGGTCCTATACGGCCCGCGGAGGAGGGAACTCCCACCTCTTCTAGCGTTGCCTCGGCGTGGGTTTCTTCCACAGTGCAGGAGGCCCAGGCTGACCTTCTTGGGGGTCTGTCGGGAGGCACCATATTGGCAACCGCTACTTCGGTAGAGGAGGCTCCCTCAGTGTCATGTTCCGGGTCCCTCGGGACTGGACCAGCACCCGTCCTAGGCGCCCGTCTCCCAGTGTTGCTCTGAGTCCCGATACTGGGCCACAGCTGGGGCTTGAGGGCAACGCTGTCAAAGGGCTGGCATGTCTCGGTGTTGTCGCGGCCCTGATCCTGCTTGCAGTGTCAGGGCTCTTGGCAGTGTCAAGACTGGTAGTCTGGAGGTTTCTGGGCCTGGTTCTGGTCCTGGCGCCCGTCTCCGGCACCGGGGCAGGAGCCGGCGCCGTCTCTGTCCCCGGGAGCTGGTGCCGGGATGGAGTTGGTGCCATGGTCAGCGTTGATCCTGCCTTCGGTGGCTGGCGGCTGGAGTGTGTAGTGGCGCTGTGTCGGGGCCGAGTCTGCTCGTCGTCGCCATGGTGCTGGGGTGGGTGTCATCAAGACTAGGCGTGGTGCCATTTTGGATTTGGCACTCTGCGGCACTGGGGGAGAGCACGGAGCCATGCTCGGGGTTGCAACCAACTCCGGCGCCATTCGCGGCGTCAGAGAGGGCATCGGCGCCAGGTGTGAGGCTGTGCTCTCCTCTACTGCTGTTGGAGGCTTCGAATCCCAGGGTGCCCGACCTCAGGGTCCGGGAACTGGAGGAGCCCATGGAGTAGTCTGGCATCAGGCCTCAGAACCTACCTCTTCGGAGATGGATTCTGAGTCTGATCCAGACTGGCTCCCAGATTCTTTGGAATCTTCGGATCCTTCTGTCTCCAGCACCTCGGCCCCCACTCTCCCCCATCTGGAATTCAGCTCTTGCTGGTAGACCTCAGGGTCAGGGGGTATGACCAGCCAGCGGTGGTCCCTGTGGCTACTGCTGAGCAGCCTGAGGTCACTGGTTTGACTGTTTCTTCAGCTGAGGTACCCCCTTCTTGGTGTGTTTGAACAGTCCAAGTTTGGGGCAGCCCGAGGCGCATCAGGAAGGGGAGGGTACGGTTCCCTGGGTGGACTCCTCGGAGGCTACTCAGGGATGCCAGTTGCCTAGGTTAGTGGCTAAGAGGACGAGATCCCTCTCTGACTCTGAAGGGTTGAGAGGTAGGGGTGTGGTGCAGCGAGCCCTTCCTAGGGCACAGCTGGGTTCTGGTAGGAGCCACAGTGCTGGCCCTCGCCTTTCGCTAACAGGGTCCATGAGGGGGACTTCTGCTTCTGAGGTCGGGGGCCATCCTTCTGGACTCACACGGTCCCGGTCACCTCACGGGGGGATTTCTTCTTTGGGGCACAGCTCTGACCATTCTGACCCAGTTGAACGGCTGTTAGCTGCTGCGGCTTTTGATTCCCCCTCCTTGCAAAGGGTTTCCTGTTGGCCTCCCTGCCCTGACGGAGACTGCTCTCCTGTTGCCAGAAGCCTGTCCTCTGAGCCTCTGTCTCCATCCCCGGTAGTCCTTGGTATTCCTGGTCCTCGCGGGCCTCTGACCTGGGAACAATTCAGGGCTTCTACTGCATTTTTTCCCACCTACCTCCATGCCCTAGACCAGCAGGTGTTTCACCATGCCCCCGTGCAGCCGGTCCCTGAACCTGGAAGCTCATCTTCCTTCTCTTCTCCCTCTACTGAGGGAGAGGAACCTTCGGTCCACATATCCCCAGCGTCTGATCTGTCCTCATAACAGTGCTTCCTTGTGAGGATGTTGAACAAGCTTCACTTGACCCCCGTACCTATCAGCAATCCTGAGCATGTGACGTGTGCCTTCTTGGGTGGATACAGTGCAGCCCACTTGGTGGCTGCCGCCTGGCCTATTCCTTTTCAGGAAGCGTTGTATCGGCTCTGGCTTCGTCCCTTCTCCACAGTACCAGCCCCAAGGGACCTATGCCAGCGGTATTGCACTCCGCCCGGGTCTCCAGGTTCTCTGCCTCATTCCCCTTCGGGGTTGACTTCCCTGGACACCCCCCTCAGGGCCTTGTGCCCCTTACTGTGACCGCCATCCAGATTCGGACTCTGCGGACTTTGACTTCTGGGGGAGACGAGTGTTCTACTCAGCATGGATCTCCCTGTCAATTGCAGCACATCAGGCCCACTATACAGCCTATGACAGGTTCTTGTGGTCCAGGCTAGGACGACTCCTAGCCTCAATGCCTGATTCGGAGGAAACCAGGCAAGCCATTGCCTTCTCTGTGCAGGGCCTGGCGCTAGCAGGGCACCAAGCAAGGGCATCTTACGATGCCAATGAGGTAGCTTCCAGAGTGGTAGGGACAACGATCTGCCTTCGGCGGACGGCATGGCTTTGCCTATCCTGGTTGTCACCCCTGGCCCGGCGTAGGGTGATTTACTCCACCTACCGGAGAACCCATCTCTTCTCCCGACGAGTGAGACGGCGGCTTTCGGGGCAACTTCCTTCCCCCACTGGGGGATCCCTGTCTCACCCAGACCAGTCTCAGGTCTCCCCAGGCCTGTAAGGGTTCTCTCCTTCAGTGTCTCACCAATTGGAGGCTAAGTGACCAAGTCCCTTAGGGTATTTCAGAGTACCCCCCTCTTTCGGGGGGGGGCTCAGTACTCACCCAGTAGTGATGAATGGTGAAGACGGACACAGATAAGATATGAAAATTACGTACCTACTGTAATTGTTGATTTTTCTGTGTATCTTCACCATTCATCACTAAATCCCACCCTCCTTCCCCCCTGGGGCCTCAGTCGCTGGACTTCACCCCTTCCCCTGTGTGTCTTTCTTTTCCTCACTCTCCTCTCCCTTGTGTGTAGGCGGGAAGGGACTGTGGAGACGCACAGGGGTGAACCCTTTGAGGGCTTATAGAGTTTGAAGGGGGCCTCCCCCTTCTCTTCTCCCTTTCTAAGGGAGTTTCGGAGTGGGGGGTGTCCTTTTTTCTCTCCCCCCCCTTCAATATTTTTATTATTTGTGGGCTCAAATTTTGGGCCCACATTTTTTCCTCTAAGCCTCTGGCTGTTTTAAAATGTTCTCCCCCCACCTTTATTTTGGGAGGGAGGGGGGAGAGTTGAGACGTACCCTCAGCCTGCACTCCCTTGTGGTTGGTCATCAGACCTATGCTGCTACAATTTATGTCTTGCAGTTGAACTCTATAGTTCAGGTCTGGACCGTATTCCCTAAAAACACGCTTGTGCAACTCCGCTTCTGAGGCTGTGCTATTCTCACCCCCCCCCCTTTATCTTTCCTTCCCTTTTCCTTCCAGAGATTGGGGCCCCCTCTCCCCAATTTCCTTTTAGAGTCTTCTCCTTTCTGTCACCTTAGTTGTTTATTTCTCCTTTTGGTTTATTCTTCTTTTCCTTTTATCTAACCCTTAGGTTCTCTTGCCTCAACCCACCCTCCCTTCCGTACACTCTTCAGCGTGTCAGAACTGGAGCTGGGGCAGAGTCGACGATGGCTAACTGCCAGCCATCGAGCGCCATGTGGAACATCGGCCTCGAGGGTGGCACCGGCCCTGTGTCGGCTCCGCCTATGACAAAAAAAAAAAAAAGTCTCCTGCAGGGTCCTAGCTCCAGTGAGCTACATCCAATAGTGATGAATGGTGAAGATACACAGAAAGATCAACAATTATAGTAGGTACGTAATTTTCATTTATGTGTCAGAGGACCTGAGTTTGTATGCACATTCCCAGAAATCAGCAACGAAAGCAACATCATTTTCCTGACAAATAAAAACTGATTCTTGAATGAAATACTGTTGTGTTTAGAGTAAGCTACCAGTTTCTGTAACTTTGCACCTGCTCTAACATGTGATAGTCCCTTTCCCAAGATTAACATGTTTGATAAATTTTCAAAAAGACCAACATGTTCCAAATAAGCATTGGGAAGGAACAACTTGGAATCATCCCAGCGCTCATTATTTTTTTCTACCACCTCACCCTCTTTAACCAAACAGTCCTGGCAACCCCAAATGCATAACAATAAACAGATCACAACACCCAGCATTACCTTACTCATTGTAGGGAGCTCTTATCAATAAATAAAGTATAATACCAATGTCAAACTTTACAAAATTCTGTGACTGAGTGGCACTTCACGCTTGCACACCACGCTCACGCTATGCACCAGCACGAGTGTCTTATAGCGCTACACTCCGCCCCTTTGATGAACAGCCTCTCCTGACTGGGCTTGCCGCCAAGCTCCCCTCACACAGGCAGCTGCTCAGAGATGAAAAGTTTACTGTGAAGCACAACTTCAGTGCCACAAAGGCTCAAATCAGTGTTGAGCAGACAGATGGAAAGCACTCACAGTCAGTTCAGCTGCAGATGATAAATGGAGTCGCTTGGCATTCTTCCAGCTCTCACTAGCGTGAGTGGCTTATAGCGCTACACTCCGCATTTCCTCCTGTTCCTTTAGTTCAGAGGGTACTGCTCAAGCTGGAGGCGCATCAGGGTGAGATGATTGGTATTGCACCATACTGGCCTCGGCAGATATGGTTTTCTCTACTCAACAATTTGTCAGCTTCCCCTCTGAGGCCTCTTCCCCTGTGGACAGATCTTCTGACACAGGGGTCCCTGGTCCATCCCAGCCTGTGCTCCCTTTGTCTCCATGCCTGGCTCCAGAAGAGATAGAAGTTAGCAGATACAAGGTCTCTCAGAGAGTCTCTGAGATTTTCCTGGCCGTTCGGAAGCCCTCTACCAGAAAAACTTACATGGCCAAATGGAGATATTTTTCTGAGTGGTGCTTCAAATCTCATATAGATCCATTCCGATGCCCACCAGATAAGGTTTTGGAGTATTTGCTGGACTTTTCTGATGCAAGGCTTCAGTACTCTGCAATTAAGGTTCATTTATGTGCTGTTTCAGCTTACTACGAGCCTGTTCAGGACCTCACCTTAGCTCAGCTGCACCTTTTTAAGAGGTTCTTGAAAGGTATTTTGGACACAAGGCCCCCAGTCAGGAAACCTTTCACTTCCTGGGGCCTCAACATTGTGTTGGATATGCTCACATGTAAGCCCTTTGAACCTACTACATGTGACCTCAGATTCCTAATTTGAAAAACTGCATTTTTGGTGGCCATCACCTCTGCCTGCAGGGTCTCCGAGATACATGCCTTGGTCACAGAGCCTCCATATACCGTCTTCCATAGAGACAAGGTGGTTCTCCACATGCACCCCAAGTTTTTACCTAAGGTGGTCTCGGAGTTCCATTTGAAACAGCCTTTGGTGTTGCTCACATACTTTTCCAACTTTCAGAATGAGGGGGAATGCACCCTCCACTCTTTGTTTTTTTTTTTTTTTTTTATCACTTCTTTCTTTATACTCCTCTCCTAGTGGCCCCCATCTGACTGACTCCCGCAGCTCCTTCCCTCGGAATTACTGGGGCTTACCTTATGCCTGGTCTGGGAGCGGTACTTGCGGAGAGTCGGTCACCATCCTGCTGTCTGGATTTTTCCTGTTTTTCTCCCCCCTCCCATTTTTTACCTGAGGACCCCAGGAGAAGGACGCATGCGTGTGGAGGCACGCATGCGCCTTACAGCCCTGGTAATGGCCCTCCTCCGCCCACCCCATTGGCCTATAGCCTGGCACCCTGCTTGTGCAACCCCTCGGCCTCCCCCAGGGGGTAGCCATGAGTGAGGGATGCCAACCCCACCTCCCGGAGGAGAGCTGCCTGATGGCTGCTCCATCCCGCCCCCGTGCCAACCACCAATGACCCAGGCTCACTCCCAAACCCGGGTCGCCAGCATGCCGCGAGGTGAGACGTCCAGCACCTCAGCCCTCTGCGCCACCGGGCCGGCCCCCCCTTCACTCTTTGGATGTTAAAAGATCCCTCCAATTTTACCTCAGTAGACCTAAGGACTTCCGGCAATCCAAGCAGCTCTTCGTCTCCTTCAACCCCAACCGGCTGGATAGCCAGTTACAATCAAATGCATTTCCGCATGGATAGTGGCTTGTCTTCACCAATGTTATTCAAAGGCGCAGGTCAAGTTGGAAGGCCAGGTTTGTGCCCACTCCACAGGAGCAGTTGCTACATTCCTGGTGGAGATTTGCTCTGTTCCCATCGCTGATATTTGTAGAGCTGCCACCTGGAGCACAGTTCACACTTTCATTAAACATTATACTCTGGCTGTCCATGCCAGGCAGCATGCCTCTTTTGGTAGGACAGCCCTCAATGGACTCTTGTCCTGAGTGAGCTCTGGCTCCTATTGTCCTGCCTGGGGTGGGGGGCTTTTATCTGAGCTTGGTACTCAGACCTATCAATGTGAATCAGTGGTGAAAATATGGTCCAGGGAGATATGAAAATTATGTACTCACCGTAATTCTTGATCTTCTTGGACCATCTTCACCACTGATTCACACACCCACCCACCATCCCCCAAGCTCACTCTCTCTGTTCAGCGGTCTTCACCTTCCCTTGTTTTGGTCTGGGCTGTGAAGACAACTGCTTCCTATTGTTGACTTTTCTTATATGGGTCAAAAGGGCAATCTTATGCCCTTATAGGTTAGGTGTTTTGCTTAGTTAGGTTATGCTGCACCTCTTTGTTAAAAAAGGTACTGAGGCAATTAAGAGCCGTTGCCGAGGTAAGCCATTCAGCGCAAGCTAGTCTTGCGGTGCCACACATGCATGTAGCCTACCTCAACACCAACCCTCCTAAAATTTTCTGGCTCCTGTAGGGTCCTAGCATCTTCAGCTCAGAACCCATCAGTATGAGTCAATGGTGAAGATGGTCCAAGAAGATCAAGAATTACGGTAAATGTGAAACTTTCATTTCATGCTGACAGAGAAAAGTTTATAAATGTACGCATTGCTCTGAGCTGTACTGGGCATTTCTAAGGGATTAATGCACAGTATAGCAGCTAGTCAGAGCACTTGTTGGCCTCATAAATAATAATTAACTAGCCATACAATAAACTTTATTTTCTCTTTGCTTGAATTATTCTTTAGGCACTGGAGGGAATGCTCAATAAAGACCCAGCTCCCACCTTAACAACACTGTTTGGTCTGCAAATTGTCAACAGGATTGTATTGGCAAAGATGCACTTCATTGTTGCACTTTCATCGACAATATACCACAACCCCGAAAACATAAACCAAACAGTTCATGCTGACGAAGATGGCAGCAACCCAGCCATACAGAAGGATCAACTAGAAACTATACCAGGTGACTTAAAAATGGCTATACTTCTTATTTATTTATTTAGTTTTTGTTGACCAGGAAAGGGAACTAGACAATTTTTTGCCTATTTTCAGCCTCGTTGGGGGGGGGGGGGTAGAGACGGATGGCAACTGAAATTGAACCAGATTATTTTTTCAGCTGTTGGTGGTATTTATTTGATTTAGTGTGAAGTAACACATGTATGTAAGTATTTTAATTTTGATTTTAATAAAAATTCCCCCATCTCTTGTGCTTTTCTATCTTCACATCTGGAAATTCCATGTTTTTTGAATGTTATGGAGAAGTTCTCAAAAGCTTCTGGGGCTATACTAAATATAGACAGAGTAGAGGGTTTTGGCTAGGTCAACAACCAGAAGGGAGGGAGGTCAGGAGGAGTATACCTTTAGAATTACAGATGAACCAATTAAGATCTTGGGAATTTGGTCTGGGAAAGGGAAAGGTGAGATGGATCAAGTGAATTGGGAACAAGCTATGGTGGAGGGGGAGAAGAAGGTTGCGAGGTGGAAAGCGTGGAAAATGTTGAAGTTAAAAAGAGTGTTTGTTGTTAAGCAATTTCTTCTCCCATGCTTTCTCTATGTTGCAGCCATCTTTCCACTACCAATTGGTATGGAAACTAGAATTGTGGGATGATCCAGACGGGGTGGGCAGAATGAGAAGAGATCTGGATAAACTAGCAAAATGGTCAGAAGAGTGGCAACTGGGATTTAATGCAAAGAAGTGCAAAATCATGCACATAGGGAAGAGAAACCCTGAAGCCACCTATAGGCTGGGAGGGGAGTTGCTAGCAGTCACAAAGGAAGAAAGAGACTTGGGATCATCATCACTGATGACCTGAAATCATCTAACAGACCTCTAAAGCAGTAGGTAAGGCTAGGGGAGTGTTAGGATGTATTAGTAGGGGTATCACAAGTCGTAAGAGGGAGGTAATAATCCTCTTTACAAGACACTGGTTAGGCCCTCATCTGGAGTACTGCGGAGTATTGGAAGCCACACCTTCACAAGGACATTAACCAAATTGAGGCAGTCCAGAGAAGGGCAGCAAAATGGTGCAGGGACTGCATCAGAAGACATATGAGGACAGATTAACAGAGCTCCAATGTATTATCCCCTTGAGCAAGGAGGAGAGAGATATGATTGAGGCATTCAAACACCTTAAGGGCATTAACAAGGTGAAAGAGTCTAACATGTTTAAATATAAGAAAATAGCAGGACAAGAGGACACACCATGAGATTAGAGGGGGGCCGATTAAGGGGGAATGTGAGAAGATTCTTTTTCACAGAAAGGGTGGTGGATGCATGGAATGGCTTACCACAAGAAGTGGTGGCTATGAATACAGTGCAGGGCTTCAAACAGGCATGGGATAGGCATAAGGGAGCAATACAAATGACTATGAATAGATAGGCCACTGACAGAGCACAGGCCGATGGCACATTTATAAGGTAGAAAAAGAAATAGGCAGACTGGATGGGCCTTGCGGTCCTTATCTGCCGTCAACTTCTATGTTTCTATGTATTCTTTCAACAACTCTGGGGAAGTAAGCTGAACCCCATTAAGAGAGAGGTTATATATTTGCCTTATAAAAGCGGTGGATTGGGCATGATTAATCCGGTTTTGTTCTTCATGTATTATTCTTGTATAAAAATATAAGGAGAATGCTGAATGACCAATTAGATTTTGCGAGTAAGTGGGGTCGGAATGTGTTAGAGGGATTTCTAAATAAATGGGAAGAAGAAATCCCTAAAGGTTTTAAAAGACTTGAGGTGCCTGAACACTATAAAGGGTCTTTATTGAAGTTACAAAAATGGCATATTACAAAGGCACAAATAGTCCAATTAAATAGAAGGGGAATGTATGGGAAGATTTTAGGGGAAATTGGTGTTAGTACCCCTGAATTTAAGGAGTGTACACCGAGTGAAAATAAATTTGTGTATAGGATGTTGAATAATTCAAGGGTCCCAGGGAAAATGAAGGATGTACAAATGGCTAATGGCGTATGGGAGAAATGGGGTTGGGGCAATCCCAAGCATAATGGAATAGATGAGAGGAATTGTCTGTACCCTGGATGTGGAGCTCCTGTGGAGACACAAGACCATTTTTTTGTTACACGGTGTGTATGCTAAAGGGCTGTGGATGTTTCTGGTTAATAAATGGGAGAGTCCATGGCTGAAGAAAATGGATTATAGAGACCTGGTGTTAGGGATTTTTTTTCCTTCCCTGTTAAAGCAGTATCATAGTAGTACTTTACATGTCTTTTTTGCCTGTCTTAAATATTATTTGTGGCAAAGTCATTGCCAGCTGCTTTTACAGCAACAAGAAATGTTGTATGATGGCTTAAGTAGGTTATGAGAACAACAATGAGGGAAGTGTATAAAAAAGATTGTGTGTACCATCCAAAGAATAAGGTATCTATGTGGCGGAAGGGGTTTACTTTCTTTAAAAAATATGCATAATTAGAGCTTGAGTTTTATTGCTACAAAGGGATAACAATGAGAATGGGTAACCAGGGGGATTGTTTTGGGGGAGGAGGGGGGTGTTGTGTATCTTTTCAGTATTATTATGATGATTATGTGTGAAGATTTATTGTATGTGTGTTGTGATTTTTGAGTAAATACTCTCCTACTCTTTTTGAGAAGTGCCATGGGATTTTTAACACTCACCTAAACTACCACCAGAACAAGCAGATGGGACCTCGGTTTAACGTCTCATCCGAAAGACAGCACCTCAGGAGTGCAGCAGCACCCCTCATGCTGCATTGCAGTGTCAGTATTAGGATTTAACCCAAGTGCCTGGAGTGGGGATAAAGCCACAGCTTTCTGATCTTCTGACCTCAGAGGCGAGTGTGCAACCTATTGTAGTTATTTTCTGTAACTAAGAAAATGTTAACTGCTGCAAATCATAAAAATCTGATAAAGTTGTCACCAAGTTTAAGCAATCGTGGTCTTAAACAAGTAGCCATCGTCTATGGTACTTGTGGACGGATTTTCAAAGCTGATTTTTTGCTACAAGGTCCAGAATCATCAGTGATTTGACGCATTGGACTTATGGAAAATAATTGAGATTTTTGATTCCTACAGCTAAGAGATGCCTGCTAGATTGCATTTCCATGTTTTAGCATACGTCAAATTCAAGGTCACTTGCATTCAGCTTTCAGCCACTTGCATCTAAACCTAGACACAAGTGTCTAGAAAACTGGTAAAAATGTTATGAATGTGACCAACACTGGAAAATATGGCACAGTCGGTCTGTGGGTACTGGCGCACCAGGTACGCTAATCTTCACAGCTGCATCCCATGCTGCAGATCTTGCTCCAGGTTTAGAAACTCTATTTCTGACCCCTACATTAGAAGATAAATGTTCATTAGAGCAGAAATAATATAATCCACTTTAGTCATGCTTCAGAAAACAGGAAAAGAAAAATCAAGTGAAAGAGATGTTGAGAAAAATTTGACATATTAAGTAATTGGAGGCAGGCAAGTAGAGTGGTGAATTCACTTAACATTGTCACTTGCAGCCAGCCTGGTAGCACAGTGGTAGTGTTACTGCTTTCTATGAGTGCTCAGGAGTGAGCATTGGGGGGCCGACTGGAGGGAGGAAGGATTGAGCATCCCAAGGACTGCTCTGTTTCCTCACAGAGGTGGGATGTTGCTCCTGTTATGTGACTACTGATTGGTGGAGACCAACTGGTAGCACAGCTGGGAGCACAAGTGGGGAACAGCTGCTACCAGATGCCTGTCAAGCATGTGTGCCAAGGCACGCATTTGCAACAGCGTTATTACATGTTGGTACCCCAAAGGGAGAAAATGGAGTTTGGAGGGAAAAGCCGGGCTGTGCAGGTTGGTAGTACCCCCTCCCCCCGCAGGTTCTCGCATGACTGACATGGCTGGCCACCCACCTTAGATGGTCCTAGATAAGTGATGGATAACCAGTAAGTCTGTTAGCCACTATCTCAGTTCCAAATTGATAGCCAGTTGTTGAATGACCACCGCAGCCACACCCAGAACATCACGTGTTGATGACAAGAAGCAGGGAAGGGGCTGCAGGGCTATAGATATACAGAATAATTTATGGGCGCCCATACACATTGAGCCTGTGTTTCCATCGAGGGGTTGAGATACCAGCATATGGGACCCTGAGGCTTAAGCTCGAGACGGCCCATGCTGGTATCTCAAACTCTTAGATGGAAACCAAGGTGAGTTGTGTATATGGTTCTTATTTTATTTGTTATAGTGTATGGTTTTGAAAAAACCAAAAATGTACTGACATTTGCTTTTTTAACCACTGTTACAATAACGCCGAGGTACAGTGAGCAGAGAAAGTGAAACCAAGCAGCAAGAGTCAGTGGGAGGGAATCGCCACTGCACTGAATGATAGAACTTGCACAATAAGATTTTTAGAACATGCACAACAACTTTAGAACATGCATAACAAGGTTTTTAAGCTGCTTGAATTCTGTGCACAATAAGCCCTAACCATACACTATAGCATTATAATGCTACCGGAGTAGCCGCAGTCTTTACATGTAACTTGTACTTAATACAGGCACTTATACATGTTAAGGGGGTTACTATTTCAGGTGCTAAAAAAAAAAAAATTCTGGGGTGTTTTGTTCCCTTTTTCCCCCTTGAGCCCTCTTTCCTTCCCTGTGGGGATCTCCCCAAGACTTGACTGCTTGCAGCTTGTTATCGTGCCTATGTTCTGAGCCTATGCCATGTGGCAGTCTCTATCCCTCACACAAGGTGCAGCCTCAAACCTTCTGAGCTCAGGGAGAGGCATGTGCAGTTGGGATTTCTGTTCTGTTCTCAGCCTGTGGGTGGGTATTTCTCCCACACCTTTATCTTGGGATTCAGTTCTTTCTTTTTAGTACTTTTCAGCACTCTTTGGAGTGGCAAGAAGACATTGCGTCTTGTGCTGTAGATTTTTCTGTTATTTTGCCCTTGTTCCTCTGGAGCTCTTTGAGTTTGTCTCTTAATTCTTGTCCTCTGGTGAAGTACAAGAACATAAGTTAAGTTGGCATCCTGCCTTCCTTACTACTCTGAGGTCCTTTGGTCTTCTTGCACCAGACAGAGCTCTATGCCAGGGCTGCCCCTTCTCTCCCCCCCCTTCTTGTCCATGTGGCTGAGATAGTTTCTGGCTCTTACACCTGCTATCCCTCTGCCACTTTAGGCCCAACCCTTAGTTCTACTAAGCTGGTAGTCGGGTTTTAGTATGTTTATTATTTCTATATCCTATATCCTTTTCCTATCCCTTTGGGCTAAGAGTCTATAGCACCTCTTTCTCCTTTTTTACTCTCCCACTTGTTTTCTCTCCTGGCAAACAGAACTGAGGAGGGGAGGGGGCCCACGTCGGTTACTGGCCAGCCCATGTGCATTGACATCACTAACATCTGCCTTGTGGGTTGCGATGGCACCGACATTGGTCCTCTCCAAGACTGCAGAAGACTTTGCTGCCTTGGGGTCCTAGCACCTCAGACTTTGACCCATCAGTGTGACTGAATGGTAAAGATACTCTGGAAGATCAAAAATTACAATAATTGTGTAATCCTCATCATAAGTCTAATTAATCATTCATGAGCTGAATTAGCTCACTGATTGGCTGCCATGCTGGTCTGAAATCTCTCAGAAATGACCAGCACAGCAGCAGCGTTCGGCTTAAGCGCTGTGCGATGATAGCTGCGGCACTGAAATAGAACTGTTTTCCACACTATAAAATTGAAGAAAAAAATGTCATTGATGCGATTAGACTTATAATTGCAATAATGACCTCACAGTCAGTCATTTCCCTTGATTAACAACCAGCTGGTTGGAGTTGGCCCTTGGCTGTGCCTTGGGCCACCCTCCCCTCCCCCAGCTGGTCGTTAATCACCAGGAAATGACCAGCTGTTTGGTCATTATTACTTAATTTCTAACCCCAGGACTCCTTCAATATGCTTAACTAATGCAGTTAGCCTCCTGCATCGAACTGCCCCAGAGAGAAATGGAATGTATGCTAATAATGGAACTCTCATTGGTTCATGCCAGTTTTAAACTGCTCTTCCTAGTAACTGCTATGCTCTAAGGTGCTCAGATCTATTTCTCCACCTGCCAGTTTAGACGCCTGTGAGAGCTCTCCTCGACTTCTAACTGCATAGTTATTTTCTCAATGAGTATAATTTTTATTTAAAAATTCTTTATAAATAACTGCTTCCCCAGTGATATTTGTTATTATTAGTTAGTTTTTAGTGTTTCGCTCAGTTCCTCATCGGTTCCAGAGAATCACGGGGAACCACGGTTTCTGAAAGAAAAAGTTTTTATCTGTATATATTTTACAAGGGACTGTAATCCCTTGCATATTTTTGTTACTTTAATTTTCGGTTCCTTCTACCTCAGGAACCAACTGTTTCCTCTGTTCCCTTTAGCGTGGGAACCGGGTGCTTGGCTATTTGTTGGTACTGGATTTGTAGCATCTGACACTAATGTCAGCGACTCCTCAAAAAGAGAGGACCCACTAGTTTTAAAAATTGTTTAACCTTGTTCAGATTATAGCTAAAGTGGCTAGTTGTGATCTCTGTGTGTCTTGTCTGGGTACCAGCGATATTTTGCTAGCTGTAAAATCTGTAAAACATTCTGTTCTAAAACACTGACAAAGACGGCTAAGAAACTGGAGGAAATGGCTACTTCTATATCTCTCTCTCAAATAACAGAGGAGTCATCCTCCTCAAAAAAATAGTTTCCTTCCAAAAAATATAAATATGAGGAACTGGGGGAGAAACCCTCAGAAAAAGCCAATCCCACAAAACCAAAAAGGCCTGTGGAACCAGTCATGGAACTGATTCCAGCGAAGTGTAAACATAAAGAAAAACGTACCACTGCACCTCCTGCTGGAAAGGCAAAGGGGCTCTCTGTGAAAAGACGACAATGTCCTCAGCTGAGGACATTGCTAAGGCCCTGCAAACTCTGCAGACCCTTCAGGCTGTCGGCAACATAGCTCTTCTACCAGTTCCTCTGGTGTCTCAATCGGTTCTCTTAGCAGTTCTGCCTTGGTTCCTACCATGGCTTCCTTGGCCCTGAAACCAGAATATTTATATGAAGTATATGAGGAGGATGTGGGGGTACCCAAAGAACCCAAGGTTTCCCCGGAGCAAGACTTCAGCTCCCCTCCCCAGGAACCAGAGGACTTCTCCACACACAATGCCTTTGTAAGGCAAATGGTGGACACCCTCAATCTGTCTTTGCAAGAGACAGTGAAGGAGGAAGAGGAAGCTGACTTCCTCGACATGATGGGTCTCAGCCCCACAAACAGACTTATGCTCCCTATTCATACGTTTCTAATGAAAGCAGTCCTGAGAATCCTGTAAACACCTACCTTGGTTCCAGTAGTAGATAAGAAAGTGGACAAGAAATATCAGCTAGATAGGGCCAATGCTGAATTTCTGTTCATACACACGGATCCTGAGGGTGTGGTCCAGGCAGCTGTGTGTGACAAGGCTAGAGTACCCCTGGCTTCCCATCCTCCCGACAAGGAGTCAAGGAAGATTGATTCTGTGGGAAAGGGATACCTAGCAGCATCCCTACTGGTTAAACAGGCCAATTACATGGCCTATGCAGCCCAGTATCAAAGGCCCTTTGGTCCACAGTTTTGGCATTAGTGGACAAGGTGCCTGGAGGAGTAGGGATAGATCTGGCTGTGACAGCCAGGGCAACCATAGATGCTACTAAATACTAGTTTCACATGGTCATTGATGCCAGCAAAACAGCAGCTAGACTCAAGGCACTAGCTATGTCTATGAAGAGATTTGCATGGCTAAGAAGCACAAACCTAACACAGGATACCCAGATAAAAGCCATGGACCTTCCTGGACATAAAGTCTCCACCACTCATTCACACTAATGGGACTACGTCGGAGGTGCTAGGACCGCGCAGGAGCCAAAAATCTTCAGGAGGGCCAGCACCAAGGTAGGCCCACGCAGAGCAGCACCGTGAGACCATCTCGCGCCATATAGGCTACCTCAGCATTGATTCTCCAAGAACCTTAGTTCCTTTTTTCCCCGCCATCGAGTGCACTTCAGTGAAGACCTCGCTCACCCACTGGGAGTCAAATCTTCACATCTATACAAGAGCAGCTTTAGTCGTTCAGTTTTGATTTGCAGTATTATTTGTTTTCTTATTTATTATTTACAAAAAAAGAAGTTTTTTATCGAAAAAAACACAGAAGTCTTCTTCAGCCCACCATTGATAGAACTGACCATGAACAGGGCTGGTGACGGCAGGGAGACTTTGCATGAAAGTTGTATTTCTAGCAGGGCTGGGTCCAGTCCGCCCCCCCTCTATGGAGGGTGGGTCTGGCTACAGGCAGTCCGGTGCTCAGGATGAAGGGCGGTCTTCCCAAAAGCACAAAAAGAAGCGGTCCCATTCCTGATCCTCGTCAGGAACCCAGCACTGCTTGACCTTGAGCTCTTCTTCGTCCCACTGGTCAAAGAAGAAGCGGTGCCGCTTGAGATCACCCTCTGGTATGTCTGCACGATGATCGTCGGTAATGGGGGACAGAAGGCTGACTCCAACTCTGTAGGGGTCATCTGCGGCCTCTGTTCCTAGTAGCTGGCATCCACGACTCCGTAGTCCCTCCCTGCCCCCTGGGGATCCTCCAGTGAGCAGTTTCATCATTGGGCCACTCTTATGGAGCAGTGGGTTCAGCGGTTGTCCCGACTTTCCAAGCCTGCGGAGTCGCCCCGGGGCCTTTGGGCCTAGGGGCTTCAAACCCTTTGGAAGGATGGTCGAGGCTTCCTAGTCACACAACACCTTCTCTGATGCCGTCAACGTCGCACTCCTGTGCTTCCCCCTTCACATGGCTGCAACACAGGGGCCAGCATAGGTACCATTTTCTCCTACTCATGTTTTCAGATCTTCATCCTTGGGTGCGCCGAGAGTTGAGTTCGGGTCTCTGGGCGCTGGTGCGGCACCGGTTGTGGTGCCGCCTTCAACTCCAGTTTTTGCGGTGCCATTCTTGGCTCCGGTGCCACCTTTGGGGCTGGTGCCACACTGGATACCGGGCTTCTCGACCCTGATTTGAGGAGCACCTCCTCCTGGTCTTCTTTCTCCCTTTCCTTTATATACTATCCGTCCTGGGCTAGTAGGAGCCACCATTGAGCCTGACCTGATCTGTGATTAGTAGATGACTTTGATGAAGATTCATGTGTCAGAGTGGGAAGTAAACCCTCTACTTCAGCAGAGCTTCTGGTTGAGGACCTGTCCTTTAAGTCTCTACTGAAGAGTATGAACTCCACCCTCTCTCTCTAGACTTCGAGGTAGACCCAGGGAAGTTGTTACACCTTCAATATCTGCATGTCTCGGAGATCCCTGTGGAATTGACTCCTCTGGTACAGCCATCTTTTGAGACTCTCTCACAAATAGTGTGGGACAATCTGGCACCTATTCCTTCCGTGGCTAAGTCGAAACACAGGAAATACGCTTTCCCTAAGGATCAACCAGTCCTGGCCTCTCAAGCCTTTCCTGACGCCATAGTGGTCCTGGCAGAAAATGACAAAGCCGTTCTCCCTCGGGAGTCTACGGCTCATTCGGTAAACAAAGAATCTCGTAAGACGAACACTTTGGGGAAGTGAGTCTTCGCTCTCGCTACCCTTGGTATACGTATTGCTAGCTAACAGGATTATTTCTCCCAATATGAGTATACCCTCTGCCTTTTGCTGAAAGCAACTGTGGAGACTCTTCCGGAGTCAGACGTTACCTCAGAGCTCCTCCAAACTATCACTAGGGGTATTGAGTCCAATAGTCAGCAACTTAAGGCTGCTATGGATGCCTTTGACACTCACTGCTTCTAGAGCAGCAGCAGCTGAGATATGCACCTAATGACACTTGTGGTTACGAACCTCGGGGTTCACAAATGATACCCAGCAAAGAGTTGTGAATTTACCATTTGATGGAGCCTATCTGTTTGGTCCACTGGTGGAGCAAGCTCTTGAGGCCACACAGAAAACTAGGACAGCTATCAAAATGGCCAGACCAGCCCCTGCTGCCCCTTAACGGGGCGGAAACCACCAGCAGTTTCATAACTGTCAGTCTTTTCATGGTAAGGGCAGAGGGGGCTTCAACAAGAATCAAGACTCCCAGCCGCAAAAGAAAATGCAACAGAAGGCACAGGGCCCAAAGGTGCCTAGTGCCACCCTCTGAGATTCCAGTCCAAGTCCCACCTCAGCTGTCCGAGGGGGACTCTTCTTCGGCAGTAGGGGGGCATCTGACTCAGTTTTACAACAAGTGGAAGTCAATCACATTGGACAAATGGGTTCTCAGGATAATTTGTGAGGGTTATTCTCTAAATTTCTCAGAAACCCCTCTGGAACATCCACCCAAACGACAGCCCAGACTGTCGGATACTCAGTCAGACCTCCTTGCTTCCGAGATTCAAGGCCTTCTGAACAACAGGGTAGTAGACATAGTTCCGCAGGAGCAGCAGAATAAAGGTTTCTACTCCCGCTACTTCCTAGTGCAAAGAAAACAGGCAGTATGTGCCCTATTCTAGACCTAAGGAAGTTAAACAAGTTCCTCTTCAAGGAAAAATTCAAGATGATATCACTCGGTACGCTTCTACCTCTGATTCATCAAGATGATTGGCTGGCTTCCCTGGACATGCAGGATGCCTACCAACATGTTCCTGTGCATCCAAGCCACCACAAGTATCTTCAGTTTGTTGCCCTGGGTCAGCACTATCAATTCAGAGTACTGCCCTTTGGGCTGCCCTTGGCGCTGCAAGTTTTTACAAAGAGATTTGCAGTTCTCGCAACACACCTAAGGAAACTTGGAATTCAAGACTTCCTATATCTGGATGACTGGCACCTAGCAAGCTCCTCCAGACAAGGGACACAGAAAGCAGTGACCACAGCTTCCAGGTTCCTTACATCTCTGGGAGTTCTGTTGAATCTGGAAAAAAATTGCAGCTATAGCCCTCCCAGCAACTGCTCTTCATAGGAGCCCTCCTGGATACCTCCAATGCAAGGGCCTTCCTACCGGAGGACAAGAGGAACGATATCCTCCAGATGTCTTGCTTCATCAAAGAGAATGACTCAATCCGAGCTCTCTCGATGCAGCGGATGCTGGGTCTCATGGCATCATCAGTGTTCACGGTGTCCTTGGCTCGTCTTCACATGAGGACCATTCAGTGAATGCTCAGTGCTCAGTGGTCCCCAACCACACATCCCCAGTCCTTTCACATCAAGGTGATGGAACCTCTAAAATGATCTCTCTCTCCTGGTGGACTCAAGAGGAGAACCTTCGGAAAGGCTTTCAATTTGCCCCACTGGAGACACAGATCACCACCACCACAGATGCATCTCTACTTGGATGGGGAGCTCACTGTCAAGATCTCCACACCCAAGGTCTGTGGAGTCAGGACAAGTCTGAACTGGAAGCACCCATGGAGAGCGCTTATTATTGAGTGCTGCACATTTGAAGCGACTTCGATAATAGAGTTCTACAAGAGAAGCGAAGTGGTGCTACACTATATCCTGTCTGTAGCTTGAGTACAGCAAGGAGCTTGTACTCACTATACAGGATATAACATCTCTTGTGACAATTTCCATTGAGCTGCTTGCATAGTGTAGTGGTGTATGCCACCGCTTGTAATGCAAGCAGACCCGGGTTTGGTTCCGGCTACAGGCAGGAATTTTTTTTTTTTTTACGATCCGGTAACTTGCCCCATGGTCCGCACTCCCCTTGGAGTTGGTTATTTAAGTTTGGGGGGTGCAGGGGCTTGCCCACAAGGGTGCGTGAGACACAGCCCCCACATAAAAAGATTCCTGTCTGATTTAGTTAAGTATTTTGCAACGGTCGGTACAATATCTGTCACCCTTTTGACTATGGGTTCAAGGTTGCTTGCTCTATGTGATAGGTGGTCTTTGAGACTCGTCTTTATCACATAAAACCATCTCAACTCCACATAAATGTCCTGGAAATGAGAGCCATCCTATACGCAGTCTGAGCCCTGAAGGACATCCTCTGTTGCAAAATAATTCTCCTTCAGATGGACAACAAAGTGGTGATATACTTCATCAACAAGCAGAATGGGGTGCACTCTTATCCCCTGTGCAGAGAAGCGATGAGAGTGTGGGAATGGTGTCTAGAGCACGAAGTCCGGATCCAGGCAGTCTGCCTGTCTGGAGTCCAGCGTGATCTAGCGGATCACCTCAGCAGAATGGAGGTGGATCCTCATGAGTGGTCTCTCGACGTAAACGTCATGCAATCAATCTTTGAAGAGTGGGGCACACCAGACCTGGACCTTTTTGCATCCCCACTCAACGCAAAACTGCCTCTATTCTGCTCCAGAAATCCAGAACCTGGTGTTTTCTGTCAGGATGCATTCAGACTGTGGTGGACAAGATGCTTTCTGTATGCTTTCTGATGCTCAAGGAATACTCCTCTTCACTTAGTTAAGAGGGTGTTGCTCAAGCTGGAGGCACAAGGGGGCAGAATGATCCTCATCACCCCATTCTGGCCTTGTCAGATTTGGTTTCTGTTGATCACCAGATTATTGGAAATTCCACCGAGACAACTTCCACTTCAAACGGATCTTCTGACCCAGGGCCCAGTGGTCCATCCCAACCTGAGTTCCCTTCATTTCTACGCATGACTTCTGATGAGATAGAAGTGGGTAGATTTCATGTCTCACGTAGTGTCTCAGACATTCTCCTAGCAGCACACAAGCCAGCTACTAGGAAAACTGACACGGCAACGTGGAAGCGTTTCTCTGTCTGGTACACAAAGTCCTCCTGGAGTATCTACTAGACCTGTCAAACACAGGGCTACAATACTCAACCATGAAAGTCCATCTCTCCGTGATCTCAGCTTATCATGACCCTATACACTCTATGTCTGTGACTCAGTTACCCTTGGTTAAGAGGTTCCTTAAAGGTATACTCCACACTAGGTCACCAGTAAGGAGACTGGTAGCTGCTTGGGATATTAACCTTGTGCTAGACATGCTCACCCGTAAACCTTTCGAGCCTCTAGCAACATGTGAGCTGAAGTTCCTGACCTGGAAGGCCACCTTCCTCGTAGCCATTACCTCTGCTCGCAGTGTCTGAAATACATGCCCTGGTCACAGACCCCCCTTATAATGTATTTCATGAAGACATGGTGGTTCTCAGAACTCACCCTGAGTTTCTCCCCAAAGTAGTCCTAGGCGCCGTGTGGCTTTTCAGCACTGTCCTCAGCGTCGTGCAGCTTGTTGGTGCCAGGTCTGATGGCACGTGCTCTTTTTCGGCGCTGAGGCTTGGTATGATGTCTTCCAGTCTTCAGGGCTTCTCGACTCCGAACCCTTGTCCTTCCTCTTTTCCTTCTGATTTTCACTCCTTTCCTGTCCATACAGTGCCCCCTGGACTGTCAGGAGATGATAATGAGCCTGATCCAGATCTTTGACTGGGTGGTGATGTTGAAGGGGCAGGGATTAATCCTGCCGCAGAGCCTGTGGTTGAAGACCTGTCATTTAAATCTCTGCTGAAAAATTAAAATTCTACTCTTTCTCACCAGACTACAGATATAGATCCTGAGAAGCTTTTGAGACTCCAATACCTACATGTCCCAGAGATCCCTGTGGAGTTAACTCCCCCGGTACAACCATCCTTTGAGACTCTTTCTCAGATGGTATGGAATAATCCTGCTCTCATTCCTTCTGTGGCTAAGTCCACAGATAGAAAGTATGCTGCTCCCAAGGATCGACCCATTTTGGCCTCCCAAGTCTTTGCGGACCCTATTGTAGTCTTGGCAGAGAATGATAAGGTCCTTCTCCCTCAGGCTACTACAGCCCGACCTATCAACAAAGAGTCTCGCAAGATACATACTTTAGGTAAGAGAGTCTTTGCTGCATCCGCCCTGGGTATGCGTATTGCCAGCTACCAGGGCTATTTCTCTCAATATGAATATATCCTTTGGCATTCACTCAAACAAATGGTAGAAGCTCTACCAGAGTCAGACTCTAATTCCAAGCTTCTTCAAACCATAACCAGGGGTATCGAGTCCAACAATCAGCAGGTTAAAGCAGCTATGGACGCTTTCGATACTGCCTTCCGAGCGTCGGCGGCGGGCATTTGTATCTGCCGTCACTCCTGGCTGCGCACTTCAGGCTTCACGAATGATGTCCAGCAACAGGTCATGGCGTTGCCCTTCGACAGTGTGTATCTCTTTGGTCCTCAAGTAGAACAAGCTCTAGAGGCCACACAAAAGACTAGGTCTGCCTCTAAATTGGCTCGACCTACTCCCTCCCCTTCTTGGGGGGGTGTTAATAAGCACCAGTTTCACAACCATCAGTCCTTTCGAGGCAAAGGCAGGGGAGGTTTAAATAAAAACCAAGCCCCCAGCCTCAAAAGAAAATGCAACAGAAAGCACAAGAGCCCAAAGCGCCCAGTGCCGCCTTCTGAGTTTCCGGTCCAAGTCCCACCTCAATTGCCCGAGGGGGACTCTTCCTCAGCGGTGGGAGGTCGTCTGACTCAATTCTACAACCGATGGAGGTCCATAACATCAGACAAATGGGTCCTCCAGATAATCCGTGAGGGGTATTCCCTCAATCTTTCAGAGACTCCTCCGGATTGTCCCCCCAAAACGACAGCCCAGGCTGTCAGTACTTCAGTCAGAACTTCTCGCTTCTGAGATACAAGGCCTTCTGAACAACAGGGAAGTAGAAATAGTTCTGCTGGATCAACAGAACACAGGGTTCTACTCCCATTACTTTCTAGTTCCAAAGAAATCCGGGGGCATGCGCCCCATTTTGGACCTCAGAAAATTGAACAAATTTCTTCCCAAGGAGAAGTACAAAATGATATTGCTAGGAACCCTATTACCTTTGCTTCATCAGCACGATTGGTTAACCTCCCTGGACATACAGGATACTTACCAATAAATTCCTATTCACCCAAAGCATCACAAATACCTAAGGTTAGTGGCTTTGGGCCAACATTATCAGTTCAGAGTCCTGTCCTTTGGGCTATCCTCAGCGCCGCAAGGTTTTACAAAGTGTTATGCAATTCTCACAGCGCACCTCAGAAAGATCGGAATTCAAGTGTTCTCATATCTGGATGACTGGCTTCTAACAAGTCCCTCCAGGCAAGGAACTCTCAATGCCGTTTCCACGGCCTCAGACTTTCTCATGTCCATTGGGGTTCTGCTGAATCTCAAGAAATCACAGTTGCAGCCCTCCCAGAAGCTCCTTTTTATAGGAACTCTTCTGAACACCTCCTGTACCAAAGTCTTTCTTCCAGAGGACAGAAGGAGCGATATCCTACAGATGGCCCAATACATCAGAGAGAACAGCTCAGTTCGAGCTATCTCGATGCAATGGATGTTGGGTCTCATGGCAACCTCAGTGTTCACTGTACCCCTAGCATGCCTCCACATGAGAACCTCTCGATGGATGCTCAGTACTCAGTAGTCCCCAACCACTCACCCTCAGTCCTTTCTCATCAAGGTGACAGAACTTCTAAAGCGGTCACTCGCCTGGTGTTCGCAAGAGGACAACCTTCTGGAAGGGTATCCCTTTGCTCTCCTGGATCACCAGATCTCCATTACCATGGATGCGTCAACTGATAGGGTGGGGAGCTCACTGTCAGAATCTCCATACCCAAGGTACGTGGACTCAAGACGAGTCCCAGCTACATATAAATGTCCTAGAAATGAGAGCCGTCCTTTATGCAGTCCGGGCTTTGAAGGACATTCTCTGTCACAAGAACATTCTCCTTCAAACGGACAAAAAAGCAGTGATGTATTATATCAACAAACAGGGCGGTACATGCTCTTACCCCTTATGCAGGGAAGCAATGAGAGTGTGGGAATGGTGCTTGGAGCACAAGGCTCTAATCCAGGTGGTGTGCCTGCCGGGGGTGCAGAACGAACTGGCAGACCATCTCAGCAGAACAGAGACAGATCCTCACGAGTGGTCTCTAGACTCAACCGTAGTTCAGTCACTGCTCGTAGAGTAGGGAACTCCAGACCTGGACCTTTTTGCATCCCCACTCAACACAAAACTGCCTCTCTTCTGCTCCAGAAATCCAGGGCCTGGCATTTTCTGTCAGGATGCGTTCAGACTGCAGTGGACAAAACACTTTCTATACACCTTTCCTCCTCTTCCCCTGATTCAGAGGGTACTTCTCAAATTCAAGTCCCAGGGGGACAAAATGATCCTCATTGCTCCCTTCTGTCCTCAATAGATATGGTTTCTGTTACTCAACAGTACGTCGGAAACCCCTCCGAAACCACTTCCCCTTCAGACAAACCTTCTGACTCAGGGGCCTGTGGTCCATCCCAATCTAAGATCACTTCACCTTCACATTTGGCTCCTGAAGAGATAGAAGTGAACAGGTTCAATGTCTCTCTCAGAGTTTCAGATATTCTTTTGGCTGCACGTAAGCCAGCCACTAGAAAAACTTACACAGCCAAATGGAATCATTTCTCTCTCTCTCTTTCTCTGGTGTGCAAAATCCTCTTTGAATCCTTTTTAATGCTCACCAAATAAAGTTCTAGAGTACCTTCTAGACCTTTCAAACTCAGGTTTACTATACTCTACAGTCAAAGTTCACCTTTATGCCATTTCAGCTTATCATGAGCCAGTACTTTCCTTGTCACTGGCTCAATTACCTGTGATTAAGAGGTTTCTTAAGGGAATTCTGCATACCAGACCCCGTATCAGACATCCAGTGACAGCCTGGGACATTAATCGTGTACTAGACATGCTCACTCGAAAGCCTTTCGAGCCACTAGCTACCTGTGAGCTGAAATTTCTCACTTGGAAAATGGCCTTCTTGGTGGTCATTACCTTGGCCTGTAGGGTCTCTGAAATACATGCCTTGGTAACAGACCCTCCGTATACTGTGTTTCATAAGGACAGAGTAGTTCTTAGGACCCATTGTAAATTTCTCCCAAAGGTTGTTTCAGAATTCCATCTAAACCAACCTTTAGCCCTTCCTACCTACTTCGCTAAATTCCAAAATGAAGGTGAGCATACCCTTCATTCCTTAGATGTCAAAAGAGCTCTGCGTTTCTATTTAGATAGAACAAAACAAATTCGCAAAGCTCAACAACTGTTTGTTTCTTTCAGCGAGACCCGGCTGGGTCAATCTGTCGCTATCAGATGCATTTCAGCATGGCTGGTGGCATGCCTTAACCATTTTTATTCCATGGCACAGGTTAAGCTGGAGGGTAGAGTGTACACCCACTCTACTAGAGCAGTCGCGGCATCCCTGGTGGAAATCCGCAACGTGCCCATTGCAGACATTTGCAATGCAGCTACCTGGAGCTCAGTGCACACTTTTTTCAAACACTGTGCCCTGGATGTCCATGAAAGGCGACATCTTTCATTCGGCAAGACCATCCTTAACGGACTTCTGTCCTAAATTGTGAGCTCTTGGTCTCTCCTGCTGCCCTCTCGAGGGATTATTAGCTTGGTACTCTCCCCTCAATGTGAATGAGTGATGGAGACTTTATGTCCAGGAAGATATGGAAATTACGTACCTACCGTAATTCTTGATCTTCTTGCATGAAGTCTCCACCACTCATTCACACGCCCTCCCACCATCCCCCAAGCTCACCTCTGTTATTGGTCTTCACTCCCTCAATCTTAGGCTGTGAAGATTTCTTTGTTGACCCTTCTTATACAGGTCATCCGGACTATCTTATGTCCGGCTTTTGTTAGGCTATCCTTCTAGGTTAGTTAAGCTGCACCTCCTTGGAAAAAAAGGTACTGAGGTGGTTGGAGGGTCGACGCCGAGATAGTCATTACCACACGAGCCGAGGCTTGTGACACCACTCCTCGCAGCTCCATCTCTGGCACCGACCCTCTTGCGCTGGGTCCTAGCACCTCCGGCGTAGATCCAATCAGTGTGAATGAGTGGTGGAGACTTCGTCCAAGAAGATCAAGAATTACATTAGGTACATAATTTCCATTTAGCCCCAGCAACACCACTAGAAAGGAGCTTGCTGGAAGCAGAGGAAAGAAATCTGCTTATAAAAGCAGTGGAGCCTGCTTCTCTACCCCAGCGGGGCAAAGGCTTCTATTCAATTTACTTCCTGACACAAAAGAAAAATGAGGATTGGCGAGCCATTTTAGATCTCAGACTTCTGAACAAGCACATAAGAAAACCAAAATTCAAGATGATCATTTTGGCCATGATGATTCCTACCCTTCAGTAAGAAGACTGGCTAGCCTCCTTAGACCTCAAGGATGCTTATTTCCAGATAATAATCTGTCCAGGTCTTAGAAAGTACTTGAGGTTCAGATTGCCCTCAGGACATTACCAGTTCGCAGCCATGCTCTTTGGCCTGACTTGAGTCCCAAGAGCCTTCATAAAGTCCCTAGCTGTAGTTGTGGCACACCTGAGGAGACTTGGGATCACGGTTTTTCCCTACCTGGATGACTGACTGGTCATAGGACAGTCTCCTCTACAGACCAGGGACTCCCTGGCTCTAGTACAGAGCACCCTGGAGTCACTGGGGTTCCTAATAAACATCCAGAAATCTCAGCTGGAACTAGTCCGGGTCCTGGACTTCACTGGGGCAGAACTGAACACTCTGTAAGGCAGGGCCTTCCTCCCTCAGGACAGGGTAGACACTATTCTGGAGTTGGCAGGGTCATTTCGGTTAAACAGGCCCAGGCCAGCAAGGCATTTCCTGCAAATACTGGGCCACATGGCAGCAGCCACAGCAGTGGTCCCAGGATCCAGATTCCATATGAGGGACATTCAGTTCCACCTGAGGTCTCACTGGTCCCAAAGGTGAGACTCCCTGTCCAAGCTGGTGCATGTCACAAAGACACTAATACAGGCCCTGCAATGGTGGCAGGACAGGGTCAACCTCAGAGAAGGCATGCCCTTCCAAGCAGAACACCCATCGGTGGTTATGACTACAGATGCCTCCCTCCTAGGGTGGGGAGCACACATGCTAGACCTTACAGCAAGCAGGACATGGTCCCCTCAGGAATCACTTCAACACATCAGTCTGTTGGAGCTCACAGCAGTGTACCTGGCATTACAGTTGTTTGCTTCTCAGCTCAGAGGCATGGTAGTACAGGTCAGAACAGACAACACAACCACCACGTACAAATAAACAGGGAGGTACCAGGTCGACCCCACTGTACACAGAGGCAGTGAGGGTCTGGACCCTGGCCTACTCCCTTCAGGTGTCCCTCTCCACCATCCACCTTCCAAGGAAAGACAATGTTCTGGCAGACTCCCTCAGCAGAATCAGTCAGAATCCCCACAACTGGACAGTTATTGCACAGGTATTACAGTCAGTGTTCAGAAGGTGGGGCACTCTGGACATGGATCTGTTTGCCTCCACAGACAACCACCAGCTCCCACTGTTCAGTTGCAGGCCTCCAGCCCAAGGAACAGTGCCACTGGATGCCTTGGCATTGGATTGGACAAGCACATTTCTTTATGCCTGCCCTTCTTTTCCACTTCTGCTCAAAGTTCTGGTGAAGCTCAGGTCCCAGCTGGCAACAGTGATACTGTTGGCACCAGACTGGGCAAGGCAGCCATGGTGTTCCCTCCTGTTGTCCCTGTCGGTGGCAAAACTGATTTGCCTCCCCCAGAGGCACAATCTGCTCACATCCTCACAAGGCAGGATACTGTATCCCAACTTAGACAGGTGTACCGGCCTAATCTTTCGATTCACGGTGCAGAGGTTGGTATCTCTACAGGTTCCTGTGTAGACAGACCTCACCTTTCAGAATTTGCTTGTTAACACTGAGAAAATTTGTGGATGGCCCCTTGGAGGGACCTATTTCTGATTTTGGACATTGTGGGCCCTCCGGGCCCCATAGCTCGGCCTAGGAATGCCCAATTTACAATTCCAGGATGTCGTTTTCTACATTTATTGCCATGCCAAGTTGGATGGAACAATTTAGAAAATCCAATATGGCCACCATATCGTTAGTAAATATTTGATTCGCTAATAATTTCCAGATCCCTAGCTTCCAAGATTCCGATTATCAATGATTCATGAACATTTATATACTGAACATTTAGGCTCCCTGTTAGACACAGGACCAAATGTACACATTAATACTACATAAAACAATTGAATTCACGAGGCAATTTACTGATAAAATAGTTCGAAGTACACACAGTAATGCTTAAAATCTAAATGTTGTATGTGCTGATTTGTTGTTTAGAATTAAATCATTTTATCAACGATTTGACCCAACACTGAATATTTTGGGTTAACAGTACACCTTGGTTGTAATGTCCAGTTTTGAAGTCATTATATTGGAGTCCACTCTGGTTCTGAACTGTCACATTCACTCCCGAAGCTTGAAGATTCATCCACAGAAGTTTGTTCATTGGCTGCCAATGTGTTGTTTTCAGTGTCATCATCTCCTGTACAATCAGTCATCGGTACTGTGGTCGAAGGTCTTTGGTCTTGTGTGTGTGTCTTTGAGGAGTGGACTCACCTTCGTCGTCTGCCTCATCTCTGTCAGCTTCACATCATCGGCCGGCTAACCTTCCACCCTTTTTTCTATGACGTAGGACATCAGATAACTGAAACCTAGTGAGCCACACAGGTTTCAGCATTTCATCCTCTTGTTTCCATCCTGACAAACAAGGATCAGCTTTCAGGGTTTCCGGCTCTGTGCAGTGGCACTAATAGTAGGCTGCGTGATTTGCTCTCTTTATGTACTGACATAGGCTCAGTGGGTCTGATAGAATCGTTTGCGTAGTCTTCACTTTCAGGTTATTGTATTGCCTTACTCGTGTGTCTACCAGATCCTCTCCTCCTGTACCATTTTATACGCAGTGTTGAATGAAGGTCTTGATGTTTTGTTCAGTGTCTTGTGAAGCATATGTGCTTTCCCCAAGACCTGAAAGGAGATTTATTCTTTCTTTGACCCTGTGCGAACGTTGAAAAACTAATTTCTTTGATACCTTGTAGAAGTAACTCGCTGCATCGCATCCAGAGACAGCGTGGTATGCTGTCAAATTGAGACTTGCAGCGTGTGCAATGTGATCATATATAGATCCTATGTTTACAAATAGGTCAGAGTCAGTTTGGAGCATCCATGGTGAATCTGGAAGGATCTTTGCGAAAGCGTAAACCATCAGGACAAGGATGTCTGTATCTTTGGCTCAGACGATAACTGGGCCTTTCGCAAGAGCGCAATGCAGCACTATCCTCTTATCTGCCTCCTCATGGTTGCACGAAAGCAGGAATTCTTCTGAATCTGGGTATATAGTAAATGTGCTTCTGCCATTGCTGACAGTAAGTGGGTATTGTAAGATCTTCCTGGACATAAAGTCTCTACCACTCATTCACACTAATGGGAGTACGCTGGAGGCACAAGGACCCAAGTCATGTCATGTTTATTTATAAAGCGCCTTTCGAAATCAAGGCGCTGTACAAAAATAAATAGAACAGCAAAATCCAAGCATTAAACAACCATAACTATAAAGAATAAGCCAAGGTAAAAAGATATGTCTTTAAAGCAATTTTAAAACTGTCAACCGTCGGGCATTCTCTTAACCAGCGAGGTAGAGAATTCCACAGGGTTGGAGCCGAAAAGGCAAAAGCACGAGATCCGATAACTTCAAACGAACCTTGGGAATCTCTAGCAATCCCTCACTGGCGGAGCGGACGGAGAGGGCAATAGGGAGCCAGAAGATCTTTCAGGTAACCGGGTCCCTGGTCGTGTAGGGCTTTAAAGGTTAATAAACCAACCTTAAAGGTGATCCGCCACCGAACAGGCAGCCAGTGCAGTTCGCGAAGCACAGGCGTAATGTGACTGGTTCTAAGAGTCCCAGTCAAAAGCCTGGCTGCAGCGTTCTGCACCAGCTGAAGGCGGCGGATATTGACCCCTGGTAGCCCTAGGTAGAGGGAATTGCAGTAGTCCAGACGGGTAGTAACAATGGCGTGGACCAAAGTTGGAAGGTTCTCCTGGGTAATCAGATGTTTCACCCGGGCGATATTCCTCAGATGGTAAAAAGAGGATTTGACAACAGCTGACACCTGGGATTTCAGGGTCAGACCATCATCAAAAATAACGCCCAGATTTTGCACCTGTCAAGAGGTAGAGAGCAGTACGCCATCAAGTAATAAACCCAATGGCTGTCCAACACCCAAACCCCCCCCAGGACGACCTGGATCCACAACCAATACCTCAGTCTTATCCGGATTAAGTCTCAACCAGCTCGAACTCATCCAAATTCTGATCTCATCCAGGCAGTTATTAAGTACAGAGAGTGCATCACTCTGATCGGGAAGAAAGGACAGGTACAGCTGAGTATCATCTGCATAGCAGTGAAAACTCAAACTGTATCTCCTGATGATTTCTCCCAATGGCAGCATATACACTGCAAACAACATGGGAGCTAAAATGGAGCCCTGTGGTACCCCACACGGCAGGGAGAAGGCATCAGAGAAATAAATTCCGGTGACAACTCTCTGAGACCTGCCAGTGAGGTAAGAACAAAACCACTTGTGGACTGTACCAGACAGCCCACAAAAACCCAATCGCTCCAGTAGCACCCATGGTCTACAGTGTCAAATGCAGCAGAAAGATCAAGAAGGACCAGAATGGTACAAGCCTTTCGATCTCTGGCCATTAGGAGGTCGCTCAATACCGAACAAGGGCAGTCTCAGTACTATGCCTTTTCCTGAAGCCAGACTGGAGAGTATCATAGACATTATGAAGTAAGATGATCATCCAATTGCAATGCAACTGCCTTTTCAATAACCTTACCAACAAATGGCAGGTTAGAGATAGGCAGTAGTTAGCTAGACAGTCTGGGTCCAAGGAGGATTTTTTAGGAGTGGTGAACTACTGCCTCTTTAAGGGGTCAGGAAAAACCCTCTCAAGTATTTCAGATAATGTCAGCAAGGATTGGGTAGATAATCTACACAACCTACTAACAGCAGTGTGGGACCCAGATCCAAACTACAACTAGTTGGTTGCATTGTTTGGATGATCTTCACAATGTCACAATTCCGGGTGGTGAAAATCTAACCAGACAGGCCGAGGATAAGATACCACCAGTCGTCCACCACAATCCCCCGTAGGAGAGGTCGGACCGATGCCAGACCTGATGCTGGCAACTTTATCTGCAAAGAAGCGAGCGAACTCCTCGCATCTAAGCTGAGAAAAGGCTTCTCTAGGCTGAAGACAGACTGGATTGCACAGTCTGTCCACAGTCTGGAAAAGCTGAGCCAGTCGATTCTTTGCAGCAGAAATCTCTCTGGATAGGAATTCTGCCTTCTTACGAGTGATTTCTGATTGGTAGCCATCATAATGGGCCAGCAATCTAAGCCTGTCAGCATCAAGGCCCGGTTTCCGCCAGGCTCTCTCCAGCCTTCGGCCTACTCGCCTTAATTCCTTCAAGGAGCCATCAATCCATGGACTCCTTGGACGGATGGTGAGAGGCCGAACATGAACAGGGGCAATTTTGTCCAGAGCATCTCCCACAGCCTTATTATAGGCAAATACAAGACCATCTGGACTCATGCATTCACCCGACAGACTCGATAGATCCAGCACCGCCATTAGGTCATCAGGGCCAATACCCATAAAGGCGGTATTGGACCATCTCCGTAAGGGGCAGACCTATTAGAGGGGCCCTGAAACTGAACCTTATGGTGTAATGGTCCGACCAACTGACTGGTTCCACCCCCAGGTCAGTGATCTCCATACCAGAGAAAGACCAGATCTAATGAATGACCCCTATATGGGTAGAGGTAACAACCTGTGTCAGGCCCAGTGTATTCATCAACTGGAGGAGATTTTGACAAAATGAGATAGTTCATACGTCGACCCAAGCGTTGAAGTCGCCCAGAGTATTAATCTGAAACCTCTCAACACCAAGGTCGACAATGAAGTCTGCAATCTCACATAGGAATTCGCCTCCATCACCTGGTGGACGGTGAGCAGGAGAATCCCACAACCTGCACCTAAGCCCAAGACATATTCAAAAGATCTGGTGTTTCCCCAATAGCACATCCACAAGGCCCAGTTCAGATTTAAACATAATGGCCCACCTCCGCCTCTGATCCTCAGCCTTGGACGGTATCAACGAGAACCCAGCTGGAGTTGCCAAGGCCAATATAGGGCGTGGATTTTCATCCAGCCAGGTCTCAGTGATGCAAGTCAGATCAGATGACCCAACAAGATCAGCTATAATAGCTGTCTTGTTTTTATAAATCTGGCATTACTGTACACGCCAAAGGCAGGATGAGCTGTCGAGAAGACCTGGCACCTGTCCGATATCTTGGGACTCTTGGGTATGGGGACAAGATAAGAGCAACCTCTATCCTGACCCCATTTCACCCCAGGACGTCTTCTGGACCCTAAAACCCCAATCCGCCCTCCCCTTTCCTGTCCCCCACAAGGCCCAGCTTTCCATCTTCGTTCTCGCCTCTTCAGAATGCCCAGTGCTCGACACCTAAAATAGGTGTCGGATGACAATGGTGGGCACTCAAAGGGACGTAATTCCCTGAGCCTAGTGGGGGAATAGTGCCCAACCGTCATTAATTAAATAAAAACAACAAAGAATAAACCTAAAAATATCAAACCTATAAATAACACACTCTATAAATAACACACTCCTCCTCTCTCTCTCTCACTGAGGGAGGGCAAATAAAAACAAAATAAACTAACATAAACCAAAATAAACCCCAACTCAAAAATAACCAAAGTAATAAAAACCCAGCGGGAGCCAAACTTTTTCAGGAGGGCCAGCACCGAGGTGGACCTCTGGAGGCAACATCCCACAGAGCTAGACTCATGTGGAATAGACTATCATGGCATCGACCCTCCAACCACCTCAGTTCCTTTTTCCCGCTGCTGAGTATGCTTCAGTAACGATGTCGCTCGCCCGCCAGTAGTCAAAATTTGAATTAGCAGCTAGTTTTCAGTTTTATTGTTTTGTAAGATTTCACAAAAGTACCAATAACATTTTAAAATTATACTTTTATTATTCTACAAGAAAGAAGTCTTCAGCCCTCCATTGTTGGAGTTGACCATGAGTGGGGCAGGTCACAGTAGGGAGACTTCGCATGAAAGCTGTTCAGTCAGTTAGGCTGGGTCTGGTCCACCCCCCTCTCCGGAAGGGGGAGTCTGACAACAGACAGTCCAGTGTTCGGGGAGAGGGGCGGGCTTCCCGGAAACACAAAAAGAAACTGTACCATTCACAGCACCGTTCGTCCTCAAGCTCTTCCTCGGCCCACCATTTGAAAAAGAGACGGCATCACTTGAGGTCACGCTCTGGTATGTCTGCATATAGACGGTCAGTTGTCGAGGTCCAGAGTCAGTCTCCACCTCTTTTGGAGTCTCCTCCTGCTTCTGTCTCTGATAACTGGCATCTTTGACACCGGAGTCCCTCCCCGCCCGCTGTAGAGTTTTGCGGTGAGCAGTTTCACCATTGGGCCGCTCTTATGGAGCAGTGGGCGCAGAGGTTGTCCTGACTGCCCAAACCGGCTAGTCCATCACCGGGGCCTTCAGGTCTGTTGGTTTTGGAGCAGCAGGTGGGGTGGTTAAGACTGCCAAGTCACGCGGCGCATCCTTCGGTGCCGTTGACTCCGCGTTCCGGTGTCTATCCCCCTCACATGGGTGCAGCACAGGGATCCACACCGATGCCTTTATCTCCTGCTATTTTTCCTCCTTTACCTTCAAATCACAGTTTGCAGACTTCTGTTGTGGTGCCACAGTCTGCAGTGCCTTCCTTCCCTGCGCCTCAATCAGAGCCAGCTTCTTTGACGCCAGGTTTGCTCGCGGTGCCGTGCGTGGTGTCGCATCCACTGCCAGCATCATTTTTCAGTGCCAGGTGTGATGTCGGCATTGCGCTGTGCCTCTTTCCTACTGGTGCCACTCTCTGTGTCGGCACCGCCTCTGTACTAGGCGCCATCCTCTTTAGTGGCACCGGGGGTGTCGGCGGCGCCACTTGCTTTTCAGAGGTTTTCGACTCTGATTCTGTCTTCTCCTCCTCTTCCTCCTGGTTTTCACCCCTTTCCTGTCTATACAGTCCCTCCTGGACTGTCAGGAGATGACATTGAGCCTGATCCTGATCTTTGGCTGGGTGATGATTTTGATGCTGAGTCCACCTTAGGAGTGGGGATCAATCCTCCTGCAGAACCTGTGGTCGAAGACCTTTCCTTTAAGTCTCTGCTCAAGAATTTAAATTCTACCCTTTCTCTTCAGACCACGGAAACCGATCCTGGGAAGCTTTTACGTCTCCAGTATCTGTATGTTCCAGAAATCACTATGGATTTAAACCCTCCGGTGCAGCCCTCTTTCGAGACCCTTTCCAAGATGGTGTGGAGCAACCCGACTCTTATTCCCTCTGTGGCAAAGTCCATAGATAGGAAATATGCTTCTCCCAAGGATCATTCCATCCTGGCCTCGCAAGCCTTTGCTGATGCCATAGTGGTCCTGATAGAGAATGACAAGGTTGTCCTTCCTCAGGAATCCACAGCTCATCCTGTAAACAAAGAATCTCTCAAGATCGACACCTTGGGTAAGCGAGTCTTTGCTGCTTCAACCGTGGGCATGCGCATTGCTAGCTACCAGGGTTATTTTTCTCAATACAAGTATGTACTCTGGCATTTGCTCAAAGCAACAGTAGAAGCTCTGCCCAAATCAGAAGTTAACTCAGAGCTACTACAGACCATTACTAGAAGTATCGAATCCAACAATCAACAGATTAAAGCCGCCATGGACGCTTTTGATACTGCCTTCAGAGCGCCGGAGGCTGGTATTTGCACCCATTGTCATTCTTGGTTGCGCACTTCGGACTTCACGAATGAAGCCCAACAAAAGTCATGGTCTTACCTTTCGATGGTATATATCTGTTTGGACCTCAAGTGGAGCAGGCACTAGAGACTGCTCAGAAAACTAGGTCCACTTTTAGGACAGCTAGAACCCCTCCCACTGCCTCTCGAGGAGGCAGGTATAAGCATCAGTTTCATAACCGTCAGTCCTTTCATGGCAAAAGCAGAGGAGGTTTTAACAGAAACCAAATCCCTCAGCCGCTAAAGAAAATGCAGCAAAAGGCACAGGGCCCAAAAGTGCACAGTGCCACTCTCTGAGTTTCCGGCCCAGGTTCCACCTCAGCTATCTGAGAGGGACTCTTCCTCGGCAGTAGGAGGATGTCTGACTCATTTCTTCAACCAGTGGAAGTCGATAACATTAGACAAATGGGTCCTCAGGATAATCTGTGAGGGGTACTCTGTCAACCTGTCAGAAATCCCTCCAGCTCATCCTCCCAAGCGTCAGCCCAAACTGTCTGCTACACAGTCAGACCTTCTTACTTCCGAGGTGCAAGGTCTTCTGAACAACAGGGCAGTAGAAGTAGTCCCGCTGGATCAGCAAAACACAGGTTTCTACTCCGACTACTTTCTGGTTCTAAAGAAAACAGGCTGTATGTGCCCTATTCTCGACCTCAGAATGTTAAATAAGTTCCTCTACGAGGAAAAGTTAAAGATGATATTACTCGGTACCCTGTTACCTTTGATTCATCAACATGATTGGCTAGCCTCCCTGGACATGCAGGATGCCTACCAACACATTCTCATACACCCAAAGCACCACAAGCACCTAAGTTAGTGGCATTGGGTCAGCACTACCAATTCAGAGTCCTGCCCTTTGGGCTATCCTTGGTGCCTCAAGTCTTTACAAAGTGCTGTGCAGTTCTTGCAGTGCATCTGAGGAAAATCAGAATCCAAGTATTCCCATATCTGGACAACTGGCTTCTCGCATGCCCCTCCAGACAAGAGACTCTGGAGGCCGTGGCTACGCCTCAGACTCCTCATGTCCATGGGAGTCCTGCTCAACCTGAAAAGTCGCAGCTGCAGCCTCCCAGAAGCTTTTCTTCATATAGGAGCCCTTCTGGACACCTCCTGCGCAAAAGCCTTCCTTCCGGAAGACAGAAGGAGCGATATCCTTCAGATGGCCTGCTTCATTAGAGAGAACAACTCAGTTTGAGCTCTTTTGATGCAGCGGATGCTGGGTCTCTTGGCATCCTCAGTGTTCACTGTACCTCTGGTTTGTCTCCACATGAGAACCTCTCAGTGGATGCTTAGCACTCAGTGCTCACCAACCACTCACCCTCAGTCCTTTCACATCAAGGTGACAGAACCATTGAAAGAGTCACTCACCTGGTGGTCTCAGGAGATAACCTTCTGGAAGGATATCCCTTCGCCCCTCTAGATCCCCAGATCTCCATTACCATGGATGCATCCTTAATGGGCTGGGGAGCTCACTGCCAGGATCTCCATACCCAGGGCACGTGGACCCAGGACAAGTCCCAACTCCACATAAATGTTCTGGAAATGAGGGCCGTCCTCTATGCAGTCCGAGCTTTGAAGGACATACTCTGTCACAAGACCATTCTCCTTCAAACGGACAAGAAGGCAGTGATGTATAACATCAACAAGCAGGGCAGTTCACACTCTTACCCATTATGCAGGGAAGCAATGAGAGTGTGGGAGTGGTGCCTGGAGCACAAGTCTCTGATTCAGGTGGTCTACCTGCCAGGAGTACAAAACAAACTGGCAGACCATCTCAGCAGAACAGAGACAAGTCCTCATGAGTGGTTTCTCGACTTAACCGTCGTTCAGTCACTCTACAAAGAGTGGGGAACTCCAGACTTGGACCTTTTTGCATCCCCACTCAAAACAAAACTGCCTCTCTTCTGCTCCAGAAATCCAGGACCTGGCGTTTTTTGTCGGGATGCATTCAGGCTGTGGTGGACAAAATGCTTTCTGTATGTATTTCCTCCTCTTCCTCTAGTTCAGAGAGTGCTGCTCAAATTGGAGGCACATGGGGGAAGGGGCAGACTGATTCTCATTGCCCCATTTTGGCCTCACCAGATCTGGTTTCCTGTAATCAACAGGCTATCGGAAACCTCCCCAAAACCACTTCCACTCCAGGCGAACCTTCTGACCCAGGGCCCTGTAGTTCATCCCAACCTGAGGTCCCTTCACTTCCATGCCTGGCTCCTGAGGAGATAGAGGTGAGCAAGTTTAACATTCCTTGTAGAGTCTGAGATATTCTGCTAGCTGCGCGTGAGCCAGCTACTTGAAAAATGTACACAGCTAAATGGAAGCGTTTCTCTAGCTGGTGTGCGAAATCATCTTGGAATCCCTTTTCATGCCCACCAAGTAAAGTCCTGGAGTATCTCTTAGACCTCTCTAACACAGGTCTGCAGTACTCTATAGTCAAAGTTCATCTTTGCGCAATTTCCGCATACCATGAGCCTGTACTTTCTATGTCCTTGGCTCAGTTACCTGTAGTTAAATGGTTTCTTAAGAGCATTCTGCATACCAGACCTCCCATTAGACGTCCAGTTGCACTCTGGGACATTAACCTTGTGCTAGACCTGCTCACTCATTAACCCTTCGAGCCTCTAGCTACTTGCGAGTCAAAATTACTAACTTGGAAGATGGCCTTCCTGGTGGCCATTACTTCTGCCCATAGAGTATCAAAAATGTACATTTTGGTCACAGACCCTTCGTACAATGTATTTCACAAGGACAAGGTGCTTCTTAGGACTCATCCTAAGTTCCTTCCTAAGGTTGTCTCGGAATTTCATTTGAATCAACCTATAGTCCTTCCTACCTACTTTGCAAATTTCCAGAATGAGGGAGAGTGTACCCTTCATTCTTTGGATGTAAAGAGAGCTTTGCAGTTCTGCCTGGACAGGACAAAAGAGATCCACAAGGCTCAACAACTGTTTGTCTTCTTCAGCATGACCCGGCTGGGTCAACCTGTTGTTATCAAGTGCATTTCAGCATGGTTAGTGGCATGCCTTCGCCACTGCCACTCCATGGCACAGGTCAAGCTGGAAGGCAGAGTGTACACTCACTCTTCCAGATTAGTCGCGGCATCTCAGGCAGAAATTCGTAATGTTCCCATTGCAGCCATTTGCAGTGTGGCCACCTGGAGCTCCGTGCACACTTTCATTAAGCACTATGCCTTAGATGTCCATGCCAGACAGCATCAGTCTTTTGGCAGGACAATTCTTAACGGACTTCTGTCCTAAGTGCTCTCCTCTCTCTTGCTGCCCGTCTCGGAGGATTATTATAGCTCGGTACTCCCCCATTAGTGTGAATGAGTGGTGGAGACTTTATGTCCAGGAAGATATTTAAATTATGTACCTACTGTAATTCTTGATGTTCTTGGATGAAGTCTCCACCACTCATTCACACACCCACCCACCATCCCCCGAGCTCACTTCTCTGTTTATGGTGTTCACTCCTTCAATCTTTGGGCTGTGAAGACTTTATTATTCAACCCTTCTTACATGGGTCATTCAGACTATCTTACATCCGTTATTTAGGTTAGGCCTCTCTAGGTTAGTTACACTGCACCTCCTCGTAAAAAAAGGTACTGAGGCGGTTGGAGGGTCAACTCCAAGGTAGTCTATTCCACACAAGCCTAACTCACAGTGCTGCTCCTTCTCAGGTCCACCTCGGCGCTGGCCCTCCTGAAAAAATGTTGCTCCCGCTGGGTCCTAGCACCTCCGGCGTACTCCCATTAGTGTGAATGAGTGATGGAGACTTTGTCCAAGAAGATCAAGAATTACGGTAGGTATGTGATTTCCATTTTCTTCTGACATCCTCTTGTGTAACATACTCATCAGAGCGCTGTATGAGATCTGTTTTGTTGTTGTTGTTGTGAAGGTACTGCTGATACACCTTTCCCTGCAGCATCTCTTGCGAATCTGATCCCATGAGAAGTCGCAATCCTCCTGTTCCTACTGCTCTCTCAGCTCGTTCTTACTGTTTCACTGAGAACTCCTGATCATTCTTATAATTATCAAAAATGACAATGACTTCTACTGGGTTTGCTGTAGATGGAGGTGTGAATGTGACAAGAAGTGCTTTCCAAAGGCTGTCCCATGTACGCTGTGCAGGAACTGCTCTGACCATCGCCATGGCATCGTATATGTACACTGAGCGTAACAGAGGAGGGGAAGAACTTCGAGCTTCTGCTTCATCGATGAGATAATTTCTTAAGACATGTTTGGTATTATGTTTGTAGAGGTTTCCGTCCGGAGTTTCTCTTGCAAGAGGATATGTTATGAACGGATGGGAAAATGCATCTTTCGTGTCAGAGCACTTTGCAACAATGATACAGAGAGCCTGATGGTCTTCTTTCAAGACCGATTCCACTTTGGGTTTCTTTTTCTTCTTGTCCATTCCCATGGAAATTCTGCTGCGTTTAATGGGCTTGAAGAAACCAACTTTCCTTGATAGGAGGCGGCTGTTTATAAATGCACTCAACATAACTTCCCCTGTAGCCCTTGCCTTCAAAAGGCCCTCTACTTTTGCCGGTGGTATTTCAGTGCCTGTTGCAATGTGTCATGCTACACCCTGACATGGATCTAAATATGTGTGAAGTTTCTTCACTAGCTCTTTCACTTGACCATCATGTTTCTTCATGGCACCATATGTCAACTCATTGTGTGTGGCCAATGTTTTTAGACTCTTCTCCTTCAGCGATAAACAACTTTTAGCGAGCTTGTTGGAATTCAAAATGAAGTCACCAGCAGATTCCTCAGACGTACTGTAACCGCCTCTCATGGGTCCACCCCTCACCTTGACCTCTCTGTTGATTGAGACCTCAGTCACTCGGTCACCAGGTATCGTGGAGAATGCCTCACCGGACAGACTAGCCCCAATGCCATATTCCTGCAGTTCATTGTATGCATTCTCATTGATGGTTTTCAGATTGATGAGGTCTACATGATGCCATGTCAAATACCGAGAGTAGTATTGATGGTTGAATGCAAACAGTAAAGGTAGAATATCTTGTTGAGCCTGCAGATGCAAGTTCAGATTCTTGTCTCTGTATGTGGCGACCTGGGCGAGAAGAGAGCTGGTGTCACCAATGTAGCCTGTCACCCACTGTCCCATGGTGCCAAAGGTTTCCAGCATTCTTGACTGCACTTCAGGGAAAGAATCATCCAAGGGGACAAGATTCAGAGTTCTGCCGATACAGATCTTCTCACGTAGATGAGCTTTTCTTGTAGTCTGTTGGTTAGTGAGCTGTCAATCTTGGATCCCATGAATCGTAGCAGAGCCTCGAGGACTGTTTATGTAACCTCATTGTTCTAGAATAGTGGCATCCTTCAGGCACCAATCAACAGATCCATCCATTATCATCCCTGCCTTCCGAACCCACCAGTCATGAAGTCTCATAGCACCATATTGCTTGTGGAGGATCTTCTGCCTCACCATTAGTTCATAACATCCTCCCATTAAATTAACCACTTTTGTATATTTTCTTCTTTCCATTATTTGTGCAATCTTGTAGAAACCTGCATGATCGCTATGGCTGAAGATATGGTCAATTTGTAGGTAATCCATTAGATCCATGAGAGAGTCAAGGTAATATTTGTAAACTGCATCATCTGGTTCCACATGGTATAATGGGCAGAAATCAATTTTGGATTTGGAGGTAGTGGTTGATGTTGCTTTTTATTAAAAGCTGTCCATGATCCTTGGACTGAACGAGATTCATCTTCTCTGGAAGATTCTATGCTTGCTGCCAGAGACCAAATACAATCTTTGCTCAAACGAAGATCAAGCTCGGTCCTTCTTTCATCCTCATCGTAGGATGGGACAATCAGTGAGGGGTTTCTCTTTCCTGTTTTATAATCCCCATAGTCAACAGGTTCTGAGCTCTCAAAGGTTTCCTGGACTTCTCTTGTTGAGCTGCTTGAAATGTTCTGTTCTTGTACTGGCAAATCGTAGATAACAGCAGGACACGAAATTCGGGGTGCATAAATCGTTGAGTTAGGGTCATGTGTTGTTGAGACTCCTGTTAATGTCTGTTGCTTACCATCTGAGTTATCAATTGTGACATGAGTTAGCTGTCCAGGTGGAATCGTGTGCGGTGCTTTTTTTTCTCAGATTTACTATCATGAGGCCAATTTCTTGTTTGTCTTCTGACATCTGTGAAAAATACCAGCCCGAATGATGTAGAAGATTGTCTACTTCTTTACTTCTGGTGAGGCGATGAATGACCATGGATAGAACTGATTGGCTTTGGAGAATGTTCTCCGGTAATGAGGCATTGCCAGTCACTAGCAATGGACCATATCTTGGTAACTTGAATTTCTGTTGGGATGGTCACATAACCTAGAACATTAATCTTCTTAGAAGGGCTTATAGAAGTCTATCGCATTGAAGATTTCAGAATGAGTTCATAATTATCAAGCTCAGAAAGCAAGTCTTACGTATTCCATAGGAAACTACGGTGACTCAATTTGTCTGTCTTTCAATTTCTGATTGATCATCTTTGCAAATGCCTTGGTGATATCACTGTCTCTAGACACCTCCTCTCAGAGTTGCCAAAGAATAATCAAATGGGTTTACTTTTGTTGAGTGAAGAATGATAGGATTCTATGTATCCCTTTCCCACATAAATCTGTCTCATCTCCAAATTCATTGCTGATAAGATTCTTCAACTGAAATGTGTGATTTATTCCAGCATCTTGTTTGCATCCATGGAACTTGTAGAGATTATAGAGCTCCTCCAGTAACTCTAGGAGTAAATAGCAACATTTCTGCTCAACAACCTTTCTTCTCATGATTTGAAGAAACTCTGTTTCAGCACTCTTTGTGAATTCTTTCCAATCCACCTGATGTTTGACCTCTCTAGTTTGCGACGTAGATGAATATGTTGTAACAACTTTGATGGTATTTGGCGTCCACGAAGAAGACATCAACATTGGCGGTAACAACCTTCAAATGTTTGGCTGCACCAGACAAAAGAGCAACATCGAATTTTCATTATAACATGCTTTCATGCAATATAATCTTTCCATCTTCAAGTTCAACTCTTTGGAGTTTTCTTCCATAGTTCCTCTCTTTTTCCTTTTCTTATCACAAATGAAGCAGGTCTCATCCTTCTTAAATTCAATGATTTCCTTTTACATCAAGTTACATGGACGCTTCACTGCTATTGGGACGTCTGTGGGTTGGGTATGCCGGATAATTCAGCTTCAGAAGATTGATCTGAAGAAAGTTGTTTTCATTGAGTTGGTGTTTAATTTCCTTTCACTGGTGAAATGTTGGCGACACCTTGTCTGTTAGAATAGGTCTGTTTCACCAGGGCCAGGAAAGTTGGTCACAGATTTTATTCACTCTGAGGTTAGCGTTTTGGTGTACTCAGAAGTTGGTTTTGTGACTGACCATCTCTCTGCAAAAGCCTTGATGGTATTCAGCCATTTTAAACAACATGAAGTCTTGCTGTATTCTGACTTATTGCAGTTAGCCTAGCATGAACTGCTCCAGAGAGAGAAAGGTTAAATTCTATGCAGGGCATAGGCGTTGAACTCGAGTCGATTCAGATCTCTATCTGCTGCACTTTGAAGTGTAACCATCAGATTCTTTACTCCCACTTAACTGAACAGTCGCTCCGGAGATTTCTCCTCTGCTCTACAGTTCTCAGTTGGTTAAAGTAAGTCGGTTTTACTGATAAATTCTTTTGTTTTCAGTTCAGATCTCTGTCTGTGGTGCAGTATGTAGGTAGGCGAGTGGACTAGATTTGAAAAAAAAAAACTTGTGGAAATTGTAAACTTGTTATTCAACCGGTTCAGCTGAACGGTTGCATATCTTAGAAACTTGTGTTTATTGTTTATTCTGTGAATTTAGTGTGTGGTACGGTCATTATCGGTTTTAAAAAGAGTGTTTTACGTTTTTTCAAATACCTGTGACATGGTTAGAAACTGATAAAGGAGTCTTGCCTGGCTGAAGCCGAATAAAGGAGTAACACGATTTAGGATAGCTATGTCTAGAAACCCAAAGAAACTGGACCCACTGGGTTTCAACACTGCAGTGTATGTGGGAGGCCTTTGCTAAAGTTGATCCCCATGCCACTTGTGTTTATTGTCTGGGGTTTGACCACCTCGATTCAGACTGCCAAATTTGCAGAATTTCCCAAAGCCACCCTAGATAAAGATTGGGCAGGCTTAGGGAAAAGGAGGCCGAAGTCCACTGACCCAGGCAGTAGCCGGTTTAGTTCGACCGAACCAGAAGAGTACCCCTCTGACCAGGCGAGACTCCTTCAGGCAAAGGAGAGCCGATTCTGAGGATCGGTTTCCATTAAAAAGAAAAAATTGAGTCAGTTTGGATCCAGCACGCATCATCCGACCGCTGAAAAGTGCCCGGCGATTAGCTTGAGTGGAATTGCCCCGTTCAGTTCAACCCGATCCGGTGCCTTCTGGCAGGCATTCGGTTCAGTCAGTTCCTCCGGTTCAAAATTATACCCCTGAAGATTTTTACGAACTGGACTTGGAGGGGGAGGATGATTATGATAATGATGAAGGTGATGATGATGATGTAATAGAAGGTCTGGATGAGCCCATAGAACCAGACATCTCCCCGGTCAGGCCTTCTGGTGTTTCCCCTCCTAGGCTCTCTGAGTCCCCTTCCCACTTTGTGTTCTACAGGAAAGTGGCAGAAACCCTCCAGCTCCCTATGGAAGAAGCTGTTGAGGAACAAGAGGAGCCTGACTATGAGGGAGATGATGGACATCTCAGAGTCCAAAGGTTGTCTGTTCCCTTCACAGAGTCTTTTGGGAGGCGGACACAAAGTTGTTAAAACTCCAAATTCATTACCTCCTGTGGACCCAGGAGGTACATGTTATCAGAGCTCAGTACGAAGTACTTGTACCAACAATGCAGCCATGTTGAGGGTCATGCAGGCTGCAGCCTGTATGAGCTAACATTCCCATGGCTTCCACCCCCAGATAAAGACTCCAGGAAGCTGGATGCCATGGCAAAAAGAAGCAGTACATGGCATCTTCTTTGGGGCTCAGGCAGACTAATTATATGGCCTATATAGCTAAGTACCAGAAGTCCAGGTAGGACACTGTACTGGAACTGGCTAAGCAGGCCTCTTCCTAGCTGGCCAAGGAGCTGGGGGAGGTGGCTGCTGATGGGATTGAGGCATCGAAGATCCAATTTCATGCTGCTGTAGACTCAAAGATATATCATCTAGAGTCATAGCTACATCTGTGGCTCTTCGAGGACTAACTGGCTCAGGTGTACTAATCTATCTCAGGATACCCAGGCCAAGGCTATGGATTTCCCTGTAGTTAATAATTCTCTGTTTGGGGAGCAGACAGAGAAGTATATGAGAAAGATGGATGAATACAGGACCACCTATAGGGTGCACAGGCCAAGGAAAGGCAGGCAACTCCTCCAAAGGCAGCAGCTAGGGGCAGGGGGCAGGCATTTTCATGAGCCTTTCTACCAAGCATAGGCCTTCTCTCCTTTTCCCAGAGGGGTTCTTCAGAGGAGAGGCAAAGGGGATGAGCAGGGCTGCAGCCACCTCTCAGCCAAAAGACCTGCCAAGCAGACACCCTGATGTGTCAGCCCAGGTCCACTCCCCATTCCTGTAGGGAGGCAGGTTGGTTTACTTCAGGACTTGAAGTCTGTTACCTCACACAAGTGCCTTTTGGAGGTAGTAGCCAGGGACTGTCTCTCAACTAAAAATTTCAAAGCTGAGAGCCAGATCTTTTCCACCTGCAAACATCTCGGAAACCATTGCCCTAGAGGCAGGGGTTTCATCTCTACGAACAAGGGCCATAGAGAGGTTCCTACAATCCACAGGGCAAGGTCTGTACTCAGGTACTTACTGACCCCGAAAAACAGGGAGTGGCAGCCATCTGGACTTAAGATACCTGAACAAACATCTGTTAAAGCCAAAGTTCAAAATAGGTGACTCTGTGAATAATTCTTCCCTCTCTAAGGCCCAGGGACTAGCTGGCCTCTCCCTGGACCTAAGGATGCCTACTTTCACATTCCCATCAGGTGGTCCCCAGAAAGTACCTCAGGTTCAAACTGCCTTCAGGCCATTACCAGTTCAAACAATACTCTTCGGTCTAACATCAACTCAAGGATGTTCAAAATGCCTAACAGTAGTAGTGGCACCTGGAGACTGGCTCATAGTGGGTCAGTCTCCAGACCAAAGTCAGAAGTCAGATTTGAAAGTGACCCAGCAAGTGCTCACTTCTCTAGGTTTTCTTCTCAATCTTCCCAAGTCAGTTCTGGAGCCAGTGCAACTTTTGACCTTTATAGGGGTAGAACTGGACACTGTCAAAGCAAGAGTATTTCTCCCCTGGTAAGGGCCATCATAAAATTGTCTTCTTCCTTCACCTTCTGGTTACTCGACCAGCAAGGCACTTCCTTCAGCTTTTGGGCCACATGGCAGCTTGCACTGCAGTGGTCAAAGGAGCCAGATTTCAGATGAGGGACATTCAGTTTCACCTGAGGGCCTTTTGGTCTCAGAAGAAAGACCCTCTAACCAAACTTATTCTAGTGACTCAGACCCTGATCCAGGCTCTTCAATGGTGGCAGGATCAGGACAATCAAACAAGGAGTCCCATTCATCACTCAATCTCATTCAGTGGTTCTAACCATAGATGCTTCTCTCCTGGGGTGGAGAGCCCACCTGGGGACTCTCACAGCCCAGGGATTGTGGTCCACTCAGGAGTCTCGTCTCCACATCAATCTCCTGGAGCGCAGGGCATTTTTTCTGGCCCTGCAAGCCTTCTTGGAATCAGTACAGAACTAGGTGGTTCAAGTCAGGACAGACACCATCACCACCATGTGGTATATCAACAAAAAGGAGGCACTCGGTCTACGGCCTTGTGCACGGAAGCCATGAACTTATGGTCCCTGGCTTATTCTCTACAGACCTCTCTGGTAGCAGTCCACCTTCCAGGAATGGACAATGTGCTAGCAGATGCATTGAGCAGGATCTCCCAGGGCCATCACGAATGGTCCCTGGATCCCCTAGTGTTAAAAGTGATTTTTCAAGGTGGAGCACTCCAGAGATAGATCTCTTTGCAGCCCCAGGTAATCACCAACTTCCTCTCTTCTCTTGCAGACCTTCAGTATTGGGCTCAGTCCCTCTGGATGCTCTGGTTCTGGATTGGGAAGGAAAATTTCTGTATGCCTTCCCTCCTTTTCCTCTACTGTCCAAGGTTCTAGTCAAGATAAGATCACAGTCTTGCAAAGTGATCCTCATTGCCCCGGATTGGGCCAGGCAGCCTTGGTATCCCCTGTTGCTGTCTCTAGCAGTTCATTTTCCCCTGTCTCTTCCCAGGAATCACAACCTGTTAACCTCCTCTCAGGGGAGGATCTGGTACCCCAACCTTCGGTCTCTCAATCTCAAGGCATGGCTCTTGAAGAGTTAAGAGTATGAAACTTTGCATCTGTCTCAAGGGGTTCTGGACATTCTCAAAGCCTTTCAAAACCTGCCACCAGAAAAACTTATAACTCCAAATGGAAAGATTCAGCATTTGGTGTTCCAAAACATATATTCCCAGATACTGCTGACTTGTCTACAGTTCTGGATTACATGGTTCATCTTAATGGCCTAGGCCTCAGACCAGCTACCCTCAAAGTACACTTGTCAGCTGTTTCTGCTTTTCTGTCGGTGGAAAGCCCCTCCTCTCTGGCATCTCATCCTGTTTTTTGTAAATGTTTTCAAGGGATTGCTTCATACGAAATCCCCCCTTTAGGGATCCTACTCCTGCTTGGGACCTTAATGTTTGCATTGCTCAGTTTATGCAACCCCCTTTTGAGCCTTTGTCTTCAGCAGAGCTTAAGTACTTGACTTGGAAAACTGTGTTCCTGTTAGCTATTATCTCTGCCAGACGTATCAGTGAATTACAAGCTCAGTCAGTGAAGCCTGATTTTATCTCATTCCATAGAGATAAGGTGGTCCTTAGAACTAATAGGAGGTTCTTACCTAAAGTGGTTTCAGATTTTCATTTGGACCAATCCATGTCTCTCTCTGTGTTCTTCACTGATCATTCTTCTTCAGGAGAGAGAAGATTACACAGTTTAGATGTTAAAAGGGCCCTTAGCTACTACATTGAGCGTACTAAAACACACAGGTTTGACTCTCTCCAGTTGTTCCTCACTTATGGGGAAGTGGGGAAGGGCAAACCTGCCACTAAGAGAACTATTGCCAGGTGGATTGTCTCTTGTATACAATTCTGCTATGTGAAGCTAGGCAAAATACCACCCTCGGCCTGAGGCTCATTTGACTAAAGGTACAGTCCCTGGCTGCTGCCAGGGATATTCCCTTACTAGAGATATGCAAAGCAGCCACCTGGAAAACAGTCCATACATTCACCAAGCATTACTCTCTGGATATCCAGGCTAGGAGTGATGCTCGGTTTGTACAGCAATACTGCAGAGCCTATTCCCAAAATAGGTTTGAATCCATCCTCCATGGAGGTACTGCTTGTATCTGCAATAAGTCAGAATACAGCAAAACTTCATTGTTGTTTGAAAAAAATTACTCACCTTAGTAATTGTGTTTCTTCTAATGGAGTTTTGCTATATTCTGATTCTCTCTCCCTGCCTCCCCTCTCAGAACCTGTTTTTTGGAAAGTGGGCTGGCAGGTGCAGTGTTACACCCAGGGTGCATTTGAGCACTCCCTCTTTTTAGAGAGGGGAAGTGGGTTATGTTTATTTTAATAGTCATAAGTTGTTCACTACCTGGTTTTTGATTTTGGATTTCTCGACTTGAGTCTTTTGGGGATCCAAAATATTGGGTTAGTATTTGGCTAGTAAAACTTTACAATTTCTACATAGTGGGTTTAGTTAGTTAGTATTGGCTCATAAGAACCTGATGATTACACTTCAAAGTGCAGCAGACAGAGGTTTGAACCGAGCTCAAGCTCAGTGTTCTATGCCCTGCATAGAATTTAACTCTTTCCTCTCAGGAGCAGTTCAAGTGCTGGAGCTAACTGCAATAAGTCAGAATACAGCAAGACTCCATTAAAGAAACACAATTAATAAGGTGAGTAATTTTTTCTTCTCTCCTAATATTTGTTGCAATTCCATATCTCTAATTTGGTTCTCACAAAGAACACAGGTATGCAAATTGGATGGATTGACCAATCCAACAGGTACAGCTAGAGGGCTAACCATGTTTCTGAAACAGAAACAGAAACTAAAACTAAAAACTAGAACCTAGAAATACAAACTAAACAGACATACAACGTACATGAACACTCCACGCAATCCTGTGAACAAAGTGGCAAATTCTCACAGAGTGGAGCGCAATTTTGGGTCAACAGCACAAACAAGCAGATTGATGTTAAGTATTGTTTATTTATATTTATGTTCTATTATATTAATTTAATATGTGTTTATATTAAACATAATAATAGTAAACTCCCTGTTCATGAATCATTGATAATCGGTATCTTGGAAGCTAGGGATCTGGAAATTATTAGCGAATCAAGTATTTACTAGCGATATGGTGGCCATATTGGATTGTTGTGGCCATTTTGGATTTTCTAAGTTGTTCCATCCAACTTGGCATGGCAATAAATATGAAAATGACACCTTGGAATGTAAATCAGGCATTCCTAGACCAAGAAGCTATGGAGACGCGAGGAGGGCCTGGCGTCAACATCAGAAATAGGCCCCAGAGGGCCATCCACCAATTTTCTCTGTGGTAACAAGCAAATTCTGAAAGGTGAAGTCTATCTACAGGAATCTGTAGAGATACCAACCTCTGCATTATAAAATCGAAAGATTAAGCCGGTACACTTGTCTAACCTCGGATCCCTTGGCACAGAGCTCTTGGTTAGAGTTTGCCAGCCTGCACCTCTTGAGGAGGTGATGGCAGTTCTCAGGGGCTCACAAAAGCCCTCAAGTAAGAAAACCTATGCTTCCAAGTGGAAAAGGTTCTCAATTTGGTGTGGAACACTGGGATTGATCCTATTGCAGCTGGTTTACCTATCCTCCTGGATTCAAACAACATGAAGTCTTGCTATATTATGACATATGCAGTGAGTCCCAACCTTCGAACTGCTCCGGAGGTGAAAGAGTTAACTTTCCATGCCAGGCATGGAACTTTGAGCACAAGCTCGGTTGAAAACTCTGTCTGTTGTTCTTCAAACTCAAACTGTCAGATTCTTTACTCCGCCTCACTGAACAGTCGCTCTGGAGATTTCTCCTTCTGCTCGGTTCATTTTGTCGGTTAAAGTATTAATTTTTCATTTTTTGAACCGAATTTAAACCACAACCGGTCGGTTCAAGCTCTGTCTGTGGTATTGTAAGTACTAGATAGGTTTTACATTTACTTTCTGTGTGGAACTTGTAAACGGTATTATCGGTTCGGTTTGAACTGATCAGGTTGTTGAAAATACATTAATCTGTCCTTTAGAGTGCAGTTCCCGGTTCTTATCGGTTCTAAAAAGAACGGATTTCATTACGGTTTTTTCCACAACCCGTGACACGGTTGGGAACTGATAAGAGAGTCTTGCTTGGCGGATTGCCATAAATGGGCAAGTTTTGGTTAGGCTGGCACTATGTCTGAGAAACCCAAAAGAAAAACCGGGCCCACTGGGTTTCAACACTGCAGTGTTTGTGGGAAGCCCTTGCCAAGGCCCCAGCCCCCACCACCGTGTGTTTATTGTCTGGGGTTTGACCACCTCAATGCAGACTGCCAGATTTGCAAAAATTTTCCTGCAGCTACCCTGGATAAGAGAGTTGGTAGGCTCAGGGAAGGGAGGCCAGAGTCCGCTGACCGGATGGCCAGCCAGGTTCGGTTGTGCCGAACGGAGGATACTCCTCTGACCAGGGCGAGACTTCCTCGGGCAAAGGAGAGCCGACTCAGAGGAGTCGGTTCCAGCAAAGGACTAGAAAATCAGCAGGTGTGGAGCCAAAATTTCCCTCTCCAACCGCTGAAGAAATAATCAAAGCGATTAAAATTGTCCAGTCGCTTTCTCGGTTCCGACCAAACCGGCACCATCAGGTAAGCGTATGGTTAAATTCGGTTCCACCGGTTCAAGAATATGATTTAGAGAATTTATGAACCGGAGGAGGAAGGAGTATGAGGAGAGTGAATGTGGATTTGAAAGTCTGGATGTGCCCATTGAACGGACATCTCCCCAGACAGACCTTCAGGAGTGTCTCCCCTAGGCTTTCTGAGTCCCCTCTCATTTTATGTTTTATAAAAAGTGGCTGAAACCCTCCAGCTCCCTATGGAGGAAGCTGTGGATGATCAAGAGGAGCCTGACTATGTAGAAATGATGGATATCCCAGAGTCTAGGAGACTGTCTATTCCTTTGCATAAATCTTTTGGGAAACAGACAGTAAAAATTCCAAAAACTCCTCACACTATACCTCCTGTGGATAAAAGAATGGACAAGAGGTACACATTGTCAGGCTCTGATATGGAGTTCCTTACACAACAATGCAGCCATGTTGGGGTAGTGCAGGCTGCAGCCTGTGACAAGGCAAATATTCCCTTGGCTTCACACCCCCCTGACAAGGACTCCAGGAGGATTGATGCCATGGCAAAGAAACAGTACATGGCAGCATCCTTGGGACTCAGACAGGCAAATTATAGGCTTATGTTGCTAGATACCAGAAATCCAGATGGGACACCGTTATGGCTCTAGCAAAGCAGGTCCCTGGCCAGCTTGCCAAGGAGCTGGAGCAGGTGGCTGCTGATGGTATTGAGGCATCTAAGGTGCAATTTCATGCTGCAGTGGACTCTAATGATGTGTCATCAAGAGTCATGGCTACATCTGTGGCTCTTCGCAGGATGGCTTGGCTCAGATGTACTAGCCTGTTGCAGGATACCCAGACTAAGGCCATGGATTTTCCTGTTGTGGGTAACTCTCTGTTCGGGGAGCAGACAGAGAATTACATGAAGAAAATGGATGAGTATAGGACCACCTATAGGAGTGCACAGGCCAAGGAAAGGCAAGCCACTCCTCAAAGGCAGCCTTCCAGGGGCAGGGGCAGACCTTTTCATAGGCCTTTTTACCAAGCCCAGGCCTCCTCTTCAGCTTATGCCCAGAGGGGGTTCTTTAGAGGAGGAAGGCAGGCCGGGGTACAAGCAGACCTGCTTCCACCCCTCAGCCTAAAGCCCCTGCCAAGCAGGCACCCTGATGGGGTGGCCAGGGCAATTCTCCACTACTTGTAGGGGGCAGGCTGGCTTACTTCATCCAGGACTGAAAGTCTTTAACATCAGACAAGTGGGTCCTGGAAGTAGTAAGCCAGGGACTGGTTCTCAGCTTCAAAAAATTTCCAAAGATGAGAACCAGGTCCTTTCCACATACAAATCCATCAGAGGCACTTGCCCTAGAGACAGAAGTTTCTACCCTCCTGGCTCTCAGAGCTGTGGAAAGGGTTCCACCCCTACACCAGGGCAAAGGGTTGTACTCCAGGTACTTCCTTACCCCAAAAAGACAGGAGAATGGCGGCCCATCCTGGATCTCAGATACCTAAACAAGCACCTTTAAAGCCAAAATTCAAAATGGTGACTCTGGGAATTATTTTACCTCTCTAAGGCCAGGGGACTGGCTAGCGTCCCTGGACCTCAAGGATGCCTACTTCCATGTTCTTATCAAAGCTCCATCGAAAGTACCTCAGATTCGAACTGCCCTCAGGCCATTACCAGTTCAGAGCAATGCCCTTGGCCTCACCTCTGCCCGAGGGTATTCACAAAATGCCTGGCAGTAGCAGTTGCCCACTTAAGAAGGCAAAAGATTGCCATCTTTCCTTACCTGGACGACTGGCTCATAGTAGGCCAGTCTCAGACCAAGCCAAATTACATCTTCAGGTAACTCAGCAACTGCTCACATCTCTAGGTTTCCTTCTCAATCTTCCAAAGGCAGTTCTAGAGCCTGTCCAGCTTCTCACCTTCATAGGTGCAGAACTGAACACAAAAGAGGCCAGAGCCTTCCTTCCTCTGGAAAGAGCAAGGACCCTGGTCTCTCTGGCCTCTCTTTCACCCTGCAGGTCTCGACCAGCAAGGCATTTCCTGCAGCTCCTGGGGCACATGGCTGCTTCTACAGCAGTAGTGCAGGCGCAAGATTTCAGATGAGGACATCCAGTTCCATTTGGAGCCTTTTGGTCTCAAAGGAGACCGTCTATCCAAATTGATCCCAGTGACTCGAACCCTGATCCAAGCCCTTCAGTGGTGGCAGGACCAGAGCAATCTGAGACAGGGGGTCCCCTTCACCCCTCAGTCTCACTCCTTAATCCTTACTACAGATGCATCCCTCTTGGGGTGGGGAGCTCACATGGGCGACCTCACTACCCAGGGATTGTGGTCCGCTCAGGAATCTCTGCTCCACATCAATCTGTTGGAACTCAGAGCAGTTTTTCTAGCACTTCAAGTTTTTTCCAAATCTGTTCAGAACAAAGTTATTCAGGTCAGAACAGACAATACCACCACAATGTGGTACATCAACAAGCAAGGGAGCACTCGGTCTATGGCCTTGTGCACTGAAGCAATGAAGTTGTGGTCTCTGGCTTACTCTCTAAACACCTTCCTTATTGCAGTTCACCTCCCAGGCAAGGACAATGTCCTGGCAGATGCTCTCAGCAGGATTTCCCAGGGCCATCACGAATGGTCACTGGATCCCCTAGTACTAGGTAGTATTTGCCAGATGGGGCACCCGCAGATAGATCTTTTGCAGCCCCAGACAATCACCAACTTCCCTTTTGCTGCAGGCCCCAGTGTTGGGCTCAGCCCTCTGGATGCCTTCCTTCTCAGTTGGGAAGGGAAGTTTCCCTATCTTCCCCCTCCCTCTTCTGTTCATGGTGTTAGTCAAAATCAGATCTCAACCCTGCAAGATGATCCTGATTGCTCCAGATTAGGCCAGACAGCCCTGGTACCCACTCCTTATGTCCTTAGCAGTCCACCTTCCCTGTGTCTTCCAGGAATCACAACCTGTTAACCTGTGCTCAGGGAGAGTTTGGTACCGAACCTCAAATCTCTCAATCTCAAGGCCTGGCTCTTGAAGAGTTAGAGTTGCTGACCTACACCTCTCCCAAGGTGTATTGGATATCTTGAAGGCTTCTAGGAAGCCTTCCACCAGGGTTACTTATAATTCCAAATGGAGGAGATTTTCCATATGGTGCTCTGGCAAGCATATCTCCCCAGAATCTGCTGACTTACCCACAGTACTGGATTATATGGTGCATTTGAATACTTTGGTGCTGAGACCAGCTACCCTAAAAGTGCACCCGGCAGCCGTGTCTGCTTTCTTATCAGCAGGTAAACCCTTTTCTCTTTCAGCTCATCCTGTATTCTCCAAGTTTTTCAAGGGGTTGCTTCACACCAACCCTCCATTCAGGGACCCTGCCCCTGCCCCTGCCTGGGATCTTAATATTTGCATTGCCCAGCTTATGCAACCCCTTTGAGCCCTTGTCTTCAGCAGAGCTTAAGTACTTGACTTGGAAAACTGTGTTTTAGTAGCCATCACTTCTGCCAGTGCATAAGTGAATTACAAGCATTGTCAGTGGAGCCTGATTTTATCTCCTTTCATAGAGATAAGGTGGTCCTCAGGACTAACAGAAAGTTCTTGCCTAAGGTGGTTTCAGACTTCCACCTTAATCAATCTATATCTCTCCTGTGTACTTCACTGACCATTCCTCCTCTGGCAGAGAGACTGCACATTTAGATGTCAAAGAGCCCTTAGTTACTACATAGAACGTACCAAGGGTCACAGGTTTGACTCCCTCCAACTGTTCCTCACATATGGTGAGGTTGGTAAAGGGAAACCTGCCACTAAAAGATCCATTGCCAGGTGGATTGTCTCTTGTATCCAATTTTGCTATGAAAAACTGGGTAAGATTCCTCCCTCAGACCTGAGGGCTCACTCTACCTGAGGTACAGCTGTGTCTCTGGCTGCTGCCAGGGACATCCCTATCTTAGAGATACATCAAGCAGCTACCTGGAAAACAGTTCACACTTTTACCAAGCATTACTCCCTGGACATCCAGGCTAGGAGTGATGCTCGGTTTGGCATAGCTGTGCTTCAGAGCCTATTTCCTTAGTAGGTTCTGTCCCTCCTCCATGGAGGTACTGCTGTGTAGTCTGCATATGTCATAATATAGTAAGACTTCATGTTGTTTGAAGAAAAAATTACTCACCTTAGTAATGTTTCTTCTAATGAGTCTTGTATATTATAACCTCCCCTGCCTGCCCCTCTCAGAACCTCTGCTTTTGGGATGTGGGTGGGCAGTGCAGTGATCGGCACTTAGTAGATGCCCACCTTGTTTTTCACCCCTCCTTTTGGGGTGATTGGGTGTTGTGTTTTTCATTTTTTGGGTCCCCTGACTTGAGTCTTTGTTTTGGGACCAAAAAATGTGTTCTTATATTTAGTAGCCAGTTGGCTAGTGTAGGTTTACAGCTTCCACACAGAACCTTAGTGAGTTTTGCTCATAAAGATCTGACAGTTTGAGTTTGAAGAACAACAGACAGAGTTTTCAACCGAGCTCATGCTCAAAGTTCCATGCCTGGCACGGAAAGTTAACTCTTTCACCTCTGGAGCAGTTCGAAGGTTGGGACTCACTGCATATGTCATAATATAGCAAGACTCCATTAGAAGAAACAACATTACTAAAGTGAGTAATTTTTTCTTACCTGCCCCACTAACACTCCCTATGCCTCAGGCCTACTACCTTTAAAGTTTATTTGGCTGCTGTTTCTGCATATATCTCTGCTGGAAGGGATAAATCCTTGGCATCCTAGCCAGGGTTCCATGTGATAATAGCGCTTACAAAATAGCAAACGTCAAAATAGCGACTGCCACTGCCAATAACAGCTACTACTACCTGTTCCTTCAACTGTTGTTCTTGGCATGATTACTTGATATAAATGCGGGGGGCTGCACCCCCCGCATCCCCCATCTTAAAGAGTCTAACACCATGCCGCTCATTGATTTTGGAGACAATCACGTATTCAGAACACCATTATTATGAGTCGCTATTATGTGTCATTCCGCTATTTTGCCAACAGTTCATACATTTACTAAGACTATAGCCTGGACTTCAGTCCAGGAGTGATGCCAGTAGTAGTAGTATGTAGTATAACATTTTATTCAAATTGCATGAAATTGGATAGATGTTACATACTCCATTCAGCGGGAGCTCATTTCAGAGGATGTCCTTGTTATAACAAATAATCACACATACATTATTACATATTAGGGATATAATGTTCAAAATACATGATGTAGGAGCAATACAATAATCACAATGAACAAAGTACATGACAACGTTCACCATAATAACAATGAACATAATCTACCATTCGTACAAATTTTACCCACCTTAGGAACAGACAATATATATTCAAACAGTAGTTTTAAAATAATCCCTCAAGTAAGTCCTTCAGTACAACAAGTAGAAGGGGCATCTGACTTGATTTATACCATTACTTTTACAGCCAATCTAATTGATTGATTTGTTTGTATAAGTAATAGGTAGTGAATTCTACACTAGTGGCCCTCTATGCCAGACAGCAATTTCCCCATATTTGAGTTACATCTAGGAACACTATATTCCAAACCAGATGCTGATCTCAAATTAGATTTTATTTCCCTAATGAAAAATGAAGCTAGTAAGTACTATGGTAATTTCTGTCTATATACTTTATGCATAAAGGTGAGAAGGTGCCAGTCTCTCCTGTCATTTAATTTTAACCACTGTACAGATCTATAAAGCATGCAATGGTGGGACTCTCTGGGTACATCAAGTATAAATCGTGCTATCCTGTCATATATAAGAACCAGCCCAGCAAGTGCTCCCCCCCGATGCCCCTGCATAAAAAATGTCCCCGTAGTCCAGAACCAGGAGTAGCATACTATTAACCACCCTCAGTCTGATATCTGGGAACAGATGCTGCCTACGTTTATACAATAATCCAAGTTTATTGCCCAAGTTTTTAATCAGGGCCTCAATATGGGGTCTCCAATTTAATTTTTCATCCAGCATTACCCCCAAGTATTTACAGTATATCTATCAGCTTGCTGGATAGCTATGCCATCCAGGGATTTTATTTCAGAATTGTTTAAAGCACTTATAATTTTTGTAAACAGAATCCAATTAGTTTTTTCACATTTAAACACAAACTATGATCCAGAAGAAAAACTTGCAGACTATTAAAAGCTGTTTGAAGTTTAGTTTAAATAATTTTAAGGTCCTTCCCCTCAATGTATATAACTGTATCATCTGCGTATACATGGTAGTGTGTTCCTTGGTTGTTAAATTCTAAATTATTAATATAAATGTTAAAAAGAAGAGGGCCCATTATTGACACTTGGGAGACTCCTGTTTTAATTTTAACCCGTTCTGATCTAAAAGTATCTGCTTCTACTAATGGTTCCCTGTCTAGCAAATATGATGAAAACCAAGTCAGCTCATTCTCCTGCACCTCGATATCATGGAGTCTGGACAGGAGAATGCCGTGATGCAAGTTGTCAAACACCTTAGTTAGATCTACAAATAGCGCACCCATGGACATTCTCCTGTCTGGACTGCCTTTAATATCGTCCACTACCTTTACCAAAGCTGTTTGTCTACTGTGTAGAGATATAAACCCTGATTTATAGGGATTTATTAACCTATTTTCCTCAAATACTTTAGAAACTGTAGACAGTAAGGAAATGGAACGATAATTGTTAATATCATTCCGAGATCCACCCTTATGGATAGACAGGATTTTAGCTATCTTCCAATCCATAGGAAGTTCACTTGTGGCTAAAGAAAATTAAACAAATAGGTCAAGGGTGGGCAAAAAGGAGGCAGCATACCTCAGTAGTCTAGTGTCTATATTGTTCAAGCCCATAGCCTTTTACATCTAATTTCAAGAGAGCTTTTCTTGTTTCATGTACCTCAATATATACAGGTTACTCACCTGTAACAGGAGTTCTAGGAATGGTATATGTTGTTCATCCACACTGTCTGGCAGGTTCCTTGCCACTTTAAATCTTGCGGAAGGTTTCAAGCTGGCTCCTCCCACCCACCCAGTTTGATAAAACTCAGCTCCACCCCATGAGCCCAGATCTATACGCTGGAACCAGGTTGTGCGTTGAAACGAGGAGGGTGGGTGTTAGATGAATATGCATGAACAACATATAATGAGACATGGATATGTTCATCCACACTGTCTGGCAGACTCCTAGCAGTTCTCCGGAGGAGGAGGCAAGGCGCACACCCCTACTTGGGAGCGAGACTGGAGGCAGGGCCCCAAAACCAGCATCCCGGGCGTGACTCAAGGTCGATGTGGTGGTGGGTGGTGGAGTATGTGCCGACTCCGGGTAGCAGCCCTGCAGATATCCTGGATAGGGACATCCTGAAAACAACTACCGATGCAGCGGTATGGCGGGTAGAATGAGCTCTTATCCTCTGGGAGGCTCCATGCCCGCCAACCTATAACAGAGATCTATGCAGGAGGTGACCTGCCTATCATCTGTAGCTGCAGGTCTGCCAGGTGCGCTTCAACACTTGAGAGACAAACAGCTTGCGAACCTCTCCCGAACTTCAGCCGTCGCTCCTTATAATAGCGTAGCAGCTCTTCTAGGGGTCCAAAGTATGGAGCCTATATTCGCCTCCGAGGTGTAATGGGGTAGAACACTGGCAGGTCAAACACCTGGATTAGGTGAAAGTCGAGCACACCACTTCCCGGAAGGAACTTCAGGTGGGGGCACAGAACAACCCTTGTCCCTGTGGAAGACTAGATAAGGAGACTTCGATGGAAAACAGGAGCTCTTCCATCCCTTCTGGCTGACGTGATAGCCGCAAGAGGCGGTCTTCCACTGACAGGTGGGAATTAATAGCACCTGTGTAACGGGTTTGAATAGCTTGCCCATGAGCTTGGCCAACACCAGCAGTAGATCCCATGGGTGGAGGGTTCTGCACCAGAGGAAATGTGATCAAGGCCTTTGAAAAGCACCAGACCACCTTCTCCTGCGCCACCGACTGCTTCCGGCCTGCACCAGTAAGCAGAGATAGCTTTCCAGGTGCACTGCAAAGGTCGTCGACCAAAGCCCTTGCTGAAAGAGGATCACAGGTAGTCAGAATGCTTGCAAAGGGACGGGCGGAAGGTCAAGCCCTTCCCCTTACACCAAATGGAGAATCTCTTCCATTTGAAGGCATAACATTCCTGGTCGAGCTCCATGCAGGCGCCTCCCAGCGTTGAGGACCTGCGTCGAGGAAAGACCCAAGGCCTGGAACTCTATCACTCAGGAACCAGGCCATCAGGTGCAGGATTGAAGGTCTGGATAGAACCCTTCCCTGATTGACTGAGATCAGGTCGGGGCGGACTGGAAGCATACTCAGGAAACCTGGAGCTCTGAGGCCCCAGGGAGATCTGACTACCAAGAATCACCTGTGTCTTGTCCCTCCTTGCCTTGAGAAGCACCTTGTGGATCCAGGGAAATGGGAAGCGTGAAAGAGGCCCAGGAGTCCCACAGCCTGCGAGAAGGCATCCCCTCTGCAGTGAGCCTGCTGAGGGGCAGGCATGGAAAAAGTCTTGGCTGCATTCTCCCTGGAGGCAAACAGGTCCACCAGAGTCGTGCCCCAGTGGGGAGAAACAGATCTTGTACACTACCTCCCAGCAGGAGAGCCCACTTTCGTGAGGCAGCCCCTATCTGGCAGGGCATCGCCAGGTGTTGGAGGCTTCTGCCACGGTGAGCGGCTGGGAGATCCACCTCCAGGCTGCATGCTGACGGACCAACATGTGGAGAGCGTCCTTGCATAACAGCATGGGCGCATCCTGCCATAGGCAGTTCAGGTAGTACATGGTTGTGGTATTGTCCATCTGGACCTGAACCACTTGACTCCGTAAAGCGGGCCCGAAGGCGGTGAGCTAGGCGGACCGCTCGGAGCTCCAGCAGGTTGATATGGCATTGGGACTCGAGGGGACCAGAGAGGTGCGCTCTGTGCTCCCCAAGATGGAGCACCCCAACCTATCCAGAGATGCATGATTACCGATAAGAGACCGTCGTCATTGGCAGACGAGATAGGATACCCTTCTGCAGATGTGCGGAGCGGTCCACACTGGAGAGCATTCCACATCCTGGGTCACTGTCACGGGCTGGTCAGGATCGCAGCGTTGTGACCACTGGCTGGCCAGTCCCCATTGAAGGGATGAAACCCACGGGCCCAACAGACCACGCTGATGCAGACCGCCATGAGGTCCAGGAGAGCAAGAAGTCCCAAGGCGGAGACGCGTTGCCTTACCAAGAAATGATTGGGCAAGGAGGAAAACCTCGGCCCTGTCACGGGGCGAGCTCTGGCTTGAAGAGTGAGCTCTGCCCGATGAATAGTATCACCTGCTTCAACACGAGTCCGACTTAGCCTCGTTGATGAGGAAGGGCCAATCTGAAGCAAACCTGGAGGGCCAGATCTCTGGACCGCTTCACCTCAGCTCTGGAGGGCTGCAATCAACCAGTCGTCCAGTTGAAAGTTTACCTGGACCCTTGACACCTGCAGAGATACTTTCACCACTGCCATGCATGTGGTGAAGACCCAGGAGCCAGAGAGGCCGAAGGGCATGGCCTGGAACTTCGTAAGGGATCCCTCCTCTGAAACGAGAAATCTCTGATAGAGGCCGGATAGATTAGGACGTGAAAGAAACTAGCGTCCTGAAAGGTCCGAGGAACAGAACCCGCGTGCCTCATTCCAAGGATCGGGATTATCTGAGCCAGGTGACCATCCTGAAGGTCCAAGACCAGGAACCTGTTCAGGTCATGCAGGTCGAGAGTGGCATCAGCTCCCGTCAGTTTTGGGACCAGGAAATGCCTGGATGCAAACCCGGGTCTGGAGGATCCACCACCTTCCTGATCACCTCTTTTCAAGAAGCGGGGCAATATCGGCTCGGCAGGCCGACAACCGAACTCGCCGGACCCCATGGCCCCGGCGACGGCTCAAAGGTGGGATCTGCTTGAACTCCAGAGGCAGGCCCTTTCCTACCACCTCCAACACCCAGCGGTCCATGGTGATAAGCGGACCAGGGGAAAGGTAAGCGGCAGAGCCATCCTCACCGGGAGGAACCCAGAAGGAGTGACGAAGGCTGGGGTAGCACCCTCAACTCCGTCACTGGGCAGGCTTGGAAGAGGGACTGAGGGACCTCCTGGGCCTTTACCTTCTTACTTCCTGTTGGAGGAAGCTGCGGGCTTGGTTTGAGGCATGTGACCTACTAGCCCTGTTGCTGGTGCTGTTGGGCGGTCGGTACTGCAGGGGCCGGGCGAAAGGACTTATGCTGTTGTTGACAGTGGCCTTTGTCCCTCTGGGTGGAGGTGAGCCGAGGTCATAGTGGCATTGAACTTTCGATCCGCTGGAGGTATCCCTCCACTCCAGGGTCGAAGGGTCAGTCCCAGAAGGGATGTCAACCAACTTGCTGGGTATCCGCCGTGAAGGTGGATATCCTCAGCCACGCCCTATGATGCATAGCCACATGACCACTACTGACCTGGCACCAGGAATCACCTATGTCACAGAACAGTCTAAAGCTACAGCCGCCCACTGCCCTACCCTGGTCCGCCTGGCGGATAATGCGATCTGCAGATGCGGCGTGGAGATGAGGGCGACCTTACTCATCTAGGGAGCCCATGAGGGCATGGGAGAAGTGTGCCATCAACACAGCCGAGCTGGCCCATCAGAGGCCGAGGGAGTCCAATATATCCTTGGCATTCCTCAAACAAATGGTGAAGCTCCAGGTCAGACTAAATTCCAAGCTTCTTCAAACCATAACCAGGGTATAGGTCAACAATCCAGCAGGTTAAAGCAACTATGGGCAGCTTTCGATACTGCCTTCCGGCGTGGGCATTTGTATCTGCCGTCACTCCTGGCCTGCGCACTTCACCCAGTGATGTCCAGCAACAGGTCATGGCGTTGCCGCCGACAGTGTGTATCTCTTTGGTCTCAAGTAGAACAAACTCGACCACACAAGACTAGGTCTGCCTCAAATTGGCTCAACCTACTCCCTCCTTCTTGGGGGGTGATACTTCCAGTTCACAACCATCAGTCCTTTCGCAGGCAGGGAGGTTTAAATAAAAACCAAGCCCAGCCTCAAAAGAAATGCAACAGAGCACAGAGCAAAGCCCAGTGCACCTTCTGAGTTTCAGGCCAAAGTCCACCTCAATTGCCGAGGACTCTTCCTCAGCGGTGGGAGTCGTCTGACTCAATTCTACAACGATGGGTCCATAACATCGACAAATGGGTCCTCAGATAATCCGAGGGGTATTCCTCAATCTTAGAACTCCTCGGTTGTCCCCAAAGCGACAGCAGGCTATCGATACTCAATCAGAACTACCCTTCTGGATACAGGCCTTCTGAACAACAGGTAAAATAGTTCTGCTGGATCAAGACACAGGGTTCTACTCATTACTTTCTAGTTCAAAAATCCGAACAAGCCCATTTTGAACCTCAATTGAACAAATTTCTTCCAAGGAGGCACAAATGATATTGCTAGGAACCTATTACCTTTGCTTCATCAACGTTGGTTAACCTCCTGGACATACAGGATACCCAATAAATTCCTATTCACAAAAGCATCACAAATACCTAAGTTAGTGGCTTGGGCCAACAATATCAGTTCAGTCCTGTCAGGCTATCCTCAGCGCTTATAAGTTTTACAAAGTGTTATACAATTCTCACGAGCACCTCAGAAGATCGAATTCAAGTGTTCTCATATCTGGATGATAGCCTAACAAGTCCTCCAGGCAGGAACTCTCAATGCGTTCCACGACCTCAGACTTTTCTCATATCCATTGGGGTTCTACTGAATCTCAAAAATCACAGTTGCAGCCCTCCCAAACTCCTTTTATAGGAACTCTTACAGACACCTCCGTCCTTTTCTTCAGAGGACAGAAGGGCGATATCTACAGATGGCCCAACATCCAGAAAGAACAACTCAGTTAAAGCTATCTCGATGCAATGGACATTGGGTCTCATGGCAACCTCAGTATTCACTGTACACCCTAGCATGCCTCCACATGAAGAACCTCTCAATGGATGATCAGTATAGTAGTCCCCAACCACTCACCCTCAGTCTTTCTCATCAGGTGACAGAACTAGCGGTCACTAGCCTGGTGATGCAAAGAGGACAACAACTACGGAAGGCATCCCTTGCTCTCCTGGATCACCAGATCTCCATTACCATGGATCACGTCAGCAGTAGGGTGGGGCTCCTATCAGAATCTCCATACAAAGATACGTGGACTCAAGGCAGTCAGCTACATATAAATGTCAGAAATGAGGCAATCCTTATGCAGTCCGGGCTTTGAGGACATTCTCTGTCCAAGACATTCTCTTCAAGCGGACAAAAAGCAGTGATGTATTATATCAACAAACAGGCGGTACATGCTCTTACCCTTGCAGGAAGCAATGAGAGTGTGGGAATGGTGTGGGGCACAAACCTAATCCAGGTGGTGTGCAGAAACGAACACAGCAGACCATCTCAGCAGAACAGAGACAATCTCACGGTAGTCTCTAGACTCAACCGTAGTTCAGTCACTGCTCTTGAGTAGGGAACTCCAGACCTGGACTTTGCATCCCACTCAACAAAACTGCCTCTCCAAATCCAGGGCCTGGCATTTCTGTCAGGATAATTCGACTGCAGTGGACAAAACACTTTCTATACACCTTTCCTCCTCTTCCCTGATTCAGGTACTTCTCAAATTCAAGTCAGGGGACAAAATGATCTCATTGCTCCTTCATCCTCAATAGATGGTTTCTGTTACTCAACAGTGCGTGAAACCCTCGAGCCACTTCCTTCAGACAAACAACTACGCTCAGGCCTGTGATCCATCCCAATCTAGATCATGCACCTTCATTTGGCTCTGAAGAGATAGTGAACAGGTTCAATGTCTCTCAGGTTTCAGATATTCTTTGGGCTGCGTAAACAGCCACTAGAAAAACTTACACAACCAAATGGAATCATTTCTCTCTCTCTCTTTCTCTGGTGTCCAAAATCCTCTTTGAATCCTTTTAATGCTCACCAAATAAAGTTCGTACCTTCTGAACCTTTCAAACTCAGGTTTACTATATACTATAAAGTCACACTTATGCCATTCAACATCATGAGCCAGTACTCCTTGTCACTGGCTCAGTACCATATAATTAGGGTTTTGAAAAGTCCTGCATACCAGACCCGTATCAGACATCAGTGACAGCCTGGGACATTAATCGTCTATAGACATATACTCAAAGCCTTTAGACCACTAGCTACCTGTGAGAGCGAAATTTCTCACTTGGAAAATGGACTTCTTGGTGGTCGTACAACAGCCTGTAGGGTCTCTGAAATACATGCCGTAGTAACAGACCCTCCGTATACTATGTTTCATAAGGACAGAGTAGTTCTTAGGACCAGTGTAAATTTCTCCCCAGGTTGTTTCAGAATGCATCTAAACCTTTAGCCCTTCTACTTAAGCTAAATTCCAAAATGAGGTGAGCATACCTTCATTCCTTAGATATCAAAGAGCTCTGCGTTTCTATTTAGATAAACAAAACAAATTCGAAAACAACAACACTGTTTATTTCTTTCAAGCCGGCTGGGCCAATCTGTCACTATCGATGCATTTCAGCATGGCTGGTGGCATACCTAACCATTTTATTCCATGGCACAGGTTAGCTGGAGGTAGATGTGCACCCTCTACTAGAGCAATGCGGCATCCTGGTGAAATCACACCGTGCCATTGCAGACATTGCAATGCAGCTACCTAGACTCAGTGCACACTGAAACACTGTGCCCTGGATGTCCATGGCGACATCTTTCATTCGGCAGACCATCACAGGACTTCTGTCTGTGTGACTCTTGGTCTCCTGCTGCCCTCTCGAGGGATTATTAACAGTATCTCCCTCAATGTGAATGAGTGATGGAACTTTATGTCCAGGAAGATAAATGCAGTACCTACAGTAATTCTTGATCTTCTTGCATGAAGTCTCCACTCATTCACCACCCTCCCACCATCCCCAAGCTCCTCTGTTATTGGTCTTCACTCCCTCAATCTTGAGCTGTGAATTTCTTTGATGACCCTTCTTATACAGGTCATCCGGACTATCTTATGTCCACTTTGTTAAACTATCTTCTAGGTTAATTAGCTACTCCTTGGAAAAAAGGTACAGGTGGTTGGAGGGTCGCCCGAGATAATCATTACCACGAGGCCAGGCTTGGACACCACTCCCGCAGCTCCATCTCTGGCACCGACCTCTTGCGCTGGGTCCAGCACCTCCAGCGTGATCAATCAGTGTGAATGAGTGGTGGAACCGTCCAAGAAGATCAAAATTACGTAGGTACATAATTTCCCATTTAGCCCCAGCAACACCACTAGAAAGGGCTTGCTGGAAGCAGAGAAATCTTATAAAGCAGTGGAGCCTGCTTCTCTCCCCAGAGACAAAGACTTCTATTCAATTCTTCCTGACACAAAGAAATGAGGATTGAGCCATTTTAGATCTCGACTTCTGAACAGCACATAAGAAAACCAAAATTCAAGATGATCATTTTGGCATGATGATTCTACCGCTAGTAAGAGACTGGCTAGCCTCCTTAGACCTCAGGATGCTTGTTCCAGATAATAATCTGTCCAGGTCTTCATACTTGGGTAGGTGCCCTCAGGACATTACCAGTTCGCAGCCATGCTCTTGGCCTGACTTGAGTCCGAGCCTTCATAAGTCCTAGCTGTAGTTGTAGCACCTGAGGAGACTTGGGATCACGGTTTTCCTACGGATGACTGACTGGTCATGGGACAGTCTCCTCTACAGACCGGGGACTCCTGGCTCTGGTACAGAGCACCCTGGGTCACTGGGGTTCCCTTAAACATCCGTCTCAGCTGGAACTAGTCGGGTCCTGGACTTCACTGGGGCAGAAACAGAACACTCTGTGGCCAGAGCCTTCCTCCCTCAGGACAGGGTGCGGACACTATTCTGGGTTGGCAGGGTCATTTCGGTTAAACAGGCCCAGGCCAGCAAGGCATTTCCTGCAAATACTGGGCCACATGGCAGCAGTCACAGCAGTGGTCCCAGGATCCAGATTCCATATGAGGGACATTCAGTTCCACCTGAGGTCTCACTGGTCCCAAAGGTGAGACTCCCTGTCCAAGCTGGTGCATGTCACAAAGACACTAATACAGGCCCTGCAATGGTGGCAGGACAGGGTCAACCTCAGAGAAGGCATGCCCTTCCAAGCAGAACACCCATCGGTGGTTATGACTACAGATGCCTCCCTCCTAGGGTGGGGAGCACACATGCTAGACCTTACAGCAAGCAGGACATGGTCCCCTCAGGAATCACTTCAACACCATCAGATCTGTTAGACTCACAGCAGTGTACCTGGCATTACAGTTGTTTTGCTTCTCGGCTCAGAGCATGGTAGTACAGGTCAGAACGAACAACACAACCACCGCGATGTACAAATAAACAGGAGGTACCAGGTCGACCCACTGTACACAGAGGCAGTGAGGGTCTGGACCCTGGCCTACCCTTCAGGTGTCCCTCTCCACCATCCACCTTCCAAGGAAAGACAATGTTCTGGCAGACTCCTCAGCAGAATCAGTCAGTCCCCACAACTGGACAGTTATTGCACCGGGTATTACAGTCCAGTGTTCAGAAGGTGAGGCACTCTGGACATGGATCTGTTGCCTCCTGAACCACCAGCTCCCACTGTTCGGTTGCAGGCCTCCAGCCCAGGAACAGTGCCACTGAATGCATTGGCATTGGATTGGACAAACACATTTTCTATACCTGCCTGCTTCTTTCACACTTCTGCTCAAAGTTCTGGGTGAGCTCCAGGTCCCAGCTGGCAACAGTGATACTGCTGGCACCAGACTGGGCAGACGCAGCCATGGTGTTCCCTCCTGTTGTCCCTGTCGGTGGCAAAGCAGTTTGCCTCCCCAGGACACAATCTGCTCCACATCCTCAAAGGCAGGATACTGTCCCAACAAATAGGTGTACCGGCCTAATCTTTCGATTACGGTGCAGAGGTTGGTATCTCTACAGGTTCCTGTGTAGACAGACCTCACCTTTCCAAGAATTTGCTTGTTAACACTGAGAAAATTTGTGGATGGCCTTGGAGGGACCTATTTCTGATTTTGGACATTGTGGGCCCTCCGGACCCTGTATTCCGGCCTAGGAATGCCCAATTTACAATTCCGGATGTCGTTTTCTACATTTATTGCCATGCCAAGTTGGATGGAACAATTTAGAAAATCAATATAGTACCATATCGTTAGTAAATATTTGATTACGCTAATATTTCCAGATCCTAACTTCCAAGATTCCAATTATCAATGATTCATGAACATTTATATACTGAACATTTAGGCTCCTATTAGACACAGGACCAAATGTACATTAATACTACATAAAACAATTGAATTCACAGGGCAATTTACTGATAAAAATAGTTGAAGTACACAGTAATACTTAAAATCTAAATGTTGTATGTGCTGATTTGTTGTTTAAATTAAATCATTTTATCACGATTTGACCAACACTGAATATTTTGGATTAACAGTACACCTTAGTTGTAATGTCCAGTTTGAAGTCATTATATTGGGTCCACTCTGGTTCTGAACTGTCCACATTCACTCCCGAGCTGAAGATTCATCCACAGAAGTTTGTTCATTGGCTGCAATGTGTTTGTTTTCAGTGTCATCATCTCCTAGTACAATCAGTCATCGGTGCTGTGGTAGAAGGTCTTTGGTCTTGTGTGTGTGTCTTTGAGGGTGGACTCACCTTAAATGTCTGCCTCATCTCTGTCAGCTTCACATCATCGAGCGGCTAACCTTCCACCCTTTTTTTTCTATCGTAGGACATCAGATAACTGAAACCTAGTGAGCCACACAGGTTTCAGCATTTCATCCTCTTGTTTCCATCCTGACAAACAGGATCAGCTTTCAGGGTTTCCGGCTCTGTGCAGTGGCAAATAGTAGGCTCCAGTTGCTCTCTTTATGTACTGACATAAGCCTCAGTGGGTCTGATAGAATCGTTTGCAGTAGTCTTCACTTTCAAGTTATTGTATTGCCTTACTCGTGTCTCTAGATCCTCTCCTCCTGTACCATTTTATCGCAGTGTTGAATGAAGATCTTGATGTTTTGTTCAGTGTCTTGTGAAACATATGTGCTTCCCCAAGACCTGAAAGAATTATTCTTTCTTTGACCCTATATGCGACGTTGAAAAACCAATTTCTTTGATACCTTGTAGAAGTAACTCGCTGTATGACATCCAGAGACAGCGTGGTATGCTGTCAAATGAGACTTACAGCGTGTGCAATGTGATCATATATAGATCCTATGTTTAAATAGGTCAAGAGTCAGTTTGGAGCATCCATGGTGAATCTGGAAGGATCTTTCGGCGTAAACCATCAGGACAGGATGTCTGTATCTTTTGGCTCAGGCGATAACTGGGCGCTTTCGCAAGGGAAGCGCAATGCAGGCACTATCCTCTTATCTGCCTCCTCATGGTTGCCGAAAGCAGAATTCTTCTGAATCTGGGTATATAGTAAAATGCTTCTGCAATTGCTGACAGTAGAAGTGGGTTATAAGATCTTCCTGGACATAAGTCTCTACCACTCATTCACACTAATGGGAGTATGCGCTGGAGGCACAAGGACCCAGAGTCATGTCATGTTTATTTATAAAAGCGCCTTCGAGAAATCAAAGGCTGGCACAAATAAAAATAGAACAGCAAAATCAAGCATTAAACAACCATAACTATAAAGAATAAGCCAAGGTAAAAGATATGTCTTTAAAGCAATTTTAAAACTGTCAACAATCAGACATTCTCTTAACCAGCGCGGTAGAGAAATTACACGAGGTTAGAGCCGAAAAAGGCAAAGAAACGAGATCCCGATAACTTCAAAGCGAACCTTGGGAATCTCTGTAATCCCTCACTGGCTGGAGAGGACGAGAGGGCAATAGGAGCCAGAAGATCTTTCAGGTAACCGGGTCCTGGCCGTGTAGGGCTTTAAAGGTGTAACAAACCAACTTGAAAAGGTGATCCGCCATCAACAGGCAGCCAGTGCAGTTCGCAGCACAGGCGTAATGTGACTGGTTCTAAGAGTCCCAGTCAAAAGCCTGGCTGCAGCGCTCTGCACCAGCTGAAGGCGGCGGATATTGACCCTGGGAGCCCTAGGTAGAGGGATTGCAGTAGTCCAGACAGGTAGTAACAATGGGCGTGGACCAAAGTTGGAAGGTTCTCCTGGGTAATCAGATGTGTTCACCGAGGCGATATTCCTCCAGATGAGTAAAGAGGATTTGACAACAGGCAACACCTGGGATTCCAGGGTCAGACCATCATCAAAAATAACGCCCAGATTTTTGCACCTGTCAGGAGGTAGAGCAGCACGCACACCAAGCAATAAACCCATAATGGCTGTCCAACACCCAAAACCCCCCAGGACGACCTGGATCCACAACCAATACCTCAGTCTTATCCGGATTAAGTCTCAACCAGCTCAACTCATCCAAATTCTGATCTCATCCAGGCGGTTATTAATGCAGAGAGTGCATCACTCTGATCGGGAAGAAAGGACAGGTACAGCTGAGTATCATCTGATAGCAGTGGAAAACTCAAACTGTATCTCCTGATGATTTCTCCCAATGGCAGCATATACACTGCAAACAACACAGGAGCTAAAATGGAGCCTGGTACCCCACACGGCAGGGAGAGGCATCAGAGAAATAAATTCCGGTGACAACTCTCTCTGAGACCTGCCAGTGAGGTAAGAACAAAACCACTTGTGGACTGTGCCAGACAGCCCACAAAAAAACCCTGATCGCTCCAGTAGCACCCATGGTCTACAGTGTCAAATGCAGCAGAAAGATCAAGAAGGACAGAATGGTACAAAGCTTCGATCTCTGGCCATTAGGAGGTGGCTCAATACCCGAACAAAGGGCAGTCTCAGTACTATGCCTTTTCCTGACCAGACTGGAGTATCATAGACATTATAGAAGTAAGATGATCATCCAATTGCAATGCAACTGCCTTTTCATCAACCTTACCAACAAATGGCAAGGTTAGAGATGGGCCGGTATGTTAGCTAGACAGTCTGGGTCCAAGGAGGATTTTTTAGGAGTGGTCGAACTACTGCCTCTTTAAGGGGTCAGGAAAAACCCTCTCAAGTATTCCAGATAATGTCAGCAGAGTTGGGTAGAATAATTCTACACAACCTACTAACAGCAGTGTAGGACCCAGATCCAAACTACAACTAGTTGGTTGCATTGTTTGGATGATCTTCACAATGTCACGAATTCCGGGTGGTGAAAATCCTAACCAGACAGGCTGAGGATAAGATACCAGTCGTCCACCACAATCCCCCGTGGGGAGATGCGGACCGATGCCAGACCTGATGCTGGTAACTTTATCTGCAAAGAAGTGCTGAGCCAACTCCTCGTGATCTAAGCTGAGAAAAAGGCTTCTAGGCTGAAGACAGACTGGATTGCCAGTCTGTCCACAGTCTGGAAAAAGCTGAGCCAGTCGATTCTTTGCAGCAGAAATCTCTCTGGATAGGAATTCTGCCTTCTTACAGTGATTTCTGATTGGTAGCCATCATAATGGGCCAGCAATCTAAGCCTGTCAGCATCAAGGCCGGTTTCCATGAGCTCTCTCCAGCCTTGAGCCTACTACCTTAATTCCTTCAGGCCATCAATCCATGGACTCCTTGGGCCGGATGGTGAGAGCCGAACATGGCTGAAGGCAATTTTGTCCAGAGCATCTCCCACAGCCTTATTATAGGCAAATACAAGACCATCTGGACTCATGCATTCACCCGACAGACTCGATAGATCCAGCACGCCATTGGGTCATCGGGGCCAATACCCATAAAAGGCGGTATTGGACCATCTCCGTAAGGGGCAGACCTATTAGAGGGCCCTGAAACTGAACCTTATGGTGTAATGGTCGACCAACTGATGGTTCCACCCCCAGGTCAGTGATCTCTCCATACCCAAGAGAAAGACCAGATCTATAGAATGACCCCTATATGGGTAGAGGTAACAACCTGTGTCAGGCCCAGTGTATTCATCAACTGGAGAGATTTTGACCAAAATGAGATAGTTCATACGTCGACCCAAGCGTTGAAGTCGCCCAGGGTATTAATCTGAAACCTCTCAACACCAGGTCGACAATGAAGTCTGCAATCTCCATAGGAATTCGCCTCCATCACCTGGTGGACGGTGAGCAGGAGAATCCCACAACCTGCACCTAAGCCCAAGACATATTCAAAAGATCTGGTGTTTCCCCAATAGCACATCCACAAGGCCCAGTTCAGATTTAAACATAATGGCCACACCTCCGCCTTCTGATCCAGCCTTGCGCGGCAGAACACCGAGAACCCAGCTGGAGTTGCCAAGGCCAATATAGAGCGTGGATTTTCATCCAGCAGGTCTCAGTGATGCAAGTCAGATCAGATGACCCAACAAGATCAGCTATAATAGCTGTCTTGTTTTTATAAATCTGGCATTACTGTACACGCCAAAGAGCAGGATAGGCTGTCGAGAAGACCTGGCACCTGTCCGATATCTTGGGACTCTTTGGGTATGGGGACAAGATAAGAGCAACCTCTATCCTGACCCCATTTCACCCAGGACGTCTTCTGGACCCCTAAAACCCCAATCCAAGCCTCCCTTTCCTGTCCCCACAAGGCCCAGCTTTCCATCTTCGTTCTAGCCTCTTCAGAATGCCCAGTGCTCGACACCTAAAATGAGGTGTCGGATGACAATAGTGGGCACTCAAAGGACGTAATTCCCTGAGCCTAGTGGGGGAATAGTGCTAACCGTCATTAATTAATAAAACAACAAAGAATAAACCTAAAAATATCAAACCTATAAATAACACACTCTATAAAATAACACACTCTCCTCACTCTCTCTCTCTCACTGAGGGAGGGCAAATAAAAACAAAATAAACTAACATAAACCAAAATAAACCCCAACTCAAAAATAACCAAAGTAATAAAAACCCAGCGGGAGCCAAACTTTTTCAGGAGGGCCAGCACCGAGGTGGACCTGCGAGGGAGCAGCACCACGAGCTAGACTCATGTGGAATAGACTATCATGGCATCGACCCTCCAACCACCTCAGTTCCTTTTTTCCCGCCGTTGAGTATGCTTCAGTAACGATGTCGCTCGCCCGCCAGTAGTCAAAATTTGAATTAGCAGCTAGTTTTCAGTTTTATTGTTTTGTAAGATTTCACAAAAGTACCAATAACATTTTAAAATTATACTTTTATTATTCTACAAGAAAGAGTCTTCAGCCCTCCATTGTTGGAGTTGACCATGAGTGGGGCAGGTCACAGTAGGAGACTCACGAAAGCTATTCAGTCAGTTGAGGCTGGGTCTGGTCCACCCCCCTCTCCGGAAGGGGGAGTCTGACAACAGACAGTCCAGTGTTCGGGGAGAGGGGCGGGCTTCCCGGAAACACAAAAAGAAACTGTACCATTCACAGCACCGTTCGTCCTCAAGCTCTTCCTCGGCCCACCATTTGAAAAAGAGACGGCATCACTTGAGGTCACGCTCTGGTATGTCTGCATATAGACGGTCAGTTGTCGAGGTCCAGAGTCAGTCTCCACCTCTTTTGGAGTCTCCTCCTGCTTCTGTCTCTGATAACTGCATCTTTTGACACCGGTCCCTCCCCGCCTGGGCTGTAGAGTTTTAGGTGAGCAGTTTCACCATTGGGCCGCCTATGGAGCAGTGGGCGCAGAGGTTGTCCTGACTGCCCAAACCGGCTAGTCCATCACCGGGGCCTTCAGGTCTGCTGGTTTTGGAGCAGCAGGTGGGGTGGTTAAGACTGCCAAGTCACGGGCGCGATCCTTGGTGCCCGTTGACTCCGCGTTCGGTGTCTATCCCCTCACATGGGTGCAGCACAGGGATCACACCGATGCCTTTATCTCCTGCTATTTTTCCTCCTTTACCTTCAAATCACAGTTTGCAGACTTCTGTTGTGGTGCCACAGTCTGCAGTGCCTTCCTTCCCTGCGCCTCAATCAGAGCCAGCTTCTTTGACGCCAGGTTTGCTCGCGGTGCCGTGCGTGGTGTCGCATCCACTGCCAGCATCATTTTCAGTGCCAGGTGTGATGTCGGCATTGCGCTCGGCACCATGGCACCTGCTGGTGCCACTCTCTGTGTCGCCACCGCTTCTGTACTAGGCCATCCTCTTTAGTGGCACCGGGGTGTCGGCGTTTACCCTGTTTTTCAGAGGTTTTCGACTCTGATTCTGTCTCTCCTCCTCTTCCTCCTGGTTTCACCCTTTCCTGTCTATAAGTCCCTCCTGGACTGTCAGGATGACATTGAGCCTGATCCTGATCTTTGGCTGGGTGATGATTTTGATGCTGAGTCCACCTTAGGAGTGAGGGATCAATCCTCCTGCAGAACCTGTGGTCGAAGACCTTTCTTTAAGTCTCTGCTCAAGGAATTTAAGATTCTACCCTTTCTCTTCAGACCAGGAAGCCGTCTGGGAAGCTTTTCGTCTCAGTATCTGTATGTTCCAGAAATCACTATGGATTTAAACCCTCGGTGTACAGCCCTCTTTCGAGACCCTTTCCAAGATGGTGTGGAGCAACAACGACTCTTATTCCTCTGTGGCAAAGTCCATAGATAGAAATATGCTTCTCCCAAGGATCATTCCATCCTGGCCTAGAGCCTTTGCTGATGCCATAGTGGTCCTGATAGAGAATGACAAGGTTGTCCTTCCTCGGAATCACAGCTCATCCTGTAAACAAAAGAATCTCATAAGATCGACACCTTGGGTGAGCGAGTCTTTGCTTGCTTCAACCCGTGGGCATGCGCATTGCCTAGCTACCAGGGTTATTTTTCTCAATACAAGTATGTACTCTGGCATTTGCTCAAAGCAACAGTAGAAACTCTGCCCAAATCAGAGTTAACTCAGAGCTACTACAGACCATTACTAAAGTATCGAATCCAACAATCAACAGATTAAAGCCGCCATGGGACGCTTTTGATACTGCCTTCAGGCGCGGAGGCTGGTAGCTGCACCCATTGTCATTCTTGGTTGCGCACTCGGACTTCACGAATGAACCCAACAAAGTCATGGTCTTACCTTTCGATAGTATATATCTGTTTGGACCTCAAGTGGAGCAGGCACTAGAGACTGCTCAGAAAACTAGGTCCCACTTTGGACAGCTAGAACCCCTCCACTGCCTCTAGGAGGCAGGTATAACATCAGTTTCATAACGATGTCCTTTCATGGCAAAAGCAGAGGAGGTTTAACAGAAACAAATCCCTCAGCCGCTAAAGAAATGCAGCAAAAGGCACAGGGCCCAAAAGTACACAGTGCCACTCTCTGAGTTTTATTGCACGGTTCCACCTCAGCTATCTGAGAGGGACTCTTCCCTGGCAGTAGGAGGATGTCTGACTCATTTCTTCAACCAGTGGATCGATAACATTAGACAAATGGGTCCTCAGGATAATCTGTCAGAGGTACTCTGTCAACCTGTCAGAAATCCTCCAGCTCATCCTCCCAGCGTCAGCCCAAACTGTCTGCTACACAGTCAGACCTCTTACTTCCAGTGCAAGGTCTTCTGAACAACAGGGCAGTAGAAGTAGTCCCGCTGGATCAGCAAAACACAGGTTTCTACTCCGACTACTTTCTGGTTCTAAAAAAACAGGCTGTATGTGCCTATTCTCGACCTCAGAATGTTAAATAAGTTCCTCTACGGGAAAGTTAAAGATGATATTACTCGGTACCTATGTTACCTTTGATTCATCAACATGATTGGCTAGCCTCCCTGGACATGCAGGATGCTACCAACACATTCTCATACAAAAGCACCACAAGCACCTAAGTTAGTGGCATTGGGTCAGCACTACCAATTCAGAGTCCTGCCCTTTGGGCTATCCTTGGTGCCTCAAGTCTTTACAAAGTGCTGTGCAGTTCTTGCAGTGCATCTGAGGAAAATCAGAATCCAAGTATTCCCATATCTGGACAACTGGCTTCTCGCATGCCCCTCCAGACAAGAGACTCTGGAGGCCGTGGCTACGGCCTCAGACTTCCTCATGTCCATGGGAGTCCTGCTCAACCTGAAAAAGTCGCAGCTGCAGCCCTCCCAGAAGCTTTTCTTCATATAGGAGCCCTTCTGGACACCTCCTGCGCAAAAGCCTTCCTTCCGGAAGACAGAAGGAGCGATATCCTTCAGATGGCCTGCTTCATTAGAGAGAACAACTCAGTTTGAGCTCTTTTGATGCAGCGGATGCTGGGTCTCTTGGCATCCTCAGTGTTCACTGTACCTCTGGTTTGTCTCCACATGAGAACCTCTCAGTGGATAGCCTCAGTGCTCACCAACCACTCACCCTCAGTCCTTTCACATCAAGGTGACAGAACCATTGAAAGTCACTCACCTGGTGGTCTCAGGAGATAACCTTCTGGAGGATATCCCTTGCCCCTCTAGATCCCCAGATCTCCATTACCATGGATGCATCCTTAATGGGCTGGGAGCTCACTGCCAGGATCTCCATACCCAGGGCACGTGGACCCAGGACAAGTCCCAACTCCACATAAATGTTCTGGAAATGAGGGCCGTCCTCTATGCAGTCCGAGCTTTGAAGGACATACTCTGTCACAAGACCATTCTCCTTCAAACGGACAAGAAGGCAGTGATGTATAACATCAACAAGCAGGGCAGTTCACTCTTACCCATTATGCAGGGAAGCAATAGAGTGTGGGAGTGGTGCCCCAGAGCACAAGTCTCTGATTCAGGTGGTCTACCTGCCAGGAGTACAAAACAAACTGGCAGACCATCTCAGCAGAACAGAGACAAGTCCTCATGAGTGGTTTCTCGACTTAACGATCGTTCAGTCACTCTACAAAATGAGAGACTCCAGACTTGGACCTTTTGCATCCCACTCAAACAAAACTGCCTCTCTTCTGCTCCAGAAATCAGGACCTGGCGTTTTTGTCAGGATGCATTCAGGCTGTTGGTGGACAAAATGCTTTCTGTATCTATTCCTCCTCTTCCTCTAGTTCAGAGTGCTGCTCAAATTGGAGGCACATGGGGGAGGGCAGACTGATTCTCATTGCCCATTTTGGCCTCACAGATCTGGTTTCCTGTAATCAACAGGCTATCGAAACCTCCCAAACCACTTCCACTCCAGTGAACCTTCTGACCCAGGGCCCTGTAGTTCATCCCAACCTGAGGTCCTTCACTTCCATGCCTGGCTCCTGAGGAGATAGAGGTGAGCAAGTTTAACATTCCTTGTAGAGTCTGAGATATTCTGCTATTTCTGTGATGAGCCAGCTACTTGAAAAATATACACAGCTAAATGGAGCGTTTCTCTGGCGGGTGTCGCGAAATCATCTTGAATCCTTTCATGCCACCAAGTAAAGTCCTGGAGTATCTCTTAGACCTCTCTAACACAGGTCTGCAGTACTCTATAGTCAAAGTTCATCTTTGCGCAATTTCCGCATACCATGAGCCTGTACTTTCTATGTCCTTGGCTCAGTTACCTGTAGTTAAATGGTTTCTTAAGAGCATTCTGCATACCAGACCTCCCATTAGACGTCCAGTTGCACTCTGGGACATTAACCTTGTGCTAGACCTGCTCACTCATTAACCCTTCGAGCCTCTAGCTACTTGCGAGTCAAAATTTCTAACTTGGAAGATGGCCTTCTTGGTGGCCATTACTTCTGCCATAGAGTATCAAAAATGTACATTTGGTCACAGACCCTTCAGTACAATGTATTTCCAAAGGACAAAGGTGCTTCTTAGGACTCATCCTAGGTTCCTTCCTAAGGTTGTCTCGAATTTCATTTGAATCAGCCTATAGTCCTTCCTACCTACTTTGCAATTTCCAGAATGAGAGGTGTACCCTTCATTCTTTGGATGTAAAGAGCTTTGCAGTTCTGACTGGACAGGACAAAAGAGATCACACAAGGCTCAACAACTTTGTTTGTCTTCTTCCAGCATGACCCGCTGGGTCAGCCTGTTATTATCAAGTGCATTTCCAGCATGGTTGGTGGCGTACCTTGCCACTGCCACTCCATGGCACAGGGTCAAGCTGGAAGGCAAAGTGTACCTCACTCTTCCAGATTAGTCACGACATCTCAGGCAGAAATTCGTAATGTTCCCATTGCAGCCATTTTGCAGTGTGGCCACCTGGAGCTCCGTGCACACTTTCATTAAGCTTACTATGCCTTAGATGTCCATGCCAGACAGCATCAGTCTTTTGGCAGGACAATTCTTAACGGACTTCTGTCCTAAGTGCTCCTCCTCTCTTGCTGCCGTCTCGGAGGATTATTATAGCTCGGTACTCCCCATTGGTGTGAATGAGTGGTGGAGACTTTATGTCCAGAAGATATTTAAATTATGTACCTACTGTAATTCTTGATGTTCTTGGATGAAGTCTCCACCACTCATCTCTACCATCCCGAGCTCACTTCTCTCTGTTTATGGTGTTCACTCCTTCAATCTTTGGGCTGTGAAGACTTTATTATTCAACCCTTCTTACATGGGTCATTCAGACTATCTTACATCCGTTATTTAGGTTAGGCCTCTCTAGGTTGAATTACACTGCACTCCTCGTAAAGGTACTGAGGCGGTTGGAGGGTCAACTCCAAGGTAGTCTATTCCACAAGCCTAACTCACAGTGCTGCTCCTTCTCAGGTCCACCTCGGCGCTGGCCCTCCTGAAAAAATGTTGCTCCCGCTGGGTCCTAGCACCTCCGGCGTACTCCCATTAGTGTGAATGAGTGATGGAGACTTTGTCCAAGAAGATCAAGAATTACGGTAGGTATGTGATTTCCATTTTCTTCTGACATCCTCTTGTGTAACATACTCATCAGAGCGCTGTATGAGATCTGTTTTGTTGTTGTTGTTGTGAAGGTACTGCTGATACACCTTTCCCTGCAGCATCTCTTGCGAATCTGATCCCATGAGAAGTCGCAATCCTCCTGTTCCTACTGCTCTCTCAGCTCGTTCTTACTGTTTCACTGAGAACTCCTGATCATTCTTATAATTATCAAAAATGACAATGACTTCTACTGGGTTTGCTGTAGATGGAGGTGTGAATGTGACAAGAAGTGCTTTCCAAAGGCTGTCCCATGTACGCTGTGCAGGAACTGCTCTGACCATCGCCATGGCATCGTATATGTACACTGAGCGTAACAGAGGAGGGGAAGAACTTCGAGCTTCTGCTTCATCGATGAGATAATTTCTTAAGACATGTTTGGTATTATGTTTGTAGAGGTTTCCGTCCGGAGTTTCTCTTGCAAGAGGATATGTTATGAGCGGATGGGAAAATGCATCTTTCGTGTCAGAGCACTTTGCAACAATGATACAGAGAGCCTGATGGTCTTCTTTCAAGACCGATTCCACTTTGGGTTTCTTTTCTTTCTTGTCCATTCCCATGGAAATTCTGCTGCGTTTAATGGGCTTGAAGAAACAACTTTCCATGATAGGGCGGCTGTTTATAAATGCACTCAACATAACCCTGTAGCCCTTGCCTTCAAGGCCCTCTACTTTTGCGGTGGTATTTCAGTGCCTGTTGCAATGTGTCATGCTACACCCTGACATGGATCTAAATATGTGTGAAGTTTCTTCACTAGCTCTTTCACTTGACCATCATGTTTCTTCATGGCACCATATGTCAACTCATTGTGTGTGGCCAATGTTTTTAGACTCTTCTCCTTCAGCGATAAACAACTTTTAGCGAGCTTGTTGGAATTCAAAATGAAGTCACCAGCAGATTCCTCAGACGTACTGTAACCGCCTCTCATGGGTCCACCCCTCACCTTGACCTCTCTGTTGATTGAGACCTCAGTCACTCGGTCACCAGGTATCGTGGAGAATGCCTCACCGGACAGACTAGCCCCAATGCCATATTCCTGCAGTTCATTGTATGCATTCTCATTGATGGTTTCAGATTGATGAGGTCTACATGATGCCATGTCAAATACCGAGTAGTATTGATGGTTGAATGCAAACAGTAAAGGTAGAATATCTTGTTGAGCCTGCAGATGCAAGTTCAGATTCTTGTCTCTGTATGTGGCGACCTGGGCGAGAAAGAGAGCTGGTGTCTCAATGAGCCTGTCACCCACTGTCCCATGGTGCCAAAGGTTTCCAGCATTCTTGACTGCACTTCAGGGAAAGAATCATCCAAGGGGACAAGATTCAGAGTTCTGCCGATACAGATCTTCTCACGTAGATGAGCTTTTCTTGTAGTCTGTTGGTTAGTGAGCTGTGAATCTTGGATCCCATGAATCGTAGCAGAGCCTCGAGGGACTGTTTATGTAACCTCATTGTTCTAGAATAGTGGCATCCTTCCAAGGCCTGGTCAACAGATCCATCCATTATCATCCCTGCCTGAACCCACCAGTCATGAAGTCCCATAGCACCATATTGCTTGTGGAGGATCTTCTGCCTCACCATTAGTTCATAACATCCTCCCATTAAATTAACCACTTTTGTATATTTTCTTCTTTCCACATTATTTGTGCAATCTTGTAGAAAACTGCATGATCGCTATGGCTGAAGATATGGTCAATTTGTAGGTAATCCATTAGATCCATGAGAGAGTCAAGGTAATATTTGTAAACTGCATCATCTGGTTCACATGGTATAATGGGCAGGAAATCAATTTTGGATTTGGAGGTAGTGGTTGATGTTGCTTTTTTATTAAAAGCTGTCCATGATCCTTGGACTGAACGAGATTCATCTTCTCTGGAAGATTCTATGCTTGCTGCCAGAGACCAAATACAATCTTTGCTCAAACGAAGATCAAGCTCGGTCCTTCTTTCATCCTCATCGTAGGATGGGACAATCAGTGAGGGGTTTCTCTTTCCTGTTTTATAATCCCCATAGTCAACAGGTTCTGAGCTCTCAAAGGTTTCCTGGACTTCTCTTGTTGAGCTGCTTGAAATGTTCTGTTCTTGTACTGGCAAATCGTAGATAACAGCAGGACACGAAATTCGGGGTGCATAAATCGTTGAGTTAGGGTCATGTGTTGTTGAGACTCCTGTTAATGTCTGTTGCTTACCATCTGAGTTATCAATTGTGACATGAGTTAGCTGTCCAGGTGGAATCGTGTGCGGTGCTTTTTTTTTCTCAGATTTACTATCATGGGCCAATTTCTTGTTTTGTCTTCTGACATCTGTGTAAGAAATACCAGCCCCCGAATGATGTAGAAGATTGTCTGCTTCTTTACTTCTGGTGAGACGATGAATGACCATGGATAGAACTGTTGGCTTTGGAGAATGTTCTCCGGTAATGAGGCATTGCCAGTCACTAGCAATGGACCATATCTTGGTAGCTTGAATTTCTGTTGGGATGGTCACATAACCTAGAGCATTAATCTTCTTAGAAGGGCTTATAGAGAAGTCTATCGCATTGAAGATTTCCAGAATGAGTTCATAATTATCAAGCTCAGAAAGCAAGTCTTCGTATTCCATAGGAAACTGCGGTGACTCAATTTGTCTGTCTTTTAATTTCTGATTGATCATCTTTGCAAATGCCTTGGTGATATCACTGTCTCTGAACCCAGCTCCTCTCAAGGTTGCCAAAGAATAATCAAATGGGTTTACTTTTGTTGAGTGAAGAATGATAGGATTCCTATGTATCCCCTTTCCCACAGTAAATCTGTCTCATCTCCAAATTCATTGCTGATAAGATTCTTCAACTGAAATGTGTGATTTATTCCAGCATCTTGTTTGCATCCATGGAACTTGTAGAGATTATGAAGCTCCTCCAGTAACTCTAGGAGTAAATAGCAACATTTCTGCTCAACAACCTTTCTTCTCATGATTTGAAGAAACTCTGTTTCAGCACTCTTTGTGTGAATTCTTTCCAATCCACCTGATGTTTGCCTCTCTCGTTTGCCGACGTAGATGAATGTGTTGTAACAGCTTTGATGGTATTTGACGTCCACAGCAAAGACATCAACATTGGCGGTAGCAACCTTCAAATGTTTGGCTGCACCAGACAAAAGAGCAACATCGGAATTTTCATTGCATAACATGCTTTCATGCAATGTAATCTTTCCATCTTCAAGTTCAACTCTTTGGAGTTTTTCTTCCATGGTTCCTCTCTTTTTCCTTTTCTTATCACAAATGAAGCAGGTCTCATCCTTCTTAAATTCCAATGATTTCCTTTTACATCAAGTTACATGGACCGCTTCACTGCTATTGGACGTCTGTGGGTTGGGTATGCCGGATAATTCAGCTTCAGAAGATTGATCTGAAGAAAGTTGTTTCATTGAGTTGGTGTTTAATTTCCTTTCACTGGTGAAATGTTGGCGACACCTTGTCTGAACAGGTAGGTCTGTTTCTCCAGGGCCAGGGGAAAGTTGGTCACAGATTTTATTCCATACGAGGTTGACGTTTTTGGTGTACTCAGAAGTTGGTTTTGTGACTGACCATCTCTCTGCAAAAGCCTTGATGGTATTCAGCCCATTTAAACAACATGAAGTCTTGCTGTATTCTGACTTATTGCAGTTAGCCCTAGCACTTGAACTGCTCCAGAGAGGAAAGAGTTAAATTCTATGCAGGGCATAGGACGTTGAGCTCGAGTTCGGTTCAGATCTCTATCTGCTGCACTTTGAAGTGTAACCATCAGATTCTTTACTCCACTTAACTGAACAGTCGCTCCGGAGATTTCTCCTCTGCTCACAGTTCTCAGTTGGTTAAAGTCGTCGGTTTTACTGATAAATTCTTTGTTTTTTTCAGTTCAGATCTCTGTCTGTGGTGCAGTATGTAGGTAGGCAGTGGACTAGATTTGAAAAAAAAAAACTTGTGGAAATTGTAAACTTGTTATTCAACCGGTTCAGCTGAACCGGTTGCTGTGTAGAACTTGTGTTTTATTGTTTATTCTGTGAATTTAGTGTGTGGTACCGGTCCTTATCGGTTTTAAAAAAGAGTGTTTTTACGTTTTTTTCAAATACCTGTGACATGGTTAGAAACTGATAAGGGAGTCTTGCCTGGCTGAAGCCGAATAAAGGGTAACTTTTTTGATTTAGGATGGCTATGTCTGAGAAACCCAAAAGAAAAACTGGACCCACTGGGTTTCAACACTGCAGTGTATGTGGGGAGGCCTTTGCTAAAGTTGATCCCCATGCCACTTGTGTTTATTGTCTGGGGTTTGACCACCTCGATTCAGACTGCCAAATTTGCAAGAATTTCCCAAAAGCCACCCTAGATAAAAGATTGGGCAGGCTTAGGGAAAAGGAGGCCGAGAAGTCCACTGACCCAGACGGTCAGCCCGGTTTGGTTCCGACCGAACCAGAAGGAGCGCCCTCTGACCAGGGCGAGACTCCTTCAGGCAAAAGGAGAGCCGATTCTGAGGGATCGGTTCCATTAAAAAGAAAAGAAAAATTGGTCAGTTTGGATCCAGCACCGCATCATCCGACCGCTGAGAAAATTGCCCCGAGCGATTCGCTTAGTGGAATTGCTTCGTTCGGTTCCAACTGATCCGGTGCCTTCTGGCAGGCATTCGGTTCAGTCAGTTCCTCCGGTTCAAAATTATACCCCTGAAGATTTTTACGAACTGGACTTGGAGGGGGAGGATGATTATGATAATGATGAAGGTGATGATGATGATGTAATAGAAGGTCTGGATGAGCCCATAGAACCAGACATCTCCCCGGTCAGGCCTTCTGGTGTTTCCCCTCCTAGGCTCTCTGAGTCCCCTTCCCACTTTGTGTTCTACAGGAAAGTGGCAGAAACCCTCCAGCTCCCTATGGAAGAAGCTGTTGAGGAACAAGAGGAGCCTGACTATGAGGAGATGATGGACATCTCAGAGTCCAAAAGGTTGTCTGTTCCCCTTCACAAGTCTTTTGGGAGACGGACACAAAAGTTGTTAAAAACTCCAAATTCATTACCTCCTGTGGACAGGAGGTACATGTTGTCAGGCTCAGGTACGGAGTACTTGTACCAGCAATGCAGCCATGTTGGGGTCATGCAGGCTGCAGCCTGTGATAAGGCTAACATTCCCTTGGCTTCACACCCCCCAGATAAAGACTCCAGGAAGCTGGATGCCATGGCAAAGAAGCAGTACATGGCATCTTCTTTGGGGCTCAGGCAGACTAATTATATGGCCTATATAGCTAAGTACCCGAAGTCCAGGTAGGACACTGTACTGGAACTGGCTAAGCAGGCCTCTTCCTAGCTGGCCAAGGAGCTGGGGGAGGTGGCTGCTGATGGGATTGAGGCATCGAAGATCCAATTTCATGCTGCTGTAGACTCCAAAGATATATCATCTAGAGTCATGGCTACATCTGTGGCTCTTCGGAGACTAGCTTGGCTCAGGTGTACTAATCTATCTCAGGATACCCAGGCTAAGGCTATGGATTTCCCTGTAGTTAATAATTCTCTGTTTGGGGAGCAGACAGAGAATTATATGAAGAAGATGGATGAATACAGGACCACCTATAGGAGTGCACAGGCCAAGGAAAGGCAGGCAACTCCTCAAAGGCAGCAAGCTAGGGGCAGGGGCAGGCATTTTCATAGGCCTTTCTACCAAGCATAGGCCTTCTCTCCTTTTTCCCAGAGGGGGTTCTTCAGAGGGAGAGGCAAAAGGGGGATGAGCAGGGCTGCATCCACCTCTCAGCCTAAGGCTCCTGCCAAGCAGACACCCTGATGTGTCAGCCCAGGTCGACTCCCCCATTCCTGTAGGAGGCAGGCTGGCTTACTACTTCCAGGACTTGAAGTCTGTTACCTCACACAAGTGCGTCTTGGAGGTAGTAAGCGAGGGACTGTCTCTCAGCTTCAAAAAATTTCCAAAGCTGAGAGCCAGATCTTTTCCACCTGCAAACATCTCTGAAACCATTGCCCTAGAGGCAGAGGTTTCATCTCTACTGGCCTTAAGGGCCATAGAGAGGGTTCCTACAATCCACAGGGCCAAAGGTCTGTACTCCAGGTACTTACTGACCCCGAAAAAAACAGGGGAGTGGCAGCCCATCCTAGACTTAAGATACCTGAACAAACATCTGTTAAAGCCAAAGTTCAAAATGGTGACTCTGTGAATAATTCTTCCCTCTCTAAGGCCAGGGGACTGGCTAGCCTCCCTGGACCTAAAGGATGCCTACTTTCACATTCCCATCAGGTGGTCCCACAGAAAGTACCTCAGGTTCAAACTGCCTTCAGGCCATTACCAGTTCAGAGCAATACTCTTCGGTCTAACATCAGCTCCAAGGATGTTCACAAAATGCCTAGCAGTAGTAGTGGCATTCCTAAGGAGAAAAAAATATCTCCATATTCCTGTACCTGGACGACTGGCTCATAGTGGGTCAGTCTCCAGACCAAGTCAAGTCAGATTTGAAAGTGACCCAGCAAGTGCTCACTTCTCTAGGTTTTCTTCTCAATCTTCCCAAGTCAGTTCTGGAGCCAGTGCAACTTTTGACCTTTATAGGGGTAGAACTGGACACTGTCAAAGCAAGAGTATTTCTCCCCCTGGTAAGGGCCATCATAAAATTGTCTTCTTCCTTCCACCTTCTGGTTACTCGACCAGCAAGGCACTTCCTTCAGCTTTTGGGCCACATGGCAGCTTGCACTGCAGTGGTCAAAGGAGCCAGATTTCAGATGAGGGACATTCAGTTTCACCTGAGGGCCTTTTGGTCTCAGAAGAAAGACCCTCTAACCAAACTTATTCTAGTGACTCAGACCCTGATCCAGGCTCTTCAATGGTGGCAGGATCAGGACAATCCAGGCAAGGAGTCCCATTCATCACTCAATCTCATTCAGTGGTTCTAACCATAGATGCTTCTCTCCTGGGGTGGAGAGCCCACCTGGGGACTCTCACAGCCCAGGGATTGTGGTCCACTCAGGAGTCTCGTCTCCACATCAATCTCCTGGAGCGCAGGGCATTTTTTCTGGCCCTGCAAGCCTTCTTGGAATCAGTACAGAACTAGGTGGTTCAAGTCAGGACAGACACCATCACCACCATGTGGTATATCAACAAAAAGGAGGCACTCGGTCTACGGCCTTGTGCACGGAAGCCATGAACTTATGGTCCCTGGCTTATTCTCTACAGACCTCTCTGGTAGCAGTCCACCTTCCAGGAATGGACAATGTGCTAGCAGATGCATTGAGCAGGATCTCCCAGGGCCATCACGAATGGTCCCTGGATCCCCTAGTGTTAAAAGTGATTTTTTCAAGGTGGAGCACTCCAGAGATAGATCTCTTTGCAGCCCCAGGTAATCACCAACTTCCTCTCTTCTCTTGCAGACCTTCAGTATTGGGCTCAGTCCCTCTGGATGCTCTGGTTCTGGATTGGGAAGGAAAATTTCTGTATGCCTTCCCTCCTTTTCCTCTACTGTCCAAGGTTCTAGTCAAGATAAGATCACAGTCTTGCAAAGTGATCCTCATTGCCCCGGATTGGGCCAGGCAGCCTTGGTATCCCCTGTTGCTGTCTCTAGCAGTTCATTTTCCCCTGTCTCTTCCCAGGAATCACAACCTGTTAACCTCCTCTCAGGGGAGGATCTGGTACCCCAACCTTCGGTCTCTCAATCTCAAGGCATGGCTCTTGAAGAGTTAAGAGTATGAAACTTTGCATCTGTCTCAAGGGGTTCTGGACATTCTCAAAGCCTTTCAAAAACCTGCCACCAGAAAAACTTATAACTCCAAATGGAAAAGATTCAGCATTTGGTGTTCCAAGAAGCATATATTCCCAGATACTGCTGACTTGTCTACAGTTCTGGATTACATGGTTCATCTTAATGGCCTAGGCCTCAGACCAGCTACCCTCAAAGTACACTTGTCAGCTGTTTCTGCTTTTCTGTCGGTGGGAAAGCCCTCCTCTCTGGCATCTCATCCTGTTTTTTGTAAATGTTTTCAAGGGATTGCTTCATACGAAATCCCCTTTGAAGGATCCTACTCCTGCTTGGGACCTTAATGTTTGCATTGCTCAGTTTATACAACCCCTTGCGAGCCTTTGTCTTCAGCAGAGCTTAAGTACTTGACTTGGAAAACTGTGTTCCTGTTAGCTATTATCTCTGCCAGACGTATCAGTGAATTACAAGCTCAGTCAGTGAAGCCTGATTTTATCTCATTCCATAGAGATAAGGTGGTCCTTAGAACTAATAGGAGGTTCTTACCTAAAGTGGTTTCAGATTTTCATTTGGACCAATCCATGTCTCTCTCTGTGTTCTTCACTGATCATTCTTCTTCAGGAGAGAGAAGATTACACAGTTTAGATGTTAAAAGGGCCCTTAGCTACTACATTGAGCGTACTAAAACACACAGGTTTGACTCTCTCCAGTTGTTCCTCACTTATGGGGAAGTGGGGAAGGGCAAACCTGCCACTAAGAGAACTATTGCCAGGTGGATTGTCTCTTGTATACAATTCTGCTATGTGAAGCTAGGCAAAATACCACCCTCGGCCTGAGGGCTCATTTGACTAGAGGTACAGCTGCTTCCCTGGCTGCTGCCAGGGATATTCCCTTACTAGAGATATGCAAAGCAGCCACCTGGAAAACAGTCCATACATTCACCAAGCATTACTCTCTGGATATCCAGGCTAGGAGTGATGCTCGGTTTGGTACAGCAATACTGCAGAGCCTATTCCCAAAATAGGTTTGAATCCATCCTCCATGGAGGTACTGCTTGGTAGTCTGCAATAAGTCAGAATACAGCAAAACTTCATTGTTGTTTGAAAAAAAAAATTACTCACCTTAGTAATTGTGTTTCTTCTAATGGAGTTTTGCTATATTCAGACCTCTCTCCCTGCCTCCCCTCTCAGAACCTGTTTTTTGGAAAGTGGGCTGGCAGGTGCAGTGTTGCACCCAAGGGGTGCATTTGGGCACTCCCTCTTTTTAGAGAGGGGGAGTGGGTTATGTTTATTTTAATAGTCATAAGTTGTTCACTACCTGGTTTTTGATTTTGGATTTCTCGACTTGAGTCTTTTGGGGATCCAAAATATTGGGTTGGTATTTGGCTAGTAAAACTTTACAATTTCTACATAGTGGGTTTAGTTAGTTAGTATTGGCTCATAAGAACCTGATGATTACACTTCAAAGTGCAGCAGACAGAGGTTTGAACCGAGCTCAAGCTCAGTGTTCTATGCCCTGCATAGAATTTAACTCTTTCCTCTCAGGAGCAGTTCAAGTGCTGGAGCTAACTGCAATAAGTCAGAATACAGCAAGACTCCATTAAAAACACAATTAATAAGGTGAGTAATTTTTCTCTCTCTAATATTTGTTGCAATTCCATATCTCTAATTTGGTTCTCACAAAGAACACAGGTATGCAAATTGGATGGATTGACCAATCCAACAGGTACAGCTAGAGGGCTAACCATGTTTCTGAAACAGAAACAGAAACTAAAACTAAAAACTAGAACCTAGAAATACAAACTAAACAGACATACAACGTACATGAACACGTCACGCAATCCTGTGAACAAAGTGGCAAATTCTCACAGAGTGGACGCAATTTTGGGTCAACAGCACAAACAAGCAGATTGATGCGTTAAGTATTGTTTATTTATATTTATGTTCTATTATATTAATTTAATATGTGTTTATATTAAACATAATAATAGTAAACTCCCTGTTCATGAATCATTGATAATCGGTATCTTGGAAGCTAGGGATCTGGAAATTATTAGCGAATCAAGTATTTACTAGCGATATGGTGGCCATATTGGATTGTTGTGGCCATTTTGGATTTTCTAAGTTGTTCCATCCAACTTGGCATGGCAATAAATGTAGAAAATGACACCTTGGAATTGTAAATCAGGCATTCCTAGACCAAGCTATGGGGCACGGAGGGCCCAGAACGTCCAACATCAGAAATAGGCCCCACGAGGGGCCATCCACCAATTTTCTCTGTGGTAACAAGCAAATTCTGAAAGGTGAAGTCTATCTACACAGGAATCTGTAGAGATACCAACCTCTGCATTGTAAATCGAAAGATTAAGCCGGTACACTTGTCTAACCTCGGATCCCTTGGCCTGAAGGCTTGGCTCTTGAGGATTTAGAGTTTGCCAGCCTGCACCTCTTGAGGAGGTGATGGCAGTTCTCAGGGGCTCACAAAGGCCCTCAAGTAAGAAAACCTATGCTTCCAAGTGGAAAAGGTTCTCAATTTGGTGTGGAACACTGGGATTGATCCTATTGCAGCTGGTTTACCTATCCTCCTGGATTCAAACAACATGAAGTCTTGCTATATTATGACATATGCAGTGAGTCCCAACCTTCGAACTGCTCCGAGGTGAAAGAGTTAACTTTCCATGCCAGGCATGGAACTTTGAAACACAAGCTCGGTTGAAAACTCTGTCTGTTGTTCTTCAAACTCAAACTGTCAGATTCTTTACTCCGCCTCACTGAACAGTCGCTCTGGAGATTTCTCCTTCTGCTCGGTTCATTTTGTCGGTTAAAGTATTAATTTTTCATTTTTGAACCAATTTAAACCACAACCGTCGGTTCAAGCTCTGTCTGTGGTATTGTAAGTACTAGATAGGTTTTACATTTACTTTCTGTGTGGAACTTAAGCGGTATTATCGGTTCGGTTTGAACTGATCAGGTTGTTGAAAATACATTAATCTGTCCTTTGAAGTGCAGTTCCGGTTCTTATCGGTTCTAAAAAAACGTTTCATTACGGTTTTCCACAACCCGTGACACGGTTGGGAACTGATAAGAGAGTCTTCTTAGCGGATTGCCATAAATGGGCAAGTTTTGGTTAGGCTGGCACTATGTCTGAGAAACCCAAAGAAAAACCGGGCCCACTGGGTTCAACACTGCAGTGTTTGTGGGAAGCCCTTGCCAAGGCCCCAGCCCCCACCACCGTGTGTTTATTGTCTGGGGTTTGACCACCTCAATGCAGACTGCCAGATTTGCAAAATTTTCCTGCAGCTACCCTGGATAAGAGAGTTGGTAGGCTCAGGGAAAGGGAGGCCAAGAGTCCGCTGACCGGATGGCCAGCCAGGTTCGGTTGTGCCGAACGGAGGAATACTCCTCTGACCAGGCGAGACTTCCTCGGGCAAAGGAGAGCCGACTCAGAGGAGTCGGTTCCAGCAAAGGACTAGAAAATCAGCAGGTGTGGAGCCAAAATTTCCCTCTCCAACCGCTGAAGAAATAAAAAGCGATTAAAATTGTCCAGTCGCTTTCTCGGTTCCGACCAAACGGCACCATCAGGTAAGCGTATGGTTAAATTAGGTTCCACCGGTTCAAGAATATGATTTAGAGAATTTTGAACCGGAGGAGGAGGAAGAGGATGAGGAGAGTGAATGTGGATTTGAAAGTCTGGATGTGCCCATTGAACCGGACATCTCCCCAGACAGACCTTCAGGAGTGTCTCCCCTAGGCTTCTGAGTCCCCTCTCATTTTATGTTTTATAAAAGTGGCTGAAACCCTCCAGCTCCCTATGGAGGAAGCTGTGGATGATCAAGAGGAGCCTGACTGTGTAGAAATGATGGATATCCCAGAGTCTAGGAGACTGTCTATTCCTTTCGCATAAATCTTTTGGGAAACAGACAGTAAAATTCAAAACTCCTCACACTATACCTCCTGTGGATAAAGAATGGACAAGAGGTACACATTGTCAGGCTCTATCACGGAGTTCCTTACACAACAATGCAGCCATGTTGGGGTAGTGCAGGCTGCAGCCTGTGACAAGGCAAATATTCCTTGGCTTCACACCCCTGACAAGGACTCCAGGAGGATTGATGCCATGGCAAAGAACAGTACATGGCAGCATCCTTGGGACTCAGACAGGCAAATTATATGGCTTATGTTGCTAGATACCAGAAATCCAGATGGGACACCGTTATGGCTCTAGTAAAGCAGGTCCCTGGCCAGCTTGCCAGGAGCTGGAGCAGGTGGCTGCTGATGGTATTGAGGCATCTAAGGTGCAATTTCATGCTGCAGTGGACTCTAATGATGTGTCATAAAGTCATGGCTACATCTGTGGCTCTTCGCAGGATGGCTTGGCTCAGATGTACTAGCCTGTTGCAGGATACCCAGACTAAGGCCATGGATTTTCCTGTTGTGGGTAACTCTCTGTTCGGGGAGCAGACAGAGAATTACATGAAGAAAATGGATGAGTATAGGACCACCTATAGGAGTGCACAGGCCAAGGAAAGGCAGGCCACTCCTCAAAGGCAGCCTTCCAGGGGCAGGGGCAGACCTTTTCATAGGCCCTTTTACCAAGCCCAGGCCTCCTCTTCAGCTTATGCCCAGAGGGGGTTCTTTAGAGGGAGAGGCAGACGGGGTACAAGCAGACCTGCTTCCACCCCTCAGCCTAAAGCCCCTGCCAAGCAGGCACCCTGATGGGGTGGCCAGGGCCAATTCTCCACTACTTGTAGGGGGCAGGCTGGCTTACTTCATCCAGGACTGAAAGTCTTTAACATCAGACAAGTGGGTCCTGGAAGTAGTAAGCCAGGGACTGGTTCTCAGCTTCAAAAAATTTCCAAAGATGAGAACCAGGTCCTTTCCACATACAAATCCATCAGAGGCACTTGCCCTAGAGACAGAAGTTTCTACCCTCCTGGCTCTCAGAGCTGTGGAAAGGGTTCCACCCCTACACCAGGGCAAAGGGTTGTACTCAGGTACTTCCTTACCCCAAAAAGACAGGAGAATGGCGGCCCATCCTGGATCTCAGATACCTAAACAAGCACCTTTTAAAGCCAAAATTCAAAATGGTGACTCTGGGAATTATTTTACCCTCTCTAAGGCCAGGGGACTGGCTAGCGTCCCTGGACCTCAAGGATGCCTACTTCCATGTTCTTATCAAAGCTCCCATGAAAGTACCTCAGATTCGAACTGCCCTCAGGCCATTACCAGTTCAGAGCAATGCCTTCGGCCTCACCTCTGCCCGAGGTATTCACAAAATGCCTGGCAGTAGCAGTTGCCCACTTAAGAAGGCAAAAGATTGCCATCTTTTCCTTACCTGAACGACTGGCTCATAGTAGGCCAGTCTCAGACCAAGCCAAATTACATCTTCAGGTAACTCAGCAACTGCTCACATCTCTAGGTTTCCTTCTCAATCTTCCAAAGGCAGTTCTAGAGCCTGTCCAGCTTCTCACCTTCATAGGTGCAGAACTGAACACAAAAGAGGCCAGAGCCTTCCTTCCTCTGGAAAGAGCAAGGACCCTGGTCTCTCTGGCCTCCTCTTTCACCCTGCAGGTCTCTCGACCAGCAAGGCATTTCCTGCAGCTCCTGGGGCACATGGCTGCTTCTACAGCAGTAGTGCAGGCGCAAGATTTCAGATGAGGACATCCAGTTCCATTTGAGAGCCTTTTGGTCTCAAAGGAGACCGTCTATCCAAATTGATCCCAGTGACTCGAACCCTGATCCAAGCCCTTCAGTGGTGGCAGGACCAGAGCAATCTGAGACAGGGGGTCCCCTTCACCCCTCAGTCTCACTCCTTAATCCCTACTACAGATGCATCCCTCTTGGGGTGGGGAGCTCACATGGGCGACCTCACTACCCAGGGATTGTGGTCCGCTCAGGAATCTCTGCTCCACATCAATCTGTTGGAACTCAGAGCAGTTTTTCTAGCACTTCAAGTTTTTTCCAAATCTGTTCAGAACAAAGTTATTCAGGTCAGAACAGACAATACCACCACAATGTGGTACATCAACAAGCAAGGGAGCACTCGGTCTATGGCCTTGTGCACTGAAGCAATGAAGTTGTGGTCTCTGGCTTACTCTCTAAACACCTTCCTTATTGCAGTTCACCTCCCAGGCAAGGACAATGTCCTGGCAGATGCTCTCAGCAGGATTTCCCAGGGCCATCACGAATGGTCACTGGATCCCCTAGTACTGGAGGTAGTATTTGCCAGATGGGGCACCCCGCAGATAGATCTTTTTGCAGCCCCAGACAATCACCAACTTCCCCTTTTTTGCTGCAGGCCCCCAGTGTTGGGCTCAGCCCCTCTGGATGCCTTCCTTCTCAGTTGGGAAGGGAAGTTTCCCTATGCTTCCCCCCCTTCCCTCTTCTGTTCATGGTGTTAGTCAAAATCAGATCTCAACCCTGCAAGATGATCCTGATTGCTCCAGATTGGGCCAGACAGCCCTGGTACCCACTCCTTATGTCCTTAGCAGTCCACCTTCCCCTGTGTCTTCCCAGGAATCACAACCTGTTAACCTGTGCTCAGGGGAGAGTTTGGTACCCGAACCTCAAATCTCTCAATCTCAAGGCCTGGCTCTTGAAGAGTTAGAGTTGCTGACCTACACCTCTCCCAGGTGTATTGATATCTTGAAGGCTTCTAGGAAGCCTTCCACCAGGGTTACTTATAATTCCAAATGGAGGAGATTTTCCATATGGTGCTCTGGCAAGCATATCTCCCCAGAATCTGCTGACTTACCCACAGTACTGGATTATATGGTGCATTTGAATACTTTGGTGCTGAGACCAGCTACCCTAAAAGTGCACCCGGCAGCCGTGTCTGCTTTCTTATCAGCAGGTAAACCCTTTTCTCTTTCAGCTCATCCTGTATTCTCCAAGTTTTTCAAGGGGTTGCTTCACACCAACCCTCCATTCAGGGACCCTGCCCCTGCCCCTGCCTGGGATCTTAATATTTGCATTGCCCAGCTTATGCAACCCCCTTTTGAGCCCTTGTCTTCAGCAGAGCTTAAGTACTTGACTTGGAAAACTGTGTTTTTGGTAGCCATCACTTCTGCCAGGTGCATAAGTGAATTACAAGCATTGTCAGTGGAGCCTGATTTTATCTCCTTTCATAGAGATAAGGTGGTCCTCAGGACTAACAGAAAGTTCTTGCCTAAGGTGGTTTCAGACTTCCACCTTAATCAATCTATATCTCTCCTGTGTACTTCACTGACCATTCCTCCTCTGGCAAGAGAGACTGCACAATTTAGATGTCAAAGAGCCCTTAGTTACTACATAGAACGTACCAAGGGTCACAGGGTTTGACTCCCTCCAACTGTTCCTCACATATGGTGAGGTTGGTAGTGAAACCTGCCACTAAAGATCCATTGCCAGGTGGATTGTCTCTTGTATCCAATTTTGCTATGAAAAACTGGGTAGATTCCTCCCTCAGACCTGAGGGCTCACTCTACTGAGGTACAGCTGTGTCTCTGGCTGCTGCCAGGGACATCCCTATCTTAGAGATACATCAAGCAGCTACCTGGAAAACAGTTCACACTTTACCAAGCATTACTCCTGGACATCCAGGCTAGGAGTGATGCTCGGTTTAACATAGCTGTGCTTCAGAGCCTATTTCCTTAGTAGGTTCTGTCCCTCCTCCATGGAGGTACTGCTGTATGTCTGCATATGTCATAATATAGTAAGACTTCATGTTGTTTGAAGAAAAATTACTCACCTTAGTAATGTTTCTTCTAATGGAGTCTTGCTATATTATAAACCTCCCCTGCCCCTCTCAGAACCTCTGCTTTTGGGATGTGGGTGGGCAGTGCAGTCTAGCACTTAGTAGATGCCCACCTTGTTTTTCACCCTCCTTTTTGGGGTGATTGGTGTGTGTTTTTCATTTTTGGGTCCCTGACTTGAGTCTTTGTTTTGGGACCAAAAAATGTGTTCTTATATTTAGTAGCCAGTTGGCTAGTGTAGGTTTACAGCTTCCACACAGAACCTTAGTGAGTTTTGCTCATAAAGATCTGACAGTTTGAGTTTGAAGAACAACAGACAGAGTTTTCAACCGAGCTCATGCTCAAAGTTCCATGCCTGGCACGGAAAGTTAACTCTTTCACCTCTGGAGCAGTTCGAAGGTTGGGACTCACTGCATATGTCATAATATAGCAAGACTCCATTAGAAGAAACAACATTACTAAAGTGAGTAATTTTTTCTTACCTGCCCCACTAACACTCCCTATGCCTCAGGCCTACTACCTTTAAAGTTTATTTGGCTGCTGTTTCTGCATATATCTCTGCTGGAAGGGATAAATCCTTGGCATCCTAGCCAGGGTTCCATGTGATAATAGCGCTTACAAAATAGCAAACGTCAAAATAGCGACTGCCACTGCCAATAACAGCTACTACTACCTGTTCCTTCAACTGTTGTTCTTGGCATGATTACTTGATATAAATCCGGGGGGCTGCACCCCCCGCATCCCCCATCTTAAAGAGTCTAACACCATGCCGCTCATTGATTTTGGAGACAATCACGTATTCAGAACACCATTATTATGAGTCGCTATTATGTGTCATTCGCTATTTTGCCAACAGTTCATACATTTACTAAGCACTATAGCCTGGACTTCAGTCCAGGAGTGATGCCAGTAGTAGTAGTATGTAGTATAACATTTTATTCAAATTGCATGAAATTGGATAGATGTTACATACTCCATTCAGCGGGAGCTCATTTCAGAGGATGTCCTTGTTATAACAAATAATCACACATACATTATTACATATTAGGGATATAATGTTCAAAATACATGATGTAGGAGCAATACAATAATCACAATGAACAAAGTACATGACAACGTTCACCATAATAACAATGAACATAATCTACCATTCGTACAAATTTTACCCACCTTAGGAACAGACAATATATATTCAAACAGTAGTTTTAAAATAATCCCTCAAGTAAGTCCTTCAGTACAACAAGTAGAAGGGGCATCTGACTTGATTTATACCATTGCTTTTTACAGCCCAATCTAATTGATTGATTTGTTTGACGCAAAGTAATAGGTAGTGAATTCTACACTAGTGGCCCTCTATGCCAGACAGCAAATTTCCCCATATTTGAGTTACATCTAGGAACACTATATTCCAAACCAGATGCTGATCTCAAATTAGATTTTATTTCCCTAATGAAAAATGAAGCTAGTAAGTACTATGGTAATTTCTGTCTATATACTTTATGCATAAAGGTGAGAAGGTGCCAGTCTCTCCTGTCATTTAATTTTAACCACTGTACAGATCTATAAAGCATGCAATGGTGGGACTCTCTGGGTACATCAAGTATAAATCGTGCTATCCTGTCATATATAAGAACCAGCCCAGCAAGTGCTCCCCCCCGATGCCCCTGCATAAAAAATGTCCCCGTAGTCCAGAACCAGGAGTAGCATACTATTAACCACCCTCAGTCTGATATCTGGGAACAGATGCCGCCTCACGTTTATACAATAATCCAAGTTTATTGCCCAAGTTTTTAATCAGGGCCTCAATATGGGGTCTCAATTTAATTTTTCATCCAGCATTACCCCCAAGTATTTACAGTATATCTATCAAGCTTGCTGGATAGCTATACCATCCAGGGATTTTATTTCAGAATTGTTTAAAGCACTTATAATTTTGTAAACAGAATCCAATTAGTTTTCACATTTAAACACAAACTATGATCCAGAAGAAAAACTTGCAGACTATTAAAAGCTGTTTGAAGTTTAGTTTAAATAATTTTAAGGTCCTTCCCCTCAATGTATATAACTGTATCATCTGCGTATACATGGTAGTGTGTTCCTTGGTTGTTAAATTCTAAATTATTAATATAAATGTTAAAAAGAAGAGGGCCCATTATTGACACTTGGGAGACTCCTGTTTTAATTTTAACCCGTTCTGATCTAAAAGTATCTGCTTCTACTAATGGTTCCCTGTCTAGCAAATATGATGAAAACCAAGTCAGCTCATTCTCCTGCACCTCGATATCATGGAGTCTGGACAGGAGAATGCCGTGATGCAAGTTGTCAAACACCTTAGTTAGATCTACAAATAACGCACCCATGGACATTCTCCTGTCTGGACTGCCTTTAATATCGTCCACTACCTTTACCAAAGCTGTTTGTCTACTGTGTAGAGATATAAACCCTGATTTATAGGGATTTATTAACCTATTTTCCTCAAATACTTTAGAAACTGTAGACAGTAAGGAAATGGAACGATAATTGTTAATATCATTCCGAGATCCACCCTTATGGATAGACAGGATTTTAGCTATCTTCCAATCCATAGGAAGTTCACTTGTGGCTAAAGAAAAATTAAACAAATAGGTCAAGGGGTGGGCAATAAAGGAGGCAGCATACCTCAGTAGTCTAGTGTCTATATTGTCTAAGCCCATAGCCTTTTTTACATCTAATTTCAAGAGAGCTTTTCTTGTTTCATGTACCTCAATATATACAGGTTACTCACCTGTAACAGGAGTTCTAGGAATGGTATATGTTGTTCATCCACACTGTCTGGCAGGTTCCTTGCCACTTTAAATCTTGCCGGAAGGTTTCCAAGCTGGCTCCTCCCACCCACCCGGGTGGTAAAACTCGGCTCCACCCCATGGACGCCAGATCTAGCACGCTGGAAGCCAGGTCAGCGCTAGAAGCCGGGAGGTTGGGTGGTGTAAAGAACAACATATACCATTCCTAGAACCCCTGTTACAGGTGAGTAACCTGTATTTCTAGGACATGGATATGTTGTTCATCCACACTGTCTGGCAGACTCCTAGCAGTTCTCCGGGAGGAGGAGGCAAGGCGCACACCCCTACTTGGAATAGAGACTGGAGGCAGGGCCCCAAAACCAGCATCCCGGGCGTGACTCAAGGTCGATGTGGTGGTGGGTAGTGGAGTATGTGCCGACTTCCAGGTAGCAGCCCTGCAGATATCCTGGATAGGGACATCCCTGGAAACAGCTACCGATGCAGCGGTATGGCGGGTAGAATGAGCTCTTATCCCTCTGGGAGGCTCCATGCCCGCCAACCTATAGCAGAGATCTATGCAGGAGGTGACCCACCTGCTTATCATCTGCTTGGCTGCAGGTCTGCCAGGTGCGGCTTCAACATAGGAGACAAACAGCTTGCGAACCTCTCCCCGAACTTCAGCCGTCCGCTCCTTATAATAAGCGAACGCTCTTCTAGGGTCCAAAGTATGGAGCCTATATTCGGCCTCCGAGGTGTAATTGGGGTAGAACACTGGCAGAGTCAACACCTGGTTAAGGTGAAAGTCCGACACCACCTTCGGAAGGAACTTCAGGTGGGGGCACAGAACAACCTTGTCCCTGTGGAAGACTAGATAAGGAGACTCGATGGAAAGCGCCTGGAGCTCTTCCATCCTTCTGGCTGACGTGATAGCCACCAAGAAGGCGGTCTTCCATGACAGGTGGGAGATATCGCACCTGTGCATCGGTTCGAATGGCTTGCCCATGAGCTTGGCCAATACCAGCAGTAGATCCCATGGAGGTGGAGGTTCTCGCACCAGAGGGGAAATGTGATCAAGGCCTTTGAAAAAGCACCAGACCACCTTCTCCTGCGCCACCGACTGCTTCCCGGCCTGCACCCAGTAAGCAGAGATAGCTTCCAGGTGCACCTTAAGGGTCGTCGACCAAAGCCCTTGCTGAGAAAGGGATCACAGGTAGTCCAGAATGCTTGCAAAGGGACAGGCGGAAGGGTCCAAGCCCTTCCCCTTACACCAAATGGAGAATCTCTTCCATTTGAAGGCATAGCATTTCCTGGTCGACTCCTTACGGGACGCCTCAACGACGTTGAGGACCTCGTCGGAAAGACCCAAGGCCTGGAACTCTATCCACTCAGGAACCAGGCCATCAGGTGCAGGGATTGAAGGTCCGGATGGAATACCTTCCCCTGATTGACTGAGATCAGGTCCGGGCGGGCTGGAAGCCGCCTCGGGAGCCTGGAGCTGAGACTGAGGAGATCTGGCTACCAGAATCACCTGTGTCTTGTCCCTCCTTGCCTTGAGAAGCACCTTGTGGATCAAGGGAAATGGGGGAAAGGCGTAGAAGAGGCCCAGGGTCCACAGCCTCGAGAAGGCATCCCTCTGCAGTGAGCCCTGCTGAGGGGGGCAGGCATGGAAAAGTCTTAGCTTCGCATTCTCCCTGGAGGCAAACAGGTCCACCAGAGTCGTGCCCCAGTGGGAGAACAGATCTTGTACTACCTCCAGCAGGAGAGACCACTCGTGAGACGCAGCCCCTATCTGGCTTAGGGCATCAGCCAGGGTGTTGGAGGCTTCTGCCACGTGAACGGCTAGGAGATCCACCTCCAGGCTGCGCACGACGGACCAAATGTGGAGAGCTTCCTTGCATAACAGCATGGAGCGCATCCTGCCATGGCGGTTCAGGTAGTACATGGTTGTGGTATTGTCCATCTGGACCTGAACCACTTGACTCCGTAGAAACGGAGCGAAGGCGGTGAGAGCTAGACGGACCGCTCGGAGCTCCAGCAGGTTGATATGGCATTGGGACTCCCGAGGGGACCAGAGGCGGTGCGCTCTGTGCTCCCCCAGATGGGCACCCCAACCTATCAGAGATGCATAGGTCGATAGAGAGACCGTCGGCTCGTGGCAGACGAATGGGATACCCTTCTGCAGATGTGCCGGAACGGTCCACCACTGGAGAGCATTCCACATCTCCTGGGTCACTGTCACGGGCTGGTCCAACGGATCGCAGCGTTGTGACCACTGGCTGGCCAGTCCCCATTGAAGGGGATGCATGTACCCACGGGCCCAACAGACCACGCTGATGCAGGCCGCCATGAGGTCCAGGAGGCGCAAGAAGTCCCAGGCAGGGCACGATTGCCCAACCAGAAATGATTGGGCAAAGGAGGAAAGAACCTCGGCCCTGTCCACCGGGAGCCGAGCTCTGGCTTGAAGAGAGTCGAGCTCTGCCCCGATGAATAGTATCACCTGCTTCAGCACGAGTTCCGACTTGGCCTCGTTGATGAGGAGGCCAATCTGAGAGCAAACCTGGAGGGCCAGATCTCTGGACCACTTCACCTCCGCTCTGGAGGGGGCTGCAATCAGCCAGTCGTCCAGTTAGGGGTACACCTGGACCCTTCGGCACCGCAGGAATGCTTTCACCACTGCCATGCATGTGGTGAAGACCCTGGGAGCTAGAGAGAGGCCGAAGGGCATGGCCTGGAACTCGTAAAGGGATCCCTCCACTCTGAAGCAGAGAAATCTCTGATGAGACGGATAGATTAGGACGTGAAAGAACGCGTCCTGAAGGTCAAGGGAACAGAACCACGTGCCTCATTCCAAGGATGGGATTATCTGAGCCAGAGTGACCATCCTGAAGGTCCAAGACCTTAGGAACCTGTTCAGGTCATGCAGGTCGAGAATTGGGCGCCAGCTCCCCGTCCGTTTTGGGACCAGGAAATACCTGGATGCAAACCCCGGGTCTGGAGGAGGATCCACCACCTTCCTGATCACCTCTTTTTCAAGGAGCAGGGCAATATCGGCTCGGCAGGCCGACAGCGAGGATGCGGACCCCATGGCCCCACGAGGGGCGACGGCTCAAAAGGGTGGGATCTGCTTGAACTCCAGAGGCAGGCCCTTTCCTACCACCTCCAACACCCAGCGGTCCATGGTGATAGCGGACCAGGGGGAAAGGAAGTGGCAGAGCCATCCTCCCACGGGAGGAACCCAGGGGGGGGAGTGACGAGGCTGGGGGTGGCACCCCTCAACCCGTCACTGGGCAGGCTTGGAAGAGGGACTGGGCGAGGGACCTCCTGGGCCTTTACCTTCTTACTTCCTGTTGGAGGAAGCTGCGGGCTTGGGTTTGAGACGTCAAGCGCGAGCCTACTGGCCCTGTTGCTGGTGCTGTTGGGCCGGTCGTGCTGCAGGGGCCGAAGGGCGAAAGGACTTATGCTGTTGTTGACAGTGGCCTTTGTCCCTCTGGGTGGAGGTGACCGAGTCCATAGTGGCATTGGACTTTTCGATCCGCTGGAGGTATCCCTCCACTCCAGGGTCGAAGAGGTCAGTCCCCAAGAAGGGGATGTCCGCCAACTTGTGCTGGGTATCCGCCGTGAAGGTGGATATCCTCAGCCACGCCCTATGATGCATAGCCACCGCGGCCACTACTGACCTGGCACAGGAATCACCTATGTCCAGAGCAGTCTAAAGCTGCTGCTTCGCCACTGCCCTACCCTGGTCCCGCACCTGACGGACCATGATCTGCAGGTCGGCGTGGAGATGAGGGACGACCTCATCTAGGGAGCCCATGAGGGCATGGGAGAAGTGTGCCATCAGCACAGCCGAGCTGGCCTGTCAGAGGCCGAGGGAGGAAACAGCGTATACCTTGCACCCGGCAAAGTCCATCTTTTAGGACTCTTTGTTGGGGGCTTATCCACATCCCAAGCATTACCGGAACGCCGGAAGACACTGTCGGTGACTAACCCCTCGGCAGAGGGGTGCTCCGAGAAACCAGGCAAAGAGCCACTAGGGACCGCATACTTCCTGGCCATTCTGGCGAAGGGCGCAGGACAGGAAGCAGGCCGCTGCCAAAGCTCCAAGGCTGGGCCAACAATGGCCTCAGCCACCGGAAAGGCCTCCATGGGGAATCCCTCGGTCCAGCATCTCCGTCAGGATACTTGGCCCGCTTGGACATGGGCTCGAGCTGCATCCCGGTGGACTCTGAGATGAGTCAAAGCAGACCCAAGACGGACGATGGGCTATCGTCCAGTGACTGGCCCCCGGAGGACTCCAGGTCGACCTGCCTGGAGAACAGGGAGGAGTCGTCATCGGATTCCGAAGAGTCTGCGAAGAGCTGCCTCGGCCCTGAGCCATCCTCCACCTGCCGAGGACGGTCGGGAGTGAGGGTGACCGACAACCTGTGGGGCAGGCCGTGACCCGACCGAGAATCCTTGGTCGGTGCCCCAGTCTTCGGTTGTGGAGGCGGAGGTTCCACCACAGTTGGTGGAGCAGCCGGTTTCGGCCGAACAACCGGCCCTGGAATGGTCATCTCGACTGGGGCGAGCAGTTGCTTCGGTCGTTCGAGCGACAGCTACTTGATGGCCAGGGGCTGAACAGGAGTCGGTTTAGTCCCAGACAACAGTAACTGCTGCCACATAAGCTCCTCGTAATGTTGGCGTAATTTATGTCGAAGCCTCTCCTCATCCGAGGAACAGGATAAGGAGGAATGGTGTCGCCACTTACTTCGGTACCGAGACCGCCGATGTTGGCGGGAACGGCTTGACCGAGATGAAGTCCGAAACTGAGACCGAGACCCTCTGGGAGACCGAGGGCGGGTCTGGGAAGGGGCGGGGGACACCCGCTCTTCACTCGGCTCAGGCACTTTATCCAGGGACTGCGGCCCCAAAGGTGCAGGCAGATCCTCAGTCTCCACTGGGGGAACCGGTGAAGGTGGGTTGTCGGCTTCACGAGTCAACAGCCTGTCCGACGGGTCGAGAAAAATCTCGACTGCATCGACAGGAGTCTCGGCAGGCTGGTCTGACGGGGACACCATGAAGCCAGCAGCCTGAGCCGCAACTTCGACCGAAGTCGACGGTCAGCTGTCCAGGGAAGGAGACCTCTCCTGCTCCCACAAACGCTGATGGTGGGACTTACCCTTCGACTCCTTCTTGGGCTGAGAAGAATGTCTCAAAGGCCCCTCTCCCTTCGTGGAAAGGGACTGACAAAGCTCCTTGAACGAAGCCGTGTACGAGGAACTCAGAGAGTGCGGGATAAATGCCGCGGCCGAGGAGGAGGAAGATGTGGCCTGGGCCGCCTCCTCCTCGAGGGCGATCATATGCTCAAGCTGCTCAGCCGAGCCAGCCGTCGCAGACACCACCCAGTGAGCCTCTTTGGATTTTACCAGTGGGTAATAGCTTCTAAGAGGTGCCGAGCTTCAATCGGGCAGCGCAATCTTCCAGAACGGTGGCCAAAAAAGAGCGGCACAACTCGCAGGCCTGCGGATCATGGTCTAGGCTTAGGCAGTAGACTCACGTGGAGTGCGGATCTGTCCTGGACATTTTCTGACCATAAGGGCTCCTCCAAAAGCCGGGAATCGATTTGTCCATCGTAGCCGTGAGGGATGATGAAGACCGAAGTTTAGAAAACTTCAAAACTAGTTTCGGACGAACCGAAGAGTTAGGATCCAGTCTAAAATGCAGAGCGCTAAGGAGGGAACCTGAGCTTCCAAGCGGTAAGGAAGATCTGGCATCATGGGGCGGAGCCGAGAGTTTTACCACCCGGGTGGGTGGGAGGAGCCAGCTTGAAGACCTTCCGGCAAGATTTAAAGCGGCAAGGAACCTGCCAGACAGTGTGGATGAACAACATATCCATGTCCCTAGAATTTTAAATTTAAATGCCTGCTTTGCAGTCCTATTTGAATAAATACTCTTTTTTTGCAACTCAGATGCAGGGTCAGTATTAACCAGATTATTGTCTAAAATCTTTGTGCCTACCTCAGAGAAAAATGTATTGAATTCATTTACTACCAAGCTGACTAATGGAACCAGATCACCCTTTATATCTGTTTTATTAACTGGCTCCTTACCTGATTTACCCATTAGTTTAGTCATCGAGCTCCAGAAAAGTCTAGGGTTTTGGTTTTTATTTTGATCCAAAAAAGATCCATAAAAGGTATGTTTAGTTTTCCTGATTAAATTAAAATATTTATTTCTCATTTGCCTATAGAGATCCCAGTTGGAATTGACACCAGAAGCGTTGGCTTTATGCGAACTAGCATCTCTCTCTCTTTTTTTAGTTTCTGTAAGGTAGCATTATACCACTTACAATCATTAGCCTTTATTCTACTTGTTTGCAGTGGAACATGTTTATTACATATTTTTGTGAATTCCTCCTGGAAATATCTCCATGTATCTGAAGCTGTTGGTATTAGTCCCAATTTGTCCCAATCTGCTGTCTCAATATCCACCATGAAATGTACATAATTAAAGTTTCTCCATTGTACTGTTTGGGCCTGCCGAACTGATTTTAAATGTTTGTGTAAAGCAAATATGACCTGGTGATCTGAAAAGGCATCAGGTAAGACACCACTATGGGAATATTCAGAAGGCCAATTTGTAAAAATAAGGTCTAATAAAGAAGAATTTTGTGCATTTTTGCAATTAATCCTGGTGGGATCAGACAGCAGTTGAGACAATTGGAGATATTCTTGAAACTCAGTTAGACTATTAGTAGGTTCCATCTGAAACCAATTTACATTAAAATCACCTGTAATAAATAACTCATGAGTTTGTTTAAATTTCCCCAAAAAATCTTGTAGGCTTAAAAAAATACTGTTCTCTAATTTAGGGGGTTTATACATCCCAGTAATTAATAGAGGTTTGATGTATGGTATCCGTATCTCAACAAACACTGCCTCCAAACCTTTGTCCAATGAGTCATACAGTAGTTAATTTCCCTAGCATCCAGAAGTGAATTGATATACATCAAAAGCCCTCCACCTTTTTTGTTTCTATCCTTCCTATAAAATTGATACCCATCTATTTGCAAACTTACATTCAAAATTCTTTTATTAAGCCTGGTTTCTGAAATAATAGTAATGTCAGAATTATATTTCCCTATCCAGTCCTTAATTAAATCCAATTTATTGTAAATACTAGAGGGATTAAAATGAACAGTACTCAAGGCATCTTTTCCTAACATTCCTGCATTTAACTTACTAGAATTAGCTGGGCCAGGATTAGGGTGGATGTCCCCACTTTGTAAAGTGTCAGAATTAGTATGAACTTGAATACACAGCAAATTTTCTTTTTCAACCTGAGTTGAAACTGTCTACAAAGTGCAAAATTGATGAATTGTAAATACGTTACATTCAAAGAACCCCCCGAAATACAAAAGTTTCACCAAATCCCTAAATAAACGGAAGACATTAGGTCTTCCTGACAAACTCCGAAACTGAGTAAAAAAATATTAGGCTTTAAAGGGCCTGTGCTTCCAGGAGGTGGTCCATCAAACCTTCCCCAGTTCACAGTTGCAGCATTACCTATCTGACCCTTCAAATGACCATATATAAAATTAAACATTACAATTAGCCAGTAATGCCTCATGTTAAAAATTTAAAGTAAGCTCTCTTCCTATTAAGTATAAAATGCAAATGCAATTATTACCCACTCTTAAAAATAAGGCGAGTCCAGTGGAAAGCATTTTGAAACAGGGTAAAGATGCCTCTCAATGTAAATCCTACCGACCAATCTCCGTTTTAAACATAGACTACAAGTTATATACTAGTATCATGGCCAAGTGGTTGGAACTCCTTTAACCCACTCTCATTGATCCTGACCAGACGAATTTTGTCCTTGGAAGACAAGCCCAGGATAATATTAAAAGGACCCTACACATTATACATCATGCCACCCGCTCAGGGTCCCCCTTTTTACTTTTAAGTTTAGATGCGGAAAAAGCCTGGCATGGAACTTTCTCCACTTGACCTTAGCTCATTTCGGTTTTTCAGAAGCCTATATTAAAGCCATTAATAGTATTTACTCTAAATCCAAGGCGTATATTAAAATTAATGGTCAGGTCTCAGAGACGATCTCACTGGGTAGGGGCACGAGGCAAGGTTGCCCTCTGTCCCCCCTTCTCTTCGCGATTTACCTTCTAGAACCACTGGCAAGGGCATTGAGGTATGGGGATGGGTTGCAGGGGATGGAGCTGGGGGGGGAGAGCGACACCAGATAGCCTTATATGCCGATGACCTCCTAGTCTATCTAAAAGACCATGCTAGGAATCTCACCCAACTCTGGTGTTGTGTGAAGGAATTTGGTGAATTAGCTGGATATAAAATCAACACGGCAAAAACAGAGGTCCTCCGAATAAATTATAAACCCTCCGAACATACTAGGCAACATTTCCCTTTTAAATGGGACTTAGACCACCTCAAATATTTGGGAGTACAACTAAGTTCGACACATGCACACATGGTGACTCTTAATTATCTCCCAATACTACAACAAATATGCAGGGACTTAGAGAGGTGGACAACTATCCCCATCTCACTAATGCAGAGGGTGCAGGCAGTCAAAATGGTAGCACTACCTAGATTTCTTTACCTAGCACAAACACTACCCATTGGCATCCCACATTCATTTTATAACTCTTTAACTAGGAAAATCTCTAGATTTATATTGGGGTCCCAGAAACCCAGGATTCTCTTGCCAGTCCTTTAACTTCCAAGAGGAGAAGGCGGTTTGTCCCTTCCTGATTTTAGACTGTACCATATGGCAGCTTAGTTGAGAACAGCTCTACATTATGCTGATACAAATTATGCTGCCAAGTGGAAGGTTTTGGAGTTGGCAGAAGAGAACCTTAGCAATCTGAACCAAGCCATGTTGGGGGGAAACAGAAAGTCAATAATTAAAGAACATCTAAATCCATATACTCTGCATACCCTTGATAATCGGTATGCAGTTCTAGATGATAAAAAAACTTCGAAATTGGGGATATCTCCTACTTTTGATTCTATACCTGGAGGATTTTGGACCTGAAAAATGGGATGGAGGTTTTAAACTGTGGGAAAGAAAAAAGATTCATATGATATGGCGCTTCTTAGGAGAGGAAGGGATTATGTCCCTCCAAGAGTTAACACACAATATGGAATAATGTGGAAAGATAGATTCTGGTACTTTCAAATTTGGAATTATATTACAAACTTCCATCCCAGGATGGAGGAGATTGGCCCCCTTCCCCTAATATTAACCCTTTGTAAAGACATTATGGATAATAAAGCCCCATTAAATCATGTCATATATATATATATAAATTTATTGAACTGGAAAGGATCCTCCACACAAACAGTTAGAGAGGCCTGGGCCAAGGATTTGGGAATTCCACTGGAAGATGACGTATGGCATAAAGCCCAGATGCAGTTGTATAAGAGATTATCGGCAGTTTCATGGCGAGAGTTCGCTTGGAAAATGTTGATCAGCTTTTTCAGAACCCCTGTAATACAGGCCAAATTTCAAGCAGACATGACCACACATTGCTGGAGAGGCTGTGGTTTTTCCCCAGTGGCTCTGAGTCGCATAATGTGGGACTACCCATCCTTCTGTAAATTTTGCAGGGAGCTGCAACAGGCACTACACATAATATTTGATCCAGGACTAGAATTGAATTCTACATTATATTTTTTCATGGACTCGCCAGTGGGTTACAGAGATCCGAACACAGAAAAACTTTTGAGGATGATCCTACTAATGGCCTAGAAGGCAATAACTAAAAAATGGCTCTCTGCTTAGCCACCTGATCTCTCCCAATGGCAAGAAATCATGATCTCAGCCTATAGAACAGAAGCACTTACAGCATTAATAAACAAGAGACAACTCAAGTTTGAAATTGTATGGAGAAGGTGGGTGCTCTACATAACAAGTGTACAACCGGATTTCATCCCCTAAAGGAGGGGGAAAATAGGTAAAATATCATAAACAAATATACCCAGTCAGAATTGCAGGGAAATGGGGAAAAAAAGGAAAAAAATATGGAAATTTTTTTTTTTTATCAATGTGGTTGCTTTGCTGTACTCTCCTTCCTTGGCCCCTCTCCTCTGTTCCACATCTCTGACCCCTCTCTCTCTTGTTTCCTCCCCCTCTATAAGACCATAAGACTGAAAATATGATCAATTGTAATTGCAATTGTAATTTGAGTGCCCATTGTTTCTGTATATATGTTTGTTTATGTATTGTGTTGTCTAATTGTTTGTTAAATGTGGAAAAACTGATTAAATACAGAAAGTTAAAAAAAAAAAAAAAATGTTGGCTGCAGGAATCATTCAAGAGTCTTAAAGCCCTTATGCTTCCCCAATTGTGGTAGTCCAAAAGAAGAATGGATCGGCGAGGATGTGTGTGGACTGCCAGACATTAAATTGGAGAACTTTCCCGGACCAGTACACCTTGCCTCACATCCAGGATGCCCTTGACTGCCTCAACAGAAGCCAGTGGTTCACAGTACTCAACCTTCAGAGTGGGTACTATCAAATCCCGATGGCCCAGGAGGACTGTGAGAAAACAGTCTTTCAGACACCATGAAGTCTTGCTATATTAGGACTTCTTGCAGTGAGCCACAGCACTTGAACTGCCCCGGAGAGGAAACAGTTAACTCCAGAGAATCTGGAGTTCACAGCGCGAGGGCGCTGTGTCAAAGCTCTATCTGGACAGTTTGAAATGAAACTGCCAGATTCTTTACTCACTTCACTGAACAGTCGCTCCGGAGATCAGCTCCTTCAGCTCGGTTCATTCTCGGTTCAAGCGAGTAATTTTCGGTTCATTTGAACCAGCAAAAAGTATTTATTTTACCGCATTTCGGTTAAAGCTCTATCTGGTAAACCGTAAGTACAATATTAAAAGTCTGTGTGGAAATCCAATTATCGGTTCGGTTTTGAACCGATCGGTTTGCTTAATTTAACGTTTTAAAAGTGTTTTGGGCTTTTAGAGTGCGGTTCCCGGTTCTAAAAAAACCTTGAATTTTAAAAGGGTTTTTTCAAATACCCGTGACACGGTTAGGAACCGATAAGGGTGTCTTGCCTGGCACGGCCATTAAAAGGGCAAGTTGTTGGTTAGGCTGGCATTATGTCTAGAAACCCAAAGAAAACCGGGCCCACTGGGTTTCAACACTGTGATGTTTGTGGGAAGCCTTTGCTAAGGCTGACCCACACCCTGTGTTTATTGTCTGAGGCTGACCACCTCCTGTCAGACTGCCAGGTGTGTAAAAATTTCCCTGCAGCCACTCTGGAAAAGAGATTGGGCCGGCTCAGGGAACGAGAGGCCAAAAAGTCCGCTGACCCAGATGGCCAGCCTGGTTCAGCTCCCACTGGACCAGAGGGAGTGCCCTCTGACCAGGGCGAGACTTCCTCGGGCAAAAGGAAGGCTGGTTCAGAGGAACCAGTCCCAGCAAAAAAGACAAAGAAATCAGCAGGTCTGGAGTCCAGAATTGTCTCTCCAGCTGCTGCAGAGATAGCTAAAGCCATACAGATTGTTCAGTCTTTGTCTCAGGGATCTGTCAAACCCCCTACAACTGGTAAAAGGGTGGCTCGTTCAGTCCCAGTGGTTCAGGATTATGATGCTGAGAGTTTTTATGAACCACAGGAGGGAGGAGGAATTTGATCAGTATGTTTGTGACTGGGAAGGTCTGGGCGTGTCCATTGAACGGACATTTCTCCAGACAGACCTTTAGAATCTCCCCCTATGCTGTCTGAGTCCCCTTCTCATTTTATGTTTTACAAAAAGGTTGCAGAAACCCTCCAGCTTCCTTTAGAAGAGGCTGTGGATGAGCAAGAGTAGCCTGATTATGTTGAAATGATAGATATTCCAGAGTCTAGGAGGTTGTCTATTCCTTTGCATAAGTCATTTAGGAAGCAAACAACAAAGATTTTAAAAAATCCTCATTCTGTCCCTCCTGTAGATAAAAAAATGGACAGAAGGTATACTTTATCAGGCCCTGATACAGACTTCCTCACTGAGCAGTGTAGTCATGTAGGTGTGGTGCAAGCTGCAGCCTGTGACAAGGCTAATATTCCCCTGGCCTCGCATCCTCCTGATAAGGATTCCAGGAAGATTGATGCCATGGCGAAAAAACAATATATGGCAGCTTCTTTGGGACTCAGACAGGCTAATTATATGGCTTATGTGGCTAGATATCAGAAATCTAGGTGGGACACAATTTTGCAGTTAGCCAAGCAGGCCCAGGGCCAGCTGGCTAGTGAGTTGGAAGAGGTGGCTGCTGATGGCATTGAAGCCTCTAAAGTTCAATTTCATACTGCTGTTGATGTTAATGATGTTTCCTCTAGGGTCATGGCCACTTCTGTAGCTTTCCGTAGGTTGGCATGGCTCAGATGCACTAATCTGTCCCAAGATACTCAGTCAAAGGCTATGGATTTTCCTGTGACGGGAAATTCTCTGTTTGGTGATCAAACAGAAAATTATATGAAAAAGATGGATGAATATAGAACTACCTACAAAAGTGCCCAAGCTAAGGAGAGGCATGCCACTCCACTTAGGCACGCCCCCAGGGGTAGGGGCAGGCCTTTCCACAGGCCCTTTTACCAATCTCAAGCCTCCTCTGCCTTTTCACAGAGGGTTTTTTTCAGAGGCAGAGGTAGACGGGGCACAGGTAGACCGTCTCCCTCCCCTCAGCCTAAAGCTGCTGCCAAGCAGGCACCCTGATGGGGTGCCCAGGGCCGATTCTCCTGTACCAGTGGGGGGCAGGTTGGCTTACTTCAGCCAGAACTGGCTGTCCCTAACTTCGGACAGATGGGTTCTGGAGGTAGTAAGCCAGGGTCTGGTTCTCAGCTTCAAACAGTTCCCAAAGATGAGAGCCAGGCATTTTCCACCTGCAAATTCTACAGAAGCCCTTGCTTTGGAAGCAGAGGTTTCTTCTCTTCTGGACTGCAAAGCAGTGGAAAGGGTTCCCCCTTGCCATCAGGGCAAGGGACTGTACTCAAGATATTTTCTTACCCCAAAAAAGACAGGAGAATGGCGGCCCATCTTGGATTTAAGGTACCTGAACAAGCATCTTTTGAAACCAAAGTTCAAAATGTTAACTCTAGCAATGATTTTGCCTTCCCTGAGGCCAGAGGACTGGCTAGCTTCTCTGGACCTCAAGGACGCCTATTTTCATGTCATGATCAGGCCTTCTCACCGAAAGTACCTCAGGTTCGAACTGCCCTCTGGCCACTACCAGTTCAGAGCAATGCCCTTCAGCCTCACCTCTGCTCCAAGGGTATTCACAAAATATCTAGCTGTGGTAGTGGCTCATTTAAGAAGGCAAGGGATTGCTGTGTTTCCCTACCTGGACGACTGGCTCTTAGTGGGTCAGTCCCCAGATCAGGTAAAATCCCACTTGCAAGTCACCCAGCAGCTTCTCACTTCCTTGGGATTCCTGCTGAATTTATCAAAGTCAGTTCCGGAACCAGTTCAGGTACTAACTTTCATAGGTGCAGAATTGAACACAAAGTTAGCAGGCATTTCTCCCTCGGAAAGGGTGGACAGACTCATTGCCCTGGCATCCTCCTTTACCTCGTGGTCTCTCGACCAGCAAGGCACTTTCTGCAACCCTAGGGCACATAGCTGCCTCCACAGCTGTCGTGCAGGGAGCAAGATTTCAGATGAGGGACATCCAGTTCCATTTGAGGTCCTATTGGTCTCAAAGGAGGGACCCCTTACCAAATTAGTCCCAGTGACTAAAACCCTGATCCTGGCCCTTCAGTGGTGGCAGGATCAAAGCAATCTAACACAAGGGTTCCTTCATTCCATTTCCCATTCCTCACCCTCACCACGGATGCCTCCCTGTTAGGGTGGGGGCTCATTTGGACGACCTTTCCACTCAAGGAGTGTGGTCCCCTCGGAATCTCTGCTCCACATCAATCTTTTGGAACTCAGAGCTGTCCTTTTAGCTCTTCAGGCTTTTTCAGCTGTTGTCCAGAACAAAGTAGTTCAAATCAGGACAGACAACACCACAACAATGTGGTACATCAACAAGCAAGGGGGCACTCGGTCATCAGCCTTGTGCACCGAAGCAATGAAGTTGTGGTCTCTGGCTTACTCCCTGAACACCTCCCTGATAGCAATTCACCTTCCAGGGAAGGACAATGTCCTGGCGGATGCCCTCAGCAGGATTTCCAGGGCCATCACTAATGGCCTCTGAACTTCAGGTCCTGGGGTGTCTTTGCCAGATGGGGCACCCCTCAGATAGATCTCTTTCGCAGCCCCAGACAACCACCAACTTCCCTATTTTGTTGCAGGCCTCAGTGCTGGGCTCAGTCCCCTGGATGCCTTTCTGTTGGATTGGAAGGAAATTCCTATATGCCTTTCCCCTTTCCTCTCCTCTTCAGGGTATTGGTAAAATCAGAATTCAGCCCTCAGTAGTGATTCTGATTGCTCCAGACTAGGCCAGACAGCCCTGGTATCCTCTTCTCCTGTCCCTTACATTCACCCTCCCTGAGTTTTCCCAGGACCCACGACTTGCTGACCTGTGCACAGGGAGAGTGTGGTACCGGACCTCAAATCCTCCACCTCAAGGCTTGGTTCTTGAGGAATTAGAATTTGCTGATTTGCACCTTTCTCAAGGTGTCCTGGATATTTTAAAGGCTTAAGGAAGCCTTCCACTAGGCCACTTACAATTCTAAGTGGAAGAGGTTTTCCTTCTGGTGTTCTGAGAAACAAATTGTACCAGAATCTGCTGACTTGGCATTTTATCGGACTATTTGGCCCATCTAAATTCCCTAGGCCTTAGACCAGCTACCTTGAAGGTTCATCTGGCAGCTGTTTCTGCTTTTGTTTCTGCAGGAAGCCTGTTTCCTTTCCTCTCACCCTGTGTTTTCCAAGTTTTTTAAGGGGTTACTTCACACTAACCCTCCCTTTCGGGAACCAGCTCCTGCCTGGGACCTGAATGTTTGCATTGCTCAGTTAATGCAACCTCCCTTTGAGCCCCTGTCTTCTGCAGATCTCAAGTATTTAACATGGAAAACTGTTTTTCTAGTGGCTATCACTTCTGCCAGACGTATAAGTGAATTGCAAGCCCTGTCAGTGGAAAAAGATTTTATTTCTTTTCACAGGGATAAGGTAGTCCTCAGGACTAACAGAAAGTTTTTACCCAAAGTGGTTTCAGATTTTCATCTGAACCAGTCCATCTCTCTTCCAGTGTTTTTCACTGAGCATTCTTCCTCGGGTGAAAGGAGACTGCACAGCTTGGACGTCAAAAGAGCCCTAAGCTACTATGTGGAACGTACCAAGGGTCACAGGTTCGAATCCCTCCAACTCTTCCTTACCTGTGGAGAGGTTGGCAAAGGGAAACCTGCCACTAAGAGGACAATTGCAAGGTGGATTGTCTCTTGTATTCAGTTCTGTTACCAAAAACTAGGTAGAGAACCCCCCTCAGGACTGAGGCCCACTCCACCAGGGGTACAGCTGCATCTCTAGCGGCTGCTAGAGATATTCCCATTTTGGAAATTTGTCAAGCTGCTACCTGGAAAACAGTTCACACCTTTACCAAGCATTATTCCTTGGACGTCCAGTCCAGGAGAGATGCTCGTTTTGGCACAGCTGTGCTTCAGAGCCTATTTCCTAAGTAGGTTCTGACCCTCCTCCATGGAGGTACTGCTGTGTAATCTGCAAGAAGTCCTAATAGAGCAAGACTTCATGGTGTTTGAAGAAAAAATTACTCACCTTAGTAATTGCTTTTCTTCTCATGGAGTCTTCCTATATTAGGACAACCCCCCCAACCTACCCCTCTCAGAACTTCTACTTGGGTAAGGGGTTGGCAAATTAGTCAAGCACTGTGTCATGCCATTTAGTTTCTCCTCTCCTCCTTTTCATTGGTTAGGGAAATAGGTGAATCTGTTTGTTAAGTATATGGCCCCTTCCTGGACTTGAGTCTTTTGGGAAGGGGGTCTAATAGTGCTTGTTAGGGTGATACTAATAATAATATTACCTACTTTGTTGTTATTATTATCGGTTGTTGTTGTTTTTCCTACTAGTAGGTAGCCACTGGGCTAGTGTAGGGTTTTCCACACAGACTTGTTTCTTATTTCAACTTCGTAAAGATCTGGCAGTTTCATTTCAAACTGTCCAGATAGAGCTTTGACTCAGCGCCCTCGCGCTGTGAACTCCAGATTCTCTGGAGTTAACTGTTTCCTCTCCGGGGCAGTTCAAGTGCTGTGGCTCACTGCAAGAAGTCCTAATATAGCAAGACTCCATGAGAAGAAAAGCAATTACTAAGGTGAGTAATTTTTTCTTATCTGCCCCCTGGGCTTCTACGAGTTCCTACGTATGCCTCAAAGTATTTCAGGTGCACCCTCCACTTTCCAGCGGTTGATGCAACAAGAAGTGGGAGACATGAACTTATTAGAGTGTCTTGTGTATCTTGATGATGTCATTGTGTTCGACCAGACTTCGGAAGAACATGAAGCTCACTTGTTCAAGGTCCTTGACCAACTGGAGGATTTCAGACTAAAGCTATCCATAGACAAGTACCAGTTTTTTCAAACATCTGTGAAATTTGTTGGGCACATAGTGTCGGCTGATGGGATTCAGACAGACCCAAGCAAAGTGAAGTCTTTGACCACCTGGCCTCAGCCCAATAACTTGAAAGAGTTGCAAAGGTTCTTGAGGTTCTGTGGTTACTACCATTGGTTCATAGAAGACTATTCCAAGTCATTTGCCCTTTGCCCAATCTAATTCAAGGCTATCCCCCTACAAACAAAAAGTATAAAAAAAGCACAGGTAAGGAGGAAGACAGGATTTACTTTCGGACCCATGAGCTGTTTGGAGCCAGGTGGACTTCTGAGTGTGAAGCTGCTTTCTATGAAATAATTCACCAACTCACTCACACCCCTGTGCTTACCTATGCTGACCCTACCAGACCCTCTGTGTTGCACACTGATGCCAGCTTGAAGGGACTTGGAGCCATTCTGTATCAAGAGTATGAAGAAGGTCTATGCCCAGTGGCATTTGACAGTCGGAACTTAACCTCCTGTGAAAGGAATTATCCGGTACACAAGCTTGAATTTCTTGCTCTAAAAAGGGCTGTGGTGGACCAATTCCATTAGTATCTCTATGGTGCTGAGATTCTGGTCAGGACCAAAAATAAACCCCTCAGCTATGTCCAGATCTCAGCTAAACTGGATGTGACAGGGCATCGCTGGTTATCTGCACTTTCTGCTTACGACTATGCAGTGGAGAATTGACCAGGCCTGAACCACACTGATGCGAATGCCCTTTCCAGACCACCAAACTCTAATGTGAATTGGGTGAAAATGTCTGAGCAGTCTGTCAAAGCCCTCTGCCAGAAATTTGACAAAGATGAGCATCCCTCTCCTGAAACAGTTAATTGCCTAGTAGAATGTTTAGGTCCTCCTAACACTTGTGTCCCCGTGGCCTACCCCCACCTTGTGGCCTTGGACCTTGGTGCCCTGCCACAACTCAACCCTGAGAACATACAGTGGGCACAGACCCAAGACTCCATGATTAAGCCTGTGCTTGATGCTTTGCATGCTGGTAAGTATGTGTCTAAGCTCCACTCTTCAGACCCACAAACTGCTTTGCTGTTTAAAGAGGGTCCCAGTCTTAAACTACGCAACCAGCTACTTTACCAAGAAACCATAAACCAACAAGGTCAACCTGACAAACAGCAACTGGTTTTGCCAACAGCTTTCACACATTTGGTTCTACGGGCCCTCCATAATCAGATGGGACATTTGGGTAACCACAAACCTAGCCCATGCCCGGTTCTACTGGCTAAAAATGGGAGCTGACACTGAGGCCCATATCTGGACTTGCAGCTGTTGTCTCCAATGAAAAGCTCCACCTCAGAGGGCTGCACCCTTGGTTAATATCTCTACTAGTGCACCCATGAAGCTGGTGTGTATCAATTTCTTGTGTCTTGAACCCAATCAGAAAAACGTTGGGAATGTGCTTGTTGTAACTAATCATTTCACACGCTATGCCCAAGCTAACCCAACTAAGGACCAGAAAGCATCTACAGTGGCCAAAGTCTTAGTTGAAAAGTTCTTCGCCCATTATGGCGCACCTCATAGAATTCACTCTGACTAGGGGAGAGACTTTGAAAGCCGCCTGATCAAGGAAATGCTTTTACTCTGGGGAGTGCGAAAGTCCCGAACTACCCCCATCACCTCCAGGGGGACCCACAGCCTGAAAGGTTTAACAGAACCCTACTTGACATGCAGGGCACACTTCATCTCCGGGACAAGTCCAGATGGAGCCAACAGATCAGCACCTTGGTACACACCTACAATTGCACCAAAAGTGATGCCACTAGGTTTTCTCCCTACCACCTGATGTTTGGTTGGGAAGCCCAGTTGCCTGTAGACGTTTGCTTTGGGGTGTCCCTGGATGGAGTAAAAGCTGAGAACTACTTACAATATGTTCAAACGTTAAAGGCACAGCTCAACCATGCCCACCAACTGACACAAACCATGGCTGCAAAGAGAAATTTGGTTAACAAAGAAAGGCATGACCGGCACGTCAAAGCTCAGGAACTGCTACCTGGAGATTGGGTTTTATTACGAAACTTGGGACTGCATGGCAAGCATAAAATTACTGATAGATGGTACCACCTTCCTTTACGTTGTTGTCAGTAAGTTGGAAGATCTGCCTGTCTATAAAGACACCCTGAAAACAACCCACGAGCCACCAAGACAATGCACCGGAATCATCTGCTGCTCATTGGTCAAGTAATCATAGACTCTTTACCTCAAGACACTGCCCTCTCCTGGGCCTGTAACTAGAGCTGAAGCCAAAAAAAGACAGACTACCCCTTCTCCAGTTGCCAAAGATCCAAGGCCTCCCCTTATGCAGGCCCAAAATGACACTGATTGCCAGTCGGAGTCTGGTGACGGTGAGTGTGAAGCACCCTATTACCCATCTTATGAACTGAGTCAGTTGTGTTGAGGTAATCCTATGTGCAATTTTGGAGATGAAGCTGGATCTTCAGGACTGACTAACCCTCCAGCCTTCTCCACAGACCCTGTGCCCCCTGAAAGTGAGGTGCAAAGTGTGACTTCTGAAGTAGCTGACTCTTTGTGTCTGGCCAAGCTGTTCAAATTGCCAGAACGGGAGCCTGCAACAGGAAGCATCCCTGGTGACATACCAGAAACTATAGAACTGTAGAAAAGCAATGATTCAAAACATGCTATGACAAATGGCAACGATGAGATAAATGATATTGAAAGTATTGGTCAAGTGTTGCAAGATCTACGTTTTTTAGACTTCCCCCTGGATCATGAATCTAGGCCTCCTTCAGACCCCAGTACTGAGAGCAATGTTGTGAAACCAGAGTTAACAGAACAAGGAGCTGAAAGCACCTCCAATATAACTCCAGTTCCCGTGCAGAGGTACCTTGCACAGGAGCAGATCCTAGTGCTAATGTTGAAAATCCTGAACCTGTGCCTGTTCCCCAATGAAGTCTGGAAGACCCATTAAACCAGTGATACGTCTCAGTTATGACTCCCCCGGGAGGCCTGTGGATCTTCCTTTACATGTTGTCCATAAAGGAGTCTACATTTCCGAATGCTCACATCCCAAATTCAGCTATTCTGCTACTTCCAAGTTAATTGTCAAGCCCTCAAGCTTTGGTGCCCCTGCCCTATGCAGCCCCCATGTAGCTGATAGGGATGGACCCCGTCTATGTTGTTTAAAGTACAGGAAATAGTACAGACACGAATGGTCAGAGTAATGTGGTTACATGTTTGAACTATTCTTCGAAATACTGTGATGTGTATAGCAAAAGTATAGAAACTGTTATCATTGCAGAAAATTATTATCATGAAGAAGTATAGTAATGCTTAATGTTCTTTTGTTTCCCGATGCATCAGTCTCTTTTTTGTATGCATGTTATACTATAATGCTTTTCTATAGAATGTCACAGTAAGTATAGACTTGATGTGGATGCCAAGTTTTTCCAGGCAAGAAAGAGCGTAACCCCCCTACAAATAAGGGTTCCTATAATGTCTTCCTGGGCTGCCTAATGCCCATTTTCAGGATGGTGTTCTGTGTCTGCAGTAGTTTAATGTGTTAGCATGAGAGTGCTATAGTAAGCCTCCATGCCTGTCTCTTTAAGAGAACCATTATTCTGTGTGTGAAAATTAGTCTGAGCTGGGTCTAGGTAATTAAGGCTTGTGACCAGCCAGACGGTCCGTATTTCTGCTCCATTCTGCAGCTGATATTTGCGCAGATGGAGCTCTGTTAGGGAAAGTGTTTATTTACTGCTTATCTGCTTTAATAATGATACTGTATGAGATTGTCTAACCTGCTTCCATTTGCAGCACAAACATTTGGACTGGAGCCACCATTTTAGTTCTGGAACAGCCAGTGTTGGACCAATCAGAACCTCAGGGGACCTAAAATTGAGAATGTCCCCAGAGGTCTTGTGGGACTGAAATTCTGTAGGAATTGTAGTTTTTAAGGTTTGGCGACTAAATGGACCTGGAGGAGGAGCCCTTGCTGTGACAGACATATCCCTCAGCCAACCAAACCTTTTGGATCACTGGGAAAGCCCAGAGCTGCCTGCAGCAGTGTGTTAGTCGAGAGTTGGAGTTTGGAGAGTGAACAGCTCGAGTCATCAAGCAGCTGCTCCTGCGTAGGAACGCAGAAGGTTCGTCGGGAAGGCTCTGATGGCCTGTCTGCCACATCTTCCAGTGTGAAGAACTGCTGTGAGTGTGAAAGTCGGACTTTATCCAATTTCCTTATTGAGACCTGAAACCTGATCTTTCATGGGCTTCATCTGAACTGCTCACTCTGCCTGGGCCCTGCTATCTCGGCCTAGGTTGCCGCTCCTGAATCAGAGACATTTCCGGCGCAAGACCTGCTCGGGGATTCGGCCCACCGAACAGGTAGCGACCACCACGGTGAGTAGACCTTGCTTCCCCTGACGATCTAGTACAACATCCAGAGGTCTTCATGTCGTCTGTCCTGCATCCTGGTCTGGGTAGCATGAGTACAAAACAGGGTAGCTCCCTGCAACAAAGCTGCAATCATTTGTGAGTTTATCTGATTTTCTTGTTCTGGGTTTATTTGCAACAGCCAGAGCCATCTGGTTCCGGATTACAAATATTTGGACTGAGTGTATGTTAACTGTGTTTTTCCTTCCTAAGGGCCCAACAACAGCTGCAACGCTGGCCTACCCCACGGGCAACGCTTCAGGCTAGCCTGTTTTTCAGCTGGGTACCCAGGGTTGCGGGACTTGGTCAGACAGACTTACAGTGCATGCTGTATCAACCTGAATATAATCAGATTTGCCAATCACTGCTAGATTTATGCCCCACCCTTGTTCACATCCCTCTGAATAAATCAGATCGTGGCTGTTCACGTTTAACCTGGCTAGTGTGTGCCTTCTTGGTGGGGATATTGTACTGCTTTTGAATTGTTGCATCACAGTTCTTGTTTTCCAGGGGGTGTCCAGGGCAACTGCATCTGATTCAGCCCTGATGGTAAGTACAAGAAGTGTGACCATATCATTACTGTTATATGGTACATATGACTGTCTTATTGCTGAACTGTGTAGCCACTAGAAGGGTTGGTAGGTGGCTATAGCATCCCGGACAGCTATACCAACAGCAGTTACGCTACCCCAAAACCATTCCTCCAGGTGGAGGCACCGTTCACCAAACTCATGCCCCTCAACCTGTGCCTAGTCATCGAGGCAGGGGTAGTAGCCCATAGGATAGTGCCACCTAGGGGTTACACATAGAATAGTAATGTAATCTCCCTCCAACAAGTATGAAGTTATCCAAACGTCTTTTAAATTCTCCTTTTGTTTTGCTAATAATTATTTCTTCTGGTAACCAATTCCAAGGATTCACTACTGTAAAAGTGAAAAAATACATTCTTCTTTGTCTATCAAACTTTTTACCAGTAATTTGTAGTGGATGTCCTCTAGTATCACATAGGTTATTCTTAAACTCTAGTCCTAGTTCAGTCATTAAATAGGGATCATGTATGATGTCATATAAAAGTAGTAAATCATGTATGATGTCCTATAAAAGTAGTAAATCATGTATGATGTCATATAAAAGTAGTAAATCTCCTCTTAAGCGTTGTGTTTCAAGTGACATCAGAGTTAGAGATTGCAGTCTGTTCTCATATGGCATGTTGTATAAACCATATATGAACATACGAAGAAGCCAGCAGAAGAAGGCCATTTGGTCTATCAAGTCTGCTCATATTGCAGGGTCCACTGCTTGAGCTAATGTCCCTGCCCTCCCTCCCCACTCCTCCTATCGTCCCTACCCATGATTCTTATCTTCACCCATGCCTATCCCAGCCTCTCTTAAAGCTGCTCACTGCTTTTAATGAGATTACCTCTTCTGGCAGCGCATTCCAAGTGTCCACCACCCTTTCTGTGAAGAAGTGCTGTTTGACATCCCTCCTAAACCTCCCACCCTCCAGCTTAAGACTGTGCCCCCTCGTGATATGGTTGCCACTCAGCTTAAAGAGACTTTCATTATCAACATTATTTATCCCTTTCAAGTACTTGAATGCCCCAATCATGCCCCCCCCCCCTCCTGTCTTCCAGGGAGTACATGTTCAGTGCCCTCAACATCTCCTCGTATGCCTTGCCCTGCTGACTGGCTATCATCTTTGTAGCCCTCCTCTGTACCTTCTCCAGCAGGTTAATGTCCTTTTTGAGGTGTGGGTACCAGTACTGAACTCCATACTCTAGATGCGGCCTTACCAGTGACCTGTACAAGGGCAGAATAACCTCCTCTCTCCTACTACTGACACTGGTTTACCGGGATTGAGAAAGGGCATATTCCATTTTGTACATTGCAAAAAATGGTATTGTCACCGGTGTCTGCTAAGCCAAAATCCAGTTTTACTGGTATTTGGTTCTGCGTACTTTATTTAACAATTTTTAACTCTGCTAACATGCCTTTTAGCAGTTTTGACCTCCACTATTGCACATCCTTCCATCCTTGTACCAGTTTAAAGTTATTTTAGGTACAAGATGTGATGGCAACAGCAACACTACAGCCCCCTCCCTGAGGTGTGATGGAAGCAGCTTTCGGCCCCATCCCTCTGGTGTGATGGCAGCAGCAACAGCACTCGACCTCCCTCCCTCAGGTGTGACAGAAGCAGCAGCACTGTGGCCCCCATCCCTTAGGTGTGATGGCAGCAGTACTACAGTCTCCATCCACCAGTGGTGATGAGAAGCACTACAGCCCCCATCCCTTTGGTGTGATGACAGTAGCAACAATACAGTTCACATCCCTCTTGGGTGATGGCAGTAGTGATAGCAATTTGATTCCCTTTCTTCAACACCCACACCCCACATGCACAAGTTACAAATGACTTGGTCTCTTTGCTTGTTAGAACTTAGATGTGAATTAATCTGAACCATCACTGCTAAGGTGGACTACCTTTGTTTTTTCCTGTCTATAATTTAACTGCCTGAATTGGAGTTCTGCCTGTGACACCACTGACCAGGGTTAGGGAACAGACTTGGGTGTTGTAGGTGTTGTAGGGCCAGCTGGTGGAGGTGAAGGCTTGAGTGTCCAATGACCACTCACCTTCTCCTGGAGAGATGGTGGGTTCACAGCTCAGCATTTTCTGGCCCTGATGGAGGCCAGAGGCATGACAACATGTCAGCCGTCACTGCAGGAGGAGCGTGATGGGCGTCGGCGTGTGCCTTGACATCATGTGGCCTATCACACTCCCAAGAAAATGGGAAAACACCCGGTGGTCAACCGAAGGACGGTTGTTGGTCCCTTCATGAGCCAGAAGCTCCAGACATGTGTCCGTTCTGACCCCTGCCATGCCCAGGATACACAGGAAGCTCTTTGGGGCAATTCTCCTCCCCTGGTAGCCTCCCACAGTGGTAGGGGCCCACTCAATGAAGGGTTACTTGGGTTACCTGGTAGCACGGCAGTAAGGGGCAGTGGATGGTGGTCGGGACTCAGCAGTGGTGGTAGGGGGCCTTGGCAGGCCTGAAGAAGTGGATGGCCAGGGGGTAGGAGGAGCAAAAAAAAAACTTCTTGAATTTGCTTCTTTGAAATAAAGTGTCTTCACCTTAAAAAATCCACAAGTGATTAGTGGAGGACCTTCAAATGGATTCATTCATCTCCCAGACGTGTGGATGATTTTTTTTACTTGGTGTCCATGAAAAGGGTGTCTCCCAGTTTTCATGTCTTTGTTCAGATGTGAATTGAGCACCACTCTGCCCACCAGCATCATACAGCCCTGGGGTCTTACCTTCTGTATGTCATTGACTGTGCTTTCAAAATCCACTGGCCAAACATAAGTATACTTAAATACTTAACATTTGCTTTTTGTTGAAGTAGTCTATCAGAAAACTTTTTGTTGTCACAGAGACTGAAACAGCAGGTGGGAGAAAAGGTGCAAATGATCCAATTCACCTAAATGGGGTGCTAACTGTGAAGTCTTTTCATAAGTAGTAAGGCAGTTTCTTCTTTGTGAACATGCTTTCATTCAGACTAGTTTTCATTCAAACAACTGAGGATCTTCCCTTGTCAGTCTTCACCATTCATTACTTCCTGGGTGTAAGCCGGAGGCGCGCACCCGCCACGGGAGCTTTTTTTTTTTTTTTTTAAAGCCGCTAACGGCACCGCCTCGAGAGTGACGCCATGCGCCGAGGCGGCCGCAGTAGCGACCGACCTCCTCCAACTCAGTTCTGTTTCTCCGCCGCCGAGGCAGCACCTGTTCGCGGTAGCTCAGTTAAAAGTGCGTATTCGGCCGACTCCCTTTTCTACACTCGACGCCTACGGTAAGACTGTTCCTTTTTCTTTGTACGGCGCCGGGTGTATTTCCGACTGTGTTTAACCTTGTTTATTTCGCGTTATGTCCGGTTCTGGAGCGAAACGTTCTTCTAAGACGGGCCGTGCCCCTATGCGTCGGTGCTCCTGCGGCCGGCATTTCTCCGTCTCGGACCGGCATGACGTTTGCCTTCGTTGCCTGGGACCCAACCATGACATGGATTCGTGCGACGCCTGTTTCTCCATGGACCGCCGTGTCCTAGAAGTCCACGCGTTCAAGCTCGGCAAGACCCCGCCGACCTTCGGGGGACGACGTCGCTCAAGGGACGCCCAGGTAAGGTCTCTTGGCCCATCCCGGGCCCCTCCCGGGCCTATACGGTCCGAGGAGGAGGGGTCTCCCTCGTCTTCTCTTGCCGAGGGGCCCCTTCAGCGTGTCGGGGGCGTCGTGGTCCCTCCCGGGATAGCGACGCCGACACCGCCTCGGCAGTCACCTCTTCGGTGCAGGCTCCCCGTGTCGAGGCCCTCGTCTGTTGGGCCTGGCTCGGGTGGACCCCTAGATACCGCCTCTCGGCGCGTTTTGGATCCGGCGCCGTTTGCGGTCACTGAGTGATCGATGCGGCGCCGTCTCCGGCTGTTTCGGATCTGGTAGCTCGCCCAGCGGTGATTGGGCGGCGCCATTGGTGGTCCGTTTTGGCCTCGGCGCCGTTCGGCAGTGCCGATGGACATCAGCGGCGCCGCCAGCGGTGCCGCTTCGCCTCCCGGCGCCGCCATCGAGCGCCAGTACGGCTTTCCCCCGGTGCGGGCCTGCGGGCAGCTGGGGTGTAAATTGAGCCTTCCTGCTGCCGGCGTGGGGGGGGCAAGCGGCGTCGCGCTTGGTACCGGGGCCGTTCGTGGCCTCGGGGACCCCTGGGGTGGCCAGCATCGAGGTCCTGCTGGTCTCGTCCTCCTCGGAGGACGATGACTCTGATGTGGACCCATCCTGGCACCCCCATTCTTCGGAATCTGGGTCCTCGGTGGCTAGGGGTACCAGGCGGCGCAGCGGGCCCCTCCCTCTGTCCCCCTTGCCGTCGTCTCCTGAGGGTTCCTCGGCTGGGGTGGCGAGGCCCGGGGGCAGACGGGGGTGACGGAGGCTCCCTCTGAGGCCCGGTGACAGCTACCCCCCAGGGTGCTGTTGCCTCCTCTAGGGACAGAGGGACGTTGCAGTCGAGGAGGAGGGCCCTCTCGGAATCCGAGGGGTTGAGGGGCAGGTGGCCTGCTGCCCGGTCTTCCTTGGTCACCTCAGGGGGGGTGGCCAGAAGCCGTGAGTGCAGAGCCCCAGCCCTCCCAGGGTTCTAGGGTGTCCTCTGGCGGCGTGTGTGCGGACTGCCCTTCTGGATCCATGCAGTCCCGGCGTCGTCACAGGGGAGTTTCTCCCCCAGGGCTCTTCCAGGCTCCGCTTCCCCAGGGTTCCGTTCTGCGGCCTGGTTTGATATCCGGGATCCCTCCTACTAGGGCTCCCTTCCCCGGATTCCAGAGCCCTCGCAGAGAGCAGTTGCCTCCTCGGAGGTGCCCCTCTCCCATCTCTCTGCCTTCACTACCCCCGCTCCCAGGCCATGTCGGTCCTACGGGTCCGTTATCCTTGGAGCAGTTCAGGGGTTCTTCGGCGGCCTTCCCCTCATATGTTAGACACATGCATGAGCGGGTCTTTCGACTCTCCCCACCGCTGCAGGAATCCTCTGGACAGTCCAGTTCCCCATCATCCTCGTCTCCCTCCTCTGAGGGAGAGGAACCCCCTGCTCATCTGTCCTCCGATGCTGATTTCACAGAATATCAGCGTTTCCTCTCGAGGATGGTGAGGGATCTCCGGATTCCCTACGTTGGGGAGAGAATACGAGCAGGAGCCGCGTGAATTCCTTGGTGATTCAGTGCCCAGCATCTGGTGGTACCTTCCTGGCCTATCCCTTCCAGGAGGCGTCTATCCGATCCTGGCAATTCCCTGCGCTTCTTCTCCAGCCCGGCGGACTGCCAGCGTAGGTATTGTGCCCTCTGAGTCTCTAGGTTCCCTTCCAACCCGTCCTCAGGTTTGGTATACCTGGATACTCCTTCTGGGCGCTCCGTTGCCTGGCGCCGCGACCGCCCACCCAGTTCGGACTCTCTCCAGTTCGACCGGTGGGGGCGAAGAGTGTTCTCTTCTTCTCGTGCGAGTGCTTGTATTGCATCACATCAGGCTCACCACGCTGCCTACAACCGGCATCTGTGGTCGATGATGTCCCAGCTGCTGGCATCTATGCCTGACATGGAGCAAACCAGACAAGCCGTTGCCCTCTCCGTGGTAGGCCTGGAGCTGGCAAGACACCAAGCAAGGGCGTCTTATGACGCCAATGAGGTGGCTTCCAGGCTTGCGGGGACAGCGATCTGCATCAGGCGGACGGCATGGCTTCGTCTTTCCAGGTTGTCACCCCTGGCCCGGCGTAGGGTGATGTGCTCCGCCTTCCGGGGGACCCGTCTTTTCTCATCCAGAGCTAGGAGACTTTTACAGGGGCTCCATCCGTCTCCTCGTCCTCGGGAGGCACCTCCTAGCTCTTCTCCCACTTACGCTTTCTGAATAAGCCAGGGTCTTCTCCTCCTGTTTCTCACCAACAGAAGGCTGGGGGTCTTGTTCCCTCAGGGTATGGCCTCTTCCCCCTCCAGGAGAAGAGGAGCTTGGTACTCACCCAGGAAGTAATGAATGGTGAAGATTGACAAGGGAAGATAGGAAAATTATGTACCTACCGTAATTCTTGATCTTCTCTTGTATCTTCACCATTCATTACTTACACCCGCCCACCATCCCCTCAGTGGCCTCTTCCTGTGGCTTCTCCACCTCCCGTCTCCTTCCTCTCTCTGCATAAAAAAAAAAAAAAAAATTTTCTTAAAATATAGGGAAAGTTCCTTAATTTTTCCCCCAAAAAAAAATCTTTCTTTTGGGGGGGGGGTTCTAATTTTTCCAGAAAAATTACTTACTCTAAGATTCATGGGCCATCTCGTGGATTGCATTGGCGATCAAACTGCACAACTATCTCTTGCCATTCTTCTGGCAAGATACCTCTGGGGGTTTTTTGGCCTGGCTCAGGCTATTCAGATTTGATCCTGCAATTCCGTTTTCCAGATGAGTTGCCCTGAAATCAATATCCCCCTCTATTCTTGCCTTGCAGAGCAGAGGAACGGGCACGTCTAATCCTTTTTCTTTTTGAAAAAAAAAAAAATTAAATAAATATTAAATGCTGAGGGAACTCTCTTCGACTGTTATAGGCATCTTGGTATCGGGGTCATGCATCTAGTCCAAAAACATTTTACCTAAAAAAAAAAAGAAAAAATAAACAGGAAGGCATTGAGAAGGTAGGCTATCCTTCTCGCTAGTTGCTTAGAGGTTTTTCCTTTTTAAATGTCCTCCTGGACAATTTTTGCAGAAGAGCAGTGCTGACCATATCCGATCCCAGCCTGCCTAAGCCTTGGCCTGCCTTGGCCAGTCAGTCTGAGTCCCATTTCTATCTTAAGATGCCTGAAGGGCTTACATTTTCCATTTCTAAACCCCTGAGCAGCGCTCTCATGCTGCCTGGGTTTTATTCTCCCTCCTCGGGTTCCCTCCAGTTTAAGGCCTTCCGCAGCCAGGAGCCCGAGGTAGGTATCAAGAACAATGGCATGTTGAAAGATGAGGACTATGCCCTCCTGGGTCTGTCTAGCGGGTTCGGTGAACCTTCTTTTCAGCTCTACCTCCGGGGATTCTTGCTTCCCCTTTAGTCGAGCCTTCAGCTGTAAGCTAACTATGCTCGTTGGGCATTCTGGTCCTTTCAACATCCCATCTCTCTCTTCTCTTTCTTCTTCTTCTTCTATTTTCTCATTTCCTTTCTTATCTCTCCTCCCAGAGTCGCCCAGGTAATGAGGCCCTGCAGTCCCTAGGCTAGGGATACTCTTATCTCCTCTGTCCTTCCTCCATCGGCTTATTTCTTTTTCAGTTCATTCTTCCTTGCTTTGCTATCCCTTGGCTATCTTGCCTCGCTATCTATATTCTCTGCTTTCTCTTTTGCCTCTCCGGCTCACAGAACTGAGTTGGAGGAGGAGTCGGTCGCTACTAACGGCCGCCCCTCGCGCATGACGTCACTCTCGAGGGCGGTGCCGTTAGCTTGACTTAAAAAAAAAAAAAAAAAGCTCCTGTGGCGGGTGCGCGCCTCCGGCTTACACCCAGGAAGTAATGAATGGTGAATATACAAGAGAAGATCAAGAATTACAGTAGGTAAGTAATTTTCCTATTTTGGATGGCCCTACTGCTTATAAACTTGAAAGTTGGTAACAGTGATCCTGCATTTAGCAATCTACAACCTTGATGCTCATATGCAAAGAATACAATAAAAACCTGACTAAAATCTAAACACAAGCTTAGAAAACACATAAAATGTATCTGAACATTTATCTTTACCTGTACAAAATAATTGCAGCCCACGTAAAACTCAAGTAAATTACATGGTACCCTGACTACTATTCTATGATGTAGTAAACATATATTGCTATTTTTTATATATTCCTTGTAAAGCAGGTAACGCTCACTAGGCAGAACTGCCTGCTTTGGAAGTGACCTAGAAGCACTGGGGAGGTTAAGGACTTGCTTGGAGTCACACAGTATGCAAGTGGAGGTTGTGGGAATCAAACCCAAGTCTGCTGGATGTACCCAGTTCAAACACTGTTACTCTAACCACTAGGCATGGGTGGTTAAACTGAATGGCTGATTACAACAAAGCAGTGCAGGTGATTTCCTTGCCGACTCTATATGCAGCAAAGCAGAAAGAATGCAAAGCACAGCAGCATTCATTTAAGATGTTGAAATCTAGGTTGGCCGCTGGCACTGCGGTAGCACTATTGCTTATGGAATGCCAGCAACCCAGTCAGAAGTGAACTTGGGTTGCTGGAGGTCTCGCCAGGTAGGATCGAGCACCTGGGGGACTCGCCTCCTCCAGGGAGGTGGACTGCAGGTCCTGCTGCTTTACTGCCACCTGTGTGACCATGGATGGTGGTGCAATGGTGCTGCAGAGTGATCGGGGACGCTAGCCACGATCTGGAGCAGTGGCATTTCTCTATGTGACCTACCTCCTTGGATCTCCTTTAGTGCTGGTGCCGTCAGGGACAGAGACCAGAAAACCAGGAACAATCACCCCACATCGGCCACTGGCAGAAGGGACCCAGGTGCCTAGACTTCATAACCAGGCTTCATGAGGGACCCACTGAGCTGCCCGACACACACGAAGGGAGTGTGGAGGCATGACTTGGGATCCCCTCCCTTCCCACCGGGGGGGGGTACAACCCAAGCAGGATAGGGGCAGGCCCACAGGAGCTCCTGGGGTGAAACTAGGAGATACCCAGCCTAAGGATCTCTGAAAAGTGGAGACTGATGCTGTGAGAAGGGGACATAGAAAGAGAAAATAAAAAAAAAATTTAAAAAGATGCTGAAATCTTAGACATTCTGTGCAGTGACATGCAATTTCCGTGAGGCACCGGTACAAGAATTCAAAATCCGCAAACCAAGCAGGATTCCGTGATTGTTACCGGTGTTACCGGTAAAAATGGAAAACCAGGGTCCCTGCTGATCCCCTTAGCTATGCATCCCAGCATCTTGTTTGCCTTTGCTTTGCTGCTGCTTTCTTGCACTGTGTGGAGTGCTTCAGGTCACTAGTGATCATTACTCCCAGGTCCTTCTCCTCTTCTGATGCAGCTACTCAGACTCCACCCAGGTAATACTCTGTCCTGGGATTCTTGGTTCCAATATGCATAACTTTGCATTTTTTGGCATTAAAGTCAATCTACCAGATCCTGGAACACCTCCCCAGCTTTTCCAGATCTTCCTGTAGGTCTTGTATCCATTCAGCTGTCTCCACTCTCCCACAGAGCTTGGTGTTATCTGCAGATAGGCATGTTTTGCCTTTAATGCCATCCCCAATGTCATTGATAAAGACATTGAACAACACCGGCCCCAGCATGGAGCCCTGTGGAACCCCACTGGTTACATCTCTGGTGCCAGATAACTCTCCCACAACCACCACCCTCTGGGTTCTGTCCCTCAGCCAGTTCTCCACCCATCTGGCCATCTTCTCTCCAACTCCAAGATCCATCAACTTCCTGTTCAACCTTTTGTGGGGCACAGAGTCAAAGGCCTTACTAAAATCAACATAGAGGATGTCTGGTGCTTGGTCCCTGTCTACTGGCTTAGTGACACAGTCAAAGAAGTCAATCAGATTTGTTTGACATGATCCCCCCTCCCCCATGAATCCATGCTGCCTCTCATCCTGGAGACCATGCTCCTCTAGATATACCACCAACCTTTCCTTTAGTATGGTCTCCATGAGCTTGCCCACAGTGGAGGTCAGATTGACTGGTCTGTAATTCCCTGGATCATCCTTGGGACCACTTTTGTGAAGGGGCACTACATATGCTGTTCTCCAGTCCTGTGGTACCATGCCTGACTCTAGTGAACTATTAAATAGATCTGCTAGTGGCCCTGCCAGCTCCTCAGCCAGTTTCTTTAGTACACTTGGATGTATTCTGTCCGGGCCTGGTGATTTGTCCACTGTCAGTGCCAGCAGACCATCCCTCACTCTATCCTCCTCTATCACTATGTCTGTGTCCCCCCGCTCTTCTTTTCCCTCCTGAAGGCACTGGTCCATCCTTTTCCATGGTGAAGACAGAACAGAAGTATTCATTTAGTATCTCTGCTTTTCCTCCATTATCCTCCACCCACTCCACCCCTTTCTTAAGCCTAACAATCCCTTCCTTCTTGTTCCTTTTCTCACTTATATAGTGAAAGAAAGAATATAAATATTTTGAGTAATTCCTCTGAACCCTTTCCAGTTGTTTGCAATTGTTTTTCCTATAAGGACACCACAACTGGGAGGCATACTCCAGATGAAGTCTAGCATAGACCCCGAACAGCAGCATTAATACTTTAGCATCCTTAGCGTGGATATTACGCCTTGTAGCCCATATAACTTTATTTGTTTTATTTATTGCTTCATTGGCTTGTTTTGTGTTATTTAGATCATTGGATATAAAAATCCCCAGGTCCTTTCCTTCACAAGATGTGGCTGATGGGGTTTCTCCCAGTATCTATGAAACATTTGGATTTTGCCTGCCCAGGTGCATAACCTTGCAGTTCTGTGCAGGGTTTTAAACAATTGATTAGCAGTTTTTTTTCTTGGAACTATACTAACTGTGCAGAAAGTATTTATATGGATTTTCTAGAAGTGCTGTGTTTGTTAAACACAGTGAGGCAAGAGCTATTCATTTTCACAAAGATTTAGAACTTTTATGAGTAAAACGCTAATCAATTTTTAGAGTTAAATAAATCCCTGCTGTGTGTATTCAGCTTCATACCCCATGTGTCCACCCACTCAGATGTCTTGTCTAAATCTCTTTGTAGGTCATGTGCCTGTTTGACAGTTAGACATGGCCCCTATCTTGACATCATCTGCATACTTAACCAAGGGAATTAGATTCAGACTAGTCATATCAGCTGTGAATGCCTGGAAAAGGGTTGGGCCCAAGCCAGAGATTTGAGGCACCCCACTGGTAACATCCACCACACCAGAAAGGTGACCATTTATCAAAACTCTTTGCATTCTTCCTGACAGCCAACTACCAATCCTTTTTATGGTGATCGTCCCTGTATCAATCTTCACCATTTATCACTGGTGGGTTCTAGCTGAAGGCGCAGGTCCCCGTGGGAAGCTTTTCTGCTTTAAGAAAAAGCTTTTCTGCTTTAGAAGGAGGGACAACGTCGGAGACGGTGCTGCCCTTGAGGCCAGCATATTGCGTTGTGTTCATGGGTTGGCCAGTAACTGCCATCGTCCCTTCCATAGTTTCAGTTCTGCTCTTCCTGCCATCGAGGCTGAAGGTGCTCTGTGGGAAAGCGATACCTGAGTGGATCAACTGCATCACTTCCAGTTTGCTGTTTCTGCTCACTCAAAAGTTACTCAACGCCATACTTTGATGCTGTTTTTGGCTCCGTTTTATTATTTTTTTCAACGTTTGTCAGCGTCAAGTCTTTTGCTTTATTTTTATTTTTTGTTGTGCGGTTGGTGTCATGTCGGGTTTGGGGTGTAAAGGTTCAAAGGCGGGGACTTCCCCCATGCATCAGTGCTCCTGTGGAAGTTGGTTCACTGTAATGGACCCACATGATCGATGCTTCACTTGCCTAGGACTGAGCCACAACATGGACCGTTGCAGCGTTTGCTTCAGTATGGATTACCACACCCTTGAACTCCACACGGCGAGGTTGGGACGCAACCCCCCAACCTTCAATGGCAAGCATTGAATGAGGGTCACTAAGGTAAGGACCTTTGGCCTGTTCCCCAGGCCTCTCCTCATTGCTACACATACCGGGGGAGAGCAGGCCACCGCTGACTCACATCCTGCTGAGTCCGGGCACCTGGGAGATTGGTTGGTGGAGTGGTCATCCTCCAGGAGGGTCACTGCTGACCACTGCAGGCCCAGTTTCCCTGTGGGGAACCAGGCGACCCCGGTGTTGAGGCCTCAGCTACATGTGGGGCCTACACCGGTGGTCCCTTTGAGGGTTTCGGAGGGTGCAGCTTTGGCTCCTTATGCTGATTCCAATGTTGGTGTGCGAGGCCAGCACTCCGATGCCACAGAGTCTTTTCCTGACACCACCCTCAGTGTCAGGATGGGTGTCCGGGGTTGCCTCCCTTGCAGTCTCTGTGGTCTCCTCCTCCGATTCGGGGGATGACCTGCAGGACCCGGACTTGCAACCCAGCTCTCTGGAGAAGTTGTTCTCCTGGATTCCACTTGATGACTTCATCAGTGGGATTAGAACTTTGACTTGACATTGTGCACAGCACTGCCCTTTTTTCTTCTGGCACGATGGTCAGTGTTGCAGAGGTCTCTGGCAATATCCTCAGTGTCGTCTTGGGGTATGATGCTTGCAGCATCATGCCCAATGACAGGGCCATGGGTGATGTCTGGTGCTGCATTTGGTGCCGCACCTGGTGACAGTGCCACAGTTGGTACCGTTCTTGATATCAGTGCCGCAGTTGGTGCCGTGGCTGGCACCATTCCCAATGTCGGTGCCGCCTCTGATGTCGACACCGAGGTAGGTGTCGGAGCCACATCTGGTGATGTCGCCGAGGTTGGTGCCGCCACGGGCTCCCACACTGTTTTCAGTGCCACCCATGGTTGATGGTGCTGCATCGGGGTACATTGCTGAGGAGGAGGCAGATTTCAGCACTGGCTCCCTGTTGGGTGCCACTGTGGAGTTTGGGTGGGTCAGAGGCTGACCTTGGTGCCAGCTTCTCCTTCCCCTCATCCTTGAGATTGGTCACCTTTGGGGTACCTCGCTGAAGGGGCAGGTCTCTGTCCTCTCCTGGAGGGGTTGGTCCACATCCCGTTCTGCCTGGGTGGCCTTGGCCACTTCAGAGTGGAGTAGGAGTGCTGGTCTGAGCACCCCTTCTTCCCCTCAGGGGACAGGGACCTGCATCGGATGGGGACAGGGTCTGCCCTGTTGGGCTTGCTGGGCTCCAGTCTCCCCACCAGGGTTTTTTCCCCTTGGGCTTCCCCCAACTGGCTTGGGGATGGTTGAGCAGCTGGTGGGGTCTGTGCAGCACACCACTCTCGTGGTAGAGGGGTCCCCCGTTGATGCCCACAGCCCTGTCAGGGAGGGTGTGGTCTCTCACGACCATCCTACCCACCCCTCACCCTCCCAGCAACCTCCCCCCTTTCTCCCAGGTCTCATGGGTCCCTTGGGGCCCCTTACCTGGAAACAGTATAGGGCCACAGATGATGCTTTCCCTCCTTTTTACAGGGCCATGTATGAGCTGATCTTTGCATCTCCTCCTTCAGCATTGTGGTTCCCTATGTGGAGCCCCTCTGTTTCATCTGCTTCCTCCTCTGAGGAAGAGGACACACTATCATACCGGTCATGTAATGCTGATTTCATGGAATATCAGTGATTCCTGGCGACGATGATGGAGGAGCTCAATTTAACCCCAGTGCTATGATGCAGTACCATATGTGCGGCTATGTTGTTTCCTGGAGAGTACAGCCAGGAGTCCTTGGTGATTCCTCTGTGGCCTCGGCCTTTTGTGGAGGAGTTGCACAGTATCTGGCAGTCACCTACCACTTCCCCAGCCCCTGTGGACTGCCAGCGCTGGTATTGTGCTCCCTCGGGGTCTCCAGGGTCATTTCCCCACTCTTCCTCAGGTCTGGAGTGGCTGGACACCCCCTCTGGGCATCTGCACCCAACAACAGACTGTCCTCCAGACACGGACTCTGTGATGTTCAACCGCTGGGGCAGGTGGATCTTTGCCTCCGCGTGTCTCTTGTTGTCTATCGCAACCCATCAGGCACACATGGTGCCCTGTGAGATGCGCCTGTGGGCCATGATTGGATCCTTCCTAGTTTTGTAGTTTGGCTATCAGTGCCCAGTATGGCATTACATTGAAGGCCTTATTGAAATAAATAAAAACAACATCACAGAGGACTTTTCTATCCAGCTGTAAACTAATATTTTCATAAAAGCACATGAGATTGGATAAACATCCTCTGCTTTTCTTAAAACCATGTTGTTCTGTATCATTCATATTTAATACTGGGGTTATGATATATTTAATTAAACCTTTCAGAAGTTTACATACCGAAGAGGTGAGACTGATAGGTCTATAATTCTCACAAGCAGTTCTTGGGCCCTTTTTATGTTGTCTTGCACAGGCGCAAGCAACATCTTGCAGTAGTAGCACATTTTAGAGGTATGTCAGTGTTGGCCAATACAGGGAATGCGTGGGTGCATTCTCAGCCCCCAGTTAGCAAACATGCTAGCGCTGATGCAAAACTTCAAAGAGTGCCAAAACCTTGAAAGAAATCTGCCGCTGCAGTGAGTTGCAGTTACCTCATTAGAGCGTCGGATGACAAGGCTCCATTATGTGCCTTTCCTGGTGAAACATTTCAGTAAATATGGCAGCTAATGCCACCTGCCACACACAATACACACAAAGCTGACATTGGGGATGGCCAGTCCCTATGTCGGTATGTTCTTCCCCGCCAAACACAGTTTCTTTGCTGATGAGGGCCCAATCCCTGTCGGCATCATGTTCCCTCTCACACACACACACACACTTTCTTTGCCGATGGGGGCCCAATCCCCGTCAGCATCAGTCACCCCCAACACTTTCTTTGCCGATGGGGGCCCAATCCCCGTCAGCATCATGTTCCCCCACCCCACACACTTTCTTTGCTGATGGGGCCCCAATCCCCATCAGCATTATGTTCCCCAACCCCACATACTTTCTTTGCTGATGGGGCCCAGTCCCCATCAGCATCAGTCTCCTCCCCAAACTCATGGGGGCACGCAGCCCACCCCAGTATGCCCAACATTTTTATTTTACCTGTAAATAAAGAAAACCATCCTCTGATGTCCGTTTTTCCGTGTAAAGAAAGCAGTCCCTCATCACCCCAGGCGGCCTCCCACAACCTGCACCCACCCTCTGTACCCCACCTCCCTTTCCCAATACCCTTTACTTACCTCCGGAGGTCCGGTGCTGCAATCTTCTGTGGACCGGGAACACGTCTGAACTCTCTAAAAGCCAACCGCAAAATGAAGAAAATTAAAGTAAGCTTTATAATGGCATCAGTGTGGGGGGGGTCAACTTGGGTTGAGATCTCAGCCATATTTTTGAATTTTGGCTGCAAATTTTCTGCATGGGGTTCTTGGGACCTCACCTCATGAACACATGCACTGTCATCTCGTTACTTGGTCCCGAAAGGTGAATTCGTGGTCACTGCACATCATCACCCTTCGGGACCAATTAATGAAATGACAGTGCCACTGTTCATGAGGTGGGGTCCCCAGAATCCCATGTTGTAAATTTGGTGAAAAAATTCCAAAAAATGACTGCATTATGAACGTGCATTGCACAGTTTCCACGCACGCTCGTAACTTCGACAATTTTTTATATTTTCACTCCATATTTTCAACATTGTCATTGTTTCACACCTTCTTATGAACAGTATAGCTGTCATTTTTTACATCCTGCCCAAAATGTGTTTTCACACATGTGGCGCACAATGGCGTGGTCGCTGTGGGAAATCAACTTTCGGGACAGATTAAGAAAATCACAGTGTCACTGCTCATGAGCCGAGGTCCCAAAATTCCTATGTTGAAAATTTGGCTAACAAAATCCCAAAAATAATTGAGTTACGGGTATGCGTTGCTCAGTTTCCACGCACGCTCGTGACTTCACCAATTTTTCATATTTTCACTCCAGATTTTCAACACTGCTATTTTTTTACACCTCCTCATGAACAGTACAGCTGTAATTTTTCACATCCTGCCCAAAATGTGGCATTGAACCTGTGGCACCAAATGGTACAGTCACTGTGCAAAATCACCTTTCAGCTAATGAACTGATAGTGCCACTGTTCATGAGGTGGGGTCACAAAAAGCCCATGTTGAAAACTTGGAGTGAAAATACCAAAAAAATGGCTGAGATATCAACTTAAGTTGAAACCCCCATTGATGCCATTATAAAGCTTACCGTGATTTTCTTCATTTTGCGGATGGCTTTTGAAGAGTTCAGAAGTGTTCCCGGTCCACGTAACGCCCCACCCTGTAAAGACTGACAGGCATCGGGGTGTGACTTGGGATCATCAGCTGTAATGCTCACTCCGTTCCACCTCCACCCTGCAGCCAGTGACAGGCATCGAGGTGTGCCTTAGAGTCTTCGACCCCAAAGTTCACCCCATTCTCCTATACTGCACCCATCTCAGCATATTTCCTTATGAAATGGGATGAGCGTAAGGCTCGAAGACCCCAAGGCACACAGCGACACTTGTTGGTGTCTGCAGGGTAGGGTGAGGTGAAATGGCGTGAGCGTTATGGCCGGCGACCCAAAGGCACACCCCAATGCCTGTCACTCTCTACAGGGTGGTGGTGGGGTTGGCGTCAGTTCAGTACTCCACTGCCATTCCTATTATGCAACTCTCTGACTCCTGCACTACCAATGCCAATGCCAGCAAGACAACATTCAGCACTGACAAATGCTTGTTATAAATAGGTATGACATGAGCAGTTTTCCAATCTGCAGGCACAAAATTATTATTTAAGCATCCCTCAAATATCAATTTCAGTGGGTAGGCCAGGCTATCCAAGAGTAAGTACAACATATGTCCTGTTATATTATCTGGTCCTGGGGGTGGTTTTTCCCTTTTGTGATTGTAGCTTCTTTTTTATTTGGTCTATTGTGAAGAACAATTATTTTTCTTTCTGTTGGTCTACTAAAGGTACATTGCACTGTAAAGGGCTATAAATACCACAAAATGTGTAACTGAATATGTTGGCCATGTGAAGATGATCATGTATTAGTTCATCCTCACGCAGAATTGGCCCAACTTGACTTACTGTTTTTTTAATGTATTTATGTAGGTGTAGAAATTTTTTCTGTTATCTGTATTTGGGTTTTTTGCCAACTGGTATTCCCACTTTCTTTTAGCTTCCTTGATGTTATTCTTACATTTTTTTGTATTGTCTTAAACGCCTCCCATGTTTGATTTGTCTTGTGTTTCAAAAATGCATGGTAGTTTTGGTTTTTATTTTTTATTAACTTTTTGATTGATTTCTCCAACCATTTAGGACAGTGTTTTCTATTGTTATATTTTAATCTAGAGGGTATATATTTATTCCACAGTGTTACCACGGTTTGTTTGAAGAATATCCAGCTCTCAGAAATGGAATGGTTCTGAAATTCCAAATCCCAGTTAATGTTACTCAATTGACTGTTCAATTCTATTGTATTAGCTTTTGCATAAAGAAAAACTTTAGTCTTGACACTATTATACAGTAGGTCTCTACAATGGGTGAATTGAATAGTATTATGGTCACTATTCCCTACGGGTGAGGAGGTGATAGTTATTTATTGACAGATAATCAGTGCACATAAGATCAATAATCCTTCCACCTCTTGTAGGTATTAACACATTGCTTAAGTCGAAGCTGGTTGCATATGGAGAGAAGTTTCTTCCCATTAAGAGAGGGTGCTGTGTGGTTATTCCAGTTTATTTCGCCCATATTAAAAATCGCCCATAATCAAAATATCACCCATTTCCCCAGTGAGTTCAAATTCTTGTAATATGTCCTCATATGTCTCATTTGGGCAATCTGGTGGGTGATAACAAGTTCCTAGAATAAGTGATTCAGAGTTATTTACTGAAAGTGTAACCCATAATGTTTCAGTATTAATGCCATGTTTTTTTTACCTTATTTGTAAAGTCTACTGATTTATTTCCATTACTGATAATCAGTGCTATGCCACCACCTTTTCTAGATATACGATTGTGTTTGTAAACATCAAAACCTGATATTTTGAAATCCCAAGCTGACTTGCTGTCCCACCATGTTTCAGTAACTGGGATTATATCTATCTATATAATGTATAGTGAGCCCTTATTACCACTAAAAAGTGGCAAAATAATTTCTTGATAATCCCATTGCTATGACGTAAAGGGTTATAAACCTCTCTTGAGTACGTCATAGTGATGGGATTACAAAGGGAGCGCATCTGCGCATGCGCATACCTTTGATCTTACGCACTGACTGCCTTCCTGAAACTGGCGCAGCGGCGGGAAAATTACCCAGAACATCCGCGGCGGTGGTGCCAAAAGTAAGGAGCCTTCATTTTTTCTGCCAGTTTATGGGGACTATACACTATAAAATATAATATATGGTCCCACTATCATTAACTGGTTTGTGTAACATTTTGAGGTTGCCATGGCGACGTAAACCTCTCGAGCTTCTCTCTCAAGGTTTACATGGTCGCCCTGGCAACCTCTCGACGGTTAACAAACCGGTTAACGATAGAGGACCATACATTATCCTCTGTGTTATCTTGACTTATCCTAGACTTAAGTTCTTCTGCTTTTTTATTTAGGAATCTAGCATTAAAGGACATAAACTTTAACTTGGTGCTCTTATGTGTATTTATACTATGCCCATGAGTTGTTTTTGAAGTAGCACTAGAATACTCCCCCAATGTTCTCAGTTTAAATCCATTTCATCCAAAAACTATTCAGTGTTAACAGCTAAAATTTTGGTACCTAATTTATTCAGATGTAGTCTGTCTCTAGAGAATAATTCTCTTTTATTAACAAATGAGGCCCAATTCTAAATCAAATGGGTATTATTATTATTCTTGCAGCAGTTACGTGATCTACTGTTAATTCTTGAAATGGTTTTGTTTTTCTCTGGATGGGCTCTGAGTACGGGTAAAATCTTTGAGATAGCCACCTTGTACCCTTTTTCTTTTAGCCTAGTATCTAAATTGACTAAATCCAAACAGATGTCTTTTTCATGACTTTTGCCCGCGTCATTTGTCTCAGCATGAATAATGATGGATTAATTCTTGGGGAGATGTAGCTTATCTATGTCTATGTTAATATCCTGAATTTTGACTCCTGGCATGCATGTAACAACATTAGTTAATTTATTTTTTTTGCAGATGTAACCATCTGTATATTTGACTATGAAGTCACCAATGATGATTTTGAAAAGAGGAGAAGTGTTTCTTGTTTCAGGACGCTGCTCATTTTCCAAATTCATTTGCTGGTCTATAGCAATTGAGGGGTCAGGTTCATACCCTTTCTGCAAGGCTGCGAATTTATTGTAGGTGCTTAAAGGAGTCTCTTGATGTGTTTTTGCCCTTTTACAGCTTTTATGATTTTGGCATGTCAACTTACTCCAATCCCCATTTTTTTCAGTGCAACATTTTTGCCTGATGTTCAGTGGGGGAAAAGCTAACATTACTATCTTCAGAGACTGGCTGCCTTTTCCATTTCTTTGTCTAAAGAATTCACTAATTATTCTAATTTGTTTATTTCTATAATACTGTGGAGTTCAGTTTTCAAGATAGTCACCTTGAGCTGCAAAGCATCTAATCTACTGCATTTACTACAGTCTGGAGTAGAATATGACCCCAGACAGAACATGTCGCACTTAGGGCATTTCCGTAAGGTTCCTTGTTTGAGTAACTGATCCAGCAGGTTGTTGTCCTCAATTTTAACAGTGTGCCCTAATGACATTCCTAGGACTCACTAAATAACCTTACCGGCTAAGAGACGTGGCCTGCTTCCCCTGCTTTCTCGGTCGACACAGGCAGACCAGCTTGCCTGTGCCAGCATTGCCTCTGCCTGTGCTCGCCTCCACTCGCTTAGGCAGCTGTATTTCAGGAGGAGCCAGAAGTGACGTCACGTCTGCTTCCAGTCATTCGTGACACAAAACTGATTAAAAGTATTAAACGCTATATATATTGCTGTGCGGCTTAACTGCCATTAAAAAGGCAATTAGAAGGCACCTGAAGTGCTACAAGTGCTCTTCAAACTGCAGTATACTCTGCAGCAGTGATGTATTGAACTGACCCAGTGCCAAGGTCAGAAGTCACCCACTGGCAGTCTAACTGGCTCACTGCCTTCCTGAGTGAATAGTGTCTTAAATAAAATGTTCTCACAACAGTATACTAGCATATTATAACCTGTTCAGCCCCTTTCCCAGGCTTACTGGCACTGAAGATGCACAAAAAATAGTATAGATAGTTAGGGTGCTTTCACCCTGTCAGGCTCCTTAATAGATCTGAGCACCTTAGAGCGTAGCAATTACTAGGGGGAGCAGTTTGAAACTGGCACGAGCCAATGAGAGTTCTATCATTAACATACATTCCATTTCTCACCGGGGCAGTTCAACACAGGAGGCTAACTGCATTAGTTAAGCATATTGAAGGATACCTTGGATGAAACAAGATTACTATGCTGAGTATTTTTTTTCTTCCACATCAGCACACATGCCTCCAAGCCCAGGTCTCTAGGCCTTTTCCCTAGGCCTCTTCCTGGGACCTCTAGTCCAGTGGAAGTACAGCATTCTACTCGACCTCACTATGCTGAAACATTGGAGGTGGTGGTGGTTGGGTCTGGTGGACAGCTGACTCCTTCTGGAAGGCAGACTGCAAACCCTCCACAGTCTGTCTGCCCTGAGCAGCAAATATCCCTGGTGGCAAGGCCACAACTGTACACTCAGTTTACACTGGTAGACACCTCAACATCGTTCTCTGGCATTTCCCACGATACTGTCACTGTATGTGGTGACGACACAGTGGGTGATGCTAGGGACGATACTGGGTCCCCTTCTGATGCAGTTTGCGGTGTCATGAGAGGGACCAGCAGCAGGGCTGTTTTTCGCTTGTTGGTGATGGAAGTGTGGAGGATAGGGGCACAGCCCTACGAGAAGCATAAACAGAATGGTGGGGAAAAAAACATTTTTTAAAACCTTGCAGAAAAAAAGTCCAGAGTATACTACAGACCCTATGGCAGTGGAGGTGTGGGAGGGGAGTACTATTACAGAAAGTATCACCATCAACTATATAGTGTACTCAGAAGTTCAAGTAGAGGTAGAGGTGGAAGAGGCAAGAGGCAGTCCCAGTTCATTCACCACAGACAAAATCTGACCCCTGATGAGTTAAAGATCACCACTACACACACACACACACACACACACACACATACACATCCCCCAGTTTGGGGATGCCTCTCTCACCACTTCCAGCAGTCCAGTCTGTTACAACAGACAGGTGCTATTGTGAAAGAAGACCACAATCTACCATTTTTTACCAATCCCAAACAAAAGAAATTCATAATATTCAATCAAATTCACCAGAAGAGTGGTAAATTTATTCTGAAAGATCAAGAATTACAGTGAGTATGTAATTTTCATTTCAAACAACATGAAGTCTTGCTATATTATGACAATTGCAGTTTGTCCCACCATTAGAACTGCTCCGGAGGTGAAAGAGTTAACTCCCATTCTAAGAATGGAACTTGGAGCGCGAGCTCGGTTAGAGAAGCTCTGTCTGGGTTATTTCAAACCCAAACTGTCAGATTCTTTACTCCGCCTCACTGAACAGTCGCTCCGGAGATTTCTCCTACTGCTCGGTTCATTTCTCGGTTTAAACAGTGTTTTCTCGGTTCAAATCAACCGAGAATATTATTATTTTAACCGCAAAACCGATCGGTTCAAGCTCTGTCTGTGGTATCGTAAGTAATTACAGTTTATTTTCTGTGTGGAACTTGTAAATGTTATCGGTTCGGTTTTGAACCGATCAGCTTGTTTTAAAACTTGAAATTTAAGGTTTTAGAGTGCAGTTCCCGGTTCATATCGGTTCTAAAAAAGATGGATTTCATTACGTTTTTTTCCAAGACCCGTGACACGGTTAGGAACCGATAAGGGTGTCTTGCCTGGCACTGCCGTTTAAAAGGGCAAGTTTTTGGTTAGGCTGGCATTATGTCTGAGAAACCCCCCAAAGAAACCGGGCCCACTGGGGTTTCAACACTGTGATGTCTGTGGGGAAGTCTTTTCCAAGGCTGACCCACACACCACATGTGTATATTGTCTGGGGTTTGACCACCTCAATTCAGACTGCCAGATTTGTAAAAATTTCCCTGCAGCCACCCTGGATAAGAGAGTTGGCAGGCTCAGGGAACGAGAGGCCAAAAAGTCCGCTGACCTGGATGGCCAGCCCGGTTCGGTGCCAACCGAACCGGAGGGAGTGCCCTCTGACCAGGGCGAGACTTCCTCAGGCAAACGTAAAGCTGGCTCGGAGGGGCCAGTTCCAGTAAAGAAAACAAGAAGATCAGCAGGTGTGGAGCCCAAAATTCCTTCTCCAACTGCTACAGAGATAACAAGAGCTATTCAGATTGTCCAGTCACTTTCTCCGGTTCCGTCTGAACCGCCACTGTCTGGTAAAAGGTCGGTTCCACCGGTTCAGGAATATGATGTTGAAGAGTTTTATGAACCAGAGGAGGGGGAGGATGATTATGAACAGTATGAATGTGACTTGGAGGGTCTGGGTGTGCCCATTGAACCGGACATCTCCCCAGACAGACCTTTTGAATCTCCCCCTTTGCTTTCTGAGTCCCCCTCTCACTTTATGTTTTACAAAAGTTGCTGAAACCCTCCAGCTCCCATTGGAGGAAGCTGTGGATGAGCAAGAGGAACCTGATTTTGAGAAATGATGGATATTCCAGAGTCTAGGAGATTGTCTATTCCCTTGCATAAATCATTTGGAAACAAACAATAAAATTTAAAAACTCCTAATTCTGTGTCTCCTGTGGACAAAAGATGGACAGGAGGTACACTCTGTCAGGTCCTGATATAGAATTCTTTCACAGCAATGCAGTCACGTGTGTGGTTCAAGCTGCAGCCTGTGATAAAGCTAATATTCCCTTGGCTTCACATCCTCCTGACAAGGATTCCAGGAAGATTGATGCCATGGCTAAAAAACAATACATGGCAGCGTCCTTGGGACTCAGGCAAGCAAATTACATGGCTTATGTAGCAAGGTATCAAAAATCTAGATGGGACACTGTCATGGCTTTGGCCAAACAGGCCTCTGGCCAGCTTGCTAATGAGCTGGAACAGGTGGCTGCTGATGGCATTGAGGCATCTAGGTGCAGTTTCATGCTGCTGTGGATTTTAATGATGTATCCTCTAGAGTCATGGCTACGTCTGTAGCTTTTCGTAGGTTGGCCTGGCTCAGGTGTACTAGCTTGTCACAGGATACCCAGACTAAGGCTATGGATTTTCCTGTGGTTGGAAATTCTCTGTTTGGGAGCAGACAGAGAATTATATGAAAAAATGGATGAATATAGGACTACCTATAGAGTGCTCAGGCTAAGGAGCGGCAAGTCACTCCTCAGCGGCAGGCCCCTAGGGGTAGAGGTAGGCCTTTTACCAAACCCAGGCCTCCTCTGCTTATGCTCAGAGGGGTTCTTCAGAGGAGAGGCAGGCGGGTGTGGGCAGGCCTGCTCCCACCCTCAGCCCAAAGCACCTGCCAAACAGACACCCTGATGGGGTGCCCAGGGCCGATTCTGCTTTACCTGTAGGGGCAGGTTGGCTTACTTCATTCAGAACTGGGTGTCTCTAACTTCAGACAAGTGGGTCCTGAAGTAGTAAGCCAGGGTCTGGTTCTCAGCTTCAAAAGTTTCCAAAGATGAGAATCAGATCTTTCCTGCAAACTCTTTAGAGACCTTTACTTTAGAAACAGAAGTCTCAACCCTCCTGGCTCTCAGAGCTGTAGAAAGGGTTTCTCCCCTACACCAGGGCAAGGGTCTGTACTCCAGATATTTCCTTACTCCAAAAAAGACAGGAGAATGGCGGCCCATTTTAGACCTGAGATATCTGAACAAACACCTTTTGAAACCAAAGTTCAGAATGGTAACTCTGGCAATGATTTTACCCTCTCTAAGGCCAGGGGACTAGCTAGCCTCCCTGGACCTCAAGGATGCCTATTTTCACATCTTAGGCAGAAGCTCCCACCGAAAGTACCTCAGATTCGAACTGCCCTCAGGTCACTACCAGTTCAGAGCAATGCCCTTCGGCCTCACCTCTGCCCAAGGGTATTCACAAAATGTCTGGCAGTAGCAGTTGCTCATTTAAGAAGGCAAAGGATTGCTGTTTTTCCCTATCTGGACGACTGGCTCATTGTAGACCAGTCCCCAGAAGAGGTAAAATCTCACCTGCAAGTTACCCAGCAGCTGCTCACCTCCCTGGGCTTCTTGCTCAATCTTCCAAAGTCAGTTCTGGAACCAGTTCAGGCGCTCACCTTCATAGGTGCAGAATTGGACACAAAGCAGGCTAGATCCTTCCTACCCTTAGAGAGGGTAAGGAACTTGGTGGCTCTGGCCTCCTCCTTCACTCTGCAGGTCTCTCGACCAGCAAGACACTTTTTGCAGCTCCTGGGGCACATGGCTGCGTCCACAGCTGTAGTGCAAGGAGCAAGATTTCAGATGAGGGACATTCAGTTTCACTTGAGAGCCTTTTGGTCTCAGAGAGACCCCTTTCCAAGTTGGTCCCAGTGACCCGAACCCTGATCCAGGCCTCCAGTGGTGGCAGGATCAGAGCAATTTAAGACTGGGGGTCCCTTCATTCCTCTGTCTCACTCCTTGACCCTCACACGGATGCTTCCCTCCTGGGTGGGAGCCCACATGAGCAACCTCTCCACTCAGGAGTGTGGTCCCTCAGAATCTCTGCTCCACATCAGTTTGCTGGAACTCAGAGCTGTCTTTTAGCACTTCAGTGTTTTCTATGCTCTGTTCAGAACAAAGTGGTACAAGTCAGAACAGAACAACACCACAACAATGTGGTACATCAATAAGCAGGGGGCACTCGGTCTTCGGCCTTGTGCACCGAGGCAATGATGTTGTGGTCTCTGGCCTATTCCTGAACACTTCCCTCTAGAGTTCACCTTCCAGGAAAGGACAATGTCCTAGCAGATGCTCTCAGCAGGATTTCCCAGGGCCATCACAAATGGTCTCTGGATCCTCAAGTACTGGGGATAGTTTTTGCCAGATGGGGCACCCCTCAGATAGATCTTTTTGCAGCCCCAGACAATCACCAACTTCCACTGTTCTGTTGCAGTCCCCCTGGATGCCTTTTTCCTAGATTGGGAAGGGAAGTTTCTTTATGCCTTCCCCCCCTTCCCTCTCCTATTCAAGGTGCTAGTCAAAATCAGATCCCAGCCTTGCAGGGTGATTCTGATTGCCCCAGATTGGGCCAGGCAGCCCTGGTACCCACTCCTTCTGTCCCTAGCAGTCCATCTTCCCTGTGTCTCCCCAGGAATCACAACCTGTTAACCTGTGCCCAGGGAGAGTTTGGTATCCAACCTCAAATCCCTCAACCTCAAGGCCTGGCTCTTGAGGAGTTAGAATTTGCTGACCTACACCTTTCTCAGGGTGTTCTTGAAATCCTAAAGGCTTCTAGGAAGCCTTCCACTAGGGCTACTTATAATTCTAAGTGGAAAAGGTTTTCCATTTGGTGTTCTGGGAAACATATTTCCCCAGAATCTGCTGATTTGCCCATTGTTTTGGACTATATGGTCCATCTTAATTCTTTGGGCCTGAGACCAGCTACCCTGAAAGTACATTTGGCAGCTGTCTCTGCTTTTGTGTAAGCAGGAAAGCCCTCCTCTCTTTCCGCTCACCCTGTATTTTCCAAGTTTTTTAAAGGATTACTTCATACTAATCCACCTTTTAGGATCCGCTCCTGCTCTGGGACCTTAATGTTTGCATTGCCTAGTTAATGTAACCCCTTGAACCTCTGTCTTCTGCAGAGCTTAAGTACTTAACTTGGAAAACTGTTTTCCTAGTGGCTATCACTCTGCCAGGCGCATAAGTGAGTTGCAAGCCTTGTCAGTAGAAACTGACTTTATTTCTTTCCACAGGGATAAGGTAGTCCTCAGGACTAACAGGAAGTTTTGCCTAAGGTGGTTTCAGATTTCCATCTTAATCAATCTATCTCCCTTCCAGTGTTTTCACTGAACATTCCTCCTCTGGCGAGAGGAGATTGCACAGTTTAGATGTTAAGAGGGCCTTAGTTACTATATAGAATGTACCAAGGGTCACAGGTTCGAATCCTCTCAACTTTTTCTCACTTATGGTGAGGTCGGAAAAGGAGACCTGCCACTAAGAGATCCATTGCCAGGTGGATTGTCTCTTGTATCCAATTTGTTATCAGAAACTGGGAAAGCTCTCCCTCTGTCCTGAGGGCTCATTCTACCAGAGGTACAGCCGCATCTCTAGCTGCTGCCAGAGACATCCCTATCTTAGAGATATGTCAAGCAGCTACCTGGAAAACAGTACACACTTTCACCAAGCATTACTCCCTGGATGTCCAGGCCAGAGAGATGCTCGGTTTGGCACAGCTGTGCTTCAGAGCCTATTCCCTAAGTAGGTTCTGTCCCTCCTCCATGGAGGTACTGCTGTGTAGTCTGCAATTGTCATAATATAGCAAGACTTCATGTTGTTTGAAGAAAAAATTACTCACCTTAGTAATGTTGTTTCTTCTAATGGAGTCTTGCTATATTATGACCTCCCCAGCCTGCCCCTCTCAGAACTTCTACTTGGGTATGGGGTGGGCAGCCTTGTGTGGGCGCTAGTTATGCCCGTTATATGTTTTCCACCCCTTCTTGGGGTTTTGGGGTGTGGTGTTTTTATTTTATCTTATGTTATTGCTTATATTATATTATTACTTCTGGTCCCTGACTTGAGTCTTTGTGTTGGGACCAGGAATATGTGTTAATAGTCAGGTAGCCAGTTGGCTAGTGTGAGTTACAGCTCTACACAGACCTTAGTGAGTTTTGCTCATAAAGATCTGACAGTTTGGGTTTGAAATAACCCAGACAGAGCTTCTCTAACCGAGCTCGCGCTCCAAGTTCCATTCTTAGAATGGGAGTTAACTCTCACCTCCGGAGCAGTTCTAATGGTGGGACAAACTGCAATTGTCATAATATAGCAAGACTCCATTAGAAGAAACAACATTACTAAGGTGAGTAATTTTTTCTTCCTGACCAGCACACATGCGTCCAAGCCCAGGTCTCTAGGCCTTTCTCCTGAGCTTCTCCCTGGGACCTCTGAGATCAAGCTTGATGTTAACAAGTGCACCTAAGACAGAAAAATAAATAAGTTTAAGTATCAAGAACCACCTGTTGTTCTGATGAAGTGGCAGCTTTGAAGCCTTTAAACGTAAACCTTTGAAGCCATTAAACGTAAACCTTTGATGTAGGTGGACATTAATAAAAAGAATACAGTCAACAAATATAAGAGTGGGTCCTGTATTCTTTGTATTTTTATGATATTTCTGTGAAAGGTTCTCTGACTTACCAATACTCATAATAGGGAACACATGGACAGCCTGAACATCTCTTACTGATATTCTAACTACAGGAATTAGAACAGCTTAGTCAAACTTGTGCATCATCTCACTGAGGTGCATAGTGCCTCAGAATTTGAGATTGTTTTAAACATGTTGTCTCACTGTGCTGATCTGGACCCTCCCAGTATTCCAGTAGTATATCTTTAGTGTCCGCTGAAGAGAGCGGTCACCCCACACTGTGCTCCCAGCTAATTTAACAGCTGAGTCCCAAAGATTTGATGTTTTATAAAGTTTTTAGTTTATTTTTTAATAAATGTTTGCTGTGTCTTCCAAAATGTGTTTTTACACACAAGAAAGGGATTTTCTTCATTTTATCCCGGTTTCTGAATGGTTCTGGGAATTGTGGCCCAAACCACAAAATACACTCTGCTAACAGCTCCTATGGTATATTTAATGATTTAGCTTAGCAATTCCGTTTTAGCAGTCCCTTAAAAAAAAAAAAAAGACATTAAAGTGTTTTGGCCTTCTTTTTTTCAAAGACCTCTAACCCCCTAGGTGGCACTATGCCAAGGGCTACTACCCCTGCCTTGCAGGCGTAAACAAGGTTGAGGGGCCTGGGTCCCTATTTTTAATATTAAACTGGAACATTCCCAAGATAACATATTGCGCAGTGCCTCCACCCAGAGTTTGGAATTAAGTGGGCCTAAACTTTAGCTAATGCAGCCCTCTGGGAAGCCACATCCACCCACATTACCTTAAAGCCAACCCGAGCATGACCCAACAGACAAAACCCCACATTTCAACACTTTTGCGTTTAGTGACTTGCTGCTAATAATATGCTAATGAGACAGAATTGTGCAGAAACAACAATAACAAGTTTATTTACATGGGGAGGGTTAGGAAGGGTAAATTGGAGTAGAGGTTATACTATTTACAATTGAGGTAGATTGGTTTAATCAAGGATAGGATAAACATTTTACATTTTAAATTAGTTGCCAATACAGTGGCCACCCAGCAACCTCTGGAATAGTCAGGTCCATGACTAACTATCTAGCCGCATAATTATTAAACCTATTTACAAGGTTTTGCCCACACTGGTACCAGTTTCCCATATTGCACAAGCCACGCAATCCCACACAAGCTGGGTACCCAGAAATTACAGTTCTTATAATGGTGCAGGCCTGATGGACGGTGCAGCTGCACGGTGGCCAGCTAGTTGGGGCCCTTAAGAGAATCAAGGAGATTAAATTTAGGTTGCATCCTTAACCTTTAACTGCAGCTGGCAGGATCTGCCAACTAATTATTTACAAGTCCCTTTTATGGTGGTGCAGGGATGACCCTGCATTACTTACAGTCAGACGTCGTCAAAGGCTTAGACAACTCAGAATCAAGTGTGTTCAGCAGGCGGGCTCTATCCTGGGATGCTAAAATTCTGGCAGAGCTGACAGTCGGCCCCAATACTGACCGCAAAGGTCTTTTGGCTCTTGCAGGTGGAAAACAACACTTTAACATTCAGTAGACTGGGCCCCTCTTCTGGGCTGAAATCACCCTTTTACATTTAGCACATTTATGCTCTTCAAGTCTGCTTCCAGCACATTTATGCATTCAGCACATTTGTGGGTCAGCACATTTATTTAACAACATCTGGAGCTTCGGTTGCATCTGTTGCACAAGGCCAGCTGGTGTGTGAAACTTGGCTTTTCACCACCTGACCACATATTGACTCAGGATTGAGCTCGTTGCTTGACTCACTGCCAATTATAACTTTAACTGGGCTGAATTTGCCGCAAGACTCACTACCCTTTTCAGACTTTGCTGGTTAGCAAACAGACACAGTAAACTCTTTCAACGCAGACATTTGCATGTGGCAATAGACTATCTAATGTAGCTCTCTAGGCTTTTTAACACCAAACTTGCATTTGGTAACAAATGGTTTCTGTAGCTCTCTAGGCTCAGTAATACACCATGCAATCCCTTTTGGCCTTTGGTAGCACTTGCAGCTCCCACGGACAAAATACTGGACCTCCCAGGCAAAGTTAGGAAGAGCCCCAGCTCGGAGTGCTCCCCTTCTAGCCCTGTGGGCACTTAACAAATCAAACACATTTATATACAATACTTGGATCCTGTCTGGTCACTTGGCAGATGTCCACCCTGTGAACGTTGTGGTGAACGGAGGGTGCAGACAGACAGTCACTATTGGTAGGCTTTGGTCTTCTCTGCCCCTTAAAGGCTTTCTCAAAGTTGCACATGGCACAAGCAATTTACTCACTCAGGTGTCTTGCAGAAATTGCATTCCTCCTTCTGAGGTTTCTGGCTTTCATCAATGCTGTCACCGCTGAGTCAGGTTCAGCTCTCTTGCAGCTGGCTTCATCAGGTTACTGGCCCACATTTTTCCTCAATGTGGAAACTTAGGCTCTGGCTAGCCCTGGAGGACATTCTCTGGCAACCCCCAGGCTAGTGACTTCTGCTTCAGGCAGCCACTTGTCTCTCTCTCTCTCTTGGCAGGAGAAAACACTCCTTTCGGAGGGGCTTGCACTGGATTGCTAGGTCCATTTTTTGACAAAGGGCCTAAGCCCCCATCTTTGTGGGGAAGCCCATGCTGAATCTGCTCGCACAGCCAAAACCACTGCCTTTTATGGAGCTCCTCTGAGGCTCCCAATTGGCTGAAGCTATCTGCTGCTCCCACAATGATTGGCTGATCCTGCCTGTGAGTTCAGGAAATGAATATTCATTATCTTCACTCGATGTGCTATAGGCTCCCTGTTTTGGTGCCTGAAATTAGGTCCCTGCAGCTTCCCCATAAGCCTTTTGCAATGTCCCATGAGCTCTGGCAAAATTCCCACAAATCCTGGCTGAAAATCCTTACTTTCCGATTGGCTGTTGCTGCCACTAAAATGGCTGCTAGTACACACAGTCCCCTTGCAGAGTCACACAGTCCCCAATACAAAGTCCTGGTACAGCCAGACTATTTGCGTTGTTTATTTATTTGCCCCACTGTTCAGTAGCCCTTTGTGTGCCCTCTTAAGTGCTGCCCAGAATAAACATCCTTGTTCAGGCTTTAGCCTGTTGCTGCTGCAATAATTAAGTGCCCCCCATGCAGCAGACAGGCTGTCATCTGAGTCCCGACGTTTTGCCCTTGTACAGCCAGTCTAAACATTTTTTTTTAACATAATTTTCCCCTTTTTACAATAGCACCCCTGGTGCACTTTGGCAGCTGCTGCTTTTTGTGCATATTTATTTACATTTTCTTTTCCCTTTCAGCAGCTACCGAATGTACAGTCCTTTGAGGAGCTGACCCACTCATGAATATTAATGAGCCATGCCACCCTTCGCTCCAGCACACACGGCGCTTTGTATTTATTTCAGTTTGCGGCCCCTTCCAAGCCAATCAAGTCACCAGCCCCTGCCCAGAATCCCACAGGGATCAGGATGACTGGAGGAGCCACCCGTTGGACCACAAGGGCAGTCAAAAGGATGGAGCGCATACAAGCACCCTCGCGAGCTTGCCTGCTGACCCAGATTACTGGTGGCCCGCAGTTTTACTCCATGAGCCCAAAATGGGCAAAAGTTAACCACAGGGGCTGCTCAGGAGAACAGGGCACCTTTTTGAACTCAAGCTTTGATGACAACCTTGGGGATATGACGGGAGACCTGGCAGGCAACAGGAGGTGCTTCTGGGAGCGAGAGCAGAATGGGAAGAATGTGGCCATAAGGTTAGCCCCCATATTTGGGGGGAGGGGCGTTACAGACCTATTCCTGACCTATGCCTCAACAACAACCACATTCTAATAAAGGGGAGGAAAAACTTCATACATTAGCTGTCAGAAGGGCCTCAGATGCTAAACACCTAGAACTAAGGGCATTAGGAATAATAACAAACAGTTGTTTGTCACATATGGTGAGGTGTCAAAGGGACCCAGCCTCTAAGCAGATCATATGAAGGGGGATAATCCACAATAAATGTATGATAGACCAAGGCAGGGAATGTGCCACCATAAGGCATTAAAGCACACTCCACTAGGAGTACAGTAGCAACAGTGGCAACTAGAAGGAATGTGCCACTGGCAGAAATGTGCAAAGCTGCTACCTGGTCCACAGTCCACATGTTCATGTCTCATTACAGCCTGGGCATACAGGTAAGAGAGAGTGCTAGATCTTCCTGGACTAAAAGTCTCCACCACTCATTCACACTAGTGGGACTACGCTGGAGGCACTAGGACCCCATGGGAGCCAAAAATCTTCAGGAGGGCCGGCAAAGGGATAGGACCGTGCATGAGTTGCGCCACGAGACTAGCTTGCGCCATATAGGCTATCTCGGCGGCGTCCCTCCAGCCACCTCAGTTCCTTTTCTCCCACTGTCAAGTGCGCTTCGATGATGACGTCGCTCACCTGCCAGGAGTCAAGTCTTCATCTATACGACAGCAGTTATAGCCATTCAGTATTCGATTAACTTACCATTTTTAGTGTTCTTTTCTTATTTAAAAAAAAAAAAGGAAGAAGAAGAAGAAATTCTCAGCCTGCCGTCAACGGAGTTGACCTTAGATGGTAGGGGTGATGGTAGGGAAGACTTTGTTTGAAAGCTGTGATGGCAATGGGGCTGTGTCTGGTCTGCCACCCTTTGCGAAGGGGGGTCCGACCACAGGCAGTCTGGTGCTCAGTGGGGGAGACAGCACAAAAGTAGGGTCCTGTTCCCAACCTCGATCAGTGACCCGGCTTCACTTGACCTCGAGCTCTTCTTCCTCCTGCCGGTGGAAGAAGAATCGGTACTGCTCAAGGTCGCCTTCTGGTATGCTGCATGGGGGTTCTTCAGTGGTGGAGAGCGGTAGAACTGAACTGACTCCAATGAGTTCCTCTGTGGCTCCGCTGTTAATGGCCATGATCCTCAACACCGGATCCTGTCCCTGTCCTGGATGGGGTCCCAGTGAGCAGTTTCACCTCTGGGCCGCTCTTTTAGAGCAGGAGACACAGCGTCTACCCAGTTGTCCTGGCCAGTGGACCTGGTTCTGGGGCCTTCAGGCCTCGGAGCCACTGGACCGTGGCTGGATCAGTCGGGCTGGGATGTGCACAGTGCTCTCTCCGGTGCCAACACCATCGACACCGACTCCTCGTGCTAACCCCCCCTCTCCTTTTCCCTGCAGGGGCCAGCACGGGTACCACTTTCTTTCTCCCTCTTTTCTTCAGATCTGGGCCCAGAGTGGTTCTGGCACCACACATGGTGCTGGTGCTGTGTGTGGTGCCAGCGCCAGGTCTGGCACCAGATGTGGTGCAGGTGCTGAATGTGGTGCCGGTGCTACGGATGGCGCTGAACTCTTCGCCGCTCCAGGTGGCGGCATCTTCTGTGTTCCTGGCCTAGACCTGCCTTTTGGGGGTTATTCTGGGGTAGAAGTGGATCTGAATGAGTCTCTCCCTATTCTACTTTGTCAAAGACACAATGGATGACTCATTTTATGGGCTGGAATGCAAGCCTTATGTATCAGTGTGATTGAAAATCTTCTTTCTAGTTTTTACCTCAGGGATATGGGGTCCATCGTAATATTTCAGCCTTCATTTGTGGACCAAAGCAGACTTTTGCATCTTGAGTTCCTACATTCCTCAGTACAAGGACATCCTGTGGAACATGCTCAATGCAATGGTTGAGAACCTCCCGTTACCAAACGTTCCTTTGCTAGGGGCATATAGCTCAATAATCAGCTGAAAGCTTCTATGGATGCCTATGACTCTGCCTCTAGAGCAGCTGCCTCTGGCAGCAGGTGGTTAGCCTCTCCTTGATGGTGTTTATCTGTTTGGCCCTCAGGTTGAGCTCTGGAGGTCACTCAGAACAATAGAGCTGCCATTTAAACAACAGGTGGCACCTGCTGCCTCTTAGGGGAACGAGAACCGTCGATGTTCTCGTAACAGGAAGTGCTTACTAGTTAGAGGCCTAGGTGCCTTTATTAGGAACCAACCCCTCAGCCACGAAGAGAATGCAGTTTAGGGCACAGGGCCAGAAATCGCCCTGTACCAAACTCTGTGGATCCAATCCAGGTCCCACCTCAGCTGTCTGAGGGGTGGGACGCCTCTCGGTGGTAGGAAGGGAATCTGCTGTGGTTCTACAAACAATGGAGGCCAATTACAGCGGACATATGAGTCATCAGGATTGTCTGAGAGGGATACTCTCCCAAATTTCACAGATTTCCTTCCATCCAGGCGGCAGCCCAGTCTATCCGCCCCCAAGTCACACTCTCTTGCTTCTGGGATACAGAGCCTGTGTGGGAACTGTGCAGTAGAAGTTGTTCCACAGCGAAACAGAGCATAGCTTCCTATTTACATTGCTTCTGGTTCCAAGATAACAAGCAGCATGCACCCATTTGTTAACCTTGGACGGTTAAACAAGTACCTATTCAGAGAGGAGTTAACTAAAACCTCGGCGTTCAGTTCTTCACTTTCTGAACATTTGGCTCCTAGCCAGCCCATCTGGGCAAGAGACACAGGAAACAGTCACCACAGCTTCTCAGTTCTCTCCAAGGGGTTTTCTGATCCAAGGAAGACGCCAATTTCATCTGCCCAGCAGCTCCCCTTCTTAGGAGCCCTCCTGGATACCTCCAGGGCTTCAATTTTTCATTCCAGAGGACAGGAGAAATGGCATCCTCAGATGGCTCATTGTGTCTTGGAAAACGTCTCTGTTCAGGCCCTTTTCAGTTGAGCAGATGCTGGGATGCAGGGCTCTGGCCACACATCCGCAATCCTCTGTACAAGATGACAGCCTCGAACAGAATTTCTCATGGGGGGCTCACTGTCAAGACCTTCACACTCAGGTGTTGAGCCAGGAAGAACCTCATCTGGTTATAAAATTCTTAGAGATGAGAGCTACCTTATAAGTAAAGTCCTGAAGTATGCCCTCTGCCTCAAAGTGATCCTACTTTGGACAGATGTCAAAGCTGTAATGTGTTAAATCAGCAAGCTGGGTGAGGCATCCTCCTACCCTCTCTGCAGGAAGGCCATGAGGTTGTGAGAGTGGTACCTCGAGCATGATGTGTCAGTTCAAATTTCATGAAGTTAACTTTGATGAGTAGGGCAGTTCGGACCTGGTCCTTTTTTGCAGCCCCTGTCAATGCAAAACTGCCCCTATCTGGCTTCAAAAATCCAGATGATTCTCATCATCCCAGACTAGCCTCAGCAGATATGATCTGCTTTGATGTATGGTCTGTCAGAAGTGCCCCCGAGGTGACTCCCTTTACAAGCGGACCCTCTCACACAGGGACTTAGTCTTTCCTCACCTGCGCTCCTGTCATCTCCTTGCCACTCTCCAGAGGAAATGGAATGGGCAGGTTTTAAGGTTTCCCAGACTATCGCAGATATATTTTAAGCTGTGCATAGGCCTTCCACCAGGAGGGCTTACGCGGCTAAGTGGAAACCTTTCTCCTTCTGGTGTGCAAGTCCTGTCCAGACTCTTCGGTTGCCCACCAAATAATGTGTTGGGGTGCCTCTTGGACCTGTCGAACACAGGTCTGCAGTACTCAGCAGTGAAGGTACACCTCTGTATGTTTTCAATCTATCTTGAGCCAGTAGACAGCATGTCACTGGCTCAGTTACCGTTAGTCAATTTTTGCTTCTCTGGATGTTAAGAGGGTTCTGCGATTCTTCATCGACAGCCCGAAGAGATACGCATCTGAGCAACTACTGTATCTTTCAGCATGCCTCAGCTGGGTCAGCCTGTTGCCATGAGATGTTTCCTGTTTGGTTAGTAGCATGTCTTCAGCACTACTAATCCATGACGCAGGTTGAGTTAGCCGGGTTCACTGTGGTTGCGTCTTTCCTGGCGGAGATATGTAATGTACCTGTTGCAGACATCTGCAAGGCAACGAGTTGGAGCCCAGTACATACCTTTGTAAAGCGCTATTTTCTGGTTCTCCATGCCAGACAGTTCACTTTCCTCGGCAGGACAGTCCTTATGGACTTCTGTCCTGAGTGACCGCTGTCTCCTACCGCCCTACTCAAGGGGGTTTTGAGTTTTAGCTCGGTACTCTCCCACTAGTGTGAATGAGTAATGAAGACTTTTAGTCCAGGAAGCTATGGAAATTATGTACTTACGGTAATTCTTGATCTTCTTGGACCACTCATTCATGCACCCACCCACCATCCCCCGAGCTCACTCGTTCTACTTTGGTCTTCACTTCCTTGCTGTTCGGGCTGTGAAGACGTTGTCGAATTGACCCTTCTTACATGGGTCATCCGGGCCTTCATATGCCTGGAAGTTAGGATTAGGTTTTCTTTCATTAGTCTACGCTGCACCTCCTCGGTCGAAAAGGCACTGAGGCAGTTGGAGGGTCGACACCAAGATAGCCTGCATGACGCGAGCTAGTCTCGCAGTGCTGTGCATGTGCAGTCCCTATCCTGGCGCTGGCCTTCCTGAAGATTTTTGGCTCGGGCGGGATCCTAGCGCCTCTGGCGTAGTCCCACTAGTGTGAATGAGTGATGGAGGCTTCGTCCAAGAAGATCAAGAATTACGGTAAGTACGTAATTTCCATATTTAGGATTTTCAGAACCAATTCTTAAAGTAATCTTAAAACCCTTCAACACAGGGTACTGCTTGGAGTCTGCACAAGTTTAACTAGGCTGTACTAATTCATGTAATTTAGAAGTAAAAGTTACTCACTGTAGTAACAGCTTTTCTTCAAATGGATTTGAATGGCCAAACTAACCCTTCCCTGCCTCCCCTTTTTGAATAAACTAATTACGTTCTTTAGAATCATTTATTGTTATTTAAAGCTTGAGCTTTTAGTGATTGATGGTGCTTGTTCTGTGTCATTAAAATCTTTTAATCTAAAATTTGTATTGCTGTAATTGTAATATTTTTTCAAATTAGGCCTCAGGCCTCTTCAGCTCAAAGATCTACCAATTCGAATTTAGACTTACTCTTACTGTGTAGCTCGTTTGTGTACATTTATAATTTTGTGCCTCCTTTTTGACAGATATGAAGCATTTTGTGATTCTTTGGCATGTAAGACATTGCATAAAATAACATCTGATTGCCTTGTACTTGTTCTTTACATTGTGGCTTTAATCATGTATTGTAGTACACCCTAATTACTCTGTGGGACTGTGCAGTAGTTGTAAAGTGGTTTTCTATTCCATTGCTTCTGACTATCTGTTATAACATGCAGTATGTATTTGTGTATAATACTATATATTAATACACTGGATATCAGAATTAATTTTTTTGTTATGTTTTTAAAGACTCCGGCACAGCATCAGTAGTTGCTGCATCTGAACACCCATTTACAACAGTTGATGAGAAAGTGGATTCTGGAAAGCCAGTGCCTGGTGCACAACGGATTGCTTGCAAGCAACTAAACATGGTCAAGTTAAAGGTTTGCATATGTTTTGGTATAAATAAGCTTGTTTTACCTTTGATCACTTGTGTCCCTTTGCATCAACAGCAACAGGTAATTATTTGAAACTTGAGGTAATTACATACTAACTAATTAAACCACTTACAAATTAGAAAAGAATAAGGAAGAAAAGTCAGATCTTCCCTGTGTCAGTCTTCACCATTCATCACTGGTGGGTGATTGGCCGGAGACGAGCACCCTGTGGGAGATTTTTTTCCCCCCGATAGGGGGAGGAGCTGGTGCCGCCAGTGCTGCCCACGAGGCCAATGCACTGTGTAGTGCTCACGGGTTGGCCAGAAACGGCCGTTGGCTCCTCCTTCACCTCACTTCTGCTTTTTCTGCTGTTGAGACAGCACCTTGCCTGCAGCTAAAGCGAATTACTGAAGCACCATTGCGGCCTAGTCCGTCAGAGTAGTTTTTTGATGCCTCAGAGTCACTCCTCGGAGCCGCTTCCCGATGCCTCAAAGCCGTTTCCTGATGCAGCCTGGAGTTCCGCCTTGGTTGTGCCATCCACTTGGCACCATTACTGAAGATAACTAGTAAGATCTTTCCTTTTCCTAATGGCGTTGATTCTTTTTCTGTTTTAAAGTTTTAGTTACCACTGCATTATGCCAGGTGCAGGGGACAAGAGCGTTTGTCGAAAACAGGCTGGCCTCCTGTGTATCGGTGTCCCTGCAGCCAGCAAATTTCCATTACAGACCAGCATGATGTCTGCTTTTCCTGCCTTGGACCACAGCATAACATAGACCACTGCGATGCCTGCTTCTCAATGGACCACCGCATTCTTGATCACAACGCGTTGAAGGTTGTCAGGGCTTTTACGACTTTTGGGGAGGAAGAGGTCTTCCTTGGAATTGGCTCTCGTCAGTCCAAGCGTAGGACTGTGCCTTTCCTCCGCATCCCCTCCTGGGCCTACATGGTCCGGTGAGGAGGAGGCCTCCTCCTCTTGCAGCCTTGCCATGGAGGATGTCTCTACCGCAGTGCTGGAGGACTGGTCTGGCTCCACCCGGGGCTGGGCTGGGAGCACCGCCCTGGCAGTCACCTCTTTCGGAGTTGCAGGCTCCCCCGTTGTCAAGGCCCTCAGCTGCTGGGCCCAGCGGAGGGTGTTCTCGGCGCCACCCATTGGCACTGCCCCAGATTCCAGAGCCATTTGCGGCTCCAGTCATCAGGGTGGCACCACGAGGAGTGCTGGGCTGACTCGCAGCACCATCGGCAGGAGAGCCCCAAAGGTCACTGATCCGGAGCTCCTCTGGATCTCCTCCTCTCCAGAGCCAGATGATCAAGAGACTGACCCGGACTGGCAGCCTGACTCCCCAGAGTTGGGGGGGGGGTTCTCCGGGGTCCAGAACCCCTGCACCTCCCTAGGTGCCTTCCCCCCGCAGCTCTGGTGACTAGCTGGCGCTGACCCCTGGGTCGATAGCAGCACTGGGTGGGTGGTGCGGGGAGGGTCGGCTGCGCCCGTGCACTGCCCCTCTCTTAAGTTAATACCGATCCCTCCTCTGTGACTCTCCCTTGTGGAGCCCGCGCGGTTGGGGATCCTTTGGCACTGGGTCCGAGGAAGAGGTCTTCCTTGGAATTGGCAGGGTTGAGGGGACAGGGCGAGGGGCTGCAGCACTACTCTGTAGCCTTCCAGAGCTTAAGTTCTCTCCCTTGTCTCTTTCAAGGGGGTCCTCATTGGGTGGGGTTGGGGACCACCCTTTTGAATCCATGTGGCCCCAATCCCCTCATAGGGAAGCTTCCTCTACAGGGCTCAGTCCCGACCATTTTTCTTTACTCCACAGGATGGTGGCAGAGCAGACCTACGGATTCTCTGTTCTTCCAGGATCATCTTATAGGTCTTTTTGCCCTGGCGGAGGTGTGCCACGTATGGTGGCCAGTTCCCCCACGCCTTTGCGTCCAGACCCTCTTCTCCCAGACCATGTTGGTCCTTCGGGACCTTTGGCCTGAGAACAGTTCCACTCCCAGGCTGCGGACTTCCCCCAGTACGTTAGGACCATGGACAAACAGGTCTTTCGACCAGTTCCTCCTCCACAGTCAGAGTCTGACTCTGCAGGTTCCTCGGCCTCCTCATCTTTCTTCCCTGAGGAAGAGGAGCCCCTCTGTCCATCTGTCCTCTGACGCTGATCAAGCCCAGTATCAGCACTCTCTGGTGAGGCTGGTCAGGGACCTGCATATTTCCTATTTGGCCCATCACAATACTGAGCTTATGACGCAAGCCTTTTTGGGTGAATTCGGGGCACACCATTTGGTGGTTCCCTCCTGGCCAATCCCCTTCCAGGAGGCGTCGTACAGTGCCTGGCAGCTTCCATCTGCCACAGTTCCAGCCCCTGTGGACTGCCAGCATCAGTACTGCGTACCCCAGTGGTCTCCAGGCACTCTGCCTCATCCCACTACAGGATTGACGTGACTGGATACCCCTACTGGGCATAGGTGTCTGGTCTGCGACCGACCCCCAGATCCTGACTCTGCAGAGTTCGATCATCTGGGGCAGAGAGTGTTTTCCTCTGCGTGGATTATGCTTTGTATTGCTTCACATCAGGTGCACAACACTGCCTACAATATGCATCTGTGGGCAATGCTGGGCCAGGCACTGGCATCGCTACCTGATTCAGAGGCTACCTGGCAAGCCATAGCCCTCTCTGCAATAGGTCTGGAGCTGGCAAGGCAACAGTCAAGGGCATCTTTTGATGCCAGTGAAGTCCCTTCATGACTTGCAGGGACAGCAATCTGCATTAGGCGGGTGGCGTGGCTTCGCCTTTCACGATTGTCATCCTTGGCCCGGCATAGGGTGATAGGCTCCTCTTTCCAGGGGACCCATCTTTTCTTCTGCAGGGCAAGATGGGAACTGCAGGGGCACCTTCCTTCTCCCACGGAATGGGGCACCCACCTCGCCCGACCAGTCCCGGCCTAACTGGCCAGTGGAGGTCCTCCCCATGTTGGGGACTGAGGGATGCTGTTCTCTCAGGGAAATACTGGGCCCTCTTTGGGGGTGCTCAGTACTCACCCACTAGTGATGAATGGTGAAGACTTACACAGGGAAGATATGAAAATTATGTAACTTCCGTAATTCTTGATTTTCCTGTGTATCTTCACTATTCATCACTGAATCCCACCCACCTTCCCCTTGCAAGACCTCAGTCCCTGGGCAGTGCCCCCTCCCTGCTTGCCCTCGTCCTCCTCGGGGATCCAGTTGGGTCTCTCTTTTCCTTGGAGCACCTCCTTATCCTAGGAGGCAGCTGGAAGGAATTTTGGGAGGTGAACGAGTAGGGCTTTCCAACTAAGCCCAATATGGGACTTGTGGTGGGCCCTTCCCCCTTGTCCTGGGTATGACCTCCGGGGTCGACCCACCCCGTCGAGGTGTGCCAGCTCTTTAGGTCCCCCGGAATGAGGGGGCTGGGTCTGATGGGGACTCCCCTCTGCTCCCTTCTTATATTATTTCTCTTCTTCTCCCTGTCTCCTTCCCCTCCGGGAGGGAGACATCAATGGGTGGGATCCTCGCTCCCCCCCGAACCCTGTGGGTTCTTCCTTTGGAAAAAAGTGACGTGGGGGGGAAGAGTGAGAAATCCTCACCGATGGGTGGTTTCCACTCTCAGGGATTTAGAGGGAGGAGGGAGGGACCTTCTCCATGCTTTCTATTCCTAAGGAGAGTTCAGTAAACAGAGATTCAGCCTCAGTAACAGCTACCTGTGGTGGGCTGTCTGCCTCCCAGGTGGCACTTCTGGTCTCAAGATCTTAGTCACCTAATGTGTGGATGTTGGTCCCTCCTCTCTTTCCCTCTCCCCTTTTTCCTCTCTCTCTCTCTCTCTTTTCTATTTCCCTTTCCTATCCTTACTGACCATCCAGGGACTGGGGGCCTTTCGGCCCATACCCTCCCAGATCCTCCTCCTCCTCTGTCCTCTGATCGACTTATTCCTTTTTCAGTTTATATGCTTTCCATTTACTGTCTCTCGGGCTCTCTTGCCCTGCCCTTGTTTTTCTCTGTCTTCTTTTTTCTGTCTCTCCGGCATGCAGAACTGAGGTGGAGGAGGAGGAGCCAACGTCTGTTTCTGGCCAACCCGCAAGTGCCACGCAGTGTGTTGGTTTTGTGGGTGGCACCAGGCGCCGCTCCTCCCAGCTAAAAAAAATTAAAGTTTCGCAGGGCGCCTGCTCTCGCCAATCACCCACCAGTGATGAATGGTGAAGATGCACAGAAAGATCAAGAATTACGGTTGGTACATAATTTTCATTTTAGTAAAATGTTGTCTGGAAACTGAGAGAAGCAGGAAGTAAAGGATCACTAATCTTGAAACAAGCTTCTGCCACTGGTCCACACAACTGGGTTTTATACATATCACGTATTGCCCAGGGAACACTGAAGACCTGTTTCAGTATTTTGAACAAGTATAGCACATACTGTACATATTCTGCTACAGCTCACATTACATCAGTCCACCAACCACATTCAAGGGGGTGACAGGGCCATTTTTATGCTCGCCATGTGCATGTGCACACAGTGAACATCTTGCTATGGCAGTTGGCTTTTGAGAGGTGTGACATTGTCCGTCCAATGCAGAGTAGTGTTTTAGGGATGTGCTAGTGCCACACCAATCATCAGCCAGGCTGATCGTGACAGAGTTTTGGCTTGCTGGGCGGAGTCGTCATGTACTTGAAAAGGAAAAGCCAACCCTGTCATGGGTCAGCTGTTTCCTTTGATCTATGCTGCCCAGCAGCCAGAGCTGATCTGCTACGATCAGCCTGGAATTTCAAATATCAAGGGGCTCACACCAGCTGTAACAGAGAAGACCGTCCATCGATGTCTGTTACAGGCACCCCTGTAACCATCCCCTGCACCCATCCTCCCTCTCAGCAACTCCAGCCCCCCCCCCACAAACATAACACTGACTCTGGGGGTGCCCAATCCTCCAGTACTGCCCCTCAAAAGTGAACCCCCCACAGTCCACGTGAATCTATCATGCCTCTCCCAATGCATGCTCAGTGCCAGAAGACTCATTCTTGCTGCTGCGTTCCCTGAAACTGTCCCACCCACCCAACTCTCTCTCCCAGCACCTACCACCCCACCCCCCAGAACACAACACTGACACTGGGGATGCCCAATCCCCCAGTGTCACTGTCGGTGCTGAAGAACCAGAAGGCTTGTTGATATTGCTGTCACCCTGTAACTGTCCTGCCCACCTCCCCCACAAACATAACACTGACACTGGGGTGCCCAATCCCCAGTGTCCCTGTTGCCATCTGAAATAATGAAAACTGTCACTTGTCTTTTTTTTTTTTGGCCCTGTAAAAAAGAAAACTGTCCATCGATGTCTCTTGTGCCATTAGTCCCCCCACCCTAACTTCCCTATCAACACCCACCACCTCATCATACCCCTCAAGCTCTTATTTACCCACCAAGGGTCCAATGCCATAATCCTCTGTGGACCACAGAGATGTCTTTGCTCTTCAAAGCAGGACTGCGAACTGAGGAAATCAGGTATGTGGTTCAGTGTATTTCAATGGGGTTTTGAACTTAGTGGCATAACTTGGACATTTTTGCACATTTTTACCCCAAATTTTCAACATGCCTCTTCTGGGACCCCACTTCATGAACAATTGCAATGAAATTAGACAAATTTGTTCCAAAAGGTGATTTCATGGTCACTGCATAAATCCCCTTTCGGGCAGGAATTGAACATTTTCTCTGCCCTTGTTCATGAGGCGGGATCATAAGAAGGCTGTGTTGAAAATTTTGCATAAAAATATTAAAAAAAACAACAAAGTTATTAGCCTACGCTGAATTTTGCGAATGCAGGCTCATAACTTTGGTAATTTTCAATATTTTTACTCCTAATTTTCAACATAGCCATTTCTTTACAGCACCCCATGAATGTGACAGCTGTCATTTTTCAAATCCTGACCAAAATATGTTTTTGTGTCCCAAAAGTTGATTTCGCAGTCGCTACACGAAATCACCTTTCAGGCAGGAGTTGAAAATTTTCTTTGACTTGTTCACGAGGTAGGGTCATAAGAAAGCTATGTTGACAAGTTGGGGCAACAATATTACAAAACAACAAAGTTATGAGCCTGCATTGAAATATACGAACACAGACTCCTAACTTTGGTAATACATAAACCACAAAGTGCACCACAACACATCCAGTACTCCAGGGCTTCTGTACCAGTGGCGAACATCCGGCATTGACAATGCTTGTTTTTTAAGGTCTCATTTTTCTCTGCTTCTCATTTTATTTTTTTATAACTTTATTTATAGCTTTTACTGTATGAACAACATATCCACGCTCCTAGAAGAACAGGTTACTCACCTGTAACAGTAGTTCTAGGAGTGGTATATGTTGTTCATCCACACTCTGGCATGTCCCCTTCCACTTTAAATCTCACCGGAAGTCTTCAAGCTGGCTCCTCCCACCCACCTGGGTGGTATATACCTCGGCTCCGCCCCATGACACCAGATCTTAGCCCGCTGGAAGCCAGGTTGTGTGCATCCTCAGCCGGGGAGGTCGGGTGGTTCCGTGAGGATGAACAACATATACCACTCCTAGAACTACTGTTACAGGTAAGTAACCTGTTCTTCTAGGAGCGTGGATATGTTGTTCATACACACTCTTTGGCAGACTCCTAGCAGTTCTCCGGGAGGAGGGAGGCAAGGCACGCACCCCCTACTTAGGGAACAGAGATTAGAGAACTGAGGCCCCAAAACCAGCATCCCAGCATGACTCAAGGTCAATGTGGTAGTGGGTGATGAAGGTGTTTGCTGACTTCCAGGTAGCAGCCCGACAGATTTCCTGGATAGGGATGTCTCTGGAAGCAGCCGCTGATGCAGCAGTATGGCAGGTAGAATGAGCTCTTATCCCTTTGAGAGGCTCCTTGCCCGCCAACTCATAGCACAGACCTATGCATGATGTAATTCATCTTGCAATAGTCCACTTCACTGCAGGTCTGCCAGAAGTGGCTTCAGCATAGGTGACAAACAGCTGGCGAACCTCTCCCCGAATTTCTGCTGTCCTCTCCTTATAATAGGAGAGAGAGCACGTCTCCGGTCCAAAGTATGGAGCCTGTACTTGGCCTCCAAGGTGTAATTAGGGTTGTAAACCAGCAGAGTCAACACCTGGTTAAGGTGAAACTCTGACACCACCTTCAGGAGGAATTTCGGGTGGGGGCGTAGGACAACCTTGTCCCTGTGGAAGACCAGGTAAGGGGAGTCCACCGAAAGCAACTGGAGCTCCCCATCCTTCTGGCAGACGTGATAGCCACCAGGAAGGACATCTTCCACGACAAGTGTGATGACTCACACTTGTGCATAGGTTCGAATGGCTTGCCCATGAGTTTTGCCAGTACCAGCAGTAGATCCCACGGAGGTGGAGGTTCACGCACCGGAGGGGATATGTGATCCAGGCCTTTGAAAAAATGCCCAACCACTGTCTCCTGTGCCAACGTCAGCTGACCGGCCCCCATTTGTAGGGGGGTTACATTACCAATCAGAAATCATACTGGAGAACTCAAAAGTTAGTGAATAGGTAGGCCAAGTAGGGTGAGACAAGCCTGATTGCGACTGGGAATGTCATGTTCAATATAATCTGAGCCAGTCAGTTTTCCTCCATCTTCCCTTCCAGTTTCCTCTCCCTCACCCGCAAGTCTTTCTCCATTTTATCTAAAAGTTTTGATGCATTTCTTGGGTCAGAGAATTGGTATATTTTGTCTCCATACATTACCTTGAGACTAGCTGGCATAATTAAAATATGGTGAACTCCCAACTGCCAGATCTTGGAGCGTATGCCATTGAAGGATTTCCACCTCTGGTGGCTCACGTAGCTCAGATCTGGGAATATGTGAATTTTATGGTCTCTCCAGTTCCATGGCCCTTTCTGTTTTGCCTTCAGGAGAATCTTGTCCCTTTAATGAGTAGATCCCAGGACAAGCATCATGCAAGGATTAGGCTCATTGGTGGGCAGGTGGGTGCAGGTCCCATGTAGTATATTGTAGTAGCCTCTCAAGACTGTTGGGTCCTCTGGTAACTGGAAATGCTCCCGCATCCAGTGCTGTACAGAATCTCTTGGGGTGTCTCCTTCAGTCCCCTCAAGCAGACCAAAAATTCTTACATGGGTAGTCTGTAGAGTATCTTCTAGTTTCAAGCCTTTTCCTCAACAAAACATACTCCTTAGTGAGCCCTGTAGTAACTATGGGCTCAAATGGCTGACTGCTTTGTGGCTTGGGTGTCTGAGGTTAAACCCCCCATTTTGTCACCCAAGATATTTCACTGCATTTGGAAGTCCTTCGTTCACTTGTCCGGTGATTGAATAGCTTTGAGCAGGGCTGCGTTCGCGGGTTGTAAGGGGTCTGCTTCCAGTAAAGCTCTTGGAGAGTCTTTGGTGTGTCACAGGCACTGCTGTTCTGGATGGGCTCCTTCTCCTCCCCATCCTCCCTGCTTATTCTGCTGACCCATGTTGCACTGCTGGAAGTTGTTTTTCAAACAGTGTATCCTCAGATTCCTCTTGATTGGCGCTATCGAAGGCTGTTTTTTGTGGTAGAGGATTTTAAAAAGCTTATCTCTAATGTCTCTTCATGTTGCAGAGCATCTTGAAAGTGCTGTTCCTCGCCATGCCCCCCCTTTCCCTGCTTCTCTTTTTATTGTATTATTTTTGAGTATACTGGGTTACATGTTTAAAGATGTATTACAGATATTTGTAGTTTATGTGACTTAAGTTAGAGAAGAGAAATAATAATAAAAAGTAAAAAGGCTGCCTGCTCAGTGGCACAGACAGAGCTTTTTATCCTCCCCTGTGACTGACAGGTATGCTATGCAAATGTGCCCCCCCCCCAACCCATCTTGGGCAGTGGAGCTGTGGAGTGCTGCTAAGGCAGCAATCTCCAGTTCTGGGTGGGGAGGGAGCTATGTCCCACTGCTTGAACAATTCCTGTGGTAAGGGGGGGGGAGACCTTAACATCAAGCCCAAGCTGTGGGGTGACCAGTCCCTTCCCCGCTGCTCAGACTTTGCCTGCCTGTCCCCCTGCCATGAACAACAGACTGATTAGAAGGCCAGAGCCTGGTCAGTCTGAACCCCCCATGAGAGTGAACTCTCACTGGGTTTCAGCCTGGAGGCTCACAATCTGTTCTGGAAGTTGGTGTGGTGAGCCAGTGGTAAGGACGTGATGAACTGAGGTAGGAGTGGTTTGATTGGAAGCAGTGCTGGTGGCCGAGGTGGGAGGTAGAAAATAGTAATTTAAAAAAGAATGTAAAATGGCCAAGCCAGACCACTGGCACAGTGCTAGGTTGCTGCCTTCGATGCAGATGACCTAGGTTTGCATAGTGGGCTTGAGGCTCTCCTCTTTAGGGGAGGAAGGGATTTCTGCCTCCGCTGCAGCAAGTGTACACCTCGGTGACTATGAGGGGCTGTATGGCAGAGGTGCTACGGGATGGGGGATGTCTGGGATTTGTTTTGGGACATTTGCATGCGGGCATACTTTTGTAAGTCCTAGTGTAATGGTATCCTGTGGGTTAAGGAACACAGAAGTTGAGGCAAAACATCAGAGCGACACCAGAGTCACTTCTGGATCCTGCCACTCTGACTAGTCTTCCTGCGGGAGATGATTTAGAAGGAGTCTTCCCTGCCTGAGTGCTGTGTTGCAGGGTGCAAGCCTTGGGAAAACAGGGGTAAGCACTGGAGAAGACAGTGGACATGATTGTGATGCGACTCCATAAGGTTGAGCGGGCCATTCCAGAGAGAAAGAGGCATCAATACAAGGAAAAAAATGGAATAAGAAGGCCAAAGTCCCACTTCACATTTAAAGAGGCCCCAACAAGTATTGGAGTCTTGTCAGATAAAGTGATTCACTTTTGGGAAAACTTTGAAAAACAATATTAAAAGACAGTTTAGCTGAGAGTATGTAGAGTTGCTGTATTTCTAATCCTTTTACTTTTCATTAATAGGTTCACTTATATGGAAGCAAGATCCTTGTCACCTACAGTTGGGGCCCCATACTCAGTGCCACGTGCAATCACAGCACAACCCTTTGTGCTGAGCTTGCGATAGTGCACAACCAGCTCTGAGCGATATTCAGACAGTTAGAGTTTGCCAATGGAGTGGCGCTGATCGATTGAATATTGGGCCACGTCAGCGCAGTGCTAAGTGAATCTGCGGTCCACTAACACAGATTAGGGCTGCATATGGCCCATAGCAGATGGTGCTGCCAAAACGGGACAGCACCATGTTTCCTGTGTGCTATATTCAGCCTGAGCATGCAGATGACTTCATTGTGTATGCAGGGAGCTAAGAGGCCATCTGCATGCCTATTTGCATGCAGCACAGCAACCCCATAGCACCCTTTCTGCTGTATGAAAGTATTCTCTGGTGGTATAGTGGATCTTCCTAGAGTAAAAGTCTTCACCATTAATTCACACTATTGAGACTACACCAGAGGCACTAGGATCCATCTGGAGCCAAAAATCTTCAGGAGGGCCAGCACCAAGATAGGACCGTGCATACATGGCACCGCGAGGTTGGCCCGTGCCTGTATAGGCTTTCTTGGCGTTGACCATCCAACTGCCTCAGTTCCTTTTTTCCCTGCCACCGAGTGCGCTTCAGTGATGATGTTGCTCGCCAGGAGTCAAACTTCACATCTATACGACAGCAGCATTAGTCATTTATTTTCATTAGATTTAATGTTATTCTTTATTATTTAAAAAAAAAGAAAGAAGAAATTTCTCTCAACCCTGCCATCAATGGAGTCGACCATTGATGGTCTTGACAGTAGGGATGCTTCTTCAGAAGGCTGCTCTGGCAGCGGGGCTGTGTCCAGTCTGCCACCCTTTATGGAGGGGGGTTCGGCCATGGACAGTCCGGTGTCCAGGAGGGAGAACAGTCTTCCTGTAGATGCAAAAGAAGTGCCCCGTTCTCGATCAAGGTCGGGAACCCGACACTGCTCAGCCTTGTGCTCTTTCCATCAGAAGAGGGAGAAACGGTACCACTCGAGATCGCCCTCTGGTATGTCTGTCAGGGAGTCCCCAGTAGTCGAGAGTCCACCAGGTTTCTCAGTGGTTCCACTCTTGATAGCCTACTCTCACATCTGGAGCCCTTCTCTGTCCACTTGCGGTGTTCTGGTGGGCAGTTTTACCATTGGGTTACTCTTCTGGAGCAGTGGGTTCAGCATTGGCCCATTTGCCCTCGCCAGTGGCTCTGGCACCGAGGCCTTTGGGCCCTGGTGCCACTGGGCCGTGGTGGGAGCTTTTGGACTGAGATCTGTGTTATGTGCCTTCTCTGGTGCCAGCGCTGTTGACTCTGGTAACACGTGCTTTCCCCCTCACTCTGTTTTCCTGCAGGGGCCAGCATAGGTACCACTCCCTTCCTCCTCTTTTCCAGAGATGGCCGTTTCCATTGCCGGGCTCTTCAATGCCATTTGCGGCATCAGGGTCTCCGGTGCCGCATGCAGTGCTGTGTACTTTGGTTGCCGCATGCAGCGTCAGGGACTTTGGTGCTGTGTGCGGTTCCGTCGGCTTCGGAGCTGGGTTTGGTTCTGGACCCAGTGTCCCTGGTCTCCCTTGCCCAGGTTCAGCCTTGTGGGGCAAATCCTTATTCTCTGTGGTGGATGTGGAGTATGATGAGTCGGATCCTGACCTCATTATTTTTGACAGTGGCAATGATTACTTATTTTACAGCTTGAAGGTGAATCCCTTGTTTCCAACATGGTTGAAGATCTGTTTTTCCAATGTCTTCTTTAGTACTTGGTTCTGCACTGGCTCTACAGACTCCCGATGTAGACCCAGGAAGGCTTTTACGACTCAAATTTCTCCATATCCTAACATTCCAAAGCCCTTATGCCATAGGCTAGGAAGCTGGTAAGATTGACCCTTGGGAAATGAGCATTCACTGCTGCATCTCTGGGCATGCATATTGTAGGTTATTGGGGTCATTTCTCAATATGGTTACATCCTCTGAAACTCACTCAAAGCCTTAGTGGAGAACCCCCCAGAGTCTGACTCCAGAATGGAGCTTATACAGACTGTTACCCAGGGTTTAGAGTCCACTAGCCATCAGCTCAAAGCTTCTGTGTATGATGGGGGATCTGTGTCAGTTGACACGCCTGGCCTAGAACATCAGGATTCTTCTGATGATCAACAGCAGGTCATGAATGTCCCCTTTATGGTTCTCACCTGTTCAAGTAGAGAAAGCTCTAGAGGCCACTCAGAAAACCAGGACTGCCTTCAAGTCAGCCAGGCCAGCTTCTTCCACCCTCCAGCAGGCAGTCCTTTCAAGGTAGGGGCCTCTACCAAGAACTAGCCCCTTCAGCCACAAAGAGAAGCACAGCAGAAGACACAGGGTCAGAAGGTGCCAAGGGCCACCCTCTGAGACAGTGGTCAGAGTTCCACCCCAACCACCGCGGTGGAACTTCCTTCTGCACTGGGAGGTCGGCTGACTCACTTTTACAGCTAATGGCAGTCTATAAAAACAAGTTGGTTCTCCGTATTTTCTGGGGAGGGGGTACTCCGTCACCTGTTGGTGATTCCCCCCGACTGTCTGACCAAACATTAGTACAGTCTTCCCACTTCACAGTCAGACCTTCTCACTTCATAGATTCTGGGCCTTCTTCAATACAGAGTGGTGGAACTAGTACCCTGGGAGGAAAGGAATACAGGGTTCTACTCCCATTACTTTCTGGTCCCAAAGAAAACAGGCAGTCTGCGCTCTATTCTCAACCTCAGAAAGCTGAACAGGTATTTGTTCAGGTAGAAGTTCTAGATGGGCTCCTTAGGGACTCTTCTACCACTTCTCTGACAGCATAACTGGTTCACATCCCTGGACATGCGAGACGTATACCCGCATGTTCCAGTACACCCAAGTCCCATGGGTAGCTTGCCTTGTGACCTTGGGTCGTCACTACTAGTCCTGCCCTTTGGACTCTTCTCGGTGCCCTGAGTCCTTACAAAGTGTTTTGTGCTGCTTGCCGTGTACCTTCAAAAACTGGGCGTCCAGGTCTTTCCCTACTTAGGTGATCAGCTCCTTGTTAGTTGGTCAAGGGAACAGACTCAAGAGGCAGTATCTATGTCATCTCAGTTTCTCATCTCTGTGGGAGTACTGCCGAACCTGAAAAAGTCACAGCTTTACACCTTTCAGCATAGTAGCCCTCCTGGACACCTTCTTCAAGGTCTCCCTTTGCCTGCCAGAGCCACAGATTACCACCACCACGGATATATCCCTGCTTGGGTTGGGGTGGCGGGGCTCCCAGGATCTCCGCACTCAAGGAGTGTGGACTCAGGAAGAATCTCATCTGTGCATCACTGTTTTGAAGATGAGAGCAGTCCTGTATGCTCTTCAAGCCCTAGAGAAGTCATCTGTCACAAATTAATTCTTCAGACAGACGACAGGGCTGTGTTGTTCGACATAAACAAGCAGTGAGGAGTGTACTTCTACCCCCTGTACATGGAAGCGATGAAGGCATGGAAGTGGAGTCTGAAGCATAGCATTCTGATACAAGCAGTTTACCTGCCAGGAACACATCTTAATCTTTTGTACCTCCTCAGCAGGGCGGAGGCGGACCCCCACAAATGGTCACTTGCACCAGATGGCGTGCAGTCGCTCTTCAATGAGTGGGGCAGTCCGGAAGTGGACCTTTTTGCATCCCCACTCACTGCAAAACTGCCTCTGTTATGGTCCAGAAATCCAGCACCTGGCATTTTCTGTCAGGATGCGTTCAGACTGCATTGGACAAGATGCTTTCTGTATGCAGTTCCTCCTCTTCTGTTGTTTCAGGGTGTGCTGCTCAAATTAGAGGCTCAGGAGGGCAGGATTAGCCTCGATAGATATAGTTTCCTTTGATCAACAGTTTGACAGAGGTCCTCTGAAGGCAACTTCCCCTGCGAATGGACCTCCTGATGCAGGGACCTCTGGTCCATCCTTACCTGTGTTCCCTTCATCTTCATGCCTAGCTTCTAAGGAGCTAGAAGTGAGTAAGTTTAAGGTTTCTCAGAGAATCTCAGAAGTCCTCTTGGCAGCACGTAAGCCCTCCACTAGGAAGACTTTTATGGCTAAATGGAAACGCTTCTTTATTTGGTGTGAGAAGTCCCTTCTGGACCCATTCCGTTGCCCACCAAATAAAGTTTTGGAGTACCTTTCAGACCTGTCAAATGCAGGACTGCAGTACTTGACAGGGAGGGTACACTTCTGCATGACTTCTCCCTACCATGAGCCGGTACAGAATGTGACATTGGCTCAGTTACCGCTGGTCAAGAGATTCCTTAAGGGCTTCCTGCATACTAGACCCCCATCAGGAAACCAGTGGCTGCGTGGGACAATATCCTCATGCTAGATATGCTCACTCATAAACCTTTTGAACCTCTAGCCACCTGTGACTTTAAGTTTCTGACCTGGAAGCCTGCCTTCTTGGTGGCTACTAGTTCCACTTGCTGGGTCTTTAAAATACATGCTTTGGTCACAGACCCCCCACATACTGTCTTTCACAAGGACAAAGTATTACTTTGTACTCACCCTAAATCCTACCCAGGGTGGTTCTGGATTTCACCTCTGTCAGCCCTTGGTTCTCCCTGCTTATTTTGCTAACTTCCAGAATGAAGGGGAGTGCACCCTTCACTCCCTGGAGGTCAAGAGGGTTTTGCGATTCTGCATCGACAGAACAAAAGAGATTTGCAAATCCGAGCAACTCTTTGTATCATTCAGCATGACCTGGCTGGGTCAACCTGTTGCCATCAGATGCATTTCTGCTATGGATAGTGACATGCCTTCACCACTGCTACTCACTGGCGCAAGTCAAGTTGGAAGGCCGGATCTACGCCCACTCTACCAGAGTGGTGGCAGCTTCCCTGGCAGAGATCCATTACGTGCCCATTGCAGAGATCTACTTCACCAGTTGGCCACCATCTACAAAGAGGCTACTTGGAGCTTGATGCATACCTTTGTGAAGCACTGCATTCTTGATGTGCATGCCAGACAGCACACTTCCTTCTGCAGGACAATGCTTGATGGACTTCTGTCCTAATTGAGCTCTGTCTCCTGCCGCCCTGCTTGGGGAATTGGTTCTTAGCTTGGTACTCTGCCAATAGTGTGAATGAATGGTGAAGATTTTAGTCCAGGAAGATATGGAAATTACGTATCTATCGTAATTCTTGAACTTCTTGTACGAAGTCTTCACCATTCATTCACATGCCCACCCACCATCTCCTGAGCTTGCTCATTCTGTTTCTTGTCTTTACTCTCTCGCTGTCTGGGCTGTGAAGACATTGTTGAGTTGGCCCTTCTTACACGGGTCATCTGGGCTATCTTATGCCCAGATTAGGTTAGGTGTTTCCTAGGTTAGTTTATGCTGCACCTCCTCAGTCAAAAAGGTACTGAGGCGGTTGAAGGGTTGACACCTATACGGCATGAGCCAGCCTTGTTGTGCCGCGCATGCACGGTTCTATCTCAGCGCCGGCCCTCCTGAAGATTTTTGGTTCCCGATGGGTCCTAGTGCCTCCAGCGTAGTACCAATCGTGTGCATGAATAGTGAAGACTTTGTCCAAGAAGATCAAGAATTACGGTAGGTACGTAACTTCCATTTCCTTCACCTACAAACACCCATCCTGCTGTATGACATACATTCTTGGTGGTATAGTGGTTCCCCACATCCCCTGAACACCCATCCTACTGTAAGATATGATTCCCTGGAGGTGTAGTGGTCCCCTCAAACCACCACTGATGATTAACCACCCCCACCTGCCGAGGTCCACCACCCAGCATCCCTCCACCCCAATTGTCGTGCTCTGTCAAAATGGTGGCTGGAACAGTCTTCTTCACACTTCACCAGTTGGCTACCATCTAACAGTCATGGAGCGCAATCAGATGATCGCTCTCTGTGACTGTCAGACGGTTACCAGAGCATGGCAATCTGGGTGGGGGGATATTCAGTGCCGGGGTTCCTTGGATGGTGGGAGGTGGGCGGTTGGTGAACCATTGGGGGGGTTAGAGGGGACCACTACACCAGGGAATAATTTCATTTTCCAGGAATCAGTCTTCGTCATTGAGTTCCACTAGTGGATCTTAACCATGTGTTCTAGGACCCAGAAGGAGCCAGAACATTTCTGGAGGGGCTGGCACCAAAGTAAGCTTCGCACATGTATGGTACCGTGAGTCTAGCTTGCGGGCACAGGCGTACCTCAGCACTGGCCCTCAACCACCTCAGTTCCTTTTTTCCCCTCTATCAAGTACACAGTGACGATGTCACTCGTCCACAGGGAGTCGGAACTTCACGTTTGTATGACCACTGCATTCATTTCTTCTCATTTTTAGTGTCTAAAGCTAGTTTGTTATTTTTGTGCCGGGTTAGTGTATTTTAATGAAAATATTTTCTAACAGTTTCTTTAGGCCCCACCAAGCATCAGCGGTTGAAGGCCATGGAGAATGGCAGCAAGCTTTCTCAGGCTAACTGCTCCAGCAATGAGGCTGTGTCCAGTTCACGTTCCCTGTAGGTGAAGGGACCTGACAATGGTCAGTCCAGTGCCTAGGAGTAAGGACAGTCCTCCCAGAAGCACAATAAGAATTGGGCCCGTTCCTGATCCCGGTCATGTTGTTGGTACCACTCGGCCTCAGGTTCTTCCTTTTCCTGCCAGAATGGCAAGAAACAGAACCGATCGAGGTCACCTTCTGCAAGGTCTGCAATGGGAACTCCAGCCTCTGGAAGCTGGAAACCCTCACTGTCATCTTTGGTGTCAAAGGGGGCCTTTGGTTGTAGGAGGTCGAGGTCTCGAGCTAGGAGTCCCTCTCTGTCTTAAGTGGGGACTCAAGTGAGCAGTTCTGCTATTCAGCAACTCTTATGGAGCAGTGGGTGCAGCATCTGGCCAATGTGCTTTTGCCAGCAGCGCCAGTCTCTGGCCCTTTGAGGCTGGTGGAACCAGACCTGCTGTTGTGGCCCTCAGGCTTGGTAGAGTGTTTGGCTCCAACAACAGCCTGGGGTCCTTCATGGTGACTGTGCTACCTACTCCTGTCCCACTGGCCTCACCCACATCATAGGTTGGGATGAGATCGGCTGCAAAACCATTGCCAGTCACTCTGATGCCAACTGGGTCATTTGTGCCAGGTCTGGTTCTGGTGCCGGTGCTGGGTTTGAGCCCTTCAGTGGTGGATTCAGTTCCAGTTCCAGTGCTGCCTCTGGCACCAGTTCCTTGTTCTCTGGGGCCAATAGCTCTTGTGTTGCCTTGACTGCCTCCTGGATTAGAGGGCCTGTGATCCACAGCCCTTCACGACCCTTCTTATGGGAAGGATGTAGAGGGGGGACGAGTCTGACCCCAACTTCATCATTTCAAATGGTGGCAATGATGACTCTTTCTTCAACCTAGACACTTCGGACCCAGGTCCCACAGCTGTGCCTCAGGAGAATCTAACTTTCCAGACTTTGCCTAAGAAATACGCAATCTGCACTTAATTTCGAATCTACTGCCATTGACCAGTGTAAACATCTTCATCTGACATGGCTATATGTTTCTCCTATGCCACTTAATTTAGTTTATCCTATTCTGCCCACATTTGTAACCCTGTCTGATACGGTCTGGGGTAGGCCTGCTTCAGCAGCATCTGTCTGCAAGCAAATCGACAAGAAATACCCTGCCCCTAAGGACAGGCCACTGTATGTTTCTCAGCCTACAACTGATGCCATTGTTAATCTGGCTGAGAATGATAAGTCCTTTCTTCCCCAAGAGGTCACTGTACACCCTGTTAACAAGGAATCATGCAGGACTGACACTGTGGGCAAACATGCTTACACTACAGCTACTAAAGGCATTTTTACAACCATGAGTGTACCCTTTGAAGCATGCTTAAGTCCCTGGCAGAGTCCTTGGTAGATTCAGAAGCCAAACATAAGATCTTTCAAGAATCAGTCTTCACCATTGATTGACACCAGTGGGTTCTAAACCGTGGGTGCTAGGACCCTGCAGAAACCAGAACTTTTCAGGAGGGGTGGTGCCAAGGCAAGCTGTGCACATGCACGGCACCATCAGGGGGAGCTCATGGCACAGGCATACTTCAGCACCAGCCCTCAGTCACCTCAGTTCCCTTTGATCTTCCTGGACATAAGTCTCCACCACTCATTCACACTATTGGGATCTGCGCCGGAGGCACTAGGACCCATCGGGAGCAAACTTTTTGTTGGAGGGTCGGCGCCAAAGATGGCGCCATGATGAACGGCGCCGCAAGCCCTAGCTCATGCGGTAACGACTATCTCGGCGTCGACCCTCCAACCGCCTCAGTTCCTTTTTTCCCGCCGTCGAGTGCACTTCAGTGACGACGTCGCTCACCTGTCGGGAGTCAAACTTCAAACTAGCAGCATAGTTTTCAGTTTTTATTGTTTTGTAGTATTATCTCGATACAGTATCGCTTAAATTTATTCTTAATTTTGAAATAAATACAATAAAGAAGTCTCAGCCTACCTTGACGGAGTCGACCATGAGCAGGTCAGGTGAGGGTAGGGAGACTTCGTATGAAAACTGTTCAGTCAGTCAGGCTGGGTCCGGTCCGCCGCCTTCTCCAGAGGGGGGGGTCTGACAACGGTCAGTCCAATGCCCGGGGGGATGGGCAGCCCCCCCGGAAGCATAAAAGTAAACGGTCGCACTCTCGGCACGGTTTGGCCTCGAGCTCTTCTTCGGCCCACAGGTCTAAAAAGAGAAGGCATCACTCGAGGTCGCTTCTCTGATTTGTCTGCTGTGAGACACCGTTATCGGGCTAGTTGCCGGGTCTCCTCCTTCGGAGTCGCCAACCTCTGCTTCTGGTAGCCGACGGCTTCGACATCGGAGACCTACCCCGCCCGCAGGTAGGTCTTCTGATGAGCAGTTTCATCAGTGGGCCACTCTTATGGAGCAATGGGCTCGGAGGTTGGTTCGGCTGCCTGGCCCGGTGGCCCGTGGGCCTTTGGGCTCTCTGGGCGACCGGGTAGGGCGGTTGGACCTTCCTGGTCGCGCAGTGCCTTCTTCGGTGCTGTCGACCCCGCGCTTAGGTGTTCCCCCCCTCATATGGCTGCGGCGCAGGGGGCCACACCGGTGCCCTTATCTCCTGCCCTTCTTCCTTCAAAACCTGTTTTTTGGAGTCTGGGAGTGTTTTCGGTGCCCTCGGCGCCGTGCAGCTTCTCGGCGCCGTCCTCGGAGCCATGCGGCCTCTCGGCGCCGTCCTCGGTGCCGTCACGGCTCTCGGCGCCGTCCTTGGCGCGTGCGGCTCGCGGCACCATTTTTGGCACAGCGTGGCCTCCAGCGGCGTGGATTTCAGTGCCGGCGCCGCCTCAGTGCCAGCGGCTCTCGGAGACTCCTCTTTTCACTTCCTTCTTCATCTTCTGAATTTCATTCCTTTTCTGTCCATGCAGTCCCCCCTGGACTGTCAGGAGATGACGTTGAGCCTGATCCAGACCTTCGGTTGGGTGATGAAGTGGACGAAGCAGGTTCTATTACTGCTACAGAGCCTGTGGTCGAGGACCTATCCTTTAAGTCTCTGTTGAAGAATCTGAGTTCCACTCTTTCTCTCCAGACTACAGACATCGATCCTGGGAAATTGTTGAGACTCCAGTACCTTCATGCCTCGGAGATCCTTACGGATTTTACTCCTCCGATTCAGCCTTCCTTCGAGACGCTGTCTCAAATGGTATGGAATAATCCTGCTCTTACCCCTTCGGTGGCTAAATCCATTGATAGGAAATATTCAGCCCCCAAGGATCGTCTCATTTTGGCATCCCAAGCCTTTGCGGATCCTATTGTAGTCCTGGCAGAGAATGATAAGGTCGTTCTTCCTCAAACTACTACAGCTCGACCTATTAACAAAGAATCTCGTAAGATAGACACCTTAGGTAAGAGAGTCTTTGCTGCTTCTACTCTAAGTATGCGTATTGCCAGTTACCAAGGCTATTTTTCTGAGTATGAGTATATCCTGTGGCATTCTATTAAACAGATGGTTGAAGCCCTACCGGAGTCGGATTCAAAGCCAGAACTTCTTCAAACCATTACCAGAGGTATTGAATCTAACAACCAGCAGGTTAAAGCAGCCATGGATGCTTTTGACACTGCTTCCCGTTCAGCGGCTGCTGGTATTTGCACCCGCCGTCATTCCTGGCTGCGCGCCGGGCTTTATGAGCGGCGCGCGGCAACAAGTGATAGCTTTGCCGCTGATGGTGCATATCTTTTGGTCCTCAGGTAGAGCAAGCTCTAGAAGCTACACAAAGACTAGGTCAGCCATTAAGCTGGCTCGGCCCCTCCTGCCACCTCTGGGGACATGCCAGTAGCGGCAGTTTCATAACCGCCAGTCCTTTCGAGGCAGAGGTAGTTTCCAAGAACCAACCTGCCCAACCTCAAAGAGGCGCAACAGAAAGCGCAAGAGCCCAAAGCGCCCAGCGCTACTTTATGAATTGCTGGCCCAAGTTCCATCTCAGCTGCCCGAGGTGGACTTTTCCTCTCCGGTGGGAGGTCGTCTGATGCACATCTGCAACCAGTGGAAGTCCATAACCTCGGACAAATGGGTCCTTCGGATAATTCGAGAGGGGTATTCACTAAATCTTGTGGAGACCCCTCCGGATCATCCTCCCAAACGACAGCCCAGGCTGTCAACCCTTCAGTCAGACCTTCTCACCGCCGAGATTCAGGGCCTTCTGAACAACAGGGCAGTAGAAGTGGTGCCACTACACCAACGGAACACGGGGTTCTACTCCCATACTTTCTGGTTCCAAAGAAGTCCAGGGGAATGCGCCCCATTCTAGATCTCAGAAAGCTAAACAAATTTCTCCCCAAGGAGAAATTCAAAATGATTTCTCTGGGAACCCTGTTACCTCTGCTCCATCAATACGACTAGTTAGCCTCCCTGGACATGCAGGACGCTTACCAGCACATTCCTATTCACCCAAGGCATCACAAATTCCTGAGGTTTGTGGCTCTGGGACAGCATTATCAGTTCAGAGTCCTGCCCTTTGGGCTATCCTCGGCGCCGCGAGTTTTTACAAAATGTTGTGCAGTTCTCGCAGTGCACCTCAGAAAGGTCGGAATTCAGGTGTTTCCTTATCTGGACAATTGGCTTCTAGCAAGCCCTTCCAGGCAAGGGACTCTGGACGCTGTGGAGACGGCCTCGCGCCTCCTTACGTCCATGGGAGTTCTGCTCAACCTCAAGAAATCGCAAATGCAGCCCTCCCAGAGACTCCCTTTTTTAGGGACTCTTCTGGACACTTCCTGTGCGAAGGCTTTTCTTCCAGAAGACAGGAGGAATGATATCCTTCAGATGGCCCGCCACATCGCAGAAAACAGCTCAGTCACAGCTCTCTCGATGCAACGGATGCTAGGCCTCATGGCATCCTCAGTGTTCACTGTACCCCTAGCACGTCTGCACATGAGAACCACCCAGTGGATGCTCAGTACTCAGTAGTCCCCAACCACTCACCTGCAGTCCTATCTCATCAAGGTGACAGAACCTTTAAGGAGGTCACTCACCTGGTGGTCTCAAGAGAGCAATCTCCTGGAGGGGTATCCCTTTGCTCCTCTGGACCATCAGATCTCCATTACCATGGACGATCCCTAATGGGATGGGGAGCTCACTGTCAGGCTCTCCACACTCAAGGTGCGTGGACTCAAGTCGAGTCCAACTCCACATAAACGTCCTGGAGATGAGAGCCATCCTCTATGCGGTCTGAGCTTTGAAGGACATTCTGTGTCACAAGAACATCCTCCTTCAAACGGACAACAAAGCAGTGATGTATTACATCAACAAGCAGGGCGGTGCTCATTCTTACTCCTTATGCAGGGAAGCAATGAGGGTATGGGAATGGTGCTTGGAGCACGAGGCTCTAATTCAAGCGGTCTACCTGCAAGGTGTTCAGAACGAACTGGCAGACCGTCTCAGCAGAACGGAGGCAGACCCTCACTAGTGGTCTCTCGACTCAGCCATAGTTCAGTCACTATTCGAAGAGTGGGGAACTCCAGACCTGGACCTTTTGCATCCCCACTCAATGCAAAACTGCCTCTCTTCTGCTCCAGAAATCCAGGGCCTGGCATTTTCTGTCAGGATGCGTTCAGGCTGCGGTGGACAAAACGCTTTCTTTCTGCCTTTCCTCCTCTTCCTCTAATTCAGAGGGTACTCCTCAAGTTCGAATCCCAGGGAGACAAAATGATTCTCATTGCTCCCTTTTGGCCTCGGCAGCTGTGGTTTCCACTGCTCAACAATATGTTGGCAGTTCCTCCGAGACCACTTCCCCTGCAGATGGACCTTTTGACTCAGGGACCGGTGGTCCATCCCAACCTGAGATCACTTCACCTTCATGCTTGGCTCCTGAAGAGGTCGAAGTAAACCGGTTCAATGTCTCTCGAAGAGTTTCAGATATTCTTCTGGCTGCACGGAAGCCAGCCACTCGGAAAACTTACACAGCCAAGTGGAAGCGTTTTTCGCTCTGGTGTGCAAAGTCCTCTTTGAATCCCTTTTCCTGTCCACCAGATAAGGTTTTGGAGTACCTTTTGGACCTCTCGATTGGGTCTGCAGTACTCTACAGTCAAAGTTCATCTTAGTGCCATTTCAGCGTATCATGAGCCCGTTATTTCCCTAACTCTAGCTCAGTTACCTATGGTTAAGAGGTTTCTTAAGGGGATTCTGCATACCAGACCTCCTACACGATGTCCAGTCGCAGCCTGGGACATTAATCTTATGCTAGACATGCTCACTCGGAAACCTTTCGAACCTCTGGCTACCTGTGAGCTAAAATTTCTCATTTGGAAGACTGCCTTCCTAGTGGCCATTACCTCAGCCCGTAGGGTCTCTGAGATACATGCCCTGGTCACAGACCCTCCGTATACTGTGTTCCATAAGGACAAAGTAGTTCTTCGTACTCATCCTAAATTTCTTCCTAAGGTTGTGTCAGAATTTCATCTAAACCAACCTTTGGTCCTTCCCTCTTATTTTGCGGACTTCCAAAATGAAGGGGAACGTTCTTTTCATTCTTTGGATGTTAAGAGGGCCTTGCGTTTCTATCTAGATAGAACCAAGGATTTTCGCAAAGCTCAGCAACTGTTCGTTTCCTTCAGTGAGACCCGGCTGGGTCAACCTGTCGCTATCAGATGTATCTCATCATGGCTAGTGGTGTGCCTTCGTCACTGCTATTCCATGGTGCAGGTTAAGTTGGAGGGTAGAGTTTACGCTCACTCTACCAGAGCGGTCGCGGCATCCCTAGCGGAAATCCGCAACGTGCCCATTGCAGACATCTGCAATGCGGCCACCTGGAGCTCAGTGCATACTTTCATTAAACATTATGCACTAGATGTCCATGCCAGGCGACATTCTTCCTTTGGCAGAGCCATCCTCAATGGACTTCTGTCCAAAAGCGTGAGCTCTTGGTCTCTCCTGCCACTCCCTCTGAGATTATTAGCTCGGTACTCTCCCAATAGTGTGAATGAGTGGTGGAGACTTATGTCCAGGAAGATATGAAAATGACGTACCTACCGTAATTCTTGATCTTCTTGGACGAGTCTCCACCACTCATTCACACGCCCACCCTCCATCCCCCGAGCTCACCTTTCTTGTTGATCCTTACTCCCTCAAATCTTTAGGCCATGAAGACTTCTTTCAAACAACGTGAAGTGTTGCTATATTATGACATATGCAGTTTGTCCCAGCCTTAGAACTGCTCCGGAGGTGAAAGAGTTAACTTCCATGCCAGGCATGGAATCTTGAGTGCGAGCTCGGTTGAAAAAACTCTGTCTGTTGTTCTTCAAACTGAAACTGTCAGATTCTTTACTCCACCTCACTGAACAGTCGCTCTGGAGATTCCTCCTTCTGCTCAGTTCATTTTGTGGGTTAAAAAGTGTTATTTCTCGGTTTTTTTTTTAAACCGCATTTGTGTATTTTAACCGAAACCGGTCAGTTCAAGCTCTGTCTGTGTTTTCGTAAGTAATAGAGAGGTTTTACATTTCTCTGTGTGGAACTTGCAAACATTATTATCGGTTTGGTTTGAACCGATCAGGTTGTTGTTAAAACTTAATTAAATTATATTTAGAGTGCGGTTCCCGGTTCTTATCGGTTCTAAAAAAAACGGATTTCATTATGGTTTTTTCCACGACCCGTGACATGGTTGGGAACCGATAAGGGTGTCTTGCTTGGCGATTTGCCGGAAAAGGGCAAGTTTTTGGTTAGGCTGGCATTATGTCTGAGAAACCCAAAAGAAAAACCGGGCCCACTGGGTTTCAGCACTGTAGTGTCTGTGGGGAAACCTTTGCCAAGGCTGACCCACACACCACATGTGTTTATTGTCTGGGGTTTGACCACCTCAATGCAGACTGCCAGATTTTCAAGAATTTCCCTGCAGCTACCCTGGATAAGAGAGTTGGTAGGCTTAGGGAACGAGAGGTCAAAAAGTCTGCTGACCCGGATGGCCAGCCTGGTTCGGTGCCAACCGAACCAGAGGGAGTGCCATCTGACCAAGGCGATACTTCCTCAGGCAAACGAAGAGCTGACTCGGAGGAGCCAGTTCCAGCAAAGAGGACTAGAAAATCAGCAGGTGTGGAGCCAAAATTTCCTTCTCTGACCGCTGCAGAGATAGCCAAAGCGATCCAAATTGTCCAGTCGCTTTCCCCCAGTTCCGTCCGAACCGGCACCATGAGGTAAACGGTCGGTTCCACCGGTTCAAGAATATGATGTAGCGGAAGTTTATGAACCGGAGGAGGGGGAGGAGGATTATGAAGAGAGTGAATGTGATTTTGAAAGTCTGGATGTGCCCATTGAACCGGACATCTCCCCAGACAGACCTTCAGGAGTGTCTCCCCCTAGGCTTTCTGAGTCCCCTTCTCATTTTCTGTTTTATAAAAGTTGCTGAAACCTCCAGCTCCCTTTGGAAGAAGCTGTGGATGAACAGGAGGAGCCTGACTATGTGGAAATGATGGATATCCCAGAGTCCAGGAGATTGTCTATTCCTTTACATAAATCTTTTAGGAAACAGACAATAAAAATTTTAAAAGCTCCTAATTCTTTACCTCCTGTGGATAAAAAGATGGACAGGAGGTACACATTGTCAGGCTCTGATACGGAGTTCCTTTCACAACAATGCAGCCATGTTGGGGTAGTGCAGGCTGCAGCCTGTGATAAGGCCAGAAATCCAGATGGGATACTGTTATGGCTTTAGCGAAACAGGTCCCCGGCCAGCTTGCCAAGGAGCTGGAACAGGTGGCTGCTGATGGTATTGAGGCATCCAAAGTGCAATTCCATGCTGCAGTGGACTCTAATGATGTATCTTCAAGAGCCATGGCTACATCCTGTGGCTTTCAGTAGAATGGCTTGGCTCAGGTGTACTAGCCTGTCACAGGATACCCAGGCTAAGGCCATGGATTTTCCTGTTGTGAGTAATTCTCTGTTTGGGAGCAGACAGAGGAATTACATGAAAAATGGATGAGTATAGGACCACTTATAGGAGTGCACAGGCCAAGGAGGGCAAGCCACTCCTCAGAGCAACCTTCCAGGGGCAGGGCAGGCCTTTTCACAGGCCTTTTTACCAAGCCAGGCCTCCTCTTCAGCTTATGCCCAGAGGGGTTCTTCAGAGGGAGAGGCAGGCCGAGATGCAGGCAGGCCTGCTCCCACCCCTCAGCCTAAAGCCCTCTAAACAGGCACCCTGATGGGATGCCCAGGGCCGATTCTCCATTACCTGTAGGGGGCAGGCTGGCACGCGTCCAGGACTGGGAGTCTTTAACATCAGACAAGTGGGTTCTGGAAGTAGTAAGCCAGGGACTAGTTCTCAGCTTCAAAAAATTTCCAAAGATGAGAACCAGATCTTTCCACCTACAAATCCATTAGAGCTCTTGCTTTGGAAACAGAAGTCTCAACCCTCCTGGCTCTCAGAGCTGTAGAAAGGGTTCCTCCCTACACCAGACCCAGGACTGTACTCCAGGTACTTCCTTACCCCAAAAAAGACAGGAGAATGGCGGCCCATCCTGGATCTAAGATACCTAAACAAGCACCTTTTAAAACCAAAATTCAAAATGGTGACTCTGGGAATTATTTTACCATCCCTAAGGCCAGGGGACTGGCTAGCGTCCCTGGACCTCAAGGATGCCTACTTCCATGTTCTCATCAGAAGCTCCCACCGAAAGTACCTCAGATTCAAACTGCCCTCAGGCCATTACCAGTTCAGAGCAATGCCCTTCGGCCTCACTTCTGCCCCAAGGGTATTCACAAAATACCTGGCAATAGCACTTGCTCACTTAAGAAGGCAAAAGATTGCCATCTTTCCTTACCTGGACGACTGGCTCATAGTGGGTCAGTCTCCAGACCAAGTCAAATCACACCTTCAGGTTACCCAGCAGCTGCTTACATCTCTAGGTTTTCTTCTCAATCTTCCAAAGTCAGTTCTAGAGCCTGTTCAGCTACTCACCTTCATTGGCACAGAACTGGACACAAAAGCAGGCCAGAGCTTTCCTTCCTCTAGAAAGAGTAAAGACCCTGGTGGCTCTGGCCTCCTCCTTCACTCTGCAGGTCTCTCGACCAGCAAGGCACTTTCTACAGCTCCTAGGGCACATGGCTGCTTCCACAGCTGTAGTGCAAGGAGCAAGATTTCAGATGAGGGACATTCAAGTTCCATTTGAGAGCCTTTTGGTCTCAAAGGAGAGATCCTCTAACCAAATTGATCCCAGTAACTCGAACCCTGATCCAGGCCCTGCAGTGGTGGCAGGATCAGAGCAATCTGAGACAGGGGGTTCCTTTCATCCCTCAATCTCACTCCTTGACCCTTACTACAGATGCGTCCCTCTTGGGATGGGGAGCTCACATGGGCGACCTCACCACCCAGGGATTGTGGTCCCCTCAGGAATCTCTGCTCCACATCAATCTGTTGGAACTCAGAGCTGTTTTTCTAGCACTTCAGGTTTTTTCTGCATCTGTTCAGAACAAAGTGGTACAGGTCAGAACAGACAACACCACTACAATGTGGTACATCAACAAGCAAGGGGGCACTCGGTCTTCGGCCTTGTGCACCGAGGCAATGAAGTTGTGGTCTCTGGCTTATTCCCTGAACACCTCCCTCATGGCAGTTCACCTCCCAGGCAAGGACAATGTCCTGGCAGATGCTCTCAGCAGGATTTCCCAGGGCCATCACGAATGGTCACTGGATCCCCTAGTAGTGGGGTTAGTATTTGCCAGGTGGGGCACCCCTCAGATAGGTCTTTTTGCAGCCCCAGACAATCACCAACTTCTGCTTTTTTGTTGCAGGCCCCCAGTGTTGTGCTCAGTCCCTCTGGATGCCTTCCTTCTCGATTGGGAAGGGAAGTTCCTCTATGCCTTTCCCCCCTTCCCTCTCTTGTTCAAGGTGCTAGTCAAAATCAGATCTCAACCTTGCAAGATGATTCTGATTGCTCCAGATTGTGCCAGACAGCCCTGGTATCCACTCCTTCTGTCCTTAGCAGTCCACCTTCCCCTGTATCTTCCCAGGAATCACAATCTGTTAACCTGTGCCCAGGGGAGAGTTTGGTATCCGAATCTCAAATCCCTCAACCTCAAGGCCTGGCTCTTGAGGAGTTAGAGTTTGCTGACCTACACCTTTCTCAATGTGTACTCGATATCTTGAAAGCTTCTAGGAAGCCTTCCACCAGGGCTACTTATAATTCTAAATGGAAAAGGTTTTCCATATGGTGCTCTGGGAAGCATATTTCCCCAGAATCTGCTGATTTGACCACAGCCCTGGACTATATGGTTCATCTAAATACTTTGGGGCTGAGGCCAGCTACCCTGAAAGTGCATTTGGCAGCTGTCTCTGCTTTTATTTCAGCAGGAAAGCCCTCTTCTCTTTCTGCTCACCCTGTATTCTCCAAGTTTTTCAAGGGGTTGCTTCACACCAACCCTCCATTCAGGGACCCTGCTCCTGCCTGGGATCTTAATGTTTGCATTGCTCAGCTAATGCAACCCCTTTGAGCCTTTGTCTTCAGCAGAGCTTAAGTACTTGACTTGGAAAACTGTGTTTCAAACACCATGAAGTCTTGCTATATTATAACAATAGCAGTCAGCCACTGCAGCTGAACTGCCCCGGAGAGGAATGAGTTAACTCCAGAGGATCTGGAGTTCTACAGCCCGAGGGCGCTGTGCCAAAGCTCTATCTGGCCAGTTTCAAATGAAACTGTCAGATTCTTTACTCCGCTCCACTGAACAGTCGCTCCGGAGATCAGCTTCTTCAGCTCGGTTCATTCTCGGTTCAAACGAGTATTTTTCGGTTCATTTGAACCAGCAAAAAGTATTTATTTTACCGCATTTCGGTTAAAAGCTCTATCTGGTAAACCGTAAGTACAAATTTAAAGTCTGTGTGGAAATTCAATTATCGGTTCGGTTTTGAACCGATCGGTTTGCTGATTTTAATGTTTTGAAGTGTTTGGTTGGGCTTTTAGAGTGCGGTTCCCGGTTCTTATCGGTTCTAAAAAAACCTGTTTTTTAAATAGGTTTTTTCAAATACCCGTGACACGGTTAGGAACCGATAAGGGTGTCTTACCTGGCACTGCCATCAAAAGGGCAAGTTTTCGGATAGGCTGGCATTATGTCTGAAAGCAAAAGAAAAACCGGGCCCACTGGGTTTCAACACTGTGATGTCTGTGGGGAAGCCTTTGCCAAGAGCTGACCCGCACACCTGTGTCTATTGTCTGGGGCTGACCACCTCCTGTCAGACTGCCAGGTGTGTAAAATTTCCCTGCAGCCACCCTGGAAAGAGATTGGGCGGCTCAGGGCGAGAGGCAAAAGTCCGCTGACCGGATGGCCAGCCCGGTCCAGCACCCACTGGACCAGAGAGTGCCCTCTGACCAGGGCAAGACTTCCTCGGGCAAAGAAAGGCTGGTTCAGATGAACCAGTCCCAGTTAAAAGACAAAGAAATCAGTAGGTTTGGAGTCCAAAATTGTCTCTCCAACTGCTGCAGAGATAGCTAAAGCCATTCAGATTGTCCAGTCACTGTCTCAGGGACCTGTGAACCACCAACAGTTGGTAAAGGTTGGTTCGTTCAGTTCCAGTGGTTCAGGAGTATGATGTTGAGAATTTTATGAACCACAGGAGGGGAGGAGGAATTTGATCAATATATGTGTGGCTGGGAGGGTCTGGGCGTGCCCATTGAACCGGACATTTCTCCAGACAGACCTTTAGAATCTCCTCCTATTCTGTCTGAGTCCCTTCTCATTTTATGTTTTACAAAAGGTTGCAGAAACCCTCCAGCTTCCTTTAGAGGAGGCTGTGGATGAGCAAGAGGAGCCTGATTTTGTAGAAATGATGGATATACCAGAGTCTAGGAGGTTGTCTATTCCTTTGCATAAGTCATTTAGGAAGCAAACAACAAAGATTTTAAAAAATCCTCATTCTGTCCCTCCTGTAGATAAAAAAAAAAAAAAAATGGACAGAAGGTATACTTTGTCAGGCTCTGATACAGACTTCCTCACTGAACAGTGTAGTCATGTAGGTGTGGTACAAGCTGCAGCCTGTGACAAGGCTAATATTCCCCTGGCCTCACATCCTCCTGATAAGGATTCCAGGAAGATTGATGCCATGGCGAAAAAATAGTATATGGCAGCTTCTTTTGGACTCAGGCAGGCAAATTATATGGCTTATGTAGCTAGATATCAGAAATCTAGATGGGACACAATATTGCAGTTAGCCAAGCAGGCCCATGGCCAGCTGGCTAGTGAGTTGGAACAGGTGGCTGCTGATGGCATTGAAGCCTCTAAAGTTCAATTTCATACTGCTGTTGATGTTAATGATGTCTCTTCTAGGGTCATGGCCACTTCTGTAGCTTTCCGTGAGGTTGGCATGGCTCAGATGCACTAATCTGTCCCAGGATACTCAGTCAAAGGCTATGGATTTTCCTGTAGTGGAAATTCTCTGTTTGGGAACAAACAGAAAACTATATGAAAAAGATGGATGAATACAGAACTACCTACAAAAGTGCCCAGGCTAAGGAGAGGCATGCCACTCCATAAAGGCACGCTCCCAGAGGTAGGGGCAGGCCTTTCCACAGGCCTCTTTACCAATTTCAAGCCTCCTCTGCTTTTGCACAGAGGGGTTTCTTCAGAGGCAGGGGTAGACGAGGCACAAGTAAACCGTCCCCCTCCCCTCAGCCTAAGGCTGCTGCCAAGCAGGCACCCTGATGGGGTGCCCAGGGCCGATTCTCCTGTACCAGTGGGGGGCAGGTTGGCTTATTTCAGCCAGAACTGGCTGTCCTTAACTTCGGACAGATGGGTTCTGGAGGTAATAAGCCAGGGTCTAGTTCTCAGCTTCAAACAGTTTCCAAAGATGAGAGCCAGACATTTTCCACCTGCAAATCCTTCAGAAGCCCTTGCTTTGGAAGCAGAGGTTTCTTCTCTTCTGGACTGCAAAGCAGTGGAAAGGGTCACTCCTTGCCATCAGGGCAAGGGGCTATATTCAAGATACTTTCTTACCCCAAAAAGACAGGAGAATGGCAGCCCATTCTAGATTTAAGGTACCTGAACAAGCATCTTTTGAAACCAAAGTTCAAAAGGTTGACTCTGGCAATGATATTGCCTTCTCTAAGGCCAGGGGACTGGCTAGCTTCCCTGGACCTCAAGGATGCCTGTTTTCATGTTCTGATCAGGCCTTCTCACGAAAGTACCTCAGGTTCGAACTGCCCTCAGGCCACTACCAGTTCAGGGCAATGCCTTTGCTTACCTCTGCGCCAAGGGTATTCACAAAATGTCTAGCTGTGGTAGTGGCTCACTTAAGAGGCAAGGGGTTGCTGTGTTTCCCTACCTGGACGACTGGCTCATTGTGGGTCAGTCTCCAGATCAGGTGAAATCCCACTTGCAAGTCACCCAGCAGCTTCTCACTTCCCTGGGATTCCTGCTAAATTTACCAAAGTCAGTTCTGGAACCAGTTCAAGTCCTAACTTTCATAGGTGCAGAATTGAACATAAAGTTAGCCAGGGCATTTCTTCCCTCGGAAAGGGTAGATAGACTCATTGCCCTGGCATCCTCCTTTACCCTGTGAGTCTCTCGACCAGCAAGGCATTTTCTGCAACTCCTGGGGCACATGGCTGCTTCCACAGCTGTAGTGCAAGGAACAAGATTCCAGATGAGGGACATTCAGTTCCATTTGAGGGCCTATTGGTCTCAAAGGAAGGACCCCCTTTCCAAATTGGTCCCAGTGACTCAAACTCTGATCCTGGCCCTTCACTGGTGGCAGGACCGAAGCAATCTAAAACAAGGGGTTCCCTTCATTCCCATTTCCACTCCCTCACCCTCACCACGGATGCCTCCCTGTTAGGGTGGGGAGCTCACTGGGCAACCTGTCCACTCAGGAGTGTGGTCTCCTCAGGAATCTCTGCTCCACATCAATCTTTTGGAACTCAGAGCTGTCTTTTAGCTCTTCAGGTATTTTCAGTTTCTGTCCAGAACAAAGTGGTTCAAGTCAGGACAGACAACACCACCACAATGTGGTACATCAACAAGCAAGGGGGCACTCGGTCATCAGCCTTGTGCACCGAAGCAATGAAGTTGTGGTCTCTGGCCTACTCCCTGAACACCTCCCTGATAGCAGTTCACCTCCCAGGGAAGGACAATGTCCTGGCGGATGCCCTCAGCAGAATTTCTCAGGGCCATCACGAATGGGCTCTGAATCCACAGGTGCTGGGTTCTGTCTTTGCCAGATGGGGCACCCCTCAGATAGATCTTTTCGCAGCCCCAGACAACCACCAACTTCCTCTATTTTGTTGCAGGCCTCCAGTGCTGGGCTCAGTAACCCTGGACGCCTTTCTGTTGGACTGGAAAGGGAAGTTCCTGTATGCCTTTCCCCCCTTTCCTCTTCTTTTCAGGGTACTAGTGAAAATCAGATCTCAACCCTGCAAAGTGATTTTGATTGCCCCAGATTGGGCCAGACAGTCCTGGTACCCTCTGCTTCTGTCCTTGACAGTCCACCCTGCCCTGAGCCTGCCCAGAGTCCACGACTTGCTGGCCTGTGCACAGGGGAGAGTGTGGTATCCGGACTTCAAATCCCTCCATCTCAAGGCCTGGCTCTTGAGGTTAGAATTGCTGATTTACACCTTTCTCAAGGTGTCCTGGATATTTAAAGGCTTCAAGGAAGCCTTCCACTAGAACCACTTACAATTCTAAGTGGAAGAGGTTTTCCATCTGGTGCTCTGAGAAGCAGATTATTCCAGAATCCGCTGATCTTCCCATTTTATTGGACTATTTGGTCCATTTAAATTCCCTAGGCCTTAGGCCAGCTGCCTTGAAGGTTCATCTGGCAGCTGTCTCTGCTTTTGTGTCAGCAGGGAAGCCTGCCTCCCTTTCTTCTCACCCTGTGTTTTCCAAGTTTTTTAAAGGGTTACTTCATACTAACCCCCCTTTTCGGGAACCAGCTCCTGCCTGGGACCTGAATGTTTGCATTGCTCAGTTAATGCAACCTCCCTTTGAGCCTCTGTCCTCAGCAGAGCTCAAGTATCTAACTTGGAAAACTGTTTTCCTAGTGGCTATCACTTCTGCCAGACGCATAAGTGAATTACAGGCCCTGTCAGTGGAAGAAGATTTTATTTCTTTCCACAGAGATAAGGTAGTCCTCAGGACTAATAGAAAGTTTTTGCCTAAGGCGGTTTCAGATTTCCACCTGAACCAATCCATCTCTCTCCCAGTATTTTTCACTGAGCATTCTTCCTCAGGTGAGAGGAGACTGCACAGCTTGGACGTCAAAAGAGCCTTAAGCTACTATTTGGAATGCACCAAGGGTCACAGGTTCGAATCCCTCCAACTCTTCCTTACTTATGGCGAGGTTGGCAAGGGGAAACCTGCCACTAAGAGGACAATTGCAAGGTGGATTGTCTCTTGTATCCAATTTTGTTACCAAAAACTAGGTAGAGAACCCCCCTCAGGACTGAGGGCCCACTCCACCAGGGGTACAGCTGTATCTCTAGTGGCTGCTAGAGACATTCCCATTCTGGAAATTTGTCAAGCTGCTACCTGGAAGACAGTTCACACTTTTACCAAGCATTATTCCCTGGATGTCCAGTCCAGGAGAGATGCTCGGTTTGGTACACTTGTGCTTCAGAGCCTATTTCCTAAGTAGGTCCTGACCCTCCTCCATGGAGGTACTGCTGTGTAATCTGCTATTGTTATAATATAGCAAGACTTCATGGTGTTTGAAGAAAAAAATTACTCGCCTTAGTAATTGCTTTTCTTCTCATGGAGTCTTGCTATATTATAACCACCCTCCCTCCTGCCCCTCTCAGAACTTCTACTTGGGTAGGGGTGGCAAATTAGTGCAAGCACTGTGTCATGCCATTGTAGTTTTCCCTTTACCCTCTTTCTTTTAGGGTTAGGGAACTAGGTTGATGATTTAGGTAATATATTGGCCCCTTCCTGGACTTGAGTCTTTGGGGAAGGGGGTCCTAATGTGCTTGTCAAGGGGAAAACTAATAATAATAATACCATTATTCATTGTTATTATGGTTATTGGTGTTTCTATTGTTGTTTATATTGTTGTTATTACTATTAGTAGGTAGCCATTTGGCTAGTGTGAGCTTTCCACACAGACTTGTTGCTTAGTGTTAGCTTCGTAAAGATCTGACAGTTTCATTTGAAACTGGCCAGATAGAGCTTTGGCACAGCGCCCTCGCGCTGTAGAACTCCAGATCCTCTGGAGTTAACTCCTTCCTCTCCGGGGCAGTTCAGCTGCAGTGGCTGACTGCTATTGTTATAATATAGCAAGACTCCATAAGAAGAAAAGCAATTACTAAGGTGAGTAATTTTTTTCTTCTAGTAGCCATCACTTCTGCCAGGCGCATAAGTGAATTACAAGCTTTGTCAGTGGAGCCTGATTTTGTCTCCTTTCACAGAGATAAGGTAGTCCTCAGGACTAACAGGAAGTTCTTGCCTAAGGTGGTTTCAGATTTCCATCTTAATCAATCTATATCTCTTTCAGTGTACTTCACTGACCATTCCTCCTCTGGCGAGAGGAGGCTGCACAGTTTAGATGTAAAGAGAGCCCTTAGTTACTACATAGAGCGTACCAAGGGTCACAGGTTTGACTCCCTCCAACTGTTCCTCACTTATGGTGAGGTTGGTAAAGGGAAACCTGCCACTAAAAGATCCATTGCCAGGTGGATTGTCTCTTGTATCCAATTTTGCTATCAAAAACTGGGTAAGGTTCCCCCTTCAGGCCTGAGGGCTCACTCTACCAGAGGTACAGCTGCGTCCCTAGCTGCGGCCAGGGACATCCCTATCTTAGAGGTATGTCAAGCAGCTACCTGGAAAACAGTACACACTTTCACCAAGCATTACTCCCTGGACATCCAGGCTAGGAGTGATGCTCGGTTTGACACAGCTGTGCTTCAGAGCCTATTTCCTAAGTAGGTTCTGTCCCTCCTCCATGGAGGTACTGCTGTGTAGTCTGCATATGTCATAATATAGCAAGACTTCATGTTGTTTGAAGAAAAAATTACTCACCTTAGTAATGTTGTTTCTTCTAATGGAGTCTTGCTATATTATGACCTCCTGCCCTCTCAGAACCTCTGCTCTTGGGATGTGGGTGGGCAATGCAGTGTTGGCACTTGATGCCCACCTTGTGTTTTTCACCCCTCCTTTTTGGGGTGTTTGGGTGTTGTATTTTGTTTTATTTTTTGGATCCCCTGACTTGAGTCTTGGTTTTGGGACCAGAAAAATGTGTTAATATTTTAGTAGCCAGTTGGCTAGTGTAGGTTTACAGCTTCCACACAGAACCTTAGTGAGTTTTGCTCGGAAAGATCTGACAGTTTCAGTTTGAAGAACAACAGACAGAGTTTTTTCAACTGAGCTCGCGCTCAAGATTCCATGGCTGGCATGGAAGTTAACTCTTTCACCTCCGGAGCGGTTCTAAGGCTGGGACAAACTGCATATGTCATAATATAGCAAGACTCCATTAGAAGAAACAACATTACTAAGGTGAGTAATTCTTTCTTATTGACCCTTCTTACACGGGTCGCCCGGACTATCTTATGTCCGGTTTTTAGGATAGGCTACCCTTCTAGGTTCGTTACGCTGCACCTCCTTGGTAAAAAAGGTACTGAGGCGGTTGGAGGATTGGCGCCGAGATAGTCGCTACCGCACGAGCCAGGGCTCATGGGTGCCTGCTCCTCGCGAAGCGCCATCTCTGGCGCCGACCCTCCAGCAAAAGTTTGCTCCCATGGGTCCTAGTGCCTCCGGCGCAGATCCCAATAGTGTGAATAGTGGTGGGGCTTTCGTCCAGAAGATCAAAATTACGGTGAGTCGTAATTTTTCATTTGAGGTGCGTGCACTTCAGTTTCAACATCACTCGCCCACCGGGAGTCAAAACTTCACGTCTATATGATGACAGCATTTAGGTCTTCTCAGTTTTAATATTTTAGCTAGAGTTTATTTTTTAGTATCAGTGTAGTTTAAAAAAAACTCTAGAAGATTTCTTCAGTCTGTCTCAGCTTTGCTGAGTCAATGGTCAACGGCCATGAACTGTGATGGTAGGGAGCCTTCTCAGGCAAGCTGCTCTGGCAGCGAAGCCATGTCCAGTTCTTCTCACATTCCAGGGGAGGGTTCTGACAGTGGGTAGTCCTCTGTTCTGGAAGGGGGGGGGTCAGCCTTCCCATAAACACAAAAAGAAGTGGACCCGATCTTATCTGTGTCAGTCTTCACCATTCATCACTAGTGGGTATAGCGCCAGAGCTAGGACCCTGCGGGAGACTTTTTTTTTTTTTTTCTATGGGTGGAGTTGACACAGGGCAGGTGCCACCCTCAAGGCCGAAGTTCCATGTGACACACGAGGGTTGGCCATCAGCTGCCGTCGACTCCGCCCCAGCCCCAGCCCCAGTTCTTTCTCTCCCCAGCCATCGAGTGTGGTACCTCATGAGGAGACTGTTGGTTGTGGCCTAGTTCGTCGGCCTAGTTTAGTTTGTTACTTGCCTAGAGTTGTTAGTTACATAGATACATAGACAGTGTCGGCAGATAAGGGCCTATGGCCCACCCAGTCTGCCCATTTGAGCTTGTAAGTTCAGTTTATGTTTTCCTAGAAGTCTGTTGCCCCTTACCCCTGACCTCCAGAATTCCTTTATGTCTATCTCATGCATTCTTAAATCCCGTGATTCTTTCAGCCCCCACCACTTCCTCTGGCAGGGTGTTCCACTTGTCCACCACCCGTTCTGTGAAGAAATTCTTCCTCATGTTTCCGCTGAATCGTCCTCCCTCCAACTTCATCCCATGCCCTCTAGTCCTGGAACATCTTTTTCTCGCTTAAAAATAGTGTATTCCTGCACCCTGTTCCTCCCTATAAGACACTTGTATGTCTCTATCATATCCCCTCTCTCCCTCCTCTCCTCCAGGGGAGTACATGTTCAGTTCCTTCAACCTGTCTTCATAGGACTTGTGATGCAATGCATGTACCATCTTTGTTGCCCTCCTCTGAACCTTTTCTACCCTGTCTATGTCCTTACGTAGGTATGGTCTCCAGAACTGTACACTGTATTCCAGGTGGGGCCTCACTAGTGTCTTGTGTAGTGGAATTATGACCTCCCTTTTCCTGCTGGTGATGCCCCTGCCTATACATCCCAGCATCCTATTTGCTTTACCTGCTGCCTTGTCACACTGTTTCCCTACCTTGAGGTCATCAGAGATGATAACCCCAAGATCCCTTTCCTGCTTGGTGCATGCTATATCCTCACCCCCCAACTGATATATTGTGCCAGGGTTTTGTGCCCCATATGCATTATCTTGCACTTCTTTGCATTGAATTTCAACTGCCAAACCCCTGACCATTCTTCAAGTTTCTGCAGGTCCCTTCTCATTCTGTCTACACCCTCTGGTGTGTCTACTCTGTTACAGAGCTTTGTGTCATCAGCGAACAGTGAAATTCTGCCTTCTAGGTCCTGCGCAATGTCACTGATGAAGATGTTGAATAGGACCGGTCCTAGCACTGATCCCTGTGGTACCCACTGGTCACTCTTCCCTCTGTGGAGTGACAGCCATTTACCACCACCCTCTGTGTCCTGCCACCCAGACAGTTACCTACCCACCACACTACTGTCCTGCCCACACCCATATTCCCCAGTTTGTGTAATAGTCTTCTATGTGGCACAGTGTCAAAGGCCTTGCTGAAGTCCAGATAGGCCATGTCCACTGCCCTCCTGATCCACCTCCCTAGTCACCCAGTCAAAAAATTCAGCGAGGTTGGTCTGACATGACCTCCCCCTGGTGAAACCATGCTGCCTTGGGTCCTGTAGTCCATTGACAACCAGATGTTCCACCAATCTCTCCTTCAGTAGTGCTTCCATGATCTTCCCCACTACCGGGTGAGGCTGACTGGTCTGTAGTTCCCTGCTTCCTCTTTGTTCCCACTTTTGTATAAAGGGGACTACATCTGCTGTCTTCCAGTCTTTGGGTACCTCCCTGTTTCAGTGATCGGCTAAACAGGATAGCCAAGAGGTTCAGCCACCACCTCTCTTAGTTCTTTAAGGACCTGGGGTGCACCCATCTGGCCCCATTGCTTTATCAACTCTTATTACTTCCAGTTCCTTCAGGACCCTTTCTCGTGTAAAGAGACTTGTGTCCATTTCTGCACCATTCTCACCCTTGTACTCCTTCAGACCCATTACCCTCCTCTTCCTCAGTAAAGACTGAGCAGAAATACCTGTTCAATATGTCAGCTTTACTGTTGTCATCCTCACACTGCCCCCATCCTCCCCCTTCAGTCTCACTATCCCTCCCTTTGTCTTTCTTTTTTCACTTATGTACCTGTAAAAGGTTTTGTCCCCTCTACCCACTGATTTTGCAATGTGTTCTTCTGTCTGAGCTTTGGTTCCCTTACTGACCTCCCTGCCTCCCTTTGCTTCTCCTGGTACTTCTCCCTATCCCCTTCTGCCTGTGTCTTTGTATTGCCTGAATACAATCTTTTTGGCTTTCACTTTCTTTGCTACCTCTTTGGAAAACCATAATGGTCTCCTCTTCCTTTTCCTCTTGCTAACCTGCTTAATGCATAATTCTGTTGTTCTTGTAATCCCCATTTTAAATACTGCCCACTGTTCCTCAACCCCTGATTCCTGTCCCATTCCCTTAATGCCTCTTTCAAGTATCTCCCATTTTCCCAAAGTCTGCCCCCTAAAATCCAGGATCGTGTTTTGTGTGGTTTGGTTCTGCTCTTTCTGTGATTTCAAACCACAATGACTGGTGGTCACTGTTCCCCAGGTGCTCCCCCACTGTTACCCCCATCACACTGTCCCTGTTTGTGAGCACAAGGTCCAGTATTGCCTTCTGCCAAGTTGGTTCCATGACCAGTTGCTTGAGGAAGGCATCCTGAAGGGAGTCCAGGATAAATCTGCTCCTAGTTGATGCTGCTGGGATGCTCCAGTCCACGTCTGGAATATTGAAGTCTCCAACCAGTACTACCTCACCCTTGTCTGCCATCCTTTGGATGGCTAGCATCAGCTCCCTATCTGTTTCTTCCTCCTGGGCTGGTGGTCTATAGACCACACCTGTGCGGATGGCTGTCCCCATTTTCCCTTCCAGCTTAACCCACAGTATCTCTCCCCCATTTTGTTTCTCCTGGATCTCTGTGGCCCTTATGTCATTTTTCACATACAGTGCCACTCCTCCTCCCTTCCTGCCTGCTCTGTCTCTTCTGAATATGTTGTAGCCAGTATGGCCATCTCCCAGTCATGGTTATCATTACACCAGGTTTCAGTGATGGCCACAATGTCCAGGTCTGACTGCATCATGACAGCCTCCAGATCTTCCATCTTGTTGCTAAGGCTCCTGGCATTTGCACACATGGCTTTCCATGATTTGACCTCCCTAGACTGTTTCGCTGTTCTACTCCAGCCCCTTCCTTGGTTGTCCTTTATCCCTGGTTCTCCTAGCTGTCTGCCCTTCTGCTGAATTTTGCCCCTTTTCTGCCTATCCACCTCTTTGGAACTAATCTCCATCTTTTGCACACTGCTTTGCAGAGATAGGCACTCCTCTGGTTCACTGGTTCCACTGCTAGCTGTGGGGGGTGAGCTAGTAGGTACCCACCATGCTGGTCTGCCACCCCCCTTTGCTAGTTTAAATGCTTGTCAATGTAGCATTTAAACTTATCTTTGAGTGCTTGGATTCCCCTCCAGGATGGATGCAGGCTGTCAGGCTTGAACAAACCTCCATCCCTCCAGGTGGGTCCCCAGTCACCAATGAATCCAAACCCTTCCTCACAGCACCAGTTCTTCAACCATGAGTTAAAGTTCCTGGTGCATGCACTCCTATGCTCTCCCTTGCCTCTCGCAGGAAGTACTTCTGAGAAAGTGACAGAAGTAGCTACTTGCTTGAGACCCCTCCCCAATTTCCTAAACTCTTCCTGAACTTCCTTTGGCTCCCCATTTGCCAGGTCATTAGTACCTAGGTGGATAATGACATCCAGCTCACCCTCCCGTCTTGCCTTCCCAGTGATCCCCCAGGATCTTCCTTCCATCCCTCCATGCCATGGCACCTGGTCGGCACGTTACCTCCCTGTCCTCCCCCTCCTGTGTTCCTAGCTGGATCCCTCTTATGATGGAGTCCCCCACCAGGATTCGCGTCCTCCTCCTCCTCTGGGGTCCACTGCTTTCCCCCGCTGAGGTCACCTCCTTGGCTAACCTCCACATCCTTTCCTTCCACTTCTCTGGGTACCTCTATTTGGTTGTCCTCGTTTGCCAGTGTGGCATATGAGTTCTTGAGTGGAATAGGATCTGGGATGTGCCTCTGCCTGACCTCTCTAACCCTCTCTGAGCCCACTGTCATCCAAGTGCTCCTCGTTCTTGGCATCCTTTGAGGCAGTTGCATTGGACTGGGTGGTCTCTGGATAGGGGTGATGGTACTCCTGACCCAGTTTACTTCCGCTCTGAGTCTGGCTACCTCATCCCACAGTCCAGAGAGATGCATGCAGATAGGGAAGCACCTCAGTGTCCAGAAGGTCTGCCTGAATATGGCTGCCCCACAGCCACTGCATTGCACCACTCCCCACATTGTACTGCATTTACACTGCTATTCCACTACTTGTCTGCTACTGAAGCTCTCCTAGTTCCCTTTTTATTAATTTACTGTCCTAAAAATCCTGCCACTGATCCTCAGATAATTTTCTTTAGAAAAAAAAAACAGAAAAGAAACCAATAAATAATGAGTCAAAACACTTGTCGTGCTGAGGGTGGGCTTCTTCCCCCTTATGCCCCTCCTACTTCACACCCTTTACTATACCCTGTGTTTAGCTCCTGTCAATCAGATTTAACAGGGCATATAATTAAGAGTTGGGGGAAGGGGAGGGGGGGCAAAAATTTGCAGCAATTGAAGACAGCACAGAATTACACCACCACTACGTTTTAAATTTTCAACAGCCCCAAAATAATTCTAAGTAAAGACAACAAAGAAAGTACAGTGTCACTAAAAGCCCACAATCTAAGTTTAAAAGAAAAATAGCAATTACCAGTTACTCTTACAATTACAGTTGCCTCGGTTCTACTCGCCTGCTCGACGTTGTTTCTGACCGGTAAGACCTTTCCTTTTATTTCATTTTTTATTTCGGTGGTGAAATCTCCCTCGGTGTCATGTTCCGGGCCCTTCGGGTCTGGACCGACACCATCCTCGGCACCGTCTCATGGCGCCGCTGCTGGTCCTGGTGCCATTTGTGGTGCTGTGGGCTTTGAGCGTGATGCTACGGTCAGCATCGAGCCTTCTCTCGGCGCCGCCGTCGACTCTGATACTGTTCATGGCGTCAGGGCTTTTGGCGGCACCGGGGTGGTGTTTTGGCTGTTTCTGGGCCTGATTCTGGTCCTGGCACCATGTGCTGCGCTGGGGCAGGAACCAGCACCGACCCTGACCTGGGGATGAAGTTGGCGCCGTGGTCAGAGACGGCCCTGGCTCCGGCGCCGCACTCAGCGCCGGGGTGTTGTGTGAAGCCATGTTCGGGGCCATCCCTGACTTGGTGCCGCTTCGGCGCCAGGTGGATGTCGGCGTCGGGCGTGGTGCCATACTGGACTTGGCTGTTGGCGGCGCCGGGGATGGGGTTGGCATCGCGTTCAGGCTACTCCCAGCTCTGGTGCCGTTCGTGGCACCGGGTTGGGTGTCGGCACCGAGCGAGAGGCTATGCTTTGCTCCAGCGCTGTTTGCGGTGCCGAGTCTCGGGATGCTCCAATTCATGGTCCAGGAACTGGAGGGGTGAGGGGAGTTGTCTGGCATCGGACTTCGGTGCCTGCCTCTTGAGAGGCAGGGACTCTGAGCCTGAGCTGGACTGGCTCCCAGGTTCTTCGGAATCATCGGACCCCTCTGTTTCCAGCACCTCTGCCCCCACTCAGCCTCCCTCCGGGGGTCAGAGGGTCTGACCAGCCAGCTGTTGTCCCCATGTCCACTACTGTGCAACTTGGGGTCACTGGTGTTTCTGTTCCTCCAGTTGGGTTACCCCCTTCCTTGGTGTGTTTGGACAGCCCAAGTTTGGGGCAGCCCGGGGAGCACCTGGAAGGGGAGTGTATGGTTCCCTGGGTGGACTCCTCGGAGGCCGCCCAGAGTTGCCAGCTGCCTAGGCTGGTGGCTCTGAGGACAAGGTCCCTCTCTGATTCCAAAGGGTTGAGAGGTAGGAGTGTGTTGCGGCGCACCCTCCCTAGAGCCCAGCCCGGTTCTGGGAGGAGTTGCAGTGCAGAACCTCGCCTTTCTCTGGAAGAGTCCCCAAGAGGGACTTCAACTTCAGAAGTCAGGGGCCGTCCTTCTGGACTCTCATAGTCCCGGTTACCTCACGGGAGGATTTCTTCATTTGGGCACAGCTCTGATCGTTCTGATCTGGTTGAACGGCTGTTAGCTGCGGCGGCCTTTGAATCCCCCTCACTGCGAGGGGTTTCCTGTTGGCCACCCCCTGCCTTGACAGAGACCGTTCTCCTGTTGCTGGGAACCTGTCCCCCAAGCCTTTGTCTCCATCCCCGGTTGTCCCAGGTATTCCCGGTCCTCGGGGGGCCTCTCACCTGGGAACAGTTCAGAGGTTCCGCTGCACATTTCCCCACCTACCTCCATGCCCTGGACCAACAGGTGTTTCACCATGCTTCCGTGCAGCCAGACCCTGAACCTGGGAGCTCATCCTCATCCTCTTCTCCCTCTGTGGTGGGAGAAGAACCCTCAGTCCACATCTCTCCAGTGTCTGATCTGTCCTCTTATCAGCGCTTCCTTGCGAGGATGTTGGACGAGCTCCACCTAACCCCAGTCCTGATTAGCAATCCTGAGCATGTGACGCGTGCCTTTTTAGGCGAATACAATGTGGCTTACCTGGTGGCTCCTGCCTGGCCTATTCCTTTTCAGGAAGCTTCGCATCAGCTCTGGCTACATCCCTTTTCCAACGTAAAAGCCCCAAGGGACCTATGCCAGCGGTACTGCGCTCCTCCTGGGTCTCCAGGTTCTCTGCCTCATCCCTCTTCGGGTTTGACCTTCCTGGACACCCCCTCTGGGCCTCGTGCCCCTTACCATGACTGCCCCCCAGATTCAGACTCTGTGGATTTCAATTTCTGGGGGAGACGAGTATTCTACTCGGCACAGATCTCTCTTTCAATTGTAGCACATCAGGCCCACTTTGCAGCCTACAACAGGTTCTTGTGGTCCAGGCTAGGACAGGTCCTAGCCACAATGCCTGATTTGGAGGAAACCAGGCAAGCCATTGCCCTCTCTGCACAGGGCCTGGAGCTAGCAAGGCACCAAGCAAGGGCATCTCTTGATGCCAATGAGGTAGCATCCAGAGTGGTAGGGACAGCGATCTGCCTTCAGTGGATGGCATGGCTTCTCCTATCCCAGTTATCACCCCTGGTCTAGCGTAGGATGATTTACTCCATGTACTGGAGAACCCATCTTTTCTCCCGAAGGGTGAGACGGTGGCTTTCGGGGCACCCTCCTTCCCCCACTGGGGGATCCCCATCTCACCCAGACCAGTCGCAGGCCTCCCCAGGCCTGTAAGGGTTCTCCCCTTTAGTGTCTCACCCACTGGAGGCTAAGGGAACTAGTCCCTTGGGGTAGTTCAGGGCCTCCTTCGGGGAGCTTGGTATTCACCCACTAGTGATGAATGGTGAAGACTGACACAGATGAGATATGAAAATTATGCACCTACTGTAATTGTTGATCTTTATGTGTATCTTCACCATTCATCACTAAATCCCACCCTCCTTCCCCTTGTGGGCCTCAGTCTCTGGACTCCTCCCCGTGTGTCTTCTCTTTCCTCCTCTCCTCCTCTCCCCTTGCAATTAGGCGGGAGGAGACTGTGGAGACACAGGGATGAATCCCTTGGAGGTTTTTATGAAGATGTATGGAGGGGGCCCCTTTTCGTTTCTCCCTTATTCTAGGGAGTCTTGGGGGCCCCTCCCCCCCCCAGTATATTTTATTTATGGACTCAGAATTTGAGTTCAAATTTTCTCCCCCTATGCCATATTGGCTGCTTAAAATCCCCCTCTTTTGGGAGGGAGGGGGGAGAGTTTGAGACACACCCTCAGCCTGCACTCTCTTGTTGGTTGGTCTACTAGACCTAGGCTGCTTTAAAGTTCTGGCTTGGCCTCTTGCAGGTGAACCATGATAGTCCAGGGCTGGACTATCATCTTCTAAAAATCACAATGTGCAGAATGGCTCCTGGAGGTGTGCTACTCTCTCTCCCCCATCTCTCCTTCCCTCTCCTTCTTCTCCTTCCAGAGATTGGGGCCCCCCTCCCCAATTTCCTATTTTAATCTCTTCTTCTGTCTCCTCTGTCATTTATTTCTCCTTTTAGTTTATTATTCCTTTCCTTTTGTCTATCCCTTAGGCTCTCTTGCCTCAACCCACCCTTCCTTCCTTACACTCTCCGGCGTGTCAGAACTGGGGCTGGGCCGGAGTCGACAGCAGCTAACGGCCAACCCTCGCGCGCCATGTGGAACGTCGGCCTTGAGGGCAGCACCGGCCCTGCATCGACTCAGCCCATAGAAAAAAAAAGTCTCCCGTGGGGTCCTAGCTCTGGCGCTATACCCACTAGTGATGAATGGTGAAGATACACAGAAAGATCAACAATTACGGTAGGTACATAATTTTCATTTCATGATCCTGGTCGAGGTTGTGGCGCTGCTCAGCCTCAAGGAAGAAATGGTTCCTGCTCGAGGTCACCCTCTGTGAGATCTGCAGCAAGGTCCTTGGTGTCCTGGAGCAGAAGGCCTTCACCAGCACTGCTGGTGTCACCAGTGGCTTCTGTTCATGGGAGGGCGAGATCTTGGGCCCAGGGTCCCTCCCTGTCCTCTTGCGGGGACTCCTGTTGGCAGTTCCACCACTGCATAGCTCTTTTTTTTTTTTTTACAACTTTCTTTTATCACTCCGACCTCCAGAACTCTCTCCAGAGAGGTCACTCGGTGCCCGCCTTGATCCTGCCCGTCTGAAGCCCTTGCACGCTCCTCTTTTGGGCCCCGCTCTCCATTCGTGTCTCCAGCCACCCAGCCCCCCAGCTCTGAGTCCCCCAAGGTGGGACCGCCAGATTGCTCCTACTGGCACTCTATCTAGAATCTAGATAGGCGACCAGAGATGGAGGAGAGCAGAGGAGACATGCAAAGAGCCTGACATTGGGCATGGTAGGCTGGTACCCCGGGACCCTCCTTCGCCTATCCGGAGGCAGAGGGTTTTTCCTTTGGTGTTTACGCCCGCCCCCTGCCCCCCACATGCAGATTCTGGGTGTGCAATGATGCCAGGGGATGTCTTGCCATGGCTCTGCATCCCACTACAGTGCCCTGTAGCGTTGAGGTTTCCTCTGGTCTCCACCAGGGGCCACTGCAATGCTGGGCAAACCCCTGGATCCCCCCCTCCCCGAGAGAGGAGAGCAGTCCTCTGGACCCCCGGCGTCCCGGGCTCATTCCAGAACCCGGGTCGCTGGTGTGGCACGAGGTGTGGCATCCAGCGCCTCAGCCCTCAGCGTCACCGGGCCGGCTCTGCACAGCTCTTGTGGAGCAGTGGGTGCAGCATCTGGCTCACTTGCCTCTGCCAGCACAGCCTGTCCCAGGCTCCTTGGGAAGGGGGGCTTAGGAGTCACAGGCAGGGCCTTTAAACCAGGTAGAGCATTTGTCTCCATCAACAGCCCCTGGACCCTTGCCGGTAACTGCCCCACTGACTCCTGCCCCACTGGCCGCACCCCCATTCCGTGTCACTGCTCTGGGACCAACATTGTTACCTTGTTGGTTCCTTCAGAGCCAACTGGATTGTCGGTGCCACAGTCTGTGCCATGCTCAGGCCTTTCTCGTTCTGGTCTGGCACTGGCATTGGTGCCACCCTCAGTGCTGAGAAACCTCCCAGCGCTGGATTCGGTCCTGGTTATGGTGCTGCCTCTGGCACTGACCCCTTGTCCTTTTGGTCCAGTGCCACCAGTGTTGCCCACACCTCGATGCTCGATCCAGAATAGGAATTGTGTAATCCACCCCCCCTTCTAGGGGGAATGGAGGGGGATGAGTCTGACCCCGAATTCATTATTTCTGAGGGTGTCAATGAAGACTGTTTCTACAGGCTGGACTCTTCGGACCCAGACTCTCCTTCTGCTCCACAGGAGGATATGTCTTTCAGGCTATCCTCCGCACTATGTACTCAACTCTTGCTTTTGAGCCTTCAGCTTTTGACCCTGAAAACATCTCCATCTGGAGTGGTTGAACATTTCCACCATGCCAGTCAATCTTATTCACCCTATCCCCACAGCGTTTGAAACTCTTTCAGACTTGATATGGGGGTAGGCCTGCTTCTATCCCCCTGTCTACAGACAGATCGTAAATACACAGCCCCTAAGGACTGACCCATTTAAGCTTCTCAGCCTATTGCCAACAAGATTGTCATCCTGGCTGAGAATGATAAGGCTATTCTCCCTCAAGAAGTCAGTGTGCACCCCGTTAACAAAGAGTAGCACAAGATAGACACTATGGGTAAGCGAGCTTTTGCTGTGGCTACCCTCAACATGAGCATTACGAGCTATCAAGGGCATTTTTCCAAAAGTGAATCTGCCTTGTGGACCTCTCTTAAGTCCCTCGCCAAATCTCTTCCAGATTCAGATACTAGACAGAAGATCCTGCAAGCTGTCATGCATGGTATTGAGTCTAACAGCACCAGCTCAAGGCAGTCATAGATACCTTTGATACTGCCTTCCACTTTACTGCAGTGGCCATTTGTATCAGAAGACACTCCTGGCTTTGAACTTCTGGCTTCTCTCAGGATGTCCAGCAACAGGTTATGAATGTTCCTTTTGATGGCACATACTTGTTTGGGCAACAGGTGGTGCAACCTCTTGAGGTCTTTCAGAAAACCAGGATGGCCATTAAGACTTCCAGACCTGCTCTGGTTTATCCACAGAAGGGGAAAGGACATAGTTTCTTTCAGAATAAGCAGTCCTTTCAAGGTAAGGTTAGAGGACCTCAAAACAAATCCCAGCCTCTTCAACTGCAAAAGAAAGCATAGCAGAAGTCATAGGCCCTGAAAGTGCTTAGTGCCACCTCTGGAGCTCCAGCCCTGGTCCTGCCTCAACTGCCCGAAGCAGACTTCTCCTCTCCAATAGGAGGGCACCTGACTCACTTTTACCATCAGTGGGAGTCCATTACAGTGGACCAGCTGGTGTTCAGGATTATCTGAGAGTGATACTCCCTAAACTTTACAGAACTCCCTCTGGATTATCCATCCAGAAAGCAACCCCCACATCAGCTCACATATCAGAGCTTGCACAAGAGACTGCGGGCCTTCTGAGCAACAAGGCAGTGAAAGTAGTGTCAAAGTCACACTGCAGCACAGGCTTTTACTCCCATTACTTCCTCGTACCAAAGAAATCAGGGGCATGCACCCCGTTCTTGACCTGAGGAGCCCCAACAAGTTCATGAAATGAGAAAAGCTCAAGATGATCTCTTGGGATCCCTGCTTCCCTTCCTAAAGCCCTTGGATTGGTTAATCTCCCAGGATATACAGGATGCTTACCAGCATATCCTAATGCACCCCAGCCTCCACAGATTCCTTCACTTTGTTGTACTGGGGCAGCATTATCAGTTCAGAGTCCTGCCCTTTGGGCTGTCCTCGACGCCGCAAGTCTTTACAAAGTGTTTTGCTGTGCTTGCCACACACCTGAGAAAGTTAGGACTTCAAGTTATTCCTTACTTGGATGACTAGCTTATCACTAGTCCAACCAATGAGGGTGAGGAACAGGCAGTATCCATAGCCTCTCAGTGCCTTACCTCCATGGGGGTTCTGCTGAACCTGATCAAGTTGCAGTTACAACCCTCTCAGCAACTCCTGTTCATCGGAGCCCTTTTGGATAGTACCAGAGCCTGGGCCTTCATTCCAGAGGACAGGAGAAAAGCTATACTGCAGATGGCATGTCATCATGCAGCACAGGTCAGTACATGCCCACTCCATGCAGTACATGGTGGGCCTGATAGCCTCCTCAGTGTTCACAGTGCTCCTCGTGCATCTACACAAGAGAACAACTCAGTGAATGCTCAGCAATCTATAGTCACAAGCATCGCACCCTCAAGTTTTCCCCATCAAGGTGATGCAGCCTCTGATTCGGTCACTTGCGCAGTGGGCAGTGGAGGAACATCTCCAGGGTTTCCCTTTTTTCCCAGTCAGAGCCTCGGGTGACTCTCACCATGGATGCCCTCCTATTGGAATGGAGAGCCAACTGCAAGGGCCTCTACATGCAAGGTGTCTTGGACCCTTTAGAGACTCAACTCCACATCAACATGTTGAAAATGACAGCTGTGTTGTACTGCCTATGAGCTTTTCTAGATCATGCCTATCTCAAAACAGACCTTCTCCAGATGGACAACAAGTTTATTAATATTAACATTAATGAACAGGTGAGATCACACTGATACCCCCTCTGCACAGAGGTAGTGAGAGTGTGGAAGTGGTGTCTGGATCAGGGGATCCTGATCCAAGCAGTCTATCTGACAGCTAAATCAAACAGAGGCCAATCCTCATGAGTGGTCACTAACTGTAGACATTATGACATCACTGTTAGAGTCGGGAACACCAGATGTGGACCTTTTCGTATCCCCATTCAATGCCAAACTGCCTCGCTTCTGCTCAAGAAATCCAGGACATGGTGTTTTCTGTCAGGCTGCAGTGACAAAATTACTTTCTGTATGGATTTCCTCCACTATCTCTAGTTCAGAGGGTATTGCTCATATTGGAGGCACACAGGGGCAAGATGATTCTAATCGATCCCTATTGGCCTCAACAGATATGGTTTCCTCTGCTGAGCAGTCTGTCAGCACACCAAGGGCCCTTCCCCTCAAGATGGACCTACTGACTCGGTGCCCCTTGGTCCATCCCAACCTGTGCTCCCTTCAACTTCAGGTATGGCTCCTGAAGAAATAAAAGTGAACAGGTAAAAGATGTTTCAGAATCTCTGAGATAGCCTTGGTGCCCCGTAAGTCTTCCACCAGACACAGGCAAGTGGAGGAGATTTTTCAGGTTGGTGCCTCAGATCCCGCATTCACGCTTTCCACTGTCTACCTGACAAGGTTTTGGAGCATTTATTGGACCTTCCTGATGCTGGTCTGCAGTACTCCACAGTCAAGGTGAATTTGTGTGCTGTCTCGACATACCGTGAGCCCGCTGATACCCTTTACTTGGCTCAATTGCCACCTCAAGCGGTTCCTTAAGGGCATCCTACACGTAAGGCCTCCAGTTAAGAAACCTGTGTCTGCTTGGGATATCAACCTTGTGTTGGGCATGCTCACCCATATGCCTTCTGAACCCAAGGCAACTTGTGAGATGAAGTTTTTAACTTGGAAAATGGCTTTTCTAGTGGCCATCACTTCTGCCTGCAGAGTCTTTGAAATTCATGCTTTGGTCACAGATCCTCCATATACTATTTTTCACAGAGACAATGTGATCACCCGCATGCACCGCAAGATCTTATCTGTGTCAATCTTCACCATTCATCACTAGTTGGGTTAGCCCTCCAGAGCTAGGACCCTGCGGGAAACTTTTTTTTGTGTGTGTGTGTGTGTGTGTGTGTGTGTGTGTGTGTGTGTGTGTGGAGCTGACGTAGGGATGGCACCGCCCTCGAGGACGACGTACTATGTGGCACTTGCGGGTTGCCCGCTAACTGTCATCAGCTCTGCCCCAACCTCAGTTCTTCTCCTGCTGTCGAGTAAGGACCTCATGTGAAGCACTTCTTCAACTGTGTAGTAGTTTTGCGGCCTAGTTTGTGGATTAGATCGGTTCTGTTTCACCAAGTTTTTACTCAACACCACTGGGTCCTAGTAAAACCGTTCCTTTTATTTATATTACAGCAACATCCAAGTACTGTATTTTGTGTTTAGTTTTCCATCCGGTCATGTCTCGTTCCGGGGGAAAAAAATCGTCGAAGGTGGGGCAGCCTCCCATGCATCGGTGCCCCTGCGGCCGCCAGTATTCCATCATGGACCAGCATGACCGTTGTCTCTCCTGCCTTGGCCTGGCCCATGACATGTACAACTGCGATGCCAGTTTCTTGTTGGACCACAGTGTTCTCAAGTTACATGCCTTAAAAGTAGGGTGCATGCCGCCGACTTCCGGGAGACGGGTTCGCAGTCGGCGGGCCAAGGCCGAGGCACCTTGACCCTTCCTCTGGGTCTCCTCCCATTTCTATATGGACCACGGAGAAGGGGGCCTCCTTCTCTTTCAGCCTTGCTGCGACGGGGGCTCCTTCCGTGGTGCAGGAGGCCCAGTCTGTCCCTCCTGGGGTCGGAGTAGGAGGCACCACCCCAGCATTCCCCTCTTCGGAGGCGAGGGCTCTCCGGTGTCACATCCAGGAATCTGCAGGTCCGGGCTGGCACCGTACTTGATGCCATCTGTTGGCGCCAATTTGGGTTCTGGTGCCACTTGTGGCGTCAATGCTGGGCCGTCCCTTGGCGCCATTCTTGCTGCATGGTGCCGGTGATGGGAGCGGTGCTGTGGGAGGTGCACTGGGTGTTCTTGGGGCCGTTCCTGGTTTTGGTGTCGTTCATGGCACCGAGGCTGAGGACAGCACCGCCTGCAACTCAGCCACTGTTCACAGCGCCAGGGAGGGGCGCGGCGCCAGGGAGGAGGCGGCGGCGTGGTTGGCACCGCCTCAGGCTCCAGCACCATGGTTGGTGCCGCTTCCAACTCTGGTGCCATTCGCGGAGCTGTGAGGGAGTGCAGCACTGGCCACGGTGCCATGTCTGGCTCCAGCACCGTTCGCAGTGCCGGGACTGAGGTTGGTACTGCTCGCGGCCCAGGAACAGGCAGAGCTCAGAGAGAGGTCTGGCTTTGGTCCTTTGTGTCCATTTCCTCTGAGGAGGACTCGGGGTCAGATTCAGACTGGCTCCCAGACTCCTCTGAGTCTTCTGACCCCTCAGTGTCCTTCACTTTGGCCCCCATCAGCCTCCCTCTGTGGGGAGGGCAGTTTGTTGCCGATTCTGGGGTCAGTGACACTGACCAGCCAGCCGTGGTCCAAGTGGCTGCTGCTGCACAGCCCAGAGTTGGGGCATTGTCTGTTCCTTCAGCTGGGACACCACCTTCCATGGTGTGCCTGGACAGTCCAAGTTTGGGACAGCCCGGGGCACCCATAGAAGGGGAGGGTGCTGCACCCTGGGTGGTCTCTTCAGGGTCTGCCTGGTGTTGCCAGCTGTCTAGGCTGGTGGTTTCGAGGCAGAGGGCTCTTTTGGAGTCCGAGGGGTTGAGGGGCCTGGGTTCTGTGTGGTGGCCTCTCCCTGGGACCCACCTGGGTTCGGGGAGGTTTTCTTAGTGCAGATCCTCACCCTTCCCCTTCTCTCTCTTTGAGAGAGACCTCTTCTTTGGAGACCAGAGACCGTCCTTCTGGACTCGCATGGTCCCGGTCACCTCATAGGGGGGGACTCTTTCCTTGGACACAGTCACATCCGTTCTGACCCGGTTGAACAGCTGTTGGCTGCTGAGCTCTCTGGGTCTCCCTCCCAGTTGGGAGCATCCACTAGGCCCTCCTGCCTGGGCAGAGGACTTTCTTCTCCTGTGAGGAGTTTGGCCCCTATTCCTCTGTCTCCATCCCCTTCTCTCCCAGGTATTTCCAGTCCTAGGGGGCCTCTGACCTGGGAACAATTTAGGGGCTCAGCTGCACATTTCCCAACCTACATCAGGGCCATGGACCAGAGGGTGTTCCACCATGCTCCTGCACAGCTGGACCCTAAATCTCCAGACTTGCCTGCATCCTCATCCCCATCCCCATCCCCATCCACAGAGGGAGAGGAACTATCCATCTACATTTCCCCTACATCTGATCTCTCCATATATCAGCGCTTCCTCGTGTGGATGATGGACGATCTCCAGATTGCCCCTTCTTCGGAAAGCAATTTCGAGCATGTGTCACGCACCTTCCTAGGTGAGTACAGTGCGGCCAACCTGGTGGTTCCCGCCTGGCCTCTCCCCTTCTGGGAAGCATCACTGTGGCTTTGGCTGCATCCCTTTTCCACAGTTCCAGCCCCAAGGGATCTGCGCCAGCAGTGCTGCGCTCCCCCGGAGTCTCCAGGACACATGCTTCACCCCCTTTCAGGCTTGACGCAGCTGGATATGCCTTCTGAGCTTTGCACCCCTCACCGTGACCGGCCCCCAGACTCAGACTCTGTGGATTTTGATTTCTGGAGGGGGGGGACATTTTACTCTGCACGGATTTTGATGTCCATTGCTTCACATCAGGCCCACTATGCATCCTATGACAGGTTCTTGTGGTCCAGACTAGGTCAACTCCCAGCCTCTCTTCCTGATTTGGCAGTAACCAGACAAGCCATCACCCTCTCTGCTCAGGGCCTGGAGCTGGCGAGGCACCAAGCAAGGGCATTCTACGATGCCAATGAGGTGGCTTCCAGGATTGTAGGGACAGAAATCTGCACTAGGTGGATGGCATGTCTTTGTCTTTCCCAGTTGTCACCCCTGGCCCGGCGTAGGGTGATATCCTCCACCTACCGGAGAACCCATCTTTTCTCTTGTAGGGTGAGACGGCAGCTGTCGGAGTGCCTTCCTTTCCCCTCTGTGGGGGTTCCCCATCTCACCCAGACCAGTCTTGGGCCTCTCCAGGCCCATAAGGGTTCTCTCCTCCAGTGTCTCCCCCCACTGGGGGCTAAGGAGATTAGTCCCTTAGGGTCATATTGGGCCCCCTTCGGTGGGCTCGGTACTCACCCAGCTAGTGATGAATGGTGAAAATTGACACAGATAAGATATGAAAATTACATACCTACCATAATTCTTGATCTTTCTATGTATCTTCACCATTCATCATTAAATCCCGCCCACCATCCCCCTGAGGCCTCAGTCTCTAGGTTCCCCCTTCCTCTGTGTGTCTCTTTATTTCCAGCCTCTCCCCTCCCTCCTTCCCTTTGGCCAGGAGTAAGGGGATCCTGGAGACACACAGGGTGGACTTCATCCCTTAGCATCTTGGATGGTGGGGGGGGGCAGGAGTGGGTTTCCTCCTTTTCATCGCCTTGCAACCTTCCCACCCCTTGTTAGGGGTTGGGTGGTGTGATTGAAACCCACCTCTTTCCCCCTTCTGCTGTCCTTCGGGACTAATCTCATACAGTTGTTATAATTTTGAGGGAGGTTCTTCTTTTGAAGTTCCCCCTCCTTTCTTTAGATGGAGGAAAAGACACGTCTTGGCTCCTGGCTCCCTCAAACTCTTCCTAAAAACCGGCTAGGAGTTTTCTCAAATTCCTCTCTAGGTTTAACCTCGCTTGCCTCGCCAGGTTTGTTCCTTAACAATCTACTCCTCATGGGCAGACTGTCTGAACCTTGGTTCAGTCTCTTCCTTGAAAATCTGAGGGTCCAGACTGTAGGGTCGGGTGATACTGTCCTCTCCCCCTCCCAATATTTTTCCCTCTTCCTTCTCCTTCCCTTTCACCTTCTTCCTAGAGATTGGGGCCCCTCTCAATCCCTAAGTTTCCTCTCTTCCTTATTCTGTCCTCTCAGTCATTTATTCCTCCTTTGATTTGTATATATTTTCCTTTTATCTATCCCTTGGGCTGTCTTGCCCCACCACCCCCTTCCCTTTATTTCCTCACTCTCCGGCGATTCAGAACTGAGTTTGGGCTGGAGCCAATGACAGTTAATGGCCAACCCGCGAGCACCACATAGTGTGTTGGCCTCGAGGGCGGCACCGTCCCTGCATCGGCTCCTCACACACACACACACACACAAAAAAGTTTCCCACGTAGTCTTAGCTCCAGAGGGCTAACCCAACTAGTGATGAATGGTGAAGATACACAGGAAGATCAAGAATTACGGTAGGTAGGTAATTTTCATTTCTTACCCAAGGTGGTATTGAAGTTTCAGTGAAATCAGCCTGTTGTATTGCCTACATACTTTCCTGACTTCCACAATGCAGGAAAGTGTGTTTTCCATTCTCTGGATGTCAGGAGAGCCCTGAAGTTCTACTTAGCCAGAACTAAGGACTTCAGGCAGTCTAAACAGCTCTTTGTCTCCTTTGATCCTAATCAGATGGGACAGCCTGTGACAATCAAATGTATTTTTGCTTGGATTGTCAATTGGCTTTGTCACTGTTATGCTATGGCGCAGGTCAAGCTGGAAGGCCAGGTATGTGCCCACTCCATCAGAGTGGTTAACACATCCCTAGCGGAGGTTCATTTTGTTCCTATTGGTGGTATTTGTAGAGTTGCATCTTGGAGCACAGAGCACACCATTGTCAAGAACTATGCCCTGGATGTCCATGCCAGGCAACACGCCTCATTTGGCAGGATCATCCTCAATAGACTTTTGTCCTGAGTGAGCCTTGGCTTCTACTGCCCTGTCACTGGACATTTTTTGTCTGAACTTGGTACTCTGACCAACTGTTGTGAATCAATGGGGAAGATTAATTCTTGGAAGGTACGGAAATTACATACTCATTGTAATTCTTGATCTTCTGGGGATATTTTCACCACTAATTCACACACCCACTCACCATGCCCCAGGCTCTTTCAGTCTGTTAGTCTTCACACCTTGTTGTTGGTTTGGGCTGTGAAGACACTGTTTCTGGTTTGTTGACCCTTCTTACACAGGTCACGAGGGCTATCTTATCCCCTTAGGTTAAGTACATAAGTATTAGTTATGTAATGCACCTCCTCAGTAGAAAACATACTGAGGTGGTTGAGGGCTGGAGTTGAGGTAAGCTTATGCCATGAGCTCCACTTCACAGTGCTGCATGTGCACACAGCTTGCCTTGGCACCAGCCCTCCCGAAAAGTTCTGCCTCCTGCAGGATCCTAGTACCTCTGGCTCAGAACCCATTGGTGTGAGTCAATTGTGAAGATGTTCCTAGATCAAGAATGACGGTGAGAATGTGATTTCAATTTTTGGTACATTGTGTCATGTCAGTTGCAAGGGGGTCCCATTATGGACATTCCGCTCTTAGCTTCTTTTACCAGAGCCAAATGCCTCAGGCTGCTGCCCTAAATATCACTATCCATCTGCTGTCTGGCTAATGGTATGAGGCTCTGATTCCATACCCAACTTTCCTTTTCTGACACTAGTGTACCTTCTTCACTAGCCAAAGATTGGTAGTCAGGTTCTATTTTCTTGTTTATTTATTTTCCTATATCCTTTCCCTATCCCCTTGAGCAAGGGAATTTCTTTAGCCCTCTCTTTCTTTTTCCTCACTATGGTTCTCTCCTGCAAACAGAACTAAGGTTAGTGAGGGAGCCAGCAGCAGTTATTGGCTGGCACACATCACCACGTGGCGGTGCGGGGGTGCTGTGCCCAATAGCCTTTGTTGACCCCCTGGCCAAAAGCTTTACTTCCATGGAGTCCTAGTGCCTCTTGCCCAGAACAGAACCATAAGTGGTATCAATGGTGAAGATATTCTGGAAAATTAACAGCTACTGTAATTACGTAAACTTCATATCTCTTTATGGAACCAATAATTTGGAGTTTTTACTATGTCATGGTTTGTTTACAGAATGTTGAGCACGAACTGTTGACCTGTCAGAACCATGCTTGGAGTTCTGTGCACAAACCATGACATTGTCAGAATTCCAAATTACTGGTTCCATGAAAAGAACTGTAAAGGAATGCTGCCCTTGAAAACAAAACCAGGCAAAATACAGTTTTTCGTATCACTTTTATTCAGGTACAGTTAAATATGGATAATTTAGGGGTATGAATTTCAGTTCTGAAAATAGGAATGCTATAAACAGCTGCCAATGAGAAATAATTACCTATCCTCTGTAAACTGTTGTAAACAGCTTGCCTATGAGTTGGCCTCTTTGGGTACTAGTGTTCAATTATAGGGATGCACCTGCAAAACATATTGCCAGAGCCCTGGAGTGTTATTGGCAGGTGAGATAACTGCAGCAAATTGAGGTACAGATACAATTACATTCGCAGTTAGCTGTTGCAGATGGTGACACTCACAGCCATGACCCATCTGCAGCTCTGATTTGCATGTGGCCAAGTAGGTTATTCAAATAATAGGCATGCCACAGTATAAGGCTTAAGTGTCCAAAATTCATCCCTATGAAACAAGTGGCACTGTCACTCTGCAGAGTCTTTGAGGTAGTACTACATAAAGGATAATATATGGTCAGTGACGAACAACAACGATATGCTTGCATTGAGTGGCTACCATGGCAACGTAGTTAAACCTCGAGAACGTAACTCAAGAGGTTTACTGAGTTGCCATGGTATCCATGAGACGCAAACTTAGTGTTGTTGTTCATCGGTGACCATACATTGTCTTTTATAGTGCATGGTCACTGCAACATCCTTAAAGATGACATTTAAATACATAACCACCTGCCTCACGTAACACTGTAACACCACTAAGGTGCGAATAAAAACCCATTAGTCTTCACTTATGGAAGGAGTCGAGCCATAGTCAGTTTGACGGGAGAAACACACATTTTATTAAATACACATGTAACTATTAAAACTACTTAGAATCAGTGTAGCTTAGTCACTATGTTAAGTAACTATGGAATCAATGAAACTGTGATTGCACAAAATGGTAAAGTCATTGACGTGGGTCACATGAGGTGCAGAACCAATCACAGGTGCCAGAAACTCTATTCCGATGAGGAACATAGGTCAGGTGACAGTGTTTTCCTTGTGTTTTCAGGTTGCGATTGAAAAGCAACAGAAAATATATGAATGGAACTAGAAGTTAAGGGGGAAGGAAAAAAAAGGAGTTACGGTCTGATTACTTGCACCATAGTTAGCAATAAAAAGACTCAGAAAAGGGGATGAGTTGCTGCATGATTTTGTGGGGTTGGTGGGTGGACATACCAACTGATTATGCTTACTGATTAGCTGTGTCAGTCGGGTGGTGATTCAAACCTAATGTGTTTGTGCAGTCACACTGACAGCCAGAAGCAGCGCATGAGAATTCTTTGTTGTTATACCATTGATGTGACGTCTGATCGATAGTATAACAACATTGTGATGTCTATTCAATGGTATAACAACTCTAGTAAATGATAATTTCTTCTACGTAATAACGTTCTACCATACATTATAAATATTTCTTTACATGAAGAAAGTCTACAAAGCAAACATACAGTGCACACCGTCATCTGCCAAATAGGATTTAGTGTTCTAGTAATAACACAAAATGTCATTCTGTAAGTACAAACACGTCCCACCAGCATGGAAGACTAATCCCCAGTGTTGTGCCATGCACTTTGGGTTCATCAGAGTTGAAGAAAGACTAACATTTTCTGACTCATTCTTGATCCTAAGAAACTCGGGGACCATATTCTAATATCCATACTCACAAAATGAAATAAATACTTATGAGAATAGTGCACACCTTGGTTTTTATTTATTTATTTTATTTATTTATGATTTTGATAACCGGGTAAGTAACAGTGATCCCGGGGACCATTTTCAGGCATGACCCAGGCCAAGACAATGGCACAGGAGCGACTAAAGCAATTGTACATAGAACATGGAAAAATAGTTATACAATGAATGTCCAAAAAAAAAAAATAGAAGAAACATATAGCAGCATTCCATTACAAACAATTGGGTACAGAAGGCATAATACATGGTACCCAAGTTAAAGAACAGCGTAAAAGTACAAGGTGCAGGTAACTAGGGTAGGCAAACAAGGGGAGGGTAAGTGCTAATAGAGGGAGGGAAGGCAGAAAGATGGGGAAGATAACAGGGCAGACACAAGGGAAATTACAGCATTCTGTGGTAGGGGAAACACTACCCAGGGATGTATTGGCAGCAGGATTCAGATATGAGCCAGTCCTTGAGGCGTGATTTGAATAGCCAGTGGATGTCCAGGGCACGGAGCTCAGTGGGCAGCCGATTCCATAATGGGGGGTGCAGCCAACAGGGCTCTCCAGCCCATGTTGGTAGATACTCTGAGAACATTAGTGGTGTGGCTAGCTAATCCTGCCACCTGCCAGACCTGCTCCATGGCCGCTTGACTCCCCAGCCAGCTCACTGGCCCTTGATCGGGCACCTGCTTCTCAGCAGCGTGACTAGGTAATCCTGCCACCCGCTGAACCTGCTCCAGAGCCGCTTGATTCCCCAGCCAACTCACCGGCCCTTGATCGGGTACCTGCTTCTCGGCAGTGTGGCTAGCTAATCCTGCCACCCGCTGAGCCTGTTTCATGGCCACTCAACTCCCCAGTCAGCTCACTGGCCCTTGATCGTGCACCTGCTTCTCAGCGGCGTGGCTAGCTAATCCTGCTACCCGCTGAACCTGCTTCCCGGCCGCTCAACTCCCCAGCCAGGTACGGAGTCGGTATTTTCATAATTCAGTGCTCTCAAGCTGCTCATCGCTGATGGTTGCCTTCTTGCTCTGGTGCTTCCTGATTGGTGCACCCATGCGCCCTGGTCTCGGAGCACTGAACTTCAGCTTTTTGCTCACTCTGTTTCTAAACATTTTGCCTGCTCTAAATACTAAAGCCTCCTCTAATTTACAGTTCGTTTGTTAAGTTTATTTATCTTCTGCACTGTTTAAATCATTTAGATCTACTGCACTAGAATTAATTCCTATTTTAAATGTATCTACCTTAGTTTAAGTGCTGCTGCTTGATTCTTATTAACTGCTGCTGTTAACCTGCCAGTTGATTTTCTGCTGTTCACTCTCATTCATCCTTCCCTTTCCCCTGCACTTTAATTTTCCCTCAGCCTGCTCTTACTTACCTGCCCCCCCCCCCCCGTACAGGGCATTGGCCTGCCCTACCCTCTCCAGTCTCTTTCATTCCCTCGTTCCCTGTCGTAATTCCTCTCTAACCTCTTACAGGCCCCCCCCTGCTCCCTGTGCTCCAGTCCCTGATTAAGTGCCTCCCATTGTCTTCTCTGGCTGGCTCCGACCCCCCGCTGCATTTCAGTTGCCTTTAAGCACTGTTCCTGCCCCCCTTTTAACTTCCTTTTTTCTGTCTCCCCCTGCCCTCTTTCTACCTACTTAACTAATTGCAGTCTTCTCCTCTTCCCACAGCTCACTGGCCCTTGATTGGGCACCTGCTTCTTGGCAGCGTGGGGAGCTAATCCTGCCACACACCGAACCTGCTGCATGACCACTCAACTCCCCAGCCAGGTACAGAGTCAGTGTTTTCATAATTTGGTGCAGTCAATCCACTCACCGCTGATTGGCCGCCTTCTCACTCTGATGCTTCCCGATTGGTGCGCCCACAAGCCCTGGTCTCGGAGCGCTGAACTGCAGCTTTTTGCTTGCTCTGTTTCTAAACATTTTGCCTACTCTAAATACTAAAGCCTCCTCTAATTTGTCCTGCCCACCCTCCCCAGCCCCAGCCTCTATTAAAAGCACACAAACTCCGCGCTGCACCACTTCTCCCTCTTCCCTATTGGCTACATTAGCCTCTAGCCAGACTTTAGCTGCTTAACTCTTTCACTCACTCCTTTTACCCTCCTGCTAGCCTCCCTGTTCTCTAGCTCTACAGATTAAAAAAGCAGCCCTGCTGCTATTATCCCTTCCTGTAATAATGCTCTCTATCCATGCCCCCTGACCCTCTTCATACTATCTCTTATCCTCCTCTTCCTCCCATTCCCTCACCTGCTCAACAACTCCACGCCCCACTCATCCCCTGATTACCCCACTGCCTCTTTAACCCCCTTACACCCTAGCGATAACTCCTACACCCGACGACTTCAATTGGACCCACTGTTCTTCCTGGCCTTCTGCCCCCCTCCTACCTCTGCGCTATTCTCACACTCTTTTGTGCCTCTTCAAATTCCAACTCACAGATCTTCCCTTCCAGTCTTCACCATTTATTACTGCTTGGGTTGTGCCGGAGGCACGAACCCCCTATGGAAATTTATTTTTTGAGTCAGCACCAATAGGCGCCGCCCAGAGCGACACGCTGCATCATGAACGAGGGGCAGCCATTAGGTATCACAGACTCCTCCTCCATCTTAGTTCAGTTTCTCCCACCGTTGAGGCTGCACCTGCTCCGCGTGTGCGAGAATTTCTATTGAACCTGCGTCATAGGCCTTCCTACAACTCCTTCTCCAGTTCCTCCCGACGCCGTTGAACCGTTTTCAGTCCGGTAAGACCGTTCCTTATTTCTACAGCACCAGAACCTTTTTCTGTGTTTTTCAGTTGTTTTCAGCATCATGTCAGGTTCGGGAGCCAAACGGAAGTCAAAAGCTGGCCGTGCCCCATGCGTCGGTGCTCCCATGGCCGGCATTTTTCCGTGACGGACCGGCATTATATTTGCCTGCACTGCCTGGAACCAAACCATGATATGGATTCATGTGATGCCTGTTTCTCAATGGACCGTCGCTTCCTTGAAGTCCGCATGTTTAAGATTGGGAAGGCCCCACCGACTTTCGGGGGATGGCGTCGCTCTCGGGCTTCCCAGGTAAGATCTCTAGACCCTTCCTCTGGGTCTCCACCCAGGCCTATACAGTCTGGAGAGGAGGGGGCCTCCTCATCTTCTGGTCTTGCCGAGGAGGAGGCTTTTTTTGTGGTGTCGGGGGAATGCCGTGGTCTCTCCCGGGGCTGCGGTGGGGACACCGCCTTGGCAGTTACCTCTTCAGAGGTGCAGGCTCCCCCAGTGTCGTGGCCCAGGACTTCTGGGCCCAGCATTGGTGGACCCTCGACACCGCCTTCTGGTGCCGCTCTGGATCCCAGCGCCAGTGTTAGCTCTTGGCGCCGCCCACGGTGCCATGGGCCCGGTCGACTTCTCTAGCGGCGCTGCGTTGGGTCCCGGCACTGAGGGTGGTGCCTCGGGTCTGACCGGCGCCGTTGTGGAGTTGGGGCCAGGTTTGAGTGTCTCAGGTGTGCCGAAGCCATCCAGCGTTGTAGGTGGCACCGGCATCGTTAGCAGCACTGTTTCTCTGGAGACCCCTGGAGTGGCAAGTATTGAGGTCCAGTTGGTCTCTTCCTCTTCGGAGGAGGGTGATTCGGACATGGACCGGTCCTGGCACCCTGACTCTTTGGAGTCGGGGTCTCCAGTGAGACAAGTTGCTAGGTGGCCCAACGCACCTATTCCTCAGTCTCCTCTGCTGCCTTCTTCTGAGGCCTCCCAGGTTGGGGGTGGCCTGGAGTCTCTGGAGGGAGATTGCTTGGAGACGGGGGGGAGGGGGCGAATTGTCCTGAGGGGGTTGCAGTGGCTGCCTCTCCTGGTGCTGCTGCGCCTGCTCAGGGTGGGTTGTTGCTGAGGTTGAGGAGGAGGGTGTTCTCGGAGTCCGAGGAGTTGAGAGATTGAGGTGAGATGCATCGGTCTTCACCTGCCACCCCTCTGGGTGCAGGTAGGAGCTGTAGCACTGGACACCATCTTTCCCTCTCGGGCCCCAGGGACCCCTCTGGTGGCGTTGCTGTTGGCTGCCCTTCTGGACCCATGCAGCCTCCGGTTCGTCACAGTGGAGGATCCCCTACTAGGCTCTTCCAGGCTTTGAATCCCCTGGGTTCCATTTTGCGACCTGGTTTGCTGTTGGGCACCCTGCAAGTTCAGGCTCTATTTTCTGGATTTCAGAGCCTCAGCAGAGGACAGCTGCCTCTTTGTAGGTGCCCCACTCCCATTCCTCTGCAGCCACCCCCCTCTCTCCCAGGCCATGTCGGTCCTACGGGCCCGTTATCCTGGGAGAAGTTCACAGCCACTGCGGCAGCCTTCCCCTCATATGTTAGATGTATGCATGAGCGGGTATTTCACCTATTCCCACCACCTCAGGAGTCCTCTGGACATTCAAGCTCCCCATCATCCTCATCTCCCTCCTCGGAGGGAGAGGAACCCCCTGCTCATCTCTCTTCTGATGCTGACATCACTGAATATCAGCGATTCCTTTTGAGAATGGTGAGGGATCTTCGTATCTCCTTTGTTGGGAGAGACAGTACCAAACAGGAGACACATGAATTCCTCAGTGAATTCAGTGCCCAGCATTTGGTGGTACTGTCCTGGCCAATTCCCTTCCAGGAGGCGTCTATCCATTCCTGGCAGTCGCCAGACATCCCTATTCCAGCCCAGGCAGACTGCAGGAGAAGGTACTGTGCCCCATCTGAGTCTCTAGGTTCTCTCCCCAACCCACCTTCGGGATTGGCATTCCTAGAAACTCCCTCCGGGCGCTGCCGCCTGGCGCACGACCGTCCACCGGATCCAGATTCTCTACAGTTTGACCGGTGGGAGAGTAGAGTGTTCTCTTCTTCTCTTGCGATGCTGTGCATTACATCTCATCAGGCACACCATGCTGCCTACAACAGGCACATATGGTCGATGCTATCCCAGCTTCTAGCATCAATGCCTGATACGGAGCGATCTAGACAGGCCATTGCCCTCTCTGCTGTAGGCCTGGAGCTGGCAAGACACCAAGCAAGGGCATCTTATGACGTCAGTGAGGTGGCTTCCAGGCTTGCAGGGACAGCGATCTGTATTAGACAGACGGCATGGCTTCATCTATCAAGATTGTTACCCCTGGCCTGGCGTAGGGTGATTCGCTCTGCTTTTCGGGGGACCCGTCTTTTCTCCACCTGGCTAGGAGGCTTCTGTAGGGGCTTCCTCCGTCTCCTCATCTCTGGGGGACACCTCCTAGCTCTCATCAGCCTTAGGCTTCTCGTCTGATTAGCCCAGGGTCTCTCCCTTCTGTTTCCCACCAGCAGGAGGCTGAGGGTCTTGTTCTCTCAAGGTTTTCTCTTGTCCCCTCCCTCCGGGGGGGGGCTAGGCATTCACCCAAGCAGTAATGAATGGTGAAGATTGACAAGGGAAGATATAAAAATGATGTACCTACCATAATTCTTGATCTTCTCTTCTATCTTCACCGTTCATTACTGATACCCGCCCACCTTCCCCTCAAGGGCCTCCTTCTCCAGCGTCTCCCCTTCCCTGCTCGTTCCTCCCCTCTTCTTTATTTATAAGAAAAAAAAAAAAAGCATAAAAATCTTAGTTTCTCCGTTCCTTGGACGGTTCCTGTTTCCTGAGGAAATCGAGGAACGAGTAGCTCTATTTTTATCCTGAGGGAACTCTTTCTGATTTCCCTTGGGGGTGACCTTTTGGCTCTTCTCAGCCACGCTATTCAGTTTACAGTTAAGGAGACTATTTCTTAAATGGCTCAGTCTCCTTTGCTAGGTCTCCTCTGGCATGTCTCGATCGCCTTGTGTCAGTTTCTTCTAATTTACGCTGTCCTGACACTATATTACCCTGAGATGGTGATCTTTGCCTTGCCTTCAGGGAGTCCAATTGAGTTTCCACTCTTTTTCTGTTTAAGGAGTGTCCTTTGTAGGGCCTTAAACCCTTACCCCTCCCTCCCTCCCCACTCACACCTGTGTTAGCACTTAACAAAATGCTAGTGGGCTTCCTCTCCCTCTCTAGTTGGGCGCTCCTTTTTGGAACAGATTTCTGCCTTGGCGGTCTGTAAGCTCTCAGCTAGGATTTAAAGGGCTGGGGATGGTGGGAGCTGTAGAGAATCTGCCTTATATCCAAACTGGACAAGTGGTTCAGTTAAACTTTTCCTCATTTTATAAAATGCACTCCTTGCTCCCTTGTTTTTGGTTCCAAGCTTATCAGCCTTAAACCAATCTCCCAATCGGCAGAGCTCTCCCTCCCGCTATCCTCTTTTCTCTTTTTCTCTCCTCTCCTCCTTCTCCTTCTCTCTCTCTCTCTCCTTTCTCTGTTCCTCATTTGGAGCCATCCCAGGGGTGAGGACCTTCGATCACTTAGGGAAGACATCTTCTTCTCCTCTGTCCTCTATCGGCTTTTTTCTTCTTCAGTTTATATCATTTCCTTTTTCTGTCCCTCGGCTCTCTTGCCTCCTTCCTTTTTCTTACCCTTTGTTTTTGCCTCTCTGGCTACCAGAAGTGAGATGGAGGAGGAGTCTGCGACATCTAACGGCTGCCCCTCGTGCATGACGCAGCGTGTCGCTCTCGCGGGTGGTGCCATTGGTGCCGACTCCCAAAAAAAAAAATCTCCCGTTGCTGGTGCGCGCCTCCGGCACAACCCATGCAGTAATGAATGGTGAAGATACAAGAGAAGATCAAGAATTACGGTAGGTACGTAATTTTCATTTTTTAGCTACCCACCCTGCACTTCCAGACTGTCTAGTCAAACTTGGTTTAGGAGTACCAAGCTCCACTTCATCATTATCTCTCTCCTTCTGCTCTCTGCAGGCAACATAAATCTTAACCCTGTCCCCACACTCATTAAAACTACCTCCCTTTCCAATCTTCCCTCTCCGCTTTCCTTCTCAACCCCTACCACCCTCCCCCGAGGTCTATAGATCCTTCACATTAACATTCGAAGTCTTCTCCCCAAAGTAGACCTGCTGCACCCTCTTGTTGCTTCTACTCATCCTGATATATTAATAGTTACTGAGACCTGGCTAACAAATAAGGTCCCAGACACATCCATCACAATCTCTGGGTATATCGTCTCCTGAAAGGACCATAGAAACATAGAATTTGACAGCAGATAAGGACCGCTTGGCCCACCCAGTCTGCCCATTTCCCTACCTACTGGATAAGCTGCAGATCCTAGTTAACCAGCAGCCTACTTCTTCCTACCCCAACCCCCTAGAATTGCCTTATGACTGTCCCATGCATGCTTGAATTCCACCACTGTTTTTGACTCCACAACCTCCTCCGGAAGGTCGTTCCATGCATCCACAACCTCTCTGTGAAAAATACTTCCTTAAATTACTTCTGAGCCGCCCCCCCAATCTTCAAATTGTGCCCCCTTGTTCTTGCACACCTCTCTTTTTGAAAGATGCTACCCTCTTGGACTTTGTTGATTCCCTTGAGGTACTTGAAGGTTTCTATCATGTCCCTCCTCTCCCTCCTTTCCTCGAGGCTATACATATTAAGCTCCTTAAGCCTCTCTTCATATGTCTTCCGGTGCAGACCCTGCTAGCAGAGCAAGGGTGTCGCTATCTACTTCTCTGCCTCCCTCCAAATTACAACTGTTCTAGCAACCTGTGTCCTCAAAACCTATGAAGCCATTGTCTTAAGATTATCACTACCTTTCTCAGTCCCTGTCTTCATTGCAGGTGCTTATTGCCACCCTGGCCTATATCACATTGTTACCACTGAGTTAATTACCTCCTTTGGGTCCCTCACCTCCTCAGGTGAGCTCTACCTCCTAGGTGACTTTAACCTTGACTGGTTGTCTCCCTCCCTAGGCAGACCTTGCACGGACATAACTGCCCTCAAACTGTCCCAGCTGATCAAGGAATCTACTCACCTGAATCACAAAGAACTGGGCCCTTACCTCTCACCCAGACAGGGAAATGCAGTCTGGCATGATGTCTGATGCTCTTAGTGATCATCATCTGATCTACTTAGTAATGAAAGTTCATAGACCTAAAAGTCCCTCCCAAACTCCTAACCACCTACTCCTACAAAACCCTTGACCTTGGCTCTCTACATCAGGACCTAGCCCTCGTTGACTGGGCCCATATGGCTTCTGCTACAACTATTGATCTTGCTCTTGGATACTTCAGTGACAATTTTCTCTCTATCTGGAACAATCACACTCCTCTGAAGCAAATCAAAGTGCGTGGTTACCACCATCATCAGATCACCCCTGAGCTCCTTGCCATTCAGAAAGCACGTGACTTAGCTTGGAAGACTCACAAAATCACCAGACTCCCTTGTGACCTCTCTAACTACTGCTTTCTCAGGAATGCCTACACTACAGCCATCCAGCAGGCCAAATCCGAGTACTTCCGTTCCACCTTTAACAAGAACATAAATAACCCATCTAAGTTCTGGAAAGTTGTCCTCTCACTTTTCTCCCCCAAACTAAACCTCCTCCTCCTTTACTTAATATTAACAACCAACTCACTGCCAACCATCCTTTGGTAGCTTCGGAATTCAATACCTACTTCACTTCCTGCACTTCCACACTGCTAGCCTCCCTCCCAACCCCTCCTTCTGCCTCACACCACCTATCAGCCTCCCATCACCACCACCTTTCAACAAAAAGCTTTACCTTTTCACCAATTTCTCCTAGCGACACTTTAAAGGCCCTTCTCTCTTTTAATCCTACAAAGGGTAGCTCCCCTATTGGCCTCGACCCTAAGTTGCTCTACTTATCTGCTCATACTATTTCCTACCCAGTAACCGACCTGCTCATCCTGTCTTTCCACACTGCTACTATACCTGCTGCCTGGAAACATGCAACTGTCCTCCCCCTACCAAAATGCTGTGATCTCTCCTCTCCAGGGAACTACTGCCCAATCTCCCTTCTTCCCACCCTGGCAAAGCCTAGCAACACCTTGTTCTCTCTCCGCTCTCATCCTTTCTTGATGATGACTCCTTCTTCACTCCCTTCCAGACTGGTTTCTGTAAAAACCACTCCACAACTACCTCCCTATTCAGACTCACAGACTCCATCCATTCTGCCATGGATAAAGGCCACATTATGTCTGCCATCTTTGTCGACCTTGCTAAGACTTTCAACACTGTCTCTCACTCCCTTCTCCTCAAAACACTCTCAACTGTTGGCTTGTCACAGCCTGCCTGCGACTGGTTCAGCACCTACGTGGTAGAAAGAACTCAGTCTGTCAGAATAGTTGACTCTACGTCCCCGCCTCTCCAAATCTCGACTGGTGTGCCTCAAGGCTCTGTCCTTGGCCCATTTCTATTCTCAGTTTTCCTAAATGACCTTCCATCTGCATGCTCCTCGTCCCTTATCCATATGTATGCAGATGACACCTCCAGCCCCTCTTTCTCTGATGTGACTACCAGACTACAGTTTGACTTCAACAATGTTCAATGCTGGCTAAGCTCTCATCAACTATTTCTCAATGCCAAGAAGACATTCTCCATGATGACCTTTGGCACTAGGCAGAGACCCTCTTGGCTGCCTGCTCTCCCCTCCTTTCACACCCTTGATGGGACTACATTAGAGGACTCTACCTCTTTTAAATACCTAGATGTCTGGCTTGACCACCACCTTAACTTTTCTGAACATATAGATGCTATCCTAAAAAAACTGTGCCCCCAAGCTTGTCGCACTTTACAGAAACCGGAGTGCATTACCACTACCGGTGAGGCGTGATATTGTTCAGAAAATGATTCTCCCCATCTTCAACTATGGCGACATAGCCTACAGTGCTGCTCCTAAGCCTTTCCTTGCCAGACTGGACTCTCTCTTCAATGCTTTCTGTCATTTTGCCCATGACTACTCCTGTCGCACTCACCGCTGCACCCTATATCACACTCATGCACTACCTTCCCTCGCATGCAGGCGCATCTTTCACTGCACTAAGTTTGCTTCCAAATTCTGGTTTGGTTCCATACCCTCCTAACTCTCCTCCTTGCACTCTGCTCCTGCTCTCAACTCTTGCTCTCTCACTATTCCTCGTCACCACACTTTTTTGATCAGAAAGCTTTCTCCTATTGGTTCCCTAAACTCTGGAACTCACTGGCCTTCCTTGAGCTTGTCTAAATGTTCACTGCCAGGCTAGTGTCCTGCATTTTAGCAGTTTAAATGTAATTGCCTGAGAGTGCCTGTATAGCCTCTGTGCACTGTCTCTTTAAGAGCTGCCTGGATTGCAGTCATAAGTAATCTGACAGGGAGCTGTGTTGAAAGATGTAACTATTTGCAGAAAATCATTTAGAGTGATAATGATAATGTAGTTTGTCTAACCTACCTTCTTTGCAGCAAGGGCTGTTTTGTTTATCTCCACTATCTTGGTCCTGGGCCGGGAATTGGACCAATCAGTACTGGTGAGACCTAAAATGGAGCCAGACTTCAGGAGCTGTCTGGAGTCAGAATCTGTAGGAATTGTAGTTTGGGGCTTTTTGTGTCTTTTTGCACCTGAAGGGGGAGACTTTGTTGTGACTGACAGGAGGATTAGCCAACCGAACCCTTTGGATCTTGGGGAATTTCCCAGGCTTGCTGGCAGTTGAGTCAGATCTAAGTTGGGAGCTGAAGAAGCAATATGCTTGAGACAGTCAAGTAGCCATCTGAGTAGTTTCGCACAGGAGAACTGTGGAAAGGCCTGAGTTGCGGCCTGCATGTCTGCCTGCTGCCCTTGAGAGGGAGGTAAAAGAATTATTTCGGGCTAAATCCAAGTTTGTAAGAACAAAGTAAGCCACTGATTTTTTACCAGGCTCATACCTGAAGAAGACCAAAGATTTGGCTGAATGCGATTGGCCTGTCAGGATTTCCAGCTGCTTTTGAATCCCCAGTTTGTGCAGAGACTTTGCAATCGTGACCGGAGAGTGGTTTGCCTGGTACAGTAGAATTTCCTTACATGTACGTAAATGTGCTGTGTATTAAAAGTGGGTCATGATTTGATTCCCCACTGTGTAAACTGTGTTCTGCTTGCTGCTACCGTAGAATCCTTTACATGTAAATGTGCTGTGCATTGAAAGTGGGTCGTGATTTCGTTCCCCACTGTGTGAACCGTGTTCTGCTTGCTGGAACTTTATCCAACCTAATTGGGCTGAATCTGCGTTCATCTCCATTCGGCCAGGGCCATGCCACACTGGCTCTGCCAGACTACCCCATAGCACAGAGAAAGCCACCAACGAGGGACCTGCCTGTGGATCAGCCCCTGCTCCACGCTTGAACAGGAACGATGCCTCAGTGAATCGTATGGGGCCCTGCTTCTCCTGGCACTCCAGATTAACCACCTGCTGTCTCGATGTTTGTCCAGCCTGTGTCCAGCCTTGGGTAGCATGAGTAATCATCAGGGTAGCTCCCTGCAACAACAGCCTAATCTAAAAGTGTGTCATCTGATTGTCTTGTTGTTTTCTTTTCACGAACTTAGCCCGCTGGCTCCGGATTACAAATAGCGTATGTTGTGCATGTTGTTTTCTTCCATCACAGGGCCCCAGCAAGCTGCAACATTCCTGGCTAGCCCACCATTCTCCATCTGGGTACCCAGAGTGTGTGACTGTTTATGGACCCTAAAGTGCATGCATAACTGATTGATACAGCCTTTAAGCAAACTAACCTGATTACACCCCTCCCTTGTTCAAGTCCCTTAAATAAATCAGATCTAACTCTTTTTTGCATTTACCCTGACTGTGGTTCCAGTTTGTGCAAGAGTACTGTACTGCTGTTATTTGCTGTGTATAACCTTGTTTTACAGTGGGTCCCCAGGGCCGGGCCAGAGGAAAGCCCTGGTGGTAAGGGCAAACAGTGTGGGTACTTGTGTGCTGTATCAGGGGTATTGTGAAAGTAATTATTGTGTATTGTTCCAGCCACTAGTAAGGAAAGAGGGGGGTTACAGTGTCCTGAAGGGCTGTGCCCAGGTTAGCTTGACCACTACCATCCCTGACCTCTGGGTGGAGGCACCTGTTTCAGAACTCAGGCCCCTTAACCTGCTACTAGCCAAGCAGGCAGGGATAGTAGCCCTTGGGATAGCGCCACCTAGGGGTTACAGTTGCATACTAAGAAACATCAAAAGTAGGGAACCTGAGGTCGTGATACCATTGTTCACCAGTCTTATCAGACCAAACCTGGAGTACTGTGTCCCCTTCTGGGCACCTCAAACTATAGAAGGCCAAAGATCAATTGAGGGTATACAAAGAAAATTCACAAAAAAGATCAGAAATCAAAGGGACCAGGCTTATTCAGATAGATTACAAAACCTAGGTTTATTTTCAATGAACTATAGGCGATTGAGAGGTTTAGTTTAGTTTATTAGTCTAGGAATTAATACCTTTGAGCCAGGGCTCTTTTACAAAGGTTCCACATCACAAAGAACATTTAACAAAGCACAATACACATTACAGGTAAAACCAGACAGGAAAGTTACATCATAAATTTGCTATTAACAGTTTAAGGCAGTAACGTTTTTAAGTTTCGTAGAAAAACAAGCTATAACAGGTTCAAGCGGTAGACAATTTGAGGTTAAGGAAACTCCAGGGAGAGGGTGATCATTAGGCGCCAAAGGAGGCTAGAGAGGGAGGGAAAGGTGGTGAGCAGGAGAGTAAGTGAGAGGGACAGGAAAAAGGGGGAGTGAGTTTGGGTGGGAGACAGGAAGTAGTAGGTACCAGAGGTTCATTAGTCAGGGAGGAAGAGGCCTCAGATGTGAGGATGGACATGAGGAGTAGTAGTCTTTATCTAGCGCAATCACAGTTGCTAGTGGTGGTGAGGTGGGCATAGAGCATGGATTTGAAAGCTTCAAGCGAGGTTGAGGGATAGAGTAGGTGGACTAAGCGCATTGAACCATGTCGGGGCCCTGTATGCGAAAGATCTTTGTCCTGTGCAGTCCAGCATCTCGGAACCAGGAAAGGTTGGCGTTCAGATCTGGTGGAGGTCGTGAGCCAGGATTCAGTCAGAGTAGGTTTGAATACATAATGAGTCAGTCCCAAGATAGATTTTTTGCTATTGTGCAGGTGAGATAAATAAGACAATTTGGTAGGTTCAACCAGCCTGATTCATAGTACAGATCACACGTGGTGAGTCAGTCTTTGAGCCCCGTGAGGAGAGCGGCAGGCCTTATTTAGAGTGATTGAGATACGCCTTAGAGCAGTGGAGGTAGCTGAGCCGTAAATAATAAGACCATAGTCAATGATTGAGATTATGGAACTCTGTATAGCTATTCTCAATGCCGCTTGATTTAGAAATTGATGGTTTGGAATAGTATTCCAAAGCGTTGGTTCACTGTTTTCATGATGTTGTCAATGTGGGTTGCAAGGTGAGCCTTGGTCAAAAGTGATGCCAAGGTATTTGAAAGTATTTACTTGGTCCAGTGTAATTCCAGCAGAGGTTTGTATGGTGAGTGGAGTATGCCTATTTTTGTTTTGGTGATTGGAGAAGAGCATGGCTTTTTGTTTTATTGTGGTTTTAGCACAAGTTTACTATCCAGGAACCACCTTTCAACACTAGAAAAGCAAGTTGCAGGCTTTTTCATAGGGAGTTTGGATCCTTGTGGAAGAGAATTACAGCATCATCAGCGTATAAGATTATTTTCTCCTGGCAGATATCTGGGAGGGAGTTAAGGAACAGGCTAAAGAGGAGCGGTCCAAGGATTGATCCCTGTGGTACACCGAGAGAACTGGTTTGAAGTCGGAGAGTTCATTAGAGATTTTACAGCCTGTGACCGATTGGACAGGTAACTTTTTACCCAAGCACAAGGACCTTCGGCCAGGCCTAGGCTAGAAAGTAGGGAGGTAAGTAGGCCATGATGGACTGTGTCGAAAGCTTTTGTAAGATTGATAAAGACTGCACCTGTTTGGCACCCTTTGTCCAGGGCTGAGTGGACTTCTCCAGAGAAATCAAGTAAGGCTGTTGTTGTACTATGTCCTTTCCTAAAGCCGTGCTGTTGATTACAGAGTAGATTGTATTTGTCCAGGTAATCAGAGAGTTGGTCTGCCACTATTCGTTCAAGTGCTTTGGAGAGGAGGAGTATTGATATTGGTCGATAGTTTCCTGTTGAGGTTTTGTCCCCCTTTGTGCACTAGGCGTAACTATGGTGAGATTTCCATTTGTTGGGAAATTGACTTTGGCAAAGTGACAGATTAAGAATTTTGCAAGGGGTGAATTACTTCATCCAGGGTGAGAGACAGGATTTTTAGATCTAGCGTGTCAATACTTGTTCTGGATTTGGAGCAGGCCTTTCTTATGTACTTGTGTGCTTTGTGCACTTTGATTTTCTTAGTAAAATTGTGGTTTGTCACGAGGGGTGTTTTGTGATACTAGGCTAGGCACAGGTAAGTCCGAGAAGAAATCTGGGGGAGGACCCACTAAGGTCTGTGAATGTCTTATTAAGCGCATCTGCAATAGACTTTGGGTCAAGAGTGGTGGATCCATCAACTTTCATAATGGTAGGTGACGATTTTGATTGTTTACCCATTATGTTTGCATGTTGTCCCAAAAAGCTCTTCCATCACCCCAGGTGGATTCAAGGCATTTTGAAATAAGGCGCTCTTCATTTGCCTAATTTGTGAGGTACATCTATTTCGTGCCTGCTTGTATTTTAGGGTATCATGAGGTGAGCCTCTGTCTCTGGCAACTGCCAGAGGTGGTCCGAACCTTGAGCTCGGCAAGTAGTTTGGCAGTAATCCATGGATTTGATAGCGCTTTGATTTTCACGTTTTTACTGGGCGTATAAGTCGCATGCAGAGTTGAAAGATTTAATGAAGTATTCTAGTGCGGTATTAATATCAGTTGATTCAAGGATTGGCGTCCAGTCCTGTTGTAGGAGATGGGTTTTCAACGATAAGATTCCCATAAGGCAATACTCTGCTTGTTATAACTTTGGGGGTGGCTTGAAATTTATTAGACCAGGTACAGGACACTGGGAGTGGTCACTGAGGGAGTCAGGGAGGACTTTAATGTTTTTATCGGTCAGGGTGATTTGTGAGAACCCAGTCAATAAAGGTGCTTGTACCAGTTTTGTAATTTTTCCGGTGGGGAGGTTACCATCTGAGTCAGGTTTGCTGCTAGGATGTCCTCTTTGTAGAGACCAGTGTCAGGAGCCAGTTTATGTTGAAATCCCCGAGGAGGAGGAGCTCATTTTCAGAGGGCTGCAGACTAACAAAATCAAGTACAGACTTAATACTGGCACGGTGGTCTTTTGGAGGGATATAGACTGCGGCCACTGTGAGAATTTTGTTTTGTGCACCAAGAAGCAGTTTGATAGGGAGGAGTTGCATCTGCGTATTTGTGGGGGTGAAGCTGCTGCGTTGACAGGAGAGGTTGTCCTTTATGTAGATAGCACAGCCCCCACCTTCTTGCTTGCCGGTCGAGTCTGAAAAGATTGTAGCCTTCAAGTGAGACCGCATGATCCGAGTGCTGGAGATAGCCAGGTTTCCACAATGGCTAGTATATCAGGGTTTTTGTCCAGCAGAGTTTGAAGAGATGCCAATTTGGGAAGGAGGCTGCAGATATTTAGAGTGATAATGGAGAGACCACTACCAACTTTCCCTGTTTTTGTCGGCTTCAGTGCAACAGGACCAGGGTTTGGTATCCACCAGATATTAAAAGTAGGAGGAGCAGGAGTTTCTAGCGATGCCATTCGTAGTCATAATAGGTTGGAGTGAGTTTCTGCTTGTACTTTTAAGATGCTTGGATTGTTTCTGGAGTCCCAGTAGAGGGTGATCGTTAGTGAGTTATAATGATGTGGCAGTTTCAATTAGGAAATATGGTTCTTTGCACCCAGGTATTAATTGGGTGATGTTTGTTCACGACTTCAGAGTAAAAGCCATGGTACAATGTTTCGGGTAGTAGTATAGAAAGGTGAGAGTAGGTGGAGGGGTAGGGTGAGGCGGAGGAGTTGGCATAAAGGGAAAAGGAGGGTGAGGGTGAGCAGGAACAGGTGGTGGGGACTAAGCCAAAGCATTTTTAGCGAGGCAGGAGAGGCCGAGAAGTAGTGTGGGCTAGGCAGTCGGGGGTGGCGAGCAATAGGAGGGTGGTGGGTCTGGATTTTAGTGGGCTAAAGGTGGATAGCTAAGCACTATGGGAATGACGCAGAGAAAAATGAAAAAAAAAAAAAACTGGGAGGGTTTGGTGCCAGAGGTTTAAGAGAAGTACTATAGTACTGTTGAGATCCAGGATCACATAATATGTTAAAGTTCCTGAAAGGTGATAAACTGTGGCCTGGGCATATGCAATGTGTAAAATCCTTTTGTCTATATGTTTTCTTTGTTCTTCAAAGTCCTCAGAGATAAGTACAATACCTTGGGAGTCGTCAGACAGTAGGCATATGCAATGTGTGAAATCCTTTTGTCTGTATACTTTGATCTTCAAAGTCCTGACAGACAAGTACAATACCTTTGAAAAGGTCAGACAAAATGTTGATTCAGTCACAAAATGTGTTAAAATTCCTTTGTTCTTTAAAGTCCACAAGTGCAGTTGCTTTAAGAGTGGTCAGATGAGAATGTTGAAAATGTTGATTCAGTTGCAGGACCCAGCATCACCATGTTTGTAAGACTAGTTGTAAGGCATATGCTTCCTTGGGAGGCTTCAAGAAAGTTGATTTAAAATTAAAAAGCTGATACCTGATGATGGCGATTTGCAGAAATTCAGTCCAGGAGACTTTCACCAATGTTGTGTGCAAGAATGGCACAGGTATTCCCAGCAGAAAAACATGTAAATGAACAAAAACTAACCTACAGACACAGACAAGCACAAACAGCCACCCACACAGCCCCAGGAGAAGGAGCTACAGGTGACTTACGTTTGACTTATAAAGCAATGCACTATGATGTATTGTTTGAAACATATGGAACAACCAAACAAACAAATACCAATAATACGAGATCTCATAAATATAAAATAAAAACAGACACCAACAAGACTAGAAAGCGTAACTCCTGGTTCACACAAAGAATAGCTAGTACCTGGAACAATCTGCCATCGGAAATAGTGATGAGAGAAACTATGTCTAGTTTCAAAATTAGATTAGATGAATACATGGGAAGTCAAAAAACGTTTTTCCACCAGTAAAAGGATGGTGAGTTCATAATAGGCTAGCCTCTAGAACTCATAATCCATTCTATGATTCTATGTGATTGGTTGACCATGGAGGATGGTATGGAGCCTGAAGAGGTAGGTTGCTATAGTAACAGGGCTGTGTCTGGTCAACTCCCCTCTCTGGGCGAGTGTTCTGACAATGGGCAGTCCAGTGCCCAGGAGGGAAGGCAGCCCTTCTGTGGAAGTACAAAAAGAAGCAGTCCAGATCATGTACATGCTCAGCATCAAGGTCCTGGCACTGCTCGACCTCTCCCTCTTCTTGCAAGAAGGTGAAGAAACTGCATTGGTCGAGGTCACCACCTGTCAAGACTACTATGAGACATTCCACTTCTGCAGGCCGAAGGTCTCCACTGTCGTTGCAGTTGTAGTGCTTGATTTTAAATTTAATTTATATTTAGTTTTCATACTCTTCCTTCGCTTAGTTTAATTCGAATACATTTTGTTTATATATAGCGTTTTTCTCTGGTTTCCTCTTGGTTTTAGGAACCGTAGAACTCATGATTCAGCACAGTTTCCACCTAGCATGGGAACCAGTCAACTTTAGTTTAAAATGCTAAAATATCGTAAATTATCTAGTTAAAAAAATACTGAAACATTGTAAATTATAATATTTTCTTAGTAGTTCCAAACTACATTATTTTTGGAACCAAATTAATTATCTGAAAGGCATTTCAGACGATTGGCGTGACTAATAGGTCTACAAGGAAAACAGGGCCTACAGGATTTAGAAACTTTAGAGCTTGTCACAAGCTCCTGGTAACAGCAGACTGTCAAACGAGCTGTGCTTTACCTCTTTGGGCCCTGTCCACAATTTTAAAAATGTTGATATATGCAACAGAGTTGCCCTAAAACACAAAAGAAAAAGGTGGCCTGTTGCAATTTTCACTTTCTCCACCAGCTGGCACTCTGCATATGATCAGTCACTGATTCTGTATACACTACAGTTCACAAGTCATATCTTCTGCATCTGCTCTCTGTATTTTTTCTGTGTTGCTCTTTTATTTTTTATTATTTCCTGTCTCCCTGGTCATTGAAAGCAGCTCTGTATGTAGCCCCATCCAACTGTACCATTATAGGTACTCCTGTCAGTGACATCATCATTTGCAATCAGCCAGTGGCTCCTGATGCTTCTATTACTACTTGCCTAGGCTGCCACACTAGTGCAAACTGATTGAATTGAGGAGCTGCTCCATTTTCATAAACATGGTAGCCCATACAGAAAATGGTATCCACATCAGGAGTCACTGACTCATTACAGCTGATGATGTTCCTGATTGGAATACCTATTAGGGCTCATTTGGGGGAGGGCCTGCATAGAAAGCCGATTTCAAATACCAGACAGACAGAAATCGAACAGAGACACATGCAGAAGGAGAACAGTTACAGGGATAAGATATGAGCTGAGAATGCTGCAGTGCTTCTCTTCCCCTTTAAATGGCTGTGCTTCTTGCCAATAGAAGATTTCCGTGACCAATGGGCACTGCAATGCTTGTAATCTAAATGAGTGGGAGTACATGAAAGGGATCCATGTTACAGGAATACTACACCCTCAGATCTTGAACATTTTATTTGTTTCCTTGTCAACAGACAACTCTTTTCTTGCAGCTGCTCGGGACATATGTGATTGCTTTAGTGTATTTTCACTGTTCATACTAGTCCCCTGCAACAATCCTGGGGGGTCTTCATTTTCTGGTTGTTGAAATCTCATTGTCGATAACAGCTGCATTAGCATATGAGAATGTGATGTGTCAGCACCCTTTAGACTCTACAGTATACCTGACTGCTTACTTAGAGTTCAGCAAAGCAACGTGAAGCAAGGTATAAAATCCCACATGTACCTTCGGTTAGCTTTGCAAACTGTCTTGGTTGTATGTAATGCAGGGTTTTCCCTTTATATTGCAATATTGCATTCAGTTTGTGTTTTCAGAGATTTTTTTTCAGCTTATGTGTATTTTCAGCATAGACACATATGGTGTAAATGAGTGCTGCAACACCATGTTCTCATATGCTACTGCAGCTCTCATGGACAATGAGATTTCAACAGCCAGAAAATCTAAACCCCCCAGAACTGTCACAAGGACTAGTATGAACTGTGAAAATAAACTAAAGGAAACCTATACACCCCCAACAGCCACATGAAAAGAGCTCTCTGTTGACAAGGAAACAAAATGTACAAGATATGAGGGTAGAGTACTCCTTTAAGTCTGCTGCTGGTATTCCTTTCGTAACTATATGGCCCATTCAGTCCTAGATAGAGCTGCTCTTGATGTCTGAGTCTGTCTCCATTCTTTCAGCATTTTTCGCTCTGGAGCATAGAGGGGCAAGGACTTTAGGGGGTCTCAGAGGGTTCTCACCAATTGCTTTCCTAGGTCTTTGCACATGCTCAGTGGACAGTGTATCAATTCAAAACACCCGTGTTAGAACTACAGATTCTGTGCAAGTCAGAAACCTGTTCTTTTATATTATTGAGAGCTGAACATCTTAACAAACATCAGTGTGGCATACTTACTAGATCATAGTGGAGCATAAATGTAATTGATGGTTCTTATTTTAGTAATTACTTCAACTCAGTTTTGGCATTCCATTTTATTGGCCCAACTGTGTGTTAAGAATGTAATTAACCACGGAACATAACAGTATTTGAGCTTTCTTTTAACTGTAACAGCAAATATGATTTTCTGTGCCACAGGGTCTTTTGTTATCAGAGGCAGAGGACAAACTGAACTCCTTAATAGAAAGTTTCCATTTGGAAAATAACGATGCTGTTTCTCACATTTCTGCCATGGAACTAGAGGTCTTTGTTGAGGCCAAACTTCTACTTGCAGCAGCAGCACTCCAGAGACAGCAAGCAGCCCTCAGGTATAAAACACAATGGCCAAGTTGTATTTGTTTTTTGTATTAATAGACCTAATTGCCAATGTTCCTCTCCTCTTCCGTGTTCACACTAAAGAAAGAATAACAAACTGGAAAAACTGTTTTCTTTTGCAAGCATGTAACTATCACTTTATAGTGTATGGTACAGCATTGTTCTGTATCAAAATTCTTGCCTTCATGGAGAATGTTTGTATCCCTCTGTGGTACAACAGTATTCTAAAACCTCTAGAAACTGCACAAGTCAGTTTTGTTGTGAAAGCAAAAGAACCACCATGCACACATTTCACATAATACTGTGCACTATAAAAAATACAAGATGGGCAACTTTGTGCACAACAAATGTGTTCTGCCACCTCAGGATTCTGATTCCCACAGCCCTCTCAAGCTTCACTCTCGAGGTCAGAGGGAATCAGAACCCCTCTGAGGCAGAACACATTGATTGACATAGTTGCTCATCCACCACTCATTCTGAAGAACTTCTTTGCGATTTCTTCTACCGCTAGAAGATTTTTTTGCCTAACAGTAGAAGCATAAAATAATTACTCCATTACACCCTACAAAAGGAAATTTCACAGACATTTTTAGTTCCCATGGGACCAAGCATTCCTCTGATGATCAAGAGAGCTGCCTAACAGTAAAATCTGTGTCCTGTAGATCAGCACTTTACCTGGAGACATACATATCACATGATGCCGTTCTCATTCCCTCATTAGTATTGTGATCTCACAGATTCTGACATCAGAAGTTACTTAATTAGACAGCAGGATAAGTCATCCTTCTTGGTAAGTAAACAAGTCATAATCCATGATGTTGCAAAGCTGTTGAGGGCCTAAGATGCATCGCACTAGATTTGCGGGGTTCCTAGTAAATTGCTAATCTTCCAAGAATCAATCTTCTCCATAGATTTCCCACTAATGGGTTTGAGCCAGAGGCACTAGGACCCCGCAGGAGCCAGAACTTTTCTGGAGGACATGAGTAAGCCAAGTGCACCTTCTCTGCATCTGCCTGTAGGTATACAGCAAAGCCAGTCCCCAAGCACTGCCCCAATCACCTCTGTTCATTTTTCCCACCATGGAGCGTGCAGCAGTAGCATCGCCGCTTTTTAATATCAGAGTCAGAACGTCACCGTCTTCATGATGACAGCCTTCGGTTTTTTGGTTTTAGTTTAAAACAGAGCTTATTATTTTTGTGTTAGTTTAGTTAGTTTAACAAAACGTTACAGTTTCCTCTCAGCCCTACCTCGTGCTAATGGGTGATGACCATAGAAGATGGTAGGGAGTCTGAAAAAGGAAGTTGGCCTGGCAACAAAGCTATGTCTGGCCACCACCACTCTCTGGGAGGTTGCTTTGGCAATGGGCAGTCTGGCACCTGGGAGGAAGGTCAGTCATCTCAGAGCTGAAAATAGTCCAGATCCCCCACATGCTCTGCATCAGGGTCTTTTCACTGTTCAGGCTGGACCTCTTCCCCCAAAAACCATAAGAAGAAGAAATGGCACCAGTTGTGTTCATCCACTGGTCATTCTGCTGTGAGACACTCAACTTCTGTGGACCCAGGTGCCCCACCATCATCCCTTACATCACCAGGGATGCATCAGCCTGTGAGGTCGAGGACTGCATCCCAGAGCCCCTCTCTGTCCAATAGAGGAGGCTTTGGTGGGTAGTTTAACCATTGGGCTGCTCTGATGGAGCAGTGTGTGCAGCATATAAAAGATGTGGCACTATTGTTGGTGCCGGCTCTTGACTTTCCAAAGTTGGTTGAACTGGTGCCATCACCCTTTGATGTAGGCATGAGGCTGACTTAGACTCTGGGCTGGGGCCACTATCAGCACTACTGATGCCTACCCCACCTGTGGTGTTTCCTCTTTCACCTCCATGGATAGGGGTAGCTACAGTGCTGCCACCAAGTGGGTACCTTGTGCTAAGAATGGACAGAAAGGTTGGCAGAGGGGGAGGAATAGCAATGTTCATTAGGGATAACATCGAGATTATGAGAGTGGAGGAAGCAGAGGGCAACATGGAGGCCCTGTGGGTCACTTTGCGAACCCCAGTGGGAGGGAAGATCAAGTTGGGGGTGGTATATAGGCCCCCAGGACTAGCGGAGGACCTGGAGGATTACCTGTTGGCTAACTTTAAGGGGCAGTGTGGACTGGAAGGGGAAGGAGTGGTGTTGATGGGGTACCTTAATATGCCAGCTACTGATTGGGGTACTATGATGTCCACTGTAACCAGGGAGCAGAAGCTGCTGGATGGCTTCCTGGATGCATTCCTCAATCAGCAGGTGATGGACCCAATGAGGGAGGGTCATATCCTGGATGTGGTTTTAATGGATGGGGATCTTGTACGAGATCTGGTTGTGGAAGAACCCCTGGCTGGGAGCGACTACAACACAGTCTTGTTTCGGCTTAAACTGGGGGGGGGGGGATCATTCAAGGACAATGATAGTTGATAAGGGGGTGGACTTTCAGAACATGGGGGAAATTCTCAAGGAGTATTTTCGGGAGATAAAACCAGGTTTGGACGTGGAGGTAGGTGGGAGAGCATAAAGCAGGGTCTACTGGAGGCCACCAGGACCTGTGGAAGAGGGAAGCGCAAGGGCGGCAGGTCTCATAAACCATTTTGGTGGACCAAGGAGATCCAGGAGGCAGAAAGGGAGAAGAAGACTGCTTACAGTAGGTACAAAAAAATGAGAGGAGAGAGAGATAGAGAGAACTATCGTCTTGTAACCAGGTGAGTCACCAGAATGATGAGGGGGGCAATGGCCTGGAAAGAGCAGAGGCTGGTGCAGAGGATACGAGGTGGGAAAAGGGGTTCTTCTGGTATATTGGTGAGCAGATGAAGGTTAAGGGCTAGCTCAGTAGGTTGAGGACAGCTGAGGGGTGGGTGGAAGGAGATGGAGAGCAGGCGGAGGTACTGAATGACTACTTTGCCTCAGTGTTCACTAGGAAGGAGGCTGGGGAACTTCCAAAAAAGGGGTTGAAGGACACAGAAGGCACAGCAGACCTGACTGTTGGGGTACCTGCTGAAGAACAAGCCACTGGGGGAGGTAGGTCAGGGGTGAGATATCAGGCTGGTTCTGCTGAATGGGGGGGGGGGAGACAGATGCTGATATTCCTATTGGTTGGGTGTGGGAAGCCCTCCAGTCCCTATAAAAGGATAAATCTCCGGGGCCTGATGCTATTCATCTCAGAGCACAGAGGGAGTTGGCGGATGTTTTGGCTGTGCCATTGATAGATCTCTTTAACTTGTTGCTCCAAAGAGGGAGGGTGCCAAGGGATTGGAAGCAGGTGCATGTTGTGCCCATCCATAAAGGGAGATCGAGAGAAGAGCCAGGAAACTATAGACCCACCAGTTTGATGTTGATGGTGGGGAAGGTAATGGAGAGATACTTAAGGAAAGGCTGGGAGGTTTCTTGGAGGAGATGTTTTACCTGGATGACCGGCAGCATGGGTTTGTGCCAGGTAGATCGTGTCAAACAAACCTTGTAGAGTTCTATGAGTGAGTGACATCAGCATTTGACAGGGGAAGACCAGTGGATGTACTGTTCCTGGACTTCAGCAAGGCATTTGATTCTGTCCCAAACATTGGCCTAAGGGAGAAGCTGGGGGGATGGAGGTGGGCCCATTGATGGTTACGTGGATTGGAAATTGGCTTTCAGGTCGCACTCAGTAGGTAGTGGTCGGAGGGGAGGTCTCATCTCCTAGGGAGGTCATATGTGGGGTCCCACAGGGATCAGTTCTGGGGCCACTCCTGTTTAATGCCTACATCTCCATTATCAGGGAAGGTATCGGGTGTGAAATGAGACTCTTTGCGAATGACTCTAAACTGTGGGCAGTGGTGGAGGGGGAGCAGGGGAGATTGGCCCTGCAAGAGGACCTGGATACTCTGGATAGGTGGTCCTGCACCTGGAAATTGAAATTTAACTCCTCCAAGTGCAAGGTGCTACACCTAGGGTGGGAAAACCCCAACTATGTATACACCCTTGGGGGGGGGATCAGTTGCAGGCCACGGCAGGGGAAAGAGACCTAGGAGTCTTGGTGGATGTTAACATGAACATTTCAGAGCAATGCAGGAGGGCTGTGGTCAGGGCAAATAGGATGCTGGGATGCATCGCTAGGGGGATTACCTCAAGGAACAGGGAGGTGATTTTGCCACTGTACAACAGCCTGGTTAGAGCACATCTTGAGTACTGTGTGCAGTTCTGGAGGCCGTGCCTAAGGAGGGACATCCAATTCCTGGAGAGGGTTCAGAGGAGAGCAACCAGAATGATCTGGGGCCAAGGGGATATGACATATGAGGAATGACTAGGGGAACTCAACTTGTTCTCGCTGAAGGAGAGGAAGGATCGGGGGGAAATGATTGAGGTCTTCAGGTACCTCAGGGGAGTAAATAAGGTAAGCCGAGATAGCATCTTTCGACTGAAAGAGGGTGGAATCACCAGAAGAGACAGTTGGAAGATTGAGGGTGGTAGGATTAGGGAGGAAAGGAGGAGGAAGTACTTCACCGAGTGAGTGGTGGAACCGTGGAATGCGCTGCCTGGGGAGCTGGTACACACAGCTATGGTGGAGGGATTCAAGAGAGGGTGGGGCAGGTATAGGCAAGCGGTGAAGCAGAGGCTGGTTTGGGGGATGAAGTAACAGTGGAAGGAGACAGATAGAGGGCTACGGTACCCAATCAGGGTGCTGAAGCATGAGCAGACTTGATAAACCAACAGGCCTACTCTGCTGGTGTCTAGTATGTTAGTATGTTAATATGGCACCACATCCAGCACCAGGGTTTGGCCCTTTGGGGTCTACTTTGGTGCCGATTCCAGCACTACTGTCAGCGATGCACGGGCCTTCACTACCAGGATCATTGTCTTTGGGGCCATTCCCAGGGCCATCTTTGGTACCACTGATGATGTAATTCCTGAGGCCCCACCCTGGTCCAGTTCCAGTGTTGCCAGGCCCATGGCCTACACTTTTGCCATTTAGACCCACTCTTCTTTACTACCATCTGTGTGTGGAGGGCATAAGAGATGAGTCAGATCCTGACCTCATCATTTCTGATGGTGATGAGGAGGGTCTTGTACTGTAGGCCATAGAACCCTGAACTGGTTCCTGTCACTGTACCTCAGAAGGAACTCTCCTTTCAAGCTTTATTCAGGAATATGCATAATGCACTGAATTTTGAGCCAGCTGCCACAGACCAGGCCAGGCACCTCCAACTGGAGCTTTTCAACATGCCTACTATCAGTCTCGCTAGTTCCTCCCATCCAGATAGCCCCGAAGACAGTCTCTGAGGTGGCTTGGAGGGGACCTGCTACTATGGCAGCTGTCCCCAAGCAGGTGGACAAGAAATACACAGTGCCTAAATCCAGGCCCATTTATTTCAGTCTGCCAATAGCAGATGCCGTTGTAATTCTGGCTGAGAATGACAAAGCCATAGTGCCCAAGGAGGTCACTGCACACCCCAGTAACAACTAGTCGCACAAGGTAGACACCATAGGCAAGCGGGTCTATGCCTCGCCTATCCTTGGCATAAGAATAGCTAGTTACAAGGGCCACTTCTCTAAGTATGAGTATGCCCTCTGGTGTAAACTGAAGTCTCAGGCAGAGGCCCTGCCAGACACAGAGGTAAAACGAGAGATGCAGTTTGCTGTTAAATAAAGTACTGAATCTAACAGCCACCAGCTTAAAGCCTCAATGGATGTCTTTGATGCAGCAGCTCTCTCTGTGGCTGCAGGTATCTGCATCAGATGGCACTCCTGGCTGTGACCTGTTGTCTGCACCCCGGACATCCAACAGCAGATCTTGCATGTGCTGTTCGATGGCACTTATCTGTTTGGACAACAGATGGAGCAGTCTTTTAAGGGAAAGTGAAAGGGGAAACTGTTTAACCAGGAAAGGCACACTAAGCCAGAGCTTGTTTCCAGGTGTGACCTGGGAGCACAAGGAAGATCTTACTTTGAGAGGGCTCTTGCAGCAGGTTACACCATAAGGACTGAAGATGGCAGGCGCCAGGACCCCATGGAAAATTTCTAGCTTGCAGTATATAGCAGGGGTTTGCCCCTGATGTCAGCCCACTCCCAACATCCGCCTATGGTATAAAAGGGGTGGTCCCCCATCACCACCTCAGTTCTTTTCCCACTGTCGACCTGCGCAAGTCGGATCCTCACAGATGCCTTCTGCTTTAGTCAACTGCCATTTTCTTCGCATTACCCATGCTTTAATATTTCTTAATTTTCTTCTTTTTCACAGCAAATTGTGCATGTCTTCTTATCCTTCCTCATCTGTTGAGCAGCGGCGAACAAAGTGCATTTGTGGAAAACAGCTTCCCCACAAGAACAGCCATTCGTCATGCCTGCTTTGCCTAGGCCCAGATCACAACACTGAGGCCTGCCAGCACTGCCAGGATTTTAATCCGCACACCCAGCTTTGCCGCCAGAAGACACTGGAAGCATTCCTGCTGCGGCAAAAACTCTCAGCGATGGAGAAGGAGCTTTACCAGAGTACCTCCTCTTCCCCGGCCTCTGAGGCCTCTACTTCTTCATCAGCCAAGGACAAGAAGAAGTCTTTTGGAAAGCCCAAATACCAGGAGAAGCAGAGGGAGAAACCCCGGTCAGCTTCCTGCTCCAGATCCCCATGCAAGTCGGGCTCCAATCATGGGTTTTCCTCCAGTGGGAAGTCGGCCCCTTCCACTCCATCAGCCCTCCCGCTCTCCCTCTGGGCTGCCAGTGGTCATACCACCCATTCTCATAACTGTATCAGGCGGTGATTCTTTGGGGCTCGGGACTTTGTCCTCAGTCTCTCAGCCCCTGAAACTCAGGCCCATTCAACAAACAGGTCCTCAGCCAGGTGGCTCAACTGGGTCCTCTTCGGGCCGCGGGGTCTTGCCCATCACCCTCCTAGTCAAGGCATTTATGAAGCCGGTTCCAGTGTCAGGGACTGACGCCACCTCGTGATGCCAGGGGCATGAGATCACCTCCCCCGTGAGTGTGACGCCTTTGCCCCAGTCAGGATTCAGCTTGCCTATATAAGCGTCTCCCTCCAGGCTGGCACTGGCTGCTTCACCAGACTGGCATCAGCCTGCACCTGTCCTGTTGATGCCAGCTTCCCCGGCGCCAACCCTGACGATGCCTCAACTGTCATACCCAAACCCTCCACAGTCGCCGGCTGCACCTGTCATCTCTCAGCTGATGCTGGGGGACCGACACCCGGTCTTTTGACCCCTGTCAGACCAATGCCAGACAGTTCCTTACCTCAGGATCCGATGCTGGTTAACCCGAAACCAGTGGATCCAATGCCAGGGCTACCACTACCTGACAAACCGACACCGGGGCCCTCCAAACCTACCCCCACAGACTCCAGTCCCCCAGCCTTGCCTAAGAACCCACCTGCAAACCTTAATGCCTTGTTTTTTTTTTTGTTTTGTTTTTTTACATTTCTAATTATGCTCCGAGGAGGCTGGGCATCCTTCTGGGGTACCCACACGACGAAAGCCTCTCACTGCCTTCCTGAACCCCACCCTAGGAACTCTCCACCCGAACAGCCAAGCATAGACCCAGTTCCATGGCAACCGAGTACCCCCGGGGGAAGGTTTGCCACCCTTGGTGACCTTACAGACTCAAAGGGTCCTACCTGACTGCTCAGGTTGGCACCTTGGGAAGATTCTGGAGTTCAGGCCGGCACTGGGATGTGGGCCATGTCACCGGAGTTCCCATCATCTCCACAACCTCCAGGTTTTTTTTTCCTTCGTTACACCCTCGACATGGGACGTGTAATGCCGCCCAGCCCGTGATGGAGGTGCTCCCACCTATGTCTGGAAGATAGCCGCCCGACGTCTTCCCTTGCTTTTTACGAGCCCGAGTGTGTAGCAGTGCCACTGGTCTCCACTGGGGGCCGCTGCTGCACCGGGCTCCCTCTGGATCCCTCCCCAAGAGAGGAGAGCAGTCCATCAGACGCTCGATCCTCTCTCTCCCCTGCCGACCCCCGGTGGTTCGTGCTCGTTCCCGAACCCGGGTCGCTGGCATGACGCGAGGTGTGGCGTCCAGCACCTCAACCCTCAGTGCCACCAGGCCAGCTACCTTAATGCCTTGTTTATGGCCTGGTGGGCATATTTCAAGGACAGGGAGGCTCCGACTCTGAGGGACCCTCCTCCTAATCCTCCTAAGGACCAGGTTCCTCCTAGGAAGACACTGCCACCAACTCCTAGGGAACCTACACCAGAACCAGCAGGGGCTGGCACCGGTCGTTCTAAGACCCATCAGCATAAGCCTCAGTGCTCACCCTCCACCTCGCCGGATTTCGGTGAGTCAGGGGGATATTCCTCTTCCTCCCCTAACAATGATTCTGGAGATTCGGATCTGCCATCAGAGCCGGAGGAGCCAAGGACACCCCACAATGTCCTCCAGATGACCTATCTTTCATGGATGCGATAAGGTACATCCAGACTCTTATGGGTTGGGATACTGAGGAAGTGGACCCCGAGCGACATCGGCTAGCCATTTTCCTCCACAAGAAGAGGAGAGGAGGGAGAGAGGGGATATGATAGAGACATACAAGTATCTCACAGGGAGGAACAGGGTGCAGGAAAACACTATTTTTAAGCGAAAAAGATGTTTCAGGACTAGAGGGCATGGGATGAAGTTGGAGGGAGGACGATTCAGAGGAAACATGAGAAAGAATTTCTTCACTGAACGGGTGGTGGACAAGTGGAACACCCTGCCAGAGGAAGTGGTGGGGGCTGAAACAATCACGGGATTTAAGAATGCATGGGATAGACATAAAGGAATTCTAGAGGTCAGGGGTAAGGGGAAATAGAATTCTAGGAAAACAAACTGAACTTACAAGCTCAAATGGGCAGACTAGGTGGGCCATAGGCCCTTATCTGCCGACACTGTCTATGTATCTATGTAAGGAGTCTTTGCGTCTAGTAGTTCCCCCATTAATTGACTCCTTCATGGATGTCAATAGGGCTGTTTAGAAGTGCCCATCCACTACACCGGCAATGTCCAAAAAGGCAGATCACCTGTGCAGTGCCCCAAGGGATGAACCGTTATACGGTGAGCAACCGGAGGCTGATTCAGTCATTATAAATGCAGCGCATGACCATTCAAAATGACCCAACACCTCAGCACTCAGCCTCCTGATAAGGACTCTAGGCAAATAGACTATTTTGGCAAAAGGTTTGTTCTTCGGCCACATGTGCTATCCGCTTCCTAAACTTCCTTGCCCACATGGTCCAATATCAGACTGCCCTGTGGGGAAGGCTTTTGAGGTGGAACAAGCTCAGCCTGATATTTCTGGGAAGGCTGAGCTGTTGCATCTTTTCAAATCAGGCTCAGATGTGGGAACCCACGTATCCTGAGCTTCTTATGATTCTGCAGACTCCGCAGGTAGAGCTGCGGCTACAGGAGTTTGCCTCTGATGCTACTCCTGGCTTAGGGTCTCTGGATTTGCCCTGGACATCCAATCTAAGATCTTGGATGCCCCCTTCAGAGGCCCCATCCTGTTTGGCGAGGATTCGCAAAATGTAATTGCTCGCCTTCAGGAGTCGAGCAAGGCTATCCAGTTGATTCATACACTGTACCGGTCTCAGCCTACTTTAAATCATCCCAGCAACACACTTTTCATCGCACCCCCAAGCAGCAACCCAAAAACCAGCAGCCCAGGAGTGCCTTTAAAAGAAAGTCTACTTCCCAGGCCACAGGAGGTTTAGCGCCCAGAGTTCCCAGAACCTCCAAGGCCATGTTGCCTGTCCCCGGCTCCTCTGCCTGACTCCTTACCTGACCCCCTCCTGCAGCAGAATCCCTGGGGAGGCAGTGGGGGGTCAGTTCTTTCTTTCTTTATGGAGAGGGTTGGTGCCGAATAATCTCAGATCAGTGGGTTCTGCAACTAGAGGAACAGGGGCATACCCTAGAATTTGTGGAGATTCCCCTGGACAACCCTCCTGCCCCCTCCCATTACCCTCAGGCATATCTTTCCTTGATTCAGGAAGAGATACAAGTGCTCCTGTGAAAACAGGCCATCGAATCCATTCTGCCAGCTCAGTAAGGGATGGGATTCTATTCACATTTCTTCCTGGTTCCAAAGAAAACAGGGAATCTACGTCCCATTCTGGACCTCATCCACCTGAATAAGTTTATAGAGTACAAAAGGTTCAAGATGATCACTCTTCCTGGCCTTCTCCCCTTATTTCATCAAGGGGATTGGCTCTGCTCCCTGGACATGCAGGATGCTTACCTTCGCATACTGGTGTTTCCACCCCACAGAAGATTTCTTCGCTTCCACTTCCAAGGAAACATCTACCAGTTTCGGGCCCTGCCATTCGTTCTTTGCTTGGTTCCTCGAGTCTTTACAAAGTGCTTCACAGTAGTGGCAGCAGCCCTAAGGAGGGAAGGCCATTATGTCTTCCCTTACCTAGACAACTTGCTTCTGACAGCTCCCACCAAGGAGCAGTTGCTCGGAACCATGGAGACCACTTTCTCTCTGTTTTGAGATCTGTGGATAACCCTCAATCTCCCCAAATCCTACCCTTGGCCAAGCCAAAGACTCAAATACATAGATGCAATCTTAGACACCGAGCCAGGCAGAGCCTTTCTTCCCTCAGACAGGACAGAACACCTTCAGACTGAAGCTCAACTGTTCTTGTCGTCTTGACAAGTCCCAACCCGAGTGGTTCCCAGACTGCTGGGTCATATGGCAGCGGCTATTGTGACAGTACCCCTTGCTCGCTAGCACATGAGAGTAACCCAGTGGAACCTTCAGGTCCAATGGGATCAGCTTGTAGATGACTTGGATCTTCCATTGTCAATATCCATCTTGGTGCAACAGACAATGAAGTGGTGGCTGGACTCCTCCAACCTCTCCAAAAGGGTCAGCTTCCAGTCAGTCACCTTGACAGATCCTATCCATGAACTCATCAGCCCAGGGCTGGGGCACCCACCTGGCAGACTGACAGACTCAGGGAACCTGGTCTCCATTGGAGCAGCATCTTCACAGCAATGTTTAAGAGATGCATGCGATCTTGTAGGCTCTCCAGGCCTTCCAGACAAACCTACTCCTGGGTCCTCTCTTGATCCAGATGGACAGTATGCCCATAGTCTGATAGAAACAAGCAGGGGGAGCTCATTCGTTTCACCTCAGGAATTCTTCACCATCTATTGACAGATGCAGTATGCCAGCTGGGTTCAGCTGCCCTGGAGAGGACGAGTCAATGCAAATGAGGGAGGCATTGGCCAATCAGGATACAGTTAAGAGTAGAGTGCTGCCTGCAGTCAGCCTGAGGGACCTCAGAACTTTTTCTCTGCTGAACTGGCTACACTGCCCCGGAGCTCTGCTCTTCAGAGATCTTCCTGTGCCATTTCCTTTTTTTTGAATGCTGCTTTTAAGGTATTTTGTATATTTTCTAAATTTTATCTATTTTTACCACATCTGCGCTGGGTTCTGCGCAGTTGCGGGATTTTTTTTGTGTTTTTCCCGCTTCAACATTTTTTCTGAAGTAAAATTTGCCTGCATGCGTGATAAATTGCGTCTTTTTTATTTAATTTGTTTATTTTTAGTATTTATCGGTGTTTTTTAATGCTTTTGCGCTGAAATCATTTTTTTTTTGCGCACGTGCGCAATTTAATTCTTAGAACCCTTTTTTATCTATTTAAATTCAAAATGATTGATATTTGAAGGGTAATCCCCTCTCTTTTGGGGTGAGACTCTCTTGTTTGCTGTGCAGTGGGCTTTGTTGACAAGAGATGTGGAGGTGGTTCTATTTTTTCCTCTTTGTAAAAAAAAAATTCCCTTAAAGTTAATTTTGACTTGTTTAAGCTTTGACCTAACTATTATTATCTGGGCTTTCAGTCTACCCCCCCCAAAAGCACTGAGGGGAGACCTCAAGTTAACATAAAAGAAATGACAAGTCCCCTTGGGACTTCTATTATTACAAGTCTGGTTCTGTAGTAGTTGTTTCTCTGTCCAAGCCTTTAATTTGAAAATAGGCAGGGTGCCCTCTTCCCTGCACAAAGATAGAGATTAATCTCCTCTGGCCTTCCCTCCCTCCCTCCTGAAGGACTTAGGGAGTCATCAGAGGTTGATAAAACTGTGCCCTCTGCAACTGAATTTCTGAGAGCTTGGCAATTATTCCAGACTTTATATTTCTGGACGAGTTCCCGGCTCCTTCGGGTCCAGGTATTCTTCTCCATGGTAATCCTTACACCCAAGGATATTATTGTTATTATTATTAGTAGTAGTAGTAATTTAGGAGAGGATTTTCCTTCATGAACTCCTCTCGGTACCCACTAATTCCAGTCGGTCACCCTGGGGTTGATTCAGGTTATGGTACAATGAGGCATTTATATTTAACCGGTGGACTCCCTGGCCTTTTCCCTCCTGGATGACACCGATAAAGAGGTGGAGGACAACAACTTCGTAGATCTGGTGGTTGCTCTCCTCCAAAGAAGTTGACAGTTCTCTGAAGACACTTACAGGTAGGCTCTGGAAACCCCTCCTTCTCTTTCGCGGTTAACAGAAGCATTCAGAGAAAATACCAACTTGGTAATTGTTCTGCTGTTTTTATCTGTACACTTTCAGATTAAAGAGAGTTAGCGCAAACAGCAGCCTGCTTCTCAGCCTTGTGCCACTGTCTGCTTTCCCTCCAGGGATAGACTCTAGATAATCATATACCATGTGTAAGAAATTTTACATAATGCCTCCTACCTTTGTGGCATACGCTATCACATATTAAGAGTTTTTTGATGTACCCTATCCTTGCCATAGTGCGACAGCTCTGGAGCACTATTGGCAAGGAGGTTTGCTGAAATACCCAAGTGGCATATGGTAGCACTTGCTCTCATAGCCTCAAGTCATAACATTACAGCTTCTAGAGTCTTGGTGTATGTCATTTCCCTCAGGCTTGCCTGTCTGAAAAGTTCCAGCCTTTTGGGTTATGCTTTGGTGCAAATTTTGTTTTGTCTTTATGGCAAACTAAAGCTGACAGGCAAGTATGGACGAGTTTATCTCTCCAGTACTCAGTTAAAGATAAGCGCTCCTTCCCCAGAAGTCTCAGGATAGGGGGGCTTCGGGTAGAAATTATTCTCCCTTTAACCTTTTTTCCCTATGCCAACAAATTCAGAATTTTCCAAATGTGAAGTTTTCAAGGGGTTTAGGCAGGAATGCTCTTTTCATTCCTGGTAATCCTTTTTCTTCAGTTACTTTTCTTCTTGGTTCAAGTTTTTGGTTGGTGTAAAAAAAAAATAAAAATAAAAGGAGATAGATGTATGCACATATTGACATATAAATATGTACAAAATCGGACATGCCCCCACAATGCAAAGCATCATGGACTGGATATACAAATCACCACAGAATATTATGCTGGTTCAACTTTAAGCAGAAATGCATGGTGCCAAAAGGCCTCTCACACAGTGTGCAAAGGGTGCCAATAAAAGACAGAGACACGTGTTTCGTCCTACCAGGACTGATCAATATGCCTCGTCTGACACCCCAGTGGAATGAACCAGCTACCCTAAGATGGTCTATCTGGGTTATGTTGTGGTGAACCCAATTAAAACAAAAAACAATTTAAAAGACAAAGAACCTCTGTGCACAAGCACTGAGGCAATGGTTACCCCAAAGAGCATTTGGCCAGGAAGCCAAGTTTCAAAGAAATACAAAATCACACATGCCCCCACAATGCAAAGCATCATGGACTGCATATGCAAATCACCACAGAATATTATGCTGGTTCAACTTTAAGCAGAAATGCATGGTGCCAAAAGGCCTCTCATACAGTTTGCAAAGGATGCCAACAGAAGACATAGACACATGTTTCGTTCTACCAGGATTCATCAGTATGCCTCATCTGACACCCCAGTGGGATGAACCAGCTACCCTAAGATGGTCTATCTGGGTTATGTTGTGGTGAACCCAATTAAAACAATTTAAAAGACAGAGAACCTCTGTGCGCAAGCACTGAGGCAATGGTTACCCCAAAGGGCATTTGGCCGGGAAGCCAAGTTTCAAAGAAATACAGAATCATACATGCCCCCACAATGCAAAGCATCATGGGCTGCATATGCAAATCACCACAGAATATTATGCTGGTTCAACTTTAAGCAGAAATGCATGGTGCCAATAGGCCTCTCATACAGTTTGCAAAGGGTGCCAACAGAAGACATAGACACGTGTTTGGTCCTACCAGGACTCATCTTATAGATATGTATATATCTATGTACATGATAAGTACTGTAAATAAATAACTGAAGTTTACCTCCAAGTGCTGCATTCTCTGTTTTTCTTCAGTAGCATGTCAGCAGTGGGAACTAGAGCACTAGAAGCTTGTGAGGGTCAAAGTCGTGAAAGGGTTCCCTTCTCCTTGGGAGTTGGACCTTTTTTCCGGGATATTACCTGAATTTTAAAGGAAAATAGGGAACAGCAAATCATTATCAATTTTCACAACCAGGGGTCAGGATGCTTCCTTGACTCAGGTCTTTCTTTTGCAAACGCAGGGGATTTTCTTGTCTCCCTCGGTACATTCTATGTTCTCAGTTCCTTAGCCCGGGGTTTTTCTCAGGCGGCTACTAGTTTTCTTCCATGCCATTTAGACTGTCTCCAGAGTGTTCTCAGATACAGAGTAAAAATAAGGCTGTTCTCCAGGTATCTGGGTAGGTTGGCGGTTCTCACCTGAAGACAGGAAATCTCTACTTTCCCTTCTCGGAGGCTTGGCTGCCTTAGCCATTTCTCCTTGACTTTCGTTTTCAAGCCCTAAGTCTGACATGTTATTTCCTACAGTCTCGGGTTTTTTTGTACCTACTAGAAAAAAGTTCCCTAACCATCTAAATCTCGGCAACTCTTAGGGGGCAATGCTCATACCTTGTCAGGGGAAGTTCGTTCCCTGTATATGGTGCATAATTTTGTCACTAGAGTCCCAGGGGCTAGACCTCGAGGTCAGATTCCAAATAACAGAATTTTTCATGAAGCCTGAACTCTGTTACAAGCTGGACTGGTGTAAGGAAACAGTGAACTTAACACCTCTGCCCTTCAGATCTTCAGTACAGAGGCTTCCATCCGGGGGTGCTTCTGTTCGGGGAGTTCCATCCCTGGAATCTCAGAGAATCTCTACCAGGCCTGCATTTTTTCAGTCCAGAGGTCATTTAGTACAGAGAGGACTGGATGATATTCCTGCCCTGTATCACACCAACGAGCATTTGGGACACAAGGCTTCCAATCTTTTCGCAATAGTTATGAGTTTTGTTCTCTAACTGGCTTCTTTAGAGGTGTCTTAGTCTCTCATCCATCTGTCGGGCAAGGACAACACTTTGGCATAGTCAGGGCCTCCGCAGGTGGGCCCTTTGGCAGATCCTCTAAGCCACATTAGTCAGGGCCACCGCAAGTGAGCCCTCAGCACACAAGTCGTAGCTACATCATTTAGGGGTTAAGGTCAGGTCCAGATCTAAATTTTCACCTCCGGCCGGAGACACCAGTTTTTTCCCTTTTTCCTGTTGCAGGCCCCAGCTCAGGGTTCCTTCCAATGGGTTTTCTTATCTCAAGACTGGTTGGAGAAGTTTTCTCTCTCCCATATATCCCTTGTTTCCCAAGTACCTCTCTAGTTAAGGAATCAGCCACCATGATCCCGGTGGCTCTGGTCAGCCTTGGTACTTTCTGATAAAAATGTTTCAGTTAAACAGTCTTCTGGCTGCTTTCGCTTCCACAAGCTACTTCCTTTCTCACACAGGAGAAGTGTTTCTCAGCTCCCAGTCTTTTCTCCTCAAGGCCTGGTTGTTAGGCTACATCTCCTAGTGTCCCTGTATCCAAACAAGGCCTGGAATGTCTATGGAAAAAAAAAGTTTTAGTACCATAAAAACCTCAGTTTCCTAGTGGAAGCTGTTTCTCCCCTTGGTACAAGGACTAGAGCCTAGAGTTTTCAGTCCTCTTTCCTCTCATGACTGGATTACTTAGTTGATACCCAGGCATTACTGTCTTGTACACGGAACTAGTTTGGTCTTTGTGACTTGTTTCCTGTAAAAATATAAAGGTTTTTATTTTCTTACTGACAGTAGGCCTCTTTTTTGGGAGTACACCTAGTGGTTACTCAGATTCTTTTTCTGTCAGGCAAGAGAAATCTGTCATTTCTCAGACCATTTCAAAGAATTCCGCAAGGGGCCGTTTCACTTCCAGACCCTTCTAGGGACTGGAGTTTTTTTCCCATGGAACACAAACCTCTGTATATTCAAGTTCACGGGTGTCCCTTTGAACCTGTGGCAATTCTGTCCTGAAGCAAGTAACATCGAAGACAACCTTTCTGCTTGTCTTTTCCTCTGTTAGACGGGTTTCAGAGTTTCAGGTTTTTCTTTTAGACCTTATCCTCTCAGTGCCTTTAAGAACAGTTTAGTCCTCTGGATGGATAAGAAATCCTTTTCCTAAGTGTTCTACCATTTCCACCTTCATCAACCCTTTTTCTCTGACTATACTGCTCTCAGGCAAGTCCTGTCTAGGCTATCTCAAGCTGCTCGGATGGGGCATTAATTAGTCCTGCTAGTCTGTGTCAGCAGTCCTAACAGTTCAGGATTTATCATTATCATCCCTTCCTTTCCTGCATTTTCGCAGAAAAGGAGAAACCAGTGACCAAGAGTATTTTCCCACAGGACTGTTTTCCCATATTTCGGGTCTGGTACAGCAAGGCTGACATTCAGCCCTTCTCGTGCTTAGGGCCTACTTCCTGGAGAATAGCTGCCTCCTGGGCAGTGTTCAAGGCTATACCGACACTAGAAGTGTGCAGACCACATATTTGAAATTTGCTTCTCACATTCAATAAGGTCTTTTCTTGGATGTGTAGTCTGATAGGATGCCAAATTTGGCAGGACGGTACTTCAGAGCCTCTTCTTAAAATAGGTTTCTAACCCCAGGAATCACTCATTATGATTAAACTTAATGCAGTCATCCTCCTTTGTTGAACTGCCCGGAGAAATGGAATTTTATGCAAATTATGGAATTCTCAATTGGCTCATGGATACCAGCACCTGAGCTAGCATCGACCACAGATGCCTGTTATAGGAGCCGGACCAGTGGCGCTGAGGGTTGAGGCACCGAACGCCACACCTCGTGCCACACTGGTGACCCGAGTTTGGGAATGAGCTTGGGCGCTGGGGGTCAGCAGGGGAGGGAGAGGATTGAGCATCCGGAGGACTGCTCTCCTTTCCCTGGGGAGAGATCCTGGGCTTCTCCGGCGCAGTAGAGACCACCGGTGGAGACCAGAGGTACTACTAGCATGGAGCAACAACGAGGGAGGAGCGCGGCGGGATGTCAGTGGGCAGCCGTGCTGACATCATCCGCACAGCTGCGCTCCTAGGGGGTAAGTACAGAAATCCCCGTCCGCGGGGATAGACAAAGGCACCACAAACCATTGAGCCACACTTCAATACCGGGCACCTCTCCTCTTCAGGAACCTCCAACCGACCGGCACATTAAATTCTCAGATAGAGCTCCCTGGTTGGGTAGGGCGGCCCCACCTGAGAGGGTGCCGAGCCAGGGGGTCTGCCGTGTTGGGTGGGGGTGAGGAAGAGAGTGCTTCAGGTAGGAGGTAGAGCTCATGGCTGAGTGGATGCCAGAGAGAGTTCCCACGGGTGGAGCAGAAACAAAGTTGACAAAAAAAAAGGTGCCTGTTATAGGCAGTGTGGTGTGCCTGATGAGACCTTATTCACATCAATGCATGAGCTGAAGAGAATACTCTTCGTCCCCACCAGTCAAAGCCTGCAGAATCCAGATCCGGGGGCCGGTCGTGCACTGGGTGCCGAAGCCTGGAGGGAGTGTCCAGGGACGTCAAGCCTGAAGGAGGGTGTGGCAGAGAACCTAGAGACTCCTGAGGGGCACAATACTGTCTCCTACAGTCTGCCGGGGCTGGAAGAGGGGCAGCTGGAGATTGGCAGATGCGGATAGATGCCTCCTGGAAAGGGATTGGCCAGGAGGGCACCACCAAGTGGTGAGCACTAAATTTGCTAAGGAATGTATGCATCTCAAACTCGGCATTGGTCCTTAGAACATGAGAGATGTGAAGCTCCTGTACCAGCCTCGAAAGGAACCACCGATATTCCGTGAAATCCCCTAACCAATCCTGGAGATGAAGCTGGGCCTTCTGGACTGCCTAAGCCCCCAGCTTTATCTTTGGAGCCAATGCTCCCAGAAAGGGAAGTGCAAAGTATCAAGTCAGATGACATGAAATCACTGTGCATGGTGGAACTGTATGAGCTTTCAGAGGAGGAAAATGATGAACTGGAACACACGGGTAAAGCAAACCCCAGCTTGTCTCAGACTAAATCCGTTTGCTATCAACTGCAGTGGGGTCCAGTCACAAGGACCTTGTCTCCATGCCTTGTTGATCTGGTAGTCCAGAAGAACATCCACCATCCGGTCCTCAGCTTGGGTACTGTGAGTACAAATCAGGGTATTCCCCTGCAACCTGTTTTCAATCACAAGTGTGTCATCTAATTCTTGTTGTTTCACTGCTTCATGGACTGAGCCATCTGGCTCTGGATTACAATTGGGTGTTGTGCATATATTTTCTTCTACAGGGCCCTATCCATCTGCACCTGCCGGCCAACCCCAGGCAACGAGCTGCTAGCCCCCAACCTGGGTACCCAGAGTGTGACTTTTCAGACCCTGTATGTGTGCACAGTACTGTCATTTAATGCCACTAATTAACCTGATTTCCCCCCTCCCGTGTTACTGTTCCCTAAATAAATCAGATTTGTTGTTGTTGTTAAACTTTAAACTGTCTGAAGTGTCAGTACCTTCATGCCAAGCACTGTATTGGTTTGTGTATGCTGCTTGATCTTATTTTTCAGGGGGTCCTCAGAGGCGAACCTGTGGATCAGTCTCGAGGGTAAGTGGTACCTTATGAATGAACAGTGTGTACATGTGGGGTATTCGTACTGTAACTCCTGTGCATCGTGTGGGCCATTAGAGGGATTAGAAGGGGGTCTCAGTGTCCCAGAGGGCTGTGACCAAACTAGACCAACCATTACAAACCCTGACCTCTGGGTGGAGGCACCCACCATAGAACCTAGGCCCCTCAACCTGTCAGTAGTCAAGCAGGCAGGGCTAGTAGCCCTTGGGATAGTGCCACCTGGGGGTTACATTAAGAAAGGACGTCCTTTCACAGACTTTGTGTGGATGTGCAGCCTTGATGATATGAAAGGGCTAGATATCAGTTCAGAAACTTTAACCACTATGCAGCCAAGGTTGAACACATGGTGTTATGAGAAAAAATGATGGGAACAAAGTTCATTTCAGTCATCAGTGACAGAACCACTGACTCTTCAGTGACAGAAGCTGAGATAGTGCATGTGTGGTTTGCAGTTAAAGGCACAGTGCAAAATCAGTTGGTAGGTGTCCAGACTGTTGGCAAGACAAATGTAATTTCATTTGCCTTTCGTTTAACAAATCACTGTTAACCATAATAACTGCGGGCTACTGCAAACTTCTGTGGGCTAGTGCAATCTCTGGTTCACTAGCCCGGCTGGCTAGTGTAAAAAAAAGTTACGGTTGACCCCTGCCCTAGAGCAAAGGAAAGAGAGAGGTGATATGATCGAAACATTCAAACATCTTAAGGGTATTAGCATGGTGAAAGTGTCTAACATTTCAATATAAGAAAAATAGCAGAACAAAAGGGCACAACATGAGATTAGAGGGAGGCCGATTAAGGGGTAATGTGAGGAAGTTCTTTTTCACAAAAAGGGTGGTGGATGCATGGAACGGCCTACCTCAGAAAGTGGTGGATATGAATACAGTGCAGGGCTTCAAACAAACTTGGGATAGGCATAAGGAAGCAATACAGATGAGTATGAATAAATGGGCCACTGACAGAGTAAAGGCCTATGGCACATTTATAAGGTAGAAAAAATGGGCAGACTGGATGGGCCTTGCAGTCCTTATCTTGCATCAACTTCTGTGCTTCTATGTTTAACTTGGGAGATGTTCAGGGACACTGCGGAGGCCTTCCCTAGGTATGTTAGAGCCATGGATGAGCAGGTCTTTCGCCTGTCTTCCCCTGCTGCAGGAGGACTCTGAACATCCGAGCTCGTCGACTTCTTCGGCTTCCTCTTCTGAGGAAGAGGAACACTCTGTCCACTTTTCCTCCGACGCTGACTTTACTGAATATCAGCAATTCCTCTCGAGGTTGGTTCAGGAGCTCCACATTTCCCGTGCAGTAAGACGCAGTACTGAGCGGGAGGCATGCTCATTTTTGAACGAATTCAGTGCTAACCACCTGGCGGTGCCTTCCTGTCCTATTCCCTTCGAGGAAGTGTCAGTCTGCACCTGGCAGTCACCAGCCGCCTCACCCCCAGCCCCAGCGAACTGCAGGAGGAGGCATTGCGCTCCTCAGGAGTCTCTTGGTTCTCTGCCTCACCCAACCTCAGGGCTGACGGTTTTAGATACTCCTGGACTTCAACACCCGGCACACGACTGACCACAAGATCCAGATTCCACTGAGTTCGACCGGTGGGGAAGAAGAGTTTTCTCCTCAGCTTGTGTGTTACTGTGCATCGGCTCGCAGCACGCTCACCGCGCTGCCTACAACAGATACCTGTGGTCGATACTGGCGCAGGTATTAGCATTGCTGCTTAATTCAGAGGAATCTAGGTAAGCCATTACCCTCTCTGCTGAGGGTCTGGAGCTTGCAAGGCACCAAGCAAGGGCATCATATGATGCCAGTGAGGTTGCTTCCAGACTGGTGGGGACAGCGATCTGCATCAGGTGGACGGCATGACTTTGCCTGTATAGATTGTCACCCCTTGCCTGGTGTAGGGTGATTTCCTCTGCTTCCTGGGGAACCTGTCTTTTCTCCCACAGGGCGAGAAGGAACCTGCTGGGGCACCTTCCATCCCCCAGGCCATGGGCGACACCTCCTCGTCTTGACCAGCCTTAGGACACTTTTGGTCTAGTATGCTATTGGGTCTCCCCCTCCTGCGTCTCCCCCGCAGGAGACTGAGGGATACTGTTCCCTCAGGGCAGTGCCAGGCCCCCTCCGGGGGGGCTTGGTACTCAACCAGCAGTAATGAACGGTGAAGATTGACAAGGGAAGATATGAAACTTACGTACCTGCCGTAATTCTTGATCTTCTCTTGTATCTTCACCATTCATTACTGATTCCCGCCCACCTTCCCCTCTTGGGCCTTAGCTCCTGGGCACCGCCTCCGCCCTGCTCGCCCTCCCCCTCTTCGAGGCCAATTGGGGGCAGAGTCCAACTGATACCTCAAGGTCCTCTGTTTCCTTCTTTAAAGTCTCAGAGCGCCCAACTTAGGAGGGCGGCGAGTAGGGTCTTTATCCTGGCCTTTGAGGGAACTCCCTGGGATTCTCGGGGGGGGGTGCACTGTAGGGTCCGGTTCACATCTTGGCATGGATCTTTTGGTCCGTTGTATTCCCTTTAGGGTGGGGACTTTGTCAGAGCATCCTGTAGGGGAACCCTTGGGGACTTTAACCCCCCTCTTTCTCCTTTCTCGCTCTCCCTTTGCTTAGGGGTCGTTCTGGACAGAGTCTGGTTCTTATTTAAGGGTTTTTTCCCTCCTTGGCTGAGCTCTCAGGTGGTACGATAGAGGGCCATAGAAACACAGAAAACATAGACTTTGACAGCAGATAAGGACCGCTTGGCCCACCTAGTCTGCCCATTTCCCTACCTATTGGATAAGCTGGTGTGGGGGGTGGATCTTACCCCGTCATGCTTTATATTTTCCTAGACCATCTCAGATTCTCTTTCTGGACATAGGTCCAGTGGTCCCTGAAGTTGACGGGATCCTTGCACCTGTGTCTTCATACCTTTTAGGTTTTTGAGGCTGAAACTAAGCTAATGGTCTTCTGGCTTAGTAAGGCAGAGGTCTCCCCTTCTTCATATGTATATGTATGTATGTATATATATATATATATGTATTTATGCAACAGGGGTCAGGATAAAAACTGTAGAATAAAAGCATTTATCTTCGCTACTATGGTAATAAATTTATTTATCCACATAGTAACTACATCATCACCATTTATTCACACAGTAACTACATCACTAGCTCATTTATCTACACAGTTCTCTTCAGAATTCATTTAGAATGTTCGGCCTCAGAAGCAGTACTAACCATATTTAAATGTCAATAACTTAAAAACGAAAAAAGATAACATGGTACTGTGAGCACGAAAATTGTTCAGCACAAAATTATCTACAAAATGAGTGGTGTTTCTTCCAATACCCGTGACACGGTTAGGAACCAATAAGGGTGTCTTGCCTGGCACTGCCGTTAAAAGGGCAAGTTTTTGGTTAGGCTGGCATTATGTCTGAGAAACCCAAAAGAAAAACCGGGCCCACTGGGTTTCAACACTGTGATGTTTGTGGGGAAGTCTTTGCCAAGGCTGACCCACACACCATGTGTTTATTGTCTGGGGTTTGACCACCTCAGTCAGACTGCCAGGTATGTAAAATTTCCTGCAGCCACCCTGGAAAAAGATTGGGCAGGCTCAGGGAGAGAGGCCAAAAGTCCGCTGACCGGATGGCCAGCCGGTTAGGTGCCAACCGAACCAGAGGGAGTGCCCTCTGACCAGGGCCAGACTTCCTCGGCAAAGAAAAGCTGGTTCTGAGGAACCAATTCCAGTAAAGAAAACAAGAAAATCAGCAGGTCTGGAGTCCAAAATTCCTTCTCCAACTGCTGCAGAGATAGCAAAAGCCATACAAATTGTCCAGTCACTGTCTCAGGGTCCGTCCGAACCACCACTATCTGGTAAAAGGTCGGGTCGTCCAGTCCCAGTGGTTCAGGATTATGATATTGAGGAATTTTATGAACCAGAGGAGGGGGAGGAGGATTATGAACAATATGAATGTGGCTGGGAAGGTCTGGGTGTGCCCATTGAACCGGTCATCTCCCCAGACAGACCTTTAGAATCTCCCCCTATGCTGTCTGAGTCCCCATCTCATTTTATGTTTTATAAAAAAGTTGCTGAAACCCTCCAGCTTCCTTTAGAAGAGGCTGTGGATGAGCAAGAGGAGCCTGATTTTGTAGAAATGATGGATATTCCAGAGTCTAGGAGATTGTCTATTCCTTTACATAAGTCTTTTAGGAAACAAACAATTAAAATTTTAAAACTCCTAATTCTGTGCCTCCTGTAGATAAAAGATGGACAGAAGGTATACATTGTCAGGCCCTGATACAGAATTCCTTTCTCAACAATGCAGTCATGTTGGGGTAGTTCAGGCTGCTGCTTGTGATAAAGCTAATATTCTCTTGGCTTCACATCCTCCTGACAAGGATTCCAGGAAGATTGATGCCATGGCAAAAAAAACAAAAAAAAAACACAGTATGGCAGCCTCTCTGGGACTCAGGCAAGCAAATTATATAGGCTTATGTAGCTAGGTATCAGAAATCTAGATGGGATACTGTTATGCAATTGGCCAAGCAGGCCCATGGCCAGCTGGCTAGTGAACTAGAACAGGTGGCTGCTGATGGCATTGAAGCCTCTAGGTTCAGTTTCATGCTGCTGTGGATGTTAATGATGTTTCCTCTAGGGTCATGGCACATCTGTAGCTTTGGGTTGGCCTGGCTCAGGTGTACTAGTTTGTCACAGGATACCCAGACTAAGGCTATGGATTTTCCTGTGGTGGGAAATTCTCTGTTTGGAGAGCAGACAGAGAATTACATGAAGAAGATGGATGAATATGGGACTACTTACAAGAGTGCCCAGGCTAGAAGGCGGCAAGCCACTCCTCAAAGGCATGCCCCCGGGGGTAGGGGTAGGCCTTTTCACAGGCCTTTCTACCAGACTCAGGCCTCCTCTGCCTTTGCTCAGAGGGGCTTCTTCAGAGGCAGGGGCAGACGAGGGGTGGGCAGACCTGCTCCCACCCCCCAGCCTAAAGCTCCTGCAAAACAGGCACCCTGATGGGGTGCCCAGGGCCGATTCTCCTGTACCAGTGGGGGGCAGGCTGGCTTACTTCAGTCAGAATTGGGCTTCTTTAACCTCAGACAAGTGGGTTCTGGAAGTAGTAAGCCAGGGTCTGGTTCTCAGCTTCAAAAAGTTTCCCAAGTTGAGAAGCAGACTTTTCTACAAAGTGCTTCAGAGACCCCGCTCTGGAAACAGAGGTCTCATCCTGTTAGCTCTCAGAGCAGTAAAGGGTTCCTCCCTGCATCAGGGCGGGGTCTGTATTCCAGATACTTCCTTACCCCAAAAAGACAGGAGAATGGCGCCCATTTTAGATCTCAGATATCTGAACAAGCATCTTTTGAAACAAAAGTTCAAAATGGTAACTCTGGCAATGATTTTACCTTCCCTAAGGCCAAGGGACTGGCTAGCCTCCTGGACCTCAAGGATGCCTTTTTCCATGTCCTAATCAGAAGATCCCATCGAAAGTACCTCAGATTCGAACTGCCCTCAGGTCATTACCAGTTCAGAGCAATGCCCTCGGCCTTACCTCTGCTCCAAGGGTATTCACAAAGTGTCTAGCAGTGGCAGTGGCCCACTTAAGGAGGCAGAGGATTGCTGTTTTTCCCTATCTAGATGACTGGCTCATTGTAGGCCAGTCCCCAGAACAGGTAAAATCTCACCTGCAGGTCACCCAGCAGCTTCTCACTTCCCTGGGTTTTCTGCTAAACCTACCAAAGTCGGTTCTGGAACCAGTCCATGCAAAGCTAGCCAGAGCCTTTCTTCCCCCAGAAAGGGTAAGGAATTTAGTGGCTCTGGCCTCTTCCTTCACTCTGCAGGTCTCTCGACCAGCAAGACACTTTCTGCAGCTCCAGGGGCACATGGCTGCATCCACAGCTGTTGTGCAGGGAGCCAGATTTCAGATGAGAGACATTCAGTTTCACTTGAGAACCTTTTGCTCTCAGAGAAGAGACCCCCTTTCCAAGTTGGTCCCAGTGACTCGAACCTTGATCCTAGCTCTCCAGTGGTGGCAGGATCAGAGCAATTTAAGGGGGTCCCCTTCATTTCCCCTTCTCACGACTTGACTCTCACTACAGATGCTTCCCTTCTGGGTTGGGGAGCCCACATGGGCGACCTTTCCACTCAGGGAGTTTGGTCCCCCCAGGAATCTCTGCTCCACATCAGTTTGCTGGAACTCAGAGTGGTCTTTTTAGCTCTTCAAGCTTTTTCTGCATCTGTCCACGACAAGGTGATACAAGTCAGAACAGACAACACCACAACAATGTGGTACATCAACAAACAGGGGGGCACTCGGTCTTCGGCCTTGTGCACCGAGGCAATGAAGTTGTGGCCTCTGGCCTATTCCCTGAACACTTCCCTCATAGCAGTTCATCTTCCAGGGAAGGACAATATCCTAGCGGATGCCCTCAGCAGGATTTCCCAGGGCCATCACGAATGGTCCCCTGGATCCTCAAGTGCTGGGGATAGTTTTTGCCAGGTGGGGCATCCCTGAGATAGATCTTTTTGCAGCCCCAGACAATCACAAACTTCCTCTGTTCTGTTGCAGGCCTCCAGTGCTGGGCTCAGTTCCCTGGATGCCCTTCTTCTGGATTAGGAGGAAGTTCTCTATGCTTTCCCCCTTCCTCTCCTATTCGAGTACTAGTCAAATCAGATCTCAGCCTTGCAGGGTGATTCTGATTGCCGGATGAGCCAGGCGGTCCTGGTACCCACTCCTTCTGTCTCTGACAGTCCATCTTCCCTGTGCCTCCCCAGGAATCACAATCTGTTGACTTGTGCCCAGGGAAGGGTTTGGTATCAGGACCTCAATCCCTCAACCTCAAGGCCTGGCTCTTGAGGAGTTAGAGTTTGCTGATTTACACCTCTCCAGGGTGTTCTTGAGATCCTAAAGGCTTCCAGAAAGCCTTCCATTAGGGCTTCTTATAGTTCTAAATGGAAAAGGTTTTCCATTTGGTGTGCTGGGAAAATATTTCCCAGAATCTGCTGAATTGCCCTTTTGTTAGATTACATGGTACATCTTAATTCCTTGGGTCTCAGACCAGCTACCCTGAGAGTTCATTTGGCAGCTGTGTCTGCTTTTGTGTCAGCAGGAAAGTCATCCCTCTTTCCTCTCATCCTGTGTTTTCCAAGTTTTTGAGGGTTACTCCATACTAATCCTCCCTTTAGGGAACCGGCCCTGCTTGGGACCTTAATGTTTGCATTGCCCAGTTAATGCAACCCCTTTGAACCTCTGACTTCTGCAGGCTTAAGTACCTAACTTGGAAAACTGTTTTCTAGTGGCTATCACTTCTGCCAGACATAAGTGAATTGCAAGCCTTGTCAGTGGAGACTGTCTTTATTTCTTTCCACAGGGATAAGGTAGTCCTTAGGACTAATAGGAAGTTTTGCCTAAGGTGGTTTCAGATTTCCATCTTAACCAATCTATCTCCCTTCCAGTATTTTCACTGATCACTTCTCTTGGGTGAGAGGAGGTTGCACAGCCTGGATGTTAAGAGCTCTTAGTTATTATATAGAGCGTACCAAAGGTCACAGGTTCGAATCCCTCCAACTTTTCCTTACCTGTGGTGAAGTTGGGAAAGGCAAATCTGCCACTAAGAGATCAATAGCCAGGTGGATTGTCTCTTGTATCCAATTTTGTTATCAGAAAGTGGGCAGAGCCCCCGGTTTGAGGGCTCATTCTACCAGGGGTACAGCTGTGTCTCTAGCTGCTGCCAGAGATATCCCTTTATTAGAGATTTGCCAGGCTGCTACTTGGAAAACGGTACACCTTTTACAAGCATTACTCCTGGATGTCTAGGCCAGGAGAGATGCTCGGTTTAGCACAGCTGTTCTTCAGAGCCTATTCTAAGTAGGTTCTGCCCTCCTCCATGGAGGTACTGCTGTGTATTCTGCTAATGTCTATAATATAGCAAGACTTCATGTTGTTTGAAGAAAAAATTACTCACCTTAGTAATGTTGTTTCTTCTAATGGAGTCTTGCTATATTATAACCTCCCAACCTGCCCCTCTCAGAACCTCTACTGGTGGGGTGCGGGCAACTTAGTGTGGGCACTACTTACGTCCTGTTAGCATTTTGTCCCTTTGGGACTTTGGGGTGTGTGTGTGTACACGTGTGTGTTTTATTATACTTATGTTCCATTTTCATATTATTAGAATGGTGTTAGTATTTCTGGTCCCCTGACTTGAGTCTTGGGTGTTGGGACCATCAATGGTTGTTATTATTTAGGTAGCCATTTGGCTAGTGTAGGTTACAGCTTCCACACAGACCTTAGTGAGTTTGGCTCGTAAAGATCTGACAGTTGAAGTTTGAAAGGACACAGATAGAGCTGCTCTCGTGCCAAAATTCTATTTTGGAATGGTTTTAACCATTTCACTCCGGGGCAGTTCTAGAGCTGGAACAAACTGCTAATATCTATAATATAGCAAGACTCCATTAGAAGAAACAACATTACTAAGGTGAGTAATTTTTTCTTCTATACCTCCTGTGGACAAGAGAATGGACGAGAGGTATTCTCTCTCAGGCTCAGATACGGAGTTCCTTACCGAGCAATGCAGCCATGTTGGGGTAATGCAGGCTGCTGCCTGTGATAAGGCAAATATGCCCTTGGCTTCACACCCCCCAGATAAGGACTCCAGGAGGATTGATGCCATGGCAAAGAAACAGTACATGGCAGCATCTTTGGGACTCAGGCAGGCTAATTATATGGCCTATACAGCTAGATACCAGAAGTCTAGATGGGACACTGTAATGGCTCTGGCTAAACAGGTCCCTGGCCAGCTTGCCAAGGAGCTGGAGCAGGTGGCTGCAGATGGTATTGAGGCATCCAAGGTGCAATTTCATGCTGCAGTGGACACCAGTGATGTTTCATCTAGAGTCACGGCTACATCTGTGGCCCTTTGTAGGATGGCTTGGCTCAGATGTACTAGCCTGTCTCAGGATACCCAGACTAAGGCCATGGATTTTCCTGTTGTGGGTAATTCTCTGTTTGGGGAGCAAACAGAGAACTACATGAAGAAAATGGATGAAGACAGGACCACCTATAGGAGTGCTCAGGCCAAGGAAAGGCAAGCCACTCCCCAGAGTCAGCATTCAGGGGCAGGGGCAGGCCTTTTCATGAAACCTTCTACCAAGCCCAGGCCTCCTCTTCCGCCTTTGCCCAGAGGGGTTCTTCAGAGAGAGGCAGGCGGGCACAAGCAGGCCTGCTACCACCCCTCAGCCTAAAGCCCCTACCAAACAGGCACCCTGATGGGTTTGCAAGGGCCGATTCTCCACCACCTGTAGGGGGCAGGCTGGCTTACTTTGTCCAGGACTGGATGTCTTTAACATCAGACAAATGGGTCCTGGAAGTAGTGAGCCAGGGACTGGTTCTCAGCTTCAAAAAAATTTCCCAAGATGAGAACCAGATCCTTTCCACCTGCAGATCCTTCAGAGGCACTTGCCTTAGAGGCAGAGGTCTCTTCCCTCTTGGCTCTGAGAGCCATAGAAAGGGTTCCACCCCTACACAAGGGAAAAGGATTGCACTCCAGGTGCTTCCTAACTCCCAAAAGACAGGAGAATGGCGGCCCATCCTGGATCTCAGATATTTAAACAAGCACCTTTTAAAGCCAAAGTTCAAAATGGTGACTCTGGGAATAATTCTACCTTCTCTAAGGCCAGAAGACTGGCTGGTTTCCCTGGACCTCAAGCATGCCTATTTCCACTATCTTATCAGAAGCTCCCACCAAAAGTACCTCAGGTTCGAGTTGCCCTCAGGCCACTATCAATTCAGAGCAATGCCCTTTGGCCTAACTTCAGCTCCAAGGGTGTTCACAAAATGCCTGGCAGTGGTGGTTGCTTTCCTAAGGAGAAAAAAGATCTCCATCTTTCCATACCTGGATGACCGGCTCTTAGTAGGTCAGTCTCCAGACCAAGTCAGGTCACACCTACAGATAACTCAGCAACTGCTCACTTCTCTAGGATTCCTTCTGAATCTTTCAAAGTCAGTTCTAGAGCCTGTGCAGCTCCTCATCTTCATAGGGGCAGAGCTGGATACACTAAAGGCAAGAACCTTCCTTCCCCTGGACAGGGCAAGGACCCTTGTTACACTGGCCTCTTCATTCACCCTCCAGGTGTCTCGACCAGCAAGGCATTTTCTGCAGCTCCTAGGCCACATGGCTGCCTCTACAGCAGTGGTTCAAGGAGCAAGATTTCAGATGAGGGACATTCAGTTCTACTTAAGAGCCTTCTGGTCTCAGAGAAAGGATCCTCTGACCAAACTAATCCCAGTGACTCGAACCCTGATCCAGGCTTTGCAATGGTGGCAGGATCAGGACAACCTAAGACAAGGAGTTCCCTTTGTCACTCAATCCCATTCTCTAATCCTTACTACAGATGCCTCCCTCTTGGGATGGGGAGCCCACTTGGTGGACCTGACCACCCAAGGGTTGTGGTCACCTCAAAAATCTTTGCTTCACATCAGTCTCTTAGAACTCAGAGCAGGTTTCTAGCACTTCAAGCTTTTTCCAAGTCTGTTCAGAACAAAGTAGTTCAGATCAGGACAGACAATACCACCACAATGTGGTGCATCAACAAGTAAGGGGGCACTCGGTCTATGGCCTTGTGCACAGAGGCAATGAAGTTGTGGTCTCTGGCCTATTCCCTGAATACCTGTCTCATAGCAGTGCACCTCCCAGGGAAGGACAATGTCCTGGCAGATGCTCTCAGCAGGATATCTCAGGGCCATCACGAATGGTCCGTAGATCCCCTGATTTTGAAGGTGATCTTCAGATGGGGCACCTCACAGATAGATCTTTTTGCAGCCCCAGACAATCACCAACTTCCCCTTTTTTGCTGCAGGCCCCCAGTGTTGGGCTCAGTCCCCCTGGATGCCCTAGTTCTCAATTGGGAAGGGAAGTTCCTGTATGCTTCCCCCCCTTCCCTCTCCTGTTCAAAGTACTAGTCAAAATCAGGTCTCAGCACTGCAAGTGATTCTGATTGCTCCAGATTGGGCCAAACAGCCCTGGTACCCCCTCTTGCTGCCCTTAGCAGTCCACCTTCCCCTGTCTCTTCCCAGGAATTACAACCTGTTAACATGTTCTCAGGGGAGGGTTTGGTATCCGAATCTCAAATCTCTCAATCTCAAGACCTGGCTCTTGAAGAGTTAGAATTTGCGGATTTGCATCTCTCTCAAGGTGTTCTGGATATTTTAAAGGCTTCTCGAAAGCCTTCCACCAGAAAGACTTACAACTCAAAATGGAAAAGATTTATTATTTGGTGCTCTGGGAAGCATATTTCTCCAGAGTCTGCTGAGTTGCCTGCAGTCCTTGACTATATGGTTCATCTCAATAGCTTGGGACTCAGACCAGCTACACTTAGAGTGCATCTGGCAGCTGTCTCTGCTTTCTTGTCAGTAGGCAAGCACTCTTCCCTTTCAGCTCATCCTGTCTTCTGTAAGTTCTTCAAGGGATTGCTGCATACCAATCCTCCCTTCAGGGACCCTGCCCCTGCTTGGGACCTTAATGTTTGCATTGCTCAGCTTATGCAACCCCCTTTTGAGCCTTTGTCCTCAGCAGAGCTTAAGTACTTGACTTGGAAAACTGTGTTCTTGATAGCCATTACTTCTGCCAGACACATAAGTGAGTTACAGGCCCTGTCAGTGGAGCCTGATTTTATCTCTTTCCATAGAGATAAGGTGGTCCTCAGGACTAATAGGAAGTTTTTGCCTAAGGTGGTTTCAGATTTCCACCTTAACCAGTCTATGTCTCTTCCTGTTTTCTTCACTGACCATTCCTCCTCTGGGGAGAGGAGGCTGCACAGCTTGGATGTGAAAAGGGCCCTTAGCTACTACATAGAGCGCACCAAGGGTCACAGGTTTGACTTCCTCCAACTGTTCCTCACTAATGGTGAGGTTGGTAAGGGAAAACCTGCCACTAAGAGATCTATTGCCAAGTGGATTGTCTCTTGCATACAATTTTGCTATGAAAAACTAGGTAGAATCCCACCCTCAGGCATGAGGGCTCACTTTACCAGAGGTACAGCTGCTTCCCTGACTGCTGCCAGGGATATTCCTATCTTAGAGATTTGTCAAGCAGCCACCTGGAAAACAGTACATACTTTTACCAAGCATTACTCTCTGGATCTCCAGGCTAGGAGTGATGCTCGGTTTGGCACAGCAGTGCTTCAGAGCCTATTCCTGAAGTAGGTTCTGTCCCTCCTCCATGGAGGTACTGCTTGGTAGTCTGCATATGTCAGAATACAGCAAGACTTCATGTTGTTTGAAGAAAAAATTACTCACCTTAGTAATGTTGTTTCTTCTAATGGAGTCTTGCTGTATTCTGACCTCCCCCCCCCTCTCAGAACCTGGGTTTTGGGATGTGGGTGGGCAGCAACAGTGTTGGCACTCTGGAGGTGCCCCCTTTTTCTCACCCTCTTAATTTGGGTGTGTGTGTTGTGTTTTGTTTTATTTTTGGGTTTCCTGACTTGAGTCTTTGCCTTGGAAACCAAAAATATTTTTATTATATTTTAGTAGCCAGTTGGCTAGTGTAAGTTTACAGTTTCCACACAGGACACCCAGTGAGTATAGCTCGTAAAGATCTGGCGGTTTGAGTTCAAACAACAACAGACAGAGTCTCAACCGAGCTCGAGCTCAGCGTTCCATGCCTTGCATGGAAAGTTAACTCTTTCCTCTCCGGGGCAGTACAAAGGTTGGACATCACTGCATATGTCAGAATACAGCAAGACTCCATTAGAAGAAACAACATTACTAAGGTGAGTCATTTTTTCTTGTATACAGAAATACAGTATAAACATATGTGTGTGTATGTGTATTAGGGTTCTCTCTGTCTTAAACTGCTGAAACTTTCTTCATCTTCCACAGCGCTGCTTTAGCTTTGTCTGCAGTTCACCATCTACAAGATGCAAAAATATTTCTTCCAAAGCAGCAACAGCTTAAACGCATTGCTTCTGCATTACGGACACCTGGACAGAAAAAAGAACATGTATGTATTCTAAGATGGGTTCTAAACTGAAGTTGTGATTCTCTGTTTGTGAAGCACATGCTGCTACTTCTTTAAAACAGCAATTCCTGTTGACAAATTATTTATGTACTTCATTATGCACAGCAGTTTAAGTCCTAATGGGGATCCCTGGGGTTCATTATTGTTTCCAAGTCCATTTATATGATAAAAGAAAGCCACGGAACTCACCCAGCATAGAAAGAATAAAACTGCTGACCACACTATAAGGTTTGACAAAGCCCTATCAGGTGACATGTCAGTTCGTTTGGGTGTCCTCATGCTGAAGGGCTCAGCTTACTTGTACTGAATAAACTGCATGTATTTTTGCACCTTACAGTGTGGTCAGCAGTTTTATTCTTTCTATGCTGGGTGAGTTCCGTGGCTTTCTTTTGTTGATTACATGGTGTCACTCAGAACTGTGCCCTTGCAGGTGGCTCTGACATTTTTCTGGCTTTCCATTTATATGAGTCATTTCATTTCACGTTCCCCATGTTTGAGCTTTATTTATGGCCTGCAGTTAGTTCTGCTACATCTGGACCAAGAGTCACAAAACTTTGCCCTGACGCAAATCCGGTATTGCATGAGCAAACTGGGGTTTGCACCGAGTTACCATTCACAAAAGCCCAGTTTGTGCACTCTTACCGGGTTTGTGCTGGGGTAAATGAGGGGAGGGGATGAATATTGGCGCTGTCCAATCATGCACATTTGTCTACAAGAAGAGATTCTTGTGCGGTCCTTTGCACTGAGCAAATACTGACAACCGAGACCTTGCCTTATCCCATGCAACCCTAGTGGTCAGCAGAGGTACTACAGCAGCCCCCACCGCGACGCTGATCGCAGGCCCGCGTAAACTAGTTTGCTTCCTCGGTGCTAGTGGTCTCTCCCCGCAATCGCGGGCCCAATAGACAAACAATAAGTTTCCCTGGTGGAAATTGTCCCCCCTGCCAATCGCTGGACCGATAGAAAGAAAATGCATTTCCCTGGTGGCAGTGGTCGTCGTCCCCCATGATCACCAGCCTGATTATTCAAAGATAGATTTCCCTGGTGCTAGTGGTCCCCCCACACCGATCACTGGCCCAATAGGTAATAAATATGTTTCCCTGGTGTCCAGTGGTCCCTCCCCCATCCATACCCATGCCCGATCTGTCATCAGTGTGCCCTGGTGTCCAGTGGTTCCCCCCATCCCAATCCCCTATACAGTAAATCTATACAATTCCCTGATGTCTAGCACACCCCCCAGCTCTGTCAATAATATAATGTATACTGTACGCGCCCATTTACAGTTCAGTCAGTGGCCAGCCGTGGTGGAGAGCAGAGGGCTGTGCCGGACGCCGGCTCGGGGTCGGGATGAGGGGTGCAGGGTGGTGGGGCACTACCTGTTGGGGTGAGGGGGTGGGGAGTCTACTAGACACCAGGGAATGGTATTGATTTATTGTATAGGGGATTGGGATGGGGGGAACCACTGGACACCAGATCATACTGATGACAGATTGGGCATGGGTGCAGGTGGGAGGAGGGACCACTGGACACCAGGGAATATGAAATACAGATCGGACATGGGTGCAGGTGGGAGGAGGGACCACTGGACACCAGGGAATATGAAATACAGATCGGACATGGGTGCAGGTGGGAGGAGGGACCACTGGACACCAGGGAATATGAAATACAGATCGGACATGGGTGCAGGTGGGAGGAGGGACCACTGGACACCAGGGAATATGAAATACAGATCGGACATGGGTGCAGGTGGGAGGAGGGACCACTGGACACCAGGGAATATGAAATACAGATCGGACATGGGTGCAGGTGGGAGGAGGGACCACTGGACACCAGGGAATATGAAATACAGATCGGACATGGGTGCAGGTGGGAGGAGGGACCACTGGACACCAGGGAATATGAAATACAGATCGGGCATGGGTGCAGGTGGGAGGAGGGACCACTGGACACCAGGAATATGAAATACAGATCGGACATGGGTGCAGGTGGGAGGAGGGACCCTGGACACCAGGGAATATAAATACAGATCGGACATGGGTGCAGGTGGGAGGAGGGACCACTGGACACCAGGGAATATGAAATACAGATCGGACATGGGTGCAGGTGGGAGGAGGGACCACTGGACACCAGGGAATATGAAATACAGATCGGACATGGGTGCAGGTGGGAGGAGGGACCACTGGACACCAGGGAATATGAAATACAGATCGGACATGGGTGCAGGTGGGAGGAGGGACCACTGGACACCAGGGAATATGAAATACAGATCGGACATGGGTGCAGGTGGGAGGAGGGACCACTGGACACCAGGGAATATGAAATACAGATCGGACATGGGTGCAGGTGGGAGGAGGGACCACTGGACACCAGGGAATATGAAATACAGATCGGACATGGGTGTAGGTGGGGGAAGGACCACTGGACACCAGGGAATATGAAATACAGATCGGACATGGGTGCAGGTGGGGGGAGGGACAACAGGACACCAGGGAAATATATTACCTATTGGGATGGCGATTGGCGGGGTGGGGACCAATAGCACTGAAATCTATCTTCGTCATCGAGCCAGCGATCAGGGGACTACTAACCTTAGGAATTCTTATTTTTTATGCGATCGGCGGTGATCATCATGGGGGCACTAGCACCAGGGACTAAGGCCGTGTGTCCAGCAGGGGTTGGGTGGGGGTGCATTAGGTTCAACACAGCCTATGCAAATGGTCCCATAATGGACATGCAAATGGCCACTTAGTGCCTTGCGTGCCCAGTGGGCTCATTTACATGGCTGCTTTCGTGAATAGGAAATAGCATACCTGCAATATTTGTTATGAGCCATACTCCTGGCTTCATGTTGGGGAGGTGCTAGTGGGGTTAGTGCTAGCAGTAATGGGGTTAGTGCTAACTTGACCTAGCCCTATTCTCAGTCGGATAACGCAAGTCGCTGTCTGACTGAGAATAGCAGCGTTTGGTACCTGGGCAAATGTAAAGTGCAAGGCAAATTTTTGCGCTGTGCTTTGCGACTTTTTGTAAATCTAACTCCTGGTGTCCTATAAGGCCTGGGAGCAGGCTACTGTAGTTCATCTTGGTTAGATGAATCTATGAATGAATAAACTATGGGTGGTCAAAAATTGCTAAGAATATTAATAAAGTCTTGAGTCACCATGCTGTATGTAGTGTAGTTCCCCTTCATTTTTATGATTGCTTGCACGCATGTGCAAGAAACATAGTGCCATCATCCGAGTTTTCGAAGGTGTGTCACCCCCTCTTCCAATTCAGTCAGTGTGTTGGCAGGCGCGACCCCTGTCTGCCAATGCATGCTGGAGCTGTCTATGACAAGCTCCAAAATGCAGTGGCATACAGTTGAAAGAGGGAGCTACGCTTCAGTGAGCAGCGATCAGATATCGCCTGCTCATGCACAGCTCACCTTACACACACACACACATACACAGAAACGCATGCACACATACTGCGTGCGGCCCCCCCCCACGCCCGCACTGTACGACCAACGGGGTGCCCAATCCCCAGTCGGCTCACGCCCTCCCAAAGCATCCAGGTGCCACACTGAGGCCCACCCCAGCATGGCAAAATGATGTAATGCCGACGGGGTGCCCAACCCCATCGGCTTCACTATCTCTCCCGAGTACAGGGTGCCACGCTGGCAGATGCCATGGCCGACAGGGTGCCCAATCCCCGTCGACTCCACGCCTCCCCAGCGTCCTTGTGCCACACTGAGGCCCACCCTAGTGTGGCAAACGTCACCGCTGCTGAATAAAAAAACACCTGTAAAGAAAACGGTCCCACGCAGTCTCCCTGACCCCCACAACCCGCACCCACCCACTGCGCACCCTGCCTCCCCACACCCCCCTCACCCCATACTTCACCTCTGGAGCTTACGTGACATTCTCGTGGACCGGGAACACGCCTGCACCTTCAAAGCCGACCGCCAACTGAGGAAATGCCGTAAGCTGTATAATGGGATAGGTAGGGTTTTCAACTTTATTGCATATCTCAGGCATTTTTTGAATTTTTGCACCAAATTTTCAACATGGGGTTTTGGGACCCTCCTCATGAATTCTTGCACTGTCATGGCGCTATTTTGGGCAAGTAAGATTTCGCAACCACTGCACGAAAATCACCTTTCTGGATTGATTAATGAAACGACACTGCCAGTGTTCATAAGGTGGGCTCCCAAAGACTATTTGAATGGGTGGAAAAATAAAAATTACTGTTTTCGATATAAGCTATGGTTCCTACCTTCATCGGAAGTTCACAATTTTCAATATTTTCACTCCAGATTTTCAACATTGCCATTTTACCACACCTTCTTATGAATAGTACAGCTGTCATTTTCAATCTCATCCAAAATGTGTTTCGCCCATGTAGCACAATGGCGCAGCGGTGTGCGGAAATCAATGCTAGGGACACATTAAGAAAATCACACTGACACTGTTCATAAGCAGAGGTCTTAAAATGGCTATGTTAAGCTGGTGAAAAATCTTAAAATGACTTTACAGCGTGCGCTATGCAGTTTCTATGCACTCGTAAGTTTGCGAAATTTCAATATTTTCACTCCAGATTTTCAACATTGCCATTTTACCACAGCTTCTTATGAGCAGAACAGCTGTCATTTTCACATCTCACCCAAAGCGTGTTTCCATACATGTAGCTGATAATGGCATGATGGGTGTCGCGAAATCAATTAAAGGACACATTAAGAAAATCACAGTGAGACTGTTCATGAACAGAGGCCTTAAAATCGCTATGTTGAAAATTTGGTGAAAAAATTCTTAAAAATGACTGTTTTTCGAGCGTGCGTTGCGCAGTTCCTACGCATGCTCGTAAGTTCGTGAATTTTCAATATTTTCACTCCAGATTTTCAACATTGCCATTTTACCACACCTCCTTATGAGCAGTACAGCTGTCATTTTTCACATCTTGGCCAAAATGTGTTTCCGCCCATGTAGTGCACGATGGCGCAGTCAATGTGCGAAATCAATGTATGGGACACATCAAGAAAATCACAGAGACACTGTTCATGAGCAGAGGTCTTAAAATGGCTATGTTGAAAATTTGGTGAAAAAATTCCTAAATGACTGTTTTACGAGCGCATGCTATAGTTCCTATGCATGCTCGTAAGTTTGCGAATTTAATATTTTCACTCCAGATTTTCAACATTGCCATTTTATTACACTTCTTATGAACAGTATAGCTGCCATTTTTCATATGTCACCCAAAATGTGTTTTCAACATGTAGCGCATAAATGGTGCTGTTGGAAAGTAAGCAATGTTTGGGACAGATTAAGAAAATCATAGTTACACTATTCATGAGCAGAGGTCCTAAAATGGCTATGTTGAATGTGGTGACAAAGTCCATAAAATGACTGTGTTCATGTGAGCATTGCGCAGTTTTCACGCACCCCTCGTAAGTTCAATGGACTATGTAATATTTTTCAGTCCAGATTTCACCAGTGGCATTTTTCCACACTTCCTCATGAACAGTACAGCTGTCATTTTCACAACATGGTCAAGTGTGTTTCCACACTTTCAGCGCAAGAGATGCATGGTCGCTGTGGGAAATCATTGTTCGGGACAGATAAAGAAAATCACGGTGACACTGTTCATGATCGGAGGCACCAAAATGCCTGAGTTGACAATCTGCTATAAAAAATCCCCAACCTAATTATATTACGGGTGTGCGTTGCACAGTTTCTATGTATGCTCGTCACTTCACCATTTTTTTAAATATTTTTACTGCAGATGCAACTTTGCCATTTTACATCTCCCATGAACAGTACAGCTGTCATTTTTATATCCTGTTGGAATGTTTTCACTGTGGTGCTAAATGCGAATCGCTGTGCATAAGCAGCTTTGGCTAACAAACTGATATTCCCTGTTCATGAGGTGGGCCACAAAAAAAAAAATAAAGAAAAATTTGGAGTGAAATACCAACGAATGCCTGAGGTATTAGGGTTTCCAAACCATAACGCCCAACCCTGTAGAATGACAGGCATCAGGGGTGTGACTTGGGATTGTTGCCTGTAATGCTCATACCATTCCACACCCTGCAGCCAGTGAGAAGCATCGAGGTATGCCTTGGACTCTTCGGACCCAAAGTTCACCCCATTCTCCTATATCGCACCCATCTCTCTGTATTTCCTAATGGAATGGGGTGCGCATAAGGACCAAAGACCCCAAGGAACACCGTGATACTTGCCAGTGTCTGCAGGGTGGGGTGTACTGAAATTGCGTGGCCGTTATGCCTGACAACCCAAAGGCACACCCCAATGCCTGTCACTCTCTGCAGGGTGGTGGTGGGGTTGGCTTCAGTTCAATACTTCACTGCCATTCCTATTACGCAGCTCTGTAACTTCTACACTACCACTGCCAATGCCAGCAAGCAAACATTCGGCATTGACAAATGCTTGTTTTAATATCTATTTGTGCGGTTTATGGTTTTCTTAAGTTTCAGTCATTTTACAAGGTGAATGCACCCTGTTTATTTCTTCGTTTAAAACCACCATGCCTAGAGTTTTGCCTGTCTGGACTTCCTCAGTGGTATGGTAGTTTATCTTATCCCTGGAACATTGCTTCTTAATTTATAGTCTCTCGCTATGTTTTCTTTGCAGCATTCATGTAGTTTCAAGTCCCCTTCCATCCTTATGTCTCTAAGGACTTGTGATTCTTAATGGTGAACAGTCAGCTTCATAGCCATACTCATCTGAGTCATTAATTCAGGAACAGCGTTCCAGGAATAAGACAGATAGCCTGATTACTGTCTTTGCACCTTACCATTATAAAAATTTATGAAAGTCAAATGAATTAGGGAAAAGTGGTATCCTATGAGAAAGGAGATATGGGGCATTATAACAGTTAAAAAAAGATGAACCAGACTTTCAAGCAGTGGTGAATAGCTGGTTTAAAATAAGTAATTGTTTGATCTTCCAAGAATCAATCTTCACTATTGATTCCTACTTGTAGGTCTAAGCCAGAGGTGCTAGGACCCCACAAGAGTCAAAATGTTTCTGGTGGGAGCTGGTGATGTAAGAGACCCTGCACATGCGTCACCACATGCGTCCACTGATGTGCAGCGGAGCCAGGCCTCAGCTGCCTTAGTTCCTTTTCCCCACCATTGAGAGCACATTAGTAGCATCATCATGCTCTTTGTCGGGGTCAGAACTTCACTGTCTATACAACAACAGTGTTCCGTTCTTCTGATTTAGTATTCAATATGCTAGTGTTTATTTTTTGTCAGTTCAGGTAGTTTAACACAAATATTTACAGTGTCTCTGGGCCGTACCTTGTGCTAACGGTCGATGACCATGGAAGAAAGTATGAAGCCTGAAAAGGCAAGTTGCAGTGGCAGTGGGGCTCTATCTGGTCAACACCTCTTTCTGGGCAGGAGCTCTGTCAATGGGCAGGCAGGCACCTAGTGGGGGAAGCCCTCCTGGAATCGCAAAAAGAAATGGTCCAGATTCTGCACATGCTCAGTGTCGGGGTCTTTACAATGTTCAACCTCAGCCTCTTCCTCATAAAAGGGGATAGCTATAAGGGAATCTTGGGATAGGCATAGGGGAATCTTAGTGGAAAGAAGGGAGGAGGGAGAAAAAGCCAAAGATCAAGTTGGGTCTGTGCTGATACTATAGGTATGGAAAAATGAGCAGACTGGGTTGGCCAAGTGGTCTTTTCTGCTATCAGATACTATGGTTCTGTCTTTTTTTCTCCTAAGAAAGGGAAACATACTCTGGTCATTCTGCTGTGAGACAGTCGAATTCAATGGGCCTGGATTTCCTGACGTTGTCGACAATGACACTGGGCCGCCTAGGCCTATAAGACTGGTGTCGCTGTCCAGAGTCTCCATCTATTAAAGAGAACCCCAGTGAGCAGTTCAGCCACTGGACAGCTCTTACAGATAAGTTGTGCAGCACCATTTCTGATGACAGCCCCCGATTTCTCAGGCTTGGCTGGGCTGGCACTCTGTGCATTGCAGCTTGACTTAGGTGCGCAGCTGACCACAGCACTGGTCTCCAGTCTGATGCCACGAATGGCAGCACTGACATCTGCCCCAATTGTGGTGTTGTCTCTGTCCCCTTTGGGGCAGATACAGTGCCACTGCTCACTTTGGTGCCAGATTGGTTGTCAGCACCATATGCAGTGCCACATGCAGTGCCGGACACAGGTCACTTGGGGTCCACCCCTGTGCCACTTGTGACACCACGTGCTATGATGCATGAGCCTGCGGCATTGAGATCATTCCCTTCAGAGCCACCGGCAGCTTTGTCTGAATGCATGGGACAGACATAAGGCAATTCTTGTGGGAGGTAGGAAGAAGTAGGCTGTTGGTTAACTAGGATCTGCAGCTTATCCAGTAGGTTGGGAAATGGGCAGACTAGGCGTGCCAAGTGGTCCTTATTTGCCGTCAAAGTCTATGTTTTTGTGTTAAGTGCTCCCACCAGCACTGTTTCCTAGGCCCCTGGGGCCAACACTGTTGCATACTTTGCTATCGGCTCTTCAACCCCTCCTCTCTACTGACCGCTGGCTTCACCCCAGACATCCATCAACAAATCACGGGTGTAACCTTTGATGGCACTTACATGTTTGGACAGAAGGTGAAGCAGTCTCTTAAGGATTCTTATAAAACCAGAATAACTCTTAAGCCCACCAGGCCAGCTGCCTAAAACCCACAGAAGGGTACAGTACATGACTTTTTTCACAACAAGCAGTCCTTTCGTGGCAGGGGTAGGGGAGCTCTAAACAATAAATATCACCCTCCCCAGGCCTAGAAAAAAAGCACAGCCAAAGACATGGGCACTGTAAGCGCTCAGTGTCACCATCTGAAGCTATGGCTCCAGATCTACTTGAGCTGCCTGAGAGGGACCTCTCCTCCCCAGTAGGGGCACCTCACACATTTTTACTGTCAGTGGGAATCCCTCTCGATGGACAAGTGAGCTCTCCAGATCATCCAAGAAGGGTACTCCCTGGAACTGTTGGAAACCCCTCTGGACTAACCTCCCAGAAGGCAACTCCCCTTGTCAGCTCACATATCAGAGCTTCTGACTCAGGAGATTGTGGACCTTCTGAGAAACAGGGCAGTGGTGAGTGGAAATAGTACCAGGGTTAGAACAGAATATAGGGTTCTATTCCCAGTACTTGCTGATATCTATGAAATCGGAGCATGCACCCCATTCACAACCTTATAAATCTTAACAAATACATGAATCGAAAAAAGTTCAAGATGACATCTCTAGGATCTCTGCTACCCTACCTGAAACATCAGGATTGGCTAGTGTCACTGAATAAAGTGAATATGCAGGATGCATGCCACCACATACTGGTGTACTCCAGCTGCCACAATTACCTTTGGTTCTGTGTGCAAGGGCAACACTACCAGTTCAAAGTCCTACCCATTGGGCTTTCCTCGACACTGCAAGTCTTTATAAAGTGTTTTGCAGTATTCGTAGCACACCTCGGAAAGCTAGGACATCAAGTTTTCCTATATCTGGATGACAGGCTAATCTCAAGCCCTTCCAAACAGGAGACAGAGCAGCCAGTGACCACTGCCTCTCAGTTCCTAACATCCATGGGAGTCCTTTTGAACCTCTTGAAGTCTCAGCTGAATCCCTTCCAGGAACTGCTGCTTACAGGAGCTGTTCCAGACATGACAAAGCTGAAAATAGACAAAGCCACGGGAGTTTTTTTTTAATTTTCAGAGGAGTTGGCGCTGATGGCGCCTCCGCCGAAAGTGACGCATCGCGTGATGCGCGAGGGGTGGCTGTTAGGCACTGCAGACTCCTCCTATATCCCAGTTCTGTTTCTCCCACTGTCGAGGCTGCACCTGCTGCGTGGAGTGTCGGAAAAGTTTACTGCGCCACTAGGCCATTTTTGTCGAAGTTCAACGCCGTGTTATCTCCTGTATCCTGATTCGTTTCCCGATGTCGTCTATCCGGTAAGACCGTTTCATTTATTATTTTTTGACAACGCCGGGAACTTTTCTGTTTTTCAAAATTATTTTCGCATCATGTCTGGTTCGGGAGCTAAACGTAAGTCGAAAGCGGGTCATGCCCCTATACGTCGGTGCTCCTGTGGCCGGCATTTTTCCGTTTTGGACCAGCATGATGTCTGCCCTCGGTGCCTGGGACCCAACCATGATATGGATAGATGTGACACCTGTTTCTTGATGGACCGCCATTTTCTCGAAGACCGCGCGTTTAAAATCGGCAAGGCCCCGCCGACTTTTGGAGGACGGCGTCACTCTTGGGCCTCCCAGGTCAGATCTTTAGACCCTTCCTCCGGGTTCCCTCCCAGGCCTATACGGTCTGGAGAAGAGGAGGCCTCCTCATCTTCAAGTCTTGATGAGGAGGAGCCCTCTTCTGCAGTGTCAGGTGAACGTCGTGGTCCCTTCCGGGGCCGCGGTGGAGACACCGCCTTGGCAGTCACCTCTTCGGAAGTGCAGGCTCCCCCAGTGTCGTGGCCCGTGGTTGCTGGGCCCGGCGTGGTCGGACCCTCAATGCCACTTTCTAGCACCGCTTTGGATCCTGGCGCTGCTTGCAGTGCCAGTGATCAAGGTGATGCCGTTTTGGCTCTCAGCACCGTTGGCAGTGCCACAGACCCGGTCAACTCTATTAGTGTTGCCATTTTGAACCTCGGTGCCCGGGACTCGGCTGGAGCTGCGGACGAGTCGGGGACGGGTTCCGGTGTAGTCGGCGCTGCATCTACGCCAAACGGCGCCGTGGGTGGCACTGGCACTGTTTGCGGCACCGTTTCTCAGGGGACTCCTGGGGTGGCCAGTATTGAGGTTCTTCTGGTTGGCTCTTCCTCAGAAGTGGATGACTCAAATACGGACCCATCCTCGCTCCCCGATTCCTCAGGATTGGAGTCTTCTGTTGGAAATGGTGCCAGATGGCCCAGAGCACCCATTCCTCAGTCTCCACAACAGTCTTCCTCTGAGGACTCCCAGGCTGGGGGTGGCCTGGGGTCCCTGGGGGGGACTGGCATGGAGATGGGGGGTCTGTTCTCCCAGAGGGAGCTGTGGCAGCTGCTGTCCCCGGTGCTACTGCGCCTTCTCGGGGGGGACTGGGGGCCTTGTCTTCGGGGGGCTTCCCTGAGAGAACCCCAGATCGACGAGCTCTGTCACTGGCATCAAGGAGGAGAGCGTCCTCAGAGTCTGAAGGGTTGCAGGGCTGGGGTGAGGCACACCGAGTTCCGCCTGCTACCTCTCGGGGTGCAGGTAGAAGCCATAGTGCCAAGCCCCGCCTCTCCCTTTTAGGCTCAAGGGATCCTTCCGGTGGCGTTGCTGTGGGCTGCCCTTCTGGATCCTTGCAGCCCCAGGTACATCACAGGGGAGGACCCCCTTCCAGGCTCTTCCAAGGTTCTCATCCCCAGAGTTCCATTCTGCGACCTGGTTTGTTATCCAGGACCCCGCCAGCTCGGGCTCTGTTCCCCAGATTCCAGAACATTAGCAGAGGTCAGTTACCTACTTGTAAGTGCCCCATCCCATTCCTCTGCAGCCACCCCCCTCTCTCCTGGGCCATGTCAGTCCTACTGGTCCGTTATCCTGGGAGACATTCAGAGACACTGTGTCGGCCTCCCCTCAAATGTTAGATATATGCATGAGTGGGTGTTTCACCTATCCCCACCGCCGCAGGATTCCTCTGGACATTCATGTTCCCCATCCTCCTCATCTCCCTCCTCGGAGGGAGAGGAACCTCCTGCTCACCTCTCTTCCGACGCTGATTTCACGGAACATCAGCACTTCCTTTCGAGGATGATTGGGGACCGCCGTATCTCCTGTGTTAGGTGAGACAATACTGAACGGGAGACGAATGAATTCCTTAGTGAATTCAGTGCCCAACATCTGGTGGTGCCATGCTGGCCTATTCCTTTCCAGGAGGCATCTATCTGTTCCTGGAAGTCTCCAGTCGACCCTATTCCAGCCCCGGCAGACTGCAGGAGGAGGCATTGTGCCCCATCCGAGTCCCTAGGTTCTCTTCCCAACCCGCCTTCAGGATTGGTGTCCCTAGAGACTCCTTCCGGGCGCCGCTGCCTGGCGCATGACCGACCACTGGACTGAGATTCCCTACAGTTTGACCGGTTGGGCCAAAGAATGTTCTCTTCCTCTCGTGCAAAGTTGTGTATCGCATCACATCAGGCACACCATGCTGCCTAAAACAGGCGTCTATGGTCAGTGCTATCTCAGCTTCTAGCATCAATGCCTGACATGAAGCAATCTAGACAGGCCATTGCCCTCTCTGCTATAGGCCTGGAGCTGGCAACACACCAGGCAAGGGCATCTTACAGCGCCAATGAGATGGCTTCCAGGCTTGCAGGGACAGCGATCTGCATCGGGCGGATGGCATGGCTTCGTCTATCAAGATTGTTACCCCTGGCCCGGTGTAGGGTGATTCGCTTCGCCTTCCGAGGGACCCATCTTTTTTTACACCAGGGCTAGGAGGCTTCTGCAGGGGCTTCCTCCATCTCCTCATCTCCGGGGGACACTTCCTAGCTCCACTCAGCCTTAGACTTCTCGTCTAATTAGTCCAGGGTCTCTCCCTTCTGTTTTCCACCAGCAGGAGGCTGAGGGTCTTGTTCCCTCAGGGCTTCTCGTGTTCCCCCCCTTTGGGGGGGGGGGGCTTGGCACTCACCCAGGCAGTAATGAATGGTGAAGATTGACAAGGGAAAATATAAAAATTATGTACCTACCGTAATTCTTGATCTTCTCTTGTATCTTCACCATTCATTACTGATACCCGCCCACCTTCCCCTCAAGGGACTCCTACCGATGTCTCCCCTCCCTGCTCATTCCTCCCTATTTGTCTTTGGCCTTTAAGCCAAAACAAAAACAAATCTTGATTTTTTCCGTTCTTCTCTGGACGGATCCAATTTCCGGGGGGAAAAAGGGGAACGAGTAGGATTTATCTCTATCCTGAGGGAATTCTTTCTGATTGCCCCTAGGGGTGACCTCTTGGCTCATTCTTAGCAATGTTATTCAATTCACAGTTAAAGAGACCATCCCTTAAATGTCTCAGTTCCCTCTTTCTAGGTCCCCTATGGCATTCTCAATCTCCTATTGTGTCAGCTTCCACTGGTTTAACGTTGTCCTGACACTACAATTACCTTGAGCTGGTGATCTTTTGCCTTGCCTTCAGGGAGTCCTATTGAGTTTCCACTCTGTCCTTCACATAAAGGGGTGCCTTCTGTAGGGCTTCAGATACCCCCCTTCCCACACACATCTGTATTAGCACTTAACAAGGTGCTAGTGGGCTCCTTCCCCTTCCTAATTGGGCGCTCTCCTTTCGGAACAGATCTTCTGCCTTGGCAGTCTGTGAGCTCTCACCTAGAGTTTAAGGGGTTGAGGATAGCGGGAGGTATAGAGAATCTGCCTTTTGAGTCCAAACTGTGCAAGCGGTTCAGCTTAACCTTTTTTTCAGTTTTATCAAGTGGGATCCTTGCTCCCTTGTTTTTGGTTCCAGGCTTATAAGCCTTTAAACCAATCTCTCAATTGGCAGAGTTCTCCCCTCCAAACATCCCTCTTTCTCTTTTCCTCTCTTCTTCTTCCTTCTTCTTTATCTGTTCTTCCCTTGGAGTTGCCCAAGAAGTGAGGCCTTGCAGTCCCTTAGGGTAGGCATTCCTTTTTCTGTCCTCTACCGGCTTATTCCTTTTTCAGTTTATATCTTTTCCTTTTTCTGTCCTTCAGCTCTCTTGCCTCGCTGTCTTTTTCTTGTACTTATTTTGCCTCTCCGGCTAACAGAACTTGGATGTAGGAGGAGTCTGCGGCACCTAACGGCTGCCCCTCGCGCATCACATGATGTGTCATTCGCAGGGGTGGTGCCATGGGCGCTGACTCCTCTGAAAAAAAAAAAACTCCTGTGGTGGGTGCCTGCCTCTGTCTTACACCCAAGCAGTAATGAATGGTGAAGATACAAGAGAAGATCATGAATTACGGTAGGTATGTAATTTTCATTTTTATTTTATTGGGTGACATGAGAAAGAGATGAGGTGAGGGTAGTGGAGGTGGCCTTTCTGAAATTTAGCAAGGCCTTCGACACTGTGCCACACAGGAGACTAATAAAGAAATTGAGTGGCCTAGGGGTGGTATCCAAAGTGGTGAATTAGGTAAGGAACTGGTTAATGGCTGATTAATGGATAGGTGACAGAGGGCAGTGGTTAACGGCAGTCACTCTAATGAGGGGAGAGTGACTAGTGGGGTGCTGCAGGGCTTAGTACTGGGACCGGTCCTCTTCAGTGTCTTCATAAGTGATATTGCAAAAGAACTGGAAGAGGAAGGTATGCCTTTTTGCAGACGGCACCAAAATCTGTAATAGGGTGGACACTCAGGATGAGGTGGAGAGAATGTGTAGGGACCTTCAGAAACATGAGGATTGGTCAAGAGCATGGAAGCTGGGGTTCAGTGCCGTAAAGTACAAAATCATGCATCTAGGGGCAGAGAAACCCAGGATCTAAGTATAGGATGGAGGAGGTACTGACCATCACTAAACAGGAACAGGACCTTGGGGTTATCATATCTGATGACCTCAAAGTGGCAGGTCAGTATGACAAAGCAGTGGATAGTGGGAGCTGGGATGTATAGGAAGGGTTATATCCAGCAGGAGGAGGGAGGTTGTGTTGCTACTATATTGCTTGCTGGTGATAACCCACACTAAGTACTGTGTCTGGATCTTCCATCAATCAGTCTTCACCACTGAGTCCCTCTTATGGGTCTGGGGCAGGAGGTACTTGAAGCCCACAGGAGCAATTTTTTTGCAGGGAGGGACTCAAGGTCAGCTGCTGATGGTGCCTGTGCACCTTATGTGATGCCAAGTGCGATAGCCAGTAACCGTCGCCTGCTCCCTCATGTATCTCAGTTCTGTTCTTCCCACCATACAGTGCATGCCATGAGAGAGACAGCGTCTCAGTTCCTCATCATCGAATTCTGGCCTGCATCACCACCAAAGTTATTCATGGTGCCTTTCTACTTTGTTATTTTTCATTTTTCATGATGCCAAAGTCCAAGAAGAAGGGGGCTAAAAAGAGCAAGAAAGTCCAACAGCCTCCCATTATGCGTCATTACCCCAGTGGAAAGCAGATGGCTGCAAGGGAGCCTGCCTTGGCCCTCAGCATAGTATGGATCAGTGCAATACCTGCTTTTCAAGGGGCTGCCGTACCCTTGAGGTTCGTGTGGTTAAGTGGGGCCATCCGACCCCTACCTTCAGTGGTAGGCATCACACCTATGCAGTCAAGGCATATTCACTTGGCCTTTTCTCTGGGCCTCTTCCTGGGACATGTGGTTCCATGGAAGTACAGGCTCCTCCTCAACCTCTCCCTGCTGAGGCATCAGAGGCCCTGGTGGGTGGGTCTGGTGGACAGACTGCTCCTTCTGAGCAGCCGGCTGTGAACCCCCCACAGTCTGCCTGCCCTAAGCAGCAGACATTCCCAGTGGTGAGGCCAAAACTGTACACTCAGTCTACACCGGTAGACACCTTGGTGTTGTAGCCTGGTGCCACCCATGTTCCTGTCACCTTTCATGGTGATGGTGAGCTGGGCAGCACTGGATGCGACACCAGGCCCCCCTCTGACACCATTCTTGGTGTCATAGGACAGACCAGCACTGAGGCCAGTGTGCATCCTGTTGCCAATGTGGAGGTTGTTCTTTCCCCAGATATCATTAGCTGCACCGTGGGGGAGAATGATGATGCCTCAAGTGATGGATGCAGCGACATCCATGTTGTCAGTCCTGCGCCAGGCACTATATACAATACCAGTGACTGTGTCATCCCTGGCCCCGGTGCTGCTCATGGTGCTGGAGTCGGGTATGGCTCGGGGGTCGAAGCCAGGGCCAGTGCTAAGCAAACACCGAGGCTGGTGCCGGCCACGGTGACAGGGGTGAAACTATCTCAAAGGACATTGTCAACCCTGAGCCTAGTGCTTTAGGCAGCATGAGTTCAGTCTGATGGTGGCCCAGAGACAGTGTTCTCCCAAGAGCCACCGGCCATCACTGTTGCCAGTGGTGACAGGGACCGTCCAGTGAGTACTGCACACTTCTGCTCACCCCACCTGGAAGAGTCCCCCATGGGCACTAACCAGATCCCTCCACTGATGTAGTAGGATTCCTGTTTGGGCGACTCTGCCAGGCCCTCCACTCAGACAGGGAGGAGGGAGAGTCACTGGAGACTGGTTAGGGTTTGTGAAGACAGATTAAGCACGGAACATCTGGGAAAACTGGGTGGGCCAAACTGTCCTTTTCTGCTGAAAAAAAAAGTTTCTGTGTATCTTCCTGGACATAAGTATCCACCACTCATTCACACTATTGGGATCTGTGCCGGAGGCACTAGGACCCATCGGGAGCAAACTTTTTTGCTGGAGGGTCGGCGCCGGAGATGGCGCAGCGAGGCATGGCACCGCGAGCCACAGCTCACGCTGTAATGACTATCTCAAGGCCGACCTCCAACCGCCTCAGTTCCTTTTTTTCCCACCGCCGAGTGCGCTTCAGTGACGACGCTTCGCCTCGCCGAGGTCAAACTTCAACTAGCAGCATAGTTTTCAGTTTGTTATTTTGTAATATTATCTCAATAACAGTATCGCTTAGTCTTATTTTAAAATAAAAGTCTCAGCCTACTTTGACGGAGTCGACCATGAGCAGGTCAGGTGACGGTAGGGAGACTTGGTATGAAAGCTGTTCAGTCAGTCGGGCTGGGTCCGGTCCGCCGCCTTCTCCGGAGGGGGGGGGTCTGACAACGGTCAGTCCAATGCCCGGGGCGATGGGCGGTCCCCGCGGAAGCATAAAAATAAATGGTTGCATTCTTGGCACCATTCGGCCTCGAGCTCTTCTTCGGCCCACAGGTCTAAAAAGAGAAGGCATCACTCGAGGTCACCCTCTGATATGTCTGCGTGTAGACGTTCGGTTATCGGGGCTAGTTGCCGGTCTCCTCCCTCGGAGTCGCCAACCTCTGCTTCTGGTAGCCAGCGGCTTCGACATCAAGTCCTACCCCGCCTGCAGGTAGGTCTTCAGGTGAGCAGTTTCATCAGTGGGCCACTCTTATGGAGCAGTGGGCTCGGAGGTTAGTTCAGCTACCTGGCTCGGTCACTCGTGGGCTTTCGGGCTCATTGAGAGACCGGGTAGGGCGGTTGGACTCTCCTGGTCGCACGGCACCTTCTTCGGTGCCATCGACTCCGCGCTTTGGTGTTTCCCCCCCTCACATGGCTGCGGCGCAGGGGGCCACACCAATGCCTTTATCTCCTGCTCTTCTTCCTTCAAAACCTGTTTTTCGGAGTCTGGGGGTGTTTTCGGCATCCTCGGCACTGCGCGGAGCCTTGGCGCCTGCACGGTGCGGTGGTGCCTCGGCCGGTCTCGGCGCGCGCGGCTGCACCCTCGCCGGGCACCGCGTGGGCGCGGGTTCTCGCACCCTCAGTGCCGGCGGCTTCGCCGCCCTCGGCACCGCACGGGTTCTCAGCGCCTCCTTGGCACCGTCGCGGATTCTCGGCACCATCCTCAGCACCATGTGGCTTCTCAGTGCTGTTTTTGGCTGCGTGGTCCTGGCGTCATTCTCGGTGCCGTGCACCTCCTCGGCCCCGGGGGGCTCTCGGGGCTCCCTCTGCTTTTCAGGACTCCTCTTTTCACTCGTTTCCTTCTTCCCTCTCTTCTGATTTTCATTCCTTTCCTGTCCATACAGCCCCTCCCTGTCAGGAGATGACATTGAGCCTGACCCAGACCTTCGGTTGGGTGATGAAGTGGACGAAGCAGGATCTATCTCTGCGGCAGAGCCTGTGGTCGAGGACCTGTCTTTTAAGTCTCTGCTGAAGAATCTGAGTTCCACTCTTTCTCTCCAGACTACAGACATCGATCCTGGGAAATTGTTAAGACTCCAATACCTTCATGTTCTGGAGATCCCTACGGATTTGACTCCTCCAGTTCAGCCTTCCTTCGAGATGCTGTCTCAAATGGTATAGAATAATCCTGCTCTCACCCCTTCGGTGGCTAAATCCATAGATAGGAAATATTCAGCCCCCAAGGATCGTCCCATTTTGGCATCTCAAGCCTTAGCGGATCCTATTGTAGTCCTGGCAGAGAATGATAAGGTCATTCTTCCTTAAACTACTACAGCTCGACCTATTAACAAAGAATCTTGTAAGATAGACACCTTAGGTAAGAGAGTCTTTGTTGCTTCTACCCTAAGTATGCATATTGCTAGCTACCGGGGCTATTTCTCACAGTATGAATATATCCTGTGGCACTCTATCAAGCAGATGGTTGAAGCTCTTCCGGAGTCGGATGCAAAGCCGGAGCTTCTTCAAACCATTACCAGAGGTATCAGATCTAACAACCAGCAGGTTAAAGCAGCCATGGATGCTTTCGACACTGCTTCCCGTTCAGCGGCTGCTGGTATTTGCACCCGACGTCATTCCTGGCTGCGCACTTCGGGTTTCACGAATGATGCGCAGCAGCAGGTAATGGCGTTGCCCTTTGATGGTGCGTATCTTTTTGGTCCTCAGGTAGAGCAAGCTCTAGAAGCTACTCAAAAGACTAGGTCAGCCATTAAGTTGGCTCGACCCCCTCCTGCCCCCTCTCGAGGGCATGTCAATAAACGTCAGTTTCGTAATCGTCAGTCCTTTCAAGGCAGAGGCAGAGGCGGGTTCCATAAAAACCAACCTGCCCAACTTCAAAAGACGACGCAACAGAAAGCGAAAGGGCCCAAAGCGCACAGCGCTACCTTATGAATGTCTGGCCCAAGTCTCATCTCAGCTGCCCAAGGTGGACTTTTCCTCTCCGGTGGGAGGTCATCTGATGCACTTCTACAACCAGTGGAAGTCCATAACCTCAGACAAATGGGTCCTTCGGATAACTCGCAAGGGGTATTCACTCAATCTGGTGGAGACCCCCAGATCGTCCCCCCAAATGGCAGCCCAGGCTGTCGACCCTTCAGTCAGACCTTCTCGCCGCCGAGATTCAGGGCCTTCTGAACAACAGGGCAGTAGAAGTGGTGCCGCTGCATCAACGGAACACGGGTTTCTACTCCCATTACTTTCTGGTTCCAAAGAAGTCCGGGGTATGCCCCATTCTGGATCTCAAGCTAAACAAATTTCTCCTCAAGGAGAAATTAAAATGATTTCTCTGGGAACCCTGTTACCTCTGCTTCATCAACACGACTGGCTAGCCTCCCTAGACATGCAGGATGCTTACCAGCACATTCCTATTCACCCGAGGCATCACAAATTCCTGAAGTTTGTGGCTCTGTGACAGCATTATCAGTTCAGAGTCCTGCCCTTTGGGCTATCCTCGGCGCCGGGGGTTTTTACAAAGTGTTGTGCAGTTCTCGCAGCGCACCTCAGAAAGGTCGGGATACAGGTGTTCCCTTATCTGGACGATTGGCTTCTAGCAAGCCCTTCCAGGCAAGGGACCCTGGACGCCATAGAGACGGCTTCTTGCCTCCTTACGTCCATGGGAGTTCTGCTGAACCTCAAGAAATCACAACTGCAGCCCTCCCAGAGGCTCCTCTTTATAGGGACTCTTCTGGACACCTCTTGTGCGAAGGCTTTTCTTCCAGAAGACAGAAGGAACGATATCCTTCAAATGGCTCGTCACATCGGGGAGAACACCTCAGTTACTGCTCTCTCTCGATGCAATGGATGCTAGGCCTCATGGCTTCCTCAGTGTTCACTGTCCCCCTAGCACGTCAGCACATGAGAACCACTCAATGGATGCTCAGTACTCAGTGGTCCCCAACCACTCACCCGCAGTCCTATCTCATCAAGGTGACAGAACCTCTAAAGAGGTCACTCACCTGGTGGTCTCAAGAGAGCAATCTCCTGGAGGGATATCCCTTTGCTCGTCTGGACCATCAGATCTCCATTCCCACGGACGCATCCCTAATGGGATGGGGAGCTCACTGTCAGGCTCTCCACACTCAGGGTGCGTGGACTCAAGTCGAGTCCCAGCTCCACATAAACGTCCTAGAAATGAGAGCCATCCTTTATGCGGTCCGAGCGTTGAAGGACATTCTGTGCCACAAGAACATTCTCCTTCAAACGGACGACAAAGCAGTGATGTATTACATCAACAAGCAGGGCGGTGCTCATTCTTACCCCTTATGCAGGGAAGCAATGAGGGCATGGGAATGGTGCTTGGAGCACGAGGCTCTAATTCAAGCGGTCTACCTGCCAGGTATTCAGAACGAACTGGCAGACCATCTCAGCAGAACAGAGACAGACCCTCACGAGTGGTCTCCGACTCAGCCATAGTTCAGTCACTATTGAAGAGTGGGAACTCCAGACCTGGACCTTTTGCATCCCCACTCAACAAAACTGCTCTCTTCTGCTCCAGAAATCCAGGGCCTGGCATTTTCTGTCAGGATGTGTTCAGGCTCGGTGGACAAAACGCTCTTTATGCATTTCCACCTCTTCTCTAATTCAGAGGTACTCCTCAAGTTCGAATCCCAGGGGACAAATGATCCTCATTGCTCCCTTCTGGCCTCGACAGCTGTGGTTTCCACTACTCAACAATATGTTGGCAGATCCTCCGAGACCACTTCCCCTACAGATGAACCTTTTGACTCAGGGGCCTGTGGTCCACCCCAACCTGAGATCGCTTCACCTTCACGCTTGGCTCCTGAAGAGGTAGAAGTGAACCGGTTCAATGTGTCTCAAAGAGTTTCAGATATTCTTCTGGCTGCACGGAAACCAGCCACTAGGAAAACTTACACAGCCAAATGGAAGCGTTTCTCACTCTGGTGTGCAAAGTCCTCGTTGAATCCTTTTTCCTGCCCATCAGATAAAGTTATGGAGTACCTCTTAGACCTCTCAAATTCAGGCCTCCGGTACTCTACAGTCAAAGTTCACCTTAGCGTCATTTCAGCATGTCATGAGCCGGTTTTTCCTTATCTCTGGCTCAGTTACCTGTGGTTAAGAGGTTTCTTAAAGGAATTCTGCATACCAGACCTCCTACAAGACGTCCAGTTGCAGCCTGGGACATCAATCTTGTGCTAGATATGCTCACTTGGAAACCTTTTGAACCTCTGGCTACCTGTGAGCTAAAATTTCTTACCAGGAAGACTGCCTTCCTAGTGGCCATTACCTCAGCCCGTAGGGTCTCTGAGGTACATGCCCTGGTCACAGACCCTCTGTATACTGTGTTCCATAGGGACAAAGTAGTTCTTCATACTCATCCTAAATTTCTTCCTAAGGTTGTGTCAGAATTTCATCTAAACCAACCTTTGGTCCTTCCCTCTTACTTTGCGAACTTCCAAAATGAAGGAGAGCATTCTCTTCATTCTTTGGACGTTAAGAGGGCCTTGCGTTTCTATCTGGATAAAACCAAGGACTTTCGCAAAGCCCAGCAATTGTTCGTTTCCTTCAGCGAGACCCGGCTGGGTCAACCTGTCGCTATCAGATGCATCTCAGCATGGCTAGTGGCATGCCTTCGCCACTGCTATTCCATGGCACAGGTTAAGTTGGAGGACAGGGTTTACGCTTACTCTACTAGAGTGGTCACGGCATCCCTAGCGGAAATTCGCAACGTGCCCATTGCAGATATTTGCAACGAGGCCACCTGGAGCTCAGTGCATACTTTTGTTAAACATTATGCACTAGATGTCCACGTCAGACGACATTCTTCCTTTGGAAGAGCCATCCTTAATGGACTTCTGTCTTAGAAACGTGAGCTCTTGGTCTCTCCTGACGCCCTCTCGGGGGATTATTAGCTCGGTACTCGCCCAATAGTGTGAATGAGTGGTGGAGACTTATGTCCAGGAAGATATGAAAATTACGTACCTACCGTAATTCTTGATCTTCTTGGATGAGTCTCCACCACTCATTCACACGCCGGCTTCTCCGCCCCGAGCTCACCTTCTGTTGCTGGTCTTCACTCCCTCAAATCTTTAGGCTGTGAAGACTTCTTTGTTGACCCTTCTTATACGGGTCGTCCGGACTATCTTATGTCCGGTTTTTAGGTTAAGGCTACCCTTCTAGGTTAGTTACGCTGCACTTCCTTGGTAAAATAGGTACTGAGGTGGTTGGAGGGTCGACGCTGAGATAGTCATTGCAGCACGAGCTGTGGCTCGCGGTGCCGTGCCTCGTGGCGCCATCTCCGGTGCCGACCCTCCAGCAAAAAAGTTTGCTCCCGATGGGTCCTCGTGCCTCCGGCGCAGATCCCAATAGTGTGAATGAGTGGTGGAGACTCGTCCAAGAAGATCAAGAATTACGGTAGGTACGTAATTTTCATTTCTATAGCTTGTAGTATCTGGTGCTATGGTCTTTCATTTTTAATTTGAATGGAAACAGGATCTTTATTCCCTCATCCTCACTGCTGCTTAATCTAACTAATCCCGTTTGTAACATCAGTTTGTTGCTGTGAAAATTTTTATGCTGTCACGAATGGAGGATTGTAACTTCAGTAAAGGATTGAGCAGAAGGAACAGATAATTTGTAGGGAGTAAGGATCCTATTTCCATGTAAATAAAACCAGTAATGAAGACTAAAAGGAACATAAATATAGAAAATCTGTAAATTATAAATTGAATTGTGTCTAAATATTACATATTTTTTAAGTTTTCCCAAAAGCATTACACTTTAAGCTTCTTTGCAATAGCACCTTGTAAATGTCATTAAGAAAACACTGGCAACACATGCTGTACAAATAGTTTCATTGAATACAACTGTCTCAGCCCTGAAATATGAGTGATACATAGATACACAGACAGTGTCGGCAGATAAGGGCCTATGGCCCACCCAGTCTGCCCATTTGAGCTTGTAAGTTCAGTTTATGTTTTCCTAGAAGTCTGTTGCCCCTTACCCCTGACCTCTAGAATTCCTTTATGTCTATCCCATGCATTCTTAAATCCCATGATTGTTTCAGCCCCCACCACTTCCTCTGGCAGGGTGTTCCACTTGTCCATCACCCGTTCTGTGAAGAAATTCTTCCTCACGTTTCCTCTGAATCGTCTTCCCTCCAACTTCATCCCATGCCCTCTAGTCCTGGAACATCTTTTTCGCTTAAAAATAGTGTATTCCTGCACCCTGTTCCTTCCTGTAAGGTACTTGTATGTCTCTATCATATCCCCTCTCTCCCTCCTCTCCTCCAGGGAGTACATGTTCAGTTCCTTTAACCTGTCTTCATAGGACTTGTGATGCAATCCATGCACCATCTTTGTTGCCCTCCTCTGAACCTTCTCTACCCTGTCTATGTCCTTACGTAGGTATGGTCTCCAGAACTATACACTGTACTCCAGGTGGGGCCTCACTAGTGTCTTGCATAGTGGAATTATGACCTCCCTTTTCCTGCTGGTGATGCCCCTGCCTATGCATCCCAGCATCCTATTTGCTTTACCTGCTGCCTTGTCACACTGTTTCCCTACCTGAGGTCATCAGAGATGATAACCCCAAGATCCCTTTCCTGCTTGGTGCATGCTATATCCTCACCCCCAACTGATATATTGTGCCAGGGTTTTTGTGCCCCATATGCATTATCTTGCACTTCTTTGCATTGAATTTCAACTGCCAAACCCCTGACCATTCTTCAAGTTTCTGCAGGTCCTTCTCATTCTGTCTACACCCTCTGGTGTGTCTACTCTGTTACAGAGCTTTGTGTCATCAGCTAACAGTGAAATTCTGCCTTCTAGGTCCTGTGCAATGTCACTGATGAAGATGTTGAATAGGACCGGTCCCAGCACTGATCCTTGTGGTACCCCACTGGTCACTCTTCCCTTTGTGGAGTGACAGCCATTTACCACCACCCTCTATGTCCTGCTACCCACCCAGTTACCTACCCACCACACTACTGTCCTGCCCACACCCATATTCCCCAGTTTGTGTAATAGTCTTCTGTGTGGCACAGTGTCAAAGGCCTTGCTGAAGTCCAGATAGGCCATGTCCACTGCCCTCCCTGATCCACCTCCCTAGTCACCCAGTCAAAAATTCAATGAGGTTGGTCTGACATGACCTCCCCTGGTGAAACCATGCTGCCTTGGGTCCTGTAGTCCATTGACAACCAGATGTTCCACCAATCTCTCCTTCAGTAGTGCTTCCATGATCTTCCCCACTACCGAGGTGAGGCTGACTGGTCTGTAGTTCCCTGCTTCCTCTTTGTTCCCACTTTTGTATAAGGGGACTACATCTGCTGTCCTCCAGTCTTTGGGTACCTCCCCTGTTTCCAGTGATCGGCTAAACAGGATAGCTAGAGGTTCAGCCACCACCTCTCTTAGTTCTTTAAGGCCCCATTGCTTTATCAACTCTTATTACTTCCAGTTCCTTCAGGACCCTTTCTCGTGTAAAGGGACTTGTGTCCATTTCTGCACCATTCTCACCCCTTGTACTCCCTTCAGACCCATTACCCTCCTCTTCCTCAGTAAAGACTGAGCAGAAATACCTGTTCAATATGTCAGCTTTACTGTTGTCATCCTCCACGCCCCCATCCTCCCCCTTCAGTCTCACTATCCCTCCCTTTGCCTTTCTTTTTTCACTTATGTACCTGTAAAAGGTTTTGTCCCCTCTACCCACTGATTTTGCAATGTGTTCTTCTGTCTGACCTTTGGCTTCCCTTACTGACCTCCCTGCCTCCCTTTGCTTCTCCTGGTACTTCTCCCTATCCCCTTCTGCCTGTGTCTTTTTGTATTGCCTGAATGCGATCTTTTTGGCTTTCACTTTCTTTGCTACCTCTTTCAAAAACCATAATGGTCTCCTCTTCCTTTTCCTCTTGCTAACCTGTTTAATGCATAATTCTGTTGTTCTTGTAATCCCCATTTTAAATACTGCCCACTGTTCCTCAACCCCTGATTCCTGTCCCATTCCCCTTAATGCCTCTTTCAAGTATCTCCCCATTTTCCCAAAGTCTTCAAACAACATGAAGTCTTGCTATATTATGACATATGCAGTATAACCCCAGGTTAGAACTGCTCCGGAGGTGAAAGAGTTAACTTTCCATGCAGGGCTTGGAATCTTGAGCGAGAGCTCGGTTGAACACTCTGTCTGTTGAAGCTCAAACTTAAACTGTCAGATTCTTTACTCCGCCTCACTGAACAGTCGCTCCGGAGATTCCTCCTGCTGCTCGGTTCGTTTGTCGGTTTAAAAGTGTAATTCTCGGTTTATTTTACCGAAATTTAACCGCAATCGTCGGTTCAAGCTCAGTCTGTGATATTGTAAGTAATAGATAGGCTTTTGTTTATTTTCTTCTGTGTGGAACTTGTAAACGTCTTTTTGGTTCGGTTTGAACTGATCAGATTGGGTTTAAAATTACTTTCTAGTCCTTTAGAGTGCGGTTCCCGGATCTTACTTCGAGACACAGCTCTTGCAGCAGGTTACACCATTAGGACTGAAGCCGCTAGGCGCCAGGACCCCACGGAAAAATTCTAGCTAGCTAACTACTGCAGGGGACACTTGACGCCGGGTCCCGCCTCCCACGCCAGGCGTGGTACAAAGGGGGCGGTCCACCAGATTCCCCAGTTTCTTTTCCCGTCACGACTTAGCTACCTGACCCCTTCGTTACCAGTCTAGCGCCACGCGTGAATAGTTCCTTTTTCGATAAAATTTTCGAAAATCTTCAGAACCTCTTCAAGCAAGATCTTGATGTCATCACCAACTTCTGGCCATCCATCGAAGTGCGCTTGTGGAAAGCAGATCCCGTTCAAGGACCCCCACATGGCCTGCGTCCGGTGCCTAGGCCCAGACCACGATACCGGGCCTGTCCTTCTTGCCAAGGGTTCAACAGCCGTACCCGGATCCGGCGTCAGAAGGCTTTGCAGGCATTTCTTCTGGAGGATCAACTGAAGACCATGTCCTCCAAGGGGGAAAGCTCCAGGGTCCACAAGCACGCGGAGAAGAGAAGGGAGAAGGCCCCTTCCAGGTCCCCTTCCAGGGGTTCGGAGTCCCGTAGCTCCGGTTCGAAATCTCCCCCGGCTGCAATCAAGAAACCTTCATCTCAGGAGAAATCCGCCAGGCCTTCCTCCCCTTCCAGGGCCTTGGCGAAGTCCGGGGAACGACACCATCACCACCGCAGTCGGGTTCCCGCTCCTCGGTACCGGCGCCAGGTCTTCGCGGTGCCTCCACGCAAGACGCTGGAGCTCACGCCTTTAAAAGACCTGTAGCCCAGACGCCGGCTCGACGGCCGCCAGCCATGCGCCCTTCTTCCCTGGAGCGCCGTCGGCCCGACGACCGACGCCGGCCATTACATCCCAGCGGACGCCGGTAGGGGGACCGACGCCCGCCCCTCCTGAAAAGAAGAAGGCCCTGTTGCCTCCGACCGACATCGGTCAGGAGCCTCTATCGGAGGAGGAGGACCTAGAGCAGCCCGAGGACCAGACGGGCGACCCCGGTCCCGTCGGTACTCCCAGGGAACCCTCGCCATTACCAGAGCCCCCTGTGGAGCCGACGCCGGGACCCGACGACCGCCCACCGGCACCCGGGCCATCGTCGGGCCTCTCTCTAGTGGAGGTGAAAGATCTGTTCACCTACTGGTGGGATACCATTAAAAGGACATGGTTCCCCCCCCTCCTACTCCTCCTCCTCCTCCTCCTCCTACTCCGGTTCCTGCCCCCCCCTCGCCACCGGGGTCGGCAGGCCGTGTTCCTCCTCCCCGGGAGCCTAGAACCCCTCCCAGGGGGAGACCTGATAAACGGAGACCTCCGTCGAAATCCTCTTCTGGATCACCCAGCCCCAAGAGATCCAGGAGACGCCGACGTTCGCCTTCAACGGAGGACACGGGATCAGACTACTCCACCTCTAGATCCCCATCTCCACTCTCCATCCCTTCTCCGACCCACGTGAGATGCCTAGATCTCTCCGGATGATCCTCGTTCCTTGATATTATAGAGACATATACAAGAGAACATGGGATGGGATGCTGAAGACTTAGACCCGAAAGAGTACGACTCGCCAAATATCTTCGGCAAAAGGACCCCAAGCCTGTGGTGGTACCACCCTTGGTTGACACTTCGTGGGCGCCACCAAGGCTGCGTGGAAGCGTCCCACACTCGCCTCCAGCGAGACGAAGAAAGCTGATCGCTTGTACAAGGCTCCTAAGGACGACCAGTACTTGACGCAGCATCCTCAGGCCGATTCTCTGGTCATCACAGCCTCACATGACCGGTCACAGAGGCCACAACATTTGAGCACCCTGCCACCAGACCCAGAGTCCAAACAACTGGACGCATTGGGTAGGCGCACGTATGCTTCCGCTACCTGCGCCATCAGATCCCTGAACTATTTAACCCACATGGTTCAGTTCCAGAACGCTTTGTGGGAACAGGGTCTGGAAGCGGCTGAAAAGATGCCCGAAGGTGAGCAGAAGGAGGAGATGCTTCAGCTCCTCCGTCACGGGTTCAACGGGGACCCAAGTGCTAAGAGCCACGTATGACTCCAGGCGGACTCATCGGCCCGAGCAGCAGCTTCATGTTGCCTCCGAGACACTCTTGGTTCTGCGTCTCCGGTTTTACCCCAGACGTCCAAAAGAACATCTTGACACCTTTTGAGGGAGAAGTATTGTTTGGTAATCCTACAGAAAAGATCCTTACCAAACTCCAAGAGGCCGGGAAAGTGATAAGGTCGGTTCAGGCCATGTACTCGACCTAAGCGGTTCTCGTTCCTAGAGAACCAAAGCCGTTTTCGTGCGCGGACGCAGAGGCAACAGACCCACTCCGCTGCACCTCAGAGGGGTTTCCGTAGAGCCCAGGGCAAACACCCCGCCAGCCGAGGCCAGCGTTCTCCTAGGCAGGCCCAGCCAGCTGGTCCATCTGCTGCCACAGCCTGACTCCTTTCCGGCCCCCGCCCCTCAGGATCAACGGGAGTTTATAGTCGGGGGTCGCATTGCGAACTTCCTGCCGGGATGGCAGGCCATTACCACCGACAGGTGGGTTCTTCAGATGGTCAGTCTAGGCCACTTTATAGAATTCGCAGGAAACACCCTCGAGGCCTCCTTTGCTCTCCGGTATCAGGGTCAGCACAAAGCCTTGATCTGGCAAGAAGTACTGCGCTACTACGAAGGGAGCCGATAGAGTACGTCCCAGAGAACCAGAGAGGACTAGGATACTATTCCCACTTCTTCCTGGTTCCCAAGAAAACAGGGGACCTCCGTCCAATCTTGGACCTCAGCGACCTCAATGTGTCGGTCACTTACAAGAGATTCCGCATGGTGACCCTTCCGGTCTTATCCTCATGCTCAAACAGGGCGCTTTTTAGCGCTCTAGACATGCAGGATGCCTACCTGCACATCCCTATGGCTCAGGCGCACAGGAGGTTCCTCATGCTCGAGTTTCTCGACCACCACCTTCAGTTCCGAGCCTCCTTTCGGACTGTCTTCCTCAACAAGGGTCTTTACCAAGTGCATGGCAGTCGTGGCAGCTGTCTCTGAGGAGACAGGGCCACTCGTGTTCCTGTACCTGGACGACTGGCTTCTCATGGCCGCCTCCAGAGGCGCTGCTTCTTGCAATCAAGAGCACCCAGGATCTGTTCCGATCCTGGGCATCCCTCATAAATTATGAGAAGTCTCTCCTGGTACCGTCACAGAAACTGCAGTTCATAGGAGCAGTTCTGGACACTGTTCGAGGAAGAGCTTTTCTTCCGGCCCGACAGAGCCGGGCGCATCAGATCCTCATAAGGGACCTATCATTAAGCAAGTTGTACCTGCCAGGTCGGTCCTTTGCTTGCTCGGACACATGGCTCCGGCCATTCCTACTGTCCTTCGCAAGACTCCACATGCGATTACTCAGTGGATGCTCAAAGTGCAATGGGACCAAAGGCAAGACCACTTGCAGCATCCGGTCAGACTCACGAATTCAGTGATTCAAGACTGGCAGTGGTGGCTAGCCCCAGGGTCGCTCTCTCAGGCGTCCCGTTCATTGCGCCGTCGCGGAGGTCCACCCTCACCACAGACGCTTCCAGTCTTGGGTGGGGCACACCTGGACGGGTAAAGTCCCAGGTACGTGGACCCAGATGGAAGCTCACCTTCACATCAGCGTGCTGGAAATGAGAGCGGTCCTCTATGCCCTGCAGGCCTTTCAGTCAGTTATCCCAAGTGCTCTTCTACTTCAGACAGACAACACGGCGTGATGTATTACCTCAACAAACAAGGAGGCGCACACTCTTACCCCCTTTGCAGGGAGGCCATGAGAGTGTGGGATTGGGTAATCAGACATGGCGCGAATCTGATCACTGTGCACGTTCCCGGAGTGGACAACACGGTTGCAGACGGCCTGAGTCGTTCTCAGGCCAGAGTCCACGAATGGGAACTCCTTCAAGAGGTAGCAGAGGATCTGTTTCTTCGATGGGGAACTCCAGATCTAGACTTGTTCGCCTCCCCATCCAACGCAAAACTGCCCAATTTTTGCTCGCTAGATCCAGGGCCTGGTGTTTTCTGGCGAGACGCGTTATCCCTCTCCTGGGCCAACAGATTCCTCTACGCTTTCCCTCCTTTCCGCTGATCCAGAGAGTTCTTCTCAAACTGCACAGGAGCACGAAATGATCCTGGTGGCCCCATTTTGGCCCAGACAGATTTGGTTCCCTTTGTTGATTCAACTATCTGGAACCCCGCTCCCGTGCCAGCTCAGCTCCCACTTACTGTCTCAGGAGAGGGTTCACTTGTCCACCGGACTCAGTTCCTTGAACCTGCATGCTTGGCTCCTAGAGACATAGCCATTTTGCATCAAGGGGTCTCTGAAGAGGTTGCAGAAGTCCTTTCTGCAGCCAGAAAGCCGACAACGCATGCTGACGTCGCCATGAAATGGCGCTGCTGTTTAGGTATTGTATGACCTCGACCTTTCCCTTTAGGTTGTCCTGTGGGAGTAATATTAGAATATTTGCTCTCCCTCTTTCATTCGGTCTAGCCTACTCCTCTATTAAAGTGCACCTCTGTGCCATTTCGCCACCACCTCCGGTGGAAATCGATACAGTGAGCTCAGGTGGACGCCTCGAAATTTCTAGAGTGTTGCACTAGGCCTCCTATTAGAGACCCTGTGCCTCCATGGATTTGCTTTTGTCCTTGAACAGCTCGCGCTTCCCTTTGAACCTGCCGCGGATTACGAGCTACGCTCTGTCGTGGAAAACGTTGTTTTTAGTGCTATTACCTCGGCAAGAAGAATTTCTGAACGTCCACGCCTCATGTGCAAAGAGCCTTATCTAGTTTTCCACCGGGACAGAGTATCCCTGAGGACGGACCCCTAAATTCTTGCCTAAGGTGGTTTCTTCACTCACTCTGAACCAGGATATCGACCTTCCGGTCTACTTCCGAACTACTCTAATAGAGGAGGCTCTGCTCCATACCCTGGATGTTCACGCAGCCTGAGGTTTTACCTCAACAGAACTCAGTCCTTTCGTAGTTCTGAGCAGCTTTTCATTTCCTTCTCTGAGAGAATGATGGGCCAATCAGTATCCAAACAGTCCCTTTCTCGCTGGCTTGTCCAGTGTATTTCTCACTGTTATGGTATCAAAACAAAGCCTCTCCGGGTACAGTCCGGGGTCATTCCACTAGAGGGTGGCTACTTCCTTTGCAGCGCTCAAAATGTTTCCACTTCTGCTATATGCTGCAAGCACTTGGAGTTCTGTGCATACTTTATCAGGCATTATAGCTGGACACGCCTCTTGGCGAAGGGCTGGTTTTGCTTGGCTGTACTTCAGGGTCTCCTGTCCTAGGTTCAGGACCTGGTATTTATCCTTTATTTTCCTCCTCCCGGATTTTCTGACAGCATTACTGCTTGGGAATCAGTCCTAATGGTGTAACCTGCTGCAAGAGCTGTGTCTCGAAGTAAGATAGTACAGTTACGTAAGATCTTACCGTAACAGTAGATCTTCGAGAACAGCTCTTGCAGCAGGTACCTTCCCGCCCACCTTCCCCCTGAGGAAGCATGGCTCAGTCTTTCTGAGCAGGAATTGTTATCTTTCTGTCTTCTGACGAATAATCCTAGGTCTCCCATTTGATGTCAGCCTGCGGCAAGAAGTCTCCGCGGGAGAACTGGGGAATCTGGGGGACCCCTTTTGTACCACGCCTGACGCCGGAGGCGGACCGACGTCGAAGGGTCGCTAGTAGTTAGCTAGCTAGAATTTTCCGTGTGGTCCTGCGCTGGCGGCTTCAGTCCTAATGGTGTAACCTGCTGCAAGAGCTGTTCGAAGATCTACTGTTACGGTAAGATCTTACGTAACTGTGCTTCTATCGGTTCTAAAAACCGGATTTTATTACGTTTTTCCCGACCCGTGACACAGTTGGGAACCGATAAGAGAGTCTTGCTTGGCGGATTGCCATTAACGGGCAAGTTTTGGTTAGGCTGGCACTATGTCTGAGAAACCCAAAAGAAAAACCGGACCCACTGGTTTTCAGCACTGTGGCCTCTGTGGGGAAGCCTTTGCTAAGGCTGACCCACACACCACCTGTGTATATTGTCTGGGGTTTGACCACCCCAATGCAGACTGCCAGATTTGTAAGAATTTTCCTGCTGCCACCGTGGAAAAAGAGAGTTGGTAGGCTCAGGGAAAGGGAGGCCAAAAAGTCCGCTGACCCGGATGGCCAGCCCGGTTCGGTTCCAACCGAACCTGAGGGAGTGCCCTCTGACCAGGGCAATACTTCCTCGGGCAAACGAAGAGCCAGCTCTGAGGAGCCGGTTCCAACTAAAAGGACTAGAAAGTCAGGACCAAAAGTTCTTTCTCCAACCGCTGAGGAAATAGCCAAAGCTATTCAAATTGTCCAGTCTCTTTCCTCAGTTCCGTCCGAACCGACAACATTAGGGAAGCGCTCGGTTTGGACGGTTCCCCCGGTTCAAGATTATGATTTTGAGGATTTTTATGAACCGGAGGATGGGGAGGAGGGGTATGAGGAGAGTGAGTGTGATTTTGACAGTCTGGATGTGCCCATTGAACCGGACATCTCTCCAGACAGACCCTCAGGGGTGTCCCCTCCCAGGCTATCTGAGTCCCCTTCTCATTTTTTGTTTTACAGGAAAGTTGCTGAGACTCTGCAACTCCCTGTTGAGGAAGCTGTTGATGATCAAGAAGAGCTTGATTTTGTGGAAATGATGGATATTCCAGAGTCTAGGAGACTGTCTATTCCCTTGCACAAATCTTTTAGGAACAGACAGTAAAAATTCTGAAAACTCCTCATTCTATCCTCCTGTGGATAAAAGGATGGACAAGAGGTATGCTTTATCAGGCTCTGATGTGGAGTTCCTCTCCCAGCAGTGCAGCCATGTGGGGTAGTGAGGCTGCAGCCTGTGACAAGGCTATATTCCTCAGTTTCTCACCCTCCTGAAAAGGATTCCAGGAGGATGGATGCCATGGCAAAGAAACAGTATATGGCAGCATCTTTGGGACTCAGACAGGCAAATTATATGGCTTACGCAGCTAGGTACCAGAAATCCAGATGGGATACTGTCCTGGCCCTAGCAAAACAGGCTCCTGACCAGCTTGCCAGGGAGCTGGAGCAGGTGGCTTCGGATGGTATTGAGGCATCCAAGGTGCAATTTCATGCTGCAGTAGACTCTAATGATGTTTCATCAAGAGTCATGGCTACATCTGTGTCTCTTCGCAGAATGGCCTGGCTCAGATGTACTGCCCTGTCACTGGATACCAGGCTAAGGCTATGGATTTTCCTGTTGTGGACAATTTCTGTTTGGGAGCAGACAGAAATTATATGAAAAATGGATGAGTATAGGACCACCTATAGGAGTGCACAGGCCAAAGAAAGCAGGCCACTCCTCAAAGGCAGTATGTCAGGGCAGGGGCAGGCCTTTTCATTGGCCTTTTACAAGCCCAGGCCTCCTCTTCTGCTTATGCCCAGAGGGGTTCTTTAGAGGAAGGGGCAGAAGGGTCTAGTAAGCCTGCTTCTACCCTCAACCCAAAGCCCCTGCAAAACAGGCTCCCGATGGGGTGGCTAGGCCTGATTCTCCACTACGGTGGAGGCAGGCTGGCTTACTTGTCCAGGACTGGAAGTCTGTAACATCAGACAAGTGGGTCCTGGAAGTAGTAAGCCAGGGACTGTTCTCAGCTTCAAAAATTTCCAAAGATGAGAGCCAGGTCTTTCCTGCAAACCCATCAGAGGCACTTGCCCTGAAGCAGAAGTTTTCTCTCCTGGCTCCTCAGAGCTGTGGAAAGGTGCCTCCCATACACCAGGGCAAGGGTTGTACCCAGGTACTTCTTACCCCAAAAAGACAGGAGAATGGCGGCCATCCTGGATCTCAGGTATCTAAACAAGCACCTTTTAAACCAAAGTTCAAAATGGTGACTCTGGGAATTATTTTACCCTCTCTAAGGCCAGGGGACTGGCTAGCCTCCCTGACCTCAAGGATGCCTACTCCTATGTTCTCAGCAGAAGTCTCCAACGAAAGTACCTCAGATTCGAACTGCCCTCAGGCCATTACCAGTTCAGAGCAATGCCCTTGGGCCTCACCTCGCCCTCTGAGGTGTTCCAAAATGCCTGGCAGTAGCAGTTGTTCATTTAAGAAGGCAAAAGATTGCCATCTTCCTTATCTGGACGACTGGCTCATTGTAGGCCAGTCTCCAGAACAGGTCAAACCACACTTACAAGTAACCCAGCAACTGTTGACATCCCTAGGTTTCCTTCTCAGTCTTCCAAAGTCAGTTCTGAGCCTGTCCAGCTTCTCCTTCATAGGCGCAGAACTGAACACAAAAGAAGCCAGAGCCTTCCTCCCTCTGGAAAGAGCAAGGACCTTGGTCTCCCTGGCCTCTTCTTTCACCCTGCAGTTCTCTCGACCAGCAAGGCATTTTCTACAGCTCCTGGGGCACATGGCTGCTTCTACAGCAGTAGTGCAGGGAGCAAGATTTCAGATGAGGGACATCCAGTTCCATTTCAGAGCCTTTTGGTCTCAAAGGAAAGATCCTCTAACCAAGTTGATCCCAGTGACTCGAACCCTGATCCAGGCCCTTCAGTGGTGGCAGGATCAGAGCAATCTGAGACAGGGGGTTCCCTTCACTCTCCAGTCTCACTCCTTGACCCTTACTACAGATGCATCCCTCTTGGGGTGGGGAGCTCACATGGGCGACCTTTCCACCCAAGGGCTATGGTCCCCTCAGGAATCTCTGCTCCACATCAATTTGCTGGAACTCAGAGCAGTTTTTCTAGCACTCCAGGTTTTTTCCACATCTGTTCAGAACAAGGTTGTTCAGATCAGAACAGACAATACCACTACAATGTGGTACATCAACAAGCAAGGGGGCACTCGGTCTACGGCCTTGTGCAAGAAGCAATGAAGTTGTGGTCTTTGGCTTATTCTCTGGGCGCCTCCCTCACGGCTGTTACTCCCCAGGCAAGGACAATGTCCTCAGCGGATGCTCTCAGCAGGATTTCCCAGGGCCATCACGAATGGGCACTGGATCCCCTAATACTGGAGGTAGTATTTGCCAGATGGGCACCCCGCAGATAGATCTTTGCAGCCCCAGACAATCACCAACTTCCCTTTTTGCTGCAGGCCCCCAGTGTTGGGCTCAGTCCCTCTGGATGCCTTCCTCCTCAGTTGGAAGGAAGTCTCCTATGCTTTTCCCCTTCCCCTTCTTTCAGGTGCTAGTCAGAATCAGCTCTCAATCCTGCAAGATGATTCTGATTGCTCCAGATTGGGCCAGGCAGCCCTGGTACCCACTCCTCATGTCCTTAGCAGTCCACCTTCCCTGTGTCTCCCAGGAATCACAACCTGTTAACCTGTAGCCCAGGGAGAGTTTGGTATCCGAACCTCAAATCTCTCAATCTCAAGGCATGGCTCTTGAAGAGTTAGGAGTTTGCTGACCTACACCTTTCCCAAGGTGTATTGGATATATTGAAGGCCTCTAGGAAGCCTTCCACCAGGGCTACTTATAATTCAAAATGGAAAAGATTTTCCATATGGTGTGCTGGTAAGCATATTTCCCCAGAATCTGCTGGCGTGCCCACGATCCTGGATTATTTGGCGCATTTGAATTCCTTGGGGCTGAGACCAGCTACTCTAAAAGTGCTCTTGGCAGCTGTGTCTGTCTTCTTATCAGCAGGTAAGCCCTCTTCTTTTTCAGCTCACCCTGTGTTCTCCAAGTTTTTTAAAGGGTTGCTACACCAACCCTCCGTTCAGGGACCCTGCCCCTGCTTGGGATCTTAATATTTGCATTGCTCAGCTTATGCAACCCCCTTTTGAGCCATTGTCTTCAGCAGAGCTTAAGTACTTGACTTGGAAAACTGTGTTTCTTTTAGCCATCACCTCTGCCAGGCGCATAAGTAAGCTACAAGCATTGTCAGTGGAGCCTGATTTTATCTCCTTTCATAGAGATAAGGTGGTCCTCAGGACAAACAGGAAGTTTTTGCCAAAGGTGGTTTCAGACTTCCACCTTAATCAATCCATGTCTTTTCCTGTGTACTTCACTGACCATTCCTCCTCTGGTGAGAGGAGGTGCACAGTTTAGATGTCAAAAGAGCCCTTAGCTACTATATAGAACGTACTCAAGGGTTACAGGTTCGAATCCTCAATTGTTCCTCACTTATGGTGAGGTTGGTAAAGGAAACCTGCCACTAAAAGATCCATTGCCAAGTGGATTGTCTCTTGTATCAAATTCTGCTATGAAAACTGGGTAAGGTTCCTCCCTCAGGCCTGAGGGCTCACTCTACAAAGGTACAGCTGCCGTCTCTGGCTGCTGCCAGGACATCCCTATCCTAGAGATATGTCAAGCAGCTACCTGGAAAACAGTTTCACCTTTTACTAAGCATTACTCCTGGATATCCAGGCTGGAGTGATGATCGATTTGCACAGCTGTGGTTCAGAGCCTATTCCCAAGTAGGTTCTGTCCCTCCTCCATGGAGATACTGCTGTAGTCTGCATGATAGTCATAATATAGCAAGACTTCATGTTGTTTGAGAAAAATTACTCACCTTAGTAATGTTGTTTCTTCTAATGGAATCTTGCTATATTATGACCTCCCCAAGCCTGCCCCTGTCAGAACTTCTTTTTTGGGATGTGGGTGGGCAATGCAATGTTGGCACTTCATAGATGCCCACTTTATTTTCACCCTTTCTTTGGGTGCTTAGGTGTTATGCTTGTTTTTTTCTTTCTTGAATCCCCTGACTTGAGTCTTTTTTTTGGGGGGGATCAAGATCAAAAATGTGTTTGTAGTTAGTAGCCAGTGGCTAGTGTAGGTTCACGGCTTCACACAGAACCTTAGTGAGTTTTTGCTCGTAAAGATCTGGACAGTTTAAGCTTGAGCTCAACAGACAGAGTGTTCAACCGAGTCAAGCTCAAGATTCCATGCCCTGCATGGAAAGTTAACTCTTTCACCTCGAGCAGTTCTAACCTGGGGTTATACTGCATATGTCATAATATAGCAAGACTCCATTAGAAGAAACAACATTACTAAGGTGAGTAATTCCCCAAAATCCAGGATATGTGTTTTGTGTGGTTTGGTTCTGCTCTTTCTGTGATTTCAAACCACAATGACTGGTGGTCACTGTTCCCCAGGTGCTCCCCACTGTTACCCCCATCACACTGTCCCTGTTTGTGAGCACAAGGTCCAGTATTGCCTTCTGCCGAGTTGGTTCCATGACCAGTTGCTTGAGGAAGGCACCCTGAAGGAGTCCAGGATAATCTGCTCCTAGTTCATGCTGCTGCTGGGATGCTGCAGTCCACGCCTGGAATATTGAAGTCTCCAACCAGTACTACATCACCTTGTCTGCCATCCTTTGGATGGCTAGCATCAACTCCCTATCTGTTTCTTCCTCCTGGGCTGGTGGTCTATAGACCACACCTGTGACGGATGGCTGTCCCCATTTTCCTTTCCAGCTTAACCCACAGTATCTCTCCCCATTTTGTTCCTCCTGGATCTCTGTGGCCCTTATGTCATTTTTCACATACAGTGCCTCCTCCTCCATTCCTGCCTGCTCTGTCTCTTCTGAATATGTTGTAGCCAGGTATGGCCATCTCCCAGTCGTGGTTATCATTGCACGGTTTCAGTGATGGCCACAGTGTCCAGGTCTGACTGCACCATGACAGCCTCGGATCTTCCATCTTGTTGCTAAGGCTCCTGGCATTTGCACACATGGCTTTCCATGATTTGACCTCCCTAGAATGTTTGGCTGTTCTCTCCAGCCCCTTCCTTGGTTGTCCTTTATCCTGGTTCTCCTTGCTGTCTACCCTTCTGCTGAATTTTGCCCCTTTTCTGCCTATCCACCTCTCGGCGCTAATCTCCATCTTTTGCACGCTTTTATGAGATAGCTATCCTCTGGTTCACTGGTTCCACTGTTAGCTGTGGGGGTGAGCAAGTAGATATCCTCCTTGCTGGCCTGCCACCCTCTTTGCTAGTTTAAATGTCTATCAATGTAGCATTTAAACCTATCATTGAGTGCTTGATTCCCTCCAGGATGGATGCAGGCCGTCAGGCTTGAACAAACCTCCATCCCTCCAGGTGGGTCCCCTGTCACCAATGAATCCAACCCTTCCTCACAGCACCAGTTCTTCAACCATGAGTTAAAGTTCCTGGTGCATGCACTCCTATGCTCTCCTTGCCTCTTGTAGGTAGTACTTCTGAGAAAGTGACAGAAGTAGCTACTTGCTTGAGACCCCTCCCCAATTTCCTAAACTCTTCCTGAACTTCCTTTGGTTCCCCATTTGCCAGGTCATTAGTACCTAGGTGGATAATGACATCCAGCTCACCCTCCCGTCTTGCCTTCCCAGTGATCCCCAGGATCTTCCTTCCATCTCTCCATGCCGTGGCACCTGGTAGGCACCTCACCTCCCTTTCCTCCCCCTTCTGTGTTCCTGGCTGGATCCCTCTTGTGATGGAGTCCCCCACCAGGATTCGCTTCCTCCTCCTCTGGGGTCCACTGCTTTCCCCGCTGAGGTCACCTCCTTGGCTAACCTCCACATCCTTTCCTTCCACTTCTCTGGGTACCTCTATTTGGTTGTCCCCCTTTGCCAGTGTGGCATATGAGTTCTTCAGTGGAATTGGATCTTGGATGTGCCTCTGCCTGACCGCTCTAATCCTCCCTGAGCCCACTGTCATCCAAGTGTTCCTCGTTCTCGGCATCCTTTGAGGCATTTGCATTGGACTGGGTGGTCTCTGGATAGGGGTGATGGTAATCCTGACCCAGTTTACTTCCGCTCTGAGTCTGGCTATCTCATCCCGCAGTCCAGAGAGATGCATGCAGCTAGGGCAGCACCTCAGTGTCCAGAAGGTCTGCCTGAATAGGGCTGCCCCACAGCCACTGCATTGCACCACTCCCCACATTATACTGCAATTATACTGCTGTTCCACTACTTGTCTGCTACTGAAGCTCTCCTAGTTTCATTTTTATTAATTTACTGTTCTAAAAATCCTGCCACTGATCCTCAGATAATTTTCTTTAAAAAAAAAAAAGAAAAACCAATAAATAAATAAATGAGTCAAAACACTTGTCATGCTGAGGGTGGGCTTCTTCCCCCTTATGCTCCTCCTACTTCACACCCCTTACTATACCCTGTGTTTAGCTCCTGTCAATCAGATTTATCAGGGCATATAATTAAGAGTTGGGGGAAGGGGAGGGGGGGATGAAAATTTGCAGCAATTAAAGACAGCACAGAAATACACCACCACTACGTTTTACATTTTCAATAGCCCAAAAACAATTCTAAATAAAGACAACAAAGAAAGTACAGTGTCACTAAAAGCCCACAATCTAAGTTTAAAAGAAAAATGGCAATTACCAGTTACTCTAAAGCACTGAATTGAATATGTGTCCTTCCCCTTCTGGCTTCTTCTGAGTGCTGCAATTTAAGTTGATTCACAAACAGCTAAACTTGTTGCTTCATTTCAGAGTTTTGAGAGTAAACCTGATATCGGTGTTAGTCATCTTCCTCATGAAACAGAAGCCTATGGACGTCTAGGTATACATCTGTGGCTGAGATGTCGCTTGGTGTTAGTGACTGCTCTAACGGCACAGATACCTGGTGTGAGACTCATGAAAGGTTTGACACTTTTTGCCTTTTTATCGATTTAAAGCTCGCTGTTGTGTATAATGTTGTAAAGTACAATGATAGCCATCTACAGTGTGAAAAATAGCAAGCAATAGTTAGGAACTCTTTGATTATATCAGAGTCCTTGAACTATTGTACTATCCTCTTTATGCTGACCATTTTATATTCTGTTATAAAATAATATACACATGTCCCAAAATATATTTAAAGAGGGGATTTAAAAAGCTAGTGGAGCCAAAACAGGCAGACAGGAAAATAATACAAATTTTAAGTAGTAGTTGTAGTTTTTTGTTTCTGAAATATTTTTTTTTCCTTTTGCTCATTTGAATGTTTTTATGTGATAATACTGTGTTGGAGGTGTGGAACAGCTGTCAGCCTGGCAGCTGACCTATCTATCTCTAACCCCCCCCCCCCAATTACATCATCAGCATTATGGTCTCACTGACAGTGACATCACAGGTGAATGACCTGGCAGTCACTCACTTGCTGTTCCTAAGTAGCAGTGATCTCACAGGCAGTGAAGTCATAATGCTACTGGTGTAGTGGGGGAATAGAGATGTATATGTCAGCTGCCAGGAAGAGTGCTGTTCCACATAGCACACATACTAACATCAGGCACACAATCTTCTAATAAACCAAAGAGAAAAGAGAACATGCCTCAGATATAAAAGGTGATGGTTGGCTGCTTTTAAAAACTAATATTAGTTTTAGGCAGTGCATTAGCTCTTTAACCTCCAATAAGAAAATGGATTTTCATTGGCATGAGTCAAGCAACATTCCCCAACATATGTGAATTGCATGCAATTCTAACTCATCTCCTCTTGATGCTTTTCTCTAGCTGAGGTCATAATCTTCTGCCTGTGACCTATTTAAGCAATAAGGAATGACAGGGCATGTGTTGTTGTGGGATTTAAACATGCCTTGTGTGGTGTGTCACGAGGCGCAGCCGAGTGACTTTAACCACACAAGAAGTGTGTAAATCCCACTACTATACATGCCCAGAAGTGCATTATTGCAATTATAAAATGAAGCTGTATTAAAAATGTAAAAAAATAAATTACATTCAAATAACATAAACATTTTATCAATCGGATCTTTACCAGGTGTCTGTTGCAGGAGTTACAGTTGGTCATGTGACATGTTTTGACCAGTGAGGTTACAGGATTTTCGAGACCCATTTTATAATGCTCATTTCTACAGCAGTAAACTAATGTCACAAGCAATGAATTTACTTCACTTAGGGAATAAACATAAGAAGCAGAAAAACTATAGGGCAAAGAGCATTCTTTCATTCAGATGTCCTCAGCAATAAAACATGGGGAGCAAGATGGCAGAAAAGGGGGAGGTGCTGCTTGGGGACTTCAGCCTGGTGGATGTAGATTGGAACCTCCCAGCTGTGGCTTCAGCTAGAAGCAGGGACATTCTGGACTCCTTGCAGGGGAAATTCCTCTGGCAACTAGTCAGTGAACCCACTCGTGATGGGGCAGTACTGGACCTGGTACCCACTAACAGGACTAACAGGGGCTGTGTTGCAGACATCAAGTTAGGAGGCAACCTGGGGAACAGCAATCACCATATAGTGTGGTTCAGTATAAGGACAGCTGCAGAACTGATCCACACAAAGGCGAAGGTCCTGGTCTTCAGGAGGGCAGGTTTTAAAAAGATGGGCAAATGTCTTAGGGATGACCTGGTGGGGGGTTAAACTGGGTGGAGAGGAGGAACAATGGGCAAAGCTGAAAAAGGGCTGTAGTGAAGGCAACAAACCTCTGTGTCAAGCAAGTGAGCAATATACGGGTCAGTGGTCCGTCCCTACCTGGAGTATGGGGTGCAAGTCCGGAGACCACACCTGCAGAGAAAAGTTGATAGGGTAGAGAGAGTCCAGAGGAGGGAGACCAAAATGGTGCATGGTATGCATCAGAGGACCTATGAGGAGAGGATGGAGGAGCTTGACCTATATCCACTGGAGACCAGGAGACAGAGAGGGGGGATATGATTGAAACTTACCTGAAAGAAATTAACAAGGTGAGGGAAGGGAATATCCTCAAGATGAAAGACAATCCAAGAACTAGGGGTCACAGCTTGAAGCTGGAGGGCGGTCAATTCAGAGATAAGAGAGGGCACTACTTCACTGAGAGGGTAGTGGGCCCCTGGAATGGGCTACTGGATGGAGGGTTAAGGCATCAGCAGTGGGGGATTCAAGAGTGCATGAGATAACTACATGGGTTTAAACAAGAGAGGGAGGGCTAGATACCCTGATGGGGAAAAGGGGCTGGGAATCTAAGGGGAAGGGAGGCCACAGAAGTTGGATGTCGGGTGCTAGAGTCATGGCTACCTATAGGGAGGGAACAAGGGCAGACTAGATAGGCCGATGGGGTCCTTTACTACTGACAAATTTCTATGATTCTATGAAAAGCAAGAGGAAAAATATATCGCTATGGCTCTCAAATGAAGTGGCAAGAAAGGTAAAGGCTAGCAGGGTAACATTCAGAAGGTGTAAGGAGACACAGAGTGAGGAGGATAGGGAGGTGTAGCAGGGGAAAAGGGGAGCAGGGAGAGCAGTAAGGAGCATAAAGATATAAACTGAAGAAAGACTAGTCCACGGTTTGATGAGGGGGGGCAAGACATTTTTGAGGTATGTAAGTGAAAGGAGGAAGACCAGGGGTGGGACCATAAGATTAAAAAGGGAAGAGAGGGACTATGCAGATGGGGACCAGGAAAAGGCAGACATCTTGTACAAATATTTTTGTTCAGTGCTCACAGAGGAAGGAGAAGGGCCACAAAAAAGTGACAGCAGCATTGGAGAGATGGAGGTGGACACTAGTCCATTTTCAGAGGCGTGTCCTGAAGGGACTTGCTAATCTGAAAGTGGACAAAGCAGTGGGGCCAGATGGGGTGCATCCAGGGGTATTGAGGGAGCTCAGTGAGGTACTGGTTGCACCTCTGACAGTCCATTTAGAAGCTCATTGAAAACAAAGAGTGCTTCCAGAGGACTGGAGGAGGGCAGATGTCCTGCTTCACAAAAGCCAGCTCAGCTCCATCTGGCCACTTGGCTTCTGAGAGGTAAAGGCTTTTCAGGTTTGATTGCTCTGAAAAAGTTGTGGATACTCTTATGTCCTCAAGGAAGTAGTCTGTGTCTGTATCTTATCATAGACTCTGGGGACATTTTCTTGTTGAGTCAAACAGAAGCTATTAGGCCGAGTAGGGCATGTGTGCCTCAGATTTTGGATTCTTTTGTTTAATTTATACTGTATTTTATGCACCCACTCTCTGCTCTGGCCCCCTTTCTGTGGATCAGACCTAGCCCCATCCCTTCACATCTCTGTCTCTTACCTGCTTCTCCTTTCAGCCCCATGAGTTTGCCTACCCCATGGTGGGACTTGGCTGAGCCAGATCCACCTCCCATCTCCTCATGAGTGTGGAGGCAGGAGTTCTCTGGCTGAAGGAGTGGTGGGAAGTGGCAAAGGTTGGGCCTGAGTGCGCTTGAGTCATCCTGCACAAAGCAGAGGTCTTTCCTCATTCTGCTCCCTATGCCTGTGGGACTGTGGTACTCGGAGCACATGCATCAGCACACTGAGCAAGCAAAATGGAACTTCACCAACATCCCTCCTCTGTGCTGGCTTGTCACTGCACTGCCACCTGAGGTCATCCAGGTGGCTGTGCTGAGTGGTAGCAGCATCCTTCCCTTCCCGAAAGAAGCGAACATCCTCTGGGACTTGATCTTCCTCCTTCTGCCAGCCCCCAATGACTTGAACTTGTTCCAAGATTGGGGTCACCAGAGTTGCGAGCAGTAGTGCTACCATTGCGTTGAGGGGTCAGCAGATTTTGGATTTTCTTCAAGGCAGACAGAGGTTTGGCCCAAAGCACTTTGTGAGTGTAAGTCTCGACATTGGCTACAGTGATTAGTCCTTTCAAGAGGCATACCCTATGATATCAACTGCTCCTTTAGAGTGATCAGGAGAAGCAAGCTGCTCTGTAGATTCCCAGTTCTGCCGTGGGACCATAATACAGTTCATGATGCACGCTGCAAGCCTCCGTCTGAGCCTCTGTTGCAAGTAGCAGAAGACATCCTTTCCATTTAGACGGGTCTTCTAGTTGCAATTTGCTCAGCTAGTCAGATGGAACAGTTGCAGGCACTCTCATGCAAAGATCCATTCTTGTTTTTTCACCAGGATAAGTTAGTGTTATGTACAGTGCCTTCCTTTCTCCCAAAGGTACCTATAGAGTTTCCTGTTAACCAAGGTATGCCTTCCTTCCTATTGCCTGTTGCTGTTGAATGGCAGGAAAAAGAAGTTGCATAAGCTAGACATTCACAGAGCAGTTAAGACATAGCATACACAAACACGATCTTTCTGAAAATAAAGTAGTCTATTTGTACTGTTCAGCATAGCTAAAAAAGTCCAGAAAGCTTCCAAGGTTACCTTGGCTTGATTAGTCAGATCATACATAGCAAGGGCCTACATGGTGGCAAAATTGAAGCCAGTGCTAAAGAAAGGAATGCCTCAAGGTTGACTGGTGCATCACAGTGTAGCCCCTAGGTAGCGCTATCCCAAGGACTACTACCCCTGCCTGCTTGGCTAGTAGCAGGTTAAGGGGCCTGAGTTCTGAAACGGGTGCCTCCACCCAGAGGTCAGGGTTGGTAGTGGTCATGCTAACCTGGGCACAGCCCTCCGGGACACTGTAACCCCCCTCTTTCCCCTCTAGTGGCCTGAACACTGTACAATAATCACTTTCACAATACCCCTGGTATACCACACAAGTACCCACACTGTTTGCACTTACCACCAGGGCTGGTTCCTCTGGCTCGACCCTGGGGACCCCCTGTAAAACAAGGTTAAGCACAGCAAATAGCAACAGTACAGTACTTTGAGCACAAACTGGAACCACAGTCAGATTACATGCAGAAAAAGTTAGATCTGATTTATTCAGGGGACTTGAACAAGGGAGGGGCAAAATCAGGTTAATTAGCTTAAAGGTTATATCAATCAAGCAGTTATACATGTGCTTTGAGTCCCCCCACACAGTCCACCTCTGGGTACCTAGGTAGAGAAGAGATGGGCCAGCCAGGACAGTTGCCTGGGGTTGCAGCTGGTTGGGGCCCTGTGATGGAAAACACAACATGCTCAGTACACAATATTTGTAATCCGGAGCCAGAGGGCTCAGTTTGTAAAGGAAATGAAACAACAAGACAATCAGATGACACACTCAGATTAAGCTGTTGTTGTAGGGAGTTACCCTGGTATTTACTCACGATACCCAAGACTGGACACAGGCTGGACGAAAATCGAGACTGCAAGTGGTTGATCTGGAACGCCAGGAGAAGCAGGGCCCACACAAGTCACGGAGGCATCGTTCCTGTTCAAGTGTGGAGCAGGGGGCTGATCCCCAGGCAGGTCTCTCGTTGATGGCTTCTCTGTGCAGTGGGTAGTCTGGCTGGGCCAATCTGGCAAAGCCCAGACCGCATGGAGACAAGTTCGGAAGCAGTCCGTTTTGGGCTGGATACAGCTTCCAGCAAGCAGAACACAGTTCACACAGTGGGGAACTAACTCAACCCACTAGCAGCTCATAGCACATTTACATGTACGGGAATTCTACTGTACCAGGCAAAGCGCTCCCCGGGCACAATTGCAAAGTCTCTGCACACACCGGGAGCTTAGGGGTAGCTGGAACTTCTGACAGGCCGATCACATTCAGCAAAAATATTCAGTCTTCTTCAGGTTGAGCCTGGCCCACTTCAGTAGCTTACTTTAGTCACACAAACTTGGATTTAGTCCAAAATAATTCCCTTCTCTCCCTCTCAGGAGCAGCAGGCAGACATACAGGCCAAACACTCAGCCTTTTCCCAGTTCTCCCATGCGAATCCACTCAGGATTAATGCTCAGAATTACTTCAGCTCCTTCTTGCTCAGCTTCCAGCTTAGTTCTAACTGAAAATTGCAAGCAGCCCGGGACTTCCCCAAGATCCAAAAGATTTGGTTGGCTGATTTGGCTGTCAGTCAAAGCAAGAGCTCCCCCTTCAGTTGCAAAAAAGGCACATAAAAAAAACCCTCCAAACTGCAGTTTCTACAGATTTTGAATTCAGACAGCTCTTGTAGTCCGGCTACATTTTAGGTCCCATCAGTACTGTTTGGTCCAATTTGCTGTCCAGGACCAAGATAGTAGAGACAAACAAATAAGTTCTTGCTACAAAGAAAGCATAGAAACATAGAAACATAGATTTTGTCGGCAGATAAGGACCGCTTAGCCCACCCAGTCTGCCCATTTCCCTACCTAATGGATAAGCTGCAGATCCTAGTTAACTAGCAGCCTACTTCTTCCTACCCCAACCCCCTAGAATTGCCTTATGACTGTCTCATGCATGCTTGAATTCCACCACTGTTTTTGACTCCACAACCTCCTCCGGAAGGCCGTTCCATGCATCCACAACCCTCTCTGTGAAAAAAATACTTCTTTAAATTACCTCTGAGCCGCCCTTCTATCTTCAAATTGTGCCCCTTGTTCTTGCACACCTCTTTTTTTGAAAGATGCTACCGTCTTGGACTTTGTTGATTCCCTTGAGATACTTGAAAGTTTCTATCATGTCCCCCCTCTCCCTCCTTTCCTTGAGGCTATACATATTCAGCTCCTTAAGTCTCTCTTCATATGTCTTCCGGTGCAGACCCTGCACCATTTTAGTTGCCCTCCTCTGGACAGCCTCCATCCTGTCTATGTCCTTGCGGAGATTGGGTCTCCAGAACTGCACGCAGTACTCCAGATGGGGTCTCACCAACTGTCTGTACAGAGGGATAATAACTTCCTGTTTTCTACTGGTGATGCCTCTCCCTATGCATCCCAGTATCCCCCCAGCCCTCTTTGCTGCCCTCTCACATTGCTTGCCCTCCTTTAGGTCATCTGATATGTCTACCCCCAGGTCCCTTTCCATTTTTGTTGCTGTTAGTATCTCACCCCCCATTGTGTACTCTTCCCCTGGGTTTTTGTTTCCCAGGTGCATTACCTTGCACTTCTTAGCATTGAATCTAAGCTGCCATACATTTGACCATTCCTCTAACCTTGCCAAGTCCCTTCTCATCCTTTGCACCCCACCTTGTGCATCAACTCTGTTGCAGATCTTTGTGTCATCTGCAAAGAGACATACTTTTCCTTCCAGTCCCTCTGCAATGTCGCTTATAAAGACATTGAAGAGGACCAGTCCTAATACTGAACCCTGCGGTACCCCACTAGTAACCCCCCTTTCTTCAGAGTGGACTCCATTTACTATTACTCTGTGTCCTATTCTCCAGCCAATTCTTTACCCAGGCTGTCACCTTGGGACCCACTACAAGGCTGGCTAACTTGTATATTAATCTTTTGTGTGGGACTGTGTCAAATGCCTTGCTAAAGTCTAGATAGGCCATGTCCACAGCCCCTCCCTGATCTACTACTTTGGTCACCCAGTCAAAGAAATCTATCAGATTTGTCTGGCATGACCTTCCCGCTGTGAATCCATGCTGCCTTGGGTCCTGAGCCCCTCTGGCCTCTAGATACTCAACAATTCTTTCCTTCAGAAGTGATTCCATCATTTTCCCTACCACTGAGGTTAAACTAACAGGTCTGTAGTTTCCTGCTTCTGCCTTGCTCCCACTTTTGTGAAGGGGAATCACATTTGCCCTTCTCCAGTCCTCAGGTACCACCCCATCCTCCCATGATTTGTTAAAGAGGGTAGTCAGTGGTGTCACTAGTTCTACCCTTAGTTCTTTTAGAATTCTGGGATGAATCCCATCAGGCCCCATTGCTTTGTCCACCTTCAGTTTTAAGAGTTCTTTCAGAACCTTTTTTCTGTAAATGGGCTGGTATCAACTTCTGTATCCAGAGTGTTTCTACTGTTTGTTTTAGGTACCTCCCCCACTTCCTTTGTAAATACTGAGCAAAAATATTTGTTTAGTATCTCTGCCTTTCACAGTCACCCTCTGCCCACCCTCCCTCCTCTTTATTAAGCCTCACTAGCCCTGCCTTGGTCTTCCTTCGCTCCCTGATGTACCTATAAAAGGTTTTATCCCCCTTCTTAACTGAGTTGGCTATCTTTTCCTCAGTTTGGGCCTTTGCTGTTCTGACTGCCTTCCCAGCTTCCTTTTGCTTTAACTGATACAGTTCTCTGTCCTGCTCCTTCTGTGATTCCTTGTACTTCCTGAATGCTTTCTTTTTCTCTTGAACCTTCACTGCCACTTCTTTTGAGAACCATAGTGGTTTCTTCGTTGTTTCGTTTTGTTAATTTGCTTCACAAAAGGCTTGTTACCTCTGTGATGGCAGTTTTATTATTCCCCATTGTTCTTCCACCCCTCCTTCCTGCCCATTTGCTAGTGCATTCCTTAGGCACTCACCCATTTTGGCAAAGTCAGCCCTCCTAAAGTCCAGTACTTTTGCCTTTGTATGGCTTGACTCTATTGCTTTGTTTATTGTGAACCATACTGTTTGATGGTCGCTAGTTCCCAGATGACTACCCACTGCTACATCTGTGATCCTCTCTTCATCTCCATTTGAGAGAACCAGGTCTAAGATTGCTCCCTCTCGAGTGGGCCCCAATACTAGTTGTCTAAGAGATTAGACAAACTACATTATCATTATCACTCTAAATGATTTTCAGTAAATAGTTACGTCTTTCAACAGAGCTCCCTCTCAGATTACTTAAGCTGCAATTAGGCAGCTCTTAAAGGGACAGTACACAGAGGCTATACAAGCTCTGGTAATCACATTTAAACTGCTAAAACGCAGGACACCAGCCTGGCAGTGAGCATTTAGGCAAGCTCAAGGAAGACTTTTTGGGAACCCCCATTTGTAGGGGGTGGTTACAACAGTAAAATAACAAACTGCAAAGGAAAAACAAGCATTTGTCAGTGCCGGATGTTTGCCATGATATGTGTGTGTGTGTGTGTGTACTGGAAAGGTGGTCCTGGTTGTCCGTTCCTGTAATGTCACCTGTGTGACTACATGTGTTTATTGACAGGATCGAAACTGGCACCAATCCACTAGCCAAATGCTGTTAGATTTTCTTTTGCGATAGTCAAAGGTCTTTTTAAGTAGCCAGAAAGGCTTGGACTGGAAAAGGTAATGTTGGTGTAACCCCCCTACAAATGGGGGTTCCCAAAAAGTCTTCATTGAGCTTACCTAAATGCTCACTGCCAGGCTGGTGTTCTGTGTTTTAGCAGTTTAAATGTATTGCTAGAGAGTGCCTGTATAGCCTCTGTGTACTGTCTTTTTAAGAGCTGCCTGGATTGCAGTCATAATTAATCTGAGAGGGATTCTTTTAGAAGATGTACTTGTTTGCTGATCATTTGTTAAAGTAGTAATAATATTGCAGTTTGTTCTAACCTGCCTTCTTTGCAGCATGTACAGTTCTGTTTGTGTCCATCATCTTGGTCCTGGACTGCAGAATGTGCCAATCAGTACATTTGGGACTCTAAAATGGAGCCTGCCTACAGGGGCTTGGTGGGGCCAAAACTTGTAGGAATTGTAGTTTTGGGCTTTTAGCGCCTAAAATAACCTGAAGGGGGAGCACTTGTTGTGACTGACAGACAGATCAGCCAACCAAACCTTTTGGATCTTGGGGAAAGTCCCACACTGCTTGCAGTTTCTTTTAGATCTGAGATGGGAAGTGAAGAAGTAACAGCTCGAGATGGTTCGAGCAGCAGTCCAAAGTGGATTTGCGTGGGAGAACTGTGGAAAGGCCTGAGTTTGGCCTGCATGCCTGCCTGCTGTCCCTGAGAGGGAACTTGTGCTTTTTTTGGACTGAATCCGAATTTGGAGAGTGAATTAAGCCACTGAATTGTGACCAGGCTTTAACATGAAGACTGAAGATTTGCTGAACGCGATCGGCCTGTCAGGACTTCCAACTACCTCTGAACTCCCGGATTGTGCAGAGACTCTGTAATTGCGACCCGAGAGCCATTTGCCTGGTACAGTGGAATTTCCTTACATGTGAATGTGCTGTGTGCTTATAGAAGGTTGTGATTTGGTTCCCCACTGTCTGTCTGAACTGTGTTTTGCTTGCTGGAGGCTGTATCCAGCTCCACGGACTGAATCCGTATCCATTTCCATTTGCCTGGGCCCTGCTACACTGGCCCAGCCAGAATACCGGCTACGCAGAGAAAGTCATCGACGAGAGACTGGCATGGGGATCAGCCCCCTGCTCAACGCCTTGAACAGGAATGATGCCTCGGTGATTCGTATGGGCCTTGCTTCTCCGGGCACTCCAGCTCAACAGCCTGCAGTCTCGATTTTGTCCTGCCTGTGTCCAGTATTGGGTATCGTGAGTAAACATCAGGGTAGCTCCCTGCAACAACAGCTAAATCTAAAAGTGTTGTCATCTGATTGTCTTGTTGCCTTTTCTTTCACAAACTGAGCCCTCCGGCTCCAGATTACAAATAGTGTGTGTTGTGCATGTTGCCTTCTTCCAACACAGGCCCCAACCAGCTGTAACGTTCCTGGCTAGCCCACCATTTTCCTACCTGGGTACCCAGAGTGTGTGACTGTGTAGGGACTCTGAACTGCATGCATAACTGTCTGATTAATATAGCTTTTAAGCAAATCAACCTGATTACGCCCCTCTCTTGTTCAAGTCCCCAGAATAAATCAGATTTAACTTTGCATTTAACCTGACTGTGGTTCTATTTTGTGCCAAAAATATTGTACTGTTGCTATTTGCTGTGCTTAACCTTGTTTTACAGGGGGTCCCCAGGGTCAAGCTAGAGGAACCAGCCCTAGTGGTAATTGCAAACAGTGTGGGTAATTGCCTGGTGAATAAGGGTCATTGTGAAAGTAATTATTGTGTATGGTTCAAGCCACTAGAAGGGAAAGCGGGGGGGTTACAGTGTCCTGGAGGGCTGTGCCCAGGTTAGCTTGACCACTAACAACTCTGACCTCCAGGTGGAGGCACACGTTTCATTACCCAGGCCCCTTAACCTGCTACTAGCCAATCAAGCAGGGGTAGTAGCCATTGGAATAGTGCCACCTAGGGGTTACATTTCAATAAGTAGATCAGCTGGGCCTGTAGAAGAATCTGTGGGACTAGTGGATTTTGCAAGTCACTACCCTGCTGGCTAGTAGCAACAAAATTTAATCTGACCCCTGCATGGCTGCTTGTAACTTAAACAATGTTTATACTGCAGCAACTATAAAATAAAGGGATACTGCATGCTACTAGCTACAACTTGGAAGTGCATAAATGCTGTTACAAATATATATAGAATAATGCATATGCAGGTGGTTGATATGGGGTTTTTTTTACACACCCAAGATGTGTGATAATAAAAAAAACCTCGGGAGCGTAGCTCGAGAGGTTTTTTTTATTATCACACATCGAGGGTTTGTAAAAAATCTCCATGTTAAGCACCCTGCATATGTTTTATTTTATATAATAACAGGCTATGATTACTATCTATCTATGGTTTTAAAAAGCTATCGCATCAGTACAACAAAACACACACTGCCCCCACATAACTTGAAATGCAGCGTTTATTACTTCAGGACATATCCTTCTAAACGACACTTGAACAGAATTGTATAACATTTAAATTCGGTGCCTTTTTTGTCTTCATTTCTAGGTTTCATCTAGCAGAAGTATCGGGATTTTTTTAATGCGATGGAAAGGTCACAGTTCATTACACAGCTAAACATTAATAAACCTACAAGATTAGCAGGAAAAAAGTTACAACGTTTAACTGAATTTATTTTGTATTCTTTACTTAGCTACGTTTTTAAAAACTATAAATAACTAGTGCCTTGTGGAAATAGTCAACCGTTGCTTCTTCAGTTCAGAGGTGAAAGGTCGTGCAACCTGTCAATAGAGAAAGAGATAGTGGTAAAATTACCTGTTTCAGAGAGACATTTTCTTGCCTTGTTTTTGCAGTTTAGCATATTTACATTCATTTAGTACAGTTTTACTTTGCATACCTGTTAATCGGAATCTGAATCAACCAGCACACATGGACGTTTTCTTGGTGGCGCCATGGAGTTGTTATATATATTTATGGATATTCCCTAGTGAAACACACATTTTTTCCCAAACAAGGTCTGCAGGCTTCGTGTGCGCTCGTCGAGGGGGAGGCTGGAAATTGAAGACACTTTTTGCTGGCCATTTCTGTTAGGATCAGGAGTTGAATCTTTCTGCTTTTCAATAACACATGAGGTACTTTCTTGGGCTTGGTTAAATAGACTGGAGATGTGTCTCTGCTTTTTTTCACTTAACACAGAGTAATCATTTATACTCTGTATATTCTTATGCCCTGAAATCTGCTGGACTTCGGTGGGTGGAATGTCAGCATCAATGAGTCGCTGAATGCTGGTTTTACGTGTATGTACTGTGGTTAGTAATACCTTCATCAGGGAGCCAGCTGAAAGTTTCATTTTGCATCATTTGCCGAGTTTGTTCATTCCTATTCTCATGCTTCTGTACCAGAGAGAGACCTGGTTTTGATTTACATTAGGAGCTAAGTAGAATGGGGCATCATTTGTTTGCATTGCCACAGGTCTATTCAACTTGTATTTATCATGGGCTAAAAGTGGGTCTTTTTCTGGGTTGCTGTGATTTTCATACAAGCAGGGATTCACTGGCCTGACATCTCTGGGGTTTTCACCTGTGCGTGTTTTGGTTTGGCGCTCCCTATATTCTAGATACCTGTTTCCTTCAGTATCTGTACTGTCTACTATGTCGCCCCATGCTAAATCATATTGCTCTTTTGTACGTAGAGCAAAATGCATACCAATGTGAAAAAATAGAAAATTCAGTAGTGACACTGGGTTACTTAAAGAAATTGTACCTGTGGAATATAGTAGATTGATCTCCTCCTCTGACAGTGGCTGGGCTTTTAGGGGTCTGTTTCCTTTACCAAGTTTCTTTAAAAATTTTGATTTCGCTTTCAGTGTTTTTTTTGTTTCTGGAAAGTCAGTTTCAAACAACATGAAGTCTTGCTATATTATGACAATTGCAGTATGACCACAGGTTAGAACTGCTCCGGAGGTGAAATAGTTAACTTTCCATGAAGGCATGGAATCTTGAGTGCGAGCTCGGTTAAGGAAGCTCTGTCTGGTTGCTTTCAAACCTAAACCGTCAGATTCTTTACTCTGCCTCACTGAACAGTCGCTCCGGAGATTTCTCCTTTTGCTCAGTTCATTTTCGCGGCTTAAAAAGTTTAAAATACTCAGTTTTCATCTAATTTTAACCGCAACCGTTCGGTTCAAGCTCTGTCTGTGGTAACGTAAGTAATAGATGGTTTTACATACGAATTTCTGTGTGGAACTTGTAAAACATTTATCGGTTCGGTTTGAACCGATCAGGTTGTATTTTTGAACTACTAGTCCTTTTTAGAGTGCGGTTCGGTTCTATCGGTTCTAAAAAGTTTCATTATGGTTTTCCACGGCCCGTGACACGGTTGGGAACCGATAGGAGAGTCTTGCTTGGCGGATTGCCATAAACGGGCAAGTTTTGGTTAGGCTGGCATAATGTCTGAGAAACCCAAAAGAAAAACCGGGCCCACTGGGTTTCAGCACTGTGATGTCTGTGGGGAAGCCTTTGCCAAGGCTGACCCTCACATCACATGTGTTTATTGCCTGGGGTTTGACCACCTCGATGCAGACTGCCAGATTTGCAAGAATTTCCCTGCTGCCACCGTTGAGAAGAGAGTTGGTAGGCTCAGGGAAAGGGAGGCCAAAAATCCGCTGACCGGATGGCCAGCCGGTTCGGTGCCAACTGAACCGGAGAAGTGCTCCTCCTGACCAGGCGATGCTTCCTCGGGCAAGCGAAGGCTGGCTCAAGGAGCCAGTTCCTGCAAAAGGACTAGAAGTCTGCTGCTGTGGAAAAAGTTTTTTCCCCAACAGCTGAAGAGATAGCTAAAGCAATTCAAATTGTCCAGTCTCTTTCCCCGGTTCCTGAACCGACACCATCTGGGAGACGTTCGGTTCACCCGGTTCCTCCGGTTCAAGATTATGATTTTGAGCCCCCCCCCCAGGCTTTCTGAGTCCCCTTCTCACTTCATGTTTTATAAGAAGGTTGCTGAAACTCTTCAGCTTCCTCTTGAGGAAGCTGTTGATGACCAGGAGGAGCCTGATTATGTAGAAATGATGGATATTCCAGAGTCTAAGAGACTGTCTATTCCCTTCATAAATCTTTCAGGAAGCAGACAGTAAAAGTTTTAAAAACTCCTCATACTATACCTCCTGTAGACAAAAGTATGGACAGAAGGTATACTTTATCAGGTTCTGACACAGACTTTCTTACACAGCAATGCAGCCATGTGGGTGTAGTGCAGGCTGCAGCCTGTGACAAGGCAAATATTCCCCTAGCTTCACATCCTCCTGAAAAGGACTCCAGGAAGATTGATGCTATGGCAAAGAAACAGTACATGGCAGCATCCTTGGGACTCAGACAAGCAAATTATATGGCTTACGCTGCCAGATACCAGAAATCCAGATGGGATACTGTGCTGGCTCTAGCCAAACAAGTCCCTGACCAGCTTGCCAGGGAGCTGGAACAGGTGGCTAAGGATGGTATCGAGGCATCGAAGGTGCAATTTCATGCTGCGGTGGACTCTAATGATGTATCATCTAGAGTCATGGCTACTTCTGTGGCTCTTCGCAGAATGGCTTGGCTCAGATGCACTACCTTGTCACAGGATACCCAGTCTAAAGCCATGGATTTTCCTGTGGTTGGCAATTCTGTGTTTGGGGAGCAAACAGAGAATTACGTGAAGAAAATGGATGAATACAGGACCACCTATAGGAGTGCACAGGCCAAGGAAAGGCAGGCCACTCCTCAGAAGCAGCTTCCCAAGGGCAGAGGCAGGCCTTTTCATAGGCCGGCCTTTTCATAGGCCTTTCTACCAGGCTCAGGCCTCCTCTTCCTCCTATACCCAGAGGGGATTCTTTAGAGGAAGGGGCAGAAAGGGTTCAAGCAGGCCTGCTTCCACCCCTCAGCCAAAGCCCCTGCCAAGCAGGCACCCTGATGGGGTAGCCAGGGCCGCTTCTCCTCTACCGGTAGGGGGCAGGCTGGCTTACTTTGTCCAGGACTGGAAGTCTCTCACATCAGACAAGTGGGTCCTGGAAGTAGTAAGCCAGGGACTGGTTCTCAGCTTCAAAAAATTTCCGAAGATGAGAGCCAGGTCTTTTCCTCCTGCATCTCCATCGGAGGCACTCGCTTTAGAGTCAGAGGTCTCTACCTTCCTCGCTCTCAGAGCCATGGAAAGGGTTCCACCCCTACATCAGGGCAAAGGTTTGTACTCCAGGTACTTCCTTACCCCCAAAAAAGACAGGAGAATGGCAGCCCATCCTGGATCTCAGATACCTAAACAAGCACCTTTTAAAACCAAAGTTCAAAATGGTGACTCTGGGGATCATTTTACCTTCCCTAAGGCCAGGGGACTGGCTAGCATCCCTGGACCTCAAGGATGCCTATTTCCATATTCTCAGCAGAAGCTCCCATCGAAAGCACCTCAGGTTCGAGCTGCCCTCAGGCCATTACCAGTTCAGAGCAATGCCCTTTGGACTCACCTCGGCCCCAAGGGTATTTACCAAATGCCTGGCAGTAGCAGTAGCTTGCCTAAGAAGGCAAAACATTGCCATCTTTCCTTACCTGGACGATTGGCTCATAGTAGGCCAATCCCCAGATCAGATCAACCTACATCTTCAGATAACTCAGCAACTGCTTAGTTCCCTAGGTTTTCTCCTGAATCTCTCAAAGTCAGTGCTGGAGCCTGTCCAGCTCCTAAAGTTCATAGGCGCAGAACTGAATACCCAGGAAGCCAGGGCCTTCCTCCCCTTAGACAGGGCAAACACCCTAGTCTCCCTGGCCTCCTCATTCATCCTGCGGGTCTCTCGACCAGCAAGACATTTTCTGCAGCTCCTGGGACACATGGCTGCTTCCACAGCAGTAGTGCAAGGAGCAAGATTTCAGATGAGAGACATTCAGTTACATTTGAGGGCCTTTTGGATCCTCTTTCCAAATTGATCCCAGTAACTCGAACCCTGATCCAAGCCCTGCAGTGGTGGCAGGATCAGAGCAACCTGAGACAAGGAGTTCCCTTCGTCACTCAGCCTCACTCATTAATCCTTACTACGGATGCATCCCTCTTGGGGTGGGGGGCCCACATGGGCGACCTCACCACCCAGGGACTGTGGTCCCCTCAGGAATCTCTGCTCTACATCAACCTGTTGGAGCTCAGAGCAGTTTTCTAGCACTTCAAGCTTTCTCCAAATCTGTTCAGAACAAAATTGTACAGGTCAGAACAGACAACACCACTACAATGTGGTACATCAACAAACAGGGGGCACTCGGTCTCACGGCCTTGTGCAGAAGCCATGAAGTTGTGGTCTCTGGCTTACTCCCTGAACACCTCCCTTACGGCAGTTCACCTCCCAGGCAAAGACAATGTCCTGGCAGATGCTCTCAGCAGGATCTCTCAGGGCCATCACGAGTGGTCCCTGGATCCCCTGGTTCTGGGAGTGGTATTTGCCAAATGGGGCACCCCGCAAATTGATCTCTTTGCAGCTCCAGACAATCATCAGCTTCCTCTCTTTTGCTGCAGACCCCCAGTCTTGGGCTCAGTCCCTCTGGACGCCTTAGCCCTCAGTTGGGAAGGGAAGTTTCTCTATGCCTTTCCCCCCTTCCCTCTCCTATTCAAAGTGCTAGTCAAAATCGGATCCCAATCCTGCAAGGTAATTCTGATTGCCCCAGATTGGGCCAGGCAACCCTATATTCTCCTCTCCTCCTGTCCTTAGCAGTCCATTCTCCCTGTGCCTTCCCAAGAATCACAATCTGTTAACCTGTGCCCAGGGAAGGGTTTGGTACCCGAACCTCAAGTCTCTCAATCTCAAGGCCTGGTTCTTGAAGAGCTAGAGTTTGCTGGCCTCTCTCAAGGTGTAATGGATATACTCAAGGCTTCTAGGAAGCCTTCTACCAGAGCTACTTACAACTCCAAATGGAAAGATTTTCCATATGGTGTTCGAAAAAGAATATTTCCCAGACTCTGCTGATTTACCCACAGTTCTAGATTACATGGTCCATCTCAACACTTTGGGGCTGAGACCAGCTACTCTGAAGGTACATTTGGCAGCTGTCTCTGCCTTTATTTCAGCAGGTAAGTCCTCTCCTCTGTCATCTCACCCTGTGTTTCCAAGTTTTTAAGGGATTGCTTACACCAACCCTCCATTCAGGATCCTGCTCCTGCCTGGGACCTCAATGTTTGCATTGCTCAGCTCATGCAACCTCCTTTGAGCCTTTGTCTTCAGCTGAGCTTAAGTTCTTGACTTGGAAAACTGTGTTTCTGGTAGCTATCACCTCTGCCAGACGCATAAGTGAACTACAAGCATTGTCAGTGGAGCCAGACTTTATCTCCTTTCACAGAGATAAGGTAGTCCTGACTAATAGAAAGTTCCTGCCTAAGGTGGTTTGGTTTCCACCTTAATCAATCTGTTTCTCTCCTGTTTACTTCACTGACCATTCCTCCTCTGGTGAGAGGAGGCTGCACAACAGATGTGAAGAGGCCCTTAGTTACTACATAGGCGTACCAAGGGTCACAGGTTTGACTCCCTCCAACTGTTCCTCACTTATGGTGAGGTTGGCAAGAAACTTGCCACTAAAAGATCCATTGCCAGGTGGATTGTCTCTTGCATCCAATTCTGTTATGAAAGCTGGGTAAGTTTCCCCCTCAGGCCTGAGACTCACTCTACCAGGTACAGCTGCTTCTCTGGCTGCGGCCAGAGACATCCCCATTTTAGAGATATGTCAAGCAGCTACCTGGAAAACAGTTCACACTTTTACCAAGCATTATTCCCTGGACATCCAGGCTCAGAGTGATGCTCGGTTTGGCACAGCTGTCCTTCAGAGCCTATTCCCTAGGTAGGTTCTGTCCCTCCTCCATGGGGGTACTGCTGTGTAGCCTGCAATTGTCATAATATAGCAAGACTTCATGTTGTTTGAAGAAAAAATTACTCACCTTAGTAATGTTGTTTCTTCTAATGGAGTCTTGCTATATTATGACCTCCCTCCCTGCCTGCCCCTCTCAGAACCTTGTTTGGGCGGTGTGTTGGCACCCTATTTGCCACTTTGTCGTTTTTGTCTCACCCTTCCTCAGGGTGAACTTGTGTTTTAATTAATCTTTTGGGTCTCTTGACTTGAGTCTTTTTTCGAGACCAAGAAGTGCGTTGCTATGTTAGTAGCCAGTTGGCTAGTGTAGGTTTACAGCTTCCACACAGAACCTTAGTGAGTTTGCTCGTAAAGATCTGTCGGTTTAGGTTTGAAAGCAACCAGACAGAGCTTCCTTAACCGAGCTTGCGCTCAAGATTCCATGCCTTCATGGAAAGTTAACTATTTCACCTCCGGAGCAGTTCTAACCTGCGGTCATACTGCAATTGTCATAATATAGCAAGACTCCATTAGAAGAAACAACATTACTAAGGTGAGTAATTTTTTCTTCTATGCCCTGGAAAATTCAGGCGGTGTATTTGTTACACTGTAAGTGGCGATCAATGCTTGCTATGATACCCCTTATGCTGCCAGGCTCATACTCCGATCCATCTGATTTTTTTACACAAAATATGAAATCGGCGATAATTACATCTAATTCTGCAGGTGGGATGATGTGGACTTCTCGATAGTCTTCTCTGTGAGCAAGATAGCTTTTAAAAATTCTGAGATCGCTAGCTGTCTTGCGAATTGTGTTTTGATTTGCTTGCTCATTTATGAATATTTCCCTGTCACTAGAGCTAGAGGTAACAAAACGATTCTCCATTGTCTTATCGCTTTAGATAGGGAGTCTCTGCTTTATTTGTGCTGCTTTTACAGTAAACGAACTGCCTGTGTGTGTGTTTTTTTTTTCCCGTTACGGAACTGTCTCGCGCTGCCTGTCAGCTGATTATTTCAGTGATTCTCGCCGCGAGGATGTGGAAGTCGTATCAACTCGCAGGTTGATACGACTTTTTTCGTATCAGCCTGCGAGTTGATATGACTTTTTAAGAAGCGAGAAAACGAGTTGATATTGCCCGTAGCCAGTTATTATAAATGTATACTATGGATGTTACTGAGGTATGTAAAAATATAAAGGCTGCAGGGATAAACACCTTTACCAGTGAGTAAATACCATTTGCCAACAGTGAGAGAGAGAGAGACATACACACATTACTTTTTACAGCTGCTGTCTGGAACTGTGCAGTTGGATGCTTGGAATACCTTAGCCAGTCTGATAAGGAGAGTTCAGCATGCTGGGCAACTACATCAGGGGAAACCATAAACCCATGATTGGGTCGGCTTTTTGTTTTGAAGTCCATGCAGTTTCCACCCACCAAGCTAAAACTCTGTCATAATTAGACTGGCTGATAATTGGTCTGCTACCGACTTGCCCATTAAACCATGCTCTGCATTGGAAGGACAGTATCACACCCCTCAAAAGCCACTATCATAGGAAGATGTTTGTTTGCTGCATACAAGCGCACATGGAAAACATAAAAAAGGGCACATGAAATAGCATTGTCAAAGAAATTAAGTCTTAGGCTGACTTCATTGCAAAAGTTAACTTCTATCCCACATACTGAAGGTGTATCAAACAAACACGGAACACACGAGGAGCTTAGACATCCGATGTTTTGTGCATGTGCCTTATCCAGGTATACTGACCCTATTGGAATTACCCTTATATACACACTGAAACTACAATGATTGCTGCACTCTTATAAAACATGTTTGCAACACACTGATTAGGCAGTAAAAAGCAAAAACCAAAACAAAAATGGTTTATTGGACTCTTGAAACTTAATATCAAGAATCCCAGTTAGATTAAGTATTCATACCATAACATTATAGTGAAATATTAGATAGTGTATAGTAGAGCATTGTTGTATGTAGAAATCCGTCCTTTTCAAAATGCTGTTGTACCACAGTTCAAAGGCCATGGAATGTTATTGTACCCTTCTATGGTAGAACAGCATTCTAGAACCTACAGAGACTGCACAAGTCAGTTTCACTGTAAAGAAGAAAAAAAAACACAATATACTCATTTCACATAACATTATACACTATAAAAAATGCAGGATGAACAACTTGTGCATAACAAGTGTGTTCTGTGTCAGTGGTTCAGCAGTTAGTACATTCACCTCTGAGGCCGGGAGATCAGAAGGCAAAATGCTGTTGTACCACAGTTCAAAGGCCATGGAATGTTATTGTACCCTTCTGTGGTAGAACAGCATTAAAGAAACCTACAGAGACTGCACAAGTCAGTTTCATTGTAAAGAAGAAAAAAAAAACACAATACACTCATTTCCCATAACATTATATACTATAAAAAATGCAGGATGAGCAACTTTGTGCATAACAAGTGTGTTCTGTGTCAGTGGCTCAGCAGGTAGTACACTCACCTCTGAGGCCGGGAGATCAGAAGGCTGTGAGTTCTATCCCCACATCAGGCACTTGGGTTAATATCCCAATACTGACACTGCAGTGCAGCATGAGGGGGGGTGCTGCACTCCTGAGGTGCCCTCTTTCGGATGAGACGTTAAACCGAGGTCCCATCTGCCTGTTCTGGTGGTAGTTCAGGTGGATGTTAAAGATCCCACGACACTTCTGGAAAAAAAAAGAGTAGGGGGAATTTTCCCGCTTCCCTGGCCACACTTCCCCCATTCACTAAAATACCACCAGCAGCTTAATCTGGTTCAAAGTCAGTTGTCATTCATCTGTATCCCCTTCCCCTGGGTTGTGCCTGAAAATAGGCAGAATTTGTCTAGTACACTTACACTGTCAACAAAAACTAAATAAATAAATACATTTTGCCATCTCGGGGTTCTGATCCCCCACAGACCTCTCGAGGTCAGAGGGAATCAGAACCCCTCTGTGTCAGAACACACTAGTTGTGCATAGTTGCCCATCCAGTATTCTCTATTCCATACAGAAAATATGATCACACAGACCTGTTAAGATACTAGGTAATGAATCATTGAAGTTTACCCAAGATCCTATTTAAATGCAATTGTTCCTTGAGTCAAAAGCATAATAATGCTATTACGCAATAGACAGTTCAAAATAAAAGAATATTCTGTCCCTCCCAAATACATTTGATGGGTACTGCCTATTAAATCCAAGCAGTAAATGAAAACCTAGTAAAGAAGTAACAATGTGGAATGACACAGAAAGAAGAAATGTTATCAGACTTACTGTAATTTCTTTTTCCGTTAGTTCCAGCATTGTCACTGGGACCTACCCTACAATAATGTTACTCTATAGAGAATATTCTGCAGCTGAGGTTTGGATTGAATTCAGTTGTTTTCTATCAGTTCAATTTGACATTATTGTTTCAGGCACATATTTCTTCAGTGCGTTGCTCATATATTCAGAGGCTCTCTCATGTGAGCTGCCATTGCAGAAGTTATGAACATACAAGGAAGCCAGAAGAAAAAGGCCATTAGGTCTGTCTAGCCTGCTCGTATTGCAGGGTCCTCAGCATAAGCTACTGAACCTGCCCCCTCTTGCCAATCCACCCTTCACCTCTGTATGCTCCTCCCTTGACCCTTATTTTCCCCTTAACTCTAGCCCAGTTTCTGTTGAAGCTTCCTACTGTTTTCAATCAAGCCACTCCGAAAGCACATTGCAACCCATCACCACCCTCTTCATGAAGAAATGCCTCCTAGCCTCTCTCCTAAACCCCCCCCCCAACATGAGTCTCTGTCCCCTCATGTTTCGGTTCCCACTAAGCTTAAAGAGACCTTCCTTGACCGCCCAATGTAGTCCTTTCAGATACTTGAAGGTCTCAATCACATCCCCTCTTTCTGTCCTCTGCAGCAGGAAGTACATGTTCAGGCTTTCAACCTCTTCTCATATGTCCTGCTGTGTTGGCCCATGATCATCTTTGTTGCCTCCTATGGACCATCTCCAGCAGGTTTATGTCCTTTTTAAGGTATGGGTACCAGTACTGTACACTGTACTCCAAATGTGACCTAACTAATGACCTGTACAAGGGTAGTATTACCTCCTCTCACCTGCTGCTGATCCCGCTTTTAATGCAACCAAACATTTTATTTGCCTTTGCTGCTGCTTTCCTGCATTGCATGGAGTGTTTTAGGGCACTAGTCATCATCACTCCCAGGTCCTTTGCCTCTGATGTAGCTACCTGGACCCCTTCAAGGCTATACTCAGTCCTCAGGTTCTTGGCTCCAGTGAGCATAACTTTGCCTTTCTTTGCATTGAAGCTGAGCTGCTAAATCCCGGACCACCTCTCTAGTTTTTCCAAATCCTCCTTTGGGTCTTGTGTCCCTTCTGCTGTGTCCACCCTCCCACAGACCTTGGTGTCATCTGTGAATATACACATTTTGCCCTTAATGCCATCCCCAGTATCGTTGATGAAGACATTGAACAGCACCGGTCTGAGCACTGAGCCCTGTGGGACCCCACTGGTGACCTCCCTGGTGCTGAATAGCTCACCTCCCACCACCACGCTCTGGGTCCTGCCCCTCAGCCAGTTTTCCACTCACCTGATCAACTTCTCGACAACCCCTAGATCCATCAACTTCCTGATTAACCTCTTGTGGGGTACAAAGTCAAAGGCCTTCCTAAAATGCAGGTAAAGGATGTCCACTGCTTGGCCCTTGTCCACTGTTTTAGTGACCCAGTCAAAGAAGTCAGTCAGATTTGTTTGACGCAACCTCCCTCCCACAAGCCCATGGTACCTGTCATCCTGGAGACTATTCTTATCCAGATACTCTACTAACCTTTCCTTAAGTATGGTCTCCATGATCTTGCACAAGATTGAGGTCAGACTGGCCAGTCTGGAATTCCCTTGGTCATTTTTGGGACTGCTTTTATGGAGGGGCACTATAAGTGCCATTCTCCAGTCCTGCGGTACCATGACCAACTCCAGTGAACTACTGAACAGGCTAGTCAAAGGATCTGTAAGCTCTTCCGCCAGCTCCCTCAGGACCCTTGAGTGTATGCAGTCTAGGCCTGGGGATTTATGTACCCTCAACATTAGCAACCCTGGCCTTATCTTATCTGCCTCTGTTTAAACATCATTGCCCCCTGCACCCCCCTCCTTCTGCCTACTGACAGTAGTCCATTTCTCCCTGGTGAAGACGGAATAGAAGTACTTGTTCAGTTCCTCTGCTTTGCCACCCTTCTCCTCTACTCACCCATCCCATTTCCTGAGCCTAACAATCCCATTTTTATTGTCCCTTTTCTCACTAATATACTGAAAAAGACCTTCCCCCCCCTTTTTAATTCCCTCAGCTAGCTTCCATTCCTTCTGTGCTTTAGCATACCAGACTGCCTTACCTCCTGTACTAGCCATCTTCAGGTAGTCCTCCCTGTCTTCCTCCCTCTGGGTCCTCCTGAATTTCACAAAGGCTGACCTCTGATCACTTACTGCCTGGATAATCTTGGTGCTAAACTAGCTGGGTGCTTTGGCCTTTGAGCCTAATGCACCTGCTTGTGGCAATCATTATCCTCTGATGATGGTCTGCCTTTGGTCACCCCCGTATTCACTCGGATGGTTGCCAGGTGACTCCTTAACAGCTCGCCCACCTTTCTGCAGTCTGCCTTTCTCAAATCCAAGATTTTAGTCTTAGTGAGGGCCTATTCCCTACCCATGTCCAACCGGAAGCACACTGTGCAATGGTTACTCCTACCCAGGGGCTCCTCAACCTTTATATCCTGAACATGACCCCGTTCATCAGCATCAGATCAAGGATTGCCCTTCCCTGCTGGGTTCTGTGACACCCTGAGTCAGGAACCGACTTTGCAGTGCATCTAGGATCACCTGACTCCTGGCGCAGGTTGTCACCAGTACTCTCCAATTTACCTTGGGCAGGTTGAAGTCTCCCATTATTAACACCTCTCCTTTCCCTGCTACAATCAATATTTGAGTTCAGTTCCCTGTCTTGTTCCTCCTCCTTGCTGGGTGGTCTGTAAGCTACCCCCAATCTCACCTTTCTCCCTCTGTTAGACAGTAACTGGATACACATTGCTTTGGCCCTACCCTTTTCTGACTCCTGCCTCATACAGGTTATACCCTCCCTCATGTAAACTGCCACCCCTCCCCTTTTTCCTACCTCCCAGTCCCTTCTGCATAATTTACCCAAAGATTGAGGCCTCAGTCATGGTTAGATGTGGCCCATGTCTCTGTGATCTCCGTGATGCCTACTCCCCTCTCTGCCAACAGTGTCTGCAGGTTATCCACCTTGTTTCCAAGATTTCTTGCTTTCAGGGACACCACCTTCCACCTATAGTCTGAGCCTTCTTCCCTTCCCTGCCGTCTGCCTTTCTTATTTCTTCCCATTACCTCTGCCCCCCCCCAGCTGCTAACCAACCACTTTGCTCCCCCTCCACTTCCACCCTCCAGTACCCCCTACTGGTTTGGGATAGGTCTACTGACCTTTCCTCCTGAGACTTGGGCCTGCAGGCCCTCCCCAGTAGTTTAAATTAAGTTTTTGGTTTCTGTCCCCCAGCTTGTCCCTGAGGACCCTTGACCCCCACTACTGAGGTGCAGTCTATCTGGTATAAAAAGTGTTTTGTGTGACCAGGTTTTTCCCCAGACCATAATGCAGTCATATCCTTCCTCCTTGCACCACTCCCTCAGCCAGTCATTGAACTCCTCTATCCTTTTCTTCCGGACTGTGCTGGCTCTTGGTACTGGCAACACCTCCAAGAATGCCAGCAATCTGGCTGCCTCTCTGTGGGTCATCCCTACCACCCTGAATCTTTCTTGTACTACCCTCACCTCCTTCCCAACTAGGTTGTTGGTACCTAGGTGTATAGCTACAGCTGGTCCCCCCCACTCCCCTCACCAACAACACAGTTTTGGGCACACCCTCTCTGCTGTCATCCCTGTCATGTAGACCACATTCCTGTCTGCATTTAGACCCCCTTCTTTCCCCAGTGAATACCCTTAATTATGGAGTCCCCTAGGATTCCACCCTTCTGCCCTTCTATTCTTGCCTCCTTCCTTTTCTTCTTTGACTGCCATACATGCTTCTCCCCGACCTAACTGCTCCCCCCTTATTCTGGTTACCACCCCACCCTTATTCTTCCCAAGTGCTGCTTGGTTGACACCTCCACAGCTTTTATTTGCCTCTCCATCTGTCTTACCACCCCCCTCTATGTCCTTTCCGGCCACCCACACACACACACACACACTCTCTCCTTCCCTCCTCCTCATCTCACCCTCCCCTCCCTTCCCCACCTCTTACTCACTTTCATGATCTTTCCCATTCATTACTGCTTGGGTGTAAACCAGGCGCGCACCGCCATGGGAGGTTTTTTTTTTTTTTGAGAGGGGTTGGTGCCAATGGCGCTGCCCCCGCCCCCAAGAGCGACGCACTACGTGGTGTGCGAGGGGCGGCCATTAGGCACCACAGACTCCTCCTCCATCCCAGTTCTGTTTCTCCCGCCGTCAAGGCAACACCTGCTGTGCAAGTTGTCAGTACTACGCTATTAGGCCTAAACTTCAAGCAAACCTTCTACTCCGTCCCAGTTCAATTTCCCGATGCCGTTTTCCGGTAAGACCGTTCCTTTTCTTTATTTTGTCGGCACCAGGAGCTTTACTGTTTATAAGTTAATTTCGCATCATGTCTGGTTCGGGAGCTAAACGTAAGTCGAAAGTGGGCCGTGCCCCCATGCGTCGGTGCTCCTGTGGCCGCCATTTTTCCGTTATGGACCGACATGATATCTGCCTTCGGTGCCTGGTACTGAACCATGATATGGACAGATGCGATGCCTGTTTCTCGATTGACCGCCGTGTTCTCGAAGTCCACGCGTTCAAAATCTGCAAGGCTCCACCGACTTTTGGAGGATGGCATCATTCTCGGGCCTCCCAGGCCAGGTCTCTAGACCCTTCCTCCGGGTCCCCTCCCAGGCCCATACGGTCTGGTGAAGAGGAGGTCTCCTCCTCTTCAAGCCTTGCCGAGGAGGAGGCCTCTTTTGCCATGTCAGAGGATTGCCGTGGTCCCTCCCGGGGCTGCGGTGGGGACACCACCTCGGCAGTCGCCTCTTCGGAGGTGCTGAGTCTGGCATTGGTGGACCCTCGACGCCGCCCTCTGGCGCCGTCTTGGATCCTGGCACCACTTGTGGTGCCGGTGATTGGGGCTGCGCTGCATGCGGCACCAGTTTGGGTCGACTCCATGAGCGGTGCCGTGTTGAGTTACAGTGCCGCTGGCAGCGCAGGGGACTTGGCCGGAGCCATGGCTGGGTCGGGGCTGGGCTCTGGAGCCGAGACTGGTGCGCCGGGAGTGGATGGTGTCGAGGGTGACACCGACACCGTTAGTGGCACCATTTCTCAGGGGACTCTTGGGGTGGCCAGCATTGAGGTCCTTCTGGTCGACTCTTCCTCAGAAGCAGATGACTCAGAGGTGGACCCGGACTGGCTCCCCAATTCTTCGGAATCAGACTCTTCTGTGGAACGTGGTGTCAGGTGGCCCAGTGTTCCCATTCCTGAGTCTCCAAAGCAGTCTTCCTCTGAGGACTCCCAGGCTGGGGGTGGCCTGGGGTCCATGGGGAAGGGCGGCTTGAGGATTAGGGAGGGGACTGTCCCCTCAGAGGGGGCTGTGGCAGCTGCCGTTTCTGGTGCTGCTGCACCTTCTTGGGGTGGACTAAGGGTTGTGTCTTTGGGGGCCCCCCTTGGGAGGCCTCAGGATCAACAGAACCTGTTGCTGGGGTCAAGGAGGAGGGCGTCCTCAGAGTCTGAGGAGTTGAGGGGCCTGGGTGAGGGGCGTCGGGTTCCTCCTGCCACCCCTTGGGGTGTGGGGAGGAGCCGTAGTGCTGAGCCCTGCCTCTCCCAATTAGGCTCGAGGGACCCCTCTGGTGGTGTTGCTGTGGGTTGCCCTTCTGTATCCATGCAGCCCCAGGTGCGTCACAGGGGAGATTCCCCTTCCAGGCTCTTTCAGAGTTCGCATCCCCAGGGTTCCGTTCTGTGACCTGGTTTGATATCCGGGACCCCGCCAGCTCGTGCTCCATTCCCTGGATTTCAGAGCCTTAGCAGAGGACAGTTGCCTCCTCGTAGGTGCCCCTGTCCCATTCCTCTGCAGCCACCCCCCTCTCTTCCAGGCCATGTTGGTCCTATGGGCCCGTTATCCTGGGAGATGTTCAGAGGCACTGCGGAGGCCTTCCCGTCATATGTTAGATATATGCATGAGCGGGTTTTTCACCTCTCCCCACTGCCGCAGGAGTCCTCTGGGCATTTGAGTTCCTCATCCTCCTCGACTCCCTCCTCGAAGGGAGAGGAACCCTCTGCTCACCTCTCATCCGACACTGATTTCATGGAATATCAGCACTTCCTATCAAGGATGGTTGGGGATCTCCGCATCTCCTTTGTCAGACGAGACAATACCAAGCGGGAGATGCGTGAATTCCTTGGTGAATTCAGTGACCAGCATCTGGTGGTGCCATCCTGGCCTATCCCTTTCCAGGAGATATCTATCTGCATCTGGCAGTCTCCAGCTGTTCCTTTCCCAGCCCCGGCAGACTGCAGGAGGAGGTACTGTGCCCCATCTGAGTCTCTAGATACACTCCCCAACCTACCCTCGGGATTGGAATTCCTAGAGACTCCTTCTGGGCGCTGCCGCCTGGTGCATGACCATGCACCGGAGTCAGATTCCCTACAGTTTGACCGGTGGGGCGGAGAGTGTTCTCTTCCTCTTGTGCGATGTTGTGCATTGCATCACATCAGGCTCATCATGCTGCCTACAACAGGCACTTATGGTGATGCTCTCTCAACTTCTAGCATCAATGCCTGATACAGAGCAATCAAACCAGCTGTGGCCCTCTCAGCTATAGGCCTGGAACTGCCAAGGCACCAAGCAAGGGCATCCTCACGATGCCAGGTGGTGGCTTCAGGCTTACCTAGGGATAGCGATCTGCATTAGGCGGATGGCATGGCTTTGCCTGTCAAGATTATCACCCTTGCGGCCCAGTGGTGCTGAGGTTGAGCATTGGGCGCCACACTCGCGCCACGCCAGTGACCGGTTTGGAGCGAGCTTGGGCGTTGGGGTCAGCAGGGAAGGACTGGGATTGAGCATTCGCAGGCTGCTGCACCAGTCATAGGTGGGTTAGGGGAACCTCGCCGCACTGTAGTGGCTCCTGGGGATGCTTGGGGGCACTACAAGTGCTGGCGATCTGGAGGGGGAATGTGGCGGACGTCAGCACACTGTACCCGGACGTGATTGCACGTCCGTGTTCCAGGGCACCAATCAGAGGAAAATGGCTGGACGCGACCATGCAGCTTGATGGCCGTGCTCCGAGCCGCCTGGAGGACTTTGGCGGAATCCTGTCGGGGAGGGTCCAGGGCTGTCCTGGCTGGCTGAGGCAGAGGGGGAGCCCTCCAGCGGGATGGCAAGATGGCCGTCCCAGATCCTCCTGGGTGCAGTCAGAGCTACCCAGTTCTCCAGGCGGGCGGAGTTGGCGGCTGGATGCCCCAAGCCAGTAGTGTGCCGCAGCAGGTGGCAAAAAGCATTACATAAAAAAAAAAAAAAAAAAGATTATCACCCTGGCCGGCGTAGGGTGATTTGCTCTGCCTTCCAAGGGACCCGCCTTTTTTCCACCAGGGCTTGGAGGCTTCTGCAGGGGCTTCCTCCGTCTCCTTGTCTACAGGGGACACCTCCTAGCTCTCCTCAGCCTTAGGCTTCCTGTCTTGTAAGGCCAGGGTCTCTTCCTTCTGTTTTTCACCAACAGGAGGCAGAGGGTCTTGTTCCCTCAGGGTTTTCCTAGTTCCCCTTCGGTGGGGCTTGGTTCTCACTCAAGCAGTAATGAATGGTGAAGATTGACATGGGAAGATATGGAAATGACGTACCTACCGTAATTCTTGATCTTCTCTTGTATCTTCACCATTTATTACTGATACTCGCCCACCTTCCCCTCACGGGCCTCCTTCTTTGGCGTCTCCTCCTCCCTGCTCATTCTTCCTCCCTCCTTTTCATGACCTTAAAGCCTAAATTAAAAATAAATAAATAAATAAATTTTTGAGCCTTCCGTTCTTCTCTCAGAATGGATCCATTTAATTGAGAAAGAAGGGGAAGAATTTATCTCTACCCTGAGGGAACTCTTTCTGATTGCCCCCGAGGTTGACCTCTTGGCTCCTTCTTAAGCCATGTTGTTCAATTCACAGTTAAGTAAACCATTCCTTAAATGGTTTGGTTCCTTTTTCTAGGTCCCCTCTGCCATGTCTGAATCTCCTGTTTTCGCCAGCCTCTGCTAGTTAAACGCTGTCCTAGCACTCCAATTGCCTTGAACTGGTGATCTGTTTTGCCTTTCCTTCGGGGAGTCAGACTGAGTTCCCACTCTGTCCTTTTCCACAAAGGGGTGCCCTCTGTAGGGCTTCAAATACCCCTCCTCCCCACACACATCTGTGTTAGCACATAACAGGATGCTAGTGGGCTTCCTTCCCCTTCCTAGTTGGGCACACTCCTTTCGGAACAGATTTTCTGCCTTAGCAGTCTGTGAGCTCTCAGCTGGAGTGTAAGGGGTTGGGGATGGCGGGAGGTACAGAGAGTCTTCCGTTTGTGTACCAAGCTGTGCAAAAGGTTCAGTTGAACCTTCTTCACCAGTTTTTCTAAATGAGATCCTTGCTCCCTCACCTTGGTCCCAAGCTTACGAGCCTTCAAGCCAAATCTCACAACTTGGCAGAACTTCTCCCTCCTCCCAACATCCCCCTCTCTCTCTTCTTCTTCCTTCTTCTCTCTCTCCCTTATCTGTTCCTCCCATGGAGCTGCCCCAGGAGTGAGGCCCTGCGGTCCTATAGGGTAGGTTTTCCTCTTTCCTGTCCTCTATCGGCTTATTCCTTTTTCAGTTTATATCCTTTCCTTTACCTATACCTTGGCTCTCTTGCCTCGCTCTCCTTTTTTCTTATCATTATTTCGCCTCTCCAGCTTACAGAACTGGGATGGAGGAGTAGTCTGTGGCACCTAATGGCCACCCCTCGCACACCACGTAGCGTTGCTCTTGGGGCGGTGCCATCAGCCGACCTCTCCAAAAAACCTCCTGTGGTGGATGCACGCCTCCAGCTTACACCCAAGCAGTAATGAATGGTGAAGATACAAGAGAACATCAAGAAGTACGGTATGTACGTAATTTCCATTTCTCTCTTCCCACCTACCATGATTCTTTGTACTGTCCTAACCCCCTTCTCCTCTCCTACTCCCCCGACCGTGTTGTCTTAACCCAACCTCTCTCCCCACCTCCTGAGCTTCCTGGACTTAAGTTTTCACCATTTAATCATATTGCTGGGTTATAAGCCGGAGGCGCTGGAACCCTGCGGAAGCCAAAAATCTTCGGGGGGGCCCGTGCTGAGGTAGAACCACACGTGCACAGCACCACGAGGCTGGCTCATGCCATGTAGGCTATCTCAGCGTCGACCCTCCAACCGCCTCAGTTACTTTTTTCCCCACCATAGCGTGTGCTTCACTGATGACATCGCTCTCCCGCTGAGTGTGACAGGGTTGAATAAGACCCTGTCCCATTTGTTATGCAGAAGGAGTTAAATGCAAGGATCAGTTCTATCCTCTCTTTTTTTTTTTCTTATCTGTCTGGTTGCACAACCAAATCTTCTCATGAGACTTACAGTAGGAACTTATCACTCTCATGGTCTCGCGATTCTCCACCTCTCACTATCTCTCTGCCTTCACTTGCTGTTTCTTTTCTTTCCCTTGCATATCTGCTGTTATAAAAATATATGTGACTCTTTATGTGAAACTGGGATCTCTTTGTTTGAAAAGATATGCAGTTATACTGTTGAAATTATTGCAAAAAACTATTTGGAATTTAGGAGGTTAACCTGAGATGCAGTTTGGACTCCTCAGACTTGTTTGCAAACTCTTTTGCAGAGGTATCAGCAGAAGGCCAGTTTGGGACACTGTTCTATCTGCAAGCCTGCTCTGCAAAGAAATTGACAAGAATTCTTATACATTTAGTGAGAAATGAGCCCAGGATGAAAATGTTAATTGTCAGGCAAAGACTTGTTATAAAAAGAGCAGCAATCTTTTGCTGGGGAGAGACTGAAACTTGGAATTAGAGATACCCTCAGATGAAGGACTTTATTTTCTCTGTTTTTCTTGCCTCTGTAAATAGTTATACTGAACAATTTTTATATTTCATGTTACTGTTATTGATAATAATAAAATGCTACTTGCGAATTTTATAACTGCTCTGGGTCTTCCTATGCTTCCTGACCTGTGCCTCGGCAACACCAGGAGTCAGATCTTCACATCTACTGTATATGACAACAGTGTTTGGTTTTGTTTAGTTCTAGCTGTCTTTATTGTTTTCTGTAGTAACAAAAAATGTTCTTTTTTTTCCTTCAATACCCTACCATTTGGAGAAGTCAACCATGGACGATGATGGTAGGGAGTCTCCTTTGAAAGGCTGCTGTGGCATCTGGGCTGTTTCCGGTCTGCCGCCCTCTCTGGAGGGGTGTCCAACCATGGGTAGTCCAGTGTTTGGGAGGAAGGACAGTCTTGCCGCAAACACAAAAAGAAACGGACCCTTTCCTGATCAAGGTCGGGGACCTGGCACCGCTCTGCCTCAAGTTCTTTCTCTTTCTGCCAGAAGGGGAAGAAACGGTATCACTCGAGGTTGCCCTCTGGTATGTCGGCCAAGAGATTTTCAGCATCTGTGAGTGAGAGGCTTTCTCTGGCTCCATCTGGTTCCCTGATGGCCTCCACTCGCGATTGCTCAGAATCTTGACACTGAAGCTCTTCTCTGTCCTCTTCTGGGGTCTCCAGTGGGCAGTTTTACCACTGGGCTGCTCTTATAGAGCAGTGGGTACAGTGTCTGGCTTGTTTTCCCCTTACTGTGGATTTGTTACCAGGGCCTAGGTGCCATGGAGCTGTGGTTGGGACCTTGGGTCAGGTAGAGCATCTGGCTCCAGCAACGGAACCCCCACCCTTGCCAGTGCCACACCGCCGAGAAGCTGGTTCAATGTGTCTTGCTCCTTCATTATGTCTCCTCGCAGGGACCAGTACAGGTACCATCCACCACCCTCTCTCTTCCTTCTAGGTCTGGGTTGGGTTTTCAGGTGGTGCCATCTCGGTCAGCGTCGGGTTCAGCACCACCCCCCAGGGCTGGGTCCTCTGGTGCTGGCACCTATTCCAGTGCTGTTCTGGTGTCACCTGTTTTTCCACTTCCCAGACCTGATCTTGGCCTTTTAGGCACTGCACCCAACCCTCTGAGGAGGAGATGGAGCAGGATAAGTCTGACCATGACCGTATCATTTCTGAAGCGGGGGATAAAGATTCCTTTTACATTCTGGACGGTAAGCTGACAGTCCCAGATGAAGTTCCTCTGGAGGACCTTTCGTTTCAATCCTTACTTAGGTATATGCAGGCAACCCTGGCCCTGCAGACTTTTTCTGTTGATCCAGGAAGGCTCACGCGCCTCAAGTGGTTTAATGTCCCTAATATTCCCGTCAACCTTATGTCACCTGCTCCTCCAGCATTCGAGACCCTGTCTGAGGCTGTGTGGGCTAGGCCTGCCCTTATCCCTTCTGTTTGCAAGTCCATAGATTGGAAATCTACTAACGTACGATGAAGCCAGTAGGTAAAGGCCTAATGGTCTATCAAGTCTGCTCGAGAGTGCAGCTCTCAGTGCTGTGCACTGATGCTGCCCCTCCCTCAACCCCCACCAGCTGATCCCTGTTTACCCTTTCCCTTCCCCATTTTTATTTTGCCTTAAGGAGAGGCCTAGTCTAGCTTCACAACTCATTGCGCTGGTTATTCTTGCAGAGAACAACAAAGCTGTTTTACCTCTGGAAGTAAAAATGTCCTACCAATAAGGAATCTCGCAAGATCGATACTATGGAAAAAGAGATTTTGCAGTCATTTCCTTGGGCATGCATATTGCCAGCAATCAAGGAAACTTCTCCTAGTATGTCCTCTGGACCTCTCTTAAGGCTCTGGCGGAGGATCTTCCAGAGTCTGACTCCAGACTTAATATTCTCCAGACTGTTACTTGAGGAATAGAATGCAATAGTCATCACCTGAAAGCATCTATGGACACATATGATACGGCTTTCAGAGCAGCCGCTGCTTTGAAATCTGTATAGAAGACATTCCTGGCTCCGGACAGCAAGGTTTTCCTCCAATGCTCAGCAGCAGGTTATTATGGATGTCCTTTTTGATGGTACATATCTGTTCAGCGAACAGGTGGAACAAGCCCTGGAGGCCTCTCAGATAACCAGAACTGCCATTAAAATGGCCAGACCGGCTCCTTTAGCTCCTCAAAGAGGCAGTAACCATCAGATCTTCCTGGACCTAGGTCTTCATCATTTATTCATACTGCTGGGTTACAAGTCAGACACACTGGGACTCTGGGGGAGCTAAAAATCTTCAGGAAGTCCAGCACCGAGGCAGGACCACACATGTGTGACACCACGAGGCTGGCTTGCACCATGTAGGCTATCTTGGCAATGACCCTTCAACTGCCAATTTCCTTTTTTCCCACCATTGAGTGCGCTTCAGTGAAGATGTTGCTCACTCGCCAGGAGTTAGATCTTTACGACAACAGCATTTGGTTTTGTTCAGTTGTAGTCTGTTTTATTGCTTTCCGTAGTAAAAAAGGGATTTTATTATTTTTCTTCTTCAGCCCTACCAATTGGAGGAGTCGACCATGGACGGTGATAGTAGGGACTCTCCTTTACACGGCTACTCTGGCAGCTGGGCTGTGTCCGGTCCACCACCTCTCTGATCACTGGCAGTCCAGTGTTGGGAGGAAGGACAATTTTCCACAAACACAAAAGAAGTAGGAACATTCCTAATCCAGGTGGGGACCCAGTGCGCTCTGCCTCAAGTTCTTCCTCTTCCTGTTGGAAGGGGAAGAAATGGTACCACGAGCCACTTGAGGTCACCCTCTGGCACGTCTGCCAAGAGGTTTTGACATTTGGGGCGGCAGGCCTTCACCATCTCTGTCTGGTTCCCCGATGGCCTCCGCAATGATCACTTGGAATCTTGATACTGAAGCCTTTCTCTGTCCTATTGTGGGGTTTCCAGTGGGCAGTTTCACCACTGGATTGCTCTTATGGAGCAGTGGGTACAGTGTCTGACTCATTTGCCCCTTCCTGCGGATCTAGTAGCAGGGTCCTCAGGCCTAGGTGTCTCGGAGCTGCAGTTGGGACCTTCGGTCAGGTCAAATGTTCGGTGCCAGCAAAGGATTCTCCTCCCTTGCCGGTGCCCATGCTACTGATGCAAGTTCCATGTGCCTGCCTTCTTCATTCTGTCTCCTCACTGGGATTGGCACAGGTACCATCCCCTGCCCCCCTTTTTTTCTTCTAGGTCCAGATTGGGTGTTCAGGCAGTGCTGCCTAGGCCAGAGCCAGGCTCGACACCACGTTCGGTACAAGCTCCTCTTGGGCCAGCGTTGCATTTGGTGCCAGGTTCTCTGGTGACAGTTCTTGCACCAGGCCTGGTGACAGTTACAGTGTCACTTGATCTTCCTGGACATAAGTCTCCACCACTCATTCACACTAGTGGGATTGGCGCCGGAGGCACTAAGACCCATCGGGGAGCAAACTTTGCTGGAGGGTCGGCCCGAGAAACGGCGCCCTTGAGCAGCGGCTCAGCGTGTAACCATCTGGGCGGCGACCCTCCAACCGCCTCGTTCCTTTTTCCCGCCGTCGAGTACGCTTCAGTGACGACGCCGTCATTGTTTGGAGTCAAACTTCAAACTAGCGCATAGTTTTCAGTTTGTTTTTTAACATTATCACGATAGTAGTATCGCTTAGTTTTATTCTATTTTTAGTAAAATTTTTCTAATATTTAAATTTAACTTACTTGAAGAGTCTCGGCCTACTAGGAATGGTCGACCATGAAGCAGGTCAGGTGGCGGTAGGGAGACTTCGTATGAAGCTGTTCAGTCAGCGGGCTGGGTCGGTCAGCCTTCTTCTCCTCAGCGGGGTTCCGACTACGGTCAGTCCGATGCCGAGAGATGGGCGGTCCCCGCGGCATAAAAATAATGATGCGCGTTCCGGTGCCGTTCGACCTCGGCTCTTCTTGACCCACAGGTCAAAGAAGAAGGCATCCTCGAGGTCGCCCTCTGGTATGTCTCTTGTCGACGGTCGATTTATCGTTGCTAGTTGCGGTCTCCTTCGCCGGGTCATGACTTCCGATAACGTCGTCCTCGACATCGGACCCCTCCCGCCTATAGGTAGGGCTCCAGATGAGCAGTTTCATCAGTGGGCGCTCTTATGGAGCCATGGGCCGGAGGTTGGTTCTTCTGCCTGGCTCGGTTACCGCCGGGGCCCTCGGGCTCCTCCGGCGATCAGGTAGGGGCGGTTGGACCTTCCTAGTCGCGTGGCGCCTTCTCCGGTGCTAGCGACTCCGTGCTTAGGTGTTTCCCCCTCACATGGCTGCGCGCAGGGGCCTCACCGATGCCCTTATCTCCTGTTTTTCCTTCTCTTGCTTTCAGGTTCCGGGGCTTTTCGGCGCCTTCTGCAGGGTCTGTGGTCGTGTCGGCGCGTTTTCGAGAACCGCGGAGCTTGCGGCGCCGTTGCGGCGCGCGAGGTCTCGGCGCGTTGGCGGCGCCCGTGGTCTCGGCACCGCGTGGTACCGATGGATCGAGCGGCGCCGTTCGCCGGCGTCGTCTCTGCGGCACCGTTCCAGCGGCGTCGCCCTGGCTCGCCGTCGGCCGATGCCGTCTGTGGCGGCGTTGTCCCGCCAGCGCCGGGCGTTGCGGGGCGCGTGCCTCTTCAGCGCCGTGCGCCTCCTCGAGTGCTGTCTTCAGCCCGTTTGCCGTCTCGGCGCCGGCATATGAGGACTCTCCTTGTTTTCTGCCATTTCCTCCTCTCTAATTTTCCTCCTTTCCTGTCCAAACAGTCCTTTCTGGACCATCAGGAGATGATGTTGAGCCTGACCCAGACCTCGGTTGGGTGATGAAGTGGAGGAAACAGGATCTTTCTTTGCTACAGAGCCTGTGGTGGGGACCTGTCCTTAAGTCTCTGTTGAAGAACCTGGGATCCACTCTTTCTCTCCAGACTACAGACATCGATCCTGGGAAGATATTAAGACTCAGTATCTTCATGCTTGGAGATCCCTACAGTTTGACTCCTCGATTCAGCCTTCCTTGAGCTGTCTCAAATGGTATGGAATAACCTGCTCTTATTCCTCAGTGGCTAAATCCATTGATAAGTATTCAGCTCCCAAGGATCATCCCATTTTGGCATCCCAAGCCTGCGGATCCTATTGTAGTCCTGGCAGAGAATGACAAGGTCGTTCTTCCTCAAACTACTACAGCTCGACCTATTAACAAAGAGTCTCGTAAGATTGATACATTAGGTAAGAGAGTCTTTGCTGCCTCCACTCTAAGTATGCGTATTGCCAGTTATCAAGGCTATTTTTCTCAGTATGAGTATCTCCTGTGGCACTCTATGAAAAGAATGGTTGAAGCTCTTCCAGATTCGGACTCCAAGTCAGAGCTTCTTCTGACCGTTATTAGAGGTATTTTGTCCAATAACCAACAGGTCAAAGCCGCCATGGGCGCTTTCGACACTGCTTCTCCGCTCAGCAGCCGAGGATTTGTACCGGCGCCATTCCTGGCTACGTGCTTCTGGCTTCACGAATGATGCTCAGCAGCAGGTGATGGCGCTGCCTTGATGGCTCCTTTCTTTTTGGCCCTCAGGTGGAGCAAGCCTTAGAGGCCACTCAGAAGACTAGATCGGCCATTAAGTTGGCCAGACCTCCGCCTGCCCCTCTCGGGGGCATGTGAACAGGCGTCAGTTTCATAGTCGTCAGTCCTTTGAGGCAGAGGCGGGGAAGCTTCCATAAAGCCAACCTGCCCAACCTCAAAGAAGGCAGCAGAAGCGCGGGGACCTAAAGCTCCCAGCGCTACCTTATGAGTCGTTGGCCCAAGTTCCATCCACTCTGCCGAGGTGGAACTTTCTCCTCTGGTGGGAGGTGGTCTCTGATGTACTTCTACAACCAGTGGAAGTCCATAACCTCAGACAAATGGGTCCTTCGGATAATTCGCGAGGGTTATTCTCTCAATTTCTTGAAACCCCGAATTGTCCTCCCCATACAACCCAGGTTGTCGGCCTCTCAGTCAGACCTCCTCACCGCGGAGATCCAGGGCCTTCTGAACAACAGGGCAATAGAACTGGTGCCCCATCTGCGAAACACAGGTTCTACTCCCATTACTTTCTGGTTCCAAAGAAATCTGGGGATGCGCCCATTCTAGACCTCAGAAGTTAAACAAATTCCTCCCCAGGAGAAATTCAAGATGATTTCCCTAGGTACCCTGTTACCCTTGCTGCATCAACACGACTGGCTGGCCTCTCTGGATATGCAGGATGCTTACCAGCATATCCCGTCCACCGACCCACCATAAATTCCTCAGGTTTGTAGCTTTGGGTCAGCATTATCAGTTCAGAGTCCTGCCCTTTGGGCTATCCTCGCGCCTGGAGTTTTACAAAGTGTTGTGCAGTTCTCGCGGGCGCATCTCAGGAAAGTCGGACTCGGTGTTTCCCTACCTGGACGATTGGCTTCTAGCAAGCCCTTCGGCCAAGGGACTTTGGAAGCCGTGCAAGCGACTTCGTCTTCTCACGTCCATGGGAGTTCTGCTGAATTTGAAAAAATCTCAACTGCAACCCTCCCAGAGGCTCCTTTTCATAGGGGCGCTTCTAGACACCTCTTCCGCGAGCTTTCCTTCCAGAGGACAGAAGACTCGACATCCCGAATGGCCCGTTACATCAGGGAGAACCAATCGGTTACAGCTCTCTCGATGCAACGCATGTTGGGTCTCATGGCGTCCTCGGTCTTCACTGTCCCTCTGGCCCGACTGCACATGAGAACCACCCAATGGATGCTCTCCACTCAGTGGTCCCCGACCTCTCACCCCCAGTCTTATCCCATCAGGTGGCGGAGCCCTTGAAGGTCTCTCACCTGGTGGTCTCAAGAGAGCAATCTCCTGGAAGGATTCCCTTTGCTCCCCGGATCATCAGATCTCCATCACCACAGATGCATCGCTAATGGGATGGGGAGCTCACTGTCTCTCCTCCACACTCAAGGTGTATGGACTAGTTCAAACTCATCTCCACATAAATGTCCTGGAGATGAGAGCGGTCCTCTATGCAATCCGAGCTCTGAAGGATGTCCTTTGTCACAAGAACATTCTCCTTCAAGCGGACAACAAAGCAGTGATGTATTACATCAACAAGCAAGCGGTGCTCATTCTTATCCCTTTGCAGGAAGCAATGAGGGTGTGGGAGTGGTGCTTGGGCACAAGTCTCTGATTCAAGCGTTTATCTGCCAGGTATACAAACGACCCAGCAGATCACCTCAGCAGAACGGAGGCAGACCTCACAGTGGTCTCTCGATCCAGCCGTAGCTCGGTCCCTGTTCAAAAGTGGGGACTCCAGACCTGGACCTTTTGCATCCCACTCAGCAAAACTGCCTCTCTTCTGCTCCAGAAATCAGGGCCTGGCATTTTCTGTCAGGATGCGTTCAGGCTGCGGTGGACAAAGCAGCTTTCTTCATGCCTTTCCACCGCTTCCTCTAATCCAGAGAGTACTCCTCAAGTTCGAGTCTCAGGGGACCAAGATGATTCTCATTGCTCCTTCCTGGCCTCGGCAACTATGGTTTCCTCACTCAACAGTATGTTGGCAGCCTCTCGAGACCACTTCCTTTGCAAATCAGTCTTTTGACTCAGGGTTCGTTGGTCCATCCCAACCTGAAATCACTTCACCTTCATGCTTGGCTCTGAAGGATAAAGTGAATCGGTTCAACGTCTCGTAGAGTCTCAGACATCCTTCTGGCTGCTCGGAAGCCAGCCACCCTAAAACGTCACGCTTCCAAATGGAAACGTTTTTCTCCATCTCAGCGTTCCATGAGCGGTTTCTTCCTTAACTCTGGCCAGTTACCTATGGTGAAGAGATTTCTTAGAGATTCTCCATACCAGACCCCTGTTAAGCGTCCAGTTGCAGCCTGGGACATTAACCTGGTGCTGGACATGCTCAGTCGGAAGCCTTTCCGAACCCTTAGCTACCTGTGAGCTAAAATTTCTTACCTGGAAGACTGCCTTCCTGGTGGCCATTACCTCAGCCGCATGGGGTCTCTGAGATACATGCCCTGATTCACGGACCCTCCGTATACTGTATTCCATAAGGACAAGGTAGTTCTCCGTACTCATCCTAAATTTCTTCCCAAGGTTGTGTCAGAATTCCATCTGAACCAACCTCTGGTACTCCCGCTTACTAGCTAATTTCCAAAATGAGAGAACGAGCTCTTCATTCCTTGGATGTTAAGAGAGCCTTGCGGTTCTATTTAGATAGAACCAAGGATGTTCATAAGACTCAGCAACTGTTCGTTTCTTTCAGCGACACCGGCTGGGTCAACCTGTCTCTATTAGATATATCTCTTCATGGTTAGCGGCATGCCTTCATCATTGCTATTCCATGGCTCAAGTTAGAATTAGAGGTAGGTGTGCAGCTCACTCTACTAAGAGCGTTGTGACATCCTAGTGGAAGTGCAATGTTCAATTGCAGATATATGGCAGCTACCTGGAGCTCAGTGCATACTTTGTTAAGCACTATGCACTGGATGTTCATGCCAGGCGACATTCCGCATTCGGCAGAACTATCCTTAATGAGCTTCTATCTTAGGCAACGTGAGCTCTGGCTCTCCTGCCGCCCTTTGGGGATTATCAACTGGTACTCTCCCACTAGTGTGAATGAGTGGTGGAGACTTATGTCCAGGAAGATAGGAAAATTACGCACTACCTGTAATTCTTGATCTTCTTGGACCAGTCTCCACCACTCATTCACACGCCACCCTCCATCCCCCGAGCTCACCGCTGTATTGGTCTTCACTCCTCAAATCTTTAGGCCGTGAGGACTTCTTTGCTGACCCTTCTTACAGGGTCATACGGACTATCTTATGTCCGTTTTTAATATTAGGTTTACCCTTACGTTAGTAAGCTGCACCTCCTTGGTAAAAGGTACTGGCCGGTTGGAGGTCGTCGCCGAGAAGGTCATTACCGCTCGAGCCGCTCCTCGCGGCGCCGTGTCTCGCGGCGCCGTCTCTCGCGCCGACCCTCCAGCAAAATGTTTGCTCCCGATGGGTCTTAGTGCCTCCGGCGCCAATCCCACTAGTGTGAATGAGTGGTGGAGACTCGTCCAAGAAGATCAAGAATTACGGTAGGTATGTATTTTTCCTTTTTTCCTCTTCCCAGACCTGATCACGGCGTTTTAGGCACCACACCCACACCCTCTGAGGAGATGGAGCAGGATGAGTCTGACCCCAACCTCATCATTTCTGAAGAGGGGGATGAAGATTCCTTCTACAGTCTGGACGGTAGGCCAACAGTCCCAGCTAAAGTTCCTATAGAGGACCTTTTGTTTCAGTCCTTACTTAAGAATATGCAGGAAACTCTGGGTCTACATACTTTTTCTGTAGATCCAGGAAGGTTCATGCGCCTTGAGTGGCTTCATGTCCCTAATATTCCAGTGAACCTTATGCCACCTGTTCCCCCAGCATTTGAGACCCTGTCTGAGGCTGTGTGGGCTAGGCCTACCCTTATCCCTTCTATTTACAAGTCCATAGGTTGGAAATATGTCCCTCCTAAGGGGAGACCTATTCTAGCTTTGCAATCCATTGCAAATGCACTGGTTGTTCTTGTTGAAAATGACAAAGTTGTTTTACCTCAGGAAGAAACAGCATGTCCTATCAATAAGGAATCTTGCAGGACTGATCCATGGGAAAAACAGCTTTGGCAGTCGCTTCTCTGGGCATCGTATTGCCAACTATCAAGGGCACTTCTCCCAGTATGAGTATGTCCTGTGGAGCTCTCTTAAGGCTCTAGTGGAAGATCTCCTGGTATCTGACTCCAAACTTAAGTTCCTACAGGCTGTTACCTGGGAATAAAATGCAATAGCCACTAACTGAAAGTTTCTATGGACGACACGACACAGTTTTCAGGGCAGCTACTGCTGGAATCTGTAATAGAAGACATTCCTGGCTCTGAACCTCGAGGTTTTCCTCCGATGCTCAACAGCAAATCATGAATGACCCTTTTAATGGTATATATCTCTTAAACTGACAGGTGGAACAAGCCCTGGAGGCCACTCAGAAAACCAGGACTGCTATTAAAATGGCCAGACCGACCAGCTCCTTCAGCTCCTCAGAGAGGCAGGAACCATCAAGTTTTTTTTGTAACAGACCAACCAGCTCCTTCAGCTCCTCAGAGAGGCAGGAACCATTAGTTTTTTCATAACAGACCACCCTTTCGAGGAAGAGGCTGAGAAGCTCCAAACAAACACCAGTCTGCTCAGCCACAAAAGAAAATGCAGCAGAAGGCACAAGGCCAAAAGCGCCCAGTACTACCCTCTGAAAGCTTGGCCCCGGCTCTGCCTAAGCTGCCTGAAGTAGACTTTTCCTCTTCAGTGGGAGGTCGTCTGACTCAGCTCTACAACCAGTGGAAGTCTATCAACACAGACAAGTGGTCCTCAGGATTGTTCAGGAGGGGTATTCTCTCAACTTTGCACTCTGTCAACCGCTCAGTCAGACCTTCTCACCTCAGAGATAATGGGTCTTCTCAGAAACAGGGCAGAGGAAGTAGTTCTCTGGTCAGAGTGCAATACAGATTTCTACTCCATACTTTCTGATTCTGAAAAGACAGGGGTCATGTGCCCCATTCACAGTCTCAGAAAACTGAACATGCTCTTGTACCGAGAGAAGTTCAATATGGTCTCCTTGGGGATGCTTCTGCCACTTCTCAGGCAACGTGACTGGCTGGCATCCCTGGATATGCAGGATGCCTACCAGCACATTCTGGTGCATGCAAACCACCACAAATACCTTTGCTTTGTGGTCAGCTACTACCAATTCAGAGTCCTTCCCTTTGGGCTCTCCAGTGCTTGAGTCTTACTAAGTGCTTAGATAGTCCTTGTGTGCACCTTTGAAAGCTTGTCATTTAAGTCTTCCCCTACCTAGATGACTGGCTCTTAGCAAACCCGTTAAGGTGGGATACAGAAAAAAAGTAATATCCACAGCATCTCAGTTCCTCACCTCCATGGGGGTCCTGCTGAACCTGGAAAACTCACAGCTTCAGCTCTCACAGCATCTCCTCTACATAGTGGCCCTCTTAGACACTATGAAAGTGAGGGCATTTCTCCTGGAGGACAAGAGGAGCGATATTCTTCAGCTGGCTTGCTTCATCAGGGAGAACAATCCTGTATGATCTCACTCCATGTAGCAGATGTTAGGCCTCAAAGCCTCTTCCATTTTCACAGTTCCTCTGACTCGACTTCACATGAGGACCACTCAGTGGATGCTCAGCACACAGTGGTGTCCGACAACACATCTTCTGTTTTACCCCATCAAAGTGACATAGCACCTGCGTTGGTCACTTACATGATGGATACAAGAGGACAACCTTCTATAAGGTCTTCCCTTCGCCCCACTAGAATCTCAAACAACCATCACTACAGAAGCATCTCTCCTCGACTGGTGGGTTTTCTGCCAGGGCTATCACACTCAGAGAGTTTGGACCCAGGCAAAGTCTTGTCTTCACATCAATGTTCTGGAGATGAGGGCAGTCCTGTATGCCCTCAGAGTCCTAGAAAATGTTGTCAGCTAAAATGTAATCCTTCTTCAGATGGACAACGAAGCTGTGATGTATTACATCAACAAGCAAGATGGAGCACACTCCTACCCTCTCTGCAGAGACTCTATGAGGGTATGGGAGTGGTGCCTCAACCACGATGTTCTGATTCAGGCAGTTTACCCACCAGGGACTCAGAATGATTTGGCAGACCAACTCAGCTGGACAAATGTGGACCCTCACAAGTGTTCACTAGCACCAGACGTCATGCATTCGCTCTTCGACGAGTGGGGTAATCCAGACCTGGACCTTTTTGCATCCCCACTCAACACAAAACTGCCTCTATTCTGCTCCAAAAATCCAGAACCTGGTGTTTTTTGTCAGGATGCATTCAGGCTGTGGTGGACAAGATGCTTTCTGTATGCATTTCCTCCTCTTCCATTAGTTCAGAGGGTGCTGCTTAGACTGGAGGTGCATTGGTGCAAGATTATTATCACTGCACCGTACTGGCCTCAACAGATTTGGTTTCCTTTGATCAACAAGTTGTTAGAGGCCCCTCTGAGGCAACCACCTCTGCGAATGGACCTTCTGATGCAGGGATCCCTGGTCCATCCCAATCTACCTTCCCTTCATCTCCACGCCTAGCTCCTGAAGAGATAGAAGTGAGTAGTTTTAAAGTTTCTCAGAGAATCTCAAAGATCCTCCTGGCTGCTTATAAGCTTTCCACCAGGAAGACTTACACAGCTAAATGGAAGCATTTCTCAAGAATGGTGTGCTAAGGTCTACTTAGACCCATTTCAGTGTCCTCCAGATAAATTGCTGGAGTATCTACTAGAGCTTTCAGATGCAGGACTGCAATACTCATCTGTAAAGGTACACCTCTTTGTGCCTTCTGCCTACCATGAGCCGGTCCAGAACATGTCCCTGGCTCAATTACCCCTGTTCAAAAGATTCCTCAAAGGCATCCTACATACAAGGCCCCTGGTTAAGAATCCAGTTGCCCCCTGGGATATTAACCTCATGCTGGACATGCTCCTCATAAACCTTTTAAGCCTCTAGCCACGTGCGAAACTAACGTTTCCTGATCTGGAAGACGCCTTTCTGGTGGCATCACCTCTGCTCATTTTTGTCGTCGAGGCACAGGTCAGGAAGCATAGGAAAACCAGGAGCAGTTTCAAAATTCACAAATAGCATTTTCTTTTTCTCAATAACATCAACATAAAAAAAAATATTCAGTATAACTATTTACAAAGGCAGTACAAACAGAGAAAATTAAGTCCTTCGTCTGAGGGTATCTCTTGCTTCCAAGTTTCAGTCTCTCATTTTCCTTGTCTCTCTAGCAAAAGTATTGTTGCTCTTTTGTAAGTCTTTGCCTGGTAACCTCGTTAAGAGATGCTGTGCTTCTCACAGAATGTTCTTGTCATTTTACAGAATGTTCTTGTCAGTTTCCTTGCAGGTGCAACAAAAAGAACATAGTGACTCAGAACTGACCCCTTGTTTACAGCTCTGCAAAAGGCTTAAAAACTGCATCTCAGGTTAACCCCTCAAGTTCCAAATACCCTTTTGTACTCATTTCAACAGTATGGCTCAGTAGGTAGCACACTCACCTCTGAGGCCGGGAGATCAGAGGGCTGTGGGTTCAGTTCCCACATCTGGAACTTGGGTTAATATCCAAGTACTGATACTGTAGTGCAGCTTGAGAGGGGTGCTGCACTTCTGAGATGCCGCCTTCGGATGAGATGTTAAACTGAGGTCCCATCTGCCTGGATTGGTGTGGTTCAGGTGGATGTTAAAGATCCCATGGCACTTATGAAAGAGTAGGGAATTTCCCGGTGTCCTGGCCAAATTTCCCTCATTCACTAAAAATACCACCAACAGCTTAATCTGGTTCAAGGTCAGTTGGCATTCATCTGTATCCCCCTCCCCCAGGTCATGCCTGAAAATAGGCAGGATTTGTCTAGTTTACTTACCCGGTCAACAAAAACTAAATAAAAATAATAAATAAACTATATATAATTTCAAACAAAGGGATCCCAGTATCAGTGACATTTCCACATAAAGATTCACATATATTTTTATAACTGCAGCTATGCAATGGGTAGAAAAGATATAAATAGCAAGGGAAGGCAGAGAGATAGCAAGAGGTGGAGAATTGCGAAACTGTTGGAGTGATCAGTTCCTAGGTCTCACAAGACAATTTGGTTGCGCAACCAGACCGAGAAGAGACAGAAAGGAGAGGATAGAACAGACCCTTGCATTTAAATTGTTCCTGCATAACAAATGTGGCAGGGCCTTATTCAATCCTGTCACATAACCCCCTCTTTAAGAGGAAATCTGTTCTGTTAAATTCCCATCAAACATTAGCTTGTAACTTTTACAGTTCAGTGCATATGCAACTCTAGCAGAGAAGTTTCAACTCACATTTTTTCAACCTTTTGGAATTATCAATTCCTGATCCATATCTTGACAGAAAATCAGCATTGACATTCTCTTTCCCAGATTTGTGCATCACTTTAAGTTTAAATGGCTGCAGTGCCAGGTACCACCATTTTATTCTAAAATTGTTATCCTTCATTTGGTTAAGCCAACATTTGATTAAATCAGCAGAGGACTGTGATCTGTTACAAGTACAAAGTTAGCTCTAGTAAGTAAAACTTAAGGGACTCCATGGCCCACTTTGTCATAAGGCATTCCTTTTCAATGGCGGATTACCTTTTCTCTGTCACGTGGAGTGCAATTTCCTATTTATGTATAGAATAGGATGTTCTTTCCCATCTATATGCTGGCTCAAGACTGCACCTAGGACTACCTCTGAAGCATCTGTCTGTGAAATAATGGTTTCTCAAAGTTTGGGCTTCTTAAAATAGGGGCTGAACATAAGGTAGCCTTAATGGCCCAAAAAGCCTCGTCACACTCTGGGGTCCATTTGGTAGTCTTCAAGCAAAGGAACAGCCTTTTCCCCACTTTATGGTCGGTATTCTTTTACCCAAAACTGTACGTCTGTGCATGGGATGTTGATGGACTGCTACATTACAAATGTTTCGATTATCTGTGGTAGTGTTTTGCCCTCTGGTTGGAGCCATTTCATGAGCAGTTCTCTGAGACAGGTGAAGGCTTCTTGAGAATTGTCGACTAAGTTCTACTTGAGGGACCAAAATCTTTGCCTGTGTGTCTCTCCTGGGATGTCATACTTTTTCAGGATCTCTCTTTTCACCAGGTCATAGTTTTCTGACTGTGCAGTGTCCATATTGCTATAGACAAGTTGGACTTTCCCTGTCAGGCAAAGTATCAGTCTGATTGTCCAGTGCTGCTTTGGCTACTGGCAGGCTGCGGCAGTCCCTTCAAGAAGTTGTCAGGTATGCTTCAATATCATCTGAGGGACACAACTTTGTAAGTTTTTAAGTTGTTGGTGTTTTGTTGCTCTGCTGGGCCTGTGCCAAATCCTCCAGCTTTGATAGCTTGCAAGGCATCCAGCAATTGCTGCTCCTGTTGCTGCATCTCTTCTTTTCTCTGCTGCTTCTGTCGGTACATCTCTTCTTTTATCTTCTCCTGTCACTGCATCTCTTTTTGCTTCTGCTTCTCTGTCTGTTTTTTTGTAAAGCCCACCATTTGACGTCTGTCCTGAGTGAGCTCCGTCTCCTACAGTCCTGCTCAGGGGATTGTGTTCAGCTTGGTATTCTAACTCAGCAGCATGAATAAATGGTGAAGACTTAGGTCCAGGAAGATATGGAAATTACATACGCACCGTAGTCCTTGATCTTCATGGAAAAGTCTTCACCATTTATTCAGACACCCACTCACCATCCCCTGAGCTCACTCAGTCTGTTCTGGGTCTTCACTGCCTTGTTTGGTTTGGGATGTGAAGACATTGTTTGAATTGATCCTTCTTATACTGGCCATAAGGGCTATCTTATGCTCTTGTTAGGTTAGGAGTTTCTTAAGTTAGAATCGCTGCACCTCCTCGTTAAAAAAAAAAAATAGTGAGGCGGTTGGAGGTGCAGCATGCGGATAGCCTACACAGCACAAGCCAGCCTCTTGCTGCCACACATCTGTGGTCCTACCTCAGCAACAGCCCTCCTGAAGATTTGTGGCTCCCGCAGGGTCCCAACACCTCCGGCTTGTAACCGAGCAGTATGAATAAATGGTGAAGACTTGTCAAAGAAGATCACAAATTACAGTGAGTATATAATTTCCATTTTTTTATAACATGCAGCCCTTTCAAGGAAGAGGCAGAGGAGCTCCAAATAGGCACCATTCTCCTCAGCTGCAAAGGAAAGTGCAGCAGATGGTACAAGGGTCAAAAGCGCCCAATGCCGCCCTCTGAAAACTTGAGTTTGGCTCCACCTCAGCTATCCCAGGTGGACCTCTCCTCAGCAGTGGGAGGTCATCTGACTCAGTTTTTCAACCAGTGGAAGTTTATAACCACAGACAAGTGAGTCCTCAGGATTGTTTGAGAGGGGTACTCACTCAGCTTTGCAGAGATTCTGCCAGACCTTTCACCCAAGTGGCAACACACTCTGTCAACCACTTGGTCAGACCTTTTCACTTTGGAGATAACGGGCCTTCTCAAAAACAGGGCAGTGGAAGTAGTTCCTGGGTGGAGCGAAACACAGGTTTCTACTCCCATTACTTTCTGGTTCTGAAAGACAGGGGCATGCCCCATTCTTGATCTCAAAAAGCTAAACAAGTTCTTGTTCTGAGAGAAAGTCAAGATGATCTCCTTGGGGGCTCCTACCACTTCTGAAAACAGGACTGACAGGCATCCCTGGACATGCAAGATGCCTGCCAGCACTTCCAGTGCACCCAAACCACCAGGTTCCTTCACTTTGTGGCCCTGGATCAACACTACCAATTCAGAGTCTTCCCTTTTGGCTGTCCTTTACACCTCGAGTCTTTACCAAGTGCTTTGCAGTCCTCCGGCTCACCTTTGAAGCTTCGGCATTCAAGTCTTCCCCTACATAGACTGGCTCTTAGCAAACCCGTCAGGGCAGGATACAGAAAAAAGCAGTATCCACAGCATCTCAGTTCCTCATCTCCATGGGGGTCCTGCTGAATCTGAAAAGGTTACAGCTTCAACCTTCATAGCAGCTCCTCTTCATACAGGCTCTCTTAGACACTACAAAAGTGAGGGCCTTTCTCCCAGAGGACAGGAGGAGCGACATCCTTCAGATGGCTCACTTTATCAGGGAGAACAACCCTGTACAAACTCACTCCATGTAGCGGATGTTAGGCCTCATGGCCTCTTCCATCTTCACAGTGCCTCTGACTCATCTGCACATGAGGACCACTCAATGGATTCTCAGGATGCAGTGGTCCCTGACAACATATCCACCGTCTTACCCCACCAAAGTGATAGAGCCCTTGCGTCAGTCACTTGCATGGTGGATACAAGAGGACAACCTTCTACAAGGTCTTTCCTTTGCCTCAACGGAATCTCAGATCACCATCACTACAGATGCATCTCTCCTCAGCTGGGGAGTGCACTGCCAGAGCCACCACACTCAGGGAGTTTGGACAAAGGCAGAGTCTCATTTTCAAATCAACATTCTGAAGATGAAGGCAGTTCTGTACTCCCACTGAGTCCTGGAAGATGTTGTCTGTCACAAGGTAATCCTTCAGATGGACAAAACAGTGAAGTATTACATCAACAAGCAAGTGGGGGGCACACTCCTACTCTCTCTGCAGGGAAGCCATGGGGGTATGGGAGTGGTGCCTTGACCACGATGCTCTGATTCAGGCTATTTACCTGCCAGGGACTCAGAACAATCTGGCAGACCACATCAGCAAGACAGAAGCAGATCCCCATGAGTAGTCACTAGCACAAGACATTGTGCAGTCACTCTTCAGTGTGTGGGCTACTCCAGACCTAGACCTTTTTGTGTCCCCACTCAATGCAAAACTGCTTCTGTTCTGCTCAAAAATTCCAGAAAACTGGTGTTTTCTGTCAGGATGCATTCAGGCTGTGGTAGACAAGACGCTTTCTGTACGCATTTCTTCCTCTTCCATTAGTTCAGAGGGTGCTGCTCAGACTGGAGGTGCACGGGGGGAAGATGTTTCTTATTGCACCGTACTGGCCTCAACAGATATGGTTTCCTATGATCAACAAGTTGTCAGAGGCTTCTCCAAGGTAACTGCCTCTACAAATGGATCTTCTGATGCATGGATCCCTGGTTCATCCCAACCTGCGCTCCCTTCACCTCCTTGCCTGTCTCCTTAAGAGATAGAAGTGGGCAGGTTTAAGGTTTTCTCAGAGAATCTCAGAGATTCTCCTGGCAGCATGTAAGCCTTCCACTAGGAAAACTTATAGAGCCAAATGGAAGCGTTTCTCAGAATGGTGTGCTAAGATGTCCATAGAACCATTCCAGGTCTGCAATACTTATCTGTGAAGGTACATCTCTGTGCACTTTCTGCCTACCATGAGCTGGTCCAGAGCATGTCTCCAACTCAACTACCTCTGTTCAAAAGATTTCTCAAAGACATTCTACATGCAAGACCCCCGGTCAAGAAGCTGGTTGCCTCCTGGGATATTAACCTCATGCTGGACATGCTCACTGGTAAACCCTTTGAGCCTCTAGCCATGTGTGATCTCAAGTTTCTGACCTGGAAAACCACCTTACTGGTGGCCATCACTTCTGCTTGTAGGGTCTCTGAGATACATGTTTTGGTCACAGATCTTCCATATACTGTTTTTTACAAAGACAAGGTGGTTTTCTGTACTCACCCCAAGTTCCTTCCCAAAGTGGTTTCAGAGTTCCACCTCAACCAGTCTTTGGTTCTTCCCACTTACTTCTCTAACTTCCAGAATAAAGGCAAATGCACCTTTCATTCTCTGGATATTGAAAGAGCCCTTTGATTCTACATCAGGAGAACCAGAGACATCCAGCAGGCCAAGCAGCTCTTTGTGTCCTTCAACACCGCCAGGCTAGGTCAGCCAGTATCCATTAAATGTATCTCTGCTTGGATAGTGGCATGCCTTTGCCACTGTTATTCTATGGTGCAGGTCAAGTTGGAGAGCCAGGTGCGGGCCCACTCTACCAAAGTGGTTGCAGCATCCCTGGCAGAGATCCGCTTGGTTCCCATTAATGAGATTTACCAAGTGGCTACCTGAAGCTTGGTGCATACTTTCATAAAGCACTATGCTCTGGATGTCCGGAGCCAGACAGCATGCTTCCTTTGGCAGAACAATCCTTAATGGTCTTCTGTCCTGGAGTGAGCTCCATCTCCTACTGCCCTACTCAGGGATTGTGTTGCAGTTTGGTACTCTAACCCAGCAGTATGAATAAATGGTAAGTCCAGGAAGATATGGAATTACGTAATCACCGTAATTCTTGATCTTCTTGGACAAGTCTTCATCATTTATTCATGCACTCCCCACATCCCTCAAGCTCACTAAGTTTGTTCTGGTCTTCACTTCCCTTGTTTTGGTTTGGGCTGTGATGACATTCTTTTACTTGACCCTTCTTACGTGGATCACAAGGACTATCTTATGCCCTTGTTAGGTTAGGTGTTTCTTAGTTAGAATACACTGCATCTCCTCAGTAAAAAAAGTACTGAGGCGGTTGGAGAGTCGATGCCGAGATACCCTACGTGGCGCAAGCCGGCCTCATGGTGCTGCACATGTGTGGTCCTACCTCGGTGCTGGCCGTCCTGAAGATTTTTGGCTCCCACAGGGTCCCAGCACCTCCGGCTTGTATCCCAGCAGTATGAATAAATGGTGAAGACTTGTCCAAGAAGATCAAGGAATACGGTGAGTACATAATTTCCATTCAAACAACATGAAGTCTTGCTGTATTTTGACGATTGCAGTTAGGTCCTGCCTTTCAACTGCTCCAGAGAACAAAGAGTTAACTTTCCATGGCCAGCATGGGACGTTCATCGCGAGCTCGGTTGAAGCCCCTGTCTGCTGTTGTTTAAACTCCAACCATCAGATTCACTCCGCCTCACTGAGCAGTCGCTCCGGAGATTTCTCCTTTGCTCGGTTCAAAAAAGTCGGTTAAAGTGTCGTTTTTCGCTCGGTTTCTACCGAATTTCTGCTACCGAATCTGTCGGTTTAAGTCTCTGTCTGTGGTACCGTGAGTACTAGATAGGTTTACATTTAGTTTCTGTGTGGAACTTGTAAATTTTGGATCGGTTCAGTTTGAACCGATCAGATTGGTCTTAAAAAGTTTTGAATTTATTTAGAGTGTGGTAACCGGTCCGTATCTGTTCTAAAAAAACCCGGATTTAATTACGTTTTTTTCCAAGACCCGTAACACGGTCAGGAACTGATAGGGGAGTCTTGCCTGGCGGATTGCCGAAAAAAGGGTAAGTTTTGGATAGGATTGGCCATGTCTGAGAAACCCAAGAAAAAAAACGGGCCCACGGGGTTTCAACACTGCAGTGTGTGTGGGGAAGCCTTTGCTCAGGCTGATCCTCACACCACCTGTGTTTATTGTCTGGGGTTTGACCACCTCGATTCAGACTGCCAAATTTGTAAAAGTTTTCCCAAAAGCTACCTGGATAAGAGAGTAGGTAGACTGAGGGAAGAGGAGGCCGAGAAGTCCGCTGACCCAGATGGCCAGCCCGGTTTGGTTCCGACCGAACCAGAAGGAGTGCCCTCTGGCCAGGGCGAAACTTCTTCGGGCAAAAGGAGAGCCGAGTCTGAGGAGTTGGTTCCGGTTAAAAGAAAGAGAAGAGAAAAATCATCCGGTTCTGATCCACAAATTCTGTCTCCGTTCACTGATGAAATAGCCAAAGTGATAAGGATAGTGCAATCGCTAACTTCGGTTCCAGCCGAACCGGCACCATCTGGCAGGGGCTCGGTTCAGTCAGTTCCCCCGGTTCCGGATTATACTTTAGAAGAATTTTATAAACCGGAGGAGGAGGAGGGAGAGGGAGAGTATGAGGATGACGATGTTGGTGTTTATGAAAGTCTGGATGTGCCTATTGACTCGGACATCGCCCCAGATAGACCTTCAGGTGTTCTCCTCCCAGGCTTTCTGAGTCCCCTTCCCACTTTATGTTTTACAAGAAAGTGGCTGAAACCCTCCAGCTTCCAATGGAAGAAGCAGTAAAGGATCAGGAGGAGCCTGATTTTGTTGAAATGATGGACATCCTAGAGTCCAGAAGACTGTCTATTCACCTCCATAAATCTTTCGGGAAACAGACATTTAAAATTCTAAAGACTCCTAACTCCATACCTCCTGTGGACAGACGAATGGACAAGAGGTATACCCTTTCAGGCTCAGACACGGAGTACCTTTTTCAGCAATGCAGCCATGTTGGGGTAGTGCAGGCTGCTGCCTGTGATAAGGCAAATATTCCCTTGGCATCACACCCCCCAGATAAGGACTCCAGGAGGATTGATGCCATTGCAAAGAAGCAGTACATGGCAGCATCTTTGGGACTCAGGCAGGCTAACTATATGACCTACACAGCTAGATACCAGAAGTCCAGGTGGGACACTGTGCTGGCTCTGGTTAAACAGGCCCCTGACCAGCTTGCCAAGGAGCTGGAGCAGGTGGCTGCGGATGGGATTGAGGCATCCAAGGTGCAATTTCATGCTGCTGTGGACTCCAATGATGCTTCATCTAGACTCATGGCTACATCTGTGGCCCTTCAGAGGATGGCTTGGCTCAGATGTACTAGCCTATCACAGGATACCCAGGCTAAGGCCATGGATTTCCCTGTCATTGTTAATTCTCTGTTTGGGGAGCAGACACGAGAACTACATGAAAAAGATGGACGAGTGCAGGACCACCTACAGGCGTGCTCAGGCCAAAGAAAGGCAAGCCACTCCTCAGAGACAGTACTCCAGGGGCAGGGGCAAGCCCTTTCAAAGGCCTTTTTACCAAGCCCAGGCTTCCTCTTCTGCTTATGCTCAGTGGGGGTTCTTCAGAGGGAGAGGCAGATGGGGAATGAGCAGGCCTGCTTCCATCCCTCAGCCTAAAGCCCCTGCCAAGCAGACACCCTGATGGGTCTGCCGGGCTGATTCTCCAATACCTGTAGGGGGCAGGCTGGCTTACTTTGTCCAGGACTGGAAGTCTCTGACATCAGACAAGTGGGTCCTGGAAGCAGTAAGCCAGGGACTGGTTCTCAGCTTCAAAAAATTTCCCAAGATGACAACCAGATCCTTTCCACCTGCAAATCCATCAGAGACCCTTGCCCTAGAGGCAGAGGTTTCTTCCCTCCTGGCTCTCAGAGCCATAGAAAGGGTTCCTACCCTACACAAGGGCAAAGGATTGTACTCCAGGTACTTCCTAACCCCCCAAAAAACAGGAGAATGGCGGCCCATCCTGGATCTGAGATATCTGAACAAGCACCTTTTAAAACCAAAGTTCAAAATGGTGACTCTGGGAATAATTCTGCCCTCTCTAAGGCCAGGGGACTGGCTAGCCTCCCTGGACCTCAAAGATGCCTGCTTTCACATTCCCATCAGGTGCTCCCACAGAAAGTACCTAAGGTTCGACTTGCCCTCATGCCACTATCAATTCAGAGCAATTCCCTTTGGCCTAACATCAGCCCCAAGGGTGTTCACAAAGTGCCTGGCAGTAGTGATTGCTTTCCTAAGGAGAAAAAAGATTTCCATCTTTCCATATCTGGACGACTGGCTCATAGTGGGTCAGTCTCCAGACCAAGTCAAGTCACAGCTACAAGTAGCTCAGCGAGTGCTCACTTCCTTAGGATTCCTCCTCAACCTTCCAAAGTTAGTTCTCGAGGCAGTACAGCTCCTCACCTTCATAAGGGCAGAACTGGATACAGTAAGGGCAAGAGCCTTCCTTCCCCTGGACAGGGCAATGACCCTTATGGAACTGGCCTCTTCATTCACCCTACAGGTGTCTCGACCAGCAAGGCATTTCCTTCAGCTTCTGGGCCACATGGCAGCTTCCACAGCAGTGGTCCAGGGAGCAAGATTCCAGATGAGGAACATTCAGTTCCACTTAAGAGTCTTCTGGTCCCAAAGAAAGGATTCCCTTACCAAACTAGTCCCAGTGACCCGAACCCTGATCCAGGTTTTGCAGTGGTGGCAGGATCAGGACAATTTGAGACAAGGAGTTCCTTTTGTCTCTCAGTCTCATTCAGTGATACTCACCACAGATGCTTCCCTGCTGGGCTGGGGAGCTTACCACCCAGGGACTGTGGTCACCTCAAGAATCTCTGCTTCACATCAGTCTCTTGGAACTCAGAGCAGTGTTTCTGGCACTGCAAGCCTTTTCCAAATCTGTACAGAACAAAGTGGTCCAGATCAGAACAGACACCACCACCCCCATGTGGTACATCAACAAGCAAGGAGGCACTCAGTCTATGGCCTTGTGCACAGAGGCAATGAAGTTGTGGTCCCTGGCCTATTCCCTGCAAACCTCTCTGATAGCAGTTCACCTCCCAGGGAAGGACAATGTCCTAGCAGATGCTCTCAGCAGGATATCCCAGGGCCATCACAAATGGATCCTAGATCTCCTAGTTTTGAAGGTGATTTTCTCGAGATGGGGCACTCCACAGATAGATCTTTTTGCAGCCCCAGACAATCACCAACTTCCTCTCTTTTGTTGCAGACCCCCCAGTCTTAGGCTCTGTCCCCCTGGATGCTCTGATTCTGAATTGAGAAGGGAAATTTCTGTATGCTATTCCCCCCTTCCCTCTCCTGTTCAAAGTGTTAGTCAAGATCAGGTCACAACCATGCAAAGTGATTCTGATTGCTCCAGACTGGGCCAGACAGCCCTGGTACCCACTGTTGCTGTCCTTAGCAGTCCACCTTCCCCTGTCTCTTCCCAGGAATTACAACCTGTTGACATCCTCTCAGGGGAGGATTTGGTATCTGAACCTCATGTCTCTCAATCTCAAGGCATGGCTCTTGAAGAGTTAAGAGTTTGCTGAGCTGCACCTTTCTCAAGGGGTTCTGGATATCCTTAAAGCTTCTCGAAAGCCTTCCACCAGAAAGACTTACAACTCCAAATGGAAAAGGTTCACTATTTGGTGCTCTAATAAGCATATTTCTCCAGAATCTGCTGGGTTGCCTATAGTTCTGGACTATATGGTCCATCTTAATGACTTAGGACTTAGGCCAGCTACACTTAAAGTGCATTTGGCAGCTGTTTCTGCCTTCTTGTCAGTAGGCAAAACCCTCTCCTCTGTCAGCCCAACCCCTGTTTTGCAAGTTCTTCGAGGTTGCTGCACAGTCACCTTTGGGATCCTGCTCCTGCTTGGGACCTTAATGTTTGCATTACTCAACATATGCAACACCAAGCCTTCCTCCTCTGCAGTATGACTTGGACAGCCTCTGCCACAGTGAGTGCATGCCTGTCAGTGGAGCCTGATTTCATCTCTTTCCATAGAGATAAAGTGGTCCTAAGAACTAACAGAAGTTTTGCCTAAGGTGGTTTCAGATTTCCACTTAGAGTCTGTCTCTCCTGTTTTCTTCACTGACCATTCCTCCTCTGGAGAGGAGGCTGCACAGCTTGGATGTTAAAAGGGTCTTAGCTACTACACAGAGCGCACCAAGGGTCACAGGTTTGAGTCCCTCCAGTTGTTCCTCACATATGGAGAGGTCAGTAAGGGCAAACCTGCCACTAAGAAATCTATTGCCAGGTGGATTGTCTCTTTTATACAATTCTGCTATGAAAAACTGGGTAGAACCCCACCCTCAGGCTTGAGGGCTCACTCTACTAGAGGTACAGCTGCTTCCCTGGCTGCTGCCAGGGATATTCCTATCTTAGAAATTTGTCAAGCAGCCACCTGGAAACCAGTCCATACATTCACCAAGCATTACTCTCTGGATATCCAGGCTAGGAGTGATGCTCGGTTTGGCACAGCAGTACTTCAGAGCCTATTCTCAAAGTAGGTTCTGTCCCTCCTCCATGGAGGTACTGCTTGGTAGTCTGCACTAGTCAGAATACAGCAAGACTTCATGTTGTTTGAACAAAAAATTACTCACCCTAGTAATGTTGTTTCTTCTAATGGAGTCTTGCTGTATTCTGACCTCTCCCCCTGCCTCCCCTCTCAGAACTTGGTTTTTGGGATGTGGGTGGGCAGAAGCAGTGTTGGCACCCTAGGGGTGCCCCTTTTCACCCTCATTTATTTTGGGTGTGTGTTGTGTTTTTTGGGTTTCCTGACTTGAGTCTTTGCTTTGAAACCAAAAACACTTTTTTAATAAATTTAGTTGCCAGTTGGCTAGTGTGAGTTTTACAGTTTCCACACAGAACTTCTAGTGAGTATTGCTCGTAAAGATCTGATGGTTGGAGTTTAAACAACAGCAGACAGGGGCTTCAACCGAGCTTGTGCTGAACATTCCATGCTGGCCATGGAAAGTTAACTTTGTTCTCCGGGGTAGTTGAAAGGCAGGACCTAACTGCAATAGTCAGAATTCAGCAAGACTCCATTAGAAGAAACAACATTACTAAGGTGAGTAATTTTTTCTTCCACCCCCCCCTTCACTTCCAGACAGTGGTCGAAATCTAGTCCTTAAAGGCACCCTTTTAAATGTTCTCAGTCCTGTTGCATCTATCGTAGTCCCATCCCTTCTCCCTACCACTTGCCATTCCCCCTCCGTCCCAGGTAAGAGTCCCCCTGGAGCTTTGGTGATCCCCTCTAGCCCCATCCCCTGCCTGCCAACCTCGCTCTCCTGGGCATCCCCCATCTGTCTTTCTTTCTTCTGCCCTGCTCCTTCTGTGCTTCATGCCATCCTCCCCAGCTTTCATCTGAGCAGCCTTACTTCTGCCCTTAGATGCTCCACGCTCCTGCACACTGGATAGCTCCATTACACACATCATCCCCAGAAATACTGCTGTCCCACAACCATTACAGCACACCACCCTCTTCCCACTATCCTGATGTCTGTTCATGTTCCTGTTTCTCCACACCTTCCCGAACCCTGGCCCAATCACCCTTCAGATAGGCACTTCCATTTATAATCCAGTTGGGGATGTCTACAAAAGCCCCAAATCCCTGTTATCCAAGGCAGCTGACTCTTGATTCTCTTACTCCCTAACTTTTCCTTGAACCTTAATACAGATCTAAGCTGACCCTAGATAGGGACCAGCTGCATTCCCTTGCCTGTGTTACCCTTATGGACTAGTTCCAGATATTAGCTGTTTGCCTTCTCTAGCACTCCCCTGATCTGTTATGTATTTACAACGCTAACCCTAGATAGGGATCAGCTGCAAACCCTTACCAACACCTGACAGTGTATTTTCTGCCCTCCCTTTATACTTACCTACCCTCTGCCGACCAGCATGGCCTACAGTCCTCCTTGCAGACATCCTGTTGATGCTTCCAGACACCACTTAGTTAGACGCCACATTCCTGCTTAGTGACACTTACACTCCGAGGTCACGCACGCGAGGGCTTACTAAGGATTGTGGGATTTATAAAAGAACTACAGACCCTCTATTGGTTGACTGGTAGCACATGGATTCTGGCATCTGGCAAGTCCCTGCCTCACCCTACCTGTAGTGGCTTCCTTCCTCCTCCTCTACTCACACACAATCCCCCACCATATCGGTAACAGCAGCATTTAACTCTGCAATGCCCCCAGAAAGAAAAAAAAACAGCATTTCCCCTTGTTTGCTCCACTTCTCTCACTCAGCTTAACAGTGGCTTCAGCACAAAGAGAGCAGACTACAGCTTGGCTTCCTTATATCCCAAGGAGCTACAGCTGTTATCGGCCACAGATCAGTTGATGCAGATTCTTTCACTGAAACGCAGAAAATTACAGTCTCCGGTGCTGCCACACAACTGCAAGGTTAGGGGTATGATTTCATGTTATATTTTAAGAATGTGTAAGTTAACCTTGATATGTTACTGTATGTTGCTATATGTATCTGAAATATTACATAGCGGAGGCAGGATCTCCTGGACTGATAATGTCTAGCACTTTTCTACCAATGTACTTGTAAATATTTATATTATACTGTATTGCTTAGTGTCTTTTGATTGCTCAATTGTCCTAAGTCTAGTTTAGCATCTTTTCTACCAATTTTCTTGTAAAGGTTTTTCCTATATTGTTATGTAACATATCAGTGCTCTATTGTCCTATAGATTGTCTCCTGTTTCCCCATTTTGTAATCCTTTTACTGTTTTGCCTTGCATTATGTAACCTCCTGTTGTATTTGTCCAAAACTGGATGCTTGTGAAAACAGGCAACTTATGCTCACTTGCCTTTCCAGTACAACAAATAAACTGAAACTGAAAACTGAGCTAAAGGAGAACTGCACTGAACCTGCAAGTCATGTTGCTCAGTAGACGTTTTTTAAACACTGGTTGTATTTCTGTCATCGTTCCATCTCTAAAGGTTTTTTTAGTTATCCCAGTGAAGGTTTTTGATCTACACTCTAGTGTTAAGTGCCATTTCAGAATTGTATGATGTAGTTCACGTCCCTCTGAGCCAGAGTTCTGTAGTAGAATCTGGATGCATTGTACCAACAATGGAAGATGTGAACAAGGAACATAAACTACATCACACAGTTTTAAAATGGTTCTTACCTGCAGTTTGTAAATCAGAAACACCCAGTAGGATGACTAAAAAGCATGTAGAGATGGAACAGTAATATAATTGGAATCAACATTTAAAAATCAACTTGTGCTGAGGAAAATGGTTTACAGGTTCAGTACAATTCTCCTTTAAGGACTACAGATTCATAGTCAACTCCCTCAGAATGGGTAGGAGCCAGGGATCTTATCTGTGTCAGTCTTCACCATTCATCACAGATGGGTACTGGCCGGAGATCAGGACCCCGCGGGAGCCTTTTTTTTTTTTTTAAAGGATAGGCGGAGCCGATGCAGCATCGGCGCCACCCTCGTGGCGGCGTGCTGCATTAGGCCTCGAGGATTAGCGTTGAGGCTGCCGACTCCACCTGTTCACCAGTTCTTGCCTCTCCGCCCGTCGAGGTCGCCTTGTGGGAAGCCAACTGAAGAAAAACTCTTGAAGAAATGTTTAGGCCTTCGCTTTTCGTTCGTTCGACAGTCCGTCAGTTACCAGCTAGTTCTGGGTTCTGCCTCCACTCGACGTCGCCGGTAAGATCTTTCCTTTTTATTTAAAAGTTTGCGACGTCGAGTCTGTTTTGGGTGTTTTTTTCCGTAGGTCATGTCTCGGTCGGAGGGCAAGAAGTTTTCCAAGGCGGGTCGGCCCCCTATACGTTGGTGCCCATGCGGCCGCAAGTATTCTGTTACCGACCAGCATGACCGGTGTCTCGCGTGTCTTGGCCCGCTTCACGACATGGATTCGTGTGACGCCTGCTTCTCCATGGACCGCCGCGTCCTCGAACAGCGCGTGTTTAAATTGGGGCGAGCTCCGCCGACTTTCAGGGGAAGGGTTTGCTCTCGTCGGGCCAAGCTGCGCTGTCTTGGCCTTTCTCGGGGTCCCTCCCGGTTCTGTCTCGGACCGAGGTGGGAGCCTCGGCTGCCAGCTAGCCTAGCCTTGGCGAGGCTCCTCCAGCGAGCGCCAGGAGGCCCGTCCCGCTTCTTCCGGGAGGCGGGCGGCGAGGCACCGCTTCGGCAGTCGCCCCTTTGGGGTGGCTCCCGGTGTCACTGTCGGCGGTCCGGAAGGCCGGGTCGCGCCATCACTCGGCGCCATCGGTCGGTGCCGTCGGGGCCTTGGCGCTGTTCGCGGTGCCGTGGGCCTTCGGCGCCAAGACATCGGCCGACCGTCTCTCGGCGCCATGGGCCCTGTCGGCGCCGACTCAGCGGCACCCGGCGCTGCTTGCGGCACTGTGACCCTGGGTTCAGCGTCACCTTTCGCCTGCCGAGGTTGAGCACGGCGCCGTGGGGCCTTCGGCATCATCAGTCGTTGCCGTCCTCGGTGCCGTTGGTGCTCTTGGTGCCGCTCGCGGCGCCGAGGAGACCAGCGGTGTCATGTTCGGCGCCGAGTCCGCCTTCGGAGCCGTCGGCGCTGCTGGCCTGGTGGTGTCGTCGGCGCCGAGGCTGTTGCTGGGGCTGCCATCGGCGCCGTCTCTGTCCCTGGTACCGCCCCCGGTGCCAGTGGACTTGACGGCGCCACGGCTGGCCCTGGCTCTGGACCTTAGGCCGAGCTGCCCTGGCGCCTTCTGTCAGCCCGGCCCATGGGGCTGTGAGGCTGCAGGTGCCGCCTTAGCCACTGCTCTGACTGCCAGGCCCTTTGGTAGGTCGCCTTCCCGCCCTCCTACCATTTAGCTTGGGGCCTCAGACTCTACCTCTTCAAGTCAGTCGGGCTGGTCGGACTGGCAGTCACACCCTTCCGGGGTTGTCTGCAGGAGGAGGGCGAGCCTGTGGTCTCGACAGACGAGTCACAGCCAGCCCCCTTCTGAGAGCATCAGGTTCTTCCCGGGTTAGGGTCAGTGGTACTGACCAGCAGGCTATAGTGGGCACCACCATTGCCATGCAACCTGGCCTTGAGGGGTTCCTCGACCCCTCGGGGTGGTACCCCCTCCGGTGAGTGTGTCTCGATCGCCCAGCTTTGGGGCCCATCGGGAAGCCTACAGGAGGGAGGCTGCTCCCTGGGTCTCCCCTTGAGGGCAGCCCAGAGCTGCCAGCTACCTGAGGCTGGCCCTCTCGAGGACCAGGACCCTCCAGACTCTGAGGGGTGGGGTGCTGGTTCGGTGCGTCAGCCTTTCTCTGGGGTCCACCTCGGCCCTGGGCCGAAGCCGGCGCGGACTTCCACCCTTCCCTTCCTTGAGGGGTCCCATTCTTTGGAGGACCATCCTTCTGGATCTACTCGGCCCAGTCGCCTCACTGGGGATTCTTCTGGCCACAGCCTCGGCAGTACCAGCGTGGTTGTACAGCTGTCGGCTGTGGAGTCTTCTGGGACACCCCTCCCCGGGTGTCCATGGTCCGCTCCTAGCCCTGGCAGAGGTCAGCCGACTTCTTCTCTCGGCTCTGCCCCTATCCCTCTGCCACATTCTCCAGCACTCCCAGGCATTCTTGGTCCTAGTGGCCCTCTCACCTGGGAGCAGTTCAGAGCGGTGGCTGCTCGGTTCCCTGCCTATGTTAGGGCCATGGACAGCCAGGTTTTTCAACCTCCCCCCATGCAGCCACCCTCGGAACACATGGTGACCTCCAGCTCCTCATCCCCCTCTTCTGGGGGAGAGGAACCATCTGTCCATATCTCTCCTGCCACTGATCTCTCCAGTATCAGCGTTTCCTCGTGAGGATGATGGAGGACCTTCACCTTTCTCCCTGTCATGAGCAATCCTGAGCATGCAGGCGCCTGCGCCTTTCTAGGCGATTTTAGTGCGACCGCCTTGTGGTGCCGCCTGGCCTGCTCTCCTTTCAGGAGGCGTCCATGCATTTCTGGCAGAGGCCCTACTCCGGAGTTCCTGCCCCTAGGGACCTCAGCCAGAGTTTGCGCTCCACCGGAGTCTCCAGGTTCTATGCCTCATCCGCAGTTCGGATTGACGCACCTGGACACCCCTGACGGGCTTCTTGCCCTCCACCGTGACCGGCCCCCAGATCAAGACTCCTTGGATTTTGACTTCTGGGGGAGGAGGACCTTCTACTCGGCATGGTTGCTTCTCTCCATCTCCGCTCATCAGGCCCACTATGCAGCCTACAACAGGTTCTTGTGGTCCGTGCTAGGTCAGATCCTAGCTACTTTGCCTGACTCGGGCAAACCAGAGCAAGCCATCGCGCTCTCTGCGTGTGGCCTGGGCTAAGGAAGGCACCAAGCAAGGGCATCTTACGCGCGCCAATGAGGTAGCTACCAGGGTCGTAGGGACAGCGATCTGCACCAGGAGATCGGCGTGGGATCCGCCTTTCCGGTTGTCCCGCTGGCCCGGTGTGGGGTGATTGCTCCGCTCACCAGGAACCTATCTCTCTTTTCCGTGAGGCGGGCGACATTTGTCGAGCCGCTTCCCCTCCGGGGACCCGTCTTGCTCTCACTCTCGGGTCTCATCAGGCCCAGAAGGTTCCCCCCTAGTGTGTCACCCACTGGGGCTGAGGGACTCTGTCCCTTAGGGTGCAATGAATCAACCCCCTTCGGAGGGCTTGGTACTCACCCATCTGTGATGAATGGTGAAGATTGACACAGATAAGATATACAAATTACGTATCTACTGTAATTGCAGTCTTTCTGTATTTTCACCATTCATCACAATCTCCCGCCATCCCTGGGGCCTCAGTCTCTGGGTCCTCCTCCTCTGTGCTACCCCTCTTCTTGGCGGGGTAAAGCTGGGACACAGGGGTAGTTTCTTCCTAAGGGTTTACAGCTGAGTGGTACTCCTTCTCTACCATATCTCCCACCCCTCACGGGTGGGAGCTGTGTTGCCCTCCTTCTGTTATCCATTTAACTGTTTAAAAAAAAATAATAATTTTCCCTTTTTTTCACCAAATATCTTTACAGAGAGAATACTAAGTCCCTGTACCCTGTCCTTCTCCAGAATAGCCGACTCTGCTTTTGGGGTATTGCCAGTTATTCTGTGCCTTGAATTCTGGCAAGAAAGCTTTGCTACTCCTTGCAGTTCCTATACAGTCTGGTGACAGACAAGGGTCTTGGATCCTTGTTACCTCTCACTCTCTCCTAAATTTTCTCCCCCCCCTTCTTCCGTTTCCAGAGATTGGGGCCCCTACCCAATCCCTTTAGTCTTACCTCTTCTATGCTGTCCTCTCAGTCGTTATTTCTCCTTTTAGTTTAGTTTTTCTCTCTTCCTTTTTCTGTCCCTTGGACTCTCTTGTCCCACCCTCCATCCCTTCCTCTTACCTCTCCGGCGACTCAGAACTGGTAGGCAGGCGGAGTCGATGCAGCCTAACGGCTAATCCTCGAGTGCCACGTAGTACGTCGGCCTCGAAGGCGGCGCCGATGCTGCGTCGCCCCTATCCTTTAAAAAATAAAAAGGCTCCTCAAGGTCCTGATCTCCACCCAGTACCCATCTGTGATGAATGGTGAAGATACACAGAAAGATCATAATTACGGTAGGTACGTAATTTTTATTTCTGTGAAGATGTCACATCTTTCAAGTGTGCTGGTCTCAAGCTTGCTGTGCACATGTTACGCAGCAGTAAATTAATGTTCAGTGACGACGGTGGAACCAACAGAAAAATAAACGGCAGACAGTCTGATAAAATGTCTTCTTTTGTAGACACATGTCATGATTGATGGCATTGTTTGTTATTTGTATCATATAAGTAGCTGTTGTTTGCTGTGATGTACACCAGGATCATGCTTGTAGGATTTCAGGTGCAGCTTCGGACCACATGGTACCGTGTTAGTGGAGCTCCACACCTGTCTCGCCTAAATGTCATCTCTCTGAGCCCATTAGACCCGAGAAATCACGACATGCAGACATCAGAGGAATGGCTACAATTAAATCAAAAGGGGGCTCTAACAGATTTGCGAATTTGCCAATTGATCCTGAGATACCGGACCACGAGGCCTCCGACTCCAGTACCTCCACGTGCTCACGTCTTTCCCTGACTGGCACTGCATCCCCAAAAAAGTCGGGGAACGCGAAGTCTAAATTGACTATGCAAATGGACGATAAATTAGACAAAATCTTGGGGGAGCTCCAGGAGATTAAGTCTGACTTTCGCACATTTAAACAGGAGCAAGAACAAGCGTGGACTGACATCACCAAACTACAATTGAAAGTGGGGACTCTGGAAGGGACACAGGTAGGGCAGACCAAGGCTTTGGCAGCTTGTCAGGCCACAGTTTCACAGCTTGTAGATATATGTCAAACTCTTGGTGAATGACAAGAGGACGCTGAAAATAGGCACAGGAGGTGGAATTTAAGAATTTATGGGGTGGCTGAGGGAAGCAAATGCAGCAATATGGAGGAGTTCATCATTGTGCTGCTATGAGAATCTGTGGACTTTTCTCCCGTTTTCAGTCCTGAAATAGAACGAGTACATAGAGCCTTCAGCCCAAGGCCCACACAAGGGGCTTGATCCCGCTGTATTATAGTCCGATTTCTTCGATACACAACAAAAGAAATAGTACTCAGGAAAGCCTGGACTATGGGGAAAAACTTTTTTTTGCTAACTCCAGAATATTCTACAATAATGATTATGCACCGATGACGATGCAAAGGCGGCGGGAATACATCCCATTATTCCCCATCCTCAGAGGTCTCAAATTAAAGTTTCGGACACCCTACCCTGCCATATTGGTGATCCAATTCCCAAATGGTCAACAGAGCTACGACACAGCAGGAGAAGCATTGGCAGATTTGAAGAAGAGAGACTATGAGCTACCTACTAAGGTACCCCTCCCAAGAAGATTCAACCCAGCAGAAGCATCTCTCCGGAGACCCTGATCTTTTGATGCAGGAGTGCAGCAGGCCACCCTAGACTCCATAAAATACCTCCTTCGACAGTTTGCATGGGGTGGCTCGTAGCCTGAGGACCAACAGACATGCTTTGGCTGATGCTGACTGGTAGGTCTTGGGGAATTGTGGTGGGGGGTCTGTCTGCAAGGGGGCGCTCTGCTGTGTGGGGGTGCCCCGGAACTTGACTCTATGGGGGTCACACATGGCGGCCTCCGCTTTTGGGGGGTTACCGGGTCTCCGATGCAGTCATGCAGAGCCGGGGAGTCACAGCTGCAATAGACATATAGCTAGATTCAGCTATGGGGGCTTTTATAGGCTCAGAGGTGGCATGGAATATTAAGGAGCACCCCCTCAGAAATGTTGATATGAATGGTTACCACCTTGGGGGGGATTCAACTCCCATCTAGAGAGACCGGGAGGATGCAGGACAGGGAGGAGCAGTCCCTCTCGCCCAGACACCTCGTTATTTCTCCCCAGTACAACACTAAAATGCCATGGCCTAGGCCCACTACTGAAACTATGGAGCACACAGGTTGAATTTGTACAGGATCCTGGGCTGCCCGGACTTGGGAGGTGGATTAACCGGCTGAGTTGGGGATCCTCCAGATATCCGGCTCTGGCTGAAGGTAATTAGTTCTTTTGCTCCAATGAATCAGCGGACTCCTTGGCCTGAGAGACCTGCAGCAAGGACAGCCTTATACCCCACATGTTGGTGCCCCTGGAGGGAGGGAGGCCGCGGTGGTGTATTGCTCCAGATGGGGTTCTGAGGGGCCTCCTTCCTCCCTCCCCAGGCATGGCACGGCGATTTGCGGTTATGGCCCCCACCACTTACGACCTAGATCTCTGCTGGCTGTACTATGCAGTTTTAGTGCCTTTACAACAAGCCTGATAGCGGCTGTCAAGGGCTCGCAACAGACAGGAGAAGCCTTACCCAAAGGAATTATATTAAAGCAATTCATTTTTGTCTGGTGCCCTATGCTAGGATTTACTCTAGACACCTTTTCTTTGGAACCCTGGCACCAGGACCCATTTATTTATTTGTAATATATGGATTGTTAAAATATTATCATCGAAAACGATGCAAAAAAATCGTGTAATACACACCACCTTCTCAATGATACCACACTTCACTCCCAATAATACCATAATTTCATTTTAGTGATAGTATTATCACTCCAAAACAAATGCGCAAGCGCAGCCTGATGTCTCACGCTGACCGCAAGCCGGCTTTTCCAAGATTCAGCACGAAGGATTTCAAAGCCAGCTCCGTGGTAACTGAACAGTACCTTACTTTTCTTTTTTTAAAAAAGAAAAACGAGTAACAGTTACATGTTCCGTTGAAGTGTAACTACATTTTCCCTTTTACTGTTAAACTGAACTGTTTCCTGCACTTTCCTGTTCAGCTCGCCAGAAAAAAACCCACACAACTTCCAGATTCCTTGTTGAACATGTCAGCCTGCACAAAGCTCCACCAAGTAAGACATAGAAACATAGACTTTGACGGCAGATAAGGACCACTTGGCCCATCTAGTCTGCCCATTTCCCTACCTACAGGATAGGCCGCAGATCCTAGTTAACCAACAGCCTATTTCTTCCTACCCCCACAAGAATTGCCTTATGTCTGTCCCATGCATTCTTGAATTCTCCCACAGTTTTAGACCCCACAACCTCCTCAGGAAGGCTGTTCCATGCATCCACTACCCTCTCTGTGAAAAAATACTTCCCACATTGCCCCTGAACCGCCCCCATCTTTAAATTGTGTTCCCTTGTTCTTGTCGTCTCTTTTCTGAAAGATGCTACCCTCTTGGACTTTGTTGATTCCACTGAGGTACTTAAAAGTTTCTATCATGTCCCCCCTTCTTTCCTCAAGGGTATACATATTAAGCTCCTGTAGTCTCTCCTCATATGGCTTCTGTTGCAGACCCTGCACCATTTAGTTACCCTCCTCTGGACTGCCTCTATCCTGACTATGTCCTTGCGGAGATGGGGTCTCCAGAACTGGACGAGTACTCAGATGGGGTCTCACCAACTGTCTGTACAGAGGGATGACAACTTCCTGTTTTCTGCTGGTGATTCCTCTCTATGCATCCCAGTATACCCCCAGCCCTCCTACTGCCTTCTCACATTGCTTGCTAACCTTAAGGTCATCTGATATGATTACCCCCAGGTCCCTTTCCTTTTTTGTTGTTGTTACTCCTTCCCCACCCATTGTGTATTCTTCCCCTGGGTTCTTGTTTCCCAGGTCCATTATTTTGCACTTCTTTGCATTGAATCCTAGCTGCCATACTTCTGACCATTCCTCCAACCTTGCCAAGTTCCTTCTCATCCTTTCCACGCCTCCTTGTGTATCAACCCTGTTGCAGATCTTTGTGTCATCTGCAAAGAGGCATACTTTTTCTTCCAGTCCCTCTGCAATGTCACTTATGAAGACAATAAAAAGGACTGGACCCAGTACTGAACCCTGCGGTACCCCACTAGTAACCCCTCTTTCTTCAGAGTGGACTCCATTTACAATTACCTTCTGTGTCCTGTTGTCCAGCCAATGTTTTACCCAGGCTACCACCCTGGGACCCACTCCCAGGCTGGTTAATTTGACTATTAATCTTTTGTGTGGGACTGTCAAATGCCTTGCTAAAGTCTAGGTAGGCCATGTCCACAGCCCCTCCCTGGTCTACTGCTTTGGTCACCCAGTCAAAGAAATCTATTAGATTCATCTGACATGACCTTCCGCTGTGAACCCATGCTGCCTTGGGTCCTGTGCCCCACTGGCCTCTAGGTACTCAACTATTCTTTCCTTCAGAAGTGACTCCATCACTTTCCCTACCACAGAGGTCAAACTGACAGGTCTGTAGTTTCCTGCCTCTGTCTTGGTCCCACTTCGTGAAGGGGAATCAAATCTGCCTTCCTCCAGTCCTTGGGTACCACACCATCCTTCCATGATTTATTAAAAAGAGTAGCCAGTGGTTTCACTAGTTCCCCCCTTAACTCTTTTAGAATTCTGGGTGAATTCCATCAGGCCCCATTGCTTTGTCCACCTTCAGTTTTAGGAGTTCTTGCAGAACCCTTTCCTCTGTGAAAGGACTGGGATCTACCCCTATCAAGAGTGCTTCTGTTAATTGGATTAGGCACTTCCCCTCCTTTTGTGAATACTGAGCAGAAATATTCATTCAGTATCCTGCTTTTCACTGTCCCCTCTGCCCACCCACCGTTCATTCTATTCAGCCTCACTATCCCTCCCTTTGTCTTTCTACGCTCACTGATGTACCTATAAAAGGTTTTATCCCCTTCTTACGGAGTTGGCGATCTTTCCTCAGTTTGGGCCTTTGCTATTCTGACCTCCTCCTGCTTCCTTCTGCCTTAACTGGTACAGCTCTCTGTCCTGCTCCTTCTGTGTTTCCTTATACTTCCTGAATGCTATCTTTTCTTCCTGACTTTCACAGCCACCTCTTTTGAGAACCATAGTTGCTTTTTCTTTCATTTTGATTTGTTTATTTGCTTTCACAAAGGCTTGTTGCCTCTGTGATGGCAGTTTTGATGATTCCCCATTGTTGCTCCACCCTCCTTCTAGCCTGTTTGCTAGTGCTTTTCTGAGGCACTCTGCCATCTTGCCAAAGTCAGCCTCCTGAAGTCCAGTACCCTCACTTTTGTATGGCTTGACTCTGTAGCTGAGTTTAACGTGAACCACACTGTTTGATGGTCACTTGTTCCCAGATGGCAACCCACTTCTAGATCTGAGATCCTCTCACTGCCCCATTTGAGAGTAGAGGTCTAGGATTGCTTCCTCAGAGTGGGTTCAGAAACTAGCTGTCTGAGGCCTGCCACCTGTAGGGCATCAAGAATGGCCCTGCTCTTGGATGTGGCTGCAGCAAATGTGCTCCAGTTAACATCTGGCATATTCAGGTCTCCCATCAACAGTATCTCCCTTTCTCTGCCATTCTAAGAATGCCTTCTATCATATCCTTGTCCATTCCCTCCCCCTGACATGGGGGTCTGTACACAACCCCTGTGCGGATTGTGGTGCCCTTTCCAGTCTCCAAGGTGACCCACAGTGCCTCCTCTCCTCCCTGTTTACTCTTTTGTTCAGTTGCTTTTAACCCTTCCTTTACATAGAGAGCTACTTCTCCTCCTCTTCTCCCCTGCCTGTCTCTCCTGTAGGTTATGTACCCTGGTATGTTAACATCCCAGTCATGGTTCTCTGTGTACCATGTTTCTGTGACTGCTACGATATCCAGGCATCCCTCTTCCATCAAGGCCACCAGCTCAGGAGCTTGTTGCCCAGACTATGGGCATTGGTACTCATTACCCTCCATTTCCTGATGGCCTTACTCCTTTTTGCCCCATCCCTGTCCTTCTTGCCTTTGTCACTTTCCCCATTTACCCCTGCCCTTCTCCCTATCGACATATCTGTCTTGGTGTTTACTTCACTTACTACCCTGATTTTTTTTGGGGGGGATGCTAGGATTTCCCTGCTTCTTTCCAGTGCATCCCCCCTTGGCTAGTTTAAATGCTTGCCAATGAAGCATTTAAACCTATCACCTAGGATCCTGGTTCCCTCCTGGACAGATGCAGCCCATCATGCCAGTATAGGCTTGCATCACTCCAGGTGGACCCCCAGTCCCCAATGAAGCCATCTCGAGCTCCACACCAGTTTTTCAACCACTGATTGAATCCCATGGTGTGGAACACCCTAACCTCTCCTACGCCATAGATGGGCAGCACCTCCCAGCTGCCACCATGCTACTTGTCTAAGGCCCTCCCCAATTCCACAAACTCTTCCTGCGCTTCTAATCCCTTTCTTAGCCAGGTCATTTGTCCCTAGGTCGACAATGACTTCCAGCTCCCTCCCCTGTGGAGCTGCTCCGGCAATCCTGAGGATTCGCTCCCTGTCCCTCCAAGCCATGGTGCCAGGCAGGCACCTTACCTCCTTCTCCCCTTCCTCCCTCAGTTCTACCTTACTAACAGTGGAGTCCCCCACCAGGAGTTGTTTCCTTCCCCTGTGGGGTCCCCTGCCACCCTCCTGTGGGTCTCCTTTGTGGAGGTTCCCAGCATCCTCCTTGGTCTCCACTGCAGGAGCCTCCATAGAGGAACTACACTTTGCCAGAATGGCATAGGAATTGTGGAGAGGTACAACTGGAGGGATGCACCTCTGTTCTACCACCTTCATCCTCCCTGAGCCCACTGTGGTCCAACCGCTCCTCTTTCTTGGCAACCTCTGAGGCAAAGGCAGTGGCACTGGTGGTCCCTGGATGGAAGAGGAGGTCCCACAAATCCTGGCCAACTCAGCCTGGAGATGAGCAACCTCCTCCCTCAGTCCAGAGAGGTGCCTGCAGATGGGACAACACCGCATCTTCCAGAACGTCTTCCTGAAGACTGCTGCTCCACAGCCACTGCACTGCACCACTCCCATCATGTCTTATTTCTGGCCCCTTAACTGTTTGGAATCCTTACTCTTTCCTCTGTATTTTTTTTTTCTTCTTCTCTCTCTCTCCTTGCTTTCTACCTGTGTGCCCTTTAAGCTCCTGATTGTCCTGTTCTGAGACAAGAATATCCTATATTTCTCAGTAGACCCCATACTTGCTCAGAGGCAGACCTCCAGCAGCTAGAGGGGGCCAGTGAGCTACTCTTTCCCTTCTAGTATGGTGGGTCTTTGGTGGCTCTGTGATCACTCACTTCCTGCTCCCAAACAGGAAGTTCCTGTTGTCAGTCAAATCCTGTGCCTATAAAAGTAGAACTAGCTCTGGGTGGGAGGGCAATATAGTCCCAGTAGAGAAGTCCAGTCACACAACTGTCCTTCCTCCTAGTGTCTTCTGCCAAGCTACCAGCAGAATATTTCTAAGGCAGTCTTTAAATGTAGCTTCCTTCTAGCTAAGCCACCCCCCTACTTACTAGATCTTTCTACAAGTAATTTAAACCTCACAGCTATCAAGTCCTTTCAATCACCTGAGATTTACACCTTGATAACTGTTCAGATAATCATTCAGTTCAGACCTCGCCAGGTTCTCTAATCCATATATTACAAAAAATAATAAATAGGTGACCGTGAAATACTCGGCTGAAATTCCATCTCGAGGTCCTGGGGACATAGAAACCTCTCGAGCTTCACTCTCGAGGTTATCTATGTCCCCAGAACCTCTCGATGGAATTACTGTCTTGTAATTCACTGTAACCTACCTATTATTCTATTTATAAATCATTGCATTGTAATGTAATATGAAAGTAGCACCCTTAAGAGACTGTAATATTTGGACCTATATATCTGAATATAATAACTCTGAACATAAGAGTTAGAGATGGGTTTGTTATTAGAACTGGCTGCCTTCAATCCTTAATGATTTGTCTCTACACCCCCCCCCCCCACTTATACAGGTAGGCATGGGGGAATTCAGGAACTCATATGATTTCGACTTGTAATGCACCATTTACTTTTATTTAGATAAGTGTTGCTCTTTTTTGCTTTTTGAGACTTTGATTTTCCTTTTTTTTCTGTGGTTTTTCACATTTTGGGGTGTGCTCTACCCTGGGTAGCACCTCGACTAGCAACGTGAAGCCCCACCAGCAGTCCCCTTCGGGGTGGCTGCAGTCCAGGGTTGAACCCAGGATTTTGAAAGTCATTTTCAGAATACTGTACATAGTTTGGTGTAATCTAGTTAGTTATTCCTACAAATATCCTCACTCAAAATGAAAAAGCAAATAAATATTGTACAACATGTAAGATGTATGCCTCTGGCAAACAAACACCTAACTATATTTGTGAAAAGTGCATTCTGGTTGGTGATTTACAGGAGGAAATTACTCGACTACAGCCTAAGATGTCTTTAAAATCAGATATCAAAGCATTGGAAGATTACATCGATCAGATGTCTATCTTAGTGGCAACTAACACCTCTTCCACAAAAAATTGTGGATGATGTTAACCACCAGGTGTCCCACCTAGATGTTCCACATGTCCCTGTATTAAAACATCCAATCGTTACTTCTACTCCTTTTAGTTGCAGCTACAAGTTGTCAACAGTTAAATACAAGTAAAGTCCATTCTTGGATTACAGGATTACAGTACCTCAAACAAGGTTAAAGAAAATAACAAATAAATCTCCCCCCCCCCCATTTCATATCAAATCCCTATACATAATTCTTTTGAACACCTTTCACAAATGATTGACGAAACTGTGTCAATGAGCCCAGAATTTGGTATAAGTGCTGAAAACAAATCAAAACATAACCAAAGACCTAGCGAGCAAATATCTGCTGCTCAGACCCATCTCCAAATTCCACCCCCCTTTTTACTACCCATGAGAAAATACCTATTAAAAAGGAAGTATTTGTCTTGGGAGATTCCATCATAAAATATATAGATCACATGGTTTGTAACCCCGACAAGGAACATCGCACTTGCTCCAGTTATCGGGGGCAAGGATTTCAGACATCACCTCAATGGTTAACTCATTTCTACAACCAGCTGGAGAAAATCCACTAGTGGTTGTACATGTAGGAACAAATGATATCTCCAAACTACCTTTGCAGCAAATAAAACAAGATTACGTTTCCTTGTGTAATTTATTAGTAGAACGGGGTTGTAATATATGTCTATCTGAAATTCTGCCAGTTCCACGAGCTGCAGAATATATCACAGCTAAAATAAAATCCTTAAATGAATGGCTTCGAAAATGGTGTCTTAGACAAAGTATTCCCTGTCTGACACACTGGGAAGAGTTTAATCATAATCCATCCCTCTTTTGTTGGGACGGCTTACACCTTAGCAGACGGGGAAATACATTACTGGAACATAAAATTGCTACCTTTATACATACCCATTTAAACTAATGGTAAAGGGGGAGATTGGGCTAACTACCAATACTTTTATTACTGGGACCTACTTTTCAAATCAAAGTCATCTAAACGTTTTATCTCTTAATGCTCGATCTTTAAACATTGCAAAGCTTGCAGAGTTGGAACTTAAGGCTCAGTCCGTTTACTTGTGTTTAATAGCTATAACAGAAACATGGGGCAATGCTGATAAAATCTGGACAGCTGAAATTCCGGGATTCAAACATTATTTCAAAAATGGACCAGATAATAAAATAGGTGGAGGGGTCAGCCTTTACGTTAGAGATGACATCACTTCTTACAAATCCTTAGTGAATGTTCAGTCTGACAGTGTATGGGTATATATTCAACCCAAGGGTTTTTCCCAAATATTGATTGGGACTTGCTATCGTCCACCTTCAGCACACTTTAACCAAAGTTCATGGTTAGGTGATGAAATCTCCCAGTTAGCAAAAAATGGCTCAGTTCTAATTTTGGGCGATTTCAATTTTCCAACCATAAACTGGGAAACTTTAATGGGTTCAAACCATTATGACCATAAATTTCTTACAACCATTATTGATTTGGGACTTTATCAACTGGACAAGGAACCTACCCGGGGAAGTAACATCTTGGATCTTGTCATAACTAACATAGACATCCCTGTGAATAATTTATTAATATCAGAACCTCTTGGTAATAGTGATCATATGTCCATATGTCTTACTATCCCACTCTGTCAACGTCCTGTAATAAACAAGCATAAAATTAAGCAATATGATCGGGCAGATTTTTATAAGATAAATCACCAACTAGGAGCATTTAATTGGGACAATATTTTTTCCTCACTTAACACTGATGAAGCATGGGATTTCTTAAAAACACAAATTCAAGAACTTGAACTGCAATATGTTCCAGAAAAATATAAGCACAATAATAAAGGTAAAATACCCCTTGGTTTAACAGATCTATAAAAAAACAAATCTCTCAAAATAAAAAGTTATTCTCATTATTAAAAAAATGTCCCACTAATCAAAATAATGAAATACTAATTAAATATAGGGAATCAGTTAAAATATTAAAAAAATTGATTCTGTTAGCTAAACATAATTTAGAGTTTCGTATTGCACATACCAAACACTCACATAAAGCTTCGTATGCCTACTTAAAGGGACACTGTCAACCCCCCTTAGGTCTCAAAGTGTCCCTAGTTTAAAAACATATTTTATGATTGCCAGATTTCTGTAAAGAGTGTTGATGTAGCTGGTAGTTTGATTCTGACTCTTATTTTCTTTAAAAAAGTAAAAAACAGACTGCCCAACATACTGGTGTTATCACACCAAAACAGGTTTTGTTTACATTCCTTGATCAACTACAAATGCAACTTTCCTGGACTTGGGAACACCCACAAAACAGTTTAGCCCCTCATGATGCAGTGGGAGTTTAAGAGACTACTGCCTTATGAGTGACTGCACTGTTTGGATGTGTTTCTAATGCTCAGGAAGCATGCAGTAAGAACAGAACCAGGATTGTAAACAAAAACAAGGTTGTTTATAAATATACATTGCCATGCATTTCAGTTATGCTAAAAAAGGAGACAGACAAAACAAAAAGCAACATCAGTGACTTTTAGAAAGGGTAAGCAATCATAAAATGTGGGGTTTGAACTAGAAATAATATGATGAAAAACAGGTTGATAGTGTCCCTTTAAACAGCGAAAAAGGAAGTTGCAGAACTATTGGTCCATTAAATATAAATAATACAATAATTACTTCCGACTCAGTAACTGTTTCGGCTTTAAATAATTATTTCCATCAGTTTTTGTCCAGGACCCACCCCAAATTCTCTCAGATATTCCTCAAGTCATACAAAATATAAGGTTTTACAGAATGATGTCTACAAACTATTATTAACATTAAAGAAATGAAGTCCTGGCCCAGATGATATATGTCCCAAATTTCTTCTGGGAGTTAAAGACACTATTGCCCTACTACTCGCTATTATTTTTAATAAATTTCTCCATGAATCAAGGGTTCCCTCTGATTGGTTAACTGCAATAGTAACTCCCATTTTAAACAGGGTTCCCACTCAAAAGTTGAAAACTACCACCCGATTAGCTTAACCTCAATTCCTTGTAAATTAATGGAAAAAATAATCAAAACTTTTCTTGAAACAGAAATGGAATCCTTGAACATAATTGATACAACTCAACATGGATTTAAAACTGTTTTTTCTTGCACCACAAACCTGCTCTCATTCTACAATTATATTAGCATGAACCTTGATTTAAATATTCCAACTGATGTCATCTTACTGGATTACAGTAAAGCATTTGAGAAAGTGTCACATGACATTCTGATTAAAAAACTCATTCATTTAGGATTCTCATCAACATTAGTTTCATGGATAAACAGTTGGCTGAGTAATCGTACTCAGAGGTTTAGGGTAAATGGCATCTTGTCAGACTTGGGTAGGTTGGCGAGCGGTGTTCCCCAGGGCTCTGTTTTGGGACCCACCCTTTTTAATATTTTCATCAGTGATATGAAAATTTGTTCTTCCAACATCCTTATGAAATTTGCTGATGACACTAAATTAGGGGGCACTGTAAACAATGCAGCTAACATAAAAACTTTATTAACTGACCTCGCATCAATCGAACATTGGGCTTATACAAACAAAATGTACTTTAATGTAACAAAATGTGCATTCTTACACATGGGTAAAAACAACCCCAAACAGGTATACACTTTGAACAATATAATTATTAGGGCTTCTTGCTTAGAAAAAGATCTTGGGATTCTAGTAAATAATAAACTTTCCTCATCTTCTCATTGTAATAAAATAGCCAATCAAGCTAATGCTCTTCTTCGCAGGATAAATAGCACATTTGTTTCTAAGTCCGAACAGTGTATCATAACCCTGTATAGATCCCATGTCAGACCTTACATGGACTATGGCTCCTTTTTTGGAGTTCCTATCTAGTATCGGATATAAATAGAATTGAACAAATTCAGCGCAGGGCCACAAAAATTATTCCATATTTTGCTCATTTGGATTATGACTCTAGATTACAGAAGACAGGTTTGTACTCACTCCAACAGAGAAGAACTAGAGGTGATCTTTTACAACTATTCAAAATTATGAAATCACCCGTTTTGATGGAACGATGTGGTATAACATTATCCAACCTAAAAATTGTAGCAAGGTTACATAATAAACAACTGGATATTAAAAAATCTAATACAAATAAAAGACAAAACTTCTTTACTATTAGAACTCCTAGGTTATGGAATACACTACCTCAAGATATTGTTGATTCACCTATTATGATTTTCAAAAATAAACTTGATAAATGGTTATTAAAATAGTATCATAAACAATGATCCACACATGTGGAGGACAATCTTGATAGGCTATGGCCTTCTTTTGTCTATCAAACCAAGTAACCAAGTAAAGGTTTTTGTATATAGTTTTTTTTTCCTTATGAAAATTTGGTCCAGGTTGTAACACAAGCAGCATGGAAGTACAATACTCAGTGGGAGGGAGATTACAGGAGGACTGGCATCACAGGGGAAGCTGTTTTTCTTTCTAGCAGACAGATAGACAGACTTAACACCATTTCTGGTTATGGCTTATCTCTGTAACATCAAGGTAGTTTCACAGAATGTAAATTTACTTAGTGGTCCGATTAAAAGGGGAAAAATAATGTCTTATCTGAAGAAACTCCACCCTCGGATGATATTGCTTCAGGAGACACATATGAACCCTGCAGAACATAAAAAATTACTAAAATTTGGTATGTCCACAGTAATGGCTAGCTCGCATCATTCAGGCAGAAGACAGGGCACTGCCATCTTAATCACTAATTATTCTGCATTCCAATTATCGGATTCCTTTCAGAACAGGGACATTACATTGGCTATGGTGCGGGAAAGGTGGTGGGGAGTTCAGTATACATTAGCCAGTATCTATGTTCCCCCCAGAGCTGAGGCCTCAAAGTTTCAGGAACTATTCGATAAAATGATGCAGTTTAAACAAGGGACCTTATTGGTGGGGGGAGATCTGAATCACCTGATGGACCTGGAGGGACAGTTCCAATCCACACCCTCCGAGGGTGACTGCAGATCATAAGCATGGTAGGAACTTGATAAAAGACTTGGGTCTCACCGACACATGGAGACATCAACATGGGAGAAATAGACATTACACTTATTATTCAGCTTCGCGTAACTCATATTCTCAAATCGATTACTTTCTGGTCACAGCAGAGCATAGGGACCAGGTGAGACAGGTAAAAATACTCCCTATTCTGTTATCCGATCATGCCCCTATGTTGATAGAATTAGACACAGCAGTAGAAAGGAGCCCAGGTCACTGGTGTTTTAATAATTCCCTCCTCAGGAATAAAGATTATATTAAACTCCTGAAGCAACGAATCCCAAAAATCCTCGCTCAGAATCGAACCCCTGATGTATCCTTGGGCATACTTTGGGACACCCTTAAGGTGGTCCTTCGTGGAGACACTATTAAGTTTGCTTCACAAGCCAAGAAGAGAAGGGAGCAACAACAGAAAGATTTGGAGGCAGAATTCCAATTTTGGCAAGCCGCTCATATGCAAGGGGACAAAACAGCCCAGATGCATATAACTACTATTAAATCTAAATTACAAGACCTTCTAAATTACAAAACAGAACAGGCCTTACTATATATCAAACAGCGGTATTATGAGGGGGGAAGTAAAGTCTCTAAATTATTAGCATATAGATTGCAGACCCAGAGGAATAGAGGAGCAATAAAACAGCTAAGACATCTGCAGAGCAGACGAACTCTTACTAGGAATAAAGATACCTTGGAGAGATTCAGATGCTTTTATGCTACCCTTTATTCTCAGGAGACTGAACCTAAGGAGGAAAGATATATCTCCTTTTTCAAAAAGTAACTCTCCCCAGATTAACAGCTGAACAGCAGACATCATTACTGCAACCCATTAGCTCCCAAGAGATAAACTCTGTAATCAAATCAGCTAAGTCCTGCAAGAGTCCAGGCCTCGATGGCCTAACTCCAGAATTTTATAAAGCTTTCATCAGAGAACTCCTTCCATCTCTGGGCTCTGTCTTCAGGGACTTGCAGCTTGAGCAAACTCTCCCACTGCCTTCCTGATGATACGCTAACATATCCACCATTTTAAAACCAGGTAAAAATTGTGAATCCTACAGACTTATTTCTGTCCTTAATCAGGACTACAAATATTTCACCATCATGCTTTCCCACCATTTAGAAACCACACTGCCATTGTTGATTAACAAAGATCAGACAGGCTTTGTCCCTAAATGCAGAACAACAGATAATATCAAAAGAACCCTATACTTAGTGGAAAGAGTAATTAGCACATCTTTCCCATTTCTAATATTTGGTATGGACACCCAAAAAGTGTTCGATTGAGTCTCCTGGCAATTTTTAAATCATACCCTTAAACATTTCAATTTCCCCCAGAATTCTTGCACTTTATGTGGAACTCATAGCTCAGTTAATCAGAGAGGATGAGAGGATAGCTGGTATTGTAGCCACTGGGACAATCCACAAGACCACATTTTATGCAGATGACTTACTTATTTACATGACACAGCCTGATTCCTCCTTACCTAGACTGTTTGAATGGCTGGCAGAGGTGGAGAGTTTGTCGGGCAATAAGCTCAATACTGCTAAAATGGAAGATCTTCTTGCACATAAAGTCTCCACCACTCACTCACACTAATGGGAACTACGCTGGAGGCGCTAGGACCCAGCGGGAGCAAACTTTTCAAGAGGGCCGGCGCTAGAGATGGTGCTGCTGAGAGCTGCACCGCAAGCCCCAGCTTGTGCGTAAAGATTATCTTGGCGTCGACCCTCCAACCACCTCAGTTCCTTTTTTCCTGCCGTCGAGTGCGCCTCAGTGAGATGTCGCTCACCTGCTGGGAGTCAAACTTCAAACTAGCAGCTTAGTTTTCAGCTTTATTGTTTTGTAAGTTATTTGCAATAAGTATCAATTATTTTAATGTTACATATTATAACAAGAAGTCTTAAGCCCTCCACTGACGGAGTCAACCATGAGCTGGTCAGGTGACAGTAGGGAGACTTCATACGAAAGCTGTTTGGTCAGCCAGGCTGGGTCCGGTCCGCTGCCCTCTCCAGAGGGAGGGTCTGACAATGGGTGGTCCCCCCGAAAGCATAAAAGGAAACGGTTCCATTCTCTGCCATTTGGCACCTGAGTTCTTCTTCGGCACACAAGTCGAAAAGAGAAGGCATCACTAGAGTCGCTTCTGTATCTCTGCGTAGATGGTGGGTTATTGGGGCCAGGCACCGGTCCCTCCACCTCTGTCGGAGTTGCCGGTTTTTGTTTCCGGTGGCCGACCTCCTCGACACCGGAGCCCTTCCCTGCCTATTGGAGGGGCTTCCAATAAGCAGTTTCACCAGTGGGCTGCCCTTATGGAGCAATGGGCTCGGAGGTTGGTCCAGCTGCCTGATTCGGTCACCCCGAGACCAAGGCCTTCGGGCCATTCGGGTTCGGAGGGACAGGTAGGGGGGTTGGGTCTTCCTAGTCGAGCGGTGCCTTCCTTGGGGCCGTCGACTCCACGCTCGGGTGTTTTCCCCCCTCACGTGGCTGCGGCATGGAGGCCCACACTGATGCCTCTATCTCCTGCTAATTTTCCTTCTTTTTCCTCAAATCACAGTTTTTGGACCCTTGGGACTCTCTTGGCACCGTCCGCGGCAACGAGGACACTCTTGTCACCGTCCGCAGTGCTGAGGGGTCTGTCCACGGTGTTGGGGGCTCTGTCAGTGCCATCTGCAGTGCTGCAGGCTCTGTCAGCGCTGTGTGCTGGGTTGTTTCTGATGGAGCTGACTCCCTTGCATTCGGTGCCGTGTTCTTCGTCAGCGCTGAGGCTTCGTGCAGCGTCGTCCGGCCTCCAGGGGTTCTCGACTCCGATTCTTTCCTCTTCTGTTTTTCCTTCTGATTTTCACTCCTTTCCTGTCCATACAGTCCACCCTGGACTGTCATGAGATGATTTTTGAGCTGGACCCAGATTTTCGACTGGGTGATGATGTTGATGACACTGCCTTGGGAACAGGAGTCAATCCTTCTGCAGAGTCTGTGGTCGAAGACCTTTTCTTTAAGTCTTTGCTTAAAAATTTTATTTCTACTCTTTCTCTCTAGACTACAGAAATTGATCCTGGGAAGCTTTTAAGACTCCAATACCTTCATGTCCTGGAGATCCCTATGGATTTAACTCCTCTAGTACAACCCTCTTTTGAGACTCTCTCTCAGATGGTATGGAATAATCCGGCTCTCATTCCTTCTGTGGCTAAGTCCATAGATAGGAAATATGTCCCTCCCAAGGATCACCCCATTTTGGCCTCACAAGCCTTTACTGATCTCATTGTAGTCTTGGCAAAGAATGATAAGGCCGTCCTTCCTCAGGCATCTTAAGCCCGACCTATAAATAAAGAATCTCACAAGATAGACACCTTAGGTAAGAGAGTCTTTGCTGCCTCCACCCTGGATATGCGTACTGCCAGCTACCAGGGCTATTTTTCTCAATATGAGTATGTTCTTAGGCATTCGCTCAAACAAATGGTAGGAGCTCTGCCCGAATCAGAAGCTAATTCAGAGCTACTTCAGACCATCACCAGGGGTATCGAGTCCAACAACCAGCAGGTTAAAGCTGCAATGGACGCTTTCGATACCACTTCCCGAGTGGCAGCAGCCAACATCTGCACCCGTAGCCACTCTTGGCGATGTACTCCGGGCTTCACAAATGATGTCCAACAGCAGGTCATGGCTTTACCTTTTGACAGTATGTATCTGTTCAGGCCCCAGGTGGAGCAAGCTCTGGAGGCCACATAGAAAACTAGGTCTGCTATTAAGACAGCTAGACCTGCACCCACCCCCTCTCGGGGGGGGGGTGCTAAGAAGTGTCAATTTCACAACCGTCAGTCCTTTCGCGGCAGAGGTAAAGGAGGTTTAAACAAAAACCACAACACTCAACCACAAAAGAAAATGCAGCAGAAGGTACAAGCACCTAAAGCGCCCAGTGCCACCTTCTGAGTTTCTGGCCCTGGTCCCACCTCAACTGTCCAAGGGGGACTCTTCCTCAGCAGTGGGATGACATCTGATTCAGTTCTACAACCAGTGGAAATCCGTAACATCAGACAAATGGGTCCTCCGGATAATCCGCGAAGGGTACTCGCTCAATCTTTCAGAAACCCCTCCAGATCATCCTCCCAAATGACAGCTCAGACTGTCGACACTACAGTCAGACCTTCTTGCCTCCGAGGTACAAGGTCTTATGAACAATAGGGCAGTAGAAGTAGTTCCGCTGGATCGACGAAACACAGGTTTCTACTCCCATTACTTCCAGGTTCTGAAGAAAACTGGTGGCATGCACCCCATTCTGGATCTCAGAAAGTTAAACAAGTTCCTTCACAAGGAAAAGTTCAAGATGATATCACTAGGTACCCTGCTACCTTTGCTTCATCAGCATGATTGGCTAGCCTCCCTGGACATGTAGGATGCCTACCAACACATCCCTATACACCCAAAGCACCACAGATACCTAAAGTTTGTGGCGTTGGGTCAACACTATCAGTTCAGAATCCTGCCCTTTGGGCTATCCTCAGCGCTGCAAGTTTTTACAAAGTGTTGTGCAATTCTCGCGGTGCATCTCAGGAAAATCAGAATACAAGTGTTCCCATAGCTGGACGACTGGCTCCTAGCAAGTCCCTCCAGACAAGAAACTCTGGATGCCGAAGCTATGGCTTCAGACTTCCTCATGTCCATGGGAGTCCTGCTAAATCTCAGCAAGTCACAGTTGAAGCCCTCCCAGAAGCTCCTCTTTATAGGAACTCTTCTGGATACCTCCTCTGCAAAGGCTTTTCTCCCAGAGGACAGAAGGAGTGATATCTTACAGATGACCCGATACATCAGAGAAAACAGCTCGGTTCGAGCTATCTCGATGCAACAGATGCTAGTTCTCATGGCATCCTCGGTGTTAACTGTACCCTAAGCATGTCTCCACATGAGAACCTCTCAGTGGATGCTCAGTATTCAGTGGTCCCCAACCACTCACCCTCAGTCCTTTCCCATCAGTGTGATGGAACCTCTGAAGAGGTCACTCGCCTGGTGGTCGCAGGAGGACAACCTTCTGGAAGGATATCCCTTTGCTTCTCTGAATCATCAGATCTCCATTACCACAGATGCATCCCTGATGGGGTGGGCAGCTCATTGCCAGAATCTCCACACCCAAGGGTCATGGACTCAGGACGAGTCCCACCTTCACATAAACGTCCTGGAAATGAGAGCCATCCTATATGCAGTCCGAGCCTTGAAGGACATACTCTGTTGCAAGAATATTCTCCTTCAAACGGACAACAAAGCAGTGATGTATTACATCAACTAGCAGGGCGGTGCACACTCTTATCCATTATGCAGGGAAGCTGTGAGAGTGTGGAAATGGTGCCTGGAGCACAAGGCTCTAATTCACGCGGCTTACCTGCCAGGAGTACAAAATGAGCTGGCAGACCGTCTCAGCAGAACAGAGACAGATCCTCACGAGTGTTCTCTCGACTTAACCATCGGTCAGTCACTCTTCAAAGAATGGGGAACTCCAGACCTGGACCTTTTTGCATCCCCACTCAATGCAAAACTGCCTCTCTTTTGCTGCAGAAATCTAGGACCTTGCGTTTTCTGTCAAGATGCATTCAGGCTGCAGTGGACAAGACGCTTTCTATATGCCTTCCCTCCTCTTCCCCTAATTCAGAGGGTACTTCTCAAACCCGAGTCTCACAGAGGCAGAATGATTCTCATTGCTCCCTTCTGGCCTTGGCATATATGGTTTCCGCTGCTCAACAGTCTGTCGGAAACCCTCCTGAAGACGCTTCCCCTTCAGATGAACCCTCTGACCCAGGGTCCCATGGTCCATCCCAATTTGAGCTCATTTGACCTTCAAGCTTGGCTCCTGAAGAGATAGAGATGAATAGGTTCAGTGTTTCTCGTAGGGTTTTAGGTATTCTTTTGGCTGTGCGTAAGCCAGCTACTAGAAAAACCTACACAGCTAAATGGAAGCGTTTCTCTATCTGGTGTGCAAAATCCTCATTGAATCCTTTTTCCTGCCCACCAAATAAAGTCTTGGAGTACCTTTTAGACCTCTCAAATTCAGGTCTACAGTACTCCACAGTCAAAGTTCATCTTTGTGCCATTTCAGCATATCATGAGCCAGTATTTCCATGTCACTAGCTCAGTTACCTGTAGTTAAGAGGTTTCTTGGGGTATTCTGCATACTGGACCCCCTATCAGATGTTCAGTCACAGCCTGGGACATTAACCTTGTGCTAGACATGCTCACTCGTAAACCTTTCGAGCCTCTAGCTACTTGCAACCTGAAATTCCTCACTTGGAAAACGACCTTACTGGTGGCCATCACTTTGGCCCGTAGAGTTTCTGAAATACATGCACTAGTCACAGACCCCTCGTACACTGTATTTCACAAGGACAAAGTAGTTTTTAGGACTTATCCTATGTTTCTCCCTAAAGTTGTCTCAGAATTCCATCTAAACCAACCTTTAGTCCTGTCTACCTACTTTGCGAGCTTCCAGAATGAAGGGGAGCATACCCTTCATTCTCTGGACATTAAGAGAGCGCTGCGATTCTATTTAGATAGAACAAAAGAAATTTTGCAAGGTTCAACAACTGTTTGTTTCCTTCAGCGAGACTTGGCTGGGTCAGCCTGTCGCTATTAGATGCATTTCAGCATGGCTGGTGGCATGCCTTCGCCACTGCTATTCTATGACACAGGTTAAGCTGGAAGGCAGAGTGTATGCTCACTCTACCAGAGCAGCCGTGGCATCTCTGGCAGAAATCCACAATGTGCCCATTGTAGATATCTGCAGTGCGGATACCTGGAGCTCAGTGCATACCTCCGTTAAGCACTATGCCTTGGATGTCCATGCCAGACGACATCTGTTGTTTGGCAGGTCTATTTTTAACTGACTTCTGTCTTAAGTATGTGAGCTCTTTATTTCTTGCTGCCCATATCGGGGGGATTATTAGCTCAGTACTCTCCCATTAGTGTGAATGAGTGGTGTGGAGACTTTATGTCCAGGAAGATATAGAACTTACATACCTACCGTAATTCTTGATCTTCTTGGACAAATTCTCCATCCCTCATTTACACGCCCACCCACCATCCCCCGAGCTCACTCTCTGTTTTTGGTCTTCACTCCCTCAGTCGCTGGGCTGTGAAGACTTCATTGTTGACCCTTCTTACACGGGTCATTCGGACTATCTTATGTCTGATTTGTAGGTTAGTCCTTCTAGGTTAGTTACACTACACCTCCTCGGAAAAAAGGTACTGAGGCAAGATAGTCTTTACCGCACAAGCCGGGGCTCGCAGTGCCACTCCTCGCAGCACCATCTCTGGTGCCGGCCCTCTTGAAAAGTTTGCTCCCGCTGGGTCCTAGCACCTAAGGTGTATTTCCCATTAGTGTGAATGAGTGGTGGAGACGTCGTCCAAGAAGATCAAGAATTACGGTAGGTATGTAATTTCCATTTCTTAGGTGGCAGTATGAACCAGGCTTAGAAGTCAAGAATCGCTTCCCTTTGAAATGGAACACAAAAAGTTTCAGATGCCTAGGAATCCAGATACCCCAAGACCTTGAGAAATTATATGAGGTTAATTATCCCCCAATGACAAAAAATATAAGAGCAGAACTACAGAGATGGCAGAATCTTCCCATTCCCCTTATTCACCAGGTGGAATCAATAAAAATGACAATCCTACCCTGCTTCTTAAATCTATTTTTAAATCTCCCTATTTCGATCCCCATAACAGAATTTAAAAAATGGGATAAAATGATTTCATTCTATATATGGCAGGGAAAGAGACCCAGGAAGGCCTATGGCCTATTACAACTGCCAAAATCTAATGGCAGATTAGCCCTTCCACACTTAAAATCATACTACCAGGCAGCCCACTTGGCACAGATACTACAGTGGTGGGACTCGAATACAGACACCCACTGGAAGACCTTAGCGTTACAGAGTGAAACTATGGGAATTGAACATATAATTGGCTCCCTTCCCCCTAGAAGAACCCTGATAAAAGAACTAATCCAGTCTAGGTTTACCAGGCAGGTTTTGAGGGTCTGCTGTTCAAAAGTGGAGGAAACAAGAATAAAAAGGTCTGCTTTGACTTTAATAATCCCAGCACTAGACACATCCTTTCTACCAGCCAGGGTCGATCATATTTTTAAAGGGTGGTGGAGGAGGGGCCTGGGCCACATATTGCAGTGGTTTGATGGGGGGTTTGTTTCTTCTTTCAGCTTCAACGATCATACCACCACCAGAGATCAGATTATTTCCATTTTCCAGATTTTGCATTATATCCAACAGAGATGGGGTCCTGGGAAGTGAGCAGGCTCATCCTTGATCCAATTAATAATAGAGACTAAAACTCTGCAAATGCCTGTTCACATTATTTCTACCTTATACAAAACCATACAGCCATCTGAATATAAACGCCTCCAAGATCCAAAGATCCTGGGAAGCAGACCTTGGGGAAGACTTTTCTGACTCCGACTGGAGCCAGATTTTTACCACCCAACATAGATCAACTAGCTCTTACATATGGAGGGAATTTGGGGGGAAATGTTCAGTGCGATATTTCAGGACCCCCCACATCACGGGCAAATATGATAGGTTAAGAAGGTCAGACTGTTGGAGAAAGTGTGGAGAAAGTACAGCTACACAGCACCACATATTCTGGAATTGCCCAGTACTAAGGGAGTTCTGGACCCAGATTGAGCAGGCACTGGGCGATTTGTTTTCAGAGATGTCAACACTGACTCCTATCCTAGCCTTGTTACATAGATTCCCCCCTGAAATTAAATATGATAACACAAAGAAATTACTGGTGCTCCTACTACTTGCTGCTAAAAAATGCATGTCTAAAAGGCTTACAGCTGACCCTCCAGGGAGGAAGGAATGGGATGACTTGGTTCACCAGATATATGAGATGGAAAAGATTACAGCAATTATCAGTTCCAGGCAGGATAAGGGTAGAAACTTCTGGAACAAATGGTTATTCTGGGTGATGAACCATAGACAAGATATTGTACCTTGAGTTAGATATGGACCCAGATTTGTTTCTACGTAAATTTTTCCATTTCCCTATGAAGATAACTGTTCATTTTAATTGACTATCTGTTACTGCATACTACGGATAACAGTGTGTCACTCTTCTTGTATATATGCTAACAGCACATTTCTTTTATATGATTTATTCCTGCTGTATTCTTGTAACTAAGTATACTGTGGATCATTGAATAAATAAATACAATAAAAAAAGGATCATGCTTGTAAATGGACATCATTACCCAAGAGTCGTTCCGATTAAAAAATAATTTAAAAATCTTTAGAATATCTTTTTTGCTATAGTATTTTGTAATTAACAATGTTTATTTTTGTTCAGGCAATGACCACACATTAGACTGCTCAAACTTAATTCATGAAGGAATAGCAGAAGCTGAGGCCTTTGGTGACATTGAGATGCAGGCACAGATGACCCTACAAGCTGTTCTACTTGATCTTCAAGAAGGACGTCCAAGGAATGGAATCATATTGCTTTTGAAGGTTAGGATCAGCCAGTGGAAAGCTGATGTGATATTTTCTGTACAGAATCAAACTCTGAAAAGATGCACAGTACCTCTTGATCTATATCATGAGTTTTGTATTTTATCACTTCTATAACCACAGATAAACAGGGCATTTAAAGAAAATGTGTTCAAACAACTTGAAGTCTTGCTGTACTCTGACAAGTGCAGTTAGCCCCAGCCTTTAAACTACCCCAGAGAACAAAGGGTTAACATTTCTATGCAGAGCATGGAATGCCGAGCTCGAGCTCGGCTAATGTCTCTGTCTGTTTCCCTTTGAACGCTAAGCGTCAGATTCTTTACTCTGCCTCCCTGAACAGTCGCTCCAGAGATTTCTCCTGCAGCTTGGTTCGAAAATCGGTTTAAGTGTTGTTTTTTCGTCGGTTTCCAACCGACAAAAAGTTTCCCACATAACTCGGTTCAGTCTCTGTCTGTGGTATCGAGAGTACTAGATAGTTTTGTACTGTGTTTCTGTGTGGAACTTGTAAAAAGTGTGGATCGGTTCGGCCGAACTGATCATTTGTTTAATTCTTGTGTAAATTTTAGTGTATGGTTACCGGTTCTTATCGGTTCTTAAAAAAAACGTGTTTTGAAATGTTTTTTTCCAAGACCCGTGACATGGTTAGGAACTGATAAGGGAGTCTTGCCTGGCAGTTGCCGAATAAAGGGTAAGTTTGGTAGGTTGGCCATGTCTGAGAAACCCAAGAAAAAAAACAGGCCCACTGGGTTTCAACACTGCAATGAGTGTGGGGAGGTCTTTGCTAAGGCTTTATTGTCTGGGGTTTGACCACCTCGATTCAGATTTCCAAATTTGCAAGAACTTTCCCAAATCTATCCTGGAAAAGAGATTAGGTGGACTGAGGGAAAAGGAGGCTGAGAAGTCCGCTGTCCCGGATGGCCAGCCTGGTTCGGTTCCGACCGAACCAGAAGGAGGGCCCTCTGACCAGGGCGATACTTCTTTGGGCAAAAGGAGAGCCGATCCTGAGGAGTCAGTTCAGACAAAAAGAAAGCGCAAAGAAAAATCGTCCTGTTCGGATCCAGAAGTCCATGTTCCGACCGCCGAAGAAATAGCCAGAGCGATTCAGATTGTGGAATTGCTTCACCCGGTTCCAACCGATCTGGCACCTTTTGGCAGGGGCTCGGTTCGATCGGTTCCCCCGGTTCATGATTATACGTTGGAAGAATTTTATGAACCGGAGTTTGAGGAGGAAGGGGAATTTGATGATGATGATAGTGATGGTGAAAGTCTAGATGTGCCTGTGGAACCGGACATCTCCCCTGATCTTCCCTGGGACTCAGACAGGCGAATTATATGGCCTATACAGCCAGGTACCAGAAGTCAAGGTGGGACACTGTACTGGCACTGGCTAAACAGACCTCCCCCCAGCTGGCCAAGGAGCTGGAGGCGGTGGCTGCTGATGGGATTGAGGCATCTAAAGTTCAGTTTCATGCTGCTGTAGACTCTAATGATGTGTCATCAAGAGCCATGGCTACATCTGTGGCTCTTCGGAGAATGGCTTGGCTCAGATGTACAAGCCTCTCACAGGATACCCAGACAAAAGCCATGGATTTTCCTGTAGTGGGTAATTCTCTGTTTGGGGAGCAGACAGAGAATTACATGAAGAAAATGGACGAGTACAAGACCACATACAGGAGTGCTCAGGCCACGGAGAGGCAGGCAACTCCTCAAAGGCAGCAGTCTAGGGGCAGGGGCAGGCCTTTTCAAAGGCCTCTTTACCAAGCACAGGCCTCTTCTTCCTTTTCACAGAGGGGCTTCTTCAGAGGGAGAGGCAGAAGGGGGATGAGCAGGGCTGCATCCACTCCTCAACCTAAAGCCCCTGCCAAGCAGACACCCTGATGGGCCTGCCCGGGTCGACTCTCCTATTCCAGTAGGGGGCAGGTTGGCTTACTTTGTCCCGGACTGGATGTCTATTACATCAGACAAGTGGGTCCTGGAAGTAGTAAGCCAGGGACTGGTTCTCAGCTTCAAGAAATTTCCAAAGATGAGAGCCAGATCTTTTCCACCTGCAATTCTCTCGGAAACCCTTGCCCTAGAGGCAGAGGTTTCTTCTCTTCTGGCCTTAAGAGCCATAGAGAGAGTACCTACCCTACACTGGGGCAAAGGGCTGTACTCCAGGTACGGTACTTCCCAACCCCAAAAAAGACAGGGGAGTGACGACCCATCCTAGACCTAAGATATCTAAACAAACATCTTTTAAAACCAAAGTTCAAGATGGTAACTCTGGGAATAATCCTTCCCTCTCTAAGGCCAGGAGACTGGTTAGCCTCCCTGGACCTCAAAGATGCCTACTTTCACTTTCCCATCAGGTGCTGCCACAGAAAGTACCTCAGGTTCGAGTTGCCTTCAGGCCACTATCAGTTCAGAGCAATGCCCTTTAGCCTAACCTCAGCCCCAAGGGTTTTCAGAAAGTGCCTGGCAGTAGTAGTTGCCTTTCTAAGAAGGCAAAAGATTTCCATTTTTCTGGACGATTGGCTAATAGTGGGTCAGTCTCCAGACCAATTCAAGTCTCACCTGCAAGTGACCTGGCAAGTGCTCACTTCTCTAGGTTTTCTTCTCAACCTTCCCAAGTCACTTCTCGAACCAGTCCAGCTTATTACTTTTATAGGGGCAGAACTGGACACAGTCAGAGCAAGAGCCTTTCTCACTCTAGAAAAGGCAAGGGCTCTTATGGAACTAGCCTCTTCCTTCAGCCTTCTGGTATCTCGACCAGCAAGGCATTTCCTCCAGCTCTTGGACCACATGGCAGCTTCAACAGCAGTGGTCCAAGGGGAAAGATTCCAGATGAGGGATATTCAGTTCCATCTGAGAGCTTTTTGGTCTCAGAGGAAAGATTCCCTTACCAAACTGATCCCAGTGACTCTGACCTCGATCCAAGCCCTCCAATGGTGGTAGGATCAGGACAATTTAAGACAAGGTGTTCCTTTTGCTACTCAGCTTTGTTCAGTGGTCCTTACCACGGACGCGTCTCTTCTGGGCTGGGGAGCCCATCTGGGGGCCCTCACTGCCCAGGGGCTGTGGTCCCCCCAAGAATCCCTTCTCCATATCAATCTCCTAGAGCTCACTGTAGTTTTTCTGGCCCTGAAAGCTTTCTCTCAATCAGTACAGAACAAGGTGGTTCAGGTCAGAACGGACAACACCACCACCATGTGGTACATCAACAAGCAGGGAGGCACTCGGTCCATGGCCTTGTGCATGGAAGCCATGAAGTTGTGGTCCCTGGCTTATTCCCTGCAAACCTCTCTGGTAGCAGTTCACCTTCCAGGGAAGGACAATGTGCTAGCAGATGCACTGAGCAGCATCCCTCAGGGCCATCACGAATGGTCCCTGGACCCTCAAGTGCTGAAAGTGATTTTTTCAAGGTGGGACACTCCAGAGATATATCTTTTTGCAGCTCCAGACAATCACCAACTCCCTCTCTTTTGTTGCAGACCTTCAATCTTGGGCTCAGTCCCCCTGGATGCCCTGGTTCTGAATTGGGAAGGGAAGTTTCTGTATACCTTCCTTCCCTTCCCACTCCTGTTCAAAGTTTTAGTCAAAATAAGGTCTCAACCTTGCAAAGTGATTCTGATTGCTCCAGATTGGGCCAGACAGCCCTGGTACCCCCTGTTGCTGTCTCTAGCAGTCCATCTTCCCCTGTCTCTTCTGAGGAATTAAAACTTGTTAACATCCTCTCAGGGGAGGATTTAGTACCCCAATCTCCAGTCTCTCAATCTTAAGGCGTGGCTCTTGAAGAGTTAGAGTTTGCAGATCTGCATCTTTCCCAAGGGGTTCTGGATATTCTCAAAGCTTCTTGAAAGCCTCCACTAGAAAGACTTATAACTCCAAATGGAAGAGATTCAGAATTTGGTGTTCTAAGAAGCATATTTCTCCAGATACTGCTGGATTGCCTACTGTTCTGGATTATATGGTCCATCTTAATGGGCTAGGCCTCAGACCAGCTACTCTTAAGGTACACTTGTCAGCTGTTTCTGCGTTTCTCTCTGTGGGGAAGTCTTCCTCACTATGTTCTCACCCTGTGTTCTGTAAATTTTTTAAAGGATTGCTTCACACCAATCCTCATTTTAGAGACCCTGCCCCGCCTGGGATTTGAATGTTTGCATTGCTCAACTTCTGCAACCCCCTTATAAGCCTATGTCCTCAGCAGAGCTTAAGTACTTGACTTGGAAAACTGTGTTCTTGGTAGCCATTACCTCTGCCAGGCATATCAGTGAATTGCAAGCCCTGTCAGTGGAACCTGATTTTATCTCCTTTCACAGGGATAAAGTGGTCCTTAGAACCAATAGAAGGTTCTTTCCCAAAGTGGTTTCAGACTTCCATTTGAACCAGTCTATGTCTCTTCCTGTTTTCTTCACTGATCATTCTTCCTCAGGAGAAAGGAGGCTACACAGTTTAGATGTTAAAAGAGCCCTTAGTTACTACACAGTGCATACCAAGGGTCACAGGTTTGACTCCCTTCAGTTGTTCCTCACTTATGGAGAAGTAGGAAAGGGCAAACCTGCCACCAAGAGATCTGTTGCCAGGTGGCTCATGTCTTGTTTACAATTCTGCTATGAAAAACTGGGAAAAACTCCACCCTCAGGCCTCAGGCCTCATGCCACAAGAGGTACAGCTGCTTCCCTGGCTGCTGCCAGGGATATCCCTCTCTTAGAAATTTGTCAAGCAGCCACCTGGAAAACAGTCCGTACCTTTACCAAGCATTACTCTTTGGATATCCAGGCTAGGAGTGATGCTCTTGGCACAGCAGTTCTTCAGAGCCTATTCCCAAAACAGGTTCTGTCCCTCCTCAATGGAGGTACTACTTGGTAGTCTGCACTTGTCAGAATACAGCAAGACTTCAAGTTGTTTGAAGAAAAAATTATTCACCCTAGTAATTGTGTTTCTTCTATTGGAATCTTGCTGTATTCTGACCTCTCTCCCTGCCTCCCCTCTCAGAACCTGTTTTTGGGAAGTGGGTGGGCAGGTGCAGTGTTGCACCTCAGGGGTGCTTTTTTTACACCCTCATCTTGTATGGGTGTTATTTTGTTATATTCCTGTTTGGGTTTTGAGTTTTGGGTTTCCTGACTTGAGTCTTTTTTTGGTAGTCCAAACCTTTTTGTTGCCAATTAGCTATTAAAAATTTTGTTTTACAATTTCCACATAGAATACTATTAGAGTGTTGCTCGTAAGAATCTGACGGTTAGCGTTCAAAGGGAAACAGACAGAGACATCAACCGAGCTCGAGCTCAACATTCTATGCTCTGCATAGAAATGTTACCCCTTTGTTCTCCGGGGCAGTTTAAAGGCTGGGGCTAACTGCACTTGTCAGAATACAGCAAGACTCCAATAGAAGAAACGTAATTACTAAGGTGAGTATTTTTTTCATTCTGGACATCAGATGGTAAACCCATGTGTCTGTGACATTTCTCATCTCTCCTTTGAAGTTTAGGTCAAAAATGTGCATAAGTCTGCATATGGCTCTGTCGTCGAGGCACAGGTCAGGAAGCATAGGGAAAACCCAGGAGCAATTGTAAAAATCATCAAAACTTTATTTATTGTAGCAGTAACATAAAATAAAATAAACCTGTTCAGAATAACTATGTACAGAAGCAAAAATAAAATCTTTCTTGCAAAAAAAAAATCTCCCGGGGGGGGCGGTGGAGCCAGCCAGCCAAGATGGAAGGTGTATAGCTAATTTGCTGCAGTTTCAGCTTCATCCATCCTACCACATCCAGAATTTCAGCACCTATTTCCACAGGATATCTCTTTGGATTTGCATTCTGCACAACGAGCTGAAGCCTAAAACCTCTGTAGTGAACAAATCGAACAAGGGATTGCAATTACATTGGACTTTGAAGTTTCCACCTCATTGCCACTTCAGGCCTGTAAGACACTCGCAGGCCTCCAGGCTCTAACTGTTAATCATCCTTGCAGACTGAAGATGGCTCATTCCAACGATCCTCAGATCCCTCTTACTCAAGCAGCGGAATAACAACTGGACAACATTGCTTCCATGCTAAATAAAGTATTACTTGATATGGCTGCACTTATTTCTACTACATCTACTACCAAAAATGATGTGGAAAAACTCACTTCCAGAGTGGGGGATACTGAACTTCAAATCAAGCGACAGGATCAGATTTTACACGACCAATTTCTACAAGTTCGGGACCATCATAGCCAAATACGGTACTTACTGGCCAAGGTCAATGACCTTGAAAATCGAGGGAGAAGGAAGAACATTCGGATTGTGGGACTACCAGAGGGGGCTGAGGGCCCCGATATGATTTCCTTTTTACAAAAAGCCCTTCCACTTATGCTCAAGTTGGATCATCTTTCTCCCTTGGAGCTGGAAAGGGCCCATAGGTCACTAGCCCCAAAACCCCAGCCTGGAGATTGACCCCGGCCAATACTCTGTAAATTCTTAAGGTATCCAATTAAAGAACAGTGCCTGAAGGCTGCATGGGACATTAGAATGCTCAGATGGGATGGGGCATCCGTTCAGATTTTCCAGGATTATTCTTACGATTTGTCCCGGAGACGGAGAGCCTATGGGCCGGTAAAGCAGTCCCTCTACAAACTCAACCTATCTACGTCTCTAAGATATCCCTCGCAGCTCCGAGTATTATACAAAGGAGAATATCTTACCTTCAACTCCCCTGCTGAGGTGGAACTTTTCTTGGAGGGTATTGGAGGTGATTCTAGGCCACACCAAGACCTTACTCCACATCCTCGTGGTGAAACTGCGCCACCCATGGATACTTCAGTTCCACCGGACTGCTCTCCTGGCTGCATTTGTACGCCGCCCCTGGCACCAGCCAAAAGGTCTTAATGGCAGTTGCACCACAAGAACAGACAACGGAAGAAAATGCCCAGTAAATCAGGAAGGTCCCTTCCACCGGCGGCAGAGAAGCCGCTCGAGGAGCCGGCAATGGGTTCAACAGTTCTCAGGAAGCGATGGCTCCTCCGCTTACTCTATGCCTATTAAATTGTCCAATCGCTACGAGCCACTTGGGGAGCTGATATCGGGAGCCCTGGCTTTGCCCGAGAATAGCGGTAGCACAAAGAAGCCATTTGCCCAGTCCAAGTGGATGTGGTGACCGACTGGGCTCCCTTTGACAAGGCGTGGTCAGCTGTACCGCAGAGCCCTCATGAAGACAAAAGTGCCAGGAGCCTGTTACTGACTGCTTCGGAAGGGTAAAAGACCCGGGACTATAATACACACATGGTCTGCTGAAGTAAGTGGTGTGGTTGAAATCTTTGGGCCTCCCCCGCTTATACTGATTATAATCTCTTTAGTTTAGCTTTCCCTGTGCGAGGTGCCCCTTTACCAACTGTGAGGCCCCGTGGCCCCTGTAATGCTCACCGAGCTTTCCTGCCTCCTCTCGGGGTTGAGTTTAGCCCGATTCTTCAGGACACCTCAGTCACACCGCTTGCTCAGTATTGACTAATAATACAGTCCAGGACCCGGGGAATCTGTGCTGGTTTGTTTTCCTTTTTCTTGTGGGCAGTTCAGTCTCTGCAATTGTTAATGTGTTAATGTCTTTAATTCCTCTCTGGTGAGGGGATGTTATCGTTAACAGGGACAAGCGAGAAAGTGGTATTGCTGCATTACTTTAGAACTTACTTGCCTGCTCCCCTCTGTTAGGATTTTGTATCTAAACATTGTAACCTTAAATGTCTGAATAAGGGGTAATATTTCAGGTTTGAGATTTATCAGCCCCAGACACAATACCTTGACCCAGTTTGTTTGCTGGTACCTGATGTCATGTCAGTAATTTGGGCCTGCTGCCTTGTACAAACAAGGTGTCTGGGTAACCAGGGGATAGCTCCTATGGTTGGTATTGAAATAGGGCCCAAGAAGGCAGATTTGTTGGCAGATTTCTACCTCTGGGGATAAGGTTATTTCATATTATAACACAGTGACAAAAAACTGAGCAAGCTGATTGGCTGAAAGAGAAGTACAGGAGTAAAATTATGAAAGCATAATGACACTCCGGTGCTTCTTTCATAGCCAAAAGCCTAAGCACAATCAGCAGCATAGAATCAGTACACTGCACTCTACTTCTGAGCCTGACAGTAGCTGTCAACTCTGGGGAAAAATGTATGAAATGACAGAATTACCTTGCTCACAAAGCAGACTGCCTGCTGGATTTAATCTGGAAAATTGGCTAGCACAACAAGAAGGTGCTCCTGAGCAACCTGCTTCACAGATGTCAACAACTGTAAGTCGTCTTGCTGAAATTGACAAAGAGCAGTTAGATCAGCTTGAGAAAGAGAAAGACGAGCAAAATGCCATGAAACAAACATCATGGGCAATAACTGTTTTTGATGATTGGCTAAAACAAAAACAAATCAAAGTCGATTTAAAAACTGCGATCCCAGAGACACTTAATGAAATATTGAGAGAGTTTTATGTGACTGTTCGAACATCAAAAGGTGATCAATATGGGCTGTCAAGCTACAGCTGCTATAGAGCAGCAATCAATCGTCACCTACGATCACCAGAGATTGCTCGCAACATAAACATAATTTCAGACAAAACATTCAACTCATCAAACAATGTTTTTGTTGCTATGGTTAAGAAGTACCAAAAATCTGGCCGAGATACAACACAGCACTACCCCAGAATCTTCGACTCAGACATGGTTTTACTACAGAATTCTCCCGCTCTTTCACCCAACTCAGCACCAGGCCTGGTGCGCAAGGTCTGGTTTGACCTACAGCTCCACTTAGCTCGAAGAGGGAGGGAAGGGCAAAGGCAGCTAACAAAAGAAAGTTTTGTTGTCAACAGTGACGAAAACGGCAGAAAATTACATATCGTTAAGTTTTAATGAAAAAACCAAAAAACCACCAGGACGTAAATGAAAGAAACAAAGAAAGTCTCAGAGGGTTCATATTTGAAAGACCGTCGGACCCTCTGTGCCCAGTAAAAAGTTTCCTGAAGTATGTCCAAAAAGTACCTGATGATGCTAAGGCTTTCTTTTTACATCCCAGGCGCTTACCACAACCTTTCCTTGACAGCCAAACAGTGTGGTACAGTAGAGAGCCAATGGGAGTAAACTACCTCGCTGCAATGCTCCCACGACTCTCAGAAGAGGCATCACTTAGCCGCCGGTATACAAACCACTCACTTAGGAGTACAGCAGTACATCTCCTAAGCGAGGCAGGTCTTGAATCAAAGGAGATCATGGCCATCACTGGCCATCGAAGCGAGAGCAGCCTACAAAGCTATTGGAGTGCATCAATGGAAAACCGACATACCTGGAGCAATATTCTCGGTGGACACAACAGCACCGAGCAGAACCAGCCACATCCCAGCAACACTACTGTGCCTAACCACAATTCAATTGGAAATTTCTGCAAAGTAAATGACATCAGCCCAAAAATAAAACACCCGATGGAAACCGCAGCAGCAGTTTCAACACAGTTTGCAGCTCCAGTCAGCAAAGTAGCAAACCCAGCCGCCACTACAGAAATAGCGGAGATCACTGCAGAAAATGAAACCCAGCGTCCGAAGAACAGCACAACTGTGCAAAACTGTACCTTCACTGGTGATGTTGTCTTCCACTTTTATTAAAAGGACATAAAATATTTCCCTCCTCTGTTTAAATTTTAATAGTGAAAGGGCTCCGTTGCGCTCTTTAGTAAGTCCCTACTACAGTAGCTCCATTGAGCTCCGTTAACTAAAGGCTCAGTTGAGCCGGGACTATTTAACCATTAATAAATTCAGCTTTTTTCAGCTCTACACTTGTTGTTTTCCATTTATTTATTAGAATTTGTTTTTGTTTTTTGTCACTGTGTTATAAATACTGTAAAAACACGACAGGGTGTGCAAATATGCTTTCTTATTGCACTTAGCTCTCAGTGTTTAACAGCACTTTCGGCTATAGCGCCTCGTGCGATCAACACCCTCAAACCGTGCAATTGTAAACATATTTCCCCACCACTATCGTCTTATTGCATACTTAAGCTGTTGTTTAGCTGGGTATATTAAGTGTTTAATACGCTACCGTTTTGGTCACAATAATGATTATGGACACACTATACATAATCATAGTTAATGGCATTTAGTTTCTATTCACAGTGCCCCTAGCCTTTGATGTCTAGAGATATTCATGCATGCCGTCAGACTCACCTAGGGGCACTGATTTAAGGGAGTTAGCACTATAAAGCCTGACACAGGGAAAATGATCAACTATAGGCGACTCTTAGTTTCACCTTTTAGGTACAGGTATAATCCTTTACGATATTGTGAAGGAACTTTGTCACACTTCACTTAATACCAAGTGCATTCTGGCCCCCCTTTTTCGAGTATCTCTATGAGCATAGGCCAGCCTAGGGTGATTATGGGTGCCTTTATTTCAGGATATGGATAGCTGGTAACCTCCATACAATGTTTTCGATGGTCAGTGTCGCATGTAACATGCTGACCAAGATGTGGGGATTGGTACCCACACTCTATTCGCAACCCCCCCCCACCCCCGGGGATAATTTTGGGCCATTGGGAGGTGCTGGACTTCTTTCCCCCTCCCAGGCCGATAATAGACCACTACCCCTATGAGAATCTCAGAGAGACCTCTCAACATTTCTTTGGAGCAGCCCAAGTAGTTGTTCCAACGTCTTGCCTTTCAGTTGAGGTTTCCCTCTCCACCTTACATATCTTAACCCCTTGGTGTAAGATTTCATTCTGTACACATGTGGCCTATACCAAGGTGGTATATCAGTTTCCTTGTTCCTTCGGCATCTTACTAGAGATAACATCAGCTGCAAAAATGATTTCAGGAGTTGCTAAGACTTATTTTGGGCATTTTGTGGTCGTATTCATGGCTGCTACACTACTTATTCTAGGGTGGGGACCCTTAGTTATATATTGGAGTACCTATGCTAAAATTCAACTATCTCTTAGGATGGTTTCAGTGTTTGTTTATAGTTGTTGGCATGCAAAATGGATCCATCTTGATAATGGCTAACTTTCCTAATATCACAACCACTACTTGGTATGTTAGGGATTTGAACTCTCCCATAAAAAGGAAATCAGTTCTGGCTCGGCTGAAGAAGCTGGGTACCCAAGTCGCCTTTTTGCAGGACACTAAATTAAGTTCCAAAGAAGCTTCGAAACTGGTGAGGGATTGGGTGGGCACCGAAGTACACTGTACGGCCAAATCAGCCAAATGGGGTGTATCCATTTTGTTGCATAAATGGCTGTAATGGCAATCTAAAGAGGTTTATGGGGGAGGTGATGGTAGATGGATCATCATGAAGGTTCTACCCCCTCTGGTCCCCTGATCCTGGCAAATATATACGGCCTCAATGAGGATTCTCCAGAATTTTTCCATGTAATTTCTCAAAAACTCATGGACATTTCTTATGACAATCCGGATTTGCTATTAGGAGGGGACTTTAAACTAGTATTGGATAGCCTTCTGGACAGATCCAATGCCAGACCTGAGCCCTATTGTAGAGCCCTGCAGGTACTGCAGGAGCTTATGTCTCTACACCAGCTGTCAGACGTGTGGCGGGTTTTGAATCCCTCAGCAAAGGACTTCACCTTTTTCTCTGCTCCACGACAAATGGCAAGTAGGTTAGATTTTTGGCTCACTTCCCCAAATCTATCTACAGCTACCTCTGGAGTAGAGATCTTCCAAGTCTATATTTCCGATCATGCCCCTGTCTCCCTTACCCTCTTATCTGCCATCTGAACCTCCAAATCATTAATATGGAGGCTCGACCCCCTCCTATTGCTGGACAAAGACTTTGCCCAGTGGCTTCGAACAGCCACAGAAGAATTCTTTCAGCACAATTCCCCTTCCTCTGCCTCTGCAGCAAGCATATAGGAGGCCTGCAAGGCCACCATTAGGGGAGGAAATTATTAGCTTCGCCTCACACAGATGGAAGATGAGGGACCAGGAACTTCAGCAGTTAGAGAACACTTTAAAAAGTATGGAGGCTAAATACAAGGAGAAGCCCTCATTGCTTCAGTCGGTTATATCCACCCTGTCTTCCATACGAATGAACACGCTGGTAAGTAGGAAGGCTGAGCTCAATATTCAAAGAGCCCAACACCGATACTAGGCTATGGGTGAAAAGGCTAGCAAGTTGTTGGCTTTTCGGTTAAAACAAAGACAAGGTGAAAGCACTATTATCAGCCTACGGGACCAGTCAGGGAAACTCTTCTTAAACCCCTCTTCAATTAACAATATTATGACCAACTTCTATAAAACACTTTACTCCTCACATGGGTGCTGGAACAAAAACTCTTACGCTCAATTTATCGAGCCCTTACCCCTTCCTAAGCTCTATGCTTCACAGAGAGATATACTGGACCAACCCATCATGGAGGAGGAAATCCAAAGAGCCATTAATAAGATAGCTCCCCACAAAGCCCCTGGGGGGATGGTTTTTCGGTGGACTTTTACAGACTGATTCAGCTCTTGATTATAACCCCCCTGGCGAATATGTTGAACGAAGCGTACTCCTATGGGCAAGTTTCTCCCACCCTGTCTCAGGCCTTAATTACCGTACTTCCGAAAGAGGGTAAAGATCTCTCCCTTCTGGCTAGCTATAGGCCCATTTCGTTAGTTAATGCTGAAGTGAAAATTCTGGCCAAAGTCCGTGCTACCAGACTGGAGGAATTTCTTCCAGAGATTTTTCATCCATCACAGGTGGGTTTTGTTAAGGGCAGAATCAGTTCAGACCATATTCGGGCCCTAGTATCATTAATACAGGTGGTGGCTTCACTTCCTACCCCGGCGGCAGCAATTACCATTGATTTTGAGAAGGCATTTGATTCGGTCAGCTGGGAATATTTACATGCTGTCCTGAACACTCTTAATATTAGCCCTTATTTTTCCACTTGGATAAAAATACTCTGTGCATGCCCTACCACCAGGGTTCTTACTAACAATGCCATATCTGATCCGTTTCACCTGCACAGAGGCACCAGACTAGGCTGTCCACTGTTCCCTTTACTTTTTGTGATTGCTATTGAACCTCTTGCAGCTCCCTAAGGAATCATCCACACATTCATGGTATTCCAGTTAAAGACAAATGCTACACCACCAAGTCGTATGCCGATGATTGCCTGATTCTGACCGGTGACCTACCACACAGCCTCCCACACATCCTGTCTACACTAAAAACTTTCGGTGAACTCTCTGGCTTACAGATTAATGTGGCAAAGTCGGAAATCCTTCCACTTAATGATCTTTCCTCGTCGGTTAGTGTGGGAACTCAAGGATTAGCCTGGGCTAAATCGGACATAAAATATTTGGGCATCCAGATTACTTCCAAAGTCTCAACCCTAATGGACATTAATTTAAAACCCCTTCTGGCCAAACTTTGAACTGCCATGAACAGATGGGCACATCTGCATCTTTCTATGGCAGGTAAGATCGCCACGATTAAAATGCTGCTCACTTAATATCACACATTCCCTTCCTCTTGTCCGATATATGGAACCAAAAGCTAAACACGCTGATTAGTTCCTTTCTCTGGGGTTCTACCAGGCCCAGATATAGTAGGGCCAAGCTAAGGGCTCAAAATCTAAGAAGGGGTAGAATATACCAGATTTTTATCAGTACTCCATTGCGTTTATCATAGCAAAGACATTAAAAGACGAAGGCTTCCAACACACTGACTACCCTTTAGCCTGGATCCAAATAGAAAGAGACCTTATGAAGGGCCCCTCTGTGACCGCTCTTCTGCCATATCCCCTACCCAAACAACATAAGAGTTGGCTTTCCATCCAACAGGCTCATTTGGCATGGCAAAAACTGGGGCTTAGATCCTCCCACTGTCTTGATTTGGGGAACTACATTCCACTCTGGCAGAATCCCTACCTCTGTATTAACAACTCCCACTTGAACTGGATGGGATGGGCTTCTAAAGGGATAAGGAATATTGGTGATCTAGAATCCCCGGGACACTCTGATATGGACTCATTCCAAAGTTTACAAGTCAGGTACGACCTGTACCATAATGACTTTTGGAAATACCTTCAAATGAGAAGCCTCTACCAATCTTGGGTTAGGAGGAGATGCATCTGTGTTTCTTGTAAACAATGCAAAACTGCTAAATCCCCTCCACTTCATCTTACAAAATGGCTTACGCATTCCAAAGGTAGGGCTGGTTTTATACAGAGGTTCCTAAGAGACAGTGCTCCTAAGCCCTCTCTGCCGGCCAAGGTCAAGTGGGCTACCGCATTGGACACTACCATTACAGATTTACAATGGTGACAGTGCTGGCTGAGAGCTCACCAAGCCTGCTACATCCCCCAAAGCCTCCTTCTACAGAACAAAATACTGCACCTTTGGTACTACACTCCGTCCCAAGTAAAAAGGTTGAGTCTTCTTTCCAGTGACTATTGCTGGAGGTGTGAGGCCCCAGAGGCAGATCTGCTCCACATCCTGTGGTCATGTACACCTCTGAAGCCCTATTCGGAGGCAGTAATACAACACTGCTCGGTCATCCTAATGACAACCCTCCCAGCAGATCCGGGTCTATGGGTACTGGGTCTAACCCCTGAAACTCTTACCCTGCCCAAAGCTTCTTTACTATGACTCATACAGGCCTCGATAGAGTGTAAACAACTTATTATACAATGATGGAGAACTGCAGAGGTCCCCTCCATTTCATAATTGCTTAGTGCTTTGGAAAGGATGGCCACTTTGACTAGGATATCATACTACAGAAACCAGTGTCGAAAGAAATTTGCTGAGATATGGGCCCCCTACATGCTGAATATTGACTCTAATAAGCAAGCCTTGCCCTCCAGATATCTGAAGGACAAACTGAACCCTCCCTGACTCCTTAGTAAAATGGTTGCTTGGTTGTTAAATGCTGTTATTGCTTCTCCTTATATAGCTATCATAAGTGCTCCATTTCGGATGATCAGTCTGTGGTCCCCCCACCCCCACTATCGGTTTCTCACTGTATGGGAAGAAACTTAACTACTATTGTTTCCATCCTTTTGAACAATGAGTATGTAATTGTCTCTTATGTTGCCTCTTATTATCTCCGTTGTACGATTAACTAGGTGTATAGTCATCCTGTAGAAGATGTTTGAATAACTAGATTTATACAATAGGGGTAAGGTGATACACAGTGGAATAAAACTGTGTATTTTCACCCCCATTGAATAAATGACTGCTGACGTATGCACAGTGGCATCCTCGTACAAATATACATACACTGCATACGTCACACACCCGATATGTCCACTCTGCATACGTCAACAAAGCTTTCACCTCCTTTTTAGCTCAAACAAACCTGCTTCTCAGGCAATAAATCAATAATCAGGTATCCCTGACAAAAACCATGACTCACATACTTGCAGTTTCCTTTTTTTTTTTTCAAATCGAAGTTTATTATTTTACACACGAAAAGAACAGATTCAATCATGATAATTTGGATTGTAAATGAAACAAGACAGTTCTTCACTGCATACACTGGAGCTGTTCTCCCCCCAAACCCATTCCCCACCCACCATACTAAAACCCCCCCCAATCACCACAGCTCAAACTTAGCAGATGGATAATCAAGCTCTAACTTTGTTAGTAGCATAAAATATACTAAATGGTAAACAGCGCATGAAAAGGTTCCCAAATTTTCATATATCTATTCATCCTGTTACTTAGACTTGCCACCATTTTTTACGTCCTAAGATTGGCCAATAATTCTTTAAACCATTCCGAATACAAAATATCTCCGTCATCTTTCCAGTGACGGAGAATAACCTTCTTTACTGATAGGGAAATCAGTGCCATATAATATCATCTTGAGATTACTGGAATTAGGGTATAATCACCTAAAAGGCATACCTCCGGAGTGAAGACATCAGAGAGGCCCAATAAAGGATCCATCCTCTGTTGAATGTCCTTCCAGAGGGTAGAGGCCTTAGGACATGCCCAGAATTTCTTTCGGATGAGACGTTAAACCGAGGTCCCATCTGCCTAGATTGGTGGTAGTTCAGGTGGATGTTAAAGATCCCATGGCACTTATCGAAAAGAGTAGGGGAATTTCCCCGGTGTCCTGGACAAATTTCCCTCATTCACTAAAAGTACCACCAACAGCTTAATCTGGTTCTAAGTCAGTTGGCATTCATCTGTATCCCCCTCCCCCGGGCCGTGCCTGAAAATAGGCAGGAATTGTCTAGTGCACTTACCCGGTCAACAAAAACTAAAAAAAAAAAAAAAAATATGTGATAGAGTGAGCCCTCTGCCAGCTTACAATGAGAACAAATGGGCGAATCAATAAGACCATACTTATATAATTTTGGGGGAGTATAGTATATGTTATGTAGAATGTGAAACTGTGTAAGCCGTAATCTGTCCTGAGTAATGTATTTATGGCAGTTCGACCACAATGCTGTCCAATCCATCTCCAGATCAGGGAACCATAAAGCCCAATATCTCTCTGGAGCAAAGATGACCGGATATTTATAATTGCATAAAATTTAATAGATATTGGATACAGAATGAGGCCTGCCAGACATAAGCGAGAGTTCATCCAAGAAAGTTCTCATACTTCTTTGGGGCGGGCTCGGCCCAAACACCGTCACTATTAAATGTTTTAAGTGAAAAACTTTAAAGATAAGTTTACTAGGAATTTTGAAATTATCTAGTATTTCAACAATTCAAAGCCAAGAATTGTCCAGGGTAACAAACTGAGAGAGGTTAGCATCTTCCAATTGAGGAAGCCACTTAGGCGAGATTGGCTTATTACCTATTTTTAAATTAGGGTTACCCCTAATAGGTTGAGCTAAATCTAAAGTATGATTATATTCCATAAATAAGCTTATCTGGGAGTGCACTCTGACCGATGTCGCAATGGGGGTTGACTTCAAAAGTACAGGGAGGGCGCCTGGCCTGACATGAAGCAGCGACGCTGGCGAGAGACCACTCTGTTTAACAGTTTCCTTTTGTCCTGCACACAAGCGACTCGTACATTCTAGCAGCCGCAGCGCATCTCAGTTCTATTCTGTACAAAAAGCAAATAACGTCTTCGAAAATGTGTCTATCCAAAGCTCATAAATATGACACCCAGAGCAGAAAGACAGTCAAAGTGATGGAGTCAGATAGTGACTCACACTAACAGACGTGCTACACACCGCCAGTCAACAAACTTGATCATCGAGCATAGCATTCTCCGACTAAAAAGTCCTACAAGAACATATCCAAGAAGATCCAGCAGATAACGTCCCAGACATTGTGAAAACACACTATTTCCAGTGATGGTAACCAGACAACAGTTCACAGAAGTATCACATACCTGTGTATCCCATCAAATAATCACTATAACTCCACTCAATAAACACAGAAGCCACTACTAAACTCCCCAAAAAATAAATAAATTAGTATTTCACGAGCACTCCTCAACCACACTTGGACACACAAACTACCCGCATAACTGCATCTGCACACATCCCCACAAACAAACACCAACCAATCACAGCACACGCCAGCCAGCACCATCCAATAGCAACACACAGCACACCTGCCCACCACACTACCAACTCTACACAAAACAAACAAACAAAGATGGAAGAATTCCATAGTAACCAATCAAAAAATATACCTAAAAAATAACCAACTATGACATAGATACCACAACATCAACCAATCCACTAGCAGATGACACATGCTACTCCACCTACCATGTCACAGCACACAAACCCGACCACAGCAAAGAAACAACCACACCAGTAAGTAACCTGAACTTAATGGCGCAGTCTCACTGTTTTATTCCACTGTGTATCACCTCACCCCTACTGTATAAATTGCACACATGATGAGCAGGAGTGGGATATGGAAAATATTCCCTCTCCTGCATCGTGAGGCATGAATATCCACTTGTGCTTTTGGCACTTGTGAGATATCTATGCCTCACTCTGCAGGAGTGGGAATATTTTCCATATCCCACTCCTGCCCATCATGTATCCCTATACCAATTTTGAAAATATTAGAAGTAACAGAGGAGGTGGAGGTGTGGCCCTTTATATAAAAGATAGCCTGAGTTCTGTAGATGTTACAGCTAAAATTAAACTTGACACAACATATGAATCTATCTGGTGAGACTTCATGGTGGCGTAACCAAATCTGTGATCTTTGGATGTATATATCATCCCCCAGATACTACAATGGATACAACACAACAAATAACGTCTGAAATTGCTAGAGCAGAAACAAAGGGAGACTTAATTATAGTGGCTGATTTTAACATCATAGGAATAGGTTGGAAAACTGTAACTTCCAAATCAAATTTGGGATCTTTGCTTATCAATACATGCAGCAAACTCAGTTTTATACAATATGTTCAGGAACCGACCAGAGGACATGCAATCTTGGATCTTGTGTTAGCTACATCCAGCATTGTTATAAAAGATTGTTACGTTGACCCCCCAATAGCAAATAGTGATCACAGTACCATCTGGTACACTGTAGATTACACACATATACCTAGGAACAGTTGCACATCAATTTTCATGCTAAACAGAGCAGGTAAAGACAGTATTGAGAAAGATCTAAAAGAAATTCCTTGGGATACCCTTTTAAAAGATAAATCAGTTGACGACACCTGGAGTCGTAAAAAATACAGTACTGAAGGTAGCAACAGACAGTATCCCTCAAATTAAAAAATCTTCTAAGTATAAAAGACCTCATTGGTTAAATTATAACATCAGGAAATTAATTAAATAAAGTCCAGATTATATAAAAAATACCCAATAGAATGGCAGTGTTAGAACATATGAAACATTTAAACATACACAAAAAATATGTAAAACAAAAATTTGACAAGCAAAGAAAAATATGGAGATAAAGCTTGCCACTGAAGCAAAGAAATCAAACACAAAACAGTTTTACTCTTATATCAATTTCTTAAAAAACTTCCAGAATCAGATTGGGCCAATAATGGGTGAAAATGGCATAATCTCTGAAAATAAACAAATGGCTGAAGTTTTCAATAAATACTACTGTAGTGTTTATGATACAGACCAAAATTACTCTTGAACAACGTATATAAATGATAATCATGAAAATCAAAATCAGGAAATTACTGAAGTGGAAATTGAGCAAAAATTAAAAAAAATTAAAGTAGAGTCTTCCCCAGGACCAGATAGAATATCTGCAGGAAGCCTGCAAGTGATGTCTAAATACATTACATTTCCACTTAAACTTTTGTTCAACCAATCTTATATGCAATCCAAAGTACCTACTGATTGGAAAATAGCTCACATAGTCCCAATTTTTAAAAAAGGGGAATGAGAACTTGTGCAAAATTACTGTCCAATCAGTCTAACTTGTGTGACAGGAAAGGTGATGGAGAGTATCATTAAAGTTAGAATATGGGAACAAACAAGTGACATTGACCATGATCAACACGGCTTTATAAAGGGTAGAAGGTATACATCCAATTTACTTGTTTTTTATGAACAAATCAGTGCATATCTGGATAGTAATATACCATGTGATGTAATGTATTTAGACTTCTCTAAAGCTTTTGACCGGGTGCCACATTGGACAGTAATAGATAAAATGACAAGGATTGGTATCCCTGCTCTTACGGTTAATTGGGTAGCAGATTAGCTGTCTGAGAGGAGACAGTGTGTCACAATAAATGGACATCTGTCTGGGGAGGGTTTTGTTGGTAGTGGAGTGCCCCAGGGCTTCGTCCTTGGCCCGACACTGTATAATATCTTCACCTTTGACACAACACAAAATCTGTAGAGTACAGTCATAAAATACGCAGACGATATAAAGTTAGGGGGCCCTTGTAACACTGGAATAGAAGTAAGCAGACTTCAGCAGGATCCAAACAGTATCTCCCTTTGGACCCAAGAATGGGATATGAAATTGAATATAGATAAGTGTAACGTGCTTCTCCTGGGAAGACTCAATTACAAACTAAATTATTTTTTGGATGATGTTCTACTTAGTAAAACTGATGGTGAAAAGGACCTGGCTATACATATAGGTAACAACTTAAGTACACAAAAACAAGTTAGGGAAGCTACAAACAGGGCCGACAGGGTAATGTGGTCCATAAAGAAAAACGTTGTGTCAAGATCTAGCAGTGTTCTTATTCCACTATATAGGGCATATGTTCGCCCCCACCTCGAGTACTCATCCCAGATTTGGAACCCCTACAAAGTCTCTGAAAGAAATAAGGTGGAACAAGTACAGCGCCGCTTTACAAAAATGGTGGATGGTTATAGTAATATACCCTATGTTGATAGGTTACATTCACTACGACCTATGTCTCTGGATTTATGTAGAGCATGTGGTGATATTCTTTTTCTGTATGATGTACTTCAAGACCCTAGACTGATGTGTGATTTAGACATAGCCTTCAAAGATAATAACATGGAAATCAGGGGACACCCATTACAAATTAAAGGGAAGAGTTTTAGAACAAATGGTAGGAAATATTCATATACTGTTAGAGTGGTAAATCTGTGGAACTCGTTGCCATTAGACATAGTAGCTGAAACTAAGAGTGTGTTTAAAAGCAGATTAGACAAATGCATTCTTAATGGTGCTAACTTAAGGTTTTACAAATGAAGCTGGAACACGGATGGGCTTTTTGCCTTTAGGTTCCTATTCCTACCTTATTATGAACCTTAGTAGTATGAACTAACTGGAGATGAATGAAATGCTGGTAGATTATCAGCATGGGTTCAAACGAAACCATGGAACTGATACTGCACTCATTAAATTCATGACTGATATCCTCAAGGCCCTCGACAATGGCATCCCCACTGGCACCATATTTATAGACCTAACTAAGACCTTTGACATAGTCGATCATAACCTATTGGTAGACAAGCTGAAACACATCTGCCTCAACCACCAATCCCTAGCCTGGTTTGGGAGTTATCTGTCTTACCTTACCTAACAGGTCAAGTGGAGGGGTCCAAATCCGATCGACTCCCTGTTAAGGAGGGAGTACTCAAGGTTCTATCTTGGGACCCCTCCTGATTTTCCTGTTTGTAAACAACCTCAGTAATAACTGTGGTGGCAGCTCAGTAATCCAATACACTGATGACGCTGTACTATACAGAACCTCGGGTAGCATATTAGACCTTGGTGCTCAGCTACAGCAGATCTTCAAGACCCAAGAAAGCTGACTGCTGGCTAATAGGCTGTTGTTAAATGAAAAAATTAAAAAGTCATGCTGTATGAACCTAGAACTCTAGGCTCTGACAGAACCCTTCTGCTCCCCCTCATATCCTCATCAGGTACACCCATAGAGGCAGTGAGCTCCTTCAAGTACCTGGGCCTTGTCCTCGATCAAGGTTTGACTTTTAAATGTCATAAGGATCAAGTGACCAGATCCATACACCAAACGCTGGGCCTACTCTATAGGCTGAACTCATAATTTATTCTGGAAACTAGGATAACTATAGCAAACAGTATCCTACTACCTAACCTTATCTGTGTTGCTCTAGTCCTACAGTCCCTTACAGCAAGAGAATTTGGGAGGATGCAAATACTATATAACAAAATTGCTCGGTTTGCAACCAAATCTCACCTGAGGCACCACCACTGTGAGATACCTGACTCCTTAAACTGGCTGACCCTCTCTCAATGGCTCCAGTACCCTCTCCTATGCACTGCCTACAAAATAATAAATGATTCTTACCTGACAGGTCTTGCTGGGCTGTTGGTCCTCAAGCACCCAAGTAGATTGCGTCGCATCTTGTGCAGGAGGCTCCTAGAGGTGCCTAGAGTAAGAATGACAGCAGGTAGCAAGTCCTTTTCCCATTCAGCTCCAGTGCTCTGGAACTAGCTCCCTGACCACCTTGAAAATGCAGACTCCCTGGTCTTCTTCAGAAAAGGGCTCAGAGCACACATGCTGGAAAACAACTTCTGTACATGCCAGGGATAAAAAAAGACCCCTAGCAACCTAACTTGCCCGAGCTGTAAAAGCCCCAGAAAGAAAATGCACATCTGCATAAACTGAATAGTAAAAAATGGTCAGTGTGTTTTGATGTCTGTAACCATAAGTAACTTGTATTAACAACTTGTCATTGTTGGAAGACTCCACCTGTCTAGCTGCATGTGATTATAAAATATCTAGGTGTGTTCCTCCACTGAGTAAGACAGTTTGAAATACCATGATCGTTCCTAAACATGTATTGTCTCTTGTCTCACCGAAATGTCTATATCCAACAGATTTTTATGTAATTAATTCCAGGTCAGTCCTGAAAAAGGAACGTCTTGGACCCAGTGGGCCTACCCAGTTAACAAAATGAAACAAATAAATAAAAAATAATATACCTAACTACCCTTTGTGCCACTTAGTGTGCCCTGTTTTCTATCCCAAGGCTGGTACTTAGGTTTCATTTTGTTGTTTATTTATATTCCTACATCCTTTCCATATCCCTTTGGGCACGGAAACATTTTAACTCTCTCTCTCCCTCCCCCCACACTTTTTTTCCTCTCCTGGTGAACAGAACTGAGGTAAGAGAGGGAGCTGGCAGCAGTTACTGGCAGGCATGCTGCATCACATAGGGGTGTGCAGGTGCCATGCTCAGTAGCCATGAGTCATGATTGGGCTAGCAGTATAGCCTAAAGGTTAGAGGAACGAGGTGTGAACAAGCTTGGTACATCCAGCAGACCAGACTTGAGTTTGATTCTCACAACCTCCACTTGCATATTGTGTGACTCTGGGCAAGTCACTTAACTGCCCAGTGCTCCCAGGTCGCCCCTGAAAACAGGCACTTGTGCCTAGTGGGCCTTACTCGGTTACCAAAGACTAAAATAAATAAATGATACTAGCAAAATGTTTTCTCCCACAAGGTCCTAGTGCCTCTGGCCCCAGACTCATAAGTGGTAACTAATGATGAAGATATTCTTGAAGATCAACAATTATAGTAAGTATGTCGGGTTACCACCTTTTAAGAAGCCCAAAAGTGGGACATTTCTTACTGAAAAACGATTTTTTGCAGGACAATATGTAACCTTGACCTATGCAACAGACTTGTTTTCTCTAAATAATTAGAATTAAGAGCAAGTGTTTTAGGTTTTTAGTTGCTTCTGTTGTTTCTTATCGTTTTAAGGTATTTTAGTTACAGTATTATAGTTTTTTGCAACATTTAGAGGAAAGTTAGGATATATTTTTTTCTACTATAAGATCAGGACATGTAGTAGTTTTATGTTTTTTTGCAGGACACAGCTGCCCAAATCAGGACTGTCCTGCAAAAATCAGAACGGGTGGTAAGCCTATAAGTATGTAACTTTCATTTAGTGAGGAAGCCGGCAGTGGTTATTGGCTGGCATATGGAACCACATGGGGGTGTGCATGCACTTTTCCTAGCAACCATGTCCAGCCCCCTGGTGAAAGCATTGCTTCTGCAGGGGTCCTAGTGCCTCCCACCCAGACCCATAAGTGATAATTAATGGTGAAGGTATTCTGGAAGATCAATAGTTACTGTAAGGGGGGGGGTCATCGACATCACGGCGCAACCGTGGAGGCAGTCAACAGCTAATGTGTTTACTTTTGCCCATACACTATAAAAGACAGTGGATGGGCAACAGTGAACAACAACACTGTTCACTTCTCAAGGTTTCATGACAACTGAAAACCTCTCGAACTTCGCTCTCAAGGTTTACATGGTTGTCAAGACAACCTCTCGAAGTGAACAACAGTGTTGTTGTTCACTGTTGCCCATCCAATATCTTCTATATTGGACAATAGTTTATATATATGGAACAAAATCACTTTCCCTATGAATACTGTGCACGTGGTGTTCAAAAATAGATTGAGAACAATACAGTCTGTACTGATTCTTATTGATAATTATTGCTAATTGAAGCTGGGCCAGGGTCTTGGTGACAGGGTTGAATAGGACCCTGTCCCAGTTATTATGGAGAGTTTGAATGAAGGGATCTGTTCTGTTCTATCCTTTCCTGTCCCTTGTCTGTCTGGTTGCGCAACCAAATTTTCTCGTGAGATCTAGGATTTGATCACCCCGACAGTCTCACAATTCTTTGCCTCTCACTGTCTCTCAGTTTTCCCTTGCTGTTTCTGTCTTTTCCTCCCTTGCATATCTGCTGGTATAAAAATATATGCCAATTATTATGTGGAAATGTAACTGATATTGGGATCCCGTTGTTTAAAAATTATATAATGTTACTGTTGAAATGTATATAGTTTGAGATGATTGCAAAAAGCTACTGGGAACTCAAGGGGTTAACCTGAGAGCAGTTTTTAAGCCCTTGTTCAGAAGCTGTGGAGAAGGGGCCTCAGTTCAGGGAAATTGTGTTCTTTTTGCACCTGCCTGAAACTTACAAGAACATTTTAGCAAAAAAACAGGATGATTGCTTAGGAGGGGGCTTGCAAGGACTTAAAAGAGACAGGGCTGCAATTTCTTGTGTAAGAGAGAAACACTTACAGGGATTGAAGGAAAACTCAGATGGATCTTCTCTGTGTATTCCGCTGTTGTAAATAGTTATTCTGAGCAATTTTTGTTTTTATGTTACTACTAGTACTAATAAACACTTTTAGCAAATTCTACAACTGCTCCTGATTTTTCCTATGCTTCCTGACCTGTGCCTTGATGACAGATGGTGTTAGCCTAAGTGGGATTACCCTGTGCATACTCTAAGCCAGGAGTTTTGTGTGTGGGTAACTGGACCTAGTACCAGGGAAGCACTGAGAAAGGTATGGATTCTGCAGCAGCAAGTCCAGGAGTGGTTACCAGGAGAATGGCAGCCAAACTAGCAGAGACAGACGTTCAAGCTGAGATTATACAGCCAACACAAGTTATGGAAAAAGAACAGGCAGTGACAGAACCTGAAAGCCTGACTGCCTTTCTCAAATGGTGGGCTATACAACAAAAAGAGACGGAGAAGCAGAGAGAACAAGAAATTCAATGTTTAGAAGCACAGAGGAGAGAAGAGATGCAGTGACAGGAGCAGCAGAGGAGAGAAGAGAAGAGAAGTAGCAGATGAGAGAAGCAATGCAGCAACAGGAGCAGCAATGGCTGGATGCCTTTCGAGCTAACAAAGGCAGAGGATCTGGCACAGATCCAGATGAGCAACAAAACACAAGCAACTTAAAAGCCATTAAACTTACAAAGTTGTGTCCCTCGGATGATATCAAGGCATACTTGACAACTTTTGAAAGAGTTGCCACAGCCTGCCAATGGCCGAAGCAGTGATGGACAATCAGACTGGTACTATACCTAACAGGGAAAGCCCAACTTGCCTACAGCAATATGGACACTGCTCAGTCAGAAAAATATGACCTGGTAAAAAGCGAAATCCTGAAAAGGTATGACATCTCAGGAGAGGTCTACAGGCAGAGATTTTGATCTCTGAAGTACAACTCAGTCGACAGTCCTTGAGAAGCCTTCACCCAACTCAGAGAACTAGTGATAAAATGGCTCCAACCAGAATGCAAAACAGTTCCACAGATTATTGGCACATTTGCCCTGGAGCAATTCCTCAACATCCAGCCTACAGATGTGCAGCTTTGGGTAAAGGAACACGGACCAGAGAGTGGGGAAAAGGTTGTTTCTTTGGCTGAGGATTACCAAATGGGAAGACAGATGCCACAGCAGCGAGGTAACAGCCAAGCACTGGTAAGACACTCTTTTTCCGATTTAAACTCCAAGTCTAATAAGAACTCTGGTGGGGGTAACAAATCTGTGCCCAAAGACATTATTTGCTATAACTGTAATAAACCAGGTCATATGGCAAGAAATTGCCGTAAGAACAGTGACACTGGATCAGATTTGTCCTTGGCAAATTGGGGAAAGTATTTAACAGATGTGAAGGTGGGGGATAAGACTGTAAAGGGATTCATTGATTCGGGAAGCAGACAGACCCTACTGCATGTTGAAGTGCTGGGAAAACACTGCAAAAGGGCCAGGTACTGGTGTCATCTACATCCATGGGGACACTCGATACTATCCCACCACCCGAGTGACTCTATCCATTAAGGGTGTGTCACAGCAAATGAAAGTGGGGGTAGTACCTAAGTTACCTGTACCCATGATTATTGGAAATGACTGTCCAGGATTTACTGAGTTAATCTCAGAGGAACTGAACCCTGCAGTTTCAGCAGCAGTGGTAACACGAGCTCGGGCAAAGAAAATTTCAAACGGTGGGGACACTTTACCTTTCAGTGACTTTGATTCAGACTTGTTTGAGCACAGCTCCAAGATCCAGAAATCCAGGAAAGAAAGACGATGCCTGAAGAAATTGTGTCAACAAATGACTGATGGACATAAGGGGTTAACATATGAAAATGCTGAAACTAAACTGATAACTGATTGTCATTTTCTTTCATAACAAGCTAACGATGTTTCTCTCCAGGGTTATTTTAAGCAGCTGGGGGTGAAATCAAGACAGGGTGAACCTATCTTTAAACAAGCATTTGTCAATGCCGAATGTTGATTGCTTTGGTCTGTTGAGCTCGCTCAGTGGCCCTCTGTGACTGGCTCAGTCTGTTTGGCCCGGTGCTGCAGGCTGCTGTTTTGTACTGGGCTGCTGTCTGCGTTGGCACCTTGTTCTGCTGAGGAAGAAATCCGCAGCTGTCCCGACAGAGCTCCATTGAGGTGGCTCACTCCCCCTCTCTCTCACTTGCTCATTCTGTTTCTCCTGGCACTGCAGGCTGCCCTTTTGTACTGGGCTCCTGCCTGTGTTGATGGCTTTTTTTCTACCCACAAAGAAATCCACAGCTGTCCCAACAGAGCTCCGTTGAGGTCGCTCACTCCCCCTGTCTCACTCATTCAGTCTGGTTCTCCTGGCACCGCAGGCTGACCTTTTGTACTGGGCTCCTGCCTCTGTTGGCGCCTTTTTCTGCCCACAAAGAAATCTGCAACAGTCCCGACAAAGCTGCGTTGAGCTTGCTCACTCCCCTTCTCTCACTCGCTCATTCTGTTCTGCCGGCGCTGCAGGCAGCCCTTTTCTACTGGATTCCTGCCTGCGTTGCTGCCTTCTTATGCCCGCAAAGAAATTTGCAGCAGTTACAATACAGCTCTGTTGAACCCACTCACTCGCTCATTCTGGTTTCAAACAGCTTGAAGTCTTGCTGTATTCTGACAAGTGCAGTTAGCCCCAGCCTTTAAACTGCCCCGGAGAACAAAGGGTTAAACTTTCTATGCAGAGCATAGAATGCTGAGCTCGAGCTCGGTTGATGTCTCTGTCTGTTTCCCTTTGAAATCTAACCGTCAGATTCTTTACTCCGCCTCACTGAACAGTCGCTCCGGAGATTTCTCCTGCAGCTCAGTTGAGAAGTCGGTTGAAGTGTCGGTTTTTCGTTGGTTTCTAACCGAAAAATTATTCCGCATAGTCGGTTTAGTCTCTGTCTGTGGTACCGTGAGTACTAGATAGGTTTTGTACTGTATTTCTGTGTGGAACTTGTAAAAAGTGTGGATCGGTTCGACTGAACCGATCATTTGTTTAAATTCTTGTGTTAACTTTAGTGTGTGGTTACCGGTCCTTATCGGTTCTAAAAAGAACGTGTTTTAATCCATTTTTTTCCAAGACCCGTGACATGGTTGGGAACCGATAAGGGAGTCTTGCCTGGCGGTTGCCAAAAAAAGGGTAAGTTTGGTTAGGTTGGCCATGTCTGAGAAAGCCAAGAAAAAAAACGGGCCCACTGGGTTTCAACACTGCAGTGAGTGTGGGGAGGTCTTTGCCAAGGCCGACCCCCACACCACCTGTGTTTATTGTCTGGGGTTTGAACACCTCGATTCAGACTGCCAAATTTACAAAAATTTTCCAAAATCTACCCTTGAAAAGAGATTAGATAGACTGAGGGAAAAGGAGGCCGAGAAGTCCACTGACCCAGATGGCCAGCCCGGTTCAGTTCCGACCGAACCAGAAGGCGTGCCCTCTGACCAGGGCAATACTTCTTCGATCAAAAGGAGAACCGATCCCGAGGGGTCAGTTCCAACTAAATGAAAGCGCAAAGAAAAATCATCCGGTTCGGATCCAGAAGTCCATGTTCCGACCGACAAAGAAATAGCCAGAGCGATTCAGATTGTGGAATCGCCTCGCCCGGTTCTAACCGATCCGGCAGCTTTTGGCAGGGGCTCGGTTCAGTCGGTTCCCGGTTCACGACTATGCCCCTGAAGAATTTTATGAACTGGAGTTTGAGGAGGAAGGGGAGTTTGAAGATGATGATGGTGATGGTGAAAGTCTAGATGTGCCTGTGGAACCGGACATCTCCCCAGACAGACCTTCAGGTGTATCCCCTCCTAGGCTTTCTGAGTCCCCTTCCCACTTTATGTTCTGCAGAAAGGTGGCTGAGACCCTTCAGCTTCCTTTGGAAGAGGCAGTGGAGGATCAGGAGGAGCCTGATTTTGTAGAAATGATGGACATCCCAGAGTCCAGGAGACTGTCTATTCCCCTACACAAATCTTTTGGGAAACAGACACAAAAAATTCTGAAGTCTCCTAATTCTATTCCTCCTGTGGACAGAAGAATGGAGAAGAGGTATACACTCTCAGGCTCAGATACAGAGTTTTTATATCAGCAATGCGGCCATGTAGGGGTTGTGCAGGCTTCTGCCTGTGATAAGGGAAGCATTCCCTTGGCTTCACACCCCCCAGACAAAGACTCCAGGAAGATTGATGCCATGGCAAAAAAGTTGTACATGGCATCTTCCTTGGGACTCAGACAGGCGAATTATATGGCCTACACAGCCAGGTACCAGAAGTCCAAGTGGGACACTGTACTGGCACTGGCTAAACAGGCCTCCCTCAGCTACCCAAGGAGCTGGAGGCAGTGGCTGCAGATGGAATTGAGGCATCTAAAGTTCAGTTTCATGCTGCTGTGGCTCCAATGATGTATCATCAAGAGTCATGGCTACATCTGTGGCTCTTCAGAGAATGGCTTGGCTCAGATGTACTAGCCTTTCGCAGGATACCCAGGCTAAGGCCATGGATTTTCCTGTAGTGGGTAATTCTCTGTTTGGGAGCAGACAGAGAATTACATGAAAAAATGGATGAGTACAGGACCACCTACAGGAGTGCTCAGGCCAAGGAGAGGCAGGCAACTCCTCAAAGGCAGCAGTCTAGGGGCAGGGGCAGGCCTTTTCATAGGCCTTTTTACCAAGCACAGGCCTCTTCTCCCTTTTCACAGAGGGGGTTCTTCAGAGGAAGAGGCAGAAGGGGGATGAGCAGGGCTGCATCCACTCCTCAGCCTAAGGCCCCTGCCAAGCAGACATCCTGATGGGCCTGCCCAGGTCAACTCTCCTATTCCAGTTGGGGACAGGCTGGCTTACTTTGTCCAGGACTGAATGTCTGTTACATCAGACAAGTGGGTCCTGGAAGTAGTAAGCCAGGGACTGGTTCTCAGCTTCAGAAAATTTCCAAAGATGAGAGCCAGATCTTTTCCACTTGCAAATCTCTTGGAAACACTTGCCCTAGAGGCAGAGGTTTCATCTCTGCTGGCCCTAAGAGCCATAGAGAGAGAGAGTACCTACCCTACACTGGGGCAAAGGGCTGTACTCCAGGTACTTCCTTACCCCAAAAAAGACAGGGGAGTGGCGACCCATTCTAGACCTAAGATACCTAAACAAACATCTTCTAAAACCAAAGTTCAAGATGGTAACTCTGGGAATAATTCTTCCCTCTCTAAGCCAGGGGACTGGCTAGCCTCCCTGGACCTCAAAGATGCTTACTTTCACATTCCCATCAGGTGCTCCCACAGAAAGTACCTCAGGTTTGAGTTGCTCTCAGGTCACTATCAGTTCAGAGCAATGCCCTTTGGCCTAACCTCAGCCCCAAGGGTTTTCACAAAATACCTGGCAGTAGTAGTTGCCTTTCTAAGAAGGCAAAAGATTTCCATTTTTCCATATCTGGACGATTGGCTGATAGTGGGCCAGTCTCCAGACCAAGTCAAGTCAAGTCTCACCTGCAAGTAACCCAGCAAGTGCTCACTTCTCTAGGATTTCTTCTCAGCTTTCCCAAGTCAGTTCTCGAACCAGTCCAGCTTCTTACCTTTATAGGGGCAGAACTGGACACAGTCATAGCAAGAGCCTTTCTTCCTCTGGAAAGGGCAAGGGTTCTTATAGAACTAGCCTCTTCCTTCACCCTTCAGGTATCTCGACCAGCAAGGCATTTCCTCCAGCTCTTGGGCCACATGGCAGCTTCAACAGCAGTGGTCCAAGGGGCAAGATTCCAGATGAGGGATAATCCAGTTCCGTCTGAGGGCTTTTTGGTCTCAGAGGAAGGATTCCCTTACCAAACTGATCCCAGTGACTCTGACCTTGATCCAGGCCCTTCAATGGTGGCAGGATTAGGACAATTTAGGACAGGGGGTCCCATTTGCCACCCAGTCTCATTCAGTGGTCCTTACCACGGATGCTTCTCTTCTGGGCTGGGGAGCCCATCTGGGAGCCCTCACTGCCCAGGGACTGTGGCCCCCCCAAGAATCCCTTCTCCATATCAATCTCCTAGAGCTCAGGGACGTTTTTCTGGCCCTTAAAGCTTTCTCTCAGTCAGTGCAGAACAAGGTGGTTCGGGTCAGAACAGACAACACCACCACCATGTGGTACATCAACAAGCAGGGAGGCACTCGGTCCAGGGCCTTGTGCACAGAAGCCATGAAATTGTGGTCCCTGGCTTATTCCCTGCAAACCTCTCTGATAGCAGTTCACCTTCCAGGGAAGGACAATGTGCTAGCAGATGCACTGAGCAGGATCTCTCAGGGCCATCATGAATGGTCCCTGGACCCTTAGGTGTTGGTGAAAGTAATTTTTTCAAGGTGGGGCACTCCAGAGATAGATCTCTTTGCAGCCCCAGACAATCACAAACTTCCTCTATTTTGTTGCAGACCCCCAGTCTTGGGCTCAGTCCCCCTGGATGCTCTGATTCTGAATTGGGAAGGGAAATTTCTGTATGCCTTCCTTCCCTTCCCACTCCTGTTCAAAGTGCTAGTCAAGATAAGGTCTCAACCTTGCAGAGTGATTCTGATTGCTCCAGATTGGGCCAGACAGCCTTGGTACCCCCTGTTGTTGTCCCTAGCAGTCCATCTTCCCCTGTCTCTTCCCAGGAATTACAACCTGTTAGCATCCTCTCAGGGGAGGATTTGGTACCCCAATCTTCAGTCTCTCAATCTCAAGGCATGGCTCTTGAAGAGTTAGAGTTTGCAGATCTGCATCTTTCTCGGGGGTTCTGGATATTCTCAAAGCTGCTCGAAAGCCCTCCACCAGAAAGACTTATAACTCCAAATGGAAGAGATTCAGCATTTGGTGTTCCAAGAAGCATATTTCCCCAGATACTGCTGAATTGCCTATGGTTCTGGATTATATGGTCCATCTTAATTGGCCTAGGCCTCAGACCAGCTACACTCAAGGTACACTTGTCAGCTGTTTCTGCTTTTCTGTCAGTGGGAAAGTCTTCCTCCCTATCATCTCATCCTGTGTTCTGTAAATTTTTTAAAGGATTGCTTCACACCAATCTTCCCTTTAGAGACCCTGCCCCTGGCTGGGATTTGAATGTTTGCATTGCTCAACTTATGCAACCTCCTTTTGAGCCTATGTCCTCAGCAGAACTTAAGTACTTGACTTGGAAAACTGTGTTCTTGGTAGCCATTACCTCTGCCAGGCGTATCAGTGAATTGCAAGCCCTGTCAGTGGAACATGATTTTATCTCCTTTCACAGGGATAAAGTGGTCCTTAGAACCAATAGAAGGTTCTTGCCCAAAGTGGTTTCAGACTTTCATTTGAATCAGTCTGTGTCTCTTCCTGTTTTCTTCACTGATCATTCTTCCTCAGGAGAGAGGAGGCTACACAGTTTAGATGTTAAAAGAGCCCTTAGCTACTACATAGAGTGTACCATGGGTCACAGGTTTGACTTTCTCCAGTTGTTCTTCACTTATGGAGAAGTAGGAAAGGGCAAATCTGCCACCAAGAGAACTATTGCCAGGTGGATTGTATCTTACATTCAATTCTGCTATGAAAAACTGGGAAAGATTCCACCCTCAGGCCTGAGGGCTCACTTTACAAGAGTTACAGCTGCTTCCCTGACTGCTGCAAGGGATATCCCTCTTTTAGAAATTTGTGAAGCAGCCACCTGGAAAAAAGTCCATACCTTTACCAAGCATTACTCTCTGGATATCCAGGCTAGGAGTGATGCTCGGTTTGGCACAGCAGTACTTCAGAGCCTATTCCCAAAGTAGGTTCTGTCCCCCCTCCATGGAGGTACTGCTTGGTAGTCTGCACTTGTCAGCATACAGCAAGACTTCAAGTTGTTTGAAGAAAAAATTACTCACGTTAGTAATTATGTTTCTTCTACTGGAGTCTTGCTGTATTCTGACCTCCCTCCCTGCCTCCCCTCTCAGAACCTGGTTTTGGGAAGTGGGTGGGCAGGTGCAGTGTTGCACCTCAGGGGTGCTCCTTTTACACCCTCTTTTTTGTTTGTTTTTTTATTACTATTCTTGTTTGGTTTGGTTTTTGAGTTTTGGGTTTCCTGACTTGAGTCTTCCTTGGGGATCCAAAACTTTTTGTTGCCAGTTGGCTATTAAAAATGTTACAATTTGCACATAGAATAACTATTAGGGTTTTGCTCGTAAGAATCTGACGGTTAGATTTGAAAGGGAAACAGAGACATCAGCCGAGCTTGAGCTCAGCATTCTATGCTCTGCATAGAAAGTTTAACCCTTTGTTCTCTGGGGCAGTTTAAAGGCTGGGGCTAACTGCACTTGTCAGAATGCAGCAAGACTCCAATAGAAGAAACATAATTACTAAGGTGAGTACTTTTTTCTTTCCTGCCACTGTAGGCTGCCCTTTTGTACTGGGCCCCTGCATGCATTGCTGCCTTTTTATGCCCACAAACAAATCTGCAGCAGTCCCAACAGGGCCCCGTTGAGCTCACTGACTCCCCCTCCCTCACTCGCTCATTCTGTGTCTCCTGGCGCTGCAGGCCGCCCTTTTGTATTGGGCTCCTGCCTGCATTGGCGGCTTTTTCTGGCCAGAAAGAAATCTGAAGCAGTCCTGACACAGCTCCACTGAGCTCGCTCACTCCCCCTCTGTCACTCTCACATTCCGTTGCTGCTGGCGCTGCAAGCTGGCCTTTTGTACTGGGCTCCTGCCTGCATTGCCACATTTTCTGCCCACAAAGAAATCTGCAGCAGTCACACTAGAGCTCTGTTGAGCTCGTTAACTGCTGCACTGTCACTCGCTCGTTCTGTTTCTCTTGGCGCCACAGACTGCGCTTTTGTATGGGGCTCCTGGCTGCGTTGGTACCTTTGTCTGTCCGCAAAGAAATCCGCAGCTGTCCCGACAGAGCTCCATTGAGGTTGCTCAGTCTCCCTCTCTCATTGCTCATTCTGTTTGTCCTGGCGCTGCAAGCTGCCCTTTTGTATGGGGCTCCTGCCTGCATTGGCACCTTTTTCTGCCCACAAAGAAATCCCAGCAGTCCTGATAGAGCTCCGTTGAGCTCACTAAGTCCCCTTGTCTCACTCGCTCATGCTGTTTCTCCCACCGCTGCAGGCTGGCCTTTTGTACTGGGCCCCTGCTTGTATTGACGCCTTTTTCTGCCCACAAAGAAATCTGCAGCAGTCCTGACAGCGCTTCGGTGAGTTCGCTCACTCCCCCTCCCTCACTCGCTCTCTCGTTTTGTTTCTCCCAGTGCTGCAGGCTGCCCTTTTGTACTGGGCTCTTGTGTTGGGGCCTTTGTCTGTCCAAAAACAAATCTGCAGCAGTCCCGACAGAGCTCAGTTGAGCTCGGTCACTCCCCTCTCTCACTCGGCTGATCTTAATCTGTCCCAAACACTGATTTCCCAGAGTGACCGTGCTATTGTCAAGTAGGAGTGCAAAAACATGTTTTAGCCAGGATGTGAAAAATGACAGCTGTAATGTTCATAAGGAGTTGTGAAAAAATGCCACTGTTGAAAATGTGGCGTAACAGTATTAGAAATTTGCAAAGTTACAAGGGTGCGTGGAAAAAGTTCAACGCACGCTTGTAACACAGTCATGTTATGGAGTTTCGTCACCAAATTTTCAACATAGGGATTTTAGGACCTCTGCTCATGAACAGTGCCACTGTCATTTTGTTAATCTATCCCGAACACTGACTTCCCACAGTGACCACTTTATTCTGCGCTGGAACTGTGAAAACACATTTCGGTAAGGATGTGAAAAATGACAGCTGTACTGCTTATAAGGAGGTGTGAAAAAATGGCACTGTTGAAAATCTGGTGTGACAATATTACAGATCTGCGAAGTTACAAGAGTGCGTGGAAAGTGCTCAACGCACACTTGTAACACAGTCAATTGATGGGCTATCATCAAAAAAGTTTCAACATAGGCATTTCAGGACCTCTGCTTATGAACAGTATCATTGTCATTTTCTTAATCTATTCCGAACAGTGATTTCCCACAGCGACCGCTCAATTCTGTGCCAGAAGTGCGAAAACACATTTCGGCCAGGATGGGAAAAATGACAGCTGCACTGTTCATAAGTAGGTCTGGGAGATCACTGAGCACCTGAACCAGAGCAGTCTCAGTACTATGCCTCTTACGAAAACCAGACTGGAGAGGTTCGTATAAACTATGGATGGTCAAATGGTTATCCAATTGAGCAGCCACAACTTTCTCAATAACCTTCCCCACAAAAGGGAGGTTAGAGATTGGCCTGTAGTTTACTAGGTTATCCGGGTCTAAAGAAGCTTTCTTCTGAAGGGGGATCACCACCCCCTCCTTCAGGGAGCTAGGAAACACTCCCATATCTAAAGAGCACCGGATAATCCGAGCTAAGACTGGGCTGATGATCTCACTACAACTCAAGATCAGGGAAGTAGGGCCAGGGTCTAAACTACAGCACGTGGGATGCATCTCCTGGACAATCCTCATAGTATCTACGAGATCCAGCAGGTCAAAGGCACTCCAGGAAACTCCGGGTTCTGCAACAGGGCACCGATCAACAGCAACACCCTTAGAATGAAGTGGGAGGCACTCCCTCCTGATGTCTTCAACCTTATTCGCAAAGAATCGAGCGATCTCCTCACTATTAGTTTGAGTAAAAACTCGACAGATCTGCTGACAGGCTGGGTTGCACAGCCTGTCAACAGTTCTGAAGAGCTGGGCCGGTTGATTCCATGCAACAGAAATTTCCCTGGACAGGAATTCTGCCTTCTTATGGGAAATTTCTGTTTGGTAGAGTTTATAATGCTCTAACAAAATAAGGTGGTCGGCATCAGTGGTCGTCTTCCTCCAGTGACGCTCTAACCTATGCCCCATCCTCCGCAACCCTCTCAGAGCTCCATCAAACCATGGAGCACCGGGATGACACAGAAGGGGGCAAACATGGACAGGCGCAATCTGATCGAGGGCTACCGATATGGCCCTATTATAGGCCGCTACCAACTGCTCAGGATCAGTGCAGAACTCGTCAAACAACGAGAGGTCAATAACCGCCATCAGGTCTTCAGGGACCACGTCCCGCAATGGGCGGTATCTGACCAACTCCACAGGGGCCGACCTACCAAGGGGGCCCTCAAAATTGAACCCAACTGAGTAGTGATCGGACCAACCGACTGGTTCCACCACCAAATGGAGGAAGACCAGGTCAAGAGAGTGACCTCCCTTGTGTGTAGCTGAGGAAACAACCTGTGTAAAGCCTAGAGATGTCATCTCCTGGAGGAAATGTTGACCAAAAAGCAAAGATTCGTCATCAACCCAAGCACTGAAGTCACCCAGAACCATCAGTCTGGGCGACTCCAAGGCCGTGTCAGTGGCAAAATCTGCTATTTCCTGCAGAAAAAGCTTCTCATCACCTGGTGGACGATAGATGAGGGCAATCCTGCACCCTACACCAGCTACCACAGTACACTCAAATGACCTGGCCTCTTCAACTGGTACACCAGTTAGGCCCAATTCGGTCTTGAAACAGACCGCCACCCCCCCACCCCCCTGCGATCCAATCTCGGGCGATATATAACCGAGTACCCGGTGGGAACAGCAGCCTCTAAAAAAGGGGCTGCATTCCCATCCAACCAGGTCTCGGTAATGCAAACCAGATCTGCCCTAACAACAAAGTCTGAAATAAAGGCCAGTCTTGTTTGCGACAGATCCTGGCATTACATAACGCCGAGTTGAAGCCAGGGGTGTGTCCCTACCACTTACTCTCCCAAACTGGAGGTGCCCTTGGGTATGGGAACCAGAACAGAATCACCACGTTTTAGATACCATTTCGCCCCAGGGCGTCTTCTGGGCCTAACCACCCCTATGGGAAGGCCCGCTCACTCGCTGTCCTCAACCCCACCACCCCTGAACTTCACACCTTCTTCAAGCAATCCCCAGCACCCAACAATGATGGTAAACATGAGCAGGCAGGGGGTAAGAGAAGGCTGAGGGCAATGGAGAGCGAGGCTGAATAGCATAGGACAGGAGGAGCAAGCAGGCACATCTAGCTGCTCAATTTATAAAACAATAAATATAATAAAATTGCAGAAACACCACCAATCCTAAGCTTCTCTCAAACTTCCTACGACAAAATTATACTACTTCAAATGATAACAAACAACTAAAAATTAAGATTAAACTAAACCAACTCCCTAACACATAATCTTATTTATTGATTAAACCCACAGGTCCTCTCACAGCCTGGGGGTCAACCAAAAACAATTTTAAATTACTCCCAGGTCCTCTCTCTACCTGGTACCTACAAAAACAAATTAAACACTCTCACTACTAATTTAAACAAAAAATAAATAGACAACAAAATAATAAAATACATAATAATAATAATAATAAACAAAGGAAATAATTTAGAAGCCACCCTCCGGGAATCTCTCACATTGCCGGAAAACAGGTGGAATCAAAGATGTTATAAGGCACTCTTACTGCTCACATTATTTTCACTAAACAAACAAAAAAGAAAGAATATTTGCAGTCAGCAGAGGTCCCGTCTAGCTGTGGATATTTCCAAATACAGCTACTGCGTAAACACAGGATGCAAAAGTCAAAATACCCACCCTAATGTCAGTAAAAGCAGCGAACAATATAAATCCATTCTTCAAAATCTCAGCCTTCGAATTCCATCTCCAATTCAAATCGCAGAAAGGCCACTAGCAGGTTGCAGGTTCCAATCAGCCTTCCAAGGGGAAAAATTACCCCAGAAAGTCAGTGGCCCACTACTTCAACTCCAGAAGGAGACAGCCCCCCAGCTGGCTACCCCAGGAATCTAGAGGAAGGGGAATAAAGGACAGGCCCTCCAGCCTACCCCACTCCCCACCTCTGTGTGTGACACTTACCCTGAGGTCCCTCAGGAACCCTGCAAGCCCAGCTATTAAAGCCCAAAATTACCAATCTCAGGAAAAAAGCTTTCAATATGCCAGAAATGTCACTAAAACTTCGTGTCCCATTTATTTTAGAGGCTCTTCCAGACAACTTCACTTGGTCACCACTCCCAGTAATCCAATGGCCACATACAAATATAATCCAGGGGCACTCCAAAAAATGCAGCCAACAGTTCTAATCTACACGCAGGATACCAATTTCCAATCCGCAGGCTTGCTTAGGTTCGACTAGTGACCATACCACTCCCTGCGCAAATATTAACGAGCGGAAAGCAGTGGAAGTTCCAAAAAACTCATTCCAAACCCGAAAACTCGATCCGAACACAGAGATCAATAAAAAAAGACTCAAAGAGTCAGTAAACAACGCTTCACTGAGATGTCTCCACGTCAAAACGCCGCAGCTCTTCATGGCTCTCCCCAGTACTCTTTCAGCACACTGGGTCCCAGCCCGTATAGCAGATTCAAACCTAGCCGAAAACGGAGAACAGAAACAAATGTACACCAGATACGCTAACACTAAACAAAGGCGGGTAAACGGTGGTGACAATAACGGAAAGCAAAAAAAACACAAACTATATTAATAAAACAAAAAGCAGTGAGAAATAAATGAAAAATAAGACGGCAAAAGGTGAGACAAGTACTAGGAACAAAACGGCTAGCCCAGCGTGGCCGGTCAGGCAGGCGGTGGGCGGGGACTCAGAAAAAGCTGACGTAGTTAAGAAAATACAAAAAATGAAAGCTTTAGGTTATCATAGAAGAGTTGAGGAATGCTTGGCCATCTCCAGTGGTAATTGTAAACTAAAAAGAAGGGAGTGTTAGAATCTGCCTTGATTTTAGGAAACTTAATCAAGTGTCAGAATTTGACAGTTATCCTATGCCCAGAATAAACGATTTGGTAGACAGACTGGGGAGTACAAAATATATCAATGGTTACTGGCAAATCCCTTTAGCTAAAGAATCCAGAGATAAAACTGCATTCACCACTCCTGTTGGATTCTGTCAGTTCATCACCATACTGTTTGGTTTACATGGTGCACCCGCTATATTCCAGCAATACATGGATGTAATTTTATCCCCTCACACTGGTTATTGTGCTGCGTACCTGGATGATATCGTGGTGTACAGTCCAGACTGGAAAAGCCACCTGGAACACCTACGAGCAGTTATCCAAGCTATCAAAAAGGCAGGTCTGACTATTAATCATGCCAAATGTGTATCGGGCATGCAGGAAACCAGATATTTGGGCTATGTGTTGGGAAATGGAGAAGTTAAGCCAGAAATTCCTAAAACAGAAGCTGTAGCTAGCAGCCCTGTCCCTAAAACAAATAAACATGTTAGGTCATTTTTAGGGCTGGCTGGTTATTATCGGAGATTTGATCTTATCTGTGTCAGTCTTCACCATTCATCACTATTGGATTATAGCCCTCTGGAGCTAGGAACCCACGGGAGACTTTTATTTGTGTGTGGGTAGAGCTGACGCAGGGCAGTGACACCCTCGAGGCCGATGTACTACGTGGCGCTCGCGGGTTGGCCGTTAACTGCTGTCAGTTCCGCCCCAACCTCAGTTTTTCTTTTCTCACCATAGTGTAAGGACCTTGTGTGGAGTGCTTCGCTTCAAGCAACTGCGTAGTAGTTTTGTGGCCTTGTTCACTCAGTAGATCGGTTCTGTTTCGCCCAACTTTTACTCGACGCCACGTTCCTTTTATTATTTTACAGGTACATCGAATACTGTATTTTGTTTTCATTTTCTATCTGGTCATGTCTTGTTCTAGGGGCAAAAAGTAATCGAAGGCGGGGCAGCCTCCCAGCATCGGTGCCCCTGCAGCCGCCAATATTCCATCACGTACCAGCAAGACCATTGTCTCACCTGCCTCGGCTCGGCCCATGACATGGACAACTGCGACACCTGTTTCTCGATGGACCGCCGCGTTCTTGAGTTGCGTGCGTTGAAAATAGGGTGTACGCTGCTGACTTTTGGGGGACGGACTCGCAGTCGGTGGGCCAAGGCCAGGAAACTTGACCCCTCCACCTCTTTCAGCTTTGCCGCGGCAGGGCCTTCTTCCAGGGTGCAGGAGGCCCAGTCCGGCCCTCTTGGGGTCGGGCGGGAGGCACCACCTTGGCAGTCACCTCTCTTCGGAGGTGAGGGCTCCCCTAGTGTCATGTCCTGGGGCCTGTGGGCCCAGGCTGGCAGCATCATCAATGCCGTCTGTCAGTGCCATTTTGAGTTCTGGTGCCGCTTGTGGGGTTGTGGGCCCAGGCTAATCCTCAGTGCTGTTCTCACTGCCAGCATCGCTCATGGTGCCGGAGATGGTAGTGGTGCTGTTCTAGGTGCCGTTCATAATCTCAGTGTTGTGCACAGCGCCGGGGCTCAGGGCAGCACCACCTCCAACTCTGGTGCCGTTCGCAGCACCGGGGAAGGGGGTGGTGCTACGGTAAGCGCTGTCTCTGACTCCAATGCCATTTGCGGCTCTGGGAAGGAGAGCATCATTGCTGCTGGTACCGTCTCTGGCTCCAGCACCATTCGTGGCACCGGGGAGGAGGGTGGTGCCATAGTCTGTGCTGCCTCGAGGCTTCGGTGCCATGGCTGGTGTCAATTCCAACTCTGGTGCCATTCGCAGTGCCGGGGGGAGTGCGGTATCAGCCATGGTGCCGTGCCTGGCTCCTGCACCATTTCTCGGTGCCGAAGTTGAGATTGGTACCACTCGCGGCCCAGGAACGGGCAGGGGTCGAAAAGTCATCTGGCATCAGGCCTCTGTGTCCACTTCCTTGAAGGAGGACTTGGGGTCTGATCCAGACTGGCTCCCGAACTCTTCAGAGTCTTCTGACCCCTCAGTGTCCACCACTTCGGCCCCCACTCAGCCTCCCTCTGTGGGATGGGCAATTCCTGCCGATTCTGGGGTCAGTGGCACTGACCAGCCAGCAGTGGTCCAGGGGGCTGCTGCTGTGCAGCCCAGAGTCAGTGGGTTGTCTGTCCCATCAGCTGGGACACCCCTTTCTCTGGTGTGCCTGGACAGTCCGAATTTGGGACAGCTCAGGGCACTCATGGAGGGGGAGGGTGCTGCATCTTGGGTAGACTCTTCGGGGTCCGTCCAGCGTTGCCAGCTACCTAGGCTGGTGGTTTCGAGGCAGAGGGATCTTTCAGATTCTGAGGGGTCTGGATTCAGTGTAGCAGCCTCTCTCTGGGACCCACTCAGGTTCGGGGAGGAGCCGTAGTGTGGATCCTCGCTCTTCCCTTTCTCGCTCCTTGAGAGAGACCTCTACTTTGGAGGCCACGGACCGTCTTTCTGTACTCACACGGTCCCGGTCGCCTCATAGTGGGGATTCTTCCCTTGGGCACAGCTGTAGCCATTCCAAACCAGTTGAACAGCTGTTGGCTGCTGGGGTCTCCGGGTCTCCCTCCCAGTTGGGAGCCTCTGCTTGTCCTTCCTGCCTGGGTAGAGGACGCTCTTCTCCTGAGAGGAGTTTGGCCCCTATTCCTCTGGCTCCATCCCTTTCTCTCCCAGGTATTTCCAGTCCTAGGGGGCCTCTGACCTGGGAGCAATGTAGGGGCTCAGCTGCGTATTTCCCATCTTTTTTTTTTTTTTAGACTTTTTTCCCCTCCGGTTGCAGTCTGCAGAGCCTCTCTCAGGCATCCTGCCTACTCCTGCCCCGCCTGAAGTCCTCCTACCTGTTCCTCCTCTCTCCCCCTCCTCTAGCCATGATCAATACCCCCAGCTTAACCCCTCTGGAGTGGGGCTGCCCCTCCTTTTTTGGGTGCTCTCAACAGTCAGCTCCGATGTGGCAGAGGACCCGGGTGGAAGAACCTGGAAGGCCAGACAGGAAGGACCCGGCTGTGGGAATGGGGGCAGGTGTCATCGCCTACTCCGCAGACCGAGGTTTTCCCTGTTCTGGTGAGCTCTTCTTTCCTCCCTTCCATGCGTGTGCACATCCCGACGTATGGTGCAAAGCAACCCCTGCCTTGCGTCGGGCACGCCAGCTATGTGCTGTTCAGCAAGCTACAGCACTCCCGGTCTCCACCAGGAGCCGCTGATGCGCTGAGTGATCCCTGACTGCCCCCTTGTCGTTAAGGAGAGCAGCCCTGTGGATGCTCAATCCTTTCCCACCCCCTGCCGTCTCCCCCAGTGCAGCGAGCTCGCTCCTGAACTCGGGTCACTGGCGTGGCATGAGGTGTGGCGTCCAGCGCCTCAACCCTCAGTGTCACCGGGCTGGCCATATTTCCCATCTTACGATAGAGCCATAGATGAGAGGGTGTTCCACTACGCTTCCACACAGCCTGACCCCAAATCACTGGACTCATCTGCATCCTCATCCCTCTCTTCAGATACACAGAAAGATCAGGAATTACAGTAGGTACGTAATTTTCATTTGTTGGTGTTTTGTTGCTCTGCTGAACCTGTGCCAGAACCTCCAGCTTTGATAGCTTGCAAGGCATCCAGCCATCACTGCTCCAGTTGCTGTGTCTCTTCTCTGCTGTGTTTCTTCTTCTTTTTTTGTTGTATAGCCCACCAATGGAGCAAAATGTAGCCAGAGCTGATAGGGCTGTGAAGAGCTATCAAATGACCAAAGTTATTTTCTTGTTGGTGCCATATGGTGCTGTTTAGTCACAATCATCAATAACCGGCATGCTGCTAATTCAGTCCTCTTGAATTTATTTAGTCAGAGTACATACTACTGTGTGTGTGTGTGTGTGTGTGTGTGCGTGTGTGTGAGCATGCAACCTGTTGTGCCCATGGGAATGAGATAGCTAACACAGCTGCACTGTCTCTAATCTGATACTGTAGTCTGACTTTCCGAGTTTCAGTAAATTTCAGAACAACATATAATGAGTTAACCTCTAGGTTGCTGAAAGAAATAGAATAAATCTATTAGATTGAGCTGGACAGATGATAGAAACAGCAGTTTAAAAGGTTTTTTTTTTTGTTAATATCCTGAGAAGTTCTGAGGTACAATACAGTAGCATTCCCCCTCCTTTCAGATGCCTTTAACATAGAGCAGCAAATAGCAAAAATCAGAGGGGGAGAGCACTATTTTGCAGCTGTGGAGGAATACTTTGAAAAGTCCAAAAAGGGAGTTCCATGATCAGCCATTTTAGAGCTACAGTCTGATCCCAAAAGGGTTGTAGTTTCCTCCCACAGCCCTAAAAAGGCAGTTAGGCTTTCAGGTTCTGTCACTGCCTGCTCTTTTTTTTCCTATGACTGGTGCTGGCAGTACAGTCTCAGTTTGGACTATTGTTTCTGCTTCTACTTTGGCTGCCATTCTTCTGGTAATCACTCCTGGACTTGCTGCAGCAGAATCCATACCTTTCTTCTATGCTTCCCTGGTACCAGGTCTACTACCCATGCACAAAACTCCTGACTTATAGTATGCATGGTGTAAATCCCATGGTTGACACCATTTGTCATCGAGGCGCAGATCAGGAAGCATAGGAAAACCAGGAGCAGTTTCAAAATTTGTAAATAGAGTTTTATTTTTCTTAATAACAGCAAAATAAAAAGTACAAATTATTCAGTATAACTATTTACAAAGGCAGTACAAACAAAGAAAACTAAGTCCTTCTGCTGAGGGTATCTCTTAATTCCAAGTTTCAGTCTCTCAGCCTCTAACTCTCCTTGTCTCTCTAGCAAAATCATTGCTGCTCTTTTTATAAGTCTTTGTCTGGGAACTTGTTAAGAGAGCCTGCTTCTCACATATTGTTCTTGTAAGTTTACAAAATGTTCTTGTCAGTTTTGTTCCTTGCAGATGCAGCAAAACAGTACATGGTGTCCCATAACTGACCTCTTGTTAACAACTCTGCAGAGGGCTTAAAATCTGCATCTTAAGTTAACCCCATTGAGTTCCAAATAGCTTTTTGCAGTCATTGCAACAGTATAACTATATACAGTTTTAAACAAAGGGATCCCAGTATCAGTGAAATTTCCACATAAAGACTCATATATATTTTTTTATAACTGCAGATATGCAAGGGGGAAGAAAAGACAAAAATAGCAAGGGAAGGCAGAGAGATAGCGGGAGGTGGAGAATTGCGAAACCATCAGAGTGATCAGTTCCTAGGTCTCACAAGAAAATTTGGTTGTGCAACCAGTTGGAGATGAGACAGAAAAGGAGAGGCTAGAACGGACCTTTGTGTTTAAATTCTTTCTGCATAACAAATGGGGCAGGGCTTTCTTCAACCATGTCATGGTGGGCACGCTTGCACGTAGAATAAGGGGTTGAGTCCAGTAATGATGGATGCTATTCTACCAATTCTGAAACGTTGCAGTTCAGCATCCTTGGAGAATGACCACTAGCACAGCTTTGCACATTAATATGAAGAACCTTCCAGCTGTAACTGCATCGTGGCCTAATTAGAAAGCTCAACAAAATAACTTTAGCTTTCCTTTTGTATTGAAACAGGATTTAACCGAATTGCTTCAAGGAAGGCGCTTTTTTTCCCCTTCAGCATCATTAACACTGGTACAAGCTTCTGTTCAGCTGGCTGACTTGAGGAAGATACACACAGAACACATCAATGAATGCTCTCCTGCAAAGGAGTACCTGAACGCTTTGATTTTTGCTCAGAAACTGATTCTTGAGCAGGTACTATATGTTATCGACTAGTATACTATTTGTACACGTATATTAAAAAAAACCAACTTATGTGAGTAGGATCCTAACATACAAATGTGTTGCGACACATTAGTGGCCAAACCTGATATTAGTTGGACTTCAGCTATTTTTGATTTTTTCTGAACATCAATTAAAAATGGATGAAAACAATAAGCTTGATAAGTTAACATAGCGAGTGTTACTGCCACCTTGTTCTTCTAGTTAAGTTAATGGCCCAGATATTCAAACTGCGCCAGTTTGTGGTGCAAGCCTGTGCGCCGCTCAAAATAGTTGTGCAGGGGTGTGGCCAGGCGATATTCAACGGAGTTGCGCTATGGCGCAACTGCTTTGAATCTAGCCCCTGGCCACCCCACTGTGCATGGCACAGTGGAACTGCGCCAGCGCAAGTGGTCAGAGTGGAGCATTGAGATGCGGTGGCGCAGGTTCCATTTCGCCATGCACAGCACCTGCGATATTCAAAGGGTGACATGCAAATGGTGCCATAATTTGTGCAAGGCGCACGGGGGGCCATTTGCATCTGATTACGGCCCTATTTGCATGCCATTAGCATGCAGGTGCACCGATCCCTGATGACTTGCGCCTGGTGCCCTGCCAGGCAGCAGCCATCGAGACCGCGCCTACAGCCCGATCCTGGGGCGTCCGTGAGGGACAATAAATATCTCCAATCCTGGTGGTCAGTGGACGCAATTAGCCCGATCGCGGGCATAACTGTAACACCCCAGTAGCGATCGCGGGCATAACTATACTCCCGGTAGCCCGATAGCGGGCATAACTACTCACCCCAGTAGCCCAATTGCGGGCATAACTGTACTCCCCTCCGCCCAGTAGCCGATCGCGGGCATACCATATTCCCCACCGAGTAGCCCGATTGCGGGCATAACTTATAACTCCCCATTAGCCCGATCGCGGGCATCAGTATCCCAAAGTTCAATATCCTGGTGGTCCAGTGGACGAGCGAACCCGATCGCGGGGCGGCATTCCTCACCCCAAGTCCAAAATCCCTGGTGATCTAGTGGACGTAACCCCACCGCCCACGAGGCCCCACCACCCGCCCCGTCAGCGCGGGGGCGGCACACCTTCCGCTGCCCACCGACTGACAGCTCGGTATGGCTGCCGCCCTTTGGTTCGAAACACGGGCCAATGGCGTGCAGCTCGTACTAGTCCGTCAGATATGAATGAACATTCATTCATATCTGGACTAATAAACAGTATAGAGCTGCTACGCCCATTGGCTCATGCTCTGAACCAATGGGCGTGCAGCCACTCCAGCTTATCAGTCAGCGAGCAGTGGGGCAGCAACGCGGTGGGGTGCTGCCTCGCCGGCTGGCGGGAGGGGAGGCGGCGTGGTGAGGCTCCGTGGGCTGGTGGGGTGGGGGTCCACTAGATCACCGGGATTTCAGACTTGGGGTGAGGAATGCCGCCTGCGATCGGGCTCCGTTGGTCCACTGGACCACCAGGGATATTGGACTTTGGGGTGGGGATACTGATGCCCGTGATCGGGCTAATGGAGAGTTACGTTATGCCTGCGATCTGGCTACTGGGGGATACTGTTATGCCCACGATCGGCTACGGCGGTCCACTGGACCACCAGGGATATTGGACTTGGGGGGGGATACTGATGTCTGCGATCGGAGCATGGGGGGGCACCACCAGGTGCGGTGGGAACAAGTCGAGAGCCACCCACAGGTGGCAGCTGCTGTGTTGCACCCTGCAATGCGGCAGCTCACCTGTGGGTGGCCCTCGACTTGTTCCTTTTTTTTTCGGCATAACTTTGTGCAGGCGCAGGTGGGGTTGTGCTTGCAAAAAACTCTGCAGCCGGGCTGAATATCGGGCTGTGCAGTTTATGCACAAGCACCCACCAGCCTGCATACATTACTGATGCGCCGCGGTGCACTTTTCCCTTTTAAATATCGCACTGGGGTGCATCAGTGGGTTGTGCATGGCGCAACACCATTGTGCCATGCGCAACCCTCTTGAATATCTGGGCCAATGATTTTACTAGAACAGTATATGCTTACTAAGAATGTGCTGGATGTCTTTGTTTCTAGGGGTGTGATGAAACAGTAGCTGTAGCACTGATGATCCCTTTTTAGAACATAAAGGGTCCCATATTTAAAAGGTTAGCATGCTGCTAGCAATATTAACAATGCGCTAACTGGGTCTTATGGGATCAGACAAGGCGGGGGTCATATTCGGCAGCACCCCGTGCATGGTGCTAAGAGGTTAGCATGTTCTCACAGAATATACAGTTGTGTCCAACCAGAGGAAGGATCTCTCTTGCATACAGGACACAGTGGTATAGTCAGAGGTTTTGAAAGCATTAAACAGCACCAGCGTAGCACTGTTTAATGTTTTCAGAACTCCCTTTATCCATTGCACAGTGGTTCACAAACGCCCAACCACCACCCCACCACCACACAGCCAAGTGTTGGGCAGTGGACTGACAACAAGAGCTGTCAGTCCTTTTTAGTGTCCCTTATTGAATGCCAGTCCTCTCACTGAATAATATCAGTGTACTACTTCCTGGTAGCCTGGTGCCCCAGGCCTCCTTGATTGCCCATCCACAGCATTTCCCTACTCTGGTAGTCTAGTGTCTCCACACCCCCTGCTTGCCCATCCACACACTGCATAATATCAGTAAACTACTCCCTGGTAGTCTAGTGCCCCAGGCCTCTCCTGTTGCCCATCCACACACTGCATAATATCAGTCCATTACTCCTTGGTAGTCTAGTGCTCCCAGACCTCCTCAACTGCCTGTCCACACACTGCATAATACCAGTGCGGTACTTCCTGGTAGTCTAGTGCCCCTAGACCTCCCCAGTTACCCATCTGCACACTATTTCCCTACTCCCTTGCTGTCTAGTGTCTCCATATCCCTGGCTCGCCAGCCATGCACTGCATAATGTCGGTGTACTACTCCTTGGTAGTTTAGTGCCCAAGACCTCCCGATTGCCTATCTGCACACAATTACCCTACTCTGGTAGTCTAGTGTCTCGGCACACACCCCAGTGACCAGTCCACACACTGTATAATATCAGTGCACTACTTCCTGGTAGTCTAGTGCCCCTAGACCTCCGCAGTTACCCATCTGCACACTATTTCCCTACTCCTTGATAGCCTAGTGTCTCCATACCCCTGGATTGCCAGTCCACACACTGTATAATATCAGTGCACTACTTCCTGGTAGTCTAATGCCCTAGACCTCCCCAACTGCTTGTCCACTCACTGTATAATATCAGTGCAGTACTCCCTGGTAGTCTAATGCCCCAGACCTCCCCAACTGCTTGTCCACACACTGTATAATATCAGTGCACTACTTCCTGGTAGTCTAATGCCCCAGACCTCCCCAACTGCTTGTCCACTCACTGTATAATACCAGTGCAGTACTTCCTAGTAGTCTAGTGCCCACAGACCCATCTGATGGCCCACCTGCACATTATTTCCCTACTCCCTGGTAGTCTAGTGTCTCCACACGCACCCCAGTGACTAGTCCACACACTGTATAATGTCATTGCACTACTCCATGGTAGTCTAATGCCCCCAGACCTCCACGATTGCTTGTCCGCACACTGTATAATATCAGTGCGGTGCTCTCTGGTAGTCTAGTGCCCCCAGACCTCCCCCAATTACCCATCTTCACACTGTTTCTCTACTCCCTGACAGCCTAGTGTCCCCTACCTCCAGATTGCCAGTCCACACACACACTGTATAATATCAGTGCGGTACTCCTTGGTAGTCTAATGCCCCCAGACTTCCCCAACTGCTTGTCCACACACTGTATAATATCAGTGCAGTACTTCCTAGTAGTCTAGTGCCCACAGACTTATCCGATTGCCCACCTGCACATTATTTCCCTACTCCCTGGTAGGCTAGTATCTCCACATGCACCCCAGTGACCAGTCCACACACTGTATAATATCAGTGTAGTACTCCTTGGTAGTCTAGTGACCTCAAACCTCCCCAACTGCTTGTCCACACACTGTGTAATATCAGTGCAGTACTCCCTGGTAGTCTAGTGCCCCCAGACCGCCCCAATTGCTTGTCCACACACTGTATAATATCAGCGCAGTACTCCCTAGTAGTCTAGTGCCCCCAGACCTCCTTGATTGTGCATCTACATGCTGCATAATACCAGTGCAGTATGTCCTAGTAGTCTAGTGCCCACAGACCTCTCTGACTGCCCACCTGCACACTATTTCCCTACTCCTTGGTAGTCTAGTGTCTCCACACACCCCAATGACTAGTCCACACACTGTATAATATCAGTGCACTACTCCTTGGTAGTCTAGTGTCTCCACAACCCCCCCAATGACTAGTCCACAGACTGTATCATATCAGTGCACTACTCCCTGGTAGAGAGTCGGGTGCTGCCAGATCTCCCCAATTGCTTGTCCACAGACTGTATAATATCAGTGCACTACTTCCTGGTAGTCTAGTGCCCCCAGACCTCCCTGACTGCTCGTCCACACAATGTATAATATCAGTGCACTACTTCCTGGTAGTCTAGTGCTCACAGACCTCCCCAATTGCCCATCTGCGCACTATTTCCCTACTACCTGGTAGTCTAGTGTCTCCCTCTCCCCCAATCACTGGCCCAAACACAGTACAATAGTATTATGCCCTGTTCCCTGGTAATCTAGTGCCCCTGAACCCCTGGTGGATCAATGTAAAACCCTCCCTCCCAGCCCATCCACTCACCCTCTTTCCCCACCTTTGTTGTCACCCAGCTCACCCCTATTGGACAGTACAGTGCTCCCCTGCCATCCTCAGTTGTAACCAACACAGTCCTTCACACTACCTCGGCCTTCTGCTGGCTGGTAAGGGGTAAGTGAAGTGCAGTGGAACTGGGCCCTTTGGGGACCAAGTGACCAGGGAGGAAGGCGAGAGAAGTTCAGTGAAACTGGACCCTTAGTGATCAAAATATTTGTCCTTAATATTAATGTGTCCTTAGTGTGTTGGTCGAACAGTACTTGAGAATTAAGAAATCGCAGCCACAAGAAATGTCCTCAATATCATGATGTCCTTAGACAAATTTTACTATATTATCAGTTAAACCCCACAGTAATTTGCATGCAACTATTCAAAATGCTTTTTATTAAGGAATTTATCTATAATTAAAGCAGCTATACATGGTGGCGATGACATTTTTGACCTATACTTTTTTATTCTATTTTAGATTGCTTGTTATCTCCCAGCTTGTATAATAGCACTCTTTCTCCATTTTGAGTCTGCTTTAGCATTTTGTTCCATTTGAATTGAGAAAAGGAGCACTCCTTATAATATGACAGACCAGGGTTTTTAACAATATTCTCAGCTGTTTTTATGTTTGCTTGCACGCATGTGCAAGAAACATAGTGCCATCATCCGAGTTTTTGTAGGTGTGGCACCCTGTCTTCCAATTCAGTCAGTGTGTTTGCAGGCACAGCCACAGTTCACCAATGAATGCTGCAGCTGTCTATGACAGCAGTTGAAAATGCAGTGGCGTACGGTTGAAAGGGAGAGACCGCTTCAGTGAGCAGCGAGAAGATAGTGTTGATTAGCATGTTGACAGCAATCCTGCTTGTATATGTCTCTGCTTTCTCTTCCTGGAACATAAATTCAGTTTGAAGTTAACTTTTCCTAGGATTATCTTTCTGGGAGGAGGCAAGTGACTAAAATGACATCCTTGGAATGTTTCCAAAAAAAGATCTAATTGCCATCCTTGGAATGTGGAGTCAGAGTTCAGGGTAGGAGCGGCATTGACAAAAGCATGAAAACAGAACCCCAAAGAGACTGAAAAAGTAGATGCAGTTGTCATCTGTTGGCACACCTGATCAGTATTGTAATAATATTCTCCAACCCTCTGAGTGTCTCTGAATAGCGCTCCCCCCCACCCCCGTCTGTCGCACACAGTATGGCTGACAGGGGTGCTCAATCCCCATTGGCTCTTGCTCTCACCCCAGAGTTCTAGATGCCATGCTGGGAGCCCATCGTGTGGCATAAGTGAAATAGTGACAGAAGTTGCCCAATCTTCGTCGGCTCAATTAAGCCCCCAAAAGAAACAGACTTCCAGTTGCATGCTGGGAGCCCACCCAGCTGGCACACGTCTGTATGGCTGATGGGGTGCCCACACCCGTCGGCTCCACTGACCCCCAAAAAATCTTCCAGCTGCCACGCTGAGAGCCCACCCAACATGGCACAAGTCCCAGCGTGTCTCCTAAACAGAAAACAAACACCTGAAAAGATTGTCTTGCCCAACTTCTCGCCCACCACTCTGAGCATCCACCTCCCCCACCCCCTCCCCCCACTTACCTCCGGAGGCAGCGAGGCGTCTTGGTGGACCAGGAACACGCTGCACTCTTCAAAGCCGACCGCGAACTGAAGAAATGCCGGTAAGCTGTATAATGGAAGAAATAGGGTTTTTTCAACTTTGATGCACATCTCAGGCATTTTTTGGAATTTTGGCACTAAATTTTTAACATGAGGTTTTTGGGACCCCTCCTCATGAATTCTGGCACTGTCATGGCGTTAATCGGCCCGGAAAGGTGATTTTGCAGTCACTGCATGGAACCACCTTTCGGGACCGATTTATGAAATGACAGTGTCAAGTCATGAGGTAGGCCCCAAAACCTATATTTGAAAATGTGGTGAAAACATTCCTCAAAATGACTGCTTTATGAGCGTACTGGCAGTTCCTACGCATGCTCGTAAGTTCGTGAATTTTTAATATTTTCATTCCAGATTTTCAACATTGCCATTTTACCACACCTCCTTATGAGCAGTATAGCTGTCATTTTCACATCTTAGCCCAAATGTGTTTCCACGCATGCTAGCGCACAATGGCTGTCAATTGCTGAAATAAATGTTCGGGACAGATTAAGAAAATCACAGCAACACTGTTCATGGAGAAGAGGTCTTATAATAGCTATGTTAAAAATTTAGTGACAAAAATCCATAAAATGACTGTGTTACAAGCAAGCATTGAACAGTTTCCACGCACCCTCGTATGTTCATGAATTTGTAATATTTTCAGTTCAGATTTTCACCACTGGCATTTTCCACACTTCCTTATGAACAGTACAGCTGTCATTTTCACACCACGGCGAAATGTGATCTTCCTGGACATAAAGTCTCCACCACTTATTCACACTAATGGGATCTATCACTGGGGCTAGGACCCAGCAGGAGCAACCTTTTTTTTGCAGGAGGGCTGGCGCCAGAGATGGAGCCTCAAGGAGCGGCACCTCGAGCCTCTGCTCATGCGGCAGTGACCGTCTCGGCATCAACCCTCCAGCCGCATCAGTTCCATTTTTCCCGCCGTCGAGTGCACTACTGTAGCGGCGTCGCTCTGCATCGCCAGAGTCAAACTCGAAACTAGCAGCAGTTTTCAGTTTATTATTTTGTAGTATTTTTGAATAAAGTTCCCCACGATAATTTATTCTTATCAAGAAAAGAAGTCTCAGCCTACATTGTGAGGGTAGGCCATAAGGGGTCAGGTAGCGGTAGGGAGACTTAATGTAACTATTCAGTCGGCGGGCTGGAGTCCGATCCGCTGCCTTCTCCGAGGGGCCTGACAGCGGATGGTCCAGTGCCCGAGGGGATGGGCGGTCCCCCGGGAAGCATAAAAGTGAACGGCCGCTTTCTCGGCACCGTTCGGCCTTGAGCTTTTCTTCGACCCATAGGTCTAAAAAGAGAAGGCATCACTCAAGGTTGCCCTCTGATATGTCTGCGCGTCGATGGTTGGTCATTGGGGTCAGTTGCTGGTCTCCTCGTCCGGAGTCTCCGGTTTCTGGTTCTGGTCACTGACCTCTTCAACATTGGAGCCCTTCCCGCCTTCTGATAGGGCTTCTGATGAGCAGTTTCATCAGTGGGCCACTCTGATATAAAGCAATGGACTCGGGGCTGGTCCAGCTGCCTGGTCGATCACTCTGGGCCCCTCGGGTTCTTGAGGATCGGGCAGGGTGATTGGGCCTCCTAGTCGTGTGGCACCCTCTTGGTGCCGTTGACTCCGCGCTCAGGTGTTTTCCCCCCTCACATGGCTGCGGCGCAGGGGGTCAGACCGATGCCTGTATCTCCTGGTATTCTTCCTTCTTTTCCCTCAAATCCTAATTTTCGGGGCCCTGGATTGGTTTTGGCACCATTGGCATCTGTGGGTCGCTCAGCACCATTTTCGGCACTGATGTGCCTGCCCGGCACCGATCCTCGGTGCCGATGTACTTCGGCACCATCCTCTGTCTGCTTTTGGCGCCATGTTTTTCTTCAGCGCGAGGCCTGGCTTTTCTTCTGCCAATCTTCAAGATTTCTCCTCTCAAATTCTTTTCCTTCTTCTTTTCTACTGATTTTCATTCCTTTCAAACAACATGAAGTCTTGCTATATTATAGACATTAGCAGTTTGTTCCAGCTCTAGAACTGCCCTGGGTGAAATGGTTAAACCATTCCAAAATAGAATTTTGCACGAGAGCAGCTCTATCTGTGTCATTTCAAACTTGAACTGTCAGATTCTTTACTCCGCCTCAGTGAACAGTCGCTCGGAGATTTCTCCTTCTGCTCGGTTCATTTCTCAGTTTAAAAGTGTTTTCTCGGTTGGATTTAACCGAGAATAGTTTTATTTAACATAAAAACGTTCGGTTCAAGCTCTATCTGTGGTAACCGTAAGTAAATGAAGGTTTTGTCTGTGTGGAACTTGTAAGTTATCGGTTCGGTTTTGAACCGATCAGTGGTTTAAAACTCATTTAAAACTAAAAGTTACTATTTTAGAGTGCGGTTCCCGGTTCTTATCGGTTCTAAAAAACAGATTTATTACGGTTTTCCAATACCCGTGACACGGTTAGGAACCGATAAAGGGTGTCTTGCCTGGCACTGCCGTTAAAGGACAAGTTTTTAGTTAGGCTGGCATTATGTCTGAAACCCAAAGAAAACCGGGCCCACTGGGTTTCAACACTGTGATGTTTGTGGGGAAGTCTTTGCCAAGGCTGACCCACACCCATGTGTTTGTGTCTGAGGTTTGACCACCTCCAGTCAGACTGCCAGGTATGTAAAATTTCCTGCAGCCACCCTGGAAAAAGATTGGGCAGGCTTAGGGGCGAGGCCAAAAGTCCGTGACCGGATGGCCAGCCGGTTCGGTGCCAGCCGAACCAGAGGAGTGCCCTCTGACCAGGGCCAGACTTCCTCAAGCAAAGAAAAGCTGGTTCTGAGGAACCAATTCCAGTAAAGAAAACAAGAAAATCAGCAGGTCCAGGTCCAAAATTCCTTCTCCAACTGCTGCAGAGATAACAAAAGCCATACAAATTGTCCAGTCACTGTCTCAGGGGTCGTCCGAACCACCACTATCTGATAAAAGTCGGTTCGTCCGGTCCCAGTAGTTCAGGATTATGATATTGAGGAATTTTATGAACCAGAGGAGGGGAGGAGGATTATGAACAGTATGAATGTGGCTGGGAAGGTCTGGGTGTGCCCATTGAGCGGACATCTCCCAGACAGACCTTTAGAATCTCCCCTATGCTGTCTGAGTCCCCATCTCATTTTATGTTTTATAAAAAGTTGCTGAAACCCTCCAGCTTCCCTTAGAAGAGGCTGTGGATGAGCAAGAGGAGCCTGATTTTGTAGAAATGATGGATATTCAGAGTCTAGAGATTGTCTATTCTTTACATAAGTCTTTTAGAAACAAACAATTAAAATTTTAAAGCTCCTAATTCTGTGCCTCCTGTAGATAAAAAGATGGACAGAAGGTATACATTGTCAGGCCCTGATACAGAATTCCTTTCTCAGCAATGCAGTCATGTTGGGGTAGTTCAGGCTGCTGCCTGTGATAAAGCTAATATTCCCTTGGCTTCACATCTCCTGACAAGGATTCCAGGAAGATTGATGCCATGGCAAAAAACAGTATATGGCAGCCTCTCTGGGACTCAGGCAAGCAAATTATATGGTTATGTAGCTAGGTATCAGAAATCTAGATGGGATACTGTTATGCAGTTGGCCAAGCAGGCCCATGGCCAGCTGGCTAGTGAACTAGAACAGGTGGCTGCTGATGGCATTGAAGCTTCTAAGGTTCAGTTTCATGCTGCTGTGGATGTTAATGATGTTTCCTCTAGGGTCATGGCCACATCTGTAGCTTTTTCGTGGTTGGCCTGGCTCAGGTGTACTAGTTTGTCACAGGATACCAGACTAAGCTATGGATTTTCCTGTGGTGGGAAATTCTCTGTTTGGAAGCAGACAGAGAATTACATAGAAAGATGGATGAATATAGGACTACTTACAAGGTGCCCAGGCTAAGGGCGGCAAGCCACTCTTCAAGGCATGCCCCAGGGTAAGGGTAGCCTTTTCACAGGCCTTTCACAGACTCAGCCTCCTCTGCCTATGCTCAGAGGGGCTTCTTCAGAGGCAGGGGCAGGCGAGGGTGGGCAGACCTGCTCCCACCCCCAAGCCTAAAGCTCCAGAAACAGGCACCCTGATGGGGTGCCCAGGGCCGATCTCCTGTACCAGTGGGGCAGGCTGACACTTCAGTCAGAATTGGGCTTTAACCTCAGACAAGTGGGTTCTGGAAGTAGTAACCCAGGGTCTGGTTCTCAGCTTCAAATTTCCCAAGTTGAGAAGCAGACTTTTCTACTACAAGTGCTGAGACCTCGCTCTGAAACAGAGGTCTCATCCCTGTTAGCTCTCAGAGCAGTAGAAAGGGTTCCTCCCTGCATCAGGGCAGGGTCTGTATTCAGATACTTCCTTACCCAAAAAGACAGGAGAATGCGGCCCATTTTAGATCTCAGATATCTGAACAAGCATCTTTGAAACCCAAAGTTCAAAATGGTAACTCTGGCAATGATTTTGCCTTTCTAAGGCCGGGGAACTGGCTAGCCTCCCTGGACCTCAAGGATGCCTATTTCCATGTCCTAATCAGAAGATCCCATCAAAAGTACCTTAGATTGAACTGCCTCAGGTCATTACCAGTTCAAACAATGCCCTTGACCCTTACCTCTGCTCCAGGGTATTCACAAAGTGTCTAGCAGTGGCATTAGGAGGCAGAGGATTGCTGTTTTTCCTATCTAGAGCGACTGGCTCATTGTAGGCCAGTCCCCAGAACAGGTAAATCTCACCTGCAGGTCACCCAGCAGCTTCTCACCTCCCTGAGTTTTCTGCTAAACCTACCAAAGTCGGTTCTGGAACCGGTCCAGGTACTCACCTTTATAGGGCAGGTGGACACAAAGCTAGCCAGAGCCTTTCTTCCCCCAGAAAGGGTAAGGAATTTAGTGGCTCTGGCCTCTTCCTTCACTCTGCAGGTCTCTGACCAGCAAGACACTTTCTGCAGCTCCTGGGGCACATGGCTGCATCCACAGCTGTTGTGCAGGGAGCCAGATTTCAGATGAGAGACATTCAGTTTCACTTGAGAACCTTTTGGTCTCAGAGAAGAGACCCCTTCCAAGTTGGTCCAGTGACTCTAACCTGATCCTAGCTCTCCAGTGGTGGCAGAATCAGAGCAATTTAAGAGCGGGAGTCCCTTCATTTCCCCCTCTCACGACTTGACTCTCACTACAGATGCTTCCCTTCTGGGTTGGGGAGCCCACATGGACCTTTCCCTCAGGAGTTTGGTCCCCAGGAATCTCTGCTCCACATCAATTTGCTAGAACTCAGAGCTGTCTTTTAGCTCTTCAAGCTTTTCTGCATCTGTCCATGACAAGGTGATACAAGTCAGAACAGACAACACCACAACAATGTGTTACATCAACAAACAGGGGGCACTCGGTCTTTGGCCTTGTGCACGAGGCAATGAAGTTGTGGTCTCTGGCCTATTCCTAGACACTTCCCTCATAGATTCGTCTTCCAGGGAAGGACAATGTCTAGCGGATGCCCTCAGCAGGATTTCCCAGGGCCATCACGAATGGTCCCTGGATCCTCAAAGCTGGGATAGTTTTTGCCAGGTGGGGCATCCCTCAGATAGATCTTTTGCAGCCCAGACAATCACAAACTTCCTCTGTTCTGTTGCAGGCCTCCAGTGCTGGGCTCAGTTCCCCTGGATGCCCTTCTTCTGGATTGGGAGGGAAGTTCCTCTATGCTTCCCCCTTTCTCTCCTATTCAAAGTACTAGTCAAAATCAGATCTCAGCCTTGCAGAGTGATTCTGATTGCCCAGTTGGGCCAGGCAGCCCTGGTACCCACTCCTTCTGTCTCTGACAGTCCATCTTCCTGTGCCTCCCCAGGAATCACAATCTGTTGACTTGTGCCCAGGGAAGGGTTTGGTATCCGGACCTCAAGTCCTCAACCTCAAGGCCTGGCTCTTGAGGAGTTAGATTGCTGATTTACACCTCTCTCAGGGTGTTCTTGAGATCCTAAAGGCTTCCAGAAAGCCTTCCACTAGGATACTTATAGTTCTAAATGGAAAAGGTTTTCCATTTGGTGTGCTAGAAAAATATTTCCCCAGAATCTGCTGAATTGCCCATTTTGTTAGATTACATGGTACATCTATATTCCTTGGGTCTCAGACCAGCTACCCTGAGTTCATTTGGCAGCTGTGTCTGCGCTTTCTGTCAACTCGCAGGAAAGTCATCCCCTCTTTCCTCTCATCCTGTGTTTTCCAAGTTTTTAAGGATTACTCCATACTAATCCTTCCTTTGGAACCGGCCCTGCTTGGGACCTTAATGTTTGCATTGCCCAGTTAATGCAACCCCTTTTGAACCTCTGTCTTCTGCAGAGCTTAAGTACCTAACTTGGAAAACTGTTTTTCTAGTGGCCATCACTTCTGCCAGGCATAAGTGGTGCAATGCCTTGTCCAGTGGAGACTGACTTTATTTCTTTCCACAGGGATAAGGTAGTCCTTAGGACTAATAGGAAGTTTTGCCTAAGGTGGTTTCAGATTTCCATCTTAATCAATCTATCTCCTTCCAGTATTTTCTGACACTCCTCTTCGGTGAGGAGGTTGCACAGCCTGGATGTTGAGAGCTCTTAGTTATTATAGGCGTACCAAGGTCACAGGTTGAATCCTCAACTTTCCTTACCTATGGTGAAGTTGGGAAAGGCAAACCTGCCACTAAGAGATCAATAGCCAGGTGGATTGTCTCTTGTATCCAATTTTGTTATCAGAAAGTGGGCAGAGCCCCCAGGTTTGAGGCTGCTCATTCCTAGAGGGTACAGCTGCGTCTCTAGCTGCTGCCAGAGATATCCCTTTATTAGGGGTTGCCAGGCTGCTACTTGGAAGCGGTACACACTTTTTCAAGCATTACTCCCTGGATGTCCAGGCCAGGAGAGATGCTCAGTTTAGCTCAGCTGTTCTTCAGAGCCTATTCCCTAAGTAGGTTCTGCCCTCCTCCATGGAGGTACTGCTATGTATTCTGCTAATGTCTATAATATAGCAAGACTTCATGTTGTTTGAAGAAAAAATTACTCACCTTAGTAATGTTGTTTCTTCTAATGGAGTCTTGCTATATTATAGACCTCCCCCCCAACCTGCCCCTCTCAGAACCTCTACTTGGTGAGGTGCGGGCAACTTAGTGTGGGCACTACTTATGTCCTGTTAGCATTTTGTCCCCTTTGGGACTTTGGGGGTGTGTGTGTGTGCAGCGTGTGTGTGTTTTATTATACTTATGTTCCATTTTCTTATTATTAGAATGGTGTTAGTATTTCTGGTCCCTGACTTGAGTCTTGGGTGTTGGGACCATCACTGGTTATTATTATTTAGGTAGCCATTTGGCTAATGTAGGTTACAGCTTCCACACAGACCTTAGTGAGTTTGGCTCGTAAAGATCTGTCAGTTCAAGTTTGAAATGACACAGATAGAGCTGCTCTCGTGCCAAAATTCTATTTTGGAATGGTTTTAACCATTTCACTCCGGGGCAGTTCTAGAGCTGGAACAAACTGCTAATGTCTATAATATAGCAAGACTCCATTAGAAGAAACAACATTACTAAGGTGAGTAATTTTTTCTTCCTGTCCATGCAGTCCCTCCTGGACTGTCAGGAGATGATATTGAGCCTGACCCAGAACTTAGACTGGGTGATGATGTGGAAGGAGCAGGACCTAATCCTGTTGCAGAGCCTGTGGTCGAGGACCTGTCTTTTAAGTCTCTGCTGAAAAATTTGAATTCCACTCTTTCTCTCCAGACTGTGGATATCAATCCTGGGAAGCTTTTAAGACTCCAATACCTTCATGTTCTGGACATCCCGATGGATTTAACTCCCCTGGTACAGCCCTCCTTTGAGACGCTTTCTCAAATGGTATGGAATAATCCTGCTTTCATTCCTTCTGTGGCTAAGTCCATAGATAGGAAGTATGCTGCTCCCAGGGATCGACCTATTTTGGCCTCCCAGAACCTTTCGCGTATCCTATTGTAGTCTTGGCAGAGAATGATAAGGTCATTGTTCCTCCAGTTACCACAGCTACGACCTATAAAGAAAGAATCTCGTAAGATAGATACTTTAGGTAAGAGAGTCTTTGCTGCATCCACCCTGAGTGTCGTATCGCCAGCTACAGGGCTACTTCTCTCAATATGAATATATTCTTTGGCATTCTCAAACAAATGGTTGAAGCTCTACGCGGAGTTGGACACTAATTCAGAGCTTCTTCAAACCACAACCAAGGGATATCAAGTCACAACCAGCAGGTTAAAAGCAGCTATGGGCGCCTATGATACTGCCTCCTGAGCGGTGGCGGCGGACATTTGTACTACCGCCATTCCTGATTGCGCACTTCAGGTTTCATAGAACAATGCCCAGCAACAGGTCATAGGCGTTGCCCTTGCAACTTCTGTATCTCTTCAGCCCTCAAGTAGAGCAGGCACTGGGGCACACAAAAGATTAGATCAGCCATTAGGTTGACTCGACCTCCTCTCTTCCCCCTCTCTGGGGGTGTTAACAGCGTCAGTTTCATAATCGTCAGTCCTTCGAGGCAAAGGCAGGAGATTTTAATAAAATCAAGCCTCTAACCTCAAAAAAAACACAACAGAAGGCGCAGGACCCAAAGCACCCAGTGCACGCCTTCTATTTCTGGCAAGTCCACCCTCAGCTGCCCGAGGGGACTCCTAGTGATGGGAGGTCATCTGACTCAATTCTACAACCAGTAGAAGTCAATAACTTCGGACAAATGGGTCCTCCAGATAATCCGCGAGGGATATTCCCTCAATTTTTCAGAGAACCCTCCAAATTGTGCCCCCAAACGGCAGCCAAAACTGTCAGTACTTCAGTCAGAACATCTCGCCTCCGAGATATAAAGCCTTCTGAACAACAGGGCAGTAGCAGTAGTTCCGCTGAATCAACGGAACACAGGGTTCTACTCCCATTACTTTCTAGTTCCAAAGAAAACCAGGGGCATTCACCCCATTTTGGACCTCAGAAAGTTAAACAAATTTCTTCCCAAAGAGAAATTCAAAATGATATAGCTAGGAACCCTGTTACCTTGGCTTCAACAGCGACTGGTTAGCCTCCCTGGACATGCAGGATGCTTACCAGCATATTCCTATTCACCCAAGGCATCACAAATACCTAAGGTTCGTTGGCTTTGGGCCAGCATTATCAGTTCAGTCCTGCCCTTTCTACTATCCTCGACGCAAAATTTTTACAAAGTGTTGTGCAATCCCCATGAGCATCTCAGAAATCAGAATACAAGTGTTCACATATCTGAGATGACTGGCTTCTACAAGCCCTTCCAAGCAAGGAACTCGCGCCATTGCCAAGGCCTCAGACTTTCTCTCGTCCATGGAGTCCTGCTAAATCTCAAGAAATCGCAGCTGCAGCCCTTCCAGAGGCTCCTTTTCCATAGGAACTCTACTGGACCTTACCATGCAGCTTTTCACCAGAGGACAGAAGGAGCAATATCCTATTGAAACATCAGAAGAACAGCTCAGCTCGAGCTATCTCGATGCAACGGATGCTAGGTCTCATGGCATCCTCAGTATTCACTGTACCCCTAGCATGTCTTCACATGAGAACCTCTCAATGGATGCTCGAGTCTCAGTGGTCCCAACCACTCACCCACAGTCCTTTCTCATCAAGGTGACAGAACCTCTGAAGAGTCACTCACCTGGTGGTTGCAAAGACAATCTTCTGGAAGGGTATCCCTTTGCTCCTCTGTATTATCAGATTTCCATTACCACGGACGCATCCCTGATGGGGTGGGGAGCTCACTCTCTGACTCTCCACACTCAAGGTACGTGGACTCAGGACAAGTCCCAGCTTCACATAAATGTCTTAGAAATGAGAGCCGTTCTTTATGCAGTCCAGGCTTTGAAGGACATTCTCTGTCACAAGAACATTCTCCTTCAAATGGACAACAAAGCAGTGATGTATTACATCAACAAGCAGGGTGGTGCTCACTCCTACTCCTTATGCAGGGAAGCGATGAGAGTGTGGGAATGGTGCTTGGAGCACAAGGCTCTAATTCAAGCGGTCTACCGGCCGGGAGTGCAGAACGAACTGGCAGACTGTCTCAGCAGAACAGAGACAGATCCTCACGAATGGCCTCTTGACTCAACCGTAGTTTAGTCACTATTCGCAGAGTGGGGAACTCCAAACCTGGACCTTTTTGCATCCCCACTCAACACAAAACTGCCTCTCTTCTGCTCCAGAAATCCAGGGCCTGGCATTTTCTGTCAGGATGCATTCAGGCTGCAGTGGACAAAAGGCTTTCTATACACCTTTCTGCCTCTTTCTCTAATTCAGAGGGTACTTCTCAAGTTCGAGTCCCAGGGGACAACATGATCCCTCATTGCTCCTTCTGGCCTGACAAATATGGTTTCGTCACTTCAACAGTATGTCGGAAACCCTCCGAAACGCCTCCTTCAGGCGAACCTTCACGGCTCAGGGGCCTATGGTCCATCCCAATCTGAGATCGCTTCACCTTCACAGCTTAGCTGCTGAAGAATGAGAAACCAACAGAGTTCAATGTCTCTCACAAGTTTCAGATATTCTTCTGTGCTGCTTTAATCCAGCCACTAGGAAAACTTACAGCCAAATGGAGGCGTTTTTTGCTCTGGTGTCAAAATCCTCTTTGAATCCTTTTTCCTGCCCACCAAATAAAGTTGTAGAGTACCTTTTAGACCTTTCAAATTCAGGTCTGCAATACTCTACAATCAATGTTCACCTTGTGCCATTTCAACTTATCATTAGCCAGTGCTTTCCTTGTCACTGGCTCAGTTACCTAATGGTTAAAGGTTTCTTAAAGAATTCTACTGCAGACCTCCCATCAAATGTCAGTACGGAGCCTGGGACATTAATCTTAATGCTACACATGCTCACTAGAAACCTTTGAGACCTCTAGCTACCTGTGAGTTGAAATTTCTCACTTGGAAAATGGCCTTCCTTGTGGCCATTACCTCGACCCGCAGAGGACTCTGAGATATAGCTTGGTCATAGACCCTCTGTATACTGTGTTTCATAAAGACAAAGTAGTTCTTAGGACCCATCCTAAGTTTCTCCCTAAGGTTGTTTCAGAATTCCATCTAAACCAACCTCTGGTCCTTCCTACTTTACTGCGAACTTCCAAAATGAAGGGGAGTGTTCTTCTTCTTGGGACATCAAAAGAACTTTGTGTTTCTATTTGATAGAACAAAAAATTTTTAAAGCTCAACAACTGTTTGTTTCCTTCAATGAAACCCGGCTAGGTCAACCTGTCCTACTCAGATGCATTTCAGCATGGCTGGTGGCATGCCTTTGCCACTGTTATTTCCATGGCGCAGGATTAAGCTGGAGGGCAGGTATACTCACTCTACTAGGTAGTTCTTGCGGCATCCCAGCGGAAATCTGCAATGTGCCCATTGCAGATCATCTAACCAACCTACTCTGGAGCTCAATGCATACTTTTGTCAAACACTATGCCTGGGTGTCCGTGCTAGACGACATATTTTGTTTGTAGAACCATCATTAATGGACTTCTGTCCTAAATTTGTGAGCTCTTGGTCTCTCCTGCTGCCCTCTCGGGGATTATTAGCTTAGTACTCTCCCATTAGTGTAAATGAGTGATGGAGACTTTATGTCCAGGAAGATATGGAAATTATGTACCTACCGTAATTCTTGATCTTCTTGGACAAAGTCTCCATAATTCATTCCGCCCACCCACCATCCCTCCGAGCTCACTTCTGTTGTTGGTCTTCATTCCCTCAATCTTTAGGCTGTGAAGACTTCTTTCTTGACCCTTCTTATATGGGTCTTCCGGACTATCTTATGTCCGTTTTTTGGTTAGGCTATCCTTCTAGGTTAGTTACACTGCACCTCCTCAGAAAAAAAAGGTACTGAGGTGGTTGGAGGGTCGACGCTGAGATTGTCAGTGCTGCACGAGCAGAGGCTCGCGGCGCTGCTCCTTGTGGCTCCATCTCTGGCGCCGGCCCTCCTGCAAAAAGTTTGCTCCCACTGGGCCCTAAGCACTTCTGGTGTAGATCCGATTAGTGTGAATGAATGGTGGAAACTCGTCCAAGAAGATCAAGAATCACGGCACGTACTTTCCATTTTCGCACTTCCAGCTTAGAAATGCATGTCACTGTGGAAATCACTGTTCAGGACAGATTCAGAAAATCACAGTGACACTGTTCATGAGCGGAGGTCCCAAAATGCCTGTGTTGACAATCTGCTGTAAAATCCCAAACTAATTACATTAGGGATTATGCGTTGCATAGTTTCTACACGCTCATGACTTCACCAGTTTTAATATTTTCACTGCAGATTTTCAACATTTGCCATTTTTGTACACCTCCCCGCATGAACAGTACAGGTGTCATTTTCATCCTGTTCCGAAATGTATTTTCGCACCTGTGGTGTAAAATGGCGTAATCACTGATGCAAAATCAGCTTTGACTAACAAACTAATATTGCCACTGTTCATGAGGTGGGGGTCACAAAAAACGATGTTGAAAATTTGGGTGAAAATACCAACCAATGCCTGGACATTAGGGTTTTCAACCATAACGCCCACCCTGTAGAGACTGGCGGGCATCAGGGTGTGATTGGGATTGCCGCCTGTAATGCTCATACCATTCCACCCCCACCCACACCCTGCAGCCAGTGAGAGGCATTGAGGTGTGCCTTGGACTCTTTGGCCCCAAAGTTCACTCCATTCTCCTATACAGCACCCATCTCACCATATTTCCTGATGGATTGGGGTGAACATAAGGGCCAAAGACCCCAAGGCACACCGTGACACTTGTCGGTGTCTGCAGGGTAGGGTGTGGTGAAATGGCGGGCCCATTATGCCTGATGACCCAAAGGCACACCCCAATGCCTGTCAGTATCTGCAGGGTGGTGTTGGGGTTGGCTTCAGTTCAATACTTCACTGCCATTCGTATTATGCAGCTCTGTAACTCCTACACTACCAATGCCAATGCCAGCAAGCAAACATTCGGCATTGACAAATGCTTGTTGTAAACCTGTTGTCCTATAAGCAGAGAGCAGTGTCTGCTGCATGCTAATTCATGGTCACATGAAAAGTGACAGTGGGTGCTGAAGAGCAACAGAGAATACTGATGAAAACCTGATCTGAGGCATATTAAAAGAAACACTCCTTTTATTATTTTAACTGCAAAAAAAAGTGGTAACGCAGACTCAAAATGGGAGAAAATTATATCATACACAGGAATCAGAATGTTTTACAAGTGGAAAGTATTTATAACTAGCTTCTTTAACCTGGTAGTATTTTCAGTTAAATGGCTGTAATACCAACTGCAGACTGGTTTCGGATCCTGCTTCTAAACCAAGTCTCAAACCCACTGGGTACTCCATGGGGTTGAGAAACCTTTCTGTTCCTGATATTACATCTATATACAGTAGTGCTGTAACTTTATTTTTATTACACTTTGTCAAGTTACACCACCTTCTCCTGCCAGCCAGCTAGCAACTCCTGGCCGTTCCTGTACTGTACAGTTACAACAGTTAAATGCTCTTTTCTGGCTCCACCCCTACTGTTTCACTCTGTTAGTGCATGCTGTTGGGATTGCTAGCATTACACGGTGTTGCCTTTTTCACATGTGTAACAAATACACTTTAAATGTGCCTGGAAACAGATTCCTAAAATCAGAAATGGTAGTAAATCATGCAAAATGAGTAAAAATACTGTTTTCCTCCTTATCTATTCCTGATAATACAAGTCTGGACATACGCAACAAGCTAAAATAGAATAAAAAGTGCAGGTCAACTTTTTCAGTGCTATCATGCACTACTACTTTAACAGTTACCTTTTAGGCCAAATTTGAAAAACATTATCTTTGCAACAAATCAAAACTCGTATACTGTTGTAAGAGGGTTTAGTTTGTCTCCCTTTGTGTTTGAGTCATGCATTAATTAAATCAAGGGCTACGAGAAATGAAGAAATGGTCACTTGCCTCTTAACTGTGTTTCTGCTAAGAAATGTACTTTCTAGCTTTTGAATTGCCTTGAAGATTTTGGAGCACCATCCATGTATAGCTGATTAGGCAACAGTAAGACAGACATTGCATTCCTGTTGTTTGTATATTTATAGATGGCAAGTAAATGGGTTTGCAGCCATGAACTATAGGAATACTTTAGATTTCATGTTTTTGCTTGTAGCTTGCATCATTTGGAGAAGCAGTGGCAGCTCAAAGTGTGAATGCTGTTCATGGAAGCCCAGTGAGACCGCTGAAAAATATCTATTTTCCACACATTGCTCTTCTGGCAAAAGTCAAACTAAGAATTGGTAAGAGCTTCTTATGCTGTGCCTTGTCCTTTATATGTGAAATATTTGTGTCAAGCTGTTAAACAACCTTACACAACTTATCTTGCCAGACCTTTGCAAGTGTAAGCAGGTCATTTCTAAACACTGCTTTTCATACCTGTAACCTTGTGTGTTCAGTTGCAAAATACCAATCAATAAATGTGTCAAATTAAAAAAATAATCTAATTTGAAAGCCTGATAAGAGTTAATTCTAATCCCAGGAATCCCTCACTTAAAGGTTTATACTTCAAACAGTCATCTTGGCTGAGAGTGACTCTCTGGAGATGGAATTTATGCAAATTTTAGAATTTGGAATGTAGGTTCAAACTCTGCATCCATGCTGCACTCTGGTTGTTGCTCAGATCTGTTTCTCCACCTGAAGTGAACAGTCGCCCCATCATGAACTCCATTATCGGCTGGCTCTCCAGTGGGGTTTCTTATTTTTGTAGTTAGTTTATAAAGTGTTTTTTATTTAGTTTTTCAGTTACTTTGTGTTTAGCTAGGTTTTACAGTGATTTGTGGCTTCTCCAGTTCCCAACTGATTCTGAGGGACCGGAGAATTTCCTAGCTGGCTGCAGTTTTATTTTTTATCTAAATCGGTTACTAAACCACTTTTTCTCAAGAATATCAGTGGTTTACTGTATCTACCTGTGTCAATCTTCACCATTCATCACTGTTGGTGTCTGCTGAAGACAGGCACCAGCAGACACCAGCAGTGATGAATGGTGAAGACCACAGGAAAGATCAGAAATTATGATGTACCCTTTCACCTAATTAATCGATTCCTATTACAGGAGCTGTGATAAAAGCTCTAGCAGAGTTTTTTCTTAGTACAAGAGCCATTTTCACTATTTGGCTCTTGGACTGCAGAGTTTATTGGAATCATTTTATTATTTAAGGTTCTCTTGTATTGACATGTCAGAGAGACCTTCTGAACCATGAAAACACTGTAACAATTGTTTCTAGCTCCTGGTAAGAAGCAGACTGCCATAAACTTTGTTTTAAAGTGCCTAGATTCATAGCGCAACTTTGTAAATTGTATGTCCTGTCATATTTTTTACCAAAAACCTAATTAAAATGGGTAAACAATTTTAAAAGAAGCATGCTTTTTAGTCTTCCTCTGTGTCACCTAAAAATAATAAAAAGGGCTCTGTGGTAGTTCCCAGTGATGGTGGAAAGCACACATCTGAATGGTCCATCATCTCATGTTCCGTAGTAAATAATGTAAAGGTGACAAAAAAAAGAGAAAACTGCAAACCCATCAGATAGGCTTGATAAAGTTGGTTAGACATCAGAGTATCCACAAGGGGGAACCCTGAGTCCAGTGATGGCAAAAATATAAAAAAAAAAAGAGCCTCAGCCGGCCCATCCGGCACAGCAGTTGGATTTCTGCTTGCGGCCTTGGCGAGCCGGAATTTGAGAATGAGCCTTGGTCCGGAATGAGCCCTGGTCCTGGAGGGCCAGCCAGGGAGAAGGATTGATCATCCTCAGGACTGCTCTCCTTCTCTGGGGTGGGACAGGCTGGCATCATTGCACATCTCTGCCCCAGCCTACAGGGATAAAATCCCCATGCAGCCATCTCTACTGACACCTGACCCCGGACTGGTGACACTTCCTGGCAGGACTCTCCAACCAGATATGGTTTCGGCACTGGTTCCCTCTCAGATCACGGTATGCCTGGGGTGACAGGAGTGAGGGAGGCTTAACAGGAGGTGGAAGCTGCAGGCAGCCCCATAGACAGGGCAGAACAATCCGAGGCAAGGTATGGGGCAAAAGTATAATAAATATAAAAAAATAAATAAAAAAGAGCTTCAGAGCAGACACTGGAAACGGTGTCTGCAAAAGAAATTTAAAGAACAAAATGTCACTACCACTCCTGAACAGAGAAGAGCAGACAGATGGCATGGATAAATGCCCTCATCAAAGGACATATCAAAGATGTGGACATTTTTCCAGGTGATCCAGGCCATGGAAATTTTAATATGGTACTCACATCCCCTTCCCCAGCCTCAGACTCCAATCTATCTGCTTACACGGGAGGAGGAAGAATATTGTGTACAAATGGAGGAAGCTGACCCCATGGAATAAGAGGGTGTACCTGAGCAAGATTTCGAACCTCCTCCAAGGCAAAATCACTCTATCTGCACAGCCCCCTGGTAAGGACTCTAAAAAATTGGATACTGTGGCCAAGAAAGTTTATGCAACAGCTTCCCTGCTTATCAGGAAAGCAGCTTATTCAGCACTTATACTGTAGCACAGTACCAGAAAGTATGTTGGAACACAGGTCTGGCACTGGCAGAAAGAGCAGATAGTGAATTGGCACAAGACCTAATTGCCACAGCAAGATCAGCCTTGGATGCCACAAAATATCATTTTCACACAGCAGTATATGCTAATGATACTACTGCTAGAGTTTGGTCTCATATGGTGTCCTTAAAAAGGTATTCCTGGATTTCCGGTCTGGACACCTACTGAATGGCGGCTTAGCTCCGAGCTCTAACTCAATCCTAGAACAACTGCAGTCATCATAGCTATAAACCTTTCATCCTGTTGACTACTCGCCGTATAACTGATTACTTAATGCCACCAAAACAGTGACCATAGGAAAATCTACCTGGCATGGCTAGGAGACAACATAAACCTGGTCCCGACACAGACCAACGGGCTGAGGCCTGCTCCCATACAGAATCCCCGGCGATAAGCTCAGGCACTGCTGAAGCTGATGAACCAGAATGTACTATTACGTTCAAACAGCTCTGCTACACTTTAAAACAAATGAATGAGACTCTGCAGTGCCTGGAGACAAAAGTCTCGGACCATCATAAAGACATTACCGATCTCTCACAGAGAACTGGAACCTTGGAAACCACCATGTTTGTCTACACTACTACCACAGACATACCCAATACAGCATTGCTGGAACTCCATCACTGCACCTTCACCCTCAAACAGCAGGTTGAAGAGCTTGAGAACCGCCATTGCCGCAACAATATTAGAATTCATGGGTTTCCGGAGGGCACCAAAACTGGGAATATGGTGACGTTTATAGACTCTTTCCTGCATGAGATTTTAAATCTGCTGGCAGACAAGACCCTCAACATAATAAGGGCTCACAGATTGCTGACTTCTGCCCACGGACCCCACTGTTGTTTTGGCTTTCCTGGGTTTTAGAACCAAAGAGGAGATTCTCAACCTGGCTTGGGCAAAAAAAAAAATGTTATTTTTGGAGATGTCATGCTCTTTTTCGACCATGACTTCACCCCCCAGCTTTTGGATAAATGGCCACAGGTCCTCTTGGTGGTGCAGCTCCTTCAGTAGAAAGACCAGAAAGCCTTTGTGGAGTACCCGGCCCATCTGAAAATACTCATTTATAAAGGCTCTCTTCGATTCCAGGAGCTTAAAGATGCAGAAAAATTCCTCCGTCCCTTTGACATTTCCATTCCTCGACAGTCGTTTGACCGAAATCAGCAGCAGCTTAGTAGACAGAATTGGACAATGGTGGGACTGAAAAGACAAGGTTCCAGTCTGTGGGACTCTGTTAGGGCAAAGAAGCACTCTGCAAGATGTAATGATGGCCGGACACTTTCGACTGCAGTCACACCTGGGAATGATTCAGAAACCTCTGTTGGGGTGGCAAGCCCCACTTGAAGGACTGCTTAAGTATTTTGTGCTCAGATGTTAAGACACTGTATAGACTGGCGGGGATATGGGGTCCATTTGAGAGATTTGATTCTTGAAGCAAAGACTGTTGTACTAAATGGTAGGTGTTACTTCTATTTTCTCTTTACTGGATGGGACACAGAAACTGGTCTTTATAAGGGCGGATATTATTGGGCGGAGTATGGCGGCTGGGGACCATAGCTGTGGGGATTGGAGGGGCTGGGATCCTTTCCTTGATCAACAGCCGCTTGATCAGAGGGCTGGAATCAGGACAGCCCAGACATGGAAGGGTGCTCCTGTCCACCTAAGGATGGCAACCAGCTGTCTGGGGATTGGCCTAGCTCCAAAACATACCTGTCACTTTTGGTTCTTACGGTGGCATAGGATTATATGGACCCTATTACAGCCAAGCAGTGCCGGTTACTGTTACTGTATGTGGGTGGGTGTCTCTTGGGCCTGCCATAGGGGTTCTGGTGACTCCCGGGGGGGCCAAGGGCCCCTGCACTGTGGCGCTAAGCTGTGAAGGTTAAACAGGGTTGGTGGGTCGGTCCCTCAAGGTGCATGGAGTTGGCCTTTCCTGTGGCAGATGAGAAGCATGGTCAGCACTGTGGGCCGACAAGATAAGGACCTGGGTCTAATGGCCTCTGACTTTGTTTATGGACTGGATTATTGGGGCCTCGTGCGGGAAGGTACCTTATAGTAGTGCTGACTTCATTTGGGCTGTTCTTTGCTCCATCGGCTGCCCAGAGTGATAGTGGCTGGTTGGAGGGGAGGGACTAGCTGTCCTCCTTGCCCTTAGATCCTGCTTTGGCCGGCGGAATCCCAGGACGGCTGCTGCCTCATGCCCTTCAATACCTGTCTTTTGGTTTCAATTTTGCATTTTGAATCGGGGTTATTATGGGAGGAGTCTCTGTGTAGTACTAAGTGTGTCTTTTAATATAGCTCTAATCTTTATTGGAGTATAAGGTGACCAGTTATAGTTGCACCCAGTGGGCCTGACATTACGCTGCAGAACCCTTAACTACCAGCTGGGGTTCTGGTGGCAGTTACTAGGGAATTGCACAGAGCAGAGTACTATACAGTGCAGCTCTAGGAGAGGGCCTCTGCTTGTTGGGGTGATTCATACCTCTCCTTCTTCTCCTTCCCCTCGTAGATTTGCCAGCACAGAGGAGGGTGTAAAAAGATCCATTTTATGGATCTTCAACCTGAAGTTGTTTGTGGTTTTGTTGTTAGCAGCCCTGTTGGCTGTTTGTTATAAATAGTTTTGTATGGTTTCACCAGGTATTAAGTGGTTCAAGGAAGTTAGTAAAACACATTATACAACTGTATGAATGTAGGTTTCGGTATGGAACATTCATGTTCAGATGTGTCAGTCTTCACCATTCATCACAGATGGGTATTGGCCGGAGGTCAGGACCCCGCGGGAGCCTTTTTTTTTTTTTTTAAAGGGGTAGGTGGAGCCGACGCAGCATCGGCGCTGCCCTCGAGGCCAACGCATTGCGTGGCGCTCGAAGGTTGGCCGTTAGGCTGTGTCGACTCCACCTGCCTACCAGTTCTTTGTCTCCCGCCGTCGAGGTCGCCTCATGGGAAGCCAGCTGAAGAAACGCTTTAGAATATTTTAGGCCTTCGCCTCTCATTCATCGACAGTCCGTCGGTTGCCTCTAGTTCTGGGTTCTGCCTCCACTCGACGTCGCTGGTAAGATCTTTCATTTTATTTAGAAATTTGCGACGTCAAGTCTATTTTTGGTGTTTTTTTCCGCAGGTCATGTCACGGTCGGGGGGCAAGAAGTTTTCCAAGGCGGGTTGGCCCCCTATCGTCGGTGCCCATCGGCCGCCAGAGTATTCCGTTACCGACCAGCATGACCCGGTGTCTGGCGTGTCTTGGCCCACTTCATGACATGGATTCGTTACAGCGCCTGCTCCATGGACGCCCGTGTCCTCGAGGTGTAGCGCATTTAAAGTAGAGCGAGCTCGCCGACTTTCGGAGATAGGATTCGCACTCGTCGGGCCAAGCCGCGCTCTCTCGGCCTTTCCTCTGGGTCCCCTCCTGGTTCTATACGGGCCGAGGAGGAGGGAGCCTCGGCCACTTGTAGCCTTGCCTTGGCCGAGGCTCCTCCCACAGCGCAGGAGGCCCGTCCCGCTTCCTCCTGGGAGCGGGCGGGAGGTGCCGCTATGGCAATCGCCCCTTCGGGGTGAAGGCTCCCCAGTGTCGCTCCCGTAGTCCGGAAGGCCCTGGTCGACGCCATCTCGGCGCCGTCGGTCGGTGCCGTCGGGGCCTAGCGCCGTTCGGCGGTGCGGTGGGCTCTGTCAAGCGCCGTCAGTGCTGACTCGTCTCTAAGCACCGTGGGCTCTGTCTGCGCCATTAGCGGCACCGGCGCTTTCTTTCATGGCTCTGCCGATGACCCTGGCCGTCGCGCCGCCGCCCATGTGCACCGAGGTTGAGCACGGCGCCGTGAGGCCTTCAGCGTCATCTGTTGGTGCCGTCCTCGGCACCGTTGGTGCTCTTGGTGCCGCTTGCAGCGCCGAGGAGCCTAGCGGTGCCATGTTTGGCGCTGAGTCCGCCTTCGGTGCCGCTCGCGGTGCCGAGCGGCCTGGTGGTGTCGTCGGCGCTGAAGCTGTTGCTAGGGCTGCCGTCGGCGCCGTCTCTGCCCCTGGTGCCACCCCTGGTGCCAGTGGGCTTGACGGCGCCACAGCTGGCCTTGGCTATGGACCTTTGGCCCAGCTGCCCTGGTGCCTTCTGCCAGCCCTGCTTGCGGGGCTGTGGAGGCACAGTGCCGCCCGGCCACTGCTTTGACTATCGGGCCCTTTGGTAGGTCGCTCCCTCACCCTCCTACCGCTTGGCTTAGGGCCTCAGACTCTACCTCGCCGGAGTCGGGCTCGAGTCAGAGGTTAGCATGCTGCTTGCAATAATAACAATGCGTAACTGGGTCTTATGGGATCAGACAAGGCGGGGGTCATATTCGGCAGCACCCCGTGCATGGTGCTAAGAGGTTAGCATGTTCACACAGAATATACAGTTGTGTCCAACCAGAGGAAGGATCTCTCTTGCATACAGGACACAGTGGTATAGTCAGAGGTTTTGAAAGCATTAAACAGCACCAGCGTAGCACTGTTTAATGTTTTCAGAACCTCCCTTTATCCCATTGCACAGTGGTTCACAAACGCCCAACCACCACCCCCACCACCACACACCAGCCAAGTGTTGGGCAGTGGACTGACAACAAGAGCTGTCAGTCCTTTTTAGTGTCCCCTTATTGAATGCCAGTCCTCTCACTGAATAATATCAGTGTACTACTTCCTGGTAGCCTGGTGCCCCCAGGCCTCCCTGATTGCCCATCCGTACAGTATTTCCCTACTCTCTGGTAGTCTAGTGTCTCCACACCCCCTGCTTGCCCATCCACACACTGCATAATATCAGTAAACTACTCCCTGGTAGTCTAGTGCCCCAGGCCTCTCCTGTTGCCCATCCACACACTGCATAATATCAGTCCATTACTCCTTGGTAGTCTAGTGCTCCCAGACCTCCTCAACTGCCTGTCCACACACTGCATAATACCAGTGCGGTACTTCCTGGTAGTCTAGTGCCCCTAGACCTCCCCAGTTACCCATCTGCACACTATTTCCCTACTCCCTTGCTGTCTAGTGTCTCCATATCCCTGGCTCGCCAGCCCATGCACTGCATAATGTCGGTGTACTACTCCTTGGTAGTTTAGTGCCCAAAGACCTCCCCGATTGCCTATCTGCACACAATTACCCTACTCTCTGGTAGTCTAGTGTCTCGGCACACACCCCAGTGACCAGTCCACACACTGTATAATATCAGTGCACTACTTCCTGGTAGTCTAGTGCCCCTAGACCTCCGCAGTTACCCATCTGCACACTATTTCCCTACTCCTTGATAGCCTAGTGTCTCCATACCCCTGGATTGCCAGTCCACACACTGTATAATATCAGTGCACTACTTCCTGGTAGTCTAATGCCCTAGACCTCCCCAACTGCTTGTCCACTCACTGTATAATATCAGTGCAGTACTCCCTGGTAGTCTAATGCCCCAGACCTCCCCAACTGCTTGTCCACACACTGTATAATATCAGTGCACTACTTCTAGTCTAATGCCCCAGACCTCCCCAACTGCTTGTCCACTCACTGTATAATACCAGTGCAGTACTTCTAGTAGTCTAGTGCCCACAGACCCATCTGATGGCCCACCTGCACATTATTTCCTACTCCCTGGTAGTCTAGTGTCTCCACACGCACCCCAGTGACTAGTCCACACACTGTATAATGTCATTGCACTACTCCATGGTAGTCTAATGCCCCCAGACCTCCACGATTGCTTGTCCGCACACTGTATAATATCAGTGCGGTGCTCTCTGGTAGTCTAGTGCCCCCAGACCTCCCCAATTACCCATCTTCACACTGTTTCTCTACTCCCTGACAGCCTAGTGTCTCCCTACCTCCAGATTGCCAGTCCACACACACACTGTATAATATCAGTGCGGTACTCCTTGGTAGTCTAATGCCCCCAGACTTCCCCAACTGCTTGTCCACACACTGTATAATATCAGTGCAGTACTTCCTAGTAGTCTAGTGCCCACAGACTTATCCGATTGCCCACCTGCACATTATTTCCCTACTCCCTGGTAGGCTAGTATCTCCACATGCACCCCAGTGACCAGTCCACACACTGTATAATATCAGTGTAGTACTCCTTAGTAGTCTAGTGACCTCAAACCTCCCCAACTGCTTGTCCACACACTGTGTAATATCAGTGCAGTACTCCCTGGTAGTCTAGTGCCCCAGACCGCCCCAATTGCTTGTCCACACACTGTATAATATCAGCGCAGTACTCCCTAGTCTAGTGCCCCAGACCTCCTTGATTGTGCATCTACATGCTGCATAATACCAGTGCAGTATGTCCTAGTAGTCTAGTGCCCACAGACCTCTCTGACTGCCCACCTGCACACTATTTCCCTACTCCTTGGTAGTCTAGTGTCTCCACACACACCCCAATGACTAGTCCACACACTGTATAATATCAGTGCACTACTCCTTGGTAGTCTAGTGTCTCCACAACCCCCCCAATGACTAGTCCACAGACTGTATCATATCAGTGCACTACCCCCTGGTAGAGAGTCGGGTGCTGCCAGATCTCCCCAATTGCTTGTCCACAGACTGTATAATATCAGTGCACTACTTCCTGGTAGTCTAGTGCCCCAGACCTCCCTGACTGCTCGTCCACACAATGTATAATATCAGTGCACTACTTCCTGGTAGTCTAGTGCTCACAGACCTCCCCAATTGCCCATCTGCCTTTATTTCCCTACTACCTGGTAGTCTAGTGTCTCCCTCTCCCCCAATCACTGGCCCAAACACAGTACAATAGTATTATGCCCTGTTCCCTGGTAATCTAGTGCCCCTGAACCCCTGGTGGATCAATGTAAAACCCTCCCTCCCAGCCCATCCACTCACCCTCTTTCCCCACCTTTGTTGTCACCCAGCTCACCCCTATTGGACAGTACAGTGCTCCCCTGCCATCCTCCAGTTGTAACCAACACAGTCCCTTCACACACTACCTCGGCCTTCTGCTGGCTGAGTAAGGGGGTAAGTGAAGTGCAGTGGAACTGGGCCCTTTGGGGACCAAGTGACCAGGGAAGGGAGAGCGAGAGAAGTTCAGTGAAACTGGACCCCTTGGTGATCAAAATATTTGTCCTTAATATTAATGTGTCCTTAGTGTGTTGGTCGAACAGTACTTGAGAATTAAAAGTCGCAGCCACAAGAAATGTCCTCAATATCATGATGTCCTTAGACAAATTTTACTATATTATCAGTTAAACCCCACAGTAATTTGCATGCAACTATTCAAAATGCTTTTTATTAAGGAATTTATCTATAATTAAAGCAGCTATACATGGTGTCGATGACATTTTGACCTATACTTTTTATTCTATTTAGATTGCTTGTTATCTCCCAGCTTGTATAATAGCACTCTTTCTCCATTTTGAGTCTGCTTTAGCATTTTGTTCCATTTGAATTGAGAAAAGAGCACTCCTTATAATATGACAGACCAGGTTTTAACAATATTCTCAGCTGTTTTTATGTTTGCTTGCACGCATGTGCAAGAACATAATGCCATCATCCAGGTTTTTGTAGGTGTGGCACCTGTCTTTCAATTCAGTCAGTGTGTTTGCAGGCACAGCCACAGTTCACCAATGAATGCTGCAGCTGTCTATGACAGCAGTTGAAAATGCATGATGGCGTGCGGTTGAAAGGGAGGACCGCTTCAGTGAGCAGCGAGAAGATAGTGTTGATTAGCATGTTGACAGCAATCCTGCTTTATATGTCTCTGCTTTCTCTTCCTGGAACATAAATTCAGTTTGAAGTTAACTTTTCCTAGGATTATCTTTCTGGGAGGAGGCAAGTGACTAAAATGACATCCTTGGAATGTTTCCAAAAAGATCTAATTGCCATCCTTGGAATGTGGAGTCAGAGTTCAGGGTAGGAGCGGCATTGACAAAAGCATGAAAACAGAACCCCAAAGAGACTGAAAAAGTAGATGCAGTTGTCATCTGTTGGCACACCTGATCAGTATTGTATAATATTCTCCAACCCTCTGAGTGTCTCTGAATAGCGCCCCCACCCCGTCTGTCGCACACAGTATGGCTGACAGGGGTGCTCAATCCCCCATTGGCTCTGCGCTCTCACCCCAGAGTTCTAGATGCCATGCTGGGAGCCCATCCCAGTGTGGCATAAGTGAGAATGGTGACAGGGGGTGCCCAATCGCCCGTCGGCTCAATTAAACCCCCCCAAAAGAAACAGACTTCCAGTTGCCATGCTGGGAGCCCACCCAGCTGGCACACGTCTGTATGGCTGATGGGGTGCCCACACCCGTCGGCTCCACTGACCCCCAAAAAATCTTCCAGCTGCCACGCTGGAGCCCACCCAACATGGCACAAGTCCCAGCGTGTGCCTAAACAGAAAACAAACACCTGAAAAGATTGTCTTGCCCTAACTCTCGCCCACCCTCTGAGCATCCACCTCCCCCACCCCCTCCCCCCCACACTTACCTCCGGAGGGCCAGCGAGGCGATCTTGGTGGACCAGGAACACGTCTGCACTCTTCAAAGCCGACCGCGAACTGAAGAAATGCCGGTAAGCTGTATAATGGAAGAAATAGGGTTTTTTCAACTTTGATGCACATCTCAGGCATTTTTTGGAATTTTGGCACTAAATTTTTAACATGAGGTTTTTGGGACCCCTCCTCATGAATTCTGGCACTGTCATGGCGTTAATCGGCCCCGAAAGGTGATTTTGCAGTCACTGCATGGAACCACCTTTCGGGACCGATTTATGAAATGACAGTGTCACAGTTCATGAGGTAGGCCCCCAAAAACCCTATGTTGAAAATGTGGTGAAAACATTCCTCAAAATGACTGCTTTATGAGCGTACGTTGTGCAGTTCCTACGCATGCTCGTAAGTTCGTGAATTTTTAATATTTTCATTCCAGATTTTCAACATTGCCATTTTACCACACCTCCTTATGAGCAGTATAGCTGTCATTTTTCACATCTTGCCCAAAATGTGTTTCCACGCATGTAGCGCACAATGGCACAGTCGGTGAGCGAAATAAATGTTCGGGACAGATTAAGAAAATCACAGCAACACTGTTCATGAGCAGAGGTCTTATAATGGCTATGTTAAAAATTTGGTGACAAAAGTCCATAAAATGACTGTGTTACAAGCAAGCATTGAACAGTTTCCACGCACCCTCGTATGTTCATGAATTTGTAATATTTTCAGTTCAGATTTTCACCACTGGCATTTTTCCACACTTCCTTATGAACAGTACAGCTGTCATTTTTCACACCACGGCCGAAATGTGATCTTCCTGGACATAAAGTCTCCACCACTTATTCACACTAATGGGATCTATCATGGGGCTAGGACCCAGCAGAAGCAACCTTTTTTGCAGGAGGGCTGGCGCCAGAATGGAGCCTCAGGGCTGACGTGACCTCTGCTCATGCGGCAGTGACCGTCTCGGCATCAACCCTCCAGCCGCATCAGTTCCATTTTTCCCGCCGTCGAGTGCACTACTGTGACGACGTCGCTCGCCCGCCGGGAGTCAAACTCGAAACTAGCAGCACAGTTTTCAGTTTATTATTTTGTAGTATTTTTGAATAAAGTTCCCCTACGATAATTTATTCTTATCAAGAAAAGAAGTCTCAGCCTACATTGTGAGGGTAGGCCATAAGGTCAGGTAGCGGTAGGGAGACTTAATGTAACTATTCAGTCGGCGGGCTGGAGTCCGATCCGCTGCCTTCTCCGAGGGGCCTGACAGCGGATGGTCCAGTGCCGAGGGATGGGCGGTCCCAGGAAGCATAAAGTGAACGGCCGCTTTCTCGGCACCGTTCGGCCTTGAGCTTTTCTTCGACCCATAGGTCTAAAAAGAGAAGGCATCACTCAAGGTTGCCCTCTGATATGTCTGCGCGTCGATGGTTGGTCATTGGGGTCAGTTGCTGGTCTCCTCGTTCGGAGTCTCCGGTTTCTGGTTCTGGTCACTGACCTCTTCAACATTGGAGCCCTTCCCCGCCTTCTGATAGGGCTTCTGATGAGCAGTTTCATCAGTGGGCCACTCTGATAGAGCAATGGACTCGGAGGCTGGTCCAGCTGCCTGGCCCGGTCACTCTGGGGCCCTCGGGTTCTTCGGGGGATCGGGCAGGGTGATTGGGCCTCCCTAGTCGTGTGGCACCCTCTTCGGTGCCGTTGACTCCGCGCTCAGGTGTTTTCCCCCCTCACATGGCTGCGGCGCAGGGGGTCAGACCGATGCCTGTATCTCCTGGTATTCTTCCTTCTTTTCCCTCAAATCCTAATTTTCGGGGCCCTGGATTGGTTTTGGCACCATTGGCATCTGTGGGTCGCTCAGCACCATTTTCGGCACTGATGTGCCTGCCGGCACCGTCCTCGGTGCCGATGTGCTTTTCGGCACCATCCTCTGTGCGGCTTTTTGGCGCCATGTTTTTCTTCAGCGCCGAGGCCTGGCTTTTCTTCTGCCAATCTTCAGGATTTCTCCTCTCCAAATTCTTTTCCTTCTTCTTTTCCTACTGATTTTCATTCCTTTCAAACAACATGAAGTCTTGCTATATTATAGACATTAGCAGTTTGTTCCAGCTCTAGAACTGCCCTGGAGTGAAATGGTTAAAACCATTCCAAAATAGAATTTTGCACGAGAGCAGCTCTATCTGTGTCATTTCAAACTTGAACTGTCAGATTCTTTACTCCGCCTCAGTGAACAGTCGCTCGGAGATTTCTCCTTCTGCTCGGTTCATTTCTCAGTTTAAAGTATTTTCTCGGTTGGATTTAACCGAGAATAGTTTTATTTAACAGCAAAACGTTCGGTTCAAGCTCTATCTGTGGTAACCGTAAGTAAATGAAGGTTTTGTCTGTGTGGAACTTGTAAGTTATCGGTTCGGTTTTGAACCGATCAGTGGGTTTAAAACTCATTTAAAACTAAAAGTTACTATTTTAGAGTGCGGTTCCCGGTTCTTATCGGTTCTAAAAACAGATTTATTACGTTTTTTTCCAATACCCGTGACACGGTTAGGAACCGATAAGGGTGTCTTGCCTGGCACTGCCGTTAAAAGGACAAGTTTTTGGTTAGGCTGGCATTATGTCTGAGAAACCCAAAGAAAACCGGGCCCACTGGGTTTCAACACTGTGATGTTTGTGGGGAAGTCTTTGCCAAGGCTGACCCACACCCATGTGTTTGTGTCTGAGTTTGACCACCTCCAGTCAGACTGCCAGGTATTAAATTTCCTGCAGCCACCCTGGAAAAAGATTGGGCAGGCTTAGGGAGAGAGGCCAAAAGTCCGCTGACCGGATGGCCAGCCCGGTTGGTGCCAACCGAACCAGAGGAGTGCCCTCTGACCAGGGCCAGACTTCTCAAGCAAAGAAAAGCTTGGTCTCTGAGGAACCAATTCCAGTAAAGAAAACAAGAAAATCAGCAGGTCTGGAGTCCAAAATTCCTTCTCCAACTGCAGAGATAACAAAAGCCATACAAATTGTCCAGTCACTGTCTCAGGGGTCGTCCGAACCACCACTATCTGATAAAAGGTCGGTTCGTCCGGTCCCAGTGGTTCAGGATTATGATATTGAGGAATTTTATGAACCAGAGGAGGGGAGGAGGATTATGAACAGTATGAATGTGGCTGGGAAGGTCTGGGTGTGCCCATTGAGGCAGGACATCTCCCAGACAGACCTTTAGAATCTCCCCTATGCTGTCTGAGTCCCCATCTCATTTTATGTTTTATAAAAAGTTGCTTGAAACCCTCCAGCTTCCCTTAGAAGAGGCTGTGGATGAGCAAGAGGAGCCTGATTTTGTAGAAATGATGGATATTCAGAGTCTAGAGATTGTCTATTCCTTTACATAAGTCTTTTAGAAACAAACAATTAAAATTTTAAAGCTCCTAATTCTGTGCCTCCTGTAGATAAAAAGATGGACAGAAGGTATACATTGTCAGGCCCTGATACAGAATTCCTTTCTCAGCAATGCAGTCATGTTGGGGTAGTTCAGGCTGCTGCCTGTGATAAAGCTAATATCCCTTGGCTTCACATCCTCCTGACAAGGATTCCAGGAAGATTGATGCCATGGCAAAAAAACAGTATATGGCAGCCTCTCTGGGACTCAGGCAAGCAAATTATATGGCTTATGTAGCTAGGTATCAGAAATCTAGATGGGATACTGTTATGCAGTTGGCCAAGCAGGCCCATGGCCAGCTGGCTAGTGAACTAGAACAGGTGGCTGCTGATGGCATTGAAGCTTCTAAGGTTCAGTTTCATGCTGCTGTGGATGTTAATGATGTTTCCTCTAGGGTCATGGCCACATCTGTAGCTTTTCGTAGGTTGGCCTGGCTCAGGTGTACTAGTTTGTCACAGGATACCCAGACTAAGGCTATGGATTTTCCTGTGGTGGGAAATTCTCTGTTTGGAGAGCAGACAGAGAATTACATGAAGAAGATGGATGAATATAGGACTACTTACAAAGTGCCCAGGCTGAGGCGGCAAGCCACTCTTCAAGGCATGCCCAGGGTAAGGGGTAGCCTTTCACAGGCCTTTCACCAGACTCAGCCTCCTCTGCCTATGCTCAGAGGGGGCTTCTTCAGAGGCAGGGGCAGACGAGGGTGGGCAGACCTGCTCCCACCCCCAAGCCTAAAGCTCCAGCAAACAGGCACCCTGATGGGGTGCCCAGGGCCGAGTCTCCTGTACCAGTGAGGGCAGGCTGCTCACTTCAGTCAGAATTGGGCTTTAACCTCAGACAAGTGGGTTCTGGAAGTAGTAACCCAGGGTCTGGTTCTCAGCTTCAAAGTTTCCCAAGTTGAGAAGCAGACTTTTCTACTACAAGTGCTTGAGACCTCGCTCTGGAAACAGAGGTCTCATCCTGTTAGTCTCAGAGCAGTAGAAAGGGTTCCTCCCCATCAGGGCAGGGTCTGTATTCAGATACTTCCTTACCCCAAAAAAGACAGGAGAATGGCGGCCCATTTTAGATCTCAGATATCTGAACAAGCATCTTTTGAAACCAAAGTTCAAAATGGTAACTCTGGCAATGATTTTACCTTCCCTAAGGCCAGGGAACTGGCTAGCCTCCCTGGACCTCAAGGATGCCTATTTCCATGTCCTAATCAGAAGATCCCATCAAAAGTACCTTAGATTCGAACTGCCCTCAGGTCATTACCAGTTCAGAGCAATGCCCTTCGGCCTTACCTCTGCTCCAAGGGTATTCACAAAGTGTCTAGCAGTGGCACTTAAGGAGGCAGAGGATTGCTGTTTTTCCTATCTAGGCGACTGGCTCATTGTAGGCCAGTCCCCAGAACAGAAAATCATACCTGCAGGTCACCCAGCAGCTTCTCACCTCCCTGAGTTTTCTGCTAAACCTACCAAAGTCGGTTCTGGAACCGGTCCAGGTACTCACCTTTATGGGGCAGGTGGACACAAAGCTAGCCAGAGCCTTTCTTCCCCCAGAAAGGGTAAGGAATTTAGTGGCTCTGGCCTCTTCCTTCACTCTGCAGGTCTCTGAGCCAGCAAGACACTTTCTGCAGCTCCTGGGGCACATGGCTGCATCCACAGCTGTTGTGCAGGAGCCAGATTTCAGATGAGAGACATTCAGTTTCACTTGAGAACCTTTTGGTCTCAGAGAAGAGACCCCTTCCAAGTTGGTCCAGTGACTCTAACCTTGATCCTAGCTCCAGTGGTGGCAGAATCAGAGCAATTTAAGCAGAGGGGAGTCCCTTCATTTCCCCTTCTCACGACTTGACTCTCACTACAGATGCTTCCCTTCTGGGTTGGGGGAGCCCACGACCTGTTTCCACTCAGGGTTTGGTCCCCAGGAATCTCTGCTCCACATCAATTTGCTAGAACTCAGAGCTGTCTTTTAGCTCTTCAAGCTTTTCTGCATCTGTCCATGACAAGGTGATACAAGTCAGAACAGACAACACCACAACAATGTGGTACATCAACAAACAGGGGGCACTCGGTCTTTGGCCTTGTGCACGAGGCAATGAAGTTGTGGTCTCTGGCCTATTCCCGAGACACTTCCCTCATAGAGTTCGTCTTCCAGGGAAGGACAATGTCTAGCGGATGCCCTCAGCAGGATTTCCCAGGGCCATCACGAATGGTCCCTGGATCCTCAAGTGCTAGGGATAGTTTTGCCAGGTGGGGCATCCCTCAGATAGATCTTTTGCAGCCCCAGACAATCACAAACTTCCTCTGTTCTGTTGCAGGCCTCCAGTGCTGGGCTCAGTTCCCCTGGATGCCTTCTTCTGGATTGGGAGGGAAGTTCTCTTGCTTCCCCTCTCTCTCCTATTCAAAGTACTAGTCAAAATCAGATCTCAGCCTTGCAGAGTGATTCTGATTGCCCGGATTGGGCCAGGCAGCCCTGGTACCCACTCCTTCTGTCTCTGACAGTCCATCTTCCTGTGCCTCCCAGGAATCACAATCTGTTGACTTGTGCCCAGGAAGGGTTTGGTATCCGGACCTCAAATCCTCAACCTCAAGGCCTGGCTCTTGAGGAGTTAGAGATTGCTGATTACACCTCTCTCAGGGTGTTCTTGAGATCCTAAAGGCTTCCAGAAAGCCTTCCACTAGGGATACTTATAGTTCTAAATGGAAAAGGTTTCCATTTGGTGTGCTGGAAAAATATTTCCCCAGAATCTGCTGAATTGCCCATTTTGTTAGATTACATGGTACATCTTAATTCCTTGGGTCTCAGACCAGCTACCCTGAGAGTTCATTTGGCAGCTGTGTCTGCTTTTCTGTCAGCAGGAAAGTCATCCCCTCTTTCCTCTCATCCTGTGTTTTCCAAGTTTTTTAAGGGATTACTCCATACTAATCCTTCCTTTGGGAACCGGCCCTGCTTGGGACCTTAATGTTTGCATTGCCCAGTTAATGCAACCCCTTTTGAACCTCTGTCTTCTGCAGAGCTTAAGTACCTAACTTGGAAAACTGTTTTTCTAGTGGCTATCACTTCTGCCAGGCATAAGTGGATGCAAGCCTTGTCAGTGGAGACTGACTTTATTTCTTTCCACAGGGATAAGGTAGTCCTTAGGACTAATAGGAAGTTTTGCCTAAGGTGGTTTCAGATTCCATCTTAATCAATCTATCTCCTTCCAGTATTTTCACTGATCCTCCTCTTCGGTGAGAGGTTGCACCAGCCTGGATGTTAAGAGCTCTTAGTTATTATATAGGCGTACCAAGGTCACAGGTTGAATCCTCAACTTTCCTTACCTATGGTGAAGTTGGGAAGGCAAACCTGCCACTAAGAGATCAATAGCCAGGTGGATTGTCTCTTGTATCCAATTTTGTTATCAGAAGTGGGCAGAGCCCCCGGTTTGAGGCTGCTCATTCTACCAGGGGTACAGCTGCGTCTCTAGCTGCTGCCAGAGATATCCCTTTATTAGAGATTTGCCAGGCTGCTACTTGGAAAGCGGTACACACTTTTACCAAGCATTACTCCCTGGATGTCCAGGCCAGGAGAGATGCTCAGTTTGCACAGCTGTTCTTCAGAGCCTATTCCTAAGTAGGTTCTGCCCTCCTCCATGGAGGTACTGCTGTGTATTCTCTAATGTCTATAATATAGCAAGACTTCATGTTGTTTGAAGAAAAAATTACTCACCTTAGTAATGTTGTTTCTTCTAATGGAGTCTTGCTATATTATAGACCTCCCCAACCTGCCCCTCTCAGAACCTCTACTTGGTGAGAATGCGGGCAACAGTGTGGGCACTACTTATGTCCTGTTAGCATTTTGTCCCCTTTGGGACTTTGGGGGTGTGTGTGTGTGCAGCGTGTGTGTGTTTTATTATACTTATGTTCCATTTTCTTATTATTAGAATGGTGTTAGTATTTCTGGTCCCTGACTTGAGTCTTGGGTGTTGGGACCATCACTGGTTGTTATTATTTAGGTAGCCATTTGGCTAATGTGAGTTACAGCTTCACACAGACCTTAGTGAGTTTGGCTCGTAAGATCTGTCAGTTCAAGTTTGAAATGACACAGATAGAACTGCTCTCGTGCTAAAATTCTATTTTGGAATGGTTTTAACCATTTCACTCCGGGCAGTTCTAGAGCTGGAACAAACTGCTAATGTCTATAATATGCAAGACTCCATTAGAAGAAACAACATTACTAAGGTGAGTAATTTTTTCTTCCTGTCCATGCAGTCCCTCCTGGACTGTCAGGAGATGATATTGAGCCTGACCCAGAACTTAGACTGGGTGATGATGTGGAAGGAGCAGGACCTAATCCTGTTGCAGAGCCTGTGGTCGAGGACCTGTCTTTTAAGTCTCTGCTGAAAAATTTGAATTCCACTCTTTCTCTCCAGACTGTGGATATCAATCCTGGGAAGCTTTTAAGACTCCAATACCTTCATGTTCTGGACATCCCGATGGATTTAACTCCCCTGGTACAGCCCTCCTTTGAGACGCTTTCTCAAATGGTATGGAATAATCCTGCTTTCATTCCTTCTGTGGCTAAGTCCATAGATAGGAAGTATGCTGCTCCCAGGGATCGACCTATTTTGGCCTCCCAAGCCTTTGCGTATCCTATTGTAGTCTTGGCAGAGAATGATAAGGTCATTGTTCCTCAGATTACCACAGCTCGACCTATAAAGAAAGAATCTCGTAAGATAGATACTTTAGGTAAGAGAGTCTTTGCTGCATCCACCCTGGGTATGCGTATCGCCAGCTACCAGGGCTACTTCTCTCAATATGAATATATTCTTTGGCATTGGCTCAAACAAATGGTTGAAGCTCTACCGGAGTTGGACACTAATTCAGAGCTTCTTCAAACCACAACCAGGGATATCAAGTCCAACAACCAGCAGGTTAAAGCAGCTATGGACGCCTATGATACTGCCTCCTGAGCGGTGGCGGCGGACATTTGTACTTGCCGCCATTCCTGGTTGCGCACTTCAGGTTTCATGAATGATGCCCAGCAACAGGTCATGGCGTTGCCCTTTGAACATATGTATCTCTTCAGCCCTCAAGTAGAACAGGCTCTAGAGGGCACACAAAAGATTAGATCAGCCATTAAATTGGTTCGACCTCCTCTCTTCCCCCTCTCTGGGGGTGTTAACAAACGTCAGTTTCATAATCGTCAGTCCTTTCGAGGCAAAGGCAGGGGAGATTTTAATAAAAATCAAGCCTCTCAGCCTCAAAAAAAAAAACACAACAGAAGGCGCAAGGACCCAAAGCACCCAGTGCCGCCTTCTGTTTCTGGCCCAAGTCCCACCTCAGCTGCCCGAGGGGGACTCCTTAGTGATGGGAGGTCATCTGACTCAATTCTACAACCAGTAGAAGTCAATAACTTCGGACAAATGGGTCCTCCAGATAATCCGCGAGGGATATTCCCTCAATTTTTCAGAGAACCCTCCAATTGTGCCCCAAGCAGCCTTCAAAACTGCTCAGTGCTTCAGTCAGAACATCGCCTCCGAGATATAAAGCCTTCTGAACAACAGGGCAGTAGCAGTAGTTCCGCTGAATCAACGGAACACAGGGTTCTACTCCCATTACTTTCTAGTTCCAAAGAAAACCAGGGGCATTCACCCCATTTTGGACCTCAGAAAGTTAAACAAATTTCTTCCCAAAGAGAAATTCAAAATGATATAGCTAGGAACCCTGTTACCTTTGCTTCATCAGCACGACTGGTTAGCCTCCCTGGACATGCAGGATGCTTACCAGCATATTCCTATTCACCCAAGGCATCACAAATACCTAAGGTTCGTGGCTTTGGGCCAGCATTATCAGTTCAGTCCTGCCCTTTCTGCTATCCTCGGCGCCGCAAGTTTTTACAAAGTGTTGTGCAATCCTCGCAGCGCATCTCAGAGAAATCAGAATACAAGTGTTCCCATATCTGGACGACTGGCTTCTAGCAAGCCCTTCCAAGCAAGGAACTCTCGCGCCATTGCCTCGGCCTCAGACTTTCTCTCGTCCATGGGAGTCCTGCTAAATCTCAAGAAATCGCAGCTGCAGCCCTTCCAGAGGCTCCTTTTCATAGGAACTCTACTGGACACTTCCTGTGCGAAAGCTTTTCTACCAGAGGACAGAAGGAGCAATATCCTATTGAAACATCAGAGAGAACAGCTCAGCTCGAGCTATCTCGATGCAACGGATGCTAGGTCTCATGGCATCCTCAGTATTCACTGTACCCCTAGCATGTCTTCACATGAGAACCTCTCAATGGATGCTCAGTACTCAGTGGTCCCCAACCACTCACCCACAGTCCTTTCTCATCAAGGTGACAGAACCTCTGAAGAAGTCACTCACCTGGTGGTTGCAAGAAGACAATCTTCTGGAAGGGTATCCCTTTGCTCCTCTGTATTATCAGATTTCCATTACCACGGACGCATCCCTGATGGGGTGGGGAGCTCACTCTCTGACTCTCCACACTCAAGGTACGTGGACTCAGGACAAGTCCCAGCTTCACATAAATGTCTTAGAAATGAGAGCCGTTCTTTATGCAGTCCAGGCTTTGAAGGACATTCTCTGTCACAAGAACATTCTCCTTCAAATGGACAACAAAGCAGTGATGTATTACATCAACAAGCAGGGTGGTGCTCACTCCTACTCCTTATGCAGGGAAGCGATGAGAGTGTGGGAATGGTGCTTGGAGCACAAGGCTCTAATTCAAGCGGTCTACCGGCCGGGAGTGCAGAGCAGACTGGCAGACATCTCCAGCAGAACAGGGAACAGATCTCACGAATGGCCTCTTGACTCAACCGTAGTTTAGTCACTATTCGCAGAGTGGGGAACTCCAAACCTGGACCTTTTTGCATCCCCACTCAACACAAAACTGCCTCTCTTCTGCTCCAGAAATCCAGGGCCTGGCATTTTCTGTCAGGATGCATTCAGGCTGCAGTGGACAAAAGGCTTTCTATACACCTTTCTGCCTCTTTCTCTAATTCAGAGGGTACTTCTCAAGTTCCAGTCCCAGGGGGACAACATGATCCTCATTGCTCCCTTCTGGCCCTGACAAATATGGTTTCCGTTACTCAACAGTATGTCGGAAACCCTCCGCATACTCCTCCTTCAGGCGAACCTTCTGACTCAGGGGCCTGTGGTCCCATCCCAATCTGAGATCGCTTCACCTTCACGCTTGGCTGCTGAGATAGAAGTGAACAGGTTCAATGTCTCTCACAGGTTTCAGATATTCTTCTGGCGCACAATCCAGCCACTAGGAAAACTTACACAGCCAAATGGAAGCGTTTTTTGCTCTGGTGTGCAAAATCCTCTTTGAATCCTTTTTCCTGCCCACCAAATAAAGTTGTAGAGTACCTTTTAGACCTTTCAAATTCAGGTCTGCAATACTCTACAGTCAAGGTTCACCTTTGTGCCATTTCAGCTTATCATTAGCCAGTGCTTTCCTTGTCACTGGCTCAGTTACCTGTGGTTAAAAGGTTTCTTAAGGGAATTCTGCATACCAGACCTCCCATCAAATGTCCAGTCGCAGCCTGGGACATTAATCTTGTGCTACACATGCTCACTCGAAAACCTTTCGAGCCTCTAGCTACCTGTGAGTTGAAATTTCTCACTTGGAAAATGGCCTTCCTTGTGGCCATTACCTCGGCCCGCAGGGACTCTGAGATACATAGCTTGGTCATAGACCCTCTGTATACTGTGTTTCATAAAGACAAAGTAGTTCTTAGGACCCATCCTAAGTTTCTCCCTAAGGTTGTTTCAGAATTCCATCTAAACCAACCTCTGGTCCTTCCTACTTACTTTGCGAACTTCCAAAATGAAGGGGAGTGTTCTCTTCATTCTTTGGACATCAAAAGAGCTTTGTGTTTCTATTTAGATAGAACAAAAGAATTTTGCAAAGCTCAACAGCTGTTTGTTTCCTTCAGCGAAACCCGGCTGGGTCAACCTGTCGCTATCAGATGCATTTCAGCATGGCTGGTGGCATGCCTTTGCCACTGTTATTCCATGGCGCAGGTTAAGCTGGAGGGCAGAGTGTATGCTCACTCTACTAGAGTGGTTGCGGCATCCTTGGCGGAAATCTGCAATGTGCCCATTGCAGATATTTGCAATGCGGCTACCTGGAGCTCAATGCATACTTTTGTCAAACACTATGCCCTGGGTGTCCATGCTAGACGACATATTTTGTTTGGCAGAACCATCCTTAATGGACTTCTGTCCTAAATTTGTGAGCTCTTGGTCTCTCCTGCTGCCCTCTCGGGGGATTATTAGCTTAGTACTCTCCCATTAGTGTAAATGAGTGATGGAGACTTTATGTCCAGGAAGATATGGAAATTATGTACCTACCGTAATTCTTGATCTTCTTGGACAAAGTCTCCACAATTCATTCACACGCCCACCCACCATCCCTCCGAGCTCACTTCTGTTGTTGGTCTTCATTCCCTCAATCTTTAGGCTGTGAAGACTTCTTTCTTGACCCTTCTTATATGGGTCTTCCGGACTATCTTATGTCCGTTTTTTGGTTAGGCTATCCTTCTAGGTTAGTTACACTGCACCTCCTCAGAAAAAAAAGGTACTGAGGTGGTTGGAGGGTCGACGCTGAGATTGTCAGTGCTGCACGAGCAGAGGCTCGCGGCGCTGCTCCTTGTGGCTCCATCTCTGGCGCCGGCCCTCCTGCAAAAAAAGTTTGCTCCCACTGGGCCCTAGCACTTCTGGTGTAGATCCGATTAGTGTGAATGAATGGTGGAAACTTCGTCCAAGAAGATCAAGAATTACGGTAAGTACGTAATTTCCATTTTTCGCACTTCCAGCGCAGAAATGCATGGTCACTGTGGGAAATCACTGTTCAGGACAGATTCAGAAAATCACAGTGACACTGTTCATGAGCGGAGGTCCCAAAATGCCTGTGTTGACAATCTGCTGTAAAAATTCCCCAAACTAATTACATTAGGGGTGTGCGTTGCATAGTTTCTACACACGCTCATGACTTCACCAGTTTTTTAATATTTTCACTGCAGATTTTCAACATTGCCATTTTGTACACCTCCCCATGAACAGTACAGGTGTCATTTTCATCCTGTTCCGAAATGTATTTTCGCACCTGTGGTGTAAAATGGCGTAATCTAATGTGCAAAATCAGCTTCGACTAACAAACTGATATTGCCACTGTTCATGAGGTGGGGGTCACAAAAAAACGATGTTGAAAATTTGGAGTGAAAATACCAACCAATGCCTGAGACATTAGGGTTTTCAACCATAACGCCCCACCCTGTAGAGACTGACGGGCATCAGGGGTGTGATTTGGGATTGCCGCCTGTAATGCTCATACCATTCCACCCCCACCCACACCCTGCAGCCAGTGAGAGGCATTGAGGTGTGCCTTGGACTCTTTGGCCCCAAAGTTCACTCCATTCTCCTATACAGCACCCATCTCACCATATTTCCTGATGGATTGGGGTGAACATAAGGCCCAAAGACCCCAAGGCACACCGTGACACTTGTCGGTGTCTGCAGGGTAGAGAAAGTGAAGTGAATGGCGGCCCATTATGCCTGATGACCCAAAGGCACACCAATGCCTGTCAGTATCTGCAGGGTGGTGTTGGGGTTGGCTTCAGTTCAATACTTCACTGCCATTCGTATTATGCAGCTCTGTAACTCCTACACTACCAATGCCAATGCCAGCAAGCAAACATTCGGCATTGACAAATGCTGTTGTAAACCTGTTGTCCTATAAGCAGAGAGCAGTGTCTGCTGCATGCTAATTCATGGTCACATGAAAAGTGACAGTGGGTGCTGAAGAGCAACAGAGAATACTGATGAAAACCTGATCTGAGGCATATTAAAAGAAACACTCCTTTTATTATTTTAACTGCAAAAAAAAGTGGTAACGCAGACTCAAAATGGGGAGAAAATTATATCATACACAGGAATCCAGAATGTTTTACAAGTGGAAAGTATTTATAGCTAGCTTCTTTAACCTGGTAGTATTTTCAGTTAAATGGCTGTAATACCAACTGCAGACTGGTTTCGGATCCCTGCTTCTAAACCAAGTCTCAAACCCACTGGGTACTGCCATGGGGTGTGAGAAACCTTTCTGTTCCTGATATTACATCTATATACAGTAGTGCTGTAACTTTATTTTTATTACACTTTGTCAAGTTACACCACCTTCTCCTGCCAGCCAGCTAGCAACTCCTGGCCGTTTCCTGTACTGTACAGTTACAACAGTTAAATGCTCTTTTCTGGCTCCACCCCTACTGTTTCCACTCTGTTAGTGCATGCTGTTGGGATTGCTAGCATTACACGGTGTTGCCTTTTTTCACATGTGTAACAAATACACTTTAAATGTGCCTGGGGAAACAGATTCCTAAAATCAGGAAATGGTAGTAAATCATGCAAAAATGAGAGTAAAATACTGTTTTACTCCCCTTATCTGTTCCCTGATAATACAAGTCTGGACATACGCAACAAGCTAAAATAGAATAAAAAGTGCAGGTCAACTTTTTCAGTGCTATCATGCACTACTACTTTAACAGTTACCTTTTAGGCCAAATTTGAAAAACATTATCTTTGCAACAAATCAAAACTCGTATACTGTTGTAAGAGGGTTTAGTTTGTCTCCCTTTGTGTTTGAGTCATGCATTAATTAAATCAAGGGCTACGAGAAATGAAGAAATGGTCACTTGCCTCTTAACTGTGTTTCTGCTAAGAAATGTACTTTCTAGCTTTTGAATTGCTGCCTTGAAGATTTTGGAGCACCATCCATGTATAGTTGATTAGGCAACAGTAAGACAGACATTGTATTCCTGTTGTTTGTATATTTATAGATGGCAAGTAAATGGGTTTGCAGCCATGAACTATAGGAATACTTTAGATTTCATGTTTTGCTTGTAGCTTGCATCATTTGGAGAAGCAGTGGCAGCTCAAAGTGTGAATGCTGTTCATGGAAGCCAGTGGGACAGCTGGAAAATATCTATTTTCCACATTGCTCTTCTGGCAAAAGTCAAACTAAGAATTGGTAAGAGCTTCTTATGCTGTGCCTTGTCCTTTATATGTGAAATATTTGTGTCAAGCTGTTAAACAACCTTTACACAACTTATCTTGCCAGACCTTTGCAAGTGTAAGCAGGTCATTTCTAAACACTGCTTTTCATACCTGTAACCTTGTGTGTTCAGTTGCAAAATACCAATCAATAAATGTGTCAAATTAAAAAAATAATCTAATTTGAAAGCCTGATAAGAGTTAATTCTAATCCCAGGAATCCCTCACTTAAAGGTTTATACTTCAAACAGTCATCTTGGCTGAGAGTGACTCTCTGGAGATGGAATTTATGCAAATTTTAGAATTTGGAATGTAGGTTCAAACTCTGCATCCATGCTGCACTCTGGTTGTTGCTCAGATCTGTTTCTCCACTAGGAACAGTCGCCCATCTATGAACTCCATTATCGGCTGGCTCTCCAGTGGGGTTTCTTATTTTTGTAGTTAGTTTATAAAGTGTTTTTATTTAGTTTTCAGTTACTTTGTGTTTAGCTAGGTTTTACAGTGATTTGTGGCTTCTCCAGTTCCCAACTGATTCTGAGGGACCGGAGAATTTCCTAGCTGGCTGCAGTTTTATTTTTTATCTAAATCGGTTACTAAACCACTTTTTTCTCAAGAATATCAGTGGTTTACTGTATCTTACCTGTGTCAATCTTCACCATTCATCACTGTTGGGTGTCTGCTGAAGACAGGCACCAGCAGACACCCAGCAGTGATGAATGGTGAAGACACACAGGAAGATCAAGAATTATGATGTACCCTTTCACCCTAATTAATCGATTCCTATTACAGGAGCTGTGATAAAAGCTCTAGCAGAGTTTTTCTTAGTACAAGAGCCATTTTCACTATTTGGCTCTTGGACTGCAGAGTTTATTGGAATCATTTTTATTATTTAAGGTTCTCTTGTATTGACATGTCAGAGAGACCTTCTGAACCATGAAAACACTGTAACAATTGTTTCTAGCTCCTGGTAAGGGCAGACTGCCATAAACTTTGTTTTAAAGTGCCTAGATTCATAGCGCAACTTTGTAAATTGTATGTCCTGTCATATTTTTTTACCAAAAACCTAATTAAAATGGGTAAACAATTTTAAAAGAAGCATGCTTTTTAGTCTTCCTCTGTGTCACCTAAAAATAATAAAAAGGGCTCTGTGGTAGTTCCCAGTGATGGTGGAAAGCACACATCTGAATGGTCCATCATCTCATGTTCCGTAGTAAATAATGTAAAGGTGACAAAAAAGAAAACTGCAAACCCATCAGATAGGCTTGATAAAGTTGGTTAGACATCAGAGTATCCACAAGGGAACCCTGAGTCCAATGATGGCAAAAATATAAAAAAGAGCCTCAACCGGCCATCCGGCACAGCAGTTAGTTTCTGCTTGCGGCCTTGGCGAGCCGGGTTCGGGAATGAGCCCGGGTCCGGGAATGAGCCCTGGTCCTGGAGGGCCAGCCAGGGGGAGAAGGATTGATCATCCTCAGGACTGCTCTCCTTCTCTGGGGTGGGACAGACGCTGGCATCATTGCACATCTCTGCCCCAGCCTACAGGGATAAAAATCCCCCCATGCTGGCCATCTCTATGACACCCTGCCCCCGGACTTCAATTAGCTTCCTGGCTGAGGCTCTCCCAACCAGATATGGTTTCCCGGCACTGGTTCCCTCTACGATGCGGTATGCCTGGGGTGACCGGGAGAGTGAGGGGCTTAACAGGAGGTGGAAGCTACGGGGGCACCATGATCAGGGCAGAACAATGACGCCAAGGTATGGGGCCAAAAAGTATAATAAATATAAAAAAAATAAATAAAAAAAAAGAGCTTCAGAGCAGACACTGGAAACGGTGTCTGCAAAAAAGAAATTTAAAGAACAAAAATGTCACTACCACTCCTGAACAGAGAAGAGAGCAGACAGATGGCATGGATAAAATGCCCTCATCAAAGGACATATCAAAGATGTGGACATTTTTCCAGGTGATCCAGGCCATGGGAAATTTTAATAAGGTACCTGCCATCCCCCTTCCCCAGCCTCAGACTCCAATCTATCTGCTTACACGGGAGGAGGAAGAATATTGTGTACAAATGGAGGAAGCTGACCCCATGGAATAAGAGGGTGTACCTGAGCAAGATTTCGAACCTCCTCCAAGGCAAAATCACTCTATCTGCACAGCCCCCTGGTAAGGACTCTAAAAAATTGGATACTGTGGCCAAGAAAGTTTATGCAACAGCTTCCCTGCTTATCAGGAAAGCAGCTTATTCAGCACTTATACTGTAGCACAGTACCAGAAAGTATGTTGGAACACAGGTCTGGCACTGGCAGAAAGAGCAGATAGTGAATTGGCACAAGACCTAATTGCCACAGCAAGATCAGCCTTGGATGCCACAAAATATCATTTTCACACAGCAGTATATGCTAATGATACTACTGCTAGAGTTTGGTCTCATATGGTGTCCTTAAAAAGGTATTCCTGGATTTCCGGTCTGGACACCTACTGAATGGCGGCTTAGCTCCGGAGCTCTAACTCAACTTGTGAACAATCCGCAGTCATCATAGCTATAAACCTTTCATCCTGTTGACTACTCGCCGTATAACTGATTACTTAATGCCACCAAAACAGTGACCATAGGAAAATCTACCTGGCATGGCTAGGAGACAACATAAACCTGGTCCCGACACAGACCAACGGGCTGAGGCCTGCTCCCATACAGAATCCCCGGCGATAAGCTCAGGCACTGCTGAAGCTGATGAACCAGAATGTACTATTACTGCTCAAACAGCTCTGCTACACTTTAAAACAAATGAATGAGACTCTGCAGTGCCTGGAGACAAAAGTCTCGGACCATCATAAAGACATTACCGATCTCTCACAGAGAACTGGAACCTTGAAACCACCATGTTTGTCTACACTACTACCACAGACATACCCAATACAGCATTGCTGGAACTCATCACTGCACCTTCACCCTCAAACAGCAGGTTGAAGAGCTTGAGAACCGCCATTGCCGCAACAATATTAGAATTCATGGGTTTCCGGAGGGCACCAAAACTGGGAATATGGTGACGTTTATAGACTCTTTCCTGCATGAGATTTTAAATCTGCTGGCAGACAAGACCCTCAACATAATAAGGGCTCACAGATTGCTGACTTCTCGCCCTACGGACCCCACTCGGTTGTTTTGGCTTTCCTGGGTTTTAGAACCAAAGAGGAGATTCTCAACCTGGCTTGGGCAAAAAAAAAAATGTTATTTTTGGAGATGTCATGCTCTTTTTCGACCATGACTTCACCCCCCAGCTTTTGGATAAATGGCCACAGGTCCTCTTGGTGGTGCAGCTCCTTCAGTAGAAAGACCAGAAAGCCTTTGTGGAGTACCCGGCCCATCTGAAAATACTCATTTATAAAGGCTCTCTTCGATTCCAGGAGCTTAAAGATGCAGAAAAATTCCTCCGCCCTTTGACATTTCCATTCCTCGACAGTCGTTTGACCGAAATCAGCAGCAGCTTAGTAGACAGAATTGGACAATGGTGGGACTGAAAAGACAAGGTTCCAGTCTGTGGGACTCTGTTAGGGCAAAGAAGCACTCTGCAAGATGTAATGATGGCCCGGACACTTTCACAGTGCAGTCTACACCTAGGAATGATTCAGAAACCTCTGTTGGGGTGGCAAGCCCCACTTGAAGGACTGCGCAAGTATTTTGTGCTCAGATGTTAAGACACTGTATAGACTGGCGGGGGGATATGGGGTCCATTTGAGAGATTTGATTCTTGAAGCAAAGACTGTTGTACTAAATGGTAGGTGTTACTTCTATTTTCTCTTTACTGGATGGGACACAGAAACTGGTCTTTATAAGGGAACGGATATTATTGGGGCGGAGTATGGCCGGCTGGGGGACCATAGCTGTGGGGATTGGAGGGGGGCTGGGATCCTTTCCTTGATCAACAGCCGCTTGGATCAGAGGGGCTGGAATCAGGACAGCCCAGACATGGAAGGGTGCTCCTGTCCACCTAAGGATGGCAACCAGCTGTCTGGGGATTGGCCTAGCTCCAAAACATACCTGTCACTTTTGGTTCTTACGGTGGCATAGGATTATATGGACCCTATTACAGCCAAGCAGTGCCGGTTACTGTTACTGTATGTGGGTGGGTGTCTCTTGGGCCTGCCATAGGGGTTCTGGTGACTCCCGGGGGGGCCAAGGGCCCCTGCACTGTGGCGCTAAGCTGTGAAGGTTAAACAGGGTTGGTGGGTCGGTCCCTCAAGGTGCATGGAGTTGGCCTTTCCTGTGGCAGATGAGGAAGCATGGTCAGCACTGTGGGCCGACAAGATAAAGGACCTGGGTCTAATGGCCTCTGACTTTGTTTATGGACTGGATTATTGGGGCCTCGTGCGGGGAAGGTACCTTATAGTAGTGCTGACTTCATTTGGGCTGTTCTTTGCTCCATCGGCTGCCCAGAGTGATAGTGGCTGGTTGGAGGGGAGGGACTAGCTGTCCTCCTTGCCCTTAGATCCTGCTTTGGCCGGCGGAATCCCAGGACTGACTGCTGCCTCATGCCCTTCAATACCTGTCTTTTGGTTTCAATTTTGCATTTTGAATCAGGTTATTATGGGAGGAGTCTCTGTGTAGTACTAAGTGTGTCTTTTAATATAGCTCTAATCTTTATTGGGTATAAGGTGACCAGTTATAGTTGCACCCAGTGGGCCTGACATTACGCTGCAGAACCCTTAACTACCAGCTGGGGTTCTGGTGGCAGTTACTAGGGAATTGCACAGAGCAGAGTACTATACAGTGCAGCTCTAGGAGAGGGCCTCTGCTTGTTGGGGTGATTCATACCTCTCCTTCTTCTCCTTCCCCTCGTAGATTTGCCAGCACAGAGGGAGGGGTGTAAAAAGATCCATTTTTATGGATCTTCAACCTTGGAAGTTGTTTGTGGTTTTGTTGTTAGCAGCCCTGTTGGCTGTTTGTTATAAATAGTTTTGTATGGTTTCACCAGGTATTAAGTGGTTCAAGGAAGTTAGTAAAACACATTATACAACTGTATGAATGTAGGTTTCGGTATGGAACATTCATGTTCAGATGTGTCAGTCTTCACCATTCATCACAGATGGGTATTGGCCGGAGGTCAGGACCCGAGAACCTTTTTTTTTTTTTAAAGGGGTAGGTGGAGCCGGCGCGCATCGGCTGCCCTCAGGCCAGCCATTGCGTGGCTTGCTCGAAGGTTGGCCGTTAGGCTGTGTCGACTCCACCTGCCTACCAGTTCTTTGTCTCCGCCGTCGAGGTCGCCTCATGGGAAGCCAGCTGAAGAACGCTTTAGAATATTTTAGCCTTCGCCTCTCATTCATCGACAGTCCGTCGGTTGCCTCTAGTTCTGGTTCTGCCTCCACTCGACGTCCGCTGGTAAGATCTTTCATTTTATTTAGAAATTTGCGACGTCAAGTCTATTTTGGTGTTTTTTCCGCAGGTCATGTCCGCGATTAGGGGCAAGAAGTTTCCAGGCGGGGTTGGCCCCTATCGTCGGTGCCCATCGGCCGCCAGAGTATTCCGTTACCGACCAGCATGACCCGGTGTCTGGCGTGTCTTGGCCCACTTCATGACATGGATTCGTTACAGCGCCTGCTCTCATGGACGCCCGTGTCCTCGAGGTGTAGCGCATTTAAAAAGGCGAGCTCGCCGACTTTCGAGATAGGATTCGCGCTCGTCGGGCCAAGCCGCGCTCTCTGGCCTTTCCTCTGGGTCCCTCCTGGTTCTATACGGGCCGAGGAGGAGCCTCGGCTGTAGCCTTGCCTTGGCCGAGGCTCCTCCCACAGCGCAGGAGGCCCGTCCCGCTTCCTCCTGGGAGCGGGCGGGTGCCGCTTATGGCAATCGCCCTTCGGGTGAAGGCTCCCCAGTGTCGCTCCCGAGTCCGGAGGCCCTGGTCGACGCCATCTCGACGCCGTCGGTCGGTGCCGTCGGGGCCTTTAGCGTTCGCGGTGCGGTAGGCTCTGTCAAGCGCCGTCAGTGCTGACTCGTCTCTAGGCACCGTGGGCTCTGTCTGCGCCATTGGCGGCACCGGCGCTTTCTCGCGGACTGGCGATGACCCTGGCCTGGCGCCGCCGCCGGCATGTGCACCGAGGTTGAGCACGGCGCCGTGAGGCCTTCAGCGCCATCTGTTGGTGCCGTCCTCGCACCGTTGGTGCTCTTGGTGCAGCTTGCAGCGCCGAGGAGCCTAAGCGGTGCCATGTTTGGCTGAGTCGCAGCCGGTGCCGCTCGCGGTGCCGAGCGGCCTGGTGGTGTCGTCGGCGCTGAAGCTGTTGCTAGGGCTGCCGTCGGCGCCGTCTCTGCCCCTGGTGCCACCCCTGGTGCCAGTGGGCTTGACGGCGCCACAGCTGGCCTTGCCTATGGACCTTTGGCCCAAGCTGCCCTGGTGCCTTCTGCCAGCCCTGCTTGCGGGGCTGTGGAGGGCACAGGTGCCGCCTCGGCCACTGCTTTGACTACCGGGCCCTTTGGTAAGGTCGCCTTCCCTCACCCTCCTACCGTTTGGCTTAGGGCCTCAGACTCTACCTCGTCGGAGTCGGGCTCGGAGTCAGACGGGCAGTAACACCCTTCGGGGTTGTCTGCAGAGGAGGGCGAGCCTGTGGTCTCCCCGACGAGTCACAGCCAGCCCCCTTCTCAGGAGCGTCAGGTTCTCCCCGAGGTTAGGGTCAGTGGTACTGACCAGCAGGCTATGGTGCGTGCCACTATTGCCATGCAACTTGGTCTTGGAGGGTTTCTCGACCCCTCGGCGATGGTACCCCCTCCGGTAGTGTGTCTCGATCGCCCAACTTTGGGGCCCATCGGGAAGCCTACAGGAGGGGAGGGTGCTGCTCCCTGGGTCTCCCCTTCGGCGGCAGACCGGAGCTGCCAGCTACCTAGGCTGGCCCTCTCAAGGACCAGGACCCTCTCAGACTCTGAGGGGTCGAGGGGTGTGGGGTCGGCGCGTCGGCCTTTCTCTGGGGTCCACCCCGGCTCCGGACGAGGCCGAAGTGCGGACTTCCGCCCTTCCCCTTCCAGTTCCTTGAGGGGGTCCCATTCTTTGGAGGCAGGGGACCGTCCTTCTGGATCTATACAGCCCTGGTCGCCTCACTGGGGGGATTCTTCTGGGCGTAGCCTTGGCAGTACCGATGTGGTTGTACAGCTGTCGGCTGTGGAGTCATCCGGGGCACGCTCCTCAGGTGTCCATGGTCCGCTCCCTAACCCTGGCAGAGGTCAGCCGACTTCTTCTCTCGGCTCTGCTCCTATCCCTCTGCCGCATTCTCCAGCGCTCCAAGGCATTCTTGGTCCTAGCGGCCCTCTCACCTGGGAGCAGTTCAGAGCGGTGGCTGCTCGGTTCCCTGCCTACGTTAGGGCCATGGACAGCCAGGTTTTTCAACCTCCCCCCATGCAGCCACCCTCGGAACACATGGTGACCTCCAGCGCCTCATCCCCCTCTTCTGGGGGAGAGGAACCATCTGTCCACATCTCTCCTGCCGCTGATCTCTCCGTGTATCAGCCTTTCTTCGTGAGGATGATGGAGGACCTTCACCTTTCTCCCTTGTCTGTGAGCAATCCTGAGCATGTGGCGCACGCCTTTCTAGGCGTTTGTGTGCAGGCCACCCTTGTGATGTCAGCCTGGCCTGCTCCTTTGGGAGGCATCCATATGCTTCTGGCAGAGGCCCTTTTCCGAGTTCCTGCCCTAGGGACCTCAGCCAGAGGTATTGTGCTCCCCCAGAGTCTCCAGGTTCTATGCCCCATCCACAGTCCGGATTGACGCACCTGGACACTCCTGACGGGCTTCACGCCCTCCACCGTGACCGGCCCCCAGATCAAGACTTCTTGGATTTTGACTTCTGGGGGAGGAGGACCTTCTACTCGGCACAGTTGCTTCTCTCCATCTCTGCTCATCAGGCCCACTATGCAGCCTACAACAGGTTCTTGTGGTCCACGCTAGGTCAGGTCCTAGCTGCTTTGCCTGACTCGGAGCAAACCAGGCAAGCCATCGCGCTCTCTGCACGTGGCCTGGAGCTAGCAAGGCACCAAGCAAGGGCATCTTACGATGCCAATGAGGTAGCTACCAGGGTCGTAGGGACAGCGATCTGCACCAGGAGATCAGCGTGGCTTCGCCTTTCACGGTTGTCACCCTTGGCCCGGCGTAGGGTGATTTGCTCCGCTCACCAGGGAACCTATCTCTTTTCCCGTGGGCGGGCGGCGTTTGTCGGGGCAACTTCCTTCCCCCTCCGGGGGGACCCCGTCTCGCTCTCCCCACTCTCGGGCCTCATCAGGCCCAGAAGGTTCCCCCCCTTAGTGTGTCACCCACTGAGGGCTAAGGGACTCTGTCCCTTAGGGTGCAATGAATCAACCCCCTTCGGGGGCTTGGTACTCACCCATCTGTGATGAATGATGAAGATTGACACAGATAAGATATAAAAATTACGTACCTACTGTAATTATGATCTTTCTCTGTATCTTCACCATTCATCACAACCCTGCCCACCATCCCCCTGGGGCCTCAGTCTCTGGGTCCCCTTCCCTCTGTGCCTCTCCCTTTCTTTGGAGCGGGGTAAAGTAGGGACACACAGGGGGGTATTTTTCCCTTAGAGGGTACAGCTCGAGTGGCACTCCTTCTCTACTACATATCTCCACCCCGACAGGGTGGGAGTTGGTGGTTGCCCTCCTCCTGTTCTCCTTCTGGTCTTATCAAACTGTTTAAAAAAAAAAAAATCTCTTTTTTCACCAAATATCTTTACAGAGAGAGTACTAATCCCTGTACCCTGTCCTTCTCCAGAATAGCCGACTCTGCTTTTGGGGTTTTTGCCAGTTATTCTGTGCCTTGAATTCTGGCAGAGAGCTTTGCTACTCCTTGCAGTTCCCATACAGTCTGGTGACGGACAAGGGTCTCGGATCCTTGTTACCTCTCACTCTCTCCTAAATTCCCCCCCTTCCCTCCCTTCTTCTGCTTCCAGAAATTGGGGTCCCTACCCAATCCCCTTAGTCTTATTTCTCCTATGCTGTCCTCTCAGTCGTTATTTCTCCTTTTAGTTCAGTTTTCTCTTCCTTTTCTGTCCCTTGGACTCTCTTGTCCCACCCTCCATCCCTTCCTCTTACCTCTCCAGACTCAGAACTGGTAGGCAGGTGGAGTCGACACAGCCTGATGACCAACCTCGGTGCTACATGATCGTCCAGCCTTGAGGGAGGCGCCCGATGCTGCGTCGGCTCCACCTACCCTTTTTTTTAAAAAAAAGGCTCCTCTGAGTCCTGACCCTGACCTCCGGCCAATACCCATCTGTGATGAATGGTGAAGATACACAGAAAGGTCATAATTACGGTAGGTACGTAATTTTTATTTTTTGGTTATTGACAGCCCTACAGCAAAATGGCTAGGTCAGACACTGTTATATGTTCATATAATGTAAACGGGCTTACTAGCCCGGTTAAAAGAAGCAAAATGTTGAGTTACGTATGAAAGACTTCTGCTGATTTTTTTATGTCTACAGGAGACACATTTATCGGCACAAGAACATGCTAAATTACTGAAATTTGGGTTTAGTGACATGGCGGCGGCCTCTTACAAAAATGGCAGGAAGCGGAGGGCAGTTGTTTTGGTACCTTCTAAGACTCAGTTTGAAAAGATAGATACCCTATTAGATAAAGAGGACCGCTATTCACTTCTGAAGGGGAAGTTTAGGGGCATGGTCCTTACCTTGGCCTCGGTGTACTTCCAACCGGGATCAACCTTTCAGGACTGTCGTTCCTTTTTGGTTACCCTGCATGATTGGGGAGAGGGAGAGGGAGAGGAAGTGGTACTGTGTGTCGGGGGTCTGAACCTGTCTTTTTAACCCTCAGTTTGACTCGACTTCCCAGATCCCGAGGAAAGTGCATCAGGTGGTGAGGAGGGTCCATAGGTTGGTGGGAGAGCTTTGGTTGACAAGACGTCTGGAGACATCTACATGGGTGGCAGAGGGATTACACTTTCTTTTCGGCCGCCCATCAGATGTACCCCCCAACTGGATTATTTTCTGGTCCCCAGGGAGGAGATGCATAGAGTTCAAGACGCCTGGTGAGGGACTATATACTGTCTGACCATGCATCCCTGTTCACTCGGCTGGACTTAGGAGACATCCTTAGAAACACCTTTTGGCAACTTAACGTCTCATTGCTCCAAGACCAGGAGATAAAGGAGGCCATTACTGAGACCTACACTACATTTTTAGAGGAAAACCCTGCACAGGACACCTCTCAGGCAATTATGTGGGATGCGGCAAAGGCAGTATTGCGTGGCAAGTTTATTGAAATAGCAATGAGGAAGAAATGAGAAAGGGAGGCTAGGAAGTCCCGATTAACTACCCAAATCAAAAGTCTAGAAGACCAACAAAAACTGAGCATTGATAGGGGCCACACAAAGCAAATTGGGGACCTTAAAAAGGAGCTGGGAGATCTGCTGGACTATTAGGTGGAGCAAAAGTTCATCTTTCTGCATCAGAGGTATTACTGGGGGGAGGGCCTAGATCACTACAGTTATTGGCCAGCTGACTTTGGGCCCAATGTGCTAGAGCCACAATTTCTGCCATATAACATCCACTGTATGGTGAGCTAGTACATGGGGTTCAGGACATAAAGATGCCTTTCAGTCCTATTATGCAAAGTTACACACCCCGGATGCAGCCCCAAACAAGACGAGGGTCCGAGAGTTCCTAGATAGATTACAACTGCCCGGCCTATCGCGAGAACAGAGTGAGGCTTTGCTTTTGCCTGTGTCGATGGCTGAGGTAAAGGTAGAGGTCAGCAGACTTTTTTTTTTTTTTTACAACTCTTTGTCTTCTCCAACAGCAGGCTGCCTCAATTGACAGCCACCCTACTGGAGCTCGGGGTCTTTCGGGGACTTGTGGCACCATGCATGCCCCGGTGGATCCCCAGAGCCCGGCCCAGAGGCTTCATCCACAGGCGGCCCTTGTATTTTCCTCCTTTTTCTCCCCGAGCATGTGGCCATTTTCCCCAAAACCCCAGAAGTAGTAGCACATGCGCGTGGAGGTGCACATGCCCACCACAGCTCCAGTGCCAGGTCTGTTCCGCCCTCCTTTCGGCCTAGCGCCGGCGCTTTTTGGAGCAGCACCATCCCTCCTGCCTCCACCAGGGGCGGCCAAGCTCAGAGAGCTCAGAAACTCCTCCTGAGGTGGAGAGCTGCTAGCCGAAAGCGACTCGCATCCTCTCCCCCATGCGACCTAGCTCATTCCTGAACCGAATTAGCCGGCATCAACACGGTGTGTGCCTCAGCACCTCAACCCTCTGCGCCACCAGGCCGGCCCAGTTGGCAGACTTAAAACCGGGAAGTCCCCAGGCTCAGATGGCCTTCCTGCCAAATTCTATAAAAGCTTTGGTGGAGTGGTACAGCCCCTGCTCTTAGGAGTGTACAGAGGGGTGCTGGAGGAAGGGGAGCAGGTCTCACCATCGTGGACTAGGGCTATAATTTCTGTGCTGCCCAAACCGGGGAAGGACCCCACTTAGTGCACTTCTTATCGTCCAGTCTCCCTCTTAAATACAGACTATAAAATACCGACATTGATTATGGTCTGACGCATATAGCGATTTCTACCTAATCTGATTCATATTGACCAAACCATCTTTGTCCCAGGCTACCAAGCCCAAGATAATCTACAGAGAACAACTATTGTTATTGATCACACTAACATGACAACCCATGCCTTTCTTATGAGTCTTGATGCTGAAAAGGCATTTGATAAAGTATTGTGGCCCTTTTTGCGCTGGGTCCTTTCCCAGTTTGGGTTCCCGCATGAGTTTGTTTCGGCTCTGTTTCAACTTTACTAGACCCCTTTGTGCCTATATTTGAGCAAACGGGTATGTTTCTGGCTATTTGGACTTGGGATGGGGAACCAGACAGGGGTGCCCCCTAACTCCGCCACTACTTGCATTCTACATAGAGCCACTAGCGCAAAGCATAAGACAGAACCCGGAGGTGAGGGGGATTGGACTGGGGGATCGAGAGCATAAATTGGCATCATATGCCGATGATGTTCTTTTTTATCTCACAGAACCTGGGACCTGTCTAACCGCAATATTTCAGCAAATTGAGGAATTCTCCTCACTCTCAGGATATAAATTAAACAAAAGCAAAACAGAGGTTTTGTGTTTCAACTATACCCCAATCATAGAAGTTAGGCAAATGTTTCCTATGAGGTGAGATATGTCCGCCATTGGGTAACTGGGGATTCGGGTAGGAGTGGAGATGTCTTAATTATTTGAAATAAATGATCCCTTATTGATTAGGCAACTGAGGGCCGACTTTAGGTGATGGTCATTGTTACCACTTACGTTACATGCCAGAATTCAGGTCCTGAAGATGAACGCCCTACCTCGTCTTCTTTATTTATTCCAATGTGCCCCATGTATAGTTCCCAGAGAGAACTTGAGGTTTGGCAAGGTATGATCTTCCTTGTCAGTCTTCACCATTCATTACTGCTGGGTGTAAGCGGTGGCGCCTTTCCCTTCTGAGATTTTTGTTGTTTTTTAGAGGTCTGGCGAATGGTGCACCGCAGAGTGCACTCGTGATGCACAAGGGGCAGCCATTAGGCACCGCAGACTCCTCCTCCATTCCAGTTCTGTTTCTCCTGCCGTCGAGGCTGCACCTGCTGTGCGGAGTTGTTTCTAGTACTGCGTCGTAGGCCACATTTTTCTCGAAGTCGTCAAACTCCTTCATCCGGGTTTTTCTCGACGTCATCGACCGGTAAGACCGTTCTGTTTCTTTTATATTTAGCCGCCATCGAGAACTGTACTGTTTTTTTCCTTGATTATCTGATTATTTGGCATCATGTCAAGTTCGTGAGCAAAATGCAAGTCTAAGGCGGGCCGTGCCCCTATGTGTCCGTGCCCTTGTGGCCGACAGTTTTTCGTTACGGACCATCATGATGTTTGTCTTCGGTGCCTGGGACCCTACCATGATATGGATCATTACGACGCCTGCTTCTCCATGGATTACCATGTGTTAGAAGTCTACGCATTTAAAGTCAGCAGAGCTCCACCAACTTTCGGAGGATGACGTCGCCCGAGGGCCTCCAGATCTCTTTACCCTTCCTCTGGGTCCCCTCCCAGGTCTATACAGCCTGGTGAGGAGGGAACTTCCTCCACTTCCAGCCTTTCCGAGGAGGAGGTTTCTTCTTCGGTGCAGGAGGAACGGTGTGATCCCTCCCAGGGTCATGCCATTAGCACTATCCCAGCAGTCACCTCCTCGGAGGTGCAGGCTCCCCCGGTGTCGCGGTCCCCAGTTGTGGGGCCCGGCTCTGGTGGACCCTTGTTCTCGTCTGTCCTTGTCACCTTGGAGTCTGGTGCAGCACGCTGTGCCAGTGACTTGGGCGAGGCCATTGGCGGTGCCGTTCTGTGTCTCAGCACTGTTAGCGGCACCGGGGACTCGGGCAGTGCTGTTGGTGTTGCCGCTGTGGTTCTTGGTGCCGTCCGCGGCTTCGGGGACTCGGGTGGCACCATTCGCGGTGTGGCCTGGGTTCCTGGTGCCGACGGAGGTGTGGCTGACTCCACTGGTGTCGTTGGCATCGCAGCCTTCGGCGGTAAAAGTCCTGGTGCCGCCTCTGAGGAGGTTCCTGCGGTTGTTGCAATGGAGCTTTCCCTTGTCGTTCCCTCATCGGAGAAGGACGATTCAGGGGAGGGCCTAGACCAGTGACTGGAGTCTTCCTACTTTGAGCCTCCTGTAGGTCGCAGGGCTAGACATTCCAGTGTTCCTCACCCCGAGTCCCCGGAGTTGGTTAACCTGGATGATTCCATGGCTGGGGTGGCTTGGAGTCTCCTGCCATGGACCCTTCAGGAGTTCCGGAGAGGATGCCCTCTTCTCGGGGGTCCCAGGCAGCCTCCATCCCCGGTGCTGCTGGGGTCCTTAGGCAGAGGAAAGAGGACTCTGCATCGGCGAGTTCCCTTCAGGGTCTCACTCAGCAGGGACCTCCACCACTGGTTACGAGGAAGAGGGCTGCTTTGGAGTCCGAAGGATTGAGGGGTAGAGGTCAGCATCGGCGACGATCTCCCACCACCCTGCGGGGTGTGGGGAGCATTCGCAGGGCTGATCCTCGCCTTTCTCTTAAGGTCTCTACAATGTCTTCTGGTGGTGGTTCTGAGGGTTGCCCTTCTGGACTCATGCAATCCCAGGCACGTCACAGGGGAGATTCCCCTTCAGGCCTCTTCCCAGAATTGCCTCTTTCCCTCTCTACTTCGCAACCCGGCATGGTCTCAAGGTCCCCAGTCTTGGCGTCCTCGCTACCTGGATCCCAGAGCCATGGCAGAGGCCAGGCACATGCCATTAAGTGCCCATCACCCATCCCTCTGCAACCACCTCCCTCCCTCTCTCCCAGGCCATGTAGGGCCCACTGGGCCATTAACATGGGAGACGTTCAGAGCTACTGCGACGGCCTTCCCGTCCTATGTCAGGGCCATGGACGAACAGGTTTTCTGCCTATTCCCCCCACTGCAGGAGTCTTCTGAGCATTCGAGCTCCACTTCCTCCTCGTCTTCCTCCTCTGAGGAAGAGGAACTTTCTGTCCACCTTTCCTCTGACACTGATTTCACTGACTATCAGCGTTTCCTTTAGAGGATGGTTTTGGAGCTTTGTATCTCCTACATCCGTAGAGACAATACCGAGCAGCAGATGCATGGTTTCTTTAGTGAATTCAGCGCTCGCCATGTGGTGGTGCCTTCCTGGCCGATCCCCTTCCAGGAAGCGTCTATCCACACCTGGCAGTCTCCAGCCACTCCTTCTCCAGCCCCAGGAGACTGTAGGAGATGGTATTGTGTCCCCCATGAGTTTCTAGGTTTTCTGTCTCACCCGCCTTCGGGTTTGACATCCCTGGACACTCCTTCCGGGCCTCGGCGCCTGGTACACAACAGGCCTCCCGGATTTGGATTCAGCCGAAATCAACCGGTGGGGATGAAGAGTTTTCTCTTCCAGTCATGCGTTTTTATGCATCTCATCTCATCAGGCTCACCACGCTGCTTACAACAGGCATCTGTGGTCGATGCTGGCTCAGGTCTTAGCCTCTTTGCCTGACTCATAACAGTCTAGACAAGCCATTGCCCTCTCTGCACAGGGTCTGGAGCTTGCAAGGCACCAAGTGAGGGCATCCTACGATGCCAACGAGGTGGCGTCCAGACTAGTAGGGACAGCGATCTGCATTAGGCGGACGGCATGGCTTCATCTCTCCAGACTGTCACCCATTGCCTGGCGTAGGGTGGCTAACTCTGCCTTCCGGGGGATCTGCCTTTTTTCCCGCAGGGCAAGGAGGCTCCTTCAGGAGCAACCTCCCTCCCCCCAGCCCACGGGGAGACACTTCCTCCTCCTCACCCAGCTTAGACTTCCTAGTCTATTGGTTAGGGTCTCCCCTTTCTATTTCTCACCAGTAGGAGGCTGAGGGATATGTTCCCTCAGGGTCTGTCCACACCCCCTTTGGGGGGACTTAGTACTCCTGCCGTAATGAATGGTGAAGATTGACAAGGGAAGATATGAAAATTATGTACCTACCGTAATTCTTGATCTTCTCTTGTATCTTCACAATTCATTACTGATTCCCACCCAGCTTTTCCTCACGGGCCTCCTTCTTCAGCATCTCCCCCTCCCAGCTCATTCCTCCTCCTTCTTCGTTGGCCTTTAAGCCCCCCCCCCCAAAAAAAAAAACCCTATTTTGATTTTCCGTTCTTCTGAACGGATCCTATTTCCTCAAGGTAAAGGGGGAACGAGTGGAATTTATTCTATCCTGAGGGAACTCTTTCTGATTGCCCTTAGGGGTGACCTCTTGGTTTTCTTAACCATGTTGTTCAATTCACAGTTAAAGGACATTCTTCTATGGCTCGGTCCTTTTTGTTCTGGTCCCTCTGACAGGTTTTAATATTCTTTTGTATCAAGTTTCTTCTGGTTGGTGCTTTTCCTGGCACTTCAATTACCTTGAGCTGATTCTATTGCCTTGCCTTCAGGGACTCCAATTGAGTTCCCGCTTTATCCTTTTTCATAAAGGGGTGCCCTCTGTAGAGCTCACCCCTTCCCCACACACATCTGTGTTAGTACTTAACAAGGTGCTAGAGGACCTCTTCCTCTACCTAGTTGGGCGCTTTCTTTCTGGAACAGAATTCTGCCTTGGCAGTCTGTGAGCTCTCGGCTAGAGTTTAAGGGGTTGGAATGACGGGAGGATAGAGAATCTGCCCTATGTGTCCAATCTGTACAGCCAGTTTGGCTAAACCTTCTTTTCAGTCCTATCAAGAGGGATCCTTGCTCCCTTGTTTTGGTTCTGAGCTTATAAGCCTTAGCCCGATATGTCAGTGGGCAGTGTTCTCCCCTCCCAACATCCCTTGTTCTCTCCCTCTCCTCTTCTTCTTCCTTTCTCTCCTTTTCTTCATCTGTTCCTCCCTTGGAGCTGCCCCAGAAGTCAGGTCCTGCGGTCCCTTAGGGTAGGCATTTTCTCCTTTTTCTGTCCTCTTCCGGCTTATGCCTTTTTCAGTTTATATTCTTTCCTTTTTCTATCCCTCGGCTCTCTTGCCTTGCTCTTTTTTTCTTATCCTTATTTCGCCTCTCTGGCTAACAGAACTGGGATGGAGGAGGAGTCTACGGTGCCTAACGGCCGCCTCTCGCGCATCATGCAGTGCATCTCTCTCGAGGGTGGTGCCATCGGCGCTGACTCCTCTAAAAAAAAATTAACAAAAAAAACCTCCCGTAGCGGGTGCGCACCTGCGGCTTACACCCATCAGTAATGAATGGTGAAGATACAAGAGAAGATCAAGAATTACAGTAGGTACGTAATTGTCATTTTTTTGCTTTTTTGTGGGGTCCATGAAACCTAGATTGAGGAGGATGCGTCTGTTTCTCCCAAAGAATAAGGGGGGTATGGCTTTCCCCCATCTGCAGGGTTATTGGGCTGCAGCCCAGATGAGGGTTGCACTCCTTTGGGGAAACCCAAGCTATAATTCACACCGGAAATGGATAGATCTCAGGGAGCAGAGAGAGAGAGAGAGAGAGAGACCCTCCTCTCCGAGCAATATTATTTAGGTATAGAAGGTTCACAGGTGCCATGGGGTATACAGGTACTGCTGTGGTTTTGGAGGGCTGGAGGAGAAGGACTTGCAGGGGAAACACTACACAGCAACTCTGGCAGTTTCGATGGTGGACCTATGACCCACAGTTCACCCCGGCGACATATGATGGATGGTATTTGAGGCAATCCAAAAGACGCTTCCACTCTTCCTTTCAATTACTTTTTGGCTCCACGATGCTCACATTTGAAGTTGTGCAACAAAAGTTTGGACTGGACCCGACTGATAGATTCAGGTGCTTGTCAGTTACGGGATTTTCTGTTTACGCAGATGAGAAGACTTGGTCCAGAGATACAGGAAGGTACAGACAATATCCCTTTTCAGAGAATTTGGAACTCACTCAGTGCTGAACATGCTATATCTCGGATATATACCAATTATATATCTGACCTTGGTCTTTCTTCCCATTATATTAAACATAAATGGGAAAGGGTATTGGTGGTCTCCCTCATGGACCTACAGTGGTCTTTAGTGTGGAGAAGTACCTGGAGCACCTCAACCTCGCCAGTGTGGCGAGAATTTGTCTGGAAGGTGAGGATTCATTTTTTCTTAGTGCCTGCCCAAGCTGCCCATAGTAGCCCAAGAGTCCAGCCAGACTGTTGGCACAGATGTGGTGAGAGACACATGTCCCAGGCCCATATTTTCTGGTCTTGCCCAGGCATTGTACCCTTCTGGGTTGAGGTTGGCTGGCACATGACTCGGATCTTTAATGTTCAGATGCCTCTAGGTCTGGAGCATTTAATTTTGTGAATTGTGCCACAAGGCATTCGTGGCAGGGAGGCAAAGTACACACTGGCTGATCTTAGTAATTGACACACTAAAAGGTGGTTACAGTCGGAACCGCCTGAAGTATCAGATTAGCTTATCATGGTAGAAGCTATCCAGTGGCTCAAACAGCTGGCGTTTAATCTTAGACAGCAGTCCCACCTATACCAGAATAGGTGGACTAGATGGCTTTTATATGAGGGGCTGGCCTAGCCCCGTACACTAGTGACAGTGATTGGGCAAGGGACGGAAGTAGGGGTCTTTTCAGGATTTGGCCTTCCCCTCTATGAATGGATAGGCATGTATAGTTATACTCTTGATATAACTGACTAATGCTGATGGGGTTGTGTATATATATATCCACCTGACAGTTGATATACAATATTTTCTGTATGGGATTGTGATTACTTAGTAATATTTCGCAACCTGGTAAAATATTGACATTTTGAGTTTGATTTATGTTCTTGTCTGTGTTAAGCACTTTAATAGTTGTAATGGAACAATGGATGTTTCAGTGTTTACTGGGCATTCAGTATGGGTGCAAATATTTGATATAGAAGTATCTGTTTTATGTTTACAAAAATAAAGCAAGTATAAAAAAAAAGGTATTCCTAGCTAAGGACTACCATCCTTTCTCAGGATACTCAAAACAAGGCCATGGATTTCTCCTTTGAGGGAAGTTCATTATTTGGTGACAAAACAGAAGCCTATGTGAAAAAAGTGGATGAATACATAACCACTTTCAAAAGTAACAATGAGAACAAAAAGGCCTCTGCCTCCTCTAGGCCCTACAGAAGGGAAGACAGAGACAGGGGATACTTTCCAAGACCCTATGTCTCTTATGCCCCCTTTGAGTACCAATTACAAAGAAGCTACTGTAGGGGAAGGAGTAAAAGGGTTTCCAAACATAATGCTGCAGCTCGCGCACCTAAGCCCCAGCCAAAACAAAACCCATAACAATTTTGCCCAGGTCCCTCTCCCATTGCCAGTGGGAGGAAGACTGGTACACTACCAAGAATCGGTAAACATTACCACAGACAAGTGGGTAATGGAGGTAGTGTGCCAGGCATTTTGTCTGCAGCTTCAACACTGTCCACTAAGCCTATGGGTACATCAAGTTTAAAGCATCTAACAGAAAACCTTGTTTTTAGTGGCCGTCACCTCTGCAGAATGTGTCAGTGAGTTGCAGGCACAGAGTATAGATGCAGGTTGTTTGAGGGGATGTTCCATAAAGAAGTGGTAGTTTTAAAGGCGATTGTGTAGATTATCTGGCATACCTAGGATGTGCGCTATTAGTATAGAGCTCACATTACGCTACTTGAGCAAATCACCCATTCCTTTACTTTTTGTTAGTTTATTTGGGTTGGGGGGCTTCGTCTCCCACACCCCACTTTTAAAAAACACAAGGTGTGTGTGGGTGGCAAAGTTCCCCCAACTTACATAAACTGTCAAAACCAAAATTAACAGTAGGCACAGGCACTTGGCCAAATTGCCTGTTCCGTTACTATTTATAAGTTTATTTGCTTCGCCCCCCCCATGACCCCTTAATTTTTTTAAAAGGGTATTGGGGGGGGGGGCAAAGCTCCCCAACTCAAACTAATAAAAAGTAATGGAACAGAAGCACGTGACCAAAACAGCGCTGTGTTTATGAAGCTTTTAAGGCAAGCTTCCTACACATGTCTGATAATCTACACAATCACCGTTTTAAGAACAAATACCAAATTCTTACCTATGGCAGTGTCAAGATGGCACACTACCAGGGTGTGTCCCAGGCCTAATCTGATGAACGCATTGCATTCAGCACATTTATCAAATCCGCACATTCATATTTTCAGAAGATGCAATAAACAGTCACAGTTCCTTTTCCATGTGCCCCACATGGCAGACATAGACCCTGTTCCAGACGACTAGAACTTTAGAACCATGGTGCACTCCCAAGCATTTTAGGGATGAGCACCCACACTCCTGCATGGGGTGCACAACCAGAGCCCAGGTCATGGGTCCTAAAGCAGATTGCAGGACACAGTCTCTCAAGCATGGGTGGATCCCCTAAGGCTAGGGTGACCCAGACTAGCACAGTCCATTTTCATCAACTTTGGAGCATAGATTGCACCCGTTTTATAATGCCAGACAACACCTGTAGCTTGGCTCTCTCACCACTTTAAACTCATTTGTACTTGTCTGTGCTTGAGGCATGACTCGCTACCATTTGAAACAACTTGAACTTGACTGAGCTTGAAGCATGGCTCACTACTGTTTAGCAGACTGTACTTGTTGGCAAAGCTGAAACTGTAGACCCTTTCAAACTCAGACACGTTACTTGGGAGCAACTGATTTCTGTAGCTCTCTAGGCTCACAACACGTTACTTGGTAGTAAAACAGTTTTTAGTAGCTCTCTTGGGCTCACAATCGCACAAACACAGTCCCTTGTGACTCTCGTTGGCATTTGTAGCTCCCAACTGGACATACAGATGGTTACTGGCCCACCAGGCACTGTCCAGAAGAATTCCACATGGTCAGGGAACTCCCCATCCAGTCCTATGGCACTTCTCAAATCAGACACATTTATATACTTTTAAACTCGACCCTTCTCTAGCCACTGAGCAAATGTCCACCTTTTCTGTGCTTTGGTTAAACTAGGATGCAGACAGTCATATCCTAAACGTGCTGGGCTTCTCTGCCCCTTGCAGACTTTCTCAGACCTGTACTTGTTGAACACAGTTTACTCGCTCAGATTACTTGCAGAAATGGCTTTCTTTTCTCTGAAGTCTCAGGCTTTTCTTCAGCACTCTCACTGCTGAGGTAGAATGTGCGTGCAGCTCTCTCACAACTTAAGGTTCAGGTTGCCCACATTTTCCCAAAAAAATGTGGAAAGGTGCTGTCCAGCCCTGGAGGACAGTCCTGGCAACCTCCAGGCTAGTGACTTCTGTTGCCTGCAGCCCCTTTATCTCTCTAGTAGAGGAAAGCCCCTTCCCCTGTGGAGGTGCTTGTACTTGAATCACTAGGCCCATTTTGGAGCAAAGGGCCTGAGCCCCCACCCCTGTGAGGGGCTCCCACTCGAACACTGAGCCTGGCAAAAACACAGTCTTTTATGAAGCTTCTCTGAGGCTCCCCATTGGCTGAAGCTACTTGCTGCTCCCACAGTATTGGCTGATCGTGCTTGTCAGTCCAGAAAATAAATATTCATTAGCTTCACTCGATGCACAAAAGGCCCCTGTTTTAGCACCTGAATTAGATCCCTGTAACTTCCCCATAAGCATTTTGTAATGTGTCAAGAATCGTCTGGATAAAGTCCCACAAGTCCTGGCCAAAATCCTGGCTTTCTGATTGGCTGCTGCTGCACTAAAATGGCTGCTAAGCACACAGTCCCTAGGCAGATTTAACACAGTCTCAAATGAAAGTCCTGGTGCAGCCAGAAGAATGAGTTTATTTATTCACTTGCCCCACAGTTCAATAGCCCCTTTTGTGCCCTGTTGATTGCTGCCCAGAATAAACATTTTGTTTCATAGATACATAGACAGTGTCGGCAGATAAGGGCCTATGGCCCACCCAGTCTGCCCATTTGAGCTTGTAGGTTCAGTTTGTTTTCCTAGAAGTCTGTTTCCCCTAACCCCTGACCTCTAGAATTCCTTTATGTCTATCCCATGCATTCTTAAATCCCGTGATTGTTTCAGCCCCCACCACTTCCTCTGGCAGGGTGTTCCACTTGTCCACCACCGTTCTGTGAAGAAATTCTTTCTCACGCTTCCTCTGAATCATCCTCCCTCCAACTTCATCCCATGCCCTCTAGTCCTGGAACATCTTTTCGCTTAAAATAGTGTTTTCCTGCACCCTGTTTCTCCCTATAAGATACTTGTATGTCTCTATCATATCCCCTCTCCCTCCTCTCTCCTCCAGGGAGCACATGTTCAGTTCCTTCAACCTGTCTTCATAGGACTTGTGATGCAATCCATGCACCATCTTTGTTGCCCTCCTCTGAACCTTCTCTACCCTGTCTATGTCCTTACGTGATGGTCTCCAGAACTGTACACTGTACCCAGGTGGGGCCTCACTAGTGTCTTGTATAATGGAATTATGACCTCCTTTTTCCTGCTGGTGATGCCCCTGCCTATATATCCCAGCATCCTATTTGCTTTACCTGCTGCCTTGTCACACTGTTTCCCTACCTTGAGGTCATCAGAGATGACAACCCCAAGATCCCTTTCCTGCTTGGTGCATGCTATATCCTCACCCCCAACTGATATATTGTGCCAGGGTTTTTGTGCCCCATATGCATTATCTTGCACTTCTTTGCATTGAATTTCAACTGCCAAACCCTTGACCATTCTTCAAGTTTCTGCAGGTCCCTTCTCATTCTGTCTACACCCTCTAGTGTGTCTACTCTGTTACAGAGCTTTATGTCATCAGCGAACAGTGAAATTCTGCCTTCTGGATCCTCGTAATGTCACTGATGAAGATGTTGAATAGGACCGTCCCAGCACTGATCCCTGTGGTACTCCACTGGTCACTCTTCCCTCTGTGGAGTGACAGCCATTTACCACCACCCTCTGTGTCCTGCCACCCAGCCAGTTACCTACACCACACACACTGTCCTGCCCACACCCATATTCCCCAGTTTGTGTAATAGTCTTCTATGTGGCACAGTGTCAAAGGCCTTGCTGAAGTCCAGATGGGCCATGTCCACTGCCCTCCCTGATCCACCTCCTAGTCACCCAGTCAAAATTCAATGAGGTTGGTCTGACATGACCTCCCCTGGTGAAACCATGCTGCCTTGGGTCCTGTAGTCCATTGACAACCAGATGTTCCACCAATCTCTCCTTCAGTAGTGCTTCCATGATCTTTCCCACTACCGAGGTGAGGCTGACTGGTCTGTAGTTCCCTGCTTCCTCTTTGTTCCCACTTTTGTATAAGGGGACTACATCTGCTGTCCTCCAGTCTTTGGGTACCTCCCCTATTTCCAGTGATTGGCTAAACAGGATAGCCAGAGGTTCAGCCACCACCTCTCTTAGTTCTTTAAGGACCCTGGGGTGCACCCCATCTGGCCCCATTGTTTGTCAGCTCTTATGCTTCCAGTTCCTTCAGGACCCTTTCTCGTGTAAAGGGACTTGTGTCCATTTCTGCACCATTCTCACCCTTGTACTCCCTTCAGACCCATTACCCCCCTCTTCCTCAGTAAAGACTGAGCAGAAATACCTGTTCAATATGTCAGCTTTACTGTTGTCATCCTCCACGCGACTCCCATCCTCCCCCTTCAGTCTCACTATCCCTCCCTTTGTCTTTCTTTTTTCACTTATATACCTGTAAAGGTTTTGTCCCTTTAACCACTGATTTTGCAATGTGTTCTTCTGTCTGAGCTTTGGCTTCCTTACTGACTTCCCTGCCTCCCTTTGTTTCTCCTGGTACTTCTCCTATCCCCTTCTGCCTGTGTCTTTTGTATTGCCTGAATGCAATCTTTTGGCTTTCACTTTCTTTCTACCTCTTTGGAAAACCATAATGGTCTCCTCTTCCTTTTCCTCTTGCTAACCTGCTTAATGCATAATTCTGTTGTTCTTATAATCCCCATTTAAATACTGCCCACTGTTCCTCAGCCCCTGATTCCTGTCCCATTCCCCTTAATGCCTCTTTCAAGTATCTCCCATTTTCCCAAAGTCTGCCCCCTAAAATCCAGGATCGTGTTTTGTGTGGTTTGGTTCTGCTCTTTCTGTGATTTCAAACCACAATGACTGGTGGTCACTGTTACCCAGGTGCTCCCCCACTGTTACCCCCATCACACTGTCCCTGTTTGTGAGCAGAAGGTCCAGTATTGCCTTCTGCCGAGTTGGTTCCATGACCAGTTGCTTGAGGAAGGCACCCTGAAGAGAGTCCAGGATAAATCTGCTCCTAGTTGATGCTGCTGCTGGGATGCTTCAGTCCACGTCTGGAATATTGAAGTCTCCAACCAGTACTACCTCACCCTTGTCTGCCATCCCTTTGGATGGCTAGCATCAACTCCCTATCTGTTTCTTCCCTCCTGGGCTGGTGGTCTATAGACCACACCTGTGGATGGCTGGCCCCATTTTCTTTCCAGCTTAACCACAGTATCTCTCCCCATTTTGTTCCTCCTGGATCTCTGTGGCCCTTATGTCATTTTTCACATACAGTGCCTACTCCTCTCTTCCCTGCCTCCTCTGTCTCTTCTTGAATATGTTGTAGCCAGGTATGGCCATCTCCCAGTCATGGTTATCATTACACCAGGTTTCAGTGATGGCCACAATGTCCAGGTCTGACTGTACCATGACAGCCTCAAGATCTTCCATCTTGTTGCTAAGGCTCCTGGCATTTGCACACATGGCTTTCCATGATTTGACCTCCCTAGCCTGCTTCACTGTTCTACTCCAGCCCCTTCCTTGGTTGTCATTTATCCCTGGTTCTCCTTGCTGTCTGCCCTTCTGCTGAATTTTGCCCCTTTTCTGCTTATCCACCTTTTGGACACTAATCTCCATCTTTTGCACACTGCTTTGCAGAGATAGCCACTCCTCTGGTTCACTGGTTCCACTGCTAGCTGTGGGGGGTGAGCAAGTAGGTACCCTCCTTGCTGGCCTGCCACCCCCCTTTGCTAGTTTAAATGCTTGTCAATGTAGCATTTAAACTTATAATTGAGTGCTTGGATTCCCCTCCAGGATGGATGCAGGCCGTCAGGCTTGAACAAACCTCCATCCCTCCAGGTGGGTCCCCAGTCACCAATGAATCCAAACCCTCCTCACAGCACCAGTTCTTCAACCATGAGTTAAAGTTCCTGGTGCATGCACTCCTATGCTCTCCCTTGCCTCTCACAGGTAGTACTTCTGAGAAAGTGACAGAAGTAGCTACTTGCTTGAGACCCCTCCCCAGTTTCCTAAACTCTTCCTGAACTTCCTTTGGCTCCCCATTTGCCAAAATTTGCAGCTATTAAAGACAGCACAGAATTACACCACCACTATGTTTTAAATTTTCAACAGCCCAAAAACAATTATAAGTAAAGACAACAAAGAAAGAAAGTATAGTGTCACTACAAGCCCACAATCTAAGTTTAAAGGAAAAATACCAATTACCAGTTACTCTAAAGTACTGAATTGAATATGTTTCCTTCCTTCTCCTTCTGGCTTCTTCTCAGTCCGTAGCCTGTCGCTGCTGCTATAATCAAGTGCCCCAAGGCAGCAAACAGGCTTTTATCTGAGTCCCAATGAAACCAGAAAGTATTTTAACTTTAATCACATCCCCCCTTTTGTTTAGTAGCCCCTTAAGTGTCCATGGAGGTATTGCCTGTACAAATATTTATATTTTTTCAAGCTGCAGCACCTCTGAAACTTGTAGCCCCATGCAAGGAAGCAGACCCACTCATAAATATTAATGGCCTGCTAATTAATATTCATAGAACCAGGCCATAGCCTGTAGCATGTGACGCTCTTTATTTAATTAAACTAACAGCTCCCTCCGGGCCAACACAGTCACCAGCCCCAGCCCAGCATCCCACGAGGACCGTGACCACAGGAGGAGCCACTGTTAGATTGCTATTTCGGTCGGAAGTTAAAGTGCACCTCTTGGCACTCCAGTGAGACCACCAGCCTGCCTAAAATGCTAGTGGCTCATGATCCTGGTTTGCGAGCCCAGGAGGGGCTGAAGCAAAGAAAAGTTGCCAAACGGGAACTCCATCACATTCTGTAGGACTGGGGCAGCGGCAGTGATGCGGTACAAACCCGGGGGACCTGGCAGGCATCATGAGGCGCTCCAAAGAACGGGAGCATGGAACAAATGGGCAACCAAGGTAAGCCCCTATTTTGGGGGGGTTTACATTGTGTCTTCCAAAGGATCCCTCACTATGTTTAACAATCCCATCCCTTTCTCCCCTTCCAGAACCTGGAAAATGGTTAACACAAGAATCAGTTTCTTTTGATTACTTGAGTATTACTTATTGTATTTTTTACAGCTGTTATTCTGTGGTTCTCACAGCTTATTATTTTCCTGCCAAATTGGAAATTCTTTCCAAAACCTTTTTTTCGCCTTGTGGGTACTTTTTTATAGGACACTTAGCTGGCTTCCGTGATCACTGCTCACCTGAGTTTGAGAAATAAATCTGCCATTACAGGGCAGAGGTGACTGTGACCACACTGCAGAGTCTGAATGCAGCTCTGCATTCCTTAATTTGCATAACATTCCAAACTCCAGGGCAAGCTCCAGCTGTGGGGTTGAAGATGCTGTTGTTATACCTAGTGAGGGATCCCTTGGAAGAAACAACATTACTACAGGTGAGTAATTTTTTTTCTTCAAACAACATGAAGGCTTGCTCTATTCTGACTATTGCAGCTAGCCCCAGCCTTTAAACTGCCCCAGAGAACAAAGGGTTAACTTTCTATGCAGAGCATAGAATGCTGAGCTTAAGCTCAGTTGGGGTCTCTGTTTGCAGCCCTTTGAAATCCAACCATCAGATTCTTTACTCCGCCTCACTGAACAGTCGCTCCGGAGATTTCTCCTTCAGCTTGGTTCGAAAAGTCAGTTAAAGTGTCGGTAAAAGTGTCAGTTTTAAGCCGAATTTGTTCCGCTTAATCGGTTCAGCCTCTGTCTGCGGCACTGTGAGTACTAGATAGATTTTACCTATTTCTGTGTGGAACACTTTTAGTGAATTTCTGTTTTTTACTTTAGAGTGTGGTTACCGGTTCTTATTGGTCCTAAAAAAAAACGTGTATTGAACAGTTTTTTCCAACACCCATTACACGGTTAGGAACCGATAAGGGAGTCTTGCCTGGCGGTTGCCATAAAAAGGGTAAGTTTGGTTAGGTTGGCCATGTCTGAGAAACCCAAGAAGAAAACCGGGCCCACTGGGTTTCAACACTGCAGTGAGTGTGGGGAGGTCTTTTCTAAGGCCGATCCTCACACCACCAGTGTTTACTGTCTGGGGTTTGAACACCTCGCTACAGACTACCAAATTTGTAAACGTTTTCCTAAATCTACCCTTGAAAAGAGATTAGGTAGACTGAGGGAAAGGGAGGCCGAGAAGTCCGCTGACCCGGATGGCCAGCCCGGTTCGGTTCAGACCGAACCAGAAGGAGTGCCCTCTGACCAGGGCGATACTTCTTCGGGCAAAAGGAGAGCCGATCCTGAGGGGTCGGTTCCTAGAAAAAGGAAATGCAAAGAGAAATCGACCGGTTTGGATCCAGAGATTCATGTTCCGACTGCCGAAGAAATAGCCAGAGCGATTTGGATTGAGGAATCGCTTCACCTGGTTCCGACCAATCCGGCACCATTTGGCAGGGGTTCAGTTCGATCGGTTCCTCCGGTTCAAGATTATACACCTGAAGATTTTTATGAACCGGAGTTTGAGGAGGAGGGGTAGTTCGAGGATGATGCTGATGATGGTGAAAGTCTGGATGTGCCTGTGGAACCGGACCTCTCCCCAGACAGACCTTCTGGTCTTTCCCCTCCTAGGCTTTCTGAGTCCCTTCCCCACTATCTGTTTTACAGAAAGGTGGCTGAAACCCTCCAGCTTCCTATGGAGGACGCCATGGAGGATCAAGAGGAGCCCGATTATGTAGACATGATGGACATCCCAGAGTCCAGGAGACTCTCTATTCCCCTCCACAAATCCTTTGGGAAGCAGACACTAAAAATCTTAAATTCTCCAAATACTGTACCTCCTGTTGACAGAAGGATGGACACGAGGTACACACTATCAGGCTCAGATACAGAGTTTTTATACCAGCAATGCAGCCATTTTGGGGTAGTGCAGGCTGTTGCCTGTGACAAGGCAAATATTCCTTTGGCTTCACACCCCCCAGACAAAGACTCCAGGAAGATTGATGCCATGGCAAAAAAGCAGTACATGGCATCTTCCTTGGGACTTAGGCAGGCAAACTATAAGGCCTATACAGCCAGGCAGCAGAAGTCCAGGTGGGACACTGTACTGGCACTGGCTAAACAGGCCTCCCCCCAGCTAGCCAAGGAGCTGGAGGAGGTGACTGCTGATGGGATTGAGGCATCAAAAGTACAGTTTCATGCTGCTGTGGACTCCAATGATGTTTCATCAAGAGTCATGGCTACAACTGTGGCTCTTCGGAGAATGACTTGGCTCAGATGTACTAGCCTCTCACAGGACACCCATGCTAAGGCTATGGATTTTCCTGTAGTGGGTAATTCTCTGTTTGGGGAGCAGACAGAGAATTACATGAAGAAAATGGATGAGTACAGGACTACTTATAGGAGTGCTCAGGCCAAGGAGAGGCAGGCAACTCCTCAAAGGCAGCAGTCTAGGGGTAGGGGCATACCTTTTCATAGACCTTTTACCAAGCACAGGCCTCTTCTACCTTTTCACAGAGGGGGTTCTTCAGAGGGAGAGGCAGAAGAGGGAAGAGCAGGGCTGCATCCATTCCTCTGCCTAAGGCCCCTGCCCAGCAGACACCCTGACGGGCCTGCCCAGGTCGACTCTCCTATTCCATTAGGGGGCAGGCTGGCTTACTTTGTCCAGGACTGGATGTCTATTACCTCAGACAAGTGGGTCCTGGAAATAGTAAGCCAGGGACTGGTTCTCAGCTTCAAAAAATTTCCAAAGATGAGAGCCAGATCTTTTCCACCTGCAGGTCTCTCAGAAATCCTTGCCTTAGAGGCAGAGGTTTTATCTCTTCTGGCCTTAAGAGCCATAGAGAAAGTTCCTACCCTATACTGGGGCAAAGGTCTGTATTCCAGGTACTTACTTACCTCAAAAAAGACAGGGGAGTGGCGACCCATCCTAGACCTAAGATACCTGAACAAACATCTTTTAAAACCAAAGTTCAAGATGGTAACTCTGGGAATAATTCTTCCCCCTCTAAGACCAGAGGACTGGCTAGCCTCCCTGGACCTCAAAGATGCCTGTTTTCACATTCCCATCCCCATCAGGTGCTCCCACAGAAAGTACCTCAGGTTCGAGTTGCCCTCAGGCCATTATCAGTTCAAAGCAATGCCCTTTGGCCTAACATCAGCCCCAAGGGTTTTCACAAAGTGCCTGAAAAGGAGAGACTGTTAAGAGAGGGATACCACCTAGTGGTCGCCAACACTGTGGAGAAACCCCATTACCTCTCAAGGCATGGCTCTTGATGAGTTAGTGTATGCAAATTTGCATCTGTCCCAAGGGGTTCTGTATATTCTCAAAGCCTCTCGGAAGCCTGCCACCAGAAAAACTTATAACTCCAAATGGAAAAGATTCAGCATTTGGTGTTCCAAGAAGCATATATCCCCAGACACTGCTGAATTGTCTAGAGTTCTGGATTATATGGTTCATCTTAATGGCCTAGGCCTCAGACCAGCTACTCTCAAAGTGCATTTGTCAGCTGGTTCTGCTTTTCTGTCAGTGGGAAAGCCTTCGTCACTGTCATCTCACCCTGTATTCTGTAAATTTTTCAAAGGATTGCTTTATACCAATCCGCCCTTTAGGGATCCTACCCCTGCTTGGGATCTTAATGTTTGCATTGCTCAGCTTATGCAACCCCCTTTTGAGCCTTTGTCTTCAGCAGAGCTTAAGTACTTGACTTGGAAAACTATGTTCCTGGTAGCTATTACCTCTGCCAGGCGTATCAGTGAATTGCAAGCTCTGTCAGTGGAGCCTGATTTTATCTCATTCCATAGAGATAAGGTGGTCCTTAGAACTAATAGGAGGTTTTTACCTAACGTGGTTTTAAATTTTCATCTGAACCAATCTAGGTCTCTCCCTGTGTTCTTCACTGATCATTCTTCTTCAGCAGAAAGAAGTTTACACAGTTTGGATGTTAAAAGAGCCCTTAGTTACTGCATTGAGTGTACTAAGGCTCACAGGTTTGACTCCCACCAGTTGTTTTTCACTTATGGGGAAGTGGGGAAGGGCAAACCTGCCACTAAGAGAACTGTTGCCAGGTGGATTGTTTCTTGTATTCAATTCTGCTATGAGAAGCTCGACAAAATACCTCCTTTAGGCCTGAGGGCTCATTCGACTAGAGGTACAGCTGCTTCCCTGGCTGCGGCCAGGGATATTCCTTTGCTAGAGATATGTAAAGCAGCCACCTGGAAAACAGTCTGTACATTTACCAAGCATTACTCTCTGGACATCCAAGCTAGGTGTGATGTTCGGTTTGGTACAGCAGTACTGCAGAGCCTGTTCCCAAGGTAGGTTTGATTCCCTCCTCAATGGAGGTACTGCTTAGTAGTCTGCAATAGTCAGAATACAGCAAGACTTCATGTTATTTGAAGAAAAAATTACTCACCTTAGTAATTATGTTTCTTCTAATGGAGTCTTGCTGTATTCTGACTTCCCTCCCTGCCTCCCCTCTCAGAACCTGTTTTTGGGAAGTGAGCTGGCAGGTGCAGTGTTGCACCCCAGGGGTGCATTTGGATACTCCCTCCTTATAGAGAGGGGGAGTGGGTTATATTATTATTTTAACAGTCTTAAGTTGTTCACTACCTGGTTTTTGATTTGGGATTTTGTGACTTGAGTCTTTTGGGGATCCAAAATATTTGGTTGCCATTTGGCTAGTAAAAATTTTACAATTTCCACATAGTACTTAGTATTAGCTCATAAGAATCTGATGGTTGTGCTTCAAAGTGCAGCAGACAGAGGTTTGAACCAAGCTCTAGCTCAACGTTCTATGCTCTGTATAGAAATTAACCCTCCACTCTCAGGGGTAGTTCAAGTACTGGGGCTAACTGCAATAGTCAGAATACAGCAAGACTCCATTAGAAGAAACATAATTACTCAGGTAAGTAATTTTTTCTTGTAGCCCCTGATGTACTGAGTTCCTGGGACTGCTGGTAGGGGCTTCCAGGTAACTGTGACTGTGGAATCTATATGGTCATCGTGAAAGATCTCAGACAATACATGGCTCTGTTAGCATCCTTTAAATTTAGCATCCTTTAAAATTTTCAAAAATGTGATAAATTATCTTGTCCAAGCCTTTTTTTTTATGAAATTAATGGGGCTAAGTCATGCATTCACATTAGGATGCATTACTTTGTTGTACACGGTACATAAAGCGGCTCCTTAATTAATATGTGACTGTGCCTTTAAGAGAAGGAAACAACTGTGGATATCAGTAAAATAAATGACCACTAAAGTTCACTATTTCCCAAATAGTTATTTTATTGTAATCAAACCTCCTTGTATGTTGACCCAATATAATACAGTACTGTGTTTTTTTTCTTGTATTTGGCCCCTTTTGTATGCCTTAGTATTCTTTGGGATAATGTAGGCATGTGCCTTTACTTATTTATTTTTTGTGTTTTAAAACATGTCTCTTCAGTTCTCCCTCATGGTCAGTGTTAAAAGTTAGGGGACTTAGGTTTGAGAAGCTGTACAATTTCTAGCTCCATTGCAAGATATGTTGGATTTAGGCAACTCTTGTGTGTTTATCTTCCTGCGAGATGGTGGCCAAGATCTCACAGGAGCTGAGATCCAGTCTGCCTGCAGCTCTCATGTAGCAGGAGATTTGGAAACTATGAAGAAGCATGGGGATGGTCATGCTGCTAGGAGCTGTTTGAGAAGTCATAAAATAACATTTGGGTGGCTCCATTTTGGTCCCTAGAGCTTCTTTTTCTCTGAGGGATTGTTTTTGGATAGAAAATAGCATGAAATGGTCACAGGTGCTTTTATTTAGTGCCACTGAATTTGAGGAATGACTGAATCTAGCACAGGCATTTTAAGCACCATCCAATGCAAGGAAACTTTTCTGGATGATTTTATGAGTACCTTTTTACAAGTTAGTGATGCTAGTGGGTCACCAAATTCTTGTTGGTGATTAATGCAACTCAAGAACTGCTGGCAGGGGAGCCAGGTTGATTATTTATTATATTACCTCCTGTAAATCATTGCATAGATTCTGTGTTCATTTATGTGGGTCAGATATTGCTTTTAGCTCCTGGCACCGCTAGCAGGGGTGTTCAGGTTTAGCTGTTAATCTCTATGCTTGTACGATGCAATAATTGTTCATACTTTGAATACTGTGCTAGCAGTTTCTCAGCTAATATTTTTCTAGACAACCGACACTAGTAGAAGCCGAAGTGCTAACATCTCTAAGACCACCAGTTTTGCAATTTTAAACAGTTGCATATCTGCTGAAACATACTCTTGAGCTGCTGTGTTGAAATATTTTACGGTACATCTAAACATGGGTACCACTAGCAGGGGTACCAGGTTTATTTTGGAATAATGTCATTTATTGTCTGCCCCCAAAGATAATCAATCACTGTGCCCAGTCATTCAGTCACTGTGTAGGCATTTAAAAGTACTTATATTCTATGCTCATATTGTTATATTAGCAGGCACTTTCAGCTCTTTTGATATCAAATGCTCTGAATAATGTAGTCTTCTTACTTGCATTTTAGCAAACTTAAATTTTATCGGAAGACTGGAACTCTAGGATGTGTTTGAAATATTGACTTGCTGCAGCAACTAAACTCCATATAGGAGTTGTTTTAAATATATGTGGGACAGCACTGCTATGGCTGCTAGCAGGAGCCATAGTGTGTTCCCAATCCCACCAGAGTATAGTAGTAGGTGCAGGCTGAACTGGGACTGCTAGCAGGGATCCCAGAAAGCTGCAAAGTGCAGTCATGAGTGCTTAATTCATCTTAGACTTGCTGAGAGGGAATCTGAGGCATCTGGAATGAAATTTATGGGCATGACACAATAGCCTGAGTTGATCTCCTGTAGTGTGCCTCTGGAAATAATTTAAATGTGGGCCGAGTGAATGTCTCTGTGATTCCTAGTCAGATACCATGAATTGGTTTTGAGTAGCTCAAAGGAAGTTATTTTAAGCAACCAACTTTCCCTCTGGAATCTAGATTAAGCCATATATTTTCGCGACGTAATTCCATAAGATGCTTTGCTATGCTAGCATATCCTAAGCTGCCAGAAACCTTAGATATAAAATTGTTAAACCTGGTGGCCTTACTTTTTGTTTGACATTCTTGAAATAACTGCTTGGGAGGTGTTATGATGTGCCCGCAACCTACAGATGCACATGAAGAACAGATCCTGGAGAGGCAGCATCACAGGGAAAGGGGGTCGGACTTCTTTAAAGTCACATGTGCATCAAGCAACCTATCAGGTGGACACAACCCATGTGTAAGGAGTGTGAAGTGCCTCAGAGATTATCCCCCACAATTCATTCATTGGACAAGACTGCTATACTCCCATCCAACAATGAGAGTGTGTTGTAATTACCTTAAGTCATCAGCTTTTTAGCTGGGTAAGTGTACCTGACAGGCCTGTCCTCTTTCCCCATTATTGTTTAATTTAAACTTGGAACCCCTCATGAGAGCCATTGTAACCGACAAGAGAGTTGCTGGTATTAAACTTGTGGATCATAGGTACACCATATCCGCTTATGCTCATGATATTAAGCTTCATCTAGAAGAAGCAGCAACATCCTTACCTACCATTTTTTTGAAATTCTTGGGAAATTTATCACAATTGCAGGCTAAAAACTTAACCTGACAGAAATGGTTATTATGTTCCTAAATGTTCACACAAATAAAGCAGATGACATGAGGTGGGGAGGGACTTCGGTCCCCAGATAGCTCAATTATTTGGGCATAAAGCTCAGCAAGGATAAATGACTGATGCTAGACCGTAATATCACACATTTGATGTCCAAAATGAAAGGGGACCTCACCAGATGGTCAACGCTTGCCCTCATACTGTGGGCCAAGATTAATATCATAAAAATAAAGTCTACCCTGGCTTCTCTATCCAGTTAGTATGTCTGGCCCATTTTTGCCAGAAGCCTGGTTTGGTAAATTGAGAACCTTGCTTCTAGGGATGTGGATATGGTGCACTTATCCACACACAGGCAGTCTTAGGCCGACTTCTTTTCCCTTTAAATCTTCTGGGATGTCTTCAAACTAAGCTCCTCCCACCCACCCAGGTGGTATACCCCCTGGCTCTGTCTCGTGACATTAGAGGCCAGATATTTAAAACTTTACGCCTGTTGCAGATCGATTGTGCCACGATTGCATCGCTCTTGCACCAGCTTGCTATATTCAGAAGGCCAAATAGTGCTGGTGCAACGTGATAGCACCAACGCTATGAGATAATGTATGCGTGGTGCACAGTGAGGGGCGGGGATGTGCATACAGACGCAATGGTATATTCAAAAATATAGTGCCACGCAACGTGCATTAGCGCAACATGTAGCGTGGTGCAAATTACCTCCTATAAAAAGGTGGTTTTAATTCCAGACAAACCCAGGTTGGGGGGGCATGGACACAGCAGCAACAGGAACAAGGCTGTATGCATCCAGTGAGGAGGCAGCGTGGGCGGATGGCCACCCTGGGCCACTCCATATGCACATGCACACAAACTGTGGAATGCAATGCCCCAACATTGCTGTGAAGTGCACACTCATGTAAATGATGCAACTGAGCTAGAACACCACTTGCTGCAACATACTGTTTGTAATGTATTGTAATGTACTGTAAAGTGTACCTAATGTGATATTTGTATATTGTGTGCTGTTGTGCATCGTATGTCTGTATTGTACACCGTTGCAGCTTAGCTGCACATTTAGTGCCTCCAGGTCATTCCTTACACTTGTCCTTGGCCCAGTGTGCTTACCCAGTGAACAAGGTGATACAGAACAATGTACAGTAAACATACATGGCCGAGACATGCTGCACATAGATGGCACCACCCATGTCGTCGTCATCTGGCACCAGCCCTACCCTGCCAGGCATTACTAGGTGCCCTAGCACCCAGTGGACACCATGGCAGTGCGTCCATGCAGCACACACCTCCAGGTCTCTCATTGGTGTACACCAGCACAATCCAGCAGACACATGCTGCACTGGGGGAATGGAGGGTGTTGAGGGAAGGGTGTACAGGTGGCCAGGCTGCACCACATAGTAGGTACTACCACATGGCCGGGGCCATCCACACAGTGCACATGTTCCACTGACAGAAATGCCCCTGACAGCAGTGTGCCAGTATGATGGTATGTATGGCCCCCCCCCCGGGGCACATACCGTACACCTGTCCAGGATCTCAGCACACACGGATAGCCATGTGTATGGCAGTGTGTGGATCCCATATCACTGGTGCAGCACATGAGGGTCACAGGACACTATGACCGTGGTGTCCACTGTCAGACCACACCTTCCAGCTGTGCTTGTCACTGTGTGGATAGCACCAGTCACTGTTGCCTGACACACCATAGGCATCGCTGTGTACCTCACAGTATTGCCTACTGTGGTACTGTACCATCTGATAAACACTGTGGCAGGAACAATGATTTGCCTCTGGCATGCAGCATGACCACCCGTTCCTGTAGTGCTACTCCCCTGGGCTATATTAGTCTTCTCATCTGTGTCCAAAACCAAGACTGCAGCTAACGTTCTGTGAACTGCGAGCACACAAAAGAATGTGGGTACCGACCTGTAATCCCAGTCAGGCCTACAGGTGGAGCTGTGAGGACAGACAGGAAAGTGGCTACCATCCTGTAATTCCAGTCAGACCTACAGGTGGAGCTGTGTGCACCATATTATAGTGCCAGGCAATCCACATGCTAAGCAGGCTGTAATGAGATGCTAATGTGGCTGTTTGCCCTCAGATTGCCTGAGTAGACTCATTTGCATAGCAGTTTTAAATATAGCAGACTTTAGCACCAGGCAAATGGGATTGTGCCGGACAAACGTGTCAGCGCCACAAAACATGTTAGCGCTGCATAATACTATAAGGTTCCATTACATGGTTCTGCAGTATTTGGCCTGAACCATTGTTTGTTGTTGTTGTGCTCCACTGCTTTGCCAGCACACATGTTGCTCACATTGTTCAGCCTTCCCTCACTCCACCTCTATGTGTACTGTGCTGCAGTTGCAGTTTGCACTGCTCTCAGTTGCTGTATTCAGTGCTGTCTTATTTGCTGGGCTATTGTTGCACTGCACTCTCAGCCCTGTTTGTATACCTTTGTTTGCAGGCTCTATTCAGCTCATTTAGCCCTGGGTCTATTCCTTTGAATATGCCGTGCAAATGGCTCTGGGCTAATTTTGCCCACCAAGCAGTGCTAATTTTGCCCCGGGGCAAAGTTTAGAATATCTGGCCTCCTGATCTTCCTTTCCACTGTAAGAGTCAGGTCTCCTCCTTCACAGCTCCGTGCACAGTGTAGGGCTACTCTAAAGTGCATCATTGGCAAAAACTTGGTTCTTCAAACTTTGGTAGTGTACTTCTTGGACTCCACTCTGTTGTTTGATGCCCGCTATGCAGCAAAGTCAGGTCCAGGATTCAAACATTGCATTCAATGCAACCAGAAGATGTCTAGGACGGACTCACACATGTTGTGCATCTACTGGTTTGAGGCAGAACATGATGTTGCAATCCTGCGGCCTTTGCAAAACCTTATTGCTGTCGTCCCTCAAGGACCACTACGCATGTCTTCTCCTCTGCCAGCCAGATGAACTCAACCCTTCAGTTCACTCTAAGGATGCTCACAATGTAATATCCGTGGTGGTGGACTCATTGGCCCAGCTTGTGGCAACCAAAGAGGTGGCAGCCCCAAGCTGTGGCGGGAGCCTCGTCAGCATCAGCATTGCTCCTGGCTGGGTCCAGCTTTGGTACATCATTCACTGGGACATTCTGGAACATGTGCAAGTCCCTCCAGATTCTTGGAGAGGGCCCTTCCCACCACAGCAGTAAGAGAAAGTTGAAGAAATCCTGCTGTCAGTTGTGGGACTGGGAATGAGCACAATCTTCCTGCAACCACTTGACAGCCATTGAGCACTCAGCATCAGCCAAGCCTGTTTTGGTCGAGAGCCCGGATGCAAGCTCCACAATAACTCCATCAGGCTTGCTGGCCATGACACAGATGGTTGAGATTCTTCTTGACCTGGTCAACAAGTTATCTGAAGGGGTCGAGGATGACTTGATCTTGGACTCTGGCCTTTCTGATTTTCTCTCAGGAGGGTCAGCAGCAGCCGGTGAACCTGGCTGTCTCCTCTCAAGAGCTGCCTCCTTCTGTGGCCAAGCACAGAAGCCAGTCCATATTATCTACATGTCTCCTCTGCCTTTCTCTCCTCACCATTGATGAGCTAGTCATTGGTCGAGATCCCAGTCTTGATCAAGATTGTGGTCAAGGGATTCCTCGTACCCCCACTCCCGCTTTTCTGAAAGGCAACACCACAGGCACTCCTGTTCCTCCTCCTCACCTGATGAGAGGCTCTGTGGCAGGTTGCACTGGTGCTATGAGGAGCTGATGTGGCACCAGTGGGTCAGTGGACAGGGTAGGCTCAAACCCTCATCTCCGGCAATTGCCTGGTCACCTCCAATCAGGCCTGTTCCAGTCCTGCCAAGGCTAGTGTCTCTGACACCTGTCTCTCCCCCAATCCCAGTGGAACTGCCGCCATGGCAGCTGTTGCAGGGAGCCCCTGCCAAAGGCTCCTGTTTGGCTACTGGCTTGCCAGACCAGGTGTCCATGGAGATTACCCACTCGAACAAGTCCCAGGTGGTGCTTGGCAAGAAGCAACCAAGGGCCGTCTTTGCAGAGTCTTCAGACTCTGATGAGTCCTACATGCAGTCCTTGAGGACCCCTAGCTTCGACTGTGATTCAGCAGAAGAGCTGACCACCGACCATGGACTGGTGCCTTTTAGGGCTATGCTCAGATTGATCTCTGAGTCCGTGGTGATCCCTCTAGAACCAGTTCAGAAGCAGGCTAAATATCCCCTCACTGAAATCCTGGACAGGGATGAATCACCTGGAGTTGCCTTCCCAGTGGCCAAGGCCATCCTGGAACTGGCTCTGGAGCTCTGGCAGCATCCAGCCTCCTGTGTGGCACCCTCAGTCCATGTGGTGCACAAGTACATGGTCCCCACTGGCTCCTTGTGCAGTTTCTCAGACCACCCCTTGGCCGAGGAGTTAGTGGCTGACTTAGTTTTCTGGAAAACCAGCAATGTTAGGGATGTGGACAAGCCCCCTGATGAGTCCAAAAAGCTGAATCATGCAGTGAAGAAAGTATATGCTGCATCCTCCCTCGGTCTCCATCAGGTGAGCTATGCCCTGATGATGGCCAACTATGGTCACTCCCTGATGGGAGTTCTGCACCATGTCCTCCCTCACATCTCTGCTGACCTGCAGCTGGCAGTTAAAATGGTCAGAGGCCAGGGGTCAAGTACTGGCTAAACACCAGCTCCAAATTCCCTTGGACATTGGTGACCCTTGTACCTGGTCCATGGCGGTGGCCATTGTGATGCATCACAGGGCCTAGCTGTGGGTATCCACCTTCATGGCAGACACCCAGCACAAACTGGCTGATGTCCCCTTCTTGGGCACCGACCTTTTCGACCCAGGGGTGGAAGGGCATCTCACCAGACTTGAGAAGTCCAGTGCCACCCTCGAGTCTATGACATCCTCACAGAAGGACCAGAAAGGGCAGAAGCCAAAAAAGAAGGCTTTTTAGTTTTAGCCCTTTTAGTCAAAGCAGCCCTGGCAGAAGCAGCCTCAGCAGTGGCAATCTCAGGTCTGTCACCCTAAGACAAAGTTCCCCAGTCAGGGCCCTAAAAAGGGCAGTGGTAGGGGTAGTGGTGCCTTTCCAGCAGCCGGTGCTGGTGCACCCTCCACTGCTGCGGGGTCTACTTCTTGCTCATTCAGTCCATGCTTCAGCTCCCCGTGGGGGGTCAGAGTCACCATTTCTGGCGCAACTGGTCTGTCATCACCTTGGACAAATGAGTTCTAGAAGTGGTGGGAAGAAGGTTGCCTCTCAACTTGGAGACTCTCCCACCATACTGACCCTATGTCCCAAGGGAGTCTGTGGTGTTGCAGGACGCACTGTCCGCCCTCAGAAAGCCATAGCCTGTGTCCCAGACTCAATGGCAGGCCAGGTTTTCATGTTCAGGTACTTCCTGGTTTGGAAACGGACATGGGGACTGGCACCCCATACTGTACCTTCATGATCTAAATCATTTTTTTAAGGAAGCACCAGTGCCAGGTGGTCACTCCGAACCAAATGATTCCATCCCTGGAGCAAGGCATGTTGCTCTGCTACCTTAACCTCCAGGACACCTTCTTCCACATTCCAGTCCGTCCATCCCACTGGTAGTACCTCCGATTCTGCACAGATGGGGTTCTCTGTGAGTTCCTGGTCATATCATCTGGCATCTCTTTGAACTACAGGGTCTTTATCAAGTGCATTGCAGTGGTGGCAGCATTCCTGAGGCACCAAGGAGTCAGGGTCTACCCTTACCTGGAAGACTGACTGATAGCCGGGCAGTCCAAGGAGTCAGTGGAGTGGTCTACCAACCTGGCCCTCCAGATCTGCAGAGACTTGGGCCTTCTGGTCAACCCATCCAAGTCTGAACTCAGTACCTTGCAGGTGATCCATCTTTATCAGACCAGAGCTAGACTCTCTCTGTGCCAAGGCCTGACTTCTGGTGGACTGGGCATCAGATCTTACCTCCTTGCCTGATCATTTCAGGTTGGGCACTTGTGCCCTGCCCAGGATTTCCTGTGGCTGCTGGGTTACATGGCATCCTGCACCAGCATGGTTAGATGGGCCCACTGACAGGTGCACCACCTGCAGTGGGAGCTGGGCCACCAGTGGTCTCAGCGACTAGGTCACCTGGACCAGCCAGTTACAGTGACGCAGCTAGAGCCTAGGTTCTGTCATGAACCGAACGTGAATGGAACCCAAACTATGTGTTTTTGGACAGAACTGAACTGAACTAGAACCACGGAAAAAGGAAATACAGTGAACCTGAACCAAACACAATCCTCATCGTTTTAAAAAGCTGAACTGAGTCACTGATTCACAGACAGCATATTGCGTCTATTTCTTTATTAAAGTTACCCCCTGAATTCCTTGTTGAGTGACAGTGCCGTTGTAAGTTCTTTATTTTCTGTCCACTCTGTGTCCGTAAGTGCATTCCTGTTTTCCACTCCTAAGATCAGCCTCAGCAATCCCTTTATCTGTTGCAATAATAGACCATGTTGAGATATGCAGCGATTTAAGTTAAGTAAGTGTCAGCCCCTGATCCTCAATAATCCTCTGTACCTTTAATTAAACTACCAGTATGTTAGGTGATTGTGTTTAAAATAGTCCTCGTTTTTACCTCTTCAGCTTGTTATTGTGAATTGTTGCCAGTTGTTAGTCATTTGCTTTGCTTTGCTTTGCTGTTAATTGTTGCGGTCAGCATGGACTTAATTATCTTATTTCCCCTTAGAAAGGTTAGCCAGGTTGTAGCAATTAATAAATTTGAATATAAGCTCAGTCTGCATGAGAATCCTGCTCTACCAATGCGGTCATTTGTGTGTTCCTTTCACAACGCTGTCCCGAGAGCTGTATTTTTGGTTTAATCCAAAATTTTAGCCAGCAATTCTTATTCAAATATACTTGCTGTCTCCCTGACTTTACAACATTGTTCTGTGAGCTGAAGCTGTTCTCCAGAATAACAATCAAATCCCTCAAGCTGAATCTAATTTCCAGAACAACTGAATATACTCGCTGTCTCCCTATGTTTTATGCTGCCAGGAGATCTGTTCCTAACCCAGTCTAACAAATCTTGGTAATCATATTAATTTAATTTCATAAACATTTGTCCCATACTATTTTTAATATTTTTTTTCCATATTGTGCTATACCTTGTATTTAAAAATTAACTAGGTCATTGTTGTTTTGTTAGAGCCGTAATATTCTATATAATAAAGGCGCAAGAAAAGGCATGAAAGGTAAAAGGTTAGGTGTTCATTTCACAATGCTGACCTATGTTATGCATCATTTTTGAGCACAGTTAAGAACCCAAATTTTTAAGAACTGAAACATGGGCTAAATGGCTAGAACTGAACTGAACTAGAACTCAACCTTCTAGAACCAGAACTGAACCTGAACCCTAGAAAATCAAAGAACCCTCTCTAGACGCAGCCGATGTAGGATGCCATCCAGTGGTGGCTCATCCTGGAACATCTGGAGGAAGGAATCCCATTTGTCCTGCCTGAGCTGACCGTCACCCTGACAACTGATGCATCTCTGGTGGGATGGGAAGCGCACCTGGGGGACCAAAGAGCCCATGGGTTCTGGACCCCCAGGGAGTTCCATTAGCACATCAACCTGCAGGAGCTCCATGCAGTGCGCCTTTCTATGGTGGAATTTGCTCCATTTGTCCGGGGTCAGATCATGCATGTCCAGATGGATAATACCACGACCATGTATTACCTGAACCAGCAGGGTGGCATGCACTCCCTTCATCTTTGTCGGGAGCTCTGCGCACCTCCAACCGGTTGGGTGAGGTGTCACACAAGCAGTACCTGCATCAGGACATGGTGAACCACCTGTTCTCCCAGTGGGGCACTCCACTGGTCAACTTGTTCACCTCCTGAGAGAATGCAAAGCTGAGACTGTTCTGTGCCTGCCCCCCACAGTGTGGGGACACTGATGGGGGATGCCTGCTAGAGGCCCTGGACCCCAAGCCTCCTCTACGCCTTCCTTCCCTTTCCCTTGATCCACAAAGTGTTAGTCAAGGTGCAGAGGCAACACATAGATTATCTTAGTAGCCCCAGACTGGCTGTGCCAGTTTTAGTACCTGGATCTCCTCCACCTCAGCAGCAGACCTCAATGGTGGTTGCCTGTGTACCCAGATCTGCTCTCTTGTCACAAGGGGAAGATCCTGCATCCGGACCTTCAGTCCCTGCACCTGACAACCTGGTTCCTAAGCAGCTTGAGTTCCAGGCTTTGCGTCTCTCAGAAGATGTTCTCCATGTTCTGGAAGCGTTCCAGAAGGAGTTGACCCATCAGTGCTACGCCTTCAAATGGAAGCAATTTTTCCCATTTGTCGGTCAGGCGGGGAGCTAGACCACCTAGTCTGTCACTTGGCTAGCATTCTCAACTAGCTGTGGTCCCTGTCCCAATCAGAACTGAGGTCAACATCCATAAAGGTGCACCTGGCAGCCATCTCTGCATACCAGGCATGGGCTGGTATGCCCGATGGTGGCACAGGAGAAGGTGGTTGAACATTTCTTTAAAGGTGTGGACTACCTGTCCCTGCCAGTGCGTGAACCACCACCACCTTGGGACTTGTTGCTGGTGCTGGCAGTGCTCATGGGCAAACCTTTTGAACCAATGCACAGGTGTGAGATATCACACCTGTTGTGAAAGACTGCCTTCATGGTGGTTATCGCCTCTGCCAGAAGGATCAGCAAGCTCCAGGCACTCTTGGAGTCTCCATATCTGTTGCTCCACAAGGTCAAGGTTGTCCTCTGCTCCAACCTGAAGTTCCTCTTGAAAGTTGTCGGAGTTTCACCTTAATCAGGTGATTAACCTCCTGATGTACTTCACCAATCCAGCCTTGGAGGCCGAGCACAAGCTCCGCTTGTTGGAACTGAGGCGAGCACCTCAGAGGCTGAGCACAGGCTCCACTCACTGGACCTGAGGCGAGTGATCACTTACTACACGGAGCACACAGCTGGAGTTAAGGGAGAGGTTCGCCAGCTATTTGTGACATACGTTGAAGCCGCACTTGACAGACCAGGAGCTAAGCAGATGATTGGCAGGTGGATTGTCTCCTGCATCGACCTCTGCTATAGGTTAGCTGGTAGGGAGCCTCCCGTTGGGCTAAGGACTCATTCCACCAGATATACTGCTGCCTCCCAGAGAACTGCTAGGAATCTGCCAAAGTGTGGATAAGTGCACCATATTCACATCCCTAGAAGTGAGGGATCTTCCTGGACATAAAGTCTCCACCACTCATTCACACTAATGGGAGTTTGCCGGAGGCGCTAGGACCCAGTGGGAGTAAACTTTTTCCAAGAGGGCCTCACCAGAGATGGACCCGCGAGGAAGCGGCACTGCGAGCCTTGGCTCATGCAGTAAAGACGTTCTTGGCATCGACCCTCCAACCGCCTCAGTTCCTTTTTTCCCCGCCATTGAGTGCGCTACCAGTAATGACATCACTCGCCCACCAGGAGTTAAACTTCACTAGCAGTAGTTCAGTTTATTATTTTGTAGTTTTATTTTGAAGTACTGATTATATTCTATATATTTAAATTGTACATCAGGAACTCTTCAGTCCTCCATTGATGGAGTCGAGCATGAGCAGATCAGGTGATGGTAGGGAGACTTCGTATGAAAGCTGTTCAGTCAGCCGGGCCGGGTCCGGTCTGCTACCCTCCACGGAGGGGGAGTCCGACAATGGACGGTCCAATGCTCAGGGGGATGGGTGGTCCCCCCATAAAAGGAAACGGTCCCATTCTCTGCGCTGTTCTGCCTCGAGTTCCTCTTCGACGTATAGGTCAAAGAGAAAAAGGCATCACATGAGGTCGCCCTCTGGTACGTCTGCACATAGACGGTCAGTTGTTGGGGCCAGGCACTGGTCTCCACCTCTGTCAGAGTCGCCGGTCTCTATCTCCGATGACCGACCTCTTCGTCATCGGAGCCCCTCTCCGCCTTTTCGAGGAACTTCTTGTGAGCAGTTTCACCAGTGGGCTGCTCTTATGGAGCAGTGGGCTCTGAGGTTAGTGCAGTTGCCCGAGCCGGTCACTCCGACGCTGGGGCCTTCGGTCCATTTGGCTCCGGGGGAGTGGGTAGAGTGGTTGGGCCTTCCTAGTTCGCGGCGCATCCTTCGGTGCTGTTGACTCCACGCTACGGTGTTTATCTCCTTCACATGGGTGCGGTGCAGGGGTCCACACCAATGCCTCTATCTCCTGCCATTTTTTTCTCTTTTTCCTCAAATCACAGTTTTTTGACCTCTGGGACACTCTTGGCGCCGTCAGCAGCACTGCGGGCTCATTCTGCGTGGTGCTGCGGGCCCAGTTGGCACCATGCGCTGGCGCCGGGAGCTCTGTCAGTGCCGTGCATGCTGTCAACACTGTCCACGGCACCGTGTGGGCTGTCAGCGCCCACTTCAGCAGGCACTTCCCTCCTTTTTCTCGGTGCCAGGGGCTGGCTCATCGCCGACCGGCATTCGGGGGTCTTCGACTCCAATTCTTTCCTCTTCTGTTCTTCCCCCTAATTTTCACTCCTTTCCTGTCTATGCAGTCCCCCCTGGACTGTCAGGAGATTATTTTGAGCCTGACTCGGATCTTTGTCTGGGTGATAATGTTGATGATACTGCCCTCGGAGCAGGAATCAATCCTTCTGCAAAGCCTGTGGTGGAAGACCTATCCTTTAAGTCTCTGCTTAAAAATTTAAACTCTACCCTTTCTCTCCAAGCTACAGAGATTGATCCTGGGAAGCTTTTACGACTCCAATATCTTCATGTCCCGGAGATTCCTATGGATTTAACCCCTCCAGTACAGCCCTCTTTCGAGACCCTCTCTTAAATGGTGTGGCAGAATCCAGCTCTCATTCCTTCAGTGGCTAAGTCCGTCGATAGGAAGTATGCTCCTCCCAAGGATCGTCCTATTTTGGCCTCACAAGCCTTTGCTGATGCCATTGTGATCTTGGCAGAGAATGATAAGGCCGTCCTCCCTCAAGGATCTATGGCCCAACCAATAAACAAAGAATCTCGTAAGATAGATACATTAGGTAAGAGAGTCTTTGCTGCCTCAACCCTGGGGATGAGCATTGCCGGCTACCAGGGCTATTTTTCTCGATATGAGTATGTTCTTTGGCATTCCCTCAAAGAAATGGTGGAAACTCTGCCCAAATCGGAAGCTAGCTCAGAGTTGCTTCACACCATAACTAGGGGTATCGAATCCAATAACCAATAGATTAAAGCTGCAATGGATGCCTTCAATACTGCCTCCCGGGCGGTGGCAGCTGGCATCTGCACCCACCGCCACTCTTGGCTACATACTTTGGGCTTCACAAACGATGCCCAGCAGCGAGTTATGGCCTTACCCTTTGATGGTATGTATCTGTTTGGGCCTCAGGTGGAGCAAGCTCTAGAGGCCACGCAGAAGATTTGGTCTGCCATTAAGACGGCCAGACCTACACTCACTCCCTCCAGAGGAGGTGTGAACAAGTATCAGTTTCACAACTTTTAGTCCTTTTGGGGCAAAGGCAGGGGAGGTTTTAAAAAAAAAACACAACTCTCAACCGCAAAAGAAAGCTCAAAAGAAGGCACAAGGCCCCAAAGCGCCCAGTGCCTCCTTCGAAGTTTCTGGCCCAAGTCCCACCTCAGGTGTCCGAGGGGACTCCTCCTCAACAGAGGGAGGATGTCTGACTCAGTTCTACAATCAGTGGAAATCTATAACATCAGACAAATGGGTCCTCTGGATAATCTGTGAGGATTACTCTCTCAGTCTTTCAGAAACACCACCGGATCATCCTCCCAAACAACAGCCCAGGCTGTCAACGGTACAGACAGACCTTCTTGCTTTTTCTTTTTCCAACTGTTTAACCAGGTGAGACACACTAAGCTGAAAGCTTTTTTACAGGTGCAACCTGGGAGCACAGGGAAGTTAAGTGACTTGCTCAGGGTCACACAGTATATACAAGTGGGGGCTGTGGGATTCAAACCCAGGTCTCCAGATTTGCAGCTCAGAGCCTTAAACCACTGCGCTATACTGCCTCCCCTGCTTCCGAGGTACAAGGCCTTCTGAAAAACAGGGCAGTAAAAATAGTTCCGCTGGATCAACAAAACACAGGTTTCTACTCTCATTACTTTCTGGTTCCAAAGAAAACTGGCGGCATGCGCCCCATTCTGGATCTCAGAAAACTAAACAAGTTCCTTCACAAGGAAAAGTTCAAGATGATATCACTGGGTACCCTGCTACCTTTGCTTCATCAACACAATTGGCTAACCTCCCTGGACATGCAGGATGCCTACAAACATATTTTCATACACCCAAACCACCACAAATACTAAGGTTCGTGGCATTGGGTCAACACTATCAGTTCAGAGTCCTGCCCTTTGTGCTATCCTCGGTGCCTCAAATCTTTACAAAGTGTTATACAATTCTCACGGCGCACCTCAGGAAGATTGGAATACAAGTGTTTCCATATCTGGATGACTGGCTCCTAGCAAGTCCCTTCAGGCAAGAGACTCTAGAGGCTGTGGCCACAGCCTGCCTCAGACTTCCTCACATCCATGGGAGTCCTGCTGAATCTCAACAAGTCACAGGTTCAACCTCCCAGAAGCTCCTCTTTATAGGAACTCTTCTGGACACCTTCTGTGTGAAGGCTTTTCTTCCGGAGGACAGAAGGAGTGATATCGTACAGATCCGATACATAAGAGAACGCAGTTCAGTTCAAGCCATCTCAATGCAATGGATTATGGGCCTCATGGCATCCTCAGTGTTCACTGTACCCTTAGCTCATCTCCACATGAGAACCTCCCAGTGGATGCTCGGTACTCAGTGGTCCCCAACCACTCACCCTCAGTCCTTTCTCATCAACATGATGGAACCTCTGAAGAGGTCACTTACCTGGTGGTCCCAGGAGGACAATCTTCTGAAAGGATATCCCTTTGCCCCTCTGCATCATCAGATCTCAATTACCATGGATGCATCCCTGATGGGTTGGGGAGCCCACTGCCAGGATCTCCACACTCAGGGTACGTGGACTCAGGACAAGTCCCAAGTCCACATAAACGTCCTGGAAATGAGAGCCGTCCTCTATTCAGTGCAAGCTTTGGAGGACATACTTTGTCACAAGAACATTCTCCTTCAAATGGACAACAAAACAGTGATGTATTACATCAACAAACAGGGCGGCGCACACTTTTACCCTTTATGCAGGGAAGCGATGAGAGTGTGGGAGTGGTGCCTGGAACACAAGGTCTTGATTCAGGCTGTTTTCCTGCCAGGAGTGCAAAACAAACTGGCAGACTGTCTCAGCAGAGCAGAGATGGATGCTCACGAGTGGTCTCTCAACTCAACCGTCGTTCAGTCACTCTACAAAGAATGGAGAACTCCGGACCTGGACCTTTTTGCATCCCCACTCAACACAAAACTGCCTCTCTTCTGCTCCAGAAATCCAGAACCTGACATTTTTTGTCAGTATGCATTCAGGCTGCGGTGGACAAGACACTTTCTGTACGCCTTTCCGCCCCTTCCTCTAATTCAGAGGGTACTTCTCAAATTGGAGTCTCAGGGGGCAGAATGATTCTCATTGCCCCATTCTGGCATCGGCAAATATAGGTTCCGCTACTCAACAGTCTATCGGAACCCCCCCCCCCAAAGACGCTTCCCCTCCAGACGAACCATCTGACCCAGGGTCCCATGGTCCATCCCAACCTGAGGTCGCTTCACCTTCACGCCTGGCTCCTGAAGAGATAGAGGTGAATAGGTTCAATGTCTCTTGTAGAGTTTCTGATATCCTTTTGGCTGCACGTAAGCCAGCCACTAGAAAAACCTACACAGCCAAATGGAAGTGTTTCTCTATCTGGTGTGCAAAATCCTCTTGGAATCCTTTTTCCTGCCCACCAAATAAAGTCTTGGAGTACCTTTTAGGCCTCTCAAATACAGGTCTGCAGTACTCTACAGTTAAAGTTCATCTTTGTGCCATTTCGGCGTATCATGAGTCAATACTTTCCGTGTCACTGGCTCAATTGCCTGTGGTTAAAAGGTTTCTTAGGGGTATTCTGCATACTAGACCTCTTATCAGATGCCCAGTCACAGCCTGGGACATTAATCTTGTGCTAGACATGCTCACTCGTAAACCTTTTGAGCCCCTAGCTACTTGCAAATTGAAGTCCATCACTTGTAAAATGGCCTTCCTGCTGGCCATCACCTTGGCCTGTAGAGTTTCTGAAATACATGCATTGGTCACTTACCCCTCGTACACTGTATTTCACAAGGACAAAGTGGTTCTTAGGACTCATCCTAAGTTTCTTCCTAAGGTTGTCTCAGAGTTCCATCTAAACCAACCTTTAGTCCTTCCTACCTACTTTGCAAATTTCTAGAATGAAGGGGAGCATACCCTGATTGACTTCTTTGACTGTGTCACTAAGACAGTAGACAGGGGCCAAGCAGTAGACATCCTCTATCTTGATTTCAGTAAGGCCTTTGACTCTGTGCCCCACAAAAGGTTGACCAGGAAGTTGGTGGATCTTGTAGTTGGGGAGAAGATGGTCAGATGGGCGGAAAAGTGGCTGGGGGACAGAACCCAGAGGGGGGTGGTGGTGGGGAGAAGAGTTATCTGGCACCAGAGATGTAACCAGTGGGGTCCCACAGGGCTGTTCAATGTCTTCATCAGTGACATTGGGGATGGCATTAACAGCAAAATGTGCCTATTCACAGATGACACCAAGCTCTGTGGGAGAGTGAATACTGCTGAAGGGATACGGGACCTACAGGAAGATCTGGAAAAGCTGGGGAGGTGGTCCTGGATCTGGCAGCTTGGCTTAAATGCCAAGAAATGCAAAGTTATGCATATTGGAGCCAAGAATCCCAGGACAGAGTATTACCTGGGTGGAGTCCGAGTAGCTGCATCAGAGGAGGAGGAGGAGGAGGAGAAGGACCTGGGAGTGATGATCACTAGTGACCTGAAGCACTCCACACAGTGCAAGAAAGCAGCAGCAAAGGCAAACAAGATGCTGGGATGCATAGCTAGGAGGATCAGTAGTAGGAGAGAGGAGGTTATACTGCCCTGCACAGGTCACTGGTAAGGCCGCATCTAGAGTATGGAGTTCAGTACTGGTGCCCACACCTCAAAAAGGACATTAACCTGCTGGAGAAGGTACAGAGAAGCGCTACAAAGATGCTAGCCAGTCAGCAGGGCAAGGCATATGAGGAGAGGTTGAGGGCACTTAACATGTACTCCCTGGAAGACAGGAGAGAGAGAATGACATGATTGGGACATTCAAGTACTTGAAAGGGATAAATAATGTTGATAAGGAAAGTCTCTTTAAGCTGAGTGGCAACCATATCACGAGGGGGCACAGTCTTAAGCTGGAGGGTGGGAGGTTTAGGAGGGATGTCAGAAAGCACTTCTTCATGGAAAGGGTGATTGACACTTGGAATGCGCTGCCAGAAGAGGTCATCTCGTTAAAGACAGTAAGCAGCTTTAAGAGAGGCTGGGATAGGTATGGGGAAGATAAGAATCATGGGTAGGGAGGATGGGAGGAGTGAGGAGGGAGGGAGAGCAGGGACATTAGCTCAAGCTGTGGACCCTGCACTACGAGCAGACTTGATAGACCAAATGGCCTTCTTCTGCTGACTTGTTCATATGTTCTTCATTCACTGGATGTTAAGAGAGCATTGCGGTTCTATTTAGATAGAACAAAGGAAATTCGCAAAGCTCAACTTATTTGTTTCCTTCAACGAGACCCGGCTGTGTCAACCTGTCGCTATCAGATGTATTTCAGCACGGCTGGTGGCTTGCCTTCACCACTGCTATTCTATGGCACAGGTCAAGCTGGAAGGCAGAGTGAACGCTCACTGTACCAGTGCAGTCGCGGCATCTCTGGCAGAAATCCGTAATGTGCCCATTGCAGATATTTGCAATGCGGCCACTTGGAGCTCTGTGCATACCTTCATTAAGCACTACACCTTGGATGTACATGCCGGATGACATCTATCGTTTGGCAGGACCATTCTTAACGGACTTCTGTCCTAAGTATGTGAGCTCCTTATCTCCTGTCGCCTGTCTCGGGGGATTATTTAGCTCGGTACTCTCCCATTAGTGTGAATGAGTGGTGGAGACTTTATGTCCAGGAAGATATGGAAATTATGTACCTACCGTAATTCTTGATCTTCTTGGACGAAGTCTCCACCACTCATTCACACGCCCACCTACTATTCCCCGAGCTCACGTCTCTGTTTTTGGTCTTCACTCCCTCAATGGCTGGGCTATGAAGACTTTATTGTTGACCCTTCCTACACGGATCATTTGGATTATTTTATGTCCAATTTTTAGGTTAGTCCTTCTAGGTTAGTTTCGCTGCACCTTCTTAGAAAAAAAGGTACTGAGGCGGTTGGAGGGTCGACACCGAGATAGTCTTTACCGCACAAGCTGAGGCTCACGGTGCCACTTCCTCACGGCTCCATCTCTGGCACTGGCCCTCTTGGAAAAAGTTTGCTCCTGCTGGGTCCTAGTGCCTCTGGTGAACTCCCATTAGTGTGAATGAGTGGTGGAGATTTCGTCCAAGAAGATCAAGAATTACAGCAGGTACGTAATTTCCATTTACTCACCTGTAACTAGTTCCAGGAATGGTATATGGTGCATGTCCACTTGATCCAGCCGACCTCCCCTGGCAAGTGGCACATAGCTCCTTGCTTCCAGCATGCAAAATCTGACATCATGGGACAGAGCTGGGGAGTATACCACTCAGATGGGCGAGAAGAGCTTAGCTTGTAGACGTTCCAGCAGACTTAAGTGGTGCACCACATGCCACGCCTAGAACTATGGTTATGGGTGAGCAAACCTCAGTCTTCCCTAGATCAGTGTTTACCATTCATTACTGGGGGGTCTCAGCTGCAGGTGCCAGACCCCACGGGAGCTTATAGATTTATGATTTTTTCTGGAGGAGGGACCAGCATTGCAGATGGCTCCTTCTTGTGGCTGACGTACTACGTGGCACTCGTGGGTTGGCCAGTAACTGACGCCAGCCCCCCAACCACCTTGGTTCTTCTTTTCTAGCATCAAGGTTGGATCTCCGTGGGAGCTGAGGCATGTTTCAGATTTTGAGCTGCATCAGTTGTGCCGCTGCTGTTTTACTCAATGTTGCATATCTTCCGTTGATGCCAGCTTTCTTTAAAAGCCAGTAAACACCTCCTTTTAATTTTTTTCTTGTTCTATGTGTTGGTGCCCCTCTGGAAAGCTAATCACCATAACGGACCACCATGACCGCTGTCTTACCTGCCTGGGTCTGTCACATGATATGTATAACTGCAACACCTGCTTCTCCATGGACCACCAGATCCTCAAAGTGCATGCACTGAAGGTGGGTTGTAAACCTCCCACCTTCAGAGGGTGGCATCATTCTCGGGATGCCAAGGCCAGGTCATTGGGCCCTTCCTCCAGGTCTCCCTCTGGTACTATAAGTATCGGGGAGGGGCAGGCCTTTGCCAATAGTCTCGCGGGGATGGGAGGCCTGTGTGAGGGGTTCGTAGGACAGTCGGCCTCCTCCGGGGGGGTCGGCTGAGCACCCCTTGCATTCAGTTGCCCCTGGTGTTGATAGCACAGCTATACACTGGGCCCAAGCCAGTGGAGCTCTCATTGCTGCCTTTTGGCACCACTTCGGCGTCAGTGAGCGAGGCAGTGCCGGTGTCGGCACTGGGTCCCCTTCTGGCACCTTTTGTGATACCTGGAGATAGAGAGTGTCAGGGGTAGCTTCTTTGGAGATCTCTTTGATCTTCTCCTGTTTGGAGGAGGAGGAGGAGGAGGATTGGGATGATCCTGACTGGCTTCCAAGTTCCCTGGAGCCCCAGAGCTCTCCTTCGCCCAGCCATAGGGTCTTCAGTACTAAGGAGTCTTCTGCCACCCTTCCTGGGGCTGATTCTGGCACTGAGGGCAGTACCAGATCAGGGTCCAGTGCCGGGTCTGATTCTGGCGCCATTTGCGGTGTCAGATCGGACTCCGGGGCAGGTTCTGGGATAGATTCTGGCACCATTTCTGGTGCTGGGCTGTCTTGGAAGCCCCAACCTCTGGTACTAGGGCCCCCCCCAAGGAGCAGGTCCCTGTCTGGTAAAGTGGGGGTGGGGAGATCAAAGTTGGTATGAGGCCCTTTTTCAGAGCAGTGGTGGCTCTAGGAGGAGCACAAGTGCTGACCCTTCCCTCCTCTCCTCCCCAGAACCGATAAGGTCTGCAGTTGGTGGGGTCAGGAGTCACCTGCAATGGTCAGACAGGCTCCGATCACCCCATCTGGGGGTCATCCCCAAAGGGCACCACCCTGTCTGCCCCTGTCTGGTTGAGCATCCGCCGGTGGGTGAGTTATGCAGCCCCGTTCCCCAGGAGGGGTCCCCTGCTTGATCTTGCAGCCCTAGCAGAGGTCCTACTCTGGCCCACCAGAGCTCTTCTCCTCCTTCTCTTCTTCCTCTGCCTCCTGCTCCTACTCTCCCAGGTCACTTTGGCCTTCAAGGCCTGTGATCTGGGAACATTTCAGGGCTTTGTCGGCTGCATTCCCTTATTATCTTAGAGTCCAGGATGAGGTAATTTTTAGACCTGAACCACCAGTTGCACCAGTCTCTGAACCAAGCTCCTCAGTCTCCTCATCGTCTTCCTCCTCCAAAGAAGAGACTCCCTCCATCCATTTGTCCTGCCAATGCTGATCTCACCAGCTATCAGCAATTCCTGTCAGGGATGCTGGAGGAGCTCTGTCTTTCCCATTTTGTGAGCCACAGTCCTGCCCATGCAAGGCGCACTTTCCTAGGGGGAGTTTAGTGCCGACAACCTTTTCATCCTTCCATGGCCTCAACTCTTCACGGAAGTGTCACATAGGTTCTGGTATCATCCCTCTGCTCCTTCTCCAGCCCCAAGGGACTGTCAGTGCAGGTACTGCACACCTCTGTGTTTTCCAGGTGCTATGCCACACCCCTATTTGGGAGTGGGGCTCCTGGTCACCCCCTCTGGGCATCGTCGCCTAAAGCAAGACCCCCCCCTCCCCCAAGAGTCTGATGCAGCTGAGTTCGACCACTGGGGTAGAAGGGTCTTCTCAGCAGTGAGCCTTCTTCTGTGCATCTCGGTGCACAAGGCACACCAGGCTGCCTATGCTAGGCACCTGTGGATGATGCTGGGCCAACTCCTGGCATCCTTGTCTGACTCAGAGGCAACCAGGCAGGCCATTAGCCTTTCTACCCATGGTCTGGAGCTAGCAGGACACTAAACAAAGGGCATCTTACAATGCCAATGAGGTGGCTTCCAGGCTGGCAGGAACAGCAGTCTGCATCAGGTGGATGGCGTGGCTTCGCCTTCAAGGTTATCTCCCTGGCCTGGCATAGGGGGACCATTTCTTCTCCTGCAGGGTGAGGCGTGAGTTAGCGAGGTACCTTCCATCTCCCAGGAATCGGGAGTCTTCATCTCATCCTGACCAGTCTCGTGCTTTGCCAGACCCATAAGGGGCCCCCTTCTCTCTGTGTTCTCCCCCACAGGAGGCTGAGGGAAACCTCTGCCCTCAGGGAGGTGCCAGCGCCACTTCGTGGTGCTTGGTACTCACCCACCAGTAATGAATGATAAAGATTGATCTAGGGAAGATATGAAAATTATGTACTCACCACAGTTCTTGATCTTCCTAGATATCTTCACCATTCATTACTGCTCCCTTCCCACTGTTCCCTCATGACCAGACCACTAGGCGGTGCAGCCTCCCCATTGGTCTTCTACTTTATGAATGTGCCATAGGCCTTTACTCTGTCAATGGCCTATCTATTCATACTATTCATACTCATCCGTATTATTCCTTTATACCTATCCCATGCCTGTTTGAAGCCATGCACTGTATTCATATCCACCACTTCCTGAGGTAGGCTGTTCCATGCATCCACCACCCTTTCTGTGTAAAAGAACTTCCTCAAATTTACCCCTTAATTGGCCTTGCACTAATCTCATGCTGTGTCTTCTTGTCCTGCTATTTTTCTTATATTGACGGCTGTACCGAAGCCCTCCCTGAGCTGCTGGAAACTAAATCCCCCACACAAGCTGTTGATCCGTGGGTCGCGAGGGCTGTACTGAAGCTCCCCCTGAGTGGCTGGAAACTAAATCCCCCACACAAGCTGTTGATCCGTGGGTCGCGAGGGCTGTACCAAAGCCCTCTCCGAGCTGCTGGAAACTAAATCCCCCACACAAGCTGTTGATCCATGGGTCGCGAGGGCTGTACTGAAGCCCTCCCCGAGCTGCTGGAAACTAAATCCCCCACACAAGTTGTTGATCCGTGGGTCTTGAGGGCTGTACTGAAGCTCCCCCTGAGTGGCTGGAAACTAAATCCCCCACACAAGCTGTTGATCTGTGGGTCGCGAGGCTGTACTGAAGCCCTCCCCGAGCTGCTGGAAACTAAATCCCCCACACAAGCTGTTGATCCGTGGGTCGCGAGGGCTGTACTGAAGCTCCCCCTGAGTGGTTGGAAACTAAATCTCCCACACAAGCTGTTGATCCGTGGGTCATGAGGGCTGTACTGAAGCTCCCCCCGAGCTCCTGGAAACTAAATCCCCCACACAAGCTATTGATCCATGGGTCACGAGGGCTGTACCGAAGCCCTCCCCGAGCTGCTGGAAACTAAATCCCCCACACAAGCTGTTGATCCGTGGATCCGAGGGGCTGTACTAAGCTCCCCTCAGGTGGCTGGAAACTAAATCCCCCACACAAGCTGTTGATCCGTGGGTCGCGAGGGCTGTACTGAAGCTCCCCTGAGCAGCTGGAAACTAAATGCCCCACACAAGCTGTTGATCTGTTGGTCACGAGGGCTGTACCGAAGCCCTCCCCGAGCTGCTGGAAACTATGTCCCCCACACAAGCTGTTGATCCGTTGGTCACGAGGGCTGTACCGAAGCCCTCTCCGAGCTGCTGGAAACTAAATCCCCCACACAAGGTATGAGGAAGGCAGCAGATTTTGGCCCCGTGGTATATGTTTGAATCGGATTTGAATATTTTTAGCACCAAGAGCAGACACAGTCATTTTAGATCCCAAAAAGTGATGCCAATTCAATCAATTACTGTCCAACTCTGACTTTTACACTGCCTCTGTCTGCCTGGAAATTAGCTTTTTTTTCTGTTTTACCTGCTGTACTATAGCCGAACTGAATTTATTTAAAAGTAGGAAATTACCTAAAAGCAGTGGGAACTGGGGTAAAAGCCATAGGAGATGTAATTCGGGGTAATTGAGCTACTAGAATGAAGTTAAGGTTAAAGTTTTAAAACGGAGTGAAACGCCCGTGCTGGATAAAGAAATTCAGACTCTCTTCATGAAATGTACTTTGGGGTAACTGAGCCACAATGAAGAAATAAAGTTTAAAAGTTAGGCAGGCTGAGCAGCATCTAACTCAGTAGCTCCTAGCTCCGGTTACACTTTACTTTAGGACAGTCCTTCCCCCAAGATCTCCCCTTTCATACCTGATCTTAATTTAACCTGCATTCTGTCTTCTTCTCTCCCCACAGCTGTTGATCGTGGGTCACGAGGGCTGTACTGAAGCCCTCCCCAAGCTGCTGGAAACTAAATCCCCCACACAAGGTATGAGGAAGGCGGCAGATTTTGGCCCCATGGCCAGCAGCAGCTCCCCACCACCCTTGGTGAGCACTCTGATATATAGGGGCTGGATGATCACATGACCAGACATGTATATTTCTAACAACCAACTTTCCTATTAGCAGGTTATCTCCCTTCACCACCAGAGGTCCCCCCGTCACTCGTACATAGGAATTACAGTCTCTTGCTGATTGAAACATTAAAACACAGTAAAGCACACTTATTAGGGGAACATTCTAGTAATTTAGTGTCAGAATTCACACTGGGGAAAATAAAGGGCTGTTCCTGACTGAATTGAAACCCCACTGACATATCCCAGGTTAGTGCATGCATGATCGGCAGCCCGTTCTAATAATCTTTGAAGTGTACTTATATAAAGATAAGGCAAAGCAACATTTAGAAGTCACAAAATGAAATGGGGAATAATAAATATGGCTCTGTATATCCTGATAGTCCTTGGTACTGATTCTGTATTTAATTAGCTAAGTCAGCACCTTGGGCATGACAGAGAAAGGCTGCACTGGAACAGGCCATTGGAAACTCCCTTAGACACACTCTGTGATCCCTTAATATATCTCCAAGGTCTCAGGAGACATGGAAACCTGTACCAACTAATGGCATATATCAGTGCCCTACAGTGCAGGAAATACCCCACAATGCCTCAAGCTTTTGCCAGCTTGCTCTGCTTGCTAAAACTATTGCTAGCAGGAGACATTGAGGAAAACCCTGGCCCAACTGTAGCCAATATCCAGGTAACCACCTCTAATTCGCACATATGGTATAGCAATAAAGGGCTAAAGCTGACACACATAAATATCAATAGTATTAGGCTCAAAATACTTTAGTTGCAGGCCTGGGTGAGCCTTTATGCTCCAGATGTCATCGCTATTACTGAGACGTGGCTTAAACCCTATATAACTGACCATGAGGTTGATATAATTGGGTAGCGGTCCTTTAGAAAAGGTAGAATAAAACAGAAAGGAGGAGGGGTCTTGATCTATGTAAAATCTATCCTAAATGCCTCACCTATTCCAATAATAGACTCTACCCAATCAGACTGTGAAGCCCTATTTATGAAATTGCTACTAGGCAGCACCAAGCCACTAATAGTTGGAGTCGTATACAACCCTCCCAAAACAGCCACTTAATCACTGAAATCTCTACTAAACACTATTCCCTCCCTACCCACGGGTGAAAAAGTAATTCTGGGGGATTTCAATTTTCACTGGGGGACCCATATCAGGGTTGAAATAAAAAGCTCATTACATGATGCTGAACTCACCCAAATATTTCAGAAACCAACCAGCCTAAATACAAAAACTGGCAAACATACCACACTGGACTGGATCCTGGCCACAAACCTAGAGATTCAAAATGGCTGGCACCTTTGCAGACTCTCTGAGTGATCACTCACCAGCATTTGGGGTATGGAAGAATGTCTTCCCTACCCCTCCACCCTGTATTTTCTGGACTAGGGACTATTCAAACTTTGATCCAGGTTATTTTCTCAAAACCCTTACTGGGGTCAATTGGCATCAAATAAAACTAGCACCTAATCTGAACACTGCAGTTGAGTTATTCATCAATAACTTCTTGTCTGCCGCTAACAAACATGGCCCTAAAAAAAAGATCAGAGTCAAAAGACAGGAAGCCAGGTGGCTCACACAAGACCTGAATAAACTCATGAGATACAGAGATGGGGATTGGGGAACATTTAAATCCTCAGCTTGAATCACCGACTGGCAGAAGTATAGAGAACTCAGAAATAGATGTAAAGCAGAGGTAAAAAATGCCAAAAGGAAGCCCCTCAGACACATCCAAGATAAGAATCTATCAAATCCCCCAAATATTCTGGGCTCAAATTAATGACCTTATCAAGTGCAATAACAAACAAGAAGTGGGGGATATTATAGCAAAAGGTACCCAATACACAACCCCTGTCAAGGCTGCCAAAACTTTCAGTGACTTCTTCACAGAACTGGAAAATTTCAAGACCCCTGCCCTGGCCAAACCATATCGCAGGTTCCCAATAAAAGCAGTCCCAGTATTCCAGATTTCCACTTTAAATTAGTTTCTTGTTCCGAAGTCTGGAAACTTCTACAGGGGATTAAAACTCATGGAACAGCAGGTTACGACAAAATAGAACCCGAGCTTATAAACATTGCAGCCCCAGTTATTGCTACCCCAATCTCGTGGCTAATCAACCACACACTTATTGAAGGGAAAGTCCCCTCCCTTTGGAAAGTGGCCCTGGTTACACCAATCCATAGAGGTGGAGCCAGAGAGCTAGTGGAAAACTACTGCCCAATATCTTTACTCTCGACACTAAGTAAAGTGTTGGAGAGGGTGATTACTCCCAGGCCATGGATTATGTGGAGAGACATAATATCTTCACCGCAGCCCAACATGGCTTCAGAAAGAACCATGGAATGGACACTGCCCTGCTTAACCTTACCACTGAAATATTTTCTGCCCTTGATAAGGGATTGCTCACCAGTGTGATTTTTATTGATATCACCAAAGCATTCAGTCTGGTAGATCACCAACTTCTCCTGGCCAGACTGAAACAGATCAGTCTTGACTCTCTGGCAGTGCAATGGTTTAATGATTATCTCCTGGATAGGTCCCAATTAGTTAGATGGCAGGGTACTATATCCAACAAAATCAAAATAAGAGATGGAGTCCCTCAGGATCTATCCTGGGACCACTGCTGTTCTCCCTACGTATTAACAAACTGCCGACCTTCTGCAATGACGCAAAGGTCATCCTCTACGCAGATGATATAGTGATCTACAGGTCAACTGAGGATTGCGATGAACTAAACAGAATGCTATACAAAGACCTACAGAACCTGGAGGAATGGTTCTCCAAAAATAGACTTGTCCTGAAGAGCAAAAATACCAAAGGGATGCTGTTTGGGCCTAAAAGCCTTGGACCTAACAGATCGAATACACTAAACCTCTCTCTATTGTCCGGGGCAAGAGTGGAGGTAGCTGATTCACTAACATACCTTGATCTCACCATAGACCAAGAATTCACCTTCAAGTCTCATATTGATCAGCTATCTAAAACACTGAACCAAAAGATCGGTCTCCTGTACCGACTCAGTCCTTTCCTTACCCTTGGGTCACATGCCAAGATTGCCCTTAGTACCCTGTTACCCAAACTACTCTATGGCTCTCCCGTGCTCCTCTCTGTTAAAAACACTGAGATGAATAAACTTAGAACCCTGTACAATAGGATCAGCAGATTTACTGTAGGGGCACCCCAAAGAGAACACCACTGCCATGTCCTGGAAGCCCTAAACTGGCCCACCTTGAAAGGTAGACTGCAATACCCATCATTATGCCTAGCCTACAAACTCAGGCTGTCTACTGCTCCACCTAGTCTGGCAGAGTTACTACAATCTAAAACGAATAGCAGGACATTAAGGTCCTCAAGCAGACAGCTCCTCAGGGTTCCCTGGACGCAGTCCTCCCAAGGGTCCAGGGCCTTCTCGTCCCTTATTCCTCCTATCTGGAACACTCTTCCACCTAAACTCCATAATTGTGACTCATTAGGAGGCTTCAAAAAGGGACTAAAAGTCCACTTGCTAGAATTAAACCAATGCACTTGCAATCGTTGGATTTCAATCTATGATCCTGTTGTTTGCACGATTTTTGTATGGGATAGTTGACCTCACCTTATGTTTATAAGAGGACTAACAATAGTCGCTCTATGTAGTTAATTCATAAAATGATCAACGCCTCTCATGATATGTAAATAACTGTGTGTTGATGGACCTAATGTAAATGATATATCCTGTTGTAGTATGTGTAATTAATCCCGGGTCACCCCTGAAAAAGGAACTATTACTGGTCTCAGTGGGCCTACCCGGTTACCAAAATTAAATAAAATAAAATAAATGTTAGACTCTTTCACCTTGTTAATGCCCTTAAGATGTTTCTAGCTCAATGGCATGCCAGATAACTTAAGACAGGTGCACCTCCTTGTCTGCAGAGGGCCTTGCCCTGGGGTGTTTTTCCCCACTCCTCTGCAGGGAGGAGGGGAGGGGGAACTCTTTGGAGACCTTTTCCTCTGTTGACCAAAAAAAAAGTGGCAACTTAGAAAATGGGGAGGACAGAGATCTTCTGTACCTCTGCCTGACTGATAGCCATCTTATGCCTGACTCCCTTGATTCTCTCTCTTAGAGGCTATGGGGATTTTTCCTATGTCACTCTTTAAGGTCCTACCTCTGCTCCGCTGGACCTAGGCTCACTCCTCTCCTGGAACGGGACATTTCCTCTCCTGGTCCACAGGAAACCTTCTCTACCACCCTCTTAGGGATGTTTTTCCCTTCTGGGGTCCAGACTTAGTTCCTCTCTCTCCCTCTGCTCCTCCCCCTTCTTTCCCCTTTCTTTCTTTCCTGTCCCTTCCTCCGTTCCCTCTCTCTCTCTTCTTCTCTACCTCTTGGTCTGCCCAGAGGTTGGGGTCTCCCCTGCCCAGAAACACCCTAGAGCCCTTACCTCTCCTTCTGTGGTCGGCCTTAGAGTTTCAGTTTATATTCTTTCCTTTTTCTATCCCTTGGGCTCCCTTGACCCTCCTTTTTCTCTACTTTGTTTCCTCTCCAGTGAGCAGAACTGAGGAATTTGTGGAGCCGGCATCAGTTACTGGCCAACCTGTGAGTGCCATGTAGTACCTTGTCCTCGAGGGCAGTTCCATCTCTGACGATGGCCCCTCCTCCAGAGAATAGCTTAAAGCTATAAGCTCCTGCGGGGTCTGGCACTTCCAGCTGAGACTCAGCAGTAATGAATGGTGACAATATCTAGGAAGATCAAGAATTACGGTGAGTACGTAATTTTCATTTTTCTTCTATCATATGGAATGGTAAGCCTCCAAGAAGGGCATATGCAAAATTGGTACCAGCTAAAACAAGAGGTGGCTTGCAACTCCTGAAGCTTTATCTTTACTATTTGGTTTCATGCGCCTGTCATTCTTCCCCAGCCAAAGAGGAACTAGAATTTTCACACACACACACGCGCGCGCGCACACACACACACACACACACACACACACACACACACACACACACACACAGAAGATAGAAACCAACCTTTTTAGCCACTATTATATTGCACTGGAAACCCTCACCAGCTGTAGTCTCTCAAAAATCCCTGTCCCCTTAAGAAAATATTTGCTTGGGACCTCTGTTCAGGTCTACAGACAGTTAGTTACATACCTTCCTAAGTAGAAACCCGAAATTTGACATGCACCAGCCAATCCGATATAACCCAAACTACACCATTGGGGGGGACTATGATTGCTACTGATTTTCTTTGAGGGGTCAACCTCTCCAGAGTGGAATTTCTCATAGACAGTGGAGCACCTGTTTCTTTTGCTACTTTTAGGACCAGAAACAACATGGGGAGCCAACAGATATTTCAGTTTCTTACAGCTTCACCACATGATTTGTCACCAGTTGGGCCCTAGACCTTGTCCTACAATGCTGGATGATAGATGGGAGGAAATAAGCAGTTACAGTGAGCAGAGGCATGGCATATCCCTTCTATGCCAAAAGCTAAGAGATTGAGCATCTGATTCACTAACTCTGTAGTTCAATTATTGGCAAAAGGAGTTCCCACAACTGGGCAACCCACATAATCTTAGTAAGCTTGGTCTAGCACTGTAGAAATGTATTAAATTTAATGGTCTCAGACTGTCTCAATATAAGCTATATAATGACATTTATTTTACCCCCGTCAGACTGCTAAAAATGAACAAGCCCACATTTATTTATTTATTATTTATTTAAAAGTTTTACCAGGAAGACACACTGAGCACCACTGCTTATTTCCAGGTGTGTCCTGGGGGAAGGGGGCAAAGGGAAACAGTACATACACATCATCAGTAGAACAAGCTATACATGTAAAGAGCACAGGGTAATATTGTTACAAGAATTTTGCAGGAATATGTAAGTTTTACAGAAGCATTATATACAGAACAGATTTATCACAACAAGCGCATCCAGTAGAATGAAGAAGAGCATGACCATAAGGGCTGCGGACAAATCAGTCAGTCAATCATCTTTATTTTACCAGACGAGACACCGTTGAGGCAAGCTCATTTACAAGGTGGACCTGTGAAGGTCAACAGTATCAAAGTACACAATTATACCATAATAAAGTACAAACACAAGTGAATAACAAAGGAACAGGTAATAGTCATAGCAACATGCAGTCAATACATAAAAAAATTTACATGACAATATATGCAGGGACAGGAAACCTGTCAAAGTAAATAAGAAAAAAGAAAATAAATGTAATAACTTATAATGACAGTGCACATAATGAGGACTAGGGAGTCAGTTCTAGGCAGGGGTAGAGGTAATCCCCATGAAACACACTGGAGGCCGTATGCAGGTGGAGGTAAGAAGTGCAGGGAATACGGTATTTGGAATGCTGGGAAATAGACCTGAGGTGCCATTTCAAGGGGGTAGGGGTAGATGTGTGCACTAAGTGCCAATTAGACAGGGGTACTGTCAGGCATATTTTCTGGGATTGCCCTCCAGCAACAAAAATCATGGGAAGATACTCAAAGTAGATTGGATCTCTTAGTGTGCCTCCAGAATGCTTTCCCACCTACCTTATATTTAATATGCCTAGGTCTGAATGCATTAATTGGTCAACAGAGGTTCCAAATGGTATTAATCACAGCTACAGCTAAAAGGAATATTGACAGACATTGGATAGATGGGCAGTCTCCCAGCTATAGAGAATGGCATGCCTATGCTAGAAGCTTTGAGAATGGAGAAAATACTAGCAAGTGTATGCCATAGATATAAACCTTTCTCAAGCAGGTGGGAGAGCTTACAAGTCTTATGGCAACTCCCATCACAGGATGACACAGGAGACGATGAGGGGTAAAGGAAGGATGGCCTTCTGCAGGATACTTTCCTGGGGATCATCCTGGAAGACTATATTAATTCTGATGTGTAATAGAGGAAGAGATGGCAGTTTTCCTCTACACCCTAAGGTGTCACCCAAGTTACTTGTATGACGGTGTCAAAGACTGCACAACATATACCTTTTTTTTGTACTCACAGTTTTATTCAATAACCTTTGATCATTAGTTTCCTGTACTGTATTCAGTATATAATAATAACTTAGCAAATGAACCATTCAGCGCAGGGCAGAAAAGCATCTGCTAAGGCGATTTTGGGGTGTATTGCCTGAGGAATCACGTCCAGGAAAGGGGAGGTCATCCTGCCACTGTACAGGTCATTGGTGAGGCCGCACTTGGAGTACTGCGTGCAATTCTGGCACCCCTACTTAAAGAAAGATGTTAAATTGCTGGAGGGGGTGCAGTGCAGAGCAACCAGGATGATCCTCGGTATGGAGGACAATCTCTACGGGGAGAGACTGAGGGAGCTCAACATGTACTCTCTGGAGGAATGGAGGGACAGATGGGACATGATAGAAACCTTCAAATATATGAAAGGCATAAATAAAAATGATACAGGAATTTTAAGATTAAGGAGAGGAATGGAGACACTAGGGGGCACAATCTAAAGTTGGAGGGTGGTAGATTCAGAGGGGAAATGAGAAGGCACTATTTCACAGAGAGAGTGGTGACAAGGTGGAACGCACTGCCTGAGGATGTGGTATCCTTGAAGATGGTGGGCAGTTTTAAGAGGTGATGGGATAAAGTAAGGGGGAAGGTCGCCAGTGAGGCACTGGGGGAGGGGTAACAGCTAGTATGGGCACGAAATTGGATATGCAGGTAGGAGAGGGGGGAGCAGCTGCAATGTAACAGACTGCTAGCTGCTTTCTCAAGCAGACTAGATAGACCATCAGGCCTGTATCTGCTGGCATTCTTTGTATATTCGAATATTGTTACACTGATGTTTCTGTGTCTGGACTTGATGTATGCAATGATTGTAATTTGAACATGTACTTGATGTAGCTGTATGCTTTATGTAGTTATAAAACTTAAATAAAGTACACCAAGTTAAAAAAAAATAAAACCTAGTCACATTCCTTTTTTTCAAACATAGCTCACAATATGCTTCCTAGAACAAGAAATAAATACATCCTGAGTAATTATATCCAATACGTGGGGCTGCTGAGTAACTGATCTGCTGTAGGCACTGACCTCTGTAACACGAGTGTAACATTCTGGTGTTCTGCGTCATCTTCAGCAGTGCTCACTTTTTCACCTAAAGATACTTTACCTTCACCGTGAGCAATTACACACAAAACGCAGTCAATCTAGTTGGATGTGATACTTCCTGTAGGTAGTAAAGATCAAATGTTGAATGTTTTTTCATCATACAACAATGTAATTATTTTTTAATACATCTGTCAGTCCTGTTTTTCCTGCAACTAAGTATACCAAAGCTAGTCAACTGCACAACAATGATTAGTTCACCACATCTGCAACATGTTAAGAAATAAAAAAACAAAAGAAGGCGCATAAGCCCTTGTGACATTTCTTTTTGTTCCAGGACATGCAGTCACACATGAGGCAGCCTCCGCAGCGGAACAAGAGGATCCAGCGCAATGGTTATACGCAGTTGGTATTTTAGACACAGCACTGGAACTTTGCAAGGCATCAGCAATAAGGGAATTAGATGTAGAAGCCGAACTTCTGTTTCAGAAAGGTCAGCAAACTGTTCTCAGTAAATTTTGTGTAACAGTACGCCATCTGTGACACTACTTGGTCTCTAGGAAAGTGACACATGGCACCTTTAAATAAAGGTTTTGTTTGTATTGATTGATCTTCCCCAATTCAATCTTTACCATTCATCAAGCTTGGTTCTAGATCAGAGGGCTGGACTCTGCTTGGGAGTTTGTCTCTTTAAAAAATGTTTGGAGCTGGGGGAGCCTACATCAGAGACTGTGCCACCCATGAGGCCGACGTACTATATGGCGCTTGCAAACTGGCCAGTTACCGACGCCGGCTCCTCCAAGCTTCTCAGTTCTGTTTTTCCCACCATCGAGAAAGGATCACAGAATCTGCATCAGCTCGGTGCTGTCTTGGCCTACTCGGCACCGTGCAACCTTTGGCGACTCAGTTTAACGCCATGAGTCCTGTCTGATTTTTGGCACCGATTTTCTTTTCTTATTTAATAGTATTTTTCATGTCACCAAGAATTTTTTTCCTTTTGTTTTCCTTTCCGTCACAACAATATCGGGTCCAGGGCCTAAGAAATCTTTGAAGAAAGCGGGAGTTGCCCGCATGCGTCAGTGCCCCTGTGGCAACTCCATGACCATGTCTGATCCCCATGACCGCTGTTTTTCTTGTTTGGTTCCTCACCACGTGATGGACAAGTGTGATGCCTGTTTCTCAATGGACTAACACACCCTTGTTATCTGCATGGCGAGGTTGGGGAGAGACCTTCTGACATTCAGTAGTCGGCATTGCACTCAGGACACCAAAACAAGATCTTATCTGTGTCATTCTTCACCATTCATCACAGTTTGGTATGTGGCCGGAGGTCACAACCCCTCGGGAGCCCTTCTTCTTTTTTTTGATGGGCTGAGTCAACGCATCACGGGCCCCTTGAGGCTTCGCAAGACTGTGTGGCGCCACGGGTTGGCCATTAGGTGTCATCGACCCCACCCTCTCGCCAGTTCTTCATCTCTTGCCATTGAGGTTGCACCTCATGAGGAGCTCCTGAAGTTTTCGGCCTGTTGACAACTCCATTTTCTCGATGCCGCTGCCTGGTAAGATTGTTCCTTTATTATTTTCAGCGACATCGAGTCTGTTTTTTCACTTTGTTTACCATCGATCATGTCTAGGTCGAGGGCAAAAAGTCGCTTAAAGTGGGGAGGCCTCCATGCATCGGCCATGCGGCCGCAAATATTCTGTTACCGACCAGCATGATCGTTGTCTTACATGTCTTGGCCCACTTCACGACATGGATTCATGCGACACCTGTTTCTCTATAGATCGTCATGTCCTGGAACAGCGCATGTGTAAAGTTGGAAGAGCTCCAACAACTTTCAGGGGATGGGTGCGCACTCATTGGGACAAGCTGCGGTCTCTCTGCCTTTCCTCCGGGTCCTCTACCGGTTCTATATGGACCGTGGAGGAGGGGGCTTCTGCCTCTTGTAGCCTTGCCATGGTAGAAGACCCTTCCACAGTGCAGGAGGCCCAGTCCGATCCCCACAGGGGGCGGCGGGAGGCATCACTCCGGCAATCGCCCTTTTGGTGGTGAAGGCTCCCCCGGTGTCATTTCCTCAGGCTGGAAAGCCTGGGTCAGTACTGTCCTCAATGCCGTCCACCAGTGCCGTTTTGTGCCTCGGCTCCATTTGTGGCACCGTGGGCCCTGATAGCACCATGGTCAGTGCCGGTCTGCCGCTCAGTGCCATCTCTGCTGTCGACACCATTTGCAGTGCCAATAGTACTGACGGCACCATGGGAAGTTCTACGGCACTGTCTTCTACTGTTTCTGGTCTTGGCAGTGCTGAGGCTTGGGACGGCGCCATGTCTACCTCCGGCGCTGCTTGCGGCACCGTGCAGGACCACGGCATAATGGGAGATATTGCGCTCGCTCTCGGCATCTGGTGACATTCACGGTGCAGTGGGGGAGTTCGGTGCTGACTCTGGTGCGGATACCCAGATTGGCACTTCCCTCGGTCCGGACAGGAGCAGGCATCCACGTACAGTCTAGCACCGGACTGCGGTCTCTACCTCATCGAGATGGACTCTGAGTCTGGTTCGAACTTAATGTCTGACTCTTTAGAGTTGGCAGCCCATGTGGACACCTCAGTAGCTACTTCAACTGACCAGAACCAGCCTCCCTCTGAGGAGTGGGCAGTAGCCTACAAGACTGGGGTTGGGGTGCTGACCAGCAGGTGGTGGTCCAGGCCACTATTGCCCCGCAGCCTGGACTTGCGGGGGTTTCTGCCCCCTTAGTTGGGACACGCCCTCATGTGGTGTGCTTGGATTGCTCAACTTTAGAGCTGACCAGGGCGCCCACGGAGGGGGAGGGTGCTACTCCCTGGGTGGTCTCCTCGGGGACTGACCAGGGTTGCCAGCTGCCCAGGTTGGTGTTTTCAAGGTGGAGGGCTTTCTCTGACTCTGAGGGGTTTAGAGGCCAGGGTTCAAAGAGGCGGCCCTTCTCTGGGACCCACCCGGGTTCGGGGAGGAGTCGCAGCAAAGACCCCCACCCTTCCTTCTCAGTCTCCTCGAGAGTAGCCTGGTCTTTGGAGGGAAGAGACCATCTTTTGGGCTCACACAGTTCTGGTCACCTCACAGGGGGTATTCTTCAGGGCATGGTCTAGGCAGTTCCAGCATGGTTGATCAGCTGTCTGCTGTTGGGCTCTCCGGAACTCCTCCTCCTCCCTTGGAGGCTTCTGGTGGGCTCTCTTGCCTGGACAGAGGACGTTCCTCTTCTTTTGTGGATCTGGCCCCCATTCCTCTGTCGCCATCTCCTGCTCTCCCAGGCATTCAGGTCCTACGAGACCTCTCTCCTGTGACAATTCAGGGGTGCGACTGCTCACTTCCCTACTTATGTCAGGGCCACGGATGAGCGGGTGACCCACCCTCCCCCTGAGCAGCCAACCTCTGGATCGCCGAGGTCTTCCACTTCCTCATCCTCCTCTTCTGGGGGAGAGGAACCTTCTGTCCACATCTCCCCCGTTGCTGATCTCGCCGAGTATCAGCATTTCATTGTGAGGATGATGGACCCACGTATCACCCCACCCATGCCTCAGCACAATCCGGAGCATTTGACACATGCCTTTTTAGGCGACTTAAATGCGGCCACCCTTGTGGTGCTTGCTTGGCCTGCTCCTTTCCAGGAGGCATCATTGTGGTTCTGGCAACGACTCTTTTTCAGAGTCCCAGCCCCTAGGGATCTGAGCCAGAGGTATTGTGCCCCACCGGAGTCTCCAGGTCTTATGACTCATCGTCAGTCAGGACTGACGCAGCTGGACACTCCTGATGGGCTTCGCGCCCTCCACCGTGATGGGCTCCCAGATCAAAATTCTGCAGATTTCGACTTCTGGGGAAGGAGGACCTTCTGCTCGGCACAGTTGTTGTTGTCGATTTCTGCTCATCAGGCCCACTATGCTTCCTATGATAGGTTCTTGTGGGCCACGCCGGGTCAACTCCTAACCTGTATGTCTTTTGCCTAATAGGGCGAGCATTCCTTGGTATTATTACGTGCCCGACCCCTTTTGCTTGGCCTGGTACTGTGGTAAAAGTGCTTTTAAATGTCTTTAGCACATTATGAATTTCTGCAGTTTGTTCTGTGGTCAAGGAAACATTCACCTTTACAGCATCAGCAGTTACAGTTTGTTCCAGTCTATCTTAAGCTACATCAATATCTTCTTTATCAGTTTCTGGTAAAAGTAGCAAAGCAGCTTTTGGTATTTTTTCAACCCATTTCTTGAGGAGGTTAGCATGGTATATCTTAGTATAATTTTTCCTGTCACGAATCTCAATGTCGTAGTTAACGGTGCCAGTGCATATAAGCACTCTATAAAAGTGAAAGTGTCAGTGGCTCAGCAGGTAGCACACTCGCCTCTGAGGCCGGGAGATCAGAAGGCTGTGGGTTCTATCCCCACACCAGACACTTGGGTTAATATCCCAATACTGACACTGTAGTGCAGCATGAGGGGGGTGCTGCACTCCTGAGGTGCTGTCTTTCGGATGAGACGTTAAACCGAGGTCCCATCTGCCTGTTCTGATGGTAGTTCAGGTGGATGTTAAAGATTCCATGGCACTTCTCAAAAACAGTAGGGGAATTTCCCCAGTGCCCTGGCCAAATTTCCCCCTTTCACTAAAATGACCACCAACAAGCTTAATCTGGTTCAAGGTCAGTTGGTATTCATCTGTATCCCACTCCCCCGGGTCGTGCCTGAAAATAGGCACGATTTGTCTAGTTCACTTACCTGGTCAACAAAAACTAAATAAATAAATAAGGCCCTTGCCACTTCATTAACAGTTTATTTTCTGCTGTGGGTAACAGTAGCAAAACCATTTCACCTGGTTCAAAAACGTTTTCTTTTACCCCATGGTCATAATATACCTTCTGCTGGTTTTGGACCTCTTCCTGATTACTGTGGGCAATTTCAACATATTTTGTCAGCTTCTTTCTAAGGGCACACATATAAGATGTTATAGATTGTTTCTGAATGAGGTTATCTTCTCACGTTTCTTTTATCAAATCCAGTGGCCCTCTTGGCTGCCTACCGTTCAGCATTTCAAATGATGAAAATCCTGTTAATGCCTGTGGCACTTCTCTGTAAGAAAAAGTAGGTAAGGCAAATATTGGTCCTAATCTTTCCCTTCCCCTTTTACAAACCTTTTTAACATGCGTTTTAGGGTTTCGTTAACATGTTCAACAAGACCGTCTGTCTGAGGGTGATGGGGGAGGTTCTTATGGCAGTGATACTTAGTAGTCTGTACAGCTTCTTAAGAAATGCAGCACCAAAATTATTTCCCTGATCAGTAACAATCTCTTTTGCTGTGCCCATCCTGCTAAAAATTTTGACAAGCTCTGCTGCAGATTTTGGGGCTGTTACAGTACGCACTGGAACTGCTTCTGGGTATCGAGTAGCATAGTCGCATACTACCAAGATAAATCTATTACCCTTTTTACTTTTGTCTAAAGGACCAACCACATCCATGGTAATTCTCTCAAAAGGTACATCTATCGAGTGTAGGGGCACCAGGGGCATCTTGTCTTTTCTAGTGACTGGGGCTACTTTCTGACACTCAGTACAGGAATTACAATAGGTAGCAACATCTTCATGAATTCCAGGCCAGTAAACTCTGTACAGCAATCTGGCAAGGATGCGATCCCTCCTTGAGTGTCCAGCCATAGGACTATCATGTGCTATCTGTAACAACTCTGTTCTATACTTCTGTGGTATAACCAATTGTTCTGTCTGTTCCTGTGTCTGAGGTTTAACCCAAACTCTGTACAGTAACACATTACATTTTTTAAACAGTGGTTCACCCTGTTTTGGTTTCACCCCCAGCTGCTTAAAAAAATCCTGGAGAGAAACATTGTTAGCTTGCTCGGAAAGAAAATCACAATCAGTTATCAGCTTAGCTTCAGTTATTTCGTATGTTAACCCCTTTTGTCCATCAGTCATTTGTTGCCACTGTTGTTTCAGACATCTTCTTTCTTTCCTGGACTTCCAGATCTTGAAGCTGTGCTCAAACAAGTTCGAATCAAAATCAGCAAAAGAAGAGTCCTCACCATCTGAGATTTTCTTTGCCTGAGCTCTTGTCACCACAGCTGCTGAAACATCAGAATTTACTCCCTCTTTGATTAACTCAGTAAATCCTGGAAAGTAATTTCCAATAATCACAGGTACAGGTAACTTAGGTACTATCCCCACTTTCATTTGGTGTGACACCCCATTAATAGTCAGAGTCACTTGGCTTTGTGGGGTAGTATCGAGTGTCCCTGTGGACGCAGTTGACACCATTACCTGCTCCTTTTTGATTAGCACTTCAGTATGTTCTAGCATCTGTCTGCTTCCTGAATCTGTAAGTCCCTTCACAGTCTTCTCTCCCACTTCACATCTGTTAAGTACTTGCCACAATTTGCTAAGGACAAATTCGCTCCAGTGTCACTCTTCTTACAACAATTTCTTGCAATATGACCTGGCTTATTACAGTTATAGCAAATAACACCTTTGGTGGTTAGTCCAAGCTTGGCGCTAACAGTGGGGCAAAGTCTGCTAGAACCTCCCTTACTTCCTGGATCTTGTCTGGGGCCAGCTGGAGTGACAGTTTAACTGCCTCCACAGGGGACTCCCAGTTGCTTTCTTCCAGCAAGTCCAGAAGGGGGTCTCCTTCGTCTGTCCCCTCCCCCAGGACTACACACTGCAAACACCATGTCAGCCCTATTAGCATATGGCTCCATCATGTTGACATGGTACATTCTTTCTGTATGTCTTCTGTCAGGTAATTCTATGATATAGTTCACGTCATTTACCTTTCTAACTACTTTGTACGGTCCTGCCCACTCAGCCTGCTGCTTGTCTTTCCGGACTGGAATAAGGACCATGACTTCCTGACCCACCGTGTACGAGCAAGCTCTGGCTTTGCAGTCATACCACACTTTTTGTTTCTGTTGGGCAGCTGCCAGGTTGCTCTGGGCTGTCCCCATAAGCTCCTTCAGCCTATCCCTAAACCTAAGGACGTAATCCACTATGGGAGTTCCCTGGGTGGCGTGCTTGCCCTCCCAGTCCTCCCGGATGAAGTTTAGGGGCCCATGTACGCGGAGTCCATATAAGAGCTCGAAGAGGGAAAATCCTGTTGACTCTTGGGGCACCTCTCTGTATACAAACAACAGGTGGGGAAGGTATTTCCCCCAGTCCCTCCCATGGTGTTCAGCAAATGCTTGGATCATTGACTTCAGGGTACCATTAAATCTTTCCACAAGCCCATTGGCTTGTGGGTTATAAGGTGTTGTGCGCCTCTGCACCACCCCACACTTCTCCCACAAACATTTCATCAGTTCTGACATGAAGGAACCCCCTCGATTGGTGATAACCTCCTGCGGAAACCCAACACAGGAGAAAATCCCAAGTAAGGCATCTGCCATTTTGTCTGTCCTCATTGAGGATAGGGTGACTGCCTCTGGATACCTGGTGGCATAATCTACCACAGTCAGGATGAACCTCTTCCCGGAGGAGCTAGGGGTATTTAAAGGCCCCACAATATCCATTCCCACCCTTTGGGACGGCTTCTCCAGTATGGGCAATGGAATTAGGGCAGCTTGCAGCTTGGGTTTTTCTACCCGCCTTCCCTATATCTTCCTGGACATAAGTCTCCACCACTCATTCACACTAGTGGGGATTGGCGCCGGAGGCACTAAGACCCATCGGGAACAAACTTTTGCTGGAGAGGTCGGCGAGAAGCGGCGCGCGCGAGACCGCGGCACCGCGACAGCGGCTCGGCGGTAATGACCATCTCGGCGACGACCCTCCACCCGCCTCAGTTCCTTTTTTCCCGCCGTCGAGTGCGCTTCAGTGGCGGTCGCTCGCCTGTCGGGAGTCAAACTTCAAACTAGCGCTAGTTTCTCAGTTTGTTTTGTAACATTATCACGATAGTAGTATAAGCTTGTTTTATTCTATTTTTCGTAAAATTTTTCTAATATTTAAATTTAACTTACGTGAAGAAGTCTCGGCCTACTGGACGGAGTCGACCATGAGCAGGTCAGGTGGCTGGAGGAGACTTCGTATGAAGCTGTTCAGTCAGCGGGCTGGGTCGGTCAGCCTCCTTCTCCTCAGCGGGGTTCCGACTACGGTCAGTCCGATGCCGGGGGATGGGCGGTCCCCGCCGGCAAAAAATAGCGGTGCATTCTCGGCGCCCGTTGACCCTCTGACTCTTCTTGACCCACAGGTCAAAAAGAAGGCATCACTCGAGGTGCGCCCTCTGGTATCTCTTACGCGTCGATGGTGGTTATCCGTTGCTGATTGCGGTCTCCTTCTTGGAGTCGCCAACTTCCGATAATCGTCGTCCTCGACATCGGGGCCCCTCCCCGCCTATAGGTAGGGCTCCAGATGAGCAGTTTCATCAGTGGGCCGCTCTTATGGAGCGATGGGCTCGGAGGTTGGTTCTTCTGCCTGGCCCGGTTACCTCCGGGCCACCGGGCTCCTCCGGCGATCAGGTAGGGCGTTGGACCTTCCTGAGTCGCGGCGCCTTCTTGATGCTAGCGACTCCGTGCCAGGTGTTCCCCCTCACATGGCTGCGGCGCGAGGGGCCTCACCGATGCCCTTATCTCCTGGTTTTCCTTCTCTTGCTTTCCAGGTTCCTGGGGCTTTTCGGCGCCTTCTGCAGGGTCTGTGGCGTGTCGGCGCCCGTTTGCAAGCGCGGGCTTGCGGCGCCGTTAGCGATCCAGCGTGGTCTCGGCGCTGTTGGCGGCCGTTGGATCTGGCCGGGCGCCGTTCACCAGGCGTCATCCGTGCGCCCGTTAGCGGCATTAGCGCAGCGCGTCGGCAGCGCCCGTTAGCGGCATTGGCGCACTTCGCCGTGACGTAGCGCCCGCGGGCGTTCTTGAGCCCGCGTGCCTCTTGACGCCCGTGCGCCTCCTGGTGCCGTCTTCAGCCGTTTGCCATCTCGGCACGGCATGCCAGGGACTCTCCTTGTTTTCTGCCATTCCTCCTCTCTAATTTCCTCCCTTCCTGTCCAAACAGTCCTTTCTGGACCATCAGGAGATGATGTTGAGCCTGACCCAGACCTTCGGTTGGGTGATGAAGTGGAGAAACAGGATCTTTCTTTGCTACAGAGCCTGTGGTCGAGGACCTGTCCTTTAAGTCTCTGTTGAAGAACCTGGGATCACTCTTTCTCTCCAGACTACAGACATCGATCCTGGGAAGATATTAAGACTCAGTATCTTCATGCCGGAGATCCTCACGGATTTGACTCCTCGATTCAGCCTTCCTTCGAGACGCTGTCTCAAATGGTATGGAATAACCCTGCTCTTATTCCCTCAGTGGCTAAATCCATTGATAAGAAGTATTCAGCTCCCAAGGATCGTCCCATTTTGGCATCCCAAGCCTTTGAGAATGACAAGGTCGTTCTTCCTCAAACTACTACAGCTCGACCTATTAACAAAGAGTCTCATAAGATTGATACATTAGGTAAGAGAGTCTTTGCTGCCTCCACTCTAAGTATGCGTATTGCCAGTTATCAAGGCTATTTTTCTCAGTATGAGTATATCCTGTGGCACTCTATGAAAAGAATGGTTGAAGCTCTTCCAGATTCGGATTCAAGTCAGAGCTTCTTCTGACCGTTATTAAAGTATTGAGTCAATAACCAACAGGTCAAAGCCGCCATGGACGCTTTCGACACTGCTTCTCGCTCAGCAGCCGTGGGGATTTGTACTCGGCGCCATTCCTGGCTGCGTACTTCTGGCTTCACGAATGATGCTCAGCAGCAGGTGATGGCGCTGCCTTTGATGGCTCCTTTTTTTTTGGCCCTCAGGTGGAGCAAGCCTTAGAGGCCACTCAGAAGACTAGATCGGCCATTAAGTTGGCCAGACCTCCGCCTGCCCCCTCTCGGGGGCATGTGAACAGACATCAGTTTCATAGTCGTCAGTCCTTTGAGGCAGAAGCAGGGAAGCTTCCATAAAAGCCAACCTGCCCAACCTCAAAGAAGAGCAGCAGCAAGCGCGGGGACCTAAAAGCTCCCAGCGCTACCTTATAGTCGTGGCCCAAGTTCCATCCACTCTGCCCGAGGTGGAACTTTCTCCTCAGTGGAGGAGTCGTCTGATGTACTTCTACAACCAGTGGAGTCCATAACCTCAGACAAATGGGTCACCGGATAATTGGCGAGGGTTATTCTCTCAATTTCTTGAAACCACGTGTCCTCCCCATCTGACAACCCAGGTTGTCGGCCTCTCAATTGAGACCTCCTCACGCGGAGATCCAGGGCCTTCTGAACAACAGGGCAATAGAACTAGGTGCCCCGCATCTAAAACTACAGGTTCTCTCCCATTACTTTCTGGTTCCAAAGAAATCTGGGATGCCCATTCTAGACCTCAGAAAGTTAAACAAATTCCTCCCAGGGAGAAATTCAAGATGATTTCCCTAGGTACCCTGTTACCCTTGCTGCATCAGCACGACTGGCTGGCCTCTCTGGATATGCAGGATGCTTACCAGCATATCCCGTCACCGACCCACCACAAATTCCTCAGGTTTGTAGCTTTGGGTCAGCATTATCAGTTCAGAGTCCTGCCTTTGGGCTATCCTCGGCGCCGCAAGTTTTTACAAAGTGTTGTGCAGTTCTCATGGCGCATCTCAGAAGTCGGACTCCAGTGTTTCCCTACCGGACGATTGGCTTCTAGCAAGCCCTTCCGGCCAAGGGACTTTGGAAGCCGTGGCAAAGCGACTTCTCGTCTTCTCACGTCCATGGGAGTTCTGCTGAATTTGAAAAATCTCAGCTGCAGCCCTCCCAGAGCTCCTTTTCATAGGGCAGCTTCTAGACACCTCTTCAGCGAGGCTTTCCTTCAGAGGACAGAAGACTCGACATCCTTCGGATGGCCGTTACATCAGGAGAACCAATCGGTTACAGCTCTCTCGATGCAGCGCATGTTGAGTCTCATGGCGTCTCGGTCTTCACCCATCCCTCTGGCCCGACTGCACATGAGAACCACCCAATGGATGCTCTCCACTCAGTGGTCCCGACCTCTCACCCCAGTCTTATCCCATCAAGGTGGCGGAGCCCTTGAGGTCTCTCACCTGGTGGTCTCAGAAAACAATCTCCTGGAAGGATTCCCCTTTGCTCCCCAGGATCATCAGATCTCCATCACCACAGATGCATCGCTAATGGGATGGGGAGCTCACTGTCTCTCCCTCCACACTCAAGGTGTATGGACTCAGTTCGAAACTCATCTCCACATAAATGTCCTGGAGATGAGGAAGCGGTCCTCTATGCAATCAGAGCTCTGAAAGGATTTCCTTTGTCACAAGAACATTCTCCTTCAAGCGGACAACAAAGCAGTGATGTATTACATCAACAAGCAAGCGGTGCTCATTCTTATCCCCTTTGCAGGAAGCAATGAGGTGTTGGGAGTGGTGCTTGGAGCACAAGTCTCTGATTCAAGCGGTTTATCTGCCAGGTATACAAAACGACCTAGCAGATCACCTCAGCAGAACGGAGGCAGACCCTCACGAGTGGTCTCTCGATCCAGCCGTAGCTCGGTCCCTGTTCAAAGAGTGGGGGACTCCAGACCTGGACCTTTTTGCATCCCCACTCAACGCAAAACTGCCTCTCTTCTGCTCCAGAAATCCAGGGCCTGGCATTTTCTGTCAGGATGCGTTCAGGCTGCGGTGGACAAAACGCTTTCTTTACGCCTTTCCACCACTTCCTCTAATGAGAGTACTCCTCAAGTTCGAGTCTCAGGGACCAAGATGATTCTCATTGCTCCTTCCTGGCCTCAGCAACTATGGTTTCCTCTACTCAACAGTATGTTGGCAGCCTCTCGAGACCACTTCCTTTGCAAATCAGTCTTTTGACTCAGGGTTCGTTGGTCCATCAACCTGAAATCACTTCACCTTCATGCTTGGCTCCTGAGGAGATAGAAGTGAATCGGTTCAACGCTCTCGTAGAGTCTCAGACATCCTTCTGGCTGCTCGGAAGCCAGCCACCAGCTTGTCACGCTTCCAAATGGAAACCTTTTCTCTCTGGTGTGCAAAATCCTCTTGGAATCCCTTTTCCTGTCCTCCTGGCAGGTTCTGGAGTATCTTTTGGACCTATCAAACTTAGGTCTTCAGTACTCCACAGTTAAAGTTCACCTTAGTGCCATCTCAGCGTTCCCATGGCGGTTTCTTCCTTAACTCTGGCTCAGTTACCTATAGTGAAGAGATTTCTTAAGAGGATTCTCCATACCAGACCCCTGTTAGCGTCCAGTTGCAGCCTGGGACATTAACCTGGTGCTGGACATGCTCACTCGGAAGCCTTCGAACCCTTAGCTACCTGTAGAGCTAAGAATTTCTTACCTGGAAGACTGCCTTCCTGGTGGCCATTACCTCAGCCCGCGAGGTCTCTGAGATACATGCCCTGAGTTCACGGACCCTCCAGTATACTGTATTCCATAAGGACAAGGTAGTTCTCCATTACTCATCCTAAATTTCTTCCCAAGGTTGTGTCAAATTCCATCTGAACCAACCTCTGGTACTCCCGCTTGCTAGCTAATTTCCAAAATGAAGGGAGCAGGCTCTTCATTCATTGGATGTTAAGAGAGCCTTGCGGTTCTATTTAGATAGAACCAAGGATGTTCAGCAAGACTCAGCAACTGTTACGTTTCTTTCAGCGACACCCGGCTGGGTCAACCTGTCGCTATTAGATGTATCTCTTCATGGTTAGTGGCATGCCTTCGTCATTTGCTATTCCATGGCTCAAGTTAAATTAGAAGGTAGAGTGTCGCTCACTCTACTAGAAGCGGTCGCGGCATCCCTAGCGGAAGTGCGTAATGTTCCAATTGCAGATATATGCAACGCCGCTACCTGGAGCTCAGTGCATACTTTCGTAAAGCACTATGCACTGGATGTTCATGCCAGGCGACATTCCGCATTCGGCAGAACTATCGTAATGGGCTTCTATCTTAGCGGCGTGAGCTCTGGCTCTCCTGCTGCCCTTTTGGGGGATTATCAACGGTACTCTCACTAGTGTGAATGAGTGGTGGAGACTTATGTCCAGGAAGATAGGAAAATTACATGCCTACCGTAGTTCTTGATCTTCTTGGACGAGTCTCCACCACTCATTCTCCTCCACCCTCCATCCCCGAGCTCACCGCTGTATTGGTCTTCACTCCCTCAAATCTTTAGGCCGTGAGGACTTCTTTGCTGACCCTTCTTACACGGGTCATCTGGACTATCTTGTATCCGTTTTTTAATATTAGGTTTACCCTTTCGTTAGTGCGCTGCACCTCCTTGGTAAAAAGGTACTGAAAGCGGTTGGAGGGTGGTCGCCGGGATGGTCATTACGCTGGGCGCTGCTGTGGCGCCGTGTCTCGTGGCGCCGTCTCTCGCGCCGACCCTCCAGCAAAAAGTTTGCTTCCGATGGGTCTTAGTGCCTCCGGCGCCAATCCCCACTAGTGTGAATGAGTGGTGGAGACTCGTCCAAGAAGATCAAGAATTACGGTAGGTACGTAATTTTCCTTTCTTGGCACCGGTGACAAGCTGCCTGCCTATCACCCCTCCCTCTGTCTTAACAGCCTGAGTATACATCAGTCCATTTTCCCAGTAAACCTTATGTTTACCGTCACCTCCCTGTGCTCCATCAGAGTCTGCCCAAACCCTCAACTTCTCTAGACTAGGGTCACTTTTCTGAGCAGCTGCAAACTCCTTACACATTCCCAAAGCATTGGACAGGTCCCCTTCAGTCTCTAAGCTAGGGTCCCCAGCACTAGCATCAGGGCATTTAGGGTCACTGTCATCTTTAACCCTCTGACAATGGGTCACCTCTCCTTCTTCGGAGTAACCCTCCATAGCTGTGTGGTTAACTGCTACTGGGGTAATTTCTACCCCCTTTTCATTAGTCTCCATATCAGAAGACACAGGCTGGGAAACCAGCCTCCCAGTGGTTTCCACAATGGCTTCTGTGGGGTCCAGAGAACTACAATTTTCCCTTGCCGCTTGGCTACGGGTAACTGTACACATCATCCTCTGTTTGAGATTGTTGCCAAGGATGACGTCAACTGCTAAAGTTTTGGCTACAGCCACCTGTTGCACAGTTCCCCATGTTTCACCCCAGTCTAGGAGAACACTAGCGAGTGGCAATATTTTCTCCTCCCCAGTGAAGTCTTGTACAGTTTCGAATTAATTGGGTATAAGCTGACCAGGCTCTACCAGATCCCCTTTTACCAATGTCAGGGATGCCCCTGTGTCCCTTAACCCTTGTGTCTGTACACCACTCACCGTGACTGGGTGCATGTGTTCACTCATGTTCACAGGCATGCTTCCAGGGACACATAAACAACTCACTTCTTTCCTAGCCCCATGTTGCACATTGCTCGTCCCGTTGGGACACTATGCCCAGTTTCTTCTTTAGAAACCCAACATTTGTTTCTTTTCTCAGAAAAATCTTTTCTTTGAAACCTGGGGCTAACTGGTTTTGGTGGAGGCAGTGAGGGTTTTAGCTGCCCCGAAGGTGCGCTTTTCCCTTTCTGCACTGCCACGCCCACCCCATTCACTCTCAGAGCAGGTCTGCTCTTGGTGTAGCAGTCCGAGAGTTAAGCAGCCTCTTGCACTGTTTTGGGATCTCGGTCCTCCAGCCAGGTTTTCAGCACTGCTGGGCATGCTCAAAAAAAAACTGCTCTGTCAATATAGCATTTTCAGTTTTATCTACAGAGTTTGCTTCAGTTCCTTCCCACCAATGTTTTAAACACTGACGTTGTTTCGTGGCTAGCTCCTCATAGCTCATGTCAGGGCTTCTCCTGAGCTTACGGAATTTAGCTCTGTATGCTTCAGCAGTTAAATCAAACTTTTTTAAAAGTGCAGTTTTAAGTTTGCTATAATCATTACTGTCCTCATTGTCCATTTGACCCAATGCATCCCAAGCATTCCCAGTAAATAGTGGGAATAGCTGGAAGCTCCAGGACCCTCTAGGAATTTTTGCCTGAATACAAACTTTTTCAAAGGAATTTAAAAAGGCATCCATATCTTCCCCCTCTTTAAATTCAGCTATCAATTTGGAATTCAATTTGTAACCCAGTCCTGTAGTTCCAGTTAAACCCAAGCCACTTACCTCCTCTGGTGCTGGTGGTTGGAGTCGTAGCTTCTCCAGTTCATGTTGACTCTGGCGCTCATGCTCTTCCCGGTCTGCCTCTCGCTGTTCACGCTCCCTCTTCTCCTCTGCAGCTCATTTCTCTCGCTCTGCTTCTTGCCGTTCCCACTCACTCTTCTCCTTTGCGGCTCACTGTTCTCGCTTCCTCTTCTCCTTTGCAGCTCGCTACTCTCGCTTCTCTTCTCTCTGGAACTCCAGCTCCATTCTGCGTAACTCAATCTGCAGCCTGATTGCTTCTGGCTCCAGAATGCTGGTGACCTTCCCCTGCTGCTGTGGCCCTTTGCTTGCACTGGCCCTGCTGTCCTCCGCACTGGATCTGGACACTGCACTGGTCGCTAGCCCTTCCAAGCCCAAGGTTTGGTCCTTTACAGTCATGGATGGTGACTCAACACTCTGGGCATCAGCGTCCATCAGTGCGTCCATGAGGTTCTGCTTGATAGCTCTCCCCTCTTGCAGGACTCCTCTCTAGTCTGCAGTGTGCTCACTGTAGTTGGAAGCCATCTTCTTCCCTAACTATGGCTACTCTAACTTGCACTTTGAAAAAATAAATAAAACAGATAGGAACGTGACTGTAAGCAAAATGATATAGTTCTGTCTCCTTTTTAAAAATAAATCACTGCTTTATTTTGCAAGCGAGCTGTATAGTATTAAGCTGACACACTGAACAGTTAAAGCTTGTGTTACCAATTTTATTGCACTGCTATCAACCAAATCTGTCACAAACGCACTCAGCGGGTCAGGCCCTCTGCTCCCACAGTGCTAACCTCCGAGCGCAATAATGTGAACAGGTAACATACAGGGTAATCCTCCTTTGTGCTTCTGGGTCCGAATCACCTTTAGTCTTAGTCTCAAGTTCTGGGGGGATTCAAACTGTGAACCTTATGTTAGCATTGTGGAGGGGTTGTGGGATAACAGATGGACCAGACACCAAACTTCAGGTTCAACACACAATCTCTGTGTGAGGTTTATTCATAATACAAGAAACAACCTTTTACAATGGCATATTTCTTCTTCAGTACATCAGTGTGCAGCAACAAACAATGAATGTCCTTTCTTTGTACTTAGGCAGCACCTACTGACACTGATCATTGACCACTGATCCCATTCACCAGTTGAGCTGTAGCCATAACCCATATGCAGGCCTTTTTTGCTTGCATAGTGGGGGTTCAAAAAGAAAAAAAAAAAAAAACAAGCTGTAAACAAAGAACCTCAATGCAGAATCACTGAAAGAAGGGTTACCCCAAAGGGCATTGGCAACAAATCAAGTTTCAAAGAAATACATCATCATACATACTTCCATAATGCAATGCATCATGGGATATATGCAAATCATCATGACATTTCCTACTTAAGTTTACAACAATTTCCGTGCATTTTAAATAGCACAACTAGCTTAATTTCTATAATAGACATGTAGTACTTTTTATCATTATCAAAAATACGTAGTGCCATGTTATTTAACATTTACAGGGTTCATAAACATGAAGTATATACATCAAGGTAGTTTATAACATAGTGTTATTACAAACTAAATCCAACAACAATAAACACAACCTGTTTTACATACGCTCAGAGGTCACCACAATAACCTCCATACACAAGGACCTAAGAGGGGAAAAGGAAAACCAAAGAGGACACTATAGCACAGTCAAGAGAGGGGAGGGGGTGCCCAAAGGTGGCCAACCTTATGGACTAGAAATAGTAAAGGATAGATTAGGCTTAGAAATCGAAGAACTGTTGCAATAGATTTAAGAAAAGGTTGGTCCTCAAGAGTGCCAGGAGCTCCCAGTTACAAGCGTACCCAATGTACAGGCTCAGATACGTACCCTATTCTGGGATTGCGGTACAATCTTTCGCAAGGGGCACCAAGCCAGGCTTCCAAAATGAACCCTTAAAACTCTATAAAAAGACCTTAGGTATAATCTTACCTTTTCCCAGTTTGGTAACACCATCAAGCTTTTGAACAGTTTTTGTCAGTCTTAACCCTCTATACATCACATGCAAAAAAAGAACTGGCAGACACCCAGGCAGTCTTTCAAACAATTGGTACTTCACTAAAAGATGATAAAAATATGAAAAATGTAAACATAGAGCAAGATATCAAAGATCATCACAATCACATAAAAGAACAAGGGCAAAGTACAAAACAAAAACTCCTACCACAATACATTTAGACTTTTTCTATCTAATGTATTACCTCTTTAAGTGCTTAAGTTATATCAGACAGCTGTGTCTGTCTAGAGTCCCAAGATGGTATGATCTATTCCCCAGTTACAAGGATACATTTCAACTCCATCTCCCCACCCCCTTGGTGAGTCATCTAGCTCCTCCTTTTTAGAATTAAAAAAATACAAACAATAATTTCCTGCCATGAGATATATTAAATAATGTGACATCAGCCAAAACTCATTTCCCAAGTTATGAGTCTTTGATCAGCCAGTTCCTTTGAAGATTTACAACCCTGCAATCCCTCACCTAGGTGTGAGATAGCCATGTCCTGTCCTGTAATAAAATGTATATTTTAGTTTCCCAGCTTCAGAGCAGCAACAGGTCATAAAAATGCCATAAAATGCAATTTCTCAAGGAAGTTTATTACATTACAGAGATCTCCTGGTCAATTTAATATATCCTGTAGCTTCAGTGAAACCTGTTTTTTTTTTTGGGGGGGCACCCATGGAAGCCCAGGATGTCTTATGTGAGACAATCACATACTATGTTTTTATATTACAAATATCATTCAATAATCATAACCAGCTGGACAAGCGTCACAATCCTCCCCAACTAGACTGAATTTGGGGGCTCTATCCCCTGCGTGGGATGAGCTTCCCAAGTCAGTTCATTCCTCATATAGATGCGACAGGCCATCTGTGTTCTGATTGGTTGCTCCAGCCCTTTGTAAGATCGTCATGTCATACCCTTGCAAGGCAAGACTCCATCTTACTAGTCTACAATTAGTTTTTCCCATTTGGGTCAGCCAAACCAGGGGTTTGTGGTCAGTTTGTACCTCAAAATACTGCCCATATAAGTATGGCTCTAACATTTTTAGGGCCCACACTATGGCAAGACACTCTTTTTCCACAGTACAGTAAGCCTTCTCCCTGGAAGTAACTTTTTACTCAGGTACACTACAGGGCGATCTTTCCCTTGGTTGGATGTCTGACTCAGTACTGCCCCAATACCCACGTCTGAGGTGTCAGTCTGGACTATAAAGGGTCTGCTATAGTCAGGATCTGTCAATAAAGGAGCATTGCACAGAGCCTCCTTCAGTCTGGTAAAGCCTTTTTCACAGGCTGGTTCTCAGATAATTTTCTTAGGCATCTTTTTCTTTACTAGGTCAGATAGGGGAGCAGCCAGGGCACTGTAATTGGGTACAAATTTCCTATAGTACTCTGCTGTCCCTAGAAAACTCCTGACCTGCTTCTGCGTTTCTGGTCTGGGCCATGCCTTGATCACCTCTAATTTTACTCGGTTAGGATGCAGCTGTCCCCGGCCTACAACGTGCCCGAGGTATGCCACTTCAGTCATGGCCACCTGGCACTTCTCAGCTTTGACAGTGAACCCAGCCCTTTGTATCCTGTCAAGCTCTTCCCTAAGATGGGGTAGGTGTTCCTCCCAGCTGGCACTAAAGATGGCAGTGTCATCCAGGTACACCACAGCATACTCCTCACCACCATTTAACACCTGGTTCACCAACCTTTGGAAAGTGGCCGGGCCGTTCTTCATTCCGAAAGGCATTACTTTAAATTCAAATAAGCCTATCGGAGTGATGAAGGCCAACCTCTCCCTAGCTCTGTCAGTTAACTCTACCTGCCAACACCCCTTTGTCAGGTAAATAGTCGTAAGGTATGTCACCCCTCCCAACTTGTCCAGGAGTTTGTCCATCCGGGGCATCAGGTGGGCGTCTGACTTTGTGACTGCGTTCAGTCCACGACAGTCCACACAGAAATGAGTAGAGCCATCTGGCTTGGGCACAAGGACTACAGGTGAGACCCAGGGGCTGTGGGATCTCTGGATTACCCCTAAATCCAGAATTTCCTCCACCTCCCTCCTAATCTCTTTTTGGACAGCCTCTGACACCCGATATGCTGTCCGCCATATGGACATCTGTGTCTCTGTCTCTACATCGTGCGTCGCTAAGGGAGATAGTCCAGGCTTGGCACTAAACAGTGGGGCAAAGTCTGCTAGAACCTCTCTTACTTCCTGGATCTTGTTCAGGGCCAGCTGCAGTGACAGCTTAACTGCCTCCACAGAGGACTCCCACTTGCTTTCTTCCAGAAAGTCCAGAAGGGGGTCTCCTTCATCTGTCCCCTCCCCAGGACTACATACTGCAAACACCATGTCAGCCCTATTAGCATATGGCTTCATCATGTTGACATGGTACATTCTTTCCGTATGTCTTCTGTCAGGTAATTCTATGATATAGTTCACATCATTTACCTTTCTAATTGCTTTGTATGGTCCTGCCCACTCAGCCTGCAGCTTGTCTTTCCAGACCGAAACAAGGACCATGACTTCCTGACCCACCGTGTACGAGCGAGCTCTGGCTCTGCGGTCATACCACACTTTTTGTTTCTGTTGGGCAGCTGCCAGGTTTCTCTGGGCTGTTCCCATAAGCTCCTTCAGCCTTTCCCTAAACCTAAGGATGTAATCCACTATGGGAGTTCCATGGGTGGGGTGCTTGTCCTCCCAGTCCTCCCGGATCAAGTCTAGGGGCTCACGTACCCGACGTCCATATTAGAGCTTGAAGGGGGAAAATCCTGTTGACTCTTGGGGCACCTCCCTGTATGCAGACAACAGGTGGGGGAAGGTATTTCTCCCAGTCCCTCCCATTTTGTTCAGCAAACGCCTGGAGCATTGACTTCAGGGTACCGTTAAATCTTTCCACAAGCCCATTGGCTTGTGGGTGATAAGGTGTCGTGTGCCTCTGCACCACCCTACAATTCTCCCACAAACATTTCATCAGTTCCGACATGAAGGAACCCCCTCGATCAGTGATAACCTCCTGCAGAAATCCAACATGGGAGAAAATCCCAAGTAAGGCATCTGCCACTTTGTCTGTCCTCATTGAGGACAGGGCGACTGCCTCTGGATACCGGATGGCATAATCCACCACAGTCAGGATGAATCTCTTCCCGGAGGAGCTGGGGTATTTAAAGGCCCCACAATATCCACTGCCACCCTCTGGAATGGCTTCTCCACTATGGGCAATGGAATTAGGGCAGCTTGAGTTTTCCTACCCACCTTCCCTATTTCTTGGCACCAGTGACAAGACCTGCAATACTCCTTCACCTGCTGGGTGAAGTTGGGCCAATAGAAATTCTGGGCCAACCGCTGCATAGTGTGCGCAATTCCTAGATGACCAGACAAGGGAATATCGTGTGCAGTCTTGAGCAACAGCTCACGGTACCCCTGAGGAACGACAAGCTGCCTGCCTATCACCCCTCCCTCTGTCTCAACAGTCTGAGTATACATCAGTCCATTTTCCCAACAAACCTTATGTTTACCGTCACCTCCTTGTGCTCCGTCAGAGTTTGCCCAAACCCTCAGCTTCTCTAGACTAGGATCACTTTTCTGAGCAGCTGCAAACTCCTTACACATTCCCAAGGCATGAGACAGGTTCCCTTAAGTCTCTAAACTAGGGTCCCTAGCACTAACGTCAGGGCACTCAGGGTCACTGTCATCTCTAACCCTCTGACAATGGATCACCCCTCCTTCTTCAGAGTAACCCTCCATAGCTGTGTGATGAACTGCTACTGGGGAAATTTCTACCCCCTTTTCATTAGTCTCCATATCAGAAGACACAGGCTGGGAAACCAGCCTCCCAGTGGTTTCCACAATGGCTTCTGTGGGGTCCAGGGAACTACAATTTTCCCTTGCCGCTTGGCTATGGGTAACTGCACACACCATCCCCTGTTTAAGTTTGTTGCCAAGGACGACATCAACTGCTAGAGTTTTGGCTACAGCCACCTGTTGCATAGTTCCCCCTGTTTCACCCCAGTCTAGGAGAACACTAGCAAATGGCAATGTTTTCTCCTCCCCAGTGAAGTCTTGTACAGTTACGAATTCATTGGGTATAAGCTGACCAGGCTCTACCAGATACCCTTTTACCAATGTCAGGGATGCCCCTGTGTCCCTTAACCCTTGTGTCGGTACACCATTCACCGTGACTGGGTGCATGTGTTCTCTCATGTTCACAGGCATGCTTCCAGGAAAACATAAACAACTCACTTCTTTCCTAGCCCCATGTTGCCTAGTGCTTGTCCTTTTGGAGCACTGGCTGGCAATATGCCCAGTTTCTTTACACATCCAGCATTTGTTTCTTTTCTCAGAAAAATCTTTTCTTTGAAACCTGGGGCTAACTGGTTTTGGTGGAGGCAGTGAGGGTTTTAGCTGCCCTGAAGGCGTGCTTTTCCCTTTCTGCTCTGCCACACCCACCCCATTCGCTCTCAGAGCAGGTCTGCTCTTGGCATAGCCGTCCAAGAGTTCATCAGCCTCTTGCACTGTTTTGGGATCTCAGACCTCCAGCCAGGTTTTCAGCTCTGTTGGGCATGCCCCAAAAAATTGCTCTAACAACATTGTATTTTCAATTTTATCTACAGAGTTTGCTTCAATTCCTTCCCACCAATGTTTTAAACACTGATGTTGATTTGTGGCTAGCTCCTCATAGCTCATGTCAGGGTTTCTCCTGAGCTTATGGAATTTAGCTCTGTATGCTTCAGCAGTTAAATCAAACTTTTTTAAAAGTGCAGCTTTAAGTTTGCTGTAATCATTACTGTCCTCACTGTCCATTTGACCCAATGCATCCCGAGCTTTCCCAATAAGTAGTGGGGATAGCTGGAAGTTCCAGGACCCTCTAGGAATTTTTGCCTGAATACAAACTTTTTCAAAGGAATTTAAAAAGGCATCCATAGCTTCCCCCTCTTTAAATTCAGCTATCAATTTGGAATTCAGTTTGTAACCCAGTCCTGTAGTTCCAGTTAAACCCAAGCCACTTACCTGCTCTGGTGCTGGTGGTTGGAGCTGTAGCTTCTCCAGTTCATGTTGCCTCTGGCACTCTCACGCTCTTCCCGGTCTGGCTCTCGCTATTCACGCTCCCTCTTCTCCTCTGCAGCTCATTTCTCTCGCTCTGCTTCACGCCATTCCCGCTCACTCTTCTTCTCTGCGGCTTGCTGTTCTCGCTCCCTCTTCTCCTCTGCAGCTCACTGTTCTCGCTCCCTCTTCTCCTCTGCAGCTCACTGCTCTTACTTCTCTTCTCTGTGGAACTCCAGCTCCATTCTGCACAACTCAGTCTGCTGCCTGATTGCTTCTGGCTCCAGAATGCTGGTGACATTACCCTGCTGCTGTGGCCCTTCGCTTGCACTGGCCTTGCTATCCTCCCCACCGAATCTGGACACTGCACTGGTGGCTAGCCCCTCCGTGCCCAAGGTTTAGTCCTTTTCAGTCATGGATGGTGACTCGACACTCTGGCCATCAGAGTGTCCATGAGGTTCTGCTTGATGGCTCTCCCCTCATGCAGGACTCCTCTCTCCTTGCACAACTGCTTCAGGTACTCTGCAGTGTGCTCACTTTAGTTGGAAGCCATCTTCTTCCCTAACTATGGCTACTCTAACTTGCACTTTGAAACAAAAATAAAACAGGTAGGAACTTGACTGTAAGCAAAATGGTATCATTCTGTTTCCTTTTTAAAAATAAATCACTGCCTTATTTTGCAAGTGAGCTGTATAGTATTAAGCTGACACACTGAACAGTTAAAGCTTGTGTTACCAATTTTATCGCACCGCTGTCAACCAAATCTGTCACAAATGCACTCAGCAGGTCAGGCCCTATGCTCCCACAGTGCCAACTTCCACGCGCAATAGTGTGAACAGGTAACAGACAGGGTAACCCTCCTGTCTGCTTCTGGGTCCAAATCATCTTTGGTCTCAAGTTCTGGGGGGATTCAAACTGTGAACCTTATGCTAGCGTACCCAATGTACAGGCTCAGATACGTACCCTCTTCAGGGATTGCGGTACAGTCTTTCGCCAGGGGCACCAAGCCAGGCTTCCAAAATGAACCCTTAAAACTCTATAAAAGACCTTAGATATAATCTTACCTTTTCCCAGTTTGGTAACACCATCAAGCTTTTGAACAGTTTTTGTCAGTCTTAACCCTCTATACGTCACATGCAAAAAAAGAACTGGCAGACACCCAAGCAGTCTTTCAAATAATAGGTACTTTACTAAAGCATGATAAAAATATGAAAAGTGTAAACACAGAGCAATATATCAAAGAGCATCACAATCACATAAAAGAACAAGGGCAAAGTACAAAACAAAAACTCCTACCATCATACATTTAGACCTTTTCTGTCTAATGTATTACCTCTTTAAGTGCTTAAGTTATATCAGACAGCTGTGTCTGTCTAGAGTCCCAAGATGGTATGATCTATTCCCCAGTTACAAAGATACATTTCAACTCCATTTCCCCACCGCCTTGGTGAGTCATCTAGCTCCTCCTTTTTAGAATTTAAAAAATACAAACAATAATTTCCTGCCAGGAGATATATTAAATAATGTGACATCAGCCAAAACTCATTTCCCAAATTATGAGTCTTTGATCTGCCAGGAGATATATTAAATAATGTGACATCAACCAAGACTAATTTCCCAAATTGTGAGTCTTTGATCAAGCCAGTTCCTTTGAGGATTTACAACCCTGCAATCCCTCACCTAGGTGTGAGATAGCCATGTCCTGTCCTGTAATAAAATGTATATTTTAGTTTCCCAGCTTCAGAGCAGCAACAGGTCGTAAAAAGGCCATAAAATGCAATTTCTCAAGGAAGTTAATTACATTACAGAGATCTGGTCAATTTAATATATCCTGTAGCTTCAGTGAAACCTGTTTTTTTTGGGGGGGGCACCCATGGAAGCCCAGAATGTCTTATGTGAGACAATCACATACTATATTTTTATATTACAAATATAATTTAATAATCATAACCAACTGGCCAAGCATCACAAGTTGTACTTCAGAGATTGAAATCTCTGCCTGTAGATCTCTCCTGAGATGTCATACCTTTTCAGGATTTCACTTTTCACCAATTCATGGTTTTCTGACTGTGTAGTATCCATATTGCTGTAGGCAAGTTGGGCTTTCACTGTCAGGTAGGGTACCAGTCTGATTGTCCATTGCTGCTTTGGCCATTGGCAGGCTGTGGCAACTCTTTGAAAAGTTGTCAGGTATGCCTTGATATCATATGAGGGACACAGCTTTGTAAATTTAATGGCTTTTAAGTTGCTTATGTTTTGTTGCTGATCTGGATCTGTGCCAGATCCTTTGCCTTTGATAGCTTGCAAGGCATCCATTCCATCCATCGCTGCATCTCTTCTCTCCTCTTCTTCTAAACATTGAATCTCTTTTTCTGTCTGCTTCTCCCTCTCTGTTTGTTGTATAGCCCACCATTTGAAAAAGTCTATCAGGCTTTCAGATTCTGTCACTGCCTGTTCTTTTTCCAAAACTTGTGCTGGCTGTAGTCTCATCTTGGACTTCTGTCTCTGCTAGTTTGGCTGCCATTCTCCTGGTAACCACTCCTGGGCTTGCTGCTGCAGAATCCATACCTTTCTTTATGCTTCCCTGGTACTAGGTCCAGTACCCATGCACAAAACTCCTGGCTTTGAGTATGCACGGCGTAAATCCCACTGAGGCTGACACCATCTGTCGTTGAGGCACAGGTCAGGAAGCATAGAAAAAATAGGAGAAACGTAGACTTTGACAGCAGATAAGGGCTGCTTGGCCCACCTAGTCTGCCCATTTCCCTACCTACTGGATAAGCTGCAGATCCTAGTTAACCAACAGCCTATTTCTTCCTACCCCCCACAAGAACTGCCTTCTGTCTGTCCCATGCATTTTTGAATTCCCCCACTGTTTTTGACCCCACGACCTCCTCCGGAAGGCCGTTCCATGTATCCACCACCCTGTCTGTGAAAAAATACTTCCTCACATTGCCCCTGAGCCGTCCACCCTCTATCTTCAAATTGTATCCCCTTCTTCTTGCACATCTCTTTTTCTGAAAGATGCTACCCTCTTGGACTTTATTGATTCCTTTGAGGTACTTAAAAGTTTCTATCATGTCCCCCTTCTCCCTCCTTTCCTCAAGGGTATACATATTAACCTCCTTTAGTCTCTCTTCGTATGGCTTCTGTTGCAGACCCTGCACCATTATAGTTGCCCTCCTCAGGACTGCCTCCGTCCTGTGTATGTCCTTGCAGAGATGGGGTCTCCAGAACTGCATGCAGTATTCCAGATGGGGTCTCACCAACTGTCTGTACAGAGGGATAACAGCTTCCTGTTTTCTACTGGTGATGCCTCTCCCTATACATGCCAGTATCCCCCCAGCCATCCCTACTGCCTTCTCACATTACTTGCTAACCTTTAGTTCATTTGATATGACTACCCCTAGGTCCCGTTCCATTTTTGTTGTTGTTACTACCTCCCTCCCTCCCTCCCCCATTGTGTGCTCTTCCCCTGGGTTTTTGTTTCCCGGGTGCATTACTTTGCACTTCTTTGCATTGAATCTAAGCTGCCATACTTCTGACAATTCCTCCAACCTTGCCAAGTCCCTTGAGCACTTGTAGAATTCGCAAAAAGTGTTTATTAGTACTAGCAGTAACATAAAAAAAAATTGTTCAGAATAACTATTTACAAAGGCAGAATAAACAGAGAAGATCCATCTTAGTTTTCCTTCAGTCTCTGTGTGTCTCTTGCAAGAAATTGCAGCTTTTTTTTCATAAGTCCTTGCAACCCCTCTCCTTAACAAGCATCCTGTTTTTTTTTCTAAAATGTTCTTGTATATTTCAGGCAGGTGCAGCCAGAACACAATGTCCCAGAACTGAGACCACTTCTCCACAGCTTCTGCAAAATGTTTAAAAATTGCATTTTAGGTTAACCCCTTGAGTTCCAAATAGCTTTGCAATCATCTCAAACTATAATCATATACATTTCAACAGTAACACTATATAATATCTAAACAAAGGGATCCCAATATCAGTTACATTTCCACATAATGGTTTGCATATATTTTTATACCAGCATATATGCATGGGAGGAAAAGACAGAAACAACAAGGGAAGGTTGAGAGACAGTGAGAGGCAAAGAATTGCGAGACGGTCGGGGTGATCAAATCCTAGGTCTGACAGGAAAATTTGGTTGCGCAACCAGACAGACTAGTCAGGACAGCAGGAAAGGAAAGAACAGAACAGATCCCTGCATTCCAACTCTCCATAACAACTGGGACAGGGTCCTATTCTACCCTGTCACGCTGACCACTTGGTCATACCTCCCTGGCCGTGGTCATTCACAGAGGCCTCGTACGCTGTCTGGCAACATCGCACAGCCCCAGCTCCTGCTCCAGGGATTGTATGCACAGGTATTGTGCTGCTATGGGATCTCCAGGTGCCATGTCTTACCCCTTCTCACAAGTAGAGCTCCTGGACACCCCATCCAGGCATCGTCGCCACAGCACAACCACCCTCAGAGTCTGACTCGGCGGAGTTTGACTGCTGGGGAAGATGAGTATTTTCGGCAGTGCTCCTCTTTTTGTGTCTCACGGTTCATCAGGCACACCAGGTAGCCTATGCTAGGAGCCTTTGGATGCTGCTAGGTCAGCTTCTAGCTGCAGTGCCTGATTGTGAGGAAACTCGGCAGGCCATTAGCCTATCTGCATGGGGCCTGGAGCTTGCAAGACATCTCTCATGACTTCCGGGCTGGTAGGAACATCAGTCTGCATAAGGCAGATGGCATGGCTTTGCCTCTCGAGGCTTTCATCCTTGGCCTGGTGTAGGGTGCTGTCCTCACCTTTCCAGGGGGCACATTTTTTTTCTCTGGGGGCAAGGTGTGAGTTGCAGGGGTGCCTTCCATCTCCTAGAGCTTGGGAGCCTCCACCTGCCCCTGACCATTTGCAGGCCTTGCCAGGCCCATAAAGAGCCCTCCCCTTCTGTGTTTTCCCCCACAGGAGGCTGAGGGAATTCTTTTCTCCCTCAGGGTTGCCAGCTCGGCACTCTGACCCAAGTGTGATGAATGGTGAAGATTGACTTGGGGATGATATGAAAATGATGTACTCACCATAGTTCTTGATCTTCCTAAGTATTTTCACCATTCATAACGACCCACCTTCCCTCCCCTGTGGCCAGGCACTGGGCAGTGCCTCTCCCCCTTATCTCTCTATCTCCCTCTGTTCTCTTGATGCTTTCAGGGTAGGAATTAAGGGGGATGGTATTTTACTTCTGAGCAAACCCTGCCTTCTGCAGGTCAGACTGGCATTTCTGGCTCTTCTTTGGCTCAACTCCTAAGTCAAGTGATAGTAGAATGGACCTCAAGAGGGAAAACAAAATGAAGATCCCCAAACGCCCGTGCGGCGCCAGCTGCAGCACTGCCTTCAACTCCGGTCTTGGCGGTGCCGCAGCTTGCGATGCCTCATCTGGCACTATTGGTGCCACTGTTCCCTGTGCCAGTGCCACATCGGGTGCAGGGTTTCTCAACTCTGATTCAAGGGGCACCTTCCTGCTCTCTCTCTCTCTCTCTCTCTCTCTCCCCTCCCTTTCCTTTATATACTATCCCTCCTGGACTAGTAGAAGATAATATTGAGCCTGATCCTGATCTACGATTAGGAGACAACTTTGATGAGGATTCTTCCTTCAGAGTGGAAAGCAAGCCCTCTACCGCAGCAGAGTCTTTGACCAAGGACCTGCCCTTTAAATATCTACTGAAGAACATGAATTCCACCCTCTCTCTCTAGATTTTGGAGGTTGATCCAGGGAAGATATTGCGCCTTCAATATCTGCATGTTCCAGAAATCGCTGTGGAATTGACTCCTCTGGTACAGCCCTCTTTCGAGACTCTCTCACAGATGGTGTGGAATAATCTGGCACTCATTCCTTCCATGGCCAAGTCCATAGATAGGAAGTATGCTTCCCCTAAGGATCAACCAATCCTGGCCTCTCAAGCTTTTGTGGGCGCCATTGTGGTCTCGGCAGAAAATGACAATGGTGTACTACCTCAGGAATCTACAGCTCATCCGGTAAAATAAAGAATCCCATAAGATTGAGACTTTAGGTAAGCCGGTCTTCGCCGCTGCTACCCTAGGAATGCGTATTGCTAGTTACCAAGGCTACTTCTCATAATATGAGTATACCCACTGGCATTCGCCAAAAATCTTGGTCGAAGCTCTTCCAGAGTCAGATGCTACATCAGAACTTCTTCAGACCATCACTAGAGGCATCAAGTCCAATAATCAGCAGGTTATGTCTGCTATGGATGCCTTTGACACTGCCTCTAGGGCAGCAGCAGCAGCAGGAATTTGCACCCGACGCCACTCATGGTTATGGACCTTGGGGTTTTCAAATGATGCTCAACAAAGAGTCATGAATTTACCATTTGACAGAGTTTATCTGTTTGGCCCAAATGTGGAGCAGGCACCAGAGGCCACACAGAAAACTCTGACTGCCATTAAGACTGCCAGACTGGCCCCTTTTGCCCCTCAGCAGGGCGGGAACTGCCGTCAGTTTCATAACTGCCTGTCTTTGTGTGGCAAAGGCAGAGGGGGATTCAACAAGAATCAAGCCCCCCAGCCACAAAAGAAAACACAGCAGAAGGCACAGGGCCCAAAGGCGCCTAGTGCCACCCTCTGAGATTCCAGCCCAAGTTCCTACCTCAGCTGTCCGAGGGAGGCTTTTCTTCGGCAGTAGGGGAGCATGTGACTCAGTTTTACAACCAGTGGAAGTCAGTCATATCTGACAAATGGGTTCTCGGAATAATTCACAAGGGTTACTTTCTAAATTTGTCGGAAACCTCTCTGGATCATCCACCCAAACGACAGCCCAGGCTGTCTGTCTCTCAGTCAGACCTTCTTGCTTCCGAGATTCAAGGCCTTCTGAACAATAGAGCAGTAGAAATAGTTGCACAGGATCAAAAAGACAAAGGTTTCTACTTCCATTACTTCCTAATTCCAGAGAAAACAGGCGGTATGCACCCTATTCAAGACCTGCGGAAGTTAAACAATTCCTTTACAAGGAGAAATTCAAGATGATATCACTTGGATTTGCTTCTGCCTGTGATTCATCAAAACGATTGGCTGGCCTCCCTGAACCTGCAGGACACCTACCAACATGTTCCCGTTGACCCAAACCACCACAAGTATCTCCGATTTGTGGCTTTGGGTCAGCAATATCAATTCAGAGTCCTGCCCTTTGGGCTGTCCTTGGCGCCTTGAGTCTTTAGAAAGTGCTTTGCAGTACTCACTGCTCACCTCAGGAAACTCGGAATTCAAGTGTTCCCATATCTGGACGATTGGCTTCTAGTAAGTTCATCGAGACAAGGGACGCAGGAAGCTGTGGCCACGGCTTTCAAATTCCTCATATTATGGAAGTCCTGTTAAATCTTGGGAAAATCGCAGCTACATCCCTCCCAACAGCTCCTCTTTATAGGAGCTCTCCTGGACACCTCCAGAGCAAGGGCCTTCCTTCCAGAGGACAGGAGAAATGATATCCTCCAGATGGCTCACTTCATCAAGGAGAACGACTCAGTCTGGGCTCTCTCGATGCAGTGGATTTTGGGTCTCATGGCGTCATCAGTGTTCACAGTGCCCTTGGCTCATCTTCACATGAGAACCAACCAGTGGATACTCAGTACTCAGTGGTCCCCGTCCACACATCCATAGTCCTTTCACATCAAGGTGACGGAACCCCTTAAGTGGTCACTCACCTGGTAGACTCAAAAGGATTACCTGCTTCAAGGCTTTCCTTTGCTCCACTGGAGACACAGATCACCATCACCACAGATACATCTCTAGTCGGCTGGGGAGTTTACTGTCAGACTCTCCACACCCAGGGTCTGTGGAATCAGGATGAGTCTCAACTCCACATAAATGTTCTGGAAATGAGAGCAGTCCTGTACGCTGTCTGAGCCCTGAAGGACATCCTCTGTCACAAAACAATTCTCCTTCAGACGGACAAGAAAGCGGTGATGTACTACATCAACAAGCAGACAGGGAACACTCTTACCTCCTGTGCAGGGAAGCGATGAGAGTGTAGGAATGGTGCCAGAGCACGAAGCCCTGATCCAAGCTGTTTACCTGCCTGGAGCCCAGAACGATCTGGCAGATCACCTCAGCACAACTGAAGCGGACCCTCACGAGTGGTCTCTCAATGTAAACGTTATGCAGTCGTTCTTCGAAGAGTGGGGCACACCAGACCTGGACCTTTTTGCATTCCCATGCAACGCAAAACTGCCTCTGTTCTGCTCCAGAAATCAAGAACCTGCCATTTTCTGTCAGCATGCAGTCAGACTGCAGTGGACAAGATGCTTTCTGTGCGCATTTCCTCCTCTTCCCTTAGTTCAGTGGGTGCTGCTCAAGCTGTGGGCACAGGGGGAAGAATGATCCTCATCGCCCCATTCTGGCCTTGTCAGATTTGGTTTCCATTGATCAACAGATTGTCAGAAACTCCACCAAGATAACTACCACTTTGATCAGACCTGCTGACCCAGGGCCCAGTGGTCCATCCCAACCTGAGATCCCTTCATCTCCACGCATGGCTCCTGAAGAGATAGATTTGATGTCTCACATAGAGTCTCAGACATTCTCCTAGTGGCACGCAAGCCGGCTACTAGGAAAAGTTACAAGGCAAAGTGGAAACGTTTCTCCATCTGGTGTGCAAAGTCCTTCCTGGATCCCTTTTTATGCCCACCTAACAAAGTTCTGGAGTGTCTGTTAGACCTGTCAAATACAGGGTTACAATACTCAACTGTGAAGGTCCACCTCTGTGTGATTTCAGCTTATCATGAGGCTATACACTCTATGTCGCTGGCTCAGTTATCTTTGGTTGAGGTTCCTTAAAGGTATACTCCACACTAGGCCACCAGTCAGGAGACTGGTAGCCGCTTGGGATATTAACCTTACGCTAGACATGCTCACCCGTAAACCTTTTGTGCCTCTAGCAACATGTGAGCTGAAGTTCCTGACCTTGAAGGCCACCTTCTTCGTAGCCATTACCTCCACTCGCAGACTGTCTGAAATACATGCGCTGGTCACAGACCCCCTCATATACAGTATTTCACAAGGACAAGATGGTTCTCAAAACTCACCTTAAGTTTCTCCCTAAAGTAGGCCCTTGGTTCTTCTGACCTACTTTGCGAACTTCCAGAATGAAGGAGAACATACCTACATTCTCTGTATGTTAAGAGAGTGTTGCGGTTCTACATCGACAGGACAAAAGAGATCCGCAAGTCAAAGCAACTCTTTATCTTGTTCAGCATGGCCCGGCTGGGTCAACCTGTTACCATCGGGTGTATTTCAGCATGGCTGGTGCATGTCTCTGCCAGTGCTATTCCAGGGCACAGGTTAAGCTGGAAGTTAGGGTATACGCCCACTCTACCAGAGCAGTCGTGGCATCTCTGGTAGAAATTCAGAACGAGCCTATTACAGACATCTGCAATGCGACTACTTGGAGCTCTGTGCACACCTTTGTGAAGAGCTGTGCTTTGGATGTCCATGCCAGACAGCATCCATCCTCTGGCAGGACAATACTTAATGGACTTCTGTCCTGAATGAGCTCCTCTCTCCTGCTGCTCTTCTCGGGGGATTATTTTAGCTCAGTTCTCTCCCATCAGTGTGAATGAGTGGTGGAGATTTCATGTCCAGAAAGATATGAAAATTATGTACTTACCGTAATTCTTGATCTTCTTGGACAAAGTCTCCACCACTCATTCACATGCCCACCCTCCATCCCCAGAGCTCACTGGTCTGTTTTTTGGTCTTCACTCCCTCGATGGCTGGGCTGTAAAGGCTCTGTTGTGTTGACCCTTTTTATACGGGTCATTCAGACTATCTTATGTCCAACATAGGTTAGTTTTCTCTAGGGTAGTTTATGCTGCACCTCCTCAGTAAAAAAGGTACTGAGGCAGTTGGAGGGTCAACGCCAAGGTAGCCTATATGGCGCGAGCCTGTCTCGTGGCACCGCGCATGCACGGTCCTACCTCGGCACCCGCCCTCCTGAAGATTTTTGTCTCCCAGGAGTCCTGATCCTCCAGCCAGAGCCCACCAGTGATGAATGGTGAAGATACACAGAAAGATCAAGAATTACGGTAAGTACGTAATTTTCATGTCTCAGGCTCTCCTCCTCCTACTCCTTCCTTCTTCCCTTCCCCATGGTCAGCCTCCTCTTTCTAGAGGGATGTTTTTGGTGGGCTCTCAGGTGGACAGAGATTACAGAGGTCCTCCTGTGGATTTCCCTTACTATCTCCGAACCCCCTTACCTCTCCATTAGGGGTATTAAACAAAACAACAACAACAACATAGAGGATAATGTATGGGCATGCATCGGTAACCGGTTTGTTAACTGGTGAGAGGCTGCCATGGTGACCATGTAAGCCTCGAGAGCGAAGCTCGAGAGGTTTGTGTCGCCATGGCAACCTCGAGCAAATTATTCAAACCGGTTGCCGATGTATGACCATACATTATATTTTATAGTGTATGGTCATGCATTTCTAGAGAAAAAATGAATCAGGATCCTTACTGCTGACATTTTAGTCACCGCTGCAGCCATTCTGGGTCATGCTTTCACCGCCGCAGCCATTTCTGGAAAGCCATCAGGTTGTGTAGTGCACATGCGCAAAGCGATCCCCGTTGTTAACCTATCGATGTGACATAGCATCGATAGGTTAACAACAGTTCTACGTCACAATGATAGTATAACAACCTTAGGAAATTATGATTTCCTAAGGTTAACAACATTCTAACAAACACTATAAAAAAAAAAACACCAGAAAAGAGAGGGAGCGTACACAAGAGAGGTGGTCCTGTTACACCTTTCTTGAAGGAGATCACCTAGGCTGTGATCCTTTAGCGCTTCCTCCTCCTCCTGCCCCCCCCCCAATTCTTTACCTTCTCATGTCCAACTTTCACTCCGAACCCAGTAACAAAAAAAGAAAAGAAAATTACGTACCTACCGTAATTATGAATCTTTCTGTGTATCTTCACCATTCATCACTTTTGGGTAGATGGCCGGAGGTCATGACCCTGCGGGAGCTCTTTCTTTTTTTTTTTGGTAGGTGGAACTGACGCACCATTGGCGCCACCCTCGAGGCTGACGCATTGCGTGGCGCTCGAGGGTTGGCCGTTATGCGCTGTCGACTTCGCCTCCCTGCCAGTTCTGAGTCGCCAGAGAGGTAAGAGGAAGGGAGTGGAGGTTGGGACAAGGAAGTCCAAGGGACAGAAAAAGGAAAAGATGTACAAACTAAAAGGAGAAATAATGACTGAGAGGACAGAAGAAGAAGAAGTCGGAAACTAGAGAGATTGGGAGGGGCCCCAATCTCTGGAAATAGGAGGGAGGGAGGAAGGATGGGATAAGGATTCTAAGAATTAGGATGAGGATGCGAAGGGAGAAAGGTTTAACTGTACCCTGGACCTTGGTCCGACTCCATATTGTAAAGGAGCTGCAAGGAGTAGCCAAAGGCTTCTTGCCAGACTTCAAGGCACAGAATGTTTGGCAAAACTCCATTTTAGCAGAATCGGCTTATTCTGGAAGAAGGACAGGGCACAGAGAATCATCACCCTCTCAAGGAAAGAATTTTTGGTGAAAAAAGAAAAGGTTTTTTTTTTTTTTTTTTGATAATAAAGAATAGTCCAAAGGACAAGGAAAAATAAAATGGATGGGAACAAGGAGGAGGAGAGAATGGAGGGCAGCTGTCAACTCCCACCCCACAGGGGTGGAGCTAACGCACTGAAGAAGAAGTGCCCCCCATGCTGACTGCTCTCCCCAGAACATTATCCCCCTATGTGCCCCTGTTTACCCCACTCCTGACAAAGAAAGGAGGGGGGGGCAAGGCTGGGCACAGAGAGGGAGGGGGACCAAGAGACTGAGGCCCCAGGGGGATGGAGGGCGGGATTGTGATGAATGGTGAAGATACACAGAAAGATCATAATTACAGTAGGTACGTAATTTTCATATCTTATCTGTGTCAATCTTCACCATTCATCACTTTTGGGTGAGTGCCAAGCCCCCCAAAGGGGGATTTCTTTTTAACCCTAATGGTCAGAGTCCTTAGCTCTCAGTGGGTGACACACTAAGAGGGAGAACCGTCAGGGCCTGGAGAGGCCCGAGAGTGGGGAGAGTGAGGGGACACCCCGGAGGGGGAAGAAAGTTGCCCTGACAAATGCCATCTCGCTCTACGGGAGAAGAGGTAGGTTCTCTGGTGAGCGGAGTTAATCACCCTACGCTGGGCCGGGGGTGACAACCAGCAAAGACGCAGCCATGCCGTCTGCTTAATGCAGATTGCTGTCCTTATGACCCTGGAAGCTACCTCGTTGGCATCATAAGATGCCCTCGCTTGGTGCCTTGTTAGCTCCAGGCCACGTGCAGAGAGTGCAATGGCTTGTCTGGTTTGCTCCATATCAGGCAATGAGGCTAGGAGCTGACCTAGCCTGGACCACAAGAACCTGTCATAGGCTGCATAGTGGGCCTGATGTGCAGAAATAGAAAGCAGTAACCATGCTGAGTAGAAAGTCCTCCTCCCCCAGAAATCAAAGTCCAAGGAATCTTGGTCTGGGGGCCGGTCATGGTGAAGGGCGCGAAGCCCATCAGGAGTATCCAGCTGCATCAGTCCTGACTGAGGCTGAGGCATAGAACCTGGAGACTCAGGGGGTGCGCAATACCTCTGGCAGAGATCCTTAGGGGCAGGAACTCCATAAAAGAGTCTCTGCCAGGAACGCAACGATGCCTCCCTAAATGGAGCAAGCCAGGTGGGCACCACAAGGGTGTCCTCGCTGAAGTCATCTAAAAAGGCGTGTGCCAAGTGCTCAGGATTGCTCTGAGTGGAAGGGTTGAGGTGCAAGTCCGCCGATGTGCCCACGAGGAAACGCTGATACTCAGCGAGATCAGCAGCTGGAGAGATGTGGACAGAAGGCTCCTCTCCCCCAGAAGAGGGGGATAAAGAGTTGGAGGGCACCGACTGCTCAGAGGGCGGCTGCTTGGGGGGAGGTTGAAAAACCTGTCTGTCCATTGCCCTGATGTAAGCTGGGAACCGAGCAGCCACAGCCCTGAACTGCTCCCAGGAGAGAGGCCCGCTAGGACCAAGAATGCCTGGGAGTACAGGAGAATGTGGCAGAGGGATGGGGACAGAGCCGAGAAGAGACGTCGGCTGACCTCCGCCTGGGCTCGGGAGCGGACCAGGAGCACCCGAAGGAAAAGGTGCTCCGAAAGACTCCACAGCTGACAGCTGAACAACCATTTTGGTACTGCCTTGGCTGCGCCCGGAAGAATCCCCCCGTGAGGCGACCAGGGATGTATAGGTCCAGAAGGATGGTCCCCTACCTCAAAAGAATGGGGCTCTCTCAAAGAAATTGAGGAGGAAGAGCAGAGATCCATACTACAGCTTCCCCCAGAGCCCGGTGGGCCCCAGAAAAAGGTCGTCATGCAGACCCCATGCCCCTCGACCCCTTAGAATCCAAGAGAGCCCTCCTCCTCGAGAGGGCCAGCCTAGGTAGCTGACAGCCCTGGCCAGCACCCGAAGGAGCTACCCACGGCACAGTACCCTCCCCTCCCGTAGGTGCTCTGATCAGCCCCAAAGTTGGGCGATCCAGGCACACCACAGGCGGGGGTACCACTGCTGAGGGGTCAGTGAACCCACCAAGACCGGGTTGCAGAGCAGTGGTGGCATGCACCACTGCCTGCTGGTCAGCACCCCAACCCCAGTCTTAGCAGCCACCGACCACACCTCAGAAGGGGGCTGACTTTGGCTTGTTGAGTACACTACAGGGATGCCCACACCAATGGTCAACCCCAAGGAGTCAGACTGCTTGTCTGACTCCGAAGAGGTAGAGGCCGAGGCCCTGTGCCAGACTGTAGGAGGGCGCCACCTGCCATCCTTGCCAAATGGGGTGCCAGAAACCGAGACTGCGCCCGAGTCAGTGCCAGTGCCCCCCACAGCACTGCAAGCAGTATCCACGGAGGACACGGCCCTGACCAAAACAGCAGCCCCGGAGTCACAACCAGTCACGGCGCTGTCTGGCCCCACAGCGCCACGAGCGGCACCGAGGGCGGGGACAGCACCGACAACAGCTCCGGCGGTGCCATCAGTGCAGCCGACAGCACCGCCGAGTGCCGAGGGCAGGCGGCGCCGACAGTGGAATCCAAAGCCCCCGCAGCGCCATGTCCCGAGCCGGACACGGCGCCATGCTCAACCTCGGTGCCGCGAATGGCACCGAGGCAAGAAGAGGACAAAGATGGTGCCATAGAGACTCCCACGGTGCCGCTAGCACTATCGATGTCGACAGCAACCATGGCGCCAAGCGACAAACCGGCGCCGATGACGGCTCCGTCAGGGCCCACGGCACCATGAACAGTGCCGGGGCCCGAAGCAGCACCAACCGATGGTGTGAGGGCGGGCGCCGGCCAGGCCCTATGAACCGCGGGTCTGACACCAGGGGAGCCTTCACCCCTGAAGGGCCGATTGCCTTGGCGACGCCTCCCGCCCGCCCCTTGAAAGGAACGGAGCAGCCTCCTGCACTGCAGAAGGAGCCTCGGTGATGGCTAGGCTACTAGAAGCCGAGACTCCCTCCTCCTCAGTCCGTATAGAACCGGAGGGGACCCAGAGGAAAGGCTGAGAGTACGTGGCTTGGTCCGACAAGTGCGCACCGAACCCCGGAAAGTCGGCGGAGCTCACCCCACTTTGCACATGCGTTGCTCGATGAGCCGGCGGTTCATGGAGAAACAGGCGTCGCACAAATCCACGTCGTGAAGCGGGCCAAGACACATAAGACAACGGTCGTGCTGGTCAGTGACGGAAAATTTACAGTCGCAAGGGCACCGTCGCATGGGGGGCCGTCCCGTCTTTGAAGTCTTCTTGCCTCCGACCCAGACATGACCTACGAGGAAAAAAAAGCACCAAAAACAGACTCGACGTCGCAGAGAATAAAATAATCGGAAAGGTCTTACCAAGTGATGTCGAGTAAGGTGACTAGAACCGGCAGGGAAAGGAGCCGACGGACTGCGGCATGGAGGAAATAGTCGACGAACGATACTTTACTCTGCGTAAGCAATGGAAGCATGAAGTCTTTTCTGTAGAACTCTCTGGAGCTTCCAGAGGTGACCTCGATGGCAGGAGAGAAAGAACTGGCAGGCAGGCGAGTCGGACATCACAAGGCTAACCCCTCAAGCGCCACGCAATGTCGGTACCCGAGGGCGGCGCCGATGGTGCATCGGCTCCGCCTACCACAAAAAAAAAGAGCTCCCGTGGGGTCATGACCTCCAGCCATCTACCCAAAAGTGATGAATGGTGAAGACTGACACAGATAAGATCAAGCATTTGTCAATACCGAATGTTTGCTTGCTGGCATTGGCATTGGTATTGTAGGAGTTAGAGAGCTGCATAATAGGAATGGCAGTGAAGTATTGAACTGAAGCCAACCCCGCCACCACCCTGCAGAGACTAACAGGCATTGGGGTGTGCCTTTGGGTTGTCAGGCATAACGACCACGCCATTTCACCACACCCTACCCTGCAGACACCAACACCCCATTCCATCAGGAAATACGGTGAGATGAGTGCTGTATAGGAGAATGGGGTGAACTTTGGGGCCGAAGAGTCCAAGGCACACCTCAACGCCTCTCACTGGCTGCAGGGTGTGGAATGGTATGAGCATTACAGGCGAGAATCCCAAGTCACAACCCTGTTGCCTGTCAATCTCTACAGGGTGGGGCGTTATGGTCGGAAACCCTAACATCTCAGGTGTTCGTTTGCAGTTTCACTCCAAATTCTCAACGTGGGTTTTTTGTGACCCCCCCCCCCATGAACAGTGGCAATATCAGTTCATTAGCCGAAAGCTGATTTTGCACAGCGACTACGCCATTTGGCACCACAGGTGCGAAAACACATTTCAAACAGGATGTGAAAAATGACAGCTGTACTGTTTATGGGGAGGTGGAAAAATGGCAATGCTGAAAATCTGCAGTGAAAATATTAAAAAAACAGGTGAAGTTATGAGCGTGTGTAGAAACTGCACAACACACACCTATAATGCAATTAGTTTGTTTTTTTTTTACAGCAGATTGTCAACACAGGCATTTTGGAACCTCCGCTCATGAATGGTGTCACTGTGATTTTCTTACTCTCTCCCGAACAGTGATTTCCCACAGCGACCACGCATTTCTGCGCTGGAAGTGCGAAAACACATTTTGGCCATGGTGTGAACAATGACAGCTGTACTGTTCATAAGGAAGTGTGGAAAAATGCCAGTGGTGATAATCTGGACTGAAAATATTAGAAATCCATGAACTTCCGAGGGTGCATGGAAACTGCGTAATGGTCTCTCGTAACACAGTCATTTTATGGACTTTTTTCACCAAATTTTTTACTTAGCCATTGTAACACCTCTGCTCATGAACAGTGTCACTGTGATTTTCTTAATCTGTCCTGAACATTGATTTCGCACTCCGACTGCGCCATGGTGCGCTACATGCACAGAAACATATGGTGAGATGTGAAAAATGACAGCTGTACTGCTCATAAGAAGGTGTGGTAAAATGGCAATATTGAAATTCTGGAGTGAAAATAGTGAAATTCACAAACTTCTGACGTCGCGTGAGAACTGCCTAGCCGCTTCGTGAAACAGTCATTGGGAATTTTTCACCAAATTTTTAACATAGCCATTTTAACACTTCTGCTCGTGAACAGTATCACTGTGATTTTCTTAATCTGTCCTGAACATTGATTTCGCACACCGACTGCGCCATTGTGCGCTACATGCACAGAAACACATTTTGGGCGAAATGTGATAAATGACAGCTGCTCTGCTCATAAGGAGGTGTGGTAAAATGGCAATGTTGAAAATCTGGAGTGAAAATATTGAAAATTTGCAAACTTACGAGTGTGCGTAGGAACAGTGCAATGCATGCTCGTAAAACAGTCATTTTGGGGAATTTTTTCACCAAATTTTCTACATAGGGTTTTTGGGGGCCTACCTCTGTCATTTTGTAAATCGGTCCCGAAAGGTGATTCCGCACAGTGACCGCGAAATCACCTTTCGGGGCCGAGTAACAAAATGACAGTGATGGAATTCAAGAGGTGGGGTCCCAAAAACCCCATGTTGAAAATTTGGTGAAAATATTCTCAAAAATGCCTGAGATATGCATCAAAGTTGAAAAAAAAAACAATTTATTACATTATACAGCTTACTGGCATTTCCTCGGTTCACGGTTGTCTTTGAAGAGTGCAGACGTGTTCCCGGTCCACTGAAGATCGTCGTGCCGGACTCCGGAGGTAAGTATGGGGTGAGGAGGTGTGTGGGGAGGCAGGGTGCGCAGAGGGTGGGCGCGGGTGGGGGAGCGTGGTCAGGACAGTCAGCGAGGGAAGGTTTTCTTTCAGGTTTCTTCTTTATGTTTGACGACGTGGGACTTGTGCCATGCTGGGGTGGGCTCCCAGCGTGGCAGCTGGAATGCAGACTTGTGCCACGCTGGGGTGGGCTCCCAGCATGGCAGCTGGAAGGCTGTTTGGGGTGGGGGAGCAGTGGAGCCGACGGGGGATTGGGCATCCCCGTCGCCTATTCGTACTGTTGCCACGCTGGGGTGGGCTCCCAGCGTTGCACCCGGTTGTCTGTTGGGGGGCATTGGAGCCGACGGAGGATTTGGCACCCCCATTGGCCATACAGTGTGTGGGGGGAGCGCATTAGCACGCAATATGCGTGCGTGCGTGTGTGTGTTTGGGGGGGTGCATGCATAGGCAGTAGCTTCTCACTGCTAACTGAAGTGGAGCGCTGCCTTTCAACTGTACGGCACTGCATTTTCAACTGCTGTCATAGACGGCTGCAGCATTCATTGGCGAACTGTGGCCGCGCCTGCAAACACAGTGGCTGCATTGGAAGACGGGTGACACACCTATGAAAACTCGGATGATGGCACTATGTTTCTTGCACATGTGTGCAAGCAAACAAAAATGGAGACAGTTTCAAACACCATGAAGTCTTGCTTCTATTAGGACCTTTGCAGTATGCCCCTGGCTTTTGACTGCCCCGGAGATGAAATAGTTAACTCCAGAGAAATCTGGAGTTCCACAGCCCGAGGGCGCTTATTGAAAGCTCTATCTGGGTTGTTTGAACCCAGACTGTCAGATTCTTTACTCCGCTTTCACTGAACAGACGCTCCGGAGACCAGCTCCTTCATTTTGGTTCGTTTTGCGGTTTAAAGTATTTTTATCGGTTCATTTAACCGAGAAAGTGTTTAAAATTACCGCGGTTTTCCGTTTAAAGCTCTATCTGGTAACCGTAAGTAAAATAATTTTAGTCTGTGTGGAAACTCATTATCGGTTCGCTCTGAACCGATCAGTTTGCTTTAAAAATTGTTTTTCTTTGCATTTAGAGTGAGGTACCCGGTTCTTATTCGTCCTAAAAAAACCTGCAATTAAAGTGTTTTTCAAATACCCGTGACACGGTTAGGGACCGATAAGGGTGTCTTGTCCTGGCAAGGCCTGAAACAAAGGACAAGTTTGGGTAGGCTGGCATTATGTCGAGAAAACAAAAACCAGGCCCACTGGGTTTCAACACTGTGATGTCTGTGGGGAAGCCTTTGCCAAGGCTGACCCACACACCACTTGTGTCTATTGTCTGGGGCTGACCACCTCCTGTCAGACTGCCAGATATGTAAGAATTTCCTGCAGCCACCCTGGAAAGAGATTGGGCAGGCTCAGGGCGAGAGAAGCCAAAAGTCCGCTGACCGGATGGCCAGCCGGTCCAGCTACAGCTGGACCAGAGGAAGTGCCCTCTGACCAGGGCCATACTTCCTCGGGCAAAGAAAGGCTGGTCCTGAGGAACCAGTCAAAGCAAAAGGACAAAGAAATCAGCTAGTGTGGGTCCAGATTTGTTCTCCTTCTGCTGTAGAAATAGCTAAAGCCATACAGATTGTCCAGTCTTTGTCTCAGGGACTTGTTGAACCCTCTCTGGTTGGAAAAAGGGGTCTCGTTCAGGTCCAGTGGTTCAGGATTATGATGTTGGGGATTTTATGAACCACAGGAGGGAGGAAGATTTTGATGATTGTAATTGTGATTGGGAAGGTCTGGAAGTGCCAATAGAACTGGACATTTCTCCAGACAGACCCTTTGAGTCTCCCCTTTTTGTCTGAGTCCCCATCTCATTTCAGATTTTATAAGAAAGTAGCAGAAACTCTCAGCTCCCCTTAGAAGAGGCTGTGGATGAGCAAGAGGAGCCTGACTATGTGGAAATGATGGATATTCCAGAGGCTAGAAGGTTGTCTATTCCTTTACATAAGTCATTTGGAGACAAACCACTAAGATTTTAAAAATCCTTTTCTGTCCCTCCTGTAGATAAAAAATGGACAGAAGGTATACGTTGTCAGGCCCTAATACAGACTTCCTTACTGAACAGTGTAGCCATGTGGTGTGGTGCAAGCTGCAGCCTGTGACAAGGCTAATATTCCCTGGCTACATCCTCCTGATAAGGATTCCAGGAAGATTGATGCCATGGCGAAAAAACAGTATGTGGCAGCTTCTTTGGGACTCAGACAGGTTAATTATATGGCTTATGTGGCTAGATATCAGAAATCTAGATGGGACACTATATTGCAGTTGGCCAAGCAGGCCCATGGCCAGCTGGCTAGTGAGTTGGAACAGGTGGCTGCTGATGGCATTGAAGCCTCTAAAGTTCGATTTCATGCTGCTGTTGATGTTAATGATGTTTCCTCTAGGGTCATGGCCACTTCTGTAGCTCTCCGTAGGTTGGCATGGCTCAGATGCACTAATCTGTCCCAAGATACCCAGTCAAAGGCTATAGATTTTCCTGTTATAGGAAATTCTCTGTTTGGAGAACAAACAGAAAATTACATGAAAAGATGGATGAATACAGAACTACTTACAAAAGTGCCCAAGCTAAGGAAAGGCATGCCACTCAACATAGGCATGCCCCCAGGGAAGGCAGGGGCAGGCCTTACAATAGGCCTTTTTACCAATTCAGGCTTCTTCTGCTTTTGCACAGAGAGATTTTTCAGAGGCAGAGGCAGACGGGGCACAGGCAGGCCTCTCCCAACCTAAAGCTGCTCCTGCCAAGCAGGCACCCTGATCGCAGGGTGTCTGGGGCCGACTCTCCTGTACGGTGGGGCAGACTGGCTTATTTCTGCCAGAACTGGTTGTCCCTAACCTCAGACAAATGGGTTCTGGAGGTGGTAAGCCAAGGCTTGGTTCTCAGTTTCAAACAGTTTCCCAAGATGAGAGCCAGGCACTTTACCCCTCAAGTCTTTTAGAAACCCTCGCACTAGAGCGGGGTTTCCGCTCTTTGGACTGCAAAGCAGTGGAAAGGGTCCCCTTGCCACCAGAGCAAGGGTCTTTACTCAAGGTACTCCTGACCCCAAAAAGACAGGAGACTGGCGGCCCATCTTGGATTAAGATTTCTGAACAAGCATCTTGTAAAACCAAAGTTCAAAATGCTGACTTTAGCAATGATTTTGCCATCCTTGAGGCCAGGGACTGGCTAGCTTCCCTGGACCTCAAGGGCCTTCCTCCATATTCTAATCAGGGCCTCTCACGAAAGTACCTCAGGTTCGAACTGCCCTCGGGCCACTACCAGTTCAGGGCGATGCCCTTGGGACTCACTTCTGCTCAAGAGTTTTCACAAAATGTCTAGCTGTAGTAGTGGCCCACTTAAGAAGACAAGGGATAGCTGTGTTTCCTACTTGGACGACTGGCTTATTGTGGGTCAGTCATCAGAGCAGGTAAAATCCCACTTGCAAATCACCCAGGAACTCCTCACCTTTCTGGGGTTCCTGCTGAATGTTCAAAGTCAGTTCTCGAACCAGTTCAGGTACTAACTTTTATAGGTGCAGAGCTGAACACAAAGTTAGCAAGGGCATTCCTCCCCTCCGAAAGAGTGGACAAACTCATTGCCTGGCATCTTCTTTCTCCGTGCAGGTCTCTCGACCAGCAAAGCACTTTCTGCAACTCCTGGGGCACATGGCTGCCTCTACAGCTGTTGTGCCAGGGCAGATTTCAGATGAGGGACATTCAGTTCCACTTGAGGTCCTATTGGTCTCAAGGAGGGACCCCTTCCAAATTGGTCCCAGTGACCAAGACTCTGATCCTAGCTCTCAGTGGTGGCTGGATCGGAGCAACCTGTCCTCAGGGGTCCCATTCCTTCCTGTCTCTCACTCCCTCATCCTCACCCACGGATCGTCCCTGTTGGGTTGGGGGCTCACCTGGGCGACCTTTCAACTCAGGAGTTTGGTCCCCTCAGGAATCTCTGCTTCACATCAATCTGCTGGAGCTCAGAGCTGTCTTCCTAGCTCTCCAGGTTTTTCAGAAACTGTCCAGAACAAAGTTGTTCAAGTCAGGACAGACAATACCACAACAATGTGGTACATCAACAAACAAGGGGCACTCGCTCTTCAGCCCTATGCACCGAAGCAATGAAGTTGTGGTCTCTGGCCTATTCCTGAACACCTCTCTGATAGCGGTTCACCTCCAGGGAAGGACAATGTCTAGCGGGCGCCCTCAGCAGGATTTCTCAGGGCCATCACGAATGGGCTCTGAACCCTCAAGTGCTGGGGTCAATCTTTGCCAGCTGGGAACTCCTCAGATAGATCTTTTGCAGCCCCAGACAACCACAAACTTCCCTGTTTTGCTGCAGGCCCCAGTTCTGGGGTCAGTCCCCCTGGATGCCTTTAAGCTGGATTGGGAGGAAAGTTCCTCTATGCTTTCCCTCCGTTCCCTCTACTCTTCAGGGTTTTAGTAAAATCAGAACTCAGCCTTGCAGGGTGATTCTGATTGCTCAGACTAGGCCAGGCAGCCTTGGTACCCTCTTCTTCTGTCCCTATCATTCCACCCTCCCTGACCTTGCCCAGGGCTCACGACCTGCTGACCTGTGCACAGGGAGAGTGTGGTATCGGATCTCAACTCCCTCCACCTCAAGGCTTGGTTCTTGAGGGTTGAGTTGCTCATTTACACCTTTCTCAAGGTGTCTTGGATATTTGAAGGCCTCCAGAAGCCTTCCACTAGAGCCACTTATAATTCTAAATGGAAGAGATTCTCATTTGGTGTTCTGAGAGGCAAATCACCCCAGAATCAAGCTGACCTGCCTATTTTGTTGGACTACCTGGTCCACTTAAATTCCTTAGGCCTCAAACCAGCTACCTTAAAGGTTCATTTGGCAGCTGTTTCAGTTTTTATTTCTGCGGAAAACCAGTTTCTCTTTCTTCTCACCCTGTGTTTGCCAAATTTTCAAAGGGTTACTTCATACTAATCCTCCCTTTAGGAACCAACCCTGCATGGGACTTGAATATTTGCATTGCCCAGCTAATGCAACCTCCTTTGAGCCTCTCGGATTCGGCAGATCTCAAGTTCTTAACTTGGAAAACTGTTTTCTAGTGGCTATCACTTCTGCTAGGCGTATAAGTGAATTGCAAGCCTTGTCAGTGGAAGAGGATTTCATTTCTTTCCACAGAGATAAAGTGATCCTCAGAGTTAACAGAAAGTTTTTACCTAAGGTGGTTTCAGATTTTCATCTTAACCAATCCATCTCTCTCCCAGTATTTTTTACTGAGCACTCCTCTTCTGGTGAGAGAAGCTTGCACAGTTTGGATGTAAAAAGAGCCCTTAGCTATTATTTGGATCGTACAAAGGGTCACAGGTTCGAATCCTTCCATCTCTTCCTTACCTATGGAGATGTGGGTAAGGGGAGGCCTGCTACTAGGAGGTCGATTGCTAGGTGGATTGTCTCTTGTATCCAGTTCTGTTATCAAAACTGGGCAAGGCCAGCCCTCAGGTCTGAGGGCTCATTCCACCAGGGGTACAGCTGCATCTCTAGCGGCTGCTAGAGATATTCCCATTTGGAAATCTGTCAAGCTGCTACCTGGAAGACAGTCCACACTTTCACTAAGCATTATTCCCTGGACGTCCAGTCAGGAGAGATCTCCAGCTTTGGCACAGCTGTCCTGCAGAGCCTATTTTCTAAGTAGGTTCTGACCCTCCTCCATGGGGTACTGCTGTGTACTCTGCAAAGGTCCTAATATAAGCAAGACTTCATGGTGTTTGAAGAAAAATGACTCACCTTAGTAATTGCTTTTCTTCTCATGGAGTCTTGCTATATTAGGACAACCCTCCTCTACCCTCTCAGAATCCCTACTTGGGTATGGGGTTGGCAAATTAGTGCAATCACTGTGTCATGCCTGTTTAGCTTCTAGTCCCCCTTCTTTTCTTTCTTGGGTTGGGAACTAGATAGTTTCTGTTTTTGTTAATTGGTAGCTGGGCCCTCTCTGGACTTGAGTCTTTGGGCAGAGGGGGCCTTAGTAATGATTGTCAAGGGTTATCCTAACAATGTCGTGATACTGTTTTTCTTTATTGGTGTTGTGTTTTGTGGTTCTACTGTTAGTAGGTAGCCAATAGCTAGTGTAAGGCTTTTCCACACAGACTTGCTATGTTAGTTTAGCCTCGTAAAGAACCTGACAGTTTGGGTTCAAACAACCCATATAGAGCTTTCAATAAGCGCCCTCGCGCTGTGGAACTCCAGATTTCTCTGGAGTTAACTATTTCATCTCCGGGGCAGTCAAAAGCCAGGGGCATACTGCAAAGGTCCTAATATAGCAAGACTCCATGAGAAGAAAAGCAATTACTAAGGTGAGTAATTTTTTCTTCTGTTCCAGCGGTCTATTCCACATCCAATTTTCTGCCTGGCTGGGCTAAATCCTGGGTTCTTTTTTCAAGTATTTCTTCTTGGACCTCAGACCTGGTGAAATGCTGGCCACCCTGGCCTCCCACCCTCTCTAAGGGCCCCTGCCTCAATGTTCAAAGGGGGGGGCAGTGAGAGGAGGACTAACTCTCTTTCTTTCTTTCTTTCATTTTCTTTTACCTAGGGCTGTCTGGCATGCTTAGACACTGGCCATCCCTGCCCTTCCTAGTCCCTCTACTTAACTATGTCTTTTTGTTTAGTTGGCCTTTTGTCTTTATTTTCTCCCTCCATCCCTCTCTACCCCTTTGGCTGTCTTGCCCTTCCTCTTCACACTATTTCTATCTTCTTCTCCTGGTGGACAGAGCTGAGGATCTGAGAGGAGTAGACGTTGGTTACTGGTCAGTCCTCGAACACCACGTAGTGTGTCAGCCTCATGAGTGGCGCCCTCTCTGACATTGGCTCCCCAACTCTGAATTTTTTTTTATTAGTAGTTTTTGCATTTTTTCCCCTTTTTCCTCCCTGGACCCCAGGACCCCAGCAGACACGCATGTGCATGTGCACATGTGGAGGTGCACATGCTCACCGGGTACCAGCTTGGCTCTTTCCACCCCACCCCACCACTGGCAATCGTCGCTGCCCCCTCCCGCCTACGCTTCCCACTGGACCTCCACCCAATGGGAGCAGAACTACGGGGGGGGGGGCGGACAACCACCCCTGGAGGGGACAGCCACCTTTCGACCAATCAGTCCGCTCCCCCCCCCCGCTGGCTTCCCGATGACCCGAGGTCATTCCTTAACCCAAGTCACCAGCGCGATGCGAGGTAAGGTGTCCAGCGCATCAGCCCTCAGTGCCACTGGGCTGGCTAACTCTAAAAATGTTTTAAAGAGACAAGCTCCTGAGCAGAGTCCAGTCCTCCAGTCTAGACCCAAGCGTGATGAATGGTGAAGATACTTGGAAAGATCAAGAATTATGATGAGTACATAATTTTCATATTTAAGGATTATAAGCACTATGTTCTGTACTTTAAAAATGAGCTTGCCATACTTTTTAAAAATTGCTCTGGAGATCATCCTACCAGCAACACAGGTTTGCATCCCAAACGTTGGTTGCCAACATGGGCTGCCAGGAGGCTGAAGGATGCTCTCCTCCTCCTCCTCTGAGGAAGGTAGACAGTAATTCCTTCTGTGATTCAGCCATATGTGTGACCACAGGTGGCAGTGCACTGGGAAATGTTGATCTTAACAGAATTTGCTAGTTTCTGCTACAGTAAGCATCATCTGGACTCAACTCTCCTTAACATTCCAAAAACCATTTTAATTTTAGTAAGCTATTCTTTATTGCTAAAGATATTTTTGCATGGAAACTGGCTCTCTGCACCTTAGACTTTATCAATTCCTGCAGCTTTTCTCGCTCTGATATCATAACCATCTTCTTGAGACATCAGAATCATTTTTATGGCAACTGATCGTGATGTATTAAGCAGAGAAGTATGGGTTCGTGGCAGGTATAACATCAGCAGGTGAAGACTAAAGGGAAAAGATCCTGTTTTAATAAAAAATGTCTTCAGCAATAAAAAAAAATTAAATATCCTAAAATTCAGAATTTTGGACAGGAGGGTGGAGGGAATTTTATGTGACTGAAATGTGTTGATTCGAACTGTGAAGTTTTTGCTGGAAATTGGAAAATCTCAACTTTACCTGTGTGTGAAGGGCCCACGCACAGTGCGTCAGTTGATGCATAGACATGCACCTGCATGCTTGGGGGAGAGGTCATTTAAGAGATAACTGTTAACTGGATCCTGCTTTACTGTGGACACTGCCACCACTTTCAGTTCAAAATACCCAATTGGTATTGTCCCTGGACCCTTCTCCAGCAGTCGTGTTGGGATGGGATTCTGGACAACTGAAAGGAAATCTGAGGGAGGGAGTGGCACTGTAGTATATACTAGGAGAATAATGAGTGGTAGGGAAACAATGGGCTTGTGCTTACCATGGACTAGAACAGTGCTGCCATTATGCTTTAGTCTTCTCATAGTTCTATTGATATCAGCTTTTAAAGCCAGACGGTAAAAAGAGTTGCATTGTTTTAGGTCCTTTTATTGTTGTTACTGTCATTGGTGTCTTATCAAAAGACATTACCTTTATATAAACTATGAATCACTACCAAAACAGAATTATACATCCTTTATACTGTACTTTTATTAGTTTTAGTGATGGTACTATTAAAACTTTATTGATTTTAGTGATGATACTATTAAAACAAAGTGAGTGGTTTTGTAGGGAGAAATAATTCCATGGCAGAATTTGCAAAGACACAGGCTGTTCGAATGAAGTTGTATAGAGAATGTTAACTATGTTTTATCTTTAAATAGGCAAGATAGAGCATCAGCTTGCTGTAAAAGGTAGTTATAATGCTTCTGTGGCTGTGGAGACCTTCTTGGAGGCTATAAGTGTGAGCAGAATAAACGATCAAAACCTTTGGTAAGTGATTGTTAGTTGAAGTCATGGGGTTGTTTTGGTTAGTTTCTCTTTGTTCTGACATTTTTCTGTTTTCCTCCATTCCCCAACCTGGACAGTTAAATTGAGCACTGCTCCAGCTGAGGGGTCTAGCAAGCAGCTGCTTTTCCAGTTGGGGCAATGTTGTTCCTACCGCAGCCAGCAGGGAGAGTTTGACTGCCAGGCAGGCTGCTGAGCAGGCCATGCTCCACCTCCTTAGGAGTCAAACACCTCACTGCCACATTGAACTTGCCTCAAAGAAAGTCCTGGTGTGGGGTTTCAGATCTCATATACAAACTAATAAATAAAATAAGAAAGAAGCTCCAGGGGTCTCGGTACCATCGCTCACAACACAGTCAACAACCACAGATCAAAAGTCAGCACAAAATTGCCAGATGCCCATGTATCTCCCCCTGATAAATGGTTACAAAAGTAAGCACATACCTTTAATAGTGTATGGTTAGGGTCTGTTGTGTATGGAAATCAAGTGGCTCAGAAATCTTGTTGTACCACAGCAACAATGTCAAAACTAGGGCACAGCAGTTTTCAAAAGTTGTTGACCCATAATTCTGACATCACTACTTTGGTACTATGGATTTCTGACATCAAAACCCTTGTGCCAGCTGTGCTCATGCTGTGCTTTCACTCTCACCTCAAGTCATAACTTTCTGTGACTGTCCGAGAGTGTGATCCCAAGAGTCTATGATTCCTAACTGCAAGAGATTTTCTGAGAGTGTGTGATACGTAACTGGTAAATGCAGTAAATTTTTAAAATGATGAAATTCAAGATCTTATCTGTGTCAATCTTCATTCATCACCTCTGGGTAAAGTGGCAGGAGGTCACGACCCCACGGGAGCTCTTTTTTTTTGGAAGAGTCGACGCTCCATCTACGCTGCCCTCGAGGCCGATGCACTGCGTGGTGCTCATGGGTTGCCCATTGGGTGTTGTTGACCCGCCCTCCGCCAGTTCTTCCGTCTCCGCCGTGAAGTGCACTGTAAGTGGAGCCCCTGCGCAAGAGGCCTACTGTCTGCTAAGAGGACTTCGGTTCCAATTTTTCTTGACGCTGAACCGCCGACACGAAATATTTTTTGCTGCCACCTTAATCTATCCTGCCGGTTCCATGTTTTGCCACCACTCAACATCGCTGGTAAGACTGTTCCTTTTCTTTATTTGTTAGCAATGTCGAGCCTTTGTTTAGCTTGTTTTCCATAGGTCATGTCTCGGTCAGGGGGGGCAAGAAATCTTCAAAGACGGGATGGCCCCCTATGCGACGGTGCCCATGCAGCCGTAAATACTCCGTCACTGACCAACATGACCGTTGCCTCGTGTGTCTTGGCCCACTTCATGACATGGATTCGTGTGATGCCTGCTTCTCCTTGGACCGTCGTGTCATCGAACAACGTGCGTGGAAAGTTGAACGAGCTCCGCCGACTTTCGGGGAATGGGCGTGCCCTTGTCGGGCCAAGCCACGGTCTCTCGGCCTTTCCTCCGGGTCCCCCGGTTCTATATGGACCGGAGGAGGGGCTTCGCTACTAATAGACTTACTATTTCAGAAGCCCTTTCCGCGGTGCAGGAGGCCCAGTCCATCCCCCCTAGGGGGGGCGGGCGGGAGGCACCGCATTGGCAAGCGCCCCTTCGGGGGTGAAGGCTCTCCCGATGTCGTCTCTTTGGGCTGGGAAGCCTGGGTTGGTGCCGTCCTCGATGCCATCCATTGGCACCATCTTGGGCGCCATGGTCAGTGATGGTCCGTCACTTGGTGCCGTCTCTGCTGTCGGCACCATTCGTGGCGCCAATAGTGCTGATGGCACCGTGGGCGGCTCTATGGTGCTGTCCTCGACCGTTTCTCACAAGCACAGCACCATGTCCAGCTCTGGTACCACTTGCAGTACCGAGCGAGGGGGTTGCTGCTCTTGGTGCCATTCGCGGCACAGAGAGAGCTGTCAGAGCCATCAGCGGTGCCATCTCTGAACTTGACAGCACTTGCAGCGCCGTGTGTCGGGGCGGCGCCATGACAGGCTCCGGCTCCGATACTGCCGCCGCTCTTGGTGCCGTGTCTTCTTCTCGCACTGTTCGCGGTGCGGTTGGGGGCTTTGGCGCCAACTCTGGTGCAGTCCCTCGGACTGGTACCCCATTCGGTTGGGATGGCAGCGGGCGTCTGCGTACCGTGTGGCACGGGAATTCAGTCTCCACCTCCTTGGAGGCGGAGGCGGACTCTTAGTCAGACAGGCGGTCTGACTCTTTGGAGTTGGCTGCTAATGTGGACACCCTGGTAGTGTCCTTGACAGACCGAAACCAGCCCCCCTCTGAGGAGCGGACAGTTGCTCCCGGGTCCAGGATCAGGGGTGCTGACCAGCAGGCAGTGGTGCAGGCCACTATTGCTCTGCATCCTGGCCTCAGAGGGTTTTCTGACCCCTCAGTGGTGGTACCTCCTCGGGTGGTGTGCCTGGATCGCCCAACTTTGTGGCCGATCGGAGCACCCACAGGAGGGAAGGGTGCTGCTCCCTGGATAGTCCCTCCAGGGACTAACCAGAGTTGTCAGCTGCCTAGGCTGGCATCTACGAGGTAAAGGGCTCTATCGGACTTCGAGGGCCAGGGGTTTTTCATGGTGACCCTTTTCTGGGACCCACCCAGGTTCCAGAAGGAGTCGTAATGCGGACCTCCGCCCTTCCTTTTTCGGTCTCCTCGAGAGGGCCCTGTTCTTTGGAGGTAGGGGACCATCCTTTTGGAGTTCCATGGCCCTGGTCACTTCACAGAAGGAATCTTCAGGGCACAGTCTAGGCAGTTCCAGTATGGTTGACAGCTGTTGGCTGTTGAGTTTTCCAGAGCTCCCTCTTCCCTTGGTGCTCCAGGTGTGCTCTCTTGCCCAAGCAAAGGACAGCCGAGTCCTGTTTTTGGCTCCACCCCCACTCCTCTGCCACCTTCTTCTGCTCTCCCAGGCATTCTTGGTCCTAGCAGACCTCTGTCTCCTGGGAGCAATTCAGGGCTGTGGCTGCTCATTTTCCCTCTTATGTTAGGGCCATGGACAGGCAGGTTTTCCAACTTCCCCCTGAGCAACCAGTCGCTGAATCTTTGAAGTCCTCCACTTCTTCATCCTCCTTCTCTTCGGGAGGAGAGGAACCATCTGTCCACATCTCCCCTGCTGTTGATCTCGTGGAGTATCATCGTTTCCTCATGAGGATGATGGAGGACCTGCATATCACCACACCCACTCAGCACAATCCGGAGCACTCGACACGCGCCTTCTTAGGTGATTTCATTGCGGACACTCTTGTGGCGCCCCCCTAGCCTGCTCCCTTTAGGGAGGCATCGTTGCACTTCTGGCAGAGACCCTTTTTGGAGTCCCAGCCCCTAGGGATCTCCGCCAGAGATATTGTGTCCCCCTGAGTCTCCAGGTAGTTTGCCTCATCCTCGGTCAGGACTGACGCAACTGGACACTCCTGATGGGCTTTGTGCCCTTCACTGTGACCAACCCCCAGATTCAGACTCCATGGATTTTGACTTCTGGGGAAGGAGGACTTTCTACTCGGCACGGTTGCTGCTTTCAGTATCTGCACATCAGGCCCACTACGCTACCTATGATAGGTTCCTGTGGTTCAGGCTAGGTCAACTCCTAGCCTCAATGCCTGATATGGAGGTAACCAGACAAGCCACTGTACTCTCTGCACATGACCTAGAGCTAGCAAGGCACCAAGCAAGGCGTCTTATGATGCCAACAAGGTAGCTTCCAGGGTCGTAGGGACAGCAGTCTGCACTAGACGGACGGCATGGCTGCTTCTCTTCCCCATTGTCACCCTTGGCCCGGTGTAGGGTGATTTCCTCTGCTTGCCAGAGAACCCATCTTTTCTCCCGTAGGGTGAGGTGGCATCTGTCGGGACAACCTCCTACCCCCTCCGGGGGGTCCCTGTATCACTCTTGCTAGTCTTGGGCCTCTCCAGTCCCATGAAGGTGCTCTCGCGCGCTCTCTCTCTCTCTCTCTCTCTCTCTCTTGCAGTGTGTCACCCACTGAGAGCTAAGGGACTTAGTCCTTTAGGGTCCAGGGCCTCCTTCATGAGTGCTCAGCACTCACTGAGAGGTGATGAATGGTGAAAACTGACACAGATAAGATATGAAAATTACGTATCTACCGTAATTCTGATCTTTCTGTGTATCTTCACCATTCATCACAATCCCACCTTCCATCCCCCTGGGGCCTCAGTCTCTGGGTCCCCTTCCCTCTCTGTGCCCTATTCCCCCCGCTTCCTTTCCATTGGTCAGGAGTGGGGTGACCTTGGGCACATAGGGGGATGTTTTACACTCCTAAGAGGGAGAGTGGTCAGGATAGAGGGCACTTCTTTCCTCAGTGCCTTGGCTTCACCCCTGTGGGGTGGGGGTTGGTGGTTGCCCTCTCTTCTGTTCTCTCTCTCCCCTTCAGCTATTCTCCTTTGTTTTGTCCTTAAGGACTCAACCCTCAAATTAATTTAATAAACTAGTTTTCTTAACACCAAAACTTGATTTGGAAGTACTGCCCTGTATCCTGTTTTTTCTTCCAGAATAGCTGCTTCAGCTTATGTTGGGGTTTATTGCCAGTGATTCTATGCCTTGAATTCTGGCAGTGTAGCCTTCTGGCTACTCATTTGCAGTTCCTATACAATCTGGAGACAGGTGAAGGTTTCAGGGTATGTTTCCTTACCCCTTCCTCACATCCTTGCTTCTAATCCTATCTCCCTCCCTCCTTCCTCTTCTACTTCCAGAGATTGGGGCCCCTTCCCAATCCCCTTAGATTTTTAACTCTCTTTCTGTCTTCTCAGTCGTTTATTTCTCCTTTTAGTTTGTATATCTTTTCCTTTATCTGTCCCTTGGACTCCCTTGCCCCCCCAACCTTTCTTACTCTACGGCGACTCAGAACTGGCGGGAGGGTGGGATCGACAACACCTAACGGCCAACCCACGAGCGCGACACAGTGCGTCGGCCTCGAGGGCGGCACCGATGGTGCATCGACTCCGCACATCCCAAAAAAAAAAAAAGCGCTTCCATGGGGTCGTGACCTCTGGCCACTTTACCCAGAGGTGATGAATGGTGAAGATACACAGAAAGATCAGAATTACGGTAGGTACGTAATTTTAATTTCTTTTCATTCTGTGCCAATGTCAGGATGAGCTCTGTGACTTCCTGCAAGTGTAGTTTATATGTTGCCAAGTAAAACCATCGAATTTACTCTAGTTTCTGTGTGAATTTGTGGGGCAAATGTACACCATAAAAAACTGTGTATAGGCAGCCATAACAACTCAATTGTATTCCCAACTCATGGCTGTTATATCATATGACCTCATTAGCTTCGCTGTTAAGGTCAAAAGGATGTCATAACAGCCCCTCGTCGAACACAGCCTTGTTGTATATGGTTGCTCAAATACTATTCTCTATTTTATGCAGAAAAGGCTTTCTTTACACACCGAGAGTTCAGGTAGGGGCAACAAACAGGAAACCCTTCTGAGCTACCAGATGCATCATAAAAATGCAAAAGCTATTTATTGGTACTTCTCAATTAATTAACAAACTATATATGATGAGTTTTCTATTTGTTTTAATTACCTTATAGACTTTAAAACAGCAGTATGTGTTAGTCGTTAAAAAGGCATCATATAGTTTTTAGCATTAATGTATTTGTGACATAATTAGATTCATCATCAATATATTTTTATTACTCTTAAGATGTTTTTAAAACAGCTTTAAATATCAATTGTATATTTAGTGACTTAAGTCATTAAAGATGGCAACCACTAGCAATTTAAAAAAATCCCTTCCTTTGAGGATATCTTTTGGTTTTACATACTGGATGTCTAATGTGCATGCATTATTTATTTATTTTATTAAGATTTTGGTGACCGGATATGCCCACTGAGACCGAAACAGTCCCTTTTTCAGGGGTGACCCGGAATTAATTACATACATCTATAAATATAACAAAATACTGTACATACATGTCATTTCACAATTAACAGTCAATACAGACATACTGACCCAGTCAAGGATACAGTGGCAGGTTAATTACAATCAACATCAACAGGAGAAGAAGTACTCTTATACACGAGACAGTCATAATCAGATTGGTGTCCCAATAACGTTAGATCGGCAGCATGGAGTCGGCTGACTCAGCAGTAGCAGTTGCAGAGGCTCAGTTCCAACAGGTGAGCTTTAAGACCCTTCTTGAAACCCCCAGGTGAGGTACATTCCTGGAGACTGCTAGGGAGACCATTCCAGATAGAAGGGATGAAGGCAGCATAGGACTGGAGTCCTAGGGAAGTCCTAACACTGGGGAATTGGAGAAAAAATTTAATTCTAGTCTTTCTCTCCAGACTACAGATATTGATCCTGGGAAGCATTTGACACTCCAGTACCTACTACATGTCCTGGAGATCCCTATGGATTTAACTCCCCTGGTATAACGATCCTTTGAGATGCTCTCTCAGATGTTATGGAATAATCCCCCTCTCATTCCTTCCGTGGCTAAGTCCATAGACAGGAAGTATGCTGCTCCCAAGGATCAACCCATTTTGGCCTCCCAGGCCCTTGCAGACCCTATTGTAGTCTTGGCAGAGAATAATAAGGCCGTTCTTCCTCAGGCATCTACAGCCCAGCCTATAAACAAAAAATCTTGTAAGATAGACACCTTAGGTAAGAGAGTCTTTGCTGCCTCCACCCTGGGTATGCATATTGCCAGCTACCATGGTTATTTCTCCCAATATGAGTATGTACTTTGGCATTCGCTCAAACAGATGGTGGAAGCTCTGCCCGAGTCGGACACTAGTTCAGAGCTACTTCAGACTATAATCAGGGGTATTGAGTCCAACAACCAGCAGGTTAAAGCAGCTATGGACACTTTCAATATTGCTTCCCGAGCAGCGGTGGACATTTGTACCCATCATCACTCCTGGCTACACACTTCGGGCTTCACGAATGATGCCCAACAGCAAGTCATGGCGTTACCTTTTGATGGTATGCTTCTGTTCGGACCTCAAGTACAGCAAGCTCTGGAGGCCACACAGAAGACTAGGTCGGCCATTAAGCGGCTCGACCCGCTCCCACCCCTTCTCGAGAGGGTGTTAACAAGCGTCAATTTCAAAACCGTCAGTTCTTTTGGGGCAAGGGCAGGGAGGTTTAACAAAACCAACCCCCAGCCTCAAAAGAAAATGCAACAGAAGGCACAAGGGCCCAAGCGCCCAGTGCCACCTTCTGAGTTTCTGGCCCAGGTCCCACCTCAACTGCCCGAGGGGGACTCTTCCTCAGCGGTGGGAAGATGTCTGACTCAGTTCTACAACCAGTGGAAGTCCATAACATCAGACAAATGGGTCCTCTGGATAATCCACGAGGGGTGTGCCCTCAACCTTTCAGAAACCCCTCCGGATTGTCCCCCCAAACGACAGCCCAGGCTGTCAACAATACAGTCAGACCTTCATACCTCCGAGATACAAGGCCTTCTGAACAACAGGGCAGTAGAAATAGTTCCGCTGGATCAACGAAACACAGGTTTCTACTCCCATTACCTCCTGGTCCTGAAAAAGACCGGTGGCATGCGCCCCATTCTGGACCTCAGAAAGTCAAACAAGTTTCTTCTCAAGAAAAAGTTCAAGATGATATCACTAGGGACCCTGTTACCCTTGCTTCATCAACACGATTGGCTAGCTTCCCTGGACATGCAGGATGCTTACCAACATATACCTATACACCCAAAGAACCACAAATACCTAAGGTTTGTGGCACTGGGCCAACATTATCAGTTCAGAGTCCTGCCCTTTGGGCTATCCTTGCACCACAAGTTTTTACAAAGTGTTGTGCAATTCTCGCAGCGCATCTCAGAAAAATTGGAATACAAGTGTTCCCATATCTGGACGACTGGCTTCTAGCAAATCCTTCCAGGCAAGGAACTCTCAACACCATAGCCACGGCCTCAGACTTTCTCTTGTCCAGGGGAGTCCTGCTAAATCTCAAGAAATCGCAGTTGCAGCCCTCCCAGAAGCTTCTTTTTATAGGAACACTTCTGAACACCTCCTGTGCGAAAGCTTTTCTTCCAGAGGACAGAAGGAGTGATAGCCTACAGATGGCCCGATACATCAGAGAGAACAGCTCAGTTCAAGCTATCTCAATGCAATGGATGCTGGGTCTCATGGCATTCTCGGTGTTCACTGTACCCTAGCACATCTCCACATGAGAACCTCTCAATGGATGCTCAGTACTCAATGGTCCCCAACCTCTCACCCTCAGTTCTTTCTCATCAAGGTGACAGAACCTCTGAAGAGGTCACTCACCTGGTGGTCACAAGAGGACAACCTTCTGGAAGGGTATCCCTTTGCTCCTCTGAATCATCAGATTTCCGTTACCACAGACGCATCCCTGATGGGGTGGGGAGCTCACTGTCAGGATTTCCACACCCAAGGTTTGTGGACTCAGGTCGAGTCCCAGCTTCACATAAACATCCTAGAAATGAGAGCTGTCCTCTATGCAGTCTGGGCTGTGAAGGACATTCTCTGTCACAAGAACATTCTCCTTCAAATGGACAACAAAGCAGTGATGTATTACATCAACAAGCAGGGTGGTGCACACTCTTACCCTTTATGCAGGGAAGCGATGAGAGTGTGGGAATGGTGCCTAGAGCACAAGGTTCTAATCCAGGTAGTCTGCCTGCCGGGAGTGCAGAACAAACTGGCAGACCGTCTCAGCAGAATGGAGACAGATCCTCACGAGTGGTCTCTCGACTCAACCATAGTTCAGTCACTATTCACAGAGTGGGAAACTCCAGACCTGGACCTTTTTGCATCCCCACTCAACACAAAACTGCCTCTCTTCTGCTCCAGAAATCCAGGGCCTGACATTTTCTGTCAGGATGCATTCAGGCTGCAGTGGACAAAATGCTTTCTATACGCCTTTCCTTCTCTTCCTCTAATTCAGAGGGTACTTCTCAAATTTGAGTCCCAGGGGGACAAAATTATCCTCATTGCTCCCTTCTGTCCCTTCTGGCCTTGACAGGTATGGTTTCCGTTACTCAACAGTATGTCGGAAACCCCTCCGAAGGCGCTTCCCCTTCACATGAACCTTCTGACCCAGGGTCCTGTGGTCCGTCCCAACCTGAGGTCGCTTCACCTTCACGCTTGGCTCCTGAAGAAATAGAGGTGAACAGGTTCAACGTCTCTCGGAGAGTTTCAGATATTCTTTTGGCTGCACGCAAGCCAGCCACCAGAAAATCTTACACAGCCAAATGGAAGCGTTTTTCTCTCTGCTGTGCAAAATCCTCTTTGAATCCTTTTTCCTGCCCACCAAATAAAGTTCTAGAGTACCTCTTAGACCTCTCAAATTCAGGTCTACAATACACTACAGTCAAAGTTCACCTTTGTGCCATTTCAGCTTATCATGAGCCGGTACTTTCCTTGTCACTGGCTCAGTTAACTGTAGTTAAGAAGTTTCTTAAGGGTATTCTGCATACCAAACCTCCTATCAGACGTCCAGTCACAGCCTGTGACATTAATCTTGTGCTAGACATGCTTACTCAAAAGCCTTTCAAGCCTCTAGCTACCTGTGAGCTGAAATTTCTCACTTGAAAAACGGCCTTCCTGGTGGCCATTACCACGGCCCGCAGGGTTTCCGAAATACATGCATTGGTTACAGACCCTCCGCATACTGTATTTCATAAGGACAAAGTAATTGGGTCCAGTCCTTTTTAATATCTTCATCAGTGACTATGCAGAGGGACTGGAAGGAAAAGTATGCCGTTTTGCAGATGACACAAAGATCTGCAACAGGGTTGATACACAAGGAGGCGTGGAAAGGATGAAAAGGGACTTGGCAAGGTTGAAGTAATGGTCAGAAGTATGGCAGCTAGGATTCAATGCAAAGAAGTGCAAAATAATGCACCTGGGAAACAAGAACCCAGGGGAAGAATACACAATGGGTGGGGAGGTAGTAACAACAACAAAAAAGGAAAGAGACCTGGGGATAATCATATCAGATGACCTTAAGGTTAGCAAGCAATGTGAGAAGGCAGTAGGGAGGGCTGGGGGTATACTGGGATGTATAGGGAGAGGCATCAGCAGTAGAAAACAGGAAGTTGTTATCCCTCTGTACAGACAGTTGGTGAGACCCCATCTGGAGTACTATGTCCAGGTCTGAAGACCCCATCTCCGCAAGAACATAGACAGGATAGAGGTAGTCCAGAGGAGGGCAACTAAAATGGTGCAGGGTCTGCAAGAGAAGCCGTATGAGGAGAGACTAAAGGAGCTTAATATGTATACCCTTGAGGAAAGAAGGGGGACATGATAGAAACTTTTAAGTACCTCAGTGGAATCAACAAAGTCCAAGAGGGTAGCATCTTTCAGAAAAAGAGACTTGCAAGAACAAGGGGACACAATTTAAAGATAGAAGGAGGCGGTTCAGGGGCAGTGTGAGGAAGTATTATTTCACAGAGAGGGTAGTGGATGCATGGAACAGCCTTCCTGAGGAGGTTGTGGGGTCTAAAACTGTGGGAGAATTCAAGAATGCATGGGACAGACATAAGGCAATTCTTGTGGGGGGTAGGAAGAAATAGGCTGTTGGTTAACTAGGATCTACAGCCTATCCTGTAGGTAGGGAAATGGGCAGACTAGATGGGCCAAGCGGTCCTTATCTGCCGTCAAAGTCTATGTCTATTCTTAGGACCCATCCTAAGTTTCTCCCTAAGGTTGTTTCAGAATTCCACCTAAACCAACCTTTGATCCTACTTACTTACTTTGTGAACTTCCAAAATGAAGGAGAGCGTACTCTTCATTCTTCAGATGTTAAAAGAGCTCTGCGTTTCTATTTGGATAGAACAAAAGAAATTCACAAAGCTCAACAACTGTTTGTTTCCTTCATCGAGACCCGGCTGGGTCAACCTCTCACTGTCAGATGCATTTCGGCATGGCTAGTGGCATGCCTCCGTCACTGCTATTCTATGGCACAGGTTAAGCTAGAAGGCAGAGTGTACGCTCATTCTACTAGAGCAGTCGCAGCATCTCTGGCAGAAATCCGCAATGTGCCCATTGCGGACATTTGCAATGCAGCTACCTGGAGCTCAGTGCATACTTTCATCAAGCACTATGCCCTGGATGTCCATGCCAGCGACATCTTTTGTTTGGCAGGACTATCCTTAACAGACTTCTGTCCTAAATTTGTGAGCTCTTGGTTTCTCCTGCTGCCCTCTCGGGGGATTATTAGCTCGGTACTCTCCTGTCAGTGTGAATGACTTGTGGAGACTTTATGTCCAGGAAGATATGGAAATTACGTGCTTACCGTAATTCTTGATCTTATTGGACGAAGTCTCAACCACTCATTCACACACCCACCCACCATCCCCCAAGCTCACCTCTCAGTTGTTGGTCTTCACTCCCTCAATGTTTAGGCTGTGAAGACATCTTCATTGACCCTTCTTATATGGGTCATTCGGACTATCTTATGTCCAATTTTTGTTAGGCTAGTCCTTCTAGGTTAGTTACGCTGCATCTCCTCAGAAAAAAAGGTACTGAGGTGGTTGGAGGGTCAACGCCAAGATAGTCATTGCCACATGAGCCGATGCTCACGGCGCCGCTCCTTACGACTCCATCTCTGTCGCTGACCCTCTTGCAAAAAGTTTGCTCCCACTGGGTCCTAGCGCCTCCAGCGTAGATCCCATCAGTGTGAATGAGTGGTGGAGACTTCGTCCAAGAAGGTCAAGAATTATGGTAGGTATGTAATTTCCATTTCTGCCAACAGGCAGTAATGTGACTGGGAGGAAGAACTTTCCTCCCAGTAGCACAAAAAGAAGCAGGCCCACTCCTGATTCTGGTCAGGGTCATGGCGCTGCTTAGCCTCAAGTTCTTTCTCTTCCTGTAGGAAGGGGAAGAAACTGTACTATTCGAGGTTGCCCTCTGTGAAGTCTGCCACGAGGTCCTTGATGTCCCGGAGCAGAAGGCCTTCATGGGCACCATCAGTGTCACTAGGGGCTTCTGTTCATGTAGGTTCAGGTCTCTAGAGACTCCAATGGGCAGTTCCACCACTGGGCAGCTCTTATGGAGCAGTGGGTGCAGCATCTGGTTCATTTGCCTCTGCCTGCGGAACCAGCCCCTGGCCCTTCGGGGCTGGTGGCACTGGAGCTGCAGGAGGGGGCCTTCAAGCCAGGTAGAGCATTTGGTTCCAAAAACAGCCTTGGGTCTTTGTTGGTGACTGCACCACCAACTTCTGCCCCACCAACCGCACCCCCATTCAGTGTCACTGCGGTAGGACTGGCAGCAGTGCCGTTGCTGGTCACTCTGGTGCCAGCTGGATCATTGGTACCGGGTTTAGGCTTCTTGGAGCTTTTCTTGGCGCTGGCCTTGACATTTTTATTATTGGGTATTGAGGTTTGGTTTTTTTGTATGGTGGTTTAGTGTTGGGTTTTCTGGCTTAACAGGATGTGCTGGCACTTGGCTTTCCCAGTGGCGATTGTGAAGAGAGTCAGACCAGCCAGATTGCGTGATGTAAAGGCTACAGGAATCGCATGCCGCCTTCCACTGAAAACGTAGGTGCAGACTTAATCAATGAGCGTAAGCTTTCATCGGGGCTGCACCCCTCCCCTTTGAGCTCTGTCCATCTACATCCTTCACATAACAAATTAATGTCATCTTTCATCGGGCTGTGCCCCTGCACCCCTAAAAGTAAACATGCAATATCTACGCAAATATGTCATGTGGCTACAAATGTGACGATGATCTGTGTCAGTACGCAGTAAGCGTAGTTCCTCGGCTGGTCCGACTCTCTTCACAATCACCTTCCCAGTCAGGTACTACTCTTCCTCCGAGCTCTGGAGCCTCCGGCCCTTTAACTACCCTCCACTCCCAGCTGTTGTTTATGGGCGGTGTAGGACTTTTGGAATTGTGAATAAAAGAAGAAGGAGGGCTGGGGGATCCGAACCTTGGGAAAAGAGCGAGTGGGGGGGGCGAATTGGGGTAGTTAAGCCCAGGAGACACCCTGGGGTGAAATGGGTTCCAGATTGTGGTCTGTCTTATCTGGTTCCCATACCAAAGGGTTCCTATATTTCAGGGCCGGTAGCCCGGATGGCTCCGGAACCCCGTCCATCTTGAGTGGTGTTGTGCAATGCCAGGTCTATAAAGAACAAGACGGCCATTATAGCTGATCTTGTTGGAACAGTTGACCTGGTATGCATCACCCAGATCTGGCTGGATGAAAATGCCAGTCCGATTTTGGAGGCCACTACTCCAGCCGGGTTCTCGGTGATACACCACTCGAGACTGGACCGCAGGGGCGGGGGCATAGCTGTCTGTTTTAGAACGGAATTGGGCCTTGCAGAGGTTCCAGTTGAGGGTCCCAGATCATTTGAGTGTACTGCGGCTGCAGGTGTGGGGTGCAGGTTCATTCTCATCTATCGTCCACCCTGGGGTGAGAGTATGATCTTCCTGGACATAAAGTCTCCACCACTCATTCACACTAATGGGATCTATGTAGGAAGCGCTAGTACTCAGCGGGAGCAGACTTTTTTGCAGGAGGGTCGGTGCCAGAGATGGAGCTGCGAGGAGCAATGCAGCAAGCCTCGGCTCATGCAGCAATGACTATCTCGGCGTCAACCCTCCAACCGTCTCAGTTTTTTTTTTCCCGCCGTCGAGTGCGCTTCAGTGATGACATCGCTCGCCCACTGGGAGTCAAACTTCAAACTAGCTGCATAGTTTTCAGTTTATTATTTTGTAGTATTTCTCGAATAAAGTACCACTTAAGATAATTTATTCTTAGTAAAGAAAGAAGTCTCAGCCTACATTGACGGAGTCGACCATGAGCGGGTCAGGTGACGGTAGGGAGACTTCGTATGAAAGCTGTTCAGTCAGCTGGGCTGGGTCCGGTCCACCGCCCTCTCCGGAGGGTGGGTCTGACAACGGACGGTCCAATGCCTGAGGAGAGGAGCGGTCCCCCCAGAAGCATGAAAGAAAACGGTCGCATTCTCGGCACTGTTCGACCTCGTGCTCTTCTTCGGCCCGTAGGTCAAAAAAGAGAAGGCATCACTCGAGGTCGCCCTCTGATAAGTCTGCGCATCGACGGTCGGTCATTGGGGTCAGTTGCCGGTCTCCTTGTTCGGAGTCACCGGTTTCTGGTTCTGGTCACCGACCTCTTCGACATCGGAGCCCTTCCCCGCCTTCTAGTAGGGCTTCAGATGAGCAGTTTCATCAGTGTGCCGCTCTGATGGAGCAATGGGCTCAGCGGTTGGTCCAGCTGCCTGGCTCGGTCACTCCGAAGCCCTCAGGCTCTTCGGGGGATCGGGCAAGGTGGTTGGGCCTCCCTAGTTGTGCGGTGCCTTCCTTGGTGCCGTCGACTCCGCGCACAGGTGTTTTCCCCCCCTTACATGGCTGCGGCACAGGGGGCCACACCGATGCCTCTATCTCCTGGTAGTCTTCCTCCTTTTTCCTCAAATCCTAATTTTCGGGGCCCTGGGTTGGTTTCGGTGCCATTGGCATTGGTGGGTCGCTTGGTGCTGTCCTCGGTGCCGATGCACCTGCCGGCGCCGTGCTTGGCGCCGTGCGGCCTTTTGGCGCTATTGGGTTTCTTGCGCCAGCTTTGGCATTGTGCGGCTTTTCGGCCCCATGTTCTTCTTTGGCGCCATCGGCTTTCTCGGCACTGTCGGCTTTTCAGCGTCGTGTTCTTCTTCAGCACCGAGGCCTGGCTTTTCATCGGCCAGTCTTCAGGACTTCTCCTCTCTGAATCCTTTTCCTTCCTCATTTCCTGCTGATTTTCATTCCTTTCCTGTCCATACAGTCCCTCCTGGACTGTCAGGAGATGATATTGAGCCTGACCCAGACCTTCGATTGGGTGATGATGTGGAAGGAGCAGGACTTAATCCTGTTGCAGAACCTGTGGTCGAGGACCTGTCTTTTAAGTCTGTGCCAAAGAATATGAATTCCACTCTTTCTCTCCAGACTACAGATATCAATCCTGGGAAGCTTTTAAGGCTCCACTACCTTCATGTCCCGGAGATCCCTATCGATCTAACTCCCCCGGTACAGCCCTCCTTTGAGACTCTTTCTCAAATGGTATGGAATAATCCCGCTCTCATTCCTTCTGTGGCTAAGTCCATAGATAGAAAGTACGTTGCTCCAAAGGGTCGACCCATTTTGGCCTCCCAAGCCTTTGCGGACCCTATTATAGTCCTGGCAGAGAATGATAAGGTCGTCCTTCCTCAAGTTGCTAAAGCAAGACCTATAAACAAATAATCTCGTAAGATAGATACTTTAGGTAAGAGAGTCTTTGCTGCATCCACCCTGGGTATGCGTACTGCCAGCTACCAGGGTTATTTCTCTCAATATGAATATGTTCTTTGGCATTCGCTCAAACAATTGGTAGAAACTCTACCTGAGTCGGACTCTAATTCAGAGCTTCTTCAGACCATTACCAGGGGTATCGAGTCCAACAACCAGCAGGTTAAAGCAGCTACGGATGCTTTCGATACTGCCTCCAGAGCAGCAGCGGCGGGTATTTCTACCCACTGTCACTCCTGACTGCGCACTTCAGGCTTCACGAATGATGCCCAGCAACAGGTCATGGCGTTACCCTTCGACACTGTGTATCTCTTCGGTCCTCAAGTAGAGCAAGCTCTAGAGGCCACTCAAAAGACTAGGTCTGCCATTAAATTGGCTCGACCCGCTCCTGCCCCTTCTCGGGGGGGGGGGTGTTAATAAGCGTCAATTTCACAATCGTCAGTCCTTTCAAGGCAAGGGCAGGGGAGGTTTTAATAAGAATCAAACCCCCCAGCCTCAAAAACAAATGCAACAGAAAGCACAAGGGCCCAATGCACCCAGTGCCACCTTCTGAGTTTCTGGCCCACGTCCCACCTCAGCTGCCTGAGGGGGGACTCTTTCTAGGTGGTGGGGGGTCATCTGACTCTATTTTACAACTGATGGAAGTCCATAACTTCAGACAATTGGGTCCTCCGGATAATCTGTGAGGGGTATTCCCTCAATCTTTCAGAGATCCCTCTGGATCGTCCCCCCAAACGTCAGCCCAAGCTGTCAGTTCTTCAATCAGAGCTTCTCGCTGCCTAGATACAAGCCATTGTGAACAACAGAGCAGTAGAAATAGTTCTGATGGATCAACGGAACCCAGGGTTCTACTCCCATTACTTTCTAGTTCCAAAGAAAAGTGGGGGCATGTGCCCCATTTTGGACCTCAGAAAATTGAGCAAATTTCTTCCCAAAGAAAAGTTCAAAATGATTTCGCTAGGAACTCTGTTACCTTTGCTTCATCAACACGACTGGCTAGCCTCCTTAGACATGCAGGATGCTTACCAGCATATCCCTATTCACCCAAAGCATCGCAAATACCTAAGGTTTGTGGCTTTGGGCCAGTATTATCAGTTCAGAGTCCTGCCCTTTGGGCTATCCTCGGCGCCGCAAGTTTTTACAAAGTGTTTTGCAATTCTCGCAGCGCATCTCAGAAAGATTAGAATACAAGTGTTCCCATATCTGGACGACTGGCTTCTAGCAAGCCCTTCCAGGCAAGGAACTCTAGATGCCGTAGCCACGGCCTCGGACTTTCTCACGTCCATGGGTGTCCTGTTAAATCTCAAGAAATCACAGTTGCAGCCCTCCCAGACACTCCTTTTCATAGGAACTCTTCTGGACACCTCCAGCGCGAAAGCTTTTCTACCAGAGGACAGGAGGAGCAATATCCTACAGATGGCCCGATACATCAGAGAGAACTGCTCGGTTCAAGCTATCTCGATGCAATGGATGCTCGGCCTCATGGCATCCTCGGTGTTCTCTGTACCTCTAGCTCGCCTCCACATGAGAATCTCTCAATCTCTCAGTGGTCACCAACCACTCACCCTCAGTCCTTTCTCATCAAGGTGACAGAACCTCTGAAGAGGTCTCTCATCTGGTGGTCGCAAGAGGACAATCTCCTTCAGTGATATCCCTTTGCTCGTCTGGATCATCAGATTTCCATTACCACAGACGCATTCCTGATGGGATGGGGAGCTCACTGTCATAATCTCCACACCCAAGGAACGTGGACTCAGAACGAGTCCCAGCTTCACATAAATGTCTTAGAAATGAGAGCCGTCCTTTATGCAGTTTGAGCTTTGAAGGACATTCTTTGTCACAAGAACATTCTCCTTCAAACGGACAACAAAGCAGTGATGTATTACATCAACAAGCAGGGCGGTGCTCACTCTTACCCTTTATGCAGGGAAGCGATGAGAGTATGGGAATGGTGCTTGGAGCACAAGGCTCTAATTCAAGCGGTCTACCTGCTGGGAGTACAGAACATCTCAGCAGAACAGAGACAGATTCTCACAAATGGTCTCTTGACTCAACCATAGTTCAGTCACTGTTTACAGAGTGGGGAACTCCAGACCTGGACCTTTTTGCATCCCCACTCAACACAAAACTGCCTCTTTTCTGCTCCAGAAATCCAGGGCCTGGCATTTTCTGTCAGGATGCGTTCAGGCTGCAGTGGACAAACCACTTTCTATACGCCTTTCAGCCTCTTCCTCTAATTCAGAGGGTAATTCTCAAGTTCGAGTCCCAGGGGGACAAAATTATCCTCATTGCTCCCTTCTGGCCTCGGCAAATATGGTTTACGTTACTCAACAGTATGTCAAAAACCCCTCCGAAAGTGCTTCCCCTTCAGACGAAACTTCTGACTCAGGGGCCTGTGGTCCATCAAAATCTGAGATCACTTCACCTTCACGCTTGGCTCCTAAAGAGATAGAGGTGAACAGGTTCAGTGTCTCTCGCAGAGTTTCAGATATTCTTCTAGCTGGGCGCAAGCCAGCCACTAGAAAAACTTACACAGCCAAATGGAAGCATATTTCGCTCTGGTGTGCAAAATCCTCTTTGAATCCTTTTTCCTGTCCACCAAGTAAAGTTCTAGAGTACCTTTTAGACCTCTCAAATTTAGGTCTGCAATACTCTACAGTCAAGGTTCACCTTTGTGCCATTTCAGCTTATCATAAGCCAGTACTTTCCTTGTCACTGGCTCAGTTACCTGTGGTTAAGAGGTTTCTTAAGGGAATTCTGCATACCAGACCCCCTATCAGACAGCCAGTCGCAGCCTGGGACATTAATCGTGTATTAGACATGCTCACTCGAAAGCCTTTCGAGCCTCTAGCTACCTGTGAGCTGAAATTTCTCACTTGAAAAATGGTCTTCCTGGTGGCCATTACCTCGGCCCGCAGGGTCTCTGAGATACATGTCTTGGTCACAGACCCTCCATATACTCTGTTTCATAAAGACAAAGTAGTTCTTAGGACCCATCCTAAGTTTCTCCCTAAGGTTGTTTCAGAATTCCATCTAAACCAACCTTTGGTCCTACCTACTTACTTTGTAAACTTCCAAAATGAAAGAGAGCATTCCCTTCATTCCTTGGATGTCAAAAGAGCTCTGCATCTCTATTTAGAAAGAACAAAAGAAATTCGCAAAGCTCAACAACTGTTTGTTTCCTTCAGCGAGACCCGGCTGAGTCAACCTGTCGCTATCAGATGTATTTCAGTATGGCTGGTGGCATGCCTTCGTCACTGCTATTCCATGGCACAGGTTAAGCTGGACGGCAGAGTGTACGCTCACTCTACTAGAGCAGTCGCGGCATCCCTGGCTGAAATTCGCAATGTGCCCATTGTAGATATTTGCAGTACGGCTGCCTGGAGCTCAGTGCATACTTTCGTCAAACACTATGCCCTGGATGTCCATGCCAGGCGACATATTTCATTTGGCAGAACCATCCTGAATGGACTTCTGTGCTAAATTTGAGAGCTCTTGGTTTCTCCTATCGCCCTCTCGGGGGATAATTAGCTCGGTACTCTCCCATTAGTGTGAATGAGTGGTGGAGACTTTATGTACGGGAAGATATGGAAATTACGTACCTACCGTAATTCTTGATCTTCCCGGACGAAGTCTCCACCACTCATTCACACGCCCACCCAACATCCCCCGAGCTCACCTCTGTTGTTGGCCTTCACTCCCTCAGTCTTTAGGCTTTGAAGACTTCTTTCTGACCCTTCTTATACGGGTCTTCTGGACTGTCTTATGTCCGGTTTTTGTTAAGCTATCCTTCTAGGTTAGCTACGCTGCACCTCCTCGGAAAAAAAGGTACTGAGGCGGTTGGAGGGTCGACGCCGAGATAGTAATTGCCTCACGAGCCGAGGCTCGTGGCACAGCTCCTCGCTACTCCATCTCTGACGCCGACCCTCCTGCAAAAAAGTTTGCTCCCGCTGGGTCCTAGAACCTCCGGCATAGATCCCATTAGTGTGAATGAGTGATGGAGACTTCGTCCAAGAAGATCAAGAATTACGGTAGGTACATAATTTCCATTTTCCTGCAGGAAGTCACGGACTTCATCACGAACGTGGTATTGGAGTCACCCAGGTTGATGGTGCTGGGCAACTTCAATGCCTGGGTCAATGACGAACTCTTGCAAGTTGGTCAGGACTTCCTTCAACTTATGAATGTGTTGGGCTTCTCACAGTTTGTTGCCTCTGCAACCCATGTTCATGGTCACTCCCTCGATATGGTTTTCCTCCTGGGAATGGAAGCCACTGACCTGGTGGTGGAACCGGTTGGATGGTCTGACCATTGCACTGTAAGATTCAATTTCTGAGCTCCCCCTTTTAGGCCTGCTCCTGTGGAGATGGTCAGATACTGCCCTTTGAGGGATGTTACTTCCACTGGCCTTTTGGCGGTACTTGACCTATAAGGATGTACGGATATCAGTGAGGGTCCAGAGCACCTAGTCCAGGCCTATAATATGGCCTTGGGGGATGCCCTGGATTCCATCGTTCCTGTCTGCGTTCAACCCCCCTCACTCTCCGCCCTCTGTCCTCTTGGTTTGATGGGGCCTTGAGGGAGTTGAAGCATGTGGGGCAAAGGCTAGAGTGTTGCTGGCGGAGATCCGCCCTAGATGCCGACCGCCTTAGATTGATGGAACATTATCGAGTCTATCAATCAGCAATCTCCCATAAGAAGGCAGAGTTCCTGTCCAGGGAGATTGCGGTGGCTCAGAATCGACCAGCTCAGCTCTTCCGAACCATAGACAGACTGTGCAATCCAGCCTGTCTTCAGGTTCGGAGAGCATTTTCACAAGTGAAGTGTGATATGTTTTCTCAATTCTTTGCCAATAGGGTGGCTGACATCAGGGCTGAGATTCATTCAGTGTGTTCTATGGGGATTGGCGGTGGTCGATGTATGGTCACTACAATCTCAGTCCTCCTGGGATCACTTTGACCGGCCGGCAATCAATGATGTTGTGCAGATTGCCCAAAATATGCAGCCTACTTGCTGTAGTCTTGACCCGGGCCCTACACACCTCATTTTGGGGTGTGTCGATGTCATCGGCCCTGTCTTGGCAGAGATACTCTGGTGTTCCTTAGAGTTAGGTGAGTTTCTGAACTCCCTAAAGGAGGCAGTGGTTACACCGCTCATTAAAAAATAAATCTTCTCTGGACCCAAACTGCCCTGCCAACTACAGGCCAATCTCTAACCTTCCCTTTATTGGGAAGCTGATAGAGAAAGTAGTTGCTCTTCAGTTGGACAGTCACTTGATCATCCATGACATCTGTGATCCCCTCCAGTCCAGTTTTCAGAAGAGGCATAGTACGGAGACAGCTCTGGTTCGGGTGCTCATTGATCTCCTGATTGCTAGAGATCGGAAGTGTCATTCAGTCTTAGTCCTTCTTGATCTCTCTTCAGCCTTTGACACCGTGGACCATGGGGGGCTGCTTGAGTGCCTGAGAGACATCTGTGGCCTGTCAGGCATGGTCCTCAGTTGGTTTAGATCTTTCCTGACTGGCAGAACCCAGAGAGCGGTGTTGAAGATTTATTCCTCGGTCTCATTCTTTCTGCCATGTGGGGTTCCTCAGGGCTCTGTGCTGTCCCTTATGTTGTTCGCAATGTATTTGCTGCCATTGGGAGACATTGTAAGATGGTATGGGCTGTGGTTTCACTGTTACGCAGATGACACCCAGCTCTGCCTGTCTTTTGCTCCCGACCAGGATAGTGCGGTCTCTGTTTTTAATAGCTGCCCCATGGAGCTCCAGGACTGGATACGAGCCAGCTGGCTATGGTTGAACCCTGGAAAGACTGAGGTGTTGATGGTGGAGCCAGGTCGTGGGATAGAGAGGACGGGAGCGCGGTCTGCCTCCGGGCTTTAGCTCGTGGGTAGCCAGCTCCTGTCCTCTGTTCAGGTGCGGAATCTGGGCATGACATTTGATGAAGGGCTGACACTTTTTTCGCAGGTGTCAGCTGTAGTCAAATCCTCTTTTTACCATCTGAGGAACATTGCCCAGATTAAGCACCTTGTTCTGTCCCATGATCTTCCAACGTTGATCCACGCCTTTGTGACCTCTCGCCTTGACTACTGTAACTCCCTATATCTAGGGCTTCCAGGGATTGATATCTGTCGCTTACAGCTGGTGCAGAACGCTGCAGCCAGGTTACTGGTAGGGGTTTACCGGACCAGTCATATTACTCCTGTGCTGAGTGAACTGCACTGGCTGCCTGTTCAGTGGTGGATCACCTTTAAGATTGGTTTACTGACCTATAAGGCCCTGTACGGTCAAGGTTCTGATTACCTGCAAGAGCTCCTGGTTCCTTACTGCCCCCTCCGACCCCTCCACTCAGCTGTTGAGGGATTGCTAGAGGTTCCCAGGATTTGATTGAAGACATCTGGTGTGAGAGCTTTTAGTTACGCAGCCCCAACCCTGTGGAATTCTCTACCTTGTTGGATTAGAGAGTGCCTAACCTTGGAGAGCTTTAAGATGGCCTTAAAAACTTATTTATTTAATTGTGCTTTCAGTGATTAGCATATTTAAACTTGTAATTTTATCCTACTGATTTATTGTTTTGTCTTTTTTTGTATTATCTTTTTCCCCCCTTACTCACTGAGACCTGCTCCTCCTTCAGGCCACCTAGTACCACCAGCGATCCCCCCACCCTTGCAACTCCCCCTCCAGAGCCTCCTACCTCATATTGCAGCCACCTGCAGGTTTAGCCCGGCGTATCCCTTCGCCAGGTGGGTCCCCCTCCTCCGAGGGGGAGGGCACCGGTTGGGGCAAGCCAGTGCACTCTTACTCTCTTGCCTGGGCGTTGCTGAGGTAGACATTGCTCTATGGGGAGTGCTTGAGGGCATCGTCGGGGTCGGACACCGTCATCCAGCTGATCCCAATGCAGTTTCCACTTTTCTGGTGTTCCCGCATCAGTGTTCCTCTGCAGTGCTCCCGGTCTCCACCAGGGGCCGCTGCAGAGCGACATGCTACCCTAACCCACCCCAGGAGAGGAAAGCAGCCCAACGGACGCTCAATCCTCTCCTTTCCCTGCCGACCTCCGGTGTCCCTAGTCCGTTCCCAAACCTGGGTCGCCAGTGTGGTTTGAAGTAAAGCGGAGCGCCTTAGCCCTCTACACCACCGGGCCGGCCTTACTGATTTATTGTTGATATTTTATTGTCCTATTTTTGTCTTCTAATTCTGCACAGTGCTTTGATACATGCTGAATTGTGCTTTACAAATACATTTTATTTATTATTATATTTAGATTCCATCTATCTGTATGCAGATAGATAGAATGTACACTGCCTCTAAGGAGAGGCCAGTGTATGTCTCTCAGCCTATAGCTGATACTATTGTTATTCTTCCTGAGAATGACAAAGCCATTCTGCCCCAGGAAGTCTCTGTACATCCCATTAACAAGGAGTTGTGCAAGATAAACAGTACTGGTAAGTGTGCTTTCGCTGCTGCTACCCTGGGCATGAGAACTGCAAGATACCCAGGACATTTTTCCGCATACGAATATACCCTTTGGACCTCGGTTAAGTCTCTCGCAGAGTCCTTACCCGACTCAGAGACTAAACAAAAGATCATGCAAACTGTTACTCTTGGCATTGAATCTAACAGTCATCAGCTTAAAGCAGCTATGGATGCCTTTGACACTGCTTCTCGTTCTCCTGCTGCAGGTATTTGTATCAGAAGGCACTACTGGCTTCATACTTCCAGAGTTTCACAAGATGTCCAACAGCAGGTTATGAATGGCACTTATCTGCTTGGACAGCAGGTGGAGAAGTCTCTTGAAGCCTCTCAGAAAACTAGAACGCTATAAAGACTTCTAGGCCAGCCCCTGCAAATACTTGAGAGGGAAAGGATGCAGTTTCTTTTGGAAAAGGCAGTCCTTTTGAGGGAAGGTTGGAGAACCCAAAACAAATCTCAGCCTCCCCAGCAGCAAAAGAAGATGCAGCCGAAAGCACAGACATCAACAGCACCTAGTGCCACCCTCTAAAGTTCTGGTCCCGGTCCTGCCTCAGCTGCCTAAAGTGGACCTCTCCTCTCCAGTAGGAGGGTGCCTGACCCAGCTTTATCATAAATGGGAGTCCATCACAAAGAACAAATGGGTTCTCAGGATCATCTGTGAGAGATACTCTCTAAACTTTACAGAAATCTCTCTAAACTATCCGCCCAGAGGACAACCCGTCTTATCGGCTGGCATGTCAGAGCTTCTGACACAGAAGATTGCAGGCCTTCTGGTCAACAGCGTGGTGGAAGTAGTGCCAGAGTCAGAATACAACATAGGCTTCTGCTCCTACTACTTCCTCGTACTGAAGAAATCGGGGGCATGTGCTCCATTCTTGACCTCAGAAATTTGAATAAATTCATGGATTGAGAGGAATCAAGATGTTATCTTTGGGATCTCTGCTTCCCTTCCTAAAACCTCAGGACTGGTTATCCTCCCTAGATACACAGGATGCTTATCAGCATTTTCTAGTGCACCCCAGCCACAACTGCTACCTCTGATTCATTGTTCTGGGTCAGCATTATCAGTTCAGAGTCCCATCCTTTGGGCTATCCTCGGCTCCTCGTGTCTTAATAAAGTGCTTTGCCGTACTCACAGCACAACTGAGAAAACTAGTGCTTCAGTTTTACCCTGAGCTGGACGATCCAAGCAAGAGACAGAACTAGCAGTGGCCACGACCTCTCACTTCCTTACTTAAATGTGAGTTCTGTTGAACCTAGAAAAGTCTCAGCTTTGGCCTTCTCAGCAACTCCTGTTCATAGGAGCTGTTCTGGACACTACCAAGGCCCATGCCTTTCTTCCAGAAAACAGGAGGCAGGCCACTCTTCAGATGGTATGCTACATAATGGAGCGCAAATCTGTTCAAGCACACTTCATGCAGCGCATGCTGGGTCTGATAGCCTCCTCAGTGTTCACAGTGCTCCTGGCCCAGTTACACATGAGAACGACTCTTTGAATGTTCAGTGCACAGGGATCACAAGCATCACATCCTCAAACTCACCCCTTTCTGGTGACTAAGTCTCTGATTTGGTCCCTTACATGGTGGGTAGTGGAAGACAACCTCCTCCAGGGTTTTCCCTTCTCCCAGCCATGACTGTCACCATGGATGCCTCCCTTATGGGATGGGGCACCCACTATCAGGGTCTCCAAACACTGAGTGTCAGGGACCCATCTGAGACTCATCTTCACATCAGTGTGTTGGAAATGTGAGTTGTTTTGTACAGTCTGAGAGTCCTAGTGGATCTAGTCAGCCATGAAACAGACCTCCTTCAGACAGACAAGTCTGTCATGTGTTACATCAACAAATAAGGAGTAGCACACTCTTAGCCTCTCTACAGGGAGGCAGTGAGACTGTGGGAGTGGTGTCTGGAGCAAGGGATCCTGCTCCAGGTAGTTTACCTGCCAGGAATACAAAATGCTCTGGCGGATGAACTCAGTTGAACAGCGTCCAATCCTCATGAGTGGTCCCTAGCTCCAGACATTGTGAAATCACAGTTCAACTAGTGGGAAACACCAGATTTTGACCTTTTTGTATCCCCATTTAACACCAAACTGCTTTGATTCTGCTCCAGAAATCAAGGACATTGTGCTTTTTGTCAGGATGCATTCAGACTGCAATGGCAAAATCTATTTCTGAATGTCTTTCCTCCAGTCTCTCTGGTACAGAAGGTTCTGCTCATACTGGAGGCACATGGATGCAAGGTGATTCTAATCACCCCCTACTGGCCTCGACAGATGTGGTTTCCTCTGTTGAACAGACTATCAGTACCACACTGAGGATCCTCCCACTCAGGATGAACTTACTGAGTCAGGGTCACCTGATCCATCCCAACCTGCACTCTGTTCACCTTCAGGCCTGGCTACTGAAGAAATAGAAGTGAACCAGTACAAGGTATCTCAGAGGGTCTCTGAAATACAGTTGGCGGCCCGTAAACCTTCCACCAGGAAAACCTACACAGGCAAAAGGAAAAGATTATCCATCTGGTGCTCCAAAACCCACATGGACCCCTTTGGGTACCCACCTAACAAGGTTCTAGAGTACTTGTTGGACCTTTCTGATGCTGGCTTGCAGTATTCTGCAGTAAAGGTCCATCTGTGTGCACTATATCTGCATATCATGAGCCTGTCGGAACCCTCTACCTGGCTCAACTGCCACTTTTTAAGAGGTTCTTTAAGGGCATTTTACAAACAAGGCCTCCTATCCGGAAGCCGGTAGCTGCCAGGGAGATAGCAACCTTGTGTTTGACATGCTCACCCACAAGCTTTTTAAGCTTCTTGCGATATGTGAGCTCATGTTTTTAACTTGGAAAGCAGCTTTTCTAGTAGCCATCACTTTAATTCACAGAGTCTCTGAAATTCATGCCTTGGTCACAGATCCCTTGTACACTGTTTCTACAAGGACAAGGTAGTTCTCCGCATGCACCCTAAGTTTCTGCCATAAGTGGTGTGGGAGTTCTATCTGAATCAGTCTCTGCTGCTATCTACCTACTTTGCCAGTTTCCAGAATGAAGGAGAATGCATTCTCCATTCTCTGGATGTTAGAAGGGTCCTAAAATTTTACTTGGACAGAACTAAGGACTTCATGCAATCCAAAGACCTCTTTGTCTCCTTCAGTCCAAATTAAAAATGACAGCCTGTTACAATCAAGTGTATTTCCACCTGGGTTGTGAATCTGTCTACACCATTTCTATGCCATGAGGCAGGTCAAACTGGAAGGGGAGGTACGTGCCCACTCTACTAGAGCAATTGCCACGTCCCTGGAAGAGATTCTCTCTGTACCTATCGGTAATATTTGTAGAGCTGCAGCCTGGAGCATGGTGTACACTTTTCTACGAACTATACCTTGGATGCACGTACCAGGCAACATGCCTCCTTTGGTAGGACTATCCTGGATGGACTTCTGTTCTGAGTGAGCCTTGGCTCCTACTGCCCCTGTCCAGGGGACTTTGTCTGAGCCTGGTTCTCTGACCCACTGGTGTGAATCAGTGGTGAAGATTGATTTCTGGAAGATATGAAAATTACATACTCACTGTAATTCTTGATCTTCTAGGAATATCTTCACCACTGATTCAGACACACACCCACCATCCCCTGGGCTCATTTCAGTCTGTTTGTTGGTCTTCATCCCTTGTTCTTCATTTGCACCGTAAAGACACTGTTACTAGTTTGCTGACTCTTCTCACATGGCTCATCAGGGTATCTTATGCCCCTAGGTTGTGTACAAGTGCTAGTTAGATTATGCTGCACCTGCTCAGTAAAAAAGGTACTGGGGCGGTTGAGGGCTGGTGCCGAGGTAAGCTATACAGCATTAGCCATTCTCACAGTACTGCATACCTCAGCACCAGGCTTCCTGAATAGTTCTGGCTCCCACAGCGTCCTAATAACTCTGGCGTAGAACCCATTGGTGTGAATCAATGGTAAAGATATTCCTAGACAATCAAGAATTACAGTGAATACATAATTTTCATTTTCCAGCTCCTGTCAAGGGCACACTGCCACGAGCTTTGTCTAAAGTGACTAGGTCCACAACATGACTTTATAAATTGTAAGTCCTGACATTTTTTGCCCAAAAACCTAATTAAAGAGGTTAACAATTAAAAAAAAAAGCATGCCTTCTCAGTCTGCTTCTGTGTCACTTAAAAATAATAACAAAAGGCTCTGAGGAAGTTCCTAACGATGGGGAAGACATATCTGAAGGATACATCGCTTCATGTTCAGTAGCAAATAATGGTGACAAGAAAGAAAATAAAGCTGCACAGCCATCAGATAGGCATGGTAAAGATGGTTCAGATATCAGGGTGTCCAAAAGGGGGAATCCTGAATCCAGTAATGGCAAAAATATATATTAAAGAGCCTCAGAGCAGACACTGGAAGCTGTGTCTGCCAAAATGAATGTTAAAGAAAAGAATGACACTGCCACTCCTCCTGAATGAGAAAGGAGCAGACAGATGGCGCACATAAAATGCTCTCATCGGAGGATATTTAAAAAATGTAGTGCTTTTTCCATTCAATCCAGGCCATGGGAAATTTTAATAAGAAACCTGTCTCCCCCTTCCCCAGGCTCAGGTTCCAACTGCCTGCCTGCGGAGGAGGCGGAAGAAGACTATTATGTGCAAATAGAAGAAGGTGACCTCATGGAACTAGAGGGTGCACCTGTGCAATATTTTGAACCTCCTGCAAGGCATAATGAGGACTACTTATCCTTCTCCATATTTGTCAGACAAGTGGTCAATCCTCTCAACATCCCCCAACTAGAGATAGAGGATGATGAAGAGGATGCTGATTTTATGGACGTGTTGGGAGTAGCTCCACCAGAAGGAATGCTACTTCCTATATATAAACCACTTGAGAAGACCATATCAAAAGTTATGTCTGCACCCACCTCAGCTGCAGCCACAGATAAGAAAATTGAAGGAAAATATCAGGTTGACAGGCAGGGAGGGGAATACCTATATGCCCATCCTGATCATCATGGACTAATCCAGTCTGCTGCTTGTGAAAGAACAAAAATCATTCTGTTTGTGCACTCCCTGAACAACTCTAAAAACTTGGATACTGTGGCCAAAAAGATTTATGCTACAGCGTCCCTGCTTATCAGGCAGGCAGCTTACTCAAAACATATAACATAGTACCAGAAAGCACTCTGGAACACAATTCTGGCACTGGCAGAAAGAGCGGATGGTGAGCTGGCACAGGACCTGATTGCCACAGCCACCTTGATGCCACACAATATCATTTCCACACTGCAGTGGAAACTAATGACACTGCTGCTAGAGTTTTGCTTCCTGTGGTGTCCTTAAGGAGGTCTTCCTGGCTGAAGTCTACCATCTTTCTCTGGATACTCAAAACAAGGCCATGTATTTCCCCTTTGAGGGAAATTCATTATTTTGTGACAAAAAAGAGGCCTACATGACAAATGTGTATGAATACAAAACCACTTTCAAAAGGGTTCCACCCTGTCGATTCGACAACAACATTGTCGACCAACACTACATCAACATGAAAATGCTGACAGCAACCATGTTACCCGGCAGTCGTGCCACCCAACTGCAGTAGCGGCAAAGCACCAGGGCACATCCCGGCTGTTTAAGGGGGGTGTTGTATTGAATTGTATTGTATTAGAGCCAAGCGGTGCAGCGCTGCACTTTGCTATGAAATGGAGATGCACAGCCTGTGCCATTTTGCAGATTGCCAGACTTTTTAAAAATTAAAAAAAAGTAAGTAAAAAGGCACAGAAAATTGCGTTTTATTTGCGAAACCCCTAGTCTGGGTTTAAGGCTTGCGAGGGTGGGGAATCTGTGTTAAAGACAGCTTTCCTTTAAAGGAAAATTAAGTTAGCATTCTCTCTTTTGATTATCTTTAAATAATTCTGACTGATCTCGGAAAGCAAAACTTAATCTTCAACATTCTAGGCCTGACGTTTGTATTTAGCAGAACTTGGGTTAACTATTTATAGATCTTTCTGGATTTAAAGTCTCCACCACTTATTCACACTAATGGGACTACGCCATAGGTGCTAGGACCCAGTGGGAGCCAAAAATCTTCAGGAGGGCCGGCGCCTAGGTAGGGCCATGAGGAAGCAGCGCCATGAGCCTACGACCTTCCAACCACCTCAGTTCCTTTTTTCCCGCCGTCGAGTGTGCTTCAGTGACGATGTCGCTCGCCTGCCGGGAGTCAAATCTTCACGTCTATACAACAGCAGCTATAGTCATTTAGTATTGATTAGTTCTGTTTATTTTAGTGATTCAGTGTTAAAAAAACAACTTTTAGATCGCGGCCTTCAGCCAGCCAACCCGAAGGGGCCGATCACATGAACAAGGCGCGGTGACAGTAGTGAGACTTCGCCTGAAAGCTGTGTTTTCAGCAGGTCTGGGTCTGGTCCGCCACCCTCTGTGAAGGGGGTCTGACTACAGGCAGTCCGGTGCTTGGGGGGGATGGGTGGTCCTCCCAAGAGCACAAAAAGAAGCAGTCCCATTCTCGATCTTCATCAAGAACTCGGCACTGCTCAACCTCGAGTTCTTCTTCAACCTCCCAGTTGAAGAAGAAGCAGTACTGCTCAAGGTCGCCCTTTGGTATGTCTGCGCATCGATCGTCGGTGTGCAAGGGGCAGGGGTCCAGCTCCGACTCCTCTGGAGTCCCCTATGGTCTCTGTTCCTGGTGACCGACATCCTCGACTCCGGAGTCCCTCCCAACCCCCTGGGGGGTCTTCCGGTGAGCAGTCTCATCATTGGTCCGCTCTTATGGAGCAGTGGGTTCGGCGGTTGTCCCGCCTGTCCGAGCCTGCGGGTCCATCTCTGGGGCCTTCGGGCCTAATGGGTTCAAACCTGCGAGCAGGGCAATTGGGACTTCCTAGTCGTGCGGCGCCTTCTCCAGTGCCATTGACACTGTGCTTTGGTGCTTTTCCCCCTCATATGGCTGTGGCGCAGGGGCCAGCACAGGTACCATTTTCTCCTACTGATTTTCTCAGATCTTCCTCCTTGATGCCGAGGATTGGGTTGGGGCCCTTTGGTGTTTCTGCGGCGCCTAGGGCAGTGCCGCCATCGACTCCTGTCTTTGTGCCACGCCCGGCGCCGTCTTATCTTTCGGCACCGCCCCCTGTGCTGGTGCCATCTGTGCATTTGGCACCACCTAGGGCGCCGTGGTTTTTGACTCCGATTCACAGAGCACCTCCTCTCTTTTTTCCTCCTTTTCCTATATATACTGTCCCTCTGGGGCTAGTAGGGGACAATATTGAGCCTGATCCCGACCTTCGATTAGGAGACAACTTTGACGACGATTCTTTTCTTGGAGTGGTAAATAAACACCCTCCTTCAGCAGAGCCTCTGATCAAGGACCTTTCCTTTAAGTCTCTGCTAAAGAACATGAATTCCACACTCTCTCTCTCTCTCTCTCTCTCTTTCTCTCCAGGCTTCAGAGATTGATCCGGGGAAATTGCTGCGTCTGCAGTATCTGCATATTCCGAATATTCCTGTGGAATTGACTCCCCCGGTGCAGCTCTCTTTTGAAACACTCTCACAAATGGTGTGGGATAATCTGGCACTCATTCCTTCCGTGGCTAAGTCCATTGACAGGAATTACGCCCCCACATGGATCAACCTATCTTGGCCTCTCAAGACTTTGCTGATGCCATAGTTGTCTTGGCAGAGAATGACAAAGCTGTCCTTCCTCAGGAATCTATGGCACATCCAGTAAACAAGGAATCTTGTAAGACTGACAACTTAGGGAAGCGAGTTTTCACTGCCTCTACCCTGGGTATGCGCATTGCTAGCTACCAGGGTTATTTCTCTCAGTATGAGTATGTCCTCTGGCATTCGCTCAAAGCCACTGTGGAAGCTCTTCCAGAGTCAGACATTAGCACAGAGCTTCTCCAGACCATTACTAGAGGCATTGAATCCAACAATCAGCAGCTTAAAGCTGTTATGGACGCCTTTGACACTGCCAAACTTCGGGATTCACAAATGATGCCCAACAGAGATTTATTTGTTTATCATTTGATGGAACATATCTGTTTGGCCTTTAGGTTGAGCAGGCACTAGAGGCCACACAGAAAACTAGAATGGCTATCAAAACAGCCAGGCCGCCATCTGCAGCTCCTCAACGGGGTGAGATTTGGCAGCAGTTTCATAACCGTCAGTCCTTTCATGGCAAAGGCAGAGGTAGCTTCAAAAGAAATCAAGCCCCCCCAGCCACAAAAGAAAATGCAGCAGATGGTACAAGGCCCAAAATCACCTAGTGCCACCCTCTGAGATTCTGGCCCAAGTCCCACCTCAGCTGTCCAAGGGGGACTCTTCCTCAGTGGTAGGAGGGCGTTTGACTCAGTTTTACAACCAGTTGAAGTCAGTCACATCAGACAAATAGTTGCTTAGGATAATTGGCGAGGGTTACTTTCTAAATCTTACAGAAACCCCTGCGGATCATCCAACCAAACGACAGCCCAAGCTGTCGGTCTCTCAGTCAGACCTTGTTGTTTCCAAGATTCAAGGCCTTCTGAACAACAGGGCAGTAGAAGTAGTTCCGCTGGGTCAACGGAACACAGGATTCTACTTCCATTACTTCCTAGTGCCAAAGAAAACAGGTGGTATGCGCCCTATTCTCGATCTAAGGAAGTTAAATTCCTTTACAAGGAGAAATTCAAGAAGATATCACTCGGCACTCTTTTACCTCTGATTCATCAAAATGATTGGCTGGCCTTCCTGGACATGCAGGATGTCTACCAACATGTCCCCATACACCCTAACCACCACAGATATCTCAGTTTTGTGGTGTTGGGTCAGCACTACCAATTCAGAGTCCTGCCCTTTGTTCTATCCTCTGTGCCTCGAGTCTTTACAAAGTGCTTTGCAGTTCTCTCAGGAAACTTGGAATGCAAGTGTTCCCTTATCTGGATGACTGGCTACTAGCAAGTCCCTCCAGACAAGAGACACAGAAAGCCATGGCTACGGCTTCCACGTTTCTCACACCCATGGGAGTTCTGTTGAATCTAGTAAAATCATAGCTACAACCCTCCCAACAGCTCCTCTTCATGGGAGCCCTTCTGGACACCTCCAGCGCAAAAGCCTTTCTTTCAGAGGACAGGAGGAACAACATCCTTCAGATGGTCTATGTCATCAGAGGGAACAACTCAGTTCGAGCCCTCTTGCTGCAGTGGATGCTGGGTCTCATGGCATCCTCAGTGTTCACTGTGCCTCTGGCTCATCTTCACATAAGGACTACTCAGTGGATGCTCAGTACTCAGTGGTCCCCAGCCACACACCACCAGTCCTTTCACATCAAGGTGACAGAACCTCTAAAATGGTCACTTACCTGGTGGATGCAAGAAGACAACCTTCTGAAAGGATTTCCCTTTGCACTACTGGAAGCTCAGATCTCCATCACCATGGATGCATCCCTTCTTAGATGGGGAGCTCGCTGTCAAGATCTCCACACCCTGGGTCAATGGAATCAGGATGAGTCTCAACTTGATATAAATATCCTAGAAATGAGAGCTGTCCAGTACGCAGTCCGTGCTCTGAAGGACATTCTCTGTCACAAGATCATTCTCCTTCTAACAGACAACAAAGCAGTGATGTACTACTTCAACAAACAGGGTAGAGCATACTCTTAGCCCCTGTGCTGGGAACCGATGAGAGTGTGGGAATAGTGCCTGGAGCACAAACCTTGATCCAAGCAGTTTACCTTCCGGGAGTGCAGAACGATCTAGCAGATCATCTCAGCAGAATGGAAATGGATCCTCATGAGTAGTATCTCGACACAAACATCATGCAATCGCTCTTCAAAGAGTGGGGAACACCAGACCTGGACCTTTTTACATCCCCACACAATGCAGAACTGCCTCTATTCTGCTCCACAAATCCAGAACCTGGCTCTTTCTGTCAGAATTCATTAAGACTGCGGTGGACAAGACACTTTCTGTACGCATTTCCTCCTCTTCCTTTAGTTCAGAGGGTACTGCTCAAGCTGGAGGCTCAAGGGGGCAGAATGATGCTCATAACCCCATTCTGCCTTTGTAAGATTTGATTTCCATTAATCAACAGATTATCAGAAGCTTCACTGAGACAGCTTTCACCTCAAACGGACCTGCTGACCCAGAACCCAGTGGTCCATCCCAACCTGAGATCCTTGCACCTCCACGCTTGGCTCCTGAGGAGATAGAAGTGGGTAGGTTTGACATTTCACGTAGGGTCTCAGACATTCTCCTAACGGCACACAAGCTGGTTACTAGAAAAACGTATACGGCAAAGTGGAAACGGTTCTCTATCTGGTTTGCGAAGTCTTCCCTGGACCCCTTCTCCTGCCCACCTAACAAAGTCCTGGAGTGTCTTCTAGACCTGTCAGATACAGGACTGCAATACTCAACCATGAAGGTTCACCTCTGCGCGATCTCAGCGTACCATGAGCCTGTACACTCCACGTCTTTGGCTCAGTTATCTCTGGTTAAGAGGTTCCTTAAAGGTATACTTCACACTAGGCCACCAGTCAGAAGACCGATAGCTGCCTGGGACATTAACCTTGTGCTAGACATGCTCACCCGTAAATCTTTCGAGTCCCTAGCAACTTGTGAGCTGAAGTTCCTGACCTGGAAGACCGCCTTCCTGGTAGCTATTACCTCCCCTTGCAGAGTGTCTGAAATACATGCATTGATCACAGATCCCCCGTATACTGTATTTCACAAAGACAAGGTGGTTCTTCGAACTCACCCTAAGTTCCTCCATAAAGTAGTCTCGGAATTCCATCTGAACTAGCCCTTGGTTCTTCTGACCTACTTCGTGAACTTCCAGAATGAGGGGGAGCGTACCCTGCATTCTCTGGAAGTTAAAAGGGTTTTGTGGTTCTACATAGACAGAACCAAAGAGATCCCTAAATCTAAACAACTATTTGTTTCTTTCAGCATGGCCCGGCTGGGTCAGCCTGTTGCTATCCGATGTATTTCAGCGTGGCTAGTGGCATGTCTTCGCCAGTGCTACTCTATGGCACAGGTTAAACTGGAAGGCAGAGTATACGTTCATTCTACCAGGGCATTTGCAGCATCTCTGGCAGAAATTTGAAATGTGCCCATTGCAGACATCTGCAATGCAGCTACTTGAAGCTACGTGCACACTTTTGTGAAGCACTATGCTTTGGATGTCCATGCCAGACATCATCAATCCTTTAGCAGGGCAATCCTTAATGGACTCCTGTCCTAAGTAAGCTCCTCTCTCCTGCTGCCCTTCTCAGGGGATTATTGTAGCTCGGTACTCTCCCATTAGTGTGAATGAGTGGTGGAGACTTTATATCCAGGAAGGTATGAAAATTATGTACCTACCGTAATTCTTGATCTTCTTGGACGAAGTCTCCACCACTCATTCACACGCCCACCCTCTATCCCCCGAGTTCACTTATCTGTTTTTGGTGTTCACTCCCTCAATGGCTGGGCTGTGAATGCTCTGTTGTGTTGACCCTTCTTATATGGGTCATTCGGACTATCTTATGTCCGACATAGATTAGTTTCACTAGGTTAGTTTATGCTGCACCTCCTTGGTAAAAAAGGTACTGAGGCAGCTGGAGGGTTGACGCCGAGGTAGCCTATATGACATGAGCCAGGCTTGTGGCACTGCTTCCTCGCGGCCCTACCTAGGCGCTGGCCCTCCTGAAGACTTTTGTCTCCCGATGGGTCCTAGCACCTCCAGTGTAGTCCCATTAGTCTGAATGAGTGGTGGAGACTTCATCCAAGAAGATCAAGAATTACAGTAGGTACATAATTTTCATTTCCCTTTGGTGGTGCAGAACCAGGTCTGCATTACTCATGGTTTGGTAGATTTATAGTGGACACAATTCGGCAGTAGCTTTGCTGAGGTGCAGGCAGGAGCTTTGGCTAATCCCTCTTCTGCCATGCTCTTGCAGCTTGCAGGCTGAAGCTTTCTCAACATCTCTGATGGTTGTCCCCTTCTTTCTGGGCTTGAAGTCACATTCTGGCTATCTTTCTGGAAAACAGACCAGGCTGGGACTGGGGTTATCACATTTCAGACCCCCAAGTCTAGGCTGTGCCCCTCAGGGGGAGACGCATATGGCAGTGTATAGCTGGCACACTACCAGGCTGACTCCCAGACCTGTCTCAAATACAGTCTCATACAGTTTCAAGCAATTCAGCTACTTTTAGACACTCTTGCACTTCAACCAGAACTGCTGGCGTAGCAGCCATGGTCCTTTTATATTCAGGAAACAGTCTCAAACGTGGGTGCATCCCCCCCGTGCTGAGCAAGACCCAAATTCTGCACAGCTTCTTTCTCTTTCACACATTACAGCATGTGTATCTAACTTGGCTCCTCCAACCAGATGGTTAGCACAACTGCTGTAGCTTTTCAGAAGGCAGTCTTCTAGGCAAATTTCTTTCTTTCTTTCTCCCATGCAAACCAGGAGCTTAAGGCATGTCTCTTCACCACAACAGCAAGCGGAGCTTAAGGCATGACTCCCCACCAAGTTAGGCACTTTACCTGTCAGTACTTCACTTTCTCAGACGCTTCTCAAAGCACATTTAGAATTGCAGACAATTCTGTAAATGTTCTCAGTTATTCTCACAAGCAGAATAAACAGTTCCTTGGCCAGTTAGCTTCTTGAAACTCCAAACAGAACATTACTTTACAAAGTCCTCTCGGGCAACTCCAGGCGAAGCTCCTACCTCAGGATACTTACCCTTCATTGCTTCAGGCACATTAATCAATCACATAGGCATTCTCAACACTGGACCCTTCACGGTCACTTAGGTGTGCACCCATTCCTTGGCACAAATCAAACTCAGTGTGCAGACAGACAAGTTACTTGTACACCCGGTAGAAGTTTACTCACTCAGAATTTAATGCAGCTTTCCATTATCTGACGTCACAGATTTCATCAGCTGTCTCACCACTAAGGCAGAAACATTCAAGCAGCCCTCTCACGACTGCAAGCAGACTTCTTGCAGCTGTCACACAGCTGAAGATAGTTCAGGTTTCTTCCCCACATTTTCCAGAATGTGGAAAGGCAAATGCTAGCCCTGGGGGACAATATCTGACAACCCAGAGGCCAGCGACTCCAATTCCTGACACATTGGCAGTGCCCCCTTCCCCTTCAGAGGGGCTCCCACTGAACTGACTAAGCCCATTCTCTTTAGCAAGGGCCGGATCCCCCCCTCCCTGTGGAGGGGCTCATTCTGAACTGAACTCAGACAGAAAAGTCCCTGGTGTTTTGGGAGCTCTCTGCAGCTCCTGATTGGCTGAATCCCAGTGTCTGTCTTGATAATGAATATTCATTAGGCCTCCTTGATGCCTGATAGGTTCCTTGTTTGGGCATCCAAATTTAGTCCCTGCTTTTCCCCCACAAGTATCTGGCAAAGTCCGTGCAGTAAATCCTAGCTCCCGATTGGCTGGTTGGCTGCAAATATGACTGCTTTTGACACAGTCCCCCTGCAGTGCACACATTGTAACAACATTAGAGTTCTGGTGCAGCCAGGATATTTATTTTATTTACATTATTGCCCCACTGTTCATTAGCCCCTTTAGTGTACTGTAAAGTGCTCACACTTGTTTAACTTTATTTACCATCCTGTGCCTGTTGCTGCGCTGCTGCTGCTGAAATACACAGTCCCCTGGCAGCAGACAAACACTCACATTAATATTAATGGCGCTCATTAATACTTATTGCCCCAAGCCCAAACACACAGCGCATTTGGCGCTTTTCATTTGTACAGACCTGAATCTTCTCTCCAGCCTTGTTCTGGTCACCGGTCCCCACTCTGCCTGTTTCAAGGGCCAGGACCACCAGGAAGCCATTTGTTTGACCGCAATCATGGTCATATCGTGGGGCGTATGCCCGAGCTGCCAGCCAGCCATGACGCATATGTGGGAGAAGCTGAGACATTTACATTTTATAAATAAAGACCCAAAAAATGCTGTGGCAATGCACGTCTTCCTCAGTGGGTAACCACAAGTTTAAATTTTATGGGATTGAAAAGGTATGTGTGGGCCCCCGGGGTTGAGATATTGATCAACTTTTACTACAGAGGGAAGCCTTTTAACAATTTAAATTGAAACTGGGGATGGGTTTAGGCTTGAATGTTAAATTTTCAGCTGGGACAGTTTTTGATAATGCTTTATATACTATTGTGCGATTCTGACTGTCTTTTTACTATTGAACTGCACATATTGTATATTTTGTAATATAGATTTTTTTTTCCATTTTTCCCTCTCTCCTTTTTCCTCCCCCTCCCATTCCCCGTATTTTTCCTGCCTCTCCTTATTTTAATTGTTGAGTGACGTACCCGTCATTACCCAGCTGAAGAGGCAATCAAAATGAAGTACTATATCTTTAAGATGGGGCTTTAAAATAAGGTGGGATACTGAATGTGTCACACCTTGATAAAGTGCTATTTTGGGGGAGAAACGGTGGTGGTGGCAGGAGTTGTCACTGCTGCTGTTTTTTTTTTTATTTTAAAGTAAAAATGTTATCTTTATCCAAAAGATTTTAGAATGTGGTTACCCTTTTCTTCAGTTAACCCAGCTTTTTGGATGTTTGATACATGGTGTAATACTTCGGCTCCTGGAGGTCCTAACCAGCGCTACCTATCTGGACATTTGGTTTGAAAGACAGCATCCTGGCGGATTCCCTAAGCAGAATCAGCCAGGGAATCATGGATCGACCTTAAACCAGTAGGTTCTGACCACACTGTTCAGAAGGTGGGGCCCTCCCAATATAGATCTGTTTACATCTTGGGAGAACTAGGCTAGCAGAAAAAAACACCCTAAAGCTAAGGTGTCATGGAGATCAAAAGGCAAAACAGCAAAACAAAGCACAAAAACTCCAGCACCACCAACCGCAAAAAAACAGTTACACAAGCAATAATGTTGCAAGTAAAAGCAGTTTAATTCTAATAGTGTGCAGCAATACCTCTCACCAGGAAGAACAGGGCAACAAACCAACACCTCCTACTGGTTTTTCAGGTTCTTTTGTGGTTGGTGGTGCTGGGGTTTTTGTGCTTTATCTTGGAAGACTGTCAGCTCCCACAGTTTTGTTGCAGACCACCAGCCAGAGGGACAGCCCCAGGGAACACCCTCATACTGGACTGGACAGGGAAGTTTCTGCATGCCTTCCAGACATTCACACTCATTCAGAAAGTGCTCTCGAAACCAAGTCTGGGGGCCAGGGTCTTAAAAATGGGGGCAGGAGTAGTGGTGCCCCTCCAGTAGTAGCCATCTTTGCCCTTGCAAAAGTTGCCCAGTGAAGGGGCGGGGGGGGCGTTGTCCCTCCATCCATCCTGTCTGTCCCTGCCTGCTCTCCCATTCGGAGGTCAACTACGACTGCATCACTTCTTGTTACATTGGTCTGATAGTACAGTGGACAAGTGGGTGTTGGACATAGTGGGCAGAGGATTGCCTCTTCAAGGCTCTCTCACCTTACCACCTCCAGGCGCCTCAAAGAGTTCAGGGCATCATGTCACTGGACATACTGTCTGCCATTTGGATGGACATTGCTCAGCTCCTTGCAAAAGGAGCAATAGCCCATGTCCTGGATACCCTGGCCCAGGGTTACATGTTCAGGTACTTCCTGGTCCCGAAACAGATTGGGGACTGGCATCCCATACTGGAGCTGCACAATCTGAACCAGTTCATGCAGAAACACAAGTTCCAGGTGGTCACTGTGAGTCAGATATGCCATCACTGGAGCAGAACATGTGGTTCTTCTCCCTAGACCTCCAGAATGCGTTATTCCACATTCCTATCCATCCATCCCACAACCGTACCTTCGGTTCTGAGCAGAAGGTGTCCTGTAACAGCTCCAGGTCATGCCCTTTGGCCTCTCTTCCATGCCCAGGATCTTCACCTAATGTATGACAGTAGTGGTGGCCCACCTGCAGTGCCTCTGGTCACAGTGAATCCCTACCTGGATAACTGTCTGTTAGCCAGTCCCTGCAGAGAGGCTGTGTAGAGGTCCAGAAAGGTGGCTCTCCAGATTTGCCAAGACTAGGGCCAGTTGGTCAACCTGGACAAGTCTGAACTTGCACCGAAGCAGGTGCTCAAGTTCATCTGGGCAGAACTAGACTCCCTGTGGGCCAAGGCCTGCCTCCCTGTGGACTGGGCACTGGATCTTACCTTCTTTGCCCAATCATTTCAGGTTGGGCTGTCAACACCCTGCCCCGGGATTTCATGGGGCTGCTAGGGTACATGGCATCCTGCACCAGTGTGGTCTGTTGGGCCTGCTGGCAGATACACCACCTCCAGTGGGAGTTAGGCCTTCATTGGTCCCAACTCCTAGGCTGCTTGGACCAGCTGGTCACAGTGATCTAATCAATGTGGGATGCCATCCAGTGGTGGCTGATCCCAAAATACCTGGAAGAAGGATTCCCGTCTGTCCACCCAGATAAGACCATCATGTTTACAACAGATGCGTCCTTGGTGGGGAAGGGAGTGCACCTAGGTGACCACAGAGCTCACTGGTTCTGGTCACCCCAGCAGTCCCGTCACCACATAAACCTGCTGGAGATCCATGCAGTTTGTTTGGCTCTAACAGAATTTGCTCCACTAGTCAGGGGTCAGGTTGTAAAGGTCCAGATGTACAACACCATGACCCTGCTCTACCTGAACAGGCAGGGCAGAACTCTATCCCTTCCCTTGTGTTGGGAGGCACTCCACTCCTGGACACTTGTTCGTAGCCTGGATGCAGATCTCCTGGCAATCCACATTGCAAGAGAAAACAATCAGCTGGTGGACACTCTCAGTAGGGTAGGAGAGATGTCACACAAATGGTCCCTGTATCAGGGGGTGGTTAATCACCTGTTCTACCAATGAGGCACACCCTTGGTGGACCTATTTGCTTCCTGGGAGAATGCCAAACTGAGGCTGTTTTGTGCCCACTCCCCACTGTCTGGGACACTGCTGGGAGATGCCTTCACAAGGCCCTGGATCGCGGGCCTCGTATATGCCTTCTCTCTCTTCCCCTTAATCCACAAGGCGGTGCTCAAGGCCTGAAAGCACAAGTCATGGATGATCCTGATAACTCCAGACTGGCCATGGCAGTTCTGGTACTCAGATCTCCTCAGCCTCTCCATCTGGACCTGCTGACCAGACAACAGGGAATGCTGCTGTACCTGGGCCTTCAGTCCCTGCACCTCACGACCTGGTTCCTGAGAAGCTAGCATTCCAGGCCTTGGATTTCTCAGAGAATGTGTTCCACACAGTGGAGGCCTCCAGGAAAGTGTCAACTGGCAGATGCTATGCCCTAAAGTGGAAGAGGTTTTCCATTTGGTGTCAGGGCAAAGGCCTTGATCCCCTTGTCTGCCCTGTGGCTAGCATCCTGGACTTCTCTGGTCCTTATCCCAGCTGGGATTGTGGACAGTAACCCTTAAAATGCACTTGGCAGTGATCTCTGCATCCCTGCCTGGTGGTCATCTGCTGTCTTCTCCCTCCAAGCCCCATCACGTGCTGTCCCTGAGACTTATCTCTGACACATCAGTGCCCTACGGATTACCCCCCCCCCCACCATGGCAGAGCTTTCTGGGTTCCCCAAGCCCAGTTGGAGTTACAGGTGGGTTGTGGTCGGGAGACCAGTGAGCGGTATGGGGGCTGCAGAAGGGAGAGGGCTTCACTCTGTTGCAGGTCAGAGAGGTATTTTTGGCTTTGGTCCCCTCCTCGCGGGCATTTCATGAGCTAGGACCCAGTGGATGGTGGCATGTGAGCGTGCAGATGTCTGGGCCAGAAAGCACCTGCCCTCTTTTCATGGCTGTGCTGCACTACCTCCCTGTAGTCACCGAGGTGGCAGTAGTCAAGCAGAGCAGGCATCCCACCCTCCCCGGAGGAGCAGAGTGTCCTCTGGAGTGTTTGAAACTCCTCCCCCTGGCTGACCCCTGACAACTCAGGCTCGTTCCTGAACCCTAGTCACCAGCATCATGAGTTGTGGCTTTAACGTTACGCTGATGGGCCAGCTTGCCATCTCTGCTTACTGGATGGAGGCTGGTACACAGTGACTCAGGAGAAGATGGTTGCATGTGGTTTCAAAGGTCTGGACCACCTGTCCCTTCTGGTACATGAACCACCTCCACCATGAGACTTATTGCTGGTACTGGTGATGTTCATGGGCAAGCCTTTTGAGCCAATCCACAGCTGTGATATGTCACACCTGTCATAAAAGACAGTCTTCCTGGTGGCCATTACATCAGCCAGAAGGAGTGGGGAGCTCCAGGCAGTCTTGGTGGAGTCTCCTTACCTGCTCTTCCACAGGGACAAAGTCGTCCTTCATCCCAACCTGAAGTTCCTCCCAAAGATGGTTTTGGAGTTTCACCTTAACTAGGTGATTAACTTACCAGTGTATTTCACCAGACCATCTTCAGAGGCCAACTTTAGGCTTCATACCCTGGACCTGCGGAGGGTGCTTTTATTATGAAAAAGAACATGGCTGTGTTCAGGGACAGGCTTGCAAGCTGTTCGTCACTTACGCTGAAACCGCACCTGGCAAACTGGCAGCAAAGCAGATGATTGTTAGGTGGATCACCCATTGACCTCTGCTGTAGGTTGGCTGGTATGCAGCCTCCCGCATGCCTTAGGGCTCATTCCACCAGACGTATTGCTGCCTCAGTGGCTGCTTCCAGGGACATCCCTATCCAAGAAATCTGCAGGACTGCTACCTGGAAGTCGGCACACACCTTCCTTTCCCACTACTGCATTGACTTTGAGTCATGCTGGGATTCTGGCTTTAAGACCTCGGTTCTCTAGACTCTGTTCACCACATAGGGGTGCGCACCTTGCCCCCTCCTGCCAGAGAACTGCTAGGATTTTGCCAGAGTGGGGATAAGTGAACCATATCCACACCCCTGGAAAAATAGTTACTCATTTGTAACCATAGTTCTAACCCCATGCATTATTCTATATTCCTAACTCTCTGTAGTCTGCCTCCTAAGCAGAACTGCCCGAATCAAATGGAACTTTATGCAAATGATAGAACTATCATTGGCTCATGACACATATTCAATCTGCTGCCCTTATCTGCTGCAATGTTCCATCAGCGTCTCAGATTTCTTACTCCGCCTGACAAGTCAAGACGCTCAGGAGACATCCCTTAGGTCATTTTGTGGCTCATTGTGAAGTATAAGTATTTTATACTTTATTATTCTTACTGCTGCCTTTGTTTATTGTTAATTTCTTTCATACGTTTAGTTTAGTTTTTAGAGTTAACTGTGTTATTTTGCTCAATTCCTCACGGTTCGGGATAACCGCTGAGGAACAGGGGAGTTTCTGAGATTTTCCTGAAATTTTTCCACTATCTAGAATATTACTTAGTATATTAAAACTTATTTATGTAACCCCTAGATGGCGCTATCTCAGGGGCTACTACCCCTGCCTGATTTGCCACTAACAGGTTGAGGGGCCTGGATCCAATGGCGGGTGCTTCCACCCAGAGGTCAGGGTTTGCAATAGTTAAACTTACTTGGTCACAGCCCTCTGGGACACTGCAACCCCCCTTTCTTCCCACTAGTGGCCCACACAATATATCAGAATTACCTTCACAGTATACACTTACCCCCAGGACTAGTTACGGCACTGGGACCTCCTGTGAAATAAGATACAGTGCAACAATCACAGTACAGTACTTTAACATAGACAAATACCTCAGGCAGTATAACTTTGCTGAAACAAGCAGCTCTGATTTATTTAGGGGATATAACAAGGACAGGGAAATCAGGTTAATTAAGCTTATCACTTTACTATCTACCTATGGCTCTGTGCAGGCCTATCCCTACCAGTTACTGTCCCTGGGCACCAAGCCCTAGTGGGCTAGTCCAAACCAGTGGCAGCTGGTAGGGGCCCTTCACACAGTGAAAAGAAAAATTAGTTTAAACAGTCAGCAGTACAGTGATTCCATTTGGATTTAATGTGACAATTCAACAGGGAGCGACCCTGAATTAGTACTCACGACCTCCAAACAAGATAGGGTCCTTCAACGTCAGCAGGGCTACTCTTGAGCTCCAATGAGACTCTTCACACATTTATATGGTAAAAAAGAAAGTACTATACCAGGCAGGCTGCTTCTCTATCCCGATCGCAATTACTGCACAATACCCAGGAGAACACACAGCAGATTCAGTTCCTGACAGACCGAGTGCAATTCAACAATTTCTCCAGTCTTCTACAGGGTGAGCCTGGTTTCTACTCTTCAGAGATCCTTTGATTCTTTTCACAGGACGGATTCAGTCCTAACAAGCAGTTACACAAGCTGCAGACCGTAACTCTGGGCCTTACACACGTTTTTTGACTGAAACTGTGCACTGAAGGAGCACAGGGTTTCTTTCCCCTTCACTGCCAGAGCTAAAACTGAAACTCCAACAGACAAAACCGGGCACTTCCTTTGAGTTCCTCCCAGTTCTTGACTGGATTGGCTGTCACTCACAATAGACTGCTGCTGTTGGTCAAAAAGGCGCAAGTCTAACTACATCTCCCAGAGTCACTGCCCATACAATCCTCTTGTGGCTGGCTCAGATTATGAGTCAAGTTCTGATTCGTCAAGGCACCATTTTAGAGCTAGCTTACCCCACACTGATTGGTCCAGTTCAGCAGTTCAAAACCAGAATGGGGAACTAGGCAGACACAGTTCTGACTGCAAAGAAAGCAGGTTAGACAAACTGTAATTTCATCATTACTGTAAATGATTTCTGGCAAACAGTTACATCTTTCAGATAGGTTCCTTTGCACTCCTAGTGACTGCAAAAATGGAGTGAATTGGCAGCAGCTCGAGTGGTACTCAAACAGAGAAGCACACAGTCCCCCCATACAAACTAATTATGTCTGCAAGCAGACAGCTCTTAAAGAGACAGTACCAGAGGCTCTAAAAACACTCACTGATAAATGGCTTAAAGGCCAAACACCATTCAGGCTTGGAGCATTCAAGCAAGCTCCTGGAAGTCTTTTGGGAACCCCCATTTGCAGGGGGGGTTACATTTAAATAATTGTTTCTGAAACCGCTGGCCCAAATCTTTCAACTACTAACCCGGTTGCTGTGAACTGCTAACCTGGTTCTGAGTTTAAAACTCTTGGTTCATTTTCGGAACCTGATCAGTTCCGGAACTGACAAAAAAAAAGACTTTATTTTGTTTGCGGTTGTGGTTTTTTCTCCTGTAAATGGAGTTGTCTGAAAAACCCAAAAAAAAGACTGGTCCTTCAGGTTTTAAAAATTGTCTAAAGTGTGCGAACGTTTTTCCAGAGCAGACAAGCATGAACGCTGTGTAGTCTGACTGGAAACTGAACATCTTTCTACAGACTGTGAAATTTGCAAGTCTTTTCCACAAAAAACAGTGTAAAAAAGATTGGAAAGGTTGCAAAACAGACTTGACAAGGGTGCTTCCAGCTCTGACCAGCCAACACCCTCCAAATCTGCGGGTGAAACCGCTGTCTCTTCTTTACACACCCCTGAAAAGGGTGATACAGGCACCTTAAAAAGGATGGGTGGTCCAGTGGACTCACTGGCCCCCTCCAAGAAAACCAAAAGGACAAAGCATGTCGAACTCCAGCATAACCTAAAGGGGTTTCTTATATGCCTCACAGCCTGCCAACTGCAGAGGAGATTGCCCAGGCCATGAAAGTTATTCAGGCAATACAGGGTTTTATACCTGCCCCTGCCCTCCCTCCTCCAAGGGTTCAAGAACCAACTCCTTCCTCTGAACTCCCCTCCCAGGAGATGGAGTATGGGGATTATGATTAACCAGAAGTTGATGATGGTGAGCCCATTAAACCGGAGATCTCACCAGGGCAAGAATTTGGCTCTCCTCCCAGACCAGATTTTTCTTCTCATTTTTCCTTTGTAAGGAAAATAGTGGATGCTCTTGACTTAGCTACTACAGAGGCCATAGAAGATGAGGAGGCTGAATATCTGGAGATGATGGGGCTAACACCCACAAAGAAAATTATCCTGCCAATAAATACATTCTTTAAAAAAGATTTATTTAAAATCTTGCAGAACCCAAATTCTGTCCCGCCTCTGGATAAAAAGGCAGATAAGAAATACCAGCTGGACAGGCAAGGGGCTGAATTTCTTTACTCTTACCCTGATCATCAGGGTATAGTCTAGCAGGCAGCCTGTGAGAAGGTGAGGGTTCCTCTATCCTCTCATCCACCTGAGAATTATTCTAGGAAGATAGACAGCATGTCAAAAAAGGGGTATTTAGCCACCTCCCTGGGGGTAAGACGGTCTAATTACCAGGCCTGTGCTGCACAGTATCAAAAAGACACTGTGGCAGTCAGTTTTGGTAATGTCAGAGAAGGCTCCCTCCCCTCTCTCTGATGACCTAGCAGAAACAGCAAGGTTTGGACTGAAAGCATCTAAATACCAGTTCCAAATGGCAGCAGATGCCAGTGACAGTGCTGCTAGGTGGATGGCTCTGACTGTAGCCCTGAGAAGGCTTGCATGGCTGAGGGTTACTAATTTGACACATGATACCTAGGCTAAGGCCATGGATTTTCCTGTTGAGGATCACTCTTTCTTTGGCAAACACACTGAAGATTATATGAAAAAGGTGGATGAGTACAAGGCCACCTACAAAAGTAACTCCTCCAAGAAAAGGCCTTCTCCTTCATATAGGCCTCATGGGAGGGGAGGCAGAGGAAGGACACCCTATGGTAGGTCCTTCTGTCAGGCACAGGCTGTCCCACAGCTGCAGCCTTACCCACAGTAGACTGGGTACTATAGGGCCAGAGGTAGGAGGGGCTCCAGAAGAGCTCCCATTCCACCCAGGCTCAGTCACAACCAAAATAAAATCCCTGACTCAGTTGTCAAGGCCACCTCCCTAGTACCAGTAGGGGGCAGACTGACTCACTTTTTCCAGGCCTGGCAGGCCATCACCACAGACAAGTGAGTTTTGGAATTAGTGAGTCAGGGTTTGTCCCTGAGCTTCAAGTCTCTTCCTCCTCCGAAATCAAAGCTGTTCAAGCCAGCTTCTCTTCAGGAAAGACAACTTTTGGAAAAAGGGGTTCGAACCTTGCTCCACATAAAAGCAGTGGAGCCTGTACCAAGGCCTCAGAGAGGAAGAGGTTTTTACTCTTGGTATTTCCTCACCAAAAAGAATGGGGAGTGGCGGCCTATTCTAGACCTCAGACATCTGAACAAGTATCTAGTAAGACCAAGGTTCAAAATGGACACTTTGTCCCTGATCTTGCCAGTCATTCAAAAAGGAGATTGGCTGGCGTCTCTGGATTTAAAGGATGCCTATTTCCACATCCCAGTAAGAGAGTCTCACAGGAAGTACCTCAGGTCCAGACTTCCTTTAGGTCACCACCAATTCTCAGCCTTTCCCTTCAGCCTCACCTCAGCGCCCAGGGTGTTCACAAAATGTCTGGCAGTGGTAGTGGCATATCTAAGAAGGCTGGGAATCTCAGTTTTTCCCTACCTCGATGACTGGCTAGTTATGGGAAAGTCAGCACAACAGGTGAAAGATCACCTGGTAATAACACAAAATCTGTTACAGTCTCTGGGATTCCTGATAAACCAGGAAAAATCCATTCTCAGTCCAGTACAGGTCCTGCACTTCATTGGAGCAGACACTTTACAAGGAAGAGCCTTCCTTCCCAAGCACAGGGTCCAGAGCATCCTGCAACTGATTACCTCATTCAGGTTGGGCAAGCCATGTCCAGCAATGCCATACTTGCAGATCTTGGGATATATGGCTGCAGCAACAGGAGTTGTCTTGGGAGCAAGATACCGAATGAGGGATATTCAGTTTCATCTCAGAGTACACTGGTGCCAAAGAAAAGACAAAATGTCAAAACCAGTTCCAGTAATAAAAACTGTGCTTCAGTCTCTACAGTGGTGGAAGGATGCACACAGTCTAAGAGCAGGGGTTCCCTTTCAGAGGGAAAACCCATCAGTTATCCTTACAACAGACACCTCTCTGCTGGGATGGGGTGCTCACTTGGGAGAGCACACTACCCATGGCACCTGATCAGGTGCAGAGTCACTACTACACATAAACTTATTGGAGCTCCGAGCAGTATTTCTGGGTTTAAAAGTCTTCTCTCATCTGGTACAGGGCAAAGTGGTGGAGGTCAGGACAGACAGCACCACCACACTGTACTACATAAACAAACAAGGGGGAACAAGGTCAGATCCTCTGTCCACAGGGCCATGAAAATACGGGAATTGGGCTACTCACTAAAGGCCTCCCTGCAGACCATTCATGTACTAGGCAAAGACAATACCCTGGCAGACGCTCTAAGCAGAATCAACCAGGCACATCAGGAATGGTCTATAAACAGACAGGTACAGTGTTCAGAAGGTGGGGCACACCAGAAGTGGATCTCTTTGCCTCCCAAGAAAACCACTTACTGCCCCTATTCTGTTGCAGACCACCAGCCAAGGGCACAATCCCACTGGATGCCCTGGCTCTAGACTGATCAGGAAGATGCCTGTACACCTTCTCTCTTTTTCCTCTTATCTTCAGAGTACTGATCAAGCTCTGGTCACAACCTGCATCTGTGATCTTAATAGCACCAGACTGGGCCAGACAGCCATGGTACCCCTTACTACTGTCCATGTCAGTGTCCAAACTGATATATCTTCCCAGGAGGCACAATATCTTGACCTCCTGCCAAGGGAAAATCTTGTACCCGAACCTCAAGTCTCTCAGACTCAAGGATTAGCTCTTGAGGACTTAGAATATTCAAGTCTAAATCTCTCTCAAGCTGTCCTGGATATCCTGAAAGGATACAGGAAGCCTTCCACTAAGAAAACCTGTTCTGCAAAATGGAAAAGATTCTCTATTTGATGTGATGCCAAGGAGATTTCTCCTTCCCTGGCAGAAATCCCAGTGTTACTGGAATACCTCACATACCTGCATTCTCAGGGGTTAAACTACACATCCCTAAAAATACATCTGGCATCAATTTCAGCTTACATTTCTGCTGGGAAAAGTATTTCCATAGCAGCTAATCCCATTTTCACAAAGGATTCCATGTCAATATAGTGAGGTTTACTGGGCGATTACAGTTTGGGCGAAAATAAATGAGCGATGACATGTACCACGACTGCACATCCTGGCAACCGCACACCATCGTGAATGCAGTTTGATCTACCCATTGTCCCAGCCACTAGAGCAATATTCAGACACACCTACCCCAGTTTACAACCTAACATTTATGCATTTGTGCTCCTCCCCCTGCATCCCCAAGGGGGGCTGTGCCCCCCGAACCCCCCTATCTTTTAAATTCTTACTCCACGCCACTCACTGATGGTGGAGGTAGGCTACATGTCCCGTTGCCAGAATGGTCAGTCACTATAAATGCCTTTTCCATCATCTGTGTCACTCGCTCATTGCAGTGCGTGCTGTACATGTGCACTCGCTCGAAGTGCAGTCACTGTACAGCATTTACACACATAACTTCACTGTAATTGAATCGCTAAAGTTATGTGATACCTTCAAAAAGTTCTTCAAAGATTTGTGCCATATACCCTCTCCTATTAAGGAACCAGTGCTGGTGTGGGACCTGAACATATGCATTGCTCAGCTCATGAAACCTTCTTTTGAGCCCATGTCTTCGGCTCATCTTCAATATGTCACATGGAAAACTTTGTTTCTGGTCGCTATGACTTCTGCCAGAAGGATAAGTGAATTACAAGCATTATGTGTGGAAAAGGACTACCTCTCATTTTACAATGATAAAGTAGTGCTTCGAACTAACAGGAAATTTCTTCCTAAGGTGGTTTCTGATTTCCACCTAAATCAATCCATAACACTGCCAGTCTTCTTTACTGAACGTGCCAGCTCAGGTGAGCGCAGACTCCATAGTCTGGATGTAAAAAGGGCATTAAGTTACCATGTGACACACACCAGGGACCATAGAAGTGATAAGCAACAGCTTTTTCTCATTTATGGGGATGTGGGGAAAGGTACCCCAGCATCAAAGAGATCTATATCTTGCTGGATAGCTCAGAGTATTCAATTTTGCTATTCAAAAGTTGGAAAACAGGCCCCAACAGGTCTAAGGGCCCATTCAACAAGGGGCACAGCTGCTTCTGTAGCAGCCTCAAGGGCTATCCCCTTAGTAGAGATCTGTAAAGCAGCTAATTGGAAAACTACACACTTTTGTTAAACACTACAGTTTGGACATGCAGTCCAGAAGTGATGCCAGGTTTGGCACAGCAGTCCTGCAAAGCCTCTTTCCTAAATAGGTTCTCTGCCCACCACCAAAGGTACTGCTTTGAAGTCTGCAGAGAGTTAGGAATATAGAAGAATACTTGGGGTTAGAAGAAAAAGTTACTCACCTTAGTAATCTTGTTTCTTTCAATGTATTCGTCTATATTCATAACTCTCCCTCCCTGCCTCCCTTCCAGAACCAGAACCTCTGCATTCCTACCTGAGTCTTTTTGGTTTATTAGTCCCAAACACAGGCATACATGTTTTAATCCTAATGGAAACTGATTTTCCCTTTCTTTTCTAGGTGTTTCTGGCACTTCAGAAAGGGATCTTGTTAATATTATTATTATTATTATTACTATTGTATAGATTTCATGCTGTCTTTTGACAATTTTAGTAGTTACACTACATAGGTGTAGTTAGGTAGTATAGTATGGGTTGCCTTGTAGGCTCCTTAGAAATCTGAGACGTTGATGGAACGTTGCAGCAGATAAGAGCAGCAGTTTGAATATGTGCCATGAGCCAATGATAGTGCCATCATTTGCACAAAGTTCCATTTGCTCCGGGCATTTCTACTTAGACTGCAGAGAGTTATGAATATAGAAGAATACATTGGAAGAAGCAAGATTACTAAGGTGAGTAAATATTTCTTCTAGGAGTGGTATATGGTTCACATCCACACAACCCACCCGGCGTCCCCTAGCAAGTGGAACATGGATTCTTGCTTCCAGTGTGCAAGATCTGACATCAAGGGGTGGAGTCAAAGGATATACTGCCTTGGTGGTGAGAGTAGCTTAGCTTAAAGATGTCCAGCCAATCTGACCATTCCAATGGAACAGCCAGACTGTAGATGTGAACCATATACCATTCCTAGAACTACAGTTACAGATGAGTAACCTGTGTTTCTCTTCCCCCTCTCCCCAGCATGCATCTGGAAACAGACTGTTACTAACTCATCATGCTCTTCTTGGCAAAACTTTTGTTTCAATGGCCTATGCATCCAGTATAGTGTTATGCTTGTGCAACTGTGTTAGTTTCGTTTTGGCCATTCACACTCTCTATTCCAGAGGAATTACCACCCTGTAGGGGTACCAAAGGCAAGGAACCCTCGAAGAGGATTCCACCCCTAGAGGTGTCACGGGACGATTCCCATGGCTAAAGGTACCTTAGGAAGGATCCCAAGGAGAGAAGTGCTGCCGCTGGAGAAGGAGGAGGGGAGGAAGGTGGGGCAAAGAAAAAAGTGCTTCAGAAGGAGGCTGAGAGGAACTGCTTATATAGCTCAGGAAAGTGGGAGTGGCTGGCTGCTTGTCCACTGAACTACAGGCCAAGCCTTCCAATTCAATGGCCTATGCAGCCAGTATAGTGTTATGCTTGTGCAACTGTGTTAGTTTGGTTTTGGCCATTCACACTCTCTATTCCAGAGGAATTACCACCCTGTAGGGGTACCAAAGGCGAGGAACTCTCGAAGAGGTGCCTCAAGATGATTCCCCTGGCTAAAGGTACCTTAGGAAGGATCCCCAAAAATAATGAAGTAATACAAAGCATATAAGCAAGCAGTAGCTGTGACGTAGTAGTAGATAAAGCATCAGGCAGCTTGATAACGTAATAAGAGATGCCTTGATAACATAATGAGATGCACAGGTTAATAATACCATGAGTTCGGTGGGTAGCGCTAGAGAATGAGGGAACCTCCTAAGGAGAGAGGGAACGGCAAGTAAAGACACCATCCACCTCCATCCAACAGCGGAACCTACCTAATAGAATTAGGAAACACTAACTACTGCTAACTAACTTTTATGACCTGAGGCACAGAGGAGAGAAGAAAACACATTTGAGGAGGAAATCTCTGGGAATCCAAGGCCTAGGTCGCCTTCCTTCCAGGCTGGGATATTTTATTTAGTGACGGCTCTGTAGCTGTGATTTGGAAACTCAATTAAAGGAAGGTGGAAAATATTCCAATTTGGTGGAAAGCTCTCACTCAATCCCTCTAGCGGGAACACCGTGGAGGGTTGCAAGAGTGCTCTGCGACATCGGGGGCAACCAAGGTGGGAGGAGGAGAGCAACGACTGCTGAGGCACTCACCTGGCCTATTCGCCCTAAACACAAACCAGGTGAATCAGAGGCAGTCATTGGGAGCATGCGGTGAAGGTGCCTTGCTCGAGAAACCACTAAAGCCAATGGATAACCGTTCTAGTGGAACCACTACAGCCAAAGGAGATCGGAGTAACCACCCTTCACAACTAGTCTTAAACTCTACACCAGGCGCTGCTGTTGTGTCAGCAAACAGCTAAAGCCAAGCCCGGAGCAAGGACATTCCCAGCTATGGGCCAGGTGAGAAGGACCCCGTCCCAAGTCGGGCACTCTCAAGATGCAGACTTAAATGCAGAGCGAGACCGTCGGCTGCAGGGAAGCCCTGCTCCAGAATGGTATGGCTGGCATGCCCCAGAACTGATAAGGAGCTGAATGAGCATTAAGTGCTGAGACCTTGCAAAGGTCGGATGCAATAGTGAGTGCAGCAGACATCCCAGAGTCTGAAGCTGAGGGGATGGTGGTAGGCATTAAGCAAAAATTGTGTAAGCAAGAGTGGACCTGCACATAGGTCAGTAACAGTGTAGCAATAGTAGGACCTGCACGTAGGTCTGCAAAACATAGTAGCAATGAAGCAGCACTGTGAATAGTGGGGCAAGCCAGCCAGGCATTCAAAAAGCCAGTAAAGGTGACACATACTCTGAGGATTTGTCGGTGTCAGAGAGACAGGATTTAGAACATAAGTAATTAGCCATACAGGGCCACGACTCCGAAAACACCTCCAAGTCCCTGCCGTAGGAACAAATTCTGATCAGATCTACCACAGCTGCATAATGAAGTTATTGAAGTTGTGTGGAATTGTTAAGGAGGTATGGAGAAACAACACAATGATTTGTAAGTAATAAGATTTGATTTAGTTTCTGTTCTAAGGAAGGTATACGCGTTATTAGGAAAATACATGGAGGTGTACATTTTAATGGAAGGAATAGGAAGCAATATAGGTTTACAAAAGAACACCAGAGCAAATGCCACTGATGTATGTGTCATCCCAGATGATATTGACTGGACAACCAAATTTTAAAGAATGCACAATTGCACATACCCCCAATAATGCAAAGCATCATGGGTAACTTATGCAAATCCCAATTATGGTACAGAAGGTGGCAGTACATGAAAAATTAATGGCTGGCATATGTTCAGCCTTGGGATTATTTGCACAGGTTTTTGGTTTTTTAGAGAAACGTTTTTTGTCCATGAAGTGATGTAGGTTATATTTAAGCAATGTGTTGATGTCAAGAAGTCATGTGTAATGATGATGGACTGTTGGCAGAGAAAATGTGATAGTAACTTTCAGAGGGGGTCGCTTTTGATAAGGGCAAGGTAGTTATGCTTGTGATAATGGTAATATTAGGAAAGCATGAGGTCTATGCAGAAGTGGAGTACAAATATGCACAGTTTCAAAAGTATTTGCTCAGGGTGCAGGCAAATGTGATAGGCAGGTTTGTTTTGGAAATCGGTAAAAATAGTGATTCATGCAATTGATAGAAAGATAATTATATAGACATGCAGGCCCTGTCCACGCTACCTTTGAAAAAGCTGTAATGGATTCAAACCATTACAGACTGTAAACGTTACAGTGTGTCCACACTGCCAGTGAACAGTGTGGATAATGGTTTGAAAACATTACAGCCTGTCCACACTGAGTGCGATAGTGTGTGTGGTCTCAGCCCTGTAGTAGCAGTGCACATCCTGTGGTGCACTCGGTGATGACAGCTGCATTTTGAGATGCCTTCCTACATGTCCTATGGAGTACTGTGTCTATGGCACAGTCATATTATGTAAATAACTGTATTTCACTGTTATGAGACACACTTATGTTGTGGAGGTGACAGAGAGAGGTTCGAGGGAGGGGGAGATCCGTATGTTAGAATTGGGGGCTATGTCAGTGAGGCGGAAGGGGAGAGAGAGAGAGAGAGAGAGAAAGAGAGAGAGGGGGAGACATGGCATCAGTTCTGCCAGTATTAGGGCACCTAGGCACAACAGGCTTTCATGTACTGCTGCTGTATGACTGAAGGCAGACCCTCTACTACAGCCTTCAGTGTTCCCCACCGCTCCACTTTACACAGTGCCACACATCTACTGTCCACTGCAACAGTGCTCCATGATGCACTCAGGAGCTCCACTAATGCATGTGTTCACTACTGACACTGCTGTGCAGGTAGTATTGCTGCCACATCACACATGGGCAGGCAGGGTACTCCCAACACTCGGCACAGTGAGAAGAGTAATCAAGGACAGTACACGGATACCATCAGGAGGTGGCCCTCAGGGAGGCAAGTGCGGATAGAGACGTAGGTTAGGTGGGAACATGGGGGTACCCCCGGGGGTGCGCATACAGCTGTCAGGTTACTGTGGTATGGAGGCATCCCAGTATTGCAGCTTACACCCGTACTCCACACTGCTGTCTGCATATGTCCTAGTAGTCTCCGACCTCCCTGCATGCAATGAAACAGTGCTGCAATGCATGCAAGTAAAGTGGGAGACTGGAGGCTACACGGTGGAGCATTTAGACACACACTGGTAACTTTACAGGACTGTAACTGTTACAGAAACCGTTGTTGAAACCACCTCATAACAGGTTTCTGTAACGGTTACGAAAATGCCTTCTTTAACGTTACCAGTGTAAACGCAAACCATTACGGTAACAGTTTGACCCCTCTGTAACGTTACAGAGGTTTTTTTTTAGTGTAGTGTGGACAGGGCCATAAATAGAGAGAGAGACACACAGGCAGAATAGGAATGGCAGTGAAGTACTGAAGTGATGCCAACCCCACCCCCACCCTGCAGACATGGACAGGCATTAGGGTATGCCTTTGGGTCATTGCCCATAACGCTCATGCCATTTCACCTCACCGCACCCTGCAGACACAGACAAGAGTCGAGGTGTGCCTTGGGTGTTCAAACTTTGCACTCACCCCATTCCATAATGAAATACGCTGAAATGGGTACAGTATAAGAGAATGGAGTGAACTTTGGGGCTGAAGAGTCAAAGGCACACCTCGATACCTGTCATTGGCTGCAGGGTGGGGATGGGGGTGGAATGGTGTGAGCATTACTGTTGACAATCCCAGGTCACACCCCTGATGCCTGTCAGTCCCTACAGGGCAGGGTGTTATGGTTAGAAACCCTAATGCCCATGGCATTTCTTGGTATTTTCACTCCAAGTTTTCAGCATGGGCTTTTTGTGACCCCACTGCATGAACAGTGACACTATCAGTTCATTAGCGGAAAGGTGCTTTTGCACAGTGACTGTGCCATTTGCCTCCACAGGTGCAAAAACACATTTTAAACAGGATGTAAAAAATGACAGCTGTACTGTTTATGAGGAGGTGTAAAATAATGGTAATGTTGAAAATCTACAGTGAAACTATAAAAAAAATGGTGACGTCATGACAGTGCTCCTGCTAATGTATATATTTTTTCAAATTCCTATGCACACCATTGTTTTCATCTCTACTGCTGTTATGTGACTTCTTAACCTAGCAACAGCATTTAATGCATTACGTTATAAGGACAAGTAAATGTTTTTAATACATTTACAAACAGTTACATAAACTTAATTTCCTTCATAGAATAATTGAATTTAGTAACAATGGTAGTACAAAGCAATTAATCAGACAACTTGAAACTATAACTGCTTTATATTGTACATTGACACCCCATAAGGACCTCCTTGAAATTGAGATGCGAATGTCACACATTTATCAGTTTTCTAACAGGAATATTTTACTATCCTAAATACATTTCTTGCTTCAGTAACTGCTCAGCACATCTGTTGCATGATCTACTTACTGACATTTTACATCTGCTATGCAATGTACTGCTGCTATGGCTGTATGGCTGAGAGGGATCGGGGGGTGGTAGTGGATGTCAAGATGAACAACTCAGAGACTTGTAGGAAAGCAGCGGCCAAGGCCAACAGGATGCTGGGATGCATTGCTAGGGGGATCACCTCCAGAAGGAGGGAAGTGATACTCCCTCTGTATAACTGCTTGGTAAGGCCGCACCTCGAGTACTGCGTGCAGTTTTGGAGGCCAGACTTAAAGAGGGACATTGAACTCTTGGAAAGGGTCCAGAGGAGGACAACCAAAATGATCTGGAGCTTGTGGGGGGGAGGACCTATGGGGAAAGGCTCGAAGAGCTAAATATGTACACATTGGAAGAGAGAAGGGACAGGGGGGACACGATAGAGGTCTTCAAGTACATTAAGGGGGTAAATAGGGGAGGCGCAGTCAGGGTGCTCCAAAGGAAGGAGGAGGGGCAACTAGAGGGCATGGGTGGACTCAGGGGAGAAAGGAGGAGGTGCTACTTCACTGAGAGGGTGGTAGAACCATGGAATGCGCTACCCGGGGAGCTGGTGGAGGCAGAGACTGTGGAGGGGTTCAAGAGGGGGTGGGAGAGGTACAGGGGAAGGGTTGTGGAAGCAAAGTTCAATGCAGCAGGAATAAACTGGACTGGGAAGGGAGAATCCCAAGAAGGCAGGGGGGCAGCAAGGTCAACTCCCAGGGTGGGGGCTGACCAAATGAGCAGACATGAAAGACTGCTAGGCCTATTCTGCTGACATTTTAGTATGCTTACTACACCAACATCATAAACCATAAAACAGGTGACTGCCATAACTAGGGAGGCAGTATAGCACAGCGGTTTAAGGCTCTAAACTACAAATCTGGAGATCTGGGTTTGAATCTCACAGCCCCCACTTGCAAACTGGGTGACCCTGAGCAAGTCACTTAACTTCCATGATCTTCCCTTGTCAATCTTTACCATTCATTACTGCTGGGTATAAGCCGGAGGCACGCACCCGCCATGGGAGGTTTTTTTTTTCCAGAGGAGTCGGCGCTGCCTCAGAGAGTGACGCATCGCGTGATGTGCGAGGGGCGGCCGTTAGGCACCGCAGACTCCTCCTCCATCCCAGTTCTGTTTTTCTCACCATCGAGGCTGCACCTGCTGCGTGGAGTTATAGTTTTAGTGACTGCGTCATAGGCCGCGTGTTGTTTTTCGATGCCGCTCCTTCATCCTAGTTTATTTCCCGACGTCGTCTACTGGTAAGACCGTTCCTTTTATTTTGTATTTGATGACTCCGGGAGCTTTGCTGTTTATATTGTTTGTTTCGCATCATGTTAGGTTTGGGGGCAAAACATAAATCTAAGGCGGGCCATGCCCCTATGCGTCAGTGCCCCTGTGGCGGCAGTTTTCCGTCCGCGGACCCGGCATGATGTTTTCTCGGTGCCTGGGACCCTACCATGATATGGATCATTGCAACACCTGTTTCTCCATGGATCGTCATGTGTTGGAAATCCGCACGTTTAAAGTCGGAAGGGCTCCGCTAACTTTCGGAGGACGACGTCGCCCGTGGGTTTCCCAGGCCAGATCTCTCAACCCTTACTCCAGGTCTCCTCCCGGGTCTATATGACCCCACGCGGAGGGAACCTCCTCCACTTCTAGCCTTGCTGAGGAGGAGGTTTCTTCTTCGGCGCTGGAGGAGCGGTGTGATCCCTCCTGGGGTCGCGCCGTCTGCACCTTCCTGGCAGTCACCTCCTCGGAGGTGCAAGCTCCCCCAGTGTCATGGCCCCCAGTTGCGGGGGCCTGGCTCTGCTGGACCCTCGATTTCACCTAGCGTTGCCGCCGTGGAGTCTGACGCTGCCCGTGGCACCGGGGACTTGGACGGTGCCATTGGTGGCGCTGCTTTGGGTTCCGGCGCCGTTCACGGTGCTGGGGATTCGGGCATCGCCGTCAGCAGCATTGCCTTGGGTTTAAACAACATGAAGTCTTACTGTATTCTGACAATAGCAGTGAGTCCCAACCTTCAAACTGCCCCGGAGGTGAAAGAGTTAACTTTCCATGCCAGGCACGGGACGCTGAGCTCGAGCTCGGTTGAGACTCTGTCTGTTGTTCTTCAAACTCAAACCGTCATATTCTTTACTCCGCCTCACTGAACAGTCGCTCCGGAGATTTCTCCTTCTGCTCGGTTCAATTTGTCAGTTAAAGTACCGCTTTTCTCGGTTTTTGACCGAATTTAAACCATAACCTGTTGATTCAGTCTCTGTCTGTGGTATTCGTGAGTACTAGATAGGTTTTATTTTATTCTATTCTGTGTGGAACTTGTAAACGGTTTATCGGTTCGGTTTGAACCGATCAAGTTGTTTAAAAAATCTTAAATTGTGCTTTTAGAGTGTGGTTACCGGTTCTCATGGGTTCTAAAAAAAGCGGATTTTATTACGGTTTTTCCACGACCAGTGACCAGTTGGGAACCGATAGAAGTCTTGCCTGGTGGATTGCCATAAAAGGCTAAGTTTGGTTAGGACTGGCACTATGTTTGAACAAGAAAAACCGGATCCACTGGGTTTCAACACTGCAGTGTGTGTGGGAAGTCTTTGCCAAGGCTGACCCCACACCACCTGTGTTATTGTCTGGGGTTTGACCACCTCAATGCAGACTGCCAGATTTGCAAAAATTTCCCTGCAGCTACCCTAGAAAAGAGAGCTGGTAGGCTCAGGGATAGGGAGGCCAAAAAGTCCGCTGAACCGGATGGCCAGCCCAGTTCAGTTCAAACCGAACCAGAAGGAGTGCCCTCTCACCAGGGCGAGACTTCTTCGGGCAAAAAGAGAACCGATTCTGAGGAGTCAGTTCCAGCTAAAAGAACTAGAAAAGAAAAATCGGCTGGTGTGGAGCCAAAACTTTCCTCTCCAACTGCTGAAGAAATAGCCAAAGCGATCAAAATTGTCCAGTCGCTTTCTTCGGTTCCGACTGAACCGGCACCATCAGGCAGGCGCTCGGTTCGGCCGGTTCCACCGGTTCAAGAGTATGATTTTGAGGAATTTTATGAACGGAGGAGGAGGAAGAGGAGTATGAGGAAAATGAATGTGGATTTGAAAGTCTGGATGTGCCCATTGACCGACATCTCCCCAGACAGACACCTTGGAGTGTCTCCTCCTAGTCTTTCTGAGTCCCTCCCATTTCATCTTTTATAAAAAGTGGCTGAAACCCTCCAGCTTCCTATGGAAGAAGCTGTGGATGACCAGGAGGAGCCTATGTGGAAATGATGGATATCCCAGAGTCTAGGAGGCTGTCTATTCCCTTGCACAAATCTTTTGGGAAACGGACATTTAAGATTTTAAAGACTCCTAACACTATACCTCCTGTTGATAAGAGAATGGACAAAAGGTATACATTGTCAGGCTCTGACATGGAGTTCCTTACACAACAATGCAGCCATGTTGGGGTAGTGCAGGCTGCAGCCTGTGATAAGGCAAACATTCCCTTGGCTTCACAACCCCCGGACAAGGACTCCAGGAGGATTGATGCCATGGCAAAGAAACAGTACATGGCAACATCCTTGGGACTCAGACAGGCAAATTATATGGCTTATGTTGCTAGATACCAGAAATCCAGATGGGACACTGTTATGGCCCTAGCAAAACAGGTCCCTGGCCAGCTTGCCAAGGAGCTGAAGCAGGTGGCTTCTGATGGTATTGAGGCATCCAAGGTGCAATTCCGTGCTGCAGTAGACTCCAGTGATGTGTCATCTAGAGTCATGGCTACATCTGTGGCACTTCGAAGAATGGCTTGGCTCAGATGTACTAGCCTGTCACAGGATACCCAGACTAAGGCCGTGGATTTTCCTGTTGTGGGTAATTCTCTGTTTGGGGAGCAAACAGAGAATTATATGAAGAAAATGGATGAGTATAGGACCACCTATAGGAGTGCACAGGCCAAGGAAAGGCAGGCCACTCCTCAAAGGCAGCTTGCCAGGGGCAGGGGCAGGCCTTTTCATAGGCCTTTTTACCAAGCCCAGGCCTCCTCTTCTGCTTATGCCCAGAGGGGGTTCTTTAGAGGGAGAGGCAGGCGGGGTACAAGCAGGCCTGCTTCCACCCCTCAGCCCAAAGCCCCTGCCAAACAGGCACCTTGATGGGGTTGCCAGGGCCGATTGTCAGCTACCTGTAGGGGGCAGGCTGACTTACTTTGTCCAGGACTGGGAGTCTCTGACCTCAGACAAATGGGTCCTGGAAGTAGTAAGGGACTGGTTCTCAGCTTCAAAAAGTTTCCAAAGATGAGAACCAGATCCTTTCCACCTGCAAGTCCATCAGAGGCACTTGCCTTAGAGGCAGAGGTCTCTTCCCTCCTAGCTCTCAGAACTGTGGAAAGGGTTCCACCCCACACCAGGGCAAAGGGTTGTACTCCAGGTACTTTCTTACCCCAAAAAGACAGGAGAATGGCGGCCCACCTGGATCTCAGATACTTAAACAAGCACCTTTTAAAACCAAAATTCAAAATGGTGACTCTGGATTATTCTACCCTCTCTAAGGCCAGGGGACTGGCTAGTGTCCCTGGACCTCAAGGATGCCTACTCATATTCTCGTCAGAGCTCCCATCGAAAGTACCTCAGGTTTGAGCTGCCCTCTGGCCATTACCAGTTCAGAGCAATGCCTTTGGCCTCACCTCTGCTCAAGGGTATTCACAAAATGCCTGGCAGTAGGTAGTTGCTGCTCTAAAAGGCAGAAGATTGCCATCTTCCCTTACCTGGACGACTGGCTCATAGTAGGCCAGTCCCCAGACCAAGTCAGTTCACTTACAGATAACTCAGCAACTTCTCACTTCCTTGGGTTTCCTTCTAAATCTTCCAAAAGTCAGTTCTAGAGCCTGTCCAGCTCCTCACCTTCATAGGTGCAGAGCTAGACACAGAGAAGGCCTGAGCCTTCCTTCCCCTGGACAGGGCAAGGACCCTGGTCTCTCTGGCCTCCTCATTCACCCTGCAGATATCTCGACCAGCAAGGCATTTTCTTCAGCTCCTGGGGCACATGGCTGCTTCTACAGCAGTAGTGCAGGGAGCGAGATTTCAGATGAGGGACATTTAGTTTCATTTGAGAGCCTTTTGGTCTCAAAGGAAGGACCCTCTGACTAAATTGATCCCAGTCACTCGAACCCTGATCCAGGCCCTACAGTGGTGGAAGGATCAGAACAGTCTGAGACAAGGGGTTCCCTTTGTCACTCAGTCTCACTCTTTAATCCTTACTACAGATGCCTCCCTCTTGGGGTGGGGGGCTCACATGGGCGACCTCACCACACAGGGGTTGTGGTCCCCTCAGGAATCTCTGCTCCACATCAATCTGTTGGAACTCAGAGCAGTATTTCTAGCACTTCATGCTTTTCTAAATCTGTTCAGAACAAAGTTGTACAGGTCAGAACAGACAACACCACCACAATGTGGTACATCAACAAGCAAAGGCACTGGGTCTGACCTTGTGCACGAAACAATGAAGTTGTGGTCTCTGGCCTCTCCCGAACACCTCCCTCACGGCGGTTCACCTCCCAGGCAAGGACAATGTCCTGGCAGATGCTCTCAGCAGGATTTCCCAGGGCCATCACGAATGGTCACTGGACCCCCTGCTCTTGAGGTGATATTTTCCAGATGGGGCACCCGCAGATAGATCTTTTGCAGCCCCAGACAATCACCAACTTCCCTTTTTTGCTGCAGACCCCAGTGTTGGGCTCCAGTCCACTGGATGCCTTAGTTCTCAGTTGGAAGGAAGTTTCTATGCTTTCCCCCTTCCTCTACTGTTAAAGTGCTAGTCAAAATCAGATCTCAGCCCTGCAAGATGATCCTGATTGCTCCAGACTGGGCCAGACAGCCTGGTATCACTCCTACTGTCCTTAGCAGTCCATCTTCCCTGTGTCTTCCCAGGAATTACAACCTGTTAACCTGTGCTCAGGGGAGGTTTGTACCCAACCTCAAATCTCTCAATCTCAAGGCCTGGCTCTTGAAGAGTTAGAGTTTGCTGATTTACACCTCTCCCAAGGTATAATGGATATCCTGAAGGCTTCTAGAAACCTTCACCAGGGTTACTTACAATTCCAAATGGAAAAGGTTTTCCATATGGTGCTCTGGAAGCATATTTCCCCAGAATCTGCTGATTTGCCCACAGTCCTTGATTATATGGTCCACTTAAATAGCTTGGGGCTGAGACCAGCTACACTGAAAGTGCATCTGGCAGCTGTGTCTGCCTTTATTTCAGCAGGTAAGCGCTCTTCTCTTTCAGCTCACCCTGTATTCTCCAAGTTTTTCAAGGGATTGCTTCACACCAACCCTCCATTCAGGGACCCTGCCCCTGCCTGGGACCTTAATGTTTGCATTGCTCAGCTTATACGACCCCCATTTGAGCCTTTGTCCTCAGCAGAGCTTAAGTACTTGACTTGGAAAACTGTGTTTCTGGTAGCCATCACTTCTGCCAGACACATAAGTGAGTTACAAGCTTTGTCAGTGGAGCCTGATTTTATCTTCTTTCATAGAGATAAGGTGGTCCTCAGGACTAATAGGAAGTTCTTGCCTAAGGTGGTTTCAGATTTCCACCTTAATCAGTCTGTGTCTCTTCCAGTGTACTTCACTGACCATTCCTCCTCTGGCCAGAGGAGGCTGCACAGTTTAGATGTGAAAAGGGCCCTTAGCTACTACATAGAGTGTACCAAGGGTTACAGGTTTGACTCCCTCCAACTGTTCCTCACTTATGGTGAGGTTGGTAAAGGGAAACCTGCCACTAAAAGATCCATTGCCAGGTGGATTGTCTCTTGTATCCAATTTTGTTATGAAAAACTGGGTAAGATTCCACCCTCAGACCTGAGGGGTCACTCTACCAGAGGTATAGCTGCTTCCCTGGCTGCTGCCAGGGACATCCCTATTCTAGAGATATGTCAAGCAGCTACCTGGAAAACAGTTCACACTTTTACCAAGCATTACTCCCTGGATATCCAGGCTAGGAGTGATGCTCGGTTTGGCACAGCTGTGCTTCAGAGCCTATTTCCTAACTAGGTTCTGTCCCTCCTCCATGGAGGTACTGCTTTGTAGTCTGCTATGGTCAGAATACAGCAAGACTTCATGTTGTTTGAAGGAAAAATTACTCACCTTAGTAATGTTGTTTCTTCTAATGGAGTCTTGCTGTATTCTGAGCTCTCCCCCTGCCTGCCCCTCTCAGAACGTCTGTTTTTGAGATGTGGGTGGGCAGTGCAGTGTTCGCACTCAGTAGATGCCCACCTTGTTCTCTTCACCCCCTTTTTTCTTGGGGTGAGTAGGTGTTGTGTTTTCATTTTTTGGGTCTCCTGACTTGAGTCTTTGTTTGGGACCAAAAAAATTTGTTTTTATGTTTAGTAGCCAGTTGGCTAGTGTAGGTTTACAGCTTCCACACAGGGCCTTAGTGAGTTTAGTTCGTAAAGATCTGACGGTTTCAGTTTGAAGAACAACAGAGTCTCAACCGAGCTCGAGCTCAGCGTTCCATGCCTGGCATGGAAAGTTAACTCTTTCACCTCCGGGGCAGTTCGAAGGTTGGGACTCACTGCTATTGTTAGAATACAACAAGACTCCATTAGAAGAAACAACATCACTAAGGCGAGTAATTTTTTTTTTGGCACCATCCGCGGTGCCGGGGACTCAGGTGGCGCTGTTGGTGGTGCTGTCTTGGGTTTCGGCGCCATCTGCAGCACCAGTGACTCAAGTGCTGCCGTTCGCGGTACTGCTGGGATTTCCGGTGACGACGGAGGTGCGGTTGACTCTTCTGGTGCCGTTGGTGTTCCGGCCTTCGGTGGTACCAGGCCTGGTGCCATTTTGGGTGAGGTTCCTGCGGTCGCCTCCATGGAGTCTGCCCTGGTCGACCCCTCTTCTTCGGAGGATGACTCTGGTGGATCCAGACTGGCGACCTGAGTCTTCTGACTCGGAACCTCCTATAGATCGTAGCGCTAGGCGATCCAGTGTTCCTCTCCCCGAGTCTCCAGAGCAGGTTATCCCAGATGATTCCATGGTTAGGGGTGGCCTGGAGTCTTCTGTGGTGGACCCTTCAGTAGATCTGGAGGGGGACGCCCTCTTCCCAGAGGTCCCGGGCAGCTGCCATCTCTGGTGCTGCTAGGGTCCTTCAGGAGAGGGTGGAGGACCCTGCCACAGTGAGTTCCCTTCGGGGGCTCGCTTAGCAGGGACCTCCCCCACTTACATCGAGGAAGAGGGCTGCTTCAGAGTCCAAGGGATTGAGAGGTCGGGGTGAAGAGTGGCGGCGGAATCCCCACCACCCTGCGGAGTGTGGGGAGGAGTCGCAGTGCTGATCCCCGCCTTTCTCTCGAAATCTCCAAAGTGCCTTCTAGTGGCGGTTCTGAGGGTTGCCCTTCTGGACTCATGCAATTCCATGTGAGTCACAGGGGAGATTCCCCTTTGGGGCTCTTCCCAGGTTTGCCTCCCTCTCTTTCTTCTTTGCAACCCGGCATGATCTCAGGGTCCCCAATCCTGGCGGCATTGCTCCGTGGATCTCAGAGCCCTGGCAGAGGCCAGGCATGTGCTCTTAGGTACTCTTCGCCCATCTTTCTGCAACCACCTCCCTCTCTCCCAGGCCATGTGGGTTCCACGGAGCCATTAACTTGGGAGACGTTCAGAGCTACTGCGGCGGCCTTCCCATCTTATGTCAGGGCCATGGACAAACAGGTTTTCCGCCTGTCCCCTCTGCCGCAGGAATCCTCTGAACATTCAAGCTCCACTTCCTCCTCGACTTCCTCACCTGAGGAAGAGGAACTTTCTGTCCACATTTTCTCTGATGCTGATTTCACTGACTATCAGCGGTTCCTTGCGAGGCTGGTTTTGGAGCTTTGCATCTCCTACATCCGTAGGGACAATACTAAGCGGCAGACGTGTGCATTCCTTACCGAATTCAGCACTCGCCACCTGGTGGTGCCTTCCTGGCCGATCCCTTTCCAGAAAGCATCTATCCACACCTGGCAGTCTCCAGCCACTCCTTCTCCAGTCCTGGCAGACTGCAGGAGACGGTATTGTGCCCCCCCCCCTTGAGTCTCTAGGTTCTCTGCCTCACCCACCTTTGGGCTTGACATCCCTAGACGCTCCTTCCAGGCCTCGGTGCCTGGCGCATGACAGACCCCCAGATCCGGATTCTCCTGAATTCGACTGGTGGGGACGAAGGGTTTTCTCTTCTAGACGTGTGTTAATGTACATCAGTTCACATCAGGCACACCACACTGCTTACAACAGGCATCTTTGGTCGATGCTATCATAGGTCCTAGCATCTTTGCCTGACACACAGCAGTCTAGACAAGCCATTGCCCTCTTTGCGCAAGGTCTGGAGCTTGCAAGGCACCAAGCGAGGGCATCCTACAATGCCAATGAGGTGGCATCCAGACTAGCAGGGACACGATCTGCATTAGGCAGACGGCATGTCTTCGACTCTCCAGACTGTCAGCCATTGCCCGGCGTAGGGTGACTGCCTTTGCCTTGCGGGGGACTTGCCTGTTCTCCCGCAGAGCGAGGAGGCTTTTTCAGGGGCAACCTTCTTCCCCTCGCTCACAGGGGACACCTCCTCAACAACCTTAGACTGCCCCAGTCTGCTGGTTAGGGTCTCCCCTTCCTACTTTCCACCAGTAGGAGGCTGAGGGATCTGTTCCCTCGGGGTCTGTCCACACCCCCTTTGGGGGGACTTGGTACTCACCCAGCAGTAATGAATGGTGAAGATTGACAAGGGAAGATATGAAAATTACGTACCTACCGTAATTCTTGATCTTCTCTCGTATCTTCACCATTCATTACTGATTCCTACCCTCCTTCCCCTCATGGGTCTCCTTCTTCAGCGTCTCCCCCTCCCTGCTTGTTCCTCCTCCTTCTTCGTGGGCCTTTAAGCAAAAAAAAAAAAACCTATCTTGATTTTTACGTTCTTTTTGAATGGACCCTATTTCCTCAAGGTAAAGGGGGAACGAGCGGAATTGATTCTATCCTGACAAAGCTCTTTCTGGCTGCCCTTAGAGGTAACCTCTTGGTTTTCTTAATCATGTTGTTCAATTCACAGTTTAAGGACCGACCCTCTATGGCTTAGGTCCTTTTATCTTGGACCCTATGGCAGGCCTTAATCTTCTTGTATCAGTTTCTTCTGGTTTGTGCTTTCCTGGCACTTTAATTACCTTGAGCTAATGCTGTTGTCTTGCCTTCAGGGAGTCTGATTGAGTTCCCACTCTATCCTTTTCTTAAAAGGGGGTGCCCTCTGTAGAGCTCACTCCCTCCCCACACACGTCTCTGTTAGTACTTAACAAGGTGCTGGAGGACCTCTTCCTCTTCCTAGTTGGGCGCTGTCTTTCCAGAACAGAGTTCTGCCTCGGCAGTCTGTGAGCTCTCAGCTAGAAATTAAAGGGTTGGGATGATGGGAGGCTAGAGATTCTTCCCTTCTGTCCAATCTGTGCAAGCAGTTCGGTTGAACCTTCCTTCAGTCTCATCAAGCGGGATCCTTGCTCCCTTGTTTTGGTTCCGAGTTTAGAAGCCATAAACCAATATATCAGTGGGCAAGAGTTCTCCCATCCCAACGTCCCTTGTTCTCTTCCCTCTCTTCTTCTTCTTCCCTTTTCTCCTTTTCTTATCTGTTCCTCTCTTGGAGCCGCCCCAGAAGTGAGGCCCTGCAGTCCCTTAGGGTAGGCATTCCCTCCTTTTCTGTCCTCTACCGGCTTATTCCTTTTTCAGTTTATATCCTTTCCTTTTTCTATCCCTCGGCTCTCTTGTCTTGCTCTCCTTTTCTTGTCTTTATTTCACCTCTCCGGCTAACAGAACTGGGATGGAGGAAGAGTCTGCGGCACCTAACGGCCGCCCCTCGCACATCACGCGATGCGTCACTCTCGGGGGCACCGCCATCGGCACCGACTCCTCTGGAAAAAAAAAAAAAACTCCCGTGGTGGGTGCGCGCCTCCAGCTTACACCCAGCAGTAATGAATGGTGAAGATACAAGAGAGGATCAAGAATTACGGTAGGTACGTAATTTTCGTTTCTCCCAGGCTGCCCCTGTAAACAAGCTTTCAGCTTAGTGTGCCACTCCTGGTTAAACAATTGAAGGAAAAAAAGCACAATATATTTTTTTCTTGCTTTATTTTGCTACTACAAGCTTTGACTAATACATCCATCCTTAAATGTACTTTTTTTTTAACTTTATTTTTATTCATTTTAACATGAACATGCCGAAGCATTACATTCGATGGAGCAAGGTTACAATAGCTCCTACATTCTCTGCGATACAGATATGTTAGCATCAGTATTGTTAATCCATCGAATTGTGATACATCATATGAGGTTCTGTCCTTGTTTATAACATTCATACAATATGATTTTAGGATAGCCAGCCACATTAAACCAGTGGGATAAAGATATAGTTAAACATTCAAGGCATTTGCTATCTGTAACCAAAATAGCCACTGTTCTCACTTACTTAGCATCTGGTTAGTAAGTACTTTCTTTCTCCCCAAAGCTGCATCAATTCCACCAAAAACCTGAGTCATTTTAATTTTTTAAACAAGCATACATTTCTATCAAGTGACCTTCTTAACTGTATTCTATATACACCATGGCCCAGATATTCAAAGGGTTTGCGCCATCGCAACCCACTGATTTATCGCCCAACGCGATATTCAAAAGGGAAAGTCGCCCGCACAAATCGATCTCGCGGGCACATCAGTAATGTATGCAGAGCACAGGTAGGAGGCGTTCCCATCATAACCTGCACAGCCCGATATTCAGCCTGGGATGTGCAGAGCCGATCGCATCCCTAACTGCGCCAGCACAAAGTTAAGCCAAAAAGAACAACTGATGGCCACCCACAGGTGAGCTGCCGCGTCGGGGTGCAATATGGCGGCTGCCACCTGTGGTGGCTTCAATTCAACTGCACCTGGTGGCGCCCCCATGCTCGATCGGCGGGCATATGTTTAAAAATAAAGTCCCGTCCAATATCCCTGTTGGTCCAGTGGACCACTATGTGCCAAGCGGGCATCCTCCAATGGACCGAATGCTGCCCGATCACGGGCATCTGTTTCTGAACAACGTCCTGTTACCCTGGTGGTCTGGGTACCCCCTTCTCACCCGCCCACTGGGTCCCACCGCCCGCTCCCCGGTCAGCCGGCGGCGGCCCCCACCGCCCCGCCCACCGACTGACACACCTCGGTAGGGCTGCGCTCATTGGCTCATGCGAGCGAACCAATGGGCGTGCAGCTACAGGTGTCCGAGGTAAGCGGCTGGCGAGAGTGAGGTGCTGCACGCCACTGATTGACGGGGAAGGCTGGTGAACTCGATGAGGGTACCCTGAGCACCATGGGGACGTTGTCTGTGAAACAGATGCCCGCGATCAGGCAGCATTCGGTCCACTGGACCACCAGGGATATTGGACGGGGTTCATTTAAACAGATGCCCGCGATCGGCAGCATTCGATCCACTGGACCACCAGGGATATTGGACGGGGTTCATTTAAACAGATGCCCATGATCGGCAGCATTCGTCCACTGGACCACCAGGGATATTGGACGGGGTTTATTATAACGGATGCCGATCAGGCACATAGCGGTCCACTGGACCACCAGGGATATTGGACGGGGACTTTATTTTTTAACAAATGCCTGCGATCGGGCTGCAGGGGGCATTGGTCCCTGATGGCTGCTGCCTGGCAGGGCGCCAGGCGCAAGTCGTCGGGGATCAGCGCACCTGCATGCTAATGGGATGCAAATGGGGCCATAATGACATGCAAATGGTCCCATGTGTGCCTTGCATAAATTATGGCCCCATTTGCATGTCACCTTTTGAATATCGCAGGTGCTGTGAATGGCGCAATGGCACTTGTGCTAGCGCATCTCCATGCTCGGCTCTGGCCACTTTGCGCTGGTGCAGTGCCACTGCGCCATGCACAGTGGTGGTGGCCAGGGTGCGATATTCAGAGCTGCTGGGCCATGGCGCAGCTCCTTTGAATATCGCCCAGGCCACACCCCTGCGCAGCCAAGTTGAGCTACGCCCAAGCTTGCGCCACAGCCTGGCACAGTTTGAATATCTGGGCCCATGACTCTAATTATTTGACCCTTGAGGTGCTTTACTAAGTTCTCCTAAAAGTAACTGATTACCACCTATTACTATCCCAGCTCTTGAAAAAGAAAATTATCCCTACGATATAGTGCACCTCGTGGTGAGCACCATTTATAATGCATGGCGGTTATAGTTATATTTCAAGAACAGGACAATCAAAAGAAAATAATATAAGATAAACTGAGAGTGTCTTCCTGGAATGGGAAACCACTCGGTCATGTATTAGCTCTTTTTAAGATCAAGGAGAGTCACATTTAAGGAACAAGTACCAGTAGTCATTAAGGTGATGTCCCAACCTCCATGTTGATTATTCTCCTTCTCAGTTCACAGAGACATGAAGTGTAAACCACCATACCTCAGATATCTTCATCCAAATCCTGTGGTAGCCCTTGAGCATCTGCCGATCGCTGCTGAAATTCTGACACAATGGCATCTACCCTTTTCCTGGCCTTGTCTGGATCATTATATTGGTATGTTTTCCTCCCGTAAGTAACACGGAGGCATGCCGGTGCCAGGAGGGAGTGAGCCACCCCCAAGCCTCGGAGTTGTTTTCGGAGCGGGTCAAATAGCTTGCGCCTAGAGTGAGTGGCAAAAGACCAGTCAGGGAATATTTTAATGTCATGACTTTCCATGGTCACTGGGTAGTTGATTCTTGCCCTCTGTAATATCATGTCCTATATATCTGTTCCGGTAGTCACCAACATGATGGTGCATGGTGTCATAGTGTTGCCTTGGGCCCATCTGAAGTTGATATGGAAGGCCATCTTGAGGGACTCTAGATCCAGCTGCAGGTCAGAGGAGAAATTATCAGAGAACCATTTTTTGAGGTAAGCTAGCGCATTCTCTCCCTCCATGCCCTCCGGAATGCCTATCAATCTCAAATTCATTACAGCTTGCATTTCGAATCCTCCATGCGAAGCGTAAATGGTTGATCTCAGTTATTGACTTGGCAAAAGCCGTTTAGGTCTTCTGCGATCGATTGTTGGCTTTCGTGGCAGTCTTTGTCGCTGATTCAGTTTTCATGTCCTGTGCCTCCTGCCTCTCTAAAACTTTTTCAAGCTTGCGATCCATTTGTCTGACCGCATCCAAGACAGTGTCCCAAGACGGAGAGTCTCCCGAATCTTTCGGGTGTGCTGTGTGCTCCAGTTCACCATGAGGAGCCTGTGTGGGTTGTGAAGTAGATTTTTGACCGGAGCTTCCAGCCATTCCTTTTGGCTGTCCCATATTATATTTGGTATCTTTCTTCTCAGTAGTTAATGAGCCACCCGAAGATATCGAAATATTTGTAAAAAAGTCACTTAGAAATTATTTTAAGCAGGTTTCTATAGAGCACGATGTAGAGCGACGGGGAAAAAGCTCCAGTCATGAATGTGGCTCTCTGGTGCCCCTCCCCTTAAATGCACTTTTTATAGCTTATGTGTCTGAGACCTAGGCAGAACTACACTTAAAATCTCACACATAAATAAATCATCAGAATAGCATTTATTTTAGTAGTATCTCCTTCCTTTCCAGGTGCCCATGACACTATGGCCCAGATATTCAAAACTAAGCCCAAAAGTGCGCAATAGCAGAACAAGCGCGTGTCTATGAGCCCATGCTAAGAGGCAGCGATATTCAAAAGGAGCAGGCCAAATTGGGCCTACAGCCAACGACTGAATATCGCACCACCTGCGCCATAAGCGCCAACTAGAGAGGGAAGCTGAGCAGATCTGATGCGCCATAGCGCAACAAGGGATGTTCAGCTGAGCAGCCACAAGCGCCATAGCGCAACCAGGGAGCCCCCAGCTGCAGAGCAATGTAACTGCACAATCAGGGAGGTAGGGGCCCACCACCCATGCCACAGATGGGCACAGGAACACTCAGCAGAACAGACATCGTCCCCCCACACCCCAAGCACAGCACAACCGGGGGAGGGCTGGAATAACCACTGGTCCATGGAGACAAGCAACCAACCCACAGCCTGGCCATGGTGCCCCATCACACCTACCGCCAAGCTGTGACTGGCACACAAGGAGGGCAGACCACCCTGTGCCATACCATCCCCCCCAATGCAGAGCACACCCTGCACCATGACCCCAGACACCCCCCCATGAGCAGTGACCACCACTGCAGGAAACCCTATGCATGCCACCACCCCACTGTGTCAATGCAACCCTGTGCACCACAGAACCATGCAAGCCAGCCCCACCATGAGCACCCATCAGCGGTTGCAGCACCGTGCAATGCAACAATGGCAGACACAGTGCCACCATGCACAGTCCCCCGAGGTACTGCTGAGAGACCGACCATGCGTTGGCACAAGATGTACCCCATATGGGACGGTCGTGTCCTTGACGCCACCACCAGTGGTACAGCGCCCTGCACAGTATTCCAGTGACACACCCCGGCCCACCACTGGCCACAACAGCCAGCACAGACACCCACAGTGGTGCGTGGAAGCATGCACCACACCAGATGCCACACAAGGTATGGACAGACACCCACCCACCCACCCATACCCAAGGGCACAGCAACACAGGGGCGCGGTGGTGGGGCAACCAAGCCCCCATTGTGGGCCCATGTAAGCCGTGTACACACAACCCGCAGTCCACCATGGCACTGGAGTGCCAGCCGCCCTGCGCAGGCACCGTGGACCCGTACACCACCAGTAGTCACCCGGAGCACAAGCCACAGACAGTGGGGCACATCCCCTGCAACACACACAAGCCACAGCATGGAGGTGGGACAATGATCGTGTCGCCCACAGTGCCACATGAGCCAGGCATGCACCACACCAGTGACATGGGCAGCCCAGCAAAGTGACGGGTACAGTGTCTGCCCTGTAGGGAATGCCACCACTGACATGCCAGCGTAAGTACAGGTCACAGACAGGCATGTGTGTCGGCTGCACAGGCCATGGACGGGCCGATGGGTGCGCCATGGACACAGAGCACGCGCCATGGACCACTGCAGACAGTCATCCAGTGCACAGGGAACAACACACACAACACAGACACTGACCTGATATCTACCCCCACACCATAGTCACCTCCACATGGACACACACATACCCATAACTGCACCACCCCTGATGCCTTGCACACCACTGCAGCTGAGCACCTATAGCCCGCTGCAAATCAGAGACCACCACGGTATTCATATAAAATTCAAATGTATTGTAAAATATAAAACTGAACTATGTACAATAATAAAACTATTTACAAGCTTGGGGTGGGGGACACAAACAAGGTGGGGGGTGGGCAGGGGAAGGATGGACAAATGGGATGGTATGGGAGGGTGTGAGGGTGGGTCCAGGGTAAGGAAGTCAGGGACCAAAGGACCATCTTCACGTCCGCCTGCTCCTGGCTCTGGGAGCACCTGCCTCTGTGGCGCCGCAGCACCCCCGTCACGCCGAGCCTCCTCAGGATCACCACAGACTCTGCAGGCCAGATTAAGAAAGCTCCTCAAGGTGTCCCTTATTTCCCGGAGATGTCTCATACCTAGGACAAGGGAGCACAGTCAATAGGTGTGAATGCAACCCCATACAGCCGCCCCACTGTGCATGGCATACGCCATGGGACATACCACTGTGATGGTGGTGACCACCCCATGATCACGCCCACAGGACCTGCCCACCCAGGCGACACAGCCATGCGGGAATGCTGCACACTCCACCGGCCAAGTCACGCACAGCACCACCGTGGGCCGTTTAGTGACATGGCTATGTGGGTGCAAAGGCAGTGGCACAGCTATGCACCTGGTGCACGCATGGACCACCAGTGACGCACACCCAGACATGCATTGCCACTGGACAGTGTTGACTGTAACAAGTGGCATGCATGGCATTGATGTCGATGAATGGTGGCCATGCACCGCTGCCCACCCTGTCACACAGCATGCAATACTAATCATGGAGGTCTGGCACTCACCCTCATCCGGCCGGTCAGGTGGCCATTGATGGTCCTCGGCCCGCCTGGCTGCGGTTTCCTCACCCCTCCGACGCTCTGCCGCGCACTCCGGGATTTTGTGCCCGGCCTGTGGGGAAAAAAGAGAGAAGAACATCAGTACACTCTCGAAGCAAAGTCCCCTGTCCCAAGGTGTGTGCCTCCCACCCAATCAGACCCACCCACCCACACTCTGTGAACACCGCCACGGCTAACCCCATATGGTCCCTCCCCTATGTGCTGGACACATACAACACTGTGACTCATATGGACGATAAAAGTGTGTTGACGGAACCCCTACCTGGACGTGGCACCGTGCCCCTCTTGGCACGTGCCCGCAGTCGGGCCAGTAGCTCCGGCTCCCTCCTGCGCAGGTCACCATAGCGGTGCCTGCACTGCTCAGCTGAACGCCTCCATCCTGTTGCCTCATCCAGGGCAGTGGCCACCTCCTGCCACACCTGGGTCCCTGCTCTTAACCAGGGGGCCTCCAAAGAGAGGCCCATGGTGTGACTCAACTATGGCCACCAGATTGGCCAGCTCAGTAGCCGTCCATTGAGCAGCTCGTCTACGTGCCATTCCAACAGCTATAGTAGGCAATATGGCACTCTGCAGCGTGGCTCCCCATGTGCAGATGCTGTGCAGTACAGCGCTGCCATTCCCTATCGCGCTGTTACTGAACAGCACGATAGAGGTGCACCTATGCCTGACTCATGGCGCCAAGGGGGCAAAGGTAGGGGCACAGGATCAAGGGTCTCTGGCGCAAGGCCACGCACAGCGCCATTGGATGACAATGCGTGTAGCGCGATTGGCTGCCTGTGTGCCAGCGCCATAGCGGACTACCGGGCAGTTAGGCCATTGCGCCTATGAAGGCCCAGTGCCACAGTGCCATGTAGTGACCATCGCTATAGCGCCACTGGCACAATGGTGGCCATGCCCTGCATTGCCTATTGCACACAGCACGTCATCAGCGCAGCAGATGCCTGTGTCAGCAACCCGGGCATACGCAGTGAGGTGTACTACGCATGCCACAGAACTGCGCCATTGGCTCAGCACGTTTAACACAATTGCGCAAAGCGCAACAGCGTGATATTCAGCCGTCTTATGCAAATCATCTAATCAGCCATTCAATGGCGCAGCACTGCAATTTGCATCTAACTAAAGTTGCTCCTCACCTCATTTGCATGGATTGCGCTATAAAGGTGCGACAATGTGCTGCAGTGGCCATAGTCGGTTACTGCAGTTTATTGGTGAGTTGCATGCTGTTTGGGAGTGTGGAATGGGGATTCAGGGACATGCCTGGGACTGCACAGTCACAGGTAATAACTGCCATTCTTACATGCAGGCTACATGATGGCCGAGCACGTTGTTGGAGAGGAGGAACACAATGGTGGGAGGAGGAGGAGGAGGCCGAATTTTACAAAGGCCGAAACCGAAGCCCTGTTCGAGGCCTACCTGGATCAGGAGCCACTGCTCAGTGGACGGCGGGGCACCCTTCAGGCCCGTGCTGCTGCATGGGAGGAGGTGGCACGTGCCTTGAACCTGCATGGCAGCCACCAGCACTCCGTGCAGTAGTGTAAGAAGAAAATGGGCACGGACAGGAGGAGGGTAAAGGAGAAGGTGGCTGCCATCAGGGCAGCACATGCTGCAACAGGTGGGGGACAGCAGGAGGTGGTACAGCTCACCCCAGCGGAGGAGAGGCTTGCTGGAAGCATGCAGCAAAGTGCCATTGAGGGTGTTCTGGTTGGTGGCTTCCAGATGGGTGGTGGCCCATCACTGCATGATAAGTCATGGTCTGTCTAAGGGGGGGCAGGGTAGGTCACACGCAGTAACACGACTTTGCTTTCCCTTACAGATCCTGAGTGTCTGCATGGGTCAGCGGTGGTGGGCCTGTCCACTGCGGACAGTCGGATGGAGACGGAGGTGGGACCATCCACCTCCACAGGTATATGTGGATCATTGCAACAGTGGGGCCGCCTGGCTGTCCACACTGATGTCGGTGTGACAGGTGTGGAGGAAGCCCTGCCTGTGTCCCAGCGTGCTGGCATCCACGGATGCCAGCACACTGTGGCTGGGGCAGAGTCCGGTACCAGTGATGATGACACGACCGTCATGGGCGGTGACATGTGTGTGCCACAGGATGGACACACAGCAGGGCAATTCGCGCCCATGGCTGTGGTTGGTGCCGCCGTGGAGGCCTGCATGTCAGCACAGTCCCAGGCTGTGCCTGTCAGCACCAGTGGGGCAGCACTGGTGTCTGTTCAGGACAGTGGGACTGTTGCGGCCACTGCGGTGGCACCACTGAGCCCTGGGGTGTGGCAGCCAGAGGGGCAGCATCAGCAGTTGCCCACTGGGCTTGGGGGTACAGGGTTCAGTGGCAGCATCTGTGCACCGCCTGTGGACGTGCCCAGCCCTGGTCCTGGTGCGCAGCACCCACCCTCAAGGGGTGCTGAATATCAGGGCCTTGCACACCCTGAAGGACAGGATGCTGAGGAGGCTGATGACCTCTTGGACGAGCACACCTGCCTACTGCAAGCATCGGTCCAGCAGCAGATGCGGCTTGCGACGTCCATGGATGCACTGCGTGTGGCTCTGGAGCGGGCAGAGGAGCGTCGCAGCAGGGACACCGAACAGATCCTGGCACGGATGGACTGTTTGCGGGAGGATGTGACCGCTGCCATTGACAGGCATGCACAGGCGTTCATTGCTGTCATGGCCACAATGGGCACATAGTCAGGTGCCCATGCATCGCAGACATCACGCAGTGTACTATCCACCCCCCGTTCCTGGCGTCGTGCGACTCCCACCCTGTCGACACGGGGTTCAGCTGTGGGCATCCCGAGCGCTCCTGGTGCAGGCATGTTCGGTGTGCTGCAGACCCCTGCGCGGGCACGGTCGCATTCACACAGTGGAACCCCTGGGGGACCATCGGTGCCACCCCATGAGGCCAGTGGCCAGCATGCTAGTGCTGGCGGGTCTCGGCAGGGCCGCCCACGCATCCATGGCGGCCGTGGCACTGTGTCGCGGGACTGACCTGTCTCCCAGCATGGCTACTGTCGGTGCTGCCCTGTGTGCATTGTGTGTGTCAGTGGGCAGTGCACGGCTGGGTACCCGGCCCTGCACGCGGACACACAGTCCACCTGCACACCCTCCTGGCTGCTGTCCGCAGTTGCGTGTGCATGATGATGCCTGCATTGCGCTGTACACCAATGTGCAGTGGTGCTCAGCATCTGACACATGCACATTGACAGGCAGTGGGCATGGTGGCCTGTGGACATATGTGTTGCTAGGGTGTGCGTTCTGGATCGGTGTGCCTTCTGCCCTCTGTGCATGTTTGTTGCATTGTGTGTGTGCATGTGTGTGTGTGTGTCCTTCGGCGTGGCATGTTAATCCTTACCCATCCCTGGCTGTGTGTGTGCCTCTGTGCCCTGCCACTTCCCTTGACGGCATGCACCCGCGGTGTGTGTCCCTGCATGTTTGTGGATTGTGCCTTGGCCACTGGTGGTTGCGCATGGCCCCATGACTTACCTGGGTTGGCTGAAGTGCTCCTCCGTGATGGTGTCCTGTGCAGCTGTGCCAGCGGAGCAGTTGGGGTCCGTGTGGCAGCAGGGGCTGCCCATATATCGCCACCGTGTCCCCATCGCTGTCCCCTCTTTGACCTGTACGGGTATCCCACATTCATTGGCCATGTTGTGCAGGATGCAACAGGCCAGGAATAGCCCACAGGCCTTTGAGGGGCTGTACTGTAGGGCACTGCGGAGGTGTCCAGGCAACGGAAACATGCCTTCAGCATCCCGAACACACGCTCGATGACATTACGTGTGGTGGCGTGTGCCTCATTGTAGCGTTGCTGCGATGGGGTCGCGGGCCGCCAGTAGAGTGTGAGCAGCCAGGGACGGAGTGGGTATCCACTGTCACCTGTGTGTAGAGGGTGGAGGTTAGTTTGGTGATCAGCATCACGCTGCCCCAGGCCATGTAGGCCACTACCCATGCCATCTCTGGCCATGCCCCCCCAGGCCCTATGGTTGTCCATGTGGTTTGCATACTCACCCACTAGGTGGCCAGTGGGGATGTCCCCACTCTCAAATCTGTGGCACAGTGCCGACTGTTGCCAGATGAAAGAATCATGTGCTCCACCAGGGTGCGTGGCACAGACATTGATGATGCACCACCTGGCAGTTGATGCTGGCATAGCCCTTGCGATTTATGTATGTGGCCCCCTCGGGGCCAGGTGGTGTGCGGATGGCCACATGGGTGCAGTCTATTGCCCCTAGCATGCCAGGCATACGTGCTACCCTGTGGAACTCCTGTATGTTTGCTGTGCACTCCGCCTGTGCTGGGGAAATGGATGTACTCCTCAGCATGTGGCAGCAGTGCGCTGAGGAATTGGGTGAGGTGGCGTGATGTGGCTGACTGGGTTATGCCTGTGGTGTCCCCAGTTGGTCTCTGGAAGGTACCCGTGGTGAGCAAGCACATGCAGGCTGTTACCTTGGTCTCCACTGACAGGGCATGGCTCCATTGTGTGGGTGCCTGCATCACATCACTGCACAGCTCACAGAGCCACCTCAGAATTGCCCTGTTCAGGCGGTACCGGCCCACAATCTCAGTATCTGTGTACAGCTCAAAGCTGGTGCAGGCTTGGTACTGCCTGTTGGGGGCATACCACCGACGGGCCCTTCTTCGGCCAGGCCCCCCGCCGCCCGCCTTCTCACCCTCCTCATTACAGCCTCCATGTGGAAGGTGGCACTGGCCATGTCCCTGGCTTGCGCTCACCCCTCCTGGCAGCTGTTACTGTATTCCCCCCGCTGTCCTGGCTGCTACCTCCCCTGTACCGCGTACACCTGCCTGTGCTGGCCTCTGTGCTGTGTGGCTCTCCACACCTTCCCTGTGCCTGGCTGTTCACTGTGACCTTTCCCTGGCCTGCCCTTTTTGTGCCTCCTGCTCTGTCTGTCTGCCTCTGCCTCATGTGGCTTTCCTGTAGCGTTCTTGCGCCTCTTCCTTGCTCCTTTTTATTTTGGCTCATTTCCGCTATGGCGCAACTTCCGCTTGCTCCACTATTGCGCATTGCGCAAGTCTTTGAATATCACACTGCGCCATTTATGCATGGTTCCTCCCCCTTCGGTTGCGCATGCCTTCATTATCATTACGCTGTTGCTCAGCATGATTTCAGGGGCGCAACTGCCTCGTGCTGAATATCGCAGAATGGCTCAATTTTGGACTTGCGCAGGTGCAACCCTATTTCGCATGGCTCAACTCTTTTGAATATCTGGGCCTATGTATATATATTTATATCTTTTAACTTCAAAGCACTAAATCTATTCAAGTGCAAAAAACACAAGACTTTATTGTTTTCACACATTACTGTTAAACTTTAGATCCCAGAATGGCCAAGAAACAATTTAGAGTTCACTCTTGCATGCCACTGTCACGCCCACTTCTCATGCAACCAACAATCAATTACAGAAACCCTTTTGTTTCTGTGCTATGCACTCTCACATCAGAGAGACATAAATCTCACAGAACTGCTAAAAAAACAAATTTTATCAAGACTGGATTTCTGAATTAAAACCTATCGTTTACAGTACCTATGTAAATAATAGTTTTCTGGCTACAAACGATGCTACAGACATGACAAACAACATTTTTGTTTGACATGGAAACCATCCATATAATTAACTTGTCATGCGGGATTTGTTACCTTCTGTCTGCATGTATCTGACGAAGGAAAGGCACCTGCTTGATCATTTTTTTTTCTATTTTTTGCCCAATTTGCTCATACTGTTAGAGCCAAATATTGACATGCTTAGAGTTAAAAAAAAAAAAAAAATCATGATGTCTATGTGTGTGTGTGTGTGGGGGGGGTATGCCTAGATGCTGTTTCAGGCACTCCTTAATTACTTCCCCAGGCAGCTCTCATAGTCACTTGTTCCGACATGATAGATCCACCTCATGCCCTAGAATAAAAAATAAAATAAAATAAGCATGATGTCTATATGTGTGTGTGTGGGGGGTATACCTAGATGCAGTTTCAGGCACTCCTAAATTACTTCCCCAGGCAGCTCTGATAGTTGTTCCAACACGATAGATCCACCTCATGCCCCTCCCACATGAACCAAACAAAAAGGTGAGGTGGATCTTTAGGAGCTTCTTGGGTGGAGGTGGGGGTGGATCTTACTCCCCCCAAAAAACGAATGCTGCCTCCCACTACTCAGGTTCCAGTTCTTGTATCTCCCACTTAAGAAAGAAAATAGTGCACTGCAACCATTGACTAACATGAAGCATATTTATTTGAGGGCGAAAAATATTTCTTGGAGGAGGGTAAGGCGGAGGAGACTATTTACATCTTCAGTCAGTTCCACGGACAGAAAACATGACATCACTTCTTTTGTACATGCAAAACATCTGCAGACTCCACCTATTGCAGCTGTAAAAACAAGAAAGTGATGGAGGGGCCGAGACCCACATGCAGGTTTTGAAACTAGTTGACAGCATCAGCAGTAGTTTAGCTGATCTCAAAGTATAACAGAGTGTACAAACATAGAAGCAGCATCTGTATTGAATACATGGAGTTGTAAACTTCAATAAACATAGAAGAAAGGAGACACCAGGCTCTGAAGCAGCTGTCACCTGGCAGTGCAATGAAACTGCAGCAGTGAGGTAAGTAGAATGAGTTGAGAGAGCATGATTGAGCTGCATAGCTATGGTTCAGTGTGAGCCTGAATCAGGTGAAAACAATTGAGTGCAGCATGGAGAACAGCTATGGTTCAGCTGAATCACACAGATAATTGTTGCAGTTGCACTGCAAGTAATTTGAGAGTTGTAAGTGACTAAGAGCAAGTAATATGAGCTCTGGGAGTAGCAATATGCTAGGAGCTTAGAAACAAAGCCCCAAAAGACAAAACCAAAACACACAAACACAGAGAACACGGAACAAGGCCCAAAACAAAAACACACAAACACAGAAAACAAGGAGTAATGACAGAAAGAAGCACACAGCTGGAAGCAAAATACAAACCAGAAGCAGGAAAACAAATGCAGAAGTCAAGCAGAGACAAACAGAAGCAGCAAGGTGGTGGGGGGGGGCCAGGGTAGGCCCCAGCCAGCCGCAGAGGACACAGATAGAGCCTCCGGCCAACAAAGAAAAAAGTGTTTCAGAAGGAGGCTGAGAGGAACTGCGTATATAGCTCAGGAAAGTGGGAGTGGCTGGCTGCTTGTCCATTGAACTACAGGCCAAGTCTTCTAAAACTGTATAAAATCAATAACATTGAAATGCAGTCTCAAAGTCTGAGTAGGATTCTAAAACTAAATGTAGTTGTTTGTGTTTTTATATGTTTGCCCTTGCACTTGCTCAAAGCAAACATACTGGTATGATAGTGGATTTTGAGAGGTGTGTCACTGTCTGTCCAGTGCAAGGCAGTTTGAAAGGGGTTTGGCCGTATCAGACCAATCATCAGCCAGGCTAATCATGACACTCTTCTGGTCTTGCTGTTGGAAACTTTGTGTAGGTCAATAAAAAGAGCCAACTGAATCATATAGTGGCTCGTTCATTTGATCTGCATAAGCTGTCCAGCAAGCAGAGCTGATCAGTGTCATGATCTTCCTGCTGTGGTCCTCCAACTCAGTGTGTAAAAACAATCCCTCCCATCCTCTGCCAAGTATCCTTCCCACCTCCCATTACGTCCCCCTTCTTAATTTTCCAACACCAGGGTGCCCAATCCCTGGTGCCGACTAGTAGCCCCACTCCACCCCATCTGTTTTCACTGTGTGACACCAGGCAGCCCACCCTCCAGTGTTGCCAAACGTAATACTGACACTGGGGTGCCCAGTTCCTAGTGTCCAGTACCTGAAATAAAGAAAACTGTCCCTCATAGTCTTTTTTGTATTTTTATACACCTTGTAAAACCATAAACCATCCATCAATGTCTGTTGCGGCTACCAACATACCTCTGCCATTACCCTCCCAACCCTCCCACTCTGAACCTACCACCCCACACAACCCTACCCTTACTTTTAATTTTCCAACACCGGGGTGCCCAATCCCTGGTGCTGGCAAGTACCCCTCACCTCACCTGTTTTCACTGTGCAACACCAGGGAACCCACCTCCAGTAAAATCAAACATAACACTTTCATTGGAGTGCCCAATCCCCAGTGTCAGAATCTGAAATAAAGAAAACTGTCCCTCATGGTCTTTTTTTTATTTTTATACACGTTGTAAAAAGAAAATTATTCATCATTGTCTTTTGCTGCTGCCGGTACACTGTTACTCTCCCCCACCTGACCTTTCCACTCAGCATCCACTACCTCACATACACATAACCCTTACTCACCTACCGGAGGTCCAACGCTGTAATCATCTCTGTACCGGAAACATGTCTTTACTCTTCAATGCCAGACCAGTAACTGAAGAAATCAGATATGTGGTTCGATGTATTTCATTGGGTTTTGTCGATGTCTTCATAACTTAGTCATTTTTAAATATTTTCCCCCAAATTTTCAGCATGGCCTTTTTGGGACCCCACCTCATGAACAAGGGTGGTGAAATTATGCAAATCCATCCTGAAAGGTGATTTCATGGTCATTGCGTGAAATTACCTTTCGGGCAGGATTTGAACATTTCTCCACCCTTGTTCATGAGGCGGGGTCATAAGAAGGCTACTGTATGCTGGCCCGTCGGCACAGCGGTTGGATTTCCACTCATGATGCCTGCAACCCGGGTTCGGGAACTGACCTGGGTCGTCAGAGGGCCGGCCGGGGGGAGATGGATCAAGCATCCCATGGACTGCTCTCCTTCCCTGAGGGAAGGGTGTGGGGTGTTGCCGGTGCACAGGAGACCCCTGGTGGAGGCCAGGGGTTCCACAGCAGATGGCGCCAGCAAGAATCCGAGGGGGCGGGACAGACACTGGCATCATTGCACGTTCCTGCCCTCACAAACAGGGAAATAAAAAATAGCCTACCTACTGCCTCTATGAAACCCACCCCCTGGCTGCAGTCGGCTCCCCCAGGCCGACTCCCACCCTATTCCATTGTTCGGGGCACCTTGGGCTGGGTGTCGCGACCCCGCCCTGGGGGGCAATCCAGGGGGTCCTGGGAGGGCGGCTGATGTGGGGGAGCTCTAGCCGAAGGGGTCCATGACTGGGCAGATGCCTGGCAGTAGGATGGGCCTAAAAAGAATAAATAGAAAGAAAAAAAAAAAGGCTACTGTATGCTGAAAATTAAGGGTAAATATATTTAAAAATAACAAAGTTATGAGCGTACATTAACATATTTCAACACACGCTTGTAACTTTGGTAATTTTCAATATTTTGAACCCAAATATTCAACACGGCCATTTTTTCACACCACCTCATGAATGTAACAGCTGTCTTTTTTCCAAATCCTGGCCAAAATGTGTTTTCGCACTTGTGGTGCAAAAATCACCTTTTGGACAGGATATGAAAATTTTCTCTGCCCTTGTTAATGAGGTGGGGTCATAAAAAGGCTACATTGAAAATTTAGGGCAAAAATATTAAAAGACAATAAAGTTATGAGCGTACATTGTAATTTTTCTATGCATGCTCGTAACTTTGGTAATTTTCAGTATTTTGACCCCAAATTTTCAACATAGCCATTTTTTGACATCACCTCATGAATGCGACAGCTGTCATTTTTCAAATCCTGGCCAAAATGTGTTTTCACATTTGTGGTGCAAAATTATGTTTTGGCCACTATTTCACAAATGACATCTGTCATGATCAGAAGGAGTGGTCATAAAAAGACTATGTAGAAAATTTGGAGTCAGAATGGGAAAAAACAACTAAGTTATGAAGAAACATTGCATTGTTCCAACGTTTACTCATAACTTTATTTTTGCAGATTTTGGTCTCTAATGTTTAGCATATCCCTTGTTACCTCACCCCCTGAATATGACAGGGGTAATTTTTCAACTCCCCTCCCAAACTTGCTTTTGCAGTCGCACTGCAAAATCACCTTTCAGATGGGATTTAAAAATTCCACCTATCTTGATCATAACGTCAGGTCATAAAAAGTCTTTTGGTAATTTGGGGTCAAAATGTGGGAGCCTGCTGAAAATTAGATATAGCCTCTCAGCTGGCCTATCCTAATACAATCTAAAAGTAGGACACCACTGAAAATGAGATATTGCATCTCATGTGGTCTATCCTGCATAAGTGTACAGTAAAAATGTGTACAAGCAAGACCCGATACAACAGCAAAGCAAGTGGCGAACATTCGGCATTGACAAATGCTTATTTTAATTGTAATTGGTTTATTTTTAGGCTGATCAGGAGATCTTACCTAGAGACAGCATTACTATATTTTCATTTGGCAACTCAATCTGCCAAAGATTCAGTCCAATACTCAAGCAGCGTGGAAGAAGTAGACAGCCTGCATACTCCAACAAAGACAGTGAAAGAGACAAAGAGGAAGGTAAGTTGCTGACAGACATGGAGCTCTCTTCTTTAAGAAAGGCAACCAGCAGTAAATGTTACTGGGAACATTTTGAACCTTTACCTTTCAAACACCATGAAGTCTTGCTATATTATAACATTAGCAGTCAGCCACTGCAGCTGAACTGCCCCGGAGAGGAAGGAGTTAACTCCAGAGGATCTGGAGTTCTACAGCGCGAGGGCGCTGTGCCCAAAGCTCTATCTGGCAGTTTCAAATGAAACTGTTAGATTCTTTACTCCGCTTCACTGAACAGTCGCTCCGGAGATCAGCTCCTTCAGCTCGGTTCATTCTCGGTTCAAGCGAGTATTTTTGGTCATTTGAACCGCAAAAGTCATTATTTTACCGCATTTCGGTTTAAAGCTCTATCTGGTAACCGTAAGTACTAAATTTTAAGTCTGTGTGGAAAATTAATTATCGGTTCGGTTTTGAACCGATCGGGTTTGTTATTTCTACATTTTAAAAGTGTACAGTGGGTTTTAGAGTGCGGTTCCGGTTCTTATCGGTTCTAAAAAACAGAATTATAACGCTTTTTTCAATACCGTGACAGTTAGGAACCGATAAGGGTGTCTTGCCTGGCACTGCCATCAAAAGGGCAAGTTTTGGTTAGGCTGGCATTATGTCTGAGAAACCCAAAAGAAAACGGCCCATTGGGTTTCAACACTGTGATGTCTGTGGGGAGGCCTTTGCCAAGGCTGACCCACACACCACTTGTGTTTATTGTCTGGGGGCTGACCACCTCCTGTCAGACTGCCAGGTGTGTAAAAATTTCCCTGCAGCCACCCTGGAAAAGAGATTGGGCCGGCTCAGGGAACGAGAGGCCAAAAAGTCCGCTGACCCGGATGGCCAGCCCGGTCCAGTACCCACTGGACCAGAGGGAGTGCCCTCTGACCAGGGCGAGACTTCCTCGGCCAAAAGGAAGGCTGGTTCAGGGGAACCAGTCCCGAGTAAAAAGACAAGGAAATCAGTAGGTTTGGGGTCCAAAATTGTGTCTCCAACTGCTGCAGAGATAGCTAAAGCCATTCAGATTGTCCAGTCACTGTCTCGGGATCTGTAGAACCACCAACAGTTGGTAAAAGGTTGGTTCGTTCAGTCCCAGTGGTTCAGGATTTTGAAGTTGAGGATTTTTATGAACCACAGGAGGGGGAGGAGGAATTTGATCAATATATGTGTGGCTGGGGGGTCTGGACGTGCCCATTGAACCGGACATTTCTCCAGACAGACCTTTAGAATCTCCTCCTATTCTGTCTGAGTCCCCTTCTTTCTTTATTTTTACAAAAAGGTTGCAGAAACCCTCCAGCTTCCTTTAGAGGAGGCTGTGGATGAGCAAGAGGAGCCTGATTATGTGGAAATGATGGATATTCCAGAGTCTAGGAGGTTGTCTATTCCTTTGCATAAGTCATTTAGGAAGCAAACAACAAAGATTTTAAAAATCCTCATTCTGTCCCTCCTGTAGATAAAAAATGGACAGAAGGTATACTGTCAGGCTCGGATACAGACTTCCTTACTGAACAGTGTAGTCATGTAGGTGTGGTTCAAGCTGCAGCCTGTGACAAGGCTAATATTCCTCTGGCCTCACATCCTCCTGATAAGGATTCCAGGAAGATTGATGCCATGGCATAAGAAACAGTATATGGCAGCTTCTTTGGGACTCAGGCAGGCAAATTATATGGCTTATGTGGCTAGATATCAGAAATCTAGGTGGGACACAGTATTGCAGTTAGCCAAGCAGGCCCATGGCCAGCTGGCTAGTGAGTTGGAACAGGTGGCTGCTGATGGTATTGAAGCCTCTAAAGTTCAATTTCATACTGCTGTTGATGTTAATGATGTTTCCTCTAGGGTCATGGCCACTTCTGTAGCTTTCCGTGGTTGGCATGGCTCAGATGCACTATTCTGTCCCAAGATACCCAGTCAAAGGCTATGGATTTTCCTGTAGTGGGAAATTCTCTGTTTGGGAGCAAACAGAAAACTATATGAAAAGATGGATGAATACAGAACTACCTACAAAAGTGCCCAGGCTAAGGAGAAGCATGCCATGCCACAAGGCATGCTCCCAGAGTGAGGGCAGGCCTTTTACCAATTTCAAGCCTCCTCTGCTGTCTCACCAGAAGGTTTCTTCAGAGGCAGGGGTAGACCAGGCACAAGTAGACCGTCCTCCTGGCCTAAGGCTGCTGCTAGCTGAGCACCTGATGGGGTGCCAGGGCCGATTCTCCTGTTACCAGTGGGGGCAGGTTGGCCTATTTCAGCGGAACTGGCTGTCCCTAACTACGGACAGATGGGTTCTGGAGGTAAGAGCCAGGGTCTGTTCTCAGCTTCAAACACTTTCCAAAGATGAGGCCAGACATTTTCCACCTGCAAATCCTTCAGAAGCCCTTGCTTTGGAAGCAGAGGTTTCTTCTCTTCTGGACTGCAAAGCAGTGGAAGGTTCCTCCTGCCATCAGGGCAAGGGCTTTATTCAAGATACTTTCTTACCCCAAAAAAGACAGGAGAATGGAGGCCCATTCTAGATTTAAGGTACCTGAACAAGCATCTTTTGAAACCAAAGTTCAAAATGTTGACTCTGGCAATGATATTGCCTTCCCTAAGGCCAGGGGACTGGCTAGCTTCCCTGGACCTCAAGGATGCCTATTTTCATGTTCTGATCAGGCCTTCTCACCGAAAGTACCTCAGGTTCGAACTGCCCTCAGGCAACTACCAGTTCAGGGCAATGCCCTTCGGCCTGACCTCTGCGCCAAGGGTATTCACAAAATGTCTCGCTGTAGTAGTGGCTCACTTAAGAAGGCAAGGAGTTGCTGTGTTTCCCTACCTGGACAACTGGCTCATTGTGGGTCAGTCTCCAGGTCAGGTGAAAACCATTTGCAAGTCACCCAGCAGCTTCTCACTTCCCTGGGATTCCTGCTAAACTTACCAAAGTCAGTTCTGGAACCGGTTCAGGTCCTAACTTTCATAGGCGCAGAATTGAACACAAGGTTAGCCAGGGCTTTTCTTCCCTCGGAAAGGGTGGACAGACTCTATCGCCCTGGCATCCTCCTTTACCCTCGTGGGTCTCTCGACCAGCAAGGCATTTTCTGCAACTCCTTGGGCACATGGCTGCTTCCACAGCTGTCGTGCAGGAGCAAGATTCCAGATGAGGGACATTCAGTTCCATTTGAGGGCCTATTGGTCTCAAAGGAAGGACCCCTTACCAAGCTGGTTCCAGTTACTCAAACTCTGATCCTAGCCCTCCACTGGTGGCAGGTCCAGAGCAATTTAAGACAGGAGGTTCCCTTCATTCCCATTTCTCACTCCCTCACCCTCACCGCGGATGCCTCCCTCTTAGGGTGGGGGGCTCACTTGGGCGATCTTGCCACCCAGGGGGTGTGGTCTCCTTAGGAATCTCTGCTCCACATCAATCTGTTGGAACTCAGAGCTGTCTTTTTAGCTCTTCGGGTGTTTTCAGATTCTGTCCAGAATAAAGTGGTTCAAGTCAGGACAGACAATACCACCACAATGTGGTACATCAACAAGCAAGGGGGCACTCAGTCTTCAGCCTTGTGCACCGAAGCAATGAAGTTGTGGTCTCTGGCCTACTCCCTGAACACCTCCCTGATAGCGGTTCACCTCCCAGGGAATGACAATGTCCTGGCGGGACGCCCTCAGCAGAATTTCTCAGGGCCATCCACGAATGGGCTCTGAATCCACAAGTGCTGGGGTCCGTCTTTGCCAGATGGGGCACTCCTCAGATAGATCTTTCGCAGCCCCAGACAACCATCAACTTCCTCTTTTCTGTTGCAGGCCTCCAGTACTGGGCTCAGTCCCTCTGGACGCCTTTCTGTTGGACTGGAAAGGGAAGTTCCTGTATGCCTTTCCTCCCTTTCCTCTTCTTTTCAGGGTACTAGTAAAAATCAGATCTCAACCTTGCAGAGTGATTCTGATTGTCCCAGATTGGGCCAGACAGCCCTGGTACCCTCTGCTTCTGTCCTTGGCAGTCCACCCTGCCCTGAGCCTACCCAGAGTCCACGACTTACTGGCCTGTGCACAAGGGAGAGTGTGGTATCCGGACCTCAAATCCCTCCACCTCAAGGCTTGGCTCTTGAGGAGCTAGAATTTGCTGACTTACACCTTTCTCAAGGTGTCATGGATATTTTAAAGGCTTCTAGGAAACCTTCCACTAGGGCCACTTATAATTCTAAGTGGAAGAGGTTTTCCATCTGGTGCTCTGAGAGGCAGATTATCCCAGAATCTGCTGATCTTCCCATTCTTCTGGAATATTTGGTCCATCTGAATTCCCTAGGCCTTAGACCAGCTACCCTGAAGGTTCATCTGGCAGCTGTCTCTGCTTTTGTGTCAGCAGGGAAGCCTGCCTTCCTTTCTTCTCACCCTGTGTTCTCCCAAGTTTTTTAAAGGGTTACTTCATACTAACCCTCCTTTTCGGGAACCAGCTCCCGCCTGGGACCTGAATATTTGCATTGCTCAGTTAATGCAACCCCCCTTTGAGCCTCTGTCTTCAGCAGAGCTCAAGTATTTAACTTGGAAAACCGTTTTCCTAGTAGCTATCACCTCTGCCAGACGCATAAGTGAGTTACAGGCCCTGTCAGTGGAAGAAGATTTTATCTCTTTCCACAGAGATAAGGTAGTCCTTAGGACTAATAGAAAGTTTTGCCTAAGGTGGTTTCTGATTTCCACCTGAATCAATCTATCTCTCTCCAGTATTTTTCACTGAGCATTCTTCCTCAGGTGAGAGGAGACTGCACAGCTTGGATGTCAAAGAGCCTTAAGCTACTATTTAGAGCGCACCAGAGGTCATAGGTTCGAATCCCTCCAACTGTTTCTTACCTATGACGAGGTTGGCAAAGGAAAACCTGCCACAAAGAGAACAATTGCAAGGTGGATTGTTTCTTGTATCCAATTCTGTTATCAGAAGCTAGGTAGAGTACCCCCCTCAGGATTGAGGGCCCACTCCACCAGGGGTACAGCTGCGTCTCTAGCGGCTGCTAGGGACATTCCCATTCTGAGATTTGTCAAGCTGCTACCTGGAAGACAGTTCACACCTTTACCAAGCATTATTCCTGGATTTCCAGTCCAGAGAGATGCTCGGTTTGGCACAGCTGTGCTTCAGAGCCTACTTCCTAAGTAGGTTCTGACCCTCCTCCATGGAGGTACTGCTGTGTAATCTGCTAATGTTATAATATAGCAAGACTTCACGGTGTTTAAAGAAAAAATTACTCACCTTAGTAATTGCTTTTCTTCTCATGGAGTCTTGCTGTATTATAACCACCCTCCCTCCTGCCCCTCTCAGAACCTCTACTTGGGTAGGGGTGGCGAATTGGTGCAAGCACTGTGTCATGCCATTGTAGTTATCCCTTTACCCTCTTTCCTTTGGGTTAGGGATCTGGTTGCTTTCATTTAGGTTATTTAGATTGCCCCCTTCCTGGACTTGAGTCTTGGGGAAGGGGGTTCATAATGTGCTTGCAAGGGTGTAGGAACGAACCATAATACCATCAATTTTTGTTATTATGGTTCTGGGTGTTTCTTTGTTGTTTATATTGTTGTTACTACATACTAGTAGGTAGCCATGGGCTAGTGTAGTTTTTCCACACAGACTTTCTGTTCTTTGATGTTAGCTTCGTAAAGATCTGACAGTTTCATTTGAAACTGCCAGATAGAGCTTTGGGCACAGCGCCCTCGCGCTGTAGAACTCCAGATCCTCTGGAGATAACTCCTTCCTCTCCGGGGCAGTTCAGCTGCAGTGGCTGACTGCTAATGTTATAATATAGCAAGACTCCATGAGAAGAAAAGCAATTACTAAGGTGAGTAATTTTTTCTTTTATGACATTTGAGATCGGCCCTATTTATCCTGTTTTGCAAGGTGCTCCTTTCTCTTTGTTTTGAGTCTGCTTTGCCTAAGGATAAATAAGCATGCAAAAGTCACTGCTCCCTCATCTTATTGGACAATGGGTGTTTAAAAATGTCTGAGAATACTACAGTTAACCTGGGGATAGCCATAGTACATGGAAACATATATGTTAATAGCAGAATAAAGCCCAGTGGTCCTTTGAGTCTGCCCAGATCCTGCCCACATCTGCATCCATCCTAATGCTGGACCAGAGCTAGTCTGCCACTGGCCCTGACTGTATTTCAACACTCCACTCATCCCCTTCCCTTGACTGCCCACCTCTCCTTCACACCCTCCTCTGGTTTGGACTACTCCCCTGTGCCTGTCCCACCATTTTTCGACGGGACAACTTAAGGTCAGATGGAGGATTGGCTAGGGATGGGGAAGAGGTCGAGGACCAGACTGGCGCAGTCAGAGGAGCGAGGAGGCCAGGCTGCAACCTACACGAGACTGAGAAGTAGATGAGGATTCTATCCCCAGCTGACTCAGGCTTCCCAGACAGTTTTCCTGGACTGGTGGTGGGTACTAACTTTATATCATGGCATACAAAAAGTGCAAAATAATTTATTTGTTTAACTTGTTTGAGTGTGTGAGGTGTAAACTGGTTGGGGAGTTGACAGAAAAACCACAGGACGGTACTAACACAACAGAATGGGATGACTGCCATTTCATATGCCTATAATTCAGTTGTGTGTTAGATTCTGAGACTGAGAGACCAAGTAACTTTAGGGAAGAAGCCAGAAGGGAACAGTTTAACCAGGGGTAGCATACTAAGCAGAAGCTTGTTTCCAGATCATTCATGTGATCTGGGGAGCACAAGGAAGTGACTTGCTCAAGATAGGAATCGGATCACACAGTATGCACCTAGGTGGCTGTGGCTGTGGGATTCAAACCCAGGTCTCTAGAATGATCTGCAGGCAGGCAGCTGAGCTCAGAGCCTTAACCCTCCCTGGCTCCCACTCCTTTAAGACAGCAAAAAGTCTAAATTCAGTACAATACTGGTTCTCTCCTTAAGCCTTCTTCCCAGGCTAGAGGTTTATTACATGGGCTGGCCTGCCTGGCACAACATGGCAGATGGATGGCAGTGGCATGGATGGATATGCAAAGTGTGACTGAGGATGTGCCCCTCATTGTTATGGTCAGTGTTCCTCATGGTCCTCCTCCTCCTCATCCCCATAACTGCCTTCCTTCCATCAAGTGACAGAAGCTTGAGAGGCTCAGGCAGCAGGTATGCATGGACAGTTTGTTATTGTTGGCCAGCCCTGACTGAGTGCAGCCTGCAGAACAAGTTGGGGTGGGGGGGGGACGAGTCCGACGATGGGGAGATCTATATCAGGGCCTAGACGAGTAGTGTGTGTGTGTGTGTGTGTGTGTGTGTGTGTGTGTATGTGGATGACTGTAGTGTAGTAGTCAGGCATGCAGCTTAATGTTATCATATAAATAATCAGGGCCCCATGTTCACTGCGGCAAACTGGATCTACATTCTGTGGCAGGACGGGACCTTTTGCTGCTGTGGTGAGCAATTATGAGGCAATTTGGTGATGATGGTATTTACATTCTTAATGGCTGGCAACTCAACAGGCCCCAAAATAAAATACTGTTTTCCTGTTCCCGGAAAGAATGCTCAGAAAAAGGCAGCATGTGGCAGTTTGGCAAATGCACAGGCAAGGCAATGCATAAACAATTCTGCAATTATTCTGGTATCCTGCTTTGAATTGAATATACAGTATAGCAAAGGGCATGGGGGAATTGAAGGGTTATTGTTTTACTGTGGTCTGTTTTATTGTCCCATGGCTCCCTCTCGAGTCTCATCTGCCCAGTGCCGGTTTTAGGTTTACTACATTATGCTCCTAAGAATTTCTCCCCCTGTCTGCTGGTTGCTTGAAGACCAGTAATATTGCAAAACAGTTCTGTTCCATCTACTTGCTTGAAGGCTGGTGGTGATGATGCTTGTGGTGTAATGTTGCTCTGCTTGCTTCCTCCTGCTTGCCCGGTTCAGTATGACTGGTGTCATTTGCACGGCTTGTGCCAATGCCAGTTAGCTTTGAAGCTTCGATATCTTGTTGTGTATCACTCTGTTAGATTTTACTTTAGGCTACAGGGTACTTAGATAGCCTAGATTATTTTACATTACAGGCCTAGAAAAGAAAGTCTCCCATTTGTTTGGAAGTAATTACCCTACAGTACTTACTCATTCCGCAGTTCAGCAGCTGGCAAATAGAACCACAATTGTTTCTTCTCCTGCAATAGATGTCCTGAAGTTCCCTCAGTGTTTTTATAGAAGGCATCGTTGATGCTGGTCTCATTGCAAAGAAGGAGTTCCCCCTGGCCTTCACTACTGCAGCCCGGGGATGTGATGAAGCTGAAAACAACTCACACTAATGCCGTTATGCCACTACTGTACTGAGCAAAGTAGACAGGAAATTATTTTCAGGGCTCCAGGTTTTCTGTGATTCTGCAGTTGCAGCAGCAGGCATAGAAACATAGAAGTTGATGGCAGATAAGGACCACAAGGCCCATCCAGTCTGCCTATTTCTTTTTCTACCTTATGAATGTGCCATCAGCCTTTGCTCTGTCAATGGCATATCTATTCATACTCATCTGTACTGCTCCATTACACCTATCCTATGCCTGTTTGAAGCCCTGCACTGTATTCATATCCACCACTTCCTGAGGTAGGCCGTTCCATGCATCCACTACCCTTTCTGTGAAAAAGAACTTCCTCACATTACCCCTTAATCGGCCTCCCTCTAATCTCATGTGTGTCCTCTTGTCCTGCTATTTTTCTGATATGAAACATGTTAGACTCTTTCACCTTGTTAATGCCCTTAAGGTGTTTGAATGTTTCGATCATATCACCTCTCTCCCTCCTTTGCTGTAGGGTATACATATTGAGCTCTGTTAATCTGTCCTCATATGTTTTATGATGCAGTTCCTGCACCATTTTGGTTGCCCTTCTCTGGACTGCCTCAATTTAGTTAATGTCCTTGTGAAGGTGTGGCCTCCAGTACTGCATGCAGTGCTCCAGATGGGGCCTAACCAGTGTCTTGTAAAGAGGGATTATTACCTCCCTCTTACGACTTGTGATACCCCTACTAATACACCCAAACATCCCCCTAGCCTTACCTGTTGCTTTAGTGGTCTGCTTGGATGATTTCAGGTCATCCGTGATGATGATGCCCAAGTCTCTTTCTTTCCTTGTGACTGCCAGCAACTCCCCTCCCTGCCTATAGGTGGCTTCAGGGTTTCTCTTCCCTATGTGCATGATCTTGCACTTCTTTGCGTTAAACCCTAGTTGCCTCTCTTCTGACCATTTTGCCAGTTTATCCAGATCTCTTCTCATTCTACCCACCTCATCTGGATCATCTACTCTGTTGCAGATCTTGGTGTCATCTGCAAACAGACAAACCTTACCCTCCAGTCCATCTGCAATGTTACTGATGAAGATATTGAAGAGGACTGGCCCCAGGATTGATCCCTGAAGTACCCCACTTGTGACTTGCATCTCTTCTGACTGTATACCGTTTACCACCACTCTCTGTTTTCTGCCCATCAACCAGTTTGCCACCCAGTTGACCAACTTCTGACCCACCTGGAGCCTACCCAGCTTATTAATCAATCTTCTATGCGGAACATTATCGAAAGCTTTGCTGAAGTCAAGGTAGGCAACATCAACTGCTCCCCCTTGGTCCACCACTCTGGTTACCCAGTCAAAGAAATCTATGAAATTAGTTTGACAGGACCTTTCTGTTGTAAACCCATGCTGTCTTGGATCCTGTGCTCCTATGGATTCCAGGTGTTGCACTATCCTTTCTTTAAGGAGTGCCTCCATAATCTTTACCACTACTGAGATAAGACTGACTGGTCTGTAGTTCTCTGCCTCCTTCCTGCTACCACTCTTGTGGAGCTGGATCACATTAGCCCTTCTCCAGTCTTCTGAGACCTCTCTTGTGCTCAGAGACTCACTAAACAGTTCTGCTAATGGCTCTGCTAGTTCCACCCTTAACTCCTTTAGTACCCTGGGATGTATGCCATCAGATCCCATTGCCTTGTCCACCCTGAGCTTATTGAGCTCTTGTAGGACCCTTTCTTTTTGTGAAGGGACTACTGTACACCTCCATCCCCCTGTGTCCATGGTACTGAGCTGTGGGCCCTACCCTACCTTCTCTTCAGTAAATACTGAGCAGAAGTATCTATTTAGGATAGATGCTTTTACATGGTTCTCCTCCTCACATGCCCCCTTATCCCCTTTGATCTTAGCAATACCCCCTCTGGACTTTCTCCTTTCACTAATATATCTATAGAAAGTCTTGTCACCTTCTTTTACTGTTCATGCTAGTGTTTCCTCGGTTTGGGCCTTTGCCTGCCTTACTGCCCTCCTTGCTTCCCTTAGGGAAGTTTGGTATGCCTCGCTATCTTCATCCCACTGCATTCCCTTATATTTCCTGAAGGCCAGCCTTTTGATTCTGACCTTTTCTGTTACTGTTTTTGAGAACCAAAGTAGTTTCCTTCTTTTTTTGCACTTCCTTTTCTCTCTAACACAATCAGATGTTGCTTCAAGTATTGCATCCTTAATGCTTGCCCACTTTTCCTGTACCCCCTCACCTGTATTTCTTTTTGCCAGGGCTAGCTTAACTCTGTTGGCCATCTTAGCAAAGTCAGCTCCTCAGAAGTCCCATATTTTTTGCCTTGGAATGGGATGATTTAGTTCTAGTGGCCAAATTGAACCATACCATGTGATGGTCACTGGCCCCCAGGTGACCTTCTACCTGGAGATCTGTGATCCTTTCCCTGTTAGTCAGTACTAGATCTAGGATAGCCCTGTCTCTTGTGGGTTGTTGTACCAGTTGTGTGAGGCCTTCCCCCTGCAGGGAATCCACTATGTGTCTAGTTCTGGCAGATGTTCCTGCTGGTATTGACCAATCTGTATCTGGCATGTTGAAGTCTCCCATTATCAGAACCTCCCCTTTAGCTGTCATGTTTTGTATATCTTCTAACAGTAATGTGTCTATGTTCTCCCCCTGTTCTGGAGGCCTGTAGACAACCACAGTTAGTATGGCTGTCCCTTTTCCTGTTTCCAGGGTGACCCAAAGTTCTTCTGGCTCCTTATGTGTATTCTGAATTTCTGTAGCTTTGATATTTTCACTGACAGCTACAGGACCTCTCCCCCCCTTTTGCTCTCGGTCTCTTCTGAACAGTACATAGCCAGGTACTGAAGTTCTCAAGTGAAGAAAATTGGCCCTGTCACAGAAACAGCATTTTTTGGGTGCAATAAAAATGGCTGTCACTACTGTGAAAGCACTGAAAAAAAAACCCCGAAATGGCTAAAATAATTGTCAGCAAACTGCTCACATCATAACAACAGTTTTAGCATTTTTTTTTCAGTGCTGTCACAGTGACAGCCATTTTTATTGCACCAATAAAATGCTGTTTCTGCGGCAGGGCCTTGTTTCTTCAGCAGCTGCTGCAACCACAGAATCACACAAAACCTGGGGCCCTGAAAATAATTTCGTGTCTGCCTAGCTCAGTACAAGGTACTATAGTAACCACATAGTAACGCATACTACTACTGACTATTTTTCCAAAATCCAGAAGGTAGTGTGGTGCTCTCTGAACATAGGTTGGTGAAGGTCCCTCCTATCATCGGTTCGTGGCTGGCGTCGGTTTTCAGCAGTCGGTGGTGAAGAGTGAGATGGTATTGGAAGTTGGATGGTACTGGAAGTTGGATGGGATACAGTGGAGCTGGAGCCCCAGAACCAAGATAAGTAAACTTAGCAGTATTTTAGTTGGATTGGGAAGAATTATTAGGCAGGCCGGGCAGGAGTGGGGTGCTGACTGTTACACTTATTAATTATGGTCCTGTCTACAGTCTACATAGGCTACCACCTCAGCTCAGGCTCTCACTACCTTGCTGACGGTCTGACCTGTCATCTACCAACCATAACCTACCACCACCTACACTGTGAACAGAGATGTCTTATGTCTAGACAGTGACTACATCTAATAAGTCTTACTTAAAAAATGACATAAACTGAAATTGTTGTTTTGTGGACTGAAATTCAAGAAAGTTAACTGAGAAGACGAAGTAATTATAGTAGTCATTGCTTGGTAACTCAGTGTGTGTGCAGTCAGGCCAGGCACTAGTTGATTCAGTTAGTAGTAGCTGTGGCCTGCTGCTAAGTTGTCTCAAGGATTTTTGATTAGTGAAGTTACGACTCAGAAGCAGTCACCAGCGATTGCTATAGCCTATTTTTTGAGTGCTGGCTGACTCCCCCCAGCCTGTGCTGTGCCGGTCTTGGCGGCAGTGTGTGTGGGTTCAGCTTGTGCTGTAATTTGATTGAATTTTGACTCAGATCTTCATCTCGTGTTTGGTTTTCTGCTGGACTAGCAGCAGTGACCTCTCTTTTTTACCAGCTGATAGTTCGGATTTGGCTCCCTGCTGCCGCCGGACTGGTGCTGCCTGCCTGGCCTGGTTCCCTTTCTGGGTTTAGTGGTGTGCTGCTGCCTGCCTCACAGGCTGTCTGTCTCAGTCAGCTAAGCACTCACTCTGCAGCTGAGTCCCTGGGATCTGGTGTTACGGAAACTGGACAGAATAATTATTAAAGAATCCAGAAAATGTATCACCATAAATCAGGATTTCGAAAGCAAAAGGAAAAAAGGGAACATGAAAAGGAAGAAGAGGAATTAAGAAATAAGAAACCAATATTAAAATATTTTAGTAAGCTAGAGCCTCTTCATCAGGAGGACACTGTTAATGAGGATGAGGATAATCTAGGGACAAATTGGACAACTCTGTCTGAAGCGTGTACAGAGGAAGAGGAAACAGTGGAGCCAGAGCCAGAGGAGGACGGAGATGAACATGATGACTCTGTACGAAAAGTAGACGAACCTGTGGAACAACAGCAACATTTGAACCAAACCTCTATTGAGGAAAAAATGTGTTCTGGGAGTGATGTCAGTGGGGAGGCTGGAGAAGTGCAGCAGGAGGGGACAGAGGAAGGAGAAACAAAAAGAGGCAGTGTTACTAGTTCTGATCCTGACTTCAATAAAGACATCTACAAAGATCCAGGAATGTGGCCCGAAATATTAAAAGACATTGACAGACAGTGTATAGTGCTTTGTGGCTTGAAAAGTGAAACTGAGTTAAGGGAAATGATTATATGCATGCCCTCAGATTCTGAAGCACGATCATTTCCCGAATTTTTGCTGTATTCCAAATCATCTAATGGACGTGAGAAATTTCTGAGGGACTGACTTGCATGGAGCTTTAGCAAAGGCGTGTTATACTGTGTTCAAACAACATGAAGTCTTGCTATATAATGACATATGCAGTTTGTCCCAGCCTTAGAACTGCTCCGGAGGTGAAAGAGTTAACTTCTATGCCAGGCATGGAATCTTGAGCGTGAGCTCGGTTGAAAAAACTCTGTCTGTTGATCGTCAAACTGAAACTATCAGATTCTTTACTCCTCCTCACTGAACAGTCGCTCCGGAGATTCCTCCTACTGCTCGGTTCATTTGTCGGTTAAAAAAGTGTTATTTCTCGGTTTTCTAAACCGATTTGTATATTTTAACTGCAACCGGTCGGTTCAAGCTCTGTCTGTGGTATCGTAAGTAATAGATAGGTTTTACATTTCTGTGTGGAACTTGCAAACGCTGTTATCGGTTCGGTTTGAACTGATCAGGTTGTTAAAGCTTATTAAATTACATTTAGAGTCGGTTCTCGTTCTTATCGGGTTCTAAAAAACCTAATTTCTACCACGTTTTCCACTACCCGACACGGTTGGGGAACCATAAGGGCAGTCTTGCTTGGCGATTTGCCAGAAAAGGGCAAGTTTTGGTTAGGCTGGCATTATGTCTGAGAAACCCAAAAGAAAACCGGCCCACTGGTTTCGCACTCAGGTCTTGGGGAAGCCTTTGCAAGGCTGACCCACACACCACATGTGTTTATTGTCTGGGGTTTGACCACCCCATTGCAGACTGCCAGATTTGCAAGAATTTCCCGCAGCTACCCTGGATAAGAGAGTTGGTAGGCTCAGGGAACAGAGGCCAAAAGTCCACTGACCCGATGGCTGCCCGGTTCGGGTGCCAGCCGACCGAGGGAGTGCCCTCTGACCAGGGCGTTATACTTCTCGGGCAAACGGAAGAGCTGACTCGGAGGAGCCAGTTCCAGCAAGAGGATTAGAAAATCAGCAGGTGTGGAGCCAAAATTTCCTTCTCCAACCGCTGCAGAGATAGCCAAAGCGATCCAAATTGTCCAGTCGCTTTCCCCGGTTCCGTCTGAACCGGCACCATCAGGTAAACGGTCGGTTCGGTCGGTTCCACCGGTTCAAGAATATGATATAGAAGAATTTTATGAACCGGAGGAGGGGGAGGAGGATTATGAAGAGAGTGAATGTGATTTTGAAAGTCTGGATGTGCCCATTGAACCGGACATCTCCCAGACAGACTCTTCAGAGTGTCTCCCCTAGGCTTTCTGAGTCCCCTTTCATTTTCTGTTTTATAAAAAGTTGCTGAAACCTCCAGCCCCTTTGGAAGAAGTTTGAATAAACAGGAGGAGCCTGACTATGTGGAAATGATGGATATCCCAGAGTCCAGGAGATTGTTTATTCCTTTACATAAATCTTTTAGGAAACAGACACTAAAGATTTTAAAGCTTCGACTCTTTTTACCTCCTGTGGATAAAAGATGGACAGGAGGTACACATTGTCAGGCTCGATACGGAGTTCCTTTCACAACAATGCAGCCATGTTGGGGTAGTGCAGGCTGCAGCCTGTGATAAGGCAAATATTCCCTTGGTTTCACACCCCCCTGACAAGGACTCCAGGAGGATTGATGCCATGGCAAAGAAACAATACATGGCAGCATCCTTGGGACTCAGACAGGCAAATTATATGGCCTATGTTGCAAGATACCAGAAATCCAGATGGGATACTGTTATGGCTTTAGCGAAACAGGTCCCTGGCCAGCTTGCCAAGGAGCTGGAACAGGTGGCTGCTGATGGTATTGAGGCATCCAAGGTGCAATTCCATGCTGCAGTGGACTCTAATGATGTATCTTCAAGAGTCATGGCTACATCTGTGGCTTTTCGCAGAATGGCTTGGCTCAGGTGTACTAGCCTGTCACAGGATACCCAGGCTAAGGCCATGGATTTTCCTGTTGTGGTAATTTCGTTTGGGGAGCAGACAGAGAATTACATGAAGAAATGGATGAGTATAGGACCACTTATAGAAGTGCACAGGCCAAGGAGAGGCAAGTACCCCTCAGAGGCAGCTTCCAGGGGCAGGGCAGGCCTTTCACAGGCCTTTTACGAAGCCCAGGCCTCCTTCAGCTTATGCCCAGAGGGGTTCTTCAGAGGAGAGGCATTCGGGTACCGAGCAGGCCTGCCCCACCCCCAGCCCAAAGCCCTGCCAAACAGGCACCCTAATGGGATGCCCAAGGCCGATCTCTCCATTACCTGGGCAGGCTGGAGTTTACTGTCCAGGACTGGGAGTCTTTAACATCAGACAAGTGGGTCCTGAAGTAGTAAGCCAGGGACTGGTTCTCAGCTTCAAAAATTTCCAAAGATGAGAACCAGATCCTTTCCACCTGCAAATCCATCAGAGGCTCTTGCTTTTGAAATAGAAGTCTCAACCCTCCTGGCTCTCAGAGCTGTAGAAAGGTTTCTCCCCACACCAGGGCAAAGGACTGTACTCCAGGTACTTCCTTACCTGAAAGACAGGAGAATGGCGTCCCATCCTGGATCTAAGATACCTAAACAAGCACCTTTTTAAAACCAAAATTCAAAATGGTGACTCTGGGAATTATTTTACCCTCCCTAAGGCCAGGGACTGCATGTCCCTGGACCTCAAGGGATGCCTACTTCCATGTTCTCACCAGAAGCTCCCACCGAAAGTAATTCAGATTCGAACTGCCCTCAGGCCATTACCAGTTCAGAGCAATGCCCTTCGGCCTCACCTCTGCCCCAAGGGTATTCACCAAATGCCTGGCAGTAGTAGTTGCTCACTTAAGAAGGCAAAGATTGCCATCTTTCCATACCTGGACGACTGGCTCATAGTGGGTCAGTCTCCAGACCAAGTCAGATCACACTTCAGGTTACCCAGCAGCTGCTTACATCTCTAGGTTTTTTCTCAATCTTCTAAAGTCAGTTCTAGAGCCTGTTCAGCTACTCACCTTCATAGGCACAGAACTGGACACAAAGCAGGCCAGAGCTTTCCTTCCTCAGAAAGAGTAAAGACCCTGGTGGCTCTGGCCTCCTCCTTCACTCTGCAGGTCTCTCGACCAGCAAGGCACTTTCTACAGCCCTTGGCCACATGGCTGCCTCCACAGCTGTAGTGCAAGGAGCAAGATTTCAGATGAGGGACATCCGTTCCATTTGAGAGCCTTCTGGTCTCAAAGGAGAGATCCTCTAACCAAATTGATCCCAGTAACTCGAACCCTGATCCAGGCCCTGCAGTGGTGGCAGGATCAGAGCAATCTGAGACAGGGGGTTCTTTCATCCTCAATCTCACTCCTTGACCCTTACTACAGATGGGCCCTCTTGGGATGGGGAGCTCACATGGCGCCTCACCACCCAGGGATTGTGGTCCCCTCAGGAATCTCTGCTCCACACCAGTCTGTTGGAACTCAGAGCTGTTTTTCTAGCACTTCAGGTTTTTCTGCATCTGTCAGAACAAAGTGGTACAGGTCAGAACAGACAACACCACTACAATGTGGTACATCACAGCAAGGGCACTCGGTCTTCGGCCTTGTGCACCGAGGCAATGAAGTTGTGGTCTCTGGCTTATTCCTGAACACCTCCCTCATGGCAGTTCACCTCCCAGGCAAGGACAGTGTCCTGGCAGATGCTCTCAGCAGGATTTCCCAGGGCCATCACGAATGGTCACTGGATCCCCTAGTACTGGGTTAGTATTTGCCAGGTGGGGCACCCCTCAGATAGATCTTTTGCAGCCCCAGACAATCACCAACTTCTCGCTTTTTTGTTGCAGGCCCCAGTGTTGGGCTCAGTCCCTCTGGATGCCTTCCTTCTCGATTGGGAAGGGAAGTTCCTTCATGCCTTTCCCTTCCTCTCTTGTTCAAAGTGCTAGTCAAAATCAGATCTCAACCTTGCAAGATGATTCTGATTGCTCCAGATTGGGCCAGACAGCCTGGTATCCACTCCTTCTGTCCTTGCAGTCCACCTTCCCAGTGTCTCCCCAGGAATCACAATCTGTTAACCTGTGCCCAGGGAGTTTGGTGTCGCATCTCAAATCCCTCAACCTCAAGGCCTGGCTCCTGAGGAGTTAGAGTTTGCTGACCTACACCTTTCCCAAGGTGTATCTATATCTTGAAAGCTTCTAGGAAGCCTTCCACCAGGGCTACTTATAATTCTAAATGGAAAGGTTTTCCATATGGTGCTCTGGAAAGCATATTTCCCAGAATCTGCTGATTTGCCCACAGTCCTGGACTATATGGTCCATCTAAATACTTTGGGGCTGAGGCCAGCTACCCTGAAAGTGCATTTGGCAGCTGTCTCTGCTTTTATTTCGGCAGGAAAGCTCCTTCTCTTTTTGCTCACCCTGTATTCTCCAAGTTTTTCAAGGATTGTTTCACGCCAACCTCCATTCAGGGACCCTGCTCCTGCCTGGGATCTTAATGTTTGCATTGCTCAGCTAATGCAAACCCCTTGAGCCTTTGTCTTCAGCAGAGCTTAAGTACTGACTTGGAAAACTGTGTTTTATAGCCATCACTTCTGCCAGGCGATAAGTGAATTACAAGCTTTGTCAGTGGAGCCTGATTTTATCTTCTTTCACAGAGATAAGGTAGTCCTCAGGACTAACAGGAAGATCTTCCTGGACATAAGTCTCCACCACTCATTCACACTAGTGGGATTAGCGCCGGAGGCACTAAGACCCATCGGGAGCAAACTTTTTGCTGGAGGGTTAGCGCGAGAGACGGCGCTGCGAGACACGGCGCCACGAGCAGCGGCTCGAGCGGTAATGACCATCTCAGCGACGAACCTCCAACCGCCTCAGTTCCTTTTTTCCCGCTGCCGTAGTGCGCTTCAGTGATCGCTGCTGGCTTGTCGGAGTCAAACTTCAAACTAGGATAGTTTTCAGTTTGTTTTTTTTTGTAACTTTATCACGATAAGTAGTATCGCTTAATTTTATTCTATTTCCGCTAAATTTTCTAATATTTAAATTTTACTTGAAGAAGTCTCGCCATTGGACGGAGTCGACCATGAGCAGGTCAGGTGATTAGGGAGACTTCGTGATGAAAGCTGTTCAGTCAGCCGGGCTGGGTCCGTCAGCCCTTCTCCTCAGCTGGGTTCCGGCTAACGGTCATGTCTGGGGATGGAGCGGTCCCCTCACGGGCATAAAATAAACGGTCGATTCTCGGCACCATTCAGCCTCGAGCTCTTCTTCGCCCACAGGTCAAAAAGAAGGCATCACTCGAGGTCGCCTGGTATGTCTGCGCGGCCGACGCCGGGTTATCGCTAAGGTTGCCGGTCTCCTCTTCGAGCCGCACCGTAATCGCTGCCCCTCGACATCGAGCCTCCCCGCTATAGGTAGGACTCAGATGAGCAGTTTCATCAGTGGGCCGCTTTATGAGCAATGGGCTCGGAGGTTGGTTCTTCTGCCTGGCTCGGTTGTCTCGGAGCCCTCGGCCCCTCCGCGATCAGGTAGTGGTTGACTTCCTGTCGCGTGGCGCCTTCTTCGGTGCCAGCGACTCCGCGCTTAGGTGTTTCCCCTCACATGGTTGCGCGCAGGGGCCCCACCGATGCCCTTATCTCCTGTTTTTTTTCTTCTCTAGCTTTCCAGGTTCCTGGGGCTCTTCCGCGTTCCTGCAGGGTCTGTTGGGTTTGTCGGGCGCTGCTGGTGCCGCTGGTTCTATGGTATATCCGCGCCGCTGTCTCGTAGCGCCGGGCCGGTGGTGTTGTTGACAGGGCGCTGTCAAGGTTGCCGTGAACGGCGCCTTATCGCAGCATCGCCTGCGGGGCGCCCGCTTGCGCTGTCGCCCGGTGGCGCCCATGCGCGCAGCCTCGCTAGCTGCGCCATGTGCGTTGTCGGGCTCGCGGCACCGCTGGGGCGCGCTTGCGGGCCAAGAGTTCTTCGCTGCGGCGCCCTTGGTGCCGCCTTTCAGCCCGCTTTGCTGCCCGGGCGCCTGCAGCCCTTGGGACCTCCTTGTTTTTTCTGCTATTTCCTCCTTCTCCTAATTTTCACTCTTCCTGTCCAAACAGTCCTTTCTGACCATCAGAGATGATGTTGAGCCTGGACCCAGACCTCGGGTTGGGTGATGAAGTGGAGGAAACAGGATCTTTCTTTGCTACAGAGCCTGTGGTCGAGAACCTGTCCTTCAAGTCTCTGTTGAAGAACCTGGGATCCACTCTTTCTCCAGACTACAGACATCGATCCTGGGAAGATATTAAGACTCCAGTATCTTCATGCTCGAGATCCCTACGATTTGACTCCTCCGATCCAGCTTCCTTCGAGACGCTGTCTCAAATGGTATGGAATAATCCTGCCTTTATTCCCTCAGTGGCTAAATCCATTGATAAGAAGTATTCAGCTCCCCAAGGATCGCCCCATTTTGGCATCCCAAGCCTTATGGATCCTATTGTAGTACTGGCAGAGAATGACAAGGTAGTTCTTCCTCAACTACTACAGCTCGACCTATTAACAAAGAGTCTCGTAAGATTGATACATTAGGTAAGAGAGTCTTTGCTGCCTCCACTCTAAGTATGCGTATGCCAGTTATCAAGGCTATTTTTCTCAGTATGAGTATATCCTGTGGCACTCTATGAAAAGAATGGTTGAAGCTCTTCCAGATTCGGATTCCAAGTCAGAGCTTCTTCTGACCGTTATTAGAGGTATTGAGTCCAATAACCAACAGGTCAAAGCCGCCATGGACGCTCGACACTGTTCTCGCTCAGCAGCGTCGGATTTGTACCGGCGCCATTCCTGGCTGCGTACTCTGGCTTTCATTAATGCTGCTCAGCAGCAGGTGATGGCGCTGCCTTTGATGGCCCTTTTTTGGCCCTCAGGTGAGCAAGCCTTAGAGGCCACTCAGAAGACTACAGATCGGCCATTGTTGGCCAGACCCGCCTGCCCCCTCTCGGGCATGTGAACAGACGCAGTTTCATAGTCGCCAGTCCTTTCGAGGCAGAGGCAGGGAAGCCCATAAAAGCCAACCTGCCCAACCTCAAAAAGAAGACGCAGCAGAAAGCTTGAGGGGCCTAAAGCTCCCAGCGCTACCTTACAGAGTCATGTCAAGTTCCATCCACTCTGCCCGAGGTGGAACTTTCTCCTCCGTGGAGGTCGCCTGATGTACTTCTACAACCAGTGGAAGTCCATAACTGACAAATGGGTCCTTCGGATAATTTTAGGGTTATTCTCTCAATTTCTTGGAAACCTCCGAATTGTCCTCCCAGACGACAACCCAGGTTGTCGGCTCTCAGTCAGACCTCTCACCATGGGAGATCCAGGGCTCTGGAAACAACAGGCAGTAGAACTGGTGCCCCGCATTCTGAACACAGGGTTCTACTCCCATTACTCTGGTTCCAAAGAAATCTGGGGGATGCGCCCCATTCTAGACCTCAGAAAGTTAAACAAATTCCTCCCAGGAGAAATTCAAGATGATTTCTAGGTACCCTGTTACCCTTGCTGCATCAGCACGACTGGCTGGCCCTCTGGATATGCAGGATGCTTACCAGCATATCCCCGTCCACCCGACCCACCGCAAGTTCCTCAGGTTTGTAGCTTTGGGCAGCATTATCAGTTCAGAGTCCTGCCCTTGGTTATCCTCAGCGTCGCGAGTTTTACAAAGTGTTGTGCAGTTCTCACAAGATCTCAGGAAAGTCGGACTCCGAGTGTTTCCCTACCTGAACGATTGGCTTCTAGCAAGCCCTTCCAGCCATGGGACTTTGAAGCCGTGGCAAACGACTTCTCTCCTTCTCACGTCCATGGGAGTTCTGCTGAATTTGAAAAATCTCAACTGCAACCCTCCCAGAGGCTCCTTTTCATAGGGGCGCTTCAGACACCTCTTCAGCGAAGGCTTACTCCAGAGGACAGAGACTCGACATCCTTCGAATGGCCCGTTACATCCAGGGAGAACCAATGGGATTTTAGCTCTCTCGATGCAACGGATGGTCTTCTATGGCGCCCCTCGGTCTTCACTGTCCCTCTGGCCCGATTGCACATGAGAACCACCAATGGATGCTCTCCACTCAGTGGTCCCCTACCTCTACCTCAGTCTTATCCCATCAAGGTGACTGAGCCCTTCAGGCTGTCTTCACCTGGTGGTCTCAAGAGAGCAATCTCTGGAAGGATTCCCTTTGCCCCGGATCATCAGATCTCCATCACCACAGACGCATCGCTAATGGGATGGGGAGCTCACTGTCTCTCCCTCCACACCAAGGTGTATGGACTCAGTTCAAACTCATCTCCACATAAATGTCCTGGAGATGAGGTCCTCTATGCAATCCGAGCTCTGAAGGATGTCCTTTGTCACAAGAACATTCTCCTTCAAACGGACAACAAAGCAGTGATGTATTACACCAACAAGCAAGGCGGTGCTCATTCTTATCCCTTTGCAGGAAGCAATGAGAGTGTGGGAGTGGTGCTTGGAGTACAAGTCTCTGATTCAAGCAGTTTATCTGCCAGGTATACAAAACGACCTAGCAGATCACCTTAGCAGAACGGAGGCAGACCTCACGAGTGGTCTCGATCCAGCCGTAGCTCGGTCCCTGTTCAAGAGTGGGGACTCCAGACCTGGACCTTTGCATCCCCACTCAACGAAACTGCTCTCTTCTGCTCCAGAAATCCAGGGCCTGGCATTTTCTGTCAGGATGCGTTCAGGCTGCGTGTGACAAAGCGCTTTACGTCCTTCCACCGCTTCCTCTAATCCAGAGAGTACTCCTCAAGTTCGAGTCTCAGGGACCAAGATGATTCTCATTGCTCCTTCCTGGCCTCGGCAACTATGGTTTCTACTCAACAGTATGTTGGCAGCCTCTCCGAGACCACTTCCTTTGCAAACCAAGTCTTTGACCTCAGGGTTCTTGGTCCATCTTAACTTGAAATCACTTCACCTTTCATGTTTGTTCCTGAAGAGATAGAAGTGAATCGGGTTCAACGCCTCCCCAGAGTCTCAGACATCCTTCTGGCTGCTCGAAGCCAGCCACCGAAAAACGTGACGCCCAAATGGAAAACGTTTCTCTGTGTGCAAAATCTCTTTGAACTCTTTTCCTGTCCTCCTGGCAAGGTTCTGGAGTATCTTTTGACCTGTCAAACTTAGGTCTTCAGTACTCCACAGTTAAAGTTCACCTTAGTGCCATCTCAGCGTCTCCATGAGCCGGTTTCTTCCTTAACTCTGGCTCAGTTACCTATGGTGAAGAGATTTCTTAGGGATTCTCCATACCAGACCCCTGTTAGCGTCCAGTTGCAGCCTGGGACATTAACCTGGTGCTGCACATGCTCACTGGAAGCCTTTCGAACCCTTAGCTACCTGTGAGCTAAAATTTCTTACCTGGAAGACTGCCTTCCTGGTGGCTATTACCTCAGCCCGCAGGGTCTCTGAGATACATGCCCTGGTTACGGACCTCCGATACTGTATTCCATAAAGACAAGGTAGTTCTCCTACTCATCCTAAATTTCTTTCCCAAGGTTGTGTCAGAATTCCATCTAAACCAACCTCTGGTACTCCGCTTACTTCGCTAATTTCCAAAATGAAGGGGAACGAGCTCTTCATTCCTTGATGTTAAAGAGAGCCTTGATGTTCTATTTAGATAGAACCAAGCGATGCCTGCAGACCAGCAACTGTTCGTTTCTTTCAGCGACACTGCTGGGTCAACCTGTCGCTATTAGATGCATCTCTTCATGGTTAGTGGTATGCGCTCCATTGCTATTCCATGGCTCCAGTTAAATTAGAAGGTAGAGGTAGCTCACTCTACTAGGGCGTCGCGGCATCCCTAGCGGAAATTGCATGTTCCAATTGCAGATATATGCACGCCGCCACCTGGAGCTCAGTGCATACCTCATACACTATGCACTGGATGTTCATGCTAGGCTATATTCCGCATTCGGCAGAAACTATCCTTAATGGGCTTCTATCTAGACGCTGAGCTCTGGCCTCCTGCCGCCTTTGGGGATTATCAGCTTGGTACTCTCCCACTAGTGTGAATGAGTGGTGGAGACTTATGTCCAGGAAGATAGGAAAATTAGTACCTACCGTAATTTTTGATCTTCTGGACGAGTCTCCACCACTCATTCACGCCCACCTCCATCCCCCGAGCTCACTGCTGTATTGGTCTTCACTCCTCAAATCTTTAGGCCGCGAGGACTTTTGCTAACCCTTCTTACACGGGTCATACGGACTATCTTATGTCCGCTTTTTTAATGTTGGGTTTACCCTTTACGTTAGTTGCGCTGCACCTCCTTGGTAAAAAAGGTACTGAGGCGGTTAAGGGTCGTCAACAGATGGTCATTACCACTGAAAGCCGCTGCTCACAAGCGCCATCTTCGGCCGACCCTCCAGCAAAGTTTGTTCCCGATGGGTCTTAGTGCCTCCTGCTCTAATCCCACTAGTGTGAATGAGTGGTGGAGACTCGTCCAAGAAGATCAAGAATCTGGTAGGTACGTAATTTTCCTTTTCTTGCCTAAGGTGGTTTCAGATTTCCACCTTAATCAATCTATATCTCTTCCAGTGTACACTGACCATTCCTCCTCTGGCAGAGGAGGCTGCACAGTTTAGATGTAAAGAGAGCCCTTAGTTACTACATAGAGCGTACTCAAGGGTCACAGGTTTGACTCCCTCCAACTGTTCCTCACTTGTGGTGAGGTTGGTAAAGGAACCTGCCACTAAAAGATCCATTGCCAGGTGGATTGTCTCTGTATCCAATTTTGCTATCAAAACTGGGTAAGGTTCCCCTTCAGGCCTGAGGCTCACTCTACCAGAGGTACAGCTGCATCCCTAGCTGCAGCCAGGGACATCCCTGTCTTAGAGATGTATCAGCAGCTACCTGGAAAACAGTACACTTTCACCAAGCATTACTCCTGGACATCCAGGCTAGGAGTGATGCTCGGTTTGGCACAGCTGTGTTTCAGAGCCTATTTCTAAGTAGGTTCTGTCCCTCCTCCATGGAGGTACTGCTGTGTAGTCTGCAACTGTCATAATATAGCAAGACTTCATGTTGTTTGAAGAAAAATTACTCACCTTAGTAATGTTGTTTCTTCTAATGGAGTCTTACTTTATGACCTCCCCACTGCCCCCTCAGAACCTCTGCTCTTGGGATGTGGGTGGGCAGTGCAGTGTTGGCACTTAATGATGCCCACCTTGTGTTTTCACCCCTCATTTTTGGGGTGTTTGGGTGTTGTATTTTATTTTATTTTATTTTTTGGATCCCCTGACTTGAGTCTTGGTTTTGGGACCAGAAAAATGTGTTAATATTTTAGTAGCCAGTTGGCTAGTGTAGGTTTACAGCTTCCACACAGAACCTTAGTGAGTTTTGCTGGTAAAGATCCTACAGTTTCAGTTTGAAGATCAACAGACAGAGTTTTTTCAACCGAGCTCGCGCTCAAGATTCCATGCCTGGCATGCTAGTTAACTCTTTCACCTCCGGAGCAGTTCTAGGGCTGGGACAAACTGCATATGTCATAATATAGCAAGACTCCATTAGAAGAAACAACATTACTAAGGTGAGTAATTTTCTTACATGCCTTCTGTTTTGGTATGACAATCCAAGCAAAACATTCATTTTCTTCTGCAAAAAGGGATTTGACCCTTTACAAAACAAATGGCATAGTTATATAACAGACTGCCTGACCATGAAAAGAGTAATTCTACACAAACAGTGTTACTGGAGCTGGAGAAACCTTCAGAGGTCTCTTGGGAACATGGTGTGGATAGTGAAATGCAAAGGAACGTTAAAAATCAAACTGACAAGTTTGTTGCCTTGCTGCACTGATTCCTTGATATGACCTTTGTTTTTGGCATCGAGAAACTTAGCTCTGGGGACATTCTCAAAAACTTGGAGATGCACACAATGGGAATTTCCTTGGTGTGTTGGAGTTGATTTCTGATTATGATCCCCTATTGCGAGAGCACGTGGAGAAAGTGAAGAGGAGTCAAGAGAAAGGAAAAAGACTACAGGCTCATTATTTATCTTGGGGAAACTCAAAATTAGTTTATTTCTTTGTGTGGAAAACATGTATTAGACATTCTCTCTCAAAGAAAAGGCAGTTTATTTCTCAGTAGTATGTGATGCCATACCTGATGTGTCTCACACAGAACAGAATGTTCTCATTTTACGATACGTTCATAGACTAATTATCTGACAGGTGGATTATTCAGGAGAGGTTAATATAATTCTTTGACCTTTCTCATAGGACTGGTGAGGAGATTGCAAAATATTACTAAAAAGATTACGGGAACACAGCATTGATATTGCAGATTGCAGGGGTCAAGGATACGATAATGGCGCCAATATGTCAGGCAAAATAAAAGGAGTTCAGGCCCGCATACAGGAAAATAATCCAACTGCTGTTTTTTCCCCTTTGTGCTTCCCAGTCCTTGAATCTTGTGGGTCTACATGCAGCATCATGTTGTACAGACGTGATTACTTTCTTTGGTAGTGTGAATCGCCTATATACTCTCTTCAGTGGAAGTCCTGAAAGGTGGAGTATATTAACTGAGAAAACTGGGTGTTCTCTTTATGGTCTGTCTGACACGAGGTGGAGTGCAATAGTGAAGCTACTTCGTCCAATAGCTCAAAAACTTGCAAGTGTTACTGAAGCTTTAGAAGTCATTGTGTCCTCTCAAAAACTGTCAAGTGAGGCTCATTCTGATGCAGTTGGCCTAAAACAGTACTTTTCATCCTTCAAGGCCATTTTTCTCGCTACATTCTGGATCAAGGTTTTGCAAAGTTTTGAAGAGAGAAACTTGATTTTGCAATCAAGATCCATTTCACTGGAAATTGCATCGGCAAATATTAAAAGTCTTTCAGTGGAAATGCAATGTCTTAGAGAGCAATGGACAGCTATTCTATCTGAGGCCAAATGTGTCGCCACTGCATTGAACATCCCAGCCGAGTTCAGAACACAGCCACATCGCCAAATGAAAGGAAAGCGGAGAAGTGGATCACAAGGCACAGATGAATCTCAAGATGCAGAAACAGAATTTAAAAGAAATGTTTTTCTTGTAGTACTGGATTCCATAATTTCTGACCTTAATAACCGATTTATGGCCTTGGAAGATATCTTTACTCAATTTGCTCCCATTCTAAGATTTCACAGTATGACTAAGGAAGAAATTTCTACTTCATGTAAAGCATTGGTTGCCAAATACCCTGTATATCTTACATCTTCCCTAGAAAGTGAGATCCTCCATCTTAAAAAGGTTTATGATGCCACTTTTAAGAAAAGCATCTCGGCTCCTCTGGAACTATTAAATGCTATTTATAACTTACAACTTGAAGGAATATTTGGAGAAATCTGCATCACACTCAGGATCTTGTGTACACTTTCGAGTCCGTGGGCGAGGAGAAAGAGCATTCAGCAAGCTTTCAATAATAAAAAACTACATGCGATCAACAATGGGTGAAGAGCACCTCAGCAATCTTGCAATTCTGTCAATTGAGCATGAACTTGTTGGAACAATAAATTTCAATGATATCATTAGAGAGTTTACCAGTATGAAAGTGAGGTGATGGTATTCATCTTTAGGGACTTAAGACTGAATTTAGAGGGAGGGTGTACATCGAATTGGACTCATTTCATTATGCAACTTAGTTGAGTACAAGTAAAGTACTAATTCTGTTATGTATGTTTTATAGTTTTTGTTCGTTGAGTGGCACGGCGGCACATTATTTATTTAAATATAAATTTACTCATTTATTGATTTGTATATGTCTTTCAAGGATGGGAGACTGAGGGGGCCTAGACCTAAAGGTGTGTCCTGGCCCAGAAATTTCTATCGGCGCCTCTGCTTGGGAGTACAGTTCTGACTCAGTAGTCATACCTTCGTCGGGCCCCAGCCATTTACAGAGGCATCATGGAACATCTGGCTCCATCCATCTACCCCCTCCAGCTCCGGGAGGGATTGCTAGCTACTGTGTGCCCCTGGGGTCTCCAGGGCCATGCCTCACCCTACTTCTGGGGTCCAGCCCTGGACACCTCTCTGGGGCCACCAATCAGAGCACAGCCATCCCCTGGAGACAGACTCAGCTGAGCTTGACTACTGGAGTGAGAGTTTTCTCAATGGTGCACGCTATGCTCTGCATTGCTGCGCATCAGGCACACCAGGCGTCCTATAGCAGGCATCTGTGGGTGACGCTGGGACAACTTCTCATGTCTTTGCTGGATTATGAGGCAACCAGACTGCCCATTTGCTTTTCTGCCCAGGGTTTGGAGCTGGTGAGACACCAAGTAAGGGCGTCCTATGACACCAACCAGGTAGCCTCCAGACTGATAGGTACTAGTGTCTGCATTAGGAGGATGGCATGGCTTTGTCCATCCCAGTTATCACCCTTAGCACGGCATAGGGTCATCACCTCACACTACCAGGGGGCCTGTTTCTTCTCCCGTAAGGCCAGGCGTGAGCTTACAGGGTTCCTTCCTGCTCCCAGTCCATGGGAGCCTCCACCTGCCCCTAACCAATCTCGGGCCTCACCAAGCCCGTGAGCAGCCCCTTTCTCTTTGTGTCTCCTGCACAAGAGGCTGAGGGAACATCTATTTCCCCCAGGGTTTACCAGCACCACCATCTGATGGTAGCTTGATACTCTGACCCACCAGTGAAGATTGATTCTTGGAAGATATTTTTTGCAAATATATTCTTTATTGAAAATGTTTCCATTTTCACAGTCACATTTACTTCTATGTACTTCACCATATGGACAGGGTCACAATTCATATAAACTGTCAGTGATATACATCGTGTAGGTGATACAGTTTTACCTTAGAACACAACCTTCTTTTCAGATTAGCCTCTTTCACTTTTCATCACCTTCTCCTTTCATCTCCCCAGGAGCACTCCTCCTCCATTCAATTCCTAAACTCCTTTCTCTGATTCTACTCCCTCTGGAGCTCGCTTCTGATGCATTTCCATCACCCCAGGTGTAAGAACCATTTGCCCTGTTACGGTCAACTGCTCTCATCTTCAGTGTTAGAAGCTAACCTGGATCTAATGGGTCTGAATAGGTTTGGAGTAGCATAGCACACTAGGGGACAAAGTGTGGGTCTTTGGTCATGATGTGCATTATCCATCTCTCCACTTTGTGAAGCAGAGGTCTGAGTTATCATTCAGGTTATATGTGATTCTCTGACCTATATATGCGATTGACTGTATCTCCAATCCGATATTGAAGGTATCACTGTAGTGGCCAGTGTTTGTTGATAGCCTTCTTCGCTGCAAGAAGGAAAATCCCATTAAGTATTGGCAATGGGGTTCTTTAACCGCGTGGAGAACGTGTAGGATAAAGAACCCCTGGACAGGGGGATCCTTTGCCTGAAGAGCTCTTTTAAATCATCCTGCAACTCCTGCAGAAATGGCTGTAGCCTTGCACAAGACCACAGTACATGAGAATGGTGGCGCTGGTTTACATTGATGCCAGCATGTTGCTGAATTGGAGTTGTGATAATGTGAGGTTATTGCTGGGTGCGGAAGAATCTCATCAGCAGCTGCTAAGAGAACAGTCTCCATGCATGAGAGCAGGTGATTCTCGATGTTGTGTGGCATATAATGCCCCACAGCTGTGGGAGTTGTTGGGTATGAGTTCTGCCTCCATTTTTCACTTATTGCCCTGTATTTCCACCTGTTGTTTCCATCAGGGATTTATAAAGGCCAAAATGGCATGCGGTAACACCCTGACTTGCAGTGTTTGTTGAAGCAATTTCACCAGATGGGATGTTCCTGGTGTACGAACCTGCCAAAGGTAGAGCTTCATAGTAGTGTCACATCTGTATGTAACGAAAAAATCTGATTGACGAGTTGGAACTCTTTGTCGATCTCTCTGAACGCTTTAAAATGGGGTCCCACAAGGAGCTGTGGGAGTTTTGTAAGGCGATGTGCCCAATTATGGAACGTGGTGGTCATTTAAGGCTGGAGCAAAATTTTCCAGCAGTTCTAGTGGGCATATCAACACCAGGAAAGGGGTAAGCTTTAGGGATCTGCGCGAAGTGCCAGGCCCGGATTTGGTGTGTAATCCAGGGGTTCAAAGTCAGCCATCCCAATAAAGGACGATTTTTGTGTAGGATAAACCTTCGAAGGTTAGACTGAGGCAATGCACTCTCCTCCATCTCTCTCCAGCAGGCCGGGGACACCCCCACCAGACGTTGGACTATGAAGGACAAATGAGAAGCCCAGTAGTACAATTTAAGATTAGGGAGCGCAAGACCTCCTTGCGTTTTGGGAAGAAAAAGAGTTTAATTCTGGGACGTCTACCCACCCAGATAAACCCAGAAATAGCCTTGTTCCATGCGTGGAATAGTCTATTCGGCAGGCTGAGCAGGACATTCTGGAAAAGATAAAGAGCCCTAGGGAGAATCACCATCCTCACCACTTCAATTCCCTGGATCAAGTTCAGAGAGAGGATGCTTCATCTTTCGAGGTCCTGCTTCATCTGTGCGAATAAAGGTAGGTAGATAATTATTGCTCATGGCATCCTCTGCCCTATGGGACAGGTAGATGCCCAAATATTTCATCTTATAAAGCCCTCACCAGAATGGATACCTTTCCTTTAAGTGTCTCAGGGAGAATGTAGTGGAAGGTAAGGGCATCTGTCTTACTAGTGTTAAGCCGATAGCCTGAGTAGGCTCCAAATTCCTCCAGGATGTGGAAGACTGTTGAATGGATTGTGAGGGGTCAGTGAGGAATAATAAAATATCATCTGCATAGAGGGCTATGCGGTGTTCAGTTTCATATATCAACACACCGGATATCCCTGGGGCCAGTGTGATTGCCTGAGCCAAGGGCTCAATAAAGATGACAGATAGCCCAGGGGACATGTGGCAGCCCTGACATGTTCCCCTAAAAAGGGGGAAATAATCAGAGTGGTGACCCGATATTTTGACACATGCCTGGGGGGAGGAATATAGTGCCCGATTGATAGCTATGAAAGGGGCCAGGAAACCCATTGTGGCCATAGTGGAGAAGAGGAAGGGCCATGACACTCGATTGAAAGCCTTCTCAGTGTCAAGGCTGAGAAGGACTGATGGATCCTTTCAGGGCTGCATCTCATGTACTAGGTGTAGGGCTCTGTGAGTGTTGTCCGCAGTGGATCTAGAGCTTACAAAGCCCGCTTGATCCAGGTTAATCAGTGCTGGGAGGACAGCATCCATTCTTCGGGCTAAGATGGACATAGGATATTTATAGTTCATGTTGAGCACCGAGATCAGCCTATATGAACTGCATTGTAAGGGGTCTTTGTCAGGTTTAGGAATAAGTGAAATTGTTGCCAGCTGGGGGAGGAGCATCCCCTTGTAGGACCTCATTAAGGGTGCAGAGCGTTAGCTGGCTAACTGACTGTGTCATGCCTTTATTAAACTCCGCCCCATACCCGTCGGGGCTAGGGGCTTTCTGCATTTTGGATCTGGAAATGGCCAGTGCCAATTCTTCTGGGGTGACAGGTGCCAGCTGACTGTTTTGCTGGTCCAGGGTGAGTCTGGGTAGGTCCAGGGCTGACAAGAAGGTGTTCAAACAACATGAAGTCTTGCTATATTATGACATATGCAGTTTGTCCCAGCCTTAGAACTGCTCCGGAGGTGAAAGAGTTAACTTTCCATGCCAGGCATGGAATCTTGAGCGAGCTCAGTTGGAAAACTCTGTCTGTTGTTCTTCAAACTCAAACTGTCAGATTCTTTACTCCACTCACTGAACAGTCGCCCGAGATTTCTCCTTCTGCTCGGTTCATTTTGTCGGTTAAAAAGTGTAATTTCTCGTTTTTAAAACCGCATTTGTCTTATTTTAACCGCAACCGTCGGTTCAAGCCTGTCTGTGGTATCGTAAGTACAGATAGGTTTTACATTTTCTGTGTGGAACTTGCAAACGTTATTATCGGTTCGGTTTGAAGCGATCAAGTTGTTGTTAAACTTAATTAAATTGCATTTAGAGTGCGGTTCCCGGTTCTTATCGGTTCTAAAAAAACGGATTTCATTACGGTTTTTTCCACGACCCGTGACACGGTTGGGAGACCCGTGACACGGTTGGGAACCGGAGCATAGTGTGTTGTTGGCGCATTTGCCGAAAAAGGGCAAGTTTTTTGGTTAGGCTGGCATTATGTCTGAGAAACCCAAAAGAAAACGGCCCACTGGGTTTCAGCACTGTAGTGTCTGTGGGGAAGCTTCCTTTGCCAAGGCTGACCCACACACCACATGTGTTTATTGTCTGGGGTTTGACCACCTCAATGCAGACTGCCAGATTTGCAAGAATTTCCTGCAGCTACCCTGGATAAGAGAGTTGGTAGGCTCAGGGAACGAGAGGCCAAAAAGTCTGCTGACCCGGATGGCCAGCCCGGTTCGGTGCCTACCGAACCAGAGGGAGTGCCATCTGACCAGGGCGATACTTCCTCAGGCAAACGAAGAGCTGACTCTCCCCCACAGACACACACACACACACGCACACACACACACACACACACACACACACACACACACTCTCTCCTAGTGAACCTATATTAACTTCAGTCACTGCAATTGTTCCCCAAAGGAATTCAACTTGTCATGAAATCCTGAGTAAAAGGGCTTATGTCTCCTATCTACAGAGTAAAAATGTAACACTATTTAACAGTACTACTATCTGCAAAGTAACATTTCCAAGGATACTAGATAGAACTACCATGAAAATAAACCTGCCACCCTCCCAGGGTGAGAGAGAGAGAGAGAAAGAGAGAGACAACATCTCCTTTGTTATAGATCTCCTCCACCCACATTATTGTGATGTGGTGGGTTAGGTTGTACTGTTTGTATGAAGAGAAGGAGAGAAATTACATTTTATCTCTTTTTCAGATTCCTTAGACACTTGTGGTACATCAAGTTGCTACATTCTCAGTATATATTGACACCAGTACATATCAGGCTACATGGTCTTAATTCCTTGAGGTTCCTCGACTAGAGTTTTTGTTTGACACTAATATTATCTATTTATATTTAAATTATTATTTATATAGTCCTGAGGTTTTGAAATTTCTGGGCCTTATATTTAGTTTGAGAATACAGCTGGGTGACAGGTCCAGCTAGGTTTTACACATCACACAGTGTGCACTGATGTTTTTAAGACAACTTTACTGGTAAATTCTTGTCTATAATGCTAACATTGAAATTTCATGAGCCCTATAACAATCTTTAGTTTGTCTTTAATCTGGGTGGGGTTGCCTTTCAGTAATCACATCCTTATACTTACTGTGAAACTCATAGCTTGATTTAGGAGTTATCTGCCTCAGCAGTGTTATCTTACGCCAATTAAATTTATATGCAGTAGGATTCTTTTGTATGTGTGTTCCACCAAGCGATCTAACCCAAGGCTCTTTTGGCTGAAGGCAGTATTGTACTGTTTAACTTCTCTGACATCATCTTCTTTTTTGTTTAAATGAGTATCTTAAACCAATGGGGATTTTTTTCTGTTTTTCTCTGCATTATCTAGCTGTTATAAGTACTGTATTTTCTAAACAACTGCCATGAGCTTCTGAAGAAGGACTGTTGGTCCGAAGCTAGAGCACTTTGATCTTCCCTTGTCAATCTTCACCATTCATTACTTCCTGGAGGTAAGCCGCGGACGCACCATCGCGGAGCTTTTTTTTTTTTTTAAACTTTGGCTGCTGCACCGCCTGAGACGCGTCATCGCGTCATGCCGGGGGCTGCTGCTATTAGCGATCACTTTCTCCTCCAACTCAGTTCTGTTTCTCCCGCTGTCGAGGCAGCACCTGTTGCGAGTAGTGGTCATTTTAGTGCGTGTTTGCCGACTCCTGTTTTTTCACACTCGACGCCGATCCGTAAGACTGTTCTTTTTCTATCTACGGCGCCGGGTGTGTTTCTTTGCTGTGTTTTAGCCTTGTTATTTTCGCGTTATGTCCGTTCGGGAGCTGCCGCTTCAAGACGGGTCATACTTTATGCGCCGGGTGCTCCTGTGGCCGGGTATTTCTCCGCCCTCGGACTGCATGACGCTTTGCCTTCTTTGCCTGGGACCCAACCATGATATGGATTCGTGGCGATGCCTGTTTCTTTCGATGGACCGCTTGCCCTCGAATCCGCTGCTTGCTTTCCGGTAAGGCCCTGCGCCGACTTCCGGGGGACGACGTCGCTCTCGGGATTCTCGGGCAAGGTCGTTCAAACACCATGAAGTCTTGCTATATTAGGACTTATTGGAGTTAGCCACTGCACTTGAACTGCCCCGGAGAGGAAAGAGTTAACTCCAGAGAATCTGGAGTTCTAAAGCGCGAGGCGCTTATACCAAAGTTCTATCTGGGCAGTTTCAAATGAAACTGTCAGATTCTTTACCCGCTTCACTGAACAGTCGCCTCCGGAGACTGCTCCTTCAGCTCGCCATTTCCTCGTTCAAGTTGAGTATTTTGGTCCATTTGAACTGGCAAAAGTAATTATTTTACCGCATTTCGTGAAAGCTTCATCTGGTAAACCGTAAGTACAAAATGTAAAGTCTGTGTGGAAATTTAGTTATCGGTTCGGTTTTGAACTGATCGGTTTGCTTATTTTAACGTTTTAAAGTTTTGGGCTTTTAGAGTGCGGTACCCGGTTCTTATTGGTTCTAAAAAAACCTTGATTTTAAATAGGGTTTTTTCAAATACCCGTGAAACGGTTAGGAACCGATAAGGGTGTCTTGCCTGGCACGGCCATAAAAAGGGCAAGTTTTTGGTTAGGCTGGCATTATGTCTGAGAAACCCAAAAGAGAAAACTGGCCCACTGGTTTCAACATCAGATGTTGTGGGAAGCCTTTGCCAAGGCTGACCCACACACCACTTGTGTTTATTGTCTGGGGGCTGACCACCTCCTGTCAGACTGCCAGGTGTTTAAAATTTCTCTGCAGCCACCCTGAAAAGAGATAGGGCCGGCTCAGGGAACTATTGGCCAAAAGTCTGCTGACCCGGATGGCCAGCCCGGTCCAGTACCCACTGGACCAGAGGGAGTGCCCTGACCAGGGCTAGACTTCTCGGCAAAAGGATGGTTCAGAGGAACCAGTTTAAAAAAAAAATATGAATATGACAGAGAAATCAGTAGGTTTGGAGTCCAAGATTGTCTCTCCAACTGCTGCAGAAGTAGTTGATTACACAGATTGTCCAGTCACTGTTTCTAGGTCCTGTCGAACCATCTACAGTTGGTAAAGGTGGCTCGTTTAGTTCCAGTGGTTCAGGTTTATGATGTTGAGGAATTGTTATGAACCACAGGAGTGGGAGGAGGAAATTTGATCAATACATGTGTGGCTGGTAGGGTCTGGACGTGCCCACTTAGCGGACATTTTCTCCAGACAGACTTTTAGAATCTCCTCCTTTTCTGTCTGAGTCCTTTTCTCAGTTTATGTTTTACAAAAGCTTGCAGAATCCTCCAGCTTCCTTTAGAGGAGGCTATGGATGAGTAAAGGGAGCCTGATTATGTAGGAATGATGGGCTAGGAGGTTGTCTTTCCTTTGCATAAGTCATTTAGGAAGTAAACAACAAAGATTTTATAAGATTCCTCTTTCTGTTCCTCCTGTAAGATAAAAATGGGCAGAAGGTGTGTTTCGTCAGGCTCTGTTACAGACTTCCTCACTGAGCAGTGTAGTCATGTAGGTGTGGTACAAGCTGCAGCCTGTGTCAAGGCTAGTTCCCCTGGCCTCACATCCTCCTGAATAGGATTCCAGGAGGATTGATGCCATGACAAGAAAACAGTATATGGCAGCTTCTGTGGGACTCAGACAGGCAAGTTGTATGGTTTATGTGGCTAGATTTCGGAAATCTAGGTGGGACGCAGTATTGCAGTTAGCCAAGCAGGCCCATGGCCAGCTGGCTAGCGGGTTGGAACAGGTGGCTGCTAATGGCACTGAAGCCTCTAAGTTCAAGTTCATACTGCTGTTGGTGTTAATCTTGTTTTCTAGGGTCATGACCACTTCTGTAGCTTTCCTCAGAGGGTTGGCATGGCTCAGATGCACTAATCTGTCCCAAGATACTCTGTCAAAGTCTATGGATTTGTTTCTTGTTGTGGTAATTCTCGTTTGAGGAACAAACAGAAAGCTATATGAAAACAGGGGTGATTACCTACAAAAGTGCCCAGGTAGAGGCTCAGGCCTCCTCTGCTTTCGCCAGAGGGGTCTCTTCAGAGGCAGAGATAGACGGGCACAAGTAAACCATCCTCCCTTAGCCTAAGACTATTGCCAGCAGGCACCTGATGGGGTGCCCAGGGCCGATTCTCCTATACCAGTGGGCAGGTTGGTTTTTATTTCAGCCAGAATTGGGTGTCCCTAACTTGGACAAGTGGGTTCTGGAAGTAATAGGTCTGGTTCTCAGCTTCAAACAGTTTCCAAAGATGAGAGCCAGACAGGTCCACCTGGAAATCCTTCGGAATCCCTTGCTTTGGGAGCAGAGGTTTCTTCTCCTCTGAACTGCAAAGCAGTAGAAGGGTCCCTCCTTGCCACTGGGGCAAGGGACTGTACTCATGATACTTTCTTACCCTATAGAAGGCAGGAGATTGGGCGCCATCTCAGATTTAAGGTACCTGAAAGCATCTTTTGAAAACAAAGTTAAAATGTTAACTTGGCTGAGGCCAGGGACTGGCTAGCTTCCTGGACCTCAAGGATGCCTATTTTTTCATGTTTTGATCAGGCCTTCTCACCAAAAGTACCTCAGGTTACCCTCAGGCCACTACCAGTTCAGGGCAATGCCCTTCGGCTTTACCTCTGCGCCAAGGGTATTGAAATTCTAGCTGTGGTAGTGGCTCTTTTAAGAAGGCAAGGGATTGCTTTGTTTCCTTTCCTGGATGACTGGCTCTTAGTGGGTCAGTCTCCAGTTCAAGTAAAATCCCACTTGCAAGTCACCCAGCAGCTTTCACCTTTCTGGGATTCCTGTTGAATTTACTAAAGTCAGTTCTCGAACCAGTTCAGGTACTAACTTTCATAGGGGCAGAGTTGAACACAAAGTTAGCCAGGGCATTTCTCCTCTGAAAGGGTGGCGTGTCTCTTGCCCCTGGCATCTTCCATTACTCATGTAGTCTCTTGACCAGCATAGCATTTGCTACAACTACTAGGGCACATGGCTGCTTCCACAGCTGTAGTGCAGGGAGCAAGATTCCAGATGAGGGACATTTAGTTCCATCTGAGGGCCTATTGGTCCCAAAGGAGGGATTCCTTCCAAATTGGTTCTAGTGACCAATCCCTGATCCTGGCCTTACACTGGTGGCAGGATCAAAGCACTCTAAAACTAGGGGTCCTCCTCATTCCCTCACCATGGATGCTCCTGTGTTAGGGTGAGGAGCTCGCTTAGGCGACCTGTCCACGAGGGAGTGTGGACTCCTAGGAATCTCTGCTCCACATCAATTTTGGAACTCAGAGCTGTCTTCTAGCTCTTAGGAGTTTTCAGCTCTGTCCAGAACAAGGTAGTTCAAGTCAGGATAGACAACACCACAATAATGTGGTACATCAACAGGCAGGGGGCACTCGGTCATCAGCCTTGTGCACTGAAGCAATGAAGTGGTGGTCTCTGGCTTACTCCTGAACACCTCCCTGATAGCAGTTCACCTCCCAGGGAAGGACAATGCCCTGGCAGATGCCCTCAGCAGGATTCTCAGGCCATCACGATTGGGCTCTGAATCTCAGGTGCTGGGTTCAGTCCTTGCCAGATGGGGCTCATTTTCAGATAGATCTTTTCGCAGCCCCAGATAACCACTAACTTTCTCTGTTTTGTTGAGGCTCCAGTGCTGGGATCAGCCCCTGGATGCTTTTCACTTGGATTGGAAAGGGAAGTTTCTGCACACCTTCCTCTTTTTCCCTTTCTTTCAGGGTATCAGTAAAAATCAGATCTCAGCCCTGCAAAGCGATTCTGATTGTTCCAACTGGGCCAGACAGCCCTGGTACCCATTGTCTCTGTCCTTGACAGTCCACCCTACTCCTGAGCTTGCCCAGAGTCCACGACTTACTGGCCTTTGCACAAGGGAGAGTGTGGTATCCGAACCTTAAATTCCTCCTTCTCAAGGCAGCTCTTGAGGAGTTAGAATTTATGATTTACACCTTTTCAAGGTGTCGCGAATATTTTAAAGGCTTCAAGGAAGCTTTTTCACTGGGGCCACTTACAATCCTAAGCGGAACAGGTTTTCAGTCTGGTGCGCTGAGAAGCAGATTATACCACAGTCTGCTTATCTGCCCATTTTCTGGACTTTTTGGTCCATTTTAAATTCCTTAGGTCTTGGGCCAGCTACCTTAAGGGTTCCTCTGGCAGCTGTCTCTGTTTTTTTCTGCAAGCAGGGAAGCCTGCTTCCTTTCTTCTCAACCTGTGTTTTCTAAGTTTTTAAGGGTTGTTTCACACCAACCTCCTTTTCGGAACCAGCTCCTGCATTGAGCCTGGAATGTTTGCATTGCTCAGTTAATGCAAACCCTTTGGACCTCTGTCCCCAGCAGAGCTCAAGCTTCTCACTTGAAAATGTTTTTTCTGGTGGTTTCACTTCGCCATAAGTGAACTACAGGCCCTGGCAGTGGAAGAAGATTTTTCTCCCACAGGGATAAGACAGTCCCTAGGACTAACACAGGGTTTGTCCCTTAAGGGTTTCAGTGTTTCCACCTGAACCAACCCATCTCTCTCCCAGGATTTTTCACTGAGCATTCTTCCTCAGGTGAGAGGAGACTGCACAGCTTGACGCCAAAAGAGCCTTATGCTACTATTTGTAACACACCAAGGGTCACAGGTTCAATCCCTCCAACTCTTCCTTACCTAGGCGAGGTTGGCAAAGGAACCTGCCACTAAGAGGACAATTGCAAGGTGGATTGTCTCTTGTATCCATTTTTGTTATCAAAGACTAGGTAGGAGAGCCCCTCAGGACTGAGGGCTCACTCCACCAGGTGTACAGCTGCATCTCTAGCGACTGCTAGAGATATTCCCATTCTGAAATCTGTTTAGCTGTTACTTGGAAGACAGTTCACACTTTTACTAAGTATTATTCCCTGGATTTCTGTCCAGGAGAGATGCTCGTTTTTGGCACAGCTGTGCTTCAGAGCCTATTTCCTAAGTAGGTTCTGACCTCCTCCATGGAGGTACTGCTGTGTAATCTGCATTAAGTCCTAATATAGCAAGACTTCATGGTGTTTGAAAGAAAAATTACTCACCTTAGTAATTGCTTTTCTTCTCATGGAGTCTTGCTATTAGGACCACCTCCAACCTGCCCCTCTCAGAACTTCTATCAGGTGGGGTGGCAAATTAGTGCAAGCACTGTGTCATGCCATTGTAGTTCTTCCCTTCACCCTCTTTATTTAGGGTTAGGGAACTAGGGTTTTCTGTGTTGAGTATTGTTGGCCCCTCCTGGACTTGAGTCTTTGGGGAAGGGGGTCCTAATAGTGCTTGTCAGGGGGAAAACTAATAATACCATTATTCATTCTTATTATTGTTATTGTTGTTCCTATTGTTGTTTATATTGTTGTTATTATTACTAGTAGGTAGCCATTTGGCTAGTGTAGAGCTTCCCACACAGACTTGTTGCTTAGTGTTAGCTTCAGAAGATCTGACAGTTTCATTTGAAACTGCCCAGATAGAGCTTTGGTATAGCGCTCTGGCTTAGAACTCCAGATTCTCTGAGTTAACTCTTTCCTCTCCGGGCAGTTCAAGTGCAGTGGCTAACTGCAATAAGTCCTAATATAGCAAGACTCCATGAGAAGAAAAGCAATTACTAAGGTGAGTAATTTTTCTTGGGCCCCTCCTCGGTCCCCTCCCCGGCCTATACGGTCCGAGGAGGAGGGGTCTCCTGCTTTTTCTTGCCGAGGAGGAGGCCCTTCCGGTGTTGGGGAGCGCCGAGTCCCTTCCAGGGCTGCGACGCCGACACCGCCCGGCAGTCACCTTTTGAGGTGCAGGCTCCTCGCGTCGAGGCCCTTGGCTTTGGGCCTGGCTCGGTGGATTTTCGACGCCGCCTTTCTGCGCTGTGATCCCGCACCGCTCATGTGCCGGTGATCGGCGCAGCCGCTTCTGGCGCTGTTTAGATCCCGCGCCATTCGTGGCGCCTGTGATCAGGGCGGCACTGCTGGATCCTTCCGCCGCTAGTGCGCCGTGATCGGGCGGGCGCTGCTGGCGGTGCCGCTTTGGCATCGGTGCTGCTCCTCGCGCGCCGATGTGGACCTGGCGGCGCCTGCCGGGCGGTGCCTCACCTCCCGGCGCCGGGCGGCGCGTGGCCTGTCCTTCCTCTCATGTGCCGGCCTGCCGCGCCTGGCCGGGGTTTGGAGTTGGGCCTGGCTGCTACCGTGGGGGCGAGGCCACCCTTGGTACTGGGGCGCTCATGCCCGTGGGCTCAGGGACCCCTGGGGTGGCCAGCATCGAGGTCCAGCTGGTCTCGTCCCTCCTCGGAGGGCGATGACTGACATGGACCCATCCTGGCACCCCACTCTTCGGGTCTGGGTCCCTGTGGCTACAGGTACCAGGCGCGAGCTGGCCCTCCCTCTGTCCCCCTTCCGTCGCCTCCTGAGGGTTCCCGCTGGGTGGCTGGGAGCCCCGGGGCAGGCGGGGTGACGGAGGGGAGGCTCCTCTGAGGGCCGGTGACAGCTACCCCCACGGTGCTGTTGCCCTCTAGGGACAGGGGACGCTGTGGTCGAGGAGGAGGGCCCTGTCGAGTCCGAGGGTTGAGGGCAGGGGTCTGCCACTGGTCTTCTTGGCCACCCCAGGGGGTGGCCAGGAGCCAGAGGCGGAACCTCGCCTCCTCCCTCCAGGGTTCTAGGGTGTCCTCCCGGGCGCTTTGTGGACTGCCCTTCTGGATCCATGCAGTCCAAGGCCACAGGGGAGGTTCTCCCCCAGGGCTCTTCCAGGCTCCGCTTCCCCAGAGTTCCATTCTGCGGCCTGGTCTGATATCCGGGATCCCTCCTACTAGGGCTCCTTTCCCCGGATTCCAGAGCCCTCGCAGAGAGCAGTTGCCTCCTCGGAGGTGCCTCTCTCCCATCTCTCTGCCTTCTCCACCCCCGCTCCCAGGCCATGTCGGTCCTACGGGTCCGTTATCCTGGGAGCAGTTCAGGGGTTCTGCGTGGCCTTCCCCTCATAATGCTAGATACATGCATGAGCGGGCCTTTCGACTCTCCCCACCGCCGCAGGAATCCTCTGGACATTCCAGCTCCCCATCATCCTCGCCTCCTCTGAGGGGAGGAACCCTGCTCATCTTTCTCCTCCGATGCTGATTTCACTGAATATCAGCGTTTCTCCGAGGATGGTGAGGATCTTCGGATTTCCTATGTTCGAGAGACAATACCATATGGGAGACGCGAGAATTCCTTGGTGAATTCAGTGCCCAGCATTTGGTGGTACCTTCCTGGCTATCCTTCCAGGAGGCTGCCTATCCGGTCCTGGCAGTCCCCAGCCGCTTCTTCTCCAGCCCCGCTGACTGTCAGCGTGAGGTATTGTGCCCCTCAGAGTCTCTAGGTCTCTTCCCAACCCGCCTCTGGTTTGGTTTACCTAGATACTCCTTCTGGGCGCCGCTGCCTGGCGCACGACCGCCCACCGGATCCGGGATTTCTCCAGTTCGACCGTAGAAGTAAGAGTGTTCTCTTCTCGTGCGAGTGCCAGTATTGCATCTCATCAGGCTCACCACGCTGCCTACAACCGGCATTTGTGGTCGATGATGTCCCAGCTGTTGGCATCAATGCCTGACACGGAGCAAACCAGACAAGCCGTTGCCCTCTCCGCAGTAGGCCTGGAGCTGGCAAGACACCAAGCAAGGGCATCTTACGACGCCAATGAGGTGGCTTCCAGGCTTGCGGGGACAGCGATCTGCATCAGGCGGACGGCATGGCTTCGTTTTTCCAGGTTGTCACCCTGGCCCGGCGAGGGTGATTCGCTCCGCCTTCAGGGGACCCGCCTTTTCTCCTCTAGAGCTAGGAGACTTTACAGGGCTCCCTCCATCTCCTCGTCCCTCGGGAGGCACCTCCTAGCTCTTCCCCACTTAGGCTTTCTGAATGAGCCAGGGTCTTCCTTCTGTTTCTCGCCAACAGAAGGCTGGGGTCTTGTTCCCTCAGGGTATGGCTCTTCCCTTCCTGGGGAAGAGGAGCTTGTATCACTAGGAGTAATGAATGGTGAAGATTGACAAGGAAGATATGAAAATTACGTACCTACCGTAATTCTTGATCTTCTCTGTATCTTCACCATTCATTACTACACCCTCCTCCATCCCTCAGTGGCCTCTTCCTGTGGCTTCTCCACCTCCCGTCTCCTTCCTCTCTCTGCAATATATATATATAAAAAAATTATAAAATGGGAAGAATTGCTCAATTTTTCAAAAAAAAAAAATCTATTTCTTGGGGGTTCTTATTCTCCAGAAAAATTATTTACTCTAAGATTCTTGGGCCATCTAGTGGATTTGCTTTGGCGATCAAACTGCACAACTATCTCTTGCCATCCCTCGGGCGAGATACCTCTGGGGTTTTAGCCTGGCTCAGGCTATTCAGTTTTGATCCTGCAATCCCGTGCTCCAGCTGTTAAGCCCTAGAATCAAAAACCCCTCCCCCTTCCCTAATTCTTGCCTTGCAGAGAGGAGGAACGGGCACGTCTGTTTTTTAAAAAAAAAAAAAAGCAAAAAGCTGAGGGAACTCTCTTCGACTGCCATAGGCATTCTTGGTATTCAGGTCACGCTCCTAGCCTGCAAGTGATTATCTGTAAAAAAAAAAAAAAAAAAAGAAAGAGAAAAACAAACAAGAAGTAAGATGAGAGGGCAGACTACCCTTCTCGCCAGATTTTGATAATTGGTGTTTTCCTTTCTAGTGTCCTCGGACAGTTTTACAGACAAGCAGTGCTGACCATAACCAATCCCAGCCAGCCTAAGCCTCTGGCCTGCCTTGGCGAGTCCGACTGAGTCCCACTTCTGTACTTATAAACTCCTGAAAGGCTTACAGTTTCCGTTTCCAAACCCCTGAGCAGTGCTCTCATACTGCCGGGGGTTTTATTCTTCCCTCCTCGGGTGTCCTCCAGTTAAAGGCCTTCCGCGGCCAGGAGCCCGAAGTGGTTATCAAAACAATGGCATGTTGAGGATGAGGACTATGCCCTCCTGAGTCTGTCTAGCGGGTTTGGTGAACCTTCTCTTCAGCTCTATCTCCGGGGATTCTTGCTTCCCTGTTAAGTCGAGCTTTCAGCCATAAGCTAACTAGGCTCCTTGGGCATTCTGGTCCCCTCAACATCCCATTTCTCTTCTTCTTCTTCTTCTTCTTCTTCTTCTTCTTCTCTCCTCCTAGAGTCGCCCAGGTAAGGAGGCCCTGCAGTCCCTAGGTTAGGGATACTCTTATCTCCTCTGTCCTTCCTCCATCGGCTTATTCCTTTTTCAGTTCATTCTTCCTTGCTTTGCTATCCCTTGGCTATCGTGCCTCGCTATCTTTATTCTCTGCTTTCGCTTTTGCCTCTCCGGCTCACAGAACTGAGTTGGAGGAGGAGTAGAGTCGCTTCTAACGGCCGCCCTCGCGCATGGCGCATGGCGTCACTCTGAGGCGGTGCCGTTAGCCAAAGTTTTAAAAAAAAAAAAGTTTCTCAGACGGTGCGCCTCCGGCTTACACCCAGGAAGTAATGAATGGTGAAGATACAAGAGAAGATCAAGAATTACGGTAGGTACGTAATTTTCATTTCTTGTTGTTACATCTATGTTGGTCCATTAAAAGGTATCAAACCATTTGCTTCTGGATCTATCCTGAAAAGTGATCTTTCCACTGAAAACAATGGGAAATGAAAAATTGAATAACTTTGTAATAGATTAATATTTTTCCAAAAACTAAGCATGCCTGTTCTGTTACCCAAGCTGTTTCTATCATAAAAAAAAATCACACTAAAATTCCACACCATCTGGATGCAGGAGATGAGAAAAAGCTGCAAAAGTGGCAACTTTATGACTTTTGCATTGTCCAGATCTCAGAATCCACACATCCAAATGGAACAACACTTGCCACATCAAGAGATCTAGCCCACGGATAGCGATGCCAAATGTTGAACAAATCCATTGATCGGTTGCAAAGTTATTAAAGTGCAAAATATGAAGTTTAACATTAAACATGCTACTCAACCCTAACTATAGAGCACTACTGCACACACACACACACACACACATATATATATACATACTTTACACACATGAGGCGGGATTGTCAGACTGCGCCTGGCTGAGGCACAAGCCTGAGCACAGCTCAACATGGTTGAGCCAGGGCATAGTCCAGGCGATATTCAATGGTGCTGCACCATGGCTCAGCACCGTTGAATATGGCACTGGGGGCTCCCGCACTGCACCAGCACAAGTAGCAGGTGAGGAACAGGGGGCTGCACCAGTGCAAGTGCGGTTGGTCTAGGCTCAGCAAGAGCGATATTCAGCCGTGAGCATGCAGATGAGGCCATTATGTATGCGAGGCACAAATGAGGCCATTTGCATGTCATTAGGACCCCATTTGCATGCAGTGCGCCGATCCCCGGCGACTTGCGCCTGGTGCACTGCCAGGCTGCAGCTGCTGTTGGGGACTGACACCCCCTGCCCCTCGGCAGGCAACGTGCCCAAACACCCGATCGCAGCATAGTAAAGAAAGATCCCTGGTGGTCCAGTGGACCCACTCCCCTGCCCGATCGCAAGCATATGAATAAAATATCCCTTGTGGTTCTGTGGACCAGCTCCCCTGCCTGATCACGGGCATATGAATAAATTATTCCTGGTGGTCCAGTGGACCTGCTCCCCTGCCCCATCGCGGGCATATGAATAAAATATCCCTGGTGGTCCAGTGGACCCAATCCCCTGCCCAATCACGGGCAAATGTAAATAATAACCCTGGTGGTCCAGCGGTACCCCACCTGCCCACTGAGCCCCGCCACCCCGCACCCTCCTGGTCAGCGGGGTGGCAGCCCCTGCATGCGCCGCCTTGCCGACGATTAGCGTATAGCACGGTTGTGATTTATTGGTCCACCGCTGCGGCCATGGGCGGAGATTTTATTGTACTACACAGTCCCGAATTGTGAATGGTGCAATCAACATTTCTGGATCTAGTGCACGGTTCAGCGCCCATTGGCCCACGTAGGACTAACAGGCACAGTCAGTATTCGTATGCTGTCAGGCGGGCGGTTTGTATGGGCTGCCGCCCACCACTGACCGCGCAGTGTGCAGGTGGCTCAGTGGGGAGGGGGGTACTGCTGGACCACCAGGGTTATTATTTACAGTTGCCCATGATCAAGCAGGGGATCGGTTCCACTGGACCACCAGGGATATTTTATTCATATTCCTGTGATCAGGCAGGGGAGAGGGTCCACTGGACCACCAGGGATATTTTATTCATATGCCCACGATCGGGCAGGGGAGCGGGTCCACTGGACCACCAGGGCTAAATATAACTATGCCCGTGATTGGGCGAGGGGTGGGGGCACGATGCCCGGACTGTGTCCCAGGAAGTCGGGTGGCCACCCACAGCAGGCGGCTGCCATGTTGTGCCCAGCAATACGGTAGCCCACCTGTGGGTGTCCCCCAACTTGTTCCTGGTTTTGACGGGCACATCTTTGCGCCCCCCTGTGTGGCGCAAGTCGGGTTTGTGCTTGCATATGCACGGCACATCCTGGGCTGAATATCGGGTTGCACCGCATATGCATGGGCATGCCCCCTGCACTTGCGCCGCATACATTACTAGTGTGCTCTGGCGCATCGGAGATTACGTGAAGCAACCTATCCCTTTGAATATCGCGCCGGGGTGCATCAGTGGGTTGCGCATGGCACATCACTGTTGCGCCATGCGCAACCCCTTTGAATATCCCACCCATGATCTCTATGGGGCTGAGCAATGGGGGCATAGATTTTATGTGGGTAAAAGGCAACATACAAGAACTTAATTAGACTGCACCTGAAGTACTGCAGCCTTTCTGGACACCGCAGTACAGAAAGGGCATTGAAGAGATCAAGAGGGTCCAGCACAGGGCCACCAAGCTGATTAGTGGCTTAGAAGGCATGGCCACGGTATTCTAAATACTAAAGAGATAGACTGGGTGGAGTATGCACAGGTGTGAGCTGGTGAGAACAGCAAAACTTGGGTGAGGGTGGCACAATATTGGAAAATATTAGCAAGCATTATTTCACAAAGGTTGTTAACATGTGGCCTAGCCTACCTGGTGAGGTTGTGATTGATTAATTGATTGATTGTAAATATATTGACTGATTGATTGACTGATTGATTAATGATCTATTAGAACTGTAGTTTAGAAAACAAAATTTTTTTAATTTAATGGTTATTAAAATGACACATTTATCCCAAAACAGCTATATTGACATAGAGGTAGGAAAGATATGAGGCAATGTTCTTATTTAATTGTTACTGACATGTAGTATTTGTTTTCAAGGTAACTACCAAAGTAAAGCAAAAACAACCCACTGAGAGAACACCTAAACCTGCAGACTTGAATAAACTACTGGGATGTATTGCGATCAAAGCTGCTACACAGGTTTGTTTGATCTCTTTTAGTTGTTATTATTTTTTTTTTATCACAACATTATTTTGTCCACCGCCGCGGACCCAGCCGAGGTTATGACCCCCTCCTCGGAGGAGTATATCCTCCGGCTTGTCGGGCCATCATGGGTTCTGCCGGGTTCCAGTATTTTTTCTCTGTTTTCTCCCTGCACACCCATGCAATGGTGCAGCAGCTGTCTCCACCTCAGCGGAGGCAGCCAGCACCCTGGCATGGGCTAAATCCCGTCACAGTTGACGGCAGCACAACCCCCCGAGGAAGGACAGCAGTCCAGATGCTCAATCCTTACCTGCCCTGGTTGACCCCCAAATGACCCAAGTCCATTCGAACCCGGATCGCCGGCGTGGCATGAGTTGTGGCATCCAGCGGCACAACCCTCAGCACCACCGAGACTGCTTTTTAGTTATTATTTTGAGTAATAGTTTCAGTACTGACACCAAACCCTAGCATGCAGATTATTCAAATGCCAATACTCCAAATTCACGTGTGCTCTGTGAAGCCAACTTTTTGTCTCAGACTCAGTCCTGTAACCATACATTAGTTCCTTTTCTCATTAAACTTATAAGATGCCTCCAGCAGTCCATTTGTGAAAATGTTATTATTTTTGTTGGTTATGATTTTCAAAATTCTTCTCTTCATCTGATTCCAGAAAATTGAACCTTTCACAATGAATCATCTTTTTCTGCCAGTTTAAAACTATTTACCATTTTTCTTAAGGCTTCCTCAGCATCTGAGCCGGAAGAGGAAAACACTACACCAGGCTTCATGCTTTGCCCAAACTGCCAATCTATGCCTGGCACTGAGGATCGCTCAGGGTGCCTTACTTGTCTGTGTCTAGATTTTCAGATAGTGACCTGCAGTGTTTTTAAATACCAACGAACAGAAGCATAACCCGAATATTATTATCTGCAGAGAGTGATATAGCCTAGCTGTGTAACAGTATACCAGATACACAGTAGCAAGTAGCATAGTAATTTAAGGTCAAATTGGACTCTAGTTCCATCAGGTCCATCCCCTACCAGCTAAACAGGGACCGACAAGTATGCACTAATTTTTAGAGTATTCTCCAGGAACCAATCTTCTCCTTTGATTCCCATTTATGAGTCTGGGGCTGGAGCCACTAGAACCTCACAGGAACAAATTTGTTGCAGAGAGGGAGCCACTGAGCCCAGCACCTGCACACCATATGATGCTCCGCCGGCCCGGTGGCGCTGAGGGTTGAGGCGCTGGATGCCACACTCGGCCACGCCAGCGACCGGGTTCGGAACGAGCCTGGGTGCTGGGGGTCGGCAGGGAGGAATAGGATTGCCGCGCCCGGTCGGCTGCTCTCCCTTTCCCTGGGGGGATCAGGGGCATCCCGGTGCAGGGGACCCCGGTGGGCAGGGTTCTGCTACTAGGAGCACAAGCATAGCAGTCGGGGAATGAGGCCGCCTGGCACGTGGGTGGACGCACAAGACGCTCGCGGGTCAAGCATATCATTGCACCGCCGGCTTGGGGGCAGGAAAACGGGAAAGGGCACTGGTCACGGCGGCATGATGGCCGCCTCCACAGCAGGACTCTCCGGTACCTGGTGCGCGGTAATGCTGGATCCTGAGTGGGTGGGTTGAGTCTGGAGGGGTGTTTCCACCACCCCGCCACGGGGGGTAAGCCGCGGGGGTAAAAACCGCGGGGCCTAATGGGGTTGTCGGAAGACGGTCCAAGGGGATGGCGGCCGGACAGACCTGAGGGCAATGCCAGGACGTGAAGGTAGGCAGATCAGTGGCCCTAGGGGGATAAAAATAGAAAGAAAGAAAAAAAATGTGATTCTCCGCGCCAGCCTGTGAACATTGCCTGCTCCCTCATGCACCTTTGTTCTGTTCCCTCCACCATTGAGTACACACTGTGGGAGCTACAGCACCTCCGTGAGTTCATCACCGTAGTATTTAAACTGTGTCACCACCTCGCTTTTCCTTTCGGTGCCTTCTCTTTGTTATTTTACTTTTCTGCACTGTCAAGTCCAAGAAGAAGGGGTAAAGAAGGCAAGAAAGTCCAGCTGCTACCCATCATGTGTCATTGCCCTGTGGGAAGCAAATGGCTTCGACTGACCAGCATAAGTGTTATGCAGCCTGCCTTGGCCCTGGCATGACATGGATATGTGCAACACCTGCTTCTTTATGGACTGTTGTAACCTAGAGATCCATGTGTCTGTCTCATTGTCTGCTGCCAGCTGTGCTAGTTTCACCATTTGTGAACTGGCATCGGACATGTGAGGCCTGTTTTGGATGGATGCATGCGATGCCTGCTTCTCCATGGACCGCCATATACTTGAAAACCACATGCTCAGGTGGGGGTTGTCTACTCCCCACCTTCAGAGGCAAGTCTTGCACACGTGTGTTCAATGTCAGGTCTTTAGGCCCCCTCCCCGGGCCTCTTCCTGGGACCTCTGGTTCCATGGAAGCACGAGGTCCTCCTCGACCTCACCTTGCTTTGGCATCAGAAACTCTGGTGGTAGGGTCTGTGGGACAGCCAGCTCCTTCTGGGTGGCCAGCTGAGAACCCTCCATACTCTGTCCTGAGCACCAGATGTCCCTGGTGGTGAAGCCACAGCTTGGTCTACGGTGGTGGACTACCTCACTGTCATCCTCCAACTTCACCTGTGCTGTTGTCACCATTCATGGTGGTGACACAGCAGATGGCACCAGAGACAATGCTGGGCCCCCCCGACACTGCTGTGTCAGGAGAGGGATTGGCACGGGGACTGTTAGTCATGCTGTTGCCCAGTTGGAGGTTGAAACTATCCATGGTATCAGTTGGAGATTGTCACTATGCATGGTGTCGCTAGCAAAACTGAGAAGGGTTATGCCACCAGCCGCAGTGATGGACGTGTCGCCGACCATGGTGTTGGTCCTAGGTCTGGCTCTGGGCAAGGCACGAGCTGTGTGTCATCCCCAGGGTTGTCCCTGACCCTCCTGTTGTTCACAGTACTGGAGTGGGTGATGACTCTAGCTTCGATGTCACAGGCAACACCAAGCACAGTACTGAGGGCAGTGCCAACCATGGCAGTGGGGGTGAACCCATCTCTGAGGCTGGCACTGACTCGGGGGTCAACTGGCAACCCAGAAGGAGAGTCCTCCTTGGAGCCGCTGGATGACACCATCACTGGTGAGGACTAGGGATGCCCTATGAAGACTATACAGCTCCATTCTCCCCACCTGGGGATTCCCCCCATGGGCACTGATCAGGTTGCTCATCGGATGTAGGAAGAGACCCTTTGGGTGATTCTGCTAGGCTCTCCCCTCAGGTGAGGCCCTCTGTGTACTTCCATAGCTCAGGATGAGGCCTTGAGACCAGGAAGCCTCATCCTTCTTTAGCAAGGTATCACCTCTTCCTTGAGAGGTTTCCCTCATTCATAGGCCCTGAGGGTCTGGTAACATAGGACCAGCACAGGGAGTTTGTTGGTGCCTTAGGGATTTGTCACAGGGGTCTGACAGGGCCCAGTTTAGGCCCTTCTCCTGGCACCAACAGTCCCTAGATTTGATGCCTTGTCTCCATCGACATCCTCCTCAGAGGACAATGACTCATCTATTCACCTGCCCTTGGCCACTGAGTATGCACTACATCAGAGATGCTTGGTAGTGATGTTCCAGCTGCTCAACTTAAATGCATGTACAAACCCGATCCAGCAGCCCTATCACTGGATCTCTTTGGAGTTCCCAGTGTCAACTCAATTGTCATTCCTCCATGACCTGGAGCCTTCGAGGAGGCATCCAGGGAAGTGTGGAGGCATCCCTTGTATAGTCCAGCCATCCACAGAGACCTTCTCATGCAGTATCTGCAGGTGAGGTGCTTCACCCCTCCTCAAGGCTTGAGGTACTGCAGACCCCATCAGGGCCTCTATGCCTCACACATTACCAGCCTCCAGAGGCAGATTCTGCTCAAACACATGCCCTGGTCAGTAAGGCTTTCTCCTCAGCATATGCCCTCCTGTGCATCTCTGCACATCAATCACATATTGCCACCTTCAACTGTTGCCTATGGTTGAAGCTAAGCTAACTCTTAGCTACTCTGCTGCACAGTGAGTCAGTCAAGCAGGTCACCTTCCTGCTTAGGGCCTGGAGGTAGCTGGGCACCAGCTGAGGGCATCTTACAAAGTTAGTCAGGTAGTGTCCAGGTTAAAATGAACTGTAGTGTGCCTCAGGCAGATGGCATGGCTTTGCCTCTCCAGGCTGGCACCTTGGGCCTGAAGTAATGTGCTTGACTCGCACTTTCAGGGGCTCATTTCTTTGCCCATAGAGTCAGGTAGGAATTGTCGGGAAACCCTCTGCTGCTGTGCTACAGGAGCCCCTACCTGGCCCTGACTAGTCCCACACAGAGGGCTGAGGGCATTTGTTATCCTCAGGGTGAACTAGCTCCTCCCTCAAAAGAAAGGAAAACTTGGTACTCAGACTGAAGACTGATTTTTGGAAGATAATGAAAGTTATGTACTTACCATAACTGTTGATCTTCAAGAATAGCTTCACCATTAATTATCACATCCTCCCACCATCCCCTGCTCTAGCAGAGCCAGAACCGCTGAGCAACTCACCCTGACAGCACTGGTCAACTTCACTAGTGCTAAGGTATTTCACCAGTTGTACTCTTATGGAGTAGTTTTTTAAAACTTACAAAAAAGGGTTTGGGGGTTCATTGCTGGTTCACCACTCCCACCAAAAAAACCCTTAAAACTGGAGTAGGTGTCCATTTCAGGGCTCCCTTCTACCATTTCTTTCTTGTCTGCCTTCTCCTGCCTGGGGTATATCCTCTTCTTGGGCTAAATCCCTATTACTTCCTAAATTAAATCGGTGCCTCTGTGCAGTATCCAGTCAAACTCCACTTGGCAGTTGCACTGTCTGTGGAGGTGCCTTGCACTGGGCTGGATCAAGTGCTCTTACACAGGGTACATCCCTGTGGTTGTAGGAGAAGCAGGTTATTTTCTGAGTTAGAAACATGGAAACAGAATTTGTTGGCAGATAAAGACTGCTTGGCCCACCCAGTCTGTCCAGATCTACCAGTGAATTAATCTTCACCACTGATTCCCACTAATGGGTCTGAGCCAGAGATGCTAGGATCCCACGAGAGCCAGAACATTTTAGAGGGTGGTGCTAAGGTAAGCAGCATGCATGCATGCACAGCACTGCAGTAGCAACACATAGCATGAATGTGCATGCTTACCTCAGCACCAACTCTTAACCTCCTCAGTTCATTTTTCCCACCATCAAGTGCTCATCTGCTGCGAGTCAGAACTTCACATCTATACCACAACAACATTCAGGTCTTCTCAATTTTAGTGTTTAAAGCTAGAGTTTGTTATTTTGAGTCAATTTAGTGTGTTTTGTCACAAAAAGTGATCTTTTTTTCTCACCCCTACCGAGGCCATACAGTTGAAAGCCATGGAGTACAGTAGGGAGCCTGAAGAGGCAGGCTGCTCTAGCAGTGGGGCCATGTCTGGTCCAATTTTCTTGTCGAGAATGGGTTCTGATTAAGAGCCATCCAGTATCTGGGAGGAACGCTAATCCTCCCACAAACACAAAAAGAAGCAGTCCCGATCCCATTCACATGCTGCGCCGGCGTCCTGGCACCACTTGGCCTTGACTTTTTCTTCTTCCCACTGGAAGGGGTGAAAAAACAACATAAGTTGAGGTCACCCTCAGTGATGCCTGCCACGAGATCTCTGGTTTCTAAGAGCCGGAGGCCCTCACTGTCACCTTTGGTGTCACAAAGGACCTCTGATTCTGGGAGGTCGGAGTCTCATGCCCGGAGCCCCCATCTCTCTGTAAGTGAAGACTCCATTGAGCAGTTGGGCCACTGGGCAACTCTTATGGAGCAGTGGGTGCAGCATTGGGACCATATGCCTCTGTCAGTGAAGCTAGTCCCCAGCCCTTCAGGGTAGGTGGAACTGGTGCTGAATCCTGTTCCAGTTCCGATGCTGCCCCGGCAGCAGCCCCCCCATCCTTTGGGTCTGGCGTCTTCAGTGTTGCTGTAGCTGCGTTCTAGATTAATGGTCCTGTGATCCCAACCCATCACAGTCTTTTCTTGTCTCTAAATCCCGTACTCTAACAGGTGACCGGGCCTTTGCTGTCTGTGCCCCCAGGCTCTGGAACTCCCTTCCAGTTTGCTACTCTGTTTGCTGCCACCCATTAAAAATTTAAGGCATCCTTATGGGAGCATCTCAAGTCTGCCTCATCCTGCAAGTTCCCATAACAAACAACAGGACTTGGTGTACCTGTCTTGTATGATACCTGACCCCTTCTCCTGACATAACGAATGGACCAAACATTTGGCAACACTCTACGCAGGCAATTATTTCTCAACTAATTCATTGTGCCTTTTGCCTAAGATGATTTTTGTCTCATGTATTTTGCCTCTAGCGTATTGTTGTTCTGCATGCTTGTTAAACGTTAGTCTTCCTTCTGTACCACAGTTTTAATCTTATGCTTGTATTCCCTTTTTATTGCAATGTCTGTATACTTGTATATTGTTATCCTTTCTATGCTGCAATTTTTGTACATTATTCTCCTTTGTAATCTCCCAGGTCGCACCTGAAAATAGGCATTTCTAACCCATGTATTCTTCTATATTCATAACTGTGTGCAGTCTGCCTCCTAAGCAGAACTGCCCGAGAGAAATGGAACTATATGCAAATGATAGAACCTATCATTGCTCGAGACACATATTCAAACTGCTGCCCTCAGATACTGTAACGTTTCATCAACGTCTCAGATTTTTCACTCCGCCTGACAAGTCAGACGCCTGGAGATCTTCCTCTCGACTGTTCGTGCTGATTCCAGTTTAATAAGTATAATTTTGTCTATATTTGAGCTGCTGCCTTCATTTATTGTTTAATTTAGTTCTCATTACTTTTTAAAGTTAAGTTTATTTAGTTTAGCGGTAAAATTGTTTTTTTTTTTTTTCTCAGTTCCTCACGGTTCGGGATAACCGCTGAGGAACCAGGGCCTTCTTAGTAATTTCGATGCTTTTTGCCATAGTTTTAGTGTTATTTTATATATATTCATATATTTTTCTGTGTTTAAAACTTCTATTTTGAACCCGAGGTCAGTTCTTCTGAACCGATATTTGTTCCTGTGAACCGCTGACCGGTTCGATTCTAAAATTATCGGTTCTTTTCTCGGATCCTTAAACAGTTCCTGAACTGACAAAAAAAAAAACATTAGTTTGAATACTAATAGTGGTTACTGGTTTTTCTCCTGAAATGTAATTACAAGAAAACCAAAGAAAAGACTGGTCCCCAGGTTTTAAATTTTTTTTGTGTGGGAAGTGTTTGCAAATGCTGACAAACACGATCTATGTTTAGTCTGCTTGGGAGCTGATCATTTTTCAGCAGACTGTGCTATTTGTAAATCCTTTCCTCCTAAAACTGTTGAGAAAAGGATGAAAGGCTGAGAAAAGAAGTGGACAGTGGTCCCTCAGGCTCTAACCTGCCATCAGAAACTGTGGGTGAAACAACTTTATCCACTGTTACCACCCTGATAAGGGTGTTTCTGGCATTTTGAAAAGGGGGAGTGGTCCGGCTGCCTCTCCAGCCCCCTCCAAGAAATCCAAGTAAACCAAACACTTAGAACCCCAGGCTTCAGTACCTCAAGGGGTCTCTACTATGTCTCACAGCCTACCATCTGCAGAGGAGATAGCACAGGCTTTGAAAGTTCTTTAGGCTTTACAGGGATCCTGCCTGCTCAACCTGCTCCTCTAAAGGCTCCTGCCCCAGCTCCTGTCCCTGAATCACAGGAACTTAAGTGTGATGACTGTGGTGAGGTGGATGAACCAATGCAGCCTGAAATCTCACCTGAGCAGGAGTTCGGTTCTCCTCCTCGACCTGAGGATTTTTCATCTCACTTTTCTTTTGTGAGTAAAATAGTGGATGCTTTGATTTAGCTACCACTGAAGTGGTTGATGATGAAGAGGAGGCAATACCTAGAGATGATGGGTTAACACCCACAAAAAAGTATATCTGCCAATTAACAAGTTCTTTAAAAAAGCCTTGTTAAATATTTTACAGCTCCTAACTCTGTTCCCCTATAGATAGGAAGTCTGATAAGAAATATCAGTTGGACAGGGAGGGAGCAGATTTCTTATACTCCCACCCTGATCACCAAGGCATAGTCCAACAGGCAGCCTGTGAAAGGCGAGGTCCTCTCTCTTCCCACCCTCCTAAGAAGGACTCAAGAAAAATAGACGGTATGTCTAAGAAAGGGTACTTAGCTGCCTCCTTAGGTGTGAGGCAGGCTAATTACCAGGCATATGCAGCACAGTATCAGAAAATACTGTGGCAATCAGCACTGGCTATGTCAGAAAAGGCTCCCTTGCCTCTCTCTGATGACCTGGCAGAAACAGCTAGATTCGGTCTGGAAGCTGCTAAACATCAGTTCCAGATGATAATGCTGCCAGGTGGATGGCTCTGTTGGTGGTCCTACAAAGACTGACATGGCTTAGGGCCATTAATCTAACCCAGGATACCCAGACAAAAGCCATGGATTTTCCTGTGGAGAATAACTCCTGTTTGGCAAACACACTGATGATTACATGAAAAAGGTGGATTAATACAAGGTCACCTACAAGAGTAACTCCTCCGGGGACAGGCTCTCCCCTTCCTATAGGCCTTATGGAAGGGAGGCACGGGAAGGTCCCCTTATGGGAGGCCTTCTGTCAGGGCCAAACTGCTTTTCAGCAACAGCCCTACCCACAGCAGACTGGGTATTTTAGGTCTAGGGGCAGGAGGGGTTCCCGGAAGGGGCTCCCAATCTGTCCAGGCTCAGGCACCCCAAAACAAAACCCTGGACCAGTTGGTCCAGGTCACCTCCCCAGTACCAGTAGGGGACAGTCTAACTTACTTCCTCCCTCCAGAATTGGGTTTCCATTACCATAGACAAGTGGGTTCTGAAGGTGGTAAGTCAGGGTTTGTCCCTGTGCTTCAAATCCCTTCCCCCTCTGAAATAGAGAGTTTTCTCAAACCAGCTTCCCTCATGGAGGGCAAACTCTTGCAAAAAGGGGTGCAGAAATTGATCCACATGAAAGCAGTGGAACCTGTACCAGTACATCTCAGAGGAAGGGGTTTTTACTCCCGTTACTTCCTAACCAAAAAGAAAAATGGGGACTGGTGACCCATTCTGAATCTCAGATCTCTCAACAAATTTCTAGTAAAACCAAGATTCAAGATGATCACCTTGTTGTCCATAATACCAGTTATCCAGCAGGGAGATTGGTTAGCATCTCTGGATTTAAAAGATGCCTATTTTCACATCCCAGTAAGGCAATCTTACAGAAAGTATCTCAGGTTCAGACTCCTTTCAGGTCATTATCAGTTCGCCTTCCTTCCTTCAGCCTAACTTCAGCCCCAAGGGTATTCACAAAGTGCCTAGCTGTAGTAGTGGCACCCTAATGAGGTCTGGCATCCTAGTCTTCCCTTATCTGGACGACTGGCTGGTTGTGGGAAAATCTCCATAACAGGCCTCGGAGCACCTGCAATCAGCAGTGCATCTCCTGCAATCCTTGGGATTCCTGATAAATCAGGAGAAGTCTGTTCTTACCCCTGTTCAGGTGCTGCAATTCATAGGAGCAGAGCTGGTTACTATTCAGGAAGGGTCCCTCTCTCAGGACAGGGTGCAAAGTATTTTGACCTGGCTGCCTCTTTCAAACTAAACCAGCCATGCCCAGCAAGACACTATCTGCAGATTCTGGGCCATAGCTGCAGCAACAGGTACAGTTCCAGGGGCAGGATACAGAATAAGAGACTTGCAGTCTCATCTCAGGTCCCACTGGTCACAGAGAAGGGACAAGATGTCAAAACTCATCTGAGTAACAGAGGCTGTTATTCAAGCCTTACAGTGGTGGAAAAATTCAGACAACTTAAGGCAAGGTGTCCTTTCCAAAAGAGAACCCTTCCTTTGTTCTCACAACAGATGCTTCTCTACTAGGATGGGGCACCCACATGGGGCAACACACCATCCATGGGACTTGGTCCGAGGCAGAATCCCTTCTGCACATAAATCTCTTAGAGCTCCAAGCTGTACTTCTAGCTCTAAAGGCCTTTGCTCACTTAGTACCAGGCAAGGTGGTACAGGTCAGGACAGACAACACCACAACAATGTACTATATAAACAAGCAAAGGGGTAGAAGATTGGACCCTCTGTGCTCAGAGGCCATGAAACTGGGGGATCTTGCATACTCTCTAAAAGCAACTCTGCATGCGGTCCATGTCCCGGGAAGGACATTTTGGCGGATGCCCTCTGCAGAATCAGTCAGGGCCACCACGAGTGGTGATTGGACACACAAGTGGCAAATTCAGTATTCAGAAGGTAGGATACCCCAGAAGTGAACTCTTTGCCTCTCCAGAGAACCACAAACTACCACTGTTTTGTTGCAGGCTTACAACCAGGGACACAATCCCAATGGATGCATGGTACTGGATTGGTCAGGAGAAGCCTATATGTTATCCCTCCTTCCCTCTCATTCTCAGAGTCTTGATCAAGCTCCGTCCCAGTCGGCCTCAATGATCCTCATCGCCCCGGACTGGCCCAGACAACATTGGTACCCTCTCCTGTTATCCATGTTGGTATCCAGACCAATACATCTTCCTCGGAGGCACAACTTGTTAACCTCCCACCAAGGAAAAATAGGGTATCCCATCCTCAGCTCTCTGTCTCAAGGCTTGGCTCTTGAAGACATAGAATTTGCAAACCTGAATCTCTCCCAAGCAGTTTTACACATACTTAAGGGATATAGAAAACCCTCCACTAAGATAACCTATTCAGCCAAATGGAAAAGGTTTCTCTCTTGGTGCACCCTGCACAGTATCGCACCTGCCTCAGCAGGAATTCCAACGCTTCTTGAGTACCTTACTTTCTTACATGATCAGGGCCTTAAGCATATTTCACTAAGGGTCCACTTAGCAGCTATCTCTGCTCACATTTCGGTGGGAAAACCCACCTCCATTGCATCTGATCCTATATTTTTTTTTTTTGCATTATTTCTTTATACCTCCTCCGTGCCCGCTGTCGTCCTCTCCTTCGGGCGGCCAAGTCCTACCACTACCTCCTCAGACCGATCCACCAGCCAGCTGCTCCTATGCCCCGGTTGTACCAGATGTTTCCCTTCACCAGGGGGCTCTCCCATATCCTGCGGGGTTATCAGGAGGAGAGTCCGGAGCGCATAGAGTGCTCCCTTGCATCATCGCCGGGGCACAGAAATGCAGCCTGGAGGTTTACTTGCTGAGAGCGCAGGGAGGCGGGCCGCTGTCATCCGGACGGCATGCATGCATTTTTCTGCTTTTCTGTGGTTGTCCCCCCTGCGCATATGTAGTAGTGCCCCTGGTCTCACCGGGGCTGCTACAGAGCGAGCTGCCCACCCAACCCACCCCAGGAGAGGAGAGCAGTCCTCCAGATGCTCAATCTTCTCCTTCCGGCCAGCCCCAACGACCGAGTCTGTTCCCGAACTCGGTTCGCCGGCGTGGTTCGAGGTGTGGCGTCCAGTGCCTCAGCCCTCTGTGCCACTGGGCCGGCATCTGATCCTATTTTTAAAAAGTTTTTCAAGGGTCTGTGTCTCACATACCCTTTAGGGAACCTGTCCCTGGGTGGGACTTGAACATTTGTATTGCTCAGCTTATGAGGCCACCTTTTACGAACATACAGAATTTGCCAGCAGATAAAGGCCTAGAGGTCTATCAAGTCTGCTTGAATGTGTACCTAGCACCCCTTATTCTGCAGCTGCCCCTCCCTTCCACCCTTCCCCTTCATTGACTCTCCCCCTTGTCCTGTCCCATCCCCTTTTGAAGCAGTCTACTATTCTACTGCATACCACTTGTGCAGGTAATGCATTCTACCCAGCCACCACCCTCTCTGTAAAAAAGTGTCTCCTCATCTCCCTCCTGAACCTTCCTCCTTCCCTCCCTCCAGTCTCATACCATGGCCCCTGGCGTCCCTCCCCTCCCTTACTTTGAACAGCCCCTCTGTACCTGTCTTGTTTATTCCTTTCATGTACTTAAAGGTTTCAGTCATGTCCCCCTGTATCTCCTCTCCTCCAGCAGTACATGTTCAACTCCTTCAGTCTCCTCTCCCCTTGATCATCTTTGTTCGCCCTGCACTGCACCCCCTCCAGTAACTTAATGTCCCTCTTCAGATACGGGCGCCAGTACTGCACGCAGTACTCCAGGTGCGGTCTAACTAATGACCTATACAGTGGCAGAATCACCTCCTCCCTCCTTGAGGATATACCCCTTGCAATACAACCCAGCATTTTGTTGGCCTTTGCAGCTGTCTTCCTACATTGTGCTGAGTTGTTCATTGACCCTGTAATGAGCACCCCCAGATCCTTCTCCTCCGCCTCTGTCTGGGCTAGTTGCACTCCCCCCAGGCTGGTAACTCCTCCTGGGTTCTTCATCCCAAAATGCAGCACATTGCACTTTTAGCATTAAACCCCAGTTGCCAGGTGTCTGACCAGGTTTCAAGCTTTGCCAGATCATCCTGCAACCCCTGCCGTCCCCTAGGTCATCCACCACTGCTCCTACCTTGGTATCATCAGCAAACAGACTGATCTTGCTCTTGATGTCCAATGATATGTCTGCAATGAATATCCCAAACAACACTGGTCCCAACACCGAGCCTGTGGAACACCGCCGTCACTACCCTTGGTGTGAGAGCTCCCCACCCACCACCACCCTCTGTTGCCTTCCCTGCAGCCAGTTCCCTACCCATCTCACCAGCTTTGCACCTGCCCCATGCCTTCTAACTTACTTCCAAGCCTTCCATGTGGCACCAAGTCGAATGCCTTACTGAAGTCCAGATACAGGACATCCACTGCATGGCCCCTGTCCAGTTGCCTAGTTACCCAGTCATAGAACTCCACCAGGTTGGTTTGGCAGGATCTGCCACGTATGAAGCCATGCTGTCTGCTGTCCTATAGTCCCTTGGCCTCTAGGAGGGCCACCAGCCTCTCCTTCAGGATAGTCTCCATTAGCTTACCCACGATGGATGTGAGGCTCACTGGTCTATGAGTTTCGCGTTCATCCTTGGGCCACTCTTGTGGAGGGCACCACATGAGCCATCCTCCAGTCCTGAGGTACACACCCCAAATGTGGTGAGGCATTAAATAGGTCTGCCAAAGGTCCTGAACGGACCTCTGCCAGCTCCTTCAGTACCCTGGGGTGGATGCCATCTGGGCCTGGCGCCTTGTCCACCCTCAGTGCCTTCAAACCCTCCCGAACTCTGCCTTCCATGATTTCCCCATCTGTCACCCCTCCCCCTGTTTCTGCCATTCCTCCCCCCCTTGGGTGTTACCCCCTCTTCTCCTTAGTAAATACCAGCAGAAGTAATCATTTAGTGCTTCTGCCTTAGCACCCTGCTTCCACCCAACCCCCCTCCTTCCTAATCCTTACTATGTGGTCCTTACAGCTCCTTTTTGCCCTGATTTACCTAAAGAAGTCCTTCTCCCCCTTCTTAATGCCTTGTGCCAGCCTGAGTTCCGTAGATGCCTCGGCTCCCCTTACTGCCCTTGCCACCATCCTTCGATTCCATCAAGTACTCCTCCCTGTCCTCCCCTCTCCCTGTTTTCTTGTACCTCCTAAAGGCAGCTCTTTTCCTCCTTACCTTTTCCATGACCTCCTTGCTCAACCAGCTCAGTTTCCTAGCCCTAGCCTTCTTGCTCTGGGCCTTGCAGCAGGTTTTGTTGCCTCTACTATCCCAGCTTTATGACTCCCCTCTAGTTAGTGTCCATACTAGATTGAATTCTGGCCAGGTACCCTTTACCACTTCCCCATCCTCCCAAAGTTGGCCCTCCTGAAGTCCAGCACTCTTGTGCCAGATTCCTCCTTCCTTGCCCATATCCAATGTGAGCCCTACTGAGTGGTAGTCACTCCCGACAGTGGTTCCTCCACTGTAAGTTCTCTCTACAAAGTCCCCATTTGCCAGCACAAGGTCAAGGGTATTCCTAACCTGGTTGGTTCACTGACCATTTGCAGCAGGAAGCTGTCCTGGAAGGCATCCAGCAGTACCTGCTCCCTTCTGTTCCTGGTTGTTGGGTACTCCAGTCCACTCTTGGCATGATGAAGTCCCCCACAATCACCACACTACCCTTCTCGCAGGTCCTCCTGATCTGTCCCGCTAGTTCCCTGTCTAACTCCTCCATCTGAGATGGCGGCCTGTACACCACTCCCATTCTGAGAATCCTATTCTTGGAATCCTGGATTTGCATCCAAAGTGACTCCATACTACCCTCCTCCCCTTCCTCCCTTACACACACACACTTCAGTCCTTCCTTCACATATAGTGCCACACCCCCTCCTTTCCCAATCACCCTGTCCCTATGAAATAACCTGTACCCTGGTACAGACAGGTCCCAGTCATTGTACTGGGTGGCCCATGTTTCTGTGATGGCTGCAATGTCCACCTCTCCCTCTGCCATGAGCACCTGTAACTCTGCAGTTTTCTCCAAGGCTCTAGCATTAAGGGTAACCACCTTCCACCCTCCCCCAATCCTGCCCTCTTTTACTAGCATCTCAATAGTACTTGCCATTTGTCCTTTGTCACTGTTATGGGGAGTGCTCATATGGTTTCCCAACCTGTGGTCCTACATGTCTCTTGCCCAATTGCCACCCCAATTCTAGTTTAAATTCCCAACTCTCTATGTACCTCCATCCCTGTTTCAACACTTTCTTTCCCTCCTCTCTCAAGTGTAGTCTGTCCTTGTCATAGAGACTACTGTGCTGCCAGGTCCCTCCCCATCCCCCCAACAGCCCATACCCTTTAGCACAACACCAGGTTCTTAGCCGTCTGTTAAATTCCTCTATTCTCAGCTTTCTTGTTGTGCTTGCCTTGGGCACTGGAAGTATCTCTGAAAAAGTTACTGATCTTCCTGCCCCCTCACATAATTGTCCTAGTTCCTCAAACCTCCTCTGGACTATATCTACTGTCTTGTCAGCCAGGTCATTCGTCTCAAGAAGTATAATTAAATGAGGCTTGTCCCTACCCCTTCTGGCATATTTCAGAACAGATTGTCCCACCCTTTCCGCTGTCATTCCTGGCATGGCCTCCACCCAAATGCGACTGCTCTCCCCTTGCTACCCCACCTGACTCCTCTTAGTATTGAGTCCCCCAGCACTAAGATTCCACCCCCTTACTCCCTGCTTGCTTCCATTCATCTCCTCTCTCATTTCCAGCTCCTCCTCTTCCTCCTGCACATTATTTCCCCCTTTTGTCCCTGTTGCAATTCTCCCAGCAGAACTTCCCCCCGCTCTGGTTTGGTCCAGGCATTTATCAATTACTCCTCTAATGTCATCATTTCCCTCCTTCTCCTTCTTCTTCTCTAGCAATGCAAAACTATTTTCTGAAGACCCTTCACAAATGCCCACTCCCTCTCTCTTCATAGTAACCTGTTCTCTCCTTTCCACTCCATGACTTTTGCCACTTCTTCGCCTCCCTCACAAGTCCCTATCTCCTCCTTCCATTTGTCTTTTGTTTCCTGACCTGGTTTCCCCGGCAATCGTTCTTCCTGGTCTGGGCCCCTTTGTCTCTGCTTTTCTTCTTCTGACCCTCTCCTCACCATTGTTGTCTCAAATCACCCTCCCTCCCTCATCTCCCCTCCTTCCTCCCTCCAGTATTGGGCTAAACCCACCCCTAGTCTGCCTTGCTTGTCTTAGTTCCTCCTGCAGACCCTCGATCTCCTTTCTAAGTTTCTCTATGTGGTTGCGCACTAAACATCTCCTCACACTCCAGGCAACTTTCAGAAAGATTGGTGCACCGCAGTTGTTGCAGCCTACCACCCTACCCATTGCTGTCGTTGCCCACCAGTGACCCCCCCACTCTTCCAGATGCAGGATACCAAACACTCCCCCAAGTCTCCCCTCTCCCCCCTCTACCAGTGCAAAACATTATTTTCTTAATTTCCCTTACCTCCTTTGTTGTACACGTTTAGATAGATTGAGCAACTGCTTTTTACATTCCTATCCTTCCTATCCACACCCAAAAAGAGACTTTAAGCAGCTATTGCACAACCTTCTTCAAACTCCTACTCCTCCTTCCCACAATGCAATAGCAATGCAAAGAAGTAACAATGAAAACTCCTTGATTTGCAGTTACTTCACTTCCACTGAGATAGCAGTCACCTCTTCACTCGCTGCTGTTCCTTTCCTGGATTTCTGCTTCTGCTATGACAGGTGCATATCCTTTGCCCCATTTGAGGAAGTGATGTCAGAACCCCTGGCATAAAGGAAATAACAGACCAGGGTGGGTGGGGTGAGGGTTGGGGTGGGACCAGCCCAAGTCTTCCAGAAACAATCAGGTAGCTGAGGCCCCTGGTCAGACCATTAGCACCCTTCCACTATGCACTAAACTTTGCAGCTAGTGAAGCCAGCAAAATGAATCACACCCTACTCAAAGCTCCCAAAATAGGTTTGCTACCAAAAAAACAGGTCTTCAATTCAAACAGCTTCACCAACACCACATCAAATATAGGCTTGAAATTAGAGGATATAGGTCTCTAATTCAAAGAAACAGCCCAACTAAATCACACCAAATAGGTTTTAAATCAGAAGAAATAGGCCTCCACAAATGCAGCCTGTTACACAGTGAAACATCAAACAAATGAGCCCCTTATAGCCACCAAAACAAGTTTCAAAATTCCAACACCCCAAAACAATACCTTGCTAGCCCTTAGAAGTAGTAAGAAAGAAAATAAATAACCTTCTACCAAGTAAAATCCACAAGAAACAATGTAAAAACAAGAAGAAGCTACTGTACTGGAACAGATCTGATCCTTTCCCCTTCTAGTTCCTTCACAGACTGAAAAAGAATGTAATGCTTATCCAGCAAGTAAATCCTGTCCCCTACTGCTCAGCAAAAGAAGGTTCAGACAACCTCTGCCAGACCCCAACTGCTTCTGCAGTTAACAGACCTCATGAACCCATGTCCTCAGCTCACCTACAGTATGTCACATGGAAAACTGTATTTTTAGTGGCTATGACTTCTGCTATAAGGATAAGTGAGCTTCAGGCCCAATCTGTGGAAAAGGACTATTTGTCTTTCCATAATGGCAAAGTGGTAGTCAGAACCAATAGAAAATTTCTCCCTAGGGTGGTGTCAGATTTTCATTTAAACCAATCCATTCCACTACCAGTGTTTTTCACTGAGCTCTCTACTTCAGGTGAGCGTAGACTTCACAGTTTGGATGTGAAGAGGCTCTTAGTTACTACATATCTCATACTAAGGATCACAGGCAGGATAAACAACAGTTATTCCCTTACCTATGGGGATGTAAAAAGGTACCCCAGCTACCAAGAGATCAGTCTCTCGCTGGATAGTTAGCTGTATACAGTTCTGCTATCAAAAAGCAGGCAGACAGACCCCATCAGGACTTGGAGCCCATTCAACCAGGGGAACAGCTGCTTCCATAGCAGCTTCAAGGGATGTCCCCCTACTGGACATATGCAAAGCTGCCACGTGGAGGACAGTACATACTTTCACTAAGCATTACAGCCTGGACATACTGTCCAGAGGTGATGCGAGATTTGGAACAGTACTCCTGCAGAGCCTCTTTCCTAAGTAGGTTCTCTGCCCACCTCCAAAGGTACTGCTTTGAAGTCTGAATACAGTTATCATTATAGAAGAATACATGGGGTAAGAAGAAAAAATTACTCACCTTAGTGATCTTACTTCTTCCAGTGTATTCTTCTATATTCATAACTCTCCCTCCCTGCCTCACCTACCAGAACCAGAGCCTCAGCATGCCTACTGATGTTATCTTGGATTTCTCCAAGCATGTGCACACTATTAAAGTACATTTTACTTTGGTAGGACTTTTTCTTCTTTGGTTACCTGAGTTTCCAGGATAAAACTTCTTTTTTGGGGCTGTAGTTAAATAGCCACTAGGGGGCATATTTGGTTTATGGGAGTTACTTCCTTTATGTTTTTTATAGGTAGATAGGTATATAGTATTTCTGTCTTGCAGGCTGTTATCGAAATCTGAGATGTTGATGGAACATTACAGTATATGAGGGCAGCAGTTTGAATTTGTGTCTCGAGCAATGATAGGTTCTATTATTTGCATATAGTTCCATTTCTCTCCGGGCAGTTCTACTTAGGAGGCAGACTGCATATAGTTATGAATATAGAAGAATACACTGGAAGAAATAAGATTACTAAGGTGAGTAATTTTTTCTATTTGTCTAGTGTGCATACCTGGTCAACAAAAACGAAATAAATTAATAAATACTCCCCTTCTGAGGAGGATATAGAGTGGGATGAGTTTGCCCCAACCTCATTTCCGAAGACAGCGGCAATTACTCTTTCTATAGCCTAGATAGCTCAGACCCTGTTGCCTTAGGAGGCTCTAATTTTCCAGGCTTTGCTCAGAAATATGCACACAGCTCTCGATTACAAGCCTACAACCACTGACCAGGGTAAACATCTCTGACTGGAGTTTCTTAATGTCCCTAATATCCTGGTCAGTCTGGACCCTCCTGTTACTCCCGCATTCAAGAACCTATCTGATGTGGTCTGGAGTAGGCCTGCTTCAGTGACAGCTGTTTTTCAGCAGGCTGACAGAAAATACACTGCCCCTAAGAATAAATCAGTGTACGTTTCTTAACCTATAACTGATTCCATTGTTATCCTCACCGAGAATGACAATGCCGTTATTCCGCAAGAGGTCTCTGCGGACCCTGTTAACTGGGAATCACACAAATTTAACTCTTTAGGCAATGGAGATACATTTTAGCTACTCTAGGCATAAGGATTGCCAGCTACCAAGTGCATTTTTCTAAGTATGAGTATCCCCTTTGGAGCACAGATGTTAAGAAATCATAAATAACAAGCAATGGTCTTAGTTTGTCTTTTTTATTATTGTAGATGCTTAAAACGCATATTTACATGCTACTTCTTAATGCTGAACCCTCCATCAGCTTGACAGACATTTTCTTTTCTCAGGAGTCAGTTTGTGCCAAGCTGTGAAATGCTCACATCACCGACTCCCAATTTTAGACTGCTGCAACATGCATGCAATTGTTTAGACAGCAGCTACACAAAATGCTGATGCCACATTCCTCCTGGCTTATGTAAATAATGCCTGACTCAAAACTCATATCGTTTTTTGGCATAGGTATTTGTTAGATTATTCTGCACCTCCTCGGTAAAAGAAGTACTGAGGTGGTTGACAGCTGGTGTCAAAGTAAGCATGCACCCGCATGCTACGTCTCATGGTGCCGCGCATGTGCACTGCTTACCTCAGTGCCAGTCCTCTGAAAAGTTCTGGCTACTGCAGGCTCCTACCATCTCTGGCTCAGACCCACTAGTGTGAATCAATAGTTAAGATATTCCTATAAGATCAAGAAGTATGGTGCGTACATAATTTTCATTTGTTTCCCTGCCTATACTGTCATCACAGACCCTACTTAATCTACAGCTCCCTCCCCTCCCCCATGTTTAGAAACATAGAAACATAGACTTTGATGGCAGATAAGTACCGCTTGGCCCACCTAGTCTGCCCATTTCTCTACCTACTGGATAAGCTGCAGATCCTAGTTAACCAACAGCCTATTTCTTCCTACCCCCCACAAGAATTGCCTTATGTCTGTCCCATGCATTCTTGAATTCTCCCACAATTTTAGACCCCACAACCTCCTCAGAAAGGCTGTTCCATACGTCCACCACCCTCTCTGTGAAAAAAATACTTCCTCACATTGCCCCTGAGCCGTCCCCCTCTATCTTCAAATTGTGCTCCCTTGTTCTTGCACATCTCTTTTTCTGAAAGATACTACCCTCTTGGACTTTGTTGATTCCACTGAGGTACCGTTTCCCACTAAGATTCCCCTTGTACTTATCTAGTGCATGCTTGAAGCCCATCACTGTTCTCACTCCCACCACCTCTGCTGAAAGACTGTTCCAGGCATCCACCACTCTTTAAGTGAAATAGTACTTCCTCACATCTCTCTTGAATTTACCCCCTTCCGGCTACATTGCATGCCCCCTTGTTCTTGTGCAATGTTTCCTCTGAAAAATACTCCCCTACTGTATCTTATTTTCCCCTATGAGGTATTTATAGTTCTCTATCATATCACCCCTCACTTTTCTGTCTTCCAGGGCGTACATATTGAGGTCCTTTAGTCTCTCCTCATAGGGCTTCTGATGAAGACCCTGCACCATTTTAGTTGCCCTCCTCTAGTCTGCCTCCACTTTGTCTATGTCCTTCCTGAGATGTGGTTTCCAGAACTGGATACAGAACTCCATTTGGGGTCTCACCAACGATCTATACAGAGGCAACACCACCTCCCTACCTCCTTCTGCTGGTGATACCCCTCTCTGTGCACCCCAGCATCCCACTAGCCCTACCTGCTGCCTTATCACACAGCCTCGCCACCTTGAGGTTATCAGATATGATTACTCCAAGGTCCCTTTCCTGTTTAGTGACCGTCATTTTATGTTCTGCCTCTGGGATCTTCCCCAAATTAATCTTCACCATTCATTACCAATGGGTCCTACCAAAGGTCAGAACCCTGCCCGGAAAAAAAAAGAGCACTGCCTCTTTAAATTTTTCTGAGTTGGAGGAGCTGACATCGGGACGGTGCCACCACGAGGCTAGCATTCTATGTGGCACTTGCGGATTGGCTAGTAACTGACACTGGTCCCTCCCATAACTCAGTTCCTCTCTTATCGCTGTCGAGAAAGGATCCAGCGCAAGAAGACTGCCTTCAAGCAACTGCGTCATTCGAAGTCCATTAGGCCTGAACTCTTGACCCAGTGCCATGAGTACCGGTACTGTTTCGGTTCCGGAATTAATTTATTTTCTTTCTTGTTTCTTGCAGCGCCGAGTACATTTCAGTTTAAAATCCGGTTTTATTATTTTTTCCGAATGACAGTATGTCAGGGTCAGGGCATAAATCGATATTCAAACACGCAGGAGTTGCTCCTATATGTTGGTGCCCCTGTGGCAACTCCATGACCATTACAGACCCCCACGACTGTTGTTTCAACTGTCTGAGTCCCTGCCACATGATGGATGAGTGCAACGCCTTTTTCCTCCATGGATTATCGCACTCTCTTTATCCACGTGGCACTGTTGGGGAGATAACCTCCCAACTTTCGGAGGGCATCATCGCACTTGGGACACCAAGACACAGTCTCTGGGCTCCACTCCTGAGCCCCCCCCCCGCTCTATACGAGCCAGTGGGGAAGGGACCCCTCTGCTCCATGGATTGCTGGTGCAAGAGGTCCCAGCGAGGGGTTGGTGGGGCAGTCATCCTCCTCCCGGGGGGGGGGTGACTGGTCACCCTTCACAGTCCAGGGTCTCCTCAGAGACCCGGACGACCCCTGAGGTGGAGTCTGATCTGTACGCAGACTTTTCCCAGGTGGTCCCCTTGGGGCCTCGGTCAGTCACTGACCCTGCTCCCAGCACCACCTCCAGGGCCGGTGAATGGGGCAGCTCTGGCAGCGCGCCCGGGCTCCCCTCTTATGCCTTCCTTGGTGCCGGGGGGGGGGCCTTGAATTCAGGGAGTGGTTCATTTGAAGAGCTCCCTGGTCTCATCCCCCACCTCAGGGGGGACCATGAGCAGGATGATCCGGACTGGGTGCAGGACTCCTCAGAATGCAGTGGGGCCTTTGGAAGTTTCCAGGCTGGTGTCATTGTCGGATGGTACCACTGGTTGGTGCTGCCGCTTCAGACTCTTCTGGCACCACCTTCAGTGCCAGGGACCCTGTTGGGGCTTCTCTGGAGCTCCTGTGAGTGGCGGCACTGCGGCCGGTGCCGTTTCGGGTGGCGGTGCCGCAGTCAGTGCCATTTCTGGTGGTAACGCCATGGTTGGCACCATTTCTGGTGGTGGCGCTGCGGTCAGCGTACCTCAGTCTCCAGTGCCACAGCCAGTGTCAGCTTGGGGGTGGATGTCCTCCCATTGGCCAGGCCCAGACCTACTGTGATTTGGATCCCGGCCGATGGGGAGGATACTCAGGAGGGCCCCACCGCTCCCGCTGTTGGGGCTGGGGCTTTCCCTCCCAAGGCGACCAGTCCAGACTCTTCCACTAAGCACCTTCTGAGGGGCAGGTCCCTCTCTTTGAAGTCAGTGATTGGCAGGACCTGGTCTGAGCAGTGGCCTCCTCGGGGAGCCCCTCGGGTCGTAGTGCGGACCCGTCTCTGCCTTCCTTTGCTTTGGGGAAGGGTCCTGCAGTTGGTGGGGGCAGGAGCGTTCTGGTGGACTCTGCACAGCTCCAGGCTCCCCACTTGAGGATTTCCCCCCAAGAGCAACACCCAGCTCAGCATTTGACAGTTGGCACACTGAGGTGGGTGGGTTTGGCAGCCCCCGCCCCCGGGAGGGGTCCCTTGTACAAACCCGCCAACTCTGGCAGAGGACCTTCCCTGCTTCACCAGGCTGTCCCTCCTCCTGTTTCTCTGCCTCCACTTCCCCCTTTCCCTGATCTACTTGGCCCTAGGGGCCCCCTGACCTGAGAGCAGTTCAGGGCTTCGGTGGCTGCTTTCCCCCATTATCTCAGGGCCATTTCCAAGGTCATTTTCAGACATCAGACTTCCGTGCAGCCAAACTCAGACTCAGACTCCTCCACATCTTCGGCTTCCTCCTACGAGGAACGGGATTTCTCTCGCCACTACTCAGCTGATGGGGACCTTACAGCCTACCAGCGCTTCCTGGCAGAGATAATGAAGGAGCGCTGTCTTTCCCACTTTGTTGGATGGAATCCAGGACGTGCAACACTGTCATTCCTGGAGGAATACAGTGCTGACTCCTTGGTCATTTGCATGCCATCTGGCAGCATCCCGCCACACCTTCACCTGCCCCTAGGGACTGCATGAACAGGTATTGCGCAACAGCAGGGTCTCCAGGTGCCATGTCTCACCCCACTTCAGAAGTGGGGCTCCTGGACACCCCATCTGGGCATCGTCGCCCTCGTCACGATCACCTCCCTGACATGGACTCGGCTGAGTTTGACCGATGGGGGAGAAGGGTGTTTTCGTCGGCACGCCTTCTTCTGCAGATAGTGGTGCATCAGGCACACCAGGTGGCCTATGCTAGGCACATCTGGATGCTGCTGGGACAGGTCCTGGCATCTCTACCTGATGGTGAGAGAAGCCAGCAAGCCATTCGCCTCACCGCTCAAGTCCTGGAGCTGGTAAGGCACCTCTCTAGGGCAGTCTACAACGCCAACCAGGTGGCTTCCAGGTTGGTGGGAACTTCGGTCTGCATTAGGTGGACTGTGTGGCTTCACCCATCAAGGTTGTCACCCTTGGCCCGGCGTAGTGTGATGTCGTCACCATTTTGGGGGGCCCACTTCTTTTCTCGTAGGGCACTGCGGGTACTGCAGGGATGCCTTCCATCTCCTGGGTCTTGGGACCACCCGCCAGCTGATTCCAGTCCTCAGACTTCGCCAGGCCTGTAATGGCCCTAACCTCCTTTGGGTTTTCCCCCACAAGGAGCTGGGGGAAAATTATTTTCCCTCAGGGTTTGCATCTTGGCACTCGGACCCATTGGTAATGAACAGTGACGATTAATTTGGGGAAGATGTGGAATTTACGTACTTACCATAATTATTGATCTTCCCAAATATCTTCACCATTCATTACACCCTCCCTGTAACCAGGCACTGGGCAGTGCTGTCCCTTCCCTTTTCTCTCGCCCTACTCCCTGAATTGGCACGAGAGTCAAGGGAAGGGATAGCTTTTCTTGGAGGCAAACCCTGTTCCCTAACTTACGGACTCTGTCAGCCCTTCCTGGGTTGGCCTTTTGACCCCTTGTTTTCTGTTCCACTCCCCTGTGGGGTAGAGTATCCCTCTAAGGGACTTCTGTTCTTGTGCCTCAGGTTGGCTATTTCCAACAAGGGTTGGGACGGCTTACGACGCTAAAGTCCTGGCAGGTGTTTTTAAAATTCAGGGACCTGTCGTGGCTGGTCTTGAAAAATCCCCTGGTATCTCTTACCGCTACTGAGTGTGGTAACCAGTTAGCCTTCCTGCCTTGGTCCTGCTGGCTGTTTACGTTGAGCTATTTTGACCCTTCCTTCAGTTGGCTATAGGGGTCCGCAGCTGTGAATTCCTTTAAAAAAAACAAAAAAAAAAGAAAACAAAACAGGGGGGATGCCAGCATGAACATGCTTTCTGAAGGGTTTTTTCTTCTTCATGATCTTCTCCTGGAGTCCCCCTTGAAACCGTTGGGAGAAAGTGTGGCCATCTAGGCCTCTGACGGTTTCCCTCCTAGGGATTGTAGGAGACTTCTCTCTCTCCACCCCCTTCCTTGTTCTTCTCCCTCCTGTCTAATTGAGGCAGCTCTCTGGTCAAGGACTGCTGATCTTCTTGGAGCCTCAGGCCCTCCAGGACCTATTTCCTCAAATTCTAATTTCAATTCTTAGTCTGAAGAGCCCATCTGGTTCCCACGCAGGGGGTTGAATATCTAGGAGGGAGAGGAAGTGATTGGGGAGTGGAATGCCTCCTCAGGAGGGAAGACTGTTGACTCTTTTTCCTGTCTTTTCTTCTTTCTTCCTTTTCTAATTTTTTTTCTGTATTTCTTATGCCTCTTGGGCTGCCCAGCATGCTGGTCACCCCTGCCATCTTAGTTTGTCCCTGTTGGCTATACCCCCTTCTTTCAGTCAGCTTTATGTTTAATTTCTCCTCCCCTCCTCTATCATTCGGGCACCCTTACCCTCATTCTATCCCTATCCTTATCCTTTCTTCCTTGCCTGGCGGACAAGAACTGAGTTATGGGAGGGGCTGGCGTCTGTTACTGGCCAACCTGCAAGCGCCATGTAGAACCCTGGCCTCATGATCAAAGCCATCCCGACATTGGCTCCTCCAGCTCAGAAAAATTTAAAGAGGCAGTGCTCTCTTTTTTTCCCGGGCAGAGTCCTGACCTCCAGTAGGACCCATTGGTAGTGAATGATGAAGATATTTGGGAAGACCAATAATTATGGTAAGTACGTCATTTCCATTTTCTGCTCCTTAAATGTGTGATTTTGCACTCTTTTGCATTGAAACCCAGCTGCCATGCCCTTGATAACTCCTCAAGTTTTCACAGGTCTGTGCACATTTTTTCCACCCCCTCTGGAGTGTCCACCCTATTGTAGATTTTGGTGTCATTCGTAAAGAGGCAGACCTTCCCTTCCAGCTCATCTGCAGTGTCACTTATAAAGACATTAAAGAGGACTGGTCCCAGTACTGAGCCCTGTGGCAGTCCGTTGCTCACACTTCCTTCCCCAGAGTAAACTTCATTTACGACCACCCTCTGTCACCTATCCCTTAACCAATTTTTTACCCAGTTTGCCACCTTTGAACCCACCTCTAAGCTGCCCAGTTTCCTTATGAGCCTCCTATGTAAAACAGTGTTGAAAGCCTTACTAAAATCTATGTAGGCCACATCCACCCCCCCCCGGTCTATTTCCCTGGTCATCCTATTAAAGAAATCTATCGGAGGTGTCTGACATGACCACCCCCACCATGAATCCATGTTGCCCTGGGTCTTGTAACCCACTAGATTCAAGATAATTCACAATCCTTTCCTTTAGATAAAACTCCATTAGCTTCCCCACCACTGACGTCAGGCTGACTGGCCTATAGTTGCCAGCCTCCTCCCTGCTACCGCTTTTGTGAAGCAGGACTACATCTGGCCTCCTCCAGTCCTCTGGAACCACTCCTGTTTCCAGAGTTGTTAAAAAGGACTGTCAGATGTACAGTCAGTACCTCCTTGAGCTCCCTCAGTACCCCTAAGTGTACCCCATCTGGCCCCATAGCTTTGTCCACTTTCAGATTTTTATCTCCATTCTTAGTTTTTTCTTCTATGTCAGACTAAGTTTTGGTTGATATGCCCCTTTCTTCTTTTATGCCAGTTTGGTCAGTCAGCACCCATACTGTACAATATATAAAATAACATTTAGAAAGTAGCTCTGTATATTTGAAGGGAAGAGGAGTGTCGGGAAGAAGCGTTAGCAATTTGGCTACAGTAAAGGGACAATAGTGGGGATGAGTGCTCGCATCTTGTGATCATTGGTCTGCACGGTGTAGGAACTCGGTGACATGGATCAGAAGCCTGTAAACCGAACATATACAAAGAAGAGGAAACTGTGAATGCTTGGTTTAAAATGTTTATTGTAAATATTTTGTGTGTTAGATGGTGGGGGTGGGGGGGGTAGTAGGATTATTGAAACATGTTGGTATGTTATTTTTTAAAGTTAAGTAAGGTATTATATAATATTGTATATTTTTAACATTGCAGTCATGGCTCCCAGAAATGTTTGGGAGGTATGGATATCTAGATGTGCTGCATCCTAGTTGCCAAAAGGGTTCCCAGACAGGCGGTTGTTGCCCCATAATGATCTGGGTTCCAAACCCTTTCGGACAATCAGGATGCAAGAAATTTCCTACCCATTATATAAAACATTACCAATACTTTCTCGTAGCTAGAAACAAAATTACTCCTCTTAGTAGTGATGATCTTCCAAGAATCAGTTTTCACCATTCATTCCCACTTTGGGATCTAAGCCAGAGGCACTAGGACCCATTGGGAGCAAAGTCTTTTGCAGCCTAGGAGGGCATCAATGCAGCTGTCGGCGCCGCCTGTGAGGCAGATATAGTAACGTCGTGCTCAGGGGTTGGCCAGTAACCAATGCAGGCCCCCTTCCTTCCTCAGTTCTTTTTTTCCTGCCATCGAATGTCCACTGTGGGAGCCTCAGTCATCAAAACTGCGTCATAACTTCCTCAGTTCATTGCCACCTTAGTTCAATGCCTTTTTCTCCCAACGCACTGTGTTTTTCAGTGCCATTTATTGTGTTTATGATTTACTTTGGTACTGTGCTTTTTTTCTGTTTGTTGTTATTTTTGCTGAGTCATCGTGTTGGGTCCTGAAGAGCAAAGTAAAGTCAAGCAGAACAAGAACTACAAAGGTGGTCCCCATGCGGAGGTGCTCCTGTGAAGATCATATCGCCGTCCAGGACTGGCAAGATGACTGCTGGGCCTGCCTTGGCACCGACAGTGACATGGACAGGTGTGATACCTGCTTCTTCATGGATTACCGGACCCTAGAGAAGCACATGTGGAGGTGGGGCTGTGATTCACACACCTTTGGTGAAAGGCGTCACATCAGGGAAGCCAAAGTAAGGTCCCTTGGCTCTTCCCCTCAGCCCCTTCTCAGTACTACACATACTGAGGAAGTTCAGGGCACTCCCTGCGCTTGCCTCACTGAGACATTGTAGGTCCGTGGGGGGGGGGTCTGGTGGCCAGTCAGTGTCCTCAGGGGAATGTGGATCAGCACCCCCCAATCTGTTGGCCCTTGCAGTGTCAGCATGAGCTGTCGGAGCACCGTCCTGTTCCAGGGCCACAGGAGCCTCCACGTGCCCCTGACCAGTCTCCGGTCCCATCACATCTGTGAGGAGCCCCTGTCCTCTGGTGGTTGTCCCCCACGCAGAGGGCTGAGGGATATCTTCCCTCAGGGTGAGCCAACTCCTCCCTATTTTGGGAAAGCTTAGTACTCTAACCCATTAGTGGGAATGAATAATGGCAACTGATTCTTGGAAGATAAGAAAATTACGTACTTACCGTAATTGTTGATCTTCTAGAACATCTTCACTATTCATTCACATGCCCACCCACCCCACCACCCCACCTCGCCCGGTACAATGCAGGGCCTCCAGGCAGCTCACCCTGTCGTGCTGTAGCACAGTGGCATTCTTCTTGCCACTCCCTCTTGGGATGCATTTCCCCTACATTATTACAGGGTGGAGTATTTTTTTCTGTTCTTCAAGAAAAACAAAATGGGGCGAGGGTTCCATAGCCCTCTACCTTAATTTTCCTCCTTCTCTTTTCTAAGGGATCTTTCTTAGGGTATACCTCTGCTGTTGCAGCTCAGAACATTGGATTCACCTTGTCCATAGCTCTAAACTTATGCCAGGTAGAAAGTGCTTGGCACTTGGGGCAAGGTGCAGCTGTCTTCAGGGTTTTCCTGTATTACGGGGGGAGACAGGTACACTAGGATTTTCTGTGCTATACTGGAGTATGCTTCTCTGCCATACCCCTCAGCTTGCTGGTGTTCATGTTTTTCACCTTTCACGTTTCTCACGATTGTTGCTTTCTTCTTTCTTGAACTGCGTTTCATTGCTTCTTTGAGATTCGCAAAAAATAGTATTTGTGCTCCCTGGACTCTGTCCAGTCACACCTTTAATCTCACTTCTCTGGGGAGCTTTAGGGTTTTTATGCTGCTACTGTAAATTGAAATTATCCTCTTGAGAGTACAAAGGTTGCTTTTAATTTCAAGCTGGCATTCTGCCATCTTAATTACACAGGGGTCTTGTTCAAGTTCCCTGTGTATATGCCAGAACTATATACCAGGGCTGCTGCCCATTTTCTCTTATCTCTACCCTGTCTGTCCAGGTAGCTGATAATGTGCTCTGGCTCCTTATACCCGCTACCATTGTGCCACCTAGCAGATGCAGCCTTTAGTTTCTAAGTTGGTAATCGGGTTTTATCTTGCTGGCATTTTATATTGTTTTCCTATTGTTTTATACTATAAGTCTATAGCCCTCTCTTTTCTTCTCACTTGCTTCTTCCTCTGGCAAACAGAACTGAGGAAGGCAGGAGACTGGTGTTGGTTACTGGCTGCCTCATGTACATGACGTCAGTACATCAGCCACGTGGGTAGCACCACCAGCCAAAGACGATCCTCTTCTAGCTGCAAAAGACTTTGCTCCCATGGGTCTTCCCACCTCTGATTTAGACCCATTCGTGTGACTGAATGGTGAGGATATTCTGGAAGACTAACAATGATGGTGAGTACATAAATTTCATTTCTATCTTCATCGAGGATATCTCTTCCATTAAGCCACACCTTTGGAATGATTCTCAAGCAGCACGTAAAGTACCCAGGAAGGATGGCAAAGTCTAATATGACATCATGGCAGGAGGGGTCTTGCAGTACTGCAAGACTAAAACTAGCATGACTGCAAGAGGCAATGTCTATAAGCATTACAGTCTGGACATCATCTCTCACAGTTGTGCTGGTTTTGGTCTTGCAGTCTTCTGGTCAGCCACTTTATTTATCGAGCGTTGTTGTTTTCTAGTAATTCGAGTTAGTTTTTGATACTCTACATTAGTTGGGGTGTTTATTTGTAAATGTTGTGGGGTTTTTTTTTCAGTTTTCTTCGGTTCCCAATCAGTTCCAGGAACCGGAGAGGGCCACATTGTAATGCTTTCACCGTCTGAAGGGAACTGACTGATTTTTCTTAAATTTGATTAAAACTGCTGATCTTTTACTAGTATTAGGCAGTTTTTTGATATATTGAAATGTGGTTCCTGTTTGAAGGGAACTGAACCATGTTTCTAACAGAAAGATTGAACCACTTTATTTTTAAACTCTTTTAGTGTTTTTTCCCTTAAACTGTAAGGGAAAAAATCTAGGAACTGAATAAATAGTTTTGCCAGGTCCTTTTAGTGTTTGGCATGACAGATAGATCTAAAAAGAACAGGACCTACAGGCTTTAAAAACTGTACAAATTGTTTTTCGCTCCTGGCAAAGGCAGACTGCCACAAGCTTTGTTTAAAGTACCTGGGTCCAGATCATGATTTTATCAGTTCTGAGCTCCGTAAAAAAGTTTGCCTAAAAACAATAACAAAAGGGTTTAAAAAAAAAAAGAATTTAAGGCGTCTCTGTCTTCCACTATGGCACCAAAGCACAGTAAAGGCTCAGAGGGAGTTCCTAATGATGATGGAAAGCATGCACTGGAGGGTTCTTCTCATAAGCAGCAGTCCCTGTCACATGTGACATAAAAAAGATAATGCTGCTGAGCCCTAGGATAAGCATGGTAACGATACCAGGGTGTCCAGAAAGGGGAACCCTAACCCCAAAAATGGCAAAATACAAATAAAAGAGCCTTGAATCAGTGCCTGCAAAGAAAAACAAGAAGAAGCACATGTCTGTACCACTCTTCCTGCAAAAGAAAAGGAGTAGGCAGTGAACCAGAAACAAATGACCTCAACAGAGGACATGACTAAGGTATGGCAGTTTTTCCAAGCCTTCCTGGTTATAGGAAACGTCCTGAATATGCCTTCCCCCCCCAGGCTCCAGTTCCAGACCATTTGTCTGTAGAGGTCATGGGCATGTATCACGAGGAGGAAGAGGAAGGTGAACCCATAGAATCTAACAGTTCACCTGACCAAGAGTTTGGTTCCCCTTCTAGGCCCACAGCAGATTATACCTGTTACTTCTCATTCATCAAACAGATGGTGAACACCCTCAACATCTCCTCCAGTGAAACAGAGGAGGATGAGGAGGAAATGTCGTTCATGGATATGATGGGGGTAAAACCCACAAGGAGACTACTAGTCCCCATCCATAAATCACTTCAAAGGGCTACTTCAAAAATCATGTCAGCACCTAATTCAGCTGCTGGCATTGATAAAAAAGTTGAAAAGAAGTATCAAGTGGATGGACAGGGGGTGAAATACCTGTATGCCCACGCTGATCACAGTGGAGTGGTACAGGCAGCTGATTGTAAAAAGGCCAAGGTGTCCCTCTCTACACAGCCTCCTGAGAAGGATTCTGGGAAACTGGATACTATGGCCAAAAAAGTGTACAGAACTGCTTCCCTGTTCCTGAGGCAGCAGCTTGTTTGGCATACACAGCCCAGTACCACAGAATGCACTGCTAGATGGTAAAGTGGCACAAGACATGGCTGCCACAGCAAAGTCAGCCCTAGATGCTACTAAGTACCAGTTCCACATGGCTGTTGACTCCAGTGACTCTGCTTCATGAGTCTTAGCCCATGCAGTGGCATTGAGCAGGTTTATCTGGCTAAGGGCCACCATCCTTACCTAGGATGATGAGGCTAAAGCCATTGATTTCATTTTTGAGAGAAATTCCCTATTTGGTGACAAAACTGAGGTATACATGAAAAAAGTGGACGAATACACGTTTTAAGAATAACACTGAGAAGGAAAAGGTGTCCACTTCCTACAGGCCTTATAGTAGCGGAGGCAGGGGTTACTATCCAAGACCCTACGTCCCCTATAAGTACCAACCCCAAAGAGGTTACTACAGAGTCAGAGGCAGGAGGGGCTTCAGATGTGCTGCAGCACCAGCCCCCAAGCCATAGCCAAAACAAAACCCCTGACAGTTCTGCCCAGGTCAGCAGTCAACCATTGCAATATGTGGAAAACCGATCTACTTTCAGGAATGGTTAAAAATTACCACAGACAAGTGGGCCCTTGAAGTAGTGGGTCAGGAATATCCATGCAGTTCAAAATGTTCCCAAAACTGCAGAGACCAAAAAACTTCCTAGCCCATTCATCAACAGAAAGAATTCTGTCAAAACTAGAAGTAAACAAACTAGGCAGTGGAAGCACAGAAGCAGAATTTGTTGACAGAAAAGGACTGGTAGACCCACCCAATCTGACCTATTTTTCCCTGCCTATTCTAACTTCTTGGACCCTATTTGGTCAATGGCATCCCTTCCACCTCCCCTTCTTCTGCTTATGCCCATGTGCCAATCCCACACATGCTTGAAGCTCTGCACTATTTTCACTTCCACCACCTCTTTTGGCAGGCTGTTCCAGGTGTCTGCCACCCTTTCTGTGAAGAAATATTTCCTCACATCACTCTTAAACTCTTTCCAGCTTCATTGCATGCCCCCTGTGTTCTGGTGCTTTTCCTCTCTGAAAGAGACTCCCCACCTGCACCTTGTTCACCACCGTGAGGTACTTATAGGTTTCAATTATGTCCCCTCTCGCTGTCCTCTCCTCCAAGAAGTACACATTGAGATCTCACAGGCTCTCCTTGTATGACTTCTCGTGCAACCCCTGCACCATTTTGGTAGCCCTCCTCTGGATTGCTTCCACCCTGTCAGTGTCCTTGCAGAGGTGTGGCCTCCAGAACTGGACACAGTACTCTGGGTGGGGTCTCACTAGTGAGTGATACAGTGGCAACACCACATCCCTTTTCCTGCTAGAAATCCCCCTTCCTATGCACCCCCAGAATCCCACTAGCCTTGCCTGCTCCCTAGCCACACTGCCTTGCCACCTTGAGATCATCATATATGATTACCCCAAGGTCCCTTTCTTGCTTGGTGACTGTCAGTACCCCCCATAGCCCCATCAGTCCGCCCCTTTTACACAGCTCACAGGTTTCCCTGCCCCAGCAACAAGACTTTGGAATTTATGGCATTGAAACCTAGTTGCCACACCCTAGACCACTCCTCTAGTTTCTCCAGATCCCTTTGCATTCTTTCTAACCCCAGGAATCCACTAATATTATTACTCTTGCAGTGCTCCTTTAAATCAGCACTGCCCCAGAGCCAAATGGAATGCTATGCTAATGATGGAATCTTTAGCTCATGCATTCAACTTCAAACTGCCCAGTGTAACTGCATACATTCTAACCTCAGATTTCTTCTCTCCGCTGCAAAGTTCAGATGCCGTGGAGATCTTCTTTCAATCAACAGATTCCTGTAGTGCACAGAACAAAAAAACCTTAAGTATTTTGTTTTATTTTTTCATTACTGCCTAGTGTAATTGTTTTTTAGTGTTTTTTACCTCATAGTTTTGTTTATCGGTTCCTCACGGTTTCTTTGAACCGAAGGGCAACCAATCTCTTTCTCTGTTGAATCAGAACCTTTTTTAAAGTTTCCGGTTACTCTTTATTCTTTAATTTTATTAAATTTTAACCACATTTGAACCGAGGTTTATCAGTTTCTTCAGTGGTTTTCTTGGTTCCGGATCCAATCAGAACTGCTAGTCTCTGGACTTTATCGTTTCCTGAACCGACCGCTATTACTTTTGGAACCGACCGCAAATATTTAAATTCTTTGTCTTTTTGTCGGTTCCCGGTTCCTGTTTTCTAAAATCTCAGATAAGCCAAAAAAGAAAACAGGACCTCCTGGTTTTAAGAATTGCCTGAAGTGTGCAGAGGTGTTTGCCAAGGCAGACAAGCATGACCTATGTTTGATCTGCCTTGGACAACAGCATTTCTCTGAAAATTGTGATATTTGCAAGTCTTTCCCTGACAAGACAGTGGAAAAATGCAAGAAGAGGTTTAAAAGAAAATTAGAGGAGGGGCCCATAGGCTCTAACCAGTCCACTCCCTCTAAGACTGTGGCTATTCCTTCCAGAGCCTCTAAATCCACCCCTGATATGGGTAAGGGCTGTGGCAAGAGAGGCAATGAACTGGCTGACTCCCCGGTGCCTGCCAAAAAATTAAAGAAAACAAAGCATTCTGAAACCGCGGCTGAAACACCTTCAGTTGCCTGTTCCTGCTCCTTCGCCTGTTGTTCTAACTCAGGCTTTAGCCTTACTCCAGGTGCTGCAGGGCTTATTACCCTCTCTGTTGGAGATTGTTACCCAGGATCATATCCACTGCTAATGTGTTGGCTACAGCCACCTGTTGCACAGTTCTCCCTGTGTCACCCCAGTCAAGGAGAACACTAGCGAGTGGCAATGTTTTCTCTTCACCAGTAAACCCTTGTATAGTTACGTATTTATTGGGTATAAGCTGACCAGGCTGTACCAGATCCCTCTTTACCAATGTCAGGGATGCCCCTGTGTCCCTTAACCCCTGCGTCTGTATGCCATTTACCGTGACTGGGTGCATGTGTTCCCTCATGCTTACTGGCATGCTTCCAGGGACACACAAACAACCCACTTCCTTTCTGGTACTACTTTGCGTATTATTGCTTGCCCTTCTTGGACACTGTCAGGCAATGTGCCCAGTTTCTTTACATAACCAACAAACATTTCTTACTTCAGAGAAATCTTTTCTTTGAAACCTGGGGCTAACTGGTTTCGGTGGAGGCAGTGAGGGTTTTAGCTGCCCTGAAGGTGCGCTTTTCCCTTTCTGCGCTGCCACACTCGCCCCATTTGCTCTCAGAGCAGGTCTGCTCTTGGCATAGTGGTCTGAGAGTTCATCAGCCTCTTGCACTGTTTTTGGATCTCTGTCCTATAGCCAGGTTTTTAACTCTGCTGGGCATGCCCAATAAAACTGTTCTAACAAAATCACATTTTCAGTTTTACCAGAGGTTGCCTCAATTCTTTCCCACCAACGTTTTAAAAACTGATGTTGTTTTGTGGCTAGCTCCTCATAGCTCATATCAGGGCTTCTCCTGAGCTTACAGAATTTAGCTCTGTATGATTCAGCAGTTAATTCAAACTTTTTTTACAGTGCAGCTTTTAACTTGCTATAATCGTCACTGTCTTCATTGTTCATTTGACCCAATGCATCCCGAGCTTTTCTGGTAAGTAGCGGGGATAGCTGGAAGCTCCGGGACTCTCTAGGAATTTTAGCTTGAATACAAACTTTTTCAAAAGAATTTAAAAAGGCGTCCATCTCCTCCCCTTCTTTAAACTCAGCTATTAATTTGGAGTTCAATTTGAAACCCAGTCCTGCAGTCCCAGTTAAACCCAAGCCACTTACCTGCCCTGGTGCCGCTGGTTGGAGTCGTAGCTTCTCCAGTTCGTGTTGCCACTGGCGCTCCTCTCTCCTCTCCTCTGCCTCTCTGCATTCTCGCTCTCTCTTCTCCTCTGCAGCTTGCTGGCATTCACGCTCCTCACAGTCTGCCTCTCGCTGTTCCCTTTCTTTCCTCTCCTGGAACTCCAGCTCCATCTTGCGCAACTCAAGTTGCAACCTGAGAACTTCCGGATTCAGTTTACTGGTGACTTTTCCCTGCTGCTGTGGCCCTTCACTGACAGTGGCCCTGCTGTCCGCCTCATCAGCTCGGGACCCCTCACTGGCCGCTAGCCCATCCAGACTGGAGGTTTGGTCCCTTTCAGTCACGGTCTGTGACTCGCTGCTCTGGGTATCTGCTACCATCAGGGCCTCTATGAGGTTCTGCTTACTTTTGCTTTCACCCCAAGCGGACTCCCCTGTCCCCGCGCAGCTGCTTTAAGAAATCTACAGTGTGCCTGCTGTAGTCAGAAGCTATTTTCTTCTTCCCTCACTACTAATACTATTCTGACTGGCACTTCAGAGAAAAAAAATAAAATGGGTGGGAACTTAACTGTAAGTCAAGGGATATAGTTCTGTTTCCTTTTGAAATAAAACACTGCCTTTCTTTTTTTCCAAGTGAACTAAACGGTCTCAAGCTAACCCACTGTACAATGAAGCTTGTATCACCAAACTTTTTATGCCACCGCTGCCAATCAGTCTGTCACAAACCCGCTGAGCCGGTCAGCCCTCTACTCCCAAAGTGCCAACCTCTGAGCGTATGATTTGTGTACAGTGAACAGAACAAGGTAACCCTCTTGTCTGTTTTGTGGGTTCAAGTCACCTTAGTCTCAAGCTCTGGAGGGATTCAAACTGATAACCTCTTGTTAGCATACCCAATTATCAGGCTCAGATAATTCTGTCTTTGGGGGGCAGATATCTTTGCCTACGGGCACCCAACCAGGTCTTTCAAATGAACCCTTAGAACTCTATGCAAGACTTTAGAGAACTCTATCCATTTCCCAGTTTGGTATACAGTGAGCTCATACACAGTGTTACTTATAACCTTTAAAAGCTCCACTTAAAATAAAAAGAAATGTCAAGGCACTCCAGGCAGTTTCCATTGTAAAATATTTCTTTACTTTAAAATATCAAAACAGAACAATAATTCCAGAACAAAATATATCCCAAAACATACAGCCTTAAAACAAACAGGTTTAAAGTGCAAGTTTCTACAATACATAACTCTCACACTAATCTTGTCTAAAGTCCTTACTTTCTTTCAGTGCTGTGATGTTTCTTCCTCAGTCAGATAATATCCAAAAAGTGTGACTGTCAAGCTTCTCTCAGCAATTAAGCACAGTTCTAAGCCGGCCTTCTCTGAGGTCACATAACTCCACCTTGATGTAACAAAATCTATATTTTATCTCACAGGATGTCCAAATAAAATATTTAAAAAAACATAATAGGTGACCTCACTGCCTTTCCTCCCTCAGCTTAACCAGACCAAACCGGTTTGTGCTCTGCTACCCATACATCTCAAAAGTTTCTTTGATCTAAGTCACTGTATTCAAAGCAAAAGTGTATTTGCCTCTTTAATTTCGTCTGGGCCTTGGAATCTACACCTCAAAGGTCTCTCTGATATAATTCAAGGGTTCCCCGGGAATGTGTATTGGGCCTTCCAAATTCGTCTGGGTCCTCCCTGGCCCAGACATCAACCTCTCTTCAATGTCCATTCTGGCTTCTCTCTGACACCCCTCCCTCTCAAGTTCTTCCTGACAACTATTGCAAGTCAAAGGATTTTTCCTGAGGGAATTATGAATGGCTAATCTTATTTCCTGGGATGGAAGCAAATTGACAAGGTAATTGCACCCCAGATATCTGCAGTTTAGCTATGTCCTGTCCTTTGAACTTATCCTTGGGGGGGTCTTGATGTGTCAGTTCCAGTAAGACAGCATTTTCCTCTGAGACAGTCATCATACATTTATTTCTTATATTTACAACAAAAAATTATACAGAGATCAGAATCAGTGGTCCAGGTGTGACACTGAGTTTCTGTTCAGTCATCCAGACCACCAAGGTATTGTTCAGTAGGCTGTCTGTGAAAATGCTAAAGCTCCTTTGTCCTCTCACCCCCCTGAGAAAGATTCAAGGAAAGTGGACAGCATGGCAAAAAAGGGGTACCTTTCAGCATCCCTGGCAGTACGCCAAGCTAGCTATCAGGCTTATGCAGCCCTCTAGCAGAAGGCTCTCTGGCAATCAGTTGTAGACAATGCTGAGACTAACTCCTCTTTAATAGTGTCAGAGCTGCTGGACCCAGCAAACTGGGCTTGGAGGCTTCCAAGTACCAGTTTCAAATGGCAGCTGACACAAATCATACAGCTGCTAGATGGATGACTGGTACCATAGCATTAAGGAGATTTGCCAGGCTGTGAACCATTAATCTCACCCAGGACACCCAGAGTAAGGTTATGGATTTCCCAGTCGAGGACCACTCTCTTTTTGGTGCCCAGACTGAGGCATACATGGAAAAAGTAGATGAATACAAAGCTACTTTTAGGAGCAATTCTACCAGAGAGAGAGCCTCTCCTTGCACTTTGTCCTATGCTAGGGGAGGCAGGGGTAGGTCCTCCTTTAGGAGGCCTTTTTTCCAAGTGCAGGCTGTTCCCCAACAGCAATACCAGCCACAGCAGGGTGGCTTCTACAGAGCTAGAGGCAGAAGGGGTTCCAGGAGAGGATCCCAATCTGCACAGCCTCAGCAGCAAGCAAAGCAGAATCCCTGACTTTTCCCCTCAGGCTGCCTCTCCATCTCCTGTAGGGGGCAGACTCACCCATTATTTTCAGAATTGTTTGAAAATAACCACAGACTAGTGGGTCCTGGAAGTACTGTAGTGAGTCAGGGTCTGTCCCTTTGTGTCAAGTCCTTTCCTCCTCCAAGGTTAAAACAGTTTACACCAGCTCCTTTCTCAGAAAGAAAGCTACTGGAGCAGGAGGTGCAGGCTTTACTGCTGGCAAGAGCAGTAGAGCCTGTTCTTCTCAACCAAAGGGGGCAAGGGTTTTATTCAAGATGCTTCCTAACAAAAAAAAGAATGGAGAGTGGTGACCTATACTAGACTTCAGACTGCTAAATAAGTATGTGGTAAAACCCAAGTTCAGGATGGTCACAATAGCCATGATTTTGCCAACTCTGCAAAAAGGGGACTGGCTTGTCTCTTTGGACTTAAAGGACGCATATTCCATATTCCCATAAGAGTCACACAGAAAGTATCTCAGATTCAGACTTCTCTCAGGCCACCATCAGTTGTCAGCACTTCCTTCGACCTCACCTCTGCCAAGGGTCTTTACCAAGTGCATAGCAGTAGTAGTGGCACACCTAAGAAGGTTAGGTGTCACAGTTTTTCCCTATCTAGACAGTTAGCTAATCATAGGAAAATCCCACCAGCAGGTGTCAGGCCACCTTCAGGTAACCCAGGATCTGTTGCTCTCCTAAGTTCCTCCTCAACACCAAAAGTCAGTCCTGAGCCCTGTGGCAGGTTCTGCAGTTCATAGGTGCAGAACTGAATACAGTAGTGGGATAGGCTTTTCTCCCTCAGGAGAAAGGCAGAAAGCATTCAGATTTTGGCAGGCTCATTTGCCCTGGGCAGGCCAAAGCCAACAAGACAGTTCCTTCAACTGTTGGGGCACATGGCTTCAGCAACAAGCACAGTCCAGTGCCAGGTTTCATATGAGAGATATTCAGTTCCCCTCAAAGCACACTGGTGCCAAAGGCGGATCCTCTCAAAGCCAGTATCAGTCACAAAGTGTTAATACAGAGTACTCCAATGGTGGAGCAGCTGGAAAATTGAAGGAAGGGTTCCATTCTGCAGAAGCCACCTTCCTGGTTCTCACAACAGATGCTTCCCTGCTAGGATGGAGTGCTCATTTGGGGAACACACCATCCACAATACCTGGGAGGTACAGACTCACTCCTACACATAAACATGCTGGAGTTAAGAGCTGTTTACTTGGCCTTTCAGGCTTTCTCTCATCAATACAGGGAAAGGTGGTACAAGTCAGAACAGACAATACCACAACAATGTATTACATCAACAAACAAGGAGGGACAAGGTCCACTCCACTGTGTACAGAGGCAATGAAGATATTGAGCCTTGCTTACTCCCTGAATGCCTCTCTGCAGTTAATTCATCTGCCTGGCAAGGACAGTACCTTGGCAGATGCCTTGAACAGGATAAATCAGACCCATCACAAATGGGCATTGAACAAGCAAGTGGTGAAAGCTCTATTCAGGAGGTGGGGGACCCCAGAAATAGATCTTTTTGTATCCCACCAAAATCACCACTTACCTCTCTATTGTTGCAAGGCCCCAGTGAAGGGGACAGTTCCCATGGATGCCATGATTCTAGATTGGACAGGGCGGCATCTTTATGCCTTTCCTCCTTTTCCCTTGATACTCAGGGTGCTCATCAAGCTCAGGTCCCAACTAGCTTGGATGATTCTGGTAGCCCCAGACTGGGCAAGACAGCGTTGGTACTCCCTACTGCTCTCAATGTCAGTGAGCAAGCCGATTCACCTCCCTCAGAGATACAGCCTCTTGACTTCCTTTCAGGGAAGGGCAGTGTACCCCAATCTCAGGTCTCTCAAGCTCAAGGCTTGGCTCTTGAGGACTTAGAATATGCAGATTGGCAATTCTCTGAAGGAGTTTTGGCAGTCCTTAGAGGTTACAGGAAACCTTCCACTAAGAAAACCTGTCTCAAATGGAAATGATTTTCTATTTGGTGCAGAGATAAGGGTATAGTCCCAGCCCAAGCTGGTATCCCAACCCTTCTGGAGTACTTGTCTCACCTGCATTCCCAAGGTTTGCAGCACTCAACTTTGAAGGTGCACCTGGCTTCAGTTTCAGCATCCCTTTCAGCTGGAAAGGATACCTCCCTGGCATCAAATTCTATATTTAAAAAGTTCTTTAAAGGACTCTCTTATTTGTTTCCCTATCACAGGGAACCAGTGCCAGCATGGGACCTTAACATTTGCATCGTCCAACTTATGCTTCCACCCTTTGAGCCTTTGGCATCTGCAGAGCTTAAATTTGTTACTTGGAAAGTTGTCTTTCTGGTAGCAATCACTTCTGCCAGGAGGATAAGTGAGTTCCAGGCCCTTTGTGTGGAAAAGGACTATGTCTCTTTTCACAGGGACAAGGTAGTGTTGAGAAGTAATAGGAAGTTCCTCCCCAAGGTGGTCTCTGACTTCCATTTGAACCAGTCTATAACATTGCCAGTTTTCTTCACTGAACACTGTAGTTCAGGTAGACGTAGATTGCATAGCCTGGATGTAAAAAGGGCTTTGAGTTATTACATGACTCATACCAAGGACCATAGGCAGGACAGGCAACAACTGTTCCTCATCTATGGGGACGTAGGTAAAGGGACTCCTGCTTCAAAGAGAACTAGCTCTCATTGGATAGTTCAGTGTATTCAGTTTTGTTACTCAAAAGCAGGTAAGGTACCCCCCTCTGGTTTTAGGGTCTACTCTACAAGGAGCACAGCTGCCACTATTGCAGCTGCCCGAGAGGTACCTCTGATGGAAATATTTAAAGCAGCTACCTGGAGGTCATTTCACACCTTCACTAAGAATTATAGCCTGGACACCCAGTCCAGGAGTGATGCCAGATTTGGCACAGCAGTTCTGCAGAGTCTTTTTCCTAAGTAGATTCTTGCCAACCTCCTTGAGGTACTGCTGCATAGTCTGCAAGAGTATAATAATATTAGTGGATTCCTGGGGTTACAAGAAAAATTACTCACCTGTAGTAATCTTGTTTCTTCCAAAAGGAGCCACTAATATTATTACTTCCTGCCCTGCCTCCCCTTCAGAATCAGTAAATAGAAAAATCCTGTCCACAGCTGGTTATATGTATACGTGGAGTGGTATGCGACCTACTGGCACTTTCTGGTAATGTCTTTTAGCTTCTAGGTTCTTTTTCTAAGGCATACCTGACTTTAAGAAAAAAGGGGACATTTATTTCTTTGGTCCTCTGGTTAATGTTTACTAGTTGCCCCAGTTGGGGCACCATTTTTCCTATGGTTATTTATTTATCTATATGTTATTATGGCCTCTTTGCAGGCTTCTAAGAAACCTGAGGTTAGAATTTAAGCAGTTACACTGGGCAATTTGAAATTGAATGCACGAGCTAAAGATTCCATCATTAGCATAGCATTCCATTTGGCTCTGGGGCAGTGCTGATTTAAAGGAGCACTGCAAGAGTAATAATATTAGTGGATCCCCTTTGGAAGAAACAAGATTACTACAGGTGAGTAATTTTTTCTTCCATCCCTTTCTGAGTATCCACCTTGTTACAGCTTTTTGTGTCATATGCAAAGAGACACACCTTCCCCTCCAGTTCCTCAGTAATGTCAATTTATGAAGACATTGAAGGGGACCGGTCCCAGTACTGATCTTTGTGTCACCCAGCTGGTCACGCTCCCACCCCCCCCCCATATCTGCTGTTTTACCAACACCCTCTGCCTCGTATCCTTTGAATAGTTTGATACCTAGCTTACCACTTTTCCCCTAACCCCCAGGCTGCTTAGTTTCTTAACTAGCCTCCTGCGCAGCACAGTGTCAGAGGCCTTACAGAAGTCCAGAGAGGCTACATCCACTGCCCTCCCCGATCCACCTCCTTAGTCATCCAGCCAAAGAAATCTGTGAGATTTGTATAGCATGACCTTTTGGCATACTGGGGGATACAGTCACATATGTCTAGAAGGGGCTTCCCTGAGTCTCTGGGCACAGCACACGCGCATCAAGCACACTGTATGGAAAATATCTAGGCAACCAGGACTAAAATCCTCTTGGCATGCAGCTCTGTATACCGTCTTGCCTCAAACCAGGAGGGTGGGCAGCTTTGGTGCCGACAAAGTCACTTTTACGTGTCAGATAGAATTAATTTCACCTCAGTCCCCATAGTCACAAATTTCTCACTTTTCTCTCAACTCTACTCTCTTTCGTTTTTTTATTGTTCTCCTGCTGGAGTGGGTGAGGACACCCTCCTTTTGAGGGTACTTTCAAATGGCAGTCACCACAACACAGTACTCAAACACTGCCAACTCTAAGAGAGAAACTTCAGCACTTGGGAGCAGGTACTGTGTACCTGATGCACACCTCCCACCAACTGACAATACCCAGCCTGTGCCCTCCAGCTCAGGCTGCTGACTCCTTCCCCATGGAATGCCAAGTCAGACCAGCTGACCCAGTCCTCCACGGGCATAGAGCAAGGTATGCCCAGAGGGCCACAGACACTCTTAAAGGAACAGGTTTTCTAAGAGGGGTTATATGTATAGAATCGCTTCCCTGGATGATGCCTTCGAGAGCCAATCATCAGGATAAGGGAAGACATAAATGCCTTGTCTCCGGAGGGCTGCTACCACAACCACTATCTATTCAGTAAATACCCACAGCTCCCTGAATAAGCCAAAGGGCAAGACTCAGAACTGAAAATGGCTGCCTTTCAGTATGAACTATGAAGTACACAAAGTTGGTGATCCCACTTCTCCTGGTAAGTTCCGTCCAATATCTCTCCTTCCTACCTTGGTTAAGTTACAGGAACATATTGTTGTATCTCAGCTCAATTCTTTCTTGATAACTCCTCCTTTTTCACTCCCTTCCATTCTGGTTTTAGGAAATCCCACTCCACTTCCACCTCCCCCCTTCGGCACACTGACTCCATACTTGTAGGTATGGATCAAAGTCTGATTACTTCTGCCATTTTTGTTGATCTTGCTGAAGCTTTTGACACTGTAGCACATCTCCTCCTACTGGGCAAACTTAAAGCTACGGGCCTCTCTGATTCTTTTGTAAGTTGGTTTTGTTCTTACACTGTAGGCAGGTCTCAAGCTGTCTGGATAGGAAAATCCATTTTTTCTTCACTTCCCATTAGCTCAGGTGTCCCTCAAGGGTTTGTCCTAGGTCCTATTCTCTTCTCCATATTCCTTAATGACCTACCCTCTGTCTGTTCATCTGTGTCCATTCATATGTATGCTGATGTCACAGTTCTTTTTGCATCTGGCTCCTCTCCTGACCATACCTCCCAGCTACAGTTGGATTTTTGACAACATTCAGCACTAGCTCAAGTCTAACCAATTGTCATTTAATTCCAAAAAAACAGTCTCGGTGACTTTTGGCACCTGTCAGGGGCTTGCCAAACTTACTTCTCTCCCACTGTTTAATACCCTTGATGGTGCTAAGTTTGAGGATGCTTCCTCCTTCAATTACCTCAGGATCTGCATTTACCGGCATCTTGCTTTCTTAATGCATAGTGATACAATTCACTGTAAGCTTCACCCTAAACTAGGTGCTTTGTAGAGGAATAAAGCGAGTATTCCACTTCCTGCTTGCCGAGAAATTGTATTGAAAAGGATCCTTCCAATCTTTGACTATGGTGACTTAGTCTACAGTAGTGCCCCTAAATCCTTTCTTGCCAGACTGGACCCCTTTTTTCATTCTTTCTGTCATTTTGCTTTAGATTGTTCACCTCATACTCACCACTGCTCTCTTTACTCGGTCCTTTCTCTCATTTTTTTATTCAAATTCTGGTTTTGCACCCTTCCCTCTTATCTCAGATCCCTCCTATCCCCTTTTCCTTCTTCTTCCTCATACCCTCTCCATAACCAGGGCCGGTTTTAGGACTTTGGGGGCCTCCAGCAGACTCTATGACTGGGGCTCCACAGACAGGGCGGGCCCCTCCCCCCCCAGTAATCTTTCTACATAGTATTTAAATTTCGTAAGATATATGCCAATGCATACTTAGGTGCTAAATCACATTTGGAAGCCTAGAAACAAGCCCACCACATTTGTAAAACTGAAAAAAATGTTACTCAGACTAACTAGAAACCAAATCAAAAGTAAATTCTGGGGAACAAAAAAAAAAAAAAAAAAGACTGTGCTGTACAAACAAACCAGCAACCCGGATGGACATCCCAGTACGATAAATCCAATCAGTCTAAGCTAGCGTCCCGACAGGCCTAGCACAGATCACATATGTACCAGCCATTCTAAATACTTCACAAATATTCCAGATCACCTTATCACAGAACTGTTCGCTTTGTTCAGTGACCATCACATGGTATGGTTCAATTTGGCTACTACATCTAAATCATCCCATTCCAAGGCAAAAATATGGGACTTCAGAGGAGCTGACTTTGATAAGATGGCCAACAGAGTTAAGCTAGCCCTGGCAAAAAGAAACACAGGTGAGGGGGTACAGGCAAAGTGGCAAGCATTAAGGATGCAATACTTGAAGCAACATCCCATTGTGTTAGACAGAAAGGAAGTGCAAAGAAGAAGGAAACCACTTTGGTTCTCAAATACAGTAGCAGAAAAGGTCAGAGCCAAAAGGCTGGCCTTCAGGAAATATAAGGGAACACAGCGGATGACGATAGGAGGCATACCAAACTGCCCTAAGGGAAGCAGGTAAGGCAGTAAGGCAGGCAAAGTCCCAAACTGAGGAAACACTAGCACGAACAGTAAAAGAAGGTGACAAGACTTTCTATAAATACATTAGTGAAAGGAGAAAGTCCAGAGGGGTATTACTAAGCTTAATGGAGAAAAGGGAGCATGTGAGGAGAAGGACCCTGTAAAGGCATCTATCCTAAATAGATACTTTTGCTCAGTATTTACTGAAGAGAAGGTAGGGCAGGGCCCACAGCTCAGCATCATGGACACAGGGGGGAGGGAGGTGAGCACTACTCCCTTCACAAAAGAAAGGGTCCTACAAGAGCTTGCTAAGCTCAGGGTGGATAAGGCAATGGGACCTGATGGCATACATCCCAGGGTACTTAAGGAGCTAAAGGAGGAACTAGCAGAGCCATTAGCAGAATTGTTTAGTGAGTCTCTGAGCACAGGAGAGGTCCCAGAAGACTGGAGAAGGGTTGATGTGATCCGCTCCACAAGAGTGGTAGCAGGGAGGAGGCGGGGAACTACAGACCGTCAGTCTTACCAGTAGTGGGCAAGATTATGGAGGCACTCTTAAGGAAAGGATAGTGCAACACCTGGAATCCATAGGGGCACAGGATCCAAGACAGCATGGGTTTACAAAGGGAAGGTCTGTCAAACTAATCTCATAGATTTCTTTGACTGGGTAACAGAGTGGTGGATCAAGGGGAGCAGTTGATGTCGCCTACCTTGACTTCAACAAAGCTTTGACACTGTTCCACATAGAAGATTGATAAATAAACTGGTAGGCTCGGGTGGGTCAAAGTTGGTCAACTGGGTGGCAAACTGGTTGACGGGCAGAAAACAGAGAGTGGTGGTAAATGGTATACAGTCAGAAGAGATGCAAGTCACAAGTGGGGTACCTCAGGGATCAGTCCTGGGGCCAGTCCTCTTCAACATCTTCATTAGTGACCTTGCAGATGGACTAGAGGTAAGGCTTGTCTGTTTGCAGATGACACCAAGATCTGCAACAGAGTAGATGATCCAGATGGGGTGGGCAGAATGAGAAGAGATCTGGATAAACTAGCAGAATGGTCAGAAGAGTGGCAACTGGATTTAATGCAAGAAGTGCAAAATCATGCACATAGGGAAGAGAAACCCTGAAGCCACCTATAGGCTGGGAGGTTGCTAGCAGTCACAAAGGAAGAAAGAGACTTGGGCATCATCATCACTGATGACCTAAAATCATCAAGCAGACCTCTAAAGCAGTAGGTAAGGCTAGGGGGTGTTAGGGTGTAATAGTAGGGGTATCACAAGTCGTAAGAGGTAAGTAATAATCCTCTGTAATAAGACACTGGTTAGCCCCCATCTGAGTACTGCGCAGTATTGGAGCCACACCTTTACAAGGACATTAACCAAATTGAGGCAGTCCAGAGAAGGGCAACCAAAATGGTGCAGGGACTGCATCAGAAGACATATGAGGACAGATTAATGGAGCTCAATATGTATACCCTTGAGCAAAGGAGGGAGAGAGGTGATATGATCGAGGCATTCAAACACCTTAAGGGCAAAAACAAGCTGAAAGAGTCTAACATTTTTAAATATAAGAAAAATAGCAGGACAAGAGGACACAGCATGAGATTAGAGGGAGGCCGATTAAGGGGGAATGTGAGGAAATTCTTTTTCACAGAAAGGGTGGTGGATGCATGGAATGGCTTACCACAAAAGTGGTGGCTATGAATACAGTGCATGGCTTCAAACAGGCATGGGATAGGCATAAGGGAGCAATACAAATGACTATGAATAGATAGGCCACTGACAGAGCAAAGGCCGATGGCACATTTATAAGGTAGAAAAAGAAATGGGCAGACTGGATGGGCCTTGCGGTCCTTATCTGCCGTCAACTTCTATGTTTCTATGTTTCTATGTTCATGTATTAGGCTTACATAATAAAACACTCATTACAATGAACAGTATGCAGCAAGCCTGTCTAGGGGTGGAGAGAGATGAGGGCAGAGTGCACAAAATCATAAGAATCTGAAACCAGCAGATTTTCAACTCTTGAGTCCCAGACTGTCTGCTGAAGGACTGTAAATGCACCTTGGTGGAGCACTCTTTTTTTTTTTTAAATGCTCACCCTCTCGGATAAGCATACCGCCATTAGCTTGTGCATCCTGTTAGCACAGATAATGCTTAATGTACTAGGTACAGACCTCTGAGCCACAGGGACGCGGGGCTTTATAAGTTAAATTTGCATTGCCTTTTGGGAGTACAGGTTCAGTGTATGACCCACAATTCAGGACATGGTACTACTGTGCTTTGATGAACAGCCTGTGCAGTATAACCTGGAGAATCATTTCACAAGTAGCCACATAAAATTGCCTCACAACAGTGATCAGTGGGAACACTGCCTTGCCCCCCCGTCTTTCCACAGACCCCTCCACACTGAAGGAGGAACCAGGATGAGGCCAGCTCTGCCTAAAAATGAGGCTGTTGGACATAAAAAAAACTATCCACAAACCAGGCAGTCAGACCACCACCCCCTGCAACCAGTACTCCCTCAAAGTATCCACCACTATCTTAATGAAGTCAGATTTATTTCTGGTATAACAAAAAATGATACAGGTTAACATGCAAGTGAGAAGTGGAATTCTTTGCAATTTGTAAAAAGGATGGCTCCTGTCACTCATGTTTTCAAAGCCCAAGATAACATTTACCCAAACTCCAGCGTTACCTAAACTGGCTTGGACCCCAAAGGAATCTACTCTCCCTTTACACAATTTGTATCAGAGTTCCTGTGCCTCTGAAACCTTTCTTCACTGGAACATTATTTGGGGATATATACAGCTCGCCCGCCTGCTTGCTTGCTCCCTTCCAAAGCTTGAGGTGAGCGTTCAACCTCATCCGGAACCAGGCTGTCCAGCTTAATCACGGCAAACCCGCTAGCATTTAAAACAGGTCAATATGAAGCACCAACAACCCCGAATGGCGTGTCGCTGGGGGTTCTGCAAGTTACAAGCAACATAGACACACAGCCTGCTTTTATAACTTGACACAACTGTTAGAAATCCGAGACTTACAAAAAACTTTACTTTTGGTATGTTCACGTTACACTAGATTATTCAATCATCATCTTTCTGTGTGGGGGTCCTCTGGTCCAGGTCACACTGCATTCATTCCATGTGCTAAAAAAACTAAATTAGAATTGGGACTTACCGGATTTAGGAGGATATCTGTAGACCGAATTAGAAGGGATATCCAGCTCTTCCAAGATCAGGAACTGGGTAGTTGACTTCAGATGCAGTGTGGTCTCTGGTCTTCTCTCTGTTGACTTTCTCCTCCAGGCTCAGCTGCAAGTTAACAACTCGCCGACTCAACAACAGGATTCTCTCCGACGCTCTGGAACTGGTCCTCAGCTGAATAGTTCCAAGAGCGCCGGAGGGATCATATTTATTGAACAGTCACGGACCTGAGTGGGGACCAAACGTTTCAAGTCCGAGGGGGAGGAGGTGCAAAAACAGCAAGGGACTGAGTGGAGCCCTGTGATTGGCTCCAACAGCACCTCTGCGTCACCATGATGTGCAGCACAATAGGGGACCGTGTGGAAGCAAACATCCTTTTTGCAGTCTCAGTGGGACAGTGTGGACGTGCACAAGCGGCAGCCTGCGTGAGAAAGATTGGCAGGGCCCCTGACTTCTTTGTGAGTGTTTGTGGATGCGGGCCATGCGGTGGAGTGACCTTGCGGCTGGTTGGTTCCTGAATCCAAACTATAAACTACTTGCCAGACTGAGTTGCTTCTTGCCTAACTTGTCTATGCCTAGGGTCAGGGAAAGGAAATCAGGTGGCAGGCAGGCGGTCGGAGGCCCCAGCGGCAGGCAGCATGAATGAGTGACTTGAGGCGATACATTATAGGACGGGACGAATATGAAAAAACGTATAAATGAAAGGATTGGAAGGTATGTAATGCTGTGCTGGGCTGCTGCTTTTCAATTTAAAAATGAAAGTTTTTTTGTGTGTGTATTTTTTAATATGTGGGACTTGGGAGTGCAGCAGGGATTTGGGAAGGGTCACCGCTTTGTCCTTACATGCGGGGGTTGGTGGGGGCCTCCCGTGGCCGCGGGGTTCACGGGTGCCTAACGCCATCCCTGTCCATAACACTACCTCCCATTCTCACTTTCTTCCTTTTAGAAAATCTACTGTTGGTCAGTCTCCTTTTTCTTACCACTTTCCTAAACTTTGGACCTCTCTTCCCCTATTTGTTCTGCCTCTTCTCCTTCTTCCTCCCTAAAGTCTCTTCTTTATTACTTTTCTTATCCTTCCTGCAACTGTGTGTGATTCTTTCCTCTTTTACTGCCTCATTACTTGTTACTGGTAGTCTTACTCCCCTTCTCTAGTTTTGCCGTATTCATGCTGTTTCATGCTGTTTCACTACTTTTTCCATTCTTTACATATAGGTGATTGTTATATTTTCTAATTGCATTAATTGCTAAACCTCCTCTAATATTTATGATTCTGCTTGTATTTCGATATAATTGTATTTGACTTCTTGTATTTTTAGCAATTATATTGTTTAGCTATCTCCTTCTCCCCTCTCCCCCAGGACACATCTGGAAACGAGCTGTTATAAGCTCAGTATGTATTTCCTGGTTAAACTTTTTACATAAATAAATAAACAAAGAGCAGGTACTGCTTGTGACTTTTGCAAATCTTAATATGAAGGTATGCATCCTTCACATCCAGGACAAAGAGCCAATCCCTGTTTTGTAATAGGGGGATGAGAGTCTGATGAGGTACCATTCAAAACTTTCTGTATTTGAGTAACAGATTTAGGTCTCAGGTCCAGTATAAGATACAGATCTCCTGTCCACTTAAGGACCAGGAACAGTAGAAAGGACAAGTGGAACGGAAGATAATAACAAGGCGGTGGTGGTGGATGCATTGGAGGGTAGAGATCAGCTCCAGAGCATGCACTATTTCTATTCTTTCCAGGACCCACTTGTCTATTGCGATCTCTCTCCATTTTTTAAGATGAAGGGAGATCCTTCCCCAATCTGCATCCTGGAAGCATCAGTGGAGGGGGAGGAGGTTCTGAGTCCAAAGGTACTGGGTGCAGCAAGGCCGCCTTCACCAATACCTTTGGGTGCCTTGGCATGGGCACAGGGAGGATCCTGGAGGGTACCTCCATCGTTAACATGGGGCTGCTGACAGGAGGCACGGCCACCATGGGCAGCAAGAGTCCCTACCATGGCCCTTGGAGGGCTGAGTGATCAGTGACGTAAGAGACCGCAAGGTCATCCAGGAGGTTTGACGCTCATGCTGGGCATTCTCAACATCATGTCCAAACAGTCTGGAGCCTCTAAAAGAGGCATTCAGAACAGATTACTGTATGTCAGTAGCAAAACCAGACATGCAGAGCCATAAGTGTCTCCAAAGGCATATCCCAGAGGAAGCAGCCCTGGCTGAAGCACTGGAGACATCATATGCAGAACACAACAGATGCTTATCAGTATCCATTCCAGCTGAAGCAATGTTAAGCAAATAAGCCTTGGCAGGACCGTCAGGCAAAGACTGAATAGTGGACATGGCAGACGTACACAGGATATTCTGATATTTAATCATATATGCCTGTAATTAACTATTCTGAGACCTAAGGAAGCAGATGCTTAAGTCTTTTTGCCCATAACATCCAGTCTCCTTGATTTTTTATAAGCAGGCAGGGAGCTCACATGTCTAGGTGCTCTAGGATGATCGTAAGCATCCATGATAACCACAGAATCAGTTTCAGGCTGTGAGGCATAATAAAGCTTAGCAGACAGAGCAGGCTACTGCTTATCAGTCTTTCTGGGCACTGCAGGCAAGTTATTAAGCCTATGCCAAGCAGCTACAGTAGCATCATAAAAAGCAGGATATACTGGAGATCTGACAATGGATGGGGTAGTAGAGACCTCAAAAAACTCCAGCAAGTTGCTCTTGGTGGAGTCTTCCTCCTCAGCAGCAAAGCCCATTGCACTTTGTATTTGCCTTAATGCCTGTAAACAGGCATCCTCAGGTGGAGACCTGGGTGTATAAACCACAGAATCCTCGCTGCACAAGGAGAGGGTAGAACTAGATGGTAAACCACCCTCATAGGAAACCCATCAATGACAATGCTGGTAGTGAAGGCCCCGTCAGTGGGATAGCCATTATTGTTGGGAACAATGACATCAATCATCAAAACAGTTCCGAGACTGTCACCAGCATGACTTGGGAGTCGACAGCACCCTGTAAAGGGCCTGGGACTTCTGCCATCAATGGGGTAGAACCCACTGACGAAGGCTGTAAACCATCCTTAGTGGGTCAGCAGTGCCAGAGCCAGACCTCGACCTTGGTGTCTCATCAATGGTCAGGGGTGGGGCTGTTGTTGTCAGCACTGAAGCAGACAATGAGGACTTACCTTCCTTTAATGTAGACCTCAGAGAAACAGGAGCCTTGTCCTTATGCTTGTGTGATGGCTGGAAAAGTAGGACTTCAACAACTTTTCCTAGTTTTTGTCCTTTAAGCTCGATGACTGCATCAGCAAAAGAGTTGTCAAACGCTGGGGACTCTGCCTGCCAGTGGGCATCAAGCAACAATGAGAAGCTGGCTCGGAGCCTGCAATCTTGGTGTCAACTTCCCATGTCTTTAATGGCAATGAATGTTTCAAGAGCCTTCTTTCATTGTCTCCTTCCGGCCTGGTTGAATCCCTGGCAGATATCGCATCCTTCACGCTGTGGGACTGGCCCAAACAGAAAAAACAAACCGGGTGAGCATCATCCTTGAAGATCTTGTAACTGCAGGTACAAGACCTAAATAAGGGTTTATAGGAAAGTTAAAGTTTAGGAAAAAAAAAAGTCAAAAATCGATGGCGTTCTTTCTCAGTATGTCCAATAAGTGGTCGACAGTGGGAGGAAAGAACTGAGGGCGCAACAGCTTAGAGTTCCAAAGGTTTGGCCCAATAGGGGAAGACATCCTTGATGAAGATAATCATTTCTGTGGTAATTTACTTTTTCTTGCCTTCCACATCAGAGAGCCCTAGGCCTGATTTAGTATAAGATCATATGGTATCTCTCTATGATCCCTCAGTAAACTGTATAATTCGTGTTCTTTCATAGCTGCATTTATCAGAAGTTTCATATTTCATTTTTAGGCCAGTGAAGCTATGGTTGCTTGCCAGTTGTTAAGTGGACAGAAGAATGTTACAACGTATCCTTTAAAGCACAGAATACAGCAGCAGATTCCAGATTTTGTATCTATGGCTCTAATGGCATCTTATAAAGATTTTTTGTTAGGTGAGTATTGCATTTCTGATGGGACTCCTAGTAGCTTTCCCCATGCTCACCATAAATGGCCCCTACTTTCCGTTTTTTTTTTAAATTGACTTACCTTTATGTTTAAGATTTCACTTCTCCCAAGTGCCTGCCCATTTTTCTGTATTATATGAAGGCTTGTTTTGCTTTTAGTTTATTTAATCAGGCAACTGCCACTTTATTTTTGACTGGCCTGCGCATCGCTAAGAGTGCTTTGTGATGCACCTTGGTAACTAACCGATTCAACATGCTGCCCCTCTCATTTAGGCTGTACTATAGGGTCAATAATAAAATACAGATCTTACCCGAGTCAGTCTTCACCATTCATAACTGGGGGGTCATAGCTGGAAGCGCCAGATCCTCAAGAGAGTGTTAGCTTTAAGAATTTTGAGTCAGGGGAGACGACGTCAGGGACGGCACTGCCCACGAGGTTGACGTATTATGTGGCGCTCGTGGACTGGCTAGTAACCAATGCCGGCTCCCCTTAACCCTCAGGTCTCCTTTTCCCACTGTCGAGGCAGCAGCTCCTGAGAAGCAAGCAGCAAGAAAAGAAGAAACTGTATCACGGTCTGCTCGCCACAGAACATTGCTCGGTGCCATACTAGTCGTCAGATCGTACCTTCTCTTTTTTTGTTTCCATTCTTTTGCAGTGCGGTGTTGAGTACTTTTCTATCCTTTTGTTATTTCTTTTACCGTCGTGGTCATGTCCGGTCCAGGGCCTACAAAGTCGTCAAAGGTGGGGCTCACTCCAGTGCATCGGAGCCCCTGTGGCAAGCTGATGACTGTCACCAACCAGCATGAGAGCTGTTTTTCCTGCCTGGGTCCACAGCACAATATAGATAGTTGTGACACCTGTTTCTCCATGGATTTTTGAAACTTCTGTATCCATGCAGTAAAGTTGGGATGGGACCTTCCCAACTTTCGGAGGACAGCGTTGTACCAGAGACACCAAGGCCAGGTCCCTGGGCTCTTCCCCCAGGCCTCTTCCCAGTACTGTATGTACAGAGAGAGCAGGCATCTATTTTGGGTCTTGCTGAGATTGGAGGCCTGCACGAGGGGTTAGATGGACGGTCTGTCCCCTCTGGGGGGGGGGTGACTGAGCACCTCTCGCAGTCTGGTACCCCTTCGGGGGTTCGCACCCCCCGTGTCAAGGTCTCAGCTATATATTGGGCCCACACTGGTGGTTCCCTTGCCGCCCAGTGCCGCCTCAGCTCCCAACACCATTCCCAGTGTCAGTGAGCGGGGCAGCACGACCAGTGCCACTGGGTCCCCTTCCAACACCGCTCACAGTGCTGGGAGAAGGAGGGTCTCTGGGGTCACCTCTTTGGAGATCTCCTGATCTTGTCTTCCGATTCAGATGAAGATCAGCATGATCCTGATTGGCATCCTGGCTCTCAAGCTCAAGACTCTCCTAGGCCCAGCCCAAGGTCTTTGCTGTGGCCTGCTCCTCTGCCTGGTGCTGTCGGCGGTGCTGCCCTCCCTGAGTCCACTGGTGCAGCTCGCAGCACCGAGGACTTCTCCAGCATCGACCCGGGCACTGAGGTGGGTGACCGTGCCGGCTCTGGTGCCGCGGTCATTCCTGGTGTCAGGCCTGACACCAGTTCGGCTGGTAGTGCCATGTCAGATGCCAAGGGGGGGTTCTGGCACCAATCCCGGTACCAGATTCTCTTTTCCCCCTCACTTGTTGCCGTGGCCTTGGGAAGGCCTCTTTCGAGGGGTGGGTTTCAGTCTGTGAGGGTTGGGGTCCCGAGGTTGCTGTCGGTGCCCCTGACTGTCCCTAGAGTGACTGGAGGCTCTGGGCGGAGTTGGAGCACCAACCCGTGCCTCCCCCCCGCCGAGCGACAGGGATCCACAGTTGGTGGGGACAGGGACTGCCCTTGTGGACCAGAACAGCTCCAATCTCCTCACCAGGGGGTTCCCAAGGGCAGCACCATCTTCGCTCCTCCCCAATTGGGTGTGTGCTGGTGTGCGGGCCACATAGCTCCCTCCCTTAGGAGTATTCTCCTGCTGGCTCCTGCAGCCCTGGCAAAGGGTCTTCTTCAGTCTCTCATGACCATTCTTCCTCTCCTCTGCCTCTCCCCACTCCAGGTATCTATGGCCCTAGAGGCCCCATCATCTGGAAACAGTTCAGGGCTATGGCACATGTGTTCCTTATCTACCTAAGGGCCATTGATGAGGTCATTTTTAGACCTCCGTCCCATGCTATGCATCCCTCTGAACCCAGCTCCTCCGCCTCTTCGGCTTCTTCCTCGGAGGGAGAGGAACCTTCTGGCTATATCTCCTCAGATGCTGATTACACTACATTTCAGTGATTCCTTTCAGAGATGCTGGAGGAGCTGCACCTTTCCCAATATTCTGGATGCAACCTTGCGCATGCAACGCTGTAATTCCTGGGGGAATACAGCTCTGAATCCATCTTGATCCCTCCATGGCCTCAGCCCTTCATGGAGGAGCCGCACAGTGCCTGGCAGCACCCCTCCACCTCTTCTCCAGCTCCAAGGGACTGCCAGCGCAGGTACTGCATGCCCCCAGGTCTCCAGAAGCTATGCCTCACCCCACTTCAGGCCTGGAGCTATTGGATACCCCTTCCAGGCATCGCCACCCCCATCATGACCACTCCCCCAGAGTCTGATTCAGCTGAGTTTGACCGTTGGGGTAGAAGGGTTTTCTCGGTAGTGCGACTCTGTGTGCATTTCAGTGCACCAGGTACACCAGGCAGCCTACGCCAAGTGCCTATGGGTGACACTGGGGCAGATCTTCACATCCCTGCCTAATAGCGAGGTGACCAGACAAGCCATTGCCCTTTCTGTGAGGGGTTGGAGTTAGGGAGACACCAGGTGAGGGCATTGTATGATGCCAACGTGGTAGCCTCTAGGTTGGTATTTATCTTCTTTGTATCGAAGACATTTTTAGTCTGATATATTATGTACTGTATATTTTTTATTTGTCTTTTTGTATGTATGTTTTTTATGTGGGTCGCACCTGTAAAAGGAACTAGTTTTCCAGTGTGCTTACCCATTAAGTGAATAAACAACAACAATAGCAGCAGTCTACATCAGGCAGACAGCATGGCTTCATCCCCCCAATTGTCACCCTTGGCCTGGAATAGGGTGATCGCCTCACCTTTCCAGAGGGCCCATTTCTTCTCCCACAGAGTCAGGCATGAACTGTTAGGGCACCCTCCCTCTCCCAAGTAACGGAAGCCTCTGCCTGCCCCTTCCAATCTCGGGTCAAGCCAGACCTGTAAGGGGCCCCTTGTGTTTTTCCCCTATAGGAGGCTAAGGGATCAATTCCCTCAGAGTTTGCCAGGCACCACCAAGGGTGGTAGCTTGGTACTCTGATCCACCAGTTATGAATGGTGAAGATTGACCCAGGTAAGATAGCAAAATTACATATTCACTGTAATTGTAGATCTTCCTGAGTATCTTCACCATTCATAACTCCTTCCCTCCCTCCCTCCATCCCCTCGGGACCAGACTTCTGGGGTGTACCACCTCACTCCTTCTCCCTGGCCTATTCACAGGCTTGTTTCTCCTTTAGCAAACCCTGAATGATGCAGTGAGACAAAGACACTGGGAGATAGTTATCTCAGCCTCAGCTACGTTCCATATGGTGCAGCATCTTGCTTCGCACTGTTGCAAGAGGGTGTTACATGTTCGGTGCCCTTGTGCTCTCAATCCGCTCCCTTAGGAGCGCACTTGTTTCCAAGTCTATGCTCATGGGTTCTTTGCCAGATCCTCTCGTAATGTGTGTTGTTGCTAACCCCTATATAGCATAATACCTGAGTGCCCTGAAGCTGTTCAGGAGAGAGTCTCTCTCACCTGCGCCACAAAAAAGGAGTTACCCTGCTGCCTCAAGAAGGAAGGCTATGGACAAGGGTGTAGCCGCTGATACTCCAAGTAAGCCATAGCATACCAAGTTTAGAAGTAGGGGGTAGCAAACAAGCTGGCCAGCATTGCTCTGCCCTCCCTAATCCATCGTGTTTAAATTCCTTTGTTTGACTTTGCAGGCTTTTTCTTTTCTCTTTCAGCTTTGTTTGGGGGGGCTGGCAGCAGAATGGGCCACGGACGTTAAAGCTGAAGGTCTCAATTAGGTCTGCATGGTCTGCCCACATAGTGATTGGCTGTGACATCTGGTAGGGGGTGTGGCAAGTCTGGGGCAGTGAGTTTAAATGCCCCAGCAAAGTTAGAAGCCATACTATTAGTTCAATTGTACTGGGAGAAAGAGAAGCAGTAGAAAACTGAGGAGCAGCAGACAGAAGAACAGACTCAGAGCCAGCTAAAAGAAAAAAGACTTCATGTGGAGTGGCAGGTGGAGTGAATCTGTCTACCTGCAGGGGACAGAGAAGAAATTTCTGCCATGGTTTTGGACTCGTGGTGCAGTCAGTGGCGTCTACCAGCGGGCAGCAAACACCACACTAGCAGCGCAGACAGACAACAGGTCTAGAATGGAAATCATCTGATTGGAGCGCGGAACCTTGGACTCGAGTCATGGAGTGGGGGGGCAGGCATGAACAATAGTAGGGGAGGGGGTAGCAGTATGGCAGGTTGGTATACAAATCTGAAATGCCTGTCTACACCCCTGGCTATGGACACATTTTTCTTCTTCGTTAGGGAGAGAGTGAGACACAGTTAATTTATTTACCTTATTTGTTCTTTTTGGTAACCGACTAGGGGCCATCTGGCACAGATGCTTGATGGGCGGGGTGACTCTAGACCACTGGGGAGCTTGTGATGCTTGCTCACAGTCACACAGTGGGCAGTAGGAGGTTGTGGACTCGGGCCAAGGTCTGCTGGATGTACCAAACTCTTTCAAAGCTCGTCTCTTCTAATTTTTCCCCATTTGATTTTCCTCCTAAAAATAAAAATGGGGTCAGAGTCAACAGAAGAACAAAGAGGGGAGCACGGCCATTCTTCTGTCTACCCATGGCACATGAGATTCACCTAGAAATCGCCATTGCGCTCATCACTGCCCCTTTTCTGCTGCCCTCTAAGTCCCTTAGGGTCAAGTAGTTCTCCTTACCAAGTCTCCGAGGAGAACCAAATGTCTCTCTCTCTCTCTCTCTCTCCCCCTACCATCTTCTCCCCCATCTTTCCTTCCTCTTTACCTATTTTGTCCTCCAGGTCTCCCAGAGGCTCTGGTCCTCCCATCACCAGCCAAACCCTCCATCGATAACTTCCTCTCTCTCTCTCTCTCTATTCATCTTTCGGCTTTTATTTTCTTCCTTTCCTTGTTCTATCCCTTTGGCTCTTTGCCTGCCCCCCCATCATTTTTCCTCTTCTTTTTTTCTCCTTGCTGGCGAGCAGAACTGAGGGTTAGGGGGAGACTGTATCAGTTACTGACCAGTCTGCGAGCACCACGTAATACATCGGCCTCGTGGGTAGCACCATCCCTGACATCGACTCCCCCAGCTCAAAATTCTTAAAGCTAACACTCCCACAAGGGTTCTTGCGCCTCCTATGACCCACCAATTATGAATGGTAAAGATAGGAAGATCTACAATTACAGTGAGTACATAATTTTGCTTTCTACATTAGTTCTCTAATTTGATTACTCTTTCTGGAAACGAGGTCACTGTGGAATATGTAGGAATGCTGCTGTCTAGAATGATTTAAACTATATTTCAAATTACATGAAGCCTGAAGGGTGTGCAATAAGATTATGAGGTATAGAACCTAGCTACTACATAGCCTATAGGGAAGATGCAGTTTTACACAATTTATTGTTTGAGAAATTATTCTCAGACAGCATGAGTTGGAATTTTTAGTGGATATTATTTGGATGCAAATGTGCACTTATATTCATATAGAGCAATTGTGACCGTCAGTAATAATAAAAAAAAATCACTTTCTGTCAGGACGTTGTACTCCACATTTTGTGAAAGTTGGTGTGCTGACCTACTGTGTGGTTTCAGTCAGGCTCATTTAATTTGAACCTTATAATCTGGGGCCCGAACACCCAGATACCTGCTGGAGCCATTGATAGTTTGCTTTTCTTTTGGGATTCTTTGTGCTGGAAAACAAAGCAAAGACTCTGCAAATACAAAACAAATCGCCATGTGTGATACTACAGCTGTTTCACCAGTTGTTATTGACCCTTTTTTATCAGAGCACAAGGTTCTCAGAATTGGCATTGGCTTCCATGTACAGCAGGAAAATACAAGACTTCCTAGTACATGTCAGGTCAGGCAATGTTCTTGGAGCCAAATTGTTAATTTAATAAGGTTTATGGTTAGTCCAGTGGTATATATGGGTAGCATATATGATGCCAGACAGTAAATCCAGGCTCAGGTCCAGAGCTCGGGACTTGCAGATCAGGCCAGCACAGATTCAGTTGCATTCCTAAGAGCAATACTGAATAAAGACAATGACATATATCATTCAATGCAGTGTGTGATATCCATGCCCCCTTTAAGAAATGCAAAATTAAAGGCTTTGACAATCCTTGAATCACAGGCAAACTCCTAGACCAACTAAAAGCTCAGAACCTGCTATGGGTTTGTGCTACAGTCTCTGGCAACCGAGCAGACTTTCAGGCATACAGGGCCACCAGGAATGCCTGTACCAGCGCTATCAACACTGAAAAAGCCAGCTACTACAGGAGCACCCTATCAAAGTCATGGTCGGATAGAAGGAAATTCTGGCAAAGTCTGTCTGAAGTTATAGGGGGAAAAAGTCCAAAGCAACTCCTAATATGCTAAAAGTTGATGGCAGTAACACCCTGGACCTCATCACAATTGCCAGTGCTTTCAATCTGGCATTCACTGACCTCAGCCATGTGCTTCCCTCTAACTTCTTTGACACCAACCAAACCACGACCTCCCAATATCAACAAACTCAGGATACAAATCATCCACATTTCTATTTCAAGGCAGTTACTGAAAGGGATGCCAAAAAATACCTCCTCAAGGTGCTCGGAAAATCCAGATCAAGAGCGGACACACTTGACTTAAAGCTCATCGCCCTCACCCTTGACGATGTCCTGCACCCTCTTACCAAGATTATTAACCAGTCCCTCACGCTCTCACAGTTCCCGCTCAAGTGGAAGTCTGCCCTAGTGACCCCAGTACACAAGTCTGGGGATAGGACATTACACTGTAACTACAGGCCCATCCCCATCCTACTCCCTTTATCCAAAGCTCTTGAAAAAATCATCGCAGACCAATTGGTGGAGTACAACTTGCAGTGCCCACAGCAACACAGCTTTCGCAAAGGATATAGCACCACCTCTGCCCTCCTTGAATTTACAGGCCACATTCATCTAGCACTAGACCAAGGACAACTTGCCGGTGCCACCTTTATAGACCTCTTGAAGGCCTTCGATACAGTCAACCATCCATTACTACTGGAACAACTTGGCAACTTAGGGCTCTCTCATGATACTTTACAATGGTTCAACAGTTCTCTTTCCAACCAGTCACAACAAGTTGAGATTGGTGACTCCCTCTCCTCCAAACTACTTGTTCGGGCTGGTGTTCCCAAAGGGTCAATATTGGGACCCCTTCTTTTCAGCATCTTCCTGAACAATCTCCCTTCTGCTTGTGTTGAAAATTTTATTCTGCATGCTGATGACGCAGTGATTTTCTCTAAGAATTCTGACCCCTTCCTCTTGGAGAAACAACTGCAGGAAAATTTCACGCAAGTTGAAGCCTGGTTCGTCTCACAGAAACTAGTGCTAAATTACAAAAAAACAAAGACTATGCTGTTCCATGGCACACATAACAAACATAAACACCTGCAGCTGGCTATCAAAAACAGCTTGGGTGTGACCCTGGACCAGACGCAGACTTTCAAATACCATGGTATAACCCTGGACCCTACTCTGTCCTTCTGCAGCCATATCGATTCAGTTGTGAAATCCGTAAATATCTGTATAGGCCTTCTCTATAAACATAGACACTGCCTGACACCTGACGCCCCTAAGCTAGCAATACACAGCTCTATTGTCTCCATCATTGATCATGGGCTTGTTATCTATGGAGCAGCCACAGCTACAGCACTACGGCGAATCATTACAGTGCTGAATAGGGCCTACAGACTCCTTACTGGTGCTGCCCACCACACGCATACTTGCAACCTCTATGAACAGTCAAACTGGCTACAACTTCAGGGAAGGATTACTTTCCAAACCTGCCTATTAGCAAAAAAGTCATTGATGGGACTCGTGCCCCCTGGGGTTCAGTCTCTCTTAAGCCCAGCCAACCACCCCCATTACACAAGAAGCTCTGACAACTATTCTCTGTCTGTTCCCCGTTGTCACACCGCCCAAGGCAAGCAGCCTTTTGCAGGTAGAGCCCCTAAGATGTTTAACTCCCTGGGCAGCAAACTCACCAACTTAGGCACCCTCTGCTCGTTCAGACACAAGCTACATCAAACGCTTGTGTCCAGAGCCACCTGTGACTGTTTCTCCTAACCTCCCTGGTAGTCGCTTCTGTTCTTTGCACCTCTCTACTATCGCCACCTCTGCCTGCCACCACCCTCCCCATATCTACCCCTGCCTCTCTCCCTAGCCCTGGTCTACCACCTTCCTCTCTTACCCTCCTTCAACTCCCTTCCTCTCTCCCTTTCCTAATCTGCTCACCCCACCCACTGTTGCAATTGTTCCCCGATCCTTGCCTCCCACCCACCTTTCCTTCTACCTCCCTCCCAGTTACCCCTCTACACCCACTCTCTCTTCCACTTTCCTACACTACCTCTCACAATTGGCAGCAACTCAGTTTTTCCACTCTACCTTTCCCTTTGACAGTGCCCTTCTGGCAGCTTTAATTCATGTAAATATTATTTGTTGTGACTCATCATTCTTAAATGTATGCCTGATTGTGTTGTTCTAACTGTTATTTATACTACCTGTAGCTTTTAGACCAAGTATACCCTGTACTGAAGTTTGTATTCAAACTGCTTGCCTGCTAATTTCACACAAACTGTACTTCTATTCTTTGTAAACTGACGTGGAACCTTTGTAAAAGAGCCACTGGCTCAAAGGTATTTATCCAAAATTCTAATAAATAAATAAATATGTTTTTTATTATGCATTTTATCCCCAAATGTACTGGCACCTTCCGGTTCCATCTTTTTTGGTCCAGCTGTGGATCAATGCCCATCTCTACTCCTTGTTAGGTTTATTGTCTTCCCTTCAGCTTCCAAATCAAGCTGGCCATTGCACATGAGCCCTCCTTTGTGGTGGGGCCCTGGGACACACAGATTATAAGTCAGCATAGGTGAGCGAAGCATGGGCAGACATAGGGTGGGTGATGTCAGGGCAGTACCGACATCAGGCGGTGCAGTGCACTGATCCCCCCCTTGTCCCTTGCACCAGCCCACCTTCCTGTTAGCTCCCATGTGCTGTGGCGTTTAGGGGAGAGAGCATGACAGTGCATGGGGTTGGACCCCAGAACACACAGTTCTAGGGGCATGGATATGGTGTTCCATCCACACTCTGGCAGTGTCCTTTCCCCTTTAAATTCAGCTGGGGGCTTCCGGTGATGCCACAGAGCCAATAAGAGCTTAAGTGTTAGTCTCCCAACCCTCTGGATCAGAAAGCACCTCCATTTATAATACAAAACTGAAACTTATCATACAGATGTCAGGAGGAGGTGGCAAAATGGAGAGGAGCTCAAGATCAAGACCTAAATCGACCCACAAAAAAAAAGATGACACTGGATTGCCGTCTAATCCGAAAGGCCACTGCAGAAGTCTCTCCCAGGCAAGTGTGCATGGCTCCGACTATGATACGGAAGGGGAGGCCGAGCATCTTTCACGCTCCCAATTCAAAACCTTACTAAAAGAAATTAAAGACTCCAGAGCTGAAAACAAATGAGAGTTCCAAAACTTAAATCAAAAACTTACTAAACTTGAAACCAGGACTGACCAGGTTGAATACCGCGTTTTGGCTACCGAAGATGGAGCTTTGCAAATAGGTCATGCAGTAGAGGCTGTGCTACATCAAACCACCACTTTACAGGCCAAGTGCCTGGATCTTGAATGCCAAACTAGAAGAGAAAATCCATGGCTTTTTGGGCTTGCTGAAAATGCTGAAACTACTGTAACCCCCCTGCAAATGGGGGTTCCCAAAAAGTCTTCCATGAGCTTGCTTGAATGCTCCAAGCCTGAATGGTATTTGGCATTTAAGCGTTTATCTGTGAGTGCTTTTAGAGCCTCTGGTACTGTCTCTTTAAGAGCTGCCTGCTTGCAGACATAATTAGTTTCTATGAGGGGACTGTGTGTTTCCCTGCTTGAGTCCCACTCAAGCTGCTGCCAAATCGCTCCATTTCTGCCGTCACTAAGTGGTCAGAGTGAGCACTTTTCAAAGATGTAACTGTTTGCCAGAAATCATTTAGAGTAATAATGAAAATACAGTTTGTCTAACCTGCTTTTCTCTGCAGTCAGAACTGTGTTTGCCTAGCCCTCCATTCTGGTTGAACTGCTGAACTGGACCAATCAGTGTGGGGGACCTTTGAAATGGAGCCTGCTGCTGGCAAATCAGAACTTGGACTCTCACTGTGGAGCCAGCCACCTATGTACTGTATGGCCAATGCCTCTTGGAATTGTAGTTTGGACTTCGGTGCCTTTTTGCACCAACAGGGGGAGTCTGATTGTGAGTGACAGCAAAACCAGCCAACTGAACTGGGAGGAACTCAGAGGAGCTTAGCTAGAAGGAAGCTACATTTAAAGACTGCCTTAGAAAGATTCAGTTAATAGCTTGGCAGAAGACACCAGGAGAAAGGACTGCTGTGTGACTGGACTTCTCTACTGGGACTATATTGCCCTCCTTGAAACAACATGAGAAACAACATGAAGTCTTGCTGTATTCTGACTATTGCAGTGATATCCAACCTTTGAACTGCCCCAGAGAGGAAAGAGTTAACTTTCCATGCAAGGCATGGAACGCTGAGCTCGAGCTTGGTTGAGACTCTGTCTGTTGTTGTTTGAACCCAAACCGCCAGATTCTTTACTCCGCCTCACTGAACAGTCGCTCCGGAGATTTCTCCTTTGCTCGGTTCAATTTAGTTAGTTAAAGTGTACGTTTTCCCTCAGTTTCAACGAATTTAATCCATCTAACCTGCGGTTCAGTCTCTGTCTGTGGTATCATGAGTACTAGATAGGTTTATTATTGTTAGCTTCTGTGTGGAACTTGTAAACGTCGGATTGGTTCGGTTTGAACCGATCAGGTTTGTTAAAAAATTTTGTTCTGCTTTTTAGAGTGTGGTAACCGGTCCTTATCGGTTCTAAAAAAAACGGATTTCATTACGTTTTTTTCCACGACCCGTAACACGATCAGGAACCGATAAGGGTGTCTTGCCTGGAGGATTGCCGAAAAAAGGGTAAGTTTGGTTAGGACTGGCCATGTCTGAGAAACCCAAGAAAAAACGGGCCCACTGGGTTTCAACACTGTAGTGTGTGTGGGGAAGCCTTTGCTAAGGCTGACCCCCACACCACCTGTGTTTATTGTCTGGGGTTTGACCACCTCGATTCAGACTGCCAGATTTGCAAAAGTTTTCCCACAGTTACCCTGGAAAAGAGAGTAGGTAGGTAGGTTGAGGGAAAGGGAGGCCAAAAAGTCCGCTGACCCAGATGGCCAGCCCGGTTCGGTTCCAACCGAACCAGAAGGAGTGCCCTCTGACCACGGCGAAACTTCTTCGAGCAAAAGGAGAACCGACTCTGAGGAATCGGTTCCGGTTAAAAGAAAAAGAAGGGATAAGTCAGCCGGTTCGGATCCACAAGTTCTTTCTCCGACCGCTTATGAAATAGTCAAAACTATAAGGATTGTTCAATCGCTAACTCCGGTTCCAACCGAACCGGCACCATCGGTTAGGGGCTCGGTTCGGTCGGTTCCCCCGGTTCCGGATTATAATTTAGAGGATTTTTATGAACCGGAGGAGGAGGAAGGAGAGTATGAGGATAGTGATGGTGATTATGAAAGTCTGGATGTGCCCATTGACCCGGACATCTCCCAGACAGACCTTCAGGGGTTTCTCCTAGGCTTTCTGAGTCCCCTTCCCACTTTATGTTTTACAAAAAAGTGGCTGAAACTCTTCAGCTTCCTATGGAGGAAGCAGTAGAGGATCAGGAGGAGCCTGATTATGTTGAGATGATGGACATCCCAGAGTCCAGGAGGCTGTCTATTCCCCTCCATAGATCTTTTGGGAAACAGACATTTAAAATTTTAAAGACTCCTAATTCTATACCTCCTGTGGACAAAAGAATGGACAAGAGGTATACTCTTTCAGGCTCAGATACGGAGTTCCTTTCCCAGCAATGCAGCCATGTTGGGGTAGTGCAGGCTGCTGCCTGTGATAAGATAAATATACCCTTGGGTTCACACCCCCTAGATAAGGACTCCAGGAGGATTGATGCCATGGCAAAGAAACAGTACATGGCAGCATCTTTGCGACTCAGGCAGGCTAATTATATGGCCTACACAGCTAGATACCAGAAGTCTAGATGGGACACTGTGATGGCTCTACCTAAACAGGTCCCTGGCCAGCTTGCCAAGGAGCTGGAGCAGGTGGCTGCAGATGGTATTGAGGCATCCAAGGTGCAATTTCATGCTGCAGTGGACTCCAATGATGTTTCATCTAGAGTCATGGCTACATCTGTGGCCCTTCGTAGGATGGTTTGGCTCAGATGTACTAGCCTGTTACAGGATACCCAGACTAAGGCCATAAATGTTCCTGTTGTTGGTAATTCTCTGTTTGGGGAGCAGACAGAGAACTACATGAAGAAAATGGATGAGTAATGGACCACCTATAGGAGTGCTCAGGCCAAGGAAAGGCAAACCACTCCCCAGAGGCAGCATTCCAGGGGCAGGGGCAGGCCTTTTCGTAGGCCTTTCTACCAAGCCCAGGCCTCCTCTTCCGCCTTTGCCCAGAGGGGGTTCTTCAGATGGAGAGGCAGACGGGGTACAAGCAGGCCTGCTACCACCCCTCAGCCTAAAACCCCTGCCAAACAGGCACCCTGATGGGTTTTCCGGCCGATTCTCCACTACCGTAGAGAGCAGGCTGGCTTACTTTGTCCAGGACTGGATGTCTTTAACATCAGACAAATGGGTCCTGGAAGTAAAGTAGGACTGATTCTCAACTTCAATTTCCAAGATGAGAACCAGGTCCTTTCCACCTGCAATCCTTAGAGACCCTTGCCCTAGAGGCAGAGGTCTCTTCCCTCTTGGCTCTGAGAGCCATAGAAAGGGTTCCACCCCTACACAAGGGAAAACGATTGTACTCCAGGTACTTCCTAATTCCCGAAAAGACAGGAGAATGGCGGCCCATCCTGGATCTCAGATATTTAACAAGCACCTTTTAAAGCCAAAGTTCAAAATGGTGACTCTGGGAATAATTCTACCCTCTCTAAGGCCAGGGGATTGGCTAGTTTCCCTGGACCTCAAGGATGCCTATTTCCACATTCTCATCAGATGCTCCCACAGAAAGTACCTCAGGTTCGAGTTGCTCTCAGGCCACTATCAATTCAGAGCAATGCCCTTTGGCCTAACATCAGCTCCAAGGGTGTTCACAAAATGCCTGGCAGTAGTGGTTGCTTCCCTAAGGAGAAAAAAGATCTCCATCTTTCCATACTTGGACGACTGGCTCATAGTGGGTCAGTCTCCAGACCAAGTCAAGTCACACCTCCAGATAACTCAGCAACTGCTCACTTCTCTAGGATTCCTTCTGAATCTTTCAAAGTCAGTTCTAGAGCCAGTGCAGCTCCTCACCTTCATAGGGGCAGAGCTGGATACAATAAGAGCAAGAGCCTTCCTTCCCCTGGACAGGGCAAGGACCCTTGTTACACTGGCCTCTTCATTCGCCCTCCAGGTGTCTCGACCAGCAAGGCATTTTCTGCAGCTCCTGGGCCACATGGCTGCCTCTACAACAGTGGTCCAGGGCAAGATTTCAGATGAGGACATTCAGTTCCACTTAAGAGCCTTCTGGTTCCAGAGAAAGGATTCTCTGACCAAGCTAATCCCAGTGACTCGAACCCTGATCCAGGCTTTGCAATGGTGGCAGGATCAGGACAACCTAAAGCAAGGAGTTCCCTTTGTCACTCAATCTCATTCTCTAATCCTTACCACAGATGCCTCCCTCTTGGGCTGGGGAGCCCACTTGGGGGATCTGATCACCCAAGGGTTGTGGTCACCTCAAGAATCTCTGCTTCACATCAATCTCTTAGAGCTCAGAGCAGTGTTTCTAGCACTTCAAGTTTTTTCCAAGTCTGTTCAGAACAAAGTGGTTCAGATCAGGACAGACAATACCACCACAATGTGGTACATCAACAAGCAAGGGGGCACTCGGTCTATGGCCTTGTGCACAGAGGCAATGAAGTTGTGGTCTCTGGCCTATTCCCTGAATACCTCTCTGATAGCAGTGCACCTCCCAGGGAAGGACAATGTCCTGGTAGATGCTCTCAGCAGGATATCTGAGGGCCATCACGAATGGTCCCTAGATCCCCTGATTCTGAAGGTGATCTTCTCCAGATGGGGCACCCTGCAGATAGATCTTTTTGCAGCCCCAGACAATCACCAACTTCCTCTTTTTTGCTGCAGACCCCCAGTGTTGGGCTCAGTCCCCCTGGATGACCTAGTTCTCAATTGGGAAGGGAAGTTCCTGTATGCTTTTCCCCCCTTCCCTCTCCTGTTCAAGGTACTAGTCAAAATCAAGTCTCAACCCTGCAAAGTGATTCTGATTGCTCCAGACTGGGCCAGACAGCCCTGGTACCCTCTCTTGCTGTCCTTAGCAGTCCACCTTCCCCTGTCTCTTCCCAGGAATTTCAACCTGTTAACATGTTCTCAGGGGAGGGTTTGGTATCCGAATCTCAAATCTCTCAATCTCAAGGCCTGGCTCTTGAAGAGTTAGAGTTTGCTGATTTGCATCTCTCTCAAGGTGTTCTGGATATTTTAAAGGCTTCTGGGAAGCCTTCCACCAGAAAGTCTTACAACTCCAAATGGAAAAGGTTTACTATTTGGTGCTCTGGGAAGCATATTTCTCCAGAGTCTACTGGGTTGCCTACAGTCCTTGACTATATGGTTCATCTCAATAGCTTGGGACTCAGACCAGCTACACTTAGAGTGCATCTGGCAGCTGTCTCTGTCTTCTTGTCAGCAGGCAAGCACTCTTCCCTTTCAGCTCATCCTGTATTCTGTAAATTCTTCAAGAGATTGCTGCATACCAATCCTCCCTTCAGGGACCCTGCCTCTGCCTGGGACCTTAATGTTTGCATTGCTCAGCTTATGCAACCCCCTTTTGAGCCTTTGTCCTTATCAGAGCTTAAGTACTTGACTTGGAAAACTGTGTTCTTGATAGCCATTACTTCTGCCAGACGCATAAGTGAGTTACAGGCCCTGTCAGTGGAGCCTGATTTTATCTCTTTCCATAGAGATAAGGTGGTCCTCAGGACTAATAGGAAGTTTTTGCCTAAGGTGGTTTCAGATTTCCACCTTAACCAGTCTATGTGTCTTCCTGTTTTCTTCACTGACCATTCCTTCTCTGGGGAGAGGAGGCTGCACAGCCTGGATGTGAAAAGGGCCCTTAGCTACTACATAGAGCACACCAAGGGTCACAGGTTTGACTCCCTCCAACTGTTCCTCACTTATGGTGAGGTTGGTAAGGGAAAACCTGCCACTAAGAGATCTATTTCTAGGTGGATTGTCTCTTGTATACAATTTTGCTATGAAAAATTAGGTAGGATCCCACCCTCAGGCCTGAGGGCTCACTCTACCAGAGGTACAGCTGCTTCTCTGGCTGCTGCCAGGGATATTCCTATCTTACAGATTTGTCAAGCAGCCACCTGGAAAACAGTACATACTTTCACCAAGCATTACTCTCTGGATATCCAGGCTAGGAGTGATGCTCGGTTTGGCACAGCAGTGCTTCAGAGCCTGTTCCCGAAGTAGGTTCTGTCCCTCCTTCATGGAGGTACTGCTTGGTAGTCTGCAATAGTCAGAATACAGCAAGACTTCATGTTGTTTGAAGAAAAAATTACTCACCTTAGTAATGTTGTTTCTTCTAATGGAGTCTTGCTGTATTCTGACCTCCCCCTCCCCTCTTAGAACCTGGGTTTTGGGATGTGGGTGGGCAGGAACAGTGTTGGCACCCTAGAGGTGCCCCCCTTTTTCTCACCCTCTTATTTTTGGGTATGTGTTGTGTTTTGTTTTTGGGTTTGCCTGACTTGAGTCTTTGCCTTGGAACCAAAAACCTTTTTATTAGATTTGTTGCCAGTTGGCTAGTGTAAGTTTACAGTTTCCACACAGGGCGCCCAGTGAGTTTAGTTCGAAAGATCTGGCGGTTTGGGTTCAAACAACAACAGACAGAGTCTCAACCGAGCTCGAGCTTAGTGCTCCATGCCTTGCATGGAAAGTTAACTCTTTCCTCTCGGGGCAGTTCAAAGGTTGGATATCACTGCAATAGTCAGAATACAGCAAGACTCCATTAGAAGAAACAACATTACTAAGGTGAGTCATTTTTTCTTCCCCCACCCAAAGCTAGTTCTACTTTTATAGGCACAGGATTTGACTGACAACAGGAACTTCCTGTTTGGGAGCAGGAAGTGAGTGACCACAGAGCCACCAAAGACCCTCCATCCTAAAAGGGCAAGAGTAGCTCTCTGGCCCCCTCTAGCTGCTGGAGGTCTGCTTCTGAGCAAGTAAGGGGTCTACTGAGAAATATAGGATATTCTTGTCTCAGAACAGGACAGTCAGGAGCTTAAAGGGCACACACGGCAGAAGAAGTAAGAGAGGAGAGAGAGGAAAAAAACAGAGGAAAGAAGTAAGGATTGCAAACAGTTAAGGGCCAGAAATAAGACATGATTGGAGTGGTGCAGTACAGTGGCTGTGGGCAGCAGTCTTCGGGGAGACGTTCTGAGGATACGGTATTGTCCCATCTGCAGGCACCTCTCTGGGCTGAGCGAGAGGTTGCTCATCTCAGGCTGAGTTGGCCAGGATTTGTGGGACCTCCTCTTCCATCCAGGGACCACCAGTGCCACTGCCGTTGCCTCAGAGGTTGCCAAGAAAGAGGAGCGGTTGGACCACAGTGGACTCAGGGAGGGTGAGGGTGGTGGAACAGAGACGCATCCCTCCAGTTGTACCTCTCCACAATTCCTATACCATTCTGGCAAAGTGTGGTTCCTCTATGGAGGCACCTGCAGTGGAGACCAAGGAGGATGCTGGGAACCTCCACAAAGGAGACCCACAGTAGGGTAGCAGGGGACCCTGCAGGGGAAGGAAACAACTCCTGGTGGGGCACTTCATTGTTAGAAAGCTAGAACTGGGGGAGGAAGAGGGAGGGAGGTAATGCCTGCCTGGTGCCATGGCTTGGAGGGACAGGGCGAATCCTCAGGATTGCGGAGCAGCTGCACAGGGAGGGAGCTGGATGTCATTGTCCACCTAGGGACAAATGACCTGGCCAAGAAAGGGATTAGAGAAGTGCAGGAAGAGTTTGTGGAATTGGGAGGGGCTTAGACAAGTAGCACGACGTAACCTTCTCGGAGGTGCTGCCCATCTATGGTGTAGGAGAGGCTAGGGTGTTCCGCTGCATGGGATTCAATCAGTGGTTGAAAAACTGGTGTGGAGCTCAGGGATTTGGCTTCATTGGGGACTAGGGGTCCACCTGGAGTGATGCAAGCCTATACTGGCATGATGGGCTGCCTCTGTCCAGGAGGGGAACCAGGATCCTAGGTGATAGGTTTAAATGCTTCAGTGGCAAGCATTTAAACTAGCCAAGGGGGGAGGCACTGGAAAGGAGCAGGAAATCCTAGCCCCCAAACAATCATGGTAGTAAGTGCGGTAAACACCAACATAGAGGTGTTGATAGGGAGAAGGCAGGGTAAATGGAGAAAGTGACAAAGGCAAGAAGGACAGGGATGGGGCAAAAGGAGTAAGGTCATCCAGGAAATGGAGGTGTGAGCACCAATGCCCGTAGTCTGGGCAACAAGCTCCCTGAGCTGGTGGCCTTGATGGAAGAGGGATGCCTGGATATCGAGGCAGTCACAGAAACATGGTACACAGAGAACCATGACTGGGATAAGCACATACCAGGTACATAACCTACAGGAGAGATAGGCAGGGAGAAGAGGGGAGTGAGGCTCTTGCGTAAAGGAAGGGATAAAAGCAACTGAACAAAAGAGTAAACAGGGAGGAGAGGAGGCACTGTGGGTCACCTTGGAGACTGAAATGACACCACAATCCTCACAGGGGTTGTGTACAGACCCCATGTCAGGGGAGGGAATGGACAAGGATATGATAGAAGGCATTCTTAGAATGGCAGAGAAAGGGGAGATACTATTGATGGGAGACCTGAATATGCCAGATGTTAACTGGAGCACATTTGCTGCAGCCACATCCAAGAGCAGGGCCATTCTTGATGCCCTACAGGTGGCAGGCCTCAGACAGCTAGTTTCGGAACCCACTCATGAGGGAGCAATCTTAGTCCTCGTACTCTCAAAGCGGGGGCAGTGAGAGAATCTCAGATCTATAAGTGGGTTGCCATCTGGGAACAAGTGACCATCAAACAGTGTAGTTCACATTAAACTCAGCTACAGAGTCAAGCCATACAAAAGTGAAGGTATTGGACTTTAGAAGGGCTGACTTTGGCAAGATGGGAGAGTGCCTCAGAAAAGCACTAGCAAACAGGCTAGAAGGAGGTGTGGAGCAACAATGGGGAATCATCAAAACTGCCATCACAGAGGCAACAAGCCTTTGTGTAGCAAATAAACAAATCAAAATGAGAAAAAGCCACTATGGTTCTCAAAAGAGGTGGCTGTGAAAGTCAGAAGAAAAGAGGCATTCCGGAAGTATAAGGAAACACAGAAGGAGCAGGACAGAGAGCTGTACCAGTTAAGGCAGAAGGAAGCAGGGAGGGAAGTCAGAATAGCAAAGGCCCAAACTGGGGAAAAGATAGCCAACTCAGTTAAGAAGGATAAAACCTTTTATAGGTACATCAAGCGGCGTAGAAAGACAAAGTGAGGATAGTGATGCTGAATAGAATGAGCGTGTGGCTGTGCAGAGGGGACAGTGAAAAGCAGGGACATTGAATGAATATTTCTGCTCAGTGTTCACAAAAGAGGAGGGAAAGTGCCTAATCCAATTAACAAAAGCACTCTTGATAGGGAGGGTCGATCCCAGTCCTTTCACAGAAGAAAGGTTCTGCAAGAACCCTAAAACTGAAGGTGGACAAAGCAATGGGTCCTGATGGAATCTACCCCAGAATTCTAAAAGAATTATGGAGGAACTAGTGAAACCACTGGCTACTCTTTTAATAAATCATGGAGGATGGTGTGGTACCCGAGGACTGGAGGAAGGCGATATGATTCCTCTTCACAAAAGTGGGACCAAGACAGAGGCAGGAAATTACAGACCTGTCAGTCTGACCTCTGTGGTAGGGAAAGGATGGAGTCACTTGAAGGAAAGAATAGTTAGTACCTAGAGGCCAGTGGGGCACGGGACCCAAGGCAGCATGGGTTCACAGCGGAAGGTCATGTCAGACGAATCTAATAGAGTTCTTTGACTGGGTGACCAAAGTAGTAGACCAGGGAGGGCTGTGGACATGGCCTACCTAGACTTTAGCAAGGCATTTGACATAGTCCCACACAAAGATTAATAGTCAGATTAACCAGCCTGGGGTGGGTCCCAGGCTGGTAGGCTAATAAAAACATTGGCTGCACAACAGGACACAGAAGGTAATTGGAAATGGAGTCCACTCTGAAGAAAGAGGGGTTACTAGTGGGCACCGTGAGGGTTCAGTATTGGGTCCAGACCTTTTAATGTCTTCATCAGTGACATTGTAGAGGGACTGGAAGGAAAGTATGCCTTTTGCAGATGACACAAAGATCTGCAACAGAGGTTGATACACAAGGAGGCATGGAAAGGATGAGAAGGGACTTGCCAAGGTTGGAGGAATGGTCAGAAGTATGGCAGCTAGGATTCAATGCAAAGAAGTGCAAAATAATACACCTGGGAAACAAGAACCCAGGGGAAGAATACACAATGGGGGGAGGTAGTAACAACAACAAAATAGGAAAGGGACCTGGGAGTAATTATATCAGATGACCTTAAGGTTAGCAAGCAATGTGAGAAGGTATTAGGGAGGGCTGGGGGTATACTGGGATGCATAGGGAGAGGCATCAGCAGCAGAAAACAGGAAATTGTTATCCCTCTGTACAGACAGTTGGTGAGACCCCATCTGGAGTACTGCGTCCAGTTCTGGAGACCCCATCTCCGCCAGGACATAGACAGGATAGAGGCAGTCCAGAGGAGGGCAACTAAAATGGTGCAGGGTCTGCAAGAAAAGCCATATGAGGAGAGACTAAAGGAGCTTAATATGTATACCCTTGAGGAAAGAAGGGAGAGGGGGGACATGATAGAAACTTTTAAGTACCTCAGTGGAATCAACAAAGTCCAAGAGGGTAGCATCTTTCAGAAAAAGAGACGTGCAAGAACAAGGGGACACAATTTAAAGATAGAAGGGGGGTTCAGGGGCAATGTGAGGAAGTATTATTTCACAGAGAGGGTAGTGGATGCATGGAACAGCCTTCCTGAGGAGGTTGTGGGGTCTAAAACTGTGGGAGAATTCAAGAATGCATGGGACAGACATAAGGCAATTCTTGTGGGGGGTAGGAAGATATAGGCTGTTGGTTAACTAGGATCTGCAGCTTATCCAATAGGTAGGAAATGGCAGACTGGGTGGGCCAAGCGGTCCTTATCTGCTGTCAAAGTCTATGTTTCTATGTATTGCCCGGCTCTCTCTACTGGAAAGATCAGATGAGGTGAGACAGTGAAGAGAAAAGGAGCTATGTGCTTCTGCGGTATATAGTTTTAGCATGGTAAGCACGTGTAAGGCCCTGAGTTTTGTTCTGCAGCCTGTGCAAGCACCTGTTCAGACTCAGTCCGACCTGTGAAGAGAATCAAGGAGATCTGAAGAGCAGAAACCAGGCTCACCCTGTAGAAGACTGGAGAAATTGCTGAATCACGCTCGGTCTGTCAGGAACTGAATCTGCTGTGTGTTCTCCCGGGTATTGTGCAGTAACTGCAATCGGGATAGAGAAGCAGCCTGCCTGATATAGTACTTTCCTTTTACTTATAAATGTGTGTAGTGCTTGTGGGGAATCGCGTTTCAAATCCCCTGTACAGTGAATTGAGTGCATGAAGCTGGAAGTAAACCCCAGCTTAATCCTGACTACATCTATTTGCTCTAAACTGCAGTGGGGTCCAGTCACAAGGACCTTTTCCACATGTTCTGCTCCTCCTGGCAATGCAGGACAATCTGCTTTCCATCCAGTTCCCATCATTGAGTCTGTGAGTACAAAGCAGGGTAGCTCCCTGCCATCTGTTTATCAAATTGCAAGTGTGTCATCTATTTGTTGCTGTTTCATTTCTTCACGAACTGAGCCATCTGGCTCCGGATTACAATTGGGCATTGTGCAAGTGTTTTTCCATCACAGGGCCCCATCCAGCTGCACCGATCCTGGCTAGCCCCCCCCCCCATCCTGGGTACCCAGTGAAAGCGACAATTTGGGACAGCAACCTGAACGCCTCTAGATTTGAATTCTACAACCGATCATTGAAGAAATATGCAATTACCTGCTCGAGTTTTCCTAGCACCGCTGTGTCTTGGAACCCGATATGCAGTCTTCGCTGTTCAGTAAGTACTATTACCGGATGAGACACTGACGTGTCTGCTTCATAAATCTAATGGTGCCCAGTGTTTTGGACTAGACAACAACCAGAGTCCAGCTTCAAGTTTTATCCCACGCTATTTGTGAGCTTTACCAGTTGCTTTTCATGCCTCTTATGACTCATACATGCGATTCGGCACAGCTTGCGCTTGAATTACTGAAAACTGACTGACCGACTCTACTGGGCTCACACCACAGCTACTGTTCATTTTTCTTTTTTGAGAGGCTAACTTTAAAATGTGTTGGTGATTTTACAACGAAGACTGATCCTTGGGTTGGTTGACTAAGGGTTCAGAGGGGTAATACAGTTTTAGGGGGGTTTTCAGCATTACATATTTTGGTCGTGACAATACCCCTCATGTAACGCTGTTCTAAGGTAGGCACAAGAAAACCCATTGTATATGTATCTTACTCCCCCACATCCCTTTACTGAATAGCAGCTAGCAAGGTTAGGGGCTCACCAGTTCATGGTATTTAACAGCCCAGTACTATAGTTTCTCTTTTAGAGTCTGGTACATCCCTGCCCGATATAAAGCAGGGGGGCTCCAACCCCTTCATTTCAGTCTGATTAAGAAAGAAGCAATTCATAAGTTGGGGGAAGATGAGAAGCTGTAACTGTTGTGAAGGGAGACACTATATCTAATTAATTAGTGTTTAACTAAAGATTACATCTGTGTTTTCTTTTTTACTGGGTAAAGTTTTACAAGTTAGGGTCAGATACTATTTAAGTTGATGTTAATTCTTTTCTAGGCTCCAGAATATCAGTGAGCATTTCTAAAGTATGACATTGCAGAGGTGTTAGTTCAAGGTAGTTCACGTTTATTGCAGGAAAACTCTGTTAAGCAAGCTCATTCACAAGGAGGTCCTCAGACAGGTATACAGACAAGTACACAATACATATAGATAATTACATATGTAACCCCCCCTGCAAATGGGGGTTCCCAAAAGACTTCCAGGAGCTTGCTTGAATGCTCCAAGCCTGAATGGTGTTTGGCGTTTAAACCATTTATCAGTGAGTGTTTTTAGAGCCTCTGGTACTGTCTCTTTAAGAGCTGTCTGCTTGCAGACATAATTAGTTTATATGGGGGGACTGTGTGCTTCTCTGTTTGAGTACCACTCGAGCTGCTGCCAATTCACTCCATTTTTGCAGTCACTAGGAGTGCAAAGGGAACCTATCTGAAAGATGTAACTGTTTGCCAGAAATCATTTAGAGTAATAATGAAATTACAGTTTGTCTAACCTGCTTTCTTTGCAGTCAGAACTGTGTCTGCCTAGTTCCCCATTCTGGTTTTGAACTGCTGAACTGGACCAATCAGTGTGGGTAAGCTAGCTCTAAATGGTGCCTTGGACGAATCAGAACTTGGACTCATAATCTGAGCCAGCCACAAGAGGATTGTATGGGCAGTGACTCTGGGAGATGTATGTAACCCCTAGATGGCGCTATCCCAGGGGCTACTACCCCTGCCTGATTTGCCACTAACAGGTTGAGGGGCCTGGATCCAATGGCGGGTGCCTCCACCCAGAGGTCAGGGTTTGCAATAGTTAAACTAACTTGGTCACAGCCCTCTGGGACACTGCAACCCCCCTTTCTTCCCACTAGTGGCCCACACAATATATCAGAATTACCTTCACAGTATACACTTACCCCCAGGTCTGGTTCCGCACTGGGACCTCCTGTGAAATGAGATACAGTGCAACAATCACAGTACAGTACTTTAACATAGACAAATACCTCAGGCAGTATAACTTTGCTGAAACAAGCAGCTCTGATTTATTTAGGGATATAACAAGGACAGGGGAAATCAGGTTAATTAGCTTATCACTCTAATAATCTACCTATGGCTCTGTGCACAGGCCTATCCCTATCAGTTACTGTCCTGGGTACCCAAGCCCTAGTGGCTAGTCCAAACCGTGGCAGCTGGTAGGGCCCTTTCACACAGAGAGAAAGGAGAATTAAACAGTCAGCAGTACAGTAATTCCATTTGGATTTAATGTGGCAATTCAACAGGGAAGCGACCCTGAATTAGTACTCACGACCTCCAAATAAGATAGGGTCCTTCAATGTCAGCAGGGCTCACTTGAGGTACACAAACCTTCATCACATCCATATAAAAGAAAGCACTATACCAGGCAGGCTGCATCTGTATCCCGATCGCAATTACTGCACAATACCGGAGAACACACAGCAGATTCAGTTCCTGACAGACCGAGTGCAATTTTCAGCAATTCCTCCAGTCTTCTACAGGGTGAGCCTGGTTTCTACTCTTCAGAGATCCTTTGATTCTTTTCACAGGAGCAGTTCAGTCCTAACAAGCTGTTACACAAGCTGCAGACCGAACTCTGGGCCTTACACACGTTTTTGACTAAAACTGCACACTGAAAAAGCACAGGGCTCCTTCCTTCTTCACTGCCAAAGCTCAACTGAAACTCCAACCGACAAAACCGGCACTTCCTTTGAGTTCCTCCCAGTTCTTGACTGGATTGGCTGTCACTCACAATAGACTGCTGCTGTTGGTCCAAAAGGCACTGAAGTCTAAACTACATCTCCCAGAGTCACTGCCCATACAATCCTCTTGTGGCTGGCTCAGATTATGAGTCCAAGTTCTGATTCGTCCAAGGCACCATTTTAGAGCTAGCTTACCCCACACTGATTGGTCCAGTTCAGCAGTTCAAAACTAGAATGGGGAACTAGCAGACAGTTCTGACTGCAAAGAAAGCAGGTTAGACAAACTGTAATTTCATTATTACTCTAAATAATTTCTGGCAAACAGTTACATCTTTCAGATAGGTTCCTTTGCACTCCTAGTGACTGCAAAAATGAAGTGAATTGGCAGCAGCTTGAGTGGTACTAATCAAGAAACACACAGTCCCCACATAAACTAATTATGTCTGCAAGCAGACAGCTCTTAAGAGACAGTACCAGAGGTTCTAAAAACACTCACTGATAAATGGCTTAAATACCAAACACATTCAGGCTTGGAGCATTCAAGCAAGCTCCTGGAAGTCTTTTGGGAACCCCCATTTGCAGGGGGGTTATATGTAGTTTAGACTTCGGTGCCTTTTTGGACCAACAGCAGCAGTCTATTGTGAGTGACAGCCAATCCAGTCAAGAACTGGGAGGAACTCAAAGGAAGTGCCCGGTTTTGTCTGTTGGAGTTTCAGTTTAGCTCTGGTAGTGAAGGGGAAAGGAACCCTGTGCTCCTTCAGTGCACAGTTTTAGTCAAAAAAACATGTGTAAGGTCCAGAGTTCTGGTCTGCAGCTTGTGTAACTGCTTGTTAGGACTGAATCCGTCCTGTGAAGAGAATCAAAGGATATCTGAAGAGTAGAAACCAGGCTCACCCTGTAGAAGACTGGAGGAATTTGGAATTGACTCGGTCTGTCAGGAACTGAATCTGCTGTGTGTTCTCCGGTATTGTGCAGTAATTGCGATCGGGATACAGATGCAGCCTGCCTGGTTTAGTGCTTTCTTTTACCATATAAATGTGTGAAGAGGTTTGTGTACCTCAAGTGAATCCTGCTGCCATTAAGTGACTTTTGCCTGTGACTGTTTACCATATAAATGTGTGAGGAGTCTCTTGGAGCTCAAGAGTAGCCCTGCTGACATTGAAGGACCCTATCTTGTTTGGAGGTCGTGAGTACTAATTCAGGGTCGCCCTGTTGAATTGCCACATTAAATCCAAATGGAATTACTGTACTGCTGACTGTTTAATTTTCCTTTTCTCTGTGTGAAAGGGCCCCTACCAGCTGCCACAGTTTGGACTAGCCACTAGGGCTTGGGTACCCAGGGACAGTAACTGATAGGAATAGGCCTGTGCACAGAGCCATAGGTAGATGAGTAGAGTGATAAGCTAATTAACCTGATTTCCCCCTGTCCTTGTTATATCCCCCTAAATAAATCAGAGCTGCTTGTTTCAGCAAAGTTATACTGCCTGAGGTATTTGTCTATGTTAAAGTATTGTACTGTGATTGTTGCACTGTATCTTATTTTACAGGAGGTCCCAGTGCCTGAACCAGCCCTGGGGGTAAGTGTATACTGTGAAGGTAATTCTGATATATGTGGGCCACTAGTGGGAAGAAAGGGGGGTTGCAGTGTCCCAGAGGGCTGTGACCAAGTAAGTTTAACTATTGCAAACCCTGACCTCTGGGTGGAGGCACCCGCCATTGGATCCAGGCCCCTCAACCTGTTAGTGGCAAATCAGGCAGGGGTAGTAGCCCCTGGGATAGCGCCATCTAGGGGTTACACATAACAATACTTAGCATGCAATAAAAGTTCCACCAGGTACAAAATGTTCCTGATAAAAAGTAACACTGATGATATAGAGAGTGTGAACCTATGGTAACATGTGGCATGTTGGTGTGCTTGAACAATCTGTTCAATTTTTCTGAGCCCGTGAACACATATATTACCAGTCACCAATTCATTTGAACCTCACTGAGGCTCCGGAAGAGGGCCCCTCTAACTAAGAGAAGTTGATTCTCCTTTTCTCTCCCTTTACCACTCAAAACTATACACCTGCTGTAAAATAGGAGGGGAGCAGAAGTCTGTCCTGACAGACTTTCATCCTTGGAAGTACATGAGTTCCAGATTTGTTACTAGTTCAGCCCGGTTGGCAAGGTTTATTGCTATATTCGCAGTTCAGATGTTTGTTTTATGAATAACAGGAAATTTTGGTCCAATGTTGCTTATTTACATTAGGATTGTGCACCTCATTGTGGAAGAGGTGTCTACTATACAGACGTATACTAAATATGCTCATGGATCCTAAAACCTCAATAATCTGTTTATATAATGTGCACTGCTTAACACACCCGGTGAAACAAAGCAAGGTCCTAAGCTTTTGTAAGCATACTAAAGCTGATTTCCTATTTTTGCAGGAGACCCACTTGTCTCCCTCTGAACATCAGAAATTATCAAAATTTGGGTTCCCCTTGATAGCAACAGCTTCCTATAAATCAGGGATACGAAGGGGTGTTGCAATACTAGTGCCCAAGCAGGTCCCTTTTGAATTATTGGATACACGGGCAGATAAGAAGGGTCGATACATCCTGATCAAGGATGTGCTGCAAGGTGTGAGGCTTACCCTGGCATCAGTGTATTTTCACCCTGGCTCTGACCTAGCGATATACCGTTCTTTCTTGTTCACACTACAAGAATAGGCAGAGGGTGATATTATCTGTGGTGGTGACTTTAACTTAACTTTTAACGCGCAACTTAACTCCACCTCCAAGATACCCGGGGTGCACACTGTGTGGCAGAAGAGGGGCTTAAGATGATGGGGGGTGGGGGGGTTAGGTTATTTGGACATTTGGCGACAGCTACATGGCAGGCAGAGGGATTTCACCTTTTATTTAGCGGTCCACCAAATGTATTCACGAATTGATTATTTTTTTACTCCGAAAGAGGTAATAAATAAGGTGAAAGGACTGCTGGGTTGGTGATTTTACTTTGTCAGATCATGCTCCTGTATTTCTAAAACTACAGTTAGGGAATTTCTGCAAAAATACATGTTTGCACCTAAATAACTCTCTTTTCCAAGGCCCTGAAGTCAAAGAGCTGATTACAAAGACCTTTGAACAAGAACTTAGGGATAATAATAATCCTGTCACCTCTCCAGCTATCTTGTGGGACACGATGAAAGCTATACTCAAGGGAAAGTTTCTAGAACTATCCATCCAAAAGAAAAAAGACAGGGAGTCATGGAGGAAAGAGCTAACGGCACATATTCAAGCCCTAGAAACCCTGCAGAACACAAAAGTGGATAAAAGGAGAACTAAAGAACTAAAAATCCTAAAAACTGAGCTAAATTCACTATTGGAATTTTTTGTTGCGCAAAAAATAATATTTTTAAAACAAAAGTTTTATGATGGAGGTCCCAAATCGCTGAAATTATTAGCCAGTAGGTTGCGAATACAAAAGGCAAAGGCGCCAATTACAGCCATACAACACCCGATGAAACATCAGACCTTGTGTGTGGTCCCTGAAGTGGCAGAAGCCTTTAGGTCCTCCTACGCTATGCTTTAGACTCCAGACCATTCCCCGAAGAAGATACCGTAGTAGCATTCTTTCAGGGCTTAGCACTCCCAAAGCTTACCCAAGTCCAGAATACAAAGTTGATAGCTCCAATTACAGGCTCAGAGATAGCAGCTGAAATTGCAAAACTGAAAACGGAAGTGTCCCGGTACTGATGGATGACCAGGAGAATTTTATGTAACCCTGGTGCCATCCATCTGAAGGGCTACACTACCCCTTGAGACAACTTGAGCTAGACAAAGCTTGAGTCATGGCTTTCTCTACCCTTTTAGTAGACTTCCTTGGTTGCAAAGCTGAAACTGTAACTCTCATATACTTGAGACACTTTACATTTTGGCAAAACTGATCTCTGTAGCTCTTTCAGGCTCACAACTACATTATACTCAGTCCCTTGTGGATTTGCTGGTGTTAGCAGATCCAACTGGACAATTACTGGACCTCACAGGCAAAGTCAGAGAGAGCCACGTGCTCTGGGTACTCCCCCTGCAGTCCTGTAGGCATTCTCACAACAGTAACATTAACAGTTTTTAAATCTGGACCCTTCTCTGGTCGTCTAGCAGATTTCTACCCTCTCTATGCCTTGGTTAGATGCAGGGTGCAGACAGTCACAATCAGTAGGTTCTGGGCTTCGCTGCCCCTAAAGATTTCTCAAACTTGCAGTTGTAAGTAGTGGTTTACTCACTCTGATTAATTGCAGAATGGCTTTCTTTCTCTGAGGATTCAGGCTTCATCAGCATTGTCACTGCTGAGGCAGAACACTGTGCAGCTCTCTCACAGCTGAAGGTTCCAGTTTACCCATGTTTTTCCCAAAAATGTGGAAGGGTGCTTGCCAGCCCTGGAGGACAATTTCCGGCAACCCCCAGGCTAGCGACTTCCACCTGCAGCCACTTGTCTCTCTTGGGAAAAGAAAAGCCCGCTCCCCTGTGGAGGGGCTTGCACTGGATTGCTAGGCCCATTCTGGAGTAAAGGGCCTGAGCCCCAACCCCTGTGGGTGGCTCCCGCTCAAACTACCTCTCAGCCTGGAAAACACAGTCTTTTATGGAGTCCTTCTGAGGCTCCCTATTGGCTGAGGCTACTTGTGTGCCCACAAACGATTGGCTGATACTGCTTGTCAGTCCATAAAATGAATATTCACTAGCCTCACCTGTTGCACAATAGGCCCCCTGTTTTGATGCCTGAATTAGGTCCCTGCAATTTCCCCATAAGCACTTGGCAATGTCCCAAAAGTCTCTGACACTGTCCGAGCACTCCTTGCCTGAAATCCTGGCTTTTTACGATTGGCTGTTGCTGCACAGAAATGGCTGCTAATACACACAGTCCCTTTGTAGTTTAACACAGTCCTAAATATAAAGTCCTGGTGCAGCCAGAATAATTACTTTATTAAATTGCTTGCCCCACAGATCAGTAGTCCCTTCTGTGCCCTTTTGGCCGTGGCCCAGTTTATACATATTAGTTCAGTCCTTTAGCCTGTCACTGCTGCACTAATCAAGTGCCCCCTGGGCAGCAGGCAGGCTTTTATCCGAGTCCCAATGCTTACTGCCTGGTGCAGCCAGCATATTTATTTTATTTAGATCATTCTCCCCTTAACTGATAGCCCCTTTAGTGTCCCTGGGTGAGCTGCCCTCCTAACACTATTATTTACATTATTTCAGCGGCAGCATCCCCTGAAACTTGCAGCTCCCTGTAACAACATGGACCTGCTCATGAATATTAATGTTCTGCTCATCAGTATTCATGATGCTGGGTCAGGATCTTTAACACACATGGCGCTCTTTATTTAATTAAATTAGCGGCTCCCTCCAGGCCACTAGCATCAATGGCCCCCTACACCAGCCTATTTAGGGGCTGGGACCACCAGAGGAGCCACCCATTGACCGCAGTTGCAGTCCAAATCTAAAGCGCATTTCTTTGAGTGTTAAGGGAGCCCACCAGCCTGCCCAAATGCTGGCAGCTCACAGTCCTGCTCTGCGAGCCCTAGAGGGGCTAAAGAGGCACAGGGGCATCTATAAGGAACTGGGGACACATTTTGGACTGGGGCTGTGGTGGTAAGAACAGGGACAAATACGGGAACAGCAGGCATCGGGAAGCACTCCAGAAGTGGGAGCAGAACAGGAGAAATAGGCAATTAAGGTAGGCTTCCATTTGGGGGAGGTTATACTGTCCCCAGCCTTCAAAGCTTGGTGTCCGCGCCAAGCATATGCAAAACCTGGCACCCAATAAGTGGCTTTCAAGCAATTGCAAACATTTAACCAGTTTGAACTAAACATATGGCTCCCTAGCCAGCATGGGTTACCACACATCCTATTCTATACAAATACTTCCTATCTAAGCAACAATAAACATTTTTGAACAATTGTGAGCATTTCTAGATGTTACATTTTCCCCGGGGACCCTTGCATTAACAGATTTTACAATGGAATAAATATTCGGTGCAATTCCACTTACCCCACTAACATTCACTGACCAGCAGTAAGCAGCCTAGAGCAGATTTTGGCGCCAAAACACATTCCCATTAACTTACAAAGGGTGGCAGCCATTTTATGGGTCCCAAAGCTTAGGAACTGGGGGGTCCATGTTAGGCGTGACATGGTATATAGGAGATCCCAGTGGTGCCTCCATTCGTGTGACCCTGGCACCATCCATCTGAAGGGCTACACTACCCTTTGAGATAATTTGAGCTAGACAAAGCTTGAGGTATGGCTTTCTACCCTTTTAGTAGACTTCCTTGGTTGCAAAGCTGAAACTGTAACTCTCTTAGACTTGAGACACTTTACGTTTTGGTAAAACTGATCTCTGTAGCTCTCTCAGGCTCACAACTATATTATACTCAGTCCCGTGTAGATTTGCTGACATTAGCAGCTCCAACTGGACAATTACTTGACCTCACAGGCAAAGTCAGAGAGAGCCACGTGCTCTGGGTACTCCCCTTCCAGTCTTGTAGGCGTTCTCACAACAGTCACATTAACACTTTTTAAATCGGGACCCTTCTCTGGCCACTTAGCAGATGTCCACCCTCTCTATGCCTTGGTTAGGCACAGGGTGCAGACAGACTGTCACAATCAGTAGGTTCTAGGCTTCACTGCCCCTTAAAGATTTCTCAGACTTGCACTTGTAAGTAGAGGTTTACTCACTCAGATTCATTGTGGAATGGCTATGCTTCTCTGAAGTTTCAGGCTTCATCAGCACTCTCACTGCTGAGGCAGAATGTCGTGCAGTTCTCTCACAGCTGAAGGTTCTGGTTTACTCATGTTTTTCCCAGTCCTTAGCCTTTCGCTGCTGCCATAATCAAGTGCCCCCAGGCTGCAGATAGGCTTTTGTCTGAGTCCCAGTGATTACTGTCTGATGCAGCCAGCATATTTATTTTATTTAAATCATTCTCCCCTTAACTGATCGCCCATTTAGTGTCCCTGGGAGTGCTGCCCTCCTGACACTGTTATTTACATTATTTCAGCAGCAGCATCTCCCAAAACTTGCAGGTTCCTGTAACAAAGTGGACCTGCTCATGAATATTAATATCCTGCTCATTAATATTCATGATACTGGGTCAGGACCTTTAGCGCATGCAGCGCTCTTTATTTAATTAAAGTAGCAGCTCCGTCTAGGCCACCAGCCTCACCGGCCCCCTATACCAGCCTATTTAGAGTCCGGGACCACTGGAGGAGCCACCCGTTGACCGCAGTTGCAGTCTGAATCTAAAGTGCATTTCTTTGCACTTGAAGGGAGTCCGCCAGCCTGCTCAAATGCTGGCAGCTCACGATCCTGCTCCACGAGCCCCAGAGAGGTTAAATAGGCACAGGGGCATCTACACGGAACTGGGGACACATTTTGGACTGGAGCTGTGGTGGTAAGAACAGGGACAAATATAGGGAACAGCAAGCAATGGGAGGCACTCCAGAAGCAGGAGCAGAACGGGAGAAACGGGCAGTAAAGGTATGTCCTCATTTGAGCAGGGGTTACACTTATAAGTGGCAAAAAGGTTTGCTGACTCCGATGTTGGTAAGGGTATTTTGGGGTGCAATGTCTGAAGAAGGTCAGATCCTTCCCTCTTGGTCCCAGGCCATCATTTCTGTTATCCCAAAGCCTGGAAAGGATCCCTTGAATTGTGCATCATATCGCTCGATTTCAATTCTAAACACTGATTATAAAATCCTTACTTCAATTTTAACCCGCCGCCTACAACAGCTGATACCCCAATTAATACATTTAGACCAATCTGCTTTTATCCTGGGTTGTCAGACTCAAGATAACTGTCACGGTGTTTGTTCTACAGATGGACACAGAGATGTTTGGATAAGGTGCAACCCACTGTTTTCCTGGTGGGATGTTTATTACTTCATAAACAAATGTGCACCAAAGCAAATAAACAATATACAAAAGAAAATACTTGACTATAAACAGTGAAAGTAAATGCTTCTCGAAACAGAACTGCTCTCACTGCTGGTCAGAAAGCACTGACCCTATCTAACCTGATACCTGCTCAGGCAGTGCCTTAAGTACCCGCCTACCTGAGTCAGGTGATCTAGCATCATCAAAACTTTAAAACATTTTATTTAGCCCCACATGATAGATTTAAACAGGCTAGGAATATTGTACATGTAGGGTGGGATATTCAGAATGCACCAGGTAGGGGCGCAAGCCTGGGCGCAGTGCAATTGGGATGCGCCGGGGCATGGTCTGGGCGATATTCGCAGCACCGTTGAATATGGTACTGGGGTCACCCGCACTGCACATGGCGCAGTGGCACTGCACCAGTGCAAGTGGCAAGTGAGGAGCAGGGGGATGCGCCAGCGCAAGTGCGGGTGCACTAGGCGCATGACCCATGATATCCAGTGCTGGACATGCAAATGAGGCCATTATGCTTGTAAGGTGCATATGGGGCCATTTGCATGTCATTATGGCCCTATTTGCATGCAGGTGTGCCGATCCCCAGCGACTTGTGCCTGGCGCCCTGCCAGGCTGCAGCCATCAGGGACCGACACCCCCTGCCCCACGGTGGGCAATGTGCCCCAATGCCCGATCACGGCCTTAAGGATATTTAAATAATCCCTGGTGGCCCAGTGGACCTGCTCCCCTGCCCGATCGCAGGCTGTGTAAATAATATAAATCCCTGGTGGTCCAGTGGACCTGCACCCCTGCCCGATCGTGGGCATAGGTAAAGTAAACCACTCCCTGGTGGTCCAGTGGACCTGCTCCCCAGCCCGATCGTGGGCTTTTGTGATATTAAATAACTCCCTGGTGGTCCAGTGGACCCGAACCCCAGCCCGATCGCAGGCTTTTAGAACGTAACATCCCTGGTGGTCCAGCGATACTCCCCAACCGCCCACCAGACCAGCCACCCGCCCCCGGTCAGCGGGGCGGCAGCTCCCACCTCGCAAGCCGCCCAGCCGCCCGACGACTGACAGCATAGTAATTAGCGCGTAATAATGGTGCAGAGCTGTATTGTACTATTAATAGACCCGGAAATGTGAATGAAACCATTCACATATCAGGACTGTGTAGTACAGTACGGCCTGCATGCCCATTGGCTTACACAGTGGCCCAATGGGCGACAGCCATAATGTACGCTTGTCAGTCGGCAGACGGCTTGTGCCTGGGAGCTACCACCCGCCACTGACCGGGAGCGGTGGCGGTCTGAGTGGGCGTGTGGGGAGGGGTACCGCTGGACCACCAGGGATGTTACGTTTGCTAAAGCCTGCGATCGGGCTGGGGTTCGGGTCCACTGGACCACCAGGGAGTTGCTTAATTTACTTAAGCCCATGATCGGGCAGGGGTGCAGGTCCACTGGACCACCAGGGATTTATTTTATTTACACAGCCCATGATCGGGCAGGGGTGCAGGTCCACTGGACCACCAGGGTTTATATTTACATCTAAATCCCGTGATCGGGCGAGGGGGGAGCAACGACGCCCAGACATTGTCTCTGGGGTTCGGGTGGCCACCCACAGCTGGTGGCTGCCGTGTTGCGTCCTGCAATATGGCAACTCACCTGTGGGTGGCCAGGCCTTGCTCCTTCTTTTTATGGGTGGATCTTTGTGCCCCCCCGTGCGGCGCAAGGCGGGTGTGTGCCTGCATATCCCGGGCTGAATATCGGGATGTTCCGAATATGCATGTGCACGCCCCCTGAACTTGCCCCATATACATTACTGGTGCGCCTCGGTGCATTGGGATTTGCACAGCACAACTTCCACCTTTGAATATCGCGACTGGTACATCAGTGGTTGCGAGGTAATAATTGTTGCGCCATGCGCAACCCCTTTTGAATATCCTACCTGTAAAGTAAGCAGCAGTTGTTCAAGAACTGTAATAATAAGCTTTCTTAGAGTAATTTGCTAACCACATTGTTCCCCAGAGAGTGATTGACAGCACTGTTACTATAAGAAGAGGCCACAAGGGGCCGCTGTCCCCCTATAGTGGATGCTCAGTTCAGTAGCAGAGCTTGGAGAGACCACACCTTTTCCTCCTGCAGTGTAAGTTGTGAATTAGCAGACTGCTTATGTTACAGTAGTTTTGGTTTTACTTGAAGGAAAGCTGTGCAATGGACCCGAGATTATTAATTTAGTTTCCTCATGGCCTGAATAGCTGCACCCTATCAGCGTCACATTTATGTGACTTACCTTTTTTGCTGCTTTTTCTTGGATTCTGTGCACCGCACCACACCGTTGCCTATGTGTGACCCGCCATCTCGCATGCTGTGCCGCACCAGAAGAGACTGCAGAGCGTGTTCACGTGCGGCTTGGTTGGTCATGCTGTGTTGTTGTTTCCGTGCGCGTCCGTTGCTTGGTTCCTCCTTCATTGTCACCCCTCACCCTCCCCATCCTACTTCAGTGAAGTTCCTGCCCCGGCGTCAGCACGCTGATTAATTGAATGATGACAGTTTGTATTTTTCCTAAGTTGCACTTTGAAGTCTAGCACTTTATTTTTGCTGATTTATCTTCCGTTTGCATTGCAGTTACAGGCTGAAAGACAAATGCTGTCACTAACTGTGTTTGAATACTGACAGTGATAACAGTATTTTGTCACTGTGTGTGTGCGTGTGGAATGCATCTAGTGGGTCTTTGTGTGTATATTTGCGTTGGTCGTTTCAAGTTCTGTGACAAAGGAACTGTATGTACCATGTAATCAGTTCTTTCTTGACTCTGTATGCAAGGAACCCCTGCTTCTGCATTTCATGTAACCTCTGCTATATTTTCAGAATGGGCTTCGTTATGTACTCGTTACTCCCAAAATATCAACACATGGGCAGAGCAGTTCGGGTGACAGGAGAACCGGATAGTTACTTGTTGTCCATCTTTATAACTGTGTTCGACTGAGCTTTGTGTGGGGTGGTCGTGTGGTGATGTTTTTGTTTGCTGTTCTGTTTCTGGCAGCATCAATGTTTTTTCTGCATCCCGAGTATGTCATGTGACATTTTCCTTGTCCCGCCAAGTGCAATACCGCACTGACACTCCACATGGAACTGTCTGCACTCGTTGTTCATCCATTCTTGGTTTACCTGTTATCTTGGCTAACTTGTTCTCTTGTATGTTGTCATGCTGACCTGTATGGCCACTGGGTGTGCCAACACATCTGGCAAAACAAAATGTGGCCACCCAGTCAACTTTCATCAACTGCCAATTGATCATGAACTAAAAAGAAAGTGGTTATTGGCACTGCAGTGTGTAGATATTGATGTTGACCACTTTGAGGCCAGAAAGCATAACGTGATTTGCTCTGATCATTTTACAGAGGCTGACTACTTCTGGAAAGGTACTTCTTTTTCACTTGTATAACTTATACTTCTATCTTGTTTGTGGCAATCTTTGTTTTCTGCTGTGCACTTGCTGGTTGGAGGACACATGTTGAGCCCCCATACCCTGTGCCAGGAACCAACCTCTTTTGCCACCACCTCATGCTGCAGGATACATCTCCACCACCACCACCGCTCCCCCCTACCCTACTCAGGATCCCAAGTCCTCTGCACCTCCACATGCAGGAGGAGACATCTCCAGACCCCCCTCCTTCTGCCCGGATCCATTGTCTTCTGGCCACTGAATGAAAGATGTACAGACCCTATCCTCATGTCAGAGTCCCAAGTCCCGTGCCCTCCCCCAATGGTGGAGGAAACAAAGTGAACTTTATCTCTCCATGCTGGAGAGAACATGTTCAGAGACCCTCACCGTGTCAGGATCCATAGTCCTATGCCCCCCCCCCCTCGTTGTAGGAAACCTCTCCAGCCACCCTCACTGCTCACCGTTCCCGGATCCATAGTCCTATGTCCCCCTCCCTCAGGTGTAGGAAACCTCTCCAGCCACCCTCACTGTGCCCGGATCCATAGTCCTATGCCCCCCCCAAGTGTAGGAAACCTCTCCATCCACCCTCACTATGCCCGGATCCATAGTGTTCTCCCCCCCAAGTGTAGGAAACCTCTCCATCCACCCTCACCATGCCCGAATCCATAGTCCTATGCCCCCCTCTCCAGCCACCCTCACCCCTCACCGTTCCCGGATCCATAGTCCTATGCCCCCTCCAGGTGTAAGAAACCTCTCCATCCACCCTCACTGTGCCCAGATCCATAGTCCTATGCCCTTCCCCCAAGTGTAGGAAACCTCTCCGTCCACCCTCACCGTGCCCGGATCCATAGTCTTCTGCTCCCCCAGTGTAGGAAACCTCTCCATCCACCCTCACTGTACCAGGATCCATAGTCCATGCCCCCCAGTTATAGGAAACCTCCAGCCACCCTCACCACTCACTGTGCCAGGATCCATAATTCTATGCCCCCTCAATTGTAGGAAACCTCTCCAGCCACCATCACCGTGCCAGGATTCATAGTCCCATGCCCCCCAGGTGTAGGAAACCTCCATCCATCCTCACCGTGCCCTGGATCCATAGTCCCATGCCCCCCCAAGTGTAGGAAACCTCCATCCACCCTCACCGTGCCCAGATCCATAGTCTTCTGCCCCCACCAAGTGTAGGAAACCTCCATCCACCCTCACCGTGCTCGGATCCATAGTCCTATCCCCCCAGTTGTAGGAAACCTCTCCAGCCACCCTCACGTGCCAGGATCCATAGTCCTATGCCCCCACAGTTGTAAGAAACCTCTCCAGCCACCCTCACCGTGCCTGGATCCATAGTCCCATGCCCCCCACAAGTGTAGGAAACCTCACATCCACCTCACCGTGTCTGGATCCATAGTCTCCCCACCAAGTGTAGGAAACCTCTCCATCCACCCTCACCGTGCCCGGATCCATAGTCTCCCCCAAGTGTAGGAAACCTCCATCCACCCTCACCGTGCCCGGATCCATAGTCCCCCCAAGTGTAGGAAACCTTCCATCCACCCTCACTGTGCCCGGATCCATAGTCTTCTGCCCCCTCCCCCCCGGCGTAGGAAATCTCTCCATCCACTCTCATATCAAGTTTTGTCACAGCCCATCTCAAGTCAGTTCAGAGCATCTTACTTGTTGCTCCACTGTCTCTTGCAGAGTTTCTCTGATAGTTATTTTCAGTGCTCCCACATGCTGCATACCATTTCAAGTTCGTACGCCCCATGTCAGGTTGTTCTGTAGTACATCTTGTTTTTCAGCCACAGTTTGTCCTGAGCATCTCACAGCACATCCTTCTCAACATATTATTTTGTTCCATATCATCTTACATGCACGGAGCATCTACTTGCTCCAGAATTTGGAGCATTTTACAAATGTTTCTGAAGGTGTCGAAATGACCCCTTCTGCCAGGTAGGACATTATGACGTATGGCCATGATCATGGCTAGGGGCTTATTGTAAAATTACCATATGCTGGTTTGTGCACATGACATTCTCTGTCAATTTGTCATTGGCTTATTGTATGTTCCAAAGTGCACATCACCTACAATGGTGTTTTTGGTTGTTCCTGAAACTCAATGTGCATTTTTATACTTTCCCCATGTGGTGAGATGATGACCAATACAATGTGGTCGACCATCTGTGTGTGCATATACCTCTGCAGAGTCCACGGTACTGTGACACAGTCTTACAAGTGTCATCAAACAACAGCTTATTGTCTGTGGAAAAGTCAGGCACAGTAGCATATGTGGTGAGTGACACATGCAGCGTATAAGAACTGTCACCCGCAATGCCCTCTGCTATGTGCAGATACTGACATGATGTGGTGAACAATGATGTGGCTTAAAGACTGTGTTGATACCTGTCTCAGGTAATCACAACCATGTTCTGCACATTCTTACGTTGTACTGTATGCTACTGGATAGAAAGTCCAGGGAACAGTGTGGTGCTGCTCTGGGAATTTGTGCACTAAAACATGTGTAAGTCATTGCTACTACTGTGAGGAGGTATTAAGTGATAATGATGTTACTTCATGCTACTGTATCTTAACCTTTTCAGGTAATAACAAGGACATAAAAAAACTGAGGCCTGATTCCGTTCCAGCCATCTTCAAGAGAAAGTTTTTGCAGAATTCTTCTGTAAACAGGGAAAAAAGGCCAAAGGTAACGGTTTTCCATTAGGGACCGAATATTCAAACTGCGCCAGGCTGTGGCGCAAGCCTGGGCGCAGCGCAACTTGGCTGCGCAGGGGCGTTGACTGGGTGATATTCAACGGAGCTGTGCCATGGCACAGCATCATTGAATATCGCACCCTGGCCACCCGCAGTGTGCATGGCACAGTGGCACTGCACCAGCGCAAGTGGCCAGAGTGGAGCAGGGGGATGCGCTAGCGCAAGTTCCGTTGCACTATGCACAGCAACCGTGATATTCAAAAGTGCACATGCAAATGGGGCCATAATGTATACAAGGTGCAAATGGGGCCATTTGCATGTCATTATGGCCCAATTTGCATGCAGGTGCGCCGATCCCTGGTGACTTGCGCCTGGCGCCCTCCCAGGCAGCAGCCATTGGGGACCGATGCTCTTTGCACAGCGTGGCAATGTGTCCCACAGCCCACTCGCGAGCTTCAGTAAATATAAATTGCGTCCTATATCCCTGGTGGTCCAGTGGACCGCTGTCAGCCTGATCGCAGACATTTGTAAAATAAAATAAAGTTCTATATCCCTGGTGGTCCAGCGGACCACTGTCAGCCCGATCGCAGACATTTGTAAAATAAAATAAAGTTCTATATCCCTGGTGGTCCAGCGGACCGCTGTCAGCCCGATCGCAGGCATTTGTAATCATATAATACTGTCCAATATCCCTGGTGGTCCAGTGGACCGCTGTCAGCCCGATCAGAGGCATTTGTAATCATATAATGATGTCCAATATCTCTGGTGGTCCAGTGGACCGCTCGCAGCCCAATCGCGGGCATTTGTAATCATATAATAATGTCCAATATCCCTGGTGGTCCAGTGGACCGCTCACAGCCCGATCGCGGGCATTTGTATTAAAAACAAATGACATCCAGTATCCCTGGTGGTCCAGCAGTACCCCTCCCCACCCACCCACTGGAGCCCCACTGCCCGCTCCCCGGTCAGCGGCGGGCGACCAGCACCCACCGCCTGCCACCCCCACCGCCCACCGACTGACATGAGGTCGCCACGTTGGTCCGACGCGTGAGCCAATGGGCGTGCAGCTGCTATACTACCCATTCCAGATATGTGAATAGATCCATTCACATTTCTGGACTGTGAAGACGGTACGGGAAGTTGCAGGCCCATTGGCTCTCACGCCAGGGGCCATGGCGACAGCCCTACTGTACACAGTCAGTTGGTGGGCGTGTGGGCAGCTACAGTGGGGGAGCTGCCGCCTGCCACTGACCGGGAGGGTGGTGGGCCTAGTGGGCGGTGGGGAGAGGGGTACCGCTTGGACCACCAGGGATGGATTGGTATGTCATAATCTATAACTTATGCCCACAATCAGTCTGAACGTGGTCCACTGGACCACCAGGAATATTGGACAAGTTATTTAAATACTAAAGCCCATGATCGGGCTGGACGTGGTCCACTGGACCACCAGGGATATTGGACAAGTTATTTAAATACTAAAGCCTGCGATTGGGCTGGGAGCAGTCCACTGGACCACCAGAGATATTGGACAATTCATTTTAATACGAATGCCTACGATCGGGCAGTGGGGCACTTTGCCGCTTGTGCAGGGGGCGTCGGTCCCCGGCGGCTGCAGCCTGGCAGGGTGCCAGGTACAAGTCACTGGGAATCACTGCACCTGCATGCAAATGGGGCCATAATGTCATGCAAATGGCCCCATTTGTGCCTTGCATGCATTATGGCCCCATCTGCATGTGCCCTTTTGAATATCATGGTTGATGTGCCTAGAGCAATGGCACTTGTGCTAGCGCATCCCTCTGCCCCACTCTGGCCACTTGCGCTGGTGCAGTGCCACTGCGCCATGTACAATGTGGGTGGCCACAGAGTGATATTCAACAGTGCTGAGCCATGGCACAGCACCGCTGAATATCACCCTGTCAGCGCCCTGGCACATCCCATTTGCGCTGCACCCAGACTTGCGCCACAGCCTGGCGCAGTCTGAATATCCGACCCAAGGTCTCCAATTTTATGATTGAAAAGTAAATTTACATCACGCTGCAGAACTAGGAAAAATCTCAGTAGACAGGCTTCAGTAGTCAGAAGTGGGCAGCTGCAGGTGACGCTTCACGATCCAGCTTACTGTCTGCCACTTGCAGCAATGTGCACACCGTGCTGTGACTGGTCACACTCACTGTCTTGACAGTAACTTGAACACTTTCTATAAAATCGACAAAAGTATGCAAAACTGTAAGAACACCAACACTGTAAAAATAAAACAAGAAAAAAATCCTGCTGTCACTTTGTAGGTGTGCTGGCCGTATCTTCACAACAAAGTACTTTATAGAGCTGACAGGCACTAGGGAAAGAAAAGCTAAAAAAAATGATGAACTATAAAAAACAATGGAAAGTACAGATCAGGAAGGTATCAAGATAAGATAATGTATTAATTTAACAGTTACTAACTATATTGACATGAAGGACGATCACTGAAAAGAAAACCGGCAACTACACTGAGACACAAAGTCATCAATAGTGAGAAACTGTGACAGTCTGAGTGACAACTCTAAAATTACGTCATGGCTGCACAGCGCGATCCCAGTTCTGAAACAGGAACGGCAAGTTTTCATGTGTTCAGCAGTACTGCAATAACGCATCATAACTTTACAAAAACAAAACTGAGAGCATTAAAAATTGGTCAGGACACAATGAAGGGCACAGTTAACTTAAGGCACAATTTTATTTGTTGCAAAACAGCACTTTGCCTATGGTCTTTAACCCTCATCTCCCTGTTGGAGCACAGGGCCCATTACGGTGCCATCACTCTATAATGGTATTTATTAGAGCCCTGCGCTCCCGTCTATCCATAAGTGTAGAGACATTGTAATGAACCCTCATATCCCTATGGGGGGCGCTGTGCTCCCAGTACTGCATAATGGAGGGCCCTGAGCTCTCATTATTGCATAATGGTATCCATTTGTGGGAGCGCTCCCATCTACCCGTAAGTATAGAGACACAGCACAGGCCTAGAGACATTCCAAATAACCCTTGTGCTGCAATTTACACACTATCTCAGTAACCGTAGAAACACTGGAAAAAATTCCACCACAGTTGTAATCATGGCCTGGCAACCTGCGTGGTATACTAGCTGTGTTTAGCAAAAAATCCATATCTCGAACCATTTTTGAGATATAGCGGCCGAAAGGTATCGTGACCACCACAATGTTATCCTGTGGGAAAATTCTAAACTTTGGATTGTTACAACTATGGAACCAATGTAAAATGTATGACCAAACCAGCAAAAGGCACATCTGTGGGGAAAGCCCTTTCTACCCAGAAAATTTTAGCCCAAAAGACCTAACCATTTTTTTTGCAATGAAGTGGCAAAGAAACAGTAAGTTTCACAAATTTTGCAAAAGCTTTTGTGAAAACGTTTGCAAATCTGTGACACTACGTTTGTGAAACTTTCACAATTTGTGAAAGTTTCACAAAAGTACTTTCGCAAATTTGTGAAACTTTCGACAGCCAAACTGAAAAACATATTTCAGGCATTATTTTGAAAAACTAATGTCAGGATCATGTTCCTCGGGCACTGATTAGGTAAACACAACTGTGGGTGTTTATCAAGGACAGTATTTTTGAATGACAGCTTTTTTTAGCCATCACTAACTGAAAACAAGATGGTGGCAGCATGACACTAAACCCATTTACCGCACTAAAAAGTGCCTTTGCAAAAGCATAAACGTAATCTTATCTGTGTCAGTCTTCACAATTCATCACCTTTGGGTACTTGGCCAGAGGTCATGACCCCACGAGAGCTCTTTTTTTTTTTGGATGGGCGGAGTTGACACACCATCGGCGCCACCCTCGAGGCCGATGCACTGCATGGCACTTGTGGGTTGGCCGTTAGGTGATGTCAACTCCGCCCTCCCACCAGTTCTTCGTCTCCCACCGTCGAGGTCACCTTGTGGGATGCTTTGAGAACAATCTACTCCTGAGAGGCCTACTTTTCAAGCCTTCGGTTGCGCAGTTCAAAATCCTTCCAATTTTCTTGGACTCCATGTCGACCCCGTGTCGAAGTCTGTTGGCTCCCTTTTTCCTGCCGGTTCTGTTAACCTACTTGACGTCACCTGGTAAGACTGTTCCTTGTTTATTTTATTTTGCGACGTCGAGTCTTGTTTGGTGTTTCTTTCTTGTAGGTCATGTCTAGGTCGGAGAGCAAGAATACTTCCAAGACGGGATGTCCCCCATGCGACGGTGCCCTTGCGTCCGTAAGTACTCCATCACCGACCAGCACGACCGTTGCCTCGCGTGTCTTGGCCCACTTCACGATATGTTTTTCGTGTGACACCTGTTTCTCCATGGACCACCGGGTCATCGAGCAACTCGCATGGAAAGTGGGGTGAGCTCCACCAACTTTCGGGGGTTGGGCACGCACTCGTCGGGCCAAGCCGCGTTCTCTCGGTCTTTCTTCTGGGTCCCCTCCCAATTCTATACGGACCGAGGAGGAGAGGTCCTCTGCCTCTTGTAGCCTAGCCGTGGCAGAGGCCCTTCTGTGGTGCAGGAGACCCGGTCTGTCCCCTCCGGGAGACAGGCGGGAGGCACCGCCTTGGCAATCGCCCCTTCAGAGCGAAGACTCCCCGTGGCTCAGAAGGCCTAGGTCGGCGCCGTCCTCGATGCCATCTGTCGATGCCGTCTTGGGCCTCGGCACCGTGGGCCCAGATGGCGGTCCGTCGCTTGGTACTGTTGCTGCTCTACAGCGCCATCCCTGACTGTTTGTCGCCCTGGCACAGTTTGCAACACTGTGGTTGAGCATGGTGCCGTGTCCAGTTCTGGAGCCGTTCACTGCTCCGAGCATGGGCGTGACAACGTGGGGGTTTCGGAGCTCGGCGCTGAGCGCGCTGTTGGGGCCGTTGTCGGTGCCGTGTCTGTCCTCAGTGCCGCTCGCAGCACCGTGGGGCGGGGCAGTGCTATGGGGGTCTCCTGCCTCGGCACCAAGAGCATGGTCGGATCCATCGTCGACGCTGTTGCTGGTCTCGATGCTGCTTGCGGCGCAGGACAGCGCCGTGGCAGGCTCCGTCTCCAAGGCTGCTGCCCTTGTTGGAGCTGTGTCCTTTTCTGGCACCGTTCGCGGTGTGGAGGGGGGCACTGGCACTGACTCTGGTGCAGTCTCTGGTTCTGGTGCCCTGTTCAGTGGGGATGGCAGCAGGCGTCCATGCACTGTTTGGCACAGGACTTCGATCTCCACCTCTTCGGAGGAGTAGTCGAACTCTGAGTCAGGCAGGCAGTCTGGCTCCCTGGAGTTGGCTGCTGGCGTGGACACCCTGGTAGTGTCCTTGACAGGCCGAAGTCAGCCCCTCTCTGAGGAGCGGGCAGTGACTGCCGGGGCCTGGGTCAGGGGTTCTGACCAGCAGGCAGTGGTGCAGGTCACCACCATTGCCCTGCAACCTGGCCTCGGAGGGTTCTCTGACCCCTCAGTGGTGGTACCTCCTCAGGTGGTGTGCCTGGATCGCCCAACTTTGGGGCCGATCAGAGCACCCACAGGAGGGGAGGGTGCTGCTCCCTGGATAGCCCCTTCAGGGGCCAACCAAGGCTGCCAGCTGCCTAGGCTGGCTCTCTCGAGGAGAAGTAGGGCACTCTCAGATTCTGAGGGGTCATGGGGCTCTGGGTCTGTGTGGCGGCCTTTTTCTGAAACCCACCCAGGCTCTGGGAGAAGCCGTAGTACAGATCTCCATCCTTCCCTTTCAGTTTCCTCGAGAGGGCCTCGTTCTTTGGAGGTAGGGGACCATCCTTCTGGACCTACACGGCCCCAGTCACCTCACGGGGGGATTCTTCAGGGCGCAACCTAGGCAGTTCCAGTTTTCTTGATCAGCTGTCGGCTGTGGAGTTTTCCGGAGCTCCTTCTTTCCCTAGGGCTCCTGGTGCGCTCCCTAGCCCAGGCAGAAGTCAGATGATTCCTGTTGTCGGCTCTGCCCCCATTCCTCTGCCACATTCTCCTGCGCTTCCAGGCATTATTGGTCCTAGCAGCCCTCTCTCCTGGGAGCAGTTCAGAGCTCAGACTGCTCAGTTTCCCTCTTAAATTAGGGCTATGGACGGACAGGATTTTCAACCTCCTCCTGAGCAGACAGCTTCTGATCCTTCGAGGTCCTCTGACTCTTCATCCCCCTCTTCTGGGGAAGAGGAACCGTCTGTCCACATTCCTCCAGCTGCTGATCTCGCTGAGTATCAGCGATTCCTCGTAAGAATATTAGAGGACCTGCACATCACCCCTCCCACTCAACACAATCCAGATCACTCGGTACATGCCCTTCTAGGCGATTTCAGTGAGGACACCCTTGCGGTGCCCCTCGGCCTGCTTCCTTTCAGGAGGCATTGTTGCGTTCCTGGCAGAGACCCTTTTCCGGAGTTCCTGCCCCTAGGGATCTATGCCAGCGTATTCTTCTTGGTCTTCAGGTTCCATGCCTCTTCAGCGCCTCTGGCAAACGATGGCACTGTCGGAGCCATCATCCATGCCATCCCTATCCTCGGCGCTGCTCATGGCGCCCTGGGGCCCGACAGCTCTGTGACTGGTTCTGACTCTGGGGCTGCTGCTTGGGCCAGAGCCATGTCCTCCGCGTGCACTGCTCGCGGTGCTGTGGGGGGCACTGGCTCAGGCATGGTCTCAGAGTCCAGCACTCCATTTGGCAGGGATGGCACCGGGTGCCCTCCTACAGTCTGGCACAGGGCCTTGGCCTCTACCTCTTCAGAGGCGGAGTTGACTGTTAGTGTGGGCAGCTCTGTAGTGTCCTCGATAAGCCGGAGTCAGACCCCTTCTGAGGTGGGGTCGGTGGCTGACGAAACTGGGGTCAGGGGTGCCAACCAGCATGCAGTGGTGCAGGCCACCATTGCTCTGGAGCCCGGTTTTGGTGGGTTCACTGACCCTTCAGCAGTGGTACCCCCGCCTGTGATGTGCCTGGATCGCCCAACTTTGGGGCTGATCAAGGCTTCTACAGGAGGGGAGGATGCTGCACCCTGGATAGCTCCCTCGGGTGCTGGCCAGGGCTGTCTGCTTCCTAGGCTGTCCCTCTCGAGGAGGAGGGCTCTCTCAGACTCCGAGGGGTCGAGGGGCATGTGGTCTGCATGGTGACCTTTTTCTGGAGCCCACCCAGGCTCTAGAAGAAGCCGTAGTGCGGATCTCCACTCTTCCTCCTTGGTCTCTTTGAGGGAGCTCCATTCTTTTGAGGTAGGGGACCGTCCTTCTGGACCTATACGGCCCTGGTCACCTCATGGGGGGGGGATTCTTCCGGGCGCAGCCAAGGCAGTACCAAAATGGTTGTTCAGCTGTCAGCTGTGGAGTCTTCTGGAGCACTTTCTTCTTTGGGTGCTCTTGGTCCGCTCCTTAGCCCAGGCGGAGGTCAGCCGACATCTCTTCTCAGCTCTGCCCCCATCCCTCTGCCACATTCTGCTGCACTCCCAGGCATCCTTGGTCCTAGCGGGCCATTCTCCTGGGAACAGTTCAGGGCTGTGGCTGCTAGGTTCCCAGCTTACGTTAGGGTGAGGGACAGGCAGATTTTTCAACCTCCGCCCGAGCAGCTGCCCTCTGAGCAGTTGGTGCCCTCCTACTCTTCATCCCCCTCTTCTGGGGGAGAGGAGCCTTCTGTCCACATCTCTCCAGCTGCTGATCTCGCTGAGTATCTGCGCCTTTCTAGGTGATTTCAGTGAGGCCACCCTTGTGGTGCCTCCCTGGCCTGCTCCCTTTCGGGAGGCATTGTTGCACTTCTGGCAGAGGCCCTTCTCCAGAGTTCCTGTCCCTAGGGATCTCTGCCAGCGGTATTGCACCCCCCGCCGGAGTCTCCAGGTTCCATGCCTCCTCCGCAGTCTGGATTGACGCAACTGGACACTCCTGATGGGCTTTGCGCCCCCTCACTGTGACCGGCCCCCAGATCAAGACTCCTCAGATTTTGACTTATGGGGGAGGAGGACATTCTACTCGGCACAGTTGCTGCTCCCTATTGCAGCACATCAGGCCCACTATGCAACCTATGACAGGTTCCTGTGGTTCAGGCTGGGTTGGCTCCTAGCCTCCATGCCTGACATAGAGCAAACCAGACAAACCATTGCACTCTCTGCACGTGGCCTGGAGCTAGAAAGGCACCAAGCGAGGGCATCCTGTGATGCCAACGAGGTAGCTACCAGGGTCATAGGGACGGCGATCTTCTCTAGGCGGACAGCATGGCTGCGTCTTTCCCAGTTGTCACCTTTGGCCTGGTGTAGGGTGATTAACTCCGCTCACCAGAGAACCTATCTCTTCTCCCATAGAGTGAGGCGGCGTCTGTCGGTGCAACTTCCTACCCCCTCCGGGGGTCCCTGCCTCACTCTCCCTCTCGGCCTCCCTAGACCTGAAGGCTCTCCCTCTTAGTGTGTCACCCACTGAGAGCTAAGGAACTTTGTCATTTAGGGTGTTAAGAAAACCCGCTTTTGGGGGGGGGGCTCGGCACTCACCAATATGTGATGAATGGTGAGGATTGGCATAGATAAGATATGAAAATTACGTGCCTACCGTAATTGTGATCTTTCTGTGTATCTTCACCATTCGTCACAATCCTGCCCTCCATCCCCTTGGGGTCCCAGTCTCTGGTCCACCTCCTCTCTGTGCCAAATCCCCTTAGGAGTGGATAAGCATAGGGGGATATGGTTCTGGGGAGAGTGGTCAGCATGGGAGGCACTCCTCCTCCAGTGCTTTAGCCCACCCCTGTGGGTTGGGAGTTGGCAGTTGCCCTCCATTCTCTCCTCCTCCTTTTTCCCGTCCATCTCATTTTTTTCTTGTCCCTTGGATTACCCTTTAAAAAAAAATAGATTTTTCCTTTTTCACCAAAACTTTTTTCCTTCAGAGGGTGTTAATCCCCTGTGCCCTGTCCTTTTTCTAGAATAGCCGACTCTGGTCATCTGGAGTTTTTGCCATCTATTCTGTGCCTTGAATTCTGGCAAGAAGCCTTTGGCTACTCCTTGCAGTTCCTATACAATCTGGAGATGGACCAGGGTCTGAGATACATTTACCCTTTCTCCTCCCTTCCTACCTTCTAAATTCTTTACCCCACCCTACCTCCCTCCTCTATTTCCAGAGATTGGGGCCCCTCCCAATCCCTTTAGTTCCCGACTTCTCTCTTCTGTCCTCTCAGTCGTTATTTCTCCTTTTAGTTTTATGGCCTTTCCTTTTTCCTGTCCCTTGGACTTCCTTGTCCCACCATCCACTCCCTTCCTCTTACCTCTCCAGCGACTCAGAACTGGCAGGCAGGCAGGCGGAGTCGACATAACGGCCAACCCACGAGCACCACGTAGCCACATTGGCCTCCGGTGGCTTGATGGTGCGCCGGCTCCACCTACCAAAAAAAAAAAAAGAGCTCAAACCCTTCTGTCCTCTCAGTCATTTATTTCTCCTTTTAGTTTTATATCTTACATCTTTTCCTTTGTCTCTTCCTTGGACTTTCTCGTCCCACCCTCCCAACCCTTTTCTGACTTCTAAGGTGACTCAGAACTGGTGGGAGGGCACAGTCAACAACACTTAATGGCCAACCCCACGAGCACCACGCAGTGCGTCAGCCTCAGGCGGCTGCACCGGGAGGGCGACCACTCCGCCTCCCATCCAAAAAAAAAAAAAAGCTCCCATGGGGTCATGACCTCCAGTCAAGTACCCAAAGGTGATGAATGGTGAAGATACACAGAAAGATCAGAATTACAGTAGGTACGTAATTTCCATTTTTCACATGGCACATCTTATTTTTCACATAGTCTATAATGGGAAACTTCAAACTTTAATAACTTTGGAACAGATTAATATTTTTTCACCAAACTTTCAAAAGGTACATCAGTGAGACAGGCCCCATGTACCATAACAATTTCAGACAAGGCATGCAAACCGTTTTGGACTTACAGATGAGCAAAGAATTTGCACCTAAATGGTAAATTTCACATATTTAGGCACTATTTATTTACTTATTTAGTTTTTGTTAACCGGGTAAGCACCATAGCCAAGACATGACTATTTTCAGGCACGACCCGGGAGGTTACAGTGGGAGGGAGCACTTTGAGAAACATACATTTGAAACATACATTTGCCATACATACATTTTGCCAAAACAGGGAAATGACTACATTAAATACAGCACAAGAAACAAAATTACACAATGTAAGTGGGAAGAATACATACATTTTGATTTTAGAGGTTCTTCAAAGACGTAGAGATTTCACAAGTGGCTGGCATGCGTGACCAAAAGGAATAACAGTAATATGTCCTAGTGACTAAACTTATTCCTTTTATCAAAGCACTGGATTGAGAGCAGTTTGACACAGACAACAAAGCATACCACATAAGTGCTTATAGTCTGAGCTAGAAGAGGTAGACAGCAAAATAGTATATAGCAGTTAGGGGTATGAAGGAGAGGGAGATTTGTGCCGGGTTCAAGGGGGTTTGAAGCAGGTACAGGAGACATGGTTAAATAGGAAGAAGCGAAGATTACTTTTAAACAAGGTATGTGTAGGGGTTTGGCGAATCTCAAGAGGCAGGGAGTTCCATAGTTTGGCCGCTGAGTAAGAAAAGGCAAGTGTGCCTTTGTTGGATTTACATCTTGGTATTTTCAACAATCCTTTATTGGTCAAGCGGAGGCCATGGGAAGGGGGCAGTGGAGTTAATAGGGAGGCCAGGAAGACCGGGATGTTTGTTCTGATGACATTATTGGTCAGTGATCCAAGAGCGAGAGTATGAGCATCAGAAGGGGGCAGCCAGTTCAGATCAGCGTAAAGCAAACAGTGATGTTTCGACCAGGGAGAAGCTGTGGCATACCTACATATACTGTTGTAGGTGGTATCCCACTTCCTTAGGAGAGTTGCGGATATATTGAGATAAGTGACAACCCCGTAAGATAAAGATGGGAGTAAGATCCCCCAGGCTACCGCTAATCTTGCCGACTGCGTTAGGATGTAGCTGGTTTTATAGGCTACACCAATTTTAGCATTAACTGATTTACAAGTAGACGTAATATGCTTGTTATAGTTAAGATTCTCATCAAGTAGTACTCCTAGATATTTAAACAAGCGAACTGAAATCAGAGTCATCCCATCCTGCCCTGCGACTTTAAAGAGATCCCGGTTGTTATTTAATTTAGATGCAGAGCCAAACAGCATCATAACCGTTTTTTCAGCATTAAGGATGAGCTTGTGTTGGAAGAGCCATGACTGAATAGATCTGAAAGCAGTAGTGAGGGTCAAGTTGATAAGGTGTATATTTTTATCAGTACAGTATATGACCAAGTAGTCCGCGTACAGTGTAGCCGAGCATTCAGGGATGTGTAACGAGATGTTATTAATAAAAATAGAGAAGAGAAGGGGACCTAGAATTGATCCCTGTGGAACACCTAGGTTAATGGTCATCAAGCTGGAAACAGCAGAGTTAAATCTAACAGACTGAGTTCTGTCACGTAGATAGCTATTGAACCGGGCTACCGAGGTTTGAGAGAAAGCAAGGGCTAAGAGACTATCTAAAAGAAGAAAATGATCAACAGTGTCAAACGCTTTTGTGAGGTCAATGAAAACAGCACCTGTGAGGTGTCCATTGTCAACAGCAGTTAGAGTATCACTTACCAGGTGGAGTAGTGCCATCGTGGTACTATGACCTTTGTGAAATCCATATTGGATAGGCGAGAGAAGGTTATACTTCATCATAAATTCAGTGACCTGGATTGATACTAACTTTTCCATTATTTTGCACAATACCGATAATATAGCTATAGGTCAGTAGTTATTTCCCTATTATCACCTTTCTTGTAGACCAGAGTGATTCTGGCCATCTTCCAGATATCAGGGACAACACCATTGCAGAGAGAGAGGGTGAAAATCCTTGCTAAATGGTTGGGCAATGAAAGGCGCTGCCAGTTTAAGAAGTTTTGGTTAGATTCCGTCCAAGCCAATGCTAGTGTTGTCGGATATGGTATTGAGCAGACCCAGGACATCTGATTTGGTTATCGCCTTAAAGTAGAATGGGGGGGGGGTGAAGTAGAGTTGGGCTTAGTGGGGTGAGTAGTGAAAGAGACTGACCCTGGGAAAAGACAGATGTAAAACTGGATAGGTCAGAGAAATGCTTATTGAACTCTTCCGTGATTGTCCCAAGGTTGTTACAGTGGACTCCTTTAATGAGCATTTCGTCAGTTAGTTGTGCTTTCTTTGTGCCTAGGAATGATTTGACATGTCCAGAATTTCCTGGGGTCACCTGATGCTTCAAGCAGAAGACCCTTACAATATGTGCTTTTAGCAAGCCCGATCTGCTTTTTACAGTCACTTCTCTGAGTCCTGTAGGTGTGGTAGTCAGCTGTAAGCTCTGATTTTCTAAAATGTTTCCAACTCTCATCTCTGTTGTGCAAAGCAGTCAGAAGATCTTTGTGCAGCCACTTGGTAGGTGTCACATGCACCCATCGGGTCACAAGGGGTGTATGTTTATTCTGGACTTCACTAAATTTGTCTAGAAAGTAGTCAAGAGCTGTTTGTGCATCATGGGACTGTGAAATATATGACCAGTCAATAGACAAAACTTCATACAAGAACTTCCCCTGATCCAGATTAGCATAGTTCCTGAAAGTGAGGTAGCGTGGGCCGCACATCCGACTAGAACGAAACTTGCCAGATCAAGAGATCTTTGGTACCAGTCAGTGCATGCATAATTTCAGACAAATTAGTCAAACGGTTGCAAAGTTATTTAAGTGCAAAATTTTGGATTTAACATAGAAGTGGCCGTGCAACCCTAACTATAGGGCTCCACCATGCCCTATAATATACGGTATATTCATTGAAAAAAAATCCATTAATGCAACAGTTAGAGACTGTATTACAGCGACAAAAGTTTGAAAATTTGGTATTAGGGTTACCAACCCTACCACCTCACCACCACTCTCCACACCAACAACAGGCATCAGGGTGTGCCTTGGGGTTGTCAGCCCTAACTCTCACCCCATTCCATTTTTAATGAATCTGAGATGGTACAGTACAGGAGAAAGGGGTGAGAGTTAAGTCTGATGACCCCAAGGCATACCCAGATGCCTGTCGGTGTGGAGAGTGTGTGTGTGGGGGGGTTGCTAACCCTAACACCAAATTTCCAAACTTTTGTTGCTGTAATAGAAACCCTAACTGATGCATTAATGGAGTTTTTTGCAATGAATTTCCCTTCTTTTTGAGAAAGTGTAATGTTACCCGTATGTGGTTGTGCCTGCACTCCCATCATGCATAGAAACAGAATTTGATGGCAGATAAGGACCACTTGGCCCACCTAGTCTGCCCATTTCCTTACCTAACGGATAAGCCGCAGATCCTAGTTAACCAATAGCCTACTTCTTCCTACCCCCCACTAGAATTGCCTTATGTCTGTCCCATGCATCATATTATAATTGTTTCTGATTTTCATGTGGGAGGGCCCTGCGCTCCTATCTATACATAAGTGTAGAAACATTGTAATGAACTCTCATCTCCCTGTGGGAGCGTAGGGCTCCCAGTACTGTATAATGGAGGGCCATGCGCCCCCAGTATTGCACAATAGTATGCCATCTACCCGTAAGTATAGAGACGTAGCGCAGGCCTAGAGACATTCCAAGTAACCCTTGTGCCTCAAATGGGGCAATATCTCAGTAACCGTAGAAACATTGGAAAAAATTCCATAACAGTTGTAATCATGGCCTGGCAACCTGCACACATGCATAGTACACCTAAAGGTGTACTAAGCTATGCTTAGCAAAACAATCTGTATCTTAAACCATTTTTGAGATATAGGCACTGAAAGGTATCACAGTCACCACAATGTTATCGTATGGGAAGTTTCTAAACTTCGGAATGTTATAACTATGGAACCAATGTAAATTTTTTCACCAAACCAGCAAAAGGCACATATGTGGTACAAGCCCTTCCTACTCTGCATATTTCAGCCCAAAAGTCCTGTTTTTTTGCTATGAAGTGGCAAAGAAACAGCAATTTTTTAACAGTACTTTCTCAAAGCTGGCCCGGTGGCACTGAGGGTTGAGGCACTGGACGCCACATCTCGCGCCATGCCGGCGACCCAGGTTTGGGAAGGAGCCCGGGTTGTCAGGGATAGTCAGGGGGTAGGGGGGAGGAGTGAGATTGAGCTGCCGTGAGGTGGCTCTCCTCTTCCGGGGAGGGATGTGTCCTGGCCCCCCCCCCCGTAGTTCCACTCTCATTGGGTGGAGGTACAGTGGGAAGCATAGGCAGAAGGGGTGGCAGGCGGTAGCCAGGAGTGGGGCTGAAGGGGCCGAGCTGGTACCCGGCATGCATGTGCACCTCCATGCTCAAGCACGTGTCTGACAGGGTCCCAGGTGGGGAGAAAACCAGGGGAGAAAAATGCAAAAGCTATAAATAAAAAAAAAAGTACTTTTGCAAATTTTCGCAAACATACTTTCTCAAATTTGTGACACTTCCAATGGAAAAATTGAAAAAACATATTTCCAGGCATTATTTTTAAAAACTAACATCAGGATCGTGTTCATCAGGCCCTGATTAGGTAAACACTACTGTTGGTGTTTACCAAGAGGCAGTATTTTTTGAATTACAACGTATTTTCCGCATTGCTTGCTGGAAACTTGATGGCAGATTTGCGACACTACAAAACCCTTTTGCAAAAATAAAAAGTACTTCAACGTGTACATATATTCAAACAACATGAAGTCTTGCTATATTATGACATATGCAGTGAGTCCCAACCTTCGAACTGCTCCGGAGGTGAAAGAGTTAACTTTCCATGCCAGACATGGAACCTTGAGCGCGAGCTCGGTTGAAAACTCTGTCTGTTCTTCAAACTGAAACTGTCAGATTCTTTACTCCGCCTCACTGAACAGTCGCTCTGGAGATTTCTCCTTCTGCTCGGTTCATTTAGTCGGCTAAAAGTATTATTTTTTCGGTTTTTTGACCGAAATTAAACCGCAACCGGTCGGTTCAAGCTCTGTCTGTGGTATTGTAAGTAATAGATAGGCTTACATTCATTTTATTCTGTGTGGAACTTGTAAACGTCTTTTGGTTCGGTTTGAACCGATCAGGTTATTTTTAAAACTTCACTGGTCCTTATTTAGAGTGCGGTTCCCGGTTCTTATCGGTTCTAAAAAAAACGGATTTCATTGCATTTTTTTCCACGACCCGTGACACGGTTGGGAACCAATAAGAGAGTCTTGCTTGGCGGATTGCCATAAACGGGCAAGTTTGGTTAGGCTGGCACTATGTCTGAGAAACCCAAAAGAAAAACCAGGCCCACTGGGTTTCAGCACTGTAGTATTTGTGGGGAAGCCTTTGCTAAGGCTGACCCACACACCACCTGTGTGTATTGTCTGGGGTTTGACCACCTCAATGCAGACTGCCAGATATGTAGTAATTTTCCTGCTGCCACCATAGAAAAGAGAGTTGGTAGGCTCAGGGAAAGGGAGGCCAAAAAGTCCGCTGACCCGGATGGCCAGCCCGGTTCAGTTCCAACCGAACCGGAGGGAGTGCCCTCTGACCAGGGCGATACTTCCTCGGGCAAACGAAGAGCCAGCTCTGAGGAGCCGGTTCCAACTAAAAGGACTAGGAAGTCAGCTAGTGTGCCAAAAGCTTTTTCTCCAACCGCTGAGGAAATAGCTAAAGCAATTCAAATTGTCCAGTCACTTTCCCCGGTTCTGACCGAACCGACACCATCAGGGAAGAGCTCGGTTCGGCCGGTTCCACCGGTTCAAGATTATGATTTTGAGGATTTTTATGAACCGAGGAGGGGAGGAGGAGAAGGAGAGTGAATGTGGTTTTGAAAGTCTGGATGTGCCCATTGAACTGGACATTTCTCCAGACAGACCGTCAGGGGTTTCTCCCCCTAGGCTATCTGAGTCCCCTTCTCATTTTATGTTCTATAAGAAAGTTGCTGAAACTCTCCAGCTCCCTGTTGAGGAAGCTGTTGATGACCAAGAGGAGCCTGATTACGTAGAAATGATGGATATTCCAGAGTCTAGGAGACTGTCTATTCCTCTGCATAAATCTTTTCAGAAACAGACAGTAAAAATTCTAAAAACTCCTCACACTATACCTCCTGTTGATAAAAGGATGGACAAGAGGTAGACATTATCAGGCTCGGATACAGAGTTCCTCACACAGCAATGCAGCCATGTGGGGGTAGTGCAGGCTGCAGCCTGTTTCAAGGCAAATATTCCTCTAGCTTCTCATCCCCCTGAAAAGGACTCCAGGAGGATTGATGCCATGGCAAAGAAACAGTACATGGCAGCATCTTTGGGACTCAGACAGGCAAATTATATGGCTTATGCTGCTAGGTACCAGAAATCCAGATGGGATTTTGTGCTGGCCCTGGCAAAACAGGTCCCTGACTAGCTTGCCAGGGAGCTGGAACAGTTGGCTGTGGATGGTATTGAGGCATCCAAGGTGCAATTTCATGCTGCAGTAGACTCTAATGATGTGTCATCTAGGGTCATGGCTACATCTGTGGCACTTCGCAGAATGGCTTGGCTCAGATATACTACCCTGTCGCAGGATACCCAGTCTAAGGCCATGGATTTTCCTGTGGTGGGCAATTCTCTGTTTGGGGAACGGACAGAGAATTATATGAAGAAAATGGATGAATATAGAACCACTTATAGGAGTGCTCAGGCCAAGGAAAGGCAGGCCACTCCTCAAAGGCAGCATCCCAGGGGCAGGGGCAGGCCTTTTCATAGGCCTTTTTACCAAGTCCAGGCCTCCTCTTCTGCTTTTGCCCAGAGGGGGTTCTTCAGAGGGAGAGGCAGACGTGGTACAAGCAAGCCCCTTCCACCCCTCAGCCCAAGCCCCTGCAAGCAGGCACCCTGATGGGGTGGCCAGGGCCGATTCTCCACTACCTGTAGGGGGCAGGCTGGCTTACTTTGTCCAGGACTGGGAGTCTTTAACATCAGACAAGTGGGTCCTGGAAGTAGTAAGCCAGGGACTGGTTCTCAGCTTCAAAAATTTCTAAAGATGAGAACCAGGTCATTTCCACCTGCAAATCCATCAGAGGCACTTGCCCTAGAAACAGAAGTTTCTACCCTCCTGGCTCTCAGAGCTGTGGAAAGGGTTCCACCCCTTCATCAGGGCAAAGGGTTGTACTCCAGGTACTTCCTTACCCCAAAAAAAAGACAGGAGAATGGCGGCCCATCCTGGATCTCAGATATCTAAACAAGCACCTTTTAAAACCAAAATTCAAAATGGTGACTTTGGGAATTATTTTACCCTCTCTAAGGCCAGGGGACTGGCTAGCGTCCCTGGACCTCAAGGATGCCTATTTCCATGTTCTTATTAGAAGCGCCCATCGAAAGTACCTCAGATTCGAACTGCCCTCAGGCCATTACCAGTTCAGAGCAATGCCCTTCGGCCTCACCTCTGCCCCGAGGGTGTTCACAAAATGCCTGGCAGTAGCAGTTGCTCACTTAAGAAGGCAAAAGATTGCCATCTTTCCTTACCTAGACGACTGGCTCAAAGTAGGCCAGTCTCCAGAACAAGTCAAACTACACCTTTAGGTAATCCAGCAACTACTCACATCTCTAGGTTTCCTTCTCAATCTTCCAAAGTCAGTCTTAGAGCCTGTCCAGCTTCTCACCTTCATAGGTGCAGAACTGAAAACAAAAGAGGCCAGAGCCTTCCTTCCTCTGGAAAGAGCAAGGACCTTGGTCTCTCTGGCCTCCTCTTTCACCCTACAGGTCTCTCGACCAGCAAGGCATTTCTGCAGCTCCTGGGCACATGGCTGCTTCTACAGCAGTAGTGCAGGGAGCAAGATTTCAGATGAGGGACGTCCAGTTCCATTTGAGAGCCTTTTGGTCTCAAAGGAGAGACCCTCTAACCAAATTGATCCCAGTGACTCGAACCCTGATCCAAGCCCTTCAGTGGTGGCAGGACCAGAGCAATCTGAGACAGGGGGTCCCCTTCACCCCTCAGTCTCACTCCTTAATCCTTACTTCAGATGCATCCCTCTTGGGGTGGGGAGCTCACATGGGCGACCTCACTGCCCAGGGATTGTGGTCCCCACAGGAATCTCTGCTCCACATCAACCTGTTGGAACTCAGAGCAGTTTTTCTAGCACTTCAAGTTTTCTCAACATCTGTTCAGAACAAAGTTGTTCAGGTCAGAACAGACAACACCACTACAATGTGGTACATCAACAAGCAAGGGGGCACTCGGTCTACGGCCTTATGCACTGAAGCAATGAAGTTGTGGTCTCTGGCTTATTCCCTGAACACCTCCCTTACGGCAGTTCACCTCCCAGGCAAGGACAATGTCCTGGCAGATGCTCTCAGCAGGATTTCCCAGGGCCATCACGAATGGTCACTGGATCCTCTAGTGCTGGAGGTAGTATTTGCCAGATGGGGCACCCCGCAGATAAATCTTTTTGCAGCCCCAGACAATCACCAACTTCCCCTTTTTTGCTGCAGGCCCCCAGTGTTGGGCTCAGTCCCTCTGGATGCCTTAGTTCTCAATTGAGAAGGGAAGTTTCTCTATGCTTTCCCCCTTCCCTCTCCTGTTCAAAGTGCTAGTCAAAATCAGATCTCAACCCTGCAAGATTATCCTGATTGCTCCAGACTGGGCCAGACAGCCCTGGTATCCACTCCTTATGTCCTTAGCAGTCCATCTTCCCCTGTGTCTCCCCAGGAATCACAACCTGTTAACCTGTGCCTAGGGGAGAGTTTGGTATCCGAACCTCAAATCTCTCAATCTCAAGGCCTGGCTCTTGAAGAGTTAGAGTTTGCTGACCTACATCTCTCCCAAGGTGTATTGGATATCCTGAAGGCTTCTAGGAAGCCTTCTACCAGGGCTACTTATAATTCCAAATGGAAGAGATTTTCCATATGGTGCTCTGGCAGGCATATTTCCCCAGAAACTGCTGACTTACCCACAGTCCTGGATTATATGGTGCATTTGAATGCTTTGGAGCTGAGACCAGCTACCCTAAAAGTGCACCTGGCAGCTGTGTCTGCTTTTTATCAGCAGGTAAACCCTCTTCTCTTTCAGCTCATCCTGTATTCTCCAAGTTTTTCAAGGGGTTGCTTCACACCAACCCTCCATTCAGGGACCCTGCCCCTGCCTGGGATCTTAATATTTGCATTGCTCAGCTTATGCAACCCCCTTTTGAGCCCTTGTCCTCAGCAGAGCTTAAGTACTTGACTTGGAAAACTGTGTTTTTGGTAGCCATCACTTCTGCCAGGCGCATATGTGAATTACAAGCATTGTCAGTGGAGTCTGATTTTATCTCCTTTCCTAGAGATAAGGTGGTCCTCAGGACTAATAGAAAGTTCTTGCCTAAGGTGGTTTCAGACTTCCACCTTAATCAATCTATGTCTCTCCCCGTGTACTTCACTGACCATTCCTCCTCTGGCGAGAGGAGACTGCACAGTTTAGATGTCAAAAGAGCCCTTAGCTACTACATAGAACGTACCAAGGGTCACAGGTTTGACTCCCTCCAACTGTTCCTCACTTATGGTGAGGTTGGTAAAGGGAAGCCTGCCACTAAAAGATCCATTGCCAGGTGGATTGTCTCTTGTATCCAATTTTGCTATGAAAAACTGGGTAAGGTTCCCCCCTCAGGCCTGAGGGCTCACTCTACCAGAGGTACAGCTGCGTCTCTGGCTGCTGCCAGGGACATCCCTATCCTAGAGATGTGTCAAGCAGCTACCTGGAAAACAGTTCACACTTTTACCAAGCATTACTACCTGGACATCCAGGCTAGGAGTGATGCTCAGTTTGGCACAGCTGTGCTTCAGAGTCTATTTCCTAAGTAGGTTCTGTCCCTCCTCCATGGAGGTACTGCTGTGTAGTCTGCATATGTCATAATATAGCAAGACTTCATGTTGTTTGAAGAAAAAATTACTCACCTTAGTACTGTTGTTTCTTCTAATGGAGTCTTGCTATATTATGACCTTCCCCCCTGCCTGCCCCTCTCAGAACCTATACTCTTGGGGTGTGGGTGGGCAGGGCAGTGTTGGCACTTAGATGCCACCTTATTTTTTTTTTTTCACCCTTTCTTTTTTTGGGGTGTTTGGCTGTTGTGTTTTAATCTTTTGGATCCCCTGACTTGAGTCTTTGTTTTGGGGACCAAGGAAAATGTGTTTTTATATTTAGTAGCCAGTTGGCTAGTGTAGGTTCCGGCTTCCACACAGAGCCTTAGTGAGTTTTGCTCGTAAAGATCTGACAGTTTCAGTTTGAAGAACAACAGACAGAGTTTTCAACTGAGCTCGCGCTCAAGGTTCCATGCTTGGCATGGAAAGTTAACTCTTTCACCTCCGGAGCAGTTCGAAGGTTGGGACTCACTGCATATGTCATAATATAGCAAGACTCCATTAGAAGAAACAACATTACTAAGGTGAGTAATTTTTCCTTTTTTCCTATTGTCTATAATGAGAAACTTGAAACTTTAATAACTTTTGAACGGATTAATATTATTTCACCAAACTTTCAAAATGCACATCCACGGCCCAGAACACCTATACCCTAACAATTTCAGACCAGACCCCCAAATAATTTCAGACATATACTCGAGCAAAGAATTTGCATAAAAGTGGTAAATTTCACATTTGTTAGCACTCCACAGCTCCGCAACTGCACATCTGACCAGAACAAAACTTGCCAGATCCAGAGATCTGTGGTACCAGACAGCGCATGCATAATTTTAGGCAGATCAGATGAACGGCTGCAAAGTTATTAACGTGGACAAATTGGGGTTTAACATAGAAGTGTCCATGCAGTCCTAACTATAGTGGCACTATTGTGCCACTATAATTCATTGCAAAAAACTCAATTATTGCATCAGTTAGGGTTTCTATTACAGCGACAAAAGTCTGGAAATTCCATGTTAGGGTTACCAACCCTGCCACCCTACCAACCCCCACACACCAACAAGCATCGGGGTGTGCCTTGGGGTCATCAGCCCAAACTCTCACCCCATTCCATGTGTAAGGAAGCTCAGATGATACAGTATAGGAGAATGGGGTAAGAGTTAGGCCCGAAGACCCAAAGGCACACCCCGACACTTGTTGGTGTACTAAGCTGTGTTTACTGAAAAATCTGTACCTCTAACCATTTTCGAGGTATAAAACCTGAAAGGTACCACGACTGCCACAATGTTATCCTATGGGTAATTTCTAAACTTTGGAATATCATAACTATGGAACCGATGTAAATTTTATCACCAAACCAGCAAAAGGCATATCAGTGGCGCAAGCCGCCCTTTCTACCCTGCACATTGCAGTCCAAAACTCCAACTCCAAACCATTTAGTTGCAGTGAAGTGGCAAAGAAACAGCAATTTTTTGCAAGTACTTTCGCAAATTTGCAACACTTTCACAAATTTTGTGAAAGCTTTCATGAAAGGCAGTTGTAATTTGCGAAAGAATGTGAGCTACACTTTTGCAATTTGTGAAAGTTTCGCAAACGTACTTTCGCAAATTGCAACACTACCATTGCAACACTACCAATGGAGAAATCATAAAAAACATATTTCCGAGCATAATTTTTAAAATCTGAAGCCAGGATCTTGTTCTTAGGGCCCTGATTAGGTAAACTTAATTTTTTAATAACTTTTGAATAGATTAATATTTTTGCCCCAGACCTTCAAAAGGCACATCAGTGACCCAGACCCTATATATCCTGACAATTTCAGACCAGACCCCCAAACTGTTTTGGCCATAGCCCTGAGCAAAGAATTTGCAAAAAGGTTTTTTTTTACATTTTTTGGCACTCCGCAGCTCTGCAACCACACACCCGACCAGAACGAAACTTGCCAGATCCAGAGATCTATGGTACTAGACACCGCTTGCAAAATGTCAGGAAAATCGAACAAACAGTTGCAAAGTTATTAAGGTGCAAAATTTGGGGTTTAACATAGATGTGGCCATGCAACCCTAACTATAGTGGCACTACCATGCCACTAATATATATATATATATATAAAAGCAGCTCTCCTTTTGTTTATTTTTTCTTACATCATTGTTGGACTCAATACTTACGTTATTTATTGCTCTTCTACAGATAAGTATCGTGTTGAATACATAAATGTGTGCCAGTCTGTGAAAGAAAAACAGAAAGCAAACACAGAATATACAACAGAGCTACAAGAAGGAGAGGAAAAATCTACAAATATTACAGCTGCTGATACACAGAATAGTGGAACTCTTACCTGGGTTCATCTTGTCAACTACTACAATCATCTGCAACGATTGAGCATCATCAGCACAGTATCTGGTAAACAGTGTTTTTTAAATTATTAATCAGTTTCTGATAACCTTGGTGCTTGTGGAAGGTATGGAATTATAGATCTTCCAGGAATCAGTCTTCACTATTGATTAACACTAGTGGGTCTTAGCTGGAGTTAGTAGGACCTTGCAAGAGCCAGAACTTTTCAGGAGGGCTGGTGCTGAGGTAAGCTACGTGTATGCACAGCACTGTGAGATTGGCTTGCGTTGCATGGCTTACCTCGGTACCAACCCTCAACTGCCTCGGTTCCTTTTTCTTGCCATTGAGTGTTCATCAGTGACAATGTTGATCGCCTTCCAGCAGTCAGAACTTCACATCTATAAGACAACAACATTCAGTTCTCTCAGTTTTAGTGTTTAAAGCTAAAGTTTGTTATTTTTGTGTCAGTTTAGTGATTTTATAAAAGTATTTCTGTCAGTCTCTCACAGCCCTATTGAGTCAATGGTTGATGGCTATTGAGGATGATGGTAGGGAGCCTTCTCAGGCAAGCCGCTCTGGCAGTGGCACCATGACCAGTCCACTTTCCCCTTTCAGGAAGAGTTCTGACAATGGGCATTCCTGTACTCAGGAGGAAAGACAGTCCTCCCAGAAGCACAAAAAGAAATGGCCCTTTTCCTGATTCCAGTCAGGTTCTCAGCGCCACTCATTCTCAAGTTCTTCCTCTTCTTGTCAGAAGGAGAAGAAGTGGTACTGCTTGATGTCACCGTCTGTGAGATCTGCCACAAGATCCACAGTCTCCCAGAACCAGAGACCCTCACTGGTACCGTCAGCAATACCGAAGACCTCTAGTATTAGGAGGACTAGGTATCAGACCTGGAGCCGCTCTCTGTCTGTAAGTGGGGACTCTGGTGGGCAGAAACATAGAAACGTAAACTTTGATGGCAAATAAGGACCACTTGGCCCACTTAGTCTGCCCATTTCCCTACCTACTGGATAAGCTGCAGATCCTAGCTAACAGCCTATTATTTCCTACCCCCCACAAGAATTGTCTTATGTCTGTCCCATGCATTCTTGAATTCCCCCACTGTTTTTCACCCCACTGCCTCCTCAGGAAGACCGCTCCATGCGTCCACCACCCTCTCTGAGAAAAAATATTTCCTCACATTATCCCTGAGCCATCCTCCCTCTATCCTCAAATTGTGTCTCCTTGTTCTTGCACACCTCTTTTTCTGAAAAATGCTACCCTCTTGGACTTTGTTGATTCCCTTGAGGTACTTTAAAGTTTATATCATGCCCTTCCCCCCCTTCCCTCACGGGTATACATATTAAGCTCCTTTAGTTTCTCCTCAGATGGCTTTTGTTGCAGACCCTGCACCATTTTAGTTGCCCTCCTCTGGACTGTCTCCATTCTGTCTATGTCCTTGCAGAGATGGGGTCTCCAGAACTGGATGCGGTACTCCAGAAGGGGTCTCACCAACTGTCTGTACAGAGGGATAACAACTTCCTGTTTTCTACTTGTGATGCCTCTCCCTATACATCCCAGTATCCCCCAGCCATCATTACAGCCTTCTCACATTGCTTGCTAACCTTCAGGTCATCTGATATGATTACCCCCACATCCTTTTCCATTTTTGTTGTTGTTACTAACCCCCCCCCCACCCTGTGTACTCTTCCCCTGGGTTTTTGTTTTCCAGGTGCATTACTTTGCACTTCTTTGCATAGTGGACTCCATTTACTATTACCTTCTGTGTCCTGTTGTCCAGGCAGTGTTTTACCCAGGCTACCACCCTGGGACCCACTCCAAGGCTGGCTAATTTGTTTATTAATCTTTTGTGTAGGACTGTGTCAAATGCCTTGCTAAAGTCTAGGTAGGCCATGTCCACAGCCCCTCCCTGGTCTACTACTTTGGTCACCCAGTCAAAGAAATCAATTAGATTCATCTGAAATGACCTTCCTGCTGTGAATCCATGCTGCCTTGGGTCCTGTGCCCCACTGGCCTCCAGGTACTCAACTATTCTTTCCTTCAGAAGTGACTCCATCATTTTCCCTACCACAGAGGTCAAACTGACATGTCTGTAGTTTCCTGCAACTGTCTTGCTCCCACTTTTGTGAAGGAGAATCACATCCACCCTCCTCCAGTCCTCTGGTACCACACCATCCTCCCATGATTTGTTAAAAAGGCTAGTCAGTGGTGTCACTAGTTCTCCCCTTAATTCTTTTAGAATTCTGGGGTGAATACCGTCGGGCCCCATTACTTTGTCCACCTTCAGTTTTAGGAGTTCTTTCAGAACCCTTTCTTCTGTGAAAAGACTGGGATCAACCCCCTTATCCAGAGTGCTTCTATTGATTGGATTAAGTAACTCCCCCTCCTCTTCTTTTGTGAATACTGAGCAAAAATATTCATTCAGTATCCCTGCTTTTTCACTGTCCCTCTCTGCTGACCCACCATCCCCTTTATTCAGCCTCATTATCCCCCCCTTTGTTTTTCTACACTCCCTAATGTACCTATAAAAGGTTTTATCCCCCTTCTTAACCGAGTTGGCTACCTTTTCCTCGATTTGGGCCTTTGCTATTCTGACTGCCTGCCCCACTTTCTTCTGCTTTAACTGGTACAGTTCTCTGTCCTGCTCCTTCTGTGTTTCCTTATACTTCCTAAATGCTATCTTTTTCTCCCTAACCTTCCCCACCACCTCTTTTAAGAATCATAGTGATTTTTTTCTTTCATTTTGGTTTGTTTATTTGCATCACACAAAGGCTTGTTGCCTCTGTGATGGCAGTTTTGATGTTTCCCCATTGTTGCTCCACCCCTCTTTCTTGCCTGTTTGCTAGTGCTTTTCTGAGGCACGCTCCCATTTTGACAAAGTCAGCCCTCCTGAAGTCCAGTACCCTCACTTTTGTATGGCTTGACCCTGCAGCTGAGTTTATCATGAATCACACTGTTTGGTGGTCACTTGTTCCCAGATGGCTACCCACTTCTAGATCTGAAATCCTTTCTCCGTCACCATTTGAGAGTACCAGATCTAAGATTTCTCCCTCCCAAGTGAGTTCCAACACTAGCTGTCTGAGGCATGCCCCCTGTAGGGCATCGACAATGGCCCTGCTCTTGGATGTGGCTAGAGCAAAGGTGCTCCATTTAATATCTGGCATATTCAGGTCCCCCAGCAACAATATCTCCCCTTTCAAACAGCATGAAGTCTTGCTATATTATAGACATTAGCAGTTTGATCCAGCTCTAGAACTGCCCCGGAGTGAAATGGTTAAAACCGTTCCAAAATAGAATTTTGGCACGAGAGCAGCTCTATCTGTGTCATTTCAAACTTGAACTGTCAGATTCTTTACTTCGCCTCAGTGAACAGTCGCTCCGGAGATTTCTCCTTCTGCTCGGTTCATTTCTCGGTTTAAAAAGTGTTTTCTCGGTTGGATTTAACCGAGAATAGTTTTTATTTTAACCGCAAAACCGTTCGGTTCAAGCTCTATCTGTGGTAACCGTAAGTAAATGAAGGTTTTGTCTGTGTGGAACTTGTAAGTTATCGGTTCGGTTTTGAACCGATCAGTGGGTTTAAAACTCATTTAAAACTAAAAGTTACTATTTTAGAGTGCGGTTCCCGGTTCTTATCGGTTCTAAAAAAAACGGATTTATTACGTTTTTTTCCAATACCCGTGACACGGTTAGGAACCGATAAGGGTGTCTTGCCTAGCTCTGCCGTTAAAAGGAGCAAGTTTTTGTTAGGCTGGCATTATGTCTGAGAAACCCAAAAGAAAAACCGGGCCACTGGGTTTCAACACTGTGATGTTTGTGGGGAAGTCTTTGCCAAGGCTGACCCACTGCACTGTGTTTGTGTCTGGGGGTTTGACCACCTCAGTCAGACTGCCAGGTATGTAGAATTTCCCTGCAGCCACCCTGGAAAAAGATTGGGCAGGCTCAGGAACGAGAGGCTAAAAGTCCGCTGACCCGGATGGCCAGCCGGTTCGGTGCCAACCCGAACCAGAGGAGTGCTCTCTGACCAGGGCCAGACTTCCTCAGGCAAAGAAAAGCTGGTTCTGAGGAACCAATTCCAGTAAAAAAACAAGAAAATCAGCAGGTCTGGAGTCAAAATTCCTTCTCCAACTGCTGCAGAGATAGCAAAAGCCATACAAATTGTCCAGTCACTGTCTCAGGGTCCGTCCGAACCACCACTATCTGGTAAAAGGTCGGTTCGTCGATTCCAGTGGTTCAGGATTATGATATTGAGGAATTATATGAACCAGAGGGGGGAGGAGGATTATGAACAGTATGAATGTGGCTGGGAAGGTCTGGGTGTGCCCATTGAACCGGACATCTCCCCAGACAGACCTTTAGAATCTCCCCCTATGCTGTCTGAGTCCCCATCTCATTTTATGTTTTATAAAAAAGTTGCTGAAACCCTCCAGCTTCCTTTAGAAGAGGCTGTGGATGAGCAAGAGGAGCCTGATTTTGTAGAAATGATGGATATTCCAGAGTCTAGGAGATTGTCTATTCCTTTACATAAGTCTTTTAGGAAACAAACAATTAAAATTTTAAAAGCTCCTAATTCTGTGCCTCCTGTAGATAAAAAGATGGACAGAAGGTATACATTGTCAGGCCTGATACAGAATTCCTTTCTCAGCAATGCAGTCATGTTGGGGTAGTTCAGGCTGCTGCCTGTGATAAAGCTAATATTCCCTTGGCTTCACATCCTCCTGACAAGGATTCCAGGAAGATTGATGCCATGGCAAAAAAACGATATATGGCAGCCTCTCGGGCTCAGGCAAAGCAAATTATATGGCTTATGTAGCTAGGTACTGAAATCTAGATGGGATACTGTTATGCAATTGGCCAAGCAGGCCCATGGCCAGCTGGCTAGTGAACTAGAACAGGTGGCTGCTGATGGCATTGAAGCCTCTAAGGTTCAGTTTCATGCTGCTGTGGATGTTAATGATGTTTCCTCTAGGGTCATGGCCACATCTGTAGCTTTTTAGTAGGTTGGCCTGGCTCAGGTGTACTAGTTTGTCACAGGATACCCAGACTAAGGCTATGGATTTTCCTGTGGTGGGAAATTCTCTGTTTGGAGAGCAGGCAGAGAATTACATGAAGAGATGGATGAATATAGGACTACTTACAAAGGTGCCCAGGCTAGGGGCGGCAAGCCACTCCTCAAAGGCATGCCCCAGGGGTAGGGTAGGCCTTTTCACAGGCCTTTCTACCAGACTCAGGCCTCCTCTGCCTATGCTCAGAGGGCTTCTTCAGAGAGCAGGGGCAGCCGAGGGGTGGGCAGATCTGCTCCCACCCCAGCCTAAAGCTCCTGCGAAACAGGCACCCTGATGGGGTGCCCAGGGCCATTCTCCTGTACCAGTGGGGGCAGGCTGGCTTACTTCAGTCAGAATTGGGCTTCTTTAACCTCAGACAAGTGGGTTCTGGAAGTAGTAAGCCAGGGTCTGGTTCTCAGCTTCAAAAGTTTCCCAAGTTGAGAAGCAGACTTTTCTACCTGCAAGTGCTTCAGAGACCCTCGCTCTGAAACAGAGGTCTCATCCTGTTAGCTCTCAGGGCAGTAGAAAGGGTTCCTCCCTGCATCCAGGGCAGGGGTCTGTATTCCAGATACTTCCTTACCCCAAAAAGACAGGAGAATGGCGGCCCATCTTAGATCTCAGATATCTGAACAAGCATCTTTTGAAACCAAAGTTCAAAATGGTAACTCTGGCAATGATTTTACCTTCCCTAAGGCCAGGGGACTGGCTAGCCTCCCTGGACCTCAAGGATGCCCATTTCCATGTCTAATCAGAAGATCCCATCGAAAGTACCTCAGATTCGAACTGCCCTCAGGTCATTACCAGTTCAGAGCAATGCCTTTCGGCCTTACCTCTGCTCAAGGGTATTCACAAAGTGTCTAGCAGTGGCAGTGGCCCCTTAAGGAGGCAGAGGATTGCTGTTTTCCTTATCTAGACGACTGGCTCATTGTAGGCCAGTCCCCAGAACAGGTAAATCTCACCTGCAGGTCACCCAGCAGCTTCTCACCTCCCTGGGTTTTCTGCTAAACCTACCAAAGTCGGTTCTGGAACCAGTCCAGGTACTCACCTTTATAGGGGCAGAATTGGACGTCAAAGCTAGCCAGAGCCTTTCTTCCCCAGAAAGGGTAAGGAATTTAGTGGCTCTGGCCTCTTCCTTCACTCTGCAGGTTCTCGACCAGCAAGACACTTTCTGCAGCTCCTGGGCACATGGCTGCATCCACAGCTGTTGTGCAGGGAGCCAGATTTCAGATGAGAGACATTCAGTTTCACTTGAGAACCTTTTGGTCTCAGAGAAGAGACCCCCTTTCCAAGTTGGTCCCAGTGACTCGAACCTTGATCCTAGCTCTCCAGTGGTGGCAGGATCAGAGCAATTTAAGAGCAGGGGTCCCCTTCATTTCCCCTTCTCACGACTTGACTCTCACTACAGATGCTTCCCTTCTGGGTTGGGGAGCACACATGGGCGACCTTTCCACTCAGGGAGTTTGGTCCCCCAAGGAATCTCTGCTCCACATCAATTTGCTGGAACTCAGAGCTGTCTTTTTAGCTCTTCAAGCTTTTTCTGCCTCTGTCCACGACAAGGTGGTACAAGTCAGAACAGACAACACCACAACAATGTGGTACATCAACAAACGGGGGTACTCGGTCTTCGGCCTTGTGCACCGAGGCAATGAAGTTGTGGTCTCTGGCCTATTCCCTGAACACTTCCCTCATAGCAGTTCATCTTCCAGGGAAGGACAATGTCCTAGCGGATGCCCTCAGCAGGATTTCCCAGGGCCATCACGAATGGTCCCTGGATCCTCAAGTGCTGGGGATAGTTTTTGCCAGGTGGGGCATCCCTCAGATAGATCTTTTTGCAGCCCCAGACAATCACAAACTTCCTCTGGTCTGTTGCAGGCCTCCAGTGCTGGGCTCAGTTCCCCTGGATGCCCTTCTTCTGGATTGGGAGGGGAAGTTCCTCTTTGCTTTCCCCCCCTTTCCTCTCCCAAAAGTACTAGTCAAAATCAGATCTCAGCCTTGCAGGGTGATTCTGATTGCCCCGGATTGGGCCAGGCAGCCCTGGTACCCACTCCTTTTGTCTCTGACAGTCCATCTTCCCCTGTGCCTCCCCAGGAATCACAATCTGTTGACTTGTGCCCAGGGAAGGGTTTGGTATCCGGACCTCAAATCCCTCAACCTCAAGGCCTGGCTCTTGAGGAGTTAGAGTTTGCTGATTTATACCTCTCTCAGGGTGTTCTTGAGATCCTAAAGGCTTCCAGAAAGCCTTCCACTAGGGCTACTTATAGTTCTAAATGGAAAAGGTTTTCCATTTGGTGTGCTGGGAAAAATATTTCCCCAGAATCTGCTGAATTGCCCATTTGTTAGATTACATGGTACATCTTAATTCCTTGGGTCTCAGACCAGCTACCCTGAGAGTTCATTTGGCAGCTGTGTCTGCTTTTGTGTCAACAGGAAAGTCATCCCTCTTTCCTCTCATCCTGTGTTTACAAGTTTTTAAGGGATTACTCCATACTAATCCTCCTTTAGAACCGGCCCCTGCTTGGGACCTTAATGTTTGCATTGCCCAGTTAATGCAACCCTTTTGAACCTCTGTCTTCTGCAGAGCTTAAGTACCTAACTTGGAAAACTGTTTTTCTAGTGGCTATCACTTCTGCCAGGCGCATAAGTGAATTGCAGAACCTTGTCAGTGGAGACTGACTTTATTTCTTTCCACAGGATAAGGTAGTCCTTAGGACTAATAGAGTTTTGCCTAAGGTGGTTTCAGATTTCCATCTTAATCAATCTATCTCCCTTCCAGTATTTTTCACTGATCACTCCTCTTCGGGTGAGAGGAGGTTGCACAGCCTGGATGTTAAGAGAGCTCTTAGTTATTATGTAGAGTGTACCAAAGGTCACAGGTTCGAATCCCTCCAACTTTTCCTTACCTATGGTGAAGTTGGGAAAGGCAAACCTGCCACTAAGAGATCAATAGCCAGGTGGATTGTCTCTGTATCCAATTTTGTTATCAGAAAGTGGGCAGAGCCCCAGTTTGAGGGCTCATTCTACCAGGGTACAGCTCGTCTCTAGCTGCTGCCAGAGATATCCCTTTATTAGAGATTTGCCAGGCTGCTACTTGGAAAACGGTACACTTTTACCAAGCATTACTCCCTGGATGTCCAGGCCAGAGAGATGCTCGGTTTGGCACAGCTGTTCTTCAGAGCCTATTCCCTAAGTAGGTTCTGCCCCTCCTCCATGGAGGTACTGCTGTGTATTTGCTAATGTCTATAATATAGCAAGACTTCATGTTGTTTGAAGAAAAATTACTCACCTTAGTAATGTTGTTTCTTCTAATGGAGTCTTGCTATATTATAGACCTCCCAACCTGCCCCTCTCAGAACCTCTACTTGGTGGGTGCGGGCAACTTAGTGTGGGCACTACTTATGTCCTGTTAGCATTTTGTCCCCTTTGGGACTTTGGGATATGTGTGTATGCTGTGTGTGTTTTATTATACTTATGTTCCTTTTCATATTATTAGAATGGTGTTAGTATTTCTGGTCCCCTGACTTGAGTCTTGGGTGTTGGGACCATCAATGGTTGTTATTATTTAGGTAGCCATTTGGCTAGTGCAGGTTACAGCTTCCACACAGACCTTAGTGAGTTTGGCTCGTGAGATCTGACAGTTCAAGTTTGAAATGACACAGATAGAGCTGCTCTCGTGCCAAAATTCTATTTTGGAATGGTTTTAACCATTTCACTCCGGGGCAGTTCTAGAGCTGGATCAAACTGCTAATGTCTATAATATAGCAAGACTCCATTAGAAGAAACAACATTACTAAGGTGAGTAATTTTTTCTTCTCTGCCATCCCAAGGATACCTTCTGTCATTTCCTTGTCCATTTCCTCCCCCTGAGATGGGGGTCTGTATATAACTCCTGTGTGGATTGTGGTGCAATTTCCAGTTTCCAGGGTGACCCACAGCGCCTCCTCTCCTCCCTGTTTACCATTTTGTTTCATTGCTTTGATCCTCTCCCTTACACAGAGAGCTATTCCTCTTCCTCCTCTTCTACCCTCCCTGTCTCTCCTGTAGATTGTATAACCTGGTATGTTGACATCCCAGTCATGGTTCTCTGTGTACCATTTTTCTGTGACTGCCACGATATCTAGGCATCCCTCTTCCATCAAGACCACCAGTTCAGGGAGCTTGTTACCTACACTGTGGGCATTGGTACTCATTACCCTCCATTTATTGATGGCCTTACCCCTTTTTGCCCCATCCCTGTCCTTACTGCCTTTGCCTTTTTCTCCATTTACACCTGCCCTTCTCCCTATTGACATCTCTACCTTGGTGTTTACCTCACTAACTACCCTGATTTTTTGAAGGGGGCTAGGATTTCCCAGCTCATTTTCTGTGCCTCCCCCTTGGCTAGTTTAAATGCTTGCCAATGAAGCATTTAAACCTATCACTTAGGGTCCTGGTTCCCCTCCTGGACAGATGCAGACCATCACACCAGTATAGGCCTGCATCCCTCCAGGTGGATCCCCAGTCCCCGCTGAAGCCAAAACCCTGAGCTCTGCACCAGTTTTTCAACCATTGATTAAATCCCATGGTGCGGAGCACCCTAGCCTCACCCATGCCATAGACAGGCAGCCCCTCTAAGAAGATTCCCGTGCGTGCTACTTGTCTAAGGGCCCCTTCCCAACTCCACAAACTCCTCCACTGTTCTGATCCCTTGATCCCTTTCCCAGCCAAGTAATTTGTCCCTAAGTGGACAATGACATCCATTTCCCTCCTCCATGCAGCTGCTCCTGCAATCCTGAGGATTTGCTCCCTGTCCCTCCAAGCCATGGCGCAAGGCAGGCACCTTACCTCCCTCTCCCCCCCCCAGTTCTACCCTCCTAACAATGGAGTCTCCCACCAGCAGTTATTTCCTTCCCCTGTGGGGTCCCATGCCACCCTCCTGTGGGTCTCCTTTGTGGGGGTTCCCAGCATCCTTCTTGGTCTCCACTGCTAGTGCCTCTATAGAGGAACCACACTCTGTCAGAATGGCATGTGAATTGTGGATAGGTACAACTGGAGAAATGTGCCTCTGTTCTACCACCCTCACCCTCCCTGATCCCACTGTGGTCCATCCGCTCCTCTTTCTTGGCAACCTCTGAGGCAGTGGCAGTGGTCCTGGTCGTCCCTGGGTGGGAGAGGAAGTCCCCCGAATCCTGGCCAACTCAACCTGGAGATGAGCAACCTCCTCCCTCAGCCCAGAGAGTTGCCTGCAGATGGGACAACACTGCATTCTCCAGAACATCTCCTGGAAGACTGCTGCTCACAACCACTGCACTGCACCACTACCATCATGTCTTATTTGTGGCCCCTTAACTGTTGTATTGTATACTTACTCTTTCCTCTCTCTGTTTATTAGTTTTATATATATATATATATAATGTATTTTTTTTCTCCCTACTTTCCTACTGCCTCCGTGCCCTTAAAGCTCATGATCGTCCTGTTCTGGGACAGGAAGTTCCTATGTTTCCTTAGTATTCTCCTTCTTATTTGCTCAGAGTCAGACCTCCAGCATCTGGGGAGGATGGAGAGCTACTCTTTTCCTTCTAGGATGGTGAGTCTTTTGTACCTCTGTGATCACACCCTTCCTGATCCCAAACAGGAAGTTCCTGTTGTCAGTCAAATCCTGTGCCTATAAAAGTAGAACTGGCTAAGGGTGGAGGGAAGGGAAGTAGGCAATATAGTCCCAGTACAGTAGTATAGCTCTAACAGCACCTCCTTCCTGTTGCTGTTCTCTGTCACAAGCTATCGAGGGCAGTTTTTAAATCCAAAACACCTGGCTTCCTTCTGCCTAAGCCACTCCCCCTAATTTACAGTTTCCTTCTACACCTAGCTAACTGCACAGATAACAATTCACAGTTTCCTTCTACACCTAGCTAACTGCACAGATAATTCACTTCACCCAACTGAGACAAACACACTAACTCTTTTTTTTGTTGTTTGTTTTTACCCTAAATTGAAGGTCCCAGCAGTAGAGTTCTAGTTCTTTAGTCCCAGTAGAGTAGTATAGTTCTAACAGCACCTCCTTTCTCTTGTAGTTCCACCATTCAGCTTACGGAGCAGTGAGTGCTGTGTCGGGATCATTTTCCTCTGCCAGTGCAGCCAGTCCTTAGTTCTTCAGGGCTGGTGGAATTGGAGCCACAGGTAAGGCCCTCAAGCCAGGTAGTCTGTTTGGCTCTGGCAACAGTCCCTGGGCCCTTGATGGTGACTGCACCACTGACTCCTGTCCCACTGGTCACACCCCCATTCAATGTCACTGTGATGGGACCAGCTGTGGTACCATTGCAGGTCACTTTGGTACCAGATGAGCCATCAGTGCTGGGTTGTTTAGGCCTTTCTGTACCTGGCCCGGTTCTGTTCCAGTGCTGGTTCCATTGCCACCCTAAGTGCCGGGGATCTCCCCAGCACCAGATTCAGTTCCAGATACAGCACCACCTCTGACATGGCCTCTCGTCCCTTGGAGCCGATGTCGCTGCTGTTGCCAAGGCTGCCTTCTGGACTGGAGAGCCAATGATTACACACACACACACACACACACACACACACACACACACAAAACCCTCCCTCTAGGGAGGATGTGGAGGGGCGACAAGTCTGACCCCAGCCTCATCATTTCTGAGGGTGGCAATGGAAACTCTTTCTTTAGCCTGGACTCTTGGACCCAGGCCCTTTTTCTGTTCCACAGGAGGATCTGACTTTCCAGGCTTTGCTCAGGAATATGCATTCTGCACTTGATTTTGAGCCTTCAGCCATTGACCCAGGTAAACGTCTCCGTCTGCAGTGGCTAAACATTGCTACCATGCCAGGCAGTTTAGTTCCTTGTATTCCATCTGCATTTGAGGCCTTGTCAGATACAGTATGGAAAAGACCTGCAACAAAATGCAAGCAACTTAAAGGCCATTAAACTTACTAAGTTGTGTCCCTCAGATGATATTGAGGCATACCTGACAACCTTTGAAAGAGTTGCCACAGCCTGCCAGCAGCCAAAGCAGCAATGGACAATCAGACTGGTACTGTACTTGACAGGAAAAGCCCAGCTTGCCTACAGCAGTATGGACATTGCACAGTCAGAAAACTATGACCTGGTGAGAAGTGAAATCCTGAAAAGGTACGACATCTCCAGAGAGACCTACAGGCAGAGATTTCGATCTCTGAGGTACAACTCGGTTGACAATCCTCGAGAAGCCTTCACCCGACTCCAAGAACTCCTGATGAAGTGGATCCAACCAGAGAGCAAAACAGTCTCACAGATCATCGAAACATTTGCCATGGAGCAATTCATCAACATCTTGCCTTCAGATGTGCAGCTGTGGGTAAAGGAACACCAACCAGAGAATGGGGAAAAAGCTGTTTCTTTGGCAGAGGACTACCAAATGGCCAGACAGACACCACAGCAGCGAGGTAACAGCGAAGCACCGGTAAGAAACTCTTTTTCCCATTTAAATTCCAAGCCTGCTAAGAACTCTGGTGGGGGTAACAGATGTGTACCAAAATACATTATCTGCTATAACTGTAATAAGCCAGGCCATTTTGCAAGAAACTGCCGTAAAAAAGAGAGTGGCACTGAAGCAGATTTGTCCTTGGCAAACTGGGGCAAGTATCTAACAGATGTGAAGATGGGGAATAAGATGATAAAGGAACTCATTGATTCAGGAAGCAAGCAGACCCTAGTGCATGTTAAAGTGCTGGAAAAACACTGTGCAAAGGGACCAGGTACTGGTGTCATCTGCATCCACAGGGACACTCGATACTATCCCACCACCGAAGTGACTCGGACTGTTAAGGGTGTGTCACACCAAATGAAAGTGGGGGTAGTACCAAAGTTATCTGTACTTGTGATTATTGGAAATGACTTTCCAGGATTTATTGAATTGATCAAAGAGGGACTAAATCCTGATGTTTCAGCAGCTGTGGTGTCAAGAGCTCAGGCAAAGAAAATTTCAGACAGTGGGGACACATTTCCTTTCAGTGGTTTTGATTTGGACTTGTTTGAGCACAGCTCCAAGATCCGGAAATCCAGGAAAGAAAAACAAAGCCTGAAAAAATTGTGGCAACAAATGACTGATGGACATGAATGGTTAAAATATGAAAATGCTGAAACTAAATTGATAACTGATTGTGATTTTCTTTCACAGCAAGCTAACAATGTTTCTCTCCAGGGTTATTTCAAGCAGCTAGGAGTAAAACCAAAACAGGGTGGACCAATGTTTAAAATACGTAATGGATTACTGTACAGAATTTGGGTTACACCTCAGACATTGGAACAGACAGAACAACTGGTTATACAACAGAAGTATAGAGCAGAATTGTTACAGATAGCACATGATAGTCCTATGGCTGGTCACTCAGGGAGGGATCGCACCCTTGCCAGATTGCTGTATAGATTTTACTGGCCAGGAATTCATGAAGATGTTGCTACCTATTGTAATTCCTGTGCTGAGTGTCAGAAAGTATCCCCCGTTACTAGAAAAGACAAGGTGCCCCTGGTACCCCTACCCTTAATTGATGTGCCTTTTGAGAGAATTGCAATGGATGTGGTTGGTCCTTTAGACAAAAGTAAAAAGGGTAATAGATTTATCCTGGTAGTATGCAACTATACTACTCGATACCCAGAAGCAGTTTCAATGCATACTGTTACAGCCCCAGAGTGGGCATAACTAAAGAAATTATTATTGATCAGGGTAGTAATTTTGGTGTTGCACTGCTTAAGGAGCTGTACAGACTGCTAGATATTATTGCCATAAGAACCTCCCCCATCACCCTCAAACAGACGGTCTTGTTGAGCGTTTTAACCAAACCTTAAAATGCATGTTAAAAAGGTTTGTAATAGAGGAAGGGAAAGATTGGGACCATTACTTGCCTTACCTACTTTTTGCTTACAGAGAAGTGCCACAGGCATCAACAGGGTTTTCACCATTTAAAATGCTTTATGGTAGGCAGCCAAGAGGGCCACTGGATGTGATAAAAGAAAAGTGGGAAGATAACCTCACTCAGAAACAAGCTATATCTTCTTATATGTGTGCCCTAAGAAAGAAACTGGCAAAATATGTTGAAATTGCCCATTGTAATCAGGAAGAGGCTCAAAACCAGCAGAAGGTATATCATGACGATGGGGTAAAAGAAAAAGTTTTCAAGCCAGGTGAAAATGTTTTGCTACTGTTACCCACAACAGAAAATAAGTTGTTAATGAAGTGGCAAGGGCCATATAAGGTTCTTAGATGTACTGGCACTGTTAACTGTGAGACGGAGACCCCTGACAAAAAAATCCTTCTAAGATATACCATGCTAACCTCCTCTAGAAATGGATTGAAAAAATGCCAAAAGCTGCCTTGCTAGTTTTACCAGAAACTGATAAGGAAGATATTGATGTAGCGTATGATAGACTAGAACAAACTGTAAATGTTGGTGCTGTAAAGGTGAATGTTTCCTTAACCTCAGAACAAACTGCAGACATTCGTAATGTGCTGAAGACATTTAACAGTACTTCTACCAGGTACCAGGCGGAGCAAAAGGGGTTGAGCACATAATAGTGACAAAGAATGCTCGTCCTATTAGGCAAAAGTTATACAGGTTGCCAGAGAGGTTAAAAGCTGATGTGGTTAAGGAAATACAAAAATTAAAAAAATTGGGTATTTTTGAGGAGTCGAGGAGTGCTTGGTCATCTCCCATGGTAATTGTAAATAAAAAAGAAGGGAGTGTTAGAATCTGCCTTGATTTCAGAAAACTTAATCAAGTGTCAGAATTTGACAGTTATACTATGCCCAGAATAGATGATTTGGTGGACAGGCGGGGGAGTGCAAAGTATATCAGTACCCTCAATCTCACCAAGGGTTACTGGCATATCCCTTTAGCTAAAGAATCCAGAGATAAAACTGCATTTGCCACTCCTATAAGATTCTGTCAGTTCACCACAATGCTCTTTGGTTTACATAGTGCGCCAGCTACATTCCAGCGGCACATTTTTTTTTTTTATTTATTTGTTCTAGATTTACAAATACCTTTGAGCCGAGGCTTTTTTACAAAGGTTCCACGTCATTGGTACAACTGAGATAAACATAAGCAAAGATAACAGTTTATAAAATAAAAAAAAAAAAAACCATAGTCTTGTAGAGGAAAAAAAGAACAATAAAGTGAAACTTTGGGGAGGGGAAAGAGAAAGGAAGAGGGTGAAATCAGGGAGACTAAGTGGATGGGAGAAAAGGGGAGGTAGGTTGGGGGGAACAGAGAGAGGAGAGGTGGAAGGCGGGTAAATAGAGGTAGTGCAGCCGGGTAGCATATCTTATGTGTGTCAGTCTTCGCCATTCATCACAGATGGGTACTGGCCGGAGGTCAGGACCCAGCGGGAGCTTTTTTTAAAAGATAGCGGAGCCGACAAGACATCGCGCCTACTTGAGGTCACGTATCACGTGGTGCTCGAGGATTAGCCGTTAGGCTGTGTTGACTCCGCCTGCCTACCAGGTCTTCGTCTCCCGCCGTCGAGGTCGCCTCATGGGAAGCCAGCTGAAGAGATTTTCAAACTTTTAGGCCTTAGCCTTTTGTCGTCGACAGTCCGTCGGTTCCTGCTAGTTCTAGTCTGCCCTACTCAACGTCGCTGGTAAGATCTTTCCATTTATTTTACAGTATAAGCGCGTCGAGTCTGTTTTGGTGTTTTTCCATTAGTAAGTAGGTCGCCGTGACGGAGGCAAGAAGTGCGTCTAAGGCGGCCCCCATGCGTCGGTGGCCTGCAAGGCGTCATAGTACTCCGCTACCAGCATGACCGTGTCTCTGTGTCTTGGCCTCGCCCATGACATGGATTCGGTGATGCCTGCTTCTCCATGGACCGCCCGTCCTCGAACAGCCTTAGCGTTTAAAAGTAGATTGAGCTCCGCCCGACTTTGAGGGGGTAGGATTACGCACTCATTGGGCCAAGCGGCGCTCGGCCCTTTCCTCTGGGTCCCCTCCCGGTTCTATACGGACCGAGGAGGAGGGAGCTCGGCCTCGTAGCCTAGCCTTGGCCGAGGCTCCCTTCCGCAGCGCAGGGAGGCCCACCCCGCTTCTCCCGGGAGCGGGCGGAGGTGCCGCTATGGCAATCACCCTTCGGGGTGAAGGCTCCCCGGTGTCGCTCCCACGGTCCGGAAGGTCCGGTGACGCTGACGCCGTACGCTCGGCCGTTCCCGCGGTGCCGCGGGCCCCTGTCAGTGCCGACGGCGCGCCTAACTTGTCTCTCGACGCTGCGGCCTTGGTCAGCGCCATTCGCGGTACTGACCTGCTCGTGGCACCGTGACCTTGATTCAGCTGCCGCTTCGCCATGTCTCGCGGCACCGAGGTTGAGCATGGCGCCGTGGTGCCTTCGGAGTCGTCCATCGGTGCCGTTGGTGCTCTCGGTGCCGCTCACGGCGCCGAGGGGTCTGGTGGTGCTGTGTTCGGCGCCGAGTCCGTCCTCAGAGTTGTCGGCGCCGCTTCGGTCCTCAGTGCCGCTCGCAGTGCCGAGAGGCCTGGCGGTGTCATCGGCACTGAGGCTGTTGCTGGGGCTTCTGTCGGCGCCATCTCTGTTCCTGGTACCACCCCTGGTGCCGGTGGACTTGACGGTGCCGCAGCTGGCCCTAGTTCAGGATCTTTGGCCCGTGCTGCCCTGCCGCCTTCTGCCAGCGCCGCTTGCAGGGCTGTGGAGGATGCAGGTGCCGCCTTGGCCACTGCTTTGACTTCTGGGCCCTTTGGTAAGGTCGCCTTCCCTCGCCCTCCTACCGTTTGGCTTAGGGCCTCAGACTCTACCTCTTCGGAGTCAGAGTCGGGCTCGGAGTCGAACGGGCAGTCACACTCTTCGGGGTGGTCTGCAGAGGAGGACGAGCCAGTGGTCTCTACGACGGGTCTCAGTCAGCCCCCTACTGAGGTGCGTCTGGTACCCCCAGAGGTTAGGGTCAGTGGTACTGACCAGCAGGCTGTGGTATGTGCCACCATTGCCATGCAACCTGGCCTTGGGGGGTTCCTTGACCCCTCGGCGGTGGTACCCCCTCCAGTGGTGTGTCTCGATCGCCCAACTTTGGGGCCTATCGGGAAGCCCACGGGAGGGGAGGGTGCTGCTCCCTGGGTCCCTCTTCGGGGGCAGCCCAGAGTTTCCAGCTTCCTAGGCTGGCCCTTTCGAGGACTAGGACCCTCTCGGACTCCGAGGGGTCGAGGGGTGTGGGGTCGGCGCGTCGGCCTTTCTCTGGGACCCACCCAGGCCCTGGACGAAGCCGAAGTGCGGACTTCCGCCCTTCCCCTTCTGGTTCCTTGAGGGGGTCCCATTCTTTGGAGGCAGGGGACCGTCCTTCTGGATCTATACGGCCCCAGTCGCTTCACTTGGGGAAATCTTCTGGGCGCAGCCTAGGCAGTACCACCGTGGTTGTACAGCTGTCAGCTGCGGAGTCTTCCAGGACACCCTCCGTGGGGGTCCATGGTCCGCTCCCTAGCCCTGGCAGAGGTCAACCAACTTCCTCTCTCAGCTCTGCCCCCTCCCCTCTGCCACCTTCTCCAGCGTTCCCAGGTATTCTTGGTCCTAACGGCCCTCTCACCTGGGAACAGTTCAGAGCGGTGGCTGCTCAGTTCCCTGCCTATGTTAGGGCCATGGACAGCCAGGTTTTTCAACCTCCCCCTGAGCAGCCACTCTCAGAACGCATGGTGACCTCCAGCTCCTCATCCCCCTCTTCAGGGGGAGAGGAACCGTCTGTCCATATCTGTCCTGCCGCTGATCTCTCCGAGTATCAGTGTTTCCTCATGAGGATGATGGAGGAGCTTCACCTCTCTCCCCTGTCCATGAGAAATCCTGAGCATACAGCGCACGCCTTTCTAGGCGATTTCAGTGCGACCACCCTTGTGGTGCCGCTCTGGCCTGCTCCCTTTCGGGAGGCGTCCATGCATTTCTGGCAGAGGCTCTTCTCCGGAGTTCCTGCCCCTAGGGACCTCAGCCAGAGGTATTGCACTCCCCCAGAGTCTCCAGGTTCTATGCCTCATCCGCAGTCCATATTGACACACCTGGACACTCCTGACGGGCTTCGCGCCCTCCACTGTGACCGGCCCCCAGATCAGGACTCTTTGGATTTTGATTTCTGGAGGAGGAGGACATTCTATTCGGCACGGTTGCTTCTCTTCATTTCTGCTCATCAGGCCCACTATGCAGCCTACAACAGGTTCTTGTGGTCAGCGCTGGGTCAGATCCTAGCTGCTTTGCCTGACTCGGAGCAAACCGGGCAAGCCATCGCACTCTCTGCACGTGGCCTGGAGCTAGCAAGGCACCAAGCAAGGGCATCTTACGACACCAATGAGGTAGCTACCAGGGTAGTAGGGACAGCGATCTGCACCAGGAGATCGGCGTGGCTTCGCCTTTCCCAGTTGTCACCCTTGGCCCGATGTAGGGTGATTTGCTCCACTCACCAGGGAACCAATCTCTTTTCCCATAGGGCGAGATGACGTTTGTTGGGGCAAATTCCTTCCCCTTCCGGGGGGACCCCGTCTCGCTTTCCCCACTCTTGGGCCTCCTCAGGCCCAGAAGGTCCCCCCCCCTTAGTGTGTCACCCACTGAGGGCTAAGGGACACTGTCCCTTAGGGTGCAATTAATCAACCCCCTTCGGGGGGCTTGGTACTCACCTATCTGTGATGAATGGTGAAGACTGACCCAGATAAGATATAAAAATTACATACCTACCGTAATTATGATCTTTCTGTGTATCTTCACCATTCATCACAATCCCGCCCGCCATCCCCCTGGGGCTCCAGCCTCTGGATCCTCCTCCCTCTGTGCCTACCCCTCTTTTTGAGCGGGGTAAAGTTGGGACACACAGGGAGGTAGTTTTCTTCCCTAAGGGGTACAGTTCGAGTGGCACTTCTTCTCTACTACTTATCTTCACCCCTATGGGGTGAGAACTGGTGGTTGCCCTCCTACTATCCATCTGATTTAAAAAAAAAAAAAAAAAAAAGGGAACCCCCCCTTTTTTTCACCAAATATCTTTACAGAGAGAGTACTGAGTCCCTGTACCCTGTCCTTCTCCAGAATAGCCGACTCTGCTTTTGGGGTATTGCCAGTTATTCTGTGCCTTGAATTCTGGCAAATAAGCTTTGCTACTCCTTGCAGTTCCTATACAGTCTGGTGACGGACAAGGGTCCCAGATCCTTGTTACCTCTCACTCTCTCCTAAATTTTCTCCCCTTCCTTCCCTCCCTTCTTCCGCTTCCAGAGATTGGGGCCCCTATCCAATCCCCTTAGTCTCATCTCTTCTATGCTGTCCTCTCAGTCGTTATTTCTCCTTTTGGTTCAGTTTTTCCTTTCCTTTTTCTGTCCCTTGGACTCTCTTGTCGCACCCTCCATCCCTTCCTCTTACCTCTCCGGCAACTCAGAACTGGTAGGCAGGTGGAGTCGACACAGCCTAACAGCTAATCCTCGAGCGCCACGTAGTATGTCGGCCTCAAGGGCAGCGCCGATGCTGCGTCGGCTTCGCCTATCCTTTTAAAAAAAAAAGGCGCTCAGGTCCTGACCTCCAGCCAGTACCCATCTGTGATAAATGGTGAAGGTGCACAGAAAGATCATAATTACGGTAGGTACGTAATTTCTATTTGTCATTGGCCAGCAGGGGAGGTGAAGATGGGGGGGGGGGGGAGTGCTGGCAAAGAGCAAGAGTAGATGTGGATCCAAAAGGGCATCTTCAGCTGTGGAACCAAAAGACATGTTTAGCCACAACAGTCACAGAGGTTGGAGGCAGTGAGTGTTAGGCGGAGCCGAGTCTTAAAAGTGCTGAGCGATAGTGAGGATGAGAGGTCGCTGGGAAAATCATTGTACCAACTAGCGGCCTGGTAAGCAAAGGATCTTTGGCCTTGTGTTGTGTGGCAATGCGGGATTTGCAGAAACTGAGGTTTCGATCCCCTGATATGGATTCTCAGTTATATGAGGGCACAGAGTCCAGGGGGGCAAGGCTCAGCAAAATTTTCTTAGTAGTAATACAAGCTTGGTGTTTTATTCGATTGGCAAGATTCAACCATCCAGTTTGAGAATAGAGGTCACAGGTGTGAGTTAGGCGTTGGGAGCCAGTGACAAGTCGACAGGCCTTGTTGAGGGCAGTGGATACACGTTTGAGTGCGGTGGTTGTAGCAGAGCTGTAAATGATAATGCCATAATCAATGATGGATATGATGGAGCTCTGTACATCGACAGCGAGGGCTTCAGGTGTTTCCTATGATGGAATAGCAGGCCTAGCCGGGAGTTAGCGGCTTTGGTGACATGGTGGATGTGGGCAGTGTAGGAGAGGTGAGGGTCAAGGGTGATCCCGAGGTATTTAAAGTTTTTGACCTGTTCTAGTGCGGCACCTTGTCTGGTGATAATGGAAAGTTGGAAGTGCTTCTGTTTATTATGGGAGCTGCTGAAGATCACGGCCTTGGTTTTTTTTTGATTAAGGATCAGTTTGTGCTTTGTGAACCAATTCTCAACTGAGGAGAAGATTTTCTTGCAATTTCTTCGGGTCCTGGTGTGTGGCAAGGATTACTGCATCATCGGCATCAGGGTGATATGTTCAGTGCAGGAGTCCGGTAGGGTGTTAAGGAACAGGCTGAAGAGTAGGGGGGCCCAGTATTGAACCCTGGGGGCCTCCAGAGAGGACAGGTTTGGGATCAGAGTGCACATCCCCAATTTTACACGCTGGGAGCGGTTTTCAAGATAGCTTTTGAACCAAGAGATTGAATCATTGGAGAGGCCAGAATTTTTTAGTAGGTTCAGCAGGAGGGAGTGGTGGACAGTATCTAAGGCTTTGTTCAGGTCGATGAAAATAGCACCAGTTAGTTGTCCATTGTCGAGGGAGCTGTGAATGGAGCTGGTGAATTTGAGGAAGGCAGAGGATGTACTATGACCTTTTCTAAAGCCATGTTGCTGTTTACAGAGAATATTATAATTGTCAGGATGCTCGGGTAAGTTGGTCCACTACTATACATTCCAGTGCCTTCGATAGGGGAGGCAGAATGGAGATAGGGCGGAAGTTCGCATGGTCAGTCTTATCACCATTTTTGTGAATCGGGTTAACAGTGGCCATTTTCCATTTGTCCAGGAATTGGCTAAGGGAAAGAGAGAGATTAAAGATCTTGGTGAGGGGCCCAAGTACCTCATCAAGCGTTAGGGCCAGTAGCTTGAGGTCAAGTGTGTCATTGCTTGTTCTAGATTTGCTGATGGCTTTGGCAACGTAGTTTCGGAATTGATGTTTCTTTAGTGCTTTAAAGTAGAAAGGTGGGTGACAGGCGTGGGTGGAGGAATTAGGGGGTGGGAGTTGATGCATCTTGGAAGAAGTTAGATGGGAGGACACTGCTAAGGTCAGTGAAAGCGATGTTAAAAGTGTTCGCAGTAGTTTTAGGGTCGAGTGTAGTGTGCCCATTTATGTTGAGTATGTTCGGTGAAGATTTTGACTGCTTCCCAGTGACATCTTTAATGTTTTTCCAGAAATCCCTCCAATTTCCCCAGAAGTTGGAGGGGGCATTTTTATAGTAGTCAGATTTCTGTTGCCGAATGGACTTGGTGCAGTCGTTCCGTGCCTGTTTATAATTCTGGATGTCGAGTTGCTTTCTGTAGCTTCTAGCCAGTTCCCAGAGGTGGTCCCTGGATTTAAGTTTTTTTAGGAGGTCTCCTGACAGCCAAGGGTTACTGAGCGATTTAACTTTACGCTTTTTGAGGGGGGCAAATTTATTACAGGCTTCATTGAAAATGTGAATAAATTGCTCCAGTGCAGTATTAGTATCTGTTGCCTTGAAGATGGGGGACCAGCCCTGCAGACGGAGGTGCGATTTGAGGTGGGGTAGCTGACCATGGGGTAGGACTCTGCTGGTAATGATTTTTGGAGGAGGCTTATAGAATTTGTTTGACCAGGTACAGCGGATGGGAGAGTGGTCACTGAGTGAGTCAGGGAGGACTGAGGTTTTCGTGATCTGAGAGGGATGGTTGGTTAAGATCCAGTCGAGTAGGGTGCGATCCCAGTTCTGTAGTTCTTTCTGGTTGCATAGTTAACCATTTGAAAGACAAAGAACCTCTGTGTGCAAACACTGAGGCAAGGGTTACCCCAAAGGGCATTTGGCTAGGAAGCCAAGTTTCAAGAAAATACAAAATCACACATGCCTACACAATGCAAAGCATCATAGGCTGCATATGCATATCACCACAGAATGTTATGCTGGTTCAACTTTAAGCAGAATTGCATGGTGCCAAAAGGCCTCTCACACAGTGATTAGCTGATATAACAGAGTCCATAAATGACCCACCTTCAGCTGAGAGCCAATTAATGTTAAAGTCACCAAGAAGGATGATTTCAGAGTCCGATGGTTGGGATTTGACAAAGTCAAGGACAGCGGTTAGACCAGGTCCCTGTTCCTTAGGAAGTATGTAAACAGTGACAACTGTGAGGGCCTTATTGTGAGCGCCTAATAGGAGTCTGATGGGAAGAATCTGAGCAGGAGTTGCTGGAAGATTGGGATCAATGGGGTGTCCTTGGAGAGTGTATTTCACATATAAGGCACACTCTCCACCTCTTTTGGACTTACGATCAACCCGGAAGACATTGTAGCCAGGAAGGGTGATTGCCTGGTCAGGAATCTTTGGGGTGAGGCAAGTTTCAACTACTGACAGAATATCTGGGTTGTGTTGGTGGTAAAGGCCAGGCCAGGGCTTAGGTAAGCAATCTCCAGATCTTCAGGCACATGATTGAGAGAGTGCCTGTTGGTTTGTTTTGTTGAGGTGTTTGGTCCGGGGTTAGGGTGAACAGTCCCTGATAGCAGCAGGAGGAGGAGGAGCACAAATTTCAGGGTGCATAGGCAGAGTTCAGTCAGAGAGGGGTAACGTTTCTTTTTTGAACAATAGCATGCCAGGTGGTAATGTCAGAAATGCAACATTGGAATAGTTGTATACGATGTGGGTAGATGAGCCCAAAGCTCACACATGAGCAGGAACAGATCAATTTCGGTGGTGTGCCTCCACGGGGGAGGATTTGCCCCATTGCCAAATGATGTAAAATAATCAAATCCACAGGAAAAGGACCAGTAAACTGTTTGATCTACAGTAACAAGACAAAGGATGTGTTAAATTCCTGGAACACTGGCCTGGGGCATATGCAGGAAGTTAAAACCCTTTGTCAGCGTCTTCCCTTTGTTTAAATAGTTGTGAATGGTTCTCAAAGACATGCAGATCCCTCTAGCAACAAGGTAGATGGTAGGTGGATGTAATTTTATCCCCTCACACTGGTTATTGCGCTGTGTACCTGGATGATGTCGTGGTGTACAGTCCCAACTGGAAAAGCCACTTGGAACATCTACGAGCAGTTATTCAAGCTATCAGAAATGCAGGTCTGACAATTAATTCTACTAAATGAGCATTAGGTATGCAGGAAACTAGATATTTGAGTTATGTGTTGGGAAATGAAGAAGTCAAACCAGAGATTTCTAAAATAGAAGCTGTAGCTAACAGCCCTGTACCTAAAACAAAGAAACATGTCAAGTCATTTTTAGGGCTGGCTGGTTATTATTGGAGATTTGTTCCCAACTTTTCTGAGTTAGCTACTCCCTCACTGAACTCACAAAGAAATGGTACCTAAATAATGTGAAATGGACTCCGGAGCATGATGAAGCTTTTCAAGCCATTAAGGCTGCATTATGTTCAGCACCTGTTTTAAGAAGCCCAGACTTTGAGAAACCATTTCTGCTACAGACATATGCATCTGAGGAAGGCCTAGGTGCTGTCCTAAGTGAAAATATAGATGGGAAAGAACATCCTATTCTGTATATAAGTAGGGAATTGCATGACAGAGAGAAAATGTACTTCACTATCAAAAAGGAGTGTTTAGCAGCAAAGTGGTCCATGGAGTCCCTCAAATTTTATTTGCTAGGAACTGATTTTGTTCTTGTAATTGATCACAGTCCTCTCTGTTGGCTTAACCAGATGAAAGATAAAAATTCCAGAATCACACGGTGGTACCTGGCACTGCAGCCATTTATATTCTCTATGATTCACAAATCTGGTAAAGAGAATAGCAATGCTGATTTTCTGTCAAGATATGGATCAGAAATTGAAGGTTCTGAAGGTTGAAAAAAAAAACTAAACTAATATATGGGTTTGAACTATACTTTCTGCTGTTCTGTTAAAGAACTGGATGGAAATGTGCTTAATTTCTGAAAGTAGAAAATGTTAGAGAATAGAAAGTTTTGGAAACCTGTTAATAAAACTGGTAGAATATGACACTGTCCCATTTGTTTTGGAGAAAAATATTTAAATGCAGGAATCTGTGTTCTTTCCTTTTCTGTCTTCTTTGTCTGGTTTGCGAAACCACATTTTCCTGTGAGACCTTGGACTTGATCAGCCCAAACAGTCTCACAATCCTTTGCTCTCTCTCTGTCTCTGTTTTCTCTTGCTGTCGGTTTTCCTCCCTTGCATATCTAGATCTGGTAATATCAGAATATGTGCAAATCAATATATGGAAATGAAACTGATAATGGGATCACTTTTGTTTAGAAAATATGGTGCTACTGTTGAAATGTGTATTGTATTTTTTCATGACTTTAAAAACTAGAGGTTACTTGAGTGCAAATTTCTGAGCCTTGTGCAGTGGCTGTGGGGGAGCTCAGGAAGCTCTGTGTTGTAGCAAATCCTGCCTGAAACCTACAAGGACAGAATGTTTGCTAAGGATGGGGATGAGAAGACGTATAAAGACAGCTAAGCTGCTTCTGCAAGAGATGTGTTTTTTTTTTTTTACAAGAGATTTTATTTTGCTTCTGTATATAGTTATTTTGAACAGGTTTATTTTATTTTATGTTACTGCAACTACAAATAAACACTTTTGTGGAATTTTACAACTGCCCCTGGGTTGTCTCTATGCTTCCTGACCTGTGCCTCGATGACAACCACCACCCTCTGTGTCCTGCTGTCCAGCCAATTACCCACCCACTGCATTACTGTCCTGTCCACTCCCATATTCCTCAGTTTGTTTAATAGCCTTCTATGTGTCACAGTGTCAAAGGCCTCGCTAAAGTCCAGATAGGCCACATCCACTGCCCTCCCCTGATCCACCTCCCTTGTCACCCAGTCGAAAAATTCAGTGAGGTTGGTCTGGCATGACCTCCCCCTGGTGAAACCATGTTGCCTTGGGTCCTGTAGTCCATTGGCAACCAGATGTTCCACCAATCTCTCCTTCAGTAGTGCTTTCATGATCTTCCCCACTACCGAGGTCAACCTGACTGGTCTGTAGTTCTCCACTTCCTCTTTGTTCCCGCTTTTGTATAAGGGGACTACATCTGCTGTCCTCCAGTCATTGGGTACCTCCCCTATCTCCAGTGACTGGCTAAACAGAATTGCCAGAGGTTCAGCCACTAGCTCTCTTAGTTCCTTTAGGACCCTGGAGTGCACCCCATCTGGCCCCACTGTTTTATCGACTCATATTCCTTCCAATTCTTTTAGAACCCTTTCCCATGTAAAGGGGCTTGTGCTCATTTCTGTGCCGTTCCTACCCCTTGTACTCCCTTCAGGTCCATTACCCTCCTCTTCCTCAGTAAAGACTGAGCAGAAATATCTGTTCAGTATGTCAGCTTTACTGTTGTCATCCTCCATGCAGCCCCTGTCCTCCCCTTTCAGTCTCACTATCCCTCCCTTTACCCTTATTTGGGTTCTAAGCCAGAGGAGCTAGGACCCTGCGGGAGCCAGAGCTTTTCTGGAAGGCTGGCACCAAGGTGAGCTGTGGGCATGCATGGCACTGCGAGACTGGCTTCTGCTGTATTGCTTACCTCAGCACCAGTCTTCATTCACCTCAGTTCCTTTTTAACTCCTGTCACATGTGGTTCAGTTTCAATGTCATTCGCCCACTGAGAGTCAGAACTTCATGTCTATATGACAACATTCAGTTCCTCTCAGCTTGTCTTTTCTAGCATAGGGATTGTTATTTTTGTGTTAGTTTAGTTTGTTTTTTTTTGTTTATCAAGAGATTCTTCAGTCTCTCTCAGCCTTGCGGAGTCAAAGGTTGATGGCCATGGATGATGATGATAGGGAACCTCCTCAGCCAAGCTGCACTGGCAACGGGGTCATGTCTGGTCCACTTCCGCTCCAGGAGAGGATTCTGATGATGCATGCTCCTATGTTCAGGAGGGAGGACAGCATTCCTGTAAACACAAAAACCAATGGGCCTATTCTGGATCCCAGTTGGGCTTATGGCCCCACTCGACTTTGAGTTCTTCCTCTTTACATAGGAGAGGAAGAAACGGTAGCATTCGAAGTTACACTCTGTGAGGTCTGCCACAGGACCTTCCATATCCCAGAGTGGAAAGCCTTCTCTGGCACTGTTGGTGTCACTGATGACTTCTGCTTGTGGAAGGTTGAGGTCTTGGGGCCCAGAGTCCCTCCCTGTCTACCTGCAGGGACTCAGGTGGGCAGTTCCAGCACTGGGCAGATGTTATAGAGCAGTGGGTATAGTGTCTAGCTCATTTGCTTCTGCCTATGAGGCCAGTCTAAGGCCCTTTAGAGCTGGGGGGCCCTGGAACTGCACGTGGACAGGGCCTTTAAGCTGGGAAGAGCATTTGGCTTCATCAATAGTCCCAGGACCCGTGCTGGTGACTGCACCACTGACTCCTGTCCCATTGACCACACCCCCATTCAGTGTCACTGCTTTGGGACCAGCCACGGTACCTTTGTCAGTCACTTTGGTGCCAACTGGATCATTAGTGCTGGGGTCGACACTGGGTCTAAGCTTTTCAGGATTTAACCCAGCACCATCCTGTGCACCAACTTCACTGCTGCCCTTGGCACTGAGAGACCTTCTGGACTGAGGTCAGTCCTTATCACTGTGCCCCCTACAGCACTGATACCTCACTTTTTTGGGCTGGTATCACCGGTGTTGCCTACGCCATGATCTGGATTGGGAAGTCTACAGTCCACACCCCCTTCAAGATCCCTCTTCAGGGGGGAGGGGATATGGAGGGAGATGAGTCTGACCCTGAAGTCATTATTTCTGAGGCTGGCACAATGACTTATACTATAGGCTGCACTCTCTCTGTTCCTCAGGAGGATATGTCTTTTCAGGCTTTCCTCCGCAATATGTATTGTATACTTGCTTTTGAGCCTTCAGCTACTGACCCTGGTAAACATCTCTGTTTGGAGTTGCTGAACGTTTTCACCATGCCAGTCAATCTCATACCCCCTATTCCCTCTGCATTTCAAACTTTTTCAGTTCTGGTATGGAATAGGCCTGCTTCTATTCCCTCTGTCTGCAGCAAGATAGATTGTAAGTACACTGCCCCTAAGGACACACCCATTTATGCTTCTCAGCCTATTGCTGACAAAATTCTCATCCTTGCTGAGAATGACAAGGCTATTCTTCTTCAAGAGTTCACTTCACACCCCATTAACAAGGAGTTGTGCAAGACAGACACTATGGGCAAGCAGGTGTTTGCTGTGGCTACCCTGAACAGGAGAATTACCAGCTACCAGGGGCATTTTTCTAAGTATGAGCATGCCTTTTGGACATCTTTTGAGTCCCTAGCAGAATCTCTTTTGGATTCTGACACTAGATTATTTTCATCTAAATAGTAATCATTTTGCTTTTTGGAGCTAGTGAAAACCATTACATGGTTGGTCACCTGACTTCTGGGTCTGTGACCATTTAAACAAGCACCCTGAGTGAGTGGGGCAAGCTCAAGCCGGGCATGCACATGGCATCACGCACAGAGACAAGCGCATCAGCGCATGTCTTGCTTGTTCTGCAGGGATGAAGGGGCAAAGGGACAGCAGTATAGCCTACCCACAATAGCAGTGGATGCAAGTTCTAAACTTAAAAGGTATAAACCTCTCTTTGTACACTACGCTAAACAAGAAACAATGGCAGCATATAACCCATCTGAGGATTTCACTGGTATTCTCTGAAGGCACATTAATAAAGTGCATAAACCATTTAATGTATTCTACCAACATAACCGACCACAGTGAGACGTCATATGTCTGTCTTAAATGTATTGAAATGTGGCATTCATTACATCAAGTTGAAACCCTAAAAGAGCATGTGAGGGAGAATACGCTAACTATAATAAACAAAGTACCAATAGATAAAAGAAAATAGGGATGCTGACAGTAAAATAAATGAGTTAGAAACAAAAACAAGTTCAGAAATGGCTGAAACAGAAAATGATGACTGGACAACAGTAACAAGACATCCATTAAAAAAAGTGAAGAAGGACAATGGGAAATGAGTATATCTCTTTACAAAATAGATACACCCCTCTAAACCCAAATGAGAATATTGGGGAAGAAGAAACAACAAAAAATGTCCTGGTTATAGGAGATTCTATAGTAAAAATAACCAACAGTATAATATGTGGGACAGGCAAAATGCATAGAGAGGTGAATTGTTTGCCAAGAGCTAAAATAAAAGCCATAAAACAATTCTCCCTAAAGTGATGAGTGATGGTCTTGAAAAGCAGACAGTCATAGTGCATGTCTGCATAAATAATGTTGGAAGGGACAACGAGAAGGATATTGTAGAAGAAATAATCGAACTTGGTGATATAGTAAAAAGTAAGGGTCATCAGAGTGTAATTTCTGGTATAGTACAGTACTAAATTGACATATAAAAAAAAAACAACTATCGAACAAATAAATACAAGACTGAAAAATAGATGTACCTTGAACAAAATCACATTCATAAATTCATGAGAAACCTTCTTTGAGGAAAAAAAAGCGTTACACACCGAAGATGGTTTTACATCAGAGTTCTATAGGTACCAAAACCCTGGCCCAACTTATAAACAAAGAACTACCCCCAGTGACCTTAAACTGAGAGCTTAGGGGGTGGGCAACCAAAAACTAGCAAAGCAAACCAACAAAGAAAGACAAATCACAAACACATTAACAGTCAAACAAATATCTAAATGAAATGCTACCTAAGCACTTCTAGAAGTTTAAATAATAAAACTGAGGAACTGCACACTGTACTAACACCTAATGGGGAAGCAGACATGGCATTTGTAACGGAGACATGGTGGGAAGAACATGACAATTGGGGTAAAAATATTCCAGGATATCAGGTCATGAGATGTGACAGGAATGGGAGGAAGGGTGGAGGAGTAGAAATAGTACGACTGAGACCTTATGGCTAAAACTTATAAATAAAAGTGGAAAAACTATCATAATGGGCATAAGCTACAGACCACCTAATGCAAGTAATGAGATTTCAAATGCTATAGGCAAGGAACTAGAGAGGGCATGTGAGATGGGGAAGTAATGTTCCTAGGAGACCTAAATTTTAATGATATCGACTGGCTATCAATGTCAGCCAATAAACATCAAAGTAAAGAATTTTTATAGGCGACCAAACAACTTAGCCTTAAGCAACACATACATCTACAAACAAGGGGAACAAAAAAGGAAAATTACGTACCTACCGTAATTCTTGATCTTCCTTGTATCTTCACCATTCATTACTTCCTGGGTGTAAGCCGAGGCGCCAAGACTATTACGGGAGCTTTTTTTTTTTAAAAGCCTAGCGAACGGCACCGCCCGAGAGTGACGCTAGCGCATGCGCGAGGGGCGCCGTAGTAAGACTCCACTCCTCCCTCCAACTTAGTTCTTGTGAGCCTGAGAGGCAAAAAGAGAAAGCAGAGAATAAAGATAGCGAGGCAAGATAGCCATGGATAGCAAAGCAAGGAAGAATGAACTGAAAAGGAATAAGCCGATGGAGGAAGGACAGAGGAGATAAGAGTATCCCTAGCCTAGGACTGTAGGGCCTCCTTACCTGGGCGACTTGGGAGGAGAGATAAGTAAGGAAATGAGAAAAATAGAAGAAGAAGAAGAAAGAGAAGAGAGAGATGGGATGTTGAAGGGACCAGAATGCCCAACGAGAATAAGTTAGCTTACAGCTGAAAGCTCGTCAAAAGGGGAAGCAAGAATCCCCGGAGATAGAGTTGAAGAGAGGGTTCACCAACCCGCTAGACAGACTCCAGGAGGGCATAGTCCTCATCTTCAACATGCCATTGTTCTTGATACCCACCTCGGCTCCCCGCCGTGGGAAGGCCTTTTAACTGGAGGAGAATCGAGGAGGGAAAGAATAAAACCCAGGCAGCAAGAGAGCTGCTCAGGGGTTTAGAATGGAAAAGGAAGCCTTCAGGCGCTTTTAAGATAGAAATGGACTCAAACTGACTGGCCAGGCAGGCAAGGCTTAGGGCTGGCTGGGATCGGCTATGGTCAGCACTGCTCTTTCTGCAAAATTGTCCAGGAGGACACTTAAAAGGAGAAATCAACACAAACTAGAAGAAGGATAGCCTACCTTCTCATTGCCTTCCTGTCTACCTCTCCTTTTTTTTTTCAGATAAGATTTTGTAGACTCAGATGCATGACCCCGATACCAAGATGCCTAGAACAGTCAAGAGAGTAGTCTCCTCATATTTATTATTATTTTTTTTTGCAAAAGAAAAAAGGAATAGACGTGTCTGCTCCTCTGCTCTGCAAGGCAAGAATGGGGGTTGATTGCAGGGCAACTATCGGAACACGGAATTGCAGGATCAAAACCTGAATAGCCTGAGCCAGGCCAAAACCTTCAGGAGATATCTTGCCAGAAGAATGGCAGAGATAGTTGTGCAGTTTGATCGCCAATGCAATCCACAAGATGGCCCATGAATCTTAGAGTAAGTAATTTTCTGGAGAAATTAGAACCCCCCCAAAGAAAGTTTTTTTTTTTTGAAAAATTAAGCAACTTTTCCTATATATTAAGACAAAAAGTTTTTTTTTTTGTTTTGTTTTGTTTTTTTTGTTTTTTGCAGAGAGAGGAAGGAGACGGGAGGTGAGAAGCCACAGGAAGAGGCCACTGAGGGGATGGTGGTGGGTGGTAATGAATGGTGAAGATACAAGAGAAGATCAAGAATTACGGTAGGCACGTGCACTTTCCCATCTTCCCTTGTCAATCTCACCATTCATTACTTCCTGGGTGAGTACTAAGCTCCTCCTCCCTGGAGGGGAAGAGGCCACCCCTGAGGGAACAAGACCCCCAGCCTTCTGCTGGTGAGAAACAGAAGGAGAAGACCCTGGCTTATTTAGAAAGCCTAAGTGGAGAAGAGCTAGGAGGTGCTCCCGAGGACGAGGAGACGGATGGAGCCCCGTAAAAGTCTCCTAGCTCTGGATGAGAAAAGACGGTCCCCGGAAGGCGGAGCGAATCACCCTACGCCGGCCAGGGTGACAACCTGGAAAGACGCAGCCATGCCGCCCGGCCTGATGGCAGATCGCTGTCCTGCAAGCCTGAAGCTACCTCATTGGCATCATAAGATGCCCTTGCTTGGTGTCTTGCCAGCTCCAGGCCTACCAAGGAGAGGGCAACGGGCTTGTCTGGTTTGTTCCTGTCAGGCATAGATGCCAGCAGCTGGGACATCATCACCACAGATGCCGGTTGTAGGCAGCTGGGTGAGCCTGATGTGATGCAATACATGCACTCGCATGAGAAGAAGAGAACACTCTTCGCCCCAACGGTCGAACTGGAGAGAGTCCGAATCCGTGGGTGGTCGTGAGCCCAGGCAACGGCGACCAGAAGGAGTATCCAGGTATACCAAACCTGAGGACGGGCTGGAGGAAACCTAGAGACCAGAGGGGCACAATACCCACGCTGGCAGTCCGCTGGGGCAGGAGGAAGCGGCAGGGAACTGCCAGGACCGGATAGACGCCCCTGGAAGGGATAGGTCAGGAAGGTACCACCAGATGCTGGGCACTGAATTCACCAAGGAATTCACCGCCACCTGCTCGGTATTGTCCTCCGAACGAGGGAAATCCGAGATCCCTCACCATCCTCGAGAGGAAACGCTGATATTCTGTGAAATCAGCATCGAGGACAGATGAGTATTCTCCCTCAGAGGAGGGAGACGAGGATGATGGGGAACTGGAATGTCCAGAGGATTCCCGCGGGCGTGGGGAGAGTCGAAAGACCCGGCCATGCATGTAACTAACGTGATGAGGGGAAGGCCAAGAGAACCTCCTCGAACTGCTCCTCAGGATAACGGCCCCGTGAGGGACCGACATGGCCCGGAGCGGGGTGTGAAGGCAGAGAGATGGGAGAGGGGCACCTCCGAGGAGGCAACGTGCTCTGCGCAGGGCTCTGGAATCCGGGAAGGAGCCCTAGTAGGAGGGATCCCGGATATCAAACCAGCCGCAGAATGGAACTCTGGGGAAGCGGAGCCTGAAGAGCCCTGGGGAGAAACTCCTGTGATGACGCCGGACTGCATGGATCCAGAAGGGCAGTCCGACACACGCTGCCAGAGGACACCCTAGAACCCTGGGGAGGGGTGGGCCCTGCACTACGGCTTCTGGCCACCCCCTGAGGTGGCCAAAGAAGACCGGGCAGCAGGCCACCTGCCCCAACCCCTCGGATTCCCGAGAGGCCCTCCTCCCCGACTGCAACGTCCCCTGTCCCTAGAGGAGGCAACAGCACCTCGGGGTAGCTGTCACCGGCCTCCAGAGAGGGAGCCTCCCTCCGTCACCCCTCACGCCTGCCCCCTGGCCCCTCAGCCACCCCAGCCGAGGAACCCTCAGGAGACGACGTGCGGGGGACAGAGGGAGGGGCCCACCGCGCCGCCTGGTACCCCTAGCCACCGAGGACCCAGAATCAAGAATGGGGTGCCAGGATGGGTCCACATCAGAGTCATCGCCCTCCAGGAGGACGAGACCAGCAGGACTGATGCTGGCCACCCCAGGGTCCTCGAGGCCACGGGCCGCCGAACGCCCCGCTCAAGCTGACGCCGCTGTCCCCCACGCCGCGGCAGCAGGAAGCGCCTCAACCCCACACCCCAGCAGTTCGCAGGCCCGCACCACCCGGGAGGGGAAGGCCGGGCGGCGCCAGGAGGCGGCGCGGCACTGCCGGCGGCGCCGCCATGTCCATCGGCATCGCCGAACGGGCGCCGAGGCCAAAAACGTGGTCGCTAACGGCGCCGCTTCGATCACCGGGGCGCTGAACGGGCGCTGATCCAAAGCTGGCGCCAACGGGCGCCGGGCTCGAGTCATCGCAGCGCAAGCGGCGCCAGGATCCAAACAGCATCGAGACAGCGCCAAGATCGATCACCAGCACCGCGAACAGCGCTGGATCCAAACGGCACCGAGAGGCGGCGTCGAGGGTCCACCCGAGCCAGGCCCAACAGACGAGGGCCTCGGACATGGGGAGCCTGCACCTCCGAGGAGGTGATTGCCGAGGCCGGTGTGGGCGCTCGCTATCCTCGGGAGGGACCACGACGCCCCCGACACCGCTGGAAGGGCCTCCTCGGCAAGAGACGACGAGACCCCTCTTCGGATCAGAGTAGCCCGGGAGGGACCCGGGATGGGCCCAGAGACCTTACCTGCGCCCTTGAGCGACGCCGCCCCTCCGGTCGGCGGGTCTTGCCGAGCTTGGAACGCTGTGGACTTCTAGGAAGACACGGCGGTCCATGGAGAAAGCCAGGCCGACGCAATCCATGTCATGGTTGGGTCCCAGGCAACGAAGGCAAACGCCATGCCGGCCGAGACGGAGAAATGCCAGCCGCAGGAGCACCGACGATAGGGCAACGCCCGTTTTAGAAGAACGCTCGCTCCAGAACCGACATAACGTGGAAATAAACAAGGTTAAACACAGTCGGAAATACACCGGCGCCGTACAAAGAAAAAGGAACAGTCTTACCGTGGCGTCGAGTGTAGAAAAGGAGTCAGCCGAATCGCGCTTTTAACTGAGCTACCGTGAACAGGTGCTGCCTCCCGACGGGCGGGAGAAACAGAACTGAGTTGGAGGAGGAGTCGGTCGCTACTAACGCCGCCCGCCGCATATGACGCTCTCGAGGGTTGGCGTTAGCTAGGCTTTTTAAAAAAAAAAAAAAAAAAGCTCCCGTGACGGGTGCGCGCCTGGCTTACACCCAGGAAGTAATGAATGGTGAAGATTGACAAGGGAAGATCATTAGTTATCATATAACTCATTCTATCTGTTGCCGCCATTTTGGGTCAGGTTAAGCAATAGATGGTTCTGACACCATCAGCAATGAAGTGAACATCACATACTGTGATACTGGTGAACCACTTGGAAGGAGTGATCATAATAGTATCTATTTCTCATTCCAGGAATGCATTCCAATAAATAAAGGGTATTCCATTTGAACACCAACAATCACACAGCGAATGACATTACAGCAACAATTCGCTGTTGCCGCTGTGATGTACCCGCGGCACCCTGGCACTGCTTTTACCAGGTATTGCACCCCACCCCAAATCAACTCCAACCTGGAGTTGATAATCTTGAAGTGGGGGTAGGGGGCAGAATGCCTTGTATGGGGCTTTGAGGGGCAAAGCCCCCTGGAAAAAAAGACAGCTTTCATGAGGGATTTATGACAACTGCAACTTGTGGTTGGCATAAATCCATCGCTGTAATGTTGGTCAACAAAATTTTTGTCGAACCGGTGTCATGGATCCATAATACAGGATGTAGGGAAGTGTATAACTACAACACTGCTAATATGATTCACATTAGGGAGGACCTAAACAAGTTACAATGGGCACCCTATTAGAAAGTAAAACAACTAACAAAATGTGGGAAATTTGCAAAAACGAAATATTCAAAATATGTAATATGCATATAAAAAAGGTAAAGAAATATAACAATCGGGGTATCAAACCTAGATGGCTTACAAGCTGCTTAAAAAAAGTTACTGAACAAAAAAAAAAGAAACTATACGATGCATACACAAAAAACCCAACCAATGAAAACTGGTTAAAATATAAGCACTTACAAAAGAAATGCAAACAAAAAATAAAGAAAAACAAACAGAAACTAGAAAAAAGCTTAGCAAAAAAACAAAAATAAGGACACTATGAGGGCATTCTACGCATAAGTGAATTCTCAAAGAAACTTAAATATTTGCCTATGTTCCATCACAGAGGAAAATCAGGTAATAAATGACCCTAAGGAAGTGGCTGAAATATTTAATAAATGTTTTGCATCAGTTTTTTTTTCTAAGAATAAACCATATAAAGGAAAGCTAGAAACCAACTATGAGAGTACAGTAAGCATAACAGAGGAGGACATCATAAAATCAGCAAATTAAAAAAATACTGATTCAGCAGGACCGGATAATATATCTTCAAGATTAATTAAAGCTCCTAACACCCCATGTATCCAAACCTTTGCAAAGATATTCCCTACATCACAGCTAAATAATGAAATCTCATTAAACTGGCTTACAGCTACTGTGATCCCTTTCCGCAAAAAGGGTAGTAAGGCAAACTGTAAAAATGATAGGCCTCTAAGTCTGACCTCTGTACCTGGGGAATTGTTGGAATCCATAGTGAAAGATATGATAGAGGCACACCAAAAAGCATGTGGTTCTCAGGACACAGAGCAACATGGTTTTACCCAAAATAGGTCCTGTGTAACAAATTTATTATGCTTCTATGAGAAAGTATCCGCATCTTTGGATAAAGGATTACCAGTCGATTGTATATATCTTGATTTTTCAAAGGCCTTCGACACAGTGCCACATGGGGCAATAATAGAGAAGCTAATAAATCTTAAAGTAGACACTAGGATAGTACAGTGGACACAAAATTTGCTCAGCGATTGAACACAGAGGGTGTGCATAAGAGCATACTGCTCTGACCATAGGGAGGTCACAAGTGGGGTGCCCCAGAGCTCAGTTTTGGGACCTTTGCTGTTTCAAATATTCATTGCAGACATGGGGAAGTATATTCAAGCTGGATCAGCATATATGTGGATGACACAAAATTATCAAGGGTGGTTAACATCAATGAGGACAAAACAGAGCTGCAGAATAGTATACATAATATCCTAACATGGACCAAAACATGGGGCATGAGTTTCAGTCTAGAAAAGTGCTGTGCCATTCACCTAGGAAACCAGCCACAAAAGACTGCATACATCCTCTCAGAGAATCACTAGGAGAAAATGATCTGGGAATAATAATAAATCAAAACTTGACAAGCTCATCTCATTGTAATGCTCAGATCTCTAAAGCAGAAAAACTAATTTGGACTATTAAAAAAACTTTAAGAGCAGGCGTGAGAGTGTGATAATGCCATTATACAGGACATACATTAGGCCAGTCTTGGACTATGGGAGCCCCGTGTGGAGCCCTATATCTGTAGGAGCAAATGACCAAATTGAAAAAGTGCTGAGACTTGCCACAAAAATGGTATATAACATGAAAACAACACCATATCAAGATACGCTACATAAACTAAATTTAATGTCCCTAGAAACAAGAAGAATTAGGGGTGATCTGTTATTGTGCTACAATATAATATATGATGATGACCTGTTTAGTGAACTAAATCTGGAATATAAAAATGATCAAAAAGGTACTAGAGGGCACACACTGCAGTTAAGACCAAAATGTTTTCGAACTAATAGAAGAAAAGCTTTCCATACACAAAGAATAATTAACCCATGGTATAATGTGCTTCCAGAAATCATAGCAAGTAAGGATATAAACCACTTCATAAAGAAATTAGACACCTATATATTAGACAAGAATGATCTGTCCTATTATGGGTGATCGGATAGGAGCACACATGGGCCAATCGCCTCCTGAGCTCCTTACACCTTGGTATGAACCTTAGTAGACAGCAGATCCTGCAAACTGTCATTTGTGGTATCGAGTCTAACAGTCACCAGTTCAAGGCAGCTATGGACACCTTTGACACTGCATCTTTTTTTATTTATTTTATTTTTTTTATTTATTAAATTCTCGGATTACAAATACCTTTGAGCAGAAACTGCTCGTTTACAAAGGTTCCACGTCAAAGGATGAGGGTCAACATACATACAGAGGTAGTAAAAGAATGCACAATAAACAACCAAAACAACTAAGAGAAAAAATAAAGATACTCAGTTATAACATACTTTGAGATAATATTCATAAATGAGCAGCTTGAGTAGGCAGCTGGCTGCGTTAACAATAAGAGATAGAGGGCACCATAGGCAGTTAGTATTGCAGGCATGCGACCGGGAGAGGAAGTTGGCAGGCTAATGGGCCACTGTCAGATTGTGGTGGAAAATGTCTTGTACCAGTGGAGATGTGAAGCAGGAAAGGAGTCACAAGGAAGGCCCAGTGCCAGAGGGAATGAGATTGGGAAAGGGCTTGCTTGGTTGCAGCAACCTTCTGTATCAGAAGGCCCTACTAGCTCTGGACTTTTGATTTTTCTCAAAATGTCCAGCAACAGGTAATGAATGTTCCTTTTAAGGGCACCTGCCTGTTTAGACAGCAGATGGAACAATCTCTTAACAGCCTCTCAGAAAACTAGTATAGCCAGTAAGACATACAGACCTGCTCCTGCTAACCTTCAGAGGGGAAAAGAATGTGCTTTCTTTCAAAAAAGACAGTCCTTTCCAGGCAAAGGTAGGAGAGCCCAAAACAAATCCCAGCCTCCTGTTCATTGGAGCCCTTCTGGACACCACCAGAGCCTGGGCCTTCCTTCCAGAGGACAGGAGGAAAGCAATTCTGCAGATGGCGCATTACGTAATGGAGCACAAATCAGTACAGACGCACTCCATGCAGCGCATGTTGGATCTGATAGCCTCATCAGTGTTCAGTGACCCTGACACATCTACACAAGAACAGCTTAGTGGATGTTTAGTATGCAGTGGCTGCAAGCAGTGCACCCTCTGTCTGTCTTATCCCATCAAGGTGATGAAACCTCTGGTTAGATCACTTGCATGGTGGATAGTGGAAGAAAACCTCCTCCAGGGTTTCCCTTTTTCCTTAACCAGATGCTTAGGTGACCCTCATCATGGATGCTTCCTTGTTGGGATGGGGAGCCCACTGCCAGGACCTCCACACACAAGGTGTCTGGGGCTCTTCAGAGACTCATCGCCACAGCAATGTGTTGGAAATGAGAGCTGTGCCCTTGTGGATCGCATCATCCACAAAACAGTCCTTCTCCAGACAAGGCCATGATGTATTACATTGGATGGGACAACCTGTTACAATCAAGTGCATTTCTGCTTGGGATTGTCAATTGCCTTCATCACTGCTATGCTATAGTGCAGGTCAAACTGGAAGGTCACACTGTGCCCACTCCACCAGAGCAGTTGCCATGTCTCTGGCAGAGATTCACTCTGTTCCTATTGGGGATATTTGCAGAGCTGTAGCTTGGAGCACATTGTACACCTTTGTTAAGCACTATGCCCTGGATGTCCATGCCAGGCAGTACGCCTCCTTTGGCAGGAACATCCTGAATGGAGTTCTGTCCTGAGTGAGCTTCAGCTCCTACCGCTCTAGTCTGTGGGATTTTTTCATTTGAGCTTGGTACTCTGACCCATGAGTGTGAATCAGTGGTGAAGACTGATTCCTGGAAGATATGAAAATGATGTACTCACTGTAATTCTTGATTTAGGAATATCTTCACCATTGATTCACATGCCCTCCCACCATCCCCTGGGCTCATTCTGCTCTTTTTTTTTTGGTCTTCACCCCTTGTTCTTGGTTTGGGCTCTGAAAACACTCGGTTCTGGTTTGTTGACCCTCCTGACATAGGTTACCAGGGCTGTCTTATGCCCTTAGGTTAACTGCATTAATGTTAGTTAGGTTATGCTGCACCTCCTTGGTAAGCTACTGAGGGGATTGAGGCCTGGTGCCGAGGTAAGCCATGTAGCATAAGCCAGTCTCGTGGTGCCACACATGCATGTGGCTCACCTTGGCACTAGCCCCCCTGAAAATTTCTGGCTCCCATGGGGTCCTAGCGCCTTCGGCTCAGAACCCATGAGTGTGAATCAATGGTGATGCCTCCAAACTGTGGTTACCAGAAGTATTTATTATGGTGCTGTTTGATTTTACATTTATTTCTATTGGTCCTTGACCATTAGAACTCTCAATTGTGTGCTGTTTTCATACGTTTATGCACTATTTATTGTTATTTATAAGAGGTGTTTTATATTCATGCTTACATGTGGTTTTAGGCCCCGATAAGACGTTTTTAATTTATTATTAAAGCTTAATAGTACTTTTAATGTATTTAGCACTGGCACATCATAGGTTAAGCTTTGGTAACTTGAAGTCCCTCTGATGGAGAGGGTGTTTCCCACATGGGTCACTTGTTGTCTTTGGACCTATATAAGCATGGTTTTTTAAATATCCTCAGCCTTTGAGAAAGGAAGTAAATCCAAAACAGGTTGTCTTGGGTGAAATAAATAATGAAAGTAAGGATTTGCCTCTGAATCATTCTGTTCCTCCCTCTAATGAAATCTGTGTGTGCCAGAAACCCTTTTTTCTTCTTCTACTCCTTGTTTACCATATCCGTCTGACTCCTGCCATTCAGCCAGTTCTCCAACCATAGAACTGTTTTAGGATCCACTCCTAGGCTGTGCAGTTTGCTAATCATCCTTCTATGGGGTACGGTGTCAAAGGCCTTTCTGACGTCCAGATAGGCCACATCCACCACACCTCCCTGGCCCTCCCTTAGTTACCCAGTCATGCAGTAGATCAGTACAATGAGTGTGCAAAACACAGTGCTTATCCAAAATACAGTAAAGGTTAGGCTTAGATGTATACGTAAATAAATTCCATATAATGGCTCCACCAAGCCACAGTAACAGAAATTTTGCCGCAATCCTTCATATCAACACAGTCCCACTGACATCACCAACACGTCCCAACAATGACCCGCAACACGTCGACACCGACCACCACACTTTACTGTATCAATGCAGAGGGGGTGCTCCATGTGGGGATCTGTGCCCCCACATCCCCCCCTACTTTAAATATCTAACTCCACATCACACAGACAGTGGAGTTAGGTGCTTACCCCCCATCGACAAAAAATCTCCCCATCGATGCAAAGTCTGTCGATGTCAGGGAGTCAGTGTCCAAACTTTGATGTTCGAACAGTATACCTCATATAAGGCAGTGTGTGTGGCAATGATCTATGTGTGCAGACAGTGCACTGCTATGTTATACTGTAATATATATGTGTATTTGTATTAGTCAGCGTGTGCATATCACAACAATTAGAAAGTGCAGTTAGGTGGCTCTTTGGTTAGTGCAAAAAAGTGCTAGTCTACATTTCCCTGCTATCTAGATCAGTTTCAGCCTTCTGCATGTCATTGCTTATTTAACTGAGATGTCTAGTGGCAACTCCCCACCCTCTGATGTCCCACAGAGCCTAAAAAGAAGAAAACAGTCTCTTGATGTCTTTTTTTTTTAATCAGTAAACATGCATGTAGATGGTGCACTGCTATGTTACACTCACTGGAATATATATACAGTATGCACATATGTGTATATGTATTACTCAGCGTGTGTATCATAGCAATTAGAAAGTGAAGTTAAGTGGCTCAGTGGTTTGTGCAAAATTGCTAGTCTACATTCCCCCACTACCTAGATCAGTTTCAGCCTAATGCATGTAATTTCTGATTTAAATGAGAGTCTTTTGCTGCCCCCCCCCCATGCCCAGCCCATCCCAATCCCAGCCCATATTAGTTTTCTGGCACAGGGATCTGCTCCTAGACCTAGTACAATGTCAATACCAGCGGTGAACATCTGGCATTGACAAATGCTTGTTTGTAAGGCCGACATGCCAAACAGCTGCCCCATATTCTACCACTGGCCTAACTCCTATAGAAAAATAATTAACTAAATCAGATTAACTCAATCCAGCCAGTTTTAGAATATTTAAAAAAATATAATCTACTGTTCAAACAACATGAAGTCTTGCTGTATTCTGACAATTGCAGTGATTCCCAACCTTTGAACTGCCCTGGAGAACAAAGAGTTAACTTTCTATGCAAGGCATAGAATGCTGAGCTGGAGCTCGGTTGAAGTCTCTGTCTGGAGTGTTTTGAACTTAAACCGTCAGATTCTTTACTCCACCTCACTGAACGGTTACTCCGGAGATTTCTTCTTCAGCTCGGTTCGAAAGTCGGTTAAAGTTTTCAGTTTTCATCGGTTTTAAACTGAAAAAAAAGTATCCACATAGTCGGTTCAGTCTCTGTCTGTGGTGCCGTGAGTACTAGATAGGAATTGTTCTGTTTTTCTGTGTGGAACTTGTAAAAGTGCGGCTCAGTTCAGCTGAATTGGCCATTTGTTAGTGAAATTTGTTTATTTACTTAGTGTGTGGTTACCGGTTCTTATCGGTTCTAAAAAAAAAACGTGTTTTGAACCATTTTTTTCCAATACCCGTGACACGGTTAGGAACTGATAAAGGAGTCTAGCCTGGCGGTTGCTGAAAAAAGGGTAAGTTTGGTTAGGTTGCCCATGTCTGAGAAACCCAAGAAAAAAAACAGGCCCACTGGGTTTCAACACTGCAGTGAGTGAGGGGAGGTCTTTGCTAAGGCTGATCCCCACACCACCTGTGTTTATTGTCTGGGGTTTGACCACCTCGATTCAGACTGCCAAATATGTAAAAACTTTCCCAAATTTACCCTTGAGAAGAGATTAGGTAGACAGAGGGAAAAGGAGGCCGAGAAGTCCACTGACCTGGATGGCCAGCCCGGTTCGGTTTCGACCGAACCAGAAGGAGTGCCCTCTGACCAGGGTGATACTTCTTCAGGCAAAAGGAGAGCCAATTCCGAGGGATTGGTCCTGAGTAAAAGAAAACGCAAAGATAAATCGACCGGTTCGGATCCAGAGGTTCATGTTTCGACCACTGAAGAGATAGCCAGGGCGATTCAGATTGTGGAATCGCTCTGTCCGGTTCCGGCCGATCCGGCTCCTTCTGGCTGGGGTTCGGTTCGGTTGGGTTGGTTCCCCCGGTTCAAGAGTATGCTCTTGAAGATTTTTATGAACCGGAATTTGAAGAGGAAGGGGAATTTGAGAATGATGTAAGTGAAGGTCTGGATGTGCCTGTGGAACCGGACATCTCCCCAGATAGACCTTCAGGTGTTTCTCCTCCTAGGCTTTCTGAGTCCCCTTCTCACTTTATGTTTTACTGAAAGGTGGCTGAAACCCTTCAGCTTCCTATGGAGGAGGCTGTGGAAGATCAAGAGGAGCCTGATTATGTAGATATGATGGACATCCCAGAGTCCAGGAGACTGTCTATTCCCCTCCATAAATCTTTTGGGAAACAGACACAAAAAATTTTAAAATCTCCTAACACTATACCTCCTGTGGATAGAAGAATGGACAAGAGGTATACACTTTCAGGCTCAGACACGGAGTTCTTGTATCAACAATGCAGCCATGTTGGGGTAGTGCAGGCTGCTGCCTGTGACAAGGCAAACATTCCCTTGGCTTCACACCCCCCTGACAAGGACTCCAGGAAGATTGATGCCATGTCAAAGAAGCAGTACATGGCATCCTCTCTGGGACTCAGGCAGGCGAATTACATGGCCTATACAGCCAGGTACCAGAAGTCCAGGTGGGACACTGTACTGGCACTGGCTAAACAGGCCTCACTCCAGCTAGCCAAGGAGCTGGAGGCAGTGGCTGCAGATGGGACTGAGGTATCTAAGGTTCAGTTTCATGCTGCTGTGGACTCTAATGATGTGTCATCAAGAGTCATGGCTACATCTGTGGCTCTTCAGAGGATGGCTTGGCTCAGATGTACTAGCCTCTTGCAGGACACCCAGGCTAAGGCCATGGATTTTCCTGTAGTGGGCAATTCTCTGTTTGGGGAGCAGACAGAGAATTACATGAAGAAAATGGACGAGTACAGGAGTGCTCAGGCCAAGGAAAGGCAGGCAACTCCTCAAAGGCAGCAGTCTAGGGGCATGGGCAGGCCTTTTCAAAGGCCTTTTTACCAAGCACAGGCCTCTTCTTCCTTTTCTCAGAGGGGGTTCTTCAGAGGGACAGGCAGAAGGGGGATGAGCAGGGCTGCATCCACTCCTCAGCCTAAAGCCCCTGCCAAGCAGACACCCTGATGGGCCTGCCTCTGTCGACTCTCCTGTTCCAGTAGGGGACAGGCTGGCTTACTTTGTCCAGGACTGGATGTCTATTACATCAGACAAGTGGGTCCTGGAAGTAGTAAGCCAGGGACTGGTTCTCAGCTTCAAGAAATTTCCAAAGATGAGAGCCAGATCTTTTCCACCTGCAAATCTCTCGGAAACCCTTGCCCTAGAGGCAGAGGTTTCTTCTCTCCTAGCTTTAAAAGCTATAGAGAGAGTACCTACCCTACACTGGGGCAAAGGACTGTACTCCAGGTACTTCCTGACCCCCAAAAAAGGAAGTGGTGACCCATCCTAGACCTAAGATATCTAAACAAACATCTTTTAAAACCAAAGTTCAAGATGATAACTCTGGGAATAATCCATCCCTTTCTAAGGCCAGGGGACTGGCTAGCCTCCCTGGACCTCAAAGATGCCTACTTTCACATTCCCATCAGGTGCTCCCACAGAAAGTACCTCAGGTTCGAGTTGTCCTCAGGCCACTATCAGTTCAGAGCAATGCCCTTTGGCCTAACCTCAGCCCCAAGAGTTTTCACAAAGTGCCTGGCAGTAGTATTTGCCTTTCTAAGAAGGCAAAAGATTTCCATTTTTCCTTATCTGGATGATTGGCTAATAGTGGGTCAGTCTCCAGACCAAGTCAAGCCTCACCTACAAGTGACCCAGCAAGTGCTCACTTCTCTAGGTTTTTTCTCAACCTTCCCAAGTCAGTTCTCAAACCAGTCCAGCTTCTTACCTTTATAGGGGCAGAACTGGACACACTCCGAGCAAGAGCCTTTCTTCCTCTAGAAAGGGCAAGGGTTCTTATGGAACTAGCTTCTTCCTTCAGCCTTCAGGTATCTCGACCAGCAAGGCATTTCTCCAGCTCTTGGGCCACATGGCAGCTTCAACAGCAGTGGTCCAAGGGGCAAGATTCCAGATGAGGGATATTCAGTTCCACCTGAGAGCTTTCTGGTCTCAAAAAAAGAATTCCCTTACCAAACTGATCCCAGTGACTCTGACCTTGATCCAAGCCCTCCAGTGGTGGCAGGATCAGGACAATTTAAGACAAGGTGTTCCTTTTGTTGCTCAGCCTTGTTCAGTGGTCCTTACCACGGATGCTTCCAGGGGCTGTGGTCCCCCAAGAATCCCTTCTCCACATCAATCTTCTAGAGCTCAGGGCAGTTTTTCTGGCTCTAAAAGTGTTCTCACAGTCAGTACAGAACAAGGTTAAGTCAGAACAGACACCACCACCACCATGTGGTACATCAACAAGCAGGGAGGCACTCAGTCCACGGCCTTGTGCACAGAAGCCATGAAGTTGTGGTCCCTGGCTTATTCTCTGCAAACCTCTCTTGTAGCAGTTCACCTTCCAGGCAAGGACAATGTGCTAGCAGATGCACTGAGCAGGATTTCTTAGGGCCATCACGAATGGTCTCTGGACCCTCAGGTGTTGAAAGTGATTTTTTTCAAGGTGGGGCATTCCAGAGATAGATCTCTTTGCAGCCCCAAACAATCACCAACTCCTTCTCTTTTGTTGCAGACCTCTAGTCCTGTGCTCAGTCCCTCTGGATGCCCTGATCCTGAATTGGAAAGGGAAGTTTCTGTATGCATTTCCCCCCTTCCCACTCCTGTTCAAAGTTTTGGTAAAAATAAGGTCTTAACCTTGCAAGGTGATTCTGTTTGCTCCAGATTGGGCCAGACAGCCGTGGTACCCCCCCTGTTGCTGTCACTAGCAGTCCATCTTCCCCTGTCTCTTCCCAGGAATTTCAACCTGTTAACATCCTCTCAGGGAAGGATTTGGTACCCCAATTTTCAGTCTCTCAATCTCAAAGCATGGCTCTTGAAGAGTTAGAGTTTGCAGATCTGCATCTTTCCCAAGGGGTTCTGGATATCCTCAAGGCTTTTCGAAAGCCCTCCACCAGAAAGACTTACAACTCCAAATGGAAAAGATTCAGCATTTGGTGTTCCAAGAAGCATGTTTCTGCAGACACTGCTGAATTGCCTACAGTTGTGGATTATATGGTCCATCTTAATGGCCTAGGCCTCAGACCAGCTACTCTCAAGGTACACTTGTCAGCTGTCTCTGCGTTTTTATCTGTAGGGAAGTCTTCCTCTCTATCTTCCCATCCTGTGTTCTGTAAATTTTTTTAAAAGATTGCTTCACACCAATCCTCCTTTTAGAGACCCTGCCCCTGCCTGGGATTTGAATGTTTGCATTGCTCAACTTATGCAATCCCCCTTTGAGCCTATATCTTCAGCAGAGCTTAAGTACTTGACTTGGAAAACTATGTTCTTGGTAGCCATTACCTCTGCCAGGCGTATCAGTGAATTGCAAGCCCTGTCAGTGGAACCTGATTTTATCTCATTTCACAGGGATAAAGTGATCCTTAGAACCAATAGAAGGTTCTTGCCCAAAGTGGTTTCAGACTTCCATTTAAACCAGTCTGTGTCTCTCCCTGTTTTCTTCACTGATCATTCTTCCTCAGGAGAGAGGAGGCTACACAGTTTAGATGTCAAAAGAGCCCTTAGTTACTACATAGAGCGTACCAAGGGTCACAGGTTTGACTCCCTCCAGTTGTTCCTCACTTATGGAGAAGTGGGGAAGGGCAAGCCTGCCACCCAAAGATCTATTGCCAGGTGGATTGTGTCTTGTATACAATTCTGCTATGAAAAGCTGGGAAAAACTCCACCCTCAGGCCTGAGGGCTCATTCCACAAGAGGTACAGCTGCTTCCCTGGCTGCTGCCAGGGATATCCCTCTCTTAGAAATTTGTCAAGCAGCCACCTGGAAAACAGTCCATACCTTTACCAAGCATTACTCTCTGGATATCCAGGCTAGGAGTGATGTTCAGTTTGGCACAGCAGTACTTCAGAGCCTATTCCCAAAGTAGGTTCTGTCCCCTCCTCCTTGGAGGTACTGCTTGGTAGTCTGCAATTGTCAGAATACAGCAAGACTTCATGTCGTTTGAAGAAAAAAATACTCACCTTAGTAATTACGTTTCTTCTAATGGAGTCTTGCTGTATTCTGACCTCCCTCCCTGCCTCCCCTCTCAGAACCTGTTTTTGGGAAGTGGGTGGGCAGGTGCAGTGTTGCACCCGGGTGTTTTTTGCTTGCACCCTCCTCCTTTTGTTGGGTGCTGATTTATTATTGTTATTTATAGTACATTGGGTTTTTGGTTTTTGGTTTTTGGGTTTCCTGACTTGAGTCCTCCCTGGGAATCCAAAACTTTTTCAGCCAGTTGGCTAGTAGGAATTTTTACAATTTCCACATAGAATTTGTAGTTAGTTGGGCTCGTAAGAATGTGACAGTTTAAGTTCAAAACACTCCACACAGAGACTTTAGCCAAGCTCGAGTTCAGCATTCTATGCCCTGCATAAAAAGTTAACTTTTTGTTCTCCGGGGCAGTTCAAAGGTTGGGAATCACTGTAATTGTCAGAATACAGCAAGACTCCATTAGAAGAAACATAATTACTAAGGTGAGTAATTTTTTCTTTGCTTTCTTCACCATGGTCGAAACTTGTTCTGCCCAAGCAAAGTCATTTTGAAAAATAAGCCCTAAATAGTTAACTTTATCTACCTCTCCCCCCCCCCAAAAAAAAAATGTAATAATTTTATTCTCTACCATTCATTTTATCTTCCAAAACGTATCTCTTTAGTTTTTGTAGGATTTATTTGCATGATTTTTTTTTCTGTCCAAGTTCCTATAAAGTGCAGATCCCATTGCATGGTACTACCTTCAGCATGTTCCCAGATGTCCAACACAGTAGTATCATCTACGTACTTTATACATGGACCCCTAGTTTCTAAACACTTGACCATAATCAAAAACAAAAAAGGTCCTAGTCTGATCCCCTGGGGGAATCCCCCATTGACGCCCGTTACCTCAGATATCATACAATCATCTCAATCCATTGTGACCTCCCTTGTAAAAAATCATACATCTAATTTACAGTATACTCAGGAATCTGTAAGCCTTCCAATTTATTTATTACTGTTCTATGATCAGTAAGATCATAAGCTTTTTATAACCTACTAAAACAGCTCTCTCATTTATTTCTTTATCCCAAACTCTCATACTTTATTCTAAAATTTCAAAGCAGTGTCAGTGGTTGAACTCTCCTCCCCACCCTGGGACCCAAACTGGTTTTATTCAACAGACCTTCTACAATCTCCATAATCTATTTACAAATAAAGATTTTACACACTTGGGAAATTGTACATGTTAGGGTATTGGCCTAAAATATGTTGACATATTTTTGGGTGTCATAACCTTTAGAATAGGAACAATCTTTGTTTGCTTCCATTGTAGAAGAATTTTCCTGGCTATCATACACATATTAAAAATATGACACATCCATGGTGCTAATAGGCCTGCTCCTTCTTTCCATATCCAATTTGGAATAGCATCGGGGCCTATAGCTTTATTTACCTTGATTTTTTTTTTTTTAGTTCTTTTGACATTTCCTCAATAGTTACAAACAACCTGTCTGGAACAACCACTTCTGTTTCATCTTTCTTTTCTAACGGGGATAAATTCTTACTCACTTCACTCAATACCTGGTTTAAAGCTGTTAAAAAGGGGCACTTTTGTCTAAATCACAAAACCCGCAGGATTACTTCCATTTGTCCAGTTGATTTACTTCTTTACCTGATCCCAAAAATTATTTTGTATTTTTCCACCATGTTTTGGATCTGACTTCCTTAACCCTTCCACTTTCCTTTCATAATAACTCCTTCATAGCCACGTTCTTTTACGATTTACTTGATTTTGTATTCTATGATACACCACAGTATCCTTTCTCTTAAAAGCCACTTGTCTTTCTGTATTCAGATTTTTATATTCTTCAGTAATCCATGGTTTTTCCCCACCAAACCTTTTTTTTTCTTTCATAGGCATAACCCGATCCAGTGATTCATTTATTACAGATGTTATCATTTTCCATGTTTCATCCATATTTCCACTTCCAGATCTCTTCCCTTGTAATTTACCAGCTATTATATCCAAGGTCCTACATTTCCCTACCTCATTTACGTTTCTACATCTAAATTTACTCTCTTCACCTTTTAACTTTTTTACATTCTTCTGGGTTATTTGCTATCAATACTACCCTATGATCTGATGACCCTGTAGGTGGGGCAATCATTGGTTTACCAAAAACATCACTTAAATTTGTCATAATAATATCTAAACTATAATCCCCCATGTAGCTTCTTCTACTATTTGTACTAATCCTTTTTCACCTAGTATTTTCCCAAGAGGCAACCTATTTGCATCGCTCATTATTACATTGCCACACCTATTGTGTTTTTTCCCAGTTTCATCCAAACACCAAATTACATGATCTATCATCTGATTTTTATTATTTGTTGGAGGGTGATAAAACCCACCAACAATCAAAGGTCGACATTGTCTTGGGAGATTTGCTACATTTAATTCCAACCAACAACATTTCAAAACCCTCAGTTTCTAAATCATCTAACCTTTTATATGGAATATTAGCATGACTATATTGCAATCCCTCCCCCACTTCTTTCATGTCTATCTTTCCTTTCCATCTGATAATCCTTGATTGCCACCATTTGATCAGGAATATTATTGCTACACCATGTTTCAGTTATTAGACCCACCTGAGCTCCATTTTATTTCATTACTACATCAAGTCCATCAACCTTTGTTGTTAAGGCCCTTATATTTGTATTTAGTAATGTTGGTACCCATCTTTTTATGTCTTGAATAACTGTCAAATTACTCAAGTTTCTTCCTCTACTTTGGTGCCTCTCCTTTCTCTCTGTAATCCTAACAGGTATATTGTATTCATTACCCTTCCTTTCACCCACATATTTTATCTGACATAAATTTTCTACATTTGAATAATTCCTTTTTACTTGCCCTTTTCTCTCTCTACTTATTATAACAGGAATAGTAAATCCTTTTATATCCCAACTGTCTTTCAAAATATTTATACTATTTTGATGGCATGTAATCCCTATTGTTGCAATTAAACCCAACATGCAAATACTAATTACACGTCACCCTCATTATAAATCCCTTTAACGTTATGGAACACAAATTTCTCATATAGAATAACTTACTTCCCATTCATCAAATAATCCCCAGTCCCAATTTCCAAGTTTCCCCGACTGACTCTGGCAGACTCCTCCGTTCTCTGCCGGAATACTCAACCGGAGGACACAGCCAAAGAAGTTGCCACTTAAAAGACGCTGCCATCTTAGGGGCTGTTAATTAAATACCACAAAGAGCCTGCCTTCAGCCACCCTGCCACTGTAGCCGATTGGGTAATTGCGGCACATTTCAGACCCCCAGGTGTAACAGATGAGTTTACAGCAGTTTATAGAGCAGCTTGTAACTTTTAACTGAAAGTGTCACAGTGCAAAAGCAAGCAGCAGTCTTTCGAATGGATACTGCATACAGAAGTTGACCTCTCATTTAATATCAGGACACAGCAGAAGACAGGTTGGGAAAAACACACAGCAAACAGTCACACAGCAAACAGTTCACGCTGACCAACTGTGTATTGCACTTGTACAGTAATCACTGTGACCCCTTTTGTTCGTACAGCCCCAATACCTTTCTGGACACTCCTCGCTGCAACAGTGTGTCTTTCTCAGTCTTCACACTGGGGAACGGGAGTGGGAGTGCTTCAGCTCACCGGTTGTAAAACAAAAGCAGATTCAGCAGCTCATGTCTGTCATCTCCGTGTTTCGCCTCAGATGTTAGTTCTAACAGATGACACAAACACTCTGTGGGGTCTGCCACCCACCCACTGGAGTACTCAGCTGGAGGACACAGCTGGACGAGCCACCGCTTAACAGATGCGGCCCACCTTAGCTCTACAGAGTTCCTTTGTGGACCCAGGTAGGCTTTTACATCTGCAATTCCTACTCATCCTTAATATTTCTGTAGACTTGACTCCACCAGTGCCCCCCTCCTTTGAGACTCTTTCTGAGTTGGTGTGGGGCAGAACGGCACTAATCCCTTCTGTGGCCAAGTCCACAGATAGGAAGCATGCCCCCCCCCCCAAAAGACAGACCTATTCTAACATCCCAGGCTTTTTCGGATGCTCTTGTAGTGCTTGTGGAGAACGATAAAGCCGTCCTCCCTCAGGAGTCCATAGCATAGCCTATAAATAAGGAATCCCACAAGACTGACACTTTGGGGAAATGGGTGTTTGCAGCCACAACCTTGGGTATGCGTATTGCTAGCTACCAGGGTCATTACTCTTAGTACGAGTATATCCTGTAGCACACTCTCAAATCAATGGTCGAGACCCTCACAGAATCTGACGCTACCATGGAGCTTCTAGAGACCATTACCAGGGGCATAGAGTCCAATAATCAGCAGCTGAAAGCCACTATGGATGCCTGTGGCACTGCCTCTAGGGTGGCTGCCACAGGGATTTGTATAAGGCAACACTCCTGGCTCAGAACATCAGGTTTCTCAACCGATGCTCAGCAGAATGTGATGAACATCCCCTATGACGGTACTTACCTGTTTGGTCCTCAAGTTGAGCAAGCTCGGGAGGCCACTCAGAAAACCAGGACTGCCGTTAAGACAGCCAGGCAGGCTCCTGCTGCCTCACAAAGGGGCTGAAACCATCGACAGTTTCATAACAGCCAGTCCTTTCGAGGTAAAGGCTGAGGAGCGTGTAACAGGAACCAAACTCTTCAGCCACAAAAGAAAACACAGCAGAAGGCACTGGGCCCAGAAGCACCCAGTGCCAACCTCTGAAGATCTGGCCCAGGTCCCACCTCAGCTGTCCAAGGTGGGCACCTCTACAGCAGTAGAGGGGCATCTGACTCAGTTTTACAACCAGTGGAGGTCCATTTCTATGGACAAATGGGTCCTCAGAATTGTCCGGGAGGGATACTCTCTCAATTTCGCAGAGATTCCCCCGGACCTTCCACCAAGACGGCAGCACAGCTTGTCCACCACTCAGTCAGGCCTTCTTACTTCTGAGATACAGAACCTCCTGAACAACAGGGCAGTAGAAGTTGTTCCGCACACAGAATGGAACAAGGTTTCCACTCCCACTACTTTCTGGTAGCAAAGAATTCAAACAACATGAAGTCTTGCTATATTATGACAATTGCAGTTTGTCCCACCATTAAAACTGCTCCGAAGGTGAAAGAGTTAACTCCATTCTAAGAATGGAACTTAGAGCACGAGCTCGGTTAGAGAAGCTCTGTCTGCGTTATTTCAAACCCAAACTGTCAGATTCTTTACTGCGCCTCACTGAACAGTCGCTCCAGAGATTTCTCCTACTGCTCGGTTCATTTCTCGGTTTAAACAGTGTTTTCTCGGTTCAAATCAACCGAGAATATTATTATTTTAACCGCAAAACCGATCGGTTCAAGCTCTGTCTGTGGTATCGTAATTTCAGTTTAATTTCTGTGTGGAACTTGTAAATGTTATCGGTTCGGTTTTGAACCGATCAGCTTGCTTTAAACTTGAAGTTACAAAAATTAGAGGTTTTAGAGTGCGGTTCCCGGTTCTTATCGGTTCTAAAAAAATCGGAATTCATTACGGTTTTTTCCAAGACCCATTACATGGTTAGGAACCGATAAGGGTGTCTTGCCTGGCACTGCCGTTTAAAAGGGCAAGTTTTTGGTTAGGCTGGCATTATGTCTGAGAAACCCAAAAGAAAACCGGCCCACTGGGTTTCAACACTGTGATGCTTATGGAAAGTTCCTGCTATGGCTGACCCACACACCACATGTGTATATTGTCGGGGTCTGACCACCCCAATTCAGACTGCCAGATTTGTAAAAATTTCCCTGCAGCCACCCTGGATAAGAGAGTTGGCAGGCTCAGGGAACGAGAGGCCAAAAAGTCCGCTGACCCGGATGGCCAGCCCGGTTCGGTGCCAACCGAACCGGAGGGAGTGCCCTCTGACCAGGGCGAGACTTCCTCGGGCAAATGCAAAGCTGGCTCGGATGAGCCAGTTCCAGTAAAGAAAACAAGAAAATCAGCAGGTTTGGAGCCCAAAATTCCTTCTCCAACTGCTGCAGAGATAGCAAGAGCTATTCAGATTTTCCAGTCACTTTCTCCGGTTCCGTCCGAACCGCCACTGTCTGGTAAAAGGTCGGTTCCACCGGTTCAGGAATATAATGTTGAGTTGATGGATATACCAGAGTCTAGGAGATTGTCTATTCCTTTTCATAAATAATTTAGGAAACAAACAATAAAAATTTTAAAAACTCCTAATTCTGTGCCTCCTGTGGATAAAAAGATGGACAGGAGGTACACACTGTCAGGTCCTGACACAGAATTCCTTTCACAGGGTGGTTCAGGCTGCAGCCTGTGATAAAGCTAATATTCCCCTGGCTTCACATCCTCCTGACAAGGATTCCAGGAAGATTGATGCCATGGCTAAAAACAATACATGGCAGCGTCCTTGGTACTCAGGCAAGCAAATTACATGGCTTATGTAGCAAGGTATCAAAAATCTAGATGGGACACTGTCATGGCTTTGGCCAAACAGGCCTCTGGCCAGCTTGCTAATGAGCTGGAGCAGGTGACTGCTGATGGCATTGAGGCATCCAAGGTGCAGTTTCATGCTGCTGTGGATTTTAATGATGTATCCTCTAGAGTCATGGCTACGTCTGTAGCTTTTCGTAGGTTGGCCTGGCTCAGGTGTACTAGCTTGTCACAGGATACCCAGACTAAGGCTATGGATTTTCCTGTGGTGGGAAATTCTCTGTTTGGGAGCAGACAGAGAATTATATGAAGAAAATGGATGAATATAGGACTACCTATAAGAGTGCCCAAGCCAAGGAGCTGCAAGCCACTCCTCAGAGGCAGACCCCAGGGGTAGGGGAGCTTTTCACAGGTCTTTTACCAAACCCAGGCCTCCTCTGCTTATGCTCAGAGGGGTCCTTCATAAGGCAGAGGCAGAGGGTGTGGGCAGGCCTGCTCCCACCTCTCAGCCTAAAGCACCTGCCAAACAGACACCCTGATGGGGTGCCCAGGGCTGATTCTCCTTTACCCGTAGGGGGCAGGTCGGCTTACTTCATTCAGAACTGGGTGTCTCTAACTTCAGACAAGTGGGTCCTGGAAGTAGTAAGCCAGGGTCTGGTTCTCAGCTTCAAAAAGTTCCCAAAGATGAGAATCAGACCTTTCCCACCTGCAAACTCTTTAGAGACCTTTACTCTAGAAACAGAAGTCTCAACCCTCCTGGCTCTCAGAGCTGTAGAAAGGGTTTCTCACCTACACCAGGGCAAGGGTCTGTACTCCAGATATTTCCTTACCCCAAAAAAGACAGGAGAATGGCGGCCCATTTTAGACCTCAGATATCTGAACAAACACCTTTTGAAACCAAAGTTCAGAATGGTAACTCTGGCAATGATTTTACCCTCTCTAAGGCCAGGGGACTGGCTAGCCTCCCTGGACCTCAAGGATGCCTATTTTCACGTTCTAATCAGAAGCTCCCACCGAAAGTACCTCAGATTCGAACTGCCCTCAGGTCACTACCAGTTCAGAGCAATGCCCTTCGGCCTCACCTCTGCCCCAAGGGTATTCACAAAATGTCTGGCAGTAGCAGTTGCTCATTTAAGGAGGCAAAGGATTGTTGTCTTTCCCTATCTGGACGACTGGCTCATTGTAGGCCAGTCCCCAGAACAGGTAAAATCTCACCTGCAAGTTACCCAGCAGCTGCTCACCTCCCTGGGCTTCTTGCCAAATCTTCCAAAGTCAGTTCTGGAACCAGTTCAGGTGCTCACCTTCATAGGTGCAGAATTGGACACAAAGCAGGCCAGAGCCTTCCTACCCTTAGAGAGAGTAAGGAACTTGGTGGCTCTGGCCTCCTCCTTCACTCTGCAGGTCTCTCGACCAGCAAGACACTTTTTGCAGCTCCTGGGGCACATGGCTGCATCCACAGCCGTAGTGCAAGGAGCAAGATTTCAGATGAGGGACATTCAGTTTCACTTGAGAGCCTTTTGGTCTCAGAAAAGGGACCTTTCCAAGTTGGTCCCAGTGACCCGAACCCTGATCCAGGCCTCCAGCGGTGGCAGGATCAGAGCAATTTAAGACTGGGGTCCCCTCATTCCTCTGTCTCACTCCTTGACCCTCACTACAGATGCTTCCCTCCTGGGGTGAGGAGCCCACATGGGCGACCTCTCCACTCAGGGAGTGTGGTCCCCCCAGGAATCTCTGCTCCACATCAATTTTCTGGAACTCAGAGCTGTCTTTTTAGCACTTCAAGTGTTTTCTGCGTCTGTTCAGAACAGACAACACCACAACAATGTGGTACAACAACAAGCAGGGGGGCACTCGGTCTTCGGCCTTGTGCACCGGGGCAATGAAGTTGTGGTCTCTGGCCTATTCCCTGAATACTTCCCTCATAGCAGTTCATCTTCCAGGAAAGGACAATGTCCTAGCAGATGCTCTCAGCAGGATTTCCCAGGGCCATCACAAATGGTCTCTGGATCCTCAAGTACTGGGGATAGTTTTTGCCAGATGGGGCACCTCTCAGATAGATCTTTTTGCAGCCCCAGACAATGACCAACTTCCACTGTTCTGTTACAGGCCCCCAGTGTTGGGCTCAGTCCCCCTGGATGCCTTTCTCCTAGATTGGGAAGGGAAGTTTCTTTATGCCTTTCCCCCTTCCTCTCCTATTCAAGGTGCTAGTCAAAATCAGATCCCAGCCTTGCAGGGTGATTCTGATTGCCCCAGATTGGGCCAGGCAGCCCTGGTACCCACTCCTTCTGTCCCTAACAGTCCATCTTCCCCTGTGTCTCCCCAGGAATCACAACCTGTTAACCTGTGCCCTGGGGAGAGTTTGGTATCCAACCTCAAATCCCTCAACCTCAAGGCCTGGCTCTTGAGGAGTTAGAATTTGCTGACCTACACCTTTCTCAGGGTGTTCTTGAAATCCTAAAGGCTTCTAGGAAGCCTTCCACTAGGCTACTTATAATTCTAAGTGGAAAAGGTTTTCCATTTGGTGTGCTGGAAACATATTTCCCGGAATCTGCTGATTTGCCCATTGTTTTGAACTATATGGTCCATCTTAATTCTTTGGGCCTGAGACCAGCTACCCTGAAAGTGCATTTGGCAGCTGTCTCTGCTTTTGTTTCAGCAGGAAAGCCCTCCTCTCTTTCGCTCACCCTGTATTTTCCAAGTTTTTAAGGGATTACTTCATACTAATCCACCTTTTAGGGATCCGGCCTACTTGGGACCTTAATGTTTGCATTGCCCAGTTAATGCAACCCTTTTGAACCTCTGTCTTCTGCAGAGCTTAAGTACTTAACTTGGAAAACTGTTTTCCTAGTGGCTATCACTTCTGCCAGGCATAAGTGAGTTGCAAGCCTTGTCAGTAGAAACTGACTTTATTTCTTTCCACAGGGATAAAGGTAGTCCTCAGGACTAACAGGAAGTTTTGCCTAAGGTGGTTTCAGATTTCCATCTTAACCAATCTATCTCCCTTCCAGTGTTTTTCACTGAACATTCTTCCTCTGGTGAGAGGAGATTGCACAGTTTAGATGTTAAGAGGGCCCTAAGTTACTATATAGAACGTACGAAGGGTCACAGGTTCGAATCCCTCCAACTTTTTCTCACTTATGGTGAGATCGGGAAAGGGAGACCTGCCACTAAGAGATCAATTGCCAGGTGGATTGTCTCTTGTATCCAATTTTGTTATCAGAAACTGGGGAGAGTTCCCCCCTCTGGCCTGAGGGCTCATTCTACCAGAGGTACAGCCGTCTCTAGCTGCTGCTAGAGACATCCTATCTTAGAGATATGTCAAGCTGCTACCTGGAAAAGCAGTACACACTTTCACCAAGCATTACTCCCTGGATGTCCAGGCCAGGAGAGATGCTCGTTCGCACAGCTGTGCTTCAGAGCCTATTCCCTAAGTAGATTCTGTCCCTCCTCCATGGAGGTACTGCTGTGTAGTCTGCAATTATCATAATATAGCAAGACTTCATGTTGTTTGACGAAAAAATTACTCACCTTAGTAATGTTGTTTCTTCTAATGGAGTCTTGCTATATTATGACCTCCCCCCCAGCCTGCCCTTCTCAGAACTTCTACTTGGGTATGTGGTGGGCAGCCTAGTGTGGGCACTAGTTATGCCCATTAGATGTTTTCCACCCCTTCTTGGGGTTTTTGGGGTGTGGTGTTTTTACTTTATATTATATTATTACTTCTGGTCCCCTGACTTGAGTCTTTGTGTTGGTACCAGCAATAGGTGTTAATATTTAGGTAGCCAGTTGGCTAGTGTAGGTTACAGCTTCCACACAGACCTTAGTGAGTTTTTGCTCATAAAGATCTGACAGTTTGGGTTTGAAATAACCCAGACAGAGCTTCTCTAACCGAGCTCGTGCTCTAAGTTCCATTCTTAGAATGGAGTTAACTCTTTCACCTCTGGAGCAGTTCTAATGGTGGGACAAACTGCAATTGTCATAATATAGCAAGACTCCATTAGAAGAAACAACATTACTAAGGTGAGTAATTTTTTCATCAGGTGGCATGTGCCCAGTTCTCGACCTCAGAAAGTTAAACAACTCCCTATTCAGGGAGAAGTTCAAAATGATTTCCTTGGGAACACTGTTACCTCTGATTCATCAGCACAACTGGCTAGCATCCCTGGACATGCAGGGTGCCTACCAGCACGTCCCAGTGCACCCAAGTCACTGCAGGTATCTCCATTTTGTGGCTCTGGAGCAACACTACCAGTTCAGAGTCCTACCCTTTGAGCTCTTCTCGGCGCCTCGAGTCTTTACAATGTACTTCACAGTTCTCACGGTGCATCTCAGGAAACTGCGCATTCAAGTCTTCCCTTACCTGGACAATTGGCTCCTAGCAAGCCCTTCCAGGCAGGAGATGCAGGAAGCAGTTACCATGGCTTCTCAGTTACTCACTTCCATGGAGGTTCTACTGACTGGAAAAAATCCCAGCTTCAGCCCTCCCAACAGCTTCTCTTCATAAGGGCTCCTCCTGGATACCTCCAGGGTGATTGCTTTCTTTCTGGAGGACAGGAGGAATGACATTCTCCAGATGGCTCACTACATCAGGGAGAACAACTCTGTTCAAGCTCTCCCGATGCAGTGAATGTTGGGCTTCATGGCATTGTCCATTTTCACGGTGCTTCTAGCCCAGCTACACGTGAGAACCACACAATGGATGATCAGCATGCAGTGGTCACTGACCACGCACCCGCAGTTCTTCCACATAAAAGTGACGGAGCCCCTGACAAGATCACTGGCATGGTGGACACAGGAAGACAAGCTCCTTACAAGGTTTACCCTTTGCCCCACTGGAATCTCAGCTCACCATCGCCACTGATGCATCTCTGATTTGTTGGGGAGACCACTGTCAGGACCTCCACACTCAAGGAGTGTGGAGCCAGGAGGCGTCTCATCTACACATGAATATCTTAGAGATGAGAGCTGTCCTATATGCAATCCGAGCCCTGAAGGGTGTTCTCATCCACAAGGTGATTCTCCTTCAGATGGACAACAAGGCTGTGATGATTTACATCAACAAGCAGAGTGGAGCACACTCCTACCCTCTGTGCAGGGAGGGCGTGGGAGTGGTGTCTCAAGCACGATGCATTAATTCAGGCAGTCTGCCTGCCAGGAATTCAGAACAACTTAGTAGATCACTTCAGCAGAACGGAGGCAGATCCCCACGAATGGTCACTCGCACCAGACATTGTGCAATCGCTATTCGACAAGTGTGGCAGTCCAGACCTGGACCTTTTTGCATCCCCACTCAATGCAAAACTGCCTCTATTCTTCTCCAGAAATCCAGAACCTGGTGTTTTCTGTCAGGTTGCATTCAGACTGCAGTGCACAAGACGCTTTCTGTACGCATTTCCTCCTCTTCCATTAATTCAGAGGGTGCTGCTCATTGGAGACTCGGGGGGCAGGATGATTCTAATCACCCCTTTCTGGCCTCGACAGATATGGTTTCCACTGATCAACAGACTGTCAGAAGTCCCATGAAGGGAACTCCCTCCACAGACAGACCTCCTGACACACAGGCCAGTGGTCCATCCCAACCTGCGCTGCCTTCATCTGCATGCCTAGCTCCTAAGGAGATAGAGGTGGGTAGGTTTAAAGTTTCCCAGAGAATCTCAGAAATTCTCTTGGCAGCATGAAAGCCCTCTACTAGAAGGACTTACATGGCTAAATGGAAGCGTTTCTCCATTTGGTGTGCAAAGTCCCTTCTGGACCCATTTTGTTGCTCACCAAGTAAGGTGTTAGAGTACCTCCTAGATCTGTTGAATGCAGGACTGCAATACTCGGCAGTGAAGGTACATCTCTGCAAGATTTCTGCCTACCACGAGCCAATACAGAGCATGACGTTGGCTCAGTTACCGCTGGTCAAGAGATTCCTTAAAGGTATCCTGCATACGAGGCCTCCGATCAGAAAGCTAGTGGCCGCATGGGATATCAAATTCGTGCTAGATATGCTCACCCATAAACCTTTCGAGCCCCCAGCCACCCGTGACCTAAAGTTTCTGACCTGGAAGACTGCCTTCTTAGTGGCCATTACTTCTGCTCACAGAGTCTCTGAAATACATGCCTTGGTCACAGATCCTCCATACACTGTATTTTACAAAGACAAGGTGGTACTTCATTTTCACCCTACATTTCTGCTAAAGGTGGTTTCAGAATTCCACCTTAACCATCCCTTGGTTCTCCCTACTTATTTGCCAACTTCCAGAATGAAGCGGAGCGCACCCTTCACTCCCTGGATGTCAAAAGTGTTCTGCAGTTTTATATCGACAGAACAAAGGAGATTCGCAAATCCAAGCAACTCTTTGTATCTTTCAGCATGGCCCGGCTGGGTCAGCCTGTTGACATTAGATGCATTTCTGTGTGGTCAGTGGCATGTCTTCATCACTGCTGCTCTGTGGCGCAGGTCAAGTTGGAAGGCTGGGTTTCCGCCTACTCTACCAGAGTGGTCACGTCATCTCTGGCAGAGATTCATAATGTACCCATTGCAAACATTTGCAAAGTGGCTACTTGGAGCTCAGTGCACACCTTTGTGAAGCACTATGCTCTGGATGTCAATGCCAGAGAGCACACTTCCTTTGACCGGACAATCCTGAATCTGCTTATGTCCTGAGCGAGCTCTGTATCCAGCCACCCTGCTCAGGGGATTGGGTTTTAGCTCGGTACGCTCCCATTAGTGTGAATGAATGATGAAGAATCCTAGTCCAGGAAGATATGGAAATTGCATACCTACCGTAATTCTTTATCTTCTTGGACAGAGGCTTCACCATTCATTCACATGCCCACCCACCATCCCTCAAGCTCACTCATCCTGTTTCTGGTCTTCACTCCCTCATTGGTCTGGGCTGTGAATACATTGTTGAGTTGACCCTTCTTATATGAGTCATCCAGGCTATCATATGCCCAGATTAGGTTAGGTGTTCCCTAGGTTAGTTTACGCTGCATCTCCTCGGTCAAAAAGGTACTGAGGCAGTTGGAGGGTAGACGCCGAGATAGCCTAAACGTGTGCGAGCCAATCTCACAGTGCTGTGCATGTACAGTCTTACCTCGGCGCTGACCCTCCTGAAGATTGTTGGCTCCCGCTGGGTCCTAGCACCTCTGGCGTAGTTCCATTAGTGTGAATGAATGATGAAGTCTCCATCCAAGAAGATCACTAATTACAGTAGGTACGTAATTTCCATTTACTGTGTTTTGTGGTTTCATATATGTAATGTGGTTGTATGGTTTTATTTGAACATGGAGCCCAGGGGACTTACTGTGATGTACTGTAAATTTGATGCATCAATTTTGCAATAAAATACATGAAGTTTAAAGAAAAGAGCTGCTGACACAGGAGACTGTGGGCCTTCGAGGAACAGGGCAGTGGAATTAGTGCCAAAGTCAGAAGGAAACACCGGCTTTTTCTCCCTCTTCTTCCTGGTTCCAAAGAAATCAGGGGCATGTGCCTCATTCTCGACCTCAGAAATCTGAACAAATTCATGGATCAAGAAAAGTTCAAAATGATTTCTCTGGGCTCTCTGCTTCCCTTCCTGAAGCCTCAGGATTGGTTAGCATCCCTGGACATCCAGGATGTATACCAGCACATACTGGCACACTCAAGCCACCACAGATACCCCAGCTTCTTTGTGCTGAGACTGCATTACCAGTTCAGAGTCCTGCTCTTTGGGCTTTTCTCAGTGCCACAAGTCTTTACAAAGTGCTTTGCAGTTTTTGCAGCACACCCAAGGAAATTAGGACTCCAGGTCTTTCCATACCTGGATGATTGGTTAATCCCCTGCCCATCCAGACAGGAAACAGAACAGGCAGTAACCACTGCCTCTCAGTACGTCACGTCAGTGGTGGTCTTGCTGAACCTTGAAATCTCAGCTCCAGCCCTTGCAACAGTTGCTGTTTATAGGAGGTCTTCTGGATACAACCTGGGCCTGGGCTTTCCTTCCAGAGAGCAGGCTTCAAGCAGTTCTGCAGATGACATGCTGTATTATGGAGCTCAAGATGCTGTGTCTGATAGCCTCCTCAGTGTTCACAGTGTCCCTGGCATAATTGCAAATGAAGACAACTCATTGGATGCTCAGTGCATAGTGGTCGCAAGCATCACTCCCTCAGACATACCCCATTCAGGTGACCAAGCCTCTGGTTCAGTCTCTCATATAGTGAACAGTAGAGAACAGCCTCTTCCAGGGTTTCCCCTTCTTCCAACCAAAGGCTCAGATGACTCTCACCATGGATGCCTCCCTGGTGGAGTGAGAGGGTCCATTGTCAGGGCCTCCAAATACAACATGTCTGGGACCCATCAGAGACCCATCTCCATGTCATTGTGCTGGAGATTCAAGCTGTTTTACGTGACCTGAGAACCTTAATGGACCTAGTCAGCCACAGTGTACTCCTTTAGACAGACAACAAGTCTGTCATGTACAACATCAACAAACAAGGAGGAGCACACTCCTACCCTCTCTGCAGAGAGGTGAAGCGAGTTTTGGAATGGTGCCTGGAACAGGGATCCTGCTCCAAGCAATCTGTCTGCCAGGAGTTCAGAACGCTCTGGCAGACAAACTCAGTTGAACAGTGGCTGATCCTCAAGAGTGATCACTAGCTCCAGATGTCATGAAATCACTCTTCAGTGAGTGGAATACCCCAGATGTGGACCTTTTTGCATCCCCACTCAATGCAAAACTGCCTCAGTTCTGTTCCAGAAATCCAGGTCATAGCATTTTCTGTCAGGATGCAATCAGACTGCAATGGCAAAATCAGTTTCTGTATACATTTCCTCCATTCCTTCTCGTGCAGAAGGTATTGCTCAAACTGGAGGTGCAAGAGGGCAAGATGATTCTAGTGGCCCCCTGTTGTCCTGGACAGATTTGGTTTCCTCTGTTGAACAGACTTTCGGTCTGCAAACCAATGATTCTTCCACTCAGGATGGACTTGCTGACTCAGGGTCACCAGATTCATCCCAGGCTGTGCTCCCTTCACTTTCAGGTCTGGCACCTGAAGAGACAGAAGTGAACAAGTACAAGGTATCTCAGAGGGTCTCTGAAATAATTTTTGCTGCATGCAAACCTTCCACAAGGAAGACATACACAGCCAAATGGAAAAGATTTTCCATCTAGTGCTCCAAAACCCACATGGACCCCTTTGGGTGCCCAACTGATAAGGTTCTGGAGTACCTGCCAGACCATTCTGATGCTGACCTGCATATTCTGCAATAAAGATCCATCTATGACCTATTTCTGCATACGACAAGGCCATCAGTACCCTCTACCTGGCACACCTGCCATTTTTCAAGAGGTTCTTTAAGGGCATTTTGCACACAAGGTCTCTCATAACAAAGCCAGTGTTTGCCTGGGATATCATCCTTGTGCTAGATATGCTCACTTTAAACCTTTTGAGTACCTTGTGGCGTGAGCTGAAAAGCAGCATTTCTAGTTGCCATCACCTCTGCTCACAGACTGTCTGAAATCCATTCCCTGGTCACAGATCCTCCATATACTGTTTTCCATTAGGACAAGGTAGTTCTCCACACACTTCCAAAGTTTCTACTGAAAGTGGTGTTGAAGTGCCATCTTAACCAGTCACTAGTTCTGCCTTTCTAATTTGCCAGCTTCCAGAGTAATGGAGAGTGCACTCTGTTCTTTGGATGTTAAAAGAGTCCTTAGGGTTTATCTAGACAGAACTAAGTACTATCCAAACAGCTATTTGTCTCCTTCAATCCTAATCAGAAGGGACAACCTGTTACAGTCAACTGCATTTCTGCCTGGACTGTAAACTGCCTGCAGCACTGCTATGCCATGACCCAGAGCCAGATATGTGTCCACCCTACCTGAGCAGTTACCATGTCCCTGGCAGAGATTTGCTCTGTGCCTACTGGAGATACTTGCAGAGCTGTGACTTGGAGCACACTGCACACTTTTACTAAGTACTGTACACTGGACATCCATGCCAGGCAGCATGCCACCTTCAGCAGAACTAACCTGAATAGATTACTATCCTGAGTTGAGCCCTCAGCTTCTACCACCCTAGTCTAGGGGACTTTGTCTAAGCTTTGTACTCTGACCTATCAGTGCAAATCAATGACAAAGACTGATTCCCGGAAGAAATGAAAATTCCGTACTCACTGTAGCTCTTGATCTTCAAGGAATATCTTCACCATTGATCCACACACCTGCCCACCATTCCTCAGACTCTCTCCACTATGCCGTGTTGGTCTTCACCCCGTTATGCTTAGTTTGGGCTGTGAAGACAGTGTTACTGGTTTGGTGCCCTTCTTACATGGTATGTCAGGGCTATCTTATGCCTTCAGGTTAAGTGCATAGGAACATGTTAGATTGTTGCACATCCTCAGTAAAAAAAGGTGCTGATGCAGTTGTAGGCTGGTACCAAGGTAAGCATGCACCTGTGTGCTGTGTTTTAAGGTGCCACACATGTGCACTACTTACCTCGGCGCCGGCCCTCTGAAAAGATCTGACTCCCGTTGGGTCCTAGCACCTCTGGCTCAAACCCACTAGTGTGAATCAATACATAATTTTCATTTTTGGGCAGTATACTAACTTTTTAAGACCAAAACTTTAGTCTTGCATCCTATATTCTGATGTGTCTTAATGTGTTTTCCTTTTCATCTGGAATGAAAGTGTGATTTATTATTCCAGTGCATATTGTATTATATAATACTGTTAAATAGGGCATGTTTTTCTTTCCTTTTTTTTTATAAAAAGCTACTTCTAGGCCCAGGCATGGAAAATACCACACAGAAGACATGGTGCACACATCCATTTTCAATGATGGAATTGCCCTGCGTCTAGCAGAAATGCATCAGTTCTTGAAAACCCATTTACCAGCATATGCTTCCTGTACAATTGAATGCCCGCCTAAAGAGCTTTTTCAGAACTATGAGCAGCCAGCTATGAGAGTCCTTGTGCCCTCAGAGGTAATTAGTGCTCTAAGCATTTAGTTCTCGTTTACTCTGTCTGTGGATACAATAAATACAGAATAACAGTTACACTGTATAACACATGAATAGTGGTTTTTTTGTTGCATTGAGAAGACATCAGAGATTGTTGTTATACCATTGTAAGCCCTTTTCCAAGGTCTAGGGGTATAATGATGGCAAGTTTGTTTTCAAGAAGGGGACCCACACAAACTCCTTACTTGACCTTCCAAATCTAAAGTGACCTCCCGCAGCTCAGATGCTCTTCAGGCTTGCAAAGCAAGGGGGTTAAAACACAGAACAACCTTACAACATAAAGGCAATGTCCTAACAGTAGGATAAATTTCAAAACAGGATCCTTTTTATTAACTTGGAGCTCATGAGTACTACTTTCCCTAATGGGGCAGGCTGCAATATTTCACTGTCTCTACACACTCATTGCCCATAAACAGTCTCTGAACCCCCAGTCACCCAGAGGTGATGTTAAGGCATTGAACTTCCAGGAATCAGTCTTCAGCATTCATTGCTTCATGGGTCTGTGCCAGAGGTGCTAGGACCCTGCGGGAGTGTATAGCTTTAATATTCTTGAGCTAGGGGACTGTCGTCAGGGATGGCGCTACCCACAAGGCGGACGCATGACGTGGCGCTTGTGGACTGGCCAGTAACTGATGCCGGCCCCCTGGTCCTTTCAGTTCTGTTCTTCCCATTGTCGAGGTCGCACACCATGAAAGCGTTCGCCGTCTTTTTCTACTCACTGTAATCTCTCTTTTTGACTTTTTTTCCAGTACCACTTGTTTCCTCTATCCTTTACTGTGTCAGGCTCTGTTTTTTGCTGTTTTTTATTATTTTCCAAATTCAGTTATGTCTGGGTCTCAGGGGCCTCAGAAGTCGAAAAAGAAGATGGATGCTCCCCCTGTGCATCAGTGCCCCTTTGGGAAAAATATGTCCATTTGGGACCAACTGGACCGTTGTTGGATCTGCCTTGGAGCACCACGTCATGGACTGTTGTGACTCCTGTTTCTCTGTGGATTTCCGCACACTTGAAATTCACGTGATGAAGAGGGGTTGTTTGCCCTCCCACTTTTGGAGGCAGATGTCACACAAGGGAATCCAAGGTAAGGTCACTGGGCTCTTCCTCTGAGCCCCTCCTCCTCCTCAGTACTATACGTACTGAGGGAGAACAGGCCTCTTCTAGTTCTCATCTCACCAAGATGGAGAGCCTGGGGAGGGGTCTGTGGGACAGCTGACTCATTCCAAGGGGTTTGCTGCACCTCCCTCCCTCCCAGTCAGAAGTTCCCTTGGGGGCAAGGATGCCCCTGCTGACTCGGTCGAAGCTATACACTGGGCCTACACCGGTGGGCTCCTTGGGGTCATGGTCTGATGCTGCTTTGGCTCCCAGCACTGAGGCCAGTGCCGGTGAGTGAGGCAGTGCCACCCGGATGGCTGGGTCCCCTCCTGATGTCGCTTGCGGCACAAGGAGAGGGAAGGCTTCTGGAGTTAGTGGCCCAGCAGAGATTTTCTGGATCTCATCCCCTGAGCGGCTGGATGACCCAGGGGATGGGAACTGGGATGATCTCGAGTGGCTTCTGGTCATTGATGATGAAAGGGGCCCTTCTGGGCCTAGTTCTAGGTCTGCATTGTCTTCAGCATCATCTATGGCTGTTTTCCTGTCCAGTGCCAGTCACAATGCCATCCACCTTCTGTCTTCTGATGCCGTGAGCTGCACTGGGGATGGCTTCAGTGCCGATTCTGGCACCGGGAGAGGGGGTCAGTGCCAGACACGGCACAGGCAGGGCTCCAATACCTAGTCAGGTTCTGGTGTCACTCTCGGTGCCAGGTCTGACTCTGGTGCTCTTTGCAATGCCAGAGGAGGGGTTCTGCTACCGCTTGCAGTGCCGGCTTTCTCTCAGCTCAGGTTCTCGATGTTGAGTCTATCACGAGGCCTAGCCCAAGGGGCACAGCCCATTCTGGTGAGGTGAGGTGAGGTGAGGGCTGGTAGATTTTGGTCGGCATCTCACTTCATGCCCAGATATTGTGGCAGCTCTGGCAGGCATCATAGTGCTGACTCAGATCCCCTGGCCTCACCGGAACCATCTGGGTCTGCCATAGGTGGGGATAGGGGCCACCCTGTGGGACCTCTACAGCTACAATCTCCCCACCTGGGGGTTCCCCCAAGGGCACCACCTAGACTTCCCCTCCATGGTTGAGTGTTCTCAGATGGACAAGTTAGGCAGGCCCTCCACTCAGGTGAGGTCTCCAGTACACTCTCGTAGCCCTGGCAGAGGACCTGGCCTAGTCCAACAAGACCCTCCTCTTCCTCTGCCTTCCCCTTCTGCCTTCCTGGACATTTCAGGTCCTATGGAGCCCTTGACCTGGGATCAGCTCAGGGCATCGGCGAGTGTCTTTCCCATTTACCTTAGGGCACTGGACCAGGCTATTTTCCAGTCTGAGACCCTGGAATTGCCACCTTCTGAGTCTAGCTCCTCATCATCCTCATCTTTCTTCTCTGAGGAAGAGGACTGTTCCCGTTCATGTCTCTTCAGATACTGAATACCCTCGTTATCTGCAGTTCCTTGTGGAGATGATAAGGGAGTTGTGACTAGACAGTTTTTCAGACTGCAATCCTGCTCATCTGATGCTGTCCTTCCTTGGGGAGTATTGTCATGACTATTCGGTCATACCTCCATGACCTAGGCCTTTTGCAGAGGCATCTAGAGATGTCTGACTCTGCCCTCTGTCCCCTCTCCAGCCATGAGGGACACCCAGCACAGGTATTGTGCACCCCTGCGGTCTCCAGGAGCCATGCCACACCCCACTTCCGGGGTCCACCTCCTTGACATTCTGGGCATACGTGCCCAGTGTGTGACCGTCCCCTGGAATCGGACTGTATGCAGTTTGACATCGGGGGTTGAAGGGTTTTCTCTGCAGCATGCACCATGCTGTGCATCTCAGCACACCAAGCACATCAGTCGGCCTATGGCAGGCAACTGTGGGCAATGCTAGGACAGCTCCTGGCATCCATGCCAGACAGTGAAGAAACCAGATAAGCCATATACCTTTCTTCCCAGAGCCTGGAGCTGACAAGACATCGGGCAAGGGCATCCTATGATGCCAGTGAGGTAGCCTCTAGGTTGGTAGGAACTGCAGTCTGAATTAGGTAGACTGCATGGCTTTGTCTCTCCAGGTTTTCACCCTTGGCCCAATGTAAGGTGATTGCCTCACGATTCCACTGGGCCCACTTCTTCTCCCATAGGGCCAGGCATGAGTTTTCGGGGTGCCTTCCTGCTCCCAGGCCACGGAGCCTCCACCACCCCCTGAGCAGCCTCGGGACTCACTAGGCCCATAAGCAGCCCCTGCCTCTTTGTGTTTTCCTCCCACAGGAGGCTGAGGGAATAACCATTTCTCTCAGGGTGAGCCAGTACCACCCTTGGTGGTAAGCGTGGCACTCTGACCCATGAAGTAATGAATGCTGAAGATTAATTCTTGGAAGATATGAAAAATACATACCATAATTCTTGATCTTCCAGAATATCTTCACCATTCATTACTGCAATGCACCCACTAACCCCCACAATGCCCAGGCATCTGGACAGCTTCCCTCTGTGTGTGTGTGTGTGTGTCTCTCTCTCTCTCTCTCTCTCGCTCTCTCTTGCTATTTTCCTTCTGCCTCTTCTGCTAGGCACACCAGTTAAAAAAAAAAAAAAAGAGTCAGCTTGAGAAAAATCCACTTCAGGGCTATCCTTAGCTCCTCAGTGACCTTTTTCACCGCTCTTCAAAAAAAAAAAAATAACATTAAAAATTAAAACAAACAATTCTTCTACTTATTTATTTGCTTTTTGGTAACCAGGTAAGTGCACTAGACAAATACCTGCCTATTTTCAGGCATGACCCAGGCGAGTACAGATTACAAAAAAACACAATATAACAATAGCGAGAAGTAATATACAAGTATTCACGCAGGGAGAAGCAACAGTTCATAGCAGAGATTGAAGTATCCATGCAGGGGTAAGCAACTGTACAGAGTAGAGCTGTAGGATACTACAATAGAAAACACTGGTATAGGTAAAGTCAGGGCAGAATTGTATAAGTCATACAAAGTAATAAGTGCAGCTGCAAGAGTCAAGTGCTTTTGGGAAAAAGAACAGGGCATTCTTGAACATGAGATGTGATTTGGAACTCCGGATATGATGAGATAGGGAATTCCATAGTTTAGGGGCAAAGTGGGAGAAAGCTTGTTCGCCCATCTTAGTAGAGCAACGCAGGACAGAGAGCAGGGCAGAACTAGCTGACCTCAGATGTCAAGTGTTGACCATGGTGGTAAGCACAGAATCTAAGGAGGCAGGTCAGGAGTATCGAGAGATGGAGTCGGTGAAGCACCCAAAGGTATAAGATCGCAAGGAGGAGGGAATAGCCATTGCAGGGTGGAATAAAGCTTACAATGATGGGTGAGGCGTGAAGCAGACAAACCAAACCTGCATATATTAGTATAGGCAGTATCCCACTTCTGGAGTACACCTGTTTTTGACTGAGAGAAGACTGGAAGTGAGTAGCTTAGTCCTGGGAGCAAAACACCTCTGGCAACTGAGATGCTGGCAGCGGGGGTAAGGGAGTGGTGAATGTGGTAGGCTACCTCTGTCTTGGAGTTAACAGACCTACAGATCTCACTTATGTGGATAGAGAAGTCCAGGGCAGGGTCTAGTGTGACCTCAAGGTATTTAAAAGAGTTAGTAATAGTGACAGCAGAACCATCAAGGCATAAGCCCTGTAGCTTTGGGGACTCAGTGCAGGACTTTTTAAGGGACTCAAACAGCATCGCCTGGGTTTTGGAGACATTAAGGACTAGGTGATTTGAGGTAAGCCAGGATTGGATTTGTTGAAGAGCTAGAGAGAGGTGGTTGTTGATGATGTCAGTGGACCTGGAAGCGGCATAAAGTACCAGATTGTCTTCTATAGAAATTATACTGCTGTATCTATTCTGATCCTTGTCACTTCTTTCTATTCTTCGGTGGGGGGGGGGGGGGAATGTAAGTTTGTTTTTTTTTTAAAGAGAAAGTTTTTGCCTTCCCTCCCATTTTCGCCTTCCCCCCTGGATGAGGACTCTGTAAGCTTGTTTGCTGTTGAAGAAGCCTTTTCTCGGTGTAACCCCCCTATAAATGGGGGTTCCTAAAAGCTTCCCCGGAGCTTGGGTGAATGCTCCACGCCTGATTGGTGTTCGGCATTGAAGCCGTTTAAATGTGCCACCAGTGAGCGCTTTGAAGCCTCCAGGTGCTGTCTGTTTAAGGGCTGCCTGTTGCAGCCGGCAGTAACTGAAATGGAGGGGCCTGTGTGGTCGTATGCCCGAGTCCCGCCCGGGACACTGGAAAATTGCTCCGCAGCTTCCATAGTTAAGCTGTGCAGGGGGAGCTCTGTTGGGGGATGTGATTATTGCTGAAAAAACAGTAAAATAATAATGATAATGTGATTGATCTAACCTGCCTTCCTTTTGCAGTGAGGACTGTTGCGGTTGTCTCCTCCATTTTGGTCCAGAACTGCTGAATTGGACCAATCGGTGCCTCGGGACTCGGGGGAGCTGTCTGACCAATAGAGAAGCTGTTTATAAGTGGAGAAGGCATTATGGGCTATGCGCTTTGTCGCACCACTGAGGGCAGAAGATTGATGGACTGACAGGAGTGCCAGCCAATAGAAGCGGGTAGCGCCGAATTGTCAAGAGAGCCCCATGCTGAGAAGGGGCAGATCGCTTGTGGCTGAGGAGAGGAAAGGCTGTGTGCTCCTGCTGTGTGAGTGTTCACGCGGGAAGCGCGTGAAGGCCTGAGGCGGCCGTTTTTGCCCTTTCGAGCGAGTCGGATCCAATCCGCCAGCGTGCGGTAGGAGGAGGCTGGTGCCAGCCCAGCTACCTACCAGGCTCAACCTGAGAGGACTGGGGAAAATTGCTAACTCGCGCTCGGTCCACCCATGATGTTGAAGCTGCAGTTTGCTGCCCGAGTTCTGCAAGTTCGTGTGGGGCCTGAAAGCAGCTGCCTGGTATGGTACCCCTCTGTTGTTTGCCATATAAATGTGTGAGGAGGCTGGTGAAATTCAGGCTCAGCCCTGGCAGTGTTGAAGGAATTGTTATTTGCTGGAGTTGTGAGTACTGATTCAGGGTAGCTCCCTGCAGAGTGTGCTAACAGTGGTTTCCAGTTGTATTGTCATACTGCTGACTGCCTAATTAAACCTCCTTCCCAGGCTGACCTGCTTAGGATGTTAACGGTTATCTGTGTTAAGGGCCCCAACCAGCTGCCACGTTCGGACTAGCCACTAGGGCTTGGGTACCCAGGGACAGCAAATCTTAGGGTTAGGCCTGTGCACAGAGCCCTAGGTAGATAATTATAGTGATAAGCCAATTGACTTGATTCTCCCCTTCCCTTGTTATCTGCCCCCTTTAATAAATCATATTGTTGTGTTGCAACTGCACCCTGGCTGGTTTGTGCCTCCGTGGTGAACTACTGCATAGTGACTGTGATTTAACTGTACCTTACTTTACAGGGGGTCCCCGGAGTCAGCTGAGAGATACTGCCCGGGGGGTAAGTGTACTGGTGAAAAGAATTGTTGGTGACCAGTGTGAGCCACTAGTGGGACAAGAGGGGGGTTGCAGTAACCCAGAGGGCTGTAACCGAGGCAGTCTCGACTGCATTAACCCCGACCTCTTGGTGGAGGCACCCATCAATGGATCTGGGCCCCTCACCCTGTCTCAGTGGAGGCAGGCAGGGGTAGTAGCCCTAAGGGTAGCGCCCTCTGGGGGTTACAAATTGGAGGCACCGCTGGGATCAGCGTCCCCTAGTGGCCAAGTGGGAAAGCACATAAGAAATGGAAAAAGTGGAAGGGGATATGTTGGGAAAAATTAAGCTGGGACCTATTAAGACCATGGTACACAGACTGATGGGGTGGGGTGAAGCCGAAGAGCTAGACTCCCAGAAGATTGTGTTACTGTTAGATGTGCCTTTGGGGACCCCAACTGCTGACATCATTTCTGCAGCAGAGCGAGTAAAATGTTAGGGCAAAGTGGAAGTAAGAGGCGTATGGCTGATTTGCTTGACCAGACGTTGCAGGTGTTACTTCTATGCAGCGTGGCCATCGACCCTGAGAAGGTACCTCCTGTGATTTATCCGGAGGGTGCTTCACAGGGATGGAGACTAATTCATATTCGAAGTGGGTCAGTCACTCCTGGGGGTCTCCTCAAATGCACAGTTTTGAAGACAAACTGCTTAAGTTGTTGGCTGTGGAGGTGAGAACTACCCAGGAACTGCTACAAGCCTTAGATTTATCCAGTGATGCTACCCCTCAGGGCTCCCCTGGCACCTCCCCTTGCCCGTCCAAGAGTTCTGTGCTGGCCTCCCTGCCCCTGGTGGTCCCTCCCATACAGCTCGATTCTTACCGTAGTTAAAACTTTCTCTGAGTGCGGTGCCAGTGCCTCCAGGGAGGATGACCTGAGGTTTGATGGATTATGCCACCCTTTAGGCCAGGAATGGCAATGCTCTGAGGGGAGAAAAGGAAGAGGCTGATGGAGAGCTTGCAGGGTCCTGCTTTAGAAGCCATTAGGTTCTTCCGGCCACCAGTCCGGAAGCCACCACTGCAGAGTATCTCTCTGCTTTAGAAGGGGTTTTTGGGAGTACCGAGACTGTTGAAGACTTATTATGGAAATTCAGGTCTGCTAAGCAGTGGAGAAATGAGAAACTGTCCGCTAGGTCACTAGAGTGGAGCGGCCTTGCAGGCCATAGAAAAGGGGGAATCACTGCTGCAGCCCTGAATCAGGTCCGGTTAGAACACGTTTTAAAATCTGCCAGATTTTCTAGTGTAATACTGCTGAAACTTAAGTTACATGATCGGCGGGCCACCCCGCCTGAATATTGTCAATTAATGAGGGAAATTAGGGAGGTGGAGACTGATGAAGAGGGGGTGGGAGCCATGTGTGAGGGCAGTAAACCCTAGTGGGACCCCTGAGCCTAATACCCCCGAGGAGGCCGGCATGTCCGGAGGGCCTGAGGGATCTCCAGATTTTCCAGGTACTGTGGGAATGCGAGTTATTTCCTCCGACCCCCACGTAGAGAGTGAGTTGAGGGCCGAGGTCAGGAATTTGCGGGAACTGGTGAGGGACTTGAAGCAATCTACTATGTACCCTGTCAGGTCCGGGGCCCCTGAGTCATGCAGACACCTGAACCCCGGCAAAGAGAGCCCTCTCACCCCTCTCAGAACCCCCCCAGATAAGGTGCCCACCGCCAAATAGTGACCCCCAGGACCCCAAGTTCTGTTACCATTGCGGGCAAGATGGGCATTTCCAACCAGAGTGCCAGAGGCCGAAATTGAGGAAGGTCAACAACAGACTGATTGCTCGACATTGCCAGGCCCAGTCTCGGCCCCAGGAAAAGTTTTGTGACTCAGGCCCATGCCTAGCCGACTATCACAATGCTGTGGCCCCGACTAGTCTGATGTGGTCGGGCCTTCAATGGAGACCCCGCGGTAAATGGAATTCCCGCCTAAGCTGTGTTGGACAGTGGCTCTCAGGAAACCATCATGTTCCAGGACTGGTACCAGGCACACTTACCTGAGGTGCCCCAGCAACCTTTGAATGGTCTACATGTGTGGGGGTTGAGCGACAAGGCCTATCCATATTTGGGGTACATCCGAGTCTGGTTATCTTTCTCTGCAACTGTGGCTGGAATGGATGAGCAGGTGGAAACCCTAGTTTTAGTTTGCCCACCCACTGGACTGTATGATGGGGTGCCTTTGTTGATCGGGACGAATGCGCATATGTTCGGACGATTGGCCCAATTGTGTTCAGAAAAACAAGCATTTCAGACTGGGAGAGCTTTAAGCATACCTGCTGTGGTTCAAAAGGCAAGCGCCACTCAGAAGAAGGTTAGTTCGGAGGAACCTGAAGGCCCGGTGGGCATAGTGTGGAAAAAGGATCCGGCTCCGGTGATACTTGCCCCGAATGCCCAATGTGTCCTGCATGGAGAAGTACGACTAAAAACCGATGTTAAGAATAAGTTGTTGATGTTGGATCGCCTTTGGAGGAAGATTACCTGAGGGACTGTTGGTCAGACCCAGCATCTTGCCGGCTAGAGCCCATGCTTTTGTTAAGAGGGTGATGGTTCAAGTGCATAATGTGTCCGACAGAGAGATCCAAATGAGAAGAGGGTGTACCTTGGCAAGCGTGCATTGTGCAAATACTGCAGTACTACCAAACAGCAAGGGTTCCAGGACAGCTGATAGAGTTACTCCTGATTTGTTTGACTTCGGTGACTCCCCGCTGCCGGCTGAATGGAAACAAAGGGTCAGTGAGGGGCTTGCCAAGAGAGACCAGGTTTTCTCACTGAAAGAGTGGGATGTGGGATGTGTACAAGGGGCTGAGCATCACATTCGGCTGCATGATGAAAGGCCTTTCCGAGAGAGATCCCGGCGCCTGTCCCCCGCTGACATAGATGATGTGAGGCGGCATCTGCAAGAGATGTTGGCTGCTGGTGCAATACAAGAGTCCAGGAGCCCTTATGCCTCCCCCATAGTAGTAGTAAGAAAAAGAATGGGGCCATTTGGATGTGTGTAGACTATCACACTTTGAATCGGTGGACCATTCCAGACCAGTACACCATGCCACGCATACAGGATGCATTGGATTGTTTAAATGGTAGTAAGTGGTTCTCCATGTTGGATCTTCGCAGTGGATACTATCAGATCCCGATGGCCCCAGACGACCGGGAGAAGACTGCATTCATTTTCCCCCTAGGCTTCTACGAGTTTCTTCGGATGCCTCAAGGGATTTCGGGCGCCCCAGCCACTTTTCAGCACCTGATGGAACGGGCTGTGGGAGACATGAATCTACTTGAGTGTCTGGTCTATTTAGATGATGTTATAGTGTTTGGCGGAACGTTGGAAGAACATGAGCAACGATTATTCAAGGTCTTGGATCGGTTGGAGGATTTCGGCCTCAAGTTGTCTAGCGACAAGTGTCAATTCTTCCAGACGTCTGTAAAATACGTGGGCCACATAGTGTCCACTGAGGGCATAGAGACCGACCCTAGCAAAGTGGAGGCTTTGACCACTTGGCCTCAGCCCAGGAATTTGAAGGGAGCAACGATTCCTGGGATTTTGTGGATATTATAGGCGGTTTGTTAAGGACTATTCTCGAGTGATTCGCCCCCTCGTCAACCTCACTCAGGGGTATCCGCCTACGCACAAAAAGTATAAGAAGGTTGTGCGCTCTGAGACAGAAAAGAAGTATTTCCGGCCGAATGATGTGTTTGGGGGTCATTGGACTGCTGAGTGTGAGGAAGCCTTCTATGACATTACATATCAACTTACCCATGCCCCAGTGTTGGCCTATTCTGACCCAGTCAAGCCATACACTCTTCATACTGATGCCAGTCTACAAGGATTGGGGGCTGTGTTATATCAGGAGCACTCGAATGGTCTGAGACCTGTAGCATTTGCCAGCAGAAGTCTGACTCCTTCAGAAAAAAATTATCCAGTGCACAAACTAGAGTTCTTGGCTCTGAAGTGGGCCATTGTTGATCAGTTTCATGACTATTTGTATGGTGCCAAGATATTGGTAAAGACTGATAACAATCCTCTGACCTATGTACAGACCTCTGCCAAGTTGGATGCCACTGGCCATAGGTGGCTCTCTGCCTTGGCCACCTACGACTATGCTGTTGAGTACAGGGTGGGCCTAAACCATATAGATGCGGATACTCTCTCTCGGAGGCCTATGCCACAAACTGATTGGGTCAGGTTGTCAGAACCTGACATAAGAGCCCTCTGCCAGAAATTTGACAAAGAGGAACGGGTGTCTCCTGACGTGGTGGACTGTATGGTGAATTGTTTGGGGCCATCCGAAAACTGCATACCTGCTGCCTACTGTCATGTCTCTGCATTAGACACTAGCTCACTGCCCCAGTTTAACAATGATAGTCTCCAACAGGCTCAATCCTGTGATCTTATGATAAAAAATGGTTGTGGAGGCTTTGCAGGCCGGAAGGGACGTGTCCAAGTTACGTTCCACTGATCTAAGGACTGCCCTGTTGTATAAAGAAGGGCCCAAATTGAAGCTGATTAATCAACTACTATATAGAGAGACTGTGAATAAGGAGGGCGGGGTAGATAAACTACAATTGGTGCTGCCCTCAGCTTTTAGAGAACTGGTCTTAAGGTCCTTGCATAATCAAATGGGGCATCTCAGCATAGACCGAACACTTGATCTAGTACGGGCCCGATTTTACTGGCCGAAAATGAGTACGGATGTAGAGCAATATGTCAAGACCTGTAGCCGCTGTTTGCAAAGGAAAGCTGTACCCCAGAGAGCTGCTCCCATGGTCAACATTACCACTAGTGCCCCTATGGAACTAGTCTGTATTGATTTCTTGAGTCTAGAACCCGATCTGAAAAGTGTCAGTAACATATTGGTGGTCACTGATCATTTTACCCAGTATGCACAGGCTTTCCCTACTAAAGATCAGAAAGCAACCACGGTGGCTAAGATACTTGTTGAACACTTTTTCGTCCACTATGGGGCCCCGCAGCGGATCCATTCTGACCGGGGGGGGGACTTTGAGAGCCACTTGATTAAAGAGATGCTGTCGTTGTGGGGGATGTGAAAGTCAAGAACCACCCCCTACCATCCTCAGGGAGATCCTCAGCCTGAAAGGTTTAACCGCACATTGCTTGACATGTTGGGCACATTGTAACCAAAAGACAAACCGAGATGGAGCCAGCAGATTAGCACCCTAGTTCACGCTTATAATTGTACGAAAAGTGATGCCACAGGATTTTCCCCGTACAGACTGATGTTTGGGAGAGAGGCTAGACTGCCAGTGGATGTGTGTTTTGGGGTTTCCCCTGATGGGGTGCAAGCAGAGAACCATCTACAGTATGTACAGAAGTTAAAGGCCCAATTGAACCATGCCTACCAACTGACCCAGACCATGGCTGCTAAACGAAACCTGGCCAACAAGGAAAGATATGATAAGAAAGTGAAAACAATGGAGCTAAAAGAAGGGGATAGAGTGTTACTGAGGAATCTGGGACTGCATGGGAGACATAAAATTGTTGACAGATGGCATCACCTCCCCCACATTGTTGTGGGAAAATTGACAGACTTGCCTGTATATAAAGTGCGGCCTGAAAACAATTCCAAAGATGTGAAAACTATACACAGGAATCATCTGCTGCCAATCGGGCAAATCCTAATTGAAGCTGAATCTCCAAATGCCCCCCCACCCAAGGCCTATGACTAGATCTGCTGCCAAGAAAAGCACCAAACCTGTTGATTCTTCAACAGGCCAACCAAGAGGGCCTTGCTCAACGTCTGCAGAAGGAAGCGATCGACCATTGGTGCCAGAAGACGACGAAGATGATATTGAATACTATCCCTCTTATGAACTGAGTCAGTTATTTCAGGGCAATCCCCTTGTTAACTCTGGAGATGAGGTTGGGCCTTCTGGACTGTCTGTGCCCCCAGCTTTTTCTCCGGAACCTGTGTTTCCACAACTTGAATTGGGTAGCAGCAATGCCCAGGGGGTGGGATCCTTGAGCATGGCTGAACTGTCTGGCCTGGCTGAATTATCTGACTTTTCAGAAGAAGATAGTGAGATGGGGGAACAAGCAAGTGATATGCCAGAACCGGAAGAATATTTTGAATGCCCTGATGGTTCCTCACCTGTCCTTAAACAGCCCCCAGCTGAGCCCAGTGGGGTGGGTCCGGGGATAGAAGGTCAGGCCCCCAATAGTACTATGAGTGCTGAGCCCTTTTCCCCTGTAGAGATTCCCGTTGCTAATGTCAAGGAGACTGAAGTGGAATCAGGTCCTGTTTCAAGGTCTCCCGAGACCCCTAGGCGATCCGGCCGAGAAATATGGCCGGTAATAAAGTTGAGTTATGAGTCTCCGGGTCAGCCGGTGGACCTGCCCTTAAATGTGGTCCGCAAAGGGGTGTATGTGTCCCTGAGTTCCTTGCCTAAGTTAGCCTTGGGGGATAACTCCAGAATGTTAGTATTGCCCTTTGAGTGTGGTGCCTCTGCTGCAGGTGACCCGCCAATAACTAAAGGGGGTTCCCCATCCCGGTGTCATGAGTAAGAACTAATGACCTGAGTTAAAGGGGAATGAGAGCTTATATGTATAATGTTGTATAAACCATAATACAATGTGAATGTAATATTCAGATATGTAATGCAAAGAGTGATATAGTGTTAACTAAGCTGTTTCCTTATAGGTGATGTAAAGGTGACTACTTGACGCGGACGTCAAGCTTTCCCAGGCCAGGAGGGTGCTAACCCTATAAATGGGGTTCCTAAAAGCTTCCCCGGAACTTGGGTGAATGCTCCGCGCCTGATTGGTGTTCGGCGCTAAAGCCGTTTAAATGTGCCACCAGTGAGCGCTTTGAAGCCTCCGGGTGCTGTCTATTTAAGGGCTGCCTGTTGCAACCTGCTTAACTGAAATGGAGGGGGCTGTGTGGTCATATGCCCGAGTCCCGCTCGGGACACTGGAAAATTGCTCCGCAGCTGCCACAGTTAAGCTGCGCAGGGGGAACTCTGTTGGGGGATGTGATTATTGCTGAAAAAACAGTAAAATAATAATGATAATGTGGTTGATCTAACCTGCCTTCCTTTTGCAGTGAGGACTGTTGCGGTTGTCTCCTCCATTTTGGTCCAGAACTGCTGAATTGGACCAATGGGTGCCTCGGGACTTGGGGGAGCTGTCTGACCAATAGAGAAGCTGTTTATAAGTGGAGAAGGCATTATGGGCTATGGCGCTTTGTCGCACCACTGAGGGGCAGAAGATTGATGGACTGACAGGAGTGCCAGCCAATAGAAGCGGGTAGCGTCCGAATTGTCAAGAGAGCCCCATGCTGAGAAGGGGCAGATGCGTTGTGGCTGAGGAGAGGAAAGGAGCTGTGTGCTTCTGCGCTGTGTGAGTGTTCGCGCAGGAAGCGCGTGAAGGCCTGAGGAGGCCGTTTTTGCCCTTTCGAGCGAGTTGGATCCAATCCGCCGGCGTGCGGTTGGAGGAGGCTGGTGCCAGCCCAGCTACTTACCAGGCTCAACCTGAGAGGACTGGAGAAAATTGCTAAATCGCACTCGGTCCACCTGTGATGTTGAAGCTGCAGTTTGCTGCCCGAGTTCTTCTGCAAGTTCGTGTGGGGCCTGAAAGCAGCTGCTTGGTATGGTACCCCTCTGTTATTTGCCATATAAATGTGTGAGGAGGCTGGTGAAATTCAGGCTCAGCCCTGGCAGTGTTGAAGGAATCATTATTTGCTGGAGTTGTGAGTACTGATTCAGGGTAGCTCCCTGCAGAGTGTGCTAACAGTGGTTTCGAGTTGTATTGTCATACTGCTGACTGCCTAATTAAACCTCCTTCCCAGGCCGACCTGCTTAGGATGTTAACGGTTATCTGTGTTAAGGGCCCCAACCAGCTGCCACGTTTGGACTAGCCGCTAGGGCTTGGGTACCAAGGGACAGCAAATCTTAGGGTTAGGCCTGAGCACAGAGCCCTAGGTAGATAATTATAGTGATAAGCCAATTGACTTGATTCTCCCCCTTCCCTTGTTATCCGCCCCCTTTAATAAATCAGATTGTTATGATGCAACTGCACCCTGGCTGGTTTGTGCCTCCATGGTGAACTACTGCATAGTGACTGTGATTTAACTGTACCTTACTTTACAGGGGGTCCCCGGAGTCAGCTGAGAGATACTGCCCGGGGGTTAAGTGTACTGGTGAAAAGAATTGTTGGTGACCAGTGTGAGCCACTAGTGGGACAAGAGGGGGGTTGCAGTAACCCAGAGGGCTGTAACCGAGGCAGTCCCGACCGCATTAACCCTGACCTCTGGGTGGAGGCACCGTCAATCTAATCTGGGCCCTCACCCTGTCTCAGTGGAGGCAGGCAGGGGTAGTAGCCCTAAGTGTAGCGCCCCTGGGGGTTACATCTGCTTCTTCTGTTTTTTGGTTTTTTTAAAGGAGGAAATAGGAAGGCAGGTGTGGAGAGGTCCAGGAGAAATATGCTGGAATCTCAGCTCAGATTCCTTCATCTGGTAGAACTCCCTTCTCTTGGTAGTAAGTCTCCTGCGCTGCCAGTCCATACCACATTTTTCTTTCTCTTACTTCCTTCTCTCTAGCGAGTTAAAAAAAAAAGGGAGAAATGGTAAGAGAATCGTAGAACATTTTTTGATTCTCTCAGTTGGACTCCTTCCTTCTAGCAGGGATCATCTCCTCCCAGCTTGTTTTTCCCACTTCGATGTTGCTCCATTAGCTTTTGAACTCCTAGGTGTCTCCTCTTTGGTTGAAGACTCTTTTGTTAGTAACACATTCCCAAGACCCCAGCTCTACTGAGATTACTGTACTTTCAGGAAAGGGGGACTTCCTCAGAAACTGTCATCCCATGGTGTTGCATTGGCTACATGGGATCTCTGAGTCCTTGACCCTTTGCAGGTCATGCAGTCTACAAGAAAACATAGGTAAATTGCCCTGGAGTTCCATGCAAAGCCTATTCTATTGAAAGCGCTGTTTTCTTACTGGGATTTCATAGATCCCCGCTACACTCTCTGCCTTGGCAATTTCTTTCTCCTGTCCAGTTTGTCCTGGTTATTATTTAACCTGCTACCTAGGCCCTCCCTCCCAACCTCTTCTTTCTCTTCTCTGGTAGCCAGGTTTTATTGCTTTGTTCTTTTTATATCCTACATCTTTCTTTTATCCCTTAGGCAACCTTGCCCCATTCTTTCTCTTTTCTTACACTTTGTTTCCTGTCCTGGTAAACAGAACTGAGAGGAGCAGGGGGCCTGCATCGGTTACTGGCCAATCCACGAGTGCCACATTATGCAGCCCCCTCGTGGGCAGTGCCATCCCCGACATCGGTCTCTTAGCTCAAGAATTTTAAATCTATATGCTCCTGCAATGTCCTAGAGCCTCTGGCACAGATCCATGACATAATGAATGCTGAAGATATTCTGGAAGATCAAGAATTATGTTGAGTACGTAATTTTCAATTCTATTTGCACTTTCCTCCAAAATACAGTGGTTGTGCCAACAACTCAGTGGGACACACATGTATAGCTCTGCAGTTGTCTTAAAACTCATTTGTTCCCATAGACGCCATATGGCGTCGGAATCATCCATTGCTGGAATGGACCCAAAATGGCCGCCACGAGCAAGTGAGTTAACAAGCTGACACACATTTGATCTGTTACAGGCAAGTAGACCAGAACTGCATACAGCTACTAAGGCCCCTGTAGCCTGGACCCATGATGGGAATCCACTATTCAGGACACAGCTCCACTTACTCTTTACCACAGGTGCAGATAACGTAATACCTACCATGAGCATCAGGCTTCACCCTGCACAGTCCTTTTGTTTTGTAGCAACAGGGGATTTCACTCCTTAGAGTTACCCAGTGAATAGACTGACTAAGACTTCCCCTAAACCCGACACCGGTTTTCCTCTACCAGCCCCCCTGTTCAGGACTTTCACAGTAGAGGTCCCAGGCCATTAGACTGACTTTTGCTCCACAAGCTTCTCTTGGCAGACTAAATACTGATACTCATGGAGACTGATTCCCCATACAATTACATGGCTAGCAGGGGCATACACTCTCTGGGGGTCCGAGGGTGCCACCAGTGATGCCTCCCACTCTCCCCCAAGACTTGACCCCCATGAACAGAGAGAGGTCCACATTATTAATTCTTAAGGGTTCTTCCCCACATGTGAGCAATCATAGTTAAGGGGCAAGGACAGACAGACACCTACTGGGGGTCGTAGGCTGACACTGGTGCCGCCTCTCACCCTCTCCCAAGACTTGACCCCTGTGGGCATAGGGTCCCAGACTGAATTAATACTACAGGGGCATACTTTCAAACCCTCCTGCCTAGTGCAGGGAGGGAGGGCACTGCTGAGTGCCTATGCAGTCCTGATAGAAAACAGCATTATATCACCTCCATTTCTTTTTTCTGCAGTGGTGATTAGTTTATCAGGGTTCTCCTCTCTTCTTAACTACTAAATGTAGGAATAACATATGAGATTCCCTCCTCTGGGTGTCCTTGCCAACGGCAACCGCCACGATAACAGCAAGATGTTTCTTGGCCTTCTGTTTCAGACAGGGGAGCAGACTTACATGTCGGCCTGTACACCTCCCAAGACTGAGGCAACTTCCTGCAACTCTCTTAACTACAGTGAGTTGGCTCCTCCTCTCAGGAAGCTGGAGCAGCTCACTGAGACATCAGGGAATTAACTCTTTAGAGAATTTTATTTATTTTTTTATTTAATGATATCTTGGAGAACACCTGTGAGCCAATGCTCATTTGTAGGTTCTGTGTCAGTTACAAGATGAAAGTGAACAGGCGCATAGCATTACATATAAGACATTACATTACAAGCAAGTACAAAAATTGCATTGGTACAAAACAACACATTACAAGCTAGGTAGACAATGAATTGGTGTGGATTACAAGATTGGGGTAGCATTTAGCTTAAGGTATAACATTTAGACATTGCTTCAGCATTGGAGAGAAGGTGCCTGCGTCAGAGAGTTAAGCCTATTTGTGGGAGGAGAAACAGAGTGGAGAACAGGCTCAGCTGTGGCATAGTGAAGTGTATGCCTGCGTAAGGGGATAAGAACAGATTTAAGGAAAGTTGGAGACAGTGGGGCTAGGAGAGCAGCAGATGGGGGGCATGAAGGCGGGGTCAGAGAGGTGAAGGGGGTGCCCAGTGGGGAGGGGAGGGGGTAGACGGGGGGTGGGACAATGAAGTGTTGTAAAGGTAGGTGCCCCTAGGATTAGGTGGAACACTAAGTACTACTGCTTTGTAGTGGTCCAGATGTAGGAGAGTTGTTTTGATCATCATGAATGGCCAACGGAGTCACAATTTTCATCTGTGGCAAGGTGCTGCCTGAGCTTTCGTTTGAAAGCACCAGTGGTTGTGGCATCAGAAATGTCTGAAGGAAGGGCATTGGTCCAATGTGGTGCACGATAGTAGAATGCACGTTGACCCTGTGCAGTGCGGCATCTAGGTTTGCTGAAAATCTGGCTGTGGGTGCCTCTGGTCAGCCTGGCACTTACATGGCACGTGACCAGATTCTGGATTCCTGGTGGCATCAGATTTAGTGCGATTTTTTTTGGCCAGTAGACAGGAATGGTACTTAACTCTGCTCTTTGGCTGGAGCCACCCTGCCTGTGTATAGAGCTCACAGGTGTGAGTAAGCCTTGCAGCACCTGTGAGGAGTCGGTAGGCCTTATTAAGGGCCAGAGAGATGCGATGGAGGGCTGAGTCTGGTGCAGAACCATAAACTGCTAGGCCATATTCAACGAGGGTAACAACTGAGCTGATGATGGCCATGTTAAGTGTTTATATGTGAGGCTGTGCTTGTGGCAGTGGAGTATCCTGATTCTGGAACTGATGGCCTTGGCTGTGTTGTCTATATGCTGTGCATAGGACAGGGTGGAGTCAAGGGTGATACCCAGGTACTTAAAGTACTGCACGAGGTCCTGCACATCACCACTGTTGTTCAGGATGGATAGTAGGAAGGTCTTGTGTTTGCTGTGGGTGCTGGAGTAGATCATAGTCTTAGTTTTCTTGTAGTTAAGGATTAGTCTGTGCTCCTTAAACCATGTTTCAGCAGCAGTAAATCCTAGTTGGAGGTCGTTTTGAAGTAGTTTGGGGTTGGGTTGCAGGTGAAAATGACAGCATCATCAGCATACAATAGCATGTGACTGGTGCAAGAGCCTGGAAGTTTATTTAAGAAGATACTGAAGAGAAGGGTCCCCAGTATTGATCCCTGGGGGACTCCTGAGTGAATAGGTTTGCTATCCGAGACAATATCCCCAATCTTGACCCGTGAGCGATTGCTGAGATAGCTTTTAAACCATAGAACTGTATCAGAAGAAAGACCAGTGTCAGCTAGCTGTTCAAGGAGAAGTGTGTGGTGAACTGTATCAAAAGCTTTCGATAGGTCGATGAAGGTAGCCCCCACTAGCTGCCCTTGATCCTGGGCTTGGTGGATATAACCAATGAATTCCAACAGGGCTGTGATAGTGCTGTGTTCTGCTCAGAACCCATGTTGTTATGGGCATAGGAGTTGGTGCATGTTTAGTTATTCCACAAGCTGATCCACCACTATCCGTTCAAGTGCTTTGGAGAGTGGCGGGAGTATGGAGATCGGTCTGTAGTTGTTCTGTAGTGCCCGGTCTCCACTTTTGTGAACTGGTGTTATGGAAGCCAACTTTCAGAGCTGGGAGAACTGAGAGTGGCTGAGGGATAGATTGATGATGGTGGTCAGGGGGCTTAGTACTTCTGCAAATACCATAGTGATGAACTTAAGGTCCAGGGTGTCTCAACTGTGCCTCAACTTGCCCAGCACCTTCTCAAGGTACTTTCTAGCCTCAGTAGTACTGACTTCTTTAAAGTAAAAAAGCAGACGGTTCCCCATAGGGGATTGATCACCCACTGTATGCTTCTGGACTGAAGGGTCAAAGTAGTCTGCTGGGAGCACTCCACTTAGGTCCGTGAAGGCAGTATTTAGGGCATTTGCTATTTGGAGTGGATCCACTGTTGGTACATCGTTGACCAGGAGCATGGAGGGGGCTGTTTTGGTATCCTTGCTAGCAATATCGCTGAGGTTGGCCCAGAAGGATTTGCTGCAGTTTCAGGAGTTGGAGAGAGCGTCCTTATAGTAGGAGCATTTTGCTAGGCAGATAGCTTTTGTATACTTATTTCTAGCTTTTTTATATAGTTGGATATTGGCAGTTGTACCATGTGCGCATGTCTTTATCCAGAGTTGGTCCAGAGCATTGAGTTGTAGCAGGAGTTCTGGCGTTATCCAGGGATTGCAGGGAGCTTTAGATTTTTTTTTTTTTCAGGGGGCATGTTAATCGCAAGTGGCATTAAATTTTGTGATAAAGCATCTGAGTGTGATGTCTATGTCGTTTGTTTCATGTAGGTCAGACAAGTCTAGGCCTTGAAGGTCTGCCTTGAGTTGTGGTAGGTGCCCTTTGAGGAGTACGCGGCTGGTTATGGTTCTGGTCGGGGGCTTGCTGAAGTTGTTTTGCCAGGTTCAGGTAAAGGGTGAATGATTACTCAGTGAGTCAGGGAGGACAGTGGTGTTGGTGATGTGGGCTGGTCAGTTTGAGAGGATCTATTCCAGCAGTGTACTAGTACCAGTTTTGTAGTTGACCCTAGTTGGGGTTGCCACCATCTGGGAAAAGTGGATAGTTGCTAGGGTGTCTCTCACCATGGCAGCTGCTGGAGAGGGCCAATTGATGTTGAAATCCCTGAGAAGAATGATCTTGGAGTTAAGGCACAGGGTGGTAATAAAGTCCATGAGATCGTTAGCACCAGGAATTGTTGTTTAGGTGGGATGTAGACTGTGAGGATCATAAGCGCCTTACATAGAAACATAGAAGTTGATGGCAGATAAGGACTGCAAGGCCCATCCAGTCTGCCCATTTCTTTTTCTACCTTATAAATGTGCCATCGGCCTTTGCTCTGTCAGTGGCCTATCTATTCATAGTCATTTGTATTGCTCTCTTATGCCTATCCCATGCCTGTTTAAAGCCCTGCACTGTATTCATAGCCACCACTTCTTGTGGTAAGCCATTCCATGCATCCACCACCTTCTGTGAAAATAATTTCCTCACATTTCCCCTTAATCGCCCCCCAATCTCATGCTGTGTCCTCTTGTCCTGCTATTTTTCTATATTTAAACATGTTAGACTCTTTCACCTTGTTAATGCCCTTAAGGTGTTTGAATGCCCCGATCATATCACCTCTCTCCTCCTTTGCTCAAGGGTATACATATTGAGCTCCGTTAATCTGTCCTCATATGCTTCTGATGCAGTCCCTGCACCATTTTGGCTGCCCTTCTCCGACTACCTCAATTTGGTTAATGTCCTTGTGAAGGTGTGGCCTCCAATACTGCACGCAGTACTCCAGGTGGGGCCTAACCAGTGTCTTGTAAAGAGGGATTATTACCTCCCTCTTACAACTTGTGATACCCCTACTAATACACCCTAACACCTCCCTAGCCTTACCTACTGTTTTAGAGGTCTGCTTGGATAATTTCAGGTCATCAGTGATGATGATGCCCAAGTTCTTCTTCCTTTGTGACTGCTAGCAACTCCCTCCCAGCCTATAGGTGGCTTCAGGGTTTTCTTCCCTATGTGCATGATTTTGCACTTCTTTGCATTAAATCCCAGTTGCCACTCTTCTGGACCATTTTGCTAGTTTATCCAGATCTCTTCTCATTCTGCCCACCCCATCTGGATCATCTACTCTGTTGGATCTTGGTGTCATCTGCAAACAGACAAGCCTTACCCTCTAGTCCATCTGCAAGGTCACTAATGAAGATGTTGAAGAGGACTGGCCCCAGGACTGATCCCTGAGGTACCCCACTTGTGACTTGCATCTCTTCTGACTATATACCATTTACCACCACTCTCTGTTTTCTGCCCATCAACCAGTTTGCCACCCATTTGACCAACTTCTGACCCACCCCTAGCCTACTCAGCTTATTTATCAATCTTCTATGTGGAACAGTGTCAAAAGCTTTGCTGAAGTCAAGGTAGGCAACATCAACTGCTCCCCCTTGGTCCACCACTCTGGTTACCCAGTCAAAGAAATCTATGAGATTAGTTTGACAGGACCTTCCTTTTGTAAACCCATGCTGTCTTGGATCCTGTGCCCTTATGGATTCCAGGTGTTGCACTATCCTTTCCTTAAGGAGTGCCTCCATAATCTTGCCCACTACAGAGGTAAGACTGACTGGTCTGTAGTTCCCCACCTCCTCCCTGCTACCACTCTTGTGGAGCGGGATCACATCAGCCCTTCTCCAGTCTTCTGGGACCTCTCCTGTGCTCAGAGACTCACTAAACAGTTCTGCTAATGGCTCTGCTAGTTCCACCTTTAGCTCCTTAAGTACCCTGGGATGTATGCCATCAGGTCCCATTGTCTTATCCACCCTGAGCTTAGCAAGCTCTTGTAGGACTCTTTCTTTGTGAAGGAGTAGTGCTCACCTCCGCCCCATGTCCATGATGCTGAGCTGTGGCCCTGCCCTACCTTCTCTTCAGTAAATACTGAGCAAAAGTATCTATTTAGGATAGATACCTTTACAGGGTCCTCCTCCTCCTCACATGCTCCCTTTCTTCATTAAGCTTAGCAATACCCTCTGGACTTTCTCCTTTCACTAAGGTATCTATAGAAAGTCTTGTCACCTTCTTTTACTGTTCGTGCTAGTGTTTCTCAGTTTGGGACTTTGCCTGCCTTACTGCCTTCCTGCTTCCCTTAGGGCAGTTTGGTATGCCTCCCTATCTTCATCCCGCTGTGTTCCTTATATTTCCTGAAGGCCAGCCTTTTGGCTCTTGACCTTTTCTGTTACTGTATTTGAGAACCAAAGTGGTTCCTTCTTCTTTGCACTTCCTTTCTGTCTAACACAATGGGATGTTGCCATGTATTGCATCCTTAATGCTTGCCCCCTTTGCCTGTACCCCTCACCTGTGTTTCTTTTTGCCAGGGCTAGCTTAACTCTGTTGGCCATCTTATCAAAGTCAGCTCCTCTGAAGTCCCATATTTTTGCCTTGGAATGGGATGATTTAGATGTAGTAGCCAAATTGAACCATACCATGTGATGGTCACTGGCCCCAGGTGACCTTCTACCTGAGATCTGTGATCCCTTCCTTGTTAGTCAGTACTAGATCTAGGATAGCCCTGTCTCCTGTGGGTTGCTGTACCAGTTGTTTGAGGCCCTCCCCCTGCAGGGAATCCACTATGTGTCTAGTTCTGGCAGATGTTCCTGCTGGTATTGACCAATCTGTATCAGGCATGTTGAAGTCTCCCATTATCAGAACCTCCCCTTTGTCTGTCATGTTTTGTATATCTTCTAACAGTAATGTGTCTATGTCCTCCTCCTGGTCCGGGGGCCTGTAGTGAGCACCCAGTAGGATTTTGATGGGTAGGATTTGCAAATTGGTGCTTCTGTCGAGGTACAGTCCTGCCTAAAAAGGGTATATCCAGGCAGCACGATCTTGGGTGATAGCCACGTCTCCACGATCGAGAGGATATCAGGGTTATGTTTGGTAATCCATACCTTCAGGTTGTCCAGTTTGGGTAGCAGGCTGCAGATGTTTAAGGTGGCAAGGGTGAGTCCTGTAGATTTTTGTTGTGGGCTATTTTGAGAGCGAGGAGGGCCGGGATTAGGGTGAACATTGCCTGACATAAGCAGTGAAAGTAGGATGATTCTGAGCAAGCTTCTTTTAAGCTGTTTGTGAAAAAGCTTATTGGATCTTCTGAGGCCGAGGCACCTTCTCTGTTCCGAGCACAGTACTGTGAGCTTAAGTGGAGTAATTAGGGTGGGATATGAGGCAGGGACCCCAGTGGTAAGCCACTCCTGTGGAAGCAGCAGGACCAGTGACCCTTGGTTAACAGTTTAAAATTTCCTGTGATAAAGCCGGGGTCATAATGGATATTATGCTCGATAGTAGTACGGGATAGGGGAAACGGCATATCACTTTGTGAAGTGCCATTGCTTAGAATCAACAGCAGTATGAAAGAGAGAGATTGGATGAGGTGGACATAGCCCATTTTCATAGGAGGAAGGTCTTGTATGCCAACAGTACATAAGGAACAGAGCTCCTAATAGGGGCTACACCACTGCTATAAGAAAGCCATAATGCCATCAGAATGATAGTAAACTACAGTAGTTCATTAAAAAATATTAAACACTTCTGAGGTTTGATTAATAAAAGCAGCCACCCCCTCCAGAAAATGTCACATCATTTCTCATAAGAAATGTACTCCTACACTACCCTAAAATTTATGCTTTGTTCTGCAAAAAATGTATACCTGCATATTTCGCACTTTGAAATATGAAACACCTCTAGAAACTAACATCTGCACAACTCCCAAAACCTGACATCCCTTTCCTGCCTCCAAAATTTGTACAGCAGTCTTTTTTTGGATTTCATTTTATCAAAACATTGAGAGGAGAGCGCGGGATGGATGTTAGAGGTGGATGTGTAGTGCAGTTTGGAGGTCCGGGCCTTGGGTACTAGGTGAGCTTGTACTTTCAGTTATTGTACTCTTTTTTTTCTGTCTAGCATTGGCTTTCATCAGCTGTTCAAGGTATTCCCTCACCCCATAAGCATATTTGTCTAGATACTGCATGGGTGTGAGCTCGGCAAACCTCTGAACATAAACTGGGGATATGCAGTACACTAGCAGAGTGTCCTGATATTCCAGAGTTTCTACTTATGAACCATTAATCTGGCCCTCCCTAGCCATGCCCTGGCACCCTAGGAATCCCGAGCCCCCAACCTTCTCAGTGGGACAGCTGCAGACAGATCCACTAGAGTAGGGTACCATACTCCACTGACCTGTTCCAGGATTTTGCAACTGGCTAGACTATACAGACTGCCTGGCTTCATATTCTGGGAAGTAAAATGTGTCCCCAGTATTGCGCCTATTACCTGCACTTTAGATATCTCAAATGACACATCACCTCTATCCTCACTCTAACGTAATCTGATGGATCTGCTTTATCTCCAGTTCACAGAAATATAGAAACATAGAATCTGATGGGAGAAAAAGACCGCTAGTGCATGAAGTCTGCCCTTACTATACTCATGTGTCCTCCTCACTAATGAAACGAGAATGACTCTTAAGATTTCCAGGCTGGCTCCCTCTAACCCAAAACGAGGTAGAGGATGTGGCTTCTATCACAACAAGCAGTCCTTTGATGGTAGGGGCAGGGGAGCCCAAATAAATAAGTCCCAGCCTCCCCAGGCCTGGAAGAAAGGGCAGCTGAAAACACAGGTGCCAGAAACACTCAGTTCCACCATCTGGAGTTCTGGCCCTAGTTCCGTCTCAGCTGCCCGAGGCAGCCCACTCCTCCCCAATAGGAGGACTCCTAATCCATTTTTAACTTTAGTAGAAATTAATCTCAATGGATAAGTGAGTCCTAAAAGGGCAGTGGAAATACTGCTAGAGTCAGAACTGAACATAGGGTTCTACTCCCACTACTTCCTGGCACCGAAGAAATTGGGGTGCATGTGCCTCATTCTCAACCTCAGAAATTTGAACAAATACATGGATTGAGAAAAATTTAAAGTGATTTCTCTGGGATCCTTGCTACCTTACCTGAAATATCAGGATTGGCTAGCATCACTGGATATGCAGGATGCACATGAGCACATAATGGTGCACCCCAGCCACCTCAAGTACCTCTGGTTCTGCTTGGAAGGGGGAAGGGCAAAACTACCAGTTCAGAGTCCTACCCTTTTGGCTTTCCCAAGCGCTATGAGTCTTTACAAAGTGCAGTGCAGTACTCACAACACACCTCAGAAAGCTAGGACTCCAAGTCTTCAAACAACATGAAGTCTTGCTGTATTCTGACAATCTGCAGTTAGCTCCAGCCTTTGAACTGCCCTGGAGTGTAGAGGGTTCATTTTCTATGCAGTGCATAGAATGTTGAGCTCGAGCTTGGTTGAGGTCTCTGTCTGTAGCACTTTGAAATCCAACCGCAAGATTCTTTACTCCGCCTCACTGAACAGTCGCTCCAGAGATTTCTCCTTCTGCTCGGTTCAAGTCGGTTAAAGTGTCGGTTTTTCTGCTTAACTCCCATAGTATTACAGTTCAGGGCTTTGTCTGCGGTACAGTAAGTACTTTAGGTAGTAGTTGTGGGTTATTTGTGGAAATTATAAACAACTTTTCTCGATCGGTTTGGCTGAACTGATCTGACAAATTTGAATTCTGTGTGTTTTCCTTTAGTGAATGGTTACTGGTCCTTATCAGTTTTAAAACAAATGTGTTTTAACATTTGTTTCCAATACCCGTATCACGGTTAGAAACCGATAAGGGAGTCTTGCCTGGCGGCTACCAAAAAAAGGGTAAGTTTGGTTAGGTTGGCCATGTCTGAGAAACCCAAGAAAATAAACAGGCCCACTGGGTTTCAACACTGCAGTGAGTGTGGGGAGGTCTTTGCTAAGGCCGATCCCCACACCACCTGTGTTTATTGGGGTTTGACCACCTCAATACAGACTGCCAACTATGCAAAAACTTTCCTAAGTCTACCCTGGAAAAGAGATTAGGTAGACTTAAGGAAAAGGAGGCCGAGAAGTCCGCTGACTCGGATGGCCAGCCCGGTTCGGTTCCGACCAAACCGGAAGGAGTGCCCTCTGACCAGGGTGATACTTTTTCAGGCAAGAAGAGAGCTGATCCTGAGGGATCGGTTCCTACAAAGAGGAAACGTAAAGAAAAATCAGCTGGTTCGGATCCGGAGATCTTACTTAGAGAGGGCTCTTGCAGTAGGTAATTACATATAGGACTGGCGCCGGCGCGCAGGACCCAGAAAAATTTCTCGCTAGCAGCCCTGACGGGACCGTCGCCAGGTGACCGGCATGCCATACGACGCCGGCAAGGGGCGGTCCAACGCCCGCCTTCCAGATCTTATCTGTGCCGTCTTCACCATTCATCACAGATGGGTACTGGCGGAGATCAGGACCCAGGGAGCCTTTTTTTCAAGGATAGGGCGGAGTCGACACAGCATTAGCGCGCCGCCTTGGAGGCCAACGTGCTACATGGTGCTCAAGGATTACCGTTAGGCTGTGTCGACTCCGCCTGCCTACCAGTTCTTCGTCTTCCGCTGTCGAGGTCGCCTCGTGGGAAGCCAACTGAAGAAGTTTGATAGTTTGATAGTTTTAGGCCTTAGCCTTTCACATTGTGCGTTCGACAGTCCATCGGTCTCCTGCTAGTTCTGGGTTCTGCCTCCACTCGACGTCGCCGGTAAGATCTTTCCATTTATTTTAAAGTATAGCGACGTCGAGTCTATTTTTGGTGTTTTTTTCCGCAGGTCATGTCTCAGTCAGAGGGCAAGAAACCTTCTAAGGCGGGCAGCCCTCAGTGCGGTGCCCGCAGCGGCAGCAAGTAATCCATGCTACCACCAGCATGACCGGTGTCTCGTGTGTCTTGCCTGCTTCATGACATGGATTAGTGCGACGCCTGCTTCTCCATGGACCGCCACGGCCCTAGAACAGCGCCACTTCAAAGTAGGCGAAGCTCCGCCGACTTTCAGGTGGGGTTCAGACGCCGGCCAAGCCGCGCTCTCGGCCTTTCCTCCGGTCCTCCTGGTTCTATACAGACCGAGGAGGAGGAGGGAGCCTCGCTTCTGTAGCCTAGCCTTGGCCGAGGCTCCTCCCGCGCGCAGGAGGCCCGCCCTGCTTCCTCCTGGGAGCGGGCGGAGCGCCGCCATGGCAATCGCTCCTTCTGAGGTGAAGGTCTTCAGTGTCGCCTCCCGCGTCCAGAAGGCCCGGTCGACGCTGTCCTTGACGCCGCCGGTCGGTGCCATCTGGCCTTCACCAAGGTGCCAGGCCCCCTGTCAGCGCCTTACTACTGCGCTTGACTGCCTCTCGATGCCGTGGCTTTGTCACGCCTGGCCAGGCACTGGCGCTGCTCTGGCAGCGCCGTGACTCCTGGATTCGTGTCGCTTTTGGCCATGTCTCACCTCGGCGCCGAGGCTGGAGCATGACGCCATGGGGCCTTCGAGTCATCTGTCGGCACCGCCTCGGCGCCATGGTGCTTCTCGGTGCCGCTTGCGGTGCCGAGGAGCCTAGCAGTGCTGTGTTCGGCGCCGAGTCCGCTTTCGTGCCGTCGGCGCGGCTGCCTCAGTGCCCTTTGCAGTGCTGAGGGGCCTGGCAGTGTCATCGGCGCCGAGGCTGTTGCTGGGGTTGCCGTCGGTGCCGTCTCTGTTCCTGGTACCGCCCCCGGTGCCAGTGGACTTGATGGCGCCGTGGCTGGCCCTGGCTCTGGGCCTTTGGCCCGAGCTGCCCTGCCGCCTTCTGTCAGCCCTGCTTGCGGGGCTGTGGAGGGCACGGGTGCCGCCTCGGCCACTGCTTTGGCTACTGGGCTTCTTGGTAAGGTCGCCTTTCCTCGCCCTCCTACCATTTGGCTTAGGGCCTCAGACTCTACCTCTTCGGAGTCAAGCTCGGAGTCGGACGGGCAGTCACACCCTTCGGGGTTGTCTGCAGAGGAGGGCGAGCCGGTGATCTCGACGACGAGTCACAGCCAGCCCCCTTCTGAGGAGCGTCAGGTTCTCCCCGAGGTTGGGGTCAGTGGTACTGACCAGCAGGCCATGGTGCGTGCCACCATTGCCATGCAACCTGGCCTTGGAGGGTTCCTTGACCCCGCGGTAGTACCCCTCCCGTAGTGTGTCTCGATCACCCAACTTTGGGGCCCATCGGGAAGTCTTCAGAGAGGAGGTGCTGCTCTGTCTCCTCTTCGGGGGCAGCCCAGAGCTGCCAGCTACCTAGGTTGGCCCTCTCGAGGACCAGGACCCTCTCGGACTCTGAGGGGTCGAGGGGTGTGAGGTTGGCGTGTCGGTCTTTCTCTGGGGTCCACCCGGGCCCTGGACAAAGCCAAAGTGCGGACTTCCGCCCTTCCCCTTCTGGTTCCTTGAGGGGGTCCCATTCTTTGGAGGCAGTGGACCATCCTTCTGGATCTATACGGCCCCAGTCACCTCACTGGGAGGATTCTTCTGGGTGCAGCCTAGGCAGTACCAACATGGTTGTACAGCTGTCGGCTGCGGAGTCTTCCGGGACACCCTCCTCGGGTGTCCATGGTCCGCTCCCTAGCCCTGGCAGAGGTCAGCCGACTTCTTCTCTCGGCTCTGCCCCATCCCTCTGCCGCATTCTCCAGCGCTCCCAGGCATTCTTGGTCCTAGTGGCCCTCTCACCTGGGAGCAGTTCAGAGCGGTGGCTGCTCGATTCCCTGCCTACGTTAGGGCCATGGACAGCCAGGTTTTTCAACCTCCCCGAGCAACCACCGAACGCATGGTGACCTCCAGCTCATCCCCTCTTCTGGGGGAGAGGAACCATCTGTCCATATCTCTCCTGCCGCTGATCTCTCCGAGTATCAGCGCTTCCTCGTGAGGATGATGGAGGACCTTCACCTTTCTCCCCTGTCGGTCAGCAATCCTGAGCATGCGGCGCACGCCTTTCTAGGCGATTTCGGTGCGGCCACCCTTGTGGTGCCGCCCTGGCCTGCTCTCTTTCGGGAGGCGTCCATGCGTTTCTGGCAGAGGCCCTTCTCCGGTGTTCCTGCACCTAGGGACCTCAGCCAGAGGTATTGCGCTCGCCCGGAGTCTCCAGGTTCTATGCCTGTTCCGCAGTCTGGATTGACGCACCTGGACACCCCTGATGGGCTTCGCGCCCTCCACCGTGACCGGCCCCCAGATCAGGACTCTTTGGATTTTGATTTCTGGGGGAGGAGGACTTTCTACTCAGCACTGTTGCTTCTCTCCATCTCTGCTCATCAGGCCCACTATGCAGCCTACAACAGGTTCTTGTGGTCAGCGCTAGGTCAGATCCTAGCTGCTTTACCTGACTCGGAGCAAACCAGGCAAGCCATCGCACTCTCTGCACATGGCCTGGAGCTAACAAGGCACCAAGCAAGGGCATCTTACGACGTCAATGAGGTAGCTACCAGGGTCGTAGGGACAGTGATCTGCACCAGGAGATTGGCGTGGCTTCGCCTTTCCGGTTGTCACCTTGGCCGGCGTGGGGTGATTTGCTCCACTCACCAGGGAACCTATCTCTTTCCGCAGGGCGAGACGACATTTGTCAGCAACTTCTTCCTCCCAGGAGACCCTGCCTCGCCTCCCCACCTCGGCCTCCTCAGGCCCAGAAGGTTCCCCTTAGTGTGTCACCCACTGAGGGCTAAGGACTCTGTCCTTAGGGTGCAATGAATCAACCCCTCGAGGGGCTTGGCATCACTTTCTGAGATGAATGGTGAAGATTGACACAGATAAGATATAAAATTATGTACCTACCGTAATTATAATCTTTCTGTGTATCTTCACCATTCATCACAATCCCAGCCGCCATCCCCCTGGGGCTCCAGTCTCTGGATCCTCCTCCCTCTGTGCCTACCCCTCTTTTGAGCGGGATAAAGTTGGGACACACAGGGGGGTACTTTCTTCCCTAAGGGGTACAGTTCGAGTGGCACTCCTTCTCCACTACATATCTTCACTCCTATGGGGTGAGAGCTGGTGGTTGCCCTCCTTCTGTTATCCATCTATTTAAAAAAAAAAGAACTTCCCTTTTTTTCACCAAATATCTTTAGAGAGAGACTACTGAGTCCCTGTACCCTGTCCTTCTCCAGAATAGCCAACTCTGCTTTTGGGGTATTGCCAGTTATTCTGTGCCTTGAATTCTGGCAAATGAGCTTTGCTACTCCTTGCAGTTCCTATACAGTCTGGTGACGGATAAGGGTCCTGGATCCTTGTTACCTCTCTTAAATTCTCTCTCCCCCCCGTTCCTCCCTTCTTCCCTTTCCAGAGATTGGGGCCCCTACCCAATCCCCTTAGTCTTCCTTCCTCTATGCTGTCCTCTCAGTCGTTATTTCTCCTTTTAGTTCAGTTTTTCTCTTCCTTTTTCTGTCCCTTGGACTCTCTTGTCCCACCCTCCATCCCTTCCTCATACCTCTCCGGCGACTCGGAACTGGTAGGCAGGCGGAGTCAACACAGCCTAATGGCTAATCCTCGAGCGCCACGTAGTACATCGGCCTCGAGGGCGGCGCCGATGCTGCGTCAATTCCGCCTATCCTTTTGAAAAAAAAAAAAGGCTCCCACGGGGTCCTGATCTCCAGCCAGTACCCATCTGTGATGAATGGTGAAGATACAAAGAAAGATCATAATTACGGTAGGTACGTAATTATTATTTCTTTCCCGCCGTCAGCTCGTGCAGCGCCTCGCGGTTAAGTTCTTATCGCTCAGTCCTGTTACTTCATCGGTTTTTCCGAACAAGTTTTCAGTATAGAATTTTATTCTTCTTTCGTCAGGTGAACGTCGGTTTATGTCGTCCTCTTCAAAGAATAAGTGCGACTCATGCGGCGCCCAACTGCCTCACAAAGATGGTCACTCCCTCTGCCTTCTCTGCTTAGGCCCTGACCATGCGGTCAAGTGTCTGCACTGCCTTCGATTCAACGCGGCCACCCGCAGACGACGCCAGCAGTCCCTCGAAGCCCATTTCCTCAAAAAGAAGATGTCCGCGATGGAGAAGGAGTTGAAGAAACTACGGCAGGCGTCAACCTCCCCTGAAGGGCATAAGAAGCGGGACAAGGAAAGGCACCGGGAGAAGGCCTCCTGCTCCGCGACTCCGGCCGGAGTTGCGGGCAAGGTAACATCCCCTCCGGGGGATCGCCCGACGGCAGCCTCCAAGGCTTTGGAGGAGGCGTCGGCCCGCCTGTCGGGTTCGCGTTCGAGCCCACCGGGTGTCTCCAGGCAAAATGAGACTGTAGCCCCCAGTACCACCGGGGGCCAGTGGCCTACTGGTGCGGGCACCTCCCTTAAGCCGGACGTCGGCTCCTCTGACGTACGCCGGGAGAAGGCCGCTAAGATGCTCGACCCTTCAGGGCGGCGCATGGCAGTGTCCCCTCGGACCGGGCCCCCATACTCGGCCTGCCTCCGGCGAGGGACCCCGAGTCGGATGCGCGCCCTCTGGCGCGCCCGCGATTCGCCCATAAGCCACATGCCTGCCTCCGACGCTCGCTGGCCCCGGAGCCTATGGCATACCCGCTGCAGTTCATACGTGACTCAGGCTCCTGCTGCCTTCGCTGCCATCAGGGAGCTCCCAGCTCTCTGCCCCCGGGATTTTTCTCTCCGCCCTCGGACGAGGCTCGGGACCCTGGGCTACCATCCAACCTCTTCCTGAACAGCTGGATCTGGCGCCGGCTCCTGTAGCGCCCGGCCCAGCCTTGGCTCCTCCGGCGCCAGCCCGACTCAGGCCCCACCGGCGCGGTTCCAATGCTGGCCCTCCAACGCCGGCGGGGGATATTCCTCTTCCATCGGGCCCTCCACGTCACGGGCCTATCCTGACTGATCTGCCCATGGAGTACCCGGCTGGGCCGTCTGCTCCGGCAGCTCCTCCAGTGCCTGGGCATCCACCGTCATATCCGACGCCAGTTTTCCCAGGTCCGCAGTATCCTGTGCTGCAGTACCCAGTGTCGACTCCTTCGACGCCGCAGTACCCGGCTCCGGTCTACCCGCAGCCAGGTTACGGATACTCCCCCTACCGATTTCCTCCATATACCTATCCCCCTCCTCCTCCTCCACCACCCCCTAGGCCGCCGGTGGATCTTCAGGAGACTCTTGCCTCCTGGTGGGCTGAGGGCAAAGCTCAGCTCACCAAGGAAGTCGAGAGCCGTCTTATGGTGATGGTGCCACCCCCGGCTCCCGCACACCCCAGACGGCACACTCCCTCTCCTCCTCTGGATTCCCCCAAGGAACCCGTTCCTCCCCCTAGTCGAGTTAAGGAGTCTTACTCTGCTTCAGATTCTTCCTCTTCTCTCTAAGACTCCTCGGAGGCTTCCGATGGATGTTCCGAGAAAGACGATGAGCCACGCTCTCCGTCCAAGCCCCGGCCGAGGACTCCTCCGAAGTCTCCTCCGGAGGATCCTTCCTTCACGGAGTTGCTCAGAAAGATCCAGGAGGTCCATTAGTGGCACTCCTTAGAGCCAGATCCTCAATGGGTTAAACTCGCCGAACATCTGGACTTACCCCTTACGACTCCTACCCTAGTGCCACCCTGGATCGAGCCTCATGCCCACCTTGTTTCCACAATTTGGAAGCAACCGTCAGCTTTAGCCCCACTTCCCAGGAAGTTGAACAGGCTATACCAGGCTCCGGAGGGTGTAGACTTTTTAGACTCTCACCCCCGTGCAGACTCGGTTGTGATTAGCACCGCTCATGGCCGGTCAGCACACCCAAAACACTTGAGCTTGTCTTCCCCGATAAGGAATCTCGCCTTCTGGATCAGTATGGAAGGAAGATCTACGCTTCTTCCACACTGGGGATTAGGACCCTGAACTATGTAGCACATATGGGGGATTACCAGAAGGCCGTCCTTACCCAGGTGGAATCTAAGATCGACTCTTTACCTGACTCCCAGGTCAAGCAGGAGTTGGCCAACCTGGTCCGTTCTGCTCGTTCAGCCAGTCGTCATATTTTGAGGACGACCTACGATGCAGTGGACACTGCAGGACAGAGTTCTGCCTTTGCCGTCAGTCTTCAGCGTCATGCATGGCTCCGTGTGTTAGGTCTGGTCCCAAAGGTGCAGTCAGCGATCCAAGAAGCACCTTTCAGGGGTTCTGTGCTTTTCGGTGGTGATGTCAAGGACATCATCACTGATTTTCAGGAGAAGGGGACGGCCCTTAAATCCATTGATTCAATGTACCGTCCCCATCCCCCACAGCGCCGTCCCTTTCGCAGACGCAGCCGGCCTCAAGCGAAACCTCAGGGAAGGCGGGCCACTAAACGTCGGGGCCCCAGAGCTGCCAGACCCCCGCCGCCCAAAAAAGCAATGGGTGCCCCAGCTGCGGCGCTGCTTCACACCACCTGACTCCTTCCCTCTCCCACCGCCTCCGGCAGCCCCAGAAGAACCGGTAGGAGGGAGGTTCTCCCTCCACCTTCCGGGTTGGGAGAGGATAACTACGGATTCATGATCATAGCAGAGGGGCACTGCATAGAGTTTCTACAGAAACCTCCACGTCACCCCCCTCTGAATTCCGCTTACTCAAGGGACCATCTTCCTTTGGTCAGGGAAGAAATCTCGGCGCTCCTTGCGAAACAGGCTATAGAACCCGTCCCTCCTCACCTATATGGGACGGGTTACTAGTCCCACTTCTTCCTTGTACCAAAGAAGACCGGAGATCTCAGACCTATTGTCGATCTCAGCTCTCTGAACCTGTATGTGGAATACAAGAGGTTCAGGATGTTTTCCCTTCAAACCCTTTTGCCCCTGCTTTGGCCGGGCCAATGGCTTTGTGCACTAGATATGCAGGATGCGTACCTGCACATCCCTACTCACCCTTCGCACCGAAAGTACCTCAGGTTTGCGTTCCAGGGGGTCCACTACCAATTCTGGGCACTCCCATTTGGTCTTTCCTCAGCCCCCCGAGCCTTTACCAAATGCCTGGCGGTGGTAGCGGCCCACCTGCGTTCTTTGGGTGCTCAGGTTTTTCCCTACCTGGACGACTGGCCTCATCCAGGGAGGAACTCCTGCATTTTCTCTCCCTCACCCAGCAGGTTTTCACTGGCCGGGCTATTACCATCAACTACTCCAAGTCTCACCTGGGGCCTTCACAGAGGCTCCAGTTCATCGGGGCAATTCTCGATACATCACTGTGCAAGGCCTTTCTGCCTCCGGACAGGGGGACCTCCCTCCAGTCACAGATTTCCCTCCTATCGGAACACAGGAGGGTTCCGTCGAGGTCAGTGCTTCGTCTACTGGAGCTTATGGCGGCGGCCATCCCGACGGTTCCGCGTGCACGCCTCCACATGGGAATCTCTCAGTGGAATCTCCGATCTCAGTGGGATCAACAGGTAGACGATCTAGATCATCTAGTTCTGATCTCCTCGCCGATGGTAAGAGACTTGCAATGGTGGATGGTTCGAGAGAACCTATTCCGGGGTGTCCCCTTTTTTCATCCTCCCCCCGATCAGACTCTGACCACGGACGCTTCAGGCGAAGGTTGGGGAGCCCATCTGGGTTCTCACCGAACCCAGGGCCTATGGTCAAAGATGGAGATAGTTCTCCATATCAATGTGCTCGAGCTTCAAGCAGTGCTGTATGCTCTCCAGGCCCTTCACCAATTCATCCTTCCTGGTCACCTAGCTGTCCAAACGGACAACATGTGCATGGTGTGGTACATCAACAAGCAGGGAGGGACTCGGTCCTACCCGCTGTGCAGGGAAGCGATGAGGGTTTGGGATTGGGCAATGCTTCACAACCTTCACCTCACGGTGATCCATGTTCCGGGAGTCGACAATGTCCTGGCAGACAGACTAAGTCGTTCGTCGGCTCTACCACACGAGTGGGAATTGGACGAAAAAGTTCTAAAAAGTATCTTCCAGATTTGGGGGACTCCTCAGATAGACCTGTTCGCTTCCTCCCAAAATGCAAAGCTTCCAATCTTTTGCTCGCTTGTTCCAGAGTGAGACGCTTTCTGGAACGACGCTCTATCTCTAAGCTGGAAGGACAGATTCGTCTATGCTTTTCACCCAGTTCCTCTGGTCCCTCGTGTGTTACAGAAGCTGGCTTTAGAAGGAGCAAGAATGATTCTAATCGCTCCTTTCTGGCCCAGGCAAATCTGGTTCTCTCTTCTACAGCAATACTTAGAGGTTCCTCCTCTTCCTCTTCCTTTATCTCCAGGATTGCTGACCCAGGATCAGGGGACCCTGGTCCATCCGGGACTCAAGTCCTTTCAACTTCATGCATGGCTCCTAGAGACCTAGCTCAATCTCGTTTTGGTGTTTCTCCTAAGGTGGCCAAGATTCTGGTGGAGGCTAGAAAACCCTCCACTAGGTCCACCTACGCCATGAAATGGAAAAGATTTTCTATCTGGGCTGCGGCCAGGAACGTGGAACCCTTTTCCTGCCCTGTGACCATTCTGCTTGAGTACATGGTCATCTTTTGACCTGGGTCTCAGTCACTCCTCTTGAAAGTCCATATAGGCGGCTATTTCAGCCTACCATGTCCCTTTCACTGACAAGGCATTTGCCCAGCTGGAGGTATCCAAAACTTTCCTCAGAGGGGTCCTTCATCTCAGGCCCCCTGTCCGGATTCCAGCTCCCCCATGGGACTTGAACTTTGTCCTCGAGAAACTTACCCTTCCTCCTTTTGAGCCTGTGGCTTCCACAGACTTGAAGTTTTTATCGTGGAAGACGCTCTTCTTGGTGGCCATTACTTCTGCTCGCAGAATTTCCGAGCTCCAGGCCCTGATGTGCAAAATCCTTTATCTGATTTTTCACAAAGAATGAGTAGCTCTTCGCACGAATCCTAAGTTTCTCCCGAAGGTGGTAGCGGAATCTACCTTGAATCAGTCTATTGAATTACCTGCCTTCTTCACGCAGTACTCCAATCAAGGAGAATACCTGCTCCATACCATGGATGTTCACAGGATCCTGAGATACTACACCAATAGGACGAAGGATCTCATCTCAGAAAGACTGATCAGTTGTTTGTCTCTTTTGCTCACAAAAGAGAAGACAATGCTGTCTCTAAGCAATGCCTATCAAAATGGTTGGCCCATTGCATCACTTTCTGTTATGACAAGTACAAGACCCTACCGGGTCAAGTCAGAGGTCACTCCACTCGGGAGTACCAGCCTCTGCGCTTGTTTCAAGAATGTGTCTGCGGTAGACATCTGTGCTGCCAGCCACTGGACTTCAGTCCATACCTTTACTAAACATTACAGTTTGACATTGCCTCTCGCCAGAGAGCAGGCTTCGGTTAGTTGTCTTGCAAGGCCTCCTTTCTTGAGACCTGCTAGATTATTAGCTACTTTTGGAGTAGTTCCTCCTCCGGTGCCTTTCATTTGTTCCAGACTGCTTGGGATTCTGTCTATATTAATTACCTTGCAAGAGCCCTCTCGAGGAAGTAAGATAGTACAGTTACTAAGAACTTACCGTAACAGTAGATCTTCGAGAGAGGCTCTCTGCAGGTAATACCTTCCCGCCTCCATCCCCCAGGCTTTTTCAGCTCCTTTTCATTGAGGAAATGTCTGCTTCTCTCTCGTCCGGCCTTCCGGCCTGTGGTGGAAAGAACTGAAGGCGGGCGTCCGGACCTCCCTTTATACCGGACGTCAGATGATGCCGGTCACCTGATGGGTCGGCCGCCAGGACCGCTGGCTAGAAATTTTTCCATGGGGTCCTGCCGCCGGCCGGCGTCAGTCCTATATGTAATTACCTACTGCAAGAGCCTCTCTTGAAGATCTACTGTTACGGTTAGTTCTTACGTAACTGTACTTTTCATGTTCTGACTGCTGATGAGATTGCCTGAGCGATTCGGATTGTTGAATCGCTTCGCCCGGTTCCATCCGATCCGGCTCCGTTAGCTAGGGGTTCAGTTTGGTCGGTTCCTCCGGTTCAGGATTATGCATCTGAAGATTTTTATGAACCGGAATTTGAGGAGGAGGGGGATTATGAGCAAGATGATGAGTGTGATGGAGCAGAAAGTCTGGGCGTGCCCATTGAACCGGACATCTCCCCAGACAGACCTTCTGCTGTTTCCCCTCCTAGGATCTCTGAATCCCCTCCCCATTATCTGTTCTACAGAAAAGTGGCCGAAACCCTCCAGCTTCCTATGGAGGAGGCTACAGTGGATTGAGAGGAGCCTGATTTTGTTGAAATGATGGACATCCCAGAGTCCAGGAGACTGTCTATTCCCTTACACAAATCATTTGGGAAACAGACACAAAAAATTTTAAAGTCTCCAAATTCTGTACCTCCTGTTGATAAAAGAATGGACAAGAGGTATACCTTATCAGGCTCAGACATGGAGTTTTTCTGTCAACAATGCAGCCATGTTGGGGTTGTGCAGGCTGCAGCCTGTGACAGGGCTAATGTTCTCTTGGCTTCACCCCCCCCCCAAGATAAAGACTCCAGGAGGATGGATGCCTTGGCAAAGAAGCAGTACATGGCATCCTCTTTGAGACTCAGGCAGGCTAATTATATGGCCTATACAGCCAGGTACCAGAAGTCCAGGTGGGACACTGTACTGGCACTGGCTAAACAGCCCCCCCCAGCTGCCCAAGGAGCTGGAGAAGGTGGCTGCTGATGGGATTGAGGCATCTAAGGTACAATTTCATGCTGCGGTGAACTCCAATGATGTGTCATCAAGAGTCATGGCTACATCTGTGGCTCTTCGGAGAATGGCTTGGCTCAGATGTACTAGCCTCTCATAGGACACCCAGGCTAAGGCCATGGATTTCCCTGTGGAAGGTAATTCTCTGTTTGGGGAGCAGACAGAGAATTACATGAAAAAGATGGAGGAATATAGGACCACTTATAGGAGTGCACAGGCCAAGGAGAGGCAAGCAACTCCTCAAAGGCAGCAATCTAGTGGCAGGAGCAGGTCTTTTCATAGGCCTTTCTACCAAGCACAGGCCTCTTCTCCCTTTTCAAAGAGGGGATTCTTCAGAGGGAGAGGCAGAAGGGGGGGAGCAGGGCTGCATCCACTCCTCAGCCTAAGGCCCCTGCCAAGCAGACACCGGTCTGCCCGGGTCGACTCTCCTATCCCTGAAGGGGGCAAGCTGGCTTACTTTGTCCAGGACTGGATGTCTGTTACTTCAGACAAGTGGGTCCTGGAAGTAGTAAGCCTGGGACTGGTTCTCAGCTTCAAAAAATTTCCGAAGATGAGAGCCAGATCTTTTCCACCTGCGAGTCTCTCTGAAACCCTTGCCCTAGAGGCAGAGATTTCATCTCTTCTGGCCTTAAGAGCCATAGAGAGAGTTCCAACCCTACACCGGGGCAAAGGTCTGTACTCCAGGTACTTCCTTACCCCAAAAAAGACAGGGGAGTGGCGACCGATCCTAGACCTAAGATACCTGAACAAACATCTTTTAAAATCAAGGTTCAAGATGGTGACTCTGAGAATAATTCTTCCCTCCTTAGGGCCAGGGGACTGGCTAGCCTCCCTGGACCTCAAAGATGCCTACTTTCACATCCCCATCAGGTGCTCCCACAGAAAGTACCTCAGGTTCAAGTTGCCCTCAGGCCATTATCAGTTCAAAGCAATACCCTTCAGTCTAACATCCGCTCCAAGGGTTTTCACAAAGTGCCTAGCAGTAGTAGTTGCCTTTCTAAGAAGGCAAAAGATTTCCATTTTTCCATATCTGTATGACTGGCTCATAGTGGGTCAGTCTCCAGACCAAGTCAAGTTAGACCTGCAAGTGACTCAGCAAGTGCTCACTTCCCTGGGATTTCTTTTCAGCCTTCCCAAGTCAGTTCTTGAACCGGTGCAGCTTCTTACCTTTTAAGGGGCAGAGCTAGATACTGTAAAAACAAGAGCCTTTCTTCCCCTGGAAAGGGCAAGAGTTCTTGTACAACTGACTTCTTCCTTCAGCCTTCAGGTGTCCTGACCAGCAAAGCATTTCCTTCAGCTCTTGGGCCACATGGCAGCTTCTACAGCGGTGGTCCAAGGGGCAAGATTCCAGATGAGGGCCTTTTGGTCCCAAAGGAAGGATCTTCTTACCAAGCTGATTCCAGTGACTCAGACACTTATCCAAGCTCTTTAATGGTGGCAGGATCAGGACAATTTAAGGCAAAGGGTCCCATTTGTCACTCAGCCTCATTCAGTGGTCCTTACCACGGATGCTTCCCTTTTGAGGTGGGGAGCCCATCTGGGGGCTCTCACAGCCCAGGGACTGTGGTCCCCTCAGGAATCCCTTCTTCATATCAATCTACTGGAACTCAGGGCAGTTTCTCTGGCCCTGCAGGCTTTCTCTGTCAGTGCAGAACAAGGTGGTTCAGGTCAGAACAGACAATACCACCACCATGTAGTACATCAACAAGCAGGGAGACACTCGGTTCACAGCCTTGTGCACAGAAGCCATGACATTTTTGGCCCTGGCTTATTCTCTGCAGACATCTCTGATAGCAGTCCACCTTCCAGGGAAGGACAATGTGCTAGCAGATGCACAGCAGGATCTCCCAGGGCCATCACAAATGGTCCCTGGACCCTCTGGTGTTGAAAGTGATTTTTTCAAGATGGGGCACTCCAGAGATATATCTCTTTGCAGCCCCAGGCAATCACCAACTTCCTCTGTTTTGTTGCAGACCCCCAGTCTTGGGGTCAGTCCCTCTGGATGCTCTGGTGAGTGAAATTTCTCTATGCCTTCCCTCCTTTTCCTCTACTGTTCAAGGTTCTGGTCAAGGTAAGGTCACAACCCTGCAAAGTGATTTTGATTGCTCCAGATTGGGCCAGGCAGCCCTGGTACCACCTCTGACTGTCCCTAGCAGTCCATCTTCCCCTGTCTCTTCCCAAGACTTACAACTTGTTAACCTCCTCTCGGGAGGATCTGGTATCCCAATCTTCGGTCTCTCAATCTCAAGGCATGGCTCTTGAAGAGTTAGAGTATGCAGATTTGCATCTGTCCTAAGGGGTTTTGGATATTCTCAAAGCCTCTCGAAAGCCTGCCACCAGAAGGACTTGTAACTCCAAATGGAAAAGATTCAGCATTTGGTGTTCTAAGAAGCATATATCTCCAGACACTGCTGAATTGCCTACAGTTCTGGACTATATGGTCCATCTTAATGGCCTAGGCCTCAGACCAGCTACTTTCAGGGTGCACTTGTCAGCTGTCACTGCTTTCCTGTCAGTGGGAAAGCCTTCCTCACTGTCATCTTACCCTGTATTCTGTAAATTTTCAAGGCATTGCTTCATACCAATCCTCCCTTTAGGGATCCTGCCCCTGCCTGGGACTTAAATGTTTGCATTGCTCAACTGATGCAACCCCCTTTTGAGCCTATGTCCTAAGCAGAGCTTAAGTACTTGACTTGGAAAACTGTGTTTTTGGTAGCTATTACCTCTGCCAGACGTATCAGTGAATTGCAAGCCCTGTCAGTGGAACCTGATTTTATCTCCTTTCATAGAGATAAAGTGGTCCTTAGAACCAATAGGAGGTTCTTGCCCAAAGTGGTTTCAGACTTCCATTTGAATCAATCTATGTCTCTTCCTGTTTTCTTCACTGATCATTCTTCCTCAGGGAAGAGGAGGCTACACAGTTTAGATGTTAAAAGAGCCCTTAGCTACTACATAGAGCGTACCAAGGGTCACAGGTTTGATTCCCTCCAGTTGTTTCTCACTTATGGGGAAGTGGGAAAGGGCAAACCTGCCACCAAGAGAACTATTGCCAGGTGGATTGTTTCCTGTATACAATTCTGCTATGAGAAACTGGGAAAATTCCACCCTCAGGCCTGAGGGCTCATTCCACAAGAGGTACAGCTGCTTCCCTGGCTGCTGCCAGGGATATCCCTCTGTTAGAAATTTGTCAAGCAGCCACCTGGAAAACAGTCCATACCTTTACCAAGCACTACTCTCTGGATATCCAGGCTAGGAGTGATGCTCGGTTTGGCACAGCAGTACTTCAGAGCCTATTCCCAAAGTAGGTTCTGTCCCTCCTCCATGGTCATTTCCTCACTGTCATCTCACCCTGTATTCTGTAAATTTTTCAAGGGATTGCTTCATACCAATCCTCCCTACCAAAGTAGGTTCTGTCCCTCCTGCTTGGTAGTCTGCAGATTGTCCAAATACAGCAAGACTTCATGTTGTTTGAAGAAAAAATTACTCACCTTAGTAATTATATTTCTTCTAATGGAGTCTTGCTGTATTCTGACCACCCTCCCTGCCTCCCCTCTCAGAACCTGTTTTTGGGAAGTGGGTGGGCAGGAGCAGTGTTGCACCCAAGGGGTGCTTCAAGCACACCCTCCGCTTTATATGGGTACTTTGTATTATAAGCTTTTATTTTGGATAGGTTTTAGTTTGGGGTTTCCTGACTTGAGTCTTCCTTTGGGAATCCAAAACTTTCTGTTGCCATTTGGCTAGTTAAAAATTTTACAATTTCCACATAGTTAGTCAGTGAGTGGTTGCTCGTAAGAATCTGGCGGTTGGGTTTCAAAGTGCTGCAGACAGAGACCTCAACCGAGCTCGAGCTCAACGTTCTATGCACTGCATAGAAAATTAACCCTCTACACTCCGGGGCAGTTCAAAGGCTGGAGCTAACTGCAGATTGTCAGAATACAGCAATAGTCCATTAGAAGAAATATAATTATTAAGGTGAGTAATTTTTTTTCTTCTCGTATCTGGATGACCGGCTAATTTCAAACCCATCCAGATAGGAGATAGAGCAGGCAGTGTCTGCTGCCTCTCAGTTCCTAGCATCCATGGGAGTCCTGCCAAACCCCTCAAAGTCTTAGCTGGAGCTCTCCCAAGAACTGCTGTTCATAGGAGCTGTTCTGGGTAAGACTTGGGATTGGGCCTTCCTCTCAGACAGCAGACTACAGGCAGTATTGCAGATAGCATGCTGCATCATATAATGCAAGACTGTGCCAGCCCACTCCATGCAGTACATGCTGGATCTTATAGCCTACTTAGTGTTCACTGTGCCTCTGTCAAGGCTCCACATGAGGACAACTCAGTGGGTGCTCAGTACCCAGCGGTCACAGGCATCACACCATCGAAACTATCCCATTCAAGTGACCAAACCCCTGGTGGGGTCCCTGATGTGGTGGTCTGTGGTGGACAACCTCATCCAGGGATTCCCCTTCTCCCCACTTGAGCCAGAGATGATCCTCACCATGGATGCCACCAAGGTTTTGGGAGTACTTACTGGACCTTTCTTATGCTGGCCTGCAGTATTCCACAGTTAAGATTAACCTATGTGTTATGTGAGCATACCACAAACCTGTAGGTACCTTCTCTGCCACTGTTTAAGAGGTTCCTCAGGTGTATTCTGCACACAAGGCATCCCATCAGGAAGCCAGTGGCTCCTTGGGATATCAGCCTAATGCTGGATATGCTCATTCACTAGCCCTTTGAGCCTTTTGCCGACTTGTGACTTTAAATTTCTAACATATGTAACCCCCCACACACACACACACAAATGGGGGTTCCTAAAAAGCTTGACTGGGCTTACCTGTCACCTTGTGGCTCTGTATCTTGCTGCTCTTCCCGAGCGCCTCCAAGATCAGCCTGTGTTTCTTTATCTCCCCAGGTCCTTGTTCTGCCCCTCTGGTGCCCTGCCATGCAGCCCACAGTAAAAATCCAGCCCTGCAGGGCTCGAGGATGTCCACAGCAATCTTCCGCTATGTTGTCTGCCCTTGGGGCAGCGGGGATCGCATAGGCACGAGCAGCGCCTTTGATCTGCGATTGCACAGATTTGCAATCATTTCAGGGAGAGTTCCATTGGTCCCGGGATCCCCCTTACCTAATTGGGACCCAGTGACCACGGACAGGCTGCTGAGAGGCCACTCCCTTGCCAATTTAGGGAGTTTTGTGAGAGTGTGTTCGATTGGGGCTTATTTAAATATTCATGAGCTGAACCCCAGTCATTTAAATATTCATTTGGTGTCTGTCTGCCCTCAGGGCAACTGTTCTCGACTGCAGCCGATAAAAGAGAGAAATGTTCTTTAACAAATTGTAACTGCTGCATGTATGTAGGGGAATGTATTTAAAAGGGGGGAAAAGTGTTTAAATTAAAGTGAATGTTTCTTCCTGGCTGAACCAGAAACTATTGGGACTCTAAGTGTCAACCTGTCTGCTACAGCAAGGCGTCCTTAAACATTGGCACCAGCGACAGGAAAATGAACTGAGCAATTCAGCCACTCTGTGCAGTGACAGCAAGTACACCCTCTGAGCTAAAGAACTGTGGTGCACCGGGACAAATATTTGTTTATCTCTGGCTGCACCAGAATGTTTATTTAGGACTGTGCTAATTCTGCTAAAGGGACAGTGGGTTAAGCAGCCATCGCCAGCAGTAACAGCCGATTGGAAAGCCAGCAAAACAAAGCCATGGCTTGTGGGATTTTCACAAAAGCTCATGGGTAAATGCCAAGTGCTCATGGGGACTTACAGGGACCTAATTCTAGGTGCCAAAACACCAGACCAACAGTGCATCGTGTAAGCTTCATGCATTATTCATTTCCGTGATTGACAGGTCCTCCAGCCAATCACAGGCCAATCACCCCATCACTGCAGTCAATCAGGAGCCTTGGAAAAGCCATATAAGAGACCGTGTCTGCCAGCATTTTGCCAGATTCTACAGAGAAGAGCAGATTCCAGCCTGCAGGGAGCCCCCCCCCCCACAGGGGTGGGGGCCCAGGCCCCTGCCATGCTTCTGAGCCTGGGCAAGCCATCTAAGCCCATCCATCCAGGAGGGGTTGTTGTTGTTGTTCTATTTAAATTTAAAGTTAAAGTAATTTAGTTAAGTTTGTACCTGCTAGCCTGGAGGTTGCCAGAGATGTCCTCCAGTTTCTAGCCCTCCCTCCCATGTCGGGGAAAGATGTAGACCAAAGACCAGATGTCACCAAGCAGCAGTGAGAGTGCTGACCAGACCAGATGACATCATGCAGCAGTGAGAGCGCTGACCAGAACCTCAGTCATGAGAGGACTGAAGACGCCAGGATGCCTTCTATAGTGGATGACCACCCATGGAGGACCTGCATGAGTACCCCTGCACCCCCGGGTGCAAGGGAGAAGTTCTGCAAGTAAATCTATGGGTCTGCTGGCCCTTGTAATTGTTTGTGCTAGATAACCAAAATAAGTAACCTTGGCCCTTTGTCTTCTGAATTGTGAGAGACAGTAACAGTAATAGTATGGGCCGCTTTGCCCGAAGAGACTGTGACCTCTAATACTTATCTTGTTTGCACCTTGCCAGCTGCTGAGATGGCCCACTGTAGGTGTATTGAATTCTGTGTAGTTAAATCATATAAATGTGCTGATGTTTACCTGTACCCTCTGTGGGTCAAGACTGCCCTGTTGGAGCTGGGAACCATAGTTACGTTCCCACTTCAGTGAGAACACGAGGCCCTAGAATCTGCTATGTCTAAGTTACATGCCTGGAAATGACATTTCAAACAACATGAAGTCTTGCTATATTATGACATATGCAGTTTGTCCCAGCCTTAGAACTGCTCCGGAGGTGAAAGAGTTAACTTTCCATGCCAGGCATGGAATCTTGAGCGCGAGCTCGGTTGAAAACTCTGTCTGTTGTTCTTCAAACCCAAACTGTCAGATTCTTTACTCCGCCTCACTGAACAGTTGCTCCGGAGATTTCTCCTTCTGCTCGGTTCATTTTGTCGGTTAAAAAGTGTAATTTCTTGGTTTTTTAAACCGCATTTGTCTTATTTTAACCGCAACCGGTCGGTTCAAGCTCTGTCTGTGGTATCGTAAGTAATAGATAGGTTTTACATTTTCTCTGTGTGGAACTTGCAAACGTTATTATCGGTTCGGTTTGAACCGATCAGGTTGTTGTTAAACTTAATTAAATTGCATTTAGAGTGCGGTTCCGGTTCTTATCGGTTCTAAAAACAGTTTCATTACGTTTTTCCGCTCTGTGACACGGTTAGAACCGATAAGGGTGTCTTGTTTGGCGATTTGCTGTAAAAGGGCAAGTTTTTGGTTAGTCTGGCATTATGTCTGAGAAACCCAAAAGAAAAACCGGGCCACTGGGTTTCAGCACTGTAGTGTCTGTGGGGAAGCCTTTGCCAAGGCTGACCCACACACCACATGTGTTTATTGTCTGGGGTTTGACCACCTCAATGCAGACTGCCAGATTTGCAAGAATTTCCCTGCAGCTACCCTGGATAAGAGAGTTGGTAGGCTCAGGGAACAAGAGGCCAAAAAGTCCGCTGACCCGGATGGCCGGCCCGGTTCAGTGCCAACTGAACCGGAGGGAGTGCCCTCTGACCAGGGCAAGACTTCCTCAGGCAAACGAAGAGCTGACTCGGAGGAGCCAGTTCCAGCAAAGAGGGCTAGAAAATCAGCAGGTGTGGAGCCAAAATTTCCTTCTCCAACCGCTGCAGAGATAGCCAAAGCGATCCAAATTGTCCAGTCGCTTCCTTGTCTCAATCAACCAGCACCATCAGGTAAGCGGCCTTGTTCGGTCGGTTCCACCGTTCAAGAATATGATATAGAGGAATTTTATGAACCGGAGGAGGGAGGAGGATTATGAAGAGAGTGAATGTGATTTTGAAAGTCTGATGTGCCCATTGAACCGACATCTCCCCAGACAGACCTGCAGGAGTATCTCCCTAGGCTTTCTGAGTCCCTTCTCATTTTATGTTTTATAAAAAGTTGTTGAAACCTCCAGCTCCCTTTGGAAGAAGCTGTGGATGAACAGGAGGAGCCTGACTATGGGAAATGATGGATATCCCTGAGTCCAGGAGATTGTCTATTCCTTTACATAAATCTTTTAGGAAACAGACAATAAAATTTTAAAAGCTCTAACACTATACCTCCTGTGGATAAAAAATGGACAAGAGGTACACATTGTCAGGCTCTGATACGGAGTTCTTTCACAACAATGCAGCCATGTTAGGTAGTGCAGGCTGCAGCCTGTGATAAGGCAAATATTCCCTTGGCTTCACACCCCTGACAAGGACTCCAGGAGGATTGATGCCATGGCAAAGAAACAATACATGGCAGCATCCTTGGGACTCAGACAGGCAAATTATATGGCCTATGTTGCAAGATACCAGAAATCCAGATGGGATACTGTTATGGCTTTAGCGAAACAGGTCCCTCGCCAGCTTGCCAAGGAGCTGGAACAGGTGGCTGCTGATAGTATTGAGGCATCCAAGGTGCAATTCCATGCTGCAGTGGACTCTAATGATGTATCTTCAAGAGTCATGGCTACATCTGTGGCTTTTCGCAGAATGGCTTGGCTCAGGTGTACTAGCCTGTCACAGGATACCCAGGCTAAGGCCATGGATTTTCCTGTTGTGGGTAATTCTCTGTTTGGGAGCAGACAGAGAATTACATGAAGAAATGGATGAGTATAGGACCACTTATAGGAGTGCACAGGCCAAGGAGAGGCAAGCCACTCCTCAGAGGCAGCTTTGCAGGGCAGGCCTTTCACAGGCCTTTTTACCAAGCCCAGGCTTCCTCTTCAGCTTATGCCCAGAGGGGGTTCTTCAGAGGGAGAGGCAGACGGGGTACAAGCAGGCCTGCTCCCACCCCTCAGCCTAAAGCCCCTGCCAAACAGGCACCCTGATGGGATGCCCAGGGCCGATTCTCCATTACCTGTAGGGGGCAGGCTGGCTTATCGTCCAGGACTGGGAGTCTTTAACATCAGACAAGTGGGTCCTGGAAGTAGTAAGCCAGGGACTGGTTCTCAGCTTCAAAAAATTTCCAAAGATGAGAACCAGATCCTTTCCACCTGCAAATCCATTAGAGGCTCTCGCTTTGGAAACAGAAGTCTCAACCCTCCTGGCTCTCAGAGCTGTAGAAAGGGTTCCTCCCCTACACCAGGGCAAAGGACTGTACTCCAGGTACTTCCTTACCCCAAAAAAACAGGAGAATGGCGACCCATCCTGGATCTCGGATACCTAAACAAGCACCTTTTAAAACCAAAATTCAAAATGGTGACTCTGGGAATTATTTTACCCTCTCTAAGGCCAGGGGACTGGCTAGCATCCCTGGACCTCAAGGATGCCTACTTCCATGTTCTCATCAGAAGCTCCCACCGGAAGTACCTCAGATTCGAACTGCCCTCAGGCCATTACCAGTTCAGAGCAATGCCCTTCGGCCTCACCTCTGCCCCAAGGGTATTCACAAAATGCCTGGCAGTAGCAGTTGCTCACTTAAGAAGGCAAAAGATTGCCATCTTTCCTTACCTGGACGACTGGCTCATAGTGGGTCAGTCTCCAGACCAAGTCAAATTACACCTTCAGGTTACCCAGCAGCTGCTTACATCTCTAGGTTTTCTTCTTAATCTTCCAAAGTCAGTTCTAGAGCCTGTTCAGCTACTCACCTTCATAGGCGCAGAACTGGACACAAAGCAGGCCAGAGCTTTCCTTCCTCTAGAAAGAGTAAAGACCCTGGTGGCTCTGGCCTCCTCCTTCACTCTGCAGGTCTCTCGACCAGCAAGACACTTTCACAGCTCCTCGGGCACATGGCTGCTTCCACAGCTGTAGTGCAAGGAGCAAGATTTCAGATGAGGGACATTCAGTTCCATTTGAGAGCCTTCTGGTCTCAAAGGAGAGATCCTCTAACCAAATTGATCCCAGTAACTCGAATCCTGATCCAGGCCCTGCAGTGGTGGCAGGATCAGAGCAATCTGAGACAGGGGGTTCCTTTCATCCCTCAATCTCACTCCTTGACCCTTACTACAGATGCGTCCCTCTTGGGATGGGGAGCTCACATGGGCGACCTCACCACCCAGGGATTGTGGTCCCCTCAGGAATCTCTGCTCCACATCAATCTGTTGGAACTCAGAGCTGTTTTTCTAGCACTGCAGGTTTTTTCTGCATCTGTTCAGAACAAAGTGGTACAGGTCAGAACAGACAACACACTACAATGTGGTACATCAACAAGCAAGGGGGCACTCGGTCTTCGGCCTTGTGCACCGAGGCAATGAAGTTGTGGTCTCTGGCTTATTCCCTGAACACTTCCCTCATGGCAGTTCACCTCCCGGGCAAGGACAATGTCCTGGCAGATGCTCTCAGCAGGATTTCCCAGGGCCATCACGAGTGGTCACTGGATCCCCTAGTACTGGAGTTAGTATTTGCCAGGTGGGTCACCCCTCAGATAGATCTTTTTGCAGCCCCAGACAATCACCAACTTCCGCTTTTTTGTTGCAGGCCCCCAGTGTTGGGCTCAGTCCCTCTGGATGCCTTCCTTCTCAACTGGGAAGGGAAGTTCCTCTATGCCTTCCCCCCTTCCCTCTCTTGTTCAATGTGCTAGTCAAAATCAGATCTCAACCTTGCAAGATGATTCTGATTGCTCCAGATTGGGCCAGACAGCCCTGGTATCCACTCCTTCTGTCCTTAGCAGTCCACCTTCCCCTGTTCTTCCCAAGAATCACAATCTGTTAACCTGTGCCCAGGGGAGAGTTTGGTATCCGAATCTCAAATCCCTCAACCTCAAGGCCTGGCTCTTGAAGAGTTAGAGTTTGCTGACCTACACCTTTCTCAAGGTGTACTCGATATCTTAAAAGCTTCTAGGAAGCCTTCCACCAGGGCTACTTATAATTCTAAATGGAAAAGGTTTTCCATATGGTGCTCTGGTAAGCATATTTCCCCAGAATCTGCTGATTTGCCCACAGTCCTGGATTATATGGTCCATCTAAATACTTTGGAGCTGAGGCCAGCTACCTGAAAGTGCATTTGGCAGCTGTCTCTGCTTTTATTTCAGCAGGAAAGCCCTCTTCTCTTCTGCTCATCCTGTATTCTCCAAGTTTTTCAAGGGATTGCTTCACACCAACCCTCCATTCAGGGACCCTGCTCCTGCCTGGAATCTTAATGTTTGCATTGCTCAGCTAATGCAACCCCGCTTTGAGCCTTTGTCTTCAGCAGAGCTTAAGTACTTGACTTGGAAAACTGTGTTTCTAGTAGCCATCACTTCTGCCAGGCGCATAAGTGAATTAGAAGCTTTGTCAGTGGAGCCTGATTTTATCTCCTTTCACAGAGATAAGGTAGTCCTCAGGACTAACAGGAAGTTCTTGCCTAAGGTGGTTTCAGATTTCCACCTTAATCAATCTATATCTCTTCCAGTGTACTTCACTGACCATTCCTCCTCTGGCAGAGAGGAGGCTGCACAGTTTAGATGTAAAGAGAGCCCTTAGTTACTACATAGAGCCGCACTAAGGGTCACAGGTTTGACTCCTCCAACTGTTCCTCACTTATGGTGAGGTTGGTAAAGGGAAACCTGCCACTAAAAGATCCATTGCCAGGTGGATTGTCTCTTGTGTCCAATTTTGTTATCAAAAACTGGGTAAGGTTCCCCCTTCAGGCCTGAGGACTCACTCTACTAGAGGTACAGCTGCGTCCCTAGCTGCGGCCAGGGACATCCCTATCTTAGAGATATGTCAAGCAGCTACCTGGAAAACAGTACACACTTTCACCAAGCATTACTCCTTGGACATCCAGGCTAGGAGTGATGCTCGGTTTAGCACAGCTGTGCTTCAGAGCCTATTTCCTAAGTAGGTTCTGTCCTCCTCCATGGAGGTACTGCTGTGTAGTTCATATAGTCATAATATAGCAAGACTTCATGTTGTTTGAAGAAAAAAATGCTCACCTTAGTAATGTTGTTTCTTCTAATGGAGTCTTGCTATATTATGACCTCCCCCCCTGCCTGCCCCTCTCAGAACTTCTGCTCTTGGGATGTGGGTGGGCGGTGCAGTGTTGGCACTTAGTGATGCCCACCTTGTGTTTTTCACCCCTCCTTTTTGGGGTGTTTGGGTATTGTATTTTATTTTATTTTTTGGATCCCCTGACTTGAGTCTTTGTTTTGGGACCAAAAAATGTGTTAATATTTTAGTAGCCAGTTGGCTGGTGTAGGGTTACAGCTTCCACACAGAATCTTAGTGAGTTTTGCTCATAAAGATCTGACAGTTTGGGTTTGAAGAACAATAGACATAGTTTTCAATCAAGCTCGCACTCAAGATTCCATGCCTGGCATGGAAAGTTAACTCTTTCACCTCCGGAGCAGTTCTAAGGCTAGGACAAACTGCATATGTCATAATATAGCAAGACTCCATTAGAAGAAACAACATTACTAAGGTGAGTAATTTTTTCTTTTCCATCATGTCAAAGTATGCCTAACAGTATAGATGCTGGAAAGACAACTGTAGGTATATAAATGTACTGGATATGACAACATCTAAGAGTAATGGTGCTTGAGAAAAGTATTGGTATGAAAATGTACTGGATGTGACTCCAATTTACATTGTGCTGAATGTTCAGTATTTGTAATCCAAGATCTAGCCAAGTTGCCTGTTCTGAAATGTTCAGTTCCTGTGACAAGCAGGGCAATCCTTGCCTTTCTTCGAGCAGCAGGGCCACCCCTGCTACTCTGCCAAATGCAGGGCAATCCCTGCATCCTTGAGAAAAATCAACAGCCATTGTTGAACATTGCTTTCCAAGTTTGCCCCTTCCTTCTAATCAAAGCCAACCAACTCGACCAGCTGCGCCATCCACCAGGCCTGCAACATCCAGGGCTTTGGTATCTGGGTACCCAGGGTATAGTGTGAGATTGTGGGGTTTCAGCTGTATCTGGGACTGGTACGAGTGGTGAAATAATTGTTGTATAACATCTGATTTAGTCAGTTTAGATAGCCAGGGCTCTGGGTATCATGTTGGTCATTTAAATTGTGATTGCCTTTTCTGTAATCTGGTAGCCACCCAGCTGGAGGGTTTACCAGCACCAACCAAACTATTGTGCATTCTGTAAATAGTAAGCAGCATGACCTCTATTCCTCCTGTTTCCCCTTCCTAACTCCTATGTCCCCCAAATAAATATCGTTATTTTTTGAAAATCATTGTGTGTGCGCATATTATTAGAGAGAGTCATTAATTTCCAAAATGTTGAAATGTGGGGAAATGTCTATTGGGTCACATCTGGGGGGCCAAAGGGTATTTGTGGGTGGTATAACATCTCAGGGGGTTATACTGTGTAACAGCTAGCCCACGTAACACTGTACTCTTGAGTGGAGGCACTGTGCATTGTTAGAACCAAATATAAGCTAACGAACCCAAACCCCTCAGCCTAGCTCCTAGGTAGTAGCCAGGGGTGTAACACTAGGGATAGCGCCACCTAGGGGTTACACATGGAAAGCAGCATTTCTGATGGCTGTCACCTCTGCATACAGAATGTCTGAAATCCATGCTTTGGTCATAGATCCTCCATTTACTGGGTGGGATCATTAGATTATACATGATGAGTTTTCACTGTTATGTGGATGATACCCAGCTGTATCTGTCTTTTGCACCCAGGACGTTTGGTACTATTGAGGTAATAAATTCGTGCCTAGCTGAAATCCAGGACCAGATGTCATCAAGCTGGTTGTGACTCAATCCAGATAAGATGGAGTTACTAATGATTGAGCCTGGTCAGAATGGGGTATGTCGGGACCACCAATGGGAGGACCAGCTTATGGCTGGGTTCCTCCGAGCTGGCAGCCTCTACTAAGGTCAAGAATCTAGGGGGCAAAAGGCTGTCTCTTGAGTCTCAGGTGCTGGCTGTGGTTGGGAATGGCTTTTATCATCTCAGGAACATCACCCGGATTAGAACTTTGATTCCTTCTGAAGACCCGCCCTCACTGGTACATGCATTCATTACCTCCAGACTTGATTATTGCAATGCTGTATACCTTGGAATGAGTGGGGGTGTCCTTTGGCACCTGCAGCTAGTGCAGAACGTAGCAGTCCACCTGGTTATTGATGGTCTTTCTGAGGTCATATCATATAACCCCGGTCCTGTGGGAACTGCACTGGCTGCTGGTGCAGTGGCGTATCACCTTCAAGGTCGATTTACTGACCTATAAAGTTCTGTACAGCCTGGGACCTGACAACCTGTGTGACCTATTGGTTCTTTACCAGACCTCTCACTGCCTCCGCTCCTCTGATAAGGGCCTCTTAGCTGTTCCAAGGTAAGGCTGAAATCCTCCAGCATTAGGACCTTTCGTCTGTTGGTCCTGCACTTTGGAAAAGGTTTTCCAGGGCACTGAGAGATGCCCCTTCATTGGATGCTGTTAAAAGAGGCCCTAAATTCTCTCTTTTCAAGAGGTATATGGCACTTTGTAATTTTCTGAAATTATCAGTTCTGTCCAATTTCACCTACTGACTTGTGTTGGAATTTGTATTTTACGTATTTGACTAATTTATAATTATTTATTTGATATTTTAACTGTGATTGTGTATAATGATTCTTTTATTGTGTTAAATGTTTCATTCTTTAAGCACTCAAAGCCCCTGGGATTGGGCGCTATATAAATAATGTTTACTACTACTTGTATTATTATCGTTTTCCATAAAGATAAGGTAGATCTCTATCTCTTTCAGTCCTAATTGAAAGGGACAGACAGCCTGCCACAGTCAAGTGCATTTCAGCCTGGATTGTAAATGCCTTTGCCACTGCTATGCTATGGCTCAGGTTAAATCTGAGGGCAAAATAGATGCCCAATTCACTTGAGTGGTTGCCTCTTCCCTTGCAGAATAATGTTTAGTGCCTGTTGGGGAAATTTGCAAAGCTGCAACTTGGAGCATAGTGCATACCTTTACCAAGCACTATGCCCTGGATGTCCATGCCAGGCAGCATGCCACCTTTGGCAGGACAATTCTGAAAGGATTACTATCCTGAGAAAGCCCTGAACGTCAGTGTCCCTTGTCTGGGGGTCTATTCTAAGGTTGGTACTCTGACCCATTAGTTAGAATCTATGGAGAAGAATGATTCTTGGACGATATGAAAGTTATGTACTTAACCGTAACTGTTTCTCTTCCGGAATATCTTCACCATGAATTACCACACCTGCCCACCATCCCCTGGACTCACTTCAATATTGTTCTTCACCCTTTTGTACATGGTTTGGTCTGTGAAGATACTGTGTTACTGGTTTTGGTGGCCCTTCTTACATGGGCTGCCAGGGCCATCTTATACCCTTAGGGTAAGTGCATAGGTTACTCATTAGGTTCATGCTGCTCACCTCCTCGGTTCTGTTAATCACCCATTAGGGGTGTAATGTGGCACGAGGCACAGCCGAGTGCCATATTGCCCCTAGTGGTTGATTGACTGTTAATCTAAATCCTGGGAGTGTGTTATTGCTATTATAAAAATTATTCCTATAACCCCCCTCTCAAGTTGGGAGCTTACCCGGGACCCCTTCAGTGTCTCGATGCCTCCTGTTGCTGCCCGATAGCTCCTGTGGCTAGCCACTTGCCTCCTCACTCCCCCAGCCTTCTCCTGGACTGCTGCCAGGGCCGGGTAGCATTCCAGACTGTTTCAGCACCTCAAAGCACCCAATATGGATGCAGCCAGTGAGCTGCCAGTGTGCTTGCTTCCCTGCCCCCTCAAACTACTGCACAGCAGGGCGGGAAGATCCAGGAAAGGGCACACATTGTTTTGGTGCCCCAGAGCGCCCATGGAAGCTGCAGCACAAGCGCTGCTTGTACTTTCGTCTCCCCAGGCCCATCAGACAGTAAAGGGGCTGGGAGGAACTAAATCAATAAAAATAATAACTCAGATGGCTCCCTGACCCGATCAAAGCCTCCAGTGAGTTGGGGAGTACTGGGATAAAATGGCGGCTGGGGACTGCACGTCCCATGATGCTTTGCGACCAGGGTGCCATTTTCCTGTGACAGCTCCTGCATGGGAGTGCTAAAAACGGAGCTCCCAATGGTGCTCCTGTCTCCCCAAAGTGCCCCCTGGCTCTAGCGACCACCAGATGGGACCAGGAGGGTCCTAACCATGCAGCCGAATGCTGCCAACATGCTTTACTATGCATTATATTTTACTGAGTTAGGCAAGTCTGTATGGGGGCGTCATGTTGGATGTGGTCTGCCTGAAGACAGCAAGGGACCCGATTGGTAGGTGCAGTAGTCTAATCAGGGGTTGGAGCTCAAGACTCTTTTCAGACAATGGGACGTCGAGGATTCAAAACTAACATTCTAGGGTTGACAGTTTAATCCCGAGACAGACTGTGTGAGCTTCTGAAGAGAAAGCATCTGATTTTGACAGCTCCTTATGCTGTCACAGCCTAAAACCTTTTAGTTTGTGCCAAAACAAAATGAGAACTGTGGAATTTGTTGCCAACTGCCTGGTAAATTCCAGAAACAAGGGGATTTACCTCAACCTTTGTAAACTGCCTAGAAATCGAGCAACAAATAGCAGAGACTGCTGGAGAATTATTTATTTGTGTTTCTATGAGGTGAAAACAATCCACTGCCACTCAATCCTGACACAAAAGACTGTGAGTTTTGATAGGGAACCAGAGCTCTGAGGTTCTGCCTGACTGCTGGCCTACCTTCTGAGGTGGGTGAAGGCAAGTCACTCTGTGGGGTGAAGACAGCTGCTGGCCTATCTTTTGAGGTGGGTGAAGACAAGTCCCCCTGTGGGGTGAAGATAGACTGTCATTGCTGACCTACCTTTTGAAGTGGGTGAAGACAAGTCCCTCTGTGGGGTGAAGACAACTGCCAGCGTACCTTTTGAGGTGGGTGAAGAAAGACCTTCAGTGGGGTGAAGACAACTGCCGGCCTACCTTTTGAGGTGAGTAAAGACAAGTCCCTCTGTGGGGTGAAGAGGATCACTGTCAGCATCCACACCAGCCTAACTGTTCTACCCAACTGCCAGTCAGGGGAGACGTCCCCCAATGCCTGCACCACCTGGTCATCTAAAGGTCATGAGTACTGGGTTTACCCAAACAATTGCTTTTTCTAACTGTCCCACTAGCTAGCTAGTTATTTTTCCACCTGTGTTCCTGCACAACCTTAGCTAAGCCCACAGCAACTGTTACAGCCAGAATCATCTGTGTATTTACATCCACTGGTGTAATTTGCAACTGCAGCATCCACCCACTGCAGCGGTGCTGCACCCAGTGTCTACTCATCACAGGCCTGCAACTCTTCATTGTGTGCACACTAAGGTAGTTGGGAGCTCCCACAGGGACTGTGGGGTTAACTGGTGCACCAGTGGGGGGAGAGGGACTGGAACAGAGGGAATACTGGTTTGTAATGTGTGTAAGCACCCTTTGGGTGCTTACTAGTTCATTTTAGGTTAAGTGTAGCTAGGCAGAGAGAGAGTGTGGTGCCATTGAGTCTGGGATATGGTGCTGCCTGCTGAATGCAGGTGGGGCATAAGGGTATAAATAGCAGGAATTTTGGTGCCAGAGGGAGAGACCCAGGGAGAGAAGAGCCAGGGAGGTTTGGCCCACAAGTCTGGCTGGAAGGATGTGGTGATCTGCTTGCTGCCCCAGCCCTCCACCCTTGAAGACCCACGATGTGAGAGCAACGGTTTGGGTGTGCAAAAAAAAGGAGCAATGGAGCGAATTAGACAGGGCCTGTCACTGCACTGGGGAGAAGAAAGAAATGAAAATGAAGGCCCGCCAAGTGAACTTCGGCACCTTGGTAGGGTAAGCACCAATAATGCCTAATGCCCTAAAACAGGCACGTAGCCCGTGGGTGAGTTTAGCTGTTGGGTCAGAATCGTTTACTGTGGGCATGCCCGCTATGACAAATAGGGCCTGGGGTGCAGCTTGGAAGTGGCAGCCCAAGCATTTGAGGGTTTAATGGTGGCAGAATTACCTCTATTCTCCAGGTTGTTGGGCCACTGCAGAGTTGGGACCCATAGGGTGAGCCGCTTATGGAGGCGGGGAAAGTCCATTTGGGGGAGTGATGTTTGGGACTCCAGCGTGGTGGCAGTCTGTTGGGTGATCTGTGTGGCACTGGCAGAAGTCCCCCTAATGAGTCAGTTCAGAGGCTGGAATCGCTGCATGAGCAGAGTGTGTTGGTAGGACTGGGACCAGGTTCGGGGCACCCAAAACCCCAGAATAAGGCCCAGCCACCAGCCGAGGCATCAGCGACTGGATGTCTGAAAGGGTTCTGGTGGTTCAGTTCTTGCTACAATAACATCAATTGAAATGTATGGACAAAAGACCTAGAAGGGAAAGGAAAGTATGCTCCATTAAGAAATAGCCCCCAGTTGGAGAAGGTATAAGATCAGGCTGGTGGAAATGAATGGAAGAAAGTGTAAAGGTTTGGGACAGTAGAGACGTCTCATGCTGTCATAAGCCAGGATAAAGGGTATAGGAATGGAATTTGCCTGAAGAGAGAGTGAAGAGCAAGAAATGTAACTGCTGTAGAAAGAGAGAGAGAGAGAAGAATGAGAGATGAGTCAGTGAATTGTATCAGTTTCAGGCTACCTCATGTAGTGGCCTTTTCAGCCCTAGAAATGCTGCCAGCAATTCTAGCCTTTTTGGCTGCAGGAAGATCTGCATGAAATAAATAGTCTGTTAGCACAAGAGACTGTTACAGTAGATGTCCCAGCTGTGTCTGTGAAAGAAACCCACCGTTTAATACCCCCTGCTCCATGGAGTGGTGGTTACTGTTTTAGAAGTTTAATTAAATAGTTTTTTGCTTGTTGATTCTGAAGTGGACAATGAACTTACTCAAAATGACTGTGCATGCCTGCCTGCTTTCTAATGAACACTGCCTCACAGGTGAAGAGATCTGCTGAAAGAATGGTGCCTGCTTCCCTATTTTGTGACTTCCAGTCACTAAGATCTAAGAACCCAGGTAACGTGTATGTTTGTTTCAAATGTTTTGGGACTAGGTTGCTTGTGTTGTCCTGGTTGTACAGTGCCGCCTCCCAAATATTTACCACCTGGATACCCCTAGACGGAGACATGTGTTACTGTGTTATTTTCATCTGAGTGATTACAGTGTTTATTCTGAGCTGATTTTTGAATGTTTCGCTCCCTTTGCTTCCCATGTTTCCTACCTTACTTTCCAGACCCCAAAATGAACCCCTTTGGTTATTTTTCTGCAATTGCTGAAGTATTTGCCACTATTGTGTAGTGTAATATTTGCATATTTAGAGTGATAAGTTGAGAGGAGAGTGTGTTACTAATCTACTTGTCACTGAGAGGGGGGCTGTATTCATTTCCTGTGGGGGAAGCACCCTGGCAGTTCATTGCTCTAAGGATCCCCATAGGTGGAGGCACCATGCTATTTACAAAGTCAGTTCTAATCACGAACCCAGGTGCCAACCTATATCCCTAGACAGCATCACTTGTGAGTGATTGTGCAGTAGAAGGGTAGTGGTGGTTACAAAATTGGAGGCACCGCTGGAATTTTTGGGCATTTCTGCAGCACCCCTCTTTTTGGTGGGAATAGTCTGGTACCCCCTTCCCCCAACAATTTTCAAAGTCATGATGGATCACACTTCATTGCTAGACTGGTGCAAGGATGAGGACATTAATCCAAAGAAAGCTATTTTTGGTGCAAGGGATCCCTGAAACAACCCCAAGGGACCATCTAGAAAGTATCATAAGCAGCATAAAATGTTTAGGAAAAGTGACTGTACATAGGAGAATTTACAGTTCTGCTCAGCTGGCATTATGTGTTCTAATGGAGTGCAGAGAGGATGTTGATCCTTCCAGGGTGCCTGATCAGCTCACTGCTGATGGAGACCCCACCCCCTGGGTATTAACCACCCATGCAAGCCCAGAATCTCCTTCTGAGGACCCTAAAGAACCAAGTGACTTTGAACAGAAATTGCATTCGGTTTTGGCTGCTGAGGGAAAGACTGTTCAAGATGTCAGAACAATTTTCCAAGAAAGTGAACTGACAAAGACAAAACCCACTGGTGAACCTTGGGTCAGAGGACATGACTGGTCCCCTTACTTGGCTACACCCTATGAACAGTACAGAAGACTGAGTACTTTCTCTGGTGCTACCCCCACTCCTTCCAGGAAGGATGTCTATGAAAGCTGGATGAGTCAAGCCACCCAGATGGAGAAAGTGTGGAAAAGTTCAGATGATGAGAAATGTAAATGTGTAGTTGAAAGTTTGAGAGGTATGGCACTGGATGTAATCCGATCACTGCGAACCAGCCATCCAGAATGCACTGCTAGTGACCATCTTGCCATGCTGAGAAGTACTTTTGGAGCAGTTGAGCGTGAGGAAGACCTCATCTTTCAGCTGGGAGCCATCACCCAGAAAGAGGGAGAGCAGTTGTCCCACTACATGACCAGAGTGGAGACAGTGATTCGTAAAATAGTTGAGGCCGAAGGAGTTACCCCGCACAAGTTGCCCAAATGAGACTTGATCAGATTTTACAAGGAGCTGTGTATTCCCATTCGACTCTGATAACTCTGAGGTTAAAAGAACACAGAGCAGATTTCCCAAATTTCAGGCAGCTACTCAATCAAATGAGGGAGGAAGACTTGCAGGAAGCAATTGCCAATTCACTGCGAGTGCCTACTAGGAAAGCTATCCCCCTGCAGCCTCAAGTTGACAGTAGCCGAGAACAAAGGAATGTCTCAAGCTGTGTTTACAAGGCAATAGTGCTTGAAATACAAACCACAGCAGCATGGTCCTGACCACTTGCACCCGCGATTTGTCTGTCTACACAGCCCCTCTTTGCACCACTGCAATCTGTGCTGGTGAGGGGCCATGCATCCTTGGGGAGCCAAACATCTATTGGTTGCTGTGGAGCAGGCAGTCCACACTGCCACTTAAGCCACTGTAAGCCGCTCACTCCTCTTGGTGCTCCCAGCTTGACAGAGAATCTGGGAACATCTTAGCAAACAGCTTACCCCGATCGGGTATGTGCCTATATAGCACATTTGCACTGGAGCAGCCCGAGCTCACGGGTTACTCCAGTGCAAATGTGGCCATGTAAACAAGGCTTCAGACATGAAAACACAGTTGAATGAACTTACTGAAGCCAGCCCAGTGGCGCAGAGGGCTGAGGCACTGGATGCCTTACCTCAGACAATGCCGGTGACCCAGGTTCGGGAACGGACTTTGGTCATTGGGGAGCCGGCACAGGGAGGGAGGAGGGTGGAAGCAGCATTGAGCAGCCGAAAGGCAGCTCTCCCTCTCCTGGGTGGTTGCCACCACTCTCATAGTCCCGCTGCCTCTGCAGAGGTCCGTGTTCAGCATAGGCAGAGATGCAACACATAGTGGAAGGCACCTTGAGACATGGTGTGTGCGGCTCACATGCGCATTCACCCCCGAGGTATGGGGATGGGTTATGGGGAGAAAATGGGAAAAAAACACTACAAAATATATATGGAAAGAACTTACTGAATGTGTAGAAGCCTTCCAGATGACACAGACACCTCACCCATGAGCCAACTCCTTGCTACCTGGTTGTGGACACTCACTGAATCCTTTATCTGCTCCAAGGGTCAGACCTCAACCTTCTACCTTACCCAGAGATGGACTGTTTTGTTTTCATTGTGGAGAAGATGGACATTTTGCACGAGGGTGCAGCAGGCCTGAGAACCAGCTGCTAGTGGACCAGAAATGGGAAAGATACCAACAGCCGTAGGGAAATGACAATGGAGCCCAGTGAGAAAGCAGCCTGGGAACCCCATACTAAACAGCTCCGTAAGATGGACAAATCCTACTACATCTGTTAAGAACAAGTTGCCATCAGGACTGATGGGTCCTACTCCTACCATAAAAATCTCCATTGAGGGGTACCCATGTGAATCCACATTGAACAGTGAGTCACAGGTCACCATCATCTACCGATCCTTTTACCAGACCTACCTGAAGCATTTGCCTTTGCAACCTTTAGAGGGACTTTCTGTGTGGGGGTTGAGCAATGCCATATACCCTTAGGATGACTACATCACTGTGCAAATTGAATTTCCAGAGATTTTGGCTAGAGTCCTTCAAAGGACTAACACCTTAGCCCTCATTTGTCCTGACGCCCAGATATTTGACAGGACACCTGTGTTGATTGGGACAAATGCCAATATGTTTGGACACCTGGCTCACTTATGCCTGCAGAAGGCAGGGGAAAGAAACTTTACTGATTCATGCCACTGTGAGTACCGTAGAGGGAGACCATGGTCTGCAGCCATCCTGAGGGGATTGTCGGAGTCATCAATAAAGATGGAAAGAGCCTTTGATTGTACCTCAGAGCTAAGTGCCTGGTGGAAGGAGCTCTGGATTGCCATGAATCTCTGTCAGACCAGATCATAATTGTGGAATCACCAGGAAGAGGTTTGCCCAGTGGTCTGATCGTTCAAGAGGTGTGCTACCTGGAACTGAAGTGATGGTAAAAATAATTAACATAAAGTTAAAGAACGAGACTCACAAAGATCTGATGGTGCATGTTGGTACAGTACTAGCCAACCTGTACACTGCTGATGTGGTCATGGCCACATCCTGTCAGGAGAAGATTACTTGACTGGATAAAGGGGTTTTCAATTTTGGTTTGTCTCTTATTCCTCCCAGTTGGAAGAACCAATTACAAAAGGAATTGGCCAAATGGTCAGATGTTTTCTCCTGCCATGAATGGGATCTAGGATATGCCAAAGGGGAAGAGCATCATATAAGCCTACATGATGACCCCCCCATTCAGAGAAAGGTCAAGAAGCTTGGCGCCCACTGACATTGAAGATGTTAGGCGATATCTGTAAGAACGCTTGAAGGCAGAGATCATAGTCGAGTCTCGCAGCCCCTATGCTTCACCTATAATGGTGGCCTGGAAAAACAATGGTGCCATAAGAATGTGTATTAGTTATTGCACCCTTAACCAGGAGACAGCGACTGATCAACGCACCATGCCTAGAGTAAAAGATGCCTTAGACAGCCTCACAGATATTAGATGGTTCTCCATTCTTGACTTACGCAGTGGTTACTACCAAATATCGATGGCTGAGGAAGATAAGGAGAAGATTGCCTTTATCTGTCCACTTGGATTTTATCAGTTTGAGCATATGCTGTAAGGGATATCTGGTGCCCCCGCAACTTTCCAGCACCAGGTGGAGAAGGTGGTGAGTGATATGAATCTCCTAGAGGTCTTAGTTTACCCAGATGACCTGATAGTGTTTGGGAGAACACTGGAAGAACATGAAGCCCGACTACTAAAGGTACTGGACTGATTGAAGGAACATGGCTTAAAGCTCTCCCTGGACAAGTGTCAGTTCTGTCAGGCTTACATGAAGTATGTGGGAGATATTGTTTCCGATCAAGGTATCAGCACTGATCCAGAAAAAGTGAAAGCTCTTACTACCTGGCCGAGGCCTACCAACTTGAAAATGCTTCAATCTTCCTTGGGTTTTTGTGGATACTATGGGAGATTTGTGAAAAACTACTCCTCAATGGTGACGCCTTTGCACAGACTAACTCAGGGATATCCTCTGACTCAGAAGAGCAAATGTCTAGAAGCCATAAAGACATCCCCCAGTGAATATTTCAAGACCACTGAACCTTTTAGGCACCGATGGACTGCTGAATGTGAGAAAGCTTTTCAAGAAAGTATTCGACTCCTAACCAAAGCTTTTGCTGACTACACCAAGCCATACATCCTTCACATTGATGCCAGCATGGAAGGATGGAGTGTCCTACTCTACCAAGAGAACGAAAAGGGTATTAGACCAGTCGCCTATGCCAGTCGCAGTTTGACTCCCTTTGAAAAGAATTGTCCAGCCCATAAGTTAGAGTTCCTTGCACTGAAATGGGCTGTGACTGATCAGTTCTGTGAGTATCTGTATGGAGCCAGATTCATTGTACTGACTGACAGTAACCCACTGACGTGTGCTGACAACTGCCAAGATGGATGCCACTGGGCACAGATGGATCTCTGCCCTGTCTACAATTTCTGCTTGCAGTATTGTCCTGGATGAAACAACATAGATGCAGATGTACTGTCCAGACACCCTTATCATACTCCTCTCATGGAGGGGCTCTGGGCCTATGTATCAGAACACAGAGTGAAAGCAGTTTGCCAGATGATGGTGCCTGATGACCGACCCACTATCACCAACCCAGGCCAAGCTGTGGACCCGCTTGGTGTGCATCCTGATGCTATACCAGAAGTGTACACACGTTTCACCACACTGCAAAATACCTCATTGCCTCAATTATGTCCTGCAGATTTAAGACTAGCACAGCGAACAGATCCTTGTTTGAGGGACATCATCTTAGCCAAAAGAAAGGGCTTGTCAACCTCTCAAGTGAAATCGAATCTGCCTGATGTACTGTTTCTCCTGAGGGAGTGGAACAAGTTTTCATCAAAGCATAGACTGTTGTATCGTATCTCCAAAACCCATTTTTCCAACTAGCAGCTAGTGCTTCTCAAAAGTATCAAAAAATGATTTTGCAATCACTTTGTGAAGACATGGGACATTTGGAATTAAGACTTTGAGCCTTGTACAGGACCGCTTCTACTGGCCACGTATGACCATGGAAGTGGAAAGACATGTTTCTACCCCTGGCTCTCACTCTTTCCCTATTTCCTGCTGCACCCACCCTTCCCTGTCCACTCCAGCCTGGCTAAAGTCCCACCCTATCCATAGCAGTGTCCCAATTATCTACCCTTCCTCCGTCATTATCATAATAAACAAGTACATGACAGCCATCGTCACTTTCTGTGGTTTTAGCTTAATTTTTCCCCCAGTCGTCAGTAATATATCCCTCCTCTTCTTTATCTCTCTAACCTGCCACCCCATACATGGCCTCTTTCCCCTATATGTGTAGTTGCTGGCTGCCTCACTCAAAAGATCTCTGCTTATAACCCCTGTATGCCTATGGTTGATTGTACATCTGCTGACTTCTTCAATTGTAAAATAATGCTGTTCTTTTTTTTTATTATTTATTTTAACCTTGTACTGTACTGTATACACTGTATATACTTTTTCTTCCTTGTATATTATTGCTTTTTGTATACCTGCTTCTGTACTGTACTTTGATGTATTCATGACCCGGTCCACCTTGCAAATGAGCCTTGCTCAATGGTGCCCGCCTGGATAAATAAAGATATTCATTGACTGAAAAGCTGTGAAAGTTCCATCACCCGTAAGACTATACCCAAATGAGCAGCTCCTCTTGTAAACATTACCAGTAGTGGGCCGACGGACCTGGTCTGTATGGACTTTCTTTCCCTTGAACCTGATCGGAAGGAGACCAGTAACATTCTAGTAGTAACTGATCACAACACCCGCTATGCACAGGCTTTCCCCACAAAAGACAAAAAGCAACCACTGTGGCTAAAGTTTTGTATGAAAAGTATTTTGTACATTATGGACTCCCCAAACGCCTGCACTCTGATCAAGGGAGAGACTTTGAGAGCTGCTTTATCAAAGAACTCGCAAGCATTTTGGGCATCAAGAGTCTCATACTACTCCATGCCACCCTCGAGGTGACCCTCAGCCTGAATAATTCAATAGAACACTGCTTAATATGCTGGGAACATTGGATCCTAACAGAAAGCCATACTGGAGACAGCAAGTACCTTTCCTAATCCATGCCTACAACTATACTAACAAGCATTTGTCAATGCCGAATGTTTGCTTACTGGCATTGGTAGTGGTAGTGTAGAAGTTACAGAGCTGCGTAATAGGAATGGCAGTGAAGTATTGAACTGAAGCCAACCCCACCACCACCCTACAGAGAGTGACAGGCATTGGGGTGTGAATTTGGGTCGTCAGGCACAACGGCCACGCCATTTCACCACACCCCACTCTGCAGAGACTGACAAGTGTCACGTGTTCCTTGGGTCTTTGTCTTTATGCGTACCCCATTTCATTAGGAAATATGGTGAGATGGAGCGATAGAGAATGGGTGAAGTTTGGGGCTGAAGAGTCCAAGGCATACCTCGGCCTCTCAGTGACTGCAGGGTGTGGAATGGTATGAGCATCACAGGCAAGAATCCCAAGTCACACCCCTGATTCCTGTCATTCTCTATAGGGTTGGGCGATTTAGTTGAAAAGCCTAATACCTCAGGCATTCATTGGTATTTTAACTCCAAATTTTCAACATGTTTGTTTTGTGACCCCACCTCATGAACAGGGGGAATATCAGTTTGGTAGCCGAAAGCTGCTTATGCACAGTGACTACGGATTTAGCACCACAGGTGCAAAATATTCGAACAGGATGTAAAAATGACAGCTGTACTCTTTCATGGGGAGGTGTAAAAATGGCTATGTTGCAAATGTGTAGTAAAAATATTTAAAAATGGTGAAGTCATGAGCGACATAGAAACCGTGCAACGACAATTGCTATATAAATAGGTTGGGATATTTTATAGCAGATTGTCAACTCAGGCATTTTGGTGCCTCCGATCATGAACAGTGTCACTGTGATTTTCTTTATTCTGTGCCGAACAATGATTTCCCACAGCGACTACGCATCTCTGCACTGAAAGTGTAAAACACCGCCATGTTGTGAAAATGGCAGCTGTACTGTTCATAAGGAAGTGTTGAAAATGCCACTAGTGAAAATCTGGACTGAAAATATTACAAAGTCATGAACTAACGAGGATGCGTGGAAACTGCACAATGCTCACTGTAACACAGTCATTTTATGGACTTTTGTCACCAAATTTTCAGCATAGCCATTTTAAGACCTCTGCTCATGAACAGTGTAACTGTGATTTTCTTAATCTGTCCTAAACATTGCTTTCGAGACACCAACAGCACCATTATGCGCTACATGTGCGATAACACATTTTGGGTGACGGGAAAAATTGCAGCTGTACTGTTCATAAGGAAGTTTAATAAAATGGACATGTTGAAAATCTAGAGTGAAAATATTAAATTTGCAAACTTACGAGCATGCATAGGAACTGTGCAACACACGCTAGTAAAAGTCATTTTTAGGCATTTTTTCACCAAATTTTCAACATAGCCATTTTAAGACCTCTGCTCATGAACAGTGTCACTGTGGTTTTGTTAATGTGTCCCATACATTGAGTTTGCACACCGACTGCGCCATTGTGCGCTACATGGGCGGAAACACGTTTTGGGCAGGATGTGAAAATGACAGCTGTACTGCTCATAAGGAGGTGTGGAAAATGGCAATGTTGGAAATCTGGAGGAAATATTGAAAATTCGCAAACCTACAAGCGTATGTGGAACTGTGCAACGACACTCGTAAAACAGTCATTTTAGGAATTCTGTCACCAAATTTTCAACATTGCCATTTTAAGATCTCTGCTCATGAACAGTGACACTGTGATTTTCTTTAATGTGTCCCATATGACTGAGTTCTAAGATAACGACTGCGCCATTGTATGCCATATGGCGGAAACACGCTTTGGGTGAGATGAAAATGACAGCTGCACTACTCATAAGAAGGTGTGGAAAATGGCAATGTTGAAAATCTGGAGTGGAAATATTGAAAATTCGCAAACCTACGAGCGTGCCTAGGAACTACGCAATGCACACTCGTAAAACAGTCATTTTTAGGAAATTTTCACCAAATTTTCAACATAGCCATTTCAAGACCTCTGCTCATGAACAGTGTCACTGTCATTTTCTTAATTTGTCCCGTACATTGATTTCGCACACCGACTGCGCCATTCGGCACTACAAGGGTGGAAACACATTTTGGGTGAGATGTGAAAAATGACAGCTGTACTACTCATAAGACAGTGTGGTGAAATGGCAATGTTGAAAATCTGGAGTGAAAATATTGAAATTTCGCGAACTTACGAGCCTGCGTAGGAACTGCGCAATGCAGCGCCTTAAACAGTCATTTTTGGAATTTGCACCAAATTTTCAACATGGGAGTTTTGGGCCCCCTTCTCATGAGTGTTGTCACTGTCATGGCGGTATTCGGTCCCGAAGGGTGATTTTGCAGTCACTGCGCGAAATCACCCTTTGAGCCCGAATAACGCCATGACAGTTACATCACTCATGAGAAGGGGTCCCAAAAACCCCATGTTGAAAATTTGGTGCAAAAATTCCCCAAAATGCCTGAGATATGCACTAAAGTTGAACCCCTCCTATCTAGCCCATTATACAGCTTACCGGCATTTCTCAGTTCGTGGGTCGGCTTTGAAGAGTGCAGACATGTTTCTGGTCCACCAAGACTGCCACGCCGGAGTCCGGAGGTGAGTATGGGGTGAGGGGGTGTGGGAGGCTGATGCGCAGGTGGGTGCGGGTTGTGGGAGGGGGTTCGAGACGCATTGCTGGGACCGCTTTTGTTTTACAGGTTAAAACAAAAAAAGACTGTGGATCGTTGCCACGCTTGGGGTGGGCCCAGCATGGCACAAGGACTTTGGGGGCGTTCAGCTGACGGGGATTGGGCACCTGACGGCAACAAAATAAAAAAATAAAAACCTCGTGGACGTTTGCCACACTGGGGTGGGCTCCCAGCATGGCACAAGGACTTTGGGAGTTCAGCCGATGGGGATTGGGCACCCCATCGAAAATGACTGATTGCCACGCTGGGTGGGCTCCCAGCGTGGCACCAACTACTGGGGAGACGATGCAGCTCAGCCAACAGGGGATTGGGCACCCAGTCGGCTATACGCTGCGTGCGGGGGGCGCGCACGCCTGCAGCTGGGGGGGGAGCTGCGCGTGAGCAGCTTCTTATCGCTGCTCACTCAAGCGTAGCTCCCCCTTTCAACTGTATGCCACTGCATTTTGGAGCGTGTCATAGACAGCTCCAAAATGCATTGGCTTACAGGTGCCGCGCCTGCCAGCACAGTGCCTGAATTGGAGGAGGAGGTGACACACCTCCGAAATCTCCGATGATGGCACTATGTTTCTTGCACATGCATGCAAGCAAACATAAAAATGACTCAACTGGGTTCTCACCCTATTTTCTAATGTTCAGGCAAGAAGCCAGGCTTCCAATGGACTTATGTTTTCAGGTGTCCGCAGATGGCACTCTACCAGAAACACACTTGGAGTATACCAGGAAGCTGCGTGCACAACTGACAGAAGCCTACCGGGTGGCCCAAGAAGCACCTGTGAGGTCTGGTTTAGCAAACAAAAACAGATATGACTATAAGAACAAGCTCTTCAGCCAGGGGACAGAGTATTGATTTGGAACTGGGGGATCCCAGGCAAACACAAGATTCAGAACCGATGGAAACCTGATCCCTGTGTAATTGTGGAACAGCTTCCAAACCAGTGTACTGACTAAGAATGGAAAGAGGAAACCTCATGGTTAAAACGCTGCATTGAAACCACCTCTTGCCAAATTGGTCAACTGTTACCTCTACTTGTTAATTCAGTACCTCTCTTACCACCATGGAGACTGGTCACTAGAAATAAGACTAGGCAAAGAAGAAATAGTCACGCTCAACTGCCATTACCTGTTGCCCCACCTGGGCCCCTCAGTCTGATGTGGTCAACAGTAGCTCTGAGAATGAAGAACCTTACATTTGTCCAATACCACATCAGTACTGGCCTGCACAATTCCCCATGGACTTTCCACTTTCACCACCTGGAGGGAGTAAGATGAGTCATTCCATGCCATTGAATCCAGTTGCAGTACCCTTTGTTCCGACTGACGCTGGGTCCACAGTCATGAACCATGTTCCAAATACAGTGGTTGTTGAGACTCCAATAGTAGAACCAATCCAGGACATTGAAAGATTTGAACCAACTGTGGCAGAGTATGCAGAAGCCATCAATGACCCTGATCAGATCATTGCCAAGGAACTTGTGGTACCCCACCGCTCTGGAAGAGAAGTCAAGCACCAAGTAAAACTCACTTATCGTGTCCCCTCTGATCTCCCTGTCAGTGTGGTGCATAAAAAGGTTAATCTGCTGCCAAGCACGCTATTGTTGCCCCTTTGTGTTGCCCTCAAGTCAAAATAGGGAGGTGTACATGTAAACCATGGTGGTTAAGTAATTATACCAGTGAATGCCCTGTGTTTTGAGAAATGCAATGCTAATGTTGGTCAGATAGAATGCACGTGTGTTAGACAGAAACGTTTAGACAGGAATCAGGTGTATTAGATAGCCTGTGATGTATTGTTTTGCAATGTTTGATGTTTCAGGCCTTGACGAGGACACCAAGGATTTCAGTGGGGAGAGAACGTAACCCCTCCCCAAGTTGGGAGCCTACCTGGGGCCCCTTCAGTGTTCTGATGCCTCCTCCTCCTGCTGCTGCCCGATAGCTCCTGTGTTGAGCCGCTTGCTTCCTCACTCTACCGGCCCGCTCCTGGACTGCTGCTAGGGCTGGCGAGCACCTCAGAGCACCTGATGTGGATGTGGCCAGTGACCTGCCAGTGTGTTTGCGTCCCTGCCCCCTCGAACTGCTGCACAGTGGGGTAAGGAGCACCAGGAAAGGCCTCAAATTGTTTTGGCACCCCAGAGAGCCCATGGAAGGTACGGCACAAGCGCCACTTATACATTCCTCTCCCCAGCCCCATCAGACAGTAAAGGGGGATGGGAGGAACTAAATTAATAAAAATCATAACTTTCAGATGGCTCCCTGATCCAAGCCTCCAGTGGGTCAGGGAGTACTGGGTCAAAATGGCGGCAGGGGACTACAAGTCCCATGGGGCTTTGCGGCCAGAGTGCCATTTTCCCATGACAGCTCCTGCTGGGGTGCGCTAAAAATGGAGCTCCCAATGGGGCTCCTGTCCCCCCAAAGTGCTCCCTGACCCTAGTGACTACGAGATGGGACCAGAAGGGTCTTAACCATGCAGCCAAATGCTGCCAACACGCTTTACTATTTATTATATTTTACCTAGTTGGGCAAGTCTGTATGGGGCAGCCATGCTGGATGTGGTCTGCCTGAAGACAGCAAGGGATGCAATTGTTAGCTGCAGTAGTCCAATCAGGGGGTGGAGCTCAAGACTCCTTTCAGCCAATGGGACGTCGAGGATTCAAAACTAGCATTCTGGGGTTGACAGTTTAACCTTAAGAGAGACTGGGTGAGCTTCCAAAGAGAAAGCATCTGATTTTGACAGCTCCTTGTGCTATCACAGCCTAAAACCTTTTAGTTTGTGCCAAAACAAGCTGAGAACTGTGGACTTTGTTGCCAACTGCATGGTCAATCCCAGAAACAATGGGATTTACCTCAGCCTTTGTGAACTGCCTCGAAATTGAGCAACAAATAGTAGAGACTGCTGTAGAATTATTTATTTATGTTTCTGTGAGGTAAAAAGAATCCACTGCCTCTCAGATCCTGACACAAAAGACTGAGTTTTTACAGGGGACCAGAGCTCTGAGGTCCTGCCCGCCTGCTTAACTGCTGGCCTACCTTCTGAGGTGGGTGAAGACAAGTCCTACTGTGAGATGAAGACAGCTGCTAGCCTACCTTTTGAGGTGGGTGAAGACAAGTCCCTCTGTGGGGTGAAGACAACTGCTGGCCTACCTTTTGAGATGGGTGAAGACAAGTCCCTCTGCAGGGTGAAGAGGATCACTGTCAGCAGCCACACCAGCCTAACTGTTATACCCAACTGCCAATCAGGGGAGACATCCCCCAACGCCTGCACTACCTGGTCATCTAAAGGTTGTGAGTACTGGGTTTACCCAAACAATTGTTTTTTCTAACTGTCCAGCTAGCTAACTAGTTAGTTTTTTTACCCGGGCTTCCTGCGCAACCTTAGCTAAGTCCACAGTAACCATTACAGCCAGGATCATCTGTGTATTTACATCCACTGGTGTAATTTGTAATTTGCGACTGCAGCATCCACCGGCTGCAACGGTGCTGCACCAAGTGTCTATTCATCACAGGCTTGCAACTCCTCATTGTGTGCACACTAAGGTAGTTGGGAGCTCCAACATGAACTGTGGGGTTAACTGGTGCACCAGTGGGGGGAGAGGGACTAGGACAGAGGGAATACTGGTTTGTTATTTGTTACTGTGTTATTTTCATCTGAGTGATTACATTGTTTATTCTAAGCTGATTTTTGAATGTTTTACTCCCTTTGCTTCCCTTGTTCCCTACCTTACTTTCCAGACCCCAAAATAAACCCCTTTGGTTATTTTTCTGCAACTGCGGAAGTATTTCCCATTACTGTGTAGTGTAATATTTGAATATTTAGAGTGATAAGTTGGGAGGGGAGTGTTACTAATCTACCTGTCACCGAGGGAGGGGGCTATATTCATTTCCTGTGGGGAAGCACCCTGGTAGTTCACTGCTATAAGGATCCCCATAGGTGGAGGCACCGCACCATTTACAGAGCCAATTCTAACCACGAATCCAGGTGCCAACCTATACCCCTTAGGTAGCACCACTTGCGACTAGTTGTGCAGATAGAAGGGTAGGGGTGGTTACATTCCAAAAGAAGAGTGTTATAAGTGTACCTTTTGAATGTTTTCCTCATTGAGAGGGATATTTTTAATAAAATAGTTCTTCCACCAACAGTTTAAGAATACTGGTTCAGAATCAGAATGCATAATTCCAGTCATTCAACAGTGCTAGAGGATGGAATGCTAACTGGAAGAATTCATGTGCCATGGTGATCAGGCTGTACATGACAGTGTAACAGGGATTAATGTAAGGCTGTAAGAATATTTTTTTATGCATGTCAGTCCGTAGAACGGACCTGGTTCCCTAATCTCGGGATGGGATTCTACACAAGGCTTTAAAGAGAGGTTATGTCAAGGAGGAGGCTGCTTGGGGACAGGGACTCGGGGAGTTACCCTTGATCTATCCAGAAGCTGGGCTCCAACCTGGCCAGCTACCCATTGATCACATAGGCTAGCAAGCTGCCATCGAAATAGTGGGCCGAAGAGGCAAAGGTGAGGCTCACGAATTAGGGACTTCCCCCCTGGATGCTCCCCGGTCTCCCTGGTGGAACGGTCAACAGACAGGAAAATATTACATCTTTATTTGGTATTGGGATTCTGCAATGTGAGAGCTTTATAAATAGTGGGACCAGACCATGGAATTTTGCTATGACAAGAAATGGACACAGTAATAATGTTATATGCTAAGACTATACACGAAATGCAGTTGATATTTATAATTTTTTTTCTTGTACCAGCCTCCTTGGAAAAGTTTAATAAACACTTAAGTGTAAAAAAAAACAGGCTGTAAGAATCCTTACAGCCAATCAGATTGCAGCATTTCTGAGACTCTTTTTATTATAAGTATGATTCACTATTCATAACTCTGTAGCTGTACTCTTCTTCAAAAAAGTAAACATGAGTTCAACACAATATACAAACCATGAAAGTCATGGGAAATTTCAAAAGGCTTCAAATAAACAACTGTTATAATTGAATATGAACTTGTATAATTAATATGGAAGTCCTCTTTAAGCACTGCGGTATGATGTAGTTCATGCAGAATTCCAAAGAACGTCGTATCAGTAACATGCAATTTAATATGAACTCTTTTGTAGTTATGGTATGCTATAAATTGCAGTATATAACAACATTGTATCGTGATGCTGGAAAGACTTCAGTCTTCTCCTGCTGCATCACTGAGACTATCCAGACTGACTAAGGATCCAGGTATAACAGCTGGAATTTTACGCCTGTTAATGCTGTATAACCCTCAGTGATTTTCATAATCAAATAATGTATCAAATGATCCTTTTTGGAAATTCATATTACTGTAGTTAAGTTCCTTGTCTGGTTGATTTGACTGTTACAGAGCTACACCGCAAATAGTGAGTTACAAGGAGAGTCCTCAGGGGAGCAACAATCCTTTTTAAGGTCTTCCAGATCAACTCCTGTCAACTGGCTATCCAGTACAGCATCGCACTCCTCAGAAAAAGAACTCTGTGTCCAGTGGTACTGTCCAGCACTACAGAAGCCAGCAAAAGATGCAGCACAACCCATGGTAAAGGATTATTTATTATCTGTTTAGTTTTTCATTAAGTTCTATGGTTTTATCAGGAAAAGCATACTGAGCTGGTATTAGCTTGTTTCCAGATATGTTCTAGGGCAGTGGGAAATGAGGAAGTGAAACACAGAAACATAGACTTTGATGGCAGATAAGGACCACTTGGCCCACCTAGTCTGCCCATTTCCCTACCTACAGGATAAGCCGCAGATCCTAGTTAACCAACAGCCTATTTCTTCTTACCCCCCACAAGAATTGCCTTATGTCTGTCCCATGTATTCTTGAATTCTCCCACAGTTTTAGACCCCACAACCTCCTCAGGAAGGCTGTTCCATGCATCCACTACCTTCTCTGTGAAAATATACTTCCTCACATTGCCCCTGACCGCCCCCATCTTTAAATTGTGTCCCCTTGTTCTTGCATGTCTCTTTTTCTGAAAGATGCTACCCTCTTGGACTTTGTTGTTTCCACTGAGGTACTTAAACGTTTCTATCATGTCCCCCATCTCCCTCCTTTCCTCAAGGGTATACATATTAAGCTCTTTTAGTCTCTCCTCATATTGCTTCTCTTGCAGACCCTGCACCATTCTAGTTGCCCTCCTCTGGACTGCCTCTATCCTGTCTATGTCCTTGCGGAGATGGGGTCTCCAGAACTGGACGCAGTACTCCAGATGGAGTCTCACCAACTGTCTGTACAGAGGGATAACAACTTCCTGTTTTCTGCTGGTGATGCCTCTTCTTATGCATCCCAGTATACCCCCAGCTCTCCCTACTGCCGTCTCACATTGCTTGCTAACCTTAAGGTCATCTGATATGATTACCCCCCAGGTCCCTTTCCTTTTTTGTTTTTGTTACTACCTTCCCCCCATTGTGTAATCTTCCCTTGGGTTTTTGTTTCCCAGGTGCATTATTTTGCACTTCCTCACATTGAATCCTAGCTGCTGTACTTTCGACCATTCCTCCAACAATTCTTTCCTTCAGAAGTGATTCCATCACTTTCTCTATCACAGAGGTCAAACTGACAGGTCTGTAGTTTTCTGCCTCTGTCTTGGTCCCACTTTTGTGAAGGGGAATCACACTTGCCTTCCTCCAGTCCTCAGGTACCACACCATCCTCCCATGAAAGGGTAGTCAGTGGTTTCACTAGTTCTCCCCTTAATTCTTTTAGAATTCTGGGGTGAATTTCATCAGGCCCCATTGCTTTGTCCACCTTCAGTCTTAGGAGTTCTTTCAGAACTCTTTCTTCTGTGAAAGGATTGGGATCGACCCCCCTATCCAGAGTGCTTCTGTTAATTGGATTAGGCACCTCCCCCTCCTCTTTTGTGAATACTGAGCAGGAATATTCGTTCAGTATCCCTACTTTTTCACTATCCCCCTCTGCCCACCCACCGTTCATTCTATTCAGCCTCACTATCCCTCCCTTTGTCTTTCTATGCTCCCTGGTGTTCCTATAAAAGGTTTTATCCCCCTTCTTAACTGAGTTGGCTATCCTTTCCTCAGTTTGGGCCTTTGCTATTCTGACTTCCCTCCCTGCTTCCTTCTGCCTTAACTGGTACAGCTCTCTGTCCTGCTCCTTCTGTGTTTCCTTATACTTCCTGAATGCTATCTTTTTCTCCCTGACTTTCCCCGACACTTCTTTTGAGAACCATAGTGGCTTTTTCTTTTGTTTTGATTTGTTTTTTTGCTTCACACAAAGGCTTGTTGCCTCTGTGATGGCAGTTTGATGATTCCCCATTGTTGCTCCACTCCTCCTCCTTCTAGCCTGTTTGCTAGTGCTTTTCTGAGGTACTCTCCCATCTTGCCAAAGTGGCCCTCCTGAAGTCCAGTACCTTCACTTTTGTATGGCTTGACTCTGTAGCTGAGTTTAACGTGAACCCCACTGTTTGATGGTCACTTGTTCCCAGATGGCAACCCACTTCTAGATCTGAGATCCTCTCACTGTCCCCATTTGAGAGTACAAGGTCTAAGATTGCTCCCTCACAAGTGGGTTCTGAAACTAGCTGTTTGAGGCATGCCACCTGTAGGGCATCGAGAATGGCCCTGCTCTTGGATATGGCTGCAGCAAGTGTGCTCTAGTTAACATCTGGCATATTCAGATCTCCCATCAATAGTATCTCCCCTTTCTCTGCCATCCTAAGAATGCCTTCTATCATATCCTTGTCCACTCCCTTCCCCTGACCTGGGGGTCTGTATACAACCCCTGTGCGGATTGTGGTGCCACTTCCAGTCTCCAAGGTGAACCACAGTGCCTCATCTCCTCCCTGTTTACTCTTTTGTTCAGTTGCTTTTATCCCTTCCTTTACATAGAGAGCTACTCCTCCCCCTCTTCTCCCCCCCCCCGTCTCTCCTGTAGGTTACATACCCTGGTATGTTAACATCCCAGTCATGGTTCTCTGTGTACCATGTTTCTGTGACTGCTACGATATCCAGGCATCCCTCTTCCATCAAGGCCACCAGTTCAAGTGCACCAGAACAAGAGGGCATGCAACAAAGCTAGAAGGGTGAAGTTCAGGAGGGACATGAGGAACTACTGCTTCACTGAAAGAGTGGTGGATGCCTGGAACAACATCCTGCCAGAGGAAGTGGGGGCAAAAACAGTGGGGGTTTCAAACATACATGGGATTGGTATAGTGGAATACTGGTAAATAAGCAGGGTAGGTCGCCAGAGACCACTTAGGGTCTGCAGAGACAGACAGGCAGAGAACATCTGGAAAGATTGGGTGGGCCAAGTGGTCCTTTTCTGCTGATACATTCTATGCTTCTATGAAAGAGTACAGGGCAGTGCAGTACTGTACAGTACAGTATTCAAGCCAGTAGGCACAAAAAGGCACAGAGCCGTATAATATCACACTTAACACAGCAGCATGAGATGAATTACAGCAAACAATGAGAGTACCATGCAGTAGCATGCAAAACAAGGTACCAAATATTGCTTTTAAAAGAAAAATGGAAAGGTAACTTATTAGCAAATAAATCAGCAAATCCAGGGGCAGGAACTGCAGTGTATAGACATTACTGTGCAAGGTACCCCTCAGTGATAGTGTGTAACATGCCAAACAGAAGAGCTCTGTGTTTTGTCCAGATTCAGTATGTTAGGATAATGTATTTAAACCCAGTTCTAATCAGAAAGATGGTAACACATGTTCTATAGAATTTCAGTGGTAAGGACAGCAGAATGCATGTAATTGTAGTTCAGAAGATTTTTGCAAAGTCTTGAATTGAGAAAATGCAGCAAAAAAGGCACTGGGAGATACATTTTAACAACTAAAAATGTTACTAAAGTAAAAGAGATGGCAGCCACTTGATGGCTGAATGCTAAACACTGAACAGGACACTGTGGCATTGTACGTCAGCAAGTGTCAGAGTATGGTGGGTGGTCCTGATTGCAGCCTGCTGCTTCACACTGGGCAGACATGCTTTTCTGTCTTGAACTGAATCCCAACAAGGTGGGGGTGAGACAAAGGTCAAAAACCAACAGTGGCCTGAAACAGATTAAGCTGCTCTGCTGTATTCACTTGAACCTCTGAGTACCACCCCCCACCCCCGCCGTTGAAAAGGTTTGTGTTGGCTCGGCCCTGGCTGGCTTTTCCAACTTCCCCAGCCATAGGGTAAATCCAGGACTGTATATGAGGAGACAGGCTGTGGGTATCTAGAAGTCAGTGGGTACTGCTGTGTTACACATGGGATCCAGTGCTTGTGGACACGATCAATGAGATCTATGCCCATTGGGAGTGGAAGGGAAAAACAGTAAAAAAAAAAAAAGTTAAGGGGTTATCTTTTTTATCTACAGTAACTTGATAAATGTATTCCTTGGCTTTAAGCTGCAGCCCACTGGCAGAAGTGCAGGCATTGATGTTCGCTGAAGTCTTGGGGGCTCTACCAAACCCATCCGAAAAGGCAGCTTGGATCTGACCCATCTCTGTCATCAGCTTATGTGAGAAGCCAGCCAGTGCATGTGCTTGCAGAAGAGGAACTGTTTTGCACTTTAGAAAATTGGACTAAGAAAGGATTGTGTCTTGGCTGGATCCTCAAAAACAGTCCAGAAAGAATCTCCAACTCCTGCACGTACTTCAGCTCTCTTTGAGTGACCATAGCCCAACTACAGCAACTGGAAATGCAGTTCTTTAAAGCTGTCATCAGACTATATCAGTGTCAAAATGTAAAGCAAATTTGACACAAATTATAACTAGAACTCAGCCAATTGTAGTCAAATGTAATAAATTCAACTAGTAAATAAATAACTCATCCCGTGCAACAGATTTATATGGACCTACTTCTCCAGCAAAATCAAGTAAACATGCATTGTGTTACTCCCCTCCAAAAAAAGTAAGGAGACAGCAACATGAATGGCTATCACCCAATTTATTCCTAAGCGTGCTCCTAATTCTGTGTGGTTTTTCAGCCCTAATTTCTGGGCTCCTAGGCTTCTTAAGCAGGGTTGCTTATTTCTGTGGTGTGAATTATTCACTTCTGTGATAGAATGCAGACAAGCCACTGGCTAAGATGTCATGAGATGTCATCAATGACAACAGCTGCTGGGCATAGAAGAGGGCTTCATGATAAAAAAAAGAGTAGAAGAGTGCCAGTTACTATGAAACAAGCATTTGTCAATACCGAATGTTTGCTTGCTGGCATTGGTAGTGTAGAAGTAACAGAGCTGCATAATAGGAATGGCAGTGAAGTACTGAACTGAAGCCAACCCCACCACCACCCTGCAGAGAGTGACAGGCATCGGGGTGTGCTTTTGGGTCGTCAGGCATAACGGCCACGCCAATTCACCACACCCTACCCTGCAGACACTGACAAGTGTCATGGTGTGCCTCAGGGTCTTTGGCCCTTATGCGCACCCCATTCCATCAGGAAATACGGTGAGATGGGTGCCGTATAGGAGAATGGGGTGAACTTTGGGGCCGAAGAGTCCAAGGCATACTTCGATGCCTCTCACTGGCTGCAGGGTGTGGAATGGTATGAGCATTACAGGCAAGAATCCCAAGTCACACCCCCGATGCCTGTCATTCTCTACAGGGTGGGGCGTTATGGTTGGAAACCCTAACACCTCAGTCATTCGTCAGTATTTTCACTCCAAATTTTCAAAATGTATTTTTTGTGACCCCTGCCTCATGAACAGTGGCAATATCAGTTTGTTAGCGGAAAGCTGCTTATGCACAGCGACTACGGCATTTAGCACCACAGGTGCAAAAACACATTCCGAACAGGATGTGAAAAATGACAGCTGTACTGTTCATGGGGAGGTGTAAAAAATGGCAATGTTGCAAATCTGCAGTAAAAATATTAAAAAAACTGAAGTCACAAGCGTGCACAGAAACTGTGCAACGCACACCCGTAACGTAATTAGTTTGGGGATTTTTTACAGCAGATTGTCAACACAGGCAGTCTTCCTGGACTAAGTCTCCATCACTCATTCACACTAGTGGGATAGCGCCGGAGGCGCTAGGACCAAGCGGGAGCCAAAAATTTTCTGAAGGGCCGGCGCTGAGGTAGGACCACGCACGCGCGGCACCGCGAGACGAGTCAATCTCGGCATTGACCCTCCAACCGCTTCAGTTCCTTTTCTCCCACCGTCGAGTGCGCTTGGATGTCGACGTCGCTCGTCTGGCGGAGTCAAAGTTTTCGTCTATATGACAGCAGCTTTTAGTGTTTAATTTAAATGTTTTAATTTAACTATTTAGTGGTAATTTTTTATTTTACGAATAAGAAGATTATGAAGAAATTCTTTCCTGCCATCCACGGAGTCGTCCTTAGACGGTAGTGGTGATGGTAGGAAGACTTCATTTGAAAGTTGTTATGGCAGAGAGGCTGTGGCCGGTCCGCCACCCTTAAGTAACGGGGGGGGTCTGACTACGGACAGTCCTGTGCTTCGGCGGGGAGGACAGTCCACGGAAGCATGAATCTGGCGGTGCCGGGGATCTGGCTCCGCTTAGCCTCGAGCTTTTCTTCTTCGTTTGGGGAAGAAGAATTGGTGCCTCTCGAGGTTGCCCGTTGGTATGTCTGCACGAGGATTGTTCGTTGGTAGGGGCGATAGGCCTGAACTGACTTTCGTGGGTTCCCCCTTGGCCCCGCTCCTAACGGCTGCATTCTCGACTCCGGACTCCATCTCTGTCCTCGTTGGAGTTCCAGTGAGCAGTTTCACCTCTGGGCCACTCCTGTGGAGCAGGGGGTTTGACTCCTTTTTTCCTGGTTGTGTTCCTAGTTTCGGGGCCTCCAGGCCTCGGAGCCGTTGGACCGGAGCCGGGTCAGTTGGATCTGAATGAGCACGGTGCCCTCTTGGTGCCTTCGCCATCCTGTCAGCCCCTCGTGCCTACCCCCCTCTTCCTTTTCTATGCAGGGGCCAGCACGGGCACCACCTTTCTCTTCTTTTCCATTGGCTTTCCACCTGGTGTTGTGCCCAACACCTTGGTGGCGCCGCAGGTCTGGTGCCGTGCCTCTGGTTTGGCATGGGTGCCATAAGCAGCACCGCTGGTGTTTGGGTTGGTGCTGGGACTCGGGCCGTGGCTCGATGCCATGGTTGACACCGTACTGGGTGCCGATCGGCGCCTTATCTGCTGTGCGCTGCTTGGCTCCATGGCTCGGGCGCTGTGTCGGCACCATGCTGTGCTGCAGTCGGCGCCTGTGGCTCACGCAGTTTAGGCCTGGGGTGCTTCATTGTCGGGCGCTCATGAAGTGTGCTGTGGGTGTCTCACGGTGCCACTGATGCCCGCGGGCACCCGTGGGGGGCGCCGGCACCTGCAGGTGGTGCCGGGCGTGCAGTGCACCCGCGAGTGCCACAGGCGATGCCATACACCCGCGGGTGGTGCCGTGATGGCACCAGGCACCGCGGGTGGCACTCACGGGCGCGCCATGCACCTGCAGGTGCCGCCGTGCACCCACGGGTGCTGCGGGCGATGCCGTGGATGACACCGAGCACCCACGGGTGGCATGGTGCTATGGTACCATTGGTGCCGTGGGTGCCCTTGCGTGCCATTGCTGCCGTTGGTACCAAGGATACCTGCGGGTTCTGCCGTGGATGCCCTCTGGTGTCTCTCAGGTTGGCATGGTTACTGCTTGGTGCCCTTCTGTGCCAGGAGTGATGCTAGTGCCGCAGGGGTGCCAGTTGGTGCTGTCTGACAGAACTAGGGGAAGATCTGTGTTTGCAGACCTCTCTTCCGCAGGACTTGTGTTGGGATGTTTCCATGGAATGAATTCCTATTCTGCGGATTATTTCCATACATTTTAGTGGGTGTCGGTCTGCATCGGATCTCCTCATCCAGCGATCTCCGCTGATGGGACTCTTCTGTTCTGTTTCTGTCAGCGGAATCTCTCATTCCGCTCAGCACTTTCTCAGCCCCCTACGTGGTGCCAAGCTCCTCGACACCCTTTCTGGTGGCGGAGTCTCTAGTGGCTCTAACCGAGACCTCTTTTTGGGGTCCTTCTGTGGTAGAAAGGCATCTGGATGAGTCTTTCCCTGTCCTTCTGGTCAGTGATACAGCGGATGACTCATTTTATATACTGAACGACATGCCCTCTCTATCATCAGAGTCTGTGATGCAAGCTCTTTTAGTAGTTCCTCATTTATGGGGTCCACCATAGTGTTCAGACTGGATCTGTGGACTATATATCTCTGCATCTAGACTTTTTCAGTGGTCAAGACAATTACACTCTTTGGAACATTTTAATTCTATGGTCGGGAGCTGCACAGACTGTCCCGCTCCTTTGATAGGGGTATACAGCCCGTTTTTGAGGCTGCCCCTCTGCTGGCTGCTTCGCCACAGGTAGTTAACATCTGTCCAGCTATTATTAGTCCAGTCAGGGGTTCAGTTATGGATCTTCAGGCTCCTCCTGCTCCTCAGAGGGATGACATCCTTGTCATTTCTGTATCAGGCAATACTTGCCAAATAGCAGCCAGCAACCTTGTCAGGCTTGGACTAATGATATTTAAAAAAAAAGGGGGGGGGCAGAATTATCACAGCACAGGGCCTAGTTGGAATTTCCTGATACCACACTTGGATCTGATCAGGTTCTGCCTCAACTCTGAGGCGGTCGTCTCTAAACCTCAGTAAAGAGTACCTGTTTTCTTCTACCCCTAGGGGGCAGTCCGATCCAGTGGTGGTATAGCTCACCTCTTTTCTCTAGAGAATTTCTGTTATTCCGAGATATTTCCAAAACCTAGGCATCTAACCAGTCTACTAGTTCCCCTTTTTTTTTAGTTTTGTAATCAGGCTTTCTTCTCCTGATCAGAGCCTTGTAGCAACAGAAGTGACTCTTCAGCAAGTCGGAACTTAGATTCCTACTTCCATGTTTGCTCCTACTTAACAGATGACATGCTTCTTTCTTGACCATTGGTCAAGTAGGTTCTTTCTAAGGTAGCTTCGCAAATATTCACATATGATCATACTACCCTGAGCCTGTACACTTTACCTCTGGCTCTTGCAGTTCCTGAGGTCCTTTACATTAGATTAGTGCATGTCTTTGACACTATTAATTTCGGTCCTAGATCAATTCGTGAGGCCAAGTTCTTGCCGCTCTCCTAGAGTAGTTTCGGCTGCCTGGCAGACTTAAATTTTTTGCCCATTGTAGTTGTCGGCAAGGTGACAAGTTACAACTCAAGCGTTTATCTTGTAGGCACTATGTTATAGATGCTCTTACAAGACAGCTCTTTTTATTAACAGGACAGTCCTTGGCTGTCCTTTCCGAGTGAACCCTGTCTCCTACCACCCTACTCAGGGTTGTTGATTTTAGCTTGGTACTCTCCCACTAGTGTGAATGAGTGATGGAGACTTAGTCCAGGAAGATATGGAAATTACGTACTTACCGTAATTATTGATCTTCTTGGACAGTCTCCATCACTCATTCACAAGCCCACCCACCATCCCCTGGGTTCACTCGTTTTTCTTTCCTGGTCTTAATGGCCTATGGTTCGGATTATGAAGACATTGTTCTTTGACCTTTCTTACAAAGGCCATCTGAGCCCTCTCAGGCCCAGACACTCAGAATGAGTTATTCTCATTAGTTACGCTGCACCTCCTTGGTCGAAAAGGTACTGAGGCGGTTGGAGGGTCGACACCGAGATAGCTTATACAGGCGCGAGTCAGTCTCGTGGTGCCGCGCGTGCGTGGTCCTACCTCGGCGCCGGCCCTTCAGAAAATTTTTGGCTCCCGCTTGGTCCTAGCACCTCCGGCGCTATCCCACTAGTGTGAATGAGTGATGGAGACTGTCCAAGAAGATCAATAATTACGGTAAGTACGTAATTTCCATTTTTGGGACCTCCGATCATGAACAGTGTCACTGTGATTTTCTTTATCTGTCCGAACAATGATTTCCCACAGTGACCACGCATCTCTGCGCTAGAAAGTGTAAAACACATTTCAGCCATGTTGTGAAAATGACAGCTGTACTGTTCATAAGGGAGTGTGGAAAAATGCCACTGGTGAAAATCTGGACTGAAAATATTACAAAGTCATGAACTTACGAGGGTGCGTGGAAACTGCGCAATGCTCACTCGTAACACAGTCATTTTATGGACTTTTGTCACCAAATTTTCTACATAGCCATTTTAAGACCTCTGCACATGAACAGTGTAACTGTGATTTTCTTAATCTGTCCCAAACATTGCTTTCACACACCAACTGCACCATTGTCTGCTACATGTGCGGAAACACATTTTGGGTGACATGTGAAAAATGGCAGCTGTACTATTCATAAGGAAGTGTAATAAAATGGCAATGTTGAAAATCTGGAGTGAAAATATTGAAAATTTGCAAACTTACGAGCATGCATAGAAACTGCGCAACACACGCTCGTAAAACAGTCATTTTTAAAAATTTTTTTACCAAATTTTCTACATAGCCATTTTAAGACCTCTGCACATGAACAGTGTAACTGTGATTTTCTTAATCTGTCCCAAACATTGCTTTCACACACCAACTGCACCATTGTCTGCTACATGTGCGGAAACACATTTTGGGTGACATGTGAAAAATGGCAGCTGTACTATTCATAAGGAAGTGTAATAAAATGGCAATGTTGAAAATCTGGAGTGAAAATATTGAAAATTTGCAAACTTACGAGCATGCATAGAAACTGCGCAAACACACGCTCGTAAAACAGTCATTTTTAAGAATTTTTTCACCAAATTTTCAACATAGCCATTTTAAGACCTCTGCTCATGCACAGTGTCACTGTGATTTTCTGAATGTGTCCCGTACATTGATTTCGCACACCAACTGCACCATTGTGCGCTACATGGACGGAAACACATTTTGGGCAAGATGTGAAAAATGACAGCTGTACTTCTCATAAGGAGGTGTGGTAAAATGGCAATGTTGAAAATCTGGAGTGAAAATATTGAACATACGTGAACTTACGAGCATGCGTAGGAACTGCACAACGCACGCTCGTAAAACAGTCATTTTTAGGAATTTTTCCACCAAATTTTCAACATAGGCTTTTTGAGAGCCCACCTTATGAACAGTGGCAGTGTCGTTTTGTTACTTGGTCCCGAAAGGTGATTTCGCGCAGTGACTGCGAAATCACCCTTTGGGCCCAATTAACGCCATGACAGTGAGAGCATTCATGAGAAGGGTCCCAAAAAACCCCATGTTGAAAATTTGGTGCAAATATTCCAAAAATGGTTGAGATATGCAGCAAAGTTGAAAAAACCCTATCTATCCCATTATACAGCTTACGGCATTTCCTCAGTTCACGGTCGGCTTTGAAGAGTGCAGACGTGTTCCTGGTCCACCGAAGATCATCGCACCGGAGTCCGGAGGTAAGTATGGGGTGGGGGTGTGGGGAGGCGGGGTGCGCAGTGGGTGGGCGCGGTGGGCTGGGTGAATGCCGAGGGAACTTTTTGTTTACAGGTTGTTTTTTTTTTTTTAACGGGAAGACGACGCAGGACGTTTGCCACGCTGGGGTGGGCTCCCAGCGTGGCAGCTAGAAGGCTGTTTGGGGGAGCTGGAGCTGATGGGGGATTGGGCACCCCCGTCGGCCATATGGACTTGTGCCTCGCTGGGGTGAGCTCCCAGCGTGGCAGCTGTAAGGCTGTTTGGGGGGGGGCTGGAGCCAACGGGGGATTGGGCACCCCCGTCACCCATACTGATGTATTGCCACGCTGGGGTGGACACCCAGCATGGCATGTGGAACTCTGTTTGGGGAGCACAGCACAGCCGACGGGGATTGGTCACCCTGTCAGCTATACAGTGTAAATGGCAGGGGCGAGCATACAGTACGCGTGCACGTGTGTGTAAGGGGGAGCACGCATGAGCAGGCGATATCTTATCGCTGCTTTCCGGAGCGTAGCTCACTCTTTCAACTGTATGCCACTGCATTTTCAACTGCTGTCATAGACAGCTTCAGCAGTGATTGAAGAACTGCGACCGCGCCTGCAAACACACTGACTGAATTGGAAGACGCTGACACACCTCCGAAAAACTCAGATGATGGCACTATGTTTCTTGCACATGCGTGCAAGCAAACATAAAAATGTGTGTTTTAAAGGAAAATACCCAAACATATTGAATTCAGCAGCTCTACATAAAGTCAGCAGCAGGATATAAGGTCTGTAGCCAGTTCTTAACTTACCAGTTCTGGGACAGGGCCTAGGTCATTTAGAAAACCACACATGACAGTCCTGACTGGGGGACCTACAGACGATTCCAAAACAGAGCAGTTAGCCTAAACAGAAAAGCTAAAGCTGCTCTTTACACAAAACACTGGAAATCTCATAGCAAATCTCCTAAAACCTCTGGACAAGCAAGTGACATCCACAAGAAAGAAGCACTTGGAGGTGGCAAAACAATCCATCATTGATCAGCTACAGTCTTGCAGATGCCTGAATCTGCAAGAGATGAGGGTGTCTTAACTGCACCTTGTGGACTGAGTTTCCACTGTATGTATGTATGTCCATCTTTGCTAGACTCTGCTGGAGCTGTGCTGGGAATGGGCGGGTGCAGTGTATAGCTGATCTGGGGTTGGGGAGCATGATTTAGATGCCTCCCTCCCTCCCACCATCCCTCCATTTATTCATTCAGTTGACTGAGGGAAGGGAACATTGTTTAACCAGGAGTAGCACAAAACTTGTTTCCAGATGCGACCTGGGAGCACAAGGAAGTTAATTGACTTGCTCAGGATCACACGGTATGCACCTAGATGGCTGTGGGATTCAAACCCAGGTCTCCAGATCTGCAGTTCAGAGCCTTAACCCACTGTACTACACTGCCTCCTTATTTATTTTATTATTTATTTATTTGTTTTGTTTATTTTTTCAAACGTTTCACCAGAAAATACATTCTTAGCTTGTAACTGCTCATTTCGAGATGTGTCCTGGGGGGATGAGTAAGGGGACTAAGCAATACAGAATATGCACGTGAACATGCATAATGCATAATGTAAGGTGCAGTAGTAATAAAAATAAACACAAGCAAAAATACATCACAGTGCAGTCACAATTTGTGGGCAGATAGTCAGGGCAACAGAAAATACAGATGAATAACATGCAAATAAGGTACACGAGCTATACAGCGGTGGAGCAATGCCAGAAGTAGTAGATTACCACCACTGGACTGCTGAGGGGTGAGAGCTGTAAATGCCAGTGTAGGAGGTGGGCTCTTGTGCAGAATATCACCAGATATGAATACCTGATGTTAGTGTAGTTATCCTAGGGGAGGAGGTAATTGCATACCGGGAAGGGGGTGGGGATTAAAGAGGACATCAACAACATGAACAGGTGGTAACACAAAGGTCAGGGATCAAGGGTAGTTAGAGGAGGGGTGGTAAAGACAGGAAGAAGGGATTTGTGGGAAGAGAAGGATGGGGCTCAGTAGATAGACAGGGGGAGAGAGAGAATCAGATTTTAGGAAAGCAATTTGAAAAGGCAGCTGGCCTACAGAGGTTTTCCTGGGGAGAGGGTGAAGGAATGGGAAGCAGTGCTATTCCATGAATCAGTCTTCTCCATAGATTCCCACTTCTGAGTCTCAGCCAGTGGCTCTAGGACTCTGTGGGAGCCAGAATCTTTTTGGTGGGAACTGGTGATGTGAGTAAGCCCCTGCGGGCACGTCACTGTACACGCCTGAGGGTATACAATGGCTACAGCCCCCAACCGCCACAGTTACTTTTTCCCCACCATCGAGTGCTCCTCACTCACATCGAGATCTCCTTGCTGGGGCCAGAACTTCACCACCTACATGATGAGCGTGTTCAGTTCCTCACCTTCAGTTTTATAAATACACTATAGTTTTTTTTTTTTTTTTTACCAGTTTAGTTAGTTTCACACATAAACATTTTACAGTTCCTTTCAGCCCTACCCCGTGCCAGTGGTCGGCCATGGAAGAAGGTAGGGAGCCTGAAAAGGCTAGTTGCTCAGGCAACAGGGCTGTATCTGGCCACCACTTCTCTCTGGGTGGGACATCAGGCAATGGGTAGTCCAGTGCCCAGGACAAGGGACAGTCCTCCTGAAGTCGCAAAAAGAAACAGTCCAGATCCTGCATATGCTTAGCATCAGGGTCTGTACACCTTTCGGTTTCGACCTTTTCCCACAACAAGAGAAGGAAACGGCACCAGTTGAGGTCATCCTGTGGTCATTCTGCTGTGAGACACTCAACTTCTGTAAGCCAGGGTTCCTTGCCATCATCATTGATGACACTAAGGATGTCTGGGCCTGCGAGGTCGGTGTCTATGTCCTGGAGCCTCTCTCTGTCCATAGAAGGGACTCTGGTGGGCAGTTCAGCCATTGGGAAGCTCTTTTGGAGCAGTGGCTGCAGCAAATAAGTTGTACAGTGCCATTTCTTGTACCGGACCCTGACCCCTGGGAGTTAGCTGGGCTGGTACCATCTGCAGTACCACTCAACTTAGGCACATGGTTGACTGCAGCACTGGCTTCCGGGCTGGTGCCGCTGTCTGCACCACCAACGTCTGCCCCACTTGTGGTGTCACCTCTGTCCCCTCCAGAGATGTGGGTATGCCTTGGTGCCACTTTTGGTTACTTCGGTACAATTAGGGTCATTGATGCCGCAGGTAGCGCCCCATGCAGCACCTGGGTCAGGCTTCTTGGGGCCTACCTTGTGCCACTTGCAGTGCTGTACAAGCCTTCAGTGTTGGGCTAATTTCCTCCGGGGATGGTCTTGGGCCGTCCACAACACTGCTTCCCAGCATTGTTTCCCAGGCCCCATCTGAGGCTGGGACCAGTTATTCTGGCTGAGAATAACACCATACTTCCCAAGGAGGTCACCATATACACCAGTAACAAGGCGACATGCATGGCAGACACATTGGCAAACAGGTTTATTCCTCAGCTACCCTTGGCATGAGGATTTCTAGCTACCGGGGTCACTTCTCTAAGTACGAGTATACCCTCTGGAGCAAGCTTAAGTCTCTGGCAGAGGCCCTGCCATACACAGAGACAAAACAAGACATGTTACTTGTGACAGGGTTGAATAGGACCCTGTCCCAGTTGTTATGGAGAGTTTGAATGCAGGGATCTGTTCTATTCTCTTCTTTTCTGTCTCTTGTCTGTCTGGTTGCGCAACCAAATCTTCTGTGAGACCTAGGATTTGATCACCCCGACAATCTTGCAATTCTTTGCCTCTCACTGTCTTTCAGTCTTCCCTTGCTGTTTCTGTCTTTCAAACCCCCAGGAAATCGTACTGTATTCTGAGTTATGCAGTATAGTCTCACCATAGGACTGCCCCAGAGTCGAAATGGTTAATAGAACCTATGCAAATGATGGAATGTTAGGCTCGAGCTCAGTTTTCAAATCACTGTCCCTGGTAAACAGTTCTAAACCGTCAGATTCTTTACTCCGCTTGCCTCAGTAAGACGTCTCCGGAGAGCTGTCCTTCATCGCATGAAGAAACTTTATTTTCTCGGTTTATTCTCTAGTAAAATTTATTTTATTGGTAATCTTATCTGTGTCAATCTTCACCATTCATCACAGATGGGTACTGGCCGGAGATCAGGACCCGCGGGAGCCTTTTTTTTTTTTTTTAAAGGATAGGCGGAGCCGACGCAGCATCGGCGCCGCCCTTGAGGCCAACATACTACATGGCGCTCGAGGATTAGCCGTTAGGCTGCGTCGACTCTGCCTGCCTACCAGTTCTTCGTCTCCCGCCGTCGAGGTCGCCTCGTGGGAAGCCAACTGAAGAAAAACTTTGAAGAAAATTTTAGGCCTTCGCCTTTCGGTTGTTCTACAGTCCGTCGGTTACCTGCTAGTTCTGGGTTCTGCCGCCACTCGACGTCGCCAGTAAGATCTTTCCTTTTTATTTAAAGTTTGCAACGTCGAGTCTGTTTTTGATGTTTTTTTCCATAGGTCATGTCTCGGTCGGAGGGCAAGAAGTTTTCCAAGGAGGGTCGGCCCCCTATGCGTCGGTGCCCGTGCAGCCGCAAGTATTCCGTTACCGACCAGCATGACCGGTGTCTCGCGTGTCTTGGCCCGTTTCATGACATGGATTCGTGCGATGCTTTCTTCTCCATGGACCGCCGCATCCTCGAACAGCGCGCGTTTAAAGTGGGGCGAGCTCCACCGACTTTCGGGGAAAGGGTTCGCACTTGTCGGACCAAGCCGCGCTCTCTTGTCCTTTCCTCCAGGTCCCCTCCCGGTTCTATACGGGCCGAGGAGGAGGGAGCCTCGGCTACTAGTAGCCTGGCCTTGGTTGAGGCTCCTCCCGCGGCGCAGGAGGCCTGTCCCACTTCCCCGGAAGTGGGCGGGAGGTGCCCTTCGGCGATCGCCCCCTTGAGTGAAGGCTCCCAGTCTCGCTCACGTGGTCCGGAAGGCCGAGTCGGCGCCGTTGGTCAGAGCCATCGGGGCCTTGGCACCGTTCACGGTGCCGTGGGCTCTGTCGGCGACTTGTCTCTTGGCCCGTGGGCCGAGCGGCACCGGCGCTGCTTTCGCAGTGCCCATAACCCTGGATTCGGCGTCGCCTTCGTCTTGTCTCACCTCGGCAGGTTGAGCACGGTGCCATGGGGCCTTCGGCATCATCAGTCGGTGTCATCCTCGGTGCCGTTGGTGCTCTCGGTGCCGCTTGTGGTGCCGAGGGGCCTAGCGGTGTCGTGTTCGGCGCGAGTCGCCTTTGGGCCGTCAGCACCGCTTCGGTCCTCGGTGCCGCCTGCGGTGCCGAGGGCCTGGCGGTGTCGTCGGCGCCGAGTCGCGCCGGAGCCGTCAGCTCTGCTTTGGTCCTCGGTGCCGCCCGCGGCGCCGAGGGGCCTGGCGGTGTCATCAGCACCGAGGTCATAGCTGGGGCTGCCGTCGGCGCCGTCTCTGTCCCTGGTACCGCCCCCGGTGCCAGTGGACTTGATGGCGCCACGGCTGGCCCTGGCTCTGGACCTTTGGCCTGAGCGGCCCTGGTGCTTTCTGCCAGCCCCTCTTGCAGGGCTGTGGAGGGCACAGCTGCCACCTCGGCCACTGCTCTGACTGCCGGGCCCCTTGGTAAGGTTGCCTTCCCCCACCCTCCTACTGTTTGGCTTAGGGCCTCAGACTCTACCTCTTCGGAGTCGAGCTCGGAGACGGACGGGCAGTCACACCCTTTGGGGTTGTCTGCGGAGGAGAGCGAGCCAGTGGTCTCCATGATGAGTCATAGCCAGCCCCCTTCTGAGGAGCATCAGGTAGTTCCCGAGGTTAGGGTCAGTGATACTGACCAGCAGGCTATGGTGCGTGCCACCATTGCCATGCAGCCTGACCTTGGGGGGTTCCTCAACCCCTCGGCGGTGGTACCCCCTCAGGTAGTGTGTCTCGATCGCCCAAGTTTGGGGCCCATCGAGAAGCCTGCAGGAGGGGAGGGTGCTGCTCCCCGGGTCTCCCCTTCGGGGGTTGCCCAGAGCTGCCAGCTACCTAGGCTGGCCCTCTCGAGGACCAGGACTCTCTCGGACTCTGAAGGGTCGAGGGTGTGGGAGTCGGCGCGTAGGCCTTTCTCTGGGGTCCACCGGCGCCCTGGAACCCGCCCAGTGCAGACTTCGCCCTTCCCTTCCGGTTCCTTGAGGGGGTCCCATTCTTTGGAGCCAAGGGACCGTCCTTCTGGACCTATACGGCCCCGGTCACCTCACTGGGGGGATTCTTCTGGGCGCAGCCTTGGCAGTACCAATGTGGTTGTACAGCTGTCGGCTGTGGAGTCTTCTGGGACACTGTCCTCAGGTGTCCATGGTCTTCTCCCTAGCCCTGGCAGAGGTCAGCCGACATCTTCTCTCGGCTCTGCCCCTATCCCTCTGCCACATTCTCCACCGCTCCCAGGCATTTTTGGTCCTAGCGGCCCTCTCACCTGGGAGCAGTTCAGAGCGGTGGCTGCTCGGTTCCCTGCCTATGTTAGGGCCATGGACAGCCAGGTTTTTCAACCTCCCCCCATGCAGCCACCCTCAGAATGCATGGTGACCTCCAGCTCCTCATCCCCCTCTTCTGGGGGAGAGGAACCATCTGTCCATATCTCTCCTGCCACTGATCTCTCTGAGTATCAGCGTTTCCTCGTGAGGATGATGGAGGACCTTCACCTTTCTCCCCTGTCTGTGAGCAATCCTGAGCATGCGGCGCATGCCTTTCTAGGCTGATTTGGGCGGCCACCCTTGTGGTGCCGCCCTGGCCTGCTCCCTTTCGGGAGGCATCCATGCGTTTCTGGCAGAGGCCCTTCTCCGGAGTTCCTGCCCCTAGGGACCTCAGCCAGAGGTATTGCGCTCCCCGGGAGTCTCCAGGTTCTATGCCTCATCCGCAGTCCGGATTGATGCACCTGGACACCCCTGATGGGCTGCGCGCCCTCCACCGTGACCGGCCCCCAGATCAAGACTCCTTGGATTTTGACTTCTGAGGGAGGAGGACCTTCTACTCAGCATGGTTGCTTCTCTCCATCTCTGCTCATCAGGCCCACTATGCAGCCTACAACAGGTTCTTGTGGTTCGCGCTAGGTCAGATCCTAGCTGCTTTGCCTGACTCGGAGCAAACCAGGCAAGCCATCGCGCTCTCTGCACACGGCCTGGAGCTAGCAAGGCACCAAGCAAGGGCATCTTATGATGCCAATGAGGTAGCTACCAGGGTCATAGGGACAGCAATCTGCACCAGGAGATCGGCGTGGCTTCGCCTTTCCCAGTTGTCACCCTTGGCCTGGCGTAGGGTGATTTGCTCCGCTCACCAGGGAACCTATCTCTTTTCCCGTAGGGTGAGACGGCGTTTGTCGGGGCAACTTCCTTCCCCCTCCGGGGAGACCCCGTCTCGCTCTCCCCACTCTCGGGCCTCATCAGGCCCAGAAGGTTCCCCTCAGTGTGTCACCCACTGAGGGCTAAGGGACTCTGTCCCTTAGGGTGCAATGAATCAACCCCCTTCGGGGGGGCTTGGTACTCACCCATCTGTGATGAATGGTGAAGATTGACACAGGTAAGATATAAAAATTACATACCTACCGTAATTATGATCTTTCTGTGTATCTTCACCATTCATCACAATCCCACCCGCCATCCCCCTGGGGCCTCAGTCTCTGGGTCCTCCTCCCTCTGTGCCTACCCCTCTTCTTGAGTGGGGTAAAGTTGGGACACACAGGAGGTACTCCTTCTTTAGTACATATCTCCACCCCTACGGGGTGGGAGCTGGTGGTTGCCCTCCTTCTGTTATCCACCTAACTGTTAAAAAAAAAAAATTCCCTTTTTTCACCAAATATCCTTACAGAGAGAATACTAAGTCCCTGTATCCTGTCCTTCTCCAGAATAGCCGACTCTGCTTTTGGGGTATTGCCAGTTATTCTGTGCCTTGAATTCTGGCAAGAAAGCTTTGCTACTCCTTGCAGTTCCTATACAGTCTGGTAACGGACAAGGGTCTTGGATCCTTGTTACCTCTCACTCTCTCCTAAAATTTCTCCTCCCCCCCCTTCTCTCCCTTCTTCCATTTCCAGAGATTGGGGCCCCTACCCAATCCCCTTAGTCTTACTTCTTCCATGCTGTCCTCTCAGTCGTTATTTCTCCTTTTAGTTCAGTCTTTTCTTCCTTTTTCTGTCCCTTGGACTCTCTTGTCCCACCCTCCATCCCTTCCTCTTACCTCTCCGGCGACTCAGAACTGGTAGGCAGGTGGAGTCGACGCAGCCTAACGGCTAATCCTCGAGCACCATGTAGTACGTTGTCCTCGAGGGTGGCGCCGATGCTGCGTCGGCTCCGCCTATCCTTTGAAAAAAAAAAGGCTCCCGTGGGGTCCTGATCTCCGGCCAGTACCCATCTGTGATGAATGGTGAAGATACACAGAAAGATCATAATTACGGTAGGTACGTAATTTTTATTTCTTTTCACTGTCTACAGACCCGTTAGCTTGACCTCAGTGGTAGGCAAAATGAAGGAATCACTTCTGAAGGAAATAATTGTTGAGTACCTAGAGGCCAGTGGGGCACAGGACCCAAGGCAGCATGGATTCACGATGGGAAGGTCATGTCAGACGAATCTAATAGATTTCTTTGACTGGGTGACCAAAGTAGTAGACCAGGGAGGGGCTGTGGACATGGCTTACCTAGATTTTAGCAAGGCATTTGATACAGTCCCACACAAAAGATTAATACACGTTAGTCAGCCTTGGAGTGGGTCCCAAGGTGGTAGCCTGGATTAAAAATTGGCTAGACAACAGGACAAAGGGTAGTAGTAAATGGAGTCCACAGTGAAGAAAGGAGGGTTACTAGTGGGGTACCGCAGGGTTCAGTACTGGGACCGGTCCTTTTTAATGTCTTTATAAGTGACATTGCAGAGGAACTGGAAGGAAAAGTATGTCTCTTTGCAGATGACACAAAGATCTGCAACAGGATTGATACACCAGATGGAGTGGAAAGGATGAAAAGGGACTTGGCAAGGTTGGAGGAATGGTCAAATGTATGGCAGCTCAGATTCAATGCAAAGAAGTGCAAAGTAATGCACCTGGGAAACAAAAACCCAGGGCAAGAGTACACAATGGGGGGGGGTGAGATACTGACAACAGTAAAAATGGAAAGGGGCCTGGGGGTAATTATATCAGATGACCTAAAGGTTGGCAAGCAGTGTGAGAAGGCAGTAAGGAAGGAAGGCTGGGGGGATACTGGGATGCATAGGGAGAGGCATCAATAGTAGGAAATAAGAAGTTGTTATCCCTCTGTACAGACAGTTGGTGAGACCCCATCTGGAGTACTGTGTGCAGTTCTGGAGAGCCCATCTCCGCAAAGACATAGACAGAGTGGAGGCTGTCCAGAGGAGGGCAACCAAAATGGTGCAGGGTCTGCACCAGAAGACATTCAGTTCAATTCAATTCGTGTTTATTTATAAAGCGCCTTTCAAAATCAAGGCGCTATACATAATAATAAAATAGAAACCAACATTAAACAATCAAACTATAAAGAAAAAAGCCAAATTAAAAAGATATGTTTTTAAAGCAATTTTAAAACTGTCAACAGTCGGGCATTCTCTCAACCAATGAGGTAGAGAATTCCACAGGGTAGGAGCTGAAAAGGCAAAAGCACGAGATCGTGACAACTTCAAACGGACCCTGGGAATCTCTAGCAATCCCTCATTGGCGGAGCGGAGGGGGCAATAGGGAACCAGAAGATCTTTCAGGTAACCGGGTCCCTGACCGTGTAGGGCTTTAAAGGTTAGTAAACCAACCTTAAAGGTGATTCGCCACCGCACAGGCAGCCAGTGCAGTTCGCGAAGCACAGGCATAATATGACTGGTTCTTGGAGTCCCAGTCAAAAGCCTGGCCGCAGCGTTCTGCACCAGCTGCAGGCGGCGGATATCAATCCCTGGTAGCCCTAGGTATAGGGAATTACAGTAGTCCAAACGGGTGGTAACAAAGGCGTGAACCAAAGTCGGAAGGTCCTCCTGTGGAATCAGATGTTTCACCCGGGCGATATTCCTCAGATGGTAAAAAAGAGGATTTGACAACAGCTGACACCTGTGATTTCAGGGTCAGACCGTCATCAAAAATAACGCCCAGATTTCGCACCTGTCGAGAGCTAGAGAGCGGTACCCCACCAAGTAATAAGCCTGATGGATGTCCCGCACCCAAACCCCTCCCAGGATGACCTGGGCCCACAACCAATACCTCGGTCTTATCCGGATTAAGTTTTAACCAGCTCGAACTCATCCAAATTCTGATCTCATCCAGGCAGTTGTTAAGCACGGAGACTGCATCACTCTGATCGGGAGAAAGGATAGATACAGCTGAGTATCATCTGCATAGCAGTGAAAACTCAGCTGTCTCCTGTGATTTCTCTAATGGCAGCATATACACTGCAAACAACATGGGAGCTAAAATGGAGCCCTGAGGTACCCCACATGGTAGGGAGAAGGCGTCAGAGGAATAAATTCCGGTGACGACTCTCTGAGACCTACCAGTGAGGTAAGAACGAAACCATTCGTGGACTGTACCAGACAGCCCACAAAAAACCCGCAGTCGCTCCAATAGCACCTCATGGTCTACAGTGTCAAATGCAGCAGAAAGATCAAGAAGGACCAGAATGGTACAAGCCTTTCGATCTCTGGCCATTAGGAGGTCACTCAATACCCGAACAAGGGCAGTCTCAGTACTATGCCTTTTCCTGAAGCCAGATTGGAGAGTATCATAGACATTATGAGAGGTGAGATATTCATCCAATTGCAGTGCAACTGCCTTTTCAATAACCTTACCAACAAATGGCAGGTTAGAGATAGGCGGTAGTTGGCTAGACAGTCTGGGTGCAAGGAGGATTTTTTGAGTGGATGAACTACTGCCTCCTTAAGGGATTAGGAAAAACCCTCTCCAAGGATTTCCAGACAATGTCAGCAAGGATTGGGTAGATAACTTCTACACAACCTACTAACAGAGGTGTAGGACCCGGATCCAAACTACAACTAGTTGGACGCATTGTTTGGATGATCTTCACAATGTCAGCGAATTCGGCAGTGAAAATCCAACCAGATAGGCCAAGGATTAAGTACCACCGGTTGTCCACCGTAACCCCCCGAAGGAGAGGTCAGACCGATGCCGGACCTGATGCCGGCAACCTTATCTGCAAAGAAGCGAGCGAACTCCTCACATCTAAGTTGAGAAAAAGCTTCTCTAGGCTGAAGACAGACTGGATTGCACAGCCTGTCCACAGTCTGGAAAAGTTGAGCCGGTCGATTCTTTGCAGCAGAAATCTCTCTGGACAGGAATTCTGCCTTCTTACGAGTGATTTCTGATTGGTAGCCATCATAATGGGCTAACAATCTAAGCCTGTCAACATCAAGGCCGATTCCGCCAGGCTCTCTGAGCCTTGCCTACTCGCCTTAATTCCTTCAAGGAGCCATCAAACCATGGACTCCTTGGACGGATAGTGAGAGGCCGAACACCTAACAGGAGCAATTTTGTCCAGTGCATCTCCCACAGCCTTATTATAAGCAAGTACAAGATCATCTGGACTCATGCATTCACCCGACAAACTCGATAGGTCCAGCACCGCCGTAAGGTCACTGGGGCCAATACCCCTTAAAGGGCGGTATTGGACCATCTCCGTAGAGGCAGACCTATTAGAGGGGGCCCTGAAGCTGAACCTTATGGTGTAATGGTCCGACCAACTGACTGGTTCCACCCCCAGGTCAGTGATCTCCATACCCAAGAGAAAGACCAGATCTAGTGAATGACCTCCTATATGGGTGGAGGTGGTAACAACCTGTGTCAGGCCCAGTGTATTCATCAACTGGAGGAGACTTTGACCAAAATGAGAGAGTTCATCGTCGACCCAAGCGTTGAAGTCGCCCAGAAGTATTAATCTGGGAAATCTCAACATAAGGTCGACAATGAAATCTGCAATCTCCTGTAGGAATTCGCCGCCATCACCTGGTGGACGGTAGATGAGGAGAATCCCACAACCTGCACCCTCGCCCAGGATATATTCAAAAGATCTGGTGTTCCCCAATGGAACATCCACAAGGCCCAGTTCAGATTTAAACATAATGGCCACACCTCCACCCCTACGATCCTGCCTTGGACGGTGTATTACCGAGAACCCAGCTGGAGTTGCCAAGGCCAATATGGGGCCAGCATTTTCATCCAGCCAGGTCTCGGTAATGCAAGTCAGATCAGTTGACCCAACAAGATCAGCTGCAATAGGACATACGAAGAAAGACTAAAGGAGTGTAATATGTATACCCTTGAGGAAAGGAGGGAGAGAGGGGACATGATAGAAACGTTCAAGTACCTCAAGGAAATCAACAAAGTCCAAGAGGGTGGCATCTTTCAGAAAAAGAGATGTGCAAGAACAAGGGGGCACAATTTGAAGATAGAGGGTAGGCGGCTCAGAGGTAATGTGAGGAAGTATTTTTTCACAGAGAGGGTTGTGGATGCATGGAACAGCCTCCCTGAGGAGGTCATGGAGTCAAGAATAGTGGGGGAATTCAAGAATGCATGGGACAGGCATAAGGCAGTCCTAGTGGGGGGTAGTAGGAAGTAAGCTGTTGGTTAATTAGGATCTGCAGCTTATCTGTTAGGTAGGAAAATGGGCAGACTAGGTGGGCCAAGCGGTCCTTATCTGCCATCAAATTCTGTGTTTCTATGTCCTTGGTTTTCAGGTAGTAACTGTTTAGATTTTAGTCAAGTAGGGGTAAGTAGTCGCTTTCCTCCCAGTTCTTCAACCAAGGGAGAATCAACAGTCATCCTATTTATTTTACTAATTAAATTAAAGTTAACTTTTCTGTTCCGACTTGGTATAGTAATTTTTTTTTCATTTATCTGTGTTTTAACTGGGTAACTCCTGGTTTCATTTATATTTAAATTCAACCAGGGTAACTCCTGGTATTCTATTCTATTTTCATTCCGGGTTAACTCCTGTTTTTTTCTGTCGGTTCGCGTAACCAAAAAAAAAAAGATTTTACTTTGCTGTGTTGATCTGAGTCATGTCACAGAAAAGTAAAAAGAGAACAGGACCCACAGGTTTCTAACACTGTACCGAGTGCGGGGAACTTTTTGCAAAAGCAGATCCACACTTAATTTGTTTATTCTGTCTGGGGTCTGACCACTTACAGACAGATAGTGAGATTTGTGCTAACTTCCCGCAGTCCACCTTGGATAGACGGTTAAAAAGACAGTCAGAAAGAATGGTTGATAAGGCTGCTAACCCAGCCGCAGACCAACTGAATGAACCGGGAGAGCTGCCTCTGAAAGGGGCAATAGCTCTATTTCAAAAAAACGAACTGCAGATAAGGCTGCTGAACTGGCTGTTGCAGTCAAGAAACAGAAGAAGGAAAAGCACCAGGAACTGCAACCGAAACAGCCCGCGGTTCCTTCTGCCAAGGAGGTCACTAATGCAATCAGGATTATTCAATCATTACAGTCCCCGGTTCTGGTTGACAAGCAACCATTTCCACAAACTCCCAGTTCAAATGTTATCCCCAGTTTAATAGACCAAGGTGGGGATCCTTATGGGGACAATGACTTTGGAAATGAGCCTGATGATGATAAAGATGATGAAGATTTTGGGGACCCTATTGATCCAGACATTTCCCTGGTCCTCACAGACCAGATTCCCCTGACAAAGGAACAGAGGATTTTACCTCCTGTTTTACTTTTATGAAGCAAGTGGCTCAATCCCTTGACCTCCCATCCCAGGAATCTGTGGAGGATGAGAAGGAAGAGGATTATAAGGAGATGATGGATGTGCTCCCATCAAAGAGGTTACTCCTCCCTCTCCATAAGTCTCTAAGAAAGCAGACTATGAAAGTTCTGCAAAACCCCACTTCTATCCCACCCACAGACAAGAAGGTGGATAGGAAATACTGGGTGGCTAAGTCTGGGACTGAATTCATGTTTGGGCACCCCAGCCATGAAAGTGTGCTACATGCTGCAGCTTGTGACAAAGCTGGCATCCCTCTGGCCTCTCACCCTCCACACAAGGATTCTAGGAGGGTGAATTCCATAGCTAAAAAAGTGTACTTGGGTTCTTCTCTAGCTGTTAGGCAGGCATCTTACATGGCCTATACAGCCAGATATCAGAAAAATATGTGTACCACAGTATTGCAAATTACTAAGGCAGTGCCACCCCCCATGGCTGCTGACCTGGAGGAGGCTGCAAAAAGGGATATTGAAGCTGCTAAGACGCAGTTCAGGATGGCAGTGGACTCGAATGACACTGCATCCAGGCAGATGGCATCTGCTGTGTCCCTTGGAAGGTTTGCCTGGCTTAGAACCACTAACCTGACACAAGATATTCAGACTAAGGCCATGGATTTTCCATTTGACCATGTGTCTCTGTTTGGGGAGCAAGCAGAGGCATATATGAAGAAAATGGATGAATACAAGGCTGCATACAAAAGTGCAGCAGCCAAAGAAAGAGCTGCTACCACCCAGAAGCATCATGCAATGGGTGGCAGAGGCAGGCCTACTTATAGGCCTTTCTTCCAGCCTTAGGTTTTTCCCCAGTACCAGCCCAGGGGATACTTTAGAGGCAGGGGCAGAAGGGCAGTGGCCACACTGCACCCAGTATTCAGCCAGTAGTACAGTCCAAACAGACATCCTGAGGTGACTGTTCGGGTAGCCTTCCCAACTCCAGTAGGGAGTAGACGGGCCCACTACTTCCAGGAGTAGAAAAATATCACCACAGACAACTGGGTTCTGGAAGTAGTGAGCCAGGGACTTGTCCTCAGCTTCAAAGCTATGCCAAAGCTGAGGTCAAGAGTTTTCAAACCCTCTTCCCCATCAGAAACAGCCCTGCTGGAAAAGGAAGTTTCAAGCCTTCTGCTACAAAAGGCAGTGGAACCAGTCCCTTCCAACCAGATGGGAAAAGGCCTATATTCAAGGTACTTCGTCACAATAAAGAAAACAGTGGAGTGGCGACCCATTCTGGATCTCAGATACTTAAACAAGCATCTGTTAAAACCAAAATTCAAGATGGTTACTCTGGCAACCATACTACCCACCTAAGACAGGGAGACTGGTTAGCATCCCTGAATCTGAAGGATGCCTACTTTCAGATCCCAATCAGAAGGTCACATAGAAAGTACTTCAGGTTCAGGTTGCCATATCCAATCATTACCAATTCAGGGCAGTGCCTTTCGGACTGACATCTGCTCCAAGTGTGTTCACAAAATGTCTAGTTGTGGTAGTGGCACACATAAGGCGACAAGGGGTGTCAGTGTTCCCCTACCTAGACAACTGGCTCATAGTGGGCCAGTCACACCAGCAAGTAAGGGAGGCCCTATCAATAACACAAGACACTCTCTACTCACTGGGGTTCTTGGTGACCCACGAAAGTCTGCTTTGGAGCCAGTTCAGCTGCTCAGATTCATAGGGGCAGAACTGGATACAAAAAAAGGGATGGCTCACCTGCTTCAGCACAGGGTGGACAACCTTATCCAGGTGGCCATTTCCTTCAAACTTCACATCTCCAGGCCAGCAAGACATTTCCTGCAATTGCTAGACCATATGGCAGCTTCCACAGCAACCGTGTCAGGGGTGAGGTTCCAGATGAGAGACATTCAATTTCATTTAAGAGATCACTGGCTCCAGTGAAGGGATTCTCTCCCAAAGCTAGTTCCAGTAACAGTCACTTTTCTCCAAGCCCTTCAGTGGTAGCAGAAAAAGGGCAATCTCAGGCAAGGTGTACCTTTCTTGCAGCAGGTTCCCTCTCTGGTACTCACGACAGATGCCTCCCTCTTAGGGTGGGGAGCACATCTGGGGGATCACACTGCACATAGCATTTGGGAAAAGCAGGAATCCCTCCTGCACATCAACCTATTAGAGCTCAGAGCAATTCTTCTGGCTCTTCAGTCATTTCACAATCTGATAGAAGGAAAGGTGGTCCAGGGCAGAACAGACAACACAACCACTATGTACTACATAAACAGGCAAAGTGGGACGAGGTCAACTCCCCTCTGCATAGAGGCAATGAGAATCTGGGCATTTGCTTACTCTCTGAATGTTTCCCTCACAGCTGTCCACCTTCCAGGCAAGGACAATATCTTGGCAGATGTCCTCAGCAGAATAAATCAGAACCATCACGAGTTGTCACTGAACAGGCAGGTCTTGGAGACCATTTTCAGGAGGTGGGGCACCCTAGAGGTGGATCTGTTCGCAGCCCCAGATGACCACCAACTACCACAGTATTACTGTAGGTCCCCCAGTCAAGGGCATAATTCCTCTGGATGCACTTCTGCTGGATTGGACAGGGACATTCCTGTATGCCTTCCTTCCCTTTCCACTCTTACTGAAAGTGTTAAACAAACTCAGGCTTCAACCAGCTTCAGTGATCCTCATTGCTCCAGACTGGGACAGACGGCCTTGGCACTCCATGATCTTATCATTGTCAGTAGCCAAGCCAATCAGTCTCCCCAGGAGGTACAACCTGTTGTTATCCTCACAGGGCAGGACCATGTATCCCAATCTGCTATCCCTCAGACTCAAAGCATGGCTTTTGAAGACTTAGAGTATGCAGATTTACACCTTTCAGAAGAAGTCATGGATATACTGAGAATCTCCAGGAAGCCTTCTACCAAGAAAACCTATGTTTCCAAATGGAAGAGATTTTCGATTTGGTGTCAGGGTAAGGGGTTAGACCATACCCAAGTCAATCTCTTTACAGTTCTGGACTATGTGACCCATTTGCATTCCACAGGTTTAAGTATTTCCACCTTGAGAGTGCATCTGGCAGCTGTTTCAGATTATTTATCAGCAGGTAAGGCATCTTCTTTGGCTTCGAAGCCAGTATTCAAGAAGTTTTTTTAAGGGATTACTGCATTTGCACCCACCACACAGGGAGACTACTCCCATGTGGGATTTAAACATTTGTATTGCCTAGCTAATGCAGTCTCCCTTTGAGCCCATGTCTACTGCAGACCTCAAATATGTGACTTGGAAAACAGTGTTCCTGGTAGCCATTACCTCTACTAGATGGATCAGCGAGCTCCAGGCACTGTCCACAGAGCCTGGGTACATTGCTGTCCATAGAGACAAAATAGTTCTGAGAACTAACAGGAGATTTCTGCCTAAGGTGGTATCAGAGTTCCACCTCAACCAGTCTATTACTTTGCCAGTCTTCTTCGCAGACCATTCCTCCTCAGGTGAGCGCAGGCTGCACAGTCTGGATGTGAAAAGGGCAGTCAGCTACTATCTTGACCACACAAAAGGTCACAGACAGGATCAAACCCAGTTCTTCCTCACTTATGGAGAGGTGGGAAAAGGGAAACCTGCCACAAAATGATTCATTACATGATAGATTATAGCCTGTATTCAGTTTTGCTTAGCAAAGTGGGCAATTAACCACCTGCAGGCCTCAGGGCCCATTCAGCTAGGGGTACTGCAGCTTCTCTAGTAGCTACTAGAGATATCCCCCTAGTGGACATTTGCAAAGCTGCAACTTGGAAATCAGTCCACACATTCACCAAGCATTATTGTTTGGATGGCCAGGCCAGAGGTGATGCCAGCCTTGGCACAGCAGTCCTGCAGAGCTTGTTTCCTAAATAGGTTATAGGCCTACCTCCAAAAGCACTGCTTTGTAATCTGCATAAGTCAGAATACAGTAAGATTTTCTGGGGTTTGAAGAAAAAATTACTCATCATAGTAATCTTGTTTCTTCTAAGGGAATCTTATTGTATTCTGAGCTCCCTCTCTTCCTCCCCTAGTCAAAATCTATGGTCACTGCACTACAGCTGTGGTAGAGATGTTGCAATCCTGGGGTATATGATGTTCTGGTTTTGGGCATCTGTAACTTGAGTTTTAGTAATGCCACTTTAAAGTTTTGTTTTTCAAAGAGGGGGTAACTCCCTTATTCATACCCTACTATTTGTTGAGGAGGGTTGTTATTGTTGTTATTACTATTATTATTATTATCATTTTAGTAGTAGGAAACTGCTTAGTGCAGGCTTCGTAAGAATCTGACGGTTTGGAACTGTTTACCAGAGACAGTGATTTGAAAACCAAGCTCGAGCCTAGCATTCCATCATTTGCATAGGTTCTATTAACCATTTCGGCTCCAGAGGAGTCCTATGGCGAGACCATACTGCATAAGTCAGAATACATTAAGATTCCCTTAGAAGAAATAAGATTACTATGGTGAGTAATTTTTTCTTTCCTCCCTTGTATATCTGCTGGTATAAAAATATATGCAAATCATTATCTGGAAATGTAACTGATATTGGGATCCCTTTGTTTAGAAATTATATAGTGTTACTGTTGAAATGTATATAATCATAGTTTGAGATGATGGCAAAAACCTATTGGGAACTCAAGGGGTTAACCTGAGAGCAGTTTTTAAGGCTTTTTTCAGAAGCTGTGGAGAAGGGGCCTCACTTTTGGGACATTGCGTTCTTGCTGCACCTGCCTGAAATTTACAAGAACATTTTAGAAAAAAACAGGATGCTCGTTAAAGAGGGGGGGGGGGTTGCAGGCCGGCCCAGTGGTGCTGAGGGTTGAGGCACTGGATGTCACACCTCGCACCAAGCCGATGACCTGGGTTTGGGAACGTGCCCGGGCCATTGGGGGTTGGTAGGGAGGGAAAGGACTGAGCATCCGATGGACTGCTCTCCTTTCCCTGGAAAGGGTTCAGGGCTTCCATCGCTGTCCAGTGGCCCCCGATGGAAATCAGGGGCATTGCAGGAGCAGTGCACTCAAGAGGTGAAGTACGGTGGATGTCGGTACACAGTGCCCGGACGTCATTGCACATCCATACTTCAGGGGCGTAAAACCGGAGGAAAATGGCAGTCGTCCGGGCAGCTTGATGGCTGTACCTCTCCATCTAGGGGGCCTGTCATTAAATCACACTCCTGTAGTAGTTTCTGACCTGGCGAAAGGGAGTGGGGACCCCTCCGTGGGCACGTCACATGCCAGCCGGATGTGACTGAACCTGAAGGCTGAATGGAAGAGAGGACAGCGGCTGGAGCTGTAGGAGCAGAAATATGAAACTAAAAAAAGGAGGGGGGCTGCAAAGACTTATAAGAGAGAGCTGCAATGTTTTGGAGAGGCACAGAGATTGAAGGAAAATTCAGATGGATCTTCTCTGTTTATTCTGCCTTTGTAAATAGTTATTCTGAACAATTTAATTTTTTATGTTACTGCTAGTACTAATAAAAACACTTTTTGCAAATTCTACAACTGCTCCTGGTTTTTCCTGTGCTTCCTGACCGGTGCCTCAACAACACTACTTTCTGTTAAACAAGGTACTGAATCTAATAGCCACAAGCTTGAAGCCTCTGTGGATGCCTTTGATGCAGCAGCACGCTCCATGGGTAATTACATCAAGCTGCATTTCTGGCTGCAGACTGCTGCCTTCACTCTGAACATCCAGTAACAGATTATGAATGTGCCTTTTGATGGCACTTACCTGTCTGAATAGCAGGTGGAGTATTCTTCTTAAAAAGTCTAATGAAACTAGAACAACTCTTAAGGGTTCCAGGTCAGCTCCCTATAACAAACAGAGGGGTAGAGGATGTGGCTCTTCACAACAGGCAGTAATTTTGTGGCAGGGGGAGCGTAAAACAATGAAGCTCAGCTTCCCCAGCACTAAGCAAAGGTGCAGCTACAGGCACAGGCACCAAAAGCATTCAGAACCACCATCTGAAGCTCTGGCCCTGGATCCACTTTAAAAGCCCTAGGTAAACCTCTCTTCCCCAGCGGGGGGGCACTCCTGACCTAGTTTACCATTAGTGGAATCCATCTCGACAGACAAATGGGTTCTTAGGATCATCCAAGAAGAGTATTCCTTGGAAATGTTGGAAACCCCTCCAGACAATCCTCACAGAAGACAACTCCCTGTGTCAGTTTATATGTCACAGCTTGTGAAATTTAGGTCTGCTGAGAAACAGGGCATTGGAAGTAGTGCCAGAGTCAGAACAGAACACAGGGTTGAACTCCCACTACTTCCTGGTACCAGAGAAATCAGGGGGCATGCGACCCATTCTCGACCTCAGAAATATGAACAAATACATGGATCGAGAAAAATTCAGGATGATTTCTCTGGGATTTTTGCTAACCTACCTGAAACATCAAAATTGGCTAGCATCATTGGATATTCAGGATGCATACCAGCACATACATTTTTTTTTTACTTTTTGTTGACCGGGAAAGGAGGACTAGACAATCTTCCTGAACGTAAAGTCTCCAGCACTCATTCACATTAGTGAGACTATGCCAATCTTCAGGAGGGCCAGCGCACATGTAGCACCGTGCATGAGAGGAGCCACAAGGCTGTCTCACGCCGCATAGGCTATCGCAGCGTCAACCCTCCAACCACCTCAGTTCCTTTTTTCCCGTCATCAAGTGCGCTTCAGTGACGATGATGCTCTCCCGCCAGGAGTCAAATCTTCACATCTGTACAATAGCAGCATAGTTGTTCGGTATTTGATTAGTCTTTAATATATTTATTTATTAAAAAAAAAAAGTTTTAAGGTTTTAATTTTGTTTCAACTGACGAACAAAAGAAGTCTTCTTCAGCCTGCTTTCAATGGAGTTGACTATGAACAGGGCCGGTGATGGTAGGGAGACTACGCTTGAAAGCTGTTTTAGCAGCAGGGCTGTGTCCGGTCCACTACCCTCTTTGAAGGGGGGGCTGACCATGGGCAGTCCGGTGCACGGGAGGAAGGGCAGTCATCCTAAAAGTACAAAAGGAAGCGGGCCCATTCCCAGTCGAGGTCAGGAACCCGGCATCGCTCAGCCTCGAGCTCTTCTTTGTCCCACCGGTCGAACAAGAAGCAGTACCACTCGAGGTCACCCTCTGGTATGTCTGCATGGAGATCGCCAGTGGCGGGGGACAGGAGACTGACCCCAGCACCATTGAGGTCACCTGCGGTCCCAGTTCCTAGCGGCTGCAATCCTTAAGCCCGGAATTTCCCCCTACCCCTGGGGACTTTTCTGTGAGCAGTTTCATCACTGGGCCACTTTTATGGAGCAATGGGTCTGGCGGTTATCCTGACTTCCCTTGCCTGTAGACATGGCTCCGGGCCTGAGAGCCATGGACTTGCAGACGAGTGTTTGGGCTAGCCTAGTCACAGACACCTTCTGGTATCGTTGACGCTAATTCTTGTGCTTTTCCCCACATGGCAGCGTGCAGGGCCAGCAGATGTACTATCTTCTCCTACTATTTTTCATTCATTTCATTCTTTCAAATCTCCAGGTGCCAAGTTTGGGGACGCTGGGCACTCGGCCGGCGCCGATTGTGGCATTGCCTTCGGCTCCAGCTTTGGCAGTGCTACTCCCTGTGCCGTGTGCTGTCCCGGCACCATTGTCGGTGGCGCTGGCACCACCGCGGGTGCCAGGATTTTTGACTCTGATTCAGGGAGCGCCACCTCTGCTCTTCTTCCTCCCTTTCCCTTCCCCTTCTACACTATCCCTTTTGGGGGAGTAGGTGACTATATTGAATCTGATCCTGATCTACAATTAGGGGATGATCTGGATAAGGATTTGTCCTTTGGAGTGGAAAATAAGCCCTCCACTTCAGCAGAGCCTTTGGTTGAGGATCTTTCTTTTTATTCTCTTCTGAAGAATATGAATTCCACCCTTTCTCATCAGACTTCTGAGGTGGATCCTGGTAAGCCTTTGCACCTTCAGTATCTGCATGTTCCTGAAATTCCTGTGGGATTGACCCCATCATTGCAACCTTCTTTCAGAACTCTTTCACAAATGGTGTGGGACAGACCGGCACTTATCCCTTCTGTGGCTAAATCCATAGACAGGAAATAAGCTCCCCCTAAGGATAGACCAATCCTTTGCCTCTCAAGCCTTTGCAGACACCAAAGTGGTCTTGGCGGAGAATGACAAAGCCATGCTACCCAGGAATCCACGGCCCATCCAGTAAATAAAGAATACCCTAAAATTGACACTCTGGGGAAGTGAGTGTTTGCTGCTGCTACCCTGAGCATGCGTATTGCTAACTATCAGGGCTGTTCCTCTCAGTATGAGTATACCCTCTGTTATTCACTCTAAGAAACAGTGGAGGCTCTTCCGGAGTCAGACGTTAGCTTGGAGCTTCTTCAGACCATCACTAGGGGGCATTGAGTCCAACAATCAGTAACTTAAAGCTGCTATGGACGCCTTTGACACTTATTCTAGAGCAGCAGCAGCCGGGATATGCACCCAGCGTCACTCATGGCTAAGGACTTTGAGATTCACTAACGATGCTCAACAAAGACTCATGAATTTTCCATTTGATGGGGTTTATCTGTTTGGCCTCAGGAGGAGCAGGCACTAGAGGCCACCCAGAAGACTCAGACTGCTATTAAGATGGCCAGGCCAGTCCCTGCCACCCCTCAGCAGGGTGCAAACTGCAGGCAGTTTCACAACCATCAGTCTTTTCATGGTAGGGGCCGAGGGGCATTTAACATGAACCAAGCCCCTCAACCACAAAAGAAAACACAGCAGAAGGCACCAGGTCCGAAAGCACCCAGTTCCACCCTCTGACGAGCCGGCCCACGTCCCACCTCAATTGCCCGAGGGGGACTCCTCTTCGGCGGTAGGGGGGCATCTGACTCAGTTTTACAACCAGTGGAAGTCCATTACAATGGACAAATGGGTCCTCCAGATAATCTGAGAGGGATACTCTCAAAATTTTTCGGAGACCCCTCCGGATTGTCCACCCAAACAACAGCCCAAGCTGTTTTCCATTCAGTCAGACCTCCTTGCTTCTGAGTTTCAGGGTCTTCTGAGCAGCAGGGCAGTAGAAGTGGTTCCACAAGCAGAATGAACACAGGATTCTACTCCCACTACTTTCTAATTCCAAAGAAAACATGTGGTATGCACCCTAGTCTAGACCTACAGAAGTTAAACTCCTGTTCAAAGAGAAATTCAAGATATCATCACTGGGAACGCTCCTACCTCTGATTCATCAAAATGATTGGCTGGCATCTCTAGATAAGCAGAACACCTACCAACACGTCCTAGTGCACACCAGCCACCACAAATACCTAAGCTTTGTGGCTCTGGGTCAGCACTATCAGTTCAGAGTCCTGTGCTTTGGGCTATCCTTGTCATCACAAGTCCTTACAAAGTGTTTTGCAGTACTCACGGCGCATCTCAGAAAACTCAGAATTCAGGTGTTCCCATACCTGGACGACTGACTCCCAGCAAGCCCCTCCAGACAAGGGACACAGGAAGCGGTGTCCACAGCTTCCAAGTTCCTCACATAAATGGGAGTTCTCCTGAACCTGGACAAGTCACAGCTTCAACCCTCCCAACAACTTCTCTTCATAGGAGCTCTTCTGCACACCTTCAGGGCAAGAGCCTTCCTCCCCGAAGACAGAAGAAATGACATTCTCCAGATGGCTCACTTCATCAGGGAGAACAAATCGGTTTGAGCACTCTCGATACAGCAGATGCTAGGTCTCACAGCATCCTCTGTGTTCACGGTGCCCCTGGTCCACTTGCACATGAGAACCACACAATGGATGCTCAGCACTCAGTGGTCCCTGACCACGCATGCTCAATCCTTCCACATCAAGGTGACAGAGCCTCTAACAAGGTCACTCACCTGGTAGACTCAGGAGGACAACCTTCTCTAAGGTTTTCTCTTTGCCCTACTGGAAACGCAGATTACCATTACCACAGATGCATCTCTGACCGGTTGGGGAGCTCACTGTCAGGATCTCCACACCCAGGGCCTGTGGGGCCAGGATGAGTCCCAGATGCACATAAATGTCCTGGAGATGAGAGCTGACCGGTACACTATGTGAGCCCTGAAGGATACCGTCTGACACAAGGTAATTCTCCTTCAGACGGACAACAAAGTGGTGATGTATCACATCAACGAACAGGGTGAAGCACACTCTTACCCTCTCTGCAATGAAGCCATGAGAGTGTGGGAATAGTGCCTCGAGCACAAAGCCTTGATCCAGGAGGTCTACCTGCCAGGAATCCAGAATGATCTGGTGGATCACCTCAGCAGAACAGAGGCAGATCCGCACAAATGGTCTCTCAACTCAAATGTTGTGCAATCACTTTTTGATGAGTGGAGCATTCCAGACCTGGACCTTTTTGCTTCCCTACTCAACACAAAACTGTCTCTGTTTTGCTGCAAAAGTCCAGAACCTGGCGCTTTCTGCCAGGATGCATTCAAACTGTGGTGGACAAGACACTTTCTGTACATATTTCCACCTCTTCCCTTAATTCAGAGGGTGCTGCTCTAGTTGGAGGCACAAGGGGGCAGCATGATTCTCATTGCCCTGTTCTGGCCTCATCAGATTTGGTTCCCATTGATAAACTGATTATTGGAAGTTCCACTGAGACAACTTCCACATCAAACAGACCTCCTGACCCAGGGTCCGGTGGTCCATCCCAGCCTGCAGTCCCTTCATCTCCATGCCTGGCTCCTGAGGAGATAGAAGTGGGCAAATTCAACGTCTCTCAGAGAATCTCAGACATCCTCCTAGCAGCACGTAAGCCATCCACTAGAAAGACATACATGGCAAAGTGGAATTGATTTTCCATTTGGTGTGCTAAGTCCTCCCTGGACACCTTTTCTTGCTCACCAAGCAAGATGTGGGAGTACCTTCTAGACCTGTCAAACACAGGACTGCAATACTCGACAGTGAAGGTGCTTCTTTGTGCAATTTCGGCTTACCACGAGCCTATCCACAATATGTCAGTGGCTCAGCTACCCTTGGTTCAGAGATTCCTTGAAGGTATCCTGCACATTAGGCCACCAATCAGAAGACCGGTAGCTGCTTGGGATATCAACCTTGTGCTAGATATGCTCACCTGTAAGCCATTTCAGCCACTAGCAACCTGTGACTTTAAGTTTCTGACCTCAAATACTGCCTTCCTTGTGGCCATTACTTCCACTCACAGAGTTTCTGAAATACATGTCCTGGCCAAAGATCCTTCCCCCCTCGTACACAGTATTTCACAAGGACAAAGTGGTTCTTCAGACTCACCCTAAATTGCTTCCCAAAGTAGTCTCAGAATTCCACCTGAACCAGCCCTTAGTCCTTCCGACCTACTTTGCAAATTTTCAGAATAAAGGTGAGCGTACCCTACATACTCTGGATGTAAAAAGGGCTTTGCAATTCTACATCAACAAAACAAAAGAGGTTTATAATCTAAGCAACTGTTTGTCTCATTCAGCATGGCCTGGCTGGGTCAGCCTGTGGCCATTAGATGCATTTCAGCATGGCTGGTAGCGTGTCTCCGCCGGTGCTATGCAATGGTGCAGGTCAAGTTGGAAAGCAGGGTATACACCCACTCTACCAGAGTGATTGCGGCATCTCTGGCAGAGATTCGAAATGATCCCATTGTAGATATCTGCAATGCAGCCACTTGGAGTTCTGTGCACACTTTTGTGAAGCACTATGCTTTGGATGTCCAGGCTAGGCAACATCCTTCCTTTAGCAGGACAATCCTTAGTGGACCACTGTCCTGAGTGAGCTACTATTTCCTGCCGCCCTTCTGGGGGGATTATTTTAGCTTGGTACTCTCCCACTAGTGTGAATGAGTGGTGGAGACTTTATGTCCAGGAAGATATTGAACTTACGTACCTACCGTAATTCTTGATCTTCTTGGACGAAATCTCCACCACTCATTTACACGCCCACCCCACCATCCCCCGAGCTCACTCTCTGTTTTTGGTCTTCACGCCCTCATTGGCTGGGCTGTGAAGACACTGTTGAGTTGACCCTTCTTACACGGGTCACACGGACTATCTTATGTCCAGAAAAGGTTAATTTACGCTGCACCTCCTTGGTAAAAAAGGTACTGAGGCAGTTGGAGGGTTGATGCCAAGATAGCCACTGTGGTGTGAGCCAGCCTCACGGCACCATGCATGCGCAGTCCTACCTTGGCATCAGCCCTCCTGAAGATTTTTGGCTCCTACTGGGTCCTAGTGCCTCCAGCATATTCCCACTAGTGTGAATGAGTGGTGGAGACTTCGTCCAAGATCAAGAATTATGGTAGGTACGTAATTTTCATATTCTGCCTATTTTCAACCTTGTCCCAAGGAAGGGGGATACAGATGGATGCCAACTGACATTGAACCAGATTAAGCTGTTAGTGGCCTTTTTAGTGAATACTGGTGCACCCCAACCATCACAAGACCTTTGGCTATGTGCAGAGGGGCAGCAATACCAGTTCAGAGTCCTACCCTTCGAGCTTTCCTTTGGTCATGTTTATTTTGGTGGCTATAGAGATATGGGACCAGTCGGTGGTCAACAGGTCTGCATGGAGGGAGGGAGGATAAATACAGCAACTTGACAGTCCACAGGATGATGATTTTAGGGGGAGCTTTGGGCAATGGATCTTGCGCACACAGTAGACCATATGATGGCTACTGAGTGTATCTGGGAAGATACCTGCATCCACAATGCAGCGGGGGTGAGAGGAGAGTACCCAGTTCAGAAGAGTGCGGTTCGAGGATTTATGATTAAGATGGATGTGTCCAAAATTAGTTGGGATAGCTGTAAGGATTTAATATTCTAACTAAGTTTGTGCACAGAGGGAGAGAGTCAATTAGTATTAAAATCCCCCAAGTATCAGCAACTCACCATATGAGCAGCAGAAGCAGATGAAGAGGCGTTCAGTGACTGTAGCAGAGGACAGGCCAGAACAGTAGTAAACTCCTGCAATTAAAAGTGGGGTTGTGATGGGGAAGATGGGTTTAAGGAGAAGCAGCTAATAGGCAGAAGGAGAAGCGACCGATAGCACAGACGCAAACTGGATGCTGGAGGAAAGATATATTGCAGCACCTCCACCTCTCTTGGGGTGGTCCTGCCCAGCTGTAGCGTAACCAGGTATGGACACTGCAGAGTCTTGGACCTTGTGGGAGAGCCAAGACTCCAAGATAATGAGAACATCTGGCTGGAGTTTGACCATGAGGGGCTGCAACAGATCCAGCTTTGGGAGAAGGGTGTGAATGTTAAGGTGAGCAACCTGCACTCCTTTGGGAAGGTGCATTGGTGATGTAACGTAGTACCAAGATTAAGCTCAATGTCACCTGCTACCAGTAGCAAGGTTACAAGGAACTGAAAGGGAGCCACAGAGCTGCTTTAGAAGAAGAGGGGTGGAGTGTAGCAAGGGGGAGTGGTGGGGAGGGTAGTAGGTACCAGAGAGCTTCCAAGTGGAGTCAAGGAGCAGGAAAGAGGTAGCTCTCCCCAGGAAGGGAGGGTAGGAATGAGGATATTTAGGTGGGGAAAAGAGAGGGGTGGGGGAAGGAGAGGGGTGGAGAGAGTAGGAGGGAGGAAGGGAGGGGTTAGTAGATGGAGGAAGGGAGGAGAAGGAGTACAGCTAGGATGAGGAGCAACATGGTGAATAAGTCTAACAGGATAAGGAACACCAGAGGAGAAAACAGGAGGACTGGTCTGACCAGAAATAGGGAGCCTAAGGGGAGAGGAGGCCTGATCCAGGTAGGAAGGTTTGCAGGTTTCAGCCAACAGAAAGGAAGCCTAGGTAACACATTTTGGGGGGTTTGGGTTACACCCAGATAGAGAGGAAGCCTAAATCAGCAAATATGTGGGGTGTGAGTTTCACCTAGATAGGGCAGAATCATAAAAATGTAGGGGGTATGGGGGCTTCATCCTGATAGGAAGGAAGCTCAAATAACAATTGGGGAGACAGTGGGCTAACCACTAAATAGGAGGGACAGGGCAGTAATCAACAGCTGGTTGGGTGGAAAGCAGCACAGGCCTGACAATACCCACAAAGTTGTAGCCAGTATAAAATAAGCACAGCTATTTAGCAGTTACTAGAGTAATAGCCCACACTAAGCAGCATATGTGAGTAGGTAACCCTGGCTAGTAGCAGTATCAACTAGAAGTTACAGTTCTCAAATAAATGCAGAAGCAACAATGTTACAGTGAGTAATATCCCCTGTTAAGCAGAACATGGTGAGGAAACAGGCCCCAGTTAGTAGCAGGAAACAGCAAATGCGGTTCCCGGGGTATAAACAATAAGCAACAGAATTACAGGTTACTCAGAACACTCACAATATGCAAGGAGGGAGTTGGGCAGAGTCTCCTGTTGTCCTGGCATCTCCCCTCTGGTGACCCTTCTTGAAGACTCACACTCCTGCTGGTCCACTCGCTGGACTGATCATGCTGGACCACTGGAGGCCCAGGGCTTAAATCCGAGTGACTGAGCACTGACTGGCTGAAAAATCACAGTCCCTGACGCAGCTCACTCTGCACAGACGGATGATCAGTCGGACAAGCTGGGGAGACTAGCAAACAGGCTAGTAGCTCACAACCCAGAGCCAAATTATAGCTGTACTCCTACAGTGCAATTCAGAAAGTTAGCCACACAATGAAAAAGGTGTGGTGCTTTTTAATATCAAATGCAGCCAAAATTTTAAAAAAAGCACCCAAACCAAGGATAAGCAGTCTCAAATAGTCTCTTTTATTTAGAAACAAAGTGCTCTTGTGCATCAAGGCATAAAAAAATCCAATGTCTATGGTGCTATTATGTATTTTTGGCTGTACTCATACAGTAAATAAGCATACAGAACCAGTCAAAGAATCACAGGTAGTCGAGGGCAGGGCGTACCATTCAGCTATGTTGCAGCAACTTTTCAGAGTCCCTGCAGAAAAGATTTAAAAACACCATTTTAAAGCTTTGGAATGCAAAAATATTTGAATTTTATGACACTGCTGACTGGAGCCAGCACAAGGGAACATTTTAACACCAACCTTGCTGAGCAGTTCTGATGGGTAATCCTTGAAAGGCAACAGCACAGAACCAAAATGCTCAGAACTTCTTTCAGCCATGTGGAGGAGACGATCAGATGGGAGCTGCTCTAGACACTCTGGAAAAGGCAACAGCACAGAACCAAAATGCTCAGAACTTCTTTCAGCCATGTGGAGGAGACGATCAGATGGGAGCTGCTCTGACACTCTGAAAAGGCAACAGCACAGAACCAAAATGCTCAGAACTTCTTTTCAGCCATGTGGAGGAGACAATCAGATGGGAGCTGCTCTAGACACTCTGGAAAAGGCAACAGCACAGAACCAAAATGCTCAGAACTTCTTTCAGCCATGTGGAGGAGACGATCAGATGGGAGCTGCTCTAGACACTCTGGAAAAGGCAACAGCACAGAACCAAAATGCTCAGAACTTCTTTCAGCCATGTGGAGGAGACGATCAGATGGGAGCTGCTCTAGACACTCTGGAAAAGGCAACAGCACAGAACCAAAATGCTCAGAACTTCTTTCAGCCATGTGGAGGAGACGATCAGATGGGAGCTACTTTAGAGACACTGGAAATGACAGTAACTCAGCTCTGCCCTCCATTGCTATGATGGACAAGACGCTGGACACTATCATATCAAGACTGACCACAGTGGAGCATAATATGAAGTCACCGAATGGGTCAGTGGCACACGTAAACAAATCAGCAGATTGGGCTATGTTGGTGACGGACACCCTTGTAAAGAAAAACATACATCTGCAGATCAGGTTGAAAATGTCTGAGCACCTGCTCAAAGCAAAAAATATGTGGGTTTTGGGCCTACTGCAGGTCATTGAGGGGAACAGTATTCTTGAATTTATGGAGCAGTGGCTTCATAATAAACTGCACCTCAGTGAAGTCCCGGTACTGGACAAAGCCCTCTGGATCACCTTGAGGTGGGTGGTTGCCTGCATGGAAAATCACCAAGCTGTATGGCTCTCTTTTTTAACTGTGAGAGACAAGGAGTGAGTTTTCTTAGCAGCTAAAAGAACCACAGTCAAGGTACACGACAGAAAAGTGCTCTTCTTTCAAGACTAATCCTACGCCATGAGACAGCAGTGAAAAGCCTTTGATGGGTCAAAAGGAACCTTAGAACTCAAATCCCATTCACATCATTACCTCCAGCGATACTGCACATCACTGTCCGAAATAAACCGTACTGTTTTTCCTAAGATGTCATGAAACTCCTTGAAAGCTTGGAACAGGACTGTGAGATGTAGGCAGCCGAGACCAACTGAGCTGCAGCCATGACGGAGAACGAGGCAGATTCCTCAGAAGAAAATACTTAACATGGACTCTGGCACAGGTTATTTTGTTCTGCCTAGTTTGTTTCCATTAGTGTAGTTGTATCCTATACTGTCCCTGACCAGGAATGTCCACATTATGCTTTTCTTATTGCCCAAAAGATAAGGACAGTTACGTCATTTTCTGTCAGCACCAGGGGTTCCACAGGTCTAATAGCAATACTGAGCTTTAAGTGGTTATTTGCAAACAATGTTAATAGTCAGTGGGGGGGTGATGAGTGAGGTGCAATAAATAACCATGCTACTTGAAAGAAGCATTGCCATGCTTAGTGAGAGAAAAATGGCACTAAGGACTAGCTTGATTTTGCACCTTTCTTCTGGTGGACCCACCGTCGTATGGAACTCAGTGGGTACATCTTGCCATTCGATTTCTCTTTCCCATACTTGGTAGGAACTTTGACTTTATTTCATGAACTGTAATGCCTTGATATTACTTTAATGTGGGCACAAAATCCTGGACTTGTTTTATTTCAAGGAATACAGCAAGCTTTCAAAGTTCAGCAGTTTAATGTGCTCCACTTAATGCAGGCGCTTTGAGTTTCATTAAGAAAGAGGAGTATCCTGGCCTGTCAGTGCAGCGCTAGTGCTACTGGACCCTGTTCACAAAGGTGTGGCGTGGCTACGCACCATACCACCCCACGCCCACTGTGCCCCTTGCGCGGGAGTCACCAACCACTTACAGCACCCCTACGCACCCGATCCCCTGGCTGACCACGGTGCTCCACACTGGGGTGGGCCGGGGGTGGTGCCGGGGGCATGCCAGCATTCCACTGCATTTGCCAAGGTGCAGAGTGCTGTGCATGTGACTAATGGTAAAAAAAAAAAGGTAAAATTATCACAGCACGCGACCTAGCCAAAATTACCCAATACCACACTGTTGGATCTGGTCAGGTTCTGTTTCAGCACCTGAGGTGGTCATCTCTAAACTACGGTAAAAAGTACCTGACTTCTTCTACCCTTGGGGGAGTCCAACCCAGCGGAGGTATGGGTCATCTCTTTTCTCCAAGAGAGATTTCTCTTATTCCGAGATATTTCCTAGACCTAGGCGACTACCCAGTCCGTTGGTCCCCCTTTTTTATCAGGCTCTCTTCTCTTGATCAGAGCCTTGCAGCAACAGAAGTGACTATTCAGTGAGTCAGAACTTAGGTTCCTACTTACTTGCTTGCTTTAACTTAATGGATGACATGCTCCTTTCAAACAACATGAAGTCTTGCTGTATTGTGACTATATGCAGTTAGCCCCAGCACTTGAACTGCTCCAGAGAGTAAAGGGTTAACTCTGTGCAAAGGCATAGAACGTTGAGCTCGAGCTTGGTTTACAAACCTCTATCTGTGGTACTCTGAAGTGTAACCATCAGATTCTTTATTCCGCCTTACTGTGAAGTTGCTCCGGAGATCCCTCCTGCACTTCGGTTCGGTCTAGTTCGAATTGGTCAGTTTTTTTCAAACCGTGGTTGTCAGTAATTCAGTATTCTTGCCTCTGTCTCGGTACCAGTAAGTGGTAGTTGTAGGTAGTGGTTATTTCCTGTGTTTTAGCTAAGAAATTGTTTTATTTCGTTTTTTTGCCAGTCAGTCTGGTTCAGAACCGAAGCTCATCTTCTTTTATTATTTATTATTACTTGTGTCTGTGTTTTTTCTGGTACTCATCAGTTCCTAAAAAAAGCCAGTAATTTAGGATTTTTTAACCGACCCATGACACGGTTGAAACCGCTGAGTGTGTAATCGCCTGGCTTAACTGCTGTGTAAGATGATTTTCTGGTTGAAGGCATGTCTGAGAACCCAAGAAGAAAACTGGACCCACTGGATTTCAGCACTGTATCGAGTGTAAGGAGGCCTTTGCTAAGGCTGACCCTTACCTCGTCTGTGTGCATTGTCTGGGGTTTGACCACCTCAAGAAAGACTGCCAAATATGTAAGAACTTTCCCAAAGCCACTCTGGATAAACGTTTGAGTAGGCTAAGGGAGAGGGAGGCCAAGAAGTCCGCTGACCCGGATGGCCAGCCCGGTTCAGTTGCGGCCTAACCTGAAGAGGTGCCCACTGACCTTGGTGATACCTCTTCGAGCAAACGGAGAGCTGATTCTGCAGAATTGGTTCCGAGTAAAAGAAAGAGAAAATCAGCCGGTTTGGATCCAGCTCCCCATGGTCCGACCACTGATGAGATAGCGAAAGCGATTTCAATAGTTCAGTCGCTTTGCCCGGTTCCAACCGAACCGTTTTCGGTTCAGAGCCGATCGGTTCGGTCGGAGGTACTTGCATCGGATTTAGATCCTGAGGCATGCTGTGAGGGCAACTGGGAGGAGGAGGATGAAGACTATGAAGAAGAACAATGTGAGGGCCTAGATGAGCCTGACATCCCCTCAGACAGGCCTTCTCAGGCTTCTCCTCCCAGGCTTTCTGAGTCCCCTTCCCATTTTTTGTTTTACAAGAAAGTGTCCGAGACTCTTCAGATTCCTATGGAAGAGGCTGAACAGGATCAGGAAGAACCTGACTATCTGGAAATAATTGATGTCCCAGAGTCAAAGAGGGTGTCTATCCCCTTACACAAATCCTTGGGGAAGCAGACACAAAAAATGTTACAATTTCCTACATCCATTCCTCCTTTGGAAAAAAGAATGGACAGGAGGTATGCTTTGTCAGGTCCTGGAACAGAATTCATTTCAAATCATAGCAGCCATGTTGGGGTAGTACAAGCTGCAGCCTATGACAAGGTTAATATTCCCCTGGCATCTCACCTCCCAGATAAGGATTCCAGGAAAGTGGATGTCATGGCAAAAAAACAGTACTTGGTATCCTCTTTGGGACTCGGGCAATCTAATTACATGGTATACACAGCCAGGTACCAGAAATCTATGTGGGATATGGTTCTAAAACTGGCTAAGGATGCCCCTCCCCAGCTAGCCAAGGAGCTGGAGCAGGTGGCTGCAAATGGTATAGAGGCATCTAAGGTACAGTTTCACGCTGCTGTTGATTCCAATGATGTTCATTCCAGGGTCATGGCTACATCTATCTCCATGAGGAGATTTGCTTGGCTTAGGTGCACCAACCTCTCACAGGATACCCAGGTTCCATGGATTTTCCTGTAACTGGTAATTCTCTTTGGGGACCAAACAGAGACTCTACATTAAAAATGGATGAGTAAGAGCCGGCCGGTGGCGCTGAGGGTTGGCTGGCTGCTGCCACACACCGTGCTACACCGGTGACCCGGTTCAGGAACATCGAGGTGTGGCGGGTTGGCAGGGAGAGGGAGAATCAAGCGTCCCAACGGATGCTCTCCTCCCTCAGGGGTGGAACCAAGAATTCATCAAGTGTTCTGCATCCCTTCGCGGCGGTGGAACCACCGACAATTGAAGGGGATGGGCGGCTCCGTTCATCGGAGCCGGGAGGGGGATGTCGACAAAGATGATCAGGTCTGGCGTGCATCAGCCGCCACCACTTGGGACATACTCCCTGAAGGCCGACGTCCCAGAGGGTGAGGGAAAACCAGGAGAAAATGGAAAAACACCTCTCGGCAGCCCTAGATGATAGCCTCTCGGGTACTATCCAGACCACCAAGAGGGACAGACCCCACTGTGCAGGAGGAGAGAAGGAGGCACTCTAGGGGCATATCCCACGGAAGGTGGAATGGGGGATGAGAGGAAGGAAGGAGAGGGCTCCGAGAGTAGGTAAGGAGAGATAAAGAAATAAAGTAAAAAAAAAAAAAAAAAAATGGACGAGTACAGGACCACCTATAGGAATGCTGCAGCCAAAGAGAAGCAGACCACTTCTCAGAGGCAGCAGTTTAGGGGTAGGGGCAGGGGCACCTTTTTACCAAGCTCAGGCCTCCTCCTCATCTTTTCAGCAGAGGGGGTTATTTAGGGGAAGAGGCAGACGTGGGGTAACTAGGACCCCATCAGCTACTCAGTCCAAGCCCCCTGCCAAGCAGACACCCTGAGGTGTCAGTCAAGGTTGCCTCCCCAATCCCAGTAGGGGCAGGCTGGCTCACTACTCCCAGGCCTGGGAGTCTATTACTTCAGACAAATGCGTCTTGGAAGTAGTGAGCCAGGGACTTGCTCTCAGTTTCAAAAGATTCCCAAAAATGAGAGCAAAGTCTTTTTGTCCTTCCTCTCCCTTGGAGACAAAGGCCTTAGAGGCAGAAGTCTCCTCTCTTCTGCTTCTGCAAGCAGTAGAGAAGGCACCTTTTTGTCACAGGGGAAAAGGACTGTATTCAAGATACTTCCTTACCCCCAAAAAGACAAGGGAGTGGTGACCCATTTTGGATTTATGGTACCTGAACAAACGTTTGACAAAGCCAAAGTTTAAAATGGTGACTCTGGAAGTAATTCTTCCCTCTCTGAGACCAGGAGACTGGCTAGCCTCCCTGGATCTCAAGGATGCCTACTTCCACATACCTATGAGACATTCCCACAGAAAGTACCTCAGGTTTGAGTTGCCCTCAGGCCATTACCAATTCAGGGCCATGCTCTTCGGCCTAGCACCTGCTCCAAGGGTGTTCACCAAGTGTCTTGCAGTGGTGGTGGCATTCCTCAGGAGGCAGGGCATCATTCTGTTTCCATATCTGGACGACTGGCTTCTAGTGGACCAGTCCTCAGACCAAGTCAAGTCAGCTTTAGAGGTCACCCAAAGACTTCTAAAATCCTTGGCCTTCATTCTAAATTTAGAGAAGTCTGTCCTAGAGCCTGCCCAGCTTCTCACCTTCATAGGGGTGGAAACAGATACAGTTCAGGCAAGAGCATTTCTTCCTCTCTCAAGGGTTCAGTCTTTTGTCACTCTGACCTCCTCTTTTCGTCCTCTAGTGCCTCGTCCAGCCAGACAATTTCTACAGCTGCTGGGCCACATGGCAGCGTCCACAGCAGTAGTTCAGGGAGCAAGATTTCAGATGAGAGATAGTCAGTTTCATCTCAGATCTTTCTGGTCTCAGAAAAAGAACCCTCTCTCCAAACTGGTTCAAGTCTCCAAAAACTTGGTCCAGGCCCTTCAGTGGTGGTTGGACAAAGATAGTCTTCCTCAAGGGGTCCCCTTTATCAGTCAGGTCCCTTCTGTGATTCTCACCACAGATGCCTCCCTGTTGTAGTGGGGGTCCCACCTAGATCATCTCACAGCTCAGGGAACTTGGTCACACCAGGAGTCCCTTCTGCACATTAATCTCCTCGAACTAAAAGCTGTCTTCCTAGCATCTCAGATATTTTCAAACAGTTGTCCAAGAGAAAGTGGTGCAGATCAGAACAGATAATACCACAACCACGTGGTACATCAACAAACAGGGAGGCACTTGGTCCTCAGCCTTGTGCACAGAGGCCATGAAAATATGGTCTCTAGCTTATTCCCCTCAGGTTTCTCTGATGGCTGTGCATCTCCCAGAGAAGGACAACATTCTAGCAGATATTCTCAGGGTCACCACGAATGGACCCGGAACCCTGTCATTCTTCAAGTCATTTTCAAGAGATGGGGCACCCCAGAGATAGATCTGTTTGCAGCGCCGGACAATCATCAACTCCCTCTTTATTGTTGCAGACTATCCCTTCTGGGTCCTGTTCCCCAGGATGCTCTTCTGTTAAATTGAACAAGCAGGTTTCTGTATGCATTTCCTTCTTTTCCTCTGATATCCAGGATCCTGATAAAAATCAGGTCTCAGCCTTGCAAGGTGATTCTGGTGGCTCCAGACTGGGCTAGACAGCCTTGGCATCCTCTACTGTTGTCACTGTCAGTAACACTGCCCTTGTGTCTTCCCAAGCAGTACAATCTCCTCATCTCCTCTCAGGGGAGGATTCTGTACCCCAACCTTCAGACTCTCAGGCTCAAAGCATCTTTCCCAATCAGTCTTGGATATTTTAAAAGTTAGCAGGAAGCCTGCTACCAGGAAGACTTACAACTCCAAATGGAAAAGATTTGGGTTTTGGTGTTCCAGTACACATACTAAGCCAGAGCTGGCTGACATTGCCACTGTTTTGGACTATTTGGTACAGCTTAACCGTTTAGGCCTCTGGCCTACTCCTCTTAAAGTACATTTGGCAGCTTTGTCTGCCTTCCTTTCGGCTGGTAAGGGCTCTTCCCTAGCTTCTTATCCAGTTTTCAAGAAAATCTTCAAAGGCTTGGTCCATGTCAATCCTCCCTTTCAGGAGCCTACTCTTTCTTGGGAGCCGAACATCTGTATTGCACAGCTTATGCAGCCCCCTTTTGAAACTTTATCTTCAGCTGAGCTGAAATACTTGACTTGGAAAACTGTATTCCTGGTGGCCATTACCTCTGCAAGGAGGATCAGTGAACTACAGGCCTTATCAGTGGAACCTGGTTTCATTTCCTTTCATAGGGATAAGGTGGTCCTCCGCACCAATAGAAAGTTTCTTCCCAAGGTGATGTCAGACTTTCACTTGAACCAGTCTATGTCTTTGCCTGTCTTTTACACTGGTCATTCTTCCTCTGGAGAGAAGAGGTTACACAGTCTGGATGTGAAAAGGGCCCTTAGTTACTATATTGAGCATACTAAGGCCCATAGGAAGGATTGTTCCCAGTTGTTTCTCATGTATGGTGAGGTGGGAAAGGGCAAGCCTGCTAGCAAGAGGTCTTTTGCCAGCTGGAGTGTCTCTTGTATTCAATTCTGCTACTCTAAATTCGGGAAGGAGCCTCCCTCAGGCCTGAGGGCTCATTCTACCAGAGGTACAGCTGCTTCAGTTGCAGCAGCTAGAGATATACCTTTAGTGGATATATGTAAAGCAGCTACCTGGAAATCTGTTCACACCTTCACCAAGCATTACTCTTTCAACATTCAGTCATGAAGTGATGCTAGGTTTGGTACAGCTGTGCTGCAGAGCTTGTTCCCAAACCAGGTTCTGTAACTTCCACCTCCAAGGGAGTACTGCTTGGTAGTCTGCATATAGTCAGAATACAGCAAGACTTCATGTTGTTTGAAGAAAAAATTACTCACCATAGTAATGTTATTTCTTCTAATGGAGTCTTGCTGTATTCTGACCTCCCTCCGTGCCTCCCCTCCTAGAACCTTGTAGTTTTGAGATGTGGTGGGGCAGGCACAGTGCTGCACCCCAGAGGTGTTCTGGACATGCCTCCATCTCTTGGGGGGGGTTCTTTTAGTTTGGTGAATCACTACCTGTTGTATTCTTTTGGGGTTTTCTCAACTTGAGTCTTTGCCCTAAAACCTTGTTTTGCCATTTGGCACAAAAATTGTGAAACAATTTCTTACTTTGAGTTAGTTTAGTGCTTGTAAGAATCTGACGGTTACACTTCAGAGTACCACAGACAGAGGTTTGAAAACCAAGCTCGAGCTCAACGTTCTATGCTTTTGCATAGAGTTAACCCTTTACTCTCCAGAGCAGTTCAAGTGCTGGGGCTAACTGCATAAAGTCAGAGTATAGCAAGACTCCATTAGAAGAAACAACATTACTGTGCTGAGTCATTTTTATGTTTGCTTGTACGCATGTGCAAGAAACATAGTGCCATCATCCGAGTTTTCGGAGGTGTGGCACCCATCTTCCAATTCAATCAGTGTTTTTGCAGGCACGGCCACCGTTCGTCAATGAATGCTGCAGCTGTCTATGACAGAGTTTAAAATGCAGTGCCGTACAGTTGAAAGGGAGAGCTACGCTTCAGTAAGCAGTGATAAGATATCACGTGCTTTTGTGCACCTCCCACACACACACACACACACACACACACACACGAGAACACATATTGCATGCTCATGTGTCCCCCCAACATGCACACACTGTATAGCTGGGATTGGGGTACCTAATCCCCGTCAGCTGTGCTGCACTTCCCTCAACAGAGTTTCAGGTGCTGCTGGGAGCCCACCCCAGCATGGCAGCAATCTATATGGCCGACAGGGAAGCCCAATCCCCCGTGGGCTCCACTGTCCCTTCCCCCAAGAGACTATTGGGTGCCACGCTAGGAGCCCCCCCCAGTGTGGCAACAGTTCCTACGGCCGACGGAGGTGCCCAATCCCCCGTCGGCTCCACGCCCCCCCAAACAGTCTTCCAGCTGCCACACTGGGAGCCCACCCCAGCATGGCACCAGTCCCATGTCATCTAAGTAAAAAAAAAAACCTGAAAGAAAACCTTCCTCACTGACTGTCCTGACCCTCTCCTACCTCGCCCATCCTCTGTGCATCCACCTCCCACCCCACCCACCCCACCTTCATACCTTCCTCCTCGAGGTCAGCACCATCTTCGCTGGAACTGAACATCGCCTGCATCTCTTCAAAGCTGACCGGAACTGAAGAAATGCCGATAAGCTGTGTAATGTAATAAATAGGTGTCTTTCAACTTTAGTACATATCTCGGCATTTTGGGGAATTATTTCACCAAATTTTCAGCATGGGGTTTTTGGGGCCCCACCTCATGAATTCTGTCACTGTCATGGCATTAATCGGCCACGAAAAGTGATTTTCCGGTCACTGTAGGGAACCATCTTTCAGGACCAATTTACGAAACAACAGTGTCACAGTTCATGAGGTAGGCCCCCCAAAACCCTATGTTAAAAATGTGGTGAAAAAATTCCCAAAAATGACTGTTTTACGAGCATGCGTTGCACTGTTCCTATGCACGCTCGTAAGTTCTCGAATTTTCAATATGTTCACTTCAGATTTTCAACACTGCCATTTTACCACACCTCCTTATGAGCAGTACAGCTGTCATTTCTCACATCTCACCCAAAATGTGTTTCCCCACATGTAGCGCACAATGGCGCAGTCGCTGTGCGAAATCAATGTTCGGGACAGATTAAGAAATCACAGTGACACTGTTCATGAGCAGAGGTGTTAAAATGGCTATGTTAAAAATTTGGTGGAAAAAGTCCACAAAATGACTGTGTTACGAGCGACCATTGCGCAGTTTCCACGCACCCTCGTAACTTCATGGATTTCTAATATTTTCAGTCTAGATTTTCACCACTGGCATTTTTCCACACTTTCTTATGAACAGTACAGCTGTCATTTTTCACACCATGGCCGAAATGTGTTTTCGCACTTCCAGTGCAGAAATGCGTGGTTGCTGTGGGAAATCACTGTTTGGGACAGGTTAAGAAAATCACAGTAGCACTGTTCATGAGTGGAGGTTCCAAAATCCCTGTGTTGACAATCTGCTGTAAAAAGATCCCCAAACTAATTGCATTACAGGTGTGCATTGCACATTTTCTATGCACGCTCGTGACTTCACCATTTTTTTTAATATTTTCACTGTAGAATTTCAACCTTGCCATTTTTTTGTACCTCCCCATGAACAGTACAGCTGTCATTTTTCACATCCTGTTCGAAATGTGTTATCACACCTGTGGTGCCAAATGGCCTAGTCGCTGTGTGAAATCAGCTTTCAGCTAACAAACTGATATTGCCATTGTTCATAAGGTGGGGGTCATAAAAAACCCATGTTGAAAATTTGGAGTGAAAATGCCAGAGAACGAATGAGGCGTTAGGGTTTACGACCATAACGCCCCAGCCTGTAGAGATTGACAGGCATCAGGGGTGTGACTTGGGATTCTCGCCTGTAATGCTCATACCATTTCACAGCCTGCAGCCAGTGAGAGGCATCGAGGTGTGCCTTGGACTCTTCGGCCCCAAAGTTCACCCCATTCTCCTATACAGGACCCATCTCACCGTATTTCCTGATGGAATGGGGTGCGCATAAGAGCCAAAGACCCCAAGGCATACTGTGACACTTGTTAGTGTCTGCAGGGTAGGGTGTGGTGAAATGGCGTGGCCATTATGCCTGATGACCCAAAGGCACACCCCAATGCCTGTCAGTCTCTGCAGGGCGGTGGTAGGGTTGGTTTCAGTTCAATACTTCACTGCCATTCCTATTATGCAGCTCTCTAACTCCTACACTACCAGTGCCAATGCCAGCAAGCAAACATTCAGCATTGACAAATGCTTGTTTCTTCTTGACTGTAGCTCAAGTAGGACTTTTTCTGAGATGGGTTCTCAAATATTCACATCTTCGGTTCCTGCGCACTGGTTCCGTGCCAGTCACACATGAAGCTATCCTCTCTGAGTGCATGACGGAGCTGTGATGTTTGTTTTTCAGCAAAGCAAACTAGAGTCCTTCCTAGTCCCTTCAGGGAGGCTGGAATAAGTGGTGCCTCACCATATTCAGTCACTTCTGCCACTATTCAGTCACTTTCAATGAATGGGTTAGCCCTAATTTGGTCCTGCTGTGTCCCTCCTCGACTCACATCTGCCTCTATGTGTCTTAGAAATCCAGCCCCTGTTTTTTTCTGTCGGAATGTTTTTTCCACGGTGGACACGTCCTCCTGTACACTTTTCCTTTCTTCCCTGAGTTCAGAGACTGCTACTTCAGTTGTACACACAAGAGCAGGATGATTCCTTTTTGGAATATGCAGTAGGAAGGATCTGCTTCTGCTAGACCACCACAAGAGGCTTATAAGTTGTGCTTGGCCTTCCATCAGGAAGGTTTCAGTGACTAAGTGGAAACCATTCTCCTTGATGGGCTAACCCCACCTGGACCTTCTTTGCTTACCAAGTAAGGGGTTCAAATGCTCCTGGACCTGTTGTTTGCCATACTTGGTAGTGGGGGGGTTCTATCTGTGCTTTTTGGTCTACCCTGAACCAGTAGACTTTACCTCCAGCTCTTTCAGTTCCCGAGGTCCTTTTACATTAGATTAGTTCATGTGTAACCCCCTGCAAATGGGGGTTCCCAAAAGACTTCCAGGAGCTTGCTTGAATGCTCCAAGCCTGAATGGTGTTTGTCATTTAAGCCATTTATCAGTGAGTGTTTTTAGAACCTCTGGTACTGTCTCTTTAAGAGCTGTCTGCTTGCAGACATAATTAGTTGGTATGGGGGACTGTGTGTTTCTTTGATTGAGTACCACTCAAGCTGCTGCCAATTCACTTCATTTTGCAGTCACTAGAGTTGCAAAGGGAACCTATCTGAAAGATGTAACTGTTTGCCAGAAATTATTTAGAGTAATAATGAAATTACAGTTTGTCTAACCTGCTTTCTTTGCAGTCAGAACTGTGTCTGCTAGTTCCCATTCTAGTTTTGAACTGCTGAACTGGACCAATCAGTGTGGGGTAAGCTAGCTCTAAAATGGTGCCTTGGACGAATCAGAACTTGGACTCATAATCTGAGCCAGCCACAAGAGGATTGTATGGGCAGTGACTCTGGGAGATGTAGTTTAGACTTCAGTGCCTTTTGGACCAACAGCAGCAGTCTATTGTGGTGACAGCCAATCCAGTCAAGAACTGGGAGGAACTCAAAGGAAGTGCCGTTTTGTCGGTTGGAGTTTCAGTTGAGCTTTGGCAGTGAAGAAGGAAGGGCCCTGTGCTTTTCAGTGTGCAGTTTTAGTCAAAAAACGTGTGTAGGCCCAGAGTTCGGTCTGCAGCTTGTGTAACAGCTTGTTAGGACTGAATCCGTCCTGTGAAAGAATCAAGGATCTCTGAAGAGTAGAAACCAGGCTCACCCTATAAAGACTGGAGGAATTGCTGAAAATTGCACTCCGTCTGTCAGGAACTGAATCTACTGTGTATTCTCCCGGGTATTGTGCAGTAATTGCGATCGGGATACAGATGCAGCCTACCTGGTATAGTGCTTTCTTTTATATGGATGTGTGAAGAGGTTTGTGTACCTCAAGTGAGCCCTGCTGACATTGAAGGACCCTATCTTATTTGGAGGTCGTGAGTACTAATTCAAGGTAGCTCCTGTTGGTTGCACATTAAATCAAATGTAAATTACTGTACTGCTGACTGTTTAATTCTCCTTTTCTCTGTGTGAAGGGCCCTACCAGCTGCCACGGTTTGGACTAGCCACTAGGGCTTGGTGCCCAGGACAGTAACTGATAAGGATGAGCCTTGCACAGAACCATAAATGAATTATTAGAGTGATAAGCTGATTAACCTGATTTCCCCCTGTCCTTGTTATATCCCCTAAATAAATCAGAGCTGCTTGTTTCAGCAAGTTATACTGCCTGAAGTTATTTGTCTATGTTAAAGTACTGTACTGTGATTGTTACACTGTATCTCATTTCACGGAGGTCCCAGTGCGGAACCAGACCTGGGGTAAGTGTATACTGTGAAGGTAATTCTGATATATTGTGTGGGCCACTAGTGGGAAGAAAGGGGTTGCAGTGTCCCAGAGGGCTGTGACCAAGTTAGTTTAACTATTGCAAACCCTGACCTCTGGGTGGAGGCACCGCCATTGGATCAGGCCCCTCAACCTGTTAGTAGCAAATCAGGCAGGGGTAGTAGCCCCTGGGATAAGCGCCATCTAGGGGTTACATCTTGGAGGCTCACGCTGGGATTGTGTGTCCTCTAGTGGCCATATTCTGAACCACTGTTAAGAAAAAATGGGTACCCGACAGAAGTGGCTGTGCACCGGCTGGTGGAGTGGTGTACTGGGAGGAGATCGACCCCAAAATGCTATCTTATCCTGGACATCCCCTGGGTATCAATACGGACACTGTGCAGGAGTACTTTCCAAGGTGGAAGGTTTACAAAACCCTGTGGTGGTGGTCGGCATGCTAATCTGCTCACCCACACTTCCTGGCCCTAGTAGAGTTTAAGGATCCCATAGATAGCTCCAAAGTGCCACAGACCATTACCCCAGAGGAGCCTCACTGCTTGGAGAGTGATAACTAAGGACAGTAAAGACCGAGGGAATCAGCCCCACCACTATCTGAAACTTTTGAGAGAAATTTGCTGAATGGTTTGCTGGGAGAGGGGAAAACTGTGGAGGACTTGAAGAAACTATTCTTGCCACCTAGGTGTTCCTCCCCAACACCCTCTCTCCTGCTCAGTGCCCGTAATGGTGGCTGAACCAATGCAGACTCCTATTTCTGCACCTGCCATTAGTCACGACTCTTACCGAAGGTTGAGGATCTTCTCTGGCACCCTCCCACCCCCAAGGGAGGATGACTGGGAGACCTGGATAGACTATGTTGCCCCAAGTGCTAGAATGGCAATGCTCGGGCGGCGAAAGAGGGTTAGTAGAGCCTCCGAGGTCCTGCCCTAGCTACCATCCGTGTACTAAGCAGACCCAGTAACCCTAGGCGACTGCACAGGCCCTATCTTGAGGCCTTGGAGATATGTAGGAGCCCAGATTCTGATGAGGACCTATGGTGGAGAGTAAGAGATGCACAACAGTACCAAGGAGTTGTTGTCTGTGTATGTATCTCGGCTGGAAAAATTGTTGCAAGAATGCCTCAGAAAGCGTAGTTTGCCAGCGATTGAACTGGACGAACCAGGCTGGACAGGATCCTTAAGTCTGCCCCCTTCTCAGAACTGCTGTTGCTTCAGTTCGCCTGGCAGGTATCGACTGGAATCCCCACCCTCCTATGATGAGTTAATGAGAGAAATCGAGGAGTTGAGAAAAAGCGACCTCGGGAGGACCTGCACCAATAGCTGCAGCTCGGACCTGAGTGACTGAGGTGACCCATCAAGTGAGTTCAGGGCAGAGGTTGGCAGTCAATGAGTGCTCTGACAAGAGAAAAGATATGTCACAATGGGCGAACTGTTGAGAGAGATCCGGAATTCAAAAACAGTCCCTTTATGAAGGCCACGCCTGCAAATGCGAGCCCTGACCTATATCCGACTGCATCTGCTATGGGGTGGGGTACCACCCATGTATCTCCTACTGATAACAGCTCGAACTCGATTCCTTGACCATGGAAGTGGAGAAACTGACGAGATGTCTCCAAATGCTTATCACGCGCAGACAGAGATGGCACCAAGGTTTCCAGTTAGTAATACCCCGCCCTGGCTCCCAGTGTGGCGCCTCGGCCAGCTCAAACTCCAGAGTATGTTTTGCTATAATTGTGGGAAGATGGGCACATGAAAGGAATGCCAGTCCCCAAAGACACTGACAAAGTTGCATATAGGCTACAAGGAGGCTTCGGAGAAATCAGTGGTTAAGAGGTGCACGACATGATCTCAGTGAGGGCACCAAAATGCTAATTCACGTCCTTTTGTGGCAAGGTCAGTTGCCCAGCCCCCACTACCGCCTCTCCAGACTGGTCCAGAATAGTGGGTCCCTCCATGGAGACCACTGTAAAGGTGAATGGAGTGTCTACAAGAGCTGTATTAGACAGTGGCTCCCAAGTGACAATTATGTTCAGGATTGGTATCAGAAGCATTTGTCAGGCGTGCCCTTACAACCATTAGAAGGACTGCATGTATTGGGGTTAAGTGAGAAGGCCTACCCTATTCCGGGTATATCCGAATTTGGCTGTCTTCCCCACCTCCGTGGCTGGAGTGGCGAACAAGTAGAGACCCTAGCCTTAGTGTGTCCCCCACTGGACTGTATGATGGTGTCCCTTTGTTGATTGGAACAAATGCTCATATGTTCGGAAGGCTGGCACAGTTGTGTTATGAAAACAGGGTCAAAGACTAGTAGAGCTTTAAGAGTTCCAGCTTTAATTAAGAAGGCCTATGAGGCACAGAGATGCTGAAAAAACAGAGCCAGAGGAACCGGTCGGGATTGTATGGAAGAAGGATCCTGAGTCTCTGATCCTGGCGCAAATGCCCAGTGTACCTTACAGGGAGGTCCGTATCAGAAAGGATGTTAAGAATAAAATATTAATGTTGGATGCCCAGGCGATGGAAAATTGCCAGAGGACTGCTGGTCAAGCCTAGTATTTTGCCCGCTAGAGCCCATGCTTATACCAGAAGGGTAATGGTCCAAGTTCATAATGTGTCTGAAAGAGACATTCGAAGTAAACAGAGGTTGCATCCTGGCTAATGTGCATTGTGCAGACACTGCAGTGCTACCCAGCAGCAAGTTCAAGGAAGAATGACAGAATAACGCATGACTTGTTTGATTTCGAGCGACTCCCGCTGCCAGCTGAATGGAAAGTGAGGATCAGTGAAAGCTTGCCCAGAGAGACCAGGTGTTTTCTTTAAAGGAATGGGATGTAGGATGCGTGCAAGGCTGAGCACAATATCCGGCTGCATGACAAAGACCATTTAGTGAGAGGTCTCGGCGCCTGGCACCTGCTGACATAGATGATGTGAGGCGGCATCTGCAAGAGATGTTAGCTGCTGGTGTAATACAAGAATCCAGAAGCCCTTATGCTTCCCCATTGTGGTAGTGAGGAAAAAGAATGGAACAGTAAGGATGTGTGTGGATTATCGCACCTTAAACCGGCGGACTATCCTGATCAGTACACAATGCCCGCATTCAGGATGCTTTGGACTGCCTAAGCGGGAGCAAGTGGTTCTCTGTGCTGGATTCCATGATGGGTACTACCAGATCCGATGGCCCCAGAGGACCCGTGAGAGAAGACGGCCTTATCTGTCAGCGGCTATGAATTCATGAGGATGCCTCAAGGGATTTCAGGTTGCCCCAGCCACTTTTCAGCGATTGATGGGCGTGCAGTGGGGACAGAACTTACTAGAGTGCCTGGTATACCTAGATGATGTTATTGTGTTTGGCAGCTCACTGGAGGAACATGAGAGCAGATTATTTAAGGTATTGGACCGACTGGAGGACTTGGCCTTAAACTGTCCATTGATAAGTGTCAATTCTTTCAAACATCAGTAAAGTATGTTAGGACACATAGTATCCACCGAGGAATAGAGACCGATCCAAGTAAAGTTGAGGCCTTGACCACCTGGCCACAGGCCAAAATCTAAAGAACTGCAAAGATTCCTGGGATTCTGTGGTTCTTATCGGACTTCATCAAGGACTATTCAAGGTGATCAAGCCCTTTACTTAACCTTACTCAAGGGTATCCCCAACCCACAAAAATACCAAAAGTCAGCGTCCCTCAAGACTGAAAAGAGTGTATTTTCATCCAGTGAAGTATTTGGGGCCCGCTGGACTCCTGATTGTGAGACTGCTTTTCATGAGATCATATATCAACTTACCCATGCTCCAGTGCTGGCCTATGCCGATCCAAGAAACCTTACGTCCTGCACACTGATGCTGGCTTGCAAGGGTTGGGGGCTGTGTTGTACCAGAGCACGAGAATGGCCTGAGACCAGTGGCCTTTGCCAGTAGAAGCCTGACCCCATCAAAAGAACTATCCTGTACATAAGTTAGAGTTCCTAGCTTTGAAGTGAGACTATTGTTGACCAATTCCATGAGTCTTGTATGGGGCTAAAATACTAGTAAAACTGACGACAATAATCCTTTGACCTATGTGCAGACTTCAGCTAAGTTGGATGCCACTGGCCATAGGTGGCTTTCTGCATTATCTACATATGACTATGCTCTCGAATACCGAGCAGGTCTGAACCACATAGATGCTGATGCTCTCTCCGAGGCCTGTTCCCCAGAATGATTGGGTCCGATTGGCAGAACCTGACATTGGGCACTCTGCCGAAGTTTGACAGGGAGGAACAAATGTCCACAGGCGCAGTGGACTGCATGGTGGATTGCTTGAGGAGCCTCTGAGGTGCATACCTGCTGCTTATTGCCACTTTTCTGCAATAGACATTGGTGCACTGCCTCAGCTGGACAATGACAGTATTAAGGGCTCAATCCACATCCCATGATCAAAGCAGCTTTAGAAGCCCTCTATGCAGGAAAGATGTGTCAAATTACGCTCCACTGATTTGAGAACTGCACTGTTATACAAAGAAGGTCCTAAGTTGGAAACTGATCAATAAACTGTTATACAGAGAAACAGTAGACAGAGGGGGACAAGTAGACAAACAACAACTAGTGCTGCCCACTGCCTTCCGAGACTCAGTACTGAGGTCCTTGCACAACACATGGGGCACCTTGGTATAGACAGAACACTTGACTTGGTGAGATCCAGATTCTATTGGCCTAAGATGGGGGCTGATGTGGAGCAACACATTCGAACTTGTAGTACGCTGCTTACAGAGGAAAGCTTTGCCGAGGCTGCCCCCTTGTGAACATCACCACCAGTGCACCCATGGAGCTGGTCTGTATTGATTTTCTAAGTTTGGAGTCAGATCAAAGAAATATCAGTAATGTGCTGGTGGTCACTGACCATTTCACGAGATATGCCCAAGCTTTCCCACCAAAGACCAGAAAGCATCCATAGCAGCCAAAGTACTTGTAGAAAACTTTTTGTTCACTATGGGGCTCACAAAGAATCCATTCTGATCAAGGAGAGACTTTGAGAGTCGTCTGATCAAAGAGATGCTTTCTCTGTGGGAGTCGAAAGTCCAGAACCACTCCTTACCACCTCCAGGGGGACCCACAGCCTGAAACGTTTCAACCGCACTTTGCTAGATATGCTGAGCACCCTGCACCCAAAGGACAAGCCTAGATGGAGCCAACAAATTAGCACCCTGGTACATGCTTATAACTGCACCAAAAGTGATGCCACTGGTTCTCCCCTACCGCCTGATGTTTGGAAGAAAGCTCGACTACCAGTAGATGTGTGTTTTAGGGTCTCTCCTGATGGGGTTCAAGCTGACAACTATTACAGTATGTGCAAAGTTAAAGGCCCAGCTAACTCATCGTACCAACTGGCTCAAACCATGGCTGCCAAAAGAAATCGGCCAACAAAGAAAGGTATGATAAAAGGTGAAAGCACAGGAACTCCAGGAGGAGATCGGGTATTGCTAAGAAATCTGGGACTGCATGGCAAGCACAAGATTGCTGACAGATGGCACCATCTCCCTCACATTGTAGTGGGCAAACTAGATGATCTGCCAGTGTACAAAGTAAGGCCTGAGAATAATTCAAAGATGTAAAAACAATGCATAGAAATCATTTACTGCCCATTGGACAAATCTTAATTGAGTCTGAGCCCTAGAAGATGCCCCCTCTGGACCAGTGACTAGAGCTGCTGCTAAGAAAAGACCAAAGAGTCTGCACCTACAGAAGCAGAGTTAAAGTGTTCCCTACACAAGTCCCAGTTGAGCATGACTGTCAGTCCATATCAGAAGAAAGTAGAGTGACTTTGAATACTATCCTTCTTACAAGACTGAGTCAATTATTTCAGGGCAATCCCTAGTCAATACTGGAGATGAAGCTGGGCCTTCTGGACTGTCCAAGCCCCAGCTTCATCCCTGAGACAGATGCTCCCAGAAAGTGAAGTGCAAAGCATCAGATCAGATGAAATGGAATCATTGTGCATGGTTGAACTGTTTGAGCTTTCAGGGAGGAAAATGATAGATTAGGGCAGACTGGTGATACACCCGAACAAGAAGAGTATTTTGAGTGCCTGACAGTCCACTGCCAGTCGAAAGCTCTCCATGCGAGCCAAATGTTGTGGACTCAGAAACTGTAACTCCTGGAGCTGAAAATGCCCCAAGTTCTAGCCTCTCTACCCCATGGAGACTCCCCTGACAAGTGAGGACAATGCTGAAAATGAGGCTCAGAGTGCAGAGACTATAACAGTTCCCCCTAGAAAGACTGGTCGAGCTGTAAAGCCTGTGGTGCACCTCAGTTATGATTCACTTGGGAGGCCTGTGGACTTGCCTCTCAATGTTGTCCGTGAAGGAGTGTATGTGTCCCGAGCTCATTGCCCAAACTGAGCATCAGTGCTAACTCAAGTTACTTGTGTTGCCCTCTAAGTATGGTGCCCTTGCCCCATCCAGCCCCAAGGTAACTGATAGGAAGGGCTCCCTCTCTTCAGGTTTCATGTACAGAGGTAATAACTGAGTTATGGTACAATGTGTATGTAATACTGTGTAAAGAGTGACGTACTGCAATGTTTCAGAATGTGTTCTTGGTAAAATGATATATTGACTGATGATTACATGTGCTGAGCCTAATGCAAATGTATATGGTTGCAGTTGAAACTTATGGGGTACTTGCTTGACGCGACGTCAAGCTTTCCCAGGCCAGGAAGGGTGTAACCCCTGCAAATGGGAGTTCCAAAAGACTTCAGGAGCTTGCTTGAATGCTCCAAGCCTGAATGGTGTTGTCATTTAAGCCATTTATCAGTGAGTGTTTTTAGAACCTCTGGTACTGTCTCTTTAGAGCTGTCTGCTTGCAGACATAATTAGTTGTATGGGGACTGTGTGTTTCTTTGATTGAGTACCACTCAAGCTGCTGCCAATTCACTTCATTTTGCAGTCACTAGGTGCAAAGGAACCTATCTGAAAGATGTAACTGTTTGCCAGAAATTATTTAGAGTAATAATGAAATTACAGTTTGTCTAACCTGCTTTCTTTGCAGTCAGAACTGTGTCTGCTAGTTCCCCATTCTAGTTTTGAACTGCTGAACTGGACCAATCAGTGTGGGGTAAGCTAGCTCTAAAATGGTGCCTTGGACGAATCAGAACTTGGACTCATAATCTGAGCCAGCCACAAAGAGGATTGTATGGGCAGTGACTCTGGGAGATGTAGTTTAGACTTCAGTGCCTTTTGGACCAACAGCAGCAGTCTATTGTGAGTGACAGCCAATCCAGTCAAGAACTGGGAGGAACTCAAAGGAAGTGCCGGTTTTGTCGGTTGGAGTTTCAGTTGAGCTTGGCAGTGAAGAAGGAAGGAGCCCTGTGCTTTTCGTGTGCAGTTTTAGTCAAAAACGTGTGTAAGGCCCAGAGTTCCGTCTGCAGCTTGTGTAACAGCTTGTTAGGACTGAACGTCCTGTGAAAAGAATCAAGGATCTCTGAAGAGTAGAAACCAGGCTCACCCTATAGAAGACTGGAGGAATTGCTGAAAATTGCACTCCGTCTGTCAGGAACTGAATCTGCTGTGTTCTCCCGGTATTGTGCAGTAATTGCGATCGGGATACAGATGCAGCCTGCCTGGTATAGTGCTTTCTTTTATATGGATGTGTGAAGAGGTTTGTGTACCTCAAGTGAGCCCTGCTGACATTGAAGGACCCTATCTTATTTGGAGGTCAGTGAAGTACTAATTCAGGGTCACTCCCTGTTGAATGCCACATTAAATCCAAATGGAATTACTGTACTGCTGACTGTTTAATTCTCCTTTCTCTCTGTGAAAAAGGCTACCAACTGCCACGGTTTGGACTAGCCACTAGGGCTTGGGTACCCAGGGACAGTAACTGATAGGGATAGGCTGCTGCACAGAGCCATAAGTAGATTATTAGAGTGATAAGCTGATGTAACCTGATTTCCCCTGTCCTTGTTATATCCCCTAAATAAATCAGAGCTGCTTGTTTCAGCAAAGTTATACTGCCTGAGGTATTTGTCTATGTTAAAGTACTGTACTGTGATTGTTGCACTGTATCTCATTTCACAGGAGGTCCCAGTGCGGAACCAGACCGGGGGTAAGTGTATACTGTGAAGGTAATTCTGATATATTGTGTGAGGCCACTAGTGGGAAGAAAGGGGTTGCAGTGTCCCAGAGGGCTGTGACCAAGTTAGTTTAACTATTGCAAACCCTGACCTCTGGGTGGAGGCACCCGCCATTGGATCCAGGCCCCTCAACCTGTTAGTGGCAAATCAGGCAGGAGTAGTAGCCCCTGGGATAGCGCCATCTAGGGGTTACACATGTCTTTGACACTATTCATTTTGGTCATATACCAAATTATGAGGCCGGGTTCTCGCCACTCTCTTAGAGTGGTTGCAGCTTCCTGGCAGAGTTTAATTTTGTGTCCATTGCAGTCGTCTGCAAAGTGGTGAGTTACAACTCAAGTGCTTATCTTGTAAGCAGTATATTCTAGATGCTCTTTCCAAGACAGCTCTTTTTGTTAGCAGGCCAATCCTTGACCATCCGTTCTGAGTGAACCCTATCTCCTCCACCCTACTCAGGGTTGTTGATTTTAGCTCGGTACTTTCCAAATAGTGTGAATGAGTGATGGAGACTTAGTCCAGGAAGATATGGAAATTACATACTTATTGTAATTGTTGATCTTCTTGGACAGTCTCCATCACTCATTCTCATGCCTACCCGGCATCCTCTGGGTTCACTCATTTTCTTTCCTGGTCTTCATGGTCCTATGGTTCAGGCTGTGAAGACATTGGTTCTTTAACACTTTTTGCAAGGGTGATCTGGGCCCTCTCAGGCCCAGAAACTCAGGATAAGTTATTTTCATTAGTTACACTGCACCTCCTCGGTCGAAAAGATACTGAGGCGGTTGGAGGGTCGATGCCGAGATAGCCTACACAGGCGCAAGCTAGTCTCGCTGTGCCACGCATGCATGGTCCTGTCTCGGCGCCAATCCTTCTGAAAAATTTTGGCTCCCGCTTGGTCCTAGTGCCTCCAGTGCTATCCCAATAGTGTGAATGAGTGATGGAGACTGTCCAAGAAGATCAACAACTACGGTAAGTAAGTAATTTCCATTTCTCAGCTGAGGAAAGGGCTCTTCAAACAACATGAAGTCTTGCTATATTATGACAGTAGCAGTTTGTCCCACCACTAGAACTGCTCCGGAGGTGAAATGGTTAATACCATTCCAAAATAGAACTTTGAGCACGAGCTCTAAGAATCAGCTCTATCTGTGTAATTTCAAACCTGAACTGTCAGATTCTTTACTCCGCCTCAGTGAACAGTCGCTCGGAGATTTCTCCTACTACTCGGTTCATTTCTCGGTTTAAACAGTGTTTTCTCGGTTCGATTCAACGAGAATAGTTTTATTTAACCACAAAACCGTTCGGTTCAAAGCTCTGTCTGTAGTAGTCGTAAGTAAATTAAAGGTTTTGTCTGTGTGGAACTTGTAAGTTCATCAGTTCGGTTTTGAACCCGATCAGCTGAGTTTAAAACTTATTAACTTTAAAGTTTAACATTTTAGAGTACGGCTCCAGTTCTTATCGGGTTCTAAAAAAAACGGATTTTGATACGCTTTTTCCAATACCTGTGACACGTGTTAGGGAACCGATATGGTGTCTTGCCTGGCACTGCCGTTTAAAGGGCAAGTTTTCTGGTTAGGCTGGCATTATGTCTGAGAAACCCAAAAGAAAAACCGGGCCCACTGGGTTTTCAACACTGTGATGTCTGTGGGGAAGTCTTTGCCAAGGCTGACCCACACACCACATGTGTTTATTGTCTGGGGTTTGACCACCTCCAGTCAGACTGCCAGATATGTAAGAATTTCCCTGCAGCCACCCTGGAAAGAGATTGGGCAGGCTCAGGGAACGAGGACAAAAGTCCGTGACCCGATGGCCAGCCCGGTTCGGTGCCAACCGAACTGGAGGGAGTGCCCTCTGACCAGGGCTGAGACTTCTCGGCAAAAGAAAAGCTGGTTCTGAGAAACAATTCCAGTAAAGAAAACAAGAAAGTCAGCAGGTTTGGAGTCCAAACCCCTTCTCCAACTGCTGCAGAGATAGCAAAACCATACAAATTGTCCAGTCACTGTCTCAGGTTCCGTCCGAGACCGCCACTATCTAGCAAAAGGTCGGTTCGTCAAGTTCCAGTGGTTCAGGAATATGATGTTGAGGAATTTTATGAACCAGAGGAGGGGGAGGATGATTATGAACAGTATGAATGTGGCTGGGAAGGTCTGGGTGTGCCCATTGAACCGGATATTTCCCCAGACAGGCCTCTAGAATCTCCCCTATGCTATCTAGGTCCCATCTCATTTATGTTTTACAAAAGTTGTGAAACCCTCCAGCTTCCCTTGGAAGAAGCTGTGGATAAGCAAGAGGAGCCTGATTTTGTAGAAATGATGGATATTCCAGAGTCTAGGAGATTGTCTATTCCTTTGCATAAGTCTTTAGGAAGCAAACAATAAAAATTTTAAAAGCTCCTAATTCTGTGCCTCCTGTAGATAAAAAGATGGACAGAAGGTACACATTGTCAGGTCCTGATACAGAATTCCTTTCTCAGCAATGCAGTCATGTTGGGGTAGTTCAGGCTGCAGCCTGTGATAAAGCTAATATCCCCCTGGCTTCACATCCTCCTGACAAGGATTCCAGGAAGATTGATGCCATGGCGAAAAAACAGTATATGGCAGCCTCTCTGGGACTCAGGCAAGCAAATTATATGGCTTATGTAGCTAGGTATCAGAAATCTAGGTGGGATACTGTTATGGAATTACAAGCAAGCCTATGGCCAGCTGGCTGTGAACTAGAACAGGTGGCTGCTGATGGCATTGAGACTTCTAAGGTACAGTTTCATGCTGCTGTGGATGTTACTGATGTTTCCTCTGGGTCATGGCCATCTGTAGCTTTTAGTAGGTTGGCCTGGCTCAGGTGTACTAGTCTGTCACCAGGATACCCAGACTAAGGCCATGGTTTTCCTATGGTGGGAAATTCTCTGTTTGGGAACAGACAGAATTACATGAAAAAGATGGATGAATATAGGACTACTTACAAAGTGCCCAAGCTAAGGAGGCGGCAAGCCACTCCTCAGAGGCATACCCCCAGGGGTAGGGGTAGCCCTTTTCACAGCGCCTTTTACCAGACTCAGGCCTCCTCTGCCTATGCTCAGAGGGCTTCTTCAGAGACAGAGGCAGGCGAGGGGTGGGCAGGCCTGCCCACCCCTCAGCCTAAACTCCTGCTAAGCAGGCACCCTGATGGGTGCCCAGAGCCAGTCTCCTTTACGGTAGAGGGCAGGCTGGCTACTTCAGTCAGAACTGGGCTTCTTTAACCTCAGACAAGTGGGTTCTGGAAGTAGTAAGCCAGGGTCTGGTTCTCAGCTTCAAAAGTTTCCCAAGTTGAGAACCAGACTTTTCTACAAGTGCTTCAGAGACCTTTGCTCTGGAAGCAGAGGTTCTCAACCCTGTTGGCCTCAGAGCAGTGGAAAGGGTTCCTCCCTGCACCAGGGCAGGGGTCTGTATTCAGATACTTCTACCCCAAAAGACAGGAGAATGGCGGCCCATATTAGACCTCAGATATCTGAACAAGCATCTTTGAAACCAAAGTTCAAAATGGTAACTCTGGCAATGATTTTACCCTCCCTAAGGCCAGGGACTGGTTAGCCTCCCTGGACCTCAGGATACCTATTTCCACGTCCTAATCAGAAGCTCCCATCAAGAAAGTACCTCAGATTAAGACTACCCTCAGGTCATTACCAGTTCAGAGCAATGCCCTTCAGCCTTACCTCTGCCCCAAGGGTATTCACAGAGTGTCTAGCAGTGGCAGTGGCTCACTTAAGGAGGCAAAGGATTGCTGTTTTCCCTATCTGACGATTGGCTCATTGTAGGCCAGTCCCCAGAACAGGTAAAATCTCACCTGCAAGTTACCCAGCAGCTTCTCACCTCCTGGGCTTTCTGCTAAATCTACCAAGGTCGGTTCTGGAACCAGTCAGGTACTCACCTTTACAGGGGCAGAGTTGGACACAAAGCTAGCCAGAGCTTTTCTTCCATAGAAAGGGTGACGAATTTAGTGACTCTGGCCTCCTCCTTCACCCTGCAGGTCTCTCGACCAGCAAGACACTTTCTGCAGCTCCTGGGACACATGGCTGCATCCACAGCTGTTGTGCAGGGAGCAAGATTTCAGATGAGAGACATTCAGTTTCACTTGAGAACCTATTGGTCTCAGAGAGAGACCCCTTTCCAAGTTGGTCCCAGTGACTCGAACCTTAGATCCAGGCCCTCCAGTGGTGGCAGGATCGAGCAATTTAAGATTGGGGTCCCCTTCATTCTCCCTGCTCCAATTTGACTCTCACTACAGATGCTTCCCTTCTGGGTTGGGGAGCCCACATGGGCGACCTTTCCACTCAGGGAGTGTGGTCCCCCCGGGAATCTCTGCTCCACATCAATTTGCTGGAACTCAGAGCTGTCTTTTAGCTCTTCAAGCATTTTCTGCATCTGTCCACAACAAGGTGATACAAGTCAGAACAGACAAGCCACAACAATGTGGTACATCAACAAACAGGGGCACTCGGTCTTCGACCTTGTGCACCGAGGCAATGAAGTTGTGGTCTCTGGCCTATTCCCTGAACACCCCTCACAGCAGTTCATCTTCCAGGGAAGGACAATGTCCTAGCGGATGCTCTCAGCAGGTTTCCCAGGGCCATCAGAGTGGTCCCTGGATCCTCAAGTGCTAGGATAGTCTTTGCCAGATGGGGCACCCCTCAGATAGATCTTTTGCAGCCCCAGACAATCACAAACTTCCTCTGTTCTGTTGCAGGCCTCCAGTGTGGGCTCAGTCCCCTGGATGCCCTTCTCCTGGATTGGGAGGGGAAGTTTCTTTATGCTTTCCCCCCTTCCCTCTCCTATTCAAAGTATTAGTCAAAATCAGATCTCAGCCTTGCAGGGTGATTCTGATTGCCCCGGATTGGGCCAGGCAGCCCTGGTACCCACTCCTTCTGTCACTGACAATCCATCTTCCCCTTTGCCTCCCCAGGATTCACAACCTGTTAACTTGTGCCCAGGAAGGGTTTGGTATCGGACCTCAAATCCCTCAACCTCAAGGCCTGGCTCTTGAGGAGTTAGAGTTTGATGGATTTACACCTCTCTCAAGGTGTTCTTGAAATCCTAAAGGCTTCCAGAAAGCCTCTCCACTAGGGCTACTTTATAGTTCTAAATGGAAAAGGTTTTCCATTTGGTGTGCTGGAAAAATATTTCCCAGAATCTGCTGATTTGCCCATTGTATTAGATTACATGGTCCATCTAATTCGCTGGTCTCAGACCAGCTACCCTGAGAGTCCATTTGGCAGCTGTATCTGCTTTTGTGTCAGCAGGAAAGTCATCCCCTCTTTCCACTCACCCTGTGTTTTCCAAGTTTTTAAGGATTACTCCATACTAATCCACCCTTTTCAGGAACCGCCCCTGCCTGGGACTAATGTTTGTATTGCCCAGTTAATGCAACCCCTTTTGAACCTCTGTTTTCTGCAGAGCTTAAGTATCTAACTTGGAAAACTGTTTTTCTGGTGGCTATCACTTCTGCTAGGCGCATAAGTGAGTTGCAAGCCTTGTCAGTGAAACTGACTTTATTTCTTTCCACAAGGATAAGGTAGTCCTTAGGACTAATAGGAAGTTTTACCTAAGGTGGTTTCAGATTTCCATCTTAACCAATCCTATCTCCTTCCAGTATTTTCACTGATCACTCCTCTTCTGCTGAGAGGAGTTGCACAACCCTGGATGTTAAGAGGCTCTTAGTTACTATAAGAGCGTGCCAAAGGTCCAGAGTTCGGAATCCTCCAACTTTTCCTTACCTATGGTGAAGTTGGGAAAGGCAAACCTGCCACTAAGAGATCAATTGCCAGGTGGATTGTCTCTTGTATCAATTTGTTATCAGAAACTGGGCAGAGATCCTCCCTCTGGCTTGAGGCTCATTCTACCAGAGGTACAGCTGCATCCTAGCTGCTGCCAGAGACATCCTATATTAGAGATATGCCAGGCTGCTACTTGGAAAATGGTACACTTTGCCAAGCATTACTCCCTGGATGTCCAGGTCAGGAAGATGCTCGGTTTGGCACAGCTGTTCTTCAGAGCCTATTCCTAAGTAGGTTCTGCCGGCTCCTCCATGGAGGTACTGCTGTGTAGTCTGCTACTGTCATAATATAGCAAGACTTCATGTTGTTTGAAGAAAAAATTACTCACCTTAGTAATGTTGTTTCTTCTAATGGAGTCTTGCTATATTATGACCTCCCCCCCAGCCTGCCCCTCTCAGAACTTCTACTTGGGTGGGGTGCGGGCAACTTAGTGTGGGCACTGTTTTATGCCCTTTTAGCGTTTCTCCCCTTTTGGGAGTTTGGGGTGTGTGTGTTTTATTATACTGTTGTTTTATTCTCATGTTTTTAGAATTGTGTTAGTAGTTCTGGTCCCCTGACTTGAGTCTTGGGTGTTGGGACCAGCAATGGTTGTTAATATTTAGGTAGCCATTTGGCTAGTGTAGGTTACAGCTTCCAGACAGACCTTAGTGAGTTTTTGCTCGTAAAGATCTGACAGTTCAGGTTTGAAATTACACAGATAGAGCTGCTTCTTAGAGCTCGTGCTCAAAGTTCTATTTTGGAATGGTATTAACCATTTCACCTCCGGAGCAGTTCTAGTGGTGGGACAAACTGCTACTGTCATAATATAGCAAGACTCCATTAGAAGAAACAACATTACTAAGGTGAGTAATTTTTTCTTCTCAAGGTACTGTACTTCCTAACGCTAAAGAAAAATTGGGAATGATGGCCCATCCTGCACCTCAGATGTCTGAACAGACATATTAAAAAAGAAAAATTCAGAATCTGTAAAACTGCAACACCACCCCTTCAGCAAGAAAACTGGATCTTCCCCTTGTCAGTCTTCACCATTCATTATTGCTGGGTGTAAGCCAGAGGCGCGCACCTTCTCGGGACCTTTTTTTTTCCTTGGGGAAGGGAGGAGTTGGCACCAATGGCGCCACCCATGAGGCCGACACACTGCGTGGTGCTTGAGGGTTGGCCATTAGATGCCGCTGACTCCTCCTCCTCCTCCCCAGTTCTGTTTTCTCCCACCATCGAGGTGGCACGTGCTGTGCAAGTGACCAGAAACGTTTTCTATGTCAGAAGGCCTTTTTTCATTTTCAACACCATTTTTCCTGCCATTGTCGTTTCCTCCATCCCAATTTGAAGTGCTCACCCAATGCTGTTATGTCCCAGTAAGCCCGTTCCTTTTATTTCTTCAAATTCTTACTGACGGCGCCGGGTCTGTTCTTGTAGTTTTTCTGAGTTTGTTTTGGCATCATGTCTGATTCGGGAGCTAGGAAGAAATTCAGAGTGGGCTGTGCCCCCATGCGTCGGTACCCCTGTGGCCGGCATTATTCCGTTACGGACCTGCATGACATCTGCCTTTGTTGCCTGGGTCCCAACCATGATATGGATAATTGCGATGCTTGCTTCTCCGTGGACCACTGCATTCTTGAGATCCGCGCATTTAAAGTCAGCAGGGCCCTGCCGACTTCCAGAGGGTGGCATCATTCTAGGGATGCCATGGCTAGAACTCTTGACCCTGCCACCGGAACCCTTCCCGGGTCTATACAGCCCGGTGAGGAGGAAATCTCCTCTTCTGATTCAAGCCTTGCTGTAGAGGAGGTTTCTTCTGCGGTGAAAGAGGAACAACTCGATTCCCTCCGGAGCTGGATTGGGAGCACCGCTACGGAAGTCACCTCCTCAGAGGTGCAGGCTCCCCCAGTGTTGTGGCCCACAGCTGTTGGGCCCAGCACCAGCGGACCCTCGGTGCCGCCTGCCGATGTTGTCTCAGATCCAGCACCATTGCAGCACCAGTGATCAGGCGGCACCGCTGGTGGTGTTATATCCTGCGGTGGTGCTGTTCATGGTGCCATTGGTAGGGGGCTCCCAGGGTGCTAGTCTGGCGGTGTGTGGTCTCCCCACTTTGGAGGGGATGACTCACTGGCCAATCTGATTTGGTGTCCCGATTCCTCGGAGTCAGGGAGCCCCCCTGAACGTGACACCAGGTGCTCCAGTGCTCATCCCTCAGTGACCCAGGATGCTGCGGTCTCCACGGGCCCCCACGTTGACACCAATGTTGGGGGCCCAGCAGCAGATAGTAGTTCTGGGTTTGCTGGAGTGATGGTCCTGCTCTCAGGAGGCCAGGGCAGCTGCCATTCTTGGTGCTGTCCTTGCTACTGCGGTTGGGATGGGAACCTCCTCTTCGTGGCCTCCCTTGGGGCCAGCAGATTGGGGACCCCTAGCACTGGGCTAGAGAGAGGGCTTGGGTCCGAGGGTTGAGAGGCTGGGTAAATATGGAGCCCTCCTCCACTACCCTGTGGGGGGTAGGGAGAAGCCACAGTGCTAAACCCCGCTTCTCCTCCTCGAAGACTGCAGAGGTACCTTTGGTGGGTGGCGCTGGGGTTTGCCCTTCTGGAACCATACAACCCCAGTCACACCACAAGGGGAGAATCTCCCTCAGGGCTTAGCCAGGATTTGTTCTCAAATCTGCAGCGTCCGCTGACTGGGTCGACCACCGGATCCCCCCACGCAGGAGGATCTTCTGCAAGGTCTCAGATCCCTGGCAGAGGCCAGGCACTTTCTGTCAGGTGCTCTTCCCCAATCCCTCTGCAGACACCACCTTCTCTCTCTGGCCATGTGGGCCCTATGGGGCCCTTGACCTGGGAGATGTTCAGAGCTACTGCGGCGGCCTTTCCTAGGTATATCAGGGCTTTGGATGAGCAGGTCTTCCGCCTGTCCTCACCACCGCAGGACGACTCTGAACTTCCGTGCTCCTCTACTTCCTCCTCCTCTGAGGAAGAGGACGTTCCGTCACCTCTCTTCCGACGCTGATTTCACGGAATATCAGCAGTTCCTTTCGAGGCTGGTTCAGGAGCTCTATAGATCCCATGTGGTATGGTGCAATACCGAGTGGGCGACGTGTTCTTTCTTGAGTGAGTTCAGTACGAACCACCTTGTGGTCCCTTCCTGCCCTATTTCTTTCCAGGAAGCATTGATCCACACCTGGCAGTCACCAGCTGCCTCATCCCCAGCCCCAGTGGACTGCAGGAGGAGGTGCTGCGCACTCCAGGAATCTCCTGGTTCTCTACCTTACCCTCCCTCAGAACAGGCAACTCTAGACATTCCTTCTGGGCTACAACACCCGGTGCATGACCGACCACAGTATCCGGATTTCGCAGAGTTCGACCAGTGGGGAAGAACAGTTTTCTCTTCATCTCGTGTGCTGCTCTGCATCACAGCACATCAGGCTCACCATGCTGCCTACAACAGGCATCTGTGGTCAGTGCTGGCACAGGTGTTAGCATTGTTGCCTGAGTTGGAGGAATCTAGGCAAGCCATTGCCCTCTCTGCACAGGATCTGGAGCTTGCAAGGCACCAGACAATGGCATCATATGACGCCATTAAGGTGGCTTCCAGACTGGTAGGGACAGCAATCTGCATTAGGCAGACGGCATGGATTCACCTATCAGGATTGTCACCCACTGGCCGGCATAGGGTGGTCTCCTCCGCCTTCTGGGATCCGTCTTTTTTCCCATGGGGTTCAGAGGAATTTTCAGGGGGTGTCTTCTGTCCCCCAAGCCACGGGGGACACCCCCTTGGCCTGAACAGCCTTAGACCATGTATTGCCTAGTATGGCAATGAGGGTCTCCCATTTCTGTGTCTCCCCTGCAGGAGGCTGAGGGAAACTGTTCCCTCAAGGCAGTGCCAGGTCCCCTCTGGGGGACTTGGTACTCACCCAGCAGTAATGAATGGTGAAGATTGACAAGGGTAGGATATGTAAATTATGTACCTACCATAATTCTTGATCTTCCCTTGTATCTTCACCATTCATTACTGATTCCCACCCACCTTCCCCTCTTGGGCCTCAGCTTCTGGGCATAACCTCCACTATGCTCGCCCTCCCCCTCTACGAGGTCAGTTGGGGCAGAGTCCTCCTGGTACCTCAGGGCCCTCTGTTTCCTTCTGTAAAGTCACAGAGCACCCAACCTAGGAGGGCAGCGAGTAGGGTCTTCGCCCTGGTCTTCGAGGGAACTCCCTGGGGTTCTCAGTTGGGTACACTGTGGGGTCCATTCCATGACTTGGCACAGACCTGTATGGTCCGTTGCTGACTCGATTAAAGGGTGGGGACTTCGTCAGTGCATCCTGTAGGAGGACCCATAGGGGCGCCTCCTCTTTTCCTTTTCTCGCTGTTCCCCTACATTACAGGGGTTGTTTCTGGACAGGGTCCTCTCCTGTTTAGGGGTTCCCCCCTTGGCTAAGCCCTCAGGTGTTAAGCTTGAGAGGGCCTTGCTCCAGGACTTTCACCCTGAATGCGGGTTTACAGGCGGGAAGGGTCAGACTCCGGCATGCTTTCTATTCTCCAAGGCCATCTCAAATTCTCCCTCCGGCTTACACCCAGCAGTAATGAATGTTGAAGATGCAAGGAATGATCAAGAATTACAGTAGGTACGTAATTTCCATTTTCATGGACTGAATGTGAAGGCTGCTAACTTCCACATACCAATAAGATCCAGTCACATGAAATATCTCAGGTTCAGAGTAGTTCATATGCAGTATGTATCCAGGGCAATGCCCTTTGGTCTGTTTACAAAAGGCCTGTCAGTAGTGGCAGCTGCACTTCACAAGCACAACATAACTGTTCACCTGTAGTTAGATGACTGACTAGGGTTTGAGAAGCACAAGAACAAGCACAGCTGCCATTTAGGAGATTCTGACCCCCGCAACAGTTGGGATTCCTCCTAAACTTAAGCAAATCTCAAATGGAACCAACACAGATGTTGGAATTCACAGGAGCAGAGCTGAATACAAGAGAGGGCAAAGCCTTTCTCCCTTTAAAAATAGCAGAAGTATTGATTCAGTTTGCAGACTCCATTAAAGTGGGCTACTCAAGAACAGCCCAGCAGTTTCTCAGACAGTTTTGTATATGAGCAAGAGTTCAGATGAGGGATATCCAGTACTATTTAAAAATGTACTAGTGTCAGAAAAGTGTACCACTCAAAAAAGCCAGTAAATCAAGTATTAGTGGATGCTTTAGAGTGGTAGAAAGAAACGAAAAATTTAAGAGGCATCCAATTTCTACAAGAAGCAATGACAAATCTTCCCAGAATCAATGTTCACCATTAATTTCCACTTGTAGGTCTAGGGCCAGAGGCAGTAGGACCAGCAGGAGCAAAGGTTTTGCTAGGAGGGAGTTGCCCATGGCTACGGAGTATGACAAATGCGCACCTACTTGTGGTGTTGCATACCAGACAATAACAGTTGCCAGTCCATCACAAACCTCAGTTCTGTTCTTCCCACCATCAAGCGCACACCATAGGAGTGACCGCACCTCAGGTCTCTCATCACTGAATTTTTCTGCAGAGTCTCCACTATTTTTTAAATTTTTCATGGTGTTGCTTGTCTTCATTATATTTTCCACAATGCCAGTGTCCGAAAAGAAGGGGGCTAAATCATTGAAAAAAAGTCCAACAGCCTCACATAGTGCATTGTTGTCCCTGTAGGAAACCCATGGCTGTTCCGGACTGGCATCAGTGCTGTGCAGCCTGCCTTGGACCAGAACGTGATATGGATGCATGTGATGCCTGCTTCTTGATGGACCACCACACCTTAGAGAACCACAAGTTGAGGTGGGGTCATCTGATTCCCCCACCTTTGTAGGCATGAGTCACACTCATGCGTCCAAGGTTATATCTTTGGGCCCTTCCCCTTGGCCTCTTCCTGGACCCACAGAAGCACAGGGTTCTCCTTGACCTCACCATGCTGAGGCATTGTTGGCCCTAGTGTTTGGGTCTGCTGGACGGCCGGCTTCTTCTGGGCACATGGCTGAGAACCCTTCGCAGTCTGTCTGCCCTAAGCAGCAGACATCCCTGGTGGAGAGGCCATAGCTATACACTCAGTTTACACTGGTGGAAACCTCTATGTCATCTTCTGACATTGCCCATGCTGTTGTCATCATTCATGGGGGACGACCTGTTGGGTGGCACCAGAGACAAAGCTGGGTCCCTTCTGTCACTGTTCACAGGGTCAGGAGAGAGAGTGGCACTGGGGCAGTTAGTTGTGCTGTTGCCAAGGTGGATGTTATTACTAGCCATGGAGTCACCAGCTCCACCAAGGAGAGTAATGATGCTAGCCACAGTGACGTGAAGAAGGCCATGGTGTCAGTTCTGAGCCCAGGTCCAGTTGAGACACCAGTGATAGTGTTGTCCCCAAGATGATCCTTAGCTCTAGTGCCATTCGTGACACTGGAGTGGGAGATGACTCTAAGGTTAACGTTGAAGCCGACACCAAGCACAGTACCAAGGGCAGTGCTGACCGCAGTGACAAGGATGAACCTATTTCTAAGGTTGTTGTCAATCAAGCCTGGGGCCACAGGTGGCACTGACTTGGAGTCAAATAGCAGGCTGGTAGTGGAATTCTCCCCATAGTCACTGGACAACACCATCACTGGTGAGGACCTGGCTCTGCTCACCTGGCGGTTCCCTCCATGGGCACTGATGGGATGGCTCCTTGGATGTAGGAGGACACCCTTTGGGCGACTCTGCTAGGTCTTCCCCTTGGCTGAGGCCCCCTTTGCAGTTCTGCAGCACAGATCAAGGTCCATGAGACCAGGAGTTTCATTGCAGAGCCTCGCTGCTTCCTGGAAAGGTTGCCCACATTCATAGGCCCTTAGGGGCCATTAATGTAGGACCAGCACAGGGAATTTGTTGGTGCCTTAGACATTTTTTATAGGGATTCTGACTGGGCCCAGTTTAGGCTCTTCTCTCCAGCACTAGCAGTCCCTGGAGTCAGTGCCTCATCTCCATCAGTGCCCTCCTAAGAGGACAGTGAGTCATCAAGCCACCTGCCGTTGGCTGCTAAGTACGCAGTGTACCAGAGACTCTTATTAGAGATACTCCAGGCATTTGACCTGATTGCATTCACAAGTCACAGTCTGGCACCCTGCTATTGGGACTTCATAGAGTACCCAATGTTGACTCAGTTATCATTCCTCCATGGCATACAGCCTTTGAAGAGGCATCCTTTCTCATGTCTACTCATCCCCAGGGATTTTCTTATGTGGTACTGCACACCCACAGGGTTCACATGTGAGTTTCTTCACTCCTTTTCAAGGCTTGAGATACTGCAGACCCCATCAGGGCCTTGACACCTCACATGTGACCAACCTCCAGAGGCAGATTCTTCTTAGACAGATACCCTTGGCAGGAAGGCTTTCACCTCAACACATGCCCTCATGTGCATCTCTGCACACTAGGTACATATGGCAACCTTCAGCCATTGTCTATGGTTGCAGCAAAGTCAGTTTTAGCTACACTGCCTCAGAGTGAGTCAGTCAGGTAGACCGTTGACCTTTCTGCTCAGAGCCTGGAAGTAGCTCAGCACCAATTGAAGACATGGTACAATGCCAGCAAGGTAAGCTCTAGGTTAGCTGGAGCTGCAATCTGCATCAAGCAGATGGCATAGGTTCATAGTAGTGTACAAATTCAGTAGGCAGATGCCCATAGTGAACTCGCCATCTCTAAAATCTAGAGATGGAAGGAATATTTTTTATCTCCCATATATTGATCTAAACTTTTTAAACTGTACTGTTGTGCCACTACTAACCACGCTAATGGGTAATGAACTCCAAATCGGGGGCTCTTTATGTAAAAAACTCTGTCTCTTGGTTGATTTGCAAGTGGTAGTTTTTAACTGAAAATTGTGAGATCTTGTAATGTTATTAGTATGTTGTCTTTCAAGGCAAATAGTGTCTAGCATAATCTCACTTTGAAATCAATCAATCTTTATTTAGCCAGGCAAAACATCGTTGAATAGAACTCATTTACAAGATGGACCTCGTAAAAATTACATACTGTATGAGACAGAATAACATTGGAGTATACAATAACATGTCCTCATAGAGTAGATATATCAAACATTTACAACATACAATTGGGTGTTTATACAAAATGGTTAGGATATATTCAGATGTGTTGAGGCAAAGTACAAAAATAAAAATAAAATGAATATGATAGACATTCTGTTGGCTAGATTGGTAGAGCTAAACACAAATTGGTTTAAAGAAAAATACAATTCACAAAGTATTCAAGAGTTCTAATAGCTACCTGTACCGGCTAATACTGATAGTGTTAAAACTGACTGACAGATGCCAGGTCAGTGCCAGTAGTTCAAGGGTTTGCAAGGAGGAGAGGTCAACTCTGAAGGATGAAAAAACAGATCTAGAGAAAGGAGTAAAAGTCCAGGGCAATGGCTATCTGAGGTATTGTCAGTGTGTGGGCCAGAAGACGTAGGCATGCTGAATCACTTATAAGAGAAAGTAAGAGGCAGAGAGAAAACATGAGAGGTGATAACATAGGGGTTTTATGAAGCAAACTAGCAGTCTTGACCAGTGGACGTTTTCTGAAGCACCCTTATAATTTTCTGTATCACTCATGTCTAGTAGACATAGGTAGGGGAAAGAGGAAGGGGTGTTAGCATAGGGGTTTTAAGATGCACAATTACAGTTTTCTGTGGCTGTTCTGGACAGTAGGGTTTTGAAGGTAGCCAGGGGAAGTGAAGAGGTAATTTGTAGTACTTTTTGGAGCTTGTTCCATAGGGTAGGAAGGGAGTAGCCAATGGAAATTTTGCCAAAACGAGTTTTGACTTTGGGAATAACAAGAGTGATATAGGTGGATTTTCTTAGTGGATATGAACCAGGGGTACAGATAGGGAGGCAGTCCGAGATATACAAGGGCAGTTTCTTGATGATAGCACAGTAGGTCCAGATTGCGGCATTTTTGTATCGCATTATGCCAAGGGAGGTCCAGCTGACCAGGGCATATAAGGAGCAGTGGTGTGTAGCTTAGGGGGCTCCTGATATGAATTTTAAAGCCAGGTGATATAAGATGTCAAGCGTTTTTAGCTCTGTGATGTTCCCTTGTCTATATAAAATATCCCTGTAGTCTAGTAATGGTAGGAAGGCGGATTGTACGATTCTGGTTCTCGCTTCCAAAATTAGCAAGTGCTTAATACGGAAGAATGTGCCAAGCGTCTTTTTTAAATTTTTTGGAAAGTTCTTCAATGTGGTCAAGAAAGGACAATTTGTGGTCAATCCACATCCCTAAGTATTTAAATTTATGTACCAGTTCCAGGGATTCATTAAGGAGGGTAGTAATAGAGGTTTGCCCACCTGCCACATTAGTAGGGATAGATCTCTGAGAGGGAGAGAAGAGCATAACTTTGTTTTGTTTTTTTTGCATTAAGCAGGAACTTAAGATGCAATAAGTTGTTCTGTAGATGGTTAAATTCAATTTGGTGGTCTGACCATGTTTTGTCAGGGGTAGGTCCGGAAATGTATAATACAGTGTCGTCTGCGAATAAGTGGATGTCAGCATCATGGATGCCAGTGCGGATGTTATTTGCATAGATGGCAAAGAGGAGGGGGCCCAGTATTGAGCCTTGTGGTACACCTCTGTGTAGGGTTTTCATAGGGGGAGAGTCTCCTTCTACTTTAACCTGCTGCAATCATCCCACCAGGTAGCATTCAGACCATTTGAGGGCAGTACAGTCCAGACCAAGGTTATGGAGAATATCCGGCAGGAGGGCATGGTCTACAGTGTCAAATGCCTTGCTTAGATCCAAGAATAGGGCACCTACATAAAGTTTATGGTCCAATGCATTCAGCCAGTCATTGGTAGCTTTTGCAAGTGCAGAGATAGTGCTGTGTTGAGGTCTGAAGCCAGATTGTATAGGGGTGAGTAGGTTATGTAGTTCAAGGTGGTCTCTAATCTGCAGGCTGACAATCTTTTCCAACATTTTGGATAAGGTAGGAAGCAGAGAGATCGGCCGATAGTTATTAAGGTCTACAGGGTCTGCTGATTTGAATAATAGGATAACATGGGCAGTTTTCCAGCTATCCGGAAGGGTAATCTGCATAAGGGACAGGTTGAAGATGTGGGTTATGGGAACGGCAAGTATATGGTAGCTGATTTTCAGAAAGTACGGGTCAATGAAGTCAGCACCAGCACTTTTTTTTTTTTTTGAAATTTCTGTTTATTCCTCCTCCCTAGCCTGCCACCTCCGACCCTTCAGGGGGGACAACTGGACATCCCACCACGAAACCCCACCCAAGCAGACCCCTGGCCCATGGAGTCGCGGGATTACCGGCGTGGACGAGGTATGGGGGCTCAAACCCCGTTACTTACGTTTTGTCGGTCTGAGGTCTGCTGGGTGGGCACAGTCAAATCGTGGGCACGGCCATGGTCCTCCCATCTCCCCGGCTGAGGCAGGCTTGTTTCCGCGTTTTTCTCCCTCCCCAAGCAGCAGGTAACCTCCCCCGACATCATGACGCATGCGCCGATGTCCATGCTGCTCAATGGCCGCCCATCCCCAAGTGGAGCTTGCAGTTCCTCGAGCCTCCGCTCAGGGTCATGCAAGTGTCGGGCATCAGCCAAATCCCTCCCCAGAGAAGGCGAGCTGTCGTTGGACGCTCAAGCCTATCTCCCCACGGCCGACCCACCGATGACCCGAGTCCGCTCCCGAACCCGGGTCGTCGGCGTGGTGCGAGGTGTGGCATCCAGCACCTCGACCCTCAGCGCCACCGGGCCAGCACCAGCACTTTTTCTAATGTCTAGGTTGATTAACATGTCTTCGACTTGTTTCAGAGATACCTGGCTGAAGGAGAAGGACAGCACAGCCTTTGTAATGGGGAAGGGTGTCTTGCCCTGCCCATAGAGATAGTCTTTCAGGGCATTAACAGGGGAGGAATCAAAGGCTAGTCCAGCTGTGGCAAAGTGGTTGTTTAGCCCAGTCAGTATATCATGTTTATCTGTGAGCATTACGCTGTCGACGGAGATCTTTGATTGGCAGGTGTTTGATGTCCTATGACCTTCAACTTCCTTAATGGTCTTCCAAAAGGTGGATGGGCTGAGAGTAGATGCATTCAGTTTGGTGTTATAGTAGCTGGATTTGGCAGCCCTTACAAGCTTAATGCATTGATTTCTGGCAGCTCTGAAGGAAACACAGTCAGCATGAAGCTTAGTTTTTCTTGCCTTTTTCCATAAGGTATCCCTGTGCCAAAGAGCCAACTTGAGATTGGTAGAAAACCAGGGGCAAGAAATTTTCTTTGTTTGGGTTTTTACCAGTGGGGCGTGCCGGTTTATTGCATCCATGAGGATAGTATGGAAAATATTATATGCTTCAATAAAGGAAGAGGCAAGGTAAAACTCTTGCCAATTAGAATGCTGTAGGTCAGCATGGAAGGGCGGAAGTGTCAAAATTCCGTCTGCATCTTTTTTGGATGTACCTGGAGGAGGAGATAATTTTAGGCAGGGACCTTACGCACGCCACAATGCATTGGTCACTGAGATCACTAGCGAGCACTCCCACATGAGAGAATAGATGAGGCTTGTTAACCAATATTATATCGAGTAGTGAGCTGTTGGCTGGATTTTTGGTGTTTGGTCGGGTGGGTTCCATGATAAGTTGATGAAGACCAAAGGGCATCACTTAGCTCCTTGAGAGGCTTAGCGCAAGTGGTGTACCAATCAAGATTTAAGTCACCTACAACTATGACCTCTGAAGATGCAGAGTCGAGTAGGGAGCTCAGGTGCTGAATGACCTTTGGGCCAGCAGATGGGGGTCTGTAACATGCAATGATTTGAATGGGTTGGGAGGGTGACAGTTGCAATTTAATTGATAGACTTGCATATTCTTTAGGGTCAGAGATAGAGCTGACGATGGAAGTATAATACTTATCCTGTACATAAATAGCAACTTCACCCCCTCTGGTCTGTCTGTCCATTCTATAAACTTTGTAGGAAGGTATATTTATTTCAGTGTCCTTGGTTGAGGGTTTAAGCCATGACACAGAGATAGCCAATAAATCAGGAGTGGTGTGGTTTATCCATGTTTGGATAAGGTCCAGCTTTCTTATGAGACTACAGACATTTACATGCAGAATGTTTAGCCCTTTTAGGTTTGTTAAATCTGGGGGAGAGGGAAGGAGGGAGAGAGGGGATATGATTGAGACATATAAGTATCTTACAGGGAGGAACAGGGTGCAGGAAAACACTATTTTTAAGCGAAAAAGATGTTCCAGGACTAGAGGGCATGGGATGAAGTTGGAGGGAGGACAATTCAGAGGAAACATGAGAAAGAATTTCTTCACAGAACGGGTGGTGGACAAGTGGAACACCCTGCCAGAGGAAGTGGTGGGGGCTGAAACAATCATGGGATTTAAGAATGCATGGGATAGACATAAAGGAATTCTAGAGGTCAGGGGTAAGGGGCAACAGACTTCTAGGAAAACAAACTGAACTTACAAGCTCAAATGGGCAGACTGGGTGGGCCATAGGCCCTTATCTGCCAACACTGTCTATGTATCTATGTAGTAGAGGGTGGGCCCGGGTTAAGTTCAACGTCACCGGAGTAGATTAGGAGTAGTAGTAGAATATTTTTGATAGCAATCAGGGTCATTTTGAAGGTCTTCGTATGGCCCTTATAAGCACAAGAAGGTGGCGTTGAGGATGCAGTAGGTCAGTGTCGGACACCCCCCAAGGAGGCAAAGAGGAGCACCCAAGCGGAGAAGAGAAGTGGGTGTTGCATAAAACATGCTGGTTGAAGTGGGGGGAATTGGTTTGAGATGAGCACAGTACCATAGGTAAGATTACAGCCCATGTTAAGGTGAGAATAGAAGGTTCTGTGGCCCCAGTATGTGCTAGTACTTTGCGTGGGGATGGTGCCAGAGATAAGTAGTAGTGTGAGCGGGCCGAGTAGGTGGCAGAGAGTAGAGCTAACACCCTGAATGATGGCAAAAAAGACGAAGAGAAATCACCTTAATACCTTAATAACCTCTCTCAAGCTTAAACCAACTCTTAAGAAATCTCGACATCAGACTAAACATTACTTAAAGTGAGAAATCAAGAACATGTCAAGCAGAGGTCAGTCCTAGCATTAATTTCTTGGCAGCAGTTCCTAGAAGACTTCTGGATTGCTGTACATAGTGTGAGAAACACTGACAAACAGGGGCAAGTGAGATTTCTCCAAGGGTAGATGCCAAAATTCAGAGTTCCAACCCGTACCTTGCTTGGAGGGTGAGCATCAGGCAACTTCTCTTTAGTATGATTACCAAACTGCAGAATGTAGTTTGTTTGAGAGGAAACAGCCTCGAAAGGGCACAGTAGTCCCCTGGTGAGATAAGGTGAGAGAACGAAATTAAATAGCAGGTTTGGAGGGGAGGGCAGTCAGAAAACAAAAGAGAAATTAACAGTTTGGGAGGGGTTGAGAATTAAACAGAGATAGTTTAAGCAGGGAAGTCCTGAAGCAAGTTGGGGGTTGGGGAGGACACTGCAGTATGCTCAACAGGAAAGAGCAGTAGCCTCAATACAGTTGTGGAAGGATCTGATTAACACTGGGGCACAGAGCTGAAAAAAAAAACAGGCAGGGAGGTTCTGAAGCAGGTGTTGGGGTGGGCACTGCAGCAGCCTCAATGGGACACAGAGGTCAAGGCTGCAGCCCACAGACTTACAGCTCTAAGAGAAGGGGCACAGGGCAGATAGCAAAATCACACTACCTTAATAACCTCTCTCAAACTTAAACCAACTCTTAAGAAAACTCTACATCAGACTAAACACTACTTAAAGTGAGAAATCAAGAACATGTCAAGCAGAGGTCAGTCCTAGCATTAATTTCTTGGCAGCAGTTCCTAGAAGACTTCTGGATTGCTGCACATAGTGTGAGAAACACTGTCAAACAGGGACAAGTGAGATTCCTCCAAGGGTAAATGGCCAAAATTCAGAGTTCCAACCTGTACCTTACTTGGAGGGTGAGCGTTGGGCAACTTCTCCTTAGTCTGCTTACCAAACTGCAGAATGCAGTTTGTTTGAGAGGAAACAGCCCGGAAAGGGCACAGTAGTCCCCTAGCTTGGAGGGTGAGCATCGGGCAACTTCTCCTTAGTCTGCTTACCAAACTGCAGAATGCAGTTTGTTTGAGAGGAAACAGCCCTGAAAGGGCACAGTAAAAATATATATTAGATCACCTCTAATTAATCTATATTCCTGTGAGTAAAGGTTAAGTGCCTTCAATCTTTCAGTACAGCTTTTACCAGACACATAGTCAATTTTCCTGGTAGCTCTGTGCTGTACTTTCTCATACATTGCTAGACCTCCAGCAGAGGTAGGTGAATAGAAGGGAGCACAGTACTCCAGATGTGGTCTTACCAGACTTGAATAAAGCGGAATAACTACCTTTGTTTTTTCGCTTTTAATATGCCTATTTATACAACCCAGTATGGAATATGATTTTTGGATGGTTTTGTTTGAGTGTGAGTCAAACTTCGATATTATTGGTAAAAGTTACACCCAGAACTCTTTCTTCAACTGCTTCAATTAGGTTAGTGTTATTCATTTTAAAGTTTGCATTTTTATTATTTCTACCCATGTGCATCACTTTGCCTCACTGAAATACATTTTGTGTTCTTTGGCCCACTTACAGATGTTATCTAAATGTTGTTGGAGTTCGGCTACAGCAATCAATCTGATTTGTGCCCTCGAATGACTACCCTTTGTTTTCTGTCCTGTAACCAGGAAGCAATCCATTTGATGATATTATGGTTCAATTTTATTTTAATAAGTTGTTCTATAAGGGTTTTTTGAGACACAGTGTCGAAGGCCTTAGCGTAGTCCAGATAGATAACATCAACTGGCATTCCATTTTCAGGAGCTGCACTCGCTGGCTCATAAAAATTCAGCAGATTTGTTAAGCAGGATCTTCCTGGAGTAAAACCGTGCTGTGAAATATCTATATTGCCAGTTGTTCTAATATGCTGCATTATCTTATACTGCAAGAATCTTTCTAGGAGTTTGCAAATAACGGAGGTAATGTTAATAGGCCTATAGTTACTCGCCATTTGTTTATTACCACCCTTGAATACTGCAGTGACATTATCCAATTTCCAAGATGTTAAGGAGATGCCCTCATTTACTGATAAGTTGAATAGTACAGTCAATGGGCCTGATATTTCTTTAGACAATTCCTTAAGGAACTTTGGTGTAACGTCACCTGGTCCTGGTGAGGAATTCGATTTAATGGATCCAATTACCTCGCTAATATCATGTTCTGTAAATATTACCGGTGTATCTATAGATGTTATTTTATCAAGTTTACAATCCTCCTTATGTTTAAATACAGTTCCAAAATAGGTATTGAGTTCAGTGGCCATTGTGGCTTCATCATTTGTTATTTGATCATTGGATTGTAATGGTCCTACAGTGTTCTGTTTACCCTTTATTGACCCAATATAGTTGTAGAAACATTTTTTATTGTCCTGTGTTTTTTTAACCAACTGTAAATCTAAGTTCTGTTTAGGTTTTTTTAGTTTTATGTGCTAAGGCTTTAAATTTGTCCCAATAAATCATTTTCTTAGTTTTACTGTATTTGTTGTATGCTTTACGTTTTTTGTTAATTCTTCTTATTTCACTATTCCACCATAATGGTATCCTTATCTTGTTATTGTTATTTAATATATGGATTTTAAATTTAATATGTTTCAAAAGCATACAAAAAAATTCCATAAGACCATCAAACCTTCTGTGGTAATAGTACTGTCAATCACTTTTAATAGTACTGTCAATCACTGTTAATAGTATAGTTTGATGGTGTTAATACTATCGTTGCAAGTGCCGAAAAAGATACCTTCTGCCCCCCACGTCCTAAGCGTGCCTCCTCATTGGTCGCTTTTCCTCTGTGGGTGGGCAGAACATTTTAAAAAACATGGCGGCTCGCTTTGTCCCTTAGCGAGACCGTACTGTCTGCTCTCAACGTTTCTTTTTTTTTTTTTTGTAACCTCCTCTCGAACAGCAGAAATAGGACCGCAGCCCAAAAAGGGAAAAAGTAGGACTACCTACCAGTTGTTTTAGACCGAGGTGAGGAGCATAGGTGGGCGGGAGGGGTGCAGTGCAACAGGCTAGGGCAAGGCAATGTGGCAGTCAGCCAGGACACAGGCTCCTTCACTGAAATGGCCGACTGCCACTCGGAAAAAGATTAAAAAAAATTTAAAATCCAGATATTAAAAAAATAATAGATAGGTGCCGGTGTATTACCGGCGAGTTGTACCATCTTGAGGTTCTGGACACAGGAACCTCTCGAGCTTTGTTCTCGAGGTTCCTGCATGTCCAGAACCTCTCAATGGTATTACTTGCCGGTAAAGCACCGGCGCCTATCCATTATTCTCTATATTTTATACGTTCCGGAACCCAATGTTGTTTACAATAATCTTTTGATTTATCTTTTCCCATACTTGTATTGTGCTGAGATTCTCAAATTCTGTTCTCCAGTTCCAGTTTTTTAAATAGTTTTTGATACTAGTATAGGCGGCTGATCGATAGTCTCTGATGTTGGTTATTCCTTTATTTGTATTCCGTACCCTATTTAGGTTGAACACCACCATTTTGTGATCACTATCACCAAGTGTTGGAATAGTGAAAGGGGTTGATACTTCATTTGTAATATTTGTAAATACGAGGTCTAGAGCGTTATTTCTTCTTGTTGGGACAGTGACCAATTGCTCTAGATCTTGTTGGAGTATAACTTCTAAGAAATTTTCCTTAATCAGTCCATTTGCCTTCAGGTTGGGCCTCTCCAGACTGGTACCTTTGGCCTTGTACAAAGTGCTTAACTCCCACTTCAAGGGGGCCCATTTCTTTTTCCCTTGGGTCAGGCAGGAACTACTGGGGAACTCTTCTGCTCCTGTGCCACAGGAGCCCCTGCCTGGCCCTGACCAGTCTTAGGTCTCGCAAAACCTGTAAGGAGCCCCTGTGCTCAGGTGTTCTCCCACACTGAGGGTTGCGGGTATCTTTTACCCTCAGGGTGAGGCTGCTGCTCCCTCAGTAGAAGGGAAAGCTTGGTACTCTGACTCATAAGGGGAATCAGTGGTGAAGACTGATTCTTGGAGAATATGAAAATGACTTACTGTAATTGTTGATCTTACAGAATATCTTGACCATTAATGACCACACTTGCCCACCATCCCCCACTCTAGCAGAGGCATGGTCTATGGGCAACTCATCTTATCAGTGCTGGCCAGCACCACTAGTGCTGGGACAGGGACACCCCCCCCCAGTTGCCCTCCCTTTCTTTTGTTGTCTTCCTTCTTTCTCCCTCCCTGAGGTATATCCCCTTCCTCTAACACCAGGAATCCATCAGTATAGCTTTTCAGTAGCAGTCAGTCCACTGGATTGAGTTGCCCTGGAGACAGAATTTATGCTAATTTTGGAATCTTATATTTAGAATTAAGTTCAGACTTTGCATTGTGGTCACACTCCCATCAACTGTCAGATTTGTTTCTCCGCTTGAAGAGAGCAGTCACTTCGAAGTACAGCTCAACTCTTCTGGCCTCCAGAACAGTTTAGCAATTTAATTGCTGTGATAATATTTATGTTTAGTTCTTTGTTAATGCTCTGCATTATTTAAGTTGTTTTTTATTTTATTTATGTGTATTGCGTTTTTTCTCCGGTTCCCAATCGATTCCCAGGAACCGGAGAAGACAGCAAGCTGATGTGGTTCCCATGTTTAGGGAACCACTTATTTATGCAAAAAATATAGATATTATTTCTGTAACCCCCCTCTGAGGGCTTACTTGCTATTGCCCCTGTAATCCCATGGTTTGCTGGTGCTAATGGCCTTCCCCATGTCTTTTCCCCGCCAGCAGGCCATTTTTTCCATTTTCGGGCATGGGTCGGGTCACGAGTTGCCGGCATGCTGATTTCGCAAGCACTCATTCATGCATGCCTGGAGCGCTTTGATGTTACTGAGCACCTTTGTGGTCTGGAAGCGTGGAGTTTGTCCATGGTTCCAGTGCCTCTTATGTGCTTTCTGGGGACTGGGTACCAGAAGGGAATCGGGCAGAAGCCCGTAGCTGCAGCACAAGGGGGGGTTGGTTTAAATAACAGGGCCACTTGGGGGCTTATGAATATTAATGAGTGGCACCATGAATATTGATGAGTGCTGCCTGCCACGTAGGGGCATGGTGTTGCAGCGACAGCTAAGCTGTGGGAACCATCCCAGTAAGAGTGGGCTCATTTGACAGGACAGTTGGGGCTATCATCCAGTGGGTTGCTTGGTCACTGAAGGGAATGTGTTGGGCTGCACCAGACTGGGACAGGGGAGAGACTGCACTAAACTGTATGGGACTGCATATAAACAAATGGGAGCTGACATGTTGGTGACATTTAACCCCCGAATTGTAGCCAATCAGTGATCTAGGCCCCCAAGCTGGACACAGAGGGACTCCTGGGAAATGGAGGGGACTAATTCTGGCACTTAGATCATGCCCCAATAAACAAGCAGGAAATATTGATCACTAGGATATTGATTATCGAAAGGCTTCAACAGTCAATCAGAATGCTGGATTTTCGGCTGAAACAGTGTGGACTTTCTGGAATTCCCTCAGTCTGTTTGCCGGGCTCTGTATGAGTCAGGACTGTGCTGTGAGAGTGGACATTGAGCTTCAGGGGTTTCTTCAGGCCCCAATTGGAGATTTGCCTGTCAGGAGAAGTGGATTGGAAAGGGGAAAGAAGGAAGAAAGACTGTGCTGAGGTTCTGATTCCCCAGGTACTTGCTGCTGGACTGAGATGAGAAGGGGAAAAAGAGGAAGAGACTGAACTGCGATTCCCCAGGTATTGAAAAGTTGCTTGCTATTTAATGGGAGAGATTGAACACTGCAGACACCCTGCACTGGAAGGTTGAGATTGCTGGAGGACTGTGTGGATTGTCAGAGTGCTACAGTCAAGGCTGAGAAGCATTTGCTTGTGTGGGACTGTAAAAGAAATTCTGAAGAGGCAGAGCGTCTCTGGTCACCGGGGTGCTAGCTGAAGTTGTGTGTGTCCTGTGTGAACTGGTTAACATAGCTGACAGCTGAGGCCTAGCTGCAGCCGGAGAAAAGGCTGGGGACACTGTAAACTGGGAAAGCATTGACTGGTGTGCAGGGGGGTTGTTATTCCTGAGCCCCCGTGCTGAATTGCACTTGCGCCTATTGAATCAGAGGCTAGCACCCCTTCTGATTGACTCTGGACTTTATTGGAGAAACTGCCTAAGAACTTCTCTTTGCTGAAAGAAAGCTCAGTGCAGGAACTGCAGGAGGACCCCCACCACTTGGGAGTCCTCACTCAAAACCAGGGAGGGAACTTGCTCACCCCTTCCAAGTGGGACTCACTGTCCCAGGAGGTCACCGGCGCTTGCTGGGGTGCTAGGGCACCTGCGACCCGTCAGGGGAGCCGGGTTGTGGAGCCACTCCCAGGTCTGGGCCTTCTGGGGCTGGTGCTGTTCTGCCACAGTGCTCTGCAACAGGCCAGAAGCAGCTGAACGTGACAGGCAGTCAGAACTACAATCAAGGTGACCAGCTGCAAGATCCTCGAGCAAGTTCCACCCAGTCAGAGGGATCCTGGCCAGCCTGTGTTTGTTGCTGCACTAACACAGTCTTCTACGAAAACATAAAGTGAACTTACAAGCTCAAATGGGCAGACTGCGTGGGCAGTAGGCCCTTAGCTGCCGACACTGTCTATGTATCTATGTAACTCAAGGAGCTCCATTTTCCCCAGTGCTGAGGTCAACAAACTGTGAGTACCCAGGACCTGGTTCCTGGGAGGAGAAAGGAGAATTTGTCTGTTTCAAAACTAAAGATTTCTACATTTTCAGGGCCCCAACAGCCAGCCGACCCATGGCACCGATCAGGCCTGCATCTAGTGGGTATCCCTAGGGACAGTATCAGGGACACTGGTACCAATGGGGGAGGGCTTGGCCTGTGGGCCCTCAAGTTGAAGTTGCACATTGCACTAACCTTTCTTTTTACCTTCACAGCTACCCTATGTCCACATAGCCCCTCCCCTGTTCCTCACCCCATGAACAAAGCTGTGAATTTGTTGTTTGCAACTGCTGTGTTAGTGAAATTCATTGCATATGCTTACTGCCGAGATATATGGTCCATGGTGGAACAAGTTGTTGGGGGACACAGTGTGCAGCGTGGTTGGTTGGGGAGGTGGGTAGGTACAGTACCCCAGGGAGCTGTGCCAAGCAGATATCTGGCCCACCAATACTTTACTCTGGCTGGAGGCACCACACTATTATCAATATTTCTGGGAATGAACACCCAATTGTCACCATAGCAGGACCCAGGCCCCTTGCCTAGTATCAGAGACAGCTGGCAAGTGGGTGGGGGGGTAGCCCACTGGCATACACGCTGGGGCTACGTTTCTAAAGTACCACTGTCTTTACTTTTATGTCTATAACCCAAGGGGGCGCTACCCTTAGGGCTACTACCCCTGCCTGCCTCCACAGAGACCGGGTGAGGGGCCCAGATCCGTTGGCAGGTGCCTCCACCCAGAGGTCGGGGTTAATACTCTCGAGATTACCTTGGTCACAGCCCTCTGGGGTACTGCAACCCCCCTTTTTCCCCGCTAGTGGCTCACACTGGGTACCTACAATGCTTTTCACCAATACACTTACCCCCCCCCAGGTAGTATCTCTCAGCTCACTCCAGGGACCCCCTGTAGAATAAGATACAGTTATATCACAGTCACTATACAGCAGTTCAACAGGGATGCACAAACCAGCCAGGGTGTAGTTGCAACACACAAATCTGATTTATTAAGGGGAGATAACAAGGATGGGGAAATCAGGCTGATTGGTTTATCACTATACTTAACTATCTAGGGCTCTGTGCACAGGCCTATCCCTACAAGTCACTGTCCCTGGGTACCCAAGCCCTAATGGCTAGTCCAAATGTGGCAGCTGATTGGAAAACCACTGTTTGTACCTTAACAGGGAATTACCCTGATGCAGTACTCACAACCTCCAGCCAATCCCGGTTCCTCCAACACTAGCAGGGCTGAGCCTGAACTTCACAAGTCTCTTTACACATTTATATGGTTATCTCAATCCAGGTAGAATCCCTCACTGGCAGCAGGATTAACTTGAACTCACAAACCCCATAGTACATTTATATGGTAAACAGCAGCAGGCAAAAGTCCTTTAATTGCAGCAGGATTTACTTGAGCTACTCACACATTTATATCGTAGACAGCAATAGCAGAGGGATACCACACCAGGCAGCTGCACCCAGGCTCTTCAGCTTTCACAGTCACTCCAGCTCTGCACTGGCAGCTTTTCTACTTCCCCCACGGACCGAGCGCAATTCAGCAATTTTCTCCAGTCCTCCTACAGGTCGAGCCTGGTGGGTAACTGTACAGAGCACAGCCTCCTCTGACCACCCTCCGACGGATTTCAAGACGAACTCCTCGCAGGAAAACGGCCGACTTAGGCCTTCAAGTGCTTCCTGCGCGAGCGCTCCCCCAATGCAGAAGCACAGTAGCTCCTCACTCCTCACTAGCCACAACGAATATGTCTCTCCACAGGTCGGGGCACTCCTTTCCACTCAGGCGTGACCCGATCCAATTGGCTGGTTGAGCCTGCCAGTCACTTCTCCCAGCTTTCAGTGGTGCAGAAAAAGTGCCATAGCCCATAATACCTTTCTCAAAACAAACAGCTCTTCCATTGGTCAGTCAACTCTGTAAAATCCCAAGGTACTGATTGGTCCAATTGCACAGTTCGGGACCAAAATGGAGGAGGCAATCAAACTCTCTGTGCTGCAAAGCAAAGCAGGTTAGAACAACTACATTATCATTATCTTTACAGCTTATTTTAAACAACCACCTACATCCTTTATTAGGGCTCCCCCTGCACTATTAGCGATGGCAGAATGGAGCACTCACTTGGCATCCTGGGCGGGAGTCAAGCATGCCAACACTCAAACCCTTCCCATTTTAACCCATTCCGACTGCAAAAGGCAGCCCTTAAAGGGACAGTATACGGAGGCATTAAAAAGCATTCCACGGACCCTCCTTTCGACGGCTTTATGCCGATTACCAACCAGGCATAAGGCACATTAGGAACCCCCCATTTGCAAGGGGGTTACACCTTCCCTGGCCTGGAAAAACTTGGCATCTACGCCAAGCACTCACCCTTGAAGCAACATAGGGGAACATCCCAAGCAACACCATATCACATTTTACCTTACATACATAAATATTAGACCTACAATGCACTACAGTGTATACACATCTTACACATAAAATCTTACACTCTCTTAAATCAGGTCATAGGGCCCTACCCGTGACCCCGGGACTGAGGGCTCCCTCTTGATTAGCTACTAACTGGTCCCCGGGACAAGGCGCCACACTTGAAGGCTTTACTAATAGTCTGGAGTTATCCCAAAAGGCTAACTTAGGCAAGACTTGGGGCATATAACCCCTTGCGAACCACATTTAGGGCAGGTCCACTGGCTGACCCAGGGATTCATAACTCAACTTGATTACTGGCCGTATCTGTCGGCCGGATCATCTAGGGGTCTCAGGGGATTCTGAACCAGGCCCTGACTCTATTTCTATGTCAGGGAAGTTAGCAGTGGGACTCCCTTCAAGGGGATCAGGCTCGATACTGATAGTACTATTAGGGGCTTGACCTTCTACCCCTGAACCCACCCCACTGGGCTCATCTAGGGGCTGTCCAGTTACTAAAGAGGAACTATCAGGGCATTCAAAATACTCTTCCATTTCTGGCATATCACGGACTTGTTCCCCCACCTCACTCTCTTCTTCTGAAAAGTCAGATAACTCAGCCAAGGCCAGACAGTTCAGCCAAGCCTAAGGACTCAGCCCCTTGAGTTTGTCTGCTACCCCATTCATCTTCTGGAGGCATTTCCTCCGGGGATAAAGTATAGGGCTTAACTACCACAGATGGGCCAGCTTCAGTTCCTGAGTTAACAAGGGGATTGCCCTGAAACAATTGACTTGGTTCATAAGAGGGATAGTATTCAATATCATCTTCGCTGTCTTCTGACACTGAGTATTGACCATCTCCTTCTCCGGGGGGGTGGGACAAGGCTCCCTTGGTGGACTTGTTGAAGGATCCACGAGCTTGGTTCCTCTCTTAGTAACAGATCTAGTCACAGGCCTGGAAGGGGGGGTAGAGGAAGGTTCAGCTTCAATCAAGATCTGCCCAATTTGCAGCAGATGATTTCTGTGTATGGTTTTCACATCTTTCGAGTTGTTTTCAGGCCACACTTTATACACAGGTAGGTCTTCCAGCTGTCCCACAGCAATATGAGGGAGGTGATGCCATCGGTCGGCAATTTTATGTTTGCCATGCAGTCCCAGATTTCTCAACAGCACTCTATCCCCTTTTTTCAACTCTACTGTTTTCACTTTTTTGTCATATCTCTCCTTATTAGCCAGATTTTGTTTTGCAGCCATGGTCTGGGCCAGTTGGTAGGCATGATTTAATTGGGCCTTTAATTTCTGTACATACTGTAGATGGTTTTCTGCTCGCACCCCATCAGGAAACCCAAAACACACATCCACTGGCAATCTAGCCTCTCTTCCAAACATCAGTCGATAGGGGAGAACCCATGGCATCACTTTTTGTACAATTGTAGGCGTGAACTAGAGTGCTAATCTGTTGACTCCATCTCGATTTATCTTTTGATTGTAAAGTGCCCAGCATGTCAAGCAATGTACGATTGAACCTTTCAGGCTGAGGGTCTCCCTGCGGGTGGTAGGGGGTGGTTCGTGATTTTCGTACCCCCCACAAAGATAGCATCTCTTTAATCAAGGGACTTTCAAAGTCCTTTCCTTGATCGGAATGAATCCGCTGCGGAGCCCCATAGTGGACGAAAAAATTCTCAACAAGTATCTTAGCCACCGTAGTTGCTTTCTGATCCTTGGTCGGGAAAGTCTGTGCATACCAGGTGAAATGATCAGTGACCACCAATATGTTGCTAACACTTCTCAGATCAGGCTCTAGACTCAGGAAATCAATACAGACCAGTTCCATAGGAGCACTAGTAGTAATGTTGACCAGTGGAGCAGCTCGCTGGGTAATGCCTTTCTTTGCAAACAACGACCACAGGTTTTGACATACTGTTCCACTTCCGCACTCATCTTCGGCCAATAGAATCGAGCCCATACAAAGTCAAGTGTTTGATCTAAGCCCAGGTGCCCCATCTGATTATGCAATGACCTTAGAACTAGTTCTCTGAAAGCTGAGGGCAGCACCAGTTGTTGTCGTTGTACCCGGCCCTCCTTATCCACAGTCTCCCTATATAGTAGTTGATTGATCAGCTTTAATTTGGGCCCTTCTTTGTACAGCAAGGTAGTCTGCAAGTCAGTGGAACGTAGTTTGGATACATCTCTTCCAGCCCGCAAAACCTCTACTGCCGTTCTTATCATAGGGTCACAGGATTGAGCCTGTTGGAGATCATTATTGTTGAGTTGCGGCAGGGAGCCGGTGTCCAATGCAGAGAAATGGCAGTAGGCGGCAGGTATACAGTTTTCCGTCAGCCCCAAACAATCTACCACACAGTCCACCGTGTCAGGAGACTCTTGTTCTTCTTTATCAAATTTCTGGCACAGGGCTCTTATGTCAGGTTCAGACAACTGGACCCATTCAGTCTGGGACACTGGCCTCCGAGAGAGAGCATCCGCATCTATATGGTTTAGGCCCGCCCTGTATTCCACAGCGCAATCGTAGGTGGCCAAAGCAGAGAGCCACCTATGCCCAGTAGCATCCAATTTGGCAGAGGTTTGTACATAGGTCAGAGGATTGTTGTCGGTCTTTACTAATATCTTCGCACCATACAGATAGTCGTGGAACTGATCAACAATGGCCCACTTCAAAGCCAAAAACTCTGATTTGTGCACTGGGTAATTCTTCTCTGATGGCGCCAGACTCCCACTGGCAAACGCTACAGGTCTCAGCCCATTTGAGTGCTCCTGATATAACACAGCCCCCAATCCTTGCAGACTGGCATCGGTATGAAGAGTGTAAGGCTTGGCGGGGTCAGCATAGGCCAACACGGGTGAGTGGGTGAGTTGATATATGATGTCATGAAAAGCTTCTTCACACTCAGCAGTCCATCGATCCCCAAACATATCATTTGGCCGAAAATACTTCTTTTCTATGTCCGTGTGCACTCCCTTCTTATATTTTGTGTGAGTGGGCGAGTATCCCTGAGTGAGATTAAGGAGGGGGCGAATCACTCGTGAATAGTCTCTGACAAACCGCCTATAGTATCCACAAAACCCCAAGAATCGTTGCAGCTCCTTCAAATTCCCGGGTTGAGGCCAAGTGGTCAATGCTTCTACCTTGCCAGGGTCAGTCTCTATGCCCTCCGTGGACACTATATGGCCAACATATTTCACAGAAGTCTGAAAGAATTGACACTTGTCGATAGATAGCTTAAGGCCAAAATCCTCCAATCTGTCCAGGACTTTGAATAATCGTTGCTCATGTTCTTCCAGAGATTGGCCAAACACTATGACGTCATCCAAATAGACCAGACACTCGAGTAGATTCATGTCCCCCACAGCTTGTTCCATCAAACGCAGAGAAGTGGCTGGGGCACCCGAAATTCCTTGAGGCATCCGAATAAACTCATAGAAGCCTAAGGGGCAAATGAAAGCAGTCTTCTCCCGGTCATCTGGGGCCATCGGGATCTGGTAGTATCTGCTCCGAAGATCCAATACAGAGAACCACTTACTACCATTCAGACAATCCAAGGCGTTTTGTATGCGTGGCATGGTATATTGATCCGGAATGGTCCACCTATTCGAAGTACGATAGTCTACACACATCCGAACTGCCCCATTCTTTTTCCTTACTACTACAATGGGGGATGCATAGGGACTCCTAGACTCTTGAATTACACCAGCAGCCAACATTTCTTGCAGGTGCCACCGTACATCATCTATGTCAGCGGGAGCCAGACATCGGGATCTCTCTCGTCGTGCAATCGAATGTGATGCTCAGCCCCCTGTACACATCCTACATCCCACTCCCTCAGAGAAAAAACCTGGTTCCTCTTGGCAAGCCTTTCACTGACCTTTCATTTCCATTCAGTGGGCAGCGGGGATTCACCAAAGTCAAACAAATCAGGAGTAACTTCATCCCCCGTCCAGGAACTCTTTCTATTTGGTAGTACAGCAGTGTCTGCACAATGGACCCTAGCCAGGGTACACCCTCTTTTTATTCGAATCTCTTTGTCAGACACATTGTGCACTTGAACCATCACCCTTTTAACATAGGAATGGGCCCTGGCCGGCAGAATGCTGGGTTTGAGCAACAACCCCTCAGGTAGTTCTCCTTCCATAGGCGCATCCAACATCAACAACTTATTCTTGATATCTGTCTTTAATCATACCTCTCCATGCAGAACACACTGTGCATTTGGGGCAAGCACTACAGGGGTCGGATCCTTCTTCCATACCACTCCCACAGGGCCTTCAGGTTCCTCCGGCCTACCCTTCTTCTGAGTGGCCCTGACCGTTTGAATTACATCAGGTACACCCAAAGCTCGCCCAGTCTGAAATGCTCACTTCTCTGAGCACAACTGGGCCAATCGTCCAAACGTGCGCATTTGTTCCAATCAACAAGGGCACCCCATCATACAGTCCAGTGGGTGGGCAGACCAAGACCAAGGTTTCCACTTGCTCATCTATTCCATTCACAGTTGCAGGAAGGATAACCATATGGATGTACCCCAACTACGGATAAGCCTTGTCACTCAACCCCATACATGTAGGCCAGTTAGAGGCTGCAGGGCACTTCAGATAAGTGTGCTTGGTACCAGTCCTGAAACATGATGGTCACCTGGGAGCCACTGTCCAATACAGCTCTAGTGGGAATTCCATTCACCTGCACCTGGGTCTCCATAGACGGTCCGACCACATCAGACCAGTTGGGGGTAGCAACATTGTTAGCGCGGCGGGCATGGGCCTGAGTCACACAACTGTTAGCTTTTCTTAAATTCTCCAGCCTCTGGCAGTCAGGCTGGAAATGCCCATCTTCCCCACACCGGTAACAAAACTTGGGGTCCCGGGAATCACTGGTCGTAGGAGGGCCCTGAGGGGAGTGAGAAGGCTCTCTGGGACTAGGGTGGGGGGTTCTACATATCTCAGGGGCCCCGGGCCGAGTAGGGTACACAGTAGACTGCTTTAAGTCCCTCACCAATTCCCGTAAATTCCTGATCTCAGCCTTCAACTCACCCTCCACGTAGGGGTCAGAGGAAACAACCCGCATCCCCACAGTACCTGGGAAATCTGGGGACCCCTCGGACCCTCCAGACAAGCCAGTCTCCTCAGGGGTATTAGACTCAGGGGTCCCACTAGGGTTCACTGCCCCCACACAGGGTTCCCACCCCTCTTCATCAGTCTCCACTTCTCGAATTTCCCTCAGCAATTGACTATATTCAGGAGGGGTGGCCCGCCGATCATGCAACTTGAGTTTCAACAGTGTTACACTAGAGAATCTGGCAGACTTTAAAACATGTTCTAACCGAACCTGATTTAGGGCTGTAGCCGTGATTCCCCCTTTTCTATAGGCTTTCTGCAAAGCCCTCTCCACTCTAGTAACAAAAGCAGACAGTTTTTCATTTCTCCACTGCTTAGCAGACCTGAATTTCCATAATAAATCTTCACCAGTCTCTGTACTCCCAAAAACCCCTTCCAAATCAGAGAGATACTCTGCAGTGGTGGCTTCCGGACGGGTGGCCCGGAAGAATCTAATGGCTTCTAAGGCAGGACCCCGCAGACTCTCCATCAGCCTCTTCCGTTTCTCCCCCTCAGAGCACTGCCACTCCTGGACCAAAGGGGTGGCATAGTACATCCAGGCCTCCATGTCATCTTCCCCGGAAGGCACTGGTACCATGCCAGAGAAAAGTTTTAGCTTATGGTAGGAGTCTAGTTGTATGGAGTGGACTGCCAAGGGCAAAGAAGCCAACACTGAACTCTTGTGTGGACAAGGGGAGGTGCTCGGGGAACCCCGAGGGGTAGTGTCACTGGACAGATCCAAAGCTTGTAGCAACTCCTGGGTAGTCCTCCCCTCCACAGCTAACAATTTAAGCAGTTTATCTTTAAAACTGTTCATTTGAGGAGACCCCCCCAGGAATGACTGACCCACTTCAGATATGAATTAGCCTCCACCCTTGGGACGCACCTTCCGGGTAAAGTACAGGAGGTACCTTCTCAGGGTCGATGGCCACACTGCATAGGAGTAACACCTGCAATGTCTGATCAAGCAAATTAGCCATACGCCCTTTCACTTCAACCTTACCCAAACACTTTACTCGTTCTGCAACAGAGACAATATCAGCAGCTGAAGTACCCAATGGCACATCTAACAAAAACACAATCTTCTGAGAATCTAGCTCTTCTGCTTCACCCCAACCCATTAGTTTGTGTACCATGGTTTTGATGGGTCCCAGCTTAATTTTTTCCAACATATCCCCTTCCATTTTTTCCATCTTTGGGGTATCTCCTCACTGAGCCACTAGGGGCACTTATCCCAGCGGTGCCTCCAATTTGTAACCCCAGGGGTGCTACCCTTAGGGCTACTACCCCTGCCTGCCTCCACAGAGACCGGGTGAGGGGCCCAGATCCGTTGGTGGGTGCCTCCACCCAGAGGTCGGGGTTAATACTGTCGAGATTACCTCGGTCACAGCCCTCTGGGGTACTGCAACCCCCCTTTTTCCCCGCTAGTGGCTCACACTGGGTACCTACAATGCTTTTCACCAATACACTTACCCCCAGGTAGTATCTCTCAGCTCACCCCAGGGACCCCCTGTAGAATAAGATACAGTTATATCACAGTCACTATACAGCGGTTCAACAGGGATGCACAAACCAGCCAGGGTTTAGGTGCAATGTGCAAATCTGATTTATTAAGGGGAGATAACAAGGATAGGGAAATCAGGCTGATTGGTTTATCACTATACTTAACTATCTAGGGCTCTGTGCACAGGCCTATCCCTACAAGTCACTGTCCCTGGGTACCCAAGCCCTAATGGCTAGTCCAAACGTGGCAGCTGGTTGGGGCCCTTAACAGAGATAAACGCTGCAATCCTGAGCAAGTCAGCATGGAAAGAAAGTTTGATTAGGCAGTCAAAAGTATAGCAATACGATTAGAAAACCACTGTTTGCATCTTAACAGGGAGCTACCCTGATGCAGTACTCGCAACCTCCAGCCAATCCCGGTTCCTCCAACACTAGCAGGGCTGAGCCTGAACTTCACAAGTCTCTTTACACATTTATATGGTTATCTCAATCCAGGTAGAATCCCTCACTGGCAGCAGGATTAACTTGAACTCACAAACCCCATAGTACATTTATTTGGTAAACAGCAGCAGGATTTACTTGAGCTACTCACACATTTATATGGTAGACAGCAATAATTGAGGGATACCACACCAGGCAGCTGCTCCCAGGCTCTTCAGCTTTCACAGTCACTCCAGCTCTGCACTGGCAGCTTTTCTACTTCTCCCACGGACCGAGCGCGATTCAGCAATTTTCTCCAGTCCTCCTACAGGTTGAGCCTGGTGGGTAACTGTACAGAGCACAGCCTCCTCTGACCGCCCACCGACGGATTTCAAAACGAACTCCTCGCAGGAAAACGGCCGACTTAGGCCTTCACGCGCTTCCCGCGGAAATGCTCCCCCAATGCAGAAGCACAGTAGCTCCTCACTCCTCACTAGCCACAACGAATATGTCTCTCCACAGGTCAGGGCACTCCTTTCCACTCGGGCGCAACCCGATCCAATTGGCTGGTTGAGCCTGCCAGTCACTTCTCCCAGCTTTCAGTGGTGCAGAAAAAGCGCCATAGCCCATAATACCTTTCTCAAAACAAACAGCTCTTCCATTGGTCAATCAACTCTGTAAAATCCCAAGGTACTGATTGGTCCAATTGCACAGTTCGGGACCAAAATGGAGGAGGCAATCAAACTCTCTGTGCTGCAAAGCAAAGCAGGTTAGAACAACTACATTATCATTATCTTTACAGCTTATTTTAAACAACCACCTACATCCTTTATTAGGGCTCCCCGTACACTATTAGCGATGGCAGAATGGAGCACTCACTTGGCAGCCCAGGTGGGAGTCGAGCATGTCAACACTCAACCCCTTCCCATTTTAACCCATTCCGACTGCAAAAGGCAGCCCTTAAAGGGACAGTATACGGAGGCATTAAAAAGCATTCCACGGACCCTTCTTTTGATGGCTTTATGCCGATTACCAACCAGGCATAAGGCACATTAGGAACCCCCCATTTGCAAGGGGGTTACACATCTGTGGGAGGTGTTATGCAATGTGTTGGATCCAGTACACTAGCTCTTACACAGGATACATCCCAATGTTTGCAGGTAAAGCAGGTCATTTTCTCAGACTTTTTTCTTGTCAGACTATCTTTGGTTGGAATGCCTCCTTCTTCCTTTATGCCATTTGGACTGTTAGCCCACTACCCGTAACAGTGCCTGAAGAGATTAATACATCTTGGCTCCTTGGGCTGTCCAGCCCTACAACTCTGCCTGCACCTCAGAGACCCTTTTTTCTTCCCTGATGGAGAAAAGGGGACATATTATCTGACTATCCTAGTCAACCCTCTGTCTGGTAGCATGGAGTTGCTTTTTCCAAGAGTCCATGTATTTTTTTCTTGTGTTGGCACATTGTGCCATCTCACATACAAGAGGGTCTTAATTCTGGGCATGCTTCTATTGCATTTCTGACAGAAACATATGCTTCAGGGCTGCTGCCTTTAGTATCATTGTCCAGTGATATTGGCTGGTGGTATGAGATTCTGGTTCCATACCCAGCTATCCCTTGTGCCACCTACTCTACCCAGTCTCTCTCTACCCAATGGTAGATAATCACATTTTATTTGATTATTTATATTCCTATATCCTTTCCCTATTGCTTTGGCTAGGAGAACTCATAGCCCTGTCTTATTTTTCCCCACTTTCTTTCTTTCACTTTCTTTTTGTTTCTCTCCTAGCGAACAGAACTGAGGTTCGTGAGGGATCTGGCAAGGGCTATTGACTTGCGTGCAACACCATGTTCGGTAGCCATGGCTGACTCCCTCCTAGCAAAACTGTTGCTCCCACGGGGTTATAGTGCCTGCAAACCCATAAGCAGTAATCAATGGTGAAGATATTGTTGAAGATTAACAATAAGGACATAATTTTCATTTCTTACGACAGATATATCCCTTTTAAGATGGAGAGGATATCTGGAGAACAAATCAATGAATAGAATCTGGAGCTCTCAAGAGAGGTTAGAGCACATTTACCTCCTGGAAGTGAGGGCTGTGCTTCAGTCACTCAAGTCTTTCTCTTCTATGATCAGGAATCAAACAGTCCAGATAGGGTCAGACAATACAACTGCAGTGTATTACATAAACAAACAGGGAGGAGTTAAATCTTCAAATTCTTGCACAGAAGTGATGAAAATCTAGGATCTAGTTTATAAGCTAAGAATAAAATTAACTGCTGAGTCACTGAGCAGAATGAGATGTCACCCATGAATGAACATTGAATCAGTGAGTTCTGAAGTCAGTATTCAGCAGATAAGGTGGGCCCCCAAAATAGATCTATTTGCATCACAGGATAACAGAAAATTGCCTCTGTTCTGTTGCAAACCCCAAGTCATTGGGATAGTCCCAGAGGATGACTTCAACTGTCATGGAAGAAAACGTTAATCTATGCAGTTGCCCCATTTCCTCTAATCCAGAAAGTACTTCGATTTTTTAAACCGACGAAGAGCATTGAAATACAACTGCTGCCAGCAGAAAGTAGTTTTGCTTCCCCCTTGTGTAACTTCCGGTTCCCATGTAGCTGATGGTGACCCTCACCATAAGAGAGTGTATATTTCAGAAAAAGAATAAAAACATGTAACTGAGTTACTATTTTTTGAGAAAAAACATCCCTTCATTACAGTAAAGGCTGGTAAGGATGTCGGAAACACCAGTAACATTCTGAAAAGGCTTTTTCAATACATTAGCTCTTTAATTCATGGACAAAATAAATTCCAGGGTATTCGTGCATGTCCTGCTGGGAGGTAAGACCTTGTATGAGCATGTTTGGAGGCATTTGGTTTTTTAACTGGAATTATTGCTCTTCTAGAAAAATATAACAGTACATGATAAAAATGGCTGTGTACTTGCCACTGTAGATATAACTTTTGTTGAATTTTGTCCCCACAGGTAATGCTGCTGTATGCCTATAGCACAAATGTTGACATGGTGACTAACCTGAAGACGGGTGGTGCAGATGATGTTATCTGTGGCCAGAAGTGGATCCCAGTTGCTGGGTATGATACAGAACTTTCAAGCAAACTTACTAGAATCAGTGTTACAGTTAAGTAAGGGTGTGCAAATATAGTCTGCCAAGTTTGGAAGTGGATAGTTGGACAGTAGCACAATCTGATCAAAAGGATCATACTGGTTACTTGTGTATCTGAGGGCATTGCATCTGTTTTATCAGATTGGTTAGTAACTGTACAGTCTATTTCCAAGCCTATCTGCAGTCTCGCAAGAATGTAGAACTGCCCCAACTCCCCTAAATAAAATGTAAAAAAATTGTGTGCCCCTGCCTTATCTGTGGTGAACTTTAAGTAGCATAATGACCTTTGGTTTTAGGCCGGTGGAGGGAGGCTATTTCTGCTTCTGGAGCTGTAGTACCACCTAAACTTCAACGCCCCCATCACATTCAAAAAGATCCCATACCCCTGTACATCTATTCATTCCAAGCACCCTATCCTTGAAGTAAAGAGCCCCATAAACCCCATCCTAGCTTTTCATCTTATCCTCTACTTTTATTCAAAGGCAATAGCCCTGTTTTCAGCTGCCTTCAGCTGGTTTATTTGGTCTGTTTCTTTAGCCACAGGCCATCACAGCACAAGTTGTGTTGCTGCAACAAATGTGGCCTAAGCTAATGATTCAGGTTTGGCTGTGTACGGTGCAGGCAAAGCTGTGTAACACCATCAATTTATCCTTACAGTATGATACTGCAGCTTCAAGAGGATACATACCAGTAATATTGGAAAGGGGAAGTGCAGATGAGTAGGGCGTTAATGAGCCCTTGACTTTGCATGGGTAGGTGGATTAAATAGATGAGTGGAAGGCTTTTTGGCAGCAGCAAGGGAAGGTAAAATGTGTGGACACAAGAGCCCAGTCAGAAGAACTAGCCCTCACTTAAGCCTGCTATCACTGGCTATTATTATAGATTTCTTAAAGCCTCTGGTCAGGCTAGAGTTACGGGTCTGTGTGATAAATGCCTAAAGGCGATCGCCGTTATCGCTCAGAGTGCCGAACACATTTTCAGCACTCTGACAACCCTAGCACACCAACACAACGGTGCTAGACATATTTTTACTACTTTCTGTGTGGAGGCTGCGCCCACACACCGCTTAGGTTTTTCTGGCCTCCACATACCCCTACTTAAGGATTCTCAACCCAGGGAGGTGCATGTCAGGGGTGAAAGTAGTAAAATAAAAAGTTCGGTCTGGGCGCAATAAAAATCACACCAGCACCCAGACCTGAACCCAGTACCTCAGCAACCCCAGCCATTGCCCAATCCCCGACACCACACCGCAGCTCGACCGACAACCGCAGCACCACCCCTACAGCCTTTCCACCCCCCCAGCCCACGTTCGCCGTGCTCTCTCCCACCCACCCCCGCGGGCGTACATATAGCAACATCCTGTCACCTAGTTTGCCCACCCCCTCATCCGGTTGCCCTACCCATCAGTCACCATGAGTTGATTGCGCGAGGAAGGTGTCACCATAATGGACGGCGCCCTTCCTCATGTGCCCACTTCACGGGCTACCTAGGGTTACAGTTTTCATTTTGTTTCCTTTTTTTAAATTATATATATTTTATTTATTTTAATTTTGGTAACTGGGTGAGCCCGCTGAGATAGAATGTCCCTTTTTCAGGGGCAAACCAGGGGAGGGTACAAAGGGAGCTACAGAAATACAATCATGAACAGCATAATGTAGGTATATAAACACTTTTACAATAGTTCCAATTATGCAAATAAAACAGAGCATAAATAAGTTAAGTTACAATCACATTAATGTAAAAAGCATAAAAGATAACAGCAATGAACGGGAATTATACAAGGTACATTAGCTGCAGATACAAATGATGCAGAGTATACAAGCATAACAGTAGCTGATACAACTGAATGTGGCGCAGTACTCACAACAAAGTCTGTGTAGCACATAAGCACTGCAAAGCAAGTGAAGAACATGAGAGAAGAGCATGAGTAGCCCATGAGAAAGGGTAGGAGAGGAGGGGAATGAGCAAGAGGCTAGGGGAGGGAGGACTCAGGGTCAGGTGCAGAGCTGGGAGGAGGCAAGGTGGGATTTAAGGGAATGCTTGAACATATCTGTAGAAAGGCAGGACAAGACAGAAGATGGAAGCGAGTTCCAGAGAGAGGGCTCAGAAAAGGTGAAGGCATGATACCGCAAGGTGGGGTTTAGGGATTATGAGCAGAGGTAGGCCAGCTGACCTTAAGGACCTAGTCACAGTTTTTCATTGGACAATGGGCTTGAGGCAAGGAGGAGGAGTGAAAGTGTGAACTAGCTTGAAGGTCAGGCAAAGGGTGGAGTATTGCAATCTAGCGTCAAGGGAAGGCCAGTCAAGGACAGAGCAGTGGTGCTCCCTAGCATTAGTGCCAAGGGTGAAGCGAGCTAACCAATGGTAAGTTTGTTTCAGCCTAGCAAGAGGGAAAACCTGGGAGGAATGGAGAGTAGGAACTCCATAGGAGATAAGAGGGAGAAGGGAGGAGGAAGCTATGGCAAGACGGGAGGAGGAAGTTAGGTAGGGCTGAAGGCGGTGCAGCAGTCCTAGTTTCTGTGAAGGGTCCTGACCACAGTTGTGACATAGGAGTCAAAAGTGAGGTGGGAATCTAAAGTGATACCCAGATATTTAAAGGATTGCACCAATTCAAGGGGGCCTCCATGGAAGGAGTTAATCAACAGGCGGGCGGAGGGGTTAGTTTAGGGGTATGGTGATAAAAGAGCATAGATTTAGTCTTCTTGGTATTGAGCACAAGAAAATTGTTAAGAAACCATGCCTCGAGATTCCAGAAATCCTGTTGCAGATGGAGAGTTAGCAAGGCAGGGTCAGCAGAGGGGCCTGTACAGGATGGTGTCATCAGCATACATCTGGAGTGATGCACCACTACAGTGCTGTGGAAGCTCATTAATAAGGAGAACAGGAGAGGGCCAAGGATAGACCCCTGAAGAACCCCATCCATTATGATGCAAAAAGGGGAAGTGTGGTCCGCCCATTTCATGCATTGAGTGCGGCCTGTGAGGTAACTTGAAAACCAGTTTAATGATATGGAGTCGTGGCCAGTGGAGAGAAGCATGTGGAGCAGTAGGTTATGACTGACAAGGTCAAAATCCTTGGTAAGTTCAACAAATATTGCACTGGTGATTAGGCTTTGTCCATAGAACTAAGAATGTCAGATGTTACCTTAATGAGGGCAGTGTGAGTGCTTTGGGATTTACGGAAACCATGCTGGTACATTGAGAGAGTGCTGTTAGGCTCTAGTTGAGATTGAAGTTGAGCGTGGATGATTTTTTCCTGGATTTTAGCAAGGGGTAAAGGAAGGAGATGGGCCAGTGTCATGAACCCACTCTTGAGGGTCAGGTCCACTGATCACAGTGCCCAGCCCTATGTGCAATCCATGACGGGGGGAACAGGGATACCCTCTTTGTGTCCTTTTAGAATACTTGCCAAGGTCACGACTGAACACCCGCCACAAGGACCCAGGGCATCCCTTTAAACTCTGGATAAGGGCACAATACCAGTCTTGAGTCTTGTAGCCAAATATGAACCCTTCTTGGTTGTTACACAAATGGGGAAGATCCAGGCATCACACTCTCTTCGGGGTAGCAGTGTGCTCCTGATTTTGTCTTCTCCAGCAGGACATGCAACAACCTGGTTCAAAATCCCTACAAACTCTTCCTTGAGACTTTGGTTTTCTCCCTATCTCTACCCAGATGTCCCTTACAGACCCTTGCTCGATTGGTTGCTTAAGAAGGCACCCCTTAGCAATAACAGTTTGTCACAGATTATTTATAACTGTCCCACAGTTCACACACAATTTAGAAATCCTACTCAGGTAGGTGTCTTAAAAACAAATGTTTTTACTAAAAATACTTAAATAATAATCATTTCGTTATGACTAAAAAATGCACTATTTTGGTCACAGAATAACAGAAATTAAAGTGGAAAATATACATGAAAAACACACTATATTGGTTATCTAAAGTCTGCCTTAAGTCCATAGTAAATTGAAGTCCAAAGAAAGTAAATGAAAGATTCAGTTTCCTTTGTACTGGCAGTCTTGTGTCTCGGCAGTTTTGCTTCTTGTGTCAGGAGAGGAGTGTCCCTTGTAGATGCTCAGCAAAAATTAGAGTGAATGACGCTTGTTCAATTCCTTATATAGCTGGAGGAAGCCTGAAAAAAAAGAATTGTCTAATCCCAAAGGAGCCTTCTCTTTTAGACCAGTAGATGTCACCCTTGCTCTTTCCCCACAATCTCATTTTCCCAGTTGCCTTTGATGTCTCTACTGTCTTACTGGGAATACAACTGGCACCTGTAAGAGAATTCACACAGGTCTGCCAGAAAGGATGTTCCTGGTCCTCTCACCTCATAAGATGCAACATACCATAACAGTTTCCTGGAATCAGAGCATCCTGCCTCTGAAATGCATGGTTTATGACAGGTAAATGGATTTTGGCATATCCCTGTTAAGGGACCTGGAAATGCAACCTTAGGTTCCTGACAAGCAGCTGCCCCTCCGGTCAGAGGAAGGTCAAACATTTTTTTTAAAGAAATCCAGAGTCTCTCTCTCTCTCTCTCTCTCTCTGTCTCTCTGTCTCCCCATGTGCCCCTTACATTAACACTGGCATTCTTGTGGCATGTACACATACACAAAATCACATAAAAAAATATATATAACAGAATTATATCTGCAAATAATGACTGACGGTTGGCTAGCTTGCCATAGCCAGTAATTCTCAAACGTGGAGTTAGGTCCACTCTTGTAGATAGGGACTACTATTGCCACTTTCCACTTGTAAGGTACAAAGCTTGAGCAGAAAGATTTGTTAAACAGATCATGCACAGGAGAGCAATGGCATGAGCACCAAATTTTAAGAAGTGGGGTTCCAGGGAGTCAAATCCAGGTAAGGAAGTATCCTTGATGCTCCTAAGGTGACACAGGACCTCCTTCTGGTTGGCCAATTTGAGGTGGAAGGAGGGGCTATTAAGAGTGGCAGAGGGGAAGGGGAGGAGGAGGATCATGTGTGGGAAGGGAGGTCTTATGCTTTGATAGGTCAGTGAAGGCCTGGTTAAACTCGGTAGCTATAGTGGTGGGGTCAGTGACCTCAGAGTTGTTGAGATGCATGGTGTTGGGTAAGGATGAGGATTTGCCTTTTAGTAGGGAGTTTATCTGTCCCCAGAATTCTTTAGGGTTAGAGAGATTGTTAGTTTGGAGGGTTCAGAGGAAAGAGCATTTAGCTGAGTGCGGCTTGCTCTTACATAAGTTGTGTAGGTATATGTAAGCCTGCCAGTCAGCAGGCAGTCCAGAGCTCTTATATAGCTTCCAGGTAGTATTCCATGTTGTCATGATTCCTCTGAGTTCCTTAGAGAGCCATGGGGCACAAGTGCCCTTATATCTCAGCTTGACCATAGGAGGGTTGAAGGTTGACCATGGAGTTGAAGGTATTGATGAAGAACTCTAAAGCCATGTCAACATCAGGTAGGTGGTTGACCAGAGACCAGTCAGCCTGGGATAGGGAGGCTAAAAATGCTTGAGGACAAAACGAGGTCATGTTCCTGGATGACATGATTTTGGGGGGGGGGGGGTTAGGAAAATTGTTCCTCCACACACAGAAGGTGGGGGAGTGATCGCTCAAAGAATTGTGGAGAACACCAGATGCTTTAATGTGATGGGGCTTGTTAGAGAGAACCTAGTCAAGGAGGGTGTAATGACCAGATTTGTTATTGTGCCTGGTAGGTTCACTGATGAGCTGCGTCAGATGAATGCCAGCCAGGGCACTGTGGACATACCCCAGCCCAGAACCTAGCCAATTGTTATTGAAGTCACCACAAAGTACCAAGTCTGTGGGCAGGAGACTGGACCAGGATGTAATGAGGGAAATGGAGAGATGGGAGCATTAGAAGGGAGCTAGATACACCCAATAAGTAGTTTCTTTACTTGCCCAAGTACTACAGCAGTATAGATGGATTCTACTGAAGAGGCATCGCAGGGAGGAGTGCCAGCTCAGAAGCTCAGACACTGACAAGGTGGAGCGAGCATATATGAGCACATCACTGCCACATTTAGAAGACTGATCATTCCTACAGATGGTATAGCCAGTGATAGAAATATCATGGGAGAGAATGCATGGTTTCAGCCAGGTCTTGGAGATGGCAAGCACATCAGGGTTGTAATGGCAGGTCCAGGCTTCAAGCTCAGGGTGTTTAGGGCTGAGGCTATGGACGTTCATATGGGCAATTCACAGACATTTAGTACTACTTTATGCTGGGGCAGGCAGGGCAAAGGAGGGGCACTGGGGGGCCAGGGTTAGTTTCAATATCCCCTGAGAGGAGAAGCAGAAAGTTTAGTGGCAAGAAACACAATTTGAGTTAGCAAGGCCATAAGGACAGGAATAAACCAATGGGCCACAGGTGGGGGACTGTGCAAGTAGGGCTTAACAAAGCATTCAGGCAAGAGGGTTCACATGGTGGGAGGAAACAAGATGTGAACAGCATAAGAGAGGGTGTACACAGCGAGATGTGGAGGGAGCTAACAGCTATTCTGCCATGTGAATCCTTGTGGACAGGAAGGAAAGTGGTGACCTCAAGTGGAGAGTTGCAAGAAGATGCAAATAGGAAAGAGGGGAAATAACCTTAGCAGAGCTGCAGTAGAAGAGGGTAAAGGCTGAACAGAGTGTTAGGGAAAACAGGAAGACTGTATGGCCTAGTGGAGGGTGTTGCAGACTCCGGAGAGGTGAATGCACCACAGGAGAGAGTTCAAGCCTCACAGTGGGAAATGTGACAAAGAATAAAACTAAATAGGGGAGGAGGTGTATCTTATGAAGTGCAGAGAGGGGTAGAAGGGTAGTATTTAGAGCTATACTATTTAAACTGAGTGGAGATATAGGTTAACTTTAAGAATCTCAGTGCAGTTTGTGGAAGTACAAGGGGAGCAGCCCTGGGGTGAGTTATTAGGGGCTGTGTGGCCAGATGGGCAGTGTTGCTGACTTCAGGATATATGGTGCACTTCTGGTTAAGGTTCGAGACCCTGTGGGGGTGAAGAGGTGAACCAAGAGGAAGGAGGAATTGGGGCGGACCCAGAGACAGTGATGCCGTAGAGACGTCGATAGCAGCAGGGTTAGGGCAGCAGAAGTAGGTCCTGCCACATTCCATTTAAAGTTGTGTGTGGGTTGCAAGGGCTAAACATAGCACCACTTAGTAGTTCAAAGGTATAAGGAGCAAGGGGGAGTTTAGGATGTTGGGTAAAACAGGTGGCCAGTCATATGACCCCTACTTCCTATAAAGGAAGTGACGGCCCAGGCTGGGAGGGTGGGGGTGGATGGGGCAGCCGTGGTAGCAGCAAGCTAACAAGGGTCCTCCCGAACTGAAATGCTACTTTTGGTGGAGAGGAGGGCTGAAGTCAGCAGCTGCAGAGAGCCTGCTGTGTGTGACTCTTGGGAAAGGGCGCTCTGTTCCTAGGTGGAAGGAAACAAAAGTAATTAATACAGTCCGTGGAAAGGGGTTAGAGGGTCACAGAAGGAGAACAAAGGGAGCCAGGGGTCAGAGTAGGAAATGGGAGACTGGCTGGGGAACAGAATTCCAAGTCTTAAATGGCGTCCTGAGATGCTCCAAAGTGAGGGGACACAAGAAGAGATAAGACGACAGAGAAAGACACAAAGTAACAAAGCAAACAATGTTAGCCAGCAGCTATGAGCATAGCAGCAGTGAAACAGAACAAAAATGGTTGTGAGGTCATGTGACCAGCAAAACGGACTAACTTAAGGTAACTAAACAACACACTAGCAAATGCAGGCAGTAAATTTTAAAATTCAGTTTCACAAACTCAATCAACAAGGGTTCTTCGACAGAAACGCTACCTTCGGTGGGGAGGGAGGGCTGAAGTCAGTAGCTGCAGAGAGCCTGCTGTGTATGGCTCCTGGGAGAAGGGTGTCTGTGCCTTCGGTGGGGAGGAAGGGAGGGCTGAAATCAGCAACTGCAGAGACCCTGATGTGTGTGGCTCTTGAAAGAAGGTGTCTGTGCCCACAGTGGGGAGGAAGGGCTGAAATCAGCATCTGCAGAGAGCCTGCTGTGTGTGGCTCTTGGGAGAGGGTGTCTGTGCCTTCAGTGGGGTGGGAGCACTGAAGTCAGCAACTGCAGGGAGCCTGCTGTGAGTGGCTCTTGGAAGAAGGTGTCTGTGCCTGCAGTGGGAAAGGAGGGCTGAAGTCGGCAACTGCAGAGAGCCTGCTGTGTGTGGCACTTGGGAGAAGGCGTCTGTGCCTGCGGTGGAGAGAGAGGGCTGAAGTCAGCAACTGCATAGAGCCTGCTGTGTGTGGCTCTTGGGAGAGGGTGTCTGTGCCTTCAGAGGGGAGGGAGGGCTGAAGTCAGTAACTGCATAGAGCCTGCTGTGTGTGACTTTTGGGAGAGGGCATCTGTGCCTTTGGTGGGGAAGGAGGGCTGAAGTCAGCATCTGCAGAGAGCCTGCTGTATGTGTATGTGTATGTGTGTGTGTGTGTGTGTGTGTGTGTGTGTATGTGTATGCATATGTATGTATGTGTGTGTGTGTGTATGTATGTGTGTGTGTGTGTGTGTATGTATATATATATATATATTTATATATATACTGTTGAGTACTGTTAATAAGCTGGTCTGTGTGTAAATAGTACCCTTTTAATCAGAAAAAAATTCCCCAAATATTTAAAAAAAACAAAAAAAAAACTTTAAACTGGAAAACTGAACACCCCTCCTGCTACACACAACACATATATGTAAATAGAAAACCTGTAATGGGTTGGAGTAGAATATACATTTTTCAAACAAGAATCCATCAGTGATGCTTTACAAAAGCATCATCCCGCCAGAGTGTGATGCTCCATTGATAGAACGTTATACTTATTTTACAACTTAGTATACAGATTCAAACTCTGCGCTGTGGTCATGATCCCCTTACTGTTCTAATATCAGAGTTGTTTCTCCACTAAAGGCAGCAGTCGGGAGGTGTGGCTTGCTGTCTAGCCGTGAGGACGCACTTTCGGCGAGCTCCCTACTGAAGCATCCAAAATTGTATAAAATTACCCCTTTCTGCCTGTTGCTAGAGACCTGCAATTGCCTCTTTGCTTACCGGAGGTGCAGAGATTACTTCTAGCTACAGTCCAAGACTATGGGGTGAAAAAAGATGGATCAAAAAGCGAACTTCTTCATGCCACGTGGCAGGGTCTGTAAAACCTCGACTACTCCTACTACATCCCAGAATGCTGAGCAATGCACGGAGGGCGCAGAACCGGTAACCCTAGACTCACTGCAGATGGCCATGACCACACTAATGAGAACTGTACAGCAGATGGATAAGAAAATGAATGGCTACAATGATAGAATGGTAGCAGTGGAGCAGAAATTGGAGGGAGTTATGGACATGGCAAAAGCTGCGGAATGCATGTCAGAGTGGGCCCTTGCTGCAGCGGTGTCCTGCATTAAGGAACAATCACTCCTGAAGTCCTGTATTGAACATTTAGAAAATGTGAACCGAGCCTCAAATGTTCGTATTATTGGCATGCTGGAGGAAGTAGAGGGGGATGATCTCCTTGCTTATCTATCGGCATGGGTACTTGAACAATTCGAGCTGGACTTCCAGGGCCAATTAGTGCGTGCCTACAGAATTAATATGAAGGTAGCCACAGATCGTGATGCTGGACCATGCACTATAATGTTGGTGACTGCTTCAATGGTGGCACGGGATCGCTTGCTCCAGGCAGCATGGAGGAGAAGAGGAGTCAAGGTGGAGGGCACCAGGGTGCTACTGTCCCCGGACCTTTCTTACACTACTCATATGAAACAGAAAAGCTTTGATGAAATTCGCCGAAGGCTGAGGAATTTAGAGGTGACCAACAGTATCATTATGCCAGCTCATCTGTAGGTAATGGTAGGTCGGAAGGCCTACATTTACACCAATCCAAAGGAGGCAGCCAAATTGTTGGATGCGATGGAGGCAGAGAAGGCTGCTAGAGATGGAAATCCCTCCTCAGACTCTGACTCTAGGGACTCTTGACTTTTCTATTAAGGGACTTATGAGGACTGTGTTAACAGTATCATACTAAATGCTTTAACGATATAAGGATCTTTTTTCTTTTAGTTTCTGAAGGGAAAGAGAGTTATCCTGCTCTACTAAATAAAACAACTATACATCTCTCTATAAGGTATTTTTTGTAGCTTAAGAGAGGAAAGAGTACCTGTTAACTAACTATGCCTCTCTATTGTAACTGATTAAAATCAAAGTTTGCTTTGCAGAGAGGTGGATATTTTTGCTTGGTGTTATTGTTTTAAATACTTAATCAAACGGTTTTAAGATTGTGACAATAGGATGTTGGGGAGGTCGGCTGAGGGGATTATGGAGTTTTTATTATTTGTAGAATATAACATAAAGGCCCGTTGGCCGGTGCACATTTACTTAATGAGTTACTGGATAGATCTTATTTTGGCATTGACAGTGTTGCTTTAAGTGAAATGACTTATAGATTATAAAAAAAGTATGGGAATTCTCCCCTTATCTTGTAACAAATGTGGTAAACATATTATCTATTTGTATATCACACAGAATTGTGCAATTAATGCTGTATTACTTTACTCAGTATATGTTATGACAATTATTGCCATAAAATCTATAAATAAAAAGTTAAAAAAATAAAAAAGACAGCAGTCACCCTGAAGTCAGCTCGTCTTCTCATCTATAGTCCTTAATTTATTTTTTAGCTAAACAAGTTCGTTTTTGATACTCTGCATTAGTTAGGTGTTTATTTTATGTTTATGTAATGTTTTGCATTTTCTTCTCCTATTCCCAATCAGTTCGAGGCTGCGCTTAAATGTGTTTCCCGCCTGAAGGGAGCCAACCACATTTGGCTAAATGTTTTTAAAATCACCAAAGTTTTCATTATTTTTTGTGGGTTTTGAGCTACTTGTTACGTCATTCCCCTTTATAGGGAACCAAACTGCTTTCTTAATAAACTGCTTTGCTTTTAAATTAAAATAAAGCGGCTTCTCACCATCAGTGAGGAAAAATAATTTAACAGTCATTTAAATGTGTGTCTGGAAACCAAATAAAATAGTTTTTGCCAGGTCTTTAAGTGTTTGGCATGAGTAAAAAGTATATAGGACCAATAAGTTTCAAAAATTGTACAAATTGTTTTCATTCTTGGCAAGGGGCAGACTGCCAGAAGCTTTTTTAAAAGTACCTGGGGTCCAGAACTGTGGGCTCTGTGAAATGTTTTGCCCTAAAACCCAAAAGAAAAAGGCTTTAAAAGGAGAGTAGAATTTATGGCTTTGCACTCTGCCTCAATGTCACCAAGGCACAATAAAGGCTCAGATGATGGTGAAAAGCATACATCAGAGGGTTATTCTTCTCATGAGCAGCAACAGTTCCTGTCAAAAGGGACAGGTAAACGAGATAAAGCTGCTCTGCCAACGGCTAAGCATGGTAAAAGATGTTAAAGATACCAGGAGTGTGGGCATTGCAATTGCGTGCTTGACACGTATGTTCATTTTTTCTGGGAATGTAGAGTCTAAGACCCTTCTGGTCACAAGTCGCTCAGGAATTATCCCTACATCTTCACTCTGCAGATAGCAGACATGTCGCTGTCCCTCCTTTTTGGGATGGAGGACATGGCTGAAGAGGGGTGGGAGCCTTACCCCAGACAGGTTAGGGTATTGCTGGTATTAGCCAGCCAATGTATCCAGAATACATGGGTTTCACATAAGAGACCTACTCTGGGTCAGTGGAAAGCTCTGGTGTTGCAGATACTAGCTTTGGAACGATTAACATACATTCTACATGACAGAGGAGACATTTTTCTCTGTAACTGGGGGAAGTATATTGACACCGTCCAGTGGCGGAGGTGGCCCTGCTACGGCAGGGTATAAAATAGTAGGCCCCGCTACCTCCCAGCATAGTGCTCGCTGATGTACCTCTTAATTTATTCCACTCTGCCCTGGAGGTGTGACACTTGACCTCCCCTAGAACTCCGCAAATTTCCACTCGATACTTCCCCTGTTAACAATATCAGTAGCTCCGAACCCCCGGTAGAGGGCCCCAGGTTATAAAGTAGAGTTGGCTGCTGGTAGAGATGGAGCCTACTTGTATAGTATAATATGGGGTCGTGGACTCCAACTGGTGAGAGTGGGACACCCCTCGCACCTCAGCTGACCATGGTTGATCATACATAGGAAACCAGATCTGACTATGTATAGATACTTACTTAGGAATATTGGTCCATCACAGGTGATGTTAAGTCTTTGTCTTCTATGTTTTTTGCCTTTGTTAATGTATAGGAATTTAAATGAATTTATTTATTTAGTATAGTAAGAATTCACTTAGAAATCTCCTGGAATGTAGGAATTACATCTCTGCCATGCTACTAATGGTGCTATTCAGGGAGGGGGCAATAATTCTTCTGTCCTGTCTATTATGATTAATTTCAGACTTGATTGTATGGATATGTGTAATGTTATTGTGTTATGCATCTACCTACTGTATGCATTTTGACAAAAAATTAATAAAAAGATGACCAAAAAAAAAAAGATACCAGACTGTCTGAAAGGGGGAACCTTGCTCCCAGTGATGGCAAATAAAAGAGCCTCAGAGCAGGTACTGGAACCAGTGCCTGCTGAGAAAAAAAAATGAAGAACATGTACATGCCACTGCTGTAAAAGAAAAGGAGCAGGCTTCCATCGTTGTTCCATCGAATGGTATGGTTCACAATAAACACAGCAATAGAGTCAAGCCATACAAAGACAAAAGTACTGGACTTTAGGAGGGCTGACTTTGCCAAAATGGGTGAGTGCCTAAGGAATGCACTAGCAAATGGGCAGGAAGGAGGGGTGGAAGAACAATGGGGAATAATAAAAAACTGCCATCACAGAGGTAACGAGCCTTTGTGTGAAGCAAATAAACAAAACAAGACGATGTAAGAAACCACTATGGTTCTCAAAGGAAGTGGCAGTGAAGGTTCAAGAGAAAAAGAAAGCATTCAGGAAGTACAAGGAATCACAGAAGGAGCAGGACAGAGAACTGTATCAGTTAAAGCAAAACGAAGCTGGGAAGGCAGTCAGAACAGCAAAGGCCCAAACCGAGGAAAAGATAGCCAACTCAGTTAAGAAGGGGGGATAAAACCTTTTATAGGTACATCAGGGAGCGAAGGAAGACCAAGGGAGGGATAGTGAGGCTTAATAAAGGGGTAGGAGGGTGGGCAGAGGGAGACTGTGAAAAGGCAGAGATACTAAACAAATATTTTTGCTCAGTATTTACAAAGGAAGAGGGGGAGGTACATAAAACAAACAGTAGTAACACGCTGGATACAGAAGTTGATACCGGCCCATTTACAGAAGAAAGGGTTCTGAAAGAACTCTTAAAACTGAAGGTGGACAAAGCAATGGGGCCTGATGGGACTCATCCCAGAATTCTAAAAGAACTAAGGGTAGAACTAGTGACACCACTGACTACCCTTTTTAACAAATCATGGGAGGATGGGGTGGTACCCGAGGACTGGAGGAGGGCAGATGTGATTCCCCTTCACAAAAGTGGGAGCAAGGCAGAAGCAGGAAACTATAGACCTGTTAGTTTAACCTCAGTGATAGGGAAAATGATGGAATCACTTCTAAAGGAAAGAATTGTCGAGTATCTAGAGGCCAGAGGGCACAGGACCCTAGGCAGCATGGATTCACAGCGGAAGGTCATGCCAGACGAATCTGATAGATTTCTTTGACTGGGTGACCAAAGTAGTAGATCAGGGAGGGCTGTGGACATGGCCTACCTAGACTTTAGCAAGGCATTTGACACAGTCCCACACAAAGATTAATATACAAGTTAGCCAGCCTGGGTGTGGGTCCCAAGATGACAGCCTGGGTAAAGAATTGGCTGGAGAATAGGGACACAGAGAGTAATAGTAAATGGAGTCCACTCAGAAGAAAGGAGGTTACTAGTAGGGTACCGCAGGGGTTCAGTATTAGAGCCGGTCCTCTTCAATGTCTTTATAAGCGACATTGCAGAAGGACTGAAGGAAAAGTATGTCTCTTTGCAGATGACACTAAGATCTGCAACAGAGTTGATGCACAGGGGGGTGGAAAGGATGAGAAGGGACTTGGCAGGTTAGAGGAATGGTCAAATGTATGGCAGCTTAGATTCAATGCTAAGAAGTGCAAGGTAATGCACTTGGGAAACAAAACCCAGGGAAGAGTACATAATGGGGGTGAGATACTAACAACAACAGAAATGGAGAGGGACCTGGGGTGAGTCAATCAGATGACCTAAAGATGGGCAAGCAATGTGAGAGGGCAGCAAGGAGGGCTGGGGGATACTGGGATGCATAGGAGAGGCATCACCAGTAGAAAACAGGAAGTTATTATCCCTCTGTACAGACAGCTGGTGAGACCCCATCTGGAGTACTGTGTGCAGTTCTGGAGACCTAATCTCCATAAAGACATAGACAGGATGGAAGCTGTCCAGAGGAGGGCAACTAAAATGGTGCAGGGTCTGCACCGAAGACATATGAAGAGAGACTTAAGGAGCTTAATATGTATAGCCTCGAGAAAGGAGGGAGGGGACATGATAGAAACTTTCAAGTACCTCAAGAGAATCAACAAGTCAAGAGGGTAGCATCTTGCAAAAAGAGGTGTGCAAGAACAAGAGGGCACAATTTGAAGATAGAGGGGTGCGGCTCAGAGGTAATTTAAGGAAGTATTTTCACAGAGGGGTTGTGGATGCATGGAATGGCCTTCCGAGGAGGTTGTGGAGTCAAAATCAGTGGTGGAATTCAAGCATGCATGGGATAGTCATAAGGCAGTTCTGGGGGGTGGGGGTAGGAAGAAGTAGGCTGCTGGTTAACTAGGATCTGCAGCTTATCCAGTAGGAAGGGAAATGGGCAGACTGGGTGGGCCAAGCGGTCCTTATCTGCCGTCAAATTCTATGTTTCTATGTTTCAGGCTGTGGATCAAAAACAAATACTCTTTAACAGAGGACATGGTCTAGGTATGCCAGTTTTTCCAAGCCTTCCAAGCTATGGGAAACATCCATATTATGCCTACCCACCAGGTCCTAGAGTATTTGCCATTGGAGGAGGAGAATACATAATATGAGGAGGAGGTAGGTGAATCAATGGAGCCAGATGGTTTACTTGATCAAAAGCTTGGGTCCCATCCTAGACCCACAGAGAATTACATCTATTACTCCATGTTCATCAAACTGATGGTGAACACCCTCAACATCCCCTCTCATAAAGCAGAGGAGGATGAGGAGGAAGTGGAGTTCATGGATATGATGGGGTAGACCCCACAAGGAAGCTACTAGTCCCCATCCACAAATCAGTCCAGAAGGCTACCTCAAAAATCATGCCAGCACATAATGAAGCTGCTGGCATTGATACAAAAGTTTAAAAGAACTATTAGATGGACAGACAGGGTTTGGAATACCTGTATGCCCACCCTCATCATGAAGGCACAATCCAGGCAGCTTTTTGTGAGAAGGCCAAGGTGCCCTTCTCTGCACAGTCTCCTTGGAAGGATTCCAGGAAACTGGATACTATGGCCAAAAAAGTGTACACAATAGCTTCCCTACTGTTAAGGCATGCATGCAGCGTACTTTGCATATACAGTTCAGCACCAGAAAGCACTGTGGAATGCAGTGGTGGTACTCACTGATAAGGTAGATGGTGAAGTGGCAGAGGACCCAGCTGCCACAGCAAGGTCAGCCCTGGACACCACTAAGCACCAGTTCTATATGACTGTTAACTCCACTGACTCTACTTCACAAGTCTTAGCTCATGCAGTGGCTCTGAGGAAGTTTACCTGGCTAAGAGCCTACCATCCTTACCCAGCCCTGGACACCCAGACTAAAGCCATTGATTTCCATGGATGAATACAAGTCAAGTCCACTTATAAAAATAACACTGAAAAGGAAAAGGCCTCCACTTCCTACAGGCCCTGAGGAAGGCGGGGGAGGGGGGCACGAGCTACCATCTCAGACCCTACGACCCTTACGAATATCAACCCCAAACAGGTTACTACGGAAGCCGAAGCAGGAGGGGCTGTAGACATCCTGCAGTACCAGCCCCTAAGCCACAGCCAAAGCAAATAGGATATTGGCCTTAGTTATACTGGTGTCGATGTTGTTTATGTAAATTGCAAACAGTAGGGGACCAAGAATTGATCCCTGGGGTACCCCTCTTTGCAGAGGTTTAAGGGGAGAAAGTTCACTTTCTGCCTTGACTTGCTGCCACCGGTCAGCGAGGTAGTCAGCAAACCAATGCAAGGATAGTGAGTCCAGTCCTATTGCCCTCAATGAGGAAAGGAGCAGGCCATGATCGACTATGTTGGAAGCCTTCCTTAAGTCTAAGAACATGGCACAGACAAAGTTTCGATTCTTCAGGTCTCGCTGCCAATCATTGGTCACTTTGGCTAGGACTGTATTGATGCTATGCTGTGCTCTAAAGCCAGATTGCATTGGGTTTAGAAGATTCATAGTTTCTACATAGGTTCTCAACTGCTTGCTTACAATTTTTTCCAACACTTTAGACAGTATAGGGAGTAGAGAAATCGGTCTGTAGTTGTTAAGATCACAGGGGTCCCCAGATTTAAACAGAGGGATAACATGAGCTGTTTTCCATAAGGATGGGAGGATTCCGAGGGACAGTGAGAGAGTGAATAGTTGGGTAATTGGTACAGCTAAAGCATGGTAGGCAACCTTTAGAAAGTATGGGTCTAGAGAGTCCGCACCTGCACTTTTTTTGGTATCCAACTGTAATAGAAGTTCTTTGACATCTTTCAACGAAGTAGGTTGGAGAGAAAAGACTGAGTTGGTAAGAAGAGGTTCAGAGTTTTGTGCACCCAACTGGGAGCATAAAGAACATGCAGGAGAGTTGTCAAATGCCAGCCCTGCTGTGCAAAGTGGTTGTTAAATGCATCAGTTCTCCATTTTGTCGCAGATGGTGGCACTGCCAGTGGTAATCTTTGCAGGCAGGGAGTTCCCAGGGGTATGTCCGGACATATTCTTAATGAACTTCCAAAATTTAAAGGAGCTCCTGGCAGCAGAATCCAGCTCCAAACGGTAAAAGGAGGTCTTAACATCTCTTATCATTTTGGTGCATGTATTCCTGGCTTTCCTGAAGTGACACCAGTCCATCGGGACCTTAGTTGTTCCTGCTTTTTTCCAAAGCTTGTCCCTGTCCAGCAGTGCTATTTTGAGTTCTAAAAAGAACCAGTGACAGGTTCTACTCCTTATCCTAACCTTTACAAGAGGGGCATACTTATTTAATGCCCATCACAATTTCAGAAAAGATGTCATATGCCAAGTGGACTGAGTTAGCTAGGTAAAAGTCCTGCTAACGCAACGAGTATTTTAGCTCATCAAGGTAGGCAGACTGATCAAAGTTACGTCTGGACCTCTTAGTAGAGAACCTTGCCAAGGATAGTGGATTCTGGACCTATTACGTTTTCATCCATCTGCAGTTACTGTTAAGTTTTTCACAGTTTTCCATCAGGTGTTTTTCGCAAATGCGGGGTATCCCATTTTCATGACTTAATTTCTATTTTGCTGAGGTAAGAACCCCATTTTCATGAGGCTTAGTCGTCACAAAAGCAGAGGAAACAAGTTTCGTACCAGGGTAATTTTTGCTCACCGTTTTCTTAAAAAAGTCAGTGAGTTGAAAAGCGTAACTTATTTGGTCAACAGAGAATGGTGTAAGGCTATCATTTTTACTTTTATATTTAAAAAAATATATTTTTTTAATATTATTAAATATACAATGTGCTGTTTTTGTGACTCTAAACCTTGTTTTTGTGAGACAGCATCTCCACTTTTGTGAGGCTTAGTCATCATGAAAGCAAAGGAAACCAAGTTAACAAAGGGTACATTTTGCTCACTGTTGTTTTTTTTTCTTTTTTTACTTTTCTTTCAAACAACATGAACTCTTGCTGTATTCTGATAATATGCAGTTAGCTCCAGCACTTGAACTGCTCTGGGGAGGAAAGAGTTAAACTCTATGCAGAGCATAGAACGTTGAGCTCAAGCTCAGTTCAAACCTCTGTCTGCTGCACTTTGAAGTGGAACCATCAGATTCTTTACTCCGCCTAACTGAACAGTCGCTTTGGAGATTTCTCCTCTGCTCATGGTTCGGTCGGTTTAAAAATCGTCGGTTTTACCGATACTTACAATTGTTTTTTTCAGTTCAGATCTCTGTCTGTGATTCAGTAAGTGCATAGGTAGTGGACTTGCTTACAAAACTGTTGTGAAAATCGTAGAAGTAGAGTTTTCAACAGGTTCGGCTGAACCAGTTCCTGTATAGTGTGTGTTATTTTATTTTCTTTCAAGAAGTTGGTGTGTGGTACCGGTCTTTATCGGTTTTTAAAAAAACGTGTTTCATCTTTTTTTTCAAATACCCGTAACACGATTAGAAACCGATAAGGGGGTCTTACCTGGCAGTTGCCAAAAAAAAGGTAAGTGTTAGTTATGGCTTCGTCTGAGAAACCCAAGAGAAAAAACGGGCCCACTGGGTTACAGCACTGCAGTGAGTGTGGGGAGGCCTTTGCTAAGACCTATCCCCACACCACCTGTGTTTACTGTCTGGGTTTTAACCACTTAGAGTCAGACTGCCAGATCTGTAAAAATTTCCCGAAAGCCACCCTGGAAAAAAGATTGGGCAGGCTTAGGGAAAAGGAGGCTGAGAAGTCCGCTGACCCGGATGGCCAGCCCGGTTCAGTTTCGGCCAAACCTGAGGGAGTGCCCACTGACCTGGGCGATACTCCCTTGGGCAAACGGAGAGCCAATCCTGAGGGGTCGGTTCCGGTAAAAAGAAAAAGAAAAGATAAATTGGCTGGTTTGGATCCAGAACCGCATCATCCAACCGCTGAAGAAATTGCCCAGGCGATTAGCATAGTTGAATTGCTTCATCTGGTTCCGACTGATCCAACACCTTCTGGCAGGCGTTCAGTTCAGTCGGTTCCTCCGGTTCAAGTTTATTCCCCTGAAGATTTTTATGAACCGGATTTGAGGGGGATGATGATTATGATGATGATGATGATCATCATCATGGAGTGGAAAGCCTGGATTAGCCCATAGAACCAGACATCTCCCCAGACAGGCCTTCTGGTGTTTCCCCTCCTAGGCTTTCTGAGTCCTCTTCCCACTTTATGTTTTACAGGAAAGTGGCAGAAACTCTTCAACTCCCTGTGGAAGAAGCTGTCAAGGAGCAAGAGAAGCCTGACTATGTGGAGATGATGGACATCCCAGAGTCCAAGAGGTTGTCTATTCCCCTTCATAAATCCTTTGGGAAACAGACACAAAAGTTGCTTAAAACTCCAAATTCATTACCTCCCGTAGACAAAAGAATGGACAAGAGGTACATGTTGTCAGGCTCAGTTACAGAGTACTTGTACCAGCAATGCAGCCATGTTGGGGTTGTGCAGGCTGCAGCCTGTGATAAGGCTAACATACCCTTGGCTTCACCCGGCCCCCCAGATAAAGACTCCAGGAAGCTGAATGCCATGGCAAAGAAGCAGTACATGTCATCTTCTTTGGGACTCAGGCAGGCTAATTACATGGCCTACACAGCCAGGTGCCAGAAGTCCAGGTGGGATACTGTACTGGAACTGGCTAAACAGGCCTCCCCCCCCAGCTTGCCAAGGAGCTGGAGGAGGTGGCTGCTGATGGGATTGAGGCATCAAAAATCTAATTTCAAACACCATGAAGTCTTGCTATATTATGACAATTAGCAGTTAGCCACAGCACTTGAACTGCCCCGGAGAGGAAGGAGTTAACTCCAGGCTGACTGGAGTTCCAAGCGCTAGCGCTTGCTGAAAGCTCTATCTGGCTAGTTTCAAACTGAAACTGTCAGATTCTTTACTCCGCTTCACTAAACAGTCGCTCCGGAGATCTGCTCCTTCAGCTCGGTTCATTTCTCAGTTCAAACAAGTGTTTTCGGTTCATTTTAACCGGCAATAAGTATTTATTTTACCGCATTTCGGTTCAAAGCTCTATCTGGTAAACCGTAAGTACAGGATTTTAAAGTCTGTGTGGGAAATTAATTATCGGTTCGGTTTTGAACCGATCGGTTTGCTAAAAAAAACAATTTTAAATAATAGCTTGGGCTTTTAGAGTGCGGTTCCCGGTTCTTATCGGTTCTAAAAAAACCTATCTCTTAAATTGGGTTTTTTCAAATACCCGTGACACGGTTAGGAACCGATAAGGGTGTCTTGCCTGGCACTGCCATAAAAAGGGCAAGTTTTTGGATAGGCTGGCATTATGTCTGAGAAACCCAAAAGAAAAACCGGGCCCTGGGTTTCAACACTGTGATGTTTGTGGGAAGCCTTTGCCAAGGCTGACCCACCACCTGTGTTTATTGTCTGGGGCTGACCACCTCCTGTCAGACTGCCAGGTGTGTAAGAATTTCCCTGCAGCCACCCTGGAGAAAAGATTGGGCCGGCTCAGGGAACGAGAGGCCAAAAAGTCCGCTGACCCGGATGGCCAGCCCGGTCCAGCACCCACTGGACCAGAGGGAGTGCCCTCTGACCAGGGCGAGACTTCCTCGGGCAAAAGGAAGGCTGGTTCTGAGGAACCAGTCCCAGTAAAAAAATCTAAGAAATCAGCAGGTCTGGAGTGCAAGATTGCCTCTCCAACTGCTGCAGAGATAGCTAAAGCCATACAGATTGTCCAGTCACTGCCTCAGGGACCGGCCGAACCACCAACAGCTGGCAAAGGTTGGTTTGTTCGGTTCCAGTGGTTCAAGAGTATGATGTTGAGGAATTTTATGAACCACAGGAGGGGGAGGAAGATTTTGATCATTATGTATGTGGCTGGGAGGGTCTGGACGTGCCCATTGAACCGGACATTTCTCCAGACAGACCATTAGAATCTCCCCCTATGCTGTCTGAGTCCCCTTCTCATTTTATGTTTTACAAAAAGGTTGCAGAAACCTCCAGCTTCCCTTGGAAGAGGCTGTGGATGAGCAAGAGAGCCTGATTATGTTGAGATGATGGATATCCCAGAGTCTAGGAGGTTGTCTATTCCTTTGCATAAGTCATTTAGGAAGCAAACAACAAAAATTTTAAAAAATCCTCATTCTGTCCCTCCTGTAGATAAAAAAATGGACAGAAGGTATACTTTATCAGGCCCTGATACAGACTTCCTCACTGAGCAGTGTAGTCATGTAGGTGTGGTACAAGCTGCAGCCTGTGACAAGGCTAATATCCCCCTGGCCTCACATCCTCCTGATAAGGATTCCAGGAAGATTGATGCCATGGCGAAAAAACAGTATATGGCAGCTTCTTTGGGACTCAGGCAGGCAAATTATATGGCTTATGTGTCTAGATATCAGAAATCTAGATGGAATACAGTGTTGCAGTTAGCCAAGCAGGCCCATGGCCAGCTGGCTAGTGAATTGGAACAGGTGGCTGCTGATGGCATTGAAGCCCCTAAAGTTCAATTTCATACTGCTGTAGACGTTAATGATGTTTCCTCTAGGGTCATGGCCACTTCTGTAGCTTTCCGTAGGTTGGCATGGCTCAGGTGCACTAATCTGTCACAGACTCAGTCAAAGGCTATGGATTTTCCTGTGGTGGGAAATTCTCTGTTTGGAGAGCAAACGGAAAATTATATGAAAAAGATGGATGAATACAGAACTACCTACAAAAGTGCCCAGGCCAAGGAGCGGCATGCCACTCCACAGAGGCACACTCCCAGAGGTAGGGGCAGGCCTTTCCACAGGCCTTTTTATCAATCCCAAGCCTCCTCTGCTTTTGCACAGAGGGTTTTTTTCAGAGGCAGAGGTAGGCGGGGCGCAGGTAAACCGTCCCCCACCCCTCAGCCTAAGGCTACTGCCAAGCAGGCACCCTGATGGGGTGCCCAGGGCCGATTCTCCTGTACCAGTTGGAGGCAGGTTGGCTTATTTCAGCCAGAACTGGGTGTCCCTAACTTCGGACAAATGGGTTCTGGAGGTGGTAAGCCAGGGTCTGGTTCTCAGCTTCAAACAGTTTCCAAAGATGAGAACCAGACATTTTCCACCTGCAAGCCCTTTAGAGGCCCTTGCTTTGGAAGCAGAGGTCTCTTCCCTCCTAGACTGCAAAGCAGTGGAAGGGGTTCCTCCTTGTCACCAGGGCAAGGGGCTGTACTCCAGATACTTTCTTACCCCAAAAAAGACAGGAGAATGGCGCCCATTCTAGACTTAAGGTACCTGAACAAGCATCTTTGAAACCAAAGTTCAAAATGTTAACTCTGGCAATGATTTTGCTCCTCCTCAGGCCAGGGACTGGCTAGCCTCCCTGGACCTCAAGGATGCCTATTTTCATGTCCTGATCAGGCCTTCTCACCGAAAATACCTCAGGTTCGAACTGCCCTCAGGTCACTACCAGTTCAGAGCAATGCCTTCGGTCTTACCTCTGCTCCAAAGGTATTCACAAAATGTCTAGCTGTGGTAGTGGCTCACTTAAGAAGGCAAGGGGTTGCTGTGTTTCCCTACCTGGACGACTGGCTCATTGTGGGTCAGTCCCCAGATCAGGTAAAATCCCACTTGCAAGTCACCCAGCAGCTTCTCACTTCCCTGGGATTCCTGCTGAATTTACCAAAGTCAGTTCTAGAACCAGTTCAGGTACTAACTTTCATAGGTGCGGAATTGGACACAAAGTTAGCCAGGACATTTCTCCCCTCGGAAAGGGTAGAGAGCTGATTGCCCTGGCATCCTCTTTTCACCCCTGGGTCTCTCGACCAGCAAGGCACTCTGCAACTTCTAGGGCACATGGCTGCCTCCACAGCTGTAGTGCAAGGAGCAAGATTCCAGATGAGAGACATTCAGTTTCATTTGAGGGCCTATTGGTCCCAAAGGAGGGACCCTCACCAAATTGGTCCCAGTGACCCCAACTCTGATTCTAGCTGTTCAGTGGTGGCAGGATCAGAGCAATCTAAGACAAGGGGTCCCCTTCATTCCCATTTCTCATTCCCTCACCCTCACCATGGATGCCTCCTTGCTGGGGTGGGGCGTGCACTTGGGTGACCTTTCCACTCAGGGAGTGTGGTCCCCCCAGGAATCTCTGCTCCACATCAACCTATTGGAACTCAGAGCTGTCTTTTTAGAGCTTCAGGTTTTCTCAGCATCTGTCCAGAACAAAGTAGTTCAGGTCAGGACAGACAATACCACAACAATGTGGTACATCAACAAGCAGGGGGGCACTCGGTCATCAGCCTTGTGAACCGAAGCAATGAAGTTGTGGTCTCTGGCTTACTCCCTGAACACCTCCCTAGTAGCAGTTCACCTTCCAGGGAAGGACAATGTCCTAGCGGATGCCCTCAGCAGGATTTCTCAGGGTCATCACGAATGGTCTTTGAATCCCCTAGTGCTGGGGTCAGTCTTTGCCAGATGGGGCACTCCTCAGGTAGATCTTTTCGCAGCCCCAGACAACCACCAACTTCCTCTGTTCTGTTGCAGGCCTCCAGTAATGGGCTCCAGTCCCCTGGATGCCTTTCTGTTGGATTGGGAAGGAAGTTCCTGTATGCCTTTCCCCTTCCCCTTCTCTTCAGGGTGTTAGTAAAAATCAGATCCCAGCCCTGCAAAGTGATTCTGTTGCACCAGACTGGGCCAGGCAACCCTGGTACCCACTGCTTCTGTCCTGACAGTCCACCTCCCTGGACCTTCCCAGGGTCCACAACCTGCTGACTTGTGCCCAGGGAGAGTTTGGTATCCGGACCTAAATCCCTCCACCTCAAGGCTTGGCTCTTGAGGAGTTAGAATTTGCTGATTTACACCTTTCTCAAGGTGTCCTTGATATTTTAAAGGCCTCTAGGAAGCCTTCCACTAGGGCCACTTATAATTCCAAATGGAAGAGGTTCTCCATCTGGTGTTCTGGGAAGCAGATTGTCCCAGAATCTGCTGATTTACCCATTTTGCTGGACTGCTTGGTCCATCTTAATTCCTTAGGCCTCAGGCCAGCTACCTTAAAGGTTCATCTGGCAGCTATCTCTGCTTTTATATCAGCAGGAAAGCCTGCCTCCCTTTCTTCTCACCCTGTGTTTTCCAAGTTTTTAGGGGGTTACTTCACACTAACCTCCTTTTGGGACCCAGCCCCTGCCTGGGACCTTAATGTTTAGCATTGCTCAGTTAATGCAACCCCTTTGAACCTCTGTCTTCAGCAGACCTTAAGTTCCTAACTTGGAAAACTGTTTTCTAATGGCCATCCATCGCCAGACGCATAAGTGAGTCACAAGCCCTGTCAGTGGAAAAGGATTTTATTTCTTTTCACAGAGATAAGGTAGTCCTCAGGACTAACAGAAATTTTACCTAAAGTGGTTTCAGATTTCCATCTTAACCAATCCATCTCCCTTCCAGTATTTTTCACTGAGCATTCTTCCTCGGGTGAGAGGAGATTGCACAGTTTGGACGTCAAAAGAGCTTTAAGCTACTATTTGGAACGCACCAAGGGTCACAGGTTCGAATCCCTCCAACTCTTCCTTACCTATGGCGAGGTTGGCAAAGGGAAACCTGCCACTAAGAGGACAATTGCCAGGTGGATTGTCTCTTGTATCCAATTTTGCTACCAAAAACTAGGTAGAGAACCCCCCTCAGGACTGAGGGCCCATTCCACCAGGGGTACAGCTGCATCTCTAGCGGCTGCTAGAGATATTCCCATTCTGGAAATCTGTCAAGCTGCTACCTGGAAAACAGTTCACACCTTTACCAAGCATTACTCCCTGGATGTCCAGTCCAGGAGAGATGCTCGAGTTTAACACAACCGTGCTTCAGAGCCTATTTCCTAAGTAGGTTCTGGCCCTCCTCCATGGAGGTACTGCTGTGTAATCTGCTAATTGTCATAATATAGCAAGACTTCATGGTGTTTGAAGAAAAAATTACTCACCTTAGTAATTGCTTTTCTTCTCATGGAATCTTACTATAATATGACCACTCAACCTGCCCCTCTCAGAACTTCTACTTGGGTAGGGTTTGGCAAATTAGATGCAAGCACTGTGTCATGCCGTTATAGCTCTTTTTCCTTTTCCCTTTTCTTTGGGATTAGGAAAACTAGGTATTTCTGTTTTGGATGTATGTTTGGCCCCTCCTGGACTTCTGTCTTTTGAGGGGCCTAATAGTGCTTGTTAGGGGTGATATTGTTGTTGTTGTTGTTGTTTCTGTTATTGTTATTCTACTAGTAGGTAGCCATTTGGCTAGTGTAGGGTTTTTCCACAGACTTTTGCTTAGTGTTGGCTCGTAGAAGATCTGACAGTTTCAGTTTGAAACTAGCCAGATAGAGCTTTCAGCAAGCGCTCGCGCTGGAACTCCAGTCAGCCTGGAGTTAACTCCTTCCTCTCCGGGGCAGTTCAAGTGCTGTGGCTAACTGCTAATTGTCATAATATAGCAAGACTCCATGAGAAGAAAAGCAATTCCTAAGGTGAGTAATTTTTTCTTCATGCTGCTGTGGACTCCAATGATGTGTCATCAAGAGTCATGGCTACATCTGTGGCTCTTCGGAGACTAGCTTGGCTCAGATGTATTAGCCTATCACAGGATACCCAGGCTAAGGCTATGGATTTTCCTGTTGTCAGTAATTCTCTGTTTGGGGAGCAGACAGAGAATTATATGAAAAAGATGAATGAGTACAGGACCACCTACAGGAGTGCACAGGCCAAGGAAAGGCAGGCAGCTCCTCAGAGGCAGCAAGCTAGGAGCAGGGGCATGCCTTTTCACAGGCCTTCCTACCAGGCACAGGCCTCCTCTCCTTTTTCCCAGAGGGGCTTCTTCAGAGGGAGAGGCAGAAAGGGAGCAGGGCTGCATCCTTTTCTCAGCCTAAGGCTCCTGCCAAGCAGACACCCTGATGTGTCTGCCCAGGTCAACTCCCCAATCCCTGTAGGAGGCAGGCTGGCTTACTACTTCTAGGACTGGAAGTCTGTTACCTCAGACAAGTGGGTCCTGGAGGTAGTAAGCCAGGGACTGGCCCTCAGCTTCAAAAAATTTCCAAAGCTGAGAGTCAGGTCCTTTCCACCTGCAAACATCTCCAAAACCATTGCCCTAGAGGCAGAGGTTTCATCTCTGCTGGCTCTCAGAGCCATAGAGAAAGTTCCTACAATTCACAGGGGCAAAGGTCTGTATTCCAGATACTTCCTTACCACCAAAAAAACAGGGGGAGTGGCGGCCCATCCTAGACTTAAGATACCTAAACAAACACCTACTAAAGCCAAAGTTCAAAATGGTGACTCTGGGAATAATTCTTCCCTCTCTAAGGCCAGGGGACTGGCTAGCCTTCCTGGACCTAAAGGATGCCTACTTTCACATTCCCATCAGGTGCTCCCACAGAAAATACCTCAGGTTCGAACTGCCTTCAGGTCATTACCAGTTCAAAGCAATGCCCTTCGGCCTAACATCAGCTCCAAGGGTATTTACAAAGTGCCTAGCAGTAGTAGTGGCCTAAGGAGGCAAAACATCTCCATATTCCCATACCTGGATGACTGGCTCATAGTGGGTCAGTCTCCAGACCAAGTCAAGTCAGATTTACAAATGACCCAACGAGTGCTCACTTCTCTAGGATTCCTCCTCAATCTTCCCAAGTCAGTTCTCGAGCCAGTACAACTCTTGACCTCTATAGGGGTAGAATTGGATACTGTCAAAGCAAGAGCATTTCTCCCCTTGACAAGGGTAAGGGCCATTATAGAGCTGGCTTCCTCTTTCCACCTTCTGGTGTCTCGACCAGCAAGGCATTTCCTTCAACTTCTGGGCCATATGGCAGCTTCCACTGCAGTGGTCCAAGGGGCCAGATTTCAGATGAGGGACATCCAGTTTCATTTGAGGGCTTTTTGGTCTCAGAAAAAAGATCCTCTAACCAAGCTTATTCCAGTGACTCAGACTCAGATCCAGGCTCTGCAATGATGGCAGGATCAGGACAACCTCAGGCAAGGAGTCCCATTCATCGGTCAGTCTCATTCGGTGGTTCTAACCACGGATGCTTCTCTCCTGGCATGGGGAGCTCACCTGGGAGCTCTCACAGCTCAGGGAGTGTGGTCCACTCAGGAGTCTCTTCTCCACATCAGTCTTCTGGAGCTTAGGGCAGTGTACCTGGCTCTGCAAGCCTTCTCAGAATCAGTACAGAACAAGGTGGTTCAGGACAGACAACACCACCACCATGTGGTACATCAACAAGCAGGGAGGCACTCGGTCTACGGCCTTGTGCACGGAAGCCATGAAGTTATGGTCTCTGACTTATTCTCTACAGACCTCTCTGGTAGCAGTCCACCTCCCAGGGAAGGACAATGTGCTAGCAGATGTATTGAGCAGGATTTCCCAGGGCCATCATGAATGTTCCTTGGATCCCCTAGTGTTAAAAGTGATATTTTCAAGGTGGGGCACTCCAGAGATAGATCTTTTTGCAGCCCCAGACAATCACCAACCTCCTCTCTTCTGTTGCAGACCCCCAGTCTTAGGTTCAGTCCCTTTGGATGCTCTGATTCTGGACTAGAAAGGGAAATTTCTGTATGCCTTCCCTCCTTTTCCTCTACTGTTCAGGGTCCTGGTCAAGATAAGGTCACAATCTTGCAAAGTGATCCTAATTGCTCCAGATTGGTCCAGGCAGCCTTGGTATCCCCTGTTGCTGTCCCTAACAGTCCATCTTCCCTTATCTCTTCCCAGGAATCACAACCTGTTAACCTCCTCTCAGGGGAGGATCAAGTATCCCAACCTTCAGTCTCTCAATCTCAAAGCATGACTCTTGAAGAGTTAGAGTATGCAAATTTGTATCTGTCTCAAGGGGTTCTGGACATTCTCAAAGCTTCTCGAAAATCTGCCACCAGAAAAACTTTTAACTCCAAATGGAAAAGATTCAGCATTTGGTGTTCCAAGAAACATATTTTCCCCAGATACTGCTGACTCTCGTTACTTGGTCCAGAAAGGTGAGTTCGCAGTATCAGTGGCTCAGTAGGTAGCACACTCGCCTCTGAGGCCGGGAGATCAGAGGGCTGTGGGTTCAGTTCCCACATCTGTCACATGGGTTAATATCCCAGTACTGACACTGTAGTGCAGCATGAGAGGGGTGCTGCACTTCTGAGGTGCCGTCTTTCGGATGAGACGTTAAACCGAGGTCCCATCTGCCTGGATTGGTGGTAGTTAAAGATCCCATGGCACTTATTGAAAAGAGTAGGGGAATTTTTTATTAGAAAACTACATGAAAATACATAACTGTAGACAGTTCACACAATAATCAGGATACCAGACAAAAAGTACAAAGCAACAGAAAATACACTAAAAAAACAAAGCAGAGAATTCACAGCCTAAAATAAGAACACAAGCAAATATAACATAAAGAAAAGAAAATCCCATGCACCCCACAGAGATCAGACTTCAAGTGACCCCTTCAAACAAAATCAAAGGCAACCTCCACCCAGAATGCCACTAAAGGGGCAGGCAAAGATTTTTCTCTGAACAATAAATACTATAAATTTCCTTCCTGATATGTTCCTGCAGTTCAGCCAAAGAAACTCTCTTGTGTTGTAGGACAAACATACATCGGTTGTGCCAGATACACCATTTGCAAACTGCAAACAAAACCAGCACAGTACCTGGAAAAAAAATTTTCCAACTTGGTCCAAAATTCCCATATACTAATTCTGAATAAGTTAAAGCAGAGAACATGGGCAAATTCCACGACTGACCCAACTGAGACCATAATGGTGCTATATATGAACAGTCAAAAAACAGGTGAGACATGGATTCTATCATTCCTGTACACGTGTTTCTAACACAGTACCTTTCAGAAACCTGCTTATGGGCTTGATTACCCTTAACATTTAGCCTGTCATGACAACATAGCCATAGGGTATCCCACATTTTTTCAGGTATTCTATTTTCCAGCAATTGTTTTATCAAATATTGAGAGTCAACTGGCACAGCTAAGCAGGGGAGACACCAAAACATAGATTTCAAAACTGAGGAATATACAATTTCCTATTCTGTAATAAGTTCAAATCACAAGGTATTCTCCATTGCTTAATCTTCTGAATACTTCACTGAGATATCCAGATGTCCCAGAAGGAATTTTAGTGAATGGTTTCTATCAGAGGGCTCTCCATTTGTCTAAAAATACAAAGACCGAGGAATGGAAACTCACGGGCCCAACTAACTGTAGTGTTGGATAAACAAGGAAAAATATTAGCATGAACAAAAATAGAAGTAAACGACACAGGATTTATCATCGGAGATCTCCCTGCTTAATAGGCCAGTATGTAACAGATCTTTTAACTGGGTTCAGTTTACTACCCCATAGCAACTGAAAAAATAAATTATAAATGCGGGCTTCAAGATGCAAAGGAAAGGGAAAAACATAACTAAGTAATAAAAAAATAGGTAGGATGCAAGTTTTGAGCAAGAAAATCCATTTTTTGCGGGACATAGGAAACTTTTTCCAGCGTGCAATCTTGACCTCGGCTACAGCTATAGTCGAAATCCAATTTTGCTCTGCTGCATCCGATGTGCCAAAAGAAATACCCAAAATACTAATATTCCAAGTTTGAATACAAATACCCCCTATGTCCTGAGTCATCTCCTGAGGAGAAATATGGACTGCAATCCCCTTACTCTTCTGGGCATTCAACGGGATCCAGAAATAACAGCAAAAACGGACAAGCTGAATTGCTCTCTCACCAGATGCATGGTCATAACCAATATGCAGCGTCATCAGCATATCATAGCACTGGGAAAACCAGCTCCGTGTCACAGAAATATGTGGATGGTCCTCTCTCGTTCAATTTCCTAAGCAGAGGATCAATAGAAAATACATAAGTAGTGGGCTCAGGGGACATCCCTGGCGTACTCTCTTAATAGGGATCCGGGGCCAGTAAGGCCATTTACCAAAGGTGTGTGGTATAAGCAAACCGGCAGGCACTGAATCCACCCTATTAACCCTGCCGGTACTCCATACTTTTAAACCGCAAATAAATAACCATGGGGACTAAATCAAGCTTTAGTTTGATCCAACTAAGGACATAACCTTGTGTCTCACTCCCATCAAAACTTCTCGAAGAAGTTTCAAATTGGAAAGCATGGAACGATTTGGGACTGCATGAAGTTTGTGTGGAAGAAATTACTTGAGTAGCAATCGTGATAGTCTATTGGTCACAATCTTCACAGAATCTTCCAATCCGAGTTTAACAAACTTATGGGACGTCAATTGTCTAAACATTCTTTATCATGTTTCTGCTTATATAAAAATCAAATAACTTTCAGCCAATCCAAGGAAAGGGTAGGAAACCTTGTAGGATAACATTAAAAACCTTTGTCAAATCTGATTCAATAAAGACTTAGCTTTTTATAAAACTAGTTAGGAATACCATCAGGACCGGGGTAACCGTGATCTTTAACTGAGTAATCACAGCCTCAACTTCCGCATTAGTGATGGGATGGCAGGAAGCATCAACTACATCAGGGGACAAAGAAGGAACAGTAAAGAATCAAAAACCGTCCCAAGCCTCAGTCTCATAAGGTGTCCCATAGAAAGATTGGGCCTGAAACGACACTTCCTTCAAAATATCATTATTATCACCAAGCCGAAGTGCCAGAATGAGAAATCAAGGAGGGCATATATTTAGACTCTACCTGTTGGTGGCTGCTATCATATGGGTTCACTACTTTGTGAGCCTTTCCTCCATATTTCTGCTCCAAGAACAGTGATGTCAGTCTCTCATACTGAGAGCGCATCTCAAGCTTAAGCTGTCTAATCTGAGCAGAATAATCCAGACCCCATTCTGTTTGCCAGGATAAAACTTTCTGTAATTGCTGCCGACACTTAAGATATCGGAAGTAATGCTCTGAGGATCTTTGTCTGGCAAAGATCTTACAAAATTGTTTTATCGCAACCTTAGTATCTTGCCACCAAAAGGTAGGATTATCATAAAGATCTAATACAGAAACTTTGTCTTGAAGACAGCCAAATAAGTCGTTCCACCAGCCTTCATCTCCCAAAATAGAAATATTTATTTTCCAAAACATATGCGACACTGGTTTGTTCCTGGGACAACCGATGTTTAGCAACAACACACAGTGATCAGAGAACTCGCATGGCAGAACTGAATACTGAACCCTCGACAGCCAGGGAGATAAGAAAAAATAATCAATTCTTGTAGTAAGTCTACCTCTGTGAAAAGTGTGTTCTGGCGGGTGTACACCAAAAAGAGCCCCGTCCTGTAGATTAGCTGTTTTATATAATGTATTAAGAAAATTAGAATCTGAATACAATTTTGGGGTAAGACCAGTTTTATCTGTTAAGGCCAATATACAATTGAAATCCCCACCGAAAATAACAGATTTGGATGTATGCAAAAAGGGCTGAACAGATTTCAACGTCTGAATACGCTGTGTCTTAAGCTGGGAGTTATAAATATTAATCAACCTCCATTCTTGACAGCCAAGAACAACATCCAGAATAAGAACACGGCCCTGTATCAGCTCAATTAGTCTAGTGACCTGAACATCTACCCCCCTAACCAGAATCCCTACTCTAGAACACACTTCCTCAGCAAGTGACCAGAAAGACAAACCCTCCCTCCAATCCCTGGAAGCTTGAGCAATCTCCCGTAATGAATGGAGCCTAGTGTCTTGTAAGAATATAATGTACATTGGCAAGGACAAAAAAAAGGCAAAAATAGCTCGTCTCCTTTTAACATTTTTTAGACTATTAGCATTTAAGCTACCAAATGACAAAACATCCCCCATATCAACCATTCACACATTCAAGATTTCTTTTTCCCCCTACCTTTACCAGGAGATTTCAATTTACACCTTTTTTTCTTACTAAGCTGTATGTCACCAGACACCTGTTCAGAGTCAGACAACATCTCAACCTGTGAGGATGCAATAGAAGAGGCATCAGAATCATCGTCATTCTCACCCGTCTGTTTCCGTTTATGTAAAACAGCAAACCGATTTTTACTACCACTTCAGAGGATGGGAAGGGAGAGACAGAGGACCCCTTTAACAAGAGCTTCTTGTTTGCCTCTTGTTCCCAACAGAGACCCAATCAGTATCCTCGGTGGTGGCATATTCTTTTGTCATGGAAACACCCGGCGTGCTGGGAACTGGGGGTTTTTCTTTAACTAATATAGGGTCAGAAGCCTTTTTAGAAGGTAACCTGGCCATATCCTGAGAACCTAAAGTTGTGTCAGACAGGGGCCCAGATAAGGGTAACATACTCAAACCCAGGTCAACCTGAACAGGAGAGTGTCCAGAGGGAGGAGGGACCGACATAGGAACAAATGGCCAAAAATGTGGCCTAGCCTGAGCAAATTCTTGAGCTTGAGAAACAGTCACATTTTGAGAGTCAGCAGGTATTGACGGAGAATTGTGTGATGCCCATGGACATTCTTTAAAAGAGTGGGACGTTGCATCACACAACTTGCATAGGTTCGGGTGAGGACAATCAATACTCACATGTCCAGAACCCAGACAGGGAGAGCATTTGAGTTGATCACAATCACTGCTCAGATGAGTATGAGCACCACATGGTAAAACAAGATTTAGGCTGTCCAGGGTAAAATACAAAACCCCTATCCCTACCTAAATAAAAACAACTTGGCAAATGCTGTAGAGTCCCATTTACAATAGACAATTTAACTTGAATTTTCCACCTTCCAGTCCAGAGAAACTCAGAATCTATAATTGGGTCAGGCGGACCCAGTACAGTGCATCTTGTAGCCAACCATCTTAGAATATCATTAATCGCAACCCCCTCATTCTTAAATAAGACAGTGATATTTTTAATAGCAGGCTTGGTAAGAGGAATGGCAACAAAAGGGGACCATAAGGGGGTATGCCGAACCTCTAAATAACGGTGCCAAAAGGCATCTAAACTTGTGGCAGTCTTGAAACTAATGTCAAAATAATTATTCCCAGACATATGAATCAAAGCATATATTTCTGAGGGAGAACATTTCAAACTGGTTTTAATTAATGTCTGCCCCACATACAGTCGATCCGGAAAAGTGTCCAATCCTCCTCGATATCTAAGCCTAACAGCATTACGGCGTTTGGCCTGTTCAGGGGGTTAATGAAACAAACCTGCAAAAGTCTTAGGCCGAGTAGGCCTGGCAGAAGACTCCGACGAATCAATAGCAGAGTCAACCATCAAACCCTGGCCCAAAGTACCTACAGGGGGAGGCCTACTAAACTCTCCAGGTGTAGCCGACTGTAGCGAGCCAGTACCCGACCCCCACCTTATCCCCTTGAGAGACAGAAGCAGGAGAGAAAACAGAATTTGATCGAGCTAAAGGTGTAAGCACAGACCCTTCCCCAGCACCAGGTCCTGAAGTAAAAGCAGGAACCGGGGTAACACTGACTGGAACATTACATATCTCCCCTCCTGCCCACCAGGTTGGGGGTTGAGACATACTGAAACCTGAAGGTACTTCCACAGAGTCAGAAATGTCCAATAAGTCACCCTGAATGGTTGGACCAGGTCTGCAGGAGAGGTCCAGGAATCATCTAAGGGGACTTCTCCCTACCAGCACCCCTCAGAGCTTCAGCAATAGTAAGACCAGAGGCAGAAACATGAGAGTTGAACCCCTGCCCAGGGAACCATAAACAGCAAATTCCCACACTCCGCTCTCGGGGTTCCAGTAAACCAGAGTCCACCCCTGCAATGCTACAGTACCTGTCGGTAAATTAATAAACTTGCCAAAGATGTTGAAACCAACGGCGTGGAAACATTTCTCTAGCAGAACATCTGAGACCTTGCATCATTCACAAAGTGCCTGGCGTGGAGAGCCAGGGAGACTCTAAGCACTTCTGAGAGAATGAAACACCGCCAGTCTCCCCCGCTCCTAACATCTCAGAACCTCTCTGCACCGACCCTCCGTCGGCTTCCGTAGCAGGGATCTGTCCCAGAAGACGCTGCTGCACCTCTTCCTTCCGTATTGCCGTAGCATCGCTGGTAACCAGGGCAGCCTTAGTAGGCGAAGCTCTAGACACTCCATTAACACTGGACTCCTCTTCACTCTCCGGTGTGGAACGAAAGACAGAATCACCAACCTTCAGTGTGCCAGCATGCTACGAGCCTGAGAAAGCCGAGGTAACAGCAGGAAAAACGGTAGGTGGAAATGAAAGCTCAGTTCCAGCAGCCCTCTGACATCCAGAACCCTCTGGTATGCCTCCAAATTCCGCAACACGTTCACACATCTGAACTGACTCTTCGGTCTCCTTGAAAACAGAGATAGGGAGGAAACCAACTCCCCTCCCGGAGGCGATCCTCCCTGCTCAGCGTCCGATCCAAGTGGCCATCCTGATGGCTGGCCCTACAGGTCTGGCAGACAGCAACCCTAGTAGGAATTTCCCCGGTGTCCTGGCCAAATTTCCCTCATTCACTAAAAAAAAATACCACCAACAGCTTAATCTGGTTCAAGGTCAGTTGGCATTCATCTGTATCCCCCTCCCCCGGGTCGTGCCTGAAAATAGGCAGGATTTGTCTAGTGCACTTACCCGTTCAACAAAAACTAAATAAAAAAAAAAAATTGTCTACAGTTCTGGATTACATGGTTCATCTTAATGGCCTAGGCCTCAGACCAGCTACCCTCAAAGTACACTTGTCAACTGTGTCTGCTTTTCTGTCAGTGGGAAAGCCCTCCTCACTGGCATCTCATCCACTTTTCTGTAAATCTTTCAAGGGATTGCTTCATACCAATCCCCCCTTTAGGGATCCTACCCCTGCTTGGGACCTTAATGTTTGCATTGCTCAGCTTATGCAACCCCCTTTTGAGCCTTTGTCTTCAACAGAGCTTAAGTACTTGACTTGGAAGACTGTGTTCCTGGTAGCTATTACCTCTGCCAGACATATAAGTGAATTGCAAGCTCTGTCAGTGGAGCCTGATTTTATCTCATTCCATAGAGATAAGGTGGTCCTTAGAACCAACAGGAGGTTCTTACCCAAAGTGGTTTCAGATTTTCATCTGAACCAATCGATGTCTCTTCCTGTGTTCTTCACTGATCATTCTTCTTCAGGAGAGAGAAGATTACACAGTTTGGATGTTAAAAGGGCTCTTAGCTACTACATTGAGCGTACTAAGGCACTCAGGTTTGACTCCCTCCAGTTGTTCCTCACTTATGGGGAAGTGGGTAAGGGCAAACCTGCTACTAAGAGAACTACTGCCAGGTGGATTGTCTCTTGTATACAATTCTGCTACGAAAAGCTAGGCAAAATACCCCCCTCAGGCCTGAAGGCTCATTCAACTAGAGGTACAGCTGCTTCTCTGGCTGCTGCCAGAGATACCTTTACTAAAAATATGCAAAGCAGCTACCTGGAAAACAGTCCATACATTCACCCAAGCATTATTCTGTGGATATCCAGGCTAGGAGTGATGCTTGGTTTGGTACAGCAGTACTGCAGAGCCTATTCCCAAAATAGGTTTGAGTCCCTCCTCCATGGAGGTATTGCTTGGTAGTCTGCATATTGTCAGAATACAGCAAGACTTCATGTTGTTTGTAGAAAAAATGACTCACCTTAGTAATTGTGTTTCTTCTAATGGAGTCTTGCTGTATTCTGACCTCCCTCCCTGCCTCCCCTCTCAGAACCTGGATTTTGGGAAGTGGGATGGTAGGCGCAGTGTTGCACCTCAGGGATGTACTTGGCACTCCCCCTTTTTTACCAGGGGGAGTGGGTTATTGTTATGGTTTGGTAATTATTTTGTTCACTACCTAGTTTTTGTTTTGGATTTCTCGACTTGAGTCTTTTGGGGATCCAAAATATTGGTTGCCTTTTGGCTAGTAAAAATTTTACAATTTCCACATAGTGGGGGTAGTTAGTATTAGCTCATAAGAATCTGATGGTTACACTTCAAAGTGCAGCAGACAGAGGTTTGAACCGAGCTCGAGCTCAACGTTCTATGCGCTGCATGGAGTTTAACTCTTTCCTCTCCAGAGCAGTTCAAGTGCTGGGGCTAACTGCATATTGTCAGAATACAGCGAGACTTCATTAGAAGAAACACAATTACTAACGTGAGTAATTTTTTCTTATATGCCCTCCGCTGTCTCAGAACCTCCAGGCACCTCCTGATCCCCTCTGGCCTCCCACTTAGCCACAGACACCTACCTCCATGGAGCCTTGGCTTTGCCCCCCAGGTGGGGTCAGGGTGGGGGTTTACTCCTGAACTTTTGTGGTTCGTCAGGTGTTGCACACATGCTGAGGGTGCAGGGGACCCAGATATAAGGGGTCTGTCATCATTGCAGAGGTGCTGGGACTACAGTCCTTTTTCCCCCTGTTGTGTCTGACCCTCTGGTATGGTGCTTGCCATGATGTCAAGGTGTGTCTCTGTACACCGACATCCACCACTTCCCTCCCTCCCCAGTCCTTCTCCAGCTGCACTGCCACCTATGGTCACCCAGGTGGAGTATAGCAGCAGAACCTGGAGCCCTCCTCCCCCGAGGAGAGCGTCGTCTGGGATGCTCAATCCTCCTCCCTCTGACGACCTAAGCTCGTTCCCAAACTCAGGCAGCTGGCATCACGATAAGCTGGGCCCCTCACTGTATATTATTTTTAGAACAACTTATTTTTTAGAAATATTAATTAAAATGTACTGTTCTTCCAGGAATGAGTCTTCACTATTGATTCACACTAGCCGGTCTTAGCTAGAGGCGTTACGACACTCTGAGAGCCAGAACTTTTCAGGAAGGCTAACACTGAGGCAAGCTACACGCATGCGCAATGCCACAAGAAAGAGCTCTTGTCACAAGGTTTACCTCGGAACTAGCCCTCATCTGCCTCAGTTCCTTTTTTCTTACCTTCAAGTGCGCATCAGTGATGATGTCGCTTGCCTGCTGGGAGTCAGAACTTCATGTCTATACGACGACATTGTTCTGTTCTCTAGATTTTAGTGTTTAAAGCTACAGTTTGTTATTTTTGTGCCAGTGTAGTGATTTTACAAAAATATTTGTCAGTCCCTCACAGCCTTACCGAGTCAGCAGTTGATGGCCATGGAATATGTTAGGGAGCCTCCTCAGACAAGCTGCTCTGGCAGCAGGGCTTTGTCCAGTCCACTTTCCCCATCAGGGATGGGTTATGTTGATGAGAGGTGCTGTGCTCGGGAAGAAGGACAGTCCACCCAGAAGCACAAAAAGAAGCAGTCTGGAATAGACCTGCCTCTATCCCTTCTCTATGCAAGCAGATAGACAGGAAATACACTGCCCCTAAGAAGAGACCAGTGTATATTTCTCATCCTATAGCTGATGTCATTGTTATTCTCGCTGAGAATGACAATCCCATTCTTCCCCAAGAGGTCACTCCATATCCTATTAACAAGGAGTTGCACAAGACTGACAGTATGGGCAAGTGGTCTTTCACAGCAGCTACCCTTAGCATATGGATTGCTGGCTACCAAGGGCATTTTTCCAAATATGAGTATATCCTGTGGAGCTCACATAAGTCTCTGGCAGAGTCCCTGCCAGATTCTAAAATTAAGCAAAAGATTCTGCTGACTGCCACACATGGAACTGAGTCTAGCAGTCATCAGATTAAAGCTGCTATGGATGCCTTTGATACTGCCTTCCGCACCACTGCTGCTGGCATCTGTATCAGAAGGCATTCCTGGTTATGTACTGCTGGATTTTCCCAGGATATCCAATAATGGATTGTGAACATCCCCTTTGGTGGTACTTACCTGTTTGGACAACATGTAGAGAAGTCTCTTGAGGTGCTTAGAAAACTACAATGAAGCGGTTGGATTTCCGCATGTGACGCTGGCGACCCTGGTTCGGGAACGGACTCGGGTCGCTGGAGGGCCAGCCGGGGGAAGAAGGATGGAGCGTGAATGTTCAGTGTCTAGCAACACCCAGCGGAGGCTGGGGTAGCCGCTAGCAACACCGATGTCTGAACCTTCAAGGGGCGGGGCAGACGCTGGCATCATTGCACCTCCCCGCCCCTCGCACACAAAAAGGGAAGAAAATAACCAGGCTTGGTCCGTCTCTGTGATACCCTCCCCCTGGGGTCCCCACTAGCTTCTGATGCCAGCTCCCCAACCAGATACTAGTCGTGCGGCAACCTTGGGGAAGTCGCTGTAACCCCACCCTCTGGGGGGTAAGCCAGGGGTGACCGGGGAGCACTGGCAATGATCAGAGGGGGAGGCACAGGGGAGCCATGACTAGGGCAGAGTATTGATGGACCGACCCAGAATAAAGCATAGTAAATAAAAAAAAAAAAAAAAAAAACTACAATGACCATTAATACTTCCAGGCCAGCTCCTGCTAACCCTCAGAGGAGGAAAGGATGTGTTTTCTTTCAGAACCAGCAGTCCTTCCGCGGGAAAGGCAGGGGAGCCCAAAACAAATCTCAGACTCCCCAGCTTCAGAAGAAGGTGCAGCCAAAGCATGGATGCCAGATGAACCCAGTGCCCCACTCTGATGTTCCAGCCCCAATCCTGCCTCAGCCACCTGAGGCAGACCTTGCCTTCCCAGTGTGTGGGGGGGGGCACCTGACCCAGTTTTACCATCTGGTATACCCCAGGCACCACAGCATTACAAGTTCAGAGTCCTGCCCTTTGTGCCCTCCTTAGTGCCACATGTCTTTACAAAGTGCTTTACAATACTCACAATACTCACAGCACACTTAAGCAAACTGGGACTCCAGGTGCACCATAACTGGACGATTGACTGACAGCCAGTCCATCCAGACAGAAGACGGAACAAGCAGTGGCGAAACCCTCTCAATTCCTTACCTCCATGGAGGTTCTGCTGAATCTAGAGAAGTCTCAGCTCCAACCCTCACACCGGCTGCTGTTCACAGGAGCTGTTCTAGATGTGACCAAGGCCCAGGTCTTCCTTCAAGACAGTAGAACGCAGGCGATCCTGCAGATGGCATGCTATATAATGCAGCACAAACCTGTTCAAGTCCACTCTATGCAACGCATGCTGGGTGTTATAGCCTCCTCAGTGTTCACAGTGCCCCTGGCATGGTAGCACATGAGAACAACTCAATGGATGCTCAGTGCACAGTGGTCACAAGTGTCACATCCTCAGACCTACCCCATTCAGGTGACCAAGTCCCTGGCTTGATTGCTCATGAGGTGGTCAGTAGAGGACAATCTGCTCCAAGGCTTTCCCTTCTCCTAACCGGAGCCTCAGGTGACTCTCACTATGGATGCCTCCCTGTTGGGTAAGGGCCCCCAAACACAAGGTGTCTGGGACCTATCAGAAACTCATCTTCACATGAATGTGTTGGGAGAAGCAAGCTGTTTTGTATGACCTGTGAGCCCTAGTGGACCTTGTCAGCCAAGTACAGTACTCCTCCAGACAGACAAGTCTGTGATGTATTACATCAACAAACAGGGAGGAGCACACACTTATCCTCTCTGCAAGGAGGCAATGAGAGTGTGGGAAAGATGCCTGGGGAAGGGGATCCTGCTCCAAGGCATTTATCTGCCAAGAGTCCAGAACACTCTGGCAGACAAGTTCAGTCAAACAGAGGCTTATCCTCATGCATGGTCACTAGCTTCAGACATTGTGTGATCACAGTTCGATGAGTGGGGTGCCCAAGATGAGTCTTTTTTGCATCCCCACTTAATGCCAAACTGCCTTGATTCTGCTCCAGAAGTCCAGGACATGGTGTTTTCTGTCAGGATGCATTCAGACTGCAATGGCAAAATCTTTTTCTGTATGCATTCCCTCTAGTCCCCCTAGTGCAGCAGGTATTGCTCCAACCAGAGGCACATAGGGGCAGAATGATACTGATAACCACCTGCTGGCCTCAGCAGATACAGTTTCCTCTGTTGAACAGATTATTAGTCAGTAAATTGAGGATCCTTCCACTCAGGACAAACTTACTGACTCATGGTCACCAGCTCCATCCCAACAGCACTCCCTTCATCCTTCAGGTCTGGCTCCTAAATAGATAGAAGTGAACAGGTACAGGGTATCTCAGAGGTCCTCTAAAATACTTTTGGCTGCCCATAAACCTTCTGCTAGGAAGACTTACAAAGCCAAATGGAAAAGGTTTTCCATTTGGTGCTCCATCACCTGCATGGACCCCTTTGGGTGACCAACTGACATGGTTCTGGAGTACTTGTTGGACCTTTCTGATGCTGGCCTACAGTATTCCATAGTTCAGGTCCACTTGGATGCCATTTCTGCATACCACAAGCCCGTCAGTACTCTCTACCTAGCACAGCTGCCACTCTTCAAGATGTCTAATGGCATTTTACACACGAGCCCTCCCTTCAGAAAGCCAGTGGCTGCCTGGGATATCAACCTTATGCTGGATATGCTCACCTGCAAGTCTTTTGAGCCCCTTGCAACTTGTGAGCTGAAGTTTTTAACTTGGAAAGCAGCTGTCCTAGTGGCCATCACTGTTGCTTGTAGAGTGTGTGAAATCCATGCCTTTGTCACATATCCTCTGTATACTGTTTTCCACAAGGACAGAGTAGTTCTCCACACACACACCCTAAGTTCTTACCTAAAGTGGTGTCAGATTTCCATCTGAATCAGCCATTTGTGCTGCCTACATACTTTGCCAATTTCCAGAATGAAGGAGAGTGCACTACCCATTCTCTGGATGTTAAGAGTCCCCTTACTTTTTACCTAGACAGAACTAAGGACTTCAGGCAGTCCACACAGCTCTTTGTCTCCTTCAGTCCCAATCGAAAGGGACAGCCTGTTACAGTCACGTGCATTTCTGCCTGGATTGTATAATGTCTACACCACTGCTATGCCATGGTGCAGGTGAAGCTGGAAGGTCAGGTACATGTGCACTCCACTAGGGCAGTTGCAACGTCCCAGGGAGAGATCCGCTCTGTGCCTATCTGTGATACTTGCAGAGCTTCTAATTTGAGCACAGAGCACACTTTTGTTAAGCACTGTGTCCTGGTTGTCCATGCCAGGCAGCATGCCACCTTTGGCAAGACTATCCTGAATGGACTTCTGTCCTGAGTGAGCCCTTGGTTCCTATCACCTTCATCCAGGTGATTTTGTCTGAGCTTGTTACTCTGACCCACTAGTGCAAATCAATGGTGAAAACTGATTCCTGGAAGATATAGAAATTCAAACAACATGAAGTCTTGCTATGTTATAGACATTAGCAGTTTGTTCCAGCTCTAGAACTGCCCCGGAGTGAAATGGTTAAAACCATTCCAAAATAGAATTTTGGCACGAGAGCAGCTCTATCTGTGTCATTTCAAACTTGAACTGTCAGATTCTTTACTCCGCCTCAGTGAACAGTCGCTCCGGAGATTTCTCCTTCTGCTCGGTTCATTTCTCGGTTTAAAGTGTTTTCTGGTTGGATTTAACTGAGAATAGTTTTATTTTAACCGCAAAACCGCTCGGTTCAAGCTCTATCTGTGGTAACCGTAAGTAAATGAAGGTTTTGTCTGTGTGGAACTTGTAATTTATCGGTTTGGTTTTGAACCGATCAGTGGGTTAAAACTCATTTAAAACTAAAAGTTACTATTTTAGAGTGCGGTTCCGGTTCTTATCGGTTCTAAAAAAAGTTTATTACATTTTTCAATACCCGTGACACGTTAGGAACCAATAAGGGTGTCTTGCCTGGCACCGCGTTAAAAGGCAGTTTTGGTTAGGCTGGCATTATGTCTGAGAAACCCAAAGAAAACCGGGCCCACTGGGTTTCAACACTGTGATGTTTGTCGGGAAGTCTTTGCCAAGGCTGACCCACACACCATGTGTTTATTGTCTGAGGTTTGACCACCTCCAGTCAGACTGCCAGGTATGTAAGAATTTCCCTGCAGCCCACCCTGGAAAAAGATTGGGCAGGCTCAGGGAGCGAGAGGGCCACAAGAGTCCGCTGACCCGGATGGCCAGCCGGTTCGGTGCCAACCGAACCAGAGGGAGTGCCCTCTGACCAGGGCCAGACTTCCTTGGGCAAAAGAAAAGCTGGTTCTGAGGAACCAATTCCAGTAAAGAAAACAAGAAAATCAGCAGGTCTGGGTCAAAATTCCTTCTCCAACTGCTGCAGAGATAACAAAAGCTATACAAATTGTCCAGTCACTGTCTCAGGGTCCGTCGAACCACCACTATCTGGTAAAGGTCGGTTCGTCGGTCCCAGTGGTTCAGGATTATGATACTGAGAGAATTTTATGAACCAGAGGAGGGGAGGAGGATTATGAACAGTATGAATGTGGCTGGGAAGGTCTGGGTGTGCCCATTGAAGCGGACATCTCCCAGACAGACCTTTAGAATCCCCCTATGCTGTCTGAGTCCCCATCTCATTTTATGTTTTATAAAAGTTGCTGAAACCCTCCAGCTTCCTTTAGAAGAGGCTGTGGATGAGCACGAGGAGCCTGATTTTGTAGAAATGATGGATATTCAGAGTCTAGGAGATTGTCTATTCCTTTACATAAGTCTTTTGGAAACAAACAATTAAAATTTGAAAAGCTCCTAATTCTGTGCCTCCTGTAGATAAAAGATGGACAGAAGGTATACATTGTCAGGCCCTGATACAGAATTCCTTTCTCAGCAATACAGTCATGTTGGGGTAGTTCAGGCTGCTGCCTGTGATAAAGCTAATATTCCCTTGGCTTCACATCCTCCTGACAAGGATTCCAGGAAGATTGATGCCATGGCAAAAAACAGTATATGGCAGCCTCTCTCTGGGACTCAGGCAAGCAAATTATATGGCTTATGTAGCTAGGTATCAGACATCTAGATGGGATACTGTTATGCAATTAGCCAACAGGCCATGGCCAGCTGGCTAGTGAACTAGAACAGGTGGCTGCTGATGGCATTGAAGCCTCTAAGGTTCAGTTTCATGCTGCCGTGGATGTTAATGATGTTTCCTCTAGGGTCATGGCCACATCTGTGCTTTTCAGTAGGTTGGCCTGGCTCAGGTGTACTAGTTTGTCACAGGATACCCAGACTAAGGCTATGGATTTTCCTGTGGTGGGAAATTCTCTGTTTGGAAGCAGACAGAGAATTACATGAAAGATGAATGAATATGGGACTACTTACAAGAGTGCCCAGGCTAGGGCGGCAAGCCACTCCTCAAAGGCATGCCCGGGTAGGGTGTAGGCCTTTTCACAGAGCCTTTCTACCAGACTCAGGCCTCCTCTGCCTATGCTCAGAGGGGCTTCTTCAGAGGCAGGGCAGACGAGGGGTGGGCAGACCTGCTCCCACCCCAGCCTAAAACTCCTGCTGAAACAGGCACCCTGATGGGTGCCCAGGGCCGATCTCCTGTACCAGTGGGGGCAGGCTGGCTTACTTCAGTCAGAATTGGGCTTCTTTAACCTCAGACAAGTGGGTTCTGGAAGTAGTAAGCCAGGGTCTGGTTCTCAGCTTCAAAAGTTTCCCAAGTTGAGAAGCAGACTTTTCTACTGCAAGTGCTTCAGAGACCCTCGCTCTGGAAACAGAGGTCTCATCCCTGTTAGCTCTCAGAGCAGTGAAGGGTTCCTCCCCTGCATCAGGGCAGGAGTCTGTATTCCAGATACTTCCTTACCCCAAAAGACAGGAGAATGGCGCCCATTTTAGATCTCAGATATCTGAACAAGCATCTTGAAACCAAAGTTCAAAATGGTAACTCTGGCAATGATTTTACCTTCCCTAAGGCCAGGGACTGGCTAGCCTCCCTGGACCTCAAGGATGCCTATTTCCATGTCCTAATCAGAAGATCCTCGAAAGTACCTCAGATTGAACTGCCCTCAGGTCATTACCAGTTCAGAGCAATGCCTTGGCCTTACCTCTGCTCAGGGTATTCACAAAGTGTCTAGCAGTGGCAGTGGCCACTTAAAGAGGCAGAGGATTGCTGTTTTCCTGTCTAGACAACTGGCTCATTGTAGGCCAGTCCCAGAACAAGCAAAATCTCACCTGCAGATTCAGCAGCTTCTCACCTCCCTGGGTTTCTGCTAAACCTACCAAAGTCGGTTCTGGAACCAGTCCAGGTACTCACCTTTATAGGGGCAGAATTGGACACAAAGCTAGCCAGAGCCTTTCTTCCCCAGAAAGGGTAAGGAATTTAGTGGCTCTGGCCTCTTCCTTCACTCTGCAGGTCTCTTGACCAGCAAGACACTTTCTGCAGCTCCTGGGGCACTGGCTGCATCCACAGCTGTTGTGCAGGGGCCAGATTTCAGATGAGAGACATTCAGTTTCACTTGAGAACCTTTTGGTCTCAGAGAAGAGACCCCTTTCCAAGTTGGTCCCAGTGACTCGAACCTTGATCCTAGCTCTCCAGTGGTGGCAGGATCAGAGCAATTAAGAGCGGGGTCCCCTTCATTTCCCCTTCTCGACTGACTCTCACTACAGATGCTTCCCTTCTGGGTTGGGGAGCCCACATGGGCGACCTTTCCACTCAGGAGTTTGATCCCCCAGGAATCTCTGCTCCACATCAATTTGGAACTCAGAGCTGTCTTTTTAGCTCTTCAAGCTTTTCTGCATCTGTCACGACAAGGTGATACAAGTCAGAACAGATAACACCACAACAATGTGGTACATCAACAAACAAGGGGCACTCGGTCTTGGCCTTGTGCACGAGGCAATAAGTTGTGGTCTCTGGCCTATTCCCTGAACACTTCCCTCATACCAGTTCATCTTCAGGGAAGGACAATGTCCTAGGGATGTCCTCAGCAGGATTTCCCAGGGCCATCACGAATGGTCCCTGGATCCTCAAATGCTGGGATAGTTTTGCCAGGTGGGGCATCCCTCAGATAGATCTTTTGCAGCCCCAGACAATCACAAACTTCCTCTGTTCTGTTGCAGGCCTCCAGTGCTGGGCTCAGTTCCCTGGATGCCCTTCTTCTGGATTGGGAGGAAGTTCCTCTATGCTTTCCCCCCTTTCCTCTCCTATTCAAAGTACTAGTCAAAATCAGATCTCAGCCTTGCAGGGTGATTCTGATTGCCCCGGATTGGGCCAGGCAGCCCTGGTACCCACTCCTTCTGTCTCTGACAGTCCATCTTCCCCTGTGCCTCCCCAGGAATCACAATCTGTTGACTTGTGCCCAGGGAAGGTTTGGTATCCGGACCTCAAATCCCTCAACCTCAAGGCCTGGCTCTTGAGGAGTTAGAGTTGCTGATTTACACCTCTCTCAGGGTGTTCTTGAGATCTAAAGGCTTCCAGAAAGCCTTCCACTAGGACTACTTATAGTGCTAAATGGAAAGGTTTTCCATTTGGTGTGCTAGGAAAAATATTTCCCCAGAATCTGCTGAATTGCCCATTTGTTAGATTACATGGTACATCTTAATTCCTTGGGTCTCAGACCAGCTACCCTGAGAGTTCATTTGGCAGCTGTGTCTGCTTTTGTGTCAGCAGGAAAGTCATCCCCTCTTTCCTCTCATCCTGTGTTTTCCAAGTTTTTTAAGGGATTACTCCATACTATTCCTCCCTTTAGGGAACCGGCCCCTGCTTGGGACCTTAATGTTTGCATTGCCCAGTTAATGCAACCCCCTTTTGAACCTCTGTCTTCTGCAGAGCTTAAGTACCTAACTTGGAAAACTGTTTTTCTAGTGGCTATCACTTCTGCCAGATGCATAAGTGAATTGCAAGCCTTGTCAGTGGAGACTGACTTTATTTCTTTCCACAGGGATAAGGTAGTCCTTAGGACTAATAGGAAGTTTTTGCCTAAGGTGGTTTCAGATTTCCATCTTAATCAATCTATCTCCCTTCCAGTATTTTTCACTGATCACTCCTCTTCGGGTGAGAGAAGGTTGCACAGCCTGGATGTTAAGAGAGCTCCTAGTTATTATGTAGAGCGTACCAAAGGTCACAGGTTCGAATCCCTCCAACTTTTCCTTACCTATGGTGAAGCTGGGAAAGGCAAACCTGCCACTAAGAGATCAATAGCCAGGTGGATTGTCTCTTGTATCAATTTTGTTATCAGAAAGTGGGCAGAGCCCCCAGTTTGAGGGCTCATTCTACCAGGGGTACAGCTGTGTCTCTAGCCTGCCAGAGATATCCTTTATTAGAGATTTGCCAGGCTGCTACTTGGAAAGCGGTACACATTTTACCAAGCATTACTCCCTGGATGTCCAGGCCAGTAGAGATGCTGCTTTGGCACAGCTGTTCTTCAGAGCCTATTCCTAAGTAGGTTCTGCCCTCCTCCATGGAGGTACTGCTGTATTCTGCTAATGTCTATAATATAGCAAGACTTCATGTTGTTTGAAGAAAAATTACTCACCTTAGTAATGCTGTTTCTTCTAATGGAGTCTTGCTATATTATATCCCCAACCTTCCCCTCTCAGAACCTCTACTCGGTGGGTGCGGCAACTTAGTGTGGGCACTACTTATGTCCTGTTAGCATTTTGTCCCCTTTGGGACTTTGGGGGTGTGTATGTGTACGCGTGTGTGTGTTTTATTATACTTATGTTCCATTTTCATATTATTAGAATGGTGTTAGTATTTCTGGTCTCCTGACTTGAGTCTTGGATGTTGGGACCATCAATGGTTGTTATTATTTAGGTAGCCATTTGGCTAGTGTAGGTTACAGCTTCCACACAGACCTTAGTGAGTTTGGCTCGTAAAGATCTGACAGTTCAAGTTTGAAATGACACAGATAGAGCTGCTCTCGTGCCAAAATTCTATTTTGGAATGGTTTTAACCATTTCACTCCGGGGCAGTTCTAGAGCTGGAACAAACTGCTAATGTCTATAATATAGCAAGACTCCATTAGAAGAAACAACATTACTAAGGTGAGTAATTTTTTCTTATGTACTCACTGTAATTCTTGATCTTCTAGGAATTTCTTTACCATCAATTCACACCCACACACCCACATCCCTTGGGTTCGCTCCAGTATGTTTTATTGTCTTCACCACTTGTTTTTGGTTTGGGCTGTGAAGACACTGTGTTACTGGTTAGTTGACCCTTCTTACACAGGTCACCAGGGCTATCTTATGCCTTTAGGTTAAGTGCATAAGTGCATGTTAAGTTATGCTGCACCTCCTCAATAATCAAGGTACTGAGGTGGTAGAAGGGTTGTGCCAAAGTAAGCCTTGCATTGCAAGCTCCCTCTCAAGGCACCATGCCTGTGCACACCTTGCCACAGCACCAGCGCTCCTGAAAACTTCTGACACCCACAGGGACCTAGTGCCTCTAGTTAAGACCAACTAGTGTGAATCAATGGAGAAGACATTCATAGAAGATTAAGAAGTACAGTGAGTAAGTAATTTTCATTTTTCATAATTCAAAACCTGCCCTCTTGCAACATCTCTGCTTTCATGACACAATGGTCATGAAAGTGGAAAAATAAATATTTGCAGATAGTACACATTTGGTCACTGATGTTTGTAAAACGTGGTTCAAACACCGTGAAGTCTTGCTATAGTCTGACATATGCAGTGAGTCTCAACCTTCAAACTGCCCCGGAGATGAAAGAGTTAACTTTCCATGCCAGGCATGGAATGCTGAGCTTGAGCTCAGTTGAGACTCTGTCTGTTGTTCTTCAAACTCAGACCGTCAGATTCTTTACTCTACCTCACTGAACAGTCGCTCCGGAGATTTCTCCTGCTGCTCAGTTCAATTTGTCGGTTAAAGTACTGCTTTTCTCGGTTTTCGACTGAATTTAAACCGTAACCTGTCGGTTCAGTCTCTGTCTGTGGTACTGTGAGTACTAGATAGGTTTTATTTTATTCTATTCTGTGTGGAACTTGTAAACGGTTTATCGGTTCGGCTTGAACCGATCAAGTTGTTTAAAATCTGAAATTGTATATTTTAGAGTGTAGTTACCGGTTCTTATCGGTTCTGAAAAAAAAACGGATTTTATTATGGTTTTTTCCATGACCCGTGACACAGTTGGGAACCAATAAGAGGGTCTTGCCTGGCGGATTGCCATAAAAGGGTAAGTTTGGTTAGGACTGGCACTATGTCTGAGAAACCCAAAAGAAAAACTGAGCCCACTCGGTTTCAACACTGTAGTGTGTGTGGGGAAGCCTTTGCCAAGGCTGACCCCCACACCACCTGTGTTTATTGTCTGGGGTTTGACCACCTCAATGCAGACTGCCAGATTTGCAAAAATTTCCCTGCAGCTACCCTAGAAAAGAGAGCTGGTAGGCTCAGGGAAAGGGAGGCCAAAAAGTCCGCTGAACCGGATGGCCAGCCCGGTTCAGTTCCAACCGAACCAGAGGGAGTGCCCTCTGACCAGGGCGAGACTTCTTCGGGCAAAAGGAGAGCCGATTCTGAGGAATTGGTTCTGGCTACAAGAACTAGAAAAGAAAAATCAGCTGGTGTGGGGCCAAAACTTTCCTCTCCAACCGCTGAAGAGGTAGCCAAAGCGATCAAAATTGTCCAGTCGCTTTCCCCGGTTCCGATGGAACCGGCACCATCAGGCAGGCGCTCGGTTCCGCCGGTTCAAGAGTATGAGTTAGAGGAATTTTATGAACCAGAGGAGGAGGAAGAGGAGTATGAGGAAGGTGAATGTGGATTTGAAAGTCTGGATGTGCCCATTGACCCGGACATCTCCCCAGACAGACCTTCAGGGGTTTCTCCTCCTAGGCTTTTTGAGTCCCCCTCCCATTTCATGTTTTATAAAAAAGTGGCTGAAACCCTCCAGCCTCCTATGGAAGAAGCTGTGGATGACCAGGAGGAGCCTGACTATGTGGAAATGATGGATATTCCAGAGTCTAGGAGGCTGTCTATTCCCTTGCACAAATCTTTTGGGAAACAGACATTTAAGATTTTAAAGACTCCTAACACTATACCTCCTGTGGATAAGAGAATGGACAAGAGGTATACATTGTCAGGCTCTGACACGGAGTTCCTTACACAACAATGCAGCCATGTGGGGGTAGTGCAGGCTGAAGCCTGTGATAAGGCAAACATTCCCTTGGCTTCCCCGGACAAGGACTCCAGGAGGATTGATGCCATGGCAAAGAAACAGTACATGGCAGCATCCTTGGGACTCAGACAGGCCAATTATATGGTCTATACTGCTAGGTATCAAAAATCCAGATGGGACACTGTTATGGCCCTAGCAAAACAGGTCCCTGGCCAGCTTGCCAAGGAGCTGGAGCAGGTGGCTGCTGATGGTATTGAGGCATCCAAGGTGCAATTCCATGCTGCAGTGGACTCCAATGATGTGTCTTCTAGAGTCATGGCTACATCTGTGGCACTTCGAAGAATGGCTTGGCTCAGATGTACTAGCCTGTCTAGATACCCAGACTAAGGCCATGTATTTTCCTGTTGTGGGTAATTCTCTGTTCGGGGAGCAAACAGAGAATTACATGAAGAAAATGGATGCGTATAGGACCACTTATAGGAGTACACAGGCCAAGGAAAGGCAGGCCACTCCTCAAAGGCAGCTTCCCAGGGGCAGGCCCTTTCATAGGCCTTTTCACCAAGCCCAGGCCTCCTCTTCTGCTTATGCCCAGAGCGGGTTCTTTAGAGGGAGAGGCAGACGGGGTACAAGCAGACCTGCTTCCACCCCTCAGCCCAAAGCCCCTGCCAAACAGGCACCCTGATGGGGTTGCCAGGGCCGATTCTCTGCTACCTGTGGGGGCAGGCTGGCTTACTTTGTCCAGGACTGGGAGTCTCTGACATCAGACAAATGGGTCCTGGAAGTAGTAAGCCAGGGACTGGTTCTCAGCTTCAAAAAGTTTCCAAAGATGAGAACCAGATCCTTTCCACCTGCAAATCCATCAGAGGCACTTGCCTTAGAGGCAGAGGTCTCTTCCCTCCTAGCTCTCAGAGCTGTGGAAAGGGTACCACCCCTACACCAGGACAAAGGGTTGTATTCCAGGTACTTCCTTACCCCAAAAAAGACAGGAGAATGGCGGCCCATCCTGGATCTCAGATACTTAAACAAGCACCTTTTAAAACCAAAATTCAAAATGGTGACTCTGGGAATTATTCTACCCTCTCTAAGGCCAGGGGACTGGCTAGTGTCCCTGGACCTCAAGGATGCCTACTTCCATGTTCTCGTCGAAGCTCCCATCGAATACCTCAGGTTCGAGCTGCCCTCAGGCCATTATCAGTTCAGAGCAATGCCCTTTGGCCTCACTTCTGCTCCAAGGGTATTCACAAAATGCCTGGCAGTAGTAGTTGCTTTTCTAAGTCAGAAGATTGCCATTTCCCTTACCTGGACGACTGGCTCATAGTAGGCCAGTCCCCAGACCAAGTCAAGTTACACTTGCAGATAACTCAGCAACTGCTCACTTCTTTGGGTTTCCTTCTAAATCTTCCAAAGTCAGTTCTAGAGCCTGTCCAGCTCCTCACCTTCATAGGTGCAGAGCTAGACACTGTAAAGGCCAGAGCCTTCCTTCCCCTGGACAGGGCAAGGACACTGGTCTCTCTGGCCTCCTCATTCACCCTGCAGGTGTCTCGACCAACAAGGCATTTTCTACAGCTCCTGGGGCACATGGCTGCTTCTACAGCAGTAGTGCAGGGAGCAAGATTTCAGATGAGGGACATTCAGTTCCATTTGAGAGCCTTTTGGTCTCAAAGGAGGACCCTCTGACCAAATTGATCCCAGTAACTTGAACCGTGATCCAGGCCCTACAGTGGTGGCAGGATCAGAACAATCTGAGACAAGGAGTTCCCTTTGTCACTCAGTCTCACTCTTTAATCCTTACTACAGATGCCTCCCTCTTGGGGTGGGGGGCTCACATGGGCGACCTCACCACCCAGGAGTTGTGGTCCCCTCAGGAATCTCTGCTCCAAATCAATCTGTTGGAACTCAGAGCAGTATTTCTAGCACTTAAAGCTTTTTCCAAATCTGTTCAGAACAAAGTTGTACAGGTCAGAACAGACAACACCACCACAATGTGGTACATCAACAAGCAAGGAGGCACTCGGTCTACAGCCTTGTGCACCAAAGCAATGAAGTTGTGGTCTCTGGCTTACTCCCTGAACACCTCCCTCATGGCAGTTCACCTACCAGGCAAGGACAATGTCCTGGCAGATGCTCTCAGCAGGATTTCCCAGGGCCATCACGAATGGTCACTGGACCCCCTGGTCTTGGAGGTGATATTTTCCAGATGGGGCACCCTGCAGATAGATCTTTTTGCAGCCCCAGACAATCACCAACTTCCCCTTTTTTGCTGCAGGCCTGCAGTGTTGGGCTCAGTCCCCCTGGATGCCTTAGTTCTCAATTGGGAAGGGAAGTTTCTCTATGCTTCCCCCCCTTCCCTCTCCTATTCAAAGTGCTAGTCAAAATCAGATCTCAACCCTGCAAAATTATCCTGATTGCTCCAGACTGGGCCAGACAGCCCTGGTATCCACTCCTACTGTCCTTAGCAGTCCATCTTCCACTGTGCCTTCCCAGGAATTACAACCGGTTAACCTGTGCTCAGGGGAGGGTTTGGTACCCGAACCTCAAATCCCTCAATCTCAAGGCATGGTTCTTGAAGAGTTAGAGTTTGCTAATTTACACCTCTCCCAAGGTGTAATGGATATCCTGAAGGCTTCTAGAAAACCTTCCACCAGGGCTACTTATAATTCAAAATGAAAAAGATTTTTCATATGGTGCTCTGGGAAACATATTTCCCCAAAATCTGCTGATCTGCCCACAGTCCTTGATTATATGGTCCACTTAAATAGCTTGGGGCTCAGACCAGCTACACTGAAAGTGCATCTGGCAGCTGTGTCTGCTTTTATCTCAGCTTATGCAACCCTCTTTTTGAGCCTTTATCTTCAGCAGAGCTTAAGTACTTGACTTGGAAGACTGTGTTTCTGGTAGCCTTCACTTCTGCCAGGTGCATAAGTGAATTACAAGCTTTGTCAGTGGAGCCTGATTTTATCTCCTTTCATAGAGATAAGGTGGTCCTCAGGACTAACAGGAAGTTCTTGCCTAAGGTGGTTTCAGATTTCCACCTTAATCAATCTGTGTCTCTTCCAGTGTACTTCGCTGACCATTCCTCCTCTGGCTAGAGGAGGCTGCACAGTTTTGGATGTCAAAAGAGCCCTTAGCTACTACATAGAGCGTACCAAGGGTCACAGGTTTGACTCCCTCCAACTATTCCTCACTTATGGTGAGGTTGGTAAAGGGAAACCTGCCACTAAAAGATCCATTCCAGGTGGATTGTCTCTTGTATCCAATTTTGCTATGAGAAACTGGGTAAGGTTCCTCCCTCAGGCCTGAGGGCTCACTCTACCAGAGGTACAGCTGCTTCCTGGCTGCTGCCAGGGACATCCCTATTCTAGAGATATGTCAAGCAGCTACCTGGAAAACAGTTCACACTTTTACCAAGCATTACTCCCTGGACATCCAGGCTAGGGAGTGATGCTCGGTTTGCACAACTGTGCTTCAGAGCCTATTTCCTAAGTAGGTTCTGTTCCTCCTCCATGGAGGTACTGTTTGGTAGTTTGCATATGTCAGAATATAGCAAGACTTCATGGTGTTTGAAGAAAAAATTACTCACCTTAGTAATGTTGTTTCTTCTCATGGAGTCTTGCTATATTCTGACCCCCCCCCCCACCTGCCCCTCTCAGAACCTCTGTTTTTTGGGATGTGGGTGGGCAGTGCAGTGTTGGCACTTAGTAGGTGCCCACCTTTTAGTTTTCACCCCTTCTTTCTTAGGGTGAGTTGGTGTTGTGTTTTTTCATTTTTGGGTCTCCTGACTTGAGTGTTTGTTTTGGGACCAAAAATGTGTTTTATGTTTAGTAGCCAGTTGGCTAGTGTAGGTTTACAGCTTCCACACAGGACCTTAGTGAGTTTAGCTCGTAAAGATCTCACGGTTTGAGTTTGAAGAACAACAGACAGAGTCTCAACCGAGCTCGAGCTCAGCATTCCATGCCTGGCATGGAAAGTTAACTCTTTCATCTCCGGGGCAGTTCGAAGGTTGGGACTCACTGCATATGTCAGAATATAGCAAGACTCCATGAGAAGAAACAACATTACTAAGGTGAGTAATTTTTTCTTTTGCATCTTGCTTTTGCAAATGGCCTGCAGGACCATGTGCAAACCATGATATAATCTTGGGGCATTTTATGTGTCCAGTGCTTTGCATATGGCCTGCAGAGATGTGTGCAAAGCAAACTGCTGGTCTGGGAGCATGTATGATGGTACACCTGCTTTGTGTGTGGCCCACAGGGAAATGCACAAAGTAAGCAACAGGTCTGGGACCATTCATGAGGTGCACCAGCTTTGTGAATGGCCAGCAAGGCCATATGTAAAGCAATCTACAAGTCTGGGGATGTGCCTGATGGCCACGGGCAAAGCAAACTACAAGTCTAGGGCCATGTCCAACAGGGCACATGCTTTGCATATGGCCAACAGGGCAATACACAAAGTAAGCTACATGTAACCACTCCTTTCTTACACTTGGAGAGGTGGTTGTTTACCATGTGGGGCCAGCAGGGGAATGGTGCCGTGACACCATTCTCTATCGATGAAGCAGGTGGGAGTAGGGCTTCAGGTTGTCTACAAACACACTGCCTCAAGGTGCCAGGGCTCTTTCTTAGAGCTTAGAAGAAGTCCTTTGACATCAGTATTAGAAGTGCAAAAAACTGGCAGGGAGCGTTGATGCTCCAGGTGACCTCACAGGTTAGGTTCCCTAGGGCTGCAGGCAAGGGACCAGCTAGGACACCCAAAGTATAAATGCCAGTCAGGAGGAAGTTGCAGGTACAGTCAGTAATGCACTGGGCTGTCAGAGTTACTTTTGCATGCTTGGCAGGAGTAGGCACACAACATGACCATCAAGTGGCTTGCTTCAGGACTCAGACCTGGGGCACAGGAAACACCTGAGGTATCCTGCCACCTGGAAACGTGGGTGCCATTTACTCTTAAAGCCCTGAGAGTGACATGGGTTCCATGACACCTCACTGCAGCAAGGGCATTATGCTGCCTTCTCAGGAGAACCTGGAGACTACCACAGAAGCACCTTGGGCATCTGGGACATGTCCCATGCCACTGGGTCTTGTGGATGATGATCTGGGAATTTGCATATAGTTTGGGAGTTTAGAGAGACCAGTGGTAGGGAGTGGGAACCCAATGGGGCGTCCCCACAAGGGACATCTCCCAATGACTTTTGGGCCTGAGGCAGGTTCCCCAGAAGCTTCTTTGGGCATTCTGGTGGAGGAGCGACCCCAGAGACCTGCATCCTGAGACCACCAAACACCCAAGGAACAGGTGAAACAGGTACTGCATTGAAACAACAGAAAAGATAGGAAATACTTCTCCATGAAGTATGTGGGAAGGGGAGCCACCAAACAATGTTAGGGGCACACATGGCCTAGCCTACCAACTACAATTCTAGTGGTTCGAGTAGTATGGTGCATCTAGGTACACAGTAAGAAACTGGTGTGGGCTATGCCCAGCAAGCCAAGGCTGGCCACCAGCGTGAAGCTGTGAGTTCACTATGATGATACTGGGCACCTTATCAGCATGCCAGGTTCTGTATCAAGCAAGGTGACGTGTGCATGTAACACCAGTAGTCAAAGGGGTGGAGAAGCCAGGATTCGGCATAGAAGAGGGATAGGGAAACTCAGGGCACTGCATTACCTGTGAAGTACATGTAGGCCACCTGTAGTCACCTTGCATAGCAAGACAAAAGAGACAGAGTGTCAGAAACCAGCTGCTGGGAGCAAGAAGGGATAGAATGCACCATAGTAGGTGGCTGCTAAGCAGATAGCAAGACAAACAGTCCGAAACAAGGGGTGGCATGGAAAAGCAAGTTAACACAATACCGGTTTTCAGATGATGAACTAGGGGTTCTTGAGCTTGTGATTACTAACTGTACAAGCGAACTTTGGCGTGAAGTCCTGCAGTAAAGTCAGGTGAGTGAAGTCCAGTATACTTTGGTCTTCCAGGAATCAGTCTTCCCCTATGATTCCTAAAAATGTGCCTGTGCCAAGGTGCTAGGACCCTGTGGCAGCCATAACTTTTCTGGAGAGTTAGCGGCACGAGTAGGCCCAGCTGGCACATCTCCACACGCACCCGTTGGTATACACTGGCACCAGCCCCCAAACACCTTAGTTCCTTTTTCCCTCCATCCCGTGCACGGCAGCAACATTGCCACTCTCAACATCAGGGCCAGAATTTCACCATATATACGCCAACAGCATTTAGTTCCTCCATTTAGTTTAAAATACACTAGAGTTTTTTTTTTTTAGTTTTGTGTCACTTTACTTAGTTTAATACACATAAATCAACAGGTTTCTCTATATCCTACCTCATACCAGTGGTCAATGACCATGGAAGCAGATAGGGAGCCTGAAAAGGCAAGCTGCTGTGGTAATGGAGCTGTATCTGGCCACCACCTATCTGGGCGGGTGCTCTGACAATGGACAGTCTTGCATTTGCGAGGATGGACAGCCCTCCTGGAGTTGCAAAAAAGAAATGATCCAGATCCCACAGATGCTCTGTGTTTGGCTTTTTCTGGTCATTCTGCTGTGAGACACCCAACTTCTGCAGGCCCAGGTAACCCAGCATCATCACCGATGACACCGTGGATACCTGGGCCTCTGAGGTTGAGGTCTTCATCCTGGAGTCACTTACTGTCCAATAGAGGGGTCTCTGGTGGGCAGTTTAGCCATTGGGCAGCTCTTATGGAACAGTGAATGCAGTGTATAAGTAAAGCAGCACCATTTTTGCTGCTAGCTCCTGACCCCTAGAGTCTGTTGAGCTGGTATCATCTTCGGTGCTGCTTGACTTAGGTGTGTGGCTGACTCCAATGCCAGCCTCCTGGCTAGGGCCACTGTTGGCACTGCCAACACCTGTCTCTCCTGTGGTGTCACCTCTGTCTCCTCTGGGGATGGGGACAGCCATGGTACTGCTGCCAGTTCGTTCGCTGCCAGCAGGGTCATCTACACCATTAGCAGTGTCACGTCTGCCACTTCAAGGCCTACTCTGGTGCCAGCGCTGCCAACGGTGCTGCACAGGCCTTCAGTGTAGGGATTGTTCTCTTTGGGGACAGTCCCAGGGCTATCCTTGGTGCTACCACCATCGTTCCCAAGGTCACATCCAGGACTAGGTCCAGTGTCACCAGTGCTGCCAAGGTCGTGGCCTGCACTGTCAGACTTTCAATCCCATCCTCTTTACTATCCTCCTGGTGTGGAAGAAGTAGAGGGAGATGAGTCAGATCCTGATTTTATCATCTCTGACAGTGAAGACAATGTCTCATACTATGGTACAGAGAACCTGGAGCTGGTTCCAGTCACCGTACCTCAGGAAGATCTCTCCATCTAAGCTCTGCTCAGAAATATGTAAGCCACATTGAATTTTGAGCCAGCAGCCATAGACCAGCCTAGGCACCTCCAACTGGAATTTCTAAACATACCTTATTTCCCAGTCTGTTTAGTTCCTCCCTTGCAGTCGGCCCTTGAGCCACTCTCTGAGGTGACTTGTAGGAGGCCTGCTACTGTGTCAGCTGTCCTCAAGTAGGCGGAGAAGAAATATGGAGTGCCTAAATCTATACTTGTATATTTAACTCAGCCAATAGTGGATGCCAATGTTATTCTGTCTGACCGTGACAAAGCCAAGGAGGTCACCGAGCACCCCACTAACAAGGAGTCATGCAAGGTAGGCACCATGGGCAAGTGGGTCTAGGCCTCGGCTACCCATGTCATGAGGATTGCTAGCTACCAAGGCCATTTCTTTTATACATAGAACTGGAAAACTGTGGAACATACTACCATCTGAGATTGTTAGTTGTACATCAATCTATACATTTAAAAAGAAAATTGACGGTTAGATCAAAATGGTTCAAGATGGTCCCATTAATGTGGAGAATGGTTATAATGGGTTTGTTAGCCTTTCACCATTCTATTCCCAGTATGAATACCCAGTATGAAAAGTAAGAGTATGCCCTCTGCTGCAAGCTTACGTCTCTAGCAGAGGTGCTGGCAGACACAGAGGCAAAACAAGAGATGCTGCTAGCCATTAAGCAAGGTAGTGAATGTAACAGACACCAGCTTAAAATCTCTGTGGATGCCTTTGATGCAGCTCCTCACTCCACAGCTGCAGGTATTTGCACCAGGTGGCACTTCTGGCTGCAAACTGCTGACTTCACACCAGATGTCCAGCAATAGATCATGATCGTGCCCTTCGCTGGCATTTACCTATTTCAACAGCAGGTGAAGCAGTCTCTTAAAAAGTCTAATGAAGCTAGAATGACTCTTAAGGCTTCCAGGTCAGCTCCCTATAACCTGCAGAAGGGTATAGGATGTGGCTGTTTCACAACAGGTAGTCCTTTTGTGGCAAGGATAGGGGAGCCCAAAACAATAACGCTCAGCCTACCCAGCCCCACATGAAGGTGCAATCAAAGGCACAGCTTTGCACAGTCTGAAAGCCCTGGTTGACATCGTCAGCCAAAAGACAGTTCTCCTTTAGACAGACAAGTCTGTCACGTGCTATATCAACAAGCAAGGAGAACCATATTCTTATCCTCTGTGTAGGGAGGCAATGAGACTCTGGGAATGGTGCCTGGAGCAGGGGATCCTACTCCAAGCAATCTAGCTGCCAGGAGTTCAGAACACTGTGGCAGATGAGCTTAGTCGAACAGAAGCAGATTCTCATGAGTGGTCCCTTGCATGGGGTCATATTGTTGCACGACATTATACCGCATGGCAAAATTGCGCTGCCAGTATAACGCGATTTTTGCCATGCAGCATGTCTTTTGCAGGGCTCTGCCCTCGCACCCATTACAGGGGCTGCACCCCAAACCCTCCCAATAAGGCAATAGGAGTTCTCAACTCCGGGGGTTTCAAGTCGACACTGCACAAATTCGTAAAAAAAATTAAACTTTCTGGGACCGGGAATCAAACCCGGTCCTAGAAGCAGCGCCTGGGTTCCTTGCTGTAGTGGCTCAGTCCATTGAGCCACGGCAGCTGCTCGGCAGAACCCCATCCCAGCAGAGGTCTTATGCTCTACCTGGGATTGTGCAAGTGGTGCAATACTGTGTACAGCAGTATACGCGGTATTGTACCATTCACTCTCGGCTACTGTGCTATTCCGGGTTAGCCATTAAGCGTACAACATTATGACCCAGTAGGGTAGTCCCTATCACCAGATGTTGTGAGATCACTATTCGATGAGTGGGGCACCCGAGACTAGGACTTTTTTGCATCCACACTCAATGCCAAACTGCCTCAGTTCTGCTCCAGAAATTCAGGACATGGCATTTTCTATCAGGATGCATTCAGACTGCCATGGCAAAATCTGTTGCTGTATTCATTCCCTCCAGTCCCTCTCATCCAAAGGGTATTGTTCAAACTGAGGCACACGGAGGCAGGATGATGCTAGTGACCTCCGCTTCCCTCAGCAGATATGGTTTCCTCTGTTGAATCGACTTTCAGTCAGGAAACCGAGGGCTCTATCACTCCGGATGGATTTGTTGACCTAGGTCAGCTGGTCCATCTTACCTGTGCTCCCTTCATCTCCAGGCCTGACTCCTGAAGACATAGACATGAACAGGTACAAGGTATCTCAGAGGGTCTCTAAAATATGTTTGGCTGCATGTACCTTCCTCTAGGAAGATATACACAGCCATGTATAAACAATTTTCCATCTGTTGCTCCAAAACCTCAATGGATCCCTTCAGATGTCCACCTGACAAGGTTCTGGAGTACTTACTGGACCTTTCTGATGCAGGCCAGCAGTATTCCACAGTTAAGGTCCACCTCTGTGCTATCTCAGCATACTACAAACCCATAGATACCCCCTACCTGGCACAGTTGCCACTGTTTCAGAGGTTCCTCAAGAGTATTCTTCACACAAGTCCTCCCATCAGGAAAAACAAGGAAAGGAGGAATGCAGAGAGTACCAAATGAGAACAAGGGAAAACAAGAGGGTGGTCAGAGAAGCAGAAGCAAACAAAAAGCTGCATATTGCAGAGTGGGTCAAGGGAGGGCATAAATAGTGCTTTAGCTATATTAGGAAAAAAGAAAGAAGGGGGAGAAATTGATAGACTAACAGAGAGAGGCAGGGTACTTGAGGCGAATGGGCAGAAAGCAGCTGTTCACAATGACTACTTCTGCTCTGTATTCACAAATGAAAAACAGAGGGCATCTGCCAGACAGTGGGATTAAGGTGGCTGTAAGGGGGATCCCCGAGATGAGGCAGCAAGTATTTACCAGTGAAAGTGTTCAGAAAGGGCTAGCAGCCCTAATGATAGATAAGCCCTGGGGCCAGGATGAGGTGCTTCTGAGGGTGCTCAAGGAATTGGCAGCAGAACTAACTGAACCCCTGGTAGGGCTATTCAGTAGCTCAGTTCAGACAGGGTAGTTCCAAAGGACTGGAGAGTAGTGGATATAGTCCCACTCCATAAGAGGGGGGACAAGGAGCAACCAGGTAACTACAGACCTGTCAGTCTTACCTTTATTGTGGGTAAACTGATGGAGACATTAATAAAAGAGGACCTCATTTACTACCTGGAGAGCAGTGGACTCCAAGACAGTAAACAGCAAGGGTTAATGGCAAGGAGGTCTTGTCAGACCAACCTGGTAGTATTCTTTCTTTTTGTTTTCCATATAGCTTTTCTCTCAATACACCCCCTCCCCCTTCGTGGCATGAACATGCGTGTGTGGAAGTACGAGCACATCACATCTCCCTCCACACTTCTGTGTCTCCCAGTCTCTGGCACTGCCCTCCAGCCTCAACTGGGTGGCAGCCAAGGAGTGGGATGACAACCCTCCGCTCCCCAGGAGAGGAGAGCAGTCCATCAGACGCTTGATCCTCTCCTTCCCCTGCCGACCCCCAACAACCCAAGGTCGCTCCTGACCCCGGATTGCTGGCGTGGCGTCCATGCCTCAACCCTCAGTGCCACCAGGCCGGCTCAACCTGGTAGTATTCTTTGACTGAGTAATGAGGGTAGTGGATAAGAACCATGCTATAGATTTAATCGACTTCGATTTCAGCAAGGCTTTCCACGTGGTGCCTCACAAAGGTTTGCTGAAGAAGCTACAGGATCTTTGTGCAATGAAGGACAGTTAGATGGGTGATAAACTGGTTGGAAGGGAGACAGCAGAGGGTTGTAGTTAATGAAGTCAAATCAGAAAAGGGGAGAGGTCACCAGTAGGGTGCCACTAGGATTGGTCCTGGGTCCAGTCCTTTTCAATAAGTTCATCAGTGACATGGGAGAAGGAATCCAGGGGAAGATGTGTATATTTGCAGGTGACACTAAGCTCTGTGGCTGGGTAGACAGAGAGGAAGGGGTTAGGGAGATGCAGAGAGACATGCAATGGCTGGAGAGTGGTCAAAGGTTTGGCAGTTGAAATTAAATTCCCAAAAATGCAAGGTGATGCACATAGGGAAGAAGAACTCTAAAACAGAGTACTGGAAGTGGGGGTGTAAAGCAGGGCATGATCTCTGAGGAAACAGACTGTAATAAGACCTACAGTAAGACAAACAGGAAACGGGGGTGTATAGGAAGGGTATTGACAGCAGAAGGAAGAAGATATTACTATCTCTCTGTAGATCACTGGTGAGCCCCCAACTGGGGTACTGTGCCCAGATCTGGAGTCCTCACCTCAGGAAGGATATGGACATGCTAGAGACGGTGCAATCTAGGGTGACCAAAATAATTCAAACAACATGAAGTCTTACTATATTATGACAGTAGCAGTTTGTCCCACCACTAGAACTGCTCCGGAGGTGAAATGGTTAACACCATTCCAAAATAGAACTTTGAGCACAAGCTTTAAGAAGCAGCTCTATCTGTGTAATTTCAAACCTGAACTGTCAGATTCTTTACTCCGCCTCAGTGAACAGTCGCTCCAGAGATTTCTCCTACTGCTCGGTTCATTTCTTGGTTTAAACAGTGTTTTCTCGGTTGATTCAACCGAGAATAGTTTTCTTTAACCCATAAAACCGTTCGGTTCAAGCTCTGTCTGTAGTATTCGTAAGTAAATTAAAGGTTTTGTCTGTGTGGAACATGTAAGTTTATCGGTTCGGTTTTGAACCGATCAGCTGGGTTTAAAACTTATTAACTTCAAAGTTTAACATTTTAGAGTGCGGTTCTCGATTCTTATCGGTTCTAAAAAAGCAGTTTTATTCGTTTTTCAATACTATGACTGCGGTTAGGAACCCGATAAAGGGTGTCTTGCCTGCACTGCGTTTAAAGTGTCTGGTTAGGCTGGCATTATGTCTGAGAAACCAAAAAAACCGGCCACTGGGTTTCAACACTGTGATGTCTGTGGGGAAGTCTTTGCCAAGGCTGACCCACACACCATGTGTCTATTGTCTGAGGTTTGACCACCTCCAGTCAGACTGCCAGATATGTAAAATTTCCTGCAGCCACCCTGGAAAGAATTGGGCAGGCTCAGGGCGAGAGGCCAAAAAGTCCGTGACCGGATGGCCAGCCGGTTCGGTGCCAACCGAACGGAGAATCTCCTCTGACCAGGCGAGACTTCCTCGGCAAAGAAAGCTGGTTCTGAGGAACCAATTCCAGTAAAGAAAACAAGAAAGTCAGCAGGTTTGGAGTCAAAACCCTTCTCCAACTGCTGCAGAGATAGCAAAAGCCATACAAATTGTCCAGTCACTGTCTCAGGTTCCGTCCGAACGCCACTATCTGGCAAAGGTTGGTTAGTCGGTTCCAGTGGTTCAGGAATATGATGTTGAGGAATTTTATGAACCAGAGGAGGGGGGATGATGATTATGAACAGTATGAATATGGCTGGGAAGGTCTGGTGTGCCCATTGAACGGACATTTCCCAGACAGACCTCTAGAATCTCCCCTATGCTATCTGAGTCCCCATCTCATTTTATGTTTTACAAAAAGTTGCTGAAACCCTCCAGCTTCCCTTGGAAGAAGCTGTGGATGAGCAAGAGGAGTCTGATTTTGTAGAAATGATGGATATTCCAGAGTCTAGGAGATTGTCTATTCCTTTGCATAAGTCTTTTAGGAAGCAAACAATAAAAATTTTAAAAGCTCCTAATCCTGTGCCTCCTGTAGATAAAAAGGTGGACAGAAGGTACACATTGTCAGGTCCTGATACAGAATTCCTTTCTCAGCAATGCAGTCATGTTGGGGTAGTTCAGGCTGCAGCCTGTGATAAAGCTAATATCCCCCTGGCTTCACATCCTCCTGACAAGGATTCCAGGAAGATTGATGCCATGGCGAAAAAACAGTATATGGCAGCCTCTCTGGGACTCAGGCAAGCAAATTATATGGCTTATGTAGCTAGGTATCAGAAATCTAGATGGGATACTGTTATGGAATTAGCCAAGCAAGCCCATGGCCAGCTGGCTAGCGAACTAGAACAGGTGGCTGCTGATGGCATTGAGGCTTCTAAGGTACAGTTTCATGCTGCTGTGGATGTTAATGATGTTTCCTCTAGGGTCATGGCCACATCTGTAGCTTTTCGTAGGTTGGCCTGGCTCAGGTGTACTAGTCTGTCACAGGATACCCAGACTAAGGCTATGGATTTTCCTGTGGTGGGAAATTCTCTGTTTGGGGAGCAGACGGAGAATTACATGAAAAAGATGGATGAATATAGGACTACTTACAAAAGTGCCCAAGCTAAGGAGCGGCAAGCCACTCCTCAGAGGCATACCCCCAGGGGTGAGGTGAGCCTTTTCACAGGCCTTTACCAGACTCAGGCCTCCTCTGCCTGTGCTCAGAGGGCTTCTTCAAGCAGAGGCAGGCGAGGGGTGGGCAGGCCTGCTCCACCCCTCAGCCTAAGCTCCTGCTAAGCAGGCACCCTGATAGGTGCCCAGGGCCGATTCTCCTTTACGGTGAGGGGCAGGCTGGCTTACTTCAGTCAGAACTGGGCTCTTTAACCTCAGACAAGTGGGTTCTGGAAGTAGTAAGCCAGGGTCTGGTTCTCAGCTTCAAAAGTTTCCCAAGTTGAGAACCAGACTTTTCTACCTGCAAGTGCTTCAGAGACCTTTGCTCTGGAAGCAGAGGTCTCAACCCTGTTGGCTCTCAGAGCAGTGGAAAGGTTCCTCCCTGCACCAGGGCAGGGGTCTGTATTCAGATACTTCCTTACCCCAAAAAGACAGGAGAATGGCGGCCCATATTAGACCTCAGATATCTGAACAAGCATCTTTTGAAACCAAAGTTCAAAATGGTAACTCTGGCAATGATTTTACCCTCCCTAAGGCCAGGGACTGGTTAGCCTCCCTGGACCTCAAGGATGCCTATTTCCCGTCCTAATCAGAGCTCCCATCGAAAGTACCTCAGATTCGAACTACCCTCAGGTCATTACCAGTTCAGAGCAATGCCCTTGGCCTTACCTCTGCCCCAAGGTATTCACAAAGTGTCTAGCAGTGGCAGTGGCTCACTTAAGAGGCAAAGGATTGCTGTTTTCCCTATCTAGACGATTGGCTCATTGTAGACCAGTCCCAGAACAGGTAAAATCTCACCTGCAAGTTCCCAGCAGCTTCTCACCTCCTGGGCTTTCTGCTAAATCTACAAAGTCGGTTCTGGAACCAGTCAGGTACTCACCTTTATAGGGGCAGAGTTGGACACAAAGCTAGCCAGAGCTTTTCTTCCCTAGAAAGGGTGACAAATTTAGTGACTCTGGCCTCCTCCTTCACCCTGCAGGTCTCTCGACCAGCAAGACACTTTCTGCAGCTCCTGGGACACATGGCTGCATCCACAGCTGTTGTGCAGGGAGCCAGATTTCAGATGAAGACATTCAGTTTCACTTGAGAACCTATTGGTCTCAGAGAAGAGACCCCTTTCCAAGTTGGTCCCAGTATCTCGAACCTGATCTAGGCCCTCCAGTGGTGGCAGGATCAGAGCAATTTAAGATTGGGGTCCCTTCATTCCCCTACTCACAATTTGACTCTCACTACAGATGCTTCCCTTCTGAGTTGGGAGCCCACATGGGCGACCTTTCCACTCAGGGGTGTGGTCCCCGGGAATCTCTGCTCCACATCAATTTGCTGGAACTCAGAGCTGTCTTTTTAGCTCTTCAAGCATTTTCTGCATCTGTCCACAACAAGGTGATACAAGTCAGAACAGACAACACCACAACAATGTGGTACATCAACAAACAGGGGGCACTCGGTCTTGGCCTTGTGCACCGAGGCAATAAGTTGTGGTCTCTGGCCTATTCCTGAACACTTCCCTCATAGCAGTTCATCTTCAGGGAAGGACAATTCTAGCGGATGCTCTCAGCAGGATTTCCCAGGGCCATCACGAATGGTCCCTGGATCCTCAAGTGCTGGGGATAGTCTTTGCCAGATGGGGCACCCCTCAGATAGATCTTTTTGCAGCCCCAGACAATCACAAACTTCCTCTGTTCTGTTGCAGGCCTCCAGTGTTGGGCTCAGTCCCCCTGGATGCCCTTCTCCTGGATTGGGAGGGGAAGTTTCTTTATGCTTTCCCTCCCTTCCCTCTCCTATTCAAAGTATTAGTCAAAATCAGATCTCAGCCTTGCAGGGTGATTCTGATTGTCCCGGATTGGGCCAGGCAGCCCTGGTACCCACTCCTTCTGTCACTGACAATCCATCTTCCCCTTTGCCTCCCCAGGATTCACAACCTGTTAACTTGTGCCCAGGGAAGGGTTTGGTATCGGACCTCAAATCCCTCAACCTCAAGGCCTGGCTCATGAGGAGTTAGAGTTTGCTGATTTACACCTCTCTCAAGGTGTTCTTGAAATCCTAAAGGCGTCCAGAAAGCCTTCCACTAGGGCTACTTATAGTTCTAAATGGAAAAGGTTTTCCATTTGGTGTGCTGGGAAAAATATTTCCCCAGAATCTGCTGATTTGCCCATTGTATTAGATTACATGGTCCATCTTAATTCCTTGGGTCTTAGACCAGCTACCCTGAGAGTCCATTTGGCAGCTGTATCTGCTTGTGTATCAACAGGAAAGTCATCCCTCTTTCCACTTACCCTGTGTTTTCCAAGTTTTTAAGAGTTACTCCATACTAATCCACCCTTTGAGACCGGCCCCTGCCTGGGACCTTAATTTGTATTGCCCAGTTAATGCAACCCCTTTTGAACCTCTGGTTTCTGCAGAGCTTAAGTATCTAACTTGGAAAACTGTTTTCTGATGGCTATCACTTCTGCTAGGCATAAGTGAGTTAGAGAGCCTTGTCAGTGGAAACTGGCTTTATTTCTTTCCACAGGGATAAGGTAGTCCTTAGGACTAATAGGAAGTTTTACCTAAGGTGGTTTCAGATTTCCATCTTAACCAATCTATCTCCTTCAGTATTTTCACTGATCACTCCTCTTCTGGTGAGAGGAGGTTGCACACCTGGATGTTAAGAGAGCTCTTAGTTACTATATAGAGCGTACCAAAGGTCTGAGGTTCGAATCCTCAACTTTCCTTACCTTGGTGAAGTTGGGAAAGGCAAACCTGCCACTAAGAGATCAATTGCCAGGTGGATTGTCTCTTGTGTCCAATTTTGTTATCAGAAACTGGGCAGAATCCCCTTCTGGCTTGAGGGCTCATTCTACCAGGGGTACAGCTGCGTCTCTAGCTGCTGCCAGAGACATCCTATATTAGAGATATGCCAGGCTGCTACTTGGAAACATGCACACTTTTGCAAGCATTACTCCTGGATGTCAGGCCAGGAGAGATGCTTGGTTTAGCACAACTGTTCTTCAGAGCCTATTCCTAAGTAGGTTCTGCCCTCCTCCATGGAGGTACTGCTGTGTAGTCTGCTACTGTCATAATATAGCAAGACTTCATGTTGTTTGAAGAAAAAATTACTCACCTTAGTAATGTTGTTTCTTCTAATGGAGTCTTGCTATATTATGACCTCCCCCCCAGCCTGCCCCTCTCAGAACTTCTACTTGGGTGGGGTGCGGGCAACTTAGTGTGGGCACTATTTTATGCCGTTTTAGCGTTTCTCCCCTTTTGGGAGTTTGGGGTGTGTGTGTTTTATTATACTGTTGTTTTATTCTCATGTTGTTAGAATTGTGTTAGTAGTTCTGGTCCCCTGACTTGAGTCTTGGGTGTTGGGACCAGCAATGGTTCGTTAATATTTAGGTAGCCATTTGGCTAGTGTAGGTTACAGCTTCCACACAGACCTTAGTGAGTTTTTGCTCGTAAAAATCTGACAGTTCTGGTTTGAAATTACACAGATAGAGCTGCTTCTTAGAGCTCGTGCTCAAAGTTCTATTTTGGAATGGTGTTAACTATTTCACCTCCGGAGCAGTTCTAGTGGTGGGACAAACTGCTACTGTCATAATATAGCAAGACTCCATTAGAAGAAACAACATTACTAAGGTGAGTAATTTTTTCTTCAGAGCCATCAGGGCAGATCTTACAGGGATCGGCTCAAGCAACTGAACAAGTACTCTCTGGAGGCCGGATAAGGAAAGGGAGATATGATAGTGATCTTCACGTTCCTGAAAGGAATGAACAAGGTAAACTGCCACGGAACTATGTAACATAAGTAGCAGATGAAGAGCATGGGTGGCGAGTAGAAATTGATGGAGGGAGGTTTAAAGGGAACTGTCCACGTACAGTCGGGCCTCACCTCCATGTGAAGTGGGGCCCAATTAGTAGATGCAGTAGGAAAAATCAAAAGTAAACTTACTCGCTGATTATTTATTTTAAATTGTATCTGGTTGATCCTGCACCCTCCCTGTCCTGGCATTTTAGGATAAAGAGCCCTCCCCAGCGCGCCCACAAGCACCCGTGGCTGTCCCCGTGATGACGTTTCAGGCGGGGAGCAGCCAGGGTCATCTATAGACTTAATACGGGCTCCTTTTTAAAATAGCTTCGGTTTGGAGCCTGGGCATTCCTGTGCATTTCCGATACCAAGTACTGGCTGACAGGTACCCTTCCAGTCGTTTCTTGGTCTCGGTGTAGCCTGGACACACACAGATTCTATACCATTGATCCACAAAGTTGTGAATGACTATTACAGTATGCACTGCAAGCCCGCTGGTCCACAGTGTGGACCAATGGATTAGCAGCTGATACTGTAAGCTGTCAATCGACGGGCAACCGCTGAGTTATGTGGGTGAGTTTGCTTCCCGCCAATGATGGGGGGGAGCTGGGTGAGCTGGGGTCCTGTGTGGGTGGGGGTGCCACTGGACCACCAAGGACTGGACATTGCCATTTCTATGGTGATTGGGGTTGCCAGCAGGAAGGGGGGGTACCACTTGACTACCAGTGAGATTAAAATTATTATAATATGGCGATCCGAGGTACGGGAGCAGTGGGGGTTACCACTAGCCTACCAGGGAGATTAAAATTATTATAATACGGCGATCGGAGGTACAGGAGGGGGAGGGGGTACCACTAGACTGCCAGGGGCTGTATTGAGCCGTATGTATGATGATCGTTGATATGGGATGGGGGGTACTACTGCAGTCCCAGGTACAGGGACTGCATGCTGTGCAGGGCTCCAGGTGCATTTTGCTGGCCAGCCCTGCACAACGCATGCAAATGGCCCCATTTGTACCTTGCATGCATTGGCTCTATTTGCATATTTGTGTCTGAATATCAGGAATTTGCGCACGGTGTATCTCTGATGCACTGGCACATTTCCCATTCCTGGTATTCAGACCTGTCTGAGGGATGTGCCGGTGCACTCTAATCGTGCCGCGCATTATTTGCTATATTCAGAAGAGATGCGCCATGGCACATCTCTTTTGAATATATCCCTTTGTTGCTCCAGTGCAACTCAGTTGCACTGTGCCACCACTTCTGCCATTGCCAGATGCTATTCTGAATATCGGGCCCATAAAGTACATGTTGTCTAAAATTCCAGTCTCGTTATTAATAATGAAATCCCACATTTCTTAGGGTAGTTCTTAGGCTCCTGCAAAAGAATGCTTGTTCTAGAGACCTTACCCTATTAACAGAATGAATGAATAATTAAATAGGAACCTACAGGGGGGCTACACTTGGAAGATTATACTTTACTGAATTGATGTAAGACATACAGTATCCACCATGTCTACATTGATAGAGCAGCTACAGAACAAAATAAGCAGTCATCTTAGTTCTTTGTGTACTATGATCCTAATGGCAAAATACCCCCTATCTGTACTTTGTTAACCCCTGTGAGGTATTTATAGATCTCTATCATATCCAACCGCTCCCTCCTTTCCTCCAGGGTACACATATTTAGCTCCTTTAGCCTTTCCTCATAGGGCTTATGATGCAGACCCTGCACCATTTTGGTAGCCCTCTTCTGGGCCACCGCTACTCTGACTCTCCTGAGCTGTAGTCTCCAGAACTGGACACAGATGATCTATATAGGGGCAACACAACCTCCCTCTTCCTGCTGGTGATACACCTGTCTGTGCTCCCTACCATCCCACTAGCAGTCCCGACTGCTTTGTCACACTGCCTAGCCACCTTTAGGTCATCTGATATGATTATCCCAAGGTCTCTTTCCTGCTTGGTAGTAGTCAATACCACTCCACCCATTTTGTACTCCACTCCTGGATTACTGTGCCATACTGTAAGTGCATTATTTTGCACTTCTTTGCATTGAAACCCAGGTGCCATACTCTTGACCACTCTTCTAGTTTTCTGAGGTCTCTGCTCATCCTTTCCACACACCTCCCCCCAGAATGTCCACCCTTTTGCAGATTTTCATGTTATCCACAAAGAGGCAGGCCTTCCCTTCCAGCTCCTCTGCAATGTCACTTATAAAGACATTAAAGAGACTGGTCCCAGCACTGACCCCTGTGGCACTCCATTAGTCACCCTCCATTCCTCAGAGTGTACTCCGTTTACCACTACCCTCTGTCTCCTATCCCCTAGCCAGTTTCTTACCCAGGTTACCACTTTACTTCCCATTCCCAAGCTACCCAACTGGCTTATCAGTCTCCTTGCTGAAATCCAGATAGGCCATGTCCACCACTCCTGTCTGATCTAACTCCTTGGCCACCCAGTCAAAGAAATCTATCAGATTTGTTTGGCATAACCATTCCCCCTGTCAGTCCATGCTGCTTGGGTCCTGTAACCCATTTGATTCAAGAACTTCCACAATCCTTTCCTTTAGTCATGTTTCCATTAACTTACCCACCACCGAGGTCAAGCTGACGGGTGTATAATTGCCCGCCTCTTCCTTGCTACCACTTTTGTGAAATGGGACTACATATGTCCTTCTCCAGTCCTTCGGGACCTCTCCGGTCTCCAGTGATCTGTTAAATAGGGCTGTCAGAAGTGCAGCTAGTACCTCCCTGAGGTCCCTCAGCACCCTTGGGTGCACCCCGTCTGGCCCATTTGCTTTGTCTACCTTCAGGTTAGTGAGTGCTTTCCTGACTCTATAGAAAAATGACTAATGTCTATTTCCCTCCCATCAAAGCTCTTAGGTGCCTTTTCGAGGTCCCTCCCCTTTCCCTTCTACTGTGAACACTGAGCAGAAGTATTTATTCAAGATGTCTGCCTTTTTCTAATCCCTGTCTGTACAGCGCCCCCCCCCACATAACCATACAGTGCTACCCTTTGTCTTTCATCACTAGCATACCTATAAAATATCTTGTCCCCCTTTGATACTGCCTGAGCTATTCTTTCTTCAGTTTGTGCCTTTGCGCTCTTTACTGCTTTTCCTGCTTCCTGCTGTTTTTCCTGATACACTTTCTTATCCTCCCCTCTCTGGGTCTCCTTATACCTTCTGAATGCCACTGTTTTAGCCCTTACCTTTTCTGCCATCTCTTTTGAGAATCATAGTGGTCTCCTCTTCCTTTTGCTTTTGCTTGCCTACATACAAACATATGAACATATGAAGAAGCCAGCAGAAGAAGGCCATTTGGTCTATCAAGTCTGCTCGTATTGCAGGGTCCACAGCTTGAGCTAATGTCCCTGCCCTCCCTCCCCACTCCTCCCATCCTCCCTATCCATAATCCTTACCTCCCCCCATGCCTATCCCAGCCTCTCTTAAAGCTGCCCACCGTTATCAATGAGATTACCTCTTCCGGCAGCGCATTCCAAGTGTCCACCACCCTCTCTGTGAAGAAGTGCTTCCTGATCTCCCTCCTAAACCTTCCACCCTCCAGCTTTAGACTGTGCCCCCTTGTGATATGGTTGCCATTCAGCTTAAAAAGACTCTCCTTATCAACTTTATTTATCCCTTTCAAGTACTTGAATGTCACAATCATGTCCCCTCTCTCTCTCTCCTGTCTTCCAGGGAGTACATGTTCAGTGTCCTCAACCTCTCCTCATGTGCCTTACCCTGCTGACTGGCTATCATCTTTGTAGCCCTCCTCTGTACCTTCTCCAGCAGGTTAATGTCCTTTTTGAGGTGTGGGCACCAGTACTGAACTCCGTACTCTAGATGCGGTCCTACCAGTGACCTGTACAAGGGCAGCATAATCTCCGCTCTCCTACTGCTGATCCCCCTAGATGCACATGCCAGCATTTTGTTTGCCTTTGCTGCTGCTTTCTTGCACTGCGTGGAGTGCTTCAGGTCACTAGTGATCATCACTCCCAGGTCCTTCCCCTCCTCTGATGCAGATACTCGGACTCCACCCAGGTAGTACTCTGTCCTGGGATTCTTGGCTCCAGTAAGCATAACTTTGCATTTCTTGGCATTGAAGCTAAGCTGCCAGATCCCAGATCACCTCCCCAGCTTTTCCCGATCTTCCTGTAGGTTCTGTATCCCTTCAGCTGTGTCCACTCTCCCACAGAGCTTGGTATCATCTGCAAATAGGCACATTTTGCCCTTAATGCCATCCCCAATGTCACTGATGAAGACATTGAACAACACCGGCCTCAGCACCAAGCCCTATGGGACCCCACTGGTTACCTCTCTGGTGCCAGATAACTCTCCCCCACAACCACCCTCTGGTTTCTGTCCCTCAGCCAGTTTTCCACCCATCTGGCCATCTTTTCCCCAACCCCAAGATCCACCAACTTCCTGATCAACATTTTGTGGGGCACAGAGTCAACGGCCTTGCTGAAATCAAGATAGAGGATGTCTGCCGCTTGGCCCCTGTCTACTGTCTTAGTGACACAGTAAGAGAAGTCAATCAGATTTGTTTGACACAATCTCCCCCCATGAACCCATGCTGCCTCTCATCCTGGAGACCATGCTCCTCTAGATATTCCACCAACCTTTCCTTTAGTATGGTCTCCATGAGCTTGCCCACAATGGAGGTCAGACTGACTGGTCTGTAATTCCCTGGGTCATTCTTGGCACCGTTTTTGTGGAGGGGCACGACATGTGCTGTTCTCCAATCCTGCGGTACTACACCCAACTCTAGTGAACTATTAAATAGGTCTGCCAGTGGTCCTGCCAGCTTCTCAACCAGTTCCTTTAGTATTCTTGGATGTACTCTGTCCTGGCCTGGTGATTTGTACACCTTCAGTGCCAGCAGCCCTCCCTCACTTTATCCTCCTCTATCACTACATTTGTGCGCCCTTCCCTCCTGCTCCTCTTTTCCCTCCTGACACAGAGGTTTGTTGCATTCACTATGCCTTCTTATACTTTGGCCCACTGCTCCCCCCCCCCCCCAAGTCATCTCCCCCTGCAAGGTCATTTCCAAGGCATTCACCCATCTTTAAAAAATCAGCCCTTGTGAAGTCTAGGACTCTTGCCATTGTGTGGTTGGATTCCACAACTGTTCTTATATTGAACATACGAAGAAGCCAGCAGAAGGCCATTTGGTCTATCAAGTCTGCTCATATTACAGGGTCCACAGCTTGAGCTAATGTCCTTTCCTTCCCTCCTCACTCCTCCCATCCTCCCTACCCATGATTCTTACCTTCCCCCTATGCCTATCCCATCCTCTCTTAAAGCTGCCCACCGTTATCAACGAGATGACCTCCTCTGGCAGCGCATTCCAAGTGTCCACCACCCTCTCTGTGAAGAAGTGCTTCCTGATCTCCCTCCTAAACCTTCCACCCTCCAGCTTTAAACTATGCCCCCTTGTGATATGGTTGCCACTCAGCTTAAAGAGACTCTCCTTATCAACTTTATTTATCCCTTTCAAGTACTTGAATTTCACAATCATGTCCCCTCTCTCTCTCCTGTCTTCCAGGGAGTACATGTTCAGTGCCCTCAACCTCTCCTCATATGCCTTGCCCTGCTGACCGGCTATCATCTTTGTAGCCCCCCCTCTGTACCTTCTCCAGCAGGTTAATGTCCTTTTTGAGGTGTGGGCACCAGTACTGCACTCCATACTCTAGATGCGGCCTTACCAGTGACCTGTACAAGGGCAGTATAACCTCCTCTCTCCTACTGCTGATCTCCTTAGCTATGCATCCCAGCATCTTGTTTGCCTTTGCTGCTGCTTTCTTGCACTGCTTGGAGTGCTTCAGGTCACTAGTGATCATTACTCCCAGGTCCTTCTCCTCCTCTGAACCACAGTGTATGATAATCACTAGTCCCCAGATGACTTCCCACCTTGATGTCTGTAATACTGTCCCTGATAATAAGCACCAGGTCCAATATTGCCCCATTGTGAGTGGGTTCACTGACTAGTTGCCTGAGTCCAAGATTTCCCTGCTTCTAGCTGAAGCTGCAGCTGGGAGGCTCCAAGCTACATCCAAAAGATTGAAGTCCCCCACCAGCAACACTTTCTCCCTTTTTAGCCATTATGCCAATTGCTTCTAACATTTCTTTATCTGAGTCCTCCCCCTGTACTGGAGGCTTGTAGATCATGCCTATCCAAATAATGACTCAGTTTCTTGACTCAAGAGTGACCCACAGCACCTCTGCCCCCCCCCCGAATTCCCTATATTTCAGTTGCTTTTATGCTTTCCTTCACATGAAGCACCACACCCCTTCCTTTTCTTCCTACCCTGTCCTTTCTGAACGTTGTGTAGCCTGGTATGACCACATCCCAGTCATGGTTGTCAGTGCACCGTGACTTAGTAATGGCCACAATATCCAGGTCAGCCTTCGCCATGGGCTCTATGTCTGGTATTTTATTTCTTAGACTTCTAGCATTAGCATATATGGCCTTCCCAGATATTGTTAGTTGCTTGTCACTTCCCCATTTTTCCTTTTGTCCCCCTCCTCCCTCTACTCTTTTGACTGTTTTGCTCCCTCATTCCTCCTTCACTAACCCCTGCTTCTTTGATTAACTTGCACTGTGTTGGGAATCTTGCCCTCTGGACCTCCCTAATCTCAATCTCAGCCTGTGGGGGGGCAGTTTCTGCCTCTCCTTTTTCTTCTACCACGCCCCTTAGCTAGTTTAAATGTTCATCAAAGTAACATTTAAACTGTCCACTGAGAACTGTGGTTCCTCCCCCAGATGGATGAAGGCCATCACCTCTGTATAGGTGCTTAACCTTCCAGGTGGGTCCCCAGTCCCCAGTGTAGCCATACCCCTCTTCTCTACTCCATCTATCTGCACCATTCCTTCAACCATGAACTGAATGCCTTGGTGCAGAGCTCCCTCTCCTTCCCCCTGTCGTAGACAGGCAGCACCTCTGCAAAAGCTACAGAACATGCTACCGGTCTAAGACTTCTTCCCAGTTCCCTAAACTCCTCTTGCACTATTCCTGCTCCATCTCTAGTCAGGTCATTTGTACCAGGTGGACAATGGCATCCAGCTCCCCATCCCTTCCTACTTTGCTAGTGATCCGTAGGATACTCTTCCCATCCCTCCATGCCGTGGTACCAGGTAGGTACCTGATCTCCCTCTCCACCTGTTTTCCTATTCCCAGCTCTATCCCCTTTTGAGTCCCCCACCAGAAGTTGCTTCCTCCTTCTCTAAGGTCCTTCACTACTCTCCTTTGGGCCTCCACTCAGGAGGGCCCACACATCCTCCCTGGCCACTGCCATGGGTGCCTCCTCTTGGCAGTCCTGCTCCACCAGAGTGGAGTAGGAATTTTGTAGTGGCACCAGCTGCAGTTGAGGGATGTGCCTGCAACCCCCCCCCCAAACCTTTCAAATTCCACCACCTCCACCATCCTCAGGCCCACCGTAGTCCAACCGATCCTGTATCTAGCCTCCTTTGAGGTAGTGGTGTCGGACTTGGTGGCTCCTGGGTAGGACAAAAGGTCAACTGCCACCTAGACAACACAGCCCCAAATCTGGTGACCTCCTCCTGACTCATAGCCAATGCATCCTCGAGTCTAGAGACCTTCTCTGCCAGCCCAGACAGCCACACACAGATGGGGCAGCACTGTAGGCTCCGGAGGGTTTCCCTGAAGACTGCTGCTCCACAACCACTGCACTACACCACTGCTCACATTCCCTATCTCTGCTGTCACTGTATTTCCAGTCCTCCTTTCCCAGAACCCATAAAGTCTAAGCCGTATACACTGTGAGATACCAATGTACAATTCACAACCCTGTAATTACACTACCCTAGGTATGCAACAGATGCAGGTATGCTGTAAACAACAATCCGTACACAGATGCAGGTATGCTGTAAACAACAATCCCTACACAGATGCAGGTATGCTGTAAACAATCCCTACACAGATGCAGGTATGCTGTAAACAGCAGTCCCTACACAGATGCAGGTGTGCTGTAAACAACAATCCCATAACAGATCCAGGTATGCTATAAACAACAATCCCTACACAGGTGCAGGTGTGCTGTAAACAACAATCCCTTAACAGATGCAGGTATGCTATAAACAACAATCCCTACACAGATGCAGGTATGCTATAAACAACAATCCCTACACAGATGCAGGTATGTTATAAGCAACAATCCCTACACAGATGCAGGTACACTATGAACAACAATCCCTGCACAGATGCAGGTATGCTATAAACCACAATCCCTACACAGATGCAGATATTTATTTATTTATTTAGTTTTTGTTGACCGGGTAAGTGCATTAGACAAATCCTGCCTATTTTCAGGCACAACCCGGGGGAGGAGGATACAGATGAATGCCAACTGACCTTGAACCTGAGTAAGCTGGTATGCTAACAATGTCCTTATCTTTTTATTTTAGACTCCTTTCTGTGCATGAGAAGCTCACTGCTCTGAACCAACAAGCTGAGCTCTTACTGCAACCAGCAAAAGATCTGCCTTTAACCTCCTAGAGTGAGAAACGTAAAACGTCTGTGACGAAGTCGGCTACTGATACTGAGAAACTGCAGAAAGGTGAACTGATGGAGGTATGAACAGAATTAAAAAAACAGCAAATATCTCATAGCCTATTATAACAGTTTTGTGTATTTACAGTGTATGACTTTAGTGAGGATATTGTGCTCCATAGAACCCCACTGTTTGAGCTGAGCCTGGCAGGGCCTAGAAACCTGTGGGGACTTTACAGCTTTGGCAACACCAATATCCAGTGGCCTCAGTACACAACCTCATTGTGAGCTTCTGTTTGGGGATCTTAGTAACAACACTGTATGACACTTAGAACACCCTTCGACTCAGTTTTGGCGTTGGTATTGTTGGTACAGGTCCAGTCACAGTATGTTGTTTGTTTATTTTTTTTAACTCTTTCAGATCCATGTCCATATAAGAAAGGTTTCCTCATCTTCCAAGAAGAGGAAACTTGGGGTGCCTGATTTTAAAAAGTGTGCCCTGTGCAAGGCCACTTTGTTGAGGTCTGACCCACACTCCTTGTGCCTGGAGTGTATTTGGCCCCACCATGATCCTAATGCCTGTGTGCTATGTGGGAGCGTGAAGCCCAAAACACTTCAGATAACACAAACAAAAACTGTAACTTGACAAAACTGAGTCATCCGATTGGCTCTCAGTGTTGAACTCTGTGACACTGACAACTATCAACAACAGAAGTCTGAGATCAACAAAAAAAGTGGCAGAAGGTAGCCAAGGGTTGTGATGATCCATTTGTCAATTTCTCCAGTGCCAGATCCATTTGAGATCATCAGTACCAACCCACCCCCCAGTCACCCACTCAACAAAGTCAATTTCACTGTGCATAAGTATCCTAGAGACAAAGGCTAGAGGCAAGGGCAAGATAAGTAGCAGAAAGGGGATACATCAGTTTCCTTGCTTGATACTGGGGTCTTCAGTTGAAGTTTGAGTTGGGCCACCTATGTTGAGAGAGGAAGGGATGTCCAAAGATGGAGAGGTTTGAAATGATGGCTGCTATCCTAGTACAACCATCAATTACTTCCACACCCATCCTCCCTTTCTTACTCACTCAGCAGTCAGAGCCACCTTTGCCCAATGCAATCTCAACCTCTTACTGGGCCCTAAATGAAATGGATCTAGCAGACACTGAGTACATAACAGTAAAAAAAGGGAAACCGGGCTAAGTATCCAGCAAAATATGTGGAAAAACATATGTACAGTACAGCATAAAATGACGAGTCCCCTAATTGGAGGGAATATGGTTGGAAACATAGTTCACTTTTTCTACACACTGAAGGAACAAGCTAAATATATGGCCATGATGTCGGGAGCCTGCTGGAGGGGGTATGGCACAACACCTGCCATACACACGCATATAATGTGGACCTGCCACAAAATAATAGCATTCTGGACAGACTGCTTGAAAGAGATACAAACAGTATTAGGAACTGAATGTCCAGTTGATCTACGATACACTTTCCTGGGAGCCAGCCCCCCTCTGGGCCTGTGGGCAAGCCACAAGGAGCGAGTCTTTGCCATCCTTCTGGCTGCAGCTAAAAAGATGTTAACCAGAAACTGTTTGTCAGACACCACCCCAAGGATGGAGGGAACTAGTTGCCCATATATACTGTATATCATGGAAAAAATTACTTTTCCAAAGAAACAACAATACCCACGATTACTAAGGAGCATACTAAGGTATAATGAGCTAAGAAGGCTGTTATCCCATGAGTGCTCCTGACATTTATCCATAATAAGACAGAATATTTCCATTTGAGATGCAGCAATCCAGTCAGTTTTTGAATTGCCCCTTATCTTTACTAGTTATAATATGCGGTGGTAGTTTATTCCATGGGGTTACCACTCTCTGCATGTAGAAAGACTTCCTTCTATTTGTGTAAAATGTTTTTGGTCTTAATTGCAACAGGTGTTCCTTAGTACCTAGTTTATCATTTTTGAAGTGTAAATCTAGTTCACTTAAGAGATAGCTATCTTGTATTATAGCGTAACATAGCAATATACCTCCTCGTACTCTTCGTGTCTCTAGGGATATGAGGTTTAGTTTTTGTAATCGTTCTTCATAGGATACGTTTTTTTAAGTTATATATCATTTTTTTGCCTCTCTGAACCCTTTCTATTCTATTTATAGCACCCTTTATAATTGGTCCCCACACAGGGCTTCCATAGTCTAGTAGTGGTCTGACATATGATCTGTACAGGAGCATTATCACTCTCCCATTCCTACTTTTGAAGTTACGTTTTATAGCCCATAGTAGTCTCTTTGCTTTAGCAACTTGTGCATTACAATGCTTGCCATATGCTAGTGTTTTGGTGATTGTTATTCCCAAGTCTCTCTCCTCTTGTGACTCTATAAGAGATTTCCTATTTAGTTGATATGTGGCTTTATTGTTTTGTCTGCCTGGGTGTATAACACAGCGCTCATCAATGTTAGTTCATCCCTCAAGTTGTAGCCCATTTGGATATGTTAGCAAAGTCCCTTTGGAGTGACTTGACATCTTCTTGGATTTTTATAATGCCTGCGAGTTTAGTGCCATCAGCATATTTACTTAACCAGCTGGTAACCTGTTTACCCATGTCTGAAACAAATATCTGGAACAGGACTGGTCCAAGCACTAATCCTTGCGGCACCCACTAGTCACTGCCACCAGGTCTGATAGGTAACCATTTATGCTAACCCTCTGACTTCTTCCATCCAAGAAAAGCACAACAAAAAAGCTCCACAAGGCGAGGAGAGTGCTGGATATAACAGCAGGTCAGGACAGCGCAACAAATATCCACATTATTCAGGTTTCTTCATGTACAAAGCATCTTTAATGTTTAAAATCCAGACAAAAGCTTATCCGCCAACATCTGAATGACTGTTTAGTGATGTACCATGCAATTTATGTCTATTACTAATGTACTATATGTTCTTCTTTAGGGTGCAAATGAATCCATTTTGGTTTATCCAGCACTTGTAAGAATGAGAACTGATGAATTCAGTACTGCTGTGACATTCCTCAGATTCCATTCTTCTACACTGAAGTGGGAAATTAATTTTATTACTTATTCCATAGTATCTGCTACCCTGCATCAGTAAATTTTTAGGACTTTATTCATTATTTAATATTTATGGTTGGTTTGTTTGTATGAACACTATATATACGTTATATTAGCTGCGTCACTTTAAGAATGCTAGTGTATTTAAGGGTCCTTTGCACAGTAATTGCTAGCCTCCTGATGACACAAGTTCATTTGCAAAACCGGTAGAGGTCCTTTGTTCTTGATGCACATGTTGGCGGATAAGCTTTTGTCTGGATTTTAAACTTTAAAGCTGCTTTGTATATGAAGAAACCTGAGTAGTGCGGATATTTGTTGTGCTGTTCTTCCATCCAACCAACTTTGGATCCACTGTACAATTCTGTAGTCCATCTGTGTATCTATTAATTTCTGTATTATAGCTTTATGTGGTGCTTTATCAAAAGCCTATGCAAAGTCCAAATATAGACAAACCACGGCCCAGTCTCTATCTAGAGCAGCTGATATTTTCTCATAGAAACATAATAGGTCTGTTACACATGATCTACCCGAAGTGAAACCATGCTGTTTCCCATCCCTTAATCCCTGGCTGTCAATGTATTCATTTATTAAGTCCTTTATAATGGACTCCATAATCTTTCCCAGGACAGAAGACAAGCTAATCGGTCAATAGTTTGTGTAGTTCACTTTACTCCCCTTTTTGTGGACTGGTATTACTAGAGCTTCTAGCCACTCTGGTTGAACTTCATTTTTTGATATTGCTCTTGTGTATGATATTTTTAGTGGACATGCTATGATAGGTGATAGGAGTTTTAACAGTTTAGGAGATATGTTGTCCACCCTGCTGAGAGTGACATCTTTAAATGATCAATTTTCTTAATAATACACTCTTTGGTTGTTTATTTTTGTTTCTGAATTTTTCTGGATATCTCCTATGTATGGTTCAGTTTTAAAAAAAAAAATCAAAATAGGTATTAAATATGTTCGCTATGTCTTCTGGTTCCTCAGTAAGTCTGTCATTGACCATTATTGAACATAACCCACTTTTCGAGTTTTGGATTGAGTTTACATAGCTATAAAATTATCTTTAGTAGCATTATTTGCTAATCAGATTTCCATTTTTTGCTTATTTTTCTTTATTTTGTTTTTGCACATTTTAAGTATTGATCTTCCTGGACATAAGTCTCCACCACTCATTCACACTATTGGGATCTGCGCCGGAGGCACCAGGACCTATCGGGAGCAAACTTTTTGCTGGAGAGTCGGCGCCAGAGATGGAGCCGTGAGGAACGGTGCAGCGAGCCCTAGCTCACGCGGCAATGACTATCTCGGCGTCGACCCTCCAACCGCCTCAGTTCCTTTTTTCCTCGCCATCGAGTGCGCTTCAGTGACGACGTTGCTCGCCCGCTGGGAGTCAAACTTCAAACTAGCAGCATTGTTTTCAGTTTTGTTATTTTGTAGTATTATCTCGCTAAAGTATTGCTTAGTTTACTTTTATTTTTTAAAAAATAAAAGAAGTCTCAGCCTACTTTGACGGAGTCGACCTTGAGCAGGTCAGGTGACGGTAGGGAGACTTCGCATGAAAGCTGTTCAGTCAGTCGAGCTGGGTCCGGTCCGCCGCCTTCTCCGGAGGGGGGGTCTGACAACGGTCAGTCCAATGCCCGGGGGGATGGGCGGTCCCCCCCCGGAAGCATAAAAATAAACTGTCGCATTCTCGGCACCGTTCAGCCTCGAGCTCTTCTTCGGCCCATAGGTCTAAAAAGAGAAGGCATCACTCGAGGTCGCCCTCTGATATGTCTGTGCGTAGACGTTAGGTTATTGGGGCTAGTTGCCGGTCTCCTCCTTCGGAGTTGCCAACCTCTGCTTCTGGTAGCCAACGTCTTCGACATCAGAGCCCTACCCCACCCGCAGGTAGGTCTTCAGATAAGCAGTTTCATCAGTGGGCCGCTCTTATGGAGCAATGGGCTTGGAGGTTGGTTCAGCTACCTGGCTCGGTCTCTCGTGCGCTTTCGGGCTCATTAGGAGACCGGGTAGGGCGGTTGGATTTTCCTGGTCGCGCGGCACCTTCTTCGGTGCCGTCGACTCCATGCTTAGTGTTTCCCCACCTCACATGGCTACGGCGCAGAGGGCCACACCGATGCCCTTATCTCCTGCTCCTCTTCCTTCAAAACCTGTTTTTCGGAGTCTAGGGGTGTTTCCGGTGCCTTTGGCGCCGTGCGGCTTGTCGATGCCGTCCTCGGTGCCGGTGGTGTGCTCAGCGCCGTCCTCGGCGCCGTGTGGCTTCTCGGTGCCGTGCGCCTTCTCAGCACCGTCCTCAGTGCCTTGCGGCTTCTCGGCACTGTTTTCGGTGCCGCATGGTCCCTCGGTGTAGTTTTCGGTGCCAGGTGCTCCCTCGGTGTCGTTCTCAGTGCCGTGCGCCTCCTCGGCGCCGGGGGCTCTCGGGGCTCCCTCTGCTTTTCAGGACTCCTCCTTTCTCTCATTTCCTTCTTCCCTCTCTTCTGGTTTTCATTCCTTTCCTGTCCATACAGTCCCTCCTGGACTGTCAGGAGATGACATTGAGCCTGACCCAGACCTTCGGTTGGGTGATGAGGTGGACGAAGCAGGACCTATTACTGCTACAGAGCCTGTGGTTGAGGACCTATCATTCAAGTCTCTGCTGAAAAATATGAGTTCCACTCTCTCTCTCCAGACTACAGACATCGATCCTGGGAAATTGTTAAGACTCCAACACCTTCATGCCCCGGAGATCCCTACGGATTTGACTCCTCTGGTTCAGCCTTCCTTCGAGACGCTGTCTCAAATGGTATGGAATAATCCTGCTCTCACCCCTTCAGTGGCTAAATCCATAGATAGGAAATATTCAGCCCCCAAGGATCGTCCCATTTTGGCGTCTCAAGCCTTTGCGGATCTATTGTGGTTCTGGCAGAGAGGCGATAAGGTCGATTCTTCCTCAAACTACTACAGCTGACCTATTAACAAAGAATCTCGTAAGATAGACACCTTAGGTAAGAGAGTCTTTGCTGTTCTACCCTAAGTATGCGTGTTGCCAGTTACCAGGTTATTTCTCCCAGTATGAGTATATCCTGTGCACTCTGTCAAGCAGATGGTGGAAGCTCTTCCGGATCGGATGCAAAGCCAGAGCTTCTTCAAACCATTACCAGGGTATCATCTAACAACCACCAGGTTAAAGCAGCCATAGATGCTTTCGACACTGCTTCTCATTCAGCGGCTGCTGGTATTGCGCCACCGCCGTCATTCCTGGCTCGTACTTGGCGGGCTTCACGAATGACGCACAGCAGCAGGTAATGGCGTTGCCCTTTGATGGTGCATATCTTTTTGGTCCTCAGGTAGAGCAAGCTCTAGAAGCTACTCAAAAGACCAGGTCAGCCATTAAGTTGGCTCGACCCCCTCCTGCCCCCTTTCAAGGGCATGCCAATAAACGTCAGTTTCATAATCGTCAGTCCTTTCGAGGCAGAGGCAGAGTTTCCATAAAAACCAACCTGCCCAACCTCAGAAGAAGGCACAACAGAAAGCGCAAGGGCCCAAAGCGCCCAGCACTACCTTATGAATTGCTGGCCCAAGTCCCATCTCAGCTGCCTGAGGTGGACTTTTCCTCTCCGGTAAGAGGTCGTCTGATGTACTTCTACAACCAGTAGAAGTCCATAACCTCAGACAAATGGGTCCTCTGGATAATTCGCGAGGGGTATTCACTCAATCTTATGGAGACCCCTCCGAATCGTCCTCCCAAACGGCAGCCCAGGCTGTCGACCCTTCAGTCAGACCTTCTCGCTGCCGAGATTCAGGGCCTTCTAAACAACAGGGCAGTAGAAGTGGTGCCGCTGCATCAACGGAACACGGGGTTCTACTCCCATTACTTTCTGGTTCCAAAGAAGTCCATGGGAATGCGCCCCATTCTAGATCTCAGAAAGCTAAACAAATTTCTCCCCAGGGAGAAATTCAAAATGATTTCGCTAGGAACCCTGTTGCCTTTGCTTCATCAACATGACTGGCTAGCCTCCCTGGATATGCAGGATGCTTACCAGCACATTCCTAGTCACCCGAGGCATCACAAATTCCTGAGGTTTGTGGCTCTGGGGCAACATTATTAGTTCAGAGTCCTGCCCTTTGGGCTATCCTCAGCGCCGCGGGTTTTTACAAAGTGTTGTGCAGTTCTCGCAGCGCACCTCAGAAAGGTCGGAATACAGGTGTTCCCTTATCTGGACGATTGGCTTCTAGCAAGCCCTTCCAGGCAGGACTCTGAACGCTGTAGAGATGACCTCTCGCCTCCTCACGCCCATGGGAGTCCTGTTGAACCTCAAGAAGTCGCAACTGCAGCCCTCGCAGAGGCTCCTTTTTATAGGGACTCTTCTGGACACCTCCTGTGCGAAGGCTTTTCTTCCAGAAGACAGAAGGAAAGATATCCTTCAAATGGCTCATCACATCGGGGAGAACAGCTCAGTTACAGCTCTCTCGATGCAACGGATGCTAGGTCTCATGGCATCTTCAGTGTTCACTGTACCCCTAGCACATCTGCACATGAGAACCACTCAGTGGATGCTCAGTACTTAGTGGTCCCCAACCTCGCACCCGCAGTCCTATCTCATCAAGGTGACAGAACCTTTAAAGAGATCACTCACCTGGTGGTCTCAAGAGAGCAATCTCCTGGACGGATATCCTTTTGCTCCTCTGGACCATCAAATCTCCATTACCACGGACGCATCCCTAATGGGGTGGGGAGCTCACTGTCAGGCTCTCCACACTCAAGGTGTGTGGACTCAAGTCGAATCCCAGCTTCACATAAACGTCCTAGAAATGAGAGCCATCCTTTATGCGGTCCGAGTGTTGAAGGACATTCTCTGTCACAAGAACATTCTCCTTCAAACGGACAACAAAGCAGTGATGTATTACATCAACAAGCAGGGCGGTGCTCATTCTTACCCCTTGTGCAGGGAAGCAATGAGGGTATGGGAATGGTGCTTGGAGCACAAAGCTCTAATTCAAGCGGTCTACCTACCGGGAATACAAAACGAGCTGGCAGACCGTCTCAGCAGAACAGAGACAGATCCTCACGAGTGGTCACTCGACTCAACCATAGTTCAGTCACTATTCGAAGAGTGGGGAACTCGAGACCTGGACCTTTTTGCAACCCCACTCAATGCAAAACTGCCTCTCTTCTGCTCTAGAAATCCAGGGCCTGGCATTTTCTGTCAGGATGTGTTCAGGCTGCAGTGGACAAAATGCTTTCTTTACACGTTTCCTCCTCTTCCTCTAATTCAGAGGGTGCTCCTCAAGTTCGAATCAATCCCAGGGGGACAAAATGATTCTCATTGCTCCCTTCTGGCCTCGACAGCTGTGGTTTCCACTTCTCAACAGTATGTTGGCAGTCCCTCCGAGACCTCTTCCCCTACAGATGAACCTTTTGACTCAGGGACCTGTGGTTCATCCCAACCTGAGATCACTTCACCTTCACGCTTGGCTCCTGAAGAAGTAGAAGTAAACCGGTTCAATGTCTCTCGTAGGGTTTCAGATATTCTTCTGGCTGCTCGGAAGCCAGCCACCCGGAAAACTTACACAGCTAAGTGGAAGCTTTTTTCGCTCTGGTGTGCAAAGTCCTCTTTGAATCCCTTTTCCTGTCCACCAGATAAGGTTCTTGAGTACCTCTTGGACCTCTCAAATTCAGGTCTGCAGTACTCTACAGTCAAAGTTCACCTTAGTGCCATTTCAGCATATCATGAGCCATTTTTTTCCTTAACGCTAGCTCAATTACCTGTGGTTAAGAGATTTCTTAAAGCAATTCTGCATACCAGACCTCCTACAAGACGTCCAGTTGCAGTCTGGGACATTAATCTTGTGCTAGACATGCTCACTCGGAAACCTTTCAAACCTCTGGCCACCTGTGAGCTAAAATTTCTCACCTGGAAGACTGCCTTCCTAGTGGCCATTACCTCAGCTCGCAGGGTCTCTGAGATACATGCCCTGGTCACAGATCCTCCGTACACTGTGTTCCATAAGGACAAAGTAGTCCTTCGGACCCATCCGAAATTTCTTCCTAAGGTTGTGTCAGACTTTCATCTAAACCAACCTCTAGTCCTTCCCTCTTACTTTTCGGACTTCCAAAATGAAGGAGAACGATCTCTTCGTTCTTTGGATGTTAAGAGAGCTTTGCATTTCTATCTAGATAGAACCAAGGATTTTCGCAAAGCCCAGCAACTGTTTGTCTCCTTCAGCGAGACTCGGCTGGGTCAACCTGTCGCTATCAAATGTATTTCAGCATGGTTAGTGGCATGCCTTCGACACTGCTATTCCATGGCGCAGGTTAAGTTGGAGGGTAGGGTTTATGCTTACTCTACTAGAGCGGTCGCGGCATCCCTAGCAGAAATTCGCAACATGCCCATTGCAGACATTTGCAATGCAGCCACCTGGAGCTCAGTGCATACTTTCGTTAAACATTATGCACTGGATGTCCATGCCAGACAACATTCTTCCTTTGGCAGAGCCATCCTTAATGGACTTCTGTCCTAGAAACGTGAGCTCTTGGTCTCTCCTGCCGCCCTCTCGGGGGATTATTAGCTCGGTACTCTCCCAATAGTGTGAATGAGTGGTGAAGACTTATGTCCAGGAAGATATGAAAATTACGTACCTACCATAATTCTTGATCTTCTTGGACGAGTCTCCACCACTCATTCACACGCTCCACCCTCCGTCCCCCGAGCTCACCTCTGTTGTTGGTCTTCACTCCCTCAAATCTTTAGGCTATGAAGACTTCTTTTTTGACCCTTCTTATACAGGTCGCCCGGACTATCTTATGTCCATTTTTTAGGTTAGGCTACCCTTCTAGGTTAGTTACGCTGCACCTCCTTGGTAAAAAAGGTACTGAGGTGGTTGGAGGGTCGATGCCGAGATAGTCATTGCCGCGCGAGCTGGGGCTCGCGGTGCCATTCCTCGCAGCTCCATCTCTGGCGCCGACCCTCCAGCAAAAAGTTTGCTCCCGATGGGTCCTGGTGCCTCCGGCGCAGATCCCAATAGTGTGAATGAGTGGTGGAGACTCGTCCAAGAAGATCAAGAATTACGGTAGGTACATAATTTTCATTTTTGTATTTTGGCCGGTTATATTCAGTTTTGCTTTTATTATACTGGTCAAATAGGCGCCGTTTTTTCTTTAGTAATTTTTTGATGCTGTTTGTTAGCCATTTAGGTTTTATGCCTCTATTATTGTATTTCTTTTTCTTTTTGATATATTATTCACATATCGTGAATATATGGATTTTAATTATATCCCACATTTCACTGGTGGATGTTTTTTTAGCTCAGCTTCCCAATTAATTTTGTATAGTTCTTCATGTATTTTTGTAATATTTGCTGTTTTATAGTTGTAAATTTCCATGCACTCTTTATTTATTTGTATACATTCTTGTAATTCAAAATACACAGTACTATGGTCACCATTTGCCAGTGGTGCCTGTACTTTACAGTTTGTCACATTTATCTCATTTGAACTTAATACAATATCTAAAATATTCTCTCCTCTGGTTGGGTTGGTGACATGCTGTCTTAGGCCTAATAGTTACATTTTATTAAGAAATATATTAATTACTATGACAGATTGTCGGTATCATGTAATTTGGGTGAAAAAAAAGAGCAAAAGCAATTTCAGTGAGGGCATTTCAGCGACTGCAAGTACAGCACCCATACATATGGGTGAGCCCCAAAACAGCGAAAAATGCTTACCCCCTCTTCGAGGTGCTACAACCTTGGAGTTGGTTATTATAGTAAGGGGTTGCAGGGGCAAAGCCCCCCGCAAAGGGGTGTGTGCAGGGCCAAGCCTCCCACAGGAAAAACAATTGCAAATTGTCGCCATTTCAGTGCTTGCCCATATGTATGGGTGCTGTACTTGCAGTAGCCGAAATACCCTCACTAACATTTCTTTCGCTCTTTTTTTTTTTCCACCCAAATCACACTGAACTTTGATTATCCCTGCCCTTTTTTCCCCAATCAACATCACCATAGTTCAGGTCTCCCATGAAGACCACATTGCCCAACTCATAAGCCTTCTCAAGCTCAACAGTTATTTCCTCCGTGATCTCAATGCTGCTATTAGGTGGTCTGTAGCACTGGCCAGCTATAAGGTTTTTATTCCTGGCTGTTTCAATTTTGATCCATAAGGTTTCGGTGCTATTGTTTTCCTTTTTTATTTTATAATTGATGTTTTGGAATTAATCTGATTTGATACATAAGCTGCTATTCCTCCTCCTCTTTTTTTCAGTCCTATCTAAATGAAGTAGATGATTGCCTTGGATATTTTTATTCCAGTTGTTGTCCTTAGTCCACCAAGTTTCAGTTCTGAAAGCCATATCTGCTTACCATTTGGTTTCAGTAATGTTTCAAGTTCCTCTTTCTTTTTATTTAAGCTTCTAGCATTTACTAGGTGACAATGTAACACTCCAGATTTGGGTATTTTCATTTTGCCTTTACCCGTAGTACCAAGTTTATTTTCTTTCAGTTCTGACCCCACCCCAACCCCCCTCGTGGTCAGTTTAAATCTTCCATTGAGATAGCACTGACAATCAGTTTAGCCAATGTGTTTGTACCAGTTATGTTCAAATGTAAGCCGTCTTTTGAGTATGATTGTTTCTTCTGATAGAAAGTTTCCCATGAATCTATAAACATAATACCCTCCCTTGAGCATCTGTTCTGTAGCTGAATATTTATGCGTTGAATAGTATTCTTTTTTTTGCATGTCCCTTTAATATAGGCAAAATGCTTGAAATCACTGGCTTCTGCCCCTTACTAGCTATTAGCCTGCTTAGATCCATATAATCATCTGCAATATTTTTTTCATGATGCTTCCTCACATTGTTTATGCCTACATGTACCACTACTGTTTGAGTCTTAGGTTGTTTCTCCATTTCTTTAGGCAAAATATCTTCGACATCTCCCACGCTTGCTCCCGGTAAACAGTTCACTTCCCTGTTTACTTTATCAGTCCCTCAAATGGTGCTATCAGTTCTGCGTAGAATAGAGTCTCCAGTGACTAGAAATGTATGTTCTGATATTTTTTCCCCAGTGTCTTTTCTAAGTTCTAGTGGAGTATATCTATTTTGTAAAATTAGTTCATTTCCTAGTGCTTTACGACCCTTTTGGGGGGCATTTTTCACACAACAGTCCAGTCTGGTACATTTATCTCATCCTGTTCAGTTTCAGAGTCTAATTCTATCTCTCTCACCCCTGTTTACACCTGTAATTGAGTCTCATTTTCTTTTATCCTTTTGTTCAATGTCTATAGTTTTGAGAGCTGTTTCCCTTACTTGTTCCTTTAAAGTGTTTATCTCCATCAATAAGGTACCCATTTCTAGACACTTCTGGCAGATAAATTTGTCAGGGGTTTGCTCAATGTCTTCTGTGTTATACATCTGGCAGTTGCAACATTTTACAATAGTACCATCATTACTAAAATAGGAAATTTTCTGATGGGTTATAGGTCTCCATGTTTCTTAATGACAGTATACCCAATTTGGTTTGAGATATCACACCCTAACAGTCCCCTAGATATTAATATATGTCTATATAATTTGAAGCAGTACTTACTTACAGTATGGACGTCTATAGTTTCCTTCCCTTGTCCCCGCAGGACACGCAAGAAGCACCAAATGCGCATGTCTCTGCGCACGATGACCGTGCGCTTGCCCCACTCAAGTTTTGCCTGCTCGCTCTGGGTGCTGTTTAAGTAGGCTGTGACCCAGAAGGCAAGTCACATGACTACCAGCCCTGACGAGCGCACCACCAACAAAGTACAATTTGCCCCAAGAAAAGTATATTTCAGTAAATGTTATCACTGTGGACGTCTACAGCCTGTCAGTTATTATTTGTTTTCAGTTATTTATTTTTGGTTTTACGGAGTTGTAGTCCGCGCCTAGTGGACTACCCTCCCCAGACTACTTCCTGTATTTGCTCTCCCAAATCTGTTGCCTAGCAACTAGCAACTGAGCTCCCTAAACACAGACACAGCTTCCCACAAAAAAATATTGCTCAGCAAATAGTATATTTAAATAGATTTGATGCTGTCACACAGCCCACAACACTGCCACACAGCCTGCAGTCAGTAAATGCTGAATATTTGGATGGGGTGGACCTCTACCACATGGAACATGATCCAAACTTTGTTCCATGACTTCTTTTTTTTATTTCTAGCCATTATAAGGATCACCTAACCTCCCACATGGGGGACCCCCCCACTTCCCAAAAACAGAAGACAAGCATATGTATATACTGAATGGCCTAGCTGGTTGTTCAACCAGCACCACCGTAGTTACTAAAGAGGTAATGATAATGAAATAGGGCAATATGTACTGAGGACAAACGTAAGGTATATGACAAGCTGGGTAGGGGAGAGCAAAATAGGCAACAAGGAAACAGTGATAACAGTGATATACCATATTCTTATAATGTATGGTAAGTGCCTATTAACCACCATAATCAGCAGTCACACAGCTTTGTTATGCACTGTTTAGAATTTTAAAAGTTGTTAACCACACTTCGGAACTTCCAAACAGTGGCATAACAAAAAAGAATGCACCAGAGTTCCATAATTCTCATACATAGAATGCAAACAGTGTTTTTTTTGACCATACACTATAAAAAGATGATGGCTGGGGATCAGGTGACAACCACACTGAAATCACCTCTTGTGGTTGCTAGGGCTACAGTAAACCTCTCGAGCTGTGCTCTCGAGGTTTACCATGTTGCCCTAGCAACCACTCGAGATGATTACAGTGTGGTTATCACCCGATCCCCAGCCAGTATCCTCTATATTATACACACTGTTGATTTTGATAAACACACGTTGCAGAAATGTATAGGGTTGAGCACCTGAAGTAATAATGTGAAACTTCCTCTAAGCTGTTTATAACTCAAGGCAAATTGTGTCTGTATTGCTGCTGTTTCTATACAAAACTAATAAATAATTATTTAAAAAAAAAGAAGGAAATGTTTTTCACCATAGTAACATCTGTTCTTCTAAAGTATTTGAACTGCCAGTCAAACTATCATTCCCCACCTCCAGTTTTTTGCATAGGGTAATTAGGGTCTTCAGAATCATTGTATTATTGTTAATGCTAGAGCTTTTAATGATTGTTTTTGTTTCTCTGTCTCATTAAAAAAAGTTTTAATGTAGAATTTGAACGATCATTAAATTATTTTCTCAAAAAAAAGCCTCGAGTTCCCTGGCTTCTTCAGTTCAGGATCTGCCATTGAAATGCTGAAATGCTCATGGCCAGCACAGTGTGAGAGAATGTTCTGGGCATGTAGAGGATGCATAAGTTAGACTGGCAGTTATAATTCATTAGGAGAATTTATTTTACTGTGGTGATTAACTCTTCCTTCTTTGAACTGATCTGACAAGAAGGCTGTTTAAGTATGAGTGGTGGAGACCCTGAACACATTTATATATATGGGTATATATGGGTGGCCCATCTGAGCTTCCTTCTTGTGCCTGGAAGAATGCCAAATTCACAACAGAGTGTGCATTGATGACCAGAATCACACACATGTGAAAGCTGGCGTGTATTGTTAAAAGCAACAGTAATTCTCATATTGGTTGTCCTGTAGATTTTGTTCCAATATTTGAAGGCTGGGAGTGAGGATTGCTGTAACAGGACCTTCCAAGTATTTAGGTTAAGACAGTTATTAACACAGCTGTAAGCTATAAAAGGCTTACCTCTGTTCAGTGAGCCCATTATCTGCAGAAGCACAGTATATGCTAAAATGAAATCATTTTCTTCTGTAGTGTTTTCTTATGGATTCCTAAAACTGAAATTATGCAAATACTGCACTGGGCTTACACTTGCTGCTGACCTTTAATGTGAATATATGAATTTTTTTTACAGGAACTGGTTAAGCAGTGCTGCACACAAGTCAAAGAGCTGCTACTCTCCATGCCAGAACTAAACCCCATAACTGAGGTACTTTTCATTTCGTAGCATTAGCTTTGTTGTACTTATTCTTGAGCCATACATGTGATGCACACAATAATCACTCCGTTCTCTCAGCATCCGTTCTCTATGTGGCATTGTCTATGTTGTTGCAGCATGTCCAGGTCTCCAGGAACAAGTGAATATGCTGAGCAAAATGATGATTGGTAGAGCAAAATGACCACTGGTCTTCCATTCAGAAGCCAAACATATACCCAAAGTGAATCACTTTTTTTTAAATCTGTTTTGTCATCCCCTGGCTCACCCAACAGCAGCCTCTCTTCCCCCTGCCCCATCACCGACCTCATGGATTTACTGGATATCCACCATTTTCCTAGGGCCACGGTAGTGGTGGATGACCTGTCATGTTGGTCATGCATAGGCCTGTGGGAGATGCTGGCACAACAGTAGATGAGGGGATCTTCCAGGAATCAGTTTTCACAATTGATTCCCACTGCTGGGTTTCAGCAGTAGGACCCAGTGTGAGCAAGAACTTTTCAGAGGGCTGGCACCAAGATAAGCAGCACACGTGTGTGGCTCCATGAGTGAGCGCACAAGGTCTCCTGACTACTTCAGTCCCAGCCCCCAACTGCCTCAGTTCCTTCTTCCCTGCCATCGAGTACACATCAGAGTTTCATCACTGGTCTGCCAAAAGTCAGAACTTCACATCTATGTGAAAACAGCATTCAGTTCTTCTCTGTTTTAGTGTTTAAAGCTAGAGTTTGTTATTTTTGTGTCAGTTTAGTATATTTTAACCAAAATTTTTCTGTCAGTTTCTCTCAGCCCTGCCAAGCGTCAATGATCAAAGGCCATGGAGGATTGGAGGATGGTAGAGAGCCTGCTCAACTAAGCTGCTTCAGCAGTGGGACTATATCAAGTTCACTTTCTCCATCAGGGAAGGGTTTTGACCATGGGTGGTTCAATGCCTGGGAGGAAGGACAGTCTTCCCAGAAGCATGAGTGTGGGCCTATCTCTGATCCTGGTTGGGGTCTCACCATCACTCAGTCTCTATTTCCTCCTCTACCTGCTAAAGGGGAAGAAATGGTACCACTTCAGGTTGCCCTCTGCAAGGTCTGCCATAAGGTCTCCAGCCTCTATGGACCAGAGACCCTCACCATTACCTTCAGTGTGACTGGGGGCCTCTGTTCCAGGAGGTTGAAGTTTTAGGCCCGGAGTCTCTTTTTGTCTGTAAGTGGGAACTTCAGTGGGCAGTTCCACCACTGGGCAGCTCTTATAGAGCAGTGGATGCAGCATCTAGCCCATGTGCCTCTGCTAGCGGAACCAGTCCCTGGCCCCTTGGGGCCAATAGAACTGGAAATGTGGGCAGAGCCCTCAGGCCGAGAAAGGTGTCTGGCTCTGGCAACAGACCTTGGGGTCTTTGCTGGTAACCACGACACTGACTCCTGTCCTATTGGCCACACCGTCATCCCGGGTCAGGATGGAGCCAGCCACAGTGCCATTGCCAGTCACTCCAGTGCTGGCTGAGTCATCAGTGCTGGATGTGGCGCCATATGGGTTCGCAGTACTGGGGCTTCCCTGGTGCCATATCTGGTGCTAGTTTTGGCTCCACCTGTGGCACTGGTCCCTCACCCTTCAGGGCTGGAGCCAGTGTCACTGGTGTTGTTACAGTTGCATGCTGGATTGTAGGGCCTGTGACCCTGCCATCTCACTACCCTCCTTATGATGGGGTGTAGAGGGGGATGAGTCAGACCCTGACCTCATTTGCTCTGAAGGTGGTGATGATGACTATACCTACAGCCCAGAGACCTCGGATCCAGTTTCTGTGTCTGTGCTCAAGAGGATCTTCTTTTCCAAACTCTGCTCAGAAATGTGCACTCAGCATCTGACATGTGCCTAATATGTCTGTCAGTTGGTTACTACAATTCCATTGTACTAGATACCTTGTCTGATGCGGTTTGACAGAGACTTGCTTTGGTGGCAGCTGCCCCCAAGCAGGCAAATGTAAATACACTGCTCCCAAAAATAAGCCAGTGTATGTCACTCAGCCCATAGCTGATACAATTGTTCTTTTTGTTGAGAATGACAAGTATTGTCCCCAAAGAGGTCACTGCATGCATCATTTATAGGGAATTGTGCAAGATTAACACCATGGGCAAGCAAGCTGATGCTGCATCCACCTTGGGCATGAGGATAGCTAGCTACCAAGAGCATTTCAAACAACATGAAGTCTTGCTGTATTCTGACAATAGCAGTGAGTCCCAACCTTCGAACTGCCCCGGAGATGAAAGAGTTAACTTTCCATGCCAGGCATGGAACGCTGAGCTCGAGCTCAGTTGAGACTCTGTCTGTTGCTGTTTAAACTCAAACCGTCAGATTCTTTACTCCGCCTCACTGAACAGTCGCTCCAGAGATTTCTCCTTCTGCTTGGTTCAATTTGTCGGTTAAAGTACCGCTTTTCTTGATTTTCGACCGAATTTAAACTGTAACCTGTCAGTTCAGTCTCTGTCTGTGGTATTTGTGAGTACTAGATAGGTTTATATTATTTTCTATTCTGTGTAGAACTTGTAAGCGGTTCATCGGTTCGGTTTGAACCGATCAAGTTGTTAAAAAATCTTTATTTGTACTTCTAGTGTGTGGTTACCGGTTCTTATCGGTTCTAAAAAAAACGGATTTTATTACGGTTTTTTTCCACGACCGCTAACACGGTCAGGAACCGATAAGAGGGTCTTGCCTGGCGGATTGCCATTAAAAGGGTAAGTTTGGTTAGGACTGGCACAATGTCTGAGAAACCCAAAAGAAAAACCGGGCCCACTGGGTTTCAACACTGCAGTGTGTGTGGGGAGGTCTTTGCTAAGGCTGACCCCCACACCACCTGTGTTTATTGTCTGGGGTTTGATCACCTCAATGCAGACTGCCAGATTTGTAAAAATTTTCCTGCAGCTACCCTAGAAAAGAGAGTTGGTAGGCTCAGGGAAAGGGAGGCCAAAAAGTCCACTGAACCGGATGGCCAGCCCGGTTCGGTTCATACCGAACCAGAAGGAGTGCCCTCTGACCAGGGCGAGACTTCTTCGGGCAAAAGGAGAGCCGATTCTGAGGAGTCGGTTCCGGCTAAGAGAACAAGAAAGGAAAAATCAGCTGGTGTGGATCCAAAACTTTCTTCTCCAACCGCTGAAGAAATAGCCAAAGCGATAAAAATTGTGCAGTCGCTTTCCCCGGTTCCGACCGAATCGGCACCATCAGGGAGGTGCTCGGTTCAGCCGGTTCCACTGGTTCAAGATTATGATTTAGAGGAATATTATGAACCGGAGGAGGAGGAAGAGGAGTATGAGGAAAGTGAATGTGGTTTTGAAAGTCTGGATGTGCCCACTGACCCAGACATCTCCCCAGACAGACCTTCAGGAGTGTCTCCTCCTAGGCTTTCTGAGTCCCCCTCCCATTTCATGTTTTATAAAAAAGTGGCTGAAACCCTCCAGCTTCCTATGGAAGAAGCTGTGGATGACCAGGAGGAGCCTGACTACGTGGAAATGATGGATATCCCAGAGTCTAGGAGGCTGTCTATTCCCTTACACAAATCTTTTGGGAAACAGACATTTAAGATTTTAAAGACTCCTAATACTATACCTCCTGTGGATAAAAGAATGGACAAGAGGTATACATTGTCAGGCTCAGATATGGAGTTCCTTACACAACAATGCAGCCATGTTGGGGTAGTGCAGGCTGCAGCCTGTGATAAGGCAGATGTTCCCTTGGCTTCACCCCCAGACAAGGACTCTAGGAGGATTGATGCCATGGCAAAGAAACAGTACATGGCAGCGTCCTTGGGACTCAGACAGGCCAACTATATGGCCTATACTGCTAGGTATCAAAATCCAGATGGGACACTGTCATGGCTTTAGCAAAACAGGTCTCTGGCCAGCTGCCAAGGAGCTGGAGCAGGTGGCTGCTGATGGTATTGAGGCATCCAAGGTGCAATTCCATGCTGCAGTGGACTCCAATGATGTGTCATCTAGAGTCATGGCTACATCTGTGGCCCTTCGAGATGGCTTGGCTCAGATGTACTAGCCTGTCACAGGATACCCAGACTAAGGCCAAGGATTTTCCTGTTGTGGGTAATTCTCTGTTTGGGGAGCAAACAGAGAATTACATGAAGAAAATGGACGAATATAGGACCACCTATAGGAGTGCACAGGCCAAGGAAAGGCAGGCCACTCCTCAGAGGCAGCACCCCAGGGGCAGGGGCAGGCTTTTTCATAGACCTTTCTACCAAGCCCAGGCCTCCTCTTCTGCCTATGCTCAGAGGGGGTTCTTTAGAGGGAGAGGCAGAAGGAGTACAAGCAGACCTGCTTCCATCCCTCAGCTAAAACCCCCTGCCAAACAGGCACCCTGATGGGTTTGCTAGGGCCGATTCTCCACTACCTGAAGGGGGCAGGCTGGCTTACTTTGTCCAGGACTAGGAGTCTCTAACATCAGACAAGTGGGTCCTGGAAGTAGTAAGCCAGGGACTGGTTCTCAGCTTCAAAAAATTTCCAAAGCTGAGAACCAGATCCTTTCCACCTGCAAATCCCTCAGAGGCACTTGCCCTAGAGGCAGAGGTCTGTTCCCTTCTGGCTCTCAGAGCTGTGGAAAGGGTTCCACCCCTACATCAGGGCAAAGGATTGTACTCCAGGTACTTCCTTACCCCAAAAAAGACAGGAGAATGGCGGCCCATCCTGGATCTCAGATACTTAAACAAGCACCTTTTAAAACCAAAATTCAAAATGGTGACTCTGGGAATTATTCTACCCTCTCTAAGGCCAGGGGACTGGCTAGTGTCCCTGGACCTCAAGGATGCCTACTTCCATATTCTCATCAGAAGCTCTCATCGAAAGTACTTCAGGTTCGAGCTGCCCTCAGGACATTACCAGTTCAGAGCAATGCCCTTCGGTCTAACCTCTGCTCCAAGGGTGTTCACAAAATGCCTGGCAGTAGTAGTTGCTTCTCTAAGAAGGCAAAGGATTGCCATCTTCCCATACCTGGACGACTGGCTCATAGTAGGCCTGTCCCCAGACCAAGTCAAGTTACACCTACAGATAACTCAGCAACTGCTCACCTCTTTGGGTTTCCTTCTGAATCTTTCAAAGTCAGTTCTAGAGACTGTTCAGCTCCTCACCTTCATAGGTGCAGAGCTGGATACAGAAAGGGCCAGAGCTTTCCTTCCCCTGGACAGGGCAAGGACCCTTATCACACTGGCCTCCTCATTAACCCTGCAGGTGTCTCGACCAGCAAGGCATTTTCTGCAGCTCCTGGGGCACATGGCTGCTTCCACAGCAGTGGTGCAGGGAGCAAGATTTCAGCTGAGGGACATTCAGTTCCATTTGAGAGCCTTTTGGTCTCAAAGAAGGACCCTCTGACCAAATTGATCCCAGTGACTCGAACCCTGATCCAGGCCTTACAGTGGTGGCAGGATCAGAACAATCTAAGACAGGAAGTTCCCTTTGTCACTCAGTCCCACTCTTTAATCCTTACTACAGATGCCTCCCTCTTGGAGTGGGGGGCTCACTTGGGCGATCTGACTACCCAGGGGTTGTGGTCCCCTCAGGAATCTCTGCTTCACATCAATCTGTTGGAACTCAGGGCAGTATTTCTAGCACTTCAAGCTTTTTCCAAATCTGTTCAGAACAAAGTTATTCAGGTCAGAACAAACAATACCACTACAATGTGGTACATCAACAAGCAAGGAGGCACTCGGTCTACGGCCTTGTGCACGGAAGCAATGAAGTTGTGGTCTCTGGCTTATTCCCTGAACACCTCCCTCACAGCAGTACACCTCCCAGGCAAGGACAATGTCCTGGCAGATGCTCTCAGCAGGATATCTCAGGGCCATCACGAATGGTCACTGAATCCCCTGGTCTTGGAGGTGATTTTCACCAGATGGGGCACCCCACAGATAGATCTTTTTGCAGCCCCAGACAATCACCAACTTCCCCTTTTCTGCTGCAGGCCCCCAGTGTTGGGCTCAGTCCCTCTGGATGCCTTAGTTCTCAGTTGGGAAGGGAAGTTCCTGTATGTTTTTCCCCCCTTCTCTCTCCTGTTCAAAGTGCTAGTCAAAATCAGGTCTCAACCCTGCAAGGTGATCCTGATTGCTCCAGACTGGGCCAGACAGCCCTGGTATCCTCTCCTGTTGTCCTTAGCAGTCCATCTTCCCCCTGTCTCTTCCCAGGAATTACAACCTGTTAACCTGTGCTCAGGGGAGGGTTTGGTACCCGAATCTCAAATCTCTCAATCTCAAGGCCTGGCTCTTGAAGAGTTAGAGTTTGCTGATTTACACCTCTCCCAAGGTGTAATGGATATTCTGAAGGCTTCTAGGAAACCTTCCACCAGGACTACTTATAATTCCAAGTGGAAAAGATTTTCCATATGGTGCTCTGGAAGGCATATTTCCCCAGAGTCTGCTGATCTGCCCACAGTCCTTGATTATATGGTCCATTTGAATAGCTTGGGCCTTAGACCAGCTACACTAAAGGTGCATCTGGCAGCTGTTTCTGCTTTCATTTCAGCAGGTAAGCCCTCTTCTCTATCAGCTCACCCTGTATTCTCTAAGTTTTTCAAGGGATTGCTTCATACCAACCCTCCATTCAGGGACCCTGCCCCTGCTTGGGACCTTAACGTTTGCATTGCTCAGCTTATGCAACCCCCCTTTGAGCCTTTGTCTTCAGCAGAGCTTAAGTACTTGACTTGGAAAACTGTGTTCCTGGTAGCCATCATTTTGCCAGACGCATAGTGAGTTACAAGCCCTGTCAGTGGAGCCTGATTTTATCTCCTTCCATAGAGATAAGGTGGTCCTCAGGACTAACAGGAAGTTTTTGCCTAAGGTGGTTTCAGATTTCCACCTTAACCAATCTATGTCTCTTCCTGTGTACTTCACTGACCATTCCTTCTCTGGTGAGAGGAGGCTGCACTGTTTAGATGTGAAAAGAGCCCTTAGCTACTACATAGAATGTACCAAGGGTCACAGGTTTGACTCCCTCCAACTGTTCCTCACTTATGGTGAAGTTGGTAAAGGGAAACCTGCCACTAAAAGATCCATTGCCAGGTGGATTGTCTCTTGTATTCAATTTTGTTATGAAAAACTGGGTAAGGTTCCACCCTCAGGCCTGAGGGCTCACTCTACCAGAGGTACAGCTGCTTCCCTGGCTGCTGCCAGGGATATTCCTATTCTAGAGATATGTCAAGCAACTACCTGGAAAACAGTTCACACTTTTACCAAGCATTACTCCTGGATATCCAGGCTAGGAGTGATGCTCGGTTTGGCACAGCTGTGCTTCAGAGCCTATTTCCTAAGTAGGTTCTGTCCCTCCTCCATGGAGGTACTGCTTGGTAGTCTGCTATTGTCAGAATACAGCAAGACTTCATGTTGTTTGAAGAAAAATTACTCACCTTAGTAATGTTGTTTCTTCTAATGGAGTCTTGCTGTATTCTGACCTCCCCCCCTGCCTTCCCCTCTCAGAACCTCTGTTTTTGGGATGTGGGTGTGCAGTGGCAGTATTGGCACTCAGGAGGTGCCCCACCTTGTTGTTTTCACCCCTTTTCTCTTTGGGTGAGTGGGTGTTGTGTTTTTTCATTTTTTGGGTCTCCTGACTTGAGTCTTTGTTTTGGGACCAAACAATCTGTATTTATATTTAGTAGCCAGTTGGCTAGTGTAGGTTTACAGCTTCCACACAGGACCTTAGTGAGTTTAGCTTGTAAAGATCTGACGGTTTGAGTTTAAACAGCAACAGACAGAGTCTCAACGAGCTCAAGCTCAGCGTTCCATGCCTGGCATGGAAAGTTCACTCTTTCATCTCCGGGGCAGTTCGAAGGGTGGGACTCACTGCTATTGTCAGAATACAGCAAGACTCCATTAGAAGAAACAACATTACTAAGGTGAGTAATTTTTTCTTGTCTAGTATGGGTATGCCTCTTGGGGTAAGCTGCAGTCTCTGGTGGAGTCTGCCAGATTCAAGGCTAAACAAGATACAGTATTCTGCTGACCGTAAAGCAAGGTACTGTGTACAACAGAAACCAGCTTAAACCCTCTTGGATGCCTTCAATGTTGCATTCTCATTCTGCTGCAACATGCATTTGTACTGGGCAGCATCCTTGGCTGCAGACTGCTACCTTCACTGTGGACATCCAGCAATAGATGATGTATGTTCCCTGGCTGGAACTCACCTGTTCGGACAGTAGGTGTAACAGTCTGTTAAGGCATTGGATGAACCTAGAACAACCCTCGAGACCTCCAGGCTGCTGCCACGAGTCGTACAAAGTGCTTGTAGTGCTACTGCACACCTGAAGAAGTTAGGACCCCCAATTCTTCCCGTACTTGGACAATGGCTAACTTCAAGCCTGTCCAGACAAGAAATGGAACAGGCAGTGCCAATGTTTCTCAGTTTCTGACTTCAATGGGGATCTTGTTGAACTTCAAACAGTCTCAGCTACAACTCTCTGAGCAATTGCTGTTCTTAGGAGATCTTCTAGATTAACCCACGTTTGGGCTTTCATCCAGAGAGCAGGCTACAAGCAATTGTGCAGATAGCATGCCACATCATGGAGTGCAAAACTGAGCGAGACCATTCCATGTAACACATGTCGGGTCATATATCCTCCTCAGTGTTCACAGTTCCCATGGCATGCCTGCACATGAGGAGGGCTCAGCGGATGTTCAGTGTGCAGTAGTCACAATCATCGCACCCTCAGACTTACCCCATTCTGGTGAACAGGCCCTTGATTTGGTCTCTTTCATGGTGTTCAGTGGAGGACAACCTACCTTCAAGGCTTCACATTCTCCCACCCGGTGCCTCAGGTGACTCTCTCCACAGATGCCTCCCTGTTAGGGTGGGGGACCCACTGTCAGGTCCTCCAAACACAAGGTGTTTGGGACCCGTAAGAGACTCATCTCCACATCAATATTTCGGAGATGTGAGCTGTTTTCATACATTCTGAAAGCCCTAATGGGCCTAGTCAGCCACAAATCAGTCCTCCTCCAGACAGACAAGAAGTCTGTCATGTTCTACTTCAGCAAACAAGAAGGAACACACTTTTACCCTCTCTGCAGGGAGGCGATGAGAGTGTGGGTATGATGTCTGGATCAGAATATCCTGCTCCAAGCAATCTATCTGTCAGGAGTTCAGAACACTCTGGCAGACTAGCTTATTCGACAAGTGGGGTACTCCAGATCTGAGTGTTTTTGCGTCCCCACTCAACGCCAACTGCCTCAATCCTGATTTGATTCATCTCAAGAGATCCTGGACGTGGCATTTTCAGGATGCATTTTGACTGCAATTGCAAATCTGTTATGTATGCATTTCCTCCAGTCTCTCTCCTTCAGAGAGTACTGCTCAATTTGGAGGTGCAAGTGGACAAGATGATACTAGTGCCCCCTGCTGGCCCTGTAGCTATGTTTCCTGTGTTGAACAGACTTCAGTCAACAACCAAGGACTCTTACCACTCAGGATGGACTTAGACACAGGGTCACCTTAGTCCATCCCTAGCTGCACACAAAGTGAACAGGTACAAGGTACTGTATCTCAGAAGGTCTGTGAAATACTTTTGGCCACATGTAAGCCTTCCGCTAGGAAGACATACAGAGCCAAATGGAAAAGATTTTTCCATCTAGTGCTCCAGAACTTGCATGGATCCTCTTTTACTGCCAACAGACAAGGTTTTGGAGTACCTGCTGGACCTTTCCGCTGCTGGTCTACAATATTCCACAGTATAGGTCTATCTGTGTACTATTCAGCATACCACAAACCCATCAGTACCATTGACATGGCACAACTGCCACTGTTCCAGAGTTTCCTCAAGGGTTTTTACTGACAAGGCCTCCCACCAGGAAGCCAGTGGCTGCCCAGGTTATCAGCCTTGTACTAATAGTCTCACTCACAAGCTCTTTGAGCCTTGTGAATTGTGATGTGTGACTTTAAGTTTTTAACTTGGGAAGCATTCATGTGACCATCACCTCTGTACAGTATTTAAAATCAGTGCTTTATTCACAGATCCTCCATCTACTGTTTTCCATTAAATAAGGTAGATCTTATCTGTGTCAATCTTCACCATTCATCACCGTTGGCCATATGGTCAGAGGTCCTGACCCTGCGGGAGCTTTTTTTTTTTTGGATGGGTGGAGCCGACGCACTATCGGCGCCGCCCTCGAGGCCGACGCACTGCGTGGCGCTCGCAGGTTGGCTGTTAGGTGCTGTCGACTCCACCCTCTCACCAGTTCTTCGTCTCCCGCCCATCGAGGTCACCTCGTGGGAAGCTAGAAGAGATTTGAGGCCTACCTGCTTTGTAGTTCGACTCCATTGTTTTTTCAATTCAGTGCCGAAGTCCGTCGGTTCCTTCCTGCCGGTTCTGTTTGCCATACTCGACGTCGCCTGGTAAGACCTTTCCAATTATTCTATTTTCTGCGACATCGAGTCTGTTTTTAGTGTTTTTTTCTCCATAGGTCATGTCTTGGTCAGAGGGCAAGAAATCTTCCAGGACAGGATGGCCCCCCATGCGATGGTGCCCATGTGGCCGAAAATATTCCGTCACCGACCAGCACGACCGTTGCCTTACGTGTCTTGGCCCACTTCACGACATGGATTCGTGCGACGCCTGTTTCTCCATGGACCGGAGAGTAATCGAACAACGTATGTGGAAAGTGGAGCGGGCTCCGCCGACTTTCAGGGGTCGGGTTTGCACTCATCGGGCCAAGCCACGTTCTCTCTGCCTTTCCTCCGGGTCCCCTCCCGGTTCTATACGAACTCAGGAGAAGGGAGCCTCGGCCTTTCCCAGCCTAGCCGTGGCCGAGGCGCCTCCCATGGTGCAGGAGGCCCAGTCTGTTCCCCTTGGGGGACGGACGGGAGGCACCATTACGGCAATCGCCCCTTCGGGGGTGAAGGCTCCCCTGGTGTCGGACCCGTGGCTTGGAAGGCCTGGGTCAGTGCTGTCCTCGACGCCATCAGTCGGCACCGTTTTGGGCCTCAGCGCCATTCGCAGCACCATGGGTTCTGACGGCGCCGTCAGCAGCGCAAGCTGACCACTCAGTGCAGTGGCTTCTGTCAGTGCCAATAGTGCTAGCAGCGCCATGGGAGTCTCTATGGCGTCATCTTTATAATTCTCCTGTGGCGCCAAGGTTGGGCACGGCGCCATGTCCACCTCTGGAGTTGTTTGCGGCTCCGAGTGAGGTCACAGTGCCGTGGGGGTTCCAGATATCGGCACCATTCGCAGTGCCAAGACCGCTGTCGGTGCCGTTGTCGGTGCTGCCTCTGCCCTCGGTGCCATTTGCAGCACCGTGGGGCTGGGTGGCGCCGTTCTCAGCATCGATGGGGCTGCCGGAGCTGACGTTGGCGCCATCTTTGTCCCCGGAGACGTTTGTGGCTCTGTGGGGCTGGACGGCGCCATGTCAGGTTCTGGCACCAGGATTGCTGCCCTTGTTGGAGCTGTGCCACCTTCTGCCACCGTTCGTGGTGCTGAACGGGGAACTGGAACCGTCTCGGGTGCAGTCTCCTTTTCTGGTGCCCTGTTTGGTCAAGATGGCAGAGAGCGCCCACCCACTTTCTGGCACAGGACTTCGGTCTCCACTTCTTTGGAGGAGGAGTCGGACTCTGAGTCAGACAGGCAGTCTGGCTCCTTGGAGCTAGTTGCCCAGGTGGGCACTCTAGTAGTTTCCTCGACATGCCGTGACCAGCCCCCCTCTGAGGACTGGACAGCGAGTACCATGGCCAGGGTCAGGGGTGCTGACCAGCAGGCAGTGGTGCAGGCCACCATTGCTTTGCAGCCTAGCCTCAGAGGGTTCCCTGGCCCCTCAGTGGTGGTACCCCCTCGAGTGGTGTGCCTAGATTGCCCAACTTTGGGGCCGATCGGAGCACCCACAGAAGGGGAGGATAGTGCTCCTTGGATAGCTTCTTTGGGGGCCGACCAGGGTTGCCAGCTGCCTAGGCTGGCTCTCTCGAGGAGGAGGGCACTCTCGGACTCCGAGGGGTCAAGGGGTGTGAGTTCTGTTCGGCGGCCTTTTTCCAGAATCCACCCGGGCTCTGGGAGGAGCCGTAGTGCGGATCTCCACTCTTCCCCCTCGGTTTCTTTGAGAGGGCACTATTCTTTGGAGGTAGGGGACCGTCCTTCTGGATCATTATGGCCCTGGTCACCTCACGGGGGGAATCTTCCGGGCGCAGCCAAGGCAGTTCTGATATGGTTGTTCAGCTGTCGGCTGTGGAGTCTTCCAGAGCTCCTTCTTCTTGTGGAGCTCTTGGTCCGCTTCCTAGCCCAGGTGGAGGTCAGTCGACTTCTCTTCTCGGCTCTGACCCCATCCCTCTTCCGCATTCTCCTGCGCTCCCAGGTATTCTTGGTCCTTCCGGGCCTCTCTCCTGGGAGCAGTTCAGAGCCATGGCTGCTCAGTTCCCCGCTTACGTCAGGGCCATGGACATACAGTTTGTTCAACCTCCCCCTGACCAGCCACTCTCCGAACAGCCAAGGTCCTCTGAATCCTCATCCCCCTCTTCTGGAGGAGAGGAAACATCTGTCCACATTTCTCTAGCTGCTGATCTCGTAGAGTATCAGCGATTCCTCATGAGGATGTTGGAGGACCTGTATATCACCCCTCCCACTCAAAGCAATCTAGAGCACTTGGCGCATGCCTTTTTAGGCGATTTCAGTGAGGACACCCTTGTGGTGCCCCCCTAGCCTGCTTCCTTTTGGGAGGCATCGTTGCATTCCTGGCAGAGACCTTTTTCCGGAGTTCCTACCCCCAGGGATCTCTGCCAGCAGTATTGTCGCCCGGAGTCTCCAGGTTCCATGCCTCATCCTCAGTCGGGATTGACGCAGCTGGACACTCCCGATGGGCTTGCGCCCTTCACCGTGACCAGCCCCCAGATCAAGACTCCTCGGATTTTGACTTCTGGGGTAGGAGGACTTTCTACTCGGCATGGTTGCTGCTCTCTATCGCAGCACATCAGGCCCACTACGCAACCTATGACAGGTTCCTGTGGTCCAGGCTCAGTCAGTTCCTAGCCTCAATGCCTGACACGGAGCAAACCAGACAAGCCATTGCACTCTCTGCACGTGGCCTGGAGCTAGCAAGGCACCAAGTGAGGGCATCGTACGATGCCAATGAGGTAGCTACCAGGGTCGTAGGGACAGCAATCTGCACTAGGTGGACGGTATGGCTACATCTTTCCCAGTTGTCACCCTTGGCCCGGTGTAGGGTGATTAACTCCGCTCACCAGAGAACCTATCTCTTCTCCCATAGAGTGAGGCGGCGTTTGTCGGGGCAACTTCCTTCCCCCTCTGGGGGGGTCCTCCTTTCACTCTCCCCACTCTCGGGCCTCTCCGGGCCCTGAGAGTTCTCCTCTTAGTGTGTCACCCACTGGGTCCCTTAGGGTTTAAAAGAAAACCCCCTTTGGGGGGCTCGGCATTCCCCCAAAAGTGATGAATGGTGAAGATTGACACAGATAAGATATGAAAATTATGTACCTACCGTAATTATGATCTTTCTGTGTATCTTCACCATTCATCACAATCTTGCCCTCCATCCCCCTGGGGCCTGAGTCTCTGGGTCCCCTTCCCTCCCTCTCTGTGTCCAGCCCCCCCCCACCCTTTCTTTGTCAGGAGTGGGGTAGACAGGGGCACATGGGGGGATGACGTTTCTAAGGGGAGAGTGGTTGGCATGGGGAGCACTCCTTCTCCAGTGCTCTAGCTCTACCCCTGTGGGTTGGGAGTTAGCAGTTGCTCTTCATTCTCTCCTCCTCCTTGTTCCTGTCCATCTTTAATTTTCTTTGTCCGTTGGACATATTGTTTATTGTTTAAAAAGAAAAAAAAAATTCTTTCACCAAAAATCTTTTCCCATGAGAGAGGGAGAATTCCCTGTGTCCTGTCTTTCTTCCAGAATAGCCATTTTCTGCTGTTGGAATTATTGCCAGTGATTCCATGCCTTGAATTCTGACAATGAGCCTTTTGGCTACTCCTTGCAATTCGTATTCAATCTGGAGGTAAGTGAAGGTCCAGGGTATGGTTGTTACCTTTCTTCTCCCCCTCTCACGTTTATCCTAAATCCTTCCTTTCTTCTTTTCCAATTTCCAGAGATTGGGGCCCCTACCCAATCCCCTTAGACTTCCTTCTTATTCTGTCCTCTCAGTTGTTTATTTCTCCTTTATATTATATATCTTTTCCTTTATCTGTCCCTTGGACTTTCTTGTCCCACCTCCCAACCCTCTTCCTCACCTCTCGGTGACTCAGAACTGACGGGGAGGCGGAGTCGACAGCACCTAACGGCCAACCCGCAAGTGCCACGCAGTGTGTCGGCCTCGAGGGTGGCGCCAATGGTGCATCGGCTCCACCCATCCAAAAAGAAAAAAAAAGCTCCTGCAGGGTCATCACCTCCAGCCATATACCCAAAGGTGATGAATGGAGAAGATACACAGAAAGATCATAATTATGGTAGGTACATAATTTTCATTTTTCCGCACACACCCCAAGTTTCTACTGAAAGTTGTGTTGGAGTTCATCTTAATCATCTTAGTCCTGCCTACCTACTTTTCAACTTCTGGAATGAGGGAGGAAGGTCTCTGCACTATCCAGATGTAAAGAGGGTCCTTACATTTTCCTGGATAGAAATAAGGACTTCACCACTTCACTTAACAGCTTTGGTCTCCATTGACCCTACTTAGACAGGACAGCCCATTACAATCAAGTGCACAGCGCCTGGACTGTAAATTGCCTTTGCTGCTGCTATCCATGGCTAAAGTTAAACTGGAGGGCAAGGTTCATGCCCTCTCACCAGAGTGGTTGTCTCATCCCTAGCAGAGATTTGCTCTGTGCCTACTGGAAAAATTGCAGAGCTGCAACTTGTAGCACAGTGAACATTTTTATTATACTATGCCGGGGGTGTCCCTGCCAAGCAGCACCACCTTGGCAAGACAAATTTGTATGGATTACTATTCTAAGTAAGCCCTCAGCCTCCCTAGTCTGGGACACTTTTTCTAATCTTGTTACTCTGACCCATTAGTGGAAGCCTATGGAGAAGATTGATTCTTGGAAGATATGAAAGTTACATACTTACCGTAACTGTTGATCTTTCTGAATATCTTCTCCATAGATTACCACGCCTGCCCATCATCCCAGGACTCACTCCACTATGGTTGTGTTGGTCTTCACCCCTTTATGTTGGGCTGTGAAGTCACTGTGTTACTGGGTTGGTGACCCCTCTTTTTGGGCCACAAGGGCTATCTTATGTCCTTAGTTTAAGTGCAGAGGTACCTGTTAGGTTCTGCTGCACATCCTCATTATAATGGTACTATGGTGGTTGGGGACTGGTGTCAGTGTAGTCAGGTGGCCATGTACACTCACAGAGCTATACATCTGTGCTGTTTACCTCGACACCAGCCCTCTGAAAGTTCTGGCTCTCATTGGCTCTTAATGTCTGTGTCTTGGACCCACTAATATGCATCAGTGGTGACAATATTTCTAGATCAGGAATTATGGTACGAATGCAATTTCAATTTTGTCCTCCAGCTCCTGGTTTTGTCCCCAAGGATGCCGGGGGCAATGACAAGCATGCATGCATATGGTGGCATGCACATATGCATGCCATCTTATGTGGCGGCTACCCCTTCCCTCATGCTGTGATCCCACTGTACTGACTCTAGGCCTCCATCAGGTGGCAGACAGGCAGTGACACTCTGTGTGCCCCCTCTCCTCTCCAAAGGAGGAGGAGAGCTGTCCCTAGGATTCTCGATCCTTCCTCTGCTGGCCAGCCCCTGAGTGATCTGAATTCATTCTTCCGCCTGGGTCACTAACATATCGTGCGGTAGCACTACCACTACGTTAGTAGGCTGGACTTCCTATTTTCTTTAAACAAAGCATTTTTGTACCCTCTCCCACATGAAGCCCATATACTTTTTTTTTTTATTTTGTAAACACTCTTTTATGGACTTGATTTTAGAATGTAGCACCCAGAAGTTGGAATTTGGAGTTCTTAGAATCAAATAATTACATCACATCCTGCTTTCTTTTGTACGTCTAAATATTTATGTTTGCAGAATTTAATTTATTCTAATAATGCAGCTTTATCCATAGTCACACATATGCACATATGCAAATATATACATTCTTGAGCTGGCAAAAGGGAATTGTCCAGTCAGGTATTACCAGCCCTTCCCCCACCCCCTGGTCTCATGCCAAGCTCCCTGCAACTATCAAGTCTTTCTTTTATGCCAAAGATGTCAATCTCCCAAGATCTGCCCTTCAACATTTTATCATTATGGCTTGGTTCTGACTGGTCCCATTTCAGTTTTGGCAATACTCCTGACAAAGTGCCATGCTCATGGTATATGTGTACAGTGAGTGTCTTGAATACATGGTCCAGATCACCTGCTACTGAAAAAATGCCCTTATTGCTTGGCCATAAGTAATAAATCACCAGGCTGGATAGTAGTTAAGCTGGAGTCTCTAGCAGGTAATTCCACACTCCTCAGTTCCGGTGTCCAGTCCTCCAGCTCTGAGACCATGGTAGATTGATCCAGTTTTCTGTATTAGTCAACTAAGCACTGACTTTGGTCCTCTAAAAAGGACCAGCTTCCCTCAGATTCCAGTTTGTATGAAAAGCACTGAAACTCAGGATCTTACCTTTCTCAATCTTCATTCATCACTGGTGGGTTCAAGTCGAAGGCACAGGACCCAGTGGGGAGCTTTTCTGCTTTAGATGGAGGGGCGACATCGGAGACGGTGCTGCCCTCGAGGCCGATACATTGCATGGCGTTCGCGGGTTGCCCAGTAACTGCCATCGTCCCCTCCATTTCATCAGTTCTGCTCTTCCTGCCATCGAGGCTACAGGTGGTACGTGGGACAGCGATACCTGAGAGGAGCAACTGCGTCATTAACCATTCTGCTTTTCTGCTCACTCAAAAAGTTACTCAACACCGTTCTTCTATGCCATTTTCGGCTCCGTTATAGTTCCTTTGTCAAGGTAGTCGGCATTGAGTCTTTTGCTTTGTTTTATTTTCTGTTGTGTGGGTTCAGGGCGTAAAAGTTCAAAGGTGGGGACTTCACCCGTATGTCGGTGCCCCTGTGGAAGTCAGTTCACTGTAAAGAACCTGCATGTCAATGCTACACTTGCCTAGAGCCGTACAACAACTTGGACCATTGCAACACTTGCTTCAGTATGGACTACCGCACTCTTGAACTCCACGCAATGAGGTTGGAACGCGACCCACCTACCTGTGGTGGCAAGTGTCAAATGAGCGCCACTAAGGGAAGGACCTTAGGGCTATCCCAGGTGCTCCCCCTCCCACTGCTATATGCACTAGGAGAGAGTAGGCCACCGCCGACTCACATCCCGCTGAGTCTGGGCACCTGGTAGAGCGGTTAGGGGAGCGATCAGCCTCCTCTGGGAGGTCGGCTGCTGACCACTCCAGGCCCAGTTCTCCTTCAGAGAACCAGTCAACCACAGTGTCAAGCAAAATGCAGGGTCTGCATCGGTGGTCCCTTCAAGGGTTTTGGAGAGTGCAGCTTTGGCTCCTGACACCGATTCCAGTGTCGGTGAGCAAGGCTGGCACTCCAATGCCATGGAGTCCCTTTCCAACCCCCCCCCTCGGTGCCAGGACGGGTCAGGTGACCTGGGTCACTACTTTTGGGGTCTCCGTGGTCTCTCCCTCAGATTCAGAGAATGACTTGGAGGACCCAGACTGGCAACCCAGCTCTCCAGAGCGGTTCCCCCCAGATTCCGATCGAGAAATTCTTCAGTGGGGTCAGATCTTGGTCTTGACACCAGTCGCAGTGCCACCCCTTCCTCTGTTGGCGCCACAGACGGTGCCATGGAGAACTCCGGCACCATCCTTGATGCCATCTCAGGCATCGGTACAGCTTGCAGCATCTTGTCCGATGACGGTGCCGCGGGCAGTGTCAATGACAGTGCCGCAGTCAGTGCTGCTCCAGGCCATGGCACCACAGTCAGTACCGTCCCCGATGTCGGTGCTGCCTCTAATGTTGACGCCAAGGTCGGTGTCAGTACCACATCTGGTGATGGTGCTGAGGTCAGTGCCATGATGGGCCCCGGTGCCGTTTTCGGTGCCGCCCTCAGTGACAGTGCCACATCGGGACACGTTGCTGAGGAGGAGAAGGAGGAGGCAGATCTTCCCTTGTCAATCTTCACCATTCATTACTGCTTGGGTTAAGCGGGCGATGCACCCGCTTCGGGAAGTTTTTGTTTTTTGGAGTTGGCTCCATGGCGACGCCCGCCCTCGGGGCGGCGTACGCGTCATGTGCGAGGCGGCCGTTAAATGCCGCGAGCTCCTCCTCCATCTCAGTTCTGTTTCTCCCCGTCCGAGGCTGCACCTGCTGCGTGGTAGCATATAGTTTCTCAGTTTTCCAATCTCAAGACTCTCGTTTTCTCAGACCATCCACTCGGCGTATACGGTAAGACCGTTCCTTTTCTTTCTATACTGTGGCGCAGTGCTTTATTGCTTTCCTTGTTTAGTTCGCATCATGTCGGTTGGGGCAAGGCGTAAGTCAAAAGTGAGCCGGCATGCCCCTTGTCTCGGGGCTCCTGTGGCGGCATTTTCCGTCTCGGACCGGCATGATGTCTGTCTCCGTTGCCTGGGGCCCAACCATGACATGGCCGCGTCCGTGCTTGTTTCTCCATGGAGCCGTTGTGTCCTCGAAGTCCAGCAGCGTTCAAGCTCGGCAAACCCGCCGACCTTGAGACGGGCGTCGCTCAAGGGATTCCCAGGTAAGGTCTCTGGGCCTTCCACGGGTCCCCTCCTGGGCCTACTCTGGTGTGAGAGGAGGAAGCTTCCTCCTCTTCTCTTGCCAAAGAGGAAGCTTCTCTCGCGGTGTCGGGGAATGTCGTGGTCCCTCCGGGGCCGTGGCGGGGACACCGGCCTCGGCAGTCACCTCCTCGGAGGTGCAGGCTCCCCAGTGTCGAGGCCCCAGTTTCTGGGCCTGGCACGGTGGACCCTCACGCGCTGCCCTCGGCGCCATTTCGAGACGCCCGGTGATTCAGGCTGGCGCTTGGGTGGCGCCGCCCCTGTGCCAGCCGTGGGCTAACGGGTGCAGCAGGGGAGCCAGGACCGGCCTGGCTGTCAGCGAGTGGGCTGGGAGTGAGTCGGCGCCCGTCCTGGCACAGCGCCGTTTGCGGCGCCCGTTGCTCTAGGGACCCCTGGGTTGCCAGCATTGAGGTTCTGCTGGTCTCGTCCTCTTCAGAGGTCGATGACTCAGAATGTGGACCATCTGGCACCCTGACTCTTGTGGTCAGGGTCCCGGTGGCACCAAGCGTGCTGGTGGCGGGCGCGGCCCTTCCACTGTCCCCACTCCCGTCCTCCCCTGAGGGCCCTCGGGCTAGGGGTGGTCCTGGGTCCCAGGGGGGTGATGTGGTGGAGACTGAGGAGGAGGCTCCCCCTCCTAGGGGGCCTGTGACAGCTACCCTCCTGGGTGCTGTTGCCTCCTCTCAGGGTGGGGGAACACTGCAGTCGAGGAGGAGGGCTCTCTCGGAGTCCGAGGGGTCGAGGGGCGGGGGACGGTGGTCCCGGTCTCCGCCGGCCACCCATCGTGGGGTGGCTAGGAGCCGTGCGCCGAATCCGCCCTTTCTTCTTGGGCCCGGGGTTCCCTTTTGGCGTGCTGTGGACTGCCCTTCTGGATCCATACAGTCCGGTTCGTCTCAGGAGGTTCCCCTGGGCTCTTCCAGGCATCGCATCCTCAGGGTCTCGTCTTGCGGCCTGGTTTGTTGTCCGGGATCCCGCCAGCTCGGGCTCCGTTCCCGGATTTCAGAGCCCTGGCAGAGGTCAGTTGCCTCTTCATGGTGCCTTCTCCAGTACCTCTGCATCCACCCCGCTCTTCCAGGCCATGTCAGTCCTCTGGGTCCGTTATCCTGGGAGCAGTTCAGAGGTTCTGGGTGGTCTTCCCTCATCACGTTAGATACATGCATGAGGTGGTCTTCGACTCTCCCACCGCCACAGGAATCTTCTGGACATTCGAGCTCTCCATCATCCTCGTCTTCCTCCTCTGAGGAGAGGACCCCTGCTCATCTTTCTTCCGGCGCTGATTTCACGGAATATCAGCGATTCCTCTCGAGGATGGTGAGGGATCTTGAATCTCTTCGTTAGGCGAGACAATACTGAGCGGGAGGCGTGAATTCCTTGGAGAATTCAGTGCCCAGCACCTGGTGGTACCTTCCTGGCCTATCCCTTCAGGAGGCGTCTATCTGTTCCTGGCAGTCACCAGCCGCCCTTTCTCCAGCCCCAGCAGACTGTATTCGAAGGTATTGGCGCCCCTCGGAATCCCTGGGTACCCTTCCCAGCCCATCCTCGGGTTTGGTGTACCTGAGGCTCCTTCAGGCGCCCGCTTGCCGCTGGCCTCGACCGCCCACCAGATTCGGATTCCTGAATCGGACGGTGGGGTGAAGAGTGTTCTCTTCTTCTCATGCTGTGGCTTGCATTGCATCACATCAGGCTCACCACGCTGCCTACAATCGGCATCTGTGGTCCATGCTCTCCCAGCTCCTAGCATCAATGCCTGATATGGAGCAAACCAGACAGGCTATTGCCCTCTCCGCTATAGGCCTGGAGCTGGCAAGACACCAAGCAAGGGCATCTTATGACGCCAATGAGGTGGCTTCCAGGCTTGCGGGGACAGCGATCTGCATTAGGCGGACAGCATGGCTCTGTCTATCAAGGTTGTCACCCCTGGCCCGGTGTAGGGTGATGCGCTCCGCTTTCCGGGGGGACCCGTCTTTTTTCCTCTAGAGCTAGGAGACTTTTGCAGGGGCTTCCTCCGTCTCCCCGTCCTCGGGGGGGCACCTCCTAGCTCTTCTCCCACTTAGGCTTCTCTTTGTGTTAGCCAGGGTCTTCCCCTTCTGTTCTTCACCAACAGGAGGCTGGGGGTCTTGTTCCCTCAGGGTTCTACCCCCCCCCTTTTTTCAAGGGGGGAGGGGGCTTGGTACTCACCCAAGCAGTAATGAATGGTGAAGATTGACAAGGGAAGATATAAAAATTACGTACCTACCGTAATTCTTGATCTTCTCTTGTATCTTCACCATTCATTACTGATACCCAACCACCTTCCTCTCAGTGGCCTCCTTCTGTGGCGTCTCCCCCTACTGTCTCGTTCCTGTCTCCCCCCTTGGCCTTTATGCCAAAAAAAAAAAATAATAATACATTTTTTTTCTGTTTTTTTCCCCCATTCTTGTGAATGGATTCTCTTTTTTCCTCAAGGTAGGGGGGAACGAGTACGGTTGCAAATTTCTTTAATTCTGAGGGAACTCTTTCTGACTGCCCTATGGTGCAATTCCTTACCTTCTTCAGGTCATGTAGTTTCACAGCCTGGTGTCCATGCCCTGTCTTGGTCTCCTCAAAGTTTGGAATCCCCCTGGCAGGTATTATTATTCAAGCTTTTCCAGCTGTTGACTGAACTTGTCAGCTTCAAGCCTCTGTCTGCCTTGTCCTAGCAAGTCTGATTGAGTTCCTCTCTACTTTTCTTATAAACTGCCTTCGAGAAGGCATAGTCTTTCCCATACTCTTCTGTGTTAGCACTTAACAAGGTGCTAAGGAACTTAGTCCTCTTCCTGGATGGGCGCTCTTCCGGAACAGGTTCTGCTCGGATAGTCTAGGAGCCCTCAACTAGGACGAAGGGACTTGGCATGTTGAGAGTTCAGAGAGTCTGCCCTCTCTTGGGTCTGTTCAGGAGGTTCAGTGGAACCTCTCCTCAGTCCTGGCAACTGGGATTCTTGCTCCCTTATTAGTTTTGAGCCTATAAGCCTCTCAACCAGCAATGCTCGATGGGCACTGTTCTCCCTCTCAACATGCCTCTTTCTTTCTTCTTCTTCTTCTTCTTCTTCTTCTTCTTCTTCTTCTTCTTCTTCTTCTTCTTCTTCTTCTTCTTCTTCTTCTTCTTCTTCTTCTTCTTCTTCTTCTTCTTCTTCTTCTTCTTCTTCTTCTTCTTCTTCTTCTTCTTCTTCTTCTTCTTCTTCTTCTTCTTCTTCTTCTTCTTCTTCTTCTTCTTCTTCTTCCCTCTCTCTGTTCCTCCCTAGAGCCGCCTCGGAAAGGAGGCCCATGGTCCCTTAGGGTAGGAATTCTCTCTCCTCTGTCTATTCTCCATCGGCTTATTCCTTTTTCAGTTTATTTCCTTTCCTTTTTCTATCCCTCGGCTCTCTTGCCTCACTTTCTTTTTTCTTACACTTTATTTTCGCCTCTCTGGCTACCAGAACTGAGATGGAGGAGGTCTGCGGCACCTAATGGCGCCCTCGCCGCTATGTGTAGATGCGTAGATCTCGAGGCGGCGCCGTTGGGCCGACTCAAAAAAAAAAAAAACTCCTCCGTGGCGGTGCGCTGGGCCTCGGCTTAACCTGAAGTATAGGATGAATGGTGAAGATACAAGAGAAGATCAAGAATTACGGTAGGTACGTAATTTTCATATCTTACCTGTGTCAATCTTCACTATTCATCACCTTTGGGGTATAGTGCCAGAGGTCATGACCCCGCGGGAACTTTTTTTTTTGTGGGTGGACTCGACGCACCATCGGCGCCACCCTCGAGGCCGACACACTGCGTGGCGGTCGTGGGTTGGCTGTTAGGTGTTGTCGACTCTGCCCTCCTGCCAGTTCTTCGTCTCCCGCCAAAAAGGTTGCACCTCATGGAAGCTCTACTAGCAAGAGGCCTGCTGCTCAACCGAAGCTTTTGGCTTCATTATCTCCATTTCTTGGTGCTGCTTAATAAAATTTCCTGCCAGTTCCATTGTCCGCCACCACTCAACATCGCCTGGTAAGATTGTTCCTTTTCTTCTTTTAACGACGTCGAGTCTTGTTTATGGTTGTTTTTTCTGTAGGTCATGTCTGGGTCGGGGGGGCAAGAAAACTTTGAAGACAGGACAGCTCCCTATGCGTCGGTGTCTGTGCGGCCGTAAGTATTCCGTCACCAACCAGCATGACCGTTGCCTCGCGTGTCTTGGCCCATTACACGACATGGATTTATGCAATGCCTGCTTCTCCATGGACCGCCATGTCATCGAACAATGTGCGTGGAAAATGGAACGAGCTCTGCCGACTTTCGGGGGAGAGGCGCACACTCATCGGGCCAAGCCACAGTCTCTCATCCTTTCCTTCGGGTCCCCTCCCGGTTCTGTATGGACCACGGAGGAGGGGACTTCTGCTTCTTGTAGCCTCGCCGTTGCAGAAGCCCCTTCTGTGGTGCAGGAGGCCCAGTCCATCCCTCCTGGGGGGCGGGCGGGAGGCACCACCTTGGCAATCGCCACTTCAGGGGTGAAGGCCCCCCTGGTGTCGTGTCCTCAGGCTGGGAAGCCTGGGTCGGCACCGTCCTCGACGCCATCTGTCGGCGCCGTCTTGGGTCTCGGCATCGTTCGCAGCACCATGGGCCCTGATGGCGCTGTCATCGGCGCCAGTCTGTTGCTCAGTGCCATCTCTGCTATCGACGCTGTTCGCAGTGCCAATGGTGCTTACAGTGCCGTGGGAGGCTTTTCGGCTCTGTCCTTGACTGTTTCTTGCCTCGGCGCTGTGGTTGAGCATGGTGCTGTGTCCAGCTCTGGTGTCGCTTGCGGCGTCAAGCGAGGACATGGCACCGTGGAGGGTTCCGATCTCGGCGCTGTTCATGGCACCAAAAATGTGGTCGGAGTCATCGTAGGCACCATCTCCAGCCTCGGCGCCACTTGAGGCACCATGGATCGGGACGGCGCCATGGGGGTTTCCGATCTCGTCGCTGTTTGTGGCTCCGAGAGCGTGGTCAGAGCCATCATCGGCACCATCTCTGGCCTTGGCACCGCTTGCGGTGCTGTGGGTTAGGACGGTGCCGAGACAGGCTCTGGCTCCGATACTGCTGCCGTCCTCAGCACCGTGTCTTCTTCCTACACTGTTTGCAGTGCGTCTGAGGTCCTCGGCACCGACTCTGGTGCAGTCACTCGATCTGGTGCCCCTTTCAGTCGGGATGGCAGCAGGCGTCCAGGTACCGTCTGGCACAGGACTTCGGTCTCCACCTCCTCGGAGGCAGAATCGAACTCTGAGGCAGATAGGCAGTCTGACTCTTTGGAGTTGGCTGCTGACGTGGACACCTTGGTAGTGTCCTCAACAGACCGCAGCCAGCCCCCCTCTGAGGAGTGGACAGTGGCTCCCGGGTCCAGGGTCAGGGGTTCTGACCAGCAGGCGGTGGTGCAGGCCACCATTGCCCTGCAGTGTATTGGGTCTGTCACTAACCTCAGTTCTGTTCTTTCCACCATTGAGTGCACACCATGGGACCGCAGCACCTCAGTACGACTCATCACTGCTTTTCTATCTGCATCATTGCTATTTTCCCTTTATTGCAGTGTTGCTTGTGTTTATTTTACCATGATGCGGAAGTTTGATAACAAAGGGGCAAAACTGAAGAAAGTTTGCTAGCTGCCCATTATGCGTCATTACCCCTGTGGAAAACCGATGGTTGTTCCAGACCAGTATCAAACCTGTGCAGCCTGTGTTGGACTGGAGCACAACATAGATGCATGTGATGCGTGCTTCTCCATGGACCACTGTACACTCGAGAGCCACATGCTGAAGTGGGGTTGCCCGATTCCCCACCTTCAGAGGCAGGTATTTCATGTGTGCATCCAAGATTCGGTCGTTAGGCCTTTCCCCATGACCTCTTCCTGGGACCTCTGGTTCCATGAAAGAATGGAGTTTTCCTTGACTTCAGCAGATTGAGGTGTCAGAGACTCTGGTGGATTGATCTGTGGGCAGTCGACTCCTTCTGAGTGGGTGACTGTGAGCCCTCTTCATTCTTCCTGCCCTAAGTAACAGATGTCCCTAGTGGTGAAGGTGCAGCTATATGCTCTGGCTACACCAGTGGACTCCTCAACATCATCATCTGGTGTTACCCTTGCTGTTGTCACTATTTGTAGTGATGATGTGGTGAGTGACATGGGTGACGATGCCGGGCCCCATCCTGACACTGTTCATGGTGTCAGGAGAGGGACTAGCACTGAGGCTGTTATTCACACTGTTGCCAGTTCAGATGTTGTCACTGTCCATGGTGTCACTAGTGGCAACAAAGAAAGGTGATGACTCCAGACACAGTGGTGGAGGTGGCAATGGCCATGTTGTTGGTCCTGGGTCTGGCTAAGGGCTAGATGCTGATAAAGATATCCCAGGGGTCGTCCCTGACTCTGGTGTCATTCGCAACACCAAGGAGGATGCTGGCTATGGGTATAACATCGAAATCAGCACTGAGCATGGAGACTCAGGATTGGATGGTGGCACAGAGATGGAGGTTTGTTCCTAACTACTGGACATCGCCGCCACCGGTGAGGACCGGGTTCACCTTGTGGGACATGTACAGCTCCACTCTCCTCACCTGGGGGTTCCCCCAGTGGGCACCAATGAGGTCACTCCTCAGATGTAGGAAGACACCCTTTGTGCAGATCTGCTTGGCACTCCCTGTGGGCAAGGCTCCCTATGCAGTTCAGCAGTCCAGGCCAATACTCTCGAGACCAGGAGTCTCAGCCCCCTCTAGCAGGGACTCACCATTTCCTGAAGAGGTTGCCTTTGTTCATAGGCCCTGAGGGGCCATTAATGTGGGAGCAACACCAGGATTTCACTGGTGCCTTTGGCAGCTGGCATAGGGAGTCTGACAGGGCCTAGTAAGGGCCCTTTTACATGGCACCAATGGTTCCTGGAGTCGGTGCCTCATCTCGATTGATGTCCCCCTCAGAGGACAAGGAATCATCTGTCCGCCTTTCTTCAGCTGCAGAGTACACTTTGGACCAGCGATTCATACGAACATGTGAACATACAAATAAGCCAGCAGAATAAGGCCATTTTGGTCTATCTAGTCTGCTCATATTGCGGGGTCCATAGCTAGCTACTGATCCTGCTCCCCCCCTACTCAATCCTCCCATCCTTTCTAACTGTCGCACCCGTGACCTTTACGTTCTCTTTTTGTCTATACAAGCCTCTCTTGAAGCTGCCCACTGTCTTCAATGAAACCACCTCTTCAGACAGCACATTCTTACTGGCCACCACCCTGTCTGTGAAGAAGTGGTTTCTAACTTCCCTCCTAAACCTCCACCCCTCCAGCTTAAAGTAAAGATGTGATTTATTTAAAACAAGTTTTGAGCTTCCTAGCCTGTGCCCCTGAGGCGGTGATAGCCCCTCTGTGTTAAAATTATCAGTCATGATGCACTCCTGTAAATGTTGGAAGGGATTGTAACTCTGGCCAGACTGCCAGCCAGCTGATCCCTTCCCACTGCCTGGTCTGCCCGCTCTGCCTCCACGTCCCCCCCCCCCACCGTTTTGTGACGTTTAAGCAGGGAGAGCATGGGGACACACCCCATATAAGTCTATGAGGTTCAGTTTCAGAATGTTTTTACAGAACTTTAATGTACCTTTTGATAAAAGTGAAAGCCACCGCTCCACTAATAGGGTCCCTATATTGACACCATTGGCCCAGTGTAGGTGGTGCAGGGCTCAGTATTGGGACTGGTGCTCTTCAATGTCTTCATAAGTGACATTAAAAACTGGAAGGGAAGGTATGCCTTTTTGCAAATTATACCAAAATCTGTAATAGGGTGGACACTTAGGAGAGGGTAGAGAGAATGTGCAGGTATCTTGGGAAACTCGGGGAGTGGTCAAGAGCATGCAGTTGGTGTTCAATGCCAAAAACTGCAAAATCATGCAGCTAGGGCATAGGAACACAGGAGCAGAGTATAGGAGTATAGGATGCGAGGTACTGACAGTCACTAAGCAGGAATGAGACCTTGGGTTATCATAGCCAATGACCACAAAGTGGCAGGGCAGTGTGACAAAGCAGTGGGTAGGGTTAGTGGGATACTGGGTGCGTAGGGAGGGGTAGCTCCAGCAGGAGAAGGGAGGTGGTGTTGCCACTTTATCACTCACTGATGAGAACCCACCTGGAGTACGGTGTCCATTTTTGGAAGCCACACCTCAGAAAGGACATAGACAGGGTAGAGGCAGTCCAGAGGAGGACAACTAAAATGGTGCTGGGGTTGCATGAGAAGCCCTACAAGGACAGACTGACAGATGTCAACATGTACACCATGGAAGAGAAGAGAGTGAGAGGGAACATGATAGAGACCTATAGGTACCTCACAGGGTTGAACAGGGTGTAGGAGAAGAGTCTCTTTCAAATAAGAAAAAGCACCAGGACCGGGGCCGTGCAATTAAGATGGTAGGTGGGAGTTTAAGAGGGATGTGAGTAAATACTACTTTACTGAAAAGGTGGCAGACTATTGGAACAGGCTGCCAGCAGAAGAGAGTCAAAAGCAGTGGGCTGCTTCAAGCATGCATGGGATAGACATAGCGAATATTAATAGATAGGCAGGGGGAGGGATGCCGTAGACCAGTTAGACTCTGCAGTGACAGATTAGGCAAAGAACAGCTGGGCAGACTGGGTGGATTAGGCAAAGAACAGCTGGGCAGACTGGGTGGACCAAGCAGTCCTATTCTGCTGACAAATTCTAGGTTTCTGTGTGAAAAGGCCAACTTACGTTTTTATTTTATAAGGGGAGATGGGACTCAGGACATTCCTGCTCTACCATCCATAACCCTAGCGACCTCAGTATGTGCAAATTGATTTTACTAAGTCTTAGTGACATTCAGAAAATTCATGGGTTCACAGCATACAGTGCCTCTTTCTCCTTTTGTCTGCTGCACCCTGCAGTGCCTTTCAGTAGGCCTAAAACCCTTTCTGATGAGATTAATAGCCACCCTATACCTACTTATTGTGGGTGCCATCATTGCAGTCCCAGCCCTAAGACATAAAAGACTATGGTACCCCACAAACCCCAACTTTCACTAGAGCCCATTGGGCCTCCTCCACTCACTTTATCTTGTCCCAGCTGGAACCCTTGCTGATTCTCCAGTTACTGATTTTCCATGTCCCTTGGACTTCTTTTCAGACCCTACTCCGGGCCCAAAGGCCATCAGGGTGCCTCTTTCTTTCTAGGCCAAAGCCCAGAACTTTTTCTTTCCCAAGCTCCACCTACTCCCCCCAAAAATCACAAGGGAACTGACATTAACTCTCTGTCCATCAGCTGCCCCCATCTAAAGCTCCCCTTAGCTTCCCAGAAGGTCAGTACAAATGTGTTTATTTATGACCCAGGGAGTGGGTCAGCAGTAGCCTGCTGTGGTTTGCTGATGGCACTAAAATGGAAAGAAGAGAAGAGAGTACTGCAGTGGGGGACCAGCACACATTAGAGCTATAGGGGAGAAATGGGCGCTTAGATTCACTGTGACAGTGTACTAGAGGTGGATGGGAGACACTTGAGTCTGGTTCTAATTATATGGGAAAGTGGAAAAGAAGGCTATTTAAGCAATAAGGCACAACAGGGTGTGGGTTATTGGGGATTTACCCTCGCCTTGTGTGGTGTGTCACGAGGTGCAGCCGAGTGACTTAACCACACAAGAAGTGGGTAAATCACCCAATAACTCACACCCTGGAGTGCCTTATTGCAATTATACAATGGACCTATGTGTAAAATAAATTTAAAATGTGTTTAATTATATTTTTTTATAAATGCCATTTCTCAGCCGTGGGTTATGCAGGATTTACCCACGGTCATGTGACATGTTTTGACCAATGAGGTTACAGGATTTTCACACACCATTGTATAATTATACTTTTTTTACCTGCATGTGTGGTTGTGCACATGCATTCAGCATCATACTCCCCTCCTTCTGCTAATAAGACCAGCACAGGCTCCACTCCATCAAGCAAGTGGGCAGCTACTCTGCCAGTGAGATTCACATGACTGGATGACTTGCACGTGACAGGGTTGAATAAGGCCCTGCCCCATTTGTCATGCAGAAAGAGTTTAAACACAAGGGTCTGTTCTATCCTCTCCTTTTCTGTCTCTTCTCTGTCTGGTTGTGCAACCAAATTTTCTTGTGAGACCTACGAACTGATCACTCTGACGGTTTCGCAATTCTCCACGTCTCACTATCTCTCTACCTTTCCTTGCTATTTCTGTCTTTTCTTCCCCCTTGCATATCTGCGGGTATAAAAATATTTGTGAATCTTTATGTGGAAATGTCACTGATGCTGGGATCCCTTTGTTTAAAACTGTATATAGTTATACTGTTGAAATGATTGCAAAAAGCTATTTGGAATTCAAGGGGTTAACCTGCGATGCAGTTTTTAAGCCCTTTGCAGAGCTGTGAACAAGAGGTCAGTTCTGGGACACCGTGTACTGTTTTGTTGCACCTGCAAGGCATTAAACTGACAAGAACATTCTGTAAACTTACAAGAGCGTTCTGTGAGAAGCAGGCTCTCTTAATGAGTTCCCAGACAAAGAATTATAAAAAGTGCAGCAATGCTTTTGCTAGAGAGACAAGGAGAGTGAGAGACTGAGAGACTGAAACTTGGAATTAAGAGATACTCTCAGAAGAAGGACTTTGTTTTCTTTGTTTGTACTGCCTTTGTAAATAGTTATACTGAATAATTTTTGTTTTTATTTTGCTGCTATTGAGAAAAATAAAACGCCATTTGTGATTTTTAAAACTGTCCCTGATTTTCCGATGCTTCCTGACCTGTGCCTCGACGACAGATGGTGTCAGCCTTAGTGGGATTTACGCCATGCATACTCTAAGCCAGGAGTTTAGTGCATGGGTACTAGACCTGGTACCAGGGAAGCATAGAAGAAAGGTATGGATTTTGCAGCAGCAAGTCCTGGAGTGATTACCAGAAGAATGGCAGCCAAAGTAGAAGCAGAAATGAAAGTGCAGACTGAGACTGTACAGCCGGCACCAGTCATGGAAAAAAAGAGCAGGTAGTGACAGAACCTGAAAGCCTGACTGCCTTTTTCAGATGGTGGGCTATACAACAACAAGAGATGGAGAAACAGAAAAAAGAAGAGATGCAGCAACAGGAACAGCAGAAAAAAGAAGAGATGCAGCGACTGGAGCAGCAATGGCTGGATGCCTTGCAAGCTATCAAAGCTGGAGGTTCTGGCACAGGTCCAGCAGAGCAACAAAACACTAACAACTTAAAAAACCTTAAGCTCACAAAGTTGTGTCCCTCGGATGATATCGAAGCATACCTGACAACTTTTGAAAGGGTTGCCGCAGCCTGCCAGTGGCCAAAGCAGCAGTGGGCAATCAGACTGGTACCTTACCTGACAGGGAAAGCCCAATTTGCCTACAGCAATATGGACACTGCACAGTCAGAATACCATGACCTGGTGAAAAGAGAGGTCCTTAAAAGATATAACATCTCAGGAGAGACCTACAGGCAGAGATTTCGGTCTCTGAAGTACAACTCAGTCGACAATCCTCGAGAAACCTTCACCAGACTCGGAGAACTCCTTTTGAAATGGCGCCAACCAGAAGGCAAAACACTCCCACAGATCATCAAACCATTTGTAATGGAGCAGGCCATCAACATCCTAACCACAGACATACAGTTTTGGGTAAAAGAACACTGACTGGAAAGTGGGGAAAAGGCTGTTTCTTTGACTGAAGACTACCAAATGGCCAGACAGACGCCACAGTAGGAAGGTAACAGCCAAGCATCAGTAAGACACTCTTTTTCCCATTTAAACTCCAAGTCTGATAAGAACTCTGGTGGGGGGTAACAAATCTGCACCCAAAGTCTTTGTTTGCTATAACTGTAATGAGTCAGGTCATACTGCAAGAAACTGCCACAGTAAGAAGAGTGACACTGGAGTAGATTTGTCCTTAGCAAACTGGGGCAAGTACTTAACAGATGTTAAGGTGGGAGATAAGACAGTGAAGGGACTTACTGATTCAGAAAACAGACAGACCTTAGTGCATACTGAAGTGCGGGGAAAACAGTGTCCAAAAGAACCAGGTACTGGTGTCATCTGCATCCACGGGGACACTCAATACTATCCCACCACCCAAGTGACTCTATTAGTGGGTTGTTGCACCAAATGACAGTGGGGGTAGTGCCTAAGTTACCTGCACCTGTTATTATTGGAAATTACTTTTCAGGATTTACTGAGAGGGAGTAAATCCTGATGTTTCAGCAGCTGTGGTGACAATAACTCAGGCAAAGAAAATCTCAGATGGTGGGGACTTTTTTTCCTTTCCTTGATTTTGATTCAGACTTGTTTGAGCACAGCTCCAAGATCCGAAAGTCCAGGAAAGAAAGACGATGCCTGAAGAAACAGTGGCAACAAAAGACTGATGGGTATTAGGGGTTAACATATGAAAATGCTGAAACTAAACTGATCACAGATTATGATTTTCTTTTAGAACATGCTAACAGTGTTTCCCTCCAGGGTTATTTTAAGCAGCCGGGGATGAAACCAAAACAGGGTGAACCTGTGTTTAAAAAATTTAATGGGCTGCTGTACAGTTTGAGTTAAACCTCAGACACAGGATCAGATAGAACAATTGGTTATACCACAAAAGTATAGATCTGAATTGTTACAGATTGTACGACAGTCCTATGTCTGGTCACTTGGGGAGGGATCGTACCCTTGCCAGATTGCTATACAGATTTTACTGGCCTGGAATATCTGAAGATGTTGCTACCTATTGCAGTTCTTGTGCTGAGTGTCAGAAAATAGCCCCAGTGACTAAACAAGCATTTGTCAATGCCGAAAGTTCACCGTTGGTATTGCCGTTCTCATGTATTTACCATGCCACCTCCCATGACCTAGTTGAAAATCAGGCTTTTGCTTTAATTTGCTTTTTTTTCCTCCCGATCAACGAATTTCAATCAGCCATCAGTCCATAGTGAGTGCTCCCATCCATGATTATTGCAATGCATAGGTCACATGTGGCCCATTTGTTATAAAAACAAGTCAGAGCACACCCTGCCCCCCCCCCAAGGGTAAATATAACAATAAACATATTTTTTCAGCCAGGATTGGCAACTTACTATTTTGATTTAAAACGGAGTGAGGGATCTCTTAGTATTCACCTCAGGGTACTACTGTGAAGTCACCCAGCTACCATCATTGAGGTAAACCACCCATCAGCTGGGTCCCTGCTCTAAACTGCATCTGCCTCAAATGGCTTACCTTTATAGGGTGCATCAGCCTAAAATTGGCTTAATTACGGTTTGGTCCCCGGCCAATGTGCAGGTAACTGGTGGGGAGCTAGCTAAATGAGAAAGCTATGCTCCAGGGTGTGCTCTGACTTGTCTCATTTAGCTAGTTCCCCACCAGTTACCTGAACATTGGCTGGGGATCACACCTTAATTAAGCCATTTGAGGCAGATGCAGTTTAGAGTAGGGACCCAGCTGATGGGTGGTTTACCTCAATTTGGTAGCTGGGTGACTTCACAGCAGGGCCCTGAGGTGAATACCAAGAGACCCCCACTCCTTTTGAAATCAAAATAGTAAGTTGCCAATCCTGGCTGAAAAAATATGTTTATTGTTACGTTTACCCTTGGGGGGGTCAGGGTGTGCTCTGACTTGTTTTTGTTGATGTATGCCATATACAGAAGCACCCCTCATTTAGAATCCCGTGTGTTCCAAAGCAGCCATTTATTTTCCACAGGGTCTGGAAACATGCAAAACAGCCTAGTACACCAAAGGTGTACTAATAATAAAAATAATAAAACTTTATTTTTATGGAGTCTTTCCAAAACCAAGGCGCCTCACAGTTATAAAAACACAGCAACACTGTTGCACCATGCGCAACCCACTGATGCGCCCCGGCGCAATATTCAAACAAGGATTGAGCCTGACACAAATCCCGATGTGCCGGAGCGCATCAGTAATGTATGCGGCGCAGGTAGGGGAAGTCGTGCCCATGCATACTCCGCACATCCCGATATTCAACCCGGGATGTGCTGAGCCCATGCATGCGCAACCCCTACCTGCGCTGCACACAGGTGAGCAAAAAAAAAAAGGAACAACAGCTGGCCACCCACAGGTGAGGTGCCGTATTGCAAGGCACAACACGGCAGCTGCCACCTGTGGGTAGCCACCCGAGCTCTGGCTGCACCTTCGTGGCGGCGTTCCCCCATGCCCGATCACGGGCATACGTAGAAGAACATAAACACGTCCAATATCCCTGGTGGTCCAGTGGACCGCTCGCAGCCTGATCACGGGCATCTGTTAAAATAAAACACGTCCTATATCCCTGGTGGTCCAGTGGACCGCTCGCAGCCCGATTGCGGGCAACTGTTAAAATAAAACACATCCAATATCCCTGGTAGTCCAGTGGATCGCTCGCAGCCCGATCACGGGCATATGTAGTAAAATGGAAAGGTCCAATATCCCTGGTGGTCCAGCGGTACCCCCCCTCTCTACCCGCCCACTGAGCCCCACTGCCCCACTCCTCCCCAGGTCAGCGGCGGGCGTCAGCACCCCACCCGCCTGCCACCCCACTGCCCGCCGACTAACACCATACAGTAGGGCTGTACGCCCATTGGTCCACAGCATGAGCCAGTGGGCGTGCAGCCCGTATCTTACTACACAGTCCAGATATGTGTTCACATATCTGGACTGTGTAGTACAGTACGGGCTGTACTGTTGGCTCACACTGTGGACCAGTGGGCGACAGCCCTACCATACAGTGTCAGTCAGCGGGCGGCAGGCAGGTGGGTGCTGCCACCCGCCGCTGACTGGGGAGGCGGGGGGCTGAGTAGGCGGGTGGGGGGGGGGCACCGCTGGACCACCAGGGATATTGGACCTCTTCATTTTAGTCACATATGCCCGCGATCGGGCTGCGACGGTCCACTGGATCACCAGGGATATAGGATGTGTTTTATTTTAACAGATGCCTGCGATCGGGCTGCAAGCGGTCCAGTGGACCACCAGAGATAGGACATGTTTTATTTTAACAGATGCCCACGATCGGGCTGCAAGCGGTCCACTGGACCACCAGGGATATTGGACGTGTTTTATTTTAACAGATGCCTGCGATCGGGCTGCGAGCAGGCCACTGGACCACCAGGGATATTGGACGTGTTTATGTGCTACAGATGCCCGCGATCGGGTGGTGGGGCACTTTTCCGTGCTGTGCAGGGGGCGTCAGTCCCCAACGGCTGCTGCCTGGCAGGGCCCTAGGCGCAAGTCGCCGGTGATCGGCGCACCTGCATGCAAATGGGGCCATAATGACATGCAAATGGCCCCATTTGCGCCTTGCATGCATTATGGATCCATTTGCATGTGCGCCTTTGAATATCGCGGTTGTTGCGCCTAGCGCAATGAAACTTGCGCTAGCGCATCCCCCTGCTCCACTCTGGCCACTTGCGCTGGTGCAGTGCCACTGCGCCATGCGCACTACGGGGTGGCCAGAATGTGATATTCAGCGATGTTGTGCCATGGCACAGCTCCGTTGAATATCACCCTGTCAACGCCCATGCACAGCCCATTTGTGCTGCGCCCAGGCTGGCGCCACAGCCTGGCGCAGTCTGAATATCCGGGCCACTAAATTTAAACAAATTCATCAATCACTGAAAGCTTGAGTCCATAAATGGGTTTTTAAGGCTTTTTTAAAGTAGAGTAACGCCGAAGCCGTATCTCAAAGTGTTTTTGAGATATAGCATCCGGAAGGTACCCCAACCATCACAATGTTATCCTATGGGAAAGTAACAAAAATGTAAATTGTTTAAAACTAGGTCCCTGTGCTCCCATTTGTAGTACAGCAGTGACGAAAGTGCCAACATAGCCATGGTATTGCCCCATCTCATGTACCCAGTTCAGAAAATATTCAAATCCCAGCCAAAACGTAACTCTGCACAACCGCGACACCATTCTGCGCCACAGGTGCAACAACACATTTTGGCCAAGATCTGAAAAATGACAGCTGTGACATACATTAGGTGGGGTAATAAGAAGACTGTGTAGCAAATTTGGTATCAAACTATTTTTAATTACCACAGTTACAAGCATGCGCGTAGCACAGTTGAATGAATGGTCATAACTCTGGCATGTTTAATAATTTTGACCCCAATTTTGCAACATAGCCTTCTTATGACCGCACCTCATGAACAATATGACTGTTGCTACACAAATCCTGCTGAAAAGGTGAATTCACCAATGGACCGCAAAATCACTTTTCCAGTGGAAGTTGTGTAACGACAGTTGTATTGTTCATGAGGTGAGGTCCCCAGAAGGCCATGTTGAATATTTGGAGTCAAAATCTTAAAAAACGGCAAGTTAAAGACCAAAGTTGAAACTCCCATTGAAATACATTCAACCGCATTTACCTTAGTTTCTCATATTACAGTCACCGGTTCCAGCTTTTTTTTTTTTAAAAGGTTTTTTTGAAGAACAAAAAAGAACATCGAGGGACTCAGAGCTAGAAAATGTGAGGCTGGGGGTGCCACTGCAGTGTACAGGGCAAGACCGGAACCAGGTGAGGGGTGCCACTAGATACCAGGGCAAGTCGGGAGTGAGATGGCACCAGAACAAGACCGGGGAACGGAGGGTGGCGGGTGGGGCACCACATGGAGGGAGCAGGAAGGTTTTATTTCCAATAGAGCGGGGACCGGGGAACAGAGGGTGGCAGGTGGGACAGCTCACAGAGGGAGGGAGCAGGAGGGTTTTACTTCTAATAGAGCAGAGACCGGGGAACAGAGGGTGGCGGGTGGGACAGCTCACATAGGGAGCGGGAGGTTTTTTTTCTAATAGATCAGGGACTGGGGAACAGAGGGTGGCAGGTGGGACAGCTCACAGAGGGAGTGGGAGGTTTTCTTCTAATAGAGCGTGGACCAGGGAACGAAGGGTGGTGGGTGGGACAGCTCACAGAGGGAGGAAGCGGGAGTGTTTTTTTCTAATAGAGCGGGATCCAGGGAACGGAGGGTGGCGGATGCGACAGCTCACAGAGGGAGGGAGCGGGAGTTTTTTTTCTAGTACTGCGGGGACCGGGGAATGCAAGGTGGTGGATGTGAGAGTTCATAGAGGGAGGGAGCTGGAGGTTTTTTTCTATTAGAGCGGGGACCGGGGAATGAACGGTGGTGGGTGGGACAGCTCACGGAGGGAGCGGGAGTTTTTTTCCTAATAGAGCGGGGACTGGGGAATGGAGGGTGGTGCATGGGACAGCTCATAGAGGGAGGGAGGGAGCAGGAGCTTTTTTCCTAATAGAGCGGGGACCGGGGAACGGAAGGTGGTGGGTAGGCAGGGATCGGGGAACAGAGGGTGACGGGTGGGACAGCTCACAGAGTGAGGGAGCAGGATGTATTTTCTCTAATAGAGCGGGGACTGAGGAATGGAGGGTGAGGGGTGGGACAGCTCACAGAGGGAGGAAGCAGGAGTTTTTTTTTCTAATAGAGCGGGGACCAGGGAACGGAGGGTGCGGGTGGGACAGCTCACAGAGGGAGGAAGCAGGAGGGTTTTTTCTAATAGAGCAGGGACCAGGGAATGGAGGGTGATGGGTGAAACTGCTTGCAGAGGAAGGGAGCAGGAAGGTTTTATTTCTAATAGAATGGGGACCGGGGAATGGAGGGTGGTGGGTGAGACTGCTCACAGAGGAAGGGAGCAGGAGGGTTTTTTCTAATAGAGCAGGGACTAAGGAACAGAAGGAGGGAGTGGGAGAGTTTTTTTCTAATAAATCGGGGACCGGGGAATGGAGGGTGGTGGGTTGGACAGTTTACAGAGGGAGGGAGCTGGAGGGTTTTATTTCTAATAGAGCAGGGACCAGGGAATGGAAGGTGGTGAGTGGGACAGCTCACAGAGGGAGGGAGGAGGTTTTTTTTTCTAATAGAGCAGAGAACAGAGGGTACGGGTGGGACAGCTCACAGAGGGAGGAAGCAAGAGGGTTTTTTCTAATAGAGCGGGGACCAGGGAATGGAGGGTGGTGGGTGAGACTGCTCACAGAAGGAGGGAGTGGGAAGGTTTTATTTCTAATAGAATGGGGACCGGGGAATGGAGGGAGGCTGGTGGAACAGCTCACAGAGGAAGGGAGCAGGATGGTTTTTTCTAATAGAGTAGGGACCGGGGAACAGAGGGTGACGGGAGGGACTGCTTACAGAAGGAGGGAGTGGGAGAGTTTTTTTCTAATACAGTGGGGACCAGGGAATGGAGGGTGGCAGCTGGGACAGCTCACAGAGGGAGGGAGCAGGAGGGTTTTACTTCTAATAGAGCAGAGACCGGGGAACAGAGGGTGGCAGGTGGGACAGCTCACATAGGGAGCGGGAGGTTTTTTTTCTAATAGATCAGGGACCGGGGAACAGAGGGTGGCAGGTGGGACAGCTCACAGAGGGAGTGGGAGGTTTTTTTCTAATAGAGCGTGGACCGGGGAACGAAGGGTGGTGGTGGGACAGCTCACAGAGGGAGGAAGGGAGTGTTTTTTCTAATAGAGCGGGATCCAGGGAACGGAGGGCGTGGTGCGACAGCTCACAGAGGGAGGGAGGGAGTTTTTTCTAATACTGCGACTGGAAATGCAAGGTGGTGGATGTGAGAGTTCAGAGGGAGGGAGCTGGAGGTTTTTTCTATTAGAGCGGGACCGGGAATGAACGTGGTGGGACAGCCTCACTGAGGGGAGGGGAGTTTTTTCCTAATACAGCGGGACTGGGGAATGGAGGGTGGTGCATGGGACAGCTCATAGAGGGAGGAAGGGAGCAGGAGCTTTTTTTTCCCAATAGAGCGTGACCGGGGAACAGAAGGTGGTGGGTGGGCGGGGATCGGGAACAGAGGGTGACGTGGGACAGCTCACAGAGTGAGGGAGCAGGATGTATTTTCTCTAATAGAGCGGGGACTGAGGAATGGAGGGTGGGGGGTGGGACAGCTCACAGAGGGAGGAAGCAGGAGGGTTTTTTCTAATAGAGCAGGGACCAGGGAATGGAGGGTGATGGGTGAAACTGCTTGCAGAGGAAGGGAGCAGGAAGGTTTTATTTCTAATAGAATGGGGACCGGGGAATGGAGGGTGGTGGGTGAGACTGCTCACAGAGGAAGGGAGCAGGAGGGTTTTTTCTAATAGAGCAGGGACTAAGGAACAGAAGGAGGGAGTGGGAGAGTTTTTTTCTAATAAATCGGGGACCGGGGAATGGAGGGTGGTGGGTTGGACAGTTTACAGAGGGAGGGAGCTGGAGGGTTTTATTTCTAATAGAGCAGGGACCAGGGAATGGAAGGTGGTGAGTGGGACAGCTCACAGAGGGAGGGAGGAGGTTTTTTTTTCTAATAGAGCAGAGAACAGAGGGTACGGGTGGGACAGCTCACAGAGGGAGGAAGCAAGAGGGTTTTTCTAATAGAGCGGGGACCAGGGAATGGAGGGTGGTGGTGAGACTGCTACAGAAGGAGGGGGTGGGAAGGTTTTATTTCTAATAGAATGGGGACCGGGAATGGAGGGAGGCTGGTGAACAGCTCAGAGGAAGGGAGCAGGATGGTTTTTTCTAATAGAGTAGGGACCGGGGAACAGAGGGTGACGGGAGGGACTGCTTACAGAAGGAGGGAGTGGGAGAGTTTTTTTCTAATACAGTGGGGACCAGGGAATGGAGGGTGGCAGCTGGGACAGCTCACAGAGGGAGGGAGCAGGAGGTTTTATTTCTAATAGAGTGGGAACCGGGGAATGGAGGGTGGCAGGTGGGACAGCTCACAGAGGGATGGAGTGGGAGGTTTTTTTTCTAATAGATCGGGGACTGGGGAACGGAGGGTGGTGGGTGGGACAGCTCACAGAGGGATGGAGTGGGAGGTTTTTTTTCTAATAGATCAGGGACTGGGGAATGGAGGGTGGTGGGTTGGACAATTTACAGAGGGAGGGAGCTGGTGAGTTTTTTTCTAATAGACCAGGGAACGGAGGGTGGTGGGTGGGACAGCTCACAGAGGGAAGGAGGAGTTTTTTTTCTAATAGAGCAGGGAGCAGGGACCAGGGAACAGAGGGTGGCGGTTGGGGCAATTCACAGAGGGAGGGAGCAGGAAGTTTTTTTTCTCATAGAATGGGGACCGGGGAACAGAGAGTGGCGGGTGGGGCAGCTCACAGAGGGAAGGAGCGAGAGAGCTTTTCTCTAATAGAGCAGCAAATGGGGAATGGAGGGTGGTGGGTGGGACAACTCACAGAGGGAGGGAGCAAGAGGGCTTTTCTCTAATATTGCGGGAAACGGAGGGTGGTGGGTAGGACATCTCACAGAGGGAAGGAGCGGGAGGGTTTTATTTCTAATAGAGCAAGGACCAGGGAACGGAGGGTGTCGGGTAGAACAGCTCACAGAGGTAGGGAGCAGGAGGGCTTTTTTCTAATAGAGTGGGGACGGGGAAACGGAGGGTGGCGGGTGGGACAGCTCACAGAGGGAGGGAGCGTGAGTTTTTTCTTCTAATAGAGCAGGGTCCGGGGAACGGAGGGTGGCGGATGGGACAGCTCACAGAGGGAGGGAGGGGGAGTGTTTTTTTCTAATAGAGCAGGATCCAGTGAACAGAGGGTGGCGGGTGGGACAGCTCACAGAGGGAGGGAGCGGGAGTTTTTTTCTAATAGAGCGGGGACCGGGAAACACGGAGGTGGATGGGAGAGCTCACAGAGGAGGAGCTGGAGGTTTTTTTTTCATTAGAGCGGGACCGGGGAATGGACAGTGGTGGGCGGGACACTACAGAGGAAGGGAGTTTTTTTTTTTTTCTAATAGAGCGGGACCGGGGAACGGGAGGGTGGTGGGACAGCTCAAGAGGAGGAGCAGGAGGTTTTTTTTCTAATAGAGTGGGGACTGGGGAATGGAGGGTGGTGCATGGGACAGCTCACAGAGGGAGGGAGCAGGAGCTTTTTCTAATAGAGTGGGGACCGGGAAAGGGGGGTGGCGGGTGGGCGGGGATCAGGAACAGAGGGTGATGGGTGGGACTGCTCACAGAGTGAGGAGTGGGATGTGTTTTATCTAATAGAGCGGGGACTGAGGAATGGAGGGTGGCGGGTGGGACAGCTCACAGAGGGAAGAAGAAGCAGGAGGTTTTTTTTCTAATAGAGCGGGGACCAGGGAACGGAGGGTGCAGGTGGGACAGCTCACAGAGGGAGGAAGCAGGAGGGTTTTTTCTAATAGAGCAGGGACCAGGGAATGGAGGGTGGTGGGTGAAACTGCTCACAGAGGGAGGGAGCAGGAAGGTTTTATTTCTAATAGAATGGGGACCGGGGAATGGAGGGTGGTGGGTGGGACAGCTCACAGAGGAAGGGAGCAGGAGGGTTTTTGCTAATAGAGCAGGAACCGGGGAACAGAGGGTGGTGGGAGGGACTGCTCATAGAGGGAGGGAGTGGGAGAGTTTTTTTCTAATACAGTGGGGACCAGGGAATGGAGGGTGGCAGGTGGGACAGCTCACAGAGGGAGGGAGGGAGCAGGAATTTTTTTTCTATTAGAGTAGGAACCGGGGAACGGAGGGTGGCAAGTGGGACAGCTCACAGAGGGATGGAACGAGGGGTTTTTTTTCTAATAGATCGGGGAACGGGGAATGGAGGGTAGCGGGTTGGACAGTTTACAGAGGGAGGGAGCTGGAGAGTTTTTTTCTAATAGACCAGGGAACGGAGGGTGGTGAGTGGGACAGCTCACATGGGAGGGAGCAGGAGGGTTTTATTTCTAATAGAGCAGGGACCAGGGAACAGAGGGTGGCGGGTGGGACAGCTCACAGAGGGAGGAAGCAGGAGGGTTTTTTGTAATAGAATGGGGACCAGGAAATGGAGGGAGGCTGGTGGAACAGCTCACAGAAGAAGGGAGCAGGAGGGTTTTTTCTAATAGAGTAGGGACCGGGGAACAGAGGGTGGTGGAAGGGACTGTTCACAGAGGGAGGGAGGTGGAGAGTTTTTTTCTAATAGAGTGGGGACCAGGGAACGGAGGGTGGCAGCCTGGATCGCTCACAGAGGGAGGGAGCAGGAGGTTTTTTTTCTAATAGAGTGGGAACTGGGGAATGGAGGGTGGCGGGTTGGACAATTTACAGAGGGAGGGAGCAGGAGGGTTTTTTTCTAATAGACCAGGGAACGGAGAGTGGTGGGTGGGACAGCTCACAGAGGGATCGAGCAGGAGGGTTTTATTTCTAATAAAGTGGGAACTGGGGAATGGAGGGTGGCGGGTTAGAGAATTTACAGAGGGAGGGAGCAGGAGGTTTTTTTTCTAATAGACCAGGGAACGGAGGGTGGTGGGTGGGACAGCTCACAGAGGGATGGAGTGGGAGGTTTTTTTTCTAATAGAGCGGGGAACTGGGGAATGGAGGGTGGCGGGTTGGACAATTTACAGAGGGAGGGAGCTGGAGAGTTTTTTTCTAATAGACCAGGGAACGGAGGGTGGTGGGTGGAACAGCTCACAGAGGGAGGGAGCAGGAGGGTTTTTTTCTAATAGAGTGGGAACTGGGGAATGGAGGGTGGCGGTTTGGACAATTTACAGAGGGAGGGAGCTGGAGAGTTTTTTTCTAATAGACCAGGGAGCAGAGGGTGGTGGGTGGGACAGCTCACAGAGGGAGGGAGCAGGAGGGTTTTTTTCTAATAGAGTGGGAACTGGGGAATGGAGGGTGGCGGGTTGGACAATTTACAGAGGGAGGGAGCAGGAGGGTATTTTTCTAATAGACCAGGGAACGGAGGGTGGTGGGTGGGACAGCTCACAAAGGGAGGGAGCAGGAGGTTTTTTTTCTAATAGATCGGGGAACTGGGGAATGGAGGGTGGCGGTTTGGACAATTTACAGAGGGAGGGAGCTGGAGAGTTTTTTTCTAATAGACCAGGGAACGGAGGGTGGTGGGTGGGACAGCTCACAGAGGGAGGGAGCAGGAGGGTTTTTTTCTAATAGATCGGGGACTGGGGAATGGAGGGTGGCAGGTTGGACAATTTACAGAGGGAGGGAGCTAGAGAGTTTTTTTCTAATAGACCAGGGAACGGAGGGTGGTGGGTGGGACAGCTCACAGAGGGAGGGAGCAGGAGTTTTTTTTTCTAATAGAGTGGGAACTGGGGAATGGAGGGTGGTGGGTTGGACAATTTACAGTGGGAGGGAGCAGGAGGGTTTTTTTCTAATAGATCGGGGAACTGGGGAATGGAGGGTGGCGGGTTGGACAGTTTACAGAGGGAGGGAGCTTGAGAGTTTTTTTCTAATAGACCAGGGAACGGAGGGTGGTGGGTGGGACAGCTCACAGAGGGAGGGAGCAGAAGGGTTTTATTTCTAATAGAGTGGGACCGGGGAACGAAGGGTAGTGAGTGGGACAGCTCACAGAGGGAAGGAGGAGTTTTTTTTTCTAATAGAGCAGGGACCAGGGAACATAGGGTGGCGGGTGGGGCAATTCACAAAAGAGGGAGCAGGAGGGTTTTTTTTCTCATAGAATGGGGACCGGGGAATGGAGAGTGGTGGGTGAGGCAGCTCACAGAGGGAGGGAGCAAGAGGGTTTTTCTCTAATATTGCGGGGAACAGAGGGTGGTGGGTAGGACATCTCACAGAGGGAAGGAGCGGGAGGGTTTTATTTCTAATAGAGCGAGGACCGGGGAACAGAGGGTGGTGGGTGGAACAGCTCACAGAGGTAGGGAGCAGGAGGGTTTTTTCTAATAGAGTGGGGACCGGGGAACGGAGGGTGGCGCATGGGACAGCTCACAGAGGGAGGGAGCATGAGTTTTTTCTTCTAATAGAGCGGGGTCTGGGGAACGGAGGGTGGCAGATAGGACAGCTCACAGAGGGAGGGAGCAGGAGGGTTTTTTCCTAATAGATCGGGGACTGGGGAATGGAGGGTGGCAAGTTGGACAATTTACAGAGGGAGGGAGCTAGAGAGTTTTTTTCTAATAGACCAGGGAACGGAGGGTGGTGGGTGGGACAGCTCACAGAGGGAGGGAGCAGGAGTTTTTTTCTAATAGAGGGAACTGGGAATGGAGGGTGGTGGGTTGGACAATTTACAGTGGGAGGGAGCAGGAGGGTTTTTTTCTAATAGATCGGGGAACTGGGGAATGGAGGGTGGCGGGTTGGACAGTTTACAGAGGGAGGGAGCTGGAGAGTTTTTTTCTAATAGACCAGGGAACAGAGGGTGGTGGGTGGGACAGCTCACAGAGGGAGGGAGCAGGAGGGTTTTATTTCTAATAGAGTGGGACCGGGGAACGAAGGGTAGTGAGTGGGACAGCTCACAGAGGGAAGGAGGAGTTTTTTTTTCTAATAGAGCAGGGACCAGGGAACATAGGGTGTCGGGTGGGGCAATTCACAAAAGAGGGAGCAGGAGGGTTTTTTCTCTCATAGAATGGGGACCGGGGAATGGAGAGTGGTGGGTGAGGCAGCTCACAGAGGGAGGGAGCAAGAGGGTTTTTCTCTAATATTGCGGGGAACAGAGGGTGGTGGGTAGGACATCTCACAGAGGGAAGGAGCGGGAGGGTTTTATTTCTAATAGAGCGAGGACCGTGGAACAGCTCACAGAGGTAGGGAGCAGGAGGGTTTTTTTCTAATAGAGTGGGGACCGGGGAACGGAGGGTGGCGCGTGGGACAGCTCACAGAGGGAGGGAGCATGAGTTTTTTCTTCTAATAGAGCGGGGTCTGGGGAACGGAGGGTGGCAGATAGGATAGCTCACAGAGGGAGGGAGCGGGAGTGTTTATTTCTAATAGAGTGGGGACTGGGGAACGCAAGGTGACGAGTGGGACAGCTCAGAGAGGGAGGTAGCGGAAGAGTTTATTTCTAATAGAGCGGGGACCGGGGAACAGAGGGTGGTGGGTGGAACAGCTCACAGAGGGAGGAAGCAGGATGTTTTTTTCTAATAGAGCACGAACAGGGAACGGAGGTTGGTGGGTGGGACAGCTTACAGAGGGAGGGGAGGAGGGAGGGAGGGAGGAGCTGGAGGTTTTTTTCTAATAGAGTGGGGTCCGGGGAATGGCCTTTTTTTAATTCTTGGAGGACAGAAGTAGTTGGCTTTGTATGCTGCCATAAACATAGTGTTGACATGAGTGCTGTGGTGGCTGAATATTGTATGTGGCCCAGTTCAAACTGCTTATTGTTGCTTGATTACGATGTCGGGGGGGACACATACTGTCGGTGTCGGTGCCGAAAGTAAAAGTGTTGACGTCAATCTCATTATGACACCAATCAGCAGTTTGCTGAGGATCAAAGGAAAAAGACGCCATATTATTGGTTCAGCTTTTTCTTTTGATTTCCATGCAGTTTCCGCCCACCAAGGCTGTTCCACATTGAAGATTGATTAATAAGCTGGGTAGGCTCCAGGTGGGTCAGAAGTTGGTCAACTGGGTGGCAAACTGTTTGGCGGGCAGAACACAGAGAGTGGTGGTAAACGGTATACAGTCAGAAGAGATGCAAGTCACAACTGGAGTTACCTCAGGGATCAGTCCTGGGGCCAGTCCTCTTCAATATGTTCATCAGTGACATCGCAGATGGACTGGAGGGTAAGGTTTGTCTGTTTGCAGATGACACCAAGATCTGCAACAGAGTAGATGATCCACGTGGGGTGGGCAGAATGAGAAGGGATCTAGATAAACTGGCAAAATGGTCAGAAGAGTGGCAACTGGGGTTTAATGCAAAGAAGTGCAAGATCATGCACATAGGGAAGAGAAACCCCTGAAGCCACCTATAGGTTGGTAGAGGAGTTGCTGGCAATCACAAGGGAAGGAAGAGACTTGGGCATCGTCATCACAGATGACCTGAAATCATCCAAGCAGACCACTAAACAGTAGGTAAGGCTAGGGAGATGTTGGGGTGTATTAGTAGGGGTATCACAAGTCGTAAGAGGGAAGTAATAATCCCTCTTTACAAGACACTGGTTAGGCCTCATCTGGAGTACTGCGTGCAGTACTGGAGGCCGCACCTGTACAAGGACATTAACAAAATGGAGGCAGTCCAGAGAAGGGCAACCAAAATGGTGCAGGGACTGCATCAGAAAACATATGAGGACAGATTAATGGAGCTCAAAATGTATACCCTAGAGCAAAAGAGGGAGAGAGGTGATATGATCGAAACATTCAAACATCTTAAGGGCATTAACATGGTGAAAAAGTCTAACATGTTTCGATATAAGAAAAATAGCAGGACAAGAGGACACAGCATGAGATTAGAGGGAGGCCGATTAAGGGGTAATGTGAGGAAGTTCTTTTTCACATAAAGGGTGGTGAATGCATGGAACGGCCTACCTCAGGAAGTGGTGGATATGAATACAGTGCAGGGCTTCAAACAAGCATGGGATGGGCATAAGGGAGCAGTACAGATGAGTATGAATAGATAGGCCATTGACAGAGTAAAGGCCTATGGCACATTCATAAGGTAGAAAAAATGGGCAGACTGGATTGGCCTTGCAGTCCTTATCTGCTGTCAATTCTATGTTTCAAGGCAAAACTGTGTAAACATTAGCCTGCCTGATGATTGGTCTGCCACTGTCTCACCTGTTGCAGACCACTCTGCATTGGACAGACAGTGTGACACCCATCTCAGAGCCATTTGTAGCAAGAAGTCTGCGTGCACAGCTAACTTAAAAAGACAAGGTGCCTCTGGTGCCCCTACCCTTGATAGATGTGTCTTTTGAGAGAATTGCAATGGATGTGGTTGGTCCCTTAGACAAAGGTAAAAAAGGAAATTGATTCATTTTGGTAGTATGTAACTATGCTACTCAATACACTGAGGCAATTCCAGCGCGTACTGTCACAGCCCCAAAAGTGGCAGCAGAGCTTGCCAGAATTTTCAGTAGGGTGGACATACCTAAAGAGATTATACTGATCAGGATAGTAATTTTGGTGCTGCATTTCTGAAGGAGCTGTACTGACTACTAGGTATCACTGCCATAAGAACCACCCCTTATTACCCTCAGACAGACGGTGTTGTTGAGCATTGTAATCAAACCCTTTAAACATATGTTAAAAAGGTTTGTAAAAGGGGAAGGGAAAGACTGGGACCAATACTTACCTTGCCTGCTTCAGACAACATGAAGTCATGCTGTATTCTGACATATGCAGTTAGCCCAAGCACTTGAACTGCCCCAGAGATGAAAGTGTTAACTCTATGCAGCAGCATAGAATGCTGAGCTCAAGCTCGGATTTCAGACCTCTGTCTGTGGTGTTTCAGAGTGTAACCGTCAGATTCTTTACTCCGCCTAGCTGCAAAGTCAAACCGGAGATTGCTCCTTCGCTCGCTTCGGTAACGTTTCTTGAAAAGTGTCAGTTTTCACCTATTTCTTATTTTTTCGGTTTCAAGTCTCTGTCTACGGTACAGTAAGTGTGTAGATAGACAATGAACTGTTTTTTGTCTTTATTTATGTGGAAATTGTAATTCTTCGGTACCCTAGCGGTCAGTCCAGTTGGGAACCGACTGTTTCTGTTTAAATTCAACTTCTCTGAATTTGCAGTGGTGTGCTTGTTCCGATCGGTTTTAAAAAAAACTGACTTTTACTGGTTTCTTTCTACAACCCGTAACACAGTTGGTTACCGATCGGAGAGTATTAGCTGGCATAAAAGCTATTAATGGTAATTTTGTTAGTCTGGCCATGTCCGAGACACCCAAGAAGAAAACCGGGCCCACTGGGTTTCAACACTGTAGTGAGTGTGGGGAAGCTGTTGCCAAAGCTGATCCTCACCTCATCTGTGTTTATTGTCTGGGGTATGACCTCCTCAAAACAGACTGCCAAATATGTAAGAATTTTCCCAAAGTTACTATGGATAAAAGATTGAGTAGGCTGAAGGAAAGGGAGGCCAAGAAGTCCGCTGACCTGGATGTCCAACCCGGTTCGGTTGCAGCCGAACCTAAGGAGGTGCCCACTGACCTGAGCGATAACCCCTCGGGCAAAAGGAAATCCAACTTGGAGGGGTCAGTTCCGGCGAAAAGAAAAAGGAAATCAGCCAGTTCGGATCCAGAACTGCGTACTCCAACCACTGATGAGATAGCCAAAGCGATAAGTATTGTCCAAACGCCTCGACCGGTTCCATCCGAACCGACACCGTCAGTTAGGCAGGCGGTTTGGTCGTATCCCACTCCATCGGATTACGATCCGGATACCGAATATGAACTGGAGTGGAAGGGGGACAAAGACTTCCCAGAACAGGACAATGACGATGATAATGATTTAGAAGGTCTGGATGTGCCCATTGAACTGGACATCTCCCCAGACAGACCCTCCAATATCTCCCCTTCCAGAGTTTCTGAGTCCCCTTCCCATTATTTGTTCTACAAAAAGGTGGCTGAAACCCTCCAGCTCGCCATGGTAGAAGCTGCAGAGGAGGAAGAGGAGCCTGATTTTGTTGAGATGATGGACATCCCAGAGTCTAAAAGGTTGTCTATTCCCCTCCACAAATCTTTGGGGAAACAGACAAAGAAGATTCTTCAGACACCAAACTCTTTACCTCCAGTGGACAAAAGGATGGCCAGGAGGTACATGTTGTCAGGCTCAGGTACAGAGTTTTTGTACAATCATTGCAGCCATGTTGGGGTAGTGCAGGCTGTAGCCTGTGACAGGGCTAACATACCTTTGGCTTCACACCCCCCAGATAAAGACTCCAGGAAGGTGGATGCCATGGCCAAAAAACAATATTTGGCATCCTCCTTGGGACTCAGGCAGGCGAATTATATGGTCTATGCAGCCAGGTACCAGACTTCCAGGTGGGATACTGTTCTGGAACTGGCCAAACAGGCTTCCCCCCAGCTGGCCAAAGTTCTGGAGGAGTGGCTGCTTATGGGATTGAGGCATCCAAGGTACAATTGCATGCGGCTGTGGACTCAAATTATGTGGCATCACAAGTCATGGCTACATCTGTGTCTCTCAGGAGATTTGCTTGGCTCAGATGTACTTGCCTTTCGCAGGACACCCAGGCTAAGGCCATGGATTTCCCTGTAGTGGGTAACTGTGTTTGGGGAGCAGACAGAGGCTTACATGAAGAAAATGGATGAATACAGGACTACTTACAGGAGTGCTCAGGCCAAGGAAAGGCAAGTCACTCCTCAGAGGCAGCAGTCTAGGAGCAGGGGCAGGCCTTTTCATAGGCCTTCCTACCAAGCCCAGGCCTCCTCTCCCTTCCCACAGAGGGGATTCTTCTGAGGGAGAGGCAGGAGGGGGATGAGCAGGGCTGTGTCCTCTTCCCAGTCTAAGGCTCCTGCCAAGCAGACACCCTGATGTGTCAGCCCGGGTCGACTCTCCGATTCCAGTAGGAGGCTGGCTGGCTTACTACTTCCAGGCCTGGAAGTCTGTTGCCTAAGACAAGTGGGTCCTGGAGGTAGTAAGCCAGGGACTGGCCCTCAGTTTCAAAAAATTTCCAAAAATGAGGGTCAGGTCTTTTCCACCTGCAAACATCTCTGAAACCATTGCTTTAGAAGCAGAGGTTTCCTCTCTGCTGGCTCTCATAGAGAGAGAGAGTTCCTACTCTACACAGGGGCAAGGGTCTGTACTCCAGATATTTCCTTACCCCAAAAAAGACAGGGGAGTGGCGACCCATCCTAGACTTAAGGTATCTGAACAAACACATCTTAAAACCAAAGTTCAAAATGGTGACTCTGGGAGTAATTCTTCCCTCTCTAAGGCCAGGAGACTGGTTAGCTTCCCTGGACCTCAAGGATGCCTATTTTCATATTCCCATCAGGTGCTCTCACAGAAACTTCCTCAGGTTCGATTTGCCTTCAGGCCATTATCAGTTCAGAGCTATGCCTTTCGGCCTAACATCAGCTCCATGGGTGTTTACAAAGTGCCTTGCAATAGTAGTGGCTTTCCTGAGAAGGTAGGGCATTTCTCTATTTCCATACCTGGATGACTGGCTCATTGTAGGGCAGTCTTCCGACCAGATCAAGTCAGCTCTACAGGTCACTCAGGATCTGCTCAGTTCCCTGGGGTTCCTTCTCAACCTGCCAAAGTCAGTTCTTGAACCAGTATAGCTTCTCACTTTCATAGGGATATAGTTAGATACTATTCAAGCAAAGGCCTTCCTCCCACTTGCAAGAGTTCAGGCCCTTACAGATCTCGCTTCCTCTTTTCATCCTCTGGTTTCTTGTCCAGCAAGACATTTTCTTCAGCTCTTGGGCCACATGGCAGCTTCCACTGCAGTGGTGCAAGGGGCTAGATTCCAGATGAGGGACATTCAATTCCACCTAAGGTCCTTTTGGTCTCAGAAGAGAGATTCTCTTGCTAAGCTGAGTCCAGTGACTCAGACTCTGGTCCAAGCTCTCCAGTGGTGGCTGGACCAAGACAATCTCAGGCAAGGTGTCCCATTTCTCAAGCAAACTCCTTCAGTGGTCCTCACCACAGATACTTCTCTCCTGGGCTGGGGAGCCCACCTGGGAGCCCTCACAGCACAGGGGGTCTGGTCCCCAAAAGAGTCTCTCCTTCATATCAATCTTCTGGAACTCAGGGCAATATTCTTGGTCCTTCAGTTTTTCTCGGACTCAGTGAGGAACAAGGTGGTTCAGGTCAGGACAGACAACACCACCACCATGTGGTACATCAACAAGCAAGGGGCACTCAGTCTACAACCTTGTGCATGGAGGCCATGAAAGTATGGTCTCTGGCTTACACCCTTCAAACTTCCCTAGTAGCAGTCCACCTCCAAGGGAAGGACAATGTGCTAGCAGATGCTCTGAGCAGAATCTCCCAGGGCCATCATGAATGGACCTTTGATCCTCTCATCCTGAAAGTAATTTCTTCACCAGGTGGGGCACTCCAGAGATAGATCTCTTCGCAGCCCCAGACAATCATCAACTTCCCCAGTTCTGCTGCAGACCTCCAGTCCAGGGGACTGTTCCCCTGGATGCTCTGATATTGGATTGGAAAGGCAAGTTCCTTTATGCTTTTTCACCCTTTCCTCTGTTGTTCAGGGTTCTAATAAAGATCAGGTCACAACCCTGCACAGTGATTCTAGTGGCTCCAGACTGGGCCAGGCAACCTTGTTATCCTCTGTTGTTGTCCTTAGCAGTCTCACTCCCCCTGTCTCTTCCCAAGAGACACAATATTTTAACCTCCTCTCAAGGGAGGATCTGGTACCCCAATCTCCAGTCTCTCAATCTCAAGGCCTGGCTCTTGAAGAGTTAGAATATGCAGGTCTGCATCTTTCTCAGGGAGTTTTAGACATCCTCAAGAGTTCTCGGAAACCTTCTACCAGGAAGACTTGTAACTCCAAATGGAAAAGATTCAGCATTTGGTGTTCACAGAGGGATGTTCTGCCAGATGCTGCGGGTATTGCCATAGTGTTAGATTATCAGGTTCACCTTAATGGCTTAGGCCTTAGGCTAGCCACTTTAAAAGTTCATCTAGCAGCTGTCTCTGCATTTCTGTCAGCAGGGAAGGGCTCTTCTCTGCATCTCACCCTGTCTTTGGGAAGTTCTTTAAAGGTCTGGTTCATATTAACCCTCCTTTTAGAGAGCCTACTCCAGCTTGGGATTTCAATATCTGCATTGCTCAGCTTATGCAGCCACCCTATGAACCTTTGGTTTCAGCCGAGCTTAAGTACTTGACTTGGAAAACTGTGTTTCAAACAACATGAAGTCTTGCTGTATTCTGACTATTGCAGTTAGGTCCTGCCTTTCAACTGCCCCGGAGAACAAAGAGTTAACTTTCCATGGCCAGCATGGAACGTTCAATAGCAGCTCGGTTGAAACCCTGTCTGCTGTTGTTTAAACTCCAACCATCAGATTCTTTACTCCGCCTCACTGAACCCAGTCGCTCAGGAAATTTCTCCCTTTGCTTGGTTCAAAAGAGTCGGTTAAAGTGTCGTTTTAAACTCGGTTTCTACTGAATGTCTGCAACGAATCTGTCGGTTTAAGTCTCTGTCTGTGGTACCGTGAGTACTAGATAGGTTTTATTTAGTTTCTGTGTGGAACTTGTAAATTTCGGATCGGTTCGGTTTGAACCGATCAGTTTAATCTTAAAAGTTTTGAATTTGTTTAGAGTGTATTAACGGTCCGTATCAGTTCTAAAAAACGCAGTTCATTACGTTTTTCCAAGACCAGTAACTACGGTCAGGAACCGATGGGGACTCTTGCCTGGCGGATTGTCAAAAAGGGTAAGTTTTGGATAGGATTGGCCATGTCTGAGAAACCCAAGAAAAACGGCCCACTGGGTTTCAACACTGCAGTGTGTGTGGGAAGCCTTTGCTAAGGCTGATCCCCACACCACCTGTGTTTATTGTCTGGGGTTTGACCACCCGATTCAGACTGCCAAATTTTGTAAAGTTTTCCCAAAGCTACCCTGGATAAGAGAGTAGGTAGACTGAGGAAAGGGAGGTTGAGAAGTCCGCTGACCCAGATGGTTGTGCCCGTTCGGTTCCTCACCAACCAGAAGGAGTGCCCTCTGACCAGGCTTAAACTTCTTCGAGCAAAAGGAGATAGATTCTGAGGAGTCGGTTCCAGTTAAAGAAAGAGAAGAGAAAATCATCCAGTTCGGATCCACAAGTTCTTTCTCCGACCGTCGATGACATAGCCAAAGCGATAAGGATAGTGCAATCACACTTGGGTTCCGGCTGAACTGGCACCATCTGGCAGGGGCTTGGTTCAGTCAGTTCCTCCGGTTCTGGATTATACTTTAGAAGAATTTTATGAACCGGAGGAAGAGGAGGGAGAGTATGAGGATGATGATGATGGTGATTATGAAAGTCTGGATGTGCCTATTGACCAGGACATCTCCCCAGACAGACCTTCAGGTGTTTCTCCTCCTAGGCTTTCTGAGTCCCCTTCCCACTTTATGTTTTACAAGAAAGTGACTGAAACCCTCCAGCTTCCAATGGAAGAAGCAGTAGAGGATCAGGAGGAGCCTGATTTTGTTGAGATGATGGACATCCCACAGTCCAGGAGGCTATCTATTCCCCTCCATAAATCTTTTGGGAAACAGACATTTAAAATTCTAAAGACTCCTAACTCCATACCTCCTGTGGACAGACGAATGGACAAGAGGTATACCCTTTCAGGCTCGGACATGGGTTCCTTTCTCAGCAATGCAGCCATGTTGGGGTATTGCAGGCTGCCTGTGATAAGGCAAATTTCCCTGGCATCACACCCCCAGATAAGGACTCCAGGAGGATTGATGCCATGAAAGAAGCAGTACATGGCAGCATCTTTGGGACTCAGGCAGGCTAACTATATGGCCTACACAGCTAGATACCAGAAGTCCAGGTGGGACACTGTGCTGTCTCTGGCTAAACAGGCCCCTGAGCAGGTGGCTGTGGATGGGATTGAGGCATCCAAGGTGCAATTTCATGCTGCTGTGGACTCCAATGATGTTTCATCTAGAGTCATGGCTACATCTGTGGCCCTTCGGAGGATGGCTTGGCTCAGAAGTACTAGCCTATCACAGGATACCCAGGCTAAGGCCATGGATTTCCCTGTCATTTGTAATTCTCTGTTTGGGGAGCAGACAAAGAACTACATGAAAAAGATAGACGAGTACAGGACCACCTACTGGAGTGCTCAGGCCAAAGAAAGGCAGGCCACTCCTCAAAGACAGCACTCCTGGGGCAGGTCCTTTCAAAGGCCTTTTTACCAAGCCCAGGCCTCCTCTTCTGCTTATGCTCAGAGGGGGTTCTTCAGAGGGAGAGGCAAACGGGGAATGAGCAGGCCTGCTTCCACCCCTCAGCCTAAAGCCCGTGCCAAGCAGACACCCTGATGGGTCTGCCCAGGCCGATTCTCCAATACCTGTAGGGGGCAGGCTGGCTTACTTTGTCCAGGACTGGAAGTCTCTGACATCAGACAAGTGGGTCCTGGAAGTAGTAAGTCAGGGACTGGTCTTCAGCTTCAAAAAATTTCAAGATGAGAACCAGATCCTTTTCCACCTGCAAATCCATCAGAGACCCTCTGCCCTAGAGGCAGAGGTTTCTTCCTCCTGGCTGTCAGAGCCATAGAAAGAGTTCCCACCCCACACAAGGGCAAAGGATTGTACTCCAGGTACTTCCTAATCCCCAAAAACAGGAGAATGGCAGCCCATCCTGGATCTAAGATATCTGAACAAGCACCTTTTTAAGCCAAAGTTCAAAATGGTGACTCTGGGATAATTCTGCCCTCTCTAGGGCCAGGGACTGGCTAGCCTCCCCTGGACCTCAAAGATGCTCTACTACATTCCCATCAGGTGCTCCCACAGAAAGTACTTAAGGTTCGAAAGGCTCTCAGGCCACTATCAGTTCAGAGCAATGCCCTTTGGCCTAACATCAGCCCCATGGTGTTCACAAAGTGCCTGGCAGTAGTGGTTGCTTTCCAAGGAGAAAGATTTCCATCTTTCCATATCTGGACGACTGGCTTATAGTGGATCAGTCTCCAGACCAAGTCAAGTCACATCTGCAAGTAGCTCAGCAAGTGCTCACTTCCTTAGGATTCCTCCTCAACCTTCCAAAGTCAGTTCTCAAGCCAGTACAGCTCCTCACCTTCATAGGGGTGGAACTGGATACAGTAAGGGCAAGAGCCTTCCTTCCCCGGACAGGGCAAGGACCCTTATGGAACTGACCTCTTCATTCACCCTGCAGGTGTCTCGACCAGCAAGGCATTTCCTCCAGCTTCTGTGCCACATGGTAGCTTCCACAGCAGTGGTCCAGGGAGCAAGATTCCAGATGAGGGACATTCAGTTCCATTTAAGAGCCTTCTGGTCCCAAAGAAAGGATTCCCTTGCCCAACTAGTCCCAGTGACCCGAACCCCGATCCAGGCTTTGCAATGGTGGCAGGATCAGGACAATTTGAGACAAGGAGTTCCTTTTGTCACTAAGTCTCATTCACTGATACTCACCACAGATGATTCCCTGCTGGGCTGGGGAGCCCACCTGGGGGATCTTACCACCCAGGGACTGTGGTCACCTCAAGAATCTCTGCTTCACATCAGTCTCTTGGAACTCAGAGCAGTGTTTCTGGCACTGCAAGCCTTTTCCAAATCTGTACAGAACAAGGTGGTCCAGATCAGAACAGACACCACCACCATGTGGTACATCAACAAGCAAGGAGGCACTAGGTCTCACGGCCTTGTGCGGCAGAGGCAAAAGTTGTGGTCCTGGCCTATTCCCGCAAACTTCTCTGATAGCAGTTCACCTCCCAAGGAAGGACAATGTCCTAGCAGATGCTCTCAGCAGGATATCCCAGGGTCATCACGAATGGACCCTAGATCCCTAGTTTTGAAGGTGATTTTCTGATGGGGCACCACAGATAGATCTTTTGCAGCCCCAGACAATCACCAACTTCCTCTCTTTTGTTGCAGACCCCAGTCTTGGCTCAGTCCCGGATGCTCTGATTCTGAATTGGAAGGGAAATTTAGGGACATGATATGTTGTTCATCCACTCATTGGCAGGTATCCTTGCCGCTTTAAATCTTGGTCGAAAGGTCTTCAAGCTTGCTCCTCCCCACCCACCCGGTGGTATAACTCAGCTGCGCCCATGATGCCAGATCTTCCTTACCGCTTAGAGCTCAGGTTCCTCCTTAACGCCCGCGCTTGAGACTGGTTCCTATTTCTCCGCTTATGGATTTAAAAATAAATTTTGGCGAAGACTCCAGTCTTCTATCCTTCGCGGCCGCGGTGGACAAGTCGACTCCGGTGCTGGAGATGCCCATGCGGCAGAATATGTCTCGGATGGATCCACACCACGCAGGTGTCTACTGCTTAGGCCTTGAGCACCACCCGCAGGCTTGTTACCTGTAGCTCATCTTTCTCGGCCCACGCCCCTCGAAGACCGGCTGCCCGATTGCAACTGGGCCCCGAGAGCGCTTCCCTCCGTGAAGTCCAAGGAGGCTCGTTGGCGGGTGTCCCACGCGTGACTCGGCGGATCAGCTCGAGCGGATGGTCGCCTCGAATTTGAGTTGGAGGTTTTGAGTAGAGGTGGTTTGTTGGATAGTTGCCTTGTGGCTTGGTGGCAATTGAGAATTTCAAATTATCAGTTTTTTTGGGTAACTGGACAACCACCTCGTGGTGAGTTTTGGGGCACATTTTGGTTTGGCATTGGTGGGTATTTGTGTTGGTGGTAGTTGGTTTTGGCTTGGCTATGTTTGGTACTATTGGAGTGGGTGGTATGTTATGAGATTGCTTTTTCTGTATTGTTGGTAAAGTAGAAGAGGGTGGGGTTTCAGAATTACCTCTGACGGAAAGTTTGAGGTGGTGGTTGGCCTTTTTCTGCATTTAGTGGTTTTGTGTGGTAATGAGACGTTGACCTTGTACTTGGAGTAAGGGGTTGTTGCCGAGGGAACACACCAAGCCTACTTTCAGGTTTGACAGCTGTAGGTGTTGTTTGTGTTTGGCATTGGGGTGGTGTGACTTATTTTGTGCTGCATATAGTGCTGTTGTTTCTAGTGTGTTTCTGGTAGTTATGTATTTGTGTTTGGTTTCAGTGTTGGGCTGTAAAGTGTTTGGGATGAGCTGAGAATGAGCCATGACTGGTATTAGGTTTTGATTTAGGTGGAGGGGGTAAAAGTGTTTTGTTGAGGGGTTGATGTGACATTTATTTTGGATGGTAGGGTTAGAGGGTGTACCAGTTTGAATTTCCAGTGCTGGGTTTGGTGGTATGCTTTTCTGGAGTTAAAGTGTTGTTAAGCATTGGTAGGGGATTGGAGTACTTGTGACTTGGTGGTTTACTTACTTGGGGTTTTGGGTGTAGTGTTTGGGTTAGATTTTGAGATGGTTGTTTACTAGTTGAGTTGTTTGTGTTTGCTTCTAAAAGAGGTTCCTTGGAGTATTTCGTGCCTTTAGTAGGTAGAAAATTTAGGTTGTCATAGGCATATTCTTGTTGTTTTTGCTTTCTCAAGGATTTGCCAGTTGGGTTGTGGGTTTTCTAGTTTGTGATTTAGTAACAATATAGTAAAATGGTTGGTGTTCTTCTACCAGAATTACTTTTGAGTCTAGCTAGGTTTGTGTTCAGGTTTGTGGTCTCAACCCCCACCATTCTCTGAGTCCAGTTTTTCTTTGGCTTCTTTCATGAAGAGGGACATTTTACATTTTGGATGCTGAGTACTACCAGATTCCTGGCAGAGATGTTGGAAGGGAGCTGAATGTGGGGTCTTTCTGTTGGTCACACACAAGTAATTGGCATAGAGAGTTTCTTGAGGATGGTAGCGAGTGACTTTTCATTATCCTTTTTGGCCAGCCTTTTTTGAGGAGGTATCTCTGGAATGTTTGTTTTCATCTTATACCTTTCTCCAGCCTCTAAGGAGGGCCTAGTAGATATTATGGGTCTCATAGGAATTGCAGGAGCTGTACTGTATATCAGGGGGGATTGTACTGCAGACTCTTGTAGGCTCTAATTTCCTTGTGCATGATCATTTCCTGACACTGACTCTGTGAAGATAGATGCTTGGGGAGAAAAGGGTTTGGTGGTAATTTAGTACGTATATGTATTATTGTACAATGTTTATTAGGTAGCTTACAGCTAGTGCTCTGTGGATGAAGTTAGGCTAAGTCTCTAATCTCCCCCAAGCTAGACTGCAAGTCAACCAGGCAATCTGTTTGTTTTTGCCGCCATGGTTTGAGCTGGTAAGGCACTACAAGTGGGGCGTTGTATGGTGCCAGTGAGGTAGTTTCAAGGTTGGTGGAAACAACAGTCTGCACTGGGCAGATGGCATGGCTTTGCCTTTTCTGGTTGGTACCCCTGTTCCGGTGTAGGGCGCTTAACTCGCATTTCCAAGGGGCTCACTTCTTCTCCCTCAGGGTCTGGTGTGAGGTGTTGGGGCACCCTCTTGCTCCCAGGTCACAGGGGCCTCCATCTGCCCCAGACCAGTCTCGGATCCCACCAGACCTGTAAGGAGTACCTCCCCTTCAGTGGTTCTCCACCACAGAAGGCCGAGGGATATTTTTCCCTCAGGGTAAGCCAACTTCTCCCCTTTTGTGGGGAAAGCTTGGTATTCTGACTCATTATTGTGACTGCATGGTGAAAACTGATTTCTGGAAGATGTGAGAATTACGTACTCTCCATAACTGTTGATCTTCCAGAATATCTTCACCATTCAGTCACACCATCTATCCACCATGCCCCACTCAGGTAAGAGCCAGGGCCTCTGGACAGCTCACCCTGCTCTGCCTCTGCACAGTAGTATCCTTCTTGTCATTTCCTCTCAGGAGCTCTTCCTCCCTCTTGGAGATACAGTTCCTTTCTCCTCCTTATAAACACAAAATTAGGAATTTTCCTCCTTGCCCTCTTCCCACCCAAAAAAAGGAGAAATCCATAGGTTGCTTTTTCTCCCCTTAACTCTCTTTCTGTCCCTGCTAGGGATATCTTTTGGGTATAGTCCTATTGCTGCCTTACAGTTGTATTCATCCTGTCCATACCTTTAGGCTTCTGCTATGTAGTAGTACCTGGCTATTAGGACAAGATGCAATTAACTTTCTCGTATTGCAGGGAGAGGCAGTAGGATTTTGATGTACTTCTCAGCCTGTTGGGTTGGGTGCTTATTCCACACTTAGCTGTGGGAATTCTCATTTTCACATCTTCATGTTTCTTACATTCTTCATCGCTTTCCTGACTCCTTTAGGAGTGGCAAGAAGGTACTACTGTATTTGTGCTCCCAGACTCTGTCCGATCACTCTTGTTGTCTGCTCCTCTGGAGCACTAATGAGTTCACCTGGGAATAAAAGCTTATTGATTAGATGGCATTCTACATCTTAATTACGTGGATGTCCCCAGGCCTCGGTGCAAGTGCTATGTGCCAGGGATGCTGCTGCCCATTCCTCACCATCTTTCTGTCCAGGTGGCTGAGTCAGGCTCTTGCTCTGATATCGGTTACCCTTGTGCCACCCTTAGATCTTCCTGGACATAAAGTCTCCATGCGCTAGGACCCAGAAGGAGCCAAACCTTTTCAGGAGGGCCGGCGCAGAGATGGAGCCACAAGGAAGTGGCACTGCGAGCCAGGCTTGTGCGGTATAGACTATCTCAGCTCAACCTCCAGCCACCTTAGTTCTTTTTTTCCCCGCTATCGAAAGTGCACTTCAGTGACAACGCCGCCGCTTTGTTAGGAGTCAAACTTCAAACTAGCAACTTAGTTTTCAGTTTTATTATTTAACATTTTATCATGAAAAGTACCGAATATATTTTAATAAATTTCTTACTTGTACAAGAAAGAAGTCTTCAGCCCTTCATTGACGGAGTCGACCATGAGTGGGACAGGTGACAGTAGGGAGACTTCGTATGAAAGCTGTTCAGTCAGCTAGGCTGGGTCTGATCCGCCACCCTTTCCAGAGGAAGGGGCCTGACAATGGATGGTCCAGTGCTCGGTGGGATGGGTAGTCCCCTCGAAAGCATAAAAAGAAATGGTCCCATTCATGGCACCGTTCGACCTCGAGTTTTTCTTCGGCCCACCAGTCAAAGAAGAAACTGCATCATTCGAGGTCGCCTTCTGGTACGTCTGTGCATAGACGGCTGGTTGTTAGGGTCAGGAGCCGGTCTCCGCTTCTTTCGGAGTCGCTGGTTTCTGTCTCTGTTAGCCGGCCTCTTCAACACTGGAGCTCCTCTCCGCCATTGGAGGGGCTTCCTATGAGCAGTTTCACCATTGAGCCGCTGTTATGGAGCAATGGGCTCTGCAGTTGTCCCGATTGCCCAAACTGGCCAGTCCATCGCTGGGGTCTTCGGGCCTGTTGGTTTCGGATTGGCAGGCAGGGCGATTAGGACTTTCTAGTCGCATGGCACCTTCTTCAGTGCCGTCGACTCTGTGCTCCGGTGTCACATGGCTGTGGCGTAGGGGGTCCACACTGATGCCTTTATCTCCTGCCATTTTTCATCCTTTACCTTCAAATCGCAGTTCTCAGACTTCTGCAGCTGTGCCGTCGACTGCAGTGCTGACTTCGCTGCTGAGGTCCTTCTCTGCACGTGGGTGATTGTCAGTGCCATCTCGGTGCTTGCATGCCTATCGGCTCCATCCTTGGTGCGGGTTAATGTTGGCACCATGTGTGGTGCTGCTCTACCCGTCGGCGCCCTCTTCGGCACCGGGGGTGGTGTCGGCGCCATGTGCAGTGTCGCACTCCCTGTCAGCACCATGTACAATGCCATTTTCTATTTTGGCACCATCTCTGTACTCGGCGCCGTTCTCTTCGACAGTGCCAAGGATGTGTATGGCGCCAGCGAGCTTGTCTGATTCTTTCTTCTTCTCCCTCCTGCTTTTCATTTCATTCCTGTCTATACAGTACCCCCTGAACTGTCAGGAGATGATTTTGAGCCTGATCCGGATTTTCGGCTGGGTGATGATGTTGATGCCGATTCTGCCCTGGGGCGGGATCAATCCTCCAGCAAACCTGTTGTTAAAGACCTTTCCTTTAAGTCTCTGCTCAAGAATTTAAATTCTACTCTTTCTCTAAAGACCATGGAAATCGATCCTGGGAAGATTCTGCATCTCCAATATCTACATGTTCTGGAAATCCCTATGCATTTAACCCTCCAGTACAGCCCTCTTCGAGACTCTTTCCAGATGGTGTGGAAGAATCTGGCTCTTATTACTTCTGTGGCCAAGTCCATAGATAGGAAATATGCCCCTCCCAAGTATCACCCCATCTTGGCCTCACAAGCCTTTGCTGATGCCATTGTGGTCCTGGCAGAGAATGAAAAGGCTGTCCTCCCTCAGGAATCTACAGCCCGTCTTATAAACAGTGAATCTCGCATGACAGACACCTTGGGTAAGAGAGTCTTTGCTGCCTCAACCCTAGGCGTGAACATTGCCAGCTACCAGGGCTATTTTTCTCAATATGAGTATGTTCTTTGGCATTCATGCAAAGCAATGGTAGAAGCTCTGCCTGAGTCGGAGGTTAACTCAGAGGTACTACAGACCATAACTAGAGGTATCAAGTCCAATAATCAGCAAATTAAAACTGCAATGGACGCTTTCGATACTGCTTCCTGGGTGGCAGTGGCTGGCATTTGCACCCTTTGCCATTCCTGGCTGCATACTTCGGGCTCTACGAATGATGCCCAACAGAAAGTCATGGCCTTACCTTTCGATGGTAAAATCTGTTTGGGCCTCAGGTGGAACAAGCACTTGAGGCCACACAGAAGACTAGGTCTGCCATTAAGACAGCTAGACTTCCGCCCGCTCCCTCTCGAGGAGGTGGGGACAAGCGTCAGTTTCACAACCGTCAGTCCTTTCATGGCAAAGGCAGAGGAGGCTTTAACAGAAACCAAACCCCTCAGCCACAACAGAAAGTGCAGCGGACGGCACAAGGCCAAAAGTGCCCAGTGCCACCTTCTAAGTTTCTGGCCTAGGTCCCACCTCAGTGGGAGGACATCTGAGTCAGTCCTTCGACCAGTGGAAATCTATAACATCAGACAAATGGGTCCTCAGGATAATTCGCGAGGGGTGCTCTCTCAATCTGTCGGAAACCCCTCTGGATCATCCTCCCAAGCGACAGCCCAGGCTGTCTCCCACACAGTCAGACCGTCTTGCTTCTGAGGTACAGGGCCTTTTGAACAACGGGGCAGTAGAAGTAGTTCCGCTGGATCAAAGAAACACAGGTTTCTACTCCCATTACATTCTGGTTCCAAAGAAAACTGGTGGCATGTGCCCTATTCTGGATCTCAGAAAGTTAAATAAATTCCTGCACAAGGAAAAGTTCAAGATGATATCACTTGGTACCCTGCTACCTTTGATTCATCAACACGATCGGTTAGCCTCCCCTGAACATGCAGGATGCCTATCAGCACATTCTCATACACCCAAATCACCATAAATACTTGATGTCTGTGGTGTTGGTCAACACTATCAATTCAGAGTCCTGCCCTTTGGGCTATCCTTGGTACCTCGAGTTTTTACAAAGTGCTGTGCAGTTCTCACGGCACGTCTAAGGAAAATCGGAATCCAAGTGCTCCCATATCTGGATGACTGGCTTCTATTAAGCCCCTCCAGGCAAGAGACTCTGGAGGCCGTGGCCACAGCCTCAGACTTCCTCACATCCATGGGTGTCCTGTTGAACCTCAAAAAGTCACAGCTGCAGCCCTCCCAGAAGCTCCTTTTCACAGGAACCCTTCTGGACACTTCCTGTGTGAAAGCTTTTCTTCCAGAGGACAGAAGGAGCGATATCTTATAGATGGCCCACTTCATCAGAGAATACAGCTCAGTGTGAGCCCTCTCGATGCAACGGATGCTGGGTCTCATGGCATCCTCGGTGTTCACTGTACCTTTGGCTTGTCTCCACATGAGAATCTCTCAGTGGATGCTCAGTACTCAGTGGTCCCCAACCACTCACCCTCAGTCATCTCTCATCAGGGTAATGGAACCTCTGAAGAGGTCACTCACCTGGTGGTCTCAGGAGGACAACCTTCTGCAAGGATATTCCTTCGTCTCTCTGGATCATCAGATCTCCATTACCATGGACACATCCCTGATGGGTTGGCGAGCTCACTGCCGGGATCTCCACACCCAGGGTACTTGGACTCAGGACAAGTCTGAACTTCACATAAACATCCTGGAAATGAGAGTCGTCCTCTATGCAGTTCGAGCTTTGAAGGACATACTCTGTCACAAGAACATTCTCCTTCAAATGGACAGCAAGGCAGTGATATATATTATATATACAAACAGGGTGGTGCACACTCTTGCCCATTATGCAGGGAAGCAGTGAGAGTGTGGGAATGGTGCCTGGAACACAAGGCTCTGATTCAGGTGGTTTACCTGCCAGGAATACAAAACGGGCTGGCAGACCGTCTCAGCAGAACGGAGACAGATCCTCACGAGTGGCTTCTCGACTTAACTATCGTTCAGTCACTCTTCGAAGAGTGAGGAACTCCAGACCTGGACCTTTTTGTATCCCCACTCGGCGCAAAACTGCCTCTCTTCTGCTCCAGAAATCCAGGACCTGGCATTTTTTGTCAGGATACATTCAGGCTGCAGTGGACAAAACGCTTTCTATACTCATTTCCTCTTCTCCCCCTATTTCAGAGGGTACTGCTCAAACTGGAGGCACGGGGGGCAGAATGATTCTCATTGCCCCATCCTGGCCTCATCAGATCTGGTTTCCCCTAATTAACAGACTATCGTAAACCTCTCCAAAACCGCTTCCCCTTCAGATGAACCTTCTGACCCAGGGCCCTGTAGTCCATCCCAACTTGAGGTCTCTTCATCTCTATGCTTGGCTCCTGAGGAGACAGAGGTGAATAGGTTTAATGTTTCTTATAGGGTTTGGATATTCTTTTGGCTGCATGCAAGTCAGCCACCAGAAAAACCTACACAGCTAAATGGAAGCATTTCTCTATCCGGTGTGCAAAATCCTCCTGGAATCCTTTTTCCTGCCCACTGAATAAAGTCTTGGAGTATCTCTTAGACCTCTCAAACACGGGTCTACAATCCTCCACAAAATTCATCTTTGTGCAATATCAGCATATCATGAGCCAGTACTCTCCATGTCGCTGGCTCAGCTGCCTGCAGTTAAGAGGTTTCTTATGGGGATTCTGCATACCAGACCTCCTATTAGATGTCCAGTTTCAGCCTGGGACATTAACCTTGTGCTAGACATGCTCACTTGTAAACCTTTCAAGACTCTAGCTACTTGCGAGCTGAAATTCCTCTCTTGGAAGACGGCCTTCCTGGTGGCCATTACATCTGCTCGTAGGGTATCTGAAATACACGCCTTGGTCACAGACCCCCCGTATACTGTATTTCACAAGGACAAAGTAGTCCTAAGGACTCATCCTAAGTTCCTGCCTAAGGTTGTCTCAGAATTCCATCTGAATTAAACTTTAGTCCTTCCTCCGTACTTTGCCAACTTCCAGCATAAGGGAGAGCTTACCCTTCATTCCCTAGACGTAAAAAGAGCCTTGCGGTTCTATCTGGATAGAAAGAAGGAAATTCGCAAGGCTCAGCAATTGCTTGTTTCCTTCAGCACAACCTGGCCGGGTCAACCTGTTGCTATCAGGTGCATTTCTGCGTGGCTGGTGGCATGCCTTCATCATTGCTATTCCATGGCACAGGTCAAGCTGGAAGGCAGAGTGTACTCACTCTACCAGGGCAGATGCGGCATCTCTGGCAGAAATTCATAATGTCCCCATTGCAGACATTTGCAATGCAGCTACCTGGAGCTCTGTGCATATTTTTGTTAAGCACTATGCCTTTGATGTCCATGCCAGAAGACATCAGTCATTTGGCAGGACAATTCTTAGTGGACTTCTGTCCTAAAAAGTGAGCTCCTCTCTTTCCTGCCACCTGTCTCGGGGGATTATTTAGCTCGGTACTCTCCCATTAGTGTGACTGAGTGGTGGAGACTTTATGTCCAGGAAGATATGGAAATTATGTACCTACCGTAAATCTTGGTCTTCTTGGATGAAGTCTCCACCACTCATTCACACGCCCACCCACCATCCCCCGAGCTCACTTCTCTGTTTCTGGTCTTCACTCCCTCAATGGTTAGACTGTGAAGACTTTGTTTTTGACCCTTCTTACACAGGTCATTCGAACTACCTTATGTCCAATTTTTAGGTTACTCCTCTCTACGTTAGTTAGGCTGCACATCCTCAGAAAAAAAGATGCTGAGGCAGTTGGAGGAACGACGCTAACATAGTCTGTACCACTTGAGCCTGGCTTGTGGTGACGCTTCCTTGTGGCTCCATCTCGGTGCTGGCCCTCCTGAAAAAGTTTGGCTCCCGCTGGGTCCTAGCACCTCCGGCATACTCTCATTAGTGTGAATGAGTGGTGGAGACTTTGTCCAAGAAGATCAAGAATTACGGTAGGTATGTAATTTCCATTTCTCTTATGTTAGTAGGTTTTATTTTCTTATTGTTTTTATATCCTATATCCTTTTCCTATGCCTTTGGGCTAGTAGCCTATAGCCCTCTCTTGCTCTCTCCTCTCATTTCCTTTTCCTGGCAAACAGAATTGAGATGGGGGGCAGCATTGGTTTCTGGTTGGCTTATGTGTGCAACATCATTGCGTCAGCTTAGTGGCAGTGCTGGCACTGATGTTGGTCCCCTTCTAAAACTGCAAATAGACTAATCCCTGGAGTCCAAGCACTTCTGCTAAGCCCCATTAGTGTAATTGAATGGTGAAGACATTCTGGAAGATCAACAATTATGGTGAGTACATAATTTTCATTTTTTGTCGGTGTATCACCATGTGGTATCACATAGTTGCTGTATGCCAATGGCCGTTTCAAACAACATGAAGTCTTGCTATATTATAGACATTAGCAGTTTGATCCAGCTCTAGAACTGCCCCGGAGTGAAATGGTTAAAACCATTCCAAAATAGAATTTTGGCACGAGAGCAGCTCTATCTGTGTCATTTCAAACTTGAACTGTCAGATTCTTTACTCCGCCTCAGTGAACAGTCGCTCCGAGATTTCTCCTTCTGCTTTCAGTTCATTTCTCGGTTTTAAAAGTGTTTTCTCGGTTGGATTTAACCGAGAATAGTTTTATTTTAACCGCAAAACCATTCGTTCAAGCTCTTTCTGTGGTAACCGTGGCAAATGAAGGTTTTGTCTGTGTGGAACTTGTAGTTATCGGTTCGGTTTTGAACCGATCAGTGGGTTTAAACTCATTTAAAACTAAAAGTTACTATTTTAGAGTGCGGTTCCGGTTCTTATCGGTTCTAAAAAACGGATTTATTATGTTTTCCAATACCTGTGACACGGTTGGGAACCGATAAGGGTGTCTTGCCTGGCACTGCCGTTAAAGGAGCAAGTTTTGGTTAGGCTGGCATTATGTCTGAGAAACCCAAAAGAAAAACCGGGCCCACTGGGTTTCAACACTGTGATGTTTGTGGGGAAGTCTTTGCCAAGGCTGACCCACACACCACATGTGTTTATTGTCTGGGGTTTGACCACCTCCAGTCAGACAGCCAGGTATAAGAATTTCCTGCAGCCACCCTGGAAAAAGATTGGCAGGCCTAGGGAACGAGAGGCTAAAAGTCCGGCTGACCCGGATGGCCAGCCCGGTTCGGTGAATATCGAACCAGGGGGAGTGCCCTGACCAGGGCCAGACTTCCTCGGGCAAAGAAAAGCTGGTTCTGAGGAACCAATTCCAGTAAAGAAAACAAGAAAATCAGCAGGTCTGAGTCCAAATTCCTTCTCCAACTGCTGCAGAGATAGCAAAAACATACAAATTGTCCAGTCACTGTCTCAGGGTCCGTCCGAACCACCACTATCTGTGTAAAAGGTCGGTTCGTCCGGTCCCAGTGGTTCAGGATTATGATATTGAGGAATTTTATGAACCAGAGGGAGGGAGGAGGATTATGAACAGTATGAATGTGGCTGGGAAGGTCTGGGTGTGCCCATTGAACCGGACATCTCCCCAGACAGACCTTTAGAATCTCCCCCTATGCTGTCTGAGTCCCCATCTCATTTTATGTTTTATAAAAAAGTTGCTGAAACCCTCCAGCTTCCTTTAGAAGAGGCTGTGGATGAGCAAGAGGAGCCTGATTTTGTAGAAATGATGGATATTCCAGAGTCTAGGAGATTGTCTATTCCTTTACATAAGTCTTTTAGGAAACAAACAATTAAAATTTTAAGAGCTCCTAATTCTGTGCCTCCTGTAGATAAAAAGATGGACAGAAGGTATACATTGTCAGGCCCTGATACAGAATTCCTTTCTCAGCAATGCAGTCATGTTAGGGTAGTTCAGGCTGCTGCCTGTGATAAAGCTAATATTCTTGGCTTCACATCCTCCTGACAAGGATTCCAGGAAGATTGATGCCATGGCAAAAAACCAGTATATGGCAGCCTCTCTGGGACTCAGGCAAGCAAATTATATGGCTTGTGAGCTAGGTATCAGAAATCTAGATGGGATACTGTTATGCAATTGGCCAAGCAGGCCCATGGCCAGCTGGCTAGTGAACTAGAACAGGTGGCTGCTGATGGCATTGAAGCCTCTAAGGTTCAGTTTCATGCTGCTGTGGATGTTAATGATGTTTCCTCTAGGGTCATGGCCACATCTGTAGCTTTTCGTAGGTTGGCCTGGCTCAGGTGTACTAGTTTGTCACAGGATACTCAGACTAAGGCTATGGATTTTCCTGTGTGGGAAATTCTCTGTTTGGAGAGCAGACAGAGAATTACATGAAGAAGATGGATGAATATAGGACTACTTACAAGAGTGCCCAGGCTAAGGAGCGGCAAGCCACTCCTCAAGGGCATGCCCCAGGGGTAGGGGTAGGCCTTTCACAGGCCTTTCTACCAGACTCAGGCTCCTCTGCCTATGCTCAGAGGGCTTCTTCAGAGAGCAGGGGCAGGCGAGGGTGGGCAGATCTGCTCCCACCCCCCAGCCTAAAGCTCCTGCGAAACAGGCACCCTGATGAGGTGCCCAGGGCCGATTCTCCTGTACCAGTGGGGGGCAGGCTGGCTTACTTCAGTCAGAATTGGGCTTCCTTAACCTCAGACAAGTGGGTTCTGGAAGTAGTAAGCCAGGGTCTGGTTCTCAGCTTCAAAAAGTTTCCCAAGTTGAGAAGCAGACTTTTTCTACCTGCAAGTGCTTCAGAGACCCTCGCTCTGGAAACAGAGGTCTCATCCCTGTTAGCTCTCAGAGCAGTAGAAAGGGTTCCTCCCCTGCATCAGGGCAGGGGTCTGTATTCCAGATACTTCCTTACCCCAAAAAAGACAGGAGAATGGCGGCCCATCTTAGATCTCAGATATCTGAACAAGCATCTTTTGAAACCAAAGTTCAAAATGGTAACTCTGGCAATGATTTTACCTTCCCTAAGGCCAGGGGACTGGCTAGCCTCCCTGGACCTCAAGGATGCCTATTTCCATGTCCTAATCAGAAGATCCCATCGAAAGTACCTCAGATTCGAACTGCCCTCAGGTCATTACCAGTTCAGAGCAATGCCCTTCGGCCTTACCTCTGCTCCAAGGGTATTCACAAAGTGTCTAGCAGTGGCAGTGGCCCACTTAAGGAGGCAGAGGATTGCTGTTTTTCCCTATCTAGACGACTGGCTCATTGTAGGCCAGTCCTCAGAACAGGTAAAATCTCACCTGCAGGTCACCCAGCAGCTTCTCACCTCCCTGGGTTTTCTGCTAAACCTACAAAGTCGGTTCTGGAACCAGTCCAGGTACTCACCCTTATAGGGGCAGAATTGGACACAAAGCTAGCCAGAGCCTTTCTTCCCCAGAAAGGGTAAGGAATTTAGTGGCTCTTCCTTTTCACTCTGCAGGTCTCTGACCTGCAAGACACTTCTGCAGCTCCTGGGGCACATGGCTGCATCCACAGCTGTTGTGCAGGGAGCCAGATTTCAGATGAGAGACATTCAGTTTCACTTGAGAACCTTTTGTCTCAGAGAAGAGACCCCTTTCCAAGTTGGTCCCAGTGACTGAACCTTGATCCTAGCTCTCCAGTGGTGGCAGGATCAGAGCACTTAAGAGCGGGGTCCCCTCATTTCCCTTCTCACGACTTGACTCTCACTACAGATGCTTTCCTTCTGGGTTGGGGAGCCCATATGGCGACCTTTCCACTCAGGGAGTTTGGTTCCCCAGGAATCTCTGCTCCACATCAATTTGCTGGAACTCAGAGCTGTCTTTTTAGCTCTTCAAGCTTTTCTGCATCTGTCCATGACAAGGTGATACAAGTCAGAACAGACAACACCACAACAATGTGGTACATCAACAAACAGGGGCACTCGGTCTCTGCCTTGTGCACCGAGGCAATGAAGTTGTGGTCTCTGGCCTATTCCCTGAACACTTCCTCATAGCAGTTCATCTTCCAGGGAAGGACAATGTCCTAGCGGATGCCCTCAGTAGGATTTCCCAGGGCCATCACGAATGGTCCCTGGATCCTCAAGTGCTGGGGATAGTTTTTGCCAGGTGGGCATCCCTCAGATAGATCTTTTGCAGCCCCAGACAATCACAAACTTCCTCTGTTCTGTTGCAGGCCTCCAGTGCTGGGCTCAGTTCCCCTGGATGCCCTTCTTCTGGATTGGGAGGGGAAGTTCCTCTATGCTTCCCCTTTCCTCTCCTATTCAAAGTACTAGTCAAAATCAGATCTCAGCCTTGCAGGGTGATTCTGATTGCCCCGGATTGGGCCAGGCAGCTCTGGTACCCACTCTTTCTGTCTCTGACTGTCCATCTTCCCCTGTGCCTCCCAGGAATCACAATCTGTTGACTTGTGCCCAGGGAAGGGTTTGGTATCCGACCTCAATCTCTCAACCTCAAGGCCTGGCTCTTGAGGAGTTAGAGTTTGCTGATTTACACCTCTCAGGGTGTTCTTGAGATCCTAAAGGCTTCCAGAAAGCCTTCCACTAGGGCTACTTATAGTTCTAAATGGAAAAGGTTTTCATTTGGTGTGCTGGGAAAATATTTCCCAGAATCTGCTGAATTGCCCATTTTGTTAGATTACATGGTACATCTTAATTCCTTGGGTCTCAGATCAGCTACCCTGAGAGTTCATTTGGCAGCTGTGTCTGCTTTTGTGTCAGCAGGAAAGTCATCCCCTCTTTCCTCTCATCCTGTGTTTTCCAAGTTTTTTAAGGGATTACTCCATACTAATCCTCCCTTTCGGGAACCGGCCCCTGCTTGGGACCTTAATGTTTGCATTGCCCAGTTAATGCAACCCCGTTTTGAACCTCTGTCTTCTGCAGAGCTTAATTACCTAACTTGGAAAACTGTTTTTCTAGTGGCTATCACTTCTGCCAGACGCATAAGTGAATTGCAAGCCTTGTCAGTGGAGACTGACTTTATTTCTTTCCACAGGGATAAGGTAGTCCTTAGGACTAATAGGAAGTTTTTGCCTAAGGTGGTTTCAGATTTCCATCTTAATCAATCTATCTCCTTCCAGTATTGTTCACTGATCACCTCTTCGGTGAGAGGAGGTTGCACAGCCTGGATGTTAAGAGAGCCTTAGTTATTATATAGAGCGACTAAAGGTCACAGGTCTCGAATCCCTCCAACTTTCCTTACCTATGGTGAAGTTGGGAAAGGCAAACCTGCCACTAAGAGATCAATAGCCAGGTGGATTGTCTCTTGTATCCAATTTTGTTATCAGAAAGTGGGCAGAGCCCCCGTTTGAGGGCTCATTCTACCAGGGGTACAGCTGCGTCTCTAGCTGCTGCCCGAGATATCCCTTTATTAGAGATTTGCCAGGCTGCTACTTGGAAAACGGTACACACTTTTACCAAGCATTACTCCCTGGATGTCCAGGCCAGGAGAGATGCTCGGTTTGCCACAGCTGTTCTTCAGAGCCTATTCCCTAAGTAGGTTCTGCCCCTCCTCCATGGAGGTACTGCTGTGTATTCTGCTAATGTCTATAATATAGCAAGACTTCATGTTGTTTGAAGAAAAAATTACTCACCTTAGTAATGTTGTTTCTTCTAATGGAGTCTTGCTATATTATAGACCTCCCCAACCTGCCCCTCTCAGAACCTCTACTTGGTGGGGTGGGGCAACTTAGTGTGGGCACTACTTATGTTCTTTTAGCATTTTGTCCCTTTGGGACTTTGGGGGTGTGTAGTGTACTGTGTGTGTGTTTTATTATACTTATGTTCCATTTTCATATTATTAGAATGGTGTTAGTATTTCTGGTCCCCTGACTTGAGTCTTGGGTGTTGGGACCATCAATGGTTGTTATTATTTAGGTAGCCATTTGGCTAGTGTGAGTTACAGCTTCCACACAGACCTTAGTGAGTTTGGCTCGTAAAGATCTGACAGTTCAAGTTTGAAATGACACAGATAGAGCTGCTCTCGTGCCAAAATTCTATTTTGGAATGGTTTTAACCATTTCACTCCGGGGCAGTTCTAGAGCTGGATCAAACTGCTAATGTCTATAATATAGCAAGACTCCATTAGAAGAAACAACATTACTAAGGTGAGTAATTTTTTCTTCTGGTCCCCTGGCCAAAAGACTTGTTTGCACTGTGTCCTAATGCCTCTGGTCTAGACCCAAGAGTGGTAGGAACTCCATGAAGATATTCTGGAAGATACGCCATATCACAGTAGGTTAGGTGCTAAAGTGTCAGCTTACTTATAACCGATACATGCGGTTAGGTGCGCAGTACCTAGGAGTGGGATAAACATACATGTCACGTAGAATCCAACAAAATGGAAGTAGGTCAGCATCGCTGTCACAGAGAAAGGAATAAACAGTTCTTATTAGACATTCATGTGTACCTTGTTTTAATGCCACTTTGTGACAGCACTTTTGCAAAGATCAGGTAGCCACAGTTCAACAGTTACAACAGTCACCATTCAGTAAAAGCTGACTTCAGCTGGGAAGGGACGGCTGACGATATTTATAGGAGACACATTTGAAAGCAGCTAATTTCCATATTGCAGTGCACAACTGGAGCAAAGCTCCTTCTAAGCTTGCTGGAAACATTCTGTTAATACATCAAACCAAAACCACAAAAGAAAATAATAAAGCAGGTGACTCCACTCCATCAAGCGTGCCAGTCACTACAGTTAGGTGGTCGCAGTCTGCTTACATGTTGACATCTTCATCAGAGCTTGGTGCTGTTAAACTTAGGCACGCTGCTGATTTTGACTCCTGTGACAGTGCCACTGGCGAGGACTCCACTTGTGGTGTCGTCCCCGACCCTTACAGGGAGGGGCAGCCATAGTGCCTCTGCAGAGTCCTTCAGGGCTGGAAGGACCTTTAACACCATTGACGGTGTTATGTGTGGCACTGGGTCAGGCCTCTTCAGAGCTCACTCTCAGTGTTAGCACTGGTGCCACCCTTGGTGCCACTGCTGATGCCATTCCCAAGACCCTACCTGGAGCCAGAGCCAGGGCTGGTATCATCTGTGTTGTTGAAGTGATGGCCATGGCCATCACCCATTAGGGCCCCATTCTACCTTTTGGCTAAAGGAAACAAGTCACATCTGAACTTAATCTTCACTGATGGGGCGATAATGAGACAGTCTATGGCTCAGAGAATCCTGAACTGGTTACTGACACTGTACTACAGGAGGATCTCTCTTTATAAGCTGTGCACAGGAACATGCACAGTACCCTGAATTTTGAGCCAGCAGCAATAAATCAGACTAGGCGGCTCCAATTGGAGTTCCTAAATGTGCCTAATATTCCTGTCTGCCTGTTACTCCCATTTAGCCAGTCTTAGGTGCCCTCTCTCAGAGGCGGTTCTGGAGGAGGCCTGCTACTGTGGCAGCTGTTCTCCAAATGGGTGGACAGAAAATACACTGCTCCTAAGTCTAAGCCCATGTATTTCACTCTATAGCTGTCTATGTATAGCTGATGTCATTGTCATTTTGGCTGAGAATGACAAAGCAATAGTGCCCAAGGAGGTCACCGGGCACCCCACTAACAAGGAGCTGTATAAGGTAGACACCATGGACAAGCTTGTCTATACCTTGGCTACCCGATTCATGAGGATAACTATCTACCAAGGCCATTTCTTGCAGTTAAACTTTTTTATTAATTTTTCATAAGATATACAGACAAACCTCTTACAGTACAGTACAATGTGAGGATTTTTTAAAGAAATTGAGGCAGCATATAATAACATTGCTACAATGATACAAGGAGCTTTTGGTTTAAAATATAGTAAACAATACAGGTCATGTAATTAGCATATACTTGACATTTGTAGTGAACTTAAAGCGGATAGTATGATTAGATACGGTTTATATTAAAATGTTACATAATTACATATGATGCTGCAAAAGGGAAAAAGTACATTTCGTAAAAGGATTGTGGAGTAATAAAGAATGATTGAGAACAGAGTATAGGAAAGAAAAGATATATAAGAAAGTTAAGAGAGAGAGGAAACGATAAAAAGGGAAAAAGCGAGACTACAATGATGTATCAGTAAAGGGGAAAATCCATATATATTAAGTCCATACATTGGTGTTGGAAGATTTAGTTGATTCCAAAAATTAAAAAGCCCTGCCAACAATTGTTATATAACATGAGTCGGTCAGACAAGATATATGTCATACGGTCCAGAGAGGCATATTGCAATAGTTGGTTAATGATACCGGAAGGGTAGGGATTATGTTGGATCTCCAACGCATGAGGATTGTGCTTAACTTGAAGGAAGAGTATATTTAACCATCTGCTCATGAATATGAAATTTTATAAGAACGGTGATTAAAATACCAAGAATGCAATGTTTAGGGTCTAGTGTAAAAGGTTGACCTACCACTTTCATTGCAAATCTGTGAGTACAGTGCCAAATCTTTTGTGTGAGGGGACAGTGCCATAATATATGCAATAAATCCCAATTGGGGGAACTGCAGCGCCAGCAATTGTTATTGTTCAATAAACCCATTTTTTGTAATACAACAGGAGTTCTGTACCACAAATGAAGGATCTTGGTTTGAATGAGGAACTCATGCTTATCATTAAAAGATTTGTGACAGGACAGCCAACATCTGGACCATTGTGCATTGGTGATATTATATTGTAGCAAAGTACTCCATCTGTTTTAGCATTGACAGAGTAGTCAGGAAGGATATCACAAATATCTTTGTAAACAGTGCTATTTAAATTGGATGTTGTTTTATCCATTTAGAGATGTGCTTATCATACAGAGAATTGATAGAGAAGGTGTGAGGTAAGAGTTGCATGCGGTACGAAGCTGTAGATATTTCCAAAAATCCTGATGGGGAAGATTCCATATGCCTCGTAGGTCGGTGTAAGATTTTAACTTTAATGACTTGGGTTCAAGTATATCCTGCAAAAAGAGAATACCCTTATTTTTTCCAGGTACGACAAAAAATGGGGTGATTATCAAGAGATATATGGTGGTTACTCCAGATGGGTGTAAGCTATGGGTTTGGGGTTAGATTTAATATGCTTGTGAATGATTTTCCAATAGAATATAGAAGCAGCTATGGTAGGGTGAGACTTAAAGAAGAGGTAAGGTGTTATAAAGGAAAGAAGTCGCCACATTACCAGGACATAAGGATGTTTCCATATTGACCCATAAAGGAGACTGGATGTTGGGTTTGTTAAACCATTTAATTGTTTGAGATGTACGGAAAGCCCATAAGTAGGCTTGGAACCAGGAAGGCCAAAGCCACCTTTGACCAATGGGATCTAAGTTTATTACGACTAAATCTCAGGTATTTTGCCTTCCCAATGAAGCTGCCGATAATTTTGTCTATTTTGGTAAGAAAACTAGAGGAAGTATCAAAGGATATTGGAAAATAGGTATAATATTTTAGGAGTTATTGACATTTTAATAGGAAATTTTACCATTAAAAGAAAGTTTAAGTAGCTTCCATCTATCAAGTGTTGTTTTGATACTGGTTAACAGAGGGAAAGATTAGCATCCCATAATTTATTCAATGTCGGGCTGATCCGAATGCCAAGATAAGATATACCTTGGGGGCCCAACGAAAGCCTAATGAGTTGTTCATGAGGGACTACAAAGGTTATTCAATGGTAGCGTTTGGATTTGTTAAGGTTTAGACTAGTCCGGAGGGAGGTGAAGTCATTCAGTAGTTTAACTAAAGGTTGCCCAGAACTTTCGAGGTTTTCGATAAAATAAGGAGATCATCTGCATATGAGAGTGAAGTATAGTGAGAGTTACCAATAGTAATGCCTTTAATTGTGCGGATTAGCGTAGGGGCGCGAAAAAGGTTCCATAGCAAGTATAAACAATAGGCGATAAAGGCATCCTTGTCTGGTGCCTCTTGCTAAGTAAAAGGAGGGACAAAATAGAGTTCGTGAGAACTCGAGCTGAAGGGAAGGTATACAATAATTGAATCCAAGCACAAAAATTATTTGTAAAGCCAAAATGAGATAGCACCTGATATAGATATTCCCAATTGAGAGAGTCAAATGCTTTCTCAAAGTCAATGGCTATTGCAGCTGCAGGGTTTTTAGAGTTTTGCTTTGTGAATTAAATTGAGTAATGAGCTAAGATGATCGGAACTGTTTCTATTTTTGATAAATCCTGATTGAGAAGTATGGATGAGTTTAGTCATTAAAGATTCTAAGCGGAGAGTTAATAATTTGGAAAAGATTTTTCCATCAGTATTAAGAAGTGAGATCGGTCTATAGTTTGAAGGAAGTAAAGGGTCTTTGCTTTTTTGGTAAGACTGTTATTATGGCTTCGGTCATTGTGCATGGGAGTTTCTTTTATTAGGTTGCTTCTTGGAATACATTGACTAATACAGGACAAAGAGTGTCAGATAGGGTTTTATAAAATCAATAGGGACCCATCACTGCCAGGTGCTTTACCGTTTTTAATGATGATAAAGCAGTTTGGATTTCCTGTAAAGTGATTGGTTTATCAAGCACAGCTTTGTCCTGAGGGGATAGGTGAGGTAGATTCAATTTTTCCAGAAAATGTTGTATTAGGTTGGGATTTGTAGTATTAGGTTGCGAGTATAGTTGATGGTAAAAGGATTGCATAATACGATTGATTGAAAGGTTGTCTGTGTGTGTCTGACCTGATGGATCTTTTAGACCTGCTATATGTCTCTGAATCTGTTGAGTTTTTAGCTGGTAAGAGAGCAACTTTCCGCATTTATCCCCTTGTTCCCAATAACCATGTTTAATCCTAAAAAGGGCAAGTTCAGCTTTCCTGGATATCAACTCGTTAATTTTAATTCTTAATTGTAGAATTTCCAGATGAAGCTGTGAATTATGATTGGGTTTATTTAATTTATAGTATTGGGTTTCTTTTTCTTTAAGGGATTTTTCTAAATTAGCTAATTGTTGTTCTCTTAATTTCTTTCTATGTGCTGCATAATTAATAATTTTACCTCTAATAGTGGCTTTTAATGCTTCTCAGATAGTACCTTGAGACATATCTGGAGTATCGTTAATAGAAAGAAAATCTTGAATCTGGGTTTTAATCCAAGGAGTGAATTCAGGGTCTCTGAGTAAAAGTGGTCTAAACGCCAAGATGGGGATTTAGAAGAAGGTGGACCCCAGAGTAAATGCAAACTGATAGGGAATGATCAGATATAACAATAGGGAGAATCGATGTATCAATAATTTTTTCAGTAATGAGGGAGAAGAAACCAATAATCAATCCTACTATATGATTTATGTAAAGAGGAATAAAAGGTGTAATCTGTTGTCTGGGATGATGTAGTCTCCAAATGTCAGAGAGACCTAAATCCTTCATAAGCATTGATAGAGCATTAATACTACACGGGGTGGGCATCATGTGATGAGTTACTTCTGTCTAAATATGCTTGTAGTGCTAAGTTAAAGTCACCACCAATAAGAATAGGTGAATTATTTTTATTATTAATCATAATTTGTTGGGATAGATTATGGAAGAAAATGGTGAATCAAAGTTGGTGCATATACATTCACAAACATAAGCGGACCTGCTGTGGTGTTTAATAGGGTTATAATCCACCTACCATCCGGGTCTCTAATGATTTTATGGGGGCCAATTAAGAGATTTATGTATTAAGATAGCAACCCCATGTTTTTTGGATGGAGAAGATGGCGCATATACTTGACCACCCAGTCCCTTTTAAGTCTGTCGACATCCTCTGATAAAAGTTTAGTTTCTTGTAAAGAAGCAATATGTGTTTTATGCTTTTAAGATAGGTAGTAAATGCTTGCTTCACGTTTACAAGGCGAGTTGAGTCCTTGACATTCCATGAATGTAAGATTAGATCACTCATGGTACTAGAATATAAGGTAATTAGTTACAAATAGGAATGAGGGACTCAATACCATTAATTTGGAGGATGTCACAGATTCAAAAGGTAAATATATATAATAAACAAATGTATGCAGGGCCTTAACTTGTATGGGTTCGAGATGATTGAGTATTTGTATTCATTTTGTCTCAGAGAGGAGAGTATAGAGATAAGAATATCAAGTAATTAAACATTAGAACCAACAAACGTTAGTATAAACTCAGTAACAAGAATATTAATTTGAAACTTTTATGAAATGCAGAGCAATAAGAGTCGGTAAATATATCAGGACTCTCACTCTGCACTACTAGGCGTGTAGAGTAATTAGTGAATCTCAAGATACGGTTTACCCTATAATCTTAAGATACTAAACTTTATATAACAGTATATTAATGAAGTGTAATTGAGATTTGTGCTGAGGTAGTTAAAGCATTACCCTGGAAAAAAACAAAACATCATTCTACCAAATAAAAAAGGATAATTATGTAATAGTGTTAAATTCCAAACATAATGAATTAGCTTGGACCTAGCAATAAGTCCAATATTAAATAAAGTATACCAACATGATGGCAGATAATGCTGAAACAGTGTGAGCCAGATAAAGGATGCTCGATGTGTATTAATCCATAAGCTAGGTTAGGGAATGCAGTATATACTATAGGTTCATAGTGCATCAGTGTATTGTGGAATAATTTTTATAAGTTCCAATGATTTGGAAGAAAATGGATAAAGAATAATGTGAAAAGGCGGAAAAACTCAATGTATAGAAATACAATTGGAGCATACTTTGGTGCAAAATCTGTGAGATATAATGGGAATGCACCTGATGCACTATATACCAGAAGTGATGCAAAATAAATATTAAATAAGTAAATGATTTTAGAGTATTTGTCTAATCATCCTCCACATTCCAAATGATAGGATTTATGTGGAAAAATGCTATAATAGTGAGGGTTAAGGGCACACTGATATGAAATACAGAACTCTATATATGTATGTATCGTCTGACCACATGGTGGCGCCAAAGCTTATGAAAAATTAGAGTGTAAATAGCAATTATATATACTAATGTCTGGCACCACACAAGGATTAATTAGAAGAGATCTTACAAACATTGTGATATTTATTCTTTCTCTCATTTATTTTTTTTCCATTGAATACATTGAGAGTAACTCCCACATGGATTAAATACCTCCAGTGTCAATTGGCTCACCTCCCACAGACAGATACAGGCTTCTCAGCAGCGATAGTGATTTACTGCATTTAAGTGCTCCAAACCTGTTGGGTGCGATAGAGACTGCACTTTGCAGTAAATGTACTGAAGGAATCGAGTGGAGGTGGTGTAAGAGGAGGGATTCTGTGAGAAACTGCTATATCACATCTAATTATGGGCCATAGAATTTATTACAAATTTTTTTTTTCTTTTTAGTGGGAAAAGCCTCAGGTAGCCTTGCTCTTCGATTTTCTTCTCCTTTTCCTTTTGGGTGGTTCAGATGATTTAAAGGGAGAGCTGGACACAAGATCAGCCCAGGAAGAATCGGGAGAGTCTTTACCCATTGAGAGCTTCTTCTCGTCTTGAGTAAAGGGGTTGGATACAGTCTGTCTCAGATCCTCCGTAGATGAGTGCAGATCTTCTTGTAGCAGATCTTCTTGGAGTGGGGAGAATTTGTTAGACAAGGTAAGAGGAGTAGAAAACTGATGTGACGCTCCACATGGGAAGCTGGAGAGGTGGAAATATTATTTAAACAGCAGGTATTATTATTTAGAGAAGAACCAGATGCTTTTTTCTTGTATGGCAGAGCTTCTGGCAGGAGCTACAGTGGCAGATATGATGGCTGCAGATTTCTCAGGGACCTGAAGGACAGTTTCAGCAGGAAGGGCAAGACATTGTAATTGCGAAGTGCTTGTGCTGGAGCAGGAACGAGCTGCATTAGCATCGCAAGGCAATATAAGTGCAGGCTGTGTCCAATTCAGAAATTCAGAGAGAGATTCTGGGGTACTGAAATCTCTGGTAGAATCATTCAAAAAAAGGCGCATTGTTGCAGGGTAACGCAGTGCAAATTAATTCCACGCTGATGAAGGATTGTTTTAATGGGGTTGTAAGCTTTTCGTTTGTTAGATAATTCTTTAGAATAGTCTCTGAAAATTAGAGTTCTGTTTTCTTGCCAAGTAAGTGCACCTAATTGCCTCGCTTTTGAAGAATCAGTTCAGTATGTGCGTGGTTTAGAAATCTGGCAATGATGGGCCTGGGTTTCTGGTCGGGTCCAGGCCTTGGATTTAAGGTGCGGTGAGATCTCTCGATGATTAGGTCTTGGCTGGCTGGTAATTTAAGCAAAGAAGGAAGTACATGAGTTAGAAGAGCACTAGTGTCTCCTAGTTCAACACCTTCAGGAAATCCGAGAAATCTAAGGTTGTTACGTCTGTTTCTATTTTCAATATCATCTATTTTGTCCTGAAGGTTCCTAATAACTCTGTCCTGCTCCCTGATGGTAGCCTGTAATGTGTTAATGGAATCTTCATTTTGAGATGCTTTAACATTAGTAGCGCTGATTTTTTGATCAAGTGCCTGCATATTATTGATATTTTGTTGAGATGCAATTTTAATACATTGATTTCACTTATTAGTTGCTGAAACATTGCCTCCACTCTATTAAGAGAACTGTTATGTGGAGATTGGTCTGCCATTATTGTAGGCCTTAATAGAGAAATTGAAAAGCTGTAGATAACCTGCTCAGTAATTATGAGGCAATAAAATACTGTACCAGAGCTGTTCTAGATGTACATATAGTAAGATCTCAGATGTTGGTGAAGGTAGGAAGTCTGGAATCTGTAGGATGGATGATGATATTTGGTGAATCCAGGAGATGAAGAATCAAGCAGCCATCTTCAGCACAGCGCCCTCTGGCTCCCAAGGCCATTTCTTTAAATATGAGTTTGCCCTCTGGCTGAAGTCACTGGCAGAGGCCCTACCAGATACTGAGACTAAGCAAGAAATGTTGCTGACTGTTAAACAGAGTATAGAATCCAACAGTCACCAGCGAAACACCTCTGTTGATGCCTTGAATGCAGCAGCCCATTCTGTGACTGGAGATATCTGGATCAGAAGGCATTCCTGACTGCATACTGCTGGCTTCCCACCAGACACCCAACAAAAGATTATGAATGTACCTTCAATGGTGCCTATCTGTTTGGACAGCAGGTGGAGAACTTTCATAAGGAGTCTGATAAAACCAGAACAACTCCCTACAACCCGCAGAGGGGTACAGGACATGACTCTTACCATAATAAACAGTCCTTTCATAGCAAAGGCAGAGGGAGCCCTCAGACAGATCCCAGCGACCTCAAGGCCAAAAGAAGACACAGCCAAATGCACAGGTGTTGAAAGCGCTCAGTGCCACCATCCAAAGCTCTGGCCCTGAATCCGCTTCAGTTATCCGAGTTGGACCACTCCTCCCCAAGGCGGCACCTCACCCAGTTTTATTGTCAGTGGCAAGCCATTTAAACAACTGTGTTCTACAGATAATCCAAGAGGGCTATTTCCTGTAATTATTGGAAGTCCCCCAGACAGTCCAGCCAGAAGGTAATTCCCTTTGTCAGCTCAGGTGTCAGAGCTGCTGGCACAGGAGATTGTGGGCCTGCTCAGAAACAAGGCAGTGGAAACAGTGCCAGGGTCAAAATGGAACAAAGGGTTCTACTCCCACTACTTGCTAGTTCCCAAGAAATTATACCTCATAAAACTGAAAAAGTACATGGATCGAGAAAAATTCAAGATTTTTTTTCTGGGATCTTTGCTATCTTAACTGAAACAACATGACTGACTAGCATCTCTAGATATACAGGATGTATACAAGCATATACTTGCGCATCCCAACAACGCAAGTGCCTATGGTTCTTTGTGGAGTGCAACATTACCAATTCAGAGTCCTGCCCCCTGGGCTTTCCTCAACGCCATGAGTCTTTATGAAGTGCTTCACAGACAGGAGACAGAACATGCAGTGACCACTGCCTTACAATTTCTGACATCCATGGAAGTTCTGCTAAACCTTCCAAGTCACAGCTAGAGCCTTCCCAGTTATACAGTACCTGTTCGTATAAAAAATACTCCCATGCAAGGAAAGGCACAATGCTCCACCTAAAAATATGTAGAGGAAAACAAATACAGGTGCACAAAAAGCAGGCAAGCCAAAATAAAGATGCTTGAAGTGCAGATATTTATTAGAGTCAGGTGTAAACACAAAACGCACTCACTCCCTGGTAATTGGATCACAGGTGTATGGGATGCAAAGATACAGTTACTGTAGTTGTGTTTTTCCTCACATTTTACAAGGACATGGTAGGCTATCGTATTTCTTTTGTGTGCCACCTTCAAAATCTTTTAATTGGTAATTTTTCTTTCTTGGTAAAGAAAAAATGTACTGAGGTAGCTGAGGCAGTCATAGCTGGAAAGGCAGCAAAGATAGGCCATTCTGTGTCTCATATTCTGCATCACCTTGTCTTTTCATCTTAGAAATTCAGTTGTCTCTCTTTGTCATTCTTAAAGTGAACCAGCATATTAACTCTGCCCCCAAAGAGCTTTTATAGGATTCCCATACTGTTATTGTCGAGGTAAGATGGTATCTTAATTTTGAAGAAGTTCTTAGTACATTTTTTTAAAACCAGCACAGTTTGTTTACAGCTGTATACTGTGTATATCTTGTGTATCTTGGGAGATTGAGCTGAGGAACTTACAATGATGTCACAAAAAGTGATAGCAGGTACAGGCAAGTAGCCAGAGCAGATGATCTGGTTTTCATGTTACAAAATAGACGTGTGGACATAGTTACAGAAAAGGTGAAATGTAAATACATAAATGGTACAATATGAAATAAAAGCTGAAATTAATCTAAAGACAGTGCGTTTTTTTAGTCCCCCCCCCCCAACTCATCAGGGGCTCTTTAAAGATTACTGCAAAGTATCTTTGTTATTATTTTGGTACATATTAGAACTTTGAAAAGTTTGCTTTTTTGTCTTAATTCTTAGATCATGACTAAATGTGTGGCTGTTTTGCAAGAACTCCCCAGTTCAGTCTGGCAGAGACGGTATTCAGGCATGACAGAGAGCATTCAACATATGATAGCCTGCACTACTTACCACATGGCAAAGGTATTGGTTTACTGTGAAATCAGTTTTGTCTCAGCATGCTTTTTCACTGTAATACACATAGTGACAGGTTCTCGGGGGTCTCCCAAAGGGAGGGTAAACTAGCCAGAATTCTTAATTGGATGCCTAAAAGTCACAACACAGTGAGGAGCAGGCAGGGGGAGTTTGCTTACATGCAGACACTTTTTTCCTGGCATTTTGAAAGTCACTGTAGTATTTTGTTTCTCTGAGGGTTCACATAAACATATGTATAAGATGGTCACCACTTTATTACCTGGTGGTCCCCAGATTCAGGACATCTGTTTCAGCTTTTGTTCCTATACTTTCATGGAACAAAATATGTAATCAGGACTCAAAAAACAGTTCAGGAAAATATAACTTTCATTTGATAGGCAACTAAGGGCATTTGATGTGGACATATAGTGCTCACATTCACATAACTGATATTAACATATCACAGATGGGGATCTGAGAACTAGAAGAACCCACAGTTGAATATCTTCCTACATGAGCTTCACCCTGGTCTTCACAGTCACTTTGAAAAGTTAGCAACCTCTGTCCATTTTACACAAAGGTCATAACCCTTTACCGGGATTCTCTTTTTTGTCTATGGATGAAAATATATTCAGTGTTAGTCATCCCCCACTGAACTGAGCAGCGACAGGATGAATCCTTTGAAATGCTAAGGTGGGACTGCAGTTATGCTGTCCTTAGTGGGGGTCTAACCAACAGCTCTTCCCTGGCAACTTTCCTGCTTACCGGACCTTTGGACTCCCCTCAGGTGCTCTGTTAAGGATGAATCCTCCTGAACCCATGCAGTCACAACTCAGTTCCCATGGGGGCCTTTGACTGCACAATAGGTATACAGTGCCTTCTGTTGTACCTTGTAACACAAGGATGTCCTACTGGACATGGACTATAGCCTGGAATACAACAATCTGGATCTCTGTGGGTCCTGGTGGGAACCTCTGTCTAGGAGTGATGCTTGCTTTTTTTTTCCTCTGGGCAGCACTGGGGACTCATGGAGACCAGTGCCAGAGGAGAGGATTCGACCTGCCTGGACCTGGGGCAGTCTATTACGTCAGGTTCAGCAAACTCTTTCAGACATACAGTGACTCTGAACCTACTCCGAACTTGAGACCATACCATCTCCACAAGCCCTGTCCCATACACACAGCCACCTTAGATGCACCATTGCCTTCTCTTCAGTTCAGAATCATACTCTCAGCTCATCAGCATTTTTCTAGGATTCCATTGTATCTTCCAAGAGACATACCATGTAGGGACAAGCCTTCAATCAGGGGAAAAAGGTGGTATCAAGAACCACAAAATGTTGGGGGAGGGTTACATGTATAAATATGGAAATTTCAATTTCGCTAGACTTGTAAAATTGGTGTTATCAGATGTATTTAAGTCATATAGGTAATGTAAATTTGTCTTGCTGCACCAGAGCTACCAAAGATTTCATTTTTATTTTGCAGGTGCTGCGTTCTTGGGAAGAATATGAGTTGTCATCAGCTATTATAGATGCTGGGAAGAAGCTGTTATTTGATATCTCAGAGAGTGTGTCAAGCCTTGGTCCAACAGGACAGTCTAAACTTACTGGGAATGATGGATTAATGAAAGCAGTGGAATCAGAAGGTGAAAGACAGGTAATGTTTATATGCTATATTTAAAACTGGCTTCTGTTGATTTTTTAATATTGTAGGCCAGATTTTGAAAAGAACAAAAATGCAATTCTGTGTTGTTTTTCCTTGCCTTCCCTTTTATCTTGTAACAGTCAATCTCTTCCATAGAGCACCACTCTTTGATCTTAGAGTAAGAGGCACTAGGACTCCATGAACACCAAAACTTTTTGGGCCACAACATCACTACACGTTTGCTGTCAGCATATTAAACAGCACTAGTCCTAACCACCTCAGTTCCTTTTTCCTGCCATCAAGGAGGTACTGTTTGATCTCCAGAACCAGAACTTCTGCATTCTGAATAGCTTTTCTTCTGATTCCTTGTAGTTTTCATGGTTTCTAACAACATTGGTGTTTTCATCTGCTTACCACTTTAAGCAGATATTCAGCACTTGCTCTGTGCTCTGGAACAGTCAGAGTAGTTTGAACCAATCCCAGCATGGATCATGTGACCTCTGAGTCTTAACTGTCATTAACTTTTAGTAAAGACTCAACTCCTTGGACTTTGCTCTGAAAAGTTTTGATGTTATCATTAGTAAAACTTTTAAAAATAATTCATTTGAATCTGTATTTTGTTCTGATTCTAGCTCTAAGTTTTAGGCTTTTTAAATACATTTTGTCAGTTCTGGAAACCAGTTGTGATTGCCATTCACCATTGTCTATTTTACTTCAACTTCTGAAATAGGACCCGAGTATTTTTTCTATTGGGGTATGGTTTTCTTGGTTCTTTTTTTTTTGTAAACTTTATTTAAAAGTCAGCATTACATACCTTTATATTGACACACCTTCAAATACTGCAGAACATTATATAATCACAGCGTATCTTGTACTTAAGGATACATTTGTCTTTAGAATAGAATCATTCAACTGTAGTACATTGCTCATACATTTGTTTTCGTATACAGTATTATTAAACCACCAGTTTATACTAGTAGACTTATAGTTAGATCTTCCCTTGTCAATTTTCATCATTCATTACTGCTGGGTAAGTGCGAAGTGTGCACCTGCCACGGGAGCCTTTTGGGGAGAAAATCGCTGCCCATGTGGCCGATGATTGGCGTATGCATGAGGGTTGTCCGTTAGGCACCTCCTTCATCCCAGTTCTGTTTCTCCTACTGTGGAGGTAGTACCTGCTGTGCGAGGTGACTAGTTTTCACCTGTGTCATCTGGCCTATTTTCACGGCGCATCTCTCCATCCCGTTCTAGCCCACTTGGCACCGTTATCACTGGTAAGACCATTCCATTACTTTCACTAGACGGTGCTGGGTCTTTTTCTGTAAATTTGCTGTTATTTTCATGTCATGTCTGGTTCAGGGGCTAAAAAGAAATCCATAGCGGGCTGTGCCCCCATGCGTCGGTGCCCCTGTGGCCGGCATTTTTCTATTTTGGACCGATGTGATGTCTGCCTTCGATGCCTGGGGCCCAGTCATGACATGGACAACTGTGACACCTGCTTCTCCATGGACCACTCTGTTTTGGAAATCCACACATTCAAAGTTGTCAGGGCTCCACCAACTTTTGGAGGACGGCGTCGCTCGCGGGTCGCCAAGGCCAGATCTCTCAACCCCTTCTCTGGGTCCCCTCCTGGGTCTATGTGGCTCAGTGTGGAGGAAACCTCCTCAGATTTCTGCCTTGCCGTCAAGGAGGTTTCTTCTGCAGTACTGGAGGAACAACTCGGTTCCGTGCGGAGCCGAGTTGTTGGCACTGCTATGGCAGTCACCTCCATGGAGGTGCAGGCTCCCCCGGTGTCATGGCCCACAGCTGCCTGGCAGACCCTCAGCGCCACCCTCCGGTGCCGTCCCGGATCCTTGCGCCATTTGTGGCACCGGTGATCGGGTCAGCGCCGTGGGCTGTGCCGTGTGCTGCGGCGGTGTCATTACCAAGGGCTCTCCCGGGGTCACTAGCTTGGCAGTCTGCATGGTCTTTTCCTCTTTGGAGGAGGATCAATCAATCAATCAATCAAAATCTTTATTTATTCAGGCGAACATCATTGAGCATAGCTCATTTACAAGATGGACCTGAGTGGTCATAACAATAAAAGGTTACAAATTGTACACAAAAACATGATACTGAATAAGCACAAATACAAACATTTATGAATGAGACAGATATACAAATATTTACATATATACAAGGCAAAATGACAATAAACCTAAAACCTATTAAAGGAGAGAAACAAACAGTTTAGTAGGGATAAGGCTTGGATAGTGGGACTTGGGTGGGCATATATGTATGAAGTTTGATGGAGAACGAGCTAGAGGAACGATAGAAGAATGGGGGGAGCTTTAAAAAAGGGGGGTGGAGGAGAGAGGGGGTGTGGGAGGACTAGGCCTTGTGGAAGCAGTTGCATGATTCTGGGAATAGGCTGGTGTACAGCTTTTTGAAGGATGTTAAAGGAATCAGGGTATCCAGTTTCAATGTCTTTTGAAGAGAATTCCAGATAAGTGCCAGGGAATAGCTGATTGCAGCTCTTCCGTACCGGGTGCAGGTGATAGGAATCTTCAGCATGATCAGTTTATTGATCCTCAGGGTGTAAGGCCTGGATGTGATCCGGTTGAAGCAGTCTGAGATGTAGGAAGGGAGTTTGTTTGTCAGAGCTTTGTAGATCCAGATAGCAGCGCTTTTATTTCTTCTTGTTGCAGGGATGTCCAACTGACTGCATTGTAGAGAGAGCAATGATGGGTGCTGGAGGGAAGGTCTGTAATGAATCTAATAGCTCTATGATACAAGGTGTCTAATTTGTTTAAATGGGAGAGGGAGCAATGACCATAGAGGAAGTCAGCATAATCAATGAGGGACAGGAATGATGCTAGGATTAATCTTTGTTTGGAATCTCTGGTCAGGTAGTGTTTGATCCTAGAATAGACCAAGTCTTTGTCTTAGCTTTTCAGGAGCTCTTCAATGTGGGTAGTATAGTCAAGTTTATTGTCTATCCATACTCCAAGCTATTTGAATTTGTCTACATATTCAGATTTTCACCAAGGATGGTAGAGAGTTGTGGGAGGGTGAATGATGGGACAGTGGAAGAGCAGTTCTTGGTGGCAAAGAACATAGCTTTGGTTTTCTTGGCATTTAGTAGTAATTTCTTTTCTAATAGGTTGTGCTGAAGGAGGAGAATTCAGACTGTAAGCTCACAGGCTTTTGATGGTGAGGGATTGCTGACATATAGTACAGTGTCATCTGCAAAAAGGTGAATATTAGATTGTGAGAGATTGGAGTCAATATTGTTGATGTAAATGGCAAAAAGGATGGGACCCAGGATGGAGCCTTACGGTACACCTCTTAGGAGTGGTTTAGAGGTAGATAGATCACCTTCATTTTTTACCAGTTGTAATCTTCCGGAGAGATAGCATCTGAACCATTTAAGAGAAAGTGAGTCAAGGCCTATGGAGTTCAGAGAGGAGATTAGAAGTTCATGATCCACAGTGTCAAAGGCTTTACTTAGATCCAGAAACACAGCACGGGTATTATTCTTTTTGTCTAAGGCAGTCTGCCAATCATTTGTGACTTTTGCTAATGCAGAGATGGTGCTGTGCATAGATCTAAACCCAGATTGAGCTGGATTAAGGAGATTGTTGGTATCAAGGTAGGCAGTTAACTGAGAGTTTACCAGCTTCTCAAGCATCTTGGATAGTACTGGTAAGATGGAAATGGGCCTATAATTGTTGAGGTCCATGGGATCACCTGCCTTAAGTAATGGAAACACTTGAGCTGTCTTCCATATTGAGGGGATAGAACCAGTGGCAAGTGACAGATTGAAGAGGTGGGTGAGGGGGGCGGCTAAGGCATGCAGTGCTACTTTTAGAAAGTAGGGATCCAGGGAGTCTGCACCTGCACTTTTAGTTGTATCAAGCTGGAGTAGAAGGTCTTCTACTTCTTTTAAGAGTATTGATTTGAATGAGAATGTGGAAGCAACCTTTTGTCCCTCAGTAGATTGTAGGTTTAGTGATGATCTTAATAGGTTTGCAGGAGAGGAGTCGAAAGCCAGGCCAGCTGTAGTGAAATGATCATTAAAGGCATTCAAGATATTTTGCTTGTCAGTGATTTCAGTACTATTTAGGTGAATTTTGGGTGGTAAGATAGGGGTAGAAGGATGACCCGCAGGCTGATCCAGACTGGCAACCCGACTCCTCAGAGTCAGAGAGCCCTCTGGGACATGGCACCAGATGGCCCAGCATTCCTCTCCCAGACTCCCCAGAGCCCGTAGTCCTGACAGCTCTTCACGCCATGGTTGGCATTTGGGGGCCTGTGCAGGACAGTGGCCTGGGAAGACTGGGTGTGGTCACTTCTCCTGGATGGACATGGCAGCCACCATCTCTGGTGCTGCTGTGACCCTCCTGGTGGGGACAGGGACCCCTCTTCTGTGGCCTCCCTTGAGGGGCTGCGGAATTGGGGAACCTATATTGCCGGGTAGGAGGAAGAGGGCAGCTTTGGAGTCTGAAGAGTTGAGGGGCCGGGGTGAGGCACGTAGCCCCTGCCACTGCCCTTCGGGACTGGGGAGGAGCCGAGCGCCAACCCCACCTCTTCTCTGAGGTCTCTGGGGCTCCCTTAGTTGGCAGCGCAGAGGGTTGCCCTTCTCGATCCATGCAACCCCAGTTGTGCTACTGGGGAGAGTCTCCTCAGAGCTCATTCTGGGTTTGTTTCAACATTTACAGCCTCGCTGCCCAGTTCAACCCTCGAGTCCCCTGCCTGGCAGGGTCTCAGATCCCTGGCAGAGGCAGGGCACATTTGGTCAGGTGCCCCTCCCCAATCCCTCTGCAGACACCTCCCCCTCTCTCAGGCCATGTGGGTCTTATGGGTCCCTTAACCTGGGAGACATTCAGGGACACTGCAGCAGCCTTCCCTAGGTATGTGAGAGCCGTGGACAAAACAGTTCTTCCACCTGACTCCCCCCACAGCAGGAGGACCCAGAACACTCAAGCTTCTCTGTGTCCTCATCTTCCTTCTCTGGGGAAGAGAAACGACCTGTCCACTTGTCCTCCAATGCTGATTTCATGGAATATCAGCAGTTCCTCTCGAGGCTAGTGCAGGAGTTGCATATTTCACATCATACAGAGCAATACCGAGTGGGGACGTGCTCATTCTTCAGCAAGTTCAGTGCTCATCATCTGGTGGTGCCTCGTGGCCCATCCCATTCCAGGAAGCATCTATCCGCACCTGGCAGTCTCCAGCCGCCTTCTCCAGCCCCGTAGACTACAGGAGGAGGTATTGCACCCCCAGGAGTCTCTGGGTTCTCTACCTCACCCATCTTCGGGCTGACATCCTTAGATACTCCTTCAGGACTTTGCGCCTGGCGATGACCGACCCCAGATCCGGATTGCACGGAGTTCAACCAGTGGACTAGAAGGGTGTTCTTCAGCTCATGCGCTGCTTTGCAAAGGTTCTCATCAGGCTCACCATGCTGCCTAAAAGAGGCATTTGTGGTCGATGCTAGCACAGGTGCCTGCCTGATTCGGAGGAATCTAGACAGGCCATAGCCCTCTGCACAGGGTCTGGAGCATGCAAGGCACCAGGCAGGGCATTTTATGATGCCAGTGAGGTGGCATCCAGACTAGCAGGGACAGCGATCTGCATCAGGCAGAAGGCGTGGCTTCGTCTGTCCAGATTGTCACCCATTGCCCAGCGTAAGGTGATTTCTCAGTTTTCTGGGACCTGTCTTTTCCGCAGGGCAAGGAGGACTTTACAGGGCGCCTTCCATCCCCTGGCCATGGGGACATCTCCTCATCCTGACCAGCCTTAGACCTCGCTTGGTCTAGTATGGCTATAGGGTCTCCTCCTGCATCTCACCCACAGGAGGCTGAGGAAATCCGTTCCCTCAGGGTTGTGCCAGGTCCCCTCTGGGGGGCTTGGTACTCACCCAGCAGTAATGAATGGTGAAGATTGACAAGGGAAGATATAAAAATTATGTACCTACCGTAATTCTTGATCTTTTCTTGTATCTTCACCATTCATTACTGATTCCTGCCCAACTTCCCCTCGTAGGCCTTAGTTCTTGGGCGTCTCCTCCACCCTGCTTGCCTTCCCCCTCTTCAAGGCCAATTGGGGGCAGAGTCCCCCTAGTACCTCAGGGCTCTCTGTTTCCTTCTCTAAGTCTCAGAGTGTTCAACTGGGAGGACGGTGAGTAGGATCTTTGCCCATATCTCTGAGGGAACTCCCTGGGATTCTCTTCACGATGCACTAAGTTGTCCCCCTTTTTTGACTTGGATAATCCTCTTGATCATGTCATCTTCTAGCAATTAGCTGTTTCAGTACATTCTTAGGAGAGTCTGTGGGATTTTCCTCCCTCCTTTTTTTCCTCATGGCACGGATGTCCCGTAGTTCTCTTCTCCTGAAGTGGGGACTACGTCAATACCCTTGTGGGAAAACCTGTAGCTGGTTTTTCCCATCTCCTTCTCCTCCTTTTCAAAGTCAATCTGGTCACACTCCTCCTCTAATCAGGACTGCTCTCCTCACCCAAGGGACAGTTTGTAGAGGTCCATGCCCAAAGATTTTCAAAATGTATACGGCTAAAGGGTAGGAAGAAAGATAAGTCTCTGCCAATACTTTTCCAAGGCCATCTCTATTTCACTCCGGGCCTTGGTACAGTAGCCTCTGAACTGGTGGGATCCTTGCTCTCTTGTCTTCATTTCCTCAGGATTTTGAAGCTATTAGAAGCCAGTGGCCTTCCAATTTAGGCAAGGCAAGGCAAGACAAGGTAACTTTATTTATAGGGTGCCCAATCCTGAGGCTCTAAGCCTAACAATATTTAAAACAAAACATAATAAGAAACTGCATAAGTAAATAATACAATAGCAATACTTAAATAAAAACATAATAATTTAAAATAGATTAAAAGGCATTCAGATTATCACAGCAAGGACTAGCACAGGGTGTACTCAAGAAACTGGAAAAGCCAGGACAAAGAGGTGGGTCTTCAGCCTCCGCTTGAACACCTCAACTGAGGGAGCCTCCTGGACAGAAGGTGGTAGCGAATTCCACAGGATCAGCCCAGAGACACTAAATGCATGATCTCCTGAGGTCTTGAGCTGAACCCTGGGAACGTCCAGGAGGCCCCTCGAAGAGGAGTGGAGGGAGCAAGCAGAAGTCATCGGTGTCAGGAGTTCTGACAGGTAACCCGGACCCAGTCTGTATAGAGCCTTGAAGATGAGAAGGCCCATCTTAAAAGACCCTCCACCTGACCAGCAGCCAGTACAAGAGCCCGCAGGACTGGAGTCAAATGACTGGACCTCGAAGGCCCATCCACAACTGGACTGCGGATTCTGCACTAGCTGAAGTCTGCATAGGTCCCTCTCATGACCCCTAAGTATAGAGAGTTGCAGCAGTCAAGTGTGGAGGTCACAAACCATGCACTAGTGCCGGCAGGTCCTCGGACGGAACGAGGGCTTAATCCAGGCAATGCTCACAGATGATAGAAACTGCCACTGACAACAGATGACACCTGATCTTCAAAAGTCAGTCTGTTATCAAGGATCACGCCCAGATTTCGCAACCTCGGGGCAGTCGCCAATGGAGCAGAACCCATGAAAAGCCCTGAGTCAGCCTCAGTTGGCAGCCCATCGTGTCCATGACCAGGCTCGATCACCAGTACCTCCATCCTGGCTGGGTTAAGTCTCAGCCAGCTGGAACCCATCCAGTCATTGATTTTAGCCAGACAGTTGTTAAGCACATCAATCGCTCCTGATGTTCTGGGGGCAAAAGACAAGTACAGCTGGGTATCATCTGCATAACAGGGAAACTCCACACCGTACTGTCAAATAATCTCACCCAGGGGCAGCATGTACACTATGAACAGCATCGGTGACAAGATCGAGCCCTGCAGCACTCCACAAGACAGGGGCATTGGGGAGGAGGAGAAATTCCCCATCCCCACCCGTTGCACCCTGCTTGAGAGAGAGGACATAAACCACCTGATGACAGTACCGGCGAGTCCACAAAACTCACAGAGCCAATCAAGAAGCACAATGTGGTCCACAGTGTCAGATGCTGAGAAGAGATCAAGGAGAACAAGAACTGACTTGTCTCCTCTATCTCTATCCCTGAGCAGATCATTATGCACCTCACTGGAGTTGTTTCTGTGCTGTTTCTATCCCAAAAACCTGACTGAAATGACTCATAGATGTCCAAGGACACCAGGCAATCCTCGAGCTGATGTGCCACTAACTTCTCAACAACCTTGCCCAAAAAGGGTAGGTTGGAGATTTTACGTGGCGGAGAGCCCTCCTTCCTCCCCCTTTTATCCCTTACTCATATCTCTTCTTTCTTCTCGTATCTCTTTTCTCTCTTTCGCTCTCTCTTCTGTCTGTGAGACCGCCCAAGGATTGGGGCCCTATGGTCACTTAGGGTAGGAATCTCTTCCCTCTGTCGCCTAATCGGCTTATACCTTTTTCAGTTTATATCCTTCCTGATCCTATCCCTTGGCTCTCTTGCCTCACCTTATTTTTCAAACAACATGAAGTCTTGCTGTATTCTGACAGTAGCAGTGAGTCCCAACCTTCGAACTGCCCCGGAGATGAAAGAGTTAACTTTCCATGCCAGGCATGGAACGCTGAGCTCGAGGTCGGTTGAGACTCTGTCTATTGCTGTTTAAACTCAAACCGTCAGATTCTTTACTCCGCCTCACTGAACAGTCGCTCCGGAGATTTCTCCTTCTGCTCGGTTCAATTTGTCGGTTAAAGTACCATTTTTCTCGATTTTAATCTAATTTAAACTGCAGCCTGTCGGTTCAGTCTCTGTCTGTGGTATTCGTGAGTACTAGATAGGTTTTATATTTAATCTTATTCTGTGGAACTTGTAACGGTTTATCGGTCGGGTTGAACCGATCAAGTTGTTTAAAAATCCTAAATTGTATTTTTAGAGTGTGGTTACCGGTTCTTATCGGTTCTAAAAAAACAGATTTTATTACGTTTTTTCTCGACCCGTGACACGGTCAGGAACCGATAAGAGGGTCTTGCCTGGCGGATTGCCATTAAAAGAGTAAGTTTGGTTAGGACTGGCACAATGTCTGAGAAACCCAAAAGAAAAACGGGCCCACTGGGTTTCAACACTGTAGTGTGTGTGGGGAAGTCTTTGCCAAGGCTGACCCCCACACCACCTGTGTTTATTGTCTGGGGTTTGACCACCTCAATGCAGACTGCCAGATTTGTAAAAATTTTCCTGCAGCTACCATAGAAAACGAGTTGGTAGGCTCAGAGAAAGGGAGGCCAAAAAGTCCGCTGAACCGGATAGTTAGCCTGGTTCGGTTCAAACCGAACCAGAAGGAGTGCCCTCTGACCAGGGCGAGACTTCTTCGGGCCAAAGGAGATCCGATTCTGAGGAGTCGGTTCCAGCTAAGAGAACAAGAAAGGAAAATCAGCTGGTGTGGATCCAAAACTTTCTTCTCAACCGCTGAAGAAATAGCCAAAGCAATAAAAATTGTGCAGTCGCTTTCCCCTGACCCGACCAACCGGCACCATCAGGGAGGCATTCTCGGTTTGGCCGGTTCCCCACCGTTCAAGAGTATGAATTAGAGGAGTTTTATGAACTGGAGAAGGAGGAAGAGGAGTATGAGGAAAGTGAATGTGGTTTTGAAAGTCTGGATGTGCCCATTGACCCGGACATCTCCCCAGACAGACCTTCAGGGGTGTCACCTCCTAGGCTTTCTGAGTCCCCCTCCCATTTCATGTTTTATAAAAAAAGTGGATGAAACCCTCCAGCTTCCTATGGAAGAAGCTGTGGATGACCAGGAGGAGCCTGACTATGTGGAAATGATGGATATCCCAGAGTCTAGGAGGCTGTCTATTCCCTAGCACAAATCTTTTGGGAAACAGACATTTAAGATTTTAAAGACTCTAACACCATACCTCCTGTGGATAAAAGAATGGACAAGAGGTATACATTGTCAGGCTCAGATACGGAGTTCTTACACAACAATGCAGCCATGTTGGGGCAGTGAAGGCTGCAGCCTGTGATAAGGCAAATATTCCCTGGCTTCACACACCCAGATTAGGACTCCAGGAGGATTGATTCCATGGCAAAGAAACAATAATGGCAGCATCCTTGGGACTCAGACAGGCCAACTACATGGCCTATACTGCTAGGTATCAGAAATCCAGATGGGACACTGTCATGGCTTTAGCAAACAGGTCCCGGCCAGCTTGCCAAGGAGCTGGAGCAGGTGGCTGCTGATGGTATTGAGGCATCCAAGGTGCAATTCCATGCTGCAGTGGACTCCAATGATGTGTCATCTAGAGTCATGGCTACATCTGTGGCACTTCGCAGAATGGCTTAGCTCAGATGTACTAGCCTGTCACAGGATACCCAAACTAAGGCCATGGATATTCCTGTTGTGGGTAATTCTCTGTTTGGGGAGCAAACGGAGAATTACATGAAGAAAATGGATGAGTATAGGACCACCTATAGGAGTGCCCAGGCCAAGGAAAGGCAGGCCACTCCTCAAAGGCAGCATCCCAGGGGCAGGGGCAGGCCTTTTCACAGGCCTTTCTACCAGCTCAGGCCTCCTCTTCTGCCTATGCTCAGAGGGGTTCTTTAGAGGAGAGGCAGAAGGGGTACAAGCAGACCTGCTTCCACCCTCAGTCAAGCCCCTGCCAAACAGGCACCCTGATGGGTTTGCCAGGCCAATTCTCCACGCCTGTAGGGGCAGGCTGGCTTACTTTGTCCAGGACTGAAGTCTCTAACATCAGACAAGTGGGTCCTGGAAGAAGTAAGCCAGGGACTGGTTCTCAGCTTCAAAAAATTTCCAAAGCTAAGAACCAGATCTTTTCCACCTGCAAATCCCTCAGAGGCACTTGCCCTAGAGGCAGAGGTCTCTTCCCTTCTGGCTCTCAGAGCTGTGGATCGGGTTCCACCCCTACACCAGGGCAAAGGATTGTACTCCAGGTACTTCCTTACCCCAAAAAAGACAGGAGATTGGCGGCCCATCCTGGATCTCAGATATTTAAACAAGCACCTTTTAAAGCCAAAATTCAGAATGGTGACTCTGGGAATAATTCTCTCTCGCAAGGCCAGGGGACTGGCTAGTGTCCCTGGACCTCAAGGATGCCTATTTCCATATTCTCATCAGAAGCTCCCACTGAAAGTACCTCAGGTTCGAGCTGCCCTCAGGCCATTACCAGTTCAGAGCAATGCCCTTCAGACTAACCTGTGCTCCAAGGGTGTTCACAAAATGCCTGGCAGTAGTAGTTGCTTCTCTAAGAAGACAAAGGATTGCCATCTTCCCATACCTAGGCGACTGGCTCACTAGTAGGCCAGTCCCCAGACCAGGTCAAGTTACACCTACAGATAACTCAGCAACTGCTCACCTCTCTAGGTTTCCTTCTGAATCTTTCAAAGTCAGTTCTAGAGCCTGTTCAGCTCCTCACCTTCATAGGTGCAGAGCTAGATACAGAAAGGGCCAGAGCCTTCCTTCCCCTGGACAGGGCAAGGACCCTTATTACTCTGGCCTCCTCTTTCACCCTACAGGTGCCTCGACCAGCAAGGCATTTTCTGCAGCTCCTGGGGCACATGGCTGCTTCTACAGCAGTGGTGCAAGGAGCAAGATTTCAGATGAGGGACATTCAGTTCCATTTGAGAGCCTGTTGGTCTCAGAAAAAGGACCCTCTGATCAAACTGATCCCAGTGACTCGAACCCTGATCCAGGCCTTGCACTGGTGGCAGGATCTGAACAATCTGAGACAAGGAGTTCCCTTTGTCACTCAGTCTCACTCTTTAATCCTTACTACTGATGCCTCCCTCTTGGGGTGGGGGGCTCACTTGGGTGCCCTGACCACCCAGGGGTTGTGGTCCCCTCAGGAATCTCTGCTCCACATCAATCTGTTGGAGCTCAGAGCAGTGTTTCTAGCACTTCAAGTTTTTTCCAAGTCTGTTCAGAACAAAGTTATTCAGAACAGACAATACCACCACAATGTGGTACATCAACAAGCAAGGAGGCATTTGATCTACGGCCTTGTGCACAGAAGCAATGAAGTTGTGGTCCCTGGCCTATTCCCTGAACACCTCCCTCACCGCAGTACACCTCCCAGGCATGGACAATGTCCTGGCAGATGCTCTCAGCAGGATATCTCAGGGCCATCACGAATGGTCACTGGATCCCTTGGTCTTGGAGGTGATATTCTCCAGATGGGGCACCCCACAGATAGATCTTTTTGCAGTCCCAATCACCAACTTCCCCTTTTTTGCTGCAGGCCCCCAGTTTTTGGCTCAGTCCCCTGGATGCCTTAGTTCTCCATTGGGAAGGGAAGTTCCTGTATGCTTCCCCCCCTTTCCTCTCCTGTTCAAAGTGCTAGTCAAGATCAGGTCTCAACCCTGCAAAATGATCCTGATTGCTCCAGACTGGGCCAGACAGCCCTGGTATCCTCTCCTTTTGTCCTTATCAGTCCATCTTCCCCTGGCTCTTCCCAGGAATTACAACCTGTTAACCTGTGCTCAGGGGAGGGTTTGGTACCCGAATCTCAAATCTCTCAATCTCAAGGCCTGGCTCTTGAAGAGTTAGAGTTTGCTGATTTACACCTCTCCCAACGTCTTATAGATATTCTATAGGCTTCTAGGAAGCCTTCCACCAGAACTACTTATAATTTCAAGTGGAAAAGATTTTCCATATGGTGCTCTGGGAAGCATATTTCCCCAGAGTCTGCTGATCTGCCCACAGTACTTGACTACATGGTTCATCTCAATAGCTTGGGACTCAGACCAGCTACACTAAGGGTGCACCTGGAAGCTGTTTCCGCTTTCATTTCAGCAGGTAAGCCCTCTTCTCTTTCAGCTCACCCTATTTTCTCCAAGTTTTTCAAGGGATTGCTTCATACCAATCCTCTATTCAAGGATCCTGCCTCTGCTTGGGATCTTAACATTTGCATTGCTCAGCTTATGCAACCCCCTTTTGAGCCTTTGTCCTCAACAGAGCTTAAGTACTTGACTTGGAAAACTGTGTTTCTGGCCATCACTTCTGCCAGGCGCATAAGTGAGCTGCAAGCACTGTCAGTGGAGCCTGACTTTATTTCCTTCCATAGGGACAAGGTGGTCCTCAGGACTAACAGGAAGTTTTTGCCTAAGGTGGTTTCAGACTTCCACCTTAACCAATCTATGTCTCTTCCTGTGTACTTCACTGACCATTCCTCCTCTGGTGAGAGGAGGCTGCACAGTCTAGATGTGAAAAGAGCCCTTAGCTACTATATAGAACGTACCAAGGGTCATAGGTTTGACTCCCTCCAACTGTTCCTCACTTATGGTGAGGTAGGCAAAGGAAAACCTGCCACTAAAAGATCCATTGCCAGGTGGATTGTCTCTTGCATCCAATTTTGCTATGAAAAATTAGGTAAGGTTCCACCCTCAGGCCTGAGGGCTCACTCTACCAGAGGTACAGCTGCTTCCCTGGCTGCTGCCAGGGATATTCCTATTCTAGAAATATGTCAAGCAGCTACCTGGAAAACAGTTCACACTTTCACCAAGCATTACTCCCTGGATATCCAGGCTAGGAGTGATGCTCGGTTTGGCACAGCTGTGCTTCAGAGCCTATTTCCTAAGTAGGTTCTGCCCCTCCTCCATGTACTGCTTGGTAGTCTGCTACTGTCAGAATACAGCAAGACTTCATGTTGTTTGAAGAAAAAATTACTCACCTTAGTAATGTTGTTTCTTCTAATGGAGTCTTGCTGTATTCTGACCTCCCCCCCGCCTTTCCTTCTCAGAACCTTTGTTTTTTGGGATGTGGGTGGGCAGTGGCAGTGTTGGCACTCAGGAGGTGCCCCACCTTTTTTGTTATCACCCTTTCTTTGGGTGAGTGGGTGTTGTGTTATTTCATTTTTGGGTCTCCTGACTTGAGTCTTTGTTTTGGGACCAAAATTTGTTATTATGTTAGTAGCCAGTTGGCTAGTGTAGGTTTACAGCTTCCACATAGGACCTCAGTGAGTTTAGCTCATAAAGATCTGACGGTTTGAGTTCAAACAGCAACAGACAGAGTCTCAACCGAGCTCAACCTCAGCATTCCATGCCTGGCATGGAAAGTTAACTCTTTCATCTCCGGGGCAGTTCGAAGGTTGGGACTCACTGCTACTGTCAGAACACAGCAAGACTCCATCAGAAGAAACAACATTACTAAGGTGAGTAATTTTTTCTTCCACTATATCAGCGAAAGAAAGAAAGAAAGGGGGAGGAATTGTAAGGTTAAAAGTGGGGGATGAGGCTCTGGAGGACAGTGGGCAAAATGCTGAGGCCCTAAATGAATACTTTTGGTCAGTATTCACAAGGGAAAATCAGGGCCCACTGCAAGACAGCTGTATCAAAGCCGAGACCAGGGGGGTTCAGAGAATATGCACCTAGGAGTTCACCACAGACAGGGTCAGGAAGGGCCTGTCAGATATCAAACCTGACAAGGCCCCTGGCCCTGATGGTTTACACCTTAGTGTGCTCAGGGAGATTGCAGAAGAGCTGGCAGCACCCCTAACGCACCTGTTCAACAGATCACTGGAGTCGGGGGTAGTTCCAGGCAACTGGAGGGTGGCTGACATGGTGCCACTGCACAAGAATGGGGACAGAGAAGATACAGGTAACTATAGGCCAGTCAGCCTCACATCAGTAGTGGGTAAACTTATGGAGGCTCTTATCAAGCAAGATTTATTAGAATACCTCAAAGTAAATCACCTCCAGAACCACAAACAACACAAGTTTGTGACGGGCAGGTCATGTCAAACGAACCTTATTAAGTTCCTTGACAAAGTGACCAAGGAGTTGGACAGGGGTCATGCAGTGGACTTGCTTTACTTTGACTTCAGTAAGGCATTTGACACAGTCCTGCACAGGTTCCTCTTAAAAAAGCTAGAAAACCTTGGGGTAGCAGAACAGATAGTAAACTGAATATGGAGTTGGCTGAGGGACAGAAAACAAAGGATGGTAGTAAATGGGATGAAATCTAATGAGAGGCAGGCCACCAATGGGATGCCTCAGGGGTCAGTCCTGGGGCCGGTCCTCTTCAATGTTTTCATTAGTGTCATCAGCGAGTGCATAGATGGCAACATCACCGTAGTTGCGGATGACACAAAACTCAGCGGAAGAGTGGATAGAACGGAGGGAGTCAGACAAGTGCAGGAGGACCTTAAGAACTAGGCAAGATGGTCACAAATATGGCAATTAAACTTCAGTGCTAAGAAGTGTAAGGTGATGCACCTGGATAGGGCCAACCCCAAGGAAGAATACTGGCTAAACGGACTCCAGCTGATCTCTGCTGAGGAACGTGATCTGGGAGTCATCATTAGGGATTACCTCCAGCAGCAAAGTCGGTGCAATAAGGCTTCCAGCAGGGCTAGCAGGGTATTAGGATGCATTGGCAGGGGGATAGACAGCAGGGACAGTGAGGTGATGCTACCATTTTACCGGTCATTAGTGAAGCCTCATCTGGAGTGCTGTGTACAATTCTGGAGGCCTCACTTAAGAAAGGACATTGATAGATTGGAAGTGGTCCAGAGAAGGGCAACAAAAATGATACATGGCCTTCAGGAAATCACCTATGAAGAGAGGCTTGGGGATCTGAAATTGTACTCGCTAGAGACTAGGAGGGAGGGGGGGGGATATGATTAAGACCTTCAGGTTCCCTAAAGGCATCAACAAGGTGCCAGAAGCACAGCTTTTTACCAGGAATGTAAATTCTACTACAAGAGGGCACAAGTGGAAATTGATGGGTGGAGTGTTCAGGAGGGACATCAGAAAGTATTACTTCTCAGAGAGGGTGGTGGAACCTAGGAATAGATTACCTCCCGAGGTGGTGGTTGCAAAGTCAGTATCAAGCTTTAAGCATGGGTGGGACAAGTATTAGGAACAAACACATGGCACTGGCAAGAACTAGGCTGGGTGTCTAGGAGGACAGAACACCGGTGCACAATAGGTCCCGGGATACCTCACTTGGGCAGACTCGATGGACCACAGGTCCCCTTCTGCCATCATCTTCTATGTTTTTGTTTCCTGTGTTCAGGAGGAAGGACAGCTCTCCCATAAACTCAAAAAGAAGCAAGCTCATTTCTGATCCTAGTAGGGAACCCAGCACTGCTTGGCCTTAAGTTCTTCCTCTTCCTGCCAGAAGGTGAAAATGGTACCGCTTGAGGCTCCCCTCCATGAAGCTTTCTGTGAGGTCCTCAGTGTCTCAGAGCAGAAGGCCTTTCCCAGCAACATCAGTTTCACCAATGGACTCCGCTCATGGGAGGTTGTGGTGTTGGACTCAGAGTCCCTCCCTGTCTACTCTGTTGGGACTCGAATGGGCAGTTTCATTACTGGGCCACTCTTAGGGAGCAGGGGCACAGCATCTGACTCATTTGTTGCTCCTTGTGGAGCTGGACCCAGGTCTTTCGAGGCTGAGGCATTGGAGCCGCAGCTGGAGCCTTCTAGCTGGATAGAGCATTTGACTCCATCAACAGCCTCTGGGTCCTTACCGGTGACTGCACTGCCAACTCCTGCCTAACCGGCTGCACCCCCATTCAGTGTCACTGCTTTGGTACCAGTGCTGATACCTCTGTGGGTCACTACTGTGCTGACTGGACCTTTGGTGCCATGGGCGGTGCCGGGTTTGGTGCTGAGTTCAGGTCTTTCAGGACCTAGCTTGGCGCTGCCCCCGATGTGAGACTCTGGACCCAGTTCTGCCCATGGCACCACCTCTGGTGCCAGCTCCTCTTCTGCCTGTGGCACTAAAAAGCTTCCTCAATATATATTGGACTGTCTTCCCTTATACACAGTAGGTAAGTATGCCCTGAGAAGTGCCTCCTATATCCTACTCACTGTACCAAAAGTTAATTCGCATTTCGGTAGATCTTCCATAAAATACCTGCTAGCTTTACTGTGAAACAATTTACAGAAATCCTTAAAACTGGTTCGTCCAATCAATTTCTCAGCATTTAAAATGCTTTATGTACATCTATTAAGGAGTCCTGTAACTGCTTCCCCGATTGACAATATGACACCATGTCACAGCATCATTGAGTCCTCCTGGTACCTGCTATCTTCCTCACCCCTTTTCTTTATTCCTCCCTCTATATACTGTAGGTACCTATAATGTATCACAGGCGCTTAGTCTTGGAGCCAGAAATATTACTCTGATGGTCTCACTCATCACTTACTTTCAGAGGCTCACTATTTAGGCCCCCCTTTCAAGTTTTCTTGTTTCTGCCTGCCCTTTCCTCCACTTTGTATGCCCCAGTCCCTACCACACATCATCTTCCTCTGTTCTTACTCTCTGTTCCTTACTCATTAGGCTTCACCAAATTCCTTATCAGTGTTTTTTGTTTTTTTTATCATTTAACAGTTTCTACCCGCAGCCACAGCCCTGCTCCTTATCCAGCCACCGCTTTCGCTTCACCTCCGACCCCAGCTTCGCATGCCCAGCTGGCAGATGCATCTACACCTGCGAAAGAGGCCCCCTCATAGCCCCCATGCCCATCGAGAACCATTACCGCACATGCCATCCAGGCATCGTTGGTCGAATCGGAAACTCGACCCATCAAGCTGCCAGGCTTGTGCTGCCTTTTTCCTTATCTCTCCAATGGAAGCAACGTGCCATGACATCAGCGCACTGGCATGCAGATGTCTGCCTGCTTCTTACCAGGGTACATGTGCCCTCTGTAGTACTCCTGGGCGTCCCTAGGACCAGCAGAGTGCGTACATCCACCCTTATCCCTCAGGGATTAGGAGAGCTGTCGTTGGACGCTCAATCCTAGTCCTCCCTGCCAACCCCTGATGACCCAGGCTCGTCCCCGAACCCGGGTTGCCAGCGTGGAACGAGGTGTGGCATCCAGCGCCTCAACCCTCAGCGCCACCAGGCTGGCTCCTCTTATCAGTGTTTTGACACTCTAGGTACCTGCCTGTGTTCTCTTGCAGTATATTGACTGCCCAAATTAGTCTAGCTTTATACTAACCCCTGTCACTTTCCCTTTTAGGATCCTACTTTTCTGTATACCGAAATGAGAATTATCTGACTGTGTGTGCATTATTTTTTCATAATTAACGGCTTCCTCTTTTTCCCATAGGGAAACCGTGGCATAATTTGCTGTTATAAAGGAGCATTTATAATGCAAAGACACGCACAGTTTCCCCCACTCTACGCATGCGCCTCCTCTAGCTCCTCAATTCTCGATTGCCGTCTCCTTCCCAACCGCAGACCCAACATGGAAAGAAACTGCCATGGACACTCAGCAGCAAGTAACATTTAAAGTAAACTTTGATGTACCTCATTTTTACTGGCCCCACCACCCTCACAATATTCGGGCAAGATGTTTAAAACAAAAGTGAAAGCTGACTGCGTGTCATGATGTGATTGGACTGTGGCAGCACAGCAGCCTTTTTATTTTATATAATTGTTGAGGCGAAAAAGAGAAACCCAACAATTATATAAAATAAAATTTGGGTCTGGGTGTGTGAAACTCAAATTTACACACACCCAGACCCATACTTCATTCTCTGTTCTATTCGCATGTATATTGTATGCACATTTTACACTATGTACTGAATTTGATCATGTATATACTGTATATATAAAAAACTTACGTGTATAGCTATGTATGTATGTGTACTGAGTATGTATATTGTCCAGGTCCACCTTGAAATTGAGTTTTTCTCATTAGTGTTTCGCCTTGTTAAATAAAGATTTTGATTGATTAATTGATTGACTAAGCACCTCAGTTCCCTAACTCCTGGTAAAGAATCTAGAAGGCTGGATGTTCTAGGCAAATGAACATATGCCTCTGCATCACTGGGCCTTCGTATTGCCAATTACCAGGCCCACATGATGAAATATCAGAACACCTTGTGGAGGAAGGCCAAGGTAGCTGCACAAGCCTTGCTTTAGAATACCCCAAAACAAGATCTACTGAAAGCTGTCACAGCTAGGACTGATGTGGGCAGAAATTGTTTGATCATGAGGTCCAAGAGTCTCTGAAAGATCTCCAGGCCTCTGGTAGGACGTTACAGTCTGTGCACTCCCTCTACCATACCCAACCCAGGGGTAGGAGCAGGGGTACCTTTCGGCCAGCTGGTGTTAGGCAGCACACAGTCCACAGACAGTAAGGCAGCGGCAAAGGAGCAGGGACCTTGCTAGTCCCAATACCACTCCAGGTGCACATTCAAAAGCACCTAGAGGTGGTGGAGCTGCCCCACCAGCTCAGCCTGACTCCTTATGCACCCTCCAACCATCTTTATCTCCAGGGGTGGTTGTAATGGGTCGACTCTCCCTTCACTTAAACCAGTGGAAGGAGGTGACTATAGATGCATGGGTTCTGGAGATTATAGAAAAGGGTCATGCTCTGGAACTTCTGGACAATCCTCTGGATTATTCCCCATTTTTGACAATGTATCCTCCATAGTACCTGCCCCTGTTGCTGGAGGAAGTACAGACTCTGCTTCAAAAACAGGCCATAGAACCAGTCCCTCTAGAACACAGGAACACAGGTTTTTAGTCCCAGTACTTCCTTGTCTCAAAGCGGTCAAGGGGCCTGAGGCCTACTCTGGATCTAACTGATTTCAACTTCTTCACAGAATACAAGAAGTTGAGAATGGTCACTTTACAGGGTCTTTTTCTGTTTCTGCAAACAGGGGATTGGATATGCTCCCTGGGTATAAAGGATATGTATCGCCATATCAAAATCCAGAAACCTCACAGAAAATACTTGTTTCAAGGAGAACATTACCTATTCAGAGTGTTGCACTTTGGCTTGTCTTCTGTGCCATAGGTCTTTATCAAATGCTTAGCAGGGGTGGCAGCAGCCCTTTGCAGGGAAAGCCTATATGTTTTTCCCTTACCTAAACAATTGGCTATTGAAGGCCCTCTCCAGGGACCAGCTGTTGATAACCTTAGCTCAAATCAGACAGCTGTTTGATGCTTTGGAGGTGAAAGTCTACATACCAGAATCAGTGTTGACACCCTGCCAGCGACTGCAGTACATAGGAGCAGTCCTGGACATGGCCCAGGGCTCGGCTTTCCTGCTTCTGGACAGATATGACCTTCTGATTGCCCAGGCACAATTAGTGTGTGACAGCTGTTATGTCTCAGCAAGAAAATATTTGCGCCTTCTGGGACTCATGGGCTGCAGCCATTCTCACAGTACCTCTAGCCAGGCTGCACATGCAGATTCCCTAGTGGATCCTAAGAGTCCACTGGGATCAGCTCACAGACAACCTATAACAGATGGTTCTAGTCATGTTCACTGTGTGCAAAGTGCTCAAGTGGTGGATGGAACCCAGCAACTGCCCAAGGGGGTTCCATTCCTGATCCCCTCCACCCTTCAGATCCTTACCAGGGATGCTTCAGGGATGGGCTAGGGGTGCACTTGGGTCCTCATCAGTCACAAGGCATGTGGACTCTAGTGTAGAGCACCCTGTATAGTAATGTTCTGGAAATGAGGGCTGTTCTGTATGGACTCCAGACCTTCCAGAACCACTTGTCCCCAGGTCCTCTGTTTTTAGAGCTAGACAATGTCAATGTGATGCATTACATCCACAAAAAAGGGGGGAATCATCCCTATCTGCTGTGCAGGGAAGCAGTGAGTGTTTGGTATTGGGCTCTGGAATGTAGTCTAGAACTATCAGCAGTACAGTACTTGTTCCAGACATTCAAAACATCTTGGCAGACAAGCTTAGCCAGTCACAGTCCAGGATGCACAAGTGGGGACTGTTGACCTCCATGGTTGACGACCTGTTTGAAAGGTGAGGTTGTCCAGAGTTGGACCTTTTTGCATCCCTACACAATGCCAAACTGTCACTTTTTTTCTCGCTCCGGGGCCTGGAGTTTTCTGGTGAGAAGCATTGTCCCTCTCTTGGAAAGGGACATTGTTTCTCATGGACGAGCTGTCTTTGGCCTAACTGTATTTACTTCAAGGCCTACTTTCATAAACCTATAGGCTCCAGCCACCCAGACTGTTAGCTTTCCATGCTGCTTGGTACTCGTTCCATAAGTGTGGCCTGAAGAAAAAGATAGCCTAGAAGAAGATAGAACAGTTGTGTACTTACTGTAACAGTAGATCTTTAAGAGAATCTCTTTCATCAGGCCATGCCATCCCATCCTACTTCCCCCTTTTGCATCTGCAACACTGGGTTTTGTGCTCCTGTCTCCGTTGTTACATTTTCTAGCCCGCTGTTTCACCTGGTTTGTGCAGTGCTGGGTTCTCTCCTGGTTCCCTACAGGGAGGTCCTCCAAACATGATGTCCAGCAGGAAACTGAGGAGAGGAGGGACCGCCCATGTTTATGTGCATGCCAGCATCTGGATTGTTGTGGGCAGCCCCTGGCTGACTGCTTGCAAAAGTTTCCATGCGGTCCTAGTGCTTGGCAGCAACAAGTTCTTTTGGTGTGGCCTGATGAAAGAGATTCTCTCCAAGATCTACTGTTATAGTAGGTATGTAACTGTTCTTTTCTTAATGCTGCACCTCCATGATAAAAAAGGAACTGAAATAGTTAAAGGCTGATTCCAAAGTAGGCCTGTGCTGCGAGCTCTCCCTCATGGTGCTGCGCATGCGTGTAGCTTTCTTTGGCACCAGCCCTTCTGAAAAGTTTTGGCTCCTGCAGGGTCCTAGCACCTCCCGCTCAGAACCCATTCATGTGAATCAATGGTGAAGACATTCCTAGGAGTTCAAGAATTATGGTGAGACATAATTGTATTTATCAGGGGACCCTTCTGCCCCTGTACCCCATGCGCCACCACCTCAGCTGGACCAGTCATGGGTCCTTTAGGACTGACAGAAGTTCCCTCCCTCAGATGTTCTGCTCCACACATAAGTGTGATGCTGTTCCATAGAACCAGGATGAGCAGGTTCCTTTCTGATAGTAGGGATCACTTGGTACTCTGGACCCATATGTGAGACTCCATGGAGAATACTGATTCTGGAGAAGATAGAAAAGTTACGTACTTACCATCACCAAACATCTTTCAGAATATCTTCTCCACAGAGTACCAGATGTATTTTCATGCGTGTCTGCAAGCCTTTTTACTCATGAGTGACATAACCATGAGTATGTAAACAGACGTGTAGGAACAAGTGAAAATGAATCTGCGCATAACATCTGGGCAAGTGTAATGATTGCTTTATACAATGCCATAGCTTTGAAAATAAATGTGGCAGAGTTTTCTGGAAAAACAAACTTTTAGTTTTGAGGAATTTGAAGTGAAATACTGACTGACTGATATAACTCTGTGAAGCAGCTGCTGTGGATTGATGGTGTCAGAAGACAGGCACAGCTGCTAATGAGAAAAATTCTAATTACAGCATTAGTTGAGGTGTGGTAGCTTCTGCTGTAGAATTAGAAACTAGGTGCCGCCAGTGCCGAGTGGTAAACTCTTAATGACATAAGTACTATACATGGGAATAAACACTTATTGTGCTGGCCATTCATGAGCATAAATCTTGATGTAACCCCCCTGCAAATGGGGGTTCCCAAAAGACTTCCAGGAGCTTGCTTGAATGCTCCAAGCCTGAATGGTGTTTGGCATTTAAGCCATTTATCAGTTAGTGTTTTTAGAGCCTCTGGTACTGTCTCTTTAAGAGCTGTCTGCTTGCAGACATAATTAGTTGTATGGGGACTGTGTGCTTCTCTGAGTACCACTGAGCTGCTGCCAATTCACTTCATTTTGCAGTCACTAGGAGTGCAAAGGAACCTATCTGAAAGATGTAACTGTTTGCCAGAAATTATTTAGAGTAATAATGAAATTACAGTTTGTCTAACCTGCTTTTTGCAGTCAGAACTGTGTCTGCTAGTTCCCATTCTAGTTTTGAACTGCTGAACTGGACCAATCAGTGTGGGGTAAGCTAGCTCTAAAATGGTGCCTTGGACGAATCAGAACTTGGACTCATAATCTGAGCCAGCCACAAGAGGATTGTATGGGCAGTGACTCTGGGAGATGTAGTTTAGACTTCAGTGCCTTTTTGGACCAACAGCAGCAGTCTATTGTGAGTGACAGCCAATCCAGTCAAGAACTGGGAGGAACTCAAAGGAAGTGCCCAGTTTTGTCGGTTGGAGCTTCAGTTGAGCTTTGGCAGTGAAGAAGGAAGGAGCCCTGTGCTTTTCAGTGTGCAGTTTAGTCAAAAACGTGTGTAAGGCCCAGAGTTCGGTCTGCAGCTTGTGTAACAGCTTGTTAGGACTGAATCCGCCCTGTGAAAAGAATCAAAGGATCTCTGAAGAGTAGAAACCAGGCTCACCCTGTAGAAGACTGGAAGAATTGCTGAAAATTGCACCTCGGTCTGTCAGGAACTGAATCTGCTGTGTGTTCTCCCGGTATTGTGCAGTAATTGCGATCGGATACAGATGCAGCCTGCCTGGTATAGTACTTTCTTTATATGGATGTGTGAAGAGGTTTGTGTACCTCAAGTGAGCCCTGCTGACATTGAAGGACCCTATCTTATTTGGAGGTCGTGAGTACTAATTCAGGGTTGCTCCCTGTTGAATTGCCACATTAAATCCAAATGGAATTACTGTACTGCTGACTGTTTAATTCTCCTTTTCTCTGTGTGAAAGGGCCCTACCAGCTGCCACGGTTTGGACTAGCCACTAGGCTTGGGTACCCAGGGACAGTAACTGATAGGGATAGGCCTGTGCACAGAGCCATAGGTACATTATTAGAGTGATAAGCTAATTAACCTGATTTCCCTGTCCTTGTTATATCCCCTAAATAAATCAGAGCTGCTTGTTTCAGCAAAGTTATACTGCCTGAGGTATTTGTCTATGTTAAAGTACTGTACTGTGATTGTTGCACTGTATCTCATTTCACAGGAGGTCCCAGTGCCGGAACCAGACCTGGGGTAAGTGTATACTGTGAAGGTAATTCTGATATATTGTGTGGGCCACTAGTGGGAAGAAAGGGGGGTTGCAGTGTCCCAGAGGGCTGTGACCAAGTTAGTTTAACTATTGCAAACCCTGACCTCTGGGTGGAGGCACCCGCCATTGGATCCAGGCCCCTCAACCTGTTAGTGGCAAATCAGGCAGGGGTAGTAGCCCCTGGGATAGCGCCATCTAGGGGTTACATTGATTTTCCTGTATGTCTTCCTGCAGGTCTAGTGTACATAAAAGGATTTATAAAACAGATACAGAAAAGCCTGTATCCCAATTGGCTAGGGCGAGTGCATTATGAGAGTGTAATGTACTGTAATAAAAGTCCTGCCAACCATGACACAGAACATCATAGAGATCAATGTGCCACCCTTTAGAACTTTAGAAGTTGAAACAGCTGCAATTTTTTTTATCTATCACAGTAACATATCCCCCCCAAAACTCACAGTATACTTGAATTTCCACAGTTATAATAAGCACCCAGTATTCAAACAGTAAAAAAAACACAGCTTTCTTCTGTTATGTCTTATGATTTAAAAAAGCGTGTGCTCACTGTTCATTCGGCCAGTCTCTGGGACTCCACCACCATACACTGACTCTTTGCTCTGCCTCCAGAAAATCCAGAAAAAAAAATAAACAAAATGTCTCCAACTTATTGATAATTATTTTGATTAATGTAACGCTATACTGTCACTGATTGAGAGTTCTCAGGGAAGTCAACATCCCTTGACAATAACAGCTGATATGTCCCTGCAGTGTTTGCTCAGTCGACTCAGCCTGTCTCTACACAGATTGGCAGTACTTTTTTGAATTGTGCTGCTGCAGATGGTACCATGTTGCCAGCAAGACCAACACAGAAATCATGGTCTTGCTCTGGCCTGCAGGGTTATGGATAGCTTTTACTCTGTACTTTACTTTTACTATTTTCTATTCACAAGCATTTATCTTTGTACCCGAACACTGCCATACATAGTATATACCTATTTTTTGCAATAATACTAACATGGCTGCTGCCTGCTCCCAAATGATGATGCCCGCCTGCTGGCTCCCGCAGATACTTTCATTATTGACATGTCCTGAGATGGCTTTTCTTCTGTGCTTATCCAGTCGCTCTGTGTGTGTGTGTGTGTGTGTGTGTGTGTGTGTGTGTTTGGGACAGGGAAAGAAACACTGAAACAGATACATTTGGTGGCTAACCTGCTAGCGGAGGGACTATTTAATGGGTTTTTTTCAACCTTTACATAGATTTTTTTTGTTTGCTTGTTTTTTATACATCTGCAATTTTTTTGTTTTTATTCAGTTAGGTACTCATTTTGTAACTGCAATAAGATACTCCAGGATGTGCATTACAATGTGATAACCACACTCCCAGGGGCAGCCAGCTAACTATGTCCCTGGGAGTGTGTTATCCATAATGCACACACTGCAGTGTCTTATTGCTTACTTATTTGAGTCTATATATACCTCCCCCATTGTATCAGTATAAATATAATCAATTTGTAGCCTACGTACATGCATTACTAATAGATTTAAATTTTCAAAGTATTTCATGGTTAATGTTGCATGTAAATGACTGTATTTTTGTCTAAAGTCCTTTTTAACATTTAAACTTATACATTTTAGACTTCCTCAGTGAAGAAGACAATAAAGAAGAAATTGCAAGGACCCTTAGATGAAATAGTAAATGAGCAGCTGAAAGCACTTGAAGCAAACATGTTGAAACTGGCAAAACACGGTAAAGCAAAACCTCAGAATTGTTGCTTTCTGTTTAAGTTGGCGTCTTCCATTAAGGATTCTGTTCTGAATGAGAGAGTCCAATGCGCAAATGAGACATAACGTGTTAAAGGAGAACTGCATTGAGCATGCAAGTCATTATTCTCTTCAGAAGCTGCATTTCAAATACTGGTTGTCATTCTGTTATGGTTCCACCTTTTCTGGCCTATTGGTAAACTAATGAGTTTTTCTATCTGTCTTTAAGCACAGTGGAACAAGCTCTCTCTCTCCCCATCCATCTTTTATCCTCGCTGCCCTCTCTCAAACTCTCTCAAACCACTCTTACTGGAACGTGTCTCAAAAGAATGCACCTGCAACTAACCATCTTCCTCTTTTCTCCACATTACAACAATCCATGCCCTGTTCACATCTCCCACCACTGTTTACCCATTTGACCTCTTACCGTAATGTATAACGTAATGTTCTAACCTCAGAATTTCTTCAATATGCTTAACTCTTGCAGTCAGCCATCAGTGTTGAACTGCCTGGAGAATGGAACTTATACAAATGATGGAACACTCATTGGCTCGTGCCACCATTCAAACTGCTGTCCTTACCAACTGCTGTGTTCTATAACGCTCAGATTTCATTCTCCACCTACCCAGTCAAGATGCCTCGGTGGTCTCTCCTCAGAAGTCACTGTATTTAATTGTTTTTTGTGGAAAAACAAGTAAACTCTTTATTATTATTTGATCTGCTACCTTTGTCTTCTTTTATATAGTGTAGCGCTAGTTTAGTTTTTATTTTACCTCAAGTTCCACAGTACCCTCTTCAGTTGTGGGAAACCATTGAGGAGCCGGCGTTTATCTTTCATTTGTTTATCTTTTCATTTATTTATTAATTATTTGGAAACAACCTTTGAGCAGAAGCTCTTTTACAAAGGTTCCACGTCAGAGAATACAAACAAATAGTTGAAAATACATAATATGCAGCACATGATAATAAACCAACAGTTTACTGAGGTGCAACAATAACAGTTTACAAAGGTAGATAGTAAAGGTGACATTGGTCCTTGGCAGTGAAGAGTGTAGACGGATTCAAGGGAGAACCAGGGGCAGGTGGGAGGAGAGGGTGGAGGTGAGCAGAAAGGTTAGCAGTCTGGTAGTAAACTTTGTCAAACAGAAAGTGAGGGGGGGTTGGATGAGTAACAGTGGGGCTGGTTGAAGAAAGCAAGAGGGAAGGTGGCAGCAAAAAAAGTGGGGTAGAGGGCAAAAGCGATAGATGATATAAGAAATTAGGGGAGGGGAGGAGAGGGTGGGATCTGGAGGTATGAGTGTGGTCTGAGGAGGAGAGGGGTAGAGGTGAGGAAGTTTATCAGTCTGATAGAAAGACTATCAGAACAGAAAAAGGGATTGGGTGGGATGTGAACACAGTAAGGGAGGTTGGAGAAGGCATGAGGGTAGGTGACAACAGAAGGTGGGTACAAAGTGATGGGTGAATTGCAGGAGATTAGGGAAGGGAGGGAGAGGAGGGGGTTTGATGGTATGGAGTATGGTCTGTGAGGACAGGTAAGGAGGTGGGGCTGATGGGGGTGTGTAGGGGAGGTGAGTGTTGAGGGGTGGATGGTATAGGCTGCTTAGAGTGAGAATTTTAAGGGTGAACAATGTTGGTAAGTGCAGAGACATCTTAGAGGAGTTTTCGTGGGGCAAGAGCTGTATTAGGTGACACTAGGACAATCACAAATATTCCTGGAGAGGAGTTTTTTTTTAAGTTCATAATTAAAGGCTGGCAAGCTAGTAGTTCCTTGAGAGACTTCTAGGCACTCATTGAGCCATAGTGGGGCTCTATACACGAAGGCCCACCGTCCACGTGTGGTTCTGCGGAAAAGGACAGCAAGCATTCCTAACGCCTCACTCCTGGCTCTGTACTTTGGGTCGGCTTTGTAGAGGAGGCTAGAGATGCGGGGTCGGGGGCTTGGCCCAGAAGCGCCTTCTTGCTGAGTAGGCAGGTTTGGAATTTTATTCTATGCTCCAGAAACAGCCAGTTCACCTGTGAGTACAGAGAGCAGGTGTGGGTGAGTCGGTCAGCACCAGTGGCAAGTCTACAGCCTTGTTTAGTGCTGTTGCCACCCATTGCAGAGCTGTATTCATGGCTGCTCCACATGCCACCAGCTCATAGGCAATGATAGATAATATCGAGCTGGTGACAAAGAGATGGAGGGCATTAGGAGTGAGGTTTTTTCAATGTCTAAATAAGACTCTGAGTTTGGAGTTAACAGCTTTGACCACCGTGTCAATATGCTGCAAATAAGATAGTATATCGTCAATGGTGACACCCAGATACTTAAATGAATGAACCTGTTCGAGTGGTACGTTGGCCTTGTTTTTGATGGATATGAAGGGAATCTTCTCTTTAGCTGTGTGCTGGATAGGAGCAGTGTTTTTTTAGTTTTTTTGTAATTGATGAGTAACTTGTGTGCACTGAACCAGTCCTCAGTCTTATGGAAGGAGGTCTGGAGTATTTGTTCAAGATGTTCAATGCGGGGATTGCTACTGAGGAGAACAGCATCATCTGCATACAGGATGATTTTGCTGTTGCAAGCCTTGGGAAGATCAGTTAAAAATAAGCTAAATAGGAGGGGTCCCAAAATTGATCCTTGGGGATACCCATGAACGCCTCTTTGGATCCTGATATGACTTTGACAATTTTGTCTTTTTGGGATCTGTGTGACAGGTAGTCCTCGAACCAGTCAACAGCATTTGGGGCCATTTATATTTACTTATATAATTTAACCCGGATCTGTCCCATTATTTTCTGTGGGTTTTTATTGAAACTGTGGTCTTTTCCCTTTGGGAACCAACTGTTTGTTACCCTTAGTGGTTTGTAGGAACCAGTACTTGTGTACTTTTTATACATAACTTGCAGTTCAGGATCCATGTTAACACCCTTTTTGTGGGTTACTTAAATATGTCAGACAGGCCAATGAAGAAAACAGGCCCCACTGGGTTTAAAAATTGTGCAGAGTGTAGAGAAGTATTTGCTTAGGCTGACAAACATGATTTTGTGTTTATTCTGCTTAGGTGAGTCCCACTTCAGCACTGATTGTGATATTTGTAAAACTTTTCCACCCAAAACAGTTGAGAAAGGGGTTGGAAAGGTTTAAGAAAAAGACAGCTTCTCTAACAGATCTTCCTGGACATAAGTCTCCACCACTATTCACACTATTGGGTATAGCCGAGGCACTAGGACCCATTGGGAGCAAACTTTTGCTGGAGGGTCGGGCCAGAGATGGCGCCACAGACGGCGCCACGAGCCTCTAGCTCGCTGCAGTCGACTCTCTCGCGCCGACCCTCCAACCGCTTCTCAGTTCTTTTTTCCGCCGTCGAGTGCGCTTCAGTGACGACGTCGCTCGCCTGTCGGGAGTCAAACTTCAAACTGCAGCATAGTTTTCAGTTTTTATTATTTTTATAGTATTATCATGATACAGTATCGCTTAAGTTATTCTTATTTTTAATTAAAACGATAAAGAAGTCTCGGCCTACTTTGACGGAGTCGACCATGAGCAGGTCAGGTGACGGTAGGGAGACTTCGTATGAAAGCTGTTCAGTCAGTCGGGCTGGGTCCGGTCCGCCGCCTTCTCCGGAAGGGGGGTCTGACAACGGGCAGTCCAGTGCCCGGGGGGATGGGCGGTCCCCGCGGAAGCATAAAGCCAAATGGTCGCATTCTCGCATCGCTCGCCTCGAGCTCTTCTTCTACCCGCAGGTCTAAAAGAGAAGGCATCACCGAGGTCGCCTTCGATACGCCCGCGCCAGAGGCATTCGGGTTATCGGGTTGTTGTCGGTCCTCCTTCGAGTCGCAGCGGTTTTGATGGCCGACGCCCTTCGACATCGGAGTCCTACCCCGCCCGCAGGTAGGTCTTCAGATGAGCAGTTTCATCAGTGGGCCGCTCTTTTGGAGCAATGGGCTCGGAGGTTGGTTCGGCTACCTGGCTCGGTCGCTCATGGGCTCTCGGGCTCTCTGGGCGACGGGGTAGGGCGGTTGGACTTTCCTGGTTGTGCGGCACCTTCTTCGGTGCCGTCGACTCCGTGCTTAGGTGTTCCCCCCCTCACATGGCTGCGGCACAGGGGGCCACACTGATGCCCTTATCTCCTGTCTCCTTTCCTTCAAAGCCTGTTTTTCGGCCTCTGGGAGTTCCTTCGGCGCCATCTGGCCTCGCGGTGCCGTCCTCGGCGTTGCCTGCGGCGCCGCGCGTCTTCTCGGTGCCACCTGCTGCGCCATGCGGCGCCCGTCTGCAGCGCCGTGCGCTCTCCCGGTGCCGTACGCCATCTTCCTGGCATCGTTTCTCGACGCCATGCGCCCCCTCGGTGCCGGGGCTCAGGAACCTCCTTTGTCTCTTTTCCTCCTTCCTCTTCTAGTCTTCATCCCTTCCTGTCCATACAGTCCCTCCTGGACTATCAGAGATGACGTTAGCCTGACCCAGACCTTCGCTGGGTGATGAAGTGGACGAAACAGGATCTTTTATTGCTACAGAGCCTGTGGTCGAGGACCTGTCCTTTAAGTCTCTGTTGAAGAATCTGAGCTCCACTCTTTCTTTCCAGACTACAGACATCGATCCTGGGAAGCTGTTAAGACTCCAATATCTTCATGCTTCGGAGATCCCTACGGATTTGACTCCTCCGATTCAACCTTCCTTCGAGACGCTGTCTCAAATGGTATGGAATAATCCTGCTCTTACCCCTTCGGTGGTTAAATCCATTGATAGGAAATACTCAGCTCCCAAAGATCGTCCTATCTTGGCATCCCAAGCCTTTGCGGATCCTATTGTAGTCCTGGCAGAAAATGACAAGGTAGTTCTTCCTCAAACTACTACAGCTCGACCTATCAACAAAGAGTCTCGTAAGATAGATACATTAGGTAAGAGAGTCTTTGCTGCGTCCACTCTAAGTATGTGTATTGCCAGTTACCAGGGTTATTTTTCCCAGTATGAGTATATCCTGTGGCATTCTATCAAGCAAATGGTTGAGGCTCTTCCGGACTCGGACTCAAAGCCAGAGCTTCTTCAAACCATTACCAGAGGTATTGAATCTAATAACCAGCAGGTCAAAGCAGCCATGGATGCTTTCGACACTGCTTCGTGCTCAGCAGCTGCTGATATTTGTACCGCCGTCACTCCTGGCTGCGTACTTTTGTTTCACCAATGATGCGCAACAGCAGTGATGGCGCTGCCCCTGACGGCTCTTATCTTTTGGTCCTCAGGTAGAGCAAGCTCTAGAAGCTACACAAAAGACTAGGTCAGCCATTAAGCTGGCTCGACCCCCTCCTGCCCCTTCTTGAGGGCATGTCGGTAGATGGCAATTTCATAATCGTCAGTCCTTTCGGGGCAGAGGCAGAGGAAGTTTCCATAAGAACCAACCTGCCCAACCTCAAAAGAAGGCGCAACAGAAAGCGCAAGGGCCCAAAGGGCCCAGCTCTACCTTATGAGTTGCCGGCCCAAGTCCCATCTCAACTGCCCGAGGTGGACTTTTCCTCTCCGGTTGGAGGTCGTCTGATGCACTTCTACAGCCAGTGGAAGTCCATAACCTCAGACAAATGGGTCCTTCGGATAATTCGCGAGGGGTATTCTCTCAATTTTCTGGAGACCCCTCCGGATTGTCCTTCCAAACGACAGCCCAGGCTGTCAACCCTTCAGTCAGACCTTCCGGCCAGAGATTCAGGGCCTTCTAAACAACAGGGCAGTAGAAGTGGTGCCTCTGCATCAGCGAAACACGGGTTCTACTCCCACTACTTTCTGGTTCCAAAGAAGTCCGGGGAATGCGCCCCATTCTAGACCTCAGAAAGCTAAACAAATTTCTCCCCAAGGAGAAATTCAAAATGATTTCTCTGGGAGCCCTGTTACCCTTGCTTCATCAACACGACTGGCTAGCCTCCCTGGACATGCAGGATGCTTACCAGCACATTCCTATTCACCCGAGGCATCACAAATTCCTGAGGTTTGTGGCTCTGGGTCAACACTATCAGTTCAGAGTCCTGCCCTTTGGGCTATCCTCGGCGCCGCGAGTCTTTACAAAGTGTTGTGCAGTTCTCGCAGCGCATCTCAGGAAACTCGGTATCCAGGTGTTTCCCTACCTGGACGACTGGCTCCTAGCAAGCCCTTCCAGACAAGGGACTCTGGACACCGTACAGACGCCTCTCGCCTTCTTACGTCCATGGGAGTTCTGCTGAACCTCAAAAAGTCTCAGTTGCAGCCCTCCCAGAGACTCCTTTTCATAGGGACTCTTCTGGACACCTCTTGTGCGAAAGCTTTCCTTCCAGTTACAGCTCTCTCAATGCAATGTATGTTAGGCCTCATGGCATCCTCAGTGTTCACTGTACCCCTAGCACGGCTGCACATGAGAACCACTCAATGGATGCTCAGTGCTCAGTGGTCTCCAACCACTCACCCGCAGTCTTATCCCATCAAGGTGACAGAACCCTTACAGAGGTCCCTCACCTGGTGGTCTCAGGAGAGCAATCTCCTGGAGGGATTTCCCTTTGCTCCTCTGGATCATCAGATCTCCATTACCACGGACGCATCGCTAATGGGGTGGGGAGCTCACTGTTGTGCTCTCCACACTCAAGGGGTGTGGACTCAACTCGAGTCCCAGCTTCACATAAATGTCCTAGAGATGAGAGCCGTCCTTTATGCGGTCCGAGCGTTGAAGGACATTCTCTGTCACAAGACCATTCTCCTTCAAACGGACAACAAAGCAGTGATGTACTACATCAACAAGCAGGGCGGTGCTCACTCTTACCCCTTATGCAGGGAAGCGATGAGGGTGTGGGAATGGTGCTTGGAACACAAAGCTCTAATTCAAGCGGTTTACCTGCCAGGTGTACAAAACGACTTGGCAGACTGTCTCAGCAGAACAGAAGCAGATCCTCACGAGTGGTCTCTCGACTCAGTCATAGTTCAGTCACTATTCGAAGAGTGGGGAACTCCAGACCTGGACCTTTTTGCATCCCCACTCAACGCAAAACTGTCTCTGTTCTGCTCCAGAATTCCAGGGCCTGGCATTTTCTGTCAGGATGCGTTCAGGCTGCAGTGGACAAAACGCTTTCTATACGCCTTTCCGCCCCTTCCTCTAATTCAGAGAGTACTCCTCAAATTCGAGTCTCAGGGGACCAAGATGATTCTCATTGCTCCCTTTTGGCCTCGACAACTCTGGTTTCCACTACTCAACAATATGTTGGCAGTTCCTCCGAGACCACTCCCCTTGCAGGTGAACCTGTTGACTCAGGGCCCGCTGGTCCATCCCAACCTGAGATCGCTTCACCTTCACGCTTGGCTCCTGAAGAGGTAGAAGTGAACCGGTTCAACGCCTCTCAAGAGTTTCAGACATTCTTCTGGCCGCCGGAAGCCAGCCACTTGGAAAACTTACACATCTAAGTGGAAGCTGCTGCTCTGGGTGCAAAGTCCTCTTTGAATCCTCTTTCCTGTCCACCAGACAAGGTTTTAGAGTACCTTTTGGACCTCTCAAATTCAGGTCTTCAGTACTCTACAGTCAAAGTTCATCTTATTGCCATTTCAGCGATCATGAGCCGGTCTCTTCTTTGTCTCTGGCTCAGTTACCTATGGTTAAGAGATTTCTTAAAGGAATTCTGCATACCAGACCTCCTATAAGACGTCCAGTTGCAGCCTGGGACATTAACCTTGTGCTAGACATGCTCACTCGGAAACCTTTCGAACCTCTGGCTACCTGTGAGCTAAAATTCCTCACCTGGAAGACTGCCTTCCTAGTGGCCATTACCTCAGCCCGTAGGGTCTCTGAGATGCATACCCTGGTCACAGACCTTCCGTATACTGTGTTCCATAAGGACAAAGTAGTTCTTCGTACTCATCCTAAATTTCTTCCCAAGGTTGTGTCAGAATTCCATCTAAACCAACCTTTGGTCCTTCCCTCTTACTTTGCGAACTTCCAAAATGAAGGAGAACGTTCTCTTCATTCTTTGGATGTTAAGAGAGCTTTGTGTTCTATCTCGATAGAACCAAGAATTTTCCAAGGCCCAACAACTTTTCATTTCCTTCAGTGAGACCCGGCTGGGTCAGCCTGTCAGCTATCAGATGTATCTCATCATGGCTAGTGGCATGTCTTCGACACTGCTATTCCATGGCACAGGTTAAATTGGAAGGTAGGGTCTACGCTCACTCTACCAGAGCGGTCCTGCATCCCTAGCAGAAATTGCGAATATGCCTATTGCAGACATCTGCAATGCCGCCACCTGGAGCTCAGTGCATACTGCTACATTATGCACTGGATGTTCATGCCAGGCGACATTCCACCTTGGCAGAACTATCCTTAATGGACTCCTGTCCTAGAAACGTGAGCTCTTGGTCTATCCTGCCGCCCTCTCAGGGGATTATTAGCTCGGTACTCTCCCAATAGTGTGAATGAGTGGTGGAGACTTATGTCCAGGAAGATATGAAAATTACGTACCTACCGTAATTCTTGATCTTCTTGGACGAGTCTCCACCACTCATTCACACACCCACCCTCCATCCCCCGAGCTCACCACTGTGTTGGTCTTCACTCCCTCAAATCTTTAGGCCATGAAGACTTCTTTGTTGACCCTTCTTACCGGGTCGCCCGGACTATCCTATGTCCGGGCCTAAAGTTAGGTTATCTTTAGTTTAGTTGCGCTGCACCTCCTTGGTCAAAAAGGTACTGAGGCGGTTGGAGGGTCGACGCCGAGAGAGTCATTGCCGTGTGAGCTAGGGCTCGCGGCGCTCTGCCTCGCGGCGCCATCTCTGGCACTGACCCTCCAGCAAAAAGTTTGCTCCCGATGGGTCCTAGTGCCTCCGGCGCTATACCCAATAGTGTGAATGAGCGGTGGAGACTCGTCCAAGAAGATCAACAATTAAGTTAGGTACGTAATTTTCATTTCCAGTGGATCAGGATTCTAACCAACCCAGCCCTCTTTCTACTGCTGAAAAAGATAAATATAAAGAAAATGAACTGACCGCATCTAATAAATGAGAGCCATCTAAAACAAAACGGACTGGAGAACCGGCAGGTGATCCCGTTCCGGCATAAAAGAAGCATACATTAAAGCATACAGAACCTCCAGCTGAAAAAGCAAAGGAGCCTTCTGTGCCAAAAGCAGCTATGCCTTCAGCTGAGGTGGTTGCACAAGCTCTGCAAGTCCTCCAGGCTTAGCAAACCGCAGCTAACCAAGAATTGTTACCGGTACCAGTTCATCCTGTACCGGTTACTCCAGCAGTTCCGTCTGCTGTTCCACAGCTGGTGCATGTACCGGTTCCAGGTCCGGTTCCTTCTACACGGGACCCAGTTTATGAAGTGTATTATGATAATGATGATGATGAAGAGGGCGAAGGGGAACCTACTGAACTGGAGTTTCCCCGACCAGGAATTTGACTCCTTTCCTAGGTTGCCTCAGGATTATTTCTCACATTACAAAATTGTCACACAAATGGTAGAGGCACTTGATCTTGCTACCAATGAAACGGTAGAAGATGAGAAGGAGGCAGAGTTCTTAGATATGATGGGCCTGGCACTCACCAAAAGGCTGTTACTTCCAATCAACAAATCTCTAAAGAAGCAGGTGTTAAAAGTCTTAGAGACTCCTAATTCACTTCCCCATGTAGACAAGAAAGCTGACAAAAAGTATCAGCTTGATAGGTCAGGGGTTGAGTTTTTACTTTCTTGTCCTGACCATGAGAGAGTGGTACAAGCTGGCGCCTGTGACAGGGCTAGGGTGCCCATGGCATCACACCCTCCCAAGAAGGACTCTTGGAAGATGGATAATATGGCCAGGAAGGGCTATCTAGCAGCCTCTGTGGCCATAAGACAGGCCAACTACATGGCTTATGCAGCACAATATCGGAAACCCTATGGCAGTCTGTCATGGTCATGGTGGACAAGGCCCCTGCAGGATTGGCAGCTGACTGACTGAAACAGCCAGGTATGGGCTGGAAGCCACCAAGTATTAATTCCACATGGCAGTAGATGACAGTGACACTGCTGCCAGGTGGATGGCACTTACTGAGGCCTTGAGAAGATTTGCTTGGTTGAGACCCACAACTCTATCCCAAGATACGCAGGCTAAAACCATGGATTTCCCTTGTGAGAACAACTCACTGTTTGGGGATAAAACAGAGGCTTACATGAAAAAGGTGGGCAAATGCAAAACCACTTATAAAAGCAATGCAGCTAAAGAGAAACCTTCAACCTCCTACAGGCCACTGGGAAGGGGAGGTAGAGGCAGGTCAACATATGGCAGACCTGTTTTCCAGGCCCAAGCCACCCCACAGTACCCTCAACAGACAGGTTATTTTAGGGGCAGGGGCAGAAGGGGCTCCAGATGTGGGAATCAAGCCAACCAGGCTCAACCCCAACCAAAAGCAGAATCCCTAACGTGGTTGTCAGGGTCGCCTCCCCACTTCCAGTAGGGGGCAGGTTGGCTCACTACTTCCAGGTTTGGAAAACATCACCACAGACAAGTGGGTCATGGAAGTAGTGAGTCAGGGCCTGGCCCTCAGTTTCAAATCCTTCCCCAGGTTAAAGTCAAAGGTTTTTAAGCCAGCTTCCATTTCAGAAATGAAACTTCTGGAGGCAGAAATGTCCAACCTTCTATAATCAAGGGCAGTAGAACCAGTTCCCTTGCTACAAAGGGAGAAGGGTTTTACTCAAGGTTCTTCCTGACCTTAAAGAAAAATGGAGAGTGATGAACCATTTTAGACCTGAGAGTTCTGGAAAAGCCAAAGTTCAGAATGGTAACCCTGGCTATGATCTTGCCCACGCTTCAGAAAGGAGACTGGCTGGCGTCATTAGATCTAAAAGATGCATACTTCCACATCCCCATAAGGGAGTCTTACAGAAAGTACCTGAGGTTCAGACTACCTTCAGGTCATTACCAGTTTTCAGCTCTGCCATTCGGCCTCACTTCGGCTCCCAGGGCATTCACAAAGTACTTGGCAGTGGTGGTGGCATACCTAAGAAGGCAGGGCATTACAGTATCCCCCTACCTGGACAACTAGTTAGTGGTGGGAAAATCTTCACAGCAGGTAAGAGATGCTCTAAGGTCCGCCCAGGATCTCTTAGAATTTCTAGGGTTTCTGGTCAACACCACAAAGTTTGTCCTGCAGCTGGTTCAGGTATTGAATTTCATAGATGCGGAGTTGGACACCCTAAAGGGAAGGGACTTCCTTCCTCAGGAAAGGGTGGACAGCATCCTGCAGATTGTTGGGACATTCACTGTCAGTTCACCAAGACCAGCAATGCACTTCCTACAGCTACTCAGACATATGTCTACAGGCACAGTCATGGGTTCCAGATTTCAAGTGAGAGACATTCAATTCCACCTCAGGACACACTGGTGCCAGGAAAGAGATCCTCTCTCAAAGCTGATGCCAGTAACAAGAATATTACTGCAGGCCCTGCAGTTGTGGCAGGACAGAGACAACCTCATGAAGGGGTCCCATTCCAGTAAGAGTCTCCCTCCATAGTTCTCACAACAGATGCTTCCCTACTGGGTTGGGGTGCGCACCTGAAGGAACACAGTGCATGGCACTTGGTCTACCACAGAGTCTGTCCAGCACATAAACCTGCTGTAGCTCAGAGCAGTGCTTTTAGTTCTGCAAGCTTTTGCATCTCTGGTACAGGACAAAGTGGTGCAGGTCAGAACAGACAATACCACCACAATGTATTACATCAACAAGCAGGGCGGGACAAGGTCCAGTCCACTGTGCACAAAGGCAATGAAGGTGTGGAGTCTGGCCTATTCCCTACACGTTTTCCTGGTAGCCATTTATCTGCCAGAAAAGGACAACACTTTAACAGATGCACTCAGCAGAATCAACCAGAACTACCACGAATGGTCTCTGAACTGACAGGTGCTGGGGTGGTATTCAGAACATGGTGCACCTCAGAGGCAGATCACTTTGCCTCTCAGGACAGCCATCAGTTACCTAAATTCTGCTGCAGGCCTCCAGCAAAGGGGACAGTACCTCTGGATACTGTAGTGCTAGACTGGTCAGGGAGGAAGCTATATGCTTTTCCCCCATTCCCATTGCTGCTGAGGGTCCTAATCAAGCTCAGGTCCCAGCCAGCTTCAATGATCCTGTTAGCTGCAGACTGGACCAGGAAGCTATGGTACTCACTGCTGCTTTCCCTGTCAGTAGCCCCACCCATACACCTCCCTCGGACGCACAATCTCCTGACCTCTTCACAGGGGAGAATCCTGTACCTGAACCTCAGGTCACTCTGGCTCAAGGCCTGGCTCTTGAAGATCTAGAGTATGCTAGTTTACACCTCTCAGAGAGTGTTCTTAATGTCCTAAGGGGATCTATGAAACCCTTGACCAAGAAGACTTATGCTTCCAAATGGAAGAGGTTTTCCATATTGTGCTCTAATAATGATGCAGTGCCTTCACAGGCGGGGTTGCCAGCCTTGTTGACTACCTCACTCATCTACATTTTTAGAGCTTACAGCTCACCACTCTCAAGGTTCATCTGGCTTCAGTCTCAGCTTATATTTCAGCTGGCAAAGGTGACTCCATGGCATCCAGACCTATCTTTAAGAAATTTTTCAAGGGATTGACCCATCTGCACCCCCCCCCCAAAGGGAACCGTTACCAGCATGGGACCTCAGTGTCTGCATTGCCAATCTTATGGAACCCCCAATTGAACCTACGACTACAGCACATCTGAAATGTGTGACCTAGAAAGCTGTCTTCCTGGTAGCTATCACTTTAGCATGGCAGATTAGTGAACTACAGGCCCTGTGTACAGAGCTGAATTATATCTCCTTTCACAGAGATGAAGTGGTTCTCAGGACCACCAGGAAATTCCTACCAAAAGTAGTTTTGGACTTCCACCTGAATCAGTCAATCACTTGGCCAGTCTTCTTTACTGAACACTCTAGTTCAGGAGAACGCAGGTTGCATACAGTAGCTTGGATGTCAAAGGAGCCTTATTTATTATTGTATTGTTAGTTGTTTTATTCTTTGTGTTGTACTAGTTTTGTTGTACTGTTAAATGATGTGGAACCTCTTAATGAAACTTGGAACTTCATTGAAAATGAGCTTTGCTCAATTGAATGTATCCAATTATTCGTATTCGAATAAAATTGATTTACTACTACATTACTACTACTACTTAAGCTACTATCTTGCTCATACCAAGGCCAACAGGCAGGACAGACAGCAACTGTTCCTGTTTTGAGGGGATATGGGAAAAGGAAAGTAGCATCTAAAAGGACTATTTCATGCTGCATAGGGAACAGCTGCTACAATTGCAGCAGCTAGAAATATTCCCCTGCTGGAAATCTGTAAAGCTGCTACATGGAGAACAGTACATACTTTTGCACAGCACTACTGCTTGGATACTCAATCCAGAAGTGGTGTCAGGTTTGGCACAGCAGTGCTGCAGAGCCTATTTCCTAAGTAGGTTCTATACCCTCCTCCAAAGGTACTGCTTTGTAGTCTGCAAGAGTTAAGCATATTGAAGATTTCCTGGGGTTAGAAGAAAAAATGACTCACCGTAGTAATCTTGTTTCTTCCAAGGTATTCTTCAATAAGCTTAACTTAGTGCAAATTATTGGCCAATTACCTGACAAGTGATGGGCCTCCAGCCTTGCCGTTAGTTCTTATTGATTTGTTTGTATTTTGTTGACCGGGTAAGTACACTAGACACATTCTGCCCTACAGTAGGGGTCCTACTGACCATGGAAACCTCCAACATGGCCGCTGCATGCTATGTCTGAGTAAGAGGATACAGAAACAGGTGCTGTAAAAGGCTTTACTGAAGGCTAGAACTGGTATGCCATTGTTGCCTGAGCAGTTCAGATAAATTTTACAGCACTTTGCAGACAATCTTGTGAGACCATTTGGATATTTCTTTTCCCGTCCTCTCCTTTTCTTTGTTTGTTTTCAAAGTGAAACCGTGGAGTCCTGCGGTGGAGGAGCCCGGACCTGGATGTGATAAAACAAAGGGTTCCATGGGGGACTGGAGGTAGACTGGAGAAGAAGAAATTTTGTTTTTTATAGAGGGAAAAGAAACAATTTTTGACAGTTTATTACTTGTCGCTTACTGCTTTTACAGGAGAATGTGCGCTGGATTGAGGCTGTGATTGTGACTGCAACAGTGATCACGATCGAGGGTGCACTGCGACAGAGGAACGGCAGGAGTGTACAGATGGATAGAGAACAGGGGAGCTCAGAAAACTGTGAATGGACAGTAGGGAAGCCTCTGGAAATGTAGGAATTTAGGAACTAAAAAACTAAACCTGTGGGGGAATTGACGGGAGGAAATGAAAAGTGTACAAGTGCAGTTTGCATAAAAATGAGTAGTTAAAAGGGTACGGAGTAAAATTCAGCTCTAAACTTAAATATTAAATGCCAACCCTTTTAGATGTATTCGAGACAGATGATCTCGTAGAGGTGCATATTTAAGCTAGAAAGGTAATGCGCCAAATTATATTTATCTGAATACATAAAAATCTTTAAGAAATAAAGTAAAAAACTGGAGCCAACTATTTTGAAATTACTTTGGCATCAAAGTGACGTCATCATGTGGATATAAGACTGCTTAGTAACCCCCCTCAGTAAGGAAGCGTACTACTGCACATTAATGGCATCTGGCTGAGAGAATCGCCATTTTTAGAGAGGTATACACAGCTACAAGTGGCTGATTGAGACGCTTTGTAGAAGGAAAAGCAAAATAAACGCCTTTTAAAGGTGGGAAATTCTGAGAGTCATAGCAGAATCAAATTGAAGTGTCTGTGAATCAGCACTAAAGAGTATATAAACAATAACGTAAATGTATTTATGACGTACATTAGACTCAGTGTTATCTCTGAGACCGCAATTTAAATAGGTTTTTAACATTTTCTGATATAATTTTATTATAAAAAGTAAGAGTCTGTTTTCTGCTCAAATTTTTAATCTGTAGATGTGGATTGTACCTGATAAAAGTAAATACATGGAATATCTAAAGGAAGCAAAAAGTTAAGCAAGAAGGCTGGAGAAAACAAATCTGGTATAAAAGCATAATGATTTCGCTTTGAAACCCAGTTGTAAACTTACTGAAATTTCTGGAGTCTAGATTTTAGTAACTTTAAATATTAAGTTGAACTGAGCAACATAGCCTTATAGTGTATGATGGAACGTTGCTATTGATGAAAATCCGTCACTTTCTAAATGTTGTTATGCTGCAGTAGCTATATCATTGTAGCTGTTATGCTGCACTAGCTACGTAGCTACTGCAGCATAACAACACGGAACTTGTTCCTCTCATGCTCTACAGTTTAAAAAGAAAAAAAACTTTACTCAAATGAATCTTCAGCAGGTCCTGCAGTGTGGCAGTGGTCAGGTAAACAGCAGTCCCCAGAGTAGGCGTTATTAGGAGGATGCTGCAGATGTTCTGAGGGCTCTCTGTTCAGCCCCATTTTATTTAAATAGAATGTGCCCATAAGAAAAAACAAACAAGTGGCAGCACTACCGGCAGGCAGGTCAAGCTCAACATGACTAGCATCAGAGCATTGGGGAGGCAGAGCAACAAGAGCCCCAACTGGCATCCACTCTTGTTCTGTTGGCATTCCCTTTAAAAAAAAAACAACCAACAAAACAGAAAAGGCCATACACTATAAAAAACCTCTCAAGGTTACTGTGGTCACCAAGGCAACCTCTTGATGCACTAACCAACTTGTTACCAATAGGTGACTAGCGATTATTCTCTATATTTATTATTTTATTGGTACACAGGAAAATTAATTATTGGCACAATGAGTTTTAATGAAGATGCGCCTTTGCACAAGAAATGAGTTATAAAGAAGGACTGTATTCTAAAGAACCTGAGAAAGAGGCAGCAAGAAACTGTGACAAGCACAAAGGAGAGAAAGTCTTGTGTAGTTTTGCACATTTTTGTAAAGTTCTGTAATAATACTCGAAGGGCAGCAGGTGAAATTGCTATTGAGGGAAATGGATACAAGAGTGACAAAAAGAAAAAAGGCCACCAATCCCATTAGTTATAAGAAAAAAATACAATGGCAAAGAGCAATACGGATGGGAAAATAAGTAAGGTGGAAAGGAAAATCACAAGTTATATTTTGGCTCCAGGTAGCCATATAAATCTTGTGGGGGGGAGGAGGTACTTAGGATACAAAGTGCCTCCTTCATCTCTTTAAGTTTGTCTCCAATACAAAGTGTGTAGGAAAGCGAACTTTCTATACAGACAGAATATCCACTGATGAAAACCATCAGAAGTATAGAAAGAGAAGAACAAATTGGTAGTCATTATGGACCAGAAGAGGAGTAGTAGGGACAGAAAAATTGGGTAAGGAAATATTGAGAAGGAACATGTGGAAGAACAACTGAGTGTAGGAAAACTCAACAGAATAAAAAAATTGTGGGGGTGGGATTTGTTAAAGATGCTTCCCACCAATGTCCAGGTCAATCTTTTGGAGAGATTTTGAAGCATTCCTTACCCCTTATATACTAAGACCGAAATTAAATCTACCCACTCAGTATCCTCCAGATATTCCACATATCATTCAGGAAAGCCAGAAAAAAGGTCTAGAAAGTTCAGAAATTGAAGAAATCCAGGAGCATGGGACACAAAGGAAGACAGAGATTTTGTGAGAAATAAGAAATGGGATTATTTTGAATAATGAATTATTAATTAATTTTACATCTCTGATAAGTACACAGATAAAGAAAGGGGAAAGATTCCATTAGTAACAGAAAAAAAAAACAAGTTGGAAGAGCATATGGTTCAAATGAGGAAACTAAAGAAACCAATAGAGAAAAGATTAGAAAAACCACAGAGGAAACTGGTAGGAAAGAAATAAAAGAAACAAAGGCAGTAGTTTTGGACATTAAAAAAAAAAAAAATAAACAGAAAGAAACTATAAATCTTCAGAGAAAAGAATAGAAACAGGGAGGATGAAGGGAAAGGGAAGGCTAAAACCCACCAGGAGGGATGGGGTAACAGATAAGGAGGAAGGACATTCTAAAGGAGGGAGGTGTAGAGAAGAACCGGAACGGACAATTCAGATAGCTGAAAATTGGCTTTTAAAAAGATACAGAATCATAGAAGAATGCTCAGTAACACAGAAAGGAAAGGATAATGAGGAGAATGGAAATGATAATACAGGTAGAAATGAAACCAGTAGAAAAAATGAGAACTGTTACCAACAATTTTTTGAGAGGCGTTCCAAAATCTAAAAATGAAAATTATATGACATTTAAGCTGGCAGTATAGAATGTATGTAAAGGCATATTGGGTAATAAAATTACATGGAATGAGATAGGTTCAACATATAGATACCATGGGGGGGAGGAAAAAGGTTGGATCTGCTTGGTTTTAAAGAACAAAAATGTCAGGAAAAAGATACCAGAAGCCAAAGAACAGTTGAAAGAATGGGGTATAAATGCAGATGTGGCAGTTCCCCTTCTGAAAAATGATAAAAAGTGTTTTAAGTGGAAACATGTTATCTAAGGAAAAAAGCAAGCCAAAGTAAGACATCAGGGAATATAATTCAACAAAGGATATCTAGTTATGTAACACCCATAGAGAAAAAACATACATTGTGGTCAGAAGAGGTATATGGAAAGGTGATTCGAGGCAGGCAACAAAGGGGACCAAGAATAAACAACAGTACTATACTGGAAGAGACACAAAGTTCAGATTTATTAGAATTGGTGTCTGATTTCTCTATAGGTGAAGAATGTGCAAGTGGGAAATGATGGACATCTTGTATGTCACTAAAGAAACAAAGGAAGAGATATGACTATCAGCAGTTAAAACTTACAGAGACTGAAAGCCAACTGATAATACTTAGCTGGAATATAGCAGGTCCATTATGTAAATTTAGAGACAATGGTATTGTAAAGTTTATGCAACAAGCACATATAATTATGCTGCACGAAACCTGGGTAAACAAGGTAGAGGAATGTTATTTTGAAGGATATCAAGGATGGCATATCCAAGCAAAAAAAGGGGCCAAATTTGATAGACCATCAAGGGATTAGTACCTTTGTTAAAATCTGAGTGAAATCTGACCTGTAAATGCATCTGGAGTGATGAAAGGCATTACATACAGGTTCTGGAGATTTCTGTAAATTGCAAATGAAATGTCTTTTGTTGAATGTTTATTTTCCACCTGACTCCACTGCATCTCCATAATGGTTTGTATACATGCATTTGTAAACATAGTGGAGGAGTTACAAAATAAATATCCAGGTAAGATGATCTTGAATGCAGGTGACTGTAATGCAAGAGTAGGTATAGAAACAAGAAGAAAAAAGTACACATTGGAATCTAGATGATGCTTTTTCAATTCCATTAAGAATGTCATTGATAAAAAGAAAAATAAAGCAGGGGAAATATTTTAAAAGCATTGAATAGGCTGAACCTATGCATATTAAATGGGAAATGCCATGATAGGATGGGAAATTGTACTTGTGTACAAACAAGGAATAAGTGTTTTAGTTTATGGTATTGTGGTGTTTTTATAACAAAGTACAAAAGTTGGAAGTTATGAATAATTGTGAAAGTGATCACAGACCAATTAAAATATGTGGAGAGTAGTAATGGGATGTTTAAAGAAGATAAAAGTAAAAGGGAATGAGTAGACAATAACGTGAAGTTAGGAAAACAAATGAATAAAATGGCAAAAGGTAAATCAAGAACATTAACATAACTTTATAAAACAAAGGAGATTATGGACATGAAACAAAATTGTATTTTGCAATTAGAGGGGAACTTAAATGACAAAGAGGCAGAAAAAGACAAAAGATATATTTTTGTTTTTTCAATCCATTGAACAAAGAATAGTGAAAGAACTAGAAGGGCAACAGAATGAAAGATCAGAGTGTAATAACATATATATATATATATATATATATATACACGATTGGTTTGATGCGAATGCCAACAAAAGAAAATTTCTTCAACAAGTTGGCAGAAGGATAGTAAAGTATAACGATGTAGAGAGCCATAAGGCTTTGAAAAATATTAAAGCAGAATATGAGGACTTGATAAAGATAAAGAAAAGAGATTATCCAAAGGAACTTTGGAAGAAACTGCAAATTACTATCAAAGATAAAGATGGTACTGTAGTGCTTTTTGGAGCTTAGTAGCTCAGGGCACAAATAACAGCAGATTTAGCATACTTGCAGTGATTTCTCCAGAGAAGTGGAGAGAATATTATGAAGGAATTTTTTTACTAAAGATAAGGGTCCAATACCAGCAGACATAGAATATGTAAGTAGTGTAAAAAAACAGCTGGCTGGACTTTACTAAAGAAGAAGTAATAGAAGCAATAAAATCGCAAAAGAAAAATAAGGCACCAGGAACTGATAACATAGGTGCAGAACTATATCACATAAATACTGAATGGTGGGCTGATATATAATTAAGTCTGTATAAAAACATAGTATAGTGTATAGTGGAGTGTTGTTCTGTATAGAATTCCACCCCTTTCAAAATGCTGTTCAACCACAGTTCAAAGGTCATGGAATGTGGTTCTGCCCTACTGTGGTAGAACAGCATACTAGAACCTCTAGAGACTGCACAGCCAGTTTCATTTTGAAAGCAAAAGAACTCACAAAACACACATTTCACACAGTACTATACACTATTAAAAAATACAGGATGAGCAAATCTATGCACAACCAGTGTTTTCACCTACATTAGTTCTGATTCCCATGGACCTCTCGAACTCGCCTTGAGGTCATAGGGAATCAGATCCCTCTGTGGCAGAACACACTGGTTCTGCAAGAGTTGCCCATCCAGTATTCTTAAAAATACATGACACTTCCAAATAATTGGAATGAGGGAATGATAGTACTTCTGCATAAAAAGGGTCCACTGAGAATCCAGAAAACTATCGACCTATTACTTTATTAAATATTAACCAGAAAATATTTTTCGATTGATATTGAAGAGAATCCAATATTGATAGAGGACAATAAAATCTTATCACTAGATCTTAGCCAGGGGTAGTAGCCCTTGGGATAGCGCCACCTGGGGTTATACCTGCTGGCTATGCCCACAGTCGTGGAAACCTTGACATTGTGGCAATGCATCTTGAGCACAGATTTGTGGATGGGATTTGTGGAACAGGGCAGATGATGCAAACAGAGCCAAGGGCTACCATAAGGAACTAACTTCTGTGTATTTCATTAAAGTTCTTTATTTCTTATTAGATGTTTGCCAGTTGTTGCTAGACTATCAAAAACTTTCCAGTTAGCAGACTACTTAATTATTGAAATATCAGAACATTTAAAAAGCAGTTCTACAATTGAAGCACTTAAAACTACTCCTGGCAAATATCTCACACAATTCCAGGAACAGTAAATGCAGCAGAATGTACGGTTGGTAAAACAAAACTACATGGAACACCTGGCAGTGAAGCTGAACTTGTTGCATTTGTTAATGATACTGTCACCTACATTCACAATAGATTTGATGTTCTCTCAGAGAAACCAATGTCTTTGCTTCAAATTTTGAATTTTCACAACTGGCCTATGGAAAAGAAGATCTAGCAACATCTGGCAATGCTGAGCTAACTGAACTCATGACAGACAGACCATTTTCATCTCACTTCTCTGAAGCAGACAAAGCCTCTGCCATAGATGAGTGGGTGCAGCTGGAACTATACCTGTCTCGATTCAGAATCAAACCTCTCATATCAATGTGCCAATTGGTTTTGCAAATGAAAATAGCTGAACTTAGACCAAAGAACTCCACGATGAGCCCTATGCAAAAGCTTTTTGAGATTCTGCTCACCATTTCCCTTCCACAAGTGAATGTGAAGGATTCTCCAAAGCAAATTTCATTAAAATAAACTAAGAACAACCCTGACACAACAGTCTTTTGAATCAGCTGCTGATCATGAGTGCAGGACCACCCGTCTCTGAGTTTGATCCACTACCATCAATTACGTACTGGCTTGACAATAGTCTTGGTACTGTCCATTCCTCTGGTCACAAATGTCCCTAAAACAAACCTAAGTAGCTGAGCAGGAAGCACTCTGCAGTACTACTCTGTTGTAATTTCTCTACCTCTGCCTCTCTCTGACTGATTCTGGGGCATCCTACAGGAAAAAATCATTATTTGTTTTGGTAATAATACTGTACACCACAGAAAACAAGCATTTGTCAATGCCGAATGTTTGCTTGCTGGCATTGGCAGTGGTAGTGTAGAGTTACAGAGCTGCGTAATAGTAATGGCAGTGAAGTATTGAAGTGAAGCCAACCCTACCACCACCCTGCAGAGAGTGACAGGCATTGGGGTGCGTTTGGGTGGTCACAGCCATAACGGCCACGCCATTTCAGTACACCCTAGCCTGCAGACACTGGCAAGTGTCACGGTGTTCCTTGGGGTCTTTGGTCCTTATGCGCACCCATTCCATTAGGAAATACAGTGGATGGGTGTGATATAGGAGAATGGGGTGAACTTTGGGGCCAAAGAGTCCAAGGCATACCTCAATGCTTCTCACTGGCTGCAGGGTGTGGAATGGTATGAGCATTACAGGCAAGAATCCCAAGTCACACCCTGATGCCTGTCATTCTCTACAGGGTTGGGCGTTATGGTTGGAAACCCTAATACCTCAGGCATTCGTTGGTATTTCACTCCAAATGTTCAACATGGTTTTTAGTGACTCCACCTCATGAACAGGGGGAATATCAGTTTCTTAGCAAAGCTGCTTATACACAGCGACTACAGCATTTAGCACCACAGGTGCAAAACATTCGAACAGGATGTAAAAATGACAGCTGTACTGTTCATGGGAGGTGTAGAAAATGGCAATGTTGTAAATCTGCAGTAAAATATTTAAAAAATGGTGAAGTCATGAGCGTACATAGAAACTATGCAACACACACCTGTAATATAATTAGGCTGAGGATTTTTTTACAGCAGATTGTCAACTCAGGCATTTGGTGCCTCCGATCATGAACAGTGTCACTGTGATTTTCTTTATCTGTCGAACAATAATTTCCCACAGCGACACGCATCTCTCGCTGAAAGTGTGAAAAACACACTTAGCCATGTTGTGAAAAATGACAGCTGTACTGTAAATAAGGCAGTGTGGAAAAATGCCACTGGTGAAAATCTGGACTTAAAATATTACAAAGTCATGAACTTACCAGGGTGCGTGGAAACTCGCAAATGCTCACTTGTAACACAGTCATTTTATGGACTTTTGTCACCAAATTTTCAACATAGCCATTTTAAGACCTCTGCTCATGAACAGTGTAACTGTGATTTCTTAATGTGTCCCATACATTGATTTACATTCGATCGCCATTGTGCACTACATGGGCGGAAACACATTTGGGCAAGATGTGAAAATGACAGCTGTACTGCTCATAAGGAGGTGTGGTAAAATGGCAATGTTGAAAATCTGGATGTAAATATTGAAAATTCGCGAACTTACAGCGTGCGTGGAACTGTACAATGCACGCTCAGTAAAACAGTCATTTTGGAATTTTTTCACCAAATTTTCAACATAGCCATTTAAGACCTCTGCTCATGAACAGTGTCACTGTGATTTTCTTAATTTGTCCAGTAAATTGATTTAGCTACACCGACTGCGCCATTATGCGCTACATGGCAGAAACAGGCTTTGGGTGAGATATGAAAAATGACAGCTGTACTGCTTATAAGAAGGTGTGGTAAAATGTCAATGCTGAAAATCTGGAGTGAAAATATTGAAAATCATGAACTACAGAGTGCATAGGAACTGACTAGCTACGCTCTTAAAACAGTTGTTTTGAAATTTTCACCAAATTTTCAAAATAGGCTTTTGAGAGCCCACCTTATGAACACTGGCAGTGTCATTTCATGAATCGGTCCTGAAGGTAATTTCATGCAGTGACTCATGAAATCACCCTTCGGGCCCGAATAACGCCATGGCAGTGACATCATTCATGAGAAGGGGTCCCAAAACCCCAGGTTGAAAATTTGGTGCAAAATTCCAAAAATGCCAGAGATATACAACAAAGTTGAAAACCCCTATCAAGCCCATTATACAGCTTACCAGCATTTCCTCAGTTCACAGTCGGCTTTGAAGAGTGCAGACGTGTTCCCGGTCCACGCAGATCGTCGCGCCAAGGTCCAGAGGTAAGTATGGGGTGAGGGGGCTATGAGAAGCAGGGTATGCAGTGGGTGGGTGCAGGTTGTGGGAGGGGCCAAGGAGACTCACGTGGGACCGTTTTTCTTTACAGGTGTTCTTTTTGTTTCCAATGGCCAGCGCAGGATGTTTGCCACGCTGGGGTAGACTCCCAGCATGGCACAGAGACAGTTGGGGGGCATTCAGCCGATGGGGATTAGGCACCCCATTCCTTCAACTATCGATTACCATGCTGGGTGGGCTCCCAGCGTGGCACCCAATACTCGGGGTGAGGACAGTGGAGCCCGTGAAGTTGGGCATCCCGGCTATATCATGAGTTGCCACGCTGGGGTGGGCACCCAGCATGGCATTTGGAAGCTTTGGGGGGCAGGGAGGCGCAGCACAGCTGGCGGGGATTGGGCACCCCGTCGCTATCAGTGTGCGTGCGTGAGGAGGGGCACACACCTGTGTGCGTGTGTGTGTGGGGAGCTGCCCATGAACAAAGCGATATCTTATCGCTGCTCACTGAAGCGTAGCTCCCCTTTGAACTGTATGCCACTGCATTTTGGAGCTTTGTAGACAGCTCCATCATGCGATGGCTTACAGAACCACGCCTGCCAACATACTGATTGAATTGAGAGAGGGTGACACACCTCGAAATCTCGGATGATGGCACTATGTTTCTTGCACATACGTGCAAGCAAACATAACAAACATGTATCTTAATTTTTGAAGACTGTTTTTACTTTTGTGCATGCATATGTGACGTATGAATGAGGGATCCACTCACTGTAGATCAAGGAAGGATGTGAAATGGTGCAGGTACATGGGGGTGAACAAAGTGGTAGACAATAAGCCCTACAGAGCTTCTGGCTGATGTAGCACAGCTGGACTAAGTCATGGGAGGATGTGAAATGGTACAAGTACATGCAGGGGTGAACAAAGTGGTAGACAGTAAGCTCTACCTGAGCTTCAGGCTGATGTTGCACAGCTAGACTAAGGCAGAAGCACCATGGCATGTTCTTATAGTCCCCATTTATATGTTCATTTATGTTCTTGCGCTGATTGCCTAACTGAGCCAAGATGTAAAACAGACACTAAAATGTCAGGTTTATTTCAGGTGACCATGTTCTTATAGTCCCCATTTATATGTCCATTTGTGTTCTTACAGCGCTGATTGCCTAACTGAGCCAAGATGTAAAACAGATACTAAAATGTCAGGTTTATTTCAGGTGACCAGGATCGTAGTGGGAGAGGGCAAGTGAAACAATGTCCTGAGAATGTGTTTAAACTTATTAACTGTTGCTGTGTCAAGTAGTGATACACGGTCCAGAATCCTATATGTTTACATTATGTTTGCAGCCTAAAGGTGCTTAGGTGGATTAGCATTTACATTACTCAGCGGCGAATCTTTTCATACTTTTGTGATCATCGGTTAAGATATAACCACTAACTGATGAGACACTTGGGGCATGAAACTGTGCTACCAGCAAAGTTGCATTTGCAAAGCCCTGAATATTTATCTGTTGATAATGAAATGAAAACTGTCAGCTGATAACATTCAGCCACTGTCCATTACACAGAATAGACATCTCACTGATAGATCTGGAGCAAAGGTGTACTTGCCAATAACACAACTACAACTCAGACACGAAGAAAGAAGTTCATGCACTTTCATCGCTGTTAACTTTTCAGCATTTTAAAACAGTTACTTAGCATCTGCACTAAGATGTTACATCAGCTGAACTGAATTGTGACACTAGAATCCTGCAATCAACATTTGTCAGCAAAAGTGAATTGAAAAAATCAATAGATGTATAAAATGGTAAGTGATATGAGTCAGTAACATATCTGCATGTAATACTTGGCTTAAAATTTGAGCACCACCATATTCCGCACCACAGCGTCAAACAGGGATGCATTTATAATTCAGCTAATGTCAAGCAGTTTTCAAGCCATAAAAAGTATTACTGTATCAGTATGGTGGCAGCAACAGGATCAGGAAATTATGAAATAAATGCAACAGCACCCCCCGTCGACCATATGTTGTGTGGGTGGAGGAGTGCATGAGCACCAGGGGTGGGCTGTTAGGTGCTTCAGATTCACCGAAGAAAGGTGGATTCGATTGTGAGCTACAGTTGAATTTGTGTTTCTTTTCTATACCTAGTTTTGCTATTTTGTTAGGGCACATGTCCAACCCTAAGATGTTTAGGGTCACAAGGTGATGTGACTTCATTGAGCATCTGATTTGAGAAAGAGCTGTGTGATTCTATCTAAATGCCAGCTCACGGAAATTCAGAGAAAAAATATATTTTGAAGCTGCATTACCAGACTGAGTGTGCAGTTTAGTGAATTACCACACAAGAGTGTGTATATGACAGCATTAAAAGGTGCATTAAAGTGCTTCAGTCATGAAAACCTCCCCACTGGCTGCTACTGAAATGCATAGCAGTATGTCCTCCTTTGTGCATTCTGGCTGTTCTTTGCTTCATGCTGGTAGTACAGTGCGCTCAAGTTCGTTTGCATAGGTTTTAGCAGCGAGGAGTTCACACTGACAGAGTCTAGTAAGAGAAAATGCTTGGAATTACACATAAAAAGAAGTCTGAGTTTTCACATCAAATGCTGAGGTATTTTTTTCTGGAGGATTAGAACCCATGGAGTCCATGAAGGTGTGCTTTGGAGAGCTGGCATGTGTAAGGTCTGTTAGGCACCCACATTTTGGTGGTCCTGCTTTGGCAGGGAACAGTTTATTAAAGTAATGATGTGTGGCTTGTCTCTCTAAGCTAGACAAGACTACACCATCCTATCAGGCAACCGACACAGTTGATCTGTGTGTGTGTGTGTGGGGGAGCTGCTCGCTGAAGCGTAGCTCCCTCTTTCAACTGTATGCCACTGCATTTTCAACTGCTGTCATAGACAGCTTCAGCAGTGATTGGAGAACTGTGACCACACCTGCAAACACACTGACTGAATTGAAGATGCTGACACACCTCTGAAAACTCAGATGATGGCACTATGTTTCTTGCACATGCGTGCAAGCAAACATAAAAGGTGGAACTTACTGACTCCTGCTATGGACTCATCCTAAAAATGTAACATAAGTTCTGGACTTATTCATCCCAAAAATTTTTCAACCCCTGTCAGGGTGGGGCCACTAGTGAGCACCCCTGATAGAAGTCAAACAAGGTAAATCACAGAGCTTACCCTCCCGGTGGGCCATGCGAGCAGACCCCCGATGGAATTCACAAGGCTCGGTCGCCAACCTTAGAGCCACAAGCAGGTTGAGTGGGACCAGCAGTGGGGCAGGGCATCATACGTGGGGTCAGCATTTTGGCATGCTAAACCATGGGAGGCATAGCGGCAGTGACTTAGTGGGGTGCTGAAGTGCCAATGTCTGGCACGCTTCTCACTATCTCGGCACTGGCAATGTCTTCACCCTGGCCTCCACCAGAGATCAGGCATGTATCAGACGCCCACCTACCCCTCCCTCGGAGGAGGAGGAGGAGAAGAGCAATTCATTGGACAGTCAATCCTCCTCCTCCCCAGCTGGCCCATCTGGCTCCCTGGTCCATTCCCAAACCTGAGGAGTCTGTGTCGCAAGCAGAATTCCAGCTGGTGCACCAGTGGGACTGTGTCTGGTTCCTTTTAAAAAGACCACTTTGAACAGTGAGAAAACCTCTTTCAAGCCAAAATAATTTCACAGTCCTGTAAACTTTAACCTTATCAGCCCATCCCTCCATACAAAATTTCATAACATCTCTGCAGACTGGGTCTTTCACCAGTTTGGCTCTGATCTCATTTAGTTTGTTCACAGTTGCTGGAAAACTCTGCAAAATGTAATCTACATAAAATACTGGTATATTCCTGTAAGTGGTTTTCTGTTTATGCAGAATCATGGTGATTTGGAGGACGTGACAAGGTATGAGCAGTGGTGAGATTTTCACATGGTACATTTTATGGTATAGGAATATTTCATCAGTCTCATTCGAAACTCTGAATCCTAGGTTGTGACTCCTCTGGACTTTTCGATCCTAAAAGAAAAATAAGAGGTTTATGATATGTTTCCATCTGAAAGTGAACACCCATGAGATAACCACTGACCCTCTCACATGCCCACACCATCACAAGTTATTTTTCCTAATGCTGCTCAGTGACTGTCAGTGCCTGAGGTACATAAGACACAGGCCTCCAATCAGTTCCATCTCTCTGCAGCAATTCTGGTAATCCATCGAAAGCTCCAGCAAATCCAGGTCTATCCTGTGGGAAGCTGGGAAGGCATACTGAGACAAATATAAATAAACAAAAAGGGAAACTAGAAACACCCTATCAGAGCTAAGGGTACAAAAGTATCGCCAGGTAACTCAGGGAGAATAGAGGTTGAGAACACTGGGAGTGGTGCACTGCAGTGGCTTTGGAGCAGCAGCTTTCAGCAAGACCTTCTAGAGACTGTGATGCTGTCCATCTGCACACACCCTCTGGGTTGAGAGAGGAGGTCGCTAGATTCCAGGCTGAGTTGGCTAGGATTTGAGGGACCTCTCCTCCTACCCAGAGGCCTCCAAGTCTGTACCTGTTGCCTCAGAGGATGCCAGTGAGGAGGAGCGGCTGGTTTATGGTGGGCTCTGGAATGGTGAGGGTGGTGGAACAGAGGCACATTCCTCAACCAGTACTACTACAAAATTCATATGCCATTCTGGTGGGCGAGACTCCCAGGAGGAAGCACCTATGGTAGTGATCAAGGGGAATGTGGGAGCCCTTTGCAGTGGAGACCCCAAGGAGGGTGGTGGAGGACCCCAGAGGAGGAGGAAGCAACTTCTGGTGGGGGACTCAATTGTGAGGGATAGATTTGGGAATAGGAAAAGGGGAGGGCAGGTTAGGTGCCTACCTGGTGCCATGGCCCAGAAGGATGGAAACAATCCTGCAGATTGCTAGGGAAGTAGGATGGGAGGAGAGCTGTATGTCATTGTCCACTCAGGGACTAATGACCTGGCTAGGGACAGGGCTGGGACAGTGCAGGGGAGTATAGGGAGCTGGGGAGGGGTCTTAGACAGGTAGCTTGCTCAGTGGCTTTTGCTGAGGTGCTGACTGTCTATGACAGGAGACAGGAGAAGGAACTCCATACCAGGAGCTTCAACTCATGACTGAAGGAATGGTGCAGAGAGGAAGGGTTCAGCTACATTGGGGACTGGGGACCCACTTGGGAAGATAAGGGCCTATACAGGAGTGATGGCCTGCATCCATCTGGGAGGGAACTGTAGTCCTCAGTGGATGGTTAAATGTTACTTTGATGAACATTTAAACTAGCCAAAGGGTGGCAGAAGGAATTGGAATCAGAAACCACCTGGAGAACCCAAGGGAGAGAATCTCCAGGGTGAAAATTAATAAAGGGAGCAGGGTGGTAGAGATAAAGGAGAAAGGAACAGGAGCATTAAAAAGAGGTGGGAAGGAGGTAGGGCAACAAGCAGAGTAGAAACAAACTCTAAAAGGCCATGTGTGCAAATGCTAGAAGTCTAGGGACTAAGATTCTGGACCTACAGGCCACCATGGCAAAGGCCAACCTAGATATTGTGACCATTAGTGAGTCATGGCATACTGAAGACCACGACTGAGACATGACTGTACTCTGTTCTAGAAGGACCGGTGGGAAGGAAAGGAGGAGTGTGGTGCTTTATGTCAGGAAACCATAAAAGCCACAGAGATGCAGAAATACAGGAGGAGGCAGAGGTACTGTGGGTCTTCCTGGAGACAGGGAATGGAGCCACTATTCACACTGGAGTGATCTACAGACCTCCAACACAGGGAGGAATTAAATAAGGTACTGGTGGAAGCCATTGGCAAGGTGGCAGAAAAGGGAGATGCTGCTTATGGAGGACTTCTACCTGCCACAAGCCTCCCAGCAGTGGCTCAGCTAGAAGCAGGGACATCCTGGACTCTCTGCAGAGGGCATTCTTCAGGCAACTAGTCTCAGTGAACCCACTCATGATGGGGCAATACTGGACCTGGTACTCACTAACAGGGACAGTGTTACAGACATCAAGGTGGGAGGCCACATAAGGGACCAGTGATCACTGTACAGCATGGACAGCTGCAGAATTAAACCACACAAGGGTGAGGGTCCTGGATTTTAGGAGGGCAGATTTTTAAAAGATGGGTGAATGCCTCTGGAATGACCTAGCAGGGGTGGGGTGGAGGAACAGTGGGCAAAGATAAAGGGAGCATAGTAAAAGCAACAAACCTCAGTTTCAAACAAGTGAGCAAAGAAAGAGGAAAAGAGACTACTATGGTTCTCAAAAGGGTGGCTGAAAAGGTAAAAACTAGAAGGGTAGCATTAAAAGGTATAAGGAGACTCAGAGGAGGAGGATAGGGGGTGTATTGGGGAAACAGAGAAAGCAGTAAGTGAAAAGAAGACCTAGGGTGGGATTGTAAAGTTAAAAGGGAAGGGGGACTGTGCAAAGGGTGAGTGCTGAATCGGTTCTCTTTAATGTCTTTATGAGTGACATTACAGAGGAGCTAAAAGGAAGGTCTGCCTCTTTGCAGATGACACCAAAATCTCCAATAGTGTGGGCACTCCGGGGGTGAAACGATGAGCCGAGATCTGAGAAAACTAGAGGAGTGGTCAAGGGTATGGCAGCTGGGTTTCAATGCAAAAGTGTAGAATAATGCACTTAGGGTACAGAAAATCAGGGATGGAGTATAAAATGGGTGGAGTGGTACTGATGACCACCAAGCAGGAAAGAGACCTGAGGGTAATCATATTGATTACCTAAAGGTGGCCAGGCTTGTGACAAGGCAGTAGGGAGGGCAAGTGGTATGCTGGGGTGCATAGGGAAGGGTGTCACCAGCAGAAAGAGGGAGATGATGTTGCCTCTTTGTAGATTGCTGGTAAGACCCCACCTAGAGTATTGTGTCCAGTTTGAAGACCACATCTCTGGAAGGACATAGAGTGGAGGTGGTCCAGAGGAAAAAGCCCTATGAGGAGATATTAAAGGGTCTCAATATTTGCATCCTATAACAAAGTAGAGAGAGGAGATATGATAGACATCTTTTAAATATCTCACAGGCTAAATAAGGTACAGGAGAGGAGTATTTTGCAAAGAGAAAAGGTGCTCATGAACAAGGTGACATGCTATGAAGCTGGCGGGGTAGATTCAGAAGAGATGTGAGGAAGTACTTCTTCACAGTAAGTATGGTAGATTCCTGGGGACAGCCTTCCAGCAGAGGTGGTGGGGCAAAAACAGTGGTGGGGTTCAAGAATGCATGGGTAAGCACAAATGAATCATACTGGAAGGGGCAGAGAAAGAGCTGTAGATTGGGCACAGTCTGATGTAGTAGTGTAGGTAGGAAGAAATGGGCAGATTGGATGGGCCAAGTGGTCCTTATCTGCCACCAAATTCTATTTTTTATGTTTCTGTGTTTTACAGGTAGGGGATGAGTATGTCCTTCATGGCTGCATGGGCTCACAAAAAATGCGAATGGATTGCAGATTTGGAGAATATGTTCAATACTGTAGAGAGACAGGCATTCAGTGACCAAACAGAAGAGTGTCTTAGGCAACTAGCTGTGATGAAGGAGGCCACATGGGAGGGAGGTGCTCATACTTCTATAATAATGCTGATACAACTCTCTTTTACCCATCAGAAATTCTATGAGAAGGCACACACCCAGCCCTATGCTGGCCAGATTAGGGAAGGATAGGAGAACTCTGAACGCAATCCCAAACATCAAAAATGAGTCTAACCACCGAGTAAATCAATCTTTAAAGAGCAGTATGGAGGGATTGTGGAATAACAGATGGACCAGACACAGAACTTCAGGTTCAACATACAATCTCTGAGTGATGTTTATTTAAAACATGGAATAACCTTAGGCAATGGCATATCCCTTCTTCAATACATCAGTTTGCAGCAACAGACTATGCATGTCCTTCTTCTTCTGCACTCAATCAGCACCCGCTGATCTACCTCTTTAGTGAAAATTATGTCATCCCTATGTTGGTCTTGTGTGTTTGGGTGATGGGGAGCTCAAAAGAAAACCCCAAAACAAGTTAAAGACAAAGAACTTCAGGGCAGAAGCACTGAAGCAAAGGCTACCCCAAAGGGCATTGGCAATAGAGTGAAGTTTCAAAGCAATACATCACACTTTTCTCCATAATGTAAAGCATTATGGGATGTTTATACAAATCACCATGAAATTTTAGGCTGGTTCAGTTTAAAGCAGGAATGCATGGTGCCAAAGGCCTTTCAAACAATCTGCAATTTACATGCATTTTAACAACACAACAGGTTTTTTCTGTCTCTACCTTGGTAACTTAATTCTATAATACAGTCGCCTAGTAACTTTTTACCTTTATCAAAAACACCTAGTGTCATGATATTTTCACATTTACAGGTTTCATACACATAAGGTATATACATCATGGTATTTATGACATAGTGCTATTGCATACTAAATCCAACAAAGAGGAACACAGCCTGTTGTTTTACATCAGCTCGGAGGTCACCACAATAACCTCCTGTATGAGGACCTGAGAGGAAAAGGAAAATTAAAGAAGACACTACAGCATAGTCAAGACAGGGAGGGGTGCTCATAGGTGACCAACCTTATAGACTAGAAATTGTAGAGGATAGATTAGGCTAAGAAATACAAGAACTGTTGCAACAGATTTAAGAAAAGGTTGGTCCTCAACAGTGGCAGGATCTCCCTGTCACAAGGAGGAAAGCATTTTCCCAGGTCTACACTAATCCATACAGGGCAGAGTGTGGTGACAATGCACACAAAGCAATCCTCTTCTTAGACCTGGTGACACTCCCACTGGTGATCAAAGAGAAGGTTGATAGACTCGGGCTCCGTTAACACCCCAGGAGGTTCTAGCAATAATAAAAGACATGAAAAGAGGGGAAGCTGTTGGTCAGATGAGCTGACTGCAGAATGATTTAGGGTCATCTTAAACTGCCTCACTCATGTTACCTTATTTCTACATGTGTTATCACTGAGGCAGCAAAGGATTCCACACTACTATATGCTGCTTTTACTGCCCTATATTGCTGATAATTTTGATAAAGTCCTAGCTGCTTGATTAGAGGATATCCTGCTGGACTTGTTTCAACCAGATCAGAAAGGTTTTGTGAAAGGCCACTTATATTATAACATGAAGAAATTGCTGAGTGTGGCTCAGTTGGGCTCAGTCTCAGCACCCAGTGAGGTATTCGTGCTTTCCTACACATTGAGTAACCCTTTAATCATGCCGAAGGATCTGTTTGTTCATGGCCCTCCATCAGTTTGGTCTGTGTAACACCTTATATGTGGATCCAGCTGCTGTATAAATTTCCCTGGGCACACAAGTCATTAGAGTTCACTTAACAAGTTATGAGACAAGGATGTACCCTCTCCCTTTCTTTTAACCCTATCCATATATTAGAATGTGAAGAGATTGTGGGATTGGCAGAAGGGCCTGATTCCAAGTTGCATGGGCCAACTCTTGGGTGTATGCCAGTTGTGCCATATGGCACTATGCCGGACCCAGCACCATATTCCAAGATAGGCAGGGTCCCGGCACCTATCCATGACTTGCGGCAGCCACAGGCTAGCGACACAGTATTGATGCAATGGATCTGGTGCCGCAAGTTGTGCCAGCAATTTACTGCTCCTGGAGCCCCCATCCTGAAATGCACCTGCAATCACCTGGGGCATGGGGGCTGGCTGGGTGACACAGGTGTTTGGGGAGTGCAGTAAACGGACCCCAGGAGATCCCAACATTCGGGAGGTGGGGGCATGACTGTATTGAGGGGATGTGGAGCAGGGCTATGTGCTTCCTGCAGGCACTGTGGGGGCATCCATCATTTTGGCAGGACGGATGCCCCTTAGACCACTTCCATGCTGGTCTAACTACACAGCACCATAGTGGGTCTTGAATTGCTTAGGTGGGTTATGGCAGCTGCCCTTTCAGAATAGGGCACAGTTGCTGCCTTAACCCACTGCCCATGCGCAGTTGCTTGCGGGCATAGTGGGTGGAGTAGCCCACCTTTGGTGCAAGCTGCATCTTGGATTGCGACTTGTGTATCTTATGGTGTAAGGTGCGATTACGCCATGGGGTTCTGTGTAAATCGCCTTGCACCATGCACAAAGTCATCCTGGAATCGGCCCAAGAAGAGATCCCACCCTCAAAAAAATTATACCACCCACAGATGAGTTGTGTGCACCTAAACCTGAGAATGCAATATTGGCTATTACAAGGGTGATCACAGCTGTTTCATGCTTCTCAGGTTATAGAATCAATTTACTAAATTCTGAACTTTTGCCCTTGCCTTGCAGGGTAAGCTTATAGAGGTGGGCAGGTTTCCATATAGTATAGTCTCCAGTCACATCCCTTATGTGGGAATTGGGCAGGAGGAATCTGGAGGATTTGTTCATTTTAAATTAGAGACCATACATAATCAAGATAATGGCAGAATTGGATAAATGGAAGGCCCTCCCCATTTTCTAGCTTAGACATATCATTCTTTTATGGAATTGGAACAGAACTGGAAATGGAATCAGAATTTCTGACTCTGCATCTGTACCTCATGGCTCACAAGCTTAGCCTTCCAGGCAGCAGGCTTCACAGAACACTTAATGCCTGTCTCTCTTTGAGCCCCTCTCCTCCTACTACAGTACCTATTGGCCCTGGGTCCCTCAGGCCTAGTGTCTAACCTCTGGTTATGGTGGACTGTGGTTGGAGGATGTGTGCCCTATCATCAGCTGGTGGTGATATTTCTGTCATGAAACATAGAAACATAGAAACGTAGAATTTGACGGCAGATAAGGACCGCTTGGCCCACCCAGTCTGCCTATTTCCTACCTACTGGATAAGCTGCAGATCCTAGTTAACCAGCAGCCTACTTCTTCCTACCCCACCCTCTAGAATGGCCTTATGACTGCCCCATGCATGCTTGAATTCCACCACTGATTTTGACTCCACAACCTCCTCCGGAAGGCCGCTCCATGCATCCACAACCCTCTCGTGAAAAAATACTTCCTTAAATTACCTCTGAGCAGCCCCCTCTATCTTCAAATTGTGCCCTCTTGTTCTTGACACTCTTTTTGAAAGATGCTACCCTCTTGGACTTTGTTGATTCCCTTGAGGTACTTGAACGTTTGTATCATGTCCCCCTCTCCCTCTTTTCCTCGAGGCTATACATATTAAGCTCCTTTCGTCTCTCTTCATATGTCTTCCGGTGCAGACCCTGCACCATTTTAGTTGCCCTCCTCTGGACAGCTTCCATCCTGTCTATGTCTTTGTGGAGATTGGGTCTTCAGAACTGCACACAGTACTCCAGATGGGGTCTCACCAGCTGTCTGTACAGAGGGATAATAACTTCCTATTTTCTACTGGTGATGCCTCTCCCTATGCATCCCAGTATCCCCTAGCCCTCCTTGCTGCCCTCTCACATTGCTTGCCCACCTTTAGGTCATCTGATATGACTACCCCAGGTCCCTTTCCATTGTTGTTGTTGTTAGTATCTCACCCCCCATTGTGTACTCTTCCCTGGGTTTTTGTTTCCCAGGTGCATTACTTGCACTTCTTAGCATTGAATCTAAGCTGCCATACATTTGACCATTCCTCTAACCTTGCCAAGTCCCTTCTCATCCTTTCCACCCACCCTGTGCATCAACTCTGTTGCAGATCTTTGTGTCATCTACAAAGAGACATACTTTTCCTCCCAGTCCCTCTGCAATGTCGCTATAAAGACATTGAAGAGGACCGGTCCTTATACTGAACCCTGCGGTACCCCACTAGTAACCTTCCTTTCTTCTGAGTGGTCTCCATACTATTGCTCTCTGTGTCCTATTCTCCAGCCCATTCTTTACCCAGGCTGTCATCTTGGGACCTACTCCCAGGCTGGCTAACTTGTATATTAATCTTTTGTGTGAGACTGTGTCAAATGCCTTGCTAAAGTCTAGGTAGGCCATGTCCACAGCCCTCTACTACTTTGGTCACCCAGTCAAACAAATCTATCAGATTCGTCTGGCATGACCTTCCCGCTGTGAATCCATGCTGCCTTGGGTCCTATGCCCTCTGGCCTCTAGATACTCAACAATTCTTTCCTTTAGAAGTGATTCCATAATTTTCCCTATCACTGAGGTTAAACTAACAGGTCTGTAGTTTCCTGCTTCTGCCTTGCTTCCACTTTTGTGAAGGGAATCACATCTGCCCTCCTCCAGTCCTCGGGTACCACCCCATCCTCCCATGATTTGTTAAAAGGGTGGTCAGTGGTGTCACTAGTTCTACCCTTAGTTCTTTTAGAATTCTGGGATGAATCCCATCAGGCCCCATTGCTTTGTCCACCTTCACTTTTAAGAGTTCTTTCAGAACCCTTTCTTCTGAAAATGGGCTGGTATCAACTTCTGTATCCAGAGTGTTTCTACTGTTTGTTTTATGTACCTCCCCCCTCTTCATTTGTAAATACTGAGCAGTGTAAGGTATGGGAATGAAGAATGGCTAGGAAGGAAACAAGAGGGCTAAACTGAAGATAAGCATCCATTCTGACATATGATTCTGGACTGGGTGGAGAATAATATTTTATTGTGTCATTGGATCAGAGTCAGCGGTCACCAATTCCTTGGCATTGCATGTGGCACTACTGGATCAATAGTACTGGTGAAAGATTGAATGCTGCCACAGTGTGTCTCTCTGTCCTGATCCACTTCTATCTCCTGGTAATGCCACCCACAGTGCTATTCTCTGTCCTGATCCCCATCCATCTCTCTATAATGCCATCTGCAGCACAGCTCTCTGTCCTGGTTCCTCTTCAACCACTAGTGCCACTTGCAGCATGGCACTCTTTGTTCTGGTCCCCTTCTGACTCTCAGTAATGTTGCAAGCAGGGCATCTCTCTGACCTGGTCTTCCTTCCCAAATACCACCCACAGCATGGCTCCCTCTGTCCTTCTCCCATTCATCTCTCAGTATTGCCACCCACAGTGTGACCTCTCTCTCTGTCCTAGTCCCCTCTACTAATGCTGGCTGCAGAGTGACTTTCTCTGTCCTGGTCCCTCTAGGCTTATGCTGCCCACACTGGCATTCTCTAATGTTGCCTGCAGTGCTGCTCTAACTGTCCCAGTCCCCTCTATCTCTCAAGAACACCACCCACAGTGTACTTGTCCCTGTCTTGGTCATTCTCAATAGTGCCAATAAAGTAATACACAGCTGTATAGCTCTTTTGATTCTTTTAATGATTGTTCAGTCTTTTTCTTTTCATCTCTGACAGGTTGATGCCTGGTTATATTCTAATTTCTGTAATTAGTGTGTCTGAAATGGAAGTACTCTCCTTGCAGGAAAACTATACTACTTCCTTGACAATCCTTGTCTCAGATATAAACTTTGACCCCAAACTAACATGCCTCTTACATAGAAACAGAATTTGTTGGCAGAAAAGGACCTCTTGTCACCTAGTCTGCCCTAACATCCCTAGCACTGTGTTACTGCAGACCCTACTTGATCTCTGGCCTTACCCACCCTTTCAGTAAGGTCCCCTGTGCCTATCCCATGCATGCTTGAATTTTGTTACCATTTTAGTGCCTATCACCTCTGCAGGTAGGTTGTTACAGGCACCTTCCACCCTTCCGTGAAGTACTTCCTCACATCCCCTCTAAGCCTCCCCACTCCAGCATCATATCATGCTCCCTTGTCCTTTGACTTCTTGTTCTATGTAAAATGCTCCCCTCTGCCACAAACCCACTCCTGGGGCAGGGTCCACTGTGCTCACAGTGCCCTCTCATAAGTGCAACCCATGACAGGGGATCAGAAATACCTTCCTTGTGTCCTTTTAGAGTGCTCGCTGATTTCACAATGGAACACTCGCCACGAGGGACCAGGGCTCCTTCCTCTGGGAATCAGTAAAATACAGTCTCAAGTCTGTAGCCAGGTGTGAACCCTCCTTGGTTTCTGAGCTGGGAGAAAACCCAGGCATCATGAGACCTTTGTGGCTGCTCTCGTAATTCTGATTGTGTCTTCTCCCACAGGGGTGCAGGAACCTGATTCAAACCCTCAGGCCCCCCTTCGGAGACCTTGTGTACTTTTACCCAACAGTAGAGCCCCAGATTCCTTCCAAGATCCTAGTTTTGGTAGGGTGGCATCTTAGCTCTAAACAAGTGTGTTTGAATAAACCTTCCCAAAACCTTCACACACAGCAAAATCACTCTCAGGCAGTAGTACTCTAAAATAAAAGAAAGAGTTTTACTGATTACTTAAATAATTATCATACCAACACACACAAACTGGTGAATTAACTGGATAATTCCTACCTGTAATTCCTTTTCTGTAGAGAATCAGAGTCCAGAAAATAAGTGAGTTTTGCAAAGTCTCTCTTTCTTTCTGCTGTGTCTCAGAGTCACCATTTTTCTTGCAGTTGTCTTCAGTGTGTCTGGCAATTTCCAGTATGTCAGAAAATGTGGCTTTTGCTCAGTCTCTGTTCAAGAGTGCTTATATAGCCATTTCTGCAGTCTGCAAAACTGTCCTATGATTGGCTAGTGGCCTTAATATTTCTAGGTCCAACTGTCGTCTCTTTCTCTGTCTCAAACTTTTAAGTAGTAGTGTAGTATCTACATTACCTTCCTGACACTTATTAAAATGGCAATAGACTGTGGCAGTTTGTAAGGAATTTAATAATAACTTCCTAACCTGGGCATCTGCAGGACCCTGCTATAAAGCTATTTTCTCTTTGAAACTCACAGTGTTATAAACTGGAGGAGATGGCCCTTCCATCTCCTGCCATTTATGGAATCTTACCCTTTGATCAGCTACCAGGACATTCCAATCCCCTATTGCAGTTTAACTCCTGTTTACCTCTAAGCAAGGCTTTGTCCTAGGCAAAGGGAGATGTCAGACACTGAAATGCACATCAACTCTTCCTAAGTACCCTTGCAGAAAATGGGCATCTTTTCTAACACCTGATGTCCTGACCTTTTGGACATTAAACATAAAGAAAATGATAGGAAATATGACAGCAATATGACGCGTAGTACAAATCACCACACAGTCCTGTACCTTATTAATAATGTAGAGGTATCTGAGTGTTTCTATCATGTCCTCCATTTCTCTCCTTTCCTCTAGAGAAATATTTAATTCCTTGAGTATTTCCTTGTAAGATTTCTGAAGCAGGCTATGTATCATTTTGGTTGAACTCCTCTGTACCGCCTCCATCCAGTCTTTGTCCTTCCAGAGATTGTGCCCTAGTACTAGACACAGTACTCTAGGTGGGCCTCACCAATGATCTATACAGGAGTAAAACCACCTCCTTCTTTCTGCTGGTGATACCTTCCCTATGCACCACAGTATTTGACTAGCCTTTCTCACTGCCCCATCACCTTCTTTTGCTACCTTCAGGTCATCAGATATGATGACCCCAGGTCCTTTCCTGTTTGGTGGCCGTCACCCCCATTTGTTATATTGCCTTTGGGGTTTTAGTGCCCCATGTGCATAATTTTACACTTCTTGGCATTAAAGCTTAGTTGCCATGCTCTTGAGCAGTCTTCCAGCTTCCTCAGGTCATCCCCAGTTCTTTCCAGCCTCCCAGATGTGTCCACTCTGTTGCAGATCTTTGTGTCTTTGCTGTAACAGGCATACCTTCCCTTCAAGTCCCTCTGCTATGTCACTAATAAAGACATTGAAGAGGACTGCCCCAGTACTGACCCCTATGGCACCCCACTGGTTATTGAGCCTTCCTCTGAGTGAACTCCATTTACTACTACCCTTTGGTTGTGTTGCTTATCCAACTACTTACCCATCTTAATACCTTTGGACCCACTACCAGGCTACCCAGTTAGTTTACCAGGCTTCTGTGCAGAACAGTGTTGAATGCCTTCCTGAAATCCAGGTAGACCACATCCACCACTCTTCCTTGATCAACTTCCTTTGTCAGCCAGTCAAAGAACTCAGTCAGGTTTATTTGGCAAGATCTCCCTCCTGTGAAGCCATTCTGCCTCATATCCTGTAATCCACTGGTCCTAAGGTATTCCCCAGTCCTTTCTTTAGTAGTTTTTCCTTAACTTTGCCCACCACTGAAGTCAGGTTTACAGGCCTGTAGTTTCCTTCCTCTTCCTGTTCCCACCCTTGTAGGAGTGGGACCACATCCACACTCCTCCAGTCCCCGAACTTCCCCGTACCATTGATAGGTTGAATAGGCCAGTTTGTGGTGCAGCCAGCTCCTCCTTTAGTTCTCTCAGTATCTTGGGGTGTACCCCATCCAGTCCCATTGCCTTTTCCACTCTTAGTTGCTCTAGTTCCCTGAGGACTCTCTCCTTCATAAAAGGGCTAGTGTCCACCTCCCACACACATCTTTGCTGCCCTTTCCTCTTTTTGGCCTTCACCTACCCTTTTTGTAAATACTGAACAAAAGTATTTATTCAATATGTCAGTTTTTCTGGTCCTCATCAACACAATCCCTCCTTCTCCTTTTAGCCTTACTATTCCTGCATTGTTCTTCCTCTTTTTGCTTTTGTGCCCAAACAATGTTTTATCCCTTTTTAACTGCCTTGGCTATTTTCCCTCCACTTGTGCCTTGCTCTCTCTAACTGCTTTCCCTGCCTTCCTTTGTTTCTGCTGATATCCATCCCTATCATCCTCCCTCTGTGTGTTCTTGTGTCTTATAAATGCCATTTTCTTTACCTACACTTTCTCGTCTACTTCCTTGGAGAACCACAGCAGTTTCTTTTCCTCTTCCTCATTTTAACCTGCTTGACACAGAGGTTTTTGTCTTTTCAATTGCCTTCCTTATGTCCACCCACTGTTCCTCTACCCTCTGCTTTTCTCCATCCCTGCTAGGGCTGCCTTGAGGCACTCCATTTTCTTGAAATCGACCTCCTGAAGTCCAGAACCCTTGTTTTAGTGTGGTTTGCTTCTGGCCCAGTTCTTATATTGAACCACACTGTACGATGATCACTGGTTCCCAGGTAGCTCCCCACTGTGATGTCAGCAACACTATCCTTGTTTGACAGTACCAGGTCCAGTATCACCCCCATGGGTGGGTTCTCTAACTAGTCGCCTAAGGAACACCCTCTGGAGGGAGTCTAGGATCTCCTACTTCTAAATGTTGTTACCACTGGGAAGTTCCAATCCATATCTGGTAGATTAAGTCCCCACCAGCAATACCTCACCCTTGTTAGCCATCCCTTGGTTTTATTTCAATAAGTTCTTATCCTCCTCCTCCTTGTACTGGAGGTCTGTAGATCACCCCCATCTGAATAGCGTCCTTCTTCCTTGTCACCAGGATGACCCAGTAACTCCACTTTTCCGGTATCCCCTGTATTTCCCTGGCTTTTATGTTTTCCCTCACATACAGAGCCACTCCTCTTCCTTCTTTTTCTACCCTGTTCCTCCTAAATAGAGTATACCCTGTATGGTTACATCCCAATCCTGTTTATTATTGCACCATGTCTCTGAAATTATGACCATGTCAGGTCCTCTTCTGTCATGGTGGCCTCTAGGTCTGTAATCTTGTTGCTGAGACTTCGAGCATTTGCACACACTGACTCTTCAGCTTGTACTGCCCCTGCCCCTTCATTTGCCTCATTGCCCTCCCCATTTCTTCCACTGTGCTCTTTTCTGTCTCCCCTTACCTCTCCCTCTTGGATTCCTGGTTAAATCTGATTCTCGGATTTCCACTGCTGATACTGTTAGCGTGTGTGTTGGGGAACAGTCTATGTCCTCCTGCCTTATTCTGCTCTCTCCCTCAACTAGTTTAAATGCTTTCCTATGTAGCATTTAAACTGTTCGCTGAGGATCTCAGTTCCTTCTGTTTGGATGCAGGCCCTCTGCCTTGTACAGACCTCCATCCTTCCAAGTGGAGTCCCAGTCCCAGTGAAGTTGAACCACTGCTTTTTCTTCAGCCATACATTGAAGCTCTTGGTGTGGAGACTCCTTTCCTCCTCTTTGTCTTAGATAGGTATCACCTCTGAAAAGTAACCGAATTTGCTAATTGTCGGAGACCCTCCCCAGTTTCCTGAACTCCTCCTGGACTGTTTCTGGCTCCTCCCCAGCCAGGTTATTTGTCCCCAAGTGGACAATGACATCCAGCTCTCCCTCCTCCTTGCATCTCCCATGATCCCTAGGATCCTCCTTCCACCCCTTCCAGCTGAGGCACCTGGAAGGCACCTTACCTCCTCTTCATCCCCACCTGTCCCCAACTGTACCCCTCTGACAATTGAGTCCTCCACCAGGATTCACTGCCTCCTCTGGGGTACTATACTCCATCCCTTGGGGTTTCCACCATGGAGGACCCCCACATCCATCCCTGCCACTACTTTGGGTGCCTCAGTGGGACAATCCCACCTGACCACCATGAAGTAGGAGTTACATAGCATTATGGGATGTGGGATGTGCCTATGCTCTACCACCCTCCCTTCCCTAAGTCCACCATTGTCCAGCTATTCCTCCTCTTGCACCCTTGGAGGCAATGGCAGTGGACTAGGTGGTCCCTGAGTGGGAGTAGGTCCCACTAACCTAAGCCAACTCAACCTTGAGTATGGCAACCTCCTCCCTCAGTCCAGAGAAGTACATGCAGATGGGGCAGCACCACAGTCTCCAAAAGGTCTCTCTGAAGACTGCTGCCCCCAGCTGCTGCACTGCACCACTTCCAGCATAGCTACTTTGCCTATTCCAAACCTCAATGTTTTCTTTTGTTTTGTGGTGTTGTTTTTGCTGTTAGTGTTTAGTGCTTAACTCAAAAAGTTGTATCCAAAATAATGTCCAGACTATGCACCTCAAAGGCACCATGTAAATGAGCCGCCTAAATATTTTTAGCCCAGAAAGATAATGGAAACAATAAAGTCCAGTTTACAAGTGAAGCCCAGTCTACAAACCCTCAATGCTCACATTAATCAGCTCCCATATTACACAGTATATAAGCCTCCAATGCAGTCCACAAACCCTCAATGCACTAAGTATACCAGCTCCCAAATTACCCATTATAAAAGCCCCAATGCAGTCTATAAGCCCTTAATACACATAGTAAATCTGCCCCAATTTACACAGTATATACTTCCCCAATTTCACCCAATCTCCAGTAAATAATCTCCCAATTTACCCCAAATACCCACTTATCTGGTTGATTTCTACCTTCCATTCACTGCTGGTGCTGTGTATTCTCTCATGCTTACCCTGTACCCTTCTATTTCCTGTTGATGTCTGTCACTACCATCACTTATCTTAGTCCCTTACCAGCCTACTGTGATGTTAATCAGGTCCTATGCCTTATTGGTATTTGGGTGGGTGGGAGGTGGTGGGGAAGGCCAAAAACTCTCTTCACAGACTATTGCCTGCTGTATCCTTATACATTCCCAACAACTCCATTCTGCTGTTCTCTGCCCAAGGAGTCTGTACACAAGCAATAATAAAACAAACAAAAGCAAACAGAAGAAATGCTGTTCCCTGCCCATATGAAACAGAAAATGAATGAAATAAATCAATCTGTCAGTCCTCTGACCTGCTCTAACCAGAAAGTGGACTGCAGGACAGCTTTGGCTGCTCTGCTTTTAAAGTTCCACATGAAATTAAATCTGATGCATCTTACCCCTCACTTCCTATTGGCTGTCCCTGATAATTAGGGTTCCAGTTTTCTGTTATAACCAATTTTCCCCAATAAAACACCACTGTTGTCTTTTTGCAAATCAGTTATAACTGAAAAAACAGATTTTCTCACTTCTGCCATCAAGTTCAGGATCCGCACATGTAGAGCATAGCACACAGAGACACCGACCTCCAGCATAAATGGTGGCATTTAAATACCTAGCTGTTAGCAGGCAGCAAAACAGCAAACAGCAGCATGCCCTGCGGTCAAAACCACTGAACAATATGCCGTGGAGAACCCTGATTTATTGGTGAAGGAGTTCTAAGGCAGACAGCTCCTGGTGTACATATTCTGCTGGTTACAATACCAGTTCTCCCGGGTAAAACAGCGAGCGCATCTTTGTGCACAGTTTGCTGAGTATTTTGCTGAGCCAATACCAACAAATATTGACAATAATGTACGCCGGTATTGTAGATGAAAATTAAAGCAGTGGCCAGATTTAACAGAATGTGTATTTGCATGCTTGCATTGGCTATATCAAGTGTCAATGTTGAAAGGTCCTTTTCTGAGATTAGAGCATTTACTACAAGAAAAGAAAGAGCTAGAATGCTGAAACAAGCTTTAAAGATGCATTGCATGATTTACTACAATAAGTTTGCACTTTAGCTTAGAAAATATTTAGGCCCAGATATTCTGAGGCAGCTCTGTGAGTTCTGCAGTGATGAGCTGCATGCATCCGCCAGATGGAGTCATGCCAGGTCTGTTTAGAACAAGGTGACAGCAGTGATGTGCCTGCTCACCATGGGCACCTTCCAGAGACCAGTGGGTGATACCACTGGGATCCTTGATCAACCATGTCCTGCCTTCTCACACAGTTCCTCAATGCTCTGCTGCCACATGCTTCAGAGTTCATACAATTTCCAAGCACACAGGCAGAACGTGCAGCAAACATGCAGGACTTCCACAAGTTGTACGTATGCCAGGCATGATGGGGCCATAGACTTCACCCACATGTGTCGCACCACCTGGCCCAGAGTGGATGGCATACATCAACAGGAAGGGGTACCACTCCATCAACTGCCAGGTGGTGTGCAATGCTATGAGGCACATATCCAGTGTCTGCACCACACACCCGGGAGTGCACATGATGCCTACATCTGGCACAGTTCAATCCTGTGCCAGAGATTTGGCGTGAGGAACATCCCCACAGGGCACCTGTTAGGTGAGCAAGGCAGGGATGGATGTGGGTGTAGCAATGCCGGGGAGGAAGGCGACAACAGGGGAGGGGCAGGAGCCAGAGGTATCAGGGTTGAGGGGAGCACAAGCACAGCACAGCACAGCAATAACCATATCTGTTCCCCACATGGGTGACAGTGTATACCCACTGTGCCCTGGCTGCTCACCCTACTGGAGCCCATCCACACCCATGGAGGAGTGATTCAATGAGGCACACACTGCCACATGCAATGTCATCAAACGTGTCTTTGGCATGCTCAAGATGCATTTCCATTGCCTGAGACAGATCAGGTGGTGCCCTACAGTACAGCCATCGAAAGCATGTGGCCTGTTCCTGGTCTGCTGCATGCTGCATAACATGGCCATTGACTGTGGGATAGCTGTCCAGGTGAATGAGGGTGGCAATAGTGGGAAGACAGGAACATGTGCCAGAAGGGGTGTGCAGCCACCCATGGGGAGGTGGGACCCCAGGCTGGTAGCGGAGACCAGGAGGCACAGGGCCACCATCACACAGGAGCATTACGGAGACCACAGGTAAGTGTAATGACACACATGCAGGGACAGCACAGACCACCACCCATCCATAGGGCTGGATGGGCACATAGGGAGGTGTGCAGTCACATGGGCACACACAGAATGCGTGTGGGATGCAGAGCCACACAGATGCACACAGCACACAGCACAGGCATGAACACACACACACACACACACACACACATATGGGCTGCAGGACATGGCATGGATCAGACGCATGACACCAGCGCACAGGCACAGCCAGCATGGATCTGCACTATCACACACCATGCCACAAGGCCCTGCAGTCCAGACACCACACACAGAGGGTGTACACAACATGCACAGGACAACACCACACAGTGTGCACTATGCAACAGCAGTGTACAGCAGGACAGGACAGTACACTCCAGCAGGCCTACTGCATGGTGCTACAGCCACTATGGCCACGTGGGTGGCCACACCCAGGCGTTCACAGCCATGGGCTGTGCAACAGCCAGCAGGGGAGTGTCCAACACACTCATGGGGTGGAGGCCTGAGAACATGATCATGTCCTTTCTGGGGTGTAGAGCCGGCCAATCAGGGCCACACTGGGGGTGTCATGGATGGCCATGTTGGAGCCCAGCATCCACTGTGCAGGGACCACCAGATTCCAGGACTGTGGAGTTGACATTACACTGCAGGGGTCTATGCACACAGCCATGCCCAGTGGCTGCCAGTGATGCAAACCCAGCCACAATGGTACCGGTCATGTGGTCCAGAGATGTTGTCATGGTCTCCCGCAGCTGGTGGAGCTCATTAATGAGCTGCGCATGACCACTGTCCTGATGTTTGACCAGTTGATGCACCTCTGCCCGCAGTGCACGGATCTCCATGGCAAGCAGTGCCTGGTTGTCTACCGATGCCCACAGCAGCTGGGTGTGTTTGGTGAGCCTGTTGGCATCCTTCCCATCCTGGGGTAGATGCCCGGCCTGCTGGGGGTGCCACAGCATGCTGACATGCCTCTCTCTGGTGGACATTGCACAGGGGTCCGCACAGGGGTCAAGTGGATATGGGCACACCAGCAGTAGGCCCTGTGGTGTGCTGCCCCATGGTCCCTGCATCCTGCTGCTGCCATCCCTCTGTCAGCTAGTCTGTGACCAGTACAGCTGCACTGCAACAGCACCCCACCTGGCACTGTGGTGGTACCACACATCAGTGTGTTGGCAGGGACAGGGGCAGCTGCACAGTTGCCGGCACACCACTGGACCCCAAAGTGCCTGTGACTCTCCCTGGACACTGTTAGGCACCACATGCCTGGCGCTGTCCAGGATCAGCATCATCTCATCATTGGAGTGGGGACGCACCCCTCAGCTGTGTGCCTGCACACAGCACAGGAAAACTGTCACTCATCAGCAGCTGGGCCAGTGCATCATCCAACTCCAGCCCCAGGACATTCAGAAGCCCCTCGCTGTTCCAGTGCAGTCGGTCCCTGTACTAGATACCCGTGGACGTCGATGGCTCCTCCGTCTCCAGTCCCTCGGTGGTGTCCACCTCCCACAGGAGCCTCTCCAGCGGATCCGTGACAGTGCTGGAAAAACAAGAAACACAGGGTCAGCATATGTGTAGCACCCATGCAGGCAGGTCTTGTGCCCAGGGGTGCATGCTGCCAGGGCCCTCACCCGCACAGCCCATGCAGCATGGTGGCAGGACTGCCTGCATGTGACTGCCCCAATGTGTTGACTCATCACGCTGTGAGGGCTGCCATCCATTTAGAAACCACCACGGAAATGCCCTCAATGGTGGCACGGGTGATGGTAGCTGCCACCAGCTCCTCAGTCACCGTCAGTGCCATAGTAGTGGGTGGTCCACCACCTGTCCTGGTGTGGGACACCCTGATAGCTGCCACCTTCTCCTTTATCCTGCATTTGTCAGTCTCCACCTTTACGGCACTCCTGGGCACTCCACTGGTGCCTGCCATGAGGCATTCACATAGGTGGCCACTGCTTCCCACCCAGCTGACCTGTCCTGTGTCGTGCCCGTGGCACCACTCAAGCAGGGCCTCCCTGTTGGTAGGCCCTGAACAGGGCCTGCTGTTCTTCATTGTGAAATTGGGCTTGCGCTTCCATGCCGGCCCACACTCCTCTTCTCCCTTAGCCTCAGACATTCTGCTACCTGTGGACAGTGACAGAATAGGATGTCAGTGGCAGCATGGCACAGGATTGCTCTGTTTCACTGTAGGCATGGGCCTCACACAGCCAGCATTATGTTCCCCTTACCAATACCGGACTGTGGCCTGTGCTTCAGCATGGCACTTTTCAAGCACAATGCATGCAAATGAGCTTGTGTGCAATGGTAATGAGCTGCTAATGTGCCCTTTGCATCGCGCATAGCCTAATGAGGCAATCTGCATATGGCAACTGAATATGGTGATTATGTGCGTTGCTCAATCCAGGTTGCACGGAGCAATCATTGGTGCAAGTACCACGCATGCGGTGCATGGGCTTGCAGTGTGCATGTGCACACACCTGCAATAGCCTATCACATGACCATTTGTATTGTGCAATGTGCCCCAGTGCACATGCGGTGCTGGGCACCTATTGCGCATCTTGGCGTATCTGGCGCTTTGGTCTATAGTGCAAATACCCATGATGCGGCTATGCCACATGCTGTACATGCCAGAAACTTGCGTCACTACAGAGGTCATGCCCTATGTCGTTGGGGTCATGGATGTGAACCGGGCACCCACCAGGTCATGGTGCTGTGAGCATCGATGTGCTGCATGATACACCCCACAGCGCATGTCAATCACGCATCTACATGCTGTGTGGATGCATACAATGGTACACCATTGTGCAACACATGCATGTTGCAACACATGCGTGCTGTAGGCCATAACACCTCTAACAATCACAGGGTACTGCAGCCATGGCATGCACCGCTGCCACCAGGACAGCGCTTAACTGGACAGAGGTGGAAATGTACAACCTCAATGCACTTGTCCAGTCATACATGCCCCAGCTGTTTGAGCAGGACCCTCTGCAGCAGCCTCATAGTGCGGTGTGGGACACATGGCCATGGACCTGGAACAGCGCACAGGTGTGAGTGCACAGTGGAGCAGTGCAGATACCAGTGGTGACCTGCACTGCTGGGATCCCAAGAGGCTGTGACAGCTACAGGCACATGTGCAATGCGGGCAGTGCCACAGCCAGGTTAGCATGTGCATGTGTCATACATGCACAGAGCATGACTGTTGTGGGTGTACGGTTGTGCAGTATATGCCTCCACCGGGTCGACGCAGTCCTGGCAGTCATTGCATGTCCTGCATGGCTACCATGCATAACACAGCTGTGCGTGTTGCAGTTGTGCAGGCACCAGGGCCACGGGTGGTCATTGTCCCACCATGTGCCATGCAGGCTGTGTGTTGGGAAGCTGTGTGTGCATGCCTGTTCACTCACGTCCACCTCTCGTTTCCTTCCACAGGACTAGAGGATCACAGGAGGGATAGGGTGGCTATGGATGAAGTGCAGCGCGGTAGGGGGCTGCAGCTGGGCCGTCAAGACAGTGTCAGCAAGGTAGGCATGTTCACATTACATTACTGTGTCTGTGAGTCTCTGTTGGCCACAGATTCGGAGAAGATCACCACAGCCATGTGTGGACACTGCTGCGGTGGGCGGCGCTGTCAAGTGGGCATGATGGTGTTGTGCTGCATGTGATTGTACTGTGCCCAGTGTCCACTGTGCTGCCCAGGGTGAGGTGGTGCAGCATCCATCGTGTGCAGCCATGGGTGCCTGTGTTTCGCAACATATGTGCCTTGTCAGTGCACCGATGCACCCACTGTACAGCCCTGTGTGCCTGTCTGCACCAGCGTGGTGTGGCGTGTGGAAGGCTGGTGTGGCCCTCCATGCGAGTACCGTCGTGGTCCGTCAGCTGGTGTGTGCCTCTGCTGTCCAGTGTATACTGTGGGTGGGCTGGGGATCTGTTTGGCATGTCGCTCATTGCCTGTTTTGTCCCTTCTCCCAGGTGTTCCCAGGATACAGCCGAGGAGGAGGAAAGGGCGTGTGGTGTGGGTCTTAGGAAGCCTGCTGGTGCAGCAGCGATGCCTGGAAAATCTGATGGTGCAGCTCCTGAGGACACAGCTGCATACGGCGAGGATTCACCAGCTGGTGGGGGCAGGCCATGGCTGGTGTTAGCCACATGTCCTGTCACATAGCCCCTGTTTGTCCTGACCTTCTCCTGTTGTCCTGCCCATCCCCACATCCCATTGTATAGCCCCAGACCCTATCACCCACATTCCATGACCCTCCCTGTACCTTTTGAGCACTGTATGTAGTTGCTATGTTGGCCCACTGTTCATTACTGTTTTATTAAAGCCTTTTATTGCTACATCACTGTGTCTGTGTTTCCTTTGCAGCTGGCATGTGGAGCCATGCTGCAGGTGTCTGTGGTGTTGTGCTTGGCCGTGTCCCTGGTGTCCCACCACTGTCCCCATGGGCCACTATGCATATGTACACCAGACATGTGCCCCATGTCCCTGTCCTGTTGCGTGGCCCTGTGTCATGTCTCACAGTGGCCTGTGACGGCCCATGCACCTTGTGCCCTTGTCGGCCTGCCCTCTGTTCACCTGTAGTGCTACCCATCTCCGTGTGGCTCGCTAGTGCTGTGCCCTTCCCACTCTGGGTAGTGGACTGTGTGCCCAGGTGGCCTGTGCCTCCCTCACCCCTGGGCCATGGACCTCTGTGTTTGTGTGTTCTCCGGCACCATGGCCACATCACCCTGCATCACTGCATCATGGGTTTCTCTTGCATGGCTCTGCCATTGGTGTGACAGTGGTGCCATTGTGTTGGCCTGCTGCTTGTGCCATGGTAGGTGGGCAAGGGTACTCTGTGCACCATCCCATGGTGCCCTGTGTTGCCTCCAGGACTTGTGACCACTATACTGTGCTATGCCATGCTGGTGGGGTACTGTGCCCCAATGCCCCTGTGCTTCCTTGCCTGTGTGTCCCTGTAGCCTGTTGCCCTTGCTAAGCCCACTGGGTTGTGTGTTCTGGCCTGGTCCCGTGCATTCATGGTTGCGCCGTGGTGCATCTTTGCTATATTCAGCCTGGTTGCACGGTGCATTTCAGTGGCGCATCTTCTGAATATGGCATTTGTTCCCACATGGTGCATCTTCAGTGTGCTGTGCCGTCATTGCGCAATGCTTGGGCACATGTCTGAATATCTAGCCCTTACTGTTCAGTATGGTGCTGTATTTAATGACATGTGCAATAATATTGGTGCTATTTTCTTGCTGCTATATTACTGATGTGCAATAGGTGCAAAATCTGAGATGCTAATATGAATTTCATGTCATGGCAGAGGTCTATTTTAATTAAGTCAATAAACACTGATTTATATGGATTACTGTTGTTTGTGATTTTTCCACTGGAAAGTAGTGATTTTTGGTTGGTTTTGCAAGGTGTCAAAGCTGCTTGAAAATAAACTTTTTGGGGAAAAATAAATACCTAAAACCAGGAACCCTACTGATAATCCAATTTAAAGTGCTGCTGTAACTCGCCTCACAGACTGTTGGCTGCCGCATCCTTGTCTGTTCCCAACAACTCCATTCCACTGTTCTCTGTCCAAGGAATCTCACACCAGCACCAATAAAACAAGCAGAAGCAAGCAGGAGAAACACTGCCCCTGTCCAAATGAAACAGAAAATGAATGAAATAAATCAATCTGTTGAGTCCGATGAACTGCTGTAACCAGAAGGCGGACTGTGAGAGAACTTTGGCTGCTCTGCTTTTAAAGCTCCCACAGAAATTCAGATCTGGCACCTCTTACCCTCTCTTCCTATTGGCTGTCCCTGATATCCACTTAAAACTGCTGCTGCTAACTCCCTTCACAGACTGTTGCCTTCTGTGTCCTTGTCCATTCCCTACTACTCTGTTCCGTTGTTCTCTGCCCAAGGAATCTGCACACCAGCAACAATAAAACAAACAAAAGCAAACAGAAGAAACACTGTTCCCTGCCCAAATGAAGCAGAAAATGAATGAAATAAAACAATATGTTAAGTCCTCCAACCTGCTGTTACCAGAAGGTGGACTGCCCTGTGAATATATACAAAACTGCATTAATACAGCTAGGAAATAAAACAGCAATCTACTGTATAATTTTCTTGATATTCACAAGCTGAAACACTTATGCATATACTGTATTTATATCTTCCCAACTTCTCTGCTGCAAATCTCCACTCTATGAACTTCCAAAATACCAACTTTGAACTTGTTGAACTAGGTCACTTTTGTATGCAATTTAAAATTGTACTCATCATATTTAAAATACTTCATGGAAACAGGAACATAGGACAAGCTATACAAAAAGCACCAAAGGTCCAATTTGTCTGCTGCCATCCAGGAAGCTGCAGCTCTAAACAGTAGGTAAACAACTGGGCACCTCAGAGAACCCTCCCTTAATTAATTAAGTACTTACCTAATAATATTATTCTCCATGATGATTCAAATCGAGTTCAGAAGCTCCCGTCTTGCTCTGACCTGTTTCTGCCTACCTTGGTAGGCTGAGTCTAATAAACTGTGGCCTCCATTATCAATGCAGTTGTGATATTCTTATGTTATCAAAGGCTATCTTGCCTTATCACAGCAGTGGCTGGAGAGCCCTTTAAGTTATTCATTCAGTTGTTTCCAGCATTTCTCTGGACAGCATATGACAATGTAGGAGGACTTGGCACTGCACTGAATGTGGGGGCTGATGTAGAGGTGCAGAGGCGTGGCCTACTAAGGCAGGCAATAGTGGATTGGGGCAGTACTGTGGCCAATGGAGTCCTCATCAATATTCCACACCTGCCAGGTGGGCAGTGGCAGAAACCATCCAATACAGGGGAAATGGGATGGGACGGTGGACAGTGGCAATGCAGAAGGATATGTCCTGTCAAAGCAGACATTGGCGGTTAGTTTTATGTTGCTTGCATGTGCAGAAACATAGTGCCATCATCGGAGATTTAGGAGGTGTGTCACCTCCTCCTCCAACTAGGCAGTGTGCTGGCAGGCGCGGCCTGTAGTCAATGCATTTGGAGCTGTCTATGACACGCTCAAAATGCAGTGGCATCCCAGTTGAAAGAGGGGAGCTACGCTTGAGTGAGCAGCGATAAGAAGCTGCTCACAGCGCGGCCTCCCTGCCAGTGCACACCCCTGCACGCACTGTATAGCCGAGGGCTGCCCAATCCCGCCGGCTGAGCTGCGTCGTCCCCTCCCCAGTAGTTGGTGCCATGCTGGAGCCCACCCTAGCGTGGAAATCAGTCCTTTGCTGGCGGAGGTGCCCAATCCCCATCTGCTGAACGCCCCCAACATCCTTGTGCCACGCTGAGGCCACCCCAGCGTGGCAAGCAATCCTGACATGCTTTTTTTTGCCTGTAAGACAAAAGCGGTCCGTGGTGCATCTCCCGAACCCCTCCCACAACCCGCACCAGCCTCCCACACCCCCTCACCCCATACTTACCTCTGGACTCCGCACGATGATCTGTGGACCAGGAACACGTCTGCACTCTTCAAAGCCGACTGCGAACTGAGGAAATGCGGTAGGCTGTATAATGGGCTAGATGGGGGTTTCAACTTGTGCATATCTCAGCCATTTTTGGGAATTTTTGCAAATTTTCAACATGGTGTTTTAGGACCCTTCTTCATGAATGATGTCATTGTCATGGCGGCACTGGGCTCAAAGGGTGATTTCGCACAGTGACTGTGAAATCACCCTTGGGCCTGAATACGGCCATGACAGTGACATCATTCATGAGAAGGGGCCCAAACCCCATGTTGAAAATTGGTGCCAAAATTCCAAAATGACTGTTTTATTAGCGCAGCGCTATGCAGTTCCTATGCAGGCTCGTGAAGTTCACGTAAATTTCAATATTTTGCTCCAGATTTTCAACATTGCCATTTTACCACACCTTCTTATGAGTAGTATAGCTGTCATTTTCACATTTCACCCAAAATGTGTTTCTGCCATGTAAGCGCAGAATGGCGCGATGATTGTGTGAAATCAATGTGCAGGACAAATAAGAAAATCACAGTGACACTGTTCATGAGCAGAGATCTTAAAATGGCTATGTTGAAAATTTGGTGAAAAATTCCTAAAATGACTGTTTCTGCGGCGTCGTTAGCAGTTCCTCATGCGGCTCATGGACTAATGAATTTTCAATATTTCCACTCCAGATTTTCAACATTGCCATTTTCCACACCTTCTTATGAGCAGTACAGCTTTCATTTTCTCATCTCACCCAAATATGTTTCCACCCATGTAAGCTACAATGGCGCAGGTGGTTGTCTCGAACTCCGTGTCGACACATTAAGAAAATCCTGTGTCACTGTTCATGAGCAGAGATCTTAAAATTGCAATGTTGAAAATTTGGTGAAAGAATTCCTAAAACTCACTGTTTACGTAGTGTTGCTGCACAGTTCCCACGCACGGTCGAGGTTTGTGAATTTTCAATATTTCCACTCCAGATTTTCAACATTGCCATTTTACCAAACCTCCTTATGAGCAGTACAGCTGTCATTTTCACATCCTGCCCAAAACGTGTTTCCGCCCATATGAGCGCACAATGGCGCAGTCGGTGTGCAAACTCTATGTATGGGACACATTAACAAAATCACAGTGACACTGTTCACGACCAGAGGTCTTAAAATGGCTATGTTGAAAATGTGGTGAAAATCCTAAAATGACTGTTTTAGCTGCAAGGTTATGCGTGAGTTCACACGACGTCAGAAGTTCGCAAATTTTCAATATTTACACTCCAATGACTTCTAAATACCTAAACAGCACATAGAAGCAAGCAACATTCGGCATTGACAAATGCTTGTTTGTTTTATCCTTGCTTAATACTGTCTGTGCTTGGAATCATGTTGACTTGTTGCTAAGCTAATGTCTGCCAGTGCTTGCTGAGAGCTGCACTGGTATCCATTCCCACGTTGCTTGTGGTCTACCAAACCAGCTTTATTTTATCCTGCCAGACTCTGCTGACAAATCAGTTTGCTTATCTGCCTGCCTGCTTGCCTGTTTAGACTGCCTGTCTTGGCTTTGACCCTGTTTGCTGCGCACACAATCCTCAACAAACCAAATCACCAGCCCACCACCATGGTGTCCCTTTCCCTCCGCACACTGCACTGCAACTTGTTAACATTTATGTATTTTCCTCACTAACTAACCTACTTATTACACTACAAAACAGACAAGCAGACTTTAAGGCATTGATCAATGTTTGTCATGATACAGGCTTCTTAAAATGCACAAGGCAATTTCATCCCTGATGACAATATTCATAGCACCCACAAATACAGTTATTACAATAATGATGTCAGACCATACTGCAGTAACCTTTAGTATAAAGGTATTCAAAACTTTTCTTTTAATTGAATTTTCTACAAGCCCAACAGATGAACCCCTTGATAAACATACAAGCTATGAAAACATTAAAATAGCTAAAGTACCTATGTTCAGTTTACTGACTGGAGATTTTTTCAGCCAGTTTTAGCTGGGTTGGGGATGTTCCTACAGCAGCCTAAGTTGTATGCTTTTGTTTCTTTATTTTTGAGAAATAATTTAATTTATGTTCCTTCTATTCCCATCTGATTGTATGAATATATTATTATACACTGCAGTTAGAGTATAACTACTGTAACTACTTTGCAATTGCAATGTAGTTACATGCAATAAACATGTAACTACAGTGTAATTACTCCTGTTGCATGCACATAATAATTACCTACCCACAGTTACATTGAAACTGACACTTAAAATAAAGTGTGATTGTATTTTTACAGTATTATCCCTGTCTTATGATTCTGTTGTGAGTTTTTTGCAATTTTCTTCTGCCACTGGAGGGCAGGATTGATCCTCTGCTTTCTTTACTGTCAAGTCAGAAATGCTGTATGGTACTAAACGTGAAGTGCAAAGCCTATTCTTAAAACATTTGGGGTGAGAACTATACATATTATTTTGAAAAGATATAAAGAAGTAGTAAATTTTGATCTGTACTGTAGGTTAACTTAATGCTTAGTGATGAGCAGTATTACTGGATGTTGATACTAAACCTGGAATATAGCTCCTTTTCATATATAAGTTTTACTGAGTTTTTCAAACAGTTATAAATACATTTGTACAATGTGCAATGTAAACAAGTTCTGCAGTATAGTACTAGTAAAGATTAATTATCTTTTAGTAATAATAGAACATAAGTGGACAGCTAACGATAACCCTGGGCCATCATGTTTACAGAATACTTGTGATTTGTCCTGTGTCTTCCAGCTGGTGACATAAAGAGAAGGACAAGAGAACAGGAAGCATACAGTGGCCACCCTAGGGGACTCAGAGGCAGGAAGTCCTGACAGAGTAGATTCTACCATCCATGCAGGTCATAGCAGTTCCCTTATACAGGTAGGAGGGCCCTTCATCCTGTGATATTCCATTATGGTACAAAGCTGGATACTTTGCCATTATATGGTGAACCCAGAAAACCCATCCAGACACAAACTGCTGATACCTTTCATTAAGAGAGTAATTTATCTTTTTAGTCTGATATATAGGGGATATACAATAGCCTGACTCTAAATATGTATTTTATCTTCAGGTATGATGGGGTAGAAAAATATCTCACAAGCAGTGTGCAAAGTTGGAAAAATTTGCTTTGTGAATTAATTTGCAGATTTGTCACAATTCACAAAGTTAATCTGTCATGTGATGAGCCAATCTGCAGTATAAAATAACTTCTTGAATTGTGAATTTGATAACTTCACAGGCAGAGTGGGGTCCACAGGTGAAATTGCTAGGTACTATGGGATTGAAGGTCACATGGTACTGAAATGAGATGTATGTCATGCAGAGGTTGTGTTGAATGCAGTCTTCTGAAAAGAGAGTCAGAAAGAAGTCTGTTTCTGCTTGTCTGAGCAAAAATCTTTAAAATCAATCCAAAATGGAGTCTTCTGAATCTTCTGAAACAAAATCGCTCTCAAAAGATCTAGAGTGCTTTATGCAGCTAGATTAGTGTTGTTTGTTTCTGGTTTATTTATTTAGTTTTTGTTGATGGGAAGAAGGACTAGATACGTTTTTGCCAATTTTCAGCCTCGCTCCGGGGAGAGGGATACAGATCGATTCCAACTGAAATTGAACCAGATTTTAAGCTGTTGGTGGTATTTTTTGGTGAATGGGGGAATTTGGTCAGGACTTGGAAATTCCCTTACTCCTAAGTAGGGAATTGCTGGCTGTTGCAAGATGGCCACTCTGCATCGGACTCCAGAGGAGATGGACATCTTTGAATTAGGGGAGCCGACCTTCTCCTCTACACTCAGTCTGCCAGATGTCAAGAGAGATGTAGAAATTTTGATGGAAATAAGAGATGACAACTTTGGAAATTATATCTTTGTGTCAACCAAGGACCTAAGCCAATAAGTCTCAGATTCTGACACAACATCCGAGATTGGGATTAACTGCAAAACCCAAACTTATCAAAACTGAATTTTCCTTGTTGGAATTAATAGCAGCTGAAGAAAAGCAGCACCAGCAGAAAAATAACAATTTCAGGCTCAACTTGCTAAGCTGCAGGCTGGGAATGCAGCTGTCAAAGAACACAGCCCACTTGTCAGACTACACCCTACAGGCGAAGACACAGCAACATCAAGGATGCTGCCAGGCTGATGGAGCCTCACAGCACCTTACCTCAGGTAATTACCTCCCCTGTTGTTTCTGTTATTCTGATAACAGCTGGCAGTTGTAGCACTAGCATAGCGTGTGCCCAGAGCCATGGGAGAGGTGAGAGTGGGTGTTCAAAATGAGACAAAACCTGCAAAGAAAGTAACAGTGGTACATATAAGCGAGGGAAAGATTGAGAAGTCTGGGCTTTGTAGATTACCAGCGAGCAATGAAGTGGACTCTGTAACAAAAAAACAAACTGATAACACAGACTCAGTGGCCAAGACAGCAGGTTTTGTCTTTAAAAAACTGTCCAGAATATCAACTAAAGGAGCCTCTTGTACCAAACAGAGGGCACATCATATACCAATCAAATGCCTCAAATCAGGATGGTGTCACAGTTTTTCATTTTCTGCAAAGGTCCCAATGTAAACATTATGTGAAGGACAATATTAAAATAAAAATAAATGCTTTAACCCTGGCAAAATAAATATTCCTTTGGACCTTTCCAACTTAAATGAAGAAATCCAGGATGAAGCACCACAGGCTCAACAAAACAATATTGAGACCCAGTCAACCACGGCAGCAATTAGGGCTGCATTTACTATTCAGCCCTAAACCTTGACCCCTTTTCAACATGGTCTCTACAAAAAGCTTTAAGTAAAGCAGGGTGTAAAAATGTCTGATGGAACTTGACTTCCGACCCAGAGTGGGACTCAAAACATCCTTCTCTCAAGCTTCCCGAATGGCTCCCAACATTGCAAAACCAGGCACCTGCATCTCAGACTGTCTCCAGAATTCAAGTGAACTTTTCAAGTACAAACTCTGATTCTGAACTTCTCAAGGACACAAACACATCTGGTCAGCCTCGGTCCTCCTCAGGAGGGGTATTACTCTAGGAGTGCCTGGGGCCTCTAGCACTTTGGAGGCTCACCAGCCCCTACAGAGATAGTGAATAACGTTGAGGACAACCAGGAGACATCATTACCTAAAAACTTTATTATCTGACTTATTTCAGAAAACAAAAAAAAGCAGTTCTGAGAAGGAATGCCGTTAGAATCTGATACAAATGAGGTTTAGATAATAGGCCAGACAGGCATCATGTAGGGAAACATTTGTTAAAAGAGTCTCTGCACTTTCTCCAATGGAGGTTTTTGCTTTTATAAATATTTCTGGTGAAGATAACTTTGACGTCAGTTTCTGTTCTCTACATGCCTTAGATTTATTCTGGGAACGTTATAACCAAGTAAAGTTCTCCCCTTGTGGATGCCCTTTCTTGTGATTCCATTAACAAAACTTCTAATCAAGTTCATTACCATTATGTTTTGGAATGAGGGGTCCATGTGGAGGACATAACCTACTGGTCATCACAAAATGTGAAGTCCTTAGTGCCCCAGATGCCATTCTTGATTCCGAGTTCTTTTGGACTGGGAGCTGGAAGTATATGGTTAAACTGCAGCAAACAGATTCCAGGGTTGAACATGTAGTAAATTAATTTCTGCTGGGAGGCACAGGGGTGTAAGCTTTATGAAGGTCAACCCCAGGCCTGTTACATATGTCATGCCCAAACTCATCTCTCTAGCGTTTGTGACAGGCCACAATGTGACAACTGTGGTGAAGTAGGTCACATAAGCCATTAATCATAAACCATACTAAATGCGACCTGTGTGATGAGACAGAACAGGTCTTCTCAGAGTGTACATGGACCATTAAAACAAAGCTTTCTGTATAAGTCCAGAGCTGTTACTCCAACATGCCCAAGACTCTGCCACAACAGCTGAACAGGGCTCCCAAGTGCCTCCCCCTCGGATCCAGGAAGGGTACAGACAGAATCTCCAGAAGACTCTGGTAAGCAACCTAAGGAGGAAATTGGCCCCACCATCCCTGCCACCATTATGCTACAAGGACTCTCAAGATGTACAGGTGAGTTCAGCTGCACCCCCCATCATCCCCTCCCTCCAAGGAGAAGATCCACTAGCAATACCAAACCCAAGTCCCCTACTACCTCTTGGAGGTTGAATCAAAATTCCTACACAGCTTTGGCTGCAAACTGGGAGGATTCAGAAATGGATCATGGGGACTTTACCTCAGCCACAAGATAAGGACATGAATTTCAAAATCCAGAGCTGGTGGGTTATAAAGGTAAAAGAAAAAAAAAGGAAAAGGTATCCTGAATCTAAAACTGTTAACTAATTCTTATATACTGTGTGGGTTCCTTAGATTGCACAGTTCATTGAATACTATAAAAGACAGGCTGTTTTCAGTATATTCATGAAACTAAAGCTGATGTTTGTTTTGTACAGGAGACATGGATGTTCTCTATTGATCAAGCTAGGTTTTCAGGCTGAATGATTATGGGGGCCATATTTCTGGTTCTTTGGTCAGACAGTGCAGATAGCATTGGCATTATTTTAATTCTTGTTCCCTTACGCTAACAAAACTGATTGACCTTATTCCAGGTAGGCTACTAATAGTGGATGGGTTGTGGAATAAGGAGAATTGCCGACTCATTAATGTCTCGGCCCACAAACAAAAGCTGATAGAGTAGCCTTACTCAAATCACTTCAACCCAGAATTGTCAAAATTACTTTGGGCAAGGTCTTCTGTTAGTATATTGTATGATGGTCTCAGAGAATGGTGGGCTGATACCAAAATGGATTTAAGGGAATGGTTTCAAAAGTTTGGTAAATGGAAAGATAATTCAAAATTTTAAAATATTTGTAACCCGGCAGCAATTACAGTATTTATACACAGTTTCCTCTACTTCCATATGTGATTATTCTTTACAAATAGACCAGGTAAAAATGGAACTAAAGATTTTCCAGTAAGATAAAGCCCAAACAACTAGAGTGATGTTATAATACGGGACACAAAACCCTATAGGGACCCTTTTGAGGCCTGTCAGAATAGGAAAGATGCTAGAATGATGAACAGCGTTCTGGACACAGAAGGCAACTGTATTGAATCTGTAAATGGAATGTATAATGTTATCCAGAAGTATCTACTGTCCTCTATGACTTCACCCCCACAGATAAATGCTATAAAATCATATTTACAGGAAGTCCATATCCCTAACTTTCTGGGTGATACCCAGATAATGCCCCACCCATTTCAGTTATGGAAATAGAACAAATTCTAAATCACTCGAGTCAGGGCATCTCCAGGCCTGATGGACTACTCACAGATTTTATGTCTTTTCTAGTGAACTGGCAGCATGTCTGAAACCGTGTTTCTGTATTTTTTTGTCAGCAAAAATATTCCATCCGTTTTACAGCAGGTTTAATAGTCTTTTGTTTAAATCAGGAGATAAATGGATGATTCACAATGGAGACTCATCACCACTTTAAACTCTGACTTTAAAATACTATCTCACATTTGCTAAAAGGATTGAGAAATTATGCAAATTTAGTCATCTCTCTATATCAAGTTGTGTGGCCTCCCAACCCAAAAATCCAGCACACTCTGATGATACTTAGGGATCTTATTGATAACCTTTCACTACACGGTAAACAAGATTGCATAGTATCTGTTGGCCAAAGCAAAGCTTTTGACAGGTTTATCACCCTTCTCTTTCTGACACTGGGCGTATGGTATACCAAAGAATTCATATGATGGATAAAATTGCTGTACTCATCGGCTACAGTACACTCGGTAATAAACAAAACAGGTTGCAAGTGGCCTATAGATCTCAACAGGGGTTAAGCAATGATGCCCATTAAGCCCTCTATTGTATATTTTTCCTTGGACCCATTTATCAGGAGATTAGGTGAAATGCCAAATTGGTGAGTATCTCTGGGGACAGCAAGAATTGCACTTTAAAATCCAGGCATATGCAGGCGACATCTGTTTATTTTTCAGACCACAACCAGATAGGGCTGTTCCTACAGGAAATGAAAAACTATTCTGCCCTTTCAAATTCAAAATTAAACACCAAGAAATGTAAAGGCCTGTTTGTTGGAAACCCTTGTTCCCCACCAGTAAAAATAGAAGACATTCAAACCTCTAAAAATATTAGACTTATCTTTTGGAACTCAGAACCGGCACTTCAAAACTAGGAATCTACAGTACCTTAAAATTGTAGAACAAAAGTAGAGAGATGGAAAAACTGGAAACTGTCTAAAATAAAAAGAATCCACATTATAAAACAGTTCATCATCCCTGTTTACAGTACACAGCTATGATTTTCCCTCCCTTACATCTTGAAACCAGGTTATGTAGCAGCTTCTTTCAGATGCTCTGGGGAAGCAGGCTTAACCCCATAAAAAGATGTTTCATGTATTTATCTAAATCAAAAGGTGGCTTAGGAATGGTGGACCCCATAGTCCTTTTCATACACTTTTTATGTCCCAAATAGTCAAAATCGGCCTCTTGCCATCCGCATCTTTACATCATAAGTGGGTGTTTAACAACCTAAGCAGATTCTGTAAGGCATGGATAAGTAATCCCCAAAGTGTTTGGCCATCTTCAGTTCCCAGAGTATTTTAAACCCTCCACTCAAAAACTCTATAAATGGGTTTAACGAAAAATCAAATATGTCAGGGTTCTGGTTCACAGCTATATAATGGAATTTGAGCTAAAATCTATCCAGAAGAGCTGAAGTTTAAAATTGCCCCAGAAAGAAAACATTTTAGCCCATTTAAACAATGACAGGATCCCACCTCACATGTGGGAGGTGCCATGGTTATCAATGTATAGGAGGTTAAACATTAACGAAATTGCAAACATAAAGCTCAAGACTAAAGAATTGCCCTATACTTCTTGCATAGCGGTAAAAGAGTCTATGGAGCATTTTTATGAATGTTCTAGTCAAAATCTTTTGTGGAGTTTCTTGTAAACGAGCCTCTGGCTCAAAGGTTGTAATTCGATTTATACAATAAATAAATAAAAAAATCGGATGGTTGAGGAAGTTAAATTATGATATACTAATTCTTCAGCATTATCCCCAGTTATGTAATAAATATTATAAGGGAACCATAGCTGTTTTCTTTTGTTGCCTAAAATTTTACCTATGGCAGGCAAGATGTCAATGGGTGTTATATCTCAGATTCTGTATGATATCATTGTTATCAGTCCTTTGTAAACTAAAGAGGGTTATTTATATATAGTGATTGGGTTTGTATGGTGGATTATTTTTATATTTGTATTTGTAAATTCAATTTTCATATTTTGTATGGTGCCCAGAGCCTCTGGGATTGGATGCCAGAAAAATAAAATTTGCCTTGCCTTGACTTGCCTTGCCTGATGTCCTGTGAAACATTAAGGGCAGAATTCACAAAAGATTTGCACTCAGTCCAACTCGGATGCCCTGGTACATGTGAGATGCAACAAGTGCTAACTGTGGTGTTCAAAGAAGATGCGCTGGGCAATGCCCAGCCCTGGATGTCTAGTGCAACCCCTGGTTAGCTGGGAAACCAATGGGGCAGTGCATTCCATGATGCACTGTGCCCAAATATGCCATTCAGATCCATCAACATGCAAATGGGGCCATTAGGCATGCAAAGGTGCAATGGGGCCATTTGCAAGTCATTATAGCCCCCAATTGCATGCGCTATGCAGGGCTGTGCCTGTGAATGTGCAGGCATCCTGCATGTGTGGCAGTATAACAGCAGTCCCAACACACCTGTCAGATCAGTACCATCCCCCCACTCCTGCCTGAGGCTCTGTTAAGATGCGCTGACTGTAGCCAGTAGCGGTTGAAACCATGAATCCCCCTCCCTGCCCGAAGCTCTGTTATTATGCTGCTCACTGCAGCAGAATTGTAAAATGCACTGCCCTCTCTCCCCACCCTTATCCAATCGCAGGGGCCTAGAGCCTCCATGACATCCCTGGTGGTCAGTGGACTCCCACTAACTCAGGCACCCTCACCCCACCTGACTCCCCCTCACAGCTGGTCCCATAGTTCAGCGGACAGCACACCCACACACCACCATGGCTGCCTGCGACAGAGTTGTCTGTGAATGACAGCTACAGTAGTACTGTGAGCCCATTGGTGGACCCTGTTGACCAATGGGCTTGCAGTGTGTACTGTGCTCTGTCATTCACACAGCTGTGAATGACAGAGTACAGCACACACAAGCACATTGGTCAACAGGGTCCACCGATGGGCTTACAGTTCTACTGTAGCTGTCATTCACGACAGCTCTGTCGGTGGGCAGCCATGGTGGTATGTGATGGGTTGAGCTGCTCGCTGATGGTGAGATTATGCTGCAACGGGGTGCAGGGTGGGTTGGGGTGCCTGAGTGGGTGGGGAGGAGAGGTCTGCTGGGCTACCGGTAGGAGGGTCATTTGAGGCAGTTACTGGTGCATCCGTGTCGGGTGGGAGGGTGGGTTCAGGTTATTCTGCGTTGTCACTGCAGGCAGTGACAGTCTTCTGGGCATGCGAGCATGGGGGTCTTCTTTGCACCATAATCACCACAGGCAGCAGTCTTCGGGGATGCCGGCGGAGGGGGCACAATGGACTGCCAGGATGGGCAGGCTGCTGTGCTTCTGTCTGCAGTATGGCAGCCTGTCTGTGGGTGGCAGTCCACATAAGTCTACTCATTTTAGATTTATCTTTGGGAGGTGCATCTCGGACTTGCCCCAGGATGTGCCTCCAAGTTGAGCTGTTAATGGGGCTGCACACCATATGCATAGGCATGCCCCTTCACAGCCTCTCCAGATGCACCACATATCATTATGGGTGGTATCGCGGTGCATCTGTGATGTGTTGGCACATCAGCGATGCACCGGCACGTTGGCCCTCTTCCTGAATCATGCCAAAGCGCCAAGTCGGGATACACCGGCACATCTCGGATGCGCTGAGCACATCCTTTGTGAATCCTGGCCTTAGCATTTTAGTACAACAAGCTATGAATTCAGTTTATATAAAATATAAAGATCTTCACACTTCAAATAAGGTGTTTAAGTGGTGGAAAGGATTTACATTGTTTATTAAGTGTAAATGAATTCTGTTAGGATCAAAGGGAGTAAATATGTTTTGGAACAGTGTCTAGTAATTAAATTAAAAATGATGAAAGGTGGGTTGGTTATGAAAAGGGAATATGGTGATACTAGAAAACTATAATTTATACCTTTGTATTACATTTCATATAATTTTGTGTCGTTCTTTTTTTCTCTCTCCTCGTTTCTTTATTAATTGTTCAACAGATGTAGCCTGTTTTTGTTGATGGTATTTACAATAAAAATTCCCTACTGTTTTTGAGAAGTGCCCTAGAATCTTTAACATCCACCTGAACTACCACCAGAACAGGCAGAAGAGACCTCGGTTTAATGTCTCATCAAAAGCGGCACCCCAGTACAGTACCCCTCATGCTGCACTACATTGTCAGTATTGAGATTTAACCCAAGTGCCTGTGTGTGTGTGTGTGTGGAGGGTGGGGTCCGCTTTATTTAGTTTAAAGTGATGGTTTTGTTTTGTCTAGTGCAGTAGTTCTCAAATGTTGTCATAGTGACTAGTGAAGCACTGCTGTGTGGGGAGGGTGCTGTTTCAGATACCAAGGCATCCCAGACAGAACAGTAAAACTGAGTGTTCTTTTCAGTGAGCTCTAGTTGTGTGCAGCAGATATCTCATATTTGTTTTCCCAAGTCTTTCTTGTAAATTAGTTTTTATCTGTGGTCTGTGATTTCTTTTTATTGCTGTAGTACAGTTTGGTATAGTTAAGTGAAGAACTGTATCAGTCTCTTTCTATATTAGTGGTAGTTATTTTGTTTAGTTTTAAAGTGATGATGTTCTGTCACTTACAGTAAACTGTTAACTACCCCTGTCATGTGTGTCTTGTAAATTCCCATCATTTTGTAAAAAATAAATAAATAAATAAAATTTGGGTGGTTTACTTAACTACTGATAGTGAAGTAAACTGTTCTGTTCAGATCACACTGCTAATCCCTTGGGGAGGTGTTGTCTGCTGCTTCTATTTAGTTGTACTGCAGGGTTTCATTAATTTTTCTTCTTTGCAATATTATATGAACATATGAACATATGAATCTGTCAGCAGAAACAGGCCATATGGTTTATCAAGTTAGTCTGCTTGAATGCACAGCTAGCACCCTTATATTGGAGCTGCCCCATCCTCCTCATCTCCCTCATCTTTACCCTTCCTTGCACCTTGTCCCATGCCTTTTAAAACTGCCCACTGTGCTACAGGATACCACCTCCTTGGGTAGAGTGTTCCATTTCTCCACCACCTCTCTGTGAAAAATGCCTCCTCATCTCTCTATCCGATGTCTTCCACCCCCAACCTGAGACCATGCCTTCTAGTGTCCTTTCCTCTCCTCAGCTAAAATATCCGTTCTGTGCCCATTTGTTAATCCCTTCAAATATTTGAAGGTCTGAATCATATCCCCCAATCCCTCCTCTCCTCCAGAGTGCACATATTCAACTCAGTCAGCCTGTCCTCATAGGTTTTGCCCTGCAGCCCCTGCATCATCTTAGTTGCCCTATGCTGCACCCCATCCAGCAATCTGAAATCCTTCTTCAGAAAGTGCATAAGAACTGCATGCAGTACTCCAAATGTGGCCTGACTAGTGACCTGTACATATAGGATGACTGGGAAGAGATGTTCGACCAAAAGGAGAGTGCCAGGGAGGCAGCAAAAAGTGCATAAGTTCTGTGGGCAAAAGGCTATTGCAGCTAAAACAAGCATTTGTCAATGCCGAATGTTGCTTGCTTCTATGTGCTGTTTAGGTATTTGGAAGTCATTGGAGTGCAAATATTGAAAATTTGCGAACTTACGAGCCTCGTAGGAACTGATAGCATTACGCTAAATAAAACAGTCATTTTAGGAATTTTTCACCAAATTTTTCAACATAGCCATTTTAAGACCTCTGGTCATGAACAGTGTCACTGTGATTTTGTTAATGTGTCCCATACATTGAGTTTGACACGACTGCGCCATTGTGTGCTACATGGGCGAAACACGTTTTGGGCAGGATGTGAAAAATGACAGCTGTACTGCTCATAAGGAGGTGGTAAAATGGCAATGTTGAAAAATCTGGAGTGGAAATATTGAAAATTCGCCAAACCTCACAGTGCATGGGAACTGCGCAACACCGCTCGTAAAACATTTTTAGTAATTTTTTCACCAAATTTTCAACATAGCCATTTTAAGACCTCTGTTAATGAACAGTGTCATGGTGATTTTCTTAATGTGTCCCATACATTGATTTCGTGATACCGACTGTGCCATTGTGTGCTATGGGCGGAAACACGTTTTGGGCAGGATGTGAAAAATGACAGCTGTACTGCTCATAAGGAGGTGTGGTAAAATGACAATGTTGAAATTCTGGAGTGAAAATATTGAAAATTTGCGAACTTCTGAGCCTGCGTAGGAACTATGCATAGCTAACGCTGTAAAACAGTCATTTTAGGAATTTTTCACCAAATTTTCAACATAGCCATTTTAAGATCTCTGCTCATGAACAGTGTCACTGTGATTTTCTTAATTTGTCCCGTACATTAATTTCGCACACCGACTCGCCATTCTACGCTACATGGGCAGAAACACATTTTGAGTGAGATGTGAAAATGACAGCTGTACTACTCATAAGAAGGTGTGGTAAAATGGCAATGTTGAAAATCTGGGTGAAAATATTGAAATTTCCACGAACTTACGAGCCTGCGTAGGAACTGCGCAATGCATGCTCAATAAAACAGTCATTTTTGAATTTTGGCACAAATTTTCAACATGGGGTTTTGGGACCCCTTCTCATGAATGATGTCACTGTCATGGTGATATTCGGGCCCAAGGGTGATTTCACAGTCACTGCGCGAAATCACCCTTGAGACCGAATAATACCATGACAGTGACATCATTCATGAGAAGGGGTCCCAAAACCCCATGTTGAAAATTTGAAAATTCCAGAAATGCCTGAAATATGCAACAGTTGAAACCCCCATCTAGCCCATTATACAGCTTACCAGCATTTCCTCAGTTAAGTCGGCTTTGAAGAGTGCAGACATTCCCGATCCACGAAGATCGTCGCACGGGTCAGAGAGTGAAAGTATGGGGTGAGGGGTGTAGAAACTGGAGTGCGCAGTGGGTGGGTGCTGGATGTGGGAGGGGTCGGGAGATGCACAGCGGGACCGTTTTGTCTTACAGGTAACAAAAAAAAAAAAGGCGTCGTGGGACCATTTGCCATGCTGGGGTGGGCTCCCAGCGTGGCACAAGGATGGGGGCATTCAGCTGACGGGATTGGGCACCCTGTCGGCCATGGAATTTATTGCCACGCTGGGGTGGGCTCCCAGAGCTCTAACCATTAAGCTACAGGCTCACTGGTCAAAGTGTCTGAGGAATTTCCTTACAGCCACACACACTCCTTTCTCTAGTGTTGTCAATTGTGTAACTAGGAACCAATGTTAGAAATACCACTTCTCTCAGTGCAGTTAAACCCTGCAAGGTATACATATTTTTAAATCAAGGATGAAAATGAGAAAGGAAAATGTGGCCTACTGGGATTTGAACCTCACATATCTGGTATGCTGTTACACTGCTCTAACCATTAAGCTCACAGGCTCACTGGTCAAATCATCTGAGCAATTTCCTTACAGTATTTCTAACATTGGTTCCTAGTTGCATAATTGCGGCACTAGAGAAAAAGTGTGTGTGGCTGTAAGGAAATTCCTCAGACGTTTGACCAGTGAGCCTGTGGCTTAATGGTCAGATGCTGAACGGCATACCAGAGATCTGAGGTTCATATCCCAGTCAGCCACATTTTTCCTTTCTCATTTCCGTCCTAGATTTAAAAATATGTATGCCTTGCAGGGGTTAAACTGCACTGAGAGAAGTGGCATTTCTAACTACTAGATAGTATAAAGTTGTGAATTGATTCATGATGGTGAAATTGGTGTATTCGCTGAACTACACCAGTAAATTAAAACTTCACAAGAGAGTTATGAAAGGAAACTGTAAACTACATATTTTAGGTCAGATTATTATGTATTTGAGTTATACAATATTAATTTACTAGTTGTAGCTTTCAAACCTGCTGTTCATTTAATGATTGAATTGTTTCCCTTTAATTTCAAATGCTGCCTTCATTGCTGTCATAGGCAATTGTGAAGTCATCAGGAGTGTGAAGGCTGTTCTCAGATTAGTTAAGCACTTCATTGTGATGAAACTAACCTTCAAGATATCAATTATGATAAAACCAACAGCAAGATATCCTGTTAGCTACAAGGATATCACATATCTTGTCATTTTATCTTCATTGGTATATATAGATCTGATTTATAGTATTTAGTAAGGCAGTCTGGGTGGGGCTGCACTGGGTAGCAGTGCCTGGTAAAAGTACTTAGAAACTTCAAGGCATAAGGATAATCGACTCTCAAGGCAAAGATTCCATAGGATCTTATGATTAAGCTAAGGGACTTGAAATGTATTAGGAAGACTTCCTGTTTTGTCACCAGGGAGGGCCTGCTTGAAGGAGAGTCTTTCATGTGTGTCTGCACTGTGTTTGCACATTTCAAAGAATAAAGAAAGCACTTCTGGACACAAAGAAATTGACTCCAAGTAAGTTCTTTCACACTAACATTATACAGAGGTGAGATCTTTGCCTTGAATGCCGGTTATCCTTGTGACTTGAGGTATCTGATTTATAGTACCTCTCCCAGTATTTATGTCTGGCACACTATATGTCAGCCCCAACTTTGTTAAGCACTTCTTACAAATTCCATTCATTATGTCTAAGAGATACCACATATTCCTTGCTGCCTGTAAAAGGACTGTATAGCTGGTCATGATCACATGATATGTGTATGGTGTGCCCTACCGCAACACAAAATCTTCAAGAACTGGACTCCATGTTGGGATTTTGCTTAGCTCCTACCTCTAAGTCCCTAAAGTACTAAAGTATCTCAGTAAATGTTTCCACATGTATTCTCTCCATAAATGTGAGGACATGATCTTAGGCTCACCTCACAAGCCAGTGCTGTTGTGCATATATAAATGTAAGCTCCACTTTCCATTTCTGTTTAACATAATAGGTTGTAACTGGTTGTGTATCCTGCAAGGATTTATATATGATAATTGTGAGACATCTGGTGCTAGTTTTCAAATAATCAAACATTTGAATGAGTGGAGGGGCTGTTCCCAACTATCAGAGCAATAGATCTAGAAAATGTAAAAATCCCTAGTTTGTAAACATCTTAAATTGACCCTGTTCTATTAGCCAAAGTCCTGCTGGAACTCAGCAAAGGGCAGCACCATGTAGAATAAAGTTTTAAATAACTTTCAGTTCAAAACTCAGCTTCAGGTCAAGTCAGTCCACTTATGAGAGGGATGGCCAGTTAAACTTGCTTTGAATCTGAGTAGATCTGAAACACTGAGTTACCTGAGCCGAAAATCCAAATTTTGACTGTTTGGCCTGAGAACTCTAGGTAGCTTTTGGTATTAACAAATCTTAATTAATAATGTTAAACATGTTTTCTTAGTAGGTAAAAAATGTATTCTTTTATAGTCAGAAAAGATCCCTGTAGTGATACTTGAGTTCTGATTCTCTCTAAAAAGTCTGAGAAGCATATTTGGATTCACATTTGGAATTCAAATGATCAGATTCAAATTAACTTGTTCATCAGAAGTAAATCAGAATCAGATTAAGGTACTCTCAAATGCTAGTTTAAAAAATGATAGATAAAATGTATCACTCACAGTATATTCATTGTTTATTCAAATCCAACTAACTCAGAACCTAACCTGGATGTCTGCTACTGTCCATCTTTAATCTAAAATTAAGCAAACCCAAAAGTCAGTACTCCAGTAGTTTTTGTGTGTGGTAAATTTATTTAGCAATGTTGTGATGAATTTGCCTGCCATGATGATGATGTTGCACCTTAGCTCTTCAAGCCGATGAACCTCTTCCTCAGGAGGGTGTGTCCTGAAATTGCACTGAGTTCACTATAAACTGTATGTCTAGACTTATGATGTAAAACTCCTTGGTATGCCATAATGCCTAGGGGTCAATCATCCTAATTGTTACAGATGAGATAAAAGAGTTATGTGATGTTACAGATGCAATGCTGATATGACAGAGGTGTGGGAGACATATGTGACAACCATGGTCAATAATGCAATTGATTTCTTAAATTAAGAAACAGTATACCCCAAGTAGCTGATAATGGGGATATTTGTTACTTATTTTAGTTCCACATACCACTGTTAGTAATGTCCTTGCAAAAATACTTGATTCTGTAGAGTGGATAATTGAAAATGTTAAGATGCAGAGGGAGTTGTAAAGGTAAGATGGCATCAAAGTCCTGAGGATAATAATTACTTTCTATAATGAGGATTAAATATATATATATATATATATATATATATATAGTGGACTCAGACAGAATATACAAGACTAAGTGCAACCAACATTTGGATAATTACAGAACATCACTATAGAGCAAATTTTTTATCTGTACTGTGAATCGTGCTAAATACATTGATATTTAAATAATATAGAACAAAATTATATAATTAGAAAATGTAAGCTGTTCACATGCCTATAGGCTCAAAATATCATGATATGCTACTAGGATAAATACAATTAGTGCCAGTGCTACAGTATATGTGGCCTGATTCTGTTTGAATTGTTGTAAAGTGAGCCCAGCCTACCAAGGTTTCCTTAATTTTGGGGGCAATTTCAATGGTATGAAAACCTAGTTGCAATTATGAACACACACATATTGATTTCAAAATGTAAAACTAGTGATGTGCAATGCCAAAACAAAATATATGACTTGAAAAATGGTTGAAATTGGGGTAGGGTACACCTAGTACGATGGGAAAGTAATGTTGTGAAAGGGGAACTGAATTATAGAAAGATCACTACTAGTCAAACAACAGGTATTTATATTTGCTTAATTTATTTGTTACAAAATCACTGAGAAAATTTAGAGATGAGAAGAAAACTAGTAGATAAACGGAACTGGAAGACCTAGATAATTTAGGGCAGACTGGGTGGGCTAGGAGGTCCTTTTCTGCCGATAGCTTCTATGTTTCTGTGTTAATGAAATAGGTGACAGTGAAGACCTGCAAAAATAGCTTGTTGCCCAAATGTTATAGTGTGATCTGAAGAAAAGGAGACAAAAGGACAAGATTAGAGACACAACAATAATTCCCTGCTATGCAATGACACTTTTCATTAAACAAAGGGATATTCAGATATTTGAAGATAAACTGTAAATGTAGGATCACAGAGAGTATAGGAAAACAGTAGCCTATTTACAGAAAGGGTACTCAGTCCATTTGGCCATCAAATCCATTTGGCTTCAGTGCTCTCAATTTAAAAATCCATTGTGAGTCACTTTCAAACAATGCTTTCACATGATCTCCACCTTGGAGATCTTGAGGGATCACTTCAATGCACATGAATTTGATGTCAGATCCATCGCCACTGTGTACCTCCTCAATGTGAGGTATCGGCAGATGGTCCTTTAATTAATAGCCCTGTGGTGTTCATTAATACATTCTTTAAATTTTCTCACTGAGTGGCTAAGATAAACTTTGTTGCACGGGCACCACAGGGTATAGATGAGAAATGGCATGGAGCAGGTTATGAACTGACAAATTTCTACAGTTCAGTACTCCTCTTGCCCCTAGGATTTGGAAACTTTGCCCTGTTGTCAGAATTTGCACATTTTTGTACTAAAAAATCATGCAGTTTCGTGGAAGCCACATAGTATGTGATTTTTGGCAGATCCACTATCTCCATTTTTGTTTGTTTTACTTACAGTTTGAGCCTACCTCTTAAAAGCAAATGGCACAAAGTGTAAAACAACAGTAATGTATGCCCTAAGTCTGTTATGTACATTTTGTGTGCATCATTAACAACTATTTAACAGCAACAAACAGAATGCATATAAATTTATTTTAAAAGTCATTTTGCAGAACCCATTGTCCTTATTGGATTGCTGACACACTTTGTGGCTGCTGCAGATGGCCATGATTTAAACACCCCAATGCATATCAGCTATGATGATGATGATGATGACTATTTCCTATCCAAAGCAAAAATGTCAGCTTCATCAGCATGATCCATGTCACTTATCAGCCCGTCTGACCTTGTGGACATCTTGGAAGTCTAGCTGGTTTCCAACACTGAGAGCTCTTGTCACAGTTGTAAATATTACGACTCCAGTGTGTCATGTATGGCCAGGGTTGCAGCCCTTACCTGTAAGGTTCCAAGACATGTCATAACCATACAGAAGAAAGGGGCAGGGGTCAACATACTTTAAATATGGTGACCCTCTTCAAACCTGGTCACAAATTTTAGTGATACCCTTTACCTGTTGAACTGCTATTGGGAGGTGATGGGAGCATCTTAAGGTAAGTTGTGACTGGGAAAGGTGAGTGTTGAAGGACCAGCAGTGGAATGGACCAGTGCGATGGAAAGGGATCCACTGGGTACCAAGGGTGCTGAGACTCTTGTGAGCAGGGAGGGCCACTGGACCACCTGGAAGGATGTGCTGGTTACAAGAAATTTTGAGCACATACTGTGCCATCCCAGAAGCTGGCCTCAAGTAAGGGTGGTGTGTGTGTGTGTGTGTGTGTGTGTGTGTGTGTGTGTGTGTGTGCAGGGCACCTTCTGTGGCTGCACTGGTCTGCACAAGCTTGGAGCATGGTATAACACATACAATTACCACTGTGCCATGGTGCAATCCTATCAGTTTTAACCAGCATGTTGGTAGGCACAAAGCCTGTTAGCACCCACTAACTTCTGTTTGACTGATTTGATTGCAAGTTAGTTGCAGGAAGGTCTCACCTCTCTTGTGATTAAAAATGTGCCTTTTGTATGGTCCTAACATGTTGAGGTGTAATGGGGCAACAAGTTTGCACCTTAAGACTTATAATGAGAATGGGCCTTGATTTTTTCATTTGTAAACCACTGCACTTCATCTGTTCTTTTCAGCAATGGCAGGATCTGTAGGGGAATCATTCAAGGAGTTACCAAGTGTTTCAGCTGAGATCCATATGTTTGTAATTTTACACCTTTGGTTGCAGTTGTGACCCATTTGGTTATAAAATGGTCCTCTATAGTCCAGAATCATATGACTGTAGGTGTATCTTCTATAATTGTAATAATTATACTTGTCATTTTAATATCTATAGTATAATGAAGTTGCAATCCTTATGAATATAGAGTGCCCGTAAGGTTGTACAGTAGCTACAACCCCTTAGATTATTGTTGTAACCCCTATGATTGTGGTTTTTACCCCTAAGATTGTAGTTACCTCTATGACTGTAGTTGTGACCTTTGTGATTGTTATTGTAACTGCTATGATTGTACCTGTGAAATTATGATTGCTATAGCTACTGTGGCTGTAGTTGAACCTTCTATGACTGTCATTGCATGATTGCAGCTGTGCAATTATTGTTGCAACCCCTATGATTGCCGTTGTAACCTCTATGATTGTAGCTGTGACCACAATGATTGTTGTTTTGTTGCAACCCCTATAATTGTAGACGATTTCCTCTGATTGTTTTTTTCCCAGTGGCTACAGATGTAACTCTTATGATTATAGGTGTAAAACTAATATAGTAAATAACCTTGCACCTCCCTTGATCAAGTACAATCCATCAAATACCTAGGGGTTACCCTTGATAGCAGCCTATCCTTCTCCAGCCACATCAACAATGTCACCAAAGCCATCAATGCCAGACTTGCTCTGCTGCAAAGACACAAGCACTGCCTTACCAACAAGGCACTTTGGACTGCAGTACACAGCTCTGCCATCTCCATAATTGACTATGAGCTAGTTGTCTATGGTGCTGCATCTGACACTACCCTTAAAAGGGTACTAGTTGCCTTAAACAAAGCCTGTAGGCTTGTGTCTGGACCCCAAAGCTTACAGACACATGACCTGTGTGTCAAAATGGGATGGCTGCATCTAATGAGTAGATTGAAATACCAGACCTGCCTGCTAGCCAAGAAAGCTACACTGGGCCACATCCCGCTGTGGGTCCAGGACCTACTGTGCCACACCACCAACCCACATCACCCCAGAGATTCTAGCAGCCATAAGTACAAGATCCCTTTCTGATGTACCTCACAGGGACAATGGTCTTTGCATACCATGCCCCTAGATGGCTCAACTCACTCCAAGGCAACATCATGTTAGAATCCAAACTAGGCCCCTTCAAGCAAAAACTTTGGGAACACCTTACTCGACAAGTGGCGCTGACTGCCCTCTTAGTTATGATAGCTAACTGCCTTATGCACCTATCAGTGACTAGTTCAGGTACAACTAGCACTTTTCTGTCTGGTTCCCACCTTCTTCGCTACTAACACAACTCCTTCTTAGCACCTGTCTGTTTCTCACTGCCCTCCTACTGCTAACTAATCCCTCCTTGACTTCCTCCCACCCCTCCTCGTCATCTGTGTTCCAGGACGATGCCTCTGCAGCTGATTTTCTGTTTGTACTGGCACCCTGCAATCCATTAATCCTGTTGTCTGTATCCTGAGAATTGTTAGCACTTACCTCCTAGGCACTAATATGTTGGCACCCTTTGTATCTTATGCAACTTGACCCTGTATCCCCTTGACAGTCTGTGTTTACATTATTCTTCCTCATCTTATTCCTAAGGACAACTACTCAGATTTGTGTGTTATACACAATACTTTTTTTCTCCTCTGTTTAAGTCACCAGGTAACCAAACTGATTGCACTTGTATTATGTCATTTTCTTTTTTTTCCTCTCACTGGATGTGGAACCTTTGTAAAAGAGCTCCCAGCTCAAAGGTGTATTGTAATCCAAGATCTTAATAAATACATCCCCTATGATTGCTGTTGTGGCAACTATGATCATTGCAACCCACAAATAAAGTCCATGATACTCACTTCCAACACCACAAAAGTGGAGTCCACACAAAAATGTTTATGCTATTGACTTCTTTTATTCCAATGCAGTTAAAAGTTGTGTTCCACAGCACGGTGGGACCAACACACCTAACTTTCCTCCTGTACTCTGGCTTTGTCACGCATCAGAATAAAAGGGAAGTCAACAGCATAAACATGTTTAGTGTGGACTCCACTTTTGCGTTGGAGGTGGTGTCGAGTCACAGTAGCGTACAGCAAAATGGTGAGACAAAAATAGTGAGAGCAAAATAGCAAGAGGAAGAAAAGTGCCATGGAAATACAGCAGATGGCATTTCAGGGAATGGTGGAAGCTTGTAGGTATGAATATGTGTCTGTAGCAGTCATCCTGTCTCTGTAGTCCAACCTCCTCAGGCGTGTGCACTTAATAACCTGGTGCAGAGCGAGGGTTGCTAGCACCAAATTCCAAAACTATAATTCAGAATGAGCTCTGCACTCTCGTATAATGAACCACCAACCTCTAATTCAGTTCAGTTATGGAGGAACCCTGAGGAAGACTACACCCGTGGTCGAAACACTGGGAAGTAGTGATTGATGATGGATGCACTGTTGGTGTAAAGGAGCAGTACGTTGTTTGTGAACCCAAAGAACCGAATAACTACTTTTGATTATTCAAACTGAACTAGAGATTGGTGGTTCATTGTACGAGAGTGCAGAGCTCATTTTGGATTATAATCTTGGCTCTGTAGCCTAGCGGTCTTGGTCACTGTATTTGGTGCTGTAGACCTGGGTTACAAATTGTGGGAGGTATATATTTTTTTCTGTTATCGCCCAGTGCACTTTGTCCTCCCTTCCCTCAACTAGCATACCCCACCCCACAGAGACAAAATATTGAATGTCGCCCTCCCCAACTATTGCTTTCAGGTGGTGACTGCACCATACCGGAGGATGTTTATGTTGGGGGTGTGGGGCAGAGCTCCATATTACATTTCTTAATATGTGAGACACTTGTTGTTTCTCTACCTTTCCAGTGGGTCTCTGCAGTGTTATGTTCTGGGACTTCTTTTTTCTCACTGACATTGTCAGCACTGTTTTTACTGTCACTATTTTGCCCTTGCTGTTATGACCTAGTACTATTGGAGGTGAGTGCAGCTACTGTATTTGCTGATTCCGTGTGTCACTGGCACCAAGCCTTTGGAGTGCCTCTACTTGGACATTGTTGTAACTCCTATATTTGTAGTGGGCAGTCCCATTCTAACATACTAAGATGCCAGCAGAGTAGGCAAAGGTCTATCAAGTCTGCTCAACAGCAGCACATGGTCAAGACACTGGTTCTGCCCCCCATATCATACATATAACTCAGATTCTAATCAGATTCAGATTCTGAAATCTACAAATGTGAGTTCAAATCCAGTACCAGTATTTGTATATAATTTCACGTGGCAGAGATCTCAAAGTGGTGTGAAGTCCACCCAAACAACAGGCCACTGTAGAAAGTATGTAATAAGTACTAGTAGTTCTAGGACTTCTTTCCAAGTAGTCAAATGATGGCTGGATTAAGGTTTGAGCTTAGATGTTGGTTAAATCATGGATTTGTAAATTGATTTTAAATACTACTCACATGCTGTTGTAAAGCACTTTTCCCACTGCTGCAGCCTACTACCAGTAGCTGTCACTGTGCTGCTGCTTGTTGAACCACATAAGGAAGGTACTTTGTTTACTAGATAGCCCCAAACTGGGGATGCTAAACACCATGCCATCAGACTGCTGCTTAGAGCAGCATCACATAGAAAAGATTTTGATTTTGCAGCAACCCAAAGCCTCGAAACCGGTCATGCTACACATTAACAAAGGTGGCCGTGATGTTGCCAAACACAAACTGGCGAGACCAAATGTTGGAGGGAATTACAGCGAGGATGAAATGGCAACAAATGTTTTACTCCTTCCCAGGTGCTACGACCTCAGAGTTGGTTAATTGCGCAAGAAGGGGGCAAACTCACCGAAAAATAACTCAAGTCACCATTTGTGTCCTTATCAAAATTTCATTGTGATTCAGGGCTCGCCATTTTGGAGTCACCCTTATCACAGAACCATTAACCATCCACCCACCAGCCACTGCCATTTAGAGTAGCAAATGACCCAGCCAAGCTGGTACTCATAAGTTGAGGAGCTCTGCCAGCAGCATGTACATTCAAGCAGCAACACACAGTGCTGGTGTTATGGCAGATTTGGTCTTCCATCAGGCTATATCACAGCAGAACTCTATCCTACTAGCCTACCCATAATTCCTACCTACTACATCTGTGTTAGAAGTGGCATCTATTGTACTGAATTTGGATCAGATTTCAGATTAGGACAACTTATGACTGTAGTTGAAATCATTATGATTGCAACTGTAACCCCTATGATTATACTTTTGATCCCTATGATCATTGTTGTAACATCAATGATTGTAATTGTGACCACTGTGATCATCCTTTGCAGGAGCCCAAACTCCCCGATTCACAAGTGGAAATGAGCTTTGGCTCAGTGTGACTTTCCCAATTACCAATGTAACTGGATTGCCATGTAACTTACGCTTACTACCCCTGCCTTGTGGGCTCAACAAGGTTGCGGGGCCTGAGTTCTGGTTCTGGTGGAAAAGTGGGGTTCTTTCCCATATACTGTATAGAGTAAATAGTGCGTGCCTCCACCCAGAGTATGCCTTCACACAGGACAAAACTGGGGAAGCTGGAAGGGGAGTCAGCAGAAGGGGTGATAAATCAGATGGATGGGCAAGGGTGTGGAGCAGCTGCAGTGGATCAGACTGGGAGCTACGCGACTAGCAGACTCTACAGACCATATGGCCTGTATCTGCTGGCATTTTTATGCTGCTTGCATGCATGTGCAAGAAACATAGTGCCATCATTGGAGATTTCGAGGTGTGTCACCTCCTCCTCCAATTCAGTCAGTGTGCTGTGCAGGCAGCCCTGCTACATACATTTTGGAGCTGTGTATGACAGCCCAAAATGCAATAAAGCAGTTGAAAGGGGGAGCTACGCCCAGTGAGCACTGATAAGATATCGCTGCTCACGCCGCAGCTCCCTCCCCGCAGGCGGCGACGCGCCTCAAGACGCACTGTATAGCCGACGGGTGCCCAATCCCTGTCGGCTGAGCTGCATCCCTGCCCCCAGTAGTAGGTGGCACGCTGGGAGCCCACCCCAGCGTGGCAAGCAGTCCTTTCCAACGGGGTGCCCAATCCCCGTCGGCTGAACTACCCCCGTCTTGTGCCACGCTGGGAGCCCACCCCAGCGTGGCAATCACTCTCCATGGCTGACGGGGTGCCCAATCCCCCATCGGCTGAATGCCCCCCTAATATTCTTGTGCTATACGCTGGGAGCCCACCCCAGCGGGCAAATGGTCCCACCGACGTCTTTTTTTTTTTTAACCTGTAAAACAAAACGGTTCCGCGGCGCCTCCCAACCCCTCCCACAACCCGCACTCACCCACTGCGCACTCCAGCCTCCCCCACACCTCCCACACCCCATACTTACTCGGACTCTGGCGCCAAGATCTTCGTGGACCGGAACACGTTTGCACTCTTCAAAGCCGACCGCGAACTGAGGAAATGCCGTAAGCTGTATAATGGACTAGATAGGGGTTTCAACTTTGTTGCACATCTCAGGTATTTTTGGAATTTTACAATTTCAACATCAGGTTTTGGGACCCCTTCTCATGAATGATGTTACTGTCATGGCGTTATTCGGACCGAAGGTGATTTCGGCGCAGTGACTGCGAATCACCCTTCGGGCCTGAATACCACCATGACAGTGACATCATTCATGAGAAGGGGTCCCAAAACCCCATGTTGGAAAATTTGGTGCCAAAATTCCAAAATGACTGTTTTACTGGGCTGCTGCGCAGTTCCTAGCGAGGCCTCGTAAGTTCGTGAAATGTCAATATTTTCACTCCAGATTTTCAACATTGCCATTTTATCACACCTTCTTATGAGTAGTATAGCTGTCATTTTCACATTTCACCTAAAATGTGTTTCTGCCCTATGTAGCGCAGAATGGCGCAGTCGGTGTGTGAAATCAATGTATGGGACAAATTAAGAAAATCACAGTGTCACTGTTCATGAGCAGAGTTTAAATGGCTATGTTGAAAATTTGGTGAAAATTCCTAAAATGACTGTTTATGAGCGTCAAGCGCGCAGTTCCTACGCACGCTCGTAAGTTTGCAAATTTTCAATATTTTCACCCAGATTTTCAACATTGCCATTTTACCACACCTCCTTATGAGCAGTAAGATGTCATTTTCACATCCTGCCCAAAACGTGTTTCCGCCATGTAGCACAGAATGGCGAGTCGGTGTGCAAACTCAATGTATGGGACACATTAACAAAATCACAGTGACACTGTTCATGAGCAGAGGTCTTAAAATGACTATGTTGAAAATTTGTGAAAAATTCCTAAAACGACTGTTTTGACGTAGCGTTCGCAGTTCCTACACACGCTTGTAAGTTCGCAAATTTTCAATATTTGCACCCAATGACTTCCAAATACCTAAACAGCACATAGAAGCAAGCAACATTCGGCATTGACAAATGCTTGTTATATATTCATATAGTGGGCTGATTGTGTAGCACACCCCGGATGCTGTACTTACCCACCTCCCCTCACAGTCTACTCCCTACATAAAATACCACTTTAAACTGTAATACCTGAAATCGCATGCATTAAAGGCTGTAGATAATAATATGCTAACAGACAGTATTAACAACAACAAAAGATTTATTGAATAGGAAGGGAAGAAAAAGGGATGCATGAATAAATAACTGTTTGGGATGAAATTTGATGTAACCGTAATAATGGCATACACAGAAACATTAACAGTGCCCACCCCCAACAGCAACACCTCAACAGCAAACCCACCTCCCCACTGATACCAGTGCCCCCAAAAGTCAGTCTGGGTACTCAGGTAGAGATGTTCGGGCATGTATGGTGCAGGTGGGTGGCCGTCATTGGTGTACTTTTAAATGTAACAAACTGGGACTTGAGATTAATTTCATTTACACTCCCCAGGTCAGGGCAGGCCCTGTGGTTACTCATGGCTCTGTAGCAAGGTCTCACAGGGTCTGATAATAACAGCAGGTCAGTCAATCGAGCTGGGGGCCTCGAGCTATACAAACAAGATAGCCACTTCCTTGGCTGTGGCAGACTTGCTAGTAGCTTTTCACCTTCAGGCAGTTTGTCACCTTCTGCAGAGAGCTGATCACGGATGCCAGAACAGGCCAGTTCTGGGGACCACGGTCACATGCCTACCTCACACATCCAGGCCTCTAACCTTGGAGGAAAATGATGAGTAATGCCTTGTTGTAACACTACCTGGCCGATTCCTCAGACCGTCCTGGCTGGCAGAACTCTTCCTGGAGCTCAGGATTAACACTTCTTCTCCTCCTCTCCACAGCTGGCAGATGTTAATGCCTCTAGAAACCAGTCCTGCTCACCCCTCAGGCTAGGGGTAGCAAAATGTCTATCAGGCAATTCTCAATGGCAGGTTCAAATCATAAACATCTATTCTGGCTTCCAGATGGATTTCCCAGGTGAAGGGAAATTTCTGTAGATATTCTGGTTGTAGGCCCAGGCTACACTTCAGGCCTTTGGCAGGAATCAGTCCAACCCTCCTTATGTGCTGAGGGCTTCACCAGATGCTGCAGAGATTTAACCAAACCCAGCTTCCCATCTTTTGATCTGGCTTTCCACATACAGTAGCAGAAGCTTAAAACAAGTCTTAGGGTGACTTTCAGCTTCTTTTTCTTGGTTCTCTCAGCGTTCCCCTGTTTCACGCAGAGTACCTCAGGCAGGACTGCTTCGAGCTGTGTTCTCCCCAATGTCTGGGAAGAAAAGAACAGCACCCCATTGGCTGACACCTCTGTCCATCTATAAAATTAATATGTATAAGGTTCACTTGATATCTGATTGGCTACAGTTAAAATCACCAAGTACATTGTCCTGTCTCCCTTCCCAGGAGCCATAGCAGCAGTCCTTAGGGCTCCTTGAATACCCATTGGACAAAGGAATGTCAGGGGTTACCAACATGGTGTCCATGTAAATAATTTATAGAGGTCCCAAGATTAAAGCCTTTCCTGCAGGCAAACAGAGCAGCTTTAAGAAGCAATTGTTCCACAGTCCAACAGCTAACTTTCCATCCTGTTATCCAGTTGTAGAATGAATGCTGGAAAGGTCTTTATCTGTTTGTTGCCAGTGCCATAGCACCAAGTCAACCAGAAACAAGCAGAAGCACAGGATCCCAATGCAGCCATGGCTGCTCTTAAAGTAACAGTGCACAATAACATTTAAACATTAACACAAAGTTCATTTCTGTTACTCTCCTACCAGGTGTGTTTCTGATTCCCCACTTGTGTTCTGGCCCTGCCAGAGTTTCAGAACAGACACAGGAGCACACATCTTGAAAAGCAATGGCAAGTTAATAGGGGCACCATAGCACTAAAAGGATATGCAAACAGTTAGCTAGCTCTCATGTTTGAGCAGGAGCCAGTTTGAATGTGTGCACACTGAGTTGTGTGGCACTTCAGTGCTTGCCTAGCGTTAACTGCGTTGTACTGCTAGCTGGCAGTTTTAAACTAGCTACACTCAGTTACTCCCAAACTCCTAGCAGAATAGGTACACAGGGCTAGCAGGAGCAAATAAAAGGCAGCAGTAGACCTAGGACTGGCTAGACCAGACAGCTGGGAGGCAGACCAGGTAAGTCCCACCCATGGAGGGGTTACAACAATTTTAAATACATAAATGAATAACTAAAAAAACAAACAAATAACTAACTAAGGAATGAGGTGTCTATACCCGTTATAGCATCATTAGAAATAACAGGCTAGGAAGAAGGAAGAAGGGGAGGCATATTAATCTTCTATAGGGCAGATCTGGACATAGCTGAACTTCATAAACCTGACTTGGCACCCTGTCCTGCTGAGCCTCTCTTCATTTCTGTTACACTAGGAAATGTCAAGAAACTTCATTATTGGATGTATTTACTTACCTCTTGCCACACCTCCACTAGTCTGCCATCCTCCTAGTCTCCTTTGCGGCCTTCCATGCCATGATTTAAAACTTTGTGGTGATTTTAACCTAGATTGGTTGCACTCGATACAGAAAAATGTGTGCCTCGCTTGTCGAATCTAGCATTACCCAACTCCTCCAAGATCCTACGCTATTAACCCCAAATCTGGGAATCATACCCTACTTGATTGGATGCTCACCAATTGCCTGCAGAAGATCAAATCAGTGGTATACTTCCTGACTACATAAATAATCATTCTCCCACTTTCTGTGTGTGGAGAAACAACTATCCCAACCTACCTCCTAAGATCTCTCATGTTTGGGACATCTCCAGGTTTGACACTGATAGCTTTATCTCCACTCTCAATAACACTGACTGGTGCCCCATCAGTACACTCCCTGATATAAACCAAGCCCTAGACTTCCTAGTCGACACCATCTCACAGATAGTAAACCAACACACTCCCATGAAAAATGCAGATCCAAGGGTGTCAAGGCCCCATGGATTACTTAGGAGATTAGGATGCAAATGTCCTCCATGACAAAGCTTGGCACACATACAAAAGAGTGGATTCATCCCTGTCTGGCAAATTTACAGACAACCAGTAACAGTTGCAAAATGCACTCAAAAAGCCGGCACCTCCATTTCAAAACTCATCAAGCAGAACACCTTTTCAATCCCAAGGAATTCTGGAGGCAAATTAACTCACTTGTAAAAGGAAAAACATGGAAATCCCTAGCAATATCACTGTCAATGGATCTACCCTTGATGATGCTGCATCTGTTGCTTGACGGTTTTAATAACTTCTTTACCGACCTTCATAAATACACCTCTCTCTTTCATAACTCCACCACTCCAACCTCTGCTCCCCAACTACCCTAGAGGAATGTCCTGAGTTCCTCTGAAATTATCCACACTCAAAGAAGTGCAACAGCGTCTCTAACTTGAAACCTGATAGCTCTCCAGGCCATGACAACCTAGAGTCAAAATTTCTCAAGTTGGGTGCCCCAGCCTTGCCTATCCCATTTGTGACCTCTTTAAATGGTCCTTCCTTTCTAACTCCATTCCAGATAAATGGAAGGTGGTGGTAGTTGTCCCAGTGCACAAGGGAGGTTCCAACTCCATTGTAGACAATTACCAACCAAACTCTATCTTATGCCTATTGGCCAGAATCCAAGAATGTATAGTCTATAACCACCTCCAGGACAACCTTGACTCTCACGTTGTACTCTACCCTTATCAGCATAGCTTTAGAAGGAAACTTAGTACTCTCACCACCCTGTTAAAAAGTTACATCTGACATATTTCATGCAATGGACAAAGGCCTCACCACAGGTGCCATTTTCATTGATCTCACCAAGGCATTTGATCTAGTGAATAATGATCTCCTTCTCCACCAGCTTCTTCTCATTGGTATGGACAACAGTGCCCTGAATTGGGTCAAAAGTTATCTGACTGGATGGTCCCAGAGGAAGTGGGATGGTTCCTTTCGACCCTATGCCTGGTTTCCATGGGGTACCACAAGGATCCATTCTAGGCCCCATATTATTCTCGCCTTCATCAAGGAATTTCCCCACTTCTGTGGTGGTGCCTCTGTACATCTTTATACAGATGACACAATCCTATACTGCTCCTCTCAACACACTGGCAATATTAACCATGATCTTGCCTCTGACTTTGCTTTCTTGAAAATTGGCTCATTCACAATCATCTTGTCCTTAACACAAAGAAAACTAAATGTATGCTTTTCTCACATCATCCAATACCTAATTACCTAATCGTCATCCCACTCCTTCACATTTCAACCCTTAGGGTGATACCTTGGAGGTAGTGCAGTCATTTAAATACCTAGGGTTCACTCTGGACTCTGTGCTCTCCTTCAGCACTCATGCCTTAATTATTACCAAATCTCTTAATCAAGAAACTAGGTCTCCTCTTCCATATTCATCCACTTCTCATGTCTGCCTCATGCGTGAAAATAGCCTCCTCCTCCTTCTACCTCTCATAACCTATTGTGCTCCCTTACTTCTTTCTACTAACTCTGCCTCCATGTCCCTCCTCTCTCAGGTATACACTTGGATTGGAAGGTTTGCCTTGGGGGCTAGCCGCTCACACCCTCTGTGATGTTCTCTCTCCTCCCTAGGATGGTTTTCTTATGTTGATAAATTAAGATACTTCTCCTTGAGCCTCATATTCAAGCTCATCCATGGCTTTACACCTCCTTGCCTTGGTGAACTAGTGCATCTCTGACAAGCACCACACACCCTTTGCTGTACCTCACTTCCTTCTTGTCATACGAAACTACATCTGACCACCTCAAGTGATCTTTTACTTTCGCTGCTCTTTCTGATTGGAACTCTCTTTCTCCAACTATCTCGCCTTGCTCCTCTCTTCATTTGTTCCAATCAAAGTTGCCTGCCTTGTTATCCACCACTACACCCTGTTCTTGCTTCACCTGAAGATGTCCCTCTATATCTCTAATTACCCCTCTTCTACTTCCTTCCCTGCACCTTCCTCCTATCTCTCTGTTCAGTTGCCCTATCCCCCTTCTAAATCTTCCCCATATGTTTCTCTTTGCTATATTCACTACTTAATGATTTTTGAATTTTTTATCTTGTGCCAATGCCTACCTCTGTATTCATTTATCTTCTACCTGACAAATTTTGCTCAGGAATATTGACTCACTCTGTTATTGTGTTCTACTGTATGTTCAAAGTAATACCACTCTGTTAATTTGCATTGTTACTGTATGAATCTAGCCCCAGGTTGACCCTGAAAAAGGGACTGTATTGTCTCAGTGGACTTACCCAGTAACCAAAGCTCAAATAAATAAATAAATGGTTATGACCCCTATGGTTAAACCTATGACCACTATGATTGTGGTCACCAATGTGATCGTTGTTTTAACCCTCTGATTGTAGTTGTAGCTCTTAAAATTGTAGCTGTGATTGTGATGATTGCAGTTGTAACCCTCAGAATGCAACTGTAACCCTGTGATTGCAACTGTAACCTCTATGATTGTAGTTATGACTGGTATGATCATTGCCATAAGCTTTGTGATCATTATTTTAAACCCAACGATTGTGGATATTTTATTTATTTTTATTTTATTCTTTTGGTTATTGGTAAGGCCTACTAGGCACAAGTATCTGTTTCAGGGGCAACCTGGGAGCACTGGGAGGTTAAGTGACTTGCTCAGAGTCACACAGTATGCAAGTGGAGGTTGTGGAATCAAACCCAGCTCTGCTGGATGGTAGGTTGGTAAAACTTTATTTTTATACAGGAAGTATGTCATTTGGACATTTACAGTCCAGTTCGCAAGGCAGTCCTGTGCTTATCTAAGGATGTACCAAGCTCATTCACAGCTCATTACTCTAACCCTCTAGGCTATGCTGCCAAATATGATAACAATGATCATTGTTGCAACCCTGATGACTGTAGTTACAACTCCTGGTTTTAATTGTGACCACAGTGATAACTGTTGTAACCCCTATTATTGTAGTTTAACTGCTTGTAGTAGTAATCAATAGTAGTATTGTTATGACCCCTATGATTGTAGTTTTTACTCCCATGCTTGTACCCATGGTGACTGTGACTGTTTTTTTTTTTGTATTCTTTGGTAACCAGGTTAGGCCGCTAGACACAAGTGCCTGTTTTCAGGGCAATCTGGGAGCACTGGGGACATTAAGTGACTTGCTCGAGTCACACAGTATGCAACTGTAGGTTGTGGGATTCAAACCCAGGTCTACTGGATGTACCAAGCTCATTCACAGCTCGTTATTTTAACTTCTAGGCTACACTGCACCACTTGTAGCCTATGTGAATATAGTTGCAACTATTAATGATCATTGTTGTAACCCCTATGATTGTAGCAGTGACCATTATGATTTTAGTTGTACCCCATATGATGGTTATTGTACCCCTGCAGTTGTATGTGTAACCTCTATGATATCAGATGAAGTCCTATAGATCAGATGCAGTATTCAGAACAAGTAGAGTTTCAATTTGGTTGTTCCAGAAAATATTAAAACACTTCGTAGAATTTTACTACTATGAAAGAAAAACATGCTTGCACAGAATTTCAGTATATGACCCAGGCCCCCAGGTGCTACCTATACACAGAGAGGCCTGGCCCAGTAGTCATGTCAGCATGTATAAGTTGTGTGTGGGTCAGCAGAAGCAAATCAATGCTTCAAAGCAGAAGTGTGCAAAACCAGGGATATTTTTGTTTGGTTTTGGATTCATGGCCAATATGCATTCAACATAAAACTTGCTCTGTACCTTCATTTCAAAGTCTAATAGAAAGGAAAACCAGTTAAATTCTGCAGAACAACAGTTTAATAACATGCAGCTAGCAAGGCTCAGCTGTTAGTAAGTTCTCACAGTAGTGCTGTGCTGAACTTTGTGTTAGAAAACCGAACTGCCCTTGAATGCATGCGGCTCAGTTTTCATGAGCTCCAAGCCAACCTTGCTGGCTTGTCTCTTCTTTTAATCCTCCCCAGCCTCCCAGCTTACATGCCTGTCATGTGACAGGCTCAGGAGGCTGAGGAGAGGTAAAGGGCACTTGAGTGGAGTGCTCGTGGAGTCACAGATTGATACTCTGGTTTGCATGCACAAACCAGAGTATATATATTGCCATGTGGCTCCAAGCTCAACACCATTACAGCTGAGAGGTGGTTCAGAAGCGAGCTCATGACTCATGACCATGTACCAGCAGCAGCAGCAGCATTCATATGTTCATTCAATCTGCACAGCAGCAACAGGACAAGCTGCAAACAGGAAATCTTCTTGTAAGGTATTTCAGATGGTGCTATATTATATTCAAACTTGAACTGCATACAACTTCATTAGCTTGTGGTCTAAATTCCTAGAGTAAATGACAGGAACAAGACACGCTGAATGATGGGACATAGACTGAGGCAATGTAACAGTTGAGTTGCCACTAGCCTGAGGGTTGCCCATGGTCACTAGTGTGGTGCGGAGGGGTAAAAACAGAAGCAAAACAAATACACTCTCACATACAATAAAGAGCTTGCTACTCAAAGTGAAAAAATTATTCACTTACATTACATTACAGGACTGATGCAAACAATAGTTATAAGGTGCGTCCCCACAGGTCCATTTCGACTTGGCTCTGATACTTTTCAAGGGTTGAGTCAATGTGTGCAAATATGGTGATTTTATAGTGCTCCTACTGATGACATCATATGGACAATGATCAGACAATCTAATTTACAGTGACAGTGTGCTCACATAAATATGAAAAACTTAGCTACCTGTACATACAGTACTGTACAATGATGAAAACTGTTAAAAATATATACCTACACACATCTAAAAAACTTTTGCCACGTGAATCTTATCGCAGGAAAACTTATATGTACAGTAAACTGCCAACAGCCAATAACCGATGCATTTTCAACTATACCATACAACATACTTTCCCATAAGTTTGCTGCTTAGTTAACTTGCATGACATGCATCATATGCATGCATCTATTTCCATTTTCCTAGCTCCTAGGGCAAGGGTTATTATGATAAAAGCAGGGAGGCCACAGACTCCCCAGGACAGTCAGATTTGACGAGTTGGTGGACTGGCTGGCTACTCAGCTCCCATGTTCTGAAAAGAGAAAACAAATAATAATGGGTGGTGAGGAGTCTGGGGCAAACTGATAAAGACAAGTCTGTTCCAAATAAAAGGGTGCTGACTAGTGTAGAGTCTGTGAACATATTTGTTTTTTTTCCCCAGGCCCTTAATGGCCTGCCTAAATTTAATTATCTCGCTCTCTCAGAATGTCACAGCCAAAATCAGCAGCATATAATAACACCCCCACCAGTTAATGTACATGATCCATCTGTCCATGCGACTGCTTTTTCCTCCAGTCCTTCATCAATTTGCTTGGTTCCTTTCCTGTCACTGAGTCCTGACCCATCCAGTGTGCATCCCTAAGCCCTGCCCCACAGCTGTCACCTAGCCCCAGCCCAGAATAATCTCATGTCTGCCAAAATCAAAGGAAAGGAAAAGTAAACCTCCATCCTGACCGAGTGACAGTACCGACCAGTTCTTGCTGCTCTCGAGGCAAGCTCCTCTTTTCCATTGTCCTAGTGTTGTGTGGTCATGCCTGCAGCCACCTCCACCTGCCAGGTCTGACTACAACAATCTCTCTCTGTCTCTCTCTCTCTCAGTCAGCCTGAGCCCTGAACCAAACTGAAGTCCCAACTGCAACGTGATGACCGACGCATGTTGCCAACTCCAACCCTGATCAGCTCACTTAGTACTTAATCTGACTTGTGTCAGTCAGACAGTAATGGGTTTAATTCCTGCCCTGCTGAGAGCCACATGTATGAAGTGGCAGACATGCGTCCGGGCAATATGGTGGGCCAGTGGTTGGCTCCTCTCTTCTGGCTACTGATTAGAGAGGGGGATCACTGCCCTGACAACATGGACTGGCCACATAGGGACAGAAACATTTTAGCTGCTGTCATTAGGCAGAAACTGAATCAAGTTAAAACATTGTAACTTTCAGCAATGATTGTTTTCAACAGGCTTAAAAAAACAAAAGAGAGAGCTGAGATCCCAGCTGAGCCAGCAAGGCTCAGCTCAAGTCTCATGGAAACCGAGCAGTACATATTTGGGATGGCTCGGTTTCACCCCACAGGTCTGGACACTCTCCACAAAGTAAAAAATAAATTCATCATCCACTAACATGCTGAACTGATGACTGAACTTTATTTGCTGACAGAATAAACAGCAGGCTTTATCACTGGCATACCAATGCTATATCCACTCAAACCCCATATTGCATAGAACATAGACACTGTTGGCAGAAAAAGACCATAGGTCCATCCAGTCTGTCCTGTTATACCCTATGCTACCCCAGAACCTAATGTCTAGATGGGATTTATGCTCTTAGTCCCCTACCCTCTGCCTTACTGCTGCCCCTCTGAGAAACTATTAATCTCTAAACACTGTCCCAGCTGTATTTGAAACCATTGATGTTTTGCATCTGCTGGTAGGCTGTTCCATGGCTCAATCAGCCTCTCTGTAAAGTAAAACGTTCTCACATCCCTCCTGAATATCCTTTTATCAACTACATCCCTGTGCTTTTGACTCAGCACTCCTTCTGAATAGTTACTCACAGTTTACCTTATTCATTCCATTCAGGAATTTGAAGGTCTTATCATGTCTTCTCTCCTTCTAGCCTTCAGCAAGTACATGTTCAATGCCATAAGCAGTTCCTCATAGGATCTGCCCTGTTGTCTCTAAATCATTTTGGTCACTCTACCTGCACCATTTCCAGCCTGTATTTCTTTTCTTGGGATGGAGGGAACTCCTAAATTGTGCACAGTATTCCAGATGCAGCCCTCACCAGAGTTCTATAGAGAGGCTGTATTACCTCTTTGCTCCTGCTATCAAACCCTCTCAATATACCCTCCAACATTCTGGTTGACTTGCTGAAGGCTTCATTGCATTGGTTGGGTTGTTTACTTATGATATCTCCCAGGCCCCTTTCCACTGAAGTAGTGTCCAGCTAAATGCCTGCAATCCAGTAGTCCATCCGGGTTCTTCTTCCCCACATACCATTACTGGGGTGCCATGATTAGAGGTGCTGTAATGTGGTGCCGCAACAAGAGCGTGACAAGGGTGATCTTGATTTTAGGTTGCCCCACACTCATGCCGTGTTGGTGTCCACAGAGTTTCTTTGCCTTTCATGGCATACCCGCCCAGAGAAGGTTATCTTTATTTTGGGGAGGTGGGCAAGCCCACATAAACCTGTTCCTGGGTTGGCGCTTTGGTGCTCTAACTCCTGGGAGGCACAGTGCCAGCTGTAGTAATGCCAGCGGCATATTGCCTTGCCCTAATCAACATCAGACAGATTCCTGATGCGCTTGAAATGGGTGAGCCTTCTTCCCTCTGTGCACTACCTCGCACTTTTGGGGTTGACTTTTAACTTCCAGATGTTGGCATATTTCTAACCTTTGCAGGTCCCTCTGAATCTCCCTTACCCCCCTCCTCACTGTCTACCTGCCACAGAGCTTAGTGTCATCTGCGAAGAGACACATCCTGTGAGACATACTCCAGGGCTATCTTTTCCTCTCGCCTACACAAACCCAGGGCAACATAACCCCATAAAAGTCAAAACAGGTATCCATCCAACCTCCTGAATGATGAAGGATATAACATTGTAGCTGATATGACAGAATTACTGTCTATATCAAGGTATCAGAAACATAGAAACAGAATTTGTCAGTAAAAATTAACAGCATGGCCACCCAGTCTGCCCACTCTACTCAGAAGAAGAAAACTAATTTAATGAGACAAAACATTTAAAAAAAAACTCATATTAGACAGCATACAGTGGGATCAGTAAACAGTCACCATGTTAGCTAACCTAATGTTTCTCGCCAAAGGCCTTTCATCAGAGGTCAACCTGCTGTTTACTGATCCCACTGTGTGCTGTCTCATGTAGGGTGTTTTGTCTCAATAAATGGGTTTTGTAATGTAACCTTCATGTAGACAGTACATTTTTACAGGTTGGATGAATGCCTTGCTCTGGCTTTGTTTAGATTCTGTTTTGACAGAGGAATGCGATACAGACTATTTGAGAGGCTCTTTCCTTGTGCAATTGTAAATGATTCCCATAACCTTGGCTATTTCCTGGACCCCCCAACTATTGGGCTCATTACCTGTGACAAACAGACATCCACTCAATCCAAACACCTCATTCAGCACCACCCACAGTCCTATCCCCAGCCCTTAAACCTGACTGGTGGGATTTCTTGTACTTTACCTCCCATCTAGCTCCTTGCTCCATGTGGACAGAAACATTATATTTGCTCAAGTCTGCATGTTTTATGCCATAGCTCCTCTCTGCTAATAGAACTGCACAGTGGTACCCTGTTCCTTTGAATTTCCAAGTAACAACACGGAGGAACGGCTGCCAGTGAGAGAGTGGCGTGGAATTGGGAGTGTGCATCAGCAGAGGAGGAGGGCAGTCAGCTTCAAAAGGCTTGTGCTGCTACAAGTTGCACTGATACTTTAAATCCACTATTCACCTGCCTGCAATAGACTATCCTGTGTTTCAACTTGCTTATAGACCTTTGTTTGTGCTTAAACATTTTATTTGCTCAAGTCTGCATGTTTTGTGCCATGGATCCTCTCTGCTAATAGAACTGCATAGTGGTACCCTGTTCCTTTGAATTTCCTGGTAACATCACAGAGAACCAGGCGCCAGTGAGAGAGATGGTGAATTGGGAGTCTACGTCAGCAGAGGACGAGGGCAGTCAGCTATAAAGGCTTGCGCTGCTACTGCATGAGTGTGGTAGGGAGCATGAGTGGCACGAGCGCCACTCAGCAGAGAAGTTGAGAGGAGTAGTTGTAACATTTTAAATGGTCTGAGTTCTGTGTTTGGCTTCTCCTCGGTTAGTAGAAGAAAATAACTGTTACTTAGATAACAGTCTGTTGTTGTTTCTCACTGGGGTGAATCCATTCTTAGGACTCATTTTATATTAGGTGTTTGTATTGGGAAGGGTTACTTATTTGCAAAATGAGGGTCATGAACATATGTTTTTATTTTGGGGGTCTGTGTATAGTTCTATGTTCAAGTATTAAAGTAAATGATGTGGGGCAGGACACTGATCAGATAATACAAACAGTCCTTCTAAACCAGCATTGGGAAATAACACAGATGACTCGATTACCATATTTGGGACCAAAAGAAGAAACCCTTTTCTCAAATCAGAGTTTCTAATGTAGGAGTAAATGCTTTTAAGGCACATATGCATTTTAGGTGTATGGATCAACGAATAAATATCTGTACGGTTTTACTAATGAGTGGAGATGTAGAACTAAATCCAGGCATTTTTCCTGCTCCTTATAATTAGTTTATGACAATGCAAGAAGTTTAAAAACAAGATAGATTTGACGAGAGTTTGGGAGGCCTCAGTAAGCCCTGATATTTTATCTCTTACTGAGACTTGGTTGACATCCAGGGTTAGTGAGGGAGAACTTGAGTTACATGGATATACACAACATAGAAGAGATAGGATTGGGAAGAGAGAGGGGACTATTATTATATTTAAAAGGGATTTAGGCCAAACTACTGTGTTATATACAGGAGTAGTGGAAATGATTGAATGCATGCTGATACATATAAAATATTTAAATATGACTTTAGGATTAATTTACTCTCCCTGAAGGTTAAAGTTGCAGAGTTTGATATAGGACATCTGTTTTACAACAATATTCAGTGGGCTTGATCTATTATTGGTAGGTGATTTCAATGCTACGTGGACTAAATTGAGAGGAACTGCCCTTAGTACTAGTCTGAACCCATTAAATTTAAATCAAAATGTTGCAACTCCTACAAGGAAAATGTGTTTTAAGTGATGGAAATATTTTGGATCTTAGCTTTACTTCAGAAGCAATTCAAGTACTTACTATGGTAGTAAAGAACCAATATTTGAGTAGCATTGTTCTATAATTTGTGAATGTGAGGTTATTATAAACAAGGGGCCCTCACTAAATGAGGAATCTAATGTAGCAAAAGGTATCGAAGATTTCAATAGATACAATAAAGAGGCTTTTTGTATAAATTAAGAAGTGTTAAGTGGGTAGGCTATTTTAATTCCTGAACTTGACTGGGCAATTGAAGAATTCACAAATTTGTTTATTCAGGTGTGTGATGATAAGTCCTTTTAAGAATAGTGAAAATAAAAAATAATGTTCCTGGATTAGGACAAAATAAAGTACAATATTAGATATAAAGATAAATTATGGAAAGAGCAAATACAACTCTAAAAGTAAGGATTGGGAGAAATATAAACAAGAGAGAAATAGACTTAAATCTAAAATGCACACTTAAAAAGCAATATTATAAAAATAAGGTTGCTCAAACTACAAATCCACATAAGTATTGGAAATTACTAAAATCATTTGAAAACCTGTGATAAATAAATTGCCTATTCAGATTAAAGATAATGATATATTGTTGACATCATGAAACTCTGCAGAGTGGTTAAATCAATATTTTGTTTCCTCCTGATATAGCTATTCTGCTAGATGATTGTGTTGAGAAATATGGAAGAAACAAGGGCCCCAAATGAGAAATTTAGGTTTAAAGTCATCACCTGTTGTAATGTTAAGGATGAATAAAGAAAACTTCAAACCAAGAAAGCTTCAGGTTTGGATCAAATTGAAAATAGGTTACTGAAAGACTCCACGGATGTAATAGCTCCAGTATAAACCAAACTTTTCAACTGGAGTTTGACTGAAAGAAGGTTCCCAACCTCGTGGAAAAGGGCCAAAATTATGCCAATTCATAAATGGGGTTCTCTCTGAGTCAACAAATTATAGACCAATTTGTCTATTGTCTGGTGTGTCAAGGTCTTGGAGAGACTGGTTCAGAGACAACTGAGTGAATATCTGGAGGGGGTTCTCCTGTCCTGTTACCAGTCCAGATTTGGAAGGAACACTCCACGGACACTGCCTCACCGACCTGATTGATAACATCGCTACCCTTGTAAATAGGGACAGGTCGGTGGAGCGGTTTTATGGATCTCTCCAAGGCCTTTGACACCATAGACCATGGAATTTTATTTCAAAGGATGCAGAGTTTAGGAATAGACAGTGAAATCCTCCCTTGGTTTAAATCCTATTTAAATGAAAGAGTACAGCAAGTTCAGGTTGGGGATGTTCTTTCAAATCCAGTTATTATAAAAGGGGGTTCCCAGGCTCAATTTTGGGTCCCCTTTTATTTATAATGTGTGTAACTGAGTTACCAAAGGTTGTAGAATTTTCTACCCTGAGAATATATACAGATGACACTGTTTTATTGATGCATGGATGTTCGATTCAGGAGATGGAAAATGTCTCCAAAGGATTTTAGTAGGATGGAGTTATGGCTGTGTCAGACAAAGCTTGTTTTAAATAGTAAAAAAACAAAAGTAATGGTTTTCAGAGTAAAAGAAAAGTAGATGAAAGTTATTCTAAAATTCATATAAAAACAGTAAAGAATGAAATACTAAGTCAAGTTGAGTGTTATCGGTATCTGGGGTATTTGTGGACCAGAACTTGAATTTTGATAGCAATATAAAAAGAGCTAGTTAAAAACAAACAAAATAAATTGGGAGCTTTTGGGTAACAAAATATTGTCTAAATCAAAAATGAGGGGGATATTGTAAAGCAATTGATTATACCTAGCATTGAGTATGGAATTCATTTATAGTATGACTAGTAGGACAAAGTTCAGAGCAATTCAGGTATTATATAATAACTTGGCTAGATTTGTGTTAAACTGTGAGTATTCAACTCACCATTGTGATATGTTTATTTCATTACAATGGCTTCAATTAGATCAAATAATAGATCAAAATGGATAAAACAGATTCATGTGGTGGTCCACTATCAAATCCCCAGATATCTTGTGGATAAGATGTCAAAATTGATATGTGAACATAACTACAATCTTGGGGGGATAAAATCTGTCATACCGAAGCAAATAATAAATTTGGTATTATGATCTTTGGTATAAAGGTTGCTAAATTATGGGACCAAATTGATGAAGGCAGTAAACAAATTATACAAACAAAAATGTTTTAAAAGCTATTGGATATGATCTAAGCATGAAATGTATGTGCAATGGTTGATATGTCAAGAAATAGACAGACTGACAAATTTGTATATGAATAATGCAGAATAGATTTTTATGTCTGGATGTAAGTATTATCTATAGTGGTTTGAAATATAGTAATATGTCTTAGTATATGTTTTGACTTGAATGAGAATGAAAAGATGTTATGACTTCTTGTTTGATGCATATGATACATGTTTTTAAAATGTTGGTGTGTAACTTGTCTAAAATTTGCTGAAATGTATGAAACAGGTCCATCTTGAAAAGGGTAATTGACCCAATGATGCTATAACACTGCTACCTGTATAAAAATAACATTTTACTACTACTTCATACCTTTGGACTGTTGGCCCTATGAATGCAACCATCAGACTAAACTACAGTACATAGGTATAAATGGAAGGAGATCAATTATTCAGAGACCACACCAGTTTCCATACCCCTGCCTCCTCTGATGTCATGGCAGTTCCCCAACCCATGTAGGGAACACTTTCTTCCTTCTGTGGTCCCAGCCTGCAGTGCTACCAGTGGTGCTTCTACACCTTCTGCTGCCAGGACTGACCAGGCCTAAAAGTTCTTATGACATCCCTCAATGGGCAAGGCATGGAAACATTTATTTATAGGAGCTGTGGCCAAAAGAGCACCTTAAACAGGAAGATAGAAACACAATAAATGAACAGTAATAACAGTCTTTAGTTAATAATTTAAATAAATAATTATATTCACTAAAAAGTAGGTCTCCTTCGATAAGAAAGTTTTTAGAGAGCCAACATTTTCTCTACTGTGTGGATAGAATGGATGCTGGGGTAGAGTTCTACGGACCATTTGGCACCCCAAATGCCCTGTCCCTGACAATGTAAGATGAGATCAGGGGACTGCTAACTAGCCCCTCAGTGGAGCAGAGGGGTTAATATGGGTATGCAGGGAGGGAGATCTTGAAGGCAACTAGAACCAGACCATGTGGGTCTTAAATGTCATTACATATCTTGAAGGTGATGCATCACCAAACTGGCAGCCAGTGCAGATTGCACAGAATCAGTGTGATGTGGTCCCTACAAGAAGTTCCTAACACCAGCTGGACTACAGCATGTGGGACCAGCTGCAGGTAGCAAATAAAATCTCCAGATAACTCTAAGTACAAAGCATTACAATAGTCCAGTCTAGTGGTGACAAAGGCATGGATTGGCATCACCAAGTCAGTGGGTGCAAGATGTGGTTTGATTCCGGTGATGTTACAGAAATGAAAAAATCCACTGTGGACTACAGCCACCACCTGCTGTTTGAGTGACAGCCTGCAGTCCACAATGACCCTCAAATCCTTTACCACACCCACAATTCAGAGCACTTTGACATTTAGGGATGGAAACAAGGCATCAATGCTATTCATCACTGACCCTCGCAGGCATGGTTTGGCAATTGTTACCACTGTATTACCTGGGACCCCTCCCAGTCCTCTGCTGCTCTACTCTACATACTGATCTCATCTAAAATGGCACTGGCTGGCATTTCCCATTTACAGTATATCCAGCCCCCATCACATGTTAGGAGGTCCTAACTACCAAGCACTTGAAGTGTCTGTAGTGCTGCAAATTATACACTCCACCTGGGTGGGAAGAGATTACATTGAGGACATCACCAGAATATTAAATCATTATACACCCTCTTGATAGCCTGGAGAGTCTTTACAGTAATGTTTTGTCTCTGCCCAAAAATGTATTTTAAAAAGTTGAAAAGGCAAATACAGTATGCACAGTCAGATGCTTTGAACATCCAGCCCTTAAATTTCACCTCCAAGCACTGGTTAGGCAAGCTCTTCCTACCTCACCTCCTCCTTTATAACACCCCCACCTCCTATTCCCTTAGATCAACTGACTCTGGTACCCTTGCTGTCCCCCACAGATCCATCCAAATAAGCCAATCCAATTACTCACCGCCTCCCCAAAATTTGGAATTGCCTCCCTCAAATCCAGCACTCATCCTCTGCCTACTCCATCAGCTCTGCCCTCAATAAATACCTTGCACCTAGCTGCTCCTGCCATGTCCCTCCCGAATTCCCTCCTTTTAGCCCAGGACAAACCCTACCCTCTTCCGTCACCTTCATCTTACCCTGTGCACACCCCATCCCCAAATTTCATCTCTCTTCCCTTCCCAAAATTGCTCCCCTTACTGACCTTCCTTGATCTCTCACAGAATGTAAAGGACCACGAATGCTCTCCATGGGTCTCACTCCTACCCCCCAGGGGCTTGTATCTCTCATCTACTCCCTTCCCCACCATCCCTAAAGGGGTCTCTCTGGTACACTGCCTTATCCCTCTCTCTGGTCCCCAGTCCCTTGCAGGGTTCCTCACATCTTGAGGGGTCTTCAGGGACACAACTCTTCCTCTCCCACCTCACCCCTCCCTCCCCTTCCCTTTCTTTCACGTACGCACTTGTTTACTTATTAACCCATCACTTATTATTGTCCACTCTTTCTACATAGTATGTGCAACACTGTTGTAACACTGTTTGTAATACCTGCCTTATAACTGTATGTTAATGTTGATCTTGTAACTTGAATGTTTAATGTCTCATTCCCATTGTACTCCTTACCCCCAAGTCACATTGGGAGACAAGCGCCTTGTTGCTCAAAGTGCCTTCCTGGTGAAACATTTCAATAAATAGTAAAACTTGGAAGATGCCCAGTGTTCCAAGGATATTACCTGAATGTGTTACCATTGCATAATATTTGTAATAGCCATAGAAACACAGACACAGAAAGAGGCAGGCTCCAAAGGGATTCTATGCAGTTTTGCAAAAGAAAAATTCAGTATGGCAAAATGGTGCACCTTACCAGGACAACCAAGCATAAGTAAGCACAGTCCATATAAGCTGGAAAGAGGTCAACACTCTATAAATATTTTGTTTGTAGACAAGCTTTTAATACATTTTGAATTTATACAGTAGCAGCAGTAAAGAACATCACAGTCACAGTTACATCGCTTCAACTGAAATCTTCCTCAGAACATGTTCTGAGACAGACTTCAGTTGAAACATTAACGGCTGTGACTGTGGGTTTCGTGTGGCTCAGCTTGTAGTGTACGGAGTAAATATTTATTATTATAGCATTACAGAACCGCCTTTGGACTTTGTCTGTAATTGTGTGGCCATTTTGCACTATTGCCAAAATGCTGTCCTTTACTGCTGCTTTTGTGTAACTTCAAAATGGATTAAAACTTGTGCTGCTACAAAATATTTAGTGCTGACCTTTTTCTGGCTTGGATTAGTGCTTACAATAGCCATAGAAATGTTGGGCAACCATTTTTCTTCACCTGCTCCAGAAATGTGTACATTTTGCAAGATGTTTCAAATTGTAAAGGTGAATGTTTTGAATACCATGTCTGTTTTTTTTTTTGTTCTTGTTGTTATAGAGAAGAAAAGAGAAGAAGAAGAGAAGAGAAGAGAAGAGAAGAGAGAGAGGAGAGAGAGAGAAGAGAGAGAAAGAGAAGAGAAGAGAAGAGAAGAGAAGAGAAGAGAAGAGAAAGAGAAGAGAAGAGCCAAGAGAAACTTGAGAGTCTTGTTTAATAGTAACATAGCAATTTAAGGCTGGGAGGACTTTGGTCCATCAGGCCCCTCACCACCCATTTCATAAGTAGGGATAATAAATAGAATAGTGTATGGTACTCCACCTGTAATGACTCTGTAGCACCATTGAGGGGTTCCATGATGTCATCCACCTCAACAGTGATGTTCAAGAGGTGCTTAACTTCATGGAACCCTGAGATGGTGTTTCAGCACAGTAACAGATGGATTACTACATATTAGTTTTTGTAATACATGGTTTTGTAATAACTGGCTTCAGATTTCAGTGTGTGCAGTTCACTTTTGCTCATTTAATTTTTCAGTTCACTGCTGAACTTTTGTCAGTTTCATTTGCTGCCACTGCTTCTATCAGTCATGTTTTTCTTCGATCACCATGATGATGATGGTCATCACCATGCAGCAACAGAAAGTGCCAGCCGTTTGCTAGGATATGCCGTCGTTAGGAGATGGCCCATAGAAAGGCAAAGTTATCCATCCTACTCAGGATTTCCTGTCAGCCATTTAAACTAACAGCTGCACGCAGTGCTGTTTGTAAGGTTCAAAGTCATAATAGCATCAATTGGACATCAGACTGATGCTGTTATGGTTTGTAACTACAAACCAGGAATGTTATGAGTTTTAGGTGCCAGGAATTCTCTGTGCAGATGCTCATAACATGTATTACAAGTATGTTGAAAAAATTATGCTGTTTTGTAGAAAGCACAGCATTCTTATGAAATTCTGCATAAAATAGATTACATTGTAAACATTCATCTTTTAGCAGAACATTTTGTGCACTTTGTAAATCACAATACTAAAGTGCAAATGTTATGTCCTTTGGCTGATTTTTGTGCATCTTTGTGAAACTGTACGTTATTAATTAGATGTGATGTGCCAAAATTGGTACTTACAATATAAATGTGCATTTTCTCAACTGAAAATATGCAATTTGAAATACTGTGCACTTTGAACAATGTTAGTGCATCTTGAATTAAACTATATATTTTAACAACATACTCTGTGCAAAAATGTGCACTTTCTCAACTGTAAATTGTAAAACTTCAAATATTGTGCAGTCAGGACAATGTCAGTGCATGTTTCATACAATTGCACATGTTTACAAGATGTACTATATGCAGAAATGTGCACTTTCAATAAAATGCACAAATGAGGCAAACTGAAACTGCAAAATGTTGTGAAATTGCAAAACACATTTTGTGAAACTCCACAAAATGAAAAAGGTAATTTTGTCCTATTTTGTTGGCATTAATCAACCTCTAGGGTCTGGCATTATATCCTAGAGGTTAGAGTAATGATCTGTGAATGAGCTTGGCACATCCAACAGACCCGAGTTTGATTCCTACATCCTCCACTTGTATACTGTGTAACTCTAAAAAGTCACTTAACCTCCCTGGGCTCCCGGTTGCCCATGAAAACAGACACTTGTCTAGTGTGCCTCACTGGCTTACCAAAGAATTAAAAAGAAAAATAGCCTAGCTCTAGAAACTACAAATATATAATCACAGTGCATGTTAGGAAACTGGATTTAGACAGAACAAACCTAAGCTTGCAATAAGCTTGGTCTAGTGATTTGTCCACAGAACTACGTACAAGGGGTAATTAAAGGAAAATGTAGGATAGGGGCTCTTTGTAGTTTTGAGAAAATTAAGAATTTTAGGTAGGAAACAACAGGGCAGACGTGATGTACTTGGGCTAGATATTTAAAAGTGTGACTGGCAATGGCACAAGTGGTTGCACTGGATCACCAAAGGGATATATTTAAAGAGATGTGCCATGGCACATCTGATCTGAATAGATCAAAAATGACTGCAGTACAAATATAATGCACAGCGAATCCCCCGACAGGTCTGAATACAAGAATGGGAAATGCACCAATGCATCAGAATACATAGGCGCAAATTCCCACTATTCAGACCCAAATATGCAAATGGGACCATAATGCATTCAAGGTACAAATGGGGCCAATTGCATGTCATTATGGTCCCATTTGCATGGGTTGTGCAGGGCTGGCCGAGGAATGCACCTGGCACCCTGCACAGCATGCGGTGCTGTCAGTGGAAGTCCAGTGGTTCCCCCGCTTGGTACCCCAATCCCGCTCCCCATCCTGTACTGCAATCCCCATAATAAAGAAACATTTAATTCCCTGGTGGTCCAGTGGTACCCCCACTCTGCCTGTAACCACAATCACCCAAAACCAGCATCCCACATCCTTGGTAGTCTAGTGGTTTCCCCACCAAAACAGGACCCATCTCACCCTGCTCCACCCAGGTCATGGGTGGGTAGCAGACCCTTTCCACACATCCACGGCTGCCTGCCAAATGATGGCTTACAGTACATGCTGCAGCTCATTGGTCCACATTAATGACCAATGGGCTAGTGTGTACTGTACTAGTCATTCACAACTTTGTGAATGAAGTCATTCATTCACAAAGTCATGGATGACTAGTACAGTACACACTGCAAGCCCATTCATCTTCAGTGTGGATTCAATGAGCTTGCAGCACATACTGCAAGCTGTCATTTGGCGGGCAGCCATGGAGGTGTGAGGGCAGATCTGCTGCCTGCCGGACGACCTGGGTGGAGGGAGGGGGGACCATTAGACTACCAAGGATGTGGGATGCAATTTTGGGCAATCAGGGTTACGGGTGGGAGGGGGTACCACTGGACCACCAGGGAATTATATTTGTCTTTATTAAGGGGATAACAATAAGGATGGGGAAGGGTACCACTGGACTACCAGGAATTAAATATTTCTTTATTATGGGGATCATGGGATCGGAGGGGTACCACTTGACTACCAGGGAATAATGTGGGTACTTGTGTACGGTATTCTGGGGGTATCCACCCACTTGGCGGCTGCTGTGTTGTGTCTTGCAATATGGCAGCTTACCTGTGGGTAGTTACCACTTCAGCATGATTTTTACATGCTCAACTTTGTGCCATGCATGCGGCATATCTCTGGATGTGCCGGCAGATGCGCCGAACATCTTGGCTGAATATCGAGATGTGTCATATATGCATGGGCACTCCCCATGGAGATGCGCCATACATTATCTTTGCACGCAGGCACATCAGGAATTGTAAAGCATTTCCCCTTTTGAACATAGCCCAGGGTGCATTTCTGGAGTTATGCCAGGCAAAACTCCTTTGAATATCTAGCCCCATGGTCTTTTCTGTCATTTAATCTAGAAATAAGGTTATACTCCCACAACTGCCATTTACTCACTGTGACTTCTGCAAAATATTAAACTGCTACTGTTGCAGGAGACATAGACTCAGTCACCACTTACATCCTTCAGTTTTCACAATTTGTATTTAATAAGCATTGGTTACAGTAACCATAAGGAGGCCTCCTGGTGAGGATGACGCTCTCTCATCATAAACAAGTTTCTATGTAAGAACCCAATGTGGCCCACCACCTGCAATAATGGTTATTAAATAAATATAGTAAAAACTGAAGAATATAAGTTTCTCCAGAAATGGTAGCGTCTTAGACAGGCTTTGTCTGGAGCAGACTCTCCTGTGGTTTCTGTTTGTTGCTGGTGGTGGGCCACACTGAGTTTCTATGGGCAGATTATTAAACCTCCTTGTGCTTAACAGCTCTACAAACTCTCTAATCCTTTGCTGTGCTAGTTGAATGTCCCTGTGTGCCTAATAGTTAGACACTTTCTTTTCCCTTCTCCCTGATTATAAAGGGATTTGGGATACAGTTTGAATAAAATGTGCAATATAAAACAAAATCCATTCCTTCCTATGGTTTATAACACTTAGCAGGCTTTAATAACATACTTCTCATTCAGTTATTTGCCCTCATTTATTATACTGTATGTGGGTGAAGTGTTCTATTACTAAGCTTCAGTATGGTTTTCTTGACAGACAACCTAGGAAGCCTTTCCACACCCCAGCAGAGATCAATAGACCCTAAAATACCACTGTGCCCTACAAGTTCTAGATCTGAAAACAACCATCAGCTGTAGCTAATCATTGCATTAATCCATTGTGCCAATCAACAGCTTGTTTTCATAACTGTGTTTTGATGAAACGCCTTTCCATCTGGTCCTTGAACTGCTCTCATCTTTGAAATCAGGATATCTGAAACAAAAATAGAACTGCATGGAGGCCTGGAAATCTCTTGTGCAAGAGGAAAGCTAACTCTTTCATGTAGATTTTATAAATCAGACCTTTACCAAGGACAGGCAACTTTAAGTCTTTCTAAACACAGTGTTTTAGAATGTTAATACCTATTAATTGAGGACAGTATGGAAGTATTTAAACTCCAAATCTCTTTGTAGACCTCCCTGAATTTCAAAAATGTCAAAATAAAAGGCTTTGCCATTTCTGAATCCCTGGTTGTATGTGTAGATATTGAGATTAGGTTGCTTTATCCTGGGGGTTGGACAAAGTGGTTGGAAGAGCTTTAACCATGTGACAATGTTTTGAACCTCCTCTACAGATACACATGGGCATCAGAAATAGCTGTTTTGCAATTTGATTTATTCCCTTTTTCAGTGCAAATTTTGCATATGCAGATTGTGCCCAAGTTATTATATTTCTTTCATACTTTTGGAGCATCCTGCCCTTGAACGAGAAGTTAATTGCTGCTGTCATATTTAGATGGAACTGGGAGTTTCATACAGAATTAGTATGCAGTTCACCAATGTTGCCCCTGCTATTGCTGCCCACTTATTTTCTGCACCCTTTAGCTTCTGACTGTTCTCTAGCTGACCTTTGACTAATTCTGTCATTTTGTGTTTGCTTGCACGCATGTGCAAGAAACATAAAGCCATCATCGGAGATTTGGAGGTGTCACCTCCTCCTCCAATTCAGTCAGTGTGTTGGCAGGCACGGCCCTGTAAGCCAATGCATTCTGGAGCTGTCTATGACAAGCTCAAATGCAGTGGCATACAGTTCAAAGGGGAGCTATGCTTGAGGGAGCAGCGATAAGATATCGGGTTGCCCGCGCGCAGCCCCCCCACGCACACACACACACACACAGATGCCATGCAGGCATCAGCCGCAGCCCTCCACGCAGCTGCGCACATTGAATAGCCGACGGGTGCCCAATCCCCGCCGCTGTGCTGCCTCCCCCACCTCCCCAAAGCTCGAAAATGCCATGCTGGGGTGCCCACCCACACGGCAAGCAATGTATATAGCCAATGGGGTGCCCAATCCCCATCAGCTCCACTGTCCTCATCACCCCCGAGACTAAGTCCACGCTGGGAGCCCACTCCAGCATGGCAATCCATACTTTGGCCAATGGGGTGCCCAATCCCGGCCGGCTGGAACGACCTCCCAACCATCCTTGTGCCACACTGGGAGCCCACCCCCATGGCAAACGCCGCGTCCTTGTCGTTTTGTTTTGCCTGTAAAGAAAAAGCGGTCTCACGTAGTCTCCTGGCCCCCCCTCCACAACCGCACCCACCCACTGCGCACATGCCTCCACACCCCCACCCATACTTACCTCTGGACCTTGGCCGCACACGATTTTCGGGACCGGGAATACGCCTGCACTCTTCAAAACCGACCGAACTGAGGAAATGCCGGTAAGCTGTATAATGGGCTAGATGAGGGGTTTCAACTTTGTTGCATATCTCAGGCATTTTGGAATTTTGCCCAAATTTTCAACATGGGGTTTTGGGACCCTTCTCATGAATGATGTCACTGTCATGGCGTTATTCAGGCCAGAAGGGTGATTTACTCGTCACTGCGCGAAATCTGCCGGACAACAACTCCATGACGACATCGATATGAAGGAATCTAAACATTGAGGTGATATAAAATCAAAACTGTTCCTGGCGTGTGTTGCGCGGTCCTCATGAGCTTGTAAGTTCGCGATTTTCAATATTTTTACTCCAGATTTTTCAACGTTGCCATTTACCACACCTTCTTATGAGTAGTATAGCTGTCATTTTCACATCTCACCCAAAATGTGTTTCCACTCATGTAGCGCACAATGGCGCGAGTCGGTGTACGAAATCAGCGTATGGGACAAATTAAGAAAATCACAGTGACACTGTTCATGAGCAGAGGTCTTAAATGGCTATGTTGAAAATTTGGTGAAAAATTCCTAAAAATGACTGTGTTACGAGTGTGCATTGCACAGTTCCTATGCATGCTCATAAGTTTGCAAATTTAATATTTTCACTCCAGATTTTCAAAATTGCCATTTTATTTCACTTTCTTATGAACAGTACAGCTGCAATTTTTCATATGTCACCCAAAATGTGTTTTTGCATATAGCACACAATGGTGCCATTGGTGTGAAAGCAAATGTTTAGGACAGATTAAGAAAATCACAGTTACACTGTTCATGAGCAGAGGTCCTAAAATGGCTATGTTGAAAATTTGGTTACAAAAGTCCATAAAATGACTGTGTTATGAGTGAGCATTACGCAGTTTCCACTCACCCTCGTTAGTTCATGACTTTGTCATATTTTCAGTCCAGATTTTCACCAGTGGCATTTTCCACACTTCCTTATGAACAGTACAGCTGTCATTTTTACAACATGGCTGAAGTGTGTTTTCACACTTTCAGCGCAGAGATCTATGGTCGCTGTGGGAAATCATTGTTTGGCACAGATAAAGAAAATCACAGTGACACTGTTCATGATCGGAGGCACCAAAATGCCTGAGTTGACAATCTGCTGTAAAAATCCCCAACCTAATTATATTACGGGTGTGCTTTGCACAGTTTCTATCTGTAGCGTGATTCACCATTTTTTTATATTTTTACTACAGATTTGCAACATTGCCATTTTTACACCTCCCCATGAACAGTACAGCTGTCATTTTTACATCCTGTTCGAAAGTTTTGCACCTGTGGTGCTAACTCGTAGTCACTGTGCATAAGCAGCTTCGGCTAACAAACTGATATTCCCCTGTTCATGAGGTGGGGTCACAAAAAAACATGTTGAAAATTTGAGTGAAAATTCAACCGAATGCCTGAGGTATTAGGGTTTCCAAACCATAACGCCCAACCCTGTAGAGAATGACAGGCATCAGGGGTGTGACTTGGGATTCTTGCCTGTGATGCTCATACCATTCCACACCCTGCAGACAGTGAGAGTCATCGAGTATGCCTTGCACTCTTCAGCCCAAACTTCACCCCATTCTCCTATATTTCACCATCTCACCATATTTCCTAATGAAATGGGGTGTGCATAAGAACCTAAGACCCTAGTAACACCGTGACACTTGTCAGTGTCTGCAGGGTGGGGTGTGGTGAAATAGCATGGCCGTTATGCCTGACAACAAACGCACACCCCAATGCCTGTCACTCTCTGCAGGGTGGTGGTGGGGTAGGCTTGCAGTTCAATACTTCACTGCCATTCCTATTACGCAGCTCTGTAACTTCTACATTACCACCGCCAATGCCAGCAAGCAAACATTCTGCATTGACAAATGATTGTTATGTTTGCTTGCATGCATGCATAAGAAACATATTCATGACAGCTTGCTTCAGAAGCAGGTTGTGTGAGTTGTGGCACTGTTGTAGCCAATGCCCCAGGTAACTTTTGAGGCTTGGCCCTCTTTCCCCAATGTGGTGGCATGCTGCTGCTGACACTAGTTCAGCCAGCGCACACCATCTTAAAGGTTTTCACCGCTGCAGTCAGAGTCTGCTCGTCTTTGCAGTGTCAGCCATTCCACTGCAATGCTTGGTAGAAGACACCAGGAGAAAGGACTGCTGGTGTGACTGGACTTCTCTGCTGGGACTAAAGAAGCAGAACTCTTGTTCTTGGACCTTAATTTAGGGTAAAAAAACTAACAAACAAAACAAAGAAAAAAAAGTGTGTGTTTGTCTGAGTTAAGTGAACTGAATGGTTATCTGAACAGTTATCTATGTGTAAATCTCAGGTGATTGAAAGGACTTGATAGCTGTGAGGTTTAAATTACTTGTAGAAAGATCTAGTAGTAGTGGGAGTGGCTTAGCTAGAATGAAGCTACATTTAAAGACTGCATTAGAAAGATTCTGCTAGTAGCTTGGCAGAAGGCACCAGGAGAAAAGGACTGCTGTGTGACTGGACTTCTCTACTGGGACTATATTGCCATCCTTCCCACCCAAAGCTAGTTCTACTTTTTATAGGCACAGTTTGACTGACAACAGGAACTTTCTGTTTGGGAGCAGGAAGTGAGTGATCACAGAGCCACCAAAGACCCACCATCCTGGAAGGGCAAGAGTAGCTCTCCGGCCCCCTCTATCTGCTGGAGGTCTGCCTCTGAGCAAGTAAGGGGTCTACTGAGAAATATAGGATATTCTTGTCACAGAACAGGACAATCAGGAGCTTAAAGGCACATAAGCAGAAACTAAGGAGAGAGAGAAAAAAACAGAGGAAAGACCAAGGATTGCAAACAGTTAAGGGGCCAGAAATAAGACATGATGGGAGTGGTGCAGTGCAGTGGCTGTGGAGCAGCAGTCTTCCGGGAGACATTCTGGAGGATGCGGTGTTGTCCCATCTGCAGGCACTTCTCTGGGCTGAGGAAGGAGGTTGCTCATCTCCAGGCTGAGTTGGTCAGGGTTGTGGGACCTCCTCTTCTATCCAGGGACCACCAGTGCCACTGCTGTTGCCTCAGAGGTTGCCAAGAAAGAGGAGCAGTTGGACCACAGTGGGCTCAGAGAGGGTGAGGGTGGTGGAACAGAGGCGCATCCCTCAGTTGTACCTCTCCACAATTCCTATGCCATTCTGGCAAAGTGTGGTTCCTCTATGGAGGCACCTGCAGTGGAGACCAAGGAGGATGCTGGGAACCTCCACAAAGGAGACCCACTGGATGGTGGCAGGGGACCTCTGGGTAAGGAAACAACTCCTGGTGGGGACTCCATTGTTAGGAAGGTAGAACTGGGGATGAAGGGAGAGGAGGTAAGGTGCCTGCCTGATGCCATGGCTTGAGGGACAGGGCGAATCCTCAGGATTGCCAGAGCAGTTGCACAGGGAGGGAGCTGGATGTCATTGTCCACCAAGGAAAATGACCTGGCTAAGAAAGAGATTAGAGAAGTGCAGGAAGAGTTTGTGGAATTGGGAGGGGCCTTAGACCATACACTACAGTAACCTTCTCAGAGGTGCTGCCCATCTATGGTGTAGGAGAGGCTAGGGTGTTCTGCACCATGAGATTCAATCAGTGGTTGAAAACTGGTGTGGAGCTCAGGGACTTGGCTTCATTGGGGACTGAGGGTACACCTGGGTGATGCAAGCCTATACTGGCATGATGGGCTGCATCTGTCCAGGAGTGGAACCAGGATCCTAGGTGATAGGTTTAAATGCTTCATTGCAAGCATTTAAACTAGCCAAGGGGAGGCACTGAAAGGAGCAGGGAAAGCCTAGCCTCCCAAAAAATCACGGTAGTAAGTGCAGTAAACACCAACATAGAGGTGTCGCTAGGGAGAGGGCAGGGAGAAATGGAGAAAGTGACAAAGGCAAGAAGGACAGGGATGGAGCAAAAGGAGTAAGGCCATCAGGAAATGGAGGGTAATGAGTACCAATGCCCATAGTCTGGGCAACAAGCTCCCTGAGCTGGTGGCCTTGATGGAAGAGGATGCCTGGATATCGTAGCAGTCACAGAAACATGGTACGAGAGAACCATGACTGGGATGTTAACATACCAAGGTACATAACCTACAGGAGAGACAGGCAGTGGAGAAGAGGGGAAGAGTAGCTCTCTATGTAAAGGAAGGATAAAAGCAACTGAACAAAAGAGTAAACAGGGAGGAGAGGAGGCACTGTGGGTCACCTTGGAGACTGGAAAGGCACCACAATCCGCATAGGGTGTGTACAGACCCCATGTCCGGGGAGGGAATGGACAAGGATATGATAGAAGGCATTCTTAGAATGGCAGGAAAGGGAGATACTGTTGATGGGAGACCTGAATATGCCAGATGTTAACTGGAGCACATTTGCTGCAGCCACATCCAAGAGCAGGGCCATTCTTGATGCCCTACAGGTGGCAGGCTTCAGACATCTAGTTTGGAACCCACTCATGAGGGAGCAATCTTAGACCTCATACTCTCAAATGGTGGCAGTGAGAGGATCTCAGATCTAGAAGTGGGTTGCCATCTGGGAACAAGTGACCATCAAACAGTGTGGTTCACATTAAACTCAGCTACAGAGTCAAGCCATACAAAAGTGAGGGTACTGGACTCAGGAGGCTGACTTTGGCAAGATGGGAGAGTGCCTCAGAAAAGCACTAGCAAACAGGCTAGAAGGAGGTGTGAGCAACAATGGGAATCATCAGAACTGCCATCACAGAGGCAACAAGCCTTTGTGTGAAGCAAATAAACAAATCAAATGAAAGAAAAGTCACTATGGTTCTCAAAAGAGGTGGCTGTGAAAGTCAGGAAGAAAAAGATAGCATTCTGGAAGTATAGGGAAATACAGAAGGAGCAGGACAGAGAGCTGTACCAATTAAGGCAGAAGGAAGCAGGGAGGAAGTCAGAATAGCAAAGGCCCAAACTGAGGAAAAGATAGCCAACTCAGTTAAGAAGGGATAAAACCTTTTATAGGTATATCAATGAGTGAGAAAGACAAAGGAGGGATAGTGAGGCTGAATAGAATGAGCGAGTGGGTGGGCAGAGGGGAAAGTCAAAAACAGGATACTGAATGAATATTTCTGCTCAGTACTCACAAAGAGGAGGGAAGTGCCTAATCCAATTAACAGAAGCACTCTTGATAGGGGTTGATCCCAGTCCTTTCACAGAAGAAAGGGTTCTGCAAGAACTCCTAAAACTGAAGGTGGACAAAGCAATGGGGCCTGATGGAATTCAACCCAGAATTCTAAAAGAATTAAGGGGGAACTAGTGAAACCACTGGCTACTCTTTTTAATAAATCATGGGAGGATGGTATGGTACCCGAGGACTGGAGGAAGGTGGATGTGATTCCCTTCACAAAAGTGGGACCAAGACAGAGGCAGGAAATTACAGACCTGTCAGTTTGACCTCTGTGGTAGGGAAAGTGATGGAGTCACTTCTGAAGGAAAGAATAGTTGAGTACCTAGAGGCCAGTGGGGCACAGTACCCAAGGCAGCATGGGTTCACAGTGGGAAGGTCATGTCAGATGAATCTAATAGATTTCTTTGACCGGGTGACAAAGTAGTAGACCAGGGAGGGTTGTGGACATGGCCTACCTAGACTTTAGCAAGGCATTTGACACAGTCCCACACAAAGATTAATAGTCAAATTAACCAGCCTGGGAGTGGGTCCCAGGGTGGTAGCCTGGTAAAACATTGGCTGGACAACAGGACACAGAAGGTAATTGTAAATGGAATCCACTCTGAAGAAAGAGGGGTTACTGGTGGGGTACCCCAGGGTTCAGTATTGGGTCCAGTCCTTTTTAATGTCTTCATAAGTGACATTGCAGAGGGACTGGAAGGAAAAGTATGCCTTTCGCAGATGACACAAAGATCTGCAACAGGGTTGATACACAAGGAGGCTTGGAAAGAATGAGAAGGGACTTGGCAAGGTTGGAGGAATGGTCAGAAGTATGGCAGCTAGGATCCAGGGAAGAATACACAATGGGGAAGGTAGTAACAACAACAAAAAGGAAAGGGACCTGGGGTAATCATATCAGATGACCTTAAGGTTAGCAGCAATGTGAGAAGGCAGGAGGGAGGGCTGGGGTATACTGGGATGCATAGGGAGAGGCATCAGCATCTGAAAACAGGAAGTTGTTATCCCTCTGTACAGACAGTTGGTGAGACCCCATCTGGAGTAATGCATCCAGTTATGGAGACCCCATCTCCGCAAGGACATGGACAGGATAGAGGCAGTCCAGAAGAGGGCAACTAAAATGGTGCAGGGTCTGCAAGAGAAGCTGTATGAGGAGAGACTAAAAGAGTTTAATATGTATACCCTGAGGAAAGAAGGGAGAGGGGACTTGATAGAAACTTTTAAGTACCTCAGTAGAATCAACAAATTCCAAGAGGTGAGCATCTTTCAGAAAAGAGAGGTGCAAGAACAAGGAGACACAATTTAAAGATGGGGGTGGTTCAGGGGCAATGTGAGGAAGTATTATTTCACGAGAGGGTAGTGGATGCAAGGAACAGCCTTCCTGAGGAGGTTGTGAGGGTCTAAAACTGTGGGAGAATTCAAGAATGCATGGGACAGACATAAAGCAATTCTTGTGGGGGTAGGAAGAAATAGGCTGTTGGTTAACTATGATCTGCGGCCTATCCTGTAGGAGGAAATGGGCAGACTAGATGGGTCAAGCGGTCCTTATCTGCCATCAAAGTCTATGTTTCTAATCAGGAGCGACCCGTCATTGCAGGGCATAACTTGCCTTCCCAACCCAGTAATTTGCCAAAGGAGAGCCCACTCCTTATCAGCACACTGTAATCCCCTCCCCATTTGTTGTTTGCCGAGGGTGCCCAATCCCCCTCAGCTTCATATGCCCACCCACAGTCTTTCTTTGTCAAGGTGCATTTAATCTAATGGCTAATCTCCACCTTAAATTTGCAGACGAAATCTATCGGCATAATGCTCCCCCAATTTGTTGTCTGCCGAGGGGGGTGCCCAATGCCCCTTGGTCTTTCCTCCCTTTATGTGCTGGATGGGGGTACCTAATCCCTGTTGGCTACAGCCCCACCCCAAAACACTCGGGTGGCACATTGGGAGCCCACCCCAGCATGCCAAATTTACCTGTAAAAGGGAAAACCGTCCCTATGATGTCCATTGTGTTTTAAAACCCTGTAAAGAAGAAAATGGTCCTCAGCTATATGCGCCCTCCCCCAACCCGCACCCACCCACTGCATACTCCCACCTCCCCATACCCTCACCTACAATGCACTACCAGAGGGCCGGTGCGATGATCTTTGGTGGACTGGGAACACGCTCTGCACTCTTCAAAGCTGACCGCGAACTGAAGAAATGCTGGTAAGCTGTATAATGGCATAAATAGTTTTTTCAACTTTGGTGCATATCTCAGGCATTTTGGGAATCTGGCACTAAATTTTCAACATGGGGTTATTGGGACCCCTCCTCCTTGAATTCAGCCACTGTCAGCGTTATTTGGTCGAAGGTGATTTTAGCATGTGGCGGTAGATCACCTTTTGGGACACCATACGAAATGACAGTGCCATAGTTCACGAGTGGGCTTCTCAAAAAGCCTATGTTGCAAATCTGGTGAAAAGAAATCAAAAAATGATTGTTTTACAAGTGTGTGTTGCACAGTTGCTACACACCCCTCAGAATTTCGCAAATTTGCAATATTTTCACTCCAGATTTTTAACATTGGCATTTTTCCACCTCCTTTTGAACAGTATAGCTGTCATTTTTCAGATCCTGGCTGAAATGTGTTTTAGCACTTACGGGCGCAGAATAGCGCAGTCGCTATGGGAAATCAGTGATGGGACACATTAAGAAAATCACAGTGATACTGTTCATGAGCAGAGGTACTAAAATGCCTATGTGAAAATTTTGTGATGAAAGTCCATAAAATGACTGTGTTCTGAGCGTGCATTGTGCAGTTTCCACACACCCTTGTAACTTCACAAATTAGTAATATTTTCAGGCCAGATTTTCAACACTGCCATTTTTTAACACCTCCTTATGAACAGTACAGCTGTCATTTTCATATCCTGGCCAAAATGTGTTTTGTGCTTGTGGCACAGAATAGCGCAGTCACTTTGGGAAACCAGTGTTTTGGACAGATTAAGATCAAGCAGTGGAGAGAGGTGGAGTGACCGAGCTCAACTGAGCTCCATCAGGACTGCTGCAGATTTCTTTGTGGGCAGAAAAGGCACCAACACAGGCAGCAGCCCAGTACAAAAGGGTAGCCTGCAGCGCTGGGAGAAACAGAATGAGCAAGTGAGGGACGGGGTGGCGACAACAGAGCTCTGTCAGAAATGCTACAGATTTCTTTGTGGGCAGAAAAAGGCATCAACACAGGCAGGGGTGCAGTACAAAAGGGCAGCCTACAGCCTGGGAGAAACAGAATGAGCGAGTGAGAGAGGGGAGTGAGTGAGCTCAACAGAGTTCTATCAGGACTGCTGCAGATTTCTTTGTGGGCAGAAAAGGTGCAATGCAGGCAGGAGCCCAGTACAAAAGGGCAGGCTACAGCACCAGAAGAAACAGAACGAAGTGAGAGAGAGAGGGTAGTGAGGGAGCTCAACAGAGCTCAGTCGGGACTGCTGCAGATTTCTTTCTGGGCAGAAAAAGGCACAGGCAGAGCAGGAGCACAGTACAAAAATGGCAGCCTGCAGCACCAGGAGAAACAGAATGAGTGAGTGAGACAGGGAGTGAGCGACCTCAATGGAGTTCTGTCGGGACAGCTGTGAATTTCTTTGTGGGCAGAAAAAGGTGCCAACGCAGGCAGGATCCCAGTACAAAAGGGCAGCCTGCAGTGCGGGAGAAATGGAATGAGTGAATGAGAGAGGGGGAGTGAACGAGCTCAATGGAGCTCTGTCTGGACTGCTCCAAATTTCTTTGTGGGCATAAAAGGTGCAATACAGGCAGGAGCCCAGTACAAATGGGCAGCCTGCAGTGCTGGAGAAATAGAATGGCCCAGTGAGAAAGGGAGATTGGCGAGCTCAACAGAGCTCTATTGGGACTGCTGCTGATTTCTTTGTGGGCAGAAAAAGGCACCAACACAAGCAGGAGCCCAGTACAAAATGGCAGCCTGCAGCACCAGGAGAAATGGAACGAGCAAGTGAGAGAGGGGAGAGGCGAGCTCACTGGAGCTCTGCGGGAATTTAGAGTTGCCCACCCTCCTGCCCAGGGTCCTCTGTGGTCCTATATTACAGCAGGGTCTCTGGAGTGGAGACAAAGCAATGATTGATACTTTTACGATTGCTGTAATAATACAGATTTAGTTGTTCTGTTTATTTCTCTAACTGAGCTAAATATCGAGCTATCTTGTTATGATTGCTGTAATAACAGATATTTATTCTGTTTATTTCTCTAACTGAGCTGAGTAATACTTGGAGTGCAATAGGATTTCTAACTGGGCTATGTGAAACTATGTGAGAGCTGAGAACAAAAGGTATGGTACCTGAGGGATGAAAAATGGACAAGGAGGCTTTAGGATTGCTACAGTAATACAGTATCTAATGGATGAGATTTCAGGGTTTTAAATAATTGATTAGCACTTTTTTCTTGGGACAATACTAACTGTTCAGAAAGCATTTATAGAGGTTTTCTAGAAGTGTTATGTATGTTAAACACAGTGAGATAGGTGCTATGCATTTTCACAATGTTTTAGAACTTTTATGAGCAAAACGCTAATCAATTTTAGAGTTAAATAAAACCCTGGATTTGAGACTGAATTAACCCAGTCGAGCAGGGGGCAGTAGGGGACTAGTGTGGGGACAGGACTTTGAGTAACTAGGGGCTAACAGTTGTAGTAGGGTACAGAACCAGGAAGTAGAGCCCGTAACATATGATGGGGGCTAAAATGGGGCAGATGCCATATGTCAATAGGGCGGGCATCTTTGGAAGGGTGGTAGGGTGTACAGAGTGTGGGTCTGCCATGATCCTGGACTGGGCTTGGAGGATGGGGGGTGTTTGGTCTGTAGATTACTGGCTAGTTTGAGGGAAGAACTGTGGAGGTTAAGGAGGAGTCTAAGAGGCAGGGCAGATGAGTATGATAGGCATCCAGGCTGGGGGGGTGGGATGGCAAAGGGGATGGAGGAAGAACAACTAGGGAGTGAATCCGACCCCAGTAGTAGTGGCACTAACAGAAAAGAGGAGAAGGAGGGGTGCCTGAGGTGAGGGAGGCCTCCTGATGGGGAAGGAGAGACCATGAGGAGTACCAGGGGAGAGCAGATGGCTGTGGGTAGGGAGGGACCAGGGGTGGCATGGAGGGAACAAATAGGAGGTGGGAACCATAGGAGGAAGAGATGTGGGAGGGGTATCAACTAGGAATAGATTCAGACCTCTGCTTTGGGGAGAGAGAGAGAGAGAAAGAGAGAGAGGGGAGCAGGAACATACTGAAGGGGGAGGACAAGCAGGGCATGAGAGGGATGACAACAGGTGAGAGAAGAGATAGCGAGGACAAAAGGGTAGAAGGGGCTAGTAAGGAAGGAGGGTGGTGACTGGAGGAAAGAAGGCTAAGGGAAGGGGAAGGATGGGAGGGCATTGCTATCGGGTAGAAGGGAATGGGGACTCTAAATCGACAACAGCGGGGATAGGAGGGGTTGTAAATGAGCTGGGAGGAGGGGAAGTTGACATGGGAAGCCCAATAGGAAGTAGTCAGGCTGGGAAGGGGTTCAAGGGGATGGGAGGGATAAGGCAGAGAAAGGTTGAAGCATAAGTAGGGGATACAGATACAGAAGTCACAGAGGGAGCAGCTGGCGGGGTTAAGGGACAGGGAAGAATAAATACTGGGGTGGTGGAAGGGCATTAAAAGCAAAGGGGGTAAGGGATGGGGTACTCATCCTGGGGATTCTATACTGAAAAGGCTGAGATGAGGCAGCAGGGGTGAAAGGCACAGCTGTATTTGGGTTGAAGCTGTCCCCAGGCTGACTGCAGGAGGGCAGATCAGGCACTGCTCAAGTGTGCAGCGAGGGGAGGAAGAAACCTCATTTAGTGTTGCATGTGGTACAAACAACTTGGAGGTGGGGGACTGTGGAAGTAGTGAAGGGAGGTTCAAGTAGTTGGGCAGGTAGTGTGAGGGTGGGGAGTTGGTGGCATTCTTGGAGTACTGCCGGTACCATGTGCAAGCATAGGGAGGAAGGGCAGGCTTGAGGAGTTCAACAGTGATTGAGGGATTGGTGTCACACTAAAAATTATGGGTTAGTGACTAACTGTGGTAGGGTCTGGGGAAATAGTAACTTGTACACAGGAGACAGGGTACACTTGAGCAGAAAGGGAGGGAGTATTAAAGGCAGGATTAGAGGGTATATCTCTACTAAGGTGGATTTAAACTAGTGGGGGAGGCCAAAAGACTGAGGTTGGTAGAAATCCAGACAGATGAGCCTAATGAGCTCACCCCTAGATGTAGGTAAAGGAGGAGGCGTAGTAACCCTGGGAGGGATGGCAGAGTGGTCTGAGGTAATACAGAAGGCACCACCACCCGATAAGAATAAGGAGGAGAAAGGTGCAGACTACTGGGAGGAGGGACAGGGGCCAAAGAGGAGAAGAGTGAGGAGAAGGAGGGTATGGGTTGAAGGCAGTCTGACTAAATGGATAGAGAACTGGTTACAGGGAGAGTGCAGAGGGTGGTGGTGGGGTGGTTCTTGGCACCAACAGCAGTGACAAGCGGGGTGCCACAGGGGTCAGTGCTGGGCCCGGTGCTATTTGGGCTCTATCTCTGATATAGCACACAGACTTAGAGCAGGGTTAGTCTGTTCGTACATTATACCAAATTGAGGTGGTGGTGGACAAAGAGGATGGATGGGAAAAACTGCAGGGGACCTAGCAAACTACAGCTATGGTCAGTGGAGTGGCAGCTAGGATTCAGCACAAGAAGTGAAGCTGATACACTTCAGGCTAAGATCCAGAAGAGGAACTATTGGTTGGAGATCACAGAGGAGGATAAGAAGGACCTAGGGGTGTTGGTAACTGGGAGCAGAAACAACTCTGCCCAGTGCAGGAAAGCAGCATCAAAGGCAAACAGGATGCTGGGATGCATCGTAAGGGGTTCTCATCCAGATACAGGGATGTGATCTTACCTCTACAGATCATTGGTGACACCGCACCTAGAGTACTGTGTGCAATACTGGAGGCTATACCTGAGGAGAGATATAAAGTTATATAGGAGGGGTGCAAAGGAGGGCAACAAAAATGTTAAAGGGATGGAAGGAAAAGAATATGAAGTTAGGCGATGGAGCTGAACATGTACATACTGGAGGAGAGCAGAGATGGATGGATGGATATGATTGAAGTGTTTAACTACCTGAGGGGTAAATAAACCTAGCACGAGGGTGTTTAAACTGAGGTGTGGAAAGAGACGAAGGGGCACGGACTAAGGTTGAAGGGGACATTTCAAGAGGGAAATGAGGGACGACTGTTTCTCTGAGAGGGTGGTGTCTAGTTGGAATGTACTGCCAGAGGGGTGGTAACATGTAGGACAGTCAATAGCTTTAAGGAGGTGGGATGAAGCAAGAGAAAGAGTCGGGAACAGGGGCTGGGAAAAGCCAGGGAGGAACTGGGAGGGGAGGCTGGTGCAGTTGCAATCTAGGGTGCTAGCTGCACACTCAGGCAGTCTTATATTGGTGTGTTCTGCTGGCAGATTCGTATGTTCATACACAGTGATGCTGTTCATGAGCAGAGGTCCTAAAATGCCTGTGTTAAATTTGGTGACAAATGTCCATAAAATGACTGTTACAAGCGTGCATTGTGCAGTTCCATGCACCCTCGTAACTTCACAAATTTGTAGTACTTTTCACTCCAGATTTTCAACATTTCCATTTTCCACACCTGCTTATGAACAGTACAGCTGTCATTTCACATCCTGCCTGAAATATGCGCTATACATCGGGCGAGAATACCGTGGTTGCTGTGGGAAATCAATATCTGGACAGATTAAGAACATCATAGTGACAGTGTTTATGAGCAGAGGCCGTAAAATGCCCATGTTGAAAATTTGGTGAAATAATTCCACTAAATGACTGTGTGATGTGCATGTGCTGTGCAGTTTCCATGTACATGTGGAAGTTTGAGCATTTTTAATATTTTCACTACAGATTTTCAACATTGCCATCTCCTCACACCTCCTATGAATGGTACAGCTGTCATTCCTCACTTCCTAATCGATCTGTTTTTCATGCATCTGGTGCACGATTTATTTATTTATTTAGCTTTTGTTAACAAGGTAAGTACACTAGACAAGATGATTGCTTATTTTCAGGTATGACCGGGAGAGTACAGGAAATTATATACTTACATACTTAGGACAACATGGTACATAATTAGGAAAGATTACAAGTCACAGGACAACATGGTACATAGTTAGGAAAACGTACATGTCACAGGAGAACCACATAATGCAGAATACACAAGTAAAGGTCTTGTGAGGCATATTTCAGTTAGCATAAACATAACAGAGTAACGGTATGTGCCGATTAGAAGCAGTGAAAAGGCACGTTGAGATCCAGCAGGTACATTACTATAAACATAAGGGCCACTGTTATGCATAAGGGCTGAGTGCGATAAGTATATCACGAGGATTTTGGGCAACCACAGGCCAATGAGAGTTTGATATGGTTCCATAGGGAGGAATGCAGGCAGCCCTGTGATGGGGGCAACACGGACCTGGGCGGGAATGTGTTCCATAGTTTGGGGCACATGCTGCAAAATCTCTTCCACCCATTTAAGTCCAGTCACAGGTACCTTGAGTGTGGCAGACCCTGAAACCTAAGGTGGTAGGAAGATGGTACCGTCAGGGCAAGCAAACTTGCCACCCCTGAGAGTGCCAGTGCTAAGGACCTTTCCTGTGAAGCAACCAAGGACAAAGTCAATGTGCTTTGAGGGAGAGAGCCAGTTTAGCTTGCTATAGAGATCACAATGGTGAGTGAGCAGGGGCCACCAAAGTGAAGCGGCAGACATTGTTGTAGGCAGTCTACCACCTAGAGATGGGCTTTGGTGGTGAGGGCAAACAGAAGGAGCCCATAACATAGCGAGGGAGAAGCACACCTCTGGCCAGAGCAATACGTGCAGCGGAGTGAGGTTATTTTTGCTCTGTAGGCCAAACCCAGTTTACAGTTGACAGTTTTGTATGTATTCTGGATATGGCGGCCAAAGTCGAGCTGTGGGTCCAATGTTACCCAAAGGTACTTGAAGTTGTCCGTGATTGGGATCGGGATACCCCCATTACCAGAGACACAGAATGGCACAGGGAGGCCTTAATCTTAGCTAGGGACCCAAAGAGCATGGCCTGGGTCTTTTTAGATTAAGAACCTGCTTATGGGTCCAGATCCATGTCTGAATATTACTTAGGTCATCACTCAGGTGGCTGTTAAATCACAGTGCCACTGTTCATGAGAAGAGGTCCCAAATACTTTCATGAGGTGGGGCCACAAAATGGCCATGTTGAACATTTGTACTGCAAATATCAACAAATGCCGGGGCATTATGGTTTCTAACCATAACGTCCCACCCTTTACAGACTGACAGACATCAGGGGTGTGCTTTTCAATTGCTGACTGTAATACTCATGCCATTCCAACCCCACCCTCCACCCCCAGCTACTGACAGGCATTGAGCTGTACCTTCGACTCTTTGGCCCCACAGTTCACCCCATTCTGTATTGCACCCATTTCAGCATATGACCTTATGGAGTGGAGTGACAGTAAAGCTGAATACCCAAGGCACACCTCAACACTTGTCAGTGTCTGCAGGATAGGGTGAGGTGAAATGGCATGAACGTTATATACCAGCAAGCAAACATTCAGCATTGACAAATGCTTGTTTTAATCCATTGAAATCTAAAATCAGGAACCACAGGAATGGAATTTAATAACTGAGCATCCAGCACAATGTTGAACCTCACAGTGTTGTGGTTGCTCTGTCTTATTTGGTCCTTGACTGTGATATCCTAATATCCTAATAATGTCTCGTTTGGATATTACAATATCTAAGATTACTTCCCCAGCCACTGGATGAGAAAGCAGAAATGCAGAACCTTTACAGTGTTTTGGCTTTTTGCTTCTTGTCGTCTGTATATCCCAGTCAATTTCTGGGAGATTGAAATCTCCATGACTGAATTAAATGTCCCTGCTTGTTGCTGTCCTAATTTCATTTTTAACACTTCACCTTCATCAGCTGTCTGGTTTGGCAGCTCATAGACTGTTGTTATCCTGTGCTTTTACCTTAAACATTTTCTCAGTTTCTCCTACACCTAGCATTTTGTTACAGAAGAGTTGGGAATTACAGCATAAAAATAATGCCAGACGATAAATTTGCAGTCTGATTTTCAGAAAATGGTTTTCATACTGAAACACACAATGCAGCAGGCTCTTTGGGCTGGTATTACCATTTCTGGAGATGTGTCTCTAACTTTTCATTTGTCCCTTTTTTTTCCAAGCCTGTCCCAATTTGCAAGGCAGGAAATTGACAGATGTGGAGTCCCAGTGATTAGAAGTGCTATCTGTCCCTCCTATTTACATCTGAATCCCTCCTGTCTGGCATGTCTGTGTTAGGCAAAGCAATTCCCCCAGGGAATAGCCTGCTGTGTCCTTGCCAGTACAGTCATCTGGTAGCTTGTGTCATTATGTTGCTTGCACGCATGTGCAAGAAACATAGTGCCATCATCGGAGATTTCGGTGTGTCACCTCCTCCTCCAATTCAGGCAGTGTGCTGGTAGCGACCCTGTAAGCCAATGCATTTTGGAGCTGCTTGACAGCTCCCAAATGCAGTGGCATGCAGTTGAAAGGGGAGTTGCGGCTTGGTGAGCAGCGATAAGAAGCTGCTCAGCGCAGCTCCCCACAAGCGGCGTGCCCCTCAAGACAGCACTGTTTAGCCGACGGGTGCCCAATCCCCGCCTGCTGAGCTGCGCTCGTCTCCACCTCGGTAGTTGGTGCCACGCTGGAGCCCACCCCAGCGTGGCAATCAGATCACTTTGCCGACAGGGGTGCCCAATCCTCCGTTGGCTGAGCCCCCCAATGTCCTTGTGCCATGCTGAGGCCACCCCAGTGTGGCAAAGCGGTCCCACGCGTCTTTATTTATTTTTTACCTGTAAGACAAAAGCGGTCCCGTGGTGCGTCTCGACCCCCACAACCGCACCCACCCATGCGCACCAGCCTCCCCACCTCCCTCACCCCATACTTACCTCCGGACTCTGGCGCAAGCGATCTTCGGTGGACCGGGAACACGTCTGCACTCTTCAAAGCCGACCGCGAACTGAGGAAATGCGGTAAGCTGTATAATGGGCTAGATGAGGGATTCAACTTTGTGCATATCTCAGCCATTTTTGGAATTTTGCACCAAATTTTCAACATGGGGTTTTGGGACCCCTTCTCATGAATGATGTCACTGTCATGGCGTTAACCGGGCCCGAAAGGGTGATTTCGGCGCAGTGACTGGGGAAATCACCCTTTGGGCCTGAATACCACCATGACAGTGACATCATTCATGAGAAGGGGCCCAAAACCCCTATGTTGAAAAATTTGGTGCCAGAATTCCAAAAATGACTGTTTTACGAGCGCGGATTGCGCAGTTCCCACGAGGCTCGTAAGTTCGCGGAATTTCAATATTTACACTCCAGATTTTCAACATTGCCATTTTACCATACCTTCTTATGAGTAGTACAGCTGTCATTTTCACATCTCACCCAAAATGTGTTTCCGCCCATGTAGTGCAGAATGGCGCAGTCGGTGTGCAAAATTAATGTCAGGGACAAATTAAGAAAATCGCAGTGACACTGTTCATGAGCAGAGGTCTTAAAATGGCTATGTTGAAAATTTGGTGAAAAATTCCTAAAAATGACTGTTTCTGACGATGCGTTTAGCAGTTCCCTACGCATTTCGTAGGTTTACGATTTTCAATATTTCCACTCCAGATTTTCAACATTGCCATTTTTCCACACCTTCTTATGAGCAGTACAGCTGACATTTTCACATCTTACCCAAAACATGTTTCTGCCCATGTAGCGCACAATGGCGCAGTCGTTACATGAACTCAGTGTATGGGACATATTAAGAAAATCACAGTGTCACTGTTCATGAGCAGAGATCTTAAAATGGCAATGTTGAAAATTTGGTGGAAGAATTCTAAAATGACTGTTTTACAAGTGTGTGTTGCTAGTTCCCACGCACTCGTAGGTTTGCAATTTTCAATATTTCCACTCCAGATTTTCAACATTGCCATTTTACCACACCTCCTTATGAGCAGTAGCAGCTGTCATTTTTCACATCCTGCCCAAAGCGGGTTTCCGCCATGTAGCGCACAATGGCGCAGTCAGTGTGCAAACTCAATGTATGGGACACATTAACAAAATCACAGTGACACTGTTCATGACCAGAGGTCTTAAAATGGCTATGTTGAAAATTTGGTGAAAAAATCCTAAAATGACTGTTTTACGAGTGTCGCTACGCGGTTCCTCGCACGCTCGTAAGTTCCCAAATTTTCAGTATTTACACTCCAATGACTTCCAAATACCTAAACAGCACATAGAAGCAAGCAACATTTGGCATTGACAAATGCTTGTTTTATGTTGTCTTCATGAGTGCAAGCAACATCTTGCAGTAGTAGCACATTTCAGAGGTGTGTCAGTGTTGGCCAATGCATTGAACGCTTTAGTGGGTGCGACCCTCAGCCCCCAATTAATGAGCATGCTAGCACTGATGCAAAACTTCAAAAGTGCCAAACCTTGAAAGAAATCTGCTGCTTCAATGAGAGGTGCAGTTACCTCATTGGAGCATCAGATGACAAGGCTCCGTTCACGTGCCTTTCCTGGTGAAATATTTCAGTAAATATGGCGGCTCCTGCTACCCGCCACACACAGTCCTCACAAAGTCAACATCGGGTGTGGCCAGTCCCCATGTCAACATGTTCCTCCCACACACACAGTTTCTTTGCCGATGGGGTCCAATCCCCATCGACATCATGTTCCCCTACACACACACTTTGCCAATGGGCCAATCCCTATCAGAATCAGTTCCCCCAATGATTTCTTTGCCAATGGGTGCTCAATCCCTATTGACATCATGTTCCCCCACCCCACACGCTTTCGTTGCCAGTGGGGGCCCAATCTCTGTTGGCATCAGTTCCCCCAAACTCATGGGGCACACTGGGAGCTGACCCTAGTGTGCCCAACATTTTTTATTTTACCTGTAAATAAAGAACTGTCCCCTGATGTCTGCTGTAACAGAGAGAGAGAGAGAGAACAATGCCCCTGTAAAAAAGAAAAATAGTCCCTCGTCATCCTGGCGCTTCATCCCCAACCTGCATCCACCTACTCGCATCTCACCTCCCTGCACTCACCCACATCCAATACTTATCTCCAGTGGTCCAGCGCTACGATCTTCTGTAGAAACTCTTCAAAAGCTGACCACAAAATCAAGAAAATCATGGTAAGCTAGATAATGGCATCAATGGTGGGGTTTCAACTTAGGTTGATATCTCAGCAATTGTTTAGATTTTGTCTCCAAATTTTCAACATGGGTTCCTGGGACCCTGCCTCATGAGCACATGCACTGTCATCTCATTACTCAGTTCTAAAGGTGATTTCACAGTCACTGCACGGTATCACCTTTCAGGACCAATTAACAAAATGACAGTGCCACTGTTCATGAGGTGGGGTCCCAAAAGTCCATGTTGCAAATTTGTTTAAATAATTTGGGACTATGCTATTTAGTATTGCGTAGTTTTCATGCATCAGAATTTTCAGATAATTTTATTATTTTCACTCCAGATTTTTAACATTGCTATTTTTTCACACCTCCTTATGAACAATACAGGTATCATTTTTCACATCCTGCCCAAAATGTTTTTTGCACATGTAGGCATAATGGCATGGTCACTGTGGGAAATCAACTTTCAGGACAGATTAACAAAATTACAGTGCCACTGTAATGAGCTGAGGTCCCAAAATGCCTGTGTTGAAAATCTGGTTAAACAGATCCCCAAAAGAATTGTGTTATGGGCATGCATTGCTCAGTTTCTATGCACGCTCATGACATCACCCATTTTCATATTTTCTGTCCAGATTTTCAACATTGCCATTTTTACACATCCTCATGAACAGCACAGCTGTCATTTTCGACATCCTGCCCGAAATGTGTTTTTGCACCTGTGGCACCAAATGGCACAGTCTCTGTGCAAAATCACCTTTCTAACAAACTGATAGTGCCACTGTTCATGAGGTGGGGTCACAAAAGCCCATGTTGAAACTTTGTAATGAAAATACCAACAAATGCTCGGGTGTTAGGATTTCCAACCATAATGCCCCACCCTGTAGAGACTGACAAGTGTCAGGGGTGTGACTTGGGATCATTGACTGTAATGCTCACACCATTCCACCTCATTTCAACCCTGCAGCCAGTGACAGGCATCGAGATGTGCCTTGGAGTCTTTGGCCCCAAAGTTCACCCCATTCTTTTATACTGCACCCATCTCAGTGTATTTCCTTATGGAATGGGATGAACATAAGCTTTGAAGACCCCAAGGCACACTGACACTTGTCGGTGTCTGCAGGGTAGGGTGAGGAAATGGCGAGCGTTATGGCCTGACTATGCAAAGACACACCCCTCATGCCTGTCAGTCTCTGCAGGGTGGAGGTGGGGTTGGCATCAATTCAATGCTTCACTGCCACTGCATCTTTTTAACTCTTAGACTACCAATGCCAATGCTAGCAAGACAACATTCGGCATTGACAAACACTTATTATAACTTGTTTCCTGTCTAAGGCAAAGAAAATCTTAACATTATTGTGGTCTGCTTTAATGGAGGAATCTGTCTATTGCTGTTCATTTACCTGACCACCATTACCCTGCTTTAGAGGCCATATAATCTTTTAACATTCTGCTGTTACTGATACCACAGCTTGCTATCTAGCCCTTCCAAGGTCACTTATGCTCAGTCCTAAAGACCCCTATCTCTGGCAATCCCCATGACTTATCACTAGTGGCTGGGACCTTGGGCAGGTAACACCTTGGAACCAGAGATCTAATGTGGGTACAGGGTTGCAGGTCCCAAGTGTATCCCATGGTCATCACTGTGCACAGCAGAATGCTCTTTCTTCTTTAGTATTTCCCTCATGGGACTGCGGTTGTGAGGGCTTCACAGTGCTCTCACAGATGGGTGCTTGCATACAAAGCAGCAGGGATCCACCCCACTCACTGCACCAACTGTACTGCCACTTGTAACCCAGGCAGCAGCATAACAGGCGCCTGTGCTTCTCCCTCTTGGAGGTAACCATCTTTGAAATCAATCTCCCTGGCTGAAAAGTACCACTAACAGCTTAATCTGGTTCAATGTCAGTTAGCATTCATCTGTAACCCTCCCCCAGACGAGGCTGAAAATTAGCAGGCTTGTCTAGTCCTCCTTTCCCAGTCAACAAAAATTAAATAAAATAGTGGGCAGCAAAGTTGCTGCTTTGCTGATAGGCTAGATCCAAGGCCATGTACTCTTTAATGGGACTCCATACACCTTTTATCAGAGAGATGTTTTCAGAAGGAATGTTTGGGACTGAATACATATGTCCCTAATTATATAAATGGTAGAGGGCATACAGGATCAAACTTGCTGTGTACCTGACCAACCTGTTTGAAAATAACTTTAACTTTATTCAAAATGCAGACAAGTTAAACATAAAATGTATAGATTAGAGATATTAAACATTGCATAACATTCTAGGGGAATACATCTTCATCATAAAAGTATAATAACTGGCTTCCTTTTTCCCATAGGGAAACCATGGTGCAATTTTCCGTAATAAAGGAGTGTTTATTACGGCAAATATGGCATCAGTTTCCCTCACTCTGTGCATGCCCACCCGAGTTCCTAGCTTCCCAACCGCTACCTGCTTCCTTTTGACAAATCATGAACCGCCACTCAGACTCCACAGTACATGTTTTGGGTAGAATGCAGTGCCAGTGTTTTAGACCCTAAATGTACCAAAAGAAACAAACAAAAAATGTGCCTGCCAATGAAAAAAAAAAATGATGAGACTAGCATGATGGCAGGCAACCACGGACCGCATGCTGAAACGAGACCACGAAGCAGCAGAGCAACGTCTCTTTATTTTATATAATTGCTGTGGCAAAAAGGAAACCTGGCAATTATATGCACATGTGTGACAGCACCACGGCCATCTTGGGCATGGCATACTGTTTCGCTGTGAGCTTGGCTAGCATGGCTGCAGCCATGTCAGCTCCGCCAGAGTTTGTTTATACTATCAGCAGTAACTGCTTTAGTTCTTTTTTTTTTTTAGTTTCAGCCTCCGCTGTCTCCAGTCTTTTGTCAGATGTGATCACATGTACCTTCAAAGAATTTAATTTGCTTTGATGGAGTATGGTAAGAGTTCTTTATTTCTATGAAAGATGCCATTTGTTTTCTCTGACTTCTCCTGACTGCAGAAACTGCAGCTTTGGGGAGTTGCTCTGGCCACTACTGCAGCATCAAACACCGTGTCATAACTGCACCTCATGTAGTGACATAATAGTATGGGATAAAGATGTTTCAGATTACCAAGATTTTAATTTTCTTTTTACTTGTATAGCCTGCTTTTGGAACCCCACTTCATTGCAGCATTGAAGGAAAGTTTGCAGGCTCATGGGAGCTCAGCATTATAGCTGCACACACCTAGCATACAAAGTCTAATAGTTTAATGCTTTCAGTGAAATTATTAAAGCCTGCTTAGATTTGTCAATGCCAGAATATTTTGGCAAGTATAATTCAGAGACAGATCCATGACTTTCTTAAAGAGATAGCAATTTTCAAAGAAAACATGTCAAAGAGTCTTTCTACAACTCCGATTAGGCTGCAATTGCTGCTGTTGACTGGATCTTGGGTAATGGGAGTCACTTTGCTATAAAGCTGGATCCACTAGTTGTTCAGATCTTCATAAAAGAGTAAGATTACCACACTTTCCCTAGTTTTGTCCATCTGCATAAATGTCCACCACCTATTTTCAAATGGTGAAATGTTAGAGAGACTTTCAAAACATAATGCAATTAGGGACATCAGTAGCATTGCAACAGTCCTAGACTACTGTTGTATGATCTACAGTGCTCACATGACACCAGGGGCCTGATATTCAAAAGTTTGCACAGGCACTGAGTATTTGCCCATGCAAACTGGGGTTGTGCCAGATTCCCATATTCAAAGGAGTCTTTGCATGGGCAAAGAGAGTTAGTGCCCATGCCAAACATAATGTATGCATGTCTTACTTGGAGCAACCCTAGTGGCTGCTGGATACAATACAGCAACCAGCTGAGTTGCCACTGGGGTGCTCACCCACCCACCTGTGGTCTGGGGCACCCTTCCTCCCTTGTGCAAAAACCCTCCCTGGTGCTGGTGGTCTCCTCTGATCACCGGCTAATTGTAACGACAAACCCTCCCTGGTACTGGTGGTCACCTGTCCCTCTGATTTTCAGCCCACTGAAAGAATAAAACCCTCACTGGTGCTGGTGGTCTCCCCTCCTTCGATCGCCAGCCCGTTGTAAACATTAAAACCCTCTCTGGCATCCAGTGGTTCCCTCAGCATTAATCAATGGTACTGCCCATTGCAATTCGGAAACCCTGGTATCTAGCACCCCACCAACCCATCACTGAACACCCCAGTCACCTTACCAGTATTCCGGTGCTGCAGGTGCCGTGACGGTGACTGGCACCTCTGTACACCTCCTTATCTGACAGAATCCAGGCAGGCAGCATGTCTTATTTATAGGACAGGGTGACACACCCTGTCCTATAAATAAAGCACACTCCCTGCCTGGATGTATGGTGGCTGGCGAGGTGGTGTGAGGAAGGCTGCATCAGTCCCCATATTGTACCTGCAGCACTGAGGATGGGGCAGGATTGGGGGTGTTAGTACTCATTGGGGGCACTAGACACCAGGGATTACAGAATTATGCAGTGAGTGGTACTGTGGATTGGTGCTGGGGAGCACCGCTGGATGCCAGGGAGGGTTTTAATATTTACAATGGGCTGGTGATTGGAGGGGTGGGGGGACCACTAGCACCAGCTGAGGGTTTTATTCTTCCAATGGGCTGGTGATTGGATGGGAGGGGGACCACTAGCACTGGGGAGGGTTTTAATATGTAAAACAGGCTGGCAATTGGAGGAATGTGGGACCACTAGCACTAGGGAGGGTTTTATGCTTTCAATGGTGCTGGTGAAAGGAGGGGAGCCACTAGTACCAGGCAGTGTTTTAATGTGTACAATGAGCTGGTGATTGGAGGAGGGAGGGACCACTAGCACCAGGTAGGGCTTTATTCTTTCAATGGGCTGGCGATTGGAGGAGGGGACTATAAGCACCAGGAGGGGTTTTATTCACCCAACAAGCTGATGATCAGTGGGTGGGTGGACCACTGTGCACCAGGGATATCTACATGTCTGGGACCGGGCAATTGGGGTGGCATTGCACTAACTTGCCTTGCTACCCATAAAATGAGACCATAAGAGATGCAAATGGCCCTTAGACTAGCCATGCATGCCTAGTGGTTTCATTTGCATGGATCCTTTGAATACTGCAGATAGTGTTCTGGCACTATCCACTCTCCAGCGGCATACTTGGGATCCATGTCAGGGCAGTGTTACTGACTTAGTGCTGCTCAACATCGCCTATAGTCAGGGCCCTGGTGTTCTACGGCAGAATTTTTCCGATTTCTGTGGCAGGGTTCTTGACTTCTGCGGCAGCATTTTCTGATTTCTGTGGCATGATTTATTCATTTCTCTGGCAGAATGCAGTCCTGTCATTGGCTAAATATGATGTGATGTCATCAATGACATCATATGCTGAGCATAGAGGAGGGCTTCAGGATGAGCAGGGGTGGGAAGAAAGCCTGACACTATGGAAAAAACAGTATTTATATGAAAATTCACAAAAACAATGAATTCTGTGGCACTATATATATATATATATATATATATATATATATATATATCTCTGGCATGATGCAAATTCTGCAGCAAATTCCACAACCCAGAACCACAGAATTCCAGGGCCTTGCCTATAGTCAGTTGAATAGCTCTGTGTGCAAAGTTTTGCACTCTGCAAAGTTTTGCATTCTGCTTCGATGCTAATATGAATATCAGGCTCCAGGTTTTACAGGAAATGATTGTCTCAGCAATACCAGAAACTGTAAAAGCATTGTGGGGAGTAAGAGAGCATGACAGGAGACTGTTCTGGTAACTCAGCCTCAGCTGAGAGGACTTACTTTGTCACCAAACTCTACCCAACTAAATTACAAACATAGTAAGTGTGTAAGTCACTGGGTAGCTTTTGCATCAGTATTCACCTCTGTGTACTGTAACTCCAGCAGAGAGTTTATACCCCATTACCTTGTAGGTAAACACCATTACTGGATCACATAGCATACATTTCAGAAGGCATCTGAAACTTCCATTACCTTTTGGAGTTAAAGATACAGTACACGCTCAGTCCATTCTTACAAAAAGGCTCTTTTATTCAGGCATGAAATAGTCACAGAACACCTTGTTTTTGCACAAGGGTATATCACTTTAGTGACAAGAAAAGGAATGTATGGTTAGTTCTCATGACAGCACAGCACAGCACCACTCTGTCTTCTCATCTCTGGACTGGCTGTTAACTAAATTGCAAACATGTATATACTGTGTATATTTCAAATACTGCTGCCCTTCCTAAGAGGATAATGTCATCATTTGCTCAGGGTACACTATTTACTGACCCTAATTTCTGATGGAAAATTCCAGGCACTGCAGCTGTGGATAAGAAACTATGATCTGCTACTTGTATTTTACTTCTATCACTGAGCAATGATAGCTAATTTCCAAGTCTGCCCTGGGGTGGGTTAGAGGACCTGTTTTATTGACAGGGGAAATTAAGGCACTGGTAGAATCCTCTACTCTTGTAAGTGCCAGGGATCTTTAACATCAACCTGGTCAGTTACCAGAGATATAGCAGGAGGAACCTTCAGTTTATTATCATCTCTGAAGGATGACCCCTCAACAGAGCACCCCAGCACCACCCTACAGTGTCAGTATTAGATATTAGCTCATTTTCCTGATGTGGGACTTGAACTTATGACATTCTGATCATCCAGTCCCAGAGATGTGCATGCAACCTACTGAAACACAGACACTGGTAAAACAACTGATTTATGTGTGACCTAGCTTTTATTTCATCCTTCCCAGAATGACAGGATCTGATTACCCAAGCAAGAAGACAGCTATGTTATACATATTTTCCATTTGCATATTAATACAAAATTTGTATTACCAGCAACTTAACCTTTTGTTTAAGTGGAGGGCTTAATTTGGTCCAAATGTTAGAATCTGCCATGTTATAAGGAATTCTTTTATTTTAGTTCTCTGAGACAGCAGATGAATGTATATAATGTGCTTAGGTCTATGTGACTTTGGCCATGACTCTGCAGTTTTAGTGGTAAAAACTTTCCACCCTCAAAAGAGGTGCCAGGAACTCAGTTCATCTGTCTATAGGAAAATTCAGCAATGTAAGGGAGAAATGACTCTAAAAATCAAAGTAGATCATGGCTGAGCTCCATCTGCTCAACTCATGGGTAGTTGTAGACCTGTGGCATTAGAGGAGAGGAAGCTTTCCAGTGAAGGAAGGTTCTGGGGAGACAATGACTTGGGTTACTTTAAATGCAAGCACTTTTAGTAGGAGAGCAGTAAGAAAGCGTGGCAGATTTCTAAGTCAGGATCTTGAAATACTTTCAAATCATGATGAGGACCAGCATTTCATAAGCTTTATGATGCGTGGAGGATTTTCTTTCTGATGATTCTAGTGCAGTTCCATGGACTATAGAGCGGAGAAACTGACAGCATATAAGGGTCGCTAGAGCCCATCTAACCTGCCTTTTTGTTGTATTTTTCTGTCGTGTTCCAAGACAGAATAAGTGCCCTGAGTAAAAGCATTGATTCAATCAAAGTTTAGTTAGGGAAAACTTAGATGTCTGAATCAGGTTATTGTCATGATATGGCCTTTACAGTGACAGCCAATGGCTGAGGCAGAGATGAATATGTCTTTGTGTATAACATTTATTGAAGGTGGCCATATAAGTATTTAATAAAGACTCCATACTGTGTATGATCTGTTAATAGAGCTTTTGAGATAACTTGTATTTGTTTGCACTATAATTATACTGTTATTTTGTGTTTACCTACAGTACTACTGTATGTATAATGTATACTACACTGTATCCTTCCCTTCCAGGTCACAACTGGAAATGAGCCTTAGCTTAGTGTGCCTTTCTGGGCTATCTATTTCTAAATAAATAAATACAAAGTAAACAAACAAACACAGAGCACAAGATCTTGCAGATACTTTGTGGAGGTCATTTCAGATTAAGTGCATGGTTGGACTGAATGTAGATGAAGAAGCTGAAAACTTTCTATGTCATAGAAGACCAAAGTAAACATGGCTACTGCTCAAATCTGAAGGGCTTTGCCAGGTGAGAATGGTCCAGAATGGAGGAGGTTAATCAAACTACTGAATAAATCAAAATGATTGAATAAATCAAAATGTTTTAGACGTCTACTAGACTCATTACATAAAGTTTAATGGATAGTTGAGACAGAACTGACCGACAATCCAAACTAAGAAGGTACAGGTGAGGACTGAGCAATAGCTAGGTATTGCTTTATAGTTACTTAGTTGAGGTATCTGACTTCCTTACAAAAGGCTGTGAATGCCCGGAATTGTTCAGTGGAAGTGTGTCTGTGATCAAGAGTTTGACAGCCCTGAAGGAGTTATACTTATTCCAGAAAGGGTCATCTGCTGAGATAGTAGATGGAATGAGAAACTGTAGAATAATATCATGGGATTGTGTGATGTAGAAATTCAGGTCATGATGGTATCCTAGAAATGGGAACCAGTGTCTAGTGTTGAGTTGCTTTTAGGGCAAGTTTTTGAAATCTCTGAAACTAGAAATGAGAGCCTGTCACCTACTGTGCTGCCAATGAAGCAGTTATTGCTTACTGCAGCATTTCTTAAGGTGCTGTACCTCTGGATAATCAGATTAACTTTCCATTGAACACAAGTGGAGTTGCTACAGCAAGTAGCACTTCACTTGCTGCATCATTCTGCAGCAATGGGATCTTTTTGTGACCACTTTTGTGCAGTATGTTATTAAATGAACTGGAATGAAACAGCTAATGGTAAAATGCCTGCTCAGAGAAACTCAGATAACTTTACATTGAAAGTTTGTAACAAGTTGAAATGACAATCCGCCCCTTGTTTGTAATATTAACAGTAACACAATTGGTATGATAGATAATTTAGCTAGCTTTTGTTGACCTGTAAAACACACTAGACAAACATATGCCTATTTTCAGGTGCGACCAGGAGATTACATGGAATATGCAGATGAAAGATAAGTTTACAAAGGATTAAGCAAGATTTCAAGGGATATACAAACAATGCAGGGTACAACAATGGAGCAAGCATTAGGCAGCATATAGTAAAACAGCATTGCAGATTGTCTCAACATAATAATGTAGCAGTAACAATCAAAGTTTATGCACAAGCTTTAATAACTTACTTGACATTCTCTGAGTGCTTCCATAGGACAGCAGATGACAATAGGGTAAATCTCAAAGAGAGCAAAAGTGCAGTTAAGTTCATAATATCCAGTAGCTCTTGAAGCCATGGCTTCAGTATGTAGTGGCTCCTGAAACCGTGATTTAGCAAACCCATTATCATGATGATACACAGCAATTCCATGAAAAGGAGATGAATCAGAGAAAGCTCCAGGAGAAATATAAAATACAGTAGTAGCCACAGACATGGCCAGATATTTCCAGATATTTTGTGAAATTTTAAAGAGTTTCTCTCTGCTGTCCCTACTGTGGAAATGCAGAAAGTAGGAGATTTCTCTAGAAACATCACAGAAATTTCAGGAAATATCTGCCATGTCTTTGGCTGTGACTGTAGATCATTTTGGAAAAACATAGATATGGCATGCCATCTAGAAAGTTAATAAGCCACATGGCAAGATCAGAAAAAGCTGTAGCAGTAATGGTAATATGATGGTCTTATTCAGCTGTGGATGTTAATATCTGCAGAGATATAAAAAAATTAATGACTAGCATTGAGGATTATCCACATAGAAAAGTTAAGGTGACTCAGTAGAGACAAGAGTTCCCATTATATGTACAGTGCACTCCATAATGGGACATGTTTAATAGGATGATCAGTTAATAGGGATGATTTCTTAGTGACCGATTTTCTCTACTTGACTCCCATTATATTCTGGTTGGATATAGGGACACATAATAAGCTTAATTGGGGCTTTTTGCCATAAAAATCAATTGTTCTGGAGGTGCGTTGTATTGTCATCATGGCCTCCAAATGCATAGAGCTTATGCTTGCTCAGAGTGAAGGTGATTGAAGCTTTACAAGTCCTCAAGGCTTCTGTGGCTAAGGAATTTGGCATCTTTAAGTGTCAAATTTTCCATATTAGCCAAACAGAGATGCAATCTGGGCCTTAATGTCATCCAGAATCATGGATGTTATTGATGGGGTGAGGGGAGAGTCACAGCCTCTGCAATCGCTAAAGTCACGAGCATCTTGGATGCTGTCTACATGTTACGCCAAAGTGTGGCAATCAATCTCCTCTGCCACATTTAAAACTGTTTCAAGAGGCTGGCTTTAAATCTAGCAGTGATGAAGCAGCTGAAGAATCTAGCAGCGACCAGTTTGCAGATGACCCACTGTACGATTTTCAGCCCTTCCGCCTGACCACTGAGGAGTTCTCACACTCGTTGACATCAACATTGAAGTCAAAACTGAAGGAAAGATGAGTAATAGAGACATATGCGATGCTGTTAAAAGAATGAGGCTGGACACGGCATTGCAAGATTCTTCTGACACAGAGAAGGTTCCAATTGAAGATTCAATTTCCAACAAGGATGTCATAGTACACTGCAGGTCGCTGATGACTTAGTGCACTCAGAACAGTGACTTAGCTGTGGGAGCACTAGCGGGCATAGAGAGTCAACTTTCAAGTAAGATCTGCTCAGACAAAGCAGAGCACCGTCACAGATTTTTTCCCTTCAGTGACTGCTTTAAATAACTGCTGCTGAAATGCTTAAAGCTTAATGCTTACTGGGCAGATGTACTGATTTTTGTTTGTAGTGACACAACTAGAAATGCTACCTACTTGTTTACTTCTGAGCACCTGAAAAGCTAAAAAAAATAAATAAGTATATTCACAATAAACCTAAGGAAACATAAGAAACATGACTAACTTGTCATATGTCATCACCGACAGCTTTGTGTATCACGCTGTATAAGGTATAGGACTTCTGATAAATGTGACATTCGCTTAATAGGGATGACTGAATCCACAGAGCCGTCCCTATAAAGCAGCTTATATATATATATATATATATATATATATATATATACATATATATATGATACATGATGGGCAGGTGTGATATGAAAATATTTTCATTCCTGTAGAGTGAGCTCTGGATACTCACAGTGTGAGTATCCAGAGTCCTGTCTGAGAGTGAAAATATTTCCATAACACATGACTGCACATAATCGATCCAATTTATACAGTAGGGGTTTCCAGAACTTTTTATTTTTTTGTTCACTTTATGTTTTAAACAGTCTACGAGTTGGTGATGCCGGGATTTACCCATGCATTGGGGGTGTTGTTTGGCCATAGGCGAGCTAAGTGGCCAAAACACCCCAGGGCATGGGAAACCTGGCATCACCAACATTCCCGAGTGGCATATTATGCATTATACAATGGACATCTGTATATTTGTGTGTGAAAAATAAGAAAAACTAAGTTGGTTTGGATGTTTTATTAGTTTTTTAGATTTGTTGTTACACTTGGAAAAATAGTGCTTTGTTGGTAAGTATGCACACGTACAGTGGTGCCAGCAAGCGGCTAGGAGATACCCTTAATGGTTACAGTTTGGGGAAACAGAGGCTCGAGGAAACGCTGGGTCTGGAGTCCAGCAATGTAAGCTGTACTAGTGCATATTTAAATGGACCAAAATGAAGAGAGGTGATTTAGTTGTGGGATGTTTTACAGTGTCGCTGACAAACTGTAAGAACAGGGTTCTAAAAGTGAAACGGAAAGAGAGAGCCGGGCAAAAAGCAACATGTTTCTTTTTTTTCCCTGAAAGCCAGAAAAAAAAAAAATGAATTTCCGTGATTTGGAGTTTTCTTTTTTTTAATTCATAGCGAATTACATTTTGAAACTTCAGGATTTTCATATTGTTTTACTCTGACAGCAACATTGTGGCTTTGTGAGAGTTTGCCCTGCGACTGTCAGTGTTTTTCTTGGTTTTATGTTTGTGATGGTCACATTGATTACGGGGGTGCCCTTGATGTGGCTTACTGGTGGCTGGTACCTCTTACCATGGGGTGATTATAGCTTTTACAACGGAGAGGTGTGCCAGGTAGCCAATGAGATTAGAGGATTTGTGCTTCATTTCTATGCCCATTGTATACTGTGGAATAAACATAGAAGACACAGGACAGAAAAAGAAACTTCTGATAAAACAAGTGAAACACTAATTTGCCATTTGTGATGAAGCAGGCTGTATTCATTAGTAGTTGAAGTATTCATGGATGTGGAAGGCTTTGCTCTTCTTTGGCTTCTTGTCAGTATGAAATTGATTGCTGTTAGCTTGCTTTGCTTCTCTGCAGGAACACAATGTGCTTTTCTAGGGCTAGCAGGTGAGTTGCAGGTAGAACTGCTATACTGATTCGTTTCCTAGGCTACTGAGGGTTTGGTGAAGTTCCTTCCTGATTGCTGTGTTAGGAAACCTGCCTAGAGTTATGGTATCTACTTCAGCAGAGTCCAGCTGAGTTTTCTGATTAGTCAGGATGTAATTAAGAGATCAGGATAGTGATTGTTTTAGGCAGAGTTTCAGCCTGACATCAGCACAGTGATAATATCAGCCTGTGAGGTAAGCACAGTATGTATAAATGTAAAATATTATCACACTGTGATAATATTTCTGTTAAAAAATCACAGTGTGATTTTCTACCAGGATTTACATCACTGTATGTAAGATACATGGATTTATCCACTGCTCGTTTGTCTCAGCCCTATTGTATAAATATATATATATATATATATATATATATATATATATATACACACACACATATATACACACACAGTATCTGTCTATCTATCTATCTATCCTTTGCAAAAAACTTCATTAATGCATCACTTAGAGTTGATAGCACAGCAACAAAAGTATGGAAATGTGATGTGAGGTTACCCCCAATACCCCACCCCACCCGCCTTCACCCTCCACACTCCAACTGAAGCGGGGTGTGCCGTGAGATTATCAGGACCAACTGTCACCCCATTCCATGTGTAAGCAAGCTGACATGCTACAGTATAGAAGAATGGGGTGAGAGTTAGGTCTGATGACTTATGGCACACCCCAACATCAGTTGGTGTGGAGGGTGGGGAGGTGGTGGTGAGGTAACCCTAACATCACATTTCCATACTTTTATCATTGTGCTGTCAACCCTAACTGATGCATTAATGACATTTTTGCAATGAATTTCCTTCTTTTGAGAAAGTGTAATGCAACTGGTAACTGGCATGTGTTTGTGGTGTACAGGGCCCTCTGGGCCTGCGTTCCGTTCAAAGTTGACCATTTTTGCTTGATGGTTATATATCTGTGGAGTGTGGGCCCTCTGGTACCTGCACTCCCACTTACACATAAGTATGGAGCCATACAGCAGCCCCATAGTACTGAAAAGGAACCCTTGTGACATGTATTTGGCAATATTTCAGTAACTGTAGGAACTATGGAAAAATTCCACTGGAGTTGTAATTATGACTTTGAAACTGCCATGTGTGCTTAAGCTGCAGGTAGTGAAAATACATATCTCGAATCGTTTTGAGATATGGGTGCTGAAAGAAAATGACGGACGCATAATGTTATCCCATGGGAAATTTCTCAACTTCAGAACATCGTAATTATGAGCTTTGTTGAATGTTTTGGGACCAAACCATCAAAAGGTACATCTGTGGGACCAGGGCTTGACACCCTGCAAATTTGCCAAAACCACAATCTTTGGCACAATGAAGTGACTAAGAAAACAACACATGGGACAATGTTTTCTGCCATTGTTTTCATGAAAGCAAAAATGTTTTGCGACACTTCTATACTTAAAATGAAATCGTTTCATGCACAAAAATGTGTTGTCAAGCCACTATTTTTTTGTGTGTGGTCATTATCGCATAAACAAAAATTGTTTTCACGAAAACAAAATGCCAAAATGGTGGGAACATTTTGAGAAATGTATTTCAGACTACTTGTACAAAAACTGATGCCAGGGGCAGGTTCCTCAATGCCCAAATAGGTAAACACAAGTACTGGTATTTAGCAAGAGGCAGTATTTTTGATTTACAACATTTTTGTCTCTCACTAACTGAAAACAAGATGGCGATGGCAAAAACATAAATACATAGATAGATATATATATATATATATACATACATATTACCTGCATGGTAGTGCAGGTATAGCTAAGGTTGTGCGGTCACTTCTATGTTAAACCCCAAAGTTTGCACTTTAATAATTTTGGAACCGTTTGTCCAATTTGTCTGGACGTTTTGAATGCGCATCCTCCAACCATAGATCTCCATTACCTGGAAAGTTTTGTTTTGGTGGGTTGTATGGTTGCAGAACCATAGATTGTCCAAAAGTGAAAATGATCAACTTTTGTGCATTTTTTTGGTCGGCATAATGGATTCAGATTTGTTTGTTTATATGTGGCCTGGGTTAAACTGGTGCATTTTAAAGATCTGGTGAAAAATATTAATCTGTTCAAAAGTTATGCAAGTTTTTCATGTCCCATTGTAGCCTATGGGAAAATGTACGTGCATTGTGAAAACTTTCTCTATCACATTTTGTTGTCATGCTCCTAAATTTGTTTTCATGTTGCTGTCATCTTGTTTTCAGTTAGTGAGGGACAAAAAATGTTGTAACTTGAAAAATAGTGCCCTTTGTAAACACCAACAATTGTGTTTACCTAATCGGCTCTTAGGAACATGACTCTGGCATTAGTATTTCAGCAGGTGGTCTAGAAATATGTTTTCAAACTTTTCCACCATTCTGCCATTTTGTTGTCGGGCAATGATCATGATAAAAAAGGAACCTTGACAACATTTCTCTGTGCACGACAGCATTCCCATTATAGAGATAGGAGTACCCTTGAACACATTAAAGTTATCCTTGAAAACACTGCACGAACACATTTTCCCATGTATTGTTTTAGTTGTCACTTCATTGTGCCAAGGTGGATTGTGCTTTTGGGCTGAAATTCGCAGGGTGGCAGGTCACATCAGTCTAACTCTCACCCCATTCTCCTATACTGTAGCATGTTAGCTTGCTTACACAGGAATGAGGTGAGAGTCTGGCCTGATGAATCCTCATGGCACACCCGATGTCTGTTGGTGTGAGGATGGGGTGGGGTGGGTGGTAGAGTAGTAACCCCAACATTGAATTTCCAAACTTTTGTCGCTGTGACATCAACCCTAACTGATGCATTAACAAAGTTTTTGCAATGATATATATGTATATATGTATATTATACTGGTGCAGTACCGTCAGTATATTAGGGCTGAGTGCAAACTTCTATGTTAAACCCCAAAATGTGAACCTTAATAACTGTAGAACCACTCAGATTTGTACAAAATTTGGTATGCATAATCTCCAGAGGTAGGTCCCTTGATGTGCTGAATTTCGTATGAATGTGTTCTGTGGTTTGTGAGACAGAAACTGTCAAAATCCTAAATGTACCATTTTTCATGTTTCTTTGTCCAATTGTATCTCAGAAAAGCCTTTACGTTGTGATTTGACATTTTCAGGGTAGAAAGCCTTTGGGTCACAGATGTGCCTTTTGAAGATTTGTTGAAAAATATTAATCCATTCCAAGGTTATTAAAATTTCAATTTCCATCATTTCCTATGGGAAAATTTATAAGTATAATGAAAGTGGAAGTCCTTTTCCCACACTGTCATCCAGTCTGGCATAATTTGCACCTTAATAATTTTGCAACCTTTAAATGGATTTGCATGAAATGTAGCATGCCTAAACTCTGGAGGTAGATCTCTTGATGTTGTAAATTGCATATAAATCCAAAAGCATTTTCTGAGATACTTGTCTCAAACATCCTTAAACTTACATATTTTATTCCCATTTAGTAAACAGTCTTCCCGTTTCACATATTTGCACCTTAATAACATCAGAACCCTCTCAGTGGGTATTTCTGTAAATGTGATAAATTTAAGTTGAGCCTCTTGTGTGATTTGTGAGATATTGTGTCTCAAACATCATTAAGCGTGCATGTTTTTTCCATTTTACAAACAGTTTTTCAGTTTTGCATAATTTGTACTTTAATAATTCTGGAGCCCCACAACATATGTGCATAAAATTTTGCAAGCATCCTTTCATAGGGTTGATCTGTTATCTTTAATTCCATTTGAATCGTTTGTGTGGTTTCGAGGATACTGTGTCTCAAATACCTTAAATTTAAGTTTTTTCCTTTTTTGTAAACAGTCATCGGTTTTGCATACTTTGCACTTTAATAACTTGCCACCATTCAACAAATATGCATGAAAGTTTGCAAGCTTAATTTTGTGGAGTAGATCTGTCATGGTTACTAATTGTATTTGAATTGTTTTTGTGGTTCCTGAGATATTGTGTGTTAAACATCCCTAAATTTACATGTTTTTCCATTTCACAGTCTTCCAGTTTTGCAATCTTTGCACCTTAAAAGCTGCAACCCTTCTATGGATGTACATGAAATTCTGTATGCATAATCTCATGGGATAGTTCTGTTGATGTGACTAACTTAGTTTGAACTGCTTAATTGTGATATTGTTTGCCAAAGAACTAGGCTACTGCCGCAGTTTGCATCACTACTTTTCCATATATATGTTTTTGTCACTTCATAACTAAAAACGGTTTGGGCTTTTGGGCTGAAATTTTCAGGGTACAAAGGATTTGCCCAAAGATGTGCCTTTAGCAGGTTTGGTGGAAAAGTGTTACTGTGTGGCAGAGTTATAACACTTTGAAGTTTCAGAATTTCCCTTAGGGTAACATTGTGATGGTTGCAGTACTTTTCAGATGTTATATCTCAAAAATGCTTCAAGATACAGCTCCAGTGCCATGGGTAGTTTAGTACACCTTTTGGGTGTGCTAAGTAGTTTTGCATGTTCCCAGGCCCTGTTTCAAATTGTTGGTGAATTGTAATGAATGGGGCACATATGACATATACTGTGGCATGCATTATCAACATGGCAGCAGTAACAGTGGCATCATAACACACTATGCACTGATGGGAGTCCCACACACACATGAGGGAAATTACATACAATGGACATGCATGGGAGCACAGGGCCTGGAGGGCTCTGTGCCTCCACTACTCACTATGAACTGATGGGAGTGCAGGGCCGGAGGGCCTACAGTCCCACATGGAAATGAGGACAAGTACAATAGGCATGTATGAAAGCACAGGGCCCTACCACTCACTGTATACTGATAGGAGCACAGGGCCTGGAGGTCCCTGCACTTGAACATGAAAATGAGGGACAGTTACAATGGGCATGGATGGGAGCACAGGACCCTCTTACCACTCCCATAATCAAATAAGGCTATGATTATAAGCGTCTCAAAAGTAAAAGAATTCATTGCAAAAACTCCAGTAATGCACCGTGGGTTGAAGCATCAAAAGTAGGAAATACAACCTTAGGACTCTCAAGTCTAGAACCCACCCACTGTGCCTGCAGGAACAGGTATGAGGGTGTGTTTTGAGGTTGTGAAGCCTAATGCTCCTCCATTTTCCTATGATGTATCCATGTTACCTTATTTTCTCATGGAATGAAGTGAACATTAGGTTTCACAGCCCCAAAACACACCCCTCATGCCTGTTCTTGCATATGCTGTGGGTTTGGGTTGTTAGGCTTGGGAGCCCTAAGGTTGTATTTCCTACTTTTGATGCTTCAACTCTAATGGTGCAGTAACAAAGTTTTTGCAATGAAAAAAAAATATATATATATATATATCTGTATCTAAGAGAGGTGCGGTCGGGACCCTATATTTAGGATTGAGTAGGCACTTTAATGTTAAACCTCAAATTTTGTGTGCTAATAACTTTGCAACCTTTCAATGGATTTGCACAAAATTTGGTATGCATAGTGTGGCATGGTAGATCTCTTGATTTACCAAGTTGCATTTCAATTGGACATATGTTTTTGCACAGAAAAAATAAGCTTTTTGACAGTTTTGCACATTTCTTGTCCACGGTGCTGTACTGCCACCATGTGGTCTGTTGACCCAAAGCTTGGGACATAAAAAGAGCATGGGTCAAGGAACATGTCACTTTTTGTTTGGTGAAAAATATTAATCCATTCAAAAGTTATTAAAGTTTGAAGGTCCCATTATAACCCTATGGGAAAATTTATATGTTATGATTTGCGAAAAGAATGGGGTTCTGGCCATCTAGTCTCCCCTCACGGTCAAAGAATTTGCAGGCTCACTGCCAATAAATCTTCAGCCACCAGAAATTTATTGGCTGTGATGGTGCCATTTTGTTTTCAATTTGCGGTCTTAAAACAACAAATATCTCAGCCCACAGGTGACTTCTGAAGTAAATGAAGGATGGGTTTTGCTCAGGGGCTTCCTCTATTGACCCATGCATCTGGTTTCCTTTAGTTGTGTCAAAAATAGAGTTTTAAACTTTTAAAATCTTAGGTCGTGGCTCGCTAATGATTTTTGCTGCGAGGCTGCAAAATCTTGACAGCAAGATCGTTTTCATCCATAAGCTTAGTCCACCAGGGGACCACCAGATAGCCAGATTTTCATGATCAGATATCCTTGGGAAGACCAGATGGTCCCAATTTGGGATGACCAGATGTCCCTCGTGGCTGAAAATCATTTTAGGTCGTGATCACGACTGATTATTTTGGAGCCTCGTGGTCAAAGAATTTTTAAAGGTGTCAAAATGTTTACATTAAATATCTCTTAAACGGTTTGGTCTTTTACTTGAAATTTGGAGGGTGTTGAGGGAATATCATAGAAATGTAAATTATGCTGTTTAGGTGCTAGAAAATTAATTTGTTGCTAAGATATTGAGTGACTTAGTTAATGCTTCTCCATAGGATTATGCATGGTGCTATTGGCTGCAATTTATAGGGTAGGTAGCCCTAGTGCCATGGATGTGCCTTTTGAGTGGTTTGGTGTGTAAAAGTTAAACAGGTACAGCATCATGCTATTGCAAAATTTGAAAATGTTATTTGTTCTGCTTTAATAACTTTGAACTGTTTGTGCAATTTGCCTGAAATTTGGAATGTGGAAAGAATAATCATAGATCTTCAACTGCAACAAATTTTGTGTCAGTGGCACATATCCGGCTGTGGAATCGTAGCACGTGCTCATTACAGTCAATGGAAACTATATATGTGCATTGTGAAAACAATGACAAGCACATTTTGGGAGTGCAGGAAGATCCCATTATATAGCATAAGACAGCTCAAAGGTATGGCACAACAGTATATACTGTTATGCAGTAATGGGCAATGTGGTGGAGTGTGGGCCCTTCCCACCAATACATGTGATTCGCTACTTACATTATGATGTTATGCAGAAATGCAAGGTTGACCAATCAGTGAAGAATGTATTTCAGTGGCTTCAGATTGGGTTGTATGCATGGGTGCTGGACTATGCTGGTGCCCTGTCAAGATTTCTTGAAACAATCTTGCTCCATTCCAAAGTCATGCCATTTTTGGTGTGCCATTATAGTCAATGAGAAAATATATATGTGCATTGTGAAAACAATGGCAATCATATCTTTTGTTCACAACAAGAATGTATTTGAGTGGCTTCAGATTGTTTTGATACATGGGTCCTGGGCTGTGGGTGCTGCTGTTTGAAGATTTTGTGAAAAATCTTGCTCCATTCAAAAGTTATGCAATTTTTGGTTTCCCATTACAGTCAATGGGAAAATATATATGTGCATTGTGGAAACAATGTGATCACATTTTGTGCTCATCAAGAATGCATTTCGTTGGCTTCAGATTGGTTTGTATAGATGGATCCTGGGCTGTGCTGCTGCTCTTTGAAGATTTCATGAAAAAATGGTGCTCCATTGGAAAGTTATGCCATTTTGTGTCTCCCATTATAGTCAATGGAAAATATACATATGCACTGTGAAAAGATTTGCTGGTGCGGCAACATTTCTGCACAACACTGTCCAGATGTTTCTGTCTCTGACACTCTATTGTGCCAGTGTATTATGCTCCTGGGCCCATATTTGCAGGGTGGCAAGTCGTGTTGCCACAGATCTGTGTTTTGGTGGTGTTTCTGATGCTCATTGCAACTACATTTTCTTGCCGTGAAAACATTTAATAAGAGAGAGCTTTTGAGCTGTCCTATACTTTATAATGGGATCTTCCTGCACTCCCATTTAACACAGAGAGGGTTGTGGATGCATGGAACAGCCTCCTGAGGAGGTCGTGGAGTCAAGAACAGTGGGGAATTAAGAATGCATGGGACAGACATAAGGCAGTCCTAATGGGGGTAGGAGGAAGTAAGCTGTTGGTTAATTAGGATCTGCAGCTTATCTGTTAGTTAGGAAAATGGGCAGACTAGGTGGGCCAAGCGGTCCTTATCTGCTGTCACATTCTATGGTTCTATGTTTCTATGTTACGATTGTGGAAATATTTTGATCATAATCACATCCTCGTTATCTCCGGAATGGTGTGGTTTTATGTGAGATTGCAAGGTGTTGAGGGATGTCCTAGAGATGAGAATTATGTGTTAAAGTGTTGGGAAATTAATTGTTTGCACAGATTTTCAAGGTGTTTGAACACATTTTTTGCTGTGGCAACATTTTTGTTCCCATGGCATGATTTCTGCACAACATTGTGCAGGGTGTTTCTTTCTCTGTCACTCCATTGTACCAGAGTGTTGTGCTCCTGGGCCCATATTTGCAGGTGCCAAGTCCTGGTGCCATAAATGCCTGGTTTGGTGGTGTTTAGATTGCTTTTATCATGACCAGGTGGCTGCTCACCACCAAAGATTTTGTTAGGTGGCAACATTTTTGTTCCTCGGCTACATTTCTGCACAACATTGTCCCTGGTGTTTCTTTCTCTGTGACTCCATTATGTCACTGTGTTGTGCTTCTGGGCTTCTTTGTAAGGTGCCAAGTCCGTGCCATAGTGTGTATTTTGGTGGTGTTTTCAATGCTTTTATCATGACCAGATGGCCGCTTATGGCGGTTTTGTTAGATCGCAGCCAAGCTTGCGGTCCAAGAATTTTCACAAAAGAAAACATTTTTAAAGGTTTAAAAACTTTAAAATTGCTTTTCAGTTGAAATTGGAGAGTGTTGATGGGATGTCCTAGAGATGAGAATTATGCTGTTTAGGTGCTGGAAAATTAGTTGCAGAGATATCGAGTGACATACTTGTTGTTTTTCCTATAGGATTATGCATGGTGCTATTGGCTTGCACTTTATAGGGTAGGTAGCCCTAATGCCCGGAGGTGCCTTTCAGTGGTTTGCTGTGTAAACTTAAACAGGTGCAGCATTATGCCACTGCAAAATTTGAAAATTGCATTTGATCCACTTTAATAACTTCTGAACCATTTGACCGGTTGCCTGAAATTTGGAATGTAGAAGAGTTATAGATCTTCGACTGTGACAATTTTCGTGTCGGTGGGTCATACAGTTGCAGAACTGTGCACGCTCAAAAAGTGGAAAATTGTCTAGGTTGCTTATATTATGATGTTATGCAGAAATGTGCAGTTGGTGAGAGCATATGTGTCTGAGTACTTATATTATGCTATTATGCAGAAATGGGCAAATTAGTGGGAGTGCAGGGGCCACCAATACATGTTTTTGCTAGTCATAATCGCTTTCTCAAAAATAAGAGCATTCTTTGCAAAAAAATACATTTAATGCATCATTTTAGGGTTAAAGCACAAAAAGTAAGGAAGCAGACCATTAGAGTTGCCTTCAGCCCCTCACCGCCATCCTCCACAGACTGACAGACGGTGGCGTGTGTCGCTGGGGTTGTGAGTCCCAAACTCACCCCATTCTCCTTACTGTAGCATGTCCACCTGCTTAGACATGGAATGGGTGAGATTTGGGACTCACAACCCCAATGACACACCCCATTGTCTGTCAGTCTGTGGAGGATGGTGGGTGGGGGATTAGGGGCAACCCTAATGGTCTCATTTCCTGACTTTTGTGCTTTTAACTCTAAATGATGCATTAAACATAGTTTTTGCAAAGAATATATATATATATATATGTACATATATAACATGGCTATCTAAAATACAATCATTTCATTAGTCAGAACACATCACCTGACCATTGATTAACCTACAGTTGCCTTGCCAGTCCACAATATCCTGATTGACAGCAATGTAAACTGACTTAGAGGAATTACTCCAAAATACACACATTTTAACAGAAAAGGCAAATTCGCCTTTCAAAGTAATACTTCACCTTCCAATGGCAGAATTTTGCTCCGAAACAGTGAAATTACACCTTGAAATGGCAGACTATCGATCCAACCTGTGGAATTTCGCCTTAGAATACTGAACTTCAAGTTACAGAGGTGAATTTCTGCATTACAAAGGCAAATTCTACATCTTTCACAGCACTTGCATCCTCATAACAACAAATCCACCTAGTGGACAACTACAAAGACAGCATCCTCTATATACATTATTCATTAGGCGGAAGAACTATTTTAGTACAAATCCATGTTCAAACACATATATTTTAATATTCCATTACATAAACCTCTAACATAATGTGACTCATGTTATAAGTACTAACCACTTCAAGGTATAGGTTCACTGAGCATTAATCCACAGTGGTTGAAGTCACTGCCCCACAGCCTCGTGATTCACCACCCCCAGGAGTGACTTAATGCTCAGTAAACCCATACCCTGGAGTGGGTTAATCTCTCTCTATATATGTGTGTGTGTATGTATATATATATATATATATATATAAAATAGATTATATATATATATATATATATATATATATATATATATATATATAGAAATAGTACACCCCTTTCCATTAACTTTAGACAACATAATGAAAGATGTAAAGATACTACTTTAATGTGTACCTTTCCTGCATTGTTAGACATGCCCTGCTAAGAAAGTAGAACCTCCCTTACCTGCCTGGAAGCTGTTTTAGTGGACCTTTATAATTCTCTGTTATTGTCCCTTGGAAAGGAAGGGATCATAAATTGCCTCTGAGGAGCCATCTGAACGATCCCTTCCACTGCTTCACACCCACCAATGTTTTGTGACACGTGTATGTGGACAGCACAGGTGTGTACCATACAAGTCTATGGGGCATGGTTTACTTACCTTTTAAAGATTTACAGCAGCCCAATGTAGAAATCACAAGACCAGTGTTTCAACTAACAAGACCCTTGTTAGTCAAACGCTTGTCTTGATTTGTAGAAGAATAGGTTTAGATCTTTAAAAGGAAGCAAAAATATGCCCCCATGGATTCTAGGTGGAGCATACTCCCATGTTGTCCATATGTGAATGTCACAAAACACTGGAGCATGGGAGCATGGCCAGAAATGTAGGAAGTAGAAGGGATCACTCGACTGGTCCCTAAGGGCAATTTATGATCCTTCTCTCTGAGGGGGCAACAACAACAAGAAATTATTAAAGTCCACCAAAACAGCTCCCAAGCAGATAAGGAGCTTATACTGTGTTGTAAAAGGTACCAAGTAAGTGCTCTTTTAAAAGCATGAGAAATGTCTGCTTTGGCAAGCTAGGTCCCTTTTCCAGCCAGTTTAACAAATTTAATGGCATTATGTTCTCTGGTATAAACAAGTTAATAATCTAGGAGACATCAGAGTGTTAATACTGGAATGAATGAAGAATGAGGAATGAGGAGCTGATAAATCAATTAGTAAGCATTCTTTGGCAGAATACTTCTCTGAAATAGCAACCCTCAAGTGGCTGTTACAATATCTACTCTATGGAAAAAGGTTGGGAGAATGGAGTGATGAGAAATGTTTTAGTTGTTTCTTGTGTAATAGTTCCTCAATGTTAGATGGTTCTTTTTATTTTTATTTAGTTTTTGTTGACTGGGTAAGTGCACTAGACAGAGTGGTGGATAGGAGATAAGGACATTCAAATGAAGATGTCAGCAAAGCTTGGGTACTGGTGCAGAAACCATTAAGAAGGCCATCTTACAAGAAAGAGTTTTAGTTTCTATTTGGATGCTCCAAAATGAGACCAATTAATATGAGATTAGATAGTTCCATGTAAGTGGAAGGATGCAATGAATGCCATTTAAAATACAAAGCGAGGAAGAATGAGGATGACAATGATGGATAGATCTGGAGTGTGCTTCTCCCCAGTAAGTGCAGATGTGTAGAAACTGGCATGTTGGTATGGAAGAAAGGTTTTATTGAAATGGTTGCATATTTGATGCCTGGTGGATAATACAACTTAGTGTCCATATGTAACCCCTCTAAAGTGTGGTGCTTATCTACTGCTCCATTGAGCTCTGGTTAGACTGCTGCTGCCACATTCTTACTCTCTACAGCCCGAGGACATCATTTCTGCGGTATGGGACTTGAGGAAAGCAATGCTGGAGGTGGAGTCTAGAAACTTCAGCACCTCTGTACCAACATGTAAAGTGACTCCCCACATTTCACAGAGCCACTACCTGCCACTGATGGAGAAAGCGATGGTGCTTGCAACAGGACGGGATCCCCAGATCAAAGCCCCATCCTGACTGGTCGCTAGAATGTGACAACGCTAAATGAACAGAGGGCACCAGTGATTTTATATGGCAGGGGCTCTGTAAAAATAGATATTAGGGACCACAGATTCAGAGATAGTAGGTGGCAGGATATTAGGGTTGTAGTGGGAGAGAGCCACATTGGAGTGGTCAGGACCAGGAGGTGCCTTGGGGCAAAATGGGGCCTAGGAGAGGTCAGACATGCTTGGTACCCATACCCAGGGTTCACACCAGACCATGTGGGCAGACAGCCATTGGGCCAGAAGTCTGTGCCAGTCTTTTTTGGGCAGTGCTGTGAATGTGAGATTGATCAGGAAAAAGACCCCAGCTATAGTGGACTTGATTTCCTTGGTAGTTCTGGCTTGCATCATGGAAACCTGGCTGGGAGATGATGCTGGTCCAGTTTGGAGGCAGCTATACAGGCTTGCTTCTCCATAGTGCACTGCCTGAGGAGGGAATGTAGGGGTTGGGGTGTGGCCATCTGTTTTAAATATGACCTGAACTTTTCTGTGCATCCAGTGGGTTTTACTTCATTATTTGAATGTATGTGTGTGTGTAGGGGTTGAGGTGCAGGTTGCAGAATTCTTCTTGAGTAGTGCCCTTTGGGGTTTGAGGGAATTTATGCAGGAAGTCATGGACTTCGTCACCAAGACAGTGTTGGAGTCACCTAGGTGGTTGGTTCTGGGTGATTTCAATGTTTGGATCAATGACAAACTATCACAGTTTGGTCAAGACTTCCTCAGTTGATGACTTCACTGTGCCTCACACAAGATGTTGCTTCTGCAACCCACAGCCATGGTCATGCTTTGGACTTAGTATTCTTGCTGGAGCCTGAGGTAGTTGATTTGAAGATTGCTCTGGTTGTGTGGTCATATCAGTGCACAGTACAGTTCTCCTTCAGGGGACCCCCATTAGTCCCTCCCTGCAGAGCTGGTCTGTTACTGCCCTTTAAGGGATTGACCCAAAGGGACTGGTGGCAGTAATGGCCCTCTCGGAAGTGAGCGCTACCTGTGTGGCTGGTTTGAGTGTGGTAATTGCAGCCTATAATAGGCTGTCACCTTGATGCTTGATTTTGTCAAACTGGTCCGTATGACCAGATCTTCAAACTTGAGATCCCTTGGTTTAATGGGGAGTTCAAGCAGATGAAGGCCAGAGATCAGAGATTAGAGCATCGATGGCATAGATCACAGTCCGAGGAGGACAGGCTAGCTCTGAGAACTCACTATGGTGAGTGCCAGAGGCAATCTCCCATAAGAAGGCAGTTTTGTCCAGGCAGATTGTTGCAAGGAGGAACAGACCAGCTCAGCTCTTTCAGACTGTAGACAGGCTACTTCACCCAGCCTGCCTGCAGATGGGAAAGGGAGTTTCAGCTGCTAAGTGCAAAGAGTTCACTCTGTTCTTCTCAGACCAAGTGTCCTCCATCAGGTCTGGGATCTTCCCAATGGAGCGGTCTCAGCCCCACAGTAGTGAGATGGATATCTGTGGAAACACTCCCTTGCCTGGAGCAAGTTCAGACCAGTGGGGTGAAGGAGGTCTATGGGGTAATTTCAAAGCTGTGGCCCACATATTGTGAGCTGGACCTGGGCTCTACTTGTTTCTTGGTGGGATGTGTCGAGTCCATAGGCCTTTTTGTTCGCTGAGATAGTCTGGTGCTCACATTCGGAGGGGCTTTTCCTAGCATCTTGAAAGAGGTGCTGGTGAATCCCTCTTGAAGTAACCAACCCCGACATCCTGGTGAATTACAGACTGTCTCTATCCTTCCCTTTTGGCTAAAGTTGTTGAGAAAATAGTGGCTCTGCAGCTCGAGGCACACTTCATGGCCTTTGACATCTATGAGCCTCCAGTTGGGATTTAGGTCTGGGCATAGTACCGGAAGTGCACTGGTGAAGGTGCGAATGATCTCCTCAGGGCTAGAGATAGAGGAGAATGGTCAGTTCTTGTTCTCCTCGATCTCTTCTCAGTGTTTGACACTGTGGACCATGTGGTTTTCTGGATCACTTAAGGGAGCTCTGTGGACTCACTGGCGCTATTGTCAGCTTGTTTGAGTGCTTTCTCACAGGCAGGAAGCCCCTGGCCCTATGGAGTTCCTCAAGGCTCGATCCTCCGCCTATGCTGTTTGTAGTGTATAGGCTGCCCTGGGTGAAATCATTAGACATTACAGTGTGTATTTCACTGTTATGCAGATGACACCCAACTGTAAATGTCATTTGCACCAGGGACACGTGATGCAGTGGTGGTGCTAAATAAATGTCTGGCCAAGATTCAGGACTGGATGTCCTTTAACTGGTTGAGATTCAGTTCAGATAAGACAAAGGTGCTGGTGACTGAGCCTGGCTGCCAGCAGGATACTTGTTGTTGCTGGAACAGGAACAGACTTGATGCTTGGTCCAGCCCCTTACAGCATCTGCGAGATGAAAAATTTGGATATGATCCTGGATGACAGACTGACATTTGAGTCTCAGGCGTTGTCTGTTGTCTGGAGTGGTTTACCACCTTCAGAACATTGCCCAGATGATCTGCCCTCATTAATGTATGCTTTTGTGACATCCAGATTTGACTATTGCAATGCTGTTTACCTTGGGGTCAGTGGAGGGTCCTGCGTCGTGTGTGGTTGGTGCAGAACATGGTGGCTAGGTTGCTGACAGGCCTTCTGAGGTCCTGTCATGTGACCTTGGTCCTGTGTGATCTGCACTGGCTGCTGGTGAGGTGGAGATCTCCTTCAAAGTGGGCTCTACTCACCTGCCAAGGCCCCATATGGACTGGGCCCTTGCTACGTGAGTACCCTTCTGACCGGCCGGTTCCTTGTGCTTTCTCTGCTCCTCAAAGGAGGGCATCCTAGCAGTTTCAGGGCCCAGCTTAATACCTTGGAGATCACTCTTTTGAGGCAGTGGTACCAGCCCTGTGAAACTCACTCATAAGGTCCTTGAGGAGGCCCCTCGGTGGAAGCTTTCAAATGGGGTCTAAAGGCACATCTATTTGAAGAGGCAGTTGGGACTTTGTAACCTTCCTTTTACTAGCCTAGCTGCTATAATTATTTTATGCTAGATTTTATGTCTTTTAACTCATTATAACTCTTAATTCTTGCCTGTATCCTGTACAGTGCCTTGAGCCTGGCGAAAGGGCACTTAAGACATAAGACCTTACTTACTTACTTACCTTTCTTATTTACAAGTTCTTCTCTCCACAAAGCAGGGTGCCACCATCTTTGTGCATCCTGACCCATTACCTGGCAAGTGGCAACAGGGTCCGATGTGACACCAGCAACTAATCAAGTTGCAAAGCCCAGAAAAGGAAGTCATAGGGGATCATGGACTAAATGTGTACATAATTAATTCAGGCATCCTTACAACAGTCGATTGCCTGTCTTGGATCAGACCTCATGGATTGCTGGTCTGATTGACCACCTGGGGACAAATTGGATTTGTCATTGCTTCAGGGAAGAATAAGTTCTAAGCTGATCATCAGACAGATCTGAGAGAGATCTTGTCAGGTAGGCTGCTAACCGTGAGAGACCAAGCTGTACCGCAAAGACCGCATATCTGTTTTGACAAACAGTGAGTAAAGCAGAATCCTACAACTAGAGAAAAGAGAGGCATGCTCATGCTAGCCAGTATATTGTTTAATACCTAGCATAACTAGTGTGGGGATAGAAAAGAGGGAGCAGAAGTGACCTGCAGCCCAAGACTGATGTATGGTCTGACAGTGGGTACCATAGCCTGGTGCCAGGCAGTCACAGCCCTGAGGGTGAAGAGGCCTAGATATGTGGGTTGGTGTGGACACACAGTGGTCCGATCAACCAAGGACAGCAGAGCATCCTCCTGCATCACCATCACATATGCCAGTGAAAGAGGGAAAATGGGAGAATCCAACCACCGAGATGGATCACCTCAAGCTGCGACTGCGGAACCCTGCTGTTCGAGGGATTGTCCAAGAAGCACCAGAACCATAAGAAACCTCAAGGCTCGGCCCTGCATCTGTACCAAGCTGGGAAACTGTCTAATTGGATTTTGGCCATTAGGCCCAGAGCTATAAATACCTCGCTTTGAGGTCTGAGCTATTTTTGTAATTACATAGCTCCTGGGTTTGAGTTTGAGTTCTAGTTCTAGGTCAAAATTGCTGTGAGCTCATTTAAAGTGCACCACAGCCAGCCAATCAGCTGCTTCATCTATTGGTCTACACCAGTTCAGCCTCTGGGCACACGGTATTTTAAATGTGACCTCCCTTGAAGTTTAACAGGGAGCTTACTGGCACCAGCAGGAGAGGTAGCACCTCCAGTACTGGACAGCATGATCACATATTGCACTACGACTGTGGAGTGGGGCAGGCTGAGTGCCAGGGCTGTGCCCAGAAGGGCCTTTTTGTGCCAGCTGGAATGAGTTTAATTTGGTTGCATTTGCTCAGGGCTTGTAAAGAGCAGTCATTGTTTCAGAATAGGCCTGCACAACTATACAAAGATCAGTCATATTTCTGCCTCACACTGTAAAGGTTCCTTAGGGTATATCCCTATATAAGTTGTGTTTTGCTTAATGCAACTGCTCATTATTTTTGTTTACTCTATTTGTAGCACTCCACCAGGACTGGAACTCCCTCGAGCTACTATTGATGTGCAACATGATTATAGTCAGATAGATGATCACTCTAGACCAAAACAAATACAAGGAATTCTAAGGTAGCTGGAAAGACTGGACCTGAACACTTGCAAACTAGAAGCATCCGAGCTGGAGAAGGAGTTTGTTCCAGGTCTCTGCTGCTGTAAATGCAAAGGTCTTTTCTACCAAAAACATGTTTCATCCTGGGATTTGTGAAGGTAAATGCTTTTGCTGAATGGAATGAGTAGACACTGCTTGACTATGTGATGACAGCTTGGAGATACAGTACTTAGAGACTTTTCCTTGTGAACAAGTATAACAAAGAAAGCCATAGTCATGACTGCTTAAGAGACTTGTCCAGTTAAGCTGTTCGTACAGCAGACAATGGTGGATAACCAGTCACAGGAGAGGATGAACCTGCACATTTTGTTGTACAAACAATCCAGGGCAGCAGAGGGGTTTTGTTTGCAAAGCGGTATATGATGTCTCCATAGTCAAGGAAGGGAACAGGAAGTGGGGAATTACCTGCTTCCCTTATGTAAACACTGAGGCAGCATTTAGACCTGTAGAGAAAGTTGAGCTTGGGCCCTACAGTTGATAAGTTGTGATCAACATGCCTACTGTATGTAACTGATACATCAAGCCAGATTCCAAGATTCTGAATATGTTGACGTGCTTAAGTGTGTTGGCATCTGATGTTATGATTGCAAGTGAATCAGCTGAATGAGTTAGCAAGTTCCAGGATCCAAATACCATAGACTTAGTTTTGGTTACATTAAGGATCAGGTGGCTGATGACAAACCTGGAAGAGACTCTGTTGAAATCAGATTGGAGTACTAACTTATTCTCGGACACTGTTATTGTCCTGTAGTAGAGTATGGTGTCATCTGCATACATATGTAGATGACATCTCTTGCTGTGCTTCAGGAGGTCATTAACAAAAATGGAGAACAGCAGAGGGCCAAGGATTGAGCCTTGAGAAATCACAAGATTTAAGACAGCAGACTTTGAATTAATGCCTTATATGGACACTAGCTCGGTATGGTTACTCATATAGTTTTCGAACCATCAGGTGGCTGGTTGACTGAAACCCAGGGTCTTGAGCTTGAGAAGGAGTACTGCATTATCAACCAAGTTGAAAGCCTTGGCAAGCTCCACAAAGATGGCCCTAGTGAGGAGAACATTATCTATAGCTACAGTATGTGGAGATCACTGGTGAAGTTGAGCAATGCAGATGTAGTGGAATGTCCATGCCTGAAGTAGGATTGTATGGGAGACAGCAGATTGTGCAGATTGAGATAGTCAGCTGTGAGTGAACTCACTTTTCAAGAACCATGGAAATTTCAAGAAGGACTAAAATGGGTCTGTATTGATTTCGATCCTGTTTTAGCACCTCATTTGTGGAGGGAATCACTGTAGCACATTTACAGACAGTAGGCATCTCACCAGTGGCAAGGAAGATGTTTAACAGCATGGTAACTGGGGCCCATTTATGATACGCTGCAAGATGGAGAAGCTTTAGGTCAAGGGAGCACTCTTGTTTGGACTAAGGCCCTTTAGTGCTTTACAGAGCTCTGCTGTAGTGATTTGTTGGAAGTTAAAGTATGGCAGATTATATGGGTTAGGCTCTGGGCTGCTTGGTGAGAGACCACCCTGGATGACACCAAGGAGTTCTGAAGCTTGCATGTAGAAGGAATGGTAGAGCCACATAGGGGAAACATAGATTGGGTATGAGAAGGTAGTTTAGGGCCATGGTTCCTCTCAGTGTCACCACATAGTAAGAAAAAATAGCCCAAGATACATTTAAGGGGCATCGTACTGAACAAGTGATTTCAAGTGCTTGTTTGGTGCTAAATAAGAACATGCAGACCCCTATACAGCATAAACATATTAGATATCCAGTCTAAAATGACCTCAGAACCTCTGCACGGGGGGTGGAGTATCAAATGTTGGGGGGGCTGAAACCTGGTTGAGGGAGGGAAATGCAGTCACAGAGCAATGCGGTAATAATTGGGGAATGATATACTGAGTTTTTTGAAGCCACCCTATGTGAATTGAATGATGGGGGTGGGGCAAATGAAAGGCAGAACAACAACGGTAACACATTTTATCACCACAGAAGTCAGGTTATTTAGGCAGTTAGCATATGCAAATAAAGGTAATAAGACAATTGCTAACAATATGTTATTATCACAGCAGTAACAACACTACAGTAGTTTTAAATACAGCAAGTCCCTCAGACTATGTAGAACACTAAAAGGAATGCCTAGATAGGAAGCTGCCCAGCACTGTTGTAAACATGCTAAGCAGTGCAAGTAACTAATGTACAAAAGCAATGCAGCTTAAAAAAAAATGGCACCCACTACTACAGCTAGATCCAGAAGTTAAGGGACACTGACATATGCATCCATACGAAGGTTCAAGGGGTAGTCAGCAAAACTCCACACCGAATAGCAGTATCTCCAGATGAGGTGTTCTACAGCCGTAAATCAAGGAGATCAATGTAAAGGGAGGAAGGGACTGTGAGGTAACAGCACTTCAGTAGGCCTTATCACCATGCACCAGAAACGCAGAACCTCCCTGAACACTTATATGCCAGTAATCAAGCACTGTGACAACACATTTTCAGTTACTTCAGGGAATGTAAGTCCAGACATATAATATGATGTCTCGTCCAAGGGACCAAGAGTCAACAGATGATGAAAAAAACAGTCAAAGAGAAAAAGGCAAACTGCTGAGGTCTTGATAATTGTTTTTACTGAAAAAGCCATGAACTCCAGGACAAATGTCTTGAGGTAAGGGTTTCCCTGAAAGGGCATTTGGTCATACAGTCAAATTTCAAAGAGAAACACAATTGTACATACTCCAATTATGCAAATGTGCCCCAATGTCAGGAAGGGTATTAAGGTGACAGCGGTACAGGGAAGGCAGGGGGAGGCTGAGGCACTGTGGGTCACCCTTGAGGCAGGAAATGGCACAGCAATTTGAACAAGGGTGACCTAAAGGCCTCCATCACAGGGGGAGGAGGTAGACAGGGAGATAGCAGAAGAAATACATGAGATGGAACAAAAGGGGATGTGCTGTTGATGAGTGATTTTAATCTGCCAGACATGGATTGGACCATCCCGGTAGCTACCCCAGCCAGGAGCAAAGACATCCTGGAATCCCTTCAGGGGACATGACTTAGGCAGCTAGTGCTAGAACCCACCAGGGACAGGGCAATTCTGGACCTAGTACTGACCAATGGAGATAGAATCATAGAAGTCAGGGTGGAATCTCACCTGCGGTCCAGTGACTACAAAATTGTGTGGTCTAAAATGGGTACAAGGTCACAGTCATGTCACACAAAGGCGAGGGTCTTGGATTTCAGTAGGGTGGACTTTGTTAGTATGGGGTTATGCATCAAAGGAAACCTCACAAGGAAGGAAGCAGAAGGGGGTGGAGGAGCAGTGGTCATACCTGAAAGGGGCCATAGTGGAAGTTATGCGTTAGGTTGAGAAAAAAGGGCGAGAGAAAGAAGAAACCACTATGGTTCTCAAAGAATGTAGTAGAGAAGGTAAAGGACAAAAAATTGGAATTCAGAAATATAAGGGGATGCAGAGGGAAGAGAAGAGGGAGGAGTACCTAACTAGACCAAGGGATGCAGGGAAGGCTGTTAGGAGCACAAAGGTGAAAATGGAGGAAAGGTTAGCACAGATGGTGAAGAGAGAGGGGATAAGAGATACCATAGGTACATAAGCAAAAGAAGGAAAGTAGGTGCAGAATTGTAAGACTCAGGGGGAATGAAGGAGAGAGTGTGGAGGGAGACCTGGAAAAGGCATCAGTATTGAACAGCTACTTTAGTTCAGTATTTGCTGAAGAAGGGGAGGGACAGGGACCACAACTGGGGACAAGGTACAAAGAGGGGGGGAGGTAAACACCAATCCATTCACAGAAACAACAGTCCTAGATGAACTCACAAAACTGAAGGTGGACAAGCAATGGGGCCAGATGGCATACATCCTAGGATATTAAGGGAACTAAGGAGTGAGCTAGCCACACTACTGGCAGCCCTGTTTAGTGAGTTGCTTATTACAGGAGTGGTTCCAGAAGACTGGAGGAGGGCACATGTCATTCCTGTTCACAAGAGTGGAAGCAGGGAGGAGTCAGGAAACTATAGCCGGTATGCCTCACCTCAGTGGTGGGGAAAATCATGGAGGCATTACTTAAAGAAAGGATTGTAGAGCACTTGGAATCCAACAGAGTGCAGGATCCAAGGAAGCATGGCTTCACAACAGGAAGGTCTTGTCAAACAAATCTGATAGACTTACTTGACTGGATGATGAAGGAGGTGGATCAGAGGAGGGCAGTAGATGTCGCCTACCTAAATGTTAGCAAGGCCTTCAACACTGTGCCACATAAAAGATTGTTAACAAGTTGGGAAGCCCAGGTGTGGGCCACAAGGTGGTGAACTGGGTTAGGAACTGGTTGAGGGACAGAAAGCAGAGGCTGGTGGTAAATGGGATCCAATCTGAGGAAAGAGAGGTGACCAGTGGAGTACCCCAAGGATCAGTCCTAGGGCCAGTCCTTCTTAATGTCTTCATCAGTGGCATTACGGAAGGTCTGGAAGGGGAACTTTGCCTATTTGCTGATGACACCAAGATCTGCATTAGGGTAGACACTCCAGATGGGGTGGAGAAAATGAGGAGGGACCTAGAAAGGCTGGAAAGGTGGTCTGAAGTGTGGCAGCTGAGGTTCAATGATAAGAAGTGCAAGATCATGCACCTGTGATGCAGAAACCTGGTGAAGAGTTTCAGGATTGGGGGGGATGCTCGCAGTCACCAGGGAAGAAAACAATTTGGGGATTGTGACAGGGAGATCCTGCCACTCTTGAGGACTGACCTTTTCTTAAATCTTTTGCAACAGTTCTTCATTTATTAGCCTAATACATCCTTTATAATTTCAAGTCCATAAGGTTGGCCACCTCTGAGCACCCCTCCCTTTCGTAACTATGCTATAGTGTATCCTCTTTAATTTTCCTGTTCCCTCTCAGGTCCTCATACAGGGAGGTTATTGTGGTGACCTCCGAGCTGATGTAAAACAACGGGCTGTGTTCCTCATTGTTAGATGTAATATGCAATAGCACTATGTCATAAAATACCTTGATGTATATACCCTATGTGTATGAAACCTGTAAATGTTGAAAATACCATGGCACTAGTTGTTTTTGATAAAGGTAAAAAGTACTAGGTGATTGTATTATAGAAATTAAGTCACCGGGCTAGAGATATCAGAAACCCCCCCCCCCGTTGCGTTGTTAAATGCATGTAAATTACTGGGTGTTTGATGGGCCTTTGGTCCCTGCATTCCTACTGTAAACTGAGCCAGTCTGAAATGTCATGGTGATTTGCATATACAGCCCATGATGCTTTGCATTATGGGGTATGTGTGATGTTGTGTTTCTTTGAAACTTGGCTTTATGCCAATACCCTTTGGGAGTAACCCTTGTTTCAGTGCTTCTGCACTGAAGTTCTTTATCTTTAACTTGTTATTTTTTCTTTTTTGAGCCCCATCACTCTAGCACACAAGTCAAACGTAGGGATGAAATGTTTTTTCACTAAAAACTTAGATCAGTGGGGCATTAAGTGCTAAGAGCAGAGGGAGGACATTCATAGTCTGTTGCTGCAAACTGATGTATTGAAGAAGGGATATGCCATTGCTGAAGGTTATCTTCTGTATTTTGAATAAACATCACACAGAGATTGTGTGTTGAACATGTAGTTTTGCATCTGGTCCATCTGTTATCCCACAATCCCTCCACAGGGATAATCATCTCGGATGACCTAAAGGTGGCCAAACAGTGTACAAAGGCAGTGGGGATGACCAGTGGCATGCTGACATACATAGGTAAGGGTATCACTAGCAGAAGAAGGGAGGTGGTGATACCACTGTACAAAACACTGGTGAGGCCTCAACTGGAGTACTGCATACAGTTCTGGAGACCACATCTTTGAAAAGACATTGATAGGGTGGAGGTAGTTCAGAGAAGGGCAACTAAGATGGTGCAGGGCTTGCGTCAGAAGTCTTATGAAGAGAGAATGGAAGACCTCAATATGTATACACTGGAAGAGAGGAGGAAGCGGGGAGATATGATAGAGACAGTCAAGTACCTTAAGGGCATAAACAAGGTGCAAGTAGGCAACATCTTTCAGTACAGAAGAGATACGAGAATGAGGGGTTACGATATGAGATTGAAGGGGAGCAGGATAAGGGGGAATGGGAGAACGTTTTTTCTTCATGGAATAGGTGGTGGATGCATGGAATAGCCTGTCCCAGGTGATGGTGGGAGCAAGCACAGTGGGGGGGATTCAAATATGCATGGGATAGGCACAAGGGAACCTTAGAGGTAAAAATGAGGGGCTAAAGCCAATGGCCAAGTAGGGTCAGAAACGATTGATGCAGGTAGGGTAAAAGGGCAGAATGGATGGTTCTAGCGGTCCTTATCTGCCATCAATTTCTATGTATGATTCTATGTAAAGCATCATGGTAAACAAATGCAAATCTCCACAAAGGAATTTGGACTGTCTCACTTTAAACAGAATTGGATGGTGCCAAAAGGCCTCACAATGCAACCAGTAAAGGCTGAGTACAGCAGACACAGATACATCCTTATTAGGACTCATCAGTGTGCCATATCTGTAACTCATCCCAGAGGAAGGGAGCAAGCCTCAGGAGGATCTTACTTGTTTGGGTCATGGGGAGCCCATAGTACAGAAGAACTACAAAAGACAAGAATCTCAGAACAACTGCAGTTAGTCACGGGACCATGGACATATATCAGGGGATAAAAGACATTCGCTTTGAGTGGACCTCAGTGTACATGTGATTTTTAAGAGGCAGAGTACTGCATGAGGTGCTGGCTGCCAGTATCCTAGCAGTTTTATATGTAATTTGAGCACTAGACTGGGGAATCAATACTACAGTGAATGTTGTTGGGGGCTAGTGCTGCCTAGCAACTACAGCCAGTCATGGGACCATGGACGTACTTTCATGTATCAGGGGAGAAAAGACACTCACTAGTAAGTGGTGCCAGCTGGCGAGTGAGAGCAGAGACACATGCAGAGACAAGTGCATCCTGTGCATGTCTTGCATGTCTTGCAAGATCAAGGGATCAGAGGGCTTAGAAAAAGACTCCTGAAAGTGCAATTCAGCTCATAAAACTCCAAAGGGGGTGAGTTAGAACAACTTCCAAATCTTTCCTGGGATACTGATTACTGTATATAAATCCTCCGATAGGATATAAATGGAGTGTTAGCTTGCAGGCTGCATTTTGTGTTAAATAAAATATACAATTGTGTCCTTAGTACTTTCCCTAATTATAAATGAATTATGGCAGCAGAGGATGTTCTCTCAGAAATATCCTAGAACTACTTAATCAGGATGAGTCTATCCTAAAGTGTTTAAACTGTAAAATGTACTGTTTGTTGGAACATGAATACCATGAATACAAGGGCTACAGCCCTGCTGGATTTACTTATACAAAAGTTTTAAACTATAAATTACAAGCTGAAGAAGTTATATTACTCAGAAATCAGTTGCTCAATTGTACACAAAAGGGAAACGATAATGCTATAAACAATTGCCCACCCCCCAAACACATCTTAGATTGGGGGGCAAACCAACAGAATAAAGTAGAGGGAGCAGCAAGTGAAAATTTAGAATGGACCCAGGTAAAAGGCACAAAAACTAAAAAGGGGAGACGTGCTTTTGGTCCCAGTGATATAGCACTTCATAACAAAGACTCGCCAAGACCAATGAAAATACTTTGGCTTCTCAGAAGGAACTAGAAGGGAAATGATCAGATTTGTTACAGTACAGTACAGTAGCTTCTTGTTGTTTTTACATTGTTTCTTGTGGATTTTACTTGGTAGAAGGTTATTTCTTTTCTTTCTTACTGCTTCTAAGGGGTTAGCAGGGTATTGTTTTGAGGCTGTTGGAATTTTGAAAACTGTTTTGGTGGCTATAAGTGGGCTCATTTGTTTGATGTTTCACTGTGTAGCAGGCTGCATTTGTAGAGGATAATTTCTTCTGATTTAAAACCTATTTGGTGTGATTTAACTGGGGCGGTTTCTTTGAATCAGAGACCTATATCTTCTAATTTCAAGCCTATTTTGATGTGTTGTTGGTGAGGCTGCTTGAATTGGAGACCTGTTTCTTTTGGTAGCAAACCTATTTTGGGGGCTTTGAGTAGAATTGTGATTCATTTTGCTGGCTTCACTAGCTGCAAAGATTAGTGCATAGTGGGGAAGGGTGCTAATGGTCTGACCAGGGCCTCAGCTACCTGATTGTTTCTGGAAGACTTGGGTTGGTCCCACCCCAACCCCTCACCCCACCCACTGGTCTGTGATTTCCTTTATATGAGAGGTTCTGACATCACTTCCTCAAACGGGCAAGGATATGCACCTGTCATAGCAGAAGCAGACATCCAGGAAAGGAACAGCAGCGAGTGAAGAGGTGACTGCTATCTCAGTGGAAGGGAAGTAACTGCAAATCTAGGAGCTTTCATTGTTACTTCTTTGCATTGCTATTGCATTGTGGAAAGGAGGAGTAGGAGTTTGAAGAAGGTTGTGCAATAGCTCCCTAAAGTCTCTTTTTGAGTTTGGATAGGAAGGTTAGGAATATAAAAAGCAGATGCTCAATCTATCTAAACGTGTACAACAAAGGGGGTAAGAGAAATTAAGAAAAGAATGTTTTGCACTGATAGAGGGGGGAGATGGGAGATTTAGGGGAGTGTTTGGTATCCTGCATCTGGAAGGGTGGATGGGTTGCTGGTGGGCAACGACAGCAATGGGTAGGGTGATAGACTACAACAACTGCGGTACACCAGTCTTTCTAAAAATTGCCTGGAGTGTGGGAGGATGTTTAGTGTGCAACCACATACAGAGAAAGGAGATTGAGGGTCTGCAGGAGGAACTAAGACAAGCAAGGCAGACTGGGGGTAGGTTTAGCCCAATACTGGAGGAAGGAAGAATGGGAGATGAGGGAGGGTGATTTAAGCCAACAGTGGTGAGGAGAGGGTCATAAGAAGGGAATCAGAGACAAGGGGGCCCAGGCCAGGAAGAACAATTGCCAGGGAAACCAGGTCAGGAGACAAAAGACAAATGGAAGGGGAAGATAGAGACTTGTGAGGGAGGCAAAGAAGTGGCTAAAGGCATGGAGTGGAAAGGAGAAAGCAGGTTACTATGAAAAGAGAGGGAGCGGGCATTTGTGAAGGGTCTTCAGAAAATAGGTTTGCACTGCTAGAGAGGAAGAAGGTGGAGGAGGGAAATTATGAAATTAGAGGAGGAATTGATAAATGCCTGGACCAAACTGGAACAGGGGGAAGTTCTGCTGGGAAATTGCAATGGGGCAAAAGGGGGAAATAATGTGCAGGAGGAAGGAGAGGAGCCAGAAATGAGAGAGGGAGATGAAAGGAAGCAAGCAGGGAGTAAGAGTGGTGGAATCTTAGTGCTGGGGGACTCAATACTTAGAGGAGTCAGGTGGGGTAGCAAGGGGGAGAGGCATAGTTGCATTTGGGTGGAGGCCATGCCAGGAATAACAGTGGAAAGGGCGGGACAATCTGTTCTGAAATATGCTAGAAGCAGTAGGGACAAGCCTCATTTAGTTATACATCTTGGGACGAATGACCTGGCTGACAGGACATTAGATATAGTCCAGAGGAGGTGTGAGGAACTAGGACAATTATGTGAGGGGGCAGGAAGATCAGTAACTTTTTCAGAGATACTTCCAGTGCCCAAGGCAAGCACAACAAGAAAGCTGAGAATAGAGGAATTTAATGGATGGCCAAGAACATGGTGTTGTGCTAAAGGGTATGGGCTGTTGGGGGTGTGGGAAGGGACCTGGGAGGACAGTAGTCTCTATGCCAAGGACAGACTATACTTGAGTGAGGAGGGAAAAAAAGTGTTGAAACAGAGGATGTAGGAGTACATAGAGGAAGTAGGGAATTTAAACTAGGAGTGGAGGGTGGTCATTGGGCAAGAGACATGCAGAGACCACAGGTTGGGAAACCATATGAGCTTATCCCCCATAACAGTGACAAAGAACAAATGGCAAGTACTATTGGTGATGCTAGTAGAGGAGGGCAGGATGGGAGGGGGGAAAAGGGTGGAAGGTGGTTACCCTTAATGCTAGGAGCCTTGGGAGGAAAACTGCAGAGTTACAGGGGCTCATGGCAGCAGGAGAGGTGGACATTGCAGCCATCACAGAAACATGGGCCACCCAATACAATGACTGGGACCTGTCTGTACCAGGGTACAGGTTATTTCATAGGGACAGGGTGATTGGGAAAGGAGGGGGTGTGGCACTATGTGAAGGAAGGACTGAAGTGTGTAAGGGAGGAAGGGGAGGAGGGTAGTACAGAGTAAATTTGGAAGCAAATCCAATATTCCAAGAATAGGATTCTTAGAATGGGAGTGGTGTACAGGCCGCCATCTCAGACGGAGGAGTTAGTGAACTAGCGGGACAGATCAGGAGGACCTGCGAGAAGGGTGAGTGTGGTGATTGTGGGGACTCAACATGCCAGAGTGGACTGGAGTACCCCAACAACCAGGAACAGAAGGGAGCAGGTGCTGCTGGATGCCTTCCAGGACAGCTTCCTGCTGCAAATGGTCGGTGAACCAACCAGGTTAGGGAATACCCTTGACCTTGTGCTGGCAAATGGGGACTTTGTGAGAGAATTTACAGTGGAGGAACCGCTGTCAGGGAGTGACCACCACTCAGTATGGCTCACATTGGATATGGGCAAGGAAAGAGTGGAATCTGGCACAAGAGTGCTGGACTTCAGGATGTCCGACTCTGGGAGGATGGAGGAAGTGGTAAAAGGGTACCTGGCCAGAATTCAATCTAGTATGGACACTAGCCAGAGGTGGGAGCTCATAAAGCTGGGGATAGTCTAGGCAAACAAAACCTGCTGCAAGGCCCAGAGCAAGAAGACTAGGGCTAAGAAACTGAGCTGGTTGAGCAAGGACATCATGGAAAAGGTAAGGAGGAAAAGAGCTGCCTTTAGGAAGTACAAGAAAACAGGGAGAGGGGAGGACAGGGAGGAGTACTTGACGGAATCGAAGGAGGTGACGGGGTAGTAAGGGGAGCCAAGGCATCTACGGAACTCAGGCTGGCACAAGGCATTAAGAATGCAGAGAAGGACTTCTTTAGGTACATCAGGGAGAAAAGGAGCTGTAAGGACCCCATAGTAAGGATTAGGAAGGAGGGGGGTTGGGTGGAAGCAGGGTGCGATAAGTCAGAAGCACTAAATGAGTACTTCTGCTCAGTATTTACTAAAGAGAAGAGGGGGTGACACAAGGGGAGAATGCAGAAACAGGGGTGGAGGGGGTGACAGATTGGTAAATCATGGAGGGCAGAGTTCGGGAGAGTTTGAAGGCACTGAGGGTGGATAAGGCACCAGGCCCAGAATGGCATCCACCCCAGAGTACTGAAGGAGCTGGCAGAGGTCTTTGCAGGACCTTTGGCAGACCTACTTAATGCCTCACTACATTCAGGGTGTGTACCTCAGGACTGGAGGATGGCTCATTTGGTGCCCTCCACAAGAGTCCCAAGATGAACCGAAACTACAGACCAGTGAGCCTCACATCCATTGTGGGTAGCTAATGGAGACTATCCTGAAGGAAAGGCTGGTGGCCCTCCTAGAGGCCAAGGACTACAGGACAGCAGACAGCATGGCTTCATACAGGGCAGATCCTGCCAAACCAACCTGGTCGAGTTCTAATGACTGGGTAACTAGGCAGCTGGACAGGGGCCATGCAGTGGATGTCCTGTATCTGGACTTCAGTAAGGCATTCGACTCAGTGCTGCATGGAAGGCTGGGAAGTAAGTTAGTAGACACAGGGACAGGTGTAAAGCTGGTGAGATGGGTAGGGAAATGGCTTCAGGAAAGGCAACAGAGGGTGGTGGTGGGTGGGGAGCTCTCACACCCAAGGGTAGTGACAAGCAGTGTTCCACAGGGCTCGGTGTTGGGACCAGTGTTGTTTGGGATATTCATTGCAGACATATTATTGGACATCAAGAGCAAGATCAGTCTGTTTGCTGATGATACCAAGGTAGGAGCAGTGGTGGATGACCTAGGGGGATGGCAGGGGTTGCAGGATGATCTGGCAAAGCTTGAAACCTGGTCAGACACCTGGCAACTGGGGTTTAATGCCAAAAAGTGCAAGTGCTGCATTTTGGGATGAAGAACCCAAGGAGGAGTTACCAGCTGGGGGTGCAGCCAGCTAGCCTAGACAGAGGAGGAGAAGGATCTGGGGTGCTCATTACAGGTCAATGAACAACTCTGCACAATGGGAGGCACCTGCAAAAGGCCAACAAAATGTTGGGTTGTATTGCAGAGGGTATATCCTCGAGGAGGAGGAGGTGATTCTGCCACTGTATGGGACATTAGTTAGACCGCACCTGGAATACTGCGTGCAGTATTGGCACCCGTATCTGAAGAGAGACATTAAGTTACTGGAGGTTGCAGCGCAGGGCGACAAAGATGATCAAGGGACTGAGGGACTTATCATATGAGAGGAGGCTGAAGGAGTTTTTCGCTGGCTGGAGTTCACTGTCATTGTGAAGATCATCCAAACATTGCGACCAACCAGTTGTAGTTTGGATCCGTGTCCTACACCCCTTTTAGTAGGATGTGTAGAAGTTATCTGCCCGATCCTTGTTGACATTGTCTGGAAATCCTTGAAGAGGGGGTCTTTCCTGATCCCTCAAGGAGGCGATAAGTTCAACCACTCCTTAAAAACCTTCTGGATCCAGATTGTCTAGCTAACTACCGCCTCTACTCTAACCTGCCTTTTGTCAGTAAGGTTATTGAAAAGGCGTGTTATGCTACAATGGATGATCATCTTGCAACTCACAATGTCCATGATACTCCAATCTGGTTTTAGGAAGAAGCATAGCATGAAGACTGCCTTGTCTGGGTGTTGAATGATCTCTAATGGCTAAGAATCGAAGGCGTGTACCATCTTGGTCCTTCTCAATCTCTCTGCAGCATTTGACACTGTAGACCATGGTGTGCTGTTGAGCGCCTGCAGATTTATTGTGGGCTGTCTGGAACAGTCCTCAAATGGTTTCAGTCTTACCTCACAGACAGGTTTCAGAGAGTTGCCACTGGAATTTATTCCTCTGGCGCTCACTCCCTGCCTTGTGGGGTACCGCAGGGTTCCATTCTAGCACCCATGTTGTTTGCAGTGTATATGCTGCCATTGGGAGATATCATCAGGTGATACAGTCTGGATTTTCACTGCTATGCAGATGATACTCAGCTGTATTTGTCCTTTCCACCCAGGCAGGATGGTGCTCTCTCCATGCTAAACAACTGCCTTGCTGAAATCAGGTTATGGATGAGTTCTAGCTGGCTGAGACTGAATCCTGATAAGACTGAGGTGTTGGTGGTGGACTCAGGTCATCTGGTGGTGGGTTTGGGGGCTGGACAACCATCGGGCTTATTGCTCAGTGGTATGTCGCTCACTACCTCTGATCGGGTATGGAACCTGGGCATTATTTTTGATGATGGCTTGATCTTAAAATCTCAGGTATCAGCCGTAGTCAAATCCTCTTTTTATCATCTGAGGAATATCACCCGGGTGAAACACCTGTTTCCACTGGGTGATCTACCAACATTGGTCCATGCCTTTATCACTACCCATCTTGATTACTGTAATTCCCTCTACCTAGGGCTACCTGGGGTTGATATCTACCACCTGCAGCTGGTGCAGAACGCGGCGGCCAGGCTTTTGACTGGGATCTCTAGATCCAGCCGTATTACGCCTGTGCTCCATGAACTGCACTGGCTGCCTGTTAGGTGGCAGATCACCTATAAGGATGGTTTACTAACCTTTAAAGCCCTACATGATCAGGGACCTGGCTACCTGAAAGATCTCTTGGTACCCTATTGCCCCCTCCGTCCTCTCCGCTCCACCAATGAGGGATTGCTGGAGATTCCCAGGGTTCAATTAAAAACATCAGGATCCCATGCTTTTGCTTTCTCAGCACCAACCTGGTGGAATCCTCTACCTCGTTGGTTGAGAGAATGTCCAACCATCGAGAAATTTAAAATGGAGTTAAAGACATATTTATTTAGTTTAGCATATCCTAGTTATGGCTGATTAATTTGTGATTGTCTTAATTTATATGTATGTATGATCTTTTTGTACAGCGCCTTGGTTTTGAAAGTTGCTTTATAAATAAAGATGATTTGATTTGATTTGAGTTAAACATGTACTCACTGGAGGAGAGGAGGGACAGTGGGGACATGATTGAAACCTTTAAGTACATGAAAGGAATAAACAAGACAGGTACAGAGGGGCTGTTCAAAGTAAGGGAGGGGAGGGACACCAGGGGCCATGATATGAGACTGGAGGGAGGAAGGTTCAGGAGGGAGATGAAGAGACACTTTTTTATAGAGAGGGTGGTGGCTGGGTGGAATGCGTTACCTGCCGAAGTGGTATCCAGTAGAACAGTGGACTGCTTCAAAAGGGGATGGGACAGGACAAGGGGAGGGTCAATGAAGGGGAAGGGTGGAAGGGAGGGACAGCTGCAGAATAAGGGGTGCTAGCTGCACATTTGAGCAGACTTGATAGACCTCTAGGCCTTTATCCGCTGGCAAATTTCATATGTTCGTAAAATGTAAAGCAACCCCAAACAGATAATCTAATAAATATTCTAAATAAATCACTACAATATAAACTTATTGTGGGTGATTCAATCATTAAATATACAGACTCAATAGTCTGTAAAAAATTTAAAGGAAAACAGCACAGTCACTTGCCTACCAGGAGCCAGAGTCAAGGACTTAAGTCACTCAATGAACAAACTTGATATTAAAAAACAAGACTCTGTAATAGTGCATATTGGCATGAATGATGTAAGAAGGGCACATGAGAAAGATATTTGTCAGGCTATATTAAACATAGGTAGGGTCATCAAAAAAAGTGTAATGTAGCGATTTCATGCATCCTCCCAATACCAAGGACACATATAGAGAAAAACAAAATGATCAAATGAATTAATAGCAGACTTTCCAACATGTGCAAATCAGATGGCATTATGTTTCTTGACAACTGGGATAAATATAATGCTAATCACAGCTTGTGTTCTGAAGATGGGCTCCACCAGAACAAAAGAGGGTCATTGCTACTGGGACAAAGCTTTAGTAGAGCTATGAACCAACTAACTTTAAACTGAATACCCAGGGGAAAGAAATAGTCCGCAGTACTACGTATAATACATCTTTTTCAGATATCTTAAAACAACCAAGTAAACTAAAAAAAATAATAATAACAACAATAAAAAATCATTTAACTCTACACTGACTATTCATGAGGAAACAACTTCGAAGAATACTAATCATAATACACTTCATACAGATACTGTAAAACAATCAAGTAAACTAGAAAACAAAAAAGATCACAATATTTTTGGCAAACGCAAAAAGTTTAAATAACAAATTTGATGATCTTTAGGGTTTAGTACACCTCTATGCACCAGGTATCACTGGTGTCACTGAAAGTTGATGGAACAAAAAAACAAAAACACCTGCAATACCCATATACTGGGGTATGACACTTTCTATAGAAACAGGAAGAACAAGAAGGTGAGGGGAACAGTGTTGTTAATAAAAAAATTACTTCAACCGCTAGACATCACTTCTAAAATCAAACCAAATAATGATACCACTGAAACCCTGTGGGTTAAAGTATTACCCAATAAAAATAATAATTTCATCATAGGCCTTGGGTATAGACCATCAGATACCACCTTAGAAAATACACAAAACATCAGCAAAGAACTAAGCCTTGCATATGAGGAGGCCGAGACAATATTTATGGAAGATATGAATATGGGGGATATAAACTGGCCAAATGCCGAGGCGAAAATATTACATAGCAACTTCTGTTGAAACATATGTACAAAACCACATAGTTAAAACATTATCTTTGAGGTAGTATTAGAAACAGAGGATTGGACAGCAGGCATTGTAGGCGGGACAGCCTCTTGGTACCAGTGATCACAATTCAGTTACACTAGACTTACATCTTTTTCTTAATATACAACCAAACAATAGTGTCTTCTTTGATTACAAAAGGGCTGATTTCAACAAAATTAATAGTGCACTTCTGAATTCAAATTGGGATAAAATGCTGGATGGGGTGATGCTGAAAATATGTGTAACACATTAAAAAAACACATATTTACAACAGCAAATAAATATATACCCAAATATAACAAAAACATCAACAAAAACAAATGGAGACCAAACTGGCTAACCCATAAAATCAGGAAACCACTTATGCAAAGGCAGAGTGCTCACATCAAGTTTAAGAAAATACATATTTCCTTGTTTTGGGATAAATACAAATCATTAAAACAAAATGTAAAGCAGCAATACGGAAATCTAAAAGGCAAATTGAAACAAATCTAGCAACTAGTGCCAATAAAAATAATGCCAAACATTTTCATGGCTATATAAATTGACGTAAAATACAAACTTGTAAAGCAGGTCCATTGCAACAAAATGACACGGTGGTGCATGAACCCAAACAAATGGCAAATATCCTAAATACATGAAAAACAGATCCTGTGTAACAAATCTTCTCTGTTTTTATGAACAAGTCAGTAAAAATTGGACTGTAAAACACCATACGATATCATCTTTATTGATTTCAGCAAAGCTTTTGATAAAGTACCACACGACTGCATAACTGTCAAACTTAAGAACAGAAAGGTGGAAACACTCTATACCAACTAGATTCACAGCTGGCTTGAGGGAAGGACACAGAAAGTTATAATAAATGGCCAGTGCTCGGAAACATCTCCAGTGACAACTGGGGTCCCTCCGGTGTCAGTGCTTGGCCCTTACATTTTTCAGGTCTTTGTGGCAGATTTAACTAATAATATAAACGATGATAACAAAATTTGCAGATGACCTTAAATCTGGGGGTAAATGTGATACATCTGAAAATATTATCTCACTTCAGAAAGATCTGGATAATGTAAAAAATTGGACTCAAACCTGGGGCATGAAACTAAATACTGAAAAGTGCAAAATCATGCACCTAGGTCCAAAAAACAACAAGCATCAATATACCCTACGGAACATACCGTTAACTTATACGGAAGTGGAAAAAGACCTGGGAGTCTTTAACACAAATGACCTAAGCTTCTCAAAACAAACAAATGAGAGTATAGGAAAGGCAAATAAAATTATATGGAATATAAAAAGAAACAAAGCCTCAGCCGGCCCATCGGCTAGCAAAGCTGGCGACCCGGGTTCAGGAACAGACCCAGGTCGCTGGAGGGCCAGTCGGGGGAAAAGGATGGAGCATCCTGAGGACTCTCTGGGGGGAGGGTGGGGGTGTGCCCAGTGCTTGATGGACACCTGGTGGAGGCTAAAGGTTGCACAGCTACCAGCAACTAGCAAGTCCAGGGGGTGGGGCAGATGCAGGATGTCATTGCATGTCCCTGCCCCTCAGAGAAAAACTAGGAAAAAGGGAACAGCTGCCGGCCACCTGGGATGATGCCTGCCATGGCTTCAATTTACACCCCAGGCCAGCCCTCTGACCTATCCCGACGTCTGCGGCATAGTGCCAGGGGCACTGCAGCCCCACCATGGGAGGCAATCGACGGGGTATTGGAGGGTCATGGCTGCTGTGGGGGGGTGAACGTCCATGGTCCATAACCAGGCAGAGATACTGGGCAGCTGACGGCTCGAGGAGAAAGAATTTGAAAATTAAAAAAAAAAAAAGAAACATAGCTTCAAGGGAGGCAAGGATACTTCTCAGGCCACACATTGATTATTGCTCACAATTTTGGACACCATATTAAAAAAATGGATACAGTACACCTGGAGACATTACAAAGAATGTTCACAAAACAAATTCATGAACTCAGGGACATGGAATATCAAGATCATCTCAAGGTATGAAAATTAATGTCACTTGAGCAGAAGCGATATAGGGGGATATGCTGCTTTTATGGGATGTCATAAATGACCCATATCTATTCACAGAAATGTATTTTTCCTATAAACAGGATAGAATAGAAACCAGGGGGCATCCACTCTAACTACATAGATAGAAGTATAACACTAACAATAGAAAATACTTTTTTTCACAGAGGGTGACACGGGCATGTAATGCCCTTCCACTAGAGATAATTATTAGTAAAAACAAGAAGATTTTTAAAAATAAACTCGACAAATGGGTACTCAATAGTAGTTCCAGCTATTGGACATTAGATGGAAAACATTATGGGCATCCTTGCCTAGTTTTTTTCTCAAACAACCTTAGTATGGGATCCCAAAAACCCCATGTTGAAAATCTGGCACAAAAATATTGAAAAATGGCTGAGATATTAACATAAATTGAAAATGCAATTGACAGCCTTTACACGGCACTTACCTTGATTCCTCAGTTCACGGTTCGGCTTTGAAGAGTGCAGATGTGTCCCAGTCCACAGAAGATGACAGCCATTGACCTTGGATGGTAAGTATAGGGCAAGGGGGTGGTGGTCTGCTCAGTAGGATGATCGGGATGGGGAGGGGGATGGGAAGACAATGAGAGACCGTTTTCTTTTACAGGCTTAAAAAAGACATCTGGGGACAGTTTTTTTTTTTTTACAAGTTGTAATGTATTTGGGACACTGGGAGTGGGTCCCCAAGTGTCCCATAGGGTGTACATATTGCTGACACAGAGATTGGGCACCCCAATGTCAGCATGGGGACAAGGAATGGAGGGTGCATGGTGGACAGCAACAGTGGGAGGGAGCAGGGGACCAAATGCTGTCTGCCTCCAGACCGCAACACAACAACAATAGGCCATGATGGAGAACAGAGGGAGTGGGGAAGAGAGCACGGAAGAGGGAGGCAGCGGGAGGGTTCAGTTGTACTGCTGGGATGGGGAATGAGGGGAGGTGGTGGAGAGCATGGCAGAGGGAGGCAGTTGAGGGGTCAGATGTGATGCTGGGAAGGGGAACAAAGGGAGCAGGGAAGACTGCATGTAGAGGGAGGGTTTAATTGTGATGCTGGGACAGGGAACGGAGGGTTGGGCCAAAAGCACTATGCAAATAAAAGAAATGTAGAGCTCTCATTTGAATACTTAATTTCTTTCAACTAGAGAACAGCTTTCAGCTGTGAAACTCAGACTAGTGTCACAGTCTGGTTGTGTGCTCATTGGTCTTTGAGGGACAAATACACTGTAAAGTGCTTTGCATTGGACTCATCCCTGACACACCTCTACAATGTCATTCTACTGCAAGATGTTTCTTGCACAAATGAAAGGAAACATAAAAAAGAGAAACAAATAACACTGACATTTGGTTCCAGATATTAACTAATGATTCAGGGCCTCTAGTAGAGCTTCCAAGTGCCCTCCTGGAAAGTTATTGAGAAATAAAGGAGTTCATCTGGCCAGTTAAACTGCATCCATGGAGGCCTGGAAAATCTCCTAAAGGGAGTCCTGATAATATACAACATTGCAACAAACTTTAAATCTTAACAGTATTGTAAATCTACCAATTTGTTTTTTAAATTTGTGTCTAGCAAGGCCCCTTTATGCACATCTGCACCTGGTCATGATGAATTTAAGGAAAACTAATTTCTAACAAAAAGGACCTATCATTGCATGAGTTTGAAATTCCTTGACCATTTTTATTTTTCTTCCGAATTTTTCTTTTTGTTTTCAGTGGTCAGTGGCATCCAGCATTACTACTTCATCCACACAATGGTCTTGAATTCAGAAATTATACAACAGCACATCACATTCAGATGGAATAGTAAAGATGGCCTATCAGCACTTGAGGGGTATCCAAGAGGAAGTACAAGTTAATGAAGGAACAAACAAATACAAGTTTACTGAGGAAGACCAAAAACTTGTAGTAATACTTTATGCCACTTTAGTTGTCACCTTGGTCCAATAGCACTATACTCATTAATCAGAATCCTGGACCAAGCATCATGCCCATTGATCTGAATCAGGGCCAGACTTGCTTGGCACAGTGACTACAGAAAATGTGCAAAGTCTAACATTCTGTATGCTGAAGAATGACAAGAACACACAGACATCTGGGGACCAATATTCAAAGAATTGCCAGTGGGCAAAGTTTGCACTGCCCCATCGATTGCAATAGCCTGTGGTACAGAGCACACAATATTCAAAGGCATAGCTCCCCACGCAAACACCTTAGAATGTAGGGTGCAAATGCAAGTGTTTGCAAAACATGGCCCAGAGTGCAGTGCAAAAATTGCCCAGCAATTAATATAGCACTGGAAAGAGCAAAGGGTCAGTGCAGACTGCCACAGCAGCCCAGCGCATAGGGGTAAGATACAGGGAACCCTCACATGAGGCAGGTGACAGCAGACCAAATGACCAACTGCATGAGGATAGAGGGGATGGAAAGCAGTGATGGCCACATGGACACAGCAACAGACAAGTCACACACAGCAGGCTCCCTGGCGAGCAACGCTGAAGGGTAGTAGCCTGAATGACAGGGACTGTCCCTCTGAAAATGGACAGTAACAGTCATGACGTGGGCTGTCCTGCAAATGTGATGTGCAGGGGACAACAGTAGGATGCAACATGACAGCCAATAGGCCAGCACACCTGCCAGATGTGGAACTGTGAACAGGAGGAAGCGCAGCCACAGACAGGCACAGGAACAGTAGTGGAGGCCCTGTGGCAAAGGACAGGCATGGACATACCCCACAAAGGGGGGGTGTATTAAGGTAGTGAGGGTGCCCCTTGCAAACCACAAGAAAATGGCAATGCTGCCCAACAACAGACACAAGACACAGGCACATAGGAAAGAAAATACTTCATAACAAACAGCAACAGTAACAAATTAAACAACACATAGAATGCAAACTATATCTGGCAAAGAACAGGAACACAAAAGTGGGGAGGGAAAGGGGGCACAACAATGGGAAAGTGGGTAGTCAGGGATGCAGTGTCCAAGATGACGCCCTCATGGCACTGCTAGTGGGTGTGGGGTGTTCTGGCTTGCCACCTCCTCCATGGCTGCCACCATTCTTCCTGCTAATGTCTCTAGGCCTGCCACCCACTCTAGCAGCATGCACTGCTGCTGCACCAGCCATCAGAGCAGGTCATCCCAGCCCTCAAACATCTCCAGGTGATGGGCATTTGTTGCAGTCTGATGTTCACCTATGTGGAGAAAGATGATGGTGTAAGTAAGGTAAGCAGACACTGTGGACTATGTAGGTGCAGCAAGCACACACAGCCATGCTCACCAGCCATGGCCACCACCACGGCACATGCAAGATAAGGGTGGCACGCCCACCCTGATGAATGTTGACACACCAACATACAAGGACAGTTGTATATGGTTGGGTGCCACACACACCCCTCAGCATTGCACAAGGGGCCTAGGCCGGGCCAGCAGATGCTAAGATCCAGCATATGCCATGGACGCCATGCACGGGTCATGCCCTGAGCAGCTGTGTCCAATGTGTGGGTGGTCACAATGTGTGTCACGGGTAGAAAACAGTGGCACATGTGATCAGTACAGTGCACTTGTACCAGGAGGCATGGACAGGATGGACGGAACCCTCCATGCCCAACCCATACCGATGCAGCCACGGAAGGACACCCTTAGCACAGTGCACTGGTGAATCATAGGGTTGGAGATGGGTGCAGCCACCCTCCTCGCACCCCCTTGCCAGCAGCTGCAGTATACAGTGCTGAAGACAGCCAAATGCATGCACGTACAATAGTCTATAAACAAACATGTAGACTGCATATGTTGATGTGACAGCCAGGATGAAATGCAGAAATGCTGCAGAATATCACAGAATGATGCAATTTATTGCAGGGGCCATTGTAAGTCAATGGCAATTAAGCCCTTTTGTAGGATTTTGTGACATGTGATTATGTAAGTTAATGCGCTTCATTGTGGCTGACTCCACTGTATGTGCAGCCCAAACTGCATTGAACAGGAGAACAGCATACATTATAAAGGAATAGAACAACAGTACACAGGATGCATAACAGGTAAGGATGCAATGGTATCCAACCCAATATGTTGATCTAATCAGATGTTTCAATTTTGGACTATATCTGGCCCGGTCAGATACTCCCCTATAAAAGGGGTTGGGTAATTGGTGTTTTTTTTTTTTGCTTTGTGGTACATGCGGTAAATGCCTGCAATCTGCCAAAACACTGCTCAGGCAATTTAAATTGCTTCCACAGCCGACAGCCTTCAGAATATGTCTCGAAAAAGCTTAGTTTGGAAATACTTCTCACTCAAAAGTGAGAACGACTCAACAGCAAAATACTGTTTGTGAAAGTTGCCTACATTTATAAGTTGCGGCTCCTCAATAAAATCTTATGGCACATTGAGCCTGATTAACCATCTGCAGAACGAGCACAAAGAAGAATTTTCAGATATGAATTGTGTGAAAGAAAAAAAAGCAGAGTAGACGAAGTTCATACGAGCCTCCTGCCAAAAAGATTAAGAAAGGAGAACATGACAATTGAGGCGTGTATCACTTGCTCTGTGCCATTTACAAATGACAACCCATGAGCAATTAATATAACTAAGACAACTGCAGAGTTGATAGCAATCGATAAGCAGCCTTTCAGTATAGTTGAAAACCCTAGATTTAAATGACTACTTTCAGTTTTGGAGCCTAGGTACATTAATTCCCTCTAGCAGTGTTGGGTAAGTTACTTTTTCTAGTACTTTTTATTACTTTGGGAAACTTGTTCCAAGAAGCTCTGTACAGTCACTAGCAAGGATGGAAAAGTACTGGAAAAAGTAATACACCCGACAGTTACATTTACTTCTTTCTTTTTATACAAAAACAATACAGAAGTAATACGTAACTATAACAGATTACATTTATCTGAAAGTATTAGGTTATTTACAAGTTACTTTCAAATAAATGTAATCAGTTACAGTTACATATTACTTTTGTATAAAAAGAAAGAAGTAACTGTAACTGTAAGGTGTATTACACTTTCTAGTACTTCTCCATCCTTGCTAGTGACTGCACAGAGCTTTGTGGAACAAGTTTCCTGAAGTAATAGAAAGTAATTGAAAAAGTAATTTACCCAACACTGCCCTCTAGAAGGTACTTCTACCAAATTATCCCTGAAAGGTATTCCCGAATTAGGAGTAAAATCAAAGCTGTTCTTGTAGAAGTTAATTCTTTAAGTTTCACCGCAGACACCTGGACCAATGAATTTTCAACAGTCTCATACTTGGTGATAACATCTCATTGAATTGATGCTGACTTTAACAGATGTGGGGCTCTGCTTGAATTAAAACACCTGAGAGACCGCCGCACAGGTGAACACCTGTCTAAGGAATTTCTGCAAGTGCTTGATAGTTGGTGCATAAAAAGCTATCAGAGGCACCTAGTTATTCGTAACAATGGTTCCAATATAGCTGATGCTATTAAGTGCAGTTCCTGGTGAGGGGTGTATGGCTCACACCTTACAACTGATTGTAAATAAGGCGATAATGAAACAGAAATCAGTAGATCTGTTAGCCACTGGGTGTGCTATTGTTGGACATTTTAAGCGCTCTTCATCTCCCACTGAAAAACTGACGACACTTCAGACAACACTTCCAAGTCCCTGTCCATTGACTCAAAAAGATGTTACCACTCCCTGGAATAGTTCTTACTACTGCTGGAGTTTTTATTAAGCAATGCAGGGTACTAAACATCTATGCTTCTGAAACAGACAACAGAAGCTTCACGTCTGCACAGTGGTGTTTGGCAGTGAGTGTGTGTGCAGTCTTGAAACCATTTGAAAATGAGACCAAAAGACTGAGCTTAGATAGTGCTTGTGTGTCAGACATCATAACCACATCAACAGTGCTATACCATGCCATTGATAACATCAAAATCCCAGGGCTGCATACCATGAGAAAGTCATTGCTTGCTGCAATGGATGCACGTTTAGCACACTACAAGTCTGCCGAAGAAGCAGTTGCTGCAACATTACTTGATTGCGAATACAAGCCACACTTCTCTCAGAGAATGGCAAAACATTTACCAAAGCAGTTGTAAAACAGTCAGCGGAGGAGGTTGAAGATGTTTGACCCACAACTCAAAAACTGCATGTACCATCAGCGGTGCTGGATACTGAAATTGAAGTGGATGATCCATGGGAGACCTTCAGCCAGACCAATGCACTACCACAGGATTGTATGTATTGCTTGTTATTACTTGATGTAGCAGTTCATTCATGTACCTGAACCCTTAACCCTAAGCATTACTTTTTTATTTACAGCACTCGAAAATGAACCGAGAGCACACAGAAATACGGAGCTTGATACATACTTATCTGAGAGCATCCTTCCCAAGAGGTCAATACCAGATCGACTGCAGTACTGGAAGATACAGGAGCATTGTCTTCCCACTTTAGCAAAAATAGTGAAACGATTCCTGTCAACACCACCTACAAGTGTCCCTAGTGAACGTGTCTTTAGCGTGGCAGAAGACATCATCAGAATTGATACTCTAGACTGTCTCCAGCAAATGCTAATTTGCTTTTATTTTTAAAGCAAAATTTACTTCAAATAGAAAGCTGATGTTTTGTTATGTGTTTCCAATAACTTTTGCAGCAAAAGTTAATTCTAATTGCAAGCTGATGTTTTGATATGTGTTTCTGTAGCTCTAGCAGCAAGTTTTGCTCCCCCCCCCATCTCAAAAAATCCAAATCTGTTCTGTGCCATACTTGGTGTATAGCATTGTTAGTCTGTTAATCATTTGTTTTACTTTCAGTTTCCTTTCATTTTAAAATTGATAATGCTATAGCTGGCCATACTGTATGTATTGCTTCGCTGCCCCGGTAGTTTCATAGCTTGTCTCAGACTGGCGCTACTGCTTCTTTTTGCAGCTGCACTGAATAAGTCCATTACATAACTTTTAGAATAATATACCGATGTGCAGCAGGCCAAGTGAATAGTTTGGCAATGGCAATTTAACTTATATCAGTACCTTCTCTCTCACCCATAAACAGTCTATCTGTAATGTTTCTTTTAAAAACGCAGCTCCGCTATTTGCTCTGCTGAGCTTGTGTGTGGTTTTAAAAGAGCTTGTATTGTGATTCAACTATTGCTTTATAGTATTCAATAATAATAAAAAAATGATTTCAAATTGTGGTGTTTTGTCATTTTGCAGTATCTGACCTGATTACTTTCTGGACCCGATCGGGTAGCACATTACAATTATCCCGACCCAAAATCTGGACATAATTGTGATATCCATGCATTCCTAATAACAGGTATGCACATCACCACAGCACCCCCTCAGGATACCAACCTGAAGCAGCCATTAGCCCAGGGGCATCATATGTCCCCCATCTGCAAAGGCCCATAGATCAAAATGTGGCAGTATGGCCGCAAAGAAAAGGCTGGCAATCAGCGTTGCAGAAGCATGATGCAGGCACACATGTTGGACATGAATATCCAATACACAGGAGGCCAGCTGCCAGGGTGCAGAAGCAGAACAGCTGGCCCACATGCCCATGGTAAACCCAAGGCTGTGAAGGGGAGTGCAATGCATAGAATACATGAAGAGCACTGGCCAGGCATGCATGGGCCACCATGTTGTGGTGTTGTATGGCAGACAGACTCATAGAAGTCAACACAGCACAGGCCAACAGGCTACAGGCAATGACCAATGACCATGGAGCCCTGGCAGAGCATGGCACATGTCACCAAAGGGGTATGTGCAGCATGTGACCACAACCTTGCAGCAGAGATGCCTGAGTGGTACCACAACCCCTGCAGTGAGCATAATGGGATGCCACCCGTGGCCCACCACTATACCCAATACCAATTACATGAGACACAGAACACAGTCCCCAACAACACAAAACAGGCCAACGTGTCCCATGACCGTGGCAACCACAACAGAATACACAGTGTTTGCAATGCACCAGTGGGTGACATAGCACACCACAAACTCAAACACAAGTTCAAACCACCAAGCACAGTATGACACATATGCACACATGGAGCAGCACCTGACACTGCGTGTGCCACAGTATATAGAAGTCCAACCAGCCATGTAACAGCACAGCAAAGTGAAGGGGCAGGTGCACAATTGTTGGTGAAATGGTTGGGGGAAGGGTGACCACTGCCCCGGGGGGGGGCACAAAGGTAGAGAGGCAAGCAAACACATCACCAGGTGACACTGAGCATGGCACATGTTATGCAACAAAGTCAGGGAATCTGCCAATCAACCGGCACAGAGGTGATCTGGGGGTGCTTGGACCAACACTGACTGCTGCACACCTGCACTGCACACCTTTGGAGGGCCACCACCAGGGCACGGTTTCTGGCACACCCCATTGCCATATGAAAGCATGGCCTGGTGCTGTGTTTGTGATGGAGTACATGCCAGCCATAATGCCTGCACAGACCATAGAAGCCACGGCCCCACCAGGACACCCATGTGATAATGGTATGTGGGACACTGGGGGCTGCAGGTGAAGGCAGGGGCACTGCTATGCTGAGTGCATCAGGCCCATGCAGGGTGCCTGAGTATCCCAGGTCATGCCCCAGCCTGGCAGGAGTGCCATGTGGCCAGAGACACCAGTGCTGACATGGCAGGACATGCTGGCAGTGCATGTCTGGCAATAAGGTTGCAAGTGGTGACATTGTGACGTGGCCATGGGCAGGCCACTCATGCCAGGGCCAGGTCCCAGTGTGTCATGTGGTGCGCCACAGCACAGCAGCATGCCATGTGCCATGTGCATGATGTGCAGGGGCAATATCCCAGTAACACACCTGTAGGAAGGGCATGGTTGGATACAACAACAGAAAATACTTACATGCCACTGCCTGCTATGCAGTGCCCACCACGTCACTGTCACTGCCCTGCTCTGCTCCATGTCCTGCTCCTGCTCCTCCTGCCATGCATGTGTCCCCATCTGTCCTCTGGCTGTTCAATCTGCATGATGTAAGAACATGCATGGTCAGTCCTGTAATCAACAACAGTGTGCCCTATGCCCCCCGAGCCATGCCAACAGGGTGATGTGACATAGCCACCCATGCTGGCCATAGACACCCATTAATGTGTGGTAGCACACAACAGATGAACCACAGTGATGCCACACTTGGCTAGCTCCATCTGTAACATGTGCGCCGGTGTCTAAGGTATGATGCAGACGACAATGCACAGGGCAGACATGGGACACCTCCATGCAGTGTGTGATGGTGGTGATTGAACATCTACACCCGTCGTTGGCACCCTGTGCCCATGGTGCAGTGGGACAGTCAACCAGCGTGTCATGACATACAATATGGCAGCAGTCACACAGGCAGACCATGGCCAATATTTCACTCCACCCCAGAGGGCAGTGTAGCTGTGTAGACACAGAGTGCATGTTTCCATCCTGCACTAGGACACTGGCAAAGGCAGCAAAGCATGGCGACATGGGTGCAGTTGTGACTAGAGCCAGGGTTCTTCTGAGAACTGAACCCAAACCAGAACTATTCAATTTTTGCCCGATTCAAACCAAACTAGAACCCTAAAAATAAAAAACAGACGAACCTGAACCGAAAGCTGAACCCAGACCCTGTGAGAGGAGGAGAACCCACATGGAGGCAGTAGTCTATCCATGCTATTCTACACTTCTCAGCTGTGTGAAGTATTGCCTACAGATTGTGAAATGATTTCTTCATTGAAGTCAGTAATGGCTGTCAATAGCAAAGCAAAATCCAGTGATGATGAGTCACCAGCAAAAAGGCCAAAAACTGATAACAAGGATATGCTATCCAGTCTAGGTGTCCTTCTTCAACAGCAGCCAGATCATTTTCATCCAGTATACTATAAACATATTTAGAACATGACAGTTATACTGACGCAACTGCCTTGAATTCTGGAATAAAACAGGAAGACACCTGTTCCTCAAAACTAGCAAAGCTTGCACAGAAGTACCTATGCTTGCCAGCTAGCAGCAGTAGTAGTGAGAGAGTGTTCTCATTCTGCAAGCAAGTTCTAGATGAACGAAGATCTCACCTATCAGTTGACACACTTGCCTGTTCTGTATTTGTTAAATTCTTGAACATTTATACTTTACAATTGAACTTGTAATTGACTGTTTTTTTAGTTTCTTTTACTCAAAGTAATGTTGACTTGAATACAGTTAACTGTGTTTAATCAGTTGTCTTGTGTCCATGTTTTATATTATATATATATATATATATATACACACATATATATTCTTTGCAAAAATGTTGTTAATACATCAGTTAGGGTTGTTTCCACACTGACAAAAGTGTGAAATTCAACATTAGGGTTACCACCCCCTACCACCACCCCCACTCCACCCCCACCTACAGGCATCGGGGTGTGCACTGGGAGTCGACGGCCTAACTCTCACCCTATTCCATGTGTAAAGAAGCTGAGGTGGTACAGTATGGGAGAATGGGGTGAGAGTTGAAACGATATTCCCAACACCGATGCCTGTTAATGAAAGTAGTGAAAGTAAACTAATGAGGTGGTAACCCTAACATTGAATTTCCACACTTCTGTCAGTGTGGAAACCACCCTAACTGATGCATTAATTAAGTTTTTGCAAAGAATTTCCTTCCTTTTTTTAAAAGTGTAATGTCATTAGTAATAAAAATGAATGGCTTGGTGGGAGTGCAGGGCCCAAGACCAAGCCACCTATTTGTGCATAATGTATGTGTGGGTGGGAGTGCAGGCCCTCCAGGCCCTGCGCTCCCACTTATATATAAGCATGGAGCCATATAGCAGCCCTATAAGGCAAGGAGGCTTTGCAGCAGTAATTTGCCCATATCTCAGGAACCATAGTAGGTAGAAAAAAAAATTCAAGTGTTGTTGTAATCGTGACAGTGTGCAGTTCTCGTGACCATGCAAAGACCGATCCAATATCTCGCATCATTTACAAGATACGTGCACCAAAATGCAATGTGAGTGCTAAATCTGAGGGCATAATAGTGGCCCAAGCACATCAAAATCACCAATTGGAACAGTAATTCGCAAATATCTCAGGAACCATACACGCTAAAAAAAAATTCAAATTTTGGGGGGTTTCAAGGCTTTCTAACCTAGTTTTGTACTTTGACCCCAAATGGGGGGCTAAAACATTTTCCGACGAAAAGTCCGTATCTCAAACTGTTTATGAGATACGGGCCCCAAAAAGCATCTCGGGCACTGCAGTGTTATCCTATGGGGAAAATCTGGAAATTTGGAATGCTGTAGCTTTGTCCCCACTGAATGCTTTTGCAGAAAACCACCAAAAGGCACACCTGTGAGACTAGGGCTTTTCACTGTGAAACGTTCAGGGTAACACTGCAATGTACATTGCAGCAACGAGGCAACAAAGAAAAACCAGCACTGCAATGTTATCCTATGGGGAAATTTCCAAACTTCACAATGCTGTAAGTATGGCCATGTTCAATGGTTCAGTACCAAACCACCAGAAGGCACACATGTGAGGGTAGGGCTTTGCACCCTGAAAATTTCGGGTCAATACCACAGTGCACATAGCCACAACGAAGTGACAAAGAAAATGACTCCCACAGTGCTATCCTATGGGAAAATGCATAACTTCAGAACGCTATAAGTAGGGACATGATGAACATTTTGGAACCAAACCACTGAAAGGCACATCTGCAGCACAGAAAATTTCAGGGCAATATCACAATCCAGCTTGCCACAGTCAAGTGACAAAGAAAACAGCATTTCAGAAAATGTGGTTGTGCAGTATTACGGTCATTTAAAATATGATCGTGACACTCCTATCTTTATAATGGGAATACAACTGCGAGACGTAAAAATAGTGTCGTGATTGTATTTTTATGAGTCGCATATTGCAGCAGGACTTTGAGACAGTGCCACAATCAAAAAGCGGCAAAATGGTGAAAAAATCTGAAAACCACATTTCCAGACCAGCTGGTGAAAAACTAATGCCATATTCCTGTTCCTCAGGCCCCGAAATGGTAAACCCAATGGTTGGTGTGTCAAAAAGTGCAGTATTATTTGAGTTCTATTGTTTTTCTCTCGCTAACTGAAAACAAGATGGCGGCAGCACAACACTATTTTTGTCAAGCTCGACACTAAAAAATACTATCGCGACAATTTTTGAGCTGCACATATAAATTTTCTCATAAGATATAATGGGGCACTAAAATGCTATAACTTTTGAATGGAACAGATTTTTACACAAAGGGCTGGATATTCAAACTGCGCCATTCTGTGGCCAAGCCCTTGCGCTGCACAAAATAGTTGCGCTGGGGTGTGGCCGGGGCGATATTCAATGGAGTTGCGCTATTGAGCAACTCCTTTGAATATCACCCTCCAACCACAGCCACTGTGCATGGTGCAGTGGAACTTGCGCCACTGCAAGTGGTCAGAGTGGAGCATTCAAGATGCGGTGGCGCAAGTTCCATTGCGCCATGCGCAAATTTCCGATATTCAAAAGGTGACATGCAAATGGGGCCATAATTCATGCAAGGCACAGGGGGGGCCATTTGCATCTATTTATGGCCCCATTTACATGCCATTAGCATGCAAGTGCGCCGATCCCTGAGGACTTGCACCTGGCACCCTGCCCGGCAGCAGCCGTCGGGGACAGACGCCCCTTGCAGCCCGATCGTGGGCCTAATTGAAGTAACCCCCTTCCCCCCCGACTGACCTGATCATGGGCAAACCCATAGTAATCCCCACACCCCACTAGCATGATCGCGGGCAGAACAGAGTTCAACCCCCCAAGAACATATCCCTGGTGGTCCAGTGGACCGAAGAGCCCGATGTGGGCATTAGAGTCCACCCCAAGGTCCACGTACCCTGGTGATCTAGTGGCTCCCACCCCACCACCCACGGAGCCCCACCACCCGCCCCGTCAGCCGGCGAGGCGGCAGCATCCCACCCACCTGCTGCCCCACCGCCCGCCGACTGACTGCTCGGTAAGGCTGCACGCCCATTGGTTCAGAGTAAGAGCCAATGGGCTTGCAGCTCATACTGTACAAGGCAGTCCAGATATGTGAATGACACCAGGGATATGTTCTGGGGGTTGAACTCTGTTCTGCCCGCGATCGGGCTAATGGGGCGGGGATTATTGTGGGTTTGCCCGCAATCGGCTAGTGGGGGGGGAGGATTACTATGGGTTTGCCCACATCGAGCCAGTCAGGGGAGGGGGTTTTACTACATGCCCGCCGATCAGGCCAGTCGGGGGTGTTTCTTCAATTATGCTCGATCGGGCCAGTCGGAGAGGGTTTCTTCAGTTATGCCCACGATCGGGCCAGTCGGGGAGGGGTTTCTCAATTATGCCCGCGACCGGGCCAGTCAGGGGAGGGTTACTATTATGCCCGTGATTGGGCTGCGGGGGGGCACAGGGTGTACGTTGAGGGCCACCCACAGGTGGCAGCTGCTGTGTTGTGCCCTGCAATGTGGCAGCTCACCTGTGGGTGGCCCTCGACTTACTCCTTTTTATTTTTGCTCAAAGTTGTGCAGGCGCAGGTTGGGGGTTGTGCCTGCACAACTCTGCACAGCCCGCTGAATATCGGGCTGTGCAGTTTATGCATGGTTCCTCTCCCTCCGGTTGAGCATGCCTGCATTAGTATTAGCTGTTGCTCAGCTTGACTTGGGGCGCAACTGCCTCCTGCTGAATATGGCAGAATGGCACAATTTCGGACTTCGCTGGCGCAACCTTTTGAATATCCAGCCCAATATCTTCAAAAGACACATCTGTGACCCATTACCCATGTAGCCTCCACCAATTTGAATCCACTCAGATGCAGTCTTCAGTACAAAGTGGACATCTAAAGAAAATGGAATGTTAGGGATTTTTCACGTTTTTCAGTGCACTACAATTCCACAACCGTACATCCGATTAACACAAAATTTCCAGATCCGGAGACCTACCAAAAATCTTAATCTATTCCACGTTTCAGGCAAATTGGACAAACATTTCCAAAGTTATTAAAGTGCAACATTTGAGGTTTAACATAGAAATGGCTATACAACCTAACTACGGAGGCACTACCTGCCACTATAATACATACACACATACATGTATATATATATATATAGCTACACATATATATAATTTGACAATATAAAGTAAATTTAGTAAACTTAACCTGATCCAGAACCAGAACTAGAAAATAAACCAAAAGCCTAGAACCGAACTGAACCAGAACTCAAACATGTAATTTTAAAGCAGAACTGAACTGAACCAGAGCGTCACACTGTAGAACCAGAACCGAATTAGAACCCCAAAATCTGGAGAACCCAGGCTCTAGTTGTGACATGGCTCACACACAGGGCTACTGAATGCCTATGGTGTCATGCAGCAGGTGGATACGGTGTTGAAGCAGGGCAGACCACACATCCCAGCACAATATGTACAACATGCAATGCCAGCGGTGCCACCATGGGTAAAAGTGAGGATGGCACATGGTACAACAGTGCCCCCAAGCAGCACGGCACATGCCAAGGTCTAACATGCATGGTCTGCACTGCTGAGGGAGACTGTTGCAGGACTCCCCCCCCAATAGGATTTCATCCATGGGCAGTATCACAGTGATAGCATGTATGCCACATGGCACAGTTCATAGTGGGTGTGGTGACATACAGCAGTGTTGCACAGATTCCAGGCCACTACAGCTGTGCACACCCATGCAACAATACATCACAGACTCATAAAGAAAACAAACTAGCAGCAGCAATGCCTGATGTAAGGCCACAAGGCACAGCAGATACTCCTAGGGGTTGCCCATGGAAACAGTACACCTGTGGCCACACCCGTACTCTGCTCAACCCATGCCCAGATACACACATGCCACACAGAGCAACACCTATCAGGCATTGGTACAGTGCCATCCTGCACCATCTGGTGGTTTCATCGCAGGCATTTCCCCTCCCACCTCACAAGGTCCCCATAACAGTGGCAGCACTGCTCCCCAGTATGTGTGACACCTGTCCTGGTCATAACATGTCGGCCCACAGAGGCCCACACCTCGCATCAGGGATGCAATGCCTCCTGCACCTCCCCAAAGAGTTGATCCCCCTTGTCCACCACCAACTCAATAAGGTTGACTAGCTGTACATCCTCCACCTCTGGTCCTTCTGCTGGACTGCCCTCATGCAACTGTTAGTACTCCTTGTGGACATTATCTGCACACAATATGGTGATGTGGCAAGGTGCAGTATTTGTGCAATGTTCCACACTGGCAGTGTTGCACAATGCACGAGTGTGCTGTGCAGACAATGCGCATGCAATGCTGTTGTGCATGAATGACCCATGCATGACCTGTGCAATGCTGCACATGAAGATAGTGCTGCACAGGGCTGCATATGTTCAGGGATGCCACCAACATCATAAGCATGTGGTTCCTGTACAGTGCCCTTGTGCAGACATCATCAAATGGTGCTTTGTGCAATGCGCAAGTGTGAACTATTATAGCATGTTGCACAAAAGCACAATATTCAGCCAGGCTATGTAAATAGCCTCATTTGGCAGTCAGCAGGCAAATGACCCCATTAGCATCTCATTAAAGACCTTTCTGCATGAATTAGCGTGGATAATTGCACCTGAGCTATTTAAAGGGGACGTAGCACCCTCTACACCGCATATTGAAACTGCAGCCACAACACTGCTACAGCAATGTGGAAGCAGGCCACAGAGACCAAACACAGCCATGGAAAGTCAGGATAATGTCTCTTCAACCCGGGCAGGTGTCTTGCATGGCATTTTCCAACACAGACACTTTGCTAAATAGGGATACACCTTGTAACAGGGGCATGGGTGGGATATATTATGCGGGGAACCCACATTGCATCGGTGGTTGTGTCCTGTACTCCATTATCATGGATTGTGGGCCCTAAAAACACAAACAGTAGCTTAACTGTTGACTTAGTTGTCCCCTACTCATCACATTACATGTTGTGTTTGTATTGACCACAATCCACTGGCAGTGCTGTGAGTGGCCTCTGTTCTGTTTGTAACTGTGCCTTGCGTGGAACCTTTGTAATGGAGCCACTCTGGTACATAACATATACACTGGGGGATTCAGTCCTCAGGGTAGCACAGACTGACACCTGTTAGGTGTATCACAGCTGTGTACATATGCTTCAAATGGCACCCTCAAAGCTGCATGTGTTGCATGGTGAAAGGGGCAACTGGACTCCACACCCAGGGCCTGCCCTGGACAGCCAGGTCACTGTACAAGTTTGCTGTATACAAGCATGCATGGGGTAGGGGGGTGGCCCCACAGATGTGCAGGGTGTCATTGCAAGGCCAGCCCACTATGTCACATGTTCCCATGTGTCTGGGTGTATCCCAGAATTTTGCATGTATTCTGTCATAGCCCTGCATTCCAGGCCCCAGGTCATGCACCCTGTCCATCACAGCATACCAGTGTCCCCTGTCTGTACAGCACCCTACGACTGCAGACTTAGCTGCCTTTACATAACACACGTTCAATACAAGTGGGTCCTGTTGCACTGTCCCTGACACCGGAGGCCAACAGCAGGTGAATCACAACATATGTGGAGTGTGGATCTGACAGCTCTGCCTGCAACCCGTGCCTCCAGCGTGCTGCCCCCACCACACCAGTGCATGTCTGGATGCAGCGGCACAGAGGCCTGTGGCCTGGTACCTACCTATGACATGCCACAAGAACATGGTCCAACAACCAGGTTCTGCACATACCACTATTGTACATAGGGGTGCGAGGTGGTGCCACATGTCACCTGGGTGGGGCCACATCAGGCCAGCAGACTGTGTCTGCCAATGGGGCAGTATACAGATGGGCCCATTGCATGGTTTGTTCAGGTGCAGTGCTCATGTATGCCACAGTGTGTTGGTATGTCCCACACAGTGCTTCTGTGTTACTCGGCATGAGCCACTAGGCACTGTGCCTGACCCAGGAGTGTGGGTGGAGTACACATGCACTGCCCCACAACCCCCTACATGTGCACCAGTGGCGGCTGTGCTCCAGGACCACATCTATCTGAGTGGTGCAGGCAGGTGGTCTAGGTGTCTCAGGTGCCTACACCCCTGCAGTGCTGTGTGGTAGCACGTTGGACAGGCTTAGATCCTGGGAGTCCTATGACAGGCCGGCATTACATGCACAGGCTACCCTTGCCACACCGGTACCCCATACACAGTGTCACTGCATCAGCAGGGCACATTGTGGATGAATACACACACATCTGAGCCACACACAGCACTGACTACTGTCTTTCTACTTTCTCTGACAGGTCCCATGGGTGATGGTGAGTGGCAGCGGGGTCCAGCAATTTCCGAGGATGAACTTCATGCATTGGCCCAGGTGTACAGGGAGAGGGAGGTGGTCCTGTCCCAAAGCCAGACCACAGATGCCACAGTCCAGCAGGTACAGGAAGAAATCACAGGGGCCGTGAATGCTGTGGGTGGCTGGGGTTGCACAGTGGAGGCTGTCCATAAGCAGTTCCAGGACCTCTAGCAGCTAAGGACACCACGGCTGCCTGGCACTGGCAGCAGCATGCCACTGACAGTGGGACACAGCCTCGACAGTGGCCAGGCCTATGGAAAAAGTGGAGGAGGTGGTGACATCAACACTGAGGTCCATGGAGGTGACAGGGTGCCTGGGGGTGGACACCCGCCTGCAGCTCCTTGGAAGCTGCCTGCCCTTGAACAGGGCTGCTTCAGCTCCCCCATGGTCGGCCGGCACCCAGCCAGCCACCGACCAAGACCAGGACACCTGCCTGCAGCTACTTGGAAGCTGCCTGCCCTTGAACAAGGATGCTTCAGCTCCCCCACGGTCGGCCGGCACCCAGCCAGCCACCGACCAAGACCAGGACACCCGCCTGCAGCTCCTTGGAAGCTACCTTCCCTTGAACAGGGCTGCTTCAGCTCCCCCATGGTCAGCCGGCACCCAGCCAGCCACCGACCAAGACCAGGACACCCGCCTGAAGCTTCTTGGAAGGTACAGGACAGCGCAGCCAATCGGAACACGGGTGCTTCCAGCAAACCCACTCTGATTGGCCAGGACTTTCCTCTGCTATAGACACCTGGCACTTTGTTAGATTTTCGATAGAACTAAGCACATTTCAACTGCGTAATTAGAAGTTTTTCAACTGTATTAGCGGGATTGTAATTTCTACTATTGTTTTAAAGTGCTTACACCTCTTCTGTCTGACTGCTCTTCTTGGCGCCCCCCATCCAAGCACTCTGCCTTGGCGCGGTAAGTGGCTAGTTTTCCATTAGCAGGTTATACAGACCTGCCACTAGAGGGATTCTTGGTCTTCTACATAAATCACTGTACTCATTCGTGGGCAATATGGTCTGCATTATCATTCTACTTCTTTCCCGGTGCTGCTACAAGGGGTGGTTGTAGTTGAGGTTCCCCTAAGCTTCACTCAACAGGCTGACAACTTCCTTAAAACTGCCTGTGCAACAGCTCTGCAGCTGAAAACAGGAAGCCCTCAGTGTCTGCCATCAACCCTTCAGACTCAAGACAGATGAGCAGCTGAGCACCCTATTATTACCTACGCTGCACTGTCATACCGATGAGATACGATAGAATCCTCTGCAGAGAGCCAGCATGCCTGGGCACCCTTGATTGGTGCAGCACTGCCATAGGGGATTGTGATTGGTATGCCCACTTGCCTGCTTTGCTCTGATTGGGGCACCTTCTCTATAGCCTGTTACAGTGTTCCTTCTTAATTCTGACTTCTCAGCTCTCGCTCTGACCAGACATTTTCTGCCACCCACCACCCCCTCTCCCAGGCCTCCTTTAAATACACTCATGATTTGCCTCCTATATCATATTACTGCTTCATTGGCCTAGTTTCAACTGCTGCCAACCTATGATTGGTATCTGAGTGTGTGGCCAATAAGACTGCCCTGTGTGAATATCTCTTGAGCCCGCCACTAACTAAGCTGCTCCTGCTCTCCTTGTTCCCCTTTCTGCTGTATTTTCTCATCTAGGTTTTAAGTGAGTACCTAGGTGGGCAAATTACTTGCCTAGAAAATATTGCACTAATACAAATCACAAGACCACTCAATCTGGGACCATGGCTCTCCTTATTGTGTTTTTATTGCTTCTAAGGTGCAGAGTTCTCAGCAATACAGTGCAATTCAAAGTACCTCAATGCAATTCAGTTCTCCAATATACCTTATGTAACCCCCCCTGCAAATGGGGGTTCCCAAAAGACTTCCAGGAGCTTGCTTGAATGCTCCAAGCCTGAATGGTGTTTGGCATTTAAGCCATTTATCAGTGAGTGTTTTTAGAGCCTCTGGTACTGTCTCTTTAAGAGCTGTCTGCTTGCAGACATAATTAGTTTGTATGGGGGGACTGTGTGCTTCTCTGAGTACCACTCGAGCTGCTGCCAATTCACTTCATTTTTGCAGTCACTAGGAGTGCAAAGGGAACCTATCTGAAAGATGTAACTGTTTGCCAGAAATTATTTAGAGTAATAATGAAATTACAGTTTGTCTAACCTGCTTTCTTTGCAGTCAGAACTGTGTCTGCTAGTTCCCCATTCTAGTTTTGAACTGCTGAACTGGACCAATCAGTGTGGGGTAAGCTAGCTCTAAAATGGTGCCTTGGATGAATCAGAACTTGGACTCATAATCTGAGCCAGCCACAAGAGGATTGTATGGGCAGTGACTCTGGGAGATGTAGTTTAGACTTCAGTGCCTTTTGGACCAACAGCAGCAGTCTATTGTGTGACAGCCAATCCAGTCAAGAACTGGGAGGAACTCAAAGGAAGTGCCCGGTTTTGTCGGTTGGAGTTTCAGTTGAGCTTTGGCAGTGAAGAAGGAAGGAGCCCTGTGCTTTTTCAGTGTGCAGTTTTAGTCAAAAAACGTGTGTAAGGCCCAGAGTTCCGGTCTGCAGCTTGTGTAACAGCTTGTTAGGACTGAATCCGTCCTGTGAAAAGAATCAAAGGATCTCTGAAGAGTAGAAACCAGGCTCACCCTGTAGAAGACTGGAGGAATTGCTGAAAATTGCACTCGGTCTGTCAGGAACTGAATCTGCTGTGTGTTCTCCGGGTATTGTGCAGTAGTTGCGATCGGGATACAGATGCAGCCTGCCTGGTATAGTGCTTTCTTTATATGGATGTGTGAAGAGGTTTGTGTACCTCAAGTGAGCCCTGCTGACATTGAAGGACCCTATCTTATTTGGAGGTCGTGAGTACTAATTCAGGGTCGCTCCCTGTTGAATTGCCACATTAAATCCAAATGGAATTACTGTACTGCTGACTGTTTAATTCTCCTTTTCTCTGTGTGAAAGGGCCCCTACCAGCTGCCACGGTTTGGACTAGCCACTAGGGCTTGGGTACCCAGGGACAGTAACTGATAGGGATAGGCCTGCACAGAGCCATAGGTAGATTATTAGAGTGATAAGCTAATTAACCTGATTTCCCTGTCCTTGTTATATCCCCCTAAATAAATCAGAGCTGCTTGTTTCAGCAAAGTTATACTGCCTGAGGTATTTGTCTATGTTAAAGTACTGTACTGTGATTGTTGCACTGTATCTCATTTCACAGGAGTCCCAGTGCGGAACCAGACCTGGGGTAAGTGTATACTGTGAAGGTAATTCTGATATATTGTGTGGGCCACTAGTGGGAAGAAAGGGGTTGCAGTGTCCCAGAGGGCTGTGACCAAGTTAGTTTAACTATTGCAAACCCTGACCTCTGGGTGAGGCACCTGCCATTGGATCCAGGCCCCTCAACCTGTTGGTGGCAAATCAGGCAGGGGTAGTAGCCCCTGGGATAGCGCCATCTAGGGGTTACATCTTGGAGGCTCACCGCTGGGATTGTGTGTCCTCTAGTGGCCATATTCACGAACCACTGTTAAGAAAAAATGGGTACCCCGACAGAAGTGGCTGTGCACCGCTGGTGGAGTGGTGTACTGGGAGAGATCGACCCCAAAATGCTATGCTTATCCTGGACATCCCCTGGGTATCAATACGGACACTGTGCAGGGAGTACTTTCCAAGGTGGAAGGTTTACAAAACCCTGTGGTGGTGGGTCGGCATGCTAATCTGCTCACCCACACTTTCCTGGCCCTAGTAGAGTTTAAGGATCCCATAGATAGCTCCAAAGTGCCACAGACCATTACCCCAGAGGGAGCCCTCACTGCTTGGAGAGTGATAACTAAGGACAGTAAAGACCTGGGGGAATCAGCCCCACCACTATCTGAAACTTTGAGGAGAAATTTGCTGAATGGTTGCTGGGAGAGGGAAACTGTGGAGGACTTGAAGAAACTATTCTTGCCACCTGGGGTGTTCCTCCCCAACACCCTCTCCTGCTCCAGTGCCCGTAATGGTGGCTGAACCAATGCAGACTCCTATTTCTGCACCTGCCATTAGTCACGACTCTTACGAAGGTTGAGGATCTTCTCTGCACCCTCCCACCCCCAAGGGAGGATGACTGGGAGACCTGGATAGACTATGTTGCCCCCAAGTGCACTAGAAATGGCAATGCTCGGGAAGGCGGCGAAAGAGGGTTAGTGAGAGCCTCCGAGGTCCTGCCCTGGCTACCATCCGTGCTAAACGGGCCAGTAACCCTGAAGCGACTGCACAGGCCTATCTTGAGGCCTTGGAGAATGTATGGGAGCCCAGATTCTGATGAGGACCTATGGTGGAGAGTAAGAGATGCACAACAGTACCAAGGGAATTGTTGTCTGTGTATGTATCTCGCTGGAAAATTGTTGCAAGAATGCCTCAGAAAAGGTAGTTTGCCAGCGATTGAACTGGACGAACAGGCTGGACAGGATCCTTAAGTCTGCCCCTTCTCAGAACTGCTGTTGCTTCAGTTACGCCTGGCAGATTGACTGGAATCCCCACCCTCCTATGATGAGTTAATGAGAGAAATTCGAGGAGTTGAGAAAAGACGACCTCGGGAGGGACCTGCACCGATTGCTGCGGCTACAACCTGAGTGACTGAGGGTGACCCATCAAGTGAAGTTCAGGGGCAGAGGTTGGCAGTCAATGAGTGCTCTGACAAGGAAAAAGATATGTCACAATGGGGCTAACTGTTGAGAGAGATCCGGGAATTCAAAAACAGTCCCTTTATGAAGGCCACGCCTGCAAGTACGGGCCCTGACCTATATCCGACTGCATCTGCTATGGGGTGGGTACCCACCCATGTATCTCCTGCTGATAACAGCTCCGAACTCGATTCCTTGACCATGGAAGTGGAGAAACTGACGAGATGTCTCCAAATGCTTATCACGCGCAGACAGAGATGGCACCAAGGTTTCCAGTTAGTAATACCCCGCCCTGGCTCCCAGTGTGGCGCCTCGGCCAGCTCAAACTCCAGAAAGTATGTTTTGCTATAATTGTGGGAAAGATGGGCACATGAAGGGAATGCCAGTCCCCAAAGACACTGACAAAGTTGCATATAGGCTACAAGGAGAGCTTCGGAGAAGAAATCAGTGGTTAAGAGGTGCACGACATGATCCCAGTGAGGGCACCAAAATGCTAATTCACGTCCTTTGTGGCAAGGTCAGTTGCCCAGGTCCCCACTACCGCCTCTCAGACTGGTCCAGAATAGTGGGTCCCTCCATGGAGACCACTGTAAAGGTGAATGGAGTGTCTACAAGAGCTGTATTAGACAGTGGCTCCCAAGTGACAATTATGTTCAGGATTGGTATCAGAAGCATTTGTCAGACGTACCCTACAACCATTAGAAGGACTGCATGTATGGGGGTTAAGTGAGAAGGCCTAACCCTATTCCGGTATATCCGACTTGGTTGTCTTTTCCCCACCTCCGCGGGCTGGAGTGGCCGAACAAGTAGAGACCCTAGCCTTAGTGTGTCCCCACTGACTGTATGGATGGTGTCCTTTGTTGATTGGAACAAATGCTCATATGTTCGGAAGGCTGGCACAGTTGTGTTATGAAAACAGGGTCAAAGACTAGTAGAGCTTTAAGAGTTCTGGCTTTAATTAAGAAGGCCTATGAGGCATAGAGAGATGCTGAAAACAGAACCAGAGGAACCGGTCGGAATTGTATGGAAGAAGGATCCTGAGTCTCTGATCCTGGCCAAATGCCCAGTGTACCTTACAGGAGAGGTCCGTAGATCAGAAAGGATGTTAAGAATAAAATATTAATGTTGGATGCACCAGGCGATGAAAATTGCCAGAGGGACTGCTGGTCAAGTCTAGTATTTTGCCCGCTAGAGCCCATGCTTATGCCAGAAGGGTAATGGTCCAAGTTCATAATGTGCTGAAAGAGACATTCGAGTAAACAGAGGTTGCATCCTGGCTAATGTGCATTGTGCAGACACTGCAGTGCTACCCAGCAGCAAGAGTTCAAGGAAGAATGACAGAGTAACGCCTGACTTGTTTGATTTCGCGACTCCCCGCTGCCAGCTGAATGGAAAGTGAGGATCAGTGAGAAGCTTGCCCAGAGAGACCAGGTGTTTCTTTAAAGGAATGGGATGTAGGATGCGTGCAAGGAGCTGAGCACAATATCCGCTGCATGACGAAAGACCATTTCGTGAGAGGTCTCGACGCCTGGCACCTGCTGACATAGATGATGTGAGACGGCATCTGCAAGAGATGTTAGCTGCTGGTGTAATACAAGAATCCAGAAGCCCTTATGCTTCCCCCATTGTGGTAGTGAGGAAAAGAATGGAACAGTAAGGATGTGTGGATTATCGCACCTTAAACCGCGGACTATACCTGATCAGTACACAATGCCCCGCATTCAGGATGCTTTGGACTGCCTAAACGGGAGCAAGTGGTTCTCTGTGCTGGATCTCCCGAGTGGGTACTACTAGATCCCGATGGCCCCAGAGGACCGTGAGAAGACGGCCTTTATCTGTCCGCTTGGCTTCTATGAATTCATGAGGATGCCTCAGGGATTTCAGGTGCCCCAGCCACTTTTCAACGATTGAGTGCAGTGGGGGACATGAACTTACTAGAGTGCCTGGTATACCTAGATGATGTTATTGTGTTTGGCAGCTCACTGGAGGAACATGAGAGCAGATTATTTAAGGTATTGGACCGACTGGAGGACTTTGGCCTTAAACTGTCCATTGATAAGTGTCAATTCTTTCAAACATCAGTAAAGTATGTGGGACACATAGTATCCACCGAGGGAATAGAGACCGACCCAAGTAAAGTTGAGGCCTTGACCACCTGGCCACAGCCCAAAAATCTAAAAGAACTGCAAAGATTCCTGGGATTCTGTGGTTATTATCGGCGCTTCATCAAGGACTATTCAAGAGTGATCCGCCTTTACTTAACTCACTAGGGTATCCCCAACCCACAAAAAATACCAAAGTCAGCGTCCTCAAGACTGAAAGAGTGTATTTTCATCCGAGTGAAGTATTTGGGGCCCGCTGGACTCCTGATTGTGAGACTGCTTTTCATGAGATCATATATCAACTTACCCATGCTCCAGTGCTGGCCTATGCCGATCCAAGAAAACCTTATGTCCTGCACACTGATGCTAGCTTGCAAGGGTTGGGGCTGTGTTGTACCAAGAGCACGAGAATGGCCTGAGACCAGTGGCCTTTGCCAGTAGAAGCCTGACCCCATCCGAAAAGAACTATCCTGTACATAAGTTAGAGTTCCTAGCTTTGAAGTGGGCTATTGTTGACCAATTCCATGAGTACTTGTATGGGGCTAAAATACTAGTAAAACTGACAATAATCCTTTGACCTATGTGCAGACCTCAGCTAAGTTGGATGCCACTGGCCATAGGTGGCTTTCTGCATTATCTACATATGACTATGCTTCTCATACCGAGCAGGTCTGAACCACATAGATGCTGATGCTCTCTCCCGAGGCCTGTTTCCCAGAATGATTGGGTCCGATTGGCAGAACCTGACATTCGGCACTCTGCCGGAAGTTTGACAGGGAAGAACAATGTCCACAGACGCAGTGGACTGCATGGTGGATTGCTTGGGAGCCTCTGAGAATTGCATACCTGCTGCTTATTGCCACTTTCTGCAATAGACATTGGTGCACTGCCTCAGCTGGACAATGACAGTATTCATGGCTCAATCCTCGATCCCATGATCAAAGCAGCTTTAGAAGCCCTCTATGCAGGAAAAGATGTGTCCAAATTACGCCCACTGATTTGAGAACTGCACTGTTATACAAAGAAGGTCCTAAGTTGAAACTGATCAATAAACTGTTATACAGAGAAACAGTAGACAGAGGGGACAAGTAGACAAACAACAACTAGTGCTGCCCACTGCCTTCGAGACTCAGTACTGAGGTCCTTGCACAACCACATGGGGCACCTTGGTATAGACAGAACACTTGACTTGGTGAGATCCAGATTCTATTGGCCTAAGATGGGGCTGATGTGGAGCAACATTCAATCCTGTAGTCGCTATTACAGAGGAAAGCTTTGCCTCAGAGGGCTGCCCCCTTGTTAACATCACCACCAGTGCACCCATGGAGCTGGTCTGTATTGATTTTCTGAGTTTGGAGTCAGATCAAAGAAATATCAGTAATGTGCTGGTGGTCACTGACCATTTCACGAGATATGCCCAAGCTTTCCCCACCAAAGACCAGAAAGCATCCACTGTGGCCAAAGTACTTGTAGAAAACTTTTTTGTTCACTATGGGGCTCCACAAAGAATCCATTCTGATCAAGGGAGAGACTTTGAGAGTCGTCTGATCAAAGAGATGCTTTCTCTGTGGGGAGTGCGAAAGTCCAGAACCACTCCTTACCACCCCAGGGAGACCCACAGCCTGAACGTTTCAACCAGACTTTGCTAGATATGCTAGGCACCTGCACCCAAAGGACAAGCCTAGATGGAGCTAACAAATTAGCACCCTGGTACATGCTTATAACTGCACCAAAAGTGATGCCACTGGATTCTCCCCTACTGCCTGATGTTTGGAAGAAGCTCGACTACCAGTAGATGTGTGTTTTGGGGTCTCTCCTGATGGAGTTCAAGCTGACAACTATTTACAGTATGTGCAAAGTTAAAGGCCCAGCTAACTCATGCGTGCCAACTGGCTCAAACCATGGCTGCCAAAAGAAATCTGGCCAACAAAGAAAGGTATGATAAAAAGGTGAAAGCACAGGAACTCCAGGAGGGAGATCGGGTATTGCTAAGAAATCTGGGACTGCATGGCAAGCACAAGATTGCTGACAGATGGCACCATCTCCCTCACATTGTAGTGGGCAAACTAGATGATCTGCCAGTGTACAAAGTAAGGCATGAGAATAATTCAAAAGATGTAAAAACAATGCATAGAAATCATTTACTGCCCATTGGACAAATCTTAATTGAGTCTGAGCCCCTGGAAGATGCCCCTCTGGACCAGTGACTAGAGCTGCTGCTAAGAAAAGATCAAGAAAGTCTGCACCTACAGAAGCAAAGTTAAAGTGTTCCCTCCACAAGTCCCAGTTGAGCATGACTGTCAGTCCATATCGGAAGAAAGTGAGAGTGACTTTGAATACTATCCTTCTTACGAACTGAGTCAATTGTTTCGGGCAATCCCTAGTCAATACTGGAGATGAAGCTGGGCCTTCTGGACTGTCTAAGCCCCCAGCTTCATCCCTGGAGCCAATGCTCCCAGAAAGTGAAGTGCAAAGCATCAGATCAGATGAAATGGAATCATTGTGCATGGTTGAACTGTTTGAGCTTTCAGGGAGGAAAATGATAGATTGGGGCAGACTGGTGATACACAGAACAAGAAGAGTATTTTGAGTGCCCTGACAGTCCACTGCCAGTGTCCAAAGCTCTCCATGCGAGCCAAATGTTGTGGACTCAGAAACTGTAACTCCTGGAGCTGAAAGTGCCCCAGTTCTAGCCTCTCTACCCCATGGAGACTCCTGACAAGTGAGGACAATGCTGAAAATGAGGCTCAGAGTGCAGAGACTGTAACAGTTCCCCTAGAAAGACTGGTCGAGCTGTAAAGCCTGTGGTGCACCTCAGTTATGATTCCCTTGGGAGGCCTGTGGATTTGCCTCTCAATGTTGTCCATAAAGGAGTGTATGTGTCCCGAGCTCATTGCCCAAACTGAGCATCAGTGCTAACTCCAAGTTACTTGTGTTGCCCTCTAGTATGGTGCCCTTGCCCCATCCAGCCCCAAGGTAACTGATAGGAAGGGCCCCTCTCTTCAAGTTTCATGTACAAGAGGTAATAACTTGAGTTATGGTACAATGTGTATGTAATACTGTGTAAAGAGTGACGTACTGCAATGTTTCAGAAATGTGTTCTTGGTAAAATGATATATTGACTGATGATTACATGTGCGAGCCTAATGCAAATGTATATGGTTGCAGTTGAAACTTATGGGGGTACTTGCTTGACGCGGACGTCAAGCTTTCCCAGGCCAGGAAGGGTGTAACCCCCCTGCAAATGGGGGTTCCTAAAATACTTTCCAGGAGCTTGCTTGAATGCTCCAAGCCTGAATGGTGTTTGGCATTTAAGCCATTTATCAGTGAGTGTTTTTAGAGCCTCTGGTACTGTTCTTTAAGAGCTGTCTGCTTGCAGACATAATTAGTTTGTATGGGGGACTGCGTGCTTCTCTGAGTACCACCGAGCTGCTGCCAATTCACTTCATTTTGCAGTCACTAGGAGTGCAAAGGGAACCTATCTGAAAGATGTAACTGTTTGCCAGAAATTATTTAGAGTAATAATGAAATTACAGTTTGTCTAACCTGCTTTCTTTGCAGTCAGAACTGTGTCTGCTAGTTCCCATTCTAGTTTTGAACTGCTGAACTGGACCAATCAGTGTGGGTAAGCTAGCTCTAAAATGGTGCCTTGACGAATCAGAACTTGGACTCATAATCTGAGCCAGCCACAAGAGGATTGTATGGGCAGTGACTCTGGGAGATGTAGTTTAGACTTCAGTGCCTTTTGGACCAACAGCAGCAGTCTATTGTGAGTGACAGCCAATCCAGTCAAGAACTGGGAGGAACTCAAAGAAGTGCCCGGTTTGTCGGTTGGAGTTTCAGTTGAGCTTTGGCAGTGAAGAAGGAAGGAGCCCTGTGCTTTTTCAGTGTGCAGTTTTAGTCAAAAACGTGTAAGGCCCAGAGTTCCGGTCTGCAGCTTGTGTAACAGCTTGTTAGGACTGAACTGTCCTGTGAAAAGAATCAAAGGATCTCTGAAGAGCAGAAACCAGGCTCACCCTGTAGAAGACTGGAGGAATTGCTGAAAATTGCAATTCGGTCTGTCAGGAACTGAATCTGCTGTGTGTTCTCCGGGTATTGTGCAGTAATTGCGATCGGGATACAGATGCAGCCTGCCTGGTATAGTGCTTTCTTTATATGGATGTGTGAAGAGGTTTGTGTACCTCAAGTGAGCCCTGCTGACATTGAAGGACCCTATCTTATTTGGAGGTCGTGAGTACTAATTCAGGGTCGCTTCTGTTGAATTGCCACATTAAATCCAAATGGAATTACTGTACTGCTGACTGTTTAATTCTCCTTTCTGTGTGAAAGGGCCCCTACCAGCTGCCATGGTTTGGACTAGCCACTAGGGCTTGGGTACCCAGGGACAGTAACTGATAGGGATAGGCCTGTGCACAGAGCCATAGGTAGATTATTAGAGTGATAAGCCAATTAACCTGATTTCCCTGTCCTTGTTATATCCCCCAATAAATCAGAGCTGCTTGTTTCAGCAAAGTTATACTGCCTGAGGTATTTGTCTATGTTAAAGTACTGTACTGTGATTGTTGCACTGTATCTCATTTCACAGGAGGTCCCAGTGCCGGAACCAGACCTGGGGTAAGTGTATACTGTGAAGGTAATTTGATATATTGTGTGGGCCACTAGTGGGAAGAAAGGGTTGCAGTGTCCCAGAGGGCTGTGACCAAGTTAGTTTAACTATTGCAAACCCTGACCTCTGGGTGGAGGCACCGCCATTGGATCCAGGTCCTCAACCTGTTGGTGGCAAATCAGGCAGGGTAGTAGCCCCTGGGATAGCGCCATCTAGGGGTTACACTTATCAATACCTAATGTTATAACGGTCTACCGTGCAGACACTATGTCATTCTCATCTCCCCTTTTAGCCTATTCCCCCCGGTTAGCCTACACCCCCTTGCTACTGTCCTCACCTATGTCTATTCAAGCACTTACATTGATCACGATCAACTGTCATTACAGTGGTGCCACCTCTTGCGCAGCACGATATGGGTTGCCGCAAAGAAATAAAAAGCAGTCTCCATTCTTATAAGCTCTTTAAAGAAAGTTATACTTCTGCTTCTTCTCTGCTCAGGAAATGTGGAGCTCAACCCTGGCCCCCCACCCTACAACTTACCTCGCTTATCGATTTTGTTGAGGCCACAGGTCTCAAATGATGATGGGCAACATTTAAGCCTGCCTAAAAATCTTGTACAGCTGCAAGCTGGCTGCACAGGTTAACCCTGACCTTATTATAATTACTGAGTCGTGGTTAAAAAGACGAACACTGATCAACAAATATCACTGCAGGGCTACAATTTATTTAGAGCAGATAGAGAGTCTAGAGGCGGGGTGTGGTTATCTACGCCAAATCTAAGTACTCGGTCACCAATATTAGTTGCAAATCTCTAGCCAAGGAATTTGAGTTAGTTTCGCTGAGCCTTCATCTCCCCTCCTCGGAATGTATCACTATCCTAGGTGGCTATAGACCCCATCTGGTGGTGATGAAGTCCTTAATCTTTGAAATCCATTTCGTAGATGCAAAACTGAAACAATATTTCTAGGAGATCTAAATATGGACTGGCTGTCACCTAAATCACACGGCCTCAAATCCTTTGTGACTGAGCTAGGTCTTGGGCAATTAGTCAGTGAACCCACTAGGAACAACACTCTAAATACTGCCAACAGTTCCATTCTAGATGTGGTACTAACCACCCATCCACACAAAATATCTCATTCGGCAGTGTTTCACAATGACATGAGCGATCATGGAATTGTTGCTTGCATAAGATCTCAAATTAAGGCCTGCCGAACTCATCTTTATAACAAAAGATCCTTTCCAAATTCAGTGCAGTAAACTTCCTATCTGACCTGAGCATGATCAGATGGCAAGATCTCTACCTAGCCAAAGATGTCAACAAGGCAGCTTACATCCTTAATGACAAACTCACTACAATAATAAATAAGCATGCCCTTTCATCAAAGTAAGGGTACGGAACAATTCCAACCCTGGTTCACCTCGGATCTCAAGGCAGCCCTTATAGTTTGAGATAAGCTCTGGCTAAAGCTAGACATTCAAAGAATCTTCAGATTGGCAGGCCTTTAGAACAGCCAGGAATAACTGTGTGAAAAACTTGCCTGCTAAAGCTAACTATTATATTTCTACTCTCGAACAAGCTAAAGGTAACCCTCATAAAATATGGAAGACTATCAAAGCTATAGAAGGACTGCCCATGGCCCCTCTGTCCCCAAAAAGATAGTTGCAAGTGGCAAGATTGTGGAAAACAAGTCCCTAATCCTGGAGGAACTTAACTCCCTTTGCCACAGCTGGATTAGCTTTTGACTCGTCACCTTATGCTGGTGCTGGGTGAGCCAGCATACCCCTCCCCACATCTAGTCCTGCACCCAGCCCTTCCAACTGCGCGAGATAACTTATAAAGAAGTAGAAGATTCTCTTCTTAACTTAGACACCAAAAAGCACACTGGACGATGGCTTGGAACCCTTTTTCCTAAGGTCAGGCTACGCCCATCTCACTGCCCCAATTCTCCACATCTTCAATCTTTCCATTACATCTGCTACTGTGCCGTCCTGCTGGAAATCAGCACATATCCTCCCTCTATTTAAATCTGGTGACCCATGCAATGTAAACAACTATAGGCCTATCTCCATATTGCCTATCCTTTCTAACGTTCTCGAAAAACTGATCCATATTCAGTTAAAATCTCACTTGGAAACCTTCTGTCTCATTAACCCAGCTCAATCCGGCTTCCGGGCTAATCATAGCACAATCACTGCACTAACAAAAGTAACCAATGATTGGATCTCTGCTATAGATGCTAAGAAGGTAAATGGCGCAGTCTTTTTGGACCTCAGCAAAGCTTTTGATACTGTTGATCACAAACTATTAGTCAATTACCTTGCAAAGTTGGGTGCCACATACCATACCACCCAGTGGTTCTCTAGCTACCTAACTGGAAGATTCCAAAAAGTAAAGGCAGAAGGCTTTTTTTCTGCTGCCTTGCCAGTTACAAGAGGAGTCCCCCAAGGATCCATCTTAGGCCCTATCTTGTTTTCTTTGTACATTAATGACTTAGATGCTAACATATCTACGTCCAATCTGCACTTTTGCAGATGATACTGTGTTGTATACTTCTGGCTTATTGTTATCTGAAGTCAAGGGAGTGCTTCAAGCGGACTTCGCATAACTTGAGCATAATCTAGTAAAGGCAAAGCTTCTGCACAATGCTAAGAAAACTAAGCGATGATATTCTCTCAGAGTGCTGTCACAGGCCCCCAATACGTTGCTCAAGACTTCATTGTCACCACGCTAAACAAGCCTCTGGAAGTTGTAACCAAATTTAAATATCTGGGTATCTGGATTGACAATAAATTATCTTTCAATAACCACATTGAAGATGTCTCTAGAAGGTTAAAAGCAAGGTTAGGTTTCTTCTACAGAAATAGGCCCCTTTTCCCCCTTGAAACTCGAAACAAGCTTGTACAGGCCACTTTTCTCCCCCTACTCGACTATGGCGATGTAATCTATTCCTCCACCACTCTTGCAAATCTAAGTAAACTGGACATCCTTTATCACTGTGCATTATGGTTCATTACCAACTCCCCTTACCGTTCGCACCACTGTGACTTACAGTATATGCAGCTGTTGGTTGGACATCCTTACTACTAGACATCTGCTCCATGCTGGGCTATGGACTGTTAAACTGCTCCTGCAGAAATTGCCAAGCTATCTCTCTTCCCTTATTAGTATCTCACATAGCGATACTGTTATGAAAATCTGACTTTATTATGCTTGACATACCAAGGACGCAGACTCTTTTGATAAACGTGCTATTGCATATGCCCTTCCTCCATTTGGAACCAATTACAAACTGTACTGAAACTAACTAGCACAGTTTCAATAAACTTACAAATCGCTAAGTTCAGCCAAAATAAAAGACACCTGTAACTGTCATTAAGTCTCTTCCTTCCCCATGTGTGCCATATTTATCCACTGGTAAGGCATAATTGCTTTGTCATATTAACTGCTTTCCTTCCTCTTCTACTCCTGGCTTTATCTATGCTTACGCTCCACTGCTACTCTATCAAATCACCTCCCCATATCAGTTGTAGTCTGTTGTTTGTTCTAGCTGCCAAAATATATGTATTGCACACACCAGTCATCATGTTTCATTTATCAGTATGCAACCTGTAAGTCGCTTCCTGTCTCATATTAATGTTTACCACCCGGTCACCCTATGTGGTACCCTTGTATGTATATCCAGCCTGTATCATGTAACGGCATTTCATGTATATACTGTCATTACCTACCTATCTATGTTTGTACTTTAAGTGTTTATGTCACAGGACCTCCTTGTGAATGAGCTGGCTCAATGGAGTTTTCCTGCAATAAACTTGAACTTGAACTTGAACTTGAAGGTGGCATACAGCCAGTCATTTAAGTACACAGCTGGTGCACTTCTTTGTGTGCATGGGTACACATGTGGGTCCCACCACTGATGGGACACACTGCAGCTTTGTATTTGGCACACATATTGTATGCCATCAGCACCCTGGGTGCTCTGTGACATGTTCTGCTGTATGGCACACTGTGGCCCCCTCTGCAGCATGTTGCACTGACACCCCTGTGGGTAGTGACTGTGCACACAGCTCCACTGGGGTGTGTTCATGCACATTGGGTATGTGTATACTTTTTTGCCATTCTCTGGCTGTGGGTACTGGTGCATGCAGACACGTGTACTGGGTGTGTTGGTCTGTGTGTGGGGTTGTGGCCTGCATTGTGAATGCCTCTGTGCATGTATAGCATGTATAGAATGCATGGTCAGGGAGCACTGTCATGCTTGCATGATCCAACATTCACAGGTGGCTGTGTGACCATTAAGGGACAGGGTAGGTAGATCTGTTGACACTAGTTGCATGCTGACACTTGGCAGCACACAGCAGCATACACTGGGGCATGCATGCACCACCATCAACATGCACTGTGTACCTCATATTGTGTGTCACACTTACAGTTCACTCCTCTCTACAGTGCAAGATGTACCATCTGAGAGAGATGACATAGCTGGGCCATCCAGTGGAATGTGGGCGAGTACTACTGAGCCAGCTATATGGTCCTGTCCACTAAATAATGGAGGACTCCAGTGTGAGACACAATGACAATAACTATCTCTTCCACCATACAACACATGTCACCAGTTGCACTGCTGGGGAAACAGTGGCCAATACCAAGCCTCCCCTGCAGTGTACAGCAGCAGCTGTGCAGCAGTCCTCACACCACGGATGCACCCCACATTCCTGTCCATAGCACTGTCGTGTGTGACATCCCATCTGCTGGACCTTTCACCACCACCACCACCACCACCACTGCCAGTGCTGTCAAAACCACCACCGCTATGCATGCCCCTCACCTGGTACTTCGGGAAGGGTTGTGCAGCCTAGCAGCAGCTCCACCATCCCACAGCTGTCTTGCAAGGCCACCCACAGCCACTGAGCCCCTGCTATTTCCCCCATCCACCCCTTGCTTGGTGCACACACATCAGGTCCTGTCCCCAGGACAGTGTCCCCCGGATGCAGGCTGCACCAGACTCCAGGCAGCTGCTGCAGTCAGCAGTGGAGTCCCAGACTGCCATGCACCATGAGCTTGCCCTCGTCAGGCATGCCTTGCATGAGGACCTGACCAGCATTTGGAACCTCTTGCATGCTGACTCACAGAGGGTTGAGCAGTGGGTGGAGGCCCATGAGCTCACATAATTGACTCTCTCAAACCATCATTGGTGACCTCACCAGGGTGGTATGGGAGCTCATGGCTGTGGTGCATAGCATTATGTGGCCAGGTCACAGCCCCAATCTCTCCTGTGTGTGCAGCCCCAGTTCCATGTGGACACTACAGCAAACACCAACACTGCGCAGTGGGAGGTCAGGATCTAGTGGAATGCCTGTGACCCCAGGACCTTGCCACACAACACACACCAAGGTGCAACATCCACATCACATCCTCCAGCCCCCAGCATGGCCATGCATGGGGCAGAGTGACCCCATCTCCTCGGGTGTCTCTCTTCTTTTCCCCATGGACCATACCACCCACCAACAGGGGTGTGCAGCAGCAGCTGGTGTGCACCCCTCGGTAGCTATGAGTGGATGTGAGTGTGATGGCATGCCCCATATACCACACATCCCCAGCACCCCACAAACATTGTTTCCTGTCACTGTTTTGCTGTAGCATGCTTCCCCTCCCTCCCCTGGCCACCCTGTCCAGCACCCTTCCTTCTTTGTGTATTTTTTTTCACTACTAGTGTGTGCTGGTTTTTTGTGTTTCACATTAAAGTTTTTGCACATATGACACTGTCCTTTACTTTTTCCACCCACCTGCTCCTGGGTGAGAGGCTTCTTATAATGTTTTCTCTATATTCCTGTGCCCTCCTGGCCATGCAGTGGTCACACCTTTTGAGTTGCTCCAACATCCCCAGCACCTCTGGCTTCATATTACTGTCACTCTGTTCCTCTTGGACTGACAGGCCTATTTCATGAATGAGTGCCATGTTGTGTAGCATACAACAGGCTAGGAATATGCTACAGGCCTTCTGAGGGCATTTTGTAGGGCAACACCTGAACAGGCCAGGCACCAGAATCTCATTTTCAGGATGCTAAGGACTCTCAATGATGCTGCATGTTGCGGTGTGTATTGTATCTGTCCTCTGCCACAGACGTGGAGTGGAGGATGGGTTTGAGAAGCCAGGGGCACAAGGGATAGGCACTGTCCCCTGTAAGGTAACACACATCTGTTAGCACCTGTTCACACTTTAGCTGTCTGCATAGCATCAACGGCCTATGAGCTGTGTTGTGTCCTGTGCACCTGTCCACCCTTCCCTCGGTGAAGCATATGTGTGCTGTGGTACCACTGTGTGCCCCTTATGGGGGGGTGGTCTGGGCGATGTGCTGTGTGTACTCACCACTAAGGTGCCCACTGGGTATGTGGCCAGCTTCAAATATTTGGCAGAGTGTGGAGTTGTGCCATATGAAGACATCATGGACACTGCTGGGGTACTGTGCCAGGACATTGGTTATGTGCCCTATTGCTTCACACACCACCTGGCAATTAATGGAGTAGTAGCCATTCCTACTGAGGTAGGCATCCACCCCCTCACCAGTGGGTGCATGGATGGCAACTTGAATGCAGTTAATGGCACCAAATACTGCAGGTAGGTACGCAACCTGATAAAACTGCATTGTTTCTATGCACTCTGCTGATGATGAACTCACCAGCATGCAACAGCAGGGCATCTAGGATTGAGGCCAGCAGGCATGAGATGGCAGATTGTTACACACAAATGGTATCTTCCACTGGTGTCTGGAATGACCTGCTGGCTAGGAATAACATCACAGCCATCATCTTCTGCTCCGCCTGTCATGGAATGGCTGCCCTAAGTCTCACTGCAGAGCTGCTCATGCAGGAGCTCACACAGCTGCCTCAGCATTGCCCTGTTGAGACAGTACTGGCCAACAAGTTGGTCATTGGTGAGGGCCTCGAAGGAGACTCATGGCTAGTACCATCTGTGTGCAACATATCCTCTCTGTGGCCTAGAACAGGGACCAGGGCCATTGCCTGATCTGTGTCTCTGTCTGCAGTGCCTCCACCCACCTCTAGGCTTTGCCCGGGTTAAGTCAGCCATTTTATGGGTGGTATTTGCAGAGCACTTTGGGGTCATGCAAAGTCACTTTGCGCAGCACTAACCTGCTGAATATGGTATTGTGCCTGTATTCATGTCCGCACCCTTCCCTTTGCCCGGTGCATACATTATTGTATTGTGCACACACACAATCAATTTTTGCCTGCACTATCTGCACTTTTGAATATTGCATATTGGGGCAATAAGCATGTAAATGGTACAATCGTTTTGCCCACCAAGCAAAGTTTTGAATATCTAGCCCCTGGTGACTTAACAGATATGCAAGTCTATGTGAAACTGGAAAACTCACCAGATTTACCTGTTCATGGTTTGGTACTGCAGGATGTTGACTGTACTGACCCCGTAACACAGCTTAATAACACAGGAGATAATCTGCATGCTTCAATTGTGGAAAAGTGCCCTGTCCGTAGCACTCCTGAGTATTTCCCAAGACAAATGGAAGAAAATTCAGCGTGGTTATTATCAACAGAAGCTTCCAAATAGGAGAGTATTAACAGGAGGCAGTCTACTCACCTACAAAAGGTACAGTGTACTATTTTTGCTATGCTCTGTTTAGGAATGGACATGAAATCAAATTTGTAACTGGGTTTTCAGACTGGCAAAGTCTTTTGAAGAAGTTAAGAAGATAAAAAGCCATGAAGCCTCTCCATATCACAGACAGTATCTTATAACATGGGTGGTCTTTAAACAAAGACTAAAGAAAGAATAAAACAATAGACAGCAACCTCCAGCAAGACTGGCAAAAGAATCAAAACAATGGCAAGAAGCTCTTACAAGACTCTTAGATTCCATTCTTATTCTTGCAGAAAGAAATCTGGCATTCCATGATCTACTAATTCCCTAGGGTCTCGGGAGATTGGCAGTTTTTTGAGACTCATGTAGTTACTTGCAAAAGCAACAAAATCCCAAATGAATTCATCCATCTACTTTCTGATGAACTAGTAAAATCATTGACGAATGTGAGTCTGCCAGATATCATACTGTCATTCTTGACTGCACTCCTGACAGTTCACACAATGAGCAGTTAGCACTTCTTTTGTGATAGGTAAAGGCAGATAAAAGTGAAGTCTCCTGTGAAGAACATTTAATCGGTAATTCACATGTATGCAGTATAACAGATGACACCTTTACTGAGAAACATTTTGGAATTTTGCAATTTCATGGACTAAAATTGAAAGACTGTAGAGGTAGAGGACATGACAATGGGTCTAGCATTGCAGGGCGGTATCAAGGGGTGCAAGCACATATGAAACACCTAACCCCAAAGGACATGTATATACCTTATTGCAACCATAATCTGACCTTGATTGCTGCAGATGATGCAAATTGCAATGAGGAAACAAAACATTTGGGGTGCTTATCCAGAGGCTCTATACACTGTTTGCTGCCAGCACCAAATGATGGAACTTGCTCTGCCAACATGTGAAGGGACTTGCTTTAAAGAGATCTACCAAGTTAATTGAATACAGATATGCAGCACATTTACATGCCTGACCTCTGCGAAAAGCATGTGCTGCATATCTTCCTAAAAATAGCTCTGTCATTTTCTTGTAATAACACTCGTAAAATCATCCCTACCGGATCCTGCCAACTTCCCGATTTGTATTGCTAATCATGCTCCGCCCCCACGCACAGCCACATTATGATGTAAGGCCAGGGAGCGCATGGGGATATGCTCCATTATAGTCTGTGGGGGCTACTTTCCAAGTGTTTTTAGATATTATAATGGCCACCTGGTGATTAATCAAAGGCACTGACCGACTAACGAGGTTGTCGGTCGGTGCTCTTGACTAATCACCAGGTGACCATATAATCTAAACGCTGCCAAAGTAACCCCCACTATACTATGACGAGTATATCTATCGCCTCCTGCCTACATCATAATGTGGCTGTGCATGGGGTCAGAGCAAAGGGGCTATACAAACCAGGAAGTTGGCAGGACCCGATGGGGACAATTTTAAAAGCATTATTACAAGAAAACGACAGAGCTATTTTTGGGAAGATATGCAGCACATGCTTTTTGCAGAGGTAAGGCATGTATGTATGTGTTGCATATATATATCCTGGTTGAGTGACACACGATGGCAGGCTCAGATAAATGCTGACAAGGCTATATATTGCAGTCATGGTGATTGAAATGTCTGCACTTACCAAACTGCATAAATAGCCAGATTTAGACTGTTATAAGCAGTGAGTGCAAGTTTTGCTGGATAACAAATTTTCACTTAATTTTTATCTTCTACTTGGCTTGAAATATGCCAAGTATGCAAGTCACTGCAGAGCCCCAAGATGGATTTATAAAATGCAATTGTACTTCTGAAAGTGCTGAATGTTCCATCAATGATATGTGTGTCAATGGACTTGAAAAGAAGGTGCAGGAAGCAAAGGCTGTCAGTGGACATAGAAATAAGATTTTCAGAAGTGAGTGTACATTGGAAAAGAAAATGTCAGGAGAGGTTGAAGAAATTAGTCTGACTGATTCAGTCAAATAAATAAGGGTTAATTTTTTAATGTAATTTTAGATGTTGTGGCAACGAGCATGAATGACTGCTGTAAAAAAACTGAGGGAATTGTAAGAAATGTAGGTTGTTTTTTTTGCTAGACATAGGACAGTTAAGTCATTTACCTAACCTAACACTTCACTGTAAACTTTTTGCCAGCTTTATGAGTGATGTTGATGTGTATGACTTGAAAACTGATATTGTGACTCTTGCTATAGTACTTCCAGCTGATGTGGAAAGCAGTCCATATGAAATTGTACAATACATGTGGTAAAGGCTTTCCCAACCACTGACTTTGCACTGAAGCTACTTTTGATTCTGCCTGTCTCTGCTGCATCTGCAGAAAGAAGCTTTAGTAAGATCAAACTTGTTAAAACCTACCTGAGGTCAACAATGGGTCTGGGGCAACTGTCAGCCTTTGTAGTATTGTCAATGGAAAGAAAATGATCTGGCACATAAGATGGACTATTCAGATGTGATTAAAATACTTTGACGCTGTGACAAAAACTGCCCTTTGGGCCGTCCCAGCTTACAGAGCAATTTTGTTGGGGACTTCTAATACTCTGCCACCACCTGATTTTATCAAAAAACCACTTTTACCCTGCTCAGGACCAGGAAGGTCGATACAATAATTATTGGTAGAGTGCTCTTCAGAGATAGACTGCAGACAGACTCCAGCAGAAATAATAAGCATTTGTTAATGCGGAATGTTTGCTTGCTGGTATTAGCAATGGAAATGCAGGAGTTAGACAGATGCAGAATAGGAATGGCAGTGAAGTATTGAACTTTACACCAACCCCACCTCCATCCTGCAGAGATGGACAGGCATTGGGGTATGTGTTTGGGTCATCACCCATGATGTTCATGCCATGTCACCTCACCCTATCCTGCAGACACCGACATGTGTTGAGGTGTGCCTTAGGGTGTTCAGCTTTACAGTCACCCCATTTCATAAGGACATATGCTGAAATGGGTGCAGTATAGGAGCTTGGGGTGAACTCTGGGGCCCAAGAGTCCAAGGTACACCTCGATGCCTGTCACTGGCTGGGGGGGGTGGGATGGTATGAGCATTACAGTCTGCAATCCATAGGCACACCCCAATGCCTGTCAGTCTGTATAGGGTGGGACATTATGGTTAGAAACCCTAACACCCAGGGCATTTGTGGGTATTTGCACTACAGATTTTCAAAAATGCCTTTTTGTGACCCCACCTCATGAAAGCATTTGGGATCTTTTCTCATGAAGAGTGGCAATGTGATCTTGTTAATGTGTCCCGAACTTTGAGTTCCAACAGCGACCGTGCCATTCTGTACCAGATGTATGAAAACACAGATCAGGCAGGATGTGAAGAATGACAGCTGTACTATCCATAGGGAGGTGTGAAGAGATGGCAATGCTGAAAATCTGTAGTGGGAATATTAAAAATTCTCCCACGTCCGAGAATACGTGGAAACTACACAATGCATGCAAGTAACACAGTCATTTTATAGACTTTCATCACCAAATTTTCAACATAGGCATTTTAGGACCTCTGCTCATGAACAGTGTTACTGTGATTTTCTTAATGTGTCCCAAATACTGATTTCCCACAGCGGCCATGTTATTCTGCTCTGGAAGTGCAAAAACAAATTTTGGCCAGGATGTGAAAAATGACAGCTATACAGTTCATAAGGTGGTGTGGAAAAATGCCAATGTTGAAAATCTGGAGAGAAAATATTACAAATTCATGAAGTTACGAGCATGCATGGAAACTGCACAATGCACACTCATAAAGCAGTCATTTTTGGGATTTTTTTTCACCATATTTGCAACATAGGTGTTTTGAAAGTCCACCTCATGAACACTGGCGCTGTCATTTTGTTAATCGGTCCTGAAAAGTGATTCCGCAGAGTGACTGCGAAATCACCTTTTGGGACCAAATAACGCCACGAAAGTGACTGAATTCATGAGGAGGGGTCCCAATAACCCCATGTTGAAAATTTGGTGCCAAAATTCCCAAAAATGGCTGAGATGTGCACCAAAGTTGAAAAAGACCCATTTATGCCATTATACAGCTTATCGGCACTTCTTCAGTTCGTGGTCGGCTTTGAAGAGTGCAGACATGTTTCTGGTCCACCGAAGATCATCACACAGGCCTGAGGAAGTAGGGGTGGGGGGTGGGGAGGTAGGGTGCGAATGGTGGGTGCAGGTTGGGGAGGGACATGATCGGCTTGGGACCGCTTACTTTCTTTCAGGGAGAAAAAAGACATCACGGGAAGATTTTTTTCAGGCTTTGCTTTCAGCACACTGTAGTGGGCTCCCAGTGTGCCACCTGCCTTTTTGGGGTGTGGGGACTTACCGATGGGATTTGTCCCCGTTGGCAAAGAATGACTGTTTGGGGGGCATGATGCCGAGAGGTATTGGGCACCCTTTGGCACACAAACAAATGGGAAGGGTTGTTATGCCAATGGGGAGGCTCCCCATTGGCAAATGAACTGGGTTGGAGGCATGCTGACAGGGGTATTGAGCACCCCAATCAGTCAGCTTTCATGGGGCTGTGAGGTGGCAGCATAGACTGCTGCCCTATTTAGGGGAATGTTACACCAGGCAAGCTACCGCCCTGCAATGACAGGTCGCTCCCTCGGAATGGTGGACGCTGCAATGACAAGGTGCCCCTGATTGCAGCGGCAAAATTATTTCAACTTGGTGGCACTTTTGTAAACCAATGTCATCAGCACAGTGTGCATGCATTGGTCCACCAGTGCCAAGCCCCTAAATGCAGTGTCGCCGTTGGCTGCCACAGTGCCGCACTTCCACAACCCACTTCTCTCCTAAGCTGCCACATAATGTTTCTTGCGCAATAATAAGGCAGTGACTGGTTCTATCAAAATAGATTCTTTACTAGAATATACCACTGGTATTTACAAACAGGGTATATTTATAGTAAGACAAAAGGTTTATACGTTTATTGAGACTAGAAACTAAAGTAAGTTAAACAGACAGACGATTTGTCAGAAAAATCTCAAACTTTAGTCTCATCTAAAGTGTCTTTACCTGCCGCTAGCTACAGAAGACATTCCCCCTAGACTGTGCTTCTTTAGCAAGGTAACTTCCAGCAGGGCCCTCCCTTCTTCAGATGTCGATGTCCAAGATAGAGTGAGAGAGAGATTCCTGCTCCTTCCACTTTTATGTACTCTGGATAAGAGGGAGTAACCTCTCCTTGGAGTGACAGTCCCCCCAAGTATGTCCAAGTGTGTGTGTGTGTGTGCGTGTGTTCTCATCTCCTTAGCCCTTCCCCACTATCTCCTGAGGTTTACAACATGCACATGGGTCCATTGCCTGACATGGAAAACATATCCTAGAATGACTCCCCACTGGGATTACGGCTTGTCTCCTCCATGCTCATCCTGTCAGCAATTACTGCTAATCTTCTCATGAGATTGCCTGCACCAACACAGTGGGTGACCTGCTCTACTTCACTGCCTGTACATGTGACCTGGCAGCCATCTTGTGTCCATTCCAAACAGAACCTGTAACAGATGAATATTTAAACTGACAGAAAAAGAATAAATGAATCTGGTCACATTTCCTGTCATATCTCCTCACTCACAGAAAATGAAGGCATGCCTCTTTTGGGTGACCCCCAAGAGACACTGCCATTCATGTAGGGAAGGGGAGTGCCTAAAGGAACATGCCATGCACTCATCCCTGCTTCGACAGTCCATCCGCACTGGCATTCTGCACACCACTCCAGTGCTGGATGGTCATGTTGTAAGACTGTAGTATCAAACTCCAGGATAATAATTTTGTATCTTGTTCACTAGTCCTATGCAGCCATGCCAGCAGATTATGATCTGCAACCACAGTGAACTCCTGCCCGTACAAATATGGCTGCAGCTTCTGAAGGGCCCACACTATGCTCAGACACTCCTTCTCAGTTGTGACATATGCCTCCTCCCTGCGCTTGAAGTTTTTGGCTCAGATACACGCTATGGGGTGCTCCTCCCTACAGTGTAACCTGGCTCAGGACAGCACCAGTCCATGATCCAAGGCATTCACATGCATGATGAACCTGAAGTCATAATTAGAGCTAGGAGCAGGGTGACCCACATAATGCCTCCTTCAACTGTTGGGAGGCAGATTCACAGTTCTCTGTCCAGAGAACTTTCTCTGGCATTTTCTTTTTGTCAGGTCTATCAGGGGCTTGGCCACATCACTGTAGTATGGAACAAACTTTCTGTACTCATCAGTCCCCAGAAATACCCTTGCCTGTTTTTTCATGACGGGGTGGCCAGACCTAGATGGCCTCACCCTTCGCTGGCTCTGATAAGTGCATCCACTGCCCACCCAGTGCTGAAGGTAAGACAGTTCAGCTATGCCTACTTGGCATTTTTCTGCCTTAACTGTCAGCCCTGCATCCTTCATTGGTGGAACACCTCCTCACATACCTGATGTGATCCTCTCATGTCTGGCTGTAAATGGATATGTCATCCAGGTACACCAACACATGCTCACCTGCCCCAGACATAATACAATCCATGAGATGCTGAAGGTTTTGGTGCATTCTTCATCCCAAATGGCATTACTAAAATGCAAATAGGCCAAATAGGGTGACAAAATCAGACCACTACTGGTTGTAGGGGTTAGGGTACTGCTGGTAGCCCTTGTCAGGTCTATCATGCTCAGGAACTGGGCCCCCTAGCTATTCCAAGGTCTAATCCATTCTGTACATGGATTAGGCATCTGACTCCATGCAGCTGTTGAGCCTCCGGTAGTTGACACAGAACCCTGTGGTACCATCCTTCTTGGAGATCAGGACCACAGGTGAGGTCCAGGGGCTACTGGACTCCTGGAGTCAACATCATACTGAGTTCCTCTTGTATGGTCTGCTTAACTCCCTCTGGTACCCCGTAGGGGGACTGCCTCAGTGGCACTTGGGTCCAGTGTCCATGTGGTGTTCAGCCATCATGGTGTACCCTGGTTTCCAGGAACATGTCCTCAAATTACAGCACCCTCTCATCTCCTCTGCCTGGGCTGGTGTCAGATGCCCTGAGAGGGTGAGGTTATCCACTGATGATCCCTCCTGTGCTTCTCCAAGGAGGTCTACCAAAGGATTAGCCTTTTCTTTGTCTTCTGGTACACTGCACACAGTGAGGACCATTTCCTCCTTATCATAGTAGGGCTTCATTATGTTAACATGATATAACCTCTTCCTGCACCTTCTGCCAGGCAGTCCTACTACATGATTTACCTCACTCATCTTCCAAATTTTGTAGAATGGGCCTTCCCATGCTGCCTGCAATTTATTTTGTCAGACTGGGACAAGTACAATCACTCACTGTCCAGCTTTATACTCCTGGACTCTGGCCCCATGGTTATATCAGGCTTTCTGTCACTGTTGTGCAGTGGCTAAGTGCTCCTAGGCAAGCCTCATGAGCTCCTTAAGCTGGGTCCTGAAATTCAGATGTCTTCACAACAGATTCCCTTGGGAGCAAGGTTACCTTCCCATTCATCCCTGACTAAATCTAGGGACCTCACCCTGTGACCAAACAGGAGCTCAAAAGGTGAGAACCCTGTGGACTCCTGGGGACTTCCTGTACACAAACAGGAGGTGGGACAAATATTTGCCAGCAAATGTCCTGAGAATAGTTTTGAGGGTTCCACTGAACCACCCAACTAGGCCATTTGTCTCAGGGTGATAGGGCGAGGCATGGAGCTGTTTCACCCCGCACTTCTCCCACAGACTAGTCATTAAAGACTACATAAAATTTGTCCCAAGGTATGACAAAAATCTCCTGGGAAACCCCCATTCAGTTAAAGATTCCCAGGAGCTTATCAGTCACTTTTTCCACCTCAGTGGTGGACATGGTCACACCTTGGGGTATCTGGTTGCATAATCCACAACAACCAGTATGTATCTTTTTCCCATGTGATTTGGGGTGCTCAGGGGCCCCACTATCTCCATGGCTACCATCTTAAAGAGTTCATCAATAATAGGAAGGGGCACAAAAACTGCCTTAGCCTTGTCCCCTACCTTTTCTACCCTCTGGCACTGTGGACACGTCCAATAGTAATTCGCCACATCTATGTATATAAGTGGCCAAAAGAAATTGTTGGTGGGTTGTTTTTTTGTGTGGTCAGGTTGCCTAAAAAAGGGATGTCATGGGCCAGGGCCAAAAGCTGCTTGCAGTAGTCCCAGGGGACTACCAGCTGCCAGGAGTACCTCTCCCTTTAGCCCCTCTGTGGTGTACACTCCCTGTACAACATTCTTTTCTCCTAGTAAACTGACATTTTGCTCTCCTGACAGTCCTTAGCACTATCTGCTATTTCACTCAGTTTCTGAAGGGTAGGATCAGCCTGCTGAGCTCTGCCTAGATCCTCTCATCTGACCCTCCCCAGCTCCTCTTCAGAAGGAAATCTGCCCCTGGCTGATACCTCCTCTGTCTGCAACTGGTGCTCAGGGCTGCTACTCCTATCTAGCCCTTCATCCACATTAGTCACTTCCTCAGCTGCAGAGGGAGGGATTAGCACTGGTTGTGTCACCCTCTCTTCACCCTCAGAAGCTTGCACTTTTGTCTGACTATGGGCAGTAAGACACACTAGGTTTTCCCTGTGGTCAAAATAATTCCTCATGATCACATCCACAGGAGCTCGTATGGCTCCCATCTCCATACTCCATGGCCACCTTCACAGATCAAGAAGACTGAGCCATTGAAATTTGGAACACTGGATACATGATTCCTGGATTCTTGTAAAATTGCCCCAGCAGAATCTGCTCTGCCTGGATCAGATCCTGCCTCACCATGGAGATGGAGGTAAGTGTCCCTCAATTCCTGTGTTACTGTTCCATTAAATAGGATAAGATGCATCAGCAATATGCATGGAGGAGTTTGGTGGTACTACAGTGTGCACAGGCTACTATCTTCTGGGTACTGTCTTGATCACCCCTCTCCCATACGTTTGCCCTTTGCTCATATTTTTAGGGCAGTTATAGGACAGGTGCCTTACTTTCTGACAAATCCAGCATTTCTTTGCCCCCAGCTCCTTGTTCCCCTTAGGACTGATGGATTCTGTTTTGGGCTTATGTGCAGGCTGGTTTATTTTAGACTTCCCTCCCTGGGTCCCCTTAAAACCACATGCTGCCCCACCCCTATTGTTCCTAAACTGTGCATGTGGTCCACTGGCCACATGCAAACCAGCCTCTTTCACAGAGTTGCATGCGTGGTCCAGTAGCAATATGAGCAGGTCCTCAGATACAATCTTAAGAAAGTGTTCCCTTACAAACAAATCTTTTACTTTCTCTACAGTCCTAGCTTTAGCCCCATCTACATAGCGGTCTAGATAGATACACAATTGGACATGCAGTTCTACATAGCTGTCTCCAGGGCCCTTTCTTAATTCTCTGAATTTTCACTTATAAGCATCAGGTATCAGTTCAAAACATTTCAATAACACCTTTTAACTTTATCATAGTTCATACAGTCCCAATCATCCATTCTAGCAATATATGCAAAGCACAACCAGTAAGCAATGGTGTAAGGTGGGTCATCCATGGAGCCCTGTCCAATTTAAACTATGTACATACCTCTCAAATGATTTTCAAAACAAATCAAGATCATCCTCCCAGTACTGCATAAGCATTTTAGAATTAATTGTGGCTTTGTGGGTTGGACCCACTATACCATTACATATGGTTTGCTGCAGTGTTTGCTGGCACAGTTTCACCATCTCTTTCTCGTGCTGTTGTTCTTTTTCTCTTCCACCTGCATCAGGATTTCATGCTGCGGGCATTCTCTTTTTCCTTAGGTTCTAGTCTTACTTGCTCTCTTTCAGCCTCAAGCTTCCTCAGTTTGACCTCTTTCGTGCAAGCTCCATCCTCAGGATGTCAAGCTGATTTTAAACCTCTGCTGCACTAGCTCTTAGCTCAGGTTTGGGCTTTACTGGTCCACCTGCTCTTGGTTTGAGGTGCCTCTCTGACTCAGCCACTGTGACCTCAGTCTTGCTACCTTGGTCACCTTCCTTAGCAACCACCTGCTGCACAGGTATATGGTCATATGCCTCTGGGACCATCTGCCCCCTTGCATTTGATCCTGCTGCACCAGGGCTTCTATGAGTCCATTCTTTGTCAGGCCCTCATAGACAATCCCCTGTCTGCACACAGTTCACAAAGCTGATGCACATTAAGTCTGCCACATGCTGAGGAGCTCATCTTTTCTAACTATGCTACACTAAGCTGTTTTTCTAGAAATAAAAAAAAATAAACAGTAGTAAATGTAATATTTTGTATGTCATTGTTTCATGACTGTTAAGGTATATTTCTACTGGCACTCTGTCAGCTTGTGTGCTAGGTAAGGTTTTTACTTCTCTCCCAGAGTTCCTGCCTCTACAGGAAAGCACACAGCACACAAATTCTGGCTTTAAATCTGTGCACTGATCTGCACCACTCTGCCACCAATTGTGACAAAAACTGTCCCTTGGGAGGTCCCAGCTTACAGGGTAGTTTTAAACTATTTTTGCTCTGCTCTGCTCTGCTCTGGGACCAAGAAGATCAGCACAATAATTATTAGTAGAGTGCACTTCAGAGACAGACTGCAAACAGGGTCCAGCAGAAATAATAAAAATGATCTTGTTAGGTGCTGGTCCAGTGGTGCTGAGGGTTGAAGTGCTGGAAGCCACACCTCATCCCTCACTGGCAACCTGGGGTTGGGAGCAACCTCGGGTTACTGGAGGTCAGCAGGTGATGGCCAAGACCAAGCATTCACTGGACTGCTCTCCTCTCTCAGAGATGGTTGCCATCCTGTTCATTGGCTACCCACAGTGGAGGCTGAGGTGTAGTGACAGAGTCAGGAGGCACTGGTGCATGGAGCGTGGCATGCACGTGCCTTCCACATGCATGCGCAGCTCATGTCATGAGGGGGGGCAGGGCAGAAAACAGAAAAATGTTGTCGACTGGCAGCAGATGCTGGTCCTCTGCAGGCTCCACCTGGCCAACTAGGCACCTCCATGCTCTAAAGGTAAGTCCTGGTGGATGCTGGGGTGACAGGGCTGGGGGACTGGTGGAAGGAGGCTTATTGACACAGGAGGAGTAAAATCTAATTTTTTTTTTGAAAATTACCTTGTCAGTAATTAGGCAATCACTGTATCTATCAAAATAGATTCTTTACTAGAAGACACTACAGGTATTTAGAAACAGGATACAGTAAGACAAATGGTTTACATATTTACAGAGAATAGAAAATTAAGTAGGTTAAACAGACAAATGATTTGTTAGAAAATCTCAAACTTTAGCCTCACCTAAAGTCTCTTTACCTGCTGCTAGCTACAGAATACATTCCCTCTAGGCTGTGATTTCTTACCAAGTTAACTTCCAGAAGGGCCCTCCCTTCTTCAGATGTCGAATGTCCAAGACAGAGTGAGAGAGAGCTTCCTGCTCCTTCCACTTTTATGTACTTTGGACTATAGGGGAGTGGCCTCTCCCTGGAGCGACAGTCCCCCCAGTTCCCACACATGTGAGTGTGTGTGTGTTTGTGTGTGTGTGACCTCATCTACTTAGCCCTTCCTCACTATCTCTTGAAATATTATGACATGCACACGGGTCCATTGCCCTACATGGGAACATATCCCTAGAAGGACTCTCCACTTGGATTATGGCTTAAATGTCTCCTCCATGCTCATCTTGTCAGCAATTACTACTAATCTTCCCACAAGAACATTTCACCTACACAGTGGGTGACCCACTCTTCTTAACTGCCTGTACATGTTACCTGGCAGCCACCTTGTGTTCATGCCAAACAGAACCTGTAACAGGGGAATATTTAAACTAACAGAAAAAGAATAAATGAATTTGGTCACATTTCCTGTCACAAACTCCTTAAAAGCAAGATGTACTAATTTTTGAAAATACAGTTCTGGGTTTGGAAATTGATTATATTTAATACAGCTGTTTATTGTTTGCTTTGCTTTGACTGAAGAGTGTGTAAGGTCATACCAACTAAACCTATCTGTAAAATATTAAGTACTATGTGAATTGTTATTTTACTTTGACATTTTAGTTATGAGATAGGACGTAACAAAATGTTTTTTTGGGGCCTTTAATGTCCTGGGCTTAACCATGCTTGGGTATTTAAAACAAATAATACTAAATACTAACTGTAACTGAATGACAATTGATTGATTGATTTGAAGATTGGTAACAAGAGAGGAATAATGAGCTGAGGTTGATTTCCATGTGCTACTCAGGGAAGGGAACAGGAAAAACAGCAGTACAATACACTATAACAAGTCAATTGAGCAACATTTGTTAAAAAAAAAGTTGGTACAAAAATGAGTAGATACAAAAATAAAAATTGTTAGAGAAAAAATAAAGTGTGATCACAGCTCAGTCTGAGATACCAGTTCAAGTGCAAAATAACATAGCAATACACAGTGTGCAGTTACTAAACCAAAAACAGACGAGAGACCTATAGATGAGCTTATGCCTAACCCCATGGTAGAGGAAATAATAGTGGTGCTGAGGAAGTACAACCAGTAGACAGGCAGCGGAGACATAGCTGGAGGCCTAACCAAGGACGTTTGAGGCAAAACTAACTAAAAGTAAAGTACTTAGCTAGAGCTGTCTGCTATGCTGCTGCTGCTGTCTCCACCATCAACTCATGGTGATTTCCATCTATTTTTCTGTAAACTGCTTCCTAAATTTAATTTATGCAAATTTCTATTTTCTTCTTTAGACACAGAGTCAGTCTATATCTATTCTTGCCTTGTAAACTGCTGAATGTTTCTGTAAAATAAAGGAATGCCCATCGGGGGACACTGTAATACATAAATATGTTGCTGCAGAGCTAGGATCAGATCTTTCTTAAAATCATTTGAGAAACACTACCCTAGAACCTGGCCTGTTTTAAAATGTAGAACAAAAAAGAACCTCCCCTTAAACAAGCTTTAAGTTGTTTAAAATGGTACCCACCTTAAATCTGCTCCCAAAATTACTGCTCAACGTAGACTAGGGCCTGGTAAACTAGCCCTTCTTAAGGCCCACCTTAGGGATTGGGACTGGACACCCCTAACTAACACCCTTGACCCAGACCATGCCCTTGAACTATTTATCAGCACCTTTACCGCTGCCTGCAACAAATACACCCCCCTCACCAAAACCATGACCAAAGAAAAACAAGCCCTTTGGTTCTCGGACCACCTCCAAGGCCCATTATGTCATCGTGACACCCTGTGGCACCTTGCTAATGAGTCCCAAAAGCCTCTGGACAGGCAACGGTATCGGGGAGGCCCGTAACAAGTGCACCTGGGCCATACGCACCGCCAAAGCAAATTATTATAAAGCCTCCTTAACCTCCACCTGGGGCACTGGACGCAAGTTCTGGGAGAACATTAAGGAACTCTGTGGCAAGGCCCCAAATACGCCACCAGACCAAATTCTAATAAATGGTAAACTCTCCTCCAACCCTGTCAGTATAGCCACTGCCCTAAATACTGCTTTCACTGACCTCTCCCATGTGCGCCCCTAATTTCTGATCCCCCCCTGCCCGTGCCACCCCTCTCCTCCCTTGCCCCACCTTTCCGCCTGCTAGTCCTTACCCTGTGTCTGCCAACCCCACCTCACCAAAGCTATTGGCCAAAATCACTGTAGTCACGATTTCATGGACCTCAGACTTCTCCGCCTAACCCTCCAGGAAGTCCTAGCACCACTCACCCACATTCTAAACCGCTCCCTCTGCCAAGGGAAGTTCCCCTCCCTCTGGAAATCGGTTTACATCACCCCCATACATAAAAGTGGTGACCGCTCTTCCACTAACAACTACCGCCGCATCTCTATATTACCCCCCTGTCTAAGGCCCTAGAACGCGTAGTCACCGACCAACTCACTGACCACCTTCTATCCAGGCAGCAACACGGTTTCTGTAAGGGCCACAGCACCACCACCACCCTCCTCGAATTTACTTCCCATGTCCACACAGCCCTGGACCACGGCCATCTTACTGGTGTCATCTTGTGGACCTATCTAAGGCCTTCGATACCATAAACTATGCCCTCCTACTGAACACCCTAGCCTACACGGGCTGTCCAATGATGCCCTAAACTGGTTCGCCAGCTATCTCTATGGTAGAATGCAGATAGTCAGGTAGGACCTGTCCTGTCCCCGCCTCCCTATCCGCTCCGGTGTCCCCAGGGCTCCATACTCGGCCCCTTCTCTTCACCCTATACCTCAACTCCCTCCCATCGTCAAGCACCAGAAATATGCTCCTATACGTGATGATGCGTCCTGTTCACCTCTGACCTGACCCTCAAACTTCACCAAACCCTCCAACACTCTTTCCGTGAGATTGAAGACTGGCTCACCACCCAGCTCTTACTATTAACTACAGTAAGACTAAAGTCATGATATTTGCCCACCCCCAGAACCCGCCAAGAACCTCTGCCCCAATTTCTCACTGCCAACAGACCCCACTAGAACTAGTTGACCAGTTTAAATACCTAGGGATCACATTAGACCCTGCCTAAGCTTTCACCAATATATCCTTCACCTCTCTACAGCCCTTAGCTCAAGGCTCAGTGTACTATAGCAGTTTCAAACACTGTCTCACTTCTGAAGCTTTAAAACTTACCATTAACTCCTTAATCCTCTCCCTACTAGACTATGGCATCCTAATCTATAGTGCTGCACCATCCACAGCCCTAAACAGACTTCGTCTCGTGCTTAACAAAGCCTGTCACCTCCTCCTTGTATGTGATCATCTTACTCACTCCCTCCTGCTCCCTATACCGCAGCACAAACTGGCTAAACCTTGATAACCGAATTAGGTACCACACCTGTCTTATGACCAAAAAGGCCTCACTTGGTCTCACCCCTCCTACCCTTGACCAAATTATCCACCCAATACCTCCAGGCAAAGCAACTCATAGCTCGAACAAGCGGCTGCTATGGGTCCCCCATGCCCAGACCTCCCAATTCCAGCGTACTTTCAGCTACAGAGACCCCACCTGGTCTAATACCCTCCCTAGTCATATAACTAACGAATTAAGGCTTGGCCCCTACAAATCCAAGCTGAGAACACACCTTCAGGCCACTAACCTATGTGACTGCCCTTAACACCAGAATGTCCGATCCCTACATCACTAAAAAAAAAAAAAAACTCTACTATTTTCTCTGTATCTTCTGGCTGTGCTGTAGGAATGCAAGTGAAACCATTGTTAGCCAATCTGTCTAACTACCAGTAACTGTTTAATATGTTGTAATGCTTCCTGTAACCTGTATGGGCCAAGTTCGTCCATGTGCCTGTATGTATGACGGAACCTTGTAAATGAGTCCCTGACTCAAAGGTCTTTCTGAATATTACAATAAATAAATAAATAAAATAAAATTAGTATGTAATTTAAATGCAATTTATAGATATACTACATATGCAAATGACTACGGTCAAAAGAGATTTCAGGAAAAAGAACTTTGGTTCTAATTTGAATTGGCCTGTATTAAAATTAAAAATCACTCACTGCCAATGTGGTTACAAGGGACTAGGATTAAAAGAGTATGAGGACTTGACTGCCCTTCATCCCTAAAACTTAATGATTCCTCCATGACAGCGTTGAAGAGGTCTTTGCATTTCACATGCCCACGCCTGTAAATGCACATGCATTTCGATACACCAGCATCCACATGACTCACAGCACTTTACAGAGCAATGAATTGTATCCAGAGAGCAGTGGCTCTGTTCAGGGGCAAGGCCAGTCATCAAGCACTAGTGACATTCCAGACATAATGGTCAAATTATCGGTTATATTGATTGCCACGGTGTGTACAATTAGAAGAGAAAGGGTTTTGTTTCCTAATATAATTTCTTTGCCATCTTATATACTGTAAGAACTAAATTAATCTTACAGAAATGTGTGCTTCAGCTTAATCATATGGTTCTGGTGCCACAAAACCTTGTTGTCTGGGGTGAGCAGGCAGGTAAATAGTTGCTGAAAGCATTTAAGAGAAAATTAAATGACTCATGAAATCTACAGTCTTTTGGGGAATCTGCAGAGTGAGTGGTTGGCAGAAGTGAGGCAGTGCAGTCTGGGGGTTATTGTAGAAGATCAGGAGCCAGGAGACTCCTATCCAAACATGATCTATGGTATAACTACAAGGTATGATTATAAGAAGGCAGGGAGGTGGTGGGTAATCCCAAGTTCAAACCCCATCAGAACCAAATACTCCCTGTGACCTTGAGCAAGTCACATAGTCTCCTAGTGCTCCAATCCACCTAGCTAAAGAAATGGTAGAAGCAGACCTCATTGGCAATGAGATCACCTCAGCTGGGCTTATCCTAGGTAAACTGCAAAATAAAACAAAGAAAAAATGACGATTTGACCTTCGACAAGGAATTTTACTTCCAGGCCAATGGCATATCTACTCTATGTCTATGTGCTACTAAACAAAGGTCACCCTAGCCCACAACCTTGTGCAGAGCTCCTTGCTCCATTCAGCTGTTCCATGGAGCTATGAGGATAGCTGGGTTTGGGGACATGGTACCCACAAAGCCACTTGTTCCATGAAATAGGTGGCCAGGGGTATGACTTTCTTATGACTGGTGGGCCCTGCTGTAAACACTTGTGACCACACACACACACACACACACACACACACACACACACACACACACACACACACACACACATATGGCAGTACCAGGTCAATATGTTGCTGCAATAACAGCACAGTATTAACTGCACTGTGAGAATACCAAAACAGACGGCATAGAAACAGCATTAAGGAATTATCACTACTTCTGTCACTGTACACTCAAAGGAGGAAGGGATTAAGTTGCTGTTGAGTGGTACCTGGTCAAGATGTCCTGTGGTGGCTAAGGCACCAGCATAGGAGACCTGGGGACCATGGTTTGGTCTCCCATCTCCTGGTCTTGAAAACTATTTTTAAAATAAAGAAGTTTTCCCCACCCAAGTTTCTCCCTGTCCCCGAAGTCCACACCCCCTCAGAGTTGATTATATTTAGTCTGGGGAGTATAGGCGTCTAAGCCCCCCACAAAACAAGGAATTTCCACTGTCGCACTATAAGTTTGTATTGTGTGGGTGACATTTTGTGCCAGTTGGTGTACTGACTGACCTCTTTTTGCCTTTCTGCATTTTGCTTGTGGCACTATATGCCGTGCTGTTTTTGTTTGCGGGGTATGACCCCATGCCCAAACGACAGCATCAATTGGGGCTGGGAGTACCCCCTTGTGGCAGAATAGTGAACCAGGCAGCTAATCAGGAAATACCCACAGACAGAACACTGAAAATTAAAATACAGACTTCATGCAACTGGCCCATCACACAATACATTTCTGATGGCCTGAAATTCCATCTGGCAATCAGGTGATCAACAGACCTTATTCGAGGCAGTCCATCTGTGGAGCAGCAAGGGTTACAAATTCAGGAATAAATTGGTAGTAATACCCCACAAATCCAAGAAAGGACCTAACCTGCTTCTTTATAGTTGGGAGTGGGCAGTCAGCTAGGGCCTTTATGTTTTTCCGAGGTGCCATGCAGTTCAAAGGGAAGTGCAGTAAACTGATATAGGTTAAATGATATGACAAAGACCATTTTCTCATGGGACACAGGAGTTAATTAGATTTAACAAAACCCTTGGTAAGGTCCAGGGTACTGATGCAACTGGACTTTTCCTGTTGGTTCAAAGTTAATCTACCTTGGCATAAGCTATGCACTGCACTTGGATGCAGCATTGACTTTCCAAAGGTCTATATAAAACTGGGTGTTTCTGCCTGATTTTGGGACTAGCACATTAGGGCTAGATCATTCACTATGAGATTCCTCAATCATTCCTAACTCCAACATACATTGGATTTCCTCTTTACTGTCTCTTGACTCTTTCTGGTAGTCTCTATGGTTGTTTACATTTTATGATACCTGGATCGGTGTCTACGTGTGCTGGATCACATGGTTTGTCCTGGGTTTGGGGAGAACACATTCACAAAATTCTCTGCCAGAGCCTGGGATTATTCCTGTTGAGTCTGGTTAAACTGGTCATCCACTAGGACAGCACTTGGTTCCTTTAGAATTGTATGGCCTAATCTGAAGGTTCTGTCCTCAGTGTTCCATTAAGCCATAGATCTGGGGTGATATGCCGATGTCCAGATGGATTTAACCTTCAGTAAAGCACACAACTCCCTCATAAGATTTGCCATAAAGTTGGTGCTTTGATCATTAATCAATTTCCTTCAGCATCCCAACTCAGGAAAACACTTTTAACAATTCTTTGGCCACTGACCAGGTTTTACGAGGTGAATGTAGGGAATAGCCTTGTGGTAACTGGTGTGTAATTTATTATAACCATTATATGCTAATATCCAGATGTACTTTTATCAAGGGTCCCACCATATCAACCCCAGTTCTTTCAGACTGTGTGCCTATTATGGCATAGGTATCAAAGGGCCTCTTTTTCACTTCTAGAGGCCACCAACACTTAGGGCAGTCAGCACAAAAAATCTACTACTTTTTAATACACCTGACCTGAAGAACCGGGTGATAATGTTCTCCTTGGTTTTCTTCCTGACCAAATGACCCCAATAGGTGTACAGTATGAGCCTACCTTAGTACCTCCTTTCTTGCAGACTTAGGAACCACAAACTGATAACGTAAGTCCCAGTCTGCTTCTCGGTTTCTACCCTATACAAAATATTTTTCAGTTCAAATCTTGGAAAACTTTTTGTGTTATTCATTCATCTACCACTTTACCATTTACCACAGTTAAATTCTGGTAAGCATTCCTGAGAACCTCATCAGCTCTTTGTTCATAACTGATCCTGGCCAGATGTTGAAAAACGTCTGGCCTGACCTTCAGAAGGATCTTGTGAACTCCAGTAGATGTGGATGCATTTCCTCATCTGAGTCACGTCTGACTTTCCTTGAATCTGGGTCACTGTGGTCCCCAACCACTACAGTTTCATATAGAGGCGTCCCTTCTTTTTTTCCCCCTACATTTTGTCCCAGGACTTCATAGGCTTCCCTTCTGGGCCAGATAGTTCAGTCAGTACACAGAAATATGTGTTCTACTACCTCTGTCTGTGTGGTCACCTGTGGACATGCACTGTCAGTATCGCTTTGCAGGATGGTATGGAAACCTTCCCAGTCTCGTCCCAAGACTACTGGCCAAGGTGAGTTTTTTTTTTTTATTTTATTTAGTATACTTTATTAATGTTACAACTGCCACAACAAAGCATACAAAAACCATCAATAAGTACAGTTCAGAAATTGGGTAACATACAACAAGTAACAAAGATACACACCAAGACAATATCCCTCCTCCACCCCACCACCACACCCACCCAGAGCACTTCACATGTGTAATCTCAGAACAGAGGGCACTACAATATAACCAGTGAAAAAAGGGAAAGACATAAGTGAAAAAGAGCATCAGAGTGCTACTGAATAACAGACAAAAGGGTGTATAAGGGTTCCCATCTAGTCCAGAACAAGTCAGGTCTGTCTCTCAGAGAGTGACAGTCTGTTTTTCTATGTTCAACACATGAAGGATTTCCTGGTGCCAATCCCTAAAGGAGGGAATACAATAGTCTAGCCAAAATAACCAAATTTAGCTGTAATGGCTATCAAAGCCATGCACCACTTCCTAGGGCCGAAGACCATATTGGGGTAGTAGCCAACTAAACAAATTTCTTGGGTGAATAGGTCATTGAGCCCCAGCAAGGATCTAGTTGCACCTGAATAAGCCAAAAAGGCAGCACTTTGGAGCAATCCCACAAAATATGCTTAAGAGTCTCTCCCTAGGCACACAGGGTACAGGTGGAGAAGGCAATCTGCCCACAATTGGGCCAAAGGGATGGGGGAAGTAGAGATTATATGAAATTTGAATTAAATGAAATGGTATTAATCTTGTTTGATGTACTTATAGTATATTTATAGTATATAAAGTTGGTGGATCTTGGAGTTGGGGAAAAGATGGTCAGATGGGTGGAAAACTGGCTGAGGGACAGAACCCATAGGGTGGTGGTGGTGGGAGAGTTATCTGGCACCAGAGAGGTAACCAGTGGGGTCCCACAGAGCTCTGTGCTGGGGCCAGTGTTAGTCAATGTCTTCATAAATGACATTGGGATGGCATTAAAGGCATAATGTGCCTATTTGCAGATGACAGCAAGCTCTGTGAGAGTGGACACAGCTGAAGGGATAAGGGACCTACAGGAAGATCTGGAAAAGCTGGGGAGGTGGTCCAGGATCTGGCAGCTTGGCTTCAATGCCAAGAAATGCAAAGTTATGCATATTGGAGCCAAGAATCCCAGGACAGAGTATTACCTGGGTGGAGTCCTAGTATCTGCATCAGAGGAGGAGAAGGACCTGGGAGTGATGATCACTAGTGACCTGAAGCACTCCACATGGTGCAAGAAAGCAGCAGCAAAGGCAAACAAGATGCTGGGATGCATAGCTAGGGGGATCAGTAGTAGGAGAGAGGAGGTTATACTGACCTTGTACAGGTCACTAGTAAGGCCGCATCTAGAGTATGGAGTTCAGTACTGGTGCCCTCACCTCAAAAAGGACATTAACCTGCTGGAGCAGGTACAGAGGAGGCTACAAAGATGATAGCCAGTCAGCAGGGCAAGGCATACAAGGAGAGGTTGAGGGCACTGAACATGTACTCCCTGGAAGACAGGAGAGAGGGGACATGATTGGGACATTCAAGTACTTGAAAGTGATAAATAAGGTTAATAAGGAGAGTCTCTTTAAGCTGAGTGGCAACCATATCACAAGGGGGCACAGTCTTAAGCTGGAGGGTGGAAGGTTTAGGAGGGAGGTCAGGAAGCACTTCTTCACAGAGAAGGTGGTGGACACTTAGAATGCGCTGCCAGAAGAGGTCATCTTGTTGAAGATGGTGGGCAGCTTTAAGAGAGGCTGGGATAGGCATGGGGAAGGTAAGAATTGGGGGTACGGAGGATGGGAGGAGTGGGGAGGGAGGGCAGGGACATTAGCTCAAGCTGTGGACCCTGCAATAAGAGCAGACTTGATAGACCAAATGGCCTTCTTCTGCTGGCTTCTTCGTATGTTCTTATGTATGTATATAATGCTGTCCAAACAGATTGTCACTCTTTAACATTCCAACTCACACCAAGCGCAGATTGCCAGTAATAACAAATATCCTTTGGCCCTTCGGGATCAAGGGACTGAAACATTTTATGCAAATTTGAAACAGAGTGGGGTCAGGCCGCAAAAGCTGAAAGGGTATCTAGAAACTCCCCAGCCCCTCTGGGCTAGGGTGCAGGACTCAAATGTGCAGAAATGGCATACGTAAGCTGAAAATACTTGAATATCGAGGATCCAGGCACCTGGTATCGAGCCTGAAAATCAGGAAAAGGGAGAATCTCCCATCTAAAAGCAGGGAGTCCACAGAGCAAGGCACAACCTGTGGCAAATGATTAGGAGGTATAGGACGTCTATTGATCTGAATGGTAGGGTTGCCATATATTGTCTGAGTTGTGTCAAGCAGGAGATTTAAATGGAAGTAGGAAGCAAGTTGTACTTAAGCTTTGAGTGACCAAAAAATCGGAGTCACCTTGAGACTTGCAGGAAGTCTGGCAGGCTTAATGTAAAGAAGACTGTTAAACTGTAGTCCAGATACCCCACAAAGGTCTCTCTCAATATGCAACCAAGGAGGGACATACGAGGTAGGCACACCCCAGCCCTGGTTTCACACAATGCAAAAATTTACTGGTGTGAAGAGCACAATAATAAAGAAAAAAGGAAGTTACAGCCCCCCCCAACTTTGCACGAATTGTAAATTTATAGTATGCTTCCACACTGCCCTTCCCTGCCAAAGAAAATAATTAAGAAGAGATTGAAGGCAGGCAAACCATTTCTTGGGGAGTAAAACATTAAGCATGCTCAGGGGATATAGTAAATGGGGGAGAATATTCATTTTGAGAACACTAATACGTCCCCACGTGACAAAGGGAGAGGAGACGATCATCGAAGATCTAGTTTAATAGTATGTAGAAGGGGATCCAAATTATTATTGAGCAGTGCGGAGGGGTGTCTGAAGAGTTCGATGACCAGGTAAGTAAGTGTATGGGACTCCCAACCAAGTCCCAGGTTTGAAATTTCCCATTTACCCACGAGAGTGTTAAGTGCTAAAGCCTCAGTTTTCCTTAGATTTAACTTATACCCAGTAGTGTCAGTGAACTGCTGAATTTCAACTAAGGCCACCAGGATGGAGGTCCAAGAATGTTCTAAATGAAGCAGCAGGTCATCCACATAGGCTGAGAATGTATACTCCTTTCCACTTATGTGAATCCCCCGGACTTGAGGGCTGTGTTGCAGTTGATGAAGTAGAGGCTCTAGATACAGGTTGAGTAACAGTGCAGACAAGGGACACCCCTGTCTCGCTCTCACTCAAAACAAACTAGGTGAGAGTGACCAATTACACCATATATGGGTGGTTGGTTACTGGTACAGGATTTTAACCCAAGTGATAAATTGTCCAGTATGCCAATGGCCAAGGTAAGGTTTTAGAAATTCCCACCTTTATTATTCCTGCCCAGTTGCTTACTTTAACCATAAAGGACCATAGTATATATTCAAGTATCCCCATGATAGCTGCTGCAATATTTATAGGATCTCAGCACTGACCCAGGTTGAGTCTCACTACTGATTCCTTAACTAATGTTTTCCCACAGCCCAAGCCACCAGAGCAATTTAACTATTTTCCCACTTGCACTGGAACTGTACATAGGTGTTTGGCCTAGGACTTGTGTGTGGGCTGTATTTATATATTCTGCAAAGTCACAGTCCATGCAGTTACAAAACTTACTTATATGCCGCGCTACACAACAAAGCATACAATGTTACTATCAGGTCTATGACCTATGCCCCATTTAGTCACCGATGGGGGTTATTGGTCTGGGGAATTATCCCAGCCTCTGGGGTTATACTTTTGGAGAGGTGGAGTAAGTAATATTTCAACATTTAACCATGTACCCATACCAGTGCCTTTGTTACTATCCCCAATGTCCCTTCTCCCTCTTTGTGGAGATCTTCTCACATTGCCACCCAAGATTCATCATAGGTTCCACCTTCAAGTAGCCTCTGGTCTTCCAGCCTCCACGTAGTGTTCTATGACTTTCACTGCTGCGACCAGAGTTGACTGTTCATGTCGGCTTACTCAATCACAGACTTGATCTGTCCAAATTTTCCAGTTCTTCTCCAGTAAACAAATCCATAATCTTCTTTAGTGGGTACCTCTGGTTTAAACCACCGAGTAGCCAAGTCTTTCATTTTATGCCAGCTCTAGGACATGTTCCAACCTTGAAATCCAAGGCACAAAAGTTCCATGGTAACTTTCTTTGTTACTCTGACCAGACTACGATAGCCATCTTTAGCAAACAATGGGTGGGGGTTGGGAGACGGACACAAGTCCATTTTCAGAGGAATGAGTTCTAAAGTGACTTATAGCTCTAAAATTGTACAAGGCTATGGGACAGGAGGGAATAGACCCACAGGTAGTATAAGAACCCAGAGAGGTGCCTGCTGCACCACTGATGACCTTATACAACAGCTCTCTGGAAACAGACATGGTTCCAGAGGACTGGAGAAAAGCAGATGTGGCCCCGCTCCACAAGCACGGCAATAGGGAGGAGGCTAGCAACTAAAGGCCTGCCAGCCTCACATCAGTGGTGGGGAAATTAATGGAAACCCTGTTAAAGGAAAGGTTGGTAGAGTATCTTGAATCCAGTGGGCTACAAGGTCAAAGACAGCATGGATTCATGGGGGGGGCCTGATAAATCTGATTGAGTTCTTCAACTGGGTGGCCAGGAAAATAGATCAGAGGAGGGCAGTGGACACGGCCTATCTGGACTTTATTTATTTGCTTTTGGTAACCAGGTATGTGCACTAGGCAAAAACCTGCCTATTTTTCAGGCATGACCCAGGAGAGTACATTATAGGCAACAAGAACACTACAGTAGACAGAATTGTGTACAACTACAGGGAGTTACAGTGGTAAGTGATTAAATGTAGTAGAGCAACAACAGTAATTGCAATAGACAGTTTAGCAGAGATATAACATTGGTGCATGCATACAGTTTTGTAATTAAGATCAGTGAAGTCTGTGACTGAGGCAATATTACAACAGTTAATCAGGAATACTGGAATTAGGACTATAGTGCTATACAGGTAGTTACAGTAATTACGGAGCAGTGGAGGATAAGGTCAGCAGTGTATAAAGTGCATTAGATTACATCCGCCGAAAGGGGCAGGTTTAAAAAACAGGTACAGGCTAGTTAAGTTCAAGTGTAGTACAAAAGTGGCTTGGGACTGGCTGAGGGAAAAGGAAAAAGTTTAGGAAACCTACAAAGAAGTAAGATAGACTTAGGATGGGGAGTAGGTAATAAGTGCCTCAAGAACTAGTGCTGTGTTAAGGCAGAATAGCTGTAGGGGAAAAAGTATTTAATAGCAGAAGGGAACAGAGCAGAGGTGAGAATGATAGGGTAACAGTCAGGAGCAGGAGCAAATCTCTAAAGTTTTTAGGTAAGAAAATGGCTTTTTGAATAAATTGTGGAATTTAGAGACCTTGAGGTGATAAGGCAGGGAGTTCCAAGTTTTGGGGGCAAAGTGGGCAAACGCTTGCTCTCCCATCTTGGTAGCACAGCTGGGTACTACCAGGAGGGTCTAGGTAGAGGACCAAAGTTGGTGAGAATATTCAACAGGAGTGAACATTGGGGCCAGTTGGCAAGCCTTTGTCACTATGCCACACAGGAGACTGATAAAGAAATTGAGCACCCTTGGGGTGGTATCCAAAGTGGTGAACTGGGTAAGAAACTGATTAATGGATAGATGGCAGAGGGTGGTAGTTAACGACACTCACGCTAATGAGGAGAGAGTGATCAAAGGGGTGCTGCAGGACTCAGTACTGGGACCAGTCCTCTTCAATGTCTTTAAAAGTGACATTACAGAAGAACTGGAAGGGAAAGTATGAGTTTTTGCAGATGGCACCAAAATCTCTAATAGGATGGATACTCAGGAGGAGGTGGAGAGAATGCGTGGGGACCTTGGAAAACTCAAGGAGTAGTCAAGGGCATGGCAGCTGGATTTCAATGCCAAACGTGCAAAATCATACACCTAGGGTCTAGGAACCCAAGAGTTACGTAAAGGTTGTGGGGAGGTACTGACAGCCACTAAGCAGGAAAGGGGCCTTGGGGGTGTCATTCTGATCTCAAAGTGGCAGGGCAGTGTAACAAAGCAGTGGGTAGGGCCAGTGGGATGCTGGGATACATAGGGAGAAGTATTGCCAGCAGTAAGAGGAAAGTGGTGTTGCCACTGTATTGCTCACTGGTGAAACCCCACCTGGAGCATTGTGTCCAGTTTGGAGGCCATACTCAGACAGGACATATGAGGTGGAGAAAGTCCAGAGGAGGGCAACAAAAATGGTGCATGGTTGCATCAAAAGCCCTGTGAGGAGAGACTGAGGATCTCTAAAATGTACCCTGGAAGACAAAAGAGCAAAGGGCATGATAGAGACCTCACAAGTACCTCACATAGATGAACAAGGTACAGTAAAGGCAGTCTCTCTCAAATGAGAAAGAGCACCAGGACCAGAAGGCATGCAATGAATCTGGAAGGGGGAGTTTAAGAGGGATGTCAAGAAGTACTACTTCACTGAGAGAGTGGTGGACACCTGAACAGACCGCACTAGCAGAAGTGGTGGAAGTGAAAAGAGTGGTGGCTTCCAAGTATGTATAGGGTAGTCATAGGGAATATTAATAAATAGACAGGGACAAGGAAGGGTCGCCAGAGACCAGTTAGGGTCTGCAGAGACAGACTAGGCAGGGACCATCTGGACAGACTGGGTGAGCCAAAGGTTCCTTTTCTGTCAATAAATTCTATGTTTCTATCTTAATCATAGTCTCTTGTGGCAGTTAAGCTTCTGAACATAGCTCAGGCATCTCCAGTCAGGTACAGCGCAATGCGAGTAGCCCAACTTTTTCATGGCCAGTAGTTGTACTGGAAGCTCTCAAAAATCATACGGTAGGCCTCTGGATTGTCCTTAAGACCCATTAATGTTAGCATTGGGTGGGGTCCTACAGCATCTGGATTCCCTATCTCCTGGAACTGTGGCACTGTTTTTTTCTGTGCTTCCAGCACCTTCTTCATAGACTCCTACTGTTGTTGGTCTCGCTGGGCTATCCAGTCCCTTTGTCAAAACCTGTGCTTCTGCAAGATCGTGATGGGGTTGGACTTGTTGCACCAGTTGTTCATCTCTCTGAGCTTGATGTTGCACTTGCTGAGCCATCTGGCACCTTGGCACCTGGGCCTGTTGTGCTTGTTTCTGAGCCTATTGCACTTGCTGTTCCACCAGCTATTTCAGTATTTTGCCGAGTACATTAACCCCAATTTAGACAAAGGGAAGTTTGGTCCCATCACAAAAGCCAACCACGTTTGCTAGGGAGTGAACCTAGATGGCTTCTTTGGGAACACCCACAGAGAGAACACTCTGACAGCAATTTAAATGAGAACTGCTTTACTTCAGCAGAAGAAACAAAAGAGCTTGCATTCGTATATAAACATCTGTCTAGTGCAGTCTCTCTCTCTCTCTCTCTCTCTCTCAAAGCATAACCTCTTGTTTACCTCCCTCTTTATTGCACCTAGTTGCCTGTTAACACCCCCCCTTCCCTGAGGTGGATAGCCAGCAATTACAGCATGCAAGACACTGAGGTCTTAAAGAGCTAACTCCAAAGCAAGAGGGGTTTGGTTCAAATCTCCTCCTGGCCCCTGCCAAATCTTGTGCTGTTGTGCAATTGTGATGGGGTTGACAGGTTCTTAAGACCCATTAATGTTAAAGCACAAACCGGGCAATTACAGACCAGTGAACCTGACTTCTATAGTGGGGAAGTTGATGGAGACCATTCTGAAGGCGAGGCTGATAACCTTTCTCAATAGTAATGGTTTACAGGACAAGAGACAGCATGGGTTGGTCTCGAAGATCGTGCTAGGCTAACCTAATTGACTTCTTTTGACTGGGAAACTATGACATTGATGAAGGCCATGCTGTGGATGTCCTGTATCTGGACTTCAGCAAGGCTTCACCCAGTGCCACATGGGAGGTTACTGAGCAAGCTGAGGGATATGGGGGCGGGGAGAAACTGGTGGGTGGGTAGAGAGCTGGCTGCAGGGCAAACAACAGAGGGTAGTTGCAAGGGAGACATCCAAGCCAAGGCCAGTAACCAGTGGGGTACCGCAGGGTTCAGTGCTGTGCCCTGTTTTGTTCAATGTCTTCACTGGAAACATTGCAGAGGGGGTCAAGAGTAAGATCAGTCTGTTTGCCAACAACACTAAGATTTGTGCAAAAGTGGACAATGAGGAAGGGAGGCAGGCACTCAGGGATGATCTGTAGTAGCTAAACTTGAACACTGGTCAGAGGAGTGGTAGTTGGGGTTTAACGCTAAGAAGTGCAAGGTTATGCACCTTGGAGCCAGAAATCCCAGGACCAGATACTGGCTGGGGTGAGTGCAGATAGCAACTTCAGAGGAGGAGGAGGACCTGGGGGTATTAGTCACAGGTGACATGAAGGTATCAGCACAGTGCAGAAGAGTGGCAGCAAGGGCAAATCGGATGCTGGGATGCATTGCCAGGGGGATCACCTCTAGAAAGAAGGAGGTCATCCTGCCCTTGTATAGAGCACTGGTGAGGCCGCACTTGGAGTACTGTGTATAGTACTGGTGCCCACACCTCAAGAAGGATGTGAGATTACTGGAGGGGGTGCAATGTAGGGCTACAAAAATGATCATGTGACTAGGGGAGTTGCCTTATAAGGAAAGACTGAGGGAGCTCAACATGTACTGCTAGAGGACAGAAGGGAAAGAGGGATATAATAGAGACCTTTAAGTACTTGAAAGGTAGTAACTGAAGCTTGAAGGGGGAGGATTGTTCCACTTAAGAGGGGGTAGGATCACTAGGGCACAGTCTGAAGTTGAAAGGGAAGAGTCAGGAGGAAATGTGGAGGTACTATCACAGAGAGAGTGGAGGAAGGATGGAACACACTTGCTGAGAATTAATCTGAGGACAGTGGATAGCTTAAAGTGGGGTGGAATAGAGTCAGGGGCAGGGTTAGTACAGACAAGAACACAATGGGGGAAGGACTGGGATGGGGAGATGGAGGAAGGGATTGGGAGGGGCAGCTGCAGTGGTATTAAACTGAGAGCTGCAAAATCTGGCAGTCTTGATAGACCTGTGAGCCTTTTTGTGCCGCAATTGTGTTTGTTTGTATGTAGATGTACAGAACTTGACAGACATATACTCTGTCACATACCCCAAAACATGTTGACCTTGCCCAGCCCTCCTCCTTGCCCTAGAGGGCTGGAAGCAGAGGGCCAGCAATCCATGGCAATTAATTTAAGATAAAAAAAATTGGGATCTGTGTAGGGTTATGGCAGTACGCTCCACAGACTGTCTTGTCCCTGATCTCCTGCAAGTAGTCTGTAGCCTGACTGGATTGCTGATTAGAAGCCAGTGTCTGACATGGCTTCACCCCCTGACTACCCCTCCCCTTTGCTGTGCTCTGCAGAGGGGCACAGGGGACAACCAAGCATAGCACAAGGAGTGTCAAGCAACATCATTTGTGTGGAGCTGCTCATGCTAGCAACATGCATATCACATGTATGCTAGTCTGGTTGGTAAATAAGGTCCCTTGTGCTTTAGTCCTTCTAGTTAAGAAATTGGGCAGAAGCAGGGCCTGCTAAGATTAAATGTTGCATCACAGACGAGATAGTGAGTTGCTAAGTTCCCCCCCAATCTCCTAAGCTAACAGTGAAGTAGCTGGAAAAAAATGGAAAAGGGTGTCCTTGAGGTTTTGCAAATATTGTAGAAACATTCAGGTGGCAATGTAAAAGAATGCAGAATAATGTAAGGAAACAGAATTAAATAGCCAGAGAATGATGGTACAGAGAAGGATCAAATATCTTATGGAAAAAGCAGGGGATAAATGGGAGGAGGGCAGACAGTAAAACAGAATTATTAAACCTTCAAAACCACAGCAAACTATTATGATTATTCCCAAGTGGTCTACCACAATTTCTGAAATTTGAGGTGTATTCTTTCTTTTCCAACCACAAGAAATCCTTCTGGCATTACTGTTAGTCATCTTGAAACACTAACTGCATGAGAAACCTGAGAATTGCCTCAACGCTAATTGTCAGAGCTATAAAGAGAGGAGATGTGCTGTTCTTTTAATAGTTGCATAGCATGGCTATTAAAAGCCATACAACTGTTTGCAAAAGTGACAGTAATGGAAGGTGGTCACAGAAAAGTCAAAGTAGCCTCTGGATTAGAAACCAAAGAACATGCGCTGAAAATCTAGCAAACGAAAGCAAACTATATTTCTGATGTATGTAGCACCGTTTCTAATACACATCTAATCTGTGGCACTTTCAGCCCAAAGAGCATGTGCCCCATTTCAGTAGAAACCAGTTTTAATGAAGTCCCTTTGTGGCATTGTCAATTTGATAGCCTCCTCCCAACACACTGACACTGGCAGCACCTCTTTTAGTTATGCTGAATGAAGCTATCCTGGCACTGTCAGGCATGCCAGATGTGCAAGGCCTTCCTCCCACATCAGCAGCATTGATATCAATTAAGATGCATTGTGGCCCTGCCCTCACCAGCGCCCCTAAAACCAGCAGTGGCAGTTTCAGTTAAGCCACTCCATGGCTCTGCCCTGCCACACTGCTCCCCCAAACTCAGGTTGCACCGGCTTCAGTTAAGCCCACCCCTCAATGCTGTCCCCACCAGCCTGCCACCCCACACTGGAAGCGCCAGTTTCTGTTAAGCCACTCTACTGCACTGTCTGCCCAACCAGCCCCTCCCCCCAACACTGGCAGCACCCTACTTGTACAATCAGGAGACGGTAGGCTGCTCTTGTCAATGAGAAGCAGAAGCTTTCACTTTTACAGTCATGCTGCTTGCATGTCCCCAGCCTGACTGGGACTTTCACTTTTTCGGTCATGTCACTTGCATGTCTCTGGCCAGTGGAGACTCACTTTGCAGCACTGCCGCCTGCATGTACCCTGCCCAGTAGGGGCTTACATTTTTGTTGTTGTGTTGCTTGTTTGTCCCTGGGTTGGCGGTGACTTGCAGTTTAGTTACCACACTGCTTGCATGTTCCTGGCCTGGCAAGGACCTAAACTTTGTGGCCATGAAGTTTTCCTCTAACCAGCTTGAGGGACTTGAATTTTTGTGGCCATGTCATTCATGTGGCCCTTCCCTCCTCAACTCAGTATTAATAAATGTCACCATGGTACACATTACTAACTGTCCTCCCCGAACAACAACAGCTGAGATTACCTTGCTCAGTAACTGACTCCTCCAGTGCTGCCTAAGTGAGGCTGCGTGCACAGGTAAAGACAACCTCTGGGACTAGGATATGCAACAGCTGGAAAACTAAATCCTCTCATGTTGACCACAATGTACCTATAGCTTAACTCTCAAATTATAGAGTATCCCCTAAGGCTACCTACAGGGTTGGAAACTACCTCTCCAATAGAGCCCAACATGTTTCTCTAGGATACACTTTCTCTTTCCTTCTGCCTAGAAAGTCTGGGGTGCCCCAAGGATCTATTCTTGGTCTCCTATTCTCCCTATTCATAAACAGTTTCTCCCAGGCCAGTCAAAACAGCAATACTCTCCTGTGAGCCATAGTCTGGCTATTTGCCATAATATCAAGTCCCTGATCAACCTATCTCAAACACTGTATGTTGATTTTTCCCATATCCAAAACTGGTTCCAGAGCAACTAAGTACTTCTCATTATCAATAAGAGCACATCAGTGTTGTTTGGCTCCAAACCTAAACTCTCAAACTAATACACCTCTTTAGATATTGCTTACCGTAATGGCTCTATAGTGGAACAAATGTACAATTTTATTAGCCTGGTTGTCACACTTGATCCCTCCCTTACCTATGCTGATCACATTTCTACCGTAAGCAAAAACATTCACCAAAAACTGGATCTAGCCAAGACCCCTGAATTCTGCAATTCACAGCTCTGTAATTTTCCACAGAACTTTTATCATGTTGCAGAATATATGCAGTAAAAGAACACCATACTACCTGGCCCCTTTCCCCACTGTATTTATCCTGAAGCCCCTCCTCCATGTTCAGCATGTTACGTCATCGATAACATCATATCATACTCTAGTCAATGGCAGGACTGCATTCTGCCACAGAAATTAATAGTTTATGCTTTTAAAAAGTAACTCTTGGGTCACCTATTGACTATATCTAACTGCAATTATTCCACATAAACTGCTATGCTGACGCTGTGCAGTTTGACTATAAAAATGCTGCTATGTTAGCACTGTTGTTACTACTATGCTGTCCTAAACTACAGAATCCTATGAAAGTCTCATGGTCATACTTAATCTTTATCAGTTTTACACTACATTATTCCAATTTTATCCTCTTTAGTTTCTGTCTGTATATCCACTTATTTAACCCCTGTATCTCACTACTGTTACCACCCTTCTACTTTGCCTATCTAGGTCTGGGTCATGCCTGAAACATGGTCCCTCAGATCAGTGTTATTAACCAGTCAACAAATACTGTAAATAAATAAAACATATACATAAAAAGACTGAGCCTTGTGCTACCTAAAGGAGATCAGCCTGTCTCTACTTTGATGTTTTTACCTGGGTTGCTGCCATACAAATTTGCATTTCAGTTAAAACATTATTCTCCAGCATACTGTATTTCACATACTGTAGAATGGGACTGAGCCTGGTTTTAATTCTGTCTAATGTTAAACTCACCAACATGACCCCATCACCTGCCTGACTCCCTCCCCTGGCCATACTTAATCCCCATTATGTTTTTAAATAACTGTCTTTTCTTTCTGCAAGCTCTCACTCTCAAACAAAACCAAGAGCCAAACTAATATTGTTTTTCAAATAAACCTCCCTCTCACGCATTTCCTCTGTGCACTCCCTCCCTGACTCACAGGCTGCCGCACTGCTGCAGGTGATGAGGGAGCATCCGTATTAAGACCTAAAACAACCATTCAGCATTTGTTCGTACTCCCCAGCATTACAAGAACCAAACATGCTCACGATAGATGTTTTTTACTGCACAGCTCCTCTTTTACTGGAGGGGGAGTGGTTACACTGCGGGAGAAGAAGGGACTGACACTACCAATGGTTCAGTGCTAGGGACCAGCGGGGTCAGCAGGAGGAGGACCAACACCATGGATGGACTACCCTTCTGCCAGGGATTCAGGTGCTGGAGAGCAGCAGTATGGAGAACATCCTGCAAGTTTGTGAGTCTGTGAGCAGTAATGGTAGCATGGGGGAGGGAGAGTCGTGAGTCACCAGATGGGAGGGAGTAGGGTGGACAGGTCTTACCCTGTGAATATTTGGTGGCATGAAGTGATAGGGAGAAAGGGGGAAGTCGCTATCTAGGGAAAACAAAGTTCAACTTTTATATGACTTAACAGCATGTGGATGATAACAGTTTTTCCCTTAAATGCTATCCTGGAGCCCATTTCTCTCCAGGTCACGGACTAGGTCCTCTTTGACTAGTTTCTCCATTATTTTACCTGGTATGGAGATAAAACTAACTGCTATGGAGTGTTCCAATTGCTCTTTGTCTCCTCCCTTGTGCAGTGGAACTATGTCTGCTAACCTTCAATCTATCGGAACCACCCCTGATTGTAGGGAGCTACTAAATAGCCCTGCAGGGTTCAGCCAGTTCTGCTTTTCCCTGAGAACCATGGGTGCATCATATCTGGCCCTAGAGCCTTGTCTGTTCACAGAGCTGCTAGCTCTTTTCTGACCATTTCTACTGTAAACACCACCTGCCCCATTTCTGGGATCCCTCTTGCAGCAACCTTTATGACACTTTCAGGCAAGGGTCCATTATCCTTCACTGTGAACACAGAGCAAAAGTACTCATTTAGAATGGCTGCCTTCTGCCCATCCTCATCTATTACCCTGCCCTTCCCTCCATCAGTCTAATAATTCCTCCTCTCATTTTCTTTTTTCCCCCAGTGTAGTTAAAGTAATGTTTCCAACCTTGACTCCCTCCAAAGTATGCAGTTCCATATCTGCTTTTGCATCCCTGTCTGCTGTCTTGGCCACCCTCATTCTTAACTAGCATTCACTCCATTCCTCATCGACATGTTTCTCTTTGTATCTAATCTGCCTCCCTGATCTTCTTCAAGAACCTGATTAGACTCTTGTGCCTGTTACTCTTGATAACCTTTTTTCAGACATGACTTAGTTGCCTCTAGAATGCACTTTTTAATTACTCCCACCTCTACTCCCTACTAAATTTGTTCACTCCCCTCAGTTTACCCTTGACTAGTTCCTTCATCTGGTTAAAGTCTGCTCTTCTGAATTCCAGAACTAAAGCCTTTGATAAGTGTATACTGGTACCCAGAGCCAATTTAAACCATGATCACTGGACCCCAGGGGCCCCAAATTCTCACCCACCTACCATTCTGAGTTGGTGAGTACCCGTTGAGAATGGCAATTTGCCTTACAATGATTCTCTGACCAGCTGCACCAGCAGACAGTCCTACAACACATGTTGTTAGCAGGGCCTGACTTCTGTGCTCTAGCTGGAATGTCCCAATCTACAACTAGTAGACTGAACTCTATTAATACTACCTCACCCTTTGCCACCTTCTGCATTTCTACCCTGTTTACCTCATCTCCTTATCCCCTGACTTGATGGCTTGTAGACCACCCTATGCAGTTTCTTACCCAATGTGGTTGTGTGCTATACCCACAGTGATTCTGTCACCCCTTCCCTCCCCTAATTGACCCTTCCTCAGTTGTAACTATGCCATCCTTGACATAAAGGGCAACCCACCCCCATTTCCCACACCACTCTCTTATCTGTCCATAGTGTATCCTGATATTTCTAAGTTCTAGACATTATTTCCAGTGGCCCATGTTGTTTCTGTGATGGCTACAAGGTCTAATCCTGCATCTGTCATGATCACCTGGAGCGCATTAGTTTTTTCTCCAGCTCCTGACATTTAGGCAGACTGCTTTCCAGCAGGTGTCTACAACCCCCCTTCCCTTTCTTGTTAACACCTCTCCCCTTGTCCTCCCCTTCCCTCCTTAATTTCCTGCCCTTTGCTTGTTCAGTGTGCCCCAGCCCACTGACTCATTTTGTTACCTAATTATGGACCCAGATCCAGAAACTTACATCCCCAGTGTTTCTAGCCCCAATTTCTGGGGGGGTCCTAGCTAAGTTCCCCTTCCATCCTCCTCCTTCTTCTGTGGTACCCCCAGCCTCAGTCTCTCCCCAATTAGTTTAAATGTATGCCAACATAATCATCACTCACAGACATCATAGGCATGTTCTGTGTGGTAAGGTGGGGTGACAGCTAATGAAGTGTAGGAGGGAGTTGCAATCCATACTATTACAGAATGAAGTCAAGTGTGAAGATGACACATCGATGGCCAAATATGCTGATGATATGAGGATAGGGACTGGCATAAATAACCAAGAGGACAGTGTTAGGCTTCAAAACAATCTAATTGAACTTGAGCACTGGGCAAAAAAGACAAGACTAGAGTTTAATACCAACAAATGTGTAGTTATGCATTTTGGCAAATGGAACATCAGGGCATAATATGTACTAAATGGAGTCAAACTAAGGGAAGTTAGAGAGAAGAGGGACTTAGGTATATGAATAAAAAATGACTTATCCTTCCAAAATCATTACCATTAGATAGCAAAAAGTGTTAGAGCAGTACTGAACAGTATTTTAAGGCACATAACATCTAGAAATACAGAGGTGATACTGCCACTTTATGGTGCACTCATGAGACCACACTTGAAGCATTGAGCTCAGTTTTGGGCTCCCAGTACCAAAAGGGAAACAAAGGTACTTGAGGGGGTGCAAAGGAGAGCTACTAAGGTTATCAAGGATGTTACAAATCTAATGTATGCAGAAAGAAGAAAGGAACTGGGACTCTACTCACTGGAGTATAGAAGATTACGCAGGGACATGTACTTACTTTATTATGCTCTGACCGATGATGATCTATGAGAACATTTAGAACTAGAACTAACTCCCTCCGGTTACAGGACATACTCTCATCACTACATCTAAAAGGGGAATTGTGTCACTCTAGGAAGAGGAAATTTTGGCTCAGTCAGAGAATAGTGATTATTTGGAATTCCTTACCTGAGGATATTGTCAAAGTCAAAGTCAAAGTAGTTTTCATTTCTAAAATGTGCTTTTCAAAATATCAAAGTGCTTATATATAGGCATAAAACATACTAAAATTAAGATAAAACAATAATCAGATAAAATCAGCAAAATTCCAATTAAAACACATCAGAGAAGGCTGACTCAAATAAATTTTTAGGGTAGCCTTGAAGGTCTCGATGGACAAGCACTCTAATCTGATATATTGTGGGAGCATGACTATAAATAAGTTTAAGAGAAGCTACATAGATACATAGATACATATAGATACAAAGACAGTGTCGGCAGATAAAGGGCCTATGGCCCACCCAGTCTGCCCATTTGAGCTTGTAAGTTCAGTTTGTTTTCCTAGAAGTCTGTTGCCCTTACACCTGACCTCCAGAATTCCTTTATGTCTATCCCATGCATTCTTAACCGTGATTGTTTCAGCCCCCACCACTTCCTCTGGCAGGGTGTTCCACTTGTCCACCACCTGTTCTGTGAAGAAATTCTTTCTCATGTTTCCTCTGAATCGTCCTCCCTCCAACTTCATCTCATGCCCTCTAGTCCTGGAACATCTTTTTCGCTTAAAAATAGTGTTTTCCTGCACCCTGTTCCTCCCTGTAAGATACTTGTATGTCTCTATAATATCCCCTCTCTCCCTCCTCTCCTCCAGGGAGTACATGTTTAGTTCCTTCAACCTGTCTTCATAGGACTTGTGATGCAATCCATGCACCATCTTTGTTGCCCTCCTCTGAACCTTCTCTACCCTGTCTATGTCCTTACTCTTGACTCTTACTGTACAAACAACAATATTGAAAGGCACCTATAATCTAATGGCAAGCACAATGGACACCGGTGTCTACCTTTCTCTGGACATGCCTATGATACCTATGAAAGGTCAGTGTCCTCGCCATCTTTGTTATTTTCTGTGATTTTCAAATCTGAGAACTGGACATTATTTCTGTCTCAAGTAGTAGCAAGTTTAAAATGAGGGTTGGTTGCTTCAAGATATGATACCAAGTCAGACAGCTACTCCACACTCCCCAACCACAACATGAGGACATCATCTATGTACCATCACCATAAATCTACTTTAGAAACATAGAAACATAGAATTTGATGGCAGATAAGGACCGCTTGGCCCACCTAGTCTGCCCATTTTTCCTACCTAACAGATAAGCTGCAGATCATAGTTAACCAACAGCTTACTTCCTCTTTCCCACCCCTAGGACTGCCTTATGCCTGTCCCATGCATTCCTGAAGTCCCCCACTGTTCTTGACTCCACTACCTCCTCAGGGAGGCTGTTCCATGCATCCACAACCCTCTCAGTGAAAAAATACTTCCTCACATTACCCCTGAGCCGTCCCCCCTCTATCTTCAAATTGTGCCCCCTTGTTCTTGCACATCTCTTTTTCTAGAAGATGCTACCCTTTTGGACTTTGTTAATTCCCTTGAGGTACTTGAAAGTTTCTATCATGTCCTCTCTCTCCCTTCTTTCTTCAAGAGTACACATATTAAGCTCCTTTAGTCTTTCTTCTGTCAAAAATGGATTGACATTAGGCTTAAAAATGGTGCAAGACACACACATCCCCAAGTAAATATTGGTATAGCTGATCTGTGATACATAAGTGTCTGAGCCCTCACCATGAGGTATGTTGGTATAGAGAACTCAATATTTAAGGTTACTACAACCAGTTTTCTTCACTGTGTATGCTTGGTAATAAACAAGGTTGACAGCCAGTGCAAGACAATAACACAGGAACAATTGAGGACATCAACAGCACTGATGGATACAGTAGGACTGCTGCCGCTTTAGCTTTAAAGCATAATTAAATCCCATGATGTCTTGAATGAGTTGCCAATGACCTTTGTAATGGAGTCAAGCAGGTTTTCATTTAAATTTAAATATTGATGAAATCTCAGGGGGTGCAATACAGGCAATCAATGTTCATGTCTACAAACTACATAGGTATACAGAAAAAAAAGGCTGAGGGAATGTCCTTTAATGTCTGAGGCTGCATGTGGTTTCACTACTTCCAGGTTCTGGAGTTGCAACTGAAGACTGCTGTAAAAGTGAGTTGACATTCCCTCTATGCAGTAAGAGGGAATCTACTACACTGTTGTCAGGATCTTGCCAGTGCCCGCAGAGCAAAGACTGAGGGACACTTTTAAGCCAGATTTGCTATCCTGTCACAGACATTCTACACAAGCAACAATCAAAAGGATTTGAGCACTGCCAAGGAGACCAACAGAGGAAGCAGGAAATGTCCACTTAGAGTCAAGCAGTGCCAACAGCAACAAACTGGTCCCAGTAAAAACAAATGATGAGCACTCACCCTCCTGAAGGAAAGGACTGGAAGCTCACAGTGCTAAAATGGTGCTTTGTCTGGCAATAAATGTACAACTGCAAAAACATTTTTGTGATATTGCGCCCTATGCACGAAGGTGCAGAGTGGGTACGTGCCATGTAACCCTGACACATAGCTCACTCCACAGCCTCCCAGGCCCACTGCACCCCCTGTGCAGCATTCACAACTGGCCGGATGCCCCCATCCATGCCGCATCCCCTGTGGCATGTGGGCCTATGCATGGGGGCAGACCAGGGGAGGCACTGGGGGCATGGTGGCACTCTGTGGGATGCATGTACATGCAGAGTGCCAGGCACAGGTATCAGCACCTCTGCCAGGTCAGGGCAGCCATAAAGAAGGAGGGCCAGTTACACAGCCCCCCCCCGGGAGCAACAACAGTTCACTGTGGTTGTGAGGCAGGGTCCTGTGCACCCCCATTGAGAAAGCCCCAGCATCTGAGGCACACTATGGGGCCTGCAGGTGGTCATCCAGGCACCCACCCCCACACTACATGTGGCACTCTATGCACCAGCACCCTGCCCACCACCCACGGGCACTGGTGATTCACTCTGGGGTCTGGGTCAGGCAGCTGATTGGCCACCTGCCCAGATCTGCAGCTCCATGTATGACTGCCCTGTGCCTGCATGCCAGGAGGGTGGGGCCGTGTATGGTGTGTGCAGTGGCCACTGTTCATGAATGTGGCTACCCATGGATCTCCCATGGGTGTGGGAGCTGTGCAGGCAGGGTACATGCCTCAGGCACGTGATACCTGGTTCTTCATGCATAGGGGCCATACTATGTGTTTTTGGTGAGATTCTCCAGGTGTATAAATCATCTTTGTTTCTATCTTTGCTGGGGCAGAATGATAAAGGTGCAGTTTTCCATGTCACTGCTTGTATGTCTGTTTTATGTCACTGCTCTAATGTACTTAATGAAATCATAGATTTTTTGTGTATTCACAGTCACTTTTACATGAGTGCTGTTAATTTTGTGACCTGTGAGTGGCAGACATTTCTTTAATAGTCCCTTTGTGCATGAATCATTGAGGTGTGAGAAGGGCCTCACCAAAAGTGCCCTAGTTACTTCTGTGTGCAACTTGTAAAGCATTTTTAAGTTGCTTGCATGCATGTGCAAGAAACATAGTGCCATCAATGGAGATTTCGGAGGTGTGCCTCCTTCTCTAATTCTGTCAGTGTACTGGCAGGTGTGGCCCCTGTAAGCCAATGCATTTTGCAGCTGTCTATGACACGCTCCAAAATGCAGTGGCATACAGTTTAAAGGGGGAGCTACGCTTCAGTGAGCACCTATAAGAAGTGTAGCTCCTCCCCACGCGTGCATGCCCCACATGCACTGTGTAGCCGACGGGGTGCCCAATCACCAATCCCCAAGCTGTATAATGGGCTACAGAGGGGGGTTTCAACTTTGTTGCATATCTCAGGCATTTTTGGGAATTTTTGCACCAAATTTTCAACATGGAGTTTTTGGGACCCCTTCTCATGAATGATGTCACTGTCATGGCGTTATTCAGGCCCGAAGGGTGATTTCGCGCAGTGACCGTGAAATCACCTTCAGGCCTGAATACTGCCATGACAGTGATCATTCATGAGAAGGGCTCTAAACGCCATGTTGAAAATTTGTCAAAATTCCAAAAATGACTGTTTTATTTAACGCGTGCATTGCGCGGTTCCTCGCGGGCTCGTAAGTTCACGAATTCAATATTTTCCTCCAGATTTTCCACATTGTCATTTACCACACCTTCTTATGAGTAGTACAGCTGTCATTTTTCACATCTCACCCAAAATGTGTTTCCTCCATGTAGTGCAGAATGGCGAGTCGGTGTGCAAAATCAATGTACAGGACAAATTAAGAAAATCACAGTGACACTGTTCATGAGCAGAGGGTCTTAAAATGCCTGTGTTGAAAATTTGGTGAAAAATTCCTAAAATGACTGTTTCTGACGTCCATTGCACTGCTCCTACGCATGGTCGTAAGTTTGCGAATTTTCAATATTTTCACTCCAGATTTTCAACATTGCCATTTTATCACACCTCCTCATCAGCAGTGCAGCTGTCATTTTTCACATCCTGCTCAAAACATGTTTCCACCCATGTAGCGCACAATGGCGCAGTCGGTGTGCGAACTCAGTGTATGGGACACATTAAGAAAATCACAGCATCACTGTTCATGAGCAGACATCTTAAAATGGCTATGTTGAAAATTTGGTGAAAAAATTCCTAAAAATGACTGTTTTATGAGCATGCATTATGTAGTTCCACGCACTCGTAAAGTTTGCAAATTTTCAATATTTGCACCCAATGACTTCCAAATACCTAAACAGCACATAGAAGCAAGCAACATTCGGCATTGACAAATGCTTGTTTTAGCATGAGGCAATCCTCTTCTAGGAGAGTGAGTGATCACCTTTGTTTTGTAGTTGGACTCATTTGTTGCTATTATCATTGCTTGATTCTGAGTGGTTATGTACTGTTTTCTTAATTTACCATCAAGATAGCTTATCATATGGTTAATTTGTGAAAATCGACAAGTAGTTATTGAAAATCTGAGCACCCAAAAAATATTCTTCTCACTTTTGTCATTAAAATTAGCTAAGACTTTTCTAGAAAAAATTGTTAAATTTTGAAATTTATAAGTTTGTTAGGGTTTAGTCAATTTAGGCAGCTTTGTATTAGTGTTTTAATTTTAAAATCATTAGTTGCAATTATTAGTTTTGGGTGTTTAAAGAGGGTGCATGCTCAGTGATGTAAAACATTGAACATGTATAGTGGTGTTGAAATGCAAGGGCCGGAGCTTTTTCATAGACAGAATAATTTTGACATAGTTTTGGTCAGATTTTTGCCGACAATTACTAATCAAATATTAAGACGAGCGTTGAGGTTAGTGTACATTTTACACTAAGAGGTGATGATGAGACCTTGTGATTGTGGCAAAGGGAACAAAAGTGTAATTACATAGTTTGATGTTAGCCATGCAATGCCCCATAAACAAGCATTTGTAAATGCAGACTGTCTGCTTGCAGTGTACTATGGCACAAACTGGAAAAGTGCACTGGGTTGGTGGTGCTCATGAAAAAAGTTAAATGACACAAAGCAGAAAATCGGGCACTCCTTTGATAAAGGGTATATGTCTGAAATGCATCAGGCCGGCAAAACATGGGTGTTTTGCTGTATTACTTATGATTGTCTTTTATAATAAATGACAATGGAGCTTTGACCACATTTGGTGTCCGAGTTCAACTTGAGGTGGTGAGTGCCTGATTTTCTGATTTGTGCCAGTGTAATATGGCTCTAAAGAGACCCTGATGTTGTTGGGACAACTCTGAAGAACATCGGGCCCCATATTTAAAAGTGTCAGGCTGCATCGCGCAAGTGCATGTTCTACACATCTCAACTGTGCCAGCACAAAAAACTGGTATATTCAGAAGATGTGCCATAAAATGCCATTGCACATGCATGGCTGAATATCCTGAACATAAATGATTGCAGTGGGAGATGTGTGAGGTGACCAGAGCTCAGTGACGGGGAATACAGAACTTTCAATGTAAAGCCACATATGAGGCATGTAAATTTGCAATATTCAGCCAGAATATGTAAATAGCTCTCATTGCACAGTCAGCACCCAGACAGCACATTTGCATCTCATTACTGGAATGTATTCAGTCCATTTGCATACCATAGGCATGCGCAGTTCCAGCACTGCAGGGCAGCACCACCACTCCACAAAGGTGATCAGGAGGTACTGCAGCCTAGCAGGCAGGTGAGAATGCATGGTTGTGTGTGGGTGGACTGCATTGGCCTGAGTACACTGCCACATACTCCAAACCTTTTAGCAACAAAATGTGTGCAAAGATATGTTACAACTGGTCAGAATGGGTGAGACATCATCAAATATGATACTGCAAGCTCAGAGGAGTTTGGAAATAAGTGCACCAACATTGCTAATGTGTGCTGATACCCTGCCATCTCAGAATATTGTACACTACTGCATAACAGTCTCAGTGGCCAGTGTGTAATGTCACCTGCTCTATGTGGGTCAGAGGATGTCTGAGAGATAACATGAGTGCTGCACCCAGTACTGTGTGACAGTTGAGAGGTTTACAGTGCTACAACCCATGGCCATATCCGTGCCCTAGGTGGTCACACACATAACACTGGAAGGATCCAGTGTTCTTGGGGCATGCCCCTGCCACCTCCAGGCTGCAGGTGGTGCCACCCCTGCCCTGCACTTCTCACAGTACACCACAGTGACCTGAACCCAGGGTCCCTGTGGTATTGTCACACTGCAGGGATGGCATCAGTGATATGTATGTGGTTCCGGTGGTGTGGGTCTGGCATGGGCATGCTGTGTGCAGCTATGTTGTTCCCACCATGGGTGTGTGCCACTGGGCAGTCCCTAATCCTTGCCATGCTGCCACCATTACCACCATGCATCCAGATCACTATTGTCCCAGTTGCCACCATGGGTGCATGCCTCCTCCGGTGGCACTCTGACAGCCACATGGGTGCAGGCCATGGCACCTGGTACAAGTGCTGCATTGTAGCTGTCTGCTCTTTGGTGTGCTAGGGGTGCCTGACTAGCATGTGGCAGCTGGGGTACCCTACCTAGGTGTGGTGAGGGGTCACTGACTGGGTGGTGCCTGTGGAAAACCACTGGCACCTGACAGGTGCCCTCACGAGCAGGCATAGCATGGCTGTGGCTTTGGGAACTCACCATCCTGGCATGACTGCTATGTGTGTGTGTGTGCCTGAGCACATTCTGGTGCACCTCTGAGGGCTGTCTCAGAGTTGCCTGTCTGCAGTTCTGCAGCCTGCCTGTGGGTGGCTGGCTGATTTAGGTCATCCCCTTTCTTACCTAACTGCGTGGCACTCTGTGATGTGTGACACATGTGCACATTTTGGCTACAGATATACACTTGTGCAGCATATTCAGGTGCCCATCCCCTTTTTGCACCTCACATTATTTCTATATGATCGCCAGCAGGTCTGACTTGGGTGGTGCATTTCCTTTTGAATATCGCACTTCCACATTTTCTGAGATGCACCATGCATCTCCATTTTGGGCTGTGCATCTCCTTTGAATATGTGGGCCTTAATGTCTAGACACAATGTAGCTTATACTTCACCCTTTTTATGTTCTTCAAGCATGCAAGCATGAATGAGCTTGTTGATATTAGAGTTGCTAAACAGGAGTGTGAGGGGTGACAGCCCATTGACTAGTGATGCTGCAGGGGCTGGTCTGTGACTGGTAAATCAGCAGGCAGTGTCCTTATGACACTGTTTTGCTGAGGGGGCTGGTCTCTGCAAACATTTCAAAGGACACAGACAACACTGCGCGTGGCTCTGTCCTTTGAAATGCAAGCCCTTCAGCTGCAGCCCCTTAGTGTGTGTCTCTCTCTCTCTCCTGGTTCAACAATTTTCCAGTTTGCTGCAGCTCAGTGCATCTTTCCTGGTTAAACAATTTCCCCCATCCCTGCAGCCCCCATATTGTCTTTCCTGGTTAAACAATTTCCCAGGTCCCTACAGCCCCATAGTGTGTCTTTCCTGGTTAAATAATTTACCCTGTCCCTACAGGCCCATAGTGTGTCTTTGCTGGTTAAACAATTTCCCCATTCTCTGCAGCCCCATAGTGTGTCTCTTGCTGTTAAACAATTTCAACATAGGTTTTGACTCACTCATGAGAGCCAGGTTATTTCGCTTTCAGTCCTAAAGGTGATTTCTACAGTCACTGCGCAGGAATCACCCTTCAAGACTGATTACCAAAATAACAGTGCCACTATTCATGAGGTGGGGTCCCAAAGCCTATGTTGCAAATTCGGTGGAAACATAAAAAATGCCTAAGTTACACAGTGTTTTTACAGTTTATAATGCGCATGCTCATAACTTCGCCAATTTTTATATTTTCACTCCAGATTTTCAACATTGCCATTTTTTCACATGTCCTTATAAACACTACATCTGTCATTTTTCACATCCCGCCCAAAATGTGTTTTCACACATGTGACCTGGAATGGTGCAGTCGGTGTGTGAAATCAACCTTTGGGATGGATTAACAAAATCACAGTGTTATTGTTAATAAAGGGAGTTCCAAAAAGGTCATGTTTAAAATTCGGTGAAAAAATTCCACAAAATGCCTGCGTTATGAATGTGTGTTGAGCAGTTTCTACACACTCGCATCTTTGCCAATTTTGAATATTTTACTCCAGATTTTCAACATTGCCATTTTCACACTTCTTTATGAGCAGTACGGCTGTAATTTTTTTAAATCCTGCCTGAAATATATTTTCGCACCTGTTGCTCAGAATGGTGCAGTCGCTCTGCAAAATCATGTTTCGGCACTAGTGAACAAAATGACATTGGCACACTTCATGAGGTGGGGTACCAAAAAGGCCATGTTGAAAATTTGGTGACACAACTCCAAAAATGGTCAAGTTACACTTAGTCATTCACAATTTTCACAATTTTCAATATTTTCACTCCAAATATTCAAGATAGACTTTTTATCACACCACCTCATGAACAGTACAGCTGTCATACAACTTTCTATTGCTCATTATCAATAAAACTCTTCCTGCACTACTACACTGTTACACACTTCCTTATCTCAACGCACAACGAACTTTCAGCATTGACAAATGCTTGTTTGTAATTGTCACCCTTATTTGTTTATTACTAAGGACATCTGTGTGGAAACAGGATCACTGCCCTATTTGCTTGGTATGCTTGTCAACTACTGCAGTCATATTTCTGTTTATGACATCCCAATCTGTTGCTGTGGAAACAATTATGATGTCATAAACAGGGCATTAAGATGTCATGTGCAGACAAGCAGCCAAAGCTAATAAAGTCCAAGGAACAATACATTCATCAGGCTGGTAGACATGCCTGTAAACAGTGCTAATAACCATAATGAAAATGTCCATTTTATCAACATTTCTAATATCCCGCATATAATAAATGTCAGTGATACAGCACTGTTGCTGCCACTGTCTCTCCCCAGGTCTAACTCTTTCCTATCTTGATTTGCACCATGCCAACAGCCACAAAAAAACTACGAAGAGTTGCAAACAAGAGAGACACAGAGGACACTGTACCACTCTTACCCTGTTGCATGCCCACTGTCACTGTGTCTCTCACTCTCTCTCTCTCTGTCATGCTTGCTGTGACTGTGTCTCTCGCTCTCTCTGTCATGCGCACTGTCACTGTGTCTCTCACTCTCTCTCTCTCTCTGTCATGCTCGCTGTGACTGTGTCTCTCACTCTGGCATATGGTAACAACTGACTCTTGCTGGCAAAATCACAAAGTGGATCTCAGACTGCATGGCTGCAGATGGCAGAGACACAGCACTGTTGCTGCCACTGTCGCTCTCCCCAACTCTGACTGTTTCCCTGTGTAGGTCTGCATGGTGCCAACAGCCAGAAAAAACTATGAAGACTTTTCAAACAAGAGAGACACAGAGGACACTGTACCACTCTTACCCTGTTGCACGCCCGCTGTCACTGTGCCTCTCAGTGTCTCTTTCTCATGCTCCCTGTCACTGTGTCTCTCACTCTGACATATGGTAACAACATAACAAACAGAAGAGCAACTCAGTGAGTGAAACATGAGGTAGGACAAAACTACAAATGCTGTGGGAGGAGACAAGAGCTTACTGGCAGGTCGGTGGACACTGCACGAGTCCAACCCTATTGCACACTCACTCTCAACATATGAACCATCATAAGAAACAGAAGGGGGGATGTGGGGAAACACCTCATGGAGCACGGGCTGTGATCAGGAGAAGGTGGGGAAAGAACACCTACCAAGGGGCATGGCGCTGACAAAGGCTGCGGGAGGAGATGGCAGGGGAAACATCACTATGGGAGTTGAACACAGCATTGCAAGTTTTCATTTGGTACTTCTCACTTCACTCACTTTACAAATGGCTGCCTTCCACTTACATTTCCTCAGCTACATAATGAGTCCCGTTCAGCCCACTGATCCTGTATCTTGCTCCCTACACCAGCTGTGCAAATATTGAGCATTAATCAATGGTCAGATGATGGCAATTGACCAGCTGGCTTCCTCTTTCATCATACCCTTTGTCATATAAGCCTGGTAACAGGGTAAATTAAAAGTCTTTGTAACCTTGCAATCCTTGTCCACTGTAGTTTGCTTTTTGTACCCTTGACTAAAGCATATCCTAGCACTTCCTTGAAAATTAGATTGCTCACTGGAACACTTCTTGGTTAAATAAATAAGCCGAACTGAATTATCATAAAGAAACTACATTAAAGTAGTGTTAGGTCCCATGGGCCATGCCAAAAAATGAAAGTAATTTCAAAGTTAGAGTTTAAAGACTTGTGATGCATGTTCATGCCATTACTTACAAATCTACAGTAACTCCATGCATTAACAGGGAAATAAACTCTCACTCACCACACTAGTATCAGATGCTGATATACATCACTATGCAAAACAATGCACCAGCTGGCTGACCCTTACTCCACAAGGACCCTCTGGAGTAAGGGTCAAGTGGCTATTGCACTGTTTTGTACAATAAAGTATATCAGTATCTGTTTCTGGTGTGGTGAGTGCGAGTTTCATATTTTCCTGATTTAGCACTAGTTAGCTAATGCACCTCGGGACACTGAGCTGCCTTTTTCTTTGTTCTATGCATTAATAATTTACACAATATTTTAGTATGTAATAGTTTTAGAATACTATTACAAAACTATAGTCCCAGCATAATATAACATATGAAACTATGTTAGTTTCCTAAGAAATTGATGAGAGCATACAGTAGAACACAAATCTTTAAAGCCTAACTTTGAATTTTGCTTCTTTTTTAATATTGATTGTAAACCCTAATGTTACCATAACTTAGTTTGTTATAGAATGAAATGAATAAAATTGCTCTTCAGTTTGTTTAGACACTATTTGTAATGCCTTTTTTCTGCCTCCATGCCAAATACTCAAATGTTAGCTATAATACAGGCAAATAAATGAGATGCAGTTCTGATGGACTGTTCAAGTGACTAGAGATGTGCAAAACTGGAAAATTTCAGCTAGTGAAATATTTCACATAACTCCCGCATTACGCAAAATTCTTCACCTAAGCGAAACGTAATTTTGCCTCTGATTTCGTTTTTGTGTAATGTGAAATTTCACCCAATTTCACTTTAGCGTAAGGTCAAATTTTGCCATTATCCTTAATTCAGCCAATGTTTTTCAATTTCACCAGCGAAATTGCAATGCATTGTTGGTAGATAGCTGAAATATCATGTGCAGGCTGTTTCTTGCACAGTATATTGTCTGTTGAGTCAGAGAGCAGTTCAGTGTGGTGCATCACAGCCAATAAACCCTTCAAAAACCTCTTTATTTGTGATTTTTGAGAGTAAATTGCTCCCAAAATCTCAATTTAGTTCCTAGTGCTGTTAGTGAATCTTTTTTTTGTTTGTTTTGGCATCTTGGATAATACTTAATTAAACTTATGTAGTGTTTTCAGTTTTCTCTGTGTCAGTGTCTGTGAGGAGTTGAGTGGGGAGGGTTGACCGTGTGTGTGTGTGTGTGTGTGTGTGTGTGTGTGTGTGTGTGTGTGTGTGTGTGAAAGCAGAGCAGGCTAATTCCTAATATTTGACAGATTTCTCACAAGTTGTTAGTGACTTTGTTTCTGTAATTTCTTTTAAGTCTTAATATTTTTGTTGGTGTGCTACTTATTTGTTATATTTTTCCTTACATAGTGACCCCTTTTTTGGCGTAACTTTATCTGAACAGTTACTCATTCTGAGTAGTTCTGTTCCTATTTCCCTTTGCTTAATTACTTTTGTGCTTTATTTTTATTGTAAGTATTTGTGGACACTGACCACTTGGCCTGTCCATATCCAGGTGCACTACATTGTTGAATTGCTCACAGAAATTAAAATTGTGATCTAGCCTCTGCATTGCAGTGTTCCTGTTTTTCTGTTTAATTTGCTTACCATATTAACCCTTTCCTCCCTGTCACATGACTGGTGTTTACTACCTGACCCTATTATATATGGGGGCATGTTAGGCAGTGGCACCACCACAGTTAGGCCTGGAAACTGTTTGAAACAGTGCAGAAAAACAGTTGTGTCCTGATGGTGGATGTGAACCATGTAACTGCATGTCTGACACCTGATTTTGTACAGATGGCACTGTAGCGTGTTTTAGGAAACATTTCTGGGCATTTGGGCCGTTTGGCAGTGGCAACACGTGGTCTGGCCTTAAACCATTGGTAAATAATGGGCCAAACAACATGTTTTGGTCCAGGTGGAAGATGTGCAACATATAACAGCATGTCTGATACCTAATTTAGGTCTGAATTTACTGTAAAATATTTTGGGAAACATTTCTGGACTTGTGGGGCATGTTAGGCAGTGGCAGCACTGCAGTGGGGCCTGAAAATCATTAGAAATGGTGCAGAAAACAGCAGATTTGGGTCCTCCTGATGGTGGATGTGAACCATGTAACTGTATGTGTGACACCTGATTTCTTTCTGAATGTACTGTAACATTTTCTGGGAAACTTTTCAGGAATTCTGGCCTTCTGGGGCACATTGTCAGTGCTGGCATCAGATGTGTTACATCTTTTTAATGTTGCACACATGTGATGCAACATCACACAGCATTGTGAAAGTTTTTCAATTGTCACAATACTTGACATCTGTGGACAGGAGGGGGAGAAAACATGTTAAAGAGCAGGTGATGCCTTCAACATAACTTTAACAAAATATAACATTGACCACAATTCAGCTGCTGCATTCCCCATATATGGGTTTGCAAAGGAAAGGCGGCAACAGTCGCGAGGCTGTGGGCCATTAGGGCCCTCTGCACAGAGTCTGTATTATATTTTTTTAATTCAAATACCTCGTGTGAGTTGCTTCCACTCAAAGTAAGGAGCAATCACCACAAACACATATCCAGAAAGTGCTCTTTCTTTATTACAGTGTGGCATGCAAACAATGTGAAAAATGCTGCCATGTAACTAAGATAAAAAATGCCCGCTCTCTCAAGGCACCATACGTCATGATACATATAAGGAATGATGGTACCTTGGGGGAGCAGGCTTTTTTAACTTGGATATATGGAAGCTCTTTTTACATAGTTTACTTGCCACACTAGAGAACTGAATAAAGAGCGAGCACCTTATGGACATATGCTGTGGTGTGCACATCTAACTTTGAGTTGAAGCAACTCACACAAGGTATTTGAATTTCCCCAAAATACACACTAGTCTGTGCACAAGGCCTAGATGGCCAACAGCCTTCTGCAGGAGCCGGCATTTCATTTTCAAACTCAATAAATAAGGAATGCAACCAAATTACACATCATTATTGAAGAGGGTAGCCAGCTGAGAACAAGCAACCACCAAACAGTGTGGTTCATGATAAACTTAGCTGTAGAGTCAAGCCATACAAAAGTGAAGGTACTGGACTTCAGGAGGCTGATTTTGTCAAAATGGGAGAGTGCCTCAGAAAAGCACTAGCAAACAGGCAAGAAGGTGGGGTGGAGCAACAATGGAAACATCAAACCGCCATCACAGAGGCAACAAGCCTTTGTGTGAAGCAAATAAATAAATCAAAATGAAAGAAAAACTACTATGGTTCTCAAAAGAAGTGTCGGTGGAGATTAGGAGAAAAGAATACATTCAGGAGGTATAAGGAAACACAGAAGAAGTAGGACAGAGAACCGAACCAGTTAAAGCAGAAATAAGTGGGAAGATAGTCAGAATAGCAAAGGCCTAAACCGAGGAAAAAATAGCCAACTCTGTTAAGGGGATAAAACATTTTATAGATACATTAGGGAGCAAAGAAAGACTAAGGCAGGGATACTGAGGCTAAATAAAGAGGAAGGTGTTTGGGCAGAGCGTGACAGTGAAAAAGCAGGGATACCGAACAAATACTTCTGCTCAGTATTCAGAAATGGAAGAACAGAGGGAGATACCTAATCCAGTCAATAGAAGCACTCGAGATAGAGGGTTGATATTAGTCATTTCACAGAAGAAAGGGTCCTTAAAGACCTCTTAAAACTGAAGGTGGATAAAGCAATGGGGCCTGATGGTATTCACCCCAGAATTCTAAAAGAACTAAGGGAAGAACTAGTAACACCATTGACTACCCTTTTTAATAAATCATGGGAGGATGGTGTGGTACCTGAGGACTGGAGGAGGGTAGATGTGATTCCTCTTCACAAAAGTGGGAGCAAGACAGAGGTAGGAAACTACAGACCTGTCAGTTTGACCTCAGTGGTAGGGAAAATGATGGAATCACTTCTGAAGGAAAGAATTGTTGAGTACCTAGAGGCCAGCAGGTCACAGGACCTAAGACTGCATGGATTCACAGCAGAAAGGTCATATCAGACAAACCTAATTGATTTCTTTGACTGGGTGACCAAAGTAGTAGACCAGGGAGGGGCTGTGGACATGGCCTACCTAGACTTTAGCAAGGCATTTAACACAGTCCTGCACAAAAGATTAATAAACAAATTAGTCAGCCTGGGAGTGGGTCCTGGGGTGGAAGCCTGTGTAAAACACTGGCTGGACAACAAGACACAGAGGATAATATTACATGGAGTCTACAGTGAAGGAAGGGGGTTACTAGTGGGTACGTGAGGGTTCAGTACTGGGGCTGGTCTTTTTAATGTCTTTATAAATGACATTGTAGAGGGACTGGAAGGAACAGTATGTCTCTTTGCAGATGATACAAAGATCTGCAACAGGGTTGATACGCAAGGTGGGGTGGAAAGGATGAAAAGGGACTTGGCAAGGTTGGAGGAATGGTCAAAAGTATGGCAGCTTAGATTCAATGCAAAGAAGTGCAAAGTAATGCACCTGTGAAACAAAAACCCAGGGGAAGTGTATAGAATGGGAGGTGAGATACTGACAGCAACAAAAATGGAAAGAGACCTGGGGTAGTCAGATCAGATGACCTAAACGTGGGCCAGCAATGTGAGAAGGCAGTAAGGAGGGCTGGGGGGATATTGGGATGCATAGGGAGATGCATCATCAGTAGAAAACAGAAAGTTGTTAGCCCTCTGTACAGACAGTTGGGTAAGACCACATCTGGAGTACTGTGTACAGTTCTGGAGACCCCATCTCCGCAAGGACATAGACAGGGTGGAGGTTGTCCAGAGGAAGGCAACCAAAATGGTGCAGGGTCTGCACCCAGAAGACATATGAAGAAAGAGACTAAAGGAGCTAAGATGTATAACCTCGAGGAAAGGGGGGGGGACATGATAGAAACTTTCAAATACCTCAAGAGAATCAACAAAGTCCAAGAGGGTGGCATCTTTCAGAAAAAGAGATGTGCAAGAACAAGGGGGCATAATTTCAAGATAGAGGGGGGACAGCTCAGAGGTAATGTGAGGAAGTATTTCTTCACAGAAAGGGTTGTAGATGCATGGAGCAGCCTTCCTGAGGGGGTCATAGAGTCAAAAACAGTGGGGGAATTCAAGAATGCATGGGACAGACATAAGGCAGTTCTAGTGGGGGAAGGAGGAAGTAGGCTGTTGGTTAACTAGGATCTGCAGCTTATCCGTTAGATAGGGAAATGGGCAGACTAGGTGGACCAAGCAGTCCTTATCTGCCATCAGATTCTATGTTTTTATGTTTTTATTATGTTGTTAAAAGAAATCTTGTAGGCGTATGTAACCAGCTTCAAGTAACACACACACACAAATAATAAGGGAAAAAGGTGTTTATTAGGAGGGGTACATGGTACAGAATTAGCATAACAAATGACAGGCAGGATCAGGAGGACAAGGTAATACATCAATGAGCGGGAGAGCTAATAGACAGAGAACAAGAAAAGGGACTAAATTGTATAGGAAGCATAAGAAGGAAACAAACAACAGCAATGGTCAATAAAATTATTTTACACACAAAATAAAGAAACAAGAGGACTTAAGGAATGGATGTAGATTAAAGAGGACAGAATAGCTTTTTTTTTGGTTTTCATTTTTTATGGGAAGGACATACAAACAACAGAATGGAAGACAGAACAATGGAAACAAAAAAGGCAAATTAATTTATGCTGCCACATTAAGTGCCAGTGGGGCCATCACGGAGTTCTGACAGGATGCACATGATTTTGTCAACATCACACTGTAGTTTAGAAATCTTCCCCCCTGGGCATCACTAAATTCCTGTCTGAAATCATTTAACTCTTGTTGGACATCCAGGACTTCAGACAGGACAGTGGATAAGTCTGCATGTGTCACTGGCACTGCTGGTAAGGCGGGGCTGCCTATGCTGCTGGCTTTGGACAGGGAGGGCCCTGGAGGGGTTTTGATGTTACTGACTGCTGCTGTTTTCTGGTACAGTGAGAACAGTGAGGACATTTAACTGGTCCAGCCATGCCTCCCTCCTGCTCACCCCCTTCAGTGCTTACACCAGCACTGCTCCCCACAGCTGCACTTGATGATGCCAACACCTCCCACAATTTGAGGTACCATTGTGGCAGGTGGTGGTGGACCATGTGGCTATGCTGGCCAGTTGTCCCAAAGTTGGATTCACGCTTTCCTCAATGCACTTCCTGCCCTCATAGATTGCAGGTGACCACTGGGTCACCAGCCAATATTAAGTAGAAAAATCCCACACAGGAGAACTTTGGAGATGACAGAGCCATGGGGGGTGCTGCAGATAATGCCCCAGGAGATAACTCCTCTGGCTGCTTGGGAGGGCACGGTCTCCTGCTGCCTGGATGGAGGACGTTATCCTCCTGGTGCTGGAGAGGGGCACTGTCCAACTGCTGCTGGTGAGGGGGCACAGTTTGCTGCTGGGTGCTGGTGCTGGAGCAAAGTCTCCTGCTGTGGCATTTCATTTGTGATGGTTAGCTGAAATGGCACACTGTTGCCCCACTGTCTTCACCCTTCTTCATTATGTCCACAATCCACAAACACCAGCAATTCAAATAAACAAACAAAAAAAGTAACAATAGAGACTCAGAGAGAGCTGAGGGGAGAATCACATGCACACACACACACAAACACAGTCACCAGGTACTAAAATATGAACTATGACAAAGACAAACAAGAAAAAGTTAGAAAATATAGCACAGATTAAGCAATTTAGGTGTACAAGTGCACTCTGCAGTCACAGGAGTATAAATGCTGCCTGCTTCCTCAAGATGTATAGCACAGGAAATGAACTATTCACTTACTGCCTGTTTAGACTCAGCAATGTGACCACCAGCAGAGCCAAAATGTCAATTTTGCCTCAGATGCACATGCAAAATTGGTGGCGAAATTTCACAAAGGCCATAATTTTGAAATCTTTCATTAGGTGTAATTACATTTTGCCATAATTTCTACGGCAAAATAACATTTTGCTGCATCTCTACAAGTGACATTAGTCCACCTTCTTGCCCAGCAACGTGGCAGGAGCCTCTATATTAGCTGACTACATTTATCAGACAGTAAGGGCAAGCTTGTTTGCTAAATAGTCTTTCTTGGTTTGCACAATTTCTTATGTTCTTACACTAACAAAAAACCTCACCACAGATTTCAAAGGTAACAATTCCCTTTTCCGTATTTTAATGTTCTGATTTATCACTGTTAAACTGAATAAGTAGCAATTAAGAGTGTATGTCAAAATAACTAATGTAAGAATTTCACTTGAAGTAATCAAATACTGAGTGACCATTAGCAAGGTCACTGGTTTTCAATTTTTACTGGAACACCTGGTAAAATTCCAGAATTTGGACTGCCCGCACACTGGTAAAAACAAATAATTTCTCCAAATTTGGCATTTTAGACCAGATCAGTAAATCTGCAGAACTTGTAATTTTCTTATAACTGATTTCTGTACCGTTTTCACTTTGCATCATTTAGTGCTCTGTACAGTGCACCTTCTTTTATTCTGATTATTTATACACATACTGTACTAAAAGAATGACAATAGAATCGTGGTAAAATCTGTAAATTAGACTAGCAATTACTGGAGCAACTCCAAGAATTTCAAGTCTTAAAAATGGGATTTCATTATTTTAATCACCGTTAATCAGTAGCCTTTACTATTAGTTAATTTTTCTGTGTCAGAAACTAGTATCCATAAGAACAAGACAAAACCCATTGCCTCATCTAATGTCTATCCACCATCTCAAAGGGGTAGGTAAGTGTGCCTGGTCCCTCTAACTGTAAAGGAAAATTAAAATATCTTTTAAGTGAGATATTGGGTTTACCTGTAGGTTTATTTATTTAAAATTTGATGACTCAGCCAACCTGCTGGTGCTGCAGAAGTGTTGCTGCTCATGACCCAGGTTTGGTGAACAAGCCCAGGATATTGGAGGGCTGGCAGGGAAGGAGGATTCTTCTAGAAGGGAGGGTTGCTACCTCCACTACTATACTGCCACATGGGTCACCATGGATGTTAAGGTAAGTGTGTGTGTGGGGGGGGGGTAGGGGTAAGTGCCAGATAAGTCTTAGAACAGAGCTGAAAGGTTATTGCAGAAAAGGGCAGCATTGGAGATTAAGGGAGCATAAAGAATAGTAAAAAATATTTGCTAACAGGGAGATGTATTGCAAGCAAAGAATGTTTTGAGGTGTTACCAGGGGGAGGGGTAAAATGGGAGAGAAAAAAATGTCAACAAAAATGCAACAGAAATAATCAATAAATACAGAGAACTACGAAAGGCAGTAAAACAAGTCACATGCTTCCAGCCCGGTGGCGCTGAGGGCTGAGGCACTAGATGTCTTACCTCATACCATGCCAGCGACCTAGGTTCGGGAACGAGCATGGGCCACCAGGGGGTCGGCCGGGGAGGGGAAGGATAGAGCGCCCAGCAGCTGCTCTCCTTCTCCAGGGTGGGTTAGCTGCATGCACCCGCTGAAATACCGCCATCTATGGGAGCTCTAGTGGAAGGTGCAATAGGTGGAGAAGCAGTAAGGGCATTGGGCAGATGTCAGAAGAGGGGTGGAGAGGGAGGCAAATCTCAGCGCGCCTCCTAGCTCATTGGTCCTCATTGCACACCGATGTCTGCGGAAGAACAAGAGAAGAAGCACCTCATTCTTTCCTAGGCAAAGACACCTCACTGGGGGATCTCCAGGCTCATCTGACAGACTCCATTGCACCAATTCCATGACACTGTATGTTGGTTTGGGAGGTAAGCAGGGGGTCCTTCCTCCACCCGGGGGTATTCTGAGGGTAAATAGTGGTGGTATCTGTGTGATCTAGGGGCAGATCACGATGGGAGTGGGGGCCTGCAGGACAGGATGTCGTGGAGAAAGGAGGCAGGAAGGCGTATAAATACAAGGTAAAAAAAAAGTCACATGCTACAAATATGTCCTTGAAGCAAAAATGTAGCATAACCAACAAGGGTGCAACTTAAACCAAAAAAGGGTACAATAGGCTGACAAAAGTCAGTAGACGGGTAGGTGGATGGGCAGCAAAATTGGCAAATACAGAGTGCTAACAAGAAGGAGCAGAAGTGAAAGGAATAGAAGGAAAGATTGCAATGAATGCTTGCAAAGGCATGAGGGGGTAAAGTGAACTAAGAGGCATTAACCTTAGAGAGCTATGGGAGGCAGTATAGCATAGTGGTTTAAGGCTCTGAGCTGCAAATCTGGAGACCTGGGTTTGAATCCCACAGCCCCCACTTGAATAATGTGTGACCCTGTGCAAGTCACTTAACCCCCCTGTGCTCCCAGGTCACACCTGTAAGGAAGCTTTCAGCTTAGTGTACCATTCCTGGTTAAACAATTGGAAAAAAGAGGAGCTGTTTGAGAGTGGGGAGAAAAAGGAAAAGATGACTGTGAAGGGGGAGGCTATTCCAGAGGAGAGGGAGATGGAAAGAGAAGACTGACCAACTGAGGCTTTGCAGTGAGTGATGGAAAAGGAGCAGCAGCCAGAAGAGTGAAGGGTTAGAATGTGGATCGGGAGAGAGAGAGGGAGAGGAAAGCAAATATGTAGAAGTTAAAGGTGAAGGGTCAAAATCTGTCTAGAAAAGAAGAGCATTAAAGGAAATGCTGACACCCCTGAAGACGGAGAAAGATAGAGGTAGGGAGACAGAGAGGTGGTGTGTAAGGGGAGAGGCATTACAAATGAAATGACAGAATGAATGGAAAAGGGGGTTCAGCCTGGCAAGGATAGATTCTGATGCAGCACTGTAAACCACATCCATGCAGTGAAATACCGGCAGGATGATCTTACAACAGAGTGGGAGTGACAGGCACATCTTGTTGTAGTAAAGTGCACCGAGCATGGGGCAGATTTTTTTTTTACACACATCACTGAGGATAAAATAGGCTAGCCATCCAGTCACACACTGAGGTACTTGAAGTGGGGTACCTATTCAAACTGGTACAATCAAGGCTCTTGAAAACAGGGTTTGATTGGAAATCATCATCTGTTTAGTGCCAAAAATCATCGAGACAGGTTTTTGGCACTAAGAGACAACAGGTGTGAGAGGAATTTGCACTGGACATTGTCAGAGTCACTCTGCACTGATGATTCAAACTCAAGAACAGAAGATCCAGATGCAAACATACTGTACAGTGTCATCCACCTATGTGTGGATGTGCGAGGAGACACAAACTGGGGGGACAACATTAACAAAAACAGAGAAGAGGATCGGGCCCAGAACAGAGCCCTGTGGAACTCTAGATCTGGTGGAGAAAGGGACTGGATAAGGCATTGCCAACCTGGATTGACTAGTGCCAGCCCAAAAGGTAGGCGCTGAACTAACCAACTGCAGACGCAGACAGCCCAGAACACCACCCCAAGCTTTTTTGGAGGATTGGATGGACCACTGTATTGAATGCCTTGGCCAAGGTGATGAAGATGGTGGCAGTAAGCAGGCCCTATTCCATTCCATTCAAAATGGAATCTGTGACCCACAGAAGGGAAGAGGTGGATGAATTAGATTTACAAAAGCCAGCCTAGAAGGCAGAAAGGAGGAGGTAAGAAAGAGAGAGCAGAGAGAGGACAAACTTTAGAACTTGACCAGCCATTTCATGAAATCTTGAATTAGAAAGTGATGTCACTGAGAGGCCAGCCTTGCTTAACAATGTACAGCTTTTCCCTCAATTGCATCTCTTTCCATCTCAAGATATTGTGAAATAGTAGTTGCCTTGATTTAATTTATGGATTGTTTAGATATTTAAATCTTTGACTTCTGACACCAACAGGTACGCCCACTGTCTCATTTAAAAAATATCTTTTCATGGACTTTCATAATATGAGGGGACTACAATGGTGATTATACAAAAGCTTCCCATTGCCTTGAAATGCTACATATTTGAGGATATCACATTGCAGCAACTCCATTGTCTTCAATAGTAATTTGACCCGATTACCTAGGCTCGCAGTACCTTAAATAACTGCGCTGAACCTGTAAGTAATTTTTCCAAATAAAAGTTGGTTTTTAAGTACTGGTTCAAATTCTGTTATGGCTCCATTTATACAAGCCTTTCAGTAAACTCAGCGCATGTTTCTGCTTTGCACTCTGGTGGTAAACACCGTTTTAGAACTGTACAATGTTGTTTATTTTCCTAACAACTAGTGAGTTTTGTAGTAGAACATGGATGTGATTCTGCCAACAACAGAAGAGCAGAACAGGGATATGAACTGCAGCATACAGTTCTAAAATGGTTTATACCAGCAATATGTAAATTAGGAACATCCATTCAGATAACTAAAAAGCCTGTAAAGCTAGAGAAATAGCATAATTTGAACCAGTATTTAAAAAGACAGCTTCTACTGGGAATATAGAGAATACTGGATGGGCAACTATGTATAACCAGTGTGTTCTGCACAGAGGGGTTCTGATTCCATCTGACCGCAAGAGCAAAGCTCGAGAGATCCATGGGAATCAGAACCCCGAGGTGACAGAACACACTGATTATGCATAAAGTTGCACATCCTGTAATTTTTATAGTGTACAGTATTATGTGAATGTGTGCATGTAGTTTTTCTTTTTCTTCTCTTTCACAATGAAACTGGTTTGTGCAGTCTCTAGAGGTTCTAGAATGCAGTTCTACCACAGAAGGATACCATCACATTCCATGACCTTTGAAAAGTGGTACAGCAACATTTTGAAAAGGATGAATTTCTATATAGAACAATGCTCTGCTATACACTATAATGATTTATGGCTTCATTGCAGTTTGTGGCCGTGGGCCATAAACCCCCCTCCAGGCTGCTATGGCAGGTATTCTTAACCTTTCTTTAACAATCTACTGCAGTAGCAGTCTGTCTCTGTTCTTTTCCTACACTGTTTTTCTTTTTCTATTATCATGGCTAGGCCACCCATGATAATATCTTGCTACTCTCTTGTGCTATACCCATCTTTATTTTCATATATCCTTCCCGTCATATGCCTATGGGAGCCATAGCCATAAAAAGAATATGGTATGTTATTATATGTTATAAACCTTGTACAAACATTGTTCTGTAGCACGCTGCTGAAAATAGAGTCCCCCCCCCTTCTCATGCAGTTGTATGCATTTACAGTGGGGCTCAATAGTGCTATGGAGAATGTCCTATGAAATCCTTTTGGTAATGTAAATATAACAAGCATTTGTCAATGCCGAATGTTTGCTTGCTGGCATTGGCAGTGGTAATGTAGAAGTTACAGAGCTGCGTAATAGGAATGGCAGTGAAGTACTGAACTGAAGCCAACCCCACCACCACCCTGCAGAGAGTGACAGGCATTGGGGTGTGCATTTGGGTCGTCAGGCATAAAGGCCTCGCCATTTCACCACACCCCACCCTGCAGACACTGACAAGTGTCACGGTGTTCCTTGGGGTCTTTGGCTTTATGTGCACCCCATTTCATTAGGAAATGCGTAGATGGGTGCATATAGGAGAATGGGGTGAACTTTGGGCTGAAGAGTCCAAGGCATACCTCATGCTCTCACTGGCTGCAGGGTGTGGAATGGTATGAGCATTACAGGCAAGAATCCCAAGTCACACCTGATGCCTGTCATTTCTCTACAGGGTTGGGCGTTATGGTTTGGAAACCTAATACCTCAGGCATTCGTTGGTATTTTCCTCCAAATTTTCAACATGTTTTTTTTGTGATCCCACCTCATAAACAGGGGGAATATCAGTTTGTTAGCCGAAAGCTGCTTATGCACAGCGACTACGGCATTTAGCACCACAGGTGCAAAAACATTCCGAACAGGATGTAAAAAATGACAGCTGTACTGTTCATGGGGAGGTGTAAAAAATGGCAATGTTGCAAATCTGCAGTAAAAATATTTAAAAAATGGTGAAGTCATGAGCGTACATAGAAACTGTGCAACGCACACCATAATATAATTAGGTTGGGATATTTTACAGCAGATTGTCAACTCAGGCATTTTGGTGCCTCGATCATGAACAGTGTCACTGTGATTTTCTTTATCTGTGCCGAACAATGATTTCCCAGCGACCATGCATCTCGCGCTGAAAGTGTGAAAACACACTTCAGCCATGTTGTGAAAATGACAGCTGTACTGTTCATAAGGAAGTGTTAAAAATGCCACTGGTGAAAATTTCGACTGAAAATATTACAAAGTCATGAACTTCATTTAGGGTGCGGAAACTGCGCGATTGCTCACTCAGAACACAGTCATTTTATGGACTTTTGTCACCAAATTTTCAACATAGCCATTTTAAGACCTCTGCTCATGAACAGTGTAACTGTGATTTTCTTAATCTGTCCTAAACATTGCTTTGGTACACCAACAGCACCATTGTGCTACATGTGCGTAAACACATTTTAGGCGACATATGAAAAATGGCAGCTGTACTGTTCATAAGGAAGTGTAATAAAATGGCAATGTTGAAAATCTGGAGTGAAAATATTAAATTTGCAAACTTACGAGCATGCATAGGAACTGTGCAACGCACGCTCATAAAACAGTCATTTTTAGGAATTTTTTCACCAAATTTTCAACATAGCCATTTTAAGACCTCTGCTCATGAACAGTGTCACTGTGATTTTCTTAATGTGTCCCATATATTGATTTTGCACATACTGCGCCATTGTGCACTACATGGTGTGAAACACATTTTGGGCAAGATGTAAAATGACAGCTATACTGCTCATAAGGAGGTGTGGTAAAATGACAATGTTGAAAATCTGGAGTGAAAATATTGAAAATCGCGAACTTACGAAAGTGAGGAACTGTACAACGACGTCAGAAAAACAATCATTTTCAGAATTTTTTCACCAAATTTTCAACATAGCCATTTAACACCTGAGCTCATGAACAGTGTCACTGTGGTTTTCTTAATTTGTCCCAGCATATTGATCTCGCACATCGACTGCGCCATTGTGTGCTACTATGGGCAGAAACACGCTTTGGGTGACATGTGAAAATGGCAGCTGTACTACTCATAAGAAGGTGTGATAAAATGGCAATGTTGGAAATCTGGAGGAAAATATTGAAAATTCTCAGATCTTACGAGCGTATGAACTGCGCAGACGACGCCGTAAAACAGTCATTTTAGGAATTTTTTCACCAAATTTTCAACATAGCCATTTGAAGACCTCTGCTCATGAACAGTGTCACTGTGATTTTCTTAATTTGTCCTGTACATTGATTTCAAGACAACGACTGCGCCATTCTGCGCCTACATGGGCGGAAACACATTTGGGTGAGATGGAAAATGACAGCTGTACTACTCATAAGAAGGTGTGGTAAAATGGCAATGTTGAAAATCTGGAGTGAAAATATTGAAATTTATGAAACTTACGAGCTCTTGTGAGGAACTGTAGCAGCACCGACCAGAAACAGTCATTTTTGGAATTTGGCACCAAATTTTCAACATGTGGTTTTGGGACCTTCTCATGAATGATGTCACTGTTATGGTGGTATTCAGGCCCGAAGGGTGATTTCACAGTCACTGCACAGTCACTGCCGAAATCACCCTTTTGGGCCCAAATAACGCCATGACAGTGACATAATCTATGAGAAGGGGTCCTAAAACCCATGTTGGAAAATTTGGTGCCAAAATTCCAAAAATGCCCGAGATATGCATAAAGTTGAAACCCCTATGTAACCTATTATACAGCTTACCGCATTTCCTCAGTTCAGTTGGCTTTGAAGAGTGCAGACGTGTTCCGGGTCCACCCAGACTGCCGCGCCGGAGTCCTGAGGTAAGTATGGGGTGAGGGGGTGTGGGAGGCCTGGGTGCGCAGTGGGTGGGTGCGGGTTGTGGGAGGGCGTGGGAGGCGCTGCGGACAGTTTTATTTTACAGGTTTAAAAAAAAAAAAGACGTCTTAGGACATTTGCCATGCTGGGGTGGGCTCCAGCGTAGCATAGGGACTTGGGGGCGCTTCAGCCGATGGGGATTGGGCACCCGCCAGCCAAAGGACTACAGTGCTTGCCACGCTGGGGTGGGCCTCAGCGTGGCACCTACAACTGGGGGTGGGGACGCAGCTCAGCAACTGGGAGGAATGCAGCTCAGCCGATGGGGATTGGGCACCCCATCGGCTATACAATGAGAGGCGCGCCGTCTGTCTGTGCGTGGGGGGGAGCTGGCGTGAGCAGCCCGATATCTGCTCGGTGCTCACTCAAAAGTAACTCCCTTTCAACCACTGCATTTTGGAGCATGTCTTAGACAGCTCAAAAATGCATTGTGAGTACAGGCCGCCTGCCAGCCCACTGACTGAATTGAGGAGGAGGTGACACACCTCCGAAATTCGATGAAGGTATCTATGTTTCTTGCACATGCGTGCAAGCAAACAGAAAAAGGTGTGCAGTTGTACTAAAAGAAATTAAATGTATTCAGATTTCCTGACAGCTTGCATTTGCAGCCTCCAGGACTTAAAAATAAAAATAACTTGCTATGTTGTGTTTTCTCTATGGTTGCAGAGTTAAAACAAACAAAGAATAGCCTGCAGAACAAAGCTGCAGGAATAAAACGAGTCTTACCTGGCTCCTGGCTGCATTCATTCAAAATGATCCCTTATGAACCAGCAGCCCCAGAATAAGGTTGTTTTATAGCAACCTCCTCAGCTGTCCATTACAGGAAAGTCGGAGGAGTTATCCTGCTAGAGGGTAATTAAGATTCAGAATGTTATTTCTTGTGTACCAATACTGTTTTACCTCACAAAAGTAATTTTTAATCAGAACTTTTTGGCACTAGCCTAACTGTCATGCTGATTTGCCATACTGTCTGTATTAGAATAGGAAAATCTTTGTTTAGAAAAGGGTGGATCAGCTGACCTGACAAGGCAAATGCTAGTATAAATGCTTTCATGTTGCTCAGTGCAGATCAGATTAGTCCAGGAGAGTGTCCTGGAAGGCTGTTTGTTGGAGCACAGAGGATAGTAGTGAGCCTTTTCTGAGTGATTCTAAACAACAGGTTACACTATTGTGTGGCCGAACTACTAAGAGACTAGTTCTGAGGGCTCGAGGTAGAGCCGAGTATTTCTTTGTGCTTTTTTTCAATTTTTTTATTTCTTTCTCAGTCTGAAGTGAAAAGACATTTTTTTTTCAGTTCTGACTTGCTATTCCCTTACAATATTGCCAATAGAATCCTGTGTTGGATAATAAAATTCACACTAGACACAGTGTGTTTCTCACTATCTTAGAGTGTGGTGTGTCCCTAATTTACCCTACCCGGTAACCCGGTCACACAGTTCTCCTTTAAGGTATATTGCAGTAGTAGGCAACTTTTCATTACCACCTCTGTAACACGCTTTCCTTGCCCTTAAAGCATCTCATCACCTTATTTGCTCATTCTTTAAATAATTATGATCAGCTAAATGAAAACATGCAGTGTGGTGTAAACATGTTACACAAAATCATATTGGTGCGGTAGCACCGCTATAGCTAGGGCTGAGCATGGATTTCCATGTTAAACACCAAAATTGGCACTTTAATAGCTTTACAACCATTCAACAGATTCGTATGACATTTTGCAAGTGTACTCGGGTCAGGATCTTTGAACTGCCAAGTTGTGTTCCAATCAGAAGTGCCAAATTTGAAATCTGGATAGTGAAAAAAAGTTAATAAATTTATTTTTTGTCATTTTTTTGTCATTGTTTAGTGCCCGAAGGTTTGGAATTATAATCTGAAATTTTCAGGGTACAAAGGGCTTGGACCACAATGGTGCCTTTTACTGATTTGGTGAAAAATATTAATCTGTTCCAAAGTTATAAGAATTAGAAATTTCAGTTCTGAGCAGGCTCAGTATGTTTGTTTTTTTTGATAGCTGCTTGGAAAAAAAGAAGAATTTGGTCCATATGAAAAATATCCTTTCATGTTGGGGGCTATCCTTTTTTGAGAAAAAATTATTTCTGATGTGGTCATGATCTTGTTTCCATTTAAAAAAAAATATATATATATTTTGAAAACCCATAAAACGAGATCCTGCATAGATACCAAGACATGTGTCTTGCTAATTGGGATCCTGTTAGGTGGATTATGGAGTTTTTTGGAAAATGGCCCAGAAATGTGTTTTTATACATTTTAAAATCTTTATCATTACTTCATTTCTTTTTTTATATGACCATATGAAAAAGCAATTAGGCCATATGAAAAAGGATGCCTTTATATGAAAAAAGAATTTGGACTTAGTGGGGTTTTTTTAAGATTCTTTTTTCATATGAAGGTATCCTTTTTTTATGAACAAAACAGCCTCACAAAAAAGGATTCCTTCATACGAAAAAAGAATCTGGAAAAACTAAGTCCCAATTATTTTTTCATATAAAGGCATCCTTTCTTGTATGAATGAAAAAAAAAACTCACAAAACAAGATCTCTTCATATAAAAAAGAATGTGATAAAACACTAAGTCTATATCTTATGAAGGCATCCTTTCTCACATGAATGAAAAAAAAACCTCACAAAAAAGGATCCCTTTATACGAAAAAAGAATGTGATAAAAAAACTAAGTCCAAATTATTTTTTCTTATGAAGGGATCCTTTCTCATCAGGTTTTTTCATTATTACTAAAAAAATGTCTTCATGCGAAAAAAGAATATAGTCTTAGTTTTTTTTCCAGCTTCTTTTTTTGTATGAAGGCACCCTTTTTATGAGGTTTTTTGTTCATACAAAAGGATCTTTTCATACAAAAAAAATATTTTTTCCCACATTTCAACTTTAACAAGCCATAACTCCCTGAATGTTTGCACTTAACAGTCAACCTATGTATCAAAACAAAGGTCTTCATGAGTACTACAAGAATAACATATAATTTCTCCACAGAATTTAGGGGCCATATAAAGAAAACACAAAAATTAAAAAATCTAAATTTCCATAGGATAACATTGGAAGTTTAATACACCATACAACCAAGCAAATAAACTGCTTTTCGGGAGAAATGGAAGTGCAGGGCCTGGAGGGCCAACATGGAGGTATGTATCTATGGATGGATGGAAGGGGCCCTGTGCTTTTATAGGCAAATGGATATATTCATGGATATGTTAGCAGTGTCAGTGGCTCAGTAGGTAGCACACTCAGGCCTCTGAGGCCAGGAGACCAGAGGGCTGTGGGTTCAGTTCCACATCTGGCACTTGGGTTAATATCCAGCACTGACACTGTAGTGCAGCATGAGAGGGTGCTGCACTTCTGAGGTGCTGTCTTTCAGATGAGATGTTAAATTGAGGTCCCATCTGCCTGGATTGTTGGTAGTTGAGGTGGATGTTAAAGATCCCATAGCACTTATCAAAAAGAGTAGGGAATTTTATTGAAATCTAAACAAATCATAACAAGTCATACAATGCAATATTATATCATACATAATCATAATATAGAAACAATCAAAAACATTAATAAGTATTAATTCATACAAAAATGCTTAAACATAAAAGAAACAGTATAAACCCACCCCTTCCCCCTGCCTGCTACAAAAGTAGGGGGGGAAGGACACTGTACTACACCATAAAAAGGAAAGACCACCGAACTAAAATAAGTATTACTTCATACAATGGACTCAAAGAAAACCCTTCCCCCAGCCCACCTTTTTTTTATTTATAAAAGATAGTTCATTACAGCCAATCAAAATATTTCCAATGAGTCTCCCAATTACCGAGAAAAAGCGTTAAAGATTCCATATATTTAAATGCTTTTAATGCAGTGAGTATTATAAAATAAAGTTCCCTCCCAAAATCTCTGTTTGTTGAAGTGCCAACTTTCACCGTCCTGTCCATATCCAATATATAAAGTGTACCATGATCATATATAATGTACTATGAGGAATGGATCTTTTGAAATCAGAATTATACCATAAAACAATAATAGCTCATCTGGAGGAAATTTTAATTTCAAGTACCTAAATTTTCAATCAGTTCCCAAAATTGTTTAATATAAGGACATTCAAAGTATAAATGTGCCGTAGTCTCAATGCATTGTACACAGGTGTCTCTTGGCAATAGCAGTCCTGAAGCTGTTTATGCTTTTGATTCCTCTAACATTCACTTTTCCATGAATTGCTAGTCGCACAGTGTCCCACATTTTCTGGGATCCTAGTATCCATAATTAAATTAGAGTTTGAATTTTGATCCACCACTGAGAAGCCTGCAAATGGATATTCCATAAACCATTCCTGAATAATGTCCTCATAAAGGATTTTCCCTAGGAAATTTTAAAACTGAATCACATGTCACCTTCCACTGTTTTACTTTGTCAAAATCCCCTGCCCACTGGCTGTCCAGTCGTTTATTTTTATGTAAAAAGGCATTCATGCTCCATTCCAATATTATACCCTGTAATTTCGGTATACCCCAGTTTACCCATAATTTTAATGAATGTTTCATTAAAGGAAGCAAATTATTATATACAAAAATCATGAAAAAAAAATACCAGTGGATTGAGCATATGAAGTCCTCCTTCCTTAATAGATTTATAAAGCACATTCCGCTTGACGGGATTCAAATGACTACCCCAAACTCAAGAAAAAAAACATGCCAATAATTTTGATTCCAATGACCGAGACAGAGGAAAAACTGTACCTATAAACACAAATAATGGGACTAAAAATGAATTGATCAAGTAAATTCTCTTCTTTTTTTGACATTTTCCACACGTTCCAATGAGCTACCTTAACCATCCCTTTTTTCAATACTCTATTCCAATTATCATCAGCCAAATTCTCATGACCAAAGTAAATAGCTAGACTCTTACTAGGTTGTTTAGTAATGGGGACACCTCTTACCTCTAAGATTGGAATATCAAACCCTGAATTGCCAAACAACTGGATTTTTGGTGATTCAACCGGGCCCCAATAACTGACACTATTTCCTGAATTAATTCATATGCCCTCAAAAGAGACATATCATCTTGTGCTAATAGACAAATATCATCTGCACAGGCAATAACTTTAACATTATGTGCCACTTCAGAACCCAAACCCTTAGTCAAAGGTGACCTTTGTAAAATTCTGAGTATTGGATCAATATAAAAGACATACAACAAAGGGCTTAAAGGACACCCTTGCCGTACCTCTTTCAAAATCTTACAAGGGCTTCCAATATTCTCATTCTCAAATGGTCTCACAAAAGCCAAAGCATAACATAGTCGAATCCACTGAATAAATATCTCAGGAATTCCATAAGAATGTAAACACTGCCATAAAAAATAATGTGAAACATTATCAAACGCTTTTGCCTGGTCTAGACTAAACACAAACCCCCCATCTGATTCAGATTTTGCAGTATTCCTCCCACCATCCATTATTTCCCTTAATAAACATAAAGCATCTGTATTACTTCTTCCTGATATCCCACAAAACTGTGCTGGATGTATCAAAATCCATTACTGCAGCTAGTCTATTTCCCAATAATTTTGCCAATATTTTAAAATCAACATTTAATAAAGTGATTGGACGCCAATTCGCAATATTTGACACATGTCCAGTTTTAAACAAAAAAATCAAAAGCCCTTCATACATTTGTAATGGTAAACAAAGATCACTCAACATAAAATTATAAATAGCCAAAAGTTCAGCAGGCATATATTCCCATAATAGTTTATATAGTTCTCCTGGCAAACCATCAGAGCCCGGAAAAATGTTTGTTTTTAGGGTCATAATAACTCTCTGTAATTCTGCTGAGGAAAATGGAGCTATTAAAGTATTAGATTGTTCTGCTGTCAGTCTCAGTGGGTCAGCTGCCTGTAGCACCATAGAAATACTAGGAGAATTTAAACGTAACTCCCAATATGTTTTAGTAATAAAAGATTCCAAATACTTCATAACAGCTCCATTATCAATAAGTAGCACTCCCTGTTCATTTATCAAATTAACAAACCCCTTTCTCTCCTTCCTTTGCTGATGATCTGTAAATGGATGTGTTTGATCCACTCTCCCCTGTGTCCCAAAGGATTGTTCCTTCTGTAAAGATACTGACCTGTTATATTGATGTAAGGACATTTCTGTACAAATTAAATTAATTTCATGACTTAAATCCTGACCCCTGGCAACTTGATCAGACAATAACTGATATAATTTTCTCCTAAGCTCTAAATATTTAGCATTAATTGATGCAGCCTGAGTCTTAGCCGTAAACTGAAAATACTGTGTAAGACACTGTTTGACGTCTTCCCGCCACTGACTAAGCTCTCCCTCATATAAAATTGTAGTGGAGCGTTTATCAGAAATAATCAACCATAAATCATCTTTTACTTCCTGTTTTAACAACAAAGATATATTCAACCTCCAAAAACCCAGCCCAGATTCTCTTGGGGGGGGGATTGCAATGTGAATTCCTATCAACATGTGGTCGGAGGTTTCAATAGGTAATGTACATGTAAAGCAAATGCCAGCCATTTTTTTTTTACAAAAATATAATCTATTCTAGATGATAAAGTTCCTCTATAATAGGTGGAGTTAGCCTTCTTGCATCCCTGCACATATGCATCTTGCAGGCCTGCTTGAGAAAAAATTTTAATTAAGAAAGTTTTATCACAATACTGTTTGCTGCCTGGACGTTTCTGCTGAAAATTAACATTGAAATCTCCCCCCCAAAACAATTTGCCTACTAGTATGCAAGAATGGCTGGATCTTCACCGTCAATTCTGTCCGCTGGGCTTTTGATTGAGGGGAATAAATGTTAATCAAACGACAATGAAAAGAACCCACTTCCACATCCAACAATAGTGCTCTACCAGGCTCTATATCTACTAGCCTGAATACTCGAACATCACATGTCATAAAAACAATTCCCACTCTACAACATAAGTCTGGCCCAATAGACCAATAGGAAGGTCCCCATATCCATTCCTTCTTGGCTATATTTATATCTAACATTGTGTGAAATCTAGTATCCTGTAAAAAAACTATCTCATACTGCAAATGTTGTATAATTGAAAAGTAGTAGCTCGTCTAACAGGTGATTTCAGACTATTGGCATTTAAACTTGCCAATTTAATATTAACAGGCTCAGGGTGGGATTTTTTCAATTTAACACTAGACCTTGTCCATCTAGTGGATAACTCAGGTGGGTCAGATGGTTTACCACCAACTTGGCTATTGTCCTTCTCCTTGTGAGGGAAGAGGTTCTGAAGCCTGGTCCATAGGTTGCTCTTCTTCAACTCTATTACCCCAGGAAGAGAACATTGAAAAACAGTTTGAAAGAGGCAACAGGGACAATGACATTTGATTTGTAAATGCTTCAGAGTCACCTTCTATAGTTATATCAGAAATCAGAGGGTCTTCCGTTCCTTGAAGTTGACATAAAACAGAGTCTGTATCACTACCATTACCGGAAGTGAAACTGGTACTGAATTGTGTGGGAATTACTCCACAGATCTTCTGCTGCTTTTTGTAACCATCACAGCACAATTTTGGGGGGGGCAAAGAGTCTTCGGTTTCCCTTGTTGGTTTAGAAACCTCAGAAGCCTGCAACTCTCCCACTACTTTAGAAGTGGGGAAAGTGTTAACTCCTGTGGGTCTAGACAACAGAGGAACAGACCTAGGTAATCCCCAAAACCTCCACCCCTTCCTCTACCCCTTCTCCTGGCAGGCATTGAAAAATCTATACCAGCTTCCTCCAGGCCTGGTGGCGCTGAGGGTTGAGGCGCTGGATGCCACACCTCGCGCCACACCGGCGACCTGGGTTCAGGAACAGACTCAGGTCGGTGGGGGTCAGCTGGGGGAGGGAGGATTGAGCATCCCAATGGATGCCTCTCCTCGGGTGGGATACCAGGGTGCATATGCACCGACACCCTAAGAGAGCCAATGGGAACACGGGCTCTCGAGGGACTGGCTGCTCCATTCACAGAGTCGGGGGGGGACGCTGTCAGACGCTTGAGAGAGATGTGCGTCAGCATGTTGCCTCTCTGGACAAGTACGTCCTCGCGCTGGTGTCCCAGGGGTGGGGTTGAGGGGAGCACAGAAAAATGGATAAGCCCCTCGGTGGTCCTAGATGAAGACGGCTCCACCCAAAACCACCAATTCCAGGACAGACCTCGCTGTGCAGATAGGAGGGAAGAAAGAAGCACCTAGGGGCAGATCCTGGAGCAGTGGCACAGAAGGGAATGAGTAGTCCGAAGGAGTGGACACCGAGGTAGGGAGGTGGATAAATAAAGAGTAGAAAAAAAAATCTATACCAGCTTCCTCATTCCGAGAAAAGGAATGCCTGGCCCATGAGAGCAAAATGTCATGATCAGAGGCCTCCTCTGAATTTCAAGCAGCCCAAGGGCAGTCCTGAAAAGCATGTTCATCATCCCCACAATGATTACACACGGGGGAAGCTGAACACTGCATTGCTGTGTGGCCCAACAATCCACAATGAAAGCATCTAACAGTGTCACAATCAGTGTTTAAATGTGATAAAGATCCACATCGATAACAGCTCTTTGGCTGCCCAGTATAAAAAAGAATTTCTCTATCTCGGCTCAAGAAGAAGGAACTCGGAAGATGTTGAATACCTTGATCTGTTTGGGTCAGTTGAACTCTAAAAGTCCACCCCCTGTCCAGAAACCATTGTCATCCATTATGGGGCAAGGATGATCAAATATGGTACATCATTTCTCCAACCAAAATATTCTATCCTTGATATCCACACCTCATTCCTAAATAGCAACGTAATCATCTTAGTTGGTTTAGTAATGGGTATTGCTAAAAATCTTTCCATTCAGCAGCATCTTTTACCCCATAATATAACCTCCAGAATTTGTCAAGTGAAGCCATAGTACAAAACTAATGTCGACATATGATCACCTGGTGCATGAATGAACGTATACACCTCAGCAGGTGTAAATCCCACAGAGTCCATTAATAGCATTTTGCCTACCCACAATCTATCAGGTGTAATTGGGGCTAAACCTTTATACCTAAGGTGCACCAAAATCTCCTTTTTCAGCAGTGATTGGTGTTTATAATAAGCCTGCATAGGTTGTATGGTGCTTTACCACCTAGAGGTACTCCGGTTGTTTTCTTGTTTCTGTGACATTACCTGCAGACTCCTACCCTATCCCCATAATGTCTTGTTCATTTTGTGCAATGCAGTCCCCACTCATAACATTAGGCAAAGCAGAATCCCTGCCCAGAGACTCCTCAAGCACTCCACCATCTCCTTGGATCACTCGAGGCTCGGGCCTGATCCAGCTAGTGTTACATTCCTCGCTTACACCCAAAGCCCGCTCTGGTGGAGAAAGTTCACCTGCCTTTTTAACATCACCATCAGTGGGCACAAGAACAGGTATCAAGTTAATATTGTCTGTTTCTTTAGGGGAACCAGGGATAGGAATAACAGGATCTGGTAGCCACTGCCCATCGGTAAAAACCAAGCCTGCCCCATGGAGCGCCTTACCAGAAGTCCAATCTGACAGAGTGCCCTCAAAACAAACATCCTGAAACATATTCTCCTCACTCGGTTGGTCTGGAATGTTGTTAGACTCCAGTTTAGGTAAAGGTTCTGAGCCCTACCCCAGGCAAACGTTTCCTTACTTCCTGTTGAGGGCTAGCCATAGACCACTTTCTTTTTTTTGTTTTCTTCCTCAAGTTGTGACTTTCCTTTTAAAGACTCCTGTTCCGCCACTGACAACATCAACAAAAGCTGTTGTTTTTTCTTGTTTATTTCTTCCCATAGCAATGCCTCATCTTCAGCAATATCCTCTTCTACGTTTTGTTTGGAAGCCGGCATAACAACCTGAGGATCCATAGCAACCATACTTTCCACATTCAAATCAGATAATTCCAAAGCCTCCAGCAGTCCAGACTCCATAAGTCCCACAGCATGTCCTACACCTTCCATGTCCAGAATCAAACTGAGATCCTCCTACCTTCCTGCAGAGTGGCAGCACCCCCTGCAAAGAGTAGGGGAATTTTTTTATTGAAAACTGAAAACAAAATATACAAAATCGTATGACTGTATACAAAAGCACAAGAAAAGAATTCAAAAACAGAAATAAGTATTACAGCATACATGGATCACAAAACAAAAACAATCCACATGGACACATAACCCCCATCCCATTCCCACTAAAAGAGTAGGGGAAGTTGCATTGAAAACAAATCATTCTAAAACATATTGCATCATACAAAAACAAAAGGAAGGAGGTCAAAAAACAGAAATAAGTACTATAGCATACATGAACTACAAACATAAATAACCCGTAGTTGTACCGAACCCCCATCCCATCCCCACTATAAGAGTAGGGGAATTGTCCAGTAAAAACTTAAGATAAAATATACAAAAGTGTATGGCATCATACAAAACCATAATAAATGAAATAAAAAACAAAAATAAGTATTACAGCATACATGAATAACAAGCAGTAAGAATCCATATTAGTTTATAACTCCCATCCCTTTCCCACTAAAAGGGTAGGGGAGTATTGCTTTGTATACAAACATTGCAGGAACAGTAGTACATCATACAAAATTAACAATGAAGAAAAGCAAAGAAAACACAAAAAAGTATTGCATCACTAGGAAAAAATCGAGGAAAAGAAGTCCCAATAGCGTTGAAAAACTGTAGGCAATACAGAGGTTTTCTCAGAATTATAAACAGCTTGTAAGTCCTGTAAAATCTGAGTGACAATCTGACTAGGAATACACACCTTCTGTTGTAATAAAAATGCACATCTGGCCTGCCACAAATAGAAGCGACAAAATGCAAAAATTAAACGTAAAGTGCTAGGATGATAATGAACCAAAGTAGGGGGATAAATACCATAAATCAAAATATTATATGTGAGAAAAGGAAGGGCCTTTTCCTTCCACTTATGGAGGAGAAGGATCCATACCGGTTGTGAATAGGGACAATCAAGAAAGAAATGTATCATGGTCTCTGCAATGGAAAGGCACGTATCCTGGGGACTAGTCCTTTCTTCATGAGCCTTATGCTTCATATTACCATGAACACCTAGTCTGTCATGACAAGAAAGCCAGGTTACATCCCAAACCCTTTGGGGAATTCATGGATCAGTCAGTTGGCGAAAAACTCTAGAGGAGTCCAGTTGAACCCCAAGGGAATCACGTAGCACTGGAAGGTCCAAAAAGGATGTTCCCAAAACAGACTGATATAAGTGCTTCCTTGAGGAAGACAGAATCACTGTAGGGGTCAGAGGCCACTGACAGATTTTTAAAAAAGTGAGGATGATAAAATAGGGGAGCTTAAACTTGTGAAAATTCTGAGGAATTTCCAAAGGGGGGAGACACCAGGTAGTGCACAATGGAGCAGTATGATGATGAAGAAGAGAAATCCAGAAGACTGGGGGGGTGTTCAATAGTTAGGGAATAGCAGTCTTAATAAACAAACAGTGGAAAAACACCAAGGGGTTCAACATCCGAACCCCACCATGGCAATAATCAAGATATGTGTAAGAATGTTTCGCCGGATTTAAACGGCAGCCCCAGAATCCCTGAAAGAAAACATTATAAAAGTGAGCCTCCAAGGAAAAGGGGACCGGAAAAACCAAAGCCACATGAAGAAATAAAGGAAGAACTAAAGTTTTCAACAACAAAACATGCTTTCTCTTTGCAATGCTATGACCCTTCCAGGATGCAACCAAATGAAAGGCCTTGTCCAAAACAACAGTCCAATTTGAGTGGGCATCATCAGGGGAGCCAAAGGTCAATCCTAAAACTTAACCAGGGAAAATTGTACAGGTACTCCCACAATGTAGCGAAGTGAATGTGGGGGTGGTGAATCGGAGGTACAATGATGAACTTTATTATAATTAGCTTAAAACCAGACACAGGTTCTAAATCTATAAAGGAGGAGTAAGTCTGCCTTTGTAGGCAAAGGTGGTGAGAATGCAGAGATTGGCCCAGAAGCCAATACTGTAGAGACAGAGAACCCAGAAGGAAAGGACAAATGAGGGATCGATGGGTGGCATAACAGTCTAAGAAGTAATGGATCTATATGAAAAGCATAAAGAAGAGGACTGAGAGGGCAGCCCTGCTGAACCCCGGTACGACTCAAAAAGGGGGGCATGAGGCGCCATTGATGCAAGGATGGATCCAGGCAGTGGAATAGAGTAATCTAATCCATTAAATAAAGCACTACGGAATACTGTAATCAGACAAGACTTGAAAGAGGTAGTCATGATTCACTCTATCAAACACCTTCTCCTGATCCAGTGAGAGAAGAAGTGAAGGAGAAGAAGAGCTAAAGGCAGCGACATCTCTAAGCAGGGGGAAGATTGGAAACAATAGTGTGGTGAGGAACAGAACAGGTCTTTACTTCTGAAATGACATGGGATGCAACAGGAAGAAGACAGTGAAGCAGGATGGATGTAAAAATCTTATAGTCCACATTCAGGAGACTCAAAGGCCTCCAATTCCGTATGTCTGACCTATCTCCTTTCTTAAACAACAGAAACACGACTGCATCTGAAAAATTCCAAGGAATAGAATGAGTAGCAATGACAGTATTAAAGAGCAAAGTAAGAATGGGTGAAAAAATATCTGAAAAAGCTTGATAAAGTTCAGCAGTAAGGCCGTCCTGCCCTGGAGAAGTACATCGCTTTTATTTCTTAATAGCCGCCTGCACCTCCAACAAGGAAATCGGGGCCGCCAACTTGGTGTAAAGATCAAGAGGAGGAGAAGGGGTCAGGAAATCAAAAAAAAGGAAGCAGCAGCGGATGTAGCCACTGAAGGAGTCCCAAAAACACTGGCTAAATGGGAGAGACCTTTAGCTGGAGAGATGTTACAGAATCATAAACCTTAGAAGAGTCAGGGTCAATAAGATGTTCAATGTGCATGGCTGCCACCCTGTCAGAACAGCGCTTGTATATATCAAAGGAGGCCTTAGACGAGTGGGTGCCACAAGTAGCCTCAAGACGCAATGAGCGTGCCCTGTTATATTGATACTCTTCCATGCGCGGGTCTTCAAGGAAGCAATAAGGGGGGAGCAGTCTTGTGCCATCTCAGCAGCCCTAGAGATTACATCCTGTAAATGTTGCCGCAATAACAAATACTGACGAAAAGAGGAAACATATTTACTCCTTGCATACCTAAGAAAAAAAGCATTTACGATCCAATTTGGTATCATCCCACCAATGTAAAGGGGAGGTGTAAGCATCCAGAATTGAAATTTGGGCTAACAGAAATTCCCGACAGTCTCGAATAATGCTGACATCAGACAATAGGGAGCTATTCAACTTCCAGCATGAAGAAACAAGAAGAGGATGAGAAGTCAGAGAAGGAAAACAAAGCAACGAGATGGCCACGTGATCCAAGGTCTAGCAAGGAATAACCTTCACCTGTTGTACCATGACATTCTGGGAGAGAAAGATAAAGTCAATACGGTGGCTAAAAGGCCCTATGATAGGTCACTGTTCCCTTGGGATGCACCTCACAATAACAGTCCTTAAGAGAGGTGTCCTTGAGAATAGTGACGTAATGCAGTAGAGTCCCTGAAAAGCTTGTGTGGAGCCTCTCTGTCAGCCAGAGTGAGACCGCGAATTGAAGTCTCCTCCCACATAAAGATGTCTAGAGGTGTAACAAGGCTGCAACAACCAAAATAAGTCAGAACGAGCAGCAATACCTGAGGTGCATAAACATTCAGAATCCTGAGCTGCAGGCAATGGAAAATGCAATCAAGCAGGCGGCCAGGACAGTATCAACCTGTCTCATAACAGTACAGTCAAAACCAGAAAACAAAATACCCAACCCATCACATTTATCTCACCAGAAGACCAGTAGGAAGGGCCTCTAGTCCAGCCTGCAGAAGCCTGGGTCAGCTCATCACGAGTCTTCCGCCTAGTATCCTGAAGTAAGTAGAAATCTGAGAGATCCAAAAGATACTGTAGAGAAGCCAGAAGTTTTCTATGGATTTCATGCTGCACACATTAAGTGTGAGGCAGCGAAGACCCAAACCCACAGGCATAAGAAGAAAGAAAAAGACTGAAACCAGCAGAAAACATGAAGAATTAGGCAAAGAGGCATCAGGTAACCGCCAATTGCCACCTGGTGTCAGATGTAGTTGAAGGGATTTGCTGGGAATCAGAAGAGTAGTCTAAATGGAGGGAAGAGGCCTGTGAAGATTCAGAGTCATTTTCCTTGTCCATTATATCACTCCACTGCTTCCTTTGGTCAGGGCTTAATAGCGATTCCTGGTCAAAATGGATTGTCTGGGGAAGGGCTGAGAGCCTTACGCTACCTTTGATTTAACCTTTTTCCTAAGAAACCTCGTCAGAGGGTCCAAAGCAGGAGAGGAGGGTGGCATGGGATCGGAGGGCAACAACCCCAGGCGCTGGGTCCGTGCAGGGAGGGTCAGGTCTTGTAATACAGGATCTGCCACTGGAAGAGTGGGAAGAGCAGAGGAAGATCGCCGCTGGGGGTACTACGTCCTGGCTGCTCCTTCATGCTGGTGAAGAACCTGAGTCTGAGAGTCCGTGATAAGGGCTACCTGATCCTGAGGGGGACAGTCCAACTGATTATGGTCAGCCCATGGACATTGATGTTAAGTATGGCCAGTCTCATCACAGAGATTACACCTCCGGGGGTTAGGGCAACCAAAACTCACATGACCATAGGCCAAGCAAATAGTGCACCATGGCTCATTGCAGGTATGGCTCAAATGCGTCAGAGAACCGCATTTATGGCAGGTGCGGGGTTGACTGGGATAAAAACACAAACCTCTATCCCTACCTATATAAAAACTACCTGGCAAATGAGCTATACCCCTGTCATTCTGCTTCAATTGCACCTTAGTCTTCCAACCCCCTGTCCAGACAAGGTCCTCGTCCAAAATAGGATGAGGAGCCTTGAGAATGTCGCAGTGCTGCTTAAGCCAGTATTGAACATCCCCTATGCTCACTCCTTCATTACGAAAAAGAAGAGTAATCAATTTCACTGTAGGTTTAGTAAGAGGAATGAGCATAAAGGGGGTCCATAAAGGCTGTGACTTCACCACATCATATTTAATCCAAAATGTTTCTGGAGTAGAGACATTCTTAAGACTTAAATCATAAACTGATTCCCCTTTAACATGTATGAAAGCAAACAATTCACTTGCCGAAATACCCATAGAGTCACGCAACAGGGAATGCAGAACAGTTTTTCTATCAGGTGCAGTAGAGAGGTCACCAAAATATTTCAGACTAACTGCATTCCTACATCGGGCTGGTTTGCCCAAGTTCTGAAACAAGTCACTAAGGTGAAAGGGACGGTCAGTCAAATCCTCACCCGTACTTAGTGTAGGCAAAGAAAGGTTATCCAAGTGGGGAATAGGATCAGCTGTCGAGGAAGAGAGTACTGCCAGTGGAGGATGCGGTACTGAATCAGAATCCTTAGCTTGCATAGGGCCCGGAGTTTCAGCAGATGGTTGGCCAACAGCAGAAATCTGTGTCGAAGTGGAAGGGCGTAGGTGCAATGAAGCCGGTGAGGATGAATGAGGGAAGGAAGTGGATTTAGTGACTGTTGGGGACTATGTTGCCCGTATAATGTCCTGTGTGCCCATTTCCGGGAAAGAAGACCAGGGTGCACCAGAGGCAGTTGGAGTCCAACCATGGCACGTGAGCGGGAAGCAGGACCACGCAGAGTCTGGGAATGAAGTACTGTGGTATTCAGAGAGGATAGCTTGCCTGCAGTAGCTGAAGTGGTACAGGTAGGAGCTGTAAGGAAGTCCTGTTGATGTGCGATAGCTCAGAGTGTAATTCAACCTGGTCAGAAATAGTAGGCAGGGCGGAGTGGAGTGTGTTGTCCTCCTGCACAAAGCGCCTTAAGAAAGAACGATTTTGTTCATACAACAGTCTCAAATGTGATGGAGACATAGTGTGAGTACTGGTCCCAAGAACTGTAGGAGAATGCTGGTCCAAAATCTGGGTGGTAGTTCCAAAATCAGGAGGAGAATCAGGAGGTGTACGAACAACTAGGTGTGGCACAGAGTCTGGTTGATTATTACTGCAATCACTAGGCAAACCAATAGGCATAGCAGGCTGGAGATCTGGAGCAGAACCATAAAACAGAGAGTTGCATCACCCCCACCTCCTCCAGGGTCTGGGATGGCAGCCATCTTAGTCCCGCAGGAAAAAGTGTCCCCCCTGCTCACAGGAAGCAAGAGTAGGAGAATTTCTCCGGTGTCCTGGCCAAATTTCACTCATTCACTAAAAATACCACCAACAGCTTTATCTGGTTCAAGGTCAGTTGGCATTCATCTGTATCCCCCTCCCCCGGGTCGTACCTGAAAATAGGCAGGATTTTTCTAGTCAACAAAAACTAAATAAAATTAAAAAAAATGCAGGTCCCGAAGGAACCTGCATGAATGAGGATAGCATTATACTAACTCAAAAAGTAAGGAAATTCTTTCAAAAAAAACTTTGTTAATGCATCATTTTGGTTCAGATTAAAGCAGCAAAAGTAATGAAATGTGGTGTCAGGATTCCAAGCCCTAACACCCCACCCCACCCTGTATGCAGCAAAAGGAAAAACTATTATGGTATCACATCTCCTGAGTCTTCAAAAATCAGGCCTGGGGTGTTCCTTGGGGTTGTCAACCCTAACACTCACCTCATTCTCATACAGTCTGCACATCTCAGCGTCTTTTTCTGATAGAATGATGTGAGTGTTAGGAATGACAACCCCAAAGAACACCCCCAGGCCTGATTTGCGAAGACTCAGTTGAGGTGAACTCTAATGACTTTCCTTTTGCTGCCTGCAGGGTGGGCTGTTAAGATTGGAAACCCTAACACCACATTTCCCTACTTTTGTCACTTTAATTTGAACCCTAACTGGTGTATTATTGAAATTTGTTTTGCAAAGAATATATACATAGGGGATACATGATGGGAAGGAGTGTGATAAGTGAAATATTTTCATAAGTGAACAGTGACCTCTGGATACTTACGAGTGCCAAAGGCATGAGTGAAAGTATCCAGAGGTCACTGTTCACGAGTGAAAACATTTCACATATCACATGATCTGCACATCAAGTGTGCGGTGTATACACTAGGCTTTTCTAAATGGTTCTGTGTTGCTTTCAAACGGTGTGCAAGATAGAAAAACGTCTTCCACATTCATTGGTTTTGTTTTCTTCTGTAAGGAGAATTTATCTATTCTTCCAGTATAGTTCAGCTGTATCAAAGTATGTTTGTTGCTTTGAGTCTGCCTGGTTTGATGTTTTAGCAGTCAGTGCTCTTTCTTTTTTTTCTTCTAGTAGGAACTTTAGAGATCTTCTCAGCATGTGTCTGTGAGACTGAATGCAGTAAACCTGTTATTGGGGCTTCAGGTACTTGAAGGTGAATGTCATTTGTTTTAATGAGTGGCAACAAGTTGCAGCACTGAGGAGAGTTAATGGGCTTGTTCAGACATCACCACATTGAGAATAAATGCTGGTGAGGTAAGCAGTATGTTTAAACAGCATTTATCATCACTGTGTTAGCCTGGGCTTGCATTTATCTCACTGTGGTAGTAATACATGATTTTATCAGTGAAAAATATAACTCACCCTATTAGATAAATATGTATGATATATATATATATATATATATATATATACTGCATACACAGAAGCTGACTTCTGTCATCGAGTTAGTGCTTAGAATATTAATTATGTTTGCTTGGCATCACATAAAGAAACATTTATTTTCAACAGGAGAGAAGTGGGTTTTGGAGGTGTGGCACTGTGGGGCCAATGGCCCCAGTGCCTTTTGACGCTTGGCCTCGCTTTCCTAATGGCAGTGGCATGCTGCTGCTGACACTAGTTCAGCCAGCATGCCACCACCTTGAAATGTTTTCAGCACACGCAATCAGGGGCCGCCTCATCATTGCAGCATCAGTCATTCCACTGGAATGAGGGAGCGACCCGTCATTGCAGGGTGGTACCTTGCCATCCGCATGCTCCCAATCCAGTTCATTTGCCAACAGGGAGCCCAGCCCCTGTCGGCATAATGTCCCCACCCCCAAGTTTCTGTTGTGTGCTGAGGGGGTGCCCAATCCCCCTTGGCATAATGTGCCCCCAAACAGTCTTTCTTTACTGATGGGGCGCCCAGTCCCCATCAGCTTCAGTCCCCTTCCCAGTTCAATATGCTGATGGGGAACCCACTCCCCATCAGCATAATGTCCCCCCCATTGTTATCTGCAGGGAGGTGCCCAATCCCCTCGGCTCTTCCCTTTCGGTATGTGCTTTGACAGGGGTGCCCAATCCCCCGTTGGCTACAGCCTCCCCAAATACTCAGGTGGCTTGCTCAGGGAGCCCACCCAGTGTAGCAATTGTCCTTGAAAAAACAAATAGTCCTGCAATTTTTTTTTTTTTTACCTTCAACAGAAAACAGTCCCTCAGTGACTATTTGGCCCTCCCCAACCCACACCACCCTCTGCTCACCCTGCCTCATCATACCCCCTCACCCCATACTTACCTCTGGAGCCCAGCGCAACGATCTTCGTGGACCGGGAACACGTCTGCACTCTTCAAAGCCAACCGCAAACTGAAGAAATGCCAGTAAGCTGTATAATGGCATAAATAGGGTTTTTCAACCTTGCATATCTCTGCATTTTTGGGAATTTTAGCACCAAACTTTCAACATGGGGTTGTTGGGACCTCTCCTTATGAACTCAACCACTGTCATGGCATTATTCAGTCCTGAAAGGTGATTTCACGGTCACTAAGTGGAATCACCTTTTGGGACAGATTAATGAAACGACAGTGCCAGTGTTCATGAGGTGGGCTCTCAAAAAGTCTATGTTTCAAATATGGTGAAAAAAATTCAAACAATGACTGTTTTACGAGCATGCATTGCGCAGTTTCCACACACGCTCATAATTTCACGAATTTGTAATATATTCATTCCAGATTTTCAACATTAGCAGTTTTCCACACCTCCTTATGAACAGTATAGCTGTCATTTTACACATCTTGACTGAAATGTGTTTTCGCACTTCTGGCATAGAATAGCACGGTCCCTGTGGGAAATCAGTTTTTGGGACAGATTAAGAAAATGTTAGTGACACTGTTCATTAGCAGAGGTCCTAAAATGCCTATGTTGAAAATTTGGTGATGAAAGTCCATAAAATGACTGTGTTACAAGTGTGCATCGCACAGTTTCCACACACCCTTGTAACTTTTCGCACATTTGTAAAAATTTTCATGCTACATTTTCAACATTGGCATTTTTTCACACCTCCTTATGAACAGTACAGCTGTCATTTTTCACATCCTGGCCGAAATGTGTTTTCACACTCCTGGTGCAGAATAGCACCGTCGCTGTGGGAAATCAGTGTTTGGGACAGATTAAGATCGAGTGAGCGAGAGAGGGGGAGCGAACAAGCTCAACTGAGCTCTATCAGGACTGCTGCAGATTTCTTTGTGGGCAGAAAAAGGTACTAACACAGGCAGGAGCCCAGTACAAAAGGGTAGTCTGCAGCGCTGGGAGAAACAGAACGAGTGAGTGAGAGAGGGGGAGTGAGCAAGCTCAATGGAGCTCTGTCAGAACTACTGCAGATTTCTTTTTTGGGCAGAAAAAGGTGCCAACACAGGAAGGAGTCCCGTACAAAAGGGCAGCCTGCAGCATTGGGGGAAACAGATTGAGTGAGTGAGGGAATAGGAGTGAGTGAGCTCAATGGAGCTCTGTTAGGACTGCAATGGATTTCTTTGTGGGCAGAAAAAGGCACCAGTGCAGGCAGGGTCCAGTACAGAGGGCAGTCTGCAGCGCGGGAGAAACAGAACAAGAGGGTGAGAGGGGTGAGCAAGCTCAACAGAGCTCTGTCGGGATTGCTGTGGATCTCTTTGTGGGCAGAAAAAGGCACCAACGCAGGCAGGAACCCAGTACAAAAGGGCAGCCTGCAACACCAGGAGAAGCAGAATGAGCAAGTGAGAGAGGGGGAGTGAGTGAGCTCAACGGAGCTCTGCCAGGACTTTAGAGTTGCCCACCCTCCCGCACAGTGTCCCCTCTGGTCTTATATTACAGCAGGGTCTCTGGAGTGGAGACAAAGCAATGACTGGATACTTTTAGGATTGCTGTAATAATACAGATTTAGTTGTTCTGTTTATTTCTCTAACTGAGCTAAGTACTGAGCTATACTGTTAGGATTGCTGTAATAATGCAAATTTATTTGTTCTGTTTATTTCTCTAACTGAGCTGAGTAATACTTGGAGTGCAATAGGATTTCTAACTGGGCTAAGTAAAACTATATGAGCGCGGTGAGAATAAAAAGTATGGTAGCTAAATGTGAAAAATGGACAAGGAGGCTTTATGATTATTACAGTAATACAGTATCTAACAGATGAGATATGAGACTGAATTAACCCAGTCGGCAAGGGGGCAGTAGGAGGACTAGTGTGGGGGGACCAGGAATTTGAGAAAATAGGGGCCTAACAGTTGAAGTAGAGTACAGAAACTGGGAGTAAGAGCCCATAACATGAGATGGGGGCCCAAAATAGGGCAGGTGCCACATGTCAATAGGGCGGGCATCTTTGGAAGGGTGGTGGAGTGTACAGGGTGTGGGTCTGCCATGATCCTGGACTGGCCTTGGAGGATGGGAGGTGTATGATCTGTAGACGACTGGCTAGTTTGAGGGAGGAACTGTGGAGGTTATGGAGGAGTGTAAGTGGCAGGGCAGATGAGTATGGTAGGCATCCTAACTGGGGAGAATAGGGGTGGCAAGGGGGACAGAGGAAGAACAACTAGGTACTAAACTGAACCCAGTATCACAGGCACTAGCAGAAAAAGAGGAGACGGGAGGGGTGCCTGCCTGAGGTGAGGGGAGACCTCCTGATGGGGAGGAAGAGACCACGAGGAGTACCAGGGGAGAGCAAATGGCTGCGGGTAGGGAGGACCAGGGTGGGACCAGAGGTTTGCAGGAGCGGAACAAGTAGTAGGGGAACCGATAGGGGAAGAGATGTAGGAGGGTATCGACTAGGAATAGATTCAAGCCTCTGCTATGGGAGGGGGAGCAGGAACATGCTGAAGAGGGGAGGACAAGCAGGGCATGAGAGGGATGGCAACAGGTAGGAGAAGAGATAGCGAGGATGAAAGGGTAGAAGGGGAGCTAGTAAGGAAAGGGGGTGGTGACTGGAGGAGAGAAGGCTATGGGAAGGGGGAAGGATGGGAGGGGCATCACTATTGGGGTGGAAGAGAATGGGGGCTGTTAATTGACAACAGCAGGGATAGGAGAGGGGTTGGAAATCAGCAGGGGAGGAGGGGAGGTCAACATGGGAAGTCCAGTAGGAAGTAGTCAGGCTGGGAAGGGGTTCAAGAGGGATGGGAGAAATAAGGCAGAGAAAAGGGGTGAGGCAGATGTAGGGGATACTGATACAGAAGTCACAAGGGTACAGCTGGTGGGGGTAAGAGGTATGGAAGAACGAATACTGGAGTGGTGGAAGGGGCATTAGAAGGGAAAGGGGATAAGGGATGGGGGTACTCATCCTGGGGGATTCTAAACTGAAAGGGGTGAGATGGGGCAGAAGGGGGGAAGGCACAGCCGTATTTGGGTTGAAGCTATCCCCAGGTCAACTGCAGGAGGGGCAGGGTAGGCACTGCTCAAGTGTGCAGCAAGGGGAGGAAGAAACCTCATTTAGTGTTGCATGTGGGTACAAACGACTTGGCGCGGAAGACTGTGGAAGTAGTGAGGGGGAGGTTCAAGTAGTTGGGCAGGCAGTGTGAGGGGGTGAGGGAATCGGTGGCATTCTCGGAGGTACTCCCGGTACAATGTGCAAGCATGGGAAGGAAGGGTAGGATTGAGGAGTTCAACGAGTGGCTGAGGGATTGCTGCCACACCAAAAATTATGGGTTAGTGATTAACTGGGGTAGGGTCTGGAGGAATAGTGATTTGCACGCAGGGGGCAGGCTACACGAGCAGGAAGGGGAAGAGAGTATTAAAGGCTGGATTAGAGGGGTATATCTCTACTAAGGTGGATTTAAACTAGTGGGGGGGTGGCCAAAAGACTGAGGTTGGTAGAAAGGTCTGGACAGGGGAGCCTAATGAGCTCACCCCTCTAGATATAGGTAAAGGCGGAGGCGTTGTAACCCTGGGAGGGGGCGGGCAGGGTGGTCTGAGTGTAATACAGAAGGCACCACCACCCGGCAAGAATAAGGAGGAGAAAGGGTGCGGACTACCAGGAGGTGGGACACAGGCCAAGGAGGAGAAGAGTGAGGAAAAGGAGGGGTACGGGTGGAAGGTAGTCTCCCTCAACGCAAGAAGCCTGGGGAACAAAATTGCAGCGCTTCAGGTGCTCCTTTCAAAGGGGAAGGTGGACATTGCTGCAGTGACAGAGACTTGGGCCACAGAGTACCATGATTGGGACTTGGCAATCCCAGAATATAGGATATACAGGAGGGACCGGGTAGTTGGAAGGGGGGGGTTGCACTCTATGTGAGGGAAGGGATTAAATGCATAAGAGATGAGGGAGAAGAGGAGAGGACAGAGGCACTTTGGGTGCAGCTCCTGAACCCAAGGGCAGAAAGCTGAGACTGGAGTGGTGTACAGACACCGGCCCGATCCAGGGACCTGGATGGGGCATTGGCAGAGCAGATAAGGAGGGTGTGTAAAAGGGCGGTGTGGTGAAAGTGGGGATTTTAACCTACCATGGGTTGACTGGAGCACCCCCACTAGCAGTACCAGAGAGCAGGTGCTCCTTGATGCATTGCAGGATAGCCCCTGACACACTGGTAAGGGGCCTACAAGGCCTGGTAGCATTCTAGACCTAATACTGGCAAATGGGGAGGCAGTGAAGGAGGTAAGGGTGGAGGACCCACTAGCAGGTAGCGACCACCAAACAGTGTGGCTCATTGTCACAATGGGCAGGGAGACAGGAGGCACAAGCACTAAGGTGGTGGACTTTTATTAGGGTGGACTTTGGGAGGATGGGAGCAATACTGCAAGAGAGATTCCAGGGTGTAAGACCGGGGATGGATGCAGGACAAAAGTGGGGCATCATAAAGACTGGGCTAACAGAAGCCACAGTAGCTCACCAGAGGCCAGGAGTAAAAGTGCAGAGCCAAGAAACCATGCTGGCTGAAAAGGAAGTGCTGCAAGGGTGAGGGCAAAGATGGCTCTATACCGGAAGTACAGCAGAACAGGGAAGGGAGAGAATAAGGAGGCTTGGAATTGGTCAAGGAGGTTGCCAGGAGGGTGAAAAAGCTAAGGCCTCCAGGCAATTAAGGTCCAGACAGGGCACAAAGGGAGGGAAAAGGACTTTTAGGTATGTTAGGCAAAGGAGGAAGTGCAAGGAACATATTGTGAGGATGAAGCGGGGAGGGATTGGGTGAAAGGGGAGGAGCAAGTGAAAATTTAAATGAGTACTTCTGCTCTGTTTTCACTAAGGAGAGGGATGGTCCACTACCAGAATGGGCTGGAGGGTGGGGAAAGGGGAGGAGGTGAAGGACAAAGTGATCACAGGAAGTAGGGTGCTAGAGGGGCTGAGGGCAGTAAGGTTGGACAAGGCACCAAGTCCAGATGGCATCCACCCCAGGGTGCTGAAGGAGATGGAACTATTGGCTGAGCCACTGGCAGATCTGTTCAACACCTACCTGAAATGGGGTCAAACCCCAGGACTGGAGGGTGGCCCATGGTGCCCATACAAGAGTGAGGCCTAGAGAGAAGCCTGAAATTATCATCCGGTAGCTCTCATATCCATAGTGGGTAAGCTTATGGAGATGATACTGAAAGGGAGGCTGATAGCATTAGTAGAGAGTAATGGCCTCCAAGATGGGCAGCAACATGGGTTCATCTCAGGGAGGTCTTGTCAAACCAACCTAAAAGAGTTTTATGACTGGGTGACAAGGGAGTTGGACAGGGGCCATGCGGTACATGTCCTGTACTTGGACTTCAGTAAGGCCTTTGATACAGTGCTTCATGGGAGACTGGGGGAGAAGCTGACAGCAGTAGGGGGTGGGAAAAAGCTGACTAACTGGATAGAGAACTGGTTACAGGGGAGGGTGCAGAGTGTGGTGGTTGTGGGGAGCTCTCAGCACCCAGAGCAGTCTAGTGGGGTGCCGCGGGGGTCATTGCTGGGCCCGGTGCTATTTGGGCTCTTTATCTCTGATATAGCACATGGAGTGGGAGCAGTGTTAATCTGTTTGCAGATTATACCAAATTAGGGCAGTGTGGACTAAGAGGATGGATGGAAAAATGCAGGGGGACCTAACCAAACTACAGACATGGTCAGTGGAGTGGCAGCTAGGATTCAACACAAAGAAGTGTAAGGTGATGCACTTCAGGGCTAAGAACCAGAAGAGGACTATTGGTTGAGGATCACAGAGGAGGAGAAAGACCTAGGGTGTTGGTAACTAGGAACATGAACAACTCTGCCCAGCACAGGACAGCAGCAGTGAAAGCAAACAGGATGCTGCGGTGCACTCAAGGGGTTCTCATCCAGACACAGGGATGTGACCCTACCTCTCTAGAGATCATTGGTCAGACTGCACCTGCAGTACTGTGTGCAATACTGGAGGTCATACCTGGAGGAGAGATATAATTCTGGTTAAAAAGGAGGGCAACAAATGTTAAAGGGATGGAAGGAAAGCAATATGAAGTTAGGCTGAAGGAGCTGAACATGTACACACTGGAGAGAGGAGGGATGGGGGATATGATTGAAGCGTTTAAATACCTGAAGGTGAATAAACCTAGCACCGAGGAGGTGTTTAAACTGAGGAGTGGAAGAGAGACGAGGGGCACGGACTAAGGTTGGAAGGGGACTTTCAAGAGGGAAATGAGGAGGCACTACTTCTGAGGGTGGTGTCTAGTTGGAATGCGCCTCCAGAGGGGTGGTAACATGTTGACAGTCAATAGCTTTAAGAAGGAGTGGATAAAGCAAGAGGAAGAGTCAGAGAGCAGGGGCTGGGACAAGCGAGGGGGGGAATGGGGGGGAGGCTGGGACAGCTGCAATCTAGGGTGTTAGCTGCACACTCAGGCAGACTTACATAGATCAACTGGTGTGTTCTGTTGGCAGAGTCATAAGTTTGTATGTTTTTTTATTTTATTTATTTAGTTTTTGTTGACCGGGTAAGTGCACTAGACAAATCCTGCCTATTTTCAGGCACGACCCGGGGGAGGGGGGATACAGATGAATGCCAACTGACTTTGAACCAGATTAAGCTGTTGGTGGTATTTTTAGTGAATGAGGGAAATTTGGCCAGGACACCAGGGAAATTCCCTACTCTTTTCGATAAGTGTCATGGGATCTTTAACATCCACCTGAACTACCACCAATCCAGGCAGATGGGACCTCGGTTTAACGCCTCATCTGAAAGACGGCACTCAGAAGTGCAGCACCCTCTCATGCTGCACTACAGTGTCAGTACTGGGATATTAACCCAAGTGCCAGATGTGGGAACTGAACCCACAGCCCTCTGATCTCCCGGCCTCAGAGGCGAGTGTGCTACCTACTGAGCCACATGTTCATATGTTTGTATGTAAAATCGCAGTGACTGTTCATGGGCAGAGGTCCTAAAATGCCTATGTTGAAAATTTGGTGACAAATATCCATAAAATGATTGTGTTACAAGCATGCATTGTGCAATTTCCATGCACCCTCGTAACTTCACAAATGTGTAGTATTTTCACTCCAGATTTTCAAAATTGCCATTTTTTCAGACCTCCTTATGAACAGTACAGCTGTCATTTTTCATATCATGACCCAAATATGCATTTACACGCCTGGTGTAGAATAATGTGGTTGTAGAAATCAATGTTCGGACAGATTAAGAAAATCATAGTGACAGTCTTCATGAGCAGAGGTCACAAAATGCCTATGCTGAAAATTTGGTGAAATAATTCCACTAAATGACTGGGTTACGACATGCTACACAGTTTCCACGTACGCCAGAAGTTTGTGCATTTTAATATTTTCACTACAGATTTTCAACATTGCCATCTCTTCACACTCCCATGAATGGTACAGCTGTCATTCTTCACATCCTGCTTGATCTGTGTTTTCGTACATCTGGCGCACAATGGCACAGTCGCTGTGGAAACTCAAAGTTCGGGACACATTGACAAAATCACAGTGCCACTGTTCATGAGAAGAGGTCCCAAATGCTTTCATGAGGTGGGGGTCACAAAATGGCCATGTTGAAAATTTGTAGTGCAAATACCAACAAATGCCCAGGGCATTAGGGTTTCTAACCATAACGTCCCACCCTGTACAGACTGACAGGCATCAGGGGTGTGCCTTTGGATTGCTGACTGTAATGTTCATGCCATTCCATCCCCACCGCTCCCCACCGCCTTGCAGCCAGTGCAGGCATCGAGATGTGCCTTGGACACTTCGGCCCCAGAATTCACCCCATTCTCCTATACTGCACCCATTTCAGTGTATGTCTTTATGGAGTGGGGTGACTGTAAAGCCGAACACCCCAAGGCACACCTCAACACGTGTTAGTGTCTGCTGGATAGGGTGAAGTGAAATGGCATGAACGTTATGGGTGATAACTCAAAACGCATACCCCAATGCCTGTCCGTCTCTTCAGGGTGAAGGTGGGGTTGGCGTGAAGTTCAGTACATCACTGCCATTCCTATTCTGCATCTCTCTAACTCCTGCATTTCCAATGCTAATACCAGCAAGTAAACATTCGGCATTGACAAATGCTTGTTTTTATGCTTCTAGAAGCTATGCACAGTAGCTGTGACAGTGGGTGATATTCAAAGTTGAGATAAATCAGTGAAGTCCTCTTTATACACACATCCCATATCTCACTACCAACATACTATACCATTGTTAATTGGGGCTTGTGTTGTTCTAGTAACCTTGTCCTCGTAGCTATTCTGAATGTGTCCTCATTTTACTTGCACAGTGGGCAGGGCACATCATGCCATACCCTACCCAGCACAAATCCTACACTACTGACTTCACCAAATAGATTAACCTACTGAACATTTATGTGACACCTCTTTTGATAGTAGGGAGCATCTCTTAGCACTGGCAGAAATCAGCATCGGGTCTGCTGAGATGCAGGAAACATGGAAAACCCTCTGTCACATTATCATAACACTTGTGAAAATGAATGATGGTGGAATCATTCTATATATCACTCCTTGGCAGTTGCCATCAGTACTGAGGCTTAACTCTGTATCAGCACCATTAAAGTGATTCTTAACATGATTTTTCTGCTATTAAATCTTGGTTTTCATTGACCCTGGATAGCACTATAAATTATAAGAAAATCACATCAGATGAATATAAAAGGCATTTAATAAGACTACAGTAAAATGTACTGCAAAAGTTGGTATCAGTTCAGTGCTTTATCAAATCAATACTTTTAAAAATAACCCCAATAATTAACATTTTGATATTATGGAAATGACAATGACAGTATTCATAACTATACATCTAGCATAACTGCTTTCTATCACATTGTTGTTATTGCTAGAACAAGTCTGTTGAGAAGATGATATTTTTATGTTATGTGTTGTCTAAAATGGAAGACATGGCTGTTTAACTAGCACATAATAAAGTTATAAGTTTTTCATTATTATCTAAACTGTATATAGAGAGGATGTCATAAAACTGAAAGCAGTTAGTTGAACTTTGATACCAGGTTCTCTCTCCCTATTACAGAAACCAGTACCCATTTCCTTGGAATGTTGAGATGGCACTGGTGAGCTACTTGGGCCTCAGTGGCCTCTCAAAATGTGGACGTTCTTTAGTTAACTTTTAATATTATGCTGTTCAATGAACACACCATTTCTACTGAATTACAAAGAAAAACTGATATCAAAAACAGAAACTGTGGCTTGGTGGGGCAAACATTTTAATCATATACAAATTAGTCATAGTTTGAACAATAAATAAATTACTACACCCTGTTTCAATTAAAGCTCTCAAATGTTGTGTACCTGTGTTTTCTTTACTTAAGAAAAAATTGAGCTACAATAAAATTTCATAGAAGAAAATTAGTCCATCACATCCATAACTTGGTCACACTGGTGGATGTTGCAGATCACTGTACAGTACAAGACTTTTTTTTGCAATGAAGCAGCCTCCAAAACATTTTATCAAACTGAAGTGGCAAGCAGAAATTCCAGGGTGTTGAGATTGTTCTTGAACCAGCTCCTCTGGTGTTATATGAGTGAACTTTACTTGTAGCTTGCTATAAAACTCAAGAATCGTATTTGGTAGCAATTATTGTCCTGCTCCTCTGATGTACATACTGTAGCTCCCACTGGAACAGAGCACTAGCAGTTTTGATGAATGTTTGCTGTATAAGGGAGGGTTGAAAAGAGAGAAACAAGAAAAATCTCATTATACTGATATGGTGATCAGATTCTCATCAACATGTTACCACCGAATATTAAACTAAAGCTGTATACTTGACCCTTCCAGAGTAAGGCTATGCATCCCATTTTATGACATCTTACTCCAAGATAAATTAGACTGTGAGCATTACCACCAGGGCGTAATTTCTTAAATTTCATTATGGAAACTTCACACCTGTAGTATATAACAGGTTAAAACAGTCAGATTTCTTGATCTTTTTTTTAGCTGACTAGGTTTTAAAACACTTAGCATGCCCATGTATATCATAGCCCCACAAAAATACCACAACAAAACATAATTTAAAAAAATTACGTAGTGCCTGCACCTTGGCTTTGTTGATGATAACCAGGGTTTTCAGTCTATCATCACAATCATAATAACCAGCAAACAAGAGACAGGACATTCTTCTCTGGGCTGGGTTACAAAACATTATTATCACTTGATAACTGCCTCCTTCTTCGCCACCTGGGAGACCTAAGTTTCTGTGAGGACTCAGGTGTCCCATCCTGAGTGCCTGGGTTCTTGTACCCTCCTGGCTGGAGGTCATGTAAATATTGTGGCTGTAGCAATGTTGATGTTACTTACTGAGACAATTCTGACACCCCTCTCCCTAGTCCACTCATCTCCTTTCCTTGACTGCCCACCCCCTTTACCTCTTCTCCTTCCCCCTCTCATTTGAGCCATTCCTCCAGCCTATCCCACCTGTCTTTGAAACTAGCAGCAGACTCAACACCAGCCACTTCTTATGGGAACACATTCCACTTCACCACCCTCTCTGTAAAGAAGAACTTCCTTACATTCCTCCTGGAGCTTCCCCCACTGGTTTCCATCCATGGCCTGTTGTTATCTTGCTGTTGCTTCTCATGAACAGGGTATTGCTGTCCACTTTACCCCTTGGGTACTTAAAGGTCTCTATAGTGTCCCGCTCTCCCTGCTGCCCTCAAGTGTGTACATATTAAGACTTTCCAGTCCTTCCACATAGGTCATTGCCTGCTGATCCTAATTCATCATTGTGGCCCTCTTCTGAACATTTTTAAGCAGTTCCTGTCCTTCAGATGTGGAGTCCAGATCTGTGCACAGCACCCAGGTGAGGTCCCACCAAGATTCTGTATAGGCAGAATTATCTCCTTCCTTCTGCTAGCAACCCACCTTGCTATGCACCTAACATCCTATTTGCTCTCCTGAGGCCTTCAGACATTGAGCCCAGTGCTGTCTCCAATAATGATCCTCAGGTCCTGTTCTTCCATAGTCTGTTCCATCCTTGCTTCCCACAGCCAGTGCTCATTTTTTTTAAATTTCTAGTTTAAAGATGCATGACTTTAGCTTTATGGCATTGAATGTGAGATGCCCTGTCTTAGACCATTTCTCCAGTTTGTCTGGGTCCATTTTCATTCCCTATATTCATTTAGTTCTGTCCAGAATGCCATTGACTTTGGTATCATCTTCAAAGAGATTGATTTTACCTTGAATTCCTTCCCCCTATATCGCAAATGAATATACTTAAAAAAAAACGGCTCCCAGAATGACCTCTGTGGTATCCCACTATTCCCTGTTAACACTTAACCTCTGAGTTCTTCTCCCATCCAATTTTAATACACTTAGTTAAAGCAGCACTGCAACAAAATTGGGTGAAATATGTAACCCTAATGTTTTCTTCACTATAAAAGATTCTAGGTACCTCCCAGTTTTAAATGGTGGTAAAATGTTCTAGTTCCGCCAAAACCTGAGTATTATAGAAATGTCTTAATTTAATTTTTTCTCAAGAAAAAAAAAATATGGCCATCACATTTGACTAAGAAAAGACATTATAAACCTGGTAAGGGTTAGGATCTCAAAAATAAAACCGTATGGTGTGCAACATAGGAGGTATCTAAAGAAGCAAATTTGACAGGTATGCTAATATTTTTATTATCTGTAACAGAAACTAGCTTCTTTGAAACCAAACATTTTTCACTGCACTGCTGATTGATTTGTCTCCAATTCTTAGATCCATCAGCTTTTCAACAAGTCTCAATGGGGCACAGAGCTGAAGGACTTGCTAGAGCCTCCAATGGGACACACAGTCAAATGACTTGGTAAAGTCCAAATATAGTATGTCTACTGCTGGGCTTTCTTGATTGCATTCATGACCCAATCAAAAGGTCTTTAAGTTTATCTGGCATCACCTGCCTGACAGGTACATATACTGCCCTTGTCATGGAGCCTGTTGGCATCCAGCCATTCAAACATTGGCTCTTTTATAATGGTTTCTAGCAGTTTCCCAGGCTCAAAGTCAGGATGACCAGTCTGTAGTTCCCTGGGTCCTCTCTACTCCAACTGTTGTGGAGTGGTACCACATTGGCCTCCCTCCAGTACACTGGAACCCCTCACCCTTGTTTCTATGGAGCAGTTAAAGAGGTCAGTTAGTAGTTCTGCTAGGAACTAGGTACCCTCCCTTAGCACCCTAGGGTACAGATTTACTGGGCTGGGTGACATGTCTACCTTCAAGGTCCCAGGCTCCTTGAGTATCCTTTCCACTTCTATATCTCCCATTTCTGATCCATGCCCACCCAGCTAGAATCCCACATTCTGGGAATGGTCCCTCCTCCTTCATGAGTACTGAGCAGAGTATTTACTTAGAATATCTCTTTATCAACTTCCTCTGTTTTACCACCTTTTTAAATTTGATGAGTCCCCCTTTTATCCTTTGCTGGTCCTTGATATAGAGGAAGACATTTTATCACCTTCCTTTATGCCCTCTGCTTTTTCAGTTTAACCTTCCCTTTCACTTATAGTACCCCTCTGTTAGCTTCCCTTGCTTCTTCCACATAGAGTTCCCTAGTTCCTATTTGCTTATCCCTTTGTGCTTCCTAAAATCTACACTCTATATCCTTATTTCAGGAGCCAAAACTGTTTTTTTTTAGTTTTTGTCTTACCTATCTGTCTCATAGGGAAGCTAGTTGTTTCTGTGATTCACTGCTTTCTAATTTCTCACTTATATACACTGTAGTGATACTCAAATATTGCTTTTGACTATCCTAATGGGATCCAATGGATAATCCATCTGTCTGACTTCAAATCTGAGATCTTATCTGACCTCATTCAGATTTTGGATCCATGGTTAGTTAGTGGGATCCGAGTTCCGATACTGAGTCTGAGGTCAGATGTCTGCCTCAGATCCTTTGAATCCTGGAAATTCACATTGGATAGTTGGTATCTTATTGGATTCTAGGTAACAAGCTCCAGTAACTGGAAACCAACAGTATCCGATGCCATTCGAGACCCAAGAAAATCAGTGCTATCTGTCCATCAGAGACCATCTGAGCAGCACTAATGCACTATAATCTACTAACCTCAGTTTCTGGTTATCTTGGATCCATTTAATTGTACAGAGTGCCCTACCCCTCTTCTACTAAGTCCCTCTTTGATTAACTCTCTTTGACACTTAACCTCAGGGCACAATCACTATGCACAACTCACTATGCTCATGGAAGTGCCTTTATATACTTCTTACTGCCTCACAACCAGGAATTACCTCCCTTGCTTCCTGACTCTTTGTACCTGCATTATATAAGATATACATCTACAGTATACAAGATCCTCCAACTAGGCCTCCATTTGGTCTGTGCACCCCTGCACTACAAGATAAGCAACCACTGAAAAAGAACAACAAAAAGCATTTATCCTCTACCCACCCACACGGCCACTTTAAGTATTAAATAAAAGACCTTATTCAGTACAGGCTAGCTGCTCTGTTCTCTCCTTTCTTTTAGTTCCTCCAGCCTTCTGAATAACCTGAAAGAGAGGCTTCTTCTCTAGTTTACATCTCCCAGTCTTCTGTTTAATATTTATTCTATATCTCTTAATCAGAGCTCTATAAATCACATTACTCTCATGGTCCCAGTTTCAGGGCTTTAAAGTTTTCTACTGCAACTCAGTGTATGCATATATGCCTTGCTAACCAACAGCAGACCTGGCAGTGCATATTTGCATACAGTGAACCACAGAAGCATGCTACAAAGCCCTGATATGGTGGTGGGAGCATGATCTTTCTGAGCTAAAAAGCTGTGATTTATGTATTAATACAGAGGAATGAGGTAATACTTTTTAAATGGAAAAGGGCAAATCAAGAGGGTAGCCGGGGGGGGGGGGAGTTGTTTGAGATTTGTACAGTTTTTCTTGAACTCAAGAGTTTACTAGGAAATATTTGCTTACCTTGCATCATTTAGGCATAATCCTTGCAAGTGTTTATTTTTGCAGAAAATGAAAAAATTATACCCGAGTGATACAATGCTTGTATGGAGTTTGCACTTATCCTTGAGTTTACCTTGCAAATCTCAAGCGCTAAACTCACCCTTTTGTATCCTGCATGCCTTGCATGTTCTCCAATATGGGTGGGGTGATGAGAACATGAGGAGAAAAAGTGTGGAATGTGGTCCCACATTTCCTATGTAAACAGGACCCCCACACTTGCACCATAATAAAAGACCTTTTGTTGTTTCTATAGCAGGCAATATGTCCATTTTACATTTTTAAATTGATGCGACTCATTACTCATCTATACCATACATTTGCTCAATCTGTCAAACAGCACATTGGTTACATTGATACCACGTCAGCAAAACACACAACCAGGTATAGGTTGTGTTGATTAGAACTTGGCTATTGGGGAGTTCTGAGACACTCAATGCAGCCAAGTGCCTTCGGCCACCAGGAGCAGTGTGTTATTTAAGCACAGTCCATAGACCCCACAGTGTTTGCCTGCACTTATAAAATGGCTATTAACAAACAAAAACAGAAAAAACATTGTTCTTGTTTTCAAAAAACAATTTTTAGTTATTACTGTAGTTGCAAGTGTTTATTTGTAAAGAAATAATAAATACACGCCTAATAAGGACAGAATCAAACCTTCCATTAGAACTGAAAACTGCAGAACGTTCTGCTTATTGTCTTGATACTGCATTCTTATCAAAACAAATTGGTGAAACAAGTTTTTTTTTTTACTTGCCCAGCTCCCACGGCTTTCAGAGGAGGCCTCGTACTTCCTCCTACTCCGTCCGCCAGGGCAATCCCCAAGGCAGTTTCCCTAGTTTCATCTTTGCTCATAAGGCCAGGGTGTTTGTATTTTTCCCTGATCTTTCTCCCAACCCCTGGGACGCTGGCACGAAGGACATATGGCCAGACTAGGCAACGTGCTTATGCACACCGTCAGTCAAGTGCCTAACAGCGTCCCCCCTCCCGACTCCATGAAACAGAGCCGCCAGTGCCCCAGAAGCCCATGCTTCCACCGGCTCCAGGAGTGTCAGGTGCGTGAAGCACCCCTGGTATCCCACCCCTGAAGGAGAGCATCCATTAGGATGCTCAATCCTCCTTCGCCCCACCGACCCCCAGCAACCCGGGTCCATTCCCGAACCCAGGTCGCCGGCGCAGCGTGAGGTGTGGTGTCCAGTGCCTTAACCCTCAGCTCCACCGGGCCAGCCCAAACAAGTTTGAAACTATACCCTGTGCATTTCTTATACATTTAGTATATGGGTCTAGGAAAATATTTAACCAATCAGAATACAGGCTTTAGAGTCATTTTATAATTTGTATCGCTTTTTTTCATGTAAAATAATGTCTCCATACCTGCTCCTCTTAGGATCACCTTAAGTGTTTATCATTTAGTCTTTAAAGAGAAAATAAATTGATCTAATTAGAATAAAATGAAATCTGCCATTATCGTTATGCAACTATAGTCTACACAATAAAATCAAATATTCCAACATGTTATTTGTCTTTCCAGTACTACAAAATCATGCAAAGCAAATGTATACTTCTAATAGCTCATGCTGGCGTAATGATTACTGTCATGCAGTCACCAGCTGAACAAGAAGCCAAGGGCAGTGGCATCACTAAAAATAACGACTGGGGAGGACATGCAGATTAGGAATCAAAATGCTCCAAAGTGTCTTCAAGCTTCCTTGAAGGTGCCTGTTCATGCTTACACACACACACACACCTACACTCTGACGTTCGAGCACCTTAGTTTCTGAACAAAGCTGATAAAGGAATACTTTCTCACCAGTAGTTATGTTTCTTTAACAATATCTTTTACAAAAATGATTCTCTCACAACCTTGAATGATACTGTCCAAAAGTAAGGTTTCATTTATTCTTCTAGAGGTTTTCATTATGTTCTCTCTTCTCCCCATTCCCTCCACTGTACTACATATCTTTTTGTTTGCTCTCCCTCCCTCCCCAGATGTTCTCTCTCTCTTCCTATTACTCGAATTTCTTTTTTCTTGTAGTCATCTCTAAGTCTTATAAAGCAATTACTGTTTCACTTCCTCACTCTACATGCCTCTCCCTTGCTCTCTCTCTCTCTCTCTCTCTCTCTCTCTCTCTCCATTTATCTTCTATTCCTGTATCACTTTTGTCCTTGATTCTTTAAAGTTTTCTTACCTGCATTATATCTTCTCTCTCTCTTATTCACTTTCTTTGAAACATGTGTTAACAATATCTCTCTTCCATTCCATTACTCTGACATCCCTAGTTGCCTCCTTCCTGCTAATGCCATGTTGGATTCCACAGTTAGGATACTCCAACTGAAATTAAGACTTTCTGATTTTCCCTGAGTTTTAGACACATTTTCCCCATGAATTCCATCCTTACCTCTCAACCTCTTGTCACTGACATGAGGGATATGGGCACTTAAACTGATAGGCAGTGAGGAACAATGAGGGACTCTGGTCTTCACTATGAGGGACACATCCTCAAATATGGAGACAAAAACTCAGAACAATGTGGAACCCATTGGCTGTACTTGAACAGCATGGTGTCAAAACCCCGCAAACAAAAACAGCACGGGGTCAAAGCCCCCCAAACAAAAACAGCACGGGGTCAAAACCACACAAACAAAAACAGCACGGGGTCAAAACTCCTCAAACAAAAACAGCACAGGATCAAAGCCCCGCAAACAAAAACAGCACGGGGTCAAAACCCTGCAAACAAAAACAGCACAGGGTCAAAGCCCTGCAAACAAAAACTGCACGGGATCAAAACCCCACAAACAAAAACAGCATGGGGTCAAAACCCCACAAACAAAAACAGCACAGGGTCAAAACCCCGCAAACAAAAACAGCATGGGGTCAAAACTCTGCAAACAAAAACAGCACAGGGTCAAAACCCTGCAAATAAAAACAGCACGGCAAACAATGCCGCAAGCAAAATGTCATCCCCCAAATAAGGTTGGTAAAACACAGACTGTAGCCAAATGCACGTACATCATTGAAATCAACTCAAGAAAACACAAACTGTTTTTGCAGAGGGTTCAGCCACCCATCCCCTTCCCCGGACTTTTTATAATCAACTCAGAGGGGGTGTGGACCTCAGGGACAGGGAGAAACTCAGAAGGGGGGAAATGTAAGTAAAAAAAAAACCAGCTCCAGTACTAGAAGATGTGGAGCTAAACCCTGGTCCTTGGTGCTCCTAGGCTCCAAGTGCAAGTGCCTTAGCCACTCCATCATGGTAGCGAGTTGCTCAGGTACCACATCTGCGCTAGTTCAACACACTCCCATCTGAGTGTGCAGTGACACAGGTTTGGTGGTAATTCCTGAACGCTGTAATACCTCTGTCACTGTACATGGTTTAGCACTTTCTGCAGTGTGGTTTTAGCTGTGCTGTTACACTAGAAACATATTGACCTGGTACCTGCTTGAACAAAATTTATTTTTAATTAATCATCTTAGAATATTATGAATTTCTGTTTTAAAACCTGCATTTACAGCACCGTCCCTATGCAGGCAGAACCTTTTTCACTAGGGACAAGGCAGGGATAGAACAACTATTAGGGGTAAAATGATGGTCATCCCCTGTAACCAGGAAAATCGGAGAGGTATGATCTCACCCCAAGACCTGAGTCACCTCTGTTACCCCTTCCGATGAGTGGCTACCTTCACAGCTGATGTCAATTTTGTGCCTTAGTCAGATGGCATGGAGTATCCCTCCCCAGGTGTTGAATGCCTCGTTTTACCTCATTTTAAATATGCCCTGCATGGGATATTAAGCTATGATGGCCATTGTTCATAAATGGTGTCCTTTAATACACAAACACAGCAGTGTGCTACTCTACTTATAAAATAGGTTTAGTTTTGCTGGAAAATTGGACTATACAGTATATTTAATTTTTATTATGAATAAGGGGATTACAGTGTGTGTTATCCCACACTCATGTGAACAAGTTTCAACTACTTTGGTATCAGGATTTACAAGATTCCATTTTATAAATAAGGGACACACAATGGACTGACTCAAAATGTACAATTTTATTTGTATTTCTTTTAGCTGTTGTTGTCCGGCAACGGAGGATTAGACAATTCTGCTTATTTTCAGCCTCGTTGTGAGGGAGGGGGATACAGATGGATGCCAACTGACATTGAACCAGATTAAGCTGTTGGTGGTATTTGTAGTGAATTATCTTCATGAGTAAAAGGGCAGGATCGTAACTCACATGTGACAAAGCAATGAGTGAGTTTTGAAAGTCCTACACCCTCACAAAAGGAGATGAATTGTATATTCTGAGTCAAGCTATTGTGTATTCCAATAATGCAGCATCAGTTTATAAGTTAAACCTTTTAAATCAGTTGTTCATTCTAAAGAGCATGTGTTCACTTCTAATAGATACTTGGCTATTTTATTTACTGTGGTTTAATATGTTATTAACTTTCTAATTGTATAACAAATGTTGTGTTTGTGCTTTCTTTTGATATTATGAATGAGGGAATTAGGTATGTTATCCCATGCTCATGTGAACAAGTTTCAACCATTTGGGAATCAGGATTTGTGAGATTCCATTTTATAAATAAGTGATACACAATGAACTGACTCAAAATATACAATTTATCCTCATGTGTAGGAGGGCAGAATCATAACTCACATGACAAAGTAAAGGCCTATGGCACATTCATAAGGTAGAAAAAATGGGCAGATTGGATAGGCCTTGTGGTCCTTACAGTATCTGCTGTCAACTTCTATGTTTCTATGTGACAGAACAATGAGTGAGTTATGGAAGTCCTGTGCCCTCACAAAAAGGAGATGAACTGTCTATTCTGAGTCAAGCTATTGTGTATTCCAGTAATGCAACATCAGTTTATAAGTTACATCGTTTAAATCAGCTGATCATGTAAAGACTGAAAGCGCATGCATTCACCTCTAACAGACACTTGGCTATTTTATTTATTGTGTTTTAATATGTTAGTAATTATTATTTGCTTGTGCAATATGCAGCATTCAGTTGTCTTTTACCCTTGCTTGTCAAACAGCTACTAAAAGATTTCAACAACTTCTGCTATTGTGGTATGTAAAAATCCCAACAATTTAGTACTCCAGTATATTACACTGAGGAACTTGAGATGTTTTTTATTTTAAAAATAGAGACTTTCGTCAGCAACAAAGTGCACCTTTTATATGTTAGCAATACATTGGACTAGTTCTAAGAGTTTACAATTGTTTAAGTAGTAAAGAGCTTCTGTTTCTTCTTCTCAAGTAAAATCTGTCTGGAAAGAAATTATCACCTGTGAAATCATAAAAAAATTACAGGTTATCAAAAATTACATCTCTGTATTACATGTATAACATTTCAAGGAAGAAAGTTTTATTTTTCCAAGGAAATCTGCAAACAGATTTGCAGTTTTTTGTTGAACTATAATACTTGCTTTTCTGGTAAAGATTTTGTGACTTTAAAATGAAAGGAATCTGTAGGATCCTTCTCTATTTGTAGTTGGTAATGTAAAAGGAAAATAATGAAAAAAGTAAAGCAACACTTGAATGCATAAAAAAATATTACCAAAGCATTAAAAGGTCCCACACCTTCATTCTGTAAGATATGTATAATATCCTTACTAAGCACATACACCTTAACTGTTTCTCTTTCAATTCAGTAGCTGGCTTCAGGACAGGACAAGGCTACTGGGAAGTCATCAACAGTGTGAAAACTGTTCTCTGGTTCTTACAATAGGTTGACGATAATCATTATGGGCATATCTAATATCCCGGTAACTGTTTATCTGAAGGTTAAACAACATGATAAATTTATGCAACACCAATAGAGATAAAATGACAACATAAGTGGTATTTGTAGCTAACCTAAAGATATCATTATATCACATTCAGAGATATGCGAAGTTGGAAAACTTTGCTTTGCATGAACTTTGTGAAGTTTTCTGACTTCCCAAACCACTTCAGATAGTTTTCAGCCAGGCAAAGTGTAAAATTTTGCCTGACAAAACAACACAAAGTGTCAGTAAAGTGGCACTTCACATAGTCTTGAGCCTGGTGAAGTGACGCCACTTGCAATGAACTACCCAAAGCTACCTTTTTATGTTTGCTTTCATGCACAGTGCACAAGAAACCTTTTGAGGAGAGTAGAGTATTGCAGAGGTGTGGCAGTGTTTGGCCAATCCAGTCAACACTTTCAGGGGCTCGTCCCACGGACACCAATCAACAGGAAGCTGCCAATGATGGCAGTTTCAGAAAAGCGCCAGACTAGAAAGAAATCTGCCACTCCAGTCACAGACAGTTTTATCATTGCAGTGGCAGATTCCTCCCGAAACCATGCAAATTCCAGCCATGTACATTACAGTGCACAGTAATGCACATGGCTGGACTTATGAGCAACTTCTTTGTTCCGTGTGTCTTTCCTGATGAAATAAATAAATGAGCCTCACTGTGCATAATTGGAGGCTCTGCTGCCAACCACACAATCCCCACAGAGCTGACATCAGGGTGCCCAATCCCTCTATTAGCATGCCCCTCCAAGCCCGAGCATATATTTTGCCAACAACAGGGTGCCCAATCCTTGTGTCAGCATGCCCCCTCACTATTGTGGCACACTAGAAGCCCACCCAAGTGTGCAAAGTAATTATGTTTTTCTGAAACTGGGATAACCACTCCCAGTGTCAGATGCGCTCCCCATGCCCCCTTTTTTGCCAGCTTACCTTGGGGTGTCCAGTCTCTGGGTTGGCACTGATCTGCTCCCCTCGACTAGTTTGGCACACTGGGAGTCCACCCCAGTGTGCTGAAAACTGTTTTGTTTTCACCTGTAAAAAAGAAAACAGTCCCACAACATATTTTTTTTTAACCTGAAAAAATAGAAAACGCCCCTTGTCGCCCCCGCCACCCTATCCCCCAACCCGCACCCTCCCTCTGTGCACACCACTCCTGCACCCCTGACCATACTTACCTCCTGAGGTCGGGAGCAGTGATCTTCTGTGAACTGTGAACATGGCTGCGATCTTCAAAGACCAACCAGGAACTGAAGAAATTATGGTAAGCCCTATAATGGCAGTGAATGGGGGCTTTCAATGTAGGTTGATATCTCAGACAATTTTTGGAGTTCTGGTCTCAAATTTTCAACATAGGTTCTGGGACTACCCATGAACACTGTCACTGTCATTTTTTTCTCTCGTCCCAAAAGGTGATTTTGTGGTCGCTAACGGAATCACCTTTGGGACAAAGCAATAATATAACAGTGCCACTGTTCATGAGGTGAGGTCCCAAAACCCATGTTGCAAGTTTGGTGAATAAACTCCCAAAAGACTGTGTTACAAGCATGCATCACGCAGTTTGTATGCACACCGAACTCGACAGTTTTAATATTTTCACTCTAAATTTCCAACATTGCCATTTTTCACACCTTCTTATGAACAATACTGCTGTCATTTTTGCAAACTGCCTGAAACATATTTTCACAGCTGTTGCACAGAATGGCGTAGTCCCCTGCAAAATCAACTTTTGGGACAGATTAACAAAATCACAGTGCTACTGTTCATGAGAGGAGGTCCCAAAAAGGTTATGTTGAAAATATGGTGAACAAATTCCAAAAGATGACTGTGTTATGAGAGTGCATTAGGCAATTTCTAGACGTGCTTGTAACTTCACCACTTTTTCATATTTTCACTCCAGATTTTCAACATTGCCATTTTTTCACACTTCCTCATGATCAGTATAGATGTCATTTTTCACATCCTGCCCAAAATGTCTTTTCACACTTGTTGCACTGACTGGCACATGCGCCAGCGGAAATCACCTTTCAGGATTCAGTAACGAAATGATAGTGCCACTGTTCATGAGGTGTGGTCCAGAAAGCCCATTTTGAAAATTTGGAGTGAAAATACCAACATACAACTGAGGCATTAGGGTTTCCAACCATAACACCCCACCCTGTACAGACTGACAGGCATTGGGGGTGTGACTTGGGGTTGTCAGCCTTAATGCTCACGCCATTCCACCCCTACCCTGCAAATACTGACAGGCATCGAGGTGTGCCTCTGGGTCTTAGGCCCTAATGTTCACCCCATTCTCCTATACCACACTCATCTCGGTTTATTTCCTTATGGAATGGGATGAGCATAAGGGCCAAAGACCCCAAGGCACACCATGACACCTATCAGTGTCTGCATGGTGGGGTTAGGTAGAACGGCGTGAGTGTTACGGCAGACAACCCAAAAGCACACCCCAACTCCTGTCAGTCTCTGTAGGGTGGGGGTGGAGATAGGCGTTAGTTCAATACTTCACTGCCATTCCTATTATGCATCTCTTTAACTCATGCAGCACCAATGCCAATCAAACATTCAGCATTGACAAATACTTGTTTAAAACAATTCTGGCCCCTCCCCACTCAGTTTGCTAGTACCCACCCTTTCTCCACCCCACCATCCTCTGTAGTGAAATCCCCCTCCCAGTGAAGTTCACCACAGCTGCAAAATTAGCTGTTTTATATGTACTCATAAATTATTGTAACCTTCCCCACCCACCCACCAAACCCCCCACTTCCCCACCAAATCTGAATCCAGTCTTTAACTTACATTGCATTCCTTTTTATCAACACATCTCTGGTCCCCACCATCCTCTTCCCCCCACCTGAAAAAAAATCAGTTTTGTACGTGTAAAATAAAGAAAACCACCCTGCATTTACAAGCACATATAAAACAGCTGAGTCTTCAGAACCAGTGAGTTTCACTGAGATAGGAGTTTTTGACCAGTTGTTAAGGGTCTGGGTGGGAGAGTGGGAGCTTGTCTTTGGCATAGTGGGTGGGGAGCTGGGATAAGATTGGAAACCTAGGGCCCAATTCACAAAACTCTTAGACTGATGCAAGGTGCCTGCATCAAACATAAATGATGCAAGTGGCACCTTGCGCCAAAGATGCCCCAGGAGGTATTCAGAAGGGCAGCTTGTCTCAAACGCAGGTCACCTGCACCAAAGGGGGCTAGCACCAGTGGTGCACCATAAAAGGGGCTGCAGCATGGCATTAGGGGGCTTGCAGCAGTGGTGCACCACAAAAGGGGTTGCAGCATAACATTAGGGGGCTTGCACCAGTGGTGCACCACAAAAGGGACTGCAGCATGGCATTAGGGGGATTGCAGCAGTGCTGCACCACAAAAGGGGCTGCAGCATGGCATTAGGGGCTGGCACCAGTGGTGCACCACAAAAAGGACTGCAGCATGGCATTAGGGGCTTGCAGCAGTAGTGCACCACAAAGGGGATGCAGCATGGCAATAGGGGGCTTGCAGCAGACACAGGCTGCCATATCCCTGTTTAGATATTCATAAAACCCTCCCAGAAGGCAACATTCTAGTGACCTTAGACCAGCCAGGGCTGGCCTAAGGTACTTAGATGTGTCTTCTGGGAGGGTTTTGACAGGAAAATGGTAGCTCACAGATGAATCTGCAGCCAGCAGCATGAGTTCCAGCTGCAGCTACAGAAGTCAAGAAAATACTGCTGTTCTCTCATAGAGAATGAGGAAAGCACTCCTGTTGCTAAGCTGTGCACCAGAAAACATAAATGTGGGCACAATATTTAAAAATAAACATCATAATCTAACTAAACAGGTCCCATTAAGCTAGGTTCTGATGTTTTTTATTAAAATCACAGCATGTTTGTGTTTTTCCACATTTGTCAGTTCTTGGAAGAAATCAACAAGATGGCAGTTGGCATGGCACCAAAAATGTTTGGTGCCCCACCAATTCAGTGACCTGAAACCAAAAACCAGCATTTGTAGCATCAAATATTTACTTTCGCACAAAAATGTTATCTCAAAACCTCTACTGCACATGTGCAAGTCGGAAAACACTAACATTTAAATCCTTATTAACTCTGGAACCCCTTGAAATGTTTTCACCAGACCTGTCATGACATGTCTCATGCAAGTTCCTTTCCATGTAGGCTGCAGGTGAGAGCAAGAAAACAATGTTAAGTATAGGAAAAAATTTAGTTTTTTTTCTTAAAATGACACATGCAGATCTCAGAAACCACACAAGCTACTGTCACAAATATTTCTACACAGCAAGACTGCTAGACAACACATTCAAATGTCATCTCATTCCTTCAAAGGGAGCCAAAAGATATTAATGTGCAAAATCTAAGGTTTAACATTAAACACATTAACATTAATCCCCCAGCCCTGATCACCTATAGTGATTTTAGTAATATGCATAATAAATCATTTAGTATCCCTGGTAGTCTAGCCCCCTCCCCAGACCCGATCTTCCATAATGATTTTAGTAATATGTATAATAAACCATTTAGTATCCCTGGTAGTCTAACAGCCCCCCAAGTCCTGATCTCCATAATGATTTTATTAATATGTGTAAGAGACTATTCAGTATCCATGGTAGCCTAGCAACCCCAATCTCTGATCTCCAATAATGATTTTATTAATATGTATAAGAGACTATTTAGTATCTCTGGTAGTCTAGCGACCTCCCTCAAGCCCCAGTCCCCCACTGCGATATAGTTTAACATTTATAATAAAATAGTTACACTCCCTGGTGGTGTAGTGGACCACCCCAGCCCTGATCCACCATTAAATGATATGTCAACAGTCCTGGTGGTCTAGTGTACCCCCACCCCGCAGTGCCCTGCCACCCCACTACCCCCAACCCATAACGATGGCCAGCCACCTACTGAGCTCTGAATGAGTGTGTGATGTATACAGTACATGCTCTTTCAGAGATCAGTCAGTGGCAGGCCATGGTGGTGAGTGGTGGACTGTGCCAGTTGCCAGCTCATTTACAGGTTTGGGTGAGGTGGGTGGTAGGACACTGCGGGGTGGGGGATCCACTAGATCTCAAGGACTGTTGGCATATCATTTAATGGTGGATCAGGCCGGGGGGTCCATTACACCACCAGGGTGCATGATCACTGTACTTTATTTTAAATGTTAAACTAGATTGTAACAGGGGATAGGGGCATAGGGGAGCCGCTAGACTACCACGGATACTAAATAGTCTCTTATACATATTAATACAATCATTATGGGAGATCAGGGCTGGGGGGGTGCTGCCAGGGAATATTTTTGACAATTACCAGGGGATTGGGACTGGGGGGGGCACAATAGACACCAGGGATTGCTGACCATGATATTATTGCCACATGGCTGCCCCGTGGATTGTGGCACACCTTCAGGATGCGCCGCCTCTTTGGTGCAGTGCCAGGATTGGCACAACCCATAGGACTTTGCTGCCGGGACCCTACCTGATAGTGAATCAGGTGCAGGTTCCCTGGCACACCGGTGATCGATGCAAGCTGCATTTGGTGCAGCTTGTGTCGAACTTTGTGAATAAGACCCCTATAGTTTTTGTTTATTTAAATTAATGGAACTTCACCAGCTGAAGCTGGTAGGAAAATCTGGAACTTTACGAAGCTTTGTAAGGTGTATAATTACCCAACTTCACAACAGCTTCAGCAGGGAAGTTTAAATCCTCTGTATGTCTTAACATGTAGTATTGTCATAATTGATATTTTGAAAATTAGTTTTATTCCTATGGAGCTCTGAACCAATTAGAAAGCAGCTTTCACAATTCTGATGACATTATAATTGCCTATGCAGCTCTGAAACCGGCAGTTGAAATCAAATAGAAACAGTTCAATTTTCAAACAAAGAGCAAACTAATGTTGTGTAAATTGAATAGGCAATGATCTGACTCAAAATATGGAATTTGGTATCACTTGTGAGGGGAAAGGAATTTCATAACTCACTCCTGGCTCTGCCACTCATGAATTATGGTCCTGACTCCTCACACATGAGGATAAAATGCATATTTTGAGTAAGACCATTGCAGTTCTCCAGTTTATTAAACTCTTGGATGTCAGTGTGTAATTTGATAGACCAAAACATGGTTACACGAACAATATAGATTGAACTATGCCACTAAAGGTGGGGAAACAGTCCTGTAATCCACAGTCTAAAGACTATTGCCTTAGACCAGCTCATGATCTTTTTGAGGATGAGCACTGCATTCTGTAACTAGGTTGATGATGTTTTAAAACTGCTGCTGATTTTAAAATATGCTCCTGGTAAAATCAATAATGCTGCTGTTGGTTAAAAATTATTATCAAATGCGGAAGAGAAGTTCAAGAATCTGACTGACTAACAAAGGTTCCAAGCTGTGATGGTATTCCACTTTAAAACTTCAGTGCAAAAACAGAAGGTAGAAAATGTTTTTTTCTTAAAATATTGATCATTTGATAATAGCAATAATGCAATCCAGTGTATGTGCTAACATTTGCGGATAATGTCACTTCTTGAATGGTTGACAGCACCTAAGCATGGCATCATCCCAAGATAGCACACACCCTCTTGTGTATTGTTGCTTAATTACTGTTCATTAGAATAAATGCAGCTCATTAAAAGCAGCAGATAACCATCAAAAGCTGCTGTTGGTTAATGGAAAGCTGTTCAAGAGCTACACAAACTATGCCAGGGTCTCTCTTTTTTTGTCTGTCAGGAGACAGAACAGCTGAGCTTTCTTCACTGTTCTTTCACCAAACAAATCCATGTAAAACCATTCTTATACCATAATATGTGGCTCTGAGGGATGTATAAACATATACAAATCTGTCCATTTTAGAAAATGTTTGAAACAACTCTTCAGTTTCCAGGAACTAGAGAATAATGTATGGGCAACCAGGCACAAAGCTGTGTTTCCATGTAGGGGTTTCTTTGGCTCTACGATGCCAGTTCAACAACTAAGTTGTCGACCATCATCACAGTGACAGATTTATGTTGACCACAACTTTCGGTTGACATAAATCTGACTGGAGACCCCGGCTGTTTTTTTATAGGGGTGGGGTTTGCTCCCTGAACTCCTAATTTGGGGGGCTCTGTCACCCGCACCCTCTGATCTATAGGATTCTAACTCCAAGTTGGAGTTGCATTGGGGAGGGGGAGTGGGACCAGGAAACAGAGTGCTGGAGTCTCAGGTGGACTATTACAGTGAAAACGTCAATGTTGTCAGCATCGACATGTTCACTGTAATATTGTCGCCATACAGGGGGCATACCGGCTTCTTCAATTCCATATGGGGAATTACTGAGACTGTGCCATAATTGTTCAAAGGTTATACATTTTTTACACAAGTACAGGATACGATAAAGAGATTTATGGATAGTGGATATGATTGAGATGAATTATATGATATTTGAAAAAGTCTCAAACTTAAAGAGAGAGGAATTACTGATTCCTAAAAAAACACAATGATTTCACAACAAACTCAGTTGGAAACAGTGGTAACTTTTGTAACCGAATATAACTCCTTAGTGGGACAGGTGGGACGCACAGTTCATAAATCATGGCCCATCCTACTAACAGATCAAGTCCTAAAGCACAGCATAGCTCCTATGCCATGGGTCACCTATAACAAAGGGAAGAATATTGGGGAAAGACTGATGAAGTCATTTTGTGGCTACAAAGCCACAGTTAGAAAAAACAAAGTAGTTGAGAAACAAACCAGAAGGCTTTTTAAATGTGGCAGGTGTAACACCTGATAGTATGCACATACGGAAAAAATCTGACCGTGAATAATCAGCAACTTGGAATTAAGCAATTCATAACATGCACTACCCCTTTGTAGTTTATTTATATTGGTGTTCATGTGGATCGTACTATGTGGGAAGAACCACTAGACCTGTAAAAATGAGAATACAAGAACATATCAGGACCATTATAAATAGCAATCAGGCAAATGCACTGAGCACACACTATTTTGAACACCATAATTTAAAACCAGACTGTTTGAAATATATTGCCCTTGAACATGTACCAAGATACCCTAGAGGGAGGAATAGAACATGTGTTCTGCTGCAAAAAGAGACAAAATGGATTGTGACATTAAATACAGCAACTCACTTGGACTCAGTGATGAGACTGACTTTATGCTTTATTTACTGTATATTGTGCACAACAGGAGCTCACCTCCAATCTTTTGGCTTTTCTGTTCTCCCTTCTATTATGCCTTCTCTCATTTCATCTTGACTTTGTCCCTTGATACTTATTTAGGTAAATCTCTCCTCCTCTTACCCCATTCCTTTCCTACTCAATGAAACAGCCTGCTATAATACTTTCGGTCTCTTATCCTGTTCAGCATAATTATTTAATCTGACTAAATTATTTGAGTATATCACATATAAGTAATTAATAAATAGTTTTATATTTAAATAACAAAAAATAGAAAATAAATGTACTTCCTTTTTTCAATTTAATCAGCTTTAACAAAAAAATGTTTTCTCTCTCACATTAAAAGAATCTATTTATTATTTCAGACTCTATTCCACGAGGCACTAAGACTGCTGCTTCTTGGGTTATGGAATAAATCGGTATCTCCTTAAATGTGCACTGGTACTATGACTTTCTCTGTTTGAAGATATTAATTTGTCTTGATCAGACATGTAAAGTACTAGGAAAGAGACCATTTATACCTGGTACCAGTTGCAGTTAATCTTTATCTTCTTTCTTGTTGTTGATTCATAATTAGTACATTATAATAATTTATAATAAAAATTAATTTTCATTTAACCATAAACTCCGCCATACTTCTATGTTTTTCACCCCTTTCCCTCCATATCTGTCACTGCAATATGATCTATTATTATATTTGCTGTATTACATCTTTACAAAGAAAACAAGTTTTCTAGATTACATATATTGAGTTCATTAGTTATTTTAACCTGATGACAAGTTTATTGTGAAAACATGTACTAATTCATGTATTAAGAAAAAACAAAGCATTTCATAGCATTTAAGTAAAATTCATTGTGAATAATGGTATTTAGTGGATCTGGCCAGTAACATACGTGTCCCAAACATTACTGACAAAGACAAAGCTGGGAAATGTCGGCATGCACATAATGTCATCGCACAGCATATCACAAAGCAGGCAGTATGAGTTACTGCCCTGGTTGCCAGTGTGTCCCCCATCCAGCTGCCTTGTCCCATCCACAGCAACTGACTACCCTGTAGTACACCGCAGTGCCCCCCATCGCCGATCGCCGAGCAGCCGCCCCCACACCAATCTGTCACAGTAAGCGGTAATGAGTGACAACTCCCTAGTGTTTAGTGGACACCCTAACCCCCCCAGGTAGTCCCCCACCACCCCACTCCCGCCCCTATCCCAACTGCAAGTGGGCGACCAGCACAGCCCTCCACTGTCCACCACGGCTGGCCGCCGCCCCTGACTGAACTGCAATGAATGGGCGCATGCCGAGGTGCAGGGTATGTGCTCGTCTTCTGGTCAATCGAAGCGATCATGCATGGTGAACAGTGAAAACTGAGCAATCGCCCACTTGCAGTAATAGACAAAGCAAAAAAATGATGAACACAGAAAGGTAAGCAATCCACTGAACGCGAGGGAGATTATCCTTATTACCACTTACTGTGACGGAGTAGTAAGAAAGGCGCTGCTCAGCGACCAGTGATGTGGGGCACTGCGATTATGAAAGGAGTCGAGTACTAATGGGGAAAGGCAACTGGGATAGAGACTCTTGCTCCAGCACACCAGGGCAGTACCTCATACTGCTTGTGACTATGCTGACACAATATTATGCATGCCGACATTGTCGGCTGCGATGATTTCCCGGCTATGTATTGTGCCGTGCCGTTTGGGACACGATGTTACTGGCCAGATCCTAGGAAGTAAATGAAAATGTAATTTTTTTTGTTTGTTTTATGTTCTTTGTTGCTTGTGGTATATCTTTTTGTATGTAATAGCAAATCTTCTCTTTTTGATTCAATTTTCACCAAGTTTAAAGCAAATTTATCATTATATCATTTAACTGAATAATAAGAGGAAACTTTTTTTAAGTCTTTTTAAAATTAATTTGTTATTATATTGTATACCTTTAAAAAGATGCAATAAATGAAACCTCCTGACAGATGTTAGACTTGCCTCTGACAAAGACCCAGTTAGGGTTGAAGCGACGGGGCTGAAGGTTCTAATGGCTGTACCTCCACTTTGCCACATTAAAGATTTTTGGCATTCATCTGATCTGCAAAATTATTTTCTTGAGTTTGTGACTGCAAACGTTTCCTGATTTACTGTTGTGTTTGGGTTGGCCATCCTTTTGTGCACCCCCTTCCAATCTAGAGCATGACTTTTTTCTAACTGATGTCTCCATGGTGGTTAACCTGTAAATTTATGAGTCTGGACAGTGATGGGATTGGAGGGATGCCACCAAGACAAGGAGCACAAGGAGTAAAAAGCATGTATGAAAAAAGATGTTGTACCACAGAAGTGTAGAGCAGCATTCTATGGCCTTTGAACTATAGCACAACAGCTTTTTAGTTAGGATGGAAATGCATGTCCAACCAGGGCTAACTATATACTATAACTTCATAAAACATAATATTCATGCACAGTTTAGCTTATAATTCATGTATCTATTTATGGAATGCATGTAAGAGAAAAAATGCAAGGTAAATACTCTGGCCAGGTTCTACATTCTAAAAGTAGAGAAGCAGCAAATATCTGCACCACTCAAGAAGCGCCTAAAAAGTCAGCTTTATTCAATAAATATGTAACATACCACCATAGAACAAGGCATCAGGTCCAAAAACAAAATCCCACCTGGCCACAGACGATTCTGGAAGAGTTAGTACAGCAGCATGGTGGGGGGATGCTAGGATCAACCAGATAAAACGTAAGGGTGGGATATTCAAAGGGTTGCACCATGCGCGATAGGGTTGCACCTGTGCAAGTCCAGAATTGTGCCATTCTGCATATTCAGCAGGAGCAATTGCGCCCCTAAGGCAAGCTGAGCAACAGCACAATGCAAATGAATGAATGCTGAACTGGAGAGGGAGGAACCATGCATAAACTGCACAGCCTGATATTCAGCAGGCTGTGCAGAGTTGTGCAGGTGCAACCCCCAACCTGTGCCTGCACAGCTTTGAGCCAAAAAAAAAAGGAGTAAGTCGAGGGCCACCCACAGGTGAGCTGCCACATTGCAGGGCACAACACAGCAGCTGCCACCTGTGGCTGGCCCACAACCTACTCCCTGTGCCCCCCCTGCAGCCCGATCACGGGCAAAAGTGTAAATCCCCACCCCGACTGGTCCGACTGTGGTGAAAGCTTAAATAACCCCCACCAGCCCGACCACGGGCAGCAAAAGTGTCCCCCCAACATATCCCTGGTGGTCCAGTGGACCGCTAAGCCCGATCGTGGGCTGATAATGATTAAACACCCCAGAATGTATCCCTGGTGGCCCAGTGTACCGCTAAGCCCGATCACGGGCTACATTATGTGGCGACACCTCCCCAAGACCATATCCCTGGTGATCTAGTGTCCCTCCACCCCACCCACCACGAAGCCCCACCACCCGCTCCCCGGCAGCCGGCAACAGCATCCACCCGCCTGCCGCCCGCCGCCCACCGACTGACTGCCCAGTAGGGCTGCCGCCCATTAATTGCAGAGCAAGAGCCAATGGGTGTACAGCCCATACCGTACAAGGCAGTTCAGATAAGTGAATGAATTCATTCATTCACTTATCTGATGCCTTATTACTGACTGCATTACTACGCCCATTGGCTCTTGCTCTGCACCAATGGGCATGCAGCAACTATACCTGCATAAGGCGGAGTCAGATAAGTGAATGAATGAATTCATTCACTTGGGAGTGATATTCAAAGGAGTTGCTCAATAGCACAGCTCCTTTGAATATCGCCAGCCACACCTCTGCGAACTATTTTGTGCAGTGCAGGGCTGCATCGAAATAGCACAGTTTGAATATCCAGCCCAAGATATCTAATGTGATAATGATTTAAAAATTGTCTTTAGCCCATTCATATAATTGGGACCTCTAGGTCCCACAGTATTTAGACAGGAAAATGATAGTTTCCCTTTAACAGTTTTATGTTTTTTGACCAAAGAGCAGACACATGCACAAACTAAAATACCAAACTGAAAATAAATAAAAAAAGAAGCCCTATTTTCATTCACGATTGACTTAACGGAAGTCTGAATGGGTAAACCAGAGGTGAGGACAGCACCCTCCCCCTTCTCTGGCCTCATCACAGGGGAACTCCACAGGGACTTTGTCCCAGGAGATAAAGGAAGATGGACATTAGATGAAAGGAATGGGGACAGGGCTGGGAGCCTGCCTACCTGACTCAAGTGGAAAAAAGTTTTATGGGGAGAAAAAATTAAACAGCCTTGAGACCTGCATCTTTTTCTCCTTGGAACTGTAAGCCATCAGTGGAAGGACCACTCAGAAACTTTTGCTAGCAAGGGCCCACCCACAATGATGTACAACATATGTGCCTATATAATCATAGGCAGCCTCATTGCTCCTCAGTTTTCTCCCACCATCGATCGCACGTCAGACCTACAGAGGAAGAATGCCATTGTTTCTTCTATTTTATTTTTTTTCCAGCTTTAACTGATCGATGTTGTCCTTTTATGCCACCTTTAAAAAAACTTTATTTAGGTTTTGTACCTGCGCCTACAAGATCTACAAAGATGATGTCCACTTGGTTTTTGTTTGTTGTTTGGCCCTGTTGTACAATGTCAGGGCCAGCAAGATCTGCCAGGTATCAAATGGACCACCAGGAGACACCAGAAGAATGCTTTAGACTCTTTTGTTGCTATCAAGCCCATGGAAACTGCCACCAAGAATGCAGGTTCCAAGCCAATTTCTTCCTCACACTCAGCCGCCTGAACTCCCTGGCATTTGGTGGCACTTTTGTCACTGCTGTCATTAAGAACTATGGACAAAGACATGGACAGTTTGCTGTCAACATCACCGCAAGCATAAGGATAAAGCTCCTGCTTCACTGGTGAAGTGAAGGATGGTAAGTCCTTGTTGTCATCTACTCCCACGGTGATGACTAAAGCCTCCCCCTCAAACCATTGATGAGACAAGGTTGGGGTCTGGTTCAGTCACTGTAGAACCTACTACAGAAGGTATGCAGATGCCATTAATGAGTTCTACTCCTTCAACTTTGGTAGTCCTAGGCCCATTTTAGGATGTCGTTGACTCCCAGGTTGTGCTGGCATTGTTCCTGAACTACTCAGATGACAATAGGTATCATTCCACTGACGATAATGGCTATCTTGTTGAATTGCCCCCTCCCATTGGCACCATTTTCATCAATGCAATCAAGAAGTACACCTTTTATTCTTCTGTTGCAGCCACTGGCTCCATTACCAGCTCTGTTGATTATCCCCCTTGTCACTCCAGACGACGATGAGGTGGAATATAGTCTAGATCTCCAAAATATGGAGGAGGATTTGGGGGATGAAGAAAGGGAAAATGATCCCCATGGGGAGGTTGCCTTCCAGCTCTACCCACTACTTATGCAGTGAGGAGTCTGTGGTGTATACTCCCAGATCTCCTCCTGAGGATCCTTCTTTTCAGGCTTTACTCAGAGAAATCCAAACTTATGTGATTTGAAGCTGAGGGGGAGGACTCCAGTAAGAAAAAATTTATGGCGTTTTTGGAGGTTCCCCCTGTAGCCTACACTGTAGTTCCTTCTATACATCCTGCCTTAAAATATGCTATCTTTGCTGCCTGGCATAGGTCTAATACCTTTCCTGCAGTGCCTAGGAAGGCTGATAAACACTACCCTCTGAGATAAGCTTGGAGGCCCTCTTACCATGAGGAGCCAGGAAATCAAACCAGTGCCAGCCACACAAGAAGGAGATAGGACTAGAAATACAGTATACACAAGATACTTACAGACATCTTCAACCAAGGCTGTGAACTAACCTGCCAGCTGATACCTCAGAGAGGGGGAAGGAGGGTGGGTGCACTGTGACCCAATGGAGGACATTCTCTCAAAGATCTGCTGTTATGCTGAGTAACTATTCTGTCTTCATAAAGGATATCTCCTCCTTTGGACCACACCTCTGAAATGATTCCCAAATGGTACACAAGGTTCCAAAGGAGGATGGCAAATTCTGATATGTCATCATGATTGAAGGCCTTGCAACACCACAAGACCAAAGACAGCATGTGTATGAGGGACGATGACTATACTATAGCGTTTAGTAAATGTATGCACAGTGATCCACATGGCAGTAGCACATATATGTCAGCTGCAGCAACATTTTGAAAGCAAGCAACCGAAGTGGTCATACCACATGTAGAGTGGCCAAGCACAGCACCAGGAAGTTCCTTACTGTATCTCCTACAGTATAACAAAATTAAATACAGTTGGCAAGCCATTTGGACAGGCACTATTTAGACACAGGGACACCCTCTTTCCTAGGGGCAAGTGAAGTTTACAAAAGAGCTGAGAGGACTTTCTGCAGTCCTTAGTATGATCAAGATGAAAATCCATGCCTCACCCTTGATAGAATACTCTGGATAATACACAGGAAGGTGTTTAGTCTGATCTAATGTAAAGTTAGGCACCTTGTCTGATATAATGTAAAGTTAAGTGCCACCTTAAGTAACAAATGGGGACTGCCCACAAAGACACCCTACCTTGTGGACAGTCAAATAAGAGCTCATGCATCAGATCCTGAAGCTCAGAAATCCAACAAGTAGAAGTCATGGAGAATAAAAACAGCATTTTCCATGAAAAGAAGCACATCTCATAGATTACAGCAGGCTCAAATGGAGCCAGAGTCAATTTCTTAAGTATTAAATTCAGGTCCCAAGACAGAATTGGTTTATGAAAGGTGGGGACACATTTGCAAAATGCTCTTCAGAACTGGATGGGACACCTCTATTTGTGCCAGTGAGGACCCATCAATAAGGGCATGAAAAGCCAAAATGGCAACAAAAGGTACCTCAGTGGACGCATACTGGAAATCAAGTCAGAGAGGACAAAAGATAGACCAGTACAGTATTGACAGGGCATGTAATGGGGCCATGAAATGAGAAGCACACCATAGAGAAGTGCTTCCATTTCAAGGAACATCTGTGTCTTGTAGAAGGCTTTCTAGCCACAAGTAGGACAACAGTCACCTGGATATTCCATGAAACCAACCCTAACTTTTTGTTAGAATTCCTCCAGAAGATTGATCTGGTTTATGCAGTCAGTCTTCACAAGATGTAATTCTTGAAATGTGTTAGATGTTACTATGTTGGATGTTATTGCTGAAGTTTGTGTTTCTCTAGATGACCTTTTTCTAAGCTTTTATTATTTCCCTGAGAAACTGCTCTTTCAGAATTTGTTGAATTTTCATCATCAATCATCACTAAATGTAACCCTAAAGAGTTCAACAAAGCCAGTTTATTAACTAATTTGTTGTATAAATACATTTGTTTGACTATTAAGATAATTGTGTCACAATCTGAGTCTCCTCCCTTTCTTACTACCAGCAGTGTTTTGAAATCCTCCATCAGAACTTGTAGTATTTGCTCCAATAAGTCTTTCACAAACCTTTCCAGCTTGGCATCATTCTCATTCTTAATCCTTCCCACACCAAAAAGTTGCAATAGCTTTTGGATATTTTTCTTTCTGATGTTCTAATGCCTTTTAAGATATGTTAGTATTAGGATTGTCTTCTGTTTCCCCTATTATTATATGTACACCTGCCTTATCCAGTAATAAAGCCTTCTCCATGATCATGTCTGCTAATTCTTTTAATTCTAATAAAACCTCTACAATGCCTAATCTGGACTCAGATTGCCCTTTCCTCACTTCCAGTATTCTTATGACATTCTCTGGTATCTTTACTATATGAGAGAAAAGATTAATCAAAATATTTTTTAACTTGAATTCTGTAACATTTGGAGAAGCATTTAATCCAAAAATGGAAATTTGAGCTGGGTGTAATCATTTTTTTGTTTTGTTTTATTCATCATATCTCTGTTAATATACGCTAGCGTATATCCCAATTTTTTCAAGGATTCCCTGTTAATCAAGATTTGTTTCACTATCCTCGGAGCTTTGCAGAAAATGAATAAACAAGCCAGTCCCTCACAATCTTTGTCCTACCATACCTGAATTATATCTAAGTATACAATATCAGCGCCAGTGGCTGCCCTGAACAGGTTCACAGTCTTTTCCCTTAGTATCACATTTGACCAATTTGCATCAATTTGAAAACCATACAAGTTCAGTATGGCACAATCAGTAATATTTGTGGCTGAATTACTTACTGAGTTGTTTACTAAGTTTGTAGTTGAAAATTGAGCTGTGGTGCCTCTATCTTTGATGTTCCCTACAGTAACTGCTTCAATTAACCTGTAAGAGTTTTTCCATTCCCCCCTTTCTTCCCAAAACTGATTTTCATTGGGATCAGGTTCCTTCAACTGGGGTTTGATACTCTCTGACATAATACATTCATTGTGCATATTAGGACACAAATGAATCTGGTTAGAGTTTGGGAATGCATGTTCTGTTTGTGCTTTATTTTCCTTAGTTACAGGACAGTGTTGCAAATTCAATTGTAGTAAAGTGTTGTCAGAAACACTATCCATTACTGACAAGACTCCCTCTTTTCTTTCAAATTGTGTTTTCTTATCTGTCTTTTCCTTGACCTTCTCCTTTCTTTCCTTTTCTTCCTTTCTTTCTTAATTCGTTTTGGTACTGGAGTTTTGGGAAAAATAATGGAAGGGAAATCTGGTCTTATTTGCTCATTAACTGCCCCCAGGTTATCTAAATTATCTGTAACTATGGAAGAAGAACCCTCCTGAGGGATGATTTTATTCAGTTGCTGCAACACCTCATCCAGTCTACCTCCAATAATAGCTATGTTTTCTTTTTTTGTATCAGGTTCAAATTTAAGATTGATTAGATGGTCTATAATCATCATGTGCACTATATGTGGATTTTGCATATATATCTTTAACTGTTCACTAAGGGCAAATGGATAGGTGATGGTAGAGTTATTCATAGATTCTTTTTGTGTCTGAAAAGGTTGACTTAATTGTTTAGGGGTCATGAATTATTTGAGGCTATTTATAGTGTACTGTAGTTCACTGGCAATGTTTCTCAAGTCTCTATGCAATAAAGATTTAGGATTTGATTCAAAAAATAATCAGGTGAAAATTCCAGTGAATTACATGTACTTGAATTTTCCTTCTGGCTCATATTCCTAGAAGCCTCCAATGTTATGTCCAGATCTATCCCTGTTGTTTCTTTTAAATCTTCAGAGCCTGAAGTGGTGTCAACTTTTCCTAACCTCTCTATCTTTTCAAAGTCCTCTGCCACTACTTGTAAACATTTATCCCCTTGTTCACTGTGTTCCTTGTATTTAATATCTTTACTAGAGCTCACAGAATAGTTGGCCTGATTAATGCTTACCTTGTTGGCAAGTAACTCGAGGTCTGCCATGTTGTTAGGTGTTGAATGAGCAGATCGATATTGCCCCCTTCTAACAAAATTATCTTTGATTTTAGTCTGTTTGTTCTTATTTTCTGTAATACTTTCCCTTAATATTTTCTTCTCAGTACCTACCTTGGATTTAAGAATCCTGGTTTTATAATTCAAAATTTTCTGAGACTGTTTTCCTTCCTGTTTAACTGAGGGTATAGTTGTGCTCCTTAGATTCATTGACTTTTTTAGTTTACTACTGTTTTGTATCATTACTTTTTGCTGTACTAGGGTAGGAGTGCTGCTTCTGGTAAGACTATCAGAGATGATACTTTCTCTATAGTCAGTACCTGCATCTAACCTGATTACATCTGAATCATAACACATGGATGAATATAGATTTATAGGAGAGTTTACAGGAAAGTAACCAGATCTGTTATCAGACCCTGAAAGGATATTTATATCAGTACCCTTGAATCATTCATTTCCCTGCCTCTGTCATCTGGTTTGGACAATGATCTTTATGTATATATGAGTTAAGTCTGCCCCCTGGTATCCACTACTAACAAATGTTAATAAACTGACAAAACAGTGGTACAGTTAAAACAAATGATTTCCCCTTTGAATATACAACGTTTCACAATAATATTCACTATGGCCACCTATGAGATCATTACAATGAGGATAGTAGTAATAATAGTATTTAGAACAGCATAAAGCTAAAATAGTGTACTCAAGTCCTCAGACCATAGAACCAACCTTAGAACAAAGGGCTTTACTTTTCCAGCTTGATAAATAAATTCAAGGCTATTGGTAGGTTGGCATGTAGCACGTTGTGAACATTTACAAATGCACCCCTTTCTAAAATATACAGAAAACCCAAACAAGGTGCTCACGGTTCTTGGCTGTTTTGTATCTTCTGAATTCTCCGATCCTCATAAATTCCAAATCAGCAGATTTCAAGGCTTCTGTGGATGACTGAATCCAGCTAAGTCCTGATCTTTATCTTCAAATAACAGAGTAATCTTGGTAGCAAGGCAATTGTGGAGGAGCTCCTACAGGCCTCTTCTTCTTCCCCCTGGCCAGGACCATCTTCCCCCAAGCAGCAGTTTATAGTTCACAGTCTGAATAAAAGAGTCTTTTCCACCTTCTGCTTCTGCTTCACAGGCTTTCCCCTTCTGTCCCCTGCCACCAGATAGTTCCACAAGCTGACACTGTAGATACACTGGAAGCAGGACAGCAAAAGGAAAAATTACTTGTTAAAAGAAAAAAAATATGATACGGATGGTGTTATCTACACTCAAATATGCTAAAAGAAAAGGAAAATGAAATGGTTCTCTTCAGATACATCTATCAGTCATATCAAACATATCAACAGGTTCAGTTTCAACCTGGTCTAAGTAAAAAGACTAGTCCCCTCCTTTCAAACAAACCGATAAATTTGTATAAATGTGTAATATAGAATAAGTAATCACAAGAGACGGCAAAATACTTACTAGCTCATGATAAGGAGTCTCAAGTCTACTTGTGATAAAAAGTTAGAAGGTAAGGTAAAAACAAAGATTAAGCAGCAATAAATTAAGCTCAGGCTTGCAGGCTTTCTCAAGCGTGTACAAAAGACTGCAGCAAAAATGGCGTCTGATGTAGGGTCTGGTGCAGTAAGTTTTAAGGGAAGTAGTCACATGAACAAAGCCCGTGAAAAAAGGAGCCCTTTTAAAAATATAAAACCATCCCTTCCCTTTATATTTGGTTAATTAAAATAATAAAATAGTAAAAATGGTATTGTAATACACAATTTGCACTTTGAAGTTCAAAAATCACTGTGCTGTTCAAAATTCATAAAAACATCTACAAGTTTTAAGCTGACTACTATCTGCCTATTTGCCTACTGTATCTGCCTATCTGCTGCTCTTATAGGCTTTTTTAGGCTTTTTAAGTTGCTTGCAATAACTTTTAATTCAATAATTGCATTACGCTCCTTTTACTCGTGTGGCACAGGTTTACTCTCAGTTGAAGCGTCCTTTTCAACAGTCCGACTAGCGGTTCTCCTTGTTTTTCTCTTTCCAAAGACCAGGCACTCCTTTGTTGTTTTTTCAGCGCCGATTCTAGGCTGCTTCTTCACTGGCTGGTGCTTAGTATATCAAAGTCTGAAAATATACTGGGCATAGCATCAAGGTGTTAACAACCCAATAGCTTGCATAGAGAAAATACCCTAGATTACTGGGATCTTTACCAGTTGTATGTTGCAGGATTTACACAGGTCATGTGACATGTTTTGACCAACGAGGTTACAGGATTTTCAAGACCCATTTTATAATTATACATATATAATTCTATATATAAATCCATCCTTATAGAACAATGCTGTACTATAGGCTAGCTACTGTAGCATCATCAAGCACCGTGCAATTTGAGATGCTCATTGTTCAGTGTTTTGATTTGATGTAATGCTGATTAGCGATAACTAGCACTGCTGTCACACCTGAGGTCCTGCGTGCAAAACAAACAAGAAGTTGGACATTGACTGGGATGCTTTGAAGTTAAGTACACCTATTATACTGTACACAATCTCTTCAGTATTTTGTAAAGGAAGGTCTGATTCTTGAAGATGCCACCGAAGAAATCATCAGGGGCAGAGTTTCGAAAACTGCAGAAAACAAGAGAAGAAGAAAATTGAAAACTCTCCCAGCAGTGGCAAAATTGGCTTACCAAGTCTAAGGAGTAGGAGGGAAGTTCAGTGATTCAGTCAGTAGCAACACCAATCAACATCGATGACATCAATGAGCCTACCCCTACTGAGACAAGTTTTGATCCGACAACTGATGTAACAAGACCAAGGTCAACATATGCTGACACTGATCATGCAGATGTTGAGGGCAATATAAGAGAAGAAGAAGAACTTGAAGAAGAAGAAGAAAATAATGATCGCCAGCCAATGCTGTCTGTGTGCAACTTTGAAAAATATACAGAGGATACCGCATTAGAAAGTAATGTAGATGCTGTTTCCAGTTCAGTACTCCAACTTAATTTTAATATCCTGATGTCATGGCCTGACATGACTAACAGACTTAGATGTTGCTTGGTGGAACATGGCCCTGAACAAAAGAAAAATGCTATTTTAGTTTCTCAGTGTCTGATGATGGCAGGCGCTTTTATCGGGATTGGTTCACCAAAATTCTTCCTAATGGAGAAACTGTTGAATGCACATGGCTAATGTATAGTGAGACCAAGAAAGCTAGCTATTGCATCCCATGCATGCTGTTTGCAAAGAAATCATCCACAACATCAAGTCTGGCAAATTCAGAAAAAGGATTTTGTGACTGGAAGCATTTAAATTCCAGATCATGGAAACTTCCCTGAACACTGCAACAGATACTTACTTTGGAAGAATTTTGAAATGCACTTGAAGACAGGGGCCTTGATAGATGATCAGCTGCAAAGGTCCATTGCCTCAGAAAAAGAAAAGTGGTGTACCATTCTTAAAATTATTCTTGATGCTATACTATTCTGTGCAAAGAATAACTTAGCTCTCAGGGGTTACACAAATATAATCGGACAAACACACATTCTGGAATTTTTCTTAATTTGCTAGAGCTGATAACTCACTATAATCCAGAGCTTGCAGGTCACATTGCCAACCATAAAAAGGGGTCTACCACCTACTTTTCTCCTATGATTCAGAATGAGTTTATTAACTTGTTGGGTTCCATTGTGAGGCATGAAATAATTTTGAAAATTAAGGAGGCAAAATATTTCTCTATTATGTTTGACTGTATACCAGATGTGGCTCACAAGGAGCAAATGTCTCAAATCATTCGGTATGTGAGGATACAGGATAATGATTGCAGTGTTGAGGAAAGTTTATTGATTTCATCATCTCACATGAAAGACAGGAAGATGACTAGCTGCAGAAATTGAAAAGAAATTAAGTGATGATGGCTTAGATATAGCTAACTGTCGTGGCCAGGGTATGACAAAGGCACTAATATTTATTTATTTTTATTTATTTATTAAGGAATCAGATACACCTTTGAGCCAGGGACTCTTTCACAAAGGTTCCATGTCAGGTTGCTTGAAACATTAGGACAGGCAGTGGTTTTATGCAAGAGAAATAAACATAGCAGCGGAAGGTTTTGTCAATTACCAAAACATCACAATTGTGCAAATCACTCCTATAACAATTTAAACAATATAGATTTGTATAGGTAGCCATCCAATAGAGGAGCAAGGCCAGAGGCTGGTGTAAAGAGGGAGAAAGAGAGGGAGTGGGGGTGGGTCTGGGGCAGGGTCAGCGAAGAGGTGTGTGAGGGAGTAGAGGAGAAGGAAGGTAGGGAGGGAAGGGTGAGGTATGGTGGTGGAGGGATAAATCATTTAAGTGTAGCAGTCACAGGAGGCACAGGAGATGAGGTCTTGATGCAGGCTGAACTTAAAGGCACCCAGGATTGCTTTGCTGGTAACTTCTGCTGGCAGAGTGTTGAACCAGGAAGAGGCCCTGAAAAGAAAGACCATTGGCCTTGGGTAATCCTGCAAAGGGGAACAGTTAAGGAGAGGTTGTTTGAATTCCTGGTTTGTCGTGGGCCACTATATGGTCTCAGCAATGCCTGTGATCCAGGGGGGTAGTAGGTCCAATGTTTGCTTTTTTGCTAGGATGCAGGTTTGATATTTAATTCTGCCAGACAGTAGGAGCCAATTTGCATGTTTGTAGACCTTGCAGGTGTGTGTAAGGTGGTTTGCAGATGTTTGGAGATGACATGCCTTGTTTGGTGCTGTGGCAATGTGTTGGAGAGCTGTGTCAGTGGCAGACCCGTAGATCACAAGCCCATAGTCTATTATAGAGATTACTAAACTGTGAATGGCAGTGTTTAGGGCTTCATCTGTGAGGCAGTTCTTATGTCTATAGAGCAGGTCTATGTGGGTATTCACAGTTTTTGCTACGTAGTATCCAAGTGTTGGGTCAAGAATCACCCCAAGATATTTAAATAGATGTACTTGTTAAAGGGTGGCCCCTTTGCTGTTTGAGATAGAGAGGTTTCTGTTTTTATGTTTGCTGTGGGTACCATGGGACAGAATTGATTTGGTTTTGCTGTAGTTAAGAATAAGCTTGTTGGATTTAAACCATGCCTCTACAACAGTGAAGCTTTCTTGTAGTAGCAACTGAAGAATGGAGGGGTCAGAGTGGGAGGTGAAGATGACAGCATCATCGGCATAGAGTAGGATTTTTTCTGAGCAAGATGAAGGGAGGCTGTTTAGGAAAATGCTGAAAAGCATAGGACTCAGGATGGATCCTTGTGGGACTCCTGATCAGACCAAGAGAGGTGTTGAGAGGGATTCGTCAATTTTTACCTGCTGTGTTTGGTCACTGAGATAGCTTTGAAACCATAAAGTTGTGTCCGGAGAATGACCTATTAGAGATAGTTGTTGAAGCAGTAGTGAATGGATGATGGTGTCTAATGCCTTAGGTCAATGAAGGTGGCACCAATGAGATCCCCTTGGTCCAGGGCATTGTGGATGTAGGAGGTAAGCTCTAGGAGTGCCGTGGTCATGCTGTGGCCCTTGCAAAATCTGTGTTGTTCTTCACATAGCAGGTTATTCTTAGTAAGGCATTCTATCAGTTGATCAGAAGCTATTCTCTCCAGCACTTTTCAGAGGGGGGGAAGAATGGAGATTGGTCTATAATTGCTTGTAACAGATTTATCGCCACTTTTGTGGACAGATGTCACCATTGCTGATTTCCATTTTAAGGGGAACTGTGAGAGCATGAGAGATTTGTTAAGGATTTTGGTGACAGGGGTCAGGACTTCATCGAGGGTAAGAGCAAGGAGTTTTAGGTCAAGGGAGTCACTGCTTGATCTAGACTTTCCAAGTACTCAAAGGAGGTACTTTTTTGTGATGTCCTTGGAGACAGCTCTGAAGTAGAATGGCGGATTTCCCTCCAAATTTCTGACTTTGTCTGAGTTAATGGTATCTTGAGGGGAATCAAAGAAAGTTGGCAGTAAAACATGGCTAAGGTTGGTAAATGCTGCATTAAAGGCATTTGCCATGGTGACTTGATCTGTGGTGATGTTGCCATTTAGGTGGACCATAGCGGGTGGGACTTTGGTTTTTTTTTTTCCAGTTAGTTCCATTAGGTTGGCCCAAATCTTATTTCCATCATTCCAAGAGTTTGTTAGTGCTCTTTTATAGTAGTTGGCCTTTTCATTTTGAATTATGTGGGTGCAGGCATTTCTTGCAGTTTTGAAGGCTTGAATGACTGCTCTGTTTCTGGTCAGCTTAGCACATTGCCAGAGGTGATCCCAGGCCTTCATTTGCTCAAGGAGACCAAGGTTGATCCAAGGGTTGTTAACACCTTTAATCTTGTGTTTCATGAAGGGTGCATGTGCATCACAGGCTGTGTTGAAGCTTTAGATAAAGTAGTCAAGTGCAATGTCCACGTCTCGGGCTGTATCTATAGGTGACCAGTCATGATCTCGTAAGCATGCTTTTAGCAGCCACAGGTGGCCAGGCAGTAGTTTTCTACTGTTGATGATTTTAGGGGGGTCTTAATGAATTTGTTGGACCATGATAGTAGAATTGGTGAGTGGTCGCTTATACAGTCGGGGAGAACTACTGTATTAGTAATGTGTTCAGGGCAGTTTGTAAGAACCCAGTCCAGAAGAGTTGAGGTACCTGTTTTGTAGTTTACTTGGGTGGGTGTTTTAACCATTTGGGAGAAATTGGCAGCTGTCAAGGAATCTCCTTATACTTATGTGCACTGGGGGAATGTGCAATACGGCAGGAAAGAACCATGGGGTGCAAGCCCATATAGCGCAAGTGAATGAACACATCAGATGTGTCCCATGTGTAGCTCATTCTCTTAATTTAGTTGGGGTCCATGCTGCAAGTATATCAGTGGACACGGTATCATTTTTTGGTACAGTGCAGAGATTGTTTACATTCTTTGTAGCTTCAACAAGCCACTGGGAGGTGCTGTCCCAAGCTGTAAAGGTCACTCCGAAGGGTCACACTGAAACAAGATGGTCTTCAAAGTTTTGCGCGCAGTTCACTCCTTCATCTTCAAATACCTGATGTCTTAAAGGCATTGTACCAAATAAGTGAAGATACAACCAATGCTGACACGGTATCAACAGCCCAGAGCCTAATCAAGCAGATAAATTTCAAATGTCTTTGTACCCTAGCAATGCAGGACAAAATACTGAACCTGGTTGAACAAGTAAACCAACTGTTGCAATTTAAGGGATTGCCTGTCAATAGCACACATATCAGTCAATTAAAGGACACACTGCAGCACATGCAGGATGATGGAATAAATGATGTTGTACAACATGCAGCAGAACTTGTTAAATAGATGTCACAGAATGCAGAATTCACAGAAAAATGAAAAGCAAAAGAAAGATGAAAAGGATGGTCAATGAGAATGCTGAAGATGAAGGTCACTTGATTTCTGCTGAGCAGGCTTTCAAAGTGCAGTTCAACAATGTTCTAGACACCCTCATTTCCCAGATTGATTCAGTGGTGATATGAGGCATTGTCTGAAGTGGCTGCTGACTTTAACTTGCTTAGAGGGCTATCTTTCTCAACAATGGAAGTTAGCGATTTAAAGAAATGTGCAGCAGATCTGGCAATGAAATATTCTAAGGATATAGATGCTTGTGAGATACTATATGAGGTAGAGAGCTTCAAATTTCAGGCAGCTTTAGTACTGCCCAATTTTTGAAATGCCACACCACTCAGCTTGTTGAAGCTCATTCACAAATGGTCTTTGAGTACTTCCTATCCAAACATTGAAATTGCTCTCCAAATCTTCTTGACACTTCCTGTGACTGTTGCTTCTTGCGAGCATAGTTTCAGCAAACTGAAGGTGATCAAGACCTATTTAAGATCATCTATGGGACAAGAAAGACTGTCAAATCATCCTATACTATCTACTGAAAATGCTGTAGCCAGTGCCATTAACTTCAACAAAGTCACTGATGAATTTGCCTCTTTGAAGGCAAGAAAGGTTCATACATAGGCCAGACAATTGTGAAATGTGTACACTGTATCTACTATGGATATGCAATGCGAATAACATTTTTGCATGAACATATATAGCATCACCCCTCATCAGTTACCAGGGTTCCCTCATGTCCCGATTGCCTTGAGGTTTTCAGTTTGGTACTCAGTGGCCTGTGCTGTTGTGTGTGGGACGTTGATTCATACAGCTCCAGCTCCATATCTTGTATTATTGTGTTCCTGTGTTTTATATAGATTGTTTAATTTTCTCATTTCACATATTTATCAATTAAGTTGGAGTACTGAACTGGCAACAGCATCTGCACTACTTTCTAATGCAGAATCCTCTGTTAGCAAACTGTGATTTTAAATACTAAACCCAGTGAACTGGTTGTCATTTGGCCACTTTATAACACAGTTTATTCTGATTCCATTAGGAAAAAAAATTTCTGAAATCGGGGTTCGGGATGCTCAATTCAGGAGAACATGTAAACCAAATGTGTTTGTGTTCAGTAGGGGATTGATTCAGTAGTGAATGACCCAAAACCAACTATATCAGGCTACAGCATGTAACTGCCCCCCTCGAAGTGCTTCAGTGGGCCTAGAGGACCCCTACTCCCCATGCTTTATGCAGCAATCCTTCACAGTATATTTCAAAAATGCATATAGGGTGGGTGGTTGATGGCATTGTTGGTCAGCCACTTGTCCACAACAATTGCAGCTGCACACTCTGATGCCAGCCAGCCAGAGTCTCCCACATCTCATATTCTATGGGAGCAAAATATTCCCTGAAATCAGGGGTAGGGAACATGTAACAAAAGTATGTTTTTTCTTCAAGAAAAGCCCCAAAACTCACCACAGAGTATATAAACTCCTCAGAGCTTCTGAGGGCATTTTGGCCCCCAGACCCCTGGCTCTTTTCTGGGGGGGGCGCAAAATTAGTCTATTGCCCAGGGCACCAAAATGCTTTCCTGCAGAAAAATGGAAAAATGTAAACAAGGACAATAACAAGCACAGGCAAATCTCCCAGTCAATGATAAAGAGAGCAATTGTCTATCGACACACCACCAAATCACACTTTTTAAATTAGAGCTAATTTACAATGGCCTTGCATAATTTGTTCTTCTCTGTCCATAGGATAACAATCAATATCATACTGTATGTTTAAAAGTTGAAATGGTTATCTTTAGACACTATATGAGATAAGCAAAAGTATGGTTAACTGTGGTTTCTAAATTTGTCATATTAAATGCACCTCAGAATTTCAAGAGACATTTAAACGGTCTTTTTAGTCAGCCTCCCCAACATTTCCCCTTCAGGGAAATAAGACAGTGGGGCTTTAAATCTTCCAAAGTTTAAAACCAGATACAAACAAGCATTTGTCAATGCCGAATGTTTGCTTGCTGGCATTGGCAGTGGTAGTGTAGAAGTTACAGAGCTGCGTAATAGGAATGTCAGTGAAGTATTGAACTTGAAGCCAACCCCACCACCACCCTGCAGAGAGTGACAGGCATTGGGGTGTGTGTTTGGGTCAACAGGCATAACGGCCGCGCCATTTCACCACACCCCACCTGCAGACACTGACAGGAGTGTCTGATAATTCCTTGGTCTTTGGCCCTTATGCGCACTCCATTTCATTAGAAAGATGGTGAGATGGGTGCTTATATAGAGAATGGGTGAACTTTGGGGCCAAAGAGTCCAAGGCATACCTCAATGCCTCTCACTGGCTGCAGGGTGTGGAATGGTATGAGCATTATAGGCAAGAATCCCAAGTCACACCCCTGATGCCTGTCATTCTCTACAGGGATGGGCGTTATGGTTGGAAACCCTAATACCTTAGGCATTCGTTGGTATTTTCACTCCAAATTTTCAACATGTTTTTTTTGTGACCCCACATCATGAAAAGGGGGAATATCAGTTTGTTAGCTGAACGCTGCTTATGCACAGTGACTACGGCATTTAGCACCACAGGTGCAAAAACATTCTGAACAGGATGTAAAAAATGACAGCTGTACTGTTCATGGGGAGGTGTAAAAAATGGCAATGTTGCAAATCTGCAGTAAAAATAATAAAAAAAATGGTGAAGTCACGAGCATACATAGAAACTGTGCAACGCACAACCGTAATATAATTAGGTTGGGGATTTTTTACAGCAGATTGTCAACTCAGGCATTTTGGTGCCTCCGATCATGAACAGTGTCACTGTGATTTTCTTTATTTATGCCCGAACAATGATTTCCATAGCGACCCGCATCTCTGCGCTGAAAGTGTGAAAACACACTTCAGCCATGTTGTGAAAAATGACAGCTGTACTGTTCATAAGAAGTGTGGAAAATGCCACTGGTGAAAATCTGGACTGAAAATATTACCAAGTCATGAACTCACGAGGGTGCGTGGAAACTGCGCGAATGCTCACTGTAATACAGTCATTTTATGGACTTTTGTCACCAAATTTTCAACATAGCCATTTTAAGACCTCTGCTCATGAACAGTGTAACTGTGATTTTCTTAATCTGTCCTAAACGTTGCTTTCGCACACCAACAGCACCATTGTGCGCTACATGTGCGAAAACACATTTTGGGTGACATATGAAAAATGGCAGCTGTACTGTTCATAAGGAAGTGTAATAAAGTGGCAATGTTGAAAATCTGGAGTGAAAATATTAAATTCGCAAACTTAAGAGCATGCATAGGAACTGCACAACGCACGCTAGTAAAACAGTCATTTTTAGGAATTTTTTCACCAAATTTTCAACATAGCCATTTTAAGACCTCTGCTCATAGAACAGTGTCACTGTGATTTTCTTAATTGTCCCTTACATTGATCCCGCATAACCGACCTGCTGCTATTGTGCGCCATATGGGCAGAAACACGTTTTGGTGAGATGTGAAAATGGCAATGTTGAAAATCTGCAGGAAAATATTGAAAATTCGTGAACTTACAAGCATGAGGAACTGTACAACGCACGTCAGAAACAGTCAGCTTTTGGAATTTTTCACCAGATTTTCAACATAGCCATTTTAAGACCTTTTCTATGAACAGTGTCACTGTGATTTTCTTAATTTGTCCCATGACATTGATTTCCAAGATAATCGACTGCGCCATTGTGTGCTACATGGGCGGAAACACGTTTTGGGTAAGATGTGAAAAATGACATCTGTACTGCTCATAAGAAGGTGTGGTAAAATGGCAATGTTGAAAATCTGGAGTGAAAATATTGAAAATTTGCTAACTTACGAGCGTGTGTAGGAACTGTACAACGCACGCTCGTAAAACAGTCATTTTTTGGAATTTTTTCACCAAATTTTCAACATAGCCATTTTAAGACCTCAGCTCATGAACAGTGTCACTGTGATTTTCTTAATTTGTCCCATACATTGATCTCGCACACCGACTGTGCCATTGTGCGCTACATGGGCGGAAACACGTTTTGGGTGAGATGTGAAAAATGACAGCTGTACTACTCATAGAAGGTGTGGTAAATGGCAATGTTGAAAATCTGGAGGAAAATATTGAAAGTTCATGAACTCACGATGCGTAGGGAACTGCGCAACGACACTCGTAAAACAGTCATTTTTAGGAATTTTTTCACCAAATTTTCAACATAGACACTTTAAGACCTCTGCTCATGAACAGTGTCACTGTGATTTTCTTAATTTGTCCCGTACATTGATTTCACACACCAACTGCGCCATTGGAAAAATAAAGAAGACCCATGGATTTCAGATAAAATAAAAAAAAGAGCTAAGGGTAAGAAATAGAATATGGCAGAAAGCTAGAAAAACTAAGAACTTAGATGATTGGGAAAGTTTTAAAAAATGGAGAAATAAATGTAAAAGGAATATTAGGATGGCAAAGAGTAAATATTATTTGAATAAATTTGAGAAGGTAAATGATTCAAGAATGTTTTGGAAACTTGTTTCTGATTTAAAATATAAAAATAAGAGTAGTAAAATAGAAAGCATATTACAGGAAGGAAGTATGATTGAAGATTCGGTTAGCATTGCTACTATATTGAATCATTACTTTCTCAAATTACCTGATTTGGATATCCTGCCACCAAAAGAACAAACTGCTGATATAACTATAATAGAATTAATTGCTGAACAGAAAATGAAGTATAAGATACAGCAAGAAGATAAGTTTAATTTTAGACTCTTAAGTATAGCTGAAATAAGGAAACAATTACAAAATTTAAATGTAAATAAGGCAGGTGGTTTAGATGGAATTGAAGCTAGATTTTTGAGGATTGGTGCAGATATATTGGCACCAATAGTAACATATCTTTTGAATTGGAGCCTAACAAGTTCAGTTGTCCCTGATATGTGGAAAGTGGGAAACGTAATTCCAATTTTTAAGGGTGGGGATAGTACTGTGCCATCTAATTATAGACCAATTACAATTCTTCCAATATTATCTAAAATATTGGAACGTAGTGTTCATTTACAACTTAGTTATTATATGGAAATGAATGAAATATTATCTGATAATCAACATGGGTTTAGAGTAGGGAGGTCCACGGGCACCGCCCTATTGGATTTCCAAAACTTGGTGGTAACATCACTTGATGATGGAAAGGCCACTGGGGCGGTGTTCATGGACCTTAGTAAAGCATTTGATTTGGTACAGCATAGAAAACTGTTAGAAAGACTTTGGAAAGTGGGTTAGAGGAAGGACCATTAACATGGATAGCATCATACTTAGCAAATCGTAGACATGTGTGTTGTCAATGGTGATTTTGTATCGAGCCTTGGGAACTAAATCGTGGTGTTCCCCAGGGATCAATACTAGGCCCATTGTTGTTTAATATTTATGTGAATGAGTTAGAGCAAACAATAAAATATGGGGAGGTAAGATTATATGCGGATGATACAGTTCTGTTGGTTTCTGCAGATAATATAAGAAATGTTGAATCACAGTTACAGAGAGTTTAACCTCGCTGGAAAGTTGGATGGACAATTCTGGTCTTTTGATTAATGCAAAGAAACCCAGTGTATGGTGTTTGGTTTGGGGCATAAGCTGAAAAAACAAACATATTTAAATATTCATTTGATAAATGGCACTCTGATTGAGGAAGTTAAAGATTATAGGTATTTGGGTATGTACATAGATTCAGGTATGACATTTGAAAGTCATGTTGATATGCAGATAAAAAAGTTAATCAAAGATTGGGTGCTTTAGAAGATTAACAAATGTATTGCCTAAATTAGCCAGGGAAAAACTTGTTAAGCAAATGTTAATTCCGGTACTTGACTATGGAGTGCCAATATATATGAATGCATCACAGAAAGTGTTAAAAAAAGTTGATCAAACAGTTTATAGATTAGGTAAATTTATTATTAAGGGTGAATATAAAATGCATCATTGTAAGTTATATGAAAGATTAAATTGGTTGCATCCTGAAGTACAGAGGAAGTATACTTGGCTATTAAATTGTCATAAGTTAATACATGCCAAAAATAATCATCCACTACTTAAGTATATTAAGTTGCAGATTTTGGATAGTTATAATTTATGTACAAGAAATTCTGAAAATAGGGTACCATTGCTCAAATATTGTAGTAATGTAGGAGAAATGAAGTTACAAAATAGACTTGCTTTATCTTGGAATAATTTACCCAAGCACTTGCAGAATATAACTAGCTTTGCCAGTTTTAAAAGTAAATTATTTGAATACTTGCAGAAGTTATGTGTGTGTGTATGTTATGGTTAATGTTGTATATGTTATTTTCTTCTGAAGTATTTGTATTTTTGAGTATTTTGATGTTATTTATGTATCATCTATACAGGACTTGATTTTAAACAGTGTTTGTTGCACTAATCAAATATACCTGTATAAAAATAAAGTTTTAATCAATCAATCAATCAATTGTGCGCTACATGGGCGGAAATACGTTTTGGGTGAGATGTGAAAAATGACAGCTGTACTACTCATAAGAAGGTGTGGTAAAATGGCAATGTTGAAACTCTGGAGTGAAAATATTGAAAATTCACGAACTTACGAGCCTGCGTAGGAACTGCGCAATGCACACTCGTAAGTCATTTTTGGAATTTTGATCAAATTTTCAACATAGGTTTTGGACCTTCTCATGAATGATAAACACTGTCATGGCATATTCGGCCCAAAGGGTGATTTCGCGCAGTGACTATGCAGTCACTGCGAAATCACCCTTCGGGCCCAAATAACGCCATGACAGTGACATCATTCATGAGATGGGGTCCCAAAAACACCATGTTGAAAATTTGGAGCAAAAATTCCAAAAAATGCCTGAGCTATGCAATAAAGTTGAAAAACCCCTATCTAGCCTATTATACAGCTTATCGGCATTTCCTCAGTTCGCAGTCAGCTTTGAAGAGTGCAGACGTGTTCCCGGTCCATCAAGATCGTCGCGCCAAGCTCCAGAGGTAAGTATGGGTGTGAGGGGTGTGGGGAGGCAGGGTGCGCAGTGGGTGGGTGCAGGTTGTGGGGGGCTGGGAGAAGCGCGTGGGACCATTTTATTTTCAGGTTAAAAAAAAAGACAATGGGACATTTACCATGCTGGGGTGGGCTCCCAGCATGGCACAAGAATGGCTGGGGGCGTGGAGCCGGCGGGGATTGGGCACCCCTGCCGCTATATGATTAGTTGCCACACTGGGTGGGCTCCCAGCGTGGGCACCCAGTACTCGGGGGTTGGGGACAGTGGAGCCAATGAGGGATTGGGCACCCCGTCGGCTATTCTATCAGTTGCCATGCTGGTAGGTACCCAGCGTGGCATGTAAACGGGGGAGGCGCAGCAAGCAGCAGAGATTGAGCACCCGTCGGCTATAAGTGTGCGAGGAAGGAGGGCAGCATGCAGTATGCGGCATTTCTGTGTGTGTGGTGTGTAGGGGAGCTACGATGAGCAGGCGACATCTTATCGCTGCTCACTCAAGCGTATTCCCCCTTTCAACTGTATGCCACTGCATTTTGGAGCTTGTCATAGACAGCTCCAGCATGCATTGGCTTACAGGGGCTGCGCTTGCCAACACCCTGACTGAATTGGAAGAGGGGGTGACACACCTCCGAAATCTCGGATGATGGCACTATGTTTCTTGCACATGCATGCAAGCAAACATAAAAAGGACTATGACATTTGATGGTGCTAAATTATGACACAGTGTGTCACCAGAAAGTAAGGATGAGCCCAAATTTACATTTGCTAAGTGTGCCAAAATAGAGCATTTTGGACAATGGTGAAACAGTTCAGAAGAAACTCATATTTTACAGGGAGCACACACTGAACATGTACAGGTTGTTGGCAAGCTACATGTTCTACAGTGGCCGATCAGCAACACAGGAGATTAAGAACTCCTAGTGCAGCACACAACTCAGTAACTGTGGCAGTGGTGGCCACTGAAGGAGTTCTTTTTATGTAAAAAAGAGTGACTTTTTTCAGAAAACTTTAGAGTTAGTCAGAGAATCATGCATTATCATTACAGTTAGATAATTCTCACAATATTTAACTGCAGTTTCTGGCAGGTAGGCTAGTGAAATTGTGTTAAGAGGAGACAGTGCACTGTGTAATCCTGCACTGGCAGCTGCAGGAGAAGGGTAAAGTAAATTTAGTAAACTAGGAAAGGGGAGTTGAGAGATATGATGATTTTTTCATTTGAGTGCTGGTGGTGTAGAAGGCACAGAAATTATTTTTTTTGTGCCCCCCCCCCAAAGCAGGACCATGATAGATTGAATTTAGCAGACTAGGAATGGTGCAGGTGGAAGGGTTTATTTGACAAAATATTTTACTGACTACCTACCGGTAGTGAAGCAGCAAGTAAAGAAATCCATATTTTTAATTTTTTTGCCTGTGCGTGTGTGTGTGTGTGTGTGTGTGTGCACTGTGTAAAACACAAGGAGCTTGATTCTCAAAGCCCACAGTAGGACGCAAGGTGCCTGTGCCAAACATATATGGCACAAGGTGCATCTTGCGTCCAAAAATGCCCCCAAGCAATTTACAAAGACAGCCTGCATCAACTGCAGGCTGCCTGCCCCAAATGGGGCTTGCACTACCCCTGTGCCCAGAAATGGGCTGCAGCAAGGTGCTAGGGGGCATGCGGCAGATGGAAGCTGCCACAGCCCCAGAAATGCAGTTCTCAGATCTCTCCTGGAAGGAGAATTTCTTAGTACCCTTAGACCAGCCAGGGCTGGTAGGGGTAGGGGTGAGGCTAGAGGGTTATAAGGGAGTGGGGAAAGGGGACATAAAGATTAGGGGTAGTCTTGAGGGTTGTGTGGGGAGGACAGAGGTGAGGAAAAGGAGAGGCAGATGAGGGGGTGGAAGTAAGTGCTGCTGTAAATGTGTGGCGGACTGTAATGTGTAGGCCTCAGTGATTAACAATGAGCGCCTATACATTACACTCCACTGCACATTGACAGTTCAGTTGGGGACTGGCCACAGAGGTGTGAGGAGGGCTGTGCCAGTCCCTGGCTCTGTCTGGGGATGGGGAGGCACTACCTGCTGGTGTGAGGGGCACTAGACCACCACTGAGAGGGCATGTTTCTATGTCATTCTGATGGGGACATGGGGGATCTTGGTGGGGGGTGTCTTATATATCTATTATGAATGTGGGACACATCAGGCATTGGGCTGGGAGTCTTAACTATTTTTTTACATTGTGGGGCACATCGGACATTGGGTAGGGGGTTATATATATATTCAGTATGGGGGCCCAAGGTGGATCGGGACCAGTGAACAGCATGCCATTGCTGCAAGGGGCTTGAGGCAACCCCTTCCATGTGCCATGTGTTTTCTGTGGTAGAGGTCACCACAAGTGTGGGGACATAGGTGCCGGGACCCTTCCTGTACCAAAATTGGGTGTAGGTCCCTGGTGCATGGGGCTTCAGTGCAAGCTGCTGTTTGTCACAGCTTGCACCAGATGCAGCCCCCTTTGAGAGTTGGGCCCAAGGTCTCTCAGTGGGGTGCAGTGGGGTCTGTCATTATGGGGGTGGCCTGGTTGTTTCACTTTTTCCTATCATCTAATGAATTGTATAGTACAATGGCTTGTCCATGTGCCAGGTGTGCATGTCACATGGAAATCTAAGATAATACAATGGGTACCAAAAATCCTCATTCCTGCTTAGCTAGCTGGCATGATCTACAACATGCAAATCCTGCCATCTACCAACAGGAACAAGTGCCAGTCCCCAAATCTTAACCCCCTCCCCCCCAACACCACATGCATATCATTGCAACCTGAACATCAAAGAACCAAGCCGCCATTTTATTTGTCCCGCTACCACTACAGTGTGAAATTCAGACTATGGCAAAATTAATTCCTCTTTCAAGTTAATAGATCAAAACAAACTAGAACAGCTGTTCACTATATTAGATGATACTCCCATTAGAAATATGGCACAAAATGAAGCAATAAACTTACCTCTGCTTCCACAACCCAAACCAGTGCCAGCTCCGATGCCACCAGCCACCAGCCATGGACATCTGTGCCCTCACTGCTTGGTATCTAATGTACCAGTCCAGCCCACAACATGCTCCTTTAAAACTCTATTTCCAAGTCCTCAAACAAAAATACTAAAAGCTAGCAGTTCTTTTCAAATAAAGCACTTTGACACTTCTTTGCTTTTATTTAAAAAAGTTAAACATTTGCACATTAACATTACTAATATACAAACAGTGTTGTACAGACTATTTTTGGGGGTGGAAGAATACATTCTGTACTTATGCAACAATAACAAAAAAACAATTTTTTTTACACATATACTACCTTTCTATTTTATTTGCCATTGTATAATCACAATACACTGCTTGAGGCTGTGGGTGATGGCAGGATTTACCCACGCCTAGTGTAGTTTCCTCACTCGGCTGTGCCTCATGAGCAAATCACCACAATAGGCAAGGGTAAATCCTGCCATCACCCACACCCTCTCATGGTATATTGCTTAACTGTACAATGGGATCCATTTTTTCACAAATCTGATTGGCCACTGAGGGTCTTTACCCATGGGTAAATCCTACAATAACCCATGGATAAAGATCCAGTAACCCCTTCACAAGAAAAGCAAAGAGAAATCCATCCAAGTAAGTAAAAATGTAAACAACCCACTGCCATATTCTTTTTCCGCAAAGCACCACAACAGCCAAAGTGGGAAAGTCTGCCTAAGTAAAAGTACACTGGCCACCCCCAAAGAAGTGAAAAAAAATTAAGAAAACATTTTGTCAGACAGTACCTCCTCTGTCACCTACAACAGTTACAGCAGTACAGGAGCCCTAAATGTACTCCTTCGCTGCTATTAATTTTTTTCCTGACTGAACACTGCGGCAGCAGGTTGTTCACACCTCACACCATCGCTGTTCAGGTTAAAATAAATTGTAACAGTTGGAGCAATGCAGAAGCACGGAAAGTGTTTCTTACTGAAAAATGAATGCTCAAACTTGTAGAAATCGGGGCCGAAAACCCAAGCCATGATATTGAGCATGTGGCTATACTTGTCCCCTGGCTTATACATATGCAATTGTGCATGCCCAGTATCACGGCTTGGCTTTTTGGCACTAATTTCTACAACTTTTAGCCCTTGTTTTGAATTAAAAAGCACTTTCCATACATCAGCATTCCCTAAAGTCTCAAAATGCATCTTCAGCTAAACGGTCATGCTGGCTGCTGTAAATGAACCTTAAAGAGCTCCAGCATCACCAACAATCAGTCAATTGCAGCAGAATCATAAGGCAACAAAAATGGTTTTAATTGTGATATCTGAAGGATCAAAGACTCCTACACAAGTCTTGATGTAGCAGATCGATAAAGGTGCTCTTCTGCTAAAAGCTCAATAGTTAAAGTTTTGAATCAAATTCAGGAGTCATTTAATCAGATGGTTGGGGCACGGGGTGGGGGAGCAGGCAGCAGAGTCTCTCTAGCAACAAGGAACTATTTTTTGTGGTGAAGCAATAAAATAAAAAAAATAATAATTTAAAATAAAAATACCTCTTTTTCTTTCTCGCCCCAAAAAAGGGGAACATTGTATAATCGCAATTAACCATGACAGGGTGTGGGTTATGCTGGGATTTGCTCACTTCTTATGTGGATTTGGTCACTCAGCCTGCAGCCTCATGACTGAACCACACCAGGCATGGGTAAATCCCAGCATAACCCACACCCTGTCATGGTTTATTGCTTACATCATCACTGACTACTGCGAGACGTCATTGTTAGCATCCAGTGGTAGCTGCATCATGTCATCATCTGTTGTATGCATGCTTTGTTCATGTATGTAGTCAACATGAAGAGAAAAACAGGAGGAGAAAGTGACACAGGGGGAGAAAAGGAGCAGATAGATGTTTCATCATGTCAGTTCCGAGTATAAGTTCTACAAGCAGGGTTGGTGGAGAAGGAGCTGTTCATGGTAGAACAAGGACTGAGAGTCATGGTCATTGGGCTGTAAGGACAAGGGCTGGGTACACGAACAGGGACTTGGAGTCATAGTAGTGGGGTTGTAAGGACAAGGCTGGGTATAAAATAGGTAGGGTTGGGCAGACTGGATGGGCCAGTGTGTCTTTTTCTGCTATCATGTTCTATGTTTCTGTGATAGTACGGCCCCAGAAATCATGGTTCATTAGTCCTAGGGTGCATAGGGAGGAGTACCTCCAGCAGAAACAGGGAGATGGTGATACTGCTGTATAGATCATTGGTGAGACCTCACCTAGAGCACTGTGTCCAGTTCTGGAGACCACATCTCTGGAAGGACATAGAAAGAGTAGAGGCAGTGCAGAGGAGGGCAACTAAAATGGTGCAGGGTCTGCACCAAAGGCCCTATGAAGGGAGACTAAAGGACCTCAATATGTACACCCTGGAGGAAAGGAGGGAAAGGGGGGATATGACAGAGACTTTCAAATTCATCACAGTTATAAATAGGGTACAAGAGGAAAGCTTGTTTCAGAAAAAAAAGATGCTCAACAACAAGGGGGCATGCTATGAAGCTGGAGGGGGCAGGCCCCATGGAAATGTGAAGAAGTACTTCTTCACAGAAAGAATGGTGGATGCCTGGAACAACCTTCCAGCAGAGGTGGTGGGGGCAAAAACTGTAACGGGATTCAAGAATGCCTGGGATAGGCATCAGGAAACCTTAATGGTTAGGGAAGGGAGGGAGGGCTAAGCTGCAGATCAAGTACGGTCTGCGGATTACAGTAGGTATGGAAAATGGGCATACTAGGTGGCCAAGCAGTCCTTATCTACTGTAAATATCTATGTTTCTATGTTTCCTGAGAAATCACACAGGTTCCATTCCCTCTACAGTGCAAGCAGTCTTCATTCCCTGCCAGTCATCCGGTGCATCTGGTGATAAAACCCTCCTGAGCAATACAGAAGCACACCAGTTACCCCTCTTCCTTCTTCAAAGGTTTCTATCTTCCCTACTTGAATTGAAATGATTCATCCAAAAATTTAAAGTCTGGTCCCTCTCAATGAAAGCTGCCCAATTCCTCAAAGCTCCCCTACCCCCTTCTCCTGCAGTTTCTAAAAGTAGCATGAGGTAAGGGAATCAAGTGGCAAGCACAAATCATTTTCACTTCAATTTTTGTATTCTTGGCCCATGAATACAAATAATAATTATAATAAAAATTATCATATATGAATTATATAATATCATAACCCATCCCATCACATAATGTCAGTGGCTCAGCAGGTTGCACACTTGCCTCTGAGGCCAGAAGATTGAAAGGTTGCGGGTTCTAGCCCCACACCAGGCACTCGGGGTAAATACCAATACTGACACTGTAGTGCATCATGAGGGGGATGCTGCAAACCCGGGGGTGCTGTTTTTCAGATGAGTCATTAAACTGAGGTTCCATCTGCCAGTTCTGGTGGCTGCTCAGGAGGACTTTAAAGATCCCATGGCACTTCTCAAAAAAGAGTAGGGGAATTTCCAGTGTACTAGCCCAATTTCAGCCATTCAATAAAAATACCACCAGCAGCTTAATCTGGTTCAATTTCAGTTTGTTACCATCACCCTCCCCACTCCCACCCTGGATCACCCCTGAAAAAGGGATTTCTACTCTCAGTTGGCCTGCCTGGTCAACAAAATTCAATAAATAAATAAATATCATGTTATACCAGACTATATTATCTGCTCATATATCATAACATACTATAGCAGATTATATTATCTGCTCATACATATCATATCTGCTACCCTGCCCAATGGCATGTCATTCCACAGTGTTTGAAAAAAAGAAATAACATCACAGTCACCACTCTGGCACCCAATTCTTCTCTGAAAGTACCTCCTGGCCCCTACTTGCTAGTCCACTGTAACAAAAAAATACAGTCTCTGCAGCATGAGATTATTTTACAGATGACACCATAAATCCACTGAAATCACATTTTCTTGGCACATAAGTAAAGCTAAATGTAGTAGTACTATAATCATAAAAATAATAGCAATTGTTACATTAAAATAAAAACCATATAAGAACTCTGGCTTCAGAAAACAACACATCCTGTTCATCACCATCCTCCTCCTCTTCCTCCCTCCATTACTTACGCTTCCTTGTGCATCCCTACCACATGAGGATGACGTCATCTTCTTCCCTGTCTACACACTGCACAGATGGTATAGTAGGACTGGTGTCCATCCCTAGAGGAGGTGGTACTGTGTGCCATGAGTATGAACAATTGCCTATTTGCCTTAAGGTACTATAGATTGTGCTGTTTATCAGCATCATGACTCAGCATTAGTTTATGAATAACATGCCACTAGTTGTGTGCTTTGGGCATAGATAACTGCCTGTCTACCTTGATGCTCCATTGATAGTGCTGTTTATTATCATCGTCCTGGCTTACCATGTGTTCATTCCAAAATCTTGTTTTCTTGTCATAAAAACAAAAAATACATTTAAAGCATTGAAAAATGTGTATTATATTACTAACACCTATTCTAATAAATGTGTTGTTATGTTACTCACATTACAGGGTGACACTCCACCATATCCCCCTGCCAGTGCTAGAAGAAGCACAAGAATCAGTGTCCTGGAACTCATTTCCCAACTCTTTGGGGAGAAATGATGGTTCTTGATCTTCAGCCATTCTCCACTGTAACAGTAACCAGCTTTCAAAGACCCTTGCATAAAGAACTGAAGCACAAATACAACATTCCATTATGCTTCACACTGTCCAGGCATGCCAGCATGTATCAGACAGTATACATAGTGGTATATGCAGCAAAAGTGTATTCTTCTTCTCTTACCATATGAGCAGGACTCCCGCATGCAAAATAAGCAGCTGTTCCCATGGTTCTTCCCATGGTGAGTCCACTCAAATGCCACATGTGTTGTTATTTACAATCTTCGGCAGCAGCCCAATGAGGCATGCTATTATACTATCCCACAATTATTTTTCCTGGTATATAAATAAAAAAATACATAATAGTAAAATTGCATTTAAATAAAAAAATGTTGGCTAGTTCTTTTAAACACAAAATATTCATTATTAAAAATTATGCTGGTGTGTTGTATAAATCTTAAAAAATTCACAAATAGTAACAAAAAGCAGATTTGTTTTGTTATATCATTACAATCATCATATTGCTATTAGCTAAAAAACAAAACAAATAAAATACAAATGATATAAGGGATAATACAAAAAATCATAATATAAAAATATTATTGCAAACTCTATTGCACTACAAGGGAAAAAGGAGTAATTGGCATGAAGTAAAGTGGCGCATCGGCAGCTAATGATGGTATACGCTTTGAGGTCAGCAATGAATAGTAACTATTTTTGTAGGTCACACATATCATGGTGGTCTCAGTGGGTTCTATATACTGTCACACCAGCACAAACAATAAGAAACAGCAGATGCATGCCAAGAGCATCTGCAACAAGTGAGCTATGATAATTTATAGTCATTGCTGACCTCAAGGCTTTTCCCTCTTACTTGTATTCTGTTTTACCTTATGCCAACTACTGTACCGGGGGCTGAAGTGACTCAGCCAAACTGTCCAAGTGGAATCAAATTTTCAGGCCCCACGTTGAAAGTGAACCAAAGAGGTATCCGGTGAAAAAGGTGACTGAGATTTAGCGACTCAGATCTGAGTGACTTAATCTTAGCGCCTGTAGTGTCAGCGACCTTGAAAGGGTAGCAACAGGGAAGGATAGGGCAAAGAGAAGAGCGACAGGCATACCAGAAGAGAAGAGAAGGTATGTGAGGGGTGGTGAGGTAGAAAGCTACTGAGCTGGCTGTGTGGTGTAGTGGTGAGGGTGGTTGGCTACAGTAGAGAGGGTGCAGGGTTTGAGACTGGGGAGGAATACAATATTTTGTGCTTTTTTTTGGAGCAGGTGTTTTTTTTTGGTGGTTCTCCCCCTCCCTGAAATGCACTCCACCCCCCCAGAGTTTGTTATTATTAGTGAGGGGGAGCTGGGGGTGTGGGAGGTGAAGCCCCCTGCATAAATACTAAAAGTGAGTTGCCTCACTGTGAGTGTACATCGCTGTTTTTATTTTTGGCGCTGTACACTCACCCTAATGGTGATCACAGTTTTGCGATTGCCATTACCACATAGAATCAACTGAAGATGGCTCTGGCCCAGTTCTCTCACCCTTACCAAAAACTAGATCATCAAGTTCATTAGTAATATTTCTGCAAAAATTTGAAAATGAACTCATCTTTTAGTGCAAGTGTAATGATTTAAAATGTTTGTGAACTTGTTTTGCATGTGTATTTATTTTCTAATATAATATATAATAGGGTGACTTTGAAAAAGACTGTTCTAATAGTCATATTCTGGTTTAATATAAAAGTTTTTTCTTACTTTATTTACTATTTTATCAGCACCTCTTGATTAAAAAAAAACATCAATTGAACAAATGTATACCAGAAAAGAAACCTTAATATTCACAGGACACATAACATGTAAGAAACACAAAAGATGAGTAATATCTAAATTAGAGGTGGTTCATAACTAGGAGCCAAATAAAGTATCAGAATAACAACAGGCTGTGACAAACACCAGAGAACAGATTGAAGCCACAGTTCAAGATGTTTTGGAAAAAAGTCCAAATTTCAAATAAGTTCTGAAATAGAGCAAATGAGAATTTAAATATATACCACCTGGATCACCAAGAATTATCTTTACAACTAACTCACTATGAAAGAAAGAAAGAAAGAAAGAAAGAAAGAAAGAAAGGGGCTCAGTTTCATATCATTTTTAAAAAAATGGTAAGCAAATTGAAAGGAACTCTCATTTACAATTGTGACCATAAAATAATAAAGTAAAAGTTACAAATACAAATAACAGATATGCACGAAGTAATCAATAGCATTAATACAGTACAGTACAACACTACATTTCATTTATAACACTCACAAAAGTGCAAATAACAACAGATTAAAGTTTTGAATTTAAACACAAAAATCAATATTTTTTTTATTCTTTGGTAACTGGGTATCTATTCTTTGGTAACCAGGCAAGACCCGCAAAGCACAAGTTCCTGTTTTCAGGGGTGACCCAGGAGAACTGGGGAGGTTAAGTGGCTTGTTAATAGTCACACAGTATGTAAGTGGCAGTTGTGGGAATCAAACCCAGGTCTACTGGATATGCCACACTCATTCACAGCTCATTACTCTAACTGTAGGCTATACTGCAAGTCTCAATTTAGTCTAATTGCTTTTAACAAGCTCAACCATTAGCAAACAAAAGAAAAACTAAATGACAGAGTACCAGCCTTAGAATGAACATATGAACATACAAACTTACGAAACTGCTGGCAGAAAAAGGCCCACAAGTCTATCAAGTCTGCCCAATTGTGCAGCTCTTAGTTTCATATTACTACAGCTTCCCCAGCCCCAGAATGATACTTAGGGATTACACAGAAAAAAGGAGATAAAGAATGTAAACTGTAAACATGAAGCCAATGAGCAGGTTCGGTTATAGAAGATGGGCCCTATTAATCTGTACCTTATAAACATACAAGTACCATTTATAAAGGCACCTGTCAGTAATAAATAACCAGGCAACATATTTATTCAGAAAACAATGATTGGTGTGATATAGTAGTCCTGTGATAAAACACATCCTACTGCAATACAAAGGGCCCAATGTGGATATAAGAGATTTTAAACCTGCGTAGGTGGATCGATAGATAAGGAATGCTGGATGGGCAACTATGTACAGTGTGTTCTGCCACAGAGGGGTTCTGATTCCATCTGACCCTGAGAGTGAAGCTTGAGCAATCCTTGAGAATCTGAACCCTGAGGTGGCAGAACACTCTGGTTGTGCATAAAGTTGCTCATCCTGCATTTTTTACAGAGTACAGTATTGTGTGAAATGTGTGCACAGTGGTTCTTTCGTTTTCAGAACTAAACTGACTTGTGCAGTCTCTAGAGGTTTTAGAATGCTGTTGTGTCACAGAAGGGTACAGTCACATTCCACAGCTTTTGGACTGAAGTACAACAGCATTTTGAAAGGGATGGCGTTCTATACAGAACAATGATCTACTATACACTATAGATACTGTAGGTAGATAGAAACATCAAAACACAGAAACAGAGAAAGACATACATATAGACATTGATGACAGAAGATGGTCAATGGTCTCTACATCTCTACAAAGAAGTCCATATAAGTTGATAGTAAGAAAATAGGTGAGGAAATCCTAGTGATCTGATTGGCCACGAAGGTCATGTGACTGTCCAGTTCTCACAGCACAACCAGATACCACAGATCTAATGGTACAATTTACAGTAAATATGTAAGCTTTTAAATGTTTATAACCTGTATAAGAGAAATAACACATTTTAAGGTATGCTAGATATGCAAATATATCCATTGGTTGGAAGCACTCAGTTGTGCCTCATGCTTTGCAACACAATGGAAGTGTCTGTATATCTGAGCACAATCAGGCACCCTGACGTGTGTTATTCCTTACATATACAGTATATATATATATATATAAAACAGGTTTCTCTGAGCGAGCAATGTGATTGGCTAATTCAGGTTGCATGCAGTCCAGGTATTTTCCATGAGCGTGACCAGAAAGAATGTACCTTGTTGCCTCCTGGAAGGACATTTTATAAATTTGAAGTTTAAAACCTATTTTCTAAGCACAGTGGCAATTCATGTTGTCCAGTCATGCAAATTTTATGGACTTCTCAGGTAGCGGAAGGTACCCCACTTTGCTTCATTTCTGACACTGCACCCAAAGCACAATATAATCTGCACATCTGAACACTCTGTTAGGTGCTATTGCTTAAATATTTATGCACATATATTTATACCTCTTTCACAGAAATAAGTTAAATCAAATATAATTGATCTTCACAATTTATACAGTATGTCATATGCATGTCACTTCAAAAGTTTGTGTATCGTAAGGACATACTTTAACCAGCAGGAGCGTAGCTACTGTGTCACAATGCCTGATGGCCTCACAGTGTCCATGTGCTACACTCAAAGAGCATTTGAATTCAAACAGAAACATTTAAACTTTTACAATTGATTACCTGATGCCATGGTGTATCTTGGGAACTGCCAAGAGCAGAAGACTAGTTTAGATCAGCGCACAAGGGAGATTGATTGAAAAAGGTACAAGTTCTGAAAAGTAGGAGACAGACTCAAGGAACAGATGTAACCATTTCCATCTGACATTCTTATGTTATTATCAAAGGTAGACATTTTAAAATGTTGTGATATATGCAGTGCATGTATGTTATTATCAAAGTTAGACATTTTAAAATGTTGTGATATATGCAGTGCATGTATGTTATTATCGAAGTTAGATATTTTAAAATGTTGGGATATATGCAGCATATGTAATAGACTGCAGTGGAATAATCTACAATAACGCAAACCAATGGACTCTTAATTACCTAATTCAGAATAATCCATTTATCATCACCCATGAGCTTTCATAACTCACTTGTGGTCTTGCCACTTAGGAGTTATGATGCTATTCGCTCACTCAAAAAGATGCATGATAAATGACATATTCTGACTCAGGGAAGCACAGACCTATTGTGTTGTCATCATCATAATTGTGAAAACTGCTCTCCAATTGGTTCTTAGGATGAGGATAGTGACTGTGACATATAGGGTCTGATTCTCAAAGTGGACTTGGATTGGTGCAAGCTGCAGCAAACAGCAGCTTGAACCGAAGCCCAGTGTGCCTGGGACCCTGTGCCTGATTCTCTATCAGGCAGGGTCCTAGCAGTGCACCAAACAGATGGTGCACCAGGAGGCTTAGCCACAAGCCACAGGGTGGCTTTGTGACACTGTAGTCCCTGTTGGGCTAGCAGTCACTCATCCCCAATGTGCCCCATTAAATAACATATAACAGAAATCCCTTCACTGGTGGCATAGTGGCCCCCCTACCCGATCCCAGATCTATCCTGTAATTGCACCATTATGTACAGCTTCCTTTACTGGTGATATAGTGGCCCCCCACCCCGATGCCTGATCCTGTAAGAAATAGATCCTCCTTCCCCCTGCCTGATGCTGCCCCTTATCAATATGTGTAATAATTCCCCATCCTGGTGTTCCAGTGGCCCCCATCCCCAATGCCTCCCGTTAGAAAATATGTAACAAATCCCCCATACCCCTCCCTATGGCCAATACCACCCGCAAGGAAAAATTCCCCCCTTCCTTCATGATGCAGCCATAAGAAATATTTGTAGAATTCCCCTAACCCCTCCCCAATGTGATGCTGCTTGTTGATGTACAGTACAAAAAACACCCATGCCTGGTGGTCTAGTGGCCCCACACCACCATCTGGTGCCCACCACCTCCCCATCCTATAACAGAGCCAGAGTTGCACAGCCCACCTCACACCTCCATGGCTGGTTCCGACTGAACTGTCATGGACCACCTACTGTAATGTGTACATGCTCATTTTACTCAATGAATGCATACAAGTTACAGTATGGCACACAGTGACAGTTCAGATGGAGCCGACCACGGGGGTGTGAGGTGGGCTGTGCCGGTCCTGGCTCTGTTATGGAATGGGGGCAGTGGGGTGGTGGGTACTACCTGTTGGGCTGGGGGGTTGAGGGACCATTAGACCACCAGGCATGGGTGTTTTTTGTTCTGTACATCAACAAGTAGCATCGGGCATTGGGAAGGGGGATGGGGAATTATTATAAATATTTCTTATGGGTGGTATCATGGAAGGAGGGGGAAGTGGGATTAATCTCTTACGGGCAGCATCAGGTATTGGGAAGGGGGACAGGGGATGTATTACACATGTTTCCTATGGGTGGCATCGGGGATTGGAGGAGGACCATTGGAACACCAGGGATGGGAGAATTATTACATATATTGATAACGGATGACATCAGGGTAGGGGGGCTGCTAGACTACCAGGAAGGGATTCTAGTTATTTATTTCTTGTACTGCCACATTGGGATCGGGGAAGGGGGACCACAGCACACTACCACATACGGGCAGGTCTCCCAGAAGAGAATATTCTGAGTACCCTTAGTCCAGCCCTGGCTGCTCTAAGGGTACTTGGAATTTCTCCCTCTGGGCGATATCTGTGAATCTCATTTTCAGAGATGTGGCAGCTTGCATCTGCCACATGCCTCCTAGCACCAAGTCTCAGCCCATTTTTGGGCACAGTGGCATCACAAGCCCCATTTGGGGCAGGCAGCCTGCGACTGACACAGGCTGCCTTTGAGAATAGCTCAGGGGCAGTGCTTGACTCAAGGTGCCACTTGTGCCATTTCTGCTTGGTGCAGGCACCTTGTGTCAAACTCAGGGATTTGAGAATCGAGCCCATACTTTCTAACCTCTTGATATATGTTTATCTAGAGATTTGATTATGTGATAAGAAACATATCTGGGTACATTAATAGCTGCTGGGGATTTATAATTATAGTGATACAGTACATTACACAATATATAAAAGAAATGCTTTATGTAAAAACTGCCACCACCTGATGAAGGGCACTGTGAGTCTGAACACTCATGTACAGTATATTCATGCAAGCTTCTAGTTTCAACATCTTGCAAGAAATTGATGTCACTATCAAGTTTAGCTTCTTTCCTGGTGTTGTGAAACTGCCATTTGAGACAGCAAATTGCTGACTCATTCAGGTCACACAAAAATGTTTGTAGTTACATTGGTTCTTGTACAAATAGGTAGTCAAAGTATGTGATTTGGTGACACTATCTAGCGTATACGAGAAATGTCTGTTGTTTTGCTTTCTGTTTGCTTGTTTGTAACAACTGTCATTACCTGCTCTACCTATTTCTTTCCTGTTACTACAGTTCAGGAGACCAGTGGATGAAGAATCAGTAAGTTCAGGCTGTGAGGCCCCAAAGACACCATAAAGGAGGCCCCCATTAGGGGGCTACACACTAGCCCTGCCAATGCTTGACATCTCTGTCAAGATGCTGTCCATACTGTCCATAATGTCCTTAGGCATAACAAAATAACTATCAACAAAGCTAGCTAACACCAGATTTATAAATAACCTGTGTATTAAGAAAGGAACAGATCTGTCTAGCCCAAAGCAGATATGTAAAACAAACTGCTGAGACAGTTTAGAAATTAGGATGAACTGTAATGGAAATACTCATGTGACCACCTGAAAGGAATTAATAAAATAATTGTTAGTCTACACAGTATGTTACCCTAGTTCTTTTCCCTAATGTATTGTATTGTGTTTTATTACTGAAACCAATAAAAATATTAAACAAAAAAGAAAACGTATATAGATCAATACATTTTGGACAAATGGTGTCTATCATATATTAAGCAGTTTTAAGGGTACAACACTTATACAACATGCACGCTTTCCTACAATACTTAGAGTACAGCGTAACAGTAGATGCAACACTGGGATTATAATTTTATGAACAACATGAATGGAGTTTTCGATGGAGACACAAAGAAAGTCATAGGACAATTCCATTATAGGTTTGTACTCATGTCCAGAGAATGTGAATAAAATTGCTTCTTTCACAAGTAGTGGCCGTGCACATCCATCTTCTACTTTAGCGTCCAGCACTGACACACGGTAAGGACTAATAGGGTTCACAGCAGCCTCCAGAACATATTTATCCACAATGGGCTTATATCTGATATCCTCAGTGTGAATGTCCTGGATGTCAACTGCTTGCTCCATAGGTGCAAAAGGTGCTGATTCCATGTTGAAACCATGTGGGTGAGGGTGAATGTATGCAGTTCCCTTAGAAACTCCAACAGATGGTGGCTAAGAATTATGCCATTCCATAGTGATGAAACATGTAATGGTGAGCCATCAGTCCTGAGTAAACCAAACATCTGCACTTTTGTTCTCATCAGAATGTTTCACAATTGGCTAACAAATTGGTAAATCAAAAGATGTCAAGAAATTAGAATTGCTATCAACTTTGTCCAAAGGTTGTCATTGACTGCTAGTAACATGTTCATGAGTTTTAGGTTTTTCAGTCTCCATTTTTAGGGCTGTGGGCGGAGCCTACAGCCATTTTGCGAGAGATCTGTAGCTCTGAAAATGGCCAATCGCAGAACCCCTTCCATTGGACTTTTGGAAGTATCCTTCCGAAAGCCTAATGGAGCTTAAACCCCTCCACCACGATCAGTCTACGGAATAACAGCTGCACTATTTCGGCTGTTACTTTTCACATTCTGATGCATGCAATGTGCATGCACATGAGTCTTGTGCATGTGTAGTGCTGCCATGCTACTCATGTTAGAATGGCAAATGCCATTCTACTATTTTGTGCCCATCCCCAAGTCATGTCCAATATGTCATGTTGCACACTAGGAGCCCACCCCAGTGTGTGGAATTTGTTGTTTTCTGTAAATTAGAAAATGGTCCCTTGTCACATTTCTTGTTTCCTGGTACCCCCTGCCCATGTCATGCCAGACACTGGGGTGCCCAGTCCCCATGTCAGCATTTATGTGGCACACTGGGAGCCCACCCCAGTGTGCCAAAATGTTTGTTTTTTTGGTTTTGCTGTTTTTGCTGTAAATTAGAAAATGATCCCTCTTTGTCGGTTTGTTTTCCCTGCGAAACTGGAAATGGTCCCTCAACGTCACTGCAGTCCCCTCCCCTCTCCACCCTCCCAGTGAGCACCATCCTCCCTACACCCCCCCTTTGCCCCATACTTACCTCCGGAGGTCGGTACTGTCATCTTCTTTGGACCGGGAAACATCTGCACTCTTCAAAGCCTAACCGCAAACTGAAGAATTAAAGGTAAGCGTGCTGTACAGCCATTCAATGGGATTTTCAACTTATGCTGATATCCCAGCTATTTTTGGACTTTTTGTCCCAAGTATTCAACATGAGGTTCTTAGGACCCCATCTCATGAAAACTGTCACTGTAATGTTGTTACTCAGTCCCGAAAGGTGATTTCACTGTCACTGCGCAGAATCACCTTTTGGGACCAATTCACAAAATGACAGTGCCACTGTTCATGAGGTGGGGTCCCAAAAGCCCATGTTGTAAATTAGGTGAGAAAAGTCCAAAAATGACTGCATTATGATCATGCATTGTGCAGTTTCTATGCACTCTCCTAACGTTGCAAATTTTTATATTTTACTCCACATTTTAACATTCCCATTTTTGCATACCTCCTTCAAAACAGTACAGCTGTTTTTGCACCAATGGCACAGAACAGCATGTTTGCTCTGCACAATCACCTTATGGAACAATTGAACAAAATGACACTGGCACTGTTCATAAGGGGGGTCCAAAAGGGCCATGTTGAAAATCTGATGCAACACCTCCAAAATATGGTCAAGTTACACCTGAAGTTGAATAATTTCTATGCACACGTAATTTTAGTCACTTGGTTGTGCTTCACAGCCCTATCAGCTCTGGCCAGAGTTTGTTAGTTTAGGCATCAAGTGACCAGTAGGGAGCAGATGATTTCTGTGTACATCTCTCCTATTCACCTATCTTGTTACTGCTTTATCTGGTACACAGGAAGTCTGACAATTGTTCCACAACAATGTAGGGCTCTGGGACCCATCAGTCAGCAACTTTATGTTTTTTCTTGAAACCAAGGTTTCTCAGAAGTATTCTGTATACCTCCTGCTTGCAACAGCTGATATTGAACTCACTTGTCATACCATTTCTTACAGGCAAGGTTAGTATTGGCTGCCTCTGATGCCAGGCAATAGGCTTCCTGTAGTAAATTTCTCATACACAGGGTGTATTTCAAATTGGTCTCAGGTGATGCTCCATCAGTCAAGACCCCAAAGCAATGATTTTCAAGTAGCCATACTTCCCTACCAAGCATCACATAAAGGGGAGAACCAATGATATCATTTCTGGGGTAATTGTAGCATGTACAAGGAATTTACTTTCTGGTTGTTATTTTTCTTCTTGGCTGGATTGAGTGTCACTAGCATGTTCGGTAAAGTCATGTTAAAATGTTTAAGTTAGGATCTCCCTGAGGATGGCAAATGACAGTCCTTGATTTATTTACTCAACAGTAGGCCAGAAATTCCTTCATGAGCTGAATCTTATCCTTGCTTAGAGTGGTTAATGTAGTTCTGTAACATCTTGATCACAGGGCTGTTTTTTGAGCATTAGTTGGATACAACTGGGCTTAGCCAGTGTTATGGTAAATAATAATTAATGTATTGGCCACATTCTTGCTATTAGGCTCCAAAGAAAGGAAGTCTACTCACACTAGTTCAAACAAATAGAAAAGAGAAAGAAATAAGTGCCTTAGCTGGGATTTGAACCCAGACCACCCAGAATACCTTTCTGGTAGCACTATCAGCTGCTCCACCAAAGCAACTGGAAGCCTGGGACATCGAGAAGCACCTTACTCTTTCTCTAATGCACACTATAGATCGAGAGAGCACTGTCGATCATCAGAGCACTCCTTTCCTCTGTGTGTGATACACTCTTATTCTTTGATGAGTGTCTTACACACAGCTGCCCTGGAAAGGGGTCGGTTTGGGTAAGGTTTTAAAAAAAAATTATATATTATTGATTTAGCTCCATCAATGATATATTAATACTGCCACCAAGACCACTCTTACAGTTGTAAGAGTGTTCTCTCATGCATTCTAAGGGTATGACACCTGTGAATTGAAGCGGAGGGTGAAGGTAAACCTGGTGCTGCACAGATGCTTTCATTTTTATTCACAAGGGTATGGTGTGCACATACTATATCTGGGACCCAAACAAACAGAAGAGAGACAAAAATAAGTGCCTTAGCTGGAATTTGAACTCAGGCCACCCAGAATACTGTTCCGGTTGCACTACCAGGAACTACCATTTTTTTGGATTTGGTCATGTACAAATTTCAGAATTAACTGGCAAGAAGACTGTTTAAGAAATGTACAAATCACAACACATTGCTCCACACCGCCAGTTTTAATCCTCCAGTTTACAGAAGGGTCTTCAGGAACTGCAGTGATAGGGATACCCCATGACAGGAAATGGAGGAAATGGGAGACAGATTCCAGTAGAGGGGCTACTAATATGTGACTGTACAAAATGCAATAGAAAGAGAAGAAAGCAGGGACATAGGACTATTTAAGTCATTGAGGCACAATTTCGTCTCAGATCCAGATGATGGTATGTTTTCTCCAGTATTACTACCTAATTAACAAAATTAGAAGCATCATGAATAAAACTTGGATGATTCTCCAATCACAAGACATAACCAAGTTTAAAGATGTACCAATGATTGCTTCTAAAGAGGTTCAAACAGTTTGAGACAGTACTGTACACACTGACCACAGTGTACTGTAGGTATCTCAAGCAAGGGCCAGTTGACACTTGACCCTTTATGACCAGGCATGTCACTATGTGGAAGATGTTGTCATTGTATTAGAAAATAGGTTGGGGAAGTTCTTGAAGCTGATTGGGTAAGACCACCAACCACCCAGTCTGGTATCAGGGAACAGAGACCGTGAAATAATGAGTCCTAGTCTCTGCCTGCCTATTTACTTACAAAATTATTGAGCCTCAGCCAATAGAATGTTCAATCTGAAATTTCAACCAAGTTTTTCTGTTGCTTAGCGAGAGATAGAACCCCCACCACCACCACTATAAATTATCAGTTTGTTCACTCTGTGTATGTGTATATACAACTCATTTATCTTTGTTGTATTTTGTAGTATTTCATCACTTAGACAACTTTTTCCTCTAAGTATGAAAAAAAATGGTTTTAATGAGTAGAGCTAGTACAGTCACATGCTCAGCGCTACTCAAACACAGGTTTCCATATTTTCTCCCTGTCTCGTTGTAGCTCCACACCGGCTCTACAAACCCCTGTAGTTACCACGTTCTACCTCTGTTCACCTCTCAGCACAGAAACCTAAAAAAGTATGTTATTTTACTTATTTTTACAGTTTTAATCATTTCTTCCCCATCTCTCTCTGCCAGCACCATGGTTTCAGATGGGGCCAGTGACCGCATTCACAATGATCACACTTAGCCAACGCCGCTCACACTTGTCACAACTGCAGCAGATTCATAAATAAAAACAGCACAGAACTACGAAAGAGTTGACTTTCTAGTTCTGTGGAAAACAGGAACAGAAAATAATTTTAAGAAGGACAGGGCAGGTAGTACACATTACCGCCATCACTTTCTGTCTCACCTCAGCATGCTCTGCCATCCCAGAGGTAATAGTTGGGAGGGGGGTAGTAGACAACATAGACAAAAATAAATAAAATGGGCCACTGGCAAGCATCGGGGTAGGGGTGACAGTTCCAGAAAACAACCACTACCAAGTGTCATGGGCGGGGCTGATGGTTCCAGAAATGAAAGCGGGTTAAAGAAAACACATTGCATTAAGGAAACTCTGCAGTGCCCACAACTAGCAAGTATACCAGTAAAGGACTATTTTATCAATAAAACCATTTTAAATAGGTTTATTGTCTTTTTATTTTAAATAGTACATAAAAATGCCACATGTGACCCATTTTCTGAGTGCAATAACACCCTCCAGAGTTGGGCGTAAGGCCATACACAGGCCTTCCAGGGACCCCTGGGTGGTCCAGTTTAGCCCAATACTGCCCATCCTTTTGGGTATTATTGCTTACACAACATGAGTAGAAAGGGCTTTTCTGGGCACCCAAGAGCAAATAGGAACTTTCCTATCAAAGATGCCATCAACTTGGACAGTACTTATGTGGTATACCAAGGCCCTGGAATTCTCGATTCTGTGGTTGAGGAATTTTCCACAGAGTTTGCATCATGCTGCAGAATTGTATAGCACCTCAGAATTCACTGTTTTTGGTGATTTTCATTCAAATATACTGTTTTCCGTATTATCAGGCTTTCTTTCCCATCTTGTTTATCCTGAAGTCCCTCCTTTATGCTCAGCATATGATGTCATTGATGACATCACATCATAATTAACCAATGGCAGGACTGCGTTCTGCCAGAGAATGAATAAATCAAGCCACAGAAATCAGAAAATGCTGCCGCAGAAACCAAAGGAACCCTGCCATGAAATCAGAAAATTCTGCCGCAGAACACTAGGGCCCTGGGTATACCTATTGCCTGCCCTTGCTCAAACATCTTTATAGGTAAAACTACAAGACCTCTGAAAAATGCATCAGGAACACAAAGCAGCATCAATAACCAGAGAAATCGTCAGATGCTAGCTATTTTAATACAGCAGGACACACCCTGTATCTGTCCATTTTTGGGGTTTAGAGCTTGTTCTAGAACCCACAAAAAGCAGGGACTGAAACATTGCTCTAGACAAGATAGAAATATTTTGAATATTTACTCTGGAGGCATTAAATAAGCAGAAGGAAGAAAACTGGCAGGCATGCTGGTAAAATTTTTATAAAATCTCTTTTTCTGATCAGGGACACCCAGGTGATTGCTGATTGACCATATTCAACAGCAGTCCACATTTTATTAACCACATAGTATAACATTTCCTATCCCATTTATTTTGTTTTAAATACCTTTCACTTTATTTCTGGGTGAGATATTACTTAAACCTGCCCACCCTGCCCACATCAGAAGACCGTCCGTCCCTGCTTTCCTGTGACAGCATAGCAAAGGCACCTGTATGGTGCACGTTCCCGTCCTCATAACCCCTCCCAGTTTTTATTTTTCCATGTAGCTTTTTACCTTGTGGTCAGGCATGAGCAGTCTCACAGTCCTGTCCCTGCCCCTCCACCTGGCAACCACCTCAGCCCAGCCCAAACAGACCCAGAGACACCTATGGATCGCCCCCCATAAAGGGGCCAGGCAGGGGACAGCCATCCTCCCCTACCCAGAGATTCAAAACAGTGACATGTCTGGTGGTCCATACAGTGGTGCATGACAGAGGGTGGTGAGGTGGGATTTCATTCAGCCAGTGAGGACTATTTTCTGTTTTACCCCAGATTTTCCCCAGCCTGGCAGCATTGAGCATGTGTGTGTGTGAGACACACATATCACTAAACCATGGCATCCCACCTGTACTTTTGCTGCTCAAGCCTGATGCATTCAACTCCTCAGCCCTCCACACCACTGGGCCAGCTCCCCTCCCGATTTTAACACCCCTTCTAATATTACATTTTCCTTTGAGAATTTACCAAGCTTATTAGACTATTACAAGTCTTTTAGATTTTGAAGCTTTATTTCTACATTATTAGGACTAATAGATTCATTATTAGTCAGTGGGCATGGCCACACTCTTAACATATAATAGCTATCCAAACAAATCACTGATTGCAATGATTTCCTATTTCCCACTGTAACAGCCAGATTTTAGACTCACCTTGGGTGCTTCCGGGGCCCTTGGGTGATCCCTGGACACACCTCAAGGGGGATGGCCTGGGTTCCTGGAGTACCCGTGGTATGACAACAACAAATGTGCTTGGTGCCGCCACTTGGGATGGTGATAGGGAATACCTGAAAGTAAATGACAGGTTAACCCCCCCAGGAAATCATAGTAGTTGCCCCCACTGTACCTTCTCCACACAACAGTTCCCACCTTTTGCAATAAGTCACTATTCCAGAATTTAACCTTAACTATTGACAGTTTTTGGGGGCAGGGAAAACAGGAGAAAATAGCACAACACTTTAACACTGTGCAACACTTTTGCCTACTCAATCCCACCTCCCACCCACTGGTGTACCCACTTCCCTTTTGGCAGCTGCCCAAAAGTCTCTAAAGTCCCTGGGGTAGGTACCACACCACAGATGCAGAAGGTGCTGGGGATCTTTCGTCAAGGCCCAAATATCATTGAACAGGTGCAAAACTTTTAAACTTTTGCCTGGGCACACTTTTGATCTTGCCACAGTCCTACCCAGGACTTATTCCCCTTTATTCCAGCAAACTAGCTAACTGAAGAAGGCTTCCCCAAAGCCGAAACCCAGGGTACTTACAGTTCTGCAGATTGTCAAAGGGTTTTGCAGATACTTGATGCCACAATACTGTGCTGGTATCAGGAGTTGTTGGTGCAATATGAAGCCACGGGATGACACAATGATGAAGTTTGGTCTTTACCTGCCAAGTTTTTCCAGTCTTCACCCACTGGGGCCTTTGTAGGTGGTCTTCACCTAGCAGGCACCTCAAACTCTTTCCTTCACATGATTTTTCTCCTTGTCCAGGTACAAATTCTCTCCTTGTCCGGGTATAAGTTCTCTCCCCAACTAGGGGAAACACACTGACAATAACATTTGCTTAGCTGGCAGAGCACTGTGAATTTTAGGTAGCGACCTTTACAGTCTCTGAATTCCAACTTTTTCAATGCACTTTCTGCATGGTAGAACAGTCGACACCTGGACAAAGTTCAGCCCTTCTGGACAAACCTCAGAAATCTAACACTTCAAAGGTGGGGTCTTCCTTGCCCAGCCACAGGTTCTAACCTTGATGATACTTTCACCATCACTACGCAGTCCAAGTTCAACACTACTAACCTTTGTCGGCCACCGGTTCAGTTCTTATGGGTTCTCTCTTCAGGTGCAAAATCATTTCCTTCACAACTAAAGGTTCCAATTTGAGCAGCAGCTCCCAATGGCTTTGAAGGAAATGCACAAAGACTCACTGCAGCTTGTCCTATACTGTGGCCAACTAGACCGAGGAGCAAACACACAGACCTTCAGGGCTATCAAACCCCAAGCACTCTTTATTTTGAATCCTGGCTGGGCTCTCACCACTAGCCAAAGACCTCATCTCGCAGACAAATAGTCCCAGTTATTAGCTCTTCACAACTTCTAGTCCTTGAAATTCTCAGAATTCTTCCTTCATATGAAACTTTAAGCCCTTTGAAGTCACAAGCCCTCACAGCGCTCTCACCATTGTGGTTACAGTCACTTGCAGCTCTCTCACAGCTATATGTTAGTGGTCTCCAGCTCTCTCACAGCTGAAGGTTTCACCCAGATTTCTTCAGCAATGGGGGACAGGTAACTGGCAACCCTTGGGAAGACCCTTTTCAAAGCCTGAAACCACATCTTTCTGCAGTGGGGCTGGAGCCCTCTCCCTCAGAAGGTGGGTCCTGCCAAACTGACCAAGAAACAAAAGTCTCATCAGATTTGGGAGCTTTACCCTGCTCCTGATAGGCTGAAACACTTGTCCTTACAGAAAATGAATATTCATTAACCTCCATCTACACTTGATTGGTTCCTTGAAATGGCACCTAAAATCGACACTGGGTCCAAACAGGGCCAGTCAAAATAGTGCACACAAGGTGCATGCGGCAAAAAATGTGGCAATTCTTTTTTCCATGTAAACACTGTTTCAACGGCCCCACAAAAAAAGTCCCACTGCTGCCAAAATGCTGGAGACCAGGATTAGAACCCTTGTCTCCATTGCTGCTGACCGAGCTGCTCCATTCCTCAGCACTCAACGCCACAGGATCAGTGGTGCCCTTGTCCTTTTTCAGAACTATGGACAGCAACCAGGGGAGGGCTTATTGCAAGCGCTTTAAATCCCTGGTCAATGTCCTTTTGAGTGCTTACCAGACTAGTGTCATATAGTGTGGTGCTATTCTGGTAATGCTAATCTAACCAGGTATCCCTAAAATCAGCTCTCCTTTTACTCCCAAAGTCTTGTTTCAGTCCTGTAAGTCCTTCTGCAAAGTCCTTGTCTTTTGATTGGCTGAGGCAGGGGTTTAAGGGGAACATCATGGCTGCTAAGATTCAATTTTAAACACTGTCCCAACCTTATAGTTATGTGGCAGCCACACATATTATTTTTAACATTTATTTTCTCCACCATTCAATAATATCCCCCTGCCCTCTCACACAAATGCAGAGTTTTATTTTTTAATTCACTAAGAAGCCTGTTGCTGCCACTGAAACACTGTCCTCCTAAGCAGCAGGCAGGCTCATTATTATTATTCATGAGCCTCTATTGAATTATTCATGCCCCCCTTTCGAGTGTCATTGGTACGCTCTAACCAAACACCCTTGGAGCTTCTCTGCCACCTCTTTTGTGTGTCCAGAGCCCCCTTGGCAGAATATGGGGGTTGGGAGCACCAGAGAGGTATCCTATTCACTGCAGCAGCAGCAAGAAAATCAATGTGCTCCACCGCACATGTGCGGACTGCCGCCCCGCATGTAAGCGGGGATCCAAAACAGCGGCTTTGTGGCTCTGCTCCTCCTTCCCCTCTCTGCAACAGGAAACACATGGGGTCTGGATGAAGACATCAGGGACACATAGGGCTCTGGACACAGCAGTGACAAGTGGAACAATGGGAGCCACCAGTCGGTAAGCCAGACAAAGTTGGGGGGCTTACACCACACTACAGGCACCATCAGTGGAATTCAGTCAGGGCCTTGGGGGTGACTAACAGGCAAGTTCTCCTCTATCTGAATTCACCCCTACTGTATATAAGAATGTCACTTGTTCTGCCATGCTGTTGCTAAGTAACAACATACTCACTTGGACTGGGGCAAACACCTGTTTGATCATGTCTTTGCAGTGACACAGCACACGACATAAACCACATGCCAGATGCCACCCCCAGACCTGGCAGTATTAAAGAAAGCCTCTCAGCACTCAGAGTGCTAGTGTACACCATAGGAATCTGAACTCAAGAGAAGAATGAACCCTTGGCTCAGTGAGTCATCTCACATGTTTATTTCAGCGGCACCACTTTAAGAAATGTTTTGCACAATTGGAAACTTCCCTGTAAAACCCTTATTCATTATCTGATCATGTTTTTGTGACTACAGAGGGTGCTCGAAAAGCATGAGGCACAGAGCAGTGCCATAGAATCTGGCATAATATATTACGGGTAGGATTTTGACTGCACTTGTGTGTGGCTCAAATTGGCATTGTTTATTCTTACACAAGCAAAACCAAAGCGTGGCTGAGCTCTGTATCAGCATGTACTGCACATCGTATGTGCTCAGCTGTACTGTGCACTTATGATGTACGGTACGTGCTCATACAGAGCTCAGTCTGTGGCTGGCCACGGTGATGAGAGGTGGGCTGTGCCAATCATCGGCAGGATATGGGTAGGAGGAGAGGGGTGGGGGGACACTGGGGTGGAGGGGTGGATCCACTAGATCACCAGGGTGATTTTGTACAGGGAGGTTGGCAGCATTACTCCAGGAACATGGGGGTTTGTACCTCACCATATTACCGGGGAGCAGGCCAAAGCACCTTCCAGGACTGCTGGGGTTCAGAGTCGGGTGGGGGTCCTATAATGCTACATGTAGGAGTCGGGTGTTCTACTGCCTTGTGCAAGGTCAGGGCTGGGTGGGGGGCATAGCCTGCCAGGACTTACAGGCTTGTGTTGGGGCTGGGGGGGAGGCTGCGCCCTGTCGGTGGGCATATCTGCAGCTTGCGACACCCTGTTCAGGTGCACCTTTCCTTTGGCGCACCACTTGGGGTGCCACAACTCGCAGGATGTAGTGGTGGGAACCCTGCCCATACTGGAATTGGGCACAGGGTTCATGTCACGCTGGCATATGTCACAAGTCGCCTTTGGCGGTGACTTGCAACACACCTTCTGGAATCAGGCCCATGGTGTTTCTTAAATATGAATGCATATCACTTTGAATAATATAGAATATGGATGACTAACTTTTGTGATGGGTGATTAATAATGATTTGGACTATGTAGAAAACTCTAAGTTCTACTGTTTTGAATACAATGGATATAAAGTTTCTATGAACAATGGCAAGTAAGAATGTCTCACACATAGTGGTGTGCCACTACTTGCTTTCATTTACTATGTTATTAAGATCACATTATTTATGCTTTTGTCCTGTATGTTAATAAAGGAATAATGCATGACAGTGTGTGTGTGTCATGCTGGGATAATGCCATGCCTGGGGGTGGGGCACAAGGCAGTAGCCAAGTGCGTCCAATGCCCCAGGCGTGGCATTATCCCAGCAAAACACACACCCTGGAGTGCATTATTCCTATTATGCAATGGCTTGTTATATATAAAATAAAAAAATAATTTTAAAGAACGTTTTTATTAGTGTGGAAAAATAGTTTTGTTTCTTAAGAGGAGATGCAAAAAAAGAGTATAAGGTCCAAACAATCATCTACAGGTTCACAGTCTTGACTAGTGAATAAATATTTGGAAGACTGTTCATTGATGGGTTGTGTGCAGCTGATTTTTCCTCCTGACTAACTCTAAGATGACCTCTGTCATCATACAGAAACTTTTTTGCAACATGTTCATAATTCAACGGAAGAACCAGCTATTTTCAATGAAAGGGTGTACTGCCTTCAGTCACTTTGAGGAAGAGTACATCCTCCAGGGACTACTTATTCCATTCCCTGAGCAGAAGAGGGAATGCCAAGATGGGTATGCTATACCTGACTTGCATTTAATACCTTCTGCAGGGAAAGTGCCACTTCACTTAGTTCATGGTCTGTCCATGTGCTTGCCTTTGTTCAGCATGGCTCATCTGAGGCAAGTAGGTGAGTTACAAACTTGTAATGTTGAAGTACAGTAAGCCTTCTGGATGACATCCAGAGAGACACCAAATCAGTCACCTGCTGGGGGTTAGAAGGTATAATGCTGTCTTCAAGGACAAACTTCAAACAGATGACCTACACAGCAGGAGATGAGATGGAAGTCCACTTGTCTGGTTGATCTGAGTGAGGGCCATAGGGACAAACCATCCACATCTATATTATTCAGGCCATTGTGATACTTGCAACAATAATTGTATGGTGACTAAGGCAGACAACCACCCATTTGCTTTTATTTAAAAAACATTTTGGCCAGGAAAGACACATTTAGCTGAGGCTTGTTTCCTGGTGCATCCTAGGAGCATAAGGAAGTTAAGTGACTTGCGTATTGTCACACAGCATGCAAGTGGTTATGGTGGGATTCAAACCCTGTTCTCCAGGTTTGCAACTCAGTGCTCTTAACCACTTCACTATACTGCCTGCTGCTATTCTATACTGCCTCCCACTATGCTACAGTACCTATGCCCCGTGGCATCCAATTTAGCAGTTATTTTCATGAGCATGGGTGAGTTGTTGTCTGTGAGTGAACTTAGCCCCATAACAGAAATAATGGAATTGGTTGATGATATCCAACTCTGACACCAGAATATTAAACTTGTGTACTGGATAGTTCTTTGTTGAGATAGTCAAGCTCTGATTAGGGAAGCCAACAGGTCAAAGTCCTTCTGGATGCTCTTGCTACAGTGCAACATCTAACCCACTCAAGCAGGCATTAGTGTGTCAGATGTATGGCTTGCTGGGGTCCGCACAAGCCAACACATGAGCTTCACTCAACCATTTGATGATCTCTTTAAAGGTGTGTTCACAACTTGTTGTCTCAGCGGCATCAACAGGGTCACTCACTTTTAGGTTCTCCTTTTAGGGTCTGTCCTTCCCATTGGGTGCCTTCTTCCAGTGAACTGGCGATTATCTCTGGGTAAGAGTAAACCAAATGTGGACAATGTGGAGAAACCCTTTATAAACTAGTGAAAATAGCTGCAAAATCCCCAAAAGGACTGCAACATCTTCAGGTTATGTGGGCAAGACTAGGTGACAAAAGCCTTGATCTTGACAGAATCTGTCCTGATTCCCTCAGCAGTGACAATGTGTCCCACATACTTTACCAATGGTTGCAAAACTGGCATTTGTCAGTAGTTATCTTCACACTATAATTCTCAAGCTGGCCCAAGACATTTATAAGTTGGGTCTTGTAGTTCTCCAAGGTCATCCAAACATGATAAGAGCATCCAAGTATACTGTATCAATATCTCAAGCAGGTCCATATCCCCCACTGCCATGTCCAACAGTTGTTGAAATGTTGCTGGGGACCTGGATATGCCCTGGGGCATCCATTCAGGCTAATAAAATCCAATGGAGCAGATGACCACAGACTTCTCCTTGTTCTTCAGTGCCACAGGAATGTGTAATAATCAACTTCAGAGTTCCAGGACTGAAAACCACTTGCTCCCAGTCAGGCACATAAGGAATATTAAAACATACTGTATGTCTGAAACCTGGGTTATGCTCCTGCATTTAATCTGGTGGGGTTCATGGGGGTGGTGAATGAGGGTAGGCACAATTTAGGTTCAAACCCTAACAACACATTTCTTTACTTATGATGGCTGGCCTGTGAGCTGCATACATTGTGGAGGAGCATTCCAACTTAAGACTTTTATTCCTGACTGTATTTATTCACAGGTATGCCACCTCTGCTGGTGGGAGTTGTGCATGGTTTCGTAAAGCCACAGACTGGTGAAAATGTGTTGCGCACAGGGAGCGCTTTTTGTCTTTTCCATTATACATAGATTCAGTGAGGAGAGTGAATCAGTAAACAACCTACAAAAGAATAGCTAAACTGGCCTGATCTGCCCCAACAGGGAGAGCAAGAGACCTGGGACAGATGTGTGGAAGAGGTCCAAGTGAAGGCGAGGTTGTTTCTGAACTGTTTGTTTGAGACCATCGAGATAATGGAGACGTTGGTTAATTTGATGGTGAACTTCCAGCAAAGTCACCAACTTTGCCTTCATGAATCAATTTGTGAATTTTTACCATCTACTAGGAAATTAACCTTTTGTAATTTCACCTGCAACTTCGTCTCTGGGGTGCCTTTGGGTAAAGTTTGCTTAAATTGAGGCTTCTGGTAAACAAGTGCCTGTAAGTCACATGGAAATAGCTCCTGTGGGTCACATGCTACTTCTCTATGTACATAATGAGCCTTAGTTTCATTTTGCAGTCTGAGTTAGCTGAGGAGGTCAGATCTGCTGCTTTCAGAGAGTTTAGAAAAACAACAATAAAACTAACTTTTACAGCTTTTTTGCTTTGCTTGTCACTTCTATTTACCTAGCTGTTTGTGTGGATTTATTTAGTTGTTGTTTTGGTGTATTTTCCTTTATATTCCCTACATTTATTTGTTCTTACTGCATTTTTTTCACTCACTGTTCAAAGTGGGTCTGGCAAGGAGGAGACTGGAAGGGCCGGGACAGGGATCAGTCACAGCAAGGAGAGGGAAATACCATCCACAGATGACACATGCCATCCCATCCATCTAAAGAGGCCACATATGGCACCAGGAGCAGAGGAAAGTGGAACAGTCAGTGTCCACCTGCTCACAGCACAGCACCAGTAGCAGCATGCAGTGGCACCATCACTGCCATCAGTTGACCCTGCTCTGGTACGTCCTGCACCTGCTGCAACACCTTCACCTGTCCCCTGTGCCTCCCCGTCAATGGTTTTACCACCAACCAAGTCCCAGAAGGAGGAGGAGGAATCCCTCCCATAACCTTCTGGGTCCTCCTCTCATCAGCAGCAAAAGTCCCATGTTAGGGACTTTTTTGTGATTGACCCCACCAACAACAGTGTGGTAACATGCACGTTGTGTCAAACTGTTGTGTGGCATGGCAAACAGAGCAACTATTTGGGCACAGGTGGGCAGCACACTCACTTTAAGGTGAGACACCACCAGGAGTGGGAGGAGCATGTGAGGAGGGGACAGACTAAAACAGCTGACAGGAATAGAGGCAGTGGCATCCTTATTGCACTGTCCATGTCACAGCATGGGAATCATAAAGAAAAGGCGATGTGGAGTCATTGTGCAGTGCACAGGTCAAAGAGGGGGACATGGAGGGAACAGAGAGGACTAGGACAGGAAGCTGCAGCTGGACTCAGGTGCTACATAGGTCACCTAAGAGACTGGCCTCAGAGCCTCCTCCTCCTCCTACTCCTCCTACATCCACCCTTACTGAAGTTATGCTGCTGCACGGGGAGATGTGGAGCTCTCCCACCAAGCTAGGTACATGAAACAAACTTTGGAGGTGTTGCTCCAAAACTGATGGAGCATTCATAAGGGGCCAATGGAACTCCTTGGGTGGTGGTGCACCCTCTGTCCTCAGGCAATAGCTCTATTATCTCTACAGATCTTGATTCAAGAAAAAGACTTATCATCAGTATATGCTATCTGTCTTGTTGTTTCCTTTATTCTTATCTTCACCTGTTAAAAAAATGAAAGTAAAATAAAGAAAAAAACACAAAAAACATTTTGACATCTTAATTTCTCTCTGTCCTGATTTCTGTTACTGCTTCATTATGTGTCTAAATTCTGCCGTCAAGCTATCTTCTACCAGCTTAACAAAATAAAAATGTTTCTGTTTTCCTCTATCTTGTGTAACTTCACAGTCCTTACACTATCACTGTCTTCTTCTCTCAATAATTTTCTCAACTACCAGACTAAATGTGTCATGCAGTTACATTTTTTTTCCAATTGTTTAACCAGGAGAGACACATTAAGCTGAAAGCTTGTTTACAGGTGCAACCTGGGAGCACAGGGAAGTTAAGTGACTTGCTCAGGGTCACACAGTATGCAAGTGGGGGCTGTGGGATTCAAACCCAGGCCTCCAGATGTGCAGCTCAGAGCCTTAAATCACTGCACTATACTGCCTCCCATGGTGCTACACTGTTTCTAAGTCCACCCACCACAGTTCTTGTAATGTACAGTGCTCCCTCTTTTATATGTCAGCCTCCATACACCATGGTAGCAGATAATAGAGGGTGGCAGTTAAAGGGGGAGATAGCATTTCTGGAAATTGGGACATGATCTCACACTGGCATTAGGAGAGGGTAGTGAATAAAGAGGTCAGATAAAGAAGGGAGCACTATACTTTGGGGAAATGGTGAGAAAAGCACAAGATACATAAACTCTGTGCCCCCAGAATTTTTTCTCAACTACCAGAATAAATACATCAGGTTGCTGCATGCTGCTATAAAGTACATGCTGTGCATCAGTCCCCATACAGTTCTTGTAGTAATGCAATTTAGAAAAATTGTGAAAAAAGTACAACATACATCAATCCTGTACTCCCAGAATGTTTCTCAACTACCAGAAGAAATACATCAGGCTGTGGCATGCTGCTACAAAGTGCTCTCCTGTGTGTCAGTCCACCAGCCACAGTTCTTGTAATACACTTTAGAGGAAATTGTGAGGAAAGCACAACACACATAAATTCTGTACTCCTAAAATGTTCTCAACTACCAGAATAAATGTGTCAGGCTGTTGCATCTTTCTATAAGGCGTTGTGCTGTGTGTCAGTCCCCCCACCACAGTTCATATAAGGCAGTTTAGGAGAAATGGTGAGAAAGGCACAACATTCATAAATTACATACTCCCAGAATTTTTCTCAGCTACTAGAATAAATACATCAAGCTGCTGCATGCTGCTATATGGTTCCATGCGGTGTCTCAGTCCCACCAAAACAGTTCTGGTAATGCACTTTAGAGAATGACCTTTAGTGCCCAGAAATTCTCAGTCTAATAAATTCTCCTGTCTGGAACGTTTGGTATGAAGAAACTAAATGAGACAGGCTCCCTGACTTAATGCGCTGCTTTTGTGCTGTGTGAGTATCCCACCACAGCACCTGTCCCAATGAATGGTAATGACCAGAAATTTTGGATATTTTCTCATAAAATTATAATACCTATTTGGGGCACAGATCTGGATGATGATTTTTGAGTATTATTGTGTGACCTGCTATCAATGGTAAGTATTTTTGCTTTATTTTTTTTACTTTTTGGCTGTGTATAGGAGGGATTGGAAATAATGTCTTTCTAACCATTCTCCAGGCTCTCACTCTCACTCATCCTCTTTAGTCGGTGACACATTTTTCAATTTCGTCTTTTATGACCATGCAACAGTCAAATAACCCTCCTCGGGTGCTGAGTCATGGTCAAGCTCCATGCTTTCATTTGGGAATAGAAAACTATCATCAAGATCAGGTTAAGTGCCACCACCATCAGGAGACATGAGGTGCACCAACAACCTCCCCCACAACCACTGTGCCTAAGCCAGACATTCTGCTACCTCTTGGACTGCTCCTTTTGTTGCCACCTCCCCAGCCCCATCAGCATGGCTGCCACAGATGTGGCTGAGGAATATTAGCTACACTAATGCCACCAACACTGCTGCCAATTACTCCTTTACTACTACTACTACTACTATCTCTGGAACCCATAGACGAAAGCTGCTGCAGACATAGTACTTTTAGCTGCAACACGCTTTTGCCTCACATAGTTCTTTGCTGCCTCCCTAGCACCTCTACCTTTAGTCAAGCATCTCTTACCAGTCATTTTATATGTTTAGATTTATACTATTGGGAGGGAAAAAATTAAAGAAACCCTGCAGCAAAACTAAATAGCAGCAGCACACAACACCTCCCATGAGGGATTAGCAGTACGATCTGATTCTGAACAGAACAGTCTACTGAGATAATAGTAGCTACAGTAAAACCACCCAAAAGGTTTTTTTTTTAACATAACAGGGATTAATAAGACTCACACAACAGGGCTAATTAACAATATACTGTAAGTAACACTTTCCCTTTAAGAACTAACAAAATAACTACTACTAATATGGAAAGATACTGACACAACACTTCACTTAACTACACAGTGAACTGTACTACAGAAATAAAATGAGAAATCCCACATACAGACAAAAGATAATTAACAAGAAAGATTGAGTGGAAACAAATATGAGATATATTCTGCACAGAAACTAATGGTCACAGTACAAAAGAAGCTGCTGGTCTTTCTGGGCTGCTTTGTTAGCTGAAACACCTTCCTTCTCCCACATAGCAGTGCTTCACTAGACTAAACAAAACCACTACTTTAAAATAAACAAATCAACAAAACCAGAAACAAACAACACTAATCTAGCTGCACAAGGCTCTCTATATCTTTTTGTGAGTGATTTTTGTTTCAAAAGACTGTTTTTGGATTGATTTTAAAGTTGTTGTTTTTTTGGCTCAGACAAAGAGGGACAGACATCTCTCCAACTCTTTCTTCAGATGACTGCACTCAGCACAGCCTCTGCATGGCATACAGCTCATTTTAGTACCATGTGACCTCCAATCCTATAGTACATAATGAACTTAGCCTGCGGACCCCACTTTTCTAGTGAAGTTATGAAATTCCTGATTTACAAAGGTATTCTTATACTGCAAATTGACACTTACAAGGTGAATTAACTTTGCAAATTGTGGTGAATTTGCTAATTAATTTGCAATGTGAATTTTTCCAGCCTCACAAACCACTAGTCACTGGTGCAAGTTATTTAATGGAAGCAAGTGCCTTGAAGTCACCGCAGAATCCTGAGTTCCACTGCATGGATAAAGGGAATTTTTAATTGGTTTTATTCTCTCGAACTACCATATCTTCTTTTTTACTCCAGAACAAGTAGTGAAAAGCTACCTGCTGAAGCATGCAATTATTTTAAAATCTTATTCAAATTTTCTAAACTAACTGGTTGCCTTACAAAGGGTTGCCAACCCTTAGCGGAGTATTAATATAAGAGATTCCCATTTAATTCCTGAAAAAGGAATTTCTATGGACACACAAGTGCCCGCTCATTTTCTCATTTGGAGAATAATCATTGTATGCACTTTATATGTCTGTATGCCCTCTTACTTTTTAATAACTATTTGATATCGAATTTTAAGATACCTTTTAGACTACTCTACTTGATAAATAATTGTTTTACACTAATTGTTTAATTTAAAAAAAAAAATTATTTTAATTTTGGTCTATAAATTAGTTAATAGGGCGTGACTAGCATTTAATCATTTCCAGCCAGTTTTGGAGGTGTGAAACAACAATGCTGTCAGGCACACTGAGCTTTGTGGCTCTTTGCCCAAAGTAGCTTTGACAGCCTATTTTGATATAAAACTAAAATGATCATCAGTATAATAGGTAGAAAGTATCCACTTTTGAAAAAGATAAGCTGTGGTTAGCTTGAGGCATCTTGTTCTATACAAGTGTAGCAATGGCATGTTGAGGCTGTGATTTGAGGTCAGGCAGAGCCTCCCTAAAAGAAGTTTTTATGTTCAGCTTCTGATATGACAATGTAAGTATGTTTTATATGTGTGCCAATTTCTAAAGGCCAAAGTGAGGTATAACTGTGGCATAATAAGTCTCTGTAGACTTAAATATTGTAATCAGAGTTTCTGTTATTGGAAGCCTGCCTTTTGAATTTTTTTCTTCAATGACATAAAGTGACAGGTAGATCAAAATATCAAGCATTGTACAAAGCAAAGCAAATCTGATGCCGGAGCTACAGGGTTAAGACAGATGCTTCAGAAGACTGAAAAAATAGCTCACCATTTTAGCTGTGGTTTGGATACTTTTTACTCAAGGCAACTTGAAGAGATAAAAGTTGGGCACACTATAAACCCAAAATTTAAATAATCAACATCACACATACTTTGTTTCTGCTGCTACTAGAAAGTGAATTTTAAGTCTTTAAAAAGCAGCTGATGCCTCAAATAAAACTTTGAAAAACATCATTTTTAGGTACAATTCAGCTTGTATTCCTTATATATTCTATAGATGTTCCTCCTAATTATTTATATTACTGAGGATATTTGTATGAATGCATGATCATTATACATTAGAGTTCATCTGCCTTTATCTTACTCCCTACTTCAAGTCATACTGTTCTGTTGTGACATCGCAATCTGTTGCCATGGGAGTGACTGTGATGTCACAAGCAGTGCATTATGACCTCAGGTAGGGAAAAGCTATAGGAAGACTGGCATCATCCTGCTGGTTGGCACATTTTTCCACATGTTTTCTCCCCATCCACAGTTATGCCTGAATATGCATATGTGGAGGCATGCATACACCACAGACCCACAACAGCCTCCCTTACATGCCACATCCCATCCTGCGCCACCACCAGACCTCCACCTGGTGGTGACTGTGTGGTGGAAATGACAGGGGCCCTCCCCAGGAGAGCTGCCTTTTGACTGCTTGATCCAGCTCTGACCCTCCTCCTCAGCTGACCCCTGATGACCCAGACTCATTCCTAATCCCAGGTTACCACAAGGTGCAAGGTGTGGCATCCAGCACCTCAACCCTCAGCACCACCCGGACGGCCCTGTAATAGATGAACTCTTCAAAACCAAAGATCTTGTTTGCATGCAAATTATCTCAGTAATAAATAACAGGGCAGGAAAATTCAGAACTAATGTGAAATACAAGCTGCACTGTGTCTAAATAGTTTAGCTTTGTTAAAGTCCCCCAGAAGGTGTCACATTCTGATTAAGAAATATTTATACTACTGAGAAGTTATGAGACTTTTGTGTATGGTAAGAATTGTTGCTGAAGCTGTCTATTTTAAAATAATTGTGACAGTCAGTATAAATCAACAGTGACAGTTGAAGATGGATTCTTCAGTTGGCAGCACTGCAAGATAAGACAAAGTACAGTGACTAGGTTTACTTCAGTAGATGTCAATTAACTAATGTAAACCTTACTAAAGGAAAAAGCATTAAAGTCTATGCAGAAAACAATCCAAAACTGATCAAATAAATTCTACCCTACCTTTAAGCCCACAGCAGCTAAGGCTAATAAGAAACTAGAGCAGAGTTTTGTTGCTGAAATAGAAATGGAAAGGAAATAAGACCAGACCAAGGATGTTTTAGCAACTGACGAGGACAGGAAAGTTTAATAAAAGAAATTGAGCTGAAATAGCAGTGAATGAGGGTAATTCAATGTAACAAAACACCGTATACAAACATACAACTGAGCCAGCTGAAAAAGGCCTTGAGGTCTATGATGTCTGCTTGAGTTTTCAGAGCCTCAATGCCTACTGAGGGATCCACCCCTACCTCAATGTCTGCTCCTCCCTGCTGACCCTTCTGATCTTCCCACCCCTTGCCCTTCCTCTTGGGGAGGGACTCAAGGAACCTGCCTTAACTCCCCTCCATTCCCCCACCTGATCCCATTCCCCACTTGGGCTCCACCTCCATTCTCCCCCAGCTCCATTCCCTGTGAGTACTCCTGCACTTCCCTTAAACCTCTAGGATAACACCCCTCCACCAATGCTCCTATCTCCTCCTGAGCTGCCATAATTCTGCCCTCAGCTGATCTAGGGTCCTACAGACTAGACACTTCCCTACCTCACAGAGAATACTCAAGAAAACCACTGCCCTGCACCCCCTACAAACACTACTCTACCCACCACATCCTGCCTCCTCAGCAAGTCCTTCTCCACATTCTTCTGTCCAATCCTTCCTTACAGGGTATCTGTAGAGCCATTGTATCCCTACATAGCTGGACCCTATATAGGGTTTTGCTACAGCCCCCTTAAAAACCTTTTCTGTGACCCTCCCCTAGATAAGGTGCCCCAGCACTCTCCCACCAAACTTTATAATCTTTCACAGCTGTACCCTACAGAACCTCAGCTGTACCTAGATGGGGATGGCCATAAAGCTGCAACCCCTTTTTGTTCAGTTAGCTTATCCTAGATAGGAACTAGATGCATTCCCTCAGAGTTCCTTGCCTGTCAACTCACTTAAAACCTGACTTTAGATAGGGACTAGCTGCACCCCCTCAGATGAACCAAGATGGGGATGGCTGTAGAGCTGCAATCCCTTGTTTCTTGTTAGCTGATTTTAGACAGAAACTGACTGCAGGCCTTTATAGAGCCTTGTCTGCTAAGTCATATATAAATTGACACTAAATAGGTGCTAGCAGCAACCCTCCAGCAACACCTGTCTGTTTACACCATTTTTCCACCTTACCTACCCTCCAGCGAGTAGCATGGCCTGCAGCCTGTGGTCCTCACTGTGAATGTTCTCCCAAAATCCCCAGTTGCCACTTGGGTAGATGCCATGCTCCTGCTTTATGGCACTCATCCTTCAGGGTCACTTACATGAAGAGTCACTTGGCCTTCTGGGATTTATATATGCACTACAGCTGCCCAATTGGCTGGCTTGCAGCATGTGGTTGATGGCATCTACTGCTCATCTGAGTCCCTCTCTCACGCACCCTCTAGTGGCTTCCTCTCTTTCCCACAAACATATCCCAACAGCAAACAATTATCCCAGCATTTCCCCTGGTTTAAACACACCAATTATTTTTTCAACAAATGGAGCAAAAATGCTACTTCCTTGTCTGAGTCCTCTCCTCTCTGGTCTGCTCAGTGTTGGCTGGTGGCCTGTGGATCAGCCTACGAATTCAGACCTTAATAAACCAAAGAACTACAGCCACCCTTTTGGCTGGATTGTAGCGTATGGTCTGTGGCATTCTCTGCTTGTCTGAGTCCCTCCCACACCGCCCTCTTGTGGCTTCCTCCCCCCACCCCTTCCTACTCACAAATTCCAACAACAAAGAATTATCTCAGCATTTCCCGGTTTAAACACACCCAAGATTTTTCAACACAGAGAGCAAAATTGCTCCTTCCTGCCTGAGTCCACTCCCTCTGGTCCACACTGTGGCAACTGGTGGTTTATGGTTGGACTACAAATTCAAGCCTTCATAAACCAAAACACTACAGCAGCCCTATTGACTGGCTTATAGAACATGGTCTATAGCACCCTCTGCTCATCTGAGTCCTCCCTCACCCATCCTGTAATGGCTTCCCTTGCTCCTCCCTTTCCACACACACAAATCCCAACAGCAAACAATTATCCCAGCATCAAAACAAGCAGACTCACTGCCTCTTCCAAGCTTAAGGTGGAGCCAGCACCATGGAGGTTATAAAAGATTTTTATTAGTAGCATAGGTAAAACATTATAAATATTGTTTGTTTTCTTATTTTTGTTTATATCATCCAGAAACAAAAGGAATGACAACCAGCACAAAAGTTGTATTGGCTCTCTTTACTTCAAATATTCGTCACATAAAATTCCAGTCACAAATTCAAATAAATTAGCTAAATTAAACATATATTGCTAAAGAATGTCTGCATTTGCAATGTATCCTAAATATGCAAGTTCAGATTCTAAATGTCCCAGTATATAAGTAAACACAGTTCAGAGAACCAAAACACAGCAATATTGTATGTTAAAATGAAGAAGCTAATACTTCCAACTTACAGAGATACAGACTTAAATAATGCTTCAGACTGGATAAGTATCCACAAAGTACACTGTATAATGAAGTCTTTAAAGTACTGAGATTGTGGAATCACCCTGTTAGCACATGCAAAAATCAGGACTATGTAAATGCTAAAAGCCAATAAGATGATAGAATGAATATAGTCTGGTAATAAAAGTTAGGAAAACTCCCTCTAGAAGATAAAAGATGGAACAGAACAATTCTCAAAAATCTTATGTATCCACAAGGCAATTGCTTATTATGTAAAGTGGAGGGTGCTGTGCTTCAATCAACTAAATATGCAAAGATTCAGCTCAGAAAATTAAACAAAATATCTGTGACTGAAAAAACAAACTGACAAACTGAAATTGACAGTGATGCAGATATTTCAGTTGAGGACAAGTGGTGTCTGGTCACTAAGGGTCCAAAGAAACACAGAAGGGACATAAATACTCAGACAGAGATTACTAGTAGATATGATAGTCTTGTATAGACCGAATACATACAATATCTAAAACTGACTGGGGCAGGAAGTGCAAACAGAAAATGATGCAGTAACAAGTCCGTCTGTACGGGTGGCAGTAATGCAGTCCAGGGTCAGGAAGATCAAACTGACAGAACAATTCATGATCAGCCACCTACTTGTCCCAAACAAAAAACTGTTATTAGGAATCCACCTACGGTAGAGCAAATGGAGAGGAATGCCAGCAAACCTAGTACTAATTGTACCGAGGTCACAATGGAAGGAACAAAAATGATAGGAAATAATAATATTGAAAACATGGATAGACCTAGAAGGAGTATTAACACACAAAGAGACCGTGATCAGTCCAGCAGGGTAAAAAGATATTGGGTCATAGGAGATTCAATCCTAAAATTTACAGATAGGATAATGTGTAATGATAGGAAGGAGAATGTATCAGTCTCCAGTTTATCAGGGCATGGATCCTTGATATTAAGAACTTATTACCTGGCTTCTTAGAAAACTCAACAGAGCCTCTAGTAGTACTGCATATAGGAACAAATGACGTGGGAAGGAAAAACACTACAGATATTCAAAGAGCTTTTGAGTGTGTAGGAACTGAGTTCAAAAAACAAGAAATATTCACTTGTCATCTCTGAGATACGGCCAGCCCCAAGGGTGGGTAAAAAGAAAATTATCAAAACCAAAAGACTAAATGGATGGCTAAAAACGTGGTGTGATAGGGAAAATTTGATCTTCCTAGAACACTGGCAGAGGTTTGAAAATGTCCATAGGATATTTGCTTCAGACGGTCTCCACTTTAATAGAATAGGAGCATGTGTATTAGCGGAAAGAATAAATGGTGCTATCAAATAATATTTAAACTAAATGGGGAGAGGCAGGGGGTGAAGATCTGATACATTCCAATACCCTAAATAAGTACCATACACCAAAAAATTGGAAACTCTCTTAATCAACACTAGAAGCTTTAAAACAAAAAGGAACAATTAGAATACATTCTTAATAATGAAGATAAAGCACTATGTGCAGTGACTGAGACATGGTGTTGCAATGAAGGGTGGGATAGAAATAAAGGCTATCAACTTTTCACAAGGATGGGGTGAAAGAGATGGGGGGTGGTGTAGCACCTTTTGGCAGGAATGACATTCATTTGAAATACAGAAATTTAGAACCAGATATTGAGCAGTTGTGGTCCAACTACTGCCACTAGGAAGAAGAAATGAATACTGGGAGTATGTTATAGACCCCTTCCTTGACAAGTGGGAAAACTACTGATTTCATAAATCATATTAGAGATCAAGATCCAGGTAGAAGGTTGTTGATAGTAGGGGATTTCAATTTCCCTGGAATTGATTGGAGCACCTGGTCTCCTGCCACTTCATCTGAGGCCGCATTTTTGGAAGCATTGGATAGTTTGAGTGTTGAGAATCATGTGACAGAGAAAACCAGAGATAACTATATGTTAGATCTAGTAATTAGCAACTTGAGTGAATCCATTAACTACTAAAGACCCAGGAACCACTCTTGGGAAGTGGCCATAACATGGTAGAATTTGCGATTAACATTAAATCTGCAGGACACAGGGGAAATACTGAAGTAAAATACTATGATCTAGCAAATTATAACAAACTGAGAAAAATAGCATCTAATTAGGATTGGGTTAAGGCATTTGATGGTCTAGGAGTCCAACACACAGTATGTGGTGACTATTAAAATCATTATGTTGCTTGCACGCATGTGCAAGAAACATAGTGCCATCATCGGAGATTTCGGAGGTGTGTCACCTCCTCCTCCAATTCAGTCAGTGAGCTGGCAGGCATGGCTCCTGTAAGCCAATGCAGTTTGGAGCTGTCTATGACACGCTCCAAAATGCAGTGGCATACAGTTGAAAGGGGAGCTATGCTTTAGTGAGCAGATAAGATAGAGCGAGCCCCCGACACGCAGGGCGGCGCGCCCGCACGCAGTACTGTGTAGCCGGTGGGTGCCCAATTCCTGTTGGCTGAGCTGCGTCTCTCCCCAAGTTGTAGGTGCCACGCTGGGAGCCCACCCCAGCGCGTGGCAATCAATCCATAAGGCCACGGGGGTGCCCAATCCCCATTCGGCTGATTACGCCTCATCTGCCCATGCTTGGAGCCCACCCCAACATGGCAAACGGTCCCACGATGTCTTTTTTATTTTAACCTGAAAAACGAAAAGCGGTCCCTCGGAGCGCCTCCCGATCTCTCCCACAACCCGCACCCACCCACTGCGCACCCAGCCTCCCACTGCCCCCCTCACCCCATACTTCCTCGGACCCGAGCGATGATCTACGGTGGACGGGAACACGCCTGCACTCTTCAAAGCCGACCTCGAACTGAGGAAATGCCGGTAAGCTGTATAATGGGCTAGATAGGGGGGTTTCAACTTTGTTGCATATCTCAGGCATTTTTGGGAATTTTTGCACCAAATTTTCAACATGGGGTTTTCGGGACCCCTTCTCATGAATGATGTCACTGTCATGGCGTTATTAGGGCCCAAAGGGTGATTTCGCGCAGTGACTGTGAAATCACCCTTTGGGCCTGAATGCCACCATGACAGTGACATCATTCATGAGAAGGGGTCCCAAAAACCCCATGTTGAAAATTTGGTGCAAAATTCCAAAAAATGACTGTTTTACGAGCGTGCATTGTGCAGTTCCTACGCAGGCTCGTAAGTTCACGAAATGTCAATATTTTCACTCCAGATTTTCAACATTGCCATCTTACCACACCTTATTATGAGTAGTACAGCTGTCATTTTTCACATCCCCCAAAATGTGTTTCCGCCCATGTAGCACAGAATGGCGCAGTCAGTGTGCGAAATCAATGTACGGGACAAATTAAGAAAATCACAGTGACACTGTTCATGAGCAGAGATCTTAAAATGGCTATGTTGAAAATTTGGTGAAAAAATTCCTAAAAATGACTTTTTTACGAGCATGCGTTACGCAGTTCTACATGAGCTCGTAAGTTACTAAATTTTCAATATTTTTACTCCATATTTTCAACATTGCCATTTTACCACACCTCCTTATGAGCAGTACAGCTGTCATTTTTCACATCCTGCCCAAAACATGTTTCCGCCCATGTAGCGCACAATGGCGCAGTCGGTGTGCAAACTCAATGTTTGGGACACATTAACAAAATCACAGTGACACTGTTCATGAGCAGAGGTCTTAAAATGGCTATGTTGAAAATTTGGTGAAAAAATTCCTAAAAATGACTGTTTTACAAGCGTGCGTTGCACAGTTCTTACGCACGCTCGTAAGTTCGCAAATTTTCAATATTTGCACTCCAATGACTTCCAAATACCTAAACAGCACATAGAAGCAAGCAACATTCGGCATTGACAAATGCTTGTTTTTGCATGAGATAGTGGAAAATCATGTACCCACAAGAAAAAAATATAACAGCAAATGTATTATCCCCCTCTGGTTTAATCACAAGATATAGAAACTACTCAAGGCCAAAAACAGATCCTATAAATGAGCTAGAGAAGAGGGATCAAGTAAATACATAACTAGGTATAAGACCAACCTGAGGAAACTCAAGAAGGAATTAAAACAGCTAAAAGTCTCAGAATTGAAATTAGCCACTAACAGTAGGGGACAACAAGAAAGCCTTCTATAATTATGTGGTAAGTTTAAAAAGAACAACAACTATATTGGACCACTACAGCAAGGTAATATACTGGTCAGGAAATGGCTGAGGCATTTAACGCCTGTTTTGAAAGAGAATATCAAAAGGGTGAAGAAATCAACATTGATAACCCAAGTGTTCAGGTATGTAACTTGAAGACAACTATGGGCATGACAAAATAAAAACTATTTAACTTAGACCCCACTAAATCAGCAGGTCCAGATGAGTTGTATCCTAGGCTCTTGAAAGAGCTGGCAGTGATATTATGTGAGCCCCTTCAGGCTGTTTTTCAGAAATCCTTACAGGAAGGTATGCCAGATGACTGGATGACAGCCCATGTCATATCCATCCACAAAAGGGGACCGAAATCTGTTTGCAATAACTATAGACCAATTAGCCTCGCCTCCATCAGAGGTAAAACACTGGCAGCACTAAGGAGAGCAATTGAAGAACATCTGCAAGACGAAGGGGTTAATGACATATACCAACTGGGTTCAGAAAAGGAAGATCCTGTCTTACCAACTTAATTCAGTTTTTTGATCCAGTAAGTTTAGCTCTAGAAAATGATGTCCCTATCGAAGTACTATACGTCGATTTTGAAAAGGCTTTCAATAGTATATCCCATGTTGAGTTAATAAAAATTTTGAGGGAGATCAACCTGGATGATGATATTGTATGCTGGATTGCAACATGGTTGACCAGGAGGAAACAATGAGTGACTCTTAAGGGACGTTATTCTAGTTGGATAAGAGTGACCAGCAGGGTCCCGTAGGGCTCAGTGCTGGGACCAGCTTTATTTAACATTCTGGTTGCATTCACCACTGGTATGAACAAGGCCTGGATGACAACATTCACAGCTGATATTAAAATGGGAGCACTGGACCAGCCCACCAGTGCAGCGGTAGCACTACCACTTGCAATGCCAGCAACCCAGGATCAGGAACGAGCTCGGGTTGCTGGAGGGCCAGCCGGGGGAGGAGGATTGAGCACATGGGGGCTGCTCTACTCCTCCAGAGAGGGTAGGCTGTGGGTCCCACCACTTTACTGCCACCTGGGTGAGCACAGGTGGTGGTGCAGCAGTGCTGCAGAGTGATTGGGAGGGAAGGACACTGACCGGGATCTGGAGCGGTGGCACATCTACACATGGCACACCTTGGCTCCCCTTGTATGCTGCACCCTCGGGGCACAGATGGTAAACCAGGAAAAAACCTACATCGGCCAACAGTAGAAGAGACCCAACTGCCCCAAACTTCTTAACCAGGCTCCTTGGGGGGCCGAATGGACTGCCCGACACACACTAATGGACTGGAAGGGTCTGACCCTGGACTCCCTTCCTCCCAACCCGGGGCGAATATCAGAGGCAGGATGAGGGCAGGTCCAATGGTGCCTCCTGAAGTTACCTGGTGCAAAGATAGGGGATACTCAGTCTAGGGATCCTGGAAGAATGGGGTTGATGCAGAGAGAAGGTGGCATAGAAAAAGAGTAAAACATTTTAAAAAACTGGGAGTGCTGGTTACAAATAAAAATTATGCAAGAGCATTCCAGGAAAACATCAGTGTCCTGGCAGATAACACATGTAAAGAAGTCAAGGTTTAATATGGACAAGTGTAAACTAATGCACCTTGGGAGGAAAATAGTAACTTCAAATACCACATAAATGGAAAGGAAATTAATACCACTGAATCCCAAAAAATCTGGGAGTCTTAATAATAACTTGAGCTTTACAGAGCACTATTCTGGTGTGGTCAAAATGGGATATGGAATTCTGACCTCTATCAAAAGGAACATCAGGAGTAGGGTCAGGGAGGTGGTGATGCCGCTGTTTGTATCTCTGGTGCAGCCACACCTGGAGTACTGCTGCCAGTTTTGAACACTGCTCCAGAAGGCTGACTTAAGAAGGATTGAGGGGGTCCAGAGGCAGGTGACTAAGTTGGTGGCTGGCCTCAGTGATAAAACCTATAAGGAGAGACTCCGGGAACTGTGGTTGTTTTTTCTTCAGTACAGGAGACTGGGGGGGCATGTACCTTGTTTACAAAGCATGTGATAGCCAAGACCAATGGGAATGTATGGGGTTAAGTCTGAGAACAGATACAATTAAGGTCAGGGGACACCGTATACTGTTAAGAGGTCACCACTACAAGAAAAATCAGAGAGGGACTTAGTTTTCTCAGAGGGTGGTGTCCCGATGGAATTCATTACCAAGATCTGTGGTATCATGTGAGACTATAAATCAGTTTAAAGGAGCACTTGATATCCACCTCTCTACACACTGCTATACAGTGCAGATTTAAATTTGGTTCAAGTCAACAAAAGGCCAATGCTAGTAGACCTGTCTTGGATCTTATGTATCTTATGAATCTTATGGCAGTCTCTTACAATCCATGACAAACCTGCCAGCAGTGATCTTCGATAACAGTCCTATAAAATAACAAAAAAAGTTGTGCACTTGCCACAAGGAAGCAAAGTAGAAGGCTAAAATAATGAACAGTACTTAAATAATTTAGCTCTGTGTAATTGCATCACAGATACCAAGCAGGGGCAGGGGGTTGCAATTCAAACCAAAAGCAGCTAGTTAGGCAGAAAACCTCCTTTATAAACCACAAACTTTAAATATAAAGTCATGTTCTTGTAGTAAGTCCTGGCAGAGAAAGTTTAGCAAAAGTATTACTCCTTGTAATGGTACTTGAATCCTTCAACTCCATGTTCTGCGCATCTGTATCTCAAATACTGGGCAGGTGAGGGGGGTTGTCACCTCCAACTACAAACAACTAGCTGGGCAAATGTGCTGCTCCTTCATTTTCCCCACAGCTGCTGTCTTAAGTTGCTACACTGCTCACCGCTGCTTCCTGTAGCGGCCAACAAGAAACATTACCAAAAACACTTTAAATAAGCAGGTAAAACAGACTGAGAAAAAGAACCACACCAACAAGTGTTGTGCCTGTGCTGACTGTAAAAGACATAGTGGGTGGCATGGTAATGTTTCAGGGCATATCCTTCATCAGACCAACAGCAGTTGGTGCCTGCCCATGCATTTAAAGAGGGAAGGTGACATGTGCATTGTGAAGAAATAGGGTGTTAGAAAAAAATGTGCAAAGGACAAAGCATGAAAGTGAGCATGCATGCAGATACAGCATTCAGAGTTAATGAGTCGACATGCCTGAGAAGAAAGGAGTGTTCCTAAATGGGAGAAAAGGAGGGCATGCAAAAAAGGAATACAAAATGAAAACTACTAACTAAACCGATAGGCTAATAGAAAATAACGGCCCCTATTATAACACATTGATAACACTACAAGATATGGCAAAACTAAATAAAAAAACCTCTGAAAATGAGGTTTGCCAATAAAAAACAGGCAATTTGTCCTGGGGCCCAGCCAGAAATAAGAGCCGGGAGTTGGGGGGAGGGAGGGGAGACCGGTGGGGGCAGAGTTTTTCTCGGTGAGCCAGGAGCCGGTGCATGCAGCATTTCGGGTGTGGTGGCTGGAAAGGCAGGCCCTGGGGCCATGGTAGCATTGCTAGAGCAGGATACCAGGTGGTTCCATGGGCAGGAGTGCAGCAAGCACCAGCAAAGAAGCCGGGACTGGGAGGACTCCTCTGCGAGGCACAGTTCATTTATTGTGACCCTGGAATAGGGTGGCGAGCCTATGCATGCGGCCGGCTGGCAGCTCCTGTTAGCTGTGAGATGGAGAGGTGGGCTAGGTAGGCCAAAAACCTGCCAGCAAGAGGGAGCCTAGTCGAGCAGGGAGGCGCAGGGGCCTCTTGCTAGCAGGTGCTGTAATCAGCGAGAGCTTTCAAGGGCAATTTGCGATGTCCGGTTTGTGGAAAGGGGGGGACTGCTCGACCAACGAGGCGCAGGCATATGGGGGTAGCCGGGGCTGCAATGGGTGGGCAGCGAAGAGGCGATGCTCGAACTGGCACAGCATGGTTGTGGCTGTCGGCGGGGTCACCACGTGGTCACAGGAGGCTGAATGGGATGCTTCAGCCCTCGGAGGGCCTAGGGCCGGGGAAAGTTGCGAGGGTGCACAGGCGGACAGCGTGGGGCCGCCACATGGTCGCGGGGGGGGTAGAGTGAGCCTGCTTTTAAACTAAGTAAATGCAGTAGCTGGTAGCTTGGGTTGATGAAGCCCCCACCCAGTGGTTAAGGGCGATTGGTTGGTGACCATGGAGTGTTTTGGGACAAGAATGGGAGCAAGGGCGCTACAGCCCACGGTGGGCCTGGAGATGGAAGAAGCTTGGCTGGGGGTTTGGGCAAGCGAGTAAGCGGGGGGTCCTGCTCACCATGTGTTCATTGGGAGGCGGGGGCGCAGCTGGGGCATTATGGCCTCACCAGTGGCGGCATCTGGAAGTGGATGGCTGCAGGGGAAGTACGAGCCCCATGCATGATAGGAGTGGCCCGGGGGCGAGTCGGACATGATAAAGTGGTCCGCATAGAACAGCGGGCAGTGCCTCAGTGTTGCACTGGATGGCGATGGGCAGCATGTCTATGATTGGCTAGAGCCACGGGGGCCGTGGCCGGGTAGGGGATAGGTACGGCAGGGGAGGAGTTGTTGGCAACCCACGGCACCTCCAAGCCCCAATGGAACACAGGGCAGCCGGGACAGGGGATCTGCCAGACAGAGACTCTCAGGGCTTTGGGGCCTTGGGGCAAATCTTTTGTGGGGAGTTTAAAAAAAAAGGCAGTCAGATACAAGGCGAGGTGTTCAAGCAATGGGGTGTATGACCACCAGCTAAACTCCGATGGTTTAATGGTGCAGGAGTCGAGGCCTTAGATGGGGTACCTCTGGACTGGGGTGGGGGGGTGGCTGCTGGAGGCTGATCAGACTCCCTGTTCAAGGGAGGGGAAAAAGGACATGGCGTGGAGGCGAATCTTAGTATGGGGGGACAGTATTCACATATGTCTTGTCATGCAGCTACAGAAGATATGGTGTCAAAGAGAGCTACAACGTCCAGTGCTACTATGCTAGCAGAGGCCGTGAAGCTGATGTCCCAGATGACTGAGTTGATGGAGTCAGTGAAGCAAAGCGAAGGGAAGCCAAGGAAGAGGCACAGAGGAAGCGAAAGGAGCGGGACGAGGGGGCTGGCCCCGGGAGGGGCAGAAAACGAGCGAAGAAGGCAGGTACCAGCACCCAGGCAGGACCGAGGGTGGGAGGAAACACGGACTGGGCCCTGGACAATCAACCAGACAGGGGTAAGGATAAGGTGGATACGAGTAATGAGGAGAGTTTAAGAGTATATGGAAGGGTTGGTAGCGACATGGGGAGGAAGGCATGGTGAGGATGGAGACAGCATTGTGGGCAATCAAAGAAAAAAAGAAAAGAGGACAAAGGGGACAGGCACTTTAGGAGGATCAGGAAGTTATATGACGGTCCGCCAGGTTTCACGCTGGGTGATCACCAGTGTCTATTAAAGAAAAGATTTGGAAGGAGAGTATATGGATATCTTTGGGCTTGTGGATGAGGAGACAGCATAAAGGTATGAACAGAAAGAATCGGTAGGAAAGTCAGAGATGGCAGTGGCACTGGCGGTAGGGCACAAGACAGAGGAGGCAAGGTATAAAGGAAAGAACATAGACACGTGGTAAGCACCGTTCTTGATTTACAGTGCATTGGTACTCAAAAAGCAGCCGGAGCTGGCAATCCTGCTGATAACTTATATGGCAATTATCAGGAACGCATACCGGGTGAAACTGGGCTTTGGTTGGCTCAAGTACAATGAGGCATTTCAGAGATGCATGGCCGTAAAGGGGGATCTGAGGTGGGATTGCACCCACGTAGAGTTCTGGGTGAGGACATTGTCGGGAGCAGCAGGGGGCCAGGCGTCAGAAATGGTTAAAAAGGCGGTACCGGAGCAGGGGGCCAAGGCCTGCTGGGCTCACAACAGGGCAGCATGTAGTTGGCCTAGCTGTAGGTTTAGGCACATCTGTTCATGGCATGGGGGGTCTCACCTGGCCACAAGTTGCAGGGTTGTTGGCAACAAAGGGGTCCCGGCCAGAGGGCAGGCCCATGAGCAGCCCTTTGGGTGGGAAGTGGAAGCCGGCAGGTACCGGGAGGCACTGGTAGGGGGTTATATATCCAATTATGGGTGGAACCAGGCCTATCAGTCAGGACGTAGGGTGGGGATACCCCATGGCCTACACACCCATAAAGCTGGGGGTGGTGGAGGCTTGGACCAGGGGCTATCCTGGCAAGGCAGGGCAGAGTTATTAATAAGTGGGTTTGAGGGGGGTTTGCGCTGGGGTTCGAGGGGAGGCGGGTAGGGATATGCAGCAAGAACTTAGGGTCAGTGGTGGGGAAAGAGGACATTGTATGAAAAAAGATCCAGAAGGAGTCAAGGGCAGGGAGAGTGGAGGGGTCGTTGGCCGCACCCCCATGTGCAGAGTTCTGGATATCGCCCCTGGGTTTGGTGCCTAAGAAACAGGTAGATGAGTTCTGGCTCATACACCACCTGTCATACCCGAAAGATAGGTCAGTGAATGAGGGGATTCCAGACACGCTCAGCATGGTCTCCTACGCATCACTGGACCAAGCAGTAGAGTTGATATGGGTGGCAGAGGGTGCCTGGCTGGCCAAGACGGAGATTGAGACCGCATTCCGATTACTGCCGGTGAGGCTGGAGGACTGGGATCTTCTCTGTTTCCAGTTCGAGGGCGGGTTTTACATTGACAAAGCAAATCCCATGGGTTGCTCAGTGGCCTGTGCAACCTTCGAAGCATTCAGCTCATGGGTGCAGTGGGTGTTTGGGTGGCAGTATGGACATGGCAGGGTCATCCATTATTTGGATGACTTCCTGCTAATAGGGACTAGTCAGGAGGAGGCAGAAAAAATGTTAGCCAATTTTCGGGACATGTGCGGGTCCATAGGCATTCTGCTGGCAGTCAGGAAAACCGAGGGCCTGGCACGCATGCTGGAATTTCTGGGGATCAAAGTGAACATGGAGGAGGAATGTTTTCGCCTCCCAGGGGACAAAGTTGAACGGCTCAGGGGGCTACTCACCCTGTTTGGGGGGAGGAGGAGGGTGCCGCTGGTAGAGGTACAGCAACTACTGGGCACCTTAATTTCACCTGTAAGGCCATAAGCCCGGGTAGGGCATTCACTAGGTGGTTGGGGAGGGTCACATGGAAAGAAAACTCCCACATCATTGGGTGGACATCAGCAGGAGGTGAAAGATGATATAAGGGTTTGGGAGACATTCCTGGATTCCTATAATGGTGTGACTTTTTGTGGGAAAGTGGGCTCTAGCGGACCTCGAACTGTACGGATGCCAGCTGGGGGCCTGGGGATGGGAGCCTAGTTTTCAAGGGGATTGGATAGCTGAGGCATGGCTGGACCAATGGCAGGGTGGGGTTGGATGAAGGACATCATGTTCCTCGAAATCTTCCAATATGGGTAGCCTTGGAAGTGTGGGGGGCATGGATGGCAGGGCGGACATAGTTTTTGGTGGGACAACAAGGGTGTGGTCGATGTGATCAATAGACAGATGGGCTGGATGGAATCAATAGGGATAGTATTGAGGGTATGATACTGTTGGGGCTCTGGCTTAACCTGTCTTTCAGGGGAGACACATTGAGGGGCTCAGAACGGGTAGCTGACTGTCTTTCTCATTTTCAGATGGAGCAATTCCAAAAGCTGGTGCTGCAAGCCACACTCACCCTGACCAGGGTACCAGAGCAGCTGTGGGAGATTGGAGAGAAAAGGCCAGGGCTTTGTATAGGGAATCATGGGCAGCGGGCACCCTAAGGGCTTACGAGAGGGCGTGGGTGGCTTTCCAGTTGTTCAGAACAGGAATGGGATGGGAGACAGAGGACCCAGCCAAGGAAGGGGAAGTAATGCAATATATGGTTGAAAAATGGGACGAAGGTGTAGCACACACCACCATGGCAGTACAGCTGGCAGAAATCGGCTGGGTTTCCTTGGCTAGGGGGTGGTCTGATGTGACAAGTCGCCGGGCCATCAAGAGGATGATTGCGGGCTGGCAGAGGGGTCAAGGAAAGGCGGCAAGATGGGAGACAACCGCTGATGGCCCCTCCTCAGAAATATAAGTGGGCAGTGGGTCAGGTCTGCTATTCGGCAAATGAGGCCTGCCTGTTTAGGGCCATATTCGCAGTCATGGCGAAGGGGGCTTTCTGAGTCGGGGAAATGGTGGCACCCAGAAAAGGAGCAACCAAGATGGGGTTACAGGAGCACTGTGTGAGATGGGAGAAGGAGAAGGTAACAATTTTACTTAAGAAGTCGAAGACAGATCAGCAGGGAGAAGGTGCCACCGTAGAGCTGCTGAAGGAGGGGACGGCAGACACCTGCGGAGTCCAGGCGATGGAGGCCTATGAGAGAGTCAGAGGGCAGGTGGGGGGTCCTTGGTTTGTGCACGGGGACGGGTCCCCGGTGATGGGGTTCCAGGTGGGGGCAGTCCTGAAAAAAGCCTTGGCGTTTGTAGGCAAGAAGCCCAATGAGTTTGCTCCCCACTCCTTCTGGATTGGTGCAGCTTCAGATGCAGTCGTTTCAGGGGCGGGGGAGGAGGAGGTCAAGTGGGTAGGGAGATAGACATCAAACTGTTATAAGAGATATGTAAGGTGTTGACGGTGTCTAATTGGCATCCCCATTTTCTCCCCCACAGCAGGATACAGAAGGCAAGTGTGGATCATTGGGCACTCATTTATCTACTGGGTGGAAAGATTTGCAGTGGCCACTAGGTTGGGCACACAGCTGTGACCAGGAATCGATCACACAAAAGTGAGATGGATGGGTCTGAGGGGCATGAGGTGACCACAGCTGCTGCCTCTGCTGGACGAACCACGGGTGCGTGGGGCCAGCCTAGACTGTATCATCATCCACCTGGGGCAAATGACTTGGGGGACATGGGATCACTGATGAAAGACATTATAGCAGATCTCGAAAAGATAAAAGCTGGTGGCCCAGGGTGGTGATTGGGTGGTCGAGATTACGTCCACATAGGGTATGGAGAGTCAAGAAGCCCCAGGCAGTGGTGGCTAGGAAGCATCTCAACAGGAAAGTGGCCAGGGCAGAGATTGAGATGGGTGGGATTCACATACGACATAGGGAGATAGCATTTGACCAAGAGGCAGCATACAGATCGGACGGCATCCATCTCACTGAGTTTGGCATGGGTCTGTTTCTGCGCCCATTCAAAGAGATTATAGAGAGCATAAATAGGAGGGGGCTGAAGGGCTAGCCCGCAAGGGGGAGCCCCATCTTCCATCGCAAGCTGGAGATGGGGGTGTGGAAGGATTTCGGGGCAAGGGGAAACTGGGGGCAGATAGAGGAGGTAGAGACCACGGCTGGGGGCAAAGGATGTTTTGTTTCTGGAGATGTCCAGTCATGGCGTAATTAATGTTGCCTGTTCTAATAGCAGTGAAATGTTCCCCAATTCTCATTTTCAACATTCTCTTTCTTTGTCCAACATACGAGGCTCCACATGGACATTTTAACATGTAAACTACTGCTGTCTTGGAACAATTAATAAAATCCTGTAGCTTAAACTTTTTGTTCATGTTGTTAGGAAGAGAGAATTATTTAATATTTGCCATTTGCTAACAGTACACGCAATTACTGCACTTATAATTTCTGTATGGGTAGCAGTGTGCTTCTTTGTCTGGGCTATAACTGTATACTAATATATCTCTCAAGTGTTTGCCTCTTCTGTAAGACATTCTTGGAGGTTACCAAATGCTGATCCAAGTCATGGGTCCATCTGAAGCAGTCTCCAATTCCATTTTATAACATTCACTAACATTTTAGCTATTGGATTGAACTGGGTAGAAAATGTATGGACTCTTCCTTCTTACTCATTGTCACTCTCTTTCTCCTTTAATAAGTCCAATCTATTAATTTGTTACCCCCCCAACCTGGTTTTACATAATATTAAGGATAGTCTCTGTTTTTTAATCTACTTTCTAAATCATCCACCTGTTTAATAAACCGGGAGGGGGCGCGAGATTGGGGGGGGGGGGCATACGAGGAAGGAGGAGCATCTGCAGTCTAATGGACTGAAGTGCTGCACACTTGAGCAGACTAGATAGACCGAATGGCCTGTGTCTGCTGGCAATTTCATATGTTCGTATACTTTTGCTCATCTGTACAATTTCTTTTAATACATATAAATTGATTTTTGGGGTATGTTCTATTTATTTATTTATATGCAGCCTTCAGATATTGCCCACCTAAATTATGGAATTCCCTGCCTGTGACCATACAGAATGCCTCCCCTGGTAGGCACCTCAACTCCTTTCTTAAAGCACACTTCTCCCCCACCTGAGCCCTTAGCTCTAATACCTTGGTTTAGCCACTGCTATTCCTGTAGGCTTCGTCAGGTTTGCCTGTTTTTGTCTGGTTTACAATGCTACTATATGAATATTACTGTTATGTGATTTGTGCCTTTGCCTCTATATGGAATTCAAGATCACTGTACACTGTAATTGGTTCTGGTCTCTGTATATGATGATTATTTTATTTTTATTTTATTTTTTTTTTATTTTTTTAGTTGTTTAACCAGGTATAGCACACTAAGCTGAAAGCTTTTTTTGCAGGAGCGACCTGGGAGCACAAGGAGGTTAAGTATTGTTATTATGATGTTGCTTATCCCTATTCCTGTACCACAGGACGCATCTGGAATCAAGCAGTAGTCTGCTCAGTATGCCTTCCTGGTAAAACTTTAAAATAAATAAATGTCCTCCTATTCTCCCATTTAGGAGCACTCATTTCTTCTCAAGCATGTCCCCCCATTTACTCTGCATGCTGTATTTGCATGCATGCTCACTTTTATGCTTTGTCCTCTGTACATTTCTTCTAACACCCTGTTTTTTCATAGTGCATATGACACCTTCCCTCTTGAAAAGCCCAGCAGGCAGACACAAATAGCTGCTGGTCTGATGAAGGGTACACCCCAAAACATCACCATGCTGCCCACTACATTTTTTTCAAACAGCACAGGCACAACACCTACTGGCATGGTGCTCTTTCTTAATCTGGTTTACCTGCATATTTAAAGGGTTTTTTGGAATGTTTCTTGCCGGCCACTACAGGGAACAGCGGGGAGTGGTGTAGCAGCTTAAGACAGCAGCTGTGTGGAAATGAGGAGCAGCACATCTGCACAGCTTTTTGCTTTCTAGTTGAAGGTGACAACTTTGACCCCAACCCCCCACATGCCCCATATTTGACATGCAGATGTATGGAGCATGGAATTGAAGGATTCAAGTACTGTTACGAGGAATGGTACTTTTGCTAAGCTTTCTCTCCCAGGACTTACCGCAAGTACTGCAAGTACATGACATAGAAACATAGACTTTGATGGCAGATAAGGACCGCTTGGCCCATCTAGTCTGCCCATTTCCCTACCTACAGGATAGGCCGTAGATCCTAGTTAACCAACAGCCTATTTCTTCCTACCCCCCACAAGAATTGCCTTATGTCTGTCCCATGCATTCTTGAATTCTCCCACAGTTTTAGACCCCACAACCTCCTCAGGAAGGCTGTTCCATGCATCCACTACCCTCTCTGTGAAATAATACTTCCTCACATTGCCCCTGAACTGCCCCCATCTTTAAATTGTGTCCCCTTGTTCTTACACGTCTCTTTTTCTGAAAGATGCTACCCTCTTGGACTTTGTTGATTCCACTGAGGTGCCAAAAGTTCTATCTTGTCCCCCTCTCCCTTCTTTCCTCAAGGGTATACATATTAAGCTCCTTTAGTCTCTCCTCATACGGCTTCTCTTGCAGACCCTGCACCATTTTAGTTGCCCTCCTCTGGACTGCCTCTATCCTATCCATGTCCTTGCGGAGATGGGGTCTCCAGAACTGGACACAGTACTCCAGATGGGGTCTCACCAACTGTCTGTACAGAGGGATAACAACTTCCTGTTTTCTGCTGCTGATGCCTCTCCCTATGCATCCCAGTATACCCCCAGCCCTCCCTACTGCCTTCTCACATTGTTTGCTAACCTTAAGGTCATCTGATATGATTACTCCCAGGTCCCTTTCCTTTTCTGTTGTTGTTACTACCTCCCCCCCATTGTGTATTCTTCCCCTGGGTTCTTGTTTCCCAGGTGCATTATTTTGCACTTCTTTGCATTGAATCCTAGCTGCCATACATTTGACCATTCCTCCAACATTGCCAAATCCCTTCTCATCCTTTCCACGCCTCCTTGTGTATCAACCCTGTTGCAGATCTTTGTGTCATCTGCAAAGAGGCATACCTTTCCTTCCAGTCCCTCTGCAATGTCACTTATGAAGACATTAAAAAGGACTGGACCCAATACTGAACCTTGCGGTACCCCACTAGTAACCCCTCTTTCTTCAGAGTGGACTCCATTTACAATTACCTTCTGTGTCCTGTTGTCCAGCCAATGTTTTACCCAGGCTACCACCCTGGAACCCACTCCCAGGCTGGTTAATTTGACTATTAATCTTTTGTGTGGGACTGTGTCAAATGCCTTGCTAAAGTCTAGGTAGGCCATGTCCATAGCCCCTCTCTGGTCTACTACTTTGGTCACCCAGTCAAAGAAATCTATTAGATTCATCTGACATGACCTTCCCGCTGTGAACCCATGCTGCCTTGGGTCCTATGCCCCACTGGCCTCTAGGTACTCAACTATTCTTTCCTTCAGAAGTGACTCCATCACTTTCCCTACCACAGAGGTCAGACTGACAGGTCTGTAGTTTCCTGCCTCTGTCTTGGTCCCACTTTTGTGAAGGGGAATCACATCTGCCTTCCTCCAGTCCTCGGGTACCACACCATCCTCCCATGATTTATTAAAAAGAGTAGCCAGTGGTTTCACTAGTTCCCCTTAATTCTTTTAGAATTCTGGGGTGAATTCCATCAGGCCCCATTGCTTTGTCCACCACCAGTTTTAGGAGTTCTTGCAGAACCCTTTCTTCTGTGAAAGGATTGGGATCGACCCCCCATCAAGAGTGCTTCTGTTAAGTGGATTAGGCACTTCCTCTCCTCTTTTGTGAATACTGAGCAGAAATATTCATTCAGTATCCCTGCTTTTTCACTGTCCCCCTCTGCCCACCCACCTTTCTTTCTATTCAGCCTCACTATCCCTCCCTTTGTCTTTCTACACTCACTGATGTACCTATAAAAGGTTTTATCCCCCTTCTTAACTGAGTTGGCTATCTTTTCCTCAGTTTGGGCCTTTGCTATTCTGACTTCCCTCCCTGCTTCCTTCTGCCTTAACTGGTATAGCTCTCTGTCCTGCTTCTTTTGTGTTTCCTTATACTTCCGGAATGCTATCTTTTTCTTCCTGACTTTCACAGCCACCTCTTTTGAGAACCATAGTGGCTTTTTCTTTCATTTTGTTTATTTGCTTCACACAAAGGCTTGTTGCCTCTGTGATTGCAGTTTTGATGATTCCCATTGTTGCTCACACCTCCTTCTAGCCTGTTTGCTAGTGCTTTTCTGAGCACTCTCCCATCTTGCCAAAGTCAGCCCTCCTGAAGTCCAGTACCCTCACTTTTGTATGAACTTGAGCTCTGTAGCTGAGTTTAACGTGAACCACACTGTTTGATGGTCACTTGTTCCCCAGATGGCAACCCACTTCTAGATCTGAGATCCTCTCACTGCCCCGTTTGAGAGTATGGGGTCTAAGTTTGCCTCACAGGTGGGTTCCGAAACTAGCTGTCTGAGGGCCTGCCACCTGTAGGGCATCAAGAATGGCCCTGCTCTTGGATGTAGCTGGCAAATGTGCTCTAGTTAACATCTGGCATGTTCAGGTCTCCCATCAACAGTATCTCCCTTTCTCTGCCATTCTAAGAATGCCTTCTATCATATCCTTGTCCATTCCTTCCCCCTGATATGGGGGTCTGTACACAACCCCTGTGCAGATTGTGGAGCCCTTTCCAGTCTCCAAGGTGACCCACAGTGCCTCCTCTCCTCCCTGTTTACTCTTTTGTTCCGTTGCTTTTATCCCTTCCTTTACATAGAGAGCTACTCCTCCCCCTCTTTTCCCCTGCCTGTCTCTCCTGTAGGTTATGTACCCTGGTATGTTAACATCTCAGTCATGGTTCTCTGTGTACCATGTTTCTGTGACTGCTACAATATCCAGGCATCCTCTTCCATCAAGGCCACCAGCTCAGGGAGCTTGTTGCCCAGACTACGGGCATTGGTACTCATTACCCTCCATTTCCTGATGGCCTTACTCCTTTTGCCCCATCCCTGTCCTTCTTGCCTTTGTCACTTTCTCCATTTACCCTGCCCTCTCCTATCGAATTCTATGTTGGTGTCGCCACTGTGACTTACTACCATGATTTTTTTGGGGTTTATATTTAAAGTCAATGGTTTTAAAGGAGATGTCCTGCCTAACTAGCTGCTTTGGTTTGAAGTGCAACCCTCCCCCCTCCTCCAGCTTGGTATCAGTGTTGTAACTGCACGGAGCTAAATGATTTAAATACTGTTCATTTTTGGCCTTCTACTTTGCTCCCTTGTGGCAAGTGCACCATTGTTTTAGTCATTTTTCTAGGACTATTATGGCAGATCACTGCTGGCAGGTTTGTTACAGATTGCAAAGACTGCCAGTTTGTTTGTTTGTTTCCAGTCACAGCTATTTTGTTTAATTTCCTGAGCTGAATCTTTGCATATTTATTTGACTGAAGCACAGCACCCTGCACTTTACCTAAGTAATGCCTTATGGATACATAAGATTTCTGAGAACTGTTCTCTTCATCCGTCATCTTATAGAGGAATTTTCCTAATTTTTATGACTGAGACTATATTCAGCAATCATCTTACTGAATGTTAGCATTTACATACCATTGATTTTTTGTGTGCTAACAGAGTGATTCCATAGTCTCATTAATCTAAAGACATCATTATACATTGCACTTTATGGATACTTATCTAGTTTGAGGCATATTTTAAGAGTGTATCTCTATAAATTGGAACTGCATATAAGTATTAGCTTTGTCATTTTAGCATACAATATTGCTGCATTTTGGTTCTCTGAACTGTGCATACTGTGATATACTGAAACATTTAGAATCTGAACATGTATATCTAGGATAAATTGCAAAGGCAGACATTCTTCAGCAATATATTTTTTAATTTAGCTAATTTATTTGAATTTGTGACTGGAATTTTATGTGATGGATATCTGAAGTAAAGAAAGCCTATGCAACTTCTGTGCTGGTCTGACCCTCCTTTTGTCTATATGATATAAACAAAAATAAGAAAAGCAAACAATATTTACAATTTTTTTTTATCTAAGTTATTAACAAAAATCTTTTTACAACCTCCATGGTACTGGTTCCACATTAAGCTTGGATGAGGTAGTGAGTCTGCTTGTTTCAATGTGTTTCCCATTGCAAAAGCATGCATGTGTTGGTTGTGACTGGAAGCTGGGAACGTTTCTCGTACTTGCTTTGAATTTGGATTGTTTGTTTCCCCCTTTCATGGGTGCTGAGAATTCCATTTTGCTCCAGTTCTTTTGTATAATTACTTTCTTAGTTATAATGGATCACTTGCTGCTCTCTCCTCAGCAGGCAATTGCACTAATTGACACCAGTGGCCTTTTCCACAACTATTACACTTGTTTTGGCTTTCCATACTGGGCACCTTCAGAGTTCTGCATTGGTTGCCCATTTTACATACCTGTTCATATTGTTTCTTGGGTTATGTATTTTTGTATTTTAAATTTTAAATCTCCTGTTACATCTTGAAATGTCTGTATATTGTTTACCTGAAACTCTGTACTTCCTTATCCTGTTTGTAATTACCTCCATATTTCCTGTAATCTCCTGGATTGCACCCGAAAATAGGCATCTGTTTTGTCTAGTGTGCTCACATGGTAAACAAAAGCTAAATAAATATTCAGCCGATCATCCAGATTGACTTTCTATTTCAGAAGAGGAAAAATGGATAATAGGATCTATGAAGGATATCAAGATGTTTTGGGGGAGCAATGCTGCACAACCTAGAAATAATGATGAGATTAGGTATATTGAGATATTAAAAAAGAAGGATATTCAGTATAACATGCATGCAGCATCATTGACAAAATATTGGCAGGACCAAAAAACACTAGGGTCCAGATATTCAGACTGTGACAGGCAGTGGCGCAAGCCTAGGTGCAGCACAACTGGGATGCGCTGGGGCCTGGTCCAGGTGATATTCAATGGGGATATGCCATGGTGCAGCACCATTGAATATGGCATGGTCAGCGCACATACTGTGCATGGCGCAGTGGCACTGCGCTGGCGCAAGCCACAGATAGGGAGCACAGGGATGCGCCAGCGCAAGTGCAATTGGGCTAGGTGCATCACCCGCAATATTCAGCAGGGGGCATGCAAATGAGCCCATAATATATGCAAGGTACAAACGAGGCTATTTGCATGTCATTATGTCCACGTTTGCATGCCTTGCACAGGGCAGCCTGGCGACTTGCACCTGGTGCCCTGGACAGCATGACATGTGCAGTGGGGATCCCCGGGGCATCCCCCATCCCATAGTCACAACTGTGATATATGTCAAACATAGCAAGCCCTGGTAGTCTAGTGGCCCCCCTCCTGAGTCCCCAATTCCCCGAGAAATGTAGAACAGACCATCCTTGGTGGTCTAGTGGTCCCCCCCACCCGATACCTGAGATATGTATAAAGACCATCCCTGGTGGTCTAGTGGTCCCCCTCCCACCCGATACCCTGAGATATGTATAAAGACCATCCCTGGTGATCTAGTGGTCTCCCTCCAACCGATACCCGAGATATGTATAAAGACCTTTCTCTGGTGGGCTAGTGGAGCCTCTCAGCCCATTGCCGTGATTGTGGTACAGCTCTGTCAAAGAAATCCATGGTGATCCAGTGGCATCCCCACACACACTGGACCCCTTGCCCACCGCTCCCCCCGTTCTCGGCGGGCCGCTGCAACCCACCCCATCTGGCAGCTGCTGTGTTGTGCCACACAATACAGCAGCCACCCTAATGGGTGGCTGGGATTTCTTCCATCTTTTCCAGGGCACAATTCTGAGTCCCCTATGTGGCGTAATGCAAGAGTTGTGCGCCGGTACATCCCAGGCTGAATATCGGGATGTGCCGAATATGCATGGGCACACCCCCTGCATCTGCACTGCATACAATTACATTGCACCCCAGCACATTGGGATTTGCGCTGAGCCTGGCAGCCCTTTCAATATCCCACCGGGGTTTTACATATTCAGAAACCAGCAGCTTTTGGATTGAAGGATGGTGATTTTTATGCTTCAATTGGAAAGGGTAGCTAACAAATGTTCTTTTGATTGGATGCTTCTTCTGATAAAAAAAGAGCAAAAAAAAGAGTGCTAAGATACAAGGAGAAATAAAAAACTGGAAGAAGTGACATATAAGCACTTCTCCACAATAGATCTTAATAAGATAAAAAGTAGGAAGGACAAACTTTTGATAGACTATAAAGAAGAAATCAACAAAACAAAAATTATATAAGCATAATAGAGATGATAGCGATTACGCAAATAAGAAAGTATGTTGTTGGCATGGGAATAAATTACACCAATAAATGGAAGAGGTGAAAGGCAGCTATTAAAAATATCCATAGAAGATATTCCTACTGACTTATATTCTGGTATGGATTCTGATATCAGTTCGAAATCTGGACCCAGAACTGTACATGACTCCCAAAGACCAAGTACATCTACCACTCCTTACCCTTTTTTAGAACAAAGAGGGGGACACAGAGGGGGAAGAGGAGGTGCAAAAGGAAGAAGAAGAAGAAGAAGGGGATACAATTCAAATCAATACAACTAATATCAACAACTCAGACGATCGACCAGATGGACAAATTGGCACTCATCAGCCTCACAAAAATATCCATCATGAACCCATAACTATCAGTATTGACAAAGAGTCTGAGTTTTGTCCCCACTAATAAAATTAATGTTTTCACTCTAGAAGTAGATATGTACAAATGCTTCAGACAATTGAAACTTACAGAGTTCTTTACACTCAAACCCTCTGTATCAGAACAAAGAGACACATGAAATCAAAGTTCCTACAGAGAAACAACAACACCGAGAAATAAATCTAAATTTGTCCCTATGATACCTCCAAGTGACACACTTAAAACTTTCTTGAAATGGATAGAGAGAGATAAAACAGAATATCAGAAAACATTTTCAACAGAATCATTTGACAAGAAAAGAGAGCGGTGGTACAGGAACTGATGAATATGACTAACACAGTAATAAACCAGCAGATAAGGGTGGATCTATTGTTTTATGGAATAAACAGAACAAGGTGCAAGAGGCTATTAAACAAATTAATTATACCAAACATTATGTAAAACTCAACAGAGATCTTACCTTTGAAATAAAGGAGAAAGCGGACAATACTTATTACAGCATACAAGGAGGGCTGGATTACAGAAAAAGAACGAGTATATTGGACTGTGGAACATCCTATTAAAACAGCTTTATATTTGTTATCAAAGATTCACAAAAATGCAACAAAGCCACCTGGTAGATCAGCAGTAACTGGTACTGGAACAATGACAGAACCAATATTTAAGTTTGTGGATGAGTTTATTAAGAAATGGGTACCAACTTTACAGTCGTATTTGAAAGATGCTAGTGATATAATTAGAAAGTTAGAAGCTTTGGAAATAAATGCAGAGAATGTGCATCTGACAATTGATATTGAGAGCCTTTATATGAACATATTTCATGATGGTGGACTGACAGCTATATCAACAATGTTACATAAAAACAGAGAACCTGGTATTTTGCCTTCAAGTGATGTTATTGCTGAATTGGCACAATTTGTTTTTGAATCTATTTCTATTTTGAGAACAACTGCTGCAAATGCAGGATGGGAACAGCTATGGCGACAACATCTGTGCCCAATTTGGTCAATATTTATAGGGGAGAATGGGAGGAGAAATTAATTTATGATGACACCTACAATATGTTCAGACAATACCCAAAATTGTACAAACAATATAAAAATGACATTGTTTTAATCTGGAGAGCAGCATGTGACTCATGGGAAGACTTTTTGGAATATATTAACACCAAGATGACTAATTTAAAATTTGCTCATGAGTATAGCCACCAAACAATTCATTGTTTATATTTGATGATGTTCAAAGAAGGGAAAATACTTAAGACAACACTTTACAGAAGACCGATGGAAAGAAATACAATACTGCATGACAACAGTTGTCACCTTCCATCTTTAATTAAGAACATACCCAAAAACAATTTATGCTTATTAAAATAAATTGTACAGAAGAGTAAGAGTACATTAAACATGCAGATGATTTGGAAAGTAGATTCAAAAACAGAGGGTATCCTGAACCTTATGTAAAACCCAAGTAAATAGAGATTTGAACAAATGAATAGAATGAACTTATTAAAGGAGGAAGAGAGTGACAGTGAGGAAGAAGCAACAGTCCACACATTTTCTACCCAGTTCAATCCAATAGCTAAAAAATATGGACTGTTGTAAAATGGAATTAGAGGTTGCTTCAGATGGACCCATAGCTTGGATCAGCATTCAGCAGCCCCCCTAAGAATTTCCTACAGAAGAAGCAAACACTTTGAAGGATATATTAGTAAATACAGTTATACCCCAGACCAAGAGTCTCACATGGTTACCCACATTTCCGGATGATAATTATAAGTGTGGTAATTGCATGACGGGCAGCAAACTGCAAATATTAAAGAATTCTTTCATCTTAACAACATGAAGAAAAAGTATAAGATATGGGATTTTAGAAACTGTTCCACAACAGCAGTAGTATACAAGTTAAAATGTCCATGTGTCTCCTGTTGGACAAAGAGAATGTTGAAAATGAAAATAGGGAACATCTCACTGTTGTTAGAACAGGTAACATTAATTATGCCATGTCTAGACATCTCCAAGAAAAGAAACATTCTGCTAGAAGAGATATTTGATTCTTTGGCATTGAAAAAGTTAACATCAGCCTATCCTATGAAGGGGAGATGTTACTTCACTTCTATGTTGAAGAGAGTATTTTTGGATTTATACATGAAACATGAAGTACCCCAGTGGCCTCAACAATAAAGTTTCTTTCAGCCCATATTTGGACTCATGATTATTCATTTTCTGATATAAGTGTGTTTTATTGTTCTTCCTGCCAATTCAGAGTTTTTGGTTTTACCTTTTCTGCTTGTCAGATTATATTTTTTTAATTTAACATATTCCTTTTGTGCATTCATTATTTAGGTTATTTTTGTCTCTGTACATTATATTTTATTTGCATATAATAGTCAGTGGAGTCTCTTAATATATATTTTACTTAGATTTTTCAGAGTTTTTTTTTATTTCGTTTTGCCATATCTTGTTAGCATTATCAATGTGTCATAATAGGGGCCATTGTTTTCTGTTACCCTTTTGGTTTAGTTAGTAGTTTTCAATTTATATTCCTTTTTTGCATGTACTCCTGCGCTCCCATTTAGGAGCACTCATTTCTTCTCAAGCATGTCCTCCCTTTTACTCTGAATGCTGAATCTGCATGCATGCTCACTTTCTTGACTTATCCTCTGCACATTTTTTTAATACCCTATTTCTTCACAATGCACATGTCACTTTCATCTCTTTAAAAGCTGGGGCAGACATCAACTGCTGTTGGTCTGATAAAAGGTATGTCCCAAAATGTCACTGGGCTGCCCGGTACATCTGTTATGGCCAACACAGGCACAACACCTGCTGGCGAGGTTCTTTTTCTTACCTGAATTACTTGTTGATCTGAAGTGGGTTTGGAATGTTTTGCTGGCTACTACAGGGAGCAATGGGGAGCAGTGTAGCAGCTTAAGACAGCAGCTGTGGGAAATATCAGGAGCAGCACATTTACCCAGCTAGTTGTTTTAGCTGGAGGTGACAACTCCACCCACTACCTGCTCAGTATTTGAGATGCAGATCCAAAGAGTATGGAGTTGAAGGACTCAAGTACTATTACAAGGAGTAATACTTTTGCTAAACTTTCTCTCCCAGGACTTACCACAAGTTACACAAGTACATGACTTTATATTTAAAGTTTGTGGTTTATAAAGGAGGTTTTCTGCCTAACTAGCTTATTTTGGTTTGAAGTGACCCCCTTCCCCTTTGGTATTTGTGATGCAACTGCATGGAGCTAAATGATTTAAGTACTGTTCTTTTTTTTTTAGCCTTCTACTTTGCTCCCTTGTGGCAAGTGCACAATTTGTTTTAGTTATTTTATAGGACTATTATGGCAGATCACTGCTGGCAGGTTTGTCATGGATTGTAAGAGACTGCCAGTTTGTTTTTTTCCCAGTCACAGCTATTTTGTTTAATTTCCTGAGCTGAATATTTGCACAGTTATTTGATTGAAGCATGGCACCCTGCACTTTACATAATGAGAAACTGCCTTATGGATACATAAGATTTTTGAGAATTGTTCACTTCCATCATTTCTCTTGTAGAGGAAATGTTCCTTACTGTTATGACCAAGACTATATTCCATAATCATCTTATTGACTTTTAGTATTTACATACCACTGATTTTTTTGCATGTGCTAACAGAGTGATCATTACTGTAAAGACTTCATTATAGATTGCGGTTTATGGATTCTTATCCAGTTTGAGGCATTATTTAACCCTTGCTGTGCCATGGATTTATATCAGTCCAGAATTACTATGTGTTCTAATTCTGTCGCCAGCCTAAGGGTTAACTCTGTCTCTCTATAAACTGGAACTGCATACAGGTATTAGTTTCTTCATTTTAACATACAATATTGCTGTGTTTTGGTTCTCTGAACTGTGTATACTGTGATATACTGGGACATTTAGAATCTGAACATGCATATTTAGCATAAATTCCAAATGTGGACATTCTTCAGCAATATATTTTTAATTTAGCTAATTTATTTGTATTTGGAACTGAAATTTTATGTGATGAATATCTGATGTAAAGACAGCCTATACAACTTTTGTGCCAGTCTAACTCTCCTTTTTGCTGGATAATATAAAAATAAAATAAGAAAACAAACAATATTTAGAATGTTTTTTATCAAAGTTATTAAAAATATTTTATAGCCTCCATGGTGCTGGCTCCACCCTAGGCTTGGAGGAGGTAGTGAGTCTGCTTGTTTCAATTTGTTTCCCATTGAAGAAGGTGCACTTGCTGGTTGTGACTGGGAGCTGAGAACTTTTCTTGCAATTATCCCATCATTTCTGGTGATTTAAACACACAATTTTGTGAACAAACAGAGCAAAAACAATACTTTACGGCCTGAGCCCACTCCTCTCTGGTCTGCTTGGCAGTGGGTGGTCACTAAGGCCAAGAGGAAAATAGAGTTAACCCAGAAAAGGCAACTCAGAAAAAATGGGAAAACAACCACAAGACGGCAAAAACAAAAAATATATTTTTTACGCCTAACCCTCTACAGGAACAAATAGTTTTCTTTAGAGTAAAATAAAGAGCTCCATTATAAAGAAAAATGTGTTAAGAAAAGGTAAAGGAACTACAGATAGAGGTGACTGTAATTATGAAGTTGATGTACCAGACCTAATTGATTTATAATCCCTTCCTTTTGGTCATCAGGGAAGACACAATAGAGATGACAAGAAGCAGACCAGAATTATTTAGTCCAATGAACATCAATTCAGATATTAATTCACTGCCGGCACAGGTACAGGAATCTTTAAAGCAGAAAATTCAGTATAAGATGAAGTACTAACAAATCATTTGCTTAGCAATTCAGGTCTAGATTTTGACAGATTTTTACATTTTCAGCAGAGGAAGAAAATAAAAGGAATATAGAGAACCAGGATATGAACAATTTATTAAACACCAGCATGCTTGCAAAGTATCTAACCAAAGAATTTATTGCAGCACTGCCAGTGCCTCATGCAGTGCAGGGTGGAAACTTTGGTAGCCCTAAGGGAAGAAGTTGAACAAATTAAAGACCAAATGATACAGCAAAAAGAATTGCTAGGGCAAGCTCTGATTAAGATAGAGACCTATAAACTTCCTGAAAAAAAAACAAAAAAAAAAACTTCATTTTCAAAAGACAGAAATACCTGAAAGACCAACAACAGTGGCAGACCAAAAAATTAAAACAAAATAGACAAGGAAAAATCAGAACATGCATAAAAAAAAACAAAGAAATTAAATAGGGATCAAGTAATGCAAACTTCTCCAGAGACTGTGTACAAAAATGGCTAAGAAATTAATCATTCTAGGTGCACAAACAGTAGTATAATACCCTCTAGTCATTCCAGCCCAATAATACCTGCAAAGCACCTCAAATGGTTGGCCAACTTTCTATACCTCAGCCTGTCACTTCTTTAGATAATGGCTGTAAAAACAGCTCATAACCTGGACCTGCTATAAATACCAAAAGAGAAATGTTCTTAAATGGAAACAACATTTCTCTCTTGGTATTCATAGCAAGACAGAAATGTTGTTAAATGGAAACAAAATGGTGCTTCAGGTTTTGGCGGTCTATAAAAAAAAACTTATGAAAACTCAAGAGACCTTACTTATTAATAGTTGAGCTTGAGATCCCTCAGTGCAAGGGAAAGGTACCCTTTGCTTTGAGGGATTCAGGTAGTCCATCTCAACCTGTTTTTGTCATGATTCAAGATATTCAGACAGCTAAATTAGCATGGAGATCAGTTACGAGGTTAACAGAACTGAGACTCTCTAAGAAATAATTGACCCCCCGGCCCCCTCCCTCCATGGGGTGAGGATGAAGGTGTGGGCCTAGAGCAGAGACATTTGAAGGGATGTAATCTAAAACTTTCTTGCATAGTGGTGGGAGTGGGATGTACATGACACAGAGGGTGATGGTGGGATTCTTTCTAACATTTTCTTTAAAAAATGGAGCAGCTTTTCAAATTTTTTGCAGACAAAGTACTACTTAGCCTGGCATGCACTTCTCATTGTGTCACTGACAAAGTGCCATGATGCGCAGACTTCACTGGGCGAATTAGGCACTTCATTTGGTGAAAGCTGTGCAAAGTGTGTCAGCTGCTCATGCAAAGTCGGATGAAATTCATGTAGTTTTTTTGTTAAGCAAATTTCCCAGACTTCGCCATATTTAATTGGACCCAAAAGATACGCAGCAACAAGTGAGCAATGAAGGTCCTGCACTATTTGAATTATGATAAATGTTATTTTCTTTGTCAGACCACTGTATGTTTACATTAGCACTTTTTTGGAGCTCTACTTATTTTGTCTTCATTTAGTTAGAATGCTGCATAGCTTAATTGTGATGTCATAAAGTATTATTTCATCTACATTTCCACTGGTTAGGTACAACATTATGACATATTAAATCTATGTTTTTCTGTGACATCTGTTTTTTTATATTGTTTTGTATCGCCTGCCAACCTGCTCCCTTCAGTCCAGAAACCTCCAGTCCCAATACAAACCATCTACAGGGCTTGCCTGATATCAGACGGTATGCTATGCTCACCCCTGGCAGGGACCTTTCTTCCTCTTCTCCAGGGTCTTGATCATAGGGGAGACTGGAGCTGCAGTCAGCAGTGTGGGACCTGTGGGGTACCAACCCTTCATCCTGTTGTAGATGGGCATCTTTTCCTCTATTTTTCTCTTTCAGTCTCTAGGATGCCATCACTAGTCACTTGGGAGCACACACCCTAAGCATGCTGTGCATACCCTCTGAAAGACAGCATCCCCCTCCCCAAGCATCTCTGCTGCACATCCATCCAAAGACACCCAGGTGGTGGTATATAAGCAATAATAACCGACAGGGTGGGTAGTATTGGGGAATACCAGACTTCGAAGTGGCTTAATGGGGCCCAATGCTGTAGGAAGCAGAGGTCTTATAGCCCTGGAAGTCGGTATTCCCCAAACCTACACCTGAAAGATATTATTGTGCTGAAAATAGCCCACTGTATTTCATGTGTCTGAAAAATTAAATTTATGTTTAACTGTAAAACTCTCACTTCTTGACATTATTTTAAAATAAAATAGTTCCTCCACCTGTATTTGAATGCTTTTTCTCGTCCTAATTGAGCCCCTGCAGTTGTCTGCTTTTTAACTGGTTGTCATAGTTTCTTGTGGTCCCCTCCCCCCCACGGAAACTCACAGGGCTTACATTTTAAATTGAAGCTGTTTTGTTACAAGTGTTATTTTTTTATTTGAAATGCACTGTTTGAATACATCAGGAGTCAGCAGCGGCACGGTGGTAGTGGGCGGGCGGGTGCTGCAGCTAACTATGAACGGAGGGTTCATAGAGTTTTTGTAGAACAGAGGTGGACTGAGGAAGCAGGGAAACATAAAGTAAGCCTCTAAAAAAAACAGGTGCATTTGAGAACCAGTAAAAAAATGCAATGATTTATTTATTTATTTTTTACAGAAACTGGCAGTTCACTGGTGCCATATTTGTGTGTTGGGGCTGACTCCATGTTCCGTGGTTCAAGTAGCTGAGTCAGGTACTGTTTTCTGGAGAAGAGAAAAAAAAATGTTGTGGTTAAGTTGTTTTCTGTTTTTAAACTGCTAGGGACTAATGCAAGGACTGAAGAGGGACCTCTCATTCTCTCCTTTGTCAGGCTGCTTTGAGTATGAGAAGCATTTCTGTTGGGCTGCCGCAGTGTGGAGGAACAGCCTGCTATGTACAGAAGGTCCATTACAGTTTGTGCAATGGAGGTCAACAAAGAACAAAAGTGTTTATGGGGAGGGTCGTGCCATGTTTTTAAAGTGGTGCTGACTCGGAAGTCTGCACAGTGTGTGGGGAGGTGACTTTTCTCAAGTGGGGGGGCTGCATTGCTCCATCACCGGTTAATGAGAATAAAATATGGTGGCTGCTTGGTTTGAAAATTCAGGGTGCCCAACAATTTCCCAAGTAATGTGGCAACCCAAATGGGAACTTGTTTTCCAGTGGGCTGTATTGAAAAATACCTGCCTGCTAAGATTGGTGTCCTAGCCAATTGGAAAGCTAGGATTCTTTTACTCATTTTCTAATGATACAGAGATCACTACTTTCCCTCCCCAAGGAAGACAGCATCTGTTGTGATGCTCAGTCCCCCTTGCCACTGCCAGCCCTCAACCCAGGCTTGTTCTGAACCCAGGTCACTAGCAATGCAAGTGGTAGCCCTACTGCTGTGCTGATGGGTTGTACATAGCTTTGTGACATATCTAACATCTTTTATCTTGGTATTTTGATAGTTGATATGTCACCAACAAAAATAGCACCATTTACATGGCAAAAGTAGTATAACTGATGTAATATTCAATCTGTTACATGCTTCCCTGTGTGCCTATTATAAACACATTACATATTCATATTACATGCCTGCCAAATTTGCCAAGTCCCAAATTAGGCGCAACTGGGCTTTGTCCCAGATTCCAATCCTAGGAACCACGGGAGGGATTTTCAAAACTCTGGATCCAGCACTTGTATCATGTTTTCTGCTGCAACGCATTATGGTAATGCATCAGGATGTTTGTGCTAATTTTTCAAACATCCTGATGCATTTAGGACACTTTCCTACTTAGTGGCAAAAATAACTCAGAATGTTGATGCATGCATCTATTTCAGAGCATAATTCAGTAATCATGTCCAAATGGTAGACCACCTTTTGGTAGTCAAACAGTCTGGGTGAATTTAACCTCGCCTGTACCATGAAAACAAATGCCGAGCTTTAAAACTCCAGCCCATATGTGCTTCTGTTGCCCCAGCTTAATCAATAGTGGAACACAAACAAACTGTTTAATGCTGTATTGGTCCTAGTAAGAACAAATCCAGAACAGATGGTCTGATACCTTTTATTGGACCAACAGGGACGCTATAAAAAGAACAAATAGCTTTAGCTTTCAGACCAACAAGTCCTTCTTTGGAAGCTTAATGACAGTTATTTAGAAAATCCCATATTATTAACACTTAGAACATGCATAAAAAACAGAACTAATTCTCATTGGTTTAAAATAGGTCTTCAAAACATAAAGTGACATCAGAGTGCCTGAATATCTTTAGTGTGTTTTCAGCTGAACCAAACTTAAAGGTCAAAGGTTGCCCAGAGATAACAGCAGGCAGAGAGTTCAACCTACATATACAGTATTATATCATGTATCAGTCTAATGAATAACAAAACACTAAGACTCTTTACTCACTAAATGATATGTCAAGTGAAAAAAAACTCCCAAAGACACATACTTCAAGAGTAAGGTAAAGGTACACCAGTAGAAGCCAGCCTTAACTCTGTTCAGAACTTTGTTTGTTTGTGACTACAGCCTATGACAAATAAAATGATCCTGGAGAAAATAATTGCATGCCAAAATATAACATATTAGCAAGTGAAAAATAAGCACCAAAAATTACAAAAACAGAAATTATCTTTACATGGCATATAGAAGGATGAAAGCAATGTTTACCCAAAGTGAGTAAGTTTATCACATGGATGAAAGTACAACTGGCTGGAGATGTATTTCTAACATACTCTCAACCAGCTATTATGTTCCAGAAACCTTAAGGCCTTCAGTGTTATAACAAGATTTTATACATGCTAATATCAATTGTCAGTGTAAGCGCCAGATGCAAAGAAGTACTAGTCAAGGATTCCCAATAAATTGAGACTATGCAGTCCGATATGTACAGATTTCAATAAATTGTCAGTGTATAATTGAAAAAAATACACATATAGAAACAGCCGAAGGAAGCTAAACAAAAATTCCTAGAAATTAAATCCCCCCCCGGAAAGTAACTACTTAAAATGAAATATATGTATATGAATCCTAATACACATCAATTCACCAATCACTACAATAGTTACCCAGAAGGAATTACACCTGTTATGAACCCCAAGTAAATGAGACAATGCATCCAAATAAGTACAGAATGTAAAAACATAACAGTATATACTCAAACTACAGAACTAGCAGAAGGAAGTATATATCCACTATAGTATGAGCCCAGAGTCCTAGCCACTATGACACCATAATGTCATGTACCTGAACATAAGTTTACCTCAATATCACAATATTCACATTTCATATCCACCATACCCACATAACCACCCTCCTCAAATACCCATATTAAAAATTCAATGTGCCACACTTCTTCTCCCCCTGCTACACACACATAAACATATACACACACCCACACACATACATACACACACCCATACACACATTCACTCAACACTAATGTGAGAGGTCAACCTGTAGATAACCAGTTAAGAGGCACTGTATGAGAGTCAAAGTCCAAGGCTCACTGAAAACCTAACAGAGAACAGAGACAAGCTTGTGAGGTCAGACTTATGTTACTTCTTAATACAGTTGAAGATGGCTTGAACATTGATGTTGGATACATGACACATTACATGTAAACTTACATGGACCTCTACTTCAAAGGATGGACATACTATTTTAGGTTTTCAGCGAGCCTTGGACTTTGACTTATACTTATACAGTCCTTCTTAACTGGTTATCTACAGGTTGGCCTCTCACATTAGTACTGTGTGAATGTGTGCGTGGGTGTGTGTGTGTATGTGTATGTGTATGTGTGTGAGTGTGTGTATATGTTTATGTGTGTGTTGCGGGGGAGAAGAAGTGTGGCACATTGAATTTTTAATATGGGTATTTGAGGTGGGTGGTTATGTGGGTATAGTGGATATGAATATTGTGGGGATATTGAGGTAAACTTATGTTCAGGTACATGACATTATGGTGTCATAGTGGCTAGGACTCTAGGCTCATATTATAGTGGATATTTACTTCCTTCTGCTAGTTCTGTAGTTTGAGTGTATACTGTTATGTTTTTACATTCTATACTTATCTGGATGCATTGTCTCATTTACTTGGGGGTTCATAACAGGTGTAATTCGTTTTTAGGTAACTATTGTAGTGATTGGTGCAATTGATGGTGTATTAGGATTCATATATATATATTTCATTTTAAGTAGTTACTTTCCGGGGGGGGATTTAATTCCTAGGAATTTTTATTTAGAGTCCTTTGACTATTTCTATATATGTATTATTTTGATTATACATAGACAATTTATTGAAATCTGTACATATCAGACTGCATAGTCTCAATTTCTTGGGGGTCCTCGACTAGTACTTCTTTGTATCTGGCACTTACACTGACAATTGATATTATCATGTATAAAATCTTTTTACAACACTGAAGGCCTTAAAGTTTCTGGAACATAAAAGCCAGTTGGGAGTATATTGGGAATATATCTACAGCCAGTTGTACTTTCATCAGTGTGATACACTTACTCACTTTGTGTAAACATCACTTTCATCCTTCTACATGCCATGTAAAGATCATTTCTGTTGTTGTAATTTTTGGGGCTTATCTTTTATTTTTTTATTTTTTACTTGCTAATATGTTACATTTTGGCATGCTGTTGTTTTCTCCAGAGTAATATTATTGCCATTGGCCATATTCACAAACTAACAGAGTTCTGAGCAAAGTTGAAGATGGCTTCTACTGGTGTAGTCTTACCTCACTCTTGAAGTATGTGGCCCCATTCTCAAAGCCCCAAGAGTGGTGCAAGGTGCCTGCGCCAAACAAATATGGCACAAGTGGCACCTTGCAACAAAAATTACCCCCGAAGCCATTCTCAAAGGCAGCCTGTGGCAACTGCAAACTGCCTGCCCTGAACAGGGCTTGTGCTACCCGTGCACCCATGGATCAGCTGTGACATGGTGCAAGGGACATGCGACAGATGCAAGCTAGTCACAGCTGGGAATCGATTCACTAACTCTCCCAGCAGGAGAATGTCTATACTTTACACCAGCCAGGACTGGTGTGAGGGTATTTAGTCATGTCTCCCCTGGGAGACCTACCCAAGTGCAGCATTGTGACAATGCCATGGTGTCCTAGAAGTCCCTCCCCGATATCCCCATATCAGTGCCATATGCCAACCCCTGTGCCTGGTGGTCTAGCGTCCTCTCAACCCGCATATGCCCACTGACAACTGGTGCACCTGGTGGTATAGTGTTCCACCCTCCCCAACATGGCCAGCCTTGCCCAACACCTCACCCCTCCACACCAATACCCCAAGCCGGATCGGGCTATACTTCACACACCACCTCGGCCAGCCCTGACTGCAATGTCACTGACCACTTCAACATTACAGTAGGTGCACACTGAGCATCTACTGTAATGTATTATGTTCTCGCTGACAGATCAGTCGGGCTGGCCACGGTAGTGTGTGGAGGATTGTGCTGGTCCCAGATCAGGGCACAGGTGGAGGGGATGCAAGTGGTCCACTGGGCAAATGGAGGGGCACAAGCCACTGAGGGCACCACTGGACTGGTGCACAGCTGCCCTACAGCTGCAGGCCCTTCTGCTGCACCATGCATTCTAGCGCCCATTCTGGCTTGGTGCAAGCACAGGGATTTAGCTGCTGGGACACTGCCTATTAGAGAATCTGGCACAGGGTCCCTGGCATACCAGGCTTCAGCACAGACTGCTGTTTGCCACAGCTTGTGCTGGTCCACACCCACTTTGAGAATCGGGGCATGTTTCTTTGGGAGTTTTTTTCACTTGACATATAATTTAGTGAGTAGAGAATCTTAGTGTTTTGTTATTCATTAGACTGATACATGGTATAATATATGTGGGCTGAACTCTCTGCCTGCTGTTATCTCTGGACAACCTTTGACCTTTAAGTTTGGTTCAGCTAAAAGCACACTTAAGATATTCAAGCTCTCTGACGTCACTTTAATTATGTTCTGAAGACCTGTTTTAAACCAATGAGAATTATTTCAGTTTTTTTCTGTATGTTCTAAGTGTTAATAATATGGGATTTCCTAAATAACTGTCATTAAGCTTCGAAGAAGCTGACGCGGTGGCGCCAGGGTTGGGGCACTGGGCGCCATACCTCGAGTCATGCAGTGACCGGGAGTTCGGGAACAAGCCCGGGCCGCTGGGGTCGGCAAGGAGGGAGAGGTCAAGCATCCAGGACTCTCTCTCTTCCTGGGGAAGGCTAGAGAGCCGGCCTCATGGAAGCTGGCGGGGACACTGATGCAGCGATGCTGTGAGTGCAGGGGGGCGGAGTTGCAGCAATATGTTGCTTTGATAAAGCTGCACTCCGCAGGGTCAGGGAAAAATAAAGAGAAAACCCCATTCCTGGGGATAGATGAAGGCACCTGTCTGCCCATAGCCCACACTTCCAATACTGGCTATCTCCTTCCACAGGGCCACTCGTGTGCCGGGCACTTTGCCCTATAAGTTAGAGCACCCTGGGCAGATAGGATGGCCCTACCTCCAGAGGGTTCAGACCCGGAGGTGGTGCTCGGTGGCACGAGGGAGATGGACTAGTCATGGAGGAAGGTAGAGGCTGGGTATCTGAGGTGGCTGGAAGGAGTTCTCCAGGAGTGGAGATAAAAAGAGTTTAAAAAAAAAATCTTACAAAGAAGGACTTGTTGGTCTGAAAGCTAAAGCTATTTGTTCTTTTTGTAACATCCTTGTTGGTCCAATAAAAGGTACAAACCATTTGTTCTGGATTTGTCAATACTGGAAGGAGATAGAATACTTTCTAAGTTCCATTATTCAGACTCTCATTCATATGTTGGATGGTATGGCTCTTCTCAGACATATATATACTCTAGAAAACTCCTTGTCAGGTGGCCATAGGTTTGTTTATTTGGCTTGGCAAAACAAAATATATTGGCCCAGTGAAGATCCCCAGATTCTCTACCTCTTGCATTTTTGAAAGGGTAGAATAATTAATACTGCCATTTCAGACAAAATTGTATATAATGTCAGGAGTCATTTCAGTGGCTATGAAATAACAGAGCTTCAGGTAGATGAATATTATATGAGGCCAGACAAACACAGTCTGATAAGTAACTTGAGATGGGGTCTGGGCTTCATATTGGATGTCTTGCAGAGGACATTCCCTCCAGATTCTAGTAGATAATTTATTAGGGAACTGAAGGAAACTTGTTGTGTAGGTTGCTGGCATCCTATTGTATGATTGTACAGCTGTATTTTATGTGCATTCACAGATGGATAATCATATATACTCTATCATACCTGTTGTTTCCTCTGATTGAATAATGGCAAATAAAAACTTATTAAAAAAACACATTGGGCTTGATTCAAGAAGGATGATATACGGCTTGCAATTCAAGCCCCAAGATATCCACAGAGTTTGGCACAACTGTGCCAATGCCCTTGGCACAATGCAGCCCAATTCTCAAAGAGCTGGTGTAGTCATGACAGTTTCCTCATATTACAGCAGCTTGTACCACTGCTTTGGCACAAACCTGGTAATATGGTTCCACCAATGGTGCACACGTAGACTGGGGGGAGCTGGTCTAACCTTTTGCAGTCAATGCAGGGGACATGCGGCTGAGGGTTTGTGGCAAGGGTCAATACTGAATCGCACTTGCCTCACAGTTTGACACAAGTCACCCCTTGCATCAAATCTTCTGCCACAAGTCCCCTGGGCAGATTCAAATCACTTCCTGAATTGAGCCGACTGTATATTTATATCAGCATGCTTTACCCTCCTACACAGGCAGTATCTATAAGCATAATCTCACTTTCAATTCTGAATTACATGGCTTACAGTGCTTTAAATTCAGACTAGACTGAACTTTTCACTCACCTTCCCTGTTTCTAGTGGGTCAGTTAAGCTTTTTGCCTTAAATCCTGATGACTTGTCACATGATACACATTTAAAGTAAACCAAACCTGTTCTTAGACAATGTTAAGAGTATGAAATATCTCATGTTGCAACCCAAATGTTTCTGCTGGTCTGGTGGTGATAGCAGATCCCTGAGATTGCAACCATGAATCCCAAATAATAAGAAAAACACTTTGTGTCACAAAACAGAACATGTTGTCTGGGCTCTTCACCGCATTAATAAATATCGATGTCCATCAGATTCAGTGCCAAGGACATATCCCCATGCATGCCCTATTTAATATTTAGCTCTAAATGTATGTGTACAATACATGTCGGTACTGTACTGTTCTATACTGTTCTTGCCAGGAGAAATTTTCAGAAATGATAACCAGCAGGACTATCCATACTTGCAGTGATTCTACCAGCAGAATTACAGCTCTTAGGAGAACCAACAGGAAATTACTAGGAGAAAGTCGAGTGCTTAAGTAGATTGAAGGAGGGTTGAGTAAATGTTCATAAGCAAGGACACACTGTTCACCATACACTGTTTACCAGTCGAATCACCAGAAGTTTCATTATTACTAGAAATAAAGACAACACTGGTAAAAAATAAGTATGATATCTCAAGTTCTAAAATTAGTTTGACTTTTCATTCACCATAAACAACTGTCCCTATTTATGAAGACAAGATGTGATAAAACATCCATATAAATCCCAATATTGTGAACTATATACACCAAGGTGAGGGGTGGGGGTCAAAGCTTATGTCTAGATACATTTTCTGTTGTACAACTTGGGCATAAGCCACATTGCTCCCTACGCTCCATTTTTCAAAGTTAGGACATCGGTAATCCAACTTTCAAAATGTTGACATAGTTATGTCTACTCTGCAAAGTTCAGATATAAATGTGCCTGAAAACAATTTTCAGACCGAATGCAACCTGGTCTATCATTTACATCAATATCTAGCATTTCTTTATCCAAAACTAGATGAAACACACCATAAAACAGCCAGGAATTTTCAGAGAAATCAAAATTTTAAAAATAGCTCCCTCAAGGTAGAACATGGTCTAGCCATACAAGGGCAGTTTCTGACATTGACATAACAAGAAGTTACATCCATTTCATGACTTCTGAAAATCCCAGCCACTCACCATAACTAGGCATTGCATCCATTTTATGATATTTAAAAATGCAGCCTGAAGTAACTAGGAGTTTGGCCCATTTTATGACTTTTGAAAACTGCACCCCAAAACTCACATCAGTTGAAGACTAAGTTCCAAGGATTTTGCACAGTAAGTACTTACGTGTCTTTAGCTGCCCCAGCAGGACCTGGAATGAATGAAAAAGAATGATACATTTAGTGTTAGGGAAAAGCTATGCAACACTCTCTAGCACACAGTTATACTATAACAACTAATTCTCAAATGCAGCCCAAAATGTAAAAGCCCATTTGTGACTAGATTTTCGACATCTATTGAAATAATATGTGGCTCATTATGTCTAATTCTGCACAATGTATTGTTGTGGTGCTGTATCCTGCCTTATTATAAACCAGTGACTAGACTCTGGTCACTGAGGGTCAGATCAGTCAACAGGGAAGAACAATAGAGCTTACTAGGACATTAGAATACAGCAGTCTGAAGCCCCAGTAGGTGCCTTCTTTTTAAAATGTCCTTTCTTTTTTATTTTTATGATTGTCTGAAATGTGATTATTAATCTATACTGATAGATGCATTTATGGTGTTTATTACAAATATAATGTAAAAGTGTCATTTTGCAAACTTTGCTGTTTCATTGAATAAGACGGACCCTAAAGATGCAAGAGGTGACACTCATACCTGTGACAAGCATCTTATGCCCATATCAACATTTTACATAAAAAATAAAATAAATCCTGTATTTGTTTTTTATAAAAAATATCTAGTATGAAATAGTAACAGTCTACATTTACAAATAAAGCCCACTGGATTACAGTTTGGGAATTTCACTCCCTCAATCTAAGTACCCTTCCTGAGCAGGATAATACCCACAAAGGAAAAAGGAAAAGGACTTAAAACTTCAAGTCAAAGCTAAGAAATTATACTGAGAGCTCTTATTGCAGCAAACCAAGCAACTTCTTACATCGCCAAAACTGTACCAGGAGTTGATAAGAGTTACTAGATGTCTGGGGACTATGTACTAGCAGGTACACTTTAGTGACTGTGAAAGGTACCAGACTGGAAGCACACTGAAACACAGAAACATAGAATTTGTCCTCATAACAGGACTGCTAGGCCCACCCAGTCTGCCTAATGGTCCCTGCATATTGTATCACTGCAAACTCTAACTGATCTCTTGAAGCCCTCCATATTTCGGTACTAATATGCCCCTGTGTCTATCTCATGTCTGCTTGAAGCCTTCTGCTGTTCTAGCCCCCATAGCATCAACTGGAAGTTGAATCCATGCTTCTACCATCCTTTCTGTAAAGAAGTATTCCTCACATCCTTCCTGAAATTCCCCATCCAATTTCACCGCATGTCCCCCTAGTCCTGGAGTGCATCCATTTTGGAAGAAGCTCCCTCCCTGCACTCCTGTTCACCCCCATGAGGTATTTGAAGGTTTCAATCCTGTCAGCCCTCATTCTCTTGTCCTCCAGAGTATATATATTGAGATAATGCAGACTGTCCTCATAAGGTCTACCTTGAAACCCCCCCGCACCACCCTGAAACCACATTATAGCAGTCTAAGCATTTTCACAGGCAAACTACCTCAAGTCTGCCTTGCAGTAACCCCTCTAGAGTCTGAGAGGACAGTTCAGGCACCAAGACTACTAGGTCCCTCACCACTAATGTGAGAATATGTGAACAAGAGTGTCAGCTGGTACAAGATGGGATGGTGTCTTTTAGGATTTGGACACCTGTCTACCACAAACTAAACAGACTGTCAAACTCATTTCATGTCGATCACCAAACAGCCATCACATGATACTGGTGTTTTGCCACTACCTACATAGGGCACATGGGAACCAGTGACACAGGTGGGATGTTCCATGACCAACTGCCATTCCAATCATTCATGTAGTCCATTAGCAAGATGCTAATTAAACATTATAATTCTAAGTAAACATTTATGAGAGAAAGGCACTTTCTGATTGGTTGTCATGATGGCTGTTAATTCCTGGAAATAACCAGCACAGCTCATAGACCACAGCATTAGCATGAGAACAACTAAGTAAAAAGTTACATAAAAAGATTGTAAGTCAGAACTAGACCTATAATTGCAATACCAGCCTCTGACTGGGGTTAATGTCCTAAGGCATGAACAATCCCCAGCTGATCATAAATCCCCAGAAAATTACCAGTTCTTTAGTTGTTCTTGCTTAAATGAGGCACAGCAGATGGTGCATTTTATCAGGATAATGGAACACCTTAGAAAGAGTACCTTTTCATCCCAAGATGTGCCATCATCTCACAATGAAGTATATCATGGGTTTCCTTATTGCTGTTAATAACATAGTTCCCCTGATTCGACATATAAAATTAAGTAATGAGGTTCAAAGAGATTTTAGCCATATTTGTCCTTGTTAAACAGGAGTCACTGGATAGTTTGATACCTTTTATTGGACCAAAGTGTGTCATGTACAAAGATGCTATAGTACACAAGATGTTGTAGCCTCACAAGATAACACCTAAAGAAGGGATCAGTGAAGATTCAAAAGCTCAGTGTACTATATTACATTTGTACAAGACATATGCTGGTCCAATAAAGGGTATCAAACTATCCAGCAACTCCTGCAGTGAGGTTCAGAAAGTTAATCAATCAATCATTTTTTTAGTTATACAGCACCTTGCCCTAGAGGCTTATGGCACTGCACACAGTAGTATTAACAGGAGCAGTGAGGCACGGCAATGGGAACCTACAGTGCAAATTAGCATGAAACCTATAACTAACATTGCTGTGGGCTAAATAATTCTTATCCGTGATGTTATTGCATGGTCATTTGACCAATCACATTTTCTTGGTTTCTTAGCAAGTTTATAATTTGAAACAAATGACTTCAGCTTTGTATCAATTTTAAAGGAGGTATAAACCAGGGGGGACCACAGCTGATATTAGCAGACCTCTACTATACTATGTACATCCAAAAACAGATGTTTTGATCTTACCATTCTTTATTACTAAGGTTATTTACACAAAATTGGAGCTTTGTTTTTTTTTTTATATTCAACTACAGTTCCGCTTTAGTCAGGATATCAAATCCTAATGTCTTGATCATGGTATTAGTTTAGTTCATTTCAGTTCCTGTATTGTTTATTCAGTAAAAGAATACAGACATGAAATATTAAAATAGAATAAAACTAATACTGCTACAAGTAACACATTTATAGATTTACTAACATTCAGACATACTTTGTATCTAGTAAGCATTATTCCACAAACCTATCAATATAATCAATTAAAAAACTGGTAGCACACAGTAAATACAGCAAGTATGTTATTCCACACCAAGTTTATACAGTCATTGCACTTAATTTTCTTTTTAGCTCAATATATAAATGACACAAGTGCGAACATAACTGTTTTATTTTCTGAGGTAAAGAGCCAAAGGAGGTTTTTCTCATACATTTGCAACAAATAAATGGTTCCCCTTTGGTCATGAAATACACACAAATTACAGTACAGAATATAACACCCCCCCCCCTCCAAAATAGGCAGTAATAAAAAAAACCTCAGGAACTGAGATAATACGCACAACAGAACAATAAAACGTGTCTAATATTTGTTTGTTATTTTAAATGTATGAGTTACCCATAAATATTGCAAGTAATATTGAAAGAGAGATGATCACCCTGTTAATGAACAAACCATCAACTAGGTTACTGCAACAAAACTTGGGTTTAGTGGCAGATTTATAAAGCCAGGATTCTATGGGCCACAATGTAACATGGATTGCTCTGGAGTTCTTAAATTAGAAGACAAACTATTCCAAACTCTTGGACCAGCAGATAAAAAAAGCCATATGGCCCTTAGAGCTTCTGTGGACTGGAACACAAAAATCAGCACTTTCTGAAAATATAGCCCTTTCCTTAGGATTAAGTTTCAAAAGTTCACATTGAAAACAATTATAAACAGAACATACCAAATGCAACTGTCTCCATTCTTCAAAACATAACCATCCAAGATCCCTGTATACCAGGTAATGACAATGGTCCCATGGGTCATCCAGGGTGAAGTCAGCAAACCTGTTATAGATGACATCCGGCTTTGCCAGCTCCCCCTGGAGGCCTCACTACTTACCACATCCCCATAATCAAAAGTGGGACTATCAGATTATTCACCAGTTGTTTGCAGGGGCTCACAGGAATACTCTTCTTGTGCCTGTGCAAAGTCCCACTTTGACATTTCATTTCTTTATTACAGAATTTATATAGACATCCCAATTGTACTGGGAGTCAAGCCCAGTCTCCCAAGTAATTGCAGGAGTCAACTAGTAGAAGATGTTGCCCCTGTTGATCAAATGTCTAGTTCTCACTGATTTGGTGCAGTACCACGTCTGCCTCCAAATAGCATAGTCTGAAATTTATTAAAATTTAGGACCAGTCTATGGAGCAGAAAAAGTCCTGCAACAAACTGAAAGCATTTTGCAATGTGACTCAAACCTTATTTATGGATACACCTAGGCCGGGATATTCAAAGGGGTTGCACCTGGTGCAAAAGAGTTGCCCTGGTGCAACCCTTCATTGTGCCCTGGTGGGATATTGAAAGGGCTGCCAGGCACAGCACAAATCCCGATCGCTAGGTGCAATGTAATTGCATGCAGCGCAGATGCAGGGGTGTGCCCACATGCATGTCTGGCACATCCCGATATTCAACCCGGATGTGCAGTGCATATGCTGGCGCATCACTGCAGTGCATCTCATGGGGGCTCAAAGTTGAGCCCCAGAATAGAGGAACAAATCCCAGCCACCCACAAGAGGGCTGCTGTATTGCATGGTGGAACACAGCAGCCACTCAGATGTGGGTGGCCACCCACCCACCCAGAACACCATCAGCAAGCACCGCAACCCCTGGTGGTCTAGTGGTCCACCCTCCCACCTGATCCCCTGAGGAATGTAAATAAGACCATCCCTGGTGGTCTAGTGGGAACCCCACCCCCGCCATTGCCGTGATGAAGGTACAGCTCCTTCATGGAACTCCATGGTGATCCACGGCACCCCCCACCCCTCCCACCCACACCAGACCCCTTGCCCACCCCAGTTCCCCCATCATAGGTGGGAGGCTGCAATCCACTGCATACCTCCCGCCACTCGCAATGACAGGTACAGTATAGTTATAGCTCCATTGGTCCCCAATGTGGACCAATGGGCTTGCAGGGCATATTGTACTAGATAGTTCCAAATATGTGAATGAAGTCATTCACATATTTGCACTCACAGCTACGGGGTGATGGATGATCAGGGGTCCCCACTGCATACATCATGCTGTGCAGGGTGCTGACGCAAGTCGCCAGGGTTGTTCTCAGTATAGCAAAGGCAAATGTAATAATGACATGCAAATGTACCGGCTTGCACCTTTCATATTATGGCCTCATTTGCATGCCCTCTGCTGAATATCGTGGGTGATGACCTAGCGCAACTGCACTTGTGCTGGCACATCCCCATGCTCCCTATCTGTGGCTTGCACCAGCGCAGTGCCACTGCACCATGTGCAGTATGTGTACTGACCTTGCCATATTCAATGGTGCTGTGCCATGTCACATCACCATTGAATATCACCTGGCCCTGGCACCAGCGCATCCCAGTTGCACTGCGCCCAGGCTTGCGCCACTGCCTGGCTCAGTCTGAATATCTGGGCCCTTCTGCAGTGCTCCCAGATCTACAGGGATTCCTGTATTTTAAGGGATTTTTACTACAAAAATGGGATATGGGAAGGAAATCTTTAATTTTTAAAATATCAGGGGAAATGGACAAACACTACGGGAAAATGTCCACTATGAATCTCATGGCTGCCAAGATCCAGACAGAGCCCTCCAATTGGTGCTCAGTTTGCTGACTTTGCTACACTAAGCAATTCTGTTGGTCCATTTGCAGCCTGTGTTTCTCTGGTGTAGTAAGGTAATATTCTGGCAGTGCATCTTTTTGAGGATGAATTCAGATCTTCTGATCAGGAACCAGTGAGCTGCTGCATGATCCAAACACCTGCCATGTGGCCTCGCTCAAAACAGCAACACCGTTGAGTCAGCCAAGCTCCATCTCAAATGCTACTGTTCTGGACTAGCAGAGCCTAAGCTATCCTCTCAACTGTTACACATTATGAAGGTACATCACTCATTTACCTCTCAGAAACCTTTGTCCATCATGGGAAGGTGATATTCCACATTCCCCAATGAGACTTTAAAGTAGAAATTCATAATAATCTATTATGCTCAGTTATTCAAAAACATTATGAACATTAGTGCACTGATAGCTATAGTGTTCTGAGCTCCAGTGCCATGTTAGACCATATTGTCACACATTTTGCTCATTTGTCACACATCATGTCACACATTTTGATGAAGAAAGGTTGAGAGGTATGGCCTAAGCCACTGAAGGTAAACAAGCCTTCTTGTGGGCAGCCTCAGGTTAGTCTATTTTAAACATATTTTAAGTGCAAAATGAGTCAGACAGAAGACTGACCACTTGATGGGGTTATGCTTTGGAGGGGTAGAAGAAAGAGTGCTCAAGTGTTGCTTGAGGGAAGCAGCGCCCTGAACCACCAAGGCAAACAAACCTTCTGTTTTGCAAATTTGTCTATTTTAAACACATGAAGTGCAAAAGTGAGCCAGACAAAAGAGACTCGATGATGGTGGCTTTAAAGGGTGACGGGTCACAAAGAGTGCTAAGTGCTACTTGGCTTGTTTGGTGCACCGAGCAGAGTTGTGTTTTAAAAGATCACTAAGGCAGCACTTCTTCTGACCAGCCTAGAGGTTGAGGTTATTTGAAAAATTAGACAATGTTTCTATTTAATTGTGAGCCTAGGAAAGGTATGAGGGTGTCTTCATCAAGATAAGCAGGAGTTATGAATTAAATGTGTGCGATCAGAAGGGACCCATAGACCCTGGTCTGGCCCAAGGTTAGTAAAATAAATGAAAAAAAAAGGGAATATTTGTTTTTACCTCAGAGTTTGGTGCACAAAGCTGTGTGTGTGTGTGTGTGGATGCTTAAGCGTGCTAATGAAAAACACAACAATACACTGAAACAATGTTTATTAATGGAGTGCTACAGGTACACAGAGCTGTAGGCCCAATGCACAACTGGTGTGGAGTGGCTATGCATGCGTATCTGGGGCGAGTAGCTACTCCCTCCCTGTGCCCCCTGCATGGCATGCACGAAGGGGGCATATGCAGACCCACTGCACCCAATCCCCCATGTCTGCAGACAGCTCCACAATGGGGACGTTCCAGGGGCGTGCCAGCACTACATGTATTCACTAACCTGCGTAGTACCAGCCGCATGGGCGCAGAGGGTGGTGCAGGGTACACTAGGGAGACCCTGCCATAACCCACAGCATGCCCCCATGAACACAGGCATTTGGTCACCGGGGGACCAGGACAGGGCACACTGTGCTGCTCCTGAATGCTGGGCAGCAGGAGGTGGCAGGGGCAGCTGGATGGGCGAGCACCCAGAATGTTTATGTGAGGCAGCACTGGGACTGGAGGGTGCCGCACTGGCCTGGGTGCGTGCTATCAGCATGCACAGCCCCAGACCCATGCCACCCTACATGTGGGATCCACTATGGCTTCCAGGGGCATCTCATTGGATGTCTGCCTGGGACGACTCCTCCCCTGGCCACCCTGCAGAGTCCTGTGCGTTGAGGGAGGAGCCATGGATAGGTGATCGGCATTGGCGAATGCCGATATGGGCGCAGCTGTCTGTGGGCTGCAGGGGCGAGGGTGAGGTATGCACATTTTGTACATCCCTATGCCCCTTTCATGCATTGTGAGCAGAACACAAAATGTATCAGTCTGTGATTAAGGGATACATTTGAAGTCAAGGCATTTCATACTATAAATATATAATAAAATACTGTATAAGGGACTGTATTATTACAAAGTTATAATACCTTCAGGAGGTTCTGGAGACATGTGAACCTTGAGAACTGAGCCTTATAGGTTCCAGCATTTCCCCAGAACCTCAAGATGGTATTATATTGTTACATATAACGTTCTTATAGTTGTAGAGTAGTTATGGAATACGTTGTAGGTGATTTTTTTATATTTAAAATAAATAAGAACACATAAAACAGCCTGAACATTTGTCCTAGTGATTTTATTGACTGGTACAATGACACCAATTGCGTACTTACATTGATTTGTGCATACAGGAAAATCTACAGGAATTTCATCCCAGTTTTACAGTGAAAATACAGGGAAAATTAGGGTGCACTACAGGAAAATGCTTTGCCTGATCTGGGAGCACTGCTTCTGTATATATTAAGTATGATCTACATGAAACACTTCCAGTTTTGCTGTTTCCCAGATGGCCATTTGAGTGATTTGCTCCTAACCTTGGGCTCCACAAAAACACTGGAAAAAACTCTAAACTGATCATCTCAAACAAAATCTCCTGGAATTTATTGCAAGTAATATTTTCTAACAAATAAAAACAATTTTGTGAAAATCCAAAACATTTTCTTTTCAGAAGTTACTGCTACAATATCTTCAATTCTGCAGTACGGCTTTGGGTAACATGATCTCAAAAAATTCAGTGAACCCAGAAATAGAGGTTATGTTAGAAAAATCTTGGCAGAAGTCTCAGGAGTCAAAGCTTCTGTTCAACAATTAGAAGATAAAATGGACTTCCCTAATATAAGAGTCACATACACTGGAGACACACTTAAACATCTTGATATGAGGGCAGACAAATCGGACTCCAAAGTCTTACAATTGAAAGGAAACTGACTTTGCTGTGGGACACAATAGACAATATGGAGTGCTGAGGCTGCCGCAACTATATCAGGATCCTTGGAGTACCTGAAGGGGCAAAGGGGAAAAATGCCTCAGAATTTGTGCAACATTTGACAAATTCGGTTCTCGGACTGAAAAACCTAAATCTTGAAATCCAACATGCATATAGGATCCAGGCACCCAAACCTAAAATCAGAGAAAAAACACACCCCATTTTGGTATACATTTAAGATTTACATTTAAAGAATGTCTGTTGTCCATGGCTACAGAAAAAGGTACTCTACTGTGGCATGGACATCTTAACTCTATCAGGGCTACTCTGCAAGATTAAACAAAAAGAAAGCAACCTTTACAGATATCTGAAATTCACTTCAGCAGCTGGGGGTCAAGTATAGTATGTATACCCTGCCAAGTTCAAAATAGAAAGAAATGGCTTGCTTCACAAGTTTTCAGATCCACTAGATGCCGAGGACTTCATCAACTGGAATTGGCCTGCAGTCTCAAAATCCCCACACTCGATCAAGGAAAAACAACCTGCCCTCAAAAGACTCTATGGACACTTTGGGACCCCAAAACATGGAAGACAACCCCTACTCTCCGGCTCCTTCATCCAGCTCATCTCCACCAGAACAATGGCAGTGCCAAAGAAGTGGTAGCAAAAAAAAGAAAGAGCAACTCCCCAGCCAAAGCTGCAAGTCTGCAAATCCACATCAGAGCACAAGTCTGAGATCCCGTAGCCCCACTGCATGGATCACCTTCTATGCAGAGAACAGGATTCCTGCACCACTGCCACCAAGAGATTTATATAACCACCACCTTAGCCACCGGAGGACTTGAACCTGTGCCCTTCCGATGCACCTTCCTGGCCGATGTAGCTCAACACTTGTGACAAGCATTGCCTGTCTTCTAGCAGCTGACTGTGATATCTGACATATGAGTATCCTTTATATTCAAAATTAAATAATATCTACATGGACTTAGCATTGTTGTAAGAGGTAGATAAAAGAGACTGAATGGCACAATTGCAGGTACTGGTCTCTAAATAAGGGTTACCTTTACGAGGGAGGGGAAGGGATGAGGAGGAGCTGGGTTTGGGAGCACTTGTCAATGCTGTTTGCAAAGCTAAATGGCTTGAAGTTGTTGATTAACACTAATGTGTCTTCAAATACAGATTACGATGTAAGTGTAGATGTTCATTTTCAATCCCCCACCCCTCATGGTTGGGCTACTGCCTACTCCTGTTACCTACTAATTTTAGTTGGTGCATACTTACTTTTTCCTCATGTGAGTCCCTGATTCAGTGGGTAGCTAATATAGTGATTAGGACCTGTCACGATATGCAGGAACTTCATTTTTCCCATGGCAGTCAACTCTCCGGCTACTAATGGCTTTGTTTTTGTAGATAGGAAAAAGTGCAGCCTGGATGGGCCTATTGGTTCTTATCTGCCATCAAGTTCTGTTTCTATGTAACAGAATTGCCAGTTACAGGTAGCCGATGGTGCCCTACCTCTCACATGCCCTTCTTGTTTTCACAGATGCTTAGTAACTAACAACCCACGATGACATCTGACAAGGTTCTGTCAGGTGCATGCACGCATGCACATGGAGAACTCAGGTCTCTACTCTGCGATGGTCAGCGGGGTTCAAAGATTCTAATGACATTACTCGGCTGTACACAATAGAGCCTCAACCATTTATTTTCTTGAGAAAAGGTTGGAAAAAAAGAGAGAAGCAGAAAAGAGCAAGGAAAGAAGAGCAGAAAAGGAGGGAGACAGAAAATAACATTAACAACTTGGCTTGTGCCCCCCATCTGTGCATTTAATAGCTGCACAGTTTGAATTACAACTCTGACAAAGCCAACAGCCAGGTATATATCAATAGATATGGTGAATAGTATTAAGGCTGACTGTGACACACCTGCGGCTCAGTTTGTATACACTCCCCATTTGTAAAGGAAGTGAAACGACATGATAGAGTGTCCTAAAGATAACACTCTGCTTAACCACCTCTACCTCCTCCCAGAAGAAAAGCTAAAATGTGTAAAAACAATGGAGGGTAACACTCTCCCATCGTAATCTAAACCTGGCTAAGGAGATAGTTCAGGGCTCATTTTCTTTCAATTCTTCTTCTCAGTATTGTCTCCATCTATTTACCTCCAGGATGTTTGTGAAAGTGGATACCTTAACTTGGTGCAGGCTGCATCTTCTTCAGCAAACAGACATCTTGTGGGGATCTAACTTCCTTTATACATCCATGTCTCATTCTCTCCTGTTACTTTTACTTTTCTAAATTCACAAATCCCGGACAGCACTAACACTAGATAATACCCAGCCAAGTCATGCAGTGAGGACTGCAGGAACAAGCATGGGGTCCTACCACTTGTGTGTACAGATTCCTGCACCATCCGGTTACCCTTAAAAAGGAGACTGCAGTACAATGGTTCCGCTCCTGGGGGAGGTAGGCAACCTCTCAGTGGGATGTGGTGCCATATATTATAGCAGCACTAGCTTTTATTCTTGGCATGAGGGGCCAGAAATAAGGGTATATAAAAGCAATAACTGCTTTTGTCCCATTTGGTGTGAAGGGAAGCAAAACTTGTCCAAGCTGCTACCAACAGCCTTTAGCTGCTTTGCCTCAGCCTCATGGAGTTCAGCTGAAATGGCTTATGGGCTTTCAAATATTCAGTCAGCTGCATAAAACTGCAGGTACTGCTGCTTTGATAGAATCCTCAAGTATGCTGCCTCAAAATTCACAGAAGTCTCCTGGCACACACAGTGCAGGTAAGCTATGGCTCCTGGGGCATTAAACACTGCTTTACCTTTAGTTTATTCTTACCTTCCTTTTACTGAATCAGCCTTTTAATCTCTCTCAGGTGGGTCCCACTTTGGTTGGCTGAAGGTCTGTCTGAGAGGTGGAATAGGTTGAGCACATGAAAGGCACTTGGAGCATTTTTCTTCCTGGTTTCGCAGGTTATACCCCTGTTAATTATAGTTTAGTATGAAGAAACTAGAATCTAGTAGGTGTTATTGTTACTGAAGCCATGATAGTAAACCATAGACTACACCTGAGATGTCAGTTAATTCCTGTTGCTTTATAATGTAGCCTGAGGGAGGTGAGCTTATGAAAGTTTAGTGACTTAAGCAAGCCTTGGGGTCAGGGACAAGCACTTGGAGTTAGAAAGGGGTTCAACATAACTCCCTTTTAAAGGCCCTGTGCCTTGGATAGCTGATCAGGTGTAGGTAAATACAGCACTGGAAAGTTCAGAACAGGAAAGTTCCCCACAGGAAAGTTCGGAACAGGAAAGTTCCCCACAGGAAAGTTCGGTACAGGAAAGTTTGACAGAAAAATTAAACAGCCAGAAATTTGGTCCATGCCACCACAGATCACCACCCCAGTGAAATTTGAGGTATGAGTGTAGATTTACTATTGCAACACCACACTACCATGGATCACCACTCCAGTGAAACGTGTGACCAGATTTCTGGCTATTTAATTTTTCTGTGTGAACTTTCCTGTTCCAGACTTCCAGCGTCAGATTATTTGTCGTGGCACCAACTGATTTCTCCCTTGAGGATTAAATATTGATAAACTGGTAAATGGTGTTGCAATTTGTTTTCCGTTTAATTCAGTTCTTTTTTTTGCATGAAATTCTCTACTGTGAATTACCACACATCTAGGAAAACTGGGCTAACTTGTGATAACAAGTTTGTCTCCGCTGAAAACAGTATGAATAGTTATGCTATGTATAAATAGTTTGAATGTAATGTTTTTTCATTTGCTCATTGTTAAACTGGTGTTACATCTCAGTGACTGCCTTGTTTTAAAATATCTCCCAAATATGGATTTAGCTAAAGTGTTTACTTATCAATACCTACAGCTTGTACTGGCTTTGAGCTACATGTGATACATGGCTATTATTTCCTTAGTTATGTTTCATGCCTTATTGCTATGGACAGGAAGTTAACCACTAACTTTAGTCTTCAATATTTGATGTCTCACTCTAAGCATACTTTATGGTTTATTCCCATTAATGGATTTCACACTTAAACCGTATAATTTTATTACCTGGAATGTCAGGGGCATAAAACTCCCATTAAGAGGAAACAGGTACTTGCACTTGAAAAGAAAGTGTGATGTGGCTTTCTTGCAAGAAACCCACCTACTCCCATCCGAAATGCAAAACTTGCCAGAGATTGGGTGGGTCAGGTAGTGGGAGTTCATTTTCTTCAAAGGCCAGAGGAGTGGCCATATTACTACATAAAAACTTAAAGCACAGATCTACAGAGAGATCTACAGATGGGAGACGGTAATAGTTTGTACATTAATGATAAGGTTGTACTATCTGTATGCATATATGGGCCAAACTGGGATAACATGGACCTCTGTCCAGAAGCTGCACAATACATTTCAGGTATGTTGCAACCTCAGGACCTATTAGTGGTGGTGGGGACTTCAATGAAGTTTGGACCCAATACTAGATCATCTTAGGAGCCCTATGATTGGCGCCACTAAAGCCAGGACTGCCCTCAAAATTTGGCGCTGGAATTTAACTTGCAGGATCCATGGAGACAACTATTCCCACTGGAGAGACTTCTCCTTTCACTCCACTCCACACCATGGTGCTAGCAGGATTGACTTCTTTTTGGTACTGAAATTACAGCTACAAGATGTATACCATACTGTAATAGAACCTATCATTTCAGATCATGCCTGCATACATATGACCTTAGGCATTGGACCTAGTGACCCATCTGCTCCACTGCGGCATATGGACACCCTTTTAATGTCACTCCTGGAATTTAAACCATGGTTGGCCAAGGGAATTACCACTTTCCTTCAAATTAACTGTACCCCTGATGTCACTATACAGACAGTTTGGGATGCTACAAAGGCATATCTAAGAGGTCAAATTATAGGATTTGAATCCCACAAGAAAAAAGCAAAGGAAAGGCAGTAAAAGGGACTAGAGAAGGAACTAAAAAAAAAGAACAGAGGTATAACCAATTAGCAATACACTCACAAAAGCTTTATTGGGAAAAACTTCAATTAAAGTATCAAATTAACTCTCTCGTCTCCCTCACAGATCCCAAGCATTAAAACAAACCTCCCATAAATACTGGGAATCCCAGGAAAAGGCAGGCAGATTATTAGCATATCAACCTAGGGTGCATCATGCTGCCAAACATATTAGAGCATCCAGACACCTGCTGGTAAAATAACAGCAGGCCCAAAAAAGATAAGCAAAGCCTTTCAAAGTTATTATGAAGGTCTTTATGCCTCCAGGTGGGACCCCTCAATTCCAGATTTACATTCCTTCTTATAGACACAGCCTTTCCCACTCTGACCGCGGAACAAATAAACCAGTTAGAAGCTCCTATAACACTTTCAGAAATTGAGGCGGTGGTAAAGGCATTACCAAAGGGCAAGCCCCCTGGTCCATGTGGACTTCCCACTGACTTCTATCAGGTCTTCCTGCCGGATGTTGGACACTTTCTTACAGATGTCCTACAAGGCTTTCATGAGATGGGGTAACTGCGACACTTGATGACAGAAGTTTTGGTGACCTCGATTTCAAAACCAGGCAAGAATCCTCAGCAGGTATCTAGCCACCACCCTATATCCCTGCTGAATGCAGATGCCAAGATCTAGGCAAAATTCCTGGCAATACACCTTCAATACATCATTTCCAACATCACTGAGAATCATCAAACTGGCTTTGTTAAAGTGAGGTTAACTATGGACAACCTAAGGGCAGTAATGGATGGCATGTGGTCTGCAACATACTCCTTTATCCCCTCAATGTAGGTAAGCTTGGATACAGAACAAGCTCTTGATTCTGTACCGTGGCAATACCTGTACCAGGTGATGGGTGCATTTGGAGTGGGCCCTATCTTTTTGAATTGGGTGAGATTGCTATACACTAATCCTTCAGCATCCCTAATAACAGGATCCACGATATATCCACCTATAAAACTACACAGAGGCACAAGGCAGGGTTGTCTACTCTTGCCTTTGCTATTTTTGATAGCTCTGGAGCCACTGCTCAGGAAGCTCAGAGTTTCACTTGTATATCAGGTATCAAGTGTGATTTGGCTCAATTAGTTACCATAGCATATGCACAGAGGTTCATTTAATTTATTTTTAATGGAAGACTAAAACATCCATTAGTCGAGATTTGGAAGTCATTCCAATGTTTTGAAAATCAAAATATGTCCTAGATCCCACATTTTGGAAGTTATTATTCTAGGAAGGACCAGTTTATGGATGGTAATATAAATACGCGTGGTCAAGTACAATTTCTTTCAGAAAAATCCATCATTTCTTGCTTCCATGCCTGCAGTTAAGGAAATCATCTAATTTTTTGTTTTACATCTGGAAGTTAACCACTTCCTTTCCCTTTATTTTGGAAGTTTGTGCCTTATTTTTGGAAGTCAAAACTCACAAAATGGAGTTAACTGAATCCCTGTATATGCGGATGATTTGTTAGTAGCCATGCAAAACCCAGAATACTCGCTGCCCACACTGTTGAGCATACTTAACAATTTCGCAGCTATATCTGGACTGAAAGTCAATTGGAATAAAACTGAAGTTATGCCAATAAACAAGCATGTACAACAAAGCAACATACAGCTCCTGGGTCTCAGATGGAGTCCCTCACACCTAACCTATTTGGGAGCAATCTTACCTACAGGCCTAAAAAAATCATAGAATTAAATCTGCAGCCATTTTATACTAACTTAATGGTGGACTCTAATAGGTGGAAAAAATGTAAATTATCCTTTGAAGGTAAAATAGTGGCCTGTAAAATGATGGCCTTTCCAAAAATATTATTTTTTTTTAATAGTCTCCTGGTTCCCATACCTAGAACACAGTTAGTCAGGTTTGAAAAAATATTTGGGGCATTCTTTTGGGAGGGTGCACAACCACAATTTAGTATGAAAACACTGAGATCCCCAGGTTGTAAAGGAGGATGGGCAGTCCCCTGGCTCTGGGCATATCACCAAGCTGTGGGGATAAGGCAGAACCTCTACTTGCTTACCTCTCTCATTAACTAAACACTGATCTGGCTCTCTCTGGAAAAAGAAATTGGAAGAGGGCTGCCATGGTTCACCAAGGCAACTGCAGGTCATCTGGGTTTGCCTGAATCCCCCATACATAAGTTCTCCATCCAAGCTTGGAGCACTCTTTTAAGACAGCATGGTAACAACATGTCCTCCCTAGGTCACTGGGAGCCCCCATGGTATAATCACAGGATTTAAGAGAAGGGGAAACCTATTTCCTGGAGTATTTGGAAAGACAAAAGTATCTAGTATGCAGAGCATTTAAGGGTCCCGGGAAACACTCATTTAGTCACCTTTCAGCAGTTGATGATACAATAAGGACTTCCAAGAATGGATTTTTGGAGACATTTACAACTCCAACAATCTTTTGCAGGAAAGGGGCCATCTGCAAGTCCCCTGGGAGAATCAACCTCAAGTCACTTGCTGGATTCTTGGATGAAAAACTCACTCTGTCTGAGGGGCCACATATATGACTCCCTCCTAGAACCTCATATTTCATTACTTACCAAGCAAAAAAAATCACATAGGAATAAGAGTTGACCTTAACAATTACAGATGAGATATGGGAGGGGATACTCAGAGGGGCGTGCTTTCTCTTTTTTTTTATCAGAAAGGGAACTACTCGTCATCCAAACCAGGCAGAATACTCTGTTTCCTATTGGTTTACTGTCAGGTGTTGAGTGCCTTCATCATTTCAAAAGCATGCCGCATTAGTTGAAAATTTGCAGGGTTTGAGTTCAGGGGGGAGACTGAAGGCGTGCATCCCGTTTAATTTTTTTTATTATTTTAAGCCTCCGTGAGTATATTTAATAATGGAAGCCAAATTTGTCAAACTTATTGTCATATTGTTCTAGTTTGTAATATATTCTTTCCAGTTTAGCTGTTTCAATCATCATTGTCTTCCACTCATTGAAAGTTGGAGGTTTTCCTCTTCCACTTTTGCAAACTTCATTTTTGGCTATCATTATGGCTACATTTATAAAAGCTATGTGGCTGTTATTTGGTGAATCATTTGTAGATTTTACGCATTCTAACAAAATTCCACCTGGATCAAAGTGAATTTTTACCCAATAGCCAATTCAATGGCATTCATAATCTTTTCCAAGAAGGCTTTTAATATTGGGCAGTCCATAAACATATGTTTTATGGAACTCTGTTGTCCTGACATCTAGGACATAATTCTGAAATATAAGGGCTGAATCTATTCAATTTAGCTGTAGTATAATAAAGTATATGCAAGATATTGAATTGTATTTGTTGAAACCTTATGGATTTTGAAACTGTACTGGGAATACTTATAATTTCTGACCATTTTTCTAATGTCATATTTGAATTTAATTCTACTTCCCACACAGCTTTTAATTTTGACATATCCACACAGAGTGCTTTTTGCAGAAAGAAATATAGTTTATCTATTATTTTCTGCATGTTGTCTTGTTTATAAAAGAATTATTCTATCGGCGTTAAAGAAATTTCTAATTCTGATTTCCAGATTTTTTTAATATAATTTCTTAGTTGAAGATAGGGCATAAATTGATTTTTAGCAAGATTAAATTTAGTACTAAGATATTTAAAGCTGACCAAATTTCTTTTTACATATAAATCATCTAGGTTATATATACCTTTTCCAGCCCATTCTTTCCAAATTCCCCTGGCATGAATTTTATTTAAATATGAATTGTTTTGTAAATGAATTGATCTTGTAATTTTAATTTTCTGACCTAACATCTTATTGAGCACCTGCCAGGTTGAAACTGTACTTAATAGAAATCTTGAAATTTGATTTTTAGAGTATAGATCTTTCATTGGAATACTTACTATTTCAGCTAAAGATCAATATACAGATGAACTTAATTCCAATTGTTGCCAATGTATCATAGTTGTTGATGCTTGATAAATGTCTTGTAGTCCTTCTACTTGTGCCTCTAAGTAGTACTATTTTAAATTTGGGAGGTCAAGTCCTCCATTTTCTTAGTGGCATACATTTTATCAATTTTGAGCCATACTTTTTATTTAGCAAAGAAAATGTTTGATTCTTTTTCTCAATCTTGAAAAAATTCTTTAGGGAGAGCGATGGGAGGGTTTGGAATAAAATAATAATCTAGGTAGTATATTCATTTTCACAATGTTTACTCTACCCATGAGTGTTAAAGAGAGGTGCATCTATCTATTAATATCCTCACGATTGCTGCTGTTAAAGGTGAGTAATATCTCATAGTCCTTCTACTTGTGCCCTAAGTAGTACCATTTAAAATCTGGGAGGTCAAGTCCTCCATTTTCCTTCATGGCATATATTTTATAAATTTTGAGCCATACTGTTTTATTTAGCCAAAGAAAATTTTTGATTTTTTTTTCTCAATCTTGAAAAAATTCTTTAGGGAGAGCGATGGGGAGGGTTTGGAATAAAAATAATAATCTAGGTAGTATATTCATTTTCATGATGTTTACTCTACCCATGAGTGTTAAAGAGAGCTGCATCCATCTATGAATATCCCCATATGATTGCTGCTGTTAAAGGAGAGTAATTTGCTTCATATAGTTTATTCAAGTCTCTAGTAAGAAATATGCCTAGATATTTGAAAGAAAGCTGTGGAGTGAAAATTAAATCCTGTATTATTATTAATTCTGTTGCACCTAAAAGCATTATTTCAGTTTTTAGAATATTTAGTTTGTATCCTGAAACATCTGAACATTTTGTTATTGCATTCAACAGTTCTTTGAGTCCTTTATATTTGACAAATAAACTAAAACACTGTCTGCATAAAGTGAGGTGGTATAGATCCTGCCTCCTATTTTAATCCCTGCAATAATTTCCCTTATATACTGTGAAAATGGCTCAATATACAGGGTGAACAACACTGGGGATAGGGGGCAGCCCTGTCTAGTGCTCCTTTGCAGTTTGATGGAGTCAGACAGTTTTGCATTAACATAAATTTTGGCATTCGGTCATGAGTAAATAGCTTTAATCCAATTCAGCATATTGGTACGCAGTCTGACCCTCAACGGGGTAGACAGCAAAAAAGTCCAATCCACCCTGTCGAAGGCCTTTTCTGTGTCCAATGCAATCATAGCCATATCTTTTTGTTTAGATAGTTCCATAATATTTAACATTTTTCTAACTGCTTGTGAAAGTCTTCTGTCTTGTATAAAGCCTACCTGATCTGATGCAACAAGAACCTGCATTACTTTATTAAGACGATTAACCAATATTCTAGTGAAAATTTTGTAATCACTATTTAATAGTGATATAGGTCTATAAGATGATGGGTCATTTAGATCTTTATTAGGTTTAGGATCAACATTATGTGGGCATTGTTGAAAGATTTACGCATAGCCTTTTCCCTTGCAATTAGGTTAAAGATAATTTTAAGCTTAGGGATAAGGATATCTTGACATTTTTTTATAAAGATTTACAGTGAATCCATCAGAACCCGGTGAGGAGTTAGCAGGCAGACTCTAAATGGCCTCCCAGATTTCCTGTTCAGTAATTTCCTGATCTAAAACTGTTGATTGCTTTAAGGTTAATTTGGGCAGTTTAATTTCACCAAAAAAGCATTGATTTTACATAGGTCTGCTTTTCTCTTTTGTACATAGGTCCTGATAGAAATCCTTTAATGTTGTTATAATTGTATCTTGTTCCATATATATATATATATATATATATATATATATATATATATATATATATATTTCCTTCCTTATTTTTTATTTTAGTGATAAGCTTGCTTGCTTCTTCAGTTTTCAGTTGTAAGGCAAACAGTTTGTTCTGAGTTTCTCCCATATAGTAATATTTAGTTTTTGATATATATAGTGCTGTTCTTGATTTTTTTCTAATAGAGCATTATATGTACAGTATTTCTCATTGTTAACAGCTTATTTAAGTCTGACTCTGAGTCTGACAATATGTAATCCTGTTCTTCTTCTTTTAATCTAGTTTCAAGGTCCTGAAGCTGTTCCTTATATTTTTTATTCCTATATACAGTGTATGAAATAGCATAAGATTTCAAAGTTAATTTTAATGTTTCCCATATACTGAATCATGAGGTGTCATGTTCTTTATTCTCTGCAAAAAAGTGCTTAAAAAGTATTTGATCTTTAAAAGATCTCTTGAGCTTCAAGAATCTTATGATCCAGTCTCCAGATGTTTTCCTCCTAAAAGCTGCTAGCAAAATCTAGAACCCAGGTCATTAAGGCATGGTCCAAGATTGTTATAGGCTCATATTCTGTTTTTATGTTAGTCAAAACAATAGCTGAAATTAACACAGTCAATGCAGGAGTATACTTTATGTGTTAAAGAGAAATAAGAATATACTTCAGTTTGAAAATTTGTTTGGTGTAAGGGGTCTATAAGATTTAATTTTCAAATAAAGTTGGCAATTATTTATGGGGCTCTTTTCTTTGTTTCCAGACTACCAGGGGGTCTGTCTAATTTATGTAAGGTCAAATTGTAGTCTCCTACTATTATATAGGGTCCTAGAAACTGAGTTACATTAAAAAACAGTTCTGAAAAGATGCGTGGGTCATCCTTGTTCGGGGCATAAAGTCCTAAAATCATATATTCTTGATTTTTACATTGTAAATGAAGGATAACAAATCTGCCATTCATATCTGTCTTTACATTTTTACAAGTAATTGATGAGTTTTTCTTAATAAAGAAGGCCACCTTCTCACAGTTGAATCATAGAATGCATAAATTCCCCGGGCTTTCATTAAGTTTGTGCAATACTTCACATCCTGTGGGTTAAAGTGAGTCTCTTGTAATATTAATAATTCTGGTTTCTTTTCTTTACAGATTTGTACAACACTTCTCATTTTTACTCTGTTTTTGAGTCCTCTAACATTCCAGGATGCACACCTGCAGCCTCCGGACTTCCCCAAATTAAAAAGATTGGCCATAATTATAAATTCCAATATGAGAGTATTTGGGGCACTTCATATTATCATAAGCCATGCTTAAACCAAGTTTTACATTTTTAGTTAGTCCTACCTGGAAAAATATGTCCATATAATGTATTATTTTCCTATTACCTTTCCCATTTTATGCTTCCCTCACCCTCCCTCCCTATCTAAACCATTAATCTCACATGGAGAATAATCCCATCTCTAACCTTCAAGATGGGGAATGGCATTTGTTGTGCCCGCTAGTTAAGCGTGTGAAAGCAGAATTAATTGGTCTACACAGGTCTGTCAACCAAAAAAAAAAAAAAGAAATTTATGAAACCACTCGAAATAGTGACAGAAATCCCCACTCTCATGACCATCTTGCAATAAGTTGCTCCCATACAACATATCTATTTTTGTTTTTCTATTTATCTGAGTATGGCTCTAATAACCCATACTTTTCTCCTGCTTGGACTATTTCCTAGTGTAGCTCAAGAGGAATAAGACTGCTCCACTTTAAATCTGGTTGCTCTGTACTACTTTTTCTTGATTCCTCCAACTCATGTCTGCCATTCACCACCCAGAGATGGTCCCCATAAAAAGGTGAGCCAAAAAAACCTATCACTTCCTCTCACCCTGTACAACATACTTTAACTTTCTTACAATATCTCCTGCCTCTCTTCTTTCCACCTTGTTTTTTCTTTCTCTTTTCCTATACCCTTTTTTCTCTCATTCCTTTCCTTTTTTTATATTCCCCCCCCCCTTTCTTTTAATATTTCCCCCTCCTCTTTTTTCTCCATTTTTTCCTCTTCCACCTTTATCCTTCCTTTTCTAAATTATCTTTGGTCCCATATCAGTTTTCCATTTATTAGATAATAGATAGTACTAAAGGTGGGATGATGGGCCAGCCCTAGGCTCGGTGTCATTCATAGAGTTTAACACAGTAAAATTTTCTTTATCAGGGACTTGTAATGTGAGAGATAGTTAACTCTTCAAAATTGCAACTTGCGTCTACCCAGTCCTCATTTTCAGTATGTCCCAATTCTTCTTTCCTTCTGGGAGGGGGGCCCTGGATTGTTTTCATTGGGCGTACTAATAGGGTGTCTGGTTTTAATTCTGCTAGAACTTTTTTGACAGCCAATTCAGCTTCTTGGGGGTTGTAAAATTCTAAACCATCCACAGCAAGGTAACGTTTAGCTTTGCAGGGGTATCATTGTGAATCTTTTATTGTTTTCCATAACAGCTCTTTCATAGTTCTAAATTCCTTTTGTTTTGAGGTATATGTGAGGGCAAGTCTGGAAATACTTGCAGCTTCAGATTTCTGATCTGGATTCCCTTGTGAATCCTTGCTTTTCTAAGCAGCTCCTTCCTATCTTGATAGTATAAAAGTTTGATAAAGACAAATCGTGGAGCATTTCCTTTATAGTTAGTATTTTTGAAAGCCCTGTGCGCACAGTCCAGAATTACTTTGTTTTCTGGGTATTTTCTACCCAGTGCCTCTCACATCAGAGCTTCAAATATTCGATTGGGTTGGAGCCCTCCAGGACTTAGAGAACCCTACCTAACTTCAAATTACATCTTCTATCTCTTGTTTCTAAGTCATTTATTTTTTCTTGCAACATTCTAAGTTCATTTGTATGATCGATTACTTTTTTAATTATAGGGTTAGCGTTATCTTCCATTTTAGAGACTCTTTTCTCCAGTTCGTTCATTCTTAAATTTAAGGTTTCAAGTTGTTTTACTACAGCTGAAACCTGTTCTGAGAGTTCCCCAAACAGATTTTTCATGGAGTCAAACCCAGTTTTCATTTCCTGCAATAATGCTGCAGATTGAGGTTCTCTAATTTCTGCATTTTCACTGTCACTTTCATTTATAGATATAGCAGCTGTTTTATCTTCTTTCCTTTTTTGTTGCCTTTTAGATTCTGGTTTTATTTTGCCCCCTTTATTTTCTGCCATATTCAGCTGTGTTTTCCAATGCCCTCCAAAGGGGTGTTCTATACTGCCAGAGGAAGTTGGGTGCAGTTCTTCCCCCTTAAATTTTTATTTTTACTGCCAATATCTTCAGAACTGTTTCCCTCACATAGAAAGTTAGAATTCTTTTTAGATCTCCAGGCTCTCAGGTGGCTTACTGTTTGATAATCTTTTAACATCCCCCTGTCAGTGTAATTGTTTATTATACTTTGTTTTTCCCCGCTTCTCCCTCTCCCTCTCCTTTTTTATTAATTTAGCTCCCTTCAATGTTCACAAATAGGCCCATAGGCTTTTTGCCCGGGTAGTAAGTCTAATGTTATTAAATAGTTCCTCCTATATGCTGAGCCAAGCACATTTTATGTTTGAGAAAACATGTAAAACATTTCAGTCCAGGGCCCTTTTGGGTATGTTTGCTTAGTCTTTAATCAGTTAGTAAAAGTTCTTTATATTTAGATAAATACAACAGAAGAGCTTAGAAGGGACTACTTAGCTTTTCATTTGTGCATTCAAACAAAGTAGCTGAGATGTCTTAAATCAGGTTGTCAGGAATAGTACACAAGGCCAGAAGACAAAAGGTGTAGCTGTAGTTGGGTTGTTTTCAGAGCTTATGACTTCTAGAAAATAGAAAATTTAAAAGTTTTATTTGGCTAATCACTGTTCACCATGGGCTAAATGCATCTCCTCCATTTTACTTATCTGTATGGCCATAGTTGGCCGACACTGTGAAGTCCAGACCAGAGATCCTGTTCTTGACTTTTGTGTTGACTCGAGATAAAAAATCCATAATATTCTAGGTTCAGTCCCAAAGCACCATCAGGATGCTCAGTCTTCACAGATAGAAACCATGTGGTATAGTAATGGAGAAGCTGCACCACCCGGCGTTATTTTGTTGAAGCCACGTTCCAGAAGAGCACTCACTTTCCGACAAAACAAGCAAGCAGCGGAAAAAAATTCATGAGTGAGTCCTCTTGCTAGAATGGATAGAAACCATGCAGTGTAGCAATGGAGAAGCTGCCCTGCCTGGGGTTATTTCATTAAGGTCGCATTCCAGAAAAGCACTTGTTTTCCAACAAAACAAGCAGGCAGCAAAAGAATTCATGAGTGAGTCCTCCTATTAGAACAGTGACATATTTAAACAAGCATTACCAGCCACAGGAGGAGAAAAAATATAGAATAAGGACCAACATTACAGCCGATAGATGGGATTTTCATCACGTTTAGAGAGTGAGGGATTGCCCTGTTCAGAGCAGACAGACGAGCTTCCTGTCACTCAACCAGTGTCTCCGCCATCTTGTCTTGCCCCCTCCCAGAGGGGCTCACTCTCAATTCTGAGATATAAAATACCAGCTCATTCCAAAAAAAAAATTATTCATAGGTAGAACCTAACTCCTGTAGTATTAAGACGCATGGGACTCTTCAACTCAGAAAAGTGCTGGCATTGCCATAATGATGCTGGAACTCCTACCCATATCATATGGTCCTATCCCTCACTACAGCATTATTGGGGTCAGATACTGGCATTCTCTAGGAGAGTGTTGATCCAGGAAGTCCCCAGGACCCTTTCTTTTGTATTCTGGGGGCCTTCAATTCTGTCCTCAATGGGATTCTGACTAGGCTGGCTCCACCCAGCAGCGAGCAAAGTGACAGAGTTTGCTATTGTAGTGCTCAGATATCCGCCAATGTTTTCTGATTGGCTTATGGCGTTAATCAAATTAGTGAATATGAAAGACTCTCTCACTTCATAGCTGATAATTTAACACAGTTTAAAAATGTGAGATCCATTCTTGAAAGAAATTCAAATTTAAAATATTAAAGGTATGAGGCATAATTTCTGGATGTTGTGTTTTAATATCCCTGGAGTGATCAAACTGTGGTAGCATTTTTTGTTCCTATCTTTAATTGATGTACTGTACTTTTGATAATAAGTTTTAGATAATACCATAATGAGTTTTGGGGAATGCATGTTACTATTCAGTGGGAGACCAAGATGGCTGCTGCACGTATGTTTAGTGAGGAGGACTAACAATAGCAGGGTTGGAAAAAGCCTTAACTAAGGCAAGAACAGGTATGCCACTGTTGCCTTAGTGTTTCCACCTTCCCAGTCAAGCTTGTGCTGCATCTTGGTCAGTTACTGCTGCTCTGTTTCCTAGTTGCAGAAAGGGACCAATTTTGGGCTGACTGTGCTTGATAGCAACGCCAATAAGGTGGCTGGGGTCTGATCTTTTTTCCTGCAAAGTGACTGCCCTTAGGAAAGGCTGAAACAGAAGATGGCAATACTCATACATAAACTTTTGAAAGTATTACTGCACTCCACAGCCCTCTCTGGAAAACCACCTTGTGTATGATTCACTTTGGAACTTCCTAAAATTTCTACAAACTTTACTGACTACCAAGGAGAGTGTGCTTGTTTACATTTACTTACATCTATTGAATTAGTTAAGTGATTTGTTTTACTTGTTTTATTTGTCTAATTCAATATTATTTTATTTTATTTTCTATTCCGGGGTTTTAAGGTTAAGGTTAAGATAACAGCTTACGCGGGTACCGCTTTAATTATCATTGTTTATAGCAAAATTAGCATGTTCAAGCAGATATTAGATTACTCTAGATAGGAGACAGCAGGCTAATCTTGATTGGCTTGACTGCATCATGCGAGTCTGCTCTGCTTTTCAAGTGCTTCTTAAATCGCATGCCTGGTGTTTAAGATTTTTAGATATACCACTGCAGGCTGACTAGCATCTTATGGAAGATGATTTCTTTCTGGATCTTTTTCACAGATAGAAATTAGAATTGTTAAAAGCACTGGCGATATTTAAATCCAGATTTTTGTTGAACCGTGGACAGATTTAACAGCCCAGAACACAGCCAGTAAATGCCAAAATGCTAAATGTTAAGGCTAAAGCGTGCAGGAGCAGGGCCCGCAACTAGATTCAAGCCTGCATTTCAGGATTTAAACTAAATCAAGATGCCTATGTGAGTATTGTGACCTATCAGTACTGTTTGCTCTTTTTACTAACTTTTGAACTCTTTGTCTTTTTGTGTTCTGTTATGTTTGATTGTGCTTATACTGGAGGCCTGTCGGTGCAGATTGTACTTGAATATCCCCTCCTTGCATAGTGATGGTCTAAAGTACTGTTTAAAGTTTTAGAAGCTCAATTCTTATTTAGAACTTGGAAAGTGGAAGTAATTGCTTTTATTTTGTAGATTGTTTATACATCGTTTGCATTGATTTTAATTAAGGTAGTTAACATATTTGCTAAGTTTGCAAAGCCTTTTGTTGTTTTAACACTCCTGGGGGAAACTGTTGGACTAATTAGAGGTTTTTTTGATCTATAGATACTCCTCTGACCGTGTTTTATATCTGAACGAGCTAAATGGATATTATCTTCCAGAGGCCAGATGGTTTTCTCCTAGGAATCTTATGACGTCTTTCTGGAAAAAACTTTGCCCACCTGAATAAGCATCGCTGTGCCAAGTCTTGAGGATATTGAGGAGTAGAGCATGGACCAAAAGTGGGCGTCAAGGCCTGTAGCTTTTATGGACAAAATTAAAACTTGGACCAGTGATGCAGTATAAAGCTTTTTGATCTTAAAGAAGCTTGTACAAGACTGCATCCATGTGGACACCTGATTATAATAAGAGACTATTACTTTAAACATTCATGAAATCTCTTATTAAAGAACTGAATTGTTCATATATTTATTGTTTTAGGAAAATCTTTACCTCAAACTTATTCTAGGGGTCCATTATTTTTTGTATATCTAAAATCAAAAGTTACCCTTTATTAGATATGGTAATAACAAGAAGCAAAAAGAATTGTAACTCAGCACTACTTAAAACAATAAGGAAAACCAACAGAAAACAGTCATACAGAAACCCAAAGAAATTAAGGAAACTTTTAAAGAAAGTTAAAAAGTCAAGATGTATGGAAAATACAATGATCACTGACTGAAAATCACAGACAGAGTCAGGAAGGTTCTAGTTTTATTCCTTTTCCGCTGTACTCAGAAACCAAAGCAGGTCAAAATAACAGATTATTTTAGCAGGAAGGAGGTTTCTCTTCCAAGCTTATCAACACCTAGAATTACTGGTTACAGAGGACATACACTGATTATTTCTGATATATTAACTTTAGAATGTCCTGTAGTGATAGATAATACATCTCCATTAGATGGCAACAACACAAGTGTTCAGTTTATCGGAGAGGACAATATATCTGTTATAGCTGGAGACTGGGATACCTCAGTTGGCTATACTAATAGTTTGGCTAGCCCTAGCATTATAGGGTCATCTGGGGATTACTCAGAGGCAGTTTTCTCGGCTGACCAATATTATGAAACAGCCCTCGACTTAGAAAACAGGAGCCTCCAGTATACGCATTTTTCATCTCCCCTTGTACTAAAAATATAGACCATTTTGAAGGATTTACTCCCTGTAATACAGGAACTGGTAGGACAATAGAAGGGCTGAAAAGGCTGGACCTTACCCTAGTGGACTGATCAGGACTTTTAAGGACAAGGTCGTCAGGGCTGATGGCTGAGGTAGATACCCCACAGTTAAAGACTTTAAAAGGAAAAATAGAAAATTATGATAACTGTTTGTTGCTAACATTTCATTGCTTTATTTTTTCTCTGATTCAAATTGTTGTTGCTGGTATACCTTCTTCTGCATTATTACAAGGTGTGCCTACAGGTGTGTGCTAACAGATTACTCCTGTAATCTTCTGATTCAAATTGTCTTTTGCAAGGTATATCTTCTGTTACTGCTTTATTTTTCTCTGGAGCAAAGTGTTTCTTACAGGGTATATCTTCTCTAAAATTACTGTATTACAGGTGGAGCTTACATTTTTGTGACTTTTTTATCATTGGGCTAAGCAAAATTACTGTTTGACACTGTGTTTTATTTTATTCTTGTTTGTTGAAAAGGTTTGTTGTCTCAGAGGTGTTTCAGTCTCCTTCTCCACATTGAAGGAGCTAATTGCTTTTCCTCCCACAGCTCTTCCAAAGGATTAGGTGTATGTGAAGTGGAGCTGGCACAACTGTCAGTAATTTCCAACAGAAAGAAGGGTTAAAAAGTCAGGTTAGTTGAAATCTTGGAGGTAGAAGACTTGGTTTGCTGGCCAAGGCACCTAGCTTCACCTGAGCTCTTTCCTTCTAAGACTGCTTGAAAGGCAGAGTAGAAAACTTACCAGAGCAAGGGAAAAGGATTAAGACTTAGTTTGGCTAAGCAGATTTACTGTGTGGTGTGTGTTTTATTTTTTACTCACAGGGATTGCTACTGTTTGTTGCTAACATTTCATTGCTTTATTTTTCTCTGATTCAAATTGTTGTTGCTGGTATACCTTCTTCTGCATTATTACAAGGTGTGCCTACAGGTGTGTGCTAACAGATTACTCCTGTAATCTTCTGATTCAAGTGTCTTTGCAAGGTATATCTTCTGTTACTGCTTTTTCTCTGGAGTAAAGTGTTTCTTACAGCTATATCTTCTCTGAAATTATTACAGGTGGTGCTTTACAGGTTTTACAGTTTTATCTAACATTAGGATAAGCTTTCAGGGTTACTGCATTTGTTGTTGACTGATTGTTTCTGCTCTTACCTCCTTGTTCTTTCATCCGTGGTTCTTCTTTTAGGCGAGGAGGGCCCAGCCACCCACCCCATCCCCAACCACCCACGCTACACTCCTTTATGAGGTACCACAGTTGTGACATTTCCTGTGGCAGAGCAGGAAGGGCGGATCAGTGGGGCCTCCACAAGGTGATCTCATTTACAGGGCACTAGTAATTTAACTTCGTTATAACAAGTTAAACAAAACACAATTAAACCATTAGTTGCATTTTTTTTCCTTTTTTTTTCCTTCTAATTACTCTGACTAGGTTACAAACCCAGCAACTTATTTGGAATGGATTTCATTAACTGCAGGTACTGTGGAACAATTTTCAGAAGGACAGTCTTACAGGATTTAGGACACTGTCCTACATGCTGGGCCTTTGGAGATCTTAGGGCTCAGCTCCGGGCAGCATGGGCAGAGATTGCACACCTCAAACTTCATATTGAAGAGGAAATACATTATAAGAACCACCCGCCATTTCCCCAGCATCCAACAGAAAAACCTTGACCGCAGAGGGTAGTTGGTCCAGGAGGTTGGCAGGTGGTTAGGAGGAGCAAATCAGGTGCCCCATCACTCTCTGCTCTCCAACACATTACCTCCAAAAACCATATAAACACTACAAACAGGTATCTGCCTCTATCTCTGAAATCAAATAAAGAGACAGAAGACACTGCAGAGCAGGACACTGTGGCACAGGAGCTAGCACAACAAAACTCACCCAAATCAGGAACCAAAACAAAACAAGCACAAAGGAAATCCAAAAAACTTCTGATCATAGGAGACTCCATGATTCGGGGAGTTGATACCCATCTCCAGCCAGGGGTGATGGTCAGATGTCTCCAGGTACATCAGCATGGAGACACTGACCGCATTGCTAAAATTGTTCACAAAGCAGGAGAAAACATTAATGTCCTAGTACACATAGGGACTATGATCTGCCAGCCGGTCAGTTGTGGAGACCAAGGAACACCTGACTAGGCTGGGTGACAAACTATCATCTATTTTGTCTGCATCTCCTTCTCTGAGATCCTGCCAGTCTGGGAGAGGGAGCAGATGGACGGAAGGTCAGAGAAGGGGAGATAGGGGAGCTAAACATGTGGCTCAAGGGCTGGTGCCAGGAAAAGGACACAGATTTGTAGGGAACTGGCAACAGTTCTGGGAGGCAAATTCTTTAAATTTGATGGACTGCATCTGACTAAAGAGGAGTCAGTGCATTGGGGCAGAAGTTTGACATCTTTGCAGAATATTTAAACCAGCAAAATGGGGAGAGGTGCAGCATCCCATACATCGAATGGGAAGAACACCCTCCCCTCAGCTAGTGGTCAAACAGGAATTCAGTATGTTTGCTGTTCATTTGCATCACCAGGTAAGAAAAAGGTTTGTCTCCCCATACACGACACACAGGGTAATGCCAAACTTCACCCAACAACTAACACACCAAAATCTGGCCAATGGAAAATCATGTACACAATGCTCACAGCCTGGGAAATAAGATCCCAGACCTGCAGGCAATAATGTCAGAGGCTAAACTGGACATAGTAGCAATTAGTGAGACATGGTTTACCAGCAACCACACTTGGGAGACTTCAGTACCTGGCTATGTATTGTTCAGAAGAGACCGAGGTGCAAAAAGGGGGGGAGGAGTGGCCCTGTATGTTAATGAAAATATCAAAGCTACAGAAATTCAGAATACACATAAGGAGCCAGAAGAACTGTGGATCACCCTGGAAACAGGAAATGGGACAGCCATAAGAACTGGGGTTGTCTACAGGCCCCCAGACCAGAGGGAGGACATAGACACATTACTGTTAGAAGATATACAAAACATGACAGCTAAAGGGGAGGTTCTGATAATGGGAGACTTCAACATGCCAGATACAGATTGGTCAATACCAGCAGGAACATCTGCCAGAACTAGACTCATAGTGGATTCCCTGCAGGGAGAGGGCCTCAAACAACTGGTACAGCAACCCACAAGAGACAGGGCTATCCTAGATCTAGTACTGACTAACAAAGAAGGGATCACAGATCTCCAGGTAGAAGGTCACCTGGGGGCCAGTGACCATCACATGGTATGGTTCAATTTGGCTACTACATCTAAATCATCCCATTCCAAGGCAAAAATATGGGACTTCAGAGGAGCTGACTTTGATAAGATGGCCAACAGAGTTAAGCTAGCCCTGGCAAAAAGAACACAGGTGAGGGGGTACAGGCAAAGTGGGCAAGCATTAAGGATGCAATACTTGAAGCAACATCCCATTGTGTTAGACAGAAAAGGAAATGCAAAAGAAGAAGGAAACCACTTTGGTTCTCAAATACAGTAGCAGAAAAGGTCAGAGCCAAAAGGCTGGCCTTCAGGAAATATAAGGGAACACAGCGGGATGAAGATAGGGAGGCATACCAAACTGCCCTAAGGGAAGCAGGTAAGGCAGTAAGGCAGGCAAAGTCCCAAACTGAGGAAACACTAGCACGAACAGTAAAAGAAGGTGACAAGACTTTCTATAGATACATTAGTGAAAGGAGAAAGTCCAGAGGGGTATCTAAGCTTAATGGAGAAAAAGGGAGCATGTGAGGAGGAGGACCCTGTAAAGGCATCTATCCTAAATAGATACTTTTGCTCAGTATTTACTGAAGAGAAGGTAGGGCAGGGCCCACAGCTCAGCATCATGGACACAGGGGGAGGGAGGTGAGCACTACTCCTTCACAAAGAAAGGTCCTACAAGAGCTTGCTAAGCTCAGGGTGGATAAGCAATGGGACCTGATGGCATACATCCCAGGGTACTTAAGGAGCTAAAGGAGGAACTAGCTGAGCCATTAGCAGAATTGTTTAGTGAGTCTCTGAGCACAGGAGAGTCCCAGAAGACTGGAAGGGCTCATGTGATCCCGCTCCACAAGAGTGGTAGCAGGAGGAGGCGGGAACTACAGACGGTCAGTCTTACACTCAGTAGTGGGCAAGATTATGGAGGCACTCCTTAAGGAAAGGATAGTGCAACACCTGGAATCCATAGGGCACAGGATCCAAGACAGCATGGGTTTACAAAGGAAGGTCCTGTCAAACTAATCTCATAGATTTCTTTGACTGGGTAACCAAGTGGTGGACCAAGGGGAGCAGTTGATGTCGCCTACCTTGACTTCAGCAAAGCTTTGACACTGTTCCACATGAAGATTGATAAATAAGCTGTTTAGGCTCGGGGTGGGTCAGAAGTTGGTCAATTGGGTGGCAAACTGGTTGACGGGCAGAAAACAGAGAGTGGTGGTAAATGGTATACAGTCAGAAGAGATGCAAGTCACAAGTGGGGTACCTCAGGGATCAGTCCTGGGGCCAGTCCTCTTCAACATCTTCATTAGTGACCTTGCAGATGGACTAGAGGGTAAGGCTTGTCTGTTTGCAGATGACACCAAGATCTGCAACAGAGTAGATGATCCAGATGGGGTGGGCAGAATGAGAAGAGATCTGGATAAACTAGCAGAATGGTCAGAAGAGTGGCAACTGGGATTTAATGCAAGAAGTGCAAAATCATGCACATAGGGAACAGAAACCCTGAAGCCACCTATAGGCTGGGAGGAGTTGCTAGCAGTCACAAAGGAAGAAAGAGACTTGGGCATCATCATCACTGATGACCTAAAATCATCAAAGCAGACCTCTAAAGCAGTAGGTAAGGCTAGGGGGTGTTAGGGTGTATTAGTAGGGTATCACAAGTCGTAAGAGGAGGTAATAATCCCTCTGGCCAAGACACTGGTTAGGCCCCATCTGGAGTACTGTGCAGTATTGGAGGCCACACCTTCACAAGGACATTAACCAAATTGAGGCAGTCCAGAGAAGGGCAACCAAAATGGTGCAGGGACTGCATCAGAAGACATATAAGGACAGATTAACAGAGCTCAATATGTATACCCTTGAGCAAAGGAGGGAGAGAGGTGATATGATCGAGGCATTCAAACACCTTAAGGGCATAAACAAGGTGAAAGAGTCTAACATGTTTAAATATAAGAAAAATAGCAGGACAAGAGGACACAGCATGAGATTAGAGGAGGCCGATTAAGGGGAATGAGGAAATTCTTTTTCACAGAAAGGGTGGTGGATGCAGAATGGCTTACCACAAGAAGTGGTGGCTATGAATACAGTGCAGGGCTTCAAACAGGCATGGGATAGGCATAAGGAGGCAATACAAATGACTATGAATAGATAGACCACTGACAGAGCAAGGCCGATGGCACATTTATAAGGTAGAGAAAAGAAATGGAGACTGGATGGCCTTCGGTCCTTATCTGCCGTCAACTCTATGTTTCTATGTTTCTATGTAAGAACATTTTACAAACGATGGAGATTTTGTTTCTTGTATGAACATCTCTAAGCAGATGGTAGAGATAGCCAAGAATCCTTATTATGCAAATATAATGATTTTGGAAAACATTGTAGCTCTCCAGGAGGAATTATCCTCCCTGAGAGCAGATGTTTTCAGAAGTAAAACTATGTTAGATCAAATAATCAAAGGGATCACTCAGGAGAAACAAGGAAATTCAGACACCAGTATTCAAATTAAAAGGATAGAGAATATTTCAACTGAAAATAAATTTGTTCAAGTGAACCTGCTGGCTCCTTTCACCATGGAAATGATCATGGACAAGGAGAAGGTAGAGGAACAGATAAAACTAGGGAAAGGGAAAAGGAAAGGAACATCACAAAATACAAATAAAAGGAAAAAACATGGTAAGAGAAATTGGGAAACTGTAAACAAAAGCAAAAACAAGATACCATATGTTTTAGAAAATATTAAGGAAGGGAATGACTCCGAAGTATTGCAACAGGATGAGCAAGATTGTGATATAAAGGATATACTGGTTTTGTCAAATGAGGATGTTGTTGATTTTAGTCTTGAAGTACTACCACTGGTTGGGAAGAGGTCACTGCCCAGATTCTGACCCTGAGCCTTTTATCCCCTTTTTGGAGAAAATACACCTACAATGGGTCTCCTCTCATTCAACAGTTTGTTTAAAGAGATGGGACACTCAAAGGAGTATTACTTTGAAACTTATGGCATCAAGCAGATTCCTGAGGAAACAGATAAAATTCTTATTACCCACATGAAATATTTGGTGGGCATTAGCCAAGAGGAAAGGGATTTTTGAGCCCTTCATCTTTTAAACCCAAAAATAAATGACTATGTTATAATGTATACAAATGTTTCTGTACTTGCAGCAGAAATATGGTCTAAAGCAAATCTGTGACAATTAGAAGGGATTTTGATGAGTGAACCTCAGTTAGTATCAGTGCCTCTGCCTGTGGAAACAATTAGAGAAAATACAAATCAAGTAAAGAAAAGGGACCTAACTATAGAAGCCCTGATAAAAATAATTAATAATTATGAAAATAATCAAAACATAGAACAAAATAAGATAATCACAATTTTTGGATGGAACACAAAGGGAGAGAGAGATCGAAGTACTATTAAAAGAGAATTAATCTCTTTCTTAACTCATCCCCTTGATATAGAATTAACAACACAATTTATTTCAAATATCAAAGTATGGAAAGAAGAAATTGAGTCCTCTCAAACAGATTTGTTTTTCACTAGAGCAAGATTGGTACACGCTATTATGGAAAAGGCTGAGACACTGGACAATCTGGGCATTTTGGTGACTACACCCAGGAATTATTGGGGATACCTTAGAGATTTCTAGAAATGAAAACCTAAGGATAGAAATCCCTAGGAAGAAACAAGCATGACATACAACACAATACATACAAGCAGGACAAGCATTTAAAATATTGTCCTGGAACATACAGAGGTCACTTCAAAACTTGCCGACAGTGATATATGTTCTTTCTGAGTCTTCTGATATATTATGTTTTCTGGAAACATGGAGTATGATGCCAGAAAATAATACTATTCCTGGCTTTTCTACAGTGGGTATATCGGCCTTTAAAAATAAGAACTGGTAGACCCAAGTCTGGGTTGGCCATTTTATCAGGACCTCTTTAGACTTAGTAGTAACTAAACTTGAATCCAAGGGACCTTGATACTTGCAGTCAAACTCTGTAAACCTTTCTTCACATTGACAGTTTGTAATGTTTATATCCCTCCAAAGACTAAAAATAGGGAAGACCCTTGGTGTCAATTTATACAAGACATGAATCTTATTTTGGAACAATCTGGCCACTCCCCAGTTTTTATCATGGGCGATTTAAATGCCCGTATAGGTTTAAAGGATTTAGAGGATGATCTTTAAACAGACCTATTGGCGAACATAGTAGAAACAAATTCGGGGTTGACTTTATACAGAAAACTGGAGGATAAAAAAACAAAACAGAAGAGGCAGATGTGTAAACACTTATTTTGGAGAGAAAAATGTAATTTTCATAAATGGCAGAACTAAAAATGATAGTACAGGTAGCTATACATTTATGGGACCCAAAGGATATTCATAGATACAGCTATAGATATAGCTAATACAATAGGTCTTGTTTGGGAAAATATGGAAGGAAAAGCTGTTATAGGATATGGAGATATTGGATTGACCTGAATCAGCACATCTCCCAGTCAGTATAAAATTTGCTACAGAGATTCCCAGTATGAGAAGAAGTGAAAACCTATGCCCCATGGAAATCATTAACCATAGAGAATTAGATGGCACACTTATTCCATTCATACTTTTAATGAAATACTCTCACAGGGATCTCCAGCTGAACTGAGAAATGAAATACTATCAAATGATAATTCAAATATCTCAGAAAATTGGGAAAGGTTAACAAACTACATTAAACCTTTTTGTAAAACAGCTTCTACAAGGGTGTTTAAACCTTGCACATGGTTTAACAAACATTGTAGAAAAGTAAAAAATGTATTAAATCAAAAAACAAAAGAAGTAGGGGAGAATAAAAGTGAACAAAAAAATGAAAGAATTAAATCAGGTTAGGAAAGAATATAATACATTTTTGGAACAAGAGAGAAATAAATATTACAGATTACAATGGGACAAACTTCAGAAGGCAATACTGCAGAAAGATATAAAGTCCTTTTGGAGGTTGGTGAGTGGAAGTTATGGCCAATAACACTACAAAATGCATGCCCACATTACTCCCACAATTTGGGAAAGGTATTCTGAGACACTATTTTTCTCAGAAAAAGAAAGGTTGTAGATAACAAATTATAATAAGGTCTCCAGTGAAATGTCAACTGACCCCTTGACTATGAAAAGTGATGAGCTCTACCAAGTGATATTATCATTAAAATTAAACAAAGCTCCAGAGCCGATAGTATAATGGGAAATATACAAAACATTTATACAGTGGTGGGCACCATTACTGGAAAAATATTACAATGCAATACTACAAGGGCAACATATTTCACTGAGCTGGCTTGGTAGTATCGTTTATCCAATTCCAAAAAAGAGAGATCCATTAAATCCAAAGATGTATAGACTAATTAGCTTAATAGACATTTCATAAAAAAATTTCTGTAAAATCATATTAAATAAATCACAGAATTGGATGAACGAGAATTCTATTCTCAGTGAATATCAAAATGGATTCTGGGCAGGAAGATCCATGGTACAACACTGCTATGTCCTGAGACATTTATTCTGGAAATATGTGACAGTGAAGCATGGCAAATTATACTGCTGCTTCATGGACCTAACAGCAGCTTTTGACAAAATCAGTAGGAATCTGCTCTGGAACAAATAAAACACTTAAACATGGATAGTTCTTTATTAGACATATTAATTATACTGCACACAGACACCTGGATGCAGGTACAATACAACCAATGGGGATCTTTGACATCTCCCATTAGTACAAACATAGATGTCAGCAAGGATGTATTCTTGCTCCAACCTTATTTAATTCATATATAAACTCCATATTGCAAGGTCCGGAAAATACAGATTACCATTCACCCAAAATAAGTAAAGACAGAGTATCACTTCTAGCTTACTCAGATGTATCATCCTGTTTTCAACCTCTCTGTTGGGTTTACAAAGAAAAATGGATAGATTTTCCTTGCTATGCAACAGGGATGATTTACAAATTAATAAAAATAAGACTAAGGCTGTGGTCTTTGGAGATAAATCAAGGAATCTACCCAAGGCTTTTATAGGAAAAAACAGAATAGAAACAGTTAAGACATATGATTATCTTGGGGTACGCTTTTCTCAAACTATAACCTGGAAGGAACATATTGATTACATTAAATCCAAAACTAAAATTGCAACAAATGCCTTCAGACAATTTTATTCAAAGCTGGAAAAAGCTTCCATACAAGGAACACTGAAGGTAATAAAGTCAAAAATTATCACAAGTATAGTCTATGCAGCAGAAATCTGGGGAGGCCAAAAGTTTGACGATATTGAACGAGTAATTAATAAACTTTATTGTCATATATTAATGCTCCCTCAATCAGTACCAAAAGAAATCTTACACTCTGAGCTGGGACAGTTTTCTCTGGAAACTTTAATTCTAGAAAAACAAATTTTATTTTTGTTAAAGCTAACGCAGTTGCCTGAACAAAGAATCCCAAGATGGTGTCTAGAAGAAGAGATACGTTATGGCTCTATGAATTTAATAGCACTTACCATTCAACTTAGTAGGAATAAACTTTACCCTAGTGGGTTAGGTCATGTTATAACAGATATTCACTATAAGTCACTTGAAACAATTACATCTTTTGTTAAATCCAGAGTTAGAGATATAGCTAAAGCTCAGGAAACTGAGAGGATAGCCACCTTGAAGAATTATAGATGGTATAAAATAATTAAGCAGAAAGATGGATTGGATCCTTATCTTGTCAGATTAACCAATCCTCAATCTAGACATTTAATAACAAGATACAAACTGGAACTATATAAGGCAAATTATATTTATTTTAGACAGGAAAGAGGAAAAGTAGATTCTACTTTTTGTCCCAGTGGGATTCAAATGGAGGATGACTTGAAACATGTATCACTGTTGTGCCCTCTTATAACTGCCAGGAGGAGGTGGTTAGGGACATTCTGGCAGGCACTGCCCCCCGACCAGTTGGTATTGTTTCTCTTCAATAATACAAATGAGGTTGTATTGGAGAGATTGGTAAAATTGCTATCTGCTTTACATTTATGATGACCATGTATGAAATACAGGTGTCTACCTATGTGACAATTTTACTCTATTTATGGATATACTTAACTAGAACTTCAAATTTTATTAGAGACAATGGTTAAATTTGTTCTGTATTTATGAAATATGTGTAAAATGTGGAATTTACATATGTGTGACATGTTATTGTCCTCCATGGAAACTGTATCTATATGATGTCACTATCATGACTTTTTAGATTTTTAGATTTTGTAAAATAGGCTGAACAATAAGCTAAACTTGATAATGAGTTTTAATAGATGAGGGAAAGATTATGCCTACTCAATATATTAGAGAAAACTTAATCTTAGACCAAAGTGCAATTAACACCTCTTTGGGACAAATTCCGGGTCGTAGTGATCAATTTTATCACGAAACTTATCAGGAGTCTTATAATTTAGGACTTAATGACTCTTTAAGGCAGAATGATACCATTCTGATGCAGTCAATTATTAATAATGGTTTGGAGTGTATAATGTTACCTAATAAAGATATAAGAGATATTAGTATTTGTAGAGAAATGGCGGAGAAGTTTCCAGTTTTATGGGAAAAGGGGGAGAAGCAAGAGGGTTTCGGAGAGATTTTTAAGGTTAACAAAGGCAAGTGTAGATGCAAACGTAAGAGTAAGTGTAAATGTAAGAGCACTAATGGGGATGGGGTAGGAATTGAAGGACCCAAAGTGAGAAAGGAGAAAGATAAAAAGAAAAGTAATGAAGCCTTAATAAAATTTAAAGGACCTCCTAAAGCAACTATAAGTCAAACAAAATCTGACACTGTTCCATTATCCTTAAGTGCCACAAGCCTTAGCCTAGCTTTAATTGAACATCATGGACAGAGAGAGAAAATAAGCAAAAGTAATTCTAAAAAGGGGAATAGTCTGAAGAAGCAGGAAAAATCAGGGATAAGTAAGTTAAGTAGGAAAATGTCAAATAAAATACCTGCATTAGCAAATAAGGGAAATGAAGTAATGACACAAGAACTTAGTGTAGTGAATAGACAGGCTAGTGTGTCTCAAGAAGATAACAAATGTTTTAAAACTTTTGTCAAAATCCTTAGGAGTGATTTTGTGTTACCATTATTTAATATGTCATGTATTCCACAAGAAACTCAGGAAAAGTTAATGGATTTGAGTAATCTAATAACAACTCTATTAGATGGATGTATTTTAGTCAAACATTGCATTAGTATAGTTAGACCAATTTCAACTCTGGAGCTGGTTCTGCTGGTTTCTAATCAATATCATCTTTTAAAGGCAATTGGTAAAAAAACTAAGGAGTTTGACATAATGGGGATCAATGTTGGGGATTTACTGAACATGAATGATCTGTTTCCTGAATTCTATATTGCCAAAGGATATGTAGTAACTCAGCAGGACACACTGGTTTCTATTTTTGGATTAAAACAATGGTACAAAGAGGACAAATTTAATTTAAAAAATAAACTAATAGATGTTTTAAGTCTTTGCTTGGGAACTTCTGTAGTCAATTCTGAAACTGACAGTGTTAAAAGATTAGAATATGATGGACATGTTGTCTTTAAGGTTAAACAGGATAATTTGGTCAGTAAATTAAACAGGAAACAGTTTAATCTGGATCAGCTAGGTATTCACTTTTGTATTGAAAACATCAGAAGCAAGATAGATGATTCCTTCTCATCCATTCAGCAGAAGGGAAAATGTTGGGAGTTTATGGTCAAGACAGCCAACAGATACAAAATGTTATCTTCATTGAATCAATGACAAACAGATCTTGTCAGAGGGAGGCCACAGGGATTAACTACTAATTTTTCATTTAGTCCTGATTATAATAAATCTGATTTGTCTATGTTTAGGATTTTGTCTTGGAACATGGCAGGACTCAGGGAGAAGTTGGGGGATCCAGAAACTATTCAGTATCTGAATTTATTTGATCTCATTTGTGTGCAAGAAACATGGGCACTCTCTAATGCATATTTGGATGGGTTTCAATCTTATAACAAATCGGCTAGTCGAATTACTGTAGGAAATTTGGAAGGGGCTCTGGAGGGCTAACTATTTTTATTAAATTGGACATTGATATAAAAACTGAATAACTAAGTAGTAACAGTAATGGTTTACAGGTAGTTAAAATAATAGATAGAGATAAGAATTTGTGGTTCATAATTAATGTCTATCATAATCCTGTTAGAAGTAAATATAGTGATCCAGACTTGTTTAAGTCTCTCAATGAAGTAGTGGTAAACATTCAAAATGATTTCCCTGAATGGCGGACTGTTAATCATGGGTGACTTTAATGCTAGACTGGGAAATTTAAGGGCCTGTAATGAAGATATAGAGGAGGTTTTGTCTTTAAGAGATAATTCCAAAGTACGAATGATAAGAAATGCAAAAGGATATTGTAATAAATAAACATAGAATTGAGTTACACAGGCTAATGATGGATAGGAACTTGTGTCTATTGAATGGAAGGGTACAGAAGGACTTAGAGGGTGAATACTCATTTAAAAGTAGTAATGGCTCATCAACGATTGATTTTGTATGGGTAGATTTAAATCTAATTGACCAGTGTCATTCACTGTATTTGAATCCAAGACCTGAGAGCCAACATTTAGGAGTTGAATTTAGTTTAATTAGGAAATTTGGTATTACTAAATCTACCAAATATGAACCATTAATGATTCAGTTAAGAAAGAACAGCATTGAGTGGGATATGATTGAAGCACTAAACTTTGAAGAGATCCTACAAAATACAGGTATCCTAAAAAGATTATCAGAATCAGTGGGTAATGCACGTGCTAATCAAATAATATCTGATTATAATATTATTATAAATGCTGTTGCCCACATAATAATAGAGGAAACAAAATAAAAAGAAGAAGGACAACCATGGTATAACACAGAATGTAAACAAGCTAGAAAATGTCTTAATAAGAATTTAGATTGTTAAAACAGCATCTGAATAAAGAGAACAATAAAAATGAATCAAATAAGGAGACCTATAAATTAGTGTTAGTTAAAAATCAAAGGAATTATACCAAACAATTATGGATGGAATTAAAAGGGCAGTCATCTAAAGGATAACAAATTATTTTGGCAAATTGTTAGATTTGGAACCAAAACTTTTGACAAAATTGAGGCACACATTGAGCAGTTGGGATATTTATTTTAAACAAATTTTCTGTAGGGATGACCCTGATTATCTCTTAAAAAAAACACAATCAAAGATCAGTGAACAAAAATATAGACCCACCAATGAGATAACTATAATGGAGATAGAAAATGCGATGGATTCATTCAAAAAAAGAAAGGCACCAGGACCGGATGGGGTACCTTTGGATGTTGTAATTAGGACTAAACAATACTGGATCCCATTTCTTTATAAATTGTATAATTATGTGTGGACAACTGGATTATTTCCAAGTAGTTGGAATTTAAGTATTATAGTCCCCATTTTTAAGAAGGGTGATAGAAATGATCCCAGCTGTTATAGGCCAATAAGTTTACTCGACACTATAGGGAAATTATTTACCAAAATTATTAATAGAAGACTATATTTATGGGTAGAGTCTAATAATATAATCGATGGCCACAAAGCTGGATTTAGAAATAATTATTCAACAATTGATCAGATTTTTGTCCTGACACATTCAATCCATAAGTATAAAGTAGTAAAAAAACAAAAATTATACTGTGCGTTTATTGATTTTACATCAGCATTTGACAAAGTAAACAGAATTCTGCTCTGGGAAAGACTTTTAGACTTTGGAGTAGATCCCTCATTATTGGAAATAATAAGGCTAATGCATCAGGACAACTATGTTAGCATTAGATATAACAATAAAGGCGAACTCCATAAATGGTTTAGCTCAAATATAGGAGTTAAACAGGGTTGTTCACTAGCACCACAATTGTTCAATTTATTCTTCTGCACTGTGCTGAATAAATTGCACAATGAAGAATTTCATCTCCCCAAAATTGGTCAAAGGGCATTACCCTATTTGGCTTATGCCGATGATGTAGTTTTACTGTCTATTAGTCATTTAGGTCTTTCAAGAAGTCTGGATAATTTTCATGCAAACTGTGTTAGTGCAGATCTCCAGATAAAATACAAAAAAGCTAAGGTATTGGTATTTGGTGATAATAAGAACAAATACAAATATTACATAAATCACAAAAAAATAGAAGAGGTAAAGAGTTTTTGTTATTTAGGTATAACCTTTAGCAAACAAGGGAATTGGAATGAACACCAGAGGGAAACCAAGATAAAGGCAGAGAAATTTGTCCCTGCTATTTTGTCTTTTTTTTCAAGGTTTGGTGAGAATTCTACTAAAGGAACAGTGGTTATTGATGCAAAATCAGATCACAGCTCCTTTATGGAGCTGAGATCTAGGGAATCAATTATAGTAATAAAAGGGACTTGACTCAACTCTGAACAAACTTTATAAGGAGATGCTGGGACTTTCAATTTCTGCCCCATCTTCGTTAGTTAGAGCGGAGTTGGGTAGGGTCTCAATTCAATGTTATATCCAGCAAAGGCTGGTAAACTATTGGTTAAAAGTCTTCACAATGAGTCAGAACAGACTTCCCAGGATTTGTTTAGAGGAAGGTCTAACAAGTTTTCATTCTTATAAACTTTTCCCCTGTATACAAGTGGTAGAAGAAATCATCAAACCACTAGGTTTAATGTCAATTATAACAGACAGCTTAAGATTTTCACCAGTCCAAATAAAAGAAGAAATTAACAACAGGATAATTAATGTATATATACAAAAGGATCTAGAGTTTTCCAGATTGTCTAAAGTGTGCCCTTGGTTAGCTGAAAATAAAAGATCACATAAATTTGAACCATATTTGGAAATATTACAAAATCCCAAACATAGGAAAGCAATTACTAGATTTCATTTGAATGTTTCACTACAGCGTTAGGAGAGGAAAATTTGAGAAAGATAAAAAACGGACACTAATTGTAAATGTGGACTAAGTGAAGATAATTTATTACATGCAGTTTTGCTTTGTCCTCTGTACGATAAAATAAGGACTTCTCTTTTGGGTAGTTTACTCCAAAAACTTACATATCAACCAGTCCATATTCTGAATTTTCTATTAAAAACACAGAAAAAAGAAGTGCTTGTCCCTGTGGCCTCCCTCTTAAGATATACAGAACTTAAATGTCTCCATTTAAAAATGTTACCCATGTAAAAGAATGTGACACTCTAATTGGTGGTGATAAAAAAAACTATATATATATATATATATATGTTGTAGGCATAATTAAATTAGGATAAATATAAGAAAGCCATATGGTAAATGGATTTAAAATGTGAAAACATAACTGTAATGGGTCTGTGATAACTCGATACTATATGGTCTTCATATACTGTTGATGTATTCTTATTATTGAGAATTGTTTTTTTAATATGATTTTTTTTAACTCGATATTTATGTCTTTATGTGTAATGGCATAAAATGCCGAACAATAAACTTAAACAAACAATGAGTTTTAATAGCTTAGGTTTGTGTGCTAATATTTTGACAAAATGTATTACAGTTAGCTTTATATTTGTCTTGCCTTGATTTTGACTGCATTTTTGTACTATTCCTTGTACATTTGTAATATGGATATTACCTTAATAAAAAGTTTTAAAAAGTATCATATATATACAAATGATAATGGGTCTCATGAAGAAGAGAGATGACATCATCAAAAGTCAACCAAGAAAAGAACCTTGTGACACTCCTGACTTTATACCACTGTAATGAGATTTTAAGTTGTTTAGTGAAACTATCTGCCTTCTATTAGTGATACAGCTACAGAACCAGTCCAATGCAGTATTGTTGAATCCAAAACTCCCAACTTGTCAAGTAGTACACCATGGTCTAATGTATCAAATGCTTTTGATAGTCTATACCTACAGCACCTACAAAATAATTGTTCTCAGTACCTCCTGAATTTTCTGTGGTAACCTTAGTAAGCACTGCTGCAGTGCAGTTCTAGGTTCAAAAGCCAAATTGATATGTATAATAAAATCATAACCTTCTTTCCCCAATGAGTGGAACATTTGAAACACAGAAACACAGACACATAGAATTTGGCAGCAGATAAGGACCGCTTGGCCCACCCAGTCTGCCCTTTTTTCCCTACCTACATTGTTACCATAGACCATACTTGATCTGCTGCTCTTTCTCCCTCTCCCTTCCTTTCCACTATGATCCTCTTGTGCCTATCCCATGTATTCTTGAACCCCACCATGGTCTTTGACCCACCACCTCTGCTGGAAGACTGTTCCAGGAATTCACCACTCTATCTGTGAAGCAGTACTTCCTAACATCTATTCTTAATCTTCCCTCCAAATTCATAGCATGTCCCCTTGTTCTTGAGCACCATTCCTTTTTGAAAAATACTTCCCTCCTGTACCTTATTTACCCCAGTGAGGTATTTAAAAGTCTCCATCATATCCCCCTCTCCCTCCTCTCTACCAGGGTGTACATTTTGATGTCCTTTAGTCTTTCCTTGAAGGGCTTTTGATGCAGACCCTGCACCATTTTAGTTGCCCTCCTCAGGACAGCCTCCACTCTATGTACTGCTGGAGATGTGGGACTTGATTCTCAAAGGAGCTGTGGTCAGCAGAAGCTGTGGTAAACAGCAGCTTGTGCCAAAGCCTGGTGAGCCAGAGACTCTGCACCAGATTCTGGTACAGGAGGGGTCCCGGCACTTAAGTCCCCACACTTGCGGCAACCTCTCACATGCGACAAACACAAGGCACATGGGAGGGGTTAGCTGCAGGCTCCTGTAGTAAAGGCAAGTGGTCCCACACCCTGATCACCGCTGTTGCCCATAAATAAATGTTAAATAATCACCCCCTCCTGGTGGTCTAGCAGCCCTCTGCCCCGATCCATGATCTGTGTAATATAATAAAGTCTGTCCAAATCCCTGGTAGTCTAGTGACCCCCACCCCGATCCCCGATCTGTGTAATATAATAAATTCTGCCCAAATCCCTGGTAGTCTAGTGGCCTCCCCACCTCAATCCCCAATCTGTGTAATATAATAAATGCTGCCCACATCCCTGGTAGTCTTGTGCCCCTCCCCCACCCTGATTCCCAAGCTGTGTAATATAATAAAGTCTACCTGAATCCCTGATAGTCTAGGTGGCCCCTCCCCCCAATCCGTCACCCATAATTAAATGTTACAGAATCATCCCCTCCTGGTGGTCTAGTGGCCCACCAGCCCCCACCCAAGCAGGTAGTGTCCACCCCTCTGCTCCCCTTCCCAAAATGCAGCTGGTGACTGGCACAGCCCACTTCTCACCTCTGCAGCTAGCCATCAGACTGAACTATCAGTAGGAGAGCTTACTGTGGTGGATCTCACTGACAGTTCGGTCAGTGGCCAACTGTGTGGAGGTGAGAGGTGAGCCATGATCTGTCTTCAGGATAAGGGTGATTTTACCTGCTGAAATTCAGGAGGTGTGGGCCACTATACACCAGGGAAAGGAGATCAACAACATTGAGTATCAGACCAATGACACCAGTGATTAGGGCAGGGAGAACATAGACTACCAGGAGATTCCAGGCAGACTTTATTATATACACAACTCAGAGATCGAGGGTGAGAGAGAGCACTAAACTTTCTAAGGAACTTGGGAAAACATTATTATATTACACTGATTGGGGTCAGGGTGGGGGGGCCACTAGACTACCAGGGATTTGGGCAGAATTTATTATATTACACAGATCAGGCATTGGGGTGAGGGGGCACTTGACTACTAGGGATTCGGGTAGAATGAATTATATGACACAGATTGGGGATCAGAATGGGAGGGCCATGGGTCACGTGATGCCTCTGAGCTAGCACCTGCACTGCTCCACTGCTCCTGCCTGCTTTGTTTTTATTTGGTGCTGTTAATTGATATTACCTTGCCTCACTAACTAAAATCCTTCAGCAACACCACTCGGGACTTATTCGAACATTTCAAACATTACCTTTGGTGGATTTGGTATTTGCAGTTTTCAGGATAGATGCTGAAATGCGGCAGGCCCACCACACCACACACCACCCTTGATACCAGACAAGAGTTCTATGAAGGCCAAGGCCCAGGGTGCCACCTCTGGGCACCCTTCTGCAACCACAAAGCCCCCCCTCCACTCACTGAGGAGCAGTTCCTTGCAGAAATACAGCCTCTGAAAGACTACATCAAATCTCTGTCTGAGGAGCTTAAATCTCTGAGAGTGGATTTAACTGCCACCACACGGACAGTGGGGGATCTAGAAGCTTGGGCGACCTCCTTGGAAGGCTGGAAAGATCATACCAACCCTGAGGTAGTCCTGTTCCATCAGAAATGAAGCAAGATGGAAACCAAGTTGGAAGATTTGGAGGGACAGAGCAGCAGAAACAACATAGTGATATTTGGTTTACCTGAGAACGCAGAAGGTGCAACACCAGTTAAGTTTGCCCAGAAGTTACTTGAGCGCATCACCAGTCCGTCACCCAATAACCCATATTACATTGTCGAAAAGGCTCACCAGTCTCTGTGCACTCTACCACCCTCAGGTTCTCTCCCCTCCGGGCCATTTATTCTGAAGTTGCTTAACTTCCTGGATAAACAACATGTTCTCAGAAAACTAGAAAACTCAAAGAAATAACTTGGGAAGGGCATCGGATCAGAATTTCCCAGTACCTGCCAGTGGTGACCCATCAGAAAGAGCAGTCTTTCATCTGATTGTGGGTTAAACTCTTGGCAGCAACTATCCATTTCAAGGTTCTATACCAGCCAGGCTTCAGGTATACTGTAAGAACACTTGGCGCTTGTTTGACTCCAGTAGACCAGGCAAATAATGAACTGAGGCAGTTGCTGCCTGATTTGTTTCTCACACCTAATGCCACTATTGTACACCGTATGGTTCCTCAGGGATCTCTCTAACTAGTTGGACCTGTATTTCTGCTGATGGGCTATGACCTGGCTACTACTTTTCCTCCACAGGACCTGATATGCTACAGTCTCCAAGTGTTGGTAGCATATTTACCTTGCACCTGTGACAGTTTGGTCCCTCCAAGGTTTTCTTCAGTCATCAACTGCCGGTATACAGCTCCATTATTTTCTGGGACACCTAGTAGCTTTCCTGCTTTTTCTTTCAAGTATCTGCTCCTTTGCCCTTCTGCCTGGCTCCTTGGGACCTATTCTGTGGCCTGTTAGGAAATTTGTCTGCCATAATATTTTGCCTTGTGACCCACGGTTCAATTCATTGTCTTTATTAAGCAGGATCAATATGGATTTTCATTCTTGTTTCCTGCTTGAACAAACTCCGTTCTTGCCTTTGATTGAACCTTAGGAGGACTTGGACTGTAATCAGTGTACTCTTCTACATGCAGCATGGGCTTAGTGGATCATTTCCCCCATCCCCATGTTTTCCTTTTACTCCCTGATGCTACACTGGAATAATTTTCTGTGAAGCCATTCCTTTGTCTTACCAGCAATCTCTTTGCCGCATCGCAGTAACCTGGATCCTACTTCGCAGTATCCCCATCCATCGAAGCAAGAACTATGCAGCTTTTTGACCAAGTATTACTCTATGGAGTTGGACTTTCACCTAGGTTTGAACAATGTTAGTGTGCAGTAGTTATGGACTCAGACTCTTCCTGCCGGGTTTGTTCAGTAGGATATGAGATAGTGATAATAGCTTTTACTTATTTTTTCTTATTACCATTTGGGAAGAATCAATGTTTATGGGGCTGTAGGTCTCCTTCATATGTACCAGCTCCTAATGTGACAAGCTGGGTGGATTATGTTAGTTTGGGGGGTTGGTCTTGTCCGTATCCTGGCATATTTTTGGTACTCAAGTTTGCCAGTACAACCCTTCCTTCTCTTCTTTTCCAATTCCAATGGAGATGGGCTGACTGGCATCCTGAGATGGTCGGGCATTACCCTAGTGGGAGCCTAATTTAATTTTTTCCTTTTTTGGGGGGGCTGTCAGGATTGTGTAGGACAGTGGTGAGTGAAGTAGCTGACGCTGCTGAAGAAGGGGATGACACGAGCCGGAGTGTTGGGGTTATGTTTTCCCCTGATAGACCTTAGTGCTGGGTTTGATGGAAGGTTTTGTCACTTTATCAGGGGATCTTTGTGGGGAAGGGGTCTATGAGAGTTTAATGCTTAGGTGTTTTATGAGGGATTTGGGTGGCTGGGTGGGGGGACATTTTGTCACTGTTTTTGGACTTTTGTTACTACCTATTTGTGAGGTTTTAGGGGGAGGATGGGTTGTATTGATGTTGGGGTCCACATTTTTTCTTTTATCTGTTTTGACTATTCTGTGAGGGTTGGGGAGGGTGATGCGGGGGTGGAAGGGAGAATACCACCAAAGCTGGCTCTTTTCTGGGAGGAATTGTTGCAATTCTTCCAATGTTTCTCTAGTCCATCATTACCTGTTGCTACCACATCAAGTCTGGTTATAACTTTTGCTCAAGGAATACCAAAGGGTGCCCAATCTCCTGTCAAAAGAGCTAAGATTCTGCTCCATTTAAATAAACTACAGGTAGACATGGCCTTTCTGCAGGAGACCCACCTGCTCCTATCCCAGGTTCTCCTTTTAGGTGATCATGGTTTGGGCAGGCTTTTGGGGCAGGCTCTGACTCCTGCAAGAAGGAGTCTCTATCCTGATAGCCAGGAGAATCCCTTCCACCTTCTGCAAGAAGTAACGGATCCTTTGGGTCATTATCTTCTTCTTCATGCCTTGCTTGGCCATTTAGAAGTGATATTGGGATCTATTTATGGTCCTAATAAGGATGATCCTCATTTTTTCACCTCTTTGGTGTCCTTATTAGCTCCTGGAGTTCTCTTCGATTATTTTTGGGGGAGATCAGAACCTGGTGCAGTGTAATGAGCTAGATTGGTTAGGTTGGGCTTAACAAGCTCTTTCAGCTGGACAACTGGCTCTTTGAGAATTCATGGACTCCTTGGGTCTGGTGGACTTGTGGAGAGTCTTGTTCCCAGATCACCGGAAATACTCCTTTTTCTCCCTACCCCATAACTCATTCCCCAGACTTGATTATTTTTTCATTGGTGCTGAACACCTTCCTGGGGTTATCTCTTCCCACTATTTCACCAAAGTTATATCAGACCACTACCCTATACTTCTGCAACTTAACCTTTCCCCTTCATTAGAAAGGGATAAGGTGTGGTGATTTAATAATCAAGTACTCAAATCTGAAGACTTCAGGAAATGCATCCAATCTTTTGTTGAAGCCTTTATGGTAACTAATCTTCCCCTATGACAAATCTCAATATATTTTGGGGCTATGAAGTGCTCCCTTTGAGGGAACTGATTTGCTTGGCCGCTAGACATGAAAAGCAACTTATGGCTAAGACCTCCTCCTTGCTGGGTGATATCCGGGCCTTAGAAGGGTGCATTTCACTAACCTTACCCCAGTTAGAGTGGGAACATCTGGAGGACCTCAGATATCAGTATAACATCTTACTGGGTGAGAAGCCAGAGCATTTATTGTTGCATTCCAAGGTGAAATACTTTGATCAGAGGCAGAGGGCCAGGAAGCTATTGGCTCTCCGGTTACATTCTCAGATTGTGGATAGGACTGTTTCTTCCATCCACTCTGCTTCTGGCCAGCTTCTTAACTCACCATGGGGTATAGTCACTACATTTAAAGCCTTTTATCAACAGTTATATGCTTTGCCTTCCTCTCCTTTTTCCTCTTGATTCACTTGCGGCCTTCATTCAAGATATATCCCTTCCCCAACTGACTGACCCTTCTGTGGCCATTTTGCAAGCTCCTCTAACATATACTGAAATCTTGCAAGCTACAGACTCCCTAGCTTCAGACAAATCTCCCAACCCAGATGGGTATTCCACTAACTTTACAAGGCTTTTAAAGTCAATTGGCCCCTATACTTTTAGACACTTACTATTGTATCTTTATAGCAGGATTGCTGGATATTTCGTTAACTAAGGCTGCTAAAGTTGTGTTACATAAACCTGCCCATGATCCCTTGTTGGTCAACAATTACAGGCTATCCCTCATCAACTTGGATTTTAAAATCCTAGCTAAGGTATTAGCCTGTAGATTGGAGCATTGTGGGACTCTCTTTTGAGTAAAGAGCAAGTAGGGTTTGTGAAAGGTAGACTCTCGGCAGACCATCTCACAGGTAGTTTCCTACCTTATCTCTGCATCCAGGGATTCCCCTACCCCTGCAGCCTTGGTGTCCCTGGATGCGGAAAAGGCTTTCAATGGAGTGTCATGGGATTATTTGTTTGCTTTGTTGCCTAAATATCGTATCCCTCAGGAGTATATAAAATGGATCAGGGTACTTTACTCTTCCCCTGTTGGCTCGAATACTTTGTAACAGCGTCCTTACTACCCCGTTTGCCCTTCAGCAAGGCACCAGGCAGGGGTGTCCACTTGCTCCCTATCTCTTCAATCTCTTCCTGGAACCACTAATCCATAAGCTGAACAGTTCCCCGCAGGTCCATGGTGTTGCAATAGGTCCCCAAGAGCATAAATTATCGGTGTGTGCCGATGATATCTTGTTGCATGTTTCCTCTCCTGCTACATCCTTGCCTGCTGCCCTGTATATTATTTCTCAGTTTGGAATTATCTGTAACTATAAGTTAAATTTAACCAAAACTGAGGTAATGCCACTTAACGGTTTTACTCTAAAAGTGGATGTTGAATGTCTTGGATTAGTCTGGGTCAGGGACAAGTTGAAATATCTAGGGATTTTCCTCTGTACATCGCTTAACAAAAATAAAAAAGTTAACCTTGATTCCACTTTGACCCATATTAAATTAGAGTTGGACTGTTGGTCCCTGTTATCTGTTTCATTGTGGAGCTGTTTAAATATCCTAAAAATTAATACACTAGCCTGGTTACTATATCCCCTGCAGATGTGTAATTTTGCGGTGCCTCAGTCATGGTTTAATCAAGTTCACAGGCTTTTCACCTCTTTTCTGTGGCGGGGGTAAGGTGGTTCCTTGGGCCCTGTCTAAACTAATGTATACTAAGCAGGACAGGGGCTTACAGGTTCCCAGCCTCTTTTTGTACTATCTGGCAGTGCACTGTAACAGGCTTCCTTATTGGCTTGGATCATCCGAGGAAGACCTCCCAGGGTCCTATTCCCATTCTGGGTGGATATAGAATGATCTCTGTGTTCTAGTATTGCCCTAGATATTCAATCACTTCTGTACCTTCCCAGGAAAAAACTCCCTCACTCATTGTGTGGCACTCCATTGGAAGCACCCCTCCAAGATCATCTACAGCTATGCTCTGCAATAAAAAATCCAGCCATATAAAGACATATCCCAACCTTTGTTTGGAAATCCAAACTTTTGAATAGTTGGGCGGATGCTTTCTGAATGGTTTTGGCCTAATATGGTGTAGATATAATAGCAGACTTGGTTCGCATCCCAAAACTGCTCTCCTTTTAGGAGGCAAGGGCATATACCATTGGCCATCAGACTATTGCTTTCGATATTTTCAGGTCTCACATATGCTTTTTCAATTGTTCAGTACTAGCCTATGACATAGCCCCTTTGGGAATTTTGTTTTTTTGGTTAAGTCTGCTCCCATGTCCCACTATATATCATATTAGTATCAATCCCTGAGGGATTATCTGACTCATGAAGAAGGTCCCAGGTTTTATTATTGGGATCAAGCCCTCCCACCAATAATTCCACCAGAACTGGCCTGAGATATGGAAACATTTATAGAAGTCCATCAAATGGGATAGATACCAGTTTATGCAATTCCAGATATTACATAGCCTGTATTACATGTTAATTAAATTACATAGGATGGGTAGGTTACCCACTGACACCTGTTCCAGGTATGGTAAGGAACCAGGTTCCTTGTTCCATATCCTCTGGTCTTGTGAAACAGTGGTTCCCTTTTGGAGGTCAATCCAAACACATTTAGACCATTGCTTGGGCTATCTGAGGCTTTTTGTCCAGAAATATGCCTCTTGGGGAATATGCTGGTACGTTAATTGATAACAGAGGCCACATATGGCTCTGATTTCAGCCCATGCTAAAAACGTTATCCTTTGACACTGTCTGGATCAGAGCTCTCCTCAGTTTCTTGAATGGTATAGGGAGGTGCTGTTTGCTCTACAAGCATAACATCTTATAGCCAATATGATGGGCAAAGCTCATAAATACAAACACATCTGGGAACCCTTGTATCTCTTATTAACTGTCTGACTATGAGATCCCATCTACTGGTAAGGGTCCCCTCAAGTGATATCGCAGGTTAACCTGTTTGGGTTCTCTTCCATGGGTATCTCCAGTGGTCCAATCGGGTTTACTTCAGGTGGTGATGAGGGGTTGCAGGGGTGGTTGGGGGGGCTGGGCAAGGGAGTTTATATACATATAAAGGTTCTTTATTCCAGAGTTGTTATTGTTTCTCTTTTCAGAATTGTGTCTCTGGATTGGTACATTTCATACAATTATTGTCATGCCATGTTTACTCTTTAATAAAGTTTATTCAATTTGAAAAAAAGAGTGGGAGGGCCACTGCACTACCAGGGATTCAGGCAGAATTTATTGTATTACACAGATCAGGGATTGGACGGGGGGACCACCAGCACATTGACAACAGGTTAACTCTCCCAGAGTAGAATGTTCTAATTTCCCTTTTACCAGCCCTGGCTGGTCTAAGGGTACTTAGAATTTCCACATCTGCCACATGCCCCCTAGTACCAAACTGCAGCCCATTTCTGGGTGCATGGGTGGTGTAAGCCCCAGTTGGGGCAGGCAGCCTGCAGTTGACACAGGTTGCCATTGAGAATCACTTCCGGAGCATCATTTGGTGCAAAGGGTACTCTGCACCATTCTTTGTGGGGCAAGTACTTCGCACCCTGCTGGGAGCTTTGTGAATCAGTCCCATGGTCTCCAGAACTGTACACGAGTACTCTAGGTAGGGTCTTACCAGAGATCTATACAGAGTAACACCACCCTCCTTCTTCTGCTTGTGATACACCTCCTATGCACCTCAGCATCCATTAGCTCTCCAACTGCCATGCTGCACTGCCTAGCCACCTTTAGATCATCCAAATGTGATTACCCAGGTCTTATTCCTGCTTGGTGGCTGTCAATAACACTCCACCATTTTGTACTCTGCCCCATGGTCTCTGTGCCTAAGTGCATTATTTTGTACTTTTTACATTGAAACCCAGCTGCCATATCTTTGACCACTCCTCTAGTCTTTGCAGGACTCTGCTCATCCTTTCCACTACCCTGGAGTGTCCACCCTATAGCAGATTTGATGTCATCCACAAAGAGGCAGACCTTGCCTTCCAGTTCCTCTGCAATGTCATTTATAAAGACATCAAAGAGAAATGGTCCCAGCACTGATCCTTGAGGTATCCCACTGGTCACTCTCCATCCTCGGGTAGAACTCCATTACCACCATCCTCTGTCACGTATCCTCTAACCAATTTCTTACTCAGTTTACCACCTTTGAACCCACTAAGCTACCCAACTTGCTTACAAGTCTCCTATGTGGAACAGTGTTGAAAGCCTTATGGAAATAAGTAGGCCACGTCCACCACTCCACCCTGATCTAACTCCTTTGTCACCCAGTCAAGAAAATATATGAGATTCATTTGACATGAACCTCCCCCCCCCCGCCCCCGCCCAACACACAGCTGGGTGAAACAGTGCTGCCTTGGCTCTTGTAACCCGCAGGATTCAAGATATTCCACAATCTTTTTCTTCAGTAGTGATTCCATTAATTTTCCCACAACCAATGTCAGGCTAACTGGCCTATAATTGCCAGTCTCCTCCCCTGCTACCACTTGTGTGTAGTGGGACTACATTCACCCTCCTCCAGTCCTCCGGAACGACTCCTGTTTCCAATAAGCTGTTAAAGAGGACTGTTGGAAGTGCAACTAGTATTTCCCTGAGCTCCCTCAGTACCCTTGGATGCACCCCATCTGATCCCATTGCTTTGTCCACCTTCAGATTAGTGACTCCCTTTGGGACTCTATCCTCCAGAAAAGGACTAGTGTCCACCTCCCTCCAAAGCTTCTCTTACTTTCTTGTGGCCCCTCCCTATCTCCTTCTTCTGTGAACACTGAACAAAAGTATTTGTTTAGAATGTCTGCCTTTTATTGGTTCCCCTCTGTACAGTATCCCCTTCCCTTTTTAACCTTACAATCCCACCCATGGTCTTCCTCTTTTCACTTATGTACCTAAAAAATGCCTTGTCCATTTTTGTTACCTCCTGGGCTATTTCTCTTCAGTTTGCACCTTTGTACTCCTTACTGCTTTTCTTGCTTCCCTGTTTCCCCCGATAAATATCCCTATCCTTCTCCCTCTGCATCTCCTTATATCTTCAGAATGCTACCTTTTTTGCCTTTACCTTTTCAGCCATCTCTTTCAAGAACCATAGCGGTCTCCTTTTCCTCTTGCTTTTGCTCACTTGTTTGACACAGAGGTTTGGAATTCTAATTACTGTAATCTAGGCTCTTAATGTGGTCACTGATTTTGACTATAGCCAACCATATTTCCTGGAAGCATACCAAGTTTATTTGGGGTAAAGGGTGATATCATTATAACATGAAACTCATAGGTCTTTTTTAAGGAGAGAGCAATTATCCTTTTTTTTGGCTAAAGATGGAAACATTTTTGGATTCTGCAGCTCCATCTAAATGGAACACTGAAGAAAGTCCCTGACTTATCAAAGTTTTATTTAGACCTGAGAACCAGGATGGGGCATGTTTTACTTCCCTTCCATGGGTATTTAGTATCCACCATTGCCAGGAGTTTTACAAAATATAACACATTTCTAGGGATTTCACCTTTGATCAACTGCATTTCAGTTTCTGCACTACAAGTGCTCCTTGTGCAAAATGTAATATGATATGCATGTGACATCAGTTATTTCTACAGAAACAAAGTGTAATGTCACAAGCAGGACAACATGACCTCATTCCTGACATAAGACTCAGACGTAAGTGAACTGTGAGGACAGAGATCCAGTTTCCATTAAGATGTCTTTACTAATAAAATAAAAGGATTTGAAAATCAGATTTTTAGAGAAACAGGGCTGAATCTTTATAGAATTGTGTCATTATGTTGAGGTTCATGTTGATGCAGATACACTAAATGCTCCATGACTGTTAGGCCACCAAAAGATAATCTAACTTCTCAACATGATCATTGCAAACTGTGCTCAAAAATTATGCATGCACTAAAATTCTGATGCACGCATCACATTTTGCTACAAAGTGTGTAAGTGTGGGAAGGAGTGAGTGCAGAAAAAAAACACAGCAACCAAATTATGGTACAAGGTGCAAGAGTGCATCATTTTATTCATACAAAAAAATTTAAAAAAGCATGAATTTTTATCTAGCACCATTGTCAAGACAGTCTTTAGAATAGAATTTCTTCATTAGGTGGCTAGAATCACATGACATTTAGTCTTTTAAGTTCTTCAAGTACAGTTCAAGAGCAATCAACACTGGCTGCAGCTAATGTAAGTCCTGCAATTACATTTACAAACACCAGGGTGAGTTTTGCTGAGGATGTTCAGCAAAGTAAACACAGAAACTGAGTGTTCACCTCCTCCCCTCTCTCAAGGTTGAATAATAACTGAACTGATCTGCCTTACCCACCAGGGCCTTTTTATATTCTACCTCTGCAACATCTGCAACAGGGTTGATACACAAGGAGGCATGGAAAGGATGAGAAGGGACTTGGCAAGGTTGGAGGAATGGTCAGAAGTATGGCAGCTTGATTCAATGCAAAGAAGTGCAAATGCACCTGGCAAACAAAAACCAGGGGAAAATTACACAATGGGGGAGGTAGTAACAACGACAAAAAATGGAAAGGGACCTGAGGTAATCATAACAGATGACCTTAAGGTTGGCAAGCAATGTGAGAAGGTGGTAAGGAGGGCTGGGGGGATACTGGGTTGTATAGGGAGAGGTATCACCAGCAGAAAACAGGAAGTTATTATCCCCCTGTACAGACAGTTGGTGAGACCCCATCTGGAGTACTGCGTCCAGTTCTGGAGACCCCATCTCCACAAGAACATAGACAGGATGGAGGCAGTTCAGAGGAGGGCAACTAAAATGGTGCAGGGTCTGCAAGAGAAGCCATACAAGGAGAGACTAAAGGAGCTTAATATGTATACCCTTGGTATAAGGTGAAAAGAAAAAGTAGATAAACATGTGGGGAGTAGTGCAATGTAATGACTGTAGGGCAGCAGTCTTCTGGGAGTCTTTCTGGAGGCTGAGATGCTGCCCTATTTGCAGACAACTCTCTGTCCTGAGGGAGGAAGCTGCCCGTCTTCAGGCCACACTGGACAGTAGTAAGGGAACCTTCCCCCAGGCCACACTGGATAGAAGGAAGGGAACCTCCCCCATCCAGGGAGCACCAGAGCCACCACCACTACCTCCAGAGGATCCAGAAGAAAGCACAGTAGTTAGGACCACAGTGGACTCAGGAGATGAGATAGTAGAACAAGACACACCCAGTCAGTTGTTAAACTCCACAATCCCCACCATTCAAAAACACCACTCCCCAAATACACCGAAATCCAAAGCACAAAACAACTACTCCACAAAAACCCACAAGAAAAACAAAACACCACAAGAAAAAACACTCCCTAACAAAACTCAGCCATAAAATAAAACACAAAACAAAAAAAACAAGACCTACCTAGCCCTTCAGGGCATTGGCTACTCATCTCCAAAGGTAAAGGCGGCACCTACCGTCTTCTGTCCAGCCACTTAGGCCCCTTGGAATCATCTCCAATACCTTGCACCTCCACCCAGCCCCTGCAGACTGACACCTCCCATGCCTGTCTGGTACAGCCTCTCTCCTTTCAGCTTAACTTCACTAATGCCTCTGGTGCCTGCTCGATAAAGCATCTCTCCTTCCAGCATACTTTCACTAATGCCTTTTGCCACCACTAGGCCCCTGCGGAGCCTGGCAGCACTCGGGTACCTCCTCCTTTGCCCGGCAGGCCCTACTTGGCAAACGTCACCTTCGAATGCCTGGCTGTCTCTCCTTCCAGCTGGCGTGCTGCGCGCCTCTTGTGCCTGTCAGGTTCTGCTTCTGGGGCATTGGCAGCACGCCGCCCACAAAGGTCAAGGTGGCAGCTACTGTCTTCCAGTCCAGTAACTTAGGCCCCTTGGAATCATCTCCAATGTCTCGGCCTCCGCTCGGACCTGCAAGCTGGCGCCTGCCATGCCTGCCTGGTAAAGCCTCTCTCCTTCCGGCTTAGTTTCACTAATGCCTCCCGTGCCTGCTCGATAAAGCATATCTCCCTCCAGCTTACTTTCACTAGTGCCTCCTGCCACATCTCTAGGCCCCTGTGCAGCCTGGCAGCACTCGACTAACTCTGCCTATGTCCGCAAGGCCCCTGCTCGGCAAAAGTCTCCTATGCCTGCCTGGCTATCTCTCCTTCCAGCTTTCCTCCACTAACACTTCTTGCACCTGCCAGGCACCTGCTTCAGGGGCATTGGCTACCCATCGCCCACAAGCTAAAGGTGGCACCTACCGTCTTCAGTCCTGCCATGTAGGCCCGTTGGAATCTTCTCCAATGCCTTGCGCCTCCCCAGCCCCTGCAGGCTAACGCCACCCACACCTGCCTGGTAGAGCCTCTCTCCTTCCAGCTTAGTTTCGCTAATGCTTCCGGTGCCTGCTTGATAAAGCATCTCTCCTTCCAGCTTACTTTCACAAATGCCTTTTGCCACCACTAGGCCCCTGCAGAGCCTGGCTGCACTGGGTACCTCCCCCTTAGCCCGCCAGGCCCCTGCTGGGCAAACGTCTCCCACGCCTGCCTGGCTATCTCTCCTTATAGCATTCTTCCACAATGCCCCTCTTGCACCTGCCAGGACCCTGCTTCAGGGGCATTGGCTGCCATCGTGCCCAAGGTAAGGGCGCTTACTGTCTTCTTTCCAGCCACTTAGGCCTTGAGATCATCTCCAATACCTCCATCTCCTCTGGCCCTGCAGGCCTAACCCTCCATGCCTGCCTGATAAAAGCCTCTCTCCTTCCAGCTTAGTTTCACTAATGCCTCCGGTGCCTGCTCGATAAAGCATCTCTCCTTCTAGCTTACTTTCCAGTAATGCCTGCCACCCTCTTGGCCCCTGTGCAGCCTGGCAGCACTTTCGGCCCTAACTCCGTCTTGGCCCGACTAGCCCCTGCTCAGGAAACGTCTCCCATGCCTGCCTGGTTATCTCTCTTTCCAGCTTTATTCCACTATCGCCTCTTGCACCTGCCAGGGCTCTGTTTCAGGGGCATTGGCTACTCATCGCCGCATGGTAAAGGTGGCACCTACCATTTTCAGTCCAGCCAGTTAGGCCCCTTGGAATCATCTCCAATGTCTCGTGTATCTGTCCGGCCCCTGCGAGTTGACGCCTCCCATGCCTGCCTGGCAAATCCTCTCTCCTTCCAGCTTACTTTCACTAATGCCTTTTGCCGCCACTAGTCGGGTACCTCCTCCTTTGTCCGACAGGCCCCTGCTTGGCAGATGTCTCCCTCGCCTGCCAGGCTGTCTCTCCTTCGCTTTCTTCGCTCGCGCCTCTTCCAGCGCACTGCCTGGGTTTCTGCTTCAGGGGCATTTGCAGCCTGTAGCGCCGCAAAGTTAAAGATGGCACCTACCATCTTCAGTCCAGCCACTTAGGCCCTTGGAATCATCTCCAGCGTCTCGCACCTCTGCCCAGCCTCTGTCTCCATGTCTGCCTGTTTGTCTCTCCTTCCAGCTACATCTGCTAATGCATCTTGCACTTGCCAGGGCTCTGCTTCAGGGCATTGGCAGCTGCTCCTTACACAAGGTAAAGTGGCACCTACCCGTCTTCAGTCCAGCCACAAATGCCGTTGGAATCATCTCTCTAATGCTCAGCGGCTCCACGAGAACCTGCAGGCGTGGCCTTGCAAATCTGGTAAAGCCTCTCTCCTTCCAGGTTAGTTTAGCTAATGCCTCCAGTGCCTGCATGATAAAGCATCTCTCCTTCAAGCTTACCTTTCACTAGCGCCTTTTTAGCATACCGACCCCTGCTTCAAGGGCATTGGCTACTCATCGCCTGCAAGGTAAGCGGCACCTACCATTTTTCTGTCCAGCTACTTAGGCACCTTGGAATCATCAACAATGCCTGCGCCTCCGCCCAACCCCTACAGGCGGCGCCTCTCCATGCCTGCCTGGTAAAGCCTCTTCCTCCATAAGCCAGTTTCAGCTAATGCCTCCCTTGCCTGCTTGATAAAAGCTTCTCTCCTTCACGTTTCTTTCACTAACGCCTAGTGCCACCTCTGGGCCCTGTGCAGCCTGAGGCACTCGGCTAACTCTGCATTTGCCTGCCAGGCCCCAGCTCAGCAAACTTCTCCCATGTCTGCATGGCTATCTCTCCTTCCAGCTTTCCTCCACTAATGCTTCTAGCACCTGCCAGGCCCCTGCTTCCAGGGGCATTGGCTACCAGCACCCACAAGGTTAAGGCCGGCACCTACTGTGATGCCAATCTCCAGCCGCCAGGCCCTTTGGGAATCATCTCCAATGCCTCGCACCTCAGCCCAGCCCCTGCAGTAGCGCTTCCTATCCCTGCCGGGTTAAGTCCTCTTTCCTTCCAGCTCAGTTTCGCTAGTGCCTCTGGTGCCTGCTCGATAAAGTATCTTCCTTCCAGCTTACTATCTTTAACACCTTTGCCACCACTAGGCCTTCGAGCCTGGCAGTACTCGGGTACCTCCTACTTTGCCCGCCAGGCCCCAGCTAGTAAACGTCTCACGCCTGTAGCTGTCTCTCCTCCAGTTGACATCCGCTAACGCCTTTTCTGCCTGCCAGGGTTCTGCTTCAGGGGCATTATCTACCCATGGCCCAAAAGGTAAAGGTGGCACCTACCATGTTCAGTCCAGGAACTTACGCCCCTTGGAATCATCTCCAATGCCTCGCGACACTGACTGGCCCCTGCGGGGCTGGGTGGAGCAGCTCGTCAACACCTCATGCCTCCGCCCGGCCCATGCAGGCCGATGCCTCCCATGCCTGCCTGGTAAAGCCTCTCTCCTTCCAGCTTAGTTTCACTAATGCCTCCGGAGCCTGCTCGATAAAGCATCTCTCCTTCCAGCATACTTTCACTAACGCTTAGTGCCACCCCTAGGCCCCTGAGGAGCCTGGCAGCACTCGGGTACCTCCTCCTTTGCCCGCCAGGCCCCTCCTTGGTAAACATCACCCACGCCTGCCTGGCTGTCTCTCCTTCCAGCTGACGTCCGCTAACGCCTCTTGCGCCTGCTAGGGTTCTGCTTCTGGGGCATTGGCAACACATTGCCCATAAGGTCAAGGTGGCACCTATCATCTTCAGTCCAGCCACTTAGGCTCCTTGGAATCATCTCCAATGTCTCGCGCCTCCACCCAGAACCTGCAGGCTGACGCCTGCCATGCCTGCCTGGTAAAGCCTCTCTCCTTCTAGCTTAGTTTCACTAATGCCTCCCGTGCCTGCTCGATAAAGCATCTCTCCTTCCAGCTTACTTTCACTAACACCTCCTGTCACCTCTAGGCCCCTGTGCAGCCTGGCAGCACTCGGCTAACTCGTATGTCCGCCAGGCCCCTGCTCGGCAAATGTCTCCCATGCCTGTCTGGCTATCTCTCCTTCCAGCTTTCCTCCACTAACAGTTCTTGCACCTGCCAGGCCCCTGCTTCAGGGGCATTGGCTGCTCGCTCTACAAGGTAAAGACTGCACCAACCTTAGTGGCTGGACTGAAGGCGGTAGGTGGCATCTTTAAATGCAGGCGATAGGTTGGCAGGTGTGGAAGACTTTGCCCAGCAGGGGCCAGGCAGGCAAGGAGGAGCATTGAGTGCTGCAAGGCTGCACAGGGGCCTAGAGGTGGCAGGAGGCGTTAGTAAGTAGCAGGAAGGTGAGATGCTTTATCGAGCAGGCACCGGAGGCATTAGTGAAACTAAGCGGGAAGGAGAGAGGTTTTACCAGGCAGGCATGGGAGGTGTCACCCTGCTGCGGCCAGGCGGAGGCGTGGGGCATTGGAGATGATTCCAGTGCCTGCTCAATAAAGCATCTCTCCTTCCAGCTTACTTTCACTAGTGCCTTTCGCCACCACTAGGCCTCTGCGAGCCTGGCTGCACTCGAGTGCCTCCTCCTTTGCCTGCCAGGCCCCTGCTTGGCAAACGTCTCCCACACCTGCCTGGCTATCTCTCCCTCCAGCTGTCTTCCACTAATGCCTCTGGCGCCTGCCAGGCCCTGCTTCAGGGGCATTGGCTATCCATTGCCCGCAAGGTAAAGACGGCACCAACCGTCTTCTGTCCAGCCACTTAGGCCCCTTGGAATCATCTCCAGCACCTCGCGCCTCCGCCCAGCCCCTGCAGACTGATGCCTCCCACGCCTGCCTGATAAAGCCTCTCTCCTTCCAGCTGAGTTTCGCTAGTGCCTCCCATGCCTGCTCGATAAAGCATCTCTCCTTCCAGCTCTCTTTCACTAATGCCTAGTGCCACCTTCCGCAAGGTAAAGATGGCACCTACCATCTTCAGTCCAGCTACTTAGGCCCTTTGAGAATCACCTCCAGTGTCTCGCACTTCCACCCAACCTCTGTCTCTCACGACTGCTTGGTTATCTCTCCTTCCAGCTTACGTCCGCTAATGCCTCTTGTGCATGCCAGGGTTCTGCTTCAGGGGTATTGGCAACCCATCACCCGCAAGGTAAAGGTGGCACTGCCCGTATTCAGTCCAGCCACTTAGGCCCCTTGGAATCATCTCCAATGCCCTACACCTCCGCCTGGCTCCTACAGGACGACGCCTCCCATGTCTGCCTGGTAATGTCTCTCTCCTACCAGTTTAGTTTCACTAATGCATCCGGTGCCTGCTTGATAAAGCATCTCTCCTTCTAGCTTACTTTCACTAATGCCTCCTGCCACCTCTAGGCCCCTGTGCAGCCTGGCACCACTCAGTTAACTCCTCCCTTGCTTCCCAGGCCCCTGCTCGGCAAACGTCTTCCACACCTGCCAACCTATCGCCTGCAAGTTAAAGATGGCACCTACTGTCTTCTGTCCAGCCACTCAGGCCCCTTGGAATCGTCCCCAATGCCTCGCACCTCCGCCTGGCCTCTGCAGGCTGACACCTCCCATGCTTGTCTGGTAAAGCCTCTCTTCTTCCTGCTTAGTTTCGCTAATGCCTCCGGTGCCTGCTCGATAAAGCATCTCTCCTTCCAGCTTACTTTCACTAACACCTTCTGCCACCTCTAGGCCCCTCTGCAGCCTGGCAGCACTCGCCTAACTCCTCCCTTGACTGCCAGGCCTCTGCTCAGCAAACGTCTTCCACACCTTCCAACCTATCACCCGCAAATTAAAGATTTCACCTACCGTCTTCAGTCCAGCCACTTAGGTCCCCTTTGGAATTATCACTAACGCCTCGCGCCTCCGACCGGCCCCAGCAGGCTGACGCTTCCCACGCCTGCCTGGTAAATCCCCTCTCCTTCTAGCTAATTTTCGCTAATGCCTCCAGTGCTGGCTCGATAAAGCATCTCTCCTTCCAGCTTCAGCTTCAGGGGCATGGGCAACCTATCGCCTGCAAGTTAAAGATTGCACCTACCGTCTTCAGTCCGGCCACTTAGGCCCCTTGGAATCATCTCCAACACCTCACGCCTCCGCCCGCCCCTGCTGGCCGATGCCTCCCATGCCTGCCTGGTAATGCCTCACTCCTTTCAGCTTAGTTTCACTAATGTCTCCCGTGCCTGCTCGATAAAGCATTTCTCCTTCCAGCTTACTTTCACTAACACCTTTTGCCACCACTAGGCCTCTGAGAGCCTCGCAGCACTCAGGTACCTCCTCCTTTGCCCACCAGGCCCCTGCTTGGCAAACATCTCCCACGTCTGCCTGGCAATCTCTCCTTATAGCATTCTTCCACTAACGCCTCTTGCGCCTGCCGGGACCCTGCTTCAGGGGCACTGGCTACCCTTCACCAGCACGGTAAAGATGGCACCTACTGTCTTCTGTCCAGCAACTTAGGCCCCTTGGAATCTTCTCCAATACCTAGCATCTCTGCATGGCCCCTGGAAGGCTAACCCTCCCATGCCTGAATGGTAAAGCCTCTCTCCTTCCAGCTTAGTTTCGCTAATGCCTCAGGTGCCTGCTAGATAAAGCATCTCTCCTTCCAGCTTACTTTCAATAATGCCTCCTGCCACCTCTAGGCCCCTTGCAGCATGGCAGCACTCGGCTAACTCCACCATTGCCTGCCAGGCCCCTGCTCGGCAAACGTCTCCCATGCTTGCCTGGCTATCTCTCCTTCCAGCTTTCTTCTACTAATGCCTGTTGCGCCTGCCAGGGTTCTGCTTCAGGGGCATTGGCTACCCATCACCCGCATGGTAAAGGTGGCACTGACCGTCTTCAGTCCAGCCACTTAGGCCCCTTGGAATCATCTCCAATGTCTCTCGCCTCTGCCTGGACCCTGCGGGCCGACACCTCCCACGCCTGCCTGGCAAATCCTTTCTCCTTCAAGCTTATTTTCGCTAATGCCTCCAATGCCTGCTCGATAAAGCATCTCTCCTTCGAGCTTACTTTCACTAACGCCTTTTGCCACCACTAGCCGGGTACCTCCTCCTTTGTCCACCAGGCCCCTGCTAGGCAGATGTCTACCACGCCTGCCAGGCTGTCTCTCCTTCCAGATTTCTTCCACTAACACTTCTTGCGTCTGCCTGGGTTCTGCTTCAGGGGCATTTGCAACCTATCACCCGCAAGTTAAAGATGGCACCTACCATATTCAGTCCAGCCACTTAGGACCCTAGGAATCATCTCCAACATCTAGAACCTCCGCCCAGCCTCTGTCTCCCATGCCTGCCTGTTTGTCTCTCCTTCCAGCTTACATCTGCTAATGCATCTTGCACTTGCCAGGGCTCTGCTTCAGGGGCATTGGCAACACATCGTACACAAGGTAAAGGTGGCACCTACCGTCTTCAGTCCAGCCACTAAGGCCCCTTGGAATCATCTCCAATGTCTCGCGCCTCCTCCCGGCCCCGCCAGCCGATGACTCCCACGCCTGCCAGGTAAAGCCTCTCTCCTTCCAGCTTAGTTTCAATAATGCCTCCGGTGCCTGCTAGATAAAGCATCTCTCCTTCCAGCTTACTTTCACTAATGCCTCCTGCCACCACTAGGCCCCTGCGGAGCCTGGCAGCACACGGGTACCTCCTCCTGAGCCTGCCGGGCCCCTGCTCGTCAAACATCTCCCACACCTGCCAGGCTGTCTCTCCTTCTAGCTGACATCCGCTAATGCCTCTTGTGCCTGCCAGGGTTCTGATTCAGGGCCATTGGCAAAACATCGCCCACAAGGTAAAGGTGGCACCTACCATCTTCAGTCCTGCCATGTAGGCCCCTTGGAATCTTCTCCAGTACCTCGCGCCTCCGCCCGGCCCCTGCAGGCCTTCGCCTCCCACCCCTGCCTGTTAAAGCCTCTCTCCTTCCAGCTTACTTTCAATAATACCTCCGGGACCTGCTTGATGAAGCATCTCTCCTTCCAGCTTATTTTCACTAACGCCTTTTGCCACCACTTGGCCCCTGAGGAGCCTGACTTCACTCAGGTACCTCCTCCTTTGCCCGCCAGGCGACTGCTTGGCAAACATCTCCCACGCCTGCCTAGAAAAGCCTCTCTCCTTCCAGCTTAGTTTCGCTAATGCCTACGGTGTCTGCTCGATAAAGCATCTCTCCTTCCAGCTTACTTTCACTAACGCCTCCTACCACCACAGGCCCCCTGCACAGCCTTACGGCACTCGGCTAACTCCTCCCTTGCCCGCCAGGCCACTGCTCAGCAAACGTTTCCCACACCTGCCTGGCTGTCTCTCCTTCCACCTACCTTCCGCTAACGCCTCTTGCGCTTGCCAGGGCTCTGCTTCAGGGGCATTGGCAACCCATCGCACACAAGGTAAAGGTGGCACCTACCATCTTCAGTTCAGCCACTAAGGCCCCTTGGAATCATCTCCAACGTCTCATGCCTCCTCCCGGCCCCGACGCCTCCCATGCCTGCCTGGTAAAGCCTCCCTCCTCCCAGCTTAGTTTCTCTTATGCCTCCCAAGCCTGCTCGATAAAGCATCTCTCCTTCCAGCTTACTTTCACGAACACCTAGTACTACCTCTAGGCCCCTGTTCAGCTTGGCAGCACTCGGCTAACTCTTCCTTTGCCCGCCAGGCCCCTGCTCGGCAAATGTCTCCCACGCATGCCTGGCAATCTCTCCTTCCAGCTTTCTTCCACTAACGCCTCATACGCCAGCCAGTCCCATGCTTCAGGAGCATTTGCAACCTATCAACTACAAGTTAAAGATGGCACCTACCATCTTTAGTCCAGCCACTTAGGCCCCTTGTAACCATCTCCAATGCCTCACGCCTCCTCCGGGCCCCTGCAGTCCGACCCCCTCCACGCCTGCCTGGTAAAGCCTCTCTCCTTCCACCTTAGTTTTGGTATTGCCTCCGGAGGCTGCTCGATAAAGCATCTCTCCTTATAGCTTACTTTCACTAATGCCTCCTGCCACCAGTAGGCCCTTGCATGGCCTGGCAGCACTCACCTCTATCATCCGAAAGTTAAAGATGGCAACTACCATCTTCAGTCCAGCCACTAAGGCCCCTTGGAACCATCTCCAATGCCTCGCGCCTCCGCCCGGTCCAGCAGGCCGACATCTCCCACACCTTCTTAGCTGATGTCCGCTAATGCCTCTTGCGCCTGCCAGGGTTCTGTTACAAGGGCATTTGCCAGCTATCGTCTGCAAGTTAAAGATGGCACCAACCATCTTCAGTCCAGCCACTTAGGCCCCTTGTAACAATCTCCAATGCCTCATGCCTCTGCCCGGCCCCTGCAGGCCGACGTCTCCCACACCTCCTTCCAGATGATGTCCGCTAATGCCTCTTGCGCCTGCCGGGGTTCTGTTTCAAGGGGATTTGCAAGATATCGTCAGCAAGTTAAAGATGGCACCTACCATCTTCAGTCCAGCCACTTAGGCCCCTTGAAAACCCTCTCCAACTTCTCGCGCCTACGCCCAGCCCCTGCAGGCCGACGTCTCCCACACCTCCTCCCAGCTGATGTCTGCTAACGCCTCTTGCGCCTGCCAGGGTTCTGTTTCAAGGGCATTTGCAAGCTATCATCAGCAAGTTAAAGATGGCACCTACCATCTTCAGTCCAGCCTCTTAGGCCCCTTGGAACCATCTCCAATGCCTCGCGCCTCCTCCGGCCCCCGCGAACCAACCCACCGCCTGCCTGGTAAAGCCTCTCTCCTTCCATCTTAGTTTATCGCTTAATGCTCCGGTGCCTGCTCGATAAAGCACCTCTCCTTCCAACTACTTTCACTAATGCCTCCTGCCACCAGTAGGCTCTTGCATAGCCTGGCAGCACTCGCCTCTATCATCTGCAGTTAAAGATGGCATCTACTGCTCATACACAGCCACAGGCCCCTGTAACCATCTCAATGCCTCACAGACCTCCTCCTGGCCCCAGAGGGCGACCCCCTCCACGCCTGCCTGGTAAAGCCTCTCTCCTTCCACCTGGTTTCGCTTATTGCCTCCGGTGCCTGCTCAATAAAGCATCTCTCCTTCCAGTTACTTTCACTAATGCTTCCTGCTACCAGTAGCGCTCAGTAGTTTGGCAGCACTCACCTCTATCGCCTGCAGTTAAGATGACACCTACCATCTTTAGTCCAGCCACTTAGGCCCCTTGTAACCATCTCCAATGCCTCGTGCCTCCTCCTGGCCCCCGCGGGCCGACCCCTCACATGCCTGCCTGATAAAGCCTCCCTCCTTCCACCTTAGTTTCGCTATTGCCTCCAGTGCCTGCTCGATAAATCATCTCTCCTTCCAGCACACTTTCACTAATGCCTCCTGCCACCAGAAGGACCTTGCATAGCCTGGCAGCATACGCCTCTATCGTCCGCAAGTTAAAGATGGCACCTACCATCTTCAATCCAGCCACTTAGGCCCTTGGAACCATCTCAGCGCCTCAGACCACCGCCCAGCAAATGCAGGCCGAACGCCTCCCACACCTCCTTCCAGATGATGTCCTAATGCACTCTCTTGCTGCGCCTGCCGGTTCTGTTTCAAGGGCATTTGCAACTTATCATCAGCAATTAAAGATGGCACCTACCATCTTCAGTCCAGCCACTTAGGCCCCCTTTGAAAACCATCTCCACATCTCGCGCCTACGCCCAGCCCCTGCAGGCCGACGTCTCCCACACCTCCTCCCAGCTGATGTCTGCTAACGCCTCTTGCGCCTGCCAGGGTTCTGTTTCAAGGGCATTTCCATGCTATCGTCAGCAAGTTAAAGATGGCACCTACCATCTTCAGTCCAGCCACTTAGGCCCCTTGGAACCATCTCCAATGCCTCGCGCCTCCGCCTGGTCCCTGCAGGCCGACATCTCCCACAGCTCCTTTGGGTGATGTCCGCTGCGCTCTTCGCCTGCCTGAGTTCTGTTTCAAGGCATTTGCAACTATCATCAGCAAATTAAAGATGGCACCTACCATCTTTAGTCCAGCCACTTAGGCCTCTTGGAACCAACTCCAATGCCTCGCGCCTCCTCCAGGCCCCTGCAGGCTGACACCTCCCACACCTGCCTGGCAAAGCCAGTCTCCTTCCACCTTAGTTTCCCTGTTGCCTCTGGTGCCTGCTCAATAAAGCATCTCTCCTACCAGCTGACTTTCACTAATGCCTCCTGCCACCAGTAGACCCTTGCGTAGCCTGGAAGCACTCGCCTCTATCGTCCGCAAGTTAACGATGGCACTTATCGTCTTCAGTCCAGCCACTTAGGCCCCTTGTAACCATCTCCAACATTACAGCCTCCTCCTGGCCCCAGAGTCAACTCCTCTACTTATAGCAGTAAAAGCCTCTCTCCTTCCACCTTAGTTTTCACTATTGCCTCCAGAATTTTCTTTCGATAAAGCATCTCTCCTTCCAGCATACCTTCACTAATGCCTCCACCTGCCACCAGTAGGCTCTAAGCGTAGCCTGGCAGCACTCGCCTCTATCGTCCGCCAAGTTAAAGGTGGCGCGTGCGTCTCACAGGAATCCACTGTGGCCCCCTTGTAACCATCTCCGAGCCTCCTTGCCTCCTCACGACCCAAGGCAGCCGATGCCTCCAACGCCTGCATGGTAAAGCCTCTCTCCTTCCAGCTTAGTTTCGCTAATGCCTCCGGTGCCTACTGAATAAAGCATCTCTCCTTCCAGTTTACTTTCACTACTGCCTCCTGCCACCAGTAGGCCCTTGCATAGCCAGGCAGCACTCACCTCTATCGTCCGTAAGTTAAAGACGTCACCTTCCATCTTCAGTCTTGCCACTTAGACCCTTTGTAACCATCTCCATGCCTCGCACCTCCTCCAGGCCCCGGTAGATGATGCCTCCACGCCTGCATGGTAAAGCCTCTCTCCTTCCAGCTTAGTTTCGCTAATGCCTCCGGTGCCTGCTCAAAAAAAGCATCTCTCCTTGCAGCTTCCTTTCACTAATGCCTCCTGCCACCAGTAGTCCCCTGCGTAGCCTGGCAGCACTCGCCTCTATTGTCCGCAAGTTAAAGATGGCACCTACTATCTTCAGTCCAGCCACTTAAGCCCCTTGTACACATCTACAACGTCTCGCGCCTCTGCCCAGCTTCTGCGGACCGACGCCTCCCACACCTGCCTGGTAATGACTCACTCCTTCCAGCTTAGTTTCACTAATGGCTCCAGTGCCTGCTCAATAATTCATCTCTCCTTCCAGTTTACTTTCACTACTGCCTCCTTCCACCAGTAGGCCATTGCGTAGCCTGGCAGCACTCGCCTCTATCGTCCGCAAGTTAAAGATGGCACCTTCCGTCTTCAGCGCAGCCAGCTAGGCCCCTCGTAACCATCTCCAACACCTCGCGCCTCCACCCAGCCCCCGCGGGCAGATGCCTCCCACACCTGCATGGTAAGACCTCTCTCCTTCCACCATAGTTTCGCTATTGCCTCCGGTGTCTGCTTGATAAGCATCTCTCCTTCCACCTTACTTTCACTAATGCCTCCTGCTTCCAGTAGGCACTTGCGTAGTCTGGCAGCACTCACCTCTGTCATCCGCAAGTTAAAGATGGCACCTACCATCTTCAGCCCAGCCACTTAGGCCTCTTGGAACCATCCCCAATGCCTCGCGCCTCCACCTGGCCCCTGCAGGCCGACGTCTCCCACACCCCCTTCCGGGTGATGTCCTCTAATGCCTCTTGCGCCTGCCAGGGTTCTGTTTCAAGGGCATTTGGAAGCTATCATCAGCAAGTTAAAGATGGCACCTACCATCTTCAGTCCAGCCACTTAGGGCCCTTGGAACCATCTTCAATGCCTCACGCCTCCTCCTGGTCCCCGCGGGCCAACCCCTCCCACGCCTGCCTGGTAAAGCCTCTCTCCTTCCACCTTAGTTTCGCTATTGCCTCCGGTGCCTGCTCGGTAAAGCATCTCTCCTTCCAGCTTACTTTCACTAATGCCTCCTGCGACCAGTAGGCCCTTGCGTAGCCTGGCAGCACTCGCCTGTATCGTCAGCAAGTTAAAGATGGCACCTACCATCTTTAGTCCAGCCACTTAGGCCCAATGGAACCATCTCCAACACCTCGCCTCTCTGCCTGGCCCCTGCAGGCCGACGTCTCCCACACCTCCTTCCAGCTGATGTCCGCTAATGCCTCTTGCGCCTGCCACAGTTCTGTTTCAAGGGCATTTGCAAGCTATCGTCAGCAAGTGAAACATGGCACCTACCATCTTCAGTCCTGCCACTTAGGCCCCTTGTAACCATCTCCAATGCCTCGCACCTCTGCCCGGCCCCTGCAGGCCGACGTCTCCCACACCTCCTTCAGGGAGATGTCCGCTAATGCCTCTTGCGCCTGCCAGGGTTCTGTTTCAAGGGCATTTGCAAGCTATCGTCAGCAAGTTAAAGATGGCACCTACCATCTTCAGTCCAGCCACTTAGGCCCCACGGAACCATCTCCAATGCCTCGCGCCTCCTCCCGGCCCCTGCAGGCCGACGTCTTCCACACCTCCTTCCGGTGATGTCCGCTAACGTCTCTTGCTCCTGCCAGGGTTCTCTTTCAAGGGCATTTGCAAGCTATCGTCAGCAAGTTAAAGATGGCACCTATCATCTTCAGTCCAGCCACTTAGGCCCCTTGTAACCATCTCCAACGCCTAGAGCCTCCTCCTGGCCCCCGCGGGTTGACCCCTCCTACACCTGCCTGGAAAAGCCTCTCTCCTTCCACCTTAGTTTCACTGTTGCCTCTGGTGTCTGCTCGATAAAGCATCTCTCCTTCCAGTTTACTTTCACTACTGCCTCCTGCCACCAGTAGGCCCTTCCATGGCCAGGCAGCACTCGCCTCTATCATCTGCAAGTTAAAGACTGCACCTTCCATCTTCAGTCTTGCCACTTAAGCCCATTGTAACCATCTCCAATTCCTCGCGCCTCCTCCGGACCCCCGCGGGCAAATGCCTCCCAAGCCTGCATGGTAAAGACTCTCTCCTTCCAGCTTAGTTTTGCTAGTGCCTCCGGTGCCTGCTCGATAAAGCATCTCTCCTTGCAGCTTCCTTTCACTAATGCCTCCTGCCACCAGTAGTCCCCTGCATAGCCTGGCAGCACTCGCCTAATTGTCCGCAAGTTAAAGATGGCACCTACTATCTTCAGTCCAGCCACTTAGGCCCCTTGTACATATCTCCAACGCCTCGCACCTCCGCCCAGCTTCAGAGGACCGACGCCTCCCACATCTGCCTGGTAATGACTCACTCCTTCCAGCTTAGTTTCGCTAATGGCTCCGGTGCCTGCTCAATAAAGCATCTCTCCTTCCAGTTTACTTTCACTACTGCCTCCTGCCACTAGTACGCCATTGCGTAGCCTGGCAGCACTCGCCTCTATCGTCCGCAAGTTAAAGATGGCACCTTCCGTCTTCAGTCCAGCCACTTAGGCCCCTTGTAACCATCTCCAATGCCTCGCGCCTCCGCCCAGCCCCCGTCGGCAGATGCCTCCATGCCTGCATGGTGAAGCCCTTTCTCCTTCCACCTTAGTTTGCCATTGCCTCTTGGTGCCTGTTCGATAAAGCATCTCTCCTTCCACCTTACTTTCACTAATGCCTTCTGCTTCCAGTAGGCACTTGTGTAGCCTGGCAGCATCTCGCCTCTGTCATCCTGAGTTAAAGATGGCACCTACAGTCTTCAGTCTAACACTTAGGCCCTTGTAACCATCTCCAACGCCTCAGCCCATCCTCCCTCTCTGTGATGACCCCTCCCGCCTGTCCTGGTAAAGCTCTCTCCATCCACCTTAGTTTCGCTTTGCCTCTGGTGCCTGCTCGATAAAGCATCTCCTTTCAGCTTACTTTCACTAATGCCTCCTGCCACCAGTAGGTCCCTTGCTTAGCCTGGCAGCACTCGCCTCTATAGTCTGCAAGTTAAGGATGGCACCGACCATCTTCAGTCCAGCCACTTAGGCCCCTTCTAACCATTTCCAACTCCTTGCCCCTCCTCCTGGCCCCTACGGGCCAACCACTACCACACCTACCTGGTAAAGCCCCTCCCCTTCCACCTTAATTTCGTTATAGCATCTGATGCCTGCTTGATAAAGCATCTCTCCTTCCAGCTTACTTTCACTAATGCCTCCTGCCACCAGTAGGCCCTTGCATAGCCTGGCAGCACTTGCCTCTATAGCTGCAAGTTAAAGATGGCACCTACCATCTTCAGTCCAGCCACTAAGGCCCCTTGGAACCATCTCCAATGCCTCACGCCTCCGTCCGGCCCCTGCAGGCCGACGTCTCCCACACCTCCTTCCAGCTGATCCGCTAACGCCTCCTGCGCCTGCCAAGGTTCTGTTTCAAGGGCATTTGCAAGTTATCATCAGCAAGTTAAAGATGGCACCTACCATCTTCAGTCCAGCCACTTTGGCCCCTTGGGACCATCTCCAACGCCTCACGCCTCCACTCGGCCCCCGCGGGTAAGATGCCTCCCTCGCCAGCATGGTAACGCCTCTCTCCTTCCACCTTAGCTTCGCTAGTGCCTCTGGTGCCTGCTCAATAAAGCATATCTCCTGCCACCTTACTTTCACTTATGCCTCCTGCTACCAGTGGGCACTAGTGTAGCCTGGCAGCACTAGCCTCTGTCGTCTGCAAGTTAAAGATGGCACCTATCGTCTTCAGTCTAGCCACTTAGGCCCCTTGTAACCATCCTCCAATGCCTCACCCTGCTCCTGGTCCTGGGTCAGACCCTCCCACGCCTGCCTGGTAAAGCCTCTCTCCTTCCACCTTAATTTCGCTATTGCCTCTGGTGCCTGCTCGATAAAGCATCTCTCCTCCCAGCTTACTTTCACTAATGCCTCCAGCCACCAGTAGGTCCTTGCGTAGCCTGGCAGCACTCGCCTCTATCGTCCGCAAGTTAAAAATGGCACCCACCTGCCGCCAGTCCAGCTACTTAGGCCTGTTGTAAATTCATCTCCAATGTCTGCAGCTCTCCTCCTGGCCCCAACGGGCTGACCTTAACCCATGCCTGCCTGGTGGACAGCCCTTTCTCCACCACCTTAGTTTCGCTTATTGCCTCTGGTGCCTACCTAAAAGCATCTCTCCTTCCAGTTTACTTTCAATAATGTCTCCTGCCACCAGTAGGCCCTTGCGTAACCTGGCAGCACTCGCCTCTACCGTCCGCAAGTTAAAGATGGCACCTACAGTCTTCAGTCCAGCCACTTAAGCCCCTTGTAACCATCTCCATTGCCCCCACGCCTCCTCCTGGTCCCCTCAGGGCTGACCCTCCTGGCCTGCCTGTAAAGCCTCTGTCCTTCCACCTTTTGTTTCACTATTACCCGTGCCTGCTCAATAAAGCATCTCTCCTTCCAGCTTACTTTCACTAATGCCTCCTGCCACCATTAGGCCCTTGCGTAGCCAGGCAGCATTCGCCTCTATCGTCCGCAAGGTAAAGATGGCACCTACCATCTTCAGTCCAGCCATTTAGGCCCTTGGAACCATCTCCAACGCCTAGCACCACCGCCCAGCCCCTGCAGGCCAACGTCTCCCACACCTCCTTCCAGATTATGTCCACTAATGCCTCTTGCACCTGCCAGGGTTCTGTTTCAACGGCAGTTTTGCAAAGCTATCATCAGCAAGCTAGCAGATGGCACCTACCATTTTCTTGTCCAGCCACTTAGGCCCCCTGAGACCATCTTCAGTGCCTGTGCCTCCGCCCGGCAACTGCAGGCGGCGTCTCCCACATCTCGCTTCCAGCTGATGTGCGCTAAACACCTCTTCGCCTGCCGGGGTTCTGTTTAAGGGCATTTGCAAGCTTATCGTCAGCAAGTTAAAGATGGCACCTACCATCTTCAGTCCAGCCACTTAGGCCCTTGGAACGACCTCCAACTCCTCATGTTTTCTCCTCCTGGCCCCCCAGGCTTATCGCGCTCACAACACCTCCTTCCAGCTGATGTCCACTCCTCTTGCACCAGCCGGGGTTCTGTTTCAATGGCATTTGCAAGCTGTAGTCAGCAAGTTAAAGATGGCACCTACCATCTTCAGTCCAGCCACTTAGGCCCCTTGGAACCATCTCCAATGTCTCGGGCCTACATCCAGCCCCTGCAGACCGTCTCCCACACCTCCTTCCAGCTGATGTCCGCTAACGCCTCTTGCACATGCCGAGGGTTCTGTTTCAGGGCATTTGCAATATAAATCAGCAAGTTAAGATGGCACCTACTGTCTTCAGTCCAGCCACTTAGGCCCTTGGACGATCTCCAACTCCTCGGCCTCCTCCCAGCCCCGGGGTCACATGCCTCCCAATGCCGCATGGTAAAGCCCTCCTCACTTTATTATTGCTGTATTGCCTCTGGTGCCACTGACAGATATGTCATCTCTCCTTCCAGCTCACTTTCACTAATGCCTCTGCCCACCAGTAGGCCCTTCGTAGCCTGGCTGCACTGTCGCCTCTATCGTCTGCAAGTTAAAGGTAACCTACCATCTTCAGTCCAGCCACATAGGCTCCTTGGAACTATCTCCACACTGCCGCACCTCCGCCCGGCCCCTGAAGTCAGCGTCGCCACTCCTCCTTCCAGCTGATGTCAGCTTAACACCCCCAGTTTGCTAGGTTTCTGTTTCATAAGTATTTGTAAGCTATCGCCAGTGTTGCATTTAAAAAGTCTACCATCTTCAGTCCAGCACTTAAGAGCCTGAACCAGCTCCAATACCCACAAAACCGCCCGGCCCCTGCAGATCGGCGTCTCCCACACCTCATTCGGTGATGTCTGCTAACGTCTCTTGCGCCTGCCAGGGTTCTGTTTCAAGGGCATTTGCAAGCCACTGTCAGCAAGTTAAAGATGACACCTACCATCTTCAGTCCAGCCACTTAGGCCTCTTGGAACCATCTCCAAAAGCTCGCACCTCCTGGACCGGCCCCTGCAGGCTGACGTCTCCCACACCTCCTTCCGGGTGATGTCCGCTAATGCCTCATGCACCTGCCAGGGTTCTGTTTCAAGGGCATTTGAAAGCTATCATCAGCAAGTTAAAGATGGCACCTACCATCTTCAGTCCAGCCACTTAGGCCCCTTGGAACCATCTCCAATGCCTCGCGCCTCCTCCTGGCCCCCGCAGGCCAACCCCTCCCACTGCTGCCTGGTAAAGCCTCTCTCGTTCCACCTTAGTTTCGCTATTGCCTCAGGTACCCTGCCGATAAGCATCTCCTTCCAGCTTACTTTCACTATGTGCCTCCTGCCACCAGTAGGCCCTTAGTAACCTGGCAGCACTCGCCTCTATCAGTCAGCAAGTTAAAGATGGCACTGCCATCTTCAGTCCAACCACTTAGGCCCAATGGTACCATCTGCAACGCCTCCGCCTCAGCCCGAGCCCCTGCAGTCAGAAGTCTCCACACTCCTTCCAGCTGATGTCCATCGCGCCTCTTGCGCCTGCCACAGTTCTGTTTCAAGAGGCATTTGCAAGCTATCGTCAGCAAGTTAAAGATGGCACCTACCATCTTCAGTCCTGCCACTTAGGCCCCTTGGAACCATCTCCAATGCCTCGCGACTCCCCCGACCCCTACAGGCCGACGTCTCCCACACCTCCTTCAGGGAAATGTCCGCTAATGCCTCTTGCGCCAGCCAGGGCTCTGTTTCAAGGGGATTTCCATGCTATCGTCAGCAAGTTAAAGATGGAACCTACCATCTTCAGTCCAGCCAATTAGGCCCCTTGGAACCATCTCCAATGCCTCACGCCTCTACCCGGTCCCTGCAGGCCGACATCTCCCACAGCTCCTTCCGGGTGATGTTCGCTAAAGCCTCTTGCACCTGCCTGAGTTCTGTTTCAAGGGCATAAGCAAGCTATCATCAGCAAGTTAAAGATGGCACCTACCATCTTCAGTCCAGCCACTTAGGCACCTCGGAACCATCTCCAACGTCTCGTGCCTCCGCCCGGCCCCTGCAGGACGACGTCTCCCACTCCTCCTTCCAGCTGATGTCCGCTAACACCTCTTGCGCCTGCCAGGGTTCTGTTTCAAGGGCATTTGCAAACTATCATCAGCAAGTTAAAGATGGCACCTACCATCTTCAGTACAGCTACTTAGGCCTTTAGGAACCATCTCCAATGCCTCGCGCAACCGCCTGGCCCCTGCAGTCCGACGTCTCCCACACCTCCTACCGGGTGATGTCCGCTAACGTCTCTCTTGCTCCTACCAGGGTTCTGTTTCAAGGGCATTTGCAAGCTATCATCAGCAAGTTAACAATGCCACCTATCGTCTGCAGTCCAGCCACTTGGGCCCCCATGTAACCATCTCCACAGTCTAGGTTTCCTCCTCCTGGCCCCCGCGGGCCAACCCCTCCTACGCCTGCCTGGTAAAGCCTCTCTCCTTCCACCTTAGTTTCACTATTGACCCCGGTGCCTACTCGATAAAGCATCTCCTTCCAGCTTACCTTCACTAATGCCTCCTGCCACCAGTAGGCTCTTGCGTAGCCTGGCAGCACTCGCCTCTATTGTCCTGCAAGTTAAAGGTGGCACCCCTGTCTACAGTCCAGGAACCTAGGGCCTTGTAACCATCTCCAACGCATCGTCGCGGCTCCTCCCTGCTCATGAAACCTGATGCCTCCCATGCCTGCATGGTAAAGCCTCTCCTTCCAGCTTAGTTTAGCTAATGCCTCCGGTGCCTGCTCAATAAAGCATCTCTTCTTCCAGTTTACTTTCACTACTGCCTCCTGCCACCAGTAGGCCCTTGCGCATGGCAGCACTCACCTCTATCGTCTGCAAGTTAAAGACGGCACCTTCCGTCTTCAGTCTTGCCACTTAGACCCTTTCCTTTGTAACCATCTCCAATGCCTCGCGCCTCCTCCATGCCCCGTGGGCTGATGACTCCCACGCCTGCATGGTAGAGCCTCTCTCCTTCCAGCTTAGTTTCGATAATGCCTCCGGTGCCTGCTCGATAAAGCTTCTCTCCTTGCAGCTTCCTTTCACTAATGCCTCCTTCCACCAGTACTCCCCTGCATAGCCTGGCAGCACTCGCCTCTATTGTCCGCAAGTTAAAGATGGCCTCTACTATCTTCAGTCCAGCCATTTAGGCCCCTTGTACACATCTCCAATGCCTCGCACCTCTGCCCTGCTTCTGCGGACCGACGCCTCCCACGCCTGCCTGGTAATGACTCACTCCTTCCAGCTTAGTTTCGCTAATGGCTCTGGTGCCAGCTCAATAAAGCATCTCTCTATCCAGTTTACTTTCACTACTGCCTCCTGCCACCAGTAGGCCATTGCATAGCCTGGCAGCACTCGCCACTATTGTCCGCAAGTTAAAGATGGCACCTTGCGTCTTCAGTCCAGCCACTTAGGCCCCTTGGAATCATCTCCAACATCTCGTGCCTTCTCCCAGCCCCTGCATTTTGATGCCTTCCATGCCTGCCTGATAAAGCCTCTCTCCTTCCAGCTTACTTTCACTAATGCCTCCTGCCACCACTAGGCACCTCGCTGCCTGGTATCACTCGGCTAACTCCTCCCTTGCCTGCCAGGCTGCTGCTCGACAAGCGTCTCAATGCCTGCCTGGCTGTCTCTCCTTCCAGCTTCAAATCGCCGCGCTGCCCTCGCCTGCCAGGCCCTGCTTCAGGGGCATTGGCAATCTTTTGCATGCAAGTTAAAGATGGCACCTACCGTCTTCAGTCCAGCCACTTAGCCCCCTTGGAATCATCTCCAAAGTCTTGTACCTCCACCAGACATTTGTGGGCCGACGCCTCCGACACCTGCCTGGTAAAGCCTCTCCCCTTCCAGCTTAGTTTCACTAATGCCTCCTGTCACCACTAGGCCCCTTTGGAGCCTGGCAGCACTAGGCTAACTCCTCCCTTGCCCACCAGGTCTCTGCTCGGCAAACGTCTCCCACACCTGCCTGGCTGTCTCTGCTTCCAGTTTACTTCCGCTAACACTACTTGCGCCTGCCAACCCCTTGCTTCAGGGGCATTGGCAATCTATATCATGCAAGTTAAAGATGGCAGCTACCATCTTCAATCCAGAAACTGAGGCCCCTTGGAATCATCTCCAATGTCTCGTGCCTCAGCCTGGTCCCAGCAGGCCGACGCCTCCCATGCCTGCCTGGTAAAGTCTCACTCCTTCCAGCCTAGTTTTGCTAATGCCTCCGGTGTCTGCTCGATAAAGCATCTCTCCTTCCAGTTTACTCTCACTAACACATCCTACCTCCACTAAGCCCCTCATGACCTGGCAGCACCTGCTAACTCCTCCTTGCCCTGAGGCCCCTGCTCAGCAATGTTTCCCCGCCAGCCTGGCTGTCTCTCCTTACAGCTTACTTCCACTAACGCCTCTTGTGCCTGCCAGGCCCCTGCTTCAGGGGCATTGGCAACCTATCACCGCTAGTTAAGTATGCACCTACGTCTTCAGTCCAGCCACTTAGGCCCCTTGGAATCGTCTCCAATGTCTCGCGCCTCTGCCTGGCCCCTGCAGGCCGACGCCTCCCGCCTGCCTGGTAAAGACTCTCTCCTTCCAGCTTAATTTCACTAATGCCTCTTGCCACCACTAGGCCCCTCTGCAGCCTGGTAGCACTCGGCTAACTCCCCTTGCCCCACAAAGATCTGATCAGCAAGCGTCTCCCTTGCCTGCCTGGCTGTGTGTCCTTCCAGCTTCATGTCACGCGCCTCTTGCGCCTGCCAGGGTTCCGGCTTCAGCGGCATTTGTAACCAATTGCCATAGGTGAGATGGCACCTACCATCTTCAGTCCAGCCACTTAGGCCTTTGGAATATTCTCCAATGTCTAGCCTCCGTCCATCCCCTGTGGGCTGACGCCTCCATGCCTGCCTTGTAAAGCCTATCTCCTTCCAGCTTAGTTTTAGCTAGTGCCTCCTGTGCCTGCTCAATAAAGCATCTCTCCTTCCATCTTACTTTCATTAATGCCCCCTGCCACCACTAGACCCCTGCGCAGCCTGGCAGCACTCAGCAAACTCCTCCCTTGACCGTCAAGCCCTGCTTGGCAAATGTCTCCCATGCTTGCCTGGCTGTCTCTCCTTCCAACTTACGTCCGCTAATGCCTCTTGCACCTGCCAGCGTTCTGCTTCAAGGGCATTGGCAACCCATCGCTTGCAAGGTAAAGATGGCACCTACCATCTTAAGTCCAGCCGCTTAGGCCCCATGGAATCATCTCCCACATCTCGCGCCTCTGCCTGGGCCCTGGGATGACGTCTTACATGCCTGCCTGGTAAAGCCTCTCTCCATCCAGCTTAGTTTCACTGATGCCTTCCATGCCTGCTTGATAAAGCATCTCTCCTTCCAGCTTACTTTCACTAACGCCTCCTGCCACCACTAGGCCCCTGCAGAGCCTGGTAACACTCAGCAAACTCCTCCCTTGCCTGCCAGACCCCTACTCGGCAAACGTTTCTCATGCCTGCCTGGCTGTCTCTCCTTCCAACTTACTTCCCCTAATGCCTCTTGCACCTACCAGGCCCCTGGTTCAGGGGCATTGGCATCCTATTGCCCGCAAGATAAAGATGGCACCTACCATCTTCAGTCCAGCCACTTGGGCCCCTTGGAATCATCTCAACGCCGCGTCCTCGCCTGCAGCCCCGCATCAGCGCCTCCCAGGGTGGCCTGGTAAAGCCTCTCTCCTTCCAGTTTAGTTTTGCTAATGCCTCCCGTGCCTGCTCGATAAAGCATCTCTCCTTCCAGCTTACTTTCACTAATGCCTCCTGCCACCACTAGGCCCCTGCACAACCTGGCAGCACTCGGATAACTCCTCCCTTGCCTGCCAGGCCACTGCTCAGCAAACATCTCCCATGCCTGCCTGGCTTTCTCTCCTTCAAGCTTACGTCCGCTAACACCTCTTGCACCTGCTAGGGTTCTGCTTCAGGGCATTGGCAACCCGTCGCCCGCAAGGTAAGGATGGCACCTACTGTCTTCAGTCCTGCCACTTAGGCCCCTTGGAATCATCTCCAACGCCTAGCGCCTCCGCCCGGCCCCTGTTGGCCCATGCCTCCCATGACTGCCTGGAAAGCTCTCTCCTTCCTGCTTAGTTTTGCTGATGCCTCCCATGCCTGCTCGATAAAGCAACTCTCCTTCCTGCTTACTTTCACTAATGCCTCCTGCCACAAGTAGGCCCCTTCGCAGCCTGGCAGCACTCGGCTAACTCCTTCGTTGCCTGTCAGGCCCCTTCTCGTAAAACATCTCCCACGCCTGCCTGACCGTCTCTCCTTCCAGCTTTCTTCCCCTAACGCCTCTTGCGCCTGCCAGGGTTCTGCTTCAGGGGCATTGGCAATCCATCGCCCGCAAGGTAAAGATGGCACCTAGCATCTTGAGTCCAGCCACTTAGGCCCCTTGGAATCATCTCCAATGTCTCGTGCCTCAGCCCGGTCCCAGCAGGCCGATGCCTCCTATGCCTGCCTGGTAAAGTCTCGCTCCTTCCAGCCTAGTTTTGCTAATGCCTCCGGTGCCTGATCAATAAAGCATCTCTCCTTCCAGCTTACTTTCACTAATGCCTCCTGCCACCACTAGGCCCCTACCAGCTTGACAGCACTGGCCTAACTCCTCCCTTGCCCACCAGGCCCTGCTCAGCAAACGTCTCCAACGCCTGCCTGCCTGTCTCTCCTTCCAGCTTACTTCTGCTAATGCCTCTTGTGCCTGCCAGAGTTCTGCTTCAGAGGCATTGGCAACCCATCGCCTGCAAGGTAAAGATGGCACATACTGTCTTCAGTCCAACCACTTAGGCCCCTTGGAATCACCTAGAACGTTTCGTGCCTCTGTCCGGCCCCTGTGGGCTGACGCCTCCCATGCCAGCCTGGTAAAGCCTCTCTCCTTCCAGCTTAGTTTCGCTAATGCTTCCCGTGCCTGCTTGATAAAGCATCTCTCCTTCCAGCTTACTTTCACTAATGCCTCCTGCCACCACTAGGCCCTTTTGCAGCCTGGCAGCACTCGGCTTACTCCTTCGTTGCCTGTCAGGCCCCTTCTCGGAAAACGTCTCCCACGCCTCCCTGACCGTCTCTCCTTCCAGCTTTCTTCCCCTAACACCTCTTGCACCTGCCAGGGTTCTGCTTCAGGGGCATTGGCAACCCATCGCCCGCAAGGTAAAGATGGCACCTACCATCTTGAGTCCAGCCACTTAGGTCCCTTGGAATAATCTCCAAAGTTTCACGCCTCCACCCGTCCTCTGTAGGCCGACACCTACCACGCCTGCCTGGTAAAACCTCTCTCCTTCCAGCTTAGGTTTGCTTATGCCTCCTGTGCCTGCTCAATAAAGTATCTTTCCTTCCAGGTTACTTTCACTAATGCCTCTGCCACAACTAGGTCCCTGCAGTGCCTGGCAGCACTCAGCTATCTCCTCCCTTGCCCGCCAGGCCCCAGTCAGTAAACGTCTCCCACGCTTGCCTGGCTGTCTCTCCTTCCAGCTTACTTCCTCTAACGCCTCTTGCACCTGCCAGGCCCCTGCTTCAGTGGCATAGGCAACCTATCACCCGCAAGTTAAAGATGGCACCTACCGTCTCCAGTGCAGGGACTTAAGCCCCTTGGAATCAACTCCAACGCCTCACACCTCCACCTGGCCCCTGTGGGCCGACGCCTCCCATGCCTGCCTGGTAAAGCCTCTCACCTTTCAGCTTAGTTTCGCTAATGCTTCCTGTGCCTGCTCGATAAAACATCTCTCCTTCCAGCTTACTTTCACTAACGCCTCCTGCTACCACTAGGTCCCTGGGCAGCCTGGAAGCACTCGGCTTACGCCTCACTTGCCCGCCAGGCCCCTGCTCGACAAATGTCTGAAATGCCTGCCTGGCTGTCTCTCCTTCAGCTTAGTTCCACTAATGCCTCTTGAGCCTGCCAGGCCCCTACTTCAGGGGCATTGGCAACCTATCGCCCGCTATTTAAAAATGGCACCTACCATCTTCAGTCAGCCACTTAGGCCCCTTGGAATCATCTCCAATGACTTGCACCTCTGCCCAGCCACTGCGGGCCGACGCCTCCCATGCCTGCCTGGGTAAGCCTCTCCCTTACAGCTTAGTTTCGCTAATGCCTCATGACTGCTCAATAAAGCAGCCTCCTTCCAGCTTACTTTCTAACGCCTTCCTACTACCACTTTCGCCTCGGCAGGCTGGCAGCACTCGGCTAACTCCTCCCTGCCCGCCTGGCCCCTGCTCTCGCAAACATCTCCCATGCTTGCGTGCTGTCTCCTCCTTCCAGCTTACATCCACTAACGCCTCTTTCCACCTGCAGAGGTTCTGCTTCAGGGCATTGGCAACCCATCGCATGCAAGGTAAAGACAACACCTACATCTTCAGTCCAGCCACTGGGCCCTTGGAATCATCTCAATGTCTACTTTTCTCTGCACTGCCCCTGCCCGGCTTCAGCGCCTCCCACGCCTGCCTGGTAAAGCCTCTCCTTCTAGCTTAGTTTTAGCTAATACTCCCATGCCTGCTCGATAAAGAATCTCTCCTCACAGTTTACTTTCACTCGCGTCACCTCTGCCAACACTAGGCTCCCCTGCGGAGCATGGCAGCACTCGGCTAACACCTCCCTTGCCCACCAGGCCTCTGCTCGGTAAACGTCTTCCACGCCTGCCTGGCTTTCTCTCCTTGCAGCTTACTTCCACTAATGCCTCTTGCACCTGCCAGGCTAGTGCTTCAGGGTCAATGGCAACCCATTGCCCACAAGGTAAAGGTGGTACCTATAGTCTTCAGTCCTGCCACTTAGGCCCCTTGAAATCACCTCCAATGTTTCCTGCCTCTGCCCGGCTCCTGCGGGCTGATGTTTCCCACGCCTGCCTCGTAAAGCCTCTCTCCTTCCAGCTTAGCTTCGCTAATGCCTCCCCTGCCTGCTGATAAGCATTCTCCTTCCAACAATTCACTAATACCTGCTGCCACCACTAGGCCCCTCGCGGTCAGGAAGCACCGGCTATCTCCTCCCTTGCCCGTGAGGCTCTGCTCCAGCAAGCGTCCTCAATGCCTCCCCTCACTGTCTCCTTTTAGTTTGCGTCTGCTACGCTCTTAGCCTGCCAGGCCCCTGATTCAGGAGCATTGTCAGCCTATCATCTGGCAGTTAAAGATGGCACCACCATCTCTGAACCCGCCCACTTAGGCCCCCTTTGGAATCATCTCCAATGTCTCACGCCCGCCTCTGTCCCTCATGGGGCTGATGCCTCCCACGCCTGCCTGGTAAAGACTCTCTCCTTCCAGCTTAATTTCACTACACGCTCTTGCCACCACTAGGCCTCATGCAGCCAGGTAGCACTAAATAACCTCCCCTTGCCCACAAAGATCTGATCAGCAAACATCTCACTTCCTGCCTGGCTGTGTCTCCTTCCAGCTACGTACTTCAACGCCTCTTGCACCTGCCAGGGTTCTGCTTCAGCGGCATTTGTAACCCATCACCGCGAGGTGAGATGGCACCTACCATCTTCAGTCCAGCCACTTAGGCCCTTTGGAATATTCTCAATGTCTCGCTCCGTCTGTCCCTGTGGGCTGACACCTCCATGCCAGCCTGGTAAAGCCTCCTCTCCTTCCAGCTTAGTTTGCTAGTGCCTCCTGTCCTGCTCAATAAAGCATCTCTCCTTCCATCTTACTTTCATTAACGCCCCCTGCCACCACTAGACCCCTGCGAAGCCTGGCAGCACTCAGCAAACTCCTCCCTTGACCATCAAGCCCTGCTTGGCAAACGTCTCCCATGCTTGCCTGGCTGTCTCTCCTTCCAACTTACGTCCGCTAATGCCTCTTGCACCTACCAGGCCCCTGGTTCAGGGGCATTGACATCCTATTGCCCGCATGATAAAGATGGCACCTACCATCTTCAGTCCAGCCACTTGGGCCCCTTGGAATCATCTCCAACGCTTCACGCCTCCGTACGGCCCCTGCAGGCCAGCTCCTCCTAGGGTGGCCTGGTAAAGCCTCTCTCCTTCCAGCTTAGTTTCAATGCCTCCCGTGCCTGCTTGATAAAGCATCTCTCCTTCCAGCTTACTTTCACTAATGCCTCCTGCCACCACTAGGCCCCTGCGCAACCTGGCAGCACTCGGATAACTCCTCCCTTGCCTGCCAGGCCACTGCTCAGCAAACATCTCCCATGCCTGCCTGGCTTTCTCTCCTTTTAGCTACGGTCTGCTAATGCCTCTTGCACCTGCTAGGGTTCTGCTTCAGGGGCATTGGCAACCCGTCGCCCGCAAGGTAAGGATGGCACCTACTGTCTTCAGTCCTGCCACTTAGGCCTCTTGGAATCATCTCCAATGCCTAGCGCCTCCGCCCGGCCCCTGTTGGCCCATGCCTCCCATGACTGCCTGGAAAAGCCTCTCTCCTTCCTGCTTAGTTTCGCTGATGCCTCCCATGCCTGCTCGATAAAGCAACTCTCCTTCCTGCTTACTTTCACTAATGCCTCCTGCCACAAGTAGGCCCCTTCGCAGCCTGGCAGCACTCGGCTAACTCCTTCGTTGCCTGTCAGGCCCCTTCTCGGAAAACATCTCCCACGCCTGCCTGACCATCTCTCCTTCCAGCTTTCTTCCCCTAACGCCTCTTGCGCCTGCCAGGGTTCTGCTTCAGGGGCATTGGCAACCCATCACCTGCAAGGTAAAGATGGAACCTAGCATCTTGAGTCCAGCCACTTAGGCCCCTTGGAATCATCTCCAATGTCTCGTGCCTCAGCTCGGTCCCAGCAGGCCGATGCCTCCCATGCCTGCCTGGTAAAGTCTCGCTCCTTCCAGCCTAGTTTTGCTAATGCCTCCAGTGCCTGCTCGATAAAGCATCTCTCCTTCCAGCTTACTTTCACTAATGCCTCCTGCCACCACTAGGCCCCTACGCAGCCTGGCAGCACTGGCCCACCTCCCTTGCCCACCAGGCCCTGCTCAGCAAACATCTCCAATGCCTGCCTGCCTGTCTCTTCTTCAGCTTTGCCCACACGCTCTTGTGCTCAAGTTAGGGTTCTTACTTCAGAGGCATTGGAAACCCATTGCCTGTAAGGTAAAGATGGCACATACTGTCTTCAGTCCAAGCACTTAGCCCCTTGAATCACCTAGAACGTCACTTGCACTCTGCTCGCCCCTGTGGGCTGACGCCTCCCATGCCAGCCTGGTAAAGCCTCTCTCCTTCCAACATAGTTTCGCTAATGCTTCCCGTGCCTGCTTGATAAAGCATCTCTCCTTCCAGCTTACTTTCACTAATGCCTCCTGCCACCACTAGGCCCTTTTGCAGCCTGGCAGCACTCGGCTTACTTCTCCCTTGCCCACCAGGCCCCTGCCTGGCTGTCTCTCCTTCCAGCTTACTTCTGCTAACACCTCTTGCACCTGCCAGGCCCCTGCTTCAGGGGCATTGGCAACCTATCACCCACAACTTAAAGATGGCACCTACCGCCTTCAGTCCAGCTACTTAATTCTCTTGGAATCATCTCCAACATCTCACGGCTCCCTCCCGCTCTGTCCCTGTGGGCTGATGTCTTCCACGCCTCCTGGAAAAAGCCTCTCTCTTTCTAGTTTAGTTTCGATGGTGCCTTCTATGCCTGCTCAATAAAAGCATCTCTCCTTCCAGCTTTCTTTTGACTAATGCCTCCTGCCACCACTAGGCCCCTCGCAGCCTGCCAGCACTCGGCAGACTCCTCCCTTGCCCACCAGGCCCCTGCTCGACAAACGTCTCCCACGCCTGCCTGGCTGTCTCTCCTTCCAACTTACTTCCGCTAATGCCGCTTGCACCTGCCAGGCCCCTGCTTCAGGGGCATTGGCAATCTATCGTCCGGAAGATAAAGATGGCACCTACCGTTTTCAGTCCACCCACTTAGGCCCCTTAGAATCATTTACAACGTCTCATGCATCCTCCCTGCCCATGGGGGCTGACGACTCCCATGCCTGCCTGGTAAAGCCTCTCTCCTTCCAGCTTAGTTTAGCTAATGCCTCCCGTGCCTGCTCGATAAAGCATCTCTACTTCCAGCTTACTTTCACTAATGACTCCTGCTATCACTAGGCCCCTGCCCAGCCTGGCAGCACTCGGCTAGCTTCTCCCTTGCCCGTCAGGCCCCTGCTCAGCAAACGTCTTCCACGCCTGCCTGGCTGTCTATCCTTCCAGCTTACTCCCCCTAATGCCTCTTGCACCTACCTGTCCTCTGCTTCAGGGGCTTTGACATCCTGTCACCCACAAGTTAAAGATGGCACCTACTGTCTTCAGTCCAGCACTTAGGCCCCTTGGAATTATCTCCAATGTCTCGCACCTCAGCGCCTCCCCGAGGGCTGATGCCTCCCATGCCGGCATGGTAAAGCTTCTCTCCTTCCAGCTTAGTTTTGCTAATGCCTCCAGTGCCTGCTCGATAAAGCATCTCTCCTTCCACCTTACTTTTACTAATGCCTTCTGCCACCACTAGGCCCCAACAGAGCCTGGCAGCACTCAGCTAACACCTCCCCAGCCCGCCAGGCCCCTGCTCGGCAAACATCTCCCACACCTGCTTGGCTCTCTCTCCTTCCAGCTTACTTCCGCTAACGCCTCTTGTGCCTGCCAGACCCCTGCTTCAAGTATTGGCAACCTATAGCCCGTAAGTTAAAGATGGCACCTACCATCTTCAGTCCAGTGACTTAGGCCCCTTGGAATCATCTCCAACGTCTCGCGCCTCCACCCGGCCCCTGCGGGCCAACGCTTTCCACACCTGCCATATAAAGCTTCTCTCCTTGCAGCTTAGTTTCTCTAATGCCTCCCATGCCTGCTCGATAAAGCATGTCTCCTTCCACCTTACTTTCACTAATGCCTTCTGCCAACACTAGGCCCCAAAGGAGCCTGGTAGCACTCGGCTAACACCTCCCTTGCTCACCAGGCCCCTGCTCGGCAAACGTCTCCCACCTGCCTGGCTCTCTCTCCTTCCAGCTTACTTCCGCTAACGCCTCCTGCACCTGCCAGGCCCGTGCTTCAGGGGTATTGGCAACCTATAGCCCGTAAGTTAAAGATGGCACCTACCGTCTTCATTCCAGCCACTTAGGCCCCATGGAATCATCTCCAACGTCTCGCGCCTCCACCCGGCCCCTACGGGCCGACGCCTCCCACACCTGCCTGATAAAGCCTCTCTCCTTCCAGCTTAGTTACGCTAATGCCTCCCGTGCCTGCTCGATAAAGCATCTCTCCTTCCAGCTTACTTTCACTAATGCCTCCTGCCACCACTAGCCCCCTGCGTAGTCTGCAGCCACAGCCTATCCGTCCGCTACCTTTGATGAGTTGCGTGGGGAAAAACTATACCACGTTGGTAAAACCTCCCTCAGGTAACCATACCAGACCTTTTTTTTACGCTGGCGGGTACTCCATAGAGGCTGGTTATACTCCCCGGTCACTTGTGGGACCCAGACTCTCTCATAAGAGTTTTTCTCCCCACACTAGGGATAATAGGAAGCACCGCTAGCAGTTTGCAGTCACTCAAATTCCATTAAACTTTCCCACAGGTACCTTAGTACCTAAGGTCCTCGAATCGAAAAGGACCGAACTGATAGGGTATTTGACCCTATCGAGATCTGGTTTTATCCAGATCAATGGAAGTGCCAATGGTTTTTATTGACCACGTTGGTCAGGTATTTTCGAATTAATCAAATTAATAGAGTGTTTAATGTGGTCTGAAATGTATTGTTGTGATTGTTGTTAGTTGTTATGTAAACGGGTCACTGAACTGCTTCTGGCTTATACTGGAGAAAACACAATCCTCCGGAAGTTCCAAGGGCGGACGGGGAGCCCAGTACACCAGAATCCTGCTTATTGGACATGATACACCCCCAAAATTAAAACTCCTCTCACTAAATATAAATGGTCTGGCCTCACCCATCAAAGATCCAGGACACTGGCCTACCTTCGGAGAAATAAGGCTGATGTTGTCTACCTTCAGGAAACCCATATGTCTCCAATAGAGCATGCAAAACTGGCCAAATTAAGTAAAGGGCAAGCGTTTTATGCATCATATAAGGGAGGCCGGAGTAGAGGGGTGGCCACAATCATATCACCGCATATACCATACCATCCGGAACTAAACTGGTCTGATCCAGAGGGGTGAATGGTATTAACCAGGGGAAAGCTTAATGATGAAGAGGTCACCTTGGCCAATGTGTACCTCCCACCTGGCACCACAGTTTCTCAATTAAGGCCACTGCTGGACAGGATTATACAATTCACCAAAGGCACCCTATTACTGGCTGGAGACTTTAATTTAACTGTTGATCCAAGCCTGGATTCCTCTAAAAAAACCGCAGAAATTAACATGCGACACAAAGTTCTTCAATAATTTTACCTCAAGTTGGGTGGTGTGACATGCGGAAGTTTCACCACGGTCAGAAACTATTCCTACTACTCTCATGTGCACAACACATACTCCCGTATTGATTTTGCATACACGCAAATTGAAAAACTACACTGTGTTGGTGGGGTGCAGCTGGGAGACATTTCTATATCAGATCATGCCCCCGTGATTACTTATTGGGAACTTGGCTTACAGCCTCGAACCACCCAATGGAGACTAAACCCATACTATTTGCGGTCTGAAGAATTCCAGAAACTAATTTCAGACAAGATTTCGGAGATCATGATTGATAATCCTGCCTCTGATACCTCCCCATCAGTCCGTTGGGACACAATTAAAGCAGTCCTGAGAGGGCACATAATTAAGTTCTCTGCACAAAAAAAGAGACAAAGAGATGAGCAGAGGACCACTCTCGAGGACACTCTTCACTTCCTACAACAGGCACATCAGCAGGGTGATGATTCTCTCCTTCCCCAAATACAATACACCAAACAAATGTTAGACAAGCTCGCCCTACAACAGACTGAAATTGCTTTAATTCTGAAACAAAGATTTTATGAGGTAGGACCTCGAGCCACTGATTGCTAGCATACCAAGCCTGCAGGCAGAAGAAGGGTTCAACAATAAGCTCCATACGACACCCTGAGAAAGGCCAACCACTCTTTAAGACACATGACATTGCTGAGGCTTCCAGGCATACTATAGAAACTTATATACTCCCGAATCAGTCCGCCTCTGGATAAATTAACTGAGTACCTTGAGAATGTAACGCTACCAATTCTTACGGAAGAAAAAAGAGACTCCTTGTCAGACATATTACTACTACGGAGATAACATATGCGATAGTTAGCTCCAATCCCAAAAAGCGCGGGGCCCAGCGGCTATGGAGCTGAGTTTTATAAGCGACAAAATATCAAATCCTTCCACCCTTCTTAATGTATTTAATTCATTGCTAGAAGGAGACTCACCCCGGAATCCTGGTCCTATGCTACTATCTCTGTAATTCCCAAGCGGGAAGAACCCACAGAGTGCTCTTCTATGTCGACCGATTTCGTGATAAACCAAGATTACAAATTGTTCATGACCATACTAGCTAAACGTGTTGACCAAATCTTACCCTCTTTGATACATAGAGACCAAACGGGCTTTGTCAGGACTCGCACCACCACCGACAATATTAGGCGAACCCTTCACCTGGTAAACCATATGAGCCAAGCAAACACGCCGGCAGTAATGATCAGTCTGGATGCCGAAAAGGCCTTTGATAGGGTGTCTTGGCCCTTTTTATATGCCGCCCTGAATAAATTTGGCTTCCCCCCAGGCTTTATCCAAACCCTACAAAGCATATACGCCTCCCCTCGGGCCTGTGTTAGGGTTAGTGGCCACCACTCGGGACACTTCCAACTTGGAAGGGGCACCCGACAAGGCTGTCCATTGTCCCCACTATTATTTGCAATAATAATAGAACCCCTAGCTCAATACATCCGAGATTCTCCCCACCTACAGGGAGTCAACTTTGGAGGTACGGAGCACCGGTTTGCCTTGTATGCGGATGATATACTATTATATTTCCAAAATCCAGAACAATCTATTGTAGAAGTTCGCAGGGCCCTAGACTCCTACGGACTAATATCAGGGTATAAACTAAATCTCACTAAGACTGAAATACTCCTATTTAATTGTACCCCCACTCAGAGGATGGTGGAGTCTCTCCCAGGCAGGTGGGACCTGACAAAACTAAAATACTTAGGCATATATATACCTCGAAGACAGACTGAATACTACAAATACAACTATGTGCCATTCATTACACAACTAAAACAAGATCTCCGAAGATGGTCGATAATCCCCTTGGGACTCACTCGACGAATTGAGCTTATAAGAATGATAACCCTCCCCAGAGCGTTATACCTTTTCCAAAATGTTCCAATGCTAGTTCCTCTGAAAGTCTTTAAAGAGATCAATCATATAATACAAGATTTTGTATGGGCTGGACAGAAGGCACGAGTAAATTTTAATTTGCTCACCCGAGCACGAAGCTGACGAGAGGACTGGCCTTCCAGATTTAAAACGATACCAACAGGCGGGTAACCGCGGACTAGTGTTATGGCCAGACAAAACAGGACAATACTCCCACACTGGATAGAGATGGAGAGGTTTCTCCTCAATGATGTTAAATATTATCAGGCGATGTATCAACAAGGGTCACTGGGGGTGGCTGGTGAAACCACTAACCCGTGGCTCATAGCTCGGCTGTGGAACTGGAACTTCTTGTGTAGGTCCTACGGGATATCACTCTATCTGCCCTTAATATCTCCAATTCAATCACTCCCGGATTTCACTCCCAATGATCTGGATAAGGGATTTGGTGAATGGAGCACACAAGGGTTAAGATTTCTTCCACAAATAATGACTCAAGGGAAGCTGTGGTCCTTTGCAGAGATCCAGGCAAAGTTTCAATTGCCACATAAAGATTTTATCGTTACTACAACTCCGCATTATGTAGATAGCTTACCGCCTCCTCTGCGAAACCATGAGACCTACCCAATGCTAATACAGTATCAAATTTTAATAAATAGACTAGGGAGACAGGATCATTTAATTTCCTCCTACCATCAATCCCTGAACCAACAGGAAGGTGTTCTTACGGAGAGAGTTCGAACACAATGGGATAAGGAGACAGGTATTCAATTAAATACTGCTGACTGGAGAACTGCCTGCGGCCAGGTTTCCAGGGTCAGTAGCTCTCATCTTTGGAGAGAATTCTCCTGGAAGGTATTAATTCGCTATTTTAGAACCCCCATGATCACGAAACGCTATGCACCAAACAACACAGCAGCCTGTTGGAGAGGGTGCGGAGAGCAGGAGGCCAACCTGACCCATATCATATGGAGCTGTCCGGCTCTCTCCAACTACACACAACAGCTCGAAACGCAACTACGTGAGTTCATTGACTCTGAGATACGGCTCACCCAGGAGATGTATATATTCCTCGTATTCCCTAAACCTCACCAGGGACCCTATACTAGATATCTTCTCTCTTTGCTCCTCACAATAGCTAAAAAGCGATCACTAAACACTGGCTATCTGCTGTGCTCCAACCATCCAGGAATGGTGGAGTATCACCAGACAAGTCTATAGTATGGAGAAGATGACCCACAATCTGAATGGTCATGTAGGCTTTTCTCTGATAGATGGACTCTGATGGCAGTTATATTATATGCTAAAAGACCCACTCTTTGTACCATAAAGAGTATAGTCCTAGAAATCAGTAAAGGTCCGGAAGACAGGGACTGCTCCTGCCCCTGTGGGCTTCTTGGTCTGGGCTCCCCCGTCCCCCCCCCTTCCCTCCCTTTTAGCTAAACCAGGAATTATGAGTCAACAGCACATATTTAATCTTTGGGAAAAACTGAAATGAAAGTGTGTGTGTTTTTTTTTTTTTTATCCTGACAAATACCCTAATGTGTGTTGTTGGACTTAAGGGGTTTTAAAAATCGGTTGAAGTAACTGTGAAAATTACTGATCGGAGGTTCTGAAACCATTCCAGAGATGTATTGAATGGACAGATGTAAAAAGAATTGTGTAAAGCTGAAGAGGTTGAACTGTGTGTATATAAGTTAAAATTCTGAATAATAAAAAGAAGATTTAAAAAAAAAAAGATGGGCATCTGCAAGACTTGCTTATTTGGCACAGGGGTTCCCCTGTACTTCTTTCTCTGTTCTTGTTTTATTAATAATAAAAAAGAGAGAAAAAGGGAGTTACCAGACATTCCTTAACCTGGCGGAATTGCCCTTTTCCGTCAGTTGCAGGACTCTGCATTTAGCCTCTCTGGCCAGCCTGGCTCCAGTATTATGCTCCCTCTTTTCCTCACTGGATAGCCTTCAGGAGAATAGGAGGGAAATTTCATACTGCTAACAAAAAAGAAAAACAAATGAAAGAAGCAACCAATCTTCCACTCTGTTTTCCTTCCTTAATGGGCATCTACTCCTCCCAGTTTCCTCCTCTTGAGGGTTTACTAACCACGTGTTCCTCCATTTTTCCTAGGAACACCTTCCACTGTTATTTCTTGGGGCTCCTCTACCTAGTAACATAGTTAAGACTGCTGGGAGCATGCAGATCCCCGTTATTCATTTTTCCCCCTTCGGGGGGAACTCTTTCTCCTGCCTGCCCAGACTGTCCTGGCCACTCTCTCAACCTCCTACCTATGCCCTCCCTCCCATCCTCCCTATGTCTTCCTTCTGGTAGCTGTGTTTTTATTGTTTTATTCCTTTTATATCCTATATCCTTTGTTCTATCTATAGTTATATCAGCAAAACAAGGAGAGCTGGGGGGGGGATTCTAAGTCTCAGAAGGGATGAAGGGGAGTGTAAGAAGGGAGACCTGGAAAAGGCAGAAATACTGAATAAATACTTATGTTCAGTATTCACTGCAAAGGGGGAAGGTCAGGGACCACAGTTGGGTAACAGATACAAAGGGGGGGGGATGAACACCAGTCCATTTACTGTGGAGAGAGTCCCGGAGGAGCTCACAAAACTGAAGGTTGACAAAGCAGTGAGGCCAGATGGCATACACCCGATGATATTAAGGAAGCTGCGGAGGGAGCTAGCAGCACCTCCTGCAGCCATGTTCACTGAGTCACTCAACACAGGAGTGGTTCCAGAGGACTGGAGGAGGGCACATGTAGTCCCGCTTCACAAAAATGGTAGCAGGGAACCATAGGCCGGTCAGCCTCACCTCAGTAGTGCGTTAAGATCATGGAGGCACTGCTTAAAGAAAGAATAGTTGGACACTTGGAATCCAATGGTGCCCAAGGTCCAAGGCAACATGGATTCAAAGCAGGAAGGTCATGTCAAACGAATGTGATAGATTTTTTTGACTGGGTTATGAAGGAGGTAAATCAGGGTAAAGCGGTGGATGTCACCTACCTCAATTTCAGCAAGGTCTTAGACACTGTCTCACATAAAAGGCTGGTTAACAAGATGGGTAGTCTAGGCATGGGCCACAAGGTGGTAAACTGGGTTAGAAACTGGTTAACGGACAGGAGGCAAAGGGAGGTGGTAAATGGGATCCAGTCCGGGGGGGTGACCAGTGGGGTGCCTCAAGGATCAGTCCTTGGGCCAGTCCTGTTTAATGTCTTCATCAGTGATATAGCGGAAGGGCTGGAGGGAAAGGTCTGCCTGTCTGCAGATGACACCAAGATCTGCAACAGGGTTGATACTTCAGATGGGGTGGAGAAAATGAGGAGGGACCTGGGGAAGCTTTAAAAGTGGTCCGAGGTGTGGCAGTTGAGGTTTAATTCAAAGAAGTGCAAAATAATGCACATGGGATGAGGGAACCCTGGAGAGAGCTACAGGATTGGGGGGGGGTTTGCTGTCGGTCACCAAGGAAGAAAGGGATCTGGGGGTTATCATTTCAGACTACCTAAAGGTGTCTAAGCAGAGTACAAAGGCTGCAGGGAGGGCCAGTGGCATGCTGGAGTGCATAGGCAGAGGTATCACTAGCAGAAGGAGAGAGGTGCTAATTCCATTGAATAAAACACTAGTGCGGCCTCATCTAAAGTACTGTCTACAATTCTGGTGGCTGCATCTTCGTAAGCACATCAACAGAGTGGAGGCAGTCCAGAAAAGGGGGTGACAAAGATGGTACAGGGCTTGCACCAGAAAACATATGAGGAGAGATTAAAGCACCTCAATATGTACTCGCTAGAGGAGTGGTGGGAGCGGGGAGACATGACAGAAACCTTCAAGTACCTTAAAGACATAAACAAGGTTTGGGGGGGTACATCTTCCAATATAAGGGAGTATGTGCGGAGGGTGCTGGAGGGGTTAGGAGGACACTGAGGGTGGACAAGGCACCAGGACTGGATGGAGTACATCCAAGAGTGCTGAAGGAGCTGGCAGACGTACTGGCATGATTCTTGGCAGAGTGATTTAATTCATCTCTAGACACAGGATGTATACCTCATGACTGGAGACTGGCTCACGTTGTTCCCCTCCACAAGAGTGGACCCAAGGATGAACCATGGAACTATAGGCCAGTAAGTCTAACGTCCACAGTGGGGAAGCTAATAGAGACCATCCTAAAGGAGAGGCTAGTGGCACTACTGGAGGAGAATGGGGTGCAGGACGGGAGGCAGCATGGCTTTGTCAAGGACAGGTCATGCCAGACTAACCTGGTGGAATACTATGACTCGGTGACTAGGCAAATTAACGGGAACCTGCAGTGGATGTCCTGTACCTAGACTTCAGTAAGGCCTTCGATTCAGTACCACATGGGAGACTTGGAAGCAAGCTACGTGGCACGGAGGCAGGAGCAAAACTGGTGGGGGGAGTGGAAAACTGGCTAAAAGATAGGCAGCAGAGGGTGGTGGTAGGTGGGGAATACTTATCCCCTAAGTCTGTGATAAGTGGTGTTCCACAGGGGTTGGTGTTGGGCCCAGTGCTGTTTGGCATATTTACTGCAGACATCGCGGAGGGCATCAGCAACAAAGTCAGCCTATTTGCAGATGACATCAAGATGGGAGTGGAGGTGCATGACCAAGTTGGGTGGCGGAGGCTACAGGAGGATCTAGCAAGGCTAGAGGCATGGTTTGACAGATTGCAGCTGGGGTTCAATGCTAAAAAATGCAAGGTACTGCACTTCGGAACAAAAAATCTGAGGAGAAACTACCATCTTGGGGGTGTGTGTGTGTGTGTGTGCGCACCTGGAGGTAACAGAAGAGGGGAAGGATCTGGGGGTGCTCATCATGGGAGCAATGAACAACTCCGTGCAATGCAGAAAGACAGCAGCAATGGCCAACAAAATGTTGGGGTGCATTGTAAGTGGCATTATCTTGAGAAGAAGGGAGGTTATTCTACCATTATACAGGTCGTTGGTTAGACCCCACCTGGAATACTGCTTGCAGTGCTGGTGCCTGTACCTACAAAAGGACATCAGGCTACTGGAGGGGGTGTAGCATAGGACAATGAAGATGATTCAGGGCCTGGGGGAACTGTAATATGAGATCAGACTAAGAGAGAGTTAAATATGTACACACTGGAGGAGAGGAGGGACAGGGGGGACAGGATTGAGACCTTCAAATACATGAAGGGGGTAATGAAAACAACACAGAGGGTCTATTCAGGAGGAGGGTGGGGAGCGACACTAGGGGCCATGACATGAGATTGGAGGGGGGTAGATTCAGGAGGGAGGTGAGGAAGCATTTCTTTAGGGAGAGGGTGGTGGCAAAGTGGAATGCACTACCGGCTGAGGTGGTGGCATGTAACACAGTGGAATGCTTCAAGAAGGGGTGGGACAGGGCAAAGGGGAGGATAAAGGGAGGGAAGGTAAGGGGAGGGGTGGGGCAGCTGCTGAATAGGGAGCTAGCTGCAATCTTGAGCAGCCTAGATAGACCAGGATGGCCTTTTGCTACTGGCAACTTTCGTATATGTTCATAGTATAAGAATGAGGGGGCATGATATGAAATTGGAAGGTGGCAGGATAAGGGGAAATGTGAGGACGTTTTTCTTCATGGAAAGAGTGGTGGACGCATGGAATAGTCTGCCACAGGAGGTGGTGAAAGCGAGCACAGTGGAGGGATTCAAGCATGCATGGGACAGGCATAAAGGAACCCTAGAAGTGGGAAGGAGTGGAGAAAGCCATTGATCAAGTAGGGTCAGATGCTGCAAACAAGGTTAGGGCTTACGGGCACACTGGATAGGCCTAGAGGTCCTTATCTGCCGACAACTTCTATGTCTCTATCCCTTGGGCAGCCTTGCTCCTCTCCTCTTTTTCTCACAATTTGTCCCTCTCCTGGTGAACAGAACTGAGGTAATCAGGGAGCTAGCACTGGTTACTGGCCACTCCACAAGTGCCACGTCATACGTTGGCCTCAGCGACACCGTGCCTGATGGCACCCTAGCTGAAATCTTGTGAAGTTTTGCTCCCACAGGGTCCTAGTTCCTCCAACACAGACACACTGGTAATGAATGGCAAAGATATTCTGGAAGATGAAGAATGACAGTGAGTACGTAATTTTCATTTTTATATTATGGGAGGGACTACACTCTGCAGCATTTATTACAATTCACTTTGCCTTTAGCCTTCAGTAGGAGTTGCTCTTTGCATTCATTCTTATGCCTGTCTCATGAGGACTCTGGTACTCAGGTAAACATATTTTTTATTTTAAAAGGTTTCCTTGGTGGCACTTTGGTCATTTGGTAAATCACATATACAGTTTATTCTCTCCTCCACCCCACCCACTTCAGTATGGTTACAATTGGGTGTGATTGTTTCAGTCTTGGGTTATAACATGTTTCTGTTTCTTTTTCTTTTCATAAAATGGCAAGAAAGATATCTAGGAGCTTCTTTGGTCAAGACAGATCACGTGACCTGGCATTAAATTCCTAGCATTGCACAGTAAGGTACCGGATGTGATTTCCTTCCATCCCCCAAAAAACTACTAATGAGCCACTTTATAAGTGTAATAAACTACTCTAGGGTGTGCATTACAGGATTTCAATGCACTTCCCAGGGACACTCTGCCTTCTGCCTTACTTCACCTCCTGCATTACTATCCTGTAACACACACCCAGTCATGGATTATTGCTTGCATATTGTATGATAACTGTTCAGGATTGCTTACATTGGTCTGTTTAGTATCAATAAAAAACAAGGAAGGAAGAAAGGTTATCAGTTGCCATATACCCAGCGAAAAACTTCACTCATTACAACTGCATAGTTACAACTGAATTACACAGTTTTATTTTATTGCTGGTCTTGCTCTTGTTAATATTTAAAAAAAGATACATTTTACTTTGTCACTGAGCAAAATAAATCAAAGAAAAACACAGGCATTTATAATTTGCTTATCTATGTACTACAAGCCTTTTTTGCACTGCAATAAAAAAAATATTCATGTTAAGTTGTAATTATGGAAATGCTCTTACATATGCCGTGTAATTAACAGAGATGTGTACAGTAAGAACGCTTCCCATTCACCAGTTTGTGTAGAAAACAACCTTGCAATTTTCATGTAATTAGCTAAGGTTTTCCCATACTTCTATAGCTAAATAAAGTGTAGTTTTCCACACTTATGGAAAATGCAGTGAAAAAAACATACTTATCAGACTTACATTTTTGCAAAGTTTCATTTGTGAGATGTTATAAACATTTTGTGAAAAATTCTGCATGGAGAAGCGGGGAATGTTTTCTGTGAAGTAAAACCAGTCTCACAACTTTAGTAATACGTTCTTTTTTTCCAGCAACAAGGAATACCAAGTTCTAAATTTATGGTCTGGAGAAGGTGGAAGGCACTTAGTTCATATGCTTACTGTAGACCAGGTACAAAAATAAAGTATTAAGGAGTTCTTCAATTTTAATATTGCACTATAATAAACATTTTACGCTGGGTATAGTAAATTTAATTTCCCTAAACTGACATGTTTAAATGTCATATTATTTAAACTTGCAACTGTTCTAGAAATCAACACCAAGATTGTGTCAGTTTAACAGAAACCAAACATTTCAAAATCTTCAATCCACTTCCAAATTGTATGTTACCCTTATCCTTCAATTAAAAATACATTACACAAGAATGTTAAAGCTGTCGTGTTATACTTTTAAGCAATATGCCCTGTTCTAGTGGGATTTATGCAAATATAATAGAAGCAGAATGAGGCTCAAGTGTTTAACACACACTAAGGGCTTTACATTAACAGAAAGCCCTACCCACAAGGGGGTTATTGCTATAGTAAACCATCTGGATGAGAAAAAAAAACCATGGAGGATGGCTGGAAAAAGAGGTTTATTCTTACCATTCTAAAACGTCAAGCTTTGCTCTGCAAAGCCAATTGGCCAGGCACTATTACCGACCAGAGTGCAGTCAAATCACTAGTCACAAGTAAACCCATCATATGAACACAAAACTCTATCTCGTACATTTTCATATGAAATAAATCTAAGTTTAAAGTGGTTACAAATCTGATGAATTTTTTCCAACAAAGTGCGAGAGACTAAAAAGAACTCAGCCAGAGTATTTTAAGCTGCCTTTCTACTGAAAAGAAAACTCCAATGCGGACTATGATTCTTCAAAACATACTTCAAGCAAAAGATGTACAGTATAACTTCATTAATGGAAGCAGATGCTTCAACAGGTTAAGCAATCTAGTAGGTTCCCGATCTCAGAGGACTATATTCCATAGAGATGGGGATACATAGCCTTGGACAGCTCTGCTGCAACAAAAGAAAGTCACGTTATTCACCTCTCTTCTGCACTTTTTTTTAAAGGAAAACAAGCAAGATATTGACTGCACTATCATTGTAACACACAATCTCCATGTACAAAGAAGTGTTAACATCCCAAGACATCTGAGGGTGAAAGTGCACACGAGTTTGAAAATGGTCCCAAACTTCAATGGTTAAAAACTTCATTCATATAAGTGTTTTTTTTGTTTTGTTTTGTTTTTTAATACGTGTGATGAATTCTGTTATGCTTCTGATTCAAAATCTTCATGGTCTCCATTCTCTTTAGCATCTTCTGATGGATTACTAAGTAGGATGAATTTCCCATCATTGGTCAGCGGTATAGACTTCTTCAGCTGAGCTAAAACTTCAGGGTCCTGAAAATGAATCAGTACTTATCAGAATCAGTGATCAGCCCAAATAAAAATGTAATATGTATAATGTTATACAAGCACATAAACTGAGCCTCCAAATTCACCTCCTTATTATCAGTTCTTCTTTATTTGTATTTTACTATTTTACACGAATATTTAATGGGTTATGTCCAAGAAAGCCAACATGGAATTTGCGACCCCCACATTCCCCCTGAACAAAAGGTAAGTACATTTTTGTTATTTTAACTAACAAATTGAAGCCTGTGGAGGTAAACACGTTTCACTCACTGCTCTAGCAAAATGCCTGCAAAAATCCATCGATCCAGATATTTTTTTTGCCTAAGATGCAAACAGATCACAGCAAATGGAGCTCTGCCTCAAGAAGGCGAGCATTCGCAAAGGATATCATGGAAATTAACATGAAACTCACTGCTCCATGCCCAGGCATGGTCCAAGAGACTCTATGCAGCACCTTCTCCCTGCAGCACACAATACAGGTTAGGATACTACAAACATATGAATGTGCCAGCAGAAACAAACCACCTGGTCTACCTACGTCTGCTTGAGTGTGCAGCTAGCACCCCTAGTTTGCAGCTGCCCCACCCCCCTGCCCTTTGTCATCCCACTGCCGCCCCTCACCATCACTCTTCCCTGCTCCCTGTCCCATGCCCTTTTAAAGTTGTTCACATATTTACATGATACCACCCATTCTGGTTGTGCATTCCATTTTGCTACCACCCTCTCCGTGAAATAGTGTCTCCTCATTTCCCTCCTAAATCTTCCCCCCTCTATTCTTAGTCCTTGTCCCCTGGTGTCCCTCCCCCTCCTTAGCTTAAAGACCCTGTCTGCCCCATCCTTGTTGATTTCCCTCAGATACTTGAATGTCTCTATCATGTTCCCCTATCCCTTCTATCCTCCATGGTGTACATATTCAGGTTTCCCAACCTGCTCTCATAGTCTCTCCCTTCCATTCCACATATCATCTTCTTTGCCCTCCTCTGCACCCCCTCCAGTAGCCTGGTATCACGCAATACTCCAAGTGCAGCCTTACCAGTGACCTGTAGAGGAGCAAGATCACTTCTCTTCGCCAGGATGAAAACGCCATCACTATGCATCCCAGCATTTTGTTCACTTTAGCAGCCACTCTCCTGCACTGGGTAGTATTGTTCATGGTCCCTTTTACCATTACCCCTAGGTCCTTCTCCTCCTCAGTGATCCCCAGCTTCACCCCCCCCCCGCCAGCATTCTCTCCTTGGGTTCTTCGCCCCAAAGTGCATAACCTTACACTTCTTTGCACTGAACACCAGCTGCCACCTCTCTGACCACTCCTCTAGCTTGCTTAGGTCCCCCTGCAGCTGCTTCCATCCCTCTCCATCCACCACTGCTCCCCTTTTGGTGTCATCTGCGAACAGATTTACCTTGCTCACCACCCTGTGCGCAATGTCTGATAAGAAGAGCCCAAATAATACTGGTCCCAGCACAGAGCCCTGTGGCACCCTGCTTGTCACCGACTTCGGAGTTGACAGCTTCCCTCCCACCACCACCCGTTGCAGCCTCCCACTCAGTCAGATTGTAATACAGTTCGTCATTTTTGCCCCTACCCCTAAACCAGTTAGCTTCCCCCAAGCTGCCCATGAGGCACCGAATCGAAGGCCCTGCTGAAGTCCAAGTAAAGAACATCCACTGCATGACCCTTATCCAGCTCACCTGTCACCCAGTCATAATACTGTATCAGGTTGGTTTGACAGGACTTCCCCAAAACAAACCCATACTGCCTCACATCCTGGAGGCTGTTGTTCTCCAGGTACAACACCAGTCTTTCGTTTTGTATCGTTTCCATGAGTTTGCACACTAAGGAGGTGAGATTTACCAGATGATAATTACCCAGTTTGTTCCTTGGTTCACTCTTGTGTAATGGCGCTATATGTGCCATCCTCCAGTCCAACGGCACATATCCCGACTTCAGTGAGGTGCTGTACAGATCCACCAGTGGCTCCGCCAACACCTCCGCCATTTCTCTCAGTACAATGGGGTGGACACCATCCGGGCCTGGTGCCTTGTCTACCTTCAGTACCCTCAGTCCCTCTAGAACTCTACCTCCCTCAATCCTTCCATCTGTTGCATCCTCTCCCCCGTTCCCACCCTCCCAGCCCATGGTGGTAGCGGCCCTCACTTTTCTTCCGTGAACATTGAGCAAAAGTATTCATTCAGTGCTTCCACCTGTTCCTCCCCCTTTTCTGTCCATTCCCCACCCTTTTTTATCCTCACTGTTGTCTCCTTGCACTTCCTTTTCTCCCTGATGTATTTGAAAAAGTCATTCTTCCCCCACCCTCTTAATTTCCTGTGCTAATCTCAGCTCCCTCTGGGCCTTGGCTTCTCTCCCTTTTCTGGTCACCTCCCTGGACCAGCTTGCATACTCCTCCCTGTCCCCTTCCTTCCCCATCCTCCTATACCTCTGGTGCACCTCTCGTTTTGCTCTCACCATCTCCACTGTTCAACCAGCATGGTTTCCTTGCTCTGCTCCTCTTACTCTGTGTCTTGGTGCAGGCTTCCGCTGCCTCTGTAATCAATTTAATATCCCATTTCTGCTCTGCATCCATCTCCTGCCTTATGCCCTCCAGTTTCCCTTTCTATACTTCCCGCATCCTCCCAAAGTCTGCCCCCTGAAGTTTACCACCTGGGTTACTGAGTTCTCTGGCTCCCTGCACATCGTGATATTAAACTACACCGTTTGGTGATCGCTGTCAGCTAGTGGGTCCTCCACCTTTATTTCCCTTATTGCCTCCCCATTCGACAATACCAGATCTAAAGTGTTCTTTAGCCTAGTAGGTCCACTGATCAATTGCATCAGAAGACTCTCCTGGATTGCACCCAGGAGCACTTGCTCCCTAGCACTGGAGGTGTCCGTAATGCTCCAGTCAACCCCTGGCAAGTTGAAATCCCCCACGATGACCACCTTCCTATTTTGGATCCAGATGTTCTAGAAATTGACCCAAAAGAGTCCAACCGTCCGTCCTTCCTCATAAATTGGACATAACAATAATAAATGGAGTTGGTCATCCTTACCATATTGACATTTCGGTAGTTGAGATGTCTCTTCATCATAGAAGGCATTCAATCTTTGGCTTGCATAGTAGCCAAATCTAAGTTTAGATATGATTTTTCTTTTAGATCTATGTTTTTATTATAGAGAAGTATGGGGCCACTGTAAAGTCTCTTTTATTCACTGCTAGCCAATTACTTATCTTGCCATTTTTGGCAAGCTCCAATTCTCTTTGCATTGAGACCTCCTTAATTCTTGCCTTAACTTTGGTTTTGACTAGATCTGTTGGGTTTATGAAACATTCTGTCAGGCAATCCAGAGTAAACCATAAGGTTTTAAGATCCTACTAGCTATCTCAAAGTATGGGAAGGAGAACCCTCTCTCTACATATTCAATCATCTTGTCTATATATGCTCTTGGGAGTCTTGTTTCCCCTTGATTATAATTTTTTTTAACTTTTTTATTGCTTTTTTTAAGTGAAACACTGAGAAAACAGTAGTACATTCACAAATAGATTTCAGATAAAAATCTTACATCATCATGTTAGCACCCAGATTTAGTGATCTATTACATTAGTTACAACATATGGGGTAATCAACATACAGGGATAAATCCTCATAAGAATGTTTATATATATGCTCATCAAGCCATGACTAATGGAATAATACCTACATTTAAAACAATCAGATATATCTAACGTGACTCAATTTAAGTCACTGATTCCTTGTAATTCCTGTATTGAGGGAAAGAAAAAAGTTTTGCCATCCGAGCTCCAAGCACCCTACAACTTCTACCTATTATTCATATTTCATATTCACTACACTGGAACATATCAGTATGTGTATTACACTTTAGAAATCGCATTCAAAACCTATAAACTGTGTCTCTTCTTTTACATCTAGAGGACAGAACAGTTCCTGCCATTCAAATATGACAGATCTCAACGGATGCCATTAAGGCTGATAATAACTGCCGTCTAATACTTTAACTTAGCCAGCAGAGACATGTATAATGAAACTGTATTTATGAAAACTAGTGCAGCTGTAGTTCTTTTAGCTCCTCCAGCCTTGTTTGAAACACATTAGACTTTTAAACAATACAAGCCACAGAGTAATATCGAGATCCGCCTTATTAGAGTACCACTCCCCGGATCACGATTAAACATTATACCAACTCTGGTTCATATTATAATTGAACAAATTATTAAAAGGCAGAGATTTAGCCTCTAGTCCACGGAAATAACTCACAATAGGGACTTCTGCAGCAAGGACCAAATCTCCTCAAAAGTCGGTCTCTGAATCAAGCTCTCCCTTTCTCAAGTCCAGCATTGTGGCTCAAAATTCAGTCACAATTTTGCCCACTCTATTTTTGGCTTCCTTAGGATCCATGAATTGGAACGATTTCCTTTGTAAGTAATCCGCAGTCTTGCTGGTGAAAGAAGTGAGTGGACCACCCCCAAATTTCTCAATTGTTGCCTCAGTGGGTCAAACAGCTTTCTGCGGTTTCTGGTCGCATATGACCAGTCTGGGAATAGTCGGATGTCGGACCCCTCATATAGAAGGGGGTAACTGAGTCTGGCCCAGTTCATCAGACGATCTCTCACTTCCACGCCTGCAATTATGATCAGGATGGTGTGTGCAGTGTCTGGGTTCAGCTGGCGAGTTCTGAAATTCACCCAGTAAGCTTTCTTGATATCTGTAAAGTCGACCTCCACATCTTCTGGCAATGATTCAGTAGGCCAGTGCCTAAGGAAGGACAGCAAATGTTCTCCCTCTGTACCTTCGGGCAAGCCAACCAGCCTGATATGTATGGTGCAGGCTGAATTCTCCAGTGATTGCAGATGGGTCCGGAGATGGGAATTTCCCATGGTAAGCTGTGCCACCGCAGCCTGGGTTCTCATAGTGTGATCCTCGGCTTCCTTTGCGGTGGTAACTGCATTTTTAATTTTGGTGTCCTGCATGCCAAGATACTAACATACTAAAATGCCAGCAGAATACGCCTAATGGTCTTTCGTGTCTGCTCGTTTGGTCAGCCCCCACCCTGGAAGATAACCTTGCTGCCTCCATCTCCCTCTCTGGCTTCTCCCTTCCCAGTCCCAGATATTCTCGCTACACTGGTTTTTGCTTCCAGAACCCTTCCCCTGTACCTGTCCCACCCCCTTCTTGAACCCCACCCCTCCACCATTTCTGCCTCCATCAGCCCCCTGGGCAGTGCATTCCATGGATCCAGTATGTTTTCAACCTTTTTCTTTTAACACTACTGTATTTTATCTCCCTGCTGCGGCACTACGGCATGGGGCATCCAGCCACCAGCTCCACCCATCCGGAGAGCTGGTAGCTCAAACTGCACCCAGGAGGATCCAGGACAGCCGCTGTGCCATCCCACTGGAGGGCTCCCCTCTGCCTCTGCCAGCCAGGACAGCCCCAGACCCTCCTCGATAGGACTCCACCAAAGTCCTCTGGATGGCTCTGTGCGCAGCCATCAAGCTGCATGTTCACGCCCAGCCCTATTTTCCTGTTTGTAAGGCCCCTTGGGCCTGAATGTGCAATGACATCCCGGCACAAGGTGCCAACATCTGCCGTGCTCCCCTTGTTATCACTGATGCTAGTAGTGCCCCTGGGCATCCCTAGGGGCTGCTACAGCGCGGTGAAGTTCCCCAGTCCACCCCAGGACTAGGAGAGCAGTCTACAGATGCTGGGTCCAAGTCCTCCCTTGCCAACCCCGATGTCCTGGGCTTGTTCCCGAACCTGAGTCGCTGGCGTGGCGCGAGGTGTGGCGTCCAGCACCTCAACCCTGATCGCCACTGGGCCAGCTATGTTTTCAACTTTTTTATCAATGTCACTTACTGCCCTGAGAACCCTTTCCCAAGGTGGTGGTTCTGTTATAGTACTGGCCTGGCTCGGGCCTGGTTGCTGCGTGGTCGGTTTATTTTTTTTATTTTATTTTATTTAAGTCTAAGATTACAAATACATTTGAGCCAAGGCTCTTTTATAAAGGTTCCACGTCGGTTGAGTGACAGCAGTAGACAAGACAATTTGAAGGAACAATGCAAATTTAGATGGGGGAGAACAAAGCAGGTTACAGTAATTTCCAAGCAGATAAGTACATACATACAGTACATTTACAGTGGTATTAGGAGCTGTAGGAGGAGTAAGGTGTACAGAATTATGAAGCTTGGTAGGGAGAACAAAATCAGGTGCAGCCAGCGGGATTTGTCAGGTAACAAAAAAGTGCTAGAAGGGATGGGAGAGAGGATGAGGAGGGAAGGGGGTGGAGTGTTAGAGGAGGAAACGGGATAATAAGTGCATGTTTAAGAGGAGCAGATTAAGGTTGACAACCACAGGAGCTGGAGGCGGACAGCAGGAGGTGGAGGTTGGTTTTGAAGGGACCTAGCTTAGGCAGTGAGGAGATGTCGTAGCCGAGGCTATTTAACCAGCTGGGAGCTCTGTGTGCGAAGGATCTTTGCCCCTGGGTGGTGCAGCAATGTGAGATGTGCAGGAGCTGAGATTCAGAGCCCCTGGTGGGGCATGGATTCTGCACCATACGGAGGAGTGCTTGGACACCTGGGGGGGCAAGGCCCAATGTTATTTTTTTCACCATTAAGCAGGTCTGGCACTTGATATGGCTTGACAATTGGAGCCATCCAGCTTAGACATACAGATTGCAGGTGTCAGTGAGGCGGTGGGATCCAGTGATCAGTCTGCAGGCTTTGTTTAAGGTTAAGGATACGCGCCTAAGGGCGGTGGCAGAGGCTGAGCCATAGATGATCAGGCCATAGTCGATTAGTGAGACCACCAAGCTCTATACCTCGATCCTTAGGGCATCTGCAGTAAGGCATTGCCTATGCCTGTAAAGAAGGCTAATGCGTGTATTTGCAGCTTTTGTGACATTGTCTAGGTGGGTGGCATATGATAGATTACTGTCAATGGTGACTCCAAGGTATCTGAATGAGTGAACCTGTTCAAGGGCTGAGCCAAGGCAATTTGTAATTAGGAGGGGTTGAGACCTGTGTTTGTTGTGAGAACTGCAGGAAAGTATAGACTTGATTTTTATATAGTTGAGGACTAATTTATGCTTGCTAAACCAGTTTTCAATTGCAGAGAAACCAAGCTGAAGATTGTTTTGAAGGAGGAGGGGTCCTTGTGGGTGGTGTAAATGATGGCATAGTCTGCACAGAGAAGGATTTGTTGAGGAGAAGATTGCGGGAGACTATTCAGGAAGAGGCTGAAAAGGAGTGGCCCAAGAATGGAGCCTCAGGGGACTCCTGAGCAAACGGGTCTTTCAGCAAAGTGGACATCAGCAATCTTCACTCTTTGGGAGCGGTTTTCCAGGTAGCTCCTGAACCAAGAAGAGGATTCATGGGAGAGTCCAACGATTTGCAACTGCGTGATTAATAGGTGATGGTGGACGGTGTCAAATGCCTTGGACATGTCTATGAAGACTGCCCCGGTGAGGAGACTATTATCCACAGAGTTGTGGATAGCACCGGTGAAGTCGAGGAGGGCAGATGTAGTGCTGTGTCCTTTTCTGAATCCGTGTTGTTGGGTGCACAAGATGTTGTATTTGTCCAGATATTCCGAAAGCTGTTCAGCTACTATACATTTGAGGGCCTTAGAGAGAGGGGGTAGTATGGATATAGGCCGATAGGTCACATGAAGAGCCCTATCACCACTCTTGTGGACCGGAGTAATAGTGGCAGATTTCCATTGGTCGGGATACTGCCCAAGGGAGAGGGAGAGGTTTAAAATCACAGTTAGAGGTACTAGGACTTCATCGAGAGTAAGAGACAGCAGTTTGAGGTCAAGTGAATACCCATTTACCTTGGATCTGGCAATTGCCTTACTGAGATAACTGCAGACTTCAGGCATCCTGACTGCTTTGAAGTAGAACGTGGGGTGGTTAGCAGGAGGGTGGTGGTGGTGGTTGAGAATGTTGGCGGAGTATCATCATCAAAGAAGTCCGGTGGGAGAACACTACTGAGGTCGGAGAATGCGGTATTGAAAGTATTAGAAATAGAGGTTGGGTTGAGAGTTATGTCCCCATCAACATCCAGCATGGCAGGTGAGGTTTGAGACGCCTTCCCCGTGACTTCATTAACAGTGCTCCAGAAGGATTTCCCCTTAACCCAGGTGTTAGCGATTGCATCATTATAATATATACTTTTCGTCTTGCGGATGGATTTTGTGCATTCGTTACGAGTTTGTTTGTAGTTGAATATGTCGGCTTGGTAACCTGTAGTCCGAGCCCGATGCCAGAGATGATCCTGAGCTTTTATTTGCGCTAGGAGTTACGCGGAGACTCATGGGTTACAGAGGCCTTTTACTTTGCGCTTTTTAACAGGGGCATGGGAGTCACAGGCAGTGTTGAAGGCACTGATGAAAGGTCCAGGGCTGAGTTGACATCAGTTGCTCAGCAGACAGGAGACCAGACGGCTGCATAGGCAATGTGGATTTTGAGCTCTGTCCTCCCACTGCTCCCTTTGTGTGCCCCATCATCAAGTCTGGTATCAATCTGTTGTCCAGTATCTGCTGTATAAAAGTCTGCTATATTCTCCGATATAATATTCCAATTTTTAAAGGTTTTATAGGCAAATAGCCGCAGTTTTGCTGGAGCTGATGCAAAACACGACCTGTCTAGTGCTCGACTCTCTAGTGCCCCCCCCCCATTATTAATTTTAATGAAGTAAAGTGCCCGTCTTTGTTCAATACTACATTTAAGAGGAAGTTGCCCAAGTTCCAGCCTAGCCATGCAAGAAGAGGCCTCAGGTGGAGACCTAATATCTTCCTATAAAATGCATTCAAAATCGATTCCAGTTCATCAGAACCTTCCAAGCCCCAAATCTCAGCGTCATATAGAATTCGGCGTTTTGTTTTTGCATTTAAGGCTCTGATACACCCAATAATGGAGTATCCCCCAAATTTATAAGCAAAGCCCTCCACCACTGGGGTAAACCTCTTTATTTTTTGTCAGATTATTATTTTTGTTTATTCCACTTTAGGTTATAGGAGAAATAAATCCCTAGATAACAGAATTCCTTGACTCTCTCTATCTTATGCTTATTACAAACTAATTCTAAGTTTTTCCTTGATTTTATTGGGCTGTTGTTGTTGCAAATCGTATATTTTGTCTTATTATAACTTATTTCAAGCTCCACTTATTCACATTTTTTCTGAAATTCTTGCATCAACCTTTTGATACCTAGAAAGCTAGTGGAAATTAATGCTATATCGTCAGCATATGCCTGATAAGGGCAACTTCTAGAACCTATCTTTGGCATATGAAATTCTTCTCTATACAGTTTTTTCATAATTTTATTCAAAAATAGGTTGAATAATATCAACGACAGTGCACATCCTTGCCTAAGCCCTATGTTACTTGCAAACTCAGCCATCCTATACCCCTCCTTGTTATATCTGACAGATGTTTTATTATTTGTATATAAAGCTATAATGACATCCAGAATGGCAGGTTGCATTCCATACCCTTATTTATTATTTAGCTTTTGTTGACCAGGTAAGTACACTAGACAAGACAATTGCCTATTTTCAGGTACGACCTGGGAGAGTACAGGAATTACAGATTTAAGTACATAGGACAACATTATACAGATTAAAACAGCTTACAGGTCAGGTAAGGCATAATTTTGTACAGTACATACACAACAGAATAACACATGTAGAAACTAAGAGCAGTACAATAGGTACAAGTTGAGATGCAGCAGATACAACACTTTTTACAACTTAAAGGCCCCAGGAAGTGGCGTCTCAGTTAGAGCAACACTCCTTTATGGCACATTATATACCCAACAAACAACCCATACTTGTCCAGAACACAACCAAGAGAAAGGAGTGCTGTGAAGGATCAGGATAGATCACAGGGCTTTGGGACAACCACAGGCCGAAGAGATTTTGAGGTGGTTCAATGGGGAGGATTGAAGGCACACCTGTGAGTGGGAGAAGCGAACCTGAGCAGGGAATGAGTTCCACAGTCTGGGAGCACACGCAGCAAAATCTCTATCCCCCATTAGAGTCCGGGTAGCAGGTATCTTAAGGATGGAGGGACCCAGAGACCTGAGGGAATAGGATGAAGAGGCTGCCAGGACAAGGAATTTCGCTAGCCCCAGAGGGGTGCCCGTGCCAAGGACCTTGCCCGTGAAACACCCCAGGACAAAATCTATGTGATTTGAGGGGGAGAGCTAGTTCAGCTTGCTATAAACGTCACAATGATGGGTGAGACGAGGGGCAGCCAGAGCAAAGCGGCAGACATTATTGTAGACAGTAGACCACTTAGAAAGGTGAGCTTTGGAGGAGTGGGCAAACAAAAGAAGCCCATAGCAAAGCGAAGGGAGGAACACACCTCCGGCAAGAACAAGATGGGCAGCAGGAGTAAGGTTGCTCTTAGCTCTGGGGGCCAGACCCAGTTTGCAGTTGACAGTCTTACATACATTCTGAATATGGCTGCCAAGGTCAAGCTGCGGGTCAAGTGTCACCCCAAGGTATTTAAAGTTGTCAGTAACAGGGATCAGAACACCATCAGTACCAGTAATGCATAACGGAGCAGGAGAGGCCTTAATCTTGGCCTGGGACAGAAGAGCATGGCCTGGGTTTTTTTAAGATTAAGAACCAACTTATGGGATGAGATCCAGGACTGAATGTTCCCTAAGTCCTCACTCAGGTGGTGATTAATGACCCCTATGTCCGGGGGAATGAGTGAGGATGACCAGGTCATCCGCATAGAGGATTGGCTTACAGTGGACAGAGGCAGCAGGGAGATTGTTTACAAAGATGGAGAAGGGCAGGGGCCCCAGGACAGAGCCTTGGGGGACACCCATGGTTACAGAAGTAGAGCCTGAGAGCTCCTTGCTGTATTTGACAAGCTGCTTTCTGCCATGTAGATAGTTGGAGAACCAAGGGAGCACACCTGGTGATAGACCATAGGACCTAAGCTGAGTGGAGAGCATGGCATGATCAGCAAGATCAAAGGCCTTGGAGAGATCTATAAAGATAGCCCCAGAGAGTTTGCCCTGGTCCATAGCCACCCTGATCCAGGATGAGACAGTGACAAGGGCAGAGGATGTGCTGTGCCCTTTCCGAAAGCCATGCTGCACAGGTGACAATAGGTCATGTGACTGCAAATACTCCGAGAGTTGCCCTGCCATAACTTTCTCAGGAAGTTTGCTGACCACTGATAAAATGGCTATCGGACGGTAGTTTTTAATCAGTTTGGGGTTCCCCTGTTTAAGGATAGGGACCACCCTGGTGACCTTCCATATGTCCGGGATAACCCCAGATGACAGGGACAGATTGAAAATATGGGCTACCGGTGGGTGGGGGACAATACTATAAGCACCAAGACACAGGAGCTTTGGTTCCAACCCATCATGGCCAGCACTCGAGTAGGGGGAGAGACCCAAGAGCAATCTCTGCACCTCTTGCATCATCACAGGCTTAAAATGAAAGGGCGGGTGGGGTGGTGGAGGGGCAGGGACCTGTTCACCATTATCATCTCCACCAGGGGGGAATGACGAGATGAAAGCAGACATGTCAGAGAAATATAGGTTAAATGCATTTGCAATGGTTAGCGAGTTGTTGCAGCTAGCACCATCAATAAGCATATCAGAGGTCTCACCACTCGGGGAACCACTAGCTATGTTTTTAATGTTCCTCCAGAACCTCCTGGGGTCCCTAGCTGAGCTCAGCAGTACAGTTTTACAAAACTCGCTTTTAGCAGTCCTTACTGCTTTCTTGCACTCATTTCTGATTCTCCTGTACTGCTGAAATACAGCCTGATCCGCCGTGGCCCTGAATTTTGCCCAGCACTTATCTCTAGACTTCATAAGGGTTAAAAGGCTCCCATGTAACCACTTTGTAGCCGACCCATGACCCTCCGTCTGATGAGGGGGGCATGCTTATTCTACAGAGCCCTGAAAGTGCTGAGGAAGTGACTGACAGCAGATGAGGAGTCCTGGGCATTCCATACTGCAGACCAGTCAAGTGTGCTGGAGATCATCTTGGAAGGAGCCAAGATCAAACTTGGAGTAGTCTCTGACCTGAATGATCTTATGCAGAATTTTCAGGGAAGGGATCTTCCACACACAGTACACGGGGGAGTGGTCAGAGATGGAGTCGGGAAGGATGCCCGACGAGCTGATCCTCTCCGGTCTGTCAGGACCCAGTCCAGAACAGAGCTCACTTCACCAATAGGAGAGCACCTGGTAGGATCCTTGATGATCTGCGACAAGGAGAGACCAGCAAGCAGTGGCTCAAATGCTTTGGTGTTATTACCAAGCCAGTTAAGGTTAAGATCACCCAGGATCATTAACTCATTATGCCGGGTCACAGCACCAACTGTGTCGAGGAGGACGGACAACCCCTCTAGGGCCCCCATGGGAGGATTGTAGGTAAATATAATATGTATCTGTTTGGTCACCCCAAGCAACAGTACCGTGTGTAGTAACTCACAGGGGGACTGCAATGGTTGTTGACAGGGTAAAACCGACAGGTTGAGATGGCTCCTGTAATAGACCAAGATGCCACCCCCGCCCTCTTTTTTCCTGGATGATCACGCCTGACGAGGTCATAGTCAGAAAGGGCACATACAGAATTTGAAGTGGAGGGTTTAAGCCAAGTTTAAGTTATGCCAAGGATGTGGTAAGTAATCCAAGCAAGAAGTTCCGCCAAGTTGGGCAGGAGGCTATGAATATTGAGATGAGCTATTTTCAGCCCTTTGACAGCCAACCAGCCCACAACTGAGGGGGAGGCTTGGAAAGGCAGACCAGGGTTAAGCTCAATGTCACCCGTGAGCGCTAGGGTCACCAATAGGAGCCAAGGGAGATGCCTTAAGGGAAGGGAGCCATCCCTGGCAGGCAGCTTGTGGCCATATCGCCTGACCACAAGGGCAGGGCACAGGAAGCACCTAAGGTCAAGACTGCAGAGAACCCAGGGGGAGCGTCTGCCTCCAGCTATAAGGTTGGAGAATATGAAGTCTGACTCCTCAGGCTGGGTACAAGTGCCCCAGGGTTCTCCCACAGGAGAAGCACCGACACCAGTAAACCAGGGGATGCTAAGGACAGTGAGGAGACCAAAGGTGAAGAAGCACATGAGTGGAAGAGGCGACACTTTCGTAAATAAATACTCAGGGTCCCCCATGTCAACACCAGGGATAGTTGGCAGGGAGCGATGGTAAAAACTATACTAACCACCGGGCCCCAAGTTAGCAGCCAATGGAGCCTCCTACAAAAAGAAAAAAACTTCTAAAGTGTTCCATAACCTGGCTCTGTTCACTCAATCAAAAGCAGATCACAAGTCAATAAAGACACAATAAAGCTTTTGTTTTTTTATATTAACGTATTTATGAATCAAATGACTTAATACAGAGCATTGATCCAAAGTAGAGTGGTCAGGCATAAAGCCCGCCTGGGCTTCATCTATGATGTCGAGTTCGTAAATCCGGTCTATTATCCTTTTATGTAGGACTTTAGTAAAAGTTTTTTGTGAGGTATCCAGCAGACTGATAGGTCTGTAATGTTTTGGGTTTTTCTTGTCTCCCTTCTTAAAGATTGGGATTATAATGTTTTCATTCCATCTCAAGATCATTTTACCTGTATCTGTAATGGTTCATATGTACATATATATATATATATATATGTAGAGAGAGAGAGAGAGAGAGATTTTTTTGCTCCTCTGAGCCCTGGCAGGTGGCTTCGGCAGAAAATTACATAGTTTTGACTTTAAATTTTTCTTGTTCTCATTTTGAAAGCCATTTCTTCCAAAAATGGAGATAATAAAATTGTTTTGATCTTTTTCCTTTCCTATATCCCTCCCATAATATTCTGGGAACAAACAGGCAATACTGACTACCGAGTCCACATCAAAGCCCATCTGTCTTATCTTATTTTTTTGATTCTCTATAGCTTTGAGAGTATAGACTTGAGCCAAGATCAATAATATTAATTCAAGGTTATCAACTGATCTAATTACACTCAGTTCCTTTAACATGGATTTACTGTCTCAGTTGCCTTGAAGTATTTGAGCCAAATTTTTTTTTACAGTGATTATTCAATTTTTCTTCCGTTTCATCGGGTATAATACCCACTTTATAAAAGGGGAGCACAAAATCCGATTCTAAAGTTCTTTTAAGCCATTCTTTCATTTTTTTTAATTTCTTTAAGTTCCAAGGGGCTGGTTTCATCAGTTTCAGGTTTATGTCTCATTTGACTATCGACCTCCTCTCCTGTATTAACCATATCAACTTTCTTCGAGTTGGAACCTTCTCTTTCATCTGTTTCTGTCGTTGTCCTTTTTTCAACCTTACGAACCTCTTTACTGTCCTTATCGATTTTAGTACCTTCTTTCTTTGGATTTTCTTTCTTTTGTTTACTTGTCCTATTTTTCCCTGTAATTCCCCTCAGACCATTAGTCCTTTATTTGTTTTTTTCCTTTAAAGTTTGAGTTTCCAACTCCTTAGTGCTTTTCTCCCCTACCTTCTCTCTCTCCCTATGATGTTACCTATGCTTAGTTCTCCAGATGTTTTTAATGTCTCTGCTTTTGTGTTCTTTTTCTTTCCTTTAGCCAGTTTCTTCTCTTGTTTTAGCCCCTTTTCCCATAAACTGTTGTTCCTTTTTTTCAGTTCTTCTGCTATACTATCATCTCTCATCAATTCTCCTGTGAGCATAATTAGTTCATCCTCTGACATTAAAAGTATTGAATCAGTTGATTTATGACTGTCCATAATCTCTATCTCTCAAGTCAATTGTCTCCTTCTGTCGTTTACTCAATATTAGGTCTCTATCCTCTAAAACTGTATCCTTATATTTACTTTCCTCGATTTCCTCATTACGGTTACTAGCATCTTCTTTGTCTTTATCAGGGTCTAAGTTATTCCCCTGTAACCCATCTATTGATAATTTATTTTCTATGCAAATCCCTTTAATAAAAGAAATATCTTGTTTGGTGTTTATCAGTTGCACATATATTAGCTCATTACCTAAATACGGATCCTTAAGGGCCTTGGCCATATCCTTTGTTATGTTATCCATTACACATGTGTCAGGCTCAACAGGGCTCATCAGCTGGGTCTCGTCCTTGGAGTCCCAATCTGATATGTCCGATTGACCCTGATCGTGGGTCTCCCCTTGACCCTGCACTTCCTTCTGCAAAGTATCTCCCAAGTCCAGTATCATTTTCTGTATCTTCTTCTCTATCTTTAAATTAGTCTTAATTGTTTGTCTAATATCTTCCACTGGTTTGTTAACCTCTTTGTTAACAATATCTAATATATCTGAGTTCTTTACAGCCATACTGCTTGGATTTACCTCCCTCTCTGGAAGCGACCAATTCAGTATTTTTGTTCTTTCTTCACAATCCTCCATATTAATTTCAGCTCTTTGCTTGGTTGTACCAAGTACCTTCCTTTTCCCAAAATAATCCTGAACTGGTCTGGGTCAGGTTCTGCTTAATATTAGTGTTATGGTTACTCCATTTAGTCCCAGCATTAAGTCCACTACTTGACACCTCTCTATAGGTGTTGAGATGGTCCTTAATTGGTCCTCAATATTCCGTTTATTCTGGGTCAGTTTTATTTCCCCGAAAACTGGGCTTCTTATAGTTTGCTTCTATTTTTGATTTTTAAGGGCCTAACAGCATCCTTCTTTCCTAGTGATTCCGGAGGGGAGTTATTATACTTGGTACCTTTGCCACTTCTAGTTTCCACAGGCATTCTTAATTAATATAGGTACACACTATGGATCTGCACAATATGCACATAGGTAGAGAAACAGGGATGGGTAATATTAAAATTTAATCCTGAAAAATGGGGGGGGGGGGTCAAAATTGGGTTAATTATATTAAGCTAACTCTTGAATCTCCTTTTTGTTTAAATTGTGTCTATGAATATATAAGAATAGAGTACTTGACATATATAATTAAAACACCCTAAAGTGCAAAACAAATATGGGATGGGTAATGAATTAATAAACGTAATAAACTAAATATTAGCATTAGCACTGATGTTAATTAGTGCTAATGAACACAACTCTTATTAATACCTCTAAGTACTCTAAAATACCTAGAACTTCAAAAAAGGTCCTTAGACAATATTGCCACATGCCTATGTGCTCAAATAAATAAGCTGCTTGTTTTAAATATCCCAATAATCACAGTAATCACAAATAGTTAGACAGTTGTCAGATCAAAACATCACAGAAACAAACATTTTGATCAAATTAAGTCCTGAGAGCCTCCTGCTAAGGTTCAAAAAGTCCTTGCACTGTTTTTTGTGACTATTAGAATAATGCAGAAAAATACAATTCTGCCCACTTCACCTCAGGTTCTCCCTATTCTTGAGTTGGATCCTGTTAATTTGACCAAAAATCTTCAGCTTCTGGTCTGCCAAGCCAGCCATTCCTGCACACAGTTTTTTGTAAGATACGCCAAAGGCCTTCACCAATGTTCGATTTTTCCTTATTAAAGTGAAAATGTTCTCTCCTCGAGCATCCTTTAATCTTATTGCGTGATGAGTAGGCAAACATGAAACTCTCCACCCTATCGACCAGCTGCTCCTCACCACCACAGAGGACGCATGCCAGTAGGGGGATGTTCAGAGGCCTCGAACCCCTATCCTGCTCACACTGCTGCTGTCACTAATGCAGATTCAAAGATGGCCCGGAAAGGTCAGAAAATCTTAAAAATAATGTGGCAACGGTGGCATACCTTTTGTTAAAATAGTAAAAGCAGTTTTCTGACTCCTGCTACTACCGCTGCTCCTCAGCGGTCTAGCGACTGTCTGCCCCATGTCCTTCTCTCAGCTCTCCCAGTGGAGTACCAGCTCTGGGGTCAGCTTGGAATTGCAGAGGTTAATAAAAAAGCCCACATGCTGGAACATCAGGATGGCCGAGTCCCAGGCTGGCTCCACAACCTGCACCAAAATGCCCATGAGAAGCCAGACATCAAGGTAAGTAACACTTTTATGCCACTGCATCTGAGAAAGACTAACTACTGAAAAATACTTGAACATTCTGGAGGCAATGACAGGCCAAACAACAGGGCTCAAAACTGATACAGGGTTCTGTCCATTTTGAATCTGACAAACTGTCTTTGCCTTGGATGGATGAGGTTGTGGAAATGTGTTCTGGAGCCCCAGGGAACAGACCCGTGCTCCAGCCTCCAGGGATGGGTTGTTCTTGTTCGGTCTGACCATCTGTAACAACTGTCTGTGGATGAACCTGTTAAGGACCCACAGACCTAGGATGGGGTGCCATCCACCATCTGCTCAATTGCCAGAAAGTGTAGTGACATGAATCCCAGCTGAACATATCTAAAGGGGCAGTGTGTCAAACTCAAGCGACAGCCCTAAGCCTACCACTTCCACAACCCACTTGCAAAACTGGCCACTGACCATGAGCTGCCTCAAGGACTACTGATGGAAGGGTATGGAACCCCATATCCCATCACTTCTGGTCTTTGGAGTTGCAGCCTCCACTTCCTTTATGCTTCCTTGTCCAGAGCTCTTGGAGATAAAGGGACTGGCCTGGAGAGAATACTGTTCCCTCTGTTGCTGCTGCTGGCCCGGACAGCCACAAAGGACACATAAAAGGAGGTGCTCAGTGGTGTGTTTAGTATTGCTGACCAAAGTGACCAAATCCAGAGCGTCACTGGACATAAGCCTAATCAAGTGCTCCTCAGCATCCGGACCAAACATATCCCTACCCATAAAAGACTTCTGATACCTTATGCTGAATCTTTAGTGAGAAGGGCAAAAGGTGCAGCCACACCTAATACAGTATAGTAACTTCCACAGCTACTGCCATAACTGATTCAGCTGAATCAAAAGCCACCTGTAGCTGATGCTTGCCAATGGAGCACCCCATGTCTTTGATGTCCATGAGGTCTTGTTGACTGTCCTCCAGCAGGAGGGGCCACAGATGGGAAAGTCTCTCAAACAGCTTGTGGCCGTAGCTAGCCATCAAGGCCTTGTACCTGTCTTAACGGGTACCTAGGAATGCTCTGTGGCTGAAGTGGTCCTGTTTCTCTGACTCCTTGTCTGGTGGCTTATCTGACTTACCTTGCATCATAACCTTACAGAACACTATTTGCTACAATGCCTTCTGGTGATGAGTGTTCCAGGAACCCAGTGTACCCCCCACCCAAGTGCACCACACAAGGCTTGGCAAGGCAATTTTATTTATATGGCGCCCAATCCCGGGGGCTCTGGGCACCTCACTGTGTATACAGTAGAGTCAATAAGTTTAACTAAAATCAATAAATAACATTAAATATAAAATCTTGATAAAGTTACACAGCAATAACAGGCCCAAAACTCAGAGTGAAAAGATGAGTTTTCAAAGATGATTTTAAGAATGGCCCATGAAGGAGCACCTCTCACTTCCAGGGAAGGGTGTTCCAAAGAACTGGGGCTGCCCCTCCGAATGCCTTATCACCCTAAAATTTCAAGCGGGATCTTGGGATGGACAAGAGGTCTGCCTCCACCAACTGGAGTAAGCAGTGAGGAGCATACGGTACCAGGAGGTCTTTCAGGTAGCCAGGACCCAGACCATGTAGGGCCTTGTATGTTAACAAGAATATCTTGAAGCTGATGCACCATCACACTGGCAACCAGTTAAGAGTACAGAGAACCAGTATGACATGCTCAAACTGAGAGGTCCCAGCAACCAATGTACTTGCAGTCCACCTGATGTGGAGTGGTTAGACAAGATACTGGGCACTCCCAAATACAGAATGTAGGATCCATTATCCCTGGGGCGATGGGGAAGGACACCACAGGATAAGTACTTCTCTAGAATATCCATCCAAAGGTAAGTCTTAATCTTTTGGACCTCGTTTAAAGTGAGTCAAGAGCTGAGGACAGCTCATCCAAATGTGACGAAAAGAAACTATCTCCCCTCCGCTCAATCACTCTGTAAACTGTCACACTCTTGACCTCTCAAGGTTGAGCAGAACGATAACCCCCGTAGAGTCAATATGCCGTGGCACCAACTGTGATGGTGGAGGGGTCAGGAGTGTAATCAGGACCAAGACCTCAACCTCGATCTGTGTTGTTCAGTTCAACGAAGTTCAGGTACCACCAGAGGTGGCAGAATCATCAGTGGTCCAAACAGGAATTATAACTTCCTTACTGGGAATTCCAGTTGTATTTAGACACGGTCCATAGATTGGCATGGACAGTCCTCCCCTATCAGCTGGGACGGACTGATGGAGATCTGACTTAGGACACATCCCTAGCCTGACTTCCTCCTCAGTCAAACCTTCTGTCCAAGTCTGTAGACCAAAACACTGTATAGAGACAGGAAACATTAACCAGTAAAGAACAGTTATGTTCTCAATGCAACAGATATTCAAGAGAACCTCCTCCATTAGGCCACACCTTAACTACAGCAGTCAGGCACTAGGACCACACAGAAACTTCTGCTGGCCATGGGCTGCCATCATGACATCCCACGTCTGTATCTACATAAACCCAGGCAGCCCCATAAACTCCTCAGTTCCCCACCAGAAATTAGACTCTGACGACCTCCAACCGTGGGGAACCAGGGAGATAAGACCAGTATCAGGCATACAAGTCGAGGCATGGAGCCGGATATATGAAACAAGGATTAAGTTCATTTGAGCATAATATCTGAGGTAACCTTCACTGAAGCAGCAGAGGGATGGAGGGAAGGACAGCATGGCCTAATGGAGGAAATTCTTGAGAAGATCTACTGTTACAGTGAGTACCTAAACTGTTTTACATTATCTCCTTTGAGGACATCTCCTCCATTAGGCCACACCTTTGGAATGATTCCCAAGCAGTCCCAAATACAACTGGGATGATGGTACCGTCTGATGTATATATATTCAAGATGGCAGGCTTTGCAGTACAGCAATCCTGAAACCAGCACATTTATGAGACTGTGTCCAGACCATAATGTTTAGTACAGGTGTGGACTGTGCTCCATGTAGCTGCAGCACAAATGTCAACAGCAGACACCTTTCTGAAACAAGCAACAGAAGTGGCCATTCCCCTGGCTGAGTGACCATGAACCAATCCAGGAAGTTTCTTACTATACTTCCTGCAACAGAACATAATACAATGTGTCAGCTATTTCAACAGGCATCGTTTAGACACAGAAGCACTTCTTTCCCAGGGGCAAACAAAACAAAAAGCTGGGAGGACTTTCTGCAGTCCTTTCTGCAAGTAACACAATATCTGAGTATTCTATGTACATCCAAAGTATGGAGCAGTGCCTCACCCTGATTGGCATGCTCAGAATAGTACACAGGAAGGTGCACTGTTTGATTCAGTGTAAATTCAGAAACCACCTTCAGTAGAAAACTAGAATTTGTACGCAAAGAAACCCTGCCTTTGTGAAAAATCAAATGAGACTCATACATTACAGCCTGAAGCTCGGAAATCCTTTGAGCAGAAGTGACTGCAACTAAAAGCAATGTTTTCCATGACAGGAATTGTAAGCCACAACTTATGACAGGCTCAGAAGGAGCCAATGTCAGTTTCTCAAGAACAACATTCAAGTCCCAAGGTGGGACTGGATTGTGGCTGGGAGGTTTCATATAAAGAATAACTCTCTGACAGGGTCAACCAACCTGAACTTAATGGCCCTCATCCCCCTTTCATTCCAATTAGATGGGCTTGAAGCTAATGGAGATACCACTTACATATTCTCCTTGAAGGCCAGAAGATTCTCCCTGTAGGCCAGAGACCTAACTTCCCAGACTGTACCATCCCAAGTTGTGTCTTATGTACCTCCGTGAATTATGTCAAGTTCTTCGTCAAACAAAAAAAAATATATACTAACAAAAATGTGCAACATATATTGGAACAAAGGAACAAACGTCACTGAATTGTCCACTTGAAATGTGTAAAATTTGTGCCAGCCCGGTGGCGCTGAGGGTTGGAGCGCTGGACGTCATACCTTGCGCCACACCAGCAATCCGGGTTCGGGGACGAGCTCAGGTCATTGGGGGTCGGCGGGGGGAAGGAGAGGATTGCGAGTGACTGCTGGCTGGCAAGCCCTCCACCTCGGGGAAGGACAGATGGGATTCTCGGAGTTTGGCTGCCACCCAGTGGAGGCTGGGTGGTAGTGCCACTTCCAAGAGCCTGGGCCGAAATGCCATGGGGATGGTGGAAGGAGCTGTTGACTGGAGCTGCGGGGCTCATGTGAGCCTCCACCCGCACGTAGTCACTGCTTCCGGGGCTCCGGGGTTAGGCAGGGAGAAAAACCAGGAAGAAAAATATGGGGTCCCACCTGATGAAGTTCTCCGGGCCAGCTCAGGAGCCCTGGCTGCACAGCACAGGCAAGTTCCCAATCCACTCCTGAGTCTGGTAGTAGGGTGGCCGAGATCCACAAACACCTGTCGAGGAGGATAAATAAAGTCTAAAAAAATAAATAAATAATTTGTAAAATTTTACCGTCTATATTTTATGATAAAGGAAGTAGATAAAAAAACCTCTCAGGAAAGTACAGGACACCTCTAACTGGACAACCATATAACCATCAAAAGGGGCATGAAAAGCTAATACAACTGCTAAAGGCACCGTAAGTGAGAAATACTGCCAGCCAGAATCTGACAAGGACACCAAGTACTCCAACACAGCAACTGCATGACATATAAACAGGTCTAAATTCCTGGAAGCAGTCCATGAAGTGAACTGCTTCCTATTTCAAGGAATGTCTGGTAGAAGGCTTTCTGGCTGCAACCAGAACATCAGCAACCTTAGTGGAGACCCCAAAATGTGCAATGGCTGTGTTTTCAGGAGTCATGCATGCAGATGCAGGGACTTCGGGTCTGGATGATCCAGGTATCCCTTGTCCTGTGACAACAGACCCTAACACAGAGGAAGGGGTACAGGAGGCTCTATTGCTATCTGTTGCAGAAGTGGAAACCATATCTGGCGAGGCCTTAATGAAGCAATGAGGATGAAGGTGGTATTCTCCATCCACAGCTTGCGCAACACCCTCTGTATTAGAGAAATGGGGGAAATGCATATTGGAATTTCCCTTTCCAAGAGAGAGACAAGCGTCTCACCAGAAAACTCAGGCCCTGGAACAAGCGAGAAGAAATATTGCAGTTTGTCCCTGTGTAAGAATGCAAAAGGGTACAACTCTGGATGATCCCATCTTGCAAAGAGGTCATCTACCATGGACGTCAGCAGTTCCCATTTGTGAATCCTGGACTGTGATCTGCTTAGCCTGTCTGCCAAGACGTTTCAGAGACCTGGGAGATGCACGGCTGACAACTGTAGGCCATGGGACAGAGCCCAGTACCATACTGTCATTGCTTGCCTGCATAGGGAACAGGAGTGAATGCCCATTTTGTTGATGTAATACATCACACTGGCACTGTCCATCTGTATTAGCAGAAGACCTGGGTACAGATGCCCCTGAAATGCCTGGAAGCTGTCTAGGGCAGCTCTCATCTCTACGACATTTATGTATAACTTAGCCTCCACCTTGGACCATGATCCCTGCATCTGGTAAAGGGCCAAGATGAGCACCCCAGCCAGAGCCCAGGCATCCGTGGTGAGGATCTGTACAGGAGCTGGTACAAGGAATGGAATACCCTATAATATGTTGTCGTGATCCATCCACCATAGCAATGCTCTGCAAAGCAGAGACATGACAAGAACCACTTGGTCCCACTTGTCCGTCAGATTATCACACTGGGCTCCAAGTGTCCACTGAGGGATTTTCATGAGGGTGTTCCAGTGGCACTGTCACTATAGCCGCAGCCATAAGGCCCAGGTGACGTATCACTGTCCTTGCAGAGACACAGTGACTCCTGTATGCCAACTGTGTTTGGGCAATTAGATTTTCTGCTCTGTCCTGTGGCAGGAAAGCACAACCCTTCTCTATGTCCAAAAACTGCCCCTATGTAATGCAGTGTTTGGCAGAGAGTCAGCACAGATTTTGGCACATTTACTGTGACTCCCAAGTCCTTGAACTGCCTTGCCTGAGACAATGTATATAGGAGAGCGTCCCTGAAGCTGGTCTTCAGCAGCCAGTCATGCAGACAGGGACACACATACAGGCTTTTCCTGCGAAAGGCAGCTGCCACTACTGTCAGCCATTTGGTAAAGACCCGTGGCATAGAAAACAAGCCAAAGGGCAATACTCTGAACTGGTAATATTCCCCCTCCAGCACAAAATGGAGGTACTGCCTGTGGGATTTTCTGATCTTGACATGAAAGTATGCATTCTTCATGTCCAGAGAACAAAGCCAGTCCCCTTGTTGCAGAAGGGGAATCAGAGCTTGCAAGGATACCATGTGAAACTTCTTGAATTCAATGCAGAAGTTGAGATTCCTGTGATCCAGCACAGGACGCAGATCCCCTGTCCATTCTGGGACCAGGAAGTATCTGAAATTGAACCATTTGTTTCTCTGTCAAGGAGAAACTGGTTCTAGAGTATGTTTTTGGAATAATGACTTAAGTTCCTTCAGAAGGGCCAAATGGCCCAGAGGGTAACAGGAAGGAAGCAGAGGATGATCTGGAGGGGTTTCTATATGCTCCATAGCATGCCTTCTTGCAATTATTTCCAGGACCCACTCATCTGTAGTAATCTGCCATCGTTTCAGATGCAGGGAGAGTGTCCTCCTCAACCACCCCTGGATGTAGCAGTGGAGGTGGGGGGGGAGTAGTCAGAAGAGAGTCATGCTGAACCGGCTGGAGCAGTGCCACTGGTACCGACTGCTCTGGGTTCTTTTCATGTGCACCGGGGAGGGGGGGAGGCCCAGCAGGGGGCCACTTCCCTTACCTCAGTCTTGCTGATGGTAGCGACAGCTACCTCATACAGCAGGCCGACAAAGGGAGCCCCTTCCTTGACCCCTGGCAGGAGAGGGATGTAGGGATTTGACAGATGTTACAGTCATCCTTGATGTCTGAAGGTCTCTCAGGGCCTATTGAGTGTCATAGCCAAACAGTTTTGTTCCTCTGAAAGGGGAATTCAAAACTGCTTGCTGCATATCATTGGCAAAGCCAACAACCCTGAAACAAGAATATCTTCTCATACAAATGCCAAAAGCAGCAGCTCTAGCAGAAGCATCACAGACATCATAGGCTGACTGTAGCAAAGATTTGCCAACCCCAGCACCAAAAGTTAAAGTTTTAAGTAACTCATTCTTGGCCAAGCCATCAGGCAAAGCCTGGGCTGCAGTGTTTGCAGCTTTCCACGGGCTCGTCTGATATTTTATCATATGGGCCTGCTAGTCTGCAATTCTAAGGCAGAGGCATATGTACGTCTGCCCATCACATCCAGCCTCCTAGATTCCTTGTCAGGAGGCAAAGTACTCATGTGTTCCAGTTCTCTAGACCTATCATGAGCAGCCATGATGACTAGTCAGTTTCTGGCTGGTCAGCATAAGGCTCAGCAGGGGGCAGAATACTGCTGGTCAACATTTCTGGGAACAGCAGGCATTGAGTTTGGTCAGTATAGTTCAGCAAAGATCGCATCCTCTAATGCAGGACATATACCTGGAATTATAATGGAGGGTGTGCAAGAGACCTCCAAAAATTCCTCAGGTTCCTTTTTGTGGCATCTTCCTCTTCCACAGTAAAGCTTATGGCAGTTTGCATTTCCTGCATCAAGGCTTGAAATGTAGGATCCCCAGGAGGAGACCTCAGGGTATAGACCACGAAGTACTCACTGCAGGATGAGGGTAGAACTAAAGCAAGGTGCAACATATCAGTCTCCCTCATACTCCTCCTCTAAAACCATGAGGTCAGGAATACATTCTACTTCATTGTCTACGTCTCTATTGACGACAGAAGCCGCAGAATGTACCCGTGAGATATGGCAGCTGAGGAGGAGGAATATGCAGCATGCCAGAAGGCCTCAACAGGGGCTGGATGCAGGAGGCCCCATCAATGGGATAACTGGCTGCATAGGTAAGCCAGGCAGAATGACTGAATCCTTTCTGAAAATGTCACCAGCACAGCCTGAGAGTCGATCGGGGCCATGACTACTTTTGTCGACGACGGTCCTTAGCCCGACGATGGCATCCTACTGTCCATAGCAGGTATGGCAGCGCCTAAGCCAAGCCCCCACCTTGGTGTCTTGTGTATGGTTGGGGGGCTGTTGTCAACACCCCTAGAGCCAGCGATGCCACAATATATTTACCTTGTCCCAACGGCAACCGGGACCTCACCAGCAAAGCAGATCTCTCTTTTTTTCCTGTTTATGTTTATGGCCAGACGATGAAGACGGCAGTGACGACGACCTTTCCGTGTCCTTCAACTTCGGCAACCATTTCTCAGTCGATGGTGAAGGAGACACTGATTTTGGGCCCTAATTCTTCTCCATGGCTTTCAAAGTTTTAAGAAGAAGGGCATTTCCTAGAGCTTTCTTGTGGCATCACCTTGTAGCCTGGTTATTGCTCTAGCAAATCTCACAAGTCCTCATATTGTGAGACAGGCCCAAGCAGCACACAGACACTTACAGGACTGAAATAAAGGCTCCTTTGATTTTGGCAGCATGCAGAGGCCACAAAATAAACTGTTAAAGTTAAAGAATGAATGACAACAGCAAGTTGACGACATTTGCCTCAGCAGGTCGAATGAGGATAATCGGTGGGAAAAGAACTGAGGAGTGATGGGGCCGATCTTGTTTATGTAAATGCAGACATGGGATGTCATCATGGGTGGCTCCAGGCTAGAAGTTTCAGCCTAATGGAGGAGATACCTCAAAGAAGATCGTAAGGCTACAACACCTACTAACCCCTACAATAAGGGTACTATACACAGTGTAGCATGGAAGATACCAGAATGAACATAACTGAAAGCCAGGTGGACCTGCCTGCTTGTGGATAGAGCCTACACACAACCAGAATTACCAATAAGGATATTTCCCCTTTTTGAGTAGGCTCCTATAGGCAAGCAGACTGGTATGGGCCTTAATAAGCAGTCCCTGACAGGGAGGGTTAGTGCTGTATGATTCAACTCAGCACTTGCCTGCTGAATCAGTGGAGCTGAGCACATCCAAACAGTAATATTACTATGCTCATATCTGTACATTGTATATAAACCAGTCTCATTATTTCTCCTTGCACATCTTGATGTCAGTTCATATGTTAATTCCAGGTCTAATTACCATTTGAAATGTGTACATTAATTGCTATTATGCTTAATATCTTTTCTCTACTAGTTTGAGCTACTCTTTCCATGTCATAGACAATATGTCTCTCAATATATGCTTAAGTATAATTGCCTTTCCTGTAACATGCACTTTTGGATGTAACTGTGCTTTGAAAATTGTAATATCCCTGTTATGTATGCACTGTGTTCTTCAATTTATTCTTTTGTCCTACCCAGGACCTCCTTGTAAATGAGCTATGCTCAATGGAGCTTCTTCCTGGTAAAATAAATAAATGATATGCCTGCTAAATGTATGAAGAGCTGCCCAAGTAGCAGATATTCAAATGTCCTCCAGGGATGCTGAGGCATGTTCAGTGTAAGAAGCAGCCACAGCTCCAGTAGAATGAGCTCTGAGCCCCAAGGATGACAAGCCCCAGATGTACGCTAATCTGATGGCTACAAAGAGTCATTTGGTTAAGATACACTTGACACATTCTTCCATGGACCTAGCAAATCTTGTTAGTGTTATGGAAGGGCTTAACACACTTTAGAAAAAGGCTAAGGGTTTTCTGACACCTAGGGAATGCAGCTGCTTCTCCTTCATATTCTTGGGATTAGGACAAAGGGAAGGCAAGACTATTTCCTGCAGCCTATGAAAGGCGACAGTCACCTTAGGAATGAAGGAGGTGGGGGCATGGCCAGCAGCTGACAGGAGAGGACGCTCCTTAATTTGCTCCAGGCTCAGGTGGGTGCAACAGCTTTAAAAAACATTATTTTTTTACTTCAACTGTTCAGTTTACAACGTGAGACCTTAAGGCTAAAGTCTATCTGATCCTACGGATGAACTTTCCGATGATTTTCCGATGGGTAGAACCAAAACAGATTCCTCTAAAGATGTGCCAAGGGGAAAGGCCCCGCGCCTACTACTAGTGGAGCTCCAAGCAATGTGTCGGCGAACGGAATGCCTGCCCGTCTTAAGATCCTGTACATCGGAAAAACCTACATTTACTCCAATCCAGCGGACGTGGGTCATAAGCTGGACACGATCCGTTCAGACTTTGCCAAATCAGGTCCTTTGGATGTTGAAGGAGAGGAAGAGGATACCTGAATACGGACTATACTGGACAGTTCTAATGATTAAGTTCACTGATGTTTGGTTTGTACCAGTGTAGTGCTTCATACTAGATTATCCTGAGAAAATGATAGTTTTTAAAATATCGTTTTGCTAACTACTTTCCTAGAATGCTGTAGTTTACTACATTAAGGCACTGTGGTTCAAATTAAAATTAAAGCTTATGGCGCTGTGTGTTTACAGCATAAATGTAAACATTTTTCAAGGTGTTGGCACCATCTGGTGGCGAAATGGAGTGAGTATAACCCCATTTTCTGCCTGGTTAAGCTATATATCAGCTAAAATGTTTTCATAGTTGCCTGAGAGCTAATATTAGGGGGCATCTCTGTTATTTGCCTGAAAGGGAATAATTCTGTGTTTAGCTTTTTAACATGGACTCCTGGGCCTCGTCAAATAACAATGGCCTTTCTGTAAAGAAGGGACTCTCTGAACTTGTTCTAGAACTTATTTAGGTATGGTTGTCCATGGTGTTGCTGTATAAGTCTCATCTTAATCAGATCTGTTCATACCAATTTGATATGTACCCTCCTCTGCTGTAACAATGAAAGAAGGGCTAAGATTTACTTATCATAATATTTCTGAGATGTAATCCTACATCTGGAATCAAACATGGCATTGTGTATGTTTCATGACTAAATGTACAAAAATAAAGTTAAAAAAAAAAGAAACGAAGGAGGTAACTGTTCTAGGATCCACTGTCTCCTTGTGGAAAATCAAGTATGGTTCCTAGTGAGACAGACCGTGTTTCTAACAGATTCTCACAGCCAAGTAGATGGCCTTGACGAAGAGCACATTTAGAGGAAGAAGCCAGAGAGAAACCTCCTGCAGGGGTTCCAAGGGAAGGGCCATCAGGGCTTCGAGGACTACGTTCAGTTTCCATGAAAGGGAAACCTGAAGCATACCAGAGTGGAGTTTATAACATGCTTTAAGGAAACGGCCAATATCTGGGTGGGAACCTAGGAAGTAGGAACCCACATAAACCCTTACAGCTGGAAGCACTGCAACTTAACACCCTGAGGCAACTACCTGACAACCCCTCATCACAACACTGCTGCAGAAATGCCAAGACGTTGGATAGACAGCTGATAGCCTGATCCTCAGAGGGAGCACCAGGAGCAGAATGTGTCCAAAGCTGTACTGTAGGTCTTGTTCATTGAGCTCTTCCTGAAGTGCATCAGAGTGTAGATGACGCTGGGAGAATTTCTGGCCCTCATAAATCTTTTGCTCTGAGAAGCCAAGTTAGATGGAATTTCTAAGGTTATGGATGCAGAAGTTTCCACTCCACCACCTCTCATCAAGACTTACTGTCCTGGTGGGTTTCAGTATGAGGAACCAGGATAATCAGGTTAGTCACCTGTAACAGTAGTTCTAGGAGTGTATATGTTCATCCACACTCTTTGGCATGTCCCCTTCCACTTTAAGATGGACTGGAAGTCCTCAAGCTGGCTCCTCCCACCCACTTGGGTGGTATATACCTTGGCTCCGCCCCATGATGCCAGATCTTAACCCGCTGGAAGCCAGGTGTTGTGCATCCGCAGCTGGGGAGGTCGGGTGGGTCAGTGTGGATGAACAACATATACCACTCCTAGAACTACTGTTACAGGTGAGTAACCTGTTTTTCTCGGATAGTGGATATGTTGTTCATCCACACTCTTTGGCAGACTCCTAGCAGTTCTCCGGGAAGAGGGAGGCAAGGTGCACACCCCCTACTTAGGGAACAGAGATTGGAGAACTGAGGCCCCAAAACCAGCATCCCGGCGTGACTCAAGGTCGATGTGGTAGTGGGTGAAGGTGTTTGTTGACTTCCAGGTAGCAGCTTGACAGATTTCCTGGATAGGGATGTCCCTGGAAGCAGCCACCGATGCAGCAGTATTGCAGGTAGAATGAGATCTTATCCATCTGGGAGGCTCCATGCCCACCAACTTGCAGCACAGACCTATGCATGATGTGATCCATCTTGCAATAGTCCATTTGGCTGCAGATCTGCCAGAAGTGGATTCAGCATAGGTGATAAACAGCTGGCGAACCTCTCCCCGAATTTCCGCCATCCTCTCCTTATAATAGGAGAGAGCTTGTCTCAAGTTCACAAGGTATGGAGCCTGTACCCAGCCTCCGAGGTGTAGTATACCAACAAGGTTAACGCCTGGTTAAGGTGAAACTCAGACATCCACCTTCGGAAGAAATTTCGGGTGGGGGCGTAGGACAATCTTATCCCTGTGGAAGACCAGATAAGGGGAGTCCACCAAGAGCACCTGGAGCTCCCCTGTCTTTCTGGCAGACGTGATAGCCACCAGGAAGGCCATCTTCCATGACAAATGTGACAAGGCACACTTCTGCACTGGTTCGAATGGCCTGACCATGAGCTTTGCCAGTACCAGCAGTAGATCCCACAGAGGTGGAGGTTCACGCACCAGAGGGGATATATGATCCAGGCCTTTGAAAAAGTGCCCAACCACTGTCTCCTATGCCACCGTCAGCTGACCGGCCCATGCCCGGTAAACAGAGATGGCTCCTAGGTGCACCCTAAGGGTTGATGACCGAAGACCCCTTTTGGAGAGAGACCAAAGGTAGTCAAGAATGTTAGCCACTGGACAGGACAGAGGGTCCAGGCCCTTGCCCTGAAACCAAATGGAAAACCTTTTCCATTTGAAGGCATAACATTTCCTGGTCGACTCCTTTCTGGATGCCTCCACCACAGTGTAGACATCTTCGGAAAGACCCAAAGCCTGGAACTCTAGCCGCTAAGGTACCAGGCTGTGAGGTGTAGGAATTGAAGGTCCGGATGGAAAACCTTCCTCTGATGAGAGATATCAGGACCAGGCGTGCTGAAAGCCGCTCCGGGAGCCTGCAGATGAGGCTGAGGAGATCTGGATACCAGAACTAGCACGGCCAGTCTGGGGCTACCAGGATCACCTTCGCCTTGTCCCTCCTCACCTTGAGGAGCACCTTGTGGATCAAGGGAAATGGAGGGAAGGCATAGAGGAGACCTGGGGTCCACAGCCTTGAGAAGGCATCCCCATGCAGCAAGCCCTGCTGAGGGGGGCGGGCATGAAACAGCCTCAGCTTGGTGTTTTCCCTGGAGGCAAACAGGTCCACCAGCGGTTTGCCCCAGTGGGAGAACAGGCTGTAAGCTACCTCTGGATGGAGAGACCACTTGTGGGATGTCTGGCTTAAGCGGCTGAGAGCATCCGCCAGACAGTTTGAGGCTCCTGTCACATGAAAATTCTTCAGCTCACACTTATGGAAGTCCTTGTTCCCCTCACCCACATTTTACACCTTTCCCCTGTCTAGATAAATTCCCTGCCAAGTGGAAATCTGCATGTATCACATCCATATTTAAAGGTGGGGACCGCGCCTCTGCTAACAATTACTGCCCTATCTCCATACTTCCTCCCCTCTCCAAGGCCTTAGAGAGGATTGTTTCTTGATCAGCTCACTGAGCACCTCAATAAATATAACCTTCTCTGCAAACAACAGCATGGTTTCCACAAAGGGCACAGCACGACTACTGCCCTGCTTGAACTTACCACACATATCCATACTGCGCTTGATAAAGGCCACATCACGGGTACAATCTTCATATACCTCACAAAGGCTTTTGACACCATCCACCATTCTCTTCTCCTAACCTCCTTGATCAACCTGGGTCTCTCTCAGGAAGCCATGGGATGGTTCTCTGACTACCTCTCGAACCGGACTCTACAGGTCAAAATTGGTAATGCCCTATCCATCAAATCTCCTGTCCTCTTGGGTGTCCCACAAGGGTCCATTTTGGGACCTCTTTTATTCAGCCTCTTCCTAAACTCCCTCCCCGAATCCTGCCCCTCCAACCTATTACTATACGCGGATGATGCTGTCATCTTCTCTTCCAGCACAGACCTCCTTCAACTTTACCAGTCCCTCCAGTCCTCCTTCAACTCTGCCAAAAGCTGGTTCTCCTCACAACGCCTTATTATTAACTATAAAAAAAACAAAGTTATACTATTCGCACATCCGCAGAATACCAGGACGGGGCTTTTCCCTCAAACACTAACGTCAACCCAGACTCCCTTGGATCTAGTGGATCCCTTTAAATATCTGGGCATCACCTTGGACACAGGCCTTACCTATCACAAGCATATTCACCAACTATCCAAGACCCTAAATATTAGGCTTGGGCTTCTGCATCACTTCAAATATTGCCTTACCCCTGATGCCCTTAGGCTTGCAGTCTCCTCCTCAGTACTCTCTCTGCTCGACTATGGCTTACTGATTTTTGGAGGGGCAAGCACCTTAGCCCTTGTTAGACTTCGACTTGTCCTAAACAAGGCCTGTCGTCTTGTTTTGGGGTGTGATAGACTCACCCATACCTGTTCACTATATAAGGACACCAACTGGCTTAACCTCGACAACAGAATCATATTCCACATCTGCATTCTGGCAAAAAAAATCACCTTAGGCCTCTCCTCCTCGGTCCTCGCCCCTTTAATCCCCCCAGACTCCAAAGTTAAACACACCCATAGCTCAGACACCCATCTCTTCTCGATTCCTTCCTGTCGTACCGCTCAATTCCAAAGATCCTTTGGCTATAGGGCCCCCTTGTGGATGAACAACCTACCCTCCTCCTTGGTTTATGAACAAAGAACTGGACAATTTAAAACACACCTTAGGGCCCACCTCCTGTCCACAAGTGCCTGCGATTGTAACTGAACCTGGCCCTTCCCTTCCCTTTACCACTGACAACGGCCTCTGGCCCGCCTCCTACTCATTAGTTCTCAATCCTAGTCTTCTTGGGATTGTTATGCATCCTGTTTTTAACTGCCTTAAACTGCTCTAGTACCTGAATGTTAGCCTGACTGTTCCTTGTAACAATCTGAACTTTTACTCTGTAACAATCATTGTAATGCTTGTCTGTACCTAATCTACATGACGTGGAACCTTTGTAAAGGAGTCTTTGACTCAAAGGTATTCTTTCCGAAATCCGAAACCCGAAAATGTATGGCTAGGAGATCTGCCTCCAATTGGCTCACGAGGGTCCAGATGTGGAACGCCTCCCTGCACAGCAGACGGAAGTGCGTGCTGCCCTGTTTGTTGAGGTAGTACATGGTCATGGTATTGTCCATTTGGACTTGAACCACGTGACCCTGAAGCTGAGAAGCAAAAGCTGACAATGCCAGTCTGACTGCTCTAAGCTCCAACAGGTTGATGTGGCATCGGCACTCCTTGGAGGTCCAGAACCCATGGCCCCTTTTGTTCCCCATGTGGGCTCCCCAGCCCATGAGAGAGGTATCAGTTGTATGGATGACCGTCGGCTCTGGGCAGACAAATGGGATCCCTTCCTGTAACCGGTCTGGGGCGGTCCACCACTGGAGAGCATCCCACATCTTCTGGGTTACAGTGATCAGATGGTCGAAATGACCATGGCACTGAGCCCACTGGGGGGCCAACTCCCATTGAAGGGGGCACATGTGCAACCGGGCCTAATGGACCACTGAGGTGCATGCCGCTATGTAACTCAGAAAGCACATAAAGTCCCAGGCAGGGCGCAATTGCCCAACCAGAAATTATTGGGCAAAGGAGGAAAGAACCTCTGCCCTGTCCGCTGGGAGCCGAGCTCTGACTTGACAAGAGTAAAGCTCTGCCCCAATGAAGCCCACCACCTATGAAGGCACGAGTTCTGACTTGGCCTCGTTGATCAGGGGGCCAAGTTGGGAGCACGTCTGGAGGGCCAGGTCCCTGGACCTCTCCACCTCCTGTTGGGTGGAACCTGCTAGGAGCCGATCGTCGAGGTAAGGATAAATCCTGACCCCCCCCAAGATGCCTGAGATGGGCCGCCACCACTGCAATGCATTTGATGAAGACCCATGGGGCCGATGACAGGCCGAACGGCATGGCTCGGAACTCATACAGGGTCCCTTCGACCCTGAAGTGGAGGAACCACTGATGGGACGGACGGATTGGGACGTGAAAGAATGCGTCCTGCAGATCCAGTGAACAGAACCACGTTTCACTCCAAGGATGGTATGATCTGGGACAGAGTGACCATCTGAAAGATGCGTGACCTGGGATATTGATTCAGATCGTGCAGCTCTAGAATGGGGCGCTAGCCCCCCATCCGCTTGGGCACCAGGAAGTACCTGGAGACAAAGCCTGGGTCTGCTGGAAGATCCACCACTGGAACTACTGCCTCCCTGAGGAGGAGCTGAGCGATGTTGTCTTGGAGAGTCGACTGGGTCTGAGCGGATACTCTTTCCTCCCGAGGGGCTTGGCTTGGAGGGTACTGCTCGAATTCCAGAGGCAGTCCCTGACTGACCACTTCCAGAACTCACCTGTCCGAAGTGAGAATGGACCAGGCGGAAAGGAAGTGGTGGAGCCAGCCACACAAGGGAGGACCCAGAGCTGAGGTGATGGGAGAGGGGTTGACAGCCCCCGCCATCACTGAGCAGGCTTGGAGGAGGAGGCTCCAGGACCTGAACCTCGGCCTCCTTTATGGGCCTGTTGGAGTCTGGGCTTGGGCCGGGGCGCCAAGCTTGAGCCTGCTGCTGTTGCTGGTGCTGCTGTCCACCTTGAAAGGAGGACTGCTGAGCCACAGGGGAAAAATGCTGAAAAGGCTTCTTCTTTTTCTTCTGTTGGTTCTTGCCCACAGAACCTTTGGCAGAAGTAGCGTCCAAGGTGGCATTGGACTGCTCAATGCGCTAAAGGTGACCGGCCACTCCTGGGTGAACAAGTCGGTCCCGAGGAAGGACACGTCAGCTAGTTTGTGCTGGATATCTGCCAGAAAGGAGAGCCTCAGCCAAGCCCTGTGATGAAAGGCAACTGTGGCAGCCATCGAGCGGGCACAAGAATCCCCAATGTCCAGGGCTGTCTGAAGCTGCTGTTTGGCAACAGCTCAGCCCTGATCCCAGACCTGCTTGACCGTGGTCTGCATGTCCATGGGGAGAGGTGGGAGGACTTCATCCAGTGACCCTAAAAGGGCATGAGAGAAGTGTGACATGATGACGGCCAAACTTGCCTGACGAAGGCCCAAGGAGGAAGCTGCATAGGCCTTCCTGGCTGAATGATCCAAAAGCTTGGACTCCTTATCAGGAGGTCGGTCAGTGTTGGCAGAACTGCCAGTATGCCTGAACACAGAGGCAGTCACCAGGCTCTCGGCCAAAGGGTGCTCTGTAAACCCCGCAAGGGGCCCCATGGGCACCACATACTTGTGGGCCATGCAGGCAGACAGAGCTGGACAAGAGGCAGGGCACTGCCAAAGTTCTAGGGCCGGCCAACAATAGCCTCAGCCACAGGAGAGGCCTCCATCGGGGTATCCCCTCTCTTAAGGATGTCCGTAGGAGGGTACGCCGCCTTTTTCTGGATTGGCTCCAGGGCCATCCCTGTGGATTCAGAGACGAGGCGAAGGATCCCATGAAAAGACGAGGGACCTTCCTCCGTCTCTAAGCCAACGGTTGATTCATCATCACCTGGATGGAATACAAGCCAGTGATGTCCAAATCCGAGGAATCTGGGTATAACGGCTGACCACTCAGGTCACCTTCGACTCGCCGAAAGCGGACCGGGGTGACCGTGACCAACAACCACCGGGGAAGTCCGGTGTCTGGTCTATCTTCCTCGGAAGGAGCCCCTCCCATAGGCTGTTTGGGTAGCAGTTCCACCACAGTCGGTGGAGAGACCGTTTTTGGGCCGAACTGGTGGTTTTGCCAACTCCATGGGCTGAGGGACCGACTTAATTGGCTCCGAAGGAGTCGGCTTCTGCCTAGGAGGCGAAAGCCAGGTAATGGCCGGTGTGGAAGCCGGAGTTGGCTTGTGCCCGGTAAAAATTAGCTGCTGCCATAGGAGGTCCTCGTAGCACCGACAGAGTTTCCGCCAGAGCCTCTCCTCATCCAAGGAGGATGAGGACGACTAATGGCATTGCCTCTTTTTAGAGTGTTTATGGCTCTTCCTCGGCCTGTCAGTCGAGGGGGTCCGAGATCTCGATCGAGATCGGACAGGCCTGACTCGGTCGCTTGGGAGACACTGACGGGACCGAAGATTTCCCAGGATCAGGGACCACTTCTTCGATAGGAGTCCCAGCAGGCTGTATCTCGTCATCTGGAAAGACCAAGTTAGGGGTTCGATCGAGGGAATCGTCAACCGGAGTCGGAGATATCAGAGCGATTGGATCGATCACGATTTCAACATCGTCGATTGACAATTCGGTTGACTGACCAGACGGCAAAGCCGAAAAGCCAGCGGCCGAAGAAGTGATCTCGACCGAGGTCGAAACTGCATGTTCCTGGGATCGAGATCTCTCCCGCTCCAAAGAACATCTCCGTTGAGACAAAGACGATCCTGTATCCTTCTCCTGCTTACAGGATCGAGAAGAGTGTGAGCCCATAGGCGCCTCTCCCTTGGTCAGGAGAGACTGGCACAACTCTTGGAAGGAACCTAAGAAGGTAGAGCCCAGGTAGAGTGGAACGAAGAAGCTCTGAGAAGTCTCTGAAGCACGAGTTGCTTCCTCCTCGGGGCAGCTTGTATGCCATTCCAATTGCTTTCGTGAGGATCCGGCTAAAACCGCCCACGCAGCTTCCTTGGATTTCACCGAGGGTTCTGTTTCGCGGCCTCCCCAGCTTCAGGCGTGCGAGATGGTCATCGAGGATGTTGGGATGAAAGGCGAGACGCATATCGCATTTCGAGGTGTCGTGGTCAACACTGAGGCAATAGACGCATGTGGTGTGGGGATCAGTGCACGACATTTTCTGGCCGCAAAGGCACTGAAGAAATCCAGGGGAAGACTTGTCTTCCATAATCAAAACGATAAATTTGCAATCGCGAACGCAAACGATGTGAATTTTTGGAATAACCAAAGGTTTGAAAGCCAGGGCCTACAAAATCTTAGGGCACGAGGGAGGCAACCTGAATCTTCCGGCGGAAAGGAAGATCTGGCATCATGGGGTGGAGGCGAGGTTTATACCACCCGGGTGGGTGGGAGGAGCCAGTTTGAAGACTTCTGGTCCATCTTAAAATGGAAGGGGACATGCCAAAGAGCGTGGATGAACAACATATCCACGCTCCTAGAACTTTACTTTCATCTATACTTGAGTAGCGTGAACCAGACTCCATGATCCTCAAACTGGTATGGTTCAAGTGGTGATATTGCTAAAAAGCATTTACTATCTTATGTGTGTAGTGCTCTGCCCAGCTATGTTTTGAAGTACCTGTAATTCTCCAAGATATTTTTATACTCCTGGTCTGCTATTTAAAACTCAATTAAGGAAGTATGAAAAAAAGAAACCTCTGTTTTGGGAGGTTTTGTGGATTACCTTATACTAGTTAATGTTGTACAATTACCACACTCATTTCCTAGTAATGTGCCAGAACTGTGTAGCTGTGATTACAAAGGATTAAATACATAAACTTTACAGTGGCACTCCTTAGACTCTTATCTTGTAAGTCACTTATCCATACTTTTTAAAAGGAAATTTAAAAAGAAGATATCTAAAAGTAATAACTTCTTACCTTTTCAGCCTCAATTATTTCCTTTCCAATGCTCATTGTATAGCATATCTGTAGAATAAAACACATATATTAATACAGTGCCGATACTTTGATGTATGAGGTGTGTTTTTTTTTCTTTACAATTTCTGAACTCCAGTATTCATCAACCAGTTTTTATTTATACAGTGTTATTTCAGAATAAATATTGGAATGAGGTAAACAAGTAAAAACAGATAGGAGTTTTGAGCCAGCCTGACGGCACAGGGGTAGCGCTATCTCTTATGATGCAAGTGACCTGGATTTGGGAATGAAGTAAGGTCACTGTGGGGAGGATGGCTAGGCATCCCAGAGGATGCTCCCTTACTCCAAGTGGGAGAGCGAGTAGTCTCACTGTGATACACCCCCTTGGGGACCAAAGGGCGAGGTGCAGTCAAGACCTCAAGATGGGAGGGGAGGATGCTGACGAAGTCGACACGCATGCGTGCTCTTTGTGCACATGTGAGTCATGATGTCCCTGAGCTGTGGCATCCTCAAAGGGCTGGGACAAAAGGGCAATGGATACCCCTGTTTGAAGCAGTATAATGGACCCCACCCCACCTGCACTCAAAGGGCTGGGAGAAAAGGGCAATGGATACCCCTGTTTGAAGCAGTATAATGGACCCCACCCCACCCCACCTGCACTCAAAGGGCTGGGAGAAAAGGGCAATGGATACCCCTGTTTGAAGCAGTATAATGGACCCCACCCCACCTGCATGCTCTGCACCTGCCAACTCAGTCAGCCTATGCAATGACTAGTTGAGAATGTCTAGAGGGGACAAGACCACCCCAAAAAGCCTCACCATAGTGGTATGATGGGAAAAAGGTAAGTCCTGGGGGAAGGCAGGGTGATGGAACCAAGCTGGGGGTTAGAGGGCCAGTATGTAGGTCTAAGTGGGGGGATGGCTGTAAGGGCATAAACAGAAAGTAAAAAAAAAAAAAGAAAATAAGGCTACGTGATGGTGAGATTGCCAAAGACAAACATCCTACAGTATCTCACTATTCAGATGACTCAAGCTGAGTGATGTATTAGACTCCCTTTCCTCTGAAGTGATACTTCTGGGTGACCTCAATATGGACGGGTTTTCTGTAGCATCCAAACCCCTAAAAGATTCATGCGACAATTTTGGCCTTGCACAAATCATATCTGAAGTCACCAGGCCTAATGTTAAGAAGCCAGAGAAAAGCACACTGCTTGACATAATACTAGTTAACAAACCCCACGTGTTTACCCATGCAAGTGCATTCTTTAACGACATCAGTGATCATTGTGCAATAGCTTGTGTGAGGTCCATTCCTAAAGCAGTGTCATCCTCTAAGTACATCTTTAAGAGATGCTGGAGGAATTTTGATCCTTTCGCCTTCTGCTCAGACCTCCAATATGCTGACTGGCAGGACTTTTATTTGGCGCCAACCGTGGATATTGCATATGACCAATTCCATAAAATATGCTCAGGGCCTTAGATATACATGTGTCCCTAGCAAAAATCAGGACAAAAAGGAAAACGTGCCCATGGTTCACAGGTGGATTGAAATCCGCAAGGCCAAGGTGGAGCACTGCAGAACCGCCACTAACCACCTCCTGGGGTAGTACAAGAAAGTTGTGGGATAATATCAAGAAGCGTAATGGTAAATCCCGCTCTCCACCCCCCAACTTAGTGTTAATGGTACTACCACCACAGACACACTTCACATAGCTAACTGCCTCAACTCCACCTTCTCAGACCTCAGCTCAGTCCTCCCTCATAACTTTTTTGATCCAACTCAATCTACCCTACCGCCTGAGCTCCTCCAGCCCCCCTTTAAACTCAAGAGTCATTACCCCTAGAGAAGCGAAAGCCTACCTATACAAAGCCCTCCAGAGCTCCAATTACTGCAAAGACGCCTTCGATATGCATATCCTATACCTTGCACTAGACTCAGTTATCTCCCCACTCACGGACCTTCTAAATCTGTCCCTGCACCTGGGCCAGTTCCCAACCCCATGGAAAATGGCAGTGATAACACCAATATTGAAATGTGGCCACAGCTCCCTCCCAAACAACTACCGGCCCATATTAATTCTCCCCCCACTCTCTAAAGCCCTTGAAAAGATCATAGCCAATCAGCTCACTGACTACCTCCTTGCATACAACCTCTTAAGTAGGGAGCAGCATGGTTTCAGAGCTGGTCATAGCACTACGACTGCCCTCACAGAATTCGCTAACTCCCTGCACTCCACGCTTGACAAGGGGCACCTCGCAGGGGCCGTGTTTACAGACCTTGCAAAGGCCTTTGGCATGGTTTCTCATCCCCTCCTTCTTAACACATTACAACAAATTGAGGTCTCTCATTGTTCACTCTCATGGTTCTCCAGCTATCTTTCATCTAGAACCCAATGTGTTAAAATTAATAATACCATATCTACTATGCTGCCTGTGCGCTCAGGAGTTCCCCAGAGATCTATCTTGGGTCCCCTGCTTTCAGCATCTACCTTAACACCCTGCCTAAATCCTGCCCCAGCAACCTTCTCCTCTACGCGGACGATGCTGTTCTTTATGACGCACATCCTGATCCTCTCTCTCTCTCTCTCTCTCTCCAGCGTACCTGACAAAAACTCCTTCTCTCAGATTGAACACTGATTTACTGAACACAGATTGGGGGTCAACACCAAAAGTATAAATATCTTGAGAGCCCTAGAATTCTCTGACACTTGAGATTTTCGTGAGAACTTGTAATCTACATCAGAACTTCGGTGCCATAGAATTCACTCTTCTTGGTGATTTTTTATTAATACTTCTGTTTATCCATAGAATCTCGTTCCCTTCCCCTCTTTTTATATCCAAAACCCCCCCATATACTCAGAATGTGATGTTATCATTGCCATAACATCATACATTAGCTAACAAAATGACTGCATTCTGCAACAGAAATGAACAGTCACTTATCTACCAAAGCTCCCACTGCCAGAGTTGGTGGCACAGCACATCATGCATGGTGATATTTGCTCAACCTGCACTACAGCCTAATACAATTTTCAGTCTTACATTATTGCGCTAGGACCAACAAACAAAACCATGTCAATAGCACAGACTTGTTAAGTCCATACCTCACTTTGTACAAACCTGTTTGGGCCTTTAAGGTATAGAGATGCCATCTGAAATGAATAACTGGTAAAATGAATTTAACTGTCATTTTTAAGAAAAATAAAGTAATTATGCCCAGAAAAGTGGAATATAATAATGTGTAGACCTGTTGAAAGAACAGACCTGTTAAATAAATAATTGCACTGTACACATTTTTGCCAGGGTTATTGATTACATATTGTCATTGCTTGATAGAATCACCTAAAAGTTATGGAGAAATGTTGTGTGCAGAGACAGCTGTTAGGCCAGAGGGCAGCATGCTGTGTTTCCATGCCGGTGACTCAGGTTCAGAGATTATCTCTGGGAGCTGGCTGGGCAGCACAAGGATTGGTGGAACACATCACTGCTCAGAGCCTGGGAAGGTATGGTGCAGTGTTCTGTCACATGGTGGACACATTGTGATGGGCTGGAGAGCTCTGTCTCACAATCGTTTCACATGCATGTCATGACCTGATAGTGTTACGCAGTGTGTCAGGGTAAGCAGGTTGACATGAAAATAAGTTTTGCAATAGCTCCTTTATTCCATTTCCAATGGGACCTGTATGAATGAAGATGCAAGTTCATGAAAATGAAAATAAAAAAAAAATTAAAAAGAAAAAATATATACACACACACACACATATATATATATATATATATATATATATATATATATATATATACCCACACACACACACACATATACGGTATCTCTGTCTCTTTCACCACACACACACTTGTATGTATGTTACAGATTTCACATAAATATATAAGTGATACACAGCGGGAACCTCATGAGTGGTGTAGAAAGCACATACAAATATATAAGTGATAGACAGTGGAAACCTCATTAGTGGGATAGATAGCATGCATATAGAAATACCTTATTTATCACATAAGATCCCCTCTGCATATGTCATTTATGGAACAGGCTAGGACCTTAATGGAGAGACATTTGTTTTGCTTTTTTAGGCATAAAATAATTTTTGTAAGTCTGTTATTTTTTGAACTAGTGTTACTGTGCTTTCCACCATCCTGATTGCTATAACCACTGCCATGAAAGTGAAGTCAGGATGACAAGCTGACACTGTGATGTGGTAGTTGTTAGTGCCACAGAACTTCCGCAGGGAAATTACAAACCACTACGCAGAAGTTCTGCGGCAAATATGAGTCTTGCCGAAGAACTTGGTCCCATTGTGCCGCTGAAAAGTAGGGGCCTTGATCTAGGTATTACATTTGACTCTTCCCTCTTGTTCCACGAACATATAAAAATCCTCACCTCTGCCACCAACACCCGCATTGGTCTCCTTTACAGACATAAACACTGCCTGCCACCTGAAGCACTTCACTTAGCCATTACCTCCTCAGTCTTATCGCTGGTGGACTATGGCCTCACAATCTATGTTGCCGCTGACCTAACGGCGCTTCATCAAATACAAGTAGTAATCAATAAGGCCAGCTGGCTCCTTTCTGGTACCAACAGAAATACACATACCTGCACCCTATACACGCTCACCAATATCCTCTCCCTTGAGGAAAGACTATTATTACTGACCTGTCTCTTCACCAAAAAAATCCACCTGGGTTTAACCCCAATAGGTGTCATGGCTTCTCTTCAGGCAGCCATCATCTCAGCGTCCATATGGGCTGCCCCAAAAACTATCTGGAAGGTGCCTAGGGTCAGGACCACCCTGGCCCAGCGAGCCTTCCCCCTTGGAACTCCATCCTGGTACAATGTCCTCCCTCCGGCTGTCACATCAATCAGCAATCTAGGTCCTTTTAAAGCTGCCTTAAGGGCCCATATCCTCGCCTCATGTCAATGCCAGTGTAACCGGTAACCTGTGGATCCTGCACCACGCCACTAGGCCACGCACCCACCCTTGACCAAGCAGTGGAGAGCCCTTACTATTTCTAGCCTACAGGCTCCTCACCGCCCTCGGTTACCATATAATTGCACTGGACTATGAATGCATTGTATTATGTACAAGACAAGGCCTCCCTGAGGCGGCTTACTACCAACTCATATCATGCATTGCTTTAGCTACCAATTGTATAGGTCTTAACCGCTCATTAGGTGAATATGTCGATAGCTCTGCCCTGTTTTAGCTACCAAATGTACAGGCATTAACCCGTGCTCATTGTACTTATACTCTGTACGATTGCTCACCCACATTTATTCTATGTATGTACTGTATGAATGTCTATGTTTTATTCTGACGTGGAGCCTTTGGAAACGAGTCTTTGACTCAAAGGGTTGTAATTCCAATTTCCTAAATAAATAAATAAGCTGCATTACTGCACAGGGACTCCTTATGGAAAAAGGCGAGAAAAACTAAACTTACAACTAACTGGACAGCCTTCAGAGCAGCTAGAAACTGGTGCACCAAACTCACTAGAACTGAGAAAGCAAAGTATTTCCAAGCAGAAACTGATACTGCTTCAAATAACAAAAAAATTCTGGAAAACACTAAAGGACCTCGAAGGCTACTCTCCAGCACGCTCTCTTCCTCAAAAAATCACTGTGGGTGGTGATTCCACCACCGATAAACAATCAGTTCTAGAACCTCTTAACAACCATTTCGCCACAGCAGGATTAGCTTTCGATTCCTCACCAGCCAATAATCTCCGAGCACAGCTATGTGTTCAGAAACCTGAATGGCTCAACCCTAGCTTAATAAAGCCTAAACCAGCTTTCACCTTCCACCCTGTCACTGTGAAGCAAGCTGAGGATCTCCTTTTGGCCCTCAACACAAGGAAAAGCCTTGGTGCGGATCATTTAGAGCCTTACTATATAAAGCTAGGATATTATATTTTAGCTGCCCCAATTACTCATCTATTTAATTTGTCCCTTACTCAAGGTTCTCTCCCTGCAATATGGAAAACTGCACAAGTGATCCACTCTTTAAGTCTGGTGATACCAGTGACCTAAACAATTTTCGCCCAATTTCCTTACTTCCTATCTTGTCCAAACTATTAGAAAAAATAGTGAATTCACAACTCAGGCAACACCTTGAGAATCACAATCTTCTTAACACGGTACAGTCTGGGTTAAGACCTCACCACAGTACAATCTCCATGCTTGCCAAGGTCTCCAACCACTGGCAGATGGCATTAGATGACAAAACGTACATATGCTCCCTATTCCTTGATCTTAGCAAAGCCTTCGATACGGTGGACCATGACCTGCTCCTGACCACCCTACGTATCACTGGAGTAGACCCTCTGGCTACTAAGAGGTTTTCTAGCTACCTTACCGATCGCTGTCAGCAAGTCAAAGCGGAGGGCAATCTCTCCATGCTGAAAACTGTGCAAAGAGGGGTGCCTCAAGGGTCACGTTTAGGACCACTGCTGTTTGCTGTCTACATTAACAATTTAAACAATGGAATCAAGGATGCTAGGATTCATCAATTTGCTGATGATACTGTGCTGTACTTAGACAGGCCTACACCGGAACTGGCTTTCAAAGACTTCCAGCTTGAATTTAACCATTTGCAGGAAAACCTACTGCATTTGAAGCTGTTATTAAATGATAAAAAACTAAGGCTATGCTCTTTGCTCCCTCTGCAAACACTAATAAAAGCAAGGGCACATCTACAATCCCTCTTGTTCGGATGCTTTTAGGTGAGCCCTTAGAATTTGTGTCAAACTTTAAATACTTGGGGGGTATGAGTTGATGATAGGCTATCATTTTCGGAACATACTGAGAACCTAACCAAAAACTTAAGACAGAGGCTAGGCATCTTCTTCCGCATAAAGAATCTACTTACATAGAAGGCCAAAATCCAACTAGTTCAAACTACCTTCTTACCACTCTTGGACTATGCTGATATCCTACATTGACATGGACCAAGTATGGCCTTAGGGAAAGTTGACACCCTTTACCATCGGGCTATCAGATTCATTACTGATGCACCATACTCCACTCATCACTGCACCCTTTATTCTATGGTAGGTTGGAGCTCTCTTAGTTACAGATGTAAAATAAAATGCAATCCTCTGGACACTTAGCCATCTCCAATAAGCTTCCTAAATACATCTCTGACTGCCTTACTCTCTGCCGGGCAGGGACCTACCCACTAAGAAGCCTTTCTTATACCTCCCTCATTATTCCTCAGGTTAAAATGCGTTTTGGCAAAGCAGCAATAAGTCACACTCTCCCTGTCCTCTGGAATAACGTGCAAAAAACCCTAAAAATGATACTACCAATGAAAATACCCCTCTTTAAAAATCTTTTTGTAAGGGCCTTTAAGGAATCTTGCAACTATTTTCACTAATTAATCACTTATGGTATGACTTCCGTCAATTAAAAACAGGTTACTCACCTGTAACAGTAGTTCTAAGAGTGGTATATGTTGTTCATCCACACTCTTTGGCATGTCCCCTTCATCTTTAAATCTCACCGGAAGTCTTCACGCTGACTCCTCCCACCCACCCAGGTGGTATATACCTCAGCTCTGCCCCATGATGCCAGATCTTAGCCTGCTGGAAGCCAGGTTGTGTGTGTCTGCAGCCAGGGAGGTTGGGTGGGTCCGTGTGGATGAACAACGTATACCACTCCTAGAACTACTGTTACAGGTGAGTAACCTGTTTTTCTAGGAGCGTGGATATGTTGTTCATCCACACTCTTTGGCAGACTCCTAGCAGTTCTCCGGGAGGAGGGGGGCAAGGTGCACACTCCCTACTTAGGGAACAGAGATTGGAGAACTGAGGCCCCAAAACCAGCATCCCGGCATGACTCAAGGTTGATGTGGTAATGGGTAATGAAGGTGTTAGCTGACTTCCAGGTAGCAGCCCGGCAGATTTCCTGGTTAGGAATGTCCCTGGAAGCAGCCACCGATGCAGCAGTATGGCAGACAGAACAAGCTCTTATCCCTCTGGGAGGCTCCTTGCCCGCCAACTCGTAGCACAGACCTATGCATGATGTAATCAACCTTGCAATGGTCCGCGTTGCTGCAGGTCTGCCAGAAACGGCTTCAGCGTAGCTGACAAACAGCTGGCAAACCTCTCCCCAAATTTCCGCCACCCTCTCCTTATAGTAGGAGAGAGCATGTCTCAGGTCCAGAGTATGGCGCCTGTACTCGGCCTCCGAGTTGTAGTTAGGGTAATATACCAGCAGAGTTAACACCTGGTTAAGGTGAAACTCTGACACCACCTTTGGAAGGAATTTCAGGTGAGGGAGTAGGACAACCTTGTCCCTGTGGAAGACCAGATAAGGGGGAGACCACCAAAAGCACCTAGAGCTCCCTTGTCCTTCTGGCAGATATGATAGCCACCAGGAAGGCCGTCTTCCACGACAAGTGTGACAAGGAACACTTGTGCATTGGTTCGAAAGGCCTGCCCATGAGCTTTGCCATTACCAGCAATAGAGCCCATGGAGGTGGAGGTTCATGCACCGGAGGGGATATGTGATCCAGGCCTTTGAAAAAGTGCCCAACCACTGTCTCCTGTGCCAACATTGGCTGACGGGCTTGCGCCCGGTAAGCAGAGATGGCTGCCAGGTGCACCCTAAGGGTTGATGACCGAAGACCCCCTTTGGAGAGAGACCAAAGATAGTCGAGAATGTTAGCCACTGGACAGGACAGAGGATCCAGGCCCTTGCCCTGACACCAAATGGAAAACCTTTTCCATTTGAAGGCATGACATTTTCCTGGTCGATTCCTTTCTGGATGTCTCCATCACAGTGTAGACATCCAACTTGGCCACCTCCGATAAAGCAGTCATTAATGTTGGTGTACCGCAGAGATCCATCCTAGGACCCCTTCTCTTCTCAATCTTCATAAATAATATAGCACAAAACATATCCTCCTGCTCACCGTTGCTTTACGCCAATGACCTTGTTCTTTACACTAGTTCAGATAATGTTCAGTCTATCAACCATAAGCTCACTATGGATCTACTGAATATTCAGTCCTGGATCACTAGGAAGAAGCTCGTTCTCAATACTGGCAAGACCCAGGCTATGCTCTTTGGATCTTCTATTAAACTAAAACAGAGCCAGGAATTTTTCCGGGTCTCCTGGGCTGATGGATCCCCACTGGAGATGGTAACTTCTTTTAAATATCTGGGTGTCTTGCTTGATGGATCCCTCACCTATGACACCCTTATAACCTCCACATGCAAGACTGTAAACGCCAAACTGGGATTAGCCTACAAAACAAGTCATATTCTAACCCCTTCTGCAAGGCTGGCCATTGCTAGGGGAATCCTACTCCCGGCACTCTCATATGGCTCCGTACTCTATACTAACGCGCCAAAGGCTACTCTTCAGAGGTGGGACACAACTTATAACAATATATGCCGGTACATCTCAGCATCCCCTAGGTTAAGACATCACTGCCTACTATATTCAGATCTACAGTGGCCCTCCCCCATTGCACACCAGCTCCGCTCTTCGGAACCTTCTGGACAGTATACTGCAGTCCAATATGCGTACTTAGCTCGCCTCCATGCTGACCCCTCAGCCCATCTCCTATGGTCTCCGATCTTCTGACCTCTCCCTGCTTAGCATCCCCAGATGTAGAACTACCAAAGAGAAATCAGGATTCTCGCATGTAGTTCCCAATTACTGGAATTCACTGCCCCTAGGTGTACGCATGTCACCTAGTCATGCTATATTTAAGAAGAAGCACCGCTCCCTCTTTTCCTTGCATGCCCAATGCACCTGTTTCAACCCTCCATAGAACTTGGCTTTCTATTTGTGCAGCCCAGCAGTTTCCCTCCTTTCTTCTGTGGAAATTGTTTCTTTTTCTATCCTAACCCCTTCTTCCCATCTCTTCCCCTCTCTCTTCCTCGCTCTCGCTAGGCTATATCTCTGCTTTACCTTCCCCCACCTCCTCCCAAAACTGTGTTATTTTTTCTGTTTTCAGCTGTCTGTATGATGCCACTGCACTGTATTGATACCCTGTGGTATTTCTTGCACTTTAAATGTTATATCACTATAACTGTTTACTCATGGGCACCTATGTTCTATCTGTATAAATACACCATCTGTGCCTTGGTACCTTCATTGTTCTAATCTTCTTCACTCTGATATGTGATGTATTGTATATTTTTTTTGACACTGTATTTCCATGTGCCTGTATCTCTATGTGTTGTCGACCTCCCGGGCTGTGTCTGAAAATAGTCACTCTTGTGTCTAGTGCACCTACCCGGTCATCAAAAAATAAATAAATAAAATCCTCGGAAAGACCCAAAGCCTGGAACTCTAGCCACTCAGGTACCAGGCTGTGAGGAGCAGGGATTGAAGGTCCAGATGGAATACCTTCCCCTGAATGAGTGATATCAGGTCCGGCGTGCAAAGCCACTCCAGGGGCCTGCAGCTGAGGCTGAGGAGATCTGGATACCAGAACTGGCGTGGCCAGTCTGGGGCTACCAAGATCACCTTCACCTTGTCCCTCCTCACCCTGAGGAGCACCTTGTGGATGAAAGGAAATGGAGGGAAGGTGTAGAGGATGCCTGGGGTCCATGGCCTCGAGAAGGCATCCCCTTGCAGCAAGCCCTGCTGAGGGGGGCGGGCATGCAACAACCCCAGCTTGATGTTTTCCCTAGAGGCAAACAGGTCCACCATCGGATTGCCCCAATGGGAGAACAGGCTCTAAGCTACCTCTGGATGGAGAGACCACTCGTGGGATGTCTGGCCCAAGCGGCTGAGAGCATCCGCCAGGTGGTTTGAGGCTCCTGCCACATGGATGGCTAGGAGATCTGCCTCCAACCAACTCACGAGGGTCCAGATGCAGAGCACCTCCTTGCACAGAAAACGGAAGTGCGTGCCGCCCTGTTTGTTGAGGTAGTACATGGTTGTGGTAGTATTGTCCGTCTGGACTTGAACCACTTGACCCTGGAGCTGAGGAGCAAAAGCTGACAGTGCCAGTCTGACTGCTCTGAGTTCCAACAGGTTGATGTGGCATCGGGACTCTTTGTGGGTCCACAGCCCTGGGCCCTTTTGTCCCCCATGTGGGCTCCCCAGCTCATGAGAGAGGCATCAGTCGTGAGGATGACCATCGTCTCGGGGTGGACAAATGGGATCCCTTCCTGCAACTGATCTGGGGCGGTCCACCATTGGAGAGTGTCCCACATCTTCTGGGTTACAGTGACCAGCTGGTTGAAATGACCATGGTGCTGAATTCACTGGGTGGCCAACTCCCATTAGAGGGCGCGCATATGCAACCGGGCCCAATGGACCACTGAGGTGCACGCCGCCATGTAACCCACAAGGCACAGAAAGTCCTGGGCAGGGCACAATTGCCCAAATAGAAATGATTGGATAAAGGAGGAAAGAACGTTCGCCCTGTCCACCGGGAGCCGAGCTCTGGCTTGACAAGAGTTAAGCTCTGCCCCTATGAAGCCCATAGCCTGAGACAGCACGAGTTCCGACTTGGCCTTGTTAATCAGGAGGCCGAGTTAGAAGCAGGTCTGGAGGGCCAAGTCCCTGGACCTCTCCAACTCCTGTCAGGTGGATCCTGCTAGGAGCCAATCATCGAGGTAAGGATAAATCCTGACTCCCAACACCTGAGATGGGCTGCCACCACTGCAATGCATTTGGTGAAGACCCGTGGAGCCGATGACAGGCCGAACGGCATGGCTCGGAACCCGTACAGGATCCCCTTGACCCTGAAATGGAGGAACCACTGATGGGACGGACAGATTGGGACATGAAAGAATGCATCCTGTAGATCCAGTGAACAGAACCACATGTTTCGCTCCAAGGATGGTATGATCTGGGACAGAGTGACCATCTGAAAGGTGCGGGACCTGAGATATTGATTCAGGTCCGCTTGGGCACCAGGAAGTACCTGGAGACAAATCCTAGGTCTGCTGGAGGATCGGCCACTGGAGCTACTGCCTCCTTGAGGAGGAGCTGAGCGATGTCATCTTGGAGAGCCGACTGGGTCTGGGTGGATACTCTTTCCTCCCAAGGCACGCAGGCTCAGCTTGAAAGGTACTGCTCGAATTCCAGAGGCAGTCCCTGACCAACCACTTCGAGAAGCCACCTGTCTGAGAAGTGACAATGGATCAGGCAGAAAGGAAGCGGCGGAGCTGGCCTCCCACAGGAGGACCCAGAGCTGAGGTGACGGACGAGGGGTTGACAGCCCCCGTCCCATCACTGAGCAGGCTTGGAGGAGGAGGAGGCTCCAGGACCTGAACCTCGGCCTCCTTTATGGACCTGTTGAGGTCCGGGCTTGGGCCAAGGGCACCAAGCTTCAGCCTGCTGCTGATGCTGGTGCTGCTGTCCACCTTGAAAGGAGGACCTTGAAAGGAGGACTGCTGAGCCGCAGAGGAAGAGTGCCGAAAAGGATTCTTCTTCTTCTTCTTCTGCTGGTTCTTGCCCGAAGAACTCTTGGCAGAAGTAGCGTCCAAGGTGGCACTGGACTGCTCAATACACTGATGGTGACCGGCCACTCCTGGGCCGAACAAGTCGGTCCCAAGGAAGGGCACATCAGCTAGTTTGTGCTGGGTATCCATCGGGAAGGAGGAGAGCCTCAGCTAAGCCCTGTGACGAGAGGCAACTGCGGCGGCCATCGAGCGGGCACAGGAATCCCCAATGTCCAGGGCTGTCTGAAGCTGCTGTTTGGCAACAGCTCAGCCCTCATCACAGACCTGCTTGGCCATGGTCTGCATGTCTGCAAGGAGATGTAGGAGGACTTCATCTAGTGACCCAAGAAGGGCGTGAGAGAAGTGTGCCATGATGACAGCCGAACTTGCCTGACGAAGGCCTAAGGAGGAAGCTGCATAGACCTTCCTGGCTGAATGATCCAAAAGCTTGGACTCCTTATCAGGAGGTCGGCCAGTGTCGGCAGAAAGTACAGTTACGTAAGAACTTACCGTAACAGTAGATCTTCGAGAACAGCTCTTGCAGCAGGTTACACCATTAGGACTGAAGCCGGCAGGCGTCAGGACCCCACGGAAATCTTCTAGCTAGCAGTCTTCAGTGGGGACCGCCTCCGACGTCGGTCCCACCCCTGACGTCAGGCGTAGTACATAAGGAGGCGGTCCCGCCAGAATCCCCAGTTCTCCCGCCGGAGACTCCCGGCCGCTGGATGACATCAGAGGGGGAGACCGAGGATCCGCCATCAGAAGAAGAATAAAGAGCGTTAGCTACTGCCAAGGCCTGAATAGGCCATACCTCCTTCAAGGGGGAATGGTGGGAGGGAAGGTACCTGCTGCAAGGCTGTTCTGAAGATCTACTGTTGCAGTAAGTTACCGTAACTACTATCTTACTTGAGATACAGCTCTTGGCAGGTTACTCCATTGGACTGATTCCCAAGCAGTAGCGCCTCTAAGCATTCTGAGAGGAGGCATAACGGAGAGATCTTGAATAAATGCTCTCTAGGACAGGAGACCCTGTAGAACGGCAAGGCCAAAACCGGCTCTCCGCCGTGAGGTAATATCCAGGCTATAGTGCCTAATGAATGTGTGCACCGAGCTCCAGGTAGCCGTGGCACAAATGGCCGAGGTGGAGACATTGCGCAGTGCTGCAAAGGAGGTAGCCACCCCCCTTGTCGAGTGGCCCCAGACTGTGCCCGGAAGGGGCTTCTGTTTGTTGTCGTAGCAAAAGGAAATGCACTGGACAAGCCAGCGAGAAAGGGTTTGCTTAGAGACTGGTTGGCCCAACATCCTCTCAGTGAAGGATACGAACAGCTGCTCAGACGTGCAAAGCTGTTTAGTCCTGTTCAGGTAGTACCTTAATGAGCGGTGAACATCCAGGGTGTGAAGAAATGCCTCTCCTCTATTAGTGTACTTGGGAAAGTACACAGGCAGATCGATGTCCCAGTTAAGAGTAAGGGCAGAGACCACTTTAGGCAGGAATTTAGGATTCGTCCTCAAAGACACTCTGTCCTGGTGGAAAATTAAATAAGGTTCCTTACACATGACAGCGTGTAGCTCGGAAATTCTCCTTGCTGACGTGACAGCAACTAAAAATAATGTTATCCATGACAGAAAACGCAGCTCACAATCTGCGGCAGGTTCAAAGGGGGGGAGCGTGAGCTGTTCCAGGATGAAGAGTAGGTCCCAAGGAGGGATGGGATCCTTGATAGGTGGCCTAAGGTGTAACACCCCCCTCAGGAAGTCCCGAGAGGCATCGAGTTGTGCCACCGTGCGCTGGCCTATCGGGAAGTGGTAAGCCGAAATCGCACACAGGTGAACTTTAATAGAGGAGTAGGCAAGACCTGAGTGGAAGAGGGAAAGCAGGTATTCCAGAACTGATTTCTCTGGGCATTCTAAAGGGGAGAGGCCGCATGCCTGAGACCACAGGCAAAAACGGCGCCATTTCATGGCGCACGTTGCATGCGTCGCCGGCTTTCTGGCAGCGGACAGAACTTCCGCCACCTCTTGCGAGACCCCGTGTCGCAAAATGGCTATGTCTCGAGGAGCCAGGCATGCAGGTTCAGTGAGCATAAGTCCGGGTGGACTAGTGAACCCTCCTCTTGAGACAGTAGCTGGAGCTGAAAGGCAACGGGACTGGAGGTTCCCGGGACAATTGTGTCAGCATGGGGAACCAGATCTGCCTGGGCCAAAAAGGCGCTACCAGGATCACTGTTGCATGCTCCTTGCATAGTTTGAGAAGAACTCTCTGGATCAACGGGAAGGGAGGGAAAGCGTAGAGGAATCTGTCCGCCCAAGAGAGGGACAACGCGTCTCGCCAGAAAACACCAGGCCCTGGATCTAGCGAGCAAAAATTGGGCAGTTTTGCGTTGAATGGGGAAGCGAATAGGTCCAACTCTGGAGTGCCCCATCGAAGAAACAGATCCTCTGCAACCTCCTGAAGGAGTTCCCATTTGTGGACTCTGGCATGGGAACAACTCAGGCCATCTGCGATTGTGTTGTCCACACCGGGAACATGAACTGCAATCAGGCTTGCGCCGTGTCAGATTACCCAATCCCACACTCTCATTGCTTCCCTGCAAAGGGGGTAAGAGTGTGCGCCTCCTTGTTTGTTGAGGTAATACATCACCGCCGTACTGTCTGTCTGGAGCAGAAGAGTACGCAATGGGATTTCTGACTGAAAAGCCTGCAGGGCATAAAGGACCGCCCTCATCTCCAGAATACTGATGTGGAGGTGAGCTTCCTGAGGGGTCCATATTCCCTGGGACCTCACCCGGTTCAGGTGTGCTCCCCACCCCAGCCCTGAGGCATCTGTGGAGAGGATTACCTCCAGGGATGGTGCTATAAACGGAACACCCGCAGAGAGTGTCCCTGGGTCTAGCCACCATTGCCAGTCTCGAATCACTGCGTTCGTGATTCTGACTGGATGCTGCATGTGGTCTTGCCTTTGGTCCCACTGCACTTTGAGCATCCACTGAGTTACCCACATGTGGAGCCTTGCCATAGGGACGGTTGGAATAGCCGAAGCCATGTGTCCGAGCAGGCGAAGGACCAGTCTGGTGGGGACAGTCTTCGCTGAGAGGTCCCTGATGAGGGACCTGATGCGCTCCGCCTGTCCTCGGGAAGAAAGGCTTTCCCTTGGACGGTGTCCAGAACTGTGCCTATGAACTGCAGCTTCTGGGACGGTACCAGGAGAGACTTCTCGTACTTGATAAGAATGCCCAGTGACTGAAAAAGAGCTTGGGTGTTCTAGATAGCCAACAACAGCGCCTCTCTGGAGGCGGCCATGAGAAGCCAGTCGTCCAGGTACGGGAACACATAGTGGCCCTGTCTCCTTAGAGACGCCTGCCACGACTGCCATACACTTGGTAAAGACCCCAAATGTGACAGTCCAAAAGGAAGAGCCTGAACTGAAAGTGGTGGCCAGAAACTCAAGCGCAGGAACCTCCTGTGCGCTTGAGCTCACGGGATGTGCAGGTACGTCGTCCTGCATGTCCAGAGACACTAGAAAGGCATCCTTTCTCAGCATGGGAATGAGCCCTTGGAGGGTCACCATGCGAACGTTTTAGGCGCCCGCATGTTGAGGTCGCTGAGGTCCAATACTGGACGGAGGTCCCCTGTTTTCTTTGGAACCAGAAAGAAGTGGAATAGTAGCCGGTCTCTCTGAGTTCTCCGGACGACTCCACCACTCCTTTTGTAGGAGCGCGAGTACTTCTTGCCTGATGAGCGATCTGTGCTGACCCGAGTAACGGAAGAGCAGAGGAGGCCTTGTGGGTGGCTTGTCCACGAATTCTATAAAGTGGCCTTGTTCGACCAATTGAAGAACCCACCTGTCGGTGGTTACAGACTGCCACCCTGGCAGGTGGTCCGCAATACGACCCCCGACCTTGGTGTCCTGTTGATTCTGAGGGGCAGGTGCCGGGAAGGAGTCATGCTGTGGCAGCTGAGGGTCCTGCAGGCTGGGCCAACTTGGCAGGGCGTTGGCCTCGGCCTGCGGACGACTTCCCCTGGGCTCTGCGGGAGAAGGAGCCCTCTGTTGCGGGCAGTGCGGGACTGCTGCTCTGCATCCGGCCTCAAAACAGCTCTGGTTCCCGCGAAGGAACTGAGCTTGGTCTGTACATGGCTTGGACAGACCGCACCGCCTTTCTGGCCTCTTGAAGTTTGGTGAGGACCTTCTCTGAGGACTCACCAAAAAGAACTTCTCCGTGGAATGAGGCGTCCAGAATGTTCTTCTGGATGTCTGGGGTAAATCCGGAGACACGGAGCCAGGACTGTCTCCGGAGGCATACACCTGAGGCTGCCGCTCTGGCCGAGGAGTCCGTGGAATCGTACGCTGCTCGCAGCACCTGGGTTCCCACGTCCAAACCCGTGCGAAGGAGTTGCAGCAACTCCTCCTTCTGCTCACCCTCTGGCATCTTTTCCGCCAGATCCAGTCCCTGCTCCCACAAGGCGCTCTGAAACTGGACCAGTGGGTTAGATAGTTGAGGGACCTAATGGCGCAGGTAGCGGACGCATACGTGCGCCTGCCCATAGCGTCCAGTTGCTTGGACTCTGGGTGCGGTGGCAGGGTGCTCAAATGTTGCGGCCTCTGGGACCGGTCATGTGAGGCTGTAATGACCACAGAATCGGCCAGAGGATGTGACGCCAAGTACTGGTCCTCCCTAGGGGCCTTGTACAGGCGGTCAGCCTTCTTCAGCATTGCCGGGAGCGAGTGTGGACGTTTCCACGCTGCCTTGGTGACATCCACAAAGGTGTCCACCAAGGGTGGCACCACCACAGGCTTTGGATCTTTTTGCCCAAGATACCTGGCAAGACGTAGTCTCTCGGGGTCAAGTTCCTCTGCATCCCAGCCCATGTTCTCCTGGATATGCCTCATAATCTCTGAGAACGATGGGTCATCCGGAGGAGATCTTGGGAGCTCACGTGGGTCCGGAGAGGGGACGCTGGGAGAAGGGGATCTGGATCCATCCAAGAAGTCTGATCCCGTGTCCTCCGTCGAAGGAGAATGGCGGCGTCTTCTGGGTCTCTTAGGGCTGGGTGACCCTGAAGAAGATCTGGACGGAGGTCTCCTCTTGTCTGGTCTGCCCCTAGGAGGTTCCACAGGCTCCTGGGGGGAAGGTACTCGGCCTGCTGCCCTGGATGGGGTGGGGGCGCTGGGGCCGGTGGAGTCACAGGTGGAGGAGGAGGAGGAGGTGTGGGAACCACATCCTTCTTTATGGTATCCCACCAATAGATGAATAGCTCCTTAACCTCTGAAATACTGAGACCCGACGACGAACCGGGCGCCGGTGGTCAGTCGTCTGGTTCCAGTGTCGGCTCCCCCGGGATCTCGGGTTCAGGAGAGGGTTCCCTGGGGGGTGCGACAGGACCGGGTTCGCCCATCTGGTCCTCGGGCTGGGTCAACTCCTCCTCCTAAGTGCCTCCTGGCTGACGCCAGTAGGAGGCGGTGTCTCCTCTACAGGAACGGGCGTTGGTACCGGCCGCATCCGTGGTGGCGGAGGCCTGACCGGGCGATGGGCGCCTGGCGGCCGCCGGTCTCGGACCGTGGTGCTGGCCGACGCGGTGAGCCGACGCCGGATCCGACGCCCTTGAGTGAAGTCAGCTCCTTGGTCTTCCGCTGGGGTGGAGGGGGCAAGGAGACCGACCAGGCGTCAGGGTCCGGGTGACAGGAGCCGGATTTGTGGTGATGGCAGTCCCCTGACCTCGGCGAGACCTTGGAAGCAGAAGAAGAGGGCCTGGAGGTCTTGGCCGGAGGTAGAGAAGAAGAACCCGAAGAAGTCTTCACCGCAGCCGGGGGAGGCTGAGAGTGGGCCCGGGAAGGGGAGCGGTTGGACTGGGAGTTGGAAGCCCTAGAAGGGGATTTTGATCTCACCCTCTCCCTGTGCTTTTCGAGATGTTGCCAGGCTTTCTCAGACAATTCCCCCTTGGAGGCAGAATCCATGGCCTAAACTTTTTCTTCGAGAAGGAACGCTTGCAGGGCCTTCTGGCGATGGATCCGGGTCCGGCTATTGAACCCCTGACAGAAGGTACAGGCCCAGGTGTTGTGATCTGGGCCTAGGCACCGGACGCAGGCCGAATGCGGGTCTTTAAAAGGGATTTGCTTCCCACAGGCGCACTTCAATGGATGGCCTTCCACGGAGGTTGGAGAAGACATCAGATGGCAGACTTCGTAGAAAAACGGAATTTTCCAAGTTGGAAAGAACTTAACCAGGCATCGCGTGCTAGAAACAGACTGAAGGGTCGAGACATGCAAGTCGACGGCGGGAAAGAACTGGGGATTCTGGCTGGACCGCCTCCTTATGTACTACGCCTGATGTCGGGGGCGTGACCGACGTTGGAGGCGGCCCCCGCTGAAGACTGCTAGCTAGAAGATTTCCGTGGGGTCCTGACGCCTGCTGGCTTCAGTCCTAATGGTGTAACCTGCTGCAAGAGCTGTATCTCGAAGTAAGATCTGCCAGTATGCCTGAACACAGAGGTGGTCACCAGGCTCTCGGCCAAAGGGTGCTCTGTGTACCCTGCAAGGGACTCCATGGGCACCACGTACTTGCGGGCCATGCAGGCAGATGGTGCTGGACAAGAGGCAGGATGCTGCAAGAGTTCTAAGGCCAGGCCAACAATAGCCTCAGTCACAGGAAAAGCCTCTGTCAGGGCATCCCCTCTCTTAAGGATGTCTGTAAGAGGGTACTCCACCTTTTTCTGGATTGGCTCCAGGGACATCCCTGTAGATTCAGAGATGAAGCAAAGGATCCCTTGAAAAGACGAGGGGCCTTCCTCCATCTCCAGGCCAATGGTCGATTCATCATCCCCTGGATGTGAATGCAAGCCGGTGATGTCCGAATCCGAAGAGTCCAGATATAGAGGTCTACCACTCAGGTCACCTTTGACTCGCTGAGGGCGGTCCGGGGTGACTGTGACCAACAATCTCCAGGGAAGCTCGGTGTCTGGTCTGTCTGTCTTGTAAGGAGCCCCTCCCATAGACTGTTTGGGCGGTAGTTCCACCACAATTGGTAGAGAGACCGTTTTGGGCCAAACAGGTGGTTTTGCCGGCTCCGCAGGCTGAGGAACTGATTTAATTGGCTCCAGAGGAGTCGGCTTCGGCCTTGGAAGCAAAAGCCAAGTAATGGCCAGTGTGGAAGCCGGAGTGGGCTTGTGCCCAGTCAAAATTAGCTGTTACCACATGAGGTCCTCGTAGCGCCGATGGAGTTTCCGCCGGAGCCTCTCCTCATCCGAGAAGGACGAGGACGACTGATGGCGTCGCCTTTTTCTAGAGCGCTTATGGCTCTTCCTCGGCGTGTCCGATGAGGGGGTCCGAGACCTCGATCAAGATCAGGTGGGCTGACTCGGTCGCTCGGGAGACACCGGCGGGACCAGTGATTTCCCGGGATCAGGGACCACATCTTCGATCAGAATCCCAGCAGACTGGGTCTCCTCATCTGAAAAGACCAGATTAGGGGTTCGATTGAGGGAATCATTTGGCCAGAGTCAGTGATAGCGGATCGATCACGATTTTGACCTAGTCGATAGATAATTCGGTCGACTGACCAGACGGCAAGGCCGAAAAGCCAGCAGCCGAAGCAGCGATCTCGACTGAGGTCAAGACCGCGTGCTCCTGGGACAGAAATCTCTCCCGCTCCCAAGAACACCTCTGTCAAGATGAAGACGCTCCCGGATCCTTCTCCTGCTTACGGGATCAAGAGGAGTGCGAGCCCGCAAGCGCCTCTTCATTGGTCTGGAGAGACTGGCACAACTCTCGGAAGGTACCCGAAAAGGTGGAGCCCAGGTTGAGTGCAACGAAGAAGCTCCGAGAGGAATCCACAGCACGAGCTGCTTCCTCCTCGAACGCTTGCATACGTTCCAACTGCTCGGCGGATCCCGCAGCCATGGACACCGCCCACCGAGCCTCCTCGGATTTCACCGGAGGGTTCCTCTTCTCCGGCCTCCCCAGCTTCAGGTGTGCAAAACGGTCATCGAGGACGTTGGGATGACAGGCAAGATAAAGATTGCATTTCGCGGTGTCATGGTCGACATCGAGGCAATAGATGCACGTGGTGTGGGGATCAGTGTGTGACATCTTTTGGCTGCAAGGGCACCGATGAAATCTGGGGGAAACTTGTCTTCCATGATCGAAGCAGCAAACTTGCGATCGCTAACGCGAACAATGTGAATTTTCGGTAAAACCGAAGGTTTGAAATTCAGGGCCTATGAAATGCGAGAACACGAGGGAGGCAACCTGAATCTTCCTGCGGAAAAGAATATCTGGCGTCATGGGGCGGAGCCGAGGTATATACCACCCGGGTGGGTGGGAGGAGCCAGCTTGAAGACTTCCGGTGAGATCTGAAGCGGAAGGGGACATGCCAAAGAGTGTGGATGAACAACATATCCACGCTCCTAGAAACTACCATTTCTTTATGATCTTATCCACTGTATAAATTGTATATTTTTATTGTGTATTATTTATATATTGTACATATGTATTCTCTTGTGTTCTAATGTATAGCATGTGTAGTCTGTAACCTAATTGCAGCACTGTATCTCTTGCCTTGTATGCCTTGTATCATATTTCCTATTCTTGCCTTGTATTTGTACCAGTACCTGACCCAGGTCTACCTTGTAAATGAGTTGTCTCAACGGTGCTTCACCTGGATAAATAAAGACTGATTGACTGATTGAAGCTATCCAGCTGAAAACAAACTGAAAAACTTTAGTACTCACAAAAATGCAACTAAAATCTGTTTAATGCTTATTATGGCATTTACCCATTACTGCTCCCTTTAGCTAGACTTCTCTTCCCTCTCTTGAGGGCCATCATCTCTTCCACGTCTTTTTTTTCTTGGCTAAATAGTGGCTCACCAGAGTTTCCTCCTACCTCTCCTCTCACCTCACCCCCTCCACCCAACTGTCCTACTCTCTTCGCTCCTCTGATGCTCAATCCACAATGACTTATACATCAGTCTTCCATTTCTGTCCACCATAAAATTCCTTGGAATACCCCCTCCCTATCTGTCCCCATCCTCTCACTACTCTCTTAGCACTGTGCCCATATTCCCCTATATTCAGCTGGATAGCACTAGTATGTTATCTGACTGAGCATAGCATCCTCGAGGTCATGTTCAATGGTCAAGCACAGCAAAAAACGTTGTACTCGCTTTGCCCATTTTTGAATACTGGACCTCAGGCTTCTTCCAAGCTGTCCTATAACCAGGGCCCCTACTTTTCTGCGGCACAGTGGGACCAAGTTCTGTGGCAAGACTACCATTTGCTGCAGAACTTCTGCGGCGGTGGTTTGTAATTTCTGCGGAAGTTCTGTGGCACTAACAAACTACCACATCACAGTGTCAGCTTGTCATCCTGACTTCACTTTCATGGCAGTAGTTATAGCAATCAGGATGGTGGAACGCACAGTAACACTAGTTCAAAAAATAACAGACTTATAAAAATAATTTTATGCCTAAAAAGGCAAAACAAATGTCTCTCCCTTAAGGTCCTAGCCTGTTGCATAAATGACATACGCAGAAGGGATCTTATGTGATAAATAAGGTATTTCTATATGCATGCTATCTGTGCCACTAATGAGGTTTCCACTGTCTATCACTTACATATTTGTAAATGCTTTCTATACCACTCATGAGGTTCCCACTGTGTATCACTTACATATTTATCTGCAATCTGTAACATACCTACAGATATGCGTGTGTGTGTGGTGAGAGAGACAGAGATACTGTGTGTGTGTGTGTGTGTGTGTGTGTGTGAATATATATGTATGTATTTTTTTTTTCATTTCTATGAACTTGCATCCTCATTCATACAGGTCCCACTGGAAATGGAATAGAGGAGTTATTGCAAAACTCATTTTTCATGTCAACCTGCTTTCCCTGACACACAGCGTAACACCATCAGGCCATGACATGCATGTAAACCAACCTTGAGATAGAGCTCTCCGGCCCATCACAATGTGTTCACCATGCGACAGAACACTGCACCATACCTTCCCAGCTCCGGGCAGTGATGTATTCCACCAATCCTTGTGCTGCCCAGCCAGCTCCCAGAGTTAATCTCTGAACCTGAGTTGCTGGCACGGAAACACAGCATGCTACCCTCTGGCCCAACAGCTGTCCCTGCACACAACACTTCTCAATAACTTTTAGGTGATTCTATCAACCAATGACAATATGTAATCAATAACCCTGGCAAAAATGTGTACAGTGCAATTATTTATTTAACAGGTCTGTTCTTTCAACAGGTCTACACATTATTATATTTCACTTTTCTGGGCATAATTACATTATTTTTCTTAAAAATGTAGACCGTTAAATTCATTTTACCAGTTATTCATTTCAGATAGCGTCTCTATACCTTAAAGGCACAAATAGGTTTGTACAAAGTGAGGTATGGATTTAACAAGTTTGTGCTATTGACAAGGTTTTGTTTAAGTTGGCCCTAGTGCAACAATGTAAGACTGAAAATTGTATTAGGCTGTAGTGCAGGTTGAGCAAATATCACCATGCATGATGTGCTGTGCCACCGTCTCTAGCAGTGGGAGCTGTGGTAGATAAGTGACTGTTCATTTCTGTTGCAGAATGCAGTCATTTCATTAGTTAATGTATGATGTTATAGCAATGATAACATCACCTTCTGAACATATAGGGGGGTTTTGGATATGAAAAGAGGGAAAGGGAACCAGATTCTATGTATAAACAGAAATATTAATAAAAATCACCAAGAAGAGTGAATTCTGTGCACGGAGAAGTTCTAAGTGTAGATTGGTGTTCTCATGCGAAATCTCATGGGCCGCAGAATTCTAGGGCCTTGCCTATAACAGGTTATGAATGCTCCCTTTGATGGAACTTACTGTTTGGACAACAGGGAGAACAATCTCTTATGGCGTCTAATGAAACCAGAACAACGCTTAAGACTTCCAGACCAGCTCTATTTAACCTTCAGAAGGGCAAGAGTCATGATTCTTTTCAAAACAAGCAGTCCTTTCATGGCAAAGGCAGGGGAGCCTAAATCAAAGGTCAGCCTCCCCAGCCTCAGAGGAAGGCACAGCTGAAGGCACCTAGTGCCACTATCTGAAGCTTTGGCCCTCGTCCTTCCTCAACTGCCCAAATCAGATCTCTCCTCTCCAGCAGGAGGTCACCATACCCAGTTTTACCATCAGTGGGAATCCATTACAATGGACAAGCTGGTCCTCAGGATCATCCAGGAGGGGTACTCTCTGGACTTTACAGAAATCCCTCTGGACTATCCTCCCAGAAAGTAGCCCCTCTTATCAATTCATCTGTCAGAGTTTCTGGCACAGGAGATTGCAGGCATTCTGTGCAGTGGAAACAGTACCAGAGTCAGAATGAAACATGGGTTTCTATTCCCACTACCTCCTAGACATAAAGAAATCAGGGCATGCTACCCACTTTTAATCTCAGACATCTGAATAAATTCATGGATCGAGAACATTTCAAGATTATTTCTCTGGGCTCTCTGCTACCCCTCCTGAAGCCTCAGGATTTGCTACCATCCTTCGGATATGCAGGACATATGCCAGCACATACTGATGCACCTCAGCCACCTTTGCTTCCTAGTACTAGGATAGCATTACCAGTTCAGAGTCCTGCCCTTTGGGTTCTCCTTGGTGCTACAAGTCTTTTCAAAGTGCTGTGCAGTACTCGTGGTGCACCTGTGAAAATTAGGACTCCAGGTTTTTCCGTACCTGGATGAAAGGCTAATCTTCAACCCATCCAGACAGGAGAAGGAACAGGCGGTAATCACTGCCTCTCAGATCCTCACCACAATGGGGGTTCTACTAAACCTTGAGAAGTCCCAACTCCAACCCTCACACCAGCTGCTGTTCACATGAGCTCTTCTGGATATGACCTTGGTCTTTCTTCCAGGAGCAGACTGCAAGCTAACCTGCAGATGGCATGCTACATCATGGAGTGCAAAACTGTGCACGCACACTCCATGCTGGGTCTAACAGCCTCCGTAGTGCCCCTGGCATGGCTGCACATGACGATTCAGTGGATGTTCAGTGCACAGTAGTCACAAGCATCATACCATCAGACGTACCCCATTCAGGTGACCAAGCCCCTGGTTCAATCTCTTACATTGTGATCAGTGGAGGATAACTTCCTCCAGGGCTTCTCCTTCTCCCAGCCTGTCTGTCAGGGCCTCCAAACACAAGGTGTTCTGGGACTCATCAGAGAGACTCATTTTCACATCAATGTGTTGGAGATTCGATCTATTTTGTATGGTCTGAGCGCTCTAGTGGACCTAGTCAGCCACAGAACAGTCATCCTCCAGACAGACAGCAAGTCTGTCATGCACTACATCAACAAATGAGGAGGAGCATACTCCTATCCTCTCTGCAGGGAGGAGATGAGAGTGTAAGAATGGTGCCTGAAATAGGGGATCCTGCTCCAATCTATCTGCAAGGAATTCAGAACACCCTGGCAGATGAGCTCAGTCGAACAGAGGCCGATCCTCATGAGTGGTCACCGGCTCCAGATGTTAAGAGATTGCTCAACGAGTGGGGTACCACAAATGTGGACTTTTCTGCGTACCCACTCAATGCCAAATTGCCTTGATTCTACTCCAGAAATCCAGGACATCGCATTTTCTGTTATGATACATTATGATTGCCATGGAAAAATCTGTTTCTGTATGAATTCCCTCCAGTCCCTCTTGTTCAGAGAGTGTTGCTCAAATTGTTTTCACAAGGAGGCAAAATGACAGCTAAATGGAAAAGATTTTCCATCTGGTGTGCCAAAATATGCATGGACCCCTCTGAGTGCCTGTCTGACAAGGTTCTGGTTGTTGGCCTACAGTATTCCATAGTCAAGATCCACCTCTGTGCATATTCACATACCTACAGCCCATTGGTACCCTCTACCTGGTACAGCTGCCAATGTTCAAGAGCTTCCCAAGAGTCATTTTGCCCACAAGGCCTCCACATCAGGAAGCCAGTGGCTGCCTGGAATATCAACCCACAAGGCTTTGAGCCCCTTGTGATGTGTGACTTGAAGTTTTTAACCTGGAAAACAGCATTTCTAGTGACCATCACCTCTGCTCACAGAGTGTCAAAAATCCACGTCCTGGTCCCAGATCCTGCACATACTGTTTTCCATAAGGATAAGGTAGTTTTCAGCACACACCCCAAGTTTCTGGTGTTGGAATTCCATCTTTTTTTTTTTCCTCCATTCTTTGTCGCTCCAGTCACGGCCTGCAAAGTCTCTCTCAGGCATCCTGCCTGTTCCTGCCCGCCTGAGGTCCCCTCGACCCTGAGTCCCCCCCCCCCACAGCCAGCACCCCCAGCTTAACCCCTCTGGGGTGGGACCACCCCTTCTCTTGGGTGCTCTTACAGTTTAGACTCTAGCTGTAGGTGGGGGCCCAGGTGGAGGAACTGGAAGGCCAGACGAGGTGGATCCGGCGGTGGGCATGGGGGTCAGGTGCCGTCGCCTACCCCGTGGAGCCAGGCTTTTCCTTGTTCTGGTGTTCTTCACCTCCTCCCCCACGTGGTGCACTCTGACACTTGGCGCATGGCAACCCTGCCTGCGTCAGCCATGCTGATGTGCAGCCAACGCATTGCAGTGCCCCCGGTCTCCACCGGGAGCCACTGATGCACCGGACATGCCCCAACCCTCCCCTCTGGGGGAGGAGAGCAGCTCAGCGGGCGCTCGATCCTCACCCCATCCCAGCCGACCCCTGTGTCCGAGCTCGCTCTCGAACCTGGGTCGCCGGAGTGGCGCGAGGTGAGGAATTCCATCTTAACCAGCCACTAGTGCTGACTACCTACTCTGCCAACTTCCAGAATGAGGGAGAAAGGGCTCTCCACTCTATGGATGTTAAGAGGGTCCTTAAGTTTTATCTGGACAGAACTAAAGACTTCAGACAATCCAAACAGCTCTTTGTCTAAGGGATAGCCTGTTATAATCAAATGCATTTCTACCTAGACTGTGAACTGCCTGTGTCACTGCTACGCCCATAACTCAGGTCAAGCTGGAGGGCCAGGTTACGCGTCTACTCCACCACAGCTGTTGCTGCATCCCTGGCAGAGATTTGTTCTGTGCCTACTGGTGGGTCTCTGCAGAGCTGCGACTTGGGAGAACAGTGCACACTTTTTACAAAGCACTATGCCCTGAATGTCCATGCCAGGCGGCACACCACCTTTGGCAGGATAACCCTGAATGGATTACTATCCTGAAGAAGCCCTTAGCTCCTACCACCTTGGGCCATGGGACTTTGAGCTTGGTATTCTGACCCACTACTGGGAATTAATGGGAAGATTGATTTTTGGAAGATCTGAAAATTATGCACGCACCGTAATTCTGGATCTTCTAGGAATATCATCACCATTGATTCACAGGCCTGCCCACCAACCATGTCCTGGACTCCCTCCAGTATATTGTGCTGGTCTTCACCCCTTTATGTTTGGTTTGGGCTGTGAAGACATTGTGTTACTGGTTTGGTGGCCCTTCTTACACGGGCCACCAGGGCTATCTTATGCCCTTAGGCTAAGAGAATAGGTTATTGTTAGGTTATGCTGCACCTCCTTGGAAAAACAAAAAGGTACCGAGGTAGCTGGGGGCTGGCACTGATGAAGGCATGCACCCATATGCTCTGTCTCACGGTGCTACACATGCACGCTTCCTGCATACACGCCAACCATCTGAGAAGTTCTGGCTCCCGCTGGGTCCTAGCACCTCTCGCTCAGATCAACTAGTGTGAATCAGTGGTGAAAATATTCCTAGAAGATCAAGAATTACGGTGAGTATGCAATTTTCATTTTTTGCTGCTTGCAAACTTCCCAAGTGACCTTCCTTGTAAGCTTGTCAGATAATACTTACACAAAATTGTTTACGTAATTTTCCCCCTTCATCAAGGGGGCTAATTAAGTCTTCTGTAGCACTCTCAGACAGTAAAGCACATCCCTTGGGCATTCTAGTGCTAACCTAGCCGGTCTGTTATAGAAGGTGTCCAGTCTGCCTAGTAGGACCTGATATGCACCATCATAGGAATAACTGCCATAATCAATAAATGGAAGTATGTACCATTGTCTGAATTATACTGAACCTAAGGTCGGGAGTAAACAAACTGTTATTCCTGTACATGAGATCATTTTGTCCCAGCATCTTAATTAACACCTCAAGAGGGGTGTTCATAGTATAAAGTGGGTTCTACCAGCACCCCAGGTACCTATACTTAGTTACCACCTAAAGAGTATCCCCAAATGGTTTTAACCTGGTACAGTGAGATGGCTTCCAGGTGCACCTTTAGGGATGTAACCCTTAACCATGGCTGGGACAGAAACCAGAAGAACAGTAGTCAAGAATGTGCTTCACTGAGCAGGAAAACCAAGACAGAACATGATCTGTGCTCTAACACAACCACCTCTTCCATTTACAACCACAGGTCTTGTAGCTTGACTCCTTTGGAGATGTCCCTCTAACGTCCTTAAAGCCCAATAGCTTGTAATTCTAGTCACACAGAACCCATGCTGTCAGGTGCAAGGACTGCAGGTCCATGTGCCTGATCACCACCTCGGACCTCATGAGAAGGCCCAGCCAGAGTGGAAGCAGCTGAGGTGGCTTTCCTTTTTTAATTTTATTTTCCCCCCTGGCCCTCTGGCCAAGACCTTCTTCTGTCATTTGCCAGCCCCTCCTCCTGGCCATCAAGGCCCCACTTACATGGGCTCCTGGGGACTTCTCAGGGCACCAGTGACTAAACACTGTATTGCACTCTTGGCTTGTGCCCTCCTAGGTGGAGCCTGCCATTCAGTTCCTTGGCAGCGCCACCAACAGTGAATGTGAATCTCTGGAGTACACCAAGACCCTTAGGAAGGAAGTGTGATGATTGACATGCGGGAGGGCACAGAAGGCTTCATCTGCCTGACCAGTTTCCAGTTTTTCCCCTTTTTCTCCTTCCCCCTTGGATGCGGCCACTTAATGATGCCCAAGGCAGATACACCCACACATGCACAGGTTACCCTGGCATCAACTGCATCCCAGTCCCCCCTGTATTAGCTGACCCAGCCTTTGCTAGGTAGCAGTGAAATTGCTGTTTTTTCCTAGCCTCTCTCTGAAGGACAGCAGTCTGTCGGGTGCTCCATCCTCCTTACCCCAGCTAGCGCTCATTCACAAACTCAGGTCACTGGTGTTGTAAGGGTAGCAGTACAGTGACCCGATGGGTTAGCTCAGAGGTAGCTTTGCTACTGAAACTGAGGAGATTTTGGTACCAAACCTGGCAGGGCCAATCTTGAGCTATCAGAATCAGGGACACCCAGTCCCTCTGAGCCTTGAGTATCACTTTGTGAACCTGAAGAAATAGAGGAAAGGCATACAGGAGACCCCCTAAATGAGCCCCCCCCCCCGTGTCCTACTGAGGGGGATGAGTGCAAAACAACCACAGCTTCCTGTTTTTCCAGGAAAAGAACAAGTACATAGATGGTTCTCACCACACTGAGAGCATCTGAGACACCACCAATGGGTGGAGCAACCACTGGCTGGATGCTTCCCTAAATGACTGTGACTGCCCTAGCTGGGTTTTCATGCCTGCCACATGGACCACCACCAGATCTGGCTGCAGGGAGCAAGCCAGAGACCATGACCACAGCAATTACTGACACAGTGTGAAGGAGTGCAACCTTGCTTGTTCAGGCAGAACTTGGCAGCTGCATTGTTAATGTTGACTAGACAACATGACCATTGACTAGCAAAGCGAATTTTGACAGCACCAGGTGTATCTATCAGAGTTTCAGCAGGATGATCGTAAGTCATGGCTGCACAGCAAGCAGATGCCATGTAACCTGTGTTCCTTCAGGCGAACCCTACAGCTGCATCCATTGTGAGAGCATCTGAGGGCACCAGAGAATCCCTCAGTGAGTTTTGGATGGTGACAGCCACCAAAGGATGGCATCTAGCATCAGCTAAGTCACCTGAAACAGCTGCTGAGGTCTGAATGCGTCCCAGCTTGAAATGATCAGGCAAAACACAAATGAACACACAGGGCAGACTGGATATACCATCAGGCTTTTTTCTTACAGCAGTTTTCTATCTTTCTATTACTTCCTGCCTTTGGAGGTAGACCTGGCAGCCTGACAACTGGAGTTGCTGCATCCACCACCTTTATGTTGGTCTTTTCTAGAGCGCTTGGGGATGAAGGACTTAGCCTAGTGGTTCTGCTCTCCCACTTTGGACCTTAGCACCCATACAAATTGGTTCACACACTCATCTTCTACCTCCTGGTAATGTTTATATTGCTACTTCTGTTGCTGGACCCGGATGCCAGAAAGGAACTAAGAAAGGTGCTGCCACCCTGCATGTGCTGCTAATGGTCTGGTAACCAAAATGAGCATGTGTAAGGTGACAATGAACTCCTCGATACTAGACAGATGCTTCTCAGTCTCTAAGCAAAACAGATCCTTGCCAGAAAAGGTCTGCCACCCCTTGCTGAATCTCTTGTGAGGAAAGTGATAGGTGCAGCCATGCACAGCAACATATAGTACCTGTCACAGCTAATATCCTAGCTGAGACATCAGAAAAATCAAGGGTCACCTGTAGCTGATTCTTGGCAACAGAACACTCCATGTCCCAGATGTCCATAAGATCCTGCTTGTTGTCCTCTAACAGGAGAGGCCAGAGGTGAGATTGCCACTCAACTAGCTCATGGCTGTACCTAGCTATCTGGGCTGGCTTGCTAGGGATGCTCCATATACATGCTAAGGACAACAAGGTCCTATTTCTTGGTCTATTTGCCAAAGGGTGTATCAGACTCTCCCTGCATTCTGAACTTGCAGAATGCCATGCCCACCACCAGACCCCCTGGTGAAGGTTGATCCATGAACCAAGTGAACCCTTTCAGGGACAAGCTTAAAAAACAAGAAACAGAAGCACTTGAGGCAGGGTTACCCAAAAAGGGTACTATGGGGGCATGTGTGACTTTGTATTCCTTCCAGGGGTACCTTATACTTGTGGTCCATCCTATGCAGAGGGTCTGGGCAGGAAGCTGGGTCTCAGATGCTGACCGTAGGGCCCACAGCAGCTGGAGCAATAGGGAAGGCCACTCCTAGGAAGAAATCCTTCTCCAGTATTACCCTGAGTGAGTAGGTCGCCTTCTTCTAGACGTCCTCCAATACTGTGACCAATCCAAAATAGCATGCTCAAACCTTTATGTTACTTCATATACTGGCATTCTCATTCCTTCTAAGGGGTGCTACTAGGTTGTAGCGAACAACATATAATCCAAAAGATACTAGTGCACACCAACCCACCCCCACATGGTACAACACACTTAAACATTTCCACTGCCAAAGCTGGCTATATTTTACCTCAAGCTCCATGTGAGGAGTGGGTCCTCTTACTTTTAGACTGGAATTCCAATTTGAGTAAGCTAAATCACCACGTCACGGTGGGACCCTTCGATTTAGTCCCTGATTCCAGTGCCAAAATGGCTACTGTGTCTAATTGACTCCTTTTTTTTTTATACTATATATTTATTATTATATTTTCATTTGCAAAATCATAGGACAGTTTTTACAGTGTATAAATTAGGACAGGACATAATTACATCAGTCAGATATGTAGCAATACATTAGTCAAGGGTCTCAGGACTACTTACATATTTTACAAAGCAATTCATATCATAAGCACCAAGACATTTACGTAAACCATCATCAGAGTCGATATGTTTCTAAGGTACAAAAGTAGGATCTAAAGATGAAATATGTAGAATCCATTTCCTGCATTTAAGCTCAAATACAGACCATTTATCTGTGCTTTTATCTATTAATCTCTCTAGTACATACATTTCTCCCATTATTCCCCGCCAATTCTGTATGTTTGAGACATCTTCTTCCCCCAGTTTTTAGTAATTGCTTTTAAATTGACTCCTTTTATACACTGTGCTCCCAAGCCCAAGGACAATTTGTCCAAGAGTGAAGTGAAAGAGTAATTTCCCACCGAGGCAGTTCTATCCGTCAGCATGCTAGCCCGACTGATGGAGGCGGACCGCAAGAATGAGTCATTGGAATCTGAATCAAGGTAAAAGGGAGTCAGATGGCAGCAAGGCAAGTGGACCACCAGTTTGGTCAAAGTGACCAACACTGATAAGGTATGAGAGGTCCTGTCCCCTGCCTTAAGTCTTTGGACAGAGCACCCACCTTTGGCTAAAGCGGTGGGGCTGGACTGGAAAAGGGCACTATGGAGATGCTGACAAGGCCAGACCTGGCACCTGTGGGAGCACAGGCAGGGCTGGAGAATCCTGCCAAAGTCTGGCCAGGCCAGTCACCAACAGTGGTCAACCATGTCCCCTTAAGTACACTGTATAGGCACAATGTGGCCATGTTGTCTTTTCCCACCAATGGTGGGCTTGACATCAGCTGGAGTCCAGCAACAATGAGGATGAGCTTGATGACAGCCTCTGATGGTGTCAATGACAAGATCAAGAGCAGGATTGGGAGCAAATCTCATTTTCAGTAATGCTGACCGGGTTCTGACACAACTGGACTCAGTCGCACCATGATGGAACTACAGGGTTCCGAAGGACAGTAAGCAACCCCCAGGCAGACCAGTTGGGATTTCATCAACATTCATGCCCTCCCCAGACATGGGCTGCAGAGCTGGTGGTGGACTCACCAGAGACCGGTTGAGACAGCCATCACCCACTGGCCCTGACAGATCTGTTGACATGTCTGTCTGCCCAGACAGAAGCTCTTGGACAGACTGGTGTCATCCACTAGTGGCTTGGCCTCCCTAGAGGGTGACCGACCACAAGGCTCATTCAGCAGAGGTGTGAATGTTCTACTGTAAAGAACAATTACGTACTCACCGTAACAGTAGATCTTTGGGAGAATCTATTTCATCAGGCCACACCTATAGCCACCAGGCATCAGGTCCACAAGGAAACTTTTGCAAGCAGTCCACTAGGGCCACCCACAACTATGTCAGATGTCAGCTACTACATAAAAAATGGGCGGCCCTTTCCCTCCTCAGTTCCTTACCAGAGATCATGCTCAGAGGACTCCCCATAGGAACCAGGAGAGAACCTAGGGCTCTGCCAACCAGGCGAGACAGAGAATTGCAAGTAGATCCTCATAGAGAAGGAGACAGCACTCACCAGAGTCTCAGGATCTTAAAGGGGGGAAGGAGGGTGGGATGGCATGACCTGATGAAAGAGATTCTCTCAAAGACATACTGTTATGTTGAGTATGTAACTGTTCTATCTTCTTCGAGAATATCTCTTTCATCAGACCAGACCTATGGAATAAGTACCAAGCAGTACTGACCATAAACAGTCTGGGTGGCTGGAGCCTACAGGCCTAAGAAAGTAAGCCTTCAAGTACAGCTAGGCCAAAGCAAGTCCTTTTGTGAGAGACGATGTCCAGATTGTAGTGTTTAGTGAAGATGTGGACAGTACTCTATGTGACAGCTGCACAGATTTCTGCAGCAGACACATTTTTGAAATGTGCAACATAAGTGACCATTCCTCTAGTGGAATGACCACAAACAACCCCAGGAAGTTCTTTACCATGCTTCCTATAACAAAATTTAATACAGTTTGCAATTTTAGACAGGCACTGTTTTGAAACTGGGGCACCCTTTTCCCAAGGGGCGAATGAAACAAAAATGTTGTATGGACTTCATGCAGTGTATTTATTACTGGAGTATTCTATGGACATCTAGAATATGGAACAATGCTTCCCCTGTATTGGTGTGCTCGGGAAAATGAACTGGTAGGTGGATGGTTTGATTTAAAGTAAACTCAGACACCACCTTTGGTAAAAATTTAGGATTAATATACAGACACCATTTTTGTCAGAAATCAAGTAAGGATGCTCACACGTTAGAGCCTGCAGCTCTGAAATCCTTCAAACAGAAGTAATGGCAACCAAAAACAGTACCTTCCAAGAAAGAAAGCGTAAGCCACAAATCATGGCTGGCTCAAAAGGAGCCAAAATAAGCTTTTCCAACACAAAATTCAGGTCCCAAACTGGGACTGGATTACATATAGGAGGCTTCCAGTGCAGAATGCCTTTCAGAAACATACGGACCACCTCCAGCTGTGTAACTGTACGACCCCCAACAGACACCTGGAAAGCTGAAATGGCAGCCAAGGGCACTCTGGTAGAGGAATACTGCAGGCCTGCATCTGACAAGGATAGAAGATACTCTAGAACCTGACTTACTAGACAGGTGAATGGATCTAAGTAACGAGAAGCAGCCCACAAAGCAAACCGCTTCCATTTCATGAAGTAAGTGGCCCTGGTGGAAGGCTTTCTGACAGCCACCAGGACATCCCAGCCACCTTTTGCAAAACCACAAATCTAGCAATGGCTATGTTTTCAGGAGTCATCCATGGAAATGAAGCGATCTGAGGTCTGAATGGACCACAGTTCCCTGTTCCTGTGACAGAAGGCCATAGCATAAGTGTAAAGGTATTGGTGGTTCCCTGCTAGTTGCTGCAGTAGAGGAACCAGATCTAATTGAAGGCCATGGGGAGCACTGAGGATCAGAGTTGCCCCTCCATCTGGAGCTTGAGCAATATCCTCTGAGAGGGAAGCGTACAGGAACCTCCCTTCCAAGAGAGGGACAACACATCTCGCCAGAAAACTCCAGGCTCTGGAGCAAGTGAGCAGAAAAGTGGCAGTTTTGTGTTGTGTGGGACACAAAATGGTACAAATCTGAATGACCCCATCTGTCGAACAGGTGTTCTACCACTGAAGTCAGCAGTGAACACTAGTGCATTCGGACTGAGACCTGCTTAGCCTGTCTGCCAAGACATTTTGGGCACCTGGAACATGTACTGTTGACAGTTATAGATCGTGTTCCACAGCCCAATACCAGACTCTGATCGCTTCCCTACACAGGAGGTATGGGTGGGTTTACTCTTGTTTACTGATGTAATGTATAACACTGACGTTGTCCATCTGTTCTAATGGAAAGGCCTGTAGGCCATACAGAACAGCTCGCATTTCTAGACCATTTATGTGTAGGGTGCTCTTCACTGTGATCCATATACCCTGCATCTGTTGGGGCCCTAAATGTGCCCCCCACCTCATCCCTGAGGCATCCATAGTTAAAATCTGGTGAGGGAAGGGGATGAGGAAAGTAACCCCTTTTAACAGATTGCTGGGTTCCATCCACCACTTGAGCACTTTGCATATGGGAGAGGTTACTAGGACCTTCTGTTCTAGATCATCTGTGAGCTGGTCCCACTGGACTCTTAGGGTCCACAGAGGTAGCCTCATGTGCAGTCTGGCCAGAGGTACTGTGACAATGGCCACTACCATTAGACCCAAGAGTCGAGGGAATGTCCTGGCTGTAACATATCAGCTGTTCTGGGCCATTTGGGCCTGTGCAATCAGATATTTGGCCCTGTCCGGAGGCAGGAGGCTGAGCTTTGAACTGTGTCCAAAACTGCTCCTATGTACTGCAGGTGCTGACAAGGGGTCATGACAGACTTGGGTACATTGACAATAACCCCTAAGGCATCGAACACCTGCCTTGTTTGAGCTAGGGTGTGCAGGAGCTACACCTTAGAGTGAGCTTTCAGTAGCCAGTCATCCAGGTAAGGAAATACAAAGAGGCCTTCCCTGCAAAGGGCTGCTGCCACTACTGTCAAGCATCTGGTAACGACCCATGGCACAGATGACAAGCCCAAGGGCAATACTCTGAATCTGTAGTGTTCACCTTGAAACAGGAATCTCAAATATTTTATGTGAGGTCCTTAGATGACATACATGCCACCAGAAGTCACTTATAAAAGTGATCACTTAACTACGGTGAGAAAATAAAACCGCGACTATAGCAGCGTCGTTTCCATGCATGGTCCAAAGAGTATGGTCGATGGTGGGAAAAGAACTGAGGAGGGAGGGGGCTGCCCACGTTTATGTAGTAGTCAATGTCTGACATCATTGTGGGCAGCCCCTAGTAGACTGCTTGCAAAAGTTTCCATGTGGTACCAATGCCTAGCGGCTATATGTTCCATAGGTGTGGGACTGATGAGATATCCTTGAAGATCTACTTGTATTCTGTTCTCTAGCCACACTTAGTCTTCCACTGAACATTGCTGGTCACCAGAGATAGTCTCAGGCTTGACTTGCTACAACCCAGTGTGTCCTCTTCTTTTCTTCCTCTGGAAAGAACATGTCTCCTTCACAACTCCTGCTTGTAAAAGAACAGCTGTGTACATACTGTAACAGTAGATCTTCGAGAGAATCTCTTTCATCGGGCCATACCTATGGAACTTATAGCCACCAGGCGCTAAGACCACATCAAAACTTTTTGCAAGCAGTCCACAAGGAGCCGCCATGGCAGCGTCAGATGTTAGCTGCCATATAAACATGGGCGGTCCCTTCCCTCCTCAGTTCCCCACCAGAGATCATGCTTGGAGGATCTCCCTTAAGGAAACTGGGAGAGAATCTATGACTTTGCCAACCAGGCGAGGCAGAGAGCAACAGGTAGAACCTCCTAGAGAAGGAGACAGCCTATCCAGAGTCTTAAAAATCACACAGGAGGAAGAAGGGTGGGACAGCATGGCCTGCTGAAGAGATTCTCTCGAAGATCTACTGTTACAGTAAGTATGTGGCTGTTCTATCTTCTTTTAGGATATCTCTTTCATCAGGCCACACCTATGGAACGAGTACCAAGCAGTACTGACAGTGAACAGTTTGGGTGGTTGGAGCCTACAGGCCTAAGAAAGAAGGCCTTTAAGTACAGCTAGGGACAACAGAAGTGGCCATGCCTCCTGTGGAATGACCACAAACCATCCCAGGAAACTCCTTACCGTACTTGGTGGTTTTATTTAATGTAAACTCACACACCACCTTTGGTAAACAAGTACAGTTATGTAAGAACTTACCATAACAGTAGACCTTTAAGAGACTCTCTTGCATCAGGCCACACCTATGGAACTATAGCCGCCAGGCACTAGGTCCACATGGAAACTTTCTAGATATATGTGGGCGGCCCCACGCCCTCCCCAGTTCCCCCACTGGAGACCATATACAGAGGATCTCCTTCTAGGGAACCAAGGGGGAGCCAGAGGTTCCCGCCACTGAGTAAGGTGAAATAGAAGGCAAACTGTCCTGGAGAAATAGAGACAGGAAGGGAGAAAGCTCAGAAAGTAAGTGGGGGAGGAGGGTGGGATGAGTCACGGCATGGCCTGATGCAAGAGATTCTCTCAAAGATCTACTGTTACAGTTAAGTTCTTACGTAACTGTACTGTCAACATTAAGAATATCTCTTGCACCAGGCCTCACCTCTGAATGAGTCCCAAGCAGGACTGACAAAGAGACAGTCTGGGTGACTGGAGTCTAGAGACCCAAGCCAGGAGGCCTTGAAGCACAGCCAGGCCAAAGTCCACCCTTCTCCTAGAATCAATGTCCAATGACTGTAGTGCTTGGTGAAAGTGTGGACAGAACTCTAGGTGGCAGCTGCACAGATGTCAGTGGCTGACACGTTTCTAAAACAGGCAAATGAAGTGGCCATCCCTCTTGTGGAGTGACCACGCACAACCCAAGAAGTTCCTTACCGTACTTCCTATAACAAAAGGTAATACAGTTGGTCAACCATTTTGACAGGCATCATTTGGAAACTGGTATGCCCTCCTTCCCCAAGGTGATCAAAACAAACAGCCGTTTGGACTTCCTCCAGTTCTCTGTATGATGGCGTAATATCTGAGAATTCTATGTACATCTGACGTATGGAGCAATGCTTCCCCTGGATGAGCATGCTCGGGTAATAAACAGGCAGGTGGATGGATTGATTCAGGGTAAGCTCAGACACCACCTTTAGCAAAACTTTGGGTTGGTGACTAAAAGACACCCTGTCTTTGTGAAAACCAAATAAAGAGTCACACATTAGAGCCTGAAGCTCAGACAGCCTCCAAGCGGAAGTAATGGCAACTAAAAATAATGCTTTCCATGACAGAAAGTGTAGATCGCATGTCACAGTCAGCTCAAAAGGAGCCAAAGGAAGTTTCTCTTATACAAAATTTAAGTCCCACAGAGGGACTGGATTGAGGATGGGAGGCTTCAAGTGAAGAATACCTCTCAAAAATGTATGGGACACCTCCAGTTGTGCCACTGTACGGCCATTAATGGCCACATGGAAGGCTGAAATAGCAGCCAGGTACACTTTAAGGGAGGCTAGCTCACTGGACAAGTGAAAAGATCCAAATGATGGGAAGCAGTCCACACAGCAAAACACTTCCACTTCACGGAATAAGTGATCCTGGTGGAAGCCTTCCTGTCAGCCACCGTGACATCAGCCACCTTTTGGGATATCCCAAATCCAACCATGGCTATGTCTTCAGGAGCCAGGCGTGGAGGTGTAGTAACTTGAGGTCCGAATGGACCAGGGTTCCTTGTTCCTGGGAGAGCAAGCCTTTGCACAGGGGCAGAAGTACAGGGGGTTCCACTGCCAAATGTTGCAGTAAGGGGAACCAGATCTGAAGAGGCCAGAAGGAAGCCAAGAGAATCAGAGTTGCCCTTCCATCTAAAGTTTGACCAGCACTCTCTGAATCAGTGGGAAGGCATAGAGGAACCTCCTTCCAGGAGAGGGACAATGCGCTCACCAGAAAACCCAGGCCCTGAAGCGAGCGAGCAAAAATGCAGCAGTTTTGTGTTGAGTGGGGATGCAAAAAGGTCCGGCTCTGGATGACTCCACCTGTCAAACAGATCTTCTGCCACCGAGGTCAGCAGTTACTATTTATGCATTCTGAACTGTGACTGGCTTAACCTGTCTGCCAGAGAGTTTTGGGCGCTTGGAACATGTACTGCTGATAATTCTAGACTGTGTTCTAGAGCCCAATATCAAACCCTCTTCACTTCTTTGAACAGGGTAGGAATGAGTCCCCTTGCTCGTTGATGTAGTGGACTACGCTGTTGTTGTCCATCTGTACCAGCAGAGGCCTGGGGGCAGGTAAGACTGGAAGGCCAGCAAGCCATACAGGATGGCCTGCATCTGAAGGACACTGATGTGGAGAGAACTCTCCACTGCTTTCCAGGTACCCTGGGTATGATGAAGCCCTAGATCTTCCCCCAGCCCATCCCGAGCATCCATGGAAATATTTTGATGAGGGAAGAAGTCAGGAAAGGAACTCACTTTGTAAATTGGTGGGGTCCATCCACCACTGAAGCACCTTCTTTACTGGCAAAGAGTAGAACCTTCTGTTCTAGATTGTCGGTGTGTTGATCCATTTGACCTTCAGGGTTCACTGAAGGATCCGCATATGCAGTCGGGTCAGGGTGACTATTGTAATGGCTGCTGCCATCAGGCCCAATAGCCGCACCTATGTCCTGGCTGTGACATACCGGCTGCTGTAAAGCAGGTGGACCTGAGCACTTAGGTGGTCTACCCTGTCTTGGGGCAGAAAGGCTGTGCCCTGAGCAGTGTCCAGAATAGTTCTGATATACTGGAGACACTGACAGGGGGTCATAACTGACTTGGGCAAGTTGACCGTAATTCCTAGGGAGTGAAGGAGTCGTCTGGTGCGAGTTAGGGTATGAAGGAGTTGTTCCCAAGACTGGGCCGTAAGCAGCCAGTCACCAGGTAGGTGAAGACATATAGTCCCTCCCTCCTGAGGGCTTCTGCCATCACCGCTAAGCATTTGGTAAAGACCTGTGGCACAGATGACAAGCCAAAGGGTAACACTTTGAACTGGAAATGGTCGCCCTGAAACAGGAACTGGAGATACTGCCTGTGGGAGGCATACATTTTTATATGCAGGTATGCATCCTGCATGTCCAGGAGCATTCCAGTCTCCCTTGTGCAGAAGGGGCAGCAGGCCCTGCACTGTTACCATCCTGAACCTCTTGTATTGGATGTAGTAGTTCAGGTTCCTTAGGTCTGGGATGGACTGAAAATCCCCTGTGGATCTGGGCCTAGAAAGAAGTGGGAATAGAAAGACCGGTTACTCACCTGTAACAGCAGTTCCAGGAGTGGTATATAATGTACATCCACACTTCTGGCAGTGTCCTTTCCCCTTTCAGGCTTGCTGGAACATCTTCAAGCTGGCTCCTTCCACCCACCCAGGTGGTAACTCCCTCAGTACTGCCCCGTGATGTCAGATCTTACCCGCAGGAAGCAAGACCAGTGTGCCACTTGCCAGGGGATATCGGGTGGGTCAGTGTGGATGTACATCATACACCACTCCTAGAACTACTGTTACAGGTGAGTAACCTGTGTTTCTAGGAACATGGATATGATGTGCAATCCACACTTCTGGCAGACTTCTAGCACTTCTCTGGGAGCAGGGGACAAGGTGCACCCCTAGTTAGGGGGAATAGAGATTGGCGAACTGAGGCCCCGAGAGCCAGTATCCTGGCATGACTCGGGGTCGATTGGTAGGTAGGAAAAGAAGGTGTGTGATGACTTCCAGGTAGCAGCCCTGCAGATTTCCTGGATAGGGACATTCCTGGAAGCAGCCACCAAGGCAGTGGTATGAGGGTGCAATAAGCCCTTAGTCCTATAGGAGACTCCTACCCTCCAACCTATAGCAGAGGTCGACGTAGGAAACAATCCACCTGCCAATCGTTTGCATGACTGACGATCTGCCAAGCATGGCATCAGTGTAGGCGACAAAGAGCTGGCGAACCTCTCCCTGAACTCCAGCTGTGTGCGCCTTGTAAAAGGCAAGCGCAGGCTGCAGGCCCAAAGTATGGAGCCTGTGCTCAGCCTCCGAGGTGTGGTTGGTGAAGTACACCAGGAGACTGCTCACCAGGTTAAGGTGAAACTCTGACACAACCCTCAGGAGGAACTTAGGGTTGTGTCAAGGACAACCTTGTCTCTGTGTGGAAGACCAGGTAAGTAGACTGCACCGAGAGCACCTGGCGCCACTGATCCTCCTTCTGGCTGACATGATAGCCACCAGAAGATGGTCTTCCACAACAGGCTAGACATGTCACACTTGTGCATCGGTTCGAATGGCTTACCCATGAGCTTTGCCAACACCAGAAACAAATCCCAAGGTGGTGGTGGTTCATGCACCGGGGAAATGTGGTCAAGGCCTTTGAAAAGCACCAGACCACCTTCTCCTATGCCACTGACAACGCATACCAGCCCACGCCCGGTATGCAGAGATGGCTGCAGTGCACCTTAAGGGTCGTCGACTGGAGGCCTGACTGCGAGAGAGACCACAAGTAGTCGAGAACGCTAGCCAACGGACAAGATAAGTGGTCAAGCCCCTTGCCCCGGCACCAAATGGAGAACCTCTTCCATTTGAAGGTAAAGCATTTTCAGGTTGACTCCTTCCAAGAAGCCTCAACCACAATGAAGACATCTTCGGAGAGACCCAAAGCCTGGAACTCTAGCCACTCAGGAACCAGGCTGTCAGGTGCAGGGACTGAAGGTCTGGATGGAATACCATCCCCTGACTGCAAGGCAGCTGGTCCAGGTGGAGAGGAAGATGCCACGGGAGCCTGCAACTGATGCTAAGGAGATCAGGGTACCAGAACTGGCAGGGCCAGTCTGAAGTCACCAGAATTATCTGTGCCTTGTCCTTCCTGGCCTTGATCAGCACTTTGTGGATCAGAGGAAATGGAGGAAAGGTATACAGGAAGCCCGGGGTCCAGGGCCTCAAGAAGGCATCCCCTGGTGGTGCTCCCTACTGAAGAGGGTGGGCACAATACAGCTTCAGTTTGGCGTTCTCCCTGGAGGTGAACAAGTCCACCAGAAGGATGCCCCACTGGAAGAACAGGTTGTACACTACCTCTGGATGGAGAGACCACTTGTGAGACGCCTAACTGAACGGCTGAGGGCGTCCGCCAGTTGGTTGGAGACGCCAGCCACACTGATGGCCAGGAGATTGGCGTCCAGATACCGAGAGCTTCCCTGCACAAAGGAAGGGAGTGTGTCCTGCCCTGTTTGTTGAGGTAGTATATGGTCGTGGTGTTGCCTGTCTGGACTTGAATGACCTGACCCCGAATGTGTGGAGCAAAGGCTGTCAGCACCAGTCAAACTGCCTGAAGCTCCAGCAGGTTGATATGGCATTGGGACTCCTCAGGGGCCAGAGTCTGTGACTCTGTGCTCCCCAGGTGGGATCCCCAGCCCATGAGGGAGGCATCAGTCATGGTGGTGATTGCCGCTCTGGGCGGACAAATGGGATTCCTTCCTGCAGATGTTCTAGGACTAACCACCACTGGAGGGCATCCCATATCAGCTGGGTCATAGTGACTGGCTGGTTTAAGTGGCCCTGGCATGGAGACCATTGACAGGCGAGCTCCCATTGCAGAAAGTGCATTCTCCACAGGCCCAATGGACCACACTGGTGCACATCACTATGTATCCCAGGAAGCACAGGAACCTTGCAGGGCACAATTGCCCAACATGAAATAATCAGGCAAAGGTCTGCCGGAAGCTGAGCCCAGGCTCTGCAAGAGTCAAGCTCCACCCCAATGAAATGTATCACCTGCAAAGGTACATGTTCCGACTTGGCCTTGTTCACCAGGAGGCCAAGGGACAAGCAGGTCTGGAGGGCCAGATCCCTGGACCACTCCACCTCCTCCCTAGGGGGACCCACTTTAACCCAGTCATCTAGGTAGGGGTAAACCTGGACTCCTCAGTGCCTCATGTAGGCTGCCACCACTGCAATGTACTTGGTGAAGACCCTGGGAGCCAAGGAGAAGCCAAAGGGCATGGCCTGAAACTCGTAGAGAACCCCTCCACCCACAACCACAGGAACTGGTGGTGGGATGGACGGGAACCTGGAAGACCATGTCCTGAAGATCCAGGGAGCAGAACCACGTTCTGTTCCAGAGATGGAATGATCTGAGACAAAGAAACCATCCTAAAAGTGTGAGACAGAAGGAACTTCTTCAGGTCGTAAGATATGAGATGGGGTGCCAGCCCCCATCTGTTTTGGGACCAGGAAGTACCTGGAGACAAACCTGGGCTTGATGGAGGGTCCAGGACTGGAGCCACTACTTCTTCAGGAGGTTGGGCAATATCTTCCGAAGGAGCTGAAGCAGATATCAGCCGGACACCATTCCGCCTGTGAGAGATGGAAGCGACAAGGTGGGTAAGCTTCTCGAACTCTAAAGGCAGATCCTGACCGACCATCTTGAGGACCCACCTGTCTGTGGTGACAGTGGACCAGGCAGAAGGAAGTGGCGGAGCAGGCACCCATGGGAGGACCCAGGAGAGTCAGAATGGGCATGGGGGAGGCACCCCGCATCCTGTCACTCGGCAGGCTTGGAGGTGGAGGAGGGACTGGCTGAGGAAGCAGCGGGACCTCGACCACCTGGTTTCTGGATGACCAAAGCAATCGACTTCAATCAAGGATGCCAAGCCTGGGCTTGCTGCCCAGCTGGAAGTTGGGACACAGAGGGGCCAAAGGGCTTCTTCCTTTGAATCTTGGAGCCCTTGGGATCCCTCTGGGTGGAGATGACAGGTTTAATGTCAAAATAATGCAACTGAAATAGCATGATCCTATATAGCGAATACAATATCGCACGTGTCTGCTTTAGAGCTAAAGCATAATAGCGCTTGTTTAAAACGCATTATTACTCAAGTTTATCTTTTTTTTTTTCTAGTGGCACTCCCGGCTGTAGATTCCTAACGCAGTGACTATGCAGTAATTATATAGTCGGTTGCAAATCGGTTGCCCACCGGTGTACCACGCTTGAATGCTCCCCCACAGTGATGTATTCTTTAGTTCCTATCAAAACATCCTGCAGCGAACCTTGATGTTGATGTTCACAAATATACAAGCAGTCAGACACTGTGAGTGTGCTATTATATCATTTTTGTTGACCTGTGAGTTGCTTTCAAGTGCTTGTGTCTATTATTGTGCTTGTGCTTTGTACATGTGCTTGTGCATCGAGCATTCAGTAACACTTATAATGGGCCAATATTAAAATGCAAATCTTTATTGATGAACAGTTAAACATTGTGTTACTGATCAAAAACCAAGTTGTACTTTCTGCCACATATGAAACGCAGTTATGCCTGCAGCTGAAAACTGTAGGCAATACCGTGTAGGTACTCCGCCTTTGTACGCACTCTGTGCTCTTCAACTATAGCTGCTATCCACTTCGCCATATCTTTATATTTTTTACGGGTCACACTAACAGCAGTGCCAGCTATGAGCTTCTCCATTGTCATAGTGCTGCAGTGCTGTTCTTCTTTCTTTCAGAACTTATATGAATTTCCATATTGAGGGATGATGCGCACCAATAAAATGATTAAATTTGAGGTGCCATGCCTCAACGGAATTTGTGGTTCATGGTAAATCTTGATTCACCGCTTCAAAATAGTTTCATAACGGCCTCCCCTTCCCAATGGACAACCCAACCAGGTGTCTTCGAAATAGTCCACCAAGTTGGACAGCAAGTTGCCGTTCTCTTGAAAAGATTCTGTACCCATTAGCTCCTCAAAGGCAGGGATAACGTCGCCAACTGGAATATAGGCAAGGGCTGGTAAATGTCTCAGATGTAGAGTGAAGTTAGGGTCTGAAATATACTGTGCACACACATCTGGCAGCTCCTGCATCTTTTGCCATAGACACTGACACATGAGGAAAAAGCATCCATGGATTACAGCAGTGGGGAATGCTAGCTTAAATGCTTTTATTGTGGCCAATTCAAAGTCTAACATTACTGTCTCAGGTATGAGATTGTCACAAAGATTTTTCAACTCACTAAACACTTTTGCATATGTGGCAGATGTTCTGTTCACCATCAAAACATACACAAGAGGTATAACAGTGTTATTTTGTATCCCATGAATTGAATAAGCTGCTAAGATATGGTTGGACAACTTTTGAAAGTTCCGTCAGCGAACCAATGAGGACTGGTCTTCAAGTGCTGTAAGTCCTGTGCAATCAAAAAAATCAAGACACGGTCATGACAGGGTCAAAAAGTAGAATTTCTCATTTTTTAAAGTAAAGCATAGATCATCCATCAGTACTAAAGAGGCAGCATTTGCAGGCTTAGGTGGGGGGCAAGCAGCAGCCCTGCGGTTACGTTGTACAGTGCGTTTTAGCAGTGACATGGCAGGGAATTGGGATGCAACTGAGGGGCACAATTCAGAGACACTACCAGCTACTATCTGGTGAGTAGTTTCAGAAGTAACAGTTGCCCGTTCTTTCATTCCTGCTACTGGCTCCTTTACTGCTATCAGCGATGATCGGGGACATGGTTGTGCTCCTCTATTTTCTTCAGCACTATCGTCCCATTCAAATGCAATCTGGCAGAGCAATGACCTTTATCATACTCCAGACATTTGTAGTATGATTTAGAGGCTGTCTTGCGTTCCCTTCGAAACAGAAATCCATCAATACAAGCAAGTTCACCTCCCTTCTGGCTCGTAACAAACCTTACTTCCATGCCGACTGTTACTATAGTGACTAACATCGTGCACGTCAGTGTGCTATTATGTACCTGCACTTCATTGATTCTGTGCGATTGTATTCGGCACTACGATGTATGCGCTGTTTTTAACTGCGCTATTACAGTTGCACGGTTTTGACCGGATACCAAGATGACAGAGTCCAGGGTGGCACTGGACTTCTCAATGCAAGTTAGGTGTCCTTCCACCCTGGCCCGAACAAGTCAGTGCCCAGGAAGGGAACATCCATCAACTTGTGCTGGGTATTGTCGTAAAGGTAGAGATCTGCAGCCAAGCCCGGCAGTGCATGGCCACTGCTGCAGCCATGGACCAGCCACAGGAGTCACCGATGTCCATGGCTGTCTGGAGCTGCTGTTTGGCCACCACTCGGCCCAGGTCCTGGACTTGCTTAACCGTGGTCTGTAAGTCAGCTGGGAGCTGGGGAAGCACCTCATCAAAAGTGCCAAGCAGGGCATGAGTGAAGTGGGTCATCTAAAGGACTGAACTCTCCTGCTGAAGGCTGAGCGAAGAGGCCGCACAGACCTTTTTGGCCATCTGATCCAACTTTTTGGATTCCTTGTCGGGAGGCTTGGCCATGCCCCCGACACTGCCGGCATGTCGAAAGGCCAAGTTGGCCACCAGACCCTTGGCTGAGGGATGCTTGGTGAAACCCCGACAGGGAACCCGTAGGGACCACATACTTGTGGGCCATATGGCCTGACAGTGCAGGACATGAGGCAGGTTGCTGCCAAAGCTCCAGAGCATGGCCAAGAATGGTCTCGGCGACTGGGAAGGCTACATCCAGGGAGTCGAGAATTTTGGTCATGGGATACTTGGCCCCTTCTTGACAGGCTCCATCTGGATCCTGGTGGACTCCAAAATCAAGTGAAGCAATCCCCTGAAAGAGGTGGGACCATGCTCCATGGAGAAATCCTCACCCAATTCGGCATCCAACGGACAGGAATGCAGGGAGGAGTCCTCAGACTCTGATGATTCCTCAAAAAAGTGGTTGATCCTACAGGATCTGTTGGGAGTCACGGTGACAGACAGCCAACGAAGACGCGCAGGAGCGGTACGGGCATCCTTAGGAGAGGGACCCTCCTTTGGCTGTGTAGGTGGTGGCTCCACCTGGATGGGTGAAGAGGCCGGAATAGGCTGAGCTGGAGTAGACTGAGGCCTCGGTGGTGGGAGCCACGGAAGAGCTGGGGTGGGCCTGGAATCGACTTAACCTTGGTAAACATGAGCTGCTGCCACATGAGTTCTGCATAGTGTTGGCGCATTTGCATCAGAGCCTCTCCTCATCTGAGGAGGAAGAACTAATGTCGGCATGGGCAGCTCGACTCTAGACTTGATTGTGACCTCAACCTTGACTGTCGGGGACATGGACAGAGAAAATCGGTGAGAACCGGTGAAAGCGGAGGATCCTCCGGGGTAATGGGATCCTGAAGGTTAGTGACTGAATCAGCATGCTGGTCCGACCCACCCTGAGATGTGACAGGGATGACCGGAGTCCTAGAAAGTGAAAAATCCACCTCGTCCTGTGACAGTGCATTGACTGGCTCAAGAAAAATCTCAACAGGTTGGCTGACAGGAGTCTCAACTGACTGACCAGATGGGGAGACCGTGGAGCTGGCAGCTGGGACCGAAGGATCGACCATAGTCGAAACCTCCAAAGAAGTGCAGGAATCCGAGGCCTGAGGGTGCTCGTGATCCCACAATCAATGACGAGACTTCTTTTTAGTCTCCTTTTTTGAAGCTTTGGAGGATTTTGTGCCCTTAGAGGGGCACTGTCAAAGGGTGGAAAGGGACTGGCACAAATCCCTAAGTGCCCCCGTGAAGGTGGCACCAAAAGAAAGTGGCACAAAGGGCAAAGCCAAAGAGGCATGCTCCGTGGCCTGAGCTGTTACCTCTTCAAAAGCCAAAAGTTGTTCTGCAGACCCCAGAGCCGTGGAGACCGCTTGATGGGTGTCTTTTACCTAACGGGAGGGTCCCATTCATCTGGGCACCCTAAAAGTAGCTGAGCATGCCGGTCTTCCAGAATACTGGGATGCAAGGTGTGACACAGGCCACATGCCTGAGAATCGTGTTTGTGGTCTAGGCAGCAGACGCATGAGGTATGCGGGTCCATCCGGGACATCTTCTGCCCACACTCACATTTTCTGAAACCGGGCATGACTTTGAGTCGTCCATAATGAGGATTCGAAAAGGTTCGAATATCGCTTGAATACAAGATTCATTTTGTAAAGTTTTGAAGCAAAGGGCCTACTCAGCGCGGAGAGTGGTAAGGAGGGAACCTTCTTCTTCCAGCGGAAAGGAAGATCTGACGTCATGGGGCGGTGCCGAGGGAGTTAACACCCAGGTGTGTGGGAGGAGTCAGCTTGAAGACATTATGGCAGGAATTAAAGGGGAAAGAACACTTCCAGAAGTGCTGATCATACATCATATCCGCGTCCCTTAAACTGGCTCTATGGCTTTTTTCTGCAGCAAGGTAAGAATTTCTTCCAGCAGCACTGGAGTGTGGCTTGGAGGGTAACTGGAAGGAACTGCAGGTACATCTGGAGGCCATTCTAGAGTTCTAAAGTATGGCCTTGCTCTATAAGCTGCAGGACCCATGCATCTGTTGTGTTTTCCTTCCACCAATCAAGGTGCAGGGAGAAGCGACCCCCTACCACCCCTCCTGCAGAACTGGAGGGTGGGGGATCTGGCAAAGAGTCAGGCTGAGGTAGAGCCAGCGATCATAGCTGTTCCACCACCTTTGAGGTCTTCCCCAAGGTGGAGGAAGGGGCAAGCAGTGCTGCCCTGCTCTGCGCTTGCCAGCTGGCTGCAAACTGGGCTTGGACCTGTGGGAGGCCCAACAAAAAGGCACCTTCTGTCCACTCCTCGATTGGACATGGTACAGCAAGTGATCAGACCACAGGGTCCTACCTGAGGCCTGTAGGTCCGGAAGGATGTCCTGCACATCCCCCCGAAAGACTTATAGCCTCTGAAAGGGATATTCAGGATGGACTGTTAAACAACAGAAGCAAAACCGGACATCCTTAGCTAGGAATGCCTTCTTAGATAGAAGCCAACCATGGCTGCTCTAGCAGAGGCATCTGTGACATCATATGCTGACCTCAGAAGATGCTTACTAACTTCCATCCCAGAATGGAAGGCTTTAAGCAGCTCCTGCCTTTGGGGGCCCTCTGGGACTGCCAGAGCAGCAGCTTCGTTCCAGAGAATGCTCTGGAACTCAACAATATGGCCCATGTTATTAATAATCCTGAGGCCCAGCGTGGAAGATACATAGATCCTCTTGCTCATTAAATCCAGCTTCCGTGACTCCTTGTCAGGAGGAAGGGAGCTAAGGTGCTTAGGCCACTTGGGCCTGTCATAGTCCGCACTTATGACCACTGAATCTGCTTGTGGTTGCCCTGCAAGGAAAAGCTTCCTAGAAGGGGCCTGACACAATTTGTCCACCTCTCTGGGCACAGCAGGGATCATATTTGGCCTGTACTAGACAGCCATAGTGATGTCCTCATATGCCAGAAGCAAGGTGGGGGGGGATGATGATAGGAGGAGAATCTGGCAATTCCAGATATTCAGTCAGATTCCTCCTGGTAAGATCCTGCTCCCCAGCTTCAAAGCCCATAGCGGCTTGCAGCTGTCTCATAACTAAAATGAAGGAGGGGTCATCGGGGGGGAAGGGGGATCTAGGGGTATATTTGGTGGAATCCTCACCCCCTGAGGAAACAGTGAAGGAAGAGTGGGTAGGACACCTAGCCCCCTTTTCCTCATCCTCATCATCAGGAGGAAGGAGGTCAGGATGGTACTTTTTCTCATCCATTTGCTCTGACATAGGCACAGAGGACGGTGCCGACCATGGGCGGGAAGGTCGCACTGCTGTAGTCGAGGGCAGCACCAGAGGAGGCCTAGAGGGTCCTGGCTGTGACGGACCCGAAGGGGAAACAATGCGGTGCATAAATTAAAAAAAAAGGAGAGCACAGTCTGGACGTCACGGCCGGATCCCTGGCATCGGAAGCACAACCTGCAGTACTGAAAGGAGAGGCTGAGGCATCAGCATCGGTGGCCTGGCCTGCAACATCTGTGTGAGAGGCTGAGGTCCCGGTGTCGACCTGACAACCTGAGGCATCGACGGGGGTGGCTGAAGCCACGATATCGACTGGATAGTTGAAGGCATTGACAGGAGATGCAGAAGTCCCAGCGTCAAGAGGCCATCACTGGCTGAAGCAGGTCCGGCACAGCTCCCTGTCTGTTGACCCTGAGTCAGAAGGGGTCAAAAGGCCAGGGGTTGGAGTATCCGCAAAGGCATTAGAAGACCCGATGTCAACCTATGGGCAGCACTACTTGAACTGACCTTGTGGAAGAGAGGGTGTGGGTGGCAGTGGGGGTCACCGCCAGTGTGGCCTATGAACCAGCAATGGCCGGCGCTCGGAGCGGCAACTGAGAACTCACCGGGGAGGCCTTCTCTCTAGGCCTCTCCTTGTCCCAGTGTTTGTGCTTGGAAGACGACTTGTCCCGGGCCATGGAGGAATGGGGGCCTGTGGACATTGCTGGCTAGAAGGAGAAGTTTCCTCCCTACAGCTCCTTCTCCATTTGGGTGACCTGCTTGAGAAAGTGGGTTTCGAGGGCCTTCTGATGACATTGTCTGGTAATCTGGTCAAAACTACAGCAAACCTCGTAGGCCTGGACGTCATGGTTGGTGCGAGACAACGGACACAGGTGTTGTGGTCGTCCTTATCGCAGATCTTCTGGCTGCACTCACAGAGTTTAAAGAGTTTCTGGTCGATTCTCGACATAAATGAAAATAAAAATCACTTACTAGGGTGTGAAAGAAAAATTAATCACTTACTAGGGTGTGAAAACTAAAATTTGCGTTTTTTTTTTTTTTCACTTGACTGAAGTAGCCATGTCTCCGTGGAGTATGATGTGCAATGGTCGATGGTGGGAAAAGAGCTGAGGAAGGCGCGGGGCCACCCACATATGTATTAGGAGGAATGGCGCTGGCCGACGTCATTGGCGACCCCTGGAAGACTGCTGGCTAGAACGTTTCCATGTGGTCCTAGTGCTTTGCAGCTATAGTTCCATAGGTGTGGCATGATTGAAGAGATATCCTTGAAGATCTTAGGATTAGTACGCAAAAAAAAAAAAGGTTACTTATCTGTAACAGTAGTTCTAGGAGTGGTATATGTTGTTCATCCACACTTCTTGACATGTTCCTTTCCCCTTTAATTCTTGCCAGAAGGTCTTAAAGCTGTCTCCTCCCACCTACGCGAGTGGTATAACCCTCGGCTCCACCCCATGATGCCAGATTTTAGCCCGCTGGAAGCTAGGTGGTGCGTCGCAGCCGAGGTCGTAGAGTCAGTGTGGATGAACAACATATACCACTCCTAGAACTACTGTTACAGGTGAGTAACCTGTTTTTCTAGGGACATGGATATGTTGTTCATCCACACATCTTGGCAGACTCCTGGTGGTTCTCCGGGAGGATGGAGGCAAGGCACACACCCTCTACTTAAGGAACAGAGACTGGAGAACTAAGGCCCCAAAACCAGCATCCCAGTGTGACTCAATGTCGATGTGGTAGTGAGTGATGAAGGTGTTTGCTGTCTTCTAGGTAGCAGCCCAATAGATTTCCTGGATAGGGATGTCCCTGGAAGCTGCCACTGACGCAGCGGTATGGCAGGTGGAATGAGCCCTTAGCCCTACGAGAGGCTCCCTACTGCCAACCTATAGCAGAGATCAATGCAGGAAGTGATTCACCTGCCAATCGTCCACTTTGCGCATAGGTGACAAACAGCTGTCGAACCTCTCCCCGGATTTCTGCCGTTCTCTCCTTGTAATAGTAGACAGCTTGTCTCAGGTCCAGAGTGTGGAGCCTGTACTCGGCATCTGAGGTGTACCTGGTTGACATGGAACTCTGACACCACCTTCGAGAGGAATTTCAGGTGGGGGCGCAGGACAACCTCGTCCCTGTGGAAGACCAGGTAAGGAGACCCCAACGAAAGCGCCTGGAGCTTCACAGGCCTTCTGGCTTATGTGATAGCCACCAGTAAGGTGGTCTTCCACGACAGGTGTGACATCTCACAATTGTGCATCAGTTCGAATGGCTTGCCCAAGAGTTTTGCCAAAACCAGCAGTAAATCCCACAGAGGTGGAGGTTCACGCACCGGAGGGTATATGTGATCTAGGCTCTTGAAAAAGCTCTAGACCACCTTTTCCTGTGCCACCATCTGCTGACCGATCTGCGTCCAGTAAGCAGAGATGGCTGCCAGGTGCATCTTAAGGGTCATAGATCGAGGACCCCCTTTGGACAGAGACCAAAGGTAGTCTTAAGATGCTAGCCACTGGACAGGACAGAGGGTCCAGGCCCTTGCCCTGACACCATATGGAAAACCTTTTCCATTTGAAGGCATAACACCTTCTGGTCAACTCTTTTGTGGATGCTTCCACTATGGTGAGTACATCCTCAGAGAGACCCAAAGCCTGGAACTCTAGCCGCTCAGGTACCAGGCTGTCAGGTGCAGGGATTGAAGGTCCAAATGGAATACCTTCCCCTGACTCGGAAGCCTGTTGCTGAGGCTGAGGAGATCTGGATACCAGAACTGGCATGGCCAGTCTGGGGCTACCAGGATCACCTGCGCCTTGTCCCTCCTCACCTTTAGAAGCACCCTGTGAATCAAGGGAATTGGAGGGAAGGAGTAGAAGAGGCCTGGGGTCCACGGCCTCGAGAAGGCATCCCCCCTGCAGCAAGTCCTGCTTGGGGGGGTGGGTATGAAACAGCCTCAGCTTGGTGTTTTCCCTTGAGGCAAACAGGTCCACCATCGGTTTGCCCCAGTGGGAGAACAAGCTGCGAGCTACCTCTGGGTGGAGAGATCACTCATGCGATGTCTCGCCTATGTGGCTGAGGGCATCCACCAGTTGATTTGAGGCTCCTGCCACATGGAAGGCTAGGAGATCCACCTCCAGTTGGCTCACAAGTGTCCAGATGTGAAGCGTTTCCCTGCACAGCAATCGGGAGTGCGTGCTGCCCTGTTTGTTGAGGTAGTACATGGTCATGGTGTTGCCCATCTGGACTTGAACCACTTGACCCCGAAGCTGCCTAGTGAATGCTGACAGCACCACTCTGACCGCTCTGAGCTCCAGCAGGTTGATACAGTATCAGGATTCTGCGGGGCTCCCCAGCCCATGAAAGAGGCATCGGTAGTCAGGACGACCATTGGCTTGGGCGGACAAATGGGATCCCTTCCTGCAGATGATGGTCCACCACTGGAGAGCATCCCACATCTTCTGGGTCACAGTGATCAACTGACCTCCACTGGCCCACCATACATCATAAGTTGACGTACTCCTCCATCTGCCTGACCTACAAATTCACCACCTCTGGACCTCCTCCTCCTCCTCCTGATCTGCATGGACTGCTCAACACCAGAGTACAATGCAGATACATGAGATCCTCAGCTGGCCATCCCCTTGACATCCCTCATGTAGGCACCAACCCGGGCAAGCACTCCTTTAAATATGCTGCCCCCCATTTATGGAACTCGCTCCCAGCAAACCTGGTTGATAGGCCGTCTCTCCAAGGATTCAAGTTTGGCCTCAAAGTGTGCCTCCTGGAACTTAGCCTTTGTGGCTGTAATCGCTAGCCCCTTTCCCCTCCTAATCAACTGTGACCACTGTACTACAACTGCCCTATTTGGTGAATGTGTCTACCGTGACTCCTGTTAATTCTATGCATTGTGCAACTGCAATTTCTGGACTGTCAACCTGTAACTGCTGTCTCTCCAATGTTATGTCTCAATTTTAACCACTGTATAATCGTCCACTGTATGTAATCGCTGCTGCATGTATCTAATCCTGGGTCGCCCCTGAAAAAGGGACCTCTGGTCTCAGTGGGCTTACCCGGTTACCAAAATCTAAATAAATAAATAAAAGCTGGTTGAAATGACTTTGGCGCTGAGTCCACTGGTTGGCCAGCTCCCACTGAAGAGGGTGCATATGCCACTGGGCCCATCGGACCATGGTGGTGCAGGCCACCATACACCCCAGAAGGTGCAGAAAGTCCCGGGCAGGGCACAAGTGCCCAACCAGAAATGACTGGGCAAAGGAGGAGAGAACCTCCACCCTGTCCACCAGGAGCTGAGCTCTGGCTCGGCAGGAGTCGAGCTCTGCCTCGATGAAGCATATCACCTGCGAAGGCACAAGCTCAGACTTGGCCTCGTTGATCAGGAGGCCAAGCTGAGAGCAGGTTTGGAGGGCCAGGTCCCTGGACCTCTCCACCTTTTGCTGGGTAGAACCCGCTAACAGCCAATCATCGAGGTAGGGGTATATTCTGACCCCTCGACGCCTGAGGTGGGCTGCCAGCACTGCAATGCATTTGGTGAAGACCCATGGGGCTGATGACAGGCTGAATGGCATGGCTCAGAACTCGTATAGAGTTCCTTCTGCTCTGAAGTGAAGGAACCGCTGGTGAGACAGACGGATTGGGATGTGGAAGAATGCGTCCTGGAGATCCAGTGAGCAGAACCACATGTTCTGCTCCAGGGATGGTATGATCTGGGACAGTTACCATCCTCAAGGTGCGTGGCCTGAGAAACTGGTTCAGGTCATGCAGATCTAGAATGGAGAGCCAGCCCCCCGTCCGCTTCGGGACCAGGAACTACCTGGAAATGAACCCTGGGTTGACTGGAGGATCTGTCACTCAGGCCACTACCTCCTTGAGGAGGAGGAGTTGGGATGTCGTCTCTCAGAGCTGACTGAGTAAGGACTGATATCCTTTCCTCCCGTGGGGCGTGGGCTCGGCTGGGAGGGTACTACTCGAACTCTAGAGGCAGACCATGGCCAACCAGTTCTAAGACCCACCTGTCCATGGTAACAGCGGACCAGGCGGAAAGAAAGTGTCGGAGCCGGCCCCCCACGGGAGGACCGAGAGCTGGTGTAATGGGAATAAGAGGGCAGCCCCTATTCCGTCACTGGGCAGGCTAGAAGGAAGAGGGTCCGGATTGGAATCTGCCTGACTCTCGACCTCCTCTGTGGGCCGCTGGAGGCCTGGACTTGGGCCGAGGGTGCCAAGCCTGTGCCTGCTGTTGCTGCCCATCCTGGAAGGAAGGCTGCTTGGCCACAGGAGCAGGGTGCCGAAATGGCTTCTTCTTCTGCTGTTTCTTGGTGCCAGGGGCGTCTTTCTGAGCAAAAGTAGCTGAGTCCAAGGTGGCACTGGACTGCTTGATTCGCTGAAGGGGACCATCCACACCTGGGCCGAAGAGATCGGTGCCCAGGAAAGGAACATCAGTGAGTTTCTGCTGGGTATCCGCCATGAAGGTGGAAAGCCTCAGCCAAGCCAGGCGCATTGCAACCACGGCTGCCACCAAAGGAGCGCATGAATCCCTGAGGTCCAGGGCCATCTGAAGTTGCTGCTTGGCAATGGCCTGGCCCTGATCCCAGACCTGCTTGATCGTATTCTGAAGATCTGCAGAGAGGTTTGGGAGAGCCTCATCCAAGGAGCCCAACAGGGCATGAGAGAAGTGTGCCATGATGACAGCCGAGCTTGCCTGATGGAGGCTTAGTGAGGAGGTGACATAAACCTTCCTGGCAGAGTGGTCCAGTTTTTTGGACTCCTTGTCTGGAGGTCTATCGGTATCGGCTGAACTGTCTGTGCGTCTGAACACAGAAGCAGTCACCAACCCCTCCACCGAGGGGTGTTCTGTGAACCCTGTGCGAGACCCAATGGGCACTGCATACATCTGAGCAGACGGCGCTGGGCAGGAAGCAAGGTGTTGCCAAAGCTCCAAAGCCGGGCCAACAATGGCCTCGACCACTGGGAAGGCTTCCGTAAGGGTATCCCCTCTCTTAAGAATGTCTGTAAGAGGGTACTCTGCCCGTTTCTGGACAGGCTCCAAGGGCATCCCTGTGGATTCGGCGATGAGGCAGAGAATCCCCAAGAAGGACGAAGGACCTTCCTCCATCGACAGACTGTCCACTGACTCACTGACAAGTGAATGAGAGTGTAGGTCGGAGTCGTCAGAATCTGAAGTATCCGGATAAATCGGCCAGCCACCAAGGTCCCCTTCCACGCACCTGGGGTGGTCAGGCGTGAGGGTGACCAAAATCCTGCGGGGAAGACCCGGAACAGTCCGAGCTTCCTTTGAAGGAGCCCCTTCCGTGGACTGTTTAGGCAGCGGCTCCATCACTATCGGTGGAGAGGTCGATTTTGGCCGAACCGGGGTGGGTTCCACCAGCTCTGTGGGCAGAGGAACCGAGATGACTGGTTTTGATGGAGCCAGCTTCGGCCAGCCAGGTAATTGCTGGTGAGGAAACCGAAGCCGGTTTCTGGACGGACAAGATCAGCTGTTGCCACATGAGATCTTTGTAGCGTCGATGGAGTTTCCGTTGAAGCCTCTCCTCATCCGAGAAGGATGAAGATGAATGTCGGCATCGCCTTTTCTTTGAGCACTTATGGACCTTCCTCGGTCTATTGGTCGAGGGGGTCCGAGATCTCGACCTCAATCGGACTGGCCGACTGGGTCACTCGGGAGACACCAGTGGAACCAGTGATTTTCCCGGATCAGGGATTGGCTCCTTGATGGGATTGCCAGCAGGCTGGGTGTCCTCATCAGGGTCATGTTAAGAGAGTTGTCGGCCTCGTCGGGCGACAACAGATCGACAGGGTCAAGAGTGATCTCAACTGCACTGTCGATCGAGACTTCGGCCTGCTGATCAGACTGCAGGACCAAGAAGCTGGCGGCCGAAGTCGCAATCTCAGCCGAGGTTGAGACTGGAGATTCCTGGGACCAAGATTGCTCTTGATCCCAAGAACGTCTTCACCAAGACGAAGAATCTCTCGGTTCCGTGTCCTTTTTACAGGACCAGGAGACATGTGCGCCCCGAGGGTCCCTCACCTTTAGTAGGAAGAGACTGGCACATCTCCAGAAAGGAGCCTGAGAAGGTGAAGCCCAGATTGAGTGGAACAAAAATCGGCTGAGAGGAGAGTTCTGTGGCTCGCACTGCCTCTGCCTTGAGTGTCTGCATTTGCTCTAACTGCTCGATGTACCCCGCAGCTGCGGAGACCGCCCACCAGGCCTCCTTCAATTTCACCGGTGGATTCCGTTTTTCAGGCCTGCCCAGCTTAAGTCGTATGAGACGACTGTCAAGAACGTTCAGGTGGAACACGAGACAAATCTCGCAGACCTGGGTGTCATGACCAACACCCAAACAGTAGACGCACGTGGTATGTGGGTCTGTGCATGACATTTTCTGGCCACACGGGCTCCGGCGGAAACTGGGGGAAGATTTATCTTCCATGATCGAGAAACAACGATCGCAATCGCTAGGTCAAATAAGCTTAATCTTCAAAGAATCTGGAGGAAACAAAGCCAGGGCCTACAGAACATGGGAGCGGTGAGAAGGCAACTTGAATCTTCCAGCAGAAAGGAAGATCTAGTGTCATGGGGCAGAGCCAAGGGTTATACCACTCGGGTGGGTGGGAGGAGCCAGCTTTAAGACCATCCGGGAAGAATTAAAGGGGAAAGGGACAACACAAGAAATGTGTATAAACAACATATCCACGTCTCTAGAACCACCCCTTCTTTGTGAAAAATCAAATAAGAGGGCTCAAACATTAGAGCTGAAATTCTTTGATCAGAAGTAATAGCAACTAAAAAACAACTCTTTCCAAGAAGGAAATTGTAAACTACAAGTTGCGGCTGGCTCAAAAGGAGACAAAGTAAACTTTTCCAAAACAAAATTCAGGTACCAAAGCAGGACTGTATATGGATAGGAGGCTTCAAGTGTAGAATGCCTCTCAAAAACATATGGGCCACCTCCAGCTGGGCACCATATGACCCTCAATAGGCACATGGAAAGCTGAAATAGGTTCATAGGTATCAAAACAGGTCACTCGGCCACTTGAGCCATGTTAGACCTGCTACATATTAGTGGTGGTATATCCCACTCTGAGCTTTCATAAATTTATCAAATCTTTGCTTAAAGGTTGTCATAATTGGTGCCCCCACCACATCTTCTGGAAGCACATTCCAGCTATCTACCACCCTTTGGTTAAATCATAAACCCCTCCTGGTTGTCTTATACATCTCCCCCCTTGTAACTGATACCCATGCCTTCTTAATAGTCTCTCATTAGAGGCTTTCCTGCTCAGTCCTGCTGCTTCAAATAATGCATCATCCTGCAGTGATTTATACACAAAACAAAGATCTCCTCTCGTAATTCAGTAGTTCATAGAAAAAAGACACAGGTATTGTAATCTCTCTTGATAACTTTTCTGTTTTTTTTCATCCACTTCCGGACTTTCTCCACCATTTTTTTTCCTGCAACAGTCTGTGGGCTAGAGAATGGTGCTCCATATTCCAAAATTGGTCTAACAAGTGATCTATAAAGTGGCACAATAACCTCACTACTCCTACTTTTAATATTTCTTAAGATGTTCCGCTTCACCTGATGAGCTTTTTTAGTGGTTTCTTTAAACATATATATCAAAACTTTAATTATTATAGATGATTACTCCCAAATCCTTTTCAGTATCTGTGCTTGCCACTATCTCATTATTTATCATATACTCAACTTGTCTATTGTTTGACCCTAAATGCAGGACTTTACATTGCCCTATATTAAATTTCATTTTTTGTTCTCTTGTCCATATTTCCAGTTCCTTAATCTGTTGTCTAAAATTATATATTGCCTCTGCATTATTTACTATGGCCCCCACTTTAGTATCGTCTGCGTATTTCTTCAGCCATGCTCTGCCAGATACCTGCATGCCTGAAACAAATATTCCAAACAATACAGGGCCCAAAACTGAGCCCTGTGGAACTCCACTAGGCACACACACCCATTCCGATATATAACCCATAATTTGTACTTGCTGTGTTCTGTGTGTTAACCAAGAATATATCCATCTAATCAAACATGGGTCAATTTCATGACTTTTTAAGGTAGCTATTAGTTTCTGGTGTGAGACCGTATCAAACACTTGGAGTAATCTAAATAGATTACATCCACTGGAAGCCCCTGATCTAAGGCTTGACTGACTGGTTCGAAAAAGTCTAGCAAATTACTCACACAAGATCTCCCTCTACTAAATCCATGTTGAGTAGTAGCTACATGTCCTTTTTGTTGAGATTATCCTCTAAGAAAGTTTTTATAAACCTCTCCATTACTTTTCCCACAACTGAAGTAACGCTTATGAGTCGATAGTTTTCGACTATCGCTTTATCACCCTTCTTGTGAAGGCCATGTGGGTCACTCTCCAGACTTTAACTACCTCACCTAGTTCCATAGACCTGTTAAACAACAGGGCCAGAGGCCCTGCCAACTCCTGTGCTGCTCTACTAAGAATATATGGGTGCATACCATCCGGTCCACCAGACTTACGTATACAGTATCTAGTTTCTTTAACTTCTCATATACCTGTTTTTCGGTAATTAGGAACTTCTGACTTGGTGTTTATTCACTATTTTCCCATCTACTGGTGACTGGTCCATCTTGATCTTGATATACACTAAGAAAAAATTTGTTAAATCTAGCTGCCACTTCAGACTCCTCTGAGATAATTTCTTCTCCTTCCTTGAGGTTTGATATATTTCTGTGTCGATTCCTCAAGCTGCCTATGTAATTGAAAAATTGTTTATTATCCAATTTATTATTTGCAAGATTCAGTTATGCGACTGCCTTCACCCTTTTTATAACATTTTGACATTTTTTTACCATATTTTTACCATATCATTATATTTCACTTCCCTATACTGCGACGGATTAGCCTTATATTTTTTATATGCTATTTTTTGCCCTTATCATTTTTTGTGTTTTTTTTGTAAACCATTTAGGGATATGCCCACATTTGTTATATTTCTGTACCTCTGGTACATACTTCTCTGTGCAAAACTCCATTGTATGTTTTATTTTTTCCCAGGTCATCTCAAGAGTCGCATTGCACAGATCCTTTTTCCAGTCCCACCTACTAAGTTCTTGCTTGATGCTTTCTATATCAGCTTTCTTGTAACTTCTTACTGTCGTAGTCCTTTTTATTTTCTTACAGCCCTCTACTACTACCGAATACTTAATTACATTGTGATCACTAGAGCACAGTGATGGTAATATGGAGACATTTTGAATTCCATCCTCTATATTAGACAACACCAAGTCGAGAATATTATTATCCCTTGTGCCATTTTTCACATTTTGCTCCATGTTGTTATTTAAGCATATCTCTATAAACATATTCTCCCAGTAGCTTTTACCTTGCCAACTATCCCAATCAATGTTGGGAAAGTTGAAATCACCTACTAGTATACAGTTATCCATTACCATATTCACATCTAACACATCCAAAAACTTTTCTTCATCATTCAAACTTGGTGATTGAAATGGCAGCCAAGTGCACTTTGATACAGGAATACTGCAGGCCTGCATCTGACAAGGACAGCAGGTATTCTAGAACCTGATTAACTGGACAGGTAAATGGATCTAAGTGGTGAAAAGTGGCCCACAAAGCAAACCGCTCTCCCTTCATGGAATAGATGGATCTGATGGAAGGCTTTCTAGCAGCCACCAACACATCAGCCACCTTTTGGGAAATCCCAAACCTGGCAATGGCTATGTTTTCAGAAGCCATACATGAAGATGAAGAGATATGAGGAGGTCCAGATGGACCAGGGTTCCCTGTTCCTGTGACAGTAGGCCCTTGCACAGGGTCAGGGGCACTGGTGGTTCAACTGCCAGCTGCCGTAGGGGGAACAAGATCTGTTGAGGCCATAGGGGAGCAATGAGGATCAGAGTTGCCCCCTCCATCTGGTGCCTGAGGAGCACTTTCTGAATTAGAGGGAAGGAGAGACATATAGGAACCTCCCTTTTCAAGAGAGGGATGTGTCTCACCAGAAAACTCCAGGCCCTGCAGTGAGTGAGCAGAAAAGCAGCAGTTTTGCGTTGTGTGGGGATGCAAAAAGGTCCAATTCTGGACAACCCCATCTGTCAAACAGGGCATCGATGACTTAGGTCAACAGCTCACATTCGTGTATCTCGGACTGTGACCTCTTTAGCCTGTCTGCTATGAGATTCAGGTGCCTGGAATATGCACTGGCGATAGTTCTAGACTGTGTTCCACAGCCCAGTACCAGACTCTCATGGCTTCCCTGCATAGGGGATAGGAGCGAGTCCCCACTTACTTGCTGATGTAGTGCATCACACTGACATTGTCCATCTACATTAGCAGAGCACCCGGGAGAGAAGAGTCTGGAAGGCCTGAAGCCCATACAGAACAGCTCATATTTCTAGAGCATTTATGTGCAAGGTGCTCTCCACTGGGGTCCATTTGCCTTGTGTCTGGTGGGGCCCCAAGTAGGTACCCTAACCCAGCCCCCGAAGCATCTGTTGTGACTATCTGATGAGAGAAGGGATTAGGAAAGGAACCCCTTTCAACAGATTGCTGGGTTCCATCCACCACTGGAACCCTTTGCGAACAGGAGAAGTGACTAGAACCTTTGTTCCAGACCTTTTAACTGATCCCACTGGACTCTTTGGGTCCACTGGGAAATCCTCATGTGTAGTCTGGTCAATGGTACTGAGACAGTGGCTACTGACGTGAGGCCTAGGAGCTGAAGGAATGTCCTGGCTGAGACATACTGGCTGTTGTGCACTAGCATAGCTTGGGCAATGAGGTGCTGAGCTTTGTCCAGGAGCAGGAAGGCTGAGCATTGAGATGCGCCCAAGACTGCCCTTATGTACTGCAGTCATTGGCAAGGGGTCAAGACTGATTTGGGAACACTGACTGTAATAGCCAGAGCTTCAAACAGCTGCCTGGTTCAGGCTAAGGTCTGCAGCAGCCGAACCCTGGAGGGGGCTTGCAAAAGCCAGTCATCCAGGTAAGGAAAAATGTAGAGAACTTCCCTGAGAAGGGCTGCTGCCACTACTGCTAAGCATTTGGGAAAGACCCATAGCACAGAAGACAAGTCAAAGGGCAACACGCTGAATTGGTAATGCTCCCCATTGAACAGAAACCTCAAGTAAGTACTTTTTATGAGGTTGTCGGCTTCTAATATCAATCAATCAATCAATTTTTATTTTACCAGGAATAACACCATTGAGCAAGCACATATACAAGATGGTCCTGGAAGGACATGACAGGGTAAAAAACATTTCAAAACATACAGAAGTTAAGGACAATGACACTTGACAATTCTAACAAACGGTCTAGGTAAAATGACAACAGAAAGTAGGACATTTCCACAAGGGAACAATATTTCGATACATATAATATTAAGTGCTATAGTTCCGAGGAACAGAAACAGGATATATATCATCAAGTGCTATAAGGGGTGATGCAACATTCCGTAAGGTCTGGGTACCAATTATGCAAAACAGTTGCAATCCACCTCCAAGTAGGTGTTCAGCAAGGGTTTAAAGGTTTGCAGCCTGATGATTTTAGGAAGTTTCAGAGATTTCTGTAAGGTATTCCATGTGGCTGGAATGAAGGGAAGCATCCCTCATGTCCAGGGAGCAAATCCAATCCCCACCTGCAGCAGTGGGAGTGGGTTTTGTAGTGTACTCTATGATATGGTTCAGTACCATGAGATCCAGGATAGACCACAGGTCTCCTGTCCATGTCGAAAGTAGGAAGCACTGGGAGTAGAGCTCTGTGTTCCTTTGCTGGTGGGGAACAGTGTCTATTGCCCTCTTTTGAAGCAAAAGCTGAATCTCCTCCAGAAGCAGGGGGAGGGCTTGGCTGCACATCTGTGTGCAAAACCCATGAGAAAAAAGAGTAACCTGAGACAGAGGCCAGAGGTCCTAGCTCATATAAGGGTAGCAGAAAATATCACAGGTTGTGTGGTGCTAATGCTTTCCCACAACAGCACCCACATTAATAATGAGGGATAACTTTCACTAAGAATACCCCTCAGGTACCTGTGCAGTGGCATCAGGAGCAGCTATGAGGATATGACTGAGAGGAGGCTATGGGTCTGGTGATGAGAAATGCACAGGCCCAAGTTTATGGGGGGTGTATATACCCTGACCCAGAACAGCCAGCCGCCGAGACTGTGCATCAAGAGGAAGGAGGCTGATGGTTTTAAGTGCCCTAGACCCAACGGAGGTAGTGCAAAGTCTCAAGCGGGCAGGATACATGTTCTCCGCCCAGCTGGACACAACTGGTATATGACTTACTATGCTATACCAGGCTGCTATAATGGCATCCTTTAAGGCTGGAAATGATGGCATGGACCACAATAAAAGAAGATACTGGCATCTGCATAATGTCAACAGGGGTCCACTTGGTAGAGCCCTACTCATTCAGGACCCACTGCGGCTAGAATGTGCTGCAGCCTACTGGAAAAAGGAGAGATCCTCTGGCGGTGACCTGAGTGTGTGTGCACACAACAGAGGCCTTAGTACCAGGAGAGACTGTGGAGCTACTGCTCTCTCCAAAGGTGCCCACAATTTAGCTGCCTTTGCACCTCAGTATATCTGCATCCATATGGCAGGTTTGTACTGGGATGCATCTTTGATCCCCTCATTGATGAGAAGGAAGGGCGGAAGAAGGCTTTGTGTGAAGGTAAAATGCCTTGCTGTGTCAATGAAGTAATTGCTGGAAACCCTAGTGACAGACCCTCTAGAGTATGGAGGTTAGGTGGCATGCACCTTATCACAGCTAAAAACAGTGATAAGGGCAGCCCGAACACTGGCACTATGCTACAACAGTAGGCATGATGGGACCTGCTGATGTGACATACGCTGATAACGGCAACTTACCAGCCTTACTAGGCCCCATACTGCAGTGCCCATGCCATGTCCCAGCCTAGGAGCCTGGGCAATAAGCAGGGAGGCAAGCAGTGCCATCGCCGTAGCGAACGACATGGAGTGCCCGTCACCGACATCTTGGCGGTTGATGTAAAGCAGAGGTTGTACCAGCTGGAAAAAATACCAAGATTGCCTATGTCAGACTCCCTGACCACGTTGTCTTTTTTTTTTAAACTTTATGTTTATTGTTTTGATAAAACAAACATACACTTTGATCACAAGCATTGAATTACAGTACAGGTACATTTACACCATGAGGGTGCCACCCCTCTCAGTACACCCAAACTAAAACCGTGAAATGCTTTAAGATACATCACTGGAAGGAACCGACACTATAATAAGAAAAGCAATTTAAAACACAGTTAGCTGTATAATAAGCCCAAGAGCTACGTGGCATTTATTTATCATGTTATATAAAGAATTATTTCACCAAGCTCTCAACCTCCATCAGGGAATAAGATTTCCACCACATACAGTATATTGCAACTGTTAAGGCACTCATTGTGCTTTAATATAAAAAGAAATATGCTTTCATCCAAGCGCCACATTTCTAACAAAAATGCAAACACTGCTGTCTTATGGCATGTAATATAACAATCAAAAACTCTATATTTAAGCTAGAAAACCATTCATAGCTTTAGTTAAGGGTAATTATAAAATAATAAACTCTTATTATCTAACAAGATCCCAGAGTAATGTAATACAGGTCCGAGATAAACTGTCCCTTACCATCATAACATTAAAACTTAAAATTGTGTTAAGGCTGTAGTTTCTATCCCAGGGCAAAGAAATATAAGAAACAGTTAAGTTCAAAGTCTCTAGTTCAACTGTGCCCTGGAATGACCATTACCCCAAACTAACTTCGGGAAGAGAGATAGTCCAACTATAATCAAATTATTTCAAGAGCCATCTTCTTCCTCCAATGAGGAGACCTCTCAATCCGCTGTTCTACATCTGGAGACTGTGTACTTCTGTGCCCATTTCAGAGCCTCCGAAGGTTCGGTGTAGAGGTAAACTTCACCCTGATGGGCGATGCGGAGTCGGGCGGGGAAGACAAGGCTGTGAGCAATCCCAGCCTCTCACAGAACTGCCCTAACCCCGTCAAACTTCTTTCTTCCCTGTCGGGTAGCATACCTGACACTGGGATACATCCAGACTTGCTCCCCATCTTGCAGGAGAATCTTCTTCTGTTTAGCTAGCGCCAAGAAATAATCTCTCGAGCCAATTTCATCAGTGACGGCTACCACAGCTCTCAGCACCTCCAAGTTATCCTGTCTGCCATTAGGAGTTACCCAGTAAGCCTTCTGAATGCGGAGTGTCCAATCAGAGGCCTCTTCCTCAAGCTGTTGGATTAACCATTCCTGGACAAAGAGGAGATGAACCCCTTCAGAACCCTCCAAAAGACCAAGGATCCATACGTTTGCTGCTCTCACCCAGTTCTCAAGAGTTTCCAGACAAGACTTCAGGTGAGTGTTCTCCTTGAAAACTGATGCCACAGCCCCCATGGCTGCATCAGCCCACTTAGAGGCTTCAGACGATGCACAATGCACTGATTCCGTCGTCACCTCTATTCCAGCTACTCTATTGTTTAGGGCATCAAATTTAGCCAATAGCCCAGAGACTGAGGCTATGATTTTATTTAATTTTGAACCTATCATTTGCAGAGTCTCTTCCGACAAGGCATCCCCCTGCTACGTAGTGTGGCCTTGTTGAGATCGTGTAGCAGGAGGGCCAGCTGACGTTTTCGATCTAACTCCTTCTCCTGGGGTCTTATCCTTACAAGGATTGCCCATAATAGCCACAAAGTCTTAACTCAGAGTTGGCAGTTATTGCGTTTCAGCTTCATTGCCCCAAAACAGCACTTTTGTTGAGCTATTTACTAATTAATTTGTGGAGCTCCACAGGAAAGCAACCATCTTACTCAGGCTCAACAGCACCCCCCCCCGACCATGTTGTCTGGTCAACAGTTGAGGAGGTCGGGCAGCATCGCTGCTAAAGCATTCAACGGAAAACAGATCATACTGGCCATCATAGGTCCTGTAGCGTTGATGCTGCACTCCGACCTAGTCATCTGGTCGACGGTTGGGAGGCGGCAGGCACTGCTGGCGGGGCACTTGCGAGATGGAGAGCTCGCCAGCCATAACAGGTCCGGTGGAAGGCGTCACCAGAATGGTCAACACAGAGAGAGAAAGCACACCGGCCATGATAGGTCTGGTAGTGTCCAACCTTTGTGGTTGCTCGACTGTTGTTGGTGGTGGGGGTGGGTCGGTGTCACCACTGGAGTGGATAACGTTGAGGCTGGGGCTGGACCTGCAGAAAGCAGGGGCAGCCTGATACATGCCAGAGGGACCCTGTCCTTGTCCCGGTGCATGTTGCTGGTGGCTCCTGGGAAGCTGATGACTGTGATGCGGTTGTTAAAGGAAGCAATGCAGTCTGTAGCTAGTTTGTCTGGGGAAGAGGACTTCTCCTAAGTCCCCTTGTGGTATTGTCCAAATGCAGGATGGAACTCTCGGTCAAGCTCACAAGTGTCATGGTGGTGGAGAGACCTAAGTAGTTCACCCAGACATCTTGCACGCCGCACTTGCAGTAGTAGTAGAGTGGTCAATGTCATGTTCCACGATATACAGGGCACCGAAAAAAGAGTTATATTTTCACTAACTAAAAAAAAGAATGAAAATGGCGGTATTCTAATGACATTTTCTGAGGCAGTCTGATGAGCTGTAATCGACGGTGGGAAAAGAATTGAGGAGGGAAGGGGCACATTTATATGGCAGCTGACGTCTGACGTTGTCGTGGACGGACCCTGATGGACTGCTTGTAAAAAGTTTCCATATGGTCCTTGTACCTTTGTTCCATAGGTGTGGTCTGATGAGAGATATCCTCGAAGAAAGATCTACTTTTTCAGCAACATTTTCAGGAATTTTCAAATTAATTTGGATTTACTTAATTTTTGCTGTTGATTCATCACCTGCAGCACACTTTCGTCCCACTGCTCCATCGACTGCAACAGGTAAAAGAAAGCCGACTGATGTTGAAAAGTGTGCACTTTGCAGGTTCACCGTATAGGTAACTGATGACTGTGTCCATGGTATGGTTATCGCCCATGGCATGAATAACTGCCAATAGTGCCAGGCCATGCATCCGCACACACTCAAGGATTGCAAGTGCAGGTCCTTAAGGGGAGGCTGGGAGCCATGGGCAGGCTATCTGCAGCAGCAGGTTTGGCCATACAGTTAGCAACCCTGGAAAATGATGACGTTGCAGGCCTTGATGAGGATGATTATCCTCCTAACCGTCAAGAAGCTGATCACAGTTTCCATTACTTTCTGTTGTGTCTGCTGTCCTTTGGGAATCCTTTCAAGTAGTGTAGGCATAGAAAAAAGAGTTACACAGAAACACAGAATCTGACGGCAGGCAAGGACCGCTCGGCCCACCCAGTCTGCCCACTTCCCTACCTGATGGATAATCTGCAGATTCTAGTTAACCAACAGTTTCTTCCTCCTACCCCCCCACACTAGAATTGCTTTATGTCTGTCCCATGCATTCTTGAATTCTCCCACTGTTCTTGACTCCACAACCTCCTCAGGAAGGCTGTTCCATGCACCCACAACCCTCTCCATGAAAAAATACTTTTTAACATTACCTCTGAGCCATCCCCCCTCTATCTTCAAATTGTGCCCCCTTGTTCTTGCACATCTCTTTTTCTGAAAGATGCTACCCTCTTGGACTTTGTTAATTCCCTTTAGGTACTTGAAAGTTTCTATTATGTCCCCCTCTCCCTCCTTTCCTTGAGGGTATACGTATTAAGCTGCTTTAGTCTCTCTTCATATGTCTTCTGGTGCAGACCCTGCACCATTTTGGTTGCCCTCCTCTGAACAGCCTCCACTCTGTCTATGCGTTTGCGGAGATGGGGTCTCCAAAACCGCATGCAGTACTCCAGATGGGGTCTCACCGACCGTCTGTACAGAGGGATAACAACTTCCTGTTTTCTTCTGGTAATGCCTCTCCCTATGCATCCCAGTATTCCCCCAGCCCTCCTTACTGCCTTCTCACATTGCTTGCCCACCTTAAGTTCATCTGATATACAGTATTTACTCCCAGGTCTGTTTCGATTTTTGTTGTTGTTGTTAGTATCTCACCCCCCCACTGTGTACTCTTCCCCTGGGTTTTTGTTTCCCAGGTGCATTACCTTGTACTTCTTTGCACTGCATCTGAGCTGCCATACATTTGACCATTCCTCCAACCTTGCCAAGTCCCTTTTCATCCTTTCCACCCCACCTTGTGTATCAACCCTGTTGCAGATTTTTGTGTCGTCTGCAAAGAGACATACTTTTTCCTTCCTAGTGCTCTCCAATGTCACTTATAAAGACATTAAAGAGGACCGGTCCCAGTACTGAACCCTGCGGTATCCCACTAGTTACCCTCCTTTCTTCACTGTGAACTCCGTTTACTATTACCCTTTGTGTCCTGTTGGCCAGCCAATTTTTTATCCAGGCTTTATCCAGGCAGTTGATGTCAGTTGTGGGAGCACTGTCTGTCAAGGGAACTTATTATTCCTATCACAGCATAAGGATGATAGTCTGTTCTGCCAGACTAAAGTGTTTATTTATCTGGACATACGTCTGGCCCTTAGGCACAGAGAAAACTGTTCTTACAATTCTGAGAGGGCATTTCTGAGCTTCAGGATATACTCTCCATTTTACAATATATTTATATGCAAAACAAGGGCTATATTACTAAAATACACTTAATAAATATTGTTTTTACATTGATCAAGTTGCCAATTTTCTGATGAGGTAGTACAATCTTGTGGAATCAGAAGAAAAGGCTGACTCTGAATCCAGGTCTGTGGATTTAAATATATTTGTTGCTGCTGTGGAACCATTAGGAACCTAGGAACTGATTCCTCTCAAGGTAACCAGGAGTGTAAAACTGTATTACACACCCATGCCCAGTACCCACTCTCCTGAGTGACCTCATGGGACCCACACATCCTTGCTCTGATGCTGACATCAGTACCTTCTAATCTTGTAAACCACTAAAAAACATGTCAGTGAAATTACACTACCAGTGGATTATTGACAATCAGTTTACCTACACAGCAAACAAGCCAGTTTTTACAATTTTTATCAAGCTTTGAAGTCGCTAAGTTTTATATGTGCAACCTGTTTTCCTGTATGCTTATGGAGCCACCACCATCTTGCTTGCATTTCAAGCCCCTCTTCATGACCCAAGATGGCAGGGGTATAACATATAGATAAAGTATAGGTCTGGGTGTGTAACGAGAATTTACACACACCCGAGGGGTTTGATACTACATAACTCGAGGGTTATGTGAGACATCTAACCCGACGGTGTGTGTAAATTTGAGTTTTTACACCCAGACCTATATTTTATTTTATATAATTGCTGAGTTTCCTTTTCGCCTCAGCAATTATATAAAATAAAGAACTGCCAGTGTATCGTAGGTTCGGTTGCGTTTTCGTCCGGTGCCGAGATTTGCCTTTTTTTAAAACTTTTGTTTCCTTTGTGCAGGTCTTTGGATGTTTTCACGGTATATGGGGAAACTATAACAGAAAAGGACTTACCACTGAGTTCTTCTGGCGGTTCTGTTTCAGGGACACGGAAGTGGTGAGCGGTCTCGAATGGCCGGGCTGCTGCGTGAGCATGCGCACAACAAGGGCAACCGTGCGCATGTTTGCCATTATAAACACTCCTTTATAATGGCAAATTATGCCACGGTTTCCCTATGGGAAAAAGCGGAAGTCGGTTATTATTAAAAGTCTATACACAGCTGACTGCATTGGGACCCAAAATTGTAATTCCCTGTAAGTTTCTATCAGTTCGAGGAACAGCTGCAAGTGCAAAAACAAAGTAAAAAGACACTACAGCTGCTAAATAATGAAAAGTAACTGAACAAAAACTCATTTTTCCAAGGGCAAATTTTAACTGGAATTCTAACTTCTGCTAACAAGTCAACTATCTGTAACCTTTTGATGAATACAGTATATACAATGAGGGACAACTACTGTTTCATGAACAGCACCTACTGTTTGGTATGTAAGTGATAAATAATACAAACATGGTACCTTTTCACCTTCTGTATTACTCTCAAAAACAAAAGCACTCAGCGTATCTTCTCCATCGTCTACGGGTGCAGGAGTTCGCACCACAAATCCAATCAGTCTCTTGTTTTCCTGGTGTTCAGCAAACTGGGTAACATCTTTAAGTTCAAACTGAGAAGAGTGTATTAAAAAAAGTCACCATATTATGTTCCACCCAGCATAACTTCATCGTAATTAAATTTTACTGCTAATTTACATAGAGAATAATGTATGGGCAACCGTGCACAACAAGGCTGTGTTTCCATCGAGGGGTTGAGATGACAGCATATGAACCTCGAGAGTGAAGCTCGAGAGGTCCATGCTGTCATCTCAACCCCAAGATGGAAGCACATGCCGAGCTCTGTGTGGCTGACCATATTTTATTTTTTATAGTATATGGTTTTTTACACTAGAATGACAAACCCCCACTGAAGTCAAAACAAAACATCTTGCCATTTCTTTGTTCTACTCACATATCAAAATTGAATTTCCAGACTTTTGAAACGTAAAAGGTATGACATTGGGCACTGGGTGGTTAGTAGGTAGCTAAGTGTAGAATAAATGAGAAATTTAAAATTGTATGACCTTTGAACTGTGCAGAACAACTGTTCGGAATGCGCATAACAACAGTTTAGAATGCGCATAACGGTTTAGAATGTGCTTAATGAGGATTTTGATCAGGCTGATTTTTATACATAACAAAGGGTAACCATATACTATAAAGTGATAGCAGGTAAGGGCAATAGAAACTACTAAACAGAAGACTTTACAGTAGTTTTTTAAATCATCAGCATGATTTGACAAATTAGCACTAAGTATTTACTTACATAAGATGACCTGCTAAGCAAATTTATGTGCCTTTACAGGATGTCTTTTATTGTATAAGAGAGTGGTCTTGTGAGCTTTTGGTGTGAAGACCACAAAGGGAAGCAAAGTGGTTCTGGCAGTCCAAATCTCACAATATAACTCTGCTATACAAGAAGAGAATCCCTTGGAGGCCCTATTAACTTATTATATGTCACTCGAGATACCTAGAGAGAATTATAAGTTTTACATTCCATCTTTACTTTGCATAAACTAGTGTATCGCTCCCTCTCCCAGCTCTGAAGAGTGCAGCACACTCCGCATTAACATTCCAGCACAAAATGACACCTGGGCACAGGGTATGCGGTCCTGCGGTTCTGAGCTCTGACTGGTTGAAATCATGTGATTTATAATAACAGGTCATCTTGCTTAGATTTTAAAAGTGAACCTGCTTATCAGAATGTGCGGCCAGGAAAGGCCCACTGACAGCAAAGTCTGGTTCCTTGGTACGGGGAGGAGTTATAGTAGAGGAGCAAAAAATATGGCAAATGCAAATCGGTAGAGTTGACAATACAAACAGATCAACTATTGTGCAACATTTTAAAGGATATTAACATGATAAAACACAAATTTTGTGCCATAAACAAAAAAATGTATATACAGAAGGCAGATGGTGGCAAATACAGAAGTTTCCATAAAATCAACTAGAGCACCTTGGAGGAAGGAGGAGAGGGACTAGAAAAGAGGAAAGGCTGAGTATACAAGGGTGTAGGAACAGAAGAATGATCTGGGGAGTCAGGGAAAGAAGGGAAGCTAGCTGCAGGTGTGCACATAGAATTTATGGGAGATTTGAAGGAGAGGGTGGAGGAAGAGAGGAGGGCAGGGGAGCAAGGAGGCTGTTCCAGAGGTTGGGGAGATGACTGGAGAAGGTTGCTTGCCCAGCGGTGTTTGCATCTAGGGAGAGAGAGCAAGCGAGTGGATGTAAGCAGAGCGGAGGGTATAAGAGAAGGGGAGGGAAGAGAAGAGGAGAGTGTGTAGAGAGAACTGAATCAGAATTTAGAGGAAGGAGGCCCAGTGGGAGAGGCACCTGCCCTCCACAGATAAGAGGAAAAGGTGTCAATACAGCGAACAGTGGTGGGTTAGAGGAGAACATTTAGGGCAAAACAGCAGAAGAAACAGAAGAGGGTCCAGTCTGGCCAGGGTAGTTTTTTAAGAAGCACTGCATACTACACTTATATAGCCTAACATCAAGAAGATCATTTTAAGGATGATTCCATAGTTGACTAGGAGTGGCAGACAGTACAGGAATTCAAGCTTGGGGAGGAGCTCAATGTGACTGACACTGATTGATGTGGGAGGAGAAAACGAGTCTTCGATCAAACCACTTACCAAGGCACAAGTACTTGAAGTGGGGATTTTTCAAGGGGCGGGAGGGGGTCATGAAAACCAGGGTTATATGGAGCCTGGCAAGTGTTTTGCTACAGAGAGTGATGGAGACCATTTTGGTTTGAGTGGAACCAGTGCTGAACATCGTAAAAGTCGTGCTGCACAAAGATGGAATATTCTCTCTGAAAACGGTGGGATTTGTATTTTAAAAACTTTACTTTACTTTTAATTTATTTTAAAATAAATGGATTTATAATAAGTTAAAGGGGAACTCATTTTAAAAAAGCCTGATACCGCAGTTTAGGGCTGGCCCAGATCTGCACTTCATCTGCAAAACAAATGTTATTATACTCCCAAGCATTTCATATCTCTGGTGCTCCGGTGGCATCCCAGAATTCCCCACAACTGATGTCAGAGCCAGGTGGCAGCCACAGAAGATATAATTACCAGGAATGTTGTTTGAGTTTTTCAAAACCTCTGATCAGTTGTTCGCCGGTCCGGCTGTCTTACCGAGGCTAAGTATACATCTGTGTAGCTTTGGTGAGACAGTGGGCCCAGCAAACAACTAACTGATAAGAGCTTTTGAAAAGCTCAAACAACATTCGTAGCAATTGAATCTTCTACAGCTGCAGCACAGCTCTGATGTCAGCCATGGGGGATCCCAGATGCAGCCAGAGCACAGGAGAAACTAAATGCCAGGCAGGGGATGGCAAGATCAACCGGATACAGTGTAATGAAACAAAGAAAGCTGTGAATATAAAAAATTTGCTTTGCACACAGTGCAATTAGGAGTAAGCCCTAAATTTACAGTAGGTGTGAGGCTTCTGTTAATGACAGCCTGCCTTAATACTGCAGGTGTTCCAGTTTGTAGCTCTAATAGTCAAAGAGTTATCTCATGCAGCTTGGGGCAGCCAAAGAAGAACAGTCATGTAAAAATTTAACGTAGCAGTAGATCTTCAAGGGAATCTCTTTCATCAGGTCTCACCTATGAAACTTATAGATATCAGGCACTAGTGCCACACGGAAACTTTTCTAGTAGTCTAGTAGGGGCTGCCCACGCTATACGCCAACATCCCTGCATACATAAGTGTGTGGGTGGCCCCGCTCCCTCCCCAGTTCCCCGCCGGAGACCATACTCGCTAGGCCTCCCTCTAGAGAACCAAGGAGAGAGATGAGGTGCCCAGCTATAAGAAAGGCTGGAGCAACAAGAAAGCTAGTCTAGAGACACAGCATAGGGGGAGGAGGGTGGGACAGCATGATGTGATGAAAGAGATTCCCTCGAAGATCTACTGTTAAGGTAAGTTCTTACATAACTGCTCTGTCTTCTTCGGGGATACTGTATCTCTTTCATCAGGTCACACCTATGGAATGAGTCATAAGTAGTACAGCCAACGAGACAGTCTGGGTAGCAGTAGGCCAGAGGCCTAAGAAAGAAGGCCTTGAAGCACAGCTAGGCCAAAGCCTGCCCCCCTCCTAGAGGCAATGTCCAGACTGTAGTGCTTTGTGAAAGTGTGGACAGTACTCCAAGTGGCAGCAGCACAAACATCGGCAACTGATACATTCCTGAAGCAGGCAACAGAAGTGGCCATGCCTCTGGTTGAATGGCCATGAACAACACCAGGCAGTTTCTTACCATACTTCCGGGAACAAAAAGTAATACAGCTCGCCAACCATTTGGACAAACACGGTCAAGAAACTTGAATGCCCTCTTTCCTAGGGGCAAAAGAAATAAACAACTGAGAGGACTTTCTGCAGTCCTTTGTACGGTGTGTATAGTACCTGAGAATTCCAAGCACATGGTAAGTATGGAGCAATGCTTCCCCTGGATTGGAATGCTCTGGGTAATAAACAGGCACGTGGATAGACTGATTAAAAGGGGAACTGTCATCTACAGGATTTCTTGATGTCTAAAAGCCCATAAAAAACAAATTTGATTGAGCCATTGTGTTTATCTGTGAGTCTTTCCAGTCCAGAGTTATTCATATGTAAATCAGCCTGTAATTAAGGACTGGGGCAGCTACAGCTGGGCAAGCCTTGATTTTTTGAAGAAGAGCCACGCCAAGGCTCTGGCTTGGCTCTTAGAGCCAATCATGAGCCGAGCCGAAGGTTATCAGAAATTATACCACAGGTATCTAGATTTAACCAATCAGAACACAGGACAGCTGGCAGTTATCCCACAAACTACTACCCACAGTCCCGAGTCCCACAGTAGGTTATCCATATTCAGCCATGCCCACAATAGGTTATTCACCCGTTAACCATGCCCACAAGTAGGTTATTCACCTCTAACAACACCTACAGTGCGTTATTCATTTTCTCCTCCTCTGCTGTCCACACTGTGTACCCACTCACAGTGGCACTCCCCTAGTGTTCTTACATGACCCTCATACACTGCACCTAAGTGCACTATTTCTGTCTCTCATTTTATTTAAATTATGTGTGTTCGGCAAAGAAGACAGACCCTGGAGACTGAAGTCGAGCAAGGAGTGAGAAACACATTCCTTGTTCAGGTGAGCTGGCATGGGGGTTCAGAGAGAGAAAGGCAGCTTTTTGCATTGGGGACCGAACGGGTCAGAAACTCTACCAAATCACAAGCGTGTAATTTTTGTTTTATTTATTAGAATATTTCACAGATTCTGTACCTCGAGCAGAGTTTTACAGGAGAAAAATGGACTTCGAAAAGTAAAGCCATGACTCTGGGCATGCGTACTACCACTGGCACTAATGTGCATGCCCAGAGTCACGGGTTTACTTTTCAAAGCCTGATTTCAACATGTAACAGCGCTCATTTTTCAACAGGCATTACATAAAAAAATTCTATGTAACTCCTGGGGGTATGGTATGATAGTAATACTATTCATCTTGTAGGAGTATACTCACAATAACCGGCTTCTGTGGTGATTAAACACCCTGGCTTCGCCTTGGCATTTAATCATCCACAGAAGCCGGTTATTGCTTCGTATACTCCTACAAGATGAATGTTATCACTTAAATATAAAACTTTTTATTTTTATATTGCAATAAATTTATTTTCTACAATGTATTTTACATATGTCAGAAAATGCTTCTAATTAAAAAAAATATGTTTTATAAGTATCTGAGACAAAATAACTCATTTAACTCATTTGTTCCCATAGACTCCATATGGCATTGGAACCATCCATTGCTAGAATGGACCCAAAATGGCCACCGGAAGCAAATGAGTTAAGATGCGTTCTAGGATGTCCACAATATCTTTTCCATATAAAAATTACATGATGGCTTTTTTTCGCCTACTAACAAGCACCAATGCAAGGTTTTACTTCATTCCTTCCTGCTCACACCCAGTGACATTTGTTTTTAGTTAGTCACACTACGGAAATTTTACTAACTGATGCATTACATCACCACAAGCAGAGTCTGACCACTGACCAGCAACCGTCATCACCTTCAAGACCCCCCCCCAAGCAGTCACAAACTCGCAACGATTCACAATTTGTTTTTATATACAAGTGATCCCAGTTATAAAAAACAAACTTAATGCGAGACAGTATACCAAGTTGAGAACAGACCTGGAGGGCCAGATCTCTGGACTGCTCCACCTCCAACCTGGAGGGGGCTGCTATCAGCCAGTCGTCCAGGTAAGTGTACACCCAGACCCTTCGGTGCCGCAGGAATGCTGTCACCACTGCCATGCATTTGGTGAAGACCCTGGGTGCTGGAGAAAGGCCAAAGGGCATGGCCTGGAACTCGTAAAAGGACCCCTCCATTCTGAAGCAGAGGAATCGTCGATGTGATGGACGGATTGGGACGGGAAGGAATGTGTCCTGGAGATCCAGAGAACAAAACCACATGCCTAGTTCCAAGGATGGAATGATCAGAGCCAGAGAGACCATCCTGAAGGTGCGCAGCCTTAGAAACTTGTTCAGGTTGTGCAGATCGAGAATGGGGCGCCAGCCCCTCGTCCGTTTTGGGACCAGAAAGTACCTGGACACAAACCCTGGGCTTGAAGGAGGATCCGCCACCTTGCTGATCACCTCCTTCTGGAGGAGCAGAGCTATGTCGGCTTGACAAGCCGACAGAGAGGCTGAGACGGCTCGAAAGGGAGGGGTTTGCTCGAATTCCAGAGACAGACCCCTGCCGACCACTTCCAACACCCAACGGTCCATGGTGATAGCAGACCAGGTGGAAAGGAAGTGGCTGAGCCATCCCCCCAAGGGGAGACCCAGGGGAGGAGTGACGAGGTTGGGGGCGGCACCCCTCAACCCATCACTGGGCAGGCTTGGAGGAAGGGCCGGCTGGGGAGCTGCCTGGACCTTTCCCTCCAGGCTTCCTGTTGGAGGAAGCAGCAGGCTTGGCCTTGGGTCACCAAGCGTGAGCCTGCTGGCCCTGCTGTTGGTGCTGCTGGGCTGGTCGTGCCACGGGGTGGAAGGGCAAAAGGGCTTACACTGTTGCTGGCGGCCTTTGTCCTTATGGGCAGATGGTACTGAGTCCAAGGTGGCATTGGACTTCTCGATCCTCTGGAGGTGGCCCTCCAACCCAGGCCCGAACAAGTCGGTGCCCAAGAAGGGGACGTCTGCCAGCTTGTGCGGGGCATCTGCCGTGAAGGTAGAGATCCGCAGCCAGGCTCTGCGGCGCATGGCTACTGCAGCCGCTACTGACCGGGCACAAGAGTCTCCGATGTCCAGAGCAGTCTGGAGCTGTTGCTTGGCCACCGCCCTTCCCTGATCCCGCACCTGCTTGACCGTTGTTTGAAGGTCAGCCGGGAGATGAGGAAGCACCTCATGCAGGGAGCTCAAAAGGGCGTGTGAAAAGTGTGCCATCAGTAGAGTCGAGCTAGCCTGTCGAAGGCCTAGGGAGGAGGCAGCATAAACTTTGCGCCCGGAGTAGTCCAGCTTTTTGGACTCCTTGTCTGGGGGCTTCTCTACACCCCTGGCATTTCCAGAACACCGGAAAACGCTATTGGTTACCAGCTCTTCAGCCGAGGGGTGCTCCGAAAACCGGAGAGGGAACTGGATGGGGATCATGTACTTCATGGCCATCCTGGCTGATGGCGCAGGACAGGAAGCAGGCCGCTGCCACAACCCCAAGGCTGGACCAACAATGGCCTCAGCCACAAGAAATGCCTCTGTGGGGGAATCCCCTCAGTCCAAAATCTCTGTGAGGGGATATCTGACCTGTTTCTACACAGGTTCCAGCTGCATCCCAGCAGCCTCTGAGATGAGCCGAAGAATACCAAGGAACGAGGATGGGCTCTTGTCCACCGACAGACCCCCGGAGGATTCCAGGTCGAGGGGCCCAGAATACAGGGAGGAGTCGTCGGTCTCCGAGGAGTCCGCGAACAGCTGCCAAGCGCCTGAGCCACCCTCCACTCGCCGAGGCTGATCGGGGTGAAGGTGACCAACAACATGTGGGGCAAGCCCTGACCCGACCAAGAATCCTTGGCCGGGGCCCCAGTCTTCGGTTGTGGGGGCAGTGGTTCCACCACAATGGGAGGAGCCAGCCGGTTTCAGCCGAGCAATCGGTGCCGGAGTCAGCTCCTCGACCAAGGAGCCGAGGGTGAGAGGTTGCTTCGGCCATTCAGGCGACAGCCACTTAACTACTAGGGAAGGCGATGGAGTCGGCTTGTTGCCAGCCAATAAGAGCTGTTGCCACATCATATCCTTATAGCACCGACACAACTTGCACCGGAGCCTGTCTTCCGAAGAGGATGATGAGGAAGAGCGGCGATGCCGCTTTCCGTGATGTCAGGGCCGAGACCACCGACGTCGGCAGGACTTACCCAACACAGAAGAGGACCGAGACCGAGACCATCGGGGTCACCGACGATGGGTCGAAGAAGGGGCGGGGGAAACCCACTCATCCTCCAGTTCAGGGTCCTTGACTGGGGACTTCGGCTCGGGAGGCCAAGGCAAGTCCTCGGTAGGCACTGGGGGAACCAGTGAAACATGGTTGTCGGCTTCTCCAGTCGACAGCCCGTCTAATGGATCGAGAAAATCTCGACCGCATTGATGGGCCTCCTTCGACTTCACCAGCAGAAACCATTTTTCAGGGCGCCCCAGTTGGAGTTGGGCAGCGCGGTCTTCAAGGACCGAAGTCAAAAAGGACTTGCAAAGATTGCAGGCCTGCGGATCATGGCCAAGCCCAAGGCAGTAGACGCACGTGGCATGCGGGTTGGTCCGAGACATCTTCTGCCCGCAAGGGCACCGACAGAAGCCGGGAGTAGATTTAGAATCCACTGCAGCCACGAGGGAAGGAGAAGACTTAAGTCTCGTGAATTTAAGCATGATTTTCGGTAAAACCAAAGGTATAGGATCCAGGCCTAGAGACGCAAGAGCGCTAAGGAGGGAACCTAAGCTTCCAAGCGATAAGGAAGATCTGGCATCATAGGGCGGAGCCGAGGGTTTTACCACCCGGGTGGGTGGGAGGAGCCAGCTTGAAGACTTTCCGGCACATCTTAAAGCGACAAGTGTGGATTTAACAACATATCCACGTCCCTGGAAATTATGTTACCGAGGGCCTTGGTCCTCCTTTGACTGTATTTAATCCAACAGGTTAAATATGAACATACGAATGAATCGTCCATTTTATTGAGTGTATTTTAAGGTGTTACTACAACACTTTCTATGTTTATAATAATTGCTTTGTATGTGCATTGAAACTAGTAAGTTATCACCTTTACATGTCAAACTATTAGTAAAAATAATCCATCTTCAGGATTGCTTTAATCTCTAGGCTATACTGCCAGCTGATCATCAAAAACTACACAACTCAAGGCTGGCTCTGTGGTGCCAACAGGTATTGGGGCCCCAGATCAGGATTTCTGAACCCTGGCTGTGTTCATGTCAATACAGATTTCTGGGGCTGCCACAGCACCAACTTCTGTCTTTTTCCATTCCCTCTCTTACAGCCTTTTCTCTCACACTTTGAGGTGTGAACTCAGGTCTACAAGATGCAAATGTGTCTACATACCTACTAGCCTGGCATCATGAGGCCAGTCATGAAATGTGTAGTTTTTGATTATCAGCTGGCAGTACAGCCTAGAGGTTAAAGCAAAGAATTGTGAACAAGTTTCGTTCATCCAGCAGAATGGGTTTTGACTCCAACATGCTTTTACTTGTATACTGTGTGACCAGAGCAAGTCGCTTAACCTCCTTGTGCTCCCACAACAGACACGGAAAACAAACTGCAGCTCAGTGTGCCTTTCCTGGCAGACACTAAAAATCTGAGCATGTGTTACAACTCTGAAAATATTATGCTCTTTCTATTCAGATTTGACTTGAAAAAAATAGGACACAATTACTTGTTTATTAATTGCAAAAACACATACTGTAGATGGACAACAGTGTTAAAACATGCATACCTGAAATGCATTATTAAAATACAGAATAACATATCGATGGGCATGTGTAACCAGAATTTTATACACACCCAAGGTGTGGAATGCTACATAAACCCCGAGGGCAAAGCCAGAGGGGTTTATAAAAGCATCCCACACAGAGGGTTCATGTGAAATTCTGTTTTTTTTAAACACACACCCATATATTATTTTATTTAATTAATGGTGATATTTTTTTCCCTTTCAGCACAGTTCAGTTAGTGCAGCACTTCTGCCAGAGATAGTGACACACACACACACACACACACACTGCCTGTCTCTCCCTTTTGTTTTGTTTTTTCTTTTTCTTTTTTTTTTACATTACAGTGGTAACAGCATTCTGGAAAGTCACAGTCCATCGGTATAGCTGCATACAGTAGTGTAAGACACGCTCAAAGGGTATGAGCAGCAGTATCGACAAGACTGATTTTTTTTTTCATTTTCATTTTCAAGGCAGGATCAACTAGATAGATATTTTAAAACATTTAAAATCTTACTCCCTTAACAGGTGTGAGGCAAAATTTGAGTGTCGGTATCTGTGCTCGGTAATGGAGCCGCAATGTTGAGTAAGATGTTCAGCCCACCCACAGAAAAACGTTGCGCCAATTAGCTTTCTGTGGCAGTGCTTGATTTACAGGTGCCAATTACAACCTCCTGCTTGTAACCAAAAATATCAACCGGGACGTTGTAGCTGGAGACAAAAGTGTTGTTATCCGTATGTAAAAAATTACACCATTAATTAAAGAGCATTTTACTTCTTTTGATGATGTTAAATGTATAACAGTTTCTTACTGAAATACTTTGGATGCAATTGGGATTTTCTACCGTAACAATGCCTGAATTCTACTGGATTATGTTTACTAACAGTTTGAAATGTAAAGGTGATAACTCACTAGTTTCAATGCGCATACAAAATAATTATTATAAATGTAGAAAGTGTTACAACACTTTCTACATTTATAATAATTGTTTTGAATGTGCATGAAAACTAGTGAGTTATCACCTTTATATTTCAAACTGTTAGTAAACATAATCCAGTAGAATTCAAGTATTTCAATAAGAAACGGTTATACTTTTAACTTCATCGAAAGAAGTAAAATATTCTTTTAATAATGCTTTTCAGATTATGCATGTTTTTATTTATTGAGGTCTAGGAATTACAACTGTTTGAGTCAGGGACCCTTTTTCAAAGGCTCCACGTCACTTGTGGACAATGTTGTCCATCTATGTGCTTTTGCAATTAATAGGCATGTAATTGTGTCCTATTTTTTTCTTTTCAAGTCAAATCTGGATAGAAAGACCATAATATTTTCAGAATCATAACACATGCTCAGATTGTTTTTACTGTCTTTGTCCAGAAAAGGCACACTGAGCAACAGCTTGTTCCCGGTTGTGCTTTGGGAGCACAGGGAGGTTAAGTGACTTACTCTGGTCACACAATATATAAGTAGAGCCTGTTGGAATCAAAACCCATTGTGCTGGATGAACAAAACTTGTTCACAGCTCTTTGCTTTAACCTCTAGGCGGTACTGCCAATTGATAGTCCAAAACTACAAATTTCAAGGCTGGCCCCAGAAATCTGTACTGACATGAACACAGCCAGGGTTTAGAAATCCTAATATGGGGCCCCAATACCTGTTGGAACCACAGAACCAGCATTGAGATGCGTAGTTTTTCATGTTCAGCTGGCAGTATAGCCTAGAGGTTAAAGCAATCCTGAAGATGGATTATTTTTGCTAGCAGTTTGAAATGTATTGGTGATAATTCACTAATTTCACTGTACATACAAAACAATTATTACAATAGTAGAAAATGTTGTATTAACACCTTTAAACACACTTAATAAAACAGACAATTTCCTATTTAACCTGTTGGATTAAATACAGTCAATAGAGGACCAAGTCCCTTGGTGACATAATTTCCTGTCAGGACCCTAAATCACATGGCTACTACCGGCCCTTAATTACAGGCTGATTTACATATGAATAATTCTGGACTGCAAAGACTCACAGATAAACACAACAGCTCACTCAAATTAGCTTTTTATGGGCTTTCAGACATTAAGAAATCCTGCAGATGACAGTTCCCCTTTAAGGTAAACTCAGACACCACCTCAGGAAGAAACTTAGGGTTAGTGAGCAAAAACACGTGTCTTTGTGGAAAATCAAATAAGGCTGCTCACACATGAAAGCCTGTATCTCTGAAATCCTTCGAGCAGAAGTAATAGCAACTAAAAATAATGCTTTCTACAACAGAAAGCTTAGTACACAAGATGTGACTGGTTCAAGAGGAGGGCCGAGTCAGCTTTTCTAGAACAAAAGAAAAGGAATCACTTTAAAATAAAGTGATTCAACACAGAAAAGAAAGGTAAGTAGAAAAATGGCAGTTGACTGACGACGAAGCTTCCACGGAGTCCATGCAAGTATGGTCGACAGCAGGAAAGAACTGGGGAGGAAGCAGAGCCACCCACGCTTATGTATTCAGGGACGTCAGTGTGGGCAGCCCCTACCAGACTGCTAGAAAATTTTCTGTGTGGCCCTAGTGTCTCACAGCTATAGGTTCCATAGGTGTGCCTGATGGAAGAGATTTCCCCAAAGAACATCAATTAGCTTCACTTTTCAGTCCTTGCAGGTAAACCTGCACAAGATGACAGCCATAGCATAAGGGAGACATCTCAGAACACAAACTTGACTGGTCATCTTAACATACAAACATCATAATCTTGAAATTGATCAATACTGCAGAAATGGTGTACATGGCAAAACAAAGAGGAACGATGAATTTATACTTACACTTATTTTGGTAACCTGGGTCTGAGGATCAATCAGTCTGTAATGATAAACACAATTAAGAGTGTGATAATGTTATACCTTTAAACTTCGGCATGCTGCAATACTGTAGTATGACCACTTATATTTTGTATTTATTGAGCCCTCCATTAGTATCAGTGTACTATACACAAAGGAAAATTTCTGCAGCAAATGGCAACACATACCGTACCTGAAAAAAAGTTGCATAATTTTATTTGTAAATAGTTATACATTATGTAAAGGAAAATATGCAATGGGGTGCTCGGTCCCATGGAAATATACACATGCCTCCAGCGACAGTTAGGCAAAAGATGCAGTCGCATGCATTTAAACACCCAAGAAGTATGCATATTGCCTATGACCGCAGACCCTCAAGTGTGTTATCTCGCTTAAACAAGTTCTAGTCAGAGCCAAAATGACTGCTCGTTCAGTAACTTGAGATGAGATATAGAATTAAAGTGTGGGTTGGATTTATTTTTACATTATATTTGCCTTTGACATTCCAACTGAGATACAATTATCTCTTTTTCAGTGGGGTCCCCCTTCTGCAATATATTTTCCGTGGACAGACCAGCTGAGGTGCAATATCTACTTTTTCAGTGGGGTTCTGCTTTTACAGAGCTTAATAATGTATTTACCAAAGACAGCCCAGCTGAGGCAATATCTCATTTTCTTCAGCACTGCCAAACTTTGCTTAAAAATTCTACCCCACCCCCCAAATGAACAAACAGAACTTAAAGGAAATGCATGGTTAGTCTTCAAACTGCAGCAGCTGCTCCAGAAACGCCTAGTTAGGGCTTTTGGCAATAAAAAAATATTTCTGGTACCGGTTACTTGTATTACTTTAGTGGGAAGGATCTTGCCAACCATCCTGTTGGCAGAACGGTCCATGGCCCTCTCATGCACACCCAGCAGCTTCCAGGATCCTCGCCTTAAATAAACAGGTTACTCAACTGTAACAGTAGTTCTAGGAGTGGTATATGTTGTTCATCCACACTTCTTGGCGGTGTCCCTTTCCCTTTAAATCAGCTGGAAATTCTTCAAGCTGGCTCCTCCCACCCATCCAGGTGGTATAACCCTCGGCTCTGCCCCATAACGCTAGATCTCAGCTCACTGGAAGCCAGGTTTGTGAGTCTGCAGCCGGGGAGGTCGGATGGGTCCGTGTGGATGAACAACATATACCACTCCTAGAACTACTATTACAGTGAGTAACCTGTTTTTCTAGAATTGTGGATATGCTGTTCATCCACACTTTTTGGCAGACTCCTAGCAGTTCTCCGGAAGGAGGGAGGCAAGGCGCACACCCCCTATTTGGGAAACAGAGACTGGAGAACTGAGGCCCCAAAACCAGCATCCCGGCATGACTCAAGGTCAATGTGGTAATGGGTGATGATGGTGTTTGCTGTCTTCCAGGTAGCAGCCCGACAGATTTCCTGTATGGGGATGTCCCTGGAAGCAGCCACCGATCCAGCGGTATGGCGGGTAGAATGAGCTCTTATCCCTGTGGTAGGCTACTTGCCCATCAACTCGTACAACAGACTAATGCATGATGTAATCCATCTTGTGATCATCTGCTTTGCTGCAGGTCTGCTAGAAATGGCTTCAGCATAGGTGACAAACATCTGACGAACCCTCTCCCTGAATGTCTGCCGTCCTCTCCTTATAATATTAGAGAGCTCATCAGAGGTCCAAAGTATGGAGCCTGTACTCGGTCTCCGAGGTGTAACTGGGATAGTACACCGACAGAGTCAACACCAGGTTAAGGTGGAACTCTGACAGCACCTTCAGAAGGAATTTCAGTGGGGGCGCAGGACTACCTTGTCCCTGTGGAAGACCAGATTAGGGGAGTCCACGAGAGTGCCTGGAGCTCCCCTGTCCTTCTAGCAGATGTGATAGCCACCAGGAAGGCCGTCTTCGACAACAAGTGTGACAACACGCACTTGTGTATTGGTTTGAATGCTTGCCCATGAGCTTTGCCAGGACCAGCAGTAGATCCCACACCAGAGGGCATATGTGATCCAGGCCTTTAAAAAAGCACCTGACTACTGTCTCCTGTGCCAACGTCTGCTGACTGGCCTGCGCCCAGTAAGCAGAGATGGCTGCCAGGTGCCTCCTAACAGTAGATGACCGAAGACCCCCTTTGGACAGAGACCAAAGGTAGTCAAGAATGTTAGCCACTGGACAGGACAGAGGGTCCAGGACCTTGCCCCGACACCAAATGGAAAACCTTTTCCATTTGAAGGCATAACACTTCCTGGTTGACTCTTTCCTGGACACTTCCACTACTGTGAGGACATCCTTGGAGAGACCCAAAGCCTGGAACTCTAGCCGCTCGGGTACCAGGCTGTCAGGTGCAGGGATTAAAGGTCCAGATGGAATACCTTCCCCTGATTGAGTGAGATCAGATCCGGGCATGCTGGAAGCCGCTCCGGGGGCCTGTTGCTGAGACTGAGGAGATTTGGGTACCAGAACTGGCATGGCCAGTCTGGGGCTACCAGGATCACCTGCACCTTGTCCCTCCTCACTTTGAGGAGCACCCTTTGGATCAAGGGAAATGGAGGGAAGGTGTAGAAGAGGCCTCGGGTCCATGGCCTCCAGAAGGCATCCTCCTGCAGCAAGCCCTGCTGAGGGGGGGGGGCGGGCAAGAAACAGCCTCAGCTTGGTGTTTTCCCGGGAGGCAAACCGGTCCACCAACGGTTTGCCCCAGTGGGAAAACAGACTGTAAGCTACCTCTGGATGGAGAGACCACTCATGGGGTGTCTCGCCTATGCGGCTGAGAGCATCTGCCAGTTGGTTTGAGGCTCCTCCTGCCACGTGGATGGCTAGGAAATCCACTTCCAGACGGGTCTCGAGTGTCCAGATGTGGAGCGCTTCCCTGCATAGCAGACGGGAATGCATGCTGCCCTGTTTGTTGAGGTAGTACATGGTCATGTTATTGTCCACCTGGACTTGAACCACTTGACCCCGGAGCGGAGCAAAAGCTGACAGTGCCAGTCTGACTGCTCTGAGCTCCAACAGGTTGATGTGATAACGGGACTCCTCAGGGGTCCAGAACCCGTGGGCCCTGTTGTCTCCTACGTGTGCTCCCCAGCCCATGAGAGAGACATCGGTCCTGAGGACGGCCGTCAGCTCAGGGTGGGCAAACGGGATCCCTTCCTGCAACCGGTCTGGGACAGTCCACCATTGAAGAGCGTTCCACACCTTCTGGGGCACAGTGATCAGCTGGTTGAAATGACCATGGCGCTGAGCCCACTGGGCGGCCAGCTCTCATTGGAGGAGGTGCCTGTGCCACTGGGCCCAAAGGACCATGGAGGTGCATGCTGCCATGTAACCCAGAAGATGCAGAAAGTCCCAGGCAGGGCACAATTGCCCAACCAGAAATGATTGGGCAAAGGAGGAGAGAACCTCCGCCCTGTCTGCCGGGAGCCGAGCTCTGCCCTGATAAAGCACATCACCTGACAAGGCATGCGCTCCAACTTGGCCTCATTGATCAGGAGGCTGAGTTGGAAGCAGGTCTGGAGGGTCAGGTCTCCTGACCTCTCTGCCTCCTACTGGGTGGAACCTGCTAAGAGCAAATCGTCGAGGTAGGGGTAAATTCTGCCCCCCCCCCCGACACCTGAGGTGGGCTGCCACGACTGCAATGCATTTGGTGAAGACCCATGGGGCCAATGACAGACCGAATGGCTTGGCTCGGAACTCATATAGAGTTCCCTCGGCTCTGAAGCGGAGGAACCGCTGGTGAGACGGACGGATTGGGATGTGAAAGAACACGTCCTGGAGATCCAGTGAGCAGAACCACAAGTTTCACTCCAGGGCTGGTATGATCTGAGGCAGAGTGATCATCTGGAAGGTGCCTGACCTGAGATACTGATTCAGGTCGTGCAGATCTAGAATGGAGCGCCAGCCCCCCATCTGCTTGGGAACCAGGAAGTACCTGGAAACGAAGCCTGAGTATGCTGGACGGTCCACCTCTGAAGCTACTGCCTCCTTGAGGAGGAGATGAGCAATGTCGTCTCGGAGAGCCAATTGAGTGTGGGCAGATACCCTCTCCTCCCGATTGGTGCGGGCTCGGCTTGGAGGGTACTGCTCGGATTCCAGAGGCAGTCCCTGGCTGACCACTTCTAAGACCCACCTGTCTGCGGTAACAGCGGACCAGGCGGAAAGAAAGTGGCGGAGCTGGCCCCCCACGGGAGGACCCAGAACTGGCGTGATGGGAGTAGGGGTGGCAACCCCCACCCCATCACTGGGCAGGCTTGGAGGCAGAGGGTCCAGGGCCTGAACCCCGGCCTCCCTTATGGGCCTGGGAGGGTCCGGGCTTGGGCTGGGGGCACCACGCTTGAGCCTGCTGCTGCTGCTGCTGACCCCCTTGAAAGGAAGACTGCTGGGCCGCAGGGGGAGAGTGCTGAAAAGGCTTCTTCTTTTTCTTCTGCTGCTTCTTGAGACCAGAAGAACCCTTAGCAGAAGTGGCATCCATGGTGGCACTGGACTGCTCAATGCGCTGAAGGTGAGCGGCCACACCTGGGCCGAAGAGAGTGGTGCCCAGGAAAGGCACATCAGCTAGTCTGTGCTGAGTATCCACCAGAAAGGAGGAGAGCCTCAGCCAAGCCCTGCGGCAGGAGGCAACTGCTGCTGCCAATGAACAAGCACATGAGTCCCCGATGTACAGAGTGATCTGGAGCTGTTGTTTAGCAAAAGCATGGCCTTGGTCCCGGACCTACTTGACCATGGTCTGCAAGTCTGTGGGGAGATGTGGGAGGACTTTGTCCAAGGACCCCAAAAGGGCATGGAAGAAGTGTGCCATGATGATGGCCGAGCTTGCCTGATGGAGGCCTAAAGACAAGGCTGCATAGACCTTCCAGGCAAAGTGATCCAAATGTTTGGATTCTTTCTCAGGAGGTCTGTCTGTATCGGCGGAACTACCAGTACGCCTGAACACAGAGGCGATCTCAAGGCTCTCGGCCGAAGGGTGCTCTGTGAACCCCGCAAGGGACCCATGGGCACTGCATACTTATGGGCCATATCAGCAGATGGAGCTGGACAGGAGGCAGGGTACTGCCAAAGTTTTAAGGCCGGGCCAACAATGGCCTGGGTCACAGGAAAGGTTTCCGTCAGGGTATCCCCTCTCTTGAGGATGTCAGTGACAGGGTACTCTGCCTTTTTCTGGATGGGTTCCAGGGGTATCCCTGTGGACTCAGAGATGAGGCGAAGAATGCCCTGAAAAGATGAAGGACCTTCCTCTGACTCTATCCCACCAGCCGATTCATCATCCCCTGGATGAGCATGGAGGCCAGTTTCATCCAAATCCAAGGTATCTGGATATAGGGGTCGACTGCCCACATCACCCTCAACCCACCAGGGGGGTCAGGGGTGACAGTGACCAAAAGATGCCAGGGATGCCCGGTGTCCGATCTAGCTTCCTTAGAAGGAGCCCCTCCCACAGGCTGCTTGGTTGGCGGTTCCACCAAAATCAGTGGAGAGACCAGTTTAGGCTGAACCGGAGGTTTCGCCAGCTCAGCGGGTGGAGGAACTGACTTAATGAGCTCCAGAGGAGTCGGCTTCAGTCTGAGAGGTGAAAGCCAAGTAATGGCTGGGGTAGAAGCCAGGGTAGGCTTGTGCCCAGACAGAATCAGCTGTTGCTACATGAGGTCCTCATAGTGCCAACGGAGCTTCCGCCGGAGCCACTCCTCATCCAAGGAGGACAAGGACGACTGGTAGCATCACCTCTTTTTAGAGCGCTTATGGCCCTTCCTCGGCCTTTCAGTCGAGGGGGTCCAAGACCTCGATCGACATCGGACGGGCCAACCCGGTCGCTTGGTAGACATTGGAGGGACCGGTGACTTCCCGGGGTCAGGGACCACTTCCTCAGTGGGATTCCCAGCAGGCTGGGTCTCCTCATCGGGGAAAGCAAGCACCGGAGTCCGAGTGAGGGAGTCATTGACTGAAGTCGGTGACAAAGGGTTGATCGGGTCAAGAATTATCTCAACGTTGTTGATCGACACTTTGGTCAACTGGCCAGATGGCAAGGCCGAGAAGCCAGTGGTCGAAGAGGCAATCTCGACCGATGTCGAAATATCCGGCTCCTGGAACCGAGATCACTCCCGATCCCAAGAGTGTCTCTGTCGAGATGAAGATGGTCCCAGGTCCTTCTCCCACTTATGGGACTGAGAGGAGTGCATGCCCGCAGACTCTTACCCCTAGTCAGGAGAGAGTGGCACACCTCTCGGAAGGTACTCAAGAAGGTGGACCCAGTTTGAGCAGAATGAAGCAGCTCCGAGAGGAAGATCCCGCAGCACAAGCCGCTTCCTCCTCAAAGGCCTGCATGCACTCCAATTGCTTGGCAGATCTCACAGCCATGGAAACTAGCCACTGGGCCTCCTTGGATTTCACCGGCCAGTTCCATTTTTCAGGCCTCCCCAGCTTAAGGCGTGTGAGATGGTCGTCGAGGACATTAGGTTGGAACGAGAGGCAAAACTCGCAAGTCATGGTGTCATGGCCGACGCCCAAACAGTAAACACACACAGCATGCGGGTCGGTGCACGACATCTTCTGGCCACATGAGCACTGGTGAAATCCGGGGAAGACCAGTCTTCCATGATCAAGAAAAAACAATCGCAAACGCTAATGCGAACAAGGTGAATTTTTGGAATGACCGAAGGTTTTGAAGCCAGAGCCTACAAAATGTGAGAGCACGAGGGAGGCAACCTGAATCTTCCAGCGGAAAGGAAGATCTGGCATCATGGGGCGCAGCTGAGGGTTATATCACCCGGGTGGGTGAGAGGAGGCAGCTTGTAGACTTTCCGGCTGATTTAAAGGGAAAGGGACACTGCCAAGAAGTGTGGATGAACAACATATCCACAATTCTAGAAGTACGGTTATCCATGTGGTGCAATCTACTGCCCTAGGCTCCATGGCCCATCCCCCTCAAACTGCACCCCACCCCCAAACAACAACCTCATAAATTCTCTGGAATCAGCCTGGCTAAGGTGCTGTGTTTCATCAGCAGCTCTGACAGGGAAGAGCTGCACCCCCCACACCCCGGGATGTCCAGGAGTTGGGGTGCTGCAATCTGCAAAATGAACCATACTTGTGCCCCATAGCTGCGCTCACAGCAGAAGACATGGCAAATCCATCGGCTGAACTACAAGGATGACACAGCCCCAAACAGAGTGTCTGGCAGTCAACAACAACAGAAATCCAATCAGACTCTGAAAAAAGAGGAGATGGAGGTGGGAGCCAACAGCCAAATTTCAATAAACATGATAAAATACAGCGATTTGTCTAGAGCCCAAATTCCATGGGCAACGGTTCCTATTAAACTCATTTCGCCACCAAACCATAAGGATAAGCATTTCTCCTGAATTCCCCAGTCCCCAACTGCACAGACAAACAGCAAAACTTTTGTGCCAGCCATAGCCCAACCATAACGCTCTCTCTCTGCATCCCTCTACACCCAGATTGCACCCCATCTCCCTCGCTGCAGAAGCCAAGGACTTACCTTGCTCTCAAACCATTTACCTATACTGCTTTTCCAGAGCATAGTGCCTACCGGATCCATGCTCCAGACCCCAGAAACAGCTGTGGGTCAGAAGCAAAGCAAAAGGAAGAAGCTGGAGAGTTTTTCAGTTAGCGTGTATGATTTGCAGCTAGAGTTCTACATTTAACGTTGCTACCCCGGTGCCTGCATTCCAGCTTTGATTCTTGATATGACTACTGGGAGGAAATGATCGGGACACACGGGACTGCCAGGAGGGAGGGTGGAGCAAAAGACTGGGACCAGGGAGACAGAAAGGGTTGTTAGATGGTGTAGATGCCAGGTAACTGAAGATCCAGGAAGCGGCTGCTAAACCTGAGTGGGGGGAGTGCTAAATGCCAGCACTGGTACTGGAGGGGCACAAAGGAGTGCCACCATGCGCAGCTCCATTTGGAGCAAAAAGCAGGCCAGGGACTTAAAGATACAGAAGGCGGCAGCTGAATCACCCTGGGGGGAGGCAGCAAGGAGTTACAGTGAGTGTGGCTCCATTTGGAGAGGTAACCCTTAATGCCAGTGTACGCAGGCATATGAAAAGAGATTGGGAAGTACCACTGAGCTGAAGATAATTAGTTCTGGCAAGGGGGAAGGGGGTAAGTGACATAAAGTTACAGAGGAAGCACAGGGATCTCATGCATATCAACAATGTGGTTAAACTCCCCTCCACGGAGGGGAATATGTGAAAATGTTCAGCTGTCCTCTCTCCTCGGTTTGCAGTTTGTCAGCATAGCTCTAGATATGCAGGCATAAAAGTGGGTACTAGCATACTTTTAAAATGAACAAAAGTTACGTATAGTACTTCAGGTTAGGTGGGGGGTCACAATAAAATACTATATGGTTATATGATGTCTTTTCACAAATGAGGTTACAGAATTTTCATGGCCAATGCGTCATTAAATACAACATGGATTAGACTAACTACAGTAACAGATCTGCCCTTAAGGTTCATAGATTGTTTAAGAAAGGACTTCCTAAGAGCTAAATTTTTTCTTGCAAAACACGAGGCACCAGCACACGTTTTAAGAACACATCTTTTTACACTCAACTTTCACTCTGCCACTGTGGCATTTGGTTTTAACTGGGGTTGTGCGAATACCTTTTGCCGAATATTTGGTATTTGGCCCCAAAATATTCCAGTATTTGGGCATGGTAGTTACAAACAATAACCTTTTCAAATGCCTTTTACCACCCTCCTCAAATGGCTAAGGCCAGTGTCCTGGACATCCCTTCCCAATACAAGTACTTTCACACCCACACTGGAGGGGAAAAATTATCCAAACCTTTGAAAAACAAACAAACCAGTTTCTCCTGAGCCACTGTCAGCATACCGGCATGCTTGGTATGCTGAGACAGCAGCCAGGTGCACCTTAAGGGATGTGGTTCATAACCTCAGTTAAGACAGGGACCAAAGGTAGTCAAGGATGCATACCATTGGACAGGTGAGGGTATTTATCTCCTGTCTTGTACGCCACTGCGAAAACCTCATCCACACCCATCTGGTCCCTCTGGTTTAAAAAGAAAAAAAAATGATCAGACTAAATTCCATTCACTCTGACAGTTGCCTTGGGGGAGGCATATAAATGCTTCTCCTACACCCATTTCCTCCAAGGTTCAGTGAAGGAATCGCCAGTTCACCCAGTCAAACGCCTTTTCAGCATCCATAAATACAGCTAATGCATGGTCAGGGGGACTGTCACTACCAGGATATTACGTTAAGCAGACGTCTGATGTTATTGTGGATCAGCCTTACGTTAATAAAGCCCTTCTGGTCCAAGTGAACTAGGGATTCCACACATCCCTGGAATCTACCTGCTAAGATAGAGGTGAATGCTTTCTGGTCCACATTCAGAAGGGAGATAGGTCGATAGGACCCACACTCTGTGGGGTCCTTCCTTGGTTTGGGCATTACTGGTATTGGGACCTATTGTCAAGATGTGACCCCTCTCCCTTTTGCACTCCCCTACAGACCTGCAGAGGTAAGCAATCAACTCATCTTGCAATTCCTTATAAAATTCCAGAGCCAGTCCGTCCAGGCCTGGCACTTTACTGGACTTCAGGTTACCTGGTGTACTGTCGACCTGTTTCAGGGTTATCGGATTGTCAAGGGCCTCCTGAACCTCTTTGGTAAGTTTGTGAACTCACACTTTTTTAAAGCTGGTGTTCATTTTCTCCTTAAGACCCGGGACCTGTTCTTGATGACATAGACTGTTTTGGGGTTTGCTTCATATTGTTGAGTAGTGCCCTTTTCAAGTAAATGAAGTACTGTTCTTCTAGCAGCTTCCTTTTGCAGTTGCCATGCAAGTAGACAGCCTACCTGGATACCAGCTTCGTAGAATCTCTGGTGGAAGCAACATAATGCCCCTTCAACCTTACTGTCTAGTAGCTTATTCTGCAGAGTTCTACACTCTTCAACTGCTGTTTGGCCTCCTCACTGAGAACAATTTTGTGTTCTGCTTCCAGATCAAAGAGTTGATTTTCCAGCCTTAGCTGCTCTCTCTACTTCTCTTTTTTTTAAAGGGGAACAGTCAGCACAAAGGGTCCTCACACTCATGTGTGGGGCTGGTCCTAATGTGCACTCTGTGTGCAAAAACATTTTGGTTTACATACTGTTTATTGTAGTATAGTAGATTGTATCAGACTAATTTGGCTTAGTTCTAGGCTGACATCTTCTGTTAGTACAAATCCCAGAATCCTCTGCAGTGACATCAAAGCAGAAGGCTGCAGTGAGAGAAATTTAACAGCATGCAGTGCATGTTAGAGCTTTTATAATCTCTGATCAGATGTTTTCCAGGTCTGTTTTTCTCCATGGGCTAAGTACAGTCCTCTGTGACTGTACAAAGCACAGGGAGGACAGCAGAACCAGCAAACAAAAGATCAGAGATTATATAAACTCTAGCACTGCACGGGATTCTGGAATTTGAAGCAGCAGAAGACGTCAACCCAGAACTAAGGAAAATCAGTCTGATACAATCTACTATACCACAGTAAACAGTACGTAAACCAAAATGTTTCTGCACATAAAGAGCATTTTGGGACCAGACCCACAATTGAGTGTGGGGCCCTTTGTGCCGATTGTACCCTTTTCAAGGGGACAGGAATTGATTACTTATGGGAAGCTGTTTGAAATGTCTCTGTTTTCATAGATTATATAAATACCTCTAAAGGATCCCTATTTAACTGTGCATGACTAAAGGCTGAAGCTGTCAGTTGTGTTTTGTATTGTTTTCTTTGTATGGACAACATTCTGTGCAGTTCATTTCATGGAACCAAGCATTTGGAGTTTTGATTATGTCACTTCATGGTTTCAGAATCGTGGGCACTGTACTGGTGAATTCATGCTCACATTTCTGAAACCATGAAATGACATAGTCAAAACTCCAAATTCTTGGTTCCGTGAAGGAAACTGCACAGAATGTTGTCCATATAAAGAAAACAATACAAAACACAACTGACAGCTTCAGCTTTTATTCAGGCACTGTTAAATAGGGGAGACATTTCAAACAGCTGCACACAAGTTATCAATTTCTCTCCCCTTTAAGGTTAGATGCAAAACTGATTGTTTTGCCTGTTACTACTATTTTGAATCCATCCCACCAAACTGCCTCCAAAGTCTCCCCCCAGGGTTGTGTGCGCTGCATATTCCTCTAAGCAGGCATCTACCATTTTTTTTAATCTAGGTTATTTAATAGAGAAGAGTTCATTCTCCAATCAGGAACTTAAGCACTGGGTCCACCACCAGGTCTAAAATGACTGGTGCGTGGCCTGAAAGGGTTATCGATTTAATCTAACATAAATCCACCATGTGGCTAAATTCGACAGAGGTCAAAAAAATAATCAAGGTGTGACTAGGCCTGATGGGGTGCTGAGCAGCAGGCGTAATCCCTCACTTCTGGGAGTAGTAAGGATCCACACGTCTCCTAATCACAGCTCCTGAATTAGGTACCTCAGTCAAGTTCCCACTCTGCTTCTGGCTTCCCCTCCTCCACCAGATCTGTCCATCCTTGGCTGTAGTACTACAATGAAGTCTCCACCTACAAAATACAAAGCCTCCAGGGTCTACCATAAAAACCACGTTGGAAAAAATGCGCAATCGAAAACCGCTCAGGCAAAACAGTGTGCGCAGTTTCAGAGTATTATATATTTGCACGGTTTTTCACTGTGACCGTTTTGTGGTGTCCTCGCGGAGTTGATTTTGACCACATATTTATCAACTGTGCAGTTTTGACCTAGACCCAGTCTCCAGGGTTTGGGGTCATGGAGAGTAGCATGTGCTTGAGAAGTGCATATTGTTACCCTCATGATTTAGAGTGTAAATATACAGGTAGGTGCAGGGGACCAATCTGTACCGACCCTGCCTACAGACAAACTGCCCCTCCAGATCTTGAATTACCTCCTCTACTTCTTGAGGGCAATTTTAATGAATTAATCTAATACAGCCACCCCCCACAATGTGCATAAGCGAGATATGATGATTAGTGTGCTTCCCTCACCCATGCCCTTTTTAGCTCGTTGGGTTCATTGTGGGTGAGGTGAGTATCTTGCAGGAATGCTATCATAGCTTTGTGCCACTGTAACTCCCTCAGGAACCTGGTGCATTTAAGAGGGCTGTTCATGCCTTTTACACTGAATGTAATAATTCTACACTCAGCCAATTCTTACCAGATGATCTCTATCTTCTTACTATTACCCACTGTGACTTACCTCCCTCCCCCCGTCCACCAATTTTTCACTTATGCACAGACCATATACATAGAGTAAACATTTAACAACAAGAAATGATTGAACTACAACAGAAGTGTAAAAATTCAGTTTGTTACTTTGCCACCCAGTTGCTCTGGCTGACGGTTCAAGGTTCGCTGGGTGCACCCTATGAAGTGCTGGCTGTGTGCTCAATTGGCACCTAATCAGCCACCCACTTTTTCTCCCAATCCTGGCATCTCCAAAGGAACACCTCCTATCGATACTACCATGGAGTTGTTTCATGCTCATGCAAACCCCCCAAACGGTGAGGCTGGTTGTTGCTAGCCTGTGGGGCAGTGGGGTTACGCTGTACAGAAGCTAGAATAATCCCCAATGAACCCCTGAGGTTCCTGATAGCTAGTTAGCTCCTTGGGGGTGGGGTGGGACTTGTATGTACCCAAAGGGTACTTTCTGTTTTGTGCAGCCAGATTTAAACTATTTTCTTCCAATGAACTGCTCTCGGCGTGTTGTCTCTGCCTGGTGGTAGTACAGGACAGGAATGGCACATAAGGAGAGAGTTGCAGGACTCTGCAGAACATGTGTGCCTCCAAACACACCTGCCAATGTGTGCACCCCAGCTAGGGCAGAGAAAAACAGGAGGAAAAAGGATGGGGAGGCAGGCATATATGATGCCCTGGGTGCAGATCTTCCACCCATGCCACCACCAGGACCCCGCCGACCCTGATCTGGATGTGACATTCCAGTGGTAGGGATCCAGTGGGAAATCGAATTAGCTGTCCACATACTGTGGGACTACTGAGTTTCAGTAGTGAGACAGGTCTGGCAGCAATACAATTGTTTATTTTAGTGCATCTACTCCATGACATTCAGTGAGAGGTTACCTTATTGTAAGGACAGGCAGGGTGTACTAGGCAGGAAGCTGACTGGGAAGTGTAGTTCTGAGGGTGTTGCTGTGAACTACAACTTTGTTTATACCTCACATTTTCCACACTTGTGAACAGTTTCTGCAGGAAAGCACTGCATAGTTGCCCTTACGAGAGCTTGCACATTATTTTAAATTACTTATTTAATCTGGGCGAACGCTCACTGCAGTGACTGGTCACGTGATCTGGGGCGTTCCAGGTCACGATCTATAAGTTTGCTGCCCCAAGCGAGCAGGGGGAGTGTGCAGTTGCCACGTGCAGAGACACGTGTGAGCTTGTCTGCATGTGTCTGCCAGGTCCATAGGGCCAAGGGATGGAAATATCAGTGGCACTGCAGGTGGAAGGTCAGTCGTGTAGAGGGAGAAAATACTGAGATTAAGACTCCAGATATGAGCATTATATCCTCACTCTTTCTGTTAAGTACAATCTTAATACTAATCTGGGGGAACCCTAGGTTCGTTACACCTTGTATGTATATCGTTGAGTAAGACCTGAATACCAAGTCCTATGAAGACAGGTTGAAGGAACTGAACATGTACTCCCTGGAGGAGAGGAGGGAGAGAGGGGATATGATAGAGACATACAAGTATCTTACAGGGAGGAACAGGGTGCAGGAAAACACTATTTTTAAGCGAAAAAGATGTTTCAGGACTAGAGGGCATGGGATGAAGTTGGAGGAGGGCGATTCAGAGGAAACATGAGAAAGAATTTCTTCACAGAACGGGTGGTGGACAAGTGGAACACCCTGCCAGAGGAAGTGGTGGGGGCTGAAACAATCAAGGGATTTAAAAATGCATGGGATAGACATAAAGGAATTCTAGAGGTCAGGGGTAAGGGGAAAAAGACTTCTAGGAAAACAAACTGAACTTACAAACTCAAATGGGCAGACTAGGTGGGCCATAGGCCCTTATCTGCCGACACTGTCTATGTATCTATGTATCTATGTATACCATGTAACACCACTGAATATTAGCAATGGCAGAAACAATAAAGACACTAGATGATGATAGGGCCTACAAATGTCTCTCTTGTTCTATGTACTTTCTGTCAGAGGAGGATGATATTGAAGCAAGGTTCACATGTAACAAATGTGTATACATAGTTTCCTTGGAAAAGGAAGTTGGTGAATTCACTCATTAATAACTAAAATGATATACAACAAAGAGTGAGAATTATAGACAGCACTCAGGCCTCACTATCACCCTCCCCAGTAGCTACTACCTCTGACTGCAAATCTTTTGGAGTCACTCCCAATGTTGAACTTAATATTCCGCAGACTACTGTGGGTCAGGGAGCATCAATAAGAAAGATCAAGAGAACCAGAGGACAGTGATAGCCCTCCTGAGGAATGGACCTTAGTTGTGCGGAATAACTCTAAGAAAGGGTGCAGGGCAATGGATTTTACTCTTCCACTTAGTAACCATTTCACTAGTTTAGCTCAGCATGACTCAGGTGACATTTGTAATAACTGTACTTCTACCCCCAGGTTGAGGATGGTGTCTCCCCAATGGTTGGAGCACCCTCCACTACTTTAGCCAGGATGAATCCGGTCGAGACACCCAATGTCTGCGCTACTATCCCCTGGTTACCTGATGGTAGTACACCTGATATGGAAGCACTCCCACTCTTTACTGTAAACATGACTCAATCCCATTTAGCTGATATGGAAATAGAAAATCCTGACTCCATAGATGTAGATGGGAATTTGCACGATAATGTGTCAAATGCAAATCCCTCCTCAGCTCCACAGCCTGATAATGCCAATGTACCGCCGCCTTCAGATTGTATGGTTAGGGACACTGCTCAGTCTGTAATGATAAACAAATACCAAACATTTGTGCTAGGAGATTCTATGATAAACATATTGATCGTATTGTTTGTAATCCTGACAAAGCAAATCGAACCTGTAGCAGTTACCGGGGTGCTGTAATTTCTGACTTAACTGCTATGATTAACAGTATCCTTAGTAGTGGTGGTGCCCATCCACTTGTAATAATCCAGGCTGGTACAGTGGCGGAGCCAGGTTTGGGAGTGTTTGGGAGCCGGGGGGGGGGGCCATTCAGTCAATCATGGGCTCCACAATATGCACTAAACAGTGAATAAAGATGGTGGTGGGGCACCACTATTCACACTGGGGCAGCCAGGAGGGGCAACCCCCCCCCGGCCCCCCTCTAGCTCCGCCACTGGGCTGGTACCAATAACATTAATAAGACCGGGCTGGATGACATCGAAAAGGAATTCATCATCCTCAGTGAACTCCTTACTGCTAGAAATTGTGAGATATGTTTCTCAGAGATACTCCCAGTCCTAAGAGCTACTACCGCTATGGCAGCCACAATTAAAACCATTAACAACTGGTTTATTTTTTTTTTAGGTAACCCCCACTAGGAACAAATGCCTGTTTTCAGGGGTGACCTGGGAGCACTGTGTGGTTAAGTGACTTGCTCAGAGTCACACAGTATGCAAGTGGAGGTTGTGAGAATCAAACCCAGGTCTGGTCTGCTGGATGTACGAAGCTCGTCCGCAGCTCATTAATCTAACCTCTAGGCTATACTGGTTAAGAAGATAGTGTATGTCAAAAGGTTTTAACTGTCTAATCCATTGGGAGAATTTTGATGAAAGACCACATCTTTTCTCATGGGATGGTTTACATCTAAATAAATGTGGGAGTACTTTACTGGGCAAGAGAACTGAGACATTTATTACTAATCATTTAAACTAGCTGCTGGCGGGGGTGCTGTTACCTGAAGCAAATTATGGGAACCACACAACTAGATTAACCATCTCAAATAGGTATCGGCCTGGTTGTAAAATCCTTATTAATTTTTTTTATTTAAACAACTGATAACCAGGAAAGGCACACTGACCCAAGACTCGATTCCAAGTGCGGCCGGGGGGAGGGGAGATGGAGTACATACAATTAGTTTTACAAGTTATAAGAAGCAGCAAATAAACAATAAAACAATTACAGCAGAACTGGTAGATTCAGGTCATTGATACAGATGCGTATATGTTACAGTGACAGAATTACAACAGAGAACAACAAAACTTGAGAAAGTTGCTTCAGGTCAAGTGACCATGAGACAAGAAATTATATTTGTAGAGTGCAAAATATTGAGAAGCGTAGAAAAGTAAGTGCTTAGGAGGCAGCGGATACAAGAGCCAGGTGAGAGGAGGCTGAGGTCATCTGAGGCAGTGGCAGGGGGGGATGAGGAAGGGAGTGAAATTGTTGCTTGCAGGCAAGGTAAGAGCGGGAATCCCTTATGGAGGGGGCTAGCTTGTTCCACAAGCTGGGGAGACAGAAAGAGAATGCAGACTGGCCAAAGGAGAAGGATGGACGGGGTATGCAAAAGCAGCGTTCATTTCTGTGTCACAGTTCATGGGGGGGTGGTGGTCAGGGGCAAGGGAGAGACATTCAGACAGGTAGGATGGTAGTATGTTGAACCAGAAATTAGATATAAAGTTGAGGGAGTGAATATAACGTCCATGGGACAGCGGAGTTAGACTAAGAAGAGGGTAAAGAGCACAGCGATGAGTCCTAAGGGAAGGGTTGGTAGCAAGGCGGCAGAAGGAGTTTAGGAGGGTATCCAGCTTGGATAGGGAGGTTGCAGAGGCCATGCAGTAGACCATGTCCGCGTAATCAACAATGGTGAGTATCATTTTAGTTACAATTTTACATCTGGCAGGAAGTGGAAGGAAGTCTCTGTGTCAGTACAGCATACCAAGTTTGGGGCATAGTTTAGCAACGATTGCATCAATGTGAGATGAGAAGGATAGGAGGGGGTTGAGCCAAACTCTCAGGTATTTATATTTAGAGACCTGTTCGAGAGGGGTGTCATCCAGGGAGGTGATGGGGGGAATCTGCTAAGCTTCTGAGATGTGCCAAATACCATAGAAACAGTTTTGGAGGTGTTCAGTTTTAATTGGTTTTGTCTGAACCAGCGTTGAATGTTGTCGAAATCACACTGTAGGGTAGCTTGGACTTCTTGAATTGTTGGGCCTGAGGTGAAGAGGATTGTGTCATCCGTCTTTTTGTCAGGAAAATGGGTATGGGTTGGTAGGAGGGTGGGTGTGACCTGGGAGTACAGCAGTCTATACACTACAGATACACTGCACTTAAATGAAGAGGGGAAGAAAGTACTGAAGCAAACATTTGGGGAGTATATTGAAGACAATTTAAACTAGGAGAGGGGGGTGGCAGAAGGGATCGAGGTGTTCAGAGGCCTCAAGATGGGAAACCATATGGGCTTACCCCATAACAGTGAGATAAGGCGAGAAGCAAACAATACAGGGAGGGCCATAAAGGGAGAGGAAGGAGGAGGAGGGGAGAAAGAAAGGGGTGAAGGGTGGTATCTTTAAATGCTAGAAGCCTGGGGAATAAAAACACAGAACTACAGGCTCTCATGGCGGAAAGAGGGGTGGACATGGCAGCCATCACCGAGACATGGGCCACCCAAAACCATGACTGGGACCTGGCAGTTCCAGGTTACAGACTACTCCACAAGGACAGAGTTAAGGGGAAAGGAGGGGGTGTAGTGCTCTATGTGAGGGAGGGGCTAAAGTGTGTTAGGTAACGGGGGAGGAGGGAGATGCAGAGGCTCTATGGATGCAAATCTAAGATCCCAAAAACAGGACACTACGGTTGGGGGTGGTGTACATGCCACCCTCCCAATTGGAAAAGACAGACAGGGTACTGGTAGAACAGATCCGGAGGAACTGTGAGAAGGGTGGGGTGGTGATAGCAGGTGACTTCAACCTGCCGGGAGTGGAGTGGGGGACAGCTGCCACCAAGTGTAGAAGGGAACAGATAATGATAGATATCTTCCAGGATAACTTCCTTATGCAGTTGGTCTGTGAGCCAGCTAGAGAAGGGAATACCCTTGACCTCGTACTGTCTAATGGGGAGTGGGTGAGGGATCTGAGGGTGGAGGAACCACTGGCGGGGAGTAATACCTGGACAGTATGGTTCCAGCTGCAGCTGGGCAGGGAGAGGGGGGCAATTGGTACAAAGGTGCTAGACTTTAGAAAAGCTGACTTCAAAAAGATGGGTGCAGTTGTGCAAGGGTTCCTGGACAGAATTCAGCCTAATATGGACACGAATCAGAGGTGGGAACTCATTAAGCTAGGGATAGTGGAGGCAACAAATTCCTGCAGCAAGGCCCAAAGTAAAAAGGCTAGGGTGAAGAAACCTAGTTGGATGAGCAAGGGTATCATAGACAGGGTAAGGAGGAAAAGAGTCGCCTATAGGAGATACAGGAAAACAGGGAAGGGGAGGACAGGGAGGAGTACCTGAAGGAAGCAAAGGAGGTGACCAGGGAAGTAAGGGCAGCAAAAGCGTCAAGGGAGCTCAGGCTGGGGAAGGGAATTAAGGGGGGGGGAGAGACTTCTTCAGGTACATCAGGGAGAAAAGGGGTTGTAAGGACAAAATAGTAAGGATTAAGAAGGAGGGGAAATGGGTGGAAAAAGGGGACGAAACAGCAGAAGCACTTAACGACTATTTCTGCTTGGTTTTTACTAAAGAGAAAGGGGGGAAATACCCAAGGTTGGGGAGGATAGGATCAGAGGGGAGGGGTGACGGATGGGGAAATCACAGACGGTAGAGTGCTAGACGGGTTAAGGGCACTGAGGGTGGACAAGGCACCGGGACCAGATGGCATACACCCCAGGGTGCTGAAAGAGTTGGAAGAGGTCCTGGCAGGCCCATTGGCAGACCTATTTATGCCTCTCTGGACTCAGGGAATGTACCTCAGGACTGGAGGATGGCTCACGTGGTCCCACTCCATAAGAGTGGTCCCAAAGATGAACCAGAGAACTATAGACCAATGAGTCTCACATCCATAGTGGGGAAACTGATGGAAACAATCCTGAAGGAGAGGCTGGTGACCCTGCTGGAAGTCAGGGGGTGCAAGACAGTTGGCAGCATGGCTTTGTCAAGGGCAGATCCTGCCAGACCAACCTAGTGAACTACTATGACTGGGTGACTAGGGAAATGGACAAAGGGCGTACAGTGGATGTCCTGTACCTGGACTTCAGTAAGGCATTCGACTCGGTGCCACATGAGAGACTAGCATGTAAGCTAAGGGGCACAGTGGCAGGGGCAAAATTGGTGGGTTGGGTGGAGAACTGACTGCAGGGATGGCAGCAGATGGTGGTGGTGGGAGGTGAATTATCCCCAAGGGCAGTGATGAATGGGGTCCCACAGGGGTCAGTGCTGGGGCCGGTGTTATTTGGGGTATTTATTGCAGACATCTCGGTAGGCATAAATAGCAAGATCAGTCTATCTGCGGACAACACCAAGATGGGAGCAGTGGTGGATGACCATGGGGGGGGGGGGTGGCAGGGATTGCAGGAAGATCTAACAAGGCTGGAGACATGGTCTGACACCTGGCAACTTGGTTTCAACACCAAATAATGCAAGGCGCTGCATTTCGGGGCAAAGAATCCAAAAAGGAGCTACCATCTGGGGGGTGCAGTTAGCTGTGACTGAGGAGGAGAAAGATCTGGGGGTGCTCATTACGGGAGCAATGAACAACTCAACACAGCATAGGAAAGCAGCAGCAGTGGCCAACTAGATGCTGGGTTGTATTGCAAGGGGTATAACCTCTAGGAGGAGGGAGGTGATTGTGCCATTATACAGATCACTGGTCAGACCCCACTTGGAGTACTGCGTTCAGTTTTGGCGCCCTTACTTAAAGAGGGTCATTAAACTACTGGAATGGGTGCAATGCAGAGCAACGAAGATGATCATGCGTCTGGGGGAGCTACCATATGAGGTTAGACTGAGGAAGTTGAACATGTACTCTCTGGAGGAGAGGAAGGACAGGGGGTATGTGATTGAGACCTTTAAGTACATGAGAGGAATAAACAGGACAGACATGGAGGTACTGTTCAAGGGGAGGGTGGGGAGAGACACACGGGGTCATGACATGAGATCGGAGGGTGGAAGGTTTGGGAAGGAGATGAGGAGGCATTTCTTTATGAAAAGGGTGGTAGCAGAGTGGAATACACTACCGGCAGAGGTGGTGGCCTGTAAAACAGTGGTATGCTTCAAGAGAGGCTGGGATAGGGCAAAAGGGAGGGTCATAAGAGGAGGGGGTAGGGTGAGAGGGGCAGCTACAGAGTAGGGGTGCTAGCTGCAAAATTGAGCAGACTCGATAGACCAAATGGCCTTTTTCTGCTGGCAGTTTTGTATGTTCGCATACATGTGAATGCTAGATTTTGAGCAGGAGGGCAGGTCGTTTATGAAGAGGAAGAAAAGAATGGGACCAAGTACTGAGCCTTGTGGGACGCCAGCTAGGATGGAGGGGAGGGAGAGACATCACTGATTCTGACTGACCGTGTTCTGTTAGATAGGTAGTAGTTGAACCACTGTACAGTGATAGGAGCTAGGCCTGAAGCTTTGAGTTTGGTTAGGAAGAGAGGGTGGGAAATGGAATCAAAGGTATCCTGTGAGTTGGGCGACCGCGATTGGGCCCCTACCGAAACGGAAACTCAATTGTGGCACCTCGCATTGCAACGACTAGGGAGGGAGGGCGACTGGATGGGGGGGTGCGCGAATACAATGACATCCTGTTGCTACATGTATAAATGCACGGGTGGGAGCAAGCATCCACAGCAAGGAGTGGGAGGGACTGTGAGGGGTGGTGCCATGGTGAGCTTCCGAGCTGCACCTGTGGTGTGGTGGGTGGGTACAGGGCTGAGCTGCACAGAGTGCCAGGTCTGGGGCCAGGTGTAGGTACCTTTGTTGCGCCTGGCCTGAAATGTTTTTTTTGCTTTGCCGCCCCCGACATCACCCCCCAAAGCTGAGAAGCCTTCAGTGGGTGGGGGGGGGGGGCACAGACCCCCAGCATTAACATTTAAATCATAAGTCCCCAGCGCCTTTGCTGTGCGCTGGTGACTACATTGCTGAAATATTTTTTGGGCGAGTGTGCATCCACCCTAACGACGATCGCTATTCTGCTCTTGCCTTTATCACATAAATCCAGAATCAAAGGCTTTGGCCAGGTCAACAAACACAACGGCAGCGAGTAAGCCCTGGTCAGAGGCAGTGTGGACATGGTTTGCAACATGCAGGAGTGAGGAGATAGTGGAGTGCTGTTTCCAGAAGCCAGACTGGTGGGGAATTAGGATACTGTTTATGGTTAAAAATTCCAACAGTCTAGAGTGGGCCAAGGACTCCTGCAGCTTGGCCAGAGCTGGGAGGACATAGAGAGGGGTCATCACCTTTGTGGCGTGGAATAACGGAGGCCAATTTCCAGGCCTGAGAGACCAAGCCTGTGAAAAAGGAAAGGTTGAGTAGATAGGCGAGAGGTTTAGTGATTGTAGGAGCCGAGATCTGAAGGAGCTTTGGGTAGATCCCATCTGGGTTCGATTTGCTGGTATTTAATGAGCGAAGAGCTGCAAAGACCTCTTGATCAGAGATAGGAGAGAATGTGAAATTGTTTTGACATGGAGTGGGGGGGCAGAGGTGGGGGGCGGGTGGTACAGCACAGGATGTGAAAAATTTGTAAACGGTTTTAGCAATGCCGATGGGGTCAGTAATAGGCTTGCCATGTTGCACGAGGGCAGGGGAACTGGGTTGAGTAGGCAGATCAGTCAGTGGGTGTACAACGTTCCAGCATTTGAAGGGGTGAGTATGAACCAGTTGTGATTTGAAACAGTCCGCTTTTGCTTGTCAAATAGCCTTAGTGCATTGGTTGCGGATGGTGCTGTAGGCTTGTCTATTTAAAGGGTTAGGGTGGGATTTGAAAACAGACCAGACTTTGTCCATGGCTTTGCATTTGGCAAGTAAGGGGGCAGAGCTCCATTGATGGTGGCGCTTTTTTACCCTGAGCTTTTTCAGAGGGGCATGAGCAGCATCCCAGATTGACGCGAAGGTATGCAGGAAGCAGGAGAGTGCTAGGTCGACGTCTGGGGCTGAGTACACCATGCTCCAGTCGGCAAGACTTAGGCTAGCTAACAGGGCTTCAGTGTCCAATGCATTTAGGGAGTGTGTATTGATGTACTTCGGAGCTGACTTGGGCATGCGAGTTTTTCGGATGCAGTATGTGATGCAGTGGTCATTTAGCACATTTGCAAGGATGCCAGAAGAGGTTACTCTGTGGGGGTGTGAAGTGAGGATCCAGTCAATGAGGGAGTGGTTTTGGGAGTGAGGGTTATAGCAAGTGGGTTCACTGAGCAGTTGAGTAAGATTTAGGAACTCAATATTGGCAGTGTGGGTCTTTGAGGAGGGGGTGAGCCAATCCAGGTTGAAGGCACCTAATAAAACAAGTTCAGCTTTGGAGGTCAGGTCAGGTAAGGTGGCTAAGGTGGAGACTAGAGAATCTTTTGCAAGATGGGGTGAGGCATAAAGTACCCCAATGTATAGAGGGAGGGAGACTAGTAGGGTGAGATGGGCCAAGAGGATTTCATGGGAGCCTGGGCGTGCTTCCTTGAAAGTGACTGAGCATGAGAGGGGTTGCTTAGTGTAGATGGCTACACCTCCGCCCCTTCTGCCACGGTCCCGTCTGAGCAGAATGTAGTCAGGGAGGGTTAGGGAGGAGTCAGGGATCCTAGCAGAGAGCTAGGTTTCAGTTAGGCATAGGATGTCAGAAGAGTGCTCATTTATCCAGCAGGTTAGTTGGTTGATTTTTGGTAGGAGGCTTCTGATATTAATGTGGGCGATGGAGAGTCTTCTGTGGGAGCTCAGGGGTTGGGCACCATCCTGGGGACCCAGGTTGGATTCGACATCACCAGCAAGGAGTAGGATGAGAAGGAGGAAGGAGTAAGCAGTTGGGAGTTTGAGTCTCCTGGTGTGCAGGATGACTTTGGGGGCAGGTCTGACAGCCCTGATGAGCGAGCCGAGGATAAGCATCAGTAGAGGCAGGATACTAGCACCAACAAGGAAAGAGTGGGTTGGAAGAGCAACAGGGTGGGTGTTTCCAGGTGGGTGGGAGGAGACTGCCTGGGTGACATGTGGGTTTAAGTGGGAATTGTAGCTGCATTTAGGGTAGAGGACTGGGAGGGCCAACATGAGAAAACATGAGACAAGAAGGATATACAGGTTAGACTTGTGCAGAGTCATTTATAGCTTGGATCTGTGCTAGTTTGTGTCCAAGATATGTTTAAGTTTGACCACAGGGGCAGTATTATGAGGGTGGCTGAAAGACTCGATTCCCTATTACAGGATGTTGGAAATGCAGCATGTGTCACTTTAAGGGGAGGATTAAAATAGAAGGAGAGAGAGAGAGAGAGATTGAGGGTGAGAGAGGAGCAGAGGTGGAGCCAGGTGGGGGAGAAAAAACTCACCTGTAACAGTAGTTCTAGAAGTGGTATATGTTGTTCATCCATACTTCTTGGCATGTCATTTCCCCTTTAATTCTTGCCAGAAGGTCTTAAAGCTGGCTCCTCCCACCCACCCGGGTGGTATAACCCTCGGCTCTGCCCCATGACGCCAGATCTTAGCCCGCTGGAAGCCAGGTTGTGCATCATAGCCGGGGATGTCGGGGGGCCACAATGTGATGAACAACATATAGCACTCCTAGAACTACTGTTACAGGTGAGTAACCTATTATTCTAGGGACGTGGATATGTTGTTCATCCACACTTCTTGGCAGATTCCTGGCAGTTCTCTGGGAGGAGGGGGGCAAGGCGCACACCCCCTACTTAGGGAACAGAGACTGGAGAACCGAGGACCCAAAACCAGCATCCTGGCATGACTCAAGGTCAATGTGGCAGTGCGTGATGAAGGTGTTTCCTGTCTTCCAGGTAGCAGCCTGACGGTTTTCCTGGACAGGGATGTCCCTACAAGCAGCCACCGACACAGCAGTATGGCGGGTGGAATAAGCCCTTAGCCCTATGGGACGCTCCCTACCCACCAACCTATAGCAGAGATCAATGCAGGAAGTGATCCACCTGCCAATCGTCTGCTTTGCTGCAGGTCTGCCAGGTGTGGCTTTGGCGTAGGTGACAAACAGCTGGCGAACCTCTCCCCGAATTTCCGTCATTCTCTCCTTGTAATAGGAGAGAGCTTGTCTCAGGTCCAGAGTATGGAGCTTGTACTTGGCATCCAAGGTGAAGTTCGGGTAGAACACAGGCAGAGTCATCACCTGGTTGAGATGAAACTCTGACACCACCTTCGGGAGAAATTTCAGGTGGGGGCACAGGACAACCTTGTCCCGGTGGAAGACCAGGTAAGGAGACTCTGCCAAAAGCACCTGCAGCTCCCCAGTCCTTCTGGCTGATAGCCACCAGGAAGGTGATCTTCCACAACAAGTGTGACATCTCACACTTGTGCATTGGTTTGAATGGCTTACCCATGAGTTTTGCCAAAACCAGCAGTAAATCCCATGGAGGTTGACTGATATCAGGTCCGGGCATGCTGGAAGATGCCTCGGGAGCCTGTTGCTGAGGCTAAGGAGATCTGGATACCAGAACTGGCGGGGCCAGTCTGGGGCTACCAGGATCACCTGCGCCTTGTCCCTCACCTGAAGAAGCACCCTGTGGATCAAGGGAAATGGAGGGAAGGTGTAGAAAAGGCCTGGAGTCCACGGCCTCGAGAAGGCATCCCCCTGCAGCGAGTCCTGCTGAGGGGGGGTGGGCATGAAACAACCTCAGCTTGGTGTTTTCCCTTGAGTCAAACAGGTCCACCATCGGTTTGCCCCAATGGGAGAACAGGCTGTGAGCTACCTCTGGGTTGGAGAGAGCACTCGTGGGATGTCTCACCTATGTGGCTGAGGGCATCCACCAGTTGATTTGAGGCTCCTGCCACGTGTATGGCTAGGAGATCTGCCTCCAGTCAGCTCACGAGTGTCCAGATGTGGGGCATTTCCCTACACAGTAGCTGGGAGTGCGTGCTGCCATCTGTTGAGGTAGTACATGGTCATGGTATTGTCCATCTGGACTTGAACCACTTGACCCCGAAGCTGCTGAGTGAATGCTGATGGCACCAGTCTGACCGCTCTGAGCTCCAGCAGGTTGATATGGTATCGGGATTCCTCAGGGGTCCAGAACCCGTGGGCCCTGTTGTTCCTCATGTGGGCTCCCCAGCCCATGAGAGAGACATCGGTCGTGAGGACGACCGTCAGCTCGGGCCGGACAAATGGGATCCCTTCCTGCAGATGATCCAGGACGGTCCACCACTGGAGAGCATCCCACATCTTCTGGTTCACAGTGATCACCCGGTCAAAATGACCTTGGCGCTGAGTCCACTGGGCAGCCAGCTCCCACTCAAGGGGGCACATATGCCACCGGGCCCATCGACGACCATGGTAGTGCAGGTTGCCATGTACCCCAGAGGGCACAGAAAGTCCCGAGCAGGGCGCAAGTGCCCAACCAGAAATGACTGGGCAAAGGAGGAGAGAACCACTGCCCTGGCTCGGCAGGAGTCGAGCTCTGTCCCGATGAAGCACATCACCTTGTGACAGAGTGGAATAGGACCCTGTCCCATTTGTTATGGAGAAAGTGTTTAAATGCAAGGATCTTTCCTTTTCTGTCTGGCTGTGCAACCCAATTTTCCTGTGAGATTTCAGACTTGATCAACCCAAACAGTCTCGCAATTCTTTGCCTCTCACTGTCTCTCAGTTTTCTCTTGCTGTCTGTTTTTCTCCCTTGCATATCTAGATCTGCCGATATAAAAATATGTGCAAATCACTGTATGGAAATGTAACTGATATTGGGATCCCTTTTGTTTAGAAAATATATAGTGTTACTGTTGAGATGTATATAAATTGCATTTTGACATGACTGAAAAAAGCTGTTGGAAACTAGAGACTACCTTAGTGCAAATCTTTCAGCCTTTTGCAAACGCTGTGCACAAGGGGCCTCGGTAAGCACACTGTGTTCTAGCAGCTCTTGCCTGATATTTACAAAAACAGGATGTTTGCTAAGAATGGGTGTTGAAAGGACGTATAAAGCAGCTAAGCTGCAACTGCTGAAAAAGAGGAAGGGACACAGAGACTGAAGGAAAAATTTATTTTATTTTGCCTTTGTACATAGTTATACTGCACAAGTTTATTTTTTTTATGTTACTGCTACTGTAAATAAATATTTTTGGTGAATTCTACAACTGCTCCTGGTTTTTCCTATGCTTCCTGACCTGTGTCTCGATGACACACCTGCGATGGCTCGAGCTCCAACTTGGCCTCGTTGATCAGGAGGCCAAGCTAAGTGCAGGTCTGGAGGGCCAGATCCCTGGACCTCTTCACCTTTTGCTGGGTAGAACCTGCTAAGAGTCAATCGTCGAGGTAAGGACAGACTCTGACCCCTCAATGCCTGAGGTGGGCTGCCACCCCTGCAATGCATTTGGCGAAGACCCCTGGGGCTGATGACAGGCCAAATGGCATGGCTCGGAATTCATATAGGGTTCCTTCTGCTCTGAAGCGGAGGAACTGTTAGTGAGACGGACAGATTGGGAGATGAAAAAACACATCCTGGAGATCCAGTGAGCAGAACCACATGTTCTGCTCCAGGGATGGGATGATCTGGGAAAGAGTTATCATCCTGAAGGTGTGTGGCCTGAGAAACTGGTTCAGGTTGTGCAGATCTAGAATGGGGTGCCAGCCCCCCGTCTGTTTTGGGACCAGGAAGTACCTGGAAACTAACCCTGGGTTGACTGGAGGATCTGTCACTCGGGCCACTATCTCCTTGAGAAGGAGTTAGGCTATGTCGTCTCTCAGAGTCGACCAAGTGTGGACTGATATCCTTTCCTCCCATGGGACCTGGCTTGGCTGGGAGGGTACTGCTTGAACTCTAGAGGCAGACTCTGGCTGACCACTTCTAAGACCCACCTGTCCATGGTAACAGCGGACCAGGCGGAAAGAAAGTGTCAGAGCCGGACCTTCACAGGAGGTCCCAGAGCTGGCGTGAGGGGAATAGGGGTCGCAGCCCCTATCCTGTCACTGGGCAGGCTTGGAGGAAGAGGGTACAGGCTGGAAGCCGCCTGAACCCCGACCTCGTTTGCTGGAAGCTGGAGGCCCGGACTTGGGCCAAGGGCGCCAAGCCTGTGCCTGCTGTTGCTGCCGACCCTGGAAGGAGGGCTGCTTGGCCGCAGGAGCAGGGTGCTGAAATGGCTTCTTCTTCTGCTGTTTCTTGGAATCGGGGTGTCTTTCTGAGCAGAAGCAGCGGAATCCAAGGTGGCACTGGACTGGTCGATTTGCTGAAGGTGACCATCCACACCTGGGCCGAAGATATCAGTGCCCAGGAAAGGAACATCAGTGAGTTTGTGCTGGGTATCCGCTGTGAAGGTGGAAAGTCTCAGCCAAGCTCTGCAGTGCATGGCAACTGTGGCTGCCACTGTACAGGCACATGAGCCCCCGAGGTCCGGGGCCATCCGACTTTGCTGCTTGGCAATGGGCTGGCCCTGATCCCGGACCTGCTTGATCGTAGTCTGAAGATCTGCGGGGAGGTGCGGGAGAACCTCATCCAAGAAGCCCAGCAGGGCATGAGAGGAATGCGCCATAATGACGGCTGAGCTTGCCTGACGGAGGCCTAGCAAGGAGGCTGCATAAACCTTCCTGGCAGAGTGGTCCAATTTTTTAGACTCCTTGTCTGGCGGTCTATCAGTATCGGCAGAACTGCCTGTGCATCTGAACACAGAAGCGGTCACCAATCCCTCCGCCGAGGAGAATGGGCACCGCATACTTGCTGGCCATCCAGGCAGATGGCACTGGGCAGGAGGCAGGGTGCTGCCAAAGCTCCAAAGCCAGACCAGCAATGGCCTCGGCCACTGGGAAGGCTTCCGTAGGGGTATCCCCTCTCTTAAGAATGTCTGTAAGAGGGCACTCCACCCATTTCTGGACAGGCTCCAAGGGCATCCCCATGGATTCGGAGATGAGGCGTAGAATCCCCAAAAAGGACAAAGGACCTTCCTCCATTGACAGACTGCCCACCGACACATTGTCTAGCGGACAAGAATATAGGTCGGAGTCTTCAGAATCTGAAGTATCCAGATAAATCGGCCGAGCACCAAGGTCCCCTTCCATGCGCCTGGGGCGGTTAGGCATGAGGGTGACCGAAATCCTATGGGTAGACCCGGGAACAGTCCGAGCTTCCTTCGAAGGAGCCCCTCCTGTGAGCTGTTTAGGTGGCGGCTCCACCACTATTGGTGGAAAGGTCGATTTTGGCTGAACCGGGGTGGATTCTACCGGCTCCGCGGGCAGAGGAACTGAGACTATTGGTTTTGATGGAGCCAGCTTCATCCTAGAAGGTGAAAGCCAAGTAATGGCCAGTGTGGAAACCAAAGCTGGTTTCTGGCCACACAAGATCAGCTGTTGCCACGAGATTTTCATAGTGTCGACAGAGTTTCCATCGAAGCCTCTCCTCATTCGAGGAGGATGAAGTTGAATGTCGGCATCAACTTTTCTTTGAGTGCTTATGCGCCTTCCTCTGCCTATCGGTCGAGGGGGTCTGAGACCTCGACCTTGATCAGGTTGGCCGACAGGGAGACACGGGGGAACCGGTGATTTTCCAGGATCAGGGACCGTTTCCTCGATGGGATGACCAGTCGGCTGGGTCTCCTCAACGGGAAGAGGCAGGACCAGAGTCATGGTAAGGGAGTTGTTGTCCTAATCAAGTGACAACAGATCAACACGGTCAAGAGTAACCTCCACTGTGTTGTCGTTCGAGATTTTGACTGTCTGACCAGTCGGCAACGCTGAGAACCCGGCAGCCAAAGTAGCAGTCTTGACCGAAGTTGAGACTGGAGATCCCTGGGACCGAGATCGCTCTCGATCCCAAGAACATCTTTGCTGAGATGAAGAATCTTTCGGTTCCTTGTCCTTTTTACGAGTCCAGGAGACATGCGCGTGAAGGTCCCTCACCCTTAGTAGAGAGAGACTGGCTCGTCTCCCGAAAGGAGCCTGAGAAGGTGGGGCCCAGATTGAGTGGAACAAAAATCAGCCAAGTGGAGAGCTCTGCAGTCCACACTGCCTCTTCCTCGAAGGCCTGCATTTGCTCTCACTGCTCGTCGGACGCTGCAGCCGCAGAGACCGCCCACTGGGCCTTCTTCAATTTAACCGGTGGATTCCGTTTTTTGTGCCTGCCCAGCTTGAGTCATGTGAAACGGTCGTCGAGAATGTTTGGGTGAAAAGCGAGACAAATCTCATTGGCCTGAGTGTCATGGCTGACTCCCAAACAGTAGATGCACGAGGTATGCGGGTCTGTGCGCGACATTCTCTGGCCACATGGGCACCGGTGGAAACCGTGGGAAGATTTATCTTCCATGATCAAGAAATAACGATTGCAATCGCTAGCTTGAATGAGCTTAATCTTCAAAGAACCTGAAGAAAACTAAGCCAGGGGCTACAGAATGCGGGAGCGGTGAGGAGGCAACCTGAATCTTTCAGCAGAAAAGAAGATCTGGCATCATGGGGCGAAGCTGAGGGTTATACCACCCGGGTGGGTGGGAGGAGCCAGCTTTAAGACCTTCTGGCAAGAATTAAAGGGGAAAGGGACATGCCAAGAAGCGTGGATGAACAACATATCTATGTCCCTAGAAGTGTAATTAACAGAGATCGGGGCCAGGGAGGGTGAGAAGGACAAAATATGCAGTACGACTTATGTAGTATAAGAAATCCTGTTCTAGTTTAAAATCAGCGCTGAGACAGAGAAAAAAATGCAGCCAGCCAATGAGGAGCTAGGTTTGAGCAAGACGCCAATTGGCTTCTTCTGCTCAGTGGCAGACTTCTCAGCAGGCAGCGACACGTACCTGTGCTTTGGTGAACTTGGGGAATGTATGACTAGCTGGAGTCAGGAGTCAGTGCCGCTGCCTTGGAAGCACCCGTTTGGTGGAAAGTGGAGACCTGGAAAGAGGGAGGGAGAGAGTTAGCAGTTGTAAGCCACAAAAGAGGGGCCAGGGAGTTGTTCGGGGGTGGGTCTCAGGCAGACAAATGAGTGTGGGAGTGAGCGCGAAAAACAGGAGTGGAAAGAGGCAGGCAGAGGAAGCTAGAGAGGAGGGGGGATGCCATGGGTAGTGGCGCCAAGGGGGGATGAGGGCTAGGCAGGTGAAGATGAGGAGAGGTAAGTGAGCGTGAAAGCCGAGGGGGGAAAAGGGCAGCAGGGAGATTTGAAACTTTAAGTAGCAGCAGTAATTACAGTTTTTTTTTTTATTTCGTTTTTATTATTAGAGTCATCATTTATACAGCTAATGGGTTTTACCCAACAGGGTTTACAAAGCTTAATATAGTTACAACTTTATAGCTTTCACACACCATTTCTTAAATAGTCACCTCAGCCATCAAACTAAAACAGCCCCTTGTGTTGTCAAGCAGGCAAACGGACCTCGGGTGCCCTAAAATGAGGTGTTAAAGATTAGAGGAGTGTCCACCTGGAACCCCACCCCCCCCAGGACAGATTATTGGGAGGGGGCGGATATGGGGGGGGGGGAACAATCCCGGGGGACCCCTTCACCTCCCCCCCCAAGGGACAAATTCTGAGTCTATGTGGGAGAAGTATAGTATCCATTGCTGCCATCTCCTTAAAAAAGCACTGTGTTTATTATGAAGTTTGGCTGTCAGTGATTCAAGTCTGTAAATTTCATGAATTATTTTGTGCCAGTCTGAAACTGACGGGGGTTCCTTTGTCCTCCGCCTACGTGTAATGGCCTTTTTAGCTGCTAATAAGAAGAGAGGAAGCAAGGTGTTTGTCCATCTTGGTCTATGGGGAGGGAAGACAGACAATAGCACCATCTCTACCATCAGCTCTATGGTCTCATTCAGGCATCTCGCCAGTTCCATCTACAAAGTGAGCCAGAAAGGCATCAAGGCCGGGCAGTGCCAAAATACATGTCCCAGATCTGCTAGGTTACAATTACATGCTCTCCAGCAGTGTCCGTAGGAGGCTGGCATATACTTTGCTAATACTGCCGGAGAGCGAAAATATCTGGAATGGACCTTCCATGCAAATTCTCTCCATATACCTGAAGAGGTGATTTTGATAGCGTTCGAGGTTGCTAGCTCCCATAATGGGAGAGAGATTTCTACATCTAAATCTTTATTCCAGACTTCTAATATCGAATTAGATGAGTCCCCTAGATTATCTCGTATTATTCTATAGAGGTGGCCTATAAGTTTGCCCCATGGATTACCTGCCAGAATGTCCCTAAGAAAAGACCAGAAAGTAGGTAATGGGGACGGGCAGTACATAGGAAAATCCTTGCGTCTTAAGATGTAGTTTCTCACCTGGGTATAGCGATATCCATCCCGATCGGGGAGGGCATATTTGTGCTGGAGATTCGTGATGGTAGAATACCCGAATTGTTCACTAGCTGATAGTAATAGCTGAGGCCCAGTCTGCGCCAGGACCTAAAAGTAGTATTTAAAAGAGCCGGATGAAAATTTTCATCTCCTGAAATCAGAGTAAAGAAGAAAAAGCTTTGTTGAAAGGGTTTTTTGGTTTTAAATTTATACCATATTCTTAGAACCTGGGCCGTGTAAGTAGAGAAGTCTCTGAGGGAAGGCAGTAGGGCCGGAAAGGAAAAAGCAATCCTTTCTATATCATGAAGATCGTTTATTAGAAATTCTATGTCCTTCCAGGCCAGTGAGTTTATAGGGGAGAACCAGAGAAAAAAGATTTTTAGGAATGCTGCCATTGCATACATTTTCAGGTCGGGGAGGTTTAAACCTCCCTGGTCCAGAGGGAGAGACAACAGAGAGCAATGAACTCTTAGTCTCTGGTTATCCCAGATAAAGGAAATCATCCTGTTCCAAGACTTAAAATAGAAGGTAGCCGGGAAGATCAGAATATTCTGAAACAGATATAGTAGCCTGGGCAGTATGTTCATTTGTATGGCTTCTATTCTCTGAGAGAAAGTCAATTTTAATTGACCCCATCTAGTTAAGTCTTTCTGAACAAGGAGAGAGATCGGTTAGTTCATAGTTAACAAGTTTGAAATGTTCTAAATTTTGTGGGATGTGTATTCCCAAGTATTTAAAATTAGTACATCGTCATTTTAGAGGAAAAGAGCCTTTCAAATTTTGTCATGGTTTGAAGTTTAGCATCAGGGCCTCTGTTTTGGTAATGTTTAATTTGAAGTTCGCCAGTTTCTCATACTTTTTGAAAGTCTCCCAGACTGCAGAAATCGAAGACTCTGGAGAAAGGATTGTTAAGAAAATGTCATCTGCGAAAAAAGATATTCTGTAAATTTTTGGCCTAAGGGTATGCCCTCTACTCGGGGCTCCTGTCTTATGGTCATGGCTAAAGGTTCCACATATAGAGCAACTAAGTAGGGAGAAAGCAGGCACCCCAGACATGTTCCCTGCTGTAGCTTTATTGGAGAAGACATAGCCTCATTTAGGCAAATATAGGCTTGGGGGTTGGGAGTATATGTTTTTAAGCCAAGAGAGAAATCGGTCAGGAAAGGAGAAGCGTTCCTGTGTTTCCCAAAGAAAGTTCCATGCAACCCTATCAAATGCCTTCTCAGCAACAAAACTAAGAAGAGCCATTGGGATTTGTCTAGAATGTACAAGTTCCAGAAGAAGCATAGTGTGTCTAATGTTATCAGTAGTGCTACAATGTTTAATGAAACCTGATCAAGCAGGGTGGCAGTAATTACAGTTTCAAGTTGGCAAAACAGTGAGGCTATAAGACAAATGTTAGACTCAGCAATTTACACATTTACAATTAATCCAAAATATGCAGTAAGACTTATGCAGTATAAGAAACCCTGTTCTAGTTTAAAATCAGTGCCGAGACAGAGGAAAAAAGCAACCGGCCAATGAGGAGTTAGGTTTGAGCAAGACAGCCAATCGGCTTCTTCTGCTCAGGAGCTGGGCTTCTTGGCAAAGGAATGGCCGTACCTGTGCTTTGGGAGGGCAGGCAGGGAGTGTAGTGTGGCCGGCTGGAGTCAGGAGCCAGTGCCGCTGTCTTGAAGTGCCCGTTCAGGTGGAAAGTGGAGACCTGTGCTTTGGGCGGAGGGCAGGGAGTGTAGCACTGCCAGATGGAGTCAGGAGCTGGTGCTGCTGCCTTGAAGTGCCATTCAGGTGGAAAGAGGAGACCTGTGCTGCGGGTAGGCTGGGAGTGTAGCGGCCAGCTGGAGTCAGAAGCAGGTGCTGCTACATTGAAGCGCTGGTTCGGGCGGAAAGTGGAGACCTGTGCTTTGGGCGGGCAGGCAGAGAGTGTAGCATGGCCGGCTGGAGTCAGGAGTTGGTGCCACTGCCTTGAACGGCCCATTCGGGTTGGAAGCGGAGACCTGTGCTTTGGGTGGGTGGGCAGAGAGTGTAGCGTGGCCGGCTAGAGTCAGGAGTTGGTACCACTGCCTTGAACGGCCCATTCGGGTGGAAAGCAGAGACCTGTGCTTTGAGTGGGTGGGAAGGGAGTGTAGCACGGCCGGCTGGAGTCAGGAGCCGGTGCCGCTGCCTTGAAGCGCTGGTTCGGGCGGAAAGTGGACACCTGTGCTTTGGGCGGGCAGGCAGAGAGTGTAGCATGGCCGGCTGGAGTCAGGAGTCGGTGCCACTGCCTTGAACGGCCCATTCGGGTTGGAAGCGGAGACCTGTGCTTTGGGTGGGTGGGCAGAGAGTGTAGCGTGGCCGGCTGGAGTCAGGAGTTGGTACCACTGCCTTGAACGGCCCATTCGGGTGGAAAGCAGAGACCTGTGCTTTGAGTGGGGGGGCAGGGAGTGTAGCACAGCCGGCTGGAGTCAGGAGCCAGTGCCGCTGCCTTGAAGCACCTGTTCAGGTGGAAAGTGGAGACCTGTGCTTTGGGCGGGCAGGGAGTGTAGCGTGGCCCACTGGAGTCGGAAGCTGGTGCCACTGCCTTGAAGTGCTTATGGCCAATGCTAGAAGCCTGAATTGCTTAAAAAAGGCAGAATTAGAAGCTGTTATCCTAGAAAATAAAATTGACTATGTGGCAATAAACGAAACTTGGTGGGATTCAGCAGCTGACTGGATGAAAGAGATCCTGGGGTACAAACTATTTCACAAAAACAGGGACTCTAAATCCGAAGGAGGTGTTTGTCTTTACATACATAATTCTGTTGCTTCCTACTCACATTTTTTCACCACCAAAACTGACTCAATATTAGAAACTATATGGGTTAAACTCTTGTTCCCTAGTAGGCCATTTGTTCTTGTAGGATGTTGTTATTGACCCCCTTCTTCAAGTGATGTCTACAATTCAGCCCTACTCAATGAAATAAATCAAGCATCTAATTCTGGGATTGTAATTATTCTGGGTGATTTTAACCTCCTGGGTATAAATTGGACTGAAATGTCAGGCAAAACCGACCTTAAACACTCATTTGTGGACAACTGTGTTAACAATGGCTTCGACCAGTTAGTACTAGAGCCTACCAGAGATAATATCATTTTAGACCTTATTCTAACTAATATTAATGAAGATATCAATAGTGTTTATGTCACTAGCCCACTAGGCAACAGCGACCATAATATGGTCTTGTGTAATTTGATTACACGCCGTCAGAAAATTTGGAGTAAGACTATAATCAAGGATTACAGAAGGGCTAATTTTAATAAAACTTTTCAATGCTTATCCAATACCAACTGGGACAGAGTATTCACTGATGCCACTGCAGAAGAAGCCTGGAGTAACTTTAAAGATATAATTCTACATTTGGAAAATGAATTTGTCCCTGTTAAAAACAAATACAACAAAAAAGGAAGGGTTCCAAACTGGCTGACTCCGGGGTAAAGAGACAAATCAAGGTCAAGCATAGAGCCTATACCAAATTTAAAAGTAATAAAAGAGAAGCAAACAAGCAAGCTTATATTAGGGAACTAAGACAGCTCAAAAGCTTGATAAGGAAAACCAAATATAACACAGAATTCAAAATTGCCCATTCTAAGGATAATAAGTTTCTCTTCTATATAAATTTGAACTGTAGAACTTCTATAAATTCGGTTGGCCCCATTATGGTTAATAATAACATTATCGAGAATGATGAGGTGGTGGCAGATAGCTTTAATAGATATTTTTGCTCAGTTTTTACCCCCAAGGTCAATGGGACAATAAACTTAGATACCCGCCATGACACATTGTTTAAATTGTCTGCCCATGAAGTGTACTCTGAATTCATCAAGATTAATAGCTCTTCAAGCCCAGGACCAGATAATATTAATCCTAAATTTCTTAAAACTGCAGATTGATTTTTAGCTTATCCTCTAGTTGTCATCTTTAACCTCTCCCTGATTGAGGGACACGTACCTAAGGACTGGCGATGTGCAACTGTCATTCCCATCTATACAAAAGGAAATAAAAGCAGCCTGGAGACTTATAGGCCAATCAGTCTAACATCGCACTGTTGTAAGTTAATGGACAAACTAATCAAAACATGATTCGAATTATGGATTGAGAACAAAGGATTATGGGATCACAAACAACATGGATTCACCAAAGGGAGGTCGAGGTCTACAAATTTGATTATATTTTACAACCAAATTAGTAAAAACCTCAACAGTGGCATCCCCTCTGATCTCATTTTACTTGACTTCGCTAAAGCATTTGATAAAGTGCCTCATAATACCTTAATCTCTAAACTACTAGAATTTGAAATTAGCCCCTACGTAGTCAAATGGATCGATAGTTGGCTCCACAACTGAGTACAAAGTGTTTAAATCAATGATTTCATATCTCATGAGAGTGCAGTTAGTAGTGGAGTGCACCAGGGCTTCGTTCTGGGCCCCACCCTATTTAACATCTTCGACAGTGACATGAACAAAGATATAGAAAATTCCATCATTAAGTTTGCAGATGACACTAATTAGGGGGTGAGATAGACACTTAAGGTGAACTCCTATCTTTAGTCAGTGACCTAGGCAAAATTTAAACCTGGGCTGCTAAAAATTATATGTTCTTTAATTTTGACAAATGTGTGATGATGCATTTTGGTCTGAATAACCTAAACTATACTTATATACTCAATCAAAATATTTTGAAGAGCTCTACCCTCGAACATGATGTTGGCATCCTTGTCAACAACAAACTGTCCTCACCTGATCAGTGTCTGTCCATTTCTAAAAAAGCTAATGGAGTAGTCAAACATATAAGGCGTTCATTTGTGTGTAAAATGGAACAATGTATAATCCCTTTATACAAAAGCTATGTACATCCACTCCTTGACTACGGATTACAGGTCTGGTCCCGTTATCTTGCTAAAGATATTAATCGGATAGAGATCTTTCAAAGGTTGGTAACCAAACTTATCCCTAGGTTAAAAAGCAGATCATATCAGGAGAGGCTTTTAGCCACCGGCCTCCACACCTTGCAACTCAGATGACAGAGGGAGGACTTACTACTACTCTATAATATTCTACAGTCCCCGGAACTAACAGCTTTTTGTGATATACATTATAGTACCTCTAGAGGTAATTTAAGATCTCACAACATGAAACTCATTATCCCTCATGCTAATACTAATAAGAGAGACTATTTTTATACCATAAGGGCAACTAAAGCATGGAACAAACTTCCATAAATTCTTGTTGATCTTAAAACACTGGATAGTTTAAAAAAAGCGCTGGATGAAGATTATTACTCTAATTATAAAATGGTATAATTTACCCACAGGTGTGGGGGACATTCTCGATGGGCCTAGTTGCCTTCTTATGTCTTATTTACCTAGTAAACCTAGTAAACTAAATAAATTATTGGAAGGTGGTCAGCAGGGACAGGGCAGATGGGAGCTGAGACTACCTCGGCCCAGGAGTGCACAGCCTTGATTAACACAAAGTTACATGGCTCTCGTCTCTGTGCTTTCTGGTAAGCTGTGGATTCTAATGTTGTCCTGACAAGAGAGAAGCTCCAAGTCACCAATCTTTTCCATGAGCTCCCGCTCCTGGCGGTACAGGAATCTTGAGGCTATGTCCTGGTGATTGATTGCTTCAGTGGTTTCTGTGAGGCCTGTCAGGTCTGTCATACGCTGGAGACCTCCTCGGGACAACTGGAGTTCCTCCAATCACCTTCTCCAGTTCCTCCATTGTGTTGGTCATCTTGTTAAGTTCATAGAAAAGGGAAGTTACTGTAAATTGTTTCTCACCTTCTTTGCCCACTAGTTTGTCCTGAATTGACGAAAGTCAATCTGCTTCAGCACTGGGCCCTGGTGTCTCGAGGTTCTGATGTTTTTGTCATAGTCCATCACCGATTCTTTAACCTTTGTTTTAGGAGGCATCCACAACAGGCACTGGGTATTGATCGTGGGCACTGGTTATTGATTGTGTATTGCTCAAAGAAAGCTGTTAAGTTTGTAAATTGTTTGGCTTTTGCTGTCTGGGGAAGGGAGCTAATTTTACTCACATTGTCATTGACAGGGGGCAGAACCAAGTTATATGATCACACACTGAATTTTTCCAACACTTATGTATAAGTTTGTCATTTGTGCAGGTTTTGGCCCCAGATTTGAAACACAGCCCTTGTGTCACCCAGCCTCATGAACAAGACAGGTGTCATTTTTCAGATCTCTTCCGAAACACGTTTTCACAGTTGCACCACAAAATACCTTTCAGATAGGATTTTTAAAAAATTCCACCTGTCTTGATTATAACATGAGGCAGTCATAAAAAGACTATGTTGGAAATCTGGTGTCAAAATGTCGAAACCTACTGAAAATAAGATACTGCCTCTCAGCTAGACTGTACTGGGTACATATATTGTAAAAATGGGTAAAAACAGGCCCTCAGACTTCCAGTTCTTTTTTCCCCCATGCTGACCCCCAAATTCTCAATATAGACTTTTTATGACCTCATCTTATCAAGACAGGTGTAATTTTTTAAAATCCCGTCCAAAAGGTGATTTTTCAGAAGGACTGCAAAACATGTTTCTGAGGGAATTTGTAAACAATAATACCTGAAAGGGTGGGTGGTATTGGGATATACCGGACCTCCCAGGGGTGTAATGAGGCCCAACACAGCAGGCGGAGAGCCCTATAGCCTCTGGGAAGGTCCGGTATTGCCTATACCACCAACTCTGGAGGGTATTATGGCGCTTAGAAAATGGGCTACCTGTGGCATTTTTATGTGGGATTTATTTAACAATAAAAAAAATAGAGTAAAAATGTAGTTGAAGTCTTTGTGTTGTAAAGTAGTCCCTCTGTGTCTGTGCTGTTCTATCTCCTGTTGCCCCCCCCAACAAAGCCATTCTCTTCTACTCCTCCCCCCCACACCACATTCAGAACAAGACATCGCATTTCTTGTAGTTATTAAAACAGAAAAAAGAAGCAGTTTTCTGTCCTTCTTGCCAGAGTCCTTTTTTTTTGTGCTTGGAAGTTGTGCTCTTGTATAACCCTGCCAGGCACAAGCAGGAAGTGTAGAGCTAGAGCGAGCAGTATGATGTGGCGGGGCAGCTGCTTTTTTTTTTTTTTTAAATATTAAGTCACCCGTGTTGCACTGTATAATTTGAAATGTGCTGATTACCACTATACCTGCACAGGCAGGGGCAATGTTGATCTTACTTTGCGGAAAGCAGAATACTGAACATGATTTTTTTTTTTTTACTATTTTAAAGTAAAATGAGCAAGTGTGTGTGTGAAGAGGAATGCTGGGGTAACCCTGTTCAATGGTGGGCTATCACAGACTCACTCTTTGTTGTTGGGAGGTGCTACAGATGAGCAGCTGCATTTTCGGGAGTGAGTGGGCAGGCAGCTGAAGGAGGGAGAAGCAAGAGCATGGTCGGGTGTCTGAGAGTCAGACAAGAGGGTATAGTAAGGAAGCCAGGAATTAGCCCAGCGGGGGTTGATCTGTAGTTCTATTAAGCAGTTGGCACTGAACTAGGGAGCGTTGGGGGGACAGTATCTCTTGCTAAGTGAGAGAAAATAAATGGCAGCAATTTGAAATTCAAATGAGGTACTTTTAGCCAATTAGGGAGCAGGGTGGGCACTAGGATACTTCAGTGGGTGAAGGGGCACTACAGGCTGGTACTTATTTCCCGGGCATCTACTGAAAGTTAATGTACCCCCGGCAAGGGTACTAGCCAATCAGATGCCAGGAAATAAAAAGCCAATTTTCTAAGAAAATTACACCTGTCATGTTCTTGAGGTGGGGTACCAAAATGGCTATGCTGAATATCTGGGGGGCATAATCTGCACAAATGTCAAAGTTATGAGTAAACATTCAAAAACATCAACTTTTTTTCCTTTGTTTTTTAGACTTTTTGACCACAAATGTTCAACATAGTTTTTTTATGACCCCATCTTATGATAAAGAAAGGTTGAATTTTTAAAACCTGCCTGAAATGTGATTTTGCTGTGTGATAGTGAAAACATGTTTTGAAGGGGACTTGAAAAATGACACCTGTCGTATTCATGAGGTGGGGTACCAAAAGGTTTATATTGAAAATGTTGGGGTGAAAATCTGCAAAAATCACAAAGTGATGAGTAAACATTGAAAAAATTAATGTTTCTTCATAACTTTATTGTTTTTGGACATTTTAATCCCACATTTTCAACACTGCCTTTTTAAGAATTCATCTTTTGATCAAGACAGCTGAATTGTTTTGAATCCTGTCTAAAATGTGATTTTGTAGAGCCACTGCAAAAACACATTTTGGAGGGGACTTGAAACATTTTACCTATCTAATTCATGACAGAGTGAAAAAAACAAGAAGGAAATCTGGGGCAAAAATATTGTAAAATGACAATGTTATGAGTAAAACCTGCAAACGCACTGACAAGTTATTTACAGTACCAAACTTGCCTTGTTTTCAGTCAGTTTGTGTTGGAAGCTGCAGGCAGTTCAAGAGGCAGCACTGGACCGACCCACCAGAAAGGTAAGTGAGAGGTGGGGGAGGTGTGTGCTGAAAGGCTTGTCAATGTATGTGTGTGTGTGGGAAGGGGGGTGATAAAGAAGCCAGATGGATCTTTTTTCTTTTATTTTTTACAGGTTTCCAAAAAAAGGAAAAAATACTGCCTGGTTGGGTCACTGCTGCCTTTCAAGTGTACTGATTGGGAGAAGCTACCACAGGTAAATCTGAATGGTGTGACCGCATCTGGCCCGACGTGTTGAGGGGTAATACAATCTGCTGAATCCATTTTGGAACTGGTGATAGTGTGAGAGCATCAGGGCCTGAAATTCTAGCAATGCAGTGAGGGAGCGCCGCCTGCCATTCAACCTCCATGTTTGGATTTGAGCTGCTGGTATCTGCTGGAGCGAGAGCTTGCAGATTCTGGCTGTCTACTATTGTTCAATGGTTTGTTTTTCATCTCTCCTCATGCCATCGATTCCATGGACTGGTTAGGACTTGTGGATTAATACTGTTCCAAACTTGGGAGTGCCACGTATTAAAGATGAACTGATCTGAGCAGGGGAATCAGACTGACATTCTGCATGATTAACTGGGCTACAGGCTGATTCACCAATTGCTGGGTCAAGCAGGATAGGGGCTCACAGAGGGAGGGAGCATTTTTTTTTAAATAGCCGGGTTGCGGGGGGCATCAGTAATGCTACATATTGACAGTCAGAAGCAGCTGGGAGGGGCAGCCTAGAAGTACAGTAAGCCACAGGTTCTCAAGAGAGCTGCTGTTGCTGACCAATCTGTCACATACTATGCTCCTGCTCACTGATCCATGTCTCATGAACTCTCCTACTTGCAGCCACTACAAAGTTACCAAAGATTACAGACAGCTGCAAGGAGCAATAGCAAGGCACTGTACCCACTCACTGACAGCCATAAAAAGACTTAGCCAAGTCACACAATGTAGTTCAATGGGAGAGCTGCAAAACACTTCCTGAGTTTGACTGCAACAGGAACTGGTCTGCGTTAACAATAATTAAGAGAATGTATGTTATGTCCCCTCTTACCTCACATCTTTGCTTGTTACAAGCAGGTGAGACTCCGTCATCTTGAAGATGTTATGAATGGCACGAGCTGCCAGGACTTGTCGCATTGCTTCATAGATGACTTCTTTGGAATGGTCTGACTTAACAGCCATGGATCCTAGAAATCGGACTAAAAACATCTGGTTCAATAGGGAGTCTGCAAGAAAAATAAAAAATAATCAGTAGCAGTCATTGCCATCGTAGGATCATCTAACAGTTACGTACATTGCTTATCATGACTCTAGATTTAATACTGTAGATAGGGGTCAGGTGACCTCTGGGTTTATATGAAAAGGGCTGGCTAAGTTTTGGGGAGTCAGCCCGCTACTGGACAGCTCAAGGAAAAGATGCTGTTTTTTTTGCTATGCTGTGTATGAAGTGCTATGAGGTTTAATATTCTGTAACTGTTACTAGTGATATTGTGAAGTTGGGACCCTTCACAAAGTAGTCCCGACTTCATAAAGTGTAATTTTACATAGTGTCAAACTTCACCTGGCAAAACTGTATGAAGTGGCACTTCATCCGCAAAAAACTACACACAGTGTTCCATGTTTTTTTTTTTTTAATCAACGTAAAAAAAAATCCTGCTCCCCACCCACTCTGTTTAGTTTAGACTTTTGTCACTAGGTGGCGCCGCTGCATTTGAAGTAATGTTTGCTTTGCTTGGTCTCCTAAGCACCCCCCCCACAAACACACACTTAAGGGTTTGCTTCACTTGGTCTCCAGCCTCTGTTTTGTCCATTCAAGGAGGTTTCAGCAAAACACGGCATGGAATCCATGCTTAAGAACAGCAGGTAGTGAGGATCAGGACAGTATGTGAGACTGGGATGGTTTGCTTTTAGGGTTGCACACTCCTTTGTTTGAAGCCACATGCATGCATTCCTTGTTGTTTTACATCGGGTTCAGATGTCAGTGTGCATACCGTGAAGCCACTTGGAGCAGCGTTTGGAAATTAGAATTTCAGGGTTGTTAGATGAAGTAGGGAAAGAGACGGATTTTGAAATTTCATGCCATTTTTATTTTTTATACTGGAGAGCAAGATGAGCTACACAGCCTTTTTTCACAAGTAACAGGTTGTACAGAAAAGAACAGGGTACAGAGCAGACAACATCACAATAAATACAGGGTACAGTAATAGAATTAACAGGTGGATAAAAGGTACAGTTTTAAGACACTGTGCAGGAAGGTTGTGACCTAAACATAACAGTACAGGGCAGACAGCCTCACAATGAATACAGAGTACAATACAAAAAAAAAAATTAACGAGTGGATAAAATGCAGGTTTAGGAAGTAGAGAAACAGCTACAGTGCAAACTGCTGTCTGCCCCGTGTGGGCTCCCCGGCGGCACCAACCATTACCTCTGGTCGGCCGCAAGCTAACCACTGCACCAGAGTCTCCCACCTGCTTCCCACTACAGCTGCGGCAGGCCCAGCCCCGAGTTGGCACAACGGACCAAACTGCGGCATCGAGCAGCAGCCCAGCTGCAGAACTAGCAGCTCCCCTTCATACTCCTGAATGATAGCTATTCAGAGTGGCGGCACCAGTTGCCTGCCCCAAGCGGGCTCCTCAGCGACACCAACCATTACCTCTGGTCAGCCACAAGCTAACCACTGCACCAGAGCCTCCCACCTGCTTCCCGCTACAGCTGCAGCAGCCCCAGCCCTAAGTTGGTGCAATGGACCGAACTGTGGCACCGAACAGTGGCCCAGCCATAAAACCGGCAGCTCCCCTTCATCCTCCTGACTGCCAGCTATTCAGAGCAGCGGCACCAGCTGTCTGCCCCAAGCGGGCTCCCCGGTGGCACCAACCATTACCTCTGGTCGGCCGCAAGCTAACCACTGCACCGGAGCCTCCTGCCTGCTTCCCGCTACAGCTGAGGCAGCCCCAGCCCTGAGTTGGTGCAACAAACTGAACAGTGGCCCAGCTGCAGAACCGACAGCTCCCCTTCATCCTCCCAACTGCCAGCTATTCAGAGTTGCAGCACCAGGTACGCCCAACATACGGAGCTTCTGTCGGTTCCCAGGTCGCGCCTGTGATTGGTCTGTTCACACTGCAGCAGGCCTCCCACTGGCTGCTACAGTTCTCTCTCTCTCTCTCTGGACTGTATTTTAACTTTTGGCACCGGCTGAGATTCTTCTCTGGCATTCCTTACTTGAAAATTTACTTAGTCTTTACATGTGCTAGAATGTAAATTGCTGAGTTTGCTAGCCTTGTATTTTTAAAGCAGATCTTACTGTCTAGTTGATTTGATTTATTTATTTAAGCAGCTGAAAAGCTATATTTGTTAAGCAGGACTTAAGGAGTTGTTGAATTGCCATCCGAACTGTGTTTTTGTTAAAGTACTGTTTTAATTCAGGGCATACTCATTCTCCTGCCTGTGCTTTCCTACCTGACTTCATACCATTGCATCCTCTGCCTTCTAACATACTAACATACTAAAATGCCACCAGAATAGGCCTAACGGTCTTTCATGTCTGCTCGTTTGGTCAGCCCCCACCCTGGGTGCTGACCTTGCTGTCCCCCTCGCCTTCTCTGGCTTCTCCCTTCCCGGTTCCGGATATTCTTGCTGCATTGGATTTTGCTTCCAGAACCCTTCCCCTGTACCTGTCCCACCCCCTCTTGAACCCCTCCACTGTCTCTGCCTCCACCAGCCCCCTAGGCAGTGCATTCCATGGCTCCACCACCCTCTCAGTGAAGTAGCACCTCCTCCTTTCTCCCCTGAATCTTCCCCCCTCCAGCTTCCACCCATGCCCTCTAGTGGCCCCCTCCTCCTTCCTTCGAAGCACCCTGACTGTTCCTCTCCTATTTACCCTCTTCATGTGCCTGAGACCTCTATCATGTCCCCCGGTCCCTCCTCTCTTCCAATGTGTACATGTTTAGCTCTTGAGCCTCTCCTCATAGGTCCTGTCCCCAAGCCCCAAATCATTTGGTTGCCCTCCTCTGGACCCTCTCCAGGAGGTTAATGTCCTCTTTAAGTATGGCCTCAAAACTGCATAAAGTATTACTCCAGGTGCGGCCTCACCAAGCAGTTATACAGAGGGAGTATCACTTCCCTCCTTCTGGAGGTGATCCCCCTAGCGATGCATCCCAGCATCCTGATGGCCTTGGTTGCTGCCCTCCTACAAGTCTCAGAGTTGTTCATCTTGACATCCACCACCACCCCCAGGTCCCTCTCAGCCATTGAGACTTGTAGTATTCCCCCCCCCCCAGGGTGTACACTTGGCCTGGGTTTCTGGCCCCCAGGTGGAGTACCTTGCATTTCCCTGCATTGAACCTCAGCTTCCACTTTCTAGACCATCTTTCCAGAGCCTCCAGGTCCCCCTGCAGGGCCACCCTCCCCTCTTCCCCATCCACCACCACCCCCAGTTTTGAGTCATCTGCAAAGAGACTCATCCCACTCCTGATTCCTGTCCTTATGTCAGATACGTAGGCGTTGAACAGAAGGGGCCCAAGGACTGATCCCTGTGGGACCCCACTAATGACCCTCCTTGGGATGAGACTATCCCACAACCGACCCTCTGGGTCCGGTCCTGGAGCCAATTGCCTATCCATCTGATCATCTGGTTTCCACCCCATTTCTCCTAGCTTATCCAACAGGCCCACGTGAGGCACAGAGTCAAATGCCTTGCTGAGTCTAGAAAGAGGACATCCACTGGTCTACCCAGGTCCAAGGCACTTGTCACCCAGTCATAGAACTCCACCAGGTTTGTCTGACCACGATTTCCCGGGATGAATCCATGCTGTCTATCGTCCAGGCACCCTGACTTATCCAGGTCCCCCCAGCCTCTCCTTGACAATGCCCTCCATCACCTTGCCCACCACCGGAGTCAGGCTGACAGGCCTGTGGTTCCCTGCCACCTCCCTTGATCCCCCCTTGTGGATAGGCACTACATCGCGCCCACCTTCCAGTCTTGGGGCACCACCCTGTCCTCAGAGATGGTGAAAGCTCCTTGAGTTTCACCAGGACATCTGCAAGTTCCTTCAGCACTCTAGGATGTAATTTATCCGGCCCGGTGCTTTCTCCGTCTTAAGGGCTGAGGGCTTCCTCACTCTCTCTGCTGTGATTTCCACTTCTGGTACCTCTTCTCCCTGCTTAGCCCTCCCCCACCTGCCAGTGATGCCTCCCCTCTCCCCAGACCTGCCATCGGTGGGGTCCCCCTCCTCATTATCTCTGTCTCCTCCATGTGATGCAGCACCCCATTTTCCTGGTGAAAACTGAGGTGAAGTACTCATTTAGTACCTCAGCCTGCTCCCCGGGTCTTGTGCCCATCTCTCCCCTGATTTAATCCTGCTAATCTGCCCTTCACCTTCAGTCTTTCCCCAATGTATCTAAAGAACCCTATTTCCTCTCCTAATTTCCCTGGCCAGGTTCTGCTCCTTCCTTGCCTTAGGCGCCCTCACCACTCTAGTGGCCCTTCTAGCCATCAGCTCGTACTCCCCTCGATCCCTTTCACTCCTTGAGCACTTGAATTTCTTATAGGCTGCTTTCTTTCCCCGCACCACCTCCTGGGCACCACCTCCTGGACCTCCCTGGTCCACCAACAGGGTTTTTGGGCCCTACCGCATTTTCGTCTTACTCTTGCACAGGTGCTGGTAGCATCCTGCACCCCTCTCCTGATGATTTCCACCTCTATCACGCCCATGTCTGACCAATCCCATCCAAATGCTCCTTAAGGATCCTTCCCATTTCCTTAAAATCGCCCCCCTAATCCGGTTACTTCCGTCTTTGTGCAGCCTTCTCCCTCCTAGGTCCAGGCAGAACCAGACCGTGGCATGGTCACTCCCGCCAATGGGTCCCTTACCTCCAGGCCCCCAATCTGGTCACTGTCTGCCAGGACCACATCCAGTACCCGTGCCTCCCTGGTCGGTTCCCTCACCTGCTGAGTTAGGAACGTGTCTTGAAAGACATCCAACAACTTCTGTTCCCTGGTCACAGAGGATGTCATAGTCTCCCAGTCTGTTCCTGGCATGTTTAAGTCCCCTAACATCACCACCGTTCCTCTGCCCAGTCTGCAGTGTCTCCTAACATCTGCCACCAGACTGTCCTCCAGCTCCTCCGTCAGGGCAGGGGGTCTATACACCACTCCTATTTTTACTCTCTTGCCCCCCCTTGTTATCAAGGTGACCCAAATCGCCTCCACGGTTCCCTCCGCCTCCTCTACTCCCCCTATGCCAATGCAGTCTTTGACTATCATTGCTACCCCTCCTCCCCTTCCCTCCCCCCTGTCCCTCCTGAACATAGTGTAACCCTCCAGGTTCAGGTCCCAGTCATGTCTTGCAGTGGCCCAAGTCTCAGTGACCGCTGCCACATCCACTCCCTCAGTTAACATCGCCTGGAGCTCAGGCATTTTATGCCCAAGCTCCTGGCATTTAGCAGGACTACCTTCCACCCTTTCCTATAGTTCCATTTCCCTGCTCGTGTTCCCATGGGATTCTGTTTTCTTCTGGTCTGCACTTTGCCAGTTGGCCTTTTAATGCAATCCTCCTGGTCCCCAGGGGGGTTGAGACAGAGTCCCTCCTTTATCGGCACCCCCTTGACAGCCTTTTCTCCCATCCCACCCCCCGTTCACAAGTTTAAACCCCACTTTTCACCAATGAATCCTCTATTTTCAACTTAAGGATTCCCCTTCCCTCCAAATTGAGATGTAGTCTATCTCTAGCATACAGCTCCTTATCCTCCCAGGTCTCCCCAATCCCCCATCAACCCCATACCCTCTGGCCTCCACCACTCCCTGAGCCACTGGTTTATCTCCCTAATTTTCCTTTTGTGTTCCCCACTAGCCCTTGGCACTGGCAGGATTTCTGAAGGAAACTGTGCATCCTATGTCATGACAGACCCTGGCGGCTCCTGAATCTTGCCTGTATCTCTAGGCTCGCTATTTCCTCAATGTCATTTGTACCCAGGTGGACCAGTATGTCTGGGGAACCTCCACAATCCTTGCCAGCTGATATACTCGGTGCTTAGCCCTGTGCAACTGTTAGTCCAGGGAAGCATCTTGTTCTAACTGGCCAGGCTTCTCCCTCCCTATCCCATTTGATACCCTGATCATAGAATCCCCAGCAGGAGCACTCTGACCACTCCTTTTCCTCCATTCCCCCCTTCCATGTCCCTCATCCTTTCTACTGGCCCCTCCACCCAGCTGGCTCCTTGTTCTCCCCTATCTGGGTGCCACATGCCACCCCTCCTTATTTACCATGGCCACCCCTCCTCCAATCCTATGCCTCTCCTCCTCCTGAGTATCCTTCTGTACCTTAAATCTCCCCTCACTGCTCGCAACTGGTCCTTCTCCCCATCTGCTAAACTAGCCTGGCTCATCCTCCCTTCCTTCCTGTCTCCATTTAGTTCCTCCTTGCTCGTTGTGCTCCCCTGGCCTAAACCCTCAGCTCCCTTTACTGAATCCTCCTTGTATTCTGGTCCTTCTTTACCTTTCCTCCCAACTGGTCCTTCTCCTTGCGCTTTCCTCCCTCTTCCCCCTGCCCATCCTGCTCTGATTCACTGCTCCCCCATTCTCCTGCATTCCAGGTCCCCCCCTGTTCTTCCTGCTATCTGGCCCCTGCCTCCTGCCTCCCACTCCCACTCCCTTTCCGTCTCTAACCACCTCTGTCGTGGCTACATCATCACCCCTCATCCTTGAGCAGAAGAAGAAGTTGAAGTGGTTACTGAGTGTAAGGTCTGATCCACCTCCCGCTTTGCTTCCTTCTGTCCAGCACTGGCCATCTGCCTACTTCCCTGAGAATGTTGTCCCTCCGTCCCCCCTTTGTGAGGTCCCCAGTTACCTGCCTGCTTCCTTGGTAGTGTCCTTTTGGACCCCTCTGCCAGGGTCCTATGTGACCCTGGTATTCTCCTGCACTCCTTTCCTATACCCCACCCCCAGTGCTTGGTGCAACCCTGTGGAGATTTCAGCCCCTTCCCCAACCATACCACCCCCTTCCCCCAGCTTTCTCTCATCCCGCAACCTCCTCCCTAAGCTGTGCTAGCTGGTAGCACACTGACGCTACCCTAAAACTTCAAGCCCAGTCCAGTATCATGGCTGCTCCACACCCTGTGCACCCCACCACCCTCCCAAAGATGCCGGCCCTAATGATGTGTGGTTCCATCCCTTCCAAATAGGTTTCCTTGGGTGAGCCACCAGGTTCCCCCTAGTCCAAGATACCCCTACTGCCTAATCAGGTCACCGACTAATCTTAGAGACAGTCCCACTGTACACCAGTAACTCTGTTACTAGGTGCAGTACAACACATTAAACTTACAAGGGAAATTAACAACTCCCTAAGCTCCTCTCTCCCAGCCTTTAAATCCAACCCCAAGTGGCTAGAACTACATGAGCTGCACCAGCAGCCTTTTCTTCCAATTGCAGGGCAGGTGTTCCCCTATAAATTTGCAGACTTCTGGGGAGGGAGGGTCTTGTGGAGACACCTGACAGAGAGAGTGTATCAGCCCTGTGTCCCGCAACCCTGCGGCTAAAGAACCAGGCCCAAGCAAATCCCACCAAATAGGTTTTAAATCAGAATAAATAGGCTCTACCAGCGCAGCTTGTTACACAGTGAAACATCCACAAAAGAGCCCCACTTACAGCCACCAAATCAGTTTACAAACATCCAGCATCCCCAAAACAATATCCTGCTAGCCCTTAGAAGTAAGAAAGAAAGAACTAACCTACCAAGTAAAATCCACAAGAACCTCTGTGAAACAACAGCAGCAGCTACTGTCCTGGAACACAACTGATCCTGTCCTTCCAGTTCTTTCTTTCTCCATCTCAATCCATCCACTGCCTTCTCTCTCTAACCCCCTCCCCCAACTGCTCTCTCTGTCTCTTGAACCATCCCAGATGCCACTGATTCTGGCATCCCTCCCTCCCTGTAACATTCCCCACTTTCCTCTGCTATGCCCCTTGTTAGCACCTACTCTCTGAAAGCTGTTTTCAGCTACTTACTGGGCCCATCTATTGTCTTCTTGCTTGCCCGCCCTGTTTCTGCACCCCTTTGATCCTGGCCTACATTTAATTTCCTGTCTCTCCCCTCTCTTCCAGCAGTCTGCCCTAAGTGGGCTCCCCAGCAGCACCGACCATTACCTCTGGTCGGCCGCAAGCTAACCACTGCACCACAGCCTCCCGCTTGCTTCCTGCTACAGCTGAGGCAGCCCCAGCCCTGACTAAGTGCAACGGACTGAACTGCGGCCCAGCTGCAGAACCAGCAGTTCCCCTTTATCCTCCCGAATGCCAGCTATTCAGAGTGGCGGCAGCAGGTACACCCTACATACGGAGCTTCTGTTGGCTCCCAAGTCGCACCTGTGATTGGTCTGCTCACACTGCAGCAGGCCTCCCATTGGCTGCTACAGCTCTCTCTCTCTCTCTCTCTCTCTGAACTGTATTTTTACTTTTGGCGCCGGCTGAGATTCTTCTCTGGCGCTCCTTACTTGAAAATTTGTCCCACACCTCCCACCCCCACCACGACCTTTATTAAATACTCCTGCTCCAGCAATTATCCCCACCCATTATCTGCACTTGTTGAATTCTTAATTTTGTTCTCTTAAAGGGGATATTTTCCCCTTTTTTCACTTTCTGTTGTTATGACAGAACAGGAGCGCCTCTCCACCTTCCAAGCCTACTCTCCTACTGGCAGACGAGTACTGCTGCCTGTGCTTTTACACACTGGGTAAAAAACTGCCACTCTACCGCTGCAACTGGTTCTGCATCCTCTCCCCCCAAGTCAAAAAAAAAAATAATTAACTTATAAGATATGTCATAACCACTGATTAAGTGGTCAACCATAAACCACTGCACATAGTATTGGCATACGCATACAAGTGCTCCTACTGCCTGGGTAGTATGGCATCTGGTTTAGCCACACTCTGGTATAGCAGTATAGCTCTGCTAGTATCAGCAGCTGTGTTTCCTTAAGGTGTCCGGCAACCCCTCACAATGGAGAGACACCTTAAGCTCATCCTCGTGCTGTTAATTGCAGTCTACCTCAGGCTCTATCTGTAAGTGTTTCCATAGTTCCTAGCAGTCCTGCTGACAGTTCACTCCTTATCCTTACCACATTCTGCCACGAACCTAGTTCCTCCCCTCCCTATTTTAACTAAGTCCACTAGTCAGCTGCCATATTGGCCCTCGGCACCCATGGCACCACTTTCTCCCATATTACTCTCCTCTCGCCGTTTAAGCAGAAGATAAAGACTTCATTAGGGGCCCCTATGCAGCCTAAGACCGTCACCCAAGTGTGTTAAACGGTCACTGAGGGCTGAAATGCAAAGAATTGTATATTCCGATGGAGGCTTGACTAAGAATGACTAAATATGCCACCTCAACTTCTGTATCCATGGAGGTTGTATATACCACAATAATGTTGTGTGATGCATATATGTTCTTACAAGAACGCTTGGAATGTACACCTTGCGCCAACCACTTTTCTGTAAATTTGTTTGTATCTCTTTGCGCATTTTGTATTTTGTATCTTCAATCTATGTATGTATAACTGTCTTTGACAACAGCAGGTCCATCTTGTAAATTAGCTTGCTCAATGATGATCGCCTGGATAAATAAAGATTTGATTAATTGATTGATTGATTCCCCTACTGCCCCCAACGGGTAATTTCATGGCTTGAGTTGGTCACTTTAAGGGGAATGATTGCTGATCTCTCCTGGACACAAGCCTTCAAAATTCCCCTGAAAAAATTGAAAAAAGGAGGGCTCCCCTTCCATCCCCATAGTCAGTTTAATATATAGCTGGTACCCAGGAGTGAGCACCTTGGACCCACAAGCTTTCCAGGATGAAGTCCAATCACTCGTCCAGGGTACAATGGTCATGCCTTCTAAGGAAGCTGATCCTCTTGCTTCTAATGCTAATCTGGCAGTGTGCACCCTAACCCTGGTCCCCCCAACTCTGGAACTTCTTTGAGGTTAGGATAACTCAAGATCATCTCACTTAACATAGGAAGCCTCCCTCCCCAAATTCACGTGATTCCAGGCTTGGGTTGAACTGCACAAACCTGACATCATTGCTCTCATGGAGACCTGGCTCTCCCCCAGAATCAAAGACACTTCAATTTCCCTTGAGGGATACACTTCCTTCAGGCAGGACAGGTTGTCCAAAAGGGGGGGTGGCTTCTTAGTCTACCTCAGAAGCGATTTAAAAGCCCAGGCACTGCCCTGCAATCTGGACACTAAGGAAGCTCAAAATTCTTAATCTGAAGCTGTCTATAGGCCTACAAAACAAAGTCCTCCTGCTCACCATGGTATACATACACCCTGGCCAACAAACCGCTGGCCTCAAGCAGTTCATCAACAATCAACAACAGCGGAGGAAAAGCTGGGAGCAGGTTATCGTCGGTGACTTTAACATACTCTAATATAGACCAGATAACTGGCCTCTACCTCACCCAGCTGGTCAATCACCCTACTAGGCAAAACTACTGAACCAACACAAGCACCCTTATTGATTGGCTCCTTTCCTCCCACCCAGAACACATCTCTGAGGTATCTGTACGGCCTGATAGCCTCAGTGACCTTTCCCCGGTTATGTGCACTTGGACTATTAAGTTCACTAAGTGCCCACCAATGGTCTCCAGAAACCGCACCCTGAGAACTGGACTTCTGGATACCTTCAAGCTATTCCTGAATCAAACTGACTGGTTTCTGCCCAACAGAGCTAAGGACGGCAGTCAAGCTTTGGATTACTTCCTCATGACCTTCACATGGGCCTGCGACATCTTTGCCCCCTTTCAAAACCAAAAAAGTAAAAGGGAACACTAACCCATGGGTATCAGGATCCCTGACTGAGTTCATGCATCATAGGGAGAACCTGTGGCACAAGGCCAGGGTGTCTGGAAAGCAGGCTGACCTCGCGTACAAGGCAGCCAGAAACAACTGCACTAGGCTCATTCGCCTAGCCAAAGTCAATTATTATAAGGATCTTCTTAACAAACACTGGGGTTCCGGAAAAGAATTCTGGAACTCCATAAAAGCACTAACTGGTAGGGCTCCCAGGGCACCACCCGACCTGATAACAACTGCATCAGGGACACTACAGGAACCCCTAGACATTAAAAATGCATTCAATGCTGCCTTTCTGGACCTCACCGGTGTGTTACCAAGTGATTACCTCACACCTCCAGCAGTCCAGACCCCCAGCCAGCATAACCCACCTTCAACTAGCAATGAAACATCGCCCTTCTATTTCAGACAGATCACAAGATCTGAAATCATCAAATACGCCAAGCAGGTCCTCGGTAAGACCAGGATGGGGCACGACCAAGTCGATATGAAGCTGGCCGCCGTAACCCTGGACGAGTTAGACACTCCACTCACCAAGGTGTTTAACGCTTCCCTAAGATCCAGTGTGTTCCCTGACAGCTGGCTCTTGTCACCCGTTTTCAAAGCTTGTGACAGAACAAACACATGTAACTACAAACCTATATCCATACTGCCCCCCCCCCAAAGGCTCTGGAAAGGGCAGTCTCCGACCAACTCACTGAATACTTGGATAAGTACAACCTCCTCAGTCCACAGCAACATGGTTTCCAGAAAAAATACTCTACCCTCGCCACTCTGGTCGACTACACCTCCCAGCTTTATGACGCCTTGGTTAAGGGGTTGGCTGTGGGGTCTATATTTACAGACCTCACCAAGGCATTCAATAGCATTAATCATCACCTCCTCCTTAGCAGCTTGCTGTCAATTGGCCTATCCCCAGACACTGTGGGCTGGTTTGAAAGCTACCGCTCCCATAGAACACAGTGTATCAAGACAGATGGTATACTCTCAGAATCCAAAGATGTGAGCCTAGGCGTCCCACAAGGATCCATCCTTGGCCCACTCCTCTTCAGCCTCTTCACAAACACCCTTCCCTCTGTCTGCCCGGCACACATCGTACTATATGCTGACGATGCCATCATTTCTGCAGCTGGTAGGGATCATTCCACTATCACTACTGGGCTGCAGGTCAGCTTCCTTAAGCTTAAATCTTGGTTTACTCAACACAAACTCCTGCTCAACCATAAAAAACCTAAATGCATGTTATTTGCTGCTCCTCACAACAAAAAGAAGTTCGGCCCCTTGCAAATACGGACACATAAGGGAGATACCTTGGAGCAAGCTTACACATTTAAGTAGCTAGGCGTGCACCTTGACGACTCACTCAACTTCTCCTACCATGTTGACTACGTTGTCAAGAATGCCAACATGAAACTGGGTGTTCTTTACTGTCACAGGCACTCAATGATGCCTGCTGCCCTGAAACCCGCCACGAGCAGCTCAGTCCTATCCTCCATCGACTACGGCCTACCTACATATGGGGCTGGCTCTGACACTGCACTCAAAAGAATAGGAACTCTCCTTAATAAGGCCTGTCATCTGACTCTAGGAGCTGACCTCTCGACACACACGTGACCTTTATGAGCAGACTGGGTGGCTCCTGCTCCAACTCACAGCTCAATACCAAACCTGCATGCTGGCAAAAAAATCAATGCTAGGACAGATACCTGAGTCCACGAGCAGACTATTTAAGAAGGCACAACCCTCTAAACAAACTAGAAGTGCGGCTAAAGGGGGCCTCCAGGTGCCATTTAAACATACAAAACTGGCCCAGAAATCCCTTTCCTCCCAGGGTCCCAGATGGTACACTGAGCTGCCTACTGCCCTCGCTGAATGTGCCAAGCTCAGCCACTTCACAAAAGGGCTCTGTTTCCACTTACAATTGGTCAAGATCTGTAGATGCCCTACCTCATCACCATAATGTGCACCGCTGAATCCTAACACACCCTCTCCCACTCCAACCAACCCTTTCGTGGCAACCCCCCAACCTCCTCAGCTCCTCTTCCTCCCCCACCCTCAACCCCTCCCTCCCCTACTCTCCTACACATAGGTACTACCTCACACCCCTCCTCCCTCTCCCTCACCCCACCGCGTACCCTCCCCACCACCACGAGTGCACTCCTCCCCTGACTACTTTCCTCTTACTATGTCCCTCTGGCTGCATTTTACAGCATTATCTTTGCTACCAACTAATGACAAAGCCTACATCTGGCCGCTTCCTCCCCCAACTCCCCTAACTTCATATTCCCTCACTAAGGTCTATAACTGTCTTTACCTCTTTCCCTGTTTAAACAGGACCTTCGCCCCTTTCCCTGTTTAAACAGGACCTTTACCCCTTGACTGTACCCAGCACCTCCACGAACTTAGACTGCACACAAGTTGTGCTGCCAGTTGAAATGCATTATCTAATTGTTTTTGTAACTCCTGTCTATGTGTTATTGTACACCTGTGTCATTACTTGATGTGGTTATCTGGACTATGTGATATGCCAACTATTAATACTGTCTGTATTTGTTTGTTAGGTACTGTATTTTACTGACTTGGAACCTTTGAAAACAAGTCCTTGACTCAAAGGTAATAATCCCAAACTGAAATACATAAAATAAATAAATAGATTGTCTGACACATGTTGGTGAAGCCTGGAGCTGAAGGAAACAGCAGTTACATACTTACCGTAACAGTAGATCTTCAAGTGAACCTCTCATCAGGCCACACCTTTGAAACTACACCCACATCTGTGCTAGAACCACAGGAAAACTTTTGCAAGCCAAGGGCTGCCCATGCCGCCGCCATGCGCCAGTGTCTATATAAACATGGGCGGCCCCATCTCTCTTCAGTTCCCTGCTGGAGATTATACTCGGATGACCTCTCTGTGGGGGAACCAGGAGAGCGGATCAACTCCCAGCATACCAGGTGACTAAAGGAGCCGGAAAAGGCAGCTATGGATTGAAAATGCAAGAAATCCATTGCCCTAACCTTACTGGGGAAGAAGGGTGGGATGGCACTGCCCGAAGAAGCAGATTCTCTCAAAGATCTACTGTTACAGAAAGCAGGTAACTTTTCTGTCTTTTTCGAGAATATCTCTTTCATCAGGCCACACCTTTGGAATGAGTCCCATGCAGTACCAAAAAATACTAAGTCTGGGTGGATGTAACATATTTGTTCATGAGAGCAGGCCCTGTAACACAGCCAGGCCAAATGCTGCTCTTCTACGAGACATACAAGTCACAATGTCCAGACTGTAATGCTTAGTGAAGGTGTGGACAGTGCTTTAAGTGTCAGCTGCACAGATAGCAGCAACAGAAACATTGTGAAAACAAGCAACAGAAGTGGCCATGCCTCTTGTGGAATGACCACGAACCTCTCTAGGAAGTTCCTTACTGTATTTCGTACAACAGAACGTAATACAATGTGCCAGCCATTTGGACAGGCACTGTTCAGACACTGGAGTGCCCTCTTTTTCAGGGGTAAATGAAACAAAAAGCAGAGAGGATTTTCTGCAGCCCATGGTGCAACTGACATAATATCTGAGAATTCTATGAACCTGTATGGAGTAACGTTTCCCCTGGATTGGCATACTCCAGGAAGTACACTAGAAGGTGGATGGTTTAATTCAAAGTAAATTCAGGCATCACCTTTAGTAAGAATTTAAGATTGTTCCATAAAGACACCCTGTCTTTACAGAAACTCAGATAGGGAGGGCTCACACATTAGAGCCTGTAGCTTTGAAATCCTTTGAGCAGACATAATTACAACTAAAAATAATGCCTTCCACTGAAGAATGCATACGACACAGCTTGTGGCTGGCTCAAAAGGAGCCAAAGTAAGCTTTTTCCAAAACAAAATTCAGGTCCCAAGCTGGGACTGGATGTCTAATGGAAGGCTTTATGTGTAGCATACCTGTACCTCTCAGAGAAGTACAGGATACCTCTAACTGGGCAACTGTACATCCATCCACATGGGCATGGAAAGATGAAATAGCAGCTAGATACCCCTTGAGTGAGGAATACTAAAGACCAGAATCTGAAGAGGACAGCAAGTATTCTGGGCCAGCCAGTCAGTGCAGGGATGCTGGTGACCCATGTTTGGAAATGAGTTCGAAATCATTGGGGACGCCTGGGGTGGATCACATCCCAGAGATGCCTCCTCCTCTGGCGAGGGAGGACTCCACATTCCACTTCGAGACTGCCACCTGGGTGACCAGAGGTGGCAATGCGGCTGGAGAAGGACTTAGAGGGTGGATGTTGTGGATGTCAGAATGGGGATGTTTGCACAGTGTGCCAGCGCATGCTATGACGACCTTACACATGACATCCTGGGGGTACTTACAGGGAAAAGACCATGACCCCAGCAACTCTGTGACAGTGATTGCCCCAGTATATCCAGGGTCCCCCACCTCACTAGCATGTGGCCTGCCTGACAAGACCAGAATGTCCGGGGGCACCCCCACAGACCGTTACCCCAGCAACTCTGTGACAATGGTTGCCCCGGTACATCCAGGGTCCCCCACCTCACTAGTATGTGCCCTGCCTGACAAGACCAGAATGTCTAGGGGCACCCCCGCACCTCAACCACACCTCGGGGCAAAGCCAAGGCTCAATGTAGATAAATGGATGTGACTGGGAGGTAGGAAGGGATCAGGAAGTGTCTGGAGCTCCTGAGGACAGGTGGAGGGGTTGGAGAGCATGGGGGCATAAACAAAAAGTGAAAAAAAAAGATAGCATGTAATGCAGCACTGCATTGACTGGAGCGGTAAAGGGATCCAAATGTTTGGAAGCAGCCCACAATGTGAACTTCTTCCATTTCAAAGAATAGGTATGCCTGGTGGAGGGTTTTCTGGCAGCCACCAGAACATCAGTCACCTTAAGTGATACTCCAAATCATGCCATGGCAAATGAAGGGACTTCAAGTCCAGATGGACTAGAGACCCCTCGTCCTGTAACAACAGGCCCCTGCACAGTTTCCCATGTGGCAGTGCAGTAAACCACCATGCCATGTAAATTATAAATAGAATAAAGTATGGGGTAGTGAGTTTACACACACACCACCCTGTATTTTATTTTATTTAATTGCTGGGTTTCCCTTTTTCGGCACGGCAATTATATAAAATACCACCCGTTCCGGTGCGGCCACGCCCCAGTTTTGTTTTCCGCCACTCCCCACATCTATCCTGTCCATCATTTTTAAAATATTTAATGTTTTCTTTTAGCCCCTTGAGTTAGAAATCAGCTATTTTTTTTTTTAAACAACTTACTGCCAAGTTCTACCGGTGGTTGCCTTTCCAGGCAGACGGCGAGCAGTTGGGAAGCAATGAACTGCGGCTCATGTATGAACAAAGTAAGGGAAACCGTGCGCGTGTTTGCTGTAATGAACACTCCTTCATTACAGCAAATTACGCCACAGTTTCCCTATGGGAAAAAGGGGGGAAACCCAATAATTATAAAATATTAATACATGTTTTAAACAATTTTAAAATATCAATAATGCAGTATTATAGGGTTACGGTTGTGCCCCTATAGTTAAGGTTGAGTAGGCAGTTTAAAGGACAACTAAACATGCTATTTCCAACCACCAATGAATGCAAAATCTGAAAATATAGGGCTACAGACTAAACCCTTACCCATCATGCAGTGCACTTCGATTTATCCATAAAATGTATTTTAAGAGCATTTTGTGGTGTCTGAAAAATGTAAACAAAGCACCCAGCCTTTCAAAATCCCCGCTCCCAGCAGCAGTCTAAGATGGCTGCGACGTGCATATGAACATTCATTAATGCTCCAGTTAGGGTCAAAGTGACAAAAGTTGGGAAATGTGACATGAGGATTTCCAACCCTAACACCCCACCCCAAACCAGGCAGGAGAGCAGGTGTAGGTGTGCCGTGGGGCTTCTCAAGTCAAACGCTCATCCCATTCTCATAAAGTCTACACATCTAACCTTATTTATACATGGAATGGGGTGACTATTAGGCTTGAGAACACCAAGGCATACCCCACACCTGCTCTCCTGCCTGGTGTGGGGAAGCAGATGTTAGGGTTGGAAACCCTAATGCCACATTTCCCAACTGTTATCACTTTGACCCTAACCGGAGCATTAACAAACTTTTTTGCAACTTATTTAAAATATAAATAAATAAAAACTGTAGCCATTTAACTGATCTGTGTTGCCCAGACTTCAAATTTTCATTTAAAAACATTTCTAGCACTAAACATTTCTTAACCCATTTTAAGGAGAATTTATTTAAAAAAGGCTAACTTTTGAACTGTTAGGGCTAGAAACATTGTTTGTTTGCAATTAAACCTTGGAGCCATGTAGACATTGTTTTCTCTTGTCAGTATAGGTTGATACATATGGAGAAATATATTTCAATATACATTAATAATTTTTTTAACCATAACACTGATGTACTGCATAGATACTGACACTTTATCCTGTTCTTTGATTGTGTGCAATATAAAGTACAGTTATGTTTAAACTTACCGTAATAGTAGAGCTTCAAGGGGAACTCTTGCAGTAGGCAACACTGTTAGGACTAAGCCACCAGGCCCACATGGAAAATTTCTAGCTAGCAGTATATGACGGGGGACTGCCCTCTGACATCTGCACATCGAAGTCCGTTCTGGTATAAAAAGGGTGGTCCCCACACCCACCTTAGTTCCCCTTCACCAGAAACCCTGAAGCAAAGACCGATAGGAGAAAAAACGTAGGACTCCTGAGGCCTCGAAAGGCCGAGATGGAAAGAGAGCAGGGGGATGGAGGGAGGGGAAAATAAATGCCTACTGCAAGAGCTCCTCTTGAAGAGCTACTGTTACAGTAAGTTTGTACGTAACTGTACTATAATAATTGGGGAGCCTTTTCTCCCATAGGGAACCCCGGTTATAATTCGCCATTATAATCCGCAAACATGCACCAGGTTTTACTCGCTTCACAATGCGCACGCCTCTACTTTTCCCGGACTCACCGCTCTCTATTCCGCCACCACTAGCACTCGATAGTAAGTAAATAAATAAAAAAAGAACTGGCCAATCACTTCTCCTCAATCCTTCCACAGGTGCTCCTTATATATTTTGTTTTAAAAAGAAGGAAAAAAAGGGGGCATGTTTTAAGCAGCCATGGACCGTGGAGGGTGCTACATACCAACCAGATTGTGGCTGAACACCAATGTATTTTTATTTTATACAACTGCTGTGGCGAGAGAAACGCTCCCAGCAATTATATGAGTAAAATGTAGGGTGGTGTGTAAAACTCAATTTACGCGCACCCTGCGTGGATGCATTTCCATAAACCCCTTCAGACTTCAACCCCAGGGTTTATGTAGCATCCCTCAACTCGGGTGTGTGTAAAATCTCATTATACACACCACCCCATACATTATTCTATATATCTTACTTCAAGGGGGCTCTTGCAGTAGGGAACACTGTTAGGACAGAGTACCAAGCAGTACTGGAAGGAAAGATATCCAGGAGGAGGAGAGATTATACATCTTCAGCCAGAAGGCTGACCTCCAGAAGGAGGCTGGCATCAGGGAAAGGACACCCTGGCATATACAAATAAGAGTCTGCCCAAAGAAGGCCATAAAGGGATCAACCCCAGCGGGGAAGAGGAGACGAAAAGTCTGGACACATACATGTTCTCTTTCACCGAAGGAGTGCACGCCGTTTAAGTTTCCAAAGGAAGAACAGGTACCAGCAGCCAACTGGTCCTGGGTCAGATAAGATAGTCTGAATCCAAACCTTAACCAGGACTGGAAGGGGGGACTAGACAGGCGAAAGACTCCTTTGCCAGCCCCCGTGGAGAGCCTAAGGGAGGCAATCCCCAGAAACAGGGGAGCCCATAATGGAATCCCCCGGCAGGAAATGTAGAAAACCTCTAAGGAAGGCAAAGCCAGGGGTGGTCAGGGAGATACCTCACTGGCTCAGCACCGACATAAGGACTTAAATCTCTAAGCAGAGAGCGTTGATGAGACCATAGATCCCTGTCATCCCTTGGGATAAGAAGGGAAGGACCAGAAAAAAAGACTTGGTACCTGGTGCCCTAAAGAGAAGAGACACCAGAGTGGCCTGAGGAAGACTCCCCAAGACCACAGCAGTCAGAGGGAGAGGAGCGTAAAGGTGACCACCCCTGAGAAGGGGAGCACCTTCCAAGAGGGACATCAAAGACTGTCCCTGTCATGTCCAACAACCAACCAAAAGAGAAGAAAAAAGGGAGGTCTGGGAAATGGTAGGACCAAAAAATGCAGGCTAGCAACCTACACGATGGAAAAGGAGACCCACGCCTAGTGGCAATGTCTGACCACTGGATGGGGAAGAGAAACCCCATGGAAGCCCAGAAAAGCCTGGGCGAAGAGAAAAATACCCCTAGTAGGGAGAGCTATAGCCCCACTACTAATCCCTCCTCCCCCCTCCACACTTGGTGAATTGGAGCAGAAGGCCCTAACAAACTGGAACAGGAAGCCACATGGCTGCTCTGACAGAGTCCCACAGGAGAGGGAGGAGGGTCTGGCTGCCTGTCATGGAAAAGGGTATATCACCCTAGTAAAGAAAGCAGGGTAAACTGCAGAAACTCCTTGATAATCTTGCGACCTACCTCCCCCAGGTAAGTCGCCCTGCCCTCCTAGGGGACTCCAAAACCCACGCCCATCGTAAAGTGAATTGGGGTGCCCTCAGAAAAGTGTGTGGTTGGTGACCCCTAAAGCCCATACAAAAACCAACCCCTGAAAAGGAAATCTGGGGATACCACAGGAATGCAGAGAGGGAGAGAAACCATCCCAATCTCCAAAGGTAAAAGGTAATGAGGTGATGAGCCCTAAGTGAGGGGCTCTCCTGGAGGTATCAGTAGTGAGAACCCCTACCGGGGACCTAGGCCATGTCGAGGTTGTCCCTAACACCCATTGTCAGGGGAGGCCTGATGAAGGCCTAGAGCCTCAAAAGATGGACGTTCAGTTAGGAAGACCACCAAGGACAGCAAACCTGAGGAGGCCTTTCGTGGCATCCCCAAGGAGGCCCGCATGGGGAGAGACTGTTCCAACCGACGCTGAGGATCAGGCCATCCAAAACAAACTGAGGGACCTAAGGAGACCCTAGCTCTGGACAGAGAAAGAAAAGTGATCTAGATTTTGACCAGAAGCCAGATGCACCTTGAGTCTAAAAAGACCCTGGGGACAGCTGACCTACAGCTCCAATCTTTAAGGGCCCAGAAACAGAACCCTGTAAAGAACTTCTGTGCCCCAAACCATCTGAAGCTGGGAATTTACAGCAGTTCCCAGGATGGATCCCTGAGAATTCGGGGCTCGAGGAAATGAAGAACTGACGTTAAGACCTAACTTGTTACCCAAGGGGTAAGTGACTTTAGAATCTAACTTGCCACCCGAGGGGTAATACCACCAGCGCATGATCAAGGAGGGACTGAGGACACCGCCCCAGAGCAAACCGAGTCGGTTCCTGCAGCTAAGGGCAGGATCCACCGAGGATCTGCCAACTGCCAGCAGGAGAGGATCCAGGACAGTGTGAGTGGCCATCGAGGACAAAGCATGAGTCTCGGAAGCCCTAGAATAAGTCTTAGTTCTCCATTTAAAAGGAAGACCAGGAGGGTCCAAGCCTGATGTCTGGTGACACCGGGGGCATCCCATTTGGAAGGGGAGCCATTGGGAAGAGAAGACTGCAATAAAAAACAATGGGAGGGGAGAAAGCCTTCCCTGCAAATAGGTATCCCCCTCTCCTAGATTCCCTGATTCCTCTGTATACGGAGAGAAAGGGAGTAACATCTGAGTTTAGGAAGATGGGGCCGGCGCCAATGATGTGATGCCCTCTGCCCTATTGGCTTTAGTGGCTGAGGTAGCAGCCATTGAAGGGGCCCTGCACTTGCCCCTCATGTCTGGACATCAGTGATGTTGCCCTGAAAGACTGGCAGATTGCATGAGTGAACCACTCTGGTGCCCCTGAGATTCGGGTCGAAGGGGAACTCCGGAGTCCTGAAGGGAGAACAAAAGTGCCTGAATTTCTTCCCCAAACAAGACATGGCCTCAAAAAAGTACATCCAAGATGGAGGCCTGGACCGCTGAGGTAAAATCCATCAGACAAAGCCAAGCGTGATGTCTGAGGCAGATGGAGGAGGCTGTACTACAGGCGGTCACATCCACCGTATCATAGGAGGCCCATAAAGAGTAGAAATCCAACGCTATAGGCCAAGGCAAAAAGGTGTTCCAGCTGAGACTGGGTAGGGGAATCCAAAGTAGAATGGAGCAAGTCCCCAAGTTGCCCAAAAATGGACTGCTGATGCATGAGCATGTGGGATTAATAGTTTTGAGCCTGCAGGGCTAAGGTCGAGGAGGCAAAGGCCTTGTATCCCGTAGAGTCCAAGAATTTGGATTCCTGGTCCAAAGGACAATCCCGAAGGCCAGGGCATTTGCTAGCATCTGGTGATCCCTCGAACAGATGGGTCAGCCTTAGGATGGGAAGCAAAGTGAACTTTGCTGTCCGGGACTCGATACAGATGGTCAGCCTTCCTTGGAGTAGCAGAACCCAACACTGGCTGCTGCCAAACTGTGGAGGAGACATCACAGTATGGAACCACCAATGGTGGGATCACAACTGAGGCCACCTCAGGAAGGCGCAAATGTTGTGCTAGGCCCCGTCTTTGGGAGTCTTGGTCCTCCATGCGCCACCCCTGGGATGCCGGATGATTTTTATCATTTCCAGAAATTATGGATCCTCTGGGGGAGATTTGGGCGTATCCCTAACCCATACTGTACATCCTCAGGGAGTGAATGAGGAGGAGAGGGAGAGATTCCAAAGAATCTGAGGCCACATGGAGGGACTTCTTCGAGTCGAAGGCCGAACCAAGGGGAGGAGACATACCAGAGGTTGTATCCACACCGACCTCCAAGTGAAAACCCCTGCCAGGAAGGGAGGCCTCTGTTTCCAAAGGCTGAGCAGCCCTTCTTGTGGGAGAAGCCAGTGTCAGTGATTGAGAGGCCATTTTGGGCTTAGGAGCTGACATCCACCACACATTCAAAAGGGCTCTGTAATCCACCGATGTCTGGCAGAGGAGTGTCTGTTGAAAAGCACAGCCTATTGCCCGGTAGTGCACCAAGATATCATAAAGTGGGCCTAACATCACCCTGGATGAACCTATCACACACCTGGTGGTTACTGTCCGAAGGGGTCGAGTCAGCAACCATGCCCGAAAAGGGACAAGGGGACAGCACTGGTTCTGAATCAGAGGCCGGTTCCTGGTGGAGCGTGGCGGGTTCCAGAGAAACCGGAGTTAGGCACATCTGGTCCGGAGTCAGAGGATGTTTCAGCTGTGAATCACTGAGCATTGGATCCCTGGTGGGGAGCTCGGGAGAGGAAGGCCCTACAAGAGACTGATGGGGAGAAGCCTGAGAGGTGACCCCCAGTGGTGGCTGAGGAACCTGGAGTCCCAACAGTGGCAGCTCCGAAAAGCAAGGCTGTGGCCTAGACGATAGTGGGTGTCGGTCCAATAGATCGTTGTCAGACCCCAGAACTGCATCCGGCGAAGGCGCCGAGGCTGGAAGGGTGAAATCACTCGCAGCCTCACCCAAAGGACCAGCCTGGCAACCTGTGGTAGAACCTTTCAGGAGGACCAGCCTGAGCAACAGGCAGCAGGGCAGAGGAAGGATCCTCCGAGCCCAAGTCAGCACCACCCGCTACCATAAGAACAGCAGGTGGAGCTGGCTCAGTGGCGCTGGAGGTTGAGGTGCTGGTTGCTACACCTCATGCCATGCCGGCGACCCGGGTTTGGGAATGAGCCCGGGCTGCCAGGGGACAGCAGGAGTGAGCGAGGATCGAGCATCTGGAGGACTGCTCTCCTCTCTCAGGGGAGGGAGGTTTGCCAACCCATTCGTTGACTGCCCTCTGGCGATGGCTGGAGGGTAGTACGGGTCGGGAGGGCACGCGCCAGCGTCCCTACGTTGGTGGGGAGTGGGGACGGGAGAAAAAGGAGCCAGCAGGCTCCATGATGGCAACACCAGCAACCCGGCCGGTCCCCCAAAATCTGATTTTCGCTTCTGGGGTGAGGGTAAAGCTGGCGCCCCTTCACCCCGGCCCTGCCACAGGAGGGAAACCCGTGGGGGAATAAGGGGGGTGTTGGGTCGGGGAAGAGTGCAGCCGGAGATCGAGTCCCTCCAAGGGAGGGACCGGAGCTGCCTCCCGGGCTCAGGGAGTAAAAACACCTATAAAAATAAAAGAACAGCAGGTGGAGGGTCCACTGGCAGCCCAGAGGGGAGGAGGGCTGGAGTGGAACAGGAGATCAGCCTCCCACAGGAGGAAGACTCCGACTCTGTCGTGGCCCCAGGAGGCGACCGCAACACTGAAGTGGACCAATCCTGGTCCCCATGCTTTTTGTGTTTCTTCTTTGCAGACAAAGGATCCCCAGAAGTCCCAGCCATGGCCCAGGACTGTAGCTCTCTTTTCAGGCAGCCAATTTCTGCTGCAGAAGGTGCATCTCCAAGACTATTTGCCGTCTTTTCCGCGTGACTTGTTACATTTTTGGAAGGCCTGGCAGGCTTCGGTGTCATGATCCGGGCCTAGGCATATAACACATGAGAAGTGGCTGTCCTTTTCTGGGAGCTACTTCCTGCAGGCACACTTGGACTTGTGGGAGTCTTTTGAAGAATACGGCAACGATATGAGGTCGAGAATAAACAAGAACTGTTAAGCAGAACAAATAAAGGAAAAATGGCAGTCGACTGTAGCAACGTTGTTCCGTGAAGTCCAACGATCGCAGGTCAACAGCAGGAAAAGAACTGAGGCGAGTGTGGGGGACTGCCCCTTTTATACTAGAATGGATGTCGATGTGCTGATGTCAGGGGACGGTTCCCCATCGTATACTGCTAGCTAGAAATTTTCCGTGTGGTCCTGGTGCCTGGCGGCTTAATCCTAACAGTGTTGCCTACTGCAAGAGCCCCCTCGAAGTGCGATCCTTAATTATTTTATTTATTGAAATTTGTTAACTGGGCAAACCCACTGAGACCCTGTTTCAGGGACGACCTGGAGTTAATTACATTCAGTAATAACAGTTTACATATAGAGACACATTAATAACCACAGTTAACATATTGAGACAGATAAGAAGGAAAAATTACTCACCATAGTAATGTTTCTTCTAATGGAATCTTGCTGTATTCTGACTATATGCAGTTAGCCCCAGCACTTGAACTGCCCCGGAGAGGAAAGGGTTAACTCTATGCCGCAGCATAGAACGTTGAGCTCGAGCTCAGTTTCCAAACCTCTGTCTCTGGTACATCTCAGTGTAACCATCAGATTCTTATGAGCAATACTAACTAACTAAAGCTATAGAAATTGTTTTAAAACTTTAAGCCACAGACAACAAAACTTGGGTCCAAAAGACTCAAGTCGAGAACCCAAGAAAAAATCTATGTAGATAGTGACCAATCTATATAAAAACACAAACCATTAAGAAAAAAAAAAACACCTGGTAAGGCAGGGAACAAGGTACACCTCTGGGGTGCAGCACTGTACCTGCCAACCCACATCCCAGAAAACTAGGTTCGGAGAGGGGAGGGAGGGAGGGAGGTCAGAAAACAGCAAGACTCCATTAGAAGAAACAACATTACTGTGGTGAGTAACTTTTTCTTCAAACAACATGAAGTTTTGATGTATTCTGACTATATGCAGACTACCAAGCAGTACCACCCTGGAGGAGGAAATAACAGAACCTTACTTTGACAACAGACTCTGCAGTACTGCTGTTCCAAACCTAGCATCACTCCTAGTCTGGGTATCCAGAGAGTAATGCTTGGTGAATGTATGAACTGTTTTCCAGGTGGCTGCTTTGCGAATGTCCACTAAGGGAATATCCCTAGCAGCTGCCAAGAAGGCAGCTGTACCTCTGGTTGAGTGTGCCTCAGGCCTGAGGGTGGCTCTTTCCCCAATTTTGAATAGCAGAAATGGATACAGGAGACAATCCACCTGGCAATAGATAATTTTGTGGCAGGTCTACCTTTTCCTACTTCACTGTAGGTAAGAAACAGCCGAGTGCTATAATTCCTGTGGGCCTTAGTTTGCTCTATGTAATAGCTTAGAGCCCTCTTAACATCCAGACTGTGCAGTCTTCTCTCCCCTGAAGATGAATGGTCAGTGAAAAAGACAGGCAGAGACAGACTGGTTCAAATGAAAATCTGAAACCACTTTAGGCAGAAACTTTCTTTTTGTCCTGAGGACCACCTTATCCCTGTGAAAGGAGATGAAGTCAGGTTCAACTGACAAGGCCTGTAATTCACTGATTCTCCTGGCAGAAGTAATGGCTACCAGGAACACAGTCTTCGAAGTCAAGGACGTAAGATCAGCAGAGGATAAAGGTTCAAAGTGGGGTTGCATAAGCTGTGCAATGCAGATATCCAAGTCCCAAGCTGGAGTGTGCTCCCTGAAGGGCGGGTTAATGTGAACCAGACCTTTGAAAAACTTACTGAAGACAGCATGAGATGCCATGGAAGATCCCTTCCCTGCAGAAAGAAAGGCAGAAACAGCTGCTAAGTGAACTTTAAGGGTAGCAGGCCTAAGGCCTAGCCCATTAAGATGAACCAGATAGTCCAGGGCTGTGGCAACGCCTGCAGAATCTGGCTGTATGTCTTTTTGAGAACACCAAATGCTGAACCTTTTCCATTTGGAATTGTAAGTTTTCCTGGTGGAAGGTTTTCTAGAAACCTTAAGGATATCCATTACCCCGAGAGAGATTCAGACCTGCATATTCTAACTCTTCAAGAGTCAAGCCTTGAGTCTGAGAGACTGAAGATTGGGAAACCAAATCCTCCCCTGAGATGAGGTCAGGAGGTTGTGCCTCCTGGGCAGAAACAAGGGAACTGACACTGCTAGAGACAGCAACAGAGGGTACCAAGGTTGCCTAACCCAATCTGGAGCCACTAGAATCACCATGCAGGGTTGAGACCTGATCTTGATCAGTACTCTGAATTATCAGACGCAAGGAAGGAAAGGCATAGAGAAACCTGTTCATCCAGTCTAACAGGAGAGCATCTAGCGGGACAGTCCCCAGGACTGGGGGTCTTCAGCGGAAGAGGGGAAGTTGATGATTGTCTGGGGCTGCAAAGAGATCTATCTCTGGAGAGCCCTATCTCTTGAAAATCACCTGAAGGACATAAGGGTTCAGGGACCATTCGTGGTGACCCTGAGAAATCCTGCTTAAGGCATCTGCCAGCACACTGTCCATCCCAGGAAGATGAACTGCTATCAGAGAAATCTGAAGAGAGTAAGCTAGAGACCATAGCTTCATGGCCTCCATGCACAAGGCCGTGGACTGAGTGTCCCTTGCTCGTTTATGTACCACATTGTAGTGGTGTTGTCTTTCCTGACTTGCACCACTTTGCCTCTGACTGATTCTGAGAAGGCCTAAAGGGCTAGGAACACTGCCCTGAGCTCCAGAAGACTGATATGAAGAAGAGACTCCTGTCGTGACCAAACACCCTGTGCAGTGAGGGCTCCTAAATGGGCTCCCCATCCCAGGAGAGAGGCATCCGTGGTCAGGACCACTGATGGTGCTTGACTGAGGAATGGGACACCCTGCCTAAGACTGTCCTGATCCAACCACCACTGGAGAGCCCGGACAAAAGTCTGAGTCACTGGAATCAGTTTTGTGAGAAACTCTTTTTTCTGAGACCAAGAGGACCTTAAGTGGAACTGAATGTCCTTTATCTGGAACTTGGCTACTTGAACCACTGCAGTGGAGGCAGCCATGTGGCCTAGAAGTTGAAAAAAATGTCTGGCTTGGCGAGACACCAGAGGTCAAAAAGAAGAAGCCAGATCTGTATGGGCCTTTACCCTTGAGCACTGGAGGAAGGCCTTTGCCTGAATAGTATCCAACTCTATCCCTATGAAGGTAAGGAGCTGTACTGGTTCGAGAACTGACTTGGAGAGATTTAGGAGGAACCCTAGAGAACTGAGAAGAGTCTGGGTAACCTGTAGAGCTGATTTGTCCTGGTCTGAAGACTGGCCTACAATCAGCCAGTCATCTAGATAAGGGAAGACAGATGTCCTGCCTTCTGAGGAAGGCTACCACTACTGCAAGACATTTTGTGAACACCCTTGGGGCTGAAGTCAGCCCGAAGGGCATGGCTCTGAACTGGTAATGACCTGAAGGCAACCCAAACCTGAGGTATTTTCTGTGGGAACACCTGATAGGTATATGGAAATAGGCATTCTTGAGGTCCAGGGAAGCTAGCCAGTCTTCTGGCCTCAGACAGGGAAGAATTATTCCCACGGTCACCATTTTGAATTTTGGCTTTGTAATATGTTTGTTCAGATATCTCAGGTCTAGGATGGGTCACCACTCCCCCGTCTTTTTGGGGGGTAAGGAAGTATCTGGAATACAGTCATTTGCCCCTGTGTTGTGGAGGAACTATCGCTATAGCTTTGAGGGTTAGCAGGGTGGATACGTCTGCCTCTAGGGCAACTGTTTCTGAAGTTGTTGCAGGTGGAAAAGATCTGGCTCTCAGTCCCTGGCTTACCACTTACAGGACCCAACTGTCTGAAGTGACAGACCTCCAGGCCTGGAAGTAGTAAGCCAGCCTGCCCCCTACTGGGATAGAGGAGGTGACCTGGTCTGACACATCAGAATGTCTAGCAGGGGTTTTAAACTGAGAAGAGGATGCAGCCCTGCTCATCTCTCTTCTGCCTCTCCCTCTGAAGAACCCCCTCTGCTGGAAAGAAGAGGAAGCCTGGGCTTGGTTGAAAGGCCTCTGGAAAGGTCTGCCCTAGACTGCTGCTTCTAAGGAGTAGCTTGTCTTTCCTTGGCCACTGCACTCCTGTAGGTGGTCTTGTATTCATCCATCTTTTTCATGTAAGACTCTGTCTGCTTCCCAAACAGAGAATTACCAGACACAGGGAAATCCATAGCCTAGCCTGGGTATCCTGAGAGAAGCTAGTACACCAAAGCCAAGCAAATCTCCTAAGAGATATAGATGTAGCCATGATTCTTGATGCCACATCATTGGAGTCCACAGCAGCATGGAACTGTACCTTGGATGCCTCAATTCCACCAGCAGCCACCTTCTCCAGCTCTTTGGCCAGCTGGGGGGAAGCCTTCTTAGCCAGCTCCAGAACCGTATCCCACTTGGACTTCTGGTACCTGGCTGTATAGGCCATATAATTTGCCTGTCTGAGCCCCAAGGAGGATGCCAAGTACTGTTTCTTGGCCATGGCATCCACCTTCCTGGAATCCTTATCTGGGGTGTGTGATGACAAAGGAATATTTGCCCTGTCACAGGCTGAAGCCTGCACTACCCCAACATGGCTGCGATGGTTATACAGAAACTCTGTACCAAAACCTGATAACATATACCTCCTGTCCATCTTTTTATCCACAGTGGGTATAGAAGTAGGCATTTGTAGTAATTTTTGAGTCTGTTTCCCTAAAGATTTGTTAAGTGGGATAGACAGCCTCTTAGACTCTGGGACGTCCATCAACTCTGTATAATCAGGTTCCTCTGCCTCCTCAGCAGCTTCCACAACTGGGAGCTGGAGAGTTTCAGCCACTTTTTTGTAAAACAAAAAGTGGGAGGGGGACTCAGAAAGTCTGGGAGGGGAGACACTGGTAGGCCTGTTTGGGGAGATGTCAGGTTCTATAGGCTCATCTAGGCCTCCAAACACATCATCATCATCATCATCATCTGGGAACTCTTCATCTCCCTCCCACTCCTCATAGTATACATCCGGATCATAATCCGATGGAGTTGGAACCATCCAAACTGACCGCTTACCAGAAGGTGTCGGTTTGGATGGAACCGGGTGAAGCGATTGAATAATGTTGATCGCTTTCGCAATTTCTTCAGCGGTTGGAACCTGTGGAGTGGGATCCGAACCAGCTGACCTCTGTTTTTCGACAGAACCGATCCCTCAGAATCAGATCTCCTTTTGCCCGAGGAGGTATGGCCCGGTTCAGCAGGCACCTCCTCAGGTTCGTTCGGAACCGAACCGGGCTGGCCGTCTGGATCAGCGGACTTCTCGGCCTCCTTTTCCTTCAGCCTACTTATTCTTTTTTCTAAAGTGGCTTTGGAAAAATTCTTACAAATTTGGCAGTCTGTTTTGAGGTGGTCAAACCCCAGACAATACACACAAATGAGGTGGGGATCAGCTTTGTCAAAAGCCTCCCCGCACTCAGTACAGGGTTGAAACCCAGTGGGACCATTTTTTTTTTCTCTTTGGTTTCTCAGACATAGTCTTCTCTTGAAAAGTTACCCTTTACAGCCTTCAAGCAAGGTAACACTGTCCGATCAGTTATCAACCGTGTCACGGATTAAGGAAAGAACCGAGCAAACTCTCAGTTTTTTTAAACCGATCTGAACCGAGACCCACAAGAGAAACCAGAGATAAGAAGAGAAACAAAATCTGTTTCGGTTCCCAACCGGACCGACCAATGGGAAACTGAAGATAAAACAATTTCTTCACCAAAATAATCACTATCTACCTACTTACACTACCTGTACCATAGACAGAGATTCAATACCAAAAAAAATACATGAAACGGTTGTTAAAACTGATCGATTTCTACTATAACTGAACCGAAGTGAAGGAGAAATCTCCGAAGTGACTTCACAGTTAGGTGGAGTAAATAATCTGACGGTTACACTGAGATGTACCAGAGACAGAGGTTTGAAAACTGAGCTCGAGCTCAACATTCTATGCTGCTGCATAGAGTTAACCCTTTTCTCTCTGGAGCAGTTCAAGAGCTGGGGCTAACTGCATATAGTCAGAATACAGCAAGACTTCATGTTGTTTGAAATAACAGTTTACATACAGAGACAAGTTAATAACCACAGTTTACATACTGAGACAAATGAGACGTATATATAAGATGGACACTGAATTAAGAAATAGTAGGACTGAAGTAAAAGCACATTGCACTAATATGCTGTATAAAGTCCAAGTGGAAGCATCCCCATATCTGGGATATAACCACAGGGGAGGAGTACTGGATGCAGGTGCACTAGTTACAGTATTTCCAGCAGGTTTAAGCAACCATGATAGCAGAACCTGATACTTAAATTAGGCAGAGAAATAGCAGGTAAGTGCTAGGAAACACATCTGAGACATCAGTTGCAGCTGCAACGTGCAATATTCTGCTTCTGTAATGTTCCCCCAGGACCCGAGGAGTAACCCTGCAGAATGCCAATCAGGGCTGTTGAAAAAGTGGATGAGCCTCACTCTACCTTTGGAACTCCCCTGCCGGACCCACTCTGGGCATGTTATGCCTCTGGGTCCCTCGTCGGGTGAGTGCCGATGTAATGGGAGGGAGGGAGACCTGGATGTGATTATCCACCTAGGAACTAATGACCTTGCAAACGGTGAACCTAAAGCAGTTCAGGAGGAGTTTAGAAGACTGTAGAGAGGTCTCAAGCAAGTAGCTACTTCTGTCACTTTTTCAGAAGTACTACTACCTGTGAGAGGCATGGGCAAACATAGGGGCGAACGCACCAGAAACTTTAACACATAGTTGAAGAACTGGTGTAGCGAGGAAGGGTTCAGATTCATTGATGACTGGGGACCCACCTGGAGGGATGGAAGCTTATTCAAGCCTGATGGCCTGCATCCATCCTGGAGAGGAACCCAGATCATCAATGGAAAGTTTAAATGCTACACTGACAAGCATTTAAACTATCCAAGGTGTGGCAGGCCAGCAAGAAGGGAAGTTGATAGCCAGTCCAGAGAAGCTTGCAAAGGAACAGGGGACCAGGAGGGGTTAATATCACAACAATGCAAAGTGCAAAAGACAGAGGAAGGGAAAAATAGAAGGGACACAGGTACCAAAGGAGTGGATAGTGAGAGGGCAGAATACAACAGAAGGGCAGAAGGTAGGGTGGGCCAGGCAAAATATCACCTGGGAGGGGTAGGACAACAAAACAGGGAGGAAGTTACATCACAGAGATCCATGTGTGCCAATGCCAGGAGCCTTAGCAACAAGATGAAGGACCTGGAGGCAGCTATGGCACAGTCAGACCTGGACACTGTGGCCATCATGGAGACCTGGTGCAATGATAACCACGACTGGGAGATGGCCATACCCGGCTATAACCTATTCAGGAGAGGCAGGAAGGGGGGAGGAGTGTCACTGTATGTGAAAGATAACAGTAAGGCCACAGAGATCCAAGGGGAACAAGGAGGGGGGAGAGACAGTGGGTTAAGCTTGAAAGAAAAATGAGGGCAGCCATCAGCACAGCAATAGTCTATAAACCACCAACCCGGGTGGAACAGACAGATAGGGATTTGATGCTTGCCATCCAAAGAATGGTGGACAAGGGGGATGTGGTGCTGGTTGGAGACTTCAGCATGCCAGACGTGGACTGGAGCCTCCCAGCAGCAGCAGCCAGGAACAGATTTATCCTGGACTCCCTTCAGGAAGCCTTCCTCAAACAATTGGTCACGGAACCTACTCGGCAGGAGGTAATACTGGACCTGGTGCTCACAAACAGGGACAGTGTGATGGGGGTCACAGTGGGGGAGCACCTGGGGAACAGTGACCACCGGACACTGTGGTATGAAATAACTGAATGGGCAGATCCCTGCCACACTAAAACATGTATCCTAGACTTTAGGAGGGCAGATTTTGGGAGAATGGGGAAATGCTTGGAAGAAGCACTAGCTGGAATGGGGAAGGAATTGGGGTGGAGGAACAGTGGGCAGTATTTAAAACAGGGATAGCAAGGGCAACACAATTATGAGTTAAGCAGGTTGTTAGCTAGGGGAAAAGGAAGAGGAAACCCTTATGGTATTCCAAGGAGGTAGCAGAGAAAGCCAAAAGGACGGCATTCTAGCAATACAGAAAGACAGAGGCAGAAGGAGATAGGGAGAGGTACCAGGAGAAGCAAAGGGAAGCAGGGAGGGCAGTAAGGGAACCCAAAGCTCAGACAGAGGAGCACATTGCAAAAACAGATGTTAGAGAGGACAAAACCTTTTATAAGTATGTAAGTGAAAAAAGGAAGGCAAAGGGAGGGATAGTGAGGCTAAAGGGTGAGGGTGAGAGTAGTGGTGAGGATGACAACAGTAAAGCAGACATACTGAACAGATATTTCTGCTCAGTCTTTATAGTAGAAGGTGCGGGTAGCAGGCCATAAGGGAGTACAAAGTGGGGGGGGGCACAAAAATGGATACAAGTCCCTTTCCATGGGAAAGGGTCCTAAAGGAACTAGAAGGAATAAGATTAAATAAAGCTATGGGCCCGAATGGGGTGCACCCCAGGTTGCTGAGGGAGCTCAGAAAAGTGTTGGCTGAACCTTTGGCGACCCTGTTTAGCCGATCCCTTGAAACAGGTGAGGTGCCCAATGACTGGAGAACAGTTGATGTTCTCCCCTTGTACGAAAGGGAATAGAGAGGAAGTGGAAAACTACAGACCGGTCAGCCTCACCTCAGTAGTGGGGAAGACTATGGAAGCACTACTGAAGGAGAGATTAGTGGAACACCTTGTGGTCAACAGACTACAGTACCCAAGGCAGCATGGTTTTATTGAGGGGAGGTCGTGCCAGACTAACCTCATTGAATTTTTTGACTGGAGACAAGGGAGGTGGATCTGGGGGGGCAGTGGATGTGGCCTATCTGGACTTCAGTAAGGCCTTTGACACTGTGCCCCATAGGAGGCTGTTAAACAAGCTGGGCAATATGGGTGTGGGTAGGACAGTAGTGTGGTGGGTGAGTGGGGAATTGGCTGGATGGCAGGGTGATCAGTGGAGTGCCCTAGGGATCAGTGCTGGGTCCGGTCTTCTTCAACATCTTTATCAGTGACATTACAGATAACATACAAGGGAGAATTTCCCCTTTTTCTGATGACACAAAACTCTGTAACAGAGTGGACACGCCAGAGGGAGTGGATAGAGTGAGGAGAGACTTGCAGAAGCCTGAGGAATGGTCAAGGGTGTGGCAGTTGAGATTTAACGCAGAAAAGTGCAGAATAATGCACATGGGACACAAAAACCCTGAAACAACATATCAGCTGGGGGGGGGGGTATAGCATGCTCCAAGCAGGAAAGGGACCTAGCAGTTATCATCCCTGATGACTTAAAGGTTGGGAGTCATGCGACAAGGCGGCAGGTAAAGAAAATAGGATGCTGGAATGCAAAGGCAGGGGCATCACCAGCAGGAAAAGGGATGTCATAATTCCACTGTACAAGACATTAGTGAGACCACACCTGGAGTACAGTGTCCAGTTCTGAAGGCCTTATCTAAGTAAGGATATAGATAGGGTGGAGACAGTTCAGAGAAGGGCAGCCAAGATGGTACAGGGCTTGCATCACAAGTCTTACAAGGACAGGCTGAAGGACTTGAATATGTACTCCCTGGAGGAGAGGAGGGAGAGGGGATATGATAGAGATGTATAAGTACCTTACAGGGAAGAACAGGAAGAGATGTTCCAAGACTGGGGTCATGGGATGACACTGGACAGAGGGAGGAAGGTTCAGAGGTAACATGGGGAAGTATTTCTTCACAGAAAGGGTGATGGACAAGTGGCATGCCCTGCCAGAGGAGGTGGTGGGGGCTGAAACGATTATGGGATTCAAGAATGCATGGGATAGGCATTGGGGGGGATCCTAGCAGTTGGGGAAAGGGGACAACCCAGTTCAAGAGAAGTTTGAAGAGGCAAAATTACATGAGCAATTAGGCAGACTAGGTGGGCCAAAGACCCTTATCTGACATCAGTATCTATGTATTTATGTAACGTTGCTGCAGAGGGATGATTTCTTCCTTCCCACACAGCACACCCTTCACTTGGGCCACAAGGGGCCAGTCGTGCAGCACAAGGAGGTGTCCTCTCTTCCCAAGGCAGCAGATGTCAAAGACAGATGCCAGAACTCTGCCTCACCAGTTGGCACAAGATGTCCCAGGCTCAGGGCATGGACTCGTGTCATCTGGATGGCAAGCACTAGCAGTACCACTGTGCAAACCAGCCAGCCAGATTCTCATTTTCAGTTTTATATGGTACAAGGACTACTCCTCCTTTAGACTAGACAGATCAGGAAAACGAGGAGGCGGATGTATTGTCTACATAAAAGACCACATCCAGGGACTAGTGCTCCCTTCCATAACAACTAGTAGTAACACCCAATTACTAGTGTTAAAAATACTACTATGCACAAAGGGCAAAAGTCTAACGTTAGTATCTGTCTATATCCCTCCTAAGGAACAATGCAGTGGTTTTAAGGTGGTCCTTGACTACCTCGCTGACCTCCGCCACAACTCCAAGCTACTAATGGTCGGGGATTTCAACATCAACTGGATATCCCGAGGCAGCACCTTACAGAGATGCCATATCCTTCTTAAACATGACCCAATTAGTGGACTCCCCCACTCGTATAAATTATAGAACAGGGACTAGTACACTAATAAACTAGTTGATCACAAACTGACCTGAGAGAATTACCCCCACAGTTGTCCTCCCAGATTCCATCAGTGACCACTCCCCAATACTCTTTAATTGGTCTAACAAGTCCCCCAAGATCCCAACAAAAACACTCACGATGAGGATTCTAAGAAAAGGGAAACTGGGTGCACTCAATCACACTTAAGCTGCCAAGACTGGGAAGTTATAGACACTGCAGCAGATGTGGACTTAGAGTTTGAAAGCTTTATCTGTAAATTCAATGAGGCATGCTATATCTACACCCCTACACTAAACACAAAATCCGGGGCTCATGTAAATCCTGGATTTCACCCCAACTCATCGAACAGATGAAGCACAGAGACAACCTGTGGTACAAAGCAAAAAACATAGGATCACAGGTAGATTTACAGACCTATAAAGCAGCCCGGAACAAGTGTACATGGGCTATTCAAAAGGCCAAAAGCCAACACTTCAAAAGTGAGCTGGCAAACTCCTGGGGTGACAGCCGTAAGTTCTGGGACAACATTAAGATACCACCTAGCAAACCAAGTAAGTCAGTCCTACCATGCTAAATGTTGAGGGAATACCAACCCAGGACCCTGGTATCATCGCTAACACTTTCAATAAGGTCTTCACCGACCACAGTGGTGTACTGCCACCAGGCTTCTTTGAACCTCCGAGCGTCAGTAATCTTGCACACAAGAAAGATACCCAGTCTGACCCCACCCCCCTTCTACCTCAAAATTATCACCCAAGTTGAGGCCAAAAAAATACCTCTCTGAAGGTCTTGGAATATCAAGCGCTAGCAGCGATTCACTTGACCGTAAGCTAGTTGAGCTCACTCTTGATGTGATTCTCCCACTCCTCACAAAAATTCTAAACCTATCATTTAGATCCAGTAAATTCCCCCAGCTCTGAAAAGCCACGGTGGTGACATCAGTCTATAAAAGCGAGGATAGGACTAGTCATACAAATTACCAACCTATCTCAATACTCCCCCCACTCTCAAAAGCTCTGGAACACACTGTGTATGATCAAATTGTCGACTACCTTGACAAATATCAGCTGCAATGCCCAAAACAGCATGGGTTTAGAAAACAGCACAGTGCCAAAACTGCCCCAGTTGAATTCACAGAGTTTATTCACGATGCACTAGATCGGGGGCTCTTGGTGGGGGCAACCTACACTGACCACCAAGGCCTTCGACGTGGTAAACCATGAGCTACTTTTGAACCAGCTATCCCATACAGGTCTATCCCCAGAAACTGTGGTCTGGTTCAAGAGCTACCTCTCTGGGAGAGTAAAAAAGGTGAAAATCCTGGATGTCCTCTCAGATAACCAGAGTGTAATTACTGGGGTTCCCCAAGACTCTATTTTGGGTCCCCTGCTCTTTAGCTTGTTTCTCAATTAACTCCCATTAACTATACAAGACAAAGTCCTACTTTATGCAGATGATGCAGTGCTATACTCTAACCACTCTGACCCTGCTGCATTAGAAAAACAGATACAGACTAACTTCTCATCAACTGAAGCATGGTTCCTCAAATCAAAATTGCTACTTAACTACAAAAAGACAAAAACAATGCTATTTGCCTCTACCCACAACAGACATTGGTCATACCAACTAAAAATAATAAACAGCCAAAATACACCCCTAGAAATGGTACAAAATTTTAAGTACTTAGGAGTAACACCTGACACATTACTGTTAGAAGATATACAAAACATGACAGCTAAAGGGGAGGTTCTGATAATGGGAGACTTCAACATGCCAGATACAGATTGGTCAATACCAGCAGGAACATCTGCCAGAACTAGACTCATAGTGGATTCCCTGCAGGGGGAGGGCCTCAAACAACTGGTACAGCAACCCACAAGAGACAGGGCTATCCTAGATCTAGTACTGACTAACAAAGAAGGATCACAGATCTCAGGTGAGAAGGTCACCTGGGGGCCAGTGACCATCACATGGTATGGTTCAATTGGCTACTACATCTAAATCATCCCATTCCAAGGCAAAAATATGGGACTTCAGAGGAGCTGACTTTGATAAGATGGCCAACAGAGTTAAGCTAGCCCTGGCAAAAGAAACACAGGTGAGGAGGTACAGGCAAAGTGGGCAAGCATTAAGGATACAATACTTGAAGCAACATCCCATTGTGTTAGACAGAAAAGGAAGTGCAAAAGAAGAAGAACCACTTTGGTTCTCAAATACAGTAGCAGAAAAGGTCAGAGCCAAAAGGCTGGCCTTCAGAAAATATAAGGGAACACAGCGGGATGAAGATAGGGGCATACCAAACTGCCTTAAGGAAGCAGGTAAGGCAGTAAGGCAGGCAAAGTCCCAAACTGAGGAAACACTAGCACAAACAGTAAAAGAAGGTGACAAGACTTTCTATAGATACATTAGTGAAAGGAGAAAGTCAGAGAAAGTGCTAAGCTAATGGAGAAAAGGAGCATGTGAGGAGGAGGACCCTGTAAGGCATCTATCCTAAATAGATACTTTGCTCAGTATTCACTGAAGAAGGTAGGGCAGGGCCCACAGCTCAGCATCATGGACACAGGGGAGGAGGTGAGCACTACTCCTTCACAAAGAAAGGGTCCTACAAGAGCTTGCTAAGCTCAGGGTGGATAAGGCAATGGGACCTGATGGCCATACATCCCAGGGTACTTAAGGAGCTAAGGAGGAACTAGCAGAGCCATCAACTAGAGTGTTTAGTGAGTCTCTGAGCACAGGAAGGTCCCAGAAGACTGGAGAAGGGCTCATGTGATCCCACTCCACAAGAGTGGTAGCAGGAGGAGGCGGGGAACTACAGACCGTCAGTCTTACCTCAGTAGTGGGCAAGATTATGGAAGCACCCCAAGGAAAGGATAGTGCAACACCTGGAACCATAGGGGCACAGGATCCAAGACAGCATGGGTTTACAAAGGAAGGTCCTGTCAAACTAATCTCATAGATTTCTTTGACTGGGTAACCAGAGTGGTGGACCAAGGGGAGCAGTTGATGTCGCCTACCTTGACTTCAGCAAAGCTTTGACACTGTTCCACATAGAAGATTGATAAATAAGCTAGGTAGGCTCGGGGTGGGTCAGAAGTTGGTCAACTGGGTGGCAAACTGGTTGACTGGCAGAAAACAGAGAGTGGTGGTAAATGGTATACAGTCAGAAGAGATGCAAGTCACAAGTGGGTACCTCAGGGATCAGTCCTGGGGCCAGTCCTATTCAACATCTTCATTAGTGACCTAGCAGATGGACTAGAGGGTAAGGCTTGTCTGTTTGCAGATGACACCAAGATCTGCAACAGAGTAGATGATCCAGATGGAGTGGGCAGAATGAGAAGAGATCTGGATAAACTAGCAGAATGGTCAGAAGAGTGGCAACTGGGATTTAATGCAAAGAAGTGCAAAATCATGCACATGGGAAGAGAAACCTGAAGCCACTTATAGGCTGGGAGGGTTGCTAGCAGTCACAAGGAAGAAAGAGACTTGGGCATCATCATCACTGATGACCTGAAATCATCAAGCAGACCTCTAAAGCAGTAGGTAAGGCTAGGGGGTGTTAGGGTGTATTAGTAGAGGTATCACAAGTCGTAAGAGGAGGTAATAATCCTCTGTACAAGACATTGGTTAGGCCCCATCTGGAGTACTGCGTGCAGTATTGGAGCCACACTCTACAAGGACATTAACCAAATTGAGGCAGTCCAGAGAAGAGCAACCAAAATGGTGCAGGGACTGCATCAGAAGACATATGAGGACAGATTAACGGAGCTCAATATGTATACCCTTGAGCAAAGGAGGGAGAGGTGATATGATCGAGACATTTAAACACCTTAAGGGCATAAACAAGGTGAAAGAGTCTAACATGTTTAAATATAAGAAAAATAGCAGGACAAGAGGACACAGCATGAGATTAGAGGAGGCCGATTAAGGGGAATGTGAGGAAATTCTTTTCTAGAAAGGGTGGTAGATGCATGGAATGGCTTACCACAAAGTAGTGGCTATGAATACAGTGCAGGGCTTCAAACAGGGATGGGATAGGCATAAGGGAGCAATACAAATGACTATGAATAGATAGGTCACTGACATCGCTAAGGCCGATGGCACATTTATAAGGTAGAAAAAGAAATGGGCAGACTGGATGGGCCTTGCGGTCCTTATCTGCCGTCAACTTCTATGTTTCTATGTTTCTATGACGTTCCCTCTCATTTACACAGCACATAGATCCTGTAGCTAAATCTGTAAATGCTAAATTAGGATTGCTACACAGGAACAAACAGTGCTTAACAAACGAGGCACTAAAACTAGCAGTGAATAGTTTGGTACTGTCTGTAATTGACTATGGACTAGTGCTCTACAGTACTGCAACTGCCTCAGCCCTCAAGTGGATAAAAATAACCCTCAATGAGGTCTGTAGGCTTGTCCTAGGAGCTCACCGCCTTACTCACACTTGCGAGCTTTACGCACAGTCCGGCTGGCGAAATCTGGACTGTCGAATACAGTACCAAGTATGTCTACTCGCAAAGAAATCCACCCTAGGCTTAACTCCACCAGGTGCGCAGAATCTCCTCAGCTTGTCCAACAAAACTAGGAGTACTAGAGGAATGAACAGTCAGCCCCTAAAAGTCCCTTTCCGGTGGCCCACCCAAGGCCAGCGGTCATGAGTACCGAGCACCCTATTGGATAAATACACTCAGTGATGACTTACTATCGGAAATTAAAGTAGGCCTGTTTAAAACTAAGCTTTGAGCCCTTCATGCTGCAATCAGTAGCTGTGACTGTAGCACCGAACTGAACCAACCAGTCTCGAAAACCCAGCTCTACCATTTGCACTTAAATAAGTTCACCCAGTTCTCCTACCCTCAGTTCTGGGAACTCCCTCCCTCATTTCACCACACCTTTCTAAGACCTATTCAACCATAAGGTCCCTTCCCCACTGTCAACTCCACAACAAAGCTAACACTGACTGCAACCCTACCTCTTTTCCTCTTCCTCCTATTGTTCCCAGTCCAATTCTCGTGATCCTCTGTGGTCTCAACTGGGCACACCTCTTAGTTCCCACCCTCAGTCTGCACTTGTCCTTTCTACTCAGCAATGAGGTACAAGGCTTAAATATATCAGAACCTCATTCGATGCACTTATGACAAGAACTGTTATTAATCATGTTCACTGTATTTCTTTCCTATTATGTCCTTAATGTGTTGACGCTGTAATAACTGTTTTGTTCTGTACTAGTTAACTGTTTTTTTTCTAACTGACGTGGAACCTCTGTAAATGAGCTTCTAGCTCAAAGGTACTTGTAATCCAAGATCCAATAAATAAAAAAATAAAATAAAAAAGGACAATTACCAAAACCCCATGTTAACATGCAATGATAGTAAAGAAATTAGATTTACCTTCTTCATCCACGTTACTGCTCTCCTCAGTTTCTCCAAATGGGTTTGTGCGTCTGGAAATAGATGACAGCTCTAATTTATTCTGTTATCGAAGTATTTTTTTTTGCAAGCATTGAAGTAACTTAAATGATTGTTTTAGTGCTACTAAACAATCCACATACAAAAATGATTCATAAACTAGTCCTAAATGTATCAGTAATGTTTGATTTGTGAGCACAAAAAGTTATTGTTTATCTCTTTTTCTCCATGTCTTTCCCCCAGTCCCTATCCTAACAATCTAATTCACTGCAGCTGCACTTTTACTGTGGCCAGAAAGGTGGACCAGCGGCTGTGTGTACAGCAGATGACAGTGCTTCTCTCTGGTCAGAAGGCAGGCAGTGCATGACTGGCAAGAGAACCATGCCCATCCTCCTCAGGAGCCGAGCGCCTCATCTCCACGATGGCTATTCATATGTATTGCTGCCATGCATCTGGGCAGGTCAAACTCAAACTGTAATGTTCAGGTGTATTAGTGCACATGCAGCTGGTTCAGCTCTTGTGTGAGTGGCACACAGCAATGCAACCATTACGGGTGCATCTACACAGAGAGCAGCTATGGAGAATTGCAGACAGACTGGCAGTTAGGGGTAACAAATACTAATTCTTGACTATCATAAAATAATGGAATATTGTCAATTTTTCAGGCCCCAGTCATGCCTACAAAGGATCCATTAGACTACTACACCTCTCTCTCTAAACAAATAAATATGTTTCACTACTTATGGCTGGTGAAATAAATAAATGTGGGTCTGGTAGTGGTACCTAACATTCTTCCTGAGTGCAGGGCCTGGCCCTGCCTTGGTAATGTCTCAGGGTAGACAGGTCCTTGGCGGTGACATCATAAGTTCAGGTCTGGAGTTCCTTAGTTCAGTCCAGAGCCACAAGAGGGCTTAACATGACTGGCCAGTAGTGGAAGTTTCCACTCCAGAAGTTCACCCGGATAACTGCACCATTTCTTCTGATAATAATTCAGCAACACTGAAGGTTGGAGGCTCCAGCTGGTTCTTGGCACTTGGCAGTTTTCAAGGTGTATGCTCTCTCCTAACCCAGGAATCTGTTCACAGATACAAATGAGCCAAGCTGACAATCATGTTTTGGGACTGTGAGCCAGAGTCCATCAGAGCCACTCAATGCCCAGTTAACATTTACCTGCATGGTAAGTTTTAGTAGTGAGACAAATTAATCAGGAACCAGACACCCAGGGTTAAGCAAGAGCATGAACCAGGAAGATCAGGAGGTACCAGGTGCTGTCATGCCTACGTAACACATCCTCCACCAGGGACAAAGAATTTATGCAGCTGCCTACCTAAGAAGCAGTGCAGGGCGATGTTTGTATGTACCGGGCCCCAGAGGTCAAAAGTGCCCCAAATGCAGAATGATCAGGGGTGTTTACTGTATCCCAGTCTCCCTTCTGGCAGGTAACGTATCCACTATTGCTTCCACTGCCAGAGGTAGAAATCAGCTCCACTTATGTGTCCTTACTCAAGTCCCAATACGAACTTCTGGTGTTCACCACTGAAGCTGTAGCATGTAGTCTGCAAATGGTGTAGTGATTGCCAGTTACCCATCAACACATGGGCAAGCAGACTTGACAGACTTACCAGGCAGTATGCTGCACTATGGAGAGAGAGTACATTTTACAACAAAAAGTTGACTGTTTTACCATAAGATGTGTGACTGCATCAAAGGTCTGGGCACATGATTATAAATCAGCTTGTTCCTGTTTTATCACCATTTGAAGTCTACTGTGACATCTGTGCCTGCCTAATGCGATAAACATGAACTAAACCCATTATGGCAAATGACTTATGGAAGCTTGCAGCAAAGTACAATCTAGTTCTAGAAAGACCACAATTAATTTACAGGGACTGTCTGGCCCAGCGTTTATGATAAGCAGCAAAATCTGTCAATACAAAATGTTACTAGCCCCTCTGCAAGTATACTTAATTTTTAGTGTGGGGAATATTTCTGCTGTCTATAAAACAAAGGTTACTTACTTTCAACCATAATACTACTACTTGCATTCAATTCACATGCATATAGCCTTCCAATGAGCATATGCTCAGTCACAGAAATGGTCTTCAAGCTCAACTTCTTTTACCACCCAGCTATGTGGTCCTTCAACTCTGCCCCTTCTCAGATCTGTATGTTGAACAAAAATCTGAAACAAGCCTTGTCAGGGTATGTTGGGTGAGTAGTGTGGATATGAGCATAATACTAGAAGTGGTATCTATTTCTAACTATAGTACCTAGATTCGGTTCACTGTTCACACTTAGGCACACTCCTAGTAGACCTCGGGTGGCGGGGGGCAAAAGGGTACACCTCAAATAAAGTGAACAGAGACTGCAGAACTGAGGACCCAAAATCAGCATCATGACGACAAATCAAGTCGAAGCTGTAGTAAGAGATAAATGTGTGCACATTTGACCAGGCAGTAGCCCAGCTAAGTCTGGTGGAGTGAGTCTTCTGTTCCACATGTGGCTCCAAGTCAGCCAATCTGTAACATAAAGCAATGTAGGTAATCTCTCAGCTGATCATCTGTTCAAGAGTTTAGCAGATCATGTCAATCCCAGATCATGTAACTCCTGTAGATCTGACTGACTCTCTTCAGAGAGCAGGCTGGAGAATTGGGACAGCCTTTCTAAGAACTCATGGTTATACTGGATCATCACAGCCACATAACTAGCCTTGTGGATGCCCAAGGATGCAGCTATTCCAACTCACCCTGCACCTTTATCTTGCAGGAAACCGCATCTGCCATAAGCCCCACCAGCGATGGATGGTCTGAAAATCTGGACAATCTGCCTCAAGGGACTGCATATTTGTGGTCAATTAGATGTGGCAGAGTCTGGGTGCTGCCAGATACTGAGCACTGAACTAAGGATGGCAGGAAAGTCTACCCCAGGTGAAGAATCTCACTCAAGAATGTCCATCAGTGGGTGGGTCTTCTTCTGGACTTCCTCCAATAGAGTGTCCAGAGACATGGACACTTGTTCCAGGAGGACAGCGAAGGAAGACTGGTGCACCATGTGGTGGTGGGGGGGGGAAGAACCTGTCTGTCTGCAGACTCCCTGTCTGACAATGCGGAATCAAAGATGCATCTGAAGCCTGGTCTGAATAAAGGAGAGTTGAATGCCTATACTGGGTATGGAATACCATCTCTGACGGGGTAATCACCACCAACATGAGATGAGATGAGGAAGCCTGGACTGAGTCAGATCCAGAGTCCTTGCTCGCAGCGCCTTCCACTGGTTGTGGAGGTGAGGGCTCCATCTGTATCTGTCACTGCAGCACAGCAGGCAATTCTGATGGGAGAGCCATGTAATTCATAACTAGAGTTGGTACTGTTAGAAGCAGCCAAGACCAGAACAGATCAACACTGCTGGTCAACCTTGATCCTGGGCAAATGATCCATGGGCTCACTGCTGCCAGGTTGCTCTCTCCCTCCTGCAGGAAGCTCAACACTGGTGGCACGAGCCGGACAATGAGGAGTAATTCAACATGAGGATGATGTTGGTGTTCATATCAAGATCAAGAACAAGACAACAACAATAAGAGACCAACATGTCATCATTGCCTCTGGGTTCAGACAACCTAATAGAGTAACCATGGTTACCAGATAAATAGGAGATGGCACCGGTATTAGGACAAGTGGCTGCTGAATTTGCAGGGGCATACTGAGAGGTCCATCAGGCCCAAGTCACTCTGCCAGGGTTGGATCCCAATCAGCAACAGGGTCCAGGATAGAGAGGAATCTTCCCCCCTCGACAGACACAACAATCAGATCAATTTGTATCTGCTCAGTTGGCTGCCCAACGGAATTCCATGGTCAGATTGACTGTTTCCACAGATGGCACGACCTCCATCGACGGTGATCAATCAAGTGAATCCTCCACCAGGCGACAGCAAAAATGGTCTCACAACAAACAGCAATCCCATTACCAGCACCAACGTTTCTTTTTGTGTTGTCACTGACAAGACATAAATTCTCTATCAAAGGCATGGAGAGACAGAAGGAAGTTTTTAAACCTGTCATCTTCATGACGAGTCAGTAGATGCAGCATGAACTTCTCCTCCACCACCAACAGAAAGTTCAGGACCTGAATATCCTCACCGGCCTTGAGTCACGGATCCCAAGAGCACTTTAGCTGTTTGCCCTGGAGCAAATGCAGCCAACACTCCTCGAGGGCCAATGGGTGCATAGCCTTACACCAAGTGCATTGAACCACGTCATAGCCCAGGCCAAAACAATACATGCAGAAATCATGTCCGTTGGTCGGGGACATTGGGTTCTTCCTCCATTCCACAGCGAATCATGATGATGCAGCAGGAAGCCAATGGTGGGGGCCAGGAAATGAGTAAAAATCAAGCAAAACCTTGAGGAAAAAAAATGCTGCAAAGCCTGAAAGCCATAATAATCCTTATTCACTAGCAGGTGCTGTAAAGGAGGAGATCTGTCCCTTCCAATGGAAGAAAAGATCTGAGTGTCAAGCGGTGGTGCCAGAGGACCACATGTTTGAGTGGTAAGACAAATCTAGCTTGAAGACTATTCTTGTGACTGAGCACACTTAGTAAAAGACTGCCCAAGTACGGACAGTGAACTGAATCTAGGTAATTAGAAACATATTTCCTGACTCTCAGCCAGCTATCACTTTAGTGGTCTGTGTAACTGGAAGTGGGAAAAGTACTTTATTGTTTATATTGATACTCTGCTGTACCCAGCTTAATCATGAACAGTCCTAGCCAGTGTTTATAATTAAGTCACACTGAAATGGTTCCTTTCAAATACTCAAACAGTATGCGCGAGTTCAGTCCAGTGCTGCTCTCGGTCATAACTTTTTTTCCCTTATGCTCCCCTGGATGTTTGTGCAACAACATCTAAGTACAACGAAATGTCGTTATGGCCAATAAATTTGAGAATAAAGTACTTTATTACACTAAGGTCTAAGTCTCGTCAATCTGTTTCTAAAGTTTGTCTGTTGTCAGACTAGAGGACTCCTTCAGAAGAAAGAATATACATGGTTCCATCAAGGAATGGGACACACCTGAATTTTCTGTAGTAACCAAGAAGTGGGACAGAGCACACTGTGCAAACAAGTAGATTAGAGTCATACCTGCCACCTCCAGCCCTGTGCTGATCCAGGAACTCAGCTGCAGGAAGTACGATATCAAACTGAATCGGCGTTCCAGGTTCTATTAATACTAAAGAATCGTCCGCACCTGGTGGTTCTTGGTCTTGCTCTGTGATATTTGTATATTCCAAATCAACATGCTTGGCTTTACTGCATAAAGAAAAAAAATACAACTCAAAGTCATAGACATTGCTGGTGGTTTTCCCCTCTCACTTCCCTTCCTGTGTACTTCTTCTGATGTCTGTTTCATGGCATCATGTTTTTGGTTGTTTCATTTATTTTTAATACTCCATGTAGAGGTCAAGATTAGACACTACTGGCAGAGTACTTCTGCACACTGGTATAATGTGTAACCAAAGTTCCCAGAGTATTCAACTGGTCAGCAAAAGTGCAACAGAAGAATCCACTTAAAATTAATAGTGCAGTGCTCCCTTGATTATTTGCTCACTTTTGAAAAAAGACATAATCTGGCAGATAACAAAGGAGGGCGGATAATCGAGGGTGATGAATAATAAGGGGCAACAGAATATAAAACCTTTTGTACAAACAGAATTTGGCGGATAATCAAGGGTTGTGAATAATAGCATGGTGGATAATTGAGGGAGCACTGTGTTATCTCACCAGCACTATTTTGTGCAGGCACGAAGTTCTATAGCACCCTTATTATAAATACCAATGAAATGGTAGTTTGAAGCCTGCTAAAACATGGGGAACCAATTACAAAGGATTCAGCAGCAATCTCCTCATTTACTGCATTTGGCATAAAATTAGATTTGTTATATCAGTGAATTTGGATGGAAAATGAAGCAGTGCGGCCACAAGTAAGTTCTGGATTTGAGACTTGAGAACCGCTGTTCACATGTTTGCTCTGAAATCTGTTAGTGCTATGTGTAGTTCTTTCTGTTCTGGAGCTTGACAAGAGTAGCTGATAAGCATCTTTTTTAGTTATTGTTAATAGGTTCCTGAAAAAAAGACATAAAACAGGGCAACACTGACAGTATCCTGCATATGTAGAACACTGATCTAAACCATATTAATAGGGTGTATGGTTTTGTTTTTGTCTCCCTGACACATACACTACCATCTAGAGGGTCCAAGTACTGTAAATACACTGATACTCTACAGGGCAACTGGTTTGATAGGGTTTTATAATACATATAATACATGGTTAGTCTTGTTTTGCTGGGCTTCCAAAAGTTGTTCTTAAAAGTTATAAGAACCACTTTTACAGAACATTAAGACCAAGTTAGAACGTTCAGCTTGAGCTCAGCTGTGATTGCAGCTGCGCTCACTACAAGCACGATGTCAGAGTTAGGCCAGCCCAGTGGCGCTGAGGACTAAGGCGCTGGATGTCTTACATTGCGCCATGCCGGCGACCCGTGTTTGGGAACAAGCATGGGCCGTTGGGGGTCGGCAGGGGAAGAGAAGGATTGAGCATCCTATGCACTGCTCTCCTTCTCCGGGGAGGGGGGTTGGCAGCACTCGGCGATCACTTGCCCCTTAGTGGAGGCTTGGAGGCAGCATGCCGGTGCTAGAAGATGTGGACAGGGGAATGGGGCTGACGCCTAGAGGAGTGCACGCAGGAGCATGCGTGCTGCCGCTGCTGGCATCCTTGCATGCTGCATCCTCCAAAAGGGGCACAGGAGAAATGGGAAAAGGAGTCCTCGGCATAGATGATGATGGTCCCCTGTTGCAACGGCCTGAGATGGCGCCTCCCCTACTACTACTAATCTGGTCTGGTGGGTCGAGGAGCTCCCCAACCCCTGCCATGAAGGGTAAGTCACTGGGGTTTGGGGAGGGGGTCTAATATCCGGTGCCTGCGTGAGGGGGACATCAGATGGACTACCGAGGACTCCGGGGGGAAGGTAATACTGTAAAAAGGTCAATTGAGGGCCAACCTGCTGGCACTGAAGGTTGGGGCACTGGATGCCACACCTGTTACCATGCTGGCGACCAAGAGTTCCAGGAAGCCGGACTCGGTCGGCGGGAGAATGCGGGGCTGGGAGCTGATCGCAGTGGCGCTAGGCTGCTCTCATCTCCCAGATTTGGGGGGGGGGGGTGTTGTTCCTTGCTCTTGACTGACATCTGGTGGAGGCCAGGTGTCAGAGCGGAGTCAGGAGCTGACACAAGGTCAGGAGGATGGAAGGAGCACTCGGTTTTCAGGAACACACCCGCACCTCCACACTCACGCACTTGCTGTTGCTCCGGGTGGGAGAAAACCGCAGAAAAGTCGATGTCTCTCTGTGGCCATATGTGATTGCCCCCGACACTCTCGAACCCTACTCCTTGCAGATCCCCACTGGTAAGACGGTGGGTGAGGGGGGAGGCTGACAGAGTTGGGGGTTAAAGGGAGCCTGAAGACAAGAGCGGGCGGCCATGGAGGAGCAAACAGCTCAATACAAAAAAAAAAGTCAAACACAGAGACTCTGTACTCTGCAGGAAAAACAAGAGAACTTCCTTCTGTTATTTATAAAACATGCTACGCAATACCCTTCATACTACAATAACATAAAAACACCAAGTGTGAAGAACTCACTGGTTCACATACTTTGTGGGTGCTGTGACATCAGTGAGGCACTCAAGCTTTGCTCTCACGCCCAGTGACGACACAGTACTCCAGATGGAGTCTCACCAGTGAGATGTCACAGCACACACTAGGTGCGTGAACCAGATAGTTCTTCAAACTATGGTGTCAATGGTTCTCTGTATTTTTTAATTTTGCAGTTAATCATTTTTTTGAAGTTTCAAAAACAACAACAGACAGGAAAACATACACCCAGTAAATTGACAGAGGATTTAAAAAAAGCAAGTACAGTGCATAAAGCAATGAAGAGTGCTTGAGGATAAAAATATTACAGTAAAAAAACAAAATAAACATAGCAGAAAAATCCAAAACATTTCAAGCTTTTCACTGTCCACTTGCTTGCCCTGCAGCACCAGTGGTATGGGTCTTTCTTTATCTCAGGAGGGAGAGCTCCAGCATACACCAGGTGTTACATGACGTGGTGTTGGTACAGTAGCTCTGCAAAGGGCACTCCCCTCTTGCTTCTAAGAACCATACCAATGCCTCAGCATGGTGGTAAGGAGACACTAATGAGTTCTGTCATGGGGTGCCTTATTTCAGATAAGATGTTAAAATCAAAGTCCGTCCTGCCTGTTCTGGGGGTGTTAAAAGATCCCATAGCAGTTCTCAAAAGAGGAGAATTTTTTTCAGGTGTCCCCACTAATTCACCATCAGATTATTCTCATTTAATACTAAGGAGTATTTTCTGTATCCCCCCCCCCCCCACCTCGGACGAGGCTGAACACAGGAAATATTTCCCAGCCCTTTCTTCTAAGTTAACAGAGAATAAATAAATAAAATCAACCAGACAACCTGAACTGTCAGTGCTAACCATTCTGCTCGAAAGGTTTAATTTGAGGCTATGCTATGTTTAATTTGAGGCTATGCTATTTATTTTTTACCATACTGTTTTGGTAGTCTCAAAAAAAAAAAAAAAAGTGGAGTTTATGTCATAATGGAGGGAAAAGTGACCTTCTCTTTTTTTAAGTCTGTTGGTTCTTAAAGGTGACCTGCAAAATAGCGATGCATCCCCTTCCGTCCTTACATACCTTGCAGTACTGTTGCGGGAGTCTGGGGCTGCAATCGGCATTATGTTTCATAAAGTGGTTTAATTTTAAAAAAGCACTGAAACTTTCGGCCAAACACAGAAGTGCGAAGGAGACCCAACTGAGTGGGCGCAAGTGTTCATGGGTATTACACCCATTTAGTGACGTTGCTCCTACCACTACTATTGTAACTGCAGCATTGTTGGTAGTTTTTTTTTTTTTTTTTTTACTTTCTTTCTCACCCTCCTGAGCAGCACTCCTTCTAGCCTGATCCCCCAACCCCGTTCCCTGCTCGCGGTCTACCTTCTGCTGTCCTCCACGGCTTGCCCCCTGTGGCGGGGCAGCAGAGATCCCTCAACCCACTGGAACGGATCCGGTGTGGAGATTACCACTATTCGTGGGAGCGGGGCCTGCGGGGATTGGCTGTTATCGTGCTGTGCCCAGTACTCTTTTCAACTTTTCTCCCCTTAGGAGAGGAGGCATGCAATGATACCCTAGGGAGAGAGCAAGCACGCATCCGCACGCGCTCCTCCCAGCATCTGCCTCCACTCCTCCCCCTCTCTAAGCATCAGCATGCCGTCCTCCAGCCACCACTAGGGGTCAGTCAACACCGACTGCTGCTGGTCCCCCTCCCCAGAGAAGGAGAGCAGTCCCTTGGATGCTCGATCCTTCTCCTCCCCTGCTGACCCACGACGGCCCGTCCTCATTCGTGAACACGGGTCGGCGTAGCGTGAGGTAAGGCAACCAGTGCCTCAGCCTCAGGCGCCACTGGGCGGCTTGGTGGTGAGTTTATTACATGCTGGCATTATTGCTTCCCCAGGGGGTGCTGACTTTTAAATGTGCTACAGCAGCGGTGTTGCGGTAAGTATATTTAGAATATCGACGGAAACAATAATATCAACATAATAAACACTAAATTCAACACTTATAATACTGTAGTAGTGGTGGTGGGAGTGACATCACTAAATGGGTGTAATACCCATTAACACTTGTGGCTGCTAAGTCGGGTCCCCTCCGCACTTCTGCGTTTGGCCGAAAGTTTCGGCGCTTTATTAAAATTAAACCCCTTAATGAAAAATAATGCTGATTGCAGTCCCGGACTCCCGCAACAGTATTGCAAGGTATGCGAGGATGGGAGGGGGCTGCATCACTATTCTGCAGGTCAACTTTAAGCAACCTTATGAAACAACAGAATAACGGCACAGTATTAATGAAGTTGTGCAGTAAGCTAATTTATTGACAGTGTTAGGTAAATGGACAACAGATGTACATGCTGCAAACTACAAAGTACCAATGGTAATGAAAGGGATTAAACTGTTCCAAGAAGAAGCAGGGCCCCACCGAAAATGAGATGCAGCATCTCAGCTTGACTACTGTGCATAAATAAGTTGCTTTTAAAGCACTTTGGGATACTGTGCATGAAAAGCATTACAAAAGTGAAAATTCGATACAGAGACACAGAATCTGTGAGCAGAAAAAGATTGCTTGGACCACCCAGTCTGTCCAGATGGTCCCTGTCTAATCTATCTCCACAGAGCCTAACTGGTCTCTGATGCCCTCCCGTCAATATATTAATATTCCTTTGCCTGTCCATGCATGCTTGAAGACCCACCACTTCTGGCAGTCTGTTTCATGCATCTACCACCTTTTCAGTGAAGCAGTACTTATTCACACCCCTCTTAACCTCTCCTCCCCAGCTTCACTGCATGCCCCCTGGTCCTGATGCTCCTTTGCCTTTGAAAGAGATTCCCCTTCTGTACCTTGTTCACCCCTGTGAGGTACTTGTGGGTCTCTATCATGTCCCCTGTTGCTCTCTTTTCTTCCAGGGTGAACTGGTTGAGATCCCTAAGTGTCTACTTGTAGGGCTTTTCAAGCAACATTTGCACCATTTTGGTGTACTGCCTCCACCCTGTCTATGTCCTTTCTGAGGTGCAGCCTCCAAAGCTGGACACAGTGCTCCAGGTGGGGGCTCACCAGCTGGCGATACAATGTCAACACCACCTCCCTCCTCCTGCTGGAGATACCCCTCCCTCCTGCTGGAGATACTCTCCCCCTTTCAGTGCAGTAGTACTTCCTCATATCCCTCTTTTTTTTTTTAACTTTGTATTTATTACATTTTCAGTAAAAATACAACAGCAAGTTACATCCATATGTCTGACATCACATAATAGAAAAGGAGCCATCAAATGGAACAGATTTAAGTAATCAAAACATATTTAGATTACGGATGTGGGGGAACTAGCACTAAAGTTTGTAAAAAAGTCCTTAGTCCAAGACAGCCGCACCCTACAAGATATAGGGTTTTTCCCAAAAAATAATAAAATTATATACCAAGTATAGTATAACATTCAATATAGTACAGTTGATATTACCCCTCACCAGTAGAAAACAGGAAGTTGTTATCCCTCTGTACAGACAGTTGGTGAGACCCCATCTGGAGTACTGCGTGCAGTTCTGGAGACCCCATCTCTGCAAGGACATAGAGAGGATGGAGGCTGTCCAGAGGAGGGCAACTAAAATGGTGCAGGGTCTACACCAGAAGACATATGAAGAGAGATTAAAGGACCTTAATATGTATACCCTCGAAGAGAGAAGGGAAAGGGGGGACATGACAGAAACTTTCAAGTACCTTAAGAGGATCAACAAAGTCCAAGAGGGTAGCATCTTTCAGAAAAAGAGATGCGCAAGGACAAGGGGACACAATTTGAAGATAGAGGGGGGACAGCTCAGAAGTAATGTGAGGAAGTATTTTTTCATGGAAAGGGTTGTGGATACATGTAACAGCCTTCCTGAGGAGGTAGTGGAGTCAAAAATAGTGGGGGAATTCAAAAATGCATGGGACAGATATGAAGCACTTCTAGTCGGGGGGGGGTAGGAGGAAATAGGCTGTATAACAAGGATCTACAGCTTATCCATTAGGTAAGTAAAATGGGCAGACTAGGTGGGCCAAGTGGTCCTTATCTGTCGTCAAATTCTATGTTTCCATGTTACATATTTGCACCAAATATGATGCAATGTTAAATCCAAGCGTTCCCTCTGGTGGACCAACCCATACAGTGTGATCAAGAGCCCATAACAACTATAAGCCAGCCTAAAACTGACCAAGAAACAACAAGAACTGTTACTATATATTCCCCAAACTGAGATCAGTATAGATCATAGTGATACTTGCCAACACTATGAGACCCCATTATAAAACAGAAACCGTAAACAGAGACAGTAAATACTTAGGGAATCCCATAGTCAGGTTTCAGGATCCTTATCGCCTGAGCTACAGTCCCCTGCAACAGTTCCCCAAGCTACACCAAATTCATTCTGTATGAGCTCAACCCTTTTCCCAGCCTCCGCTGGGTAAATGAACTGGTACGTCCTGCCGCCATAACAGATGCGGAATCTGGCTGGCGTCAGAAGAGAATGGATCACACCAAGGATCTTCAGTTGAGCCCGAACCCCATCGAACTTCTTCCTGTGTGCCCAGGTGGCAAAGGATAGGTCCGGGAACAAATGCACAGTCTTACCCTCAAAATTCAGATTTTCTGCCACCTGAGCAGCCTGTAGCACCTGGTCCCGGCAAGCGACCTTGTCTGTGACTATCAAGATTGTTCTAGGATGGTCCCCCTGGGCCTCTGCTGATCTGGTGGTAATCCGGTATGCCCGAAGAAAGTGAACAGCAAAGTCCAGCGCTAGATGGAGCGCCCATGGTAGCCACTTCCATAAAGCCATTAGGAGGTCAGGGTCATTGCGGCCTTCTGGGAAGCCAACTATTCTGATGTTGGAGGTTCGCTGGGCATTCTCAAGTGCCTCCAACCAACAGCACAATTGGGAATTTTCTTGCACCATCTGTGAGGTGGCCAGTAAGAGTTCTGTAGCTTGCGCCTCCGCGGAAGCTGGCAGCGTCAGCTTAAATGCCACCTCAATTTTTAAATCTTGTTCCCCCGATTCTATTCAAAATCATCTCCACTTTGGAATCAATGGCCTGCATTGATAGCTGCAAGGCCTTCCACATGGGCTCTAATGTATTAGCTTCTGTTATGAGGATTGCGGCCTGCTGATCTGGCTGGTTTGAAGTTTCGGTAGCGCTTTGTTCACCTTTTTGCATTCTGCCCATAGTGTCAACACACACCAGACTGCTCCTGAGGATTCCCACTATCGATGGCCTGTAGTTGCAAAGGGTTAAAATGTGATTAAAAAGTAAAAATATATGGAAATTATCCACCAAAAGCAGGTGCTGAGGAAAACACATCTGCTCTGTAGCTGTGCTCTCTGGTGCCCCCCCCCTCACATCCCTCTTAACCCCCCCCCGCCCCATCCTCATTGCATGTCCCTTGCTCCTCCTGCTCCCCTGTTGTACCCTGCTCACCCCTGTGAAGCATTTATGGGTCTCTATCATGTCCCCGATAGCTCTCCTCTCTTCCAGGATGTATATGCTGAGATCACTCTCTCTCCTAGTACGGCATCTCATGCACCCCCTCTACACTATTTTAGTTGCCCTCCTCTGTACCGCCTCCACCACGTCTATGTCCTTTCTGAGGTGCAACCTCCAAAACTGGACACAGTACTCCAGGTGGGGTCTCACCAGCGAGCAATACAGTGGCAACAGCACCTCCCTCCTCCTGCTGGCGCTACCCCTCCCTATGCATCACAGCATCCCACTAGCACTACCCATTGCTCTATCACAGTGCCCTGCCACCTTGAGGTCTTCAGTTATGATAAACATCCCTTTCCTCCTTAGTGACTGTCAGCATCTCCCCCCATCCTATACTCTGCTCCTAGGTTCCTATGCCCTAGGTGCATTGTTTTGCACTTTTTGGCACTGAACCCCAACTCCCATTTTCTTGACCACTCCTCGAGTTTCCCAAGATCCCTGCACATTCTCTCTAAACCCCGCCCCCACCAAATGTCCACCCTATTACAGATTTTGGTATTATCTGCAAAATGGCATACCTTCCCTTCCCTTCCAGTTCTTCTGCAATGGCACTAATGAAGACACTGAAGAGGACCAGTCCCAGTACTGAACCATGCAGTATCCTGCTGGTCACTCTCCCATCATTACAGTGAGTGCCATTAACCACCACCCTCTGTCACCTATTCCTTAACCAGTTTCTAACCCAATTCACCAGTTTGGAATCCACCCCTAGGCTGCTCAATTTCTTTACCAGTCTCTTGTGAAGCACATTGTCGAAGGCCTTGCCAAAGTGCAGATAGGCCACGTCCACTCCCCTCATCTGTTCTATTTCCCTGGTCACTCAGTCAAAGAAATGCATCAAATTTGTCCTACATGACACCCCCCCATCCATGAATCTATGCTACCTGTGGGCTTGCAACCTCAGAGGATTCAAGATACTCTACCAGCCTTTCCTCAAGCAGGGTTTTCATTAATTTCCCCACCGCTGAAGTGAGAATGACTGGGCTATAGTTGCTAGCCTCTTCCCTGCTATCACTGTTATATAGAGGGACCACATCTACTCTTCTCCTGTCCTCTGGAACCATGCCTGTTTCCAGTAAACTGTTGAATAAGGCAGTCAGTGGGGCAGCTAGAAACTCCCTGGGTTCCTTTAGTACCCTTTGGTGTATCCTGTCCAATCCCACAGCTTTGTCCACTTTTAGAGCTGCAAGTCCCTTCAGGACTGTTTCCTCTGAAAATGGACTTGTGTCCACCTTGTCCCCCCTTTGGTCCTGCTCAGGGAACTACAGAACGTTGTTCCTACTACTCCCCCATTGTCCATCCCCCCTTCCTCCACTGTGAAGACTGCACTGAAGTACCCATTCAGGATGGCAGTTTTTCTTGGTCCTCTTCTGCGCATTATCCCCCTGCCACCCTCCTAATTCTCACAATCCCTCCCCTTGCTTTACTCTTCTCACTTATGTATCCGAAGAAAATATTATCCCCTTTTGGTATCCTTTCCTCTGCACCTTTGCTCCCCTCACTGTCTTATCTGCTTCCCTCTGTTTTACTTGATATACTTCCTGGTCTTCCTTCTCCCTCTGCATTTCCTTATACCTCCTGAATGCCACCTTTTTTTCTTCATCACTGTGGCTACTTCTCTAGAGAATCATAATGGTCTCTTTTTCCTTCTGCTTTTAGTCACTTCCTTCACCTCCACCCCTCCTGGCAATCTATCATTTCTTTAAAATCCACCCCCCTAAAGTCCAGGATGCTCGTCCTCATGTGCTTTGCCTCTTCTCTTGTATTTATGTTAAAACACACTGTAGATGATCACTGGTACATAGGGGACTGTCACTGTAACTTCTGGAGTGCTGTCCCTGTTTGAAAGCATGGCATGGGATCATCTCACTGAAAACAAAAACCACATGGGAATGAACGCCGCAAGCAAAAGGGCGTGCACTGAAATAAGGTTGGGTAAAACACCGACCACCACACAAACAGCGCACGCCCTAAGAAACAATGGTCTTTCTTGTTTTTGGTGAGGTCTTTGCCCCTGCTGCCAGTGTGGAGGCTTACCTCCACCCAGCACCCCCACCTCCGCAATTTATATAACAAACTCAGCGGGGTATGGACTTGGGATGGGAGAAGCTCGGGGGGGCTGTTTAAAAAACAAAACGCAAAAAGTAGTAACACAGGGAGACCTGGAAGAAACCGAACCATGGTCCCGGCCCTCCCGGGTCTCTGATTCCGCCGTGTACTGGTGCCGTAGCCACTCCACTATGGGAGTGGCTCGACCAGGCACCCCAGCACATGGCAACTTAATCCCTCCATATTTACAGCATACAGCGACAAGGGTAGCAGTAATTCCCTATCGCTGTTACACCCGTCACTGTAAACCCAGGTGCATTCTACACAGTGCGGTTAATGACACGCTGTTTTTCTTACACGGTTCTGCCCTGGTACCGTAGGCACCAGGTCCAGCACTGCCCCATTCCTAGTGGGTTCCTTGACTATCTGCCTCAGAAAAGCCCCAAAAAGGGAGTCAAGGATGGCTCTGCTCCTTGCTGAAGTCACTGCTGGAAGGCTCCACTCCACTTCACATTTGGAAGACTGAACTCACAAACCAGCAGCACCTCCCCCTCTCTTACCATTCTGATGATGGCGGTCCCCAAGTGCCTCATTCAGCTGCTCTCTCTGTGCTGGAGGTCTTCACACTACCCCGATTCAGATAGCTGCCCCAGAGCCTGCTTCCAGGATGACCCACATCACCTCCAGTCCTTCCTTTTCCTCCAAGTGACCATGTAACTCTGTGGCCTTGATTCCCCTTTCTCACTTATAGTGAACCCCCTTCTCCCTGCCCTGTTTCTCCTGAACAGAGAGTAGCAAAGTGCGGCCATGCTGCAGTTGTGGTGCCCAGTGCACACAGACACAACTCTGTCACTGACAACAAATCCAGGCTAGCCTCTGCCATGATGACCTCCAGGTTCCGAATTTTATTTCCCAGACTCCTTGCACTGGTACACATGACTCTCCATACCTTACTACCTCCCTGCCTGTGCTGTTCCCTGAAGCTCCACCTGACCCACCTCTTACCTTTCTACCTTGTCAGTTCTCTGTCTCCTTTACTCCTTTATTCCTGCTTACTTGACTAATACCCTCCTTTCCCTGTGCCTTGTCCCCACCCCTGCCTTTTTGCACCCCTGCCTAGGGGAGTTTATTCCCCTTGGGCCTTCCCTTCCTAATGTTCCATCATCTGGGGGGAAGGGCAAGTGTTGTCTCCCTTGGTTTTACAACCTACCCCACCCCCAGCTACTTTGAATGCTCATCCAAGTAGCCTTAAAATATCCCACTAAGAACTATGGTCCCCTTCCTGGAAGGATGTAGGCCATATACCCTATAGAGGCCCATATCCTTCCAGATTGGCCCCCAGCCCTCAATGTAGCCGAAGCCCTCCTCCATGCACCATACCTTTAACCAAAATGCCCTACTTTTCTACAGTCCACATGAGAGGTTTCAAGTAGGTATGTCTCACTTCACCTTCCTATGTTCCTCAATGAGCTGGGCTCTTACTTTCCCTCCAGTATAGCTCCTGGATTGGAGGATGATAGAGGCAGTGTCAACTTGTTACCTCAGCAACAGCCCAGCGAAGTCTCATATGGAAAAACAAGACTGTTTAATCACTGCTGGCATCCAGAGGACCCCAGAAACTGTGCACACAATGCACTTACTCCTTCAGCAAACAAATCCGTCATCTACTACAGACAAATGGATTACAGTCTGAAGTAACATATGCAAGAGGCCGAATAATACAGAGGCAGTTTATAAGAACAGTATGTAAGAGGCATGGTACCTGGTACACATAGTGACTAACAATCTCGCCAGCTGGTCAGTTGTGGAGACCAAGGAACAACTGGACCAGGCTGGGAGACAAACTGTCATCCAATTTATCTGGCATCTCCTTCTCTGTGCTCCTGCAGGTTTGGGTGAGGGGGACGGGTGGACTGAAGGTCAGAGAAGTGGAGATAGGGGAGCTAAACATGTGGTTCAAGGGCTGGTGCCAGGAAAAAAGGATACAAATTTGTAGGTAGCTGGCAACAGTTTTGGGAACTAAAGTTCTTTAAATTAGATGGACTGCATCTGACTAAGGAGGGAGTCAGTGCATTGGGGCAGAAGTTTGAGTTCTTTGCAGAATATTTAAACTAACAAATAGGGAGAGGGGTGTAGCACCCGATATATCAAATGGGAAGCACACCCCTCCCCCTTCAGCTAGTGATCAAACAGGAGTTCAGCATGTTTGTAGTTAATCTGCATCACCAGGTAAGGAAAAAGGTCAGGCTCCCCATACGACACGCAGGGGAAATGCCGGACCTCACCCAACAACGAATGCACCAAATCTGGCCAATGGAAAATCATGTACACAGATGCCCACAGTCTGGGAAACAAGATCCCAGACCTGCAGGCAACAATGACAGAGGCTAAACTGGACATAGTAGCCATTAGTGAGACACAGTTCACCAGTAACCACACTTGGGAGACTTCAGTACCTAGCCATCTACTGTTCAGAAGAGACCGAGGTGCAAAAAAAAAGGGGGGGGGGGTAGTGGCTCTTTATGTCAATGAAAATATCAAAGCTACAGAAATTCAGAATACATAAAAGGAGCCAGAAGAACTGTGGGTCACCCTGGACACAGGAAATGGGACAGTCATACGAACTGGGGTTGTCTGAAAGGCCTCCAGACCAGGGGGAGAACAAAGACACATTACTGTTGGAAGATATACTAAACATGACAGCTAAAGGGGAGGTTCTGATAATGGGAGACTTCAACATGCCAGATACAGATTAGTCAATACCAGCAGGAACATCTGCCAGAACTAGACACATAGTGGATTCCCTGCAGGGGGAGGGCCTCAAACAACTGGTACAACAACCCACAAGAGACAGGGCTATCCTAGATCTAGTACTGACTAACGAGGTAAGGATCACAGATCTCCAGGTAGAAGGTCAACTGGGGGCCAATGACCATCACATGGTATAGTTGAATTTGGCCACTAGAACTAAATCATCCCATTCCAAGGCAAAAATATGGTACTTCAGAGGAGCTGACTTTGATAAGATGGCCAACAGAGTTAAGCTAGCCTTGGCAAGAAGAAATACAGATAAGGGGGTACAAGCAAAGTGGGCAAGCATTAACGATGCAATACTTGAAGTAACATCTCATTGTGTTAGGGAGAAAAACAAGATCAAAAGAAAGAGGAAACCACTCTGGTTCTCAAAAACAGTAGCAGAAAAGATCAGAGCCAAAAGGCTGGCCTTCAGGAAATATAAGGGAATGCAGCGGGACGAAGATAAGGAGGCATACCAAACTTCCCTAAAGGAAGCAGGGAAGGCAGTAAGGCAGGCAAAAGCCCAAACCGAGGAAACACTAACACGAACAGTAAAAGAAGGGTACAAGACTTTCTATAGATACATTAGTGAAAGGAGAAAGTCCAGATGGGGTATTGCTAAGATCAAAGGGGATAAGGGGGAGTGTTTGGAGGAGGATCAAGAAAAAGCTTCTATCCTAAATAGATACTTCAGTATTTACTGAGAAGAAGGTAGGGCCCACAGCTCTGCACCATGGACACAGGGGGGAGGGAGGTGTGCACTAGCACTAGCACTAGTCGCTTCACAAAAGAAAGGGTCCTACAAGAGCTCGTTAAGCTCAGAGTGGACATGGCAATAGGACCTGATGGCATACATCCCAGGGTACTAAAGGAGCTAAGGATGGAACTAGCAGAGCCATTATCAGAACTGTTTAGTGAGTCTCTGAGCACAGGAGAGGTCCCAGAAGATGAGAAGGGCTCATGTAATCCTGCTCTACAAGAGTGGTAGCAGGGGGGAGGCAGGGAACTACAGACGAGTCAGTCTTACCTCAGTAGTGGGCAAGATTATGGAGGCACTCCTTAAGGAAAGGACAGTGCAACACCTGAAATCCATAGAAGCACAGGATCCAAGACAGAATGGGTTTAGGTGTCAGCGTGGCTCAGATGGTAGCACATCTGCCTCTGGACCAGAAGGTTGTGGGTTCTCGTCCCACACCGGGATTGCACTTGCACCTAAAAATCGCTGGCATCTGAGTGCAGTATTGGGGGGTGCTGTACTGCTGGGGTGTGCCGTCCTTCGGATGAGATGTTAAACCGAGGTCCCTTCTGCCCATCCTGGTGGGTGTCCAGGTGGAAGTAAAAGAACCCAGGGCACTCTTCGCAAAGAGTAGGGAACATTCCCGGTGTCCTGGCCAACATTACCCTTCCCATAAACCGGTTCATGCAATTATCCAGGCTGTGTGTGGGTGATGATGTGCGATATGGCTGCCACCACACATTTGGTCACTTCACTACCAGTCTAGCATTGCTTGTAAAGCGCTTTCAATGTATGAAAAGCGCTATACAAATGCTGATTCTTCTTCTTCTTCTACAACAGGAAGGTCCTGTCAAACAAATCTCATAGATTTCTTTAACTGGGTAACCAGAGTGGTGGACCATGGGGGTGCAGATGATGTTGCCTACCTAGACCTCAGCACAGCTTTCGATACTGTTCCACATAGAAAATTGATTAATAAGCTGGGTAGGCTTGGGGGGTGGGTCAGAAGTTGGTCAACTGGGTGGCAAACTGGTTGGCGGGCAGAAAACAGAGTGGTGGTAAATGGTATACAGTCAGAAGAGGTGCAAGTCACAAGAGGGGTACCTCAGGGATCAGTCCTGGGGCTAGTCCTCTTCACTATCTTCATCAGTGACATTGTTGATGGACTGGAGAGTAAGGTTTGTCTGTTTGCAGATGACACCAAGATCTGCAACAGAGTAGATGATCTAGATGGGGTGGGCAGAATGAGAAGAGATCTGGATAAACTGGCAAAATGGTCTGAAGAGTGGCAACTCTCCTAGATGTCCCCAGGGTCAGAACCAAGGTGGGCGGTATGTCATTTGCCCTCACCGCTCCAACACCGTGGAACCAGCTCCCTCCTGGGGTGCAGGAAGCCCCACTATCAAAAACGTCCACACTAGGCTCAAGGCCCACCTAGTGGAGGCCAGGTCCTGCCATTGTACCAGCCCCTGACAGGAACAGAGGGCCAAATTACTAATCAGGTCCTAATGTCCGCCACTGATTACACTCCATATCACACTGCTAACATCCGCACAATGTTGTCACTGACGATCAACCTATTCAATTCCTTGTGTACAGTCATGCACTGGCTTTGCCATATTAACTGTGTTGCTGTGATGCCTGTAGCTCACTGTTGATCAACCTATTCTATACCTTGTGTACTGTTATGATCTGCTTTGCCATCTTAACTGTGCTGCTGCAACTCGAACAAATGCTGTATTTATCTCTTGTGTTATGTAACACCCGGGTCGCCCCTGAAAAAGTGACCTCCGGGGCTCAGTGGGCTTACCCGGTCACCAAAATTTAATAAAATAAATAAAAATAAAAGTGCAAGATCATGCACACAGGAAAGAGAAACCCTGAAGCCACCTATAGGTTGGAAGTGGAGTTGCTGGCAATCACAAAGGAAGAAAGAGACTTGGGCATCATCATCACAGATGACCTGAAATCATCCAAGCAGATCACTAAAGCAGTAGGTAAGGTTAGAGGGATGTTGGGGTGTATTAGTAGGGGTATTACAAGTCGTAAGAGGGAGGTAATAATCCCTTTTACAAGACACTGGTTAGGCCCCATCTGGAGTACTGCGTGCAGTACTGGAGGCTGCACCTGCACAAGAACATTAACAAAATGGAGGCAGTCCAGAGAAGGGCAACCAAAATGGTGCAGGGACTGCATCAGAAAACATATGAGGACAGATTAACAGAGCTCAATGTGTATACCCTAGAGCAAAGGAGGGAGAGAGGTGATATGACTGAAACATTCGAACATCTTAAGGGCATTAACAAGGTGAAAGAGTCTACCATGTTTCAATATAAGAAAAATAGCAGGACGAGTGGACACAGCATGAGATTAGAGGGAGACCGATTAAGGGATAATGTGAGGAAGTTCTTTTTCACAGAAAGGGTGGTGTATGCATGGAACGGCCCACCTCAGGAACTGGTGGATATGAATACAGTGCAGGGCTTCAAACAGGCATGGGATAGGCATAAGGGAGCAATACAGGTGAGTAGTAATAGATGGACCATTGACAGCGTAAAGGCCTATGACACATTCATAAGGTAGACAAAATGGGCAGACTGAATAGGCCTTGTGGTCCTTATCTGCCGTCAACATCTATGTTTCTATGAACAATGAAAGACAGGTTATTTCTAATTTGTTTGTTTTTTTGTAAACCTCTACAAGACATGCATCCACTCTAAAACAAAAACCCTAAGCAAAGCATCCTTGTATGCAAATCTGTGTTATTGATAAATGGCAAGGGGGTATGCTAATGGAAACTTCAGATGGTACTGCATCCTGTAGGCCATGTCATTAACACCTTGCTACAGCTGACTCATGCATACTAAATGTAACAATAATCTCTAACAATTGCACAAGAGAACGCATGACTTCAAAAAGCGATGCAAGCCATGCTTGCCACTTAATAAAGGGCACTTCTAGTACACCTGCATTCCTGTTCAACAGGCTGCAACTGGAGCCATAAACAAGTTTTTTCTAATGTCAGTGTTAGGCTACTTAGCAAAAGTGGACTCACATGCTGGCAGTAAGTTATCATGAAGACCACTTAGCGAAAACCAGTACAGGGTGAGCTATGCTCAAAGGGAGTTGCAACCCATTCCCATGTGCCCACAAAGGTCAGTGAAAGGTATTCGTGGAAAGTGAGTCAGGGGCCACCATGCAAATGACCTACATGGCCCTCACAAAACAAACAGCGGTCCGTGCAATGCCAGCTTCATGCAGCTGCACACTCACTTGGGGCACAATTTGAAGATAGAGGGGGGACGGCTCAGAGGTAATGTTAGAAAGTATTTTTTCACAGAGACACAGTGGAAGAATTCAAGAATGCATGGGACAGACATAAGGCAATTCTAGTGGGGGGGGTAGGAGAAAGTAAGCTGTTGATTAACTAGAATCTGTAGCTTATCTATCAGGTAGGAAAATGGGCAGACTAGGTGGGCCAAGCGGTCCTTATCTGCCGTCAAATTCTATGTTTCTATGTTTCCAGTTTGCCAAAAGCAGGTGGTAACACGGATGAAGCACTGTGGGCAGCTGTCAGGAAACTATGATAATAAACCATGTTTGGGAGAGGAACACTGGATCACCATGGAAAATGTACTGGGAGACTAGGGAGTAAGGTGAACCGCATCTAACTATGCCAGGAAGGGGGCTATGAGGATCAGAGTTGCCCCGTCGATCTGAAGTTTGATCAGAACCCTCTGAATAGGGAAGGGAGGGAGGAGGGCATAAGAGACCTCCCTTTCCAGGAGAGGGACAACGTCTCACCAGGAAACTCCAGGCCCTGGAGTGAGCAAGCAGGGATGCGGCAGTTTTGCGTTGAGTGGGGACACAAAAAGGTCTGGCTCTGGATGACCCCATCTGTTGAACAGGTCTTCAGCCACTGAGGTCAGCAGTTCCCACTCATGCATTTTGGACTGTGACCCGCTTAACCTGTCTGCCAGGACATTTTGGATGCCTGGAACAAGGACTGCCTACAGCTCTAGACTGTGTGCAAGAGCTTCATAACAGACCCTCAACGCTTCCTGACACCGAGGATACAAAGGATTCCCCCCTTGTTTGTTGATGTAGTGCACTGCACTGATGTTGTCCTTCAGCACTAACAGATGGCCAAGGGACAGATGGTCTGGAGGGCTTGTAAACCATACATAACTACCCTTACCCCTAGGATGCTTGCATGGAGGGAAACCTCCGCTCTTGTGCATGTGACTAGCGAGGCCCCAGATGTGTCCCCCAGCCCAGCCCCGAAGCATATGAGGTGAGAATCTGCTGAGGGGAGGAAATTAGGAAGAGCACCCCTTTCAACAAATGGCTGGGGTCCATCTACCACTAGAGCACCTCTCGGATAGAAGAAGTGACTGGAACCTACTGTTCTAGAGCTTCGGTGCACTGCTCACACTGGACTCCTAATGTGCACTGAGGGATCCACATGCTCAGCTTTGTCAAGGGTAGCGAGACACACTAACTGCCACCATCAAGCCCAATAGTCTCAGGAATGTCCCTGGAGTAACATATTTGTTGTGGCAAAGCAACTGGGCCTGTGCCATGAGGCGCTCTGCCCCGCATAGCGTCCAGTACTGTCCATATGTACTGCAGAGGCCAACAAGGGGTCAAGACTGACATGGGCAGATTGACCAAGATCCCAAGGATGAGGAAAAGTTGTCTGGGACACACTAGGGCATGAGACTGTTGCTCCTTGGGCTGAGCTTTGAGCAACCAGAAGTCTAGATGGGGGAAGACCTACAGACCCTCTCTCCAGAGAGATGCTGTCACAATTGCCAAGCAGTTGACAACCGTTGCGCAGATGACAAGCCAAAGGGCAATATCCCAGACTCGGAGTGTGTCTCCCCGGGCAGAAGAACCTAAGGTACCTGTTATGGGGTGGGCACACTGTGATATGAAGGAAAGCATCCTACATGCCCAGGGAGCATATCCAGTCCCCTGTGTGCAGGATGGGCAGCTGGCTTTGCACAGTGACCATCCTGGACCTCCTGTATGGAATACAAAAGTGTAGATTCCTCAGGTCCATAATGGGCCTGAAATCCCCTATGGATTTGGGGACTGGAAAGAAATGAGAATAGAACCCCCTGTTCCTTCATTCCCAGGGAACTGGTTCTATGGTCTTCTTACATAGCAGTGAATGTACATCCTCTAGTAGTACTGGTATGTGGTCTGGAGGATAAGTCAAGGGAAATGGAAGAAGGTCTGGAGGCAACTTCAGAAATTCTAAAGCGTGGTCCTGTTCTATGACCTGCAGGACCCAAGCATCTGTTGTAACCCCCTCCACTGGCCAGGCAGAGGGAAAGGCAACCCCCTACCATCCCCTCCAAATTTGGTGCTGGGGTGTAGGGTTTTAAGAAGCAGTCCCGCTAAGGCAGATCTGGCAGCCACATCCGCATCTCCACTCAGGGCTTTGGGATGGGCACCCATGGGGAAGGATGAGACCAGCAATGGTGCTCTGCTTTTGCACTGATTCCTGGCCCCTGGCCAAGTTCTATTGGTAACCCTGTGAAGGGGCACTCTGTGCCTACTTCACAGGTGAATGCCGTAGAGGGAATGGACTGATCTTAAGAGCCCTTCCCAAGGCTTGCAAGTCAGAGAGGATATCCCGCACATCTGCCCCTAACAGCCTGTATTCACTGGAAGGGGCAGTCAGAGTGGATTGCTGGGCATCACTAGCAAATCCGGACACCAATAATGCCTTCTCACTCAGGTGCCAGCTGCAGGTACTCTGGCTAAAGCATCCGAAAAGATGTAGGTAGACCTCAAGAGGAGGTTATCCACGTCAGCCCCAGCTTGGAGGGCCATGAGCATCTCGCGCTGCTGGGGACCCCTGGTGAGGAGGCAGCTGCCATAGTCTTTTTTCCAGAGGGTGGCCTGGCATTTGACAATATGAGCCTGATAATCTGCTAGGCTAAGGCTCAGTGTGGCAGAAGCAAGAATTCTTTTTCCCCTGAGGACTAGTTCTCTCCACCCTTAAACCTGAGGGGAGGGAACAGAGACTTTTAGGTACCTTAGGCCATCATGGGCTGCTGTATCACAGCAGAAGCAGCCACAGGTTGGCCCGCTAAAAACCGCTTTCCTAAATTAACTTGGTACAGCTTGTCTGCCTGTTTGGGCATGGCAGGGAAAAAGCTTGGCCACTGCCCGGCAGCCACTGCGGTGTCCTCCAGTGTCAAGGGGGAGAAATGCCCAGAGGTGGAGAAGTTGCTAGCTGTCAAAGCTCTACCATGAGTCTCCTGGTGATGTACTGTTAACATCAATCCCCATCGCAGTGTACCACTGTTTCATCATAAAGGACCTCAGAGTATGCAATGCAGGGTCCTCACTCCCAGTGGAAATGGGGGAGCCAAACCTGACAGATAGGCTCCCGACCCTATCTTCCTCCTCCTCTGCCTCCTCATGTAAAAGGAGGTCAGGGTAAATGCCTGAGCCTCGTCAACAGGCTGTGAAAGCCTCAAGGAAGGAAACAAGGATGGCGATGCTCTGAAGTGTACAGGGTGCGGCAGCAGGGCAGGCGCTGACATGGGGGGCGGCTGAGAGGAGTCTGATTCGTGCACGTTAATGATGGCCTTCACCACAGGAGCGCAAAATGGCGATGACGGGAGAAACTGGAGTCCCACTGTTGACGGACCAGCACCACTCAGGGGGCAGATATCACTGCCAGCTAACTTTAGGGGTTCTGAGGTGTGAGTCACAGAACTTGCGACACTGATGAGTGTGACAGCAGCCCCAGTGTTGACATGATCCCTCCAGTTGCACCACCAGAGCACACTACGTGGACAGCAGAGGGCAGCGACAGCAGCCTGAGAAGCAGTGCATCTCGCATCATCAAAGGGGTAGCTGAAGTCCCAGCATCAACAGGCTGACACTGGTTGTGGAAGGTCCGGTAAAAATCACTGCAGAAGCCAACCTGTGAAATATGAGGTCTGAGCGGCAGGACTAACATTTTCATTGATAGCCCCAATGTCAACGGCCATGTCAACCAAGAAAGGTCCTGCAGGGGGCCACATAGTAGGCTGCCCACATTGGCTACTGTGTCAACGGGCCCTCACCGGTTGTAGGAAGTCCAGTGGAGAACACTGCCTGAGCCATACCTTGCTGGAAAGAAGGTGTTGGATGGCAGGAGAAGTCTCCACCAAAGAGGACCATGAAAAAGCCATGGTCAGCACGAAGAGGAGCATCAACCAGCAGAGAGTACCGGGCAGGAGGATCCCCCACCAGGAGTAAGATAAGAGACTTGAAGACATCTGGCGTGCTCTAGACCTTGAGGTCCTGGGGAGCCAGCGGAAAGAATCGGCTACACAGTGGGGCTCTTCCATCGAAACCCTCCCTGCTGAGGGGTGACCCATGGTGCAGACATTTTCTGGGCTGGTTGCCAAAGTCACCGGGGAGCTTGACTGAAGATCAAGATGAAATGGCGGGCCTAACAGTCATAGGCACTGGGGAAATCCACCGCTCTCAAGGAAAAGGGAAGAGGTGGCAGCCGAAGACAACAGTGAAGAACAGAAGAAAACAAAAAGCATGTTTAAAATATAAACTGATTTTAGAAAGAAAATCGATGATTTGGCAGTCGACTGAGCAGCGATGTCTCCACGAGTCAATCCATGATGATAGAAGCGGTAAGGAAGAACTGAGAGGGTGCGGGCCGCCTGCGTATATACAATAGTGCTGACATTGTCACTGTGGGTGCCCCCCTGTAGACTGCTAGCTAGAAAAGTTTCCGGGTGGTCCTAGCGCCTGACGACTATAGTTCCAAAGATGTGGCTTGCTGAAAGAGATTTCCTCGAAGATTTCATAGTTCTCCAAGAGGCTGGGGTTGCCCCAAGGATCCCATCACTAGGGGGTATAATGCTGACCATCCTGGAATCATGGTCTGGGCAACAGTTCTGATAGGTTGCCATGTGATTGAATGCATAAGGGGTTAATGAGAAATAGCTTGGGGGAACAGTTAATCAAAAAAGGAAAGACGTCTCACCACTTTTTGATCAGATGCACAACACACTCTAATGGGGGTATTTTTATGTGAAGCATAATATGCACTAATTTTCACAAAATGTAGCAATCTTCCTTGGATGGCAAAATGGTAATGAGTGTTTCTGAATATATACTTCAAGCTCTTGAGAGCTGTAGTGGGTAGAAAATCAAGTTCAAGTGTATCTGTCAAATTTGCTACAAATGCTGGTTATGTACTGTATCTCCCTAAGTTTCAACTCAGTTCAAAAAACAGTCACAGAGATAAAAGCAAAATCATTTAACACTAGCGAGGAATGCAGAACCACTAGTGATCCATGAAAGGGTGTCCTTTCCCAGGGCTGCTTAACTGGGGTCAACAATGTCCGTGGTTGAAATAAGCGGCCATGTGCCTGAACACAGTTCCAGTCAAGGAACTGAAGGTCAGACTCAGTTACTGAAGAACAGACAGACAGGGGTGGACCACTGCAGTGTTAGCAGGGAGGGTAAGAAACTGCAGGTAAGTCTGGGAGAACCTGGGTGACAGGACTGGGATGGGGGGGGGGCTGACTTGAAAGGGGCCACTTGGGTCTGGGAGTATCAAGACAACAATCTAAAAAGGAAGATAAAATGATCTGCTGTTTTGGAAAATCACCCCCCCCCCCCAAAACACACAAAACAAATACTGTCTAATAAATGCCCATCTCACATACTCCCTTAGAGCTTTTATTCCCTGCAGCAAAGGCGGTGAGTTCTTGGTGATCTTTTCCTCACATTCCTACTGCTGCTCAACCTTTATTAAAATGGTTTTAGTGAAGAAAAGTATGAAGTTCGAAGAATAAAGCAGGCATATCAGTCCTCCTGGAGTTTCTGTATGTTACAGGAAAATGCAGCAGCATGCAAGAGAAACAGAGACAGCCACTGACATTCAGTTTGTGATGACAGTAACAATGCATTTTCGAGGACAATGCTTGAGCAGTCTCATGGTAATGTCCACGAAGCCCTGAATACAGTACAAGAAACACATTACAGACAGGTATTCAAAAACAAGCTTACTTATTAGGGCGCAAGCTGTCATGCTTTTTATCAAAACTTGTGATGGGTGTCACAGCTTGCATGGCTGTCTGGTTCAGTTTGATGGCGACTGCCTAAGACAGAAAAGTTAGTAGTATGATTAAACGAACACAACTACAGTGATGTTTTCCAGGATCTTTTCTGTTTGTTGCATCATGCACTTCAAAATCTGCGGTACAAAAATTACCTCTGGATTGTCGGTGAGATAGATCTGTCTTGAGATATTGTTGATGGCACATATCCACTGCAGGAAAAATGAGAAGAATCAAGCATCAAGTCGCGGAAGTCGTGTACACCAACGAAAGGCAAGTTAAATATTAAAATAAGGCAATACCTCTTCATATTCCTTTTTGCTTTCTGCTTGGAGGATAATACTCCTAAAATGTATAATGTGCAGTATAGATCAGCATGACTGTTAGTATATTTACATTGCTCAATCATGATATCAATATAATTAGAGTTAATTATTCTTTCTCTCTTTTTCCTCATTACTCCACACCCCCACCGTGGCAATGGTGTCTCCAGAGATGCACCTTTCCTCTGGCCAGCAGGGCATGTGTGCAGCTGCCCTCACAAACAATGGCGCTACTTCAACGTGTATGTTTGGGGGGGGGGGGGCTGAGAATGATGGTCATTCATTTTTCACTGGGAGCTATGAGCTTAACCTCCCCAACACACTTTGAACCCAGATGGCTTCTATGTGGGATTCTGGTGATCCCATGTAAACTCCAGTCTCCCAGGTTTCAGTGCAGTAAGCTGCTGCCACGCCACTGAGTGGGACTAACATCATCAGGATTGTATTTAAAGGGAACATAAAGCCTGTGGTTTGCATTTTTTAATATGACTATAAATATGTGCACGTGTGACGTCTATTTAATCATCCCAGTGTATTGTTCTGTGTGCTTGTTATGAACAGTCCCATTTTTATTTTCCTTATTTGGTGCCCCATATTAACACAGCCCTTTTCCCACCCAATATATATATTTTTTGTTTTCATTGCTTGGCAGTTCCAGAACCCAGGGACTTTAGGCGATCTGAAGACTACAGGGAAGCAGAACCCCATCAGCTGCCAGATAACCAAGGCCACTGGTTTTCAATTTTTTTTTTACACAGAAAATCCAGTACAATTCCAGAAATTGGACTGTCTGCACACCAGTAAAAACAATTTCACAATGGCCTTGCAGCAAATGACTTGAGTGGCTATAGAAGCGCCCGAAGTGCAGCTGACTGGTAAGGCCAGATACGGAAGGTCTTATTGTTATAATGAACCTCCTGTCTACCTTTTTTTTTTTTTACATTGAAATCAAGCTAAAAAAGCATTATTTTAAATTAGAAACAGCTGCAGCACTGAACGCATGCAACAGGTTCTTTGTTTTGTTTATGCTAGAAGAATGAGAATCACCAGTGGACCAATCAGAATTCAGGATTCCCTGCTGTGCATTCCATGAGGTTTATAATTATACAGAGGACCTGCTTCTGTTCACTAGATGTCCAGACTACTTCGATACTGGACTAGGTTACCAAACACCACAGCAGTGCATTACATAAACATTTACTGGGCAGAATATAATTGCATCAAGTTTACAACATAAAGACTCAGTTAAGTGAACCATACGGTTTTCCAGTCGGGAGAAGTAATCTGGAAGCAGTATCTTCGGTCTTCGCAATCCACTGCCATAACAGAACAGTTATCCAAGTCTAGAACCAGCCCTCCAGCTACTGCTCCCCTGGGCTGGCACATGAGGTTCCCGCCTTGAGTGAAGAAGAAGAGCCGGTCCCAAGATGTACTCACTAGGCCTGTTTTGCTGTTGAAATGGGGACAGTGTAACAAACACCATAATCAGCAATGTGGCATTACATCAGTGAAATCTGTAATACATTCATTGATAACCCACTGCAAGATAACACAGTAACTGCAGCTTGCTTGATTTGCAATAACAAGAGGAAGAATATAACCTTGACTCTCTTTCCATATATACTTATTTTTGCTGTTGTTGCTTCCAGGTACAGTATTTACTGTAGCAAGAAATTTACCATATAAAAGGAATAAAATGGAAAAAAAAAAACACGAATAAAGTAAAAAAACTGCTTTTTGGCGGACAAAATCTAAATAAATGCTTGCAGCAGTTGTTTAGGCTCCGTTGTTACCACAGAGATGGTCCACAAGGAAGCGACAGCAGAACTGTTTCACTCACAAAACCTTTCACGACCGTAGCGTAATGCTGCTTAATACAATGTAGTATGCTAGAAATGTGATTTCTAGTGTGTATAAGGTCATTTTGAGGTAGTTTATGAATGTAAATTTGATAACAAGAAATAAAACTAAATTTTCAATGAATACAAAGAAATAACAAGAAATTCCAGAAAAAGAAAAAGAAAAATTATAAAAAAATAAAAAGAATTTCATGGGTCTCTCTCTATCACTCTCACACTGGAAAAGTACTTTTTAGAGTTGATTTTAAACTTGCCTCCCACCAGACGCAAGTTGTGCCCACTTGTACATGCTGTGTACCTGGTGTGTTCCTTTGGGCCCCATCCTTGGCCCAATCCTTTTTCACCATTTTCTTAAATGACCTCCCCCCCCCCCTCCACATGTCTCCTCATACATATATGCATGTATACAGATGATACAGTATTATTTGCTTCATGTGTTTTGGTTCCCTAGCAAGAATGCTCACTCCAGCAAGACTCCAGCAACATAAACACTGGTTCTGTGCAAACCAGCTCTCACTAAATGCCAAAAAAATGGACTCCCTGACCTTTGACACAAGACAGAAACTAGGAGGGCTCCAACACACTCCCATCTTAAAAACCCTGGATGGCAACCTGCTTGAAGAGGTACCCCACACTTCAAGTACTTCGGGGTGTGCCTGGAACAGAAAAACAGGTTACTCACTTGTAACAATAGTTCTAGGAGTGGTATAGGATGTACAGCCACACTTCTGGCAGTGTTCCTTTCCCTTTAATTCCTGCTGGACGGAATGTCTTCAAGCTGGCTCCTCCCACCCACCCAGGTGGTAACTCCCTTGGCACCACCCTGTGATGTCAGATCTGACCTGCTGGAAGCAAGAATTGGTATGCCACTTGCCACTGAAGGTCGGGTGGGTCAGTGTGGATGCACATCATATACCACTCCTAGAACTACTGTTCTAGGTAAGCAACCTGTTTTTCTAGGGACATGGATATGATGTACAGTTCCACACGTCTGGTGGACTCCTAGCAGTTCTCCAAGGAGGCAGGGACAAGGTGCACACCCCCTACTTTAGGGAACAGATTATGGAGAACTGAGGCCCCAAAACCAGCATCCTAGCATGACTCAAGGTTGATTTGGTAGTGGGAACGAAAGGTGTGTGCCGACTTCCAGGTAGCAGCCCTGCAGATTTTCTGGATAGGAACATCCCTGGAAGCAGCCACCGAGACAGTAGTATGATGGGTGGAATGAGCCCCTAGACCTACAGGAGGCTCCCTACCCACCAACCTATAGCAGAGGTCGATGCAGGATACAATCCATCTAACAATTGTCTGCTTACAGGTGACAAAGAGCTAGCAAACCTCTCCCCGAACTCTAGCCGTGCGCTGCTTATAATAGGCAAGCACTCACCGCAGGTCCAAAGTATGGAGCCTGTGCTCAGCCTCCAAGGTGTGGCTGGTGAAATACACTGGGAGATTGATCACCTGGTTATGGTGAAACTCCGACACAACCTTCAGGAGGAACTTCAGGTTGGGGCGAAGTACAGCCTTGTCCTTGTGGAAGACCACGTAAGAAGACTCCACGAAGAGTGCCTGGAGCTCACTTGTACTTGTGGCTGACGTGATAGCCACCAAGAAGGTGGTCTTCCATGACAGGTAGAGTGTGGGTTCGAGGAAGAGCTGAACATGAACAGAACCCGAACGTCATGTTTTTTGCCATAACTGAACTGAACCAGTACCCCCTTTGTAAGGAAAGAAATGAACCCAATCCGTACATGAACCAGCATATTTGGCCATCCAGTACTGATCATGTACGGTACTGTTGTCAACAGTCTGTTGCCCTAATATCAGAATGTCTGAATTTCAGTGCCCGCATTATCTCATGACTGCATCTGCTGAAATTGTGATCGCGTTTTAAACATTGTTACCTGCCCCTTTACATGAGCCCTTTGTATATGGCAGACAAAAAACATTTAAATAAGAAGACAAAGAACCTCTGTGCGCAAACACTGAGGCAAGGGTTACCCCAAAGGGCATTTGGCTGGGAAGCCAAGTTTAAAGAAAATACAAAATCACACATGCCCACACAATGCAAAGCATCATGGGCTGCATATGCAAATCACCACAGAATGTTAAGCTGGTCCAACTTTAAGCAGAATTGTATGGTGCCGAAAGGCCTCTCACACAGTTTGCAAAGGGTGCTAACAGATCAACTCCCCAGAGATTAAAAGTACAGCTCACCTGTCTGTATGTTAAAAATAGAGCCAACCCGCTTACTAGTGCATCTATGTGTGCTTGGCTTTGGTGTGCATGTGCCAGGTTAGAGTCCTCTGGTTTTGCAGATTTTAGTGTTTTGCTATTCTTCCTCAAACAGGCTGTCATTTGGTCCAAGGGGAACTAAGATCCTGAAAGAACTGACCGCATGACCGCATCTGCTGAAATCACGATCGGCAACTAAATTACTCTTACAAGCCTGTTGTGGCTAAAAATGAAATGTATCTCTGCACTAAAAAACTGCCTCTCTGTATGCCTGTCATCATGAATATGCGCTTGCTAAATTCTTTTGTTCTGGTGTTCCCTTTCTGTACAGATCATCAGGTTAGCTCCGTTTAGCTCCGTTCCGTTACACTGCAAATCAACTTTAGGCATAATATTGACAGAATGACATAAGAATGCACACATCTCTGGAGTAATGGCAAGTGGGCTAGCCAGTTAGTGGGTTCGTACTGTATCTTTTGACTATGCTGTACATACTTGGGTGCCGATTTCAGTGCAGATTCAGTCATATTTACTGTATCTATTTACTGCAGTGCGGTGTCATGAATGATCATTTTGCTTCTAAATGCTTAAGCTTACTTTTTCCTCAAAATGTGATAATGGTGTCTGATTGCACTCCCATTGCCCTGTTGCCCTTATGTTCGGGTTCCCTGCTTGTTAATCACTCATTCATTAGTACCTCTTTACATTGGCAACCAGTAACGGCTCTAGACACAAATGGTTACCAGGGCACAGCTGGGGCACAACAGATGGCAGCCAGGGCACTGATATATTGTTACTATGGGGGAAGCTCTGCACCATATGGGGCACCAACTGGGGCACAGCATTTTTTACCAGGGCACGTGCCCTGGCAGGCCCTGGTGTAGAGCCGCCACTGTTGGCAACTGAAACTCCATGATCTAGAATCAAGATGATAGTACTCAAGCCAATTTGTGGGCAGGTGATGTAATTTAACTTTGCAAATTCAGCTGATTTTATTTCGACTTCTTCACGTAGGGGACTAAGGCAGGGACTACCTGCTTAGCTTGGGCTGGTCAGTGCACAGTGCCTCTTCTCTCACAGTAGTCTGTGTTCATCTGGTGCTCGCCCTGTCTCATTCAGAAAGAAACGGCATTTGCAGGAATCTTTTTGGGTGAGTTTAAGTTGTTAAAGTAACCAATACTACACTGCATTTAAAACATACTTAAACCATTTTTGGGGGATTACAATGGCTATGTTGTTGCTAAGTCTGTTTTTTTTTGTTTGTATTTGCAAAAAGAAAATTGCAGCAGGTCTCAAATTCTGCATTTCATCTGTTCACATTTGGATTGGGCAACTGAACTCATTCTGTATTTGTTAAATTAAACTGTTGAACATTTTTATTTGCCTTTTACTTGATTCATGATTATTTGATTACATTGTCTAAATAAAGTTAAAAAATGTGGTTTCATTGTATCAGCTGTCTGCTTGTGTTTCATTTTATATACAGTAAGTACATTTTCCTCATTATGTAACAGTTGACTCGGGCCCAAACTAGAACTGAATTAGAACTGAACAATTACACCAAAAGCCTCAAACCAAACTGAACTAGAATCCAAACATGTAATTATTAAACAGAACTAACTGAACCAGAACCCTACCCTGTAGAAACCGAACCAGACTAGAACCCCAAAAACCAGGAGAACCCTGGCTCTAATGACGGGTGTGACATGTCACACCTGTGCATCAGTTCAAATGGCTTGCCTATGAGCTTTGCCAACACCAGCAACAAGCCCCACGATGGTGGAGGTTCACGCACTGGAGGGGAAATGTGGTCAAGGCCTTTGAAAATGCGCCAGACCACCTTCTCCTACGCCACTGATGGCATACCAGCCTGCGCCCAGTATGCAGAGATGGCCGCCAGGTACACCTTCAGGGTTGTTGACTGAAGGCCCAACTGAGAAAGGGAGCAAAGGTAGTCGAGAATGCTAGCCACCAGGTAAGTTAAAGGGTCAAGCCCCTTGCCCTGGCACCAAATGGAGAACCTCTTCCATTTGAAGGCATAGCACTTTCGGGTTGACTCCTTCCGAGAAGCCTCGATCACGATGAGGACATCTTTGGAGAGACCCAAAGCCTGGAACTCTAGCTGCTCAGGAACCAGGCTGTCAGGTGCAGGGACTGAAGGTCCAGATGGAGTCCCTTCCTCTGATTACAAGAGAGCAGGTCTAAATGTAGAGGAAGACTCCACAGGAGTCTGCAGCTGAGGCTGAGGCTGAGGAGACTGGGGTACCAGAACTGGTGGAGCCAGTCTGGAGCCATCAGGATCATCCATGCCTTGTCCCTCCTGGCCCTGAGCAGCACTTTGTGGATCAGTGGAAACAGAGGAAAAGCATACTTGAGGTCCAGGGTCCAGGGCCTTGAGAAGGCCTCCACCTGCAGCGTCCCCTGCTTAGGGGGGGCGAGCACAATACAGCCTCAGCTTTGTGTTCTCCCTGGAGGCAAACAGCTCGACCAGAGGGGTGCCCCACCAGGAGAACAGACTTTGCACTACCTCCTGATGGACAGACCACTCGTAAGATGCTTCACCCACCTGGCTCAAAAGAAGATACACAGTAGTAGTAGTAATAAAACATGTTTATTTTTAGAATTTACTGGAAATTACCATTGAGCAGTTCTTCATTACAATGGAATACCGAGCAGAATTAAGGTCAAAAAAAGCTGAAGGAGATGCTGGCACAATTAAAATGAGACCTACCGAACTGTATGTGGGCAGAGGATTTTTCTTCTGAAGCAGGCACGCAGGAAATAGAAACTGAGCTAACACATACTGTGTAACTGTAAATAGTTTTATCTGATGAGGCATACTGTAAGAATATAGGAAAGGCTAGATGTAAAAAGACCAAAGGTTCCTCATGTTTTATTTCTTGCCATCATGACAGCTGCAGCATTCAGTATAATGTGAAACTCCCCAAGCAAATTTTACATGGCAACCACTAACAGCACAACTGTAGACATTAGCACTATGGAGGGGATCAACTGCTAGGGGTGAAATCCTCAGGGAACCAGAAGTCAAGGGATGTGCCTTTTTTTCTCCTACAGTAGGCATGCTAATTCTGCTAGGAGGCATGCTCAATGCAAGCCTCCCTTCTCCTGTGAATTAAATGCTACATTCAGCAATGTTGCCGTCTATTAGAAACGGAGCCAACTTGAGTTTAAAAGATGCAACGCTCTCCACTTCCATTGGTTTCTTTGGGAGCTTGTTCCATATGTATATCACTCTCTGTGTGAAAAATACAGCCTCACAGCACCCTAATTCTACTCCCTTAAGCACAGTATATGCCCTCTAGTTCTATGGCCTTGAACAAACTGAAAACATTCTTCTTAATCTACCTAACTCAAGCCCTTTAACTCTATGTAAACTGAAATCCTCTTAGCCTTCTTGTTTCCGGGAAAACTTACCCAGCCTGTCTAGAAATCCCTTATAACTACTCCATCCCCGTAATCTTTTAGTGGCTTTTGTGCTGCACCGTAACTGCTAAAATATACTTTTCATACCTGGGTTACCTGAACTGCGCATAGCATTCTGCAGCAGCCTTACTTGTGCCCTATAAAAGGACAGAATCACATCACTCTCTCGGCATGTTATGCCCCTTTTGATGCAGCCCAGCCTTCCATTTACCTAACCAGCTGACTCCTTCAAGGTCTCATCAACGATGATTCATAGATCATTTTCGCTGTCCACAGCTGCTATTTGTTCAATATTTATACAGTACCTAGAACTCTGTGACTGAGTTAAGGACCTGCCACTCTCCAATGCTGATCCATTCCCCAGTATGTTTTATTTTGCTGTTGTATGTAACTTGATAGACCTGGACACCTTTGAAAAAAGGACTCTTGAGCTCAAAAGTCATCAGAACACAATAAATAGGTTACTGACCTGTAACCACAGTTCTAGGAGTGGTATATGGTTCACATCCACACTCTGGCAGTTCCATGGGAACAGACTGACTGACTGGCCAGACATCTTTAAGTTAAGCTCCTCCCACCACCCAGGGTGGTATATCCCACGACTCCACCCTGTGACATCAGCTCTTGCACACTGGAACCAGGAATCCGTGTACCAATTGCCTGGGGAGGCCAGGTGGGTTGCTTGGATGTGAACCATATGCCACTCCTGGAAATATGGTTACAGGTGAGTAACCTGTTTTTCTAGGGACAAGGATATGGATATGATTCATTATCCACACTCTGGCAAACTCCTAGCAGTTCTCTGAGAGGAGAGGGAAAGGTGCACATCCCTACTAGGCAAACAGAGACTGGAGAACCAAGGTCCCAAATCCAGCATCCCGGTAGGACTCAAAGTCGATTCAGTAGTAAGAAGTTAAAGTGTGTGCTGACTTCCAGGTAGCAGCCCTACAGATTTCCTGGATACGAACATTCTTGGAAACAGACACTGAGGCAACTGTATGTCTGGTGGAATGAGCCATAAGCCCTACAGGAGGCTTCCTACCAGCCAACCTATAGCAGAGGTCAATGCAGGATGTGATCCACCTGCCAATCCTCTGCTTTGCTGCCAGTCTGCCAGGTGGAGCTTCAGCGTGACTAACAGCTAGTGAGCCTGTCCCTGAACTCTAGTCATGCGCTCTACGTAATAAGACAGTGCTCTCCACAGGCCCACGCATACCTCTCAACTGTTACACATTATGAGGTACGTCACTCATTTTACCTCTCAGAAATCCTCTATTTCACATGGCGCAGGTGATATTCCACACTGCCCACTGAAACTTCAATGCAGAAATTCATAATAATCTATGATAGTCAGTTATCAGCAAACATGAATAACATAAGTGCATAGATTTAGACTGTGTTCTGAGCTTGCAGTGTCATTTTTGATGATGTGTCACACATTTTGCCCATTTGTCACACATACTGTCACACATTTAAGTGATGTAAGGTTGAGAGGTATGGGCCCACGGTATTGAGCCTGCAGTCAGGTTCCGAGGTTGGGTTGGTGAAATACACTGGTACGCTAATCACCTGGTTAAGGTGAAACTCCAATACCAACTTCAGTAGGAACTTTGGGTTGGAGTGAAGGAATAAGAAACTCCATAGAGAGTAACTAGAGCTCCCCAATCCATCTGGCTGACATAACAGCCACCAGAAATGCCGACTTCCATGACGGATGTGACATCTCACATCTGTGCATTGGCTCGAAAGGTTTGCCCATGAGCGCTGCCAATACCAGCAGTAAGTCCCATGGTGGAGGTGACTCACGTGCCAGAGAGGAGAGGTGGTCCAGACCCTTGGAAAAGCACCCGACCACTTTCTCCTGGGCCACTGTCTGCATACTAGCCCACACCTGGTAAGCAGAGATGGCTGTCAGATGCACCTTAAGGGTCATCGTCTGCAGTCCCAGCTGAGAAATGAACCAGAGATAGTCCAGAATGCTAGCCACAGGGCAGGCTAGGGGATCAAGCCCCTTGTCCTGACACCAAATGGAAAATCTCTTCCATTTAAAGGCACAGCATCTGTGAGTGGACTCTTTCCTGGAGGCCTCCACAGTGTGAAGCACATTCTCTGAGAGACCTAAGGCCTGAAACTCTAGCCACTCAGAAACCAGGCTCAGAGGTGCAGGGATCGAAGGTCTGGGTGCAGGACCTTCCCCTGTTGTCTGGTCAGCTGATCCGGATGGACAGCCAGGCAGTCATCACAGAGGTCTGCTGCTGAGGCTAAGGAGATTCGGGTACCAGAACTCCCATGGACAGTTTACAGCTATCAGGATCATCTACGCCGTCTCCTTCTGGGCCTTGACCACCACCTTGTGAATCACGGGAAAGGGAGGAAAGTTGTATACAAAGCCTGGGGTCCAGGGCCTCATGAAGGCATTGCTCAGCAATGTCCCAGAATGTGGGGTTCAGGCACAAAGCAGTCTCAGTTTGGAGTTCTCCCAGGAGGCATATAGGTCCACTAAGGGTGTGCCCCACTGGAAGAACAGGTGATTCATCACCTCCTGATGAAGGGACCAACTCATGCGGTGTCTCTCCTACCCAGCTAAAAGCATCCAACAGCTGATTGTTCTCTCCTGCAACAAGATCTACACCCATGCTGCGCATGACAGTCCAGGTGCAGAGGGCCTCCTGATAGAAGAGAAGGGAGTGAGTTCCAGTCTGTCTGTTCAGGTAGAACAGAGTCATGGTATTGTTGATCTGGACCTGAACAACCTGACCCCTGACTAGCAAAACAAATGCCTTCAGAGTCAGACACACTGCATGGAACTCCAGCAGGTTTGTGTGGTGACAAGTCTCCTAGGGTGACCAGAACTCATGGGCTCAGTGGTCTCCTGGATGCATACCCCACCAGAGATGCATCAGTCGTGAGCATGACGGCTAGTTTTGGGTTGACAAACAGGATTCTTTCCTCCAGGTGTCCTGGTATCAGCCACCACTGGAAGGCATCCCACATTGGCCAGATCAGCCTGTGACTGGCAGGTCGAAGTGGGCTAAGCGCTGGGAGTGGGCCCAGTGGACCACGCTGGTGCAGTACGCCATGTACCCCAGCAGCCTCATGAAATCCCGGTTAGGGTGTGACAGCCTAACCTGAAAATGATTAGGCAAAGGAGGTAAGATCCAGTGCCTGGTTTACAGGGAGGTGGGCCCTGGCCTGAAGAGAGTCAAGTTCTGCCCTAATCAACTTGATCACCTGCTTCGATACCAGTCCAGATTTCTCCAAGCTGACCAACAGAACTAAGTCTCAGCAGGTCTGGACAGCCACACCTCTGGAGCTCTCCATGGCCTCTCTAGATGGACTGGTTAACATCCACTTGTCCAGGCAGGGGCACACTTGGACCTCGTGGCACCACAAGTGGGCTACCACCACTGCCATGCATTTTGTGAAGACCCTGGGTGCTGAGGAAAGGCCGAAGGGCATGACCTGGAACTGATGCAGGACCCTTTCAGCTTGGAACCGCAGGTACCAGTGGTGGGATGGACGGACAAGAACACGGAAAAATGCATCCTGGAGGTCTAGGGTGCAGAACCAAGGGTCAGACTGGGGTACAGGGGACCCACCTGGAAAAAGGATACAGGTGCCCACCTAGAATGTCAATAGGAAAGGGCTCAGGGTGACACACTTAGATCAGTATTCCACTTAAATTTGATACACTTGTTCACAGTGCCCACAATACCCCATTTTGTTAGAAAATAGATGATAAATGCACAGATTTTCAGAGTTTAGAAGGTGGACAGGTACCCAACAGAAGGAGGTCTACCTGGAAACTTCCAGGAATTCCTGTGAGCCAGTCTGACTGGCAGAACCACATGTCTGCCCAAGCAATGGGATAATCTGAGTTAGAGTGACCATCCAGAACTTGTGTTTCCACACAAACTAGCTCAGATTGTTCAGATCCAGTATGAGGCACCAGCCCATCATCCATTCCGGGATCAGGAAGTACCTGAGCATGTAACCCTAAATGGCCAGGGCATCCGGGACATGGCCTATTGCCCCTTTTGCAAGGAGCTGAGCAATTTCCTCCCATAGGGCGCTCAGTGCATTCTGCGACACCCTGGACTTCGGAGATACATGGAAGCAGTAAGGTGGGAGAGCCTCGAAGTCCAGAGGAAACTCTCTGCCCACTGCATCCAACACCCACTTGTCTGTTGTAACAGCAAATGAATGTGGCAAGAAGTGACGTAGCTGCCCTCTGACAGATGCAGAGACAGGATGGGTGGGGGGAATGACTACCCCAACCCATCACTGGGCATCTTGGGGGGTACCAGTGGCTGCAGCCAGAGGAGCACCATTACCCGTGCCCCTTCCTTCTTAAGACCCTGACACCCAGACTTGTGCTTGGGGTGCCAGGCCTGCAACTGCTCCTGCTGGAGAAGGTTGTGACTAAAAGGACCAATACTGGAAAGCTGGTTTCTTAAGCTTCTTTTGCTGGTCCTTCTGGGATGACATCACAGAATCCAGGGGAGCACTGGACTTCTCAATGTGGGTGAGATGTCCCTCCACCCCAGGGCCGAATAGGTCAGTGCCCAAGAAAGGGACATCTGTCAGCTTGTGCTGGGTATCTGCCGTGAAGGTGGGCAGATGCAGCCAGGCTCTGTGACACACAGGAGAAGCCACTGCCATGGCACAGACACATGAGTCACTCATATCCAAGGGCGCCTTGAACTGGAGTTTAGCCAGTGACTGGCTCTTGGTCTCTGATGACCATTACCGACGACTGTTGATTCACTGGGAGGTGAGGGAGGATTGCATCAAAGACCCCCATTAGGGAGTGACCAGAGCTGGCCATCATCACAGCATAATTAGCCTGACAGAACCACAGATGCCGCAGTGTACACCTTTTTAGCAGTATGGTCAATCTTGCAGGACTCCTTGCCTGCAGGTTTGTCTACATCCCCCTGGTGTTCAGACTTGCAGAACACTGAATCCGTGATCAACACTCCATGGAGGTGAGGTCCGCAAAACTTGAAAGGGAACCGGTAGGGACCATGTACTTGCAGACCATGTGGGCAGAGGGAGCTGGGCAAGATGCTGGATGATACCAAAGCTCCACTGCCGGTCCCAAGATGGCCTCAGCCACAGGGAAGGCAACCCCTGGGGATTTGTCCTGTTCCAAAATGTCCGTGAGGTGTACTTGGTCCTCTTTTGGACTGGCTGAAGCAAGACTGACATGGATTCCGAGGTAAGTCAGAAAAGCATCCCAAAGGACACTGGGCCATGCTCAGTGGAGAACTCCTCAGTCGAGTTGCGGCTGAGGAAGTGAGTCCCACAGTCATCCAAAGACTCCTCAAAAATGGCCCTCGACCGTTTCTTGCTACAGATCTCCCAGGTATTCTTGCCTATGGCGATCATCACTGTCAACAAGACTGGCAAGCGGGTGGCTGCAAGGGCCTCCTTTGTCAGAGCGCCTACCTTTGGCTGTGGTGGTGGTAGTTCTACCCTCAGAGGTATAGAAGCATATGTGAGGGGCACCTGTATGGTGTGGAACAGTGGGGGTACCACTGGCAATGGCCAGGTGACCAAAAGTCCAGAAGGTAGAGCCCTATCTTGCCCCACGATAGCCTATGTTGCCAGAGGAGCTAATCATATCACTGTTGCATCCTTGCACCGGTGCCTCTCTTCACACAAGGATGAAGACAACGAGGATCGTCAATTGTGACTCCTCCCAGTCGAGCGGAAATGAGAGCAAGAATGCATCGGTCATCACCTCGACCAGAACTGTCAACCAGTCAGTTTGCAGTGAGGTAAGCCTTCTGAGGAGTTGGAATAAACCACGTCACTACCCACATTAAGTAACATGGGCATGGAAGACCCAACCACTGGTGCAGGCTGGTCTCATCGAGAGCCAGATGGGGACACTGACCAGACCATGTCCTCGGGTGAGGAAACTGGGGTCTGTGAGATCGAGTCCTCAACCTCACTGTACAATGGGTCGACAGGCTCAAGAAAGAGCTCAGTGGCCTGTTCAACCGGAGTCAATGTCAACTGACTCAGCAGGAGAGCTGAAGAGCCCTTGGCCAAGGGCACTCAACAGCCACTGAGTGGTCCAGCGAGTCAAGGGACTGGGAGGACCTCGATCACTTCCAGGCCCATGATCAGTGCCGGTGGCACTTATGTTTAGCACCACGGGGTGAGCAGGGCTCTCCCCCCAAGGTCTGGAAGGCCAGGTACATTTCTTAGAACTCTCCAGTAAACGACCCTCCAATGCTGGCCCCAGGGAACAGTGTTGAGACCAAGGTGGTGCCTGCAATAGCCGCTGCTGCTTTCACCTTGAGGTCTGCAAGCTGCTGAGATGACATGTCTGAAGCCGAGGCCTTCTTGAGGCCATTTGGGTGGTCCTTCAGATCCCGTTCTGAAGGTTGACCCAGTGAGAGCCACAGCTTCCTGTCCTCCAGGGACTCAGGAAGCATGCTTAAGCAGAGAATAAATCCAGCCATGTTGTGTTGCCCACCCTGGCAGTACATGCACGTGTTGTACAGGTCGGGGACTGACATCTTCTCCTGACACCAGAGGCAAAATTTACATCCTGGCTTCCACTGCTCCATCATTGTTCGTAGAAAGGAATTGAAAGAACCTGGAGAAAATAAGTAGCAACTCAAAAAACTTTGAAAGAAAGTTTGCCAATGACGCATTAAAAACCTAAGCGGAAACTGTGAAGGAGGTGACCTGTTCCTCCAGTAGAAAGAAAGATGTGACATCACAGGGCAGAGTTGGGGGATATACCGCCTGAGTGGTGGGAGAAGCTTAGCTTCAATATGTGCAGCCAGTCAGACCATTGCAGAGGAAATGCCAGAATGTGGACTGTGAACCATAGCCACACCCCTAGAAAAATATATTGCTACAGACAGATATCTGTCTCTCGCTCGCGCTCTCTCTCTCTCTCTCTCTCAATATATATATATGTCTGTCTATCTAACTACATGTATGTCTGTATTAAAGGGGAACATCCAAAACTCAGGGTTCAGTGCGTAGTGGTGCATCACACAACATCAGTCTGGAAGGAAATCACTTCACCCACACAAAGGAGCAGTGTTGTACTAAAAGTGAGGCTGAATACCAATTAAGTGCTCTGCACATAGGATTTATATTCCAACATGAAGACAATAATGCAGTGGCAGACTACCCCAGCACTTCAGCTCACTCTGAGCCTGTCAGGGGGTCTCCAAAGGTATTTAAAGAAGAAAGAAAGTACAGTTATGTAAGAACTTACCGTAACAGTAGATCTGCGAGAGGAGCTCTTGCAGCACGCTATTACAATCATGACTATGCTGCAGGCACTAGGACCCTCCGGAAAACTTCTCAGGCAGCAATATCCAGCAGTGACCACCCCCGACGTCGGCTCCACCCCAGCGTCAGCTCTAGTACAAAAAGGGGGTAGACTCAGCTTCACCCCAGTTCCCCCGCCATGTCCCGAGAACAAGCTCTGACAGGAGAATGGAGCGAAGCATGAAGATGGAATTTTGTACACCTCAGAGGGGGAAGGAGGGCGGGAAAGCAACACCTGCTGCAAGAGCTCCTCTTGAAGATCTACTGTTACGGTAAGTTCTTACGTAACTGTACTATCTTACTTCGAGTGGGAGCTCTTGCAGCAGGCTATTACAATCAGGACTGAATCCCAAGCAGTCCCTCGTCAAAGAGGTAATCTACCCCGGGAGGTGGAAGAGAGTACGCTGGACACAGAGGCTCAAGAGAATAGTCCCTGAAGGACTGCCAGGCCAAAGCTGGCATGGCACCTGCAGGCAATGTCCAAGCTGTAGTGCCTTACAAAAGTATGCACTTAATTCAAGGTAGCGGCCGCGCAAATGTCCCTGATGGATACGTTCTGCAGTGCGGCTAAGGAAGCAGACACTCCCCTGGTGGAGTGACCCCTAACCGGACCCCGAAGGGGCTTGTTGTGCTTTTCATAGCAGAAGGAGACACAGTGGACAGTCCATTTAGAAATGGTCTGCTTGGACACCAGTCTACCCAAGTGTTGTGGTGTAAAGTCCACAAACAATTGCTCTGATTTACAGTGATTGGTTGTACGCTTAAGGTATTACCTAAGTGTCCTGTGAACGTCCAAAGAGTGAAGGAGAGCTTTTCCTCTGTTAGAGGGCGAAGGAAAATAAACTGGAAGGTCAACCGCCTGGCTGAGGGTCAACTCCAAGACCACTTTAGGAAGAAACTTAGGGTTTGTCCTCAGGGAAACCCTTTCCCTGTGGAAAATTAAGTACGACTCTTTACACATCGAGCTGAAGTAATGGCAACCAAAAAACAAAGCTTCCAAGACAGGTATTGCAGCTCACAATCTGCTGCAGGCTCAAACGAAGGAAGGGTAAGCTTCTCCAACACGAAAAGGAGGTCCCAGGATGGGATAGGATTGAGAATGGGAGGTCTCATATGAAGAATCTCCCATAAAAAGGTGCGTGACACGTCCAATTGGGCTACGGTTCTGTCACCCAAAAGGGCGTGATAAGCCGAGATGGCCCACATGTGCACCTTAATGGAGGAGTAGCTCAAGCCTTGTTGGTATAAGGAGAGGAGATACTGAAGAGCTGAGTTCACTGGACAGGAAACAGGATCCAGATAGTGAGACGAGGCCCACAAACAGAAACGCTTCCATTTCATAGCGTAAGTGGAGCGCGTAGAGACTTCCTCGCTGACACAAGAACTTCCGCCACCTCTGGCGAGACCCCGTACCTGTGCTTTGCTACATCTGAAGGAGCCGTGCATGAAGGTGCAAGGATTGGAGATCGGGATGAACCAGTGAGCCCTGATCCTGGGACAGCAACTGTGAGCATACTGGCAGAGGAATTGGTGGTTCCCTGGAAAGCCGCTGAAGTAGTGGGTACCCAATCTGCCGAGGCCACAGCGGGGCGACCAGAATCATTCGCACTCCCTCGGCTTGTAACTTCAGTAGAATCCTCTGGATGAGAGGAAAGTGGGGGAAGGCGTAAAGAAACCTCCCTGCCCAACATAGAGACAACACGTCTGGCTAGAAAACACCAGGCGCGGGCTCTTGCGAGCAGAAAAGCGGCACTTTGGCATTGCGTGGTGACGCAAACAGGTCTAGTTCTGGATGACCCCATCTGTCGAACAGCTGTTCCACTACTGACTGTAGGAGCGCCCACTCATGCGCCCTGTACAGAGATCTGCTGAGACTGTCGGCCAAGTCATTGAGGACACCCGGAACATGCATCAAAGAGAGAGTGATGTGCTGTTCTAGTACCCAATACCAGACTCTCATCGCCTCCCTGCACAGGGGGTAAGAATGAGCTCCCCCTTGCTTGTTGATGTAGAAGACGACCACCATGTTGTCTGTCTGAACTAGAAGAGAGCCTGGCATGAGGTCTCTGGAAAAGCGTGTAGCGCATTGAGGACCGCTCGCATCTCCAGGACACAGATGTGGAGTTCGCGCTCCTCAGAGGGTCCAAACGCCTTGTGTTTGGTGAGTCCCTAGGTGCGCCCCCCCCCCCAAAGTCTGAGGCAAACATCATAAGAGTCTGATCTGGGGGCTCCAGACAGAAGGGGAACCCTCTTTCCAAATTGAGTGGGTCCATCCACCAAAGAAGTGTTCTCTTTACTGGCTCTGTGACTCTGACCATGAGGTCGAGGTCGTCTGAACACTGATCCCACTGCACCCTGAGCATCCACTGTGGGATTCTCATGTGGAGGTAGGCCAGAGGAGTAACTGAAATGGCCACCACCATGTGCCCCAGAAGTCTGAAGAAGGTCCTTGCTGAGACCTGAGGAGTTACTAGAACTGATGCGGCTATCTCTTGCAAGCGATCACCCCTCTCTGGGAGTAGAAAAGCCATGCCTTGGACCGAATCCAGGACCGCACCAATAAAGACGAGTCTTTGGCTGGGCTCTGGGGAAGACTTTGGAAGGTTCAGAGTGATCCCCAAGTCTCAGAAGAGTGTATAGGTATCTCCGAGAGCTTGAAGCAGGCGTGACCTTAATGGGGCCGCTAGCAGCCAATCGTCCAGGTAAGGGAAGACATAATGTCCTTGACGCCTTAGAGCCGCAGCCACTACTGCCAAACACTTTGTGAAGACTTGAGGAGCGGAAGAGAGGCTGAATGGAAGAACTCAAAATTGATAATGCTCCCCTTGGAAGTGGAACCTCAAGAACTTCCTGTGAGGGGGAAAGACCCCAATATGCATATACGCATCTTGCATGTCCAGGGAGCAGAGCCAGTCCCCTTGGTGCAGCAGAGGAAGAAGACCCGGAAGGGTCACCATTCGGAACCTTTTGTGCTCTATATAAAGATTTAGCAAGCTTAAGTTCAGAATGGGACGAAGGTCCTGAGTCTTTTTTGGGACCAGGAAGAAGTTGGAGTAATACCCTTTTCCCCGTTGACTCAGAGGGACTGGTTCTATCGCCCTTTTTTGCAAGAGGGTCTGTATCTCTCCTTCTATGAGAGGAATATGAGAAGGAGGATATCTGGAGAACCTTGGTGGAGTGACTGGAGGAATCTGCGTTAACTCTAAGGTGTGTCCTCTCCTTATAACATCTAGGACCCATTTGTCCAAAGTTATTGAGCTCCATCCCTGAAGATACAGGAAGAAGTGACCCCCTACCACCTCCCCTGGTACCTCCACCGGAGAAGGGGAGGGTCAGAAGGGAGTCACTGGGTGGAGCCAGGGGTGGGCAGAGAGGCTTGGGAGGACTTGGAGCCATGGGGACGAGAGCCTCTAGACTGCTGGTTGACGGCTCTCCTCCGAAAGCCTCCTCTCTGGCCCTGTTGGTTACCACGGGCTTGACCACCTGAGGGCTTCCGAAATGGCCGCTTTCGTTGTCTCTGCTGGTCTCCACGGTACATTTGGCGAACAGACCAGATGGATTTGCCTGACTCCTGGAGGCGAGAGATCAAAGACTCCACCTCCGGCCCAAACAATACGGAACCCTGGAATGGTAAGTCCCGGATTCTGGACTGCAGATCCTGATGAAAGCCCGAGACCCTCAACCAGGAATGGCATCTAAGGCAGACACCTGCCGCTGCCGCTCTGGCTGCTGTATCCACAGTGTCATACGAGGCATGCAAAACATGTGTGCCTACGTCTGAGCCCGATTTGAGAAGGTCCAGAATCTCCGTTTTCTTCTCGGAGTCTGGCAAGGCACTAACCAGCTCTTGTCCCCGCTCCCATAATGCATTCTGGTACTGGACCATGTGTGTAAGGAAATTCAGGGACCTAACTGAACAGGTGGAGGCAGAATAGACTTTCTTGCCCACCTGGTCCAAGTAGCGGGATTCCGGGTCGGGAGGCTGTGAGCTGAGATGTTTAGGCTGCTTAGATTTGTCGTGAGCAGCTGTAATAACTGACGAGTCCGCCTAAGGATGTTCAGTCGAGAATGGTTCATCTTTCGGGGCTCTATACAGCCTGTCTGATTTTTTCGGGACTGCCATGACTGAAGCCGGACGCTTCCAGCTTACTCTGGTGAAGTCTTGGAAAGTGTCCAGTAAAGGAGGAACAACCAAAGGTTTGGGCTCCTTTTGCCTCAGGTACTTAGCCAGACGTCGGCGTTCCAGATCCAGGTTCTTCGTGTCCCACTCATTGGAGGCCTGGATGTGCCTCATGATGTCTAGGAATGTGGGATCATCAGGAGGCGAGCGGGGCTGGTCCTTCTCTCCCGGGAAACCCCCAATTCCTAAAAAGGAAGAGGTAGAAGTGAACAGGAAGAGGAGGAATGGCTACTGGGTGACGAGTAGCCAGACCTGTCCTTACAGCCAGCTTCACTCGAGCATCAGTGGCTCACCGACCGACGTTGGTCCGAAGACTGACAACAGTCACGGGACTGACGGCCGAGCGGAGACCGATGTCGGTCAGTTGGAAGCGGTTCCGTCTAGCAGAACTGGAACGGCTCCTGGCATAAGACCTGACCCAGCGTCGGCTACCAGATCTGGTAGAGCGCTGGCGTCGGTCTATGGACCGTGATCGGGAAAGAGCCTTTGGAGGAGGAGGAGGAGGTGTAGGCGGCGGCCTCTTGGGGGTCTTCGTCAGGGAAGAAGCACCTCCTGGCTGTGGTTCACCCAGGGTCCAGGACCGTGATGGGGCCGGCTTTGGGGGGTCGCTCTGAACCTGCCCCTCCAGAAGGAAAACAGATCCTGGAGCTGCTCCTTGAAAAAACAGAGGCCGCCTTCCTGGAAAAGGAATCTCGGGTTGACCTTAGAAGGACAGCCCGTTGGAGCCCGGGGACTTGGGATGTCGACGCAGTCCCTTCACAGGCTGCGTCTGGATCCGCTGCCCCATCACCCGGCGACGGTAAGGTGACCGACAATGGGGTCTCAACTGGGGGCGCCGGAGTGTCCTTGGACTCCGTAGACATGCTCTTGACTGGTGGCGCCGGGGCCTTGGAAGGCAGGGCTGAAGCTTGCGTCTCCGAGGGTTTAATGTGACCCTGAGCGGAGTCACCTTGGGCTTCGCTGGCCTCTCCCCCGAAGGTCCAGCCTTATCCTGATCTTTTGACTTGGGATGCTCACCTGAGCCCTTGGATCCATGGGCTGTCTTGGGAGAAGACCGCGAGTGGGAGCGAGACCGGGACCTGGACCGGTGCCGGGCCCGACTACAGTCTTTTTTGCGGGACCGCTTCGACTTGTCCTTCTTCTTCTGCTTCTCCCCTCAGGTGTGCAGATCCATCTTCTTTTCCAGCAGATGCGCTTTCAGGAACTTCAAGCGGCAGATCCTGGCGCGGCTGGTGAATTTCTGACAGGCCGAACAGGCCGCGGTGTCGTGGTCAGGCCCCAGGCAGAAAACACACTGCCGATGACCGTGTTTAGACGGAATTTGGTGGCTGCAACTGCACTTATTAATGTGGGGCCTCGTCGAGGAGACCGATGACAGCAACAACATGCATCGGTAGGTGCTAAAACCGTCAAAACTTTAAGTGTAGAAACGTAAAACAAGTGAAAAAACTCTGTTCTTTAGCTGTGCTGGTAAGCCAAGATGAGCAGGAACTCTTCACGTGTGCAGGACGCGGTGGGACAAGAACTGGGGTGGAGTTGGGTCTGCCCCTTTTGTACCAGAGCTGACGCCGGGGTGGAGCTGATGTCGGGGGCGGTCCCTGCTGGGTATTGCTGGCTGAGAAGTTTTCCGGAGGGTCCTAGTGCCTGTGGCATAGTCCTGATTGTAACAGCCTGCTGCAAGAGCTCCCACTCGAAGTAAGATCAGTTACTTACTGTAACAGTAGAACTTCAAGAGAATCTCCTCCATTGAGCCACATCACAGAACTGTAAGCCAGTGGCATCAGGACCACCCAGAAACTGCTGCTGGTTGGGGCCACCCATGTCAACATGCCTTGTTGGCGTCCCCAATATGCCTCAGTTCTCCACTTGGGGCAAGCTCAGAGGATCACAGGACTGAAGTGACCAGGACCCAACCAGGCACACAAGAAATGCTGTATTAGGCAGCCTAAGTAAACCAGCTTGTAGAAGCAGGCAGTATTGTGACATATCACCCGAAAAAGGGAGGAAGGAGAGCTGTGGCTCAATGGAGGGCATTCTCATAATGATCCCATTATGGTAGTTAACTATTCGTCTTCTTCAAGGATTGTTCCCTCCACTGAGCCACATCTTGGAATGATTCCCACGCCAAGTAGTACCAAGCACTGCGGGAGGATGGCAGGACCTAATGACCCTGAGTAAGGAGGCCTTGCAGAACATTTAGGCCAAAGCCGGCACATCTATGAGAGATGATGTCCAGACTGTAATGTTGAGTGAATGTAGGACCAGTGCTCAAGGTGGCAGCAGCAGAAATATCAGCAGTGTGCACATTTCAAAAACAGGTCACTGCGGTAGCCACCCCTTGGGTGGAATGAGTATAAATGGGACCAGGAACCTGCTTACTGTTCTTCTGGTAACAAAACGTAATACAACTGACCAACCATTTAGACCAGCCCTGTTTAAAAATTGGTGAGCCCACCATCCAGGAGACAAAATCCATAAACAGCTGAGAGGATTTTCTACAATCCTTTGTATGATGTTAGTACTAACACAGCATCCTACAGACATCTAGGGTATGTAAGCGACACTCCCCACTGTCTGCAGGAGATGAAAAATAAACAGTCTGATTTAGTGTTCTTTCAGACACTACCTTCGGAAAGAAACGAGGATTGGTTTCATAAGGTAAAAATATCCTTGTGAAAATAATAAACATCCAAACAAATTAAATTTCTAGCAGATAAAGGCCTTATGTTCTATCAAGTCTGCTCGATAGTGCAGCTAGCAGCCCTTACATTGCCACTGCCCTCCCTCCCCTCCCCCCAGTGACATTTCCCCTTCCTTGTATTATCCCTTTTGAATCAGCCCACTGTTCTACAGGATACCACTTCCTCTGGCAATGCGTTCCACCTAGACACCACCCTCTCCATAAAAAAGTGTCTCCTTATTTTCCTCCTGAACCTTTCCTCTTCCAATCTCAGATCATGCCCTCTAATGTCCCTGCCCCTCCTTAATTTGAAAGCCCCTCCGTTCCTGCCTTATTTATTCCCTTCATGTACTTGAAGCTTTCAATCATGTCCCCCCCATCCCTTCTCTGCTCCATGAAGTACATGTTCAACTCCCTCAGCCTGCTCTCGTAGGGGTAAGTCCACTAGCCCCTGGATCATTTTTGTTGCCCTGCGCTGTACCCTCTCCAGTAAACTAATGCCCTTTTTCAGGTATGGTCGCTAGAACTGCATGCAGTACTTTAGGTGTGGTCTAACCAATGACCTGTACAATGGCAGAATCACCCCCCCCCCCGAGGATATGCCTCTGGCAATACAACCCAGCATCCTGTTGGCCTCTGCAGCTGCCTTTCTACACTGTGCTGAGTTGCTCATTGCACCAGTCATGATCACCCCCAGATCCATCTCCTCTTCATTCTTGGCTAGTTGAATTCCCCCTAGCTGATAGCTCCTCCTTGGTTTTTTCTGCACCCAAATGTAGCTCCTTGCATTTCTTGGCGCTGAACCCCAGCTGCCAAGTGTCTGACCAGGCTTCCAATTTTGCCAGATCATCTTGCAAACCCTGCCACCCTTCTAAGTCATCCACTACCGCTCCCATCTTGGTATCATCTGCAAACAGACTGATCTTGCTCTTGATGCCTATTGAGATGTCTGCTATGCAGATCCCAAACAACACCAGCCCCAATACAGAGTCCTGTGGCACCCTGCTTGTCACTGCCCTGGGAGATGAGAGCTCCCCTCCCACCACCACCCTCTGCTGTCTCCCTTGCAGCCAGTTCACTACTCATCCCACCATCTTCGCCCCTGCCCCTAGCCTCCCATTCGGCACTGAATCAAATGCCTTATTGAGGTCCAGGTAGAGGACATCCACTGCATGTCCCCTGTCTTATTGCCTGGTTACCCAGTCATAGTACTCCACCAGGCTGGTCTGACAGGATCTGCCTGAAACAAATCCACGCTGTCTGTTGTCCTGTAGCCCATTAGCCTCTAGGAGGGAAACCAGCCTCTCCTTCAGGACCGTCTCTATCAGCTTTCCCACGATGGATGTGAGGCTTACCAGTCTGTGGTTCCCTGGCTAATCCTTGGGGTTGCTCTTATGGAGGGATACCACGTGTGCCATCCTCCAGTCCTGAGGTACACTTCTCAAGTCCAGGGAGGCATTGAACAGGTCTGCCAAGAGTTCTACCAGGACTTCTGCCAGCTCCTTCAGCACCCTGGGATGTATGCCATCTGGACCTGGCACCTTGTCTACCGTTAGTGCCCTCAAGCCCTCCAGTACTCTGCTCACTCTGATTTCCCTGTCTGTCACTTCCTGCCCCCATGCCCACCCTCCCACCTCCTTGGGTACAGCTCCCCTTTCTCTTTAGTAAATACTAAGCAGAAGTATTCATTTAATGCTTCTGCCTGTTCTGCCCATTTCCACCCCCCACCCCATCCTTCTTTATTCTTACTATTTGGTCCTTACAACTCCTTTTCTCCCTGATGTACCTGAAGAAGTCCTTCTCCCACTCTTTGATGCCCTGTGCTAGCCTGAATTCCCTGGACGCCTTGGCTGACCTGAATGCCCTTGTCACCTCCCTCGACTCGTTCAGGTATTCCTCTCTGTCCTCCCCTCTCCCTGTTTTTTTTTTTTTGTACCTTCTAAAGATGGCTCTTTTCTGTCTTACTTTTTCCATGACCTCCCCCTTCACCCAGCTAGGTTTCTTGGCCCTAGCACTCTTACTCTGAACCCTTGTGCATGTTATGGATGCTTCCTCAATTCCCAGTTTAATGACCTCCCACTTCTGGTTAGTGTCCATATTTGGATGGATCCTGGCCAGATACCCCTGTACTATTTCCCTCATCCTCCCGGAGTTGGCCCTCCTGAAGTCTAACACCCTTGTGCCCGTTCCTACTCCCCCTTTCCCCATGTTCATCATGAACCACACCGAGTGGTGGTCACTCCCCGCCAGCAGTTCCTCCACCCCCAGCTCCCTCACAAACTCACCATTCACCAACACAAGGTCTAGGGTGTTCCCTAACCTGGCTGGCTCATTGACCATCTGTAACAGAAAGCTGTCCTGGAAGGCATCCAGAAGTACCTGCGCCCTCCTAATCGTGGTGGTTGGGGTATCCCAATCCACTCCCGGCAGGCTGAAGTCCCCACAATCACCATGCTGCCCCTCCCACAGGTCCTTCTGATCTGTCCTACTAGTTCCATGTCTACCTCCTCAGTCTGAGAGGGTGGCCTGTACACTACTCCCATCCTGAGGTTCCTATTTTTGGAGTCCTGGAGCTGCACGCATAATGACTCCGTGCTGCCCTCCTCCCCTTCCTCCCTGACACATTTCAGTCCTTTCCTCACATACAACGCCACCCCCCCCCTTTTCCTTTTACCCTGTCCCTCCGAAATATCCTATACCCTGGTACTGCCAGGTCCCAGTAATGGTACTGGGTAGCCCATGTCTCAGTGATGGCCACCATCTCCACCTCCCCATCTGCCATGAGAGCCTGTAACTCTGCCATTTTGTTCCTTAGACTCCCAGCATTCAAGGTTACCACCCTCCACCCTGCTTCCTCCCCCCCACCACTTGCTCTCCCTTTCTATCATTCCATCTTGACCTCCCCCTAAGTCCACTGCTGCTGGTATGGGGGGGTAAGCTCGCTGGACCTTCCTACCTGTGGATTCTGCCTGACTCCTGCCCACTTGCCACCCCCCCTTCTGGTTTAAATTTTCATTGTTTGCTAAGTATTCCCCAGTTTCTGTTTCAATACCCTCCTTCCCTCCTCACTTAAGCGTAGCCTGTCCTTAGCATATAGATCGTTGCCTCCCAGGTCCCCCCACCAGCCCAAACCCTTTGGACTGACCATTCTCTTAGCCATGTGTTAAATCCCTCTATTCTCAGCTTCCTTGCCATGCTTGCCCTGGGTACTGGAAGCACCTCAGAGAAAGTAACTGATCTTCCTGCCTCCTCACAAATCAACCCCAACTCCTCAAACCTCCTCTGGACTACATATACCATATTTCCCGCCAGGTAATTTGTTCTCAAATGCAGAACTATGTGAGGTTTCTCCCTACCCCGCCTTGCATACTTCAGAACAGAATGACCCACTCCTTCTGCTGTCATGCCTGGCATGGCCTCCACCCATATGTAACTATGCCTCTCCCCCTTGCTTCTCCATCTGATCCCTTTCAGAATTGAGTCTCCCAACACTAGGATCCCACCCCCATTTTCATGTTCTACTCACCTTGTCCACCCTTTATCCTGTCCCCTTCCTCTACTCCTCCTCCAGCACAGTTGTTCCCCCTTCCTGTTGCAATGTCCCCTGTCTCTGCTCTGCCCTCCTTCTCCCTTTTCTCCTCTGATTTTACCTCCCTTATTGACCATGTTCCACCGGCCTCCTCCCCCTGATGCATACCTACCCCTTTCACACCATATCCCTTAAACCCCTTGCTCCCCCCCATCCCTCTCGCCTGGTCTGTCATCAGCTCCTCTACCCAGCACTACCCCTATCACATCCCCCAATCCTGCCAGTACTCCAAAATGATTTTTCAATGTCCCTTCACTACCACCTCTTTCCTCCTTCCTCCTTCCTTCTGCTTGCCACCCCACCGCTGCTGACTCTGAGACTGTTAGATTCTTCCTTCCCTCCCATCCTCCATTCCTCCCCTTTCCCACCCTCACTTGTCTTCTGAACTGGGACCCCCGTCTCCTTCCTCCATCTACCACCCTTTTCCCTCCCCCCCTTTTGATCTGTCCTCCCCCAGTTACCCTCCTTCCTCCACAGCCGTTGAGTTGTCCTCCACTACAGCCTGCATTCCCCTCCTAAACTCCACTTGTAAACAGCTGATCTTGTTCCTGAACTGCCTTATTTGCCTGCACACCAAACACCCTCCCACTTGCCATGACATTTTCAGAAAGATTGCAGCTGCACAGTTGTTGCAGTCTACCACCCTTCCCGTCTCACTTTTCGCCCACCAGCGTCTCCCCTCATTTTCAGAAGGATGCCCATACTACTCCTGTGACCCCTCCCATCCACCTTTTCCAGTTCTGATCATGATTCCCCCAGCTCTCCGATACCTTACCCTCATGTAAAAGTTTGCCAGCCAACCAACAAAGCTTGCCTCACCAATAAGTGCTGTCCATCCCCTAAGCACAACCAAAAGCAATCTGTCCTTTAAAAGTACAGTTACGTAAGAACTTACCGTAACGGTAGATCTTCGAGAGAGGCGCTTGCAGTAGGTATTCACAAATAGGATTAAGCCGCCAGGCATCAGGACCCCGTTTAAAAATCTCTAGCTAGCAGTCTCTGGCGGGGACCACCCCCACGTCAGGTGACCAGCATCATCCGATGTCAGTATAAAGGGGGAGGTCCCGACGCCCGCCCTCAAGTTCTTTCCCACCAAGAGCCAATGGTCTGACAGGAGAGAAGAGGATATGGCCCCCATATCTGAAAGAAGAAATTGAGAGGTTGGAGGGAAGGAAGGTAATACCTACTGCAACAGCCTCTCTCGAAGATCTACTGTTACAGTAAGTTCTTACGTAACTGTACTATCTTACTTTGAGAGAGCTCTTGCAGTAGGTATTCACAAGTAGGACTGAGTCCCAAGTAGTCTGGAACAAAAAGAAAATGGGAGGAGGAAACACCATCCACAAATGCGGAGCTTCTAGACAGGGATCATGAGAGGATTCCCTGCAGAACAGCTAGCCCGAAGCTTGCTCTGCGGCGAGAGGCAATGTCCAAACTGTAATGTTTTGTGAAGGTATGGACGAACGTCCAAGTTGCAGCAGCACAAATCTCAGCCACTGACACATTCTTAAAGCAAGCAGCAGAGGACATGACCCCTTCAGTGGAGTGGCCTTTGACCTGACCCGGAAGGGTCCTGTGATACTTGTCGTAACAGAAAGTGATACAATTAGCCAACCATCTGGAAAGGCGTTGCTTAGAAACAGGGTTGCCTTCTCTCTTGTGAGTGAAAGACACAAAGAGTTGGTCTGTTTTCTGAGATCTTTAGTCCTGTGAGTGTAGTATCTCAGAATTCTATGTACATTCAGGATATGGAGGAGGTACTCTCCTTGACTGGAGTGCTCCGTGAAGAAGGCTGGAAGCTCGATGGAATGATTCAGAGTAGATTCAGCCACCACTTTTGGAAGAAATTTAGGATTAGTACGCATGGCCACTCTATCCCTGTGGAAAATCAAATAGGGGATTTTACACATCAGGGCTTGCAACTCAGAAATCCTCCGAGCTGAGGTAATGGCCACCAGAAATAGTCTTCTAAGAAAGAAACTTTAGCTATGCCTCCGTTGAGGGTTCGAAGGGAGGCAGAGTAATCTTCTCCAGAATAAATTCAGGTCCCAAGGGGGAGCAGGGTTGTGAATCGGGGGTCTTAGGTGCAAGACCCCTTGCAGAAAAGTCTTGCAGACTTCTAGTTGTGCAAATGTTCTGCTCCAGAAAGGAATGTGGTAGCCTGAAATGGCTGCCGTATGTACTTTCACTGATGAATAACTAAGGCCTAGGTTGTACAGGTGCCTAAGGTAGTCCAGAACCTTAAAGGCTGGACAAGAAAAAGGTTCTAGGTTATTAGAACCTGCCCAGATAGTGAAGTGTTTCCACTTCGTTGCATAAGCGGACCTGGTGGAAGGCTTTCTGGCCTCCACCAGGATATCTGCTACCATGGGGGAAACTCCAAAATATGCTTTAGCTACGTCTGAAGTAGCCACGCGTGAAGGTGACGAGCCTTGAGGCCTGGATGGATCAGGGTCCCCTGCTCCTGGGGCAGCAAATGTTGCGACAATGGTAGAGGAAGAGAAGGTTCCTCGGAAAACCATTGCAGAAGAGAGAACAAGGCTTGCCTCGGCCAGAAAGGAGCAATGAGGACCATTCGCGCCCCTTCCAACCTTAGCTTGTTGAGCACTCTTGGGATCAGAGGAACCAGAAGGAAGGCATAAACAAACTTGCCCTTCCAGCACAGAGACAGTGCGTCCTGACAAAAAGCGTCTCGCCCTGGAGCGAGCGAGCAGAAGACGGGAAGTTTGGCATTGTCGGGGGAGGCAAAGAGGTCCATTTGAGGGGTTCCCCAATGCTGGAAGATGTCGTTTAGCACAACCTGGTCTAGTTCCCACTTGTGAGACTTGACTGACAAGTGACTTAAAGCATCCACGAGAGTGTTCTCCATCCCTGGGACGTGGACAGCCATCAGATGAAGGCTGTGCTGGGATGCCCAGTGCCAGATTCTCATGGCTTCCCAGCAGAGGGGATAAGAACAAGTTCCCCCGTCTGTTGAGGTACCAGACAACACACATGTTGTCTGACTGTATGAGAAGATGACCGGGATAAACAACCGGAAGGAGAACCTGGAAGGCTTAAAGGACTGCCCTCAGCTCGAGGATGTTTATATGGAGTCTCTGTTCGAACTGAGACCAGCTGCCCTAAGTCCAATGAGACCCGTGATGTTCACCCCAGCCTGCCCCTGATGCATCCGTTGTCAGGGTCTGGGTGGGTGGGACGGTACAGAATGGGGTCCCCAGACCGAGGTGCTCTGCAACCGTCCACCACTGTAAGTCCATGAGCATAGGATCCGACACCAGAATCTCATGATCCAGGTCGTCCTGGGACTGATCCCACTGAGTCCATAGGATCCACTGAGAGACACGGCAAAGGCCGAGCTCCTGCCTGCTGTGTTCACCAAGTCATATGTAGCACAAAGCATGTGTCTACAGGCCGAACGCGTGGAGCGGACAAGATCTTCCAGTTCCTGCTTAGTCTGGGAGTCTGGAAGGGAGTCCAGTTTTGATTCCATCTGACTAAGGATAGCCTTCTGATAGTCCAGCATGTGGCCAACATAGTTGAGGGCCCTCATGCCCACAGTGGAAGAAGCACAGACCTTCCTCCCGTACTGGTCCAGAAGATGTGATTCCGTGTCAGGAGGTGATGAGCTAAAGTGCTTAGGGTTGGCTGATCGGTCATGTGCAGCGCTACTCACTACCGAATCAGCCTTGGGGTGAAGGCTAAGGAAGTCCTTCCCCTCAGAAGCCTGGTATAGCCTGTCTGCCTTCCGAGGAAGGGCTAATGAGGAAGGTTGCTTCCAAATAGTGGAAACAAGATCCGCATGAGCCTCTATCAAGGATGGAATCAGGGTGGGAGAAGTCTCCAGGAGATCCAGATGGGCCGTAAGCTTCTTACACTGGGGGTCTGGCTCCACTGATTGCCACTCGCAGGTAGCCTGGATTTTCTTCAGCAGCTCCAGAAAGGAAGGGTCTTCCAGAGGGGACTTCGGAGAACCTTGCAGTCTCGATCTATCTGGAGTGCGGGGCTCATCCTCTACATCAGAGCGTCCAGCGTCCAAATCTGACTCTGAAGATTCTGATGATGCAGAAGAAGAAGAGTCCTCCCTAGGAGGAGGAGGATCATTCTCTCTGGGGGTTCCCCAGGGGAGCATGTCCTCCCTGACCTGAGCGCCAGAAGGTTCAGCTCTGGTGTCAGGCAGAGGTAGGGGAGTCTCTTTGTGCCGATGTAAGGGGTCCAGCGTCGGGACAGGCATCGGTATACATTTTTTGACTTCTTGGGTGATCTGTGTTTTAGCCTCAGCCCACCAGGAGGCCAAGATCTCCCTCAAGTCCACCTGAGGCTGCGGAGTAGATGGAGGAGGAGGAGGAGGCAGAGGGGGGGGCTAGGATACAGGTAACCTGGAAACCCGTAATAAGGGTACCCATAACCTAACAGCGGGAGGCCCAGCATCGGGTATTGAGGCGCCGGGTACTGCGGCGTCGGGTACTGAGGCGCCAGGTACTGAGAAGCTGGATACTGCGGTGTAGGGTATGCCGGCATGGCTATCCTTGTGCCGGGGCCTCCGATGGGGTCAAAGGTCCCAGCGTCGGCCCTGCAGGCAGACCAGATGGATCAGGCATTGGTCTGGAGGGCGTAGACCCCGAAGGGGGACTCATCAAGGGGTCCAGAAACCCAGAAGGCTCTGACAGTCTCTTGTCAGGAAGCGATATGCCAGACGGTGATGTCGGGTTGTCTGGCGTCGGGTCCGGCGTCTGAAGATCTGGTGTTGGGGGGGGGGGCACGTCGAAGGCAGCATTTCAGGCTTCTTGAACCCTGCAGAGGAGGGGGGAGTGAACTCCTCTGGAGGAGCCGGAGGAGACGCATGGACCTCAGTAGGCAATGTGACAGGTGTGAGCTGTAGCGACTCTCTGGTGTCACGGATGGAAGGAGAGCCTGACGGGTCGCGGGCTGGGTGGACACTGGGCATACCGATGACCGACTTACCAGCCAAGTCCGGGCAGCTTATCAGATGCACTCTGACCAGTAGGTCTGGGTTTAGAGCCATAGCAGATCGCGCCTCCTTTACTCCGGATGCTCCCTGCCGGGCAGTCTTGCGAGCTTGGATGGGGGTCGGCTGCCGGCTTAGATACTACTAAGGCGGCCATCAAAAGACGATCCCACAGAGGGCAAGTTACTTGGAGAGCCGCGACTCTAGCTGAAGTCACGGCTGCTGTGGATAGCGAGTCCTGATCCTTGTGTTTCTCCTTGTCCCTCCTTTTCTTGTGATGGCTCTCAGGAGAAGTTGACGCCTATCTCAATTTCTTCAGTTCTTTTTCCATGGATGTCATTTTCTTTCTGAGCAAATGGGCTTCCAGGGACTGCTGCCTTTGTTTCCGAGTAGCAGCGATGAATTTTCAACAGTGTTCATACTCCTCCATGCGGTGGTCTGGGCCCAGACAGAACAGGCAGAGGGAATGGCCGTCCATGTAAGGATAGCTGGGATCCACACGAGTCGCACTTGTTTTTATGCGATTCCAATGGCATCGGGGATGACATGCACAGTGAGGTAGTAACACACAATTATCAGAATAAGGAAGAAAATTATCAAAAAGGGTTTATACTTTTCCAAATGGCGAGATAAGCAAGCGCTGTTCTTCCGTGAGGTATTTTTGCAAGCCGACGGCGGGAAAAAGAACTGAGGGCGAAGGCCGGCACTACCCCTTTATACTGACGTTAGATGATGCCATAGTCACCTGACATGGGGGCGGTCCCCACCAGAGACTGCAAGCTAGAGATTTTTCTGTGGGGTCCTGACTCCTGGCGGCTTAGTCCTACTTGTGAATACCTACTGCAAGAGCCCTCTCGAAGTAAGATCCTTGGTTACACTTCAGTAGTACAGCAAATCCTAACCTATAATCACTGTGCCAAACATAGCAATACTGGGGTTTCCATAAGTGCCCTGCTAACACAAACAGTATACGATGTATTTGTAAGCAATTATCACTGTGCCAAACATTTCAACATTTGCGCTAACCTCACCTAGTAAGACACAATGCAATAACTGTATAGCATCTATTGCTGTTCTGTAACATTATCTTATCTTCTACTTGGTGTATCTGACTTGTCCTGTATATTCTTCCTAGTTACTAGATGTGCTATGACTCATATTCTGTGATGTAACAGGATATGATGTGGGGTAACGGAATAAAAGGAAAGTGAGCCTTGGGGTGGGAGGGAGGGTGGAATAGACACCATGGGTGGGATGGTGGGACTAGACACCAGCCTCTTCAAGAAACAATCAGGCCAACAGTGCTCAGAGCACTGGAGCTCCGTATGGTTCCCTGAGAAAGCAGCAGTTTCTAGATATTTGTAAATGGAGGGTTTGCAACCAGAGCCTGTAACTCAAAAATGCATGTAGCAGATGTCACAGCCACGAGAACAGTGGGCTGGACTGTCAAAGAGCGACGCAGGGCTTGCATCAAGCCCAGCGTCAAACCCATTTTTCCGCACACCTGTGCCAAACACTTTTGCTGCAATTGTACCCGATTTTCTGTTCTCAGGCACAGTTGTGACAGTTTCCTCACTTTACGGCAGCTTACACCAATTATTTGGCGCGTGCCCCGTAAAAAGGTTTCCTTGAATGCCACAAGCTAGACCAGGGAAAAGCTGGTCTAACTTATGGCACTTGGTGCATGGGAGTGAAAATCCCCGTTCACCAGGCAGGAGAATGCTGCAAGCCCCACGCGCCATATCATTGGTGCACTGGGGGCTTGCAACATTCTCGGGTCTTTGAAAATCCTGCCCAGTGTCTTCAAAGAGAGGAAGCACAGCTCAAAGGTAGCAGCAGGCTTAGCTCAAAGGGAGGTGCAGTGAGGATTTCTAGCACCAATTTAAAGTCCAGTGCCGGAAGTAGATTTCGTGCTGGGGAGTGCAGTAGGAGAACACATCTTAGGAATGTTCAGGAAACCTCCTTCTGGGCCACCATCTTGCCCTCTGTAAGGGCATCAAAGGCTGAAACAATGGCCATGTGAACCTTAATAGAGGAATACCCTAGTCCTAAGTCCTTAAGGGACAAGAGGTAGCCAGCACTTTAGGGACCGAGTACGTAAAGGGATCCAGGGCATGCTGAGTACACCACACTGTAAAACATTTCCACGTAATGTGGCATGGGAAGGTGCTGCACTCCTGAGGGGCCCTCTTTCGGATGAGATGTTAAACTGAGGGCCCATCTGCCTGTTCTGGTAGCTGTTCAGGTGGATATTAAAGATTCTATGGCACTTCTCGAAAAGAGTAGGGGAATTGTTTATTGAAAAAAAATAATAATAATGGTACAGACAAACAAACAAAATTCATTAAAGGTATTCAGGTGAACAAAAAATTAGGCCATTATCTTACGAAGAAAACAAGAAACTGCAAAATAGAAAAACATAATACCAAACTGAAAAGGAAGAGAACCAGCAAAAGCAAAAAATAAGAGTGGCGAAGAAAGTCCAGATATGTACTTAAAAAAGCACCCATGGGCAATATTTCCAACGATGAATCCACATGGCCCGGGGGAGCTTGGTATGCTCAGCAGCACACAGCTTTCAAAGGTCAGATTGCGTCATTCGTAACAGTTCAGCATGATCTAAAAACTATTGTTGTAATACATATTTACAACAAACCCTCCAAAATCATCACTTTAAGGCAAGAAAAAATCAGAAGCAACACGGAAGGATCATGTCTGGAGGACAAACTACTGACAGTTCTGTAAATCAGAGTATCATAGGTAAGAGAGTTCCAAAAGGGGTCAGCCCAAGAAGGACCAAAATTGTTGAATAAACGGGCATTCAAAGTATAAGTGATGAATGGTTTCAAACGTTTCCTGGCAACAGTCCCTAGGCCAAAATCTTTCCATGATGCTTTTATGTGTATTACTGCACTTAACATTTAACTTGCCGTGGCAGCACAGCCACGCCACATCCCAATACTGGGGTGGAAAGTGTGCCTCATTCAAATTCAACAAAGCTTGTCGTCTTACAACAGGCATTACCCCTGGCAGAATAACTACCTCTGCAGGAAGTGACACCTTATAAAAGGCTTTCCTACGCAGCATGCAAAGACAAATGGCGACATTTTATAAAAGACAAAAAAGGTTTCAAAAACTCAAGAAAATGTCTAACTTGCCTAAACAGGGGTTTGGGTCTATGCCATTCCAATTGTAGGGGTGTCATCCATACCGACACCCAATCTTTCCAAGTGGAAGGTGGTCCCAAAATCCAAGGAATAATATTATAATAAAAAAAATTACTATACAAATTTTGTTATTTACCATGTTTAAACCCCCTTTATCATATGGGAGATAAAGAATGCCCCTTTTAATCGAATTAAGTCTACTCCCTCAAACCATTGTGAAAAATATGCTATACAAACGAGTTTCAAAATCAAGAGGGAGGAGATAAATGGTGCTTACATAAAGAAAAATGTAGATCAAAAAAGTTTTAATCACACCAACCTGTTTCTTTTTAGACAGCTGCCAGGATTTCTGAGTCACCACTCGGAAGGCCCTGACTTCCAAAGCTGGACTCCAGTTCAGTTCAGGCAAATCAGAGCTACCAAATAAAATGCCAAGAATTTTGACAGGTTCCAATGTGACAGTAATGTTACCAATAGAGGAAGGAACTGCCTCATGGACCCCAGTGGGAATTATACAACATTTAGAATAATAAATACCAGACCCAGTCAGCAAAGTAATCTGAGAAATCAGCTGGATGGCATTCTCACCAGAGGGAATATCCTGAACAAATAAACATACATCGTCCGCATAAATACAGGTTACTCACCTGTAACAGGAGTTCTAGGAATGGTATATGTTGTTCGTCCACACTTATTGGCAGGTTCCTTGCAGCTTTAAATCTTGCCGGAAGGTCTTCAAGCTGGCTCCTCCCACCCACCCGGGTGGTAAAACTCTCGGCTCCGCCCCAAGACGCCAGATCTAGCCCGCTGGAAGCCAGGTTGTGCGTCGAAGGCGGGGAGGCCGGGTGGGTCATGTGGATGAACAACATATACCATTCCTAGAACTCCTGTTACAGGTGAGTAACCTGTATTTCTAGGGACATGGATATGTTGTTCATCCACACTTATTGGCAGACTCCTAGCAGTTCTCCGGGAGGAGGAAGGCAAGGCGCACACCCTCTACTTAGGTATGAAGACTGGAGAACCTAGGCCCCGACCAACATCCTGGAGTGACCCAAGGTCGATGTAGAAGGGGGAACCGGTATATGCCTGCTTCCGGGAAGGAGCCCTACAGATACCCTGGACAGGGGTATCCTCGGAAGCAGCCACCGATGCAGCGGAAGGGCGGGTAAAATGAGCACTTATCCCTCTGGGAGGCTCCATGCCCGCCCACCTATAGTGGAGATCTATGCAGGAGGTGACCCACTCGCGCGTCGTCCGTTTGGCTGCAGGTCTGCCAGGTGCGGCTTCAGCGTAGATAACAAACAGCTAGCGAACCTCTCCCAAACTTCAGCCCTACGGTCCCTGGGAAGGCGAGCATTAAATAGGGTCCCAATGGATCCTATATACGGCCTCTGAGGCGTGAATGGGGATGAACCCCAGCAGAGACAATACCCAGTTAGGGAAAAAGGACTCCGCCACCGCCTAAGGAAGGAACTTCGGGTGGGGCGCAGGACAACCTTGTCCCTGTGGAAGACCAGATAGGGAGATTCAAAGGAGTGCCTGGAACTCTCCCGTCCTTCTGGTTGGCATGGAAGCCCCAAGAAGGTGTTCTTCCACAACAGGTGGTGAACTCACACCTGTGCCAAGATTCGAACGGCTTGCCCGTGAGCTAAGCCCATACCAGCGTAAGATCCCACCAAAATGGGGATACTCTCCCCAGAGCGGAGGTGTGATCAAGGCCTTGGAAAGCACCAGACCACCTTTCCTGCGCCACTGACTACCTTCCGGCCCGCGCCCGGAAGACAGGAGTGGCTAACAGAAGCACCTAGAGAGTCGTCGGCCAAAGCCCTTGTTCAATAAAGAATGGACCGCAGATAGTCCAGAATGCTCGCCGAGGAACAGGAGAGGGGACCAGGCCCTATCCCAACACCAAATGGAGGACTCTTCCATTTGAAGGCAAGCATATCTGGTCGACTCCTGGCAGGACACCTCAAAAACGTTGAGGACCTTGCTGGAAGACCCAAGGCCTGGCCACTAGACGCACAGGGACCAGGCCGTCAGGTGCAGGGATTGAAGGTCCGGGTGGAGTACCTTCCCCTAAAAACAGAGAACAGGACAAGGTGGGCTGGAATCCGCCTCAGGAGCCTGGGGCTGAGACTGAGGAGAGCTGGATACCAGAGCTGGCAAAACCAGTCTGGGGCTACCAGAATCACCTGCGCCTAGTCCCCCGCTTGCCTGAGGTCAAGGAAAAGGGGAGGCGTGAAGCCAGGGTCACGGCCTCAAAGACATCCCTACGGTGATCTGTGCTGAGGGGCAGGCATGAGACAGTCTCGGCCTCGAGTTCTCCCTGGAGGGAAAAACAAGGTCTACCAGGTGTGACCCTGGAGGAGAAGATCTTGTGCTACCCGGCAAAGAAACCACTAAGTGAGGCGCACCTTATCCGGCTTAGGGCATCGGCCAGGAGTGATGGAGCTCCTGCCATCGAAGTAGCTGGGAACTGCCTCCCGGCTCGCGAGAAACACCCAATGCGGAGAACCTCCTTACGCAGAAGCAAGAGGCTCATCCGTCCCTGGCGGGATAGGTAGCAAATGGTCGTGGTGTTGTCCGCCTGGACCTAAACCACTAGACCCCGGCACAGATGGAGCGAGCGGTGCAAGCTAAGCGGACCGCCTGGAGCTCCAGCAGGTAGGAAAGACATCGGGACTCCCGAGAGGACCAGAGGCGGTGCACTCTGTATTCCCCTTGATGGGCACCGCCACCCATCTGAGATGCATTGGTCAGAGAAGACCGTCGACTCGGGGTGGACGAACGGGATGTTCTCCTGCAAATGAGCTGGAACGGTCGGAAGGAGAGCGTTCCCTAACCCCTAGGCTGTAGTCACGGGGCTGGTCCAAAGGCATGGCGCTGTGACCGCTGGCTGGCCAGCCCCATTAGAGACGCATGAACGGCGGATCCAAACAGACCACGCTGGTGCAGGCCGCGCAAGGCCAGGAGGTGCAGGAAGTCCCGGCGAGCGCAGCTGCCTAGTCAGACCTGACTAGGTAAGAGGAAAAACCTCGGCCCTGTCACTTGAAGCAGCGAGCTGGACTCAAGAGTCGAGCCTTGTCCCGAAGAAGGATCACCCGCTAAAGCACAAGTTCCAACGTGGCTCCAATAAAAAGGAGACCAGTCTGAGAGCAACTTAGAGGGCCAGAACTCTGGACCGTCCCCTTCCACCTGGAGGGGTTGCAGTCAGGCCGCCATCCGGGTGGGGTTATGCCCGGACCCCTCAGTGCTGCAAGAATGCTGCTGAGCAGAGACCGAAGGGCCTGACCTGGAACTCGTAAAGAGATCCCCCGCTTAGGAAATGGAGAAGTCTCCCAAGAAACGGATGGGACGAAGTGTAAGTACGTCCTGGAGGTCCAGGGAAAGAGCCACACGCCTCGTTCTGAGGATGGGATAGCTGAGACAGAGACCATCCCGGCGTGTGGATCAGGAATGGCGCATAAGCCCCCATCCGTTCAGGGACCAGGAATACCTGGACACGAACCCAGGGTCTGGAGGAGGATCCGCAGCTTTCCTGAACACCTCTAATTCGAGGGGCCAGGCAAGTCGGCTCGGCGGGCCGACAACGAGGCTGCGGACCCCACAACCCCCGTGGGGCAACGGCTCGAAAGGGTGGGACCTGCTTGCAATCCCAAGGCAGGACCTTCCCCTAGTACCTCCGACACCCAGAGGTCCGGGAAAGCAGACCAGGCGGAGGAGGGGCGGAGCCGTCTCCCCACGGGGGAACCCGGGTAGGGGTGACGGGGCTGGGGACAGCGCCCCGCAGCCCATCACTGAGCAGGCTTGGAGGGATTGGCTGAGGAGCTCCTGGGCCTTTACCTCCCTGCTTCCTTTAGGGAAGCCGCTGGCTTGAGGTCAGGGCAGCCCAGGGCATGCTGGCCCTCATGCTGGGTTGATGGGCGGTCGAGCCGCCAGGGGCCGAGGGGCCAAGGGATTGTCACAAAGGCTGCGGCGTGCTTGTCCCTCCAGGGATGTGACAGAGTGCGGGGGTGACCGAGTCGGAGTGGCATCGGACTTTCGGACCCTGGGTGTCCCTCCACTCAGGGCGAAGGGTCAGTCCCAAGAGGGATGTCCGCCAACATGTGCTGGGTTTCCACTGAGAAGAGGATAACCTCGGCCCGCCCTGTGGCGCCAGCCACCTGGGCAGCCACCTACTGGCACAGGAATCACCTAAGTCCAGAGTAGTCTGAAGCTGCTGCTTAGCCACGCCTACCCTGGTCCCACGCCCAGACCATGGTCCACAGGTCGGCCGGGAGATGAGGAGCACCTGTCAGGGGAGCCCAAAAGGGCGTGGAAATGTGCCATCAGTGCAGCCGAGCTGGCCTGTCGGAGGCCTAGGGAGGATCAGCGTAAACCTTGCGCCGACATAGTCCATCCTTTTGGACTCTTTGCCGGGGGCCTATCCATCCGAGCATTCTCAGAACACTGGAAAACATTATCGGTGATTAACCCCTCAGCCGGGTGCTCCGAAAGACGGAAAGAACCGACAGGGACAGAGTACTTCCTGGCCATCCTGGCCGAGGGCGCAGGACAGGAAGTAGGCCGCCGCCAGAGCTCCAATGCCGGGCCGACAATGGCCTCGGCCACCGGGAAGGCCTCCGAGGATGAACCCCCTCGGTCTAGAATCTCCATCAGGGGATAAGAGACCGGTTTGGACACGGGTTCAAGCTGCATCCCGGTGAACTCCGAGATGAGCTGAAGCAGACCCATAAAGGACGATGGGCTGTGTCGTCCACAGAGGCGTTCGGAGGGACCCGGGTCCTCCCGACTGGGGAACATGGAGGAGTGACGTGTCGGACTCTGAAGGGTCTGCAAAGAGCTGCCTCAGGCCTGAGACACTCTTAGCCGCCAAGGGGCCGGGAATGGAAGGAACAGACAACCTGCGGGACAGGTCGAGACCGACCGAGGTTCCACGAAGACGGTGGGGCAGCAAGGTTCGGACGAACAACCGGCCTGGGTGGGCACCTCAACTGCAGTAGGCAGTTGTGTTGTGTCGGGCAGCAACTGCTTGCTGGACGGGGAATGAATCGGTGTGGGTTGATTCCGGACAATAACACAACTGCTGCCACATGAACTCCTCGTAACGTCAACGCCATCTGCATCGAAGCCACTCCTCATCCGAGGGAGGAGACAAGGAAGAACGGTAATGCCACTTAACTCGGTGCCCCGACCAAGATCGCTGAAGTCGGCGGGGCGGCTTGACCGAAGGACTGAGACGAGACCCCAAATCACCGGGGAACCAGGTGGGCCTGGGAAAAGGCGGGGGCGCCGCTCTTCCCATAACTGAAGAAAGATGAGGCCTGTGGCCCCAAGGTACAGAGGCAGAACCTCACGACCTCCACTTGGAGGAGACGGCAAAGGGTGGCGGCTCCAGCAGAAGACAGCCCAGATGGCGGGTCAGAGACTGGAAACAACGTCAGCGGAAGTCTGGCGGCTGACCTGATGGGGACACCCATTGAAGCCAGCGGCCTGAGCCGCACCCTCGACGAAATCAGTGTGCCAACAGGGAAGGGGCTCTCCGCTCCCGCGCAGCGTCGACAATGGGACTTAGCCTGTGACTCCTTTGACCTGGGCCAAGAGGCAGGTCCGAAGGTCCCTCCTTGAGGAAAAGGACTGGTGAAGCTCCTTGAGCGAAGCTGAATGAGGAGAACTCAAGGAGATCGAGCTGCTCAGCCGAGACAGCCAGCGGACACTGCCAGCGAGCCTCAAGGATTTTTCTGGCGGAAAAAGTTTCCAGGTCGCCTGAGCTAAACGGGCCGCATGATCCTCAGGCGGCTGGTCGAGAAGGGCACAGCAAAAATCGCAAACTTACGGATCATGGTCAAGTCGGGCAGTCGCTTGCAGTGGTCTGGAGTCTTTTCTGGAGGAATTAACTTGGTGCCTCCGGGGAGCTGGAAAATGAATTATCCATCGCAGCAGCGAGGGAAGATCGGTTAGAAAACTTCCAACTAAATTTGGAGAGACCGAAAAAATCAGGAACCAGTCGAAAACGCAGAGCGCTAAAGAGGGAACCTGAGCTTCCAAGCGATAAGGAAGATCTGGCGTCTTGGGGCGGAGCCGAGAGTTTTACCACCCGCGTGGGTGGGAGGAGCCAGCTTGAAGACCTTCTGGCAAGATTTAAAGCGGCAAGGAACCTGCCAATAAGTGTGGATGAACAACATATCCATGTCCCTAGAAGCTGAAATTTTCACTGCAGATGAAGATAAGGGATGAGGAATACCCAAAATCTGGGAAGCCACACTCATTGCTCATAAGAAAGGATCCACGGTCAGTTTATAAAGGATGGGACTTAACGGACATCCTTGGCATACTCCCCGAAGCAAAAGAATACGGGAACCTCGCCAGCCGTTTATAGTGGGAATTACTGTGGAACGAGAATACAGAAACAAAAGCCAGTGAATAAAAGTGACAGAGAATCCATAATTCTGAAATACCAAAAAGAGATACTCATGGGGAATCCTATTAAAGGCTTTGGCTTGATCCAAAACAAATAGGAAATGTCCAACTCGGTGAGAATGATAGGACATAATCAGTTCCCTAATCAGCAATAAACTGTCTTGAATTCTACGGCCAGGGATGGAACAGGACTGTTCGGGATGGCTAATGTTAGAAATAATCTGAGCTAATCTAACACAAAATATTTTCATCAAAATCTGTGCATCTGTGTTAAAGAGGCAAATAGGGCTCCAGTTCAAAAGATTCCTCCTATCACCAGACTTACATAAAAAAAATTGGAGTGCCTCACTAATGAAGCCAGAAAGAGACATACATGCTAAGATGTAATTAAAAACAAAAGGAAGGATGGGGACAGAAATAGAAGGAAACAACTGGTAGAATTCTGACATCAGACCATCCATGCCAGGAGAAATCCATTTACGTAAAGAACGGACTGCCGAAAGAACTTCCCCTCAGTGACTGGCTGGGTAAGAAACGCATTATCTGTGGTAGGCTTAATGAGTCCAAAAACTGTGCAGCCAAAACCCCAATTGGAAAACGGGTGCCCACCATGTCTTGTAGGAAGTCCTAAACCACCCGCAGCATTCCAGTATGGGAGTTGTGTTCTACACTGTCTGAGTCAACTAAAGAATCCATTCTTTGCAGTTTAACTCTGTGGAAGCAACTGGTAAATATCCCATTAAATGCTTACTCTGGGTATCATAAATCTGTTCAGATGACTGAGATCACCCTATCATATTGAAAAGACTTCATATGGTCTTTAACAGACTGAATCTGGGCCTGAAGGGACAGCCCCTTCTCTGCCTGAAACGAGATCAGTTTGTAAAGAGTGTATTGCAAATCAAGACAGGCATGGTAGGCAGATCTGCCAATCGATCTAGAACATCTTCTTACTATATCACCAATGGCAATCTTAGTATGGTCCCACCAAAGGGATACATTGATGTAAAAATCTTGGACAGTCGTGCGTGCCCATAAAAGGGATTGAAATGCACTCTGGAAAGAAGAGTCCGACAGGATGGTGTTGTTCAATCTCCAGCAAGACTTTTCGGTCAGAAGGGTCAGAATGACTGAAATCGTGCAGCTTAATAAACAGTCATCAGTAGTTTCTCCCCTGAAGCAGCTGCCGACTATCAGCCCTCCCTCGACACTCCAGGACACAGACACCCACAGAGCTTCCTCCATTCAGGCTCTCTCTCCCCTTCAAAGCAGCTCCTGACTATCAACCCTCCCTCCACACTCCAGGACACAGACGCCTGCAGAGCCTCCTCCATTCAGGCCCCCCCCCCCAAAGCAGCTGCTGACTATCAGGCCTCCCTCCACACTCCAGGTAGAGTTCCAGCAAGGTTCTCTGTCAGAGGATCCTTGTTAGCCCAACCGCCCACCCTGGCTTGTCACTTCCTGTACAGGCAGCGGGGGTCACATGACTTCCTGTTTTTCCTAACACCCCAATCTTTTCCTTGCTCCTTATACTCCCCAGCCACTAGTTGTGGCTGCTGTATCCCTCAACAACCTTTTCCTGCTCCCCTTACCTTCCCTACCACCTCTCTGCGCTGCTCCCTGCACTTTCTCAGCACTAGCAGGTGCTGCTGTACTTTTAGCAATGCATTCTCAACATTAAATAGAATTAGCACTGGACCAGCACCCCCCCAACACCTTACTGCTTAACTCCACCTATGTGACTGTTTTAGCCCCTTCCCCTCAAGCTCGAAGCCTGAACATGCCATTACAAACCTGACGTACTTGCTATATCTGAGATCTGGCTAAAACCAGCCATCCTTTCCCATGAGATCTCCATCCCTGGCTATACCACCTTTCGGAATGACCGGCCTACAAAACGTGGAGGTGGCATGCTCAGCTATGCACAATCCTCCCTGTCAGTATCTGAGCTTGTGCCCTCCCCCCGCCAAATCTCTCCAGTAGAATCCATCTTCCTGATCACAGTACTTGGGAAGTGAAGAAATTGATTGTTGGCTGTATCTACCTCCCTCCCAGTGCTCCCGCCTCTTCCCTCACCTCCCTCATTTCATCCTGGGCCGGCCTACCACTGGCAGACTTAGTTTTATGTGGAGACATCAATAACAATTGGCTAAGTCCTGGGTTGGGGTCAGTTCAAAATGCCCTGGCTGACATACACCTTTCCCAGCTCATCAGTGACCCCGCCAGACACAATAATAAATCTGGTCACCACACCCTCCTTGACTGGGTTTTCACGAATGCCCCCCGTCACATCAAATCTTCCGGTATTCTCTCTGACGCCTTAAGTAATCACTCCCCTACCTTCTGTGTGTGGAAGAACAATTTTCCTAACCCACCTCCAAAAATCATGTTATCCAGGGCCATGACCTCTTGGTGTTCCCAGGCCTTTCAAGCCTCCCTATCCCAGACTGACTGGTTTCTGGTGAACCTACTACCAGATGTAAACTGTGCTGGAATTCTTCACATTTAATTCTATAGCCAAACTCCATGCCCCTTTGGCTAAACAGAGAGCTAAGGGGGCTCATGTCCCTTGGCTCTCCAAGGAGTTCAGAGGCCTCATGGCTTCTCGAGATGCTGCCTGGAACCTTTCTAAGAGCTCTGGCCTACCTGCCAACTGGCAGGGTTACAGGCTACTGCATAATCAATGCAAGAGCATGCTGCATTCAGCCAAACACTCTTTCCTCCAGTCCCTCCAAACTAGTAATCTCTCCAGCCCTAAAGAATACTGGGGACAAATAAACTTTCTACTGAAGGGTAAAGCCTTTTCCCTACCCAACACTATGCACATTAATGGACTCCACAGCCATTGCCTCTGGGTATAATCGGGCCTTCACTGATCTTTCTAAACATAAGACCTCCCTCCCAGCCCACACTCCTTCTCCTCCCTCCCCCCTCCCATTTCTACTAGCCCTGCCTTCCACCTTAAACTGACCACCCGGAAAGAGGTACTGCATCACCTTAGGAGCATCAAGGAAACTTCCTCGCCTGGGTTTGACACCCTTGAGCCCCGCTTCCTAAAACTTGGTGCCATTGCCTCTCCTGTACATGATCTAATTAACAAATCTTTCTGTTTCAGCACTGTGCCTTGCAAGTGGAAGGCTGCAGCAGTTGTCCCTATCCACAAGGGCGGCCCAAACTCCACGTTTGAGAATTACCGGCCCATCTCCATACTTTGCCCCTTGCTAAAAAACAAGAAAAAATTATTCATGCGTAACTTCAACAACATCTGGAGCTTAACAGTTTGCTTTCCATGAACCAGCATGGATTTCATAAATTCCACAGTACCCACACCGCCCTCATTAAGGTAACATCTGACATCCTCTCCGCTATGGATAAGAGCCTTGTAACTGGTGCTATATTTGTTGACCTTACCAAGGCCTTTGGCCTTGTCAGCCATAACCTCCTGCTCCACACGCTTCTCTCCTTTGGTCTCAATGTCCCATTATTAAACTGGTTCTTGAGCTATCTTACCGGCTAAACACAATGTGTAAAGTGGGCCGATCACACCTCCCTGTTTAGCGCCATAAAGGATGGTGTTCCCCAAGGGTCCATCCTTGGCCCTCTCCTATTCTCATTATTTATTAATGAACTCCCGCTGCACTGTGGAGGTGCATCTGTCCAGATGTATGCTGATGATGCCATTCTGTATAGATCTTCTGACCCAAGCCTGCTGAATCACCACTTGCAAAAGGATTTCCTTAATCTCGAGATGTGATTCTTCAATAATCTCCTGGAGCTCAACACCAAGAAAAATAAATCAATGTTCTTTCACCACTGGACACCTAAGTTCACTTCCCTGCCCCCTTTGGTGATAAATTCCTCCCCTGGCGACCCCTTAGATCAGGTACAATCTTTTAAATACCTTTTTGTCATGCTGGACTCCCACCTCACCTTTGACACTCATGTTTCTATAGTTGTCAAGACCATTCACCAAAAGTTAGGACTGCTGTACCGCCTCTTGCCCTACCTTTCGCTCCCCTCCCGCCTTGCCATAGCTTCCTCCTCAATGCTCCTGCTTATCTCCTATGGAGCCCCCATACTCCATTCCGCCGTCTCCCATCTTGCCAAACTCAAGCAAACATACCACTGTGTCACTCGCTTTGCCCTTGGTGCCAATGTTAGCCTGCACCACTGCTCAGCCCTTGACTCCCTTGGCTGGCCTTCCTTTGAAGCCAGACTACAATACCTTACGCTTTGCCTGACCTACAAGTTAGTTCATCTATTCACTCCTCCCTGCCTCACCACATTATTCAATGAAAAACCACAACAAGGTCCTTAAGATCAGCCGACCCACCTCTTCTCTCCATCCCAAAACCCCGCCTCACAGTGGGCCGACATGCATTTGCCTTTTCAGGGCCCTCTCTCTGGAATGCACTACCTGCTACGATTCTGACCTGCCCCTCTCTCTGCTCCTTCAAGAGTTCTCTTAAATCCCATCTAGCCTCCCCTCAGCTCTGCACCTGTACCTAACGACTCCCACTCCTCGTATCTAGTTCACTCCCCACCCCATGTCCCCTCCTGCTCCTCTTCCTTGCTCTGCCCAGAAGTGCCACCCCTACTCTGTAATGATTGGGCTTTGGGCTACTTTTGTTTCACTGTGATCCAATCTTTTGAAAGGATCGCCTCTTTGCTTGATTCTGCTGCTTTACTTTAAATATTTACTGCATATAGGTAAAGCCTTGCCCAAGAAACTTGTATACCTCTGTAAATGTTGCTACTTCTGTGCCTGTATTTACTGAAATATTTGTAAATAATGTACATGCCTTTTGTTTCTATACTGGTAACTACATACTATTGTAAACGTGTCTTTGCATACTTATCTGCTGCTGTTATTTATTTTATCTCTGTACCTCCCCCTTTTTACCCTCCGTCGAGTCACCCCTGAAAAAGGGACATTCTGTCTCAGTGGGCTTACCCGGTTACCAAAATTCAAATAAATAAATAAACTTTCCTACAGAGTAGGTTGTGTATGCTCTATTAACATTTAGCGCAGCAACCCTCATGCTGAGATGAAAGGATGGAAAGAGGCCACACTAAGAAGCAATGTAACACACAGGCTCATGGTGGCTGAGTATGTTTCTTTTTAGATCTAAGTTTCACTCCTAAAGTAGGACCATCTTTCTGCTTCCGAGGTTTCGTCAATTTCGAGATATTGTCTTTGGTGTCCGAAGACTCAGCAGGTCTAATGAACACTGCAGAAGAAGCATCTGATTCAAATTCAGCATCTGTGTCACCCCAATTCTTTGAAGAAGCAATAGGGCTAAATCTGTTCCTGAGTGGAAGGGATCCAGTGGATGCAGAGTGGGGAGAATTACAGGGAGATTTGTTCCAGAGAGTCTGCCTATGAGGTACCTCGGTAAACAAAGATGGAAGAGGCACTGAGGAAGCATCAGAAAGCTCATAAGATGCCTTTGGATCATGGTCTCTGAAGTAGGGATCAAAGGCGTGCATAACAGAGCAGAGGCACCATGTGCAGCCATTGGTGAAGTCAAGGGGGGAGCAGAAACAGCAGTGGTCGGCACGGACTGGTTTGAGAGAGGCAGTATAAAGGATGAGATGTCTGAAGACGCCGGAGGCAGGCCCTCCAAAAGCAGACCAGCACCCGGAATGCTAGCTTCACGTAACAGACTTTCCTGTTGGGGTTCTTCTGACTTGTTGTGAGCTGCCCAGGGGCAAGTGTGGAAGGAATGACTTTCGATGTGGCCCAAATTACATTTCACCTTATTTGGACAATGAGCTGCAATATGACCATGTTCCAGACAAGAGGTTTCAAAGCCGTTGGTCACACGCGTTACTGAGATGGGAGAGAGAGAGAGACACACTTGAAACAAGCTTAAGGCTGACCTGGATAAAAGCAAACTCCCCATCACGGCCGATGAAGAAGCTATTGGGGAGATGAACGAGACCAGAGTCCGTGGCCCGGACTTGTACTCTGTATTTCCAACCATTGGTCCAGATCCCATACTTATCCAAAATCAGGTTCGGGCAGCCACGCACCTCACAACGTTGTTTAAGCCAATAAGTCACACTGTTGCCATCGACCACTTGATTACAGAACATCACCATCACCATGCGACTGGTGGGTCTCATAAGGGGAAATGCCTGGAAAGGCAACCACAGTTCAGAGTACTTCAAGGAGTTGTATTTTGTCCAAAAACGATCCAAAGAAGAATGGAGCTGAAAGCTCACATCATTCTGGATAGAACCAGAAACATAAATGATAGCAAAGATATCAGCTGGCACAAACCCCATAGATTCCATCAGTAGTTTCTCAACCAGAAAAGAACAATCAGGAGGGAGTTTATCTGTTCCAATGTATTTAAGGCAAACAGCATTGTGCCTAGGCGATAGAAGGTCCGCAAGTTTAAAAGGATTGTAAGTAGGAATCCCCAAGGGCATAGGATACGCAGGAGCCATACCCCAGGTGCCCCTGCAGAGGCAAGGGTCAGGGGCAAAGGCAGACAAGGCGTTAGGGGCAGGAGACCCCTGATCAGATTGCAGGTACGGCTGTCCTGGGACACCAATCCTGTTGAAAAGGCATCTAAAGACTGTTCGCAGGAATCAATCTTATAAGCAGGCATTAAAGCTGGATCCTGGATCCAAGAGTGTCCAACAGGTCCTAAAACCCAACCAGCTTGTTGAAGGGCCCAGATAGGGCTCCAACGAGGCATGGGGGTGGCTGAGGAAGAAGCCAGCAGTGGAGGAGGGGAAGAAGCTGGCACCCCAGCAGGAGGTAATGTAGTAGATGAAGCACACCCAGTGTGCGATGCCACTGCTAGAGCAGTGGAAAACTGGTCATGAGTAGCCACTGAAGTAGTAGATGCAGCAGAATGCCAAGGAGAGAGTGGTGCAGGTAAGTCCAACAAAGGCAAAGATGTTTGGGCGATAGTAGTAGCAGGGATGGAACCCTAGGTAGCAGCCATTTCTGGAGGCACCGAAATCCGAAGAACTGAAGCAACATGTACCAAGAATACAGGCTGTACTCCCCCCTGGAGAGGAAACAGGAATTGCCACCATGGATGTAGATTGCAGAGGCATAGCAGGAAGCAGCAGCACAAGCGGAGAAAAAGGATCGGGTAGAGTCCGGGAACTACCAACCAGAGGAGCTAGCACAGAAAATGATGGGGTGTTGTCCAAACTGAACTCAGGATGAACAGATACCTGGCTGAGCTGAAAGTAAAGGCTGAACAGAAGGGGACAAAGCAGATAGTTCAGCCAGCACATCCTCCGAGTACAAAGGTAACTTTGCACCAGAAGCGGTAGCAGCTGCACACAAATCAGTGATAATATGACGTGCTTTACCTTGCTGAAAGTTAGGTGCAGTAAACAATGCAGAGGGACACCGTTCTTGTCAGAGCATCCGAGGCAAAGAGTATCAAGGCAACTCATCCGACACAGAAGTAAAGTGGTTTGCAGCAAGCAGAGCAGGGAACCCTGCTGGATGCCTTGGTGACTCCACACCGGGGGGGTCAAATGCACTGAAGAAACTGTGCTTGGCAGAGTGAGAAGGCACTGTAAAACCACGGTCATCGCAATCCATAACATCAAGCAGGCGAGATTGTTGTTCCGAGATACTGTCAATCAAGAAAGGATTAGCGGGTCCAAAAACAACTCCAGTACCAAGCAGGTCCAACGTAACTGAGGAGCTTGTATCAGAGGATGTGCAGGGGCTAACGAATGAGAGGCATCTGAACAGGAGATAGCACTGTCTGATCCACTTCCATCGACAGCTGAGAAGCAGGCACATCCACTGCAGGGGCTGCAGGTGAAGGAGTCCCTCCATCCACACCAACACCTAGGTCGCCCATCTTGGCTGACGGCCAGTGGTTCCCCTTACTGGCAGGAGTAGGAGAATTTTTATTGCAATCACATCATGAACAAAACAGCATTACATCATACTGGGCACCAGTAAATATCTTAACACAAATTATAAATCATATACATAATAATGAAAGAAAATTATTCAACACCAAAAAAAAAGGTAATACCATGGTTTTGAAATACACAATTACTTCCATATCACTATACAGTATTTTCTTCCTTTTTTTTTATTTATATTTAATAAATACAGAAAATCTTTTCCACCATCTTTGTATTGTTAACGAATCATGTACTGCTTTATCTTTTAGGAAGACCGATCTCATGTCTTGGCCTACTAAGTTTGCGAAAGTATCATAAGTCATTAGTCTCTGGTACAATACCCATTGGCACCTGGCCTGCCATAAATACAATTTCAGAATACACAAAAAAACTACCAGGGTTTCTGTATGGAATTTGCTTAGAATGGGAGGGTAGAAACCTAAAATAAAAGAGTCATAATTTAATTGACTTAGCCATGGCATCTTCCATCTTACTGCCAAATCTTTCCATAATGCAGATGCAAATGTACAATCAAACAAAAAATGCTGCATAGTTTCTTCCTTCCCTATGCATTTCATATAAGGACAATTTCTTTCCTCAATTACTTTGTGTTTTAAGTTCCCTCTTATATTCAATTGACCAAACATGGATAGCCAGAGGATCTCCCACATATGGGGGGGGGGTCCTTTGTTTTTTAACTGGGTTATAACAAAACTATTATTCTCTGGTGGGCAATTTTTAAACATGGGATCATTTGGATGGATGGTAAACAAAATAATCACATATAGATTATTTGCTGTGTTCTCTCTAGTAACAGTTTTATCTATTTTCCATTTATAAAATTAATTTTGTACAGCTGGTTTTAAAAAGAGAGGTATTTTAAGGTTTTTATGTAGTTTAGGAGGTTCTGAGTCCCACTGAGCAAAACAGTTGTCCTGTGGTCTGTTTGCTCCATCTCTCTTCTAAAGAATTCACTGAGGACAGACCTATTTTTATTGTCTGGGAGAAGAAGATGGAGTGAAAGAAAACAATGGGGTCAACCATCCCTAACCCCCTGTTCTCTCTAGAGAGGTACATAAAACACCTTTTTACTGGATTAAGCCTTGAACCCCACAACATTTGAAAAAAACAATTGTATAGCCTAGTCTCCAACATCGGGGGATCATGGCTATGTATAACAGCCCTGGTATCAGAAATTGTTTTATTATCTGAATTCTTTTAAGTTTAGATTATTTCAAAGATTTCCAACTCAAAACTTTTGTTTCTACCTGTTTCAGTGCTATCTCCCAGTTTTGTGCAGCCAAGTTTTGTGGTCCAAAGAGTACCCCTAGAATTTTTAGAGGTTCCAATGAAATGGGGATACCACTCACTTCAAAATCAGGGCTATTTCCTGGTCCTGTCATTAACCCCTTACATTTATTAAGGTTTAGTTCTACATTAGACACCTTTGAAAAAGTTTCCATTTCTGTTAGAAAAGCTGTTAACTGCTGTGCTTCTGAAAAAAATAAACAGATGTCATCCGAATAGGCTAAAACTCTTAGGTCACCTACTGGATCTCCATATGAAATACCTTGCCAAAGGGAAAGGCCATTTATTTTTTTTATTAAGGGGTCCAGGGGAAAAAATATACAATAAAGGGCTTAGGGGACATCCCTGCCTAACTCCTGCTTTCACCTTTATACCTCGTGTCACCTGCTTTAATATTACTGGTCGAACAGATGCTGCAGAATACAACAATCTTATCCAATTAATATGTTTATAAGGTACCCCATAGTGCTGCAATACAAAAAAAAAAAAGGAAAGGATGATGAACTCTGTCAAATGCTTTTCTCTGATCTAATGACAGAATGTAGTTATTTTTACCTTGTAGATCTGAAAACTCTATTATGTCTCTTATTACTCCGAGGGCCTGTTGTATTTTCCTTCCTGGTATACCACAAAATTGTATTGGGGAGATGACTAAAGTAGCTAGTTGTTTTGACCTGTTGTTTAAGATTTGTGAAAGAATCTTAAAATCTGAATTCAGGATATAAATAGGACACCAGTTTTGTATTTTATATTTGTCTCCCTTTTTGTGAATAAACATTATCAGCCCTTCTGTAAAAGAGTGAGGCCATATTTGATTTGAGAGAAAAAAAATTAAAAGCCACGGTAAGACCAATGATCAATTTCTTTGCAAAGGTTTTATAGAACTCATAGTGAATTCCATCCGGGCCCGGGGATGCCCCTGGCTTTAAGTTCCTACATACCTTTTCAACTTCCAGAGGTAAAATGGGTTTGTCCATGTTCTCTGAAATTTCAGGGAATTTAGGGATCTGAATGTCCTGAACATAATGTTGAAAAGCTTCAACCTGTGGATAATGGGAGGGGGACAGCTCATGTGAGCTAATATGGGCATAAATAATATCGGACATCCCTGAGATCGAGGTTGTTAAGTTACCTTGTAACATGGCACTAAAGATAGACCTGAAATAGAGGCACGAGATTGGTCTACATAGGTCAGCTGAGCAAAAATCAGCGGTGATTAATCCACGATTGCGCTACCAGAACTCACCACATTCTGAAGCGCTACCTGGGCAACATCAATGGTAAGGTAGAGATCCCCCGCTAGTACATGTGGGTGAGAAGGAGTGCGCCTGCTATTGTGGCCGTGCAAGATATATATAGCGGGTGAATAGTGCTTTCAATCCCTGTAGATGGTGGTAGTTGATGACTAGTAATACACCCATCACCAAGATGCAGCGCACCATGCGGGTTCTCTGGTAATGGAACTGTCCCATGATGCAGTGTAGCAATGCAGCATCGGGATAGCAGAGCGACGAAGAAACCAGAAAACGTCTCGTGACGATTCAGGAAATCGGACTGTTGGTGGGTCTTTCAGAGTGGGACAACAGCCCCGGGACACGTTGTCAAAGCACTGCACACTATATAAATAGCAGTGTGCCGTGGAACAGAAACGAGCATGTCTCTCCAGCATGCCTGTCTGTCAGAAACAACGAAGTGCAGCAGAGCGTTAGCAACATACTTATAGATCTCGGTAAGAGAAGTGTGCTGTAAAGGTCAACAATATTACCACAATCTCTGTCTTGCACTTGCCATGTTACAAGTGCATTAATCACCCTCAGCGTCGGGCTCTATTGGGTGATTAATGCCCGGTGGGTGGTTGGAAGCACTCGGCCTTCGCCTCAGGCACCAACCCCACCCCCCACCGGCATTAATCCACCGGTAGAGCCCTCCTCTGTCAGTGATTAATCCTTACTTCTTCATCCATTAATGCTTCCATGAAAGTTTTATCTTTCCTGTTTTTACATGCTTCACAGGGGTCGCCTACAGGTGTTTTCTGAGTCCCATATTGAAGCATGGCTCTCACTGTCTGAGCCCCGTCATATTGATGTGCTTCATTTCATCTTTTACCTGTTCTATTTAAGAAGAAAAATCCTGACTAGATGTAGAAGCAATTGTATAAAGATATTGCAATTGCTGTCTGAGCTTTAAATACTTAAAAAATTGTTCCCTCCTCTTTACCCCCCATGTTTCGAAAGAGTTTAGTGGTATCTCTTTTAGAATCTTCCCACCAAATACCCAAATCTTGGTACAAAAAAATCATTTATGTTCTTGCCCATAATAGTTTATGAACCTCTGCTTGTACTATTGCATAGGTACTCCCACATTCATTTTCCATCTGTTTTTTTGAGAGTTATTCTTTTCGGTGCCCAGAAAACTGATCTGTAAAAAAGCGATCAGAAAATTCCACTGGTGTTACCAAGAAAGTGGGAATAGGTAATGTTTTGGATATGAAAAAATAATCTATTGTAGTAAAATATTTGCCCCTGTTATATGTAGACTGCGATCTTTGTGAAAAATCACTTTTACACTCCCTAAGGCCTGCTGTTACTATACAATTTCTAAGTGCTGTAGCACCACAATATGTTTTTTTTTTTCTTTACTGCTAGAGGGATCTGGAAGTTCACAGTTGAAATCACCCACAAAGATGATATATTTCAATGTCACCAAATATGGCTGTACAGTCTGTAAGAGTGTTACTCTATCAGCTTTTGATTGGGACCCCTTACACATTTATGAACCTATACTCATTCTGTCCTAGAAAACCATCTAAGATCAATAACCTTCCTGGAATAAGATCGACTAGTTTAGTTATTGAAAATAAATAAAATGAAAATAATATACCAAGGCCATTGGCCTTATCACTCCCAAAAGACCAGAATGATGGACCATCTGTCCATTCCTTTCCGGAAGAGTCTTGCCTGATCTATGATATACATCCACGTTTCCTGGACAAAACAGACAGTCAGTTGAGTCTGTTTAATATGGTGAAAAACTGTATGCTTTTTATTGGGGTTTAAAAGTCTGTGTACATTCACAGATCCCATCTTAATGTTCTGCAGTTAGAGGTAGCTTGGCTTTATGTTATCTTCCTCCTTTTCTTTTTAGTTTTGAAATTTTCTGTAGTTTACATTTTAACAGGATCACCTGTATCTGGATGTGGGGCATCTGATTCCTCGTGGTTACTGCCCATGTCTTCCCCCTGAGCAAGAACTGAAAAAGAGTTCTTAGTTTCTATGTGGCTTTTAGCTTTAGGACACCCAATGGTTTTGGGGGTGGTTGGTACTCTTAGTAGGTTTCTCCTAGGGGCTTGTGAGGGGGTATCAGCTACCTGTTTCCCTTGGTCTATATTGTCACCAACCCTCTGATCCATATAACATACTGGTTGTAGCGTAACAGGTACGGGAAAGTTCTGTTTACTGTCTACTGGTAAGTCTCCCTCCTGCAGTACCTTTTCTATCTGAGGCTGGGGGGGTAAGGGGCATCTCTTGATTTCCTGAAGGGGCCATAGCTGCATCCTGTGCTCGCTGTATTAAAAGCTCTGGGCTTATAACTAGAGCCGTATTATTTGCTGCCCATGGACATTCTGCATAAACATGACCATAATATTCACAAAACTCACATTTTGTGTGGTTAGCACTCTGTAATGTAATATGCCGTTTCCCCACCATTGTCACATCTTGGTATATCACATACAGTATACTTGACACGTGTGTTCTAGAGCCACATTTGTAGCATGCTCTGGGCTGACCTGCACAAAAAACATATGCCCCTATCTATTCCTAACATGAAAGAGTTAGGGATGTGTTCAATACCTTCATTGTTTTGTCTTAATTTCACTTTATATTTCCAGTCCCCCATCCAAAAACATTCATTATCTAGAATTGCTTCTGGTTCACTGAGGATATCACATTTCTGGGCTAGCCAGTAGGTTATGTCATCCACATGGACCCCCTCATTCCTGAACATCACTGTAACATATTTTATTAGTGGTTTAGTTAACGGAGTCACTAAGAAGGGGGTCCACGTAGGGGGAAACTTAACTTGATTATACCTTTCCCAAAATAGGTCAAGGGCATATGCAGACCGGAAACTGATGTCATAATTATCCTCCCCCGAAATATTAATAAAAGCATACACCTCTCTAGGTGTGAATTTGAAAGAATCTTTCAAGGGTAATCTGCCCAAGTGATATCCGTCCGGGCGTATGTCCAGACTGCCTTTGTACCTAATCCGCACAGCGTTGTGGTGAGGTGCAGCTTCTTTTTTTGTTTTCTGGAAAAGGTCAGATAATAACAGTTTCTGAGGGGGGAGAAATTGTCTTGTGATCTGTTGGGGCAATATTTGCCGGGCCCTCCGTGTAGGGCTTTATTTCTTCACTCCTTGTTTCTTTACCAGTTTCTTTTTATTTTCCTTGCTTAGGAGGAATAGCTTGTACTTGGGCCACTGCCTCTATTTGCATCTGAGCGGCATAATTAACGTTGTTTACCGTATCTTTTTCCACAGTTATATTTAATTTTCCAGTGGGTTGCCAGCTTGGTATATTTTGTGAGACAGGAGTCAGTTTGTCCCATGCAGGGTCTGGAACCCAAATGCCAGATACGTCCTGTTTCCATCCAGCCGACTGTAGGGCCAACCCCGGGGTTCAAAAAATTTCAGACTGTGTTTGAGTGAGTGAAAAGGCTGTTTTTATGGCCTCCATAACTGTTACAATTGAACCTGTGATCTGGATTGTGTCTTTTACAGTAGTATTCGGTACAGGCATCATATTTCCAATGTTCCCGTTTGCTAAAGTGACTGCATCTCGCTTTTCTTTGGACATGTCCTTCCTTTGAGGTTTTGGATCATTTTTGGCCACAAAGGAAAAAAACTGTTACCCCTTCCTGGAAATGGGGGTTGGTCTGATATGTGACAGCTTCAGACGTCACATCGGGCTTCATTCCCTGCCAATTTAAAGTGTTAGTGCTATCTTTTTTAGTGATTTCATGCTCATTTAAATTAGCAGTACTGACATTTATAGGCACAGACATTTGTTCACCACCCTTTTCTCCTTTTGGCACGGACTGCCCTCGCAGTCAGAACTGCCAGCCACATTTAGACATAGCGTAGAAGGAGAAAAAATTACCTTGGGTGCGGGAGCATTTCCAGCTAAAGCACTGTTTGTAACAGATGGTGCTGTGTCATTTGCAGCAGGGTGCTGGCTGTCATGACTGCGTGTTGCCTTGTCAGTGTCTTCCCTTCCAGTGAATCGCAAAATCTGCTCCTTAAAGAGAACTCTCCTCTGATAAAAGTGCTTCTCTTCTGCTGCCACTAACTCTCTTAGTTGCTCCTTTGTTAAGTTTTTACCATTTTCTTTCTGCTGACTCTTTACCTCACTTTTCTGAGTAGCTGTCCTGTCATCTTCCGCTTTGGATAAATCCTCCATGGAGAGAAAAATCTCATCGTACAAAAATTCTAAATTAACTTCAAAACCATCGTTTTCAGCCATACCCTCTTGGTGTTGGAGGATAGGGGATCAGGTCAGCTTTCCCACCTCAGAGACATCCATGTCTTCCACCTGCACAGCCAGAGTGGGCATCTTGGAAGACGGCCAGCAATTCCCCCAGTGGTGAGTAGGGGAATTTCACTGGTGCCCTGGCCAAATTTCCCCCATTCACTAAGAATACCAACAACAGCTTAATCTGGTTCAGTTTTAGCTGGTTTCTATCTGTATATCCCCCCTTCCCTGGGAAGAGGCTGAAAACAGGCAACATTTCCTAGGCCCCCTGCCTTTCCTGGTCAAGAAAAACTATATAAATAAATTTTCATGAGAAGGTGTACTGAGCAGACTGCTTTCTAGCTGCCAAGAGAACACATGCTATCGCCTGGGAAACCCCAAAGTGGGCAGCTCTATGTCCTCAGGAATCAGGCGTAGAAGTGCAGGGATCACAGATCTGGGTGCACTACAGCACCCTGCTTCTGTATCAGAAGTCCTGCTCACAGTAGGATTGGGACAAGAGGTTCCACAGCAAGATGCTGGAATGGTGGAAACCAAATTTATCTGGGCCAGTAAAGAGCCACCAGAATCCTGATCGTTAGTTCGGCCGTGAGCTTGAACAGAACCCTCTGTATTACAAGGAATGGGGGAAAAGCATAACAAAACCGCACTTCCAAGAGAAGGACAATGGTCTTGCCAGGAAATTCCAGGCCCTGGAAAGAGCTAGCAGAAATGCCACAGTTTTGTGTTGCATGGAGACACAAACAAGTCTATATCCAGATGACCCCATTTTTCGAAAAGGTCAACCACAACTGAGTCTGAGAGCTCCCATTCATGGCTCAGAAACATAGAAGGTGACGGCAGATAAGGACCGTGTGGCCCACCTGGTCTGCCCTTTTTTCCCTATCTAATGCAATACCGCAGACCCTAGCTGATCTGCATCTTACCCTCTCTTCCCTATTGCCAGAGTACTCTTATGTCTATCCCATGCATTATTGAATTCCCCAAATGTTTCTGCCCCCACCACCTATGCAGAGAGGCTATTCCAAGCATCCACTACTCTTTCCGTGAAAAAGTACTTCCTCACGTTGCCCTTGAGCCTACCCCTCCTCTGGCCTCATATCATGCCCCCTTGTTCTTGTACACCTTCTTTTCTTAAAGATGCTACCCTCCTGTACCTTGTTTATACCCCTGAGGTACTTGAATGTCTCTATCATACCCCCTCTCTCTCTTCCCTCAAGTGAATACATATTGAGGTCCTCTAGTCTTTCCTCATATGACTTTTGGTGCAGTCCTTGCACCATTTTTGTTGCTATTCTACGGACTGCCTCTATTTTGTTTATGTCCTTTCCAGAGATGCAGCCTTCAGAACTGGACACAGTACTCTAGATGAGGTCTCACTAGTAACCTGTACAGTGGCATAACTACCTCCTTTATTTCCACTGGCGATACCTCTCCCTGTGCACCCTAACATCCCACTGGCTCTCCCCAAAACCTTCTCACATTGTGTGGTTACCTTTAGGTCATCAGATATGATTACCCCCCAGGTCTCTTTCTTGACTGGTGGCCATTAGTACCTCTCCCCCATCTGGTACTCCTCCCTTGGATTTCTGTGTCTCGAATGCATGATTTTGCACTTCTTTGCATTGTGTCTTAGCTGCCACACTCTTGACCACTCCTCAAACATGTTTAGGTCCTTTCTCACCCCCCCCCCGAGGTGTCAACCCTGTTGCAGATCTTAGTGTCATCTGTAGTGAGCCATACCTTCCTCTCCAACCCCTCTGCAATGTCACTTATGAAGACATTAAAGAGGACTGGCTCCAGCATGGATCCCTGTGGCACCGCGCTGGTCACCTACCCCTCTCCCTCAGATTTAACGCCATTGACCACCACCCTCTGTGTCCTGTCACTCAACCAGTTTCTGACCCAGTTTACCACCTTGGGGCCCATTCCCAGGCTGCCCAACTTATTTACCAACTTGTTTCTTATTTATTTATTAGATCATCGGTTTACAGACCTTTGAATCAAAGACTCATTTACAAAGGCACCTTGTCAAGACAGCAATACATCACAGCAAACAAAACAGCACAGTACATAACGCTTAGATTAAAAAAGCAACCTGTGTTACAGGAATTCACTGGTGGTACAAGCTTGGTAATAGGTAGATCACAGTAGTCATAATATAGGTACACGAGTACCATGTCAGGCAGCAACCAGAGATTTTTATTACATTATGTGGGACGGTGTTAAAGGCCTTGCTGAAATCTAAGTAGGCCACACCTACTGCCCCTCCCTGATCTACCTCCCTGGTCACCCAGTCAAAGAAGACCTTCCTGCTGTGAATCCATGCTGCCTCGGATCCTGTGCTCCACTGGATTCAAGAAATATCAAAGTTCAAAGTTTATTAATTACAAACAGATGTATAAAAGAAATACAATCTTTTACATTACATCACAAGAATAAAAAACAATAAATACAACTTCCCATATTCACAGTAACAAATGAGCTAAAATACAGAAAGCTATAAAAAAGCTCACATAATCATATCATTCATTTTTGCATCTTATTTACAAACTTTGCCATACCATACATCATCTTAATTTTCTTCAGGCCAAGCAAACAGTTCATACAGTTATCCATACTTCTTAAATTGTCTGATTGGATCAATGGGGTAATCCATTTCCTTCTTTCATTTTCCAATTCATCACATTCTAGTAACTTATGAAGCAAACTCGCAGTGTTTCCATTTTTGCACTTACAGCACCCATTGTTTCCAAACTGCCCCCACCATCTTTTATACTGCAGATTCAGAGCCGGCCCGGTGGCGCTGAGAACTGAGGTGCTGGACGCCTTACCTCGCGTCACGCCGGCAACCCGTGTTTGGGAACATATATAGGGCGCCAGGGGTTGGCAGGGAGGAGAAGGATTGAGCATCCTCAGGACTGCTCTCCTTCTCCGAGGAGGGGGGATTGCAGTGCTTGGCAATTGCCTGCCACCTAGTGGAGGCTGGGAGGTGGCACACCAGCACTGAATCTGTGGTCGAGAGTCTACGGCAGGCACTTAGCGAGGATGTGCACGGGAGTGTGCGCGCTGCCACCGCTGGTGCCTTTGCATGCCGAGACCTCCGAGGAAGGAAAGAAGGAAAAATGGGAGTCCTCTGCGAGGATGATGATGGTCCTCTCAACGACGGTCCGGGAAGGCACCTCCCCAAACACTAAATCTGGTCCAGTGGGTCGAGTCGCTCCCCGCCCCCTGCCACGAAGGGTAAGTCGTGGGGTCTGGGGGGTCTCATACTCGGTGTCAGGGGTGGGCATTAGACGAGGACTCCAGGAGGAGACAATAGATAACTGCAAAAAAATACTGCAGATTCATAATTCCCAAGCTTTCAAGTCTCAGGTTACATAGACTATTTCTATGACACCTATTTTCACATTGCGCAAGATAATATTCAATCTCCCCATTTAACTTAATACTAGAATAGAACCCTCGTGTATCTATATCATGTATTTGGCAAGATCAGTCTGTATGGCAATATCAAAAGTTCTCTGTATAGCTTCCTTTACAAACAAGTTTGCATTGTTCATGTCCCTATTGGACCAGAGATCTTCTAGCCCTATCTTTTTTGTAGCCAGATTTCATACTTGAAACCATACTACCGGGGTGGTCCAGCCCTGTAATCGTACCAGATAATCCGCCCAACATAACTTTGGGAGTTTGTCCGAGGGCATCCTTAGTATTTTTTTCAGTAGTTTAATGCTCTAACTTTAATTCTTGTACTCAAAGGGTGCAAACCAGCTTCCAGTCTCATAAAGGCTGTCGGGCAATCCCTTGGGAGCTCTAATGTGTTTCTTAAAAAGGAATTTTGGATGGATTCTAGTTTTGAATCTTCGGTCAATAAACTCCACACTTCACTCCCATACAAAGTTTGGCTGATAATCTTAGCTTCAAAAGCTCTTTTAAGAGCCACAAACTAATTATTTGTGACCTTATTTGCAAAGGCACTCATAGCATTCATTGAGCAATATGACTTGCTTTTTTATCTCAGATATATAAACATTCCATGATATAATTTTCAAATATAACTCCAAGGAATCTATATTCCTTTACCTCTTCTATTTTTTTACCATTTATTTCCCAAAACTTTTTGTTGGACATTTTTTACCAAAAGATAATATTTTCGTTTTTTCCACATTTATGTCTTAATTCAACTTAGTAAATGAAATTTATGAGACTTGTTATCCATCAATTTAAACCCAAAGGTGTTTGTGAAATAACAATATGTGAAATAACAATATAATTACTGGTCAGCAATTTTTTCCATAGGCTGAACCAGTTATAATTTGCCGTTGCAAACACGCGCCACTTCAATCAAACTACAGCCACATCCTGATTGGCTCTCCGCTTCTCGTGGGTGGGCTAAACACATAACAAACATGGCGGCTCCTCGTCCCGCTTCCCGAGGAGCTGCCACACACCAGCTGTCACACCGGACATCCTCTTTTATTTTACAACCTCTTGTTTTCTTTCAAAACCTCTTATCTGGTTGATCCTGCTGTCCGTAACCCGTACAGCCCGAGAAATGCCTCCGAAACAGAGCACCGCGCTGGAATGGCTCCGGAGCGCTTAACAGAGGTAAGCACTGTTGCAGCAAGTAAAACTAAAATCAACCAAAGCACGAAGAAACAGTTGTAAAAAAGGAAAAGATGCTTAACAAACAACAATCTGTTTTTCTAATAAAGATGCTGTGTGTGTGTGTGTCGTGTGTGACAGTGTGACAGTGTGTGTGTGTGTGTGTGTGTGTGTGTGTGTGTGTGAGTGAATCACAGACAAGCAGCATCAATGTGGGAAAAAATTGCTGACCAGCAATTATAAAAAATAAAGTAATAGGAAGGTGGTTATTTATGAGAAGTTTACACAAACCCTCGGTGTGGGATGCCTATAAACCTCGGGCTTCCTCGGGTTTATGGGAGCATCCACACCCTGGTGTAAAAATTCTCATAATAACCACCTGCCTATACATTATTCTCTATATAATCGTCTGCAGATAATAGTAGTTGGACCTTCTCTTTGTTTATTATAGAAGCAAATGTGTCTATTTTTACAATATCTTTTATCAGAGGTTCAGCATATAAATTGAACAACAGTGGTGCTAATAAGCACCCGTTTATCACCTTTTCTGATTTTTAATTTTTTAGAAAGTGCTCCATCTCTAGAATAACGTACTAGGGCAGTCGTTTTGTAATGCAGAACTTGTAGCATCCTCAGCAACTGTTTATCTATATTTAATGCTTCCAATATCTCCCACAATTTATTCCTATTCACAGAATCGAAAGTCACTTTTAAATCTACAAAACATACATAGAGTGTGCATTTTTTTCCAGCGGCATATAATTCTATCAGATAATTCAATGTAAAGATTAAGTCTAATGTGTTAAACTATTTTCTAAAACCACACTAGTATCTAGAAATCAAATTGTTTTCCTCAACCCAGGCTAATAATCTTTGCAGTAATAAACGGTATAGATTTTTTGGGCGATTGGAAGCAAAGTTATTGGCCTATAACATGCCGGACCTTGCTTTAAGCCCTTCTTAAAAAGAGGGTCAATTACCCCTAGGTTCTAATTTGACGGAAGGACACAAGACTAACTGACAGACCAGAATAATGGGGTCAAAATGTCTACCCAATAATCAATATTATGGAGAAACACTTCTGCCAGGACACCATCCACACCCGGAGCTTTATTTCTTTTCTGCACTTGTATAGTTTATTTTACTTCCAATGGCGAAAAAATAAGTGAACCTAAGTTCTCAATATCTTCGTTTATATAACTAAGAGGGTCTGTTTCATGCTCACTGCTACATATTTTGTTAAAATGGCATATCCATTGATTCCTAAGAGATTATACTGGATATTTATCTCACTGCATCAAAACGCCACAAAAGACCAGAACGTTTGGCTGTCTTTATGCCAAATCACTTCTTGTAGAGTACCCCATAATAGAAATTCAAGAAATATTACAATCCTTTCCTTTAGCAGTGACTCCATTAATTTCCCCACCACCGAGGTCAGGCTGACTGGCCTGTAGTTGCCAGCCTTCTCCCTATTCACACGTTTATGGAGAGGGACTACATTTGCCCTCATCCAGTCCCCTGGAACCACCCTTGTCTCTATCGAATTGTTGAATAGGGCTGTTAGTGGTGCTGTCAACACCTCTCTAAGTGCTTTTAATATTCTAGGATGTATCCCATTCAGCCCTATAGCCTTGACCCCTTTCAGATTCTCAAGTTCCTTTAGGACTCTTTCCTCTGTAAATGGGCTGGTGTCCACCTCTCTCCCATTGGTGCTCCTATCTCCCAATAGTGGCCCTTTTCCTTCCCCTTCTTCTCTGAATACTGAACAAAAATATTTGTTCAGGACTGTTGTTTTTTCTAGGTCTCCCTCCGCACATACTCCTCCCTCCCTTTTTAACCTCACAATCCCACCCCTGGTTTTCTTTGACTAATGTACCTGAAAAAGGTATTGTCTCCTTTCCTAATTGCCTGGGCTATTTTTACCTCCGTTTGCACCTTTGCACTCCTGACTGCTTTCCCCGACTCCCTCTGCTTTTCCAGGTACAGTTCCCTGTCTTCCCCCCCTCTGTGTTTCCTTGTACCTCCTGAAAGCTAGCCTTTTCTCTCTCTCTTACCTTCCCAGCCACGTCCTTTGAGAACCACAGCATTTTTTTTTCTCTCTCTCCTTGTTTTACTTAGTTGCATAACACAAAGGCTTGTTGCTGCTGCTGCTATGGCTCCCATAAGGTTAGCCCACTGTTTCTCTACATCCCCCCTTTTTCTTCCCCTGCCAGGGGTTCCTTGAGACATTCCTCTATTTTTGCAGAGTCGACCCATCTGAAATCTAGGACCCTTGCTATAATGTGATTTGATGCCTCCACTTTTCTCGCACTGAACCACAACGTAAAATGATCACTGGACTCCAGGTGGCTACCCACCATTACATCAGTGACTCTGTCTCCAATCGCGAGTACCAGGTTCAATATTGCTCTTTCTCTGGTGGGTTCCACCACAAGCTGTTTGAGGCACGCCCCCTGCAGGGCATCCAGGATGCCTCTACTCATGGCTGCAACCTGGGTGCTCCAATCCACATCAGGCAAACTGAAGTCTCCCACCAGCAGCACTTCACCTCTGGCTGTCATTCTGTGGATGGTTTTCACTAGTACTCTGTCCATCTTCTCCCCTTGTGCTGGAGGTCTACAGATCATGCCAGTGTGAATGGCAGTGCCATTTCCTGTCTCCAGGGTGACCCACAGTGCTTCTGCTCCTTCCTGTAGTCCCTAAACTTCAGTCGCTTTAATTCCCCGCTGACGTGGATAGCCACCCCACCACCCTTTGTTCCCACCCTGTCTTTTCTAAATAGAGTGTTACCTGGTATGGCTATGTCCCATTCATGGTTCCCCGTGTACCATGTCTCCATAACAGCAACATTGTCCAGGTCCACCTCTCCCATCAAGGCCACTAGGTCTGAGATTTTATTTCCCAGGCTGCAGCCATTCGGGCATATGGCCTTCCAAGTTTTGCAACCTCTCCTTCTAGTAGTGCCCCTCCTATCCCTATGTCTTCCCACCTTTCCCCTCCTGTTTTTACTCCCATTCTTCCTTATCTCTGCCATTCTACCTATTTTGGTTTTAGATTTTAGTGCCGATTTCCCAACCCTAGGGTCCTCCCTAATGACTGCATCATTCTGTGTGTGTGTGTTGGGGGAAGTTAGTTTCTTCCTGCCTACTTTCACCTTTCCCCTTGGCTAGTTTAAATGCTTGCCAATGAAGCATTTAAACCTCTCACTAAGGATCTTGGTTCTCCCTTGGACAGATGAGGTCCAACCCACTTGTACAGGCTCGCATCCCTCCAGGTGGGACCCAGTCCCCAATGAAGCCAAAGCCCTCTGCTCTGCACCAGTCCTTCAACCATGTGTTGAATCTCGTGGTGCAGAATGGCCTGTCCTCCCTATTGTCACTTGAGCAGCAGCACCTCCAAAAAGGTTACAGTGTGTGCTCCAGCTCCCTGAAGACCTTCTAAACTACCCTAGCCTCATCACCAGCCAGATCATTCATCCCCAGGTAGACAATGATGTCTAGCCCTCCCTCCCTCCCATCCAGCTTCCCCAGCAATCTTCTGAATGCGCTTTCCATCCCTCCAAGCCATGGCGCACGAGACTGACTGAGGTGATCCATCAGCGCATTCAGGGTACCAGGGAGGAACACTGGTGACAGAACTGTCTCCTTCCAATGTCTCATTCCATCACTCATTGCCAAACTTCCACTGCCTCTCTGCAGAGAGCGTATTAATGAACCCCACCTTGTCAACTGATGTAGTACATCACTGACATATTTTCTGTATGGGTCAGCAGCTGGTTCCCTGGAAGAAGGGTACCGAAGGACTGTAGGCCATGCAGAACAGCCTTCATATCCAGACTGCTGCTGTGAAGAACCATATCCAGAGGGACCCACTGGCCCTGAGTTCTGAAAGGTCCAAGATAAGCACCCCACTCTGAACCTGAGGTGTCTGTCATCATCACCAGGAGAAGGGATGGCCAGAGGAACAGGGATCCCATCTCTAGGTTGGATCAATCCAACCCACACAGCAATGAGTGATGGAGAGAAGGAGGAGTAGTTACTTGTATTAGACACTCCAACTTGTCCAAATGCTGTGCCTATTGTGCCCTGAGGAACCACTGAGAGAACTTCATGGAGGTGGGCCAGCAGGACTGACAAGATGGCAGCCACCATCAGGCCAATGAATGCTAGACAATATTAGGCCAATACATAATCAGTGGTGGACACCCCGCTGTGCCTAGGCCACCAGTGCCATGGCATGGTCAGAGTGCAGAAAAGTCAGACACAGCCCTATGTCCAGAAGGGTCCCTGTGTACTGGAGCATCAGGCGGGGGGTAAGGGCCAACTCTGGCTCACTGAACAGCATACTCAACGTCGAACAACTGTCAAGTCCAAAACAGTGTGTGGACCATTGCTTCCTGGGACGGGGCCTTTAATAGCCAGTCATCTACATAGGGGAGGATATACAGGCCCTCCCTGCGGAGGGCAGCAGCCACCGTGACAAATATTTTGGTAAATACACACGATGCAGAGAACAAACCAAAAGGCAGTACACAAAATTGGTAGTGTGAGCTATGGGGCATGAAAAAACAGGTTACTCACTGTAACAGTAGTTCTAGGAATGGCAAGGCAAGGCAAATTTTATTTAAGAGATGCCCATCCCGGAGGCTCTGGGCAACGAACATATTAAAAATGCATACTACACATCATAATAAACATGTAACAACATACTATTAAACATAAACATACAATATTTCAACAATTAAACAAAATTTTATATAAATAATACCCCTAAACAACAACAGCTACTACTTAAAAAGCCTAAGGCTAACCTAAACATGAGGTTCTGAAAATAGGCAAGGACTATAAGACACAATCTGGGGAAGGTCTGATTATACAAGAAGGCCTTGAAGTGGGCTTTAAATACCTCCACAGAAGGGGCCTCCCTAACAGCTGGAGAGAGAGCGAATTCCACAGGATGGTGGCGGCGACACTAAATGCTCTGTCGCCAGCTGTTTTTAACCTCGTCCTGGGAGTGGTATATGATGTTCATCCACACTTCTGGCAGTTGTATTTCCCCTTTAAATCTTGCCAGAAACATCTTCAAGCTGGCTCCTCCACCCACCCCGGTGGTAACTCCTCGGCTCTATTCCATGATGCCAGATCTTGCCCGCTGGAAGCAGAGTTGTACGCAAAGCCAGGGAGGTCCGGTGGGTCCATATGGATGAACATCATGCACCACTCCTAGAACTACTGTTACAGGTAAGTAACCTGTTTTGCTAGGGATGTGGACATGATGTTCTAGCCACACTTCTGGCAGACTCCTAGCAGTTCTTCGGAGGACGGAGGCAAGGTACACACACCCTACTTAGGGAACAGAGACTGGAGAGCTGAGGCCCCAAAACCAGCATCCTGGTGTGACTCAAGGTCAATGTGGTAATGGGAAATGAAGGTGTGTGCTGACCTCCAGGAAGCAGCCCTGCAGATTTCCTGTATAGGGACATTGCTGTAAGCAGCCACTGATGCAGCGGTATGATGGGTGGAATGAACACTTAGCCCTACGGGAGGCTCCCTATCTGCCAAACTATAATAGAAATCAATGCAGGATACAAGCCATCTGCCAATTGTCCGCTTGGCTGCAGGTCTGCCAGGTGCGGCTTCAGTGCAGGTGACAAACAGCTGGTGAACCTCTCCCCAAACTTCAGCTGTGCGCTCTTTGTAATAAGTGACCGCTCGCCTCGGGTCCACAGTATGGCGCCTGTGCTTGGCTACCAAGGTGTGGCTGGTAAAATACACCGGAAGATTAATCACCTGATTAAAGTGAAAATCCAACACAACTTTCAGAGGGAACTCTGGGTTGGGGCGCGGGACAACCTTGTCCCAGTGGAAGACCAGGTAAGGAGACTCCACCAAAAGCGCGTGGAGTTCACTGATCCTTCTGGCTGATGTGATAGCCACCAAGAAGGTGGTGTTCCACAACAGGTGAGACATTTCACACCTGTGCATAGGTTCAAATGGCTTATCCATGAGTTTTGCCAAAACCAGCACAAACCCCAAGGTAGTGGTGGTTCACACACCGGAGGGGAAATATGGTCAAGGTGTCAGACCACCTTCTCCTGGGCCACAGAGTGCTGACCGTCCCACACCTGGTAAGCAGAGATGGCTGCCAGGTGCACCTTAAGGGCAGTCAACTGAAGGCCCAACTTAGAGAGAGACCATAGGTAGTCAAGGATGCTAGCCACTGGACAGGAAAAAGGGTCCCACCCCTTGCCCCAACACAAAATGGAGAATCTCGTCCACTTGAAAGCATAGCATTTCCTGGTTGACTCCTTCCAAGATGCCTCCATGACAGTGATGACATCTTTGGAAAGACTCAAAGCCTGGAACTCTAGCTGCTCAGGAACCAGGCCGTCAGGTGCAGGGATTGAAGGTCTGGATGGAGAACCTTCCCCTGACTGATGGAGAGCATGTCTGGATGTAGAGGAAGACACGTCTGAAGTCTGCTGCTGAGGCTGAGGAGCTCAGGGTACCAAAACTGGTGCAGCCAGTTCAGAGCTACCAGGATCACCTGTGCCGTGTCCTTCCTGGCCTTATGGAGCACCTTGTGGATCAAGAGAAGTGGAGGAAAGGCATAGAAGAGGCCTGGGGTCCAGGGTCTCAAGAAGGCAGCCCCCTGCAGCGTTCCCTGCTGAGGGGTGCGGACACAAACAGCCTCAGCTTTGCATTCTCCCTGGAGACGAACATGTCCACCTGAGGGGTGCCCCACTGGGAGAACAGACTGTGTACTACCTCTGAGTGAAGAGACCACTCGTGAGACACCTCGCCCACACGGCTGAGGGCATCTGCCAGCTGGTTGGAGGTTCCTGCCTCATGGATGGCAAGGAGACTGGCTTCAATGCTGCACACGAGGGTCCACACATGGAGAGCTTCCTTGCACAGAGACAGGGAGTGCATTCCACCTGTATGTTGAGGTAGTACATGGTCACAGTGTTGTCTATCTGGATCTGAACCACCTGACCCCGAGGAGCGAATGCAGTTAGCGCCAGCCAAACTGCGTGAAGCTCCAGCAGGTTGATGTGGCATTGAAACTCCTCGGGGGTCTAGAGCCCATGGAATCTGTATTTCCCCAGGTGGGCACCCCAGCCCTTGAGAGAGGCATCGGTCATCAGGATGACTGTTAGCTCTGGACAGACAAATGGGATCCTTTCCTGCAGATGCCCTGGGACTAACCCCCACTGGAGGGCATCCCACATCCACTGGGTCACAGTGACCAGCTGGTTGAAGTGACCCTTGCACTGAGACCACTGGCTGGCCAGCCCCCACTGCAGAGAGTACATTCTTCAGAGGGCCCATCGGACCACGCTGGCGCAAAGTGCCATGTAACCCAGCAGGCACAGCAAGTCCCGGTCATAGAGTAATTGCTCAACCCAAAATGACTGGGCAGAAGAGGAGAGAACCTCAACCCTGTCCGCTGGGATCTAGGCTCTGGCTCTGCAAGAATCAAGCTCCGACTTGGCCTCACTGACCAGGAGGCTAAGGTCGATGCAGGTCTGGAGGGCCAGGTCCCTGGACCACTCCATCTCATGTAGGGAAGGACCTGTGATCAGTCAGTCATCCAGGTAGGGGTAAACCTGGACCCTCGGTGCCTCAGGTAAGTTGCCACCACTGCAATGCACTTGGTGAAGACCCTGGGGGCCGAGGATAGGATGAATGGAATGGCCTGGAACTCATAGAGGGTTCCCATGGCTCAGAAGTGGAGGAACCTTTGGTGTGATGGACTGATCGGGACATGGAAGACTGCGTCCTGAAGATCCAAGGAGCAAAATCACACGTTCTGCTCTAGAGATGGTATAATCTGAGACAAGAGTTACCATCCTGAAGGTGTGCAACTTAAGAAACTTGTTTAGGCCGTGCAGATCAAGAATGACACACCAGCCCCCCTATCTGTTTTTGCATAAGGAAGTTCCTGGAGACAAACTCTGGGTGTTCCTTGGGATCCGTGAAAGGAGCCATGACCTCCTTGAGGAGCAGCTGTAGCATGTCTGCGGATACTAAGTCCTCCCATGGGATGTGGGCTCAGCATGGAGGGTACTTGTCGAATTCCAGAGGCAGACCCTGACCCACCACTTCGAGAACCCACCTGTCCATGGTAACAGGGGACCAGGCAGAAAGGAAGTGGTGGAGCCAGCTCCCCCATAGGAGGGCCCAAGGGAGGCATGATGGGCATGAGGGAGGCACCCCTCATCCCGTCAATGGGCAGGCTTAGAGGAGGAGGGTCTGTCTGAGGAGCCACCAGAGCCTCTCCCCCCCTGGCTTACGGACAACTGAGGCCACTGACTTTGGCTGAGCTGACCAGCCTGGGGCTGGGCTGGTCTGGCCACAGGAGTAGAGGTGGACCCAAAGGGCTTCTGTTTCTGCTGCTGCTTGGATCCCTTGGAGTCCTTCTGGGAGATGTCAGAGTCCAAGGTGGCACTGGGCGCCTCGATGCAGGTGAGGTGGCCCTCGACTCCGGGCCTGAACAAGTCAGTGCCCAGGAAAAGGACATCTACCAATTTGTCCTGAGTGTCTGTTGTGAAGGACAAGATCCTCAGCTAAGCCCTGTGGCACATGACTGCTGAAGTCGTCACGGAGCAGGTGCAAGAGTCCCCAGTGCCCATAGCAGTCTGGAGCTGTTGTTGTGCTACAGTCCCGCCCTGGTCCAAGACCTGTTTGATCATAGTCTGGAGGTCCACTGGGAGATGAGGAAGCACCTCATCCAGGGTGCCCAGCAGAGCATGGGAGAAGTGGGCCATGAGAAGGGCCAAGCTCACCTGGTGAAGACCAAGTGAGGAGGCAGTGTCGACTTTCTGAGCTGCATGGTCCAATTTTGGTTTATTGATGTTGCCAGTATTGCCCAAGCGCCTGAACACTGAATCCACCACCAGACCCTCAGCCAAGGGGTGTACAGTGAATCCTGTGAAGAAACTGGTAGGTACCGCATACTATGGGCCATCTGGGAGGAGAGCACAGGGCAGGAAGCTGGGTGCTGCCAGAGCTCCAGGGCAGGGTAAAGAATAGCCTCCACTACCGGGAAGATCTCCATCGAAGAATCCCCCTGGTCGTGGATTTTGGTCAGCGGGCAATGGGCCCGTTTCTGAATGGGCTCCATTTTCACCCTGTGGACTCACAGATCATTCAAAGAAGGCCCAGAAAGGAAGTAGGACCTTTTTCAGTCAAGAGATCCCCCACCAACTCCTTGTCAACCGGACGGGAATACAGGGAGGAACCCTCAAACTCCGAAGAGTCACAGGAAAGTAATCGACCACTGGAGTCTCCACTGACCCTCCAAGAATGGTCAGGAATGACGGTGACAGACAGCTGATGGGGAAGCCCCTTAACCGGGCGAGAATCTTTAGTTGGAGCACCGGAGGTTGGCTATTTAGGTGGCAATTCCACTAGAATCGGTGGAGACACCAGGGTCGGCCAAGCTGGGACTGTCTTGATCGGCTCCTTAGGCGGAGAAGGCGTCAGCCGGTCAGGCGAAAGCCAGGTGATGGCTAGTGTAGGAGCCGGGATCTGCTTCATATCAGTGATCACCAGCTGTTGCCACATGAGGTCCTCGTAGCATCAACGCAATTTGCGCTGAAGCTTCACCTGATCCAAGGAGGACGTGGACAAAGAGTAGCAGCAGCGCCGCTTCCCACAGTGTTGAGAGTGGGTGCACCAACATCAGTGGGAGCCGCTCAACCCACAGGAATGGGACCAAGAGCTCGACCGTCGGGGGGACTGGCGGTGGGGCTCGGAGGGAGTCAGAGAACACCAAGGCTCCCCCGGGTCTTGGTCGTCAACCAGAAGCACCTGGTCAGCAGACTGATCCTTCCCTCTGATGGTCTGAGTCAGGACCAGAGTCCTAGACAAAGCAGCTTCTTCAGTTGACAACTGGTCAGTCAGTTCGAGAAAAATCTCAGCTGGGACTTCAACCAGCGTCTTGGCCAACTGACCCAACCGAGTTACTGTGGAGCCGGCAACCCGAGCCGAGGATTTGACTGAAGTTGGATTCGGAGAAGTGCAGGAATTTGAAGCTCTTCGACCGAGAGCATTCCCGAGTCCGCAAACATCGAGTCCTTTCTTTTTCTTGACTCTTTTTTTTGGATTTTGATTTGTGCCCAGAGGGTCCCTGGTTGAGGGTCAGCAGAGACTGGCACAATTCCTTGAAGAACCCTATAAAAGTCGAGCCCAGCTGGAGGGACACGAAGGCAGAAGCCAAAGAGGAGAGGGATGCGGTCTGGGCTACCTCCTCTTTAAATGCTGCAAACTGTTCAGTGGACCCCGCAGCCACACAGATCACCCAAGGGGCATCCTTGGATTTGATCAGTGGGTTCCACTGGCCCAGGCAGCCCAGCTTAAGTTGGGCAAGATGGTCCTCGAGAATGGTCGGGTGGAACGAGTGACAAAAGTTGCAACCCTAGGGATCGTGCTTGTGTCCCAGGCAGTAGACGCACATGGAGTGCGGGTCAGTTCAAGACATCTTCTGCCCGCAAGGGCACTAGTGGAACCCAGGAGTGGACTTGTCATTCACTGCAGTCGCGATTGGAGATCAAGCAGAAGATAACAAAACTTGCAGTTTTATATATTTGAAAGTAAATCTGAAGATTTAATCATGAGGGGGCCCACTCAATGCGGGAACGGTAAGGAGAGAACCTGCTTCTTCCAGCAGAAAGGAAGATCTGGCATCATGGGGTGGAGCCGAGGTAGTTACCACTCGGGTGGGTGGGAGGAGCTGGCTTGAAGATGTTCCCAGCAAGATTTAAAGGGGAAAGACAACTGCCAGAAGTGTTGATAGAACATTATAGCCATGTCCCTAGAACACAGATATTTTCTGTGAGACTTTCTGATTTTGACATGAAGATATGCATCTTTCATGTCCAGTGCAAACATCCCGTCTCCTTTCAGTAGTAGTGTAAGGAGTGACTGCAGGGAGACCTTTTTGAACTTCTTGCAGTCTATGAAAAGGTTCAGTCCCCGAAGGTCCCCGATTGTCTAGTAGTAGCTTTTATCCATTTTGGAACCAGAAAGTACCAGGAATAATAGCCTTGGCTTATTTCTGAAACTGGTACAGGTTCCAGAACCCTTTTGTCGAGGAGGGTCTGAACCTCCTCCAGCTGGAGGGCAAGATGTCTGGGAGGATATCTATTGGGCAATGGAATGGGGGGGGGGGGGCACAGGAGGAACAATAAGGAGTTCTAAGGTGTGTCCTTGCAGAACCACCTCCATCACTCAACTTTTCTGGGAACTGCAGGCAATTGAGCTGGCCTATGCCATGCAGCCAAAGTTGTATCCTCCAGTGCAAAATGTGCTGGAGGAATAATTACTGTTGGAGAGGTTGAAACCTCCAACAACTCAGATATTTCTCTTGGAGGGATTTTCCTCTTCAGATTGCAACCCCAGTTTGGCTTGAACCTGTTTGAGGAAGGCTTGAAAGGAAGCATCCTCACGTGGAGACCTTGGAGTGTTTTTCACACTCTCCTCTGAGCAAGAAGACAAGAGTGGTGCTGGATCCTATAATGTCTGTTGTCTATTCTTCTATGGCCTCTTCCTTCTCCATATACTCTGGATTATATTCCAGTTTGCCATCAACCGCTATCGGTGGAGGGTTGACCGGGTAAGGAGACAAGTGAGGAGGAGCTGGGAGTCCCAACAATGGAGGCCACTGGGCCAGGCACTTCAGCAGGGACACAGAACTGAAATGTCGACCATAAAGTCAATGACAGAGGTGAGCGCTCCTGCTCTAGTCTGATACAGCATCTGTGCATTGACAAGCCCTGAAAGGGTCGACTGGCTGAACCGTCAACAAGATAGTGCCTGGCGATGGAAGGTGTTACGAGTCACCCAGCAGGGGAGATAAGCTGGCAACGGACTTCCACCTTGGTTTTGGAGAGACAGTTGAGGGGGGGGGCAGGACCTATGGCTGGAGCCAGGGACCCGTCTTCCCACCTAATAGGCAAATGGAAACAGTCTGGAGAAGTGGCCTTTTCTTTACGGCACTTGTCCTTCTCAGAGTGTTGGTGTTTTTCAGCTGACTTTGAGGGCTTATTTTTCTTCGACGGGTCAGTGATGGCCACTGTTGACCACAGAGATCAATGGGCTGCCAGTGAACTAGGAAAAGAAGCAGCTGATGATGGTAAAGCAGACTCCACTGCAGCCTGTTTCTCCATTTCCTGACACTTCAGAAAAAAACAATAAAGCCTTGTTATGATGTTTTCAGTTTCCCTGGTTAAAGTTCTGGCAGACTGAGCAGGCTTTAAAGCAGCAGTACTAGTTAACAAAAACTTTAATCCATCTGGCAGCTAAAACAAACAAAAGCATCAATGTAGCTGATTATTTTCTTTTTGCATTATTTCACTCTTGAGGCAAGACAGAGGGTTTTGAAGTGCTTTTAAAAGTTCTTGCCCCTTTGTCAGGTCCACCATCATGAATAAAAGCAGATAAGGGTGGTATGGAGTCTTTATTCACCAGAAACATGTCCTAGCAACAGCATGACATTTCTGCATTATGAAAACTGGGGGTGTAGTTAAACTATAACCTCTGTGTAGGAGACTGGAGGCTGCCATCTTCATTGTGGATCAACACAAATTACTGTACAACATTTGTAATTTAACACCATCATAAAAATAACTGAATGAATTTAAAATACTCCCATGAAGAATCAAAGGCTAGCATGAATATACTGCTGTTAAAACAAGGCAGGATTTTTTTGCCAACTAACTAGTACTGCTGCTTTAACATTGTGGCTTGTACAGAACCAATGGATACAAACAGAGTGATCGTCATCTTTATAAATATTAACATCATCGCAATAGCAATAACAGAAAGTACGGTTATGTAGGAACTTACCATAACAGTAGATTTTCGAGAGAGGTTCCTTCAGTAGGTCATCACATATAGGACTGGTGCCACCTGGGATTGGGCCGCATGGCAGACTTTTCTAGCAATACCCAACGGGGGACCGCCCATCCGGCATCACGTGACTGATGTCAGCGTGACTGTATATAGTGGGCGGTCCCCACACTCGCCTTCCAGTTCTCCTGCCAGAGCCAGGAAGAGGCCTGACAGCAGGAGCGAACAGGATTTGGAGTCCCTGTAAAACAGAAAATGAGGGGAATGAGGGAGGGAAAAAATATGACCTATTGAAGGAAACTCTCTCAAAGATCTACTGTTATGGTAAGTTCCTATGTAACTGCACTACCTTACTTTGAAAGGGTTCCTTCAGTAGGTCATCACATATAGGACAGAGTCTCAAGCAGTCCCTATAAGGAGAGACCGAGAGAAACTAGGGAGGAGGAAAACTAACTCCAACGGAAAAAACTGGAATCCAGAATGGACCCAGCCAAGGACAGAAGGCCCTGCAGGACGGCTAGGCCAAAGCCAGCCCTCCGCCTAGAAGCAATGTCAAGACTGCAATGCTTGGTGAAGGTATGGACAGAACTCCAAGTAGTGGCAGCACAGATGTCGGCCACAGAAACGTTCCATAAAAAGGCTGCAGAGGCAGCCATGCCCCTAGTAGAATGACCTCTGATAGTACCCGGCAGAGGCTTTTCATACTTTTGGTAACAATTCTTAATGCAGTTGCCTAACCATCTGGACAGGCCCTGCTTAGAAATTGGTTTGCCCTTCGATCTCGGGGCAAAGGAAATGAACAGTTGGTCGCAGGTACGGAATTCTTTGGTCCGGTGAGTACAGCACCGGAGAATTCCATGAACATCCATTGCATGGAGTGCCTCACCTCTGTTAGAGGAGGATGGATAATACACCAGAAGTTCTACTGATTGATTGAGCGTGGCTTCTGACACCACCTTGGGAAGAAACTTCGGGTGCATTCTAAGAACTGCCTGGTCCCTATGGAAATCAGATAGGGCTCCTTGCTGACTAGAGCGTGAAGCTCCGAAATCCTTTGGACTGACGTGATAGCCACCAGAAAAAGTGCCTTCCAGAAAAGGAAGTGCAATTCACAGCTCATAGTCTGCTCGAAAGGAGGAAGGGTGAGCTTCTCCAAGACAAAGTTCAAGTCCCAAGGCGGGGTTGGGATGCGGATGGGGGGGGGGGTTTCAGATGGAGAATCCCTTTCAGAAAGGTTTTTGAGACCTCCAACTGAGCCACGGGTTTACCATCCACTAGCTCGTGGTATGCCGAGATGGCTGGAATATGGACCTTCAAAGAAGAGTAGGAAAGACTGGAGTCTGATAAGTGAAGGAGGTATTCCATGACTTGCGTTGCAGAACAAGAGAACAGGTTCCAATCCTTAGCAGTCGCCCGGATGGAAAAAACGCTTCCACTTTATGGCACAAGTGGAGCGGGTGGAGGGCTTTCTAGCCTCAATGAGGACTTGAGCGACCCGGGAGGATACCCTGATGTGAGAGATCACTATGTCTGCAGGAACCACGCATGAAGATGCAGGGTCCTGAGCCCCAGATGTAACAGTCGACCTTGATCCTCAGTCAGGAGGTCGTGAGTCACTGGAAGTGGAACTGGTGGTTCCCTGGAAAGCTGCTATAGCAGCGGGAACCAGATCTGTCTCGGCCAGAGAGGAGCAATGAGGATCATCTTTGTCCTCTCCGCCTGAAGCTTGAGAAGGACCCTCTGTAGAATGGGAAATGGAGAGATGACGTACAAAAATTTCCCTGTCCAAAAGAGAGACAATGCGTTGTTCCAAAAAGTACTGTGCCCTGGAACGAGCGAGCAAAAGTTAGGAAGTTTCGTTGAATTCAGAGGTAAAGAGGTCGACTTCCGGATGCCCCCAACGTCGGAAGATGGATTCTGCCACTTTCTGATGCAGTTCCCACTCATGAGCTAGGGTCTGAGACCTGCTGAGACTGTCCACCAGGATGTTTAGAATGCTCTGAAAGTGCATGGCCACTAGGACCAGGTGGTGCTGGACTGCCCAATTCCACACCTGCGTCACCTCCCGGCACAGGGGGTACGACCAGGTTCATCTTTGTTTGTTGATATACCAAACTACCAACATGTTGTCTGTTTGGATTAACAGTGATCCCTGGGAAGGAGGGACTGAAAGGCCTGTAGGGCATACAGGACCACCCTCATCTCCAGAACATTGATATGTAAAGAAGCCTCTAAGCTTGATCATAGTCCCTGAGTTTGGTGCTCCCCTAGATGAGCTCCCCACCTCATATTCCAGGTATCCGTGGTGAGGGAAGCTAAGGGTGCATGGCTCCAGAAGGGAAGCACCAAGGAAAGATTGTGGGATTCCATACACCAATGCAATTCTTTCTGGACCGCTGAGGAGACCAGTACCGGATGGTCCAAGTCATCCAGGAGCTGATCCCACTGCACCCGTAAGGACCACTGAGTGACCCTCATATGAAGTCTTGCTAGGGGAATGGTGGTGATGGAGGCTGCCATCAGTCCCAGAAGGCGCAGGACCTCCTGAGCTGGGATGGTCCTGAGAGAGGCCACTTTGGAGACCTGACAAAGAAGGGTCTCCACCCTGTATGGAGGAAAGAAGGCTCTGCACTGGACCATTTCCAGGACTGCCCCAATGAACTGAAGTCTCAGGGCAGGGATGAGGGATGACCTGGGAACACTGACTGTGATCCCTAGTATGCTAAAGAGGTCCAGGGTGAAGATGAGAGCCTCCAGTAAAGAATCCCTGGACAGGGCTGAAATCAGCCAGTTGTCCAAGTAAGGGAAAACCGTAATACCCCTGCGGCGTAGAAAGGCCACGACCACTGCCGGGCGCTTGGTAAAAACCTGTGGTGCTGAAGACAGATCAAAAGGGAGCGCTTGAAACTGAAAGTACTCCCCCTGGAAGTGAAAGCGCAGGAACCGGCGGTGGCTGGGGGAAAATGGGGATGTGCAGGTAGGCATCCTGCATATCCAGAGCAGAGAGCCAGTGGTTCTCCATGAGGAGTGGGAGGAGGCTCTGGAGTGTCAGCATCCAAAATTTTTTGTACTCGACAAATTGATTTAGTTGGCTTAAGTCAAGTATGGGTCTGAAGTCCCCCATCTTTTTTGGAACCAGGAAAAAGTGGGAGTAAAACCCCTTTCCCCTTTGCCCGAGGGGAACATGCTCTATTGCTTCTCTGAACAAGAGCGAGTTTACTGCCTCGCGAACTAGAAGGCCTGGTCCTGGGAGTAAGAGGACTTCTTTGGTGGAGTTTCCGGAGGAATTTCCAGAAACTCTATTGTGTGTCCGACGGACACTAGTTGCAGGACCCATTCATCGGAGGTGACCGCCATCCACTCCTGTGCGTGGCGGGTGAACCTCCCCTCCACCTGCTCCCTGTCGTGAGACTGAGGAGGCAGTGGGGATGGGGAGTCAAGAAGTAGTGGAATGTTCAGGGGGAGGACCCCCTAAATGTCTCTGATTTTTGGAGGCAAGAGGGGTGGCTGTACCCATGGCCTTATGCTTCCCTTGGCGGCGCGCTGGGCATTCTTTCTCTGCCTCCAGGTCCTTTTCCAAAAGGGCTGCTGCTGCTGGGAGCCCGATCAGTACATTGACCTCACAGACCTAAGTGCAAGTCCCGTGTTCTGTAGGTCTGTGATAATGTCTTTGGTGTCCCCACCAAAGAGCACTGAGACCCTAAAGGGGGCGTCCTGAATCGCTGACTAGACTTCGTTGGCGAGTCTGGAGAGGCGAAGCCAGGAATGCCGTCTAAGGGCAACAGCAGTTGCCGAGGTATGTGCCACCGAATCAACAGAGTCGTAAGTGGCGTGTAAGGCATGCCTACACGAAACTTTGGAGAGGTGGAGATCCTTGGCAAGTTCCTCCTTTAAAGGTGAGGGGTCCATTGACTAAACTTGCACTTTTAGTCTAGCCAAGGTAGCCTTTTGGTGGGACACCACGTGGGCAATGTAATTAAGGGACCGGAGAGCGCACGTGGCCGAAGAATAAATCTTTCTCCCGAACTGGTCCATCTGCCTCGACTCTTTGTCCGGAGGAGAGGTGCTCATGTGCTTTGGTGCTGAGGAGCAATCATGAGCCTCAGAAATGACCACAGAGTCAGCCTTGGGATGAGCCTTCAGGAATGGGGCATACTTCGGTGCCTGTAAAGTCTGTCCACCCATTTGGGGACAGCCAGGAGGGGATGAGACATCTGCCAGATGGTAGTGGTGAGGTCTTGGTGAGGTGCCATCCAGGGAGGAATGGGGACTGGAGACAGAGACTCTAGGTTGAGATTCTCTGCGAGCCTCTGTCTCATGGGGTCCTGTTCCTCTGACTCCTAGCTGAAATGATCCTTCATGGACCTCAGAAGATCCAAAAAGGCAGGGTCCTCTGGAGGAGATTTCAGGGATACCTTGCCTTTCGGGCCCTCAGGCTCATCCGGGACCTCCTCTGAAGGGTCATCAGCCCCCTCTGAGCTATTGTCATTGTCTGCCTCCTTGACAGGATGACGTTGGGTATCTGGAAGGGAAAAAAATCTGATAAGTCTTCCCCGAGACATGGACAGTGATAATCGAGGAACTGCTCGGGGACAGGGACCTGGGAGACCGTGGTTGTGGGAGCCTAGTCTCCAGGTCCGAGGCCAACTCCGACCATGCCCCCTGCCACCAAGACTGGATTAGAACCTTGAAAATCTGGAGTAACCGGAGGAGAAGGGGGGGTGGAGTAGGCAGAGGCTGAGGGGGAGAAGGAGGAGGAATAACCGGTGGAAGGTAATAACCCTGGAACCCCTGAAATGTAGAGTAGGGATTAAATCCGGGGTAGAACTGTCTGAAGTAACTCCAATCCGGAGTGGGACCCGCCGGGTAGTAGTCCCCAGGAACCCCCTGTGGGTAATGTGGGACAGTTCGGGGTCTAGAGTAAATCCCCGTCATCAGATCCGGCATTGGGGGTACCCACGTCGGACCCACCATAGTGTATATCGGCTGGGGATCCGGCGTCGGGAGAGCCCACATCAGGGTAACAGATGTTGGGACTGGCACCACCCAATCCGGTGCCAGAAGGGGATCCGGTGTTGGCGGGGCCGGCGTCGGGGCCAGACGAAGAGGCCCTGGTGGCGGGACTTGATCCGACGTCTGGGCCAATGGCTGAGGCCGGTCAACCAGTCCAGGCTGCGGGACTTTCATCGGGATGTCTGGCATCGGAATCCCACCCGAAGGTGGAGGAGGGGCCTCCACGATAAGGCCTGATGGCTGAGGAGGAGCCTCCTTCCCCTTGACCCCAAGGGGGGAACGCGGAGCTAACCCTGAGGTGTTGACTACGTTGAGAGGTTCTCCAGTATCATCGCCCGAAGTACCCGCCAGAGAAGGGGAAGGTACGGGTGAAGGAAGAGGAAGGATAGGGGCTTTCTCCCACTGGTTCCGCCGGATGTCAGGTGAGGTGCCGTCTGGCACCAACGAGGGAACCAGATCCGTGCGCCCGTCCGAGATGGCTGGCTTAGTGGGTGGAGTCAGGCGGGCAGGGGAGGAGCCCCCAACTGGCTTACCGACCGGTGCCAGGCGAGTACCCACCTCCTGGGCAGTCGTCTTACCGGCCACCACGTGGTCCCCTGAGGAGCCAAGGGCCGACTTATTGGCTGAAGTGGTGCGACTGTCGGAGGAGCCAATGACCGGCTGACCCACTGAGGCCTTCACAGACTTACTGTCCTTTTTGGGCGGTGGCTGGGCCTTGCTCGTCGAGGGCCGCATGTCGTCCATGGAGCACTCCCAATCCCTGGATTTCTCCTTCTGTTTCTTGGAAGGAGAAGATTTTTCAGCCAAGGACTCTCTTAAGCGGTCCATCTTCTTTTCAAAGAAGCCAGACGGGCTTTCAAAAGATGGGCCTCCAGAGCCTGCTGTCTCCTTTTCTTCGTGGCCTGGTTGAAGGTCTGGCACTCAGGACAGGAGGAAACAGGATGGTCCAGGCCTAAACAGAGGACGCACTTGAGGTGACTGTCTTTGTGTGGGATCTGCATGCCACATGACGAGCACTTCTTCTTGGGTGAAGACATCAAGGAAAAAATAAATAAATTTGAGAATTTTTAGTGAAGGAAACTCCAACGCAAGACACTTTCACGACGATCGTTATATGGAAGTCTGCAATGCGACTGACATGAGGCGACGGCTGGAAAGAACTGAGAGGGTGGGCGTGGGGACCGCCCACTATACACAGTCACGCTAATGTCAGTCACGTGACATTGGGTGGGCAGTCCCCCGTCAGGTATTGCTAGAAAAGTCAGCTGTGCGACCGAACACCAGGTGGTGCCAGTCCTGTATGTGATGACCTACTGAAGGAACCCTCTCGAATTAAGATCAGCAGTTCCTTGCCTTTCGTAGTAGCATATAAGAAAGTTTAAAATAAACTTGTGAGAAGTAGCAGCATTTGAGAATACTTGCAAAAGTCTGACGGCAGTCTTCAACAGTGGTGGACAACAAGCGGTTGACGGCTGAAGAAAAAAAAAGGGGAAGGTTGCAGATGCCCACGTTGTATAGGTACCAACAAGGCATGGCGACGTGGGTGGACCCAGCAAACATTTCTGGGTGGTCTTGATGCTGACGGCTTACAGTTTAATGTGGCTCAATGGAGGGAGATCAGCCATTACAAAAAGTATGGGGCTGCCACTTATTAGCACTTCTAGTGCAAAACTTAAATTCTACCATACTTGGTTGTTGTTTTCTTTACAGTTCTGTGGTTGATCCTGTCGTCCCTCACACCGGACATGTTTTAGTACAAAACTGAAATTTTACCATACTTGGTTGCTGTGTTCTTTATATTTAACTGGTTGAACTTGCCATCCCTCCCACCGGACACCTCATAGCAAGCATCATCAGAGGCACGTCCCAGAATCTCCTAAGGCTGACATCACAGCTGGGGATCAGCTGCAAGAGATTTAGTTTTGGAGACATTTAATCGCTCTGTTTTGCCGTCCACCAGTCTTGCCGCCCAACCATGACAAAGTATAGCTTATGCAAGTTATTCTTAGTCCCAGCAGGGCAATAGGTCCAGCGGCTGGCAAAACGGAGTGCTTAATAGCTTTAAAAACAACAGTCACTAGATAGATCTCCTGCAGCTAATCCCCAGCTGTGACGTCAACCACAGAAAATTCTGGGATGCGCCACTGACATTACTTGGCATAAGATGACAGGTAGGAGGGACTGCAGGATCAACCAGATAAATATAAGGAGCACAACACAACCGAATCAAATGTGGGACTTTCAGTGATGGCCATTCCTCTTTAAGTCCATTTGCAGACTGTATTCCACTTTGCTTGAAACTACCACCCTTATTAGCTTTGTGCCATCTGCAAATTTAAAGCAGCAGTGCAACGAAACTGGGAAAATTGACCCTACCTTTCTTTTTACTTTAAAAGGTTCCAGGCATCTTCAGGTTTCTGTTTTGGCAATAAAAGGTTGTAGTTCCACCAACATTTGATTATTTTATAAATGTTTTAAGACGGCCACCACATTTAGCTTAGCAATATCATATAGACCTGGCAAGGATTAGGATAAAAAAAAAAAAAAATCACACTGTGCAGAACAGGGAGTACCTATTGTAGAAAAGTAGATTTGACAGGTATGCTAATATTTTTATTAACTGTAACTGAAACTGGCTTTTTGGAAAAACAGTTTCATTGCACTGCTGCTTTAATTACTTTACTTCTGACACCTGCCTCCAAGTCATCAATAAAATATTCAACTGTAAAGGTCCACACACTGGCATATGGGGCATCCCACTGTGACTTCATTCTGGACTGATGCCGTCTGATGCACCACCATCCACTCACTGAGCCCAAATGCTTTACCGGCTATCCATCATGCTATATTTCCTGTAATTCTTTATGTCCTCAACTTCAGAATCAACATTTTATGAAGTACTGTGTCAAATGTTTCAATGAAATCTAAATATACGATATTTCATCAACTGGCTCTCCCCATTCTAGTGCCACTGTAATTCTTTAAAGAAGACCAGTCAGTCAGACTGGCAACTTGCATGATCTACCAGTAATGAACCCATGCTGACCCTCCTTTACCAGCTAGAACCTGTTCAGATGCACTGCAGTCTGATCCTTGAGAACTGTCACCAGTATAGTTCCACACAACTGAGGTTAGGCTCACTGACCTTTTGTTACCTGGGTCATGTCTACTTCCCTTTTTAAAGAGATTTTTTCCGTTTCCAGGTAAAAAAACAAACAATCCAAAAAAACTTCACAACTCAAACAAATCAGCAGAACTCAGTTACACAAAATCCCCACACAATTTGAATTTCAGGACCTTTTTGTTCTTTATTACACTAAAACAGGATCCCTTTCCTTTGGACTTCATCTGTTGGCATTTCTTATGCTTGCTGTGAAGTCATAATACTCTGCTTATGACATCACAATGTGCTGCTATGGATGTGTCACAAACAGCGGATAATGACTACAAAGCAGGAAAAGCAGCAGGTAACAGATGAGGTACAGACAGTTTTCCTTCAAATGTCTTCAGTACTTTAAGACTGGAACAACCAGAAAGTTAATTTCTTTTCAGAATCTCAAGAGATTTGAGTCATGCCAAAGCCAGCCGTACCCTTTCTGTAAAAATCTGAAAACTTGCTTAAAACAGACAAGTCCCATTTGCCCATTTCCTCCTGTCCCCAGAAATCTCACCAGTTTCAAGTGGCATCCGGGAAAAGCACTTTTACATCATTTAACCAAGAAAGAACACAGAGGATAATGTATGGGAACCAGTTAATAACAATGATGTGTTCCCATTGAGAAGTTGCCATGACAACATAGTAAACCTCAAGAGATTAACAGCTGGCATGATGACCTCGAGATGAGAACTCCGCGTTATTGTTAGCTGGTGTCCATCCATTGTCTTTTAAAGTGTATGGGCACCAGTTAAGCAAAATTTGTCCTTACTTTACCTTTTTTTACATTGCTGCTCTCCTTCAGTGCCAGCTCTCATCACTGCAGCCTTTCTTTGTAAGCTGGTAGTTCACTAGACGCGCATACACAGAGCTTTTCAGTTGTTATGGTATCACTGTGACATACTCAAGAGGGTATAACAACCTCTTGACATCATAACGATACCATAACACGGATGGGAATTCATCGAATTCCATCCGTAACAACTCTCTCCCATAGAGATCAATTTAGCGTTAAAACATATATTACTTTCTCTGGCTGTGCTCTTGGTCTCCAGAGAGGGTAGGGGTTCTGATCACTTCACCTGAGGCTGACTCAGTCAGTCTGGATGTCATGTGTTACTCCATGATATTTTGCAACTCACGTACACTAATCAGCCATTACTTGGGCAGTCCCAGTATAGAGTGGTGGGCGAGAATAACGGAGAAAATAAGGAGCTACATGATAGAAAAGCACCAGCTTGCTCCATGCACCCATAACCCAGTGACCAGCTCTATGACCATGGAAGCTCCCTGCTTCTGCAACACTGGTTCCTAGCGTGCACATCGATCTGTGCCTCGCTGCAACAGGAGAGCTTCTAGGCTGTCGCAGAGGGTATAGCAAAGGATGAACGGCGACTGGAAGTCATGAGGGTGATGTCAGGTCAGGTGAGGTCCTGGCCAGAACAGATAACAGCTGTGAAAAACAGGTATAAAAGAAAATTAACAACAAAAAAGGTATCTTACTTTCTAATGTTGAGGTACCCCGCCTTCTGGAGCAGGTTGCGGTTGATGGCAGGTGAGGCTACATCGTAGTCAGGGATATAGATGGATTCACTCACTGACAGCTGTTCCTGCTGGGACAGTCTCATAGCTTCAGTGTCTTCATCCAGCTGTTCCTGTATGCTACAGGAAATTGAGGACACCACAAAGAAAATGTTTATGGAGCAATAAGGATTTATTTACTGATAGTTTGAGTACCTTTAAGCACAAGTACTCATTCAGAAAGGTTCCCCCATCAGTGTCAGAGTTACAAGGAAACATTTCATATTCTTAAAGCAAATTCCAGAGGACTGTAGTCAAAAACAAGTACACAACATACAGGTTGGTCCTATTCATACAGCTTTACAACAGACAAGTAACAGTGCAAAACTAGCAAAAAATCAGTACGTAGCAGCAGAGCCAGATATTAGACACAGAATCGGCTGTTCATTGGGAGAGACACAGTTTAGGAAGATTAACGACTACAGCTGCACTGAGGGATTACAGCCTGCACTGAACTTTTAGGACTGACTGCAGAAATTGCTTGAACTGGTCCAACTTAAGTAGGTTAAGCAGGGTTTTAGGCAGCTTGTTTAACCAACCAGCGGCCCTGACAGCAAATGATCTCTTACCTAGTTGAGTGTTTGAAGGTCAATTCGAGGGCATTACTGGTCACGCTCTTGGTGTTGTACAAATTGTAATAGGGTGGAAGCAGTTTGTCCGGGGCGGTGGGGGAGGGGTTAGGCCCAGAAACACCTTTTTAACTAGCAGACATTCTGCTGGGTAGGAGTAGCCAGTCTGTAAGGGAGTAAAGGGTGCAGCTACGGGTCCGTTTGTCTGCCCTAAGCACAAAGCGAGAAGCCTTACTGCAGATCGGTTTTATCCTGCTTAGCACTGAGCCATAGGCAGCTGCATAGACAGGGAGGCCACAGTCGACTAGTGACAGGACTGAGCTTGCCACCATGAGGCATCTATTACCTGCAGCAAGGTTGATCCTGTTACAGTACAGGGCTCCCAACCTTCTGTTCACCGTGGACACTAGCTGGTCAACATGAAAAGCAAAAGACAAGAGATCGTCCAGGATCACCCTGAGGTATTTAAAGGTTTCCATCTGTTAAAGTTGCTGTCCCAGGTCATTATGGATGACAAGGCGGGTACCCTTCTCTTCCTCTGTGTGCTTGTAAAAAGCATGGTCTTAGTTTTTTTGTAATTTAGGAACAGTCTGTTGTGGGAGAGGAGAACCATCTTTCAATGGCCCAAAGTTACCCTGGAGGAATGAGGCCAGGCTGCCTAGGTCAGAATTCTTGGAACAGATAACAGCATTGCCAGCATACAGAAGTGCATTAGCTGACTGACAGGCATTAGACAAGTGGTTTATGAATAGTCCAAACAGGACAGGGCCCAAAATGGAAGCCTACTGGGCACCAATGTATACTTTCCTAACTTCTGACAAGGAGCCCTCTACTTCACGTGCTGCATGCGATTAGTGAGATAACTATGCAAGCAGGCAACTGTGTCCAGTGAAATCTGTGTATCATAGCATACAAACACAGACTGTGACGGCAAAGGGCCACCAGGCCCACCCAGTCTGCCCACTGTATTTTTTTATTTGTTTTATTAATGTTGCAGAGCTCACCTGATCTACAGCAACCCTGCATTTAAATAAACCCTAGGTAAAAGAAGACTGTAACTTAACATTACTAGCAAAAAAACAGTCATCTTTTTCACCAGGATGTTTTCCTCAGCAAGTCACACTGTGCTGCAGATATACTGTACACCAAAAGGCACTATACTGTATGTCTAGAAGGCAAAAAATGCAGGCAGATGGAAGCATCTGTCATCTTTTTATGTATGCATTTTAGTATTTACTGATTCAAGATGTCAGTTATAAGTCCAAATCTGTAGGTAGAATCACACTTACAGCCTTGTGCGCATAATCTACATAGAAACATAGACTTTGACGGCAGATAAGAACCACTTGGCCCACCCAGTCTGCCCATTTCCCTACCTACAGGATAAGTTGCAGATCCTAGTTAACCAACAGCCTACTTCCTCCTACCCCCCCCACTAGAATTGCCTTATGTCTGTCCCATGCATTCTTGAATTCCCCCACTGTTTTTGACCCCACGACCTCCTCAGGAAGGCCATTCCATGGGTCCACCACCCTCTCTGTGAAAAAATACCTCCTCACATTGCCCCTGAGCCGCTCCCCCCCATCTTCAAACTGTGCCCCCTTGTTCTTGCACATCTCTTTTTCTGAAAGATGCTACCCTCTTGGACTTTCTTGATTCCTTTGAGGTACTTGAAAGATTCTATCATGTCCCCCCCCCCTTTCCTCGGGGGTATACATATTAAGCTTCTTTAGTCTCTCTTCGTATGGTTTCTGGTGCAGACCCTGCACCATTTTAGTTGCCTTCCTCTGGACTGCCTACATCCTGTCTATGTCCTTGTGGAGATGGGGTCTCCAGAACTGCACACAGTACTCCAGATGGGGTCTCACCAACTGTCTGTACAGAGGCATGACAACTTCCTGTTTTCTACTGGTGATGTCTCTCCCTATGCATCCCAGTATCCCCCACAGCCCTCCTTACTGCCTTCTCACATTGCCTGCCTACTTTTAGGTCATCTGCTATGACTACCACAGGTCCCTTTCCATTTTTGTTGTTGTTAGTACCTCCCCCCCATTGTGTACTCTTCCCCTGGGTTTTTGCTTCTCAGGTGCATTACTTTGCACTTCTTTGCACTAACTCTAAGCTACCATACATTTGACCATTCCTCCAACCTTGCCAAGTCCCTTCTCATCCTTTTCACCCCCTTGTATATCAACCCTGTTGCAGATCTTTGTGTCATCTGCAAAGAGCCATACTTTTCTTTCCAGTCCCTCTGCAATGTTACTTATAAAGACATTAAAGAGGACCAGCCCCAAAACTGAATCCTGCGGTACCCCGCTAGTAACCCCCCTTTCTTTGGAGTGGACTTCATTTTCTATTACCTTCTGCATCCTGTTGTCCAGACAATTTTTAACCCAGGCTACCACCCTGGAACCCACTCCCAGGCTGGCTAACTTGTTTATTAATCTTTTGTGTGGGACTCTGTCAAATGCCTTGCTAAAGTCTAGGTAGGCCATGTCCACAACCCTGGATATGTATATGCAAAAAAAGGAAAATACATACAGAAGGGGAAGTGATCTATGTAGAAACAGAACCCAGCCAATAATAATAAACAAACAAACAAAAAAAAGCAGACACCCAACCATCAGCATCCATGAAAGCAGCACATACTTAAGCTTTATTGTTTTCTGTTCACAATTTCCTGGTCTTGACGCTTCTCTATGTGCTGTTTTGATGGATTGCGTGAGGGCCCAGTTTCATTCTTTGATGTTCTGCTGCCACCAGGGGCACCCTGTTTTCCTGGTGTGACCTTGTGTTGCTTTGAAACCCAGTCAGTAATGCCTTATATATAAACAGCTCTAGCCAATCAGCTGATGTACACGTGAAGATGATGAAACTACTTTGGGTATGGCAGACGGACCCCAAATTTTTCCCGATATTCCTATAAAATTGTAAAAAAAAAACACGTACAATTGGACCATAGAGGTTGAAGGTTCCAGCCACATGGTGCTATAGTATAGCTATGTATCTACCAACTTTTATGTAAACGAAAGTAAAGAAATAGTGGCTAAATGTTCAAAATAATCAGTTCATCCTTTACTGTACAGGTTAATGGTCGCAATCCCTAAACTTCATATTTTGTGCAGAATCAACTAAGTTATGCAAGTTTTTAAAATGTTAAAATGGTTTACTGAAAATATTAAAAATAAAATTAAAAATGAAACTATAAAAATATCATATTTTTTATATTTTTGCATCTTCCCAGAACTGCCTACCAAGTACTCGACCTGCTACCCTGGTGAGCTCCCCCAGCCCCCACCTGCTGGTATCCCAGCAGGCTCAATCTCACATAGGTCCAAGCAATGCAAGGCACCAGAGTGCCTGCAGCCTAGATAGCCGGTTCTTGTGTCCCCATTTTCTTCCATAGCCTTTATCCCTCCCATCTCCTCTGCGGCATGGGCAATGCCCTGTCAGCCAGGAGGAGCGAGCTCTGCCACCCACAAGGGTCACTTTAATGGTAGAAACTGCCACCAAATCTTCCCAGGCTGGGGTGTGCCATCAGTGGCAGCACTGCCAAAACCCTGGCCATCTGACTCTGGCTTCCTGAATCTGCTTCCCAATTCAGGCTCCATTGGGCCATCAGGCATCCCTACACCAATGTAACATTTCACTAGTACCTTGAAGATCAAAGTTCAGAGTCTCGAGTTAACAATATTGTACTGTATGTGAAGTGACATAAGGCACATCTAGCAAGTTCTCAAAAGAATTTTTGAACACTTGTTAAGAAAACATTCAAAATACAGAAATGTGACCGCTGATTGTTATACACTAAAACTCACAGGTACTGGAGTTTCCTACATGATATGCAAAATAGTGGGAATACATATACCAAGTCTAAAAGGAAATCAGTGCACAATGTTCAAGGAAATGAAGGAACTGTAATGTGACCCATGGCATAAAAGTTTGAATGTATTATATTTACTTACTTGTCATTTTTGAATAGGAAAAGCACACAGCAGTGACAGCTCGTTTCTACATGCATCGGTGGGGGGGGGAGAGTTACATTACATTACATGGGGTAAGGGGCAACAGACTTCCTGGAAAACATAAACTGAACTTACAAACTTAAATGGGCAGACTGGGTGGGCCATAGGCCCTTATCTGCCGAAGCTGTCTATGTATCTATGTACATGGACCTGTTTTTACTAATGGGAATGCTGGATCGGACGCTGGAGAAAATCCCTACTCTCACAATAGGTGCTATACGATCTTTGACTTCCATTTAGACAGCCTCCCGAGATGGAAATAAGGAACACTGGTTTAACATCTCATTAGAGGGATAGTAATCTCAACAGTGCAGCACCCCCACCTCCGCTAGATTGCAAGGTCAATACTAGGTAGTAGTCCAAGTTTACGAAGTGAAACTAAAGTTTGTAATTTTCTTTTCCCAAAGGGGAGCATGCAACCCACTAAGCCACTTCTAGCAAATTTTTTTTTTTTGCATTATCTGTTTACTCCCCTACGGGGTGCTCCCAGACCCGCCATTCCTTCAAGCTGCCATGGTCCCGACTTACCCCCTACTACCCTCATTCGAGCCTCTGTCCTCACATTGCAGCCATCCTCGAGGTAACCCAGCATAACCCTTCACCAGATGGGTCCCTCTCTTCCGAGGGGGAAGACACCGGTGGGGCTGGCCAGCGCACTCTCTATTTGGCCCCAGGGTGCTGCTGAGGTGGATATGGCTCCCTTGAGGGCTTCGGCGGACCGGCAGCTGTCATCCGGCAGATACTGGAGCTGTTTTCTGCTTTCCTGTGGTTCCCCATTGCACCACTCATGCAGTGCTCCCAGTCTCCACTGGGGGGAGCTGCTGAGCAAGGCTTCTCTGCAGCCCACCCCAGGAGAGGAGAGCAGTCCCGTGGACGCTCAATCCTCTCCTCTCCTCTTCTGCCAGCCTCTGACGCCCCGAGTCCATTCCCAAACCCAGGTCACTGGCGTGGTTTGAGGTAAGGCGCTAGCACCTCAGCCCTCTGCGCCACCGGGCCGTCTTCTAGCAAATTTTATACAACTGGTTGATAAATGGTGGAGATACAGAGGAAACAGTGAATCGTAACTTTAACATATATCTGAAGGGAGGCAATGGAAGCTGCCTTTTTTTAAAAGATTTTATTTATATTCAAAAGGGTACAACAATGAATACATTTAACACCCACATTATAAAAAAAAACAGTAAGTATAGTATAGTCGCAGACACAATATGGTCATGGCTTTAACTAATTTTGACTCATAGGCAGCCTTCATCTGTTCATCTCTTGGAATGAGAACACACTTTTTCAAAAGCCAAACTGCTGGCATGTCAACTTTTTCAACCGTAACCTCAGGGCCATTTGTAGCCCAGTGCTGCTTATTTATTTTATTTATTTGTATCATCATCAGAATTACAACCCTTTGAGTCATGGACTCATTTCCAAAGACTCCATATCAAGTACAGCATCAGAACAAGAAACACACAATTGAGAGCATACAGTACAATATAACAGGTTAAACAGTAGGACACAATAAATGTTATCTGGGCAAGAGTAGATGAGCATAGAATATGCATGTACAGAACGATGTATTTACAGGTACAGCAGTAAGAGCAGATGATGTACTAGTCTATACGTGTGGTAGGCAGGCTAATTTGTCATACAGTAGGTTAATAAGGAGAATTACGTACAGGTTACAGCTAGAGTACTGGAATGCAGCCTCCAGGAGGCACTGTCTTGAGTCACGTCCCAGGGACGCAAGGAGGTTAACATGTGAACTAAAGGGGAAGATTGTGAGTGGCCTCAGTGAGGTCAGAGTATGCGGACTGAAGTCCATTTGAGACAGAATTGTTAGCGGAAGCATTGGCAATTCTGGGAGGATAGGATGTGGGCTTTCAAGGCCACTTTGAAGGGACCTAGTTTGTCTATGGCAGTGATGGAGGGGGGAAGGGCACTGTACCAGGTGGGGGCTCTGATGAGGAATGATCTTTGGACTAAGGCAGTCCTGACCCTGGGGACCTTCCATATAGCCTTGGTGGCAGTGCGAGTGGCCACGGAGAGGGTAGTCGACTGAAGAGAGGTGGTGACCCCTGGGGGGGTCAACCCCAGGTGGATTTATTAGTAAGGAGACATGTCTGATAGAGTAACCTTTCTTCTAGTATAAGAATATTGGTGAGCGCATAGAGTGTACAGGTGTGTAGTCGACTGTCTATGCCAGAGGAGCCAGCATGCTTTGTTAACTGCCACCTGGATTTGGGGGAGTGCAGTGGGGTCGGAGGCAGCACAGATTGTGAGCCCAAAATCCATGAGGGACAGGACTGAGGATGTTACAGCCAGGTGCAGAGCTTCTTGGGGTAAGCAGTCCTTGTGCCTATATAGGAGGCCTATCCGGGCATTAGTGGCTGAGGAAAGTATTTTGATATGTTCGTGGAATGACAGGGTGGTGTCAAAGGTGATGCCTAGATATTTATAGGTTTGGACCTGATCAAGTGGGGTTAGAGAGCTGGATAGGATGTTCAGATGATAGTCCTTTGCCCTGTTTTGGTGATGGGCAAAGAGCATGTTTTTTGTTTTTTTGATGTTGACCACTAGCCTGTGGTCAGCAAACCAGTTTTCTGTCTGCTTGAAAGAGTCTTGTAGGGAGAGCCGGAGAACAGAAGGGTCTAGGTGGGAGGCATAAAAGACGGCATCATCTGCATACAGGAGAATGTTTCTGGAGCAGCAGCTAAGCAGAGTGTTAAGATAGATGCTAAATAATATGGGTCCCAGGATGGATCCCTGTGGTACACTAGAGTGTAAAGGTAGTGTGGAGGACAAGGTGTTGTTGATTTTGACACTCTGGGATCTGGAGACAAGATAGCTGGAGAACCAGGCGAGGGTCCCCTGGCCAGCGGCGACGGAATGTGATGTTGGGTGGGGGCTTGGGTAGGCAGCAGAATCAGGAGAAGAGGATTGGGGAGTGGTTACTTAGGGAGTTTGGGAGAACCACTAGATCAGTAATTGTGAGCTGACGATTTGCAAGCAAGATATCTAACAGGGTGTGGGTACCTTTGGAGGGGTTTGACCGTGTGGGCTGGGAGACTAATTGGGTCATGTCTAGGGCAGAAAAGGTGTCCTTGGCATGGGCAGCAGAGCTGGCTAGACAGTTGATATTAAGGTCACCCACTAGTATATGTTCTGCCTTGTGGGGGAGGCTAGAGAGGTGGTCTTAGAGTGACTGTACTGCAGCTGATTGATTTTTTGGAGGGATACAGGCGACTGTGAGAAACAGGGGGCTCTGCTAGAGTCAGGAGTGAGTTTCAAAGTGAGAGCTTGGGCCCCATAGTCCAGCGTGGGAGCAGGTAGGGTTTGACAGAGCAGTGAATCACGCACATATGTGGCACAGCCACCACCCCCCATCTTCCCTGCCTATCTCCCCTGAAGAGGGAGAAGCCTGGGAGGGTGACAAAGGTGTCCTGAGTCTCTTTAGAGAGCCATGTTTCAGTTAGTGCTAGGACATCAAGCTGATGCTGAACAAGCCAGCATTGTAGGGGGGCAATTTTCTTGGGCAGGCTGCAAATATTCATTGATGCTACACATAGGCCCAAAGAAGGCTGTGGCTGGTTGCAAGTGATGGGGCCTGGGTTAGAGTGTATATTACGTGACATTAGCTGCAGGAGGTAGATTATCCTCTGGAGGGGAATGAGTTGGTGGCTCTTACAGAGGTAGCGGTTGGGGTGTGCTTAGGAGAGGGCGAGCAGAGAAAGGACATGAGGCAGAGGGCTCAGAAGGCTTGCAGGAGAAGTAGTCTGGATGGTTGGGGTGAGAGTTTTGCTTAGGAGGGGCTGGTAGTGGGGACAGACAGGGTAGATAGTATTGGTGAGAGGTGGTGTGGGCGAGTTGGGAGCCCTGTGTAGGGTGAGGGGAAGGGTGGGGGGGCCAGACGATACATGTAATTGCAGGACAGGCAGTACCAACAGTATAAGTATTGTTAGTTTGTGGGGGCTGGGAAAGCCAGGAAACTTGCACTGCATGGTGTCAACCAAGTGTGATGATAAGGGGTGCTTACTGAAATACTTCATAGTGGTGGACACAATGGCGTAGCACGGATGACAGGCCTTGGTGCGGGAGGTACCAGGTTCAAGACCCAGGGGGAACACCACATAAGATGCTTAGGGGCGATTAGGTAAATGGTGTGGGGCGCCTTCCTGGGAGGAGTGCGCTAGGCTGGAATTGGCAGGTTCAGTAGTGACTCCTAGTGGTGGCTGTTAGAAAGGCAGGAGGGGTACTGGGTACAGAGCAGAGAGGAAAAAATGCAGGGGGGGGAGAGAGGAGAGCTTGGACAGGCTAGAGAGTCCAAGAGCAGTGACAGGAAAGGGGGACCAGAGCGGAAGGGATGGATAGGAAGAGAAGCCCTCTTGTGGGGAGTTTGTATAACCTGCAAGTGGGAAACTAGGGACTTTAGAAAAATGAGCAGCAGGAAGCCACGTGATCAAGGTGGTAAGAGCTGGCTTTCCCATTATCTGTCCCTCCACGATCTCCCTGGTAATCCAGGGGACCCTCAACCCAAATCCCAGTTAAAATTTGTCTCTGGTATTCCCATGGTACCCCCCCCAACAGGGACAGTGTTGTAGACATCAAAGTGGGAGGCCACCTGGAGACCAGTAATCACTATACAGTGTGTTTTAATATAAAGACGGCCGCAGAATTGAACCACTCAAGGACGAGGGTCCTGGACTTCAGGAGGGCAGATTTTATAAAGATGAGTGAATGCCTCAGGGATGATCTGGCAGGATATCCGGGGGGTTGGGGTGGAGGAGGAACAGTGGGCGGAGCTAAAAGGATGCATAGTTAAGGCAACAAACCTTTGCATCAAGCAAGTCAGCAAAAGCAAGAGGAAAAAGAGACTGCTATGGTTCTCAAAGGAGGTGGCAGAAAAGGTAAAGGTTAAAAGGGTTGCATTCAGAAGGTATAAGGAGACACAGAGGGAAGAGGATAGGGAGGTATATTGGGGAAACAGAGATAAGAAGGGAAAACAGTAAGCAGCACGAAGGCACAACCTGAAGAGAGAATAGCCTAGGGGGTACCAAAAGGAAACAAGACTTTTTTTTAGGTATGTAAGATACAAGAGGAAGACCAGGGGTTGGACTGCAAGGTTAAAAAGGAATGGAAGAACTGTGCAGAGGGGTACCAGGAAAAGGCAGACATCCAGAACAAATACTTCTGCTTGGTGTTCTCAGAAGAAGGAGAAGGGGAGGGACCACAATAAAGTAACAGGAGCTTTGGAGGGAGGAAAGTTAACACTAGTCCTTTTACAAAGGAGAGAGTCCAGAAGGGGCTTGCTAATATGAAAGTGGACAAAGAAAGGGGCCAGATGGGGTGCATCCAAGGGTATTAAAGGAGGTCAGGGAGGTACTGGCTACACCTCCGGCAGTTCTGTTTAACAGATCACAGGAAAAAGGAGTGATTCTGAGGGACTGGAGGAGGGCAGATGCAGTCCCACTTCACAAAAGTGGTAGCAGGTAGGAGGCTGGCAATTACAGGTCAGTCAGCCTCACATTGGTTGCAGGAAAGTTAATGGAAATACTGCTGAAGGAAAGGATTGTGTAATATCTTGACTCCAACAGGTTACAAGACCCGAAGCAGCATTGATTCATTTTTTTTTTGGGGGTCATGCCAAACGAATCAGACAGATGTCTTTAACTGGGTGACCAAGGAATTAGATCAGGGTGGAGTAGTGGATGTACAAGCAGAAATTACTTCACCCCATCTCTGCTCCCTTTATGCGTATGGCTTTACCACACAACACCAGAAATTAGCTCTTTGCCAGTTATACATAGAAAGCAGTGTTTCATATATGTACCCGGTGGGGGGGATATGGCAAAGACCTTCAAATACCTAACGAGGGTAAATAAGGTACAGGAGGAAAGTATTTTCAGAAGAAAAGGAGCTCAAGAACATGGGGACATGCTATGAAGCTGGAGGGCGCTAGATTCAGGAGAGATGTGAGGAAGCACTTCTTTACAGAAAGAGTGATGGATTCCTAGAACAGTATTCCACCAGAGGTGGTGGAGGCAAAGACAGTGGTGGGGTTCAAGAATATATGGGATAGGCATTAGGGTATCATAGTGGGAAGGAAGAGCAGGAGACCGATTAGGGTCTACGATGATACTAAAGGTAGGAAAATATTAGGCAGACTGGGTGGGCCAAGTGGTCCTTTTCTGCCATCAAACTCTATGTTTCTGTCCCAATAGCATGCATACAGCAATTTATGTAACAGATCCTATGACAATCTTGGCCCCTTGACGTCTGTGCTCACCTGCATAGCAATAATGGCCTCCTACCACCAGCATTTAGAAGCAGTAGTTTGAGGCCATGCAAAGGTGCTGCGATGGTTGCTCTGTGGCGAGATGGCAATATGAACAGCACTGCCTGTCATTTACATGCCAACCCCCTAGCTTTCTGTGCACCAGCACACGTTGATGTTTGCTGGGGCAGAAGGCCCCCAGTGCCCCCTCTGAGCATAGATCAAGGGAGCTGCAGCTAAGGGGCTGTCACAAATTCAGTCTGACAACTGAGAATTTGGCTCCCGGAATTAAATGCTGTCACAGAAAGCATACAAGAGGCAGTTTACAAAGGTGGGGCACATGGTCTAGTTATATTGGATACAGGGAGAGATAGTGTAACTACTGTAGTCAGAGCTTTGTGCAGCCTCTCACAGTTGATCTTTTGCAATTCAGAAATGATTTATCCTAAATATTTGCACTATAATTTCCCTCTATGTCCTTTTCAACGGCTCTGAACAAACATCATCTGGAGAGCTAGACATTGATCAGAAACAAACAAAAAGTGGCCTAGTGGATCAATGGCAGCACAATCACATGGGAGAAGTTACTGTAGTTCAGAAACACTATGGAGGGTTGCCCTCTTTTTCCAGCAGACAGAGCGAGCTACTCTGTGTGTGTGTGTGTGTGTGTGTGTGTGTGTGTGTGTGTGTGACACAGCAGCATCCCCAGCAGCTAAGTTACAAGCGGGACTTGGTGGGATCCCGGAGGAGACTAGTGCCAGTAACCCTCACAGCTAAGGAATGATGCGTGACTGACATACTCCAGAAGTGACTGGGGGTGGACAAGGTGATCCAAGGAAAAAGAAGTGGAAGTGAGCCATCAGACCTTAGGTAAAGAAAAAAAAAAAAAACATCTAGCATGGGAAACCACAGAGAAATAGCTGGTTACCTTTGAATCATATTTGAAACCGAGGATAAAAAGTTGTCCAGTCTTTTAGAAAACATCTCCACTCCCTTCTTGAAAAAGGCAATCTGAAATATAAAGGAATATTTTAGGTAAGTTACGTAAACTGCATCTTAAAGGCTGGATCTTCTAAAGCCCTGCAGGGTCATGGGGTTCCACTATATGCTTCAGCTCGATCACAGCTGTAGTCTGCAGCTGAATCCGGAGCAGTTTTCGCATAAAACCGTATTTTACAGCAAAAGTCAAGACTTGTGACCACTTTCCCATAAGCAGCCATATTTGTAGGATAATGCTGCAAAATGTGGCACTTAAATGGAAACTCATAAAGCGAAGCAATTCAGTCACTGGGTACTTTTCAGGAATTTGCATGACCAAATTCATTAGAATCTATTTTGTACTACAATTCTTCTTCTTTCCTGGTTCCGCCTGTCTCCACACTGAAGGTCAGGGTTACCACTGCTGCGCCCTCACTTCAGCCAGAAGGGTATGTGAGTGACCGTCTTCGTAGCCAAAAACATTTCCAATGCTTAGTCGGCTGTCAGGGAGTGTGTGAGCGTCAGGCAGCATGAATTCTCACTCCTGGAGCTGAGTAGCTCACCCTGCGAAGCTCCAGGCCCCTAACCAGCAACAGCATGGGACTTCAGGGCTCAGATATGGACCCTGTCTCCCAGTTGGGAGTCCAAGGCCCATTCAATTACACCACTTGGCTCCTTCCAGTAGAATTTTGAGTTGCATGTATGGCAAACACTCACATGTCATTATGATTGTGTTTACATAAAATTACTAAGATGATGCCACACATTTTGTAGTAATCATAAATCTAAAACATCTTTATGTATGGGCCAGGTCACCATCCTGTGTCTAGGGATATATGATAACATATTGTCCAGGACAGCACCCGCCTTATGCCATGAAATACTAGTACTGCACCAACACCAGTCACTTTGCCATCATGGGTCAGGGTAATAGGGATTAGGGGCACCTGAAACCATACCCTGGGGCACCAAGAACATGAGACCACACAAACTATAAGGTTCATGTCGGAGCTGGGATCAAGCACGGTGGTGTTTATTTAATAGCTGCCTAGGTAGTACAAAGCTTCTGAGCATTCCCTGGCCATATAATTTTTTATGATGGTACGTGCATACAATATACTACAACTTTTTACTTGGGCCATGCCCTACATATATGTCACATCACATATTCCTGGGGATCTTTCATAACTCCACCTCTAATGCACATACACTGCAATGACTATTGATATACACTGGTCTGATGGTACCCAGCTGCTTGTGGGGCCTATTGGCCACCCCCCAGATACACTCTTTTCCAGGTCCACTTCCTGAATTAAAGTGGCACTACTATATCTTGAATGCAGAACTGGGTCTCTATCAGCCTTACGAATCTCTAATCTCCCTTGTAAGGTTCCTGAAGCCCTGGTGCTCCCAAGATCATTTGTGCACTGGCACTCTCCCCATCCAGGGCAAGCCCTTACTTGGGAGGGCAAGCTGCGCCATCACATGTCTCAATATGTTTAGTAGAACAACAAATAGAAAAGTGTGTCAGCATATGATATCACCTCTAAGTTCATAAAGCATGGTTAGTCTGGCCACGTGAGCCTCCTTTGACACAACACTGATAATCTTAGTGACCCAAAAAGCAGAGTCCCAGGTCTGGCCCCTTATATGGAACTTACTGACACCAACCCTTGCCAGGACCCATCCTACCTGATGCCCATTCATTCGGCTACTTGTCAGGGGTTTCACTACGAGCTGCCTAGGACTTCACACAGCAAGCATTTAATTAAGCTAGTTTAACTTGCAGTTTTGCTCTGAACACTGACTTCTCCCAGGCCTTTCCTACTGCTAATGGGAGTGAACCCACAATGGTTCTGGCAACCTCCCTTGAGGGGTGGCCCACCACTTTCGCAGTGTGCCAGGGCTGATAGTTTCCGTTCCTTCTGAGGTGGCTCCATGAGGCCTCCATTGCTGCTGCATCTCCTCATGTACTTCTTCTCTGAAGACCGGCACAGCAGGATCAATGCCATCTGACCCCAGGAACCCTGGGCCTCCAAGGACCAGTCACAACCAGAGTGGCTGGACTACTCCTCTCTCTCTCTCTCTCTCTCTCTGTTTCCAGGAAAAGTCAGGTCCTGCTTGCCCCGATTCCTTCTCCTTATACTGTATAAGGTATTGGAAAAGGGCAAAATTATACATATTCATGCTCTAGTCTACCACTCTTAGCCTCTTAGCTAAGTCAGGCCACTCACAGCATGAACATCCAGACATCCTGTCTCTGGGCACCCCCCCCCCCCCCGAACAGCTCTCATGGTTGGCTTAAGTCTTCAAGGGTTCTCTTGAGTCAGCTGAAGAGAGAGACTGGTCACATTTATATTCAGAACTCCATTTACACCAAGTGAAGTCCCTCAACCCTGACTCACAAACACCCACACAAGGAAACAGACATAAGCTTACTCAGCTTTGTTTAGATGACATACTATAACTTACTTAGTGAGCAGAAATGACTTCACCCTATCTCTGCTCCTTTTGTGCATATGGCTTTACCACACAGGGCCTGAAATTAGCTCTTTACCAGTTACACATAGAAGGTAGTATTTCATAGTGACTATCGCACAGGCTTAGGAACTAGGAAGGCCATATTTGAATCGCACCATTGCCACTTAACATACAGTACTGCATAACCCTGAACAAGTCACTCAACCTCCCAGTGATTCACACCAACCAGCTATAAAAACAGGGCAGAAGCAAATGATATGTGTGTGTGTGTGTGTGTGTGTGTGTGTGTGTGTGTGTGTGTGTGTATGTATATGTATATATATGTAATAGATATACCACTCTAGGTATCTTGATCGCTCTGATATCATGCGCTTTGGTGTGCGTAGTCCTGCAGAGCCGCAGGCCGAGTTGTCAACAGCAAGGCGTGCGTATATCAGAGCGTGACCACACACCTCAGAGTGGTTTGTCTATCTTATAAAATGTCAAAATTGTTTTGGAGGGGGGTAAAAGTGCAGGTGTGCTGTCACGCTCTGATATATGCACAGTCATGTGATGCTCATCATCCAATAAAACAATTTCCCTACCCATTTTATAAATATATACACACAAAATCACATATGCCCCCACAATGCAAAGCATCATGGGCTGCATATGCAAATCACCACAGAATATTATGCAGGTTCAACTTTAAGCAGAAATGCATGATGCTAAAAGGTCTCTCACACAGTTTGCAAAGGGTGCCAACAGAAGACATAGACATGTGTTTCGTCCTACCAGGACTCATCAGTATGCCTCTTCTGTTTGACACCCCAGTGGAATGAACCAGCTACCCTAAGATGATCTGTCTGGGTTATTTTGTGGTGAACCCAATTAAAATAAAAAACATCTTAAAAAATAAAGAACCTCTGTGCGCAAGCACTGAGGCAATGGTTACCCCAAAGGGCATTTGGCCGGGAAGCCAAGTTTCAAAGAAATACAAAATTACACATGCCCCCACAATGCAAAGCATCATGGGCTGCATATGCAAATCACCACAGAATATTATGCTGGTTCAACTTTAAGCAGAAAAGCATGGTGCCGAAGGCCCCCAAGGACTAGTCACAACCAGAGTGGCTGGACTACTCTCCTCTCTCTCTCTCTCTGTTTCCAGGAAAAGCCAGGTCCTGCCTGCCCCGATTCCTTCTCTTTATACTGTATAAGGTATTGGAGAAGGGCAAAATTATACATATTCATGCTGTAGTTTACCACTCTTAGCCTTCTAGCTAAGTCAGGCCACTCACAGCATGAACATCCAGACATCCTGTCTCTGGGCAATTCCCCCACCCCCCACCCCACGAACAGCTCTCAGGGTCGGCTGGCCTTCAAGGGTTCTCTTGGGACAGCTGAAGAGAGAGGCTGGTCACATTTTACGCTCAGAACTCCATTTACATCAAGTGAAGTCACTCAACCCTGACTCACAAACACCAACACAAGGAAACAGACATAAGCTGACTCAGCTTTGTTTAGATGACATAATATAACTTACTTCGTGAGCAGAAATGACTTCACCCTATCTCTGCTCCTTTTGTGCATATGGCTTTACCATACAAGGCCTGAAATTTGAAACTTGGCTTCCCAGCCAAATGCCCTTCTGGGTAATCAGTTCTTTGTTTTATATAGATATACTGTATATGTGTGTGTGTATATATATATATATATATATATATATATGTGTGTGTGTATATATATATATATATATATATACCAGTTATAGTGCATTTCCCCTAATTAGTGGAGTTAGTGCTTGCTAATCCTGATTACTGTTCACTAGAACAGTTCATTTTTAGTTTAAACACTGAAGATTACAAAGTAGTAAACGCAAAAATTATAAAAAAAAAAAAAAAGACAAACTGATCAATACAGTGTGGGATACTGCTTTATAAAATGATGGACTCTGATTACACATAAAAATCAGAGTCTGTCAAACAATTATACACACCCTATATAACACGGGGTGCATAACGTAGTTCATGTGCCTGAAAGCTGTCAATCACTGACTGAGCTGAATCGATCATTTTACAGTCATGAGCAGTTTCTGTCAAATGCCAGAATGTCGTACAGCAACAATGTACTACTACATTTACATTCGTTTATGTTTTCTCAGAGGATTATTACACTGACGTCAGAATCCAGTTAATCAATATATTTAGAGCCTGTAAAATATACACTTAAAATAAAAAAGTGTTTTTTATAAAAGTGTTGCTGTTTAAAACATACCTGTTTCAGTGGTACTGTAACTGGTACTGAGTACAGTTTAGCCTTACTGAGTTCTGGGACAAGAGGATAGGAAGCACAGGGAGAGCAGTGACACAGAATGTGGGGAGTGGTGCAGTGCAGTAGTTGTGGGGCAGCAGTCTTCGGAGAGACCTTCTGCAGACTGCAGTGCTGCCCCATCTGTGTGCACCTCTCTGGGCTGGCAGAGAAGGTCTCTAGCCTCAAGTCTGCATTGGTTACAGTCAGAAGGAGGTCACTATGTTGGAGCTGTTCTGGTTAGGGGTCAGGTGAGCTTATCTCCCACCCAGGGACCACCGAGTCTGACACTGTTACCTCAAATTTTGCCAGATAGGGGGAGTGACTGCACTACAGTGGGCTCGAGGAGGGAGGGGGTGGTGGAATCTGGTAGGGTGGGGGATTGCAGGCACATTCTTCAGCTACAACTGGTTCCACTACAAAATTCCTATGCTGCTCTCATGGAGCGAGACTGCCAAGAGGCACCTGTGGAGGTGGCCGAGGAGGATGTGAGGGCCCTCCCAGGTGGAGGCCCCAAGGTGGGCAGAAAAGGACCCCAGAGAAGGAGGAAGTAACTTCTGGTGGAAAACTTAATGATCAGGGGGATAGAGTTGGGAGTACTTGTAGGAAAGGGGGTGAATAGGGAGGTCAGGTGCCTACACAGCACCACAGCAAGGAGGGATGGGAAGTATATCCTATGGATTGCTGGGGAAGTAGGAAGGGGGGGAGCTAGATGTCACTGTCCAGCTGGGGATGAATGACCTTGTTAGGGATGCGGCAGGTACAGTGCAGGGGAAGTTTAGGGAGCTCGGAAGAAGTCTTAGTTAGGTGGCACACTCTGTAGCTTTTCAGAGGTCTTGCCTGTCTATAACAGGGGAAGCCGAGGGAGCTCTGCGTCAACGCTTTCATCTCATGGTTGAAGGAATGGTGCAGAATGGATTGGTACAACTAAACTGGAGACTGCGGCCCACTTGGGAGTACAAGAGTCTATACAGTGGTGACGGACTGCATCCATCTGGGAGGGCAGCCACAGTTCTCAGTGGACAGTTTAAACGTTACTTCAGTGAGCATTTAAACTAACTGACAGGAGGGTGGTAGAAGAAGAAGGGGAGGCAGAACCTGCACTCCCCCCCCCCACAGGCTGAGCTAGTGCGTAGGGAAATCATGAGGGGTAAGAATCCCACCATAGAGCAAGTAAATCAAGGAAGTAGGGGGTTAGCAAAGGGGAAGTGGGTCAGAAGAGGAAAAAGAGGGAAACAACCAGCTAACACAATCTGGAAGGCCACGTGTGCTACTGCTAGAAGTCTGGGAAATAAGATCCCAGACCTAGAGGCCATCATGGTGGAAGCCTACCTGGATATTGTGGCCATTACGGAGTCACGGTGTATGGACAACCATGACTGCGTCATGGTCATAAAAGGTTACACGATGTTCAGGAGGGACAGGGTAGGAAAGAAAGGAGGGGGGGAGTGGTGCTTCATGTGAAGGAAAGCATAAAACAACAGAAATACAGAGAATTCGGGGGCGGGGGTGCTGTGGGTTACCCTCAAGTTGGGAAATGGAGCCAATAATCAGACAGGGGTAATCTACTGGCCTCCAGCACAGGAGGAAGACTTGGATAAGGACATGTTAGATGCAGCTGGAAAAACTGACTAAAATGGAGGAGGTGTTGCTATTGAGGGACTTCAATCTGCTGGATGTAGAGTGGAGCCTCCTTTCGGCCAGAAGCAGAGACATCCTGGACTCCCTGCAGGAGGCACTCCTCAGGCAACTAGTCAGTGAAGCCACTCATGACGGGGCAATACTGGATCTGATATTCACAAACAGGGACAGTGTTGCAGATGTCAAGGTGTTGTGTGGTTCAACGTAAGAACAGCTGCAGAATCCAACCACACTGTGGTGAGGGTCCTGGATTTCAGAAGGGCTGACTTTACTAAGATGGGTGAAAACTCAGGAATGACCTCACAGGAGGAGAGAACCTGGAAGGGGTGGAGGAAAAGTGGGCCAAAATAAAAGAGGGCACAGTGAAGGTAATGAACCTCTGCGTCAAGCAGGTAAGCAAAGGTAAAAGAAAAAGACTGCTATGATTCTCAAAAGAGGTTGCAGAAAAGGTAAAGGCTAACAAAGTAGCATTTAGAAGATATAAGAAGGCCCAGAGAGGAGGATAGAGAAGTGTATCTGGAAAAACAGAGGGAGGCAGGCAAAGCAACAAGGAGCGCAAAGGCACAAGCTGAGGAAAGAATAGCTCAGGGTGTTTCAAAAGGGGACAAGACATTTTTTAGGTATGTTAGTGAGAAAAGGAAGACAAAGGGAGGGATTATATGGTTAAAGAGGGAGGGGGTGACTGTACATTGGGGGATCAAGAAAAGGCAAACATCTTGAACAAATACGACTGCTCAGAGTAGAAGAGGAGGGGGAGGAACCTTGAAAGGGTGTCCGGAGATTTGATAGGAGGGAAGTAGACACCAGTCTGTTTTCTGAGGAGAAAGTCCGGAAAGCACTAGCAAACCTGAAGGTGGAAGAAGCTATGGGGCCAGAAGTGGGTACATCCAAGGGTTCTGAGGGAGCTCAGGGGGATACTGGCTGCATCTCTGATAAACCAATTGAACAGATCACTGGAGACCAGCGTGGTCCCAGAGGGTCTGGAGAAGAGAAGAGGTAGTCCCACTTCACAAATACAGTAGCAGGGGAGAAGGCAGGTAATTATAGGCCTGTGAGTCTGACAATCAGTTGTGGGTAAGTTAATGCAAACACTGCTAAATGAAAGGATTGTGGAATATCTAGTATCCAGTGGATTACAGGATCCAGGGCGGCACGGTTTCACAGGTGGAAGGTCATGCCAAACAAATCTGATAAGATTTCTTTGGGTAACAAAGCAGCTGGAGCAGGGAAGGGCAGTGAATGTGGCCTACTTGTCAGCAAGGCTTTCAACACCATTCCTCAAAGGATACTGGTAAGCAAGTTGAGAAACTTGGGGGGAGGGTATTAAGGTGGTAATCTGGGTAAGAAACTGGTTAGAGGACAGGACGCAGAGGGTAGTGGTAAACCGAGTTCGCTTTGAGGAAGGGGGAGGGTGACCAGCAGGGTACCTTCAGGGATCAATGCTGGGACCACTCCTCTTCAATGTCTTTATAGGTGACAGAGCAGAGGAACTGGAAGGAAAGTCGGCCTCTTTGCAGATAACACCAAGATCCGCAACAGAGTGAACACTCTTGGAGGGGAGAGTGAAAAGGATGGGTAGGGATCTGAAAAGATGGGAGGAGTGGTCAAGGGTATGGCAGCTGGGTTTAAATGCAGAAAGTTCAAGCTAATGCACTTGGGTCATAGAAACCCAGGAGCAGAGTATGAAATGGGTGGGGTGATACTGACAAAGACCAAGCAGGAAAGAGACCTAGGGGTAATCATATTGGATGACCTAAAGGTGGCCAGGCAGTGTGACAAAGCAGTCGGTAACGTTAATGGGATGCTTGGGTGCCTAGGATGGGGCAGTGCCAGCAGGAAGAGGGTTCAGCTGCCCTTATACAGATCGCTGGTAAGACCTCACCTTGAGTACTGTGTCCAGTTCTGGAAACCACATCTCAGGAAGGACATAGACAGAGTGGAGGTGGTCCAGAGGAGGGCTACCAAAATGGTGCAAGGTCTGTATCGAAAACCCTATGAGAAGAGGCTAAAGAAGATCAATATGTACACCCTGGAGGAGAGGAGGGAGAGAGGGGATATGATAAGAGACTTTTAAATACCTCACGGGGGAGGCAATAAGGTACAGGACGGGGTATTTTTCAGAGAGAAAGGCACTCTAGAACAAGGGAACATGCTATGAAGCTGGAGGGGGGTAACTTCAGGAGGGATTTGAGGAATTACTTCTTCAGTGAAAGGGTAGTGGATCCCTTGAACAACCTTCCCGTGGAGGTAGTGGGGATGAAAATGGTGGTGGGATTCAAAAATGCCTGGGACAGGCACAAGCGAATCGTAGAGATAAGACAAGGAAGGGAAGAGATGACACTGCAGATCAAGTAAGGTCTGCAGCAAAACATAAGGGTTAAAAAAAAAAAGGTCAGATTGGGTGGGCCCTGCAGCCCTCATCTGCCATCACATTTTGCGTTTCTTAACCTACTCTTTTAAAACCGTTCCTGGTCACGATTTCTCATCAGTTATTACGAAAAAAAAAATATGAGGAGGGTGGTAACTCATTTTTTTGTTTGTTTTTAAACACATTCTCGGTGTTGGATATCTTTATGAAAACTCATGCTTCAGTCTCAGGATTTATTAGGTATCCCAGACGAACAGTGTGTAAAAATCCTCATTATGAACACCTCACCATTTATTATTCTAGATGCAATATTTCAACAGTCACTCCCCAGAAATCAGTGATATGAATTTCTGCAATACCATCACTGTGACGTCAGAAGCAGATAATACCATCGTTCTGACACCAGATTGATGACATATAGGAAATGTTGTAATGGCTGGACACTTTCATTGCTGTTAATCAGATCCGCATTTCTGCTCCTCCCCAATCATTCTCATGTCTGATAGATGGTATTACAAGAAAGAATGGTATAGTGGCGGTCATTTTGTTGTTGATCAGATCTGCATTTCTGCCCCCACCCCTCCCCAAATCATTCTGATATCATATCAATGCTATTACAACACAGAGCGTTGTTATGGCTGGGTTGTTTTGCTGTTCTTAATCAGAGCTGCATATACCCCCACCCCAAAAATCATCACTGTGATGTCAGATCAATGGTATTACAAGTAAGAACACTGTTGTGGCTGGACAATTTTTTTTGTTGCTGAGGTCCACATTTCTACCCCTTCCCCTGCCCAATGCCTGTTTCCTTTTTAAGCAGATCATAAACCAATTCCCCCACCAAGCTGAGCACATCCTCCCCCTTCAAAACTTTCATCTTTAGTTATATCTTCACCTAATGTGGCCCCTGTGATCTCATTTTTAACTCCCAGGCACTTGCAGAGCTACTGACGCCTCAAAGAAAACTTAAAAAAAACATGATAATTAGGTACAATTCTGCTTGCAATCCATTTATATGTTTTATATTTCCCCTTCCCATAATTTATTACTAAAGAAATGTGTATGAATACATGATTATTGTCCCTTAGAATTCACTTTGAGTTCATCTGCCTCTAGATCTTACTCTCTACTTCAAGTCATAATCCTCTGTTGTCACATTGCAATCTGTTGCCATGGGAGTAACTGTGAGGTCAAAAGGAGTGCTCTGTGACTTCACGTAGGGAGAAAGCAGCAGGAATAGATGAACACTTAAGGAGCAAAGATCCTGTTTTCATGCAAATTACCTCAAAATTTCCTCACTCCTGGAGGAGAGCGGATGTGATTCCCCTTCACAAAAGTGGGAGCAAAACAGAGGCAGGAAACTACAGACCTGTCAGTTTGACCTCAGTAGTAGGGAAAATGATGGAATCACTTCTGAAGGAAAGAATTGTTGAGTACCTAGAGGCCAGTGGGGCACAGGACCAAGGGAAGCATGGATTCACACTAGGAAGGTCACGTCAGACAAATCTAATTGATTTCTTTGACTGGGTGACCAAAAGTAGTAAACCAGGGAGGGGCTGTGGACATGGCCTACCTAGACTTTAGCAAGGCATTTGACACAATCCTGCACAAAAGATTAATAAACAAATTAGTCAGCCTGGGAGTGGGTCCCAGAGTGGTAGCCTGGGTAAAACACTGGCTGGACAACAGGAAACAGAGGGTAAGTCCACAGTGAAGAAAGGGGGGTTACTAGTGGGGTACTGCAGGGTTCAGTACTGGGGATGGTCCTTTTTAATGTCTTTGTAAGTGACATTGCAGAAGGACTGGAAGGAAAAGTATGTCTTTCAAAGATCTGCAGCACGGCTGATACGCAAGGTGGGGTGGAAAGGATGAAAAGGGACTTGGCAAGATTGGAGGAATGGTCAAATGTATAGCAGCTTTAGATTCAACGCAAAGAAGTGCAAAGTAATGCACCTAGGAAACAAAAACTCAGAGGAAGAGTACACAATGGGCGTGAGACACTGACAACAACAAAAATAGAAAGAGACCTGGGGGTAGTCATATCAGATGACCTAACAGTGGGCCAGCAATGTAAGAAGGCAGTAAGGAGGGCTGGGGGGATACTGGGATGCATAGGGAGAGGCATCACCAGTAGAAAACAGAAAGTTGTTATCTCTCTGTACAGACAGTTGGAAAGACCACATCTGGAGTACTGTGTATAGTACTGGAGACACCATCTCTGCAAAGACATAGACAGGGTGGAGACTGTCCAAAGGAGGGCAACGAAAATGGTGCAGGGTTGCACCAGAAGACATATGAAGAAAGACTAAAGGAGCTGATGATGTATAGTTTCGAGGAAAGGAGGGAGGGGGGGGATATGATAGAAACTTTCAAATACCTCAAGGGAATCAACAAAGTCTAAGAGGGTAGCATCTTTCAGAAAAAGAGATGTGCAAGAACAAGGAGGCACAATTTGAAGATAGAGGGGGACGGCTCAGAGGTAATTTGAGGAAGTATTTCTTCACAGAGAGGGTTGTAGATGCATGGAACAGCCTTCCTGAGGAGGTTGTAGAGTCAAAAACAGTGGAGGAATTCAAGAATGCATGGGACAGACATAAGGCAATTCTAGTTGGGGGCAGGAGGAAGCAGGCTGTTGGTTAACTAGGATCTGCAGCTCATACATTAGGTAGAGAAATGGGCGGACTAGGAGGACCAAGCAGTCCTTATCTGCCATCTGAGTCTATGTTTCTATAATGGAGAGTAGGAATACAGAACTAATGGGAAATACAAGCTGGATAGTGCTTACATATTATGTTTTGTTAAAGTTCTCCTAAACGTGTCTCCAGCTCTTTAATAGTGCCTCTTGTTTTTGAAACCTTTGAACTGCAATGTCCCAGTGACAAACACAGTTCAAAGGTTTCAAAAGAAAGATACTAATCCTGTGCTACAGATACACTCCCCTTCCTGTTTGGTCCCTGCAGCGACCTGAGGTGCCCTGGACCCTCACTGACTGCAGATGGGCTTATCTCATTTGATTGGGTGACTGCTAAGACAATGAGATGCCTACATACTGTATACAGCGGTCAGCTGTTTTGGACTCCTGCAGATAAGTGTGTAAGTGTTCGGCATGCATGGGCAAGGACATTGTCGTGTTTCTGCTGTTTCACATTCTTTCTGATTGTGCTAATACTTTCCATTTTAGTGTAAATGAAAACTGTATTATTTATTATGATGATTATTATGATCTACTCCAGTGCTGCCTCAGTCAATGAGCTCATCCACTCCCTGCAAGGCACCTTCGACCCGATTCCCGATCTGGATGTCTCATGACAAGTTAATAATTAACATTAAAACACAATGATAGTCTTTAGCTCCGAGGAACATTAATCTAAATTTCTATATCAAACCTAATGAAGATAACCCTCTAGAGGTGGTTCCTTGATGTAAGTACGGTGTCTTGGGTACAGCTTGATTGACACCTTTCTGATAACCTCCACCTAGACAACTTAGTGAAAACTATGCACCAGAAGTTTAGGATGCTGTACAGACACCACCTTGCTTTAGCCTTGAGACAAGGCAACAACTATGAAGACAATCTGCAAATCTAGGAGCTTTCATTGTTATTACTTTGCATTGCTATTGCATTGTGGAAAGGAGGAGTAGGAGTTTGAAGAAGGTTGTGCAATAGCTACTTAAAGTCTCTTTTTGAGTGTGCATAGGAAGGATAGGAATATAAAAATCAGTGCTCAATCTATCTAAACGTGTACAACAAAGGGGGTAAGGGAAATTAAGAAAAGAATGTTTTGCACTGATAGAGGGGGGAAGGGGAGACTTGTGGGAGTGTTTGGTATCCTGCATCTGGAAGGGTGGGGGGTCGCTGGTGGGCAACGACAGCAATGGAGAGGGTAGTAGGCTGCAACAACTGCGGTGCACCAATCTTTCTAAAAATTGCCTGGAGTGTGGGAGGATGTTTAGTGTGCAACCACACAGAGAAACTTAGAAGAGAGATCGGGGGTCTGCTTGAGGAACTAAGACAGGCAAGGCAGATTCGGGGTGAGTTTAGCCCAATACTGGAGGGAGGGAGGAAGAAGGGGAGATGAGGGAAGGCGATTTAAGCCAACAGTGGTGAGGAGAGGGTCAGAAGAAGGGAAGCAGAGACGAAGGGGCCCAGGCCAGGAAGAACGATTGCTAGGGAAACCAGGTCAGGAGACAAATTGAAGGAGGAGATAGGGACTTGTGAGGGGAGGTGAAGAAGTGGTAAAAGTCATGGAGTGGAAAGGAGAGAACAGGTTACTATGAAGAGAGAGAGGGAGCGGGCATTTGTGAAGGGTCTTCAGAAAATAGTTTTGCACTGCTAGAGAGGAAGAAGGCGGAGGAGGGAAAGGATGAAATTAAAGGAGTAATTGATAAATGCCTGGACCAAACCGGAGCGGGAGGAAGTTCTGCTGGGAGAATTGCAAAAGGGGGAAATAATGTGCAGGAGGAAGAAGAGAAGCCGGAAATGAGAGAGGGAGATGAATGGAAGCAAGCAGGGAGTAAGAGGGGTGGAATCTTAGTGCTGGGGGACTCAATACTAAGAGGAGTCAGGTGGGGTAGCAAGGGGTAGAGGCATAGTCGCAATTGGGTGGAGGCCATGCCAGGAATGACAGCGGAAAGGGTGGCACAATCTGTTCTGAAATATGCTAGAAGGGGTAGGGACAAGCCTCATTTAATTATACATCTTGGGACGAACGACCTGGCTGACAAGACAGTAGATATAGTCCAGAGGAGGTTTGAGGAACTAGGACAATTATGTGAGGGGGCAGGAAGATCAGTAACTTTTCAGAGATACTTCCAGTGCCCAAGGCAAGCACAACAAGAAGCTGAGAATGAGAGATTTAACAGATGGCTAAGAACCTGGTGTTGTGCTAAAGGGTATGGGCTGTTGGGGGAGGGGTGGGGAAGGACCTGGGAGGACAATAGTCTCTATGCCAAGGACAGACTACCCTTGAGTGAGGAGGGAAAGAAAGTGTTGAAAGAGAGAATGGAGCAGTACATAGAGGAAGTTGGGAGTTTAAACTAGGAGTGGGGGGTGGCAGTTGGGCAAGAGACATGCAGAGACCACAGGATGGGAAACCACATGAGCTTACCCCCATAACAGTGACAAAAGAAAAATGGCAAGTACTATTGGTGATGCTAGTAAAGGAGGGCAGGATGGGGGGAGGGAGGGTGGAAGGTGGTTACCCTTAATGCTAGCAGCATTGGGAGGAAAACTGCAGAGTTACAGGTGCTCATGGCAGAGGGAGAGGTGGACATCACAGAAACATGGGCCACCCAATACAATGACTGGGACCTGTCTGTACCAGGGTACAGGTTATTTCTCGTAGGGACAGGGTGATTGGGAAAGGAGGGGGTGTGGCACTATATGTGAAGGAAGAACTGAAGTGTGAAAGGGAGGAAGGGGAGGAGGGTAGTACGGAGTCACTTTGGATGCAAATCCAGGATTCCAATAATAGGATTCTTAGAATGGGAGTGGTGTACAGGCCGCCATCTCAGACAGAGGAGTTAGACAGGGAACTAGCGGGACAGATCAGGAGAACCTACGAGAAGGGTAGTGTGGTGACTATGGGGGACTTCAACATGCCAGGAGTGGACTGGAGTACCCCAACAACCAGGAACAGAAGGGAGCAGGTACTGTTGGATGCCTTCCAGGACAGCTTCCTGCTGCAAATGGTCAGTGAACCAACCAGGTTAGGGAATACCCTTGACCTTGTACTGGCAAATGGGGACTTTGTGAGAGAACTTATAGTGGAGGAACCGCTGCCAGGGAGTTACCACCACTCAGTATGGCTCACAGTGGAATCTGGCACAAGAGTGCTGGACTTCAGGAGGGCTGAATTGGGAGGATGGGGGAAGTGGTAAAAGAGTACCTGGCCAGAATTCAATCTAGTATGAACACTAACCAGAGGTGGGAGCTCATAAAGCTGGGGATAGTGGAGGCAACCAAAACCTGCTGCAAGTCCCAGAGCAAGAATGCTAGGGCTAAGAAACCAAGCTGGTTGAGTAAGGAGGTCATGGAAAAGGTAAGGCGGAAAAGAGCTGCCTTTAGGAAGTGCAAGAAAACAGTGAGGGGGGAAGGACAGGGAGGAGTACTTGACGGAATCGAAGGAGGTGACAAGGGCAGTAAGGGGAGCCAAGGCATCTATGGAACTCAGGCTGGCACAAGGCATTAAGAAGGGGGAGAAGTACTTATTTAGGTACATCAGGGAGAAAAGGAGCTGTAAGGACCACATAGTAAGGATTAGGAAGAAGGGGGGTTGGGTGGAAGCAGGGTGCGATAAGGCAGAAGCGCTAAATGAGTACTTCTGCTCAGTACTTACTAGAGAGAAGAGGGGGCTGACACCCAAGGGGAGATAAATGGCAGAAACAGTGGGGGGAAGGGGTGACAGATGGGGAAATCATGGAGGGCAGAGTTCAGGAGGGTTTGAAGGCACTGAGGGTGGACAAGGCGCCAGGCCCAGATGGCATCCATCCCAGGGTACTGAAGGAGCTGGCAGAGGTCCCTTCAAGGCCTTTGGCAGACCTATTTAATGCCTCACTACATTCGGGGTGTATACCTCAGGACTGGAAGATGGCTCACGTGGTGCGCCTCCACATGAGTGGCCCCAAGAATGAACCGGGAAACTACAGACCAGTGAGCCTCACATCCATCATGGGTAAGCTAATGGAGACTATCCTGAAGGAAAGGCTGGTTGCCCTCCTAGAGGCCAAAGGACTACAGGACAGCAGACAGCATGACTTCATATGGGGCACATCCTGCCAAACCAACTTGGTGGAGTTCAATGCTATGACTGGGTAACTAGGCAACTGGAGAGGGGCCATGCAGTGGATGTCCTGTAACTGGACTTCAGTAAGGCATTCGACTCTGTGCCGCATGGAAGGCTGGGAAGTAAGTTAGTAGGCACAGGGGCAGGTGTAAAGCTGGTGAGATGGGTAGGAAACTGGCTTCAGGGAAGGCAACAGAGGGTGGTGGTGGGTGGGGAGCTCTCACACCCAAGGGTAGTGACGAGCGGTGTCCCACAGGGCTCGGTGCTGGGACCAGTGTTGTTTGGGATATTCACTGTAGACACATCATTGGACATCAAGAGCAAGATCAGTCTGTTTGCTGATGATACCAAGGTAGGAGCAGTGGTGGATGACCTAGGGGGATGGCAGGGGTTGCAGGATGATCTGGCAAAGCTTGAAACCTGGTCAGACACCTGGCAACTGGGGTTTAATGCCAAAAAATTCAAGGTGCTGCATTTTGGGATAAAGAACCCAAGGAGGAGTTACCAGTTGGGGGGAGTGCAGCTAGCCCAGACAGAGGAGGAGAAGGATCTGGGGGTGCTCATTACAGGGTCAATGAACAACTCGGCACAGTGTAGGAAGGCAGCTGCAAAGGCCAACAAAATGCTGGGTCGCATTGCAAGGGTTATATCTTCGAGGAGGGAGGAGGTGATTCTGCCACTGTATAGGTAATTAATTAGACCGCACCTGGAGTACTGCATGCAGTACTGGTGCCCGTATCTGAAGAGAGACATTAAGTTACTGGAGGGGGTGCAGCGCAGGGCGATAAAGATGATCAAGGGGCTGGGGGACTTATCATACGAGAGGAGGCTGAGGGAGTTGAACATGTTCTCGCTGGAGGAGAGGAGGGACAGGGGGGACATGATTGAAACCTTTAAGTACATGAAAGGAATAAACAAGACAGGTACAGAGGGCTGTTCAATGAAGAGGGAGGGACACCAGGGGCCATGATATGAGACTGGAGGAGGAAGGTTCAGGAGGAGATGAGGAGGCACTTTTTACAGAGAGGGTGGTGGCTGGGTGGAATGCGTTACCTGTAGAAGTGGTATCCAGTAGAACAGTGGACTGCTTCAAAAGGGGATGGGACAGCACAAGGGGGAGGGTCAATGAAGGGGAAGGGTAGAAGGGAGGGGCAGCTGCAGAATAAGGGGTGCTAGCTGCACATTCGAGCAGACTTGAGAGACCTCTAGGCCTTTATCTGCTGGCAAATTTCATATGTTTGTATGTTCGTAATCTCTTCTTCTGTCTCTTAAATATGAAGATGTGGCACATACAGAGGTGGACTCCACAGCACTGCAGAGGCTAACAGTTTGCAACCAAATCTAAAGATCTGTTCTTACCTGTGACAATGTAACATACCACTGTGACTTTCATTAAACTCTGGGCCTTTCTCACTGTCTGATATAATGAAGCTCCACTGGGATATGTTTCTCAATAAAAATAGAATAATGAATAGGTGAGTGTGTATTACAGGGTAGTAAAACCATCAAGAGGTTCTGGGGACAAGGGATTGTCGAGAGCGAAGCTCGAAGATTCCTTTGTCCCCAGAACTCAGATAATTTACTACCAAGTCATACACACTTGACCATTTTTTAATTTTTTTAATATTTGGATCTGATATACAATTTTCTGTCATCAAAACAACAGGCGCCCAACTACTTCGGTAAACACTCGGCTGAAGCACCCGATGGCTGCTCTTACTAGTCTGCACTGCACTGAAGACTCACTCACTTAGTCTTACCTGTATTTCTGTGGTGAGATGACTGAATGCAGGATCAACCAGATATTTTTGGAGGCGTTGGACAAGGAAATGAAAAATTAAAAAAATGAAAATACCGTACTGCTATCCCTGAGGACATTTTCTTGCTAAGCAAGTGAAAGAGCCGTCATATTTTTCAAAATTGTTCCGCCCGCCCACACTAGATAAGCGACCAATAGGAAGGCATGCTTAGGATGACATCGTGGCCAGAGTTTCACTTGCGCACTTGAGTTTTGTTGATAATACTATCATTCAGGTCCCAAACGATACTATTACGGCACCTGAATGATAGCATTATCACTCGTGAACGGTGGTATTATCGTTCCACGAGTGATGGGTATTACCAGAAATTTTTTGTATGCTTTACAAAGGTGTCATTTTAAGCATCCATATATTAAATGTATACAAACCCCAGCTATTTGCTGTTCAGGTCCGTAAGTATCTAAAAACTCAGTTTACATGTCCAGGGGAGAGCTTCACGTGCCTAGGATTTACTTCAATAGGGAAGAAGCCTTTGCATTTTCTGCACCAACCAGCTCAAATAGAGTGCAAATAGTGCAAACCTATATTGGTTTAAACTTACTGTGTTCAAGCTCCTGTACGTGGCCTTGCTCTTGTAGCTGAATACCAATTCTGATCAACTTGAACAATGCCCTCATTCAATTTCGGCTGATTTGAGCAGTCTGAACAATGGTGCTGGAGCCTTTCTAAAAGGGGGGGGGCAAAGGTATAGGGGTCAAGGGCTAGCAGCGAACATTTTTTATATAAAGTCGGGGGTCTGGGGGCTGCTAGGCCCCCAGAAGCTCTAGGGTTTTAGGTGCTCTGTGGTGAGTTTTGGGGCTTTTTCTGAAAATAAAACACATTTTTGTCTCATCTCCCCTACGCCTGACTCCGGGGAAAAAATTTTTTTTCCCCGGAGTCAGGGGTGTTGAAGACTCTGGCTGACTTTAAAGTCTGCAGCTGCAACTGGGGTGGGCAACTGCCTGATCAATGCCATCAACAACCCACCCCATAGGCATTAGTGTAATGTACTGTGAACGATTGTTATGTAAAGGCTGGGGTCTGGGGGATGCTAGGCCATAGTGGCCCTCAGCCAGATGGGGGCCTTTATAAAAAAATCTTTCCCAGTGCATACTACTTGGAATAACCTCCCCTCCCAGTTTCAAAGAAACTACTAGCCACAGTGTCAATATCTTTAAACACATCATGTGTGTGCCCACCTCTACACCCACTGCAACTGCATCTGTCCCCAGATCCTTGGTGTTCCAACTGCCTAGTCCAAGTCCCATAAGGCTGAGCCTGTCCCTGGCACCTTTTCCCTTAAATATTAACCCTGTAAATGTGCATGCCATCTTGCATGTACTGTAATTAGCTGCTGCCTATTGTAAATATTACTTTTAGTGGAAATATCAGCCTGCTGTAACAGTCCTCCATGGGATCCTCTTGAAAAATGGGTATTCAGAATGTGTCTATTCTGGTGTTCACAATTGTGATGGATAGCACTGAGGGTTACACAGAGTATATGTAGGGGACGCATATGCGTAAACTGGGATGCAGTGAAGTCAGTTCTCCCTGACCCTCCTGAGTCCCATGCCGTGCAGCTGCTTGATAGTGTGACCCCCACCCGAGAGACCCACCCAACCCGACCAGGAGGAGGAGCCACGGAGAAAACACTCAGTCAGCCACCGACTCAGTCACTCGGTGACTCAAGGAGCCAGGACAGTCAGTCAGCAATAAGAGAAGAGCCAAAGCAACAAGAAAGTTTAAAAAAGTGTTGAGCAAACCAGCACACAGAGTGCTGAGTCTGTACGCTGAGCTGACCACTGCGCTGCCTGAGTGGTGCCTGCCTGTATGCTGTTAGCGCAGCATTCCCCATCCCAAGTCCCGACTCTTCTCTCCTGCTGACCACTGTGCTGCCTGAGTGCTGTTAGTGTTCCTCCATCCCGACTCTTATCTCCTCCCAACTCCCACTCTGTTTCTCACCAGACTGATATGAGTAAGGACTCTGCTGCCACCTGCCGGCTGCTGCAACGCATGGCATGTTGTTCACCGATACTGTCAGTGTAGGGGCTCACGTGTATCAGAAATGCCCAGAACAGATTTTTTTATTTACAATTTGCCAAGAAAAAAGTGAGGGGGCAACTTTAAAAGTAGGGGGGCCATGGCCCCCCGGCTCTGGTGCCCATGAGTCTGAGAGAGAGGTAGCTATGGTAATGACTGAATGGGAATGCAAATGTCAAGAGTGAGGGACTGAAGCAGAACATAATGAAGGTACTGACTGGATTTGCCCCTGTGCAACAAGGGGAAAAAGGACTAGGCAGAGACCTCCATGCTTGTACAAAGAACTTCAGGGGAAGTTAAGGGATAAAAAAGCATGTACGAAAAGTGGAAGGATTCTGTTGACAGAACAATGGGAATGGATTATAGAGCATTACAGGAGGAATACAGGGCCAAGATTGCCCAGGCCAAGGCTGGTCTGGATGACATGACTGCACAAGGGATCTGGAAGATGGGTGGTAGAATGAAGGGAAAGGAACCTTCCCTGGCCTTTTCTGAGGTCCTTCTTGCGTGAGGCAAGGGGAAGAAACAGAGGAAACAGAGGCTTTTAACACATGGATGAAGGGGTGGTGTCAAGAGAAAGGTTATCATTTTGTAGGAGACTGGAAGGACTTCTGAGACAGAAGACATTTTATAAGAGATGGCCTTCACCTGATGAGGGACGGAACTAGCATGCTGAGGCAAAGACTGGATATCTCCGTCAATGGACATTTAATCTGAGTAGGGGGGATGCTGTTGCTAGGTAAACCCTTGAAGTGGGAGAGGGGACAAGGGAAACCTTGTTAAGATTCCACCAGAAAAGAGGAATGGGACAGGAGACTAGGAATAGCACAGACAGGGCTTGAAGTGGTTCAGGGGCAGGTACTAAGGGATGGGTCACAATAAACCAGTAAGTAATAGAAGCAACAGGAAGGGAAGGAAAGGAGTGAATGTGATGACAAGGGACTAGGGACAGGTAAGAAAAGGCTAAGGAACAGGTGCTGGAAAGTGGTCTGCCTGGACACCAGGAACCTGGGTAATAAAATTAGCAAGCTCCAGCTGACTACACCTGGTGGTCATTACTGAGACTTGTGTCATGAGGAACAATGACTGGGACCTGACTATACCAGTGTACATACTGTACAGGAGGGTAAGGATAAGGATAAGAATAAGCAGTGAGGAGCAGACCTTTACACAAGAGACAGCATAGAGGCCACGGAGGTCAGGTCCAACAAAAGAGAAGGAGAAGGAGTAGAATCAATCTGGGTCCAGCTAAAAACAGATTCAGAGAATAAGATAAGAATAGGGTGGTCTACAGCCTGCCAGGGCCAAAGGTTAAGGTAGATATGGAATTAAGGGAAGAAATTAAGAGGGGGCAGCAAAAGGGGATGTAGTTGTTGTGGGGGATCTGAACCTACTGGACACAGACTGGGATACACAGCAACAAAAAGCACCAGAAGTCAGGCCCTGCTCTACACGCTGCAGGACTGCTTATTGGTGCAGCTGGTCTAGGAACCCATGAGACAAACTGCCATCCTTGACGTGGTGCTTATCAATTCACATATGGTGAGTGGCATGGTGGTAAGAGAACCACTAGGATGCCGTGAACATAATAACATACGGTTTGAGCAGACCTGGGTATTGGCAGACCCTTGTCAAATGCTGTGGTTCTGGACTTTAAGATTCTGACAAGATAAGGGTAAGAGTCAGAGAAAAAATGGAGGGTGGGATAAGATCAGGGGGTAGAGGGAAAGTGTGGTGCAATTAAAGGGATCATTCTTGAAGCAACTAGCTGATGCTTGAGAAAGGTCACCAAATGTGTCAAGTGTAAGACACTGATCTGGTACTCTAAGCAAATAAGTGAGGCGGTGAGGGCCAAAAAAGTGACTTCACTAAGTAAAAGAGGTACCATGGGGAGGAAGAGTGGGGGGGGGGAGTACTAAAGTAAGCTGAAGAGGGCCAAGAAGGTGGTCAGGGGCGAACAGGGAAAGACACAGCTGTGAACTGCAGCGTGTGCCATGGGAGGGGAGAAAGAATTCTTCCAGTATATTAGGAAAAAAGGAAGACAAGGGAAGAACTGTTAGGTTAACAGAGGGAGGAGGGCAGTTGAGGATGACGAGCAAAAGGAAAATCTTTTAAACAACTACTTCAGCTTAATATCTACGGTGGAAAATGCAGAGCCTCTGCCGAACAGTGGCATAACAAAAAAAATCAACTTTTTTTGGGGGGGGGCTCAGGAAATGGGAAGAGATTACAATGGATATAGTAAGGAAAGGGCTTGCTACCCTGAGAAGAGATAAGGCACCATGCTCAGATGGGTAGCACCAGAGAGTGCTCGGGGAACTGGCTGAGCCTGTTGCTCAGCTATTCAGTAACTCACTAAGTCTGGGATAATTTTGAGGGATTGGAGGACTGCAAACATGATCCCCATTCCACAAGAGTGGGAAGGGAGAGAGAGTATCAGAGCAAGTACAGATGCACGAGTCTTACATCCATCATATGTAAACTGATGGAGATCCTAGTCAAGAAAAGTCTGGTGACTTACCTGGAAGAAAACAGGCTACAGGACAGTAAACAACACAACATGGGTTCATGGCAGGAAGGTCGTGTCAGACCAACCTGATAGTGTTCTCTCACTGGTTTACATGGGTTGTAGGTAAAGGGCAAGTGGTAGATTTACTCTACTAAAATTTCAGCAAAATCTTCAACTCAATCTAACACAAGCTGCTGATGACATTACAGCACTTGCAAGTGGGGGAGGAATAAGGTGGTGGGGAAGTTGACTGGAAAGAGGCAACAGAGGATGTTGGTTAACACGGATAAATTAGAGTACAAAGAGGTCGTAAGTGGGATGGGGTAAATTCTGGGATCTGTCCTCTCCAATATGTTTACTAGTGACATGGGGAAGTTACACAGGTCAAGATGTGTCTCTTTACACGTGACACAAAACTTTGCAACAGGGTGGATACCAAAGAAGGGGTGAAGGAGTTTACAGAGGGACCCTGGAAAGGCTGGCGAGATGGTCAAGGTACAGCAGTTGCGATTCAATGCCACTTAAGTTCAAAATAATGCTCACAGGGAGCAGGAACCCACAGACAAACTACTGGATGGGAGGGATTAGGCTGACCACTACAACCGAGGAAACAGATCTCAAAGTCTTTATCAGTAACTCAGTCAAACAAACCAGTTAGTGTAATAAGAACTATAGTAAGCCATTAAGAATGTTGGGTTGTACTGGGAGAGGTTTAGATAGTAGGAGAATGGGCCGGTCCAGTGGCACTGGAAATTGAGGCACTGGTCACTACACCTCACACCACGTCGCCAACCCGAGTTCAGGAACGAGCCGGGACCGCTAGGAATCGGCAGGGGCGAGAGAGGACTGAGCGTCCGAAGGACTGCTCTCCTCTCTCTCTCAGGAGGGAGGTTCTGTCATCCTGCTCATTGACTGCCCTCTGGCGGTGGCTGAAGGGCAGTACAGGTCAGGAGGCATGTGCAGCATCCATATGTCGATTGGGATGGGGGGGTCAGGAGAAAAGCGTGGAAAAGGCAACTGGCAGGTTCCATGATGGCCCACCGTGTCCCTAGTCGCCCTCAGCTTCTGGATTATGCTCGGCGAGGGGGAGAGAAAGCTGGTGCTCTCTTCCCTGGTCCTGCCGTAGGGGGTAAGCCACGGGGGAATTATCGGGGGTCGTTCTGAGCAGGGGCTGCATGGGCCGGAGTATGAGTCCCTCCGAGGGAGGGCCATAGCCACCTGCCAGGCTCCAAAGGAGCAAAAACAGATACTAGAAAAAAAAAAAAGGACAGTAGGAGAATGGAAAAATAGGTTACCCACCTGTAACCATAGTTCTAGGAGTGATATGTAGTTCACATCCACACAATGGCAGTTCTACTAAAAGTGCTGATTCATCAGAACATCTTTAAACTAAGCTCCCCTCACCTCCTAGGTGGTATATCCTCTGGCTCTGCCTCGTGCTGTCAGTTCTTGCACACTGGAAGCAGGAATCCATGTGCCACTTGCCTGGGGAGGTCAGGTGGGTGGTGTGGATGTGAACTATACACCGCTCCTAGAACAACAGCTAGAGGTGAGTAACCTGGGGCATGGATACAGTTCACTTATCCACACACTGGCAGATTCCCAGACATTCTCCAGGAGGATAGGGCAAGGCATGCACCCCTACTTGGTGAACACAGATTGGAGAACCCAGTTCCCAAATGCAACATCCCGATGAGACTCTAGGTTGATGCTGCAGTGGGAAGTGAAAGTGTGTGCTGATTTCCAGGTGGTAGCCCTACAGATCTCCTGGACAGGAATGTCCCTGAAAGCAGTCACAGAGGCAGTGGTATTTCTGGTGGAATGAGCCCTAAGCCCTACAGGAGGCTCACTACCAGCTAACCTATAGCAGAGGTCGATGCAGGGTGTGATCCACCTGCCAATCGTCCAGTCTGCCAGACGTGGCTTCAGCGTATGTTACAAACAGTTGGCAAGCTTCACCCTGAACTCCAGCCGTATGTTCTGCATAGCAGGAGAGTGCCCGCCACAGGTCCAGAGTATGGAGCCGGTGATTGGTCTCTGAAGATGGTTTGGTAAAATATACCAGGAGGTTTATCACCTGTTTAATGTGGAACTCCAATAACTTTGGGTGGGGGTGAAGGATTACCTTGTCCCTGTGGAGGACCCGATATTGAGACTCCACCAGGAGCACCTGAAGCTCACTAATCCTGGCTGACGTAATGGCCACGAAAAAGGTAGTCTTCCATGACACGTGTGACATCTCACACCTGTGCATCAGCTCAGAACGCTTGCCCATAAACACAGTCGGCAACAGCAGTAAGTCCCATGGTCATGGTGGTCATGCATCGGAGGAGACAGGTGGTCCAGCCCCTTTGAAAGAGCACCCAGCCACCTTCTCATGGGTCACTATCAACATACCAGCCTGCACCCACTATGCAGAGAAGGCTGCCAGGTGTACCTTGAAGGTTGTCACCCGCAACCCCGGCTGACAGAGGGACCAGAGGTACTCCACGATACTAGCCACAGGGTAGGCAAGGGGGTAAAGCTCCTTGCCCTGACACTAAATGGAAAACCTTTTCCATTTAACGATGTAGCACTGGTGAGTCAACTCTTTTTGGAAGGCCTCCACAATGTGGAACACAGCACATTCTCACAAAGACCCAAAACCTGGAACTCTAGCCACTCGGGAACCAGGCTATGAAGTACAGGGACAGAAGGTCCAGGTGCAGGACCTTCCCCTGTTGTCTGGTCAGCAGACCCAAGTGAAAAGGCAACCACTGCTGAGGCTTGCTACTGAGGCTGAGAAGATCCAGGTACCAGAGCTGCTGTGGCTAGTCTGGAGCTAACATAATCATCCATGCCTTGCTCTTCCAGGCCTTGACCACTACCTTGTGGATTGGGAGGAAAGGCGTACATGAGGTCTGGGGTCCAGAGCCTCATGAAGGCATCCCCCACCAGTATCCCGGACTGTGGGGGAGGGGCAGGCACAATACAGTCTCAGTTTTCCGTTCTCCCAGGAGGTAAACTGGTCCACTAGAGGCATGCCCCACAGGAAGAACAGGTGGTTCACCACCTCCTGATGCAGGGACTACTCATGCAATGTCATGCCCACCCGGCTAAGAGGATCTGCCAGCTGACTGCCACTCTGGCAACATGGATTGCCAGAAGATCTGCACCTAGACTGAGCATGAGGGTCCAGGTGTGGAGGGCCTTCTGACAAAAGGGACGAATATGTGTGCTTCCCTGCCTGTTTAGGTAGAACATGGTCGTGGTGTTATCCGTCTGGACTTGCATGACCTGTCCCCTGACTAGAGGAGCGAATTCCATCAAAGCAAGCTGACCTGCACAAAGCTCCAGCAGGTTGATGTGGCAATGGAACTCCGGGGGGTAACCAGAACCACTGGGCCCCGTGGTCTTGTATGTGCGCACCACACCACACCAGAGACATGTCTATCATGACAGTGACAGTCGATTCTGGGTGGACAAATGCGATCCCTTCCCCAGATGTTCTGGGACCATCTACCACTGGATGGCATCCCACATCGGCTGGGTCACTGTGACCAGCTGGTCCAAGGGTCCTAGGCATTGGGACCACTGGCGGCCCAAAATTCCACTACAGGTGCAGTATCCAGCAGCGGGTACACCAGACCACACTGGTGCAGGATGCTGTGTACTCAAGCACCCACAAAATGTCCCTGGCAGAGCACGAATGCTCAACTTGAAATGATCAGGTAGAGGAGGTAAGATTCAGTGCTTGGTCTGCAAGAAGGTGGGCCTTGGCCTGAAGGGAGTTCCGCTCTGCCCCAATAAAGTGAACCACATGCGAGGGAATCAGTTCAGACTTGGCTGGGTTGACCAGGAGGTCCAAGCCTCTACAGGTCTGCAGGGCCAGATCCCTGGACCATTCCACAGCCTCCATGGATGGATGGACTGGCTATCAGCCAGTCCTCCAGGTAGGGGTAAACCTTGTGCTGCAGCAAGGCTTCCACCACTGCCATGCACTTGGTGAAGACCCTGACAGCCGATAAGAGTCTGAAGGGCATGACCTGGAATTGATAGAGAACCCCTTCTGCATGGAACCAGAGGTATTGCCAGTGGGACAAATGGACTGGGATGTGGAAGAATGTGTCCTGAAGGTCCAGGGAGCAGAACCACATGCCCTGCTCCCAGGATGGTGTAAATTATAATCTGGCTCAGAGTGACAATTCGGAACTTTGCTTCCACATGAAATGATTGAGATCATGCAGATCCAGTATGGGGTGCCAGTCTTCTGTTTGTTTCAGGACCCGGAAGTACCTGGACACATATCCTGACTTGCCAGAGCATCTGGTACATGGGCTATAGCCCCTTTCACAAGGAGCTGAGCAATGATCTCCCTGAGGGTGGACAGCATGTCCTGCAACACCAAGGACTCCCATGGATCACAGGCTCAGTAAGGCAGGAGAGCCTTAAAATCAAGAGGCAACTCTCTGCCTAATAACTGGAGAATCCACTTGTCCACAGTAATGAGGGACCAGTGTGGCCGTAAGTGATGAATTCGACCCCCCACAGGAAGTTGGGTCAGGTACTGGACAGACAGGAGGCAAACCTGTCACTGGGCAGTTTAGGAGTAGGTACCAGTCACTGGGTCCAGAGGGGCACCCTACCCCCCACATCTTTTGGACCCCTGGCCAGAAAAGCTGGCCCTTGGGCACCAGGCCTGGTACTGCTCCTGCTGGGGCTGCTGCTGCTGCTGCCAAGGCTGCTGTGGCTGAAAGAACCAAAACTGAAAGGACTTCTTTTTTGTTTTCAGGGCTTTCAGGTCCTCCTGGGACAAAGTCACAGAGTTTTAGGGTGGCACTGGACTTCTCATTCCTTGTGAGATGACCCTTATACCCCTGGGCCAAAGAGGTCGGTGCCCAATAAAGGGACATTGGCCAACGTATGCTGAGTGTCCACTGTAAAGGTGGAGAGCCTCAGCCAGGCCCTGCCATGCACTGTGATGGCCACTGCCATGGCATGAGCACAGCAGTCGCCCATGTCTAAGGCCATCTGAAACTGGTGTTTAGCCAGCTCTTGATCCTGGTCTCTGACCAACTTTACTGGCAACTGCTTGTCAGCAGGCAAGTGAGGAAGGACATGTTCAAGCACTCCCAGCAGGGAGTGACCAAAGTTGGCCATCAGCAAGGCATAGCTCACCTGACGGAGACCGAGGGAGGAAGATGCATAGATCTTCTTGGCCCCATGATCAAGCCTCTTCAGCATCTTTTCAGGGGGCCTGTCCATGTCCCAAATATTTCTGAACTTCCAGAAAGCTGATTCTGAGATGGCACTGGGTATATAACGTTGCAGACGAAACCATGCAAGGAAACACCGTGTACAGAAAACAGCATGCGGCAACACAGTGGTGGTACATAATGCCATCCGCACGACAACACCGCACACCTGATGGATTCTTTTGTTTTTTGGGGGGGGCTCCACCCCCTGCACTCCCCCACATCGGGGGCTTCACCCCCCTACAACCCCCAGGAATAATTACAATCAACTCCGAAGGGGTGTAAACAGAGGGGCAAGTTAAAATTCCAACTGCACGACTTAGTCGTGGCTGCACAAACAAGAATCAAAATAAAACTTCCATCAAGCAGGGTTTCAAACCCTGGTCTCCCCCCCTTCACCTACTGCTCAGTCGAGTGCATTGGCCACTCCACCACGGGAGCGGCTTGATCCAGAACTCGACCAGCAGTGCTCAAATCCCTTTTCCCCACTTCTGTCTTCTGTCTGACAGCATCAGGAGTAGCGATATTTTCGTATCGCTCTAATACCCCTGTTGCCGTACTTCCTTACATACTTAAGACAGCATGGTACTTCATGCGTGGTTTTGTCCATGCTATACTGACCCGGTACAGTACAGTTACATAAGAACTTACCGTAACAGCAGATCTTCAAGAGGAGCTCTTGCAGCAGGCTATTACCATTAGAACTATGCTGCTAGGCACTAGGACCCCACGACAAACTTCGAGCTAGCAGTCCCCAGCAGGGACCGTCTCCCCAACCCCGGCTCCGCCCCGATGTCGGCCAATGGTATATCAGGGGGCGGTCCCCAGCCTCACCTCAGTTCAACCACTGCAGACTCGATGTAAGAATCGGCAGGTGGACTGGAAGGGAGCATGCCATAAAAAAAAAAAAATGCAGAACTCACCAGGGGGAAGGAGGAGGGAGGGGAAGTAACGCCTGCTGTAAGAGCTCCTCTCAAAGATCTACTGTTACGGTAAGTTCTTAGGTAACTGTACTATCTTACTTCGAGTGGGAGCTCTTTGCAGCAGACCATTACCATTAGGACTGAGTCCCAAGCAATCCCAAGAACGGGAGAAAGGTAAGTCTGGGAAGAGGATGGAAGAGCTGTAGCCCTATGGAGACACTTAAGACAGAAGCCTTGGAGGACCGCAAGGCCAAAACCTGCTCTTCTCCTAGAGGCAATGTCCAGGCTGTAGTGCTTAATAAAAGTATGCACTGAGTTCCAGGTAGCTGCTGCACAGATGTCTCCAAGGGAGACATTACATAAAGAGGCAAATGAAGTAGCCACTCACCTGGCAGAATGACCCCTAACCAGGCCTGGTAGGGGTTCGCTGTACTTGTTGTAACAGAAAACAATACAGTTTACCAGCCATTTTAAAAGTGTCTGCTTAGACACAGAGGCGCCTTTACAGTGCAGCACAAAGGCCACAAACAATTGCTCTGTTTTACAGTGCAGAGTGGTGCAGTTAAAGTAGTAGCGTAACACCCTGTTGACGTCCAAAATATGCAGGGTTGCTTCCCCTCTGTTTGAGTGATCGGGATAGTATACAGGAAGGTTGATGTCCTGGTTCAACAGCAGCCTGTGATGACGGCGACTGTGGTTGAGCACTTTCAAAAAGGGCGACTCAATCATGGCGCCTGTGCATAGGGCTACCTGGCGGGGGGGGGTGATGGCAAATATAGCGACAGAATGGCGCTTTGTATATGTCTTGGGGGGTGGGGTGAGGAGGACCACACCGTGTGGCGGGTGGAAGGGAAGGAGTGTTTGTGGGGTGTGAATCGGTGGTGGGCTGCCGAGCTGGCTGTGTGGCGTGGTGGGTTGGTGGCAGGCTGGGGTTGAGAGGGTGCTGGGTTCGGGGTTTGGGTTCGCTCGTTTCTTGTGACAGGTCAGGGGTTTCTTTTTTTTTCAGTTTTGCCCACCCGACATGCACCTCCTGGGTGAGAATCCTTTAGTAGAGAGTCGGGGCACAGACAGAAAACCAAACTGTTAGTGCCCTTTTTGCTGTCGCTGTGAGTGTACATTGCCAAAATTTATTTTCGGCAATGTACACTCTTCAAATGGTGATCGCTATTCCGTGATCGCCATTATGACATGGAATTGGTTCAATGTAAGCTTGGGACACCACCTTCAGTAAAAACCTAGGATTCATTCTCAAGGACACACTGTCCTTATGTAAAATTAAATATGGCTCCTTACACATCAGGTCCTGCAGCTCGGAAGCTCTCCAGGATGAAGTAACTACAACTAAAAACAATGCTTTCCAAGAGAGGAAGCGAAGCTTGCATTCTGTGGTGGGCTCAAACAGGGGAAGAGTCAACTTTTCCAGCATAAAAAAGAGATCCCAGGGTGGAACTGGATCTCTAATGAGAGACTTGATATGCAATATGCCCCACAGAAACGTACGGGACACGTCCAGTTGCACGAGGGTTTTCCCTTCCACAGGTACGTGATAAGCAGAGAATGCAGAAAGATACACCTTTATGGAAGAGTAGCTCAGGCTTTGATTCAACAAGGAGAGGAGGAACTCTAAGATCGAGTTCATTTGACAGACAAGCGGGTCCAGGTGAGGGTGTGAAGCCCATAAGCGAAACACTTTCCACTTCATGGCATAAGTGGATCTAGTTGAGGTCTTTCTCACTGCCAAGAGAATGTCCACCACCTCCTGGAAGACCCCATACCTAGTTCTGGCTAAGTCTGCAGGAGCCAGGCATGAAGATGCAGGGATCTGAGGTCCAGATGGACCAGCATCCCCTGATCCTGAAACAGCAAGTGCGAGCTCAGCAGCAGCTGTACTGAAGGCTCCACTGCCAGCTGTTGAAGTAGTAGGAACCAAATCTTCCAAGGACAAAAAGGAGCGATGGGGATCATCTCCACTCCTTCTGTCTGAAGCTTCAGCAGAACCCTCTGAAGAATGAGAAAGGGAGGCAAGGCATACAGAAACCTCCCTGTCCAACAGAGGTACAAAGCGTATCATCAGAAAACACGAGGCGTGGGCTCTAGTAAGCAGAAACTGGGCAGTTTGGCATTGAGCGGAGGTGCAAAGAGGTCCAACTCTGGGCAGACCCACTTGTCAAAAAGCGGATCCTGCTACCAACTGGAGAAGCTCACACTCGTGAGCTTAGGTCCGAGACTGGCTTATGCTGTCGGACAAGACGTTTTGGATGCCTGGAACATCAACAGCAGTGAGGTCTAAACGATGTTCCAGTGCCCAATACCAGACCCTCACTGCCACCCTGCAAAGGAGGTACAAGTGTGTGCCCCCTTGCTTGTTGATGTAAAACACCACTGATGTGTTGTCTGTCTGGATAAGAAACGGGCCGGGTGACAGGTCTGTCTGAAACACCCTAAAGGCATTCAGGACCACTTGCATCTCTAGAAACATAGAAACATAGAATTTGACAGCAGATAAGGACTGCTTGGCCCACCCAGTCTGCCAATTTCCCTACCTAATGGATAAGCTGCAGATCCTAGTTAACCAGCAGCCTACTTCTTCCTACCCCCAACCCCTAGAATTGCCTTATGACTGTCCCATGCATGCTTGAATTCCACCACTGTTTTTGACTCCACAGCCTCTTCGGAAGGCCGTTCCATGCATCCACAACCCTCTCTGTGAAAAAATACTTCCTTAAATTACCTCTGAGCCGCCCCCCATCTTCAAATTGTGCCCCCTTGTTCTTGCACACCTCTTTTTTTGAAAGATGCTACCCTCTTGGACTTTGTTGATTCCCTTGAGGTACTTGAAAGTTTCTATCATGTCTCCCCTCTCCCTCCTTTCCTCGAGGCTATACATATTAAGCTCCTTAAGTCTCTCTTCATATGTCTTCCGGTGCAGACCCTGCACCATTTTAGTTGCCCTCCTCTGGACATCTTCCATCTCGTCTATGTCTTTGCGGAGATTGGATCTCCAGAACTGCACGCAGTACTCCAGATGGGGTCGCACCAGCTGTCTGTACAGAGGGATAATAACTTCCTGTTTTCTACTGGTAATGCCTCTCCCATGCATCCCAGTATCCCCAGCCCTCCATGCTGCCCTCTCACACTGCCTGCCCACCTTTAGGTCATCTGATATGACTACCCCCAGGTCCCTTTCCATTTTTGTTGTTGTTAGTATCTCAACCCCCATTGTGTACTCTTCCCCTGGGTTTTTGTTTCCGAGGTGCATTACCTTGCACTTCTTAGCACTGAATCTAAGCTGCCATACATTTGACCATTCTTCTAATCTTGCCAAGTCCCTTCTCATCCTTTCCACCCCACCTTGTGCATCAACTCTGTTGCAGATCTTTGTGTCATCTGCAAAGAGACATACTTTTCCTTCCAGTCCCTCTGCAATGTCGCTTATAAAGACATTGAAGAGGACCGGTCCTAATACTGAACCCTGCGGTACCCCACTAGTAACCCGCCTTTCTTCAGAGTGGACTCCATTTACTATTACTCTCTGTGTCCTATTCTCCAGCCAATTCTTTACCCAGAATATTGATATGGAGTAGTTACTCATCTGGAGACCATATCCCCTGGGTCTGTTTGTATCCCAGATTAGCAACCTAGCCGAGACTGCAGGCATCCATAATGAGAATCCATTTCGTCGGCTGCTGGAAAGGTACCCCCCCCCCCGTACCAGGTTGGGGGGGGTCTAGCCACTAGGAAAGGGTCCTTCTGACTAGGTCGAAGACCCTGAAAGGTTGGTCTAGGTTGTCTGACCTTTGGTCCCACTGCACCCTAAGCATCCATTGTTGGACTCTGTGGCAATGGCTGCCACCATATGCCCCAGAAGTCTGAGGAAAGTCTGGGCAGGGACCTGAGTATTAGTCATGTCTACCGCTCTGGCTATGCTCCTTAGACGATACCCCCTTTCCTGAGGGAGGAAGGCCATGCACTGAACGGTATCTAGGACCGCTCCAATAAAGAGGAGTCATTGGCTGGGCTCTAGGGATGGCTTTGAGAGATTCAGGGTGATCCCCAGCTCTTGGAGGACAGTAAAAGTGTCTCTGAGAATGTAAAGAAGTAGTGCTCTGGATGGAGCTGCCAGGAGCTAGTCATCTAGGTAGGGAAAGATGTAATGGTCCTGGCGTCTGAGAGTCAAAGCTGCCACCACTAGATACTTGGTGAAGACTCGAGGAGCGGAGGAGAGGGTGAATGGTAAGGCTTGAAACTGGTAATGTCTCCCCTGGAAACAGAATGTTAGGAACGTCCGATGGGGGGGAAAAGACCCTTATGTGCAGATAGGTGTCCTTCATATCCAGGGAACAGAGTCAGTCCCCTTGATGCAAGAGGGGAATGAGGCCTGGCAGGGTAACCATCCTGAACCTTTTGTACTTTATAAAGAGATTTTGTGGGCCTAAGGTCTCCTGTCTCTTTTAGGACCAGAAAAAAATGAGAATAGAAGCCCCACCCCTGTTGTTGCAGGGGGACTGGCTCTATCACCCGCGTCTGCAACAAGGCTTGAATCTCTCCTTCGATCAAGGGAATGTGTGAAGGAGGATAATGGGAGAACCCTAGTGGCATGTCTGGAGAGATCTGAGTGAACTCAAGAGTATGCCCTCTCTTTACAAGGTCCAAGACCCAGTTGTCCGATGCGATGCTGCTCCAACCCTTTGCATAAAAGGAGAAGCAACCCCTACTGCCTCCCCCATTGCCTCCACTGGAGGACAGGGGTGGTAGAGAGTCATTGGGTAGACCCGGGGATGAGCAGTGAGGGTTGGGAGGACTTAGGGGCTCTAGAGGCAGAGGTCTGGGCTGGTGCCTTTCTCTTAAAGCTGCCCCTCTGCTGAAACTGGCTGCGGGTATTTTGCTCTAAGGTCTTACGAAATGGCTGCCTGCAAAAGGGCTTCTGGTCCCCCTTATACATCTTCCGGACGGACCAGATTGACATCCCAGAGTCTTGGAGACATGAGATGAGTTTCTCTGTCTCCTCCCCTAAGTGAACGGAATCCTGGAATGGAAGGTCCAGAATCCTGGACCGTGGATCCTGGGAGAATCCTGATACTCCAAGGCAGGCATGGCACCTAAGGCAAACGCTGGATGCCGCTGCCCTAGAGGCCATATCTGTAGTGTCATACAAGGTCCTCAGAATAGCAGTGCCTATGTTCAAACTCGACTTTAAGATGACAAAGAGCTCAAACATTTGCGCCGAGTTTAGCAAGGCCTGAGCGACCTCCAATCACTTCTCCCATAATGCTTTCTGGTACTGCACCATATGCGTAAGGAAATTCCGGGACCAAATAGAGCAGATGGAGGCAGAATAGCCTTTCTTGTCCACCTGATCTAAATATCTGGACTCTGCATCAGGAGGCTGAGAACTAAGGTGTTTCGGCTGCTTGGACTTGTCATGGGCAGCCGTGATCAACATGACATGGAGTCTACCTGAGGGTGTTCTGCCAGAAAGGGCTCATCCCTCGGCACCTTGTACAGCCTGTCTGATTTCTTCAAGACCGCTGGAGTAGTGGAAAGATGCTTCCAAGTGATCTGCATAAGATCCTGGAAAGTATCCACAAGAGGAGGGACGACCAAGGGTTTAAGGACATGCTGGGTCATAGCACGTTGTCAGCTTCCCCAGCAAGACGTTCTGGGTTTAGAAACTGGCTACTTGAGAGACCCGCATGCTTTTTTCAATGCAAAAGGTGCATGATTTGTAAATCTGCTATAACAGGTGGTACTTTCAACCATCCCCTTTTGAGTAACTCGACTGAGGAATTAAGGCAATGCATGACATGTGATACCACCTTTGCAGTTTATGCTGTGTGGTGCTCCTGTAAAAAATTGTACATTGGGTGCACAGTTAGACTGTTAAAATTACGTATACAGGAGCATACCAGATCAATAACTAACAATCAAAGCCGGCCTGATGGCGTTGAATGCCACACCTCACGCTACACCGGTGACCCGGTTTCGAATATGGTCTTGGGTTGCTGGGGGTCGGCAGGGGAAAGAGAGGATGAAGCGTTCCTAGACAGCTCTCCTCTCCTCTCCCGGGGGAGGGCTATGGGGTTGTCTGGCATCCTGGAGATTGGGGGATTATAGGACGGTCAACTAACATGAGGGGCAAGTGCAGAAGATGCCGGCAGGGTTGCCGTGCACCATGGCGTCTTAGCACGTCACACTTGGGGGGCGGAAGCACTCACGGGACAAAAATACAGGTTACTCACCTGTAACAGGAGTTCTAGGAGTGGTATGTGTTGTTCATCCACACTTATTGGCAGGTTCCTTGCCGCTTTAAATGTTGCCGGAAGGTCTTCAAGCTGGTTCCTCCCACCCACCCAGATGGTACAACCCTAAGCTCTGCCCCATGATGCCAGATCTAGCCCACTGGAAGCCAGGTTGTGCGCTGAAGCCGAGGCGGTCGGGTGGGTTGTGTGGATGAACAACATATACCACTCCTAGAACTCCTGTTACAGGTGAGTAATCTGTATTTCTAGGGACGTGGATATGTTGTTCAATCCACACTTTTTGGCAGACTCCTAGCAGTTCTCCAGGAGGAGAGAGGCAAGGTGCACACCCCCTACTTAGGGAATAAGGACTGGAGAACCGAGGTCCCAAAATCAGCATCCCGGCGTGACTCTAGGTCAATGTGGTAATGGGAAATGAAGGTGTGTGCTGCCTTCCAGGTAGCAGCCCTGCAGATTTCCTGGACAGGGACGTCCCCAGAAGCAGCCACCGAAGCAGCGGTATGGTGGGTAGAATGAGCTCTTAACTCTTTGGGAGGCTTCATGCCCGCCAACCTATAGCAGAGATCTATGCAGAAGGTGCCCCACCTGCCTATCGTCCGCTTGGCTGCAGGTCTACCAGGTACCACTTCAGCGTTGGTGACAAACAGCTGGCGAACCTCTCCCCGAACTTCAGTCGTCCACTCCTTATAATAAGAGAGTGCTCTTCTAGGGTCTACGGTATGGAGCCTATATTCGGCCTCCAAGGTGTGACTGGGGTAGAACACCAGCAGAGTCAACACCTGGTTAAGGTGAAACTCTGACACCTCCTTCGGAAGGAATTTCGGGTGGGGGCGCAGGACAACCTTGTCCCTGTGGGAGACCAGATAAGGAGACTCAATGGAAAGCGGTGCCTGGAGCTCTCCCATCCTTCTGGCTGACGTGATAGCCACCAAGAAGGCAGTCTTCCATGACAGGTGAGAGATGTCACACCTGTGCATCGGTTCAAATGGATTGCCCATGAGCTTAGCCAATACCAGCAGTAGATCCCACGGAGGTGGAGGTTCTCACACCGGAGGGGATATGTGATCAAGGCCTTTGAAAAAGTGCCCGATCACCTTCTCCTGTGCCACCGACTACTTGCCGGCCCACGCCCGGTAACAAGAGATTGCTGCCAGGTGCACCTTAAGGGTCGACGACCGAAGCCCTAGCTAAGAAAGGGACCACAGGTAGTCCAGAATGCTAGCCAAGGAACAGAAAGAAGGGTCTAACCCTTTGTCCTGACACCAAATGGAGAATCTCTTCCATTTGAAGGCATAGCATTTTCTGGTCAACTCGTTACAGGACACCTCAACTACGCTGAGGACCTCATGAGAAAGACCCAAGTCCTGGAACTCTAGCCACTCAGGAACCAGGCCGTCAGGTGCAGGGATTGAAGGTCCAGGTGGAGAACCTTCCCCTTGTTGACTGAGAGCAGGTCCAGGCAGGCTAGAAGTTGCCTCGGGAGCCTGGAGCTGAGGCTGAGGAGATCTGGTTACCAGTACTGGCGGGGCCAGTCTGGGGCTACCAGAATCACCTGCACCTTGTCCCTCTTCGCCTTGAGAAGCACCTTGTGGATCAAGAGAAATGGAGGGAAGGAGTAGAAGAGGCCCGGGGTCCACGGCCTTGAGAAGGCATCCCCCTGCAGCGAGCCCTGCTGAGGGGGGCGGGCATGAAACAGCCTCAGCTTCGCATTCTCCCTAGAGGCGAACAGGTCCACCTGAGGGGTGCCCCAATGGGAGAACAGCTCTAGTACTACCTCCGGCAGTCGAGACCATTCGTGAGATGCAGCTAGGAGATCCGCCTCCAGGCTGATCACGAGAGACCAAGTGTGGAGAGCCTCCTTGCACAGGGGCAAGAGTGCGTCCCGCCCTGTTGGTTGAGGTAGTACATGGTCGTGGTGTTGTCCATCTGGACCTGTACCACTTGACCCCGTACAAACGGAGAGAAGGCGGTGAGGGCTAGTCAGACCGCTCAGAGCTCCAGCAGGTTGATGTGGCATCGAGACTCCTGAGGGGACCAGAGGCCATGGGCTCTGAGCTCCCCTAGATGGGCACCCCAACCCATCTGAGAGGTGTCGGTCGTCATAGTGACCATCGGCTCGGGGCGGACAAACAGGATACCCTCCTGCAGATGAGCTGGAATGAGCCACCACTGTAGGCTGTTCCATCTCCTGGGTCACCATCACTGGCCGGTCCAGAGGACCGGAGTGCTGTGACCACTGGCGGGCCAGCCCCCACTGCAGGGGATGCATATGCCAGCAGGCCCAATGGACCATGCTGGTGCAGGCTGCCATGAGGCCCAGAAGGCACAGGAAGTTCCGGGCAGGGCGAACTGCCCAACCAGAAATGATTGGGCAGAGGAGAAAAGAACCTCGGCCCTGTCCGCGAGGAGCTGGGCTCTGGCTCGAAGAGAGTCGAGTTCTGCCGCAATGAACTGAATCACATGTGATGGCAGGAGTTCAGACTTGGCCTCATTGATGAGGAGGCCAATCTGAGAGCAGATCTGGAGGGCCAGATCCCTGGACTGCTCCACCTCCACCTGGAGGGGGCTGTAATCAGCCAGTCATCCAGGTAAGGGTACACCCGGACCCCTTGGCGCTGCAGGAATGCTGTCACCACTGCCATGCATTTGATGAAGACCCTGGGAGCTGGAGAGAGGCTGAAGGGCATGGCCCGGAACTCATAAAGGCATCCCTCTGCTCTGAAGCGGAAGACTCACTGATGAGACAGACGGATTGGGACGTGAAAAAATGCATCCTGAAGGTCTAGGGAACAGAACCACACACCTAGCTCCAAGGATGGAATGATCTGAGCCAGAGTGACCATCCTGAAGGTGCGAGACCTTAGGAATTTGTTCAGGTCGTGTAGGTCGAGAAAGAGGCGCCAGCTCCCCGTCCATTTTGGGACCAGGAAGTACCTGGACACAAACCCTGGGTCTGGTGGGGGGTCCGCCACCTCACTGATCACCTCATAGAAACATAGAAACATAGAAGTTGACGGCAGATAAGGACCGCAAGGCCCATCCAGTCTGTCCATTTCTTTTTCTACCTTATAAATGTGCCATCGGCCTTTGCTCTGTCAGTGGCCTATCTATTCATAGTCATTTGTATTGCTCCCTTATGCCTATCCCATGCCTGTTTGAAGCCCTGCACTGTATTCATAGCCACCACTTCTTGTGCTAAGCCATTCCATGCATCCACCACCCTTTCTGTGAAAAGAATTTCCTCACATTCCCCTTAATATGGCCTCTAATTTCATGCTGTGTCCTCTTGTCCTGCTATTTTTCTTATATTTAAACATGTTAGACTCTTTCACCTTGTTAATGCCCTTAAGGTGTTTGAATGCCTCGATCATATCACCTCTCTCCTCCTTTGCTCAAGGGTATACATATTGAGCTCTGTTAATCTGTCCTCATATGTCTTCTGATGCAGTCCCTGCACCATTTTGGTTGCCCTTCTCTGGACTGCCTCAATTTGGTTAATGTCCTTGTGAAGGTGTGGCCTTCAGTACTGCACACAGTACTCCAGATGGGGCCTAACCAGTGTCTTGTAAAGAGGGATTATTACCTCCCTCTTACGACTTGTGATACCCCTACTAATACACCCTAACACCCCCTAGCCTTACCTACTGCTTTAGAGGTCTGCTTGGATGATTTCAGGTCATCAGTGATGATGATGCCCAAGTCTCTTTCTTCCTTTGTGCCTGCTAGCAACTCCCCTCCCAGCCTATAGGTGGCTTCAGGGTTTCCCTTCCCTATGGGCATGATTTTGCACTTCTTTGCATTAAATCCCAGTTGCCACTCTTCTGACCATTTTGCTAGTTTATCCAGATCTCTTCTCATTCTGCCCACCCCATCTGGATCATCTACTCTGTTGCAGATCTTGGTGTCATCTGCAAACAGACAAGCCTTACCCTCTAGTCCATCTGCAAGGTCACTAATGAAGATGTTGAAGAGGACTGGCCCCAGGACTGATCCCTGAGGTACCCCACTTGTGACCTGCATCACTTCTGACTGTATACCATTTACCACCACTCTCTGTTTTCTGCCCGTCAACCAGTTTGCCACCCAGTTGACCAACTTTTGACCCACCCCGAGCCTACCCAGCTTATTCATCAATCTTCTATGTGAACAGTGTCAAAAGCTTTGCTGAAGTCAAGGTAGGCAACATCAACTGCTCCCCCTTGGTCCACCACTCTGGTTACTCAGTCAAAGAAATCTATGAGACTAGTTTGACTTGACAGGACCTTCCTTTTGTAAACCCATGCTGTCTTGGATCCTGTGCCCCTATGGATTCCAGGTGTTGCACTATCCTTTCCTTAAGGAGTGCCTCCATAATCTTGCCCACTTCTGAGGTAAGACTGACTGGTCTGCAGTTCCCCGCCTCCTCACTGCTACCACTCTTGTGGAGCGGTATCACATGAGCCCTTCTCCAGCCTTCTAGGACCTCTCCTGTGCTCAGAGACTCACTAAACAGTTCTGCTAATGGCTCTGCTTGTTCCACCTTTAGGTCCTTAAGTACCCTGGGATGTAAGCCATCAGGTCCCATTGCCTTATCCACCCTGAGCTTAGCAAGCTCTTGTAGGACCCTTTCTTTTGTGAAGGGAGTAGTGCTTACCTCCCTCCCCCCTGTGTCCATGATGCTGAGCTGTGGGCCCTGCCTACCTTCTCTTCAGTAAATACTGAGCAAAAGTATCTATTTAGGATAGATGCCTTTACAGGGTCCTCCTCCTCCTCACATGCTCCCTTTTCTCCATTAAGCTTAGCAATACCCTCTCTGGACTTTCTCCTTTCCCTAATGTATCTATAGAAAGTCTTGTCACCTTCTTTTACTGCTCGTGCTAGTGTTTCCTCAGTTTGGGACTTTGCCTGCCTTACTGCCTTCCCTGCTTCCCTTAGGGCAGTTTGGTATGCCTCCCATCTTCATCCCTCTGTGTTCTCTTATATTTCCTGAAGGCCAGCCTTTTGGCTCTGACCTTTCTGCTACTGTATTTGAGAACCAAAGTGGTTTCCTTCTTCTTTCACTTCCTTTTCTGTCTAACACAATGGGATGTTGCTTCAGTATTGCATCCTTAATGCTTGCCCACTTTGCCTGTACCCCCCTCACCTGTGTTTCTTTTTGCCAGGGCTAGCTTAACTCTGTTGGCCATCTTATCAAAGTCAGCTCCTCTGAAGTTCCATATTTTTGCCTTGGAATGGGATGATTTAGATGTAGTAGCCAAATTGAACCATACCATGTGATGGTCACTGGCCCCCAAGTGACCTTCTACCTGGAGATCTGTGATCCCTTCCTTCTGGAGGAGCACGACAGTGTCAGCTCGATGAGCCAACAGAGAGGCTGCGTAACCCATAGCCCCCCATGGGGCGACGGCTCGATAGGGGGGAACTGCTTGAATTCCAGAGGCAGACCCCTGCCTACCACTTCCAACACCCAGCGGTCCGTGGTGATAGCGGACTAGCTGGAAAGGAAGTGTCAGAGCCGTCCCCCCACAGGGGGAACCCGGGGAGGAGTGATGAGGTTGGGGGTGACACCCCTCAACCCATCACTGGGCAGGCTTGGAGGAAGGGAGAGCTGAGGAGCCACCTGGGCCTTTTCCTCCAGGCTTCCTGCTGGAGGAAGCGGCAGGCTTGGCTCTGGGGCACCAAGCATGAGTCTGCTGACCCTGATGCTGGTGGTGCTGTGCTGAACGTGCTGCAGGGGCTGAAGGACAAAAGGGCTTACGCTGCTGCTGGCAGTCTTTGTCCTTCTGGGCAGACGTGACTGAGTCCAAGGTGGCACTGGACTTCTCGATCCATTGGAGATGACCCTCCACCGTGGGCCCGAACAAGTCGGTACCCAGGAAGGGAACGTCTGCCAGCTTGTGCTGGGTATCAGCCGTGAAGGTGGAGTTCCGCAGCCAAGCTCTGCTGTGCATGGCCACTGCAGCCGCTACTGACCGGGCACACAAATCAGCAATGTCCAACGAAGTTTGGAACTGCTGTTTAGCTACCGGCCATCCCTGATCCCACACCTGCTTGACCGTCGTCTGAAGGTCAGCCGGGAGATGAGGAACCACCTCATCCAGGGAGCCCAAAAGGGCGTGTGAAAAGTGTGCCATCAGAACAGCCGAGCTAACCTGGCGAAGGCCTAGGGAGGAAGCAGTGTATACCTTCCGCCTGAGTAATCCAACTTTTGGATTCCTTGTCGGGCAGTTTATCCACATCCCGGGCGTTCCCAGAACGGCGGAAAACGATATCGGTCACTAACCCTTCCGCAGAGGGGTGCTCCGAGAAACCGGAGAGTGAACCGGTAGGGACCACATACATTCGAGCCATCCTGGCCGAAGGTGCGGGACAAGATGCTGGCCACTACTACAACTCCAGGGCCGGGCCAACAATGGCTTCGGCCACTGGAAAGGTCTCCGTAGGGGAATCCCCTCAGTTCAGTATCTCCGTAAGGGGATACTCGGCCCGTTTCTGAACTGGTTCAAGCTGCATCCCAGTAGACTCTGACATGAGTCAAAGCATTCCCAAAAACGAGGATGGGCTCTAGTCCACTGACTGACCCCCTGCAGATTCCAGGTCAACCGGCCTGGAGAACAGGGAGGAGTCATCGTCAGACTCTGAGGAGTCTGCGAACAGCTGTTGAGCGCCTGAGCCACCCTCCATCTGCCAAGGTCGATCAGGAGTGAGGGTGACCGACAACCTATGGGGCAAGCCCTGACCCGACCAAGAATCCTTGTCGTGACCCCAATCTTAGACTGTGGAGGCGGAGGTTCCACCACAATGGGTAGAGCAACTGGTGCCGATGGCGGCTCCTCGACTACTATGAGGGGTTGTTTCGGTCACTCCGGTGACAGTCACTTAATGGCCAGAGAAGGCAACACAGTCGGCTTGTTATCGGTCAGTAAGAGTTGCTGCCACATCAAGTCCTCATAGCGCCGGAGCCTATCCTCTGAAGAGGATGAAAAGGATGAGTTGCGGCACCGCTTTCCATGGTGCCAAGACCGAGACCGCCGACGTCGGCGGGACCGGCTGGACCTGGAAGAGGACTGAGACCTTCAGGGATTCCGAGGGTGGGTCAGAGGGGGAAACCCTCCCTTCCTTTGGTACAGGGACCTTATCCGGGGACTCCAGCACAGGAGGCACACGCAAGTCCTTGGTAATCACCGGGGGAACCAGTGAAGTGGGGTTGTTGGCATCACCAGTTGACAAACCGTCTGATGGGTCAAGAAAAATCTCAGCCACGTCGATGGTTGTCTCGGCCTGCTGACCTGATGGGGACACCGTGAAGCCAGCAGCCTTAGCTGCAACCTTGCCCGAAGTCGGAAGCTGAAGATCCGGTGAAGGGGATCTCTCCCGCTCCCACAAACGTCGACGGTGGGACTTACCTTTTGAGTCCTTCTTCTTGGACCGACTGGAATGTCCCGATGGTCCTTCTCCCTCGGTGGAGAGAGACTGACGAAGCTCCTTAAAGGAAGTTGTATAGGAAGAGCCCAAGGAGAGTGGGATAAATGCCGCGGCCGAGAAGGAAGAAGAAACAGCCTGGGCCGCCTCCTCCTCGAGGGTGATCATCTGCTCCAACTGTTCCGCAGAGCCCACTGCCGTGGACACGCCCAACGAGCCTCCTTCGACTTGACCGGCGGATACCGTTTTTCAGGGCGCCCAAGAAGAAGTCGAGCAGCGTGGTCCTCCAAGAAGGAAGCCGAGAAGGAGCTGCACAATTCCCAAGCCCCAGGCAGTAGACACACGTGGAGTGCGAATCAGTCCGGGACATCTTCTGCCCACAGGGGCACCGATGAAAGCCGGGAGTTGATTTTTCCATCGCAGCCACGAGGGAAGACGAAGACTGGAGTCTTGTAAACTTTAGAATTAGTTTCGGATAACCGAAGAGTGTGGATCCAGGCCTAAAACTCAGAGCGCTAAGAAGGGAACCTGAGCTTCCAAGCGGTAAGGAAGATCTGGCATCATGGGGCGGAGCTGAGAGTTTTACCACCTGGGTGGGTGGGAGGAGCCAGCTTGAAGACCTTCTGGCAACATCTAAAGCGGAAAGGAACCTGCCAATAAGTGTGGACTGAACAACATATCCACGTCCCTACAAAGCGGAAACACTCTCTGTGGACTTACGGGATGATGAGGGATCCAGTGGCAAGGCTCACATCCCAAGGTCAGCTCAGGGCACCGGTGATCTCCCCAGGCGCCAACCCAATGTCCAGGTAGGGCCCTGAGTCTGCAAGGTTGCCATGGGTGGGGGAGCCCTCCCTCAGGGGTAACATGGTTGCTGGGGGACAGACCTGGCTGGACTCAGGTAGGGAGAATACCGGCAAGCGAGAGTTTAGGCAGGGAGTGACAGGCATTAGCAGAGTGAGCTCCTCGGAAGGATGCCCAGGACCACAGAGTGAGAAACAGAATTGAAAAGAAAAAAATAAATAACTAACAATCGAATTAACACTCCTGTAGGTTTTCACTTTTCTACTCATCATAATTGCAGCACTGATTCCTTCTGTTTTATGGGCATCGATAATGTTCAACTGAGAGCTAAAGGAAGTAACAGAGACAGTGAACTTTTGAAACATGAAAGTTACTGGATTTTCACACCAATTGGTTTCAACAACATTAGGGACATCAAACCTTACTTATTAGATTAAAAAATTCTGGTTTTGGTGTTTGCTGTAACATTGTTTGAAAGATTGGTATTATGCTAATATTAGCTTCAAAAGTATTTTTAAGGTTTGGTGGTTTACCCAGATATAAAATACACATCATTGGAGGACAGTATCCATACTTTATATGTTGAAACCCCTACCACCCTTAGGTGGTGTGAATACCTTAGGATGGTTCCACCATATTTTTTAGCACTGGCTAAGATCTGAGACTTAGCATTAATTGTGACCCCCTTTTCATGGTTGGAATGTCTTTTGATGGTATATACCAGCTTTTTGAGCTATTATTTGAAATGGTAAAACTGATCATATTTTCTATTATGCTAACTGAAGAGCTCATATTGTGTCATTAACAATTTACAAAGCTTTTCTATGTCCCAGTCCGTACTCTTTTGGAAAGGAAAAAATACGAAAGTAAAAGAAATTAAAGAACCAGATGTGCTGAAGACTGTTTCTAGAGATAGTTTTTATGATTTAAGCCTATTCAACCTTATAGAGGGTGAAAATGACCCTTGACAGCTTCACCAGTCTCTTAAACCAATATTGGAATAAAGTAAAAAATGTTGACTTCTTCATTCTTGAGTATGGTTCTTAAAGAAACACCCATGGATTTCTGCAGTAGTATCTACTTATATGCTAAAATAGAGCAAATGGTCAACTAAAATGAATTCTTGTTCTGGTGATTGTTTTCAACAGTCTTTAGCTTATGATTTTTAGAACTAAATGAGATACCAACATTGGTTTGTATATAACTATCTCTCTGTTTGCCAAGCCTAAATATTTTTTGTTACATCAAGTACTGGAATAAGTTTGTCTTTCCCTATGTTTTTCAGAGCACCAATTGTCTTTCCTCCCCCTCCAAAGTGAGTTTACCAGGCTGATCGCAATATTTTGGCAGATCATTAAGTACTTCCTTCAAGCTCAGGAGACGATTTTAATTGGGGAGATATATCAGGGGATTTATTTATTTTTTAACTCTATTTCTTCACCTACCTGCAACGGCCTCTCTCAGGTGAGGAGTCCCGACTTGGTGCGTTGCTGCCTGCCTGAAGCCCTCTGACGTGTTCTCTCCAGTCTCAGCTTGCCCCTCCAGCCTCTCCGACCACTCAACCCCCCTGGCTCTGAGCCCCCTGGGGTGGTGCCACCTTCTCCTCTGGTGCTCCATCTAGAATCTAGTGGAGTGGCCATCAAGGAGGAGGCAGACTGGATACACATGCCAGCAGAGCCCAGCACTGGGCATGGGGCCCAGCCAATGCTCCCACTGTCGCCTACCACCGTGGAAGGGTTTTTTCGTGCTTTTTAATTTTTTGTTCCCCTAGGACATGGAGTGTAATGGCTCCAGTGTAGCTGTCTTCCACATCTCTGCTGCAGGAGCCTGCCAATGTCCTTCCCTCTCCTAAGTCCTATACACTTGCGTTGCTACTGGTCTCCACCAGAGGCCTCTGCAGTGCCAGGAAATCCCTGGATCACTGCCCCGGAAGAGGACAGCAGTCCATCAGACGCTCGATCCCCCCCCTCCCCTCCCCCCGATGACCTGAGTCTGTTCCCGAACCTGGGTCGCCGGCATGGTGCGAGGTGTGGCATCCAGCGACTCAACCCTCAGTGCCACCGGGCCGGCGCTCACGGGATTTATTAATATCTGTTACATCTGCTATGTCTCCATTTACATAGCTGTTGCACTTTTTTGTTAAGGAAAGGCTATCCAAATTGTAACTTAGTAGAACAAACTTTGGATTAGCTTGATTTACTGAATTATTATTATTGAAGTTTACCGCAGGAATAACTCCATTGAGCAAGCTCATTCACAAGGAGGTCCTGAGGACATGTAACAGTTAAATATATAGACAAGGCAAATTTTATACAAAAAGTCAAATTCCAAGGATAAAGTATAAGATATATATAAAAAATAGGCACAGACAAAAAATGTAGCAAATGTACAACCTGATAATAGAACATACCGACTCCATTGTAGTAAGAAGGAGTAGCAACATTCAAGGACATGGAAATGAGCACATATGAAATGAGATAAAAGAGAAAAGAGTGTGAGAAGGAGAGAGGAGAAGGACAGTCGATGGAGGTCCAGGAAAAGGGAGAACACAGTGTTCAGCTAGGAAGGCGTGACTGGGCCAGCGTGGCGAAGATGAGGCGGGGGAAAGAATTGTTGGGTATGCAGGAAGAATAGCGAGGGAAAGGGGGATATTGATCGTGAGATAGTGGTCAAAGAAGACTAGCAGCAGCAACATGTTTCATTGATATATTTAATTGATAATTCATATTGAATTGAATGCATATGAATTCCAAACATAGAAAGTACTAAAAAAATTGAAATATAGAAATTAATATAAAATATGACTTTCTTTCAATGGACATATAACTTCCTCCCTTTCAAAAATTTTCATACCAAACAGATCGAGTAACTCTGATCATTTGGAGACCGGGATTTTTTGCTTTTCTTTTTGTCTTTATTTGTATTTGTATTTTCAATTGGTTGAATATTAAGTTTGCTTACATAAAAAAAACACTTTAAAAATAGTAATAATAATAAGTTAAAAACTAAATAAAAAATTGTAATGCCTTTAGGCTATGTACATATGTTCTTTAAGAAAATATGCAAAGATTTTTTAAGACAATGTAACTTCTTGCAATTATGTATTACAATGTGTCTATGAAGTTATGATGTCTGACCATATATAAGTGTGTACTCCCCTAAATCAACTTGCCACGCCTCCTGAAGAAGAGTTTGGGGAACCCGAAGCACTGAGGCTGAGTGGTACTTCCACTTTTAGAAAGGAAACTAGGACTAGAAAGGAAAATACATGTTTATAATCTGCGAAATAAAAAATTGGGGCATTACTCTTCTCCTAAACTAAAAAACAAATACAGTTATATGCGTTTTCCTGTTATAGTGGACAGAACATGGAATGAGATAAAAACAGTAATAAGTAATAAATTTAAAGATGTGAAAGCATTCTCATCCAGTCTAAAGTTGGAGCTAAGTACAAGGTGTGAATGCTATGGTTAACTTTATTAAATTTTGTATAAGCAATTTGTATAGAATGATATGTTAAATGTTAAGTGAATGTAGTGTATTTTTCATCTTATGTTCTTTAGTTTGTTTGTGACTGTACTGTTTAAATTTGTTTGTTTTTAATTAATATTATATGGAATATGAAACTACAGGAGCATCTTGTAAATAGGACTTTGTCCTAATGATGTAACTTATGCCAACAATTCCTGTATAAAAATTAAGGTTTTTACTACTACTACTTTTATTCAGCAATAAAGCTGTTAAATATAGTTATTGTGAGTGTTTGACCATTATTTCTCTGGTTGTGTGAGTTTGTTGGATTTGTGTGTTTTTGGCTCCTTCTGCCTCAGGTACTTAGCTAGTCTCTGGCACTCAGGATCCAGATCCTCTGTCTCTTACCCACTGGAGGACTGGATATTTTTTTTGAAATTTAATTTTATTGATTTGAAAAAACAAAACAACAACAACACAGTACGAAACACATCAAAGAAGTACAAGAAAAAATTGGAATGAGCAGTACAACCAAAGAACCACCCCCTTCCCCTCAAACATATCCAAACCCCATACAAAAAACAAACACAAAACCCCAACCCCCAAACCCCAACCCACCCACAATCCCATCAACCCACCCTATCACAAATACAAGAAACAGTGTACAATGCCGAACATTCACCCCAACGAATAACTCCTTCCCCTCCCCTGGGTGCACCAACAAACACCAAACAATGTCTGGATAAAGCTACATATCACCATCATTTCCAAATCTTGACATTGGTATAAAAGCAAGACACTCCTAATAACCAGGATTGATATAGTTCTTAAACTAAAAAGCAGACATGAGGAGTCGGGTCTAGAGTTATGTTAGTTAAATCAAGTCAAACACAGGGCTTGGAATTTACTCCATCTCCGCTGAAAAAGGTCCAAGCGACATTTAATACTCGCAATCAACCTTTCAGACTGGAGATATGAAGCCAGTTCAGTCAACCAATCAGCAAATGACAAGGCCAGTTGGTCAGTCCAGTGTCTTAAAACCAATTTTTTAACAGCCATAGACACCAAAGCCATATAATATCTACGCTCAGCACTATCTATACGGGAGAAATCACCAAGAATACATATCTCAGGAGAGAAAAAGCCGGACAGACCCAGAAGAGGATCAAGATAATCCCGGACCAGAGACCACAAGGGGGCGACTTTAGGACAGTCCCAAAACATATGGATTAAGCTACCTTCCCCTTGCAAACACCTGAAGCACTTTGAATGAGAGACCCTCTTAAGCTGAAAGAGTTTAACCGGCGTATAGTAGAGATTATTAACAATGTAATATTGCGTTAACCGCAACCTATCCTGAGTATGATATCTATAAAGATCTTTCCAGATGCCAGACCAATCCAGGGAGATATCAGGTAGAAGGTGTGCCCACACACCTGAGCCTTCAACCGCATCCAGCAAGTTATAATTCAGAAGGAAGGAATATATCAGAGAGATAGAATGGGATTGGGAAGCAAAATTGATAATTCCAGAAAGAAAGGGATAAACGGCCGAATCCTTAAAGGTGGTACCAAATCTCCAACCGATCAAATGTCTCAATTGATATACTTTAAAAATATCTCTCCTAGGTATATCGAATTTCTCCAGTATGTCGCCGGAAGAGAGAAGTAGGTCCCTACTGAAGAAATGCTCAAGTCTGGCCTCTCTGATTTGTGGTAACCAATCGGGTAATCCATAAGTACCCAATTTAACACTGAGATTACGAACAACCGGTTGTCCCAAATCTGAAATACGTGAGAACACGGAAAAACTTTGAAAGCATTGCACAAGCGACTTAAACAGCCATCATCACACTGACCGACACCCAATATGTAAGTACCTTTGGGGATAAGTAAGGTAAAGCAAACCTATCTGGTTTGATCTCAGAGAGAGGCACATTCAAGTTGAAGCCAAATTGGACAGGATGAATCTGATTCAGTAGAGAACCATCTTCCTAACTTAGAAAAATGGGCGCCAATGATACAACAGGAGATTAGGTAATCTAAGACCCCCTTTCTCCCTAGGAAGCGATAATTTAGCATAGGAGCGCCTAACCCCTTTCTCTTGCCACACGAAATTAGAAAAAAGCACATGAAGCTGTTGAATATAAGAGATAGGAAGCCAAAGGTTAACCAAGTTCAGTGGATAGAAAATCCGAAGGAGAACATTCATTTTAAGAATATTTATTCTACCCCAAAGTGAAATAGGAAGAGCTGACCAGCACTGTAAATCTTGAGAAACCGAGTTTTGACTCTGTCCAAGTTTAACTTTCTCAAAAGAGAAAGATCAGTAGAAAAATAAATCCCTAAGTATTTGATAGATCTAGGGGCCCATTTCATCTCAAAAGAAGAAAATATGGACTTTTGTGTATATACATTAAGAGGAAAGATTTCAGATTTTGAAATATTCAACCTCTAATGAGAAAAGGTACGAACCTCTCAACTATATCTATCACCGCCTTCAAGGACTCAGCGGATCTACTAAATGTAAAGAATATCATCTGCGTAAGCAGAGAACCAGTTCCTTTGATGTAATCTAAGACCCTTGACCTGGGAAGAAGCCTTAAGCCTAATAAGTAGGGTTCCAGGTACAAATTAAATAATAGAGGAAAAGGGGACATCCCTGCCTGGTACGGTATATAGGCGAAAAAGGGAGAACACCCCATTACAGTAAATTTTCATGAGAAGGGCTATTATAAAACACCGAATCCTATTTAGAAAAGCAGACGGAAAACCATTCTCTCCATAACTGCCCAGAGAAAAGACCAGTCCACACGGTCGAAGGCCTTTTCAGCATCAAGGGAGACCAAAGGAGCTGGATACGAAGCAGTTGGGCATATTGAGAGACATCGACAAAGTCCTCAAATGATCACCCGCCCGATCTGCAGGGACAAAACCGACCTGCTCAGGGCTCAACAGACTAGACCAAACCCTCCTGATTCTTTCAGCAAGTATTTTAGCCAAATTTTCATATAGTAGTTTTGAAGAGAGATTGGTCTGTAATTGGCGAATCCTGTGAATCTTATCAGGTTTGGGGATTAAAACAATTGTAACCGAACAATGAGGATCCATGTCCGGAGCTACTGATAAATACTCATATAATTTAAGAAGAGTAGGTACCAAATCCTTGGCGAAGGCCTTATAAAATTAGCCGAGACCATCAGGACTTGGCAGGTTCGTCGGGAGCGATAGCACTGATCTCTCAATCTCCTCCGCCGATTGAAGCCAGCAAAATAGCCTGTTGAGCCTCTGATAAGCAAGGGATATCGATCTCCCTCAAATATTCATTTAGGTCCGAAGGGGAGTGTGATATAGGGGAATTACTATAAAGGTCCAGATAATAGTCCTTAAACATACGGTCAATTCCTCTGGGTGAAGTGACAACTATACCGGATGAAGAAATTAAAGAAGGGATAATCCTGGAACTTTCCAATGCCCGTAACCGCAAGGCCAGGATTTTACCGGATTTCTCCCCTTGATCAAAGTACTTGGCTCGAGTTTTTAATAAACAATACTCTGTTTCCTCCTTCAAAAGATCTAAGTATTCATTCTTAACTGATAGGAGCTCTTTAAGAACAGTTAAAGAAGAAGTTGAGTAATATTTAGCCTCCAAATCCCTGATTTTACCCATCAAAGATAAGGAGTTTGCCAGCCCTTTTTTTCTTTCTAAGGGAAGCCAGTTTAATAAGCTCGCCCCTAAGATAACATTTCAGGGCAGACCAAACCATATCCAACCTCGGAGTAGAATTGAGATTATCTACCAAAAAGAAGGAAATCAGGGAACTAATATCAGACACATTTTGAGGGTCCTTCAACAACTGAGTGTTCAGGCGCCAAACTGAATCTCGGGAGAAATCCGGGGCCAAGGAAAGTTTAATCCAGACAACAGCATGGTCCGATAAAATAACTGGGTCAATACCAGATAGACAGAGATTCGGAAGAAAGGAAGTACTAACTAATACCATATCCAGCCTAGATTTGGTACCATGCGACTGAGAAAGGAAGGAAAAGGCTCGAAGAGAAGGGTTGGCATGTCTCCAGGGGTCACATAGACCCAGCAACGATCTCAATTCCGAAAAGGCTCTATGAGCCGGGGAAGGAGGGCGCCTATCCTGAGGATCTCTATCTAGAATGGGTGAACAGGGAATATTCCAGTCCCCACCCAGTATAAACTGAGCAGGAAGAAAGTTAGCCAATTTGTCAGCAAGGGACATGAAAAATCCCGGGTCACCCCCAACCGGGCCATATATAGAACCCAGAACAACATTGTCCCCATTAAGAGAGCCCTTAACCAACAAAAACCTCCCCTCTGGGTCTGACACAGTCATCTCTACGGTAAATAAAACATGTTTCTTAACTAGAACCGACGCCCCTTTACTAAAACAAAATTACCCAGAAAGATAGGACTGGGAAAAGCCAGAGCGAAATAATAGTTTGGTATCACCATGGCTGAGATGAGTTTCTTGCAGAAAAATAATATCAATTTGCAGTAGTGAACAATGTTTAAACAACTGCAAGCATTTGACCGATCCTAAGTCGCGTACATTCAAGAGGCTATTTTGAGAGTATTCATAGCCATTTTAAATACAGAATACAAAATTCAAATATCCAGACACAATCAGGATTACACGAAAGAAAAAGGTGACTACCCACAAGGAAAGACTGGGAATATCATATAATACCCAGACCAACCAAACTTTGGCCCAACAGGAGAACCCCCATTTTCATCCCCAGAAACAGCACATTAAACTAAATTGGGGATTAAGCTGTTCCCACTATATATCCCAGTCCACTATTATTAATAGCAAAGTAAGCCCCTTCCAAACAGTCCCAAACAAGAGTTACAGAAAACATGTTCCTTCCATAGCACGCTCTAGTAAACCAAATGTCATATAAAATACCAGGAGAGCATTCATCAGGCCATACCCCGCCCATTAAAACCCGAGCTCCCCATAGTAAACAAGAGACCATACAAAACATGAGGAATAACAGTCATCAGTCCCAACCCCGGCCCACCCAACAAGACCAAAATCCACAAAACCCAGAACAAAACAGTCGGTAACAGGAAGACCTCCTCCTCCCCCAAGTCCAGAAACCCAACATAACCTCGAAGAGTCAAATTAGACCCCCCACCCACAAACAACCAGTACCCCAAACAAACCAAAAAATAACTATATACAACGAGTGGCCCGAGTATAATAACCCTATAAAATAATCTAAGGCCTAAAGCCCCGAACCACTCAACCCCCGTTGCGAACCTCCGACTCCCCAGCATAGAGTACAAGAACCAGCACGCGAAATGGTTCCGGCCAAAACCGATGACAGCAAACATCCACCGTCCAACCATAACACACCCCAACAAACCCAATACCAGGGAGAGGTTAGCCAACCCAACATATGGCTCGCGATTCCACATCCAGCGAGCAGGCATTCTAAGCCCGAGCCCCCCACCCGGCCCACCCATGCACCCGTAACCAATGAAATAAGCAGGCAAAAGGGAGGCGTTAAAGGAGACCAGATAGGAGGAGGGTATAAAGATATGACAAATCCTTCCTACAATAAAACCCCATCCAACTATATCTCCCTTCCCGCCCCACAAACCAAGAACAAGGCCCAAGAAATCAGGGACAAAGAAACAAAGCTAGGGCAGCTCCCAAAATAGGAGACATTAACCCATGAGATTGTTAGCACAGGAGGCAGGCATAAACGTAATCTCAGAGAAAAACAAATCTGTATCTTGAGGCTCAGCACCACCTGTGACCATCATTCCCACAGCTCTGCCACAAAACATACCTACTGAGAAGGACAGAGTACAACCTTTAGGCAAATCCAGAGCCAAGTCTAAAAATAAAGGACAGCCAAGCGGCGCTCATCCAGCCCCAGTATAGCCAAACGACCCCCCAGTGTCTACCTCAGAAAAAAAGCATTTAAAAATTATCAACTTACCCACTATCCATGCAATCCACAAAAGAAAATCCGAGGATTCAAAGGAATCAATAAGGCACTGAAACCCTAGAAAACATCAACTCAGAACCGCTGTTTCCAGAGGGACCGGTAAGATAGAGGAACCAAACCGGTCCGGCCATCAGGAAGTTTCCCCCGGAAACAGTGATCCAACAAGAAAAGGTTCCATCGCGGGGAAGCCTGAATAGGGGCAGCAAGGAGGTCCCCAGCCATCCGAGAAAACCACCCCTCGCAACCCGAACCAGACCGAGCAACCCAAAGGGGAGAGACAGGGAAGCAAGAAAGCGAGAGAAAACAAGAAAAAAATCAGAGGCAGAAAAAAAAGACCGGAGAAAAAAGGTAAGACCAAGAGACACCCCCAAACAGCCAGCACATTAAAACAGTGAACTTTAAAAAAGAAAGCCAAAATACAGATATTTAAAGCAAAGGAGGTCATAACCCCACAGGGTCAACATAATCCTGTATTAAAATAAAAGGAAGTCCTTTCAGCGGTCGATTTGAACAGGTCCGGTTTAGTTGCCAGTTCTTTGAAGGCCGCAGAGAATTAAAACTAGTAGCCATGCCTCCAACAGTGACCTTGAGAACGCGGACATATCATCCTAAAGGGATGGAGGCAGCTATTAGCTTCTGCACTGGGGATGATAAGCTGCCCTCTTTCGAGTTTCTTTAGGTAGATCCTGTGTAATCCGGATTCTGGATATGCCCAAAGGATCTCTTCCATTCCAGTTTGGTATAGGCGATGCTGTCTTTCAGATAACTTAGGAATTTAGCGATAATAGGACGTGGGGGATCCAGACAAGGGCCTAGGTCTTGGGGGCGATGGGCCGTTCTATATGATAGAGGAGCTGATAGGAGATGGGCCCACGACCTTGCTCAGGAACTTCTGCAAGAAGGCCATCAAGTCTAGTCCCTCTTCCATCTCAGGTAGGCCCAGGATTATTAAATTGTTCGCGATTACGCCTTCTAAGTCTTCTGTTTTGGCTTGCAATTTTTAATCTGATGTTTAAGCTCAACGACTTCACTTTCGGTTTCGTCCTCACTGCTCCGTTGAGAAACTTGGGCCTCCACATCAGAAACTCTAGTAGAGACAGAGGAGATGTATGCAGGGACTTAAGCTCCCAGTCATTTCTTTCAAAATATCCTTCAAAGGGTGAGCTCTTGGAGGAACCTATCTTCCGTTAAGGGAATGGCTTGTTGCATTCTGTCCCCAGTTCGCTCCGATTTAGCAGTACCCTGGTTGCGTTGTTTTTTTGCAGCTTTCTCCAGGGATGCAGGAGGTGTGTGCCTGACTGAGGCCTGCTTCCCATCCACCTCCATCCCAAAGTTATAAACAGCTATTTCTTCCACAAAAACTCGTTTTGCGATAGCAGGCAACTTAATCAGATGTCTCCTGATGAAATTTCTTGTTTACATGCCAAGATGATTCAAAAAAACAGGCAGGAAAGGTGGCTAGAGGGGAGAGCTCAGAAATCCAGCTGCTGCCTAGCTAGATGCCATCACGTGACCCCCTGGAGGACTGGATATGCTTCATGACATCCATGAATGTGGGATCGTCAGGAGATGACCTAGGGGTGTCCTTCTCATCCAGGAACATCGGTCTCTTCCTTGAAAGGGAATGGTCAGAACCCAAGCTGGGCTCTGAACTGTGGCCCTTAGAAGAGGGGGAAACTGATACTGAGGAGGATCTGTGCCCCTCAAGGGAATGCCGCCCACTGTAGGACCATCGACATCTATCGGAATGGCAACGGGTGGGGGACCGGCGACGGCTGCTTGAGCGCCGCTGCAGGCTGTCAGACCGACTTCGGCTTGATGGCTGCCCCCGGCTATAGGAGCGATGGTGGTCAGTACTAAGCGACCGTGAGCGATGTCGGTGTTACCTCTTTTTGTGTAGAGTCTGCCCACGGGAGTCCATGGAGCTGCGTGAGCAAGATGTTGTCCTAGACTTAGGGGAAGATGGATGCCCCCACCAGAACTGGAACCGTTCAGTCAGTTCTTCTTTTGTGAACCATGCAGTGGCCAACCCCCCTGAAGGAGAAGGCCTCTCTAGCATAGGAGGAGTGACAGGGGATGAGGGGAGGTCAGTCAGGTCCCTAGGCAAGGGAGTGGACTGATCCTTCTGGTCCTCCGGCGTGGATGCCCTGTGGACTGGTGAACGTTCGGGTACTGCGGAGGCCTTGCCCGATGGACACTCCTTTTCCTGGACCGATGACAGCCTGGAGCTGGCTGGCTTGGAGGCCAACGTCGGTTTAGAAGCTGCGGTCAATGCCGCTGAGGATCGGTAAGCCATGACCAGTCGAGAGACCAACTCCCGATCCCTGGAGCCAGAGGCCTTACCCGGTGTACTAGGGGGTGACATTGGGACCTTACGTGGTGGGATCAGAGTCCCCAAGGATGAAGTAGAGGTCCCGAACCCTGTGGTGGAGGACGTCCGCAAGGGAATAGCCTTCACCTTCAGGGAAGTCTGGGCTGTAGGAGTACCACAGCCCTGCTTGCCATTCCTCGACGCTGGTGTTTGAGCAGGAATGGAAGCCTCTTTCTGCCCCGCAGAATGTTGACAGTGTCGAGAAGAATGGTCGGACCCTCCCACGTTTGACCCAGAGGAGGGCTACTGTCAATGTGGGACCGGGAGCATGAATGCCCCTTGGACCGACCCCGGTCCTTTTCTCGGGACTTCCATTGGTTAGAGTCCTTTTTCTTGTCCTTATGTTTGGACTGAGAAAAAGAGGAAGTAGAAGATTTCCCTGCTAGTGAGGCCTGCATCATGGCCACCTGCTGCTCTAGAAGATGGGCTTTGAGTGCCTTCAGGCAGCAAATCCTAGTGCGGCTGGTAAAGCCTCTGCACAATGAGCAGGCCTTGGTAGCGTCGTCTGGCCCCAGGCAGAAGACACAGGCCTCGTGTTTATCCCTCACCGGATCTGGCGGCCACAGGCACACTTCGTCGTCTTCTCCTCAATGGAAGAGATGGACAATGGAGAAGATGACATACAACAATCGAAGAGATGAAAAGCAGACCTTTCAACTGAGGAAATATGAGAAAATAGTAGGAGACTACCACTAGTTCTTCTAAGTCTATCAGAGAGCCAAGGCAATGGGTCTGCGGCAGGAAAAGAACTGAGGTGGGGCTGGGGACCACCCCCTGATATACCATCGGCCAACATAGGGGTGGAGCCAGCATTGAGGGTGGTCCCCACTGAAGACTGCTAGTTAGAAGTTTGCCATGGGATTCTAGTGCCTGGCGGCATAACCCTAATGGTAATAGCCTGCTGCAAGAGCTCCCATTCGAAGTAAGATCTTTTTTTTTTTTTTTTTAATTTAGCTGTTTGGTCTCTGTCATCTCCTACTGCCAACTGGCGACGGGGACACATAGCATTTTATAGATTTTCTCCTTAACCCCCAAAGCCCCAGCACACGACTGTGCGAACATGTGGACGCATGCTTCGCGCCCCATGGCGCCAGCTCAGCCCCTTCCACCTCCTGATTCTTTGCAGACCCCTCTCTGCCTACATTATCCACTGGACCTCCACCCGGTGGGAGTGGATCTACGGCGGGGGGGACTCCAACCCACCCTCACCACCCTCAGGAGAGGAGAGCTGCCCACTGGTATACTCAATCCTGCTCCACCCCCCCCCCAATGCTGGCAACCAGATGAACCAAGGTCATTCCTGAACCTGGGTTGCTGGTGTAGTGCAAGGTAAGGCATCCGGTGCCTCAACCCTCTGCGCCACCGGGCCATGACCTGGTACCTCCTGAGACCAGACCCTCGGCCAAGGGGTGGTCCAAGAACTTGGACAGAGAGCCAGTAGGGAGCATATACTTGCAATCCATAGGGATGAGGGTACTGGGCAGGATGCTGCCAAAGCGTCAGAACTGGTCCCAAAATGACCTCTTGGGAAAGGCAACCCCCAGGGATTCGTCCCTGTCAGGGATATCTGTGAAAGGGTATTTTGCCCTTTTCTGCACAGGCTGCAAGGGGACAGACATGGACTCTGGCATCAGCTGGAGAAGAGTTCAGAATGACAGCAGCCCACAGATGGTAGTCAGCTCTTCCATTGACTCACAGTGGAAGGTATGCATCTTTGCCGACTGCATGGAAAAGCCATCCAAGTCATCTGAAGACTCATCAAAAATGGCCTTTGACCACTGGCTGCCATGAACCACCCAAGAGTCATCCACCTGGGTAATTTCCATCGCGAGTCAACCTGGCAAGACATCTGCAGCATGGGAGTCCTTGGTTGGGGCTCCCTTCAACGGCTGTGGTGGAGGTGGTTCCAGCAGCAGGGGTGGAGAGACCGGTGTTGGTGAAAACTGCCTTAGGTGGACCAGCATGGGTTTGACAGGCACCAGCCAGTCCACCAAAGGGGTCGTGGAAGAGCTTTACCCTACCCTGCCATGGCCAACAGTACCAGAGGAGTTACTCAGAGCATCACTGCATGCACCAGAGGAGCCTCTCCTCATCTGAGGACAAAAAGGATGAGGAACATCGATGGCAATGCATCCCAGTCCAGTGAGACTGAGAATGTGAGAGGCGCCATCACCTCAACCTTGACTTCAACCGTTGACCTGACAGTCGACAATATGGGGAAACCACTAGGGGTGCAGTGTAGATTGTGTGCACTGGCTTCAGTGGAATGACCTCCAGTAGAGGCTGTTCCCAAATGGAACTGGCCGGGAACACTGACTGGTTCACGCCCTCCTGGATGAGGACCGGGAGCACCAGTGTCTTAGAGATCGACTCCTCATCTACCTCCTCTGACACTTGTTGACCTGGCTGAGGAATATCTCAACCACCTGGATGACCAGTGTTGATGTCGACAAGCCCGATGGGGGTACTGTGGAGCTTGTGACCTGGCCCTCAACCAGTTTTGGCTCAACTTAAGTTGGGCGCTCAATATGCACTGAATGATCGGGGGAGTTGAGAGAGTAGAAAGAGTGTGATCTTTCCCAGTCCCACAGCTGGCAGTGGTGTTTCTTGTACTTTTTACCATGGAGGACAAGGCTCTCCGTAAAGGCATCAAGGGCCCAACAGATCTCCCAGAATTCACTGGTGAAAGACACTCAGGCACCTGCCTCAGCTGGAAGCAGTGGTGAGGGCAACGAGGTGCACACCGCAGTCTTTGCTGCTGCTGCTTCTTCTATGACTGTGAGTTGAACCACCGACCACTCGCAGTGGAGGCCTTCTTGTTGCCTTTTAGCAGCAGTATCAAGTCATGATCGGCCAGCCGGCCAGCCAAGAAGCCATGCAGCGCGATCCTCCAGGGAGGAAGGAAACATCGACTTCACAGGCCACAACCCACGACATCATGCGCTGTGCCCACACACTAGAGGCACAACACTTGTGGGTCCATCCATGACATCTTCTGTTAGCACATGATGCAAAATTTGAACTCGGGGGGGCTGGCTTCACTCGTTTGTGTTCCATCTTCTGTCACCAAAGCAGACACAGAATCAAGGAAAACAGCACAACAGGTTAGAAAAAGAACAAAAAAAAAATAAAATTTGTCAATGGTATATTTTAGGCCCTACAACGCCTGGAGCTGCAAAGTAGGAGGAGACTGAACTCTTCCAGTGAAAAGAAAGATCTGATGTCACGGGGCACAGCCAGAGAATATACCACCCAGGTGGTAGAAGGAGCTTGCCTTAAAGACATTCCGAGGAACCAGCATTTCTAGTGGAACTGCCAATGTGTGGATAAGTGAACTATATCCATGCCCCTAAAAGTGGCATTACTTCTGTGTAGGTCACTGCTGAGGCCCATCTAGAATATTACCTAATTCTGGAGTTTACATCTGGGGAAGGACAGGGATAGACTAAAGTCAGTGCAGTGAAGGGTCACCAAAAAGATTCAGTGCCAGCAGTGGCAGAAACAAACTATGGAGGAGCCAGTGAACATGATAGCTTGGAGGACTGGGAGTCTGTGATCAGACATACGGAATGGATGTGCCAGGCCCAACTTTCTGAGCAGACCACAGCAGAGAGAGAGAGACTGGTGAACTGAAAGTGCTAGTCCAGCAACTCGAGAAACACAGGTACAGTGAACTGGTGAACTGAACAAATTGTATAACATAATTTCTTTGGAACAATACACTGAGGAGGGTAGATCACCTAGAGGTCTTAGGTTAGATAAGCAACCAGCCCGTGGTCTCAGGGACAAAATCTTTAATGCAGAATTTCAACAAGCATTTCATACAAATACTACAGAGATTATGAGAACTTTAATAAGGAAGACAAGAAAGACCTAATAAAAGTTAACGAGGACATGAAAAACAGAGAGGATAAAATCAGAGAATTCCTCTAAATACAGAGTTTTCTGAATTAAAGAATCGTAAACAAAACCACAAAATCGGAAACCAAGCTGTTCAATACAAAGAAAACCAAACTTCAAAGAGACACAGAGGATTCTGAAAAGGGGGAAGCATTTATTTTTAAGTTGTTTAACCAGGAGTAGCACACTAAGCTGAAAGCTTTTTTACAGGAGCAACCTGGGAGCACAGGGAAGTTAAGTGACTTGCTTAGGGTCACACAGTATGCAAGTGGAAGCTGTGGGATTCAAACCCAGGTCTGGTCTGCTGGATGTCACCAGATTTGCAGCTCAGAACCTTAAACTACCACACTATACTGCCTCCAAAGCTTTTAAATGGGGCCATAAGAATAATTCTCCTAAAAGAGGAAGATCAGGAAGCAAATCGAGAGCCTGGTATAAGAGAAACAATAGATCAAAATCAACTGTTAAAATAAACCCCCCAGCAAGATCCAATAACAAAAAGTAGTGCTAATAACCTGTCATGGACAACTCTATTAGTCCCAAGCCCACCATCTCAACAACAGTAGAGCTATTAATAGCTCCTGTTTCCAAAGTACATGTCCCGGTACTATACCGAGATCAGGTATGGTCTCGGTATAGCACTGGGACATGTACTTTGGAAACAGGAGTTGCTAATAGCTATATTTATACAGGCTGTCTATGGGTGCACCCCCAGCTGCTCCCAGTGTCAGACGTCATACTGGGACAACCGCGGGTGGTTGTGGGTGTGCCCGTCAGTTCACAATGCCAGTGGCAAGGAGGCAGGATCAACCAGATACAAGGGAAATACTTCAACAACTACAAGTTGAAAAAATTAATTTCTTTTGCGAAAAGGCTAATTGGGCCATGCTTACACCAAGGCATGGCCTGATTATAGCTGGATGTTTCCTTTGATATAAGTTTTACAAAAAACTTTCAAATCTGAGAAGCACATCATGCCATCCAACAACCTATCACCACGTAGACAGAGCCTCTAGAGGATGGGGACAAAATTCTCCTAAAAACCCTGTCAATACAGAAACCATGGACAGCTTGAACGAAGATATGGACTTGATAGACAGGATCGCTCTCCATGACTGTTACAGGAGGCTGACGATGTTTTTGAAATGCTTCATTACTAACATCACTGGGAGGAAAGGTAAATTCAAACCAAAATCTGTTTTCACACCTGTGTTAAATAATCAAGCCATTAATGCCTTTCAGGATCTAGTTATGTCTGATACACAAAACATATCTGGCTCTTGTTACCATAGTAAACATAACAACCTGCATATGTTTGTTCAATTCACCAATTCAATGAACCTGTGTTTCTCGAGTTGCTGGAACAGCACTTTCAATTCACCAGTCTTTCTCTCTCTCTTCGCTGTGATCTATTCAGAAAGTAGGGCCTGGTGCATCCATTCCATACGCCTGATCACAGACTCCCAGTCCTCCAGGCTATCATGATCGCTAGCTTCTCCGTAGTTTGCTTCTGCCGCTGCTGGCATTGAATCTTTTCGGTGCCCCTTCATTGCACTGACTCTAGTCTATCCCTGTCCTTCCCCAGATGTAAACCCCAGAATTGGGTAATATTCCAGATGGGCCTCACCAGTGACCCACACAGGGGTAATATCACTTATAGGGGCATGGATATAGTTCACTTATCCACGCACTGGCAATTCCACTAGAAGTGCTGATTTGTAAGAACATCTTTAAGGTAAGCTCCTCCCACCACCTGGGTGGTATATTCTCTGGCTCCGCCCCGTGATGTCAGATTTTTCCACTGGAAGAGTTCAGTCTCCTCCTTTGCAGCTCTGTGCGTTGGAGGGTCTAAAGTGCACCACTGACAAACATCTTTCTTTTTTTGATAAACAAAAGAAGATGTCACGGACGGACCCATATGGTGGGCCTAGACAGAATAGCATTGCAGCAAGTACATGAAATGAAAAATATAGTTATACAGCCATCAGATAAGGGGGGGCAGCATCGTCCTGAAAGAGGAAAACTACTACACTGGCAAGGTTACTGAGCTGCTTGGGGACACAGAGAAATATGAACGTCTAAAGGGTGACCCAATGGCCACATTTGTTCAGGAACTGTATGACTTAGTCGACACAGCCTACAACAATGGTTTGCTTAACAGGAGAAGAGGCATCTTCTTTGAAAATATGATTTCCCATAGTTCCAACCCCATACACCCCTTCCCCAAACCCACAAAAATATGGTGGACCCTCCGATAAGACTCAGTGTGTCTGGTGTGAGATTGCTCACCCAGAACCTCTCTGAATTTATAAACGACTGCTTACAGCCCTGCATTCTGGGTCTCCAATCCAATATGAGGGACACAATGCACCTTCTGAATAAAGTAAGTCCATTTACTTGGGAGCAAGAATTTCACTACTTATCGACGTATCCAGTTTGTACACATGTATCTAGCAAAAAGAGGGCTTCGAAGCAGTGTCATACTTTTTGAACCAACCCTCTAATGAGAATAATATACCAACTATACTCCTCAGACAGGCTCTTGAATTTGTTTTGTAAACAAAAACTACTTCACTTTCAATGGGACATATCATAGACAAAAATGTGAAACAGCGATGGGGGCATCTATGGTCCCCTTGTATGCTAATTTATTTATGGACCTGTGGGAGGAGAGATATGATGCATCTATGATCGTAGCTACAACAGATACCAGGACCAGGTGGTTTTATAGATGACATTGCTTGTGTCTGGCGGGGTGGCGAGATTGACACACAGCAGTTTATGGCATACCTTGATGTCACAAGGGGGAGTCTCACATTCACTCACAAAATGAATAGTAAAATAATTCATTTTTGGATGCCACTCTCAGTGCCTCACCGGGGCTGAAAGTGGAGCCTATAGGATATGGAAAACCCACTGCAGCAAACACAATCTTATAAGCAGACAGTTCCCACCCCCATAGGCTAACTGAAATGATACCCTACAGCCAATACATGCAGCTCAGGAGGAACTGCTCAGAAACAGGTACTTCTGAAGCCTCAGAGATAACAGAAAGATTTTTGGCTAGGAGATAGGAAGCAAAAAATCCTTCACAAAGTCCTGCACAAGGCATGCAACACTGATACAAAAATGATGTCCAGACCAAAAAGCAGGAATAATAACACAGAATGTTTTGTTATATTTTCCCCCAAATACAACTGTATTGCAGGGAGGGTGGGTAATATAGTCCACACATACTGGCCTGTACTGTTGGATGATAACATCCTGAAAGAACATTGAGTAAGAAACCCAAGGTCAAATTTCGTAAAGCTGAAAATCTAGGGGAAATGCTTACAAAGAGCCACTTTGTAGCAACTAAGCAATCACATCTGAACTGGTCACACCCAAAGCCACTTAGCTTTCATAAGTGTGGCCACTGCAATGTGTGCAGGTATGGCCAGGAAGGTGCAGTGTATACACAAATAATAACAGGCAAGTAACTATCAGGCAATTTATCTCATGCACCACACTTCTCTTTGTGTGTGCAGCATGGTGCCCCAGCAAAAGGCATTATGTTGGCTGTACTGTGCGTCCCCTTAAAGTACATATACAGGAGAACATCAGAGCTGTTATAAATGGCAGCGACAGACGTGCATCAGGTGCACACTTTAACACTATACACAACTCAGATCCTAAGCAACTAGCCTACCCAGCTACTGAACATGCCCCCAAAAAAGAGACAGGATCAGTCACTTGCTCCAAAAGGAAACCCAATGGATGGCGAGTCTTAATACCTTCCAAACCACAGGGTTAAATGAAGAAGTGGACTGCAGTGCCTTTTTGAAGGGTTAATTATATAGACTATAACTAAGTTCCATAGTGCTCAGTATTATGCTTCTTAATACCGATGTCTCTTTCGTCTGTTTGTACTGTTTGTGATTTACTGATTTATATTTTTTCTTTCTAGATACAGCCAATAGGATTGTGGATATTTGCGTTCTATACTACGGAGCTTCATGTGTTTGCAGAAGTGGCATGTCCTTTTCTGAATTACAAGGAAACTGCTTATAACACTTACAATTAGCATGTTATGATTGTCTGTTTAGCAACACAATGCTATTCTTTATTTCCACTACTAGTTCTTCGTGCCATCTGGTAGTCCAGCATTGGCTCTACCTTACTATCTGTCCATTTAACTTTTCTTACTCTTCTTTTTCCACTCACTTTTCATCCACTAACTTTCTTCCTTTACTCATTACCCACCCTTTCTATAGACCCCTCTTGCCCCCCACACTTCTTTTTACCAACTTTACCAACTGGTTCTCAGTACTTCTCTGATGGGCTGATCCCTTACTCTCCTCTCCTCCCCCAACCCCGTCTACTTTAATATGACTATTTTGCTTGATGGGAGAAACTTATTCATTTAGCAAAATACAGTTGCCTTCATGTGTACTGTTTTAAGCAACTGCAATTGAACATATGGGGACTAAGGTATTTATGTATGTAATCTGTATGCAGTTCAGTACAGCTTAAATTTATTGTAACATGTTTCTATGCCTTTAATTGATGGGTGTAAAATGGTGTGTTGGTACAGGCTAACAAACGCCCCCTGCCGAACACCTAGTCTGGTCGAGGTGCTGGGGCTTGGTTTTCCTTCACATGGGAGTTAAATAAATTGTCTCTGCATTATCTGGCATTCTGACCTTCTTTTTTCCAGGGTGCATTTTTTTTCATTTTCAGTCTTTGGTTAGCCATCTGTACCAGCACTACCATACTCTTCTGGATGCACTGCAAACTGTCTCCCATGTTTCCAGATCCTACGAGGAGCAGCTGGAGGCCCTGAACATGTACTCACTGGATGAGAGAAGGCACAGAGGCAACATGCCAGAGACCTACAAGTTCCTAAGGTGAATAAATAAGAGTGAACTGTGGGGACCTATTCAACAGGAATGACAACAGTATTGAGTGGGCATGAATGGAAGGTGGTAGGAGGAAAGGCTGTAAGAAGTACTACTCCATTGAGAAGGTGGCTGAGCCATGGAACAGTCTACTGGCAGAGGTGATGAGGACATGGACTATAAATGGCTGGGACAGGGCAAGGAGACTAACAGTTTCACCCAGTGGAATTAGAGAGGGGAGGGGAGGGGAGGGATTCAAGGTGAGGGGCGGGGGCAGAAGCCTCATCAGGACATCTGGTGGGGGTGAGGTAGTGATACCTTTTCAGGCAGACTAGATGAATCCTTCATCTTTCTCAGACAGCAGTGACTATATTTCTAATGGATCAAGGGTAGTGACAAATCTTTCTTTTAATACACAAAGAACACCAGGGGGAGTTAGTAAATAGGTGGGGCCACTGATCACTGAGGAGTGGCAGAAGCCACTGTGCGAGGCAAAGAGAATAGCAAAGGCAGAGTAACAACTCTGTGTCAGTATTCAGCTAGGAAGCTGGGGAGCATGGAAGCTGGGTGTGGAAGTTACAGGAGAGGTGCAGGCTACGCAGGAGGCAGTAATGATAAAACTAGAACTACAGGGTAAGTATCTGGAAGGTGTGAATCTTGGAAAATCCCAGGGTTCTCAATGGCATCCATCCAAGGGTAATGGTGGAGTTAAAAGGGATTCTGTCTGGCCACTTGCTGGTATCTTACAAGACTTCTTACAGTCAGGAATAGTGCCAGAAGACTGGAAAACAGCCACTGGCATTCCCATATTCAAGAAGGGGTGGGGGGAGGTCACAATAACATAACTACAGACCTGTGAGCCTTACCTCTGTGCTTGGTAAAGCTCAGAATCTGTATGATGATCATCACAGGATGTTCGCTATTACACAGCTTTGTTTCACAAAAGGCAGAGGCCTACATATTCAAAGGAGATGCGCTGCCCAAAATGGAGATGTGCGGCGCATCTAAGAAAATGCAAGGAAGCACGATATTCGAAAGGGAGACATATGTCATGCATTTCCGAATGCACAATCATGCAGAAATATTGTATGTGGTACAAAAAAAGGTGGTGGGTACATGAATATGCTGCACATCTGTATATACATCCAAAATGTGCAGCACATCCCAGAAGTGTGCCATGCAAAGTTAGGCAGACAAAAGGATGGCCTAAATCGAAAAGCCACCCACAGGAAGGCCACAGAACTACAAACAGGCCATCCTGAGACAGCCCTTGGAGGTGCACCAGGACATGCTCCAAGCACCCATACACAGCAGTCATGCCAGGATGGAAGTACCCAAAGCCACAGATGCCGGTGCACCACGGGTACCGCCCAGAGAGCTATCCCCCACACCCCACCCAGGATGTAGACATCCAACTGCCACAAGCCAGTGCTGTCGGGTGCCCCCCCAGCACACCAGCAAAGCAAATGGCCACACTGCAGCACTTGTACCAGGGGCCATGGACTGCACCCATGTGGCCTGCAGGGCGCCACCCAATGGTGGTATGCACCCAGGGTAACGTCTGGGGCAACGGTGCCCAGGTAGCCTGGTGGTATGAGTGGCAGCCTGGAATGGGTCAGGGACTGACCTGTGGCACACACCCATGGTGGTACACCATAGGTGCACACAGGTGGGACCCACCCACTCGGGTACCTGGTCACCCTCTGCACACTGCCATTCCTTGCAGTTATCGCCATGTTCCTCTCATACAGGGGTGTGTGGGGCACTGGCAGTTGACTGTACACTGCATACAGAGCTGGGGTATCACATGCGTGTGGTATACCATTCAGACTGTGTCACCCAGTGCCCTCCCCTGGTTGCTTGTCCAGGTGGGACCCCTGTACCCCAGTCTGACCCTGTACATGGCTATGGGTAATAGCACTGTACCCAGGCCAATACAGTCCACCCACCCACCCACCCACACACAAATATTCCATCACACCTGCTTGCTAGGCTGCAGTACCTCCTGTTCACCTTTGCAGGGTGGTGGGGCATCCCTGCAACGCTGGAATTGCGCATGCCTGGGATATGCAAATGGCCTGCATACATTCCAGTAATGAGCTGTGCATGTGGGGAATGGGCTCAGAATGTGCAGTGAGGCCATTTACATATCCCAGCTGAATATTGCAATTTTGTGCACCGTTCATGTGGCTGCCTATCGAGCATTTCCCTGTGCTCCACACTGGGCTCAGGTCACCTGCCACGCCACGCATCTCCCACTGCATGATTGTGCATGTTCGGGATATTCAGCTGGACATGCACGATCACATCTCATGGCACATCTTCTGAATATACCATTATTTTATACTGGTGCATCTCAGTTGTGCAGCGCAAGCACCTGCACAATGACACCTGGGACTTTTGAATATGGGCCCCAGATTCTGTCAAACCAACCTGATTCAAGTTCAAGTTCAAGTTTATTGTTGGAAAATTCCATTGAGCAAGCTCATTCACAAGGAGGTCCTTTGACACAGACAGGTAGTTACAGATTACATAATTGAAAAAAAAAAACAGTACAAATCCAAGTACAGAATTATGGGCAAGCATTAACATGTTGCATAAAAATGACCTTCTTCAAGGCAATAACCATTTATTTTATTTTTTATGTATTATTTCGGAGTACACCTTTGAGCTGCAAGCTCATTTCCAAAGGTTCAACATCAACAGAAATTGTACAGTCATCAAAGAATAGCAGGGGAAACTGGAAACGTTACAAACTATCAAACAGGAGAAGCAGGTAAATATGTAGAGTTTACAAGACTGCAAGTCATTGCCACATGACAGTACTTTGTCAATGCCATATAAGGATCAGAACAGAGCTACACACAGTATTTACACTATTAGCAAGTCATTTCAGTCCGGTCTTGTATCGCACAAGGCCACTGTTGTAATTAACCAGAAGGCTGTGTATTGGTAGGGTAAGCTCAGTATTCAGTGCTGTTACTTACAAGTGATGTAATCAGTAGGGAGACAGAAAGGTGGATAGCAGCTAAAAAGCCTTGTCAAGGAAGGGGAGAGTGGATGGGGGAAGTGCAAGGGGGTGGTGGTCGCAGGAATCACCCTGTCACTCTGGGCAGCTGCAATGTCTTATCGAGTTAAGGAGTCTGAGAAGCTCTCTCTTGAACTGTGCAATACTGTTTATGTTTAACACAAGCACTAACAACTGGTTTAACCATTTGGGTGCTCAGACAGCAAAGGACCGACAGGCCAAGCTGGTTTTCCTAAAGGGTACTGTGAGGGCCAGCCTGGCTGTGCTTCTTGTAGTGCGTAGGTGTTTTGAAGGGCAGAAAAGTGCTTGTAGAGATGGTGAGGTAAGGCTAAGCTGGGACTTCTTCCCCAACTGGCATGCCGGATATCTGATTCTTTCGGCCAGTGGGAGCCAGCCGGTGCTGGCATAAAGATAGCAGGTGTGAGTGTATCTATCTGCGTCTAACTTGAACCATCAGGCCTTGTTCAGTGTTACCTGGATTCTGTGCAGGGTGGTGTCACTGGCTGCCCAGTATATCATCAATCCATAGTCTACGATGGGCAATACTGAGCAGGTGGCAGCAACTCACTTTGTCTCTTTGATTAGGTTTAGGCATTGCCTGTATAGAACACCTAGTCTTATGTTAATGGCCTTTGTAATGTCATCAGTGTGGGGGGGGGGTGAAAGAAAGGGATTCATTGATGACCACACCTCGATACGTGAATGTTTGTACCTGTTTAAGCAGGGTCCCGTTATGGTTTATTGTAAAGGGCCTTGTCTTTCTTTCTCAATTGGGGACTGGCTAAGAGCACAGTTTTTGTCTTTTTGCAGTTGAGAATGAGCTTATTGTGTGTGAACCATTTACCTAGCTTGTTAAAGTTTTTTTGCAGTTCATTTGTGAGGGAGTCCTGGCAGAGGTTGCTAGAGTAGAGAACTGTGTCATCTGCACACATTAAAGCTTTAGAGGTTGGGCAAGATTCCAGTAGCTGGTTTATAAATAGACTAAACAGAAGGGGCCGTAGTATGGAGCCTTGAGGCACACCTACTGTGACAGGCCTGGAGTCTGAGAACACTCCATTCAGTTTTACCCGCTGTGTTTGGCCTGAAAGGTAGCTATTAAACCAATCTAACATGTCAGTTGAGAGACCAATTTGATTGAGTTTGTTGAGAAGATTATGATCCACAAGGTCAAAAACCTTGGTGAGGTCAACAAAGACAGACCCCACCAAGTGCCCTTGTCCTGTACCTCATGCATGAAACTTGTAAATTCGATCAGTGCAGAATTTGTGCTGTGTAATTTACAGAAGCCATGTTGTTGGCAGCACTGCAAGTCATGTTTGAAATTGTCAAGATATTCTATAAGTTGGGAAGACACAATTCTCTCAAGGGCTCTGGAGATAGGGGACAGGATGGAGATTGGTCGATAATATGATACAACAGCACGGTCACCATTTTTATGGACTGGAGTTACGTGTGCAATTTTCCATGTGCTGGGAAACTTTGATTAGCAGAGCGAGACAGTATAGATTTTGGTTAGGGGTTCAGCAACTTCTGGCAGGGCTGTTGCTATCAGAGCCATATCAAGGCCATCGCTGTCCACCCTAGTTTTGTCTAATACCCTCTTGATCACTCTGATAGTATCTTTCCTTGTTATTGCCCCGAAACACAATTTAGGTGGGGTAGGTTTGTTGTTAGGGCTAATGCTGGGTTCTGGAGGTGGGTCGGCCTTATTGCCTTGTGGCAGAACTGAGCTGAGCTGAGATCTGTAAATGATTGGTTAAATGCATTTGCAATATTTGTGGGATCGAGGGAGATTTTATCACATATGCTAATCATTGTTGGTGGGCTTATATCTTTGTGACCTATAAGATCATTGATGGATTCCCAGAATCTTTACCATTCCCTACAAGTTTTGTTTTCTGGGCTTTGTAACAGGATACTTCAGCTTGCCTAATTCCCTTGTACATCAGTTTCATGAGGTTTTATAGTTCTGGATATCAGTGGGGGTACCTGAGGATTTTGCCCAGGGTCACGTTATCCCTCTGTTTCATAAGCTCCAAAAGTGGAGGGGTAACCTATTCTGTAGTTTTGCCCCTAACCTTTCTCTTTTTAATGGGTGCGAATTTATCAGTGGCTTTATTGAATTTGGTAATAAAATATTCTAGTGCCCGGTCAAGATTTCTAAAAAGGTCTAGGTAACTCCAGTCTACTAGTGTATGTGTTTCCAGAAGTCCTCAGTTGTGTCCTTTCTGAGTTTTCTACATAATACAGTTTTGGGTGGGGGTCTGGGTTTTTTGGCTGAACACGCACACAGGATGGGTGAGTGGTCACTTAGAGCATCAGGCAGTACTCTAGTTTCCATGATTCTTTCAGGGTGTGTTGCTAGCACCCAGTCAAGGAGCATACTTGGACCAGCTCAGTAGTTGGTTCTGGTATTCCCCTTTACTGCTTGGGTAAGATATTTATTTACTGAATTTTGTTGACCCAGTAGGACCACTGAGACTAGAAGTCCCTTTTTCAGGGGCGACCGGGGGGGGGGGGGGAAGGGATACAGATGGTAATCAACTGAAATTGAACCAGATTAAGTTGTTGGTGGTATTTTTAGTTAAGCCACTTGAAGCCACTATGTCTCAGTATTTGGTGCTATTTTTGGATGACCAGTCAATATTGAAATTGCCTGTCACCAAGGATTCCCAATTTTGTGCTGCTTGTTTTTACAGCTTGGAGAATGTTTCCAGTCCAGTTTGTTGCTTTCTTAGGGGGATGTGAATAGACATGATAACAAGGTTCTTATGTTTTTTACCAGAATTATCCTGATTGCAAGGCATTCACAGTCAAGGGAAGGGGTTCCCAAGGAGATTTGCTGGCCTTTTAGGTTGTTTCTTAAGTATAGAAGGCACCCCCTGCCTCTCTCCCCACTGCGATCCTGCCTAGAGGTGTTATACCCAGGCAAGACACTGGCAGTGTCAGGGGTTCTTGATGTGAGCCACGTCTCTGTGAGTGATACAATATCTGCATATTAGTTAGCATGTATGTACCTTAGGCCCTATGCAGGGAATACAGATACAACTAATAGTCTGAAATAAATGCCGGATGACGGTATTTGATATATTTAAAACTTGGCTATTAGCCTGACAGTTGACAGGATCAAGAGAAGAGTCTGTAAAATTGATGTTAAACAACAGAAAAATACTGTTTTTGCTTAACTGTTTAAACCAGATAGTTGATCTTAACTGGTGGTCTGAGGACAGCTCATGTAATAGCCATTACAACAGGAAGGTCCTGTCAAACTAATCTTATAGATTTCTTTGACTGGGTAACCAGAGTGGTGGACCAAGGGGGTGCAGTTGATGTCACCTACCTTGACTTCAGCAAAGCTTTCGATACTGTTCCACATAGAAGATTGATTAATAAGCTGGGTAGGCTCAGGGTGGGTCAGAGGTTGGTCAACTGGTGGCAAACTGGTTTGTGGGCAGAAAACAGAGAGTGGTGGTAAATGGTATACAGTCAGAAGAGATGCAAGTCACAAGTGGGGTACCTCAGGGATCAGTCCTGGGGCCAGTCCTCTTCAATATCTTCATCAATGACATTGGAGGTGAACTGGAAGGTAAGGTTTGCCTGTTTGCAGATGACACCAAGATCTGCAACAGAGTACATGATCCAGATGGGGTGGGCAGAAGAAGAGAGGATCTAGAAAAAATGACAAAATGGTTGGAAGAGTGGCAACTGGGGTTTAATGCAAAGAAGTGCAAGATCATGCACATAGGGAAGAGAAACCCTGAAGCTACCTATAGGCTGGGAAGGGAGTTGCTGGCAATCACAAGGGAAGAAAGAGACTTGGGCATCATCATCACAAATAACCTGAAATCATCCAAGCAGACCACTAAAGAAGTAGGTAAGGCTAGAGGGATGTTGGGGTGTATTAGTAGGTGTATCACAAGTCGGAAGAGGGAGGTAATAATCCCTCTTTACAAGACACTGGTTAGGCCCCATCTGGAGTACTGCGTGCAGTACTGGAGGCCGCACCTGCACAAGTACACCAACAAAATGGAGGCAGTTCAGAGAAAGGCAACCAAAATGGTACAGGGACTGCATCAGAAAACATATGAAGACCGATTAACGGAGCTCAATATGTATACTCTAGAGCAAAGGAGGGAGAGAGGTGATATGATTGAAACATTCAAACACCTTAAGGGCATTAACAAGGTGAAAGAATCTAACATGTTTCAATATAAGAAAAATAGCAGGACAAGAGGACACAGCATGAAATTAGAGAGAGGCCTATTAAGGGGTAATGTGAGGAAGTTCTTTTTCACAGAAAGGGTGGTGGATGCATGGAACAGCCTACCTCAGGAAGTGGTGGATATGAATACAGTGCAGAGCTTCAAACAGACATGGGATAGACATAAGGGGGCAATACAGACGAGTATGAATAGATAGGCCATTGACAGAGTAAAGGCCTATGGCACATTCTTAAGGTAGAAAAAATGGGCAGCCTGGATGGGCCTTGCAGTCCTTATCTGCTGACAACTTCTATGTTTCTGTTATCTAGAAAGGTCTGGTGGAGGGAGCTGGGATGGGGGTAGCTGGTATGAGGGTCGAGACGGAGTACTGGATGGGCAGGAGGGGAAGGAGAGGGAAGGCAGGAGTGGGCAGCGGCAGGGGGGATGGCCCAGGAAGGTGGGGGAGGGCGGTGATCTGAGAGGATTCAATAGTAAAGGGGGTATATTTGAGGGGAAGGGAACCTGAGCAAATGATAGGGGGGAAGAACGTATGCCAGAGATCACAGTGGGGAGAGTGGCATCTTTGATAACCAAGCACGTGGGGCAGGAGGGTGTGAAGCCTTACTTAGAAATACTAATTCAGCAGGGCCAGATAATACAGTACAGTTACATAAGAGCTTACCGTAACAGTAGCTCCTCGAGAAGAGCTCTTGCAGCAGGCAGTAACCATTAGGACTAAGCCGCCAGGTGCCAGGACCCCATGGAAACCTTCTAGCTAGCAATCTTCAGTGGGGACCACGCCCAAAGTCAGCTAATGGTACAAAAGGGGTGGTCCCCAGCCCCACTTCATCTTCCACCAGAGACCAGGAGTCTAGAATGGAAGGAGAACTGGGGAGGTTCTTTGCCAAAAAATTAAAAGCAGAGAGAAAGCCAGGGGGCAAGGAGGGAGGGAAAGCAATGCCTGCTGCAAGAGCTCTTCTCGAAGATCTACTGTTATGATAAGTTCTTACGTAACTATACTATCTTACTTCAAGTTGGAGCTCCTACAGCAGGCAATAACCATTAGGACTGAGTCCCAAGCAATAAAAGGATAAGGACTAGGAAAGTCTGGGAGGTGGCTGAAAGAACTGCAAACTAAGGACTGAGGTGAGAAGACCCTGGAGGACCGCCAGGCCAAACCCAGTCCTACATCTGGAAGCCATGTCCAAGCTGTAATACTTGACAAAGGTGTGACCAGTACTCCAGGTAGCCACTGCACAGATGTCTGCTGTGGAGACATTTCGGAGAGAGGCAAAGGAAGTAGCCACCCCCCTGGTGGAATGATCTCTTACCAGACCTGGCAAGGGCTTATAGTACTTGTAACTAAAAATTATGCAGTTAACCAACCATTTGGACAGGGTCTGTTTGGAAACTGGTGCACCCCGAGATCTGGAAGCAAATGAAACAAATAACTGATCCATTTTTTGAAAGGAAGTCGTACAGCTCAGATAGTAACGAAGCGCTCTGCGGACGTCGAGAGTATGCAACAATGCTTCCCCCCAATTAGAGTGCTCGAGATAGTAGACTGGCAGGTGGATGTCTTGACTTAGAGTAAACTCTGACACCGCCTTGGGCAAAAACTTAGGATTTGTACGTAAGGACACCCAGTCCTTATGAAAAACCAAAAAGTGCTCTTTACACATCAGAGCCTGAAGCTCCAAAATTCTTTGAGAAGAAGTAACTGCAACTAAAAATAATGCTTTCCACAACAGAAATCATAGCTTGCAATCTGCAGCTGGTTCAAATGGGGGAAGTGTGAGCTTTTCCAACATAAAAAGGAGATCCCGTAGAGGAATGGGATCTCAGATGGAAGGCTTTATGTGTAAGATGCCCCACAAAAAAGTATGGGACACGTCCAGCTGAGTAAGGGTGTTTCCCTCCACTGGTGCATGATATACCAAAATGGTGGACACATGCACCTTAATGGAGGAGTAGCTCTGGCCCTGGTCAAACAGAGAGAGGCGATACTCGAGGATGGAGTTTGGGGGGGGGGGTTCAAGAAACGGGATTAAGCTGGCATGCGGTAGCCCACAGGCAAAATCTTTTTTACACTTCATAACATATGTGGATCAACTAGAGGGTCTCCTGACCGCCACCAGGACATCCGCTTCTTTATGAGAAACCCCATATCTTGCCCTTGCTAGGTCTGCAGAAGCCACACATGAAGAGGCAGGGACTTGAGATCCAGATGGATCAGATTGCCCTGGTCCTGGGAAAGCAAGTGCAAGCTCAGAGGCAGGGGAACTGGAGGTTCCACTGCCAGTTGCTGAAGTAGTGGGAGCCAAATCTGCTGACACCACAAGGGTGCTATGAGAATCATCTCTGCTCCCTCTGCCTGAAGCTTCAGAAGTACCCTGTGTAGAATGGGAAAGGGAGGAAAGGCATAGAGGAAGCTCCCTGTCCAGGAGAGGGACAATGTGTCTCGCCAGAAAACTCCAAGCCCTGGATCTAGCGAGCAGAAACTGGGCAGTTTGGCGTTGAGTGGGGATGCAAAAAGGTCCAACTCTGGTCATCCCCATCTGTTGACTAGCTGGTCTGCTACCGGCTGAAGGAGCTCCTACTCGTGAGCCTTGGACTGAGACCTGCTTAGGCTGTCGGCCAAGACGTTTTAGATGCCTGGAACATGAATGGTGGTAAGTTTGAGGCGATGATCCAGTGCCCAATACCAGACCCTCATTGCCTCCCTGCAGAGGGGGTAGGAATGAGTCTCCCCCTCGCTTATTGATGTAAAAGACTACAGACATGTTGTCCATCTGAATGAGAAGACGATCTGGAGACAAGTCCGCTTGAAAGACCTGTAAGGCATTCAGGACTGCTCGCATCTCCAGAATGTTGATGTGGAGTGATTGTTCATCTGGTGGCCAGGACCCCTGGGTCTGCCTGTTCTCCAGATGACAACCCAAGCTAGGACCAAAGGCATCCATAGTCAGAACTCATCTCGGGGTCTCCTGCCAGAAGAGGACCAGTGCAAAGAGGTTGAGCGGGTCCATCCACCAGGTGAGTGTCCTACAAACTGGGTCGGAGACCAGGACCACCTGCTCCAGGTCATCCGATCTCTGGTCCCATTGAACCCTGAGCATCCACTGAGGGACCCTCATATGGAGGTGAGTCATGGGAACCATTGGGATGGCTGCTGCCATGTGGCTGAGGAGCATTAAATAGGTTCTGGCCCAGATATGAGGAGCTGATGATACCATTCGGGCCTGATCCCGAAGGCGATCCCCCCCTTTCTGTGAGGAGGAAGGCCTTGCCCTGAACCATGTCCAGGACCGCCCTGATGAACTGGAGTCTGACTGGGCCATGGGGATGATTTGGGAATGTTCAGGGTGATACCCAGCTCTTGGAAGAGCGCACAGGTGTCTCCGAGAGTGCGGACTAGCTGTTCCCTCGTGGGAGCAGCCAGAAGCCAGTCATCTAGGTAGGGAAAGATGTAATGACCCTGGTGCCGCAGAGCCACAGCCACCACCACTGGGCACCTGGTGAAGATTCTGTGAGTGGAGGAGAGGCCGAATGGCAATGTTCGAAACTGGTAATGCCGGCCCTGCAAGATTACCCGCAGGAACCTCTTATGGGGTGGAAAAATCAGAATGTGCATGTATTCATCCTGCATATCTAGACAGCAGAGCCAGTCCCCTTGGTGCAGGAGGGGAATTAGACCTGATAGCATGACCATCCTGAACCTCTTGTGGTGCACCCCTTATGATTGACACCCCGAGGGTGAAACAGGAAAAAAGACCATTACGGCAACAGTCATGGTAATGTTCCTTTTTCCGTGTTTTGCCTTTCCCCAGTGTTCTGCCACCTTCCTGGACCAACTCCGACCGGGAGTTGGAATTCTAAAGTCTGAGGCGAGGGGCAGAGCCCTCAGGCTGGGGCAATAGCCCCCAGAAAACACTATTAGACAGTGGCACAATACCCGCGCCGGTATTGTGTCACATGTTGTGGGGAGGTCAGCATTTTCACTGATGACCTCCCTTGGTGCTTCCAACCTCTTGTATCCGATGAAGTTGTTCAGGGAGCTGAGATCCACGATGGGCCAAAGGTCCCCTATCTTTTTGGGAACTAGGAAAAGTGTGAATAATATCCTTTTTTCTCATTGAGCTGGGGGGACTGGCTCTATAACCTGCTTTTGCAGAAGGGCCTGAATTTCCCCTTCAATCAGGGGGACATGAGAAGGGAGATAACGGGGAAGACACTGGTGGAGTATGAAGAGGTATGTGCTCGAACTCCAGAGTATGACCTCTCTCTCTCTCTCTCTATAAGCTGTAAAACCCAGAGTTCTGATGTTCTTTTGCTCCAGCCCTTGAGACGGAGGAAGAAGCGACCCCCTACCACTTCCCCCACTGTCTCCACTGGAGGAGGGGTGTCCGGCAAGGAGTCACTGGGATGCTCCAGAAGTGGGGCAGTGGGGCCTGGGAGGACTTTGTGGCTTGAGAGGCACAGCTTCCAGGAGTCTGGGAGGTGGCCTTTCTCTTGAAGCTACCCCTCTGCTGAGTCTGGCCTTGGGGCTGTTGTCCTGATAGCTTCCGAAATGGCCATTTTCTGAAGGTTTTTGGTCCCCTTTGTACATTTTTTGGACAAACAAATGGACTTCCTGGACTCTTGGGAGGCGATTAATCAGTTTTTCTGTCTCGTCTCCAAAAAGGACCTACCCCTTAAAGGGGAGGTCCAGGATGCCCGACTGCAGATCCTGGGAGAATCCTGAGATCCTAAGCCAGGCATGGCACCTGAAACAAACGAAGGCCAATGCTCTGGCTGCTGTATCTGCAGTGTCATATGAGGCACGCAAGACATGGGTGCCCTTATCCGACCCCAATTTAAGGAGGTCCAGGAGCTCATTTTTTTGTGCCAAGGCTGGGAGGGCCTGTGCTATTTCGATACCTTTCTCCCACAGGGCATTCTTATACTGCACCATGTATGTGAGAAAGTTGAGGGACCTGATGAAGCAAGTGGAGGATGAATAGATCTTTTTGTCCATCTGGTCAATGTATCTGGACTCCTGATCAGGCAGCTGAGTGTTTAGGTTCTTAGGCTTCTTTGATCTATCATGAGCAGCCATGATCACCATCAAGTCCACCGTAGGGTGTTCCGCCAAGAAAGGCTCTTCCCTTGGGGCTCTGTACAGCCTATCCAACTTCTTGGAGATGGCAGAGAGGTGGAAGGATGCTTACAGGTTAACCTTGTCAGGTCCTGGAAGATGGTCACTGAAGGAGGCACCACTAGAGGCTTGGGCTCCTTCTGCCTCAGGCATTTAGCCAATCTCCGCCTCTCCAGGTCCAGGTCTTCTGTCTCTCATCCGTTGGAAGCCTGGATGTGCCTCATGATGTCCATGAATGTTGGATCATCAGGAGGTGACCTGGGGTGTCCTTGTTATCTGGTGAAGAAGGGCAACCCCTAGGATCTGAATGGTCTGAGCCGAGGACACAGAACTACTGCTGGAGTCCATCAAAGAGGAGGACAAATAGCTAGAGCATCACTGGCTATGGGACCAGCATCCGCTGTGGGAAGACCAGCAGCGGTGGTGACTACAGGAATAGGAGCTTCTGCAATGACGCCGCTCTTTGTGCTGGGGTCTACCGCGGTGATCTTCAGGGCTCGGAGAGCGGCTCTTAAGGGGAGGAGACAGTTGATTATGCTCCTGACCCCTGCCATGATCCGGCTCCAGCCCCGGTTCTGGTTCACAGTGACCAGTTCCTTAGAGGGGAGCAGACCCTCTTTGATCTGATTCCACCAAAAAGAGAAAAGCTCCTGGATCTCGTCTTTGGAGAACTGCAGGGCCAATGGACCGGCTGGCGACTGTGAAGCTGGCATCGGTGCACCTGATGTCAGGGTGTCCACTCAAGATCTTCAATTAGTGAAGAGTGGCCTGGCGAGGAGGAGGAAGAAGCCCAATCCAACATCCGAGAAGGCATGCCCACAGTGGATGGCTGCTTAGCAGTGTCTGGTGGGGAAGCAGCTGACGGCTTGGCTGGAGTTTGGGTCAACAGCGCTGAGTCTGATCCCTACCCCTCACAATGGGGTGTCTTATCCAAGGCCTTGGACGAGACCATCATCTGGACTATTTTGGCAGGCACCGTAGCATCACTGCCCTTCTTTTGGCTGGTCCCAGCCCCTAAGGTGGAATGTGACCCTGCTGGTGTGGCCTTCACCTTAAGAGGCGTTAGGGTAGGGCCCAAAGACCCTGACCCCAATTTACCTCCGCCTGATGCCAGGATGACAGCAGGGGGTTTGGTTACCAACTGCCCGGAGGAGCCGTGGGCAGGCCAGGAAGAGTGATCCGAGCCCCTGTGGGACGAGGAGCCGGATGAAGACTTTTTGTGCAGTGAAGACCTGGAGCGGGAGTTACTCTGGAACTTTTCTCAGTCCCTGTCTCGGTGTTTGTGCTTCCCTGAATCCTTTTTCTTCTACTTGTGCAGCTTAGAAGTGGAAGTGGTGGAAACCAACTAGGACAGAGAAGAACTCTTCCCCAATGGCTGTCTCTGCATCTTTGAAAGCTGCTTTTCTAGGAGTGCCTTGAGGGCCTTCTGTTGGTGGATCTTTGTCCAGGAGTTGAATGCCCGGCACTGCTCATAGGCTGCAGTGTCGTGGTTCAGGCCTAGGCAGAAGAGACAGGTCGCGTGACCATCCTTCAATGGTAGCTGCTTGCCGCAGGTGCACTTAGATTTTTTATGATCTGTAGATGAAACGGATGACGAAGAAGACATGCAGAAGGGAAACAAATTCGGAAATTCTGCTGACAAAAAAGCAAAGAAAATACTGAAGCCGTGAAAGCGGTCGAAACTGTTGCGAGAAGGCATCCAAGGAGCTGATGCAAATGGGTCGACAGCGGGAAAAGAACTGAGGTAGGGCTAGGGACCGCCCCTTTTTTACCATTGGCTGACATCAGCCAGAACTGACGTCGGGGGCGGTTCCCGCTGAAGACTGTTAGCTAGAAGGTTTCCATGGTATCCTGGTGCCTGGTGGCTTAGTCCTAACATTTACTGCCTACTGCAAGAGCTCCAACTCGAAGTAAGATCTCAAAAAAGATGTTAAAACTCTTATCACTTCGTACAGATACCCCACTTAGATTTCTGTATCTTAAAGCACTAACCAATAAAGAAGTACCACCAGACTGGTTGTCCACAGTTGTTGTGCCAATGCCAAAAAGGGAAGCAAGGCTGATCACTCAAACTATAGGCCTATCAGTTTGACGTCTGTACCAGGGAAATTAATGGGGTCCGTCATCAAGGATATTATACATGGGCATATGGAAAGAAATGGGCTGAGGGATTTGGATCAGTATGGTTTTATGTCAGGAAGATCATGTGTAACAAATCTGTTGTGTTTTTACGAAAAAATATCAACAGCACTAGATAGAAGAACTCTAGCTGACTGTATCTATTTGGACTTTTCTAAGGCTTTCGACAAAGTACCTCACAGAGATATTATACAAAGTCTGATTGATTGTAAAATCGACCACAGAACTGTGGGCTGGATCAGGGGATGGCTGAGTGACAGAACGCAAAGTGTGTGTATAAACGGATACTACTCCACCACAGTGGCTGTGACTAGTGGGGTGCCGCAGGGCTCCGTCCTGGGTCCCCTGGTATTCCAGATACTCATATCGAGTATGAGACAAAATGCACCTAGCTGGCTAAGTAAATACGCAGATGACACTAAACTGGCACATGTACAGTAAACAACGAGGAAGACAGAGCCAGACTTCAAACACATTTAAATAATATTGTTAAATAGGCAGACTCTCTGGGGATGAGTTTTAATAAAGACAAATGCTATGAGATGTATTTGGGGTGTCATAATAATAAAGGAAAATATTTTTAAATGGACTACCACTTATTTATTTACTTTTGATAACTGGGTAAAAAAAGCACTGGGCCACATGGCCCGTTTACAGGCTTGACCCAGTGAGAGTCAAAAGACACTCAAACAAGTTATCGCAGGACAACAAAACAATTACAATATAGTAAAAAGCAAAAAATACATAAACATACACAGTAAAACATAATTCAGAACTGACTAATTCAAAAAGAGGCACACGTTAACATAAAAGAATGGAATAAAAAATAACATTTAAAACATATAAGTATGTACAGAGAATATGACCTTACTATACAATGTTTTGTGCAATTGCATATAGTCTTGGAATACAGTACCTTTTTTAAAGATGTCTTAAAAAGATTTAAATTCTGAGCATTACACAAATCATCAGGCAGTTTGTTACATGTTTTATTGCACTCTGAAGGATTTTTGATTTTTAGTAGTTTTGCAAGGTGGAACTACCAAAATCATATGAGGAAAGGGACCTAGGAATAACAAATAAACTAGCATATGACACACACACACAGTAATGCCCTAGTGGCTAAGGCAAAAAAATTACTTTGAACAATTAAACGAAACTTCAGAAGTAGAGATGAAAGGGTGGTAATGCCACTGTACAGATCATATGTTAAACCACTACTAGACTAGGGAAGCCCTGTCAGGGTCCAATAAAAAAAGGAAGTTCTGATAGAACAGAAAAAAATACAGAGACAGACAACAAACATGATTTATAACCTAAATGGGCTATCTTATGATGACTGACTCTAGAAATTAAACCTGATGTCTCTTAAGAAAAGCTAACCAAAACCTTAACTGTATTTTGCGTTACATTGCTAGCAGGGAGGCCAAAGTTCTAATCCCACTCTATGTAGTCCTGGTCAGACCTCACTTGAAGTATGTCATCCAGGTATGGTCTCCTCAAAACAGGAAGGATATAATCAAAATTGAATCTGTCCAGAGGAGACTTACTAAATCTATTCTGGGAATGAAAGCATTATCTCATCCTGATAGATTAGTGTCTCTTAACTTGTATTCCTTATGTTATAGGAGGTTTAGGGGAGACATGTGCCTATTGTATAAGAAAACTGGAGATGTCAGCTACTGTACTGAACTTGGAATTCATCCAAGAACAGATGAATATGGCAGCAGAAGTCATAATAAGCAACTGATACAATCTAAATGGAGATATAATATAAGAAAGCACTGGTATAGCCAGAGGGTGGTTACACCTTGGAATGCTCTACCCCGGGCAATAATTAATAGTGAGAGTATGAACCAGTTTAAGAACAACTTGGATTTGCACTTTGCCGAAAATAAATTTCAGTATTAAGGTATGATATAAATGGGCAAGCTTTACGGACATAAGTCTATTTGCTTGTAAACATCTATGAAAATCTATGAAATCGATGAATTAGGAGTGACCCCTACTACTGTGCATTATATAATGCAGGACAATTACCTTCTAAACTAATGAGAACTGAATTTCAAAAATGATAATATAGGCACAAGGGGTCACCCACTATAATTAAGACCCAAAAATTCAATACAAATAAAAGGAAGGCCTTCTACACAGAGGGTGGTGAACCCTTGGAACAGACTACTACTTGAGGTTATAATCAGTAAAGATAAACAACAATTTAAAAGAAAGCTAGACGAATACATTTTAGATGGAAATAGCCTGTCTTATTATGGGTAAAGTGGTAGGAGCACACATGGGCTTACTGCCTGCTTAGCTCCTTGCACCTTAGTATGCAGTATTAACAGTGCACCTGGATATGAACGACCTTGCAGGATGTGAAGTAGGGTGGTGCAGGAGAGGTTCAAGGACGCAGGGAAAATATGTAGTGAGGTAGGGAGTTCGGCAGCCTTCTCAGAGGTGCGACCAGTCCCAAGGGCTAGCACTGCAAGGAAAGTTAGAACCGAGAAATTCAATGTATGGCTCTGTGGCGTACTTATGCTTTAATACAATCCGCTAACTGGACTACGAATGTATGATTCTCGGATTTCTAAGGTTCTAATCATTAATCTCTGGTTGTCACATGAAATGAGGTCTGGGTGTCAAACTTATATTTTTGGATTCCTGAAAATACTGGGAGGTCAGTCCAGTCAAATTCCAAGTCACTCATGTGAGCTGGCTGTTTTTCAACTGGTTTACAAAGGAAGAAATGGCAAGTTTTATAGTTCCTGAGGATTCTGAAAGGTGGCAACATTTGACGCTGTTAAAATATATGTTGTTTGCAATCACTTAGGTTTTTGATGCTTGTAAAACCTTTGATGTGCACAGTTAGATTGTGAGGATCTTACTCTATAAAATTGTGATGTTCACAGAGAGGGGGGTGAGAAGGGAGTCAGTGTGTGGTATACACACAGGCTTGTGGGGTCAGAGACTGAAAGGAGGGAACTCAGTGCCAGGTTTCAGTTCTCTGAAGACAAAAGACTGTTTCTTTTCCACGTGTCAATTTGTTAAGTTTTAACCTCGCTATCAAGAAGCAAACTGTGCGATTTATGGTTTAACTCAATTTATTTTTCATGTCTTTTTTCCTGTAAGCACTTTTATTTTGATTTTGTCAATGTGTAAATATAGTGTTTAAATAAAGTAGTTACTGTTTAATCACAATATACAGAGTGGTTGTGCATTTTACATTAAAAGGGTATAGTCCGTGAATCTCTGGGGTAACCCCAATTCTGAAATGGCACTCTAAATCTGGTGTAAGCAATCTTAAAACATAACCCCTTCCTGATACAGGTAAAAGATTGGTGCAAAGTTTGATAAAGACAGAACCCACACTTCACCTGCATTTGAGCAGTCCACTTTGGCTAGTTCCAGGGGGACTAGTGACTGGGACAAGAAACAGTGGAGCAGTGTCCTGGAACACGGCGGGTGCAAGCCAAAACCTTGAGCACAACAACAACAGGCTACACTCAGGGCAAAAGCTCCAAACTTCTGGTTTTTAAATTATAAAAAACATAAAAAAAATGACAAAAACGGGTTTCTTGTGATCAGGACTGAGCCCACGGCACTGAACCCCAGCACTTTGGGTCTAGTGGTGACCCTTCATCAGGAGGTGTGGCAGACGGTGCACTGACCATCATTTTATTTCAGTCTCTTAAAGTGAACAACATAAAATCATTACCACATGCACCTATTTGGCACATCAGTAAGGCACTTCAACGTATTATACAGTCATGAACCATTCACCTGTATATCAATCTAATTGGAAAGGCTTTGCCTGGAGTTCAATGGCCAAGCAGCCAGCCACGCCCACTTCCTGAGCTATATAAGCAGTTCCTCTCAGCCTCACTGTGAAGCACTTTTTCTTTGCAGCTGAAGGCTCTGTCGGTTTGTCTTCTGAGATGGTTGGGGTCTACCCCATCCCCCAACCTGCTGCTCCTGCTTGTCTACTGGATTTCTGTGTTTATTTCCTGCTTCTGGTTTATACTTTGCCTTCAGCTGTGTGTGCTTCTTTCTGTCTTGTTCCCTGTTTTCTTTGTTTGTGTGTCTTTGGTTTGTTTCTTTTTGGGGGGCTTTTGTTTCTAATCCACTAGCATATCACTCCAGAAGCTAATACTATTTGCTCTGTTACCCACAACTCTCGGGAACGGACCTGGGTCGCTAGAGGGCCGGCCAGGAGGAGAAAGCCTGAGCATCTGCCGACTGCTCGCTTTCTTCTGGGGGGAGGGTGGTATGACACTTTGCTGCGTGCCGACTCCTGGCAGAGGTTGGGAGCACAGCAGCAGCACGGGAGATGGAAATTCCAAGGGGGCGTGGTGGATGTCGGCGCTAGCCTAGACGTCAGTGGCACACCACGCCCTGGGGCACAAAACAGGAAAAATGAGTGGCTCCCTGCCGGCTAGATGAAGGCTGCTGGTTCCTGTTATGCGTTAAGGAGCCCCAGCTTCTCATTCCCCATCTCAGTAGCTCTCAGGAGGGCCAAATGGAATGTGCTGGCTCCCCCTGGTGCCTTCCCCCTCAGGGGAGGGGGACCCATGTGGTGCAGGGTTACGCCAGGACTACCCCTCCTGAGACAGCTGCAAATATGAGATGAGGAGGGCGGGGTGTAGAACGATTCCAGTGGGGCCTAGGCTGGCCCGAAGGAGAGTTGAGCTCGAAGCCAAGGAGGAAAAAAAAAAAAAAAAAGATACTGTATTTATCTTCATTTGAGGCCAGTGATATAGAGGATATGAGATGGGGGGCCATGGGATAAACAATTTATTCTCACGCGTGCCCTGGTGACCTCAGGTAACCTCACGATGTTGGAGCATAGCGGAGCCATGAGTGATTTACCCTAAGGTGACAACTCTGCCCTTTCCGGCTCTCTCCTCTCAAACAAACTGCATTCTGCAGTTTGGTAAGCAGAACAAAGAGAAGCTGCCCGATGCTCACCCTCCAAGCAAGGTATGGGTTGGAATTGGAACCCTGAATTTTGGCATATACCCCTGGAGGAATATCACTTGCCCCTGTTTGCCAGTGTTTCTCACACTTTGTGCAGCAATCCAGAAGTCTTCTAGGATATGCTGCCAAGAAATTACTGCTAGGACTGACCTCTGCTTGAAATGTTCTTGATTTCTCAATTTAAATAATGTTTAGTCTGATGTAGAGATTTCTTAAGAGTTGATTTAAGTTTTGAGAGAGGTCTCAAGGTACTGTGATTTTGCTATCTGCCCTGAGCGCTGTGCACCTTCTCTTCGAGCTGTAAGTCTGTGGGCTGCACCCTTGACCTCGGTGTCCCATTGAGGCTGCTGCAGAGCCTCCCCCCCAAAAAAAATTTGCTTCAGAACCTCCCTGCCTGTTCTTTTTTTTTTTTTTTGCTGACTTTTCCATTAGCAGATTATATTCTTTAGCCACTAGAGGGCCCAGTTATAAGCACACTTACCCAGTCCAACACAATATATTTCCTGTCTCATTTCACTTATTGTGTGGTTAGTCTATCACTATTCATCTGTCTTTGACCCTCTCTCTTCTACTGATTGATACTGATATTTCCCATTTGCAGCTTATAGTCTTTTTGCCCACTAAAGGGGTTTTCCCCTCAACCATTCCAAAGCTGCTCTACATCTCCTTACTCTCTACTACTCCTGGCACTCTTCCTTTACTGCTCAGCTGCTATGGGTACCTACACTCCATTACTAAGTCTGCTCTCCTTCACCCTCTTGGTACAGACCTCACACAGACCGGAGCACCTTTCCTCCACACTAGGCACCTCATCCCCAGACTACCCCACAGTGACTCGGCCCTTCCCCACCTTCGACACACCCGTGACCCCCCAACACCCCCACCCTGCCAACACCCCCACTCCCCTACCCTCCAAGGCCTGACCTGGACCCACCTCTCCCCTGCCATTCCCACCCTTCGCACTTTATCTATCCCATGCACCTTGATTCTAAAGTCCTCAGCTGGGTGTCGACCCAAGGGTCTCCATCGCCACCGGCCACTAACCAGAATAATTACACTGCTATTATTATTATCTGGTAATGTACACCCAAACCCAGGACCTATTGCTTCCAGCCTTTCTAAACCCTGTATTGCAATTGGCCCCCGCTTTGCATCCTTAAACATTTGCAGTCTCCTAAAGAAATCTGCTGCCCTCCAGTGCTGGGTCGTTCAACATCAACCTGACATAATTGCACTGGTAGAGACTTGGCTCTCCAAATCCACCTCTGACTCCACTATCACCTCCCTGGATATACCATCTACAGGAAGACCGAGTAGGCAAACGCTGGTGGTTGCATCACTACCTGTGGGACTCCTTTATAGGTCAGGCACCCCAGCTCCTAAACTTGATTATGGAGCCCAAGCTCTCACCTTAAAAATCACACCTGACCCCACCCGAGGCCCTCTCTTCCTCACGGTCTCCTACGTACCCCCGAGGAATCAAAACCAAGCGGTCCAGTCCCTCACTGACCATCTCACATACCTCCCTCACAAAGCAGAGCAAGTCATCCTAGGTGATCTCAGTGTTAACTGGCTTGCCTCCACTGCCTCCCATATAAGGGACTCCTTTGCTGTCCTGGATATGTCCCAGTTAGTCACCCAGCCCACCAGATTCAACCACTCTACTGGCGCCAGCACTCTCCTAGATGTTGTTATATCTAACCGCCCCTACAAATTCCGGGATGTCACTGTCCTCCCCAACTCTTTTAGTGACCACTCCCCAGTCCTCTGTCTCTGGTCATCCTCCACTCTGAAGCCAGTGTCCCAGGCCACTCTATGCCACCGTTTACACCCCGGCAGCCTCAGAAAATTAAAACAATAGTTAGCCCAGCTAGACTGGTCCCCTATCCAGCGTGCCCCTGACATTGACTCAGCTACTGACCACTTCACAAATGCCTTCTGTAAGGCTTGTGACCTTTTTGGCCCCCTCACCAGGATCCACTCCAAAAAATGCAATGCCCCATGGATCACCCCACCCCTCCTCCAGAGACTCAAAAACAGAGATAATCTCTGGCACATTACTGTAGAATCTGGAAAGGCGTCTGACAGACAGGCCTACAATGCAGAACTCAATAAGTGCACTTGGGCCATTAGGCGGGCCAAGGCAGAGCACTACCAGACCACCCTCACTTCCACTTGGGGTTCAGCCTGGACCTTCTGGGATAATATGAAAGAGCTAAATGGGAAGTCCTGCTTCCCCCCACCATCTCAGCTCTCCATCAATGGCACCCCCAACACAGATCCACTCCTCATAGCCGCTTGCCTTAACACTGCCTTCTCTGACCTAAGCGCAGTCCTCCCCAGCAGCTTCTTTGACCCAATCCCCACCCCTCTTCCTCCAGTCCTGCATCGCCCACCATTCTACCTGCGCACCCTATCCCCCAAGAAGCCAGGCCGCACCTGCTAAAAGCCTTAGGCAGCAATAACCCCAGCAGTGACCCCCTCGACTCCACGATCCTCCGTATGGTCTTGGACGAAGTCCTAGTCCCCCTGACTGAGCTTCTAAACCGGTCTCTATGCCTGGGTCAGTTCCCAAGTGCTTGGAAAACTGCTGAAATCACACCCATACATAAGAGTGGGGACCGATCCACCCCCAACAATTACCGGCCATGTCTATCCTCCCCCCACTCTCTAAAGCCCTTGAAAAAGTGGTGTTGATCCAGCTCTCTGAATACCTAACCAAGTATGACATTATGTGCCCAGAGCAGCACAGTTTCCACCCAGGACATAATACAACCATGGCTCTCCTGAATTCTCCCAACACCTGCATGCTGCTCTCGACTCTGGCAGCCTTGCAGGAGCAGTGTTCATTGACCTCTCCAAGGCCTTTGACACTGTCTGTCATCCCCTTCTACTCGACTCTCTCAACCAACTTGGCTTCTCTGGTAGTCCCATTTCCTGGTTCTCTAGCTACCTCTCTGCTAGATCCCAGCGTGTCAAGATCAGCGGCTCCCTCTCCAGCATTCTTCCCATTCGCTCCGGGGTCCCTCAGGGCTCCATCCTGGGTCCAATACTTGTTAGTCTCTACCTCAACACCCTTCCCAGCTCATGTACTGGTAAAATGCTCCTCTACGCCAACGATGCAGTCCTCGTTGCCTCACATCCCAAGCCCACCTCCCTCCAATTATCCCTCCAGCAAGCTTACAACCAAGCCGAAAGGCGGTTCGGAGTCTGAAGACTGGTCATTAACCTAAAGAAAACCAAATAAGTGCTCTTCTCCCACCACCAAAATAAAGCTAAAAATACCCCCCCCCTCTTGATTATCCCCAGCACTCTGCACCCGCTAGAACAAGTGACCAGATGCAAGCACCTAGGCATCACATTTGATACTGCCCTTTCCTTCCACACCCACATTAATGCCCTGTCAGCCACCATTAACTCTCGGATTGGCCTACTATACCGGCACAGGGACTGCCTGCCTGCCTCAGGTTGCCCTCAGGCTGGCCATCACCTCCTCCGCCTCGTCCCTCGTGGACTATGGCTTGCCCATCTATGCTGCAGCTGATAACACTGCCCTCTCCAAAATCCAACTCTCCATCAATAAGGCCTGTAGGCTCCTGACCGGTGCCCCCAGCCGAACTCACACCTGCCTTCTCTATACTACCACCAATCTTCTCAACTTTGAGGAGTGACTGCTCTACCAGACCTGTCTTCTCGCTAAGAAATCTCTGCTAGGACTGACCCCCCCCCCAGGGGTCTCCACCTCCCTACAGCAGCCATCTTCGTCCGTCACCACCCACAGCTCTGTTAAGGCCACTTTCAAGGTGCCCAGAACCAAGACCTCTCTTGCACAGAGATCCTTCCTCTACCGAGCCCCCACCTGGTTCAACTCCCTCCCTAGCTGCATCTCCAAGTTGCAAAAATAGGCTCCTTCAAAACAGCCCTTCAAAACCATATCTTTAATACCCGCTGTTGTAGGTGCAACTAACCCCGGTTGTAACCTGTGGTTCCCACCCACCTTGCCCCCTGGCTCGACAACATCCACCGGACAGCCTCTCCCTTCCCCAGACCTACCCCTTCCCTACTAGGTCCAAACAGGGATGTAACCCACTGTCTTCTCTGAGGACCTACTATATCCAGGAGTGTAACTCACAATTTTGTAACATTATGTAACCTAAGTAACACACAAACTACTACATTATGTAACCTGTGTATCTATGTTAAATGTTTCTTTTACTGCACTTGTAATGTTTATCCTCTGTTTTAATCTGCACTGTAATAACTGTCTTGATGTCCGCCCCCGCAATGAGGTGCCTTTGTAAATGAGTCTCTGACTCAAAGGTTGTAAACCTGATCTGTAATGAATAAATAAGTCACCGGGGGATGAGTGAAAATAAATCGCTCTTCCCACTGCCCCTCATCGCATATCCGATTTATGTAATAGGGCTGTGATGTGTTTTGGGGGTTTGTGTCTTTGTTTTTATTATGTTTGACTTGTTTTTTTGTGGTGACTTTTTGGTTTCTGTGGTGCTCTTTTGCCAGTTTTTCAAGTAGCTAGTGTATTTCGGAATGGCTTTTGGGTGTGGATTTTGATTGGTTGTTTGGTATGAATGAGGTTTCATAGTGGATTTTGATTGGGCAATGTAGTGTGGGAAAACTGCTGTAATTGGTTGGAAGTGTGGTTGGGGTGGGAGGGTTACTGTGACTGACATTTGTTGTGGGTTGCGCTGATTGGGTACGTTGTGTTTGGTGTGCACTGTGACTAGTTCGGGGGCGTGGCTTGCAGTTGTGGCACAGTTTGGTTGAGGAGTCTCGTGGCTGAAGATGTCATGGTGCTGTCTCCGTGTGTTGGGCCTACTGGAGAGCGGGATTTGGTGGAGCCTGTCACCAGTGGATGGAGCATCATTTTTAGCGGTGCTGAACTGGAGTACCAGTCACTGTAGTTGGATCTGGCAATTCCCGTGGCTTTGTGGAGGAGGGGAAGAGGACTTCAGTTGCTGGGTGTTTTGCTGAAGATTTCTCTGTGGATTTATTTTTCGGTTTCCAATGTCATCTTCGGTGGATTTATTTTTACTTTTCTTTGTGGATGTATTTTTTTTTTCCTTGGGTAGAATACTTCGGCAGTTCTAGGAGTCATCATTTCTTTGTGGATATTTTCTCTGTGGATTTCTATTCTGGTTTTCTCATTTGCATTTCCTTGTTCCCCTTGGATTACGACTTTGAAGAGTCATTTTTTTTATTTTATGGATTTTTTAAAAGGGTTTCTTTATTTTGGATTAGTACGTGGATTCAGGAATAAGAAGGTAAGGATTTTTAAAACGTTTTACTGTGTCATAAAACAGAACAGGAACATTGTGCAGTTGGAGATTTAAAAAGCGACAAAATGTGATTTTTTTTTTAAACTTTCTTAAACAACTGTATGGGGGTGTGGGAGACGTTTAGGATATCAGGGTAGGGAGGTAGTGGTAGGAAATAGGAATGTTGAAGAGTTTAATGCAGAACAGTTCAACTTTTTCTTTTGCTGTACTCTAAAGCAGTAACTTTAGCAGATTATGTAGTAAGATTGTAAGTTTCATTAATATTGCAATACTTATCAGACTTTAAAGATGAATACAGTTCTAGTTCTTTGATGTAATGACACGTGTTTTTCTGGTTTTTAATTTTGTGGAATTCAGATCTTTTTTCCACCGTTTTCTACTATTTTAGTGTTCTGACTTTTTTAGAGAGTTGAGATTTGCAACTGTTTGCAGTGTTACAAGATTCTCTGGATTTTTTTGTCAGATCTTCTTCTTGCTAGAGGTTGTGAAGTGTCTTTTCTTGTAGGAGAAGGTTTTCTTTGTTGGTCTGAGTCGCTGTCCAAAATAACCATAGGCCTTTTTCTTATGCATGCCCGAACTCGGAGCTGGAATTTTTAAAAACAAATTTAAGCACCGTACACTGCTCCATTTTCATCGGGAATTGCTCGTAGAGGTACAGCTCAAAGACCGCTACATGGGACATAGTTTAGTTTTGCTCGGTGTAAATGTGCCTCGATCGTCATGAACGACCATTCCGGCAAAGGACAGGATGATCCTGGAGGTAGTAAGGTCACACTCTGCCTTCCAGTGCGGCAGCACCTTAGAAATGGCGCATCCAGGACCACCTTACAAACAAAAAATAACTTTGCAAAGGTTAGCCGCAGTTATTGTAAACTTTACAGGGTATGTTAATCGGGCATTTCTGCAGCCCTGGTGATTGCAGGCACTGTTTTGCTCAGTTTTCCTTTAAAGGCATCCACAAAAGGGAACCGTATACAGTGCAATGATGAGTCCAGTGGTGTGTGTGCGTGTGTGTGGCACTGTGTTCTTGCCTGGGTATGTAGTGCTGCATATGAGTGTTTATGTCTGGGTGTGGTATGAGGCTGAATATCAACCATCACTTACTCACTGATGTATTATTTGGGAGGTGGCATCTACTCGGCTATTTTATGCCTTTTATGCTGTTATATTATCTTGAAAGGTATCTCATCAATAGGGCGCAGGAACAAGGGTGCTGTAATGTGGGCATCGGCAACACTGCGCAACTCATGTGAGCATCCAGGACTTGAGGGCATGGTGCCCTGAGGACGTCACTCTGCCTCCCGCTCTCCAATATGCCTGGGGTGGAGGTGATGATATTTATAAGCGCACACTAAATCCGTTGTACACTGTGTGTCTGTGGCGCAGTTGCCAGGCACTGTCATTACCTGCAGCCCTTTGACTGCACCTGGCTTTCTCACACCATGTTTGTTTTCACCCTAAAGTGGGTGAACCATTTTGAAATAATCCACGTCTTCTGCTTTTATTGTATGACCATTGGCAAACAAAGCAGCCCACTGGCTATAGCCAACTTGTTTCCTAAAGGCATCACCTTGCATATCTCAACACTGAAGTTCATCTGCCATTTTGCTGCCCAAATCGCCAAACCTGTCTAGATCTTTCTGCATTTCATTTACAGAGGTTTTTTTTTTTTTATTCTTTGTTAACCCGGTAAGGCCCACTAGGCACAGGTACCTGTTTTCAGGGGCGACCCAGGAGCACTGGGGAGGTTAAGCGACTTACTCAGAGTCGCACAGTATGCAAGTGGAGGTTGTAGGAATCAAACCCAGGTCTGTCTGCTGGATGTACCAAGCTCATTCACAGTTCATTACTCTAACCTCTAGGCTATACTGGCAGCCCCAAATGTTGTAATGTAACTACACTTAAAAACATAAGAAGTGACAGTGTTTCTTGTATTTAACTCAGTTTTCATACACTCACAAGTATATTAATGTCACACTTCAAACCATAATTACATTACAATAATGTTGTTCCCTCCATAAATTTCTTGTTTGAACTGTTAATGTTTCAAGACTTACTTTGTCCCGTCATCAGAACATCTGAGGGCTGTAATAAAGTACAATGAAAGACTATTTATTTTACCATTTATTACAATATATTTATTATTTTTATAAATTGTCTTTCATTGTACTTTACTACAGCCCCCCCAGTTATTCTAGAGGATATAAGCAGCCCTCAGATTTTTTTTTTATATACTTTTTATTTAAAATTTTATACAAATGCATAAAACATCAGAATCCAAAGCATGCAGAAAACTCCATAAATGACCAGTATACATTACTAAAGGAGTGTGATCACATGCTACAATTGGTACAGCATTAGGAGGTGAAATACCAGTAAATATAGCACATTAATAAACAACATTAGGAGCCATATATGCAGTCAATGCCCAATATTATCATAGCCCATGTAAAATGAGCACCATGCTATAACTGACCTGTTGGTCCTTTGATGTAAGTTCAGAATTATAAAACAAATTTCTACATTCCAGAGCTCCTTTAAGCCTTAAGTATTAGAATTCAACCAGACCCCAGGAGTTTAAGGCATATTAACTGTATTTATAAAACAGCCAATAATGTCTCCCTCACCCTAAAAGAGACAGTGAATACTATAGTGAGCTGGAGACCGGCTCCAAGCAACATCACTGAGATGCTACAAATTAAGTGAGGGGCAAAACTGTTAGCACCACCTCTCTTGGGGGACTGATTATAAGAATAGAAAAATATTCACCCAATTAAAAAAAAAGAAAACAACAACCTATTATGAGGGTAGAGGTACCATAACAACAATTCCTTATTTAAATCAACAGTTAATATTGTCCCAGAGTAATGATTTACAGAAATGGTGGAACTATACGAGATCTGGCAAGACTAATGGAATGCCCGAGGGCTGCACCGATCTAAAATGACTTTGTAGCGTCCAGCATCAAATATAATTATAGTAATCCTTCTCAATTAGAGGGGGTCACTAAAACAGACAAATAATATATTTCTTAACTTGTGGATCTCTGTCAGAACATCTAAACTGTCCTCCCCTCTAACCGAAATCTAAGGTGCACCTCGTAACAGAAAGTTATATATTATAAAGAAGGCAACCAGCTCAACAGTTCGATATGGAGGGAAAAAAGCCACTACTCTTCATAAAGTCAGTCCTCCTCCGATTCTTCCTCTGAAGGCCTTTCCTCGTGGATTCTTCGTACAGCTATCTTCTCAACACATACCCCGGCCTCCTTCAGATCTGTAAAGTGGTGCTGTTGATGGCCATCTGCAAAGCAAAGTCAGGCCAGGAAAGCCATCGAATATGGTATGCCCAGGTCTTGCAGTTTGTCCTTTACTCCATCGAAGGCCTTACAGCACATCCTGGTAGCGTAGGCAAGGTCCAGGAAGAAGAGAACATGGGACTCTTTGTGATATATGGGGCTTTTGTTCCCAAGTGTTCCCAGAATCAAGTTGCGTTCTGCCACTGAGGACAGAGTAGCCAGGATAGTGCGGGGTTTCTCCGAATTAGATATTGGCCTGTGGAGGGTGATTCTGTATGCTCACTGGAGATTCACTACATCTAGGCCCATAATTTCTGTGAGCCAGGGGCCCAGAAAAGTGGTTAGATTATCCCCCTCAGTTTCTTCAGAAAGGCCGGGTATACAGATGTTAGCAGCGCGCACTGTATTCTCGAGCTGCTCCACTCGGCTTATTAATGTTGCTTGCTCCTTAATGGAAGTAGCTGAAGCTGCAAGGGCCTTCCCCGCTGTGGCCTCGGCATTTTTTGTAGTCTCCCCCATGGCTTCCAACCGAGATTCTACAGCTTGGAAACGGAGAGAGAAAGAACCCAGCTTTTGGTCGATGCCTTGGACAGTCTTAGTACATTCACTGCAATTTGTAGTGAGTTCAAAGATGCAGATGTTTGCTCAGGGCTGGGTGAGGCAGATGCTCCAGCTACTTGATCAGCCCTCAGATGTTCGGATGAAGAGACACAATAAATCTCGAATGGTAACAATCCAAGTAAAAAAAATTTACGGAGGGAGCGACACTATTGTAATGTAATTATAGTTTGAAGACTGACAGTAATATACTTGCAAGTATATGACAAACTAAGACTTTTTGGGGGGATCAGCAACCCCACTTCTTATGCTTTTACTATTAAACTGGCCTAGGTGACACTCCCCATCATAAACATATTAAAACGGAACCCTGGGAAAAGCTCCTACTAAATTTCATGTTACTACACTTCCTATCTTGGTGTCATCAGCAAAGTTGGCAATCCAGCTACTGGTATCCGCCTCCAGATCATTTATGAATATATAGAATATAGGTCCCAGAATCTATCCCTGTGGAACCCTACTGGTCACCTGTTTTCATGTTGATTGGTTACCATTAATTGTAACTCTTTTCCTCTTATGCTGCTACCAGTTTGGAATGCTCTTCTACATGACACAGTACCTAAGTTCTTTAGATTATAAACTATAGTAGCCTCCTGTGTGGAACAGTATCGAAAGCTTTGCTGAGGTCCAGATACAAAACATCTACTGATTTCCTACAGCCAGTTCCTTGGTGACATCTACAAAAAAAGGCACCATGATGCATTTATGATTTCCCCTTACAACATCCATACTCCATCCTGGGACACTAAATTTAACTCGTTGTTTTGTAAATGTCTGACAGTTTTGTTTTTTGTAACTGTCTCCAGCAGTTTCCCCAGTACTGAGCTCAAGCTCACTGGCCTATAGCTATAGTTCCCTGATTCTGCCCTGGAGATGTTTTCAAAATACTGGTACCACATGGGCCACTGTCTAGTCATCAGGCATGTACAGAGTTCAGATGGACTCAATGAATATAAATGCCACTGGTATGTAAGCAGTAAGACACAACAGGGGGGCTCAGTGTCGGGGGATACCAACATGCCTAGGACGTAGTGAGGCCTGATGCCACAAGTGGAGGGTCTTACAGCCCCCGTAGTGTGGGTATCCTCAAATACCGCATACCCTGAAGAGTCTTACTGAACTTAGAAAATGGAAATTAGAAAAGAATGGCAGATTTTTATTCCAAATGTGTTACAACAGCTTTACTAATATGTTTATTGTATAGTACTTCCGCTTAGGTCAATAAGTACCAGAAGGAGCAGGGACGTACTTTTTTTTTGGGGGTAGTGTTGAGACATAAATATATGGCATCAGAATGCCATCGGTCAGCACACATTCTCTGAAAGTGTTCCAAGAAAATAAATGGGAAGGTCTACTTGAATCAAACCAAGGGATAAATACACAAGGAATATTTATAGTGTTTCAGAAGTTAAGCCACGGTTGGCACTGTTTTGCTCTTTTTCTGAAGCTATAAGGAGATATTTTACAGCTGGTGAGGAGGTCACATATTCAAGAACTCTTGCTGGACTTGATTTGCAAATTACAAAAAAAAATAATAAGTGTGTAATACAGGCAACAATCTTAATGAAATTTCTGAAATATATGGAGCTCTACTTAAATACCTACTATCGCAATAGATAGTCATTTTTAATGCCATTTCATCTCACAATAAAGCTGAGTTTAAAAAAACAGAATGCTATCAGGTCTGAGTATTTTGCCAAGCCATTTTCTAAGGACAGTTCCTTCTCTAGCACATTCAGGATTTTTTCATCTAGCATTCTGAATGTTCCTATGTTCTCTAGACTAAATAGTTCAAGTAAGCACAATCTCTCCTCGTAGCGTTTGCTTCCTAAGCTACTAATTAGCTTGGTAGCACTGTTCTAGTTCCTTTTGATCTCTTTCATGTCATTTCTGTACTCCAGTGAGCAGAACTCAACACAGTACTCCTAGTGTAATCTAAACAAGCCTTTTGTACAGGTGGAGGATCCCCTTCCTTGACCTGCTCCTTACCTCCCCATGCATCCCCAGATTACGTTTAATCTCCTGACTGCAGCAGCACACTGCCTGACTGGCTTCAGTCTACTGTCCACAACTATGCTTAGATCCTTATTCTCAGCTGTGTGCTCCACTACTGTGCCACACCATGAGTATAGTATGTGCAGCTCCACTTCATTCACCCTAGGTGTGGTACCTTGCATTTCCATACATTAAAATTAAGCTCCCAGATGTGTTTGTTTATTTGTCAACTTGGAGTTATACCTTTGAGCTAAAAGCTCTTTCACAAAGGTTCCATGTCAGGTAAGGATCAAACAATTGGTATATATGGAATAAAAAACATATGGTATAGACATAGTCAAGCACAACACGTAATTTATAATCGTTGGTGAAATCCTAGCGTTACAAAGAGGAAAAAGCTATGCAAAACAAAACTGTACTATATACAAGAAGCAAATGCATCAGTTCATACGATGAAGTACAGACAGTATTTATGACAGTTTTTATAAGCTATGAGCACATACAGGGGTCACAGGACTAGTGCGGTGAGGAGAGGTGGAGAGAATAGTTAGTGGAGCAGTCAGGGCTGACTATGACAAGGGGTAAAGGGGTATGGGATGGCTCATGTGCTTCTACCACCACTTTCACAAAACCAGTGATATTATTAAAAACCAATATACTGACTCCTCTAGTATGTTGAATTTACTTACCTGTCCCTGTGTGTAACCCAGCATTGGCTCCATCACTGCTACTCTCTTCCTGTACTGGAGTGCATTTAAGGCACAGTAGTATTGCAAAGAGGCCTGGTGTTGTCTTCTTCTTGCATTGGCTACTTCGGTGGCAACCTCTGTCTTTAACTGAAAATATATTATTATGAAATGGCTATTCAGAAACTAGCAGTGACAGTCGTTCTTGCATGCAAGTGGAACAACATGATGATCTTTCCTCGACAATTTATCTTTCCTAAAAAGATTACCAGTACACTGCAACAGTGTTCTGATTTTATTTATTGATCCACACACCAAAAAAGCCATTATAGTAGCTCACTCTGTATTGACTTGTATTTAATTCAGAGGTGAAGGGGTTAGAGCAAGGTGGTGGATTAAGCATCGTGTCTTTTTATTTCAGTTGCAACCAGACAGAATAACTAAAAAAACTGCACAATAACCATTTAAAATATGAGCACAGAACAAACATACTATCAGCAATTGCAACCTCCTGAAATATAAGTTGAAAGCTTTTAAGCTGATCCCCTGCTATAGTGGCTAATATACATAAATGCATATTATGCTGCTGATTAGTCTTAGGCCAGTGATTTTCAGAGATGGAATTTTGCTTATTCTGGTGATAACACACTGATTTCAGATAACACTAGATACATTAAATACCACAGGATCTTACCAATATTCAGCAATGTATACCACAGCATTTTAACTATATATGCAATGGAGCCACAGGACACTGAAATCTAATGACCAAGTTACCATGTTCCAGTTAAAAAGTAATTAAAATGGCTATTAAAATATACTTAAGGGTGTATATGAATGTTAAGTTCTGGCAGAAGAAGCGACAAAAAAATTACAAGTGCTGAAAAATGTGAGTCCCCAGTTTCCTCAAATGTATTCCACAAAATCAAAACATCAACTTAAAACAGCTGGCTGCATTCATGGCACTGAGTGACAGGGGTTCACTCTGGCAAGCTGGTGACCTGGGTTCAAGCACTCAGACCAAGATGTCAGGAGTAGAGGTGGGCACAAAGGATTCAGAGCATCCCTTAGACACTCTCCTCCTGGGGCGGAGAGTACTCACTGTACCACTCTGTGGTGGCTAGTGAAAGTGCACTGATGGCGGTGCTGCCATACACAGTCAGACCCCCCTTCCCCCAAGGCCAGCTGCGATGAACAGGAAATTGGAGTAAAGGCAGGGAGAAAAGGTGGATCTACCTTATTGGTACGCTGGATGACAGCCCCATGGTCCCCACGACACTGCCCTCCCCCCCGTGCACCAGCAGAAAGAGACCCTCAGCCCTATCCGTAGTGTACGCTACCCCTCCAGACTGCAGAGAGGCCCCAGACAGGGATAAGCTAGCACACAAGGTACAGGAAGTGAAATGGTGTTCATCGGGTGCAACTTGATGATCACTGGATGGGGTCCCCTGACAGGGACAAGCCAAGCTCAGGATGTGAGGATGCAGGTTTGGGAAAGGATCCTGAAGCTAGCAGGAAGGGGTGAGTCTGCTGGGTAGTGGGGTGGCATTTGGGGTCCGAAGGAGTGGGGTGCCAGTAGGCATGAGAGGTGAATAAATACAGCAGGCAAAGAAAAGCCGATTCCTCTGTAAAGATATATATTTCACTTAATAAATCAATGTTTGTGCTGATGCAGGAAGCCAGACTACCACAAAACTATCGGAACAAAAACAATGCAATGATATCAAAGGTATCAACTGAGTCTATGTTACTGTAATGGGGCACTAGTACTAAAGCCTTCAACCATTTACATACCAACTTTACTGAGTTATCTGGTATTAGAGAACGTTTACATGTATTACCTAGCATAATGCACTGGACAGGAACAATCTTGAAAGGAGATTAGTCGGCTGCATTCCAGACCTGTACTTATATTCCCTCATAACAGAATAGCTAAAACCAAGACCCCTGACCAGACGCTGATTACCTGCAGCAATATCCCTGCGCCTTCTCAAAACTCCTCCTCGCAGAAACCCCTCACCTTTATATATCTGGTCATGTGCGACCAATTTCCTTGTCAACAGAATAAAAAAAACACACAACTGCTATAAATGCCCCAGTACATGTAAAAATACATTGTAATACCTTGTAAGCCATAATAAATATTTACTTTATGTCTGTCTGACAAACTCCAGCCACTAAAGCATCTGTACATCGCGAAGGCATCTCTGAAAAGCCACGGATCCAAACCCTAAAGTGGTGCATGGCTGTTTGCATGTCTGAAGGTAGAGATAATCTAAGATTGTAATCCAAAGAGTAGCTATTTCTATCTCTGTGTCAACTGAAAATGGGCACCGAAAGGCACTGAAATCACATCCGAAAAAAACACCCAACAGAAATCCCGAGCATGGGTATCAGCGCTCTCACTATTTGCATGCTCGAGATCTCAGCTGAGTGTTTTTAAGATTTGGCTTTAATGCCTTTTGAGTGTGCATTTTCAGTTGACACAGAGATGTACGAGTTTAGAATCAAACATACTTTTGGAATACGATCTTAGTTTATCTCACCTTCAGACATGCGCCACTTTAGGATTTGGATCCATCGCGTTACAGAGACGCCTTCGTGATGTAAAGATGCTTTCAGTGATGACTTTGTCAGGCAGACCTTGTCCTGAAATAATTCATTAAAATGGCTTATAAAGTATTAAACTGTATTTTATATGTATTGGGGCATTTACAGCAGTTTTTTTTTAATTCTGTTACTATGAGGAAACTGGTATTAATGGTACACTAAACTACTTCTAATGTGTTAGTTCTAATCAGTGACTCCAGCACTGGACTACTTTATGTACTAATGTACTTACACAGTTTAAAAATAGTAAAAAAAAGATAATTGTTAGACCTGTTTTTGTGCCATTTTGTTTTTTACTTTACTGTATGGGTCCAGTGCATAATTGCAATAACACAATCCAGGGTGTGCTTTATCATTAGATAGTGGCACTTCTCGGGTGCATAAGGCATTCAGCTTTGCCTTGTGCCTCACAATGCACTCAAGGCTTGCCAATATCCTATGATAAAAGCACACCCTGTCATGTGCTATTGCCTAATTATACAATGGCAGGAACATTTTTAAGGACCTAACTGGTGTGCCACTGGACCAGTGATGTCCTCTGACAATAACATCAATGGATCAATTCCAGGCACACACAAGACCCACTTATATGAAGACAGCATGTAGAAATCAGTACTCACAGACCTGACTGTCAGTGTCTGTCTTTCACTTTCGCTTTCTCCCACCCGGTTTTCCTGTTAGTTTTCTGCCCACAAGCCAGTGTCCCAACTCAATTCACAATTTAAAAAAATGCAGAGAACTAAAGCAGATTGAAGCCGTGACTCCAAGGTTTTATAATCCCTGTACTTGGTAGCCTGACTATAAAAGGACATGTGCATTTAAACAGAGCCATGCTTTTGGCTTGGCGGCCACACTGAAAAACAGCCATGCTGATGCTCTTCTGCTTTTTCTTAAAGGAAAGCTCCTGCCCCTGCAAACCTTACCCTCTGGTTTAGCTTTACTGAAAAAAGCAGCTTTTTCCTCACGCCACAAAGTTGTTTATTTTAATTCTGAAAAGTCCACTACCAGGAAGTATGGCGGATGCTGGGTGGCTCCATTAACTGTAAAGGTTCAGCGCCACACCATGCACTTCAATGCATTTGTATTGAAGCACATGGTGCAGCGCCGCACCTTTACAGTTAATGGAACCGCCCAAGTGTCTGCCATACTTCCAAGCAGCGGACTTTTCAGAATTAAAATAAACAACTTTGCAATGCAAGGAAAAAGCTGCTTTTTTCAGTAAAGCTAAACCGGAGGGTAAGGTTTGCAGGGGCAGGAGCCCCTGCAAAACAGAGCTTTCCTTTAAGTTTTTAGAACTGTGTCCTATCAAGACTGTTGAGGTAGTGGTCAGTGTACAGATCTCTGGACTTAGTCCAACCCCTACTGAAGCTATAATCATCTGTTTTACGGTATATCTACACCAATTCTGCTATTATTAAGATTATGTCCACTTGCGTTGCTATTTCTTTGCACTGTGGGTTGACTACAGGGTGAAAGTTACTCTGCCTGTGGAATGCCTATCACCTCACATGACTAACCTTGATTTTCAGTCTCTATTTGCTGTTCGTTAATAAATGTCTATTTTCTTCCTGAAAACATTTAAACTGTGTTTGATCTTTTGCTCTGTAGTGGACAGAGGGGGGATCTAGGAGCCATGACTACCAGATACAGTTAGGGGTCCCTCATGTCCGCTTACATACAACCCCATGGTGATGCTGAGGAACTCTGTTTGATTAAAACTTATAAATCTAATTAATTATTCATGAGCCTAGCAAGGCTTCAGACTGGCTACTGGATTGGTCATTAATGTCTTGGAAATTACTGATCCAGCTGCAGACTGACACTGTGTGGCACGCATGACTCGCGCCACACAGCTAAAACCTAAATAAAACCAACAAAAACTAAAGTTGTTATTGCGATTAGACTTATAATCGCAATGACAATCTCGAAGCCGGACATTTCCTTGGATTAACAACCAGCTGGAGGGAGGTGGCCCACAGCTTTGCCTCGGGCAACCCATCCCCCATCAGTAGTTAATCCCTCAAAAATTACCGGCTTCTTGGTGTTTACTGCGTACCTAATTTCTACTGCTAATACATGACACCAGTAAAAATGAAATAACCTACATTATAAAGTTTAATTATTCCTGAGCCGGGCGAGGCTCCAGATTGGCTACTGGATCGGTCATTAATATCTTGGAAATGACAGATCCAGCTGCAGACTGATGCTGTGTGGCACATACGGCTCACGCCACACAGCTAGAACCTAAATAAAACCTGCAAAAATGAGCACTGTTATTGGGATTAGACTTACAATCAAAATAACAACCTTGAAGCCAGTCATTTCCTTGTATTAACGACCGGCTACAGGGAGGTGACCCTCAGCATCATTCCCCCAACCAGTCGTTTATCCCTTGGAAATGACCAGCTTCTCGGTCATTATTGCTTAAATATATTTTACATTTCAAATGATCTTTAAGTGGTTGCAGCAATCCCTTAGAGTAAATCACGACTTTTCGCCCCCCCCCCGTGCATGGCGCTGCTTGCCTTCCCCACGCACTCACAAAACACAATGTGATGACCATGTAGGTAAGGGTCAGGGGTTGCCATACCCAATGCAAGGCAACCCATGCAAAGATGGTCACAGAGTTTTGCAACCCCACCCCAGTCTGCAGCACTATTATAGGTAGTAGTAGTAAAATGTTTTTATTCAAAAATGATTAAAGGATAATCTCGATTGAGCATAGTTCATTTTCAGTGAGGTCCCAACATTAATGTACATTAAAAAAGGAAAATGTTACATCACATACAATACAAATTTTCCATACAACTCACAAATACATACATACATACAGGTAGGTGGTGGGCTGTCCCAACTGTGCAGCCGACTGTAGTGTAGTTGGCAAGGCATAGAGATCCTCTTGAGACAATGCAGAAGACAGCAAACGGGAATGGTTTGTGGTGGTGGGCTCCACTAAACGGACAAAGAAATGTATGCATGGGGAGTGTGGTGGGCACTGGACCACCAGGAAGTGTGCCAGAAGAAAGTGGAGAAACCATGTGGCACGGACCCTGAAGCAGACCTTCATGGATGAGGAAGAGAGCTGGCAGGGGCACTTCTGGCAGCACTACCAGTCACCATGGGATCACTGTATGGCACAGTGCTATGTACCTGGTGCTGTGCCACCCAGCAACTCCTTGGGAATTGAACACCATCAAGTTAGTGGACAAAAAAACCTGTCTGAACCAACTAACATATGGATACTTTATTTGTATTGTGACACGATCACAGGGAGAGTGGGGGGGCCTCCTCTATGCACATGCTCTATGTTAACTATGCACATTATCTGCCAATGGCACTTGGGTGGCAGCGCAACAAGAAGGCTGTTTGCACCCTGTTTTGTGCCACCATCCTTTGTGACTGAGAACTGGATTCTCAGTGTTACTTCTGTTTAACCCCCTTAAACCTAAGAACCACTTTAATAACTCCCTTAGCAACTTCCCTTAATAACTTGCCTTAACTGGGCAGCCTAGGGGTAAGGAGGAAATTAACAAATTGGGTGGAAAACTGGCTGGAGAGCAGAACTCAAAGGGTGGTTGTCAATGGTGCTCACTCCAGGGAGGAAGAAGTGACAAGCGGGGTGCCCCAGGGGTCAGTATTGGGCCCAGTACTGTTTAACATCTTTATCGGGGATATTACCGAGGGTCTACATGGGAAGGTGTGTCTATTTGCAGACGACACACAGATCTGTAATAGGGTGGATACACCAGGAGGGGTAGAAAAAATGAGGGAGCATCTGGGCAGGCTAAAAGAGTGGTCAGGGAGATGGCAGTTGAAATGTATTGCAAAGAGATGCAAACTCATGCACACAGGGTGCAAAAATCCAAAGGTAAGCTACAGGCTGGGAGGAGAGGAAATTGAAACAACAAAACAGGAGAGAGATCTGGGATTCATCATTTCATATAACTAAAAGGTGACAAATCAGTGCAACAAGGCAGTGGGGAAGGCAAGCGGAATGCTGGCATGCATTGGGAGGGGTATCACGAGCAGGAGGAGAGAGGTGATCATGCCGCTGTACATATCCATGGTTAGGCCACACCCGGAGTATGGGGTACAATTCTGGAGATAACACCCGCAGGGGAACAAAGATAGAGTGGAGCGGGTCCAGAGAGGGGCTATCAAGATGGTGCAGGGCCTACACAAGAGATCATATGAGGAATGGCTGGAGGAGCTTGACCTGTACATACTGGAAACAAGAAGGGAGAGAGGGGACATGATAGAAACTTTTAAATATTTGAAGGGAATGAACAGGGTAAGGGAAGGGAGCATTTTCAAAATGTGTGATAACACGGCAGCAAGAGGGCACAGCTTAAAACTGGAAGGAAGCAGTTACAAAGGAAATGTGAGGGGACAATACTTCATTGAGAGGGTAGTGGGTGCCTGGAATAGGCTACCAGAGTGGGTGGTGCAGGGAGCAAAATCAGTGGGGGAATTCAAGAGGGCATGGGATAGCAATATGGGACTGAACATTAGAGGCAAGGGAACAAAAAAAAAAAGGGGAATAACGTCAAGATGGCAAAAAGCCATAGGGAGGAAAACAGGCAGACTAGGTGGGCCAAGTGGTCCTTTTCTGCTGACAGATTTCTATGTTTCTTAGCAGTTTAATAAGTAAGTTCATCCCAGCCTGTGAACTGCACAGTGCCCTGTACTATTGCTGCCTACTGCCAATCCTCCCTCTGTCTGCACTAACTGAGGGTGACTGGAGCAAAGGGAGAGGCAGCAGGAGGCAAAAGTACTGCAGGGTAGGAGTGGCAGGAGGCAGAAGCAGGGCCAAGGGAGGAGCAACAACAGGCTGCAGGGGGCAGCAACAGCATGCAATGCTGTGCAGTTCACAGGTTCCGATCAGCAGCACTGACTAGAAACAAGACCACAATTTTTAATATACTGACTGAGGACAAGAGGTGTGGGTAGAGTTTAGTTGCTTTGGGGGGGCAAAACGAGCATGAGCAAGCTGTAATTCTTTAGAAGAAAACATCCTCACAACAGGGTGAAGTGTGAGTCAGCGAGATGCAGAAAACATTATTTGGGTGCCAATACTTCTGGAAGTTCTTTCGGGCAATTGGACACAGATATATATGAGATACACAATGGCCAGACTCAGACTATGCCATTTGTCATCCTGAGTAAGGGGGCGCCGGACCATAACTCACAAATGGCAGAGCCACGAGTGAACAATGCAAGTGATGATAAACATATTCTGAGTGAGGCCATTGTGTGTCCAATTTACACAATGAGCTTTCAGATTAGTTCATTTAATGAAACATAAACTGTTTCTGTTTGATTTCACTGCTCTGTCTGGAGTGCAACAGAGGTCATTGTAATGTCATCAGGCACTGCCCAAGCTGCTCTCCTACTGGTTAAGAGCTCCTTCGTGACCAACCTCAAGTGATGACAAATGGAGATGACCCACCTAAAATGATGCTAAACGATTTATCATTTCAGGTCTTTACAGCATAGAAATAAATCATTTACCTGTAAGGTTTCATTCTCCCTACACTGTATAAACAGTATTTTTTTTGGGGGCGGGGCTACTAACTTTGAAATAAAGTATGAGGACAACAAGACACAGCCCTTAACAGAAGTACACACCACGTCTGTAATGGTGGACATGTTTAATAGATATAGTCAGCTTTTTCCCATTCAGCTGAAGTTATTATTAAAAGCAAAACTGACCCATTGCTGGGATCGGACAAGGCCTTCACCCCAGAAATATGCATACTAGGGGATCACAGGAAAAGACTGTTGGGTGTACAAAACAATCATATGGCCCTAATTTAACACCAAAGAGAGTAATCTTGAGACATCAGATGGATTCAGAGGTGCCATCATACAGGGACTGGCATAATGATATTCTAGTAGCACCGAGAATTGAAAAAATGATTGCAAGCATTAACGATAGCTACCGCGCATATTAAAAAAGATGGAAAACGCTGTACACATTACTAGAAATAACAGAGACTGATGACTAAGTACATCTCTGTAACCGAATCTGTCAGAATCAACTTTATAATATGCATGGCAATGAATGAATATTCTGTTTACTGAACAAGATAACAGTCTTGTATGGTGTAGGGGGTATATGTTATATGTAGGCCTTGCATTGTTAGTGTAATGTTAGAAAATGTAATGTTATATACGTCTGTGTGGTTCTTAAAAATAGCAATAAAGCATATTAATTAAAAATTAAAATTCATATTTTTTAACAGAAAAATGTATGATGAAACCTCTTCTTAACCTTGAGATACATGGGAATGTGGGAGTAATAAATGTGAATTCCTCAACAGCATGAATAATTAAATATTCTGTATCTGGGACTGAATACCGAATACTTATTATTATTCAAGGTAGTCAGCCTGAAGGCAAAGCAAAAAAAAAAAAAAAAAAAATTCCAAAACCCCTCTAGCCCTCCCTAGGTGGCTAGGGCTGGTCTCATGGCCACTGCCTCCCCACCCTAGTCATATCTGCCACCCCCTTCCCACCCCATCAATCTTCCCTTACACATATTTGTTTTGTACTAGTTCCCGGGCACCTGGCACTGTGCCAAGAGTCAACGCCTCTTTTTATCACATGCTCCCTTTCTCCTTTGCCCACTCCCCAGGCCCCAAAAGGTAATTTCTAACATGTAACCCTGATCCATGATTTTCAGGGGAATGTAATAGTGGTGAAAATATGGCTAGCAAAGTTGATGCCCCCACCCATGCAGCAGTGCACCTTTCCATATAATAGACACAGTCACCTGTCTGTAGCAGCACACATCTAGGGTGGCATAGGGGTGTAAGAGCTCCTCTTTGTTGATGACATCAGACAGATCAGTCAGCCTAGCACCACACAGAGCGCCCCCCACACACACAAACACTCACCTGCAGTCAGACAGATCAGTCAGCCTAGCACCACACAGAGCGCCCCCCACACACACAAACACCCACCTGCAGTCAGACAGATCAGTCAGCCTAGCACCACACAGAGCGCCCCCCACACACACAAACACTCATCTGCAGTCACATGACCGTATGCACTACATGGAAAGACGTGCTGCAGTTTGGGGGGAGGACGACTCCTCTGACCACATTCTGGGCACTACTCCCCTTCCACAAAATCATAAACTAGGGATCAGAGAAGGGAGCATAAATTGCCCTCTGGGGCCTGTGGGGATATGACAGGGAAGGGAACGTGAAAAAGTATTGGTTCCTACTAAGCGCCAGGAAGCAGACAGCATTTATAACAAAACAAAACAAATCTGTATGGGAAGATGGGGAGTGTAAAGCAGGAGGTGACTGGGATGGGGGAGGGAGCGGCGACAAGACTAACCCTGCCCTCCTGGGGAGGGAGACAGCTTGTTTAAAAATGTTCTGTTATTTTCCTTAACTTGGGGTCCAAATAACAAATACTGAGAATTTTGGGTTCCCAGTCCAATACTCACGAGTATTAAAAACAAAAATGCATGAAACCGATCAGGGTGTTTTAGTGGTAGCTGAGTGGCGCCTCCCTGTATCTGGTGGGTCACTTTTATATCCAACTGTAAGTGTTTCTGGTTTTGCTCACACTATGGACAGTGTCACCTTTGTTTTTTGACAGATGTATGTAGTACAAGGCAGGCACTTCAGCTCACACAGCAGCATCTGCAGTTTGGAGCACAGGCACACCCCTACTGTGAGATTTTTTTATGCCATCTTTTTTGACTAAGCAGCTTCAATAAATCCCCAGAGAATGGTCACTGATTCATCTTTCATATTTTACCAAACCTCAAGATTTATTTTCTGTACAAATGCATTATTTTTACTGGAAAGATATTGAGTGGTGCTATCAACGTACATATTTGATGACTCTGTAAACAAATCCTAAGTGGAGGAGTAAGGCTTGCTGTAGCCAGTAAAATGTCCTGCACCTTAACTAATATACCATTTACCTTTTCATTCTCTCTTCTCTTTGGTAGCCTGCTATACTTTGCCATAGCTATATCGTGCTCTGCAACAAAAAGCAAGGCAGCATTATTAAACACATTGTGAGCAAGCCTTACAAAAACTAGCTCTACATTGCAGCCTGAGAATATGGCACTTTGGAACGGAGCCCTGTTTCTTTTTAAAAAGAAATGTGCATAGAACTACCATGAAAACCATGAGTTATTAAACCCACCACAAAGTCCGTCATTGTAACTCTGTGCTACCTCTGGGTTGATCAGAGGCAGGGCCTACAGTGAGATTGTCCTTCCATCTAGTTTAAACCGTTAATTAACGTGCATGTGCAATTTGGACCCGCATGGCTGGTCAGAAAAGTCTTCAGCACTACATTCAAGAAAAGCACATGTACTAAATCATCATTGCCGGGAAGAAAAAGCTGAAAGGCGTAACTTAGAAACAGGAGGAACCTACCATTACTTGTGAGAACAAACATGTCTTTTAAAGTGCTTACTTCTGTAAAGAAAAAAAAAAGGAAGAGTAATGTTTAGTTTCAAAGTAATAAAAAACAACTGCAAGAGACTTAGGAAGCTGTACATTCAGCAGGTTAAAAAGTCATCTGTATATGTATTGAGTTCCAGAACGAAGTTTACATGAGGGCAAATCATAACATTTTGAGTTTTTTAAAAGATATATAAATAAAACCCAAAAATTGGTACATATTTTTTGTTTTTGTTGGGTTTTTTTTTTTTTATCCTAGCCTAATTCTTACATCAAGAGTAATTAAAAGAATCAATGTCTGGTGACTGTGCTGATGACACGGATTCAGTCAGTGATGGCCTTATATCTCCCCTCCCCAGCCAAGTTAGTCCTACTGGGGCCCCCTTCCCATTCTGCTGTCCTGCCACTGATTTGTTAGGCTGTACTGCAAGGTAATCTCAACGCATTATGATGCTTTCGGGCAATTTCTGCCCAGTCCAGCTGCCCCTTTCATGCTTTTCAAACATAGCTGGGTGGTGAAATACCTTTAAAGGCATTGAAACAAAAAAAAAATCAGATGACCAGATGGCCTGCACATGCTCTGGCTGTAGACCACCACCACCACCACCACCAACAGCACGAGTAGGGGTCACCTAGCAGCTGCAGGGACTGAGGTTGCCTTAAGAGGAAATGTAAGATACAAACAGTTATTCCAGAATACCACCAATAATAAGATACTCTGCACTCAGGATCGAATAGTAAATATTTATTTGCGGCATTCTGCTCCAGAAAGTAAAAACATAAATAAAAATAAACCCTCTAGCCCTCCCCAGGTGGTATGGACTAGTTCCTGGGCTACTCATGTCCCCTCCACAGTCATTTCTTGCCCTCCTCCTTCTCCCTCATTGTCGCACACACACTGGGCTTATTTATTTTATTGTAGTTTTGACAGGCGGGTAGGAGCGCTAGACAATTGCCTATTTTCAGGCTCGACCCGCACTTTCAGTTCCTACTGATGCCATTATTATGGGGATACCAAGTCCTTAGTGGGGCACACGATGGTGTTCGCTGTAAGTATGATCCCAGCTCATGGCAGCAACCAGCCTGGGATATTTTCTTATTTTATATGCATATTATTGTTAACCCCCATGAACTACCAAGATCAGAGGCATGTAAAATCCTTCCTGTAAGAATGTTCTATGTAATAATTTTATTTACAAAATGGGTAATGCTCAGTTCTGGCTCCCCACTGATTAGAATCCCATCACATGGTACTGCATTAAAATAGTAGAGACCCCTGATGGAGAATGCACCAGGGATGTATAAACTGAGAGCAAAACCTTAAGGGGTCAAAAAGGTCACCAAACTCTCATTATAACAGCCTTCCCTCAGTAGTTACACAGAAACTCAGAATTTGATGGCAGATAAGGACCACTTGGCCCACCTAGTCTGCCCATTTTCCTTACCTACTGTAATACCGCAGACCCTACTTGGTCTCCGCTTTACCCTCCCTTTCCTAACCACTAAGGTTCCCTTCTGCCTATCCCATGCGTTCTTAAATCACATGCAACTAGTGCAGTGCTAGCAGGACACCCAAACCCTGCATCACTGCTTCCCTGTGACTCACTGGCCTACCAGCGAATCACAGCAGACACGTTGGGTAGCATGTGCTACCGAAAGTAACCCTCCCCCAGCAGCACGTCAGGAAATGCCTCACAAGAGCTGAGAGCCAGTGCACGGCAGAGACAGCCAGCAAGCAATGAACAGAGCAGTGAGTTTTTGCTGGCAGCGAGTGGGGGCAAGAGATGGCAGGCAGGGGAGAGAGCAACGAGTTTTTGCTGACAGCCACTGGGGAGAGGGATGGCAGGGCAGAGGAGAGAGAGAGAAAGATGGAAACTCATTTTATAAGTGGAAGAAGGTTGCTCCATCAGGGAGATTATGCTAGTTAATGTACCTCAGGACTCCAATGCACCCCTTGGTAAATTAACATAGCATAACCCCACTTCTGTCATGCGGCATGTCTTATTCCTCACTTGTTCTGCCTACCTGGTGATATACTGTATTGATTATGCAGAAACTTGATCAAATATAATTGGGAAAAAATTGTTTTACTCGTGTATACGTGACACACACCAAAAAGACCGCCCCGGGCATATACATGAGCAAAAAGCCTTTTAAAGCATAAACAGAGTCCAGAGTGATTTTCTGAACAACATCTTGTAGTACATGTAGCCAGTCTTTACACATGCTCGAATAAGTTATGTACACCTAGTATGTACGCTCTGTACAAGTGCGCCTGGACACCTTTGTTTCTTTCTTGAAAAAAAAAAAGATTACACAATCCATTATATATAATGATTATACAATGCCTGTAATACTTGACATACATTACATACAATGGTTGTTTTACTTAAATTATTTAGGTTCTCATCAAAAGAAGTTATGCAACAGTAGATCTTTGAGAGAATCTCTCATTAGGCCACACCTATGGAACTTATAGTCACCAGGCACTAGGACCACACAGAAACTTTTCACAAGCAGTCCACTAGGGGCCACCCACAAAAATGTCCTATGTCGGCTCTTCCCATTTGAACGTGGGCAGCCCCTTTCCCCCTCAGCTCCCTGCCGGAGATCATGCTCAGAGTACCCCCCTCCAGGTAACCAGGAGAGAACCCATGACTATGTCTATCAGGTGAGGCAAAAAGCAGCAGGTAAACATTCCTGGAGAAAGAGACAGGAGTTCCAGAGCTCTAAATCCTCAGGGGGATGGGGGGAGGGATGGCATGGCCTGATGAAAAAGATTCTCTCGAAGATCTACTGTTGCTGTAAGTATGTAACTGTTCTATCTTATTTGAGGATATCGCTTTCATCAGGCCACACCTATGGAACAAGTACCAAGTAGTACTGACAATAAAACAGCCTGGGTGGCTTGAGGCTACAGACCTAAGAAAGGAGGTCTTGAAGCACAGCTAGACCAAAGCCTGCCCTTCTTACAGAGACGATGGCCAGACTGTAGTATTTAGTGAAAGTGTGACATGAGTACTCCAGGTAGCAGCTGCATAGATCTCTGCAGCCTTCACATTTTTGAAACAGGCAACATTAGTGGCCATGCCTTTAGTTGAATGACCACAAACAGCCCCAAGAAGTTCCTTACCGTATTCCTTGTTAACAGAAAGTAATACAGTTAGCCAGCCACTTGGACAGGCACCGTGTAGAATCAGGGGCACCCTCTTTTCCAGGGGTGAATGAAACAAAAAGACTGCGAGGACTTCCAGCAGTCCCTCGTGCGGTGTATATAGTACCTGAGTATTCTATGCACATCTAAAGTATAGAGCAAAGCTTCCCCCAGACTGGCATGCTCAGGAAAATAAACTGTCAGGTGGATGGTTTGATTCAAGGTAAATTCAGAGACCACCTTTGACAAAAACTTAGGACTGGTACGCAAAGACACAGTCTTTGTGAAAAATCAAATAAGGAGACTCACACATTAGAGCATGAAGCTTTGACATTCTTCAAGTAGAAGTAATAGCAACTAAAAATAACGCTTTAAAAAGAAAGGAAGCATAGGCCACAAGTCGTGGCTGGCTCAAAAGGAGCCAAGGTAAGCTTTTCCAACACAAAATTCAAAGTCCCAAGCCAGGGCTGGATTGCAGATAGGAGGCTTCAATTGTAGAATGCCTCTCAAGAATGTATGGGCCACCTCCAGCTGAGCAAACGTACGACCATCAATAGGCACATGGAATGCTGAAAATGGCAGCCAAATGCACTTTGATAGAAGAGTATTGCAGGCCTGGATCTGACAAGGACAGCAAATACTCCAGAACCTGGTTTACCAGACACGTAAAAGGATTCAGTCAGTGAGAAGCAGCCCATAAAGCAAACCACTTCCACTTCACAGAACAAGTGGCCCTGGTGGAAGGTTTTCTTGCAGCAACCAAGACATCAGCCACCTTTTGTGACACTCCAAAACAGGCAATGGCTGTGTCTTCAGGAGAAATGCATGAAAGTGGAGAAACCTGAGATCCGGAAGGACCAGGGTTCCCTGATCCGGTGACAGCAGGCCCCAGCATAATGGCAGAGGTACTGGCAGTTCCACTGCCAACTGCTGCAGTAACAGGAACCAAATCTGATGAGGCCATAGAAGAGCAATGAGTATCAGAGCTGCACCCTCCCTCTGGAGCTTGACTGGCACTCTCTGGATTACAGGGAAAAGAGGGAAGGTGTAGAGAAACCTCCCCTTCCAAGAGAGGGACAACGCATCTCACCAGAAAACTCCCGGTCCTGGAAAGAGCAAGCACAAAAATACAGGTTACTCACCTGTAACAGGAGTTCTAGGAATGGTATATGTTGTTCATCCACACTATCTGGCAGGTTCCTTGCCGCTTTAAATCTTGCCGGAAGGTCTTCAAGCTAGCTCCTCCCACCCACCCGGGTGGTAAAACTCTCGGCTCCGCCCCACGACGCCAGATCTGCCGGGAAGCTCAGGTTGTGCGTCGAAGCCGGGAGGTCGGAGATCAGGTAGGATGAACAACATATACCATTCCTAGAACTCCTGTTACAGGTGAGTAACCTGTATTTTAGGGACACGGATATGTTGTTCATCCACACTATTGGCAGACTCCTAGCAGTTCTCCGGGAGGAGGGAGGCAAGGCACACCCCTATATACTTACTTGGGGAACAGAGATTGAAAACCGAGGCCCCAAAACCAGCATCCCGCGTGACTCAAGGTCGATGTGGTAGTGGGTAATGAAGGTGTGTGCTGACTTCCAGGTAGCAGCCCTGCAGATTTCCTGGATAGGGACGTCCCTGGAAGCAGCCACCGATGCAGCAGTATGGCGGGTAGAATGAGCTCTTATCCCTCTGGGAGGCTCCATGCCCGCCAACTCATAGCAGAGATTTATGCAGGAGGTGACCCATCTGCCTATCGTCCGCTTGGCTGCAGGTCTGCCAGGTGCGGCTTCAGCGTAGGTGACAAACAGCTGGCGAACCTCTCCCCGAATTTCAGCCGTGCGCTCCTTATAATAAGCGAGCGCCCTTCTAGGGTCCAAAGTATGGAGCCTATATTCGGCCTCCGAGGTGTGATTGGGGTAGAACACCGCAGAGTCAACACCTGATTAAGGTGAAACTCCGACACCACCTTCGGAAGGAATTTCGGGGGGCGAGACAACCTTGTCCCTGTGGAAGACCAGGTAAGGAGACCTGATGCTGCGCCTGGAGTTCTCCCATCCTTCTGGCTGACGTGATAGCCACCAAGAAGGCGGTCTTCCACGACAGGTGGGGAGACCACACCTGTGCATTGGTTCGAATGGCTTGCCCATGAGCTTTGCCAGTACCAGCAGTAAATCCCACGGAGGTGGGGTTCCCGCACTGGAGGGGAAATGTGATCAAGGACTTTAAAGAAGCGCCCGACCACTTTCTCCTGCGCCACTGACTGCTGACCGGCCCGCGCCCGGTAAGCAGAAATGGCTGCCAGGTGCACCATAAGGGTCGTCGACCTAAGCCCTTGACTAGATAGGGACCATAGATAGTCCAAAATGCTTGCCACAGGACACGAGAAAGGGTCCAAACCCTTATCCTGACACCAAATGGAGAACCTCTTCCATTTGAAGGCATAGCATTTTCTGGTCGACTCCTTACGGGATGCCTCAACGACGTTGAGGACCTCGTCGGAAAGACCCAAGGCCTGGAACTCTAGCCGCTCAGGAACCAGGCCGTCAGGTGCAGGGATTGAAGTCCGGATGGAACACCTTCCCCTGATTGACTGAGAGCAGGTCCGGGCGAGCTGGAAGCTGCCTCGGAGTCCTGGAGCTGAGACTGAGGAGATCTGGGTACCAGAACTGGCGAGGCCAGTCTGGGGCTATCAGAATCACCTGCACTTGTCCCTCCTCGCTTTCAGCAGGACCCTGTGAATCAGGGGAACGAGGGGAAAGGCGTAAAAGAGGCCCGGGGTCCACGGCCTCGAGAAGGCACCCCCCTGCAGCGAGCCCTGCTGAGGGGGGCGGCATGAAACAGCTCAGCTCGCTCTCCCTGGAGGCAAACAGATCCACCAGAGGTGTGCCCCAACGGGAGAACAGGTCCTGTACTATCTCCAGCAGGAGAGATCACTCGTGCGATGCAGCCCCTATCCAGCTCAGGGCATCGGCCAGGGTGTTGGAGGCTCCTGCCACATGAATGGCCAGGAGATCCGCCTCCAGGCTGTGCACTAGTGACCAGATGCGGAGAGCTTCCTTGCAAAAGAGCATGGAGCGCGTCCCGCCCTGGCGGTTTAGACAGTACATGGTCGTGGTATTGTCCATCTGGACCCGGACCACTTGACCCGGAGAAACGGAGCAAAGGCGGTGAGAGCTGGGGACTGCACGGAGCTCCAGCAGGTTGATATGGCATCGGGACTCCCGGGGACCAGAGGCCGGCACTCGGTGTTCCCCAGATGGGCACCCCAACCCATCAAAGAGGCGCCGGTCGTTAGAGAGACCGCGCTCGGCGGACAAACGGGATACCCTCCTGCAGATGGGACGGAACGTCCACCACTGGAGAGCGTTCCACATCTCCTGGTCGCCACACACAGCTGGTCCAGAGGATCGCAGCGCCAGACCACTGGCTGGCCAGTCCCCACTGAAGGGGGCGATGTGCCAGCGGCCCAACGGACCACGCTGGTACAGGCCGCCATGAGACCCAGGAGTCGCAGGAAGTCCCGGGCAGGGCGCGATTGCCCAACCAGAAATGATTGGGCAAAGGAGGTAAGAACCTCGGCCCTGTCCGCCGGGAGCCGTGCTCTGGCTCGAAGAGAGTCGAGCTCTGCCCCGATGAAGGATATCACCTGCTTGCTCGAGTTCCTGACTTGGCCTCGTTGACCAGGAGGCCGAGTTGAGAGCAAACCCGGAGGGCCAGATCCCTGGACCGCTCCACCTCCGACCTGGAGGAGGCTGCTATCAGCCAATCGTCCAGGTAAGGGTACACCCGACCCTCGGCGCCAGAGGGAATGCTGTCACCACTGCCATGCATTTGGTGAAGACCCTGGAGCTGAAGAGAGTCAAGGGCATAGCCTGGAACTCAAGAGGATCCCTCCGCCTGAAGTGGAGGAATCTCTGATGAGATGGACGGATAGGACGTGAAAGAATGCGTCCTGGAAGTCCAGAGAGCAGAACCACACGCGTGTTCCAGAGATGGTATTATCTGAGCCAGAGTGACCATTCTGAAGGTTCGAGACCTTAGGAACTTGTTCAAGTCGTAGGTTCAGTATGGGGGCCAGCCCCGTCCGTTCGGGACCAGGAAGTACCTGGACATGAACCCTGGTTCTGATGGTGGGTCCTCTATCTCTTTTATCACCCCCTTTTGAAGAAGGAGGGCGATGTCGGCTCGACGAGCCTCTAGAGATTCTGGGACCCGAAGCCCCCCGCGGTGCGACGGCTCTGAAGGGTGGAGCCTGCTCGAATTCCAGAGGCAGGCCTCTTCCCACCACCTCCACAACCCACCTGTCCGTGGTAACAGCGGACCAGGCGGAAAGGAAGTGTTGGAGCCGTCCCCCCATGGGGGAACCAGGGGCGAGGTGACGGGGATGGGGGCGACACCCCTCAGCCCGTCACTGTGCAGGCTTGGAGGAAGGACCGGCCGAGGGACCACCAGGGCCTTTTCCTCCTTGCTTCCTATTGAGGAAGCTGACGGCTTGGGCTTGGAATACCAAGGTCTAGCCTGCTGGCCCTACGCTGTTGTTGTTCGCGAGACCTGGGGGCAGAAGGGCGAAGGGCTTAGGCTGGGGCTTACGGCCTTGTCCCTCTGAGCGCGAGAGACCGAGTCCAAGGTGGCATTGACTTTCGATCCTCTGGAGGTGGCCTTCCACCCCAGGGCCAAGAGGTCTGTTCCCAAGAAGGAATGTCCACAAGCTTGTGTTGGGTATCCGAGGTGAAAGTGGATATCCTCAGCCCGTCGATGGCATGGCCACAGCGGTCGCCACTGACCGGCGCAAGAGTCCCCAATATCCAGAGCAGTCTGGAGCTGCTGTTGGCTACTGCCTGCCTGGTCCTGCACCTGCTTAACTGTGGTCTGCAGGTCGGCAGGAAGATGAGGGACGACCTCATCCAGGGAGCCCAACAGGGCATGGGAAAATGCCATGAGGACTGCGAACTGGCCTGACGAAGGCAAGTGAGGAGGCAGCATACACTTTTCGCCCGCATAGTCCAACTTCTTGACTCTTTGTCGGGCGGTTTGTCCACGCCCCTGGCATTGCGGCACGCCGAAAACACTGTCCGAAACCAACCTCTCGGCCGAGGGTGCTCGGAGAAGCCGGACAGAGCCCTGGGACGGGATACTTCCTGGCCATCCTGGCCGAAGGCGCAGGACAGGAAGCCGGACGCTGCCATAATTCCAGGGCCGGGCCGACAATGGCCTCAGCCACCGGAAAGGCCTCCGTAGGAGAATCCCCTCGGTCCAGAATCTCAGTGAGGGGATATCTGGCCCGTTTGGACACGGGTTCAAGCTTCATCCCAGTGGATTCTGAGATGAGCCTAAGAAGTCCAAGGAAGGACGAAGGGCTATTGTCCACTGACTGGCCCCAGGGACTCCAAGTCAAGGCGCTTGGAGAACAGAGGAGAGTCGTCGATTCCGACTGAATCGTCGAATAGCTGCCTGGAGCCTGAGCCTCCCTCCACGTGCCGAGGCTTATCGGGCGTGAGAGTGACCGACAGCCTATGGGGGAAGCCATGGGCCGACCGTGAACTTTTCGACGGTGCCCCAACTGTCGGCTGAGGCGGAGGCGGTTCCACCAGGATTGGTGGGGCAGCAGGAATAGGCCGAACAACCGGCCTGGGAACAGGCTCCTCGACCGCTGCGAGGGGTTGTTTCGGCCGCTCTGGTGACAACCATTTTATGGCCGGGGAAGAGGCCTGAGCCGGCTTACTACCGGCCAATAATAGTTGTTGCCACATCAGTTCCTCATACTTTCGGCGCAACTTACGCCGAAGCCTCCCCTCGTCCAAGGAGGAGGAAGATGAGGAAGAGCGGCGACGCCGCTTACCGCGGTGCCGAGACCGAGACCGCCTGTGTCGGCGGGATCAGCTGGACCGCGATGATGTCCGAGACCGAGACTGAGAATCTCGGCTAGGCCGAGGTCGGCGTCGCGGGGAGCCGAGGATCGGCAATCCCCTCGGCTCGGTCGACAAATCCGACGGCTCCGGGGCCGGGGGCGCAGATGAGCCGACGGTATCCTCAGACCTCACCGGGGGAACCGGGGAGGAGGGATTTTCGGCTTCTCCAGCCGACAACCCGTCTAACGGGTCGAGAAAATCTCGACCCGCGTCGGTGGTGTCTCGGTTTACCCTGGCCTGGCGGAGTGCGTGAAGCCAGTGGCGAAGCGAAATTTCGGCCGAAGTGAGCCTGTCGACAAGGAGAGATCTTTCCGCTCCCAGGAGGCGTCGGCGTGGGACTTACCCTACTTTTCTTCGACCGATGATACGGCCCAGAAGAGTTGGACCTCGCCTTTGGTAGAGAGGTCAGGCAAAGCTCATAAAGGAAGCTGAATAGGAGGCCCGAGCGAGCGGGACGATGCCGCAGCCGAAGATGTCGCGGCTGAGCCGCCCTCCTCGAGGCGACCATCTGCTCGAGTTGTTCCAGCGGATCCGCAGCCACGGAAACCGCCAGTCGGGCCTCCTTAGATTTGACTGGAGGAAATCTCCTTTAGGCGCCAAGTTGGAGGCGGGCAGCGCAATCCTCGGGGCGTGAGCCGAGGGAAGAGCACGGATTCGCAGGAGCCTGCGGGTCGTGCTCCTGGCCAGGCAGTAAGCATGCGTGGAGTGCGGGTCCGTCCCAGAACATCTTCTGCCCACAGGACATCTCCGAAATCCGAGTCGATTTGTCCATCATGACGCGAAGGAAGAAGACGAAGTGGTAAAAGTTTTGTTTTGAAATTTTTTCAAAGTCGAAGATTTAGGCCCAAAGCTTAATCGCAGAGCGTTAAGGAGGGAACCTGAGCTTCCAAGCAGTAAGGAAGATCTGGCGTCATGGGGCGGAGCCGAGAGTTTTACCACCCGGGTGGGTGGGAGGAGCTAGCTTGAAGACCTTCCGGCAAGATTTAAAGCGGCAAGGAACCTGCCAGATAGTGTGGATGAACAACATATCCATGTCCCTAGAAGTGGTAGTTTCGCATTGTGTGGGGATGCAAAAAGGTCCAACTCTGGATGACCCCTCCTGTCAGACAGGTCTTCGGCGAAAGAGGTCAGCAGCTCCCACTCATGCATCCTGGACTGTGATCTGCTTAGCCTGTCTGCCAGGACATTTTAGGCCCCTGGAACATGTACTGCTGACAGTTCTAGACCGCGTTTTAGAACCTAATACTGAACTCTCGTGGATGTCCTGCACAGGGGGTAGGAAGGAGCTCCCCCTTGCATGCTGATGTAATGCATCGCACTAATGTTGTCTATCTGCAATAACAGAGGTCCCCGGGATAGATGGGTCTGGAAGGCCTGCAGGCCATACAGAACAGCTCTCATTTCTAGGATGTTTATGTGGAGGGTGCTCTCCACTGTGGTCCATGTACCTCATGTTTAATGAGGCCCCAGATGTGTGCCCCAGAATATCCCCAAGGCATCTGTAGTTAGAATCTGATAAGGGGTGGGGCTGAAGAAAGGAACACCCTTCAGCAATTGGTTGGGTTCCATCCACCACTGAAGCACCTTGCAGACAGGAGAGGTTACTAGAACCTTCTGTTCTAGGTCATCTGTGCACTGGTCCTACTGGACTCCTAATGTCTACTGCAGGATTCTCATATGCAGTCTGGCCAGTGGTACTGTGACAATGGCTACTGTTATCAGGTCCAAGAGCCTCAGGAATGTCCTGGCTGTCACGTATCTGTTCTTGTAGACCATTTGTGCCCGTGCGATCAGACATTCAGCCCTGTACTGGAGCAGGAAGACTAAGCCTTGGGCTGTGTCCAGGACTGCCCCTATGTACTGTAGACGCTGGTAAGGGGTCAAGACCGACATTAGTACATTGACAGTAATCACTAGGGCATCAAACAGGTGCCTGTTGCATGCCATGGTGTGAAAAAGCTGCTTCTTGGAGTGAGCTTTGAGGAACCAGTGATCCAGTTAAGGGAAGACATATAGGCCTTCCCTGCAGAGTGCTGCTGCCATCACTAAGCATTTGGTAAACACCCGTGGTGCAGATGATGAGCCAAACGGCAATACCCTGAACTGGTAATGTTCCCCTAGAAACAGGAAATAGCAGTTATGTAAGAACTTACCGTAACAGTAGATCTTCAAGAGAGGTTGCTGCAGTAGGTCTTCACGTATAGGACTGTGCCCCCTGGCGTCAGGACCGCACGGCAAACTTGTAGCTAGCAATCGTCGGTGGGGACCGCCTCTCGTCATCAGGTGATGCGATGTCAGTGTGACTATAAAAGGGGCGGTCTCCCGCCTACCCTCCAGTTCTTTTCCACCAGAGACCTAAAGAAAGAGAGCAGAAAAGAGGAGTAATAGACTCCTGTTACCCTGACCCCTGAAAGAGACAGAGTCCTGGGCATGGAACAAGGTAAATACTCAGGAGCTGGGCGAAAGGCGGGTGGGAAACTAGACCTACTGCAAGAACCTCTCTCGAAGATCTACTGTTATGGTAAGTTCTTACGTAACTGCTATATCTTACTTCGAGATGGTTCCTACAGTAAGTCTACACATATAGGACTGCATACCAAGCAGTCTAACATAAGAAAAGGAGTCAGAGACAAGGTTCCGGGAGGAGGAAGATGTCTGCCAACTAAGGGTCTGTTCAAGACAGAAGACCTTGCAAAACTGCAAGGCCGAAGCCAGCTCGACGCCTAGAGGCAATGTCCAGACTGTAATGCTTAGTGAAGATGTGGACGGAAGACCAAGTTGTCACTGCACAGATGTCCACAGTGGACACGTTCCTGAAAAAAGTGCTAGAAGTAGCCACACTCCTGGTGGAGTGGTCTTTGACCGCACCCGGAAGGGAGGTTTTGTACTTCTGGTAAGTGTAATGAATACAGTTAGCCAGCCACCTACTGTAGACAGAGTCTGTTTCGTGATTGTTTTGCCCTGACACTGGGAGGCAAAGGTGACAAAAAGCTGGTTTGATTTTTGAACCTCTTTAGTCCGAGAGGTATAGTACCTCAAGATCCTGTGTACATCAAGGGTGTGCAGGAGATATTCCCCCCTGATGGAGTGCTCTGGGAAAAACACCAGCAATTCAACACTCTGGTTTAGAGTCATTTCCGAAACCACTTTTGGAAGAAACGAAGGATTAGTACACAGGGCCACCCAGTTCCTATGGAAAATTAAATAAAGCTCTCTGCAAACTAGAGCCTGAAACTCTGAAACTCTTTGAGCTGAAGTAATTGCAACTAAAAAGAGCCTTTTCCATGCTAAAAAATGCATATCACCGCTTGCTGCTGGTTCAAAAGGGGGCAAAGTACTAGCTTTTCCAACATAAAATTGAGATCCCAGGTAGGAACAGAATTCCAGACTGGAGGTTTTATATAAAGGATCCCCTTCACAAAAGTTTTAGAAATCTCTAGCTGAGCTAGGGTCTTGCCCTCCACCGGAAGGTGGTAGGCCGACACCGCAGAGAGATGGACCTTCAGTGAAGAATAAATGAGGCCCATGCAAGAGGTACTCTAACACCTGGGAGGCCGAGCAAGAAAATGGGTCTAAGCCTTTTGCAGAAGCCCAGACAGAAAGTCTCTTCCATTTCATGGCGCAGGTTGATCTAGTGGAAATCTTTCTAGCTTCCACTAAGACCTGAGCTACCCTCACAGAGATGCCATAGCGAGAAATCACTATGTCCACAGGTGCTAAGCATGAAAATGGAGAGACTTGAGGCATGGATGCATCAAAGTGCCCTGCTCCTGGGACAGAAGGTTGTGAGAGAGAGAGAGAGAGAGAGGCAGAGGTACTGGGGGTTCCAGAGCCAGTTATTGTAACAGCGGGAACCATATCTGCGGAGGCCACAGAGGGGCAATGAGGTTCATGTCAGCCCCTCTGCTTGGAGCTTCAGCAGAACCTTCTGCAATAGCTGAAAGGGAAGGAAAGCATATAGAAACTTCCCTATCCAGGACAGAGACAGTGCATCTCACCAAAAAGCACCATGCCCGGGAACGACCAAGCAGAAGTTGGGTAGTTTTGCGTTGGATGGGGTGGCAAACAGATCTAGGTCTGGTCGACCCCAGTGAAGAAACAGCTCTTCTACTACCTCCTGTTTTAGTTCCCACTCATGAACCCTGGTGACTATTCAGCTGAGACTGTCCTCCAGAATGTTGAGAACACCCAGCACGTGGACTGCTGTCAACAACAGGCTGTGCTGAACTGCACAGTACCCCACCCGCATCGCATCCCTGCAGAGAGGGGACGATCGGGTGCCTTCCTGTTTGTTTAGAAACCAGACAGTGGCCATGTTGTCTGTCTGGATGAGGAGCGTTCCTGGAGTCAGAAGTGACTGGAATGCCTGGAGAGCATAGAGCACTGCTCTCATCTCTAGACTACTGGTGTGCAGGTTCTCCTCTGTGGGAGACCAGGAGCCTTGGGTTCTGTGGTCCCCCAGATGCGCTCCCCATCCTGAGTTCAAGGCATCTGAAGTGAGGATTTCAGAGGGAGACAAAGGGTGAAATGAGGCCCCCAACAATAGATTGGTGGGGTCCTTCCACCAGAGGAGATCCCTTTGAAGGCTGCTGGAGACAAGGACTCTCTGGTCCATGTCGTCCAGGCGCTGATCCCATTGGACTCGGAGTGACCACTGGGTGACCCTCATGTGCAGCCTGGCCAAAGGAACTGTGAGTATGGTAGCCGCCATCAGATCCAAAAGTCGAAGGACCGACCGAGCTGTGGTCCACCGAGAGGAAGCCACAAGTGTGGCTTGTAAGATTAAAGTCTCCACCCGGTTGACTGGAAGAAAGGCCTTGCTCTGGACCATGTCCAGCACCAATCCAATAAACTGAAGGCACTGGGAGGGTACTAGCTGGGATTTGGGGAGAATGATAGAAATTCCCAGACCGGAAAAGAGGCCCAGAGTGAAGGAGAGGATTCCTTCAGGCTGTCCGGTGAGGGGGCTGAAAAGAGCCAGTCATCCAGGTACAGGAACATATAGATGCCCCCGCTACGTAGAAATGCCGCAATCACTGCTAAGCACTTAGTGAAAACCCGAGGTGCTGAGTAGAGGCCAAACGGGAAGGCTCTGAACTGGAAATAATCCTCCAGAAAGGAGAATCTAAGGAAGGAGCAGTGGGCCGGTAGAATGGGGATATGGGGGTAAGCATCCTGCATATCCAGGGAGCACAGCCAAGTGTTTGGTAGGAATAGGGGTAACAGTCCCTGGAGAGTCAGCATGCAAAATCTCTTGTAGTCTACAAAGAGATTGAGCATGCTGAGATCTAGGATGGGTCTTAGATCCTCCATCTTCTTTGGAACCAGGAAGAAGTGGGAGTAGAATCCCCTTCCTGTTTGTTACAGAGGAACAGGCGCTCTATAGCTGCCTTTTGTAGCAGAGCCTGTATTTCCTGCTTGACCAGTTGAAGTTGGCCTGACAGGTAAAAGGACATTCCCGGAGGGTTGGGAGGAGGTCTCTCCAGGAACTCTATCGAGTGACCTCTTTCTATGAGTTGAAGAACCTATGTATCTGCGGTGACGGCTTTCCACCCATCCAGGTGGAGGCCGAACCTTCCCCCTACCAGTTCCTCCGAGGGAGTCGGAGGGAGTGGAAGAAGGGGAACAGAGTCAGGACGCGGAGGGGAGTGGTGTCTTTCCTCCAGAGGTGGCTTTTGAAAATTTGGCCTGAGAAGTCTGGGTGCAAGAACCTGGGGCACGTCATTTAGTTTGCAGTTTGTCCTGGTTCTTGTTTCACTTCCATTGGTGGCGAAAAGGCTGCTGCCATTGTCTCTGACCGGAACGGTACATGGAGCCGACATCCCAAAGGGACTTGCTGCTCTCCTGCAGCTCAGTTATAATGTCTTTGGTGTCACCACCAAACAGAACTGGACCCCTGAAAGGAGCATCCGGAAGAGACGACTGAACATCTTGTGCTAACCCCGCCAGACGAAGCCAGGCTAAGAGTCTGAGACAAATCCCAGTGGCCACTCCCTGAGCCACAGAATCAATAGAATTGTATGTGACGCAGAGGGCATGGTGACAGGATGACTTGTTCATCCTGACTTTTTCCTGAAGTTTATTCCTGAGCTGTTCAAGAGGAATCTCCTGAAGGTCTTTCGCCAGCTCTGCTAAGGAGGACTTCTGAAAGGCCACCATGTGTGCAACATAGTTCAGGGACCTGATGGCACAGGTGGACGAGGCATAAAGTTTTATACCGTACTGGTCCAGCTGTTTGGAGTCCTTATCCAGCGGAGAGGCACTAAGGTGTTTGGGTTGGGACGATCTGTCATGGGCAGCTGTAATGACCATGGAGACGACCTTGGGTTGAGCGGTCAAATGAGAGACCCCTTTCAGGGGAAAATAAGTTCGATCCACTTTACGTGACACAGCCGGAATGGAAGAAGGCTGTTGCCAAATAGTGGACGTGAGGTCCTCATGTGGTCCCATCTGGGGGGAATGGGAAAGGGATCCACACTGACCAGGTCCAGGTGCTCTGCAAGTCTCTTGCATTGGGGGTCCAACTCCTTGGAGGCCCATCCGCAAGATTTTTGTATTGTTCTAAGTAGCTCCCCAAAGGAGGGATCCTCGGGGGGGAGACTTTAGGGACTCCTTAGGTTGAGGCTCGACTAGGGAGTGAGGCTTGGACTAACCTATATCTGAGTCCTCATCCGACTCTGAAGATTCTGGCCTGCTGGGCAAATCATGAACTTGGTCCCGGGGTCTGAGACCCTTTGGAGACAGAGCACCTGAGTCTCTGTCAGAAACCTAGCTAGAGGGTACAGGACTAGGAGGGGGCACCCTAGCAGGAGAGGTCGCCCTGACCAGGACCAGAGGCTGACCCAGCTCTAAAAGAAGCTGAGTTTTCGTGTCCTTCCACATCGCAGGGATGGATTCAAGATCGGGCTGCGGTGATGGAGGAGGCGGAGGTGGGGTTTGGTAACCCGGGTACCCCATGGGGGGGGGGGGTAGCTGGGGGTCTGGTACCAATAAGGATATTGGTAGATGGTCTGACCCTGGTAGCCTGCTATAGGGTATACTGGCGTCGGATATCCCGGCGTTGGGTAGCCCGGCATGGGATAACCCAGTGTCGGCGGGATGTAAACTGGCAACAAACCTCCCAGCGGCGGGTACTGAGGGACATGGGGACTCCTTGGAAGATCACCCGCTGGGCCCGCAGAAAGAGCAGAGGGGCCTGCCGGAGGAGGTGCTGAGGGCCCGCTGGGAAGCAAGACTGGCGACGGGGTAGGCAGAGGGCCCGAAGGTCCTGTGGGAGGAGGGTCCATGTCTTACCCATGAAGGTCTGGCGAGGGATCCGTGGTAAGTAGGGGATCTGGTGGCGGAATACAACCTGGCAAAGGGGGGAGGTCAGGTAAGTCCCCCAACGATAGGTCAGGTAGGGTATCTGACTGGAGAGAAAGATCGGATACCGGTGGCAAATCCCTTGGGGTAAGAACCCACAGGGATGAAGGTGTACCTGCGAGCACACTCGTCCCGATGTCGGGGGCCACAAGGGAGCTCGACGTGAGAGTAGCAGCGTCCATGCAGTCATCGAAGGAGCCATCGACTGGCTTACTGGACGCAGCTGGGCTGACCAGAGTAGAAGTACCCAGGTCAGGCTGATCGGCCTGGGCTGGGCACTCGGTTGGGGAGACGGAGGGCAACTTATCATTGGTGTTTGGAGCAGCAGACCTAACAGAAACCTCCAAAGAGGCAACCCCGACTGCCCGCTCACCTCGGCGGGGGGGGGGGGCGTCCAGTCCGCTGGAGTGGGCGAAGGCCCTACAGGTGGGGTATTCACTGAGGTGGAGGGCCCACCCTGGTCAGCATCGGTTGTCTGGCTGGTCTTCCCGTGAGGAGAACGGCTCTGCTCCCTGCATCTCTCCTTGTCCTTTTTTCTTCTGCAGGGCCAGCGATGATGATCTTTCTCTCAGCTCCTGAGCCTCCTTTTCCATGGAAGCCAGCCTCTGAGTTAGCAGATGGGCTTCGAGGGTCCTCTTGAGATGGATGCGTGTGGCCTGGTTGAAGCCCTGGCAGGTGGTACACTCAGCTGAGTTGTGCTAGGCCCCAGGCAGAGGACGCACCGAGAGTGATCATCCCCGTGCGGGATCTGCACGTCGCACTTGGAGAACTTCTTTTTGGGCCGACTAGAGGATATACACTGTAACGGGCGATGGACAGAAATATCCAAGAACTTTGAAGAAATCGCTGAACATATGCTTAAAATGGCGGGTGACTGAATGCTGTTCTACCGTGTTTGTCAAACGAACTGAGCAACAGTGGGAAAGAACTGGTGGGCAGGGGGGGGCTGCCCCTTTTATAGTCACGCTGACATCGTGTCACCTGACGGGGGGGGGGCAGACCCCGCCGACGATTGCTAGCTACAAGTTTGCCGTATGGTCCTGATGCCAGGGGGTGCAGTCCTATATGTGAAGACCAAATGCAGGAACCCTCTCGAAGTAAGATCCTTAGACATTTCCTGTGGTGGGGGAGGGCATATCTTGATATGCAGGTAGGCATCCTGCTTACCCTGGGAACAAATCCAGTCCCCTACTTGCAAAAGTGGGAGTAGGCCTTGCAGACCATTCTGAGCTTTTTGTATTCAATGAAAAAGTTCAGGTCTCTGAGGTCTAGAATGGGCCTCAGATCTCCTGTCCATTTTTGGGACTAGGAAGGTAACGCAAATAGAACCCTGTGTTCCTTTGTTCCCAGGAAACAGGTTCTATTGCCTTTTTCTGAAGCAAGGTTCAAATTTCCTCCAGAAGAAATGGGATGTGCTCTGGAGGATAATGTGAAGACACTGGTGGATGGTTTGGCGGTAACTCCAGGTGTTCCAGAGCATGACCCAGTGCTATTATTTCTAGGACACTAGTATCTGATGTCACCATCCTCCACTGGTCCAGGTGGAGGGAGAGGCGACCCCCGACAACCACCCCTGGAAGCACTGGTGGTTGGAGCTTGTAGAAGGAGTCAGGCAGAGCAGGATGCTGTGGCTGCTGTCGCACTGCCACCCCTAGGGGCTTTTGAGTGGGCACCTAGGGTGGCTTCTGGGGTAGGCAGGGCTGCTGTTCCTCTACCCTTACCCTGCTGTCTGTCAGTGGAATGGTGTCTGCTACTGGCCAGATGAAAAGGCACCCTCTGTCTACTCCTTGGCTTGGTATGATGGGGAGAATGCACAGATCTCAGGGTTCTGCCTGAAGCCTGCAAATTAGAGAGGACATCTTGCACATCTGCACCAAACAATTTATATCCTCTAAATAGGGTGTTGAGAATGGATTGTTGCACATCATTTGCAAAGCCTGCCACCCTGAGCCAGGAATATCTCCTGAGGCATATTCTAGAGGCTGCTGCCCTGGTAGAAGCATCACAGATATCACAGGTGGAATGCAGGAGGTGTTTGCCTATGTCTGCCCCCGCTGTTAGAGCCTTCAGAAGCTCCTGCTTAGGTGTACCTTCTTGGAGGGCTTGGGCAGCTGCTTTGGCCTTCCTCCAGAGGGTATTTTGGTATTTAACCGTAGGGGCCTGGTAATTTGCAATCATCAGGCACAAAGAGGCAGAGGCAAAAGTTCTTTTGTCCAGGGCATCTAGCCTCCTGGACTCCTTATCAGGAGGGAGAGAACTAAGGTGCTTTGGTGCCTTAGATCTGTCATGGGCAGCATTTATGACCACCGAATCTGTCTCAGGTTGGCCTGCAAAAAAGGGCTTGCCTGAGGGGGGTCTGATACATCTTTTTTTTTTTTTTTTTATTTATGTTTATTAGAATTTTTCAATAACTTAATGAGACACAATACATACATTGATATTCTATAGAATACTTCAGTATCACTTCTTGAGTACATCAGCAAGCAGGTAAGTACTATGTATTACAGTTATGTTTATACAGTGGTTAAGGCTAAAAGAAAAGAGACCCGAAGAAGGTAGACAACATCATATGTCAAGCCTTGACAGCAAATTAATTCTCTCATGTCCCCACATTACCTCCCGACCCCGAGTCCCTTCAAGGCTTGACTATGGACAAAACTCGGGATCCACTATAAGCCTGGTGTAACAACCATCTCTGCCACATTCTGGTAGTTGTCACAGACTGGTTGTTCATTTTTGCAGTCAAGCTTTCCAGCTGATATACTGAGGTCATAATATGTCTCCAGTCATGAATTGTTGGAATGTCCCTTGACATCCATTTTTTTTTGAGTGATTTTTTTGCTGCTAGTATAAAAGTGGGTAACAGAGACCTCATACATGGGGAGAGTGGCCCATGTAAATGGCCAACAGTACCACTTCTGCTGTTAATTCAACACTTTCACCCAGACAGTCTGTGATCTCATTTTGGAGAGTGATCCAAAAGGGCAACAGTAGCAGACATTACCACATTATGTGAGCGATGTCAGCCAGTTTACACCCACATCCCCTCCAACAATACCCGTATTCTGCTGGCAGATATTTCATCAGCCTTGCCGGCGATCTGAAATAGCTAGACCTACATTTCCATGAGTACTCTCTCCATATATGCGACTGAGTAATCTTAACCGCCCTTAGTGCAGTGATAGCCCATTTTTCTTTTGATATGTTAAGATTTTAATCTTTATTCCAACTTTTTAATATGGAGCCTGTTGATTCATTAGATAAATCTCTTATGGTTTTATATAAATTTCCAATGAGGTGGTTCCAATGATGTCCTAGGGAGTGATCTGAAAACAATTTCAAGAGAGGAGGAATTGGATGAGTCATTTTCACCTGTATGGTACGGTGTCTAAGTAGATGGTTTCTAATTGGTAAATATTGGTAATGATCCGTATTGGATAGGTTAAATTTTCACTTTAGGTCATTGAATGTTAAGATCCCATTCAGATCTAAAAACTGGAAAACCTGTTCTAGGCCCAGCCTTCTCCACCGGGAGAAGGACAAATCCATATAGGACAGAATAAAGAGTTTGTCCTCTGATATTACTTTGCAATATTCAAAATAGTTTGAATTGCTTCTTTTTTGAGGAGTTGGAACCAGATTTGAAGAACTTGCAAAGTGATTTCTGTAAAATTTTTTATAGGAGGAGCTTTCCCCAGAGAAGAAAACAAAATCTTTTTAATATCATATAGATCGTTCAGATGAAATTCCAGTTTCTTCCAAGGGGCCTCATACTGGTCTGAAAGCCAGAGGAGAAGTGTACGCAGAAATGCTGCCACAGCATTATCTTTTAAGATCTGCGACATTAGTTCCCCCTTGGGCCAAGGAAAATTTTAATATTGACAGCCGTATTCGAGTTTTTTTTTGTTCCATACTAATAAGGATATCATATTATCCCAAGATTTAAAGAAATATAAAGATGGGAAATATGAAATATTTTGAAATAAGTATAAAAACCGGGGTAAAACATTCATCTGAATTGTCTCAATTCGTTGAAATAGTGTGAAAAAGAGTCGGGACCATTTATCTAAATCCTTTTGGATTGAAACAGATATGGGTTCATAATTTATTAATTCTATTACTTGTAAATTTTGAGCTAAGTATAAACCTAAATACTTCATTTTGGTGGAGTTCCATTTTAAGGTCAAAGCTTGCTTTAGGGTACTTGGAAGGGAGTAATTGTATAATAAGACCTTTGTTTTGGATATATTTCATTTAAAGCCTGCTAGTTCCTCGTATCTTTTGAGAATACTCCATGTCTCTGTGATCGAGTTAGAGGGTGATATAAGGGAGAGGAGAGTGTCATCCGCGTAAAGACTCATTTTATATTCAGTGTGATGCAGGGGGAGTCCCTCTATTTTTGTTGATGCTCTTAAGGCAATGGCCAGGGGTTCAATATATAGTACAAATAGTAAAGGGATAGGGGACAACCTTTTTAAGTACCTTGGTTAAGCGAAAATGGGGAGGTTAACCCCCCGTTGATACGTACATAAGCTTTTGGGGAAAAGTTAATTTGCTTGAGCCATGAGAGGAATGACTCCAGGAATCTAAACTCCCATAATGTATCCCATAAAAAGGGTCAAAAGACCTGATCAAATGCTTGTTCTGCATCTAGGCTTATAAAGGTGGCTGGTATTTTTCGGGTTTGGATGTATTCTATTAAAATTAAAGCTTTTCTGATATTAACCGTGGTACTGCTTTGTTTAATAAAACCTGCTTGACCTGACTGTATTATTGTTGGGACAATGGTTTCTATTCTAGCAGCCCAGATGGCCATAAAGATTTTATAATCAGAGTTTAGTATGGATATTGGTCTATACAAAGATGGTTCCAATGTGTTTCTATTCGGTTTGGGGATTGCCACAATTGTGGCATATTCCCACGATGAGGGAAGGGACTTACCATCAGCTGTCTCTCTGTACAATTGGAGAAGTCTTGGAGACAGCTCTTTTTGGAAGGATTTGTACCACTCTCCGGTGTACCCATCCGGACCAGGGCATCGTCCAGCAGAAAGGTTAGTTATTGCTGTTTGTATTTCCTCTGTCAGGATCGGGGCTTTTGATGTCTGTATTTGTGAATTTGTTAATTTGGTAGATTTAGATGACCTAAGAAGTCCTGTCTTTGTTCCTGGGTGGATGAATTTTGTGGGGTATATAATTTCTGATAATAATGTACAAAGGTTTGTCTTATTTCCTCTTCTCTATGTGTCGTCGTACCTGTTTGAGGGTGTTTTATTTTTAATATTGTCACTTTGCTTTTTCAGAACCTCCACTTCTGTGTCAGTCTGTGTGTCCCCTTTGATCCCCCCTCATATTTGGCCTGTTTTAGATATATAAGGGATATCTGGATCTTGGTATCTATAATTTTCTGGAGAGCTGCTTTAGTTTCCCTGATTTTGTTTTGAAGTTCTTTATCACCTTCCCTATAAAGGACTTGATAGTTTTGAAGGTTAGTGACGAGTTTGTTGTGTTTAGCCGCTCTCTTTTTTTTTCCTGGAGGTGTAGGCAATGATTTGCCTCATATAGTGGCCTTCATAGCATCCCATAAGATAGCTTCCGAAATTGTGGGGGAGCTGTTTTCTTCAAAAAATTGTGGAATCCGTTTTTTTATCTGGTCAGTAAACTCTTTGTCTTTTAGGAGATAAGGACTGAACCTCCAGATGGTGTGTTTAGGTATTTTGCCTAAATCCAGCTTTAACATGAGGGGATGGTGATCAGACAGAATTTTTGGACAGACAGTAATATCCACTACTTTTGTGAAATATTCACATGAGGTAAAAAAATAGTCTACTGTAGAATATGTGTGAAATCTGTCCAAATACGTAAATCCAAGAGATGATAAGAATGTTTTGCGCCATATGTCAACCAGACCTAAATGTTCCAGCTGTGCCTTAAAATACTTTACAGCACTGGAAAGATGGTAACATTTCAGATTAGAAGAGTCTAAGTTAGGCTGTATGGTCATACTAAAATCACCAGCCATTATCAGCTGTCCCTGGACAGAATCCAGGATTTGGGCTAGAATCGACTGGATTATTGGTGTCTTGGTCTGTGGTGGCAGGTATATGTTGGCCAGTGTGACCTCTTGGTTATACAGGTGGCCCTGAATTATAATGTATCGGCCTTATCTATCCGAATATACTTTGTTTATTTTAAGCTATGTATTTGCTGGTATCATGATTGCTAACCCCCGCTTTTGTCCACCCAGGTGGGAGGAGAAGTGAACTCTATACCTGCCTCCCCAGGCCAATTACTGGTGTTCAGCCTCAGAAAGATGGGTTTCTTGTATGAAAATTACATTTGCCCATTGTCTGTTGAGATGCTGCATCATCCGCGAACGTTTAATGGGGTTGTGTAACCCATTAACATTTAAGGAGTGAATCTTTACTGGTTGTGCAGTCATTTTGACTTTTTAGATACTTTCTGTTTCTTTATTTTCACTTCTAGTCTACCCAAACTGTGTAGTCTGATCCTCTCCTTTCTTTTTTATTTGTTTTTCAGATCATTCCGGCCTGTAGCCACCCAGACCACTCTCGGCCTTTCTGTTGAATCGGCAGGAAACAGCCTTCTTATTTTTAGATGTTGCCTCTAGCCTCATCGCTTTCTGTTTCTGTAGTACATATAATAAAATGCTGATATACTGAATACAATAATGTCTCTGGTGTCTCATTTCAGTCCCCCCACTCACACTGTTGCCAGTGATAGTAACATACCCAACAGTTATAACTAAGAACATCTGAACAAAAACTTTATACAGGTTCTCTTCCACATTTTAAGTGGTAATCCCTTTCCACCTCTGCTCTATCTCAATCAAGCCCTCCAAGGAGGATGAGATATGATCGGAGATCACCATAATCCAAGGTTGGGTATAATCCCAGCCCCTAGGTTGATGTTTCCCCCAAGGTTTGTGGACCCTGAGATGGTATCCCCTCTTAAGTGGTGCGCATGGCCAAAGCCATTTTACCCTCCGAGCCACCCTGCTAGTTAAACTGCAAGGTATCTCACCCCAACCCCGAATGACTCAAGAGTGTGTTCACCTAGAATGTCCCCAAGTACCGGTCTATAAGTCTGGCCATCTGGGGGATAGTAGCGAGAACCCTATTCCCAACATTCCCCTTATATGTTTCCACCGAATTATAAGGGGGCCAGATTCATAAATAAAATGCAGGAAAGAGCAACCTGAACTGCATACAACCCTGCTGGACCAGTATAAAGATAACTGGGGTGTGATCAGTGTGGAGCCTTAAGCTAAATCTTATTCCCACAGTGGTGGGAAATCTGAACCTGGGAATTCTCTTCCAGGTCTTCCCCCACCACCTTTCCTCATCAGCCTCCATAAGGGAAAGGATCCAAAACCTAGGATAGTTACACTAGGAAGGATCTGAGGGGACTGATACAGGGCATATTCCTATAGAAATCTAAGTCTAGGCCCAGACCGAACCTTACGTCAGTCAGAATTTTAAATAAAATCAATTTGTTCCACTCCTTCCAAACACCTTCAGTTACCACAAAAGCTCTGAGAGACTATAAAGTTATTCACTGGCGCTCGTCCCAACCCAAAACCTCCCTCCTGCCATCCACCCTGTCAGTTCACCCCGGGGGGGGGGGGGTCAAGTGTGGCCCAACAAAGAAAGAGGGGGAAAACACAAGCGAAAACCAGAGGAGAGACAGGAAGGGGAAAGAGCAGAAAAAGTAAGGAGAGAGGGGGGAGAAGAGGAAAAGGGGGAAGAAAGTTACTCCTTTCGTACAAGGAGTTAAGAATTCTCCTTTTCTCATTACTACAAGATAGTCCATGGAGTAAGTCCCTGGTGTTCTTTAGTATAGTTCACACAGAGTCTTCATCACGTCCCTGTAGTTCTGTCAAGTCCTCTCACTTCAAGCCCCTCCAGGCTCTGGTCTCCACATAGCTGACTCAGTCGCTTTACTACAGCAGGTAACTTACAGCATCTCAAGCATCCCTTTTCAAAGCCACCACAGCCCCTCTCTCCACTACTATCCCCCCCCCGGGACCAAACGGTGCCTGAGGAGAAGAGAGCGAGCAAGCAAGGCCAGGGAGTGGGATCTGGGAGGAATGAGGTGAAGGAGAAGCCAAGCCAAGAACGAGGAACAACCTGCCAAGGCCACCCAGCCTGGCGCCATGTCCATATCGAGGAGCCACTGGAGCCCAAAATGACAGCAAGAGAATCGGTGAATTAGTATTATTATTTTTATGCAATCCCACTGTTTAGGCAGGTCTGCTAGCCTCAGTCCCAGCCCAGTACACTCCCCCTACACCCCCCAACACCTCCACACCCAGACCACAACAGAGAAAAAGAATGGCATGCAAAATGGCGGTCAAGAGCTTACTGTGACATCATGGTAGGCAGCGTTGGAGTCTTCAATTGGTGTATCTGGGTTAACATTTCTTTCAACCTGAGACTTGGCCTCTCGAACCCCTCTCCACGCCTGTAAGGAGTACGCTTTGCTGTGTTCTGGTTGGGAAGTCTCTCTTCATTGACTCCCCTTTTAAGTAAGTCTTCCTTTGCTTCCTGGGCTGTGTTATATGTGACTGAGCCATCTGGGAGCAGGACTGTGAGACAGGATGGATAAGGGGTTCGAAATTTAATTTGTTGTGCATATAGGAGTGAAAATAAAGGTGCATACTCTCTCTCTTCTTTCCTTGGATGTATAGAGCATAATCATTATCCATAATGATGCGATGGGACCCCAACATAATTTTACCTAGTTGCCAAGCTTTCTTCAGCATAAGCTCTTCTGTTTGGTAACTTAAAAATCTGACTACAACAGAGCAGGGTCTGGCATCCTTGGCAGTCGGTCTCAGGCCTAGTGCATGGTGGGCCCGTTCAAAGTCTAACTAGTAGTCAGGTCCCAAGTCCAGAGTTCTTCTAGATAGGTGGTCCGCATAAGCCAGGGGGTCATTCCCCTCCTCTCCCTCCGGAAGACCGAAAATTCTGATGATTTTTCTGGGCCCTCGATTCTCTGCGTCTTCCTGCTGAAACAAATTTTGCAGCTGTGCAGAGGCCAGTGAGGAAAGGGCTGCTTCAAGGGTTTTCAGCTTCTCGGTATTGGATGTAATCTGCGAGTCGACCTCGTCCATGTGGCGCTGCAGAGAACCCAGGTCTGACCGGAGCTCTCTGATGGAATCCCTCATTCGACACGGAAGTCAGCTATTGCTCGGAGGATGTTTTCCTCCAGTTGGGAGTCAGCACCCTTCTTTTTTTGCCCTTTGGTGCTCATTTCAGATGGTTTTCCGCAATTGGGTCTCTGCTGCTGTTGGGAGCCGCGTGATTGTTTGCCACCTTGCTCCAACACCTGTGGTTCCTGGTTCTCCCTGTCCTCAAAATTGAGTAAGGGTTGAAAGCAGTTTCGGAGCCGTTCTGCCCTCTGGAGGCAAGATCGATTAGTGCTGGGGTCTCCTGGTGAGCTCTGTCTTTAGTTTTTATCTCTTTTGGTAATTTTAAAACTACTGGAGACCAGTTTTTGATTTTTAGACACGGGAGCTCGAACAGCTAGATGTTTACCCGTGCATACCGGAACTGGAAGTCGGGGCCTGATATATCTTGTCTGCCTTCCTAGGTATGGCAGACATCATATTGGGCATATGACAGGCAGCAAGGGTGGTAGCCTCCAAGGTAGACAGAAGAGGAGGAATGATAACTGGGGATCAAACAATTCCAAGAACTCCACCAGGTTCTTCTTGATGATGTCCTGTTCCTCCAGGTCAAATCCCACAGCTGTCTGTAGTTGATGTATCATGGTGATAAAAGAAAAACCTTTGGGGGGAACCTTGGTGTATATACTATTGGGTCCTCACTCCCTGTGGATACAGGGAAACTGGTCCTCTCATAGGAACGTTTCACATAATCTTCCTCCTCCTCCTCCTCTTCATCCTGCATAATAAGGTCAGGAAGGACTGTACTCCCGGTCCTCGTCGATGTCTTTGATGGGACTCGAGGAGGAAGCACGTGAAGTTGTCAATGCCTGAGATGGGAGCTGGCACGTCGACATAGCAGGTGTCAACACGGGGGTTTGTTGTGAAGGCCCCCTCGACATATCTCCTGCTACAGGAGGAGGTGGTAGCAAGCAATTAAGTATGTCCATAAAGGACGAGAGTACCACCTGAAGGTTAGCACCCATGTGGTCGAAGGGAAGACTGGATGGTGTCAACTTGGGAGGTGCAATCCCAGACATCGATGGTGACACACCAGCTGTACTAGGCCTGGTGGTGCTTGTAGCTTGCCCTGACCTGGAAAGGTCGACGGTCTAAGCGGCTGGCAGCCAAATATCTGGTAAAGACCCATGGCGCAGAAGATAAGCCAAAGGGTAAGGCCCTGAACTGACAATGATCCCTTGGAATAGGAACCTGAGGTACTGCCTGTGGGGGCACAAATCTTTATGTGCAGGTATGCACCCTGCATGTCTAGGGAGCATATCCAGTCTCCTTTGTTTAGTAAAGGCAGCAGGCCTTGTAGGATCACCATCCTGAATTTCTTGTACTGGATGTAGAAATTCAGGTTTTTTAGATCCAGGACGGGCTGCAAATCCCCTGTGGATTTGGGGACTAGGAAAAAGTGGGAACAGAACCCTCTATTCCTCTTATCTTTGGGAACTGATTCTATGGCCCTTCTCTGCAGCAGCGTGCAAATTTCCTCCAGCAGCACTGGAATGTGATCTGGAGGGTAGCTTGAATGAACTGGAGGTAGATCTTTAGGCTACTCCAGAAGCTCTAGTGACAGGCCTTGCTCTATGAGCGTCAGGACCCAAGCATCTGCTGTGATCTCCGTCCAACTGTCCAAGTGGCAAAGAAGCAACCCCCTACCACCATTTCCTGCAGTACTGGTGGGCGAGAGTCTGGCAAGGAGTCATACTGAGGCAGGGCCAGTGGCCAGGGTTGCACTTCCACCTTTAGGGACCTTCCTGGTGGTGGAGGTAGGGGTAGGCAGGGCTGTGGCTGCTTGGCGCTTGCCTGGCTGTCTGGTACCCAGCCTGGGTTTGTGGGAGGCCCAACAAAAAGGCACCTTCTGTCCACTTCTTGACTGTGGATGGTAAAGCGACTGGACAAATGGCTGGGTCCTCCCCGAGTCTTGCGGGTCCGAAAGGATGTCCTGTACATCCGCCCTGAAGAGCTTGTAACCTCTGAAGGGGGCATTCATGATGGGCTGTTGTACATCAGTAGCAAAACCAGACACCCTGAGCCATGATGTCTTCTTAGGTAGCTGCCAATTGCAGTCACTCTAGCAGAAGCATTGGAGATGTTGTAGGCAGCCCTCAATAGGTGCTTGCCCACATCTGTCCCAGACTGGAGCGTTTTAAGCAGCTCCTGCCTCTGGGGACCCTCTGGAAGGACCTGAGCTGCAGCTCTGGCCTTTTTCCAGAAGGCATTCTAGTACTTGACCATATGGGCTATGTAATTAATAATTCGGAGGGCCAGCCTGGCAGAGGCATAGGCCCTCTTGCCCATAACATCTAGTTTTCTGGACTCCTTATCAAGGTGGGAGAGAGCTGAGGTGCTGAGATCTCTTGGACTCATCATGGGCAGCATTTACTACCACTGAATCTGTCCTAGGTTGCTTGGTGAAGAAGGGGTTCCCTGAGGAAGCCTGGTGCAATTTTTCTGCCTTTCTGGGCATCACCGAGATCATATTTGGCCTGTGCCAGGTGGCCACAGTGGCATCCTCAAATGCAGCCAGCAGAGGAGGAATAATCAAAGGGGGGAATCTGGCAATTCCAAATACTCCATCACATTTCTGGTAATATCCTGTTCCTCAGCATCAAACCCCACAGATGTTTGCAGCTGCCTCATCACAGAGATGAAAGAGGGATCATCGGGGGGGGGGACCGTGGGGTATACTTAGAGGAGTCCTCACCTCTTGAGGAAACAGTGGACACCAAGCTGGAGGGGTTCCCATCCCCTACATCCTCCTCCTCTTCCTTCTTCTCCTCCTCATCTGGTGGGAGGAGGTCATGATGGTACTCGTCCTCTGCCCCATGCTCTGAAAGGGGCATAGATGACATCCATGACCATGAGCGTGTAAGATGCATCAACGTGATGGGTTGTGACCCGGGGGCAGGCCCGACAGGACCTCGTGTCAAAGGGCCCTATGGTGCATAAACTCACAAAAGGAGGAACGCATAGTCTGGATGTCGATGGTCATCTGCGTCCCTGGAGCACCTAGTAGTACCAGTAGGGGGAGCTGGTTCATCAGTGTCAGTGGCACGGCCTGAAGCATCGACGAAAGGGGCTGAAGCCGCGGCGTCAGCAAGGGGGCTGGAGATGTTGATGAGAAAGGCTGGGTCCCCAACATCGATGAAGTGGCCCAAGTAGAAAACAGGGGAGGCAGAAAGCCCTACATCGATGGGCCAGGGCCTGCCGAAGTAAGCCCGGCGGAACTCCCTGACTGGTGCCCCTGAGCAAGAAGGGATCTGAATGGCAGGGGCTCCTGAGGCGTTGGTGGGGAGGGTTGGATCCCCAGCATTGACAGGATAGCCAAAGGTGTCGACGGGAGAGACAGAAATCCCGACGTCGACGGGACAGTGACGGCTGAAGCAGGTCCAGCAGAATGCCCTGTCTGTTGCCCCTGAGTCAGAAGGGGTCTAAGCAACAGGGGTTGGAGCATCGGCAGGAGCGTCAGGAGGCCCGATGTTGATGAGCCTTTACCGGCTAAGGAAGAACCGGTGGGAAGCACTACCAAGGCCGACCCTGTGGAAGAGAGAATATAGGCAGCAGTGGGGGTCGTCACCGAGGCAGCTGACAACCCAGCTACAGGCAGCGCTGGAAGCAGCGACTGAGAGCATATCGGGGAGGATTTCTCTTTACTCCACTCCCTCTCCTGGTGCTTGTGTTTGCCAGCTGACTTGTCATGGGCCTTGGAGGAGTGGGAGCCCATGGACAGAGCTGGTGAGGCAAAGAAGCTTCTTGCCTGGAGCTTCTTCTTCCATTTGGGCAACCTTCTGTTCCAGGAGGAAGGACTCTAAGGCCTTCTGATGGTGCTGCCAGATAGCCTGGCTGAATCTGTGGTAAACCTCGCAGGCCTTAACATCGTGGTCGGCGCCGAGACAGCGGACGCAAGCATCGTGGTCATTCTTATCGTAGATCTTCTTCCTGCACCTGCAGTATCTGAAGAGTTTCTCGGGGTTGGTCGACGTAAACGGTGATGGAAATCACTTTAAAAAATAAAGGGATTTACAAACTAGGGTGAGAAAATAAAAAAATAAAGTAGAAGTAGAAAAGTAAGAGATTTTGGCAGTCGACAGAAGCGGCGTTGTCTCCATGGAGTCCGATGGGCGACAGCAGAAAAAGAACTGAGGAGGGTGCAGGGCTGCCCATGTTTTTATAGGGAGGACATCGGTGTCTGACGCCATCATGGGTGGCCCCAACTAAACTGTTAGCTAAAAAGTTTCCATGTGGTCTTAGTGCCTGGTGGCTATAGTTACATAGGTGTGGCCTGATGCAGATGATACCCTCGATGAAGATCTGTAGTTCTAGGAGTGGAATGCAGTTCACAACCACACCCTGCCACTACCACTGGAAATGCTGACTGTCAGATATCTTTAAGCGAAGCTCCTCCCACCACTCATGTGGTATATTGTCTAGCTCTGCCCCTAGATGTCAGATCTTTGCACGCTGGAAGCAGGGACCCTCGTGCCACTTGCCAGGGGGGGCCAGAACAGTTGTGTGGCTGTAAACTGCATATCACGCCTAGAACTACAGTTACAGGTGAGTAACCTACATTTCTAAGGGCATGGATACAGTTCACTATCCACACTCTGGCAGATTCCAAGCAGTTCTCCAGAAGAAAGGGGCAAGGTGCACACCCTTAGTTGGCAAACGGAGATTGGTGAACCGAGGTCCCAAAAGCAGCATCTCAATGTGACTCAAAGTCAATGCTGTAGTGGGAAATGAAGGTATGTGCTGTCCTCCAGGTAGCAGCCCTACAGATTTTCTGTACTGGGATGTCTCTGGAGGCAGCATCCAAGGCAGCATTATGTCCAGTGGAATGAGCCCTTAGCCCTCTGGGAGGCCCCCTATCCACCAACCTATAGCAGATTGATGCAGGCTATTATCCACCTGCCAGTCACCTGCTTTGCTGCTGGTCTGCCAGGCACAGCTTCACCACTGTTACAAACAGCTGGCGAGCCTCACCCCGAACTCCAGCCGTGCATGCCTTATAAAAAGAAAGCTCCCTCCGCAGGTACGGGTTATGGAGCCTACGATCAGACTCCAAGGACAACTTAGTGAAGTATACCGGTAAGTTGATCACCTGGTTAAGGTGACACTTTGCTAGGCCGGCCTGATGGCGCTGAGGGTTGAGGAGCTGCTGAGCACATTACCTCACACCAAGCCAGTAACCCGAGGTCGGGAATGAGCCTGGTCGGCAGGGGTGGGGAGGGGTGGGCTGGGAGTGGATGCAGCAGCCACTAGGCAGCTCTCCTCTCCTGGATTTGGGAGGCTTGCCGACTCAGCTCTTGGCTGCCACCAGGAGGAGATCTAGTTGCAGCGACGAACACTTCAGCAGCAAATGCCCATGTGTCTTCGGGGTGGCGGGAGAGCCACAGGTTCCAGGTCACATGCATGCCTACATGCGCATGGGCTACCTGTGTCAACTCAGCTCGATCAGGGGGGGACAGAAAATGGAAAAAGGGACCTGAGGGTTAGCCGGCACACCATACACCTCTCTGGACCCACACCATCACCTGGGCACCTTGGACACTATCTGGATATGTTCTCTGGGGTGGAGGGATGACCTTCACCTCCCAGCCCTGTCATGAGGGGGGATCCATTGGGGATCCCATGCAGGAGGAAAGTAATGACCACCTTCAGAAATTAAATCTGATGTCACTCGATACAAGAAGAGTATGGGGAGACCAACTATTATGCTATGACATAATGCAAGACAACTATCTTCTAAGTGAATTAAACTTGGAATTCAAAATGATATAGTGGGAACAAGGGGGCATCCACTACAACTAAGACCTAAGAAACTTAACACAAATAAAAGAAAGGCCTTCTATATACAGAGGGTGGTGAATCCATAGAATGGACTACCACTGGATGTCATAACCAACAAAAACAAACAACAATTCAAAAGAAGATTAGATTCATACATTTTAGATGGAAATCGCTTGACATATTATGGGTGAAGTGACAGAAGCACACATGAGCCAACTGCCTTCTCAGCTCCTTACACCTTAGCATGAACCTTAGTATAAGCACAGGGGAGATGGCTAGCAGGCTGGGGGAGGGAGGGTCAGAGCAGTACACAACCCAGAGTGTAAAAAGCTATATGAAAAAAGGTAAAACTGCTACGACCTTCGAGAGGCACTTAGGGTTGGGGCAAAGGATGACCTTGTCCTTGTGGAAGACAAGGTAAGGAGACTCCACTGAGAGCACCTGGACTTCATTGATCCTTCTGGCCAAAATGAATGCCATCTTCCATGACAGGTGTGACATCTCACACCTGTGCACAGGCTCAAATGGCCTGCCCGTGAGCATGGCCAGCACCAGCAGTAGGTCCCATGGTGGTGGTGGTTCAAGCACTGGAGGGGATAGGGGGTCAAGGCCCTTGAAAAAGCACTTGACCACCTTCTCCTGGGTCACCATCAGCATGCCACCTGTGCCCAGTATGCAGAGATGGCTGCCAGGTGCACCTTGAGGGTCATCGCTTGCAGTCCCGACTGAGAGAGGGACCAAAGGTACTCCAGGATGCTCGACATAGGGTAGGCAAGGGGATCACACTCCTTGCCCTGGCACCAAATGGAGACCCTCTTCCATTTAAAGGCACAGCACCTGCAAGTTGACTTTTTGGGAGGCCTCCACAACATGAAGCACATATCCAAAAGACTCAAGGCCTGGAACACTAGTAACTCAGTAACCAGGCCATGAGATGCAGGGAATGAAGGTCCATGTGCAGGACCATACCCTGCTGTCTGGTCAGCAGGTCCTGATGAAGAGGCAACCGCCACAGATGCCTGCTACTGAGGCTGAGGAGATCCAGATACTAGAACTGTCTGGGCCAGTTTATCAGGATCATCCATGCCTTGTCCTTCTGGGCCTTGACCACCACCTTGTGGATCAAGGGTAAGGGAGGGAAGGTGTACACGAGGCTCGGGATCCAGACCTCATGAAGGCATCCTCTAACAGTCTCCCAGACTGTGGGAGGTAGGCACAAAACAGCCTCAGCCCCGGGAGGGTAATAGATTCACCAGAGAGATGTCCCACTAGGAGAATAGGTGGTATACCGCATCCTAATGAAGGGACAACTTGTAGGACATCTTTCGCACCTGGTCGAGACTGACTGCATACTCCCACAATGTGGACTGCCAGAAGATCTGCACCCAGGCTGCGTACGAGGGTCCAGGTGCAGAGGGCCTCTCGACACAGAGGAAGGGAGTGAGTTCTGCCCTGTCCAGATAAAACACAGTCGTAGTGTTGTCTATCTAGACCTGCACGACCTGACCCTTGGTCAGAGGTGCACATTCTAAGAGAGCTAGCCACACTGCACAGAGTTCCAGGAAGTTGATGTGTTGATCAAACTACCTGCATGGCCAGAACCTGTAGGGTCTCTGGTCCTCCAGGTGTGCTCCCCGTCCTACCAATGATGCATCCAATGTGAGCATGATCGTTGGCTTTGGCAGATAAATGGGATTCCTTCCTCTAGATATTGAGGGGATAGCCACCACTGGATGGTATCCCACATCAGCTGGGTCACTAAAACTAGCTGGTCCAGCTGACCTAGATGCTGGGACCACTGACAGCCCAGTTCCCACTGCAGATGGTGCATCCAGTGCTCCCAACAGGTTATGCTGGTGGTCAATGTCATGCACCTCAACAACCACAAGAACTCCCAGACAAGGCGTGAGCGCCCAACCTGAAATGAATGGGCAAAGGAGGTAAGGTCCTGAGCCAGGTTCACAAGAAGACGGGCCGTGGCCCACAGGGAGTGTAGTTCTGCCCCGATGAACCTGATTACCTGCAAGGGTATCAGTCCAGACTTGTCTAGGTTGACAAGCAGGCCCAATGGTTTGCAGGTTTGGAGGGCCAGATCCCTGGACCACTTCAAAGCCTCCTTGGATGGCCCTACTATCAGCCAGTCATTCAGGCAGAGATACACCCTGACGCCACAGGAAGGCTGCCACCATGCGATGCACTTGGTAAAGACCCTGGACACAGACAAGAGGCTGAAGGGCATCACCTGGAACTGACAGAGAACCCCTTCTGTGTGGAACTGAAGGTACCACCAGGGGGGACAGATAGACTGGGATATGGAAGAAAGCATCCTGGAAATCCAGGGAGTAGAACCACATGCCCTGGTCTAGGAATGGTATAATCTAGCTCAGAGTGATCAACCCGAACTTGCGCTTCTGCATGAACTGTTTCAGATCATGCAAATTCAGTATGGGGTGCTAGCCCCCCATCTGTTTCCAGACCAGGAAGTTCCTGGACATGTACCCCAGACTTGCAAGGGCATGTGGGACACGTGCAATGGCTCTCTTTGCAAGGAGCTGAGCAGTGTTCTCCCTTAGGGTGGACAACATGTCCTGCGACACCAAGGACTCCCAAGGAGTGTGGTGTCATAAAGGTGGAAAAGCCTCAAATTCAAGAGACAATCATCTGCCTACCACTTCCAGTGCCCACTTCTCCATAGTGATGATGGATCTATGTGGCCAGAAGTGGTGTAGCTGACCTCCACAGGGAGCTGGGTCAGGGTACAGATGTGCAGGAGGATGACACCCCCCAACCCATCACTGGAAGCACTGGAGGGTGCACCGATCACTAGGGCTGGAGGGGCTCCACTTCTCTGACCCTCACCTCCTTTTGTCCCCGGCCACAGAGCTTGGCATTTGGGTGCCAGGCTTTGTATTGCCCCTGCTGGGGTTGCTGCTGAGGTTGCTTTGGGTGAAAGGACCGATACTGCAAGAACTTTGTTTTGGGCTTATGATCCTTAGGGTCCTTCTGTGACAAACCCTCAGAGTCCAGGGTAGCGTTGGACTTCTCAATCTTAGTGAGATATCCTTACACCACAAGGCCAAAGAGATTGGTGCTCAAGAAAGGGATATCAGCCAGTTTATGCTGAGTGACTGTTGTGAAGGTGGAGAGCCTCAGCCAGGCCCTGCAACACATTGCGATGCCTGCTGCCATAGCAGAGGCACAGGAGCCACCCATGTTCAAGGCCACCTGGAGCTGGTGTTTGGCCAGCGTTTGACTATGGTCCTTTTTTTCCCCCCACTTCTTTTTCCCTCCGGTCACCGGAATGGTGGCTTCTCTCAGGCAACGTCCCGGCTGTATCCCTCCCAACCTGAAACTACCCACTTTGGGTCCCCTCCCACAGCTCCACGGATGCCTTATTTCTGCCTGGCGAGAGACCTCCCTGGCTTACCCCCAGGGTGGGGCCGCCACTCCTACAGGTGCCCTAGAATCCAGTATCATCCAGGCATTGGTGGCACATGGAGGATCAGGACCCAGGTAGGCGGGGTCCAGCGGTGGGCATGGGGCCAGGGCATGCCGTCACCTATCACCAATCCAGGGCATTTCCTTGTCTTGGTGGTTCCGCCCCCATCCCCTTTAGGCATGCACGATCATGCAATGATGCCCAGTGGAGGAGACACACTTGTTCCCGAGCGCATTCCTGATGATGTCTGCCATGCACCACCTTCCCTCTTACGTGCAGGATGCTGCACCATATCCCCCTCTGCTGCTGGGAGGCACTTGAGTGCCAAGTCTTCCATCCCTCCTTGCCCAGGAGAAGGCAAGCTGTCAGCGGATGCTTAAGCCTTCTCTTCCTCTGCTAACCCCCGATGGCCCATGCTGGTTCCCAAACATGGGTCACCAGCGTGGCATGAGGTGTGGCGTCCAGCGTCTCAACCCTCAGTGCCACCAGGCCAGCACTTGACCCTGGTCCTTGACCAACTTCACTGGCAACTGCTTATTGGGAGGGAGGTGAGGAAGGATTTCTTCTAGCAGTCCCAACAGGAAGTGACTAAAGTTGGCTATCAGGACAGCATAGCTGGCCTGATGCAGACCCAAGGAGGAAGCAACACAGATCTTCTTGACCACATGGTAAAGCTTCTTCGACTCCTTGTTGGGGGACTTGGCCATGTCCCCTCGACCTCCAGACTTCCGGAAGGCTGAATCCAAAACCAACCCCTCACCTTAGTGGTGGCCCATGAATCCCGGAAGGAACCCTGTAGGGACAGCATACTCGAAGACCATACAGCTGGAGGGTGCCGGGCATGATGCTGGATGCTGCCAAGGCTCCAGAGCCGGTCCCATCATGGCTTCAGCCATGGGAAATGCAACCCCTGGGAATCATCCTTGTCCAGAATCTCCATAAAGGGGTACTCAGCCCATTTCTGGACTGGTTCCAAGGACACATTCATGGATTCTGACATATGGTGGAGCTCAGCCCCAAAGGACACCGGTCCATGGTTGGCAAACAGTTTCTCGACTGAAGCCCAGTTGAAGATATGGGTCCTCAAGGATAACATGGATGTCTCATCCGAGTCATCCGAGGATTCTTCGAGAACGCCCTCAACCGTTTGCCACTGTGGACCTCAATAGTGTCTTCCAACTGGGGATTTCCACTGACAGTTGGTCAGGCAAGCTGGCTGCAGCACAGGAGACCTTAGGCCTGCCACCAAAGGCTACAGTGGAGGCAGCTCCACCTGCAAGGGTGGAGAGGCACATGCCAAAGACATTTGCAGAAGATGGGGTCTGGCATGGGCACTACTGGTGGCTTCCAGGTAGCCAAAGGTCCTGGGGACAGAGACCTATCCTGCCCCGTAATGGTCTACTGCTGCCAGAGGAGTTCCTTGTAGCACCTCTGCATCATGCGATAGAGTCTCTCCACACCTGAGGACCTGGGCACCTCTCAGTTAAGCAGGACTGAAGGTGCAATCAGCACCTCAACCTCAACTGCCGACTCGAGGGATTGCATCAAGGAGATGATGGTGGAGGGTCTCACTCCTGCCTGGTAGCCACCAGCTGCTCCCCTCCCATTGAGTAGTTTCCCTGGGTTATGCTTTCCCAGGTGCATGACCCTGCATTTTTTGGCACACTGAATTTCAATTGCTAGGTCTTGGACCACTCCTCCAGTTTTTGGAAATACAGAAACATAGAATTTGATGGCAGATAAGGACCGCTTGGCCCACCTAGTCTGCCCATTTCCCTACCTGATGGATAAGCTGCAGATTCTAGTTAATCAACAGCTTACTTGCTTTGCTGTCCCTCTGTTGTGTCTACCCTGTTGCCAATTTTGGTGTCATCTGCAAACAGGCACACCTTTCCCTCCAGTTCACCCGCAATGTTGCTGATGAATATGTTGAAGAGGATCGGCCCCAGAACTGAGCCCTGCGGGACCCTGCTAGTCACCCTCCCCTCCACAAACAGAATGCCATTTACTAATACTCTCAGAGTTCTCCCATGTAACCAGTTTCTGACCCGGTTTGTAACCTCGGGCCCAATTCTCATGTTCTCCAGTTTTCTGACTAGGCTCCTGTGCTGAATGGAGTCAAAAGCTTTGCTGAAGTCCAGGTAAACCACATCCACTGCCCCACCATGATCCTTTGATTTGGTGACCCAAATGAAAAAATCAACCAGGTTTGTCTGGCAGGACCTCCCTGTCGTGAAACTGTGTTGATTTCTGTCGCGCTGACCAGTTTGCTCCAAAAAAAGCTATGATTCTTTCCTTCAGCAGGGACGCCATCAGTTTTCCCACGACTGACGTTAGACTAACCAGATGGTAGTTACCTGGCTGTTCCTTGCTTCCACTCCTTGTGAAGTGGTACTACTGTTGCACTCTTCCAATCCTCCGGCACCTTCCCACTCCTTAATGATTTGTTGAAGAGCACTGCTAAGGGGGCTGTCAGTTTCCTCCCTAGTTCTTTCAGTATTCTTGGGTGTATCTCATCTGGCCCCATAGCTTCATCAACCTTTAACTTGTCTATTTCCTCCAGGACCCTTTCCTCTGTGAAGGGACCCATTTTTATTCCTTCAGTTGGACACTTCTTTATGCCTATTGTTGGTCCGTTACCATCTGCTTCCTGTGTGAAGACTGAGCAGAAGTACTCACTGAGTGCCTCTGCCTTCTCTCCGTCTTGTTCTGTGGTTTGTCTATCTTTTTTTGTGATTCTAACAATGCCCCCTTTGGTCTTCCTTTTTTCACATATGTACCTGTAGAAGGTTTTGTTACCCTTTTTTACTTCCTGAGCTATCCTCACCTCTGTTTGAGCCTTTGCATTTCTTATCACTTTCCCTGTCTCTTTTAGTTTCTGTTTATATTCTGTTTTGTCTGCCTCGTTCCCCAACTCCTTGTACTTTCTGAAGGCTATGCGCTTTTCTCTTACCATGGTTGCCACCTCCTTGGAAAACCATAGTGTTTTTTTCCTTCTTTTGTTCTTATTAACCTGACGGGCACACTGTGATGTGACCATGGTTATTGCATCCTTCAACCTTGTCCAATATTCCTCAATGTTATTCTTCAGTATTCTGTCAAGTTACTAAGGTTGTCTCTTAGGCAGGCCTTCATGATTGTGAAGTCTGCCCTCCTGAAGTCAAGGACCTTCAGTTTGGAGTGTGTGGAGTCTACAGTCCTTTTTACCCTGAACCATATCGTGTTATGACCACTTGCCCAGGTGGTTCCCTACTTCAACACCCGTAACCCTATCGCTCTTTGTGAATATCAGATCTAGAACCATGTTACTCCTTGTGGGTGATGTCACTAGTTGACTTAGGCCTGCTTCCTGTAGTGTGACTAGGAATTCCCTGCTCTTCTGTGATGTCGCTGTGTGGGTATTCCAGTCTATGTACAGCAGATTGAAATCCCCCACCAGCACCATGTCCCCTTTGCCTGACATCTGGAGGATGGTTTCCAGGATTTCCTTATCCTTGGCTTCCTCCTGATTTGGGGGTCTGTAGATTATTCCTAACCGAATGAGTTTCCGACTTCCGGCCCCTACTGTGATTCATAGATCCTCTGTTTCCCCACGTGCCTGCTTCATTTCTATAGCATTGATGGTATCCTTAACATAAATTGCTACCCCCCCTCCCTTTTTCCCAGTCCTATCTCTCCTAAACTAGTTGTACCCCGGGTTAGTCACCTCCTAACCATGATTATTTGTGAATCATGTTTCAGTCATGGCCACCCAGTCCAGTCCTGCCTCAGCTAGTGTGGTAGTGAGGTCAGTCATCTTGTTAGCCAGACTGCATGCCTTGAGGCATAGTGCTGACCACTCTTGCTGTGTCGCTTTGTTTGTCATGCTTCCCTTGATCTTACTGTTCGTCCCTTTGTAGTTTTCCCTGTTTTTGGTTCCTCCTTTTCCATTGTGATGGTCAATGCCAGAGCAGAAAAGGGTTTTATGTTCCCAGCTATCTGCTTTTGCTATCCTGGAGTGTGTAGATTTGGTGCTAGCTGGAGGGGGAGAGACTGCAGGCTCTATGTGTGCTTCTCCTAGAGCTACCGTCATCTCTCCTCCCGCTAGTTTAAGTGTCCTCCGTGGACATCAAATTTCTGGCCCAGTGCTCTGACTCCCTCTTTAGTCAGGCAGAGGCCGTTGAATTTGAAGAACTCCCTTTCCCAGAAGTTGCCTCAGTTTCCGACTAAGTGGTGCCCCTTTGTGTGGCACCAGTCCTTGAACCATGCGTTGAGCTCACTTATCTCTTTCTCTCTGATTTTCTGCCTGTTCTTCCCCTTTTCTCAAATAGGCAGAATATCAGAGAATGCAATGCTGGACAAAAATGAAACTAATTTCTCGCCGAGCTGTGCAATGTGTTCCTTAACCTCCTTGACCGACCAGCTAGCAAGGTCATTAGTCCCTAGGTGTACCAGAATGTGTGAGCCCTCTTCTTCCTTTTTAACTATGTTGACTATTCAGTCAGTGTCCCTCCAAGCAGATGCTCCTGGGAGACATTTGACCTGCACTTCTGCTTTGCCTCAAGTGGAGGTCCACACCACGAATCATGGAGTCCCCTATGATTATGATTTTTTTCCTGTTGAGGTTTTCTTTATGATGTTTTGCTGTCCTGTTACATTTGGCATTCCTTTGACCCAAGACATCCTCCGTCGTTACGGATGGTATGGACACAACAGGTGTGTACCTGTTTGCTTTGTTTAGAGTGCTTTGTTGGTTTGGGAGAGTAGCCTGAGCTCTTCCCCCTTTTCCTGCAACCGGCTGCCATCCCCCAGGTCTGGTCGTTCTCTGGGGGAGAGGTGTGCTGGTTTGGTGTCGGCGATGAGGAGGTGCACTCCTAAAATAAATATTTCCCTGTAGGTGGTTAGGCAGGATGGCGATCTCACCCCATGCCTCCTGCAGCCGAGCCCTGAGGTGACATATCTCCAAGCATATGAGACAGCGGCCCTGCCATCGGGCAATGTGACCATTTAAGAGTGTCCTGCAGTGTTGGTAGCCAATGATATCCATGTGCGTACCAGTGGACAGAAAGAAAGAGTACATAATTATTCAAATTTAGAGGAAGACGATCTGTTCCAGGTGGACAAAAGAGAAACAGGCTTTTTTTTTGACTTCTAGTCAGGTCAGGCAAGAAGTGGGCAGTGACATACAGAACCTATATAGGAAGAGGACCCGGGGTGGGTGGGATTAGGGGTAGGGTGGGACGGCAGAACCTTAGCTACTTCTTCCTGCTGAAAAAAACAATCAGTTTGTTATGGCCTGCCACTTAGTAGCACAACTAGAGACTGGAGGAGAGAAGGTCTCTTTCCCAGCCGGTGAAGATCAGTGAAGCTCAGCAGACAGTAAGGCTAGGGGCTGGACTGCACTTGGCGTATGCCTCCTAGGGTTGCCCTTTGTGTCTGAGCTGTTCTGTGGCATCAATGTTAACTGGCTATCGCCCACAGCTGCCCACTTTAAGGACAACATAGCAGCCTTGGACCTCACTCAAGTCGTCCCATCCCCTATGAGACTTAATCATAAAAACAGCTCATTCACCCTTTTGTACCTAATCCTTACCAACCACCCAACGGATATCGAAGACCACTGTCCTTCCGGATGCCCTAAGTGACCATTCTCCTGTGCTCTGCTGGTGGTCTTCCAAGGCACTAAAACCACCCCCAAACTAATATCTCTGACGTCTGAAAAAAGGTTCTCTTAGCCTATTTAGAGACCATCTCTTGAATTGTGATTGATCCCATATTGACACTGCACAGTCCACTGACAGTGCATTAGCTTACTTTATCTCCACTTTCAACACAGCATGTGACCTCTTCACCCCATCACAAAACAAACCACTAAAGGCCACTCTGCACCCTGGATCACCCAAGCCCTTCTGGATCCCATGCGATACAGGGATAACCTCTGGTGCAAAGCCCGTGAATCAGGCCTCCTCCTTGACAGACAATGTTACAGGGAAGCTAGAAATAAATGTACTTGGGAACTTCGTAAAGCCAAGGCAGCCCACTATCAAGAGACGCTCACATACTCCTGGGGCTCAGGGCGTAAGTTCTGGAATAACATCAAGGAGCTCAGTGGTAAATCACCCCCCCTTCTCAACTTGTCATCAATGGTGCCCTCTCACAGAACCCTAAGACTATAGCTAATGCCTTTAACTCTGCCTTTTTGGACCTTAGTAGCACGCTTCCCTCCAACTTCTTCACCCTCACGGTTGCGTGCACACTCCCATCTCCCCACGAAACTCCATCCTTCTGCTTCAGAATCATCACCACCCGTGAGGCCCAATCCTACCTAACAAGAGTGCTAGGCAAATCCCAGCATAGTGGTGACACCCTAGACCTTAAGCTCCTTTGCCTCGCCCTTGATGCTGTCCTTGTCCCCCTCACCAAAATCCTCAACCTTTCCCTCTGTCTAGGCCAGTTTCCAACACTCTGGAAGCAGGCTGTGATTACACCCATTCATAAAGGTGGTGACCGCACCTCCGCGAGCAATTACTGCCCAATCTCCATCCTTCCCCCCTTTACCTAAGGCTCTTGAAAAAATAGCTGCTGACCAGCTAACTGATTACCTGTCAAAATATAACCTACTCTCCCACGAACAGCATAGTTTTAGAAAGGGCCACAGTACCACCACTGCCCTGTTGGAATATACTTAATTTATTCACAAAGCTCTTGATCGCGGACACTTAGTTGGGGCAGTCTATATTGACCTAACTAAGGTGTTCGATACAGTTAATCACGCCCTCCTCCTCAAGACCCAGCCATCCCTTGGGCTTGCACAGGAATCCACCTCTTGGTTTGAGAACTACCTAAGTGCAAGGTCTCAGCAAGTTAAACTTAACTCTACCCTCTCCTCCAGCCTGCCTGTTCTCTCCGGGGTCCCTCAGGGATCCATTTTAGGTCCACTCCTCTTTAGTCTCTTCCTGAACACACTTCCAGCATGTACAGGTTGCCTTCTTCTTTATGTGGATGACACAGTTATTTGCAGTAGCCACCCGAACCCCCTCACCCTCTAAACTGATATACAGAGCTTCTTCTCTGAAGCAGAAGTCTGGTTCACTGAGCACAAACTCGTGCTTAACTATAAAAAAACAAGGCTATGATCTTTGTCCATCGCCAAAACAAACAAAAAAACTTTCCTCTTCGAATTCTTAACTAAGAAACTGCCCCACTCAAGCTGGTAAAATCTTTTAAATACCTGGGTAGCACCCTAGACTCCCATCTTACCTACCACGATCATATCCATCTTCTAACCAAGTCCATTAACTTAAAAATTGGCCTGCTGTACAGACACAAGCATTGTATGCCTCCTGCAGCCCTCCGCCTGGCCGTGTCATCCTCAGTCCTTTCCCTGGTTGACTACGGGATTACTTTCTATGATGCAGCTAATAACACTGCTCTCAGTCGTATCAAGGTAGCACTGAACGAAGCCTGCTGGCTAGTCTCTGGGTGTGATAGGTGGACCCACACTTGTGACCTCTACAAGCTAACAAACTGGCTAAACTTTGAGTTTTGACTAAAATACCAAACTTGCCTTATAGCCAAGAAAATCTCAGCTGGTCTCTTCCCCATAGGGTTCTGTGATCTAATCCAGCATGTCCCTCAAGCTAGAGCCACAAGAAGCTCTACAAAAGACCCACTCCTAGTCCCTCACTGCAGGACGTCCTTGGGGCAACGTGCATTCTACTAGAGGGCCCCCCTCTGGATGAATGACATACCTGTAGATATCTCCTCGGAACTGAAACTAGGCCCCTTCAAATCCAAACTTAAGACAGCTCTCCTCTCCTCCTGTGTCTGTGATTGCTTATAACCTTCTTCCCCTCCCCATGCTCTCCTTACACCCCCTACTTTTCCCCCTACTAGCTTTCATGGACAAAGTCTTTTCCGACGGCACACACTCACCCCACCCTCCCTTCCTCCTCCATATTTTCTCCCCCATCTCTAAAATGCTGTGTCTGTATCTGCCTTCTGAGTGGTCCCCCATCTCTAAAATGATAGGCTTGTACCTGCTCCTGAGTGTTCTCAATTATATTGCTGCTCCATGTTACTTACTGTACTATCCTAATGTAATAAACGGTTTGTTGCTTATCTGCTTGTCATGACTCAGGGTGTAGTTGTCTACCCTCTGTATGTCTTGTACCCAGCTCTGTACCTCATGTATCCACCTGTTCTTTTAATTCATACTGTACAGTTAACTTGTATTTTGACGTGACGCCTGTGCAAGGGAGTCTCTGACTCAAAGGTTTGTAATTCCAATATGTTCAATAAATAAAAAAACAAAACAAACATACTGTACCTGGTCCACCTATTCTCTACGAAAACTCACGATCTGATATGTTTTAAGTAGATTTCCTGCAACACTGGGATCCCTGCCTGAATCTTTTTAAGGAGTCTGAGAATGCTGCGCCCCTTTCACACTCCATGATATGCAGTTATTATCGCACCTCGTTAGTATAGTTTAGATCGGTTATCTCTGTAACATCTTTCTTCAACAACGCTTTGGTCAAAGTATTAGCTTTAAGATCAGCTGTTGGTGTAGTCCTGCCCCTTCCCCCTGACAACAACAAACAATGTGAACAGGAAAATAATAAAGATCTAACTTTACCCAAAAGTAGTGTCCTTAACTCTGTACCCTGGAACTCTCTCCTGCTTACTTCCTCTTTAGTCCGTGATAATGCAACAGATGCACCGCCATTCCAATTTACTGCCAAAATGTTCAATCTTCGGGCACAGCCAGAAGATATATGCCTGATCCACTCGGGTGTGTCCACATTGTCCCCAGCAGTAACCATACTGGGCAGGAATGAATCTAGCTAGAATAGTCGGGGTACTGAAGAACTGGTAATGGCACTATCAGACAAACTCTCTCCACTACATGGAGGGAGATAATTTTTTAAAGCCAGTAGGGTGGATTTTAGCTAGTCTTATATGTGCCTGTAGTGCTCAGTTCCTGATTCCATTTATTTAGCACCGTTTGAGCTGAATAACCCTGCAGATCCTGCAATCCATGATGAAAATTACCAACTAAATGTCCCTAGAGTGTCCCTTGTAGAGCCCCAAGTAATAACCACAACAACAAAAGAGCTGGGTCAGGAAAATATGCACTGTTATTAGCTTTCATGTAATAAATAAATTCTGACTTGTAATGTCTAAAGTATTACCATCCATAAGTCCATATTGTTGCTGCAATCTTTCAAATGGTATCACCCCATTAGAATCCAAAACCTGGTAGATGTATGTGAGGTCTAACTGCCTCCATCTAGCTAAGGTATGACCAATCTGAGTAGGGGGTAAAATCTAGGTCTGCTAAATGGAACACTAGTGGCATTTGAGAAAGGTGCTGCAGAGATGCCCAGACTCTTAACGTGCGGGCCGGGAACTCCAAGAAATCCAATAAGAGCAAAGGAATGGCCCTGTTTGTGACACCAAGGGCACAATTTCATACATATTATTAAGAACAAACTCAATCTGCTTCCATGGGGGGGGAGACACCTGAGGACACAGCCAATAAGACACAGTTCAGTGATGTGGGGCCCTTGCATAGTTAAGCAAATTAGGCCACAATACCACCATTGCCCTGCTGGAATATACTTAATTTATTCACAAAGCTCTTGATCGCGGACACTTAGTAACCCTTCCAGGGTTGCTGACAGTTGCAGCAAGGAATAGTAGATCTGTGGGGGGTGTCCGACCCATATGTAATGGGAGATAAGTTTATTCTATGATGTGAAGTAACAGCTAGAAGGCAAGATAGGGAGGGTCTGCAACAGGTATAAGAAGTGAGGAAGAATAGTCATGTGTACTGATTCCAGTTTAGCTAAAAAGGGCAGTAGGAGCTGACTCCATCAAGTAATGTCATTTGTCAAGGTGACTGTGAGGGGTTCAAAATTTAAGATTTCTAGATTAACTGGGTCTTTCAGGATATGTATCCCAAAATATTTAAACTTTGTACCTCTCCAACGGAGAGGGAGCTCCCATTACAGCACGAGTGATGGAAAGTAGTTCAGCAACAGGACCTCATTCTTGCAGAAATTTAAAGAGAAGCCTGCAAGCTACCCAAAATATTTAAGGATGGTCCAAGCTGCAGGAATGGAGTCATCTGGATTTAGGAGAGAGAGGAGGATACCATTTGCACATAATGTGACCTTAAATTCCATACCACCCAGGAGGATCACCTCCACCAATTGTACCTGCCAGCATTCAGGTTCTAATGAATCTACAGAGCGCGCAAATAAAAGGGACGATAAGGAACAGCCCTGTCAAGTACCCCACTGGAGAGATATAGGAGGGGTAAGAGAGTGATTTGGACATATGCTTGGGGTTCCAAGCAAATTTTATGAAACCAGACAAGAAAAGGGTCAGAGAATCTGAAGGCCAACAAGATGCCCAATAGGAACTCCCAGGACATCCTGTCAAAAGCCTTTTCCTTATCCAGACTTCTGCTGAATGTTACCCATAGTCTAGCATTTCCAGATAAAACCTGCTTGGTGGAGGTGTATTAGTGACAGAAATACAGTATTCAGTCTAGCCTGTGCATCCGTATTGCCATATATAATTTATAATCTACTTTCAAAATGGAAATCGGGCAGTAGGAAGACAGGAGTGTAGTTTTTTTCCCTGGTTTAGAAATAGCAGAGAGGGTTGCAAATTTCCAAGTCGGGGTGGGGCACGTCATCCCAAACCACCTCAACGGTGCTGTGAAGGTAAAGCAGAAAGAGCTCCGAGAAAGCCTTGTACCATTCAGCTTGGTGCTCACCAGGACTGGGACATTTCTGGGTCTTCGCTTCTGTGAGACCTGACTAGATCTCCTGTAGGCAGACTGGAGAAGTTAACAGGGCTTTCTGTGAGTCTGAGAGAGCAGGGAGACAGAAATTGGCGAGATAGGTTGAAATATCTGCTGCAGATGTGGGGGAGTAGTCTATAATAGTCTCGAAGGATAGAAAGAATTCCAGTAGAATCATGTATCAAGGTTCCTTTGGTAAGAGAACATAGCTGGACTACACAGGCCACCTGCCAGTGACTACGAAGGTGCCGAGCCAGTAAATATGTTCCTCTAGTGTCTCCACCCCCCCCCAACCCCATAATATGATTGTTTAAGAAAAGTGAGGGCCTGGTATACATGCGGGTCCACAATAGCATGAATGTCTCTTTTTAGAACTTTTATTCTTTCAGAGATGACGGCATCCCATGGGTATATAACAGCTGGAGTTCTGAAGTTGCTCCAGCAGATGGTTATACTTCTCATTTTGCTGTTTCTTAGCAGAGAAATAAGAAGTAATATCCCCACAGAGCACTGTCTTCAGAGTATAGTATCCCAAAAAAATTGGGGCCAAGATATCAGAGGAGGAATTCTCCACAACGATTTGTTGGACCCAGTCCTGAACCAGCTGTCAAAAGGGTTCAACTTTCAGAAGGGGGATATCAAATCTCCAAAAGGCTGATATAGGCAGTTTCAGAAGGCAGTTTCTGACATAATGTACTGATGTGGATACCTGCAACTCTCCACTTCCAATAATGTTTTTAGAGATCTGAAGATTACACTGCATAACCTTGAAGCAAAATGACCACTTCACAGTAAATGTGTGTAACACAATTATCCACAACACACACATTTCATGGTAGTTAATGATCAGTTGGGGGGGGGGGCGCTATCGTGAACCCCACCACCACTCAACTGGTCATAAATCACTGGAATGGAAAAACCCCTAAAAGGTTCTGAGCATCTGAAAGGTTCTCATAAGCCATGAAAAATTCTGATAAGTTTTCCAAACCACAGCAGAACTTTCAGAACAATTCGGTTTAAACCATAAACAAGTTTTAACTTTCATTTTCCACCCATAAGCCATTGTCAGTGAAGGAAAAGGAGTTTACCAACAATTTGGAGTGGCACAGCAGTGACTATAGTTAGTTTCATATGGCTAGTTAGCACCCCCTGGTATAGCAACACTATGACCACTTAAATACAGACCTGGCTCCCTGGGTCCTTTCTCCATCCCCAGCCTTCATTATAGATCTTTTAACCACCACCCAAGCCTTCTTTTTAGATAAAGATCTGTTGGGGGAGTTATACTAAGCTCCCAAATCAATGTTTTACAAAATGATCACAACCTTATCAGAACCTGAAAACAAGTTCTGATAAGGTTCTGTTACCGAAAATTGCACAGGTTTTAATTAAACTTATCCAAACCAGTTCTTCCATCCCTAAAAAATCTGACTGGAAATACCTAGTGCAAAATGAAAGAACAGTTATGTAAGAACTTATCATAACAGCAGATTTTCGAGGGGATCACAGTCATCAGGTAACACCGTAGCAACTTCACCATCAGTGAAGGGGAATCCACATGGAAGATTTTCAGCAGTACAACTGGGGCCGATGCCGCCGACCACGCCATCAACGACCATCGACTTCACCAACCCTATATATCCATGAGTGGCCCCGTTCCCTCCTCAGTTCTTTTCCCTGGAGACTAAGAGAGCTGGACTCTTGCCATGGGGGACCAAGGACAGAGAGAGGTGCCCAGACCTAAAAGACAGGCTGGATACACCAGAAACAAGTTCCTAGACAGGAACCCTAAGCAGGGGGATGGTGGGAGAGAAATCATACCTGATGACTGAGATCCCCTCGAAGATCTACTGTCATGGTAAGTTCTTACATAACTCTTCTATCTTCTTCGGGGGTATCTCAGTCATCAGCAGGGCCACTGGAAAATTGCGCTCGTAATTTTTTTGTGGAATCCACAATTTTCACCATTCTCCTCAAAAACTGCATGTTCCACAATTTCTTGCAATTTTTGAGTTTTTATATTGAACTGTGTAAAAAGTATTAACATTTTTAATAAAATGCTCTCAAATATATTGACAATTTTGCATGCAGACTTGGGTTTGGCCGAAACAATGCAGTGCAAGGTAGGGTAAGGGTTTTTATGTGACAGTGATTTCTTTTGAATCATTGTCTTGTTTGGTTTCAAAATCCACTGGCCAAGCATAAGTACACTTAAACACTTAATATTTGTTTTGTGTTGAAGCAGTCTATCAGAAAACTTTTTGTTGCCACACAGACTGAAACAAAAGATGGGAGAAAAGGTACAAATTATCATATTTACTTAAATGGGGTGCTAACTATGAAGCCTTTTTGTAAGTGGCATGGCAAGTTTTTCCTTGCAAGCATACTTTCATTCAGACTAGTTTTGACTCAAACAGCTGAGTATATTTGGATGGCACTGCTGATTTTAAACTCTTAGCAACTACCCCGTAGATGCTCACATGCAAAGACTATAATAAAAACCTGACTAAAGTCTAAAAACAAACTTATAAAACACAAAATGAATCTGAACATTTATCTTTAACTAAACAAAATCATTGCAGCCAGAGTAAACAAAGGTAAATTACAGGGTACCCTGACTACTGTATGATGCAGTAAAAATATATTGGTAATTTTTTTTTTTTTTTACATTTTTTGGTACCCACTTAAGGCCCACTAGGCACAATTGCCTATTTTCAGGTACAATCCAGGAGCACTGAGGAGGTTAAGTGGCTTGCTCAGAATCACACAGTATGCAAGTGGAGGTTGTGGGAATCAAACCAGGTCTGCTAGGTGTCCACAGTTCTTTCACAGTTTGTTACTCTAACTTCTAGACTATACTGCTAGACCAAATAACCCCCAGATATAATGTTTAAATATGTGATTTCAAAAATAGTGTACAGTACCTACAGTACAAATTACGACCATTAAACACTTTAACAACATTTTAATAAAAGTCAGTTATTCACCACTCTATCTGCTTATTTTTTCTTGTACCAAAGTGGGTAAACAGCTGACAGGGCACTGTAAATAGCTTTTGATCAGGCTTCATTATTCTACATCCAGAAACAGAAACATTGTTTATTCTGGCTTTATTTAATATTGATTTGCTGTGGCTCACTTTATAGAATCTATTTAGCACTGTATGAGGCAGATGCTTTTAAATTTTGGAAGATAGGCAATGCTTACAACAGCTTATCAGTTTAGTATTCTTTTTAGGAACATAAACTTTTCTTTATGTTTTAAACATATTCAGGTGTCAGTGTATTCATTTAGCAGTTTATACTGACTAATATTTGCTGTAGAAAACATTAAAAGATTTTTTGAGAAGCACTTCGGGTCTATAGTAGAACCCCCGCAATTTCCCACACTTTTTGTAAAACGCTCCACAATTTTTGGTAACCTTTTCTGCAATTTTCCAGTGGTCCTGGTCATCAGGTAACACCGTAGGAACAAGTCCCAAGCAATTACACGTGCATGACAGACAGTCTGGGAGGAGGGCTCTCCATAGACTTAAGACAGGAGTCCCTGTAACACAGCCCTGCCAAAACCTGCATGGGTTCTTGAGGCAATGTCCCAGACTGTAGTGCTTAGTGAAAGTATGGACTGTACTCCAGGTGGCAGCCGCACAGATGTCAGTGGTTGAGACCCCTTGGAAACAAGCCACCAAGGTAGCCATTCCTCTGGTGGAATGAACTTTGACAGCATCAGACAAATCTTTGCCGTACTTGTTGTAACAGAACACACCATGTAATTTGCCAACCATTTGGACAAACATCTGCCCTGTTTTGGGGCAGGAAGGCCTTCCCCTGCGCCAAGTCCAGAACCGCTTCTATGTACTGCAACCTTTGGGATTGTATCAGAACTGACTTGAGCATGCCCAGGGAGTGGAAGAGCTGGAGAGTTCGCTCCAATGTCAGCAAAAGCTGCTCCTTGGACGGGGCCTTCAGGAGCCAATCGTCCAGGTAAGGGAAGACATACAGTCCCACCCTTCTGAGAGCTGCTGTGACCGCTGCTAAGCACTTGGTAAAGAATCATGGCACAGAGGACAAGCAAAGGGCAGCACTCTGAACTAATAATACTCGCCCTGAAAGGCAAAATGGAGAAATTTCCTGTGAGGAGGAAAGACTGAAATGTGCAGGTAAGCATCCTGCATGTCCAGTTAACAGAGCCAGTCCCCTGTCTTGAGGAAGGGCATTAAGCCTGGCAAAGTTACCATTCAGAACTTCTTGTACTGGACATACAGACTGAGGTCCTTTAGATCTAGAATAGGCCTCAAATCTCCGGTCTTTTTGGGGACCAGGAAAATCCTGGAATAAAACCCTTTGTTTCTCTGGCACCTGGGCACTGGCTCGATGGCGTGCTTGTGCAGAAGAGACTGCACCTCGTCCTCCTGGAAAACAGACATGTGAGCCGGGGGGGCATAGCAGGAGGGCGGAGGTGGGGTTTCTGGAGGCTGCTCGATGAGCTCCAAGGTGCGACTCTTTTCTATGATCTGCAGAATACATGCATCCGAAGTTCTGATTCTCCACCAATTCAAATGGAGGGATTACTGACCTCCAACCTTCACTTCCTGGTCTGGGACTCGTGGAGGGGGGTCCAGCAAGGAGTCAAGCAGAAGTGGAGCCAGCCACAGGGGCTGGTCCTTCACTTCTGGGGTGATTGCTTGCCACTCCAGCACTGGAGGGAGTGGGCAAGGGAGCCTGGGCTCTGCGTGTTTTCCCTGGAGATGGGGAGCTGTCCTAGGCCTATTGTTCTGTTTATGAAAAGGAAACCATCCTCTACCCTTTGGTTGGGTATGGTAGAGGGAGTGGACAGACTTGAGTGGCCCTGCTCGAGACTTGCAGATTATTATGATGTCCTGGACATCAGGGCCAAACAGCTTAGTGCCACTGAAGGAAGCATTAAGCACTTTCTACTGCACATCAGCTGGAAACACAGACACTCTAAGGCAGGAGTATCTTCAGAGGCATATGCCCATGGCAGCTGCCCTGGCAACTGTGTCAGCCATGTCATACAAGGTCCTAAGGAGGTATTTGCTAACATCCTCAGTCACCTGGAGGCACTGTAGCAGCTCCTACATTTAAGTGCCCTCCAGAAGGGCCTGGACAGCAGCCTTGCCCTTCTTCCAACTGGCATTCTGGTACGTTACCATGTGTGACAGATAGTTTGCAATCCTCAAACCTAGAGTAGAGAAGGCATACACCATTTACCCCAGAGGTCAATTCTACGAGACTCTTTGTCTGGAGGAAGGGAACTAAGGTGCTTAGGCACCTTAGATCTGTCATGAGCTGCCTTAATGACCACTGAGTCAGTCTCGGGCTGAGCAGCATTAACAGGGAAGACCCTGGCAGCGTGATAAAGTTTGTACACCCTGCAGGACGTAGCTGGCACCATGTCTGGTCTGTGCCAGGCTGCTGTGATTGCATTCTTCAAGGCTGGTAGCATTGGAGGAATGATCTTTGGGGGAGATTCAGGAATCTCCAGGAAATCCACCAGATCTTTTCTGGTGGCATCCTCTTCCTCTGTGTGGAAGCCCATGGCCGAGGACAAATTTTTCATCACACTGAAAAATGTGGGGTCCTCAGAAGGCGACCTGGGAGTATGCTTTACAGAGTCCTTACTGACAGAAGAGGCTATAGATGTAGATCTGTCAGATAGCAGGACCTCTTCCTCTTCTTTCTCCACATCATCAGGAAGAATGAGGTCTGGGTAATACTCCTCCTAGACGTCAACCTCTTCAGTATCTGGGTCTGGCATCAGGTGTGCCACCACCGACCCACAGAGAGCCTCCCAGGGCGGATGAATAGAAGTTGATGATGAAGCTGCCATTGACAGCAATGGTGACGGGGGCCTGTTTAGGGCGCCCAGCTGCTGCACAATCATGTCAGTGAACTTGATCAGGACTTCATTCAAGTCGATGGTAGTCGTCGACAGAGAGGGTTTTGACGGCACAGCTGTCAACAACCTGCCTGCAGTATCCTGAGAACCCAATGAGCCTGTAGCCCTGGAGGGAGAAGGGGCATGTCTCGACAGGAGAGTCACCAACAATGAGCCTGTCGTCGACAACAGAGGGCCAACGACCCAGAGGTCGATGGCCATCCGCACTGAGAATTGGGCCGAGGTGCTATCGGTATGGGTCTGGAAGGCATAGAGACCTGGACAGCAGTTCTCTTTGCCGGTGCAGCTGCAGCTGACGAAGATCTCCTAGAAGAAGGAGAAGCCAACAGGGAGCGAGATCGATGCCAGGGAAGCAGTCACGATCTCAGTCTTTTTTGTGACTTTTCCCCCAAGGACTTGTCTTAGGCTTTGGAGGCCTGGGAGCTCACAGAACCGGTGGGCGACTGAGAGTCCAGAACCCTGGAGGACCCCTGCCCAGAACTGGCTACCTGTTGATCCATTAGGAATCGTTTGTGAGTCTATTTGCGTCGCCTGAAGGTTGTCTGGTTAAACCTATGTCAGAGCTCACAGAAACTTCGTAGTCAGGCCCAAGACAGCAGAGACAGGGAGAGCGTTCATCTGTGGAGGCAATCTTACTTCCGCAGCAACAGAAGAGAGAAGTTGAAGGGTTAACTCTCGACATAAACAAAAATGAAGAATCTCTTTAAAAAAGAGATTTTTAAAAGGTAAGGTAAGAAAAGCCATAGGCGAAAAAAGGTGTGAGTACTGCGACGGAGCTTCTGTGGAGACCCATACGAGTGAGTCAACGGCGGGAAAGAACTGGGGAGGGAGCGGTGATGTCAATGGGCATCGACGGCATAGGCGGCTCCAGGTGTACTGCTGAAAATGTTCCGTGTGGATTCCCCTTCACCAATGGTGAAGTTCCTACGGTGTTACCTGATGACTGAGATACCCCCAAAGAAGATCAAACATGCTACGCCTCACCCACCCACCCCAAAAAACTGTCATTACCTTTTTAATTAACTCAGCTGTTTTTTTTCAATAGCATAGGGACCATAAGCAGTTTTTCTGAAGCTATCAAGCATTTCCTTGTACTTAATGCCTGCTAGTATAGTCAATCTGATCCCATGTTTTGTGATTAACTGGTTCCAATGGGTAAATAATTTACAACTGGGTCCTGCTACCCAAGATAACAAATACATACATGATGCTACACAATTACAGATTACAGTACATGGTACACAAAACAATACATCTAGGTGAAGAACAAGACTTCCTGTTTCTAAGTTTATGTAAGCATGGTATCTGTTTCAAAAGTGTTCCGTGACCTGACCCAGCAACAGAGTTGCCACTTGCGACAGCAGCAACCCAGGTTTAGTAATTAGCCCAGAACATCAAAGGGCCAGCTTTGGGAGGAGCCAAGCATTCCAGAATGCTCTCCTCCCTGGGGAGGGAGGGAGGGAGGATTGCAGACTCTGTTATGCTATCACCGCCTGGGTGCCCATGGGTGGCGGTACAGCTGGAGCTGAAAGTGGGGACTGTTTCTGACATGCGATGGTATGCTTCTGCTTATGCACATCACTGAACCCTTGCTGTCAGCAGCCTTTGGGGAAGGAAGGAAATGGAACCATCCCACTGGCATGTGGGATGAAAAGGGAACTCCTGTATCCACATGATCCAACTATCTACCACCTCCCGGACTCTGTCTCTAGATGGGGAACTATGCAGCCAACTCACCATGTACCCCATCCCAGAGGGGTATGTTCAGGGGTAGGAAGAGTTGAGTAAGTGGCCGAAAAGGTTCCAATGGGGCTGAGAGGCCACCTAAGCTGAAGGGGCCATCCCCACTGCTGTGGCCAAGGGGGCAGAAACAGACAGTCCAAAAAGAAGTGTTCTGTGGTGATACTTCAGAAAGTAGTGGCCAGCCCGCTGGCACTATGGCACTGCACTGCCACCTGAGACCTGATTTGTGCACAAACCCTAGGATCCTGCACGGAGTATGGCCGGGGCACCATGGAGTTGAGGTGCTCAGCTCCCACTGAGGGGGGAAGAGAGGGTGCACGTCACACAGCATCCCTCCTCCCTCTGCTGGTCAATGCAGAGTTGGCACTGGCTGTGAAACGTTCTGGGCTGCCCTCCTTGTCAGTGGCAAGGTGCAGCTGTGGTGACGCCAATTGTTGGGGTGCAAAAATGATTTGGGGATTTAAAAAATGGGGGAGTAGAGAGGCTCAAAGCAATACTGATCTTTTTGGGGAAGCAGAATGCATGGTGTAGTACTCACACAAATGATGCTTCACATCTAAGAAAAGAGCTGACTCAAACTCTGAAAATCCTCAGCAAAACCTCAGATTCTGCTACTGTATTACACTGCCCAATGTGCTTGGCTAAAGCGATAGAGACTGTCGCAGATATCAGCACAGTACTCTGTACCTGTAAGATCTTTTTCCCGGAACTGGATCATTGGGAATACCATTGCCTCTGCAAGTTGCTTAGCTAGCTCCGTGTGAAGGATGTTGAGCTGAAAGAAAATATATAATACTGACTAGTGATGTCATTTCATTTAAGAAAAGAAGCAATTTCTGCAAACCACCCTCCCTGATTCTACATTTGCTTTGACTGAAATACTTCTGATGAAGACAAACACACGTGAGACAAAGTTCACCCACCAATTAAGCTTCTAACACAATGCTTTGTTTATAACCATATAAATACATAGGACATGAAATTAGGAGTGGGCAGAACTAGGAATATTGTGGTTCAGGTTTTTGTTTTTCCAAATCCTGCCCAGTTTTGGTCTGTTTTTTTTAATTTAAATCGGTACCCCACTACCACCAATTTCAAGAATACTTTCCCCATCACTATCACCAAACCTCCACAATCATGGACAAAAGCTGCCTGCCAAAGGTCTTCCCAGCCTACCTCCCACAACATACATTATCTGGCCTCCTGCCAGTCCACACTACCATGCAACACATAATAACAGTCCCCTTGCTACCCCCCAAGGAAGAAAAAAGTAATCTGGGTTTATTGCAGCTTTCATACAAACTGCATTATAAGGAGCTTTTCAAAGCAATGAGCTGAATACTGCAGTGCAGGGACAGTAGAATAACAGCAGAATTTGGTTTTATATATCCCCTTACATGCAACCAGTATCCCAAAGAGCCAAAGAGCACTACACTCTCAAGAGAAAAGGGGCACAAATGCTGCTGCCATCAGGTGCACAAAGAGAGTCAATCAACACAGAAATAGATTACAGAGAGTAAACAGAGGGAATATTAACGACTTTCTCAGGGTCACACAGGGAGTACTTGGAGGTGGGGGAGATTCAAACCCTGATCTCTAGATTTACAGTTCAGCTCTAATAACTAGGCCAAACAGCATTTTAGGCATCCCCTACTAAAAAAGGCAAATCTGGCTTTCTGCTAGTGCCTCTCCCTCCCCCTCAAATGTTTTTGATACCCTCCTTAACATTTAGGGCAACAGCCCTCTGAAACGTGTTCAGTGGTACCTCCCCCCAAGACTTAAGATGACTGGAACACTGGACACTTCTCTGGTGTCCCATCTGTCTGACAGCTAGACACAGTGGAGTGCCAGTCTAGGTGAGTTCACTGTTTTACCTTTATAAACAAATAGCCACTGTTGGCTCCCACTCCACCTCCCTCTGTTAACAACTGCACCCACTACCTGTCCCACTGACCATGGCTCAGATGTCCCATCCTGGCAACATTCCATGGAAAGAACATTTAATCATTTTGTTTGTTCTTTTTATTTTATTTTGAGGGAATTTTATTCTGAAGGCTAGATGATTTTTTTAGTGGTGAAAAGTGGCAGCCATGTTTGTAATGGCAATCAGGAATTTTTGATAAAGGCATTGATAGTGTTCGTGGTCTGTGTCCCGAACGGAAGCTTTTATTTTAACCGTTGCATTAGACAGATCTCGGACACAGGTGGCAACCAATCAGGACACAGGCTTTTCCCTACCCATTTTATAAGGTGGGACTGAGCATGGGACTTGTGTATTTGGGCACTGGGCCACGCCTACTTTAGTTAGTAAAACATTTATGTAAAGTTTGCAATCATTGAGATTGCCATCAACAACCTCATGAGATGTGATATCTTGTTTTCGCGATGATCCTTCAGTACAATAGGTCACAGTTAATTGCCTAGTTACAGTTTCAGTTTTGCTTCCCAGTCCTTCAGCATGCAACTTGAATTACCTCCTCCACTACTTTGGCAAAGTTCTGCAGGCTGGAGATAACCTCTTCATCTCCTTTACCCAAGGCAAAGTTCTGAAAAAAGAAACAAAAGAAAAACAACACTGACGGATTAGCACACACAGCTGGCAATAATTTTTTTTTAATTTTGTACAGACTTCCTAAATGCTATGCAAAAATGTTCTTTTTAACAGTGATTATTTTTCTTCATATAACCTTTTGGTCTCCTGGTTGACTTCTGTCTCCAACTACAGGTGATTTCAGTGCCCCAAACCCCAACCGGCATTCCTCCTGCTATCACACCAAGGATCTACAAAGGAGAGATCCGAAGGCTCCAGTCTGTCATCATTAATGGTGCTTGAAGCACACATAATTTTTAATCCTTTTCTCCCCTCAACTTCTCCCACTTCCCTCTTGTTGGGCCATGTCCTGAAAGATCCGGCATGCAGCTTGTATTCCACTGTGGAAAAGGCAAGCTCCAAGACCCACTGCAGGGGTCGCTAGTGCGACGGAACCCAACGCCATCCCTCCACAACTGGGAGAGCTGCAGCACGGCACTGCCTCCTCAGCCCCACGGGCTGCCTGCTAGCGTCCCAGGGCCACCTCTGAACCTGGCTCACCAGCACTGGGCCATCGGTCTGCCCAAACAGGGATGTTCTTATAAGAAAACATCCATTTAAAATCAATAGTAAAAAAGCAGGCCTAAACTGATTTTTATTTTTAGTAACTCTTTATAACAGTACCACTGAAGGTTTTAAACATTTTTGTAATCCAGAGTATTGTTAGGGTTACTCCTGTCTCACAGCTCATAAAGAAACATTTTTCGAACATTCAGCAACAAAACTGTTGGGTTTTATTACATCCAGGATGTATGTTCCATCAGGGCAGTATTATAGAGGGCCCAATTTTTAAAGTGTCGGCAATGATGCAAGGTGCTTGTGTCAAGCTGAAATGACACAAGGGGCTCACTGAGAAGCACCGTGCATCATTTCCGATTTTCTATCACAGCCCGCACCAGCAGGTAAACCACCTGTGTCAGCCAAGCTTGCACCATGCTTGTGGCGGACTCACGGCTGCGCCATGGTGGAAGGTGGCTTGCACCACAGTGGGGCTGCAGCATCTCTCAATATTGGGATTTTTGAATCCCCCACCCCAAAAGGCTGCACGGTCCGCCACAGTAAACCTGTGCACCACTACTCGTGACATCTCTGGGTAGGAAGTGCTCCCATGCCCATCTGTTGCAGGCAGAGGCAACATAGCATATTCACTGCTACAAGGCAATACAGGCAAAAAAAAAACACAGAACAGTACATAAGGCTTGTGCACACTGCTGACTAACACTGTGAGTGTCTCCAGATTTAACCAGTGTACAGTAGAAAACAATACTGTACACTCAATCACATAAAATCTCCATAAGGGACTAACATATTTGTACAGCTACTGTACCAAATTAGAAATGTACACTGATGGCCAGATCTGTTGTATATGAGACCTTCTAGTCAGCAATATGAATAGTCGAAATGATGGAGAACAATGGATGTAGGTAGCAAAACATACAAGTGACAACTCTGATACCGGCTCGACATTAACAGGTAAATGTGGTCATACTGTTGCTGTCAGTGGGCATATCCAGAATGATTCCCTCCTTAGAAACATCTAATCCAAAGCACCACCCCTGCCAGGATACAGCTTCTCCACACCCACAGAGACTACGCTAGGCTGTAGTTTAGCAAATCTGTACTATGCTGTGCCACGACATGTATCTCCTCCCTCCACAATACATCTCTCATGTGTAGTCCCCAACAGTTTTGCAACATCCCTTTGGCATTGCCCATATACCGTCACATACACACTGCAGCTGCACGATGCCATGTAGTGTATACTCTGTTGGGCATTTCACAACTAATGCCACTGCATATCTACATAATTCTGCCATGTTGGAGAGTCAGGAATGTTTTCGTCTGAACAGTGACAACACGAGTGTGATGTCTGTGACTATAGTGTGTGTCACCAAACTACTGTATTGAACTGTGGAGCACATGATCATTTTTCCTACTGTGAGTTTGGTGAGCGCTTCATTTTCCTTTCCGTGCTATGTTTCAAGCACCCCATGCCATACTATGTCCATGTAATCATGTGTAGCATATAGTTTCCCATTACTAGTATGTTGTGACCACTGCTGTATGCTTCCATACCTTGGTACATACGAACACACGAAGAAGTCAGCAGAAGAAGGCCATTTGGTCTATCAAGTCTGCTCGTGTTGCAGGGTCCACAGCTTGAGCTACTGTCCCTGCCCCCTCTCCCCACTCCTCCCATCCTCCCTACCCATGACCCTTACCCTTCCCCTACACCTGCCCCAGTCTCTCTTAAAGCCGCCCACTGTCTTCAACAAGATCACCTCTTCTGGCAGCGCATTCCAAGTGTCCACCACCCTCTCTGTGAAGAAGTGCTTCCTGACCTCCCTCACTCAGCTTAAAGAGACTCTCCTTATCAACCATATTTATCCCTTTCAAATACTTGAAGGTCCCAATTATGTCCTCTCTCTCTCTCGCTCCTATCTTCCAGGGAGTACATGTTCAGTGCCCTCAACCTCTCCTCATACGCCTTACCCTGCTGACCAGTTATCATCTTTGTAGCCTTCCTCTGGACCTTCTCCAGCAGGTTAATGTCATTTTTGAGGTATGGGCACCAGTACTTAACTCCATACTCTAGATTGCGGCCTTACCAGTGACCTGTACAAAGGCAGTATAACTTCCTCTCTCCTACTACTGATCCCCCTAGATATGTATCCCAGCATTTTGTTTGACTTTGTTTCTGCTTTCTTGCACTGTGTGGAGTGCTTCAGGTCACTAGTGATCATCGCTCTCAGGTCCTTCCCTCCTCGGATGCAGATACTCGGACTCCACCCAGCCAGTACTCTGTCCTATTATTCTTGGCTCCAATATGCATAACTTTGCATTTCTTGGCATTGAAGCCAAGCTGCCAGATCCTGGACCACCTCCCTAGCTTTTCCAGAGCTTCCCTGTAGGTCCTCTATCCCTTCAGTTGTGTTCGCTTTCCCACAGAGCTTGGTGTCATCTGCAAATAGGAACATTTTGCCCTTAATGCCATCTCCGATGTCATTGATGAAGACACTGAACAACACCGGACCCAGCATCAAGCCCTGCAGGACCACACCGGTTACCTGTCTTGTGCCAGATAACTCTCCCCCCACAACCACCTTCTAGGTTCTGTCCTTCAGCCAGTTTTCCACCCATCTGGCCATCCTTTCCCCAACCCCAAGATCCACCAACTTCCTGATCAACATTTTGTGGGGCACAGAGCCAGAGGCCTTACTGAAATCAAGACAGAGGATGTCTACCACTTGGCCCCTGTCTACTGTCTTAGTGACACAGTCAAAGAAGTCAATCAGATTTGTTTGATACGATCTCCCCCCCCCATGAACCCATGCTGCCTTGCATCCTGTGGACCATGCTCCTCTAGATATTCCACCAACCTTTCCTTTAGTATGGTCTCCATGAGCTTGCCCACAATGGAAGTCAAACTGACTGGTCTGTAATTCCCTGGGTCATCCTCAGGACCGTTTTTGTGGAGCGGCACTACATGTGCTGTTCTCTAGTCCTGCGGTACTACGCCTGTCTCTAGTGAACTATTAAATAGGTCTGCCAGTAGCCCTGCCAGCTCCACAGCCAGTTCCTTTAGTACCCTTGGATGTACTTCATCCAGGCCTGGTGAGGGGAGGCATGTTGTCCTTGGGCCAGAGTGTTACAGGCAAGGGGCTGATGGCAGTGTCCATCAACCTCTTCCCGTAATGCCAGTCCAGTGGTGTAGACACCTTACCTCCTGCCACGCTGGTGACCCAGGTTCGGCAACAACATGGGCTGCTGGGGGTTGGCAAGGGAGGGAGGGAGAGGATTGATTGCTCAATGGCTGCGCTCCTCTCCCGGGGGGGGGGTCTATTTGCTCTGCTGAATGACAGGAGGGCAGAAGAAGGGAGGGCTGCAGCACACTGTGGCATGCACATGCCTCAACATGCACACGCTTATAAGCACACCCCAGCAGGGGGAATGGAACCAAATTATGGAGGAAAATTATGGCAGGACAGGGATAAATGCCCATCATCCCCTGCACCTCTAAAAGCTGAAGACTGAATGTGTGTGCTCGGGGGGCGGGGGGAGACAGCCCTCCCGCTCTTGACCCAGCCATAGGGGGGAAATCCATGTGGGTACCGGACTTGCAGGGGAGTACCATGGAGGTGTAGGACGATGAGGGTTTGGCAGGGTAGAGCGGAGGGGAACCCAGCCTGTCCTGGCCGAGGAGAATAAAAAAAGGATGGGGAAGAAAACCTCTTCCTGTGCACCATTTGTTTGGCGCATGGGAGCAGTTGCTGAAACTCTGGGGACTTTGGTGCCAGGACCCCTACTGTACTAAAATCAGGTGCAGGATCCCTGGCGCACTGCGCTTCAACACAAGCCTTGCTGCAGCTTGCATCGATCTAAGAGCCTTTTTGAAAATTGAAACCATTTCGTGTCAATAGAAATAAACTTGTACAAATGTTCATACAAGCAGGATGTTCTGTGGTTTTCACAGTATTTTTTTTTTTGTTAAGTAAGACAAGAGGGTAACTAACTTTTTTGCTGATTTTGGGACACCTAAATATTTACTTTTGCAACAATGAAAAACTGCATGACTCTTGAAAATATAGCTCTTTTCCCTTTCCTGCACAGCCGACAATAAAACTTTTACGAGTGTTCTTATATATTTTTTAAAGAAAGACAAGAGGGACATTGGCTTATTTTGTTAAATTATGAGCACAAAGTTGGCTTAGTGGGATGGAGGATTGCGGTGCTGGACACCATGCCTGCCGCCATGCTGGCAACCCAGGTTCAGAGGCGGACCCAGGTTGCTGGGGCTTGGCCAGCAGGGAGAGGATGGCGAGTATGGTGGACTGCTCTTCTGTCCTAGGGCAGGGGGATATGGCACCCGGTGGAAGCCTGGCCCCTAATGATGGCTGGGGGGGGGGGTAATGCAACCATGTACCATCAAGCAGGGGAATGGCAGCGTGGCAGCGGTTGATGCCCTGCGCATGGGAGTGTGCGCAGGGCCATTTTGAGCAGCACTGCATACCCACTCCTCCTAGAGAGAAAACCATAAGGAAAGCCAACACTCTGGCCAGCTTGATGACTCCAACTACCCACAGGCCACACATGCAATGAGCAACCAGGCCATGCTGTGGATATGCCACCACAAATCTTGGAAGAAACTCGGGGTGACGGGGCTGGAATGGCCTGCATGAAAGGAGGGCTTTCAGAACAGGGGCAATAAACAAATTAAGGGAACAAAATTATGAGAAACAAAAAAATCAGGTTTTTTTCAACAATTAAAAGCTGTTTAGTGCAGTCCTTTGAGAAATAATGCATGTTTTAGCTTGCACCTAATCTTGTAGTGGCCAGCTCTGGTAATACAGTACAAGAAGGAATATTGGCTTCGTGACATAAATACGAATGTCAGTTATGTGGCAGATATTAACTTGATTTATGATTTTATAAGTATGCATTGTGTAGAGATAAAGCAAATATGTTAACATGCTTATTCTGTTTCAGATGGTCCCATATACAGTATCAGGATTTGATGCAAAATACCTGTGCAATAGCCAGTAAATACAGGTTACTCACCTGTAACAGGAGTTCTAGGAGTGGTATATGTTGTTCATCCACACTGTCTGGCAGGTACCTTGCCGCTTTAAGATGTGCCGGAAAGTCTTCAAGCTGGCTCCTTCCTCCCACCCCGGGTGATAAAACCCTTGGCTCCACCCCATGACGCCAGATCTAGCCTGGGCTGAAAGCCAGGCTGCGCTGCTAGCCGGGAGGTCGAGGGCCAGGTGGATGAACATATACCACTCCTAGAACTCCTGTTACAGGTGAGTAACCTGCATTTCTAGGGATGGAAATGTTGTTCAATCCACACCGTCTGACAGACTCTAGCAGTTCTCCGGGAGGAGGAGGCAAGGCACGCACTCCTATACTTACTCGGGAATAAGGATTGAGAACCGAGGTCCCAAAACCAGCATCCCAGCGTGACTCAAGGTCAATGTAGTAATGGGAAATAAAAGTGTGTGCTGACTTCCAGGTAGCAGCCCTGCAGATTTCCTGGATAGGGACGTCCCTAGAAGCAGCCACCGAAGCAGCGATATGGCGGGTTGAATGAGCTCTTATCCCTTTGGGTAGCTCCATGTCCGCCAACCTATAGCAGAGATCTATGCAGGAAGTGACCCACCTGCTTATTGTCCACTTGGCTGCAGGTCTGCCAGGTGCGGCTTCAGTGTAGGTGACAAACAGCTGGCGAACCTCTCCCTGAACTTCAACCGTCCGCTTCTTGTAATAAGCGAGCGCTCTTCTAGGGTCCAGAGTATGGAGCCTATATTCGGCCTCCGAGGTGTGATTGGGGTAGAACACCGGCAGAGTGAACACCTGATTCAGGTGAAACTCTGACACCACCTTCGGAAGAAATTCTGGGTGGGGGCGAAGGACAACCTTGTCTCTGTGGAAGACCAGATAAGGAGGCTCAATGGAAAGCGCCTGGAGCTCTCCCATCCTTCTGGCTGACGTTATAGCCACCAAGAAGGTGGTCTTCCACGAAAGGTGGGTGATATTGCACCTGTGCATCAGTTCGAATGGCTTGCCCTTGAGCTTGGCCAATACCAACAGTAGATCCGACAGAGGTGGGGGTTCTCACACCAAATGGGATATGTAATCGAGGCCTTTGAAAAAGCACTCGACCACCTTCTCCTGCACCACCAACTGCTTGCCAGCCCACGCCCAGTAAGCAGAGATGGCTGCCAGGTGCACCTTAAGGGTCATCGACCAAAGCCCTAGCTGAGAAAGGGACCACAGGTAGTCCAAAATGCTAGCCAACGGACAGGAAGAAGGGTCCAACCCCTTGTCCTGACACCAAATGGAGAATCTCTTCCATTTAAAGGCATAACATTTTCTGGTTGACTCCTTACGGGCCGCCTCAACAACATTGAGGACCTCGTCAGAAAGACCCAAGGCCTGGAATTCTAGCCCCTCAGGAACCAGGCTGTCAGGTGCAGGGATTGAAGGTCCGGATGGTGCACCTTCCCCCTTGCTGACTGAGATCAGGTCCGGGCAGGCTGGAAGTCACCTCAGGAGCCTGGAGCTGAGGCTAAGGAGATCTCGGTGCCAGAACTGGCGAGGCCAGTCTGGGGCTACCAGAATCACCTGTGCCTTGTCCCTCTTCACCTTGAGAAGCACCTTGTGGATCAAGAGAAATGGAGGGAAGGCGTAGAAGAGGCCCGGGGTCCACGGCCTCGAGAAGGCATCCCCTCTGCAGCGAGCCCTGCTGAGGTGTGTGGGCATGAAACAGCCTCAGCTTCACGTTCTCCTTGGAGGCGAACAGGTCCAACTGAGGGGTGCCCCAATGGGAGAACAGGTCTTGAACTACCTCCGGCAAGAGAGACCACTCATGAGATGCAGCACCTATCCGGCTGAGGGCATCGGCCAGACTGTTCGAGGCTCCTGCCACATGCATGGCTAGGAGATCTGCCTCCAGGCTGATCACGAGAGACCAAATGAGGAGAGTTTCCTTGCACAGAGGCAAGGAGTGCATCCCGCCCTGATGGTTGAGATAGTACATGGTCATGGTGTTGTCCGTCTGGACCTGAACCACTTGACCCCATACAAACGGAGTGAAAGTGGTGAGGGCTAGCCGTACCGCTCGAAGCTCCAGCAGGTGGATGTGGCATCGGGACTCCTGAGGGGACCAGAGGCCATGGGCCCGGAGCTCCCCCAAATGGGCACCCCAACCCATCAAAGAGGCGTTGGTCATAAGGATGACCATCGGCTCGGGCGGACAAACGGGATGCCCTCCTGCAGATGAGCTGGAATGAGCCACCACTGTAGGCCGTCCCATATCTTCTGGGTCACGGTTACTGGCGGGTCCAAAGGACCGGAGCACTGAGACCACTGGCGGGCCAGCCCCAACTGCAAGGGATGCATATGCCAGCGGGCCCAACAGACCATGCTGGTGCAAGCTGCCATGAGACCCAGAAGGTGCAGGAAGTCCCGGGCAGGGTGAAATTGCCCAACCTGAAATAACTGGGCACATGAGGAAAGGACCTTGGCCCTGTCCGCCGGGAGCTGAGCTCTGGCTCAAAGAGAGTCGAGCTCTGCCCTGATGAACTAAATCACCTGCGATGGCAAGAGTTCCGATTTGGCCTCGTTGATCAGGAGACCAATTTGAGAGCAGACCTGGAGGGCCAGATCTCTGGACTGCTCCACCTCCAACCTGGAGGGGGCTGCTATCAGCCAGTCATCCAGGTAAGGGTACACCCGGACCCCTTGGTGCCGCAGGAATGCTGTCACCACTGCCATGCATTTTGTGAAGACCCTAGGAGCTGGAGAAAGGCCAAAGGGCATGGCACAGAACTCGTAGAAGGATCCCTCCGCTCTGAAGCGGAGGAATCGCCGATGTGACGGATGGATTGGGACATGAAAGAACGCATCCTGAAGATCCAGAGAACAAAATCACATGCCTAGTTCCAAGGATGGTATGATCTGAGCCAGAGTGACCATCCTGAAAGTGTGCGGCTTTAGGAACTTGTTCAGGTCATGCAGATCGAGAATGGAGCGCCAGCCCCCCCGTCTGTGTTGGGACCAGGAAGTACCTGGACACAAACCCTGGGCTTGCAGGAGGATCTGCCACCTTGCTGATCACCTCCTTTTGGAGGAGCAGAGCTATGTTGGCTCGACGAGCTGACAGAGAGGCTGTGGAACCAGTAGCCCCCCGAGGGATGACGGCTTGATAGGGAGGGTCCACTTGAATTCCAGAGGAAGACCCCTGCCGACCACTTCCAACACCCAACAGTCCGTGGTGATGGCGGACCAAGTAGAAAGGAAGTGGCTGAGCCGTTGCCCCACGGGGGGACCCAGGAGAGGAGTGATGAGGTTGGGGGCAGCACCCCTCAACCCGTCACTGGGTAGGCTTGGAGGAAGGGCCGGCCGAGGAGCTGCCTGGACCTTTCCTTCCAGGCTTCCTGTTGGAGGAAGCAGCAGGCTTGGCCTTGGGGTGCCAAGCATGAGCCTGCTGGCCCTACTGCTGGTGCTGCTGGGCCGGATGTGCCGCACGGGCAAAAGGGCTTATGCTGTTGCTGGTGGCCTTTGTCCTTCTGGGCAGGCGTGACCGAGTCCAAGGTGGCACTGGACTTCTCGATCCTCTGGAGATGGCCCTCCACCACGGGCCCAAAAAAGTCGATGCCCAAGAAGGGGATGTCTGCCAGCTTGTGCTGGGTGTCTGCCATAAAGGTAGAGATCCGCAGCCAAGCTCTGCAGCGCACAGCTACTGCGGCCACTACTGACCGGACTCAAGAGTCTCCAATGTCTAAAGCAGTCTGGAGCTGTTGCTTGGCCACCGCCCTTCCCTGATTCCACACCTGCTTGACTGTCGTTTGAAGGTCAGCCAGGAAATGAGGAATCACCTCATCCAGGGAGCCCAAAAGGGCATGTGAAAAGTGTGCCATCAGTAGAGCCAAGCTAGCCTGTCAATAGCCTAGGGAGGAGGCAGCATAAACTTTGCGCCCGGAGTAGTCCAGCTTTTTGGACTCCTTGTCCAGTGGCATCTCTACATCCCTGGCATTTCTGGATGCCGGAAAACGCTATTGGTTACCAGCCCTTCAGCCGAGTGGTGCTCCGAAAAACCGGAGAGGGAACCGGTCGGGAATGTGTACTTGCGGGCCATCCTGGCCGAAGGCATAGGACAGGAGGCAGGCCGCTGCCACAACTCCAACGCCGGACCAACAATGGCCTCGGCCACAGGGAAGGCCTCCATGGGGGAATCCCCTCAGTCCAAAATCTCCATGAGGGGATATCTGGCCCGTTTTTGCACAGGTTCGAGCTGCATCCCAGTAGACTCTGAGATGAGCCGAAGAATAATAACAGCTGCCGAGTGCCTGAGCCACCATCCATGCGCCGAGGTCGATCAGTGGTGAGGATGACCGACAACTTGTGGGGCAAGCCCTGACCTGACCAAGAATCCTTGGTCGGGGCCTCAGTCTTCGGTTGGGGGGGCAGTGGTTCCACCACAATGGGTGGAGCAGCTGGTCTTGGCTGAGCAATCAGTGCCGGAGTCGGCTCCTCGACCAAGGAGCCGAGGGCGAGAGGCTGCTTCAGCCGTTCGGGCAACAGCCACTTAATTACCGGGGAAGGTGACGGAGTCGGCTTGTTGCTGGCCAATAACAGCTGCTGCCACATCATATCCTCATAGCGCCAACGCAGCTTGCGCCGGAGCCTATCCTCCGAAGAGGATGATGAGGAAGAGCGGCCGCGCCACTTTCCGTGATGTCGGGACCGAGACTGCCGATGTCGGCGGGACTTACCCGACACGGAGGAGGACCGAGACTGAGACCGTCAGGGTCGCCGACAGTGGGTCGAAGAGGGGGCGGGGGAAACCCGCTCATCCCCTGGCTCAGGGTCCTTTACCGGGGACTTCGGCTCGAGAGGCCAAGGCAAGTCCTTGGTAACCACCGCGGGTACCGGTGAAAGGGGGTTGTCGGCCTCTCCAGTCGACAGTCTGTCCAATGGGTTGAGAAAACTCTCAACCGCATCGACGGGTGTCTCAGCTGGCTGACCTGACGGGGACACCGAAAAGCCAGCAGCTTTAGCAACCTTGACCGAGGTCGATAAAGGACGCTCCAAGGAGCGAGATCTCTCCCACTCCCACGAACATCGACGGTGGGACTTACCTTACGGTTCCTGCTTCCTGAGTTCCTGAGGGTCCCCTCCCTTGGTGGAGAGGGACTGACAAAGCTCCCGAAAGGAAACAGTATAGGAGGAGCCCAAGAAGAGCGGGATAAATGCCGGTGCCGAGGAAGAAGAAGACACAGCCTGGGTCGCCTCCTCCTCGAGGGCGATTAATTGCTCCAGCTGCTCCGTGGAGCTTGCAGCCACGGACACCGCCCAATGGGCCTCCTTTGACTTCACTGGTGGAAACCATTTTTCGGGACACCCCAGCTGGAGTCAGGCAGCGCGGTCTTCCGGAACTGAACCTGAGAAGGACTTGCAGAGATCACAGGCCTACGAATCATAGCCAAGCCCAAGACAGTAGATGCACATAGTATGCGGGTCTGTCCGAGACATCTTCTGCCTGCAAGGGCACCGACGGAAGCCGGAAGTAGATTTAGAATCCATCGCAGCCGCGAGGGAAGGAGAAGACTTCAGTGTCGTGAATTTAAGCACGATTTTCCGTAAAACCGAAGGTTTAGGATCCAGGCCTAGAGACGCAAGAGCACTAAGGAGGGAACCTGAGCTTCCAAGCGGTAAGGAAGATCTGGCGTCATGGGGTGGAGCCGAGGGTTTTACCACTGGGGTGAGTGGGAGGAGCCAGTTTGAAGACTTTCTGGCACATCTTAAAGTGTCAAGGTACCTGCCAGACAGTGTGGATTGAACAACATATCCACGTCCCTAGAATGTAATCTACTGTATAATGCCTTATTTTAGCTGTCAATTAATATTCGCTTTATCCGCGGGACACAGATAATGTGCATATATGTTTACAGCAAGAAATTGTTGACCGCGGATAAATCGCGTACGTATGTGCAAAACAAATGATGTTACAGTGCGGGTGCTCAGATTGTACATTCATTTGAGCTTTGTGATGTTGGGGAACCAATATTCATTCATTGGTGTTGGGGAACTAATATTCATTCATGGCACTTTTACCATTTAAAACAGAATGCTCAGATTCAATGGGATACTGTTACATGAACTCAGATGTGCTCATACTGGGGATACTGTAGGGCTTCTGCTTCTGCTCATATTCATTCATTTGGGTTTTGTGCTTTGTGATCTTCTGCTTTTTGTTACAGTATGTTCTAATAAAACTTTTATTAATTTATTTGTAAAAGAAGGCATCGGAGTGCTGAAGGGGGAGTGCTTCTTTTATTTAGTAATTGAGACACTTAACATGAGCTTCTGTTATCCCCACCTGCTGGAACCCCTTGACTATTTCCTCTCCTCTCTCGCCGAGTGTGCTTATGCTGTCTACCAACCACTGAGCATTTTTAAATTTCAGCGATTGCATGCGAAGGTCGACACTGATGTCACCACAAGCACGACCGTTCCGTAGTTGCTCTGACACAGTATTGACATACCAGGTAGTGAAATGTTGCTTCAGTTGATCTTTAAAAATCTTATTTACAGTTAAATCCAGTGGCTGTAGTAAATCAGTACACGAGGCAGGCACGAAAATGGGAATTATGGCATTATGTTCCAGAGCCAGTAGAACATCTTCAGTCATGTGCCCACTGAACAGATCCATAACTAACAAGGATCTTTGTTCATCTGGAAGGTCCATCTGTTTCTTGATTTTCTGTACATAAGGGACCAAAACCTCCGAAATAAACAGCAGCATAGTAGCGTTACAAGCCCAGTGGTTCTCGGAGTGACTAATTAACCACCCCTGAGGGAATGTAAATGCTGGATGGCAGTTATTGGTTTTTCCTTTGTAGATGATCTGAGGGGGGAGGAGTTCACCAGTCATGGAAACAGCTAGGACGACAGATACCTGCCTCTTGTCCCCTAATCCTGAGACCTACACCTGCTTGGAGCCAGTAGCTGCCATAGTCCACTGACTACATGGCACTAACTGTACTCCGGTTTCGTCCAAGTTAATAACCAGAGCTGGTGGGATACGTTCCTGGCTATACGCTGTGGAAATCCTTTGCAGAAATGTGGACTTCAGTTGTGGGAAGTCAAGTGGTGTTTTACGAGCTGCTTTTGTGGCCTTACGTTTAGAAAACCCCATCCTGCTCAGTAATTTCCAACACCATTGTCTACTAAAGGTTAGCTGCCCACCATTCTCTGCCAGAAGGTCAGGACTGTGTGCCTTTACCACACCAGAGGCAACTGCAGAAACAACTCTGGCATTAACAACAGCACCCTCCGACCACAAACTCTTTATAATGTTACGCAGCTCAAGCTCAACATCATCAAGGAGCAGGGTAGGACGTCCGCGAGGCTTAGTAGGCAACTGAGGAGTAAGTTGGGTAGGGTCAGGGATTTCTGTCAGCTGTGCAAGGTAATCTTTCTTAAAACCATGAACAGTGCTCTCATTAATGCTTACTGTGTATTTTTGGCTGTAAAACCGCACAGCATTCATAACCCCATTCTCTACTGCATACTTCCCAACCTCAAACCGTACCTCAGCAGTGTACTTAACGTACTCGGTTCTACGCTTTTCCACTGGAGGCTCTGAAAGTTCTGCCACTACAGCCTCAGCAACTGTCAAAGGGACTGATGCAGTTTGACTTAAATTGACAGCACAAAGCAGCTCCCCGGACAAGTCCCTCTTCACAGCCGGCTTCTTGTTAAGCCATGACAGTAGTGACATCGAAAAGCTAGTACATGCAGTATCTTCAATAGTTCAGTAGGCTCCAATAATGCTCAGCTAAGTCAGAAACAAAAACAGCAATGAGCACCAGCGTCTCTACTTCTTCGTTTTCTGCTTCTAGAATTTTGGATTTTTGACAGGTGACTTCCGGGTTGCAAAATGACAGACGGAGCACTAATATAAGGTAACGCCAATTAAATACAGGTTACTCACCTGTAACAGGAGTTCTAGGAATGGTATATGTTGTTCATCCACACTTATTGGCAGGTTCCTTGCCGCTTTAAATCTTGCCGGAAGGTCTTCAAGCTGGCTCCTCCCACCCACCCGGGTGGTAAAACCCTCGGCTCTGCCCCATGATGCCAGATCTAGCCGGCTGGAAGCCGTGTTCGTAGAGCCGGCCGGGAGGTCGGGGGTTATGGATGAACAACATATACCATTCCTAGAACTCCTGTTACAGGTGAGTAACCTGTATTTCTAGGGACATGGATATGTTGTTCAATCCACACTTATTGGCAGACTCCTAGCAGTTCTCCGGGAGGAGGGAGGCAAGGCGCACACCCCTACTTAGGGAATAGAGACTGGAGAACCGAGGCCCCAAAACCAGCATCCCGGCGTGACTCAAGGTCGATGTGGTAGTGGGTAATAAAGGTATGTGCCGACTTCCAGGTAGCAGCCCTGCAGATATCCTGGATAGGGACATCCCTGGAAGCAGCTACCGATGCAGCGGTATGGCGGGTAGAATGAGCTCTTATCTCTCTGGGAGGCTCCATGCCCGCCAACCTATAGCAGAGATCTATGCAGGAGGTGACCCACCTGCTTATCATCCACTTGGCTGCAGGTCTGCTAGGTGCGACTTCAGCGTAGGTGACAAACAGCTGGCGAACCTCTCCCCGAACTTCAGCCGTCCGCTCCTTATAATAAGCGAGCGCTCATCTAGGGTCCAAAGTATGGAGCCTATATTCGCCTCCGGTGTGACTGGGGTAGAACACCGGCAGAGTCAACACCTGGTTAAGGTGAAACTCCGACACCACCTTCGGAAGGAACTTCGGGTGGGGGCGCAGGACAACCTTGTCCCTGTGGAAGACCAGATAAGGAGACTCGATGGAAAGCGCCTGGAGCTCTCCCATCCTTCTGGCTGACGTGGTAGCCACCAAGAAGGCGGTCTTCCACAACAGGTGGGAAATATCGTACCTGTGCATCGGTTCGAATGGCTTGCCCATGAGCTTGGTTAATACTAGCAGTAGATCCCACGGAGGTGGAGGTTCTCGCACTGGAGGGGAAATGTGGAAAGGCCTTTGAAAAAGCGCCCGACCACCTTCTCCTGCGCCACCGACTACTTCCCGGCCCGCGTCCGGTAAGCAGAGATGGCTGCCCAGGTGCACCTTAAGGGTCGACGACCGAAGCCCTTGCTGAGAAAGGGAACACAGATAGTCCAGAATGCTTGCCAAGGGACAGGCGGAAAGGTCCAAGCCCTTCCCCTGACACTAAATGGAGAATCTCTTCAATTTGAAGGCACAGCATTTCCTGGTCGACTCCTTACGGGATGCCTCAACGACGTTGAGGACCTCGTCGGAAAGACCCAAGGCCTGGAACTCTAGCCGCTCAGGAACCAGGCCGTCAGGTGCAGGGATTGAAGCTCCAGATGGAATACCTTCCCCTGGTTGACTGAGATCAGGTCCGGGCGGGCTGGAAGTCACCTCGGGAGCCTGGAGCTGAGACTGAGGAGATCTGGATACCAGAACTGGCGGGGCCAGTCTGGGGCTACCAGAATCACCTGCGCCTTGTCCCTCCTCACCTTGAGAAGCACCTTGTGGATCAAGGGAAATGGGGGAAAGGCGTAGAAGTGGCCCGGGGTCCACAGCCCGAAGGCATCCCCCTGCAGCGAGCCCTGCTGAGGAGGGCGGGCATGGAACAGTCTCAGCTTCGCATTCTCCCTGGAGGCAAACAGGTCCACCTGAGGCGTGCCTCAGAGGGAGAAGAGATCTTGAACTACCTCCAGCAGGAGAGACCACTCATGAGACGCAGCTCCTATCCGGCTTAGGACATCGGCCAGGGTGTTGGAGGCTCCTGCCACGTGAATGGCTAGGAGATCCGCCCCCAGGCTGCGCACGAGGGACCATATGCGGAGAGCTTCCTTGCATAACAGCATGGAGTGTGTCCCGCCCTGGCGGTTTAGATAGTACATGGTCGTGGTATTGTCCGCCTGACTTGAAACCACTTGACCCTGTAGAAATGGAGCGAAGGTGGTGAGAGCTAGGCGACCGCCGGAGCTCCAGCAGGTTGATATGGCATCGGACTCCCGAGGGGACCAGAGGCCATGCGCTCTGTGCTCCCCCAGATTGGCACCCCAACCCATCAGAGATGCATCGGTCGATAGAGAGACCGTCGGCTCGGGGTGGCCGAACGGGATGCCCTCCTGCAGATGTGCCAGAACGGTCCACCACTGGAGAGAGTTCCACATCTCCTGGGTCACTGTCACGGGCTGGTCCAACAGATCGCAGCGTTGTGACCACTGGCTGGCCAGTCCACACTGAAGAGGATGCATGTACCAATGGGCCCAGTGGACCACACTGGTACAGGCCGCCATGAGGCCCAGGAGGCGCAGGAAGTCCCGGGCAGGGTGCGATCGCCCAACCAGAAATGATTGGGCAAAGGAGGAAATAAACTCGGCCCTGTCGGCCAGGAGCCGAGCTCTGGCTCGAAGAGAGTCGAGCTCTGCCCCAATGAAGAGTATCACCTGCTTCGGCATGAGTTCCGACTTGGCCTCGTTGATGAGGAGGCCAATCTGAGAGCAAACTTGGAAGGCCAGATCTCTGGACCGCTCCACCTCCGCCTGGAGGGGGCTGCAATCAGCCAGTCGTCCAGGTAGGGGTACACCCGGACCCTTCGGCACTGCAGGAATGCTGTCACCACTGCCATGCATTTGGTGAAGACCCTGGGAGCTAGAGAGAGGCCGAGGCGCATGGCCCGGAACTCGAAAAGGGACCCGTCCGCTCTGAAGTGGAGAAATCTCTGATGAGACGGATAGATTGGGACGTGAAAGAACGCATCCTGGAGGTCCAGGGAACAGAACCACATGCCTCGTTCCAAGGATGATATTATCTGAGCCAGAGTGACCATCCTGAAGGTCCAAGACCTTAGGGACCTGTTCAGGTCGTGCAGGTCGAGGATGGGGCGCCAGCCCCCCATCCGTTTCGGGACCAGGAAATACCTGGACACAAACCCCGGGTCTGGAGGAGGATCCGCCACCTTCCTGATCACCTCTTTTTCGAGGAGCAGGGCAATATCGGCTCAGCGGGCCGACAGCGAGGCTGCGGACCCCATGGCCCCCCGGGGGGCAATGGCTTGAAAGGGTGGGGCCTGCTCAAACTCCAGAGGCAGGCCCTTTCCTACCACCTCCAACACCCAGCGGTCCATGGTGATAGCGGACCAGGCGGAAAGGAAGTGGCGGAGCAGTCCCCCCACGGGGGGAACCCAGAGGGGAGTGACGAGGCTGGGGGGCGGCACCCCTCAACCCGTCACTAGGCAGGTTCCAGGGCCGAAGAGGTCAGTCCCCAAGAAGGGGACGTCCGCCAACTTGTGCTGGGTATCCGCCGTGAAGGTGGATATCCTCAGCCACGCCCTGCGGCGCATGGCCACCGCGGCCGCTACTGACCTGGCACAGGAATCACCTATGTCCAGAGCAGTCTGAAGCTGCTGCTTCGCCACCGCCCTACCCTGGTCCCACACCTGATGGACCGTGGTCTGCAGGTCGGCCGGGAGATGAGGGACAACCTCGTCCAGGGAGCCCAAGAGGGCATGAGAGAAGTGTGCCATCAGCACGGCCGAGCTGGCCTGTCGGAGGCCGAGGGAGGACGCAGCACACCTTGCACCCGCAAAGTCAAGCTTTTGGACTCTTTGTTGGGGGCTTATCCACGTCCCAGCGCTACCGAACGCCGGAAGACGCTGTCGGTGACTAACCCTCGCAGAGGGTGCCTCGAGAAACCGGGCAAAGAGCCGGTGGACCGTGATACTTTCTGGCCATCCTGGCCGAGGGCGAGGACAGGAAGCAGACCACTGCCAAAGCTCCAAGGCTGGGCCAACAATGGCCTCAGCCACCGGAAAGGCCTGGGGAATCCCCTCGGTCCAGTATCTCCGTCAGGGGATATTTGGCCCGTTTGGACATGGGCTCGAGCTGCATCCCGGTGGACTCCGAGATGAGTCGAAGCAGACCCAAAAAGGACGATGGGCTATCATCCAATGACTGGCCCCGGGAGGACTCCAGGTCGATCTGCCTGGAGAACAGAGAGGAGTCATCAGTGGATTCCGAAGAGTCTGCGAAGAGCTGCCTCGGCCCTGAGCCACCCTCTACCTGCCGAGGACGGTCGGGAGTGAGGGTGACTGACAACCTGTGGGGCAGGCCGTGACCCAACCGAGAATCCTTGGTCGGTGCCCCAGACTTCGGTTGTGGAGGAGGAGGTTCCACCACGATCGGTGGAGCAGCCGGTTTCGGCCAAACAACCGCCCTGTAACGGGTATCTCGACTGGAGTGCGGTTGCTCCGGTCGCTCGCAACAGCCACTTGATGGCCGGGGCTGAACCGAGTCGGTTTAGTCCCGACAACAGTAACTGCTGCCACATAAGCTTTCGAACGCCGACGTAATTTACGCCGGCTTCCCTCATCCGAGGAAGAGGACAAGAAGCGAATGGTACGCCGCTACTTCGTACCGAGACCGAGACCACCGGCGTCGGCGGAACAGCTTGACTGAGATGAAGTCCGAGATCGAGACCCTCGGGAGACCGAGGGTCTGGGAAGGGGCGAGGGACACCTGCTCTTTCCTCAGCTCGGGCACTTTATCCGGGTACTGCGGCCCCGAAGGCGCAGGCAGATCCTCGGTCTCCACCGGAGGAACCGGTGAAGGAGGGTTGTCGGCTTCACCAGTCGACAGCCCATCCGACAGGTCGAGAAAAATCTCGACTGCGTAGACGGGAGTCTCGGCAGGCTGGCCTGACGGGGACACTGTGAAGCCAGCTGCCTGAGCCGCAACTCGACCAGTCGACGGTTGGCTGTCCGGGAAGGAGACCTCTCCTGCTCCCACGAACGCCGATGGTGGGACTTACCCTTTGACTCCTTCTTCTTGGGCCGAGAAGAATGTCCCGAAGGCCCCTCTCCCTTCATGGAAAGGGACTGACAAAGCTCCTTGAACGAAGCTGAGTACAAGGAACTCAGAGAGAGCGGGATAAATGCAGCGGCCAAGGAGGAGGAAGATGCGGCCTGGGCCGCCTCCTCCTCGAGGGCGATCATCTGCTCGAGCTGCTCAGCCGAGCCAGCCGCCACAGACACCGCCCAACAAGCCTCTTTTGATTTCACCAGCGGGTAACGCTTCTTGGAGCACCCGAGCTTCAAACAGGCAGTGCGATCATCCAGGACGTTGGTCGAAAAAGAGCGGCACAACTCGCAGGCCTGCGGGTCGTGATCTAGGCCTAGGCAGTAGACGCACGTGGAGTGCGGTTCTGTCCTGGACATTTTCTGCCCACAAGGGCACCTCCGAAAGCCGGGAATAGATTTGTCCATCGCAGCCGCGAGGGAAGATGAAGACCGAAGTTTAGAAAACTTCAAAACTAGTTTCGGACAAACTGAAGAGTTAGGATCCAGTCTAAAACGCAGAGCACTAAGGAGGGAACCTGAGCTTCCAAGCGGTAAGGAAGATCTGGCGTCATGGGGTGGAGCCGAGAGTTTTACCACCCGGGTGGGTGGGAGGAGCCAGCTTGAAGACCTTCCGGCAAGATTTAAAGCGGCAAGGAACCTGCCAATAAGTGTGGATTGAATAACATATCCATGTCTCTAGTATGTGGGATTACACACCGTGCGGAAATTTGTTTGCGTGGAGATTTTGTGTTATACAGTGTGTGGCACCCTGTAAACTGAACTCCAAACTAGGGATACTCGAAACAGAACATTTACGTAAGAACTTTCCATAACAGTAGATCTTTGAGGGGATCTCAGTCATCAGGTCATGCCGTAGGAACCTTTCAACATTGGTGAAGGAGAATCCACATGGAAGATTTTCAGCAGTACAATTGGGGCCGCCCATGCTGTCAGTCGATGTTACTAATTCTCTATAGGCTTAAGAGGCCCCACTGACTCCATAGTTCTTTCCCCCTTGAGACGAAAGAACCAAGGCTCTCGCCCTGGGGAACCAAGAAGAGAAAGAGGTACCCAGACCTAAAGCAAAAAGACTGAATACACCAGATAGCCAGTTCCTAGACACAGCCCCAAGAAGGGGGACGGTGGGAGGGAAATCATACCCGATGACTGAGATCCCCTTGAAGATCTACTGTTACAGTAAGTTCTTACGAACTGTTTTATCTTCTTCAGGGATATCTCAGTCATCAGGTTACACCATAGGAACGAATACCAAGCAGTTACAAGAGTAAATATATAGTCTTGGAGGCTGGATCTCCATAAACTTAAGATAGGAGTCCTTGTAAGACAGCCCTGCCAAATCCTGAATAGACTCTAGAGGTAATGTCCAGACTGTAATGCTTGGTGAAAGTGTGGATCGTACTCCAGGTGGCAGTCACACAAATATCAGTGGCTGAGACACCTTTGAAACAAGTCACCAAGGTAGTCATGCCTCTGGTGGAATGAGCTTTGACAGCACCAGGCAGTTCTTTGCTGTACTTGTAGCAGAACACGATGCAGTTAGCCAACCATTTGGATAAACACTGCTTAGAAACTGAAATGCCCTCCCTGCCTGGGGCGAAGGAAACAAACAACTACTTTGACTTTCTGGGCTCTCTATTCCTAAGCAGGCAGTACTTCAAAGTTCTGTGCACATCTATGTATGCAGCAGTGCTTCCCCTGGATTGGCACACTCCAGAAAATAAACAGGAAGGTGGATAGACTGATTTAGTGTGAATTCAGAAACCACCTTGGGTAAAAACTTGGGATTTGTGTGCAAAGATACCCTGTCTTTGTGAAAAAACAAATAAGGCTCCTCGTACCAGAGGGCCTGAAGCTCTGCAATTCTTCGAGCAGAAGTGATTGTAACTAAAAATAGAGCTTTACAAGAGAGAAAGCGCAAATTGCAAGTCGCGATTGGCTCAAAAGGAGACAGGGTCAACTTCTCCAACATAAAATTCAAGTTCCAAGCCGGGATAGGGCAACGGACTTGGGGTTTTGGGTGCAGGATGCGTCTGAGAAAAGTTCAGGAGATATCCAGCCGAGCAATCATGTGGTCACCCATGGAATCATGAAAGGCAGAAATAGCGAAAGGCAGACCTTGAGGGAAGAATACTGGAGACCTGAGTTGGACAAAGACTTAGGAAGTCCAGGATATGACTCACCCAACAGTGAAAGGGTCCATAGCATGTTTGGCAGCCCAGATGGCAAACCACTTCCACTTCACGGCATATGCAGTGTGAGAAGAAGGCTTCTGGGCGGCCACCAGGATGTCCGCTACCCTGTTAGAGACCCCAAACCTGGCAATGACTATGTTCTCAGGAGAAAGGCATGCAGATGAAGGGACCTGAGGTTGGGATGGACCACAGTCCCTGATCCTGGGTCAGCAGATTCCTGCAAAGAGGAAGAGGGACCGGAGGCTCCTCTGTCAGCTGCTGAAGCAGAGGGAACCATATCTGGTGAGACCAGAATGGAGCAACCAGAATCATGCTGGTCCCCTCCATCTGCAACTTGATTATCACCCTCTGGATCAGAGGAAATGGAGGGAATGTGTACAGAAACCTCCTGCTCCAAGAGAGGGACAATGCGTCTTGCCAAAAAACCCCAGGCCACGGATCTAGCGAGCAGAAGTTGGGCACTTTTGCACTGAGTGGGAACGCAAAACGGTCCAACTCTGGATGACCCCATCTGTCGAACTGATCTTCTACGATGGATGAGAGAAGTTCCCATTGATGCATGCTGGACTCAGTCCTGCTGAGAGTGTCCAACAGGGTGTTTAGGATGCCTGTCATGTGGACTGCAGAGAGTGTCAAACTGTGCTCCAGTGCCCAGTACTACACTCTTATGGCCTCCATGCAAAGGGGGTATGAGTGAGTCCCGCCCTGTTTGCTGATGTAGTAGACTACACTCAAATTGTCCGACAAAGGCCTGCATGGCACAGAACACCGCTCTCATCTCCAGGACACTGATATGCAGGGTGGCTTCCCACTGGGACCAGGAGCCCTGGGTTTGGAAAGGGCTCAGGTGTGCTCCCCAGCTCAGACCCGAAGCATCTGAGGCCAGGATCTGATGCAGGGAAGAAATCTGGAAGGGAACACCTTGAAGTAGATTCAAGGGGTCCATCCACCACTGCAGTACCTTGCGTACTGGAGAAGAGACTAGGACCAGTTGATCCAACTTGTCTGTTCGCTGGTCCCAGTGTACCCTGAGGGTCCACTGAAGGGTATGCCTATGAAGCCTGGCTAGCGGAACAGTGACAATGGCCGCTGCCATTAACCCCAACAATCTGTGGTATGCCCTGGCAGGAATGTACTGACTCTGAGAGACTTCCTGAGCTTGGGCTATTAGGCACTCCGGCCTGTTTTGGGGTAGGAAGGCCTTCTCCTGTGCAGAGTCTAGAACTGCCCCTATATATTGCAGCCTTTGGGATGGTACTAGAACCAATTTGGGCAGGTTGACTGTAATGCCCAGGGAGTGGAAAAGCTGGAGAGTGCGCTCCAGAGTCAACAAAAGCTGCTCCTTGGATGGGGCCTTGAGAAGCCAATTGTCCAGGTAAGGGAAGACATACAGTCCCTCTCTTCTGAGAGCTGCTGCGACCACTGCCAAGCACTTGGTAAAGACTCATGGCACGGAAGATAAGCCAAAGTGCAGCACTTTGAACTGATAATGCTTGCCCTGAAAGGCAAAATGAAGAAACCTCCTGTAAGGAGGAAAGACCGAAATGCGCAGGTAGGCATCCTGCATGTCCAGTGAACAGAGCCAGTTCCTGATCTTAAGGAGGGGCATTAGGCCTGGCAAAGTTACCATCCGTAACTTTTTGTACTGGACAAACAGATTGAGCTCCTTTAGATCTAAAGATGGACCTCAGATCTCTGGTCTTTTTGGGGACCAGGAAAAATCTGGAATAAAACCTCTGATTTCTCTGGCACCTGGGCACTGGCTCAGTGGCCTGCTTGTGCAGAAGACACCATACTTCCTCCCGGAGAATGACAAATGAGCCAGGGGATAGTTGGAGGGTGGAGGTCTAGAGACTGCTGAAGGAGCTCCAAGGTGTAATCCTTTTGTATGATCCGCAGAATCCATGCATCTGTAGTTATGGACCTCCATTGATTCAGATGGAGGGAGAACTGACCTACGACCACTGCCTCCTTGGTCTGAACCGGGGGGGGGGTCTGGCAAGAAGTCAAGTTGAGGTGCAGCCAGCTGCAGCAGGTGGTCCCTCACTTCTGGGGGGCTTGGCCACCACTCCAGCACCAGAGAGGGTAGGCAAGGGAGCCTAGGCTATGCGTTTTCCATGGGTATGGGAAGTTAATCCCGGCCAACTGTTCTGTTTATGAAAAGGAGGCTGCCAGGCCAGCCTGTCTATGCAGCAGTAGGGCTACCACTTGTGGCGCTGGTGACCAGGGTTCGGGAGCAAGCCTGGGTAGCTGGAGGGTCGGCCAGGGGGAGGAGGATTCAGCACCCAAGGAACGCTCTCCTCCTCAGGGGAGGGAGGGTTGCCACTCATGCTGCAACACCTCCACCTGGGTGCACATGGGTGGAGGTACAGCAGGGAGTGCCACATGGGAGGGGAGGACGTCATCTGGGTCTAGAACGGCGTCAAGTCTCTGCATGTGTTTGTCTCCATGGACCCCCTCGGCAGCTAATGTCCTCGGGGAAGGGAACAGAAAACGGAAAATGCCCTGCCGACGAGCCTGGCGAATGGGACCCTGTGGCAGTCATGGCAGTCGGAGACTGGTGGAGAGGCCCGACACATATGGCAATCAGGGGAGTTGCTCTTCCCTTTCCAAGGGGAAGTTCCGCGGCAGGATGGGGGCTGAAGACTGCCCACAACAGGACTGAGACCGGCCACACCACTGGTACCAGAGTCGGGTAAGGCAGCGGAGAGGAAGGGGGCATAAAGCATAAGAAAAAAAAAAAGGAAAGTAGGCCACCCTCTGCCCCTTGGCTGGGTATGGTAGAGGGAATGGACCGATTTGATGGCTGTGCCTGAGGCCTACAGATCATTTATGAGGTGTTGGACATCAGGGCCGAACGGCTTAGTACCACTGAAGGGGGCATTAAGCCCTTTGTGCTGCATGTCCGCTGCAAATCCAGATACTCTGAGCCAGGAGTGCCTATGTAGGCACATGCCAGTAGCAGTTGCTCTGGCAATGGTATCAGCCATGTCATACAGTGCTCCAAGGAGGTGTTTACTAACATCCTCTGCCACCTGGAAACACTGAAGCAATTCCTGGTTTTGAGTACCATCACGAAGGGCCTAAGCCGTAGCCTTGCCCTTCTTCCAGTTGGTATTCTGGTATTTGACAATGTGCGACAGATAATTTGCAATCCTCAGGCCAAAGGTGGAGGAGGCATAAACCCTTTTTCCCCAGAGGTCAATCCTATGAGATTCCTTGTCTGGGGAAGGGAGATAAGGTGATTAGGCACCTTAGATCTGTCATGAGCTGCCTTAATGACCACTGAGTCAGTTTTGGCCTGGGCAGCAAAGTAAGGAAATCCCTGAGGGGCGTGATAAAGCTTGTACGTCCTGCGTGGCATAGTGGCACCATGTCTGGTCTGTGCCAGGCTGCTGTGGTGGCATTCTGCAATGCTGGGAGCATTGGAGGAATGATCTTTGGGGAAGATTCTGGACTTTCCAGGAAGTCCACCAGATCTTTCCTGGCGACATCCTCTTCCTCAGTGTGGAAGCCCATGGTGGAGGACAGCTGCTTCATCATATTAAAGAATGTGGGATCCTCAGGGGGGACTTGGGAGTATGCTTCACAGAGTCCTCACTGACAGAGGAGGCAGTGGACTTGTCAGAAACAAGGATCTCTTCCTCCTCCTCCTCTGCATCATCAGGAAGAATGAGGACAAGCCTGTAGCCCTAGATGGCGAAGAGGCAGGCTTCGACAGGAAAGTCATCAAGGAAGGATCTGTATTTATATAGCGCTTTTCATACATCCAAAGCGCTTTACAAGCAATGCTAGACTGGTAGTGAAGTGACTGAATGTGTGGTGGCAGCCATATCGCACATCATCACCCACACACAACCTGGGTAATTGCATGAACCGGTTTATGGGAAGGGGAATGTTGGCCAGGACACCGGGAATGTTCCCTACTCTTTGCGAAGAGTGCCATGGGTTCTTTTACTTCCACCTGGACACCCACCAGGACAACACCAGGATGGGCAGAAGGGACCTCGGTTTAACGTCTCATCCGAGGGACGGCACACCCCTGCAGTACAGCACCCGCCAATACTGCACTCAGATGCCAGCGATTTTTAGGTGCAAGTCCAATCCCGGTGTGGGACGAGAACCCACGACCTTCTGGTCCAGAGGCGGATGTGCTACCAACTGAGCCACGCTGACATCAATGATGGAGGAGCAAACGACCTGGAGGTCAACGGCTGGGTGCCCTGTTAATTGGGCAGAGGTGCTGTCAGAATGAGCCTTTTTGCATCACCAAGGGGTGGTTTGATTAAATTTCTGGCAGCGCTCACAGTCAGAGACTTCGTGGTCAGGCCCAAGACAACAGACACAAACTGAATGTTTGTCTGTACACTCAATTTTCTTTCCACAGCAGCAGCACTGGAAAAGAGAAGAGGAAGGATTAACTCTCAACATAAACAAAAGAAAAAATCTCTTAAAAAGAAATTTTAGCAAAGTAAGTGAAAAAGGTGTAGGCAGAAAAAAAGTGTGAATACTGCAACGGAGCTTCTGCTGAGACCCATGCAAGCGAGTCGACGACAGGAAAGAGGAGGGAGCAGGGCCGCCTATACCTATACAAGGTTGGTGATGTTGGCTGATGCTGACGGCGTGGGCAGCCCCAGTTGTACTGCTGAAAATCTTCCATGTGGATTCCCCTTCGCCAACAACGAAGGTTCCTACAGTGTAACTTGATGACTGAGATACCCCCAAAGAAGATCAACCAATTCCATTCCACTCCACATCCATTGGAATTTAGGATGTTCTGATTCAGAGTCCGATTAATTCCTGAGCTAAACAAGTTATCAAAACCAACCTCAGAATCAGAAATTCCTTATATCAAGGTAGGTGCATACGTACGTGGTAATTAATATCATTGTCCACGTATCGGCTCAGATAGGGGCTAAGGGTGACGGGCACAAACACTCCAACCAAACCATACAAGAAATTTACACCCCAGCCCAAACCCACCTTAAGCTCAACAGTTCTCTATCAGAGCCATTTCCTCTTTAAAGGGTCACTCGCCAAGGTTGCCACCTCTCCCCACTGTTATTTGTCCTGTACCTCAAGCCTTTGGCAGAAGTTATCTGGCACGACCTCCAGGTGGAGGATCTTTCTGTCGGGTAAGGCAATACAAAATATCCCTATTTGCAGAGGATGTCCTACTTACAGTAACCTCTCCAGAGGAATCAATTCCAGCGATATGGGAACATATCCAAAGATTTGGCACGTTGGCAGGATACAAACTAAATACCTCTAAAACGGAAGTATTACTATATAATTATTCCCCATCCCCGGCTTTGAGGAAGGCCTTCCCATTCAAATGGCACAAACAAGCCATTTGATATCTGGGCATCAAACTTACCAAGAATCTTAACCATCTCGAACTCCTAAACTATGAGCTCCTCACACAACAAATCCTGGCCTATCTATCCAAATGGACCTGCTTGGGTTTAGGCCTCTTCCAGAGAATAGAGGTGATCCAGTTAAATATTTTGCCCCATATATTATGCTATCTCCAGACCCTCCCCATTATGCCAAAAAAAAAAAAAGGAACTTTAAAGCCTGGGATAGGGCCTTCTCTACATTTGTCTGGCAGGGCAAACCCCTAAGGATCAGATACTCCATACTCCAGCTGCCAAGGGATAAGGGGGGGGGGTTAACCTTCCTAACCTCTTGTGGTATGCATTAGCAATGCATTTACGTATACTATGTCTGTGGTCCACTCCTGCACACCGGTCCTATTGGAAACTAACATAATTCACACTCAATGATATAGCAGAACAAGCACAGTGTGCATTTGGTAACCCGCTGGCCTGCACCCCTGTCAGCAAATTCCACAGATTTACAGCAGAATCTGACAGATGCTGGCTTTTCATTCAGAATCATTACCTTTCCCCAGCAGAACAGCTATACCTCAGGGCATTAGCTTACCGTCATGCCTTTCCTCCTTATAGAACTGACAATGCCCTCCAAGGGTGGCGTAGATATGGTCTCACTCACATTTTTCAACTGATTTCCCCAACAGGGATCATATCCTTCATATCCTTTCAGGTTTCTTACCATCTTCCTCAGTCAGCCTTCCACAAATATCTACATATCCACTCATATCTTTGAGCCAGGGAAGAGGCCCTAGTTCAAATAGCTGAAAAACCCTCACTGCTAGCCCAGCTTCTTAAGTCCCATATTATAGGAGACACCATGCCACACTTCAGTAGCGGTATATACAAAGCCTTCCAGGCTAACACAATGGTCTCTACTCAATCTATCCTTATTAGATGGAAAGCAGAACCGAATACCACCCTTAGTCTGGAACAATGGGACAAGTACACTCCCTAAGCGCTTAGCGTGACAGCAGCCCTTTACTGGACAGAGTACGCTTGGAAGAGTCGTTCTCAGTATTTTCGTACTCCGGCAGTAATTGCTAAATTCATGGGCCCCCACACAGCTGACTGCTGGCGGCATTGTGGAACCACTGTAAAGTACAGTTACGTAAGAACCTACCGTAACAGTAGATCTACGAGAACAGCTCTTGCAGCAGGTAACACCATTAGGACTGAAGCCGGCAGGCGGCAGGACCCCACGGAATTCTTCTAGCTAGCTATCTTCAGCGGGGACCCCACCTCCGACGTCAGGCATAGTACATAAGGGGGCGGTCCCGCCAGATTCTCTCAGTTCTCCACTGAGACTTCCGCCGAGGACGACATCAGAATGAGAGACCGAGGATCCACCATCAGAAGACAAAAGGGCGTAAACCCCAGCCAAAGGCTCAGAAAGCCATGCCTCCTCCAAGGGGAAGGTGGGCGGAAGAATTGCTGCAGAGTCTGCTCGAAGATCTACTGTTACGGTAAGTTCTTACGTAACTGTACTATCTTACTTCGAGATACAGCTCTTGCAGCAGGTAACACCATTAGGACTGATTTCCAAGCAATAACGCTTGTAAGCATTCTGGGAGGAGGAAACTAGGAAAGTCCATACCAAGTCCTGACTCTAGGACAGGAGACCCTGTAGCACGGCCAGGCCGAAACCGGCTCTTCGCCGTGAAGCAATGTCCAGGCTATAATGCCTGATAAAAGTATGCACAGAGCTCCAAGTGGCTGCAGCACAAATGGCAGAGGAGGAGACGTTACGAAGTGCTGCAAAGGAGGTAGCCACCCCCCTAGTGGAATGGCCCCGGACTGTACCCGGGAGGGGTTTCTGCTTTGTATCATAGCAGTATGATATACACTGGGCAAGCCAGCGAGAAAGGGACTCCTTTGAAACTGGTTGGCCCATCATCCTCTCAGCGAAGGAAACGAAGAGTTGCTCCGACTTGCGAAGCTGTTTAGTCCTGTTCAGGTAGTACCTTAGACAGCGGTAAACATCCAGGGTGTGGAGCAGCACTTCTCCTCTATTAGAATATTTAGGGAAATATACAGGCAGGTCATTGTCCTGATTGAGAGTGAGTGCAGAGACCACCTTAGGGCAAGAACTTAGGATTCGTCCTCAGGGACACTCTGTCCTGGTGGAAAATCAAATAAGGTCCCTTACACATGAGAGTGTGAAGCTTGGAAATTCTCCTTGCTGACGTAACAGCAACTAAAAATAACGTTTTCCATGACAGGAAATGCAGCTCGCAATCCGCGGCAGATTCAAAAGGGGGAAGCGTGAGTTGTTCAGGACAAAGAGTAAATCCCATGGAGGAACAGGGTCCTTAATGGGTGGCCTAAGGTGTAACACCCTTCTCAGAAAGTCTCGAGAGGCGTCAAGTTGCGCCACTGTGCGCTGTCCCACCGGGAAGTGGTAAGCAGAAATAGGGCAGAGGTGCACCTTAATAGAGGAGTAGGCGAGACCCGAATGGAAAAGGGAGAGCAGGTATTCTAACACCACTTTCACCAGGCAACCTAGAGGGGAAAGGCCGCATGCTTGCGACCACAAGCAAAAACGGCGCCATTTCATGGCATACGTCGCATGCGTTGCCGGTTTTTTGGCCGCGGAAAGAACGTCCGCCACCTCTTGCGCGACCCCTTGTCGCAAAATGGCTATGTCTCTAGGAGCCATGCATGCAGGTTCAGTGAGCGTAAGTCCGGGTGGACTAGAGAACCTTCCTCCTGAGACAAGAGATGGGAGCTGAAAGGCAACGGAATTGGAGGTTCCTGGGACAGCTGCGTTAGCAAGGGGAACCAGATCTGTCTGGGCCAGAATGGGGCTACCAGGATCATTGTTGCATGCTCCCTGCGCAGTTTGAGAAGAACTCTCTGGATCAATGGGAAGGGAGGGAAAGCGTAGAGGAATCTGTCCGCCCAGGAGAGGGACAACGCGTCTCGCCAGAAAACACCAGGCCCTGGATCTAGCGAGCAAAAATTGGGCAGTTTTGCGCTGGATGGGGAAGCGAATAGGTCCAATTCTGGAGTGCCCCATCGAAGGAACAGATCCTCTGCTACCCCTTGAAGAAGTTCCCACTCGTGGACTCTGGCCTGGGAATGACTCAGGCCGCCTGCGATGGTATTGTCCACTCCTGGAACGTGAACTGCAATCAGGCTCGCGCCGTGTCGAATTATCCAATCCCACACTCTCATCGCTTCCCTGCAAAGGGGGTAAGAGTGTGCGCCTCCTTGTTTGTTGAGGTAATACATCACCACCGTATTGTCCGTTTGGAGCAAAAGAGTATTCGATGGGATCTCTGACTGAAAGGCCTGCAGGGCGTAAAGCACCGCTCTCATCTCCAGAATGTTGATGTGGAGATGAGCTTCTTGAGGGGTCCATGTTCCCTGGGACCTCACCCCGTTCAAGTGCGCTCCCCACCCCAGCCCTGAGGCGTCTGTGGAGAGGATTGCCTCCAGGGACGGCGCTGTAAACGGGACACCCGCAGAAAGTGTCCCTGGGCCTAGCCACCACTGCCAGTCTCGAATCACGGCATTTGTGATTCTGACCGGATGCTGCATGTGGTCTTGCCTTTGGTCCCACTGCACCTTGAGCATCCACTGAGTTACCCGCATGTGGAGCCTTGCCAAAGGGATGGTTGGAATGGCCGCAGCCATGTGTCCGAGCAGACGAAGGACCAGCCTGGCAGGGACAGTCTTCTTCGCAGAGAGATCCCAGATGAGGGATCTGATGCGTTCCGCTCTGTCGTCTGGGAGAAATGCTTTCCCCTGAACGGTGTCCAGAACTGCGCCTATGAACTGCAGCTTCTGTGACGGTACGAGGAGAGACTTCTCGTAGTTGATTAGAATGCCCAGAGACTGGAACAGGTCCTGGGTGCTCTGGATAGCCAGCAACAACGCCTCTCTGGAGGCGGCCATGAGAAGCCAATCGTCCAAGTACGGGAACACATAGTGGTCCTGTCTCCTTAAAGACGCTGCCACGACTGCCATGCACTTGGTAAAGACCCTGGGGGCTGATGACAGTCCGAATGGAAGAACTTGGAACTGAAAATGGTGGCCAAGAAACCCGAAGCGCAGGAACCTCCTGTGCATTTGAGCCACAGGGATGTGCAGGTAGCCGTCCTGCATGTCTAGGGACGCTAAGAAGGCGTCCTGCTTTAGCATGGGAATGAGACCCTGAAGGGTCACCATGCGAAATCATTTGTAGGCGACCGATGTATTTAGGTCGCTGAGGTCCAAGATTGGACGGAGGTCCCCTGTTTTCTTGGGAACCAGAAAGAAGTGGGAATAGTATCCGGATCCTATCTGGTTCTCTGGAACATACTCCACCACTCCCTTCTGCAGGAGCGCGAGTATTTCTTGCCTGATAAGCAATTTGTGCTGACCCGAGTAACGGGAGAGCAGAGGAGGTCTCGAGGGTGGCTTGTCTGCGAATTCTATAAAGTGGCCTTTTTTGACCAACTGAAGAACCCACCTGTCGGTGGTTATGGACTGCCAACCTGGCAGGTAATTCGCAATACGACCCCCGACCTTGATGTCCCGTTGATCCTGAGGGGCGGGGGCCCGGAAGGAGTCAGGCTGTGGCGGCGGAGGGGCCCGCGGGCTGTGCCAGCTTAGCTGGGCGCTGACTTCGGCCCACGGGCTGTCTTCCCTGAGCTCTGCGGGAACCGGAGCCCCTCTGTTGTGGACCGGTGCAGGACTGTTGTCTCTGCGTCCGTCCACGAAAACGGCTTTGGTTCCTACGAAAGGAACTAAGCCTCGGTTGGTACATTGCCTGGACTGACCTCACCGCCTTCCCGGCCTCTTGGAGCTCGGTGAGAACCTTCTCAGAGGGTGCACCAAAGAGAACTTCTCCTTCCAAAGAGGCGTCCATGATGTTCTTCTGGACGTCCGGGGTAAATCCGGAGACACAAAGCCATGAATGTCTCCAGAGGCATACACCTGAAGCTGCCGCTCTGGCCGAGGAGTCCGCGGAATCATACACGGCTCGCAGCACCTGGGTTCCCACATCCGAACCTGTACGGAGGAGCTGCAACATCTCCTCCTTCTGCTCACCTTCTGGCAATTTCTCCGCCAGATCCAGTCCCTGTTCCCACAAGGCATTTTGGAACTGCACCATGCGGGTCAAGTAGTTCAGGGATCTGATGGCGCAGGTAGCGAAGCATACTGCAGCGCCTGCCCATACGCCCAGCTGTTTGGACTCGGGTCCGGTGGCAGGGTGCTCAAATGTTGCGGTCTCTGGGACCGGTCATGAGAGCCTGTTATGACCAGAGAGTCGGCCAGAGGATGTTGAGCCAAGTACTGGTCCTCCTTAGGAGCCTTGTACAGGCGGTCAGCTTTCTTTGGCATCGCTGGGAGCGAGTGTGGACGCTTCCACGCTGCCTTGGTGACGTCCACAAAAGTGTCCACCAAGGGTGGTACCACCACAGGCTTGAGATCCTTCTGCCGAAGATATCTAGCTAGGCGTAGTCTCTCGGGATCTAACTCTTCTGCATCCCAGCCCATGTTCTCTTGGATATGTCTCATGATTTCCGAGAACGATGGGTCATCCGGAGGAGATCTAGGAAGCTCACGTGGGTCCGGAGAAGGGACTGGAAGGGGAGAGAGAGGGATCTGGATCTGTGCGAGGACTCCGATCCTGTATCCTCCGTCGAAGGCGAACGACGGCGTCTTCTGGGTCTCTTGGGACTGGGTGACCCTGAAGAGGATCTAGACGGAGGTATCCTTTTATCTGGTCTCCCCCTTGGAGGGTCCGTAGGCTCCTGGGGGAGAGGTACTCAGCCTGCTGCCCTGGATGGAGAAGGGGGTGCAGGGGCCGGAGGGGTCGCAGGTGGCAGAGGAGGAGGAGGTAGAGGAGGTGGTGTGGGAACCACATCCCTTTAATGGTATCCCACCAGTAGGTAAAGAGCTCCTTAACCTCAGAAAAGGAAAGGCCCGACGACGGACCGGGTGCCGGTGGCCAGTCGTCGGGTTCCGGCGTCGGCTCCTCAGGGGCCTCAGGTTGTGGGGAGGGTTCCCTGGGAGGCTCGACAGGACCGGGTTCGCCCGTCTGGTCCTCGGGCTGCGTCAACTCCTCCTCCGTTATAGTCTCCTGACCGACGTCGGTAGGAGGCGTCGGGGTCCTCTTCTCAACTCGTGTGGACGTCGGCCCTCCTAGCCGACGACCGAGAGGGCGAAGGCCTGACCGGCGACGGGCGTCTGGCGGTCGACGGCTCCTGGGACCTGTGATGAGTGGCCGACGTCGGACGGGCCGATGTCGAGTCCGACGGCTTCTTAAGTGAGGTAAGCTCCTTGGTCTTCCGTTGGGGAGGAGGAGGCAAGGAGGCAGACCTGACGTCGGGTTCCGAATGGCGGGAACCCGACTTGTGGTGATGATGATGGCCCCCAGACCTAACCAGGGCTTTGGAAGAAGAGGACGAACAGGGCCTGGAGGTCTTGGCCTGTGAGGAGGAAGAGGAGCCCGAAGGTTTCTTCACCACAGCGGAGGGAGGCTTAGAATGGGCCCGGGATGGCGAGCGGTCAGACTGGGAGCCGGAGCTACGGGAGTCGGAGGCCCTAGACGGGGACTTGGATGGAGCCTTCTCCCTGTGCTTCTCAGAATGTTTCTGGGCCTTCTCTGCAGAACTCCCCTTGGAGGAGTCCATGGCCTTAATTTTCTCCTCGAGCAGGAACGCCTGCAGAGCCTTCTGGTGACGGATCCGGTCCGCTGTTGAACCCCTGGCAGAAGGTGCAGGACCGGTGTCGGTTCTGGGCTTCAGGCACCGGACGCAGGGCGTCAATGCGGATCCTGAACGGGATTTGCTTCCACAGGCGCATTTCGAGGATGGCCTTCAACGGAGGTTGGAGAGGACATCAGATAGCAACTGAGCCAAGAAATGAACTTTTTCCAAGGAAGAACTTAACATCGTCGGCTACAAGGATCGATCGGATCGAGACATGCAAGTCGACGTATGGAAAAGAACTGGGGAATCTATGGACCGCTTCTTATGTATTATGCCTGACGCTCGGAGGGGACCGACGTCAGTGTCCCCGCTGAAGATAGCTAGCTAGAAGAATTCCGTGTGGTCCTGCCGCCTGCCGGCTTCAGTCCTAATGGTGTTACCTGCTGCAAGAGCTGTATCTTGAAGTAAGATCAGATCATTCATATATAATGGTGACATGCCCTCTTCTAGAGACGTTTTGGCAGGAGATGAAACAAGAGCTTCAAGACGCATTTGACTGTCCTGACGTGATTTCAACCACATTCATTTTAAACACTATACCACCACCTACTCTGAATCTATCCCTCCCCTTCACAAAAACCATCAATCTTTTAATATTAGCATCCAAAATATTCATAACCTGCCTATGGAGGTTGGAAACAGTTCCAACACATGGAATGTGGAGGGCCCTTACACTGGAGATCTATACCATTGAGAGGCTATCGGCACTTGCCACTGTTCATGTCCAGACCTTAGATATTATGTGGAGGAGATGGGTCTTATATCAACTAGACCATTACCCCGGCTTTGTGCCCTGGGATCGGACTTCCCTCCTTCTCTTCCCTCCCATTTTAAATCAAGGGTGTTTTCTCCACAAGTAACCTACGTAGAATATATACCAGTTGCCTTCTCCCCTTTGGAAGGCTTATCCCTCCAAGGGTCTTATTCCAGTACTGTGACACCCCTATTTCTCTTCTTTCATGTTCTTCTTTCTCTCCACCTACCTCCCACCATCAGATTCAACCGAGTGCCAAAAGTCTGTAGAACCTGATATGTGGGTCTGTACTTTCCATGTCAAGGCTCACCATTTTTAAGGTCGACAGGGTTATTTGACCCTGGGAAATACTATTACAGGCTTCACTCCATAGAGGAGCTGGCCCAGTATGTATTACCTAGCCCTGAGGGCTCCTAATCAGGTAAGTCCAGGTTACACATATGCATCGTGTGCAAGATCTTTTTATCTGAGCTCCTCTCAAGAAGAAAGGCTTTGCTCTGGACTTACCGACTTTTCTGAATAATTCAATATGTCAACCTTATGTGATGACTTGTAGAGGTGATGTGGATTTTCTTCTGTTCTGTACTGTACATAATTTAAACTCAATAAAAGTTTTGTTATAAAAAAAACACTTCAACCACCTCGCCTGGCAACTATGGATTGAATGAGACAACATGCCATGTGTCTTCTCTCTCATTCAGTCTGTGGCAGCCAACAGAGGTGGTGGAAGGATTTGTGCCAGTCCCCACCCCACCCTGGCTTCTGTCTGAACCACGCACCAAGGCTAGGATTTTTAATTTTTTTAAGATAACAGCTGCATATTTGTTGGATTCTACCCTATCCATTACAACCCCCACACCTAGCCACAGAAGGAAAAGGCACTGAGGTACCATGCCACGGATCCTCCTCAACTCAAGCTGCACCACCATACTGTGCTTCCCAGTCCACTAACAGCCTCTAGACATTATTTGTTTAGTTCTGGAGAATGGTGGGGGAAAACTGAGAGTAATAATCTTATGTGGAATTGGAATTTGACTCCATCTTTGGACCCCTTCTTCTGAAGTAGGAAGTTTTGGTCTGCAATTCTAAAAATCCCAATTCCCTATCCTGTGCTGAACACTTTAATGATACTTTGAAAAAGGTTCACTGACAACTTGGTATGATATACTGGGCCAGGTACTGTTGGACTCCTGAAGCCAAAATCAGCATAAGGCAGCAGACATGGCTACCTCCTTTTGAACACAGGTCTCTGGTCATGACCTGACCCCAGCATCTGAGCTCCGTAGGAAGGCTGTGTTATAAGACCATATTGCCAAGTTTGTGATGAAGGTTGACCTGTGTATGTAGCACTACCAACTGTACTCCAGACTCAACTGGCACTCACTGGATAACCAAGACACTCTCAACATTGGATCCCAGGCTCACAAGGCAATGTCACTTGCTCCCCAGTCCACCATGCCTCCTAGCCCCCAAGAAGTTGCATTCTCTGCTCCACAGACAGTCTGGAAACGACTTTTATGGAGCATAAAGCCATCCACATTGGGTCCTCTAATATCTGGAACTCCTTGCTGTCTCACATTTGGACTGTTGTATTCCGAGCAGGTCTCAATGAATATATCTCTCTGAATGTCTTTTTAACAGTAACTGTCTATGATACTCAGTTTTCCTCACCAGCCATTGTACTTTGCTTATGTTCCTCTAATGATAGTTATGTCTCTGCCCAGGTCACTACTGTAAAAAAGACATTGTTCCAGTGATCTCAACCAGGTAAAATAAATAAAATACTAAATAAATAAAAGTATTTAAAAAAGGCTGGAATCTGATGATTTTGATTCTGTGACTCGAAATCCGAGCACCCATACTCCAAACCAAAAGTGTCTTACATATTACAACTCCAAGAATGCAAAGCATTACATGCTGCTGTTCCACTGTTACCATGTGACTGGCTGAAATGTCACTGCCACCTGTATTCCCAGTCAGTAAATCATATGGAGGGGCAGGGCTTGTATGATACAGTCTTCCCTAGCTGCCCCTGCTGGGTTTGTGTGAATGATTTTGCCTTTCTGAAACTTTCATGATATACTTCTTTTGCTAACAAGTATTTCCAAATCATGCCATTTCTCCATTAACAGCGCTTTTAATTATGTGCACAGAGCCTTGAGGTAGCCTGGAAAGTAACTGAGGAGGCACCTTAGGCTTGTCAGCTCACACAGCACTGTCACAGAGCAGTTGTGTTCTATTGGGGAGAGCAGCATTGCGCTCTAGGTACTGAGTTTTTAGAAAAACAGTAAACAAACTTCAAAAGAATACGTCAAAATTAAATTTTTCATTCACAAACTGTGTACTGCTTTTCTGAAGCTGCGAGTTAAGATATACCCTGAGGCAGTTAAACTGCACATTTTATGAGCTGAGGTCAGTACCAGAGCCATGCTATTAGGAAACAGAGAAGTAAAAGCTAACACAAGTTGGTCAAATCACGCCTTTGTGTGTACACGTTGGGCAAATCCTGGTTCTATAAGCTACTATGTATCTACCACTGACTGCTGGCCTTGGACGAGTCACTCTTAATTACAGCTTGTTTCAACCTTTCCAGAGAGTTCTTCTGAGGATGTAAAATCATTACTCAACCCAAATGCCCATCCCAGAGAGCACTCTCAGAGATCCCAGGACCTTGACTTTCTAAAGTCCTCTGATGCAAGTGAATGCAGATACTGCCACACTAGTGCCTAATTTTCCCAACCGCTGCCAATGTTCTGGCAGCTGGAAGCATTTTGTGGCAGCTTCATTCCAACACTATAGAATGGGTCTACTGACTATCTGTAGGTGGGTAGGAGGGATCAAAACTCCCAGTCCTGTGACATCAGAAATCAGCCACAATGTGAAATTATACTAAAGAAATTGCTTTAAACGAAAGCTGTCATTATTACCTCCTTCTGCCCCAGCAAAGCTTACCCTCCAGTTAAGTTTTTAATGTATGTTGTGGCATTTTTTCTCGCACCACAACATACATTATTTTAACTTGTAAAAATTCGCAACCCGGAAGTATGGCAGATGTATGGGTTCTATTATCTGTAAATAGCGGCACCTCCACCACTCTTCAGTACATTCTGTATTGAAACAAGCGATGCGTCACCGCACCATTTACAGATAATGGAGCTCCCCCTTCCCGTCCACCATACTTCTGGGTTGCGGATTTTTACAAGTTACTATAATGTATGTTGCGGCACGAGAAAAACGCTGCAACATACATTAAAAGCTTAACCAGAGGGTGCACTTTGCTGGAGTGGGAAGGGGTAATAATGACAGCTTTCCTTTAAAGATCCAGCACCCTGTATCCTGCTGGGAAACTGTATTAAGCAGCAGGAGCATAGCTGCTAGGAAACAGAAAAAGAACACTAATAAAAACTAAAAAAAGCAGAATTATGGCTTCACAACTACAACTTGTGAAAGCTGTCCCACATCTTAAAAACTGTACCTGTGTTTGGATGCCCTTTAAGACACAGTCACTCATGGATGTCATCTTGTCAAGGCATGTTCAGTGCTACCAAACAAGCCTGGGCAAGCTGGTTAGCTTTGCCCAATCACTGTTTGTGTTTTACGTGATTACCAGGTTGTTGCCAGTTGGTGCTTATAATTTTTATTATTCCTTTAACCTGTCCATTGAAGCGTTTTCCACTGCAGTAAGAAAATGCAATGCCAACAGTAAAAAACAAAACAAAACCCCATGAACTGGCCAGGAAAAAAGAACCCTATACTTTGCCTTTAATGTACTAACTTGCTTAAAACTTAGTTGTTTGTTGTCCAGCTTTGAAAGCCTGAACTATGATATTTATTATTTATTGATTAACCCTTAGGCTGCTCGTAGATTTAGAACATAAAGGAATTCCAGCACAGCAAGGGTTAAAGTTCCAAAATCAGGACAGGCTCACTTACGTCAGAGTTCCGTTCGCAAAAGTGTCCTGGTAGACATACCATACATAAAATGTAACACATAAGAGATCCAATAAAAAAAAACATCTATAAGGAGCCATCCCAGTGGTGCGGAGGGCTGAGGGGCTACACGCCTTATCTTCTATCACTCCAGCAACCCGAGTTTGGGAATAAGCTTAGGTTGCCAGGGTTGGATTGGGTGGGGGCTGGGGACATCCACTGGACAGTCCTCCTCTCCCAGGGTGGGAGGCACACCCTCTTGGTCCAAGGCTGCCACCTGGTGTATCCTGAGTGGTAGCGCTGGATTTGAGCTGACGAGAAAGGGAGGGCCTGCGGTTCCATAGCATGTGTGCGCCTCCACACCTGTCATCATGAACTACTGCCCACTGCTATGGAAAAGCCTGGCAATACTTGTTGCTACATACTGACATTTGACTTCTGACGAATCACATGACAGTATTTAGATACAAGGTTTAATATTACTTTTTACTGTCTTTTTTTAATCTTCTCCCTTTCATCTTAAGCACATGCCCCCAGTAGAACTACTGTTTATCCGATTAAATAAACTTGTTTCATCCACTCTACTGAACCCTTTGATGAACTTTAAAGTCTCTATTATGTACCCCTCCCCCTTCTACTCTCCAGTGAGTACATATTAAAGCAGCAGTATTTGTTAGCCACCATATAATTTTTCAGCAATAATGCTTTCTTGGCAAAAAAAAATCTCAAGATACCCATTTTCTTTTTGTTTTCTTTTATTCCTGAATCAAGATACTGGATTTTGAAGCTTTTAAATGTTCCTGCTCTGTGCCATGCCCACCATAAAAGAAAATTAAAATACCCAGATACAGTGATGTGCTGTTTACTATTACAAACATGTGATGACACCACCCAAATGCATGCACATTATGAATCTAGTGTGAATATTCACCAAGTAACCTCAACAAAAAAGATGCTTTAAAACTGTTAGTAGCGACCATTTTTTTTCTTTATTTTGTACTCCTCTGCTCCTCCTGGCCAGCACCTCCTTCAGGCCCCCAAGGTCCTATCTCATCTGTCCGCCATCTCCACCACCCACCCTTACCTCAAATTGCAACCCTCTGGAAGTTGCCCGGCGTAACCCTTAGCGGGTGGGTCCCCTCCTCCGAGAGGAAGGCCAGTGGGGTCATCTACGGCCAAGTGCATCGGTCCCAGGTGCTGAGGTGGAGATCGTGAGCCGTGATGGCAGCGAGGGGACCGGAGAGCCGTCATCTGGCTAGTCAGGGAGCAGTTTTTCTCGGTTTTCTCCCCTTGGAGAGTGACGTACCTGACGTCAAGGCGAACGCCTACGTCCGTCACTCCCCCAGAAATTACAGCCCTGACACCCTGCCATGCTCCTGGCCTCCGCAGGCCAGCAGGTGCCCAGCTCATCCCCACTCCCCTGGAGAAGGCGAGCTGTCTGTGGACGCTCCAACCTTCTCCCCAGCTGGCTCTCCAACAACCCAAGTCCGTTCCAGACCCAGGTCGCCCGGTCATGGCGGAAATCAACCGCTGCGCCGGCGAGCTGGCCGATGACCATCTTTAATGGCTTACCAACATACATACAAAACTGCCAGCAGAAACAGGCCTCATGGTCTATCGAGTCTGTTTCGAGTGTGCAGCTAGCCCTCATCACGCAGCTGCCCTCCCACCCCCCTTCCCGTATCACTTCCCTTATCCTGTCCCAACCTCTTGAAACTGCCCACCATCTTACAGGACACCATCTCATCTGATAAGGTGTTCCATTTGTCCACTACTCTTTCCATGAAAAAATGTCTCCTCATCTCCCTCTTGAATCTTCCCCTTCCAAACTTTTTGTTAGCTATGGTGATTTTGGCAAAGGAAAACCAGCAACTCAGAGGTCTGTCTCTTGGTGGATGGTCTCCTGCAACCAGTTCTGCTATGAGGTAGCAGAAGGGGGGGAGAGAGAGAGAGGATGGGCGTGTTGACAAGGGTCAAGGGGATACTGTGGGGGGGCAGTTACTAATATACTAACAGTTTGAGTCATTAATTACAAAATTAGCCACAAAAAAGCTGTTTTAAAAACTGAGGATGAATCTAAGGGTTTCAGAAATACATTTATGCTAAAAAAAAAACCATATGATGCCATTTTTTGCCAACTGACAAATACTTTTCAGTCTTTCCCCTTATGTTTGCCATTGTTGTCAATGGATCACCTTTGCTGCCTTTCTCTGCACTGTCTCTAATCTAGCCTTATCCTTCCTTAGATATAGACCCCAGAACTGCACACTGTGCTTCAGGTGCAGCCTCTTGGTTCTGTATGCAGTCCTTAACTCTCGCTGAGCTCCGTCCATATCTCCACAGCAATGCCTTCTGATTTTCTTCTCCCCCAGTGCCACTCAGACTAATCAGTGTCTTTCTACCCCCTACCACCCTCTACAGTACAGCCTTGTGTCGTATGTTACAGATTCCAGAGCCGCTTGCCATGTTCCATTTGCTTACAGTATACTGTATTTTATAACTCTGCACTTGGACTGTACACAGTTTTGTACACTCTCAGAGATGCTACTGCTGCTTTACCTTGCCCCTCCTAATTTACAATGCTCACAGTAATGCTACTGCTGCTTGACCTTGCCCCTCTTCTTATTTACAATGACTCTTACTACAAAATAATCAATACTCTGTTTTATAATCCCACTGGGTCCCTTCTTGCAGGACACATCTGGTAAGAGTTATCCCTGGCTCAGCATGCTCCTAACGCTGAAACGTGTTCTAAATATACAGTTCTAGGGGCGCGGATATGGTTCATTATCAACACTCTGGCAATTCCACTGGAAAAGTCTGATTGGTTGGATGTCATTAAGCTAAGCTCCTCCCACCACCTGGGTGATCTATCCCTGACTCTGCCACATAATGTCAGAGCTTTCTTTCTGCTTGAGGAACAGGTTACCTCCTCCACAACTCCCACTTAGGACTTTATGTGCCATATGCAAACTTTGCCTTAGAGGTATTTCCTCAATTCCTTTGACTCCCCTCATCAATCTTCGATGGAGCAACAGATGCCGAGGTTCAAATTCTGTGTTTGATGCCAGCAGAAGGTGTCAGTCATTAACCCACATGACATATGCATATACTGCCCTCCAGACCCTGGGGAACAGCACTAGCGTGGGACCAGAAGAGATTGCGGTCTTCCTGATCTCTTGATTCACCTGATTGCTTCACAGCGGTTGAGAGCCCCTCGGTTGAGGGGCAGATCGAAGGCTCATTAGTTCCCCAACTGAGCCAGTCAACTTCAAGTCCAGTCGAGCAGGCCACAGAAATTTTCCTCAAGCCTGTTAACCAGTTTCTGGATGAGGTTGAGGAATCCATCTCAAAGATTCCGGTTCTCCTGGCTCTCACTCAAGAGGATGTGGTCCAATCAGTGTTCCAGTCTGGTCCTCGATGGGAGCCACCACATCCGGCAGTCGAGCCTTCGATGCCCATGTTGCTTAATGTGGGCAGGCATGTGGTTTACCACAATCAACTGGAAGGTTCCACTCACCACTGAGCATCTAGTCAATGAGTTGAGGTTGCAGTCGAGATCTCAGTCAAGGAGTTACCGCTCTCTATGCCATTCAACCGGGAGGCGTCGCTGTCGACGCTTCTCGACCTCCTTATCCCCTGGTGAGGAAAGACACTGTTGAAAACTGCACTGGTGCTACAAGGAGCTCCTCTAGCAACAGTGGACCATCGTGGGGCAGGATAGGGCTCTACCACATGGATCTCTGCTCCCATGGTAGCTGCCAATGGTGCCTATGACAGTCCACGTTATGCAGGTGCTTCCCACAACTGCTTCTCCACCTCTTTGGGTGGAGCCGCCACCACGACAGCCAAAGGTGGTGCTTCAACCAAGGACTCCCATTCGGCCCTTGGGTGGAAGGACATTTCACCCATACTGAGAAGTCCAATGCCACACTGATTCTGTGGTGTTGTCCCAGAAGGACCCGAAAAAGATGCCTAAGAAACAGGCTGTCCAGTACCAGTCCTGAAAGTCACAGCCTCCTTGGCAGCAGCCCCAGCAAGGGCAGTACCGGGCCTGACACCTCAAGCCCAAGTCCAGGGGCCAAGGTCCTAAAAAAGGAGGCACAGCGGTAGTGGTGTCCTTCTGGCCGCAGGTGCCGGGCCCCCACACAAGATACCCAGTGACAAGTCGAGAGGGGGGTCATCCCTCCATCCATCTGTCTTGTCCTATTCTGCAATCCCTGTTGAAGGTGGGCTATATCACTTTTTGCCACGTTGGTCCACTATCACAACATACACATGGGTAATGGACATAGTGGGCAGAGGGGTGCCTCTGGAGTTTGAGACTCTCCCGCCTTACCACCTTCATATGCCTCGGGAACACAGGGTGTCACACAATACTCTGTTTGTCCTTTTGGAGGACACTGCTCAGTTGCCTGCAAAAAGGGGAAATAGCCCATATCCCAGATGCCCTGGTCAGTCAGGGTTATGTGCCGAGGTACTTCTTGGTCCCAGTTCATGCGGAAACACAAGTTGTGGATGATTACTCTGAATCATATCATTCCATCGCTGAAGCAGGACATTTGGTTCTGCTCCTTAGACCACCCAGGATGCATCTTTCCACATCCCAGTTTGCCAATCCCACCACCACTACCTCCAGTTCCGAGCAGAGGGGTTCTGTACCACTAACAAGTCATGCCCTATGGCCTCTCCTCAGCACCCAGGGTCTTCGCCAAGTGCATGGCAGTGGTGGCAGCCTACCAGCAGCACCTCAGGGTCAGGGTGTACCCCTACCTGGATGACTGGCTGATACCTGCTCCATCCAGAGAGGCCGTGGAGAAGTCCAGAGATCTGGCTCTCCAGACTTGCTGAGACTTGGGTCTGTTGTTCAACCCAGACAAATCTGGACTGGTACCCATGCAGATGACCAAGTTTATCTGGGTAGAACTAGACTCCCTGTAGGTGTGCTCACTTCCCAGCAGACCAGGGCACAGGATCTTACCTTCTTTACCCGATCATTCCAGGTTGGGCTCTTGTGCCCCGCTCAGGATTTGCTGAGGCTGCTGAGGTACATGGCATCCTGTACCAGCATGGTCCATTGGGCCTGCTGGCAGATGCGCCACCTCCTGTAGGAGTTCAGCTATCAGCTGTTCCAAGGCCTAGGCCACCTGGGCCAGTCAGTCACTATGACCCAGCCGATGTGGTGGCTGATCCCAGAATACCTGGAGGAAGGAATCTCATTCGTCCACCCAGAACAGACCATCATGCTCATGACAGACATGTCTCTGGTGGGGTGGAGACCACACCTGGGAGACCACAAAGCCCATGGGTTCTAAGCACCCCAGGAGTCCTGTCACCATGTAAACCTGCTGGAGCTCCGTGCTGTGTGTCTGGCACTAATGCAATTCCCTCCTCTAGTCAAGAATCAGGTCGCGCAGCTCCAGACAGACAACCACTCCCTTCCCTTGTGTTGGGAGACCCTCCACACCTGGACCCTCATGTGCAGCCTGGGTGCAGATCTCCTGCGAATTCATGTCGCAGGAGAGTACAATCTACTGGTAGACATTCTCAGCTGGATAGGAGAGATGCTGTATGAGTGGTCCATGAATCAGGAGGTGGTGACCCACCTGTTCAGAATCGTTTTCCTAGCTTCCTTTTTCACAATTTGTGGAAAAAGAAAATCTTTCACAAATCCTATTCCACGACTTGTGGTAAAAGAAAATCCTTTTTTGCAAATTGCGGAAAAGGATCCTGTTTCACAGTAAAAGTTTTCCGAAAATTTGCAGCATAGGATTTCCACAGATAAAATAAACACATTTCTCCAAATTTCTTTCAGAAAACTGACCCCAGAATCCGAATCCTAGGGCCCTGATTAGGTAAACACAACTGTTGGCATTTACCAAAGGCCTGTATAATTTTAGAAATTTAAGTTTGTTTGTCTCGTTAACCAAAAACAAGACTGCAGCAGCACAACCTAGGATTCCACATTCATGGGACAGGATTCTGCATTTGCGAATGAGGATTCCGCATTTGTGGTCAAGAATCCTATTTCGAGCCTCACATCTAACTTTTCCCATGTGAAATGATGGGAAACTTTAAAATTTAATAATTTTGGAACAGATTAATATTTTCTCACAAAACCTTTAAAAGGCACCACTGTATCCCAAGACCTACTGTATGTACCCTAACAATTTCAGACCAAATTCCACACAGTATTTGCGCAACGTGGTGACAAAGAATTTGACAAAACGTGGTAATTTACGTTTTTTTTTTTTTTAATTTATTTTTTATTACATTTTCTCTTACTTTTACATCAGGAGACATTTTACAAACAGAGGATTTTCTGTGATTACTTCAGATGTGTTGTTATACAAGAGAACAGTGCATAAATCTTTTACATTGGTTACAGATTTAGACCAAAACTGAACTATCCTTGTCTTGTATAGAATCGGACCAATCCTTGCCCCCCCTCACCTCTCTTATCATCCCCTCTCCGAAACCCACTCCCTAAGGGCAGAAATCGGGATCAACTCTTGCCTGATTGGCTGACCATCTCCTCCATGGGGTGGTAAAACTATCTGTTTGGTTGTTTAGTTTCGCTGTGATGTTAATTTACAAGTTTTTTGACCTTTCGTATCTCTGCACCCGCATATCCAACCACAACAAAACTTATCACATCAGGAGATCTATGGTCCCTGAAGGCACATGCCAAATTTCATGTGAATCACTTGAACGAATGCAAAGTCATTAAGCGCAGCATTGCCAGTTTAACATAGAAGTGAAGATTTAACCCCAACTATAGGGGCGTGACTGTGTCAGCTTCCTTCAAAAGTGAGTTATGGAGGCGTGGCAATGTTGTGCCAAATGGAAGCAGTCCCTTCTAGGGCTGTTCTCTGCGCGGCGAATAGAGAAGCATGCCGTTGATGACAGCAGTTAATGAGCATGCCACAATGCGTAAAGAAATTCAACCACGTCACTACGCAATCAGCTGCTTTGGTGCATTGTGTGGTGTCCCCAAGGTGACGGCTTCTCCGTTGGCCTCTCACAGTCCCCACGAAGCCGACGGAAAGCCACCACCCACCATTCAGTGTGCCTTCCTGGTGAAACATTTCAATAAATAAAAAGACAAAAGGCCAATGAGGGTGCCAAATCCCCCTGTCGGTATGATCCCCCCTCCCCAGTTCATTTGCCGATGGGGTAGCCCAGTCCCAGTCAGCATGATGTACTTCCCTCATTTGTGGTGTGCCGAGGGGATGCCCAATCTCCCTTGGCTCATGTGCCCCCCCCAGCACACTGTATGGCCAACAGGGGTGCCCAATCCCCCGTCGGCTCCACTGTCCCCCCCAAACAAACTTCCAGGTGCCAAGCTGGGAGCCCACCGCAGCATGGAAAAAGTCTGTATGGTCCGCAGGGGTGCCCAATCCCCCATCAGCTCCACTGCCTTCCCCAAACAAACTTCCTGGTGCCACCTTGGGAGCCCACCCCAGCGTGGCAAAAGTCCCCCGCCATCTTTGTAAAAAAACCTAGAAGAAGAAAACAGTCCATCGTTGATTCTCTTGCCCCGCTCCCCCAACCCGCACCCACCCTCTGCATACCCCATACTTACCTCCGGAGCCCAGCGTGACGATCTTTGGTGGACCGGGAACACATCTGCACTCTTCAAAGCCGACCGTGAACTGAAGAAATGCCAGTAAGTTGTGTAATGGCATAAATGTTTTTTTTTTTTCAACTTTGGTACATATCGCGGCCGTTTTGGGGAATTTTTTCACCAAATTTTCAACAAGGGGTTCTTGGGACCTCACCTCATGAACTCAGTCACTGTCATTTTGTTATTCGGTCCCGAAAGGTGATTTCGCAGTCACTGCATGGAACCACCTTTTGGGACCAGTGCTCGAAATGACAGTGTCTGATGTCATGAGGTAGACTAAAACCTATGTTGAAAATTTCATGAACAATCAAAATGACTGTTTTACGAGTCGCGTCGCAGTTCCTACGCACACCATAACTTCAGCATTTTTAATATTTTTACTCCAGATTTTCAACATTGCCATTTTGCTACACCTTCTTATGAACAGTATAGCTGTCATTTTTCACATCTCACCTGAAATGTGTTTTCACATGTATAGCGCACAATGGCGTGGTCGGTTGCAAAATCAATATTTGGGACAGATTACGAAAATCACAGTGACGCTGTTCATGAGCAGAAGTCTTAAACTGGCTATGTTGAAAATTTGCCGACAAAAGTCCATTAAATTACTGTGTTACGAATGTGCACTGAGCAATTTCCACGCACCTTCGTAAGTTCACAAATTCGTAATATTTTCAGTCCAGATTTTCAACATTGGCATTTTTTCACACTTCCTTATGAAATGTACAGCTATCATTTTTTACATCCTGACCAAAATGTGTTTTCGCACTTCCAGAGCAGAACAGCACAGTCGCTGTAGGAAATCAGTGTTCAGGACAGGTTAAGAAAATCACAGTGACACTGTTCATGAGTGGAGGTCCCAAAATGCCTATGTTGAAAATCTGCTGTAAAAAAATCCCCAAACTAATTACATTACGGGTGTGCACTGCTAAATTTCTACGCACACTCATGACTTCACCAGTTTTTTATATTTTCACTCCAGATTTTCAGCATTGCCATTTTTTATACCTCCTCATGAACAGTACAGCTGTCATTTTTCACATCCTGTTCTAAATGTGTTTTCGCACCTCTGGTGCCAAATGGCGCAGCTGCTGTGCAAAATCACCTTTCCGCTAACGAACTGATAGTGTCACTGTTCATACGGTGGGATCACAAAAAGCCCATGTTGAAAACTTGGAGCAAAAATACCAAGAAACACCCAGGGCATTAGGGTTTTTGACCACAGCACCTTACCCTGTGGGGACTGACAAGCGTCAGGGGTGTAACTTGGGATTGTTGACAGTAATGCTCATGCCATTCCATCCCCACCCCCAACCCCACTCTGCAGCCAGTGACAGGCACTGAGGTGCGCCTTGGACTCCTTGGCTGCAGAGTTCACACCATTTTCCTATACTGCACCCATTTCAGCATATTTCCTTATGGAATGAGGTGAGTAAAGCCCAAACACCCAAGGCACACCTCAACACTTGTCTGTGTCTGCAGGGTAGGGTGAGGTGAAATGTCGTGACCGTTATGGGCAATGACCCAAAGGCACACCCCAATGCCTGTCCACCTCTGCAGGGTGGGGTGGGGTTGGCGTCAGTTCAATAATTCACTGCCATTCCTATACTCCATGGGCGTAATTCTCATAGGGGCCTGCGTCTGGAGCAAGCTGCAGAAAAGAGCAGCTTGCGCCGATGCTCAGTGCGCCAGGGACCCTGCACCTGATTCAGGTACAGGAGGGGTCCCAGCGACTAAGTCCCCATGCTTGTGCTGACTGGAACCCTGCAGCAAACCCCTGGCACACTGAATGGCTCTGCTGCAGGCCACCAGAGTCTAACACAGGACCCCTGGCCCACCAGGTAATTGGCATATGGACCCAACCTGGTGGGCCAGTTTCCCCCTCCATTATGTTTGGTGCAATTGGTGCCTAGCCACAGAGATGAGTGGTGGGATGTGCCAGGCGCCAGTAACAGTCGGGACTGGTGTACGGGGGTGGGGGTAGGCACCACTTGCTCGGACATGGGTGGGTACTGTACCACCATAAGTTAGTGCTGCGGTAGCGCCGATGGGGCGGCCATCAGGCATCGGGGGAGCCGCTGCCAGTATGGGCAGCATCACGATGGGGGTACAGACGTAGTACATAGGTGACATCGAGAAGCTGTGATGGGTGCCACTGGACCACTAAGACAAGGGCCACACATACAGGGCCACACTCGGGGTGTATGGTGGGTGGACCATCACCCATGATGTGCCGCTCACAGGGATGTCACCTAGGGGAGAATGTCTAAGTCCCCTTATGCCTGCCCTGGCTGGTTAAGGGCACTTAGAATTTCTCCTGCCAGGTGATGTCTGTGACTCGCAGGATGCAGCTTGCATCAGCCACAGTCCCCCTACCGCCATGCTGCAGTGCACTGCAGGGCACAGGGCAAGTGCAAGCCCTGTTTGGGGCAGGTGGCCTGTGGGCGACGCAGGCCACCTTTGTGAATCACACTGAGGGCGGTCATGGATGCAAAGTGCACCTTCCACCATATCTGTTCGGTGCAGGCACCTTGCATCCGACGCAGGGCTCTAAGAATCGGGCCCCATGTGTCTAACTCCTGCACTTCCACTGCTAATGCCAGAAAGCAACCATTCAGCATTGACAGACGCTTGTGTAGTGAGCTCTGGCCCATAAGAGGCTCACAGGTGACCAGTGGGAAGCTCCTTAATTAGGAACAGGCTGCATCTCTCCTGTCTGCAATGCAGTGTTAAGGATTCAGCAAGCTCAGCCCTGGCTAATGTACAAAGACTTTATCACATTTCTTACAAGTCTTTCTTAAACGTGTTTTATCTGTTTACAGGACTGCACCTGATTTGAGGCCAAAATCAAAAGGAAACAGTTGTAATAGCAGAGCCCCCCCACACACACACACACACACGCCCCAAAAAGCTGCTTAAAAGCCTGAAATTCATTCAAATCAATTCCATTTTCTTATTTAGTTGGGGTTCAATGCCAACAAGTGTAAAATCATGTAAAACCTAGGGCATAGGAACCCCAATGCTGACTACAGGATGGGGGGGGTACTGATACTCACTAGACATGAAAGGGTCCTTGAAGTTATTATTATTTCAGAGGACCTCAAGGTGGCAGTACAGCATGACAAGGCTATGGGCAGGGCAAATTGGATTCTGGGGTGCATAAGGAGTGGCATCTCCAGTAGGAGGAGGAAGGATGTTGTGCTGCCATTGTATCACTCCCTGGTATACCCCCAGCTGGAGTACTGTGTCCAGTTTTAGAGTCCACACTTCAGAAAGGACACAGGGTGGAGGTTTTCCAGAGGAGGGCAACTAAAATGGATCAAGATTTTCACAGGAATCCCTACAAGGAAACGCTGAAAAATCTCAACATGTACACTCTGGAAGAGAGGAGGGTGAGAGGTGACATGATCAAGACCTACAAGTACCTCACACGGGTAAATAGGGTACAGTTGGGGAGTTTCCTTCAAATGAGGATGAGCACCCAAACCAAGGGGCATAAAATGAAGCTGGGGGGGGTCAGGATAGATGTGAAGAAATATTTCTTTACTGAAAGGGCGGTAGACGCCTTGAACAGTATGCCAGGAGAAGTGGTGGAGGCTAAAATGGTAAGGGGCATGAAGCATGCATGGGATAAACACAGGGGTATATTAGAAAAAGGGGAAGGAGGGGGTCAACAGAGATCAATAGGGCTATGGAGGTGGAGTAGGTTCAAGTCCATTGCAGGAAAAATCCATTGAGCAAGCTCATTCACAAGGAGGTCCTGATGGACACAGGCAGAATAAGACATACAGTAACATATACAGGCAGGAGTTACAAGTAGGTAGAGAACACTTGGGCAGACTGGGTGGGCTGAGCGGTCCTTTTCTGCTGACAAATTCTATGTTTCTATGGCATCATGTGTTCATTCAGGTGCAGTGTTTATTTAAAGTTGGGCCTACCATACATCCAGATATAAGATGGAGTAAATTACTGAATTAGATGCAGCCCACTTACAGTACAATAAACAGAACCCCAGTGCTTCGAGAAGCCTTTACTCTTCATAAGGCTGCTTAAAGAGCTGGGGTTCTATTTGCAGTGTCCACACCGGTATGTTGATCTTAAAATTGACGCCACATCTGAATGAGTACTTGATTCTTGCTTACTCCATTTCTTCCCCGCTTTGAAAGCTGCTTGTCCGGAGTTAGTTTTGGGCTGGCAGTGCCTCGTCTGTGTTGAAAGATGACCAATAAGCAGCACTGAAAGACGTCAGACTTCACAGACTGTGAAGACAGCTGCTCACTCACCATCTTGGCAAGAAGGAAGCTGCAGCTGTGGACACCAATGACTGTTGGGGTGTGGGGATGGGGGGACCAAAGGGGACAAACATAAGGAGATACAATCATAATAAAAATTGTGAGACCTTCAGCAGCTTTCCAAAACGCTTACCAGTAAAAGAACACTGTACGAAGTTTTTCAAATGGCAACACCATCTGGTGAGCCCTCTTCTGCCATCTGACACCAGGCATCAACCAGCATAAAACTGCCTAAAGAAGGCAGTGTGGTCATGTGGTTACTGAAATACTGGAGATTACAGATTTATAAGAACAAAAGAATATCACACAGAAGCTGGCACATGTGCCTATAGCAGCTGTCTACTGCTTCTCAGTACTTATATTTATACCCTTGAGGTACTTGAAAGTTTCTATCACATCCCCTTTTTCCCTCCTCTCTTCCAGTGAGTATATATTGAGGTCCCTTAATTTCTCCTCATAAGTCTTGTGTTGCAAGCTCTGTACCATCTTATTCACCCTTCTCTGGACCAACTCCTGCTTGTTAACATCCTTATGAAGGTGCTACCTCCAGAACTGCACACAGTACTCCATGTGAGGCCTGACCATGGTTTTATATAATGGCATCACTACCTCACTCCTTATGCTGGTGATACCCTGCCTATGCACCCCAGCATGTCACTGGCCCCCCAGCTACCTTAGCACTTTGACATTTCAGGTAATTTGAAATAAGAACCCCAGGTCCCTTTCCTTCTTTGTGACTGTCAGCAACTCCTCCCCTCCCCATCCTGTAGCTTTCCCAGGATTTCTGTGTCCCAGGTGCATAATTTGCACTTTTTGAATGAAACTTCAGTTGCCAGTCCTCAGACCATTTTTCAAGCTTCCACAGGTCCATCCATATTTTCTCCACCCTCTCTGGAGTATCCACTCTGTTGCAGATCTTGGTGTCATCTGCAAACAGGCAGACCTTTCTCTCCAGCCCCTCTGCAATGTCGCAGATGAAGACATTGAACAGGACTACCCCCAGGACCAATCCCTGCGGCACCCCACTGGTCACCCCCTCTCCCCAGACTGCACCCCATTTACCACCACTCTCTGACTCCTGTCTGTTAGCCAGTTTCTAACCCAGTTTACCACCCTTTCCCCATGCCCAGCCTACCCAGCTAGTTTAACAGCCTCCTATGTGTCAAAGGCTTTGCTGAAATCAAGGAGAGCATTGTCCACTGCCCCACCCTGATTTACTTCCTTTGTCACCCAGTCAAAGAGATCGACCTGATTTGTCTGACATGACCTCCCCACTGTGAATCTATGTTGCCTATGGTCCTGGGCTCCGATGGCTTCTAGATGCCCCACTAGCCTTTCTTTAAGCAATGTCTCCATGATGTTCCCCACTACTGAGGTGAGGCTGACAGGCCTTTAGTTCCCCATCTCCTCCCTGCTGCTGGATTTGTTTAGAGGGACCACATGTGCCCTCCTCCAATTCTCTGGTACTACCCCTGTGTTGAATGACTCAGTGGACATGGCTGCCAGAGGTATTGCTATCTCCCTTCACAGTTCTATTAATATCCTTGGGTGTATGCCATCTGGTCCCATCGCTTTGCCCACCTTCAATTTAGTCAGCTCTTGCAGGATTTATTTGCCTGTGAATGGACTACTGTCCGCCTCTTCACCGCCTTGGCAACTGCTGTATTGCTGTGGCCCTTGCCCCTTCCCCTCTTCTGTGAATACTGTACAGAAAGACACAGTGGATGTCTTTGGGGGGGGGCACATGACAGTTCTTAGGCATGGTACTATCACTTCCAAATACCCAGACAGCACGTATACACGAGCAACATTCGGCATTGGCAAATGCTTGTTTATATCTGACCTCCGGGGTCCAGTGGAATTTATATATTTCTGATGTATTTCCTTGCTCCAAACTGTTTTGAGTGGGTTTAAAACTGTTGTGGTTAAATTATTAAAATGCTGGACAAGCAGGACCTTTAAACATACCGTCTCTATAACCATCTGTGCTTGCCAACACCCTTTTCTGGGGATTTTCAAACATTTTTACATAGACTTTTTGGATAGGCTACTGGAACAGATTAGAAACTCTAAAGTCAAACTGAGAATTCAAAAATCCTCAAGTAGGTGTCATAATAGCTCAAACATCATGTCTGTGAAGGTACTGTATAACTACTCTTTAATTCAGAGGAAAACAAAACACTAGATAAGATCACACACAGGGCTGATATTAATCTTTTTCAAGGGAACAGTGTGAACATGTAGGTTTTTGTTACAGTACTTGGACCTGATAAGATCATATCTTGCATAGGTTTGCACTGACCTAATCTGCTATTATTAGCCAGGGTGTTCATTAGTTTTACAAAAAACAGTTAAATAAATTAATTGATCATACCTGATTTTCATATGCAAGAAGCTGTTTGGAAAGCTGATGGGTTGCTAAGCACATTTCATTCTGTAAAACAAACGTAAACAAACAGGATCAGTACTGGTTACTTGCCTGCATTTAGAATGAGGTGTAAAAACAGTATTCAGATGGGGATAGTTCATGAAAGATCATCATTATTTGGGGACAGTCAGTAACACTGGCTCATGCCAAATGTTAATTCACAGCTGTCCCTAGAATCTTTGAAACAACACCCAGCTCATTAATATTTATGACTTACCAGGACCCAGTGAAATGGAACGGGGGAGGGCAAACACTAGTTCCTCCATAATGTAATACCTGTAGGGAAAGAGATAGTCATTTCCTGTTGACTAGTGGGTTTTTTTTTCCCAATTATTTAACCAGGAGTAGCACGCTAAGCTGAATGCTTGTTTACAGGTGTGACCTGGGAGCACAGGGAAGTTAAGTGACTTGCTCAAGGTCACACAGTATGCAAGTGGGGACTGTGAGATTCAAAACCAGATCTCCAGATTTTCAGCTCAGAGCCTAAAACCACTGCGCTATACTGCCTCCTAATTCCTGTTGACTAGTGTTTTCTTTCCCCTGGATGTAACACTCACATATACACCAAGTCACTGTTTTTAAAATATGCACATACTAAGGACCCAATTCACCAAATCTCATACACCCACAATGCAGCAAACCTAGACGTGCTGCTAAGTTGGGTGATGCTATGTTTGAGACACCAAGATTCTGCAGAGATTCACATGTACCAGGAGGAGGGAGTCAGCAGTAGGCTGCTAAAGTTTGCTGCTCACACTAAATTGACCAAAACAGAGGACAAAACAGAGGAAGAGGATGTACTGCATAGGGATCTGCACACAGAACAAACTCTAGCTAGAGCCGGTATGAGTGCAGCATAGTGGATGGAACATCACACAGTCTGCCGTGTCCAAGATGGCTGCTGGAGCCCAGTGCCTCATGCACGAGTTGCCATGCATGCGCAGAGAACTAAGGCTGCCATCTTAGACGTGGCGGACAGTGCCGTGTTCCACTAGAACGGATGGACAAAATAGTGCGGGATGAATGCACAGTGATTGTCATTCACATCCACTAAAACAAGCCAGTTCGGTATCCGATAAGCTCCCTTTTCTCTAATGTACTCTCAAGACGTCTGTAGGGCTACACCCACAGCAGCCGTAAAAAGGCAATGCAGCTATCGCACCAATACTCATAATATTCTACAGTGTATAGTAGAACACTGTTCTGTATACAATTCCATCCCTTTCAAAATGCTGTTGTGCCACAGTTCAAAGGCCATGAAATGTGACTGTACCCTTCTGTGGAACAACAGCATTCTGAAACCTCTAGAGACTGCACAAGTCAGTTTTGTTCTGTAAGCAAAAGAACCACTGTGCATACATTTCACATAACAACTACACACAATAAAAAATAGAGGATGAGCAATTTTATATACAACCAGTGTGTTCTGCCACCTTGGGGTTCCTATTCCCACAGACCTCTCAAGATTTGCTCTTGAGGTCAGAGAGAATCAGAACCCCTTTGAGGCAGAACTCACTAGTTCTGCATAGTTGCCCATTCTGTATTCTCTATATTACACCTTGTTCTGGCTTGCTAAACAGCCTGTGAGACTAAGCCATCTGATGGCGCAGGGACACTACCAGCTTCCATCAGCTGATAAGGAGGCAATCTACTCGGACAGTATTTTCTTTCAGCAGCTGGGTGGGAGGGTAACTTTAGTATTCTGTGTTTGGCTGGGACAGTGGTCAGCTCTGAGATAGGTGCGTGTGTGTGTGTGGGGGGGGGCGTAAGAAAGAGAGATTTGCATACAATAAAGAAACTGTTGTTTTATACTCTCTGTGGGTCACCACTGTATATGAGCTGTGCTCAAGTACAACCCTAATAAAAATGAAAAAGGAAACGGGCTGTTGCAGAGAGCAGTGGTGGTATTTTTTTAACTAAGGAGTGAGAAGCATCAGGGCTATGGGAAGCTGAGGTGATGAGCTAGTTGGTGAGGGGATATTCTGTGCTGCATAACAGACATTAGGTTTGCTAAGCTGGGTTGAGGGGAATCTAGCAAAGAAAAAAAAGCCAGTATTTCAAAATGTGAAGGTTGCAACTTTAATTTATTTATTTAGCTTTTGTTAACCAGGTAAGCACATTATATTAGATGCCTATTTTCAGGTATGACCCAGGAGATTACAACCAAACTTACATGCAATAAAAATACATTGTATTACAATATACAGTGGAGAGAAAAAACCAAAAACATGAAATATAGCAATGTATCTGGAAGGGGAAATACATAATAGGCAGTGCATTCAGTTAGATACATTGTAGTACATGAACACAGAGGGGAAGTAGTATATAATTTCTAAACAAAACATATAATAGAAGAGGAAACATTTAGGAAGCAGTATCCTTCAACAACATGGAGTTACAGCATAAGGACAATGCTACTGCATCAACAATGATTGTGTGAAATGAGTGCCAAACAGAGAATTACTCAGGCACCATGGCAGGAGCAGTGTGTCACACCAGTGAGATGTTTATGATACCTAAGAAAGAAAGCATGTACAAAGGGGCAGAGATGAATTTCAGGTGGTATGGCGTTCCATAGCCTTGAGGCTGCATAAACAAAGGACGCTTCACCAGCACAAGTTCTGACCTTAGAACAGCCAGCAGGACGCTATCACTTGACCTCAAGGGGTAGCCAATATTCACTGGTTGGGGAAGTGAAGCAAGGGATGATGGCTGTCCATTTTGCATTATGGTGGAAATTACAACTCCAAAGCTATGATCTCATAGGAAAGGTAGGGGAGCCAACCCAGCATGTCGTAAAGTGAGCAGTGGTGAGCGAGCCAAGGAGATGCCAATGCAAAATGGCAGATATTGTTGTATGTAATATCCCATCTGAGAAGAGCAGCTTTAGAAGCTGTTATGTACACCAGGGCACCAGAGAGAAGCTTGGGGAGGAGCATCCCACGGGCAATGGAAAGGTGTGCTTGTGGGGTCAGGTCACAGCCCACTTTATAGGAGATGCCGAGCAAGTGTTCACAGACTTGCAACCACTCGTGACATGAGATGAGTTATCAAACAAGGGATCAAGTGTGACTCTTGAGGTATGTGAAGAAAGTAGCAGTGTGGACCAAGGGACCATCATGGTAAACTATGGATAGAGGGAGCGGGCATGCTCTTAATTTATGGGATGTACCGAACAGTATGGATTGCATTTTTGCCATGTTTAGAATCAGTTTGTTCTCAGACAACCAGGTATGCACTAACTGTAGGTCAGCTGTTAGGTACTTGTTGATTTGGTCAGCATTTTGGGGGCAGGTATACAAAACCAGATCATCATAGAGAATGGCAGAGCAGTGGGTGAGGCTTTGAGTTATGGAGTTGATGCGTAAAGCAAACAGCAGTGGGCCTAGGATGGAGCCTTAGTTGAACACCCACCAGAGTTGGTGTAGGGTCAGAGAGGGAGGACATTTACATGATTCTCTGAGTCCTGTTTGTCAAGTAATTACAAAACCAGGGGAGAGCAGTTGGTGAGCTACCCAGATTGGCAAATTTGCTACTGAGTAAGGAGGCACCAACAAGATCAAAAGCTTTTGTCAGTTCAACAAGACAGCATTTGTGAGGCTATCAATGTCCCTTGCTGAGGCAATACTGTTGGTAAGGGTGAAGAGGGCAGTGGTGGTGCTGTGCCCTTTTCGAAAACCATGCTGTGTATGTGATAGAAGGTCACTGGCAGAGAGGTAGCTAATGAGTGCCAAGGCCACTACTTTTTCAAGTATTTTGTTTAAAACAGGGAGCCTAGCAATGGGCCTGTCATTATTTAGAATTTTGGGACTCCCCTTGTTGAACGATCAGAACACATGAGGTTTTCCATAGGTTAGGTGCTACGCGAGTACTGAGTGACAGACCGATTAATTTAGCATCTGGGGAAGCTAACTCTTTGGCAGCAATTTTGAGAAGTTTGGGTTCACTACCATCCATGCCTGCAGATTTACACAGAAAACTGCACAAGGAATTTGTGAACCTCATCAGGACTGACATGTTTAAAATAAAAGGAGGCCTGTGATAGGGTTGGTGGGGGCCCTGAGAGGGTACATTTATTTAGTTGGGAAGGGGACAAGTTAGAGAACGCATGAGTGTATGAGGAGAGGTCTTAGAAAGGCAAGTTAAATGCATTGCTTGTGGTGGTGCAATTCACTCCATTCAGGATCACGTCAGAGGAAGAATGATTCCCCAGCCGACACAGCATTTGTTTGATTTGCACTGAAAACAGTCAAGGGTTTTGGGCAGTGGAGTTAAATAGTGTTTTGCAGTGAGAGCTTTTTTTTTTACTTCCTGACAGCTCTTTTACAGATGTTACACAAGGTTCTACAGGCAGAGCAGTCTGACAGGGATGAGAAGACCTTTAAAAATCATCCAATTTTTTAATCAAATTCAATAAATTTAGTTAATAGCGCATGATCCAGCCATTCAGTGATGGGGACATACACCCTCTTTTTGGTGAATGGGGCAAATTTCTCCTGTAACTGAGTGAACACTGAGGTAAAGAAGGTAGTTGCCTCTTATCCTGTAACTGAGTGAGCACTGAGGTAAAGAAGGTAGTTGCCTCTTACAGGTGGGACCAACCTGTGTTAGATACTGCCAGTCTAAAAAGCTCAGGATGCCGATTAGAATATTTCCTTAACTGCATCATTCTAGCAGGACTTTTGGCAATCTGGCACACCATATGCAAAAGATAGCAGAGTGGTCGCGAATGGCACCACACAGAACACCTGAAATTTTAATTCTGTCTGACCTGAGTGTGAATATCCAGTCTATTAGGGTATGTGTGCTGTCATGATAAGAGCTCCTAATGGGCTTGAAGATGACCTTTATAAGGTTGCACATACTAAGGGCCTGTACCACCGTTTTGTGGTAGTCATTGAGGCAATTAATATTAAAGTCTCCAAATATGAAGAATTTGTTGTTTTTGTCCAACAAACTTATGGACTTGGTCAAGGAGGAGAATAAGGTTCAGTTCTCAGTTGAAGGGATATAAATGCAAAAAAGATCAAGTTTTTTTGCACCACTCAGTGTAAGTTCACCATAGCAGCATCCTATGGAGAATTCCAGAGAGAGAGAGAGAGAGATGTAATATACTAGTGTGCAACCTCCTTTCTTAGGGCCAGGGTGATCACAATAGATAAAAGTATATTCTAGAAGCACACATAACTCATCTGGTATGGCAAGTTTTAGCTCTGTTTCTGATATTCCAGGGACATCAGGTTGGTAGTGTGTGACCCACACTGAGAGCTCGTCTAGTCTGGGAACTAGACTTCTTACGCTGAGGTAAACAATTTTGAGGCCCTTAGCATTTTGCCACAGCATAGGATGGAAAGAGGGCATGACAGAGGTAGGATGTGGATTTAGCTCAACATCACCAGCTGATAGGAGGTCGATAAGAGCAAGATGAATGAGGGGGCTGTACCTAGGGTACAAGTTTATGGAGTTACAACACCAGTGCTGCTTCTTAAGGAAGTCAGCCATCTTAAAGAACTGGGGTGGTGGGAATAGGAATCCAGTTAACATAGTGGGATAATAGTGGGTTACGAGATTGGACATGGTGAAATCTGTGTATTCCAGGGGTTCAGCACTGAGTGCCAGTAAGGGAAGTGAGTCACAAATATAAAGTATGCTACGTAGGACTACCGTAAGCCATACATTCCAAATAAGCAGCACAGTATTAATGGAGATTTGAAGTAGCAATGACACATGAGAAACAGTGACACCTAAGAGCACAGGCAACACAGTTACCCAGTTGCAGAGAAACCAGAACAAAGCACAAGTGATAAGGTACAGGGTGAGTCACCAGTTAGGAAGTGCCAAATTACACAATGTACTGACAGGAGGCAGGCTCTGGAGATAAACAGCAGTATAATAATCACCCAAAATGGGGAGAAAGATGAAATATATTAGTGCAGCACAACAAGCAGCAGTACAGTTTAGAAACTAGGGCAGAAAGCCTATAGTCCCATTAGTATACAGCAACATTACAGTGGAGGACGCATCTCATGTTTCTGCCCTTGCCTACTGAGAAATTAGTTACTGTGCTGCTTAGTACTCTGTAGGGAATCACACTATACATAATACAAACACTATACAGCATGCTAGTCTAGAGTACAGGTGGTGAGGTATAATTTGGCAGAAGAATGACCCTGTTTTTGCAGGCTGGAGCAGTACTCACTTGTATGGGACAGAGGTTTAGCACGTACTGGACATTTGCAGTTGAGCAACATGGTCGGCTCCTGGCATCCTCCATGCCTGACTCCCAGGTAGACTCCCAATGTCCTCTGCGCTTGCTCTTTGCGTGAGGACTGCAACGCAGAAGGACCACTTAGGGGGAATGTCGGTAAATACCTGTAGCTGCCCTGTGATTGGTCAAAGTTGGAGTGGAGGACGTGTGGCAGAGCAGGGCTCCAAACATAGCGAGTTCACTAGTCCCACAGCGATCAGTGAGAAGAGGGGTGGTTCACTGGCTCCACAGTGATCGGTGGGGGCAGAGGTTGGCAGTGTCAGTAGAGCCCCCTTATGACTTCTGCTACAGGGGCTGCTGGCAGTGGCATCTGCTGCTTGGCTAGAGCTGTGAGATCTCTGCAGTTAAGCCCTTCAGTAGAGGGCTTCCTGGTGTTCTTTCTTCTAACTCCAACTGGTCAAAGTCGGAGTGGAGGAGGTGCAGCAGAGCAGGGCTCCAAAAAGAGCGAGTTCACTGGTGCTGCAGCGATTGGTGGGGGAGGGACTGGGTAGGCAGTCTTGGTAGCACCCCCTCACAACCCCTGCTATAGGACTGCTAGCTGGTGGCATTTGCTGTTTGGCTGGAGCTGCAGGGTCTCTGCCATTAAACCCTTCAGTAAAGGGCTTCCTGGTGTTCTTTCTACTGCCTTCTAATTTGGTCAAAGTTGGAGCGGAGGAGGAGTGGCAGATCAGAGCTCCGACTGGAGTGAGTTCACTGTAAGTATAAGAATTTTTATGCACGTGATTAGGATGACTGGTTCTTTTGCAGTGAGTTAATTGTGGGATTTATCACAGCTAATCTAAGGACCAAACAGTTTCCTTGGATACTCCTGCACATTTTCAGATTATTTTTTTAAACTGTTTTTATTAGCAGTTTTCCAGCTTACATGGTAAACATATCAGTCTCAGCATAGTGTACAATACAATGCACATAATACACATGCACTGGTTGCTGATCAAGGTTACATCAAAGGTTTCCAGTAACATTCTCAATGTATAGCATAAACATCAAAATATAGACATTTGCCCAAAATTGTTCAGTGGCCATTTTTAGGACCTGTCCCCACTAGGACTTTTAGGCCCTGTCCTCACTGGTGAATTCTGTGTGCCAAAAAATGTTTTAACCAAGTTAAACCATGTTAAAGTTGTATAACACAGTAAGCGGCCACATTTATGTTTGTTTCAAAACATTTTTTGAAACCGTGCTTGAACCCTGCTGACAAGGGTAGTCTTGAGCACGGTTTTAAAAATGTTTTATGGTAAGCACAGTTCAGTTTTCATGTGTGAATGCATTGCAGGTTGTAGCACAGTATTTGTATTCCTCCAAAATCCCATAAGACCTCCGCATGAAGTAGCGGCAAACACAGAAGTACAAAAAGCGGCAATTTCGTGTAAGTTGAAGCGCTGCAGCATGACGGATAGAGCAGCGAACTGGTCAGAAGGTGTGACCAGAACATTGATTGAGTACTGGTCCATGGAGGCTGTTCAGGAAGAACTGAACAGCTACTGGCATAATAGCAAAATTTATGAGCAAATATCTGCTCATCTTTTTGCAAAGGGTTTTGATCGTACTACAAAACAGTGCCGCGAGATGATTAGGCAATTAAAAGTGAGGTACCACAAAGTGAAAGACAGAAATCATCGTTCGGGTGCTGGTTGAGTTACATGTTTGTTTTTTTATGAGTTAGATAAGATCCTGGGCATTCACCCAACGTCCGTGCCTCCAGTCATTAATCAAAGTGGTGAAGGTGATGATGAAGCAGCAACTGATGCCAACGAAGACGTCACATATGAAGTGCTATACAATGATGGTAATTACCCCCCTGTGCCTTGATGTAGATGCCATAAAGTTCAGCACAACACATACAAGACAGTTTTCTCTCCACAGCCCCTGCCCTAACCCCCCACCCCACCCACCCCAAATTTCAGGAACTGCAAAATGGCAATATTATTGTACCTGGCGCACTGGTTTGTACTGCAAATCATAACAGGTTTATATTGATAATCTGTCACCATTGAAGATCTGTGTCTCTTAATCAGCAGAACCACCCAGATAGTGTAGTATTGTGCATTGTTACCCCCCCACCCCACCAACAACGCTTAGTGCCATGATCTGCATTGTGTGACATCATGCTGGTGATTTCCCTACATGCAGAATGGTGCTGTGGCTAAGGGTAGTGAGCTGCGAAACCTGGTATTCACAATGCCTCCCTGCTGTGTGACCCTGATATGCTGCAGTCATAGATGTAAACCAAAAGTCTGGCACTTGCAGTTGAACAATTGTCCCTCCTTGACCTTCCCCTTCTCTGCTTACAGCCTGGAGAGAAGGCTTTGTTGATATTACAGTGCTCATCTTAATTTACATCTGCCTTCTCTCCTTATTGGTGTACTGGTGCGTCAGTGTGCACAGTTGCCTGTGTGAACTGATGTCTGTTTAATGCTTCTGCAGAGACAGTGGGGTGACATGGTGTTCACACCGTAATATAGAAATGCTCTGTGTTGAATGCATTAGAGGTGTGCATTAGGTTAAGTATGCATCTTGCTGCATAATTGAGATAGTCAAAAGTCTAAACTGCTTTGTTAAGTTGTAGTTAGTGCAAACCTCAACTTAACAAAGCAGTTTGTGACTTTCTGTGACGGTCTCAATTATGCAGCCAAATGCATATTTAACCTAATGCACACCTTTAATGCATTTAACACAGAACATTTCTATATTGCAGTGTAAACAACATGTTACCACACCATCTCCACAGAAGCATTAAAAAAAAGACATTAATTCAAACAGACAACTGTGCACAAAATTTCACCAGCACACAAATATGGAGAGAATGCATATAAAAATTCTTACTGGCAGGGACTGCACCATGGTTTTGGTTCATACAGCTTTCATGTGCAGCATTGTCAAAGTACATGTAGGAATATTCACCCATTCCATGTCACAGTCTTCACTGTACAGAACAGAAAGGCATGTGAACGGAGTATGCGTTCATCTTAGTATTTGTGCCATATTCATTAGCGTACTTTTGTACAAGAGACAATTTCCAGGCACAGAGCATTTCTGCATTTCAGCATGCAGTGCCACATGCACTGATCTGCGCACATCAATAACCAATTCATTTTAATGTATTGTAACTGTAGTGATATGCACATATGGAAATTAAGGTGTATGTTTGCAAGGCACGGGGTCATAATGTCGCAAGACATTATGCCGCATGGCAAAATCGCGCTACCAATACAGTGCGATTTCTGCCATGAGGCACAAGTCTTTTTCTGTGGGGGGTTCCACTTCACACCCCCTGAATCCCCCACCAAAGATTCTCAACCGGGTGGGGGGGTTCAACTCGGGAGCACACAAATTAGTAAAATAAAAGATTCTGGGACCGAATCAAACCTAGTCCCAGACGTAGTGCCTGGTTCTTGCCGCCGTGGCTCAGTCCTGTGAGCCACGGCAGCTGCTCGGCAGATCCCACTCCCAGCAGAGGTCACATCCTCTGCCTGGGAAAGCACTACTGTTGCAATACTGCGTACAGTAGTATACGTGGTATTGCAACAATAGCGGTTACAGACTATGCTGTAGCCGTTTAGCCATAATGTCGTACGCTATTAAGTGTGCGACATTATGACCCGGTAGGTGTTTGCAATTGCAGAGAATGACACCTGAAATACAAATACATCTATTGACCAGCCACTGAATGATATTGCTGAAGCACAGTAACACTGGAGAACGTTGAGGAAGAGGAACCTGGCCCATCAACCTCTGTGTCTTCAGATGCAGAGCAGCCCCGTAGGCAGAAAAGAAGCACACCTGAACCACTGATAAACCTTAGAAAGAAAAATAAATCATTGAGAATACAAGAAATAATAGTATGTGCATTTCAGCCCACCAGAAAACTTATTGTTGAGCAATATGACAAGATGTTGCAGCTAAAGAGGGAAAGAGCGGGCCATTGATAGAGAAATGGCAGAAAGAGTAGGGAAGCATGAAGCAGAACAGAATGCAGCATTCATTCAAACACTGCTTCAAATTCTGGGTCCTCAATCCAATGTCATGCATTCTGGGACAGCAATGACGCATCAGATGTCGAGTCAGCAAGGTGCCATACCAAGCCAACATTATCAGCAGCAAACAGTTCAGCAGCAGTCAACACATCTTGCCATGCATCACCAACATAATTTCATAATGTGGCAAATGATAATTCTACACAGTACAGTGGGTACATGGTGGCTGGCCAACCATGCAGCATGACTGAAGAGCTTCTATCTGAAAGTATGACATGGACTGATCTTTAGCACACGTCGCAATTTATTTAAGTCCAATACAGCGTAGTAATTCGCTGTTACATACTTGTGCTTGTTATTGCAAGTAACTGTTGAGTGAGTTTAGTAGTACTTCTAATCAGAGGTTAAATACGTTGTTAATGAAAGAGTTGCACAACTGTTAAAACTTATAAATTTCAAACTTATTTTCATAACTGCAACACATTGCTGTAGAACAGTCACTGTTGTGTTGTCAGTATATGTGAAACAATGTTTACTGTTACTGTACCTATCTTTTTAAGTTGTTGATAAATTTGTTTGTGAACTAAAAAAGTAACCAAGAAGTTATGGTTAACATATTAAAGGCCACACTGTTCTGTGACAAACATATGAATAGTTATTCAACACACAAATTACAAAACCAGACTGCATTGCTACATTTGGAAATTATTAATTGTTATGAAATTCTTATTCTTGTGTTTTGGAATTTTGATTTAAACTGCACTACAAGGTCCATACACTATTCACAGCAGCTACTGCAGGACAATGCGGCCACTCTTCAATTTTATAAGATACAAAATGCATAATGAGGTTGCATCTGCTACACAACAGAACAGCACACAATGATGTTATGACATAGATAAAGGGATAGGGGCTAGGGGCAGAAAAGAAGCACACCTGAACCACTGATAAACCTTAGAAAGAAAAATAAATCATTGAGAATACAAGAAATAATAGTATGTGCATTTCAGCCCACCAGAAAACTTATTGTTGAGCAATATGACAAGATGTTGCCGCTAGATAAAGACTACTACTCCTCATGTCCATCCTCACATCTGAGGCCTCTTCTTCCCTGACTAATGAACCCTCTGGTACCTCTACTACTTCCTGTCTCCCACCCAAACTCACTCCCCCCTTGTTTCCTGTCCCCTCTCACTTACTCTCCCGCTCACCACCTTTCCCTCCTCTCTAGCCTCCTTTGCCTAATGATCACCCTCTCCTTGGAAGTTTCCTTAACCTCGAAATTGTCTACTCGCTTGAACCTGTTATAGCTTGTTTTTCTACGAAACTTAAAAACGTTACTGCCTTAAACTGTTAATAGCAAATTTATGATGTAACTTTCCTGTCTGGTTTTACCTGTAATGTGTATCGTGCTTTGTTAAATGTTCTTTGTGACGTGGAACCTTTGTAAAAGAGCCCTGGCTCAAAGGTATTAATTCCTAGACTAATAAACTAAACTAAACTAAACTATGACATAGTTATGTGTATGTACTGTTGGCCAAACACATATGTCATTACACCATCAGGTCTGCGATGCATAATGTTGTGCAAGTGCATCTTTGATCAGTGTTGCTTGCCTGTTTTGTTCAGCAAGTGCCATGGCCTCAGTGAACGCAAAGTCTTGGTCCACTACATGGTTGCTGTCATGATCGTCCAACTCCATCCATGTTGAATTGAACTGTTCTCCCTTTCCCTCACAAATATTGTGTAGCACACAGCAGGCCAACATACTGTAACTACAGAAACATTGTCAATTTGGAAGTCATTTTGTTTTAGAAGGCAACGCCATCTCCCATTAATCATCCAAATGCACACTCAACGACCATGCGTGCCTTGCTTAGTCTGTAATTAAACTGTTGTTTCAGAGTGTCATCATAATCAGAGTATGGCTTTGTGAGCCTTGGTAACAGGGGATATGCTGAGTCACCAAGTATTGCAACCGGAATCTGAACATTTTGAATAAGTCTTGATAGTGATGGAAAAAGAGTACCTTTCTAGCCCCTATCAAATAACGCACTGTTTTTAAATACTCGTGCATCGTGGACCTTTCCCGGCCATCCAACATTTATGTCCATAAATTGATATTTATGGTCCACCAAAGCCTGCATAACTATCGAATAAAAACATTTTCTGTTGTAATATTCAGTGGCATTGAAAGGTGGGCAGATTACAGAGAAATGTGTGCCATCTGGTGCTCCACCACAATTAGGAAAACCCCATTCCTGTTCAAACCCAGAAATGACATCTTCTGTATGTTGCATGGTTATTATTCTGGGCATCAGAATTTTAACTATCGCTGTGCATACTTCAAGCACAATTTGGCCCACTGTCGAGCTCCAAACACCAAACAGATGGCTTAGAGCGCGATACTCTATGTTTGTAGCTAGTCGCCACAAAGCAATGGCCACCCTTTTCTCAACCTTAATAGCCTGGCATAGCCTTGTATTGTTCAAACAACATGAAGTCTTGCTATATTATGACAGATGCAGTTTGTCCCACCATTAGACCACCATTAGAACTGCTCCGGAGGTGAAAGAGTTAACTTCCATGCAGTGCATGGAACTTAGAGCGCGAGCTCGGTTAGAGAAGCTCTGTTAGGGTGGTTTCAAACCGAAACCGTCAGATTCTTTACTCCGCCTCACTGAACAGTCGCTCCGGAGATTCCTCCTGCTGCTCGGTTCATTTTCTCAGTTTAAAGTGTCTTTTCTCGGTTAAATTCAACCCATGATATTCTTTATTTTAACCGATACCGATGGTTCAAGCTCTGTCTATGGTATTGTAAGTAATAGATAGGTTTTCTGTGTGGAACTTGTAAATGTTTATCGGTTCGGTTTGAACCGATCAAATTGTATTTAAACTTTATTCTGAAGCCTTTTAAGGCTTGTTAGAGTGTGATTCCCGGTTCTTATCGGTTCTAAAAAAAACGGATTTCATTACGGTTTTCCACGACCCGTGACACGGTTGGGAACCGATAAGGGTGTCTTGCCTGGCACTGCCATCAAAAGGGCAAGTTTTTGGTTAGGCTGGCATTATGTCTGAGAAACCCAAAAGAAAAACCCGGCCCACTGGGTTTCAACACTGTAGTGTCTGTGGGGAAGCCTTTGCCAAGGCTGACCCACACACCACATGTGTTTATTGTCTGGGGTTTGACCACTTCAATGCAGACTGCCAGATTTGCAAGAATTTCCCTGCAGCTACCCTAGATAAGAGAGTTGGTAGGCTCAGGGAACGAGAGGCCAAAAAGTCCACTGACCTGGATGGCCAGACCGGTTCGGTGCCAACCGAACCGGAGGGAGTGCCCTCTGACCAGGGCCAGACTTCCTCGGGCCAACGTAAAGCTGACTCTGAGGAGCCAGTTCCAGCAAAGAGAACTAGAAAGTCAGCAGGTGTGGAGTCCAAAATCCCTTCTCCAACTGCTGCAGAGATAGCCAGGGCAATACAGATTGTCCAGTCACTGTCCCCAGTTCCCTCCGAACTGCCACTATCTGGCAAAAGGTCGGTTCGGTCGGTTCCACCGGTTCAAGAATATGATATAGAAGAGTTTTATGAACCACAGCAGGGGGAGGATGATTATGATCGGTGTGAATGTGACTTTGAAAGTCTGGATGTGCCCACTGAACCGGACATCTCCCCAGACAGACCTTTAGGTGAATCTCCCCCTAGGCTTGCTGAGTCCCCTTCTCATTTTTTGTTTTATAAAAAAGTTGCTAAAACCCTCCGGCTTCCTTTAGAGGAGCGTTGGATGAGCAAGAGGAGCCTGACTTTGTAAAGATGATGGATATCCCAGAGTCCAGGAGATTGTCCATCCCTTTACATAAATCTTTTAGGAAACAAACAATAAAAATTTTAAAAGCTCCTAATTCTGTGCCTCCTGTAGATAAAAAGATGGACAGGAGGTACACTTTGTCAGGTCCCGATACAGAATTTCTTTCACAGCAATGCAGTCATGTTGGGGTAGTTCAGGCTGCTGCCTGTGATAAAGCTAATATTCCCCTGGCTTCACATCCTCCTGACAAGGACTCCAGGAAGATTGATGCCATGGCCAAAAAACAATACATGGCAGCGTCTTTGGGACTCAGACAAGCAAACTATATGGCTTATGTTGTGAGATACCAAAAATCTAGATGGGATACTGTCATGGCCTTAGCCAAACAGGCCCCTGGCCAGCTTGCAAAGGAGCTTGAGCAGGTGGCTGTTGATGGTATTGAGGCATCTAAGGTGCAATTCCATGTTGCAGTGGATTCTAATGATGTATCCTCTAGAGTCATGGCTACATCTGTGGCTTTTCGTAGATTGGCCTGGCTCAGGTGTACTACTTTGTCACAGGATACCCAGGCTAAGGCTATGGATTTTCCTGTGGTGGGAAATTCTCTGTTTGGGGAGCAGACAGAGAATTATATGAAGAAAATGGATGAATACAGAACCACTTATAGGAGTGCACAAGCCAAGGAACGGCAAGCCACTCCTCAGAGGCAGCCCCCCAGGGGTAGGGGCAGGCCTTTTCACAGGCCTTTTTACCAGACCCAGGCCTCCTCTTCAGCCTATGTTCAGAGGGGGTTCTTCAGAGGGAGAGGTAGACGGGGTACGAGCAGGCCTGCTCCCACCCCTCAGTCTAAAGCCCCTGCCAAACAGGCACCCTGATGGGATGCCCAGGGTCGGCTCTCCATTACCTATAGGGGGCAGGCTGGCTTACTTCGTCCAGGACTGGGAGTCTTTAACATCAGACAGGTGGGTCCTGGAAGTAGTGAGCCAGGGTCTGTTCTCAGCTTCAAAAATTTCCTAAGATGAGAGCCAGATCTTTTCCACCTGCAAACCCTTTAGAGACTCTTGCTTTGGAAACAGAAGTCTCAACCCTCCTGGCTCTCAGAGCTGTAGAAAGGGTTTCTCCCCTACACCAGGGCAAGGGTCTGTACTCCAGGTACTTCCTTACCCCAAAAAAGACAGGAGAGTGGCGGCCTATCCTGGACCTAAGATATGTGAACAAGCACCTTTTAAAACCAAAATTCAAAATGGTGACTCTGGAAATGATTTTACCCTCCCTAAGACCAGGGGACTGGCTAGCTTCCCTGGACCTCAAGGATGCCTACTTCCATGTTCTTATCAGAAGCTCCCATCGAAAGTACCTCAGATTCGAACTGCCCTCAGGCCATTATCAGTTCAGAGTAATGCCCTTCGGCCTTACCTCTGCCCCAAGGGGTTCACAAAATGTCTGGCAGTAGCAGTTGCTCATCTAAGAAGGCAAAGATTGCCATCTTTCCCTACCTGGACGACTGGCTCATTGTGGGTCAGTCTCCAGACCAGATCAAATCACACCTGCTAGTTACCCAGCAGCTGCTTGCCTCTCTGGGCTTTTTTCTCAATTTTCCAAAGTCAGTTCTGGAACCTGTCCAGGTACTCACCTTTATAGGCGCAGAACTGGACACAAAGCAGGACAGAGCCTTCCTTCCCCTAGAAAGGGTAAGGACCTTGGTGGCCCTGGCCTCGTTCTTCACTCTGCAGGTCTCTCGACCAGCAAGGCATTTCCTGCAGCTCCTAGGACACATGGCTGCTTCCACAGCTGTAGTGCAAGGAGCAAGATTTCAGATGAGGGACATTCAGTTCCATTTGAGAGCTTTCTGGTCTCAAAGAAGAGATCCCCTATCCAAGTTAGTCCCAGTGACTCGAACCCTGATCCAGGCCCTTCAGTGGTGGTGGCAGGATCAGAGCAATCTGAGACAAGGGGTGCCTTTCATCCCTCTGTCCCACTCCTTGACCCTTAGTACAGATGCGTCCTCTTAGGATGGGGAGCTCACATGGGCGACCTCTCCACCCAGGGGTTATGGTCCCCTCAGGAATCTCTGCTCCACAGCAATCTGTTGGAACTCAGAGCTGTTTTTCTAGCACTTCAGGTTTTTTCTGCATCTGTTCAGAACAAGGTGGTACAGGTCAGAACAGACAACACCACTACAATGTGGTACATCAACAAACAGGGGGGCACTCGGTCTTCGACCTTGTGCACTGAGGCGATGAAGTTGTGGTCTCTGGCTTATTCCCTGAACACTTCCTCATAGCAGTTCACCTCCCAGGCAAGGACAATGTCCTGGCAGATGCTCTCAGCAGGATTTCCCAGGGCCATCACGAATGGTCACTGGATCCCTTAGTACTGGGGATAGTTTTTGCCAGATGGGGCACTCCTCAGATAGATCTTTTTGCAGCCTCAGACAATCAGCAACTTCCACTTTTTTGTTGCAGGCCCCCAGTGTTGGGCTCAGTCCCCCTGGATGCCTTTCTCCTCGATTGGGAAGGGAAGTTTCTCTATGTCTCCCCCCCCCCCCCTTCCCTCTCCTGTTCAAGGTGCTAGTCAAAATCTGGTCTCAGCCCTGCAAGATGATCCTGATTGCTCCAGATTGGGCCAGGCAGCCCTGGTACCCTCCTTCTGTCCTTAGCAGTCCATCTTCTCCTGTGCCTCCCCGGAACCACAATCTGTTAACATGTGCTCAGGGAGAGTCTGTATCCAATCTCAAATCCCTCAACCTCAAGGCCTGGCTCTTGAGGAGTTAGGATTGCTGATCTACAACTTTCTCAAAGTGTTCTCGAAATCTTAGCTTCAGGAAGCCTTCCACCAGGGCTACCTATAACTCCAAGTGGAAAAGATTTTCCATATGGTGTTCTGGGAAGCATATTTCACCGGAATCTGCGGATTTACCCACTGTATTGGATTATATGGTCCATCTTAATTCTTTGGGACGGAGACCAGCTACCCTGAAAGTGCATTTGGCAGCTGTCTCTGCTTTCATTTCAGCAGGGAAGCCCTCTTCTCTTTCTGCTCACCTTGTATTTTCCAAGTTTTTTAAGGGATTGCTTCATACCAATCCTCCATTCAGGGACCCTGCCCTGCTTGAGATCTTAATGTTTGCATTGCTCAGCTGATGCAACCCCTTTGAGCCTCTGTCTTCGCAGAGCTTAAGTATTTGACTTGAAAACTGTATTTTAGTAGCCATCACTTCTGCCAGGCGCATAAGTGAGTTACAGGCTTTATCAGTGGAGAGTGACTTTATTTCCTTTCACAGGGATAAGGTAGTCCTCAGGACTAACAGGAAGTTTTGCCTAAGGTGGTTTGGGTTCCACCTTAACCAATCTATTTCACTTCCAGTGTTCTTCACTGACCATTCCTCCTCTGGTGAGAAGACTGCACAGCTTAGATGTTAAAGAGGGCCTAAGTTACTACATAGGCGTACCCAAGGTCACCAGGTTTGACTCCTCCAACTATTTCTCACTTATGGTGAGGTTGGGAAAGGGAGACCTGCCACTAAGAGATCCATTGCCAGGTGGATTGTCTCTTGTATCCAATTTTCTATCAAAACTGGTAAGGTTCCCCTCAGGCCTGAGGGCTCACTCTACCAGAGGTACAGCTGCATCTCTAGCTGCTGCTAGAGACATCCCTATCTTGGAGATATGTCAAGCAGCTACTTGGAAAACAGTACACACTTTCACCAAAGCATTACTCCCTGGATATCCCAGGCCAGGAGGGATGCTCGGTTTGTACAGCCATTAGCTAGAGCCTATTCCCTAAGTAGGTTCTGTCCCTCCTCCTTGGAGGTACTGCTGTGTAGTCTGCATCTGTCATAATATAGCAAGACTTCATATTGTTTGAAGAAAAAATTACTCACCTTAGTAATGTTGTTTCTTCTAATGGAGTCTTGCTATATTATGACCTCCCCCAGGCTGCCCCTCTCAGAACTTCTACTTCGGGTATGGGGTGGGCAGTCCACTGTTGCACTTATTGATGCCTTTTATGTTTGGGTGTTGTGTTTTATTTATTTATTTTATCTTGTTGTTTCTGGTCCCCTGACTTGAGTCTTGGTGTTGGGACCAGGAAAATGTGTGAATATTTTAGTAGCCAGTTGGCTAGTGTAGGTTACAGCTTCCACAGAGCCTTAGTGAGTTTTGCTCGTAAAGATCTGCGGTTTCGTTTGAAACCACCCTAACAGAAGCTTTCTCACCGAGCTCGCGCTCTAAGTTCCATGCACTGCATGGAAGTTAACTCTTTCACCTCCGGAGCAGTTCTAATGGTGGTCTAATGGTGGGACAAACTGCATCTGTCATAATATAGCAAGACTCCATTAGAAGAAACAACATTACTAAGGTGAGTAATTTTTTCTTTTGTTCTATCATTGGGCCTATTTCAGCACAGATTGAATTGAATGTTGCTTTCGACATATGGAAATTTGCTAGCCATTGCTCAGGGCTCCATGTAGCTACAACTATTTCCTCCCACCACTTGTCATTCCTATCAACAACCCAAACTGTGCGAGTAACTTCACATGCCATGTCTACTGCAGAAATCAAATTCTGAAGAAAGCACAAGCGTTGCAGCAATGTGATTGTCATCAGCAACAGTTCCCTTTGCCTCCTCAACCTGACGGTACGTATCATGTCAATTTTCTTTCTGAAAATCTGTTGACGTACAATGAAACAAAATGCTGCAAGTAGTAAGCACAACCTCTCAGTGCTAGTCAGCATTATTTCTGAAAGTGCGACAGACTGCTACAGGGTGTCCTCTGTCGGTCTGTTCTGCTATGTGATTGTGCAGATGAATTATCAGCTATAATCTTGTTGATCTGTAATACAGAATTATCAGTCTTAAATTTTTTTTAAGGACACATTTAAAAAAAAAATACACTTTATTTGTAGAAATAACACAGACCAAAATAATTATTTTCATTACAGTATCAGCATTACACTTTCAGGAACATCAACTGTCACTATGTAGTGCACCTATGCATCAATGTTTATACTGCAGTGGTCATAGAAAAATGCAATATGATTGGATGATCAGATTGCATCAGCATTACATAATAATAATCCTTAAACTGTCACTCATAGAATGAGAACCATGACAGATGCATTTGTTCTCACAACATTATGTACTGTGCAATCACTGGTATTACTGTAATTATACATTACGACTTTCACAAGCCTTCCTAAACTGTGAATGCAAGCATTCCTAAACTGTGGATGGACCAAGTAGTTCGTCAGTGGCAGGAACACCTTTACTCAAAGGCAATATACAGTACTTCGGTCAGAAACATCTGCAACTGTGTAATCCAGACACAGAAAAAAGAACCACCACAGCAACATAACCTCATTAATGACCTTCAGTAAATTATGGCCCGTGCACCTTAGACCTGTTGAAAAGTGACAGATGAACACCGAATGTATACTACAGCTGTCCATAACATCTGTGCGAAAATCAACATGGGTAAAGCACATGGAATTGTAGGAAACATATTCCTATATTGTGACATGATATGCTCATGAACAGAATAAATATGGTGCATCAAAATGACTACTCCAAACTGCTGATTCTGTTCTGTGCATGTGCACCAAGAAATAAATGAACCGAAAGACAGAAATAGTAAGAAACAAATGCTCATCCCTTGGTGCACAACACAAACACAATATGACTTATCATTGCAAGCATATATGACAATATACAGCTACGGCTCAAACTGTTTATCGACCAGGCAGGAAGCTGATAAGCTCACTTGAAGGAAACAGTTTACTGCACCAAATGGCCACACAGGGACTTGAAATGTATGTCACTGCACTACGAATGCTGCCTCGTTTTATGTACTTCTCACCACAGAGTGACTGTTACCTCACTTTGAGCAAATCTGCTTTTGACAGCTGCACTCGATCAGCCTTGTAAACAATGCGGTGCATTATGGCGCCCCTCTGAACTGTGGGATACAGTGTCTCGTCGCACAGAACACAGTCGCATAAACACAGATTGGAACTTGCAAACAATTTTGTAATGTGGCCGGGATACCGTTTTCAAAAACGACTTACAACACAGAACTGCAACTTCGGAAATCATGTGTGGGCGTAGTAACATGGCAGGCTCAAACACGGTTTCAAGAATGTTGTAGAACACGATATGTAAGTGTGGACAGGGCCTTAAATGATTTTAACTCTGTTAAAATGGCTTAAAAGGTTTGCATCCAGACTGTAGCATGGTAAAACCGTGCTATAATCTGTTTTCTAAAACCATGTTAAAACCCCATTTGGAGCAAGGTTTTAACACGGTTTTAGACCAACATGGCTGCCTTAAACCATATTAACAACAGTGTGTATGCAATCCATCCTGAAACAGAGTTTAAGGCAACCACTGCCACAATTTAAACACTTTTTCTGGGTTGCCAATAATAGGAATACATTTATAACTTACATTCTAGAGCTCACAGTGAGCTACCAATCTGAGTGCTGTCATTTTTTATTAAATTTACCACGCCCAATCATGAATATCCTGGCATGCATTACAGTGCCTGCAATGCTTTGTAGTACTGCTGCAATAGTGCCTGGGAATGCACTCGGACAAGAATGGTGTTGGAGTGCAATCTGGACACTCTGACAACTGTGCTAAAACTCAGAAAACAAAACAGTTTTTAGGCCTCTAGCCATCATGAACAGGGACATAAACAAAAGGTTACAAAACAGCAAGACCATTAACTGTCATTAGGTTAGAGAGCACCCCTCCCCTTTGCTGGTGTAAGATAATTGACCTTATGTACATAGCTAACTCCATCAGGATGGGAAAGTTCCCTGTTCCAGTGCCTCAGTTAAGTAATTAAGGGTCCCCAAATACAGCTGAGCTGTGATTCCCAGTGGTTAGCTCCAGTGCCTTTTCAGCTTTAAGGCATTCCAATAGATTTTGTGCGATGTGAGCAATCGAGGCATGATCCACACTCGGCCACTGCTGACAGAATGTTTTCTGGAAATGTATCAGTGCCAGGTCCCACACTAGGTTTTATTTCATCCATCCCACAGTGGACTGCCGCTCCTCCCCAACAAAAGCTCTCAATACTTTTTCCATTATGCGGTGCATTTGCACTCCGTAAAACCTTATTGTACGGTAACTATACACCAAATGATAATATGGGCCCTCCTCAGCCCTGTACTTGGGGTAGATCGAATCTTTGTTGGCCTTCTCTGCAATTTACTACGGGAATAATACAAACGACATAGGTAGTTATATTGCACGTGTCCGAGTTTGTTACTCTATGCACATTATGCAGTATTTATTTATGATTTTTTACCCAGAAATGCATACTAAGCTGTGATAGATTGCTTCCAGGTGCATCCTGGGTGGTGGGTTATATGGACCTGTTTTATTGACGGGGAAAGTTGGCCATAACAAGGAGAAACTTCCCTACCTTTCATCAATAAGGTCCATGGGATCTTTTACATCCACCTGCACAGTGACCAAAGGGGGGCAGAAGGGGCCTCAGTTTAAAGTCTCATTCGAAGGATTGGGTCTCAAGTGAGTGCTTCATTTTAAGACAGGAAAAGACATTAAGATCCCACCCTTTTATAACTCTTTAACTATTCCAATTCCCTTTATTGTCCACTATAGCAGGCCTTGATGTGCAAACATGTCATATCCCTTTTGTCCCTCAAAAACCTGTCAGCACTGCCATGGAACATAACCCCACTTGATGAGCTATTATACTGTGTGCTTTTATCCATGCTTGAGCTGTTGTACGGCTGAAGGGGTCATTGATTCCACCAACCTTTAGTAAGGTTAGAATTGGGCGCAGTACTCCAGCTACCAAGGGAGTCCCTGTATCATGTTCCTCCATCTGCCACCAATGCAGGACATGCTGACCCTTCCTAATGGCCATGAAGGCAAGTTGGGACACCAGACAGCAGAGACAAAAGTTTGCCAGTGCCATGAACCCCTTCTTGATCAGTCTCTGTAATATTGCAGTTTACTGGTTTACCCCACCACTTTGAAGACAGCATTACTCCATTAACCTGGCCAAAGAACCTGACTGGAATCCATATTGGAAGGGACCGAAAAAGGTAATCAATTTTCAGCAGCACACACATTTAAATCATGTAAACACAGCCCAGAAAAGATAACAGCAATGCCATCCAGTGTTCACAGTCTTGTTTCATCTTCTTTAATGGGGGGAGAAGTTAACTTCATATATGCGGGAAAGAGCACTGGGGATTATTATGATGCCCAGGTTCTTCAGGATCTCAACATCCTTGAGACTCCTGGGCATCACACTTGGTATTTGATTTTCCCTACATCCTGGGTACATTATCTCACTTCCCCCAGTTCTATTTTATGCCCGGCTAACTGGTCGTATTCTTTCAGTAATTCAAGTTACAGCAACCAATGAGCACTTAGGGTCTCTTAAATATAAAAAGAAGTCATCTGCAAACATCGAGATCTTATAGTAGCTATCCCCACCTCCACCCCTTTCATGCTGTTCTAGACACTAATGCCAGCCACTAGGACTTCCGGCATAAGAATATACAGAAGTGCGGATATGGGGAACCCCTGTCTGGTACCCCCAGTTAATGCAAAAGGTTGCAACAGCCTCTCATTCATCATAGCCTGTGGTAAGGGTAGATTGTACAACATCTGTACCTAACCCCTGAGGGCAGGACCCAACCGAAAGGCTCTTCAAGTATGGTGCAGGTACCCCAAACTCCAGTGGTTAAAAGTCTTCTTAGCGTCCAGGAAGAAAATCCTCACTTTCTCTTTTGGCCAGCTCCCGGTCCAATGCCATACAATATTTAGGGTTATCTTGTTTATTTTCCACTTCCTGCCTTATCAAAGCCAGACTAATCAGGGTTGATAACTTTATAACTCCCTCCAGTCAAGTAACCATTATTTTGACAATGATCTTATAGTTGTCCAAACAAAGGGATATAGGCCAGCAAGAGGGGCACATAGTGGGATCCTTCCCTGGCTTAGGATGGACTATAGTAGTAGCTGACCACGTGAAAGGGGGGCAAGACACCTTGTGCCAGGCTCTCTGTCACAGTGTGTGGTAATAACCTTCAGACGAGGCAAATGTACAGGTTTAAAACACACCGTGGTGTGATATTTATTTTTCAAATGTTAGAAAAATAATAAACGAAAACAAAAAAAATTGCTAAGAAAATCACTAAACATCAGTAGTTTCTCATATAATACAGTCCTGGATCTTAGAGCTCCTAAGACCCTTCTCATCTGCATTCAACAGCTTGTCTGCGCAAATAGTAGACCCTCTCTCCTCCTCTCTCAGGGCTGAACCCCACTGAACTGAACTGAAGTAAACTCAGTGAAGAGGTTTTATATCTTTTGGTGGGGTCACCTGACTGAGCTCTTTCTATTTATATGTCTGGACATGTTGTTTCAAAACCAAGGGGGGTTTTGTTTCAGGGGACTTCCTGGTTCAGTTAAAGGTACAGTGTTTATCTCCACAGATACTGACTCTTTATATCTTCGATCCACAGTGACTAAGCACTTTTATACACAGAACCTTATTACAGTAACAGGTTTATAGTGTGAATTTATGAAAATATCTTAAAGGAAAACTCTGGTTTGCAGGGGCTCCTGCCCCTGCAAACCTTACCGTCCAGTTTAGGTTTAGAAGAAAAAGCCACGTTTTTCTCCTGCAGCAAAGTTGTTTCATTTAATTTTAAAGTCTGCTACGGAAGTATGGCGGATGCTTAGCGGCTCCATTTAATGTAAAGGTGTGGTGCTGCACTGTGCGCTTCAATGAAGCGCACAGTACAGCACCACACCTTTGCATAAATGGAGTCGCTAAGCAGCCGCTATACTTCCATGTACGGACTTTAAAAATTAAACAATTTTACCGCGAGAGAAAAATGCGGCTTCTTCTTCTAAACTTAAACTGGAGGGTAAGGTTTGCAGGGGCCGGAGCCCCTGAAAATCAGAGTTTTCCTTTAAGCGTTTCTTATAACTGTTCTAATCATACATTTATTATTGTTTTAAATGGCTTCTGAATCCTTTTTATTTAAAAAGGCTTTATTAACTGTATTTATTCCTATTTAAAATAGCCTTCATGCTTTTTGTACAAAAAATGCACTTATGCACTTTACACAACACCTCTCCGGGTGTTTGGCATCATTCCAGAGACTGGGTGGATGGAAATGGAAAAAGAATGAAAAGAGAGAGCTAGTAGGACGTTTAGTAGGGATAGTAAAGAGCTAAGCTAGGTGGCCAACCTAGGGTAGAGGAAAGAAGAAAAGCAAAGAGAAAAGCGTTAACTGTTGCACAACAGAAGTTTTAGTAGCTAGGAAATAAGAAGATAGAAAAGTGGTCCATCAGTCACAGCTGAGGGTGTAGCCTAACTCTGCCACACACCTCCCTCATTAAGAAAAAACAGTTCTCAGCCGCGCGTCTGCGGCGCAGCGGTTGATTTCGCTACGGCCGCGACCCGGGTTCAGGAATCGATCTGGCCGCCGGAGGGCCGGCTGGGAGAAGAAGGATCGAGCGTCCCACGGACAGCTCTCCTCTCTGGGGAGGGCAGGGTAGCATTCGCATGCGAGCGGCGCCTTAGCGGAGGCTGGGGTGGCCGCACCCACGCCAACGCCAGCAGCGGCCAGGATGGGGCGACGAGGTCGTCATTGCACGCCCCATCCTGCTTAAGGGGGCTAAAATCCTCGAACCTCACCGTGCTTCATGACGCTCTGCCCCTGGTGCCCCGATTAGCCTTCCAGAGCCGATCCCCGACTAGTTACAGGCACCGTGGCACCGATAGGGGGTCGGTACCACGCCCCGCCTCCTGGGGAAAGCCAGGATAGCCGAGGGATACGGTCATGTCCGGAGGTGGGGCGACGGGTCCGTGGACCGAGCAGATAATTCCGACGGGGGTAGTAGGGGGCCAAAAGAGATAAATAAAAAAAAATAAATAAAAAAAACAGTTCTCAAAACTATACTGGTTTTTCAAACCCCCCCTCTCAATCATAAATATTCTACCAAAACACTAGAATGGGGGTTGGTTGAAACTTTCTCTCACCCACTATGAGAGCTTCACCCCAGGGTCCCTTAATCATAAACAAACCCGAGCTGCTATAGACCCATTAGCCTACTAGACTCCCTAGGAGAGGTATTCACTAAAATTTTAAATAATAGATTGATGATATGGGCAGTATCAAATAACATTATAGATGAAGCCCAGGCTGGATTCCGCAGAAACTGTTCCACAATAGATCAAGTTTATGTCTTGACTCACTTGATCCACAAATACAGGATTACTAAAAAAACCAAAAAAATATATTGCACCTTTATAGATCTTAAATCTGCTTTTGATAGGGTTAACAGACCTTTACTCTGGGTCAGACTTGGTGAACTGGGGCTTGACCCATCATCTATTGGAAATTATCAAACATCCACCAAGACAACTACACCAGTATCAGGTTCGGCAACTCAGGGGAATTAAGCACATGGTTCACAAACAATATAGGGGTCAAACAAGGCTGCACACTGGCCCCATTACTGTTTAATCTTTATTTTGGCGCTGTTTTAAAAGATCTGTATAATCCGGACTTCCATTTACCAAAAATAGGGACAAGAATGGTACATTATCTGGCTTATGCAGTTGACATTGTACTCCTATCACTTAGCCATCTGGGTATGTGCAGAAGCATAGAAAAATTCCAACTCGAATGTAAAAATGCTGATCTGTCGGTTAACCACCACAAAACTAAGGTTCTAGTGTTTGGGGGTAACAGGAGAGGTTACAACTATTATATCAGTTCCTCCAAGATTCAGGTGGTAAAAAACATCTACTACCTTGGGCTTATGGTAAGCTAAACTGATTCCTGGAACCTCCACCTAAAAAGTATTAAAAGTAAGTTGGAAGGATTTTTTCCAATCATATCAGCATTCTCATACAAATATGGGGGGCGTTTGGTAGATGGAATAATAAGGGTGGCAAGAGCCAAAATTAAAAGCCAGATATTATATGAGGCTGAATTATGGGGACATTAATTAAAAGGGCCCAAGGATTTCGGATTAAACAAATTTTAAAAAAAGATACTGGGCCTACCAAACAGTGCCCCTTCTGCCTTGGTTAGGACTGAGATTGGAGAGCCTCCCTTAGCGTGTGCTTGTGTGCAGAGACAAATAAATTACTGGATTAAGATATTCAGAATGCCTCCTGACAGATTCCCATGAATGTGTTTGGAAGAGGCCATCCTTTACCCTCATTTTAGCAATACTTTCCTGAGTATGGTGGTTTTGGAAGAACTCATTAAACCATATGGGCTTCTACATACAGTTACTGATTGTCTAAGGCTTCCCATTGAGTACATCAAAACAATAATAAATAATAAAATTAAAGACAATTTTGTCCAAAAAGACTTAAGAGTCCTGCCAACTATCTAAAGCATGTCCATGGTTATCAAATAGAACACAAGTTTGAAAGATGCCTACATATCTTACACTCTTCCCGGAGGAGGACCCTTTATACTAGGTTCCGCTTTGAGGTATTTGAGAGTAACAAAAAAACTGGTTTATATCAAGGGGAAAAGAACAAAGAATATAAGTGTAAGTGTGGCTTGGGAGAAGATAACCTAATACACTTAGAGATTTTATGCCCCCTCTATGAGAAACATAGGGCCATCTGGTTGGGCAATATACTCAAATCACAATCCTACCAGCCAATGCAATTACTGACATATTTATTTACAAATGCTGATCCCGTAATTCTGAGCTCCATGGTCTCTCTCCTTAAAATAATTGATCAGAGAAGGCTTCATTTGACTGGATAAATCTGAACTGACTATTAAAAGGGCAGATCAAAAAGAATAATCATAGATTAACCAGGCGCCTATCAATCTTGGGGCCACTACTGTAAAGGTTAGACTCTTTGCTGTGGATTCTACAAGTTTTAAATTATTTTATTATTCACATTACTATAAGAACATAATCGCTTTTATGAAATAAGCTGATAGCATTTTAATGTGTAATAAGTTTTTATGTCATTCTGTACGCAGAATACTTTAAATTTTTAACTGTTTTTCTTTTATTTATCTACTTATTTATTTGTAATGGCAATGTTGCCGACCAATAAACTTAAACTTGAAACTTTGAACAGTTCAATCAATCATAAACAAACAAAGGATGACAAAATGTCGTCATACAGACATCTTTTTTAAATATATACCCTGGGGCTGTCATACAGTTCAGCACAGTATCCATCTATGCCCTCAGAGGATTTCAGTCTGTAGTGACTGTCTAACCCCTAACTATTTCACTCTGATTACTACAGCTCAGACATTTCATATGTAATATCAGGCACCCATCACTTGGCACCATTACAGAACCCATCACTTAGCACTGTTTCAGAACCCATCACTTGGCATCATTTCAGCCCTGTGCACCCACTATCGTACCTTCATCAGTACATTAAAAAAGAGGAAGTAATACACAGCAGTTTTATGCTGACTTCTAGCTTCCTCCATCTAGCTATCAGGGCAGCCATACAGGCCTATACCACAACTTCCTCTGAGGCGAGTTGTACGCAGCTCTACCCCCATTCTTTTTTTTTTCCCTCTTGTTTATGCACCTTCTGCAGTGCACTGGCGGGGGCATCCAGCCGCCGGCCCCCACCAACCCGGAGGACAGCGGGCTCACTTGATACGTGGGGGTTCAGTACGGCCGTCCCAACCCATTGGAGGGTCCCCCTTACCTCTCTGCCACCGGGCTGGACCAGACCCCCCAACGCAACTCCTAATCAGGCCTCCAGGTCAGTGGGGGCATGGTCATCAAGCTGCACGGTCGCACCTAGCCTTTTTTCCTCCAACTGAACCCTGGAGCTGGCAGTGCGATGACACACAGCACTGATGCAGGCATCTTGCCGTACTCCTCCCCACTGCACCGCCACACCTGTGCTGCCCCTGATCATCACCAGGGGCCGCTCAAGCAAGACACATCCCCCAAGTCCTCCTCAGAGGGAGGAGAGCAGTCCTGGGGATGCTCGATCCACCCTCTCTCCTGCCAACCCCCAACGGGCCGAGTCCGTTCCCGAACCCGGGTCACCAGCATGGCATGAGGTGTGGCTTCTAGCGCCTCTCAACCCTCAGCGCCACCAGGCTGGCCAGCTCTACCCCCATTCTAACACATTGTTTCCACTTAGGGGCCCAATCATAGTTCCCACCCCATACCTAGATCCTCCATGACCCTAGGTTCCTCATTTTATATCATACAGTACAGACATTTCTTTTATGTTGTACATTTCATTTATCCATTTCCCTTTCATATATTTTCTGGTAGACAAGGAACCTTCTCATGCTAAACATCAACCAGCCAGTTCCTAACTCCAAATCCTTTGGGGTTTCCTTTCAACTCTTATTTGTAACATACATGGGGTTTCCTTTCAACCCTTATTTGTAACATACCTGGGGTTTCCTTTCAACCTTTACACCGTTCTCGTACTCTCAACTGGCAGTACTCAGCACCAGCCTTAAAAGCTATATTCCTTTTAAATATTACATGTTCATACATTTCATCCCACATCACAGGGGGTTCAAAACATGCAAAAGTCCTTTCACCCACCATGGTGTCTTCCCTGTTGCTTGTAGACTTCACCCCAGTATGTATATGTCCTGAAACAGTCTTACCTGAGGCCTTCATCTCATCATCCTCCAAGTAGCCGCAGCCCAGAAAAATGGGCAACAACGGGATCTCAAAAGTGTCTGGCAACAAAGGTTCCATTGGGGGGGTCCTCCTCCTCTAGAACCCATAGATCATGGTCCTCTGCCTCCACCACGAAATCCTCCAGTTGGGAATCCTCCATCAGCACCTGGCAGCAGTTCTCCACCTCTCTCCATCGCTGGTCTGCTTCCGCATTCCATCGAACTCCAATCCAGGCAATAGCTCCTCTCCAGTTCTCCTCAGCTGGGCTCTGGTATGCACACCGGTAAGCCCCTCCTCCTCGAGAACCTTGTCCTCCATGGGATCCTGTAAGTATGCCATCCTGCTCTTTGCCCCCTTATGTCTGACTACCAGGGCTGGTATCTGAGTACTGGTCTCACCCTTGTTTCTCTGGACAACCAGTACTGTCCCACTGCCGATACCAAGTTTCTCACAGCATGTCAGAATAAACTTTAGACAAAGCAAATTTTCAGGTTTAAAAACCACCGTGGTATGATATTTATTTTTTGAAAAGTTAGAAAAATAATAAATGGAAAAAAAAACTTGCAAAGAAAATCACTACTTAACAGCAGTAGTTTCTCATATAATACAGTCCTGGATCTTAGAGCTCATAAGACCCTTCTCATCTGCATTCAACAGCTTGTCTGCACAAATAGAAGAACCTCTCCTCCTCTCTCAGGGCTGAGCCCCACAGGACTGAACTGAAGTGAACTCAGTGAAGAGGCTTTATATCTTTTGTTGGGGTCAACTGACTGAGCACTTTCTACTTACATGTCTGGACATGTTGTTTCAAAACCAGGAGGGGGGGGTGTTTCAGGGGACTTCCCGCTTCAGTGAAAGGTACAGTGTTTATCTCCACAGATATTGAGTCTCTACATCTCTGATCCACAGTGACTAAGTACTTTTATACATAGAACCTTATTACAGTAACAGGTTTATAGTGTGAATTTATGAAAATACCTTAAGGCTTTCTTAAAACTGTACTAATCATGAAATTAGTATTGTTTTAAATGGCTTCAGAATCCTTTTTATTTAAAAAGACTTTATTAACTGTATTTATTCCTATTTTTAAAAAGCCTTCACGCTTTTTGTACACAAAATTCACTTACACACTTTACACAACACCTCTCCGGGTGTCTGGCATCATTACAGGGACTTGACGGATGGAAATCGAAAAAGAATGAAAAGAGAGAACTAGTAGGAAGTTTAGTAGGGATAGTAAAGAGCTACGCTAGGTGGCCAACCTAGGGTAGGGGGAAAAAGAAGAAAATTAAACAGAAAAACGTTAACTGTTGCGCAACAGAAGTTTTGGTAGCTAGGTAATAAGGAGATAGAAAAGTGGTTTATTAGTCACAGCTGAGGGTGTAGCCTAACTCTGCCACACTCTCCATTTGCATGCCCATTAATGGTTCCTGAAGCTGAGCTATCAATACTTTATAAAAATTTATTGGCAGGCCATCTGGCCCAACTACCTTCCCCACTTTTAATCTTTTAATAGCTGCTTCCACCTCGCTCCATGTTAACCGAAGCATCAGTTTACTGGACACGTCTTTCGGTACCTTGGGCAGCGGCAGCTGGCTAAAGAAGACATTCGGTTGGTCCTCACTGGGATTACACTCAGACGTGTATAGTTGCTCATAGTGCTCTCTAAAATTTTTGCTTATCACTCCAGGATCTGTGGTTTCCCCCAGGGTGGCAATTTCTGCTGTATGTGTTTGATCCTGCCCTGGAATTTAACTGCCAGGCACGTACACCCCAAAATATTGACCTGCACTAGCCACTAAAATTTGCCTCTCCAACTGTTAGGTGGTAAAGGTGTTATATTCTATTTTAACCCACTGTGTAACAGAATACAACTGGGGCATGGGGTTGGCCATATGGGCCTGTCTATAAGCTTTAGTTTTTTTTTCTAGTTGGTGCAACTTTTCTCTGAAGAGTTTAAGTTTGTAGTGCGACTATGAAATTACTGCCCCCCTGAGGAAGGCCTTTCGCACCTCCCACCTCATGGAATGCAATGTATTCCCTGGTTTGCAGTGCAACAGAAAATCCTCTATGGCCTTTTCAACATGGAATATGAATTCCTCAGATTTCAATAGGGTAGGGTTCAGTTTCTAATTCTTTAAGCCTTGCTCTTCCTCCCCAGGGCCTCCCAGCTCCAGCATAATACGAGCATGATCTGATACCTAGATCAAGTTCTGCTCCAACACACTCAAGCCCAACAGAAGGCTGAAGTCAACAGCAATGTGCTAGTGCAAAAAATGCATATCCCCCCTGCTGGGTCATGGGCACCAGCAGTCAATCAGTTTGTGGTCTCATAAATTCTTGAAGAGCTCTAGAGCTTCTGGTATGGGTCAAGGGAGTTCTCGCCAATCGTGTAAGACACCATTAAGCACACTGTTGGTGCCCCTGCCACCAGGATCCAGGAGAAGCCCTCCATGGACATTTCAACAGACAATTTTTGGCACAACTCAACAGTATCACAGTTTTGACCATATACAGATTCCAAAGTGTAAAGATGCCTCAACCTATTATTTGCAGCAGGGTGTGCCTAACACCCAGATCAACTGCCCTGAGACAGGTCACTGTAAAATGGGGTCTTAACCATGTGGCAGTACCTTTAGCTTTGGAGTTAAATTTTGCATCACAACACTACCCTTTCTAATTTCTTTTTAAGGGTTCCAGTTCTGTGTCCGTCATTTGCATCCCTTGTAACAGTTGGGATTCTTTTTGGTTTTGTTTTGTTTTACCACCGTCTTAAGGCTGTTAACATATAGCAATAATCCCTTGCCCAACAAAGTTTTACTTCTATTGTGTAAATATGGCAATTCTGGCTTCAGTGCTATACCCATATCCAAAGTTGTGCAATCCCAACTCAATACCTGTACCACTCCCAAGGAGCTAGTCCCCAACTTGGCTCCATCTCTCCCTTCTCTCAACCCTTCTTCCTCCTCCTCTGATAAAAGATCCCATTCCTCCTCCCTCTCTCATTGCCCAACCCCCAACATACCACCCCCCCAATTCAATCCCTAGCTCCCTTACAAAGTAGGTGGATGATAATTCCTGCTTTCAGACACCTATAATCAATTTGAGAAGTAAATACATTAAACAATATTTGGTCAGACACATACATTAAAACACAGATTTTAACATAGCAAGACATGTTAAACACTTCCCTTCCCAGACCCTCAGACTGGCAGCAGTATTCATATCGGTAAGTCACTATTTGGGTGCACCTCCATTGCATATGCACCTCATTACATAGCACCAGCCCACAAGATGAGCCAAATGGCCATGAGGGGAACAGTGACCCCCACCCCCTATCTGGGTAAGAATGTTCCAAAGAAAATAGTTCAGATAAACAGCAAAGTCAAAAAACCTGGCGAGAAGGACACAAGCGAGCAAATTAACTAACTTTGTATAGACCTCTGGTCTGCGACAGGCAGTACTCCAAGGTGTCTCAGCTGATAAAACATGAGTGCACCCCACCCATGAGCAGACTAGCAAATCCACGTTTACTATCCCCGCCATACAATCAGTGTGGGATCCACAGCCACAGCCCATCAACCTGCAATTTCAGAAGGCTGAGTAGTTGAACCAATAACACCCACACTGGTGCCCTGGGTGGGCATGTGCTCCTCATTTAGTGGAACAGATATAAAATAACACTCCTCAGTCGCCAGAACATGGTGCTCCTATGGACTGTATCACCACCCATCACAGTGTTATACCCTTACTCTGCATATACTCAGCTATGGAGGGCACCAGCAGCATTACTGCCCCTCCTCCCCCCTCCTCGCCAGACCCCTGCAGTACAGGAACTGAGTGCAGGAAAGAGTAAATAAGGTCACAGCCATCTTACTGCCATTGCTATAATCCCTATATGGAGTCCATCCGAGAGAATGGGGTAGGGGGCAGCTCAACTATAATCCCCCCTAGTTAACAACCAAACATGTATGTCAATGCCAAACAGTCTACAGAATGCTGGTCCTCAACGCTATTTGTCACTGTTCCAGAGCAAGCACTACCAGTCTCCCATTTGTTCCATGACTTCTACAAGTTGACTGAGCAGAGAAATTTAAGACAGAAGGATAAAAGTTATCATTGGTGGGCAAGCCCCACATAGTGGTGCATGTCTGGCGAGCCCAGATCATTCGTACTCTCCCTCCCATCCTGACCCACACTACGTTGGTCAGCAAAAGAACCAGCCCAGCACATTCTACTCCCCCCAGCAGCCGCCTGACGTCAGCCTTGTACCGTACCTGTGGGAAACTGGGCCTGTGAGAAAAAGCATGACTCGTCACTGAAATCAATTCAGGCTGGCCAGTTCCTCACACAGAGTTCCATAGTAACGTATTTCCATTGTTAAATGTAGTATGTGCCTTAAGCTGAGGTTATTTAGGGCATGCATTCAAACATCATAAACTAATAATCTCACATACATCAAGTGGGAGCTGCACAGTTATATCAAATTGCCTCAACCAGGGGGAAGGAAGGAAGATCAGAGGACCACACCCCAGCCAGACAATACAGTATCTGAAAATTAGAAGTAACTGCATCCCCTCCTTTCACAGGAGCAGTGGAGTGCCAGTTCAATCATCTTGCCAACACTTCACCTTCACAATTCACAAACTCTTTAGCCTCTGCCATATTCAGAAAGGCATGTGGGGAGAAGCTCGGCCTCAGGATCTGCAGCTTGGAGAGACAAAATGCAGAAACTGCTAACCCCTTCGGTATAGTCTGGATCGGAGGTCAGCAAATTTTTGTCTTTCTTTTTGTTATTCCTGCTATAGTTAGGGAAATTGAGATCCAGCTCTCCCTGACTGTGACAGGGCCTTAGGCCAGGCTGCCAGTATTACCATTTTGTTGCCTTGGAAATGTGGAAATTTAACAAAAAGTGTCAGTTCCATCTCCTTCCTTCGGCCTCCCTCTTGGCATGCAGTGGACTCATTCAATCTTGTACTGCCCTCTTCACCCAAATCAAGCACCTCTGTCTGACATTGTGACACATAAGGTACAGGATCCCTGCCTTCCATCTTCTCTGGCAGGCCGACAATCCAAGTGCTGAATCATCACTATCTATTTTCTTGGTCTTCCACTCCTTCAAGCATGGCAGCAATAGTCTGTTTTAGCTGGGCATACTCCCATCCCTGCTCCCTTAGTTAGCCCTCTGCGGGTACTCACTCTCTTCTCCAACTCAGTCTGGTAGGGTGTGCAGATGTCATCTTTATCAGCCCTTCAAATATTCCTTGCAAGCGTGTCATCTGTGCTGACCTGCTAGTGAAGCCAGCTCTCATCTCATTTCCCAGATGTGTGGTAAGAGCTGTAAGGTGTGAGTCTTTGTCAAAGGGAGTTGCTGCAGAGGTCTCAGATACCACAGCCATGTTGTGGATCTAATTCTAGCCCCAGAGGATAGGCCTACCACTCCTTACATTGCTGCTGAGCTGAAGCTAAGTTGTGTCTGCTCTTTTGTGCTCCTGCTGTGGTCACAGCATGTAACTATTACTATCTGATGAAAAAAAATTGCATAAGGGGATGCCTCCAATTTATTATAGGCTGTGAGTGCCTAGGGAAGAGTCAAGCTAGCAGGCATCCGCAATCCTCATAAGCCAGCCCACACACTCCTTTCTGCTATTTAGGCTTGTTGCATGGTGTTCTAATTTAACACTGTTGAGCAGGAGGGGCATACAGACTCAATACTCTGTGAATCGGCTGACTGGTATGTAAATTACTGCAAAATGGAATAGCAAATAACAAAAATGACTCTCAGACTTTCCCTTATGAGCAGCCAAGAGTCTGGTCAGTCACAAACCACCAAAATGATAGCTTATGATCCATAAAAATCTTTAGGATGAGAATCTGGAAACAAAATTACTGCCACTGAAAAAAATATCTGCTACTACATACAGACAAATGTATACAAAAAGATACAGACCAGGCAGTGTGACCCTAGAGATAGTTTATTTCTTCAACAACATTGTAATTAGCCATGCTTTACAGTACTCCAGAAGAGGAAAGACAAATGGCCCAATAAATCAAATTTCTTTTGGGGCATCATTGCTCTTGCAAATCAGCTGAATTGTGAACTATTGCCATGCGTTCACTTAACAAACTGCCCTGATGCACAAACAGCAGGCCCTGGGTCAGCTTGTAACTCCAGCTCCAGCAGCTTTTAGTGTGTGGAGACCTGTCTCCACACACTAAACATACATAGACTGTGCATCTACATCAGGCATCTGGGGTACAAGGAACCTGGTAGGGCAAATGTGTAAAAGTGGATGAGGAAGACATCTGGGGACAGATGCTTTTTAAAAAACAAGCTGAACTGTAGAGGGATTGGCTGATTTTTCTGCACAGCACGGCCCATAAACTTAGCAGATCAGGAGTACACACAGAAGATGTTACCCAAATCTGGACCATGAAGACTGTCAGAATTCTTTTTACCAGATTCGGAAGACATATCGGTATCTATCCTGCTCTAGTGTGATACAGGGAAGCAAGTGCCTGCTCAAGGTAAGCTGGTGGGAGCAGTATCAGCTGTGTGTGTGCATGCCATGCCTCTTAAAAAAACGCAGAAGACCTCATTAGCCTGACAGTGCAGGCAATACTGATCTGTTCTGCATCTGCTAGAGGAGATGTATGCAGGATAGTTAAACCTGCAGGATTCAAGTTCACCTTAATGCGCAACCACTTGACTAGCATTCTGACTGAGATGTGAGCTCCATCCTGCTCTCCGATAGAGGAGCAGTTATTTCAGCCACACATACTCAGTCAGTCTGCTTCAGCATTATCACCTCAGTCTCAGTTTAATACAGGTACTGGCCTTTCTTGCTTGTGACTGAGTTTCACCTATGATTCTGGCTTTTGATATGTGTTCATATTTTCAGTACCGTTTCATTAATTTCTCTCTCCATCAGTATCAGTCGTCCCTTTCAGCAGTCATCATTTAATCAGTCAACTCTTTATTTAGTATCAATCGTTCCTCTCAGCAGTCATTATTCAGTCAGACGACTCAGGCCTCAGTAATGCTTTTTAGCAGTCATTATTCAGTTAGTCAGTCACTTCCTGCTTCTATGCCATCAGGCATTATGAACACATTCATTCTGTCCATCATATTTCCAAGAATTCTTGCCCTCTGGGATTGCCTTGTGGGTATACATGATCATTTGTTCCCCTTGAAGTCTGCATCTCAAGGATGAATTCCTCTTCTTGGGAAGGGGTCCTTCTCTGTAGGCTGGATGTTTCCAGCAGTGTCCCCTGGCAACCTAACCAGGTGGTAAGGTCCAATGCTCTGAGGGAAACGCTGGCTGTGCAGATCTTCTGTTGGCGACTCTTCATTGTGTAGCAGTTATTACTTCAGCTGCTGGGGGGGGGGGTGGAGCTGTAAGCCCATGGGAGTTTCTTCAGCCATGTAGACCATGTAAGCAGCACTTCTGACAGAGCTTCTCCCTGCGTCTACCAAAGCCCACCTAGTCTCACTCAGTATCCCTCTCCTTTAGTTTCCAGTCCAGGTTAGGCCTCTTCATGGTTCTGAGACCGGATGCTAGCCTTTCAGCAGTCACTACTTTCTTTATTCTATGCTTTTAATGATGGGCCTCCTTTATAAATGCACTTCCTTTAGCTGTTGAGATCGACTTGCGGCCCTCCACAGCATTATCCCACTAGACGGACAGAATAAGAATTAGCCCTCCAAAACTTCTGAACCGAATTCCAAATAAACAAAAGCTAAGTCGTCATAATAATAATTAGCCATGCCAAGAGGGATGGCAGCCAAGGCCATGGATTCCTGGGATTTCCCCAGAGCGTGTTTTTTCCTCTCCCAAGTGCCAAAGACCATGGTGTTATAGGTACTTAACAATATTCTTCACCTTATTAATAGGATTTCCACTGTGAGTTGGGGTTGGATGGTTGCTTGCTTCTTTATCATCCTACAATCCTGTCATTCCTTCTCTCCTTTGAAAGTCATGCCTCAGTCTGCCATCAGTCATCTATCAGCTTAGCTGTCTACATCACTACATCAGTCATTTATCAGCTTAGCTGTCTACGTCACTACATCAGTCATCTATCAGCTTAGCTGTCTACGTCACTACATCAGTCAGTCTATGTTTGCAGCATCTGCTATGCAGTTATTTTAGGCTCCTTCCCGAAGGTACACCTTTAACCTAAAGGAATTATGTTCCTTCAGCAATTCTAGGGGTGGAACGTCTTCAAAAGGGTTCTGTTGTCATGGTACCCCAACAGGTTGGCAGTCCAATGTAGGCCAGGGAGTGCAAATGGCCAAAGCATCCATGTATAATAGTCAAACAACTCAGTTATACAACTAGCCTCTTGGCTATCAACAATGCTGCACTAGCAGAATGCTTCAATTTGGTTGGACACAGCCCACTGAACTGAAAGGCTATGCCTGCAGTTCAGTGTGTGGAAGCAACCAGCCACACCCCCTTCCTGGGCAATTCAAATCAGCTTCCTCCAACCTCATCTGGAAGCTCTGTTCCTTTGCGCCATCCACCCTCCCTCCCTTCCTCCTCATTCTCCTTCAGAGGCTCGCTTCTCTCCTTAGGAGTCCTTTCCTAAGGTACCTTTAGCCTAAAGGAATTATGTTCCCATGACACCTCTAGGGGTGGAACCCTCCTCAGGAGGGTTACTTTGCCTTCACTGTACCCCAACAGTGTGGTAGTCCCACTGGGGACAAAGAGTGCAACTGGCCAAAGCAGCCACATGTAAAAAAGTAAAAAAACTTAGTCATACAACTAGCCTCCTGACTATCGACAATGTTGCACAAGCATAACTCCTCACTTTGGCTGGGCACAGCCCATTGAATCAATGTTGTGAATCATTACGTATCGGATCTGCTGCTGCATAAGTACCCCATGGCCCTCTTGAAATATACTGGAAAAGGATGGGGGGCACAAACTGTAAATAAAAGGGGGAAAAAATGGTGTCCCATCTAAACGAGGCTGTTCTGGTGTGCAAAGTTCTGCATAAATCAGTAAATAAAATAAATAATGAATAATCACAAGTTTCTGACATCCGTGTGTTTTTAGTGACATCTATAGTTGGTGACAGCAGTCACTAGCATCTGTTGTCATAAATAAAATAAATAATGAATAATCACAGGCTTACGACATCCATGTGATGTGTGTAGTTGGTGAAAGCAGTCACTGGTATCTGGCATCAATCTTTTAATTTAATGATAAATGTTGTGTGTGTAGCTGATAACTGACATAGGCCTCTGTAAACCATCTGTTAATTATATGATGATATGCATGTATCCTGTAGATAAAAGCAACAGACACATGCCTCTGTCATCAATCTGTCAATTTAGTAATATACTTGCCATCAATCTGTCAATTTAATAACAGACTTGCCATCAATCTGTCAATTTAGTGAACTGACTTGCAATGCTAACAAAACCAGTTACAGGCCTCTGTCCACAATCTCTTTAATTTTGTGATGATGGGGGTACTGTAGCTGATAACAGCAGTCACTGTCATCTTCCCTCAGTCTATTAATGTTGTGATCTCTTATTAATCTATTCATCAGTGATGGATGTGTGTAGATAAGGGAAGCAGATACGAGCCTGTCTTCAAACAGTAAATTTAGTGATGTAGTGTGCAACTGATGGCTGGGACTACATGGTCATCTTCACAAATCTGTTATTAAGGAGTGGTCAACATGGCTCAGTTGACAGCACATCTGGCCCTGGACCAGACGGTCATGGGTTCTAGTCCCACACCAGGTCTTGGAAGCATACCATAAATGCTAGCACCTGAGTTCAGTACTGGGGGATGCTTAACTATTGGGGTGTGCCACACTTCACATGAAGAACTCAAGGCACTTTTCATAAGTGTAGGGGATTCTACCCCCCCCCCCCCGGTGTCCTTTAATAACTTACGTTTTACTGCAAATTTTCATATTTTAAACATCACATTAAATGGTGTAAAAAAAGAAACTAAAAAATCTCAGTTTAGTAAAAGAAAAAAACACACTTATAATAATGTAAGGAGGGTCTAGAACATAACGTGAGGGAGAAGAATCAAAAATATTAACTTGAACTGTTTCTAGAAAGTTAAAGCTGCTAATTATTTTAGTTACACAGATATATAGCTTTATCATTCATAATTTTTTCAGTGCCAGGAATTACCCTAAATTTGCTTAACAATGTAAACATAGTAGTGCAGATCTTGTTCAAATTAATTATGTTTAAATTTTATACCTCCCCTCCTCTTACTACCAGAACGCAAACCAGTGCCTAACTAATTTTTAATCTAAATCCAAATGCATCTCTTAAAAATTAACTTAATTAATTTCTCTAATTTGATCTATACTTCTCGGCCCAGATATTCAAACTGTGCCAGGCTGTGGCGCAAGCCTGGGCACAGCTCAACTTGGCTGCGCAGGGGCGTGGACTGGGCGATATTCAATGGAGCTGCACCATGGCTCAGCATCATTGAATATCACACCCTGGCCACCCGCGGTGCGCATAAGCGCAGTGGCACTGCGCCAGTGGCAGAGCCGGAACTAGGGATGCGCTAAGCGCAAGTTCCATTGCGCTAGGCACAACTCCTACGATATTCAAAAGTTTACATGCAAATGAGGCCATAATGTATGCAAGGCACAAATGGGGCTTCATGTATGGTCTCCCATTTGCATGCAGGTGCGCCGATCCCGATGACTTGCACCTGGCGCCTGCCAGGCAGCAGCTGTCGGGGACCGCGCCCCTCAACGCAGTAATGTGTTCATAGCGATCGCTCTGCAAAGAGGAATTTACTCGGTCCAGTGATTGTTGTCGTCGCGGGCTTGCGTTCCGAACCGGCATCCCTGGTGGTCCAGTGGCCCCCATTCGCCTACCGATCTCACTCACCCCGCTTCCCCGTCAGCAGCACCACCTGTTGTCGCCCACCACTTCTGCTGACTGACACCGCCGGTAAGTCTTGGACGCCCATTGGTCCACAGCGTGAGCCAATGGGTGTGTGAGTCCTGAGTGTATTATTGACATTCCAGATATGTGAATGGATCCATTCACATATCGTGAATGTGTAGAGCCGTATGGCTGTACGCCCATTGGCTCACGCTGTGGACCAATGGGCTTACAGCCTTGGATGGTGTCAGGCCAGCGGGCAGCACGGGTGGGTGGTTGCTGCCCGCCACTGACCGGGGGAGAAGGTGGGGGATCAGTAGGCGTAGGAGGGGGCCCATTGGACCACCAGGATAGGATTTCATTTTTTATTTACTTAAGCCCGCGATCGGGCAGAGAGCGGTCCACTGGACCACCAGGGATATAGGATTTCGTTCTTTATTTACTTGAGCCCGCAATCAGGCAGACAGTGGTCCACTGGACCACCAGGACCACAAGGGATATAGGATTTCGTTGTTTATTTACTTAAACCCGCGACTGGGCAGACAGCGGTCCACTGGACCACCAGGGATATAGGATTTCGTTTTTATTTACTTGAGCCCGCGATTGGGCAGACAGCGGTGCACTGGACCACCAGAGATATAGGAATCATTTTATTTTTAACTGATGCCCGCGATCGGGCATGGGGGGGGCGCCACCACGGAGGTGCAGCTGGAGCTTGGGTGGCCACCAACAGGTGGCAGCTGCCGTGTTGCACCCTGCAATACGGCAGCTCACCTGTGGGAGGCCAGCCCTTGCTCCCTTTTTTTTTTCTCAACTTTGTGCAGCACAAGTAGGAGTTGCGCATGCATGGCTCAGCACATCCCGGGCTGAATATCGAGCTGTGCAGAGTATGCATGAGCACGCCCCCACTACCTGCGCCTGCATACATTACTGATGCGCTCCGGCGCATCGGGATTTGTGCCAGGTGCAATTCCCGTTTGAATATCGCGGCCGGGTGCATCAGTGGGTTGTGCATGGCGCAACACTGTTGCGCCATGCGCAACCCTTTTGAATATCTGGCCCCTCAGATCCACAAAATTGAATAAAATAAACAGAGATATTTTTAATTCAAATCTGTCATCATATTACTCAATTCTTCAGAGGGTGTGGGTGAGTCGGTTTCACCTTTCTCTTGTTTGTACTGTGCGCTGATAAAATCAGATAGCTGGTCAACATCAAAAAACAAATGCTGGGGGGGGGGGCTGTTGAGCCTGAGCAAGATGGCAGCTCTCAGATAGTGCTCGCCACAACATTCTCATCTGGGAGCTAGAAGAAGTGGCTTTTTGGTCAGCCTGGTCGACATCGCGTGGTTCCTTTTAAATTGGAAACTCAAGACCAACCAAATGGGAAATCTGCGAAAAGATCTGAGCCAGCATGAAAGAGCAAAGGCTAAAAATGCTCCGACTCCCTCTGCCACACGGCCCACACCTCAGCAGATGGTCTTGGCCATAGCCACCGAGACTGAAGGAGAGGAAACGTTAACATCCCTTGGCCTTAAAACAAACAGGGTTATATCCTCAGTCTCGAGTTTGTCGGAGCTGGTCCCCTGCAATGGGGCCAAAGGGTCAGGGATCCCCTCCAGCACACTGGTGAATAGAAAGGGACTACTGGGCCTGAGTGTGCTGGACATCATTCTGCAAGTCTAGTATTTTCACAGTCCCTCCCTCAAAGGAGGTTAGCAGTTACTGCTTCAGTGCTCATGTTTATATGCAGTTAAGTGCCGGTAAGGGGAACCAGTGATTGTACTCCACCCCCCGGGCAGCTTCTGACTGCACTTTCATGTTTGGTCACCCAGGTGGCAGCACTGTGGAGAGATGGGCAGCCACCCTCCCCAGAGAAGGAAAGCATCCTTTGGAACACTTGATCTGTCTCTCGCTCTCCGATGACCCAGGTTTGTTATTGAACCTGAGTCACCAGCATCACAAGCAGCAATGCTGCTGCACAGCAGCGAGACAGTGTATAGAAACCTTAATTTTATCTTAGTTAAAAAGATCTTTATAGTTATTTCATATACTGTCAGTATTTCTCTATCCTTCATTCTTTCTTACAAAATGCGTAAGAGAAACCAAGACCTGTGTTTGGTCAGACATGACTACGTGATCTTGCACTGTTCCCGGACAATGACCCTGGTCAGAAATACTTTATGTTCTGAGCCTCATTACTGAGATAAAAAAAAAACAATAGTGCAACCACCATTTTATACTGGCAGTAAGACACTGCAGGGTGTGTGTTATTCTGGGATAACAACACTTCTCAGGTGCATAAGGCACTCGGCACTGCCTTGAACCTCATCTCCCAAGGTGTGCCATTATACCACATTATACAATGGGGTATGAAGATCCAGCAACCTCATTGGTCAAAACACATCACATGACCATGATAAATCCTCCAGTATACCCACTGTAAAAGGTTTTTGTCACTATAAAAACAAAAAATCAAGTTGAACATTGTATAATAGCAACATACCATGACATAGAGTGAGTATATGGGTGGATTTACCACTTCTGGTGTGGTTAAGTCACTCGGCTGCGCCTCGTGACTGAACCACACCAGGCATGGTAAATCCACCAATATACCCACTCCCTGTCATGGTATATTGCTTAAATAATCTACATGCTGTCATACTTTACTTAATTATTGACAAGGACAACAGCATGAAAACAAGACTGCTGTCCCTTTGACTTCACCGCTCCTGCTATTTGTCTACACCAAAGATCATGACCCTCTGTGACATCACAACAGCTTCCACAGAGACATACTGGGATGTCAGAAGCAAAGCATGATGAATTAACAACAAAAAATGAAGGGAGGACAGATACAGAAAATCTATCAAACGTAAACTGAATGGTTACCTTATTATTACTACAGTTTCAAGGTTCCGCCTAGGAAGTCAATAACTAACGTCTACTTTCACATTAGTTGGTCAATACTGGCCTCAGCTTTGGCTGCCTATCCAAGGGTAGCCTTGCCCCAGTTTGACTATTCTTGCAGAAATTTAAAACTAAATGAAAGAGGAATAAACACTAAAACAGTAACGGTTATCTATAGCACATGAGAATAATCTTTGTCACCTTCTTTCATGTTTTAAAGCTTGTTCACATGGTGTATCTGTGAATCGTAATTTCTGCGTTCTGTATGGTTAACCTGAAATGTACCGTACTGACTAGTTCCGGTGTTTTTTACGAAGTTATGAAAACAACCACTGACCTTGTTTGCCACAGTGTCCTAGATTTGTCAGTACAAAGACATATTATATAAGATCTTTCGACACTATCTGATTGTACTTTACCATGGCAAGCATGCTGATACCATAAAACATGCCTTATATGAAATCTTGTAAACTCTAAGCAATATCCACATATAAAGCCTATGTACAGACATGCACAAACGCACACACAGTTCTCCTAAAATACCCCCTATCTGACAAAGCCCTGCCACTATATACTATTATAGCTGATTAAAACTAAATCTGCACAAATCGCCCAATGGTCCAGCACGCCACATACAGGGCACCTCATGGCTAAGACAGCTGCCGCATGGCTGTGTACCTTGGTTGTAGAAGGTTAACAGCAGGTTCCAACGCTACGATGACACCTGCAGAAAGGGCCAGGGAGCTTGCCGCCCCCACACAGGAGGCTACAGGCACTTGTAGGCCAACAGTTGTCTACTGCCCATGCCACAGGGTGGTGGGAGGACATAATGGAGAAAACTGGGGTAGCAAAATAATGCATCAGAGACATCTGAATGATGATGACTGGCACTTTTGGGCACTGTTATGTGTGGATCCCCTCTGGCTTTGATAATGGAGGGAGTGGCAGATGGGACTGGAAGAATGTCACAGGAAGACCTGAAGAAAGGTTCAGGGTGGTGACATGGGGGCCAAGTTGTTAAGACCCTATAAAGCAATACTTATGCATGATTCAAGAATCTCTCTCCCGGGTCCTAATAAAAAGTAATGTGCAAGTGAGTATGCAAATCACATGTAAATTATTACAAGACAAGGCACTGAGATAGCTTAGAGACCAGGCACTACAGTCTGCACATCTGTCGATCCTGCACTGAGTGTTCAAATGTGGCATCAGCAACTGAGCCAGATTCAAAGTCACAGAACAATACTGAGCTTTTAGGTAATTTCTTGAACGGTGCCAGATTCTTTCAGGGAGGGGTAGTAAGAGGTTAAGTGGGGAACTTTTCAGTCAACCCATCTAAGATCTGTTCATGTTTGCAGCTTGATAAATGTGAAATCAGCAGTGTTGGGCAAGTTTCTTTTTCTATTACTTTCTATTACTTTTGGAAACTTGTTCCAGGAAGCTCTGTGCAGTCACTAGCAAGGGTGGAGAAGTACTAGAACATGTAATACACCTTACAGTTACAGTTACTTCTTTCTTTTTATACAAAAACAATACAAAAGTAATAAGTAACTATAACAGATTACATTTGTTTGAAAGTAATAGGTTAGTTACTAGTCACTTTCAAATAAATGTAATCAGTTACAGTTACATATTACTTTTGTATAAAAAGAAAGAAGTAACTGTAACTGTAAGGTGTATTACATTTTCTAGTACTTCTCCATCCTTGCTAGTGACTGCACAGAGCACTCTGGAACAAGTTTCCAAAAGTAATAGAAAGTAATAGAAAAAGTAACTTGCCCAACACTGGAAATCAGTGCATTCATTAATACTTTCTTGTTTCTGTTTTCTATTAGTGAGTCCTAAGGGTAATACATTACAGCCAGTGCTCCAGATAAGGGAGTACAGGCCTAATTTAATCACCAATTTTTAAGAAATACTGTTTAAAATTTTTTGAGGACTACCGAAACTCATCCCATCTCTTGGAAATGCTTCATAAATACTTCAAAAATATATATTTTTCCAAGTTGAAAGCACTTTTACTCATCAAAATTATATTTTACTCACTTAATGTAAAAAATGGTGACTACACTACTCTTGGATGCCAAGATTACCTGGAGCACTGATTATAGCCATTAACTGGCTTGTGTCACCAAAGGGTTATAGGTTCCACAAAAGCCATACTGCACCACTTAGGTACTCTATCAGGCAGGTCAATAATGGAGCCAAGTGTTTCTACAAAAAAAATATGTGGACTTAAAATTCAAAATGCTGGTTATCTGTGAACATGTCTGCAGACATCAGCTCCCATCTCCATCAGCACCACAAAGCTTTACTGCACTTGTTCTTTCTCACTGTCACTCACACACGGGCACTATAACTGTTACATCCCTTCTGAAAGCACTGGACATCCATCCTGCTGCTACCCTGTGAGCATCCTGACTTACCGTATAAACCTGTAAACGTCAGCATTTCCTCTGCTGCACAACAGGACACAATTCAACATGCAAACTACTGCATGAAAGGAAGCCCACAGTTAACCGAGCAGGAAATCTATGCATGGCAGAGATAAACTGATACAAATCTCTCACTGAAGCTGCACAATGCAAGCCAGATCATGTGTGCGGATCGAGATAAGGCTCGTATTTTCCTCCACAGGAGTACTTTCAGAAGGAAGGCCATTATGAGCAAAGATCACTTGGCATGCTGGCCTACAGCTTTCCTCGGAGCCATGGCAGCAATGTACAACAAAGCCTTGCCAGGACTCTCCTACGTCTGTAAATGAGTCATGGGGGGGGGGGCACCTGAATTCCTCGTGCCACCTACTGCACAGGGGAGCTGTGAGGCACTGAAGCTGCAGGTGACACAGGGGCTGAGCCAGAATGTTTTTTTTTAATGGGGAGCATACCTGGCAAAGGGGTATAGCATTTTTCCCCACAAAAAATACTGGCATTAGGTTAAAACAGCTATTGCTTGCTGGCCTTAGTAACAGGTGCTACTTTGCAATGTAGCTAGGTAGGCAGTAGTACTTTGTACATAGATCTGAGTCATTTTCCAATATACATCTATAGAAAAGCTCTATTTTGCCTCAGCATGGGCAAGGATTTGCTTATGCCTGTAAAAGTGCCACGATAGGTCACCACAATTTCTGGTGCTGCCTGCTGCACAGGGCAGTTGTGGAGCATTGAAGCTGCAGGTGATAGATAAGCAATAAGACACAACAGGGTGCGGGTTACTCTTTCTGAACTGCATGCCCAGGTACATTGCAAGGCACAGTGTGCTTATGCTGAGTACCTTCAACCACCTGGAAGTACGGTTCAGGAACAGTAGCCCACATCTTAGAGTGTCTTACTGCTCTTATAAAAGGGTCTACAGTAGAAGATACATAAATACAGTAAATACGCTCAGCAGTGCAGTTACCCTTCCTGAACCACATTACTTTGGAATGTTCTCCACCAATCAGGGAGCTGGATTTTCCCTACCCATTTTGTAACAGTTTATAAGATGGGTAGGGAAAAGTGCTGCAACGTAACTGATCCACAGCTGTGCACAGTTAGACCACTGCCAACAGGACAGAAAAAAAAGTGCTGGCCACCTACGCACAGAGAAGGTGAAATCAATGTTTATCAACTCTTTTGAATGTTTGCTGTTAATCTGTAGTACTTTATTCCTGAAAACAAACAGCACACTAATCATAAACCTGCCAGCTCCTTGTGGCTCCCAATGATGGAAGAACTATTTTACATTAAATTTACACAAATCTGGATTTTTTAATTGTTCTAATCTGTTATTTACCTACAGTAGTTACACTTTTTTTTTACTTTCTGTTTATGCCCCTGAATCTCCAGACACCCCCGATCCTCATGCCTCCCCCAGCCACCGATCTCCATGGAGTCTTGGTTGTATCACCCAGGCAGTGTCAGGGTAAGGGGATGTACCCCTGAACATCTTGTTGTGTCAGGCGGTTCAGTGGTGGGGAGGCGGGGACCCTGATATACTGGGGTCCATCATCGCGGAGGTGCGGGGCCATTTTCTCCTTTCTGTTTCTTTCCATCCCTTGGGAACGTTGCATGCTCAGATGTCAAGGCACGCCTACACATGCTGTACGCATGCCTGCATGCCAGCTTCAATGAGGTCGCACTCCACAGCCTCCCCTCATTCCTCCAGCCAAACTACTTCCTGTAGTCATCCAGGTGGCAGTAATGTGGTGGAAGACAGAACCCTCCCTCTCCAGAGGAGGAGGAGGAGGGCATCTTCTGGGACACTCGATCCCCTAACCCCCAGCCCCGAGGACCTGAGCTTGTTCCGAAACTCGTGTCACTGGCATTTTGACTGGTAGTGCTACCTCTGCACCGACAGGCCAGCTTGTTGATATACAATTTTTACACTTTTCATATTTACCTACATACCCATCGTTTTAAGGATTTTTTTTTTTTTTCTGTGTGCGAATTTATTGCTCATGAAAACTGCTGGATCAGCAGCACTGGAAACTGAAGACTACTGCTCATCTACATAACAGATGCAGTACGAGTGATTACTGTGCAAGCTTTCCCACACTGCTCCACCAGTGTGCTTCACCCCGACATGGAGGGACCAGCACGTAGATGAATGGTTAGTTCAGGCTCCAGGTCTATTCAGTCTCTAGACTCTCATGTGAAATTGCCAACAAGAGTGGCAATTAGTGCTAACTGTGTTGGGGGTTTTTGTGATGCAGACCACCAAAACTCATTTCACACAGGCCACTGAACAGCCCTCAGGTGACAATGACTTTCAGCCACTACCGACCTGGGCTGGGTTAGAACCAGTAGCCTAGAGGTGAAAGGCTCCTTAACTCAATACCAATCCACTGAGCCATCCAGTCCCCTTTACCTATTTTATAAGTGTAATAAGACACTCCAGGTTGTCAGTAGGTGGGCCACAACCACACTTCCAGGGACAGAAGGCACTAGGCCTGTGACTTTGTGCCTTTTTATGCACAACTACCAGTACCCTGCCATGTCTTACTGCATGCTTATAGATGGATCAGAGTGCATTTCTAATGTTAATCTATAGAAAAACTAAGTTTTGCAGCATTAGTTGTTACAGTTCATTTACCTGAGGTCAGCTCGAAGGAGATACAACACCTTGTTTGCAGAGTGTGTGTGTGTGTGTGTGTGTGTGTGTGTGTCCTGCTTCTACCCAATTTTACAGATGTGGGCATATAGGACAGGGAGGGCAAGTGACCTGCTCAAGGTCACACAGTTAGCGAGTGACGGCTCCAAGTTTTGTGCTTCATTAACTGCACCACCCTGTCATCAGGTTTTGCTACATATTTGCCTCTATAATGGTCATGAACTCCACTCACTCCCTTGAAGTAAACCCCAAGGCATAATCTTGCTTCTCATTTTTCAGGTAGGCCCCACCCAAAATTCAAATCTACTGCACACCTGCCCTTCCATTAGAAAAACACTAGCCTTTTAAAACCTTATGAGACTATAACAATGCCACATTGAATTTTCTCAGGTTTTTTTAATACTAACATGTGACAGATCCTGACACTTCATACACCTGCTCGCCCACATACAAATAAAATGGAAAAAATATAATTCTTTTACCTGAGCCCCATAAACCCGCTGCATTGCTTGAAGCAACTGGTTTGTATATTCCGTAAGCGTTCCAGCATCTTCTTCAAACACGCTGAGCAGGGATCGAGTCTAGGAGAAAAAGTAACAACAGTAATAAGTCTAATGATAACACACTTACAATGGAAAGAATTTGGTTTGATATAGCGCCTTTCATACAAATGGTATCCCAAAGCATATATTCAAGGAAGAGTTTAAGGACAGTGGAATGACATGCACAGGGTCACACAGTAAGGGCCAGATCCACAAAAATCTGGGCCACAGAAAACCACACAAGTAGCAGTATTCATGTCACTCCGGCCCCCAACTATGTGCATGAAATGTTGCACAGAAGGGCCGGGGTACTGGGTGGAGCAAGGTCAGACAGCAGGTATCCATATGGATGCCTGACACTAGAGTGGATTGCCTGCTCTGCCTGGAGCAAGGGATTGTGGGACACGGCAGTCCACCAAGGACTATCATATCTATAAAAGTAAATTCTGTAAAAAAAAAAAAAAAAAAATCAGAGCATTAAACAGATGGCCCCAGTCCATTGTGCCAGATTAGAAGGGCTCAGGGCATCTGTTGTAGGGGCACACCAGGACATCCGAAGGTCTGGGAAGCACAGTGACCTTAACTAACTTGGAGGGCGAATGGATGCTACTGCAGGGTCCCCATCACGTAACAAAGCTGCCCTCTACATCCTGCCCCCACTGCACATTTCCTTCTTTGGACTGCATGGAAGTGCATCCATGACTCGTACCGGCCCCAAACTGGCAATACACACAGTGGCACGGAGCAGTTTGGGCAGGCCTCCACGGGGTGTTACCAGGGTGCTCTGGATGTGAGACAGTCTCCACATGTGCAGAGCAAGACCTCTGTGCGCCTGCACCCTCCTCAGCCTTTTGGGGATCAGGACCTAAGTAAGTGGCAGTTGCTGAATTCAAACCAGAGTCTCAAGGTTCACAGCTCTGCAGTCTAACCACTAGACTAAACTCCCTGCCATGACCATCTGTACAAAAATCCTAACAATTATTCCCCCACATTCAAGACTATTCTCTTCTGCATGGATTTGTTTCTGGTATAGGAACCAAGAAAGGAAGATACCAACACTGCCAACAATAACAATAATAAATGTGCAACACACTAAAACATTTTTTGTTTTGCTAAGCATTTCTGTACTTAGATGCCACATCAAAAGTTCAACCTGCCAGGTTGATACTGCAGTTCTACCAGGCAGGCCCCACCAGGATAGTAACATATCTCCCAGGAGGGAAAAGAAACTGCCAAGTTCCACAGCTCAACAGGCTGCAGATCACAATTCAGTCACAACTTTTGTTGCTTTTAACTTGGGTGGTTTGGCAAACAGCTTTAGATGTTAATCAGCTAAAACACTTAAAAAGCAGCTGACACCATGTGCAATCTCGGGCGGGCAACTCATGCCAAGGATTTGCCTGCTCAAGGAGTTAACTTAGCGCATTCTGGAATATTTTGTTTGAGAGTAGTTTAAAGTACCGCCTACATTTTAATGCCCAGCTTATAACTTCCGTGTATGAGCTGAGTGATCGAACAGCACTGCAGCCCCACCCCTATAAAAAGCTTTTTGATGGTACCAGGCAGGGAATGTGACTGCAGGAACTCTATCTAGAAATCAGTGGAATCGGAGGAGGGGGCTGTCTAAACTTAACTTTATCTTTGCTTGCAGTTATACATGTATGGGACTACTAACTGCAAGCAAATATACTGTATGCATGTTTAGACCCCCCACCCCTCAGTTCCAGTCATTAAAATGTAAGTAGTACATTTCGTCGCTCACAAAAAAATTCAAATATGGGCTCTATTAACTCTTCCGGCAGGCAACACCTCGGTATGAGTTGCACGCCTGGACCGTGGTAGTGGCACATTAAAAAGTTTTCATTTCCACATTAAAGTCTATAATACACTTTACTTGTACCAAATCCTGGGCTTACATTACCTTGAAGCATGACACATGAGGGCTTACATTACCTTGAAGCATGACACATGAGGGCTTACATTACCTTGAAGCATGACACATGACAAAAGGGTAAAAAACTACACAATGTTTGTCAATTGCTACACAAAACTGTTTATGTGTTGCATCCACATAATATGCATCTGACCACTTAAATGTGGTTATACAATTATATCAGACAAGGTTACCTTCAAAATACTGCTTGTCCTACTGCCACTGAGATTAATATTTACATCACAGCAATAGCTAACATTTTTTGAATGAAGTCTCTCCTGATAACAAATAAACTGTTGGTTTTCCTAAACTACATTCCCAACTCACAACATAGATGGGGCACCCAGGACCTTAACTACATTCCCAACTCACAACACAGACGGGGCACCCAGGACCTTAACTACATTCCCAACTCACAACACAGACGGGGCACCCAGGACCTTAACTACATTCCCAACTCACGGCACAGAAGGGGCACCCAGGACCTTAACTACATTCACAACTCACAACACAGACAGGGCACCCAGGACCTTAACTACATTCCCAACTCACAACACAGATGGGGCACCCAGGACCTTAACTACATTCACAACTCACAACACAGACAGGGCACCCAGGACCTTAATTACATTCCCAACTCACAACACAGACGGGGCACCCAGGACCTTAACTACATTCCCAACTCACAACACAGACGGGGCACCCAGGACCTTAACTACATTCACAACTCACAACACAGATGGGGCACCCAGGACCTTAACTACATTCACAACTCACAATACAGATGGGGCACCCAGGACCTTAACTACATTCACAACTCACAACACAGACAGGGCACCCAGGACCTTAACTACATTCCCAACTCACGGCACAGAAGGGGCACCCAGGACCTTAACTACATTCACAACTCACAACACAGACAGGGCACCCAGGACCTTAACTACATTCCCAACTCACAACACAGATGGGGCACCCAGGACCTTAACTACATTCACAACTCACAATACAGATGGGGCACCCAGGACCTTAACTACATTCACAACTCACAACACAGACAGGGCACCCAGGACCTTAACTACATTCACAACTCACAACACAGACGGGGCACCCAGGACCATAACTACATTCCCAATGTACAACACAGATGGGGCACCCAGGACCTTAACTACATTCCCAACTCACAACACAGACAGGGTATCCAGGACCTTAACTACATTCCCAACTCCCAACACAGATGGGGCACCCAGGACCTTAACTACATTCCCAACTCACAACACAGATGGAGCACCCAGGACACTACATCAATGCACCCAGGACCTTAACTACATTCCCAAATCACAACATAAGATGGGGCACCCATGACCTTAACTATATTCCCAACTCACAACACAGATGGGGCACCCAGGACCTTAACTACATCCCCAACTCACAACACAGATGGGGCACCCAGGACCTAGATGGGGCACCCAAGACCTTAACTACATTCCCAACTCACAACACAGACAGGGTACCCAGGACCTTAACTACATTCCCAGCTCCCAACACAGATGGGGCACCCAGGACCTTAACTACATTCCCAACCCACAACACAGACGGGGCACCCAGAACCTTAACTACATTCCCAACTCACAACACAGACAGGGTACCCAGGACCTTAACTACATTCCCAGCTCCCAACACAGATGGGGCACCCAGGACCTTAACTACATTCCCAACTCACAACACAGACGGGGCACCCAGAACCTTAACTACATTCCCAACTCACAACACAGACAGGGTACCCAGGACATTAACTACATTCCCAGCTCCCAACACAGATGGGGGCACCCAGGACCTTAACTACATTCCCAACTCACAACACAGACGGGGCACCCAAGACCTTAACTACATTCCCAACTCACAACACAGACAGGGTACCCAGGACCTTAACTACATTCCCAGCTCCCAACACAGATGGGGCACCCAGGACCTTAACTACATTCCCAACTCACAACACAGATGGAGGCACCCAGGACCTTAACTATATTCCCAACTCACAACACAGACGGGGCACCCAGGACCTTAACTACATTCCCAACTCACAACACAGACAGGGTACCCAGGACCTTAACTACATTCCCAGCTCCCAACACAGATGGGGCACCTAGGAAAGGCACTTTTGACATGTGACCAACTTGGGGACAGAGGGCACTCAGAGTAGGTAGTGTCAGAGAGGAAACTGGGGGGAGGGTTACAAAATCATAGCGCTACCATAGTCTTGGTGAAGCACAGTCCTTGCTCTTTTAATGCAGCCCTAAAGCATCTGCCTTGCTAGTAACAGGTCAGACCTCAGCATCTTGCTTTGCTGTTTGAAATATCAGCTTTCTGTAACCCATATCTGAGTTTTCTCCTTCCTGGTTCTTGCCCTTTAGGGCAGGCACACACACAGACCCCTTCTGTGGTCTATATATGTTGGTGCACATGTCCCTGTTCCTATGTAGGGAGAACTACAAGACCTACTAAACAGAGGATCCAGGAACATGTAAGGGCACTTGTAAATGGGAACCTTCACAATGCCATCGGGGCCCATTTTCTGGAGAGAGAGTGGGAAACCAGATTTTTTTAGGTTCACCACACTAGAACATTTAGAAAGACACCCCAGAGGAGGTAATAGAATAAATACTCTCTTACAAAAAGAAACAAAATGGATCCTCACCCTAGATACAGTGACTCCGATTGGGATCACTGAAGAAGTTGATTTTTCACCTTGCCTCTGAACTAATGTATTCATGACCTCTCTTTTTTCTCTCTTTCCTCACAAGAACAACCTAACCCCTATTCTGAAACTGCAAAGTGTGAGCTACAGTTTTGTATTCCCACAGAGCTCAAAGTTTATTATACTAATTGGACTTGGGGTGGTTACCTCTCTAAAGTGACATTTTCTATCTACTCTTCTTATTCCTTATTTGTGATAGTGTTTTTTTGTATCAGGAAGAACTGATGTCTGACATTATTGTTTGAACCAAATATGTGAATGCAAAGGTACACCTGAACCTTAGAAAGGACCCATTAACACTGATACTTTGATCCCTATACAAGTTCTATGGTATGTAAGCCTATAGAGTCTCCCCCTTAATACACAACTTATTGAATGTAGAATTTTCTTTTAAATTATGTAATAGCTTAGTACCACTGTGTTATGCAATGAGAGACCCCTTTTAATGGCAGGCCTTTGACCTTTTGACCTCCCAGTGAAAACATTTAATAATGGCTACTTCAGAGGTCAGAACTTTTATCAGTTAAATAATACTGATTCCCTTGTGATAACATTTTTATCTTTTTATTTTTCATTTTTTATAGTACCATTTGTGGACCCCCATTTTGCATATGTCCATTACAAGTATACCCATAAAGTGATGTTGTTTTCCTTTTTCCTTTCCCTCCCTTCACCATTATATTAAAACCTCCCTTCACCATTATATTAAAACTTAAGGGTAAATTGCTAAACCAGGGACTTTAAACTTCAGTAGAAGTTATTTTAACTTAGGATAAGATTAATCCTTAGGCTGCTGACAGAATTAGAACATATAGAAATTCTGGACTGATATATCAATCCGTGGCCCTGCAAGAGTTAAAGAGAAAAATGAATTTTTGAGTACTGGAAGTAAGTCCAAGTCCCTAGTATTGGTTTGGTACAAAAAAAGTTTTGTATGCTTTTTATGCTGTTTCTTGTATAAACTGTAACACTTGGGTGTATGGCACTTTAATGATGACGTATAAATAAGTGGCACTTTTGTTCACTGCTCAGACCTGCCCCCTGAGGAAGACCCAGTGAAGGGTTGAAACGCTGGGGCTAGTGAGTGCTGTCCAGGCACTTGCTGAATAAACTTTGCACTGATCACTGAATTTCTCTCCACGAGTGCTGAACGTTTCATTTCTTTTTTTTTTTTTCTACACACACATATTTCACCCCTGTTTACCACTAGCAGGTGTGCTTCGGAATCTTCCCTTGACTTTGAGACAGTGACTATTAAGAGTGGGGACTGTGACATGGAGGCAGGTCTCCCTTACCCCTATGAAGAAATCACCAAAGTGTACCCCATTTATCATCCTATGTGTCCCCCTCCTGTCTCCTGCAATCAAGTCCAGTATCCACGGTGGCCAAATAGCATGCGTCTTCTTGTTTGACACCAAGGCCATCAGGAGTCAACCATGGGGGAGAGTAATGCTCAAACAACAGCCAATCTTAGCCCTCCCCCCAGACTCAAGTGTACTATTTTGCTGATCGAACCCGAGTTTCCCATATAATAGTGAAAAGCACTACCTGCAGCGTCACCAGGCCAGCTCATTCCTATTTTTTTCATGATTCCAGTATCTGGAATAGTTGAGATGGTTTTATGGCAGAAGGTCTTGGTTTAAATAATCCTTGTGGTAGTCTGAATAAGATGAGAATGAATTACAGAACCTCTAAGCTATATAGACTATGTAATTTAGGAATTGGTACAGGATCCCAATGTTGGGTTTCAAACTACTTAACCCGGTGGCTGCAATAGATAAAAGTAGAAGCTCTCTTCTCTGCTTGCACTCTCCTTCTCAAAGGTGTACCTCACAGATCGGTACTTGACCCATTTCTCTTCATGCTACGCGTAAACAGCCTGGGCTCAATTATCAGTGGTGTCAGCCTGCATTTCCATGCAAATGATATGGCCCTTTACATCACAAAGTTTAACCTGATTCCTACATGCTCTGACCTCTAAATGGTGTTTAATCAGCTGCAAATCCATCTTTTCCACTATAAGCTGTTTCTAAATGGCAGTAAAACTAAGGTGATGTTCATCTCTAATACTACAACCTCTTTTTGTGTTTCAGCCCACCTCCATCACCACATTAGTAGGGGACACTCTCAAGGTGGTTGAAGAAGCTGTATAAAATATTGTGGGTCAGGCTTGGATTCTATTACAGTACACTCCACTTAAACGAGACACGCTTAAGCGGGACGGCCGCTTAAGCGGGACGTCTGCCCAGGCACCGATTCAGATTCATGGAATACACAGAGTTAAATAAACGTTTAAGCGGGACACCAATTAACATAGAAGCCGGTTTATTGGGACGATTTCTACAGCGTTTGGCTATTAAACTAAATGGTCTGACCTTTGATGTAACAGTTTCTAATGGTCTTGGTGCTGGCAAGATCCCTGCTTTGACTCTACAATGTCTCTTTCTCGGAATGAACTCACGCTTGCAGAGCATGTCAAAGTGCTTGATGCACTGTCCAACTCCTCCAGGTCTCTTGCCTCAGTAGCAGCTGAGTTTAAAATTTCCAAAAGCCAGGCTGGTGGCATCAGTAAAACCGTGATGCAATCCTCAATGAGTGGCAGACAAACGCGAACCCAAGTCGCAAAAGGAAAAGGGAGGGTAAGGACAATGAAGTGGATGAGGCTTTCCTCTTGTGGTTCTCCCAGGCTCTGCAGAAGGGAGCACGCATATCAGGTCCGATGCTGAAAGCAAAGGCTGATGATCTTGCAAGGGAGATGTCACATGATGGATTTGATGCCACCGATGGATGGCTATCACGCTGGAAAATGCGACATCAGATTGTCTTTAAACAGGGGCATGGGGAAAAACAAGACGCAGATGCCACTGCAGCACAGAAATGGATTGTTGAAGTGCTGCCTGGTCTCCTTACTGGCTATCTACCGAGTGATGTATGGAACGCTGATGAAACTGGACTTTTCTATCGTGGCTATCCGGACCGTGGACATGCCTTAAAGCAAGATAAACTTATTGGAGGCAAAAAAGCAAAGGACAGAATTTCTGTGCTTTGTTGTGCTAACCAATGTGGAACAGAGAAGCGAAAGCTTCTTGTCATTGGAAAATCTAAACGCCCACGTTGTTTGCCTCGGGATTTAAAATTGCTGCCTGTCACCTACACCAGTTCATGCAATGCATGGATGACTGGTGTAATTTTTCAAGAATGGCTGATGTCATGGAATGGTGAACTCAGAAGGCAGAGACGAAAAATCATCCTGTTTGTTGACAATTGTTCAGCACACCCTCATGATCTGATTAAATGCCTAAAATGTATTAAGCTTGTGTTTTTTCCACCAAACACTACCAGCATAATCCAACCCATGAATATGGGGGTGATCAAAAACTTAAAAGGGCACTACAGATCGTTTGTGGCAGCAAAAATCATCCTCTGTATTGACGAGGGAGAGATGGCTCATGCAGCCGAAATAGCCAGAAAAGTTAATTTGGCAGATGCAGTGTGCATGCTACACCAAGCTTGGCAGGCAGTGAAGCCACAAACAGTTGCAAATTGTTTTTGCAAAGTAGGCTTTTTTTGGCGAGTGTCTGAAGAAACAAATGCAGCTGCCAAAGAAGAAATGCCAGTCTTTGATGATGTAAGCATACCCTCCTTCATGGATCATGAAGTGTTCAATGACTTTGCTGATATGGATTCAAATGAACCTACTGTTGGTGAACTCTCCGACTCCGAAGTGGTGAGTGCGATCAATAAGGAATCCGAGATTGAGGAACAAACAACAGATGACACAGATGATGCGCCACTAGTAATGAACACTGATGCCCTTACTGGGATTCGCACCGCTTTACTGTGGTGTCAGCAACATGGGCAGACCACAACGTTAAGTTCGTTATTGAAACGCGAAAGAACACACTAGCGTATAGCCATTTCGGAAAAAGAACAGAAAGCATAACAGAATTCTTTTGCTCCTCTTGCTCGTAGTCAACCGGTAGTGGTGCCAGAGGTGCGAGCATTGCCAGAAGTGTTTGAAATGCCATCACCTCCTCTCAGGCTGTGGCCCAAATCAGTTTGCCACACACTACTGAGTTGCTGTCGGATGACCTTTTCGAAGACGACAGCCAGTTGTACCACTTCATGGAGGACAAAGTTTACACCGTTCTATAATAATCACCACTTCAGCATCAGCACTTCTACCAGTACGTGGTGTATACTGTAACACTGCTCATAAAGCACAAGCATACCAAAAAAATAAAAATAAAAAAAACCTTCACATTAACCAACTCCCTACCAATGTTAGTAAAAAAAAAAGAAAAAAAAAAAACAACTTCGTTTTGTAGAGACGGCCGTTTAAACGGGACGGTTGGCCTGAAACTGAGCCATCCCGCTAAAGGGGCTTCTACTTTAGAAACAAGCATGGTTTTCCAGTAGATGCCCAACAGCGTCTAGTCCATGTTACCTACCTCCCACTGCTAGATTATGCAAAGATGGGAGAATGCCTCAGAAATTACATGGCAGAGGGAGATGACCTGGGGGGGGGCGGTGGGAGTTGTAGAGGAACAGTGGGCAAAACTAAAAGAGGGCATAGTGAAGGCAACAAACCTCTGCGTCAAGCAACTGAGCAAAAGCAAAGGAAGAGGAGATCACTATGGTTCTCGACAGAGATAGTGGAAAAGTAAAGGCTAAAAGGGTTGCATTCAGATTGTATAAGAAGACCCAGAGGAAGGAGGATCGGGAGGTGTATCAGAGGAAACAGTGGGAAGCAGGGAAAGCAGTACGTGCAAAGGCACAAACTGAAGAGAGAATAATTCAGGCAGTATCAAAAGGGGACAAGGCATTCTATAGGTATATAAGTGAAACAAGGAAGACAAGGGGAGGGATTGTAAGGTTTGGGGGGGCTGTATGGAAGGCAACCAAGAAAAGGCAGACATCTTGAACAAATGCTTCAGCTGTGTTCACAGAGGAAGTAGAAGGGGAGGGACAGCATGAAAGCATCAGGAACTTTGATAGGGGGGAAGTGGACACTAGTCCTTTTTCTTAGGAGAGAGTCCAGAAAGCATTTACTAATCTGAAGGTGGATAAAGCTATGGGGCCAGATGGGGTGCATCCAAGGGTGTTGAAGGAGCTCATGGAGTACTAGCTGCAACCCTGACAGATCTATTTAACAGATCACTGGAGACCAGAGTGGTCCCAGGGGACTGAACAAGGGTAGATGTAGTCCCACTTCACAAAAGTGGTAGCAGAGAAGAGGCAGGCAATTATAGGCCTTACAGCCTGACATCCATTGTGGGTAAGTTAATGGAAACTCTGCTAAAGGGAAGGATTGTGGAATATTTTGAATCCAGTGGGTTACAGGATCTGAGGCAGCATGTATTCACGGGGGCAGATCATGCCAAATGAATCTGATAGACTTCTTTGACTGGGTGACCAACGATTTAGATCAGGAAGGAGCGGAGGGCATGGCTTATATGGATTTCAGCAAGGCTTCACACTGTTCCACACAGAAGACTAGTAAGCAAGCTGGGTAGCTAGGGATGGGCAACAAGGTGGTAACCTGAGTAAGAAACTGGTTAGAGGCTAGGAGATAGAGGGTAGTGGTAAACGGAGTTCAATACAAGGAAGGAAGGGTGACGAGTGGATACCTTAGGGTTCACTGCTGGGACTGGTCATTGTATTTATCACCTTCCCCCCCTGGCTGCCCCCCCCGACCGAGCCACCCAGCCCTGTCACCCCAGTATGACTGGGACTTACTTGTAAAGATTCCTTTTTTTTTGCTGCCCAGTCGACGAGTGTGGAGCCTGCAGAGGGTCGGTCGTTTTCCGCAGCCAGGGGATTCCTCCTCCATTTTCACCCTTGAAACCGTTGCTGGGGTGCACATGACAGACTGCATGGAGGCACACGCACGTCTGTGGAAGTCCTGAAGCACTCTCCCTTCTATGGCACCCTGCAGACCCGCACTGCCCTTGGGCCTCCACCTGGGGGCAGTCATTCAACAGACGTGCCAACCCTCCCTCCCCGAGAGAGGGGAGCAGTCCTCTGGACACTCAATCCTCTCCTTCCACAGCTGAGCCCCGGCAGCCCACTTGCACCGGGAACATGGGTCGCCGGTGTGGCAGAAGGTAAGGCACGGATGCCCCTGCCCTCCATGCCACTGGGCCAGATAGGACTGGTCCTCTTTAATGTCTTTATAGGTGACATAGCAGAGGACCTGGAAGGGAAGGTCTGCCTCTTTGCAGACGGTACCAAGATCTGCAACAGAGTGGACACTTCCGTGGGGGGGGGGGGTAAAAAGGATGGGAACAGATCTGAAAAAACTGGAGGAGTGGTCAAGGGTACAGCAGCTGCGTTTTAATGCAAAAAAAGTGGGTTTTAATGCAAAAAAGTGCAACATACAGCACTTAGGCTACAGAAACCCTGGGGCAGAGTACAAAATGGGGTAAGTGTTACTGACAATGACCAAGCAGAAAGAGCCCCAAGGGTAATCATGTCGGATGACCTAAAGGTGTCCAGATAGTGTGACAAGGCAGGGGCTAGTGGGATGCTGGGGTGCATAGGAAGGGGGATCACCAGCAAAAAGCGGGAGGTGGTGTTTAATCACTGGTAAGATCCCACCTTGTATACTGTGTACAGTTCTGGAGACCCCATCTCACAAAGGACATAGACAGTCTGCATCAGCAGCCCCATGAGGAGAGGCTAAAGCTCAATATGTACACCCTGGAAGACAGGAGGGAGAGGGGGATATGATAGAAACTTTGAAATACCTCATGGGGTAAATGAGGCACAGGAGGGGTGTATGTCTAATAAAAAGGTGCTCTAAAACAAGGGGACATGCTATGAAGCTGAAGTGGGGTAGATTCAGGAAAGATGTGAGGAAGTTCTTCTTCCCAGAAAGAGTGCTGGATTCCTGAAACAGCCTTCCAGCAGAGGTGGTGGAGGCAAAAACAGTGGTGGGGTTCAAAAATGCCTGGGATAGGCACAAGGGTATAGCAGAGAAAGGAAGGGTAGGGAGGAGGAAATGCCATGGATCAAGCAGGTGCTGCAGCAAAAATGAAGGTAGAAAAAAAAAATGGTCAGACTAGGTGGGCCAGGCGACTCTTACCTGCTGTCAGAATGTTTGTCTCTTTCTATGACGTAGTGTAAAGCAGTTGTTTCAGTACTTGCCTAGCCAAACTTGACGTGCTTAACCATAGAGCTCTCTGATCCATCATGGATTCACACCCCAGGACTCATCACTGCACACTGTATGCATCCATGGGTTGGTGTTCTTTAGCCACTGGGAGATTAAGAAACCTGTATTTTGGGCCAGCCCAGTGACATTGAGGGATAAGGCACTGGATGCTTTACCTCCTCCCACACCGATGACCTGGGTTCAGGAACAAGCCTGAGTCACCAGGGGTCAGCCGAGGGGGGGGGAGCAGGACTGAGCAGCCGGACCTCTCCCAGGGTGGGACGTGGGCTTCCCCCGCTCTAGGCTGCCACTCACTAGAGGCTAGGTGGCAGCGCCAAGCCAATCAGGGAGCCAGGCATTAGGCCGGGTGGGAGAAAGAGGCTGTCACCAGAGCCACAGAGCACAAGCGTGCCTCCATGCGCATGCATGACTGTGTTCTGGGGTCCTGGGATAACAAGGGGGAGAAAATGGCAAATGGGACACTGGGGCAGGCTCAATGAAGCCCTATGAACTGGGAAGATTTAGACCGTGGGAGGACCGTAGCTTGCCTACCCTAGAACCCCGATGATAAAAACCTATACAGAAAGGAAAAAAGGCAAAAAAAAAACAACCCTGTATTTATAGGCATACAAGGTCCTCCTGAACTAATTTAGAATCCACTTGCTGTAAGATTGGGTCTATCCAACCAGACTTTGAAACACCCAGATAATAACTTAGTAAAGTAAAACAAGAGGAGGGACCTCTCAGCTTCTTTTGAAGTGGCGAGTGGTTTCTGAAAAGACCAAGCCGCAGGAGACAGTCACGAGAGTGACGTAATCGCGCTGGACTCTTAGTGCGATATCTGCAGCTCGGCCTCCTCTTCAGCTGCACAGTGAAGCAGCCAGGAAATGCAAGTGGTGTTCGAGATAATGGCATTGAGGCGTGAGTTTAAAACTGATTAAAAAATCAGAGCACTCGCTTTGGAGTTACCCGAAGGCAACATGGAGAGGTTATCAGCAGAAGGTAAGTGGATCTGCACTTAAGAAAGCATTGTAACAACATTACAAATTATCTCTAAAATGCTAAGCAATAAGCTCATAAGTAAAATTATTCCTTTTTCTACTTTAAGCACTGAATGATCAGTACAAAGCCAAACAATACAGAACTAGAATCCCAGCAGAATCTGGTTTGTTAGGTATGTATCATAAAGGGGATTAAAACTTTATACACTAGAAAACAACTGTGTTGCTTTGAATAAGTACTTGAGAATTATAGCCCCACCCCTTGATCTATACTACCAACCTTAAAATAAATAACTTTTTTTGGACAAAAGATATTATAGTGTAAAATCATAAATATTACAGTCTGGCATTTTGGTGGAAATAAATGAAATATAATTCCATTCTTCAGACAAAGTAATAAAGAGTTTTCATCGTGAGTGCCACTGATATCCACTGATTGTTAAAGCAGGTATGTTTCACCTGCTAATGCAGTAAAACTTACTTTTTCAATGCTGTATTTATGCATAGAAATATAATGAGATGCATTGTAAAAGATGAAAACCCAATTTGATTATGTTTTTCAGCCCCTTTTGTTCTGATGAAGGGACAAACAGTCCTGAAATGTCAACACAAAGACTGGAATGAAAAATACATGGGAGCATAAACAAAGCTTGGAACCTTGAAAGCAAAAATAAGAAGAAAATGAGAGGTTTTTTTTGAAAAAGCATCAGAGTCTTTTGATTGGGGTAGAGATCATCACACACATACACCATTTCAGCTCCTGAACTAATTGCCATGTTACATCATTGAACTCATTTGAAGGTCCCACAGTAACTACACCATTACAAAGAATCAGCTCATCCTCCTGGACACCCCAAGATATGCCACGTTGTTTAGTAAATCTGCAATTAGCTGCGTTATCTCCACAGTGTGGAATTCTCTGCAAAAATCATTAAAACTTAACTCCCTAGTCAGACGAACTGTTTTCAAAACCTACATCGAAGATCTCTGTTCTGAGGTCAACTCGTGTGGTTACATATTGTGTGTTTGTTTAGTCAAACTTTGTTACCAGGTTACTATCCTCCAAAATGGTATTTTTATACAAGTGGTGTTGCTCATATTGAATATAAAATATGGTTATATTGTTTCCTTGAACATTTCCTGACTATATACTATACTTTTCTCCTAATGCATCTTTCTGTGCAATTGTGCCGTACCTTTGAACCAAACTGTATCTTATTGTATATCACTGCTGTTTCACTTTTTATGCTGTCCTATCCAGGACCTCCTTGTAAACGAGCCTGCTCAATGCAACCTTTTCTTGGTGAAATAAATAAATACAAAAATACAATATCACAAGAGCCAGCTTACCAGGGCAATGCATCTATACTCTAAGAATAAACAAAGGTAATAGAAAACCAGTAATTAAGAGTCTTAAAGCTACCACAGCGTAGTATGAGCTAGCAGGCAGCTCATGCATCATCTAGCAAGGAAAGAAAAGCACCCGATATTGAAACTAGTACTGTACCAGGATTAAAAGAATCTATGCTTAACCTTATTCAAAATGGCCACCTAGGGCTGAATGAGATCTAGAACATGTAGATATCAGCAGAGCCACGTATTATTTGCCCCTTCAGAGCACTGTGCATAATTTTTAATATCTGATAGTAAATGATTCTATTGTTCTTCATCGTGGACATCGCCTCCATTGAGCCGCACCTTTGGAAGTGCAAGCTGTCAGCATCAGGACCACTCGGAATCTTATGCTAACCAGGAGCTGCCCATGATGACGTATGACATTCCCACCTATATAAAATTGGTAGCCCCACCATTCCTCAGTTCTTTCGCCCGCTGTCAACAGCTTGCTGGATCATACGTTAGTTTTCTCAACTTTTTCTTTTCTTTTGTTTGTTAACTTCTTTAATGCTGTATGCCGCCATCAAAAGAACCTTTACTTTGGTTCTGTGCCTGCAGCCAGGAGACTTAACAAAGATGACACTCGTTTTTTTTTTTTTTTTTGGGCGTTATCCCACAACGTCAGGGCCTGCAAGATCTGCCAGGGATTCAACCAGACCATGAGGAGATGCCATCGAAAGGTTCTAGAAACCTTCATCAAGAAGGCCATGGACGCCCCCAAAAAGGCTGTGGACTCACAATCGGCTTCTCCTTCCAGGTCATCGGCAGCCACCACCAGGAAATCTCCCAAGTGTCCGGTGACATTGTTGCCACTGCAGTCGACAAAATTAAGATAAAAAAGACAAACTGTTGAAGTCCTCTTCCTCCGGACATTTATTAATTGATTTTATTTATTTATCGGGATGACACACTGAGCCAAAGGCACTTTTCAGGTGTGGCCCGGTGCCACAGTACAAAGCAGCGACAGTCGGTAACACAATTTACAACTGCAAATATCTATGCACTACAAAAAATTACATCTTACAATAAGCAAGAAACTCTTTAAGATAAGAACACTCAACAATACAGGCTAAAACATTTACATGACTTGGTAACCAACACATTTTTCAACGGCTGTTTAAAGATCAGATGCGTCTTTGCAGTGCAGACAGCCAAAGGCAATTCATTCCAACATCTGGTGGCTTGAAAGGAAAAAGTATGCTGACCCCGTTAGTAGAGAGAAAAAGAAGATTTTCATTGGCCCTTAGACTTTTATAGTAATTTTTAAAAGACAAAGGCATGAACAGTGGTGAGTCAGAGTTTAGCCTTATAGACTTATGCACCAGGCAACAAAGAAAATATGGTGGGCCAGATATTCAAAAGGGTTGCGCCATGCGCAATAGGGTTGCGCCTGCGCAAGTCCAAACTTGCTCCATTCTGCGATATTCAGCAGGAGGCAGTTGCGCCACAGAAAACATGCTGAGCAACAGCGCAATGCAAATGAATGCATGCTGAACTGGAGGGAGGAACCATGCATAAACTGCACAGCCCGATATTCAACCGGGCTGTGTAGAGTTATGCAGGCACAACCCCAACTGCGCCTGCACAACTTTGAGCCAAAAAAAGGTCAAGTGAGGGCCCACCACAGGTGAGCTGCTCCATTGCAGGCGCAACACAGCAGCTGCCACCTGTGGCTGGCCCCAACCCACTCCCTGTGCCCCCTGCAAGCCCGCTCATGGGCAAAGAGTGAAAATCCCCACCACCACTCCCCACTGGCCCGATCGCAGGCATAGCTGAAATCCCCCCACCAGCCCGATCGCAGGCAGCAAGGTCCCCGAACATATCCCTGGTGGTCCGATAAGCCCGATCGCGGGCTAGGTTATGTAAACACCCCCAACATATCCCTGGTGGTCCGATAAGCCCGATTGGGGCTCGAGATATATAAAATACACCCCCAACATATCCCTGGTGATCTAGGTTCACCCACCCACCCACCCACGAAGCCCCACCACCCCGCTCCCCCGCGGCCGGTGGGCGGCAGCATCCACCCGCCTGCGCCCGCGCCCGCCGACTGACTGCCGGTGAGCTGCCGCCCATTGGTGCAGAGCAAGAGCCAATGGGCGTGCAGCCCATACCCGTACAAGACAGTCAGATTTGTGAATGAAGGATTCATTCACAAATCTGAACATCTCTCTACTATAATGGGCTGCCGCCCGTAACACTCTGCCAATGGCGGCTCCGAGCAGTCAATCGGCAAGCGGCAACGACGGCGGGTGGGATGCTCGCCACGGCTGCGGGCGGATGGTGGGGCTTCCGTGGAGTGGGTGGGGTGGGTGAACCTAGATCACCAGGGATATGTTGGAAGTTATTACATCTCGGAGCCCGCATCAGGCTGTCGGACTCCTGGGATCGGCGGACCTTTGCTGCCCGTGATCGGGCTGAGGCGGGTGAAGTATTAAAGCTATGCCCGCGATCCACCAGTGAGAGTAGGTAGGGGATTTACCTTTACCCACAATCAAACTGCAGGGGCGTCGATCCCGATGGCTGCTGCCTGGCAGGGCGCCAGGCGCAAGTCCTCAGGGATCGCGCACCTGCATGCTAATGGCATGCAAATGGGGCCATAATCAGATGCAAATGGCCCCCACTGCACCTTGCATGAATTATGGCCCCATTTACATGTCACCTTTTGAATATCGGGATTTTGCGCATGGCGCAATGGTACCTGCGCCACTGCAAATTGAATGCTCCACTTTGACCACTTGCGGTGGTGCAAGTTCCACTGCGCCATGCACAGTGGCTGTGGCCAGGGGGCGATATTCAAAGGAGTTGCTCAAGGGTGCAACCTTGAATATCGCCTGGCTACCTCGCGCAACTATTTTGGTGCAGCCAAGGGCCTGCTCCACAAAATAGCGCAGTTTGAATATCCGGCCTGGTATGTTTAAATCAGGAAACAACCAACCGAGCTGGCTGGAAAGTGCACAATGATGTGTTTTAAAGGGTACAGTGAGAATAAAACAAGAAGAGCTATTTGAGACACCAACAAGATGGATTAGGTCTGTCTGAGATGAATTCGTGAAGACAAAATAATTTTATTTCAGAATAGGGAGTAAGATGCCTTCGCCTAAACAGGTGACAAACATTTCTTAAGCCTAAAAAAAAAAAAAAGACCTAGCTTTTGATAAACTTGTTTACAAATCGAACTTGATATGCTAAGTGATAGCAAGGCTTGGATCCAAGAAGACACCCAAGTATTTAAAGAGCTCACCTTGTTCTAACTGGACACCATGAAGGTCAGAAATAACAAGACATGCAGATTGTTTTGCTAGTTTGGGCTAAATAAAAACATGCATCTGATCTCCTTGCTACTGAAGAGAAAGTGGTATTTGACCAACAAAGAATCCAAATATTAATTGTATATAACACTTGATGAATTGAATTTATGTGACTCGAAGATAATAGCGGCCCAAGTAGGGATCCTTGAGGTACTCTGTCAATTAGTAACCTCTCACTAGAACAGGCACTGTAAAAATTAACTTTAAGTGGACAGTTACACAGAAAATTCTGAAACCAGTTGCATATGGAGCTATAGAAACCAAGATTATTCAAAACATCTAAGCAACACATGATTGACATGGTCCAAGGCCTTAAAGACGTCCACAAAGATCACGCCAGTAAGCATCCTACTATTCACAGCTCGACTGATGTGGTTTGTGAAACTGACCATTCCATCCCTGTACTGTAGTGTCTTCTGAATCTATGCCAATCCCTGGTTTGAAGGTTCTGCGTTTGTAGGCACATGACAATTTTTTCACTAAAAAATTTCTCCAACAACTTATTTAAGGGTGATAAAATGGAGATCAGATGATAATTATCTACATTGTGAGAAGAGCCTGACTTCAAAATATGACTGACTGTAGTATTTTTCCAAAGTGTAGGGAAATCACCAGTAATTAAGGACAAATTAAAGATAGATGTCAGAGGCAGATAAATACTGGCTGCTATCAATTTTAAACATTTCGGTTCTAGCCTGTTGGCTCCTGCACTTTTATCGACTGCCTAAGATCTAATTTTAATACTTGGACCGACTTCACTACATGAAAGCAGAAAGGAGGAAGTGAATCAGATTTTAGGCATCACCATAAGCATAAAGACAGACCAGTTCAGTATGTTTATTGATTGACCCATCACAAGTAATTTCAAATAACCAAAAAAAGAAAACAAAAACTGCAAATACAGTATAAAGTTTACATATTATAAACAGAATACAAAATAAAATTCCATTTTAAAAACTTCCATTCCATAAAGACAATGTGCATACATCACCGGTGAGGTCCCGATCCCCACTCCTCCAGTAGGGTTAAGTCAATGTCATTATTTGTGTAACCCCCCTGCAAATGGGGGTTCCCAAAAGACTTCCAGGAGCTTGCTTGAATGCTCCAAGCCTGAATGGTGTTTGGCGTTTAAGCCATTTATCAGTGAGTGTTTTTAGAACCTCTGGTACTGTCTCTTTAAGAGCTGTCTGCTTGCAGACATAATTAGTTTATATGGGGGGACTGTGTGTTTCTTTGATTGAGTACCACTCGAGCTGCTGCCAATTCACTTCATTTTTGCAGTCACTAGGAGTGCAAAGGGAACCTATCTGAAAGATGTAACTGTTTGCCAGAAATTATTTAGAGTAATAATAAAATTACAGTTCGTCTAACCTGCTTTCTTTGCAGTCAGAACTGTGTCTCTAGTTCCCCATTCTAGTTTTGAACTGCTGAACTGGACCAATCAGTGTGGGGTAAGCTAGCTCTAAAATGGTGCCTTGGACGAATCAGAACTTGGACTCATAATCTGAGCCAGCCACAAGAGGATTGTATGGGCAGTGACTCTGGGAGATGTAGTTTAGACTTCAGTGCCTTTTGGACCAACAGCAGCAGTCTATTGTGAGTGACAGCCAATCCAGTCAAGAACTGGGAGGAACTCAAAGGAAGTGCCCGTTTTGTCGGTTGGAGTTTCAGTTGAGCTTTGGCAGTGAAGAAGGAAGGGCCCTGTGCTTTTTCAGTGTGCAGTTTTAGTCAAAAGCGTGTAAGGCCCAGAGTTCGGTCTGCAGCTTGTGTAACAGCTTGTTAGGACTGAATCCGTCCTGTGAAAAGAATCAAAGGATCTCTGAAGAGTAGAAACCAGGCTCACCCTGTAGAAGACTGGAGGAATTGCTGAAAATTGCACTCGGTCTGTCAGGAACTGAATCTGCTGTGTGTTCTCCGGGTATTGTGCAGTAATTGCGATCGGGATACAGATGCAGCCTACCTGGTATAGTGCTTTCTTTTATATGGATGTGTGAAGAGGTTTGTGTACCTCAAGTGAGCCCTGCTGACATTGAAGGACCCTATCTTATTTGGAGGTCGTGAGTACTAATTCAGGTCGCTCCCTGTTGAATTGTCACATTAAATCCAAATGGAATTACTGTACTGCTGACTGTTTAATTCTCCTTTCTCTCTGTGTGAAAGGGCCCTACCAGCTGCCACGGTTTGGACTAGCCACTAGGGCTTGGGTACCCAGGGACAGTAACTGATAGGGATAGGCCTGTGCACAGAGCCATAAATAGATTATTAGAGTGATAAGCTAATTAACCTGATTTCCCCTGTCCTTGTTATATCCCCTAAATAAATCAGAGCTGCTTGTTTCAGCAAAGTTATACTGCCTGAGGTATTTGTCTATGTTAAAGTACTGTACTGTGATTGTTGCACTGTATCTCATTTCACAGGAGGTCCCAGTGCGGAACCAGACCTGGGGGTAAGTGTATACTGTGAAGGTAATTCTGATATATCTGGGGCCACCAGGTGGAAGAAAGGGGTTGCAGTGTCCCAGAGGCTGTGACCAAGTTAGTTTAACTATTGCAAACCCTGACCTCTGGGTGGAGGCACCTGCCATTGGATCCAGGCCCTCAACCTGTTAGTAGCAAATCAGGCAGGGGTAGTAGCCCCTGGGATAGCGCCATCTAGGGTTACATCTTGGAGCTCACGCTGAATTTGTGTCCTCTAGTGGCCATATTCACGAACCACTGTTAAGAAAAAATGGGTACCCCGACAGAAGTGGCTGTGCACCGGCTGGTGGAGTGGTGTACTGGGAGGAGATCGACCCCAAAATGCTATGCTTATCTGGACATCCCCTGGTACCAATCTGACGGACACTGTGCAGGAGTACTTTCCAAGGTGGAAGGTTTACAAAACCCTGTGGTGGTGGGTCGGCATGCTAATCTGCTCACCCACACTTTCCTGGCCCTAGTAGAGTTTAAGGATCCCATAGATAGCTCAAAGTGCCACAGACCATTACCCCAGAGGGAGCCCTCACTGCTTGAGATGATAACTAAGGACAATAAAGACCGGGGGAATGAGCCCACACCACTATCTGAAACTTTTGAGGAGAAATTTGCTAAATGGTTGCTGGGGAAGGGAAAACTGTGGAGGACTTGAAGAAACTATTCTTGCCACCTGAGGTGTTCCTCCCCAACACCCTCTCCGCTCCAGTACCCGTAATGGTGGCTGAACCAATGCAGACTCCTATTTCTGCACTTGCCATTAGTCACGACTCTTACCGAAGTTTAGGATCTTCTCTGGCACCTCCCACCCCAAGGGAGGACAGACTGAGAGACCTGGATAGAACTATGTTGCCCCAAGTGCTAGAAATGGCAATGCTCGGAAGGCAGCGAAAGAGGGTTAGTGAGAGCCTCCGAGTCCTGCCCTGGCTACCATCCGTGCTAAGCAGGGCCAGTAACCCTGAAGCGACTGCACAGGCCTATCTTGAGGCCTTGGAGAATGTGTATAGGAGCCCAGATTCTGATGAGGACCTATGGTGGAGAGTAAGAAATGCACAACAGTACCAAGGGGAGTTGTTGTCTGTGTATGTCTCTCAAGCTGGAAAAATTGTTGCAAGAATGCCTCAGAAGGGTAGTTTGCCAGCGATTGAACTGGACCGAACCAGACTGGACAGAATCCTTAAGTCTGCCCCTTCTCAGAACTGCTGTTGCTTCATTACGCCTGGCAAATCGACTGGAATCCCCACCCTCCTATGACGAGTTAATGAGAGAAATTCAGGAGTTGAGAAAAGCGACCTCGGGAGGTACCTGCACCAACAGCTGTGGCTACGACCCGGTGACTGAGGTGACCCATCAAGTGAAGTTCAGGGCAGAGGTTGACAGTCAATGAGTGCTCTGACAAGGAAAAGATATGCCACAATGGGGCGAACTGTTGGAGAGATCCGAGAATTCAAAAACAGTCCCTTTATGAAGGCCACGCCTGCAATGCAGACTGACCTATATCCGACTGCATCTGCTATGGGGTGGGGTACCACCCATGTATCTCCTACTGATAACAGCTCCAAACTCAATTCCTTGACCATGAAGTGGAGAAACTGACAGAATGTCTCAAATGCTTATCACGCCCCATGAACAGAGATGGCACCAGGTTTCCAGTTAGTATACCCGCCCTGGCTCCCAGTGTAGCACCTAGCCAGCTCAAACTCCAGAAAGTATGTTTTGCTATAATTGTGGGAAGATGGGCACATGAAAGGAATGCCAGTCCCCAAAGACACTGACAAAGTTGCATATAGGGTACAAGGAGAGCTTGGAGAACAAATCAGTGGTTAAGGAACGACGCAGTCAGTGAGAACTAGAAATGCTAATTCCGTCCTTTTGTGGCAAGGTCAGTTGCCCAGGCCCCCACCGCCTCTCCAGACTGGTCCAGAATAGTGGGTCCTCCATGGAGACCACTGTAAAGGTGAATGGAGTGTCTACAAGAGCTGTGATAGAAGTGGCTCCCAAGTGACAATTATGTTCCAGGATTGGTATCAGAAGCATTTGTCAGGCGTACCCTTACAACCATTAGAAGGACTGCATGTATGGGGTTAAGTGAAGGCCTACCCTATTCCGGGTATATCCAATTGGCTGTCTTTCCCCACCTCCGGCTGGAGTGGCGAACAAGTAGAGACCCTAGCCTGATGTGTCCCCCACTGGACTGTATGATGGTGTCCCTTTGTTGATTGGAACAAATGCTCATATATTCGGAAGGCTGGCACAGTTGTGTTATGAAAAACAGGGTCAAAGACTAGTAGAGCTTTAAGAGTTCCGGCTTTAATTAAGAAGGCCTATGAGGCACAGAGAGATGCTGAAAAACAGAACCAGAGGAACCGGTCGGAATTGTATGGAAGAAGGATCCTGAGTCTCTGATCCTGGTGCCAAATGCCCAGTGTACCTTACAGGGAGAGGTCCGTATCAGAAAGGATGTTAGAATAAAATATTAATGTTGGATGCACGGCGATGGAAAATTGCCAGAGGACTGCTGGTCAAGCCCTAGTATTTTGCCGCTAGAGCCCATGCTTATGCCAGAAGGGTAATGGTCCAAGTTCATGAATGTGTCTGAAGAGACATTGAGAGTAAATCAGAGGTTGCATCCTGGCTAATGTGCATTGTGCAGACACTGCAGTGCTACCAGCAACAGAGCTCAGGAAGAATGACAAATGTAACGCCTGACTTGTTTGATTTGACTCCCGCTGCCAGCTGAATGGAAAGTGAGGATCAGTGAAGCTTGCCCAGAGAGACCAGGTGTTTTCTTTAAAGGAATGGGATGTAGGATCGTGCAAAGAGCTGAGCACAATATCCGGCTGCATGACGAAAGACCATTTCGTGAGAGGTCTCGACGCCTGGCACCTGCTGACATAGATGATGTAGACGGCATCTGCAAGAGATGTTAGCTGCTGAAGTAATACAAGAATCCAGAAGCCCTTATGCTTCCCCATTGTAGTGAGGAAAAGAATGGAACAGTAAGGATGTGTGTGGATTATCGCACCTTAAACCGTGGACTATCCTGATCAGTACACAATGCCCGCATTCAGGATGCTTTGGACTGCCTAAGCGGGGCAAGTGGTTCTCTGTGCTGGATCTCCGCGGTGGGTACTACCAGATCCCGATGGCCCCAGAGGACCGTGAGAAGGCGGCCTTTATCTGTCCGCTTGCTTCTATGAATTCATGAGGATGCCTCAAGGGATTTCAAGTGCCCCAGCCACTTTTCAGCGATTGATGGGCGTGCAGTGGGAGACATGAACTTACTAGAGTGCCTGGTATACCTAGATGATGTTGTTGTGTTTGGCAGCTCACTGGAGGAACATGAGAGCAGATTATTTAAGGTATTGGACAGACTGGAGGACTTTGGCCTTAAACTGTCCATTGATAAGTGTCAATTCTTTCAAACATCAGTAAAGTATGTGGGACACATAGTATCCACCGAGGAATAGAGACGACCATAAGCAAAGTTGATGCCTTGACCACCTAGCACAGCCCAAAAATCTAAAAGAACTGCAAAGATTCCTGGGATTCTGTGGTTATTATGGCGTTCATCAAGGACTATTCAAGAGTGATCCGCCCTTACTTAACCTTACTCAAGGTATCCCCAACCACAAAAATACCAAAAGTCAGCGTCCCTCAAGACTGAAAGAGTGTATTTTCATCCAGTGAAGTATTTGGGGCCCCTGGACTCCTGATTATGAGACTGCTTTCATGAGATCATATATCAACACCCATGCTCCAGTGCTGGCCTATGCGATCCAAGAAAACCCCGTCCTGCACACACTGATGCTAGCTTGCAAGGGTTGGGGCTGTGTTGTACCAAACACGAGAATGGCCTGAGACCAGTGGCCTTTGCCAGTAGAAGCCTGACCCCATCCGAAAAGAACTATCCTGTACATAAGTTAGAGTTCTAGCTTTGAAGTGGGCTATTGTTGACCAATTCCATGAGTACTTGTATGGGCTAAAATACTAGTAAAACTGACAATAATCCTTTGACCTATGTGCAGACCTCAGCTAGATTGGATGCCACTGGCCATAAGTGGCTTTCTGCATTATCTACATATGACTATGCTCTCGAATACCGAGCAGGTCTGAACCACATAGATGCTGATGCTCTCTCCCGGAGGCCTGTTCCCCAGAATGATTGGGTCCGATTGGCAGAACCTGACATTCGGGCACTCTGCGCGAAGTTTGACAGGGAGGAACAAATGTCCACAGACATGTGGACTGCATGGTGGATTGGCAGGAGCCTCTGAGAATTGCATACCTGCTGCTTATTGCCACTTTTCTGCAATAGACATTGGTGCACTGCCTCAGCTGGACAATGACAGTATTCGGCGGGCTCAATCCCGCGATCCCATGATCAAAGCAGCTTTAGAAGCCCTCTATGCAGGAAAAGATGTGTCCAAATTACGCTCCACTGATCTGAGAACTGCACTGTTATACAAAGAAGGTCCTAAGTTGAAACTGATCAATAAACTGTTATACAGAGAAACAGTAGACAGAGGGGGACAAGTAGACAAACAACAACTAGTGCTGCCCACTGCCTTCGAGACTCAGTACTGAGGTCCTTGCACACCACATGGGGCACCTTGGTATAGACAGAACACTTGACTTGGTGAGATCCAGATTCTATTGGCCTAAGATGGGGGCTGATGTGGAGCAACACATTCGAACTTGTAGTCGCTGCTTACAGAGGAAAGCTTTGCCCCAGAGGGCTGCCCCCCTTGTTAACATCACCACCAGTGCACCCATGGAGCTGGTCTGTATTGATTTTCTGAGTTTGGAGTCAGATCAAAGAAATATCAGTAATGTGTTGGTGGTCACTGACCATTTCACGAGATATGCCCAAGCTTTCCCCACCAAAGACCAGAAAGCATCCACTGTGGCCAAAGTACTTGTGAAAACTTTTTTGTTCACTATGGGGCTCCACAAAGTCCATTCTGATCAAGGGAGACTTTGAGAGTCGTCTGATCAAAGAGATGCTTTTCTCTGTGGGGCAGGAAAGTCAGAACCACTCCTTACCACCCCAGGGGACCCACAGCCTGAACGTTTAACCGCACTTTGCTAGATATGCTAGGCACCCCACCCAAAGGACAAGCCTAGATGGAGCCAACAAATTAGCACCCTGGTACATGCTTATAACTGCACCAAAAGTGATGCCACTGGATTCTCCCCTACCGCCTGATGTTTGGAAGAAAGCTCGACTACCAGTAGATGTGTGTTTTGGGGTCTCCTGATGGGGTTCAAGCTGACAACTATTTACAGTATGTCAAAAGTTAAAGGCCCAGCTAACTCATGCGTACCAACTGGCTCAAACCATGGCTGCCAAAAGAAATCTGGCCAACAAAGAAAGGTATGATAAAAGGTGAAAGCACAGGAACTCCAGGAGGAGATCGGGTATTGCTAAGAAATCTGGGACTGCATGGCAAGCACAAGATTGCTGACAGATGGCACCATCTCCCTCACATTGTAGTGGGCAAACTAGATGATCTGCCAGTGTACAAAGTAAGGCCTGAGAATAATTCAAAAGATGTAAAAACAATGCAAGAAATCATTTACTGCCCATTGGACAAATCTTAATTGAGTCTGAGCCCTAGAAGATGCCCCTCTGGACCAGTGACTAGAGCTGCTGCTAAGAAAAGATCAAGAAAGTCTGCACCTACAGAAGCAAAGTTAAAGTGTTTCCCCTCCACAAGTCCCAGTTGAGCATGACTGTCAGTCCATATCGGAAGAAAGTGAGAGTGACTTTGAATACTATCCTTCTTACGAACTGAGTCAATTGTTTGAGGGCAATCCCTAGTCAATACTGGAGATGAAGCTGGGCCTTCTGGACTGTCTAAGCCCCCAGCTTCATCCCTGGAGCCAATGCTCCCAGAAAGTGAAGTGCAAAGCATCAGATCAGATGAAATGGAATCATTGTGCATGGTTGAACTGTTTGAGCTTTCAGGGAGGAAAATGATAGATTGGGGCAGACTGGTGATACACCCAAACAGGAAGAGTATTTTGAGTCCCTGACAGTCCACTGCCAGTGTCAGAAAGCTCCATGCGAGCCAAATGTTGTGGACTCAGAAACTGTAACTCCTGGGCTGAAAGTGCCCCAAGTTCTAGCCTCTACCCCATGGAGACTCCCTGACAAGTGAGGACAATGCTGAAAATGAGGCTCAGAGTGCAGAGACTGTAACAGTTCCCCTAGAAAGACTGGTCGAGCTGTAAAGCCTGTGGTGCACCTCAGTTATGATTCCCTTGGGAGGCCTGTGGATTTGCCTCTCAATGTTGTCCATAAAGGAGTGTATGTGTCCCCGAGCTCATTGCCCAAACTGACGTCAGTGCTAACTCAAGTTACTTGTGTTGCCCTCTAAGTATGGTGCCTTGTCCGTCCAGCCCCAAGGTAACTGATAGGGAAGGGCCCTCTCTTCAGGTTTCATGTACAAGAGGTAATAACTTGAGTTATGGTACAATGTGTATGTAATACTGTGTAAAGTGACGTACTGCAATATTTCAGAAATGTGTTCTTGGTAAAATGATATATTGACTGATGATTACACGTCCGAGCCTAATGCAAATGTATATGGTTGCAGTTGAAACTTATGGGTACTTGCTTGACGTGACGTCAAGCTTTCCCAGACCAGGAAGGGTGTAACCCCTGCAAATGGGGGTTCCCAAAAGACTTCAGGAGCTTGCTTGAATGCTCCAAGCCTGAATGGTGTTTGGCGTTTAAGCCATTTATCAGTGGTGTTTTAGAACCTCTGGTACTGTCTCTTTAAGAGCTGTCTGCTTGCAGACATAATTAGTTTATATGGGGGACTATGTGTTTCTTTGATTGAGTACCACTCGAGCTGCTGCTAATTCACTTCATTTTTGCAGTCACTAGGGTGCAAAGGAACCTATCTGAAAGATGTAACTGTTTGCCAGAAATTATTTAGAGTAATAATGAAATTACAGTTTGTCTAACCTGCTTTCTTTGCAGTCAGAACTGTGTCTGCTAGTTCCCATTCTAGTTTTGAACTGCTGAACTGGACCAATCAGTGTGGGGGTAAGCTAGCTCTAAAATGGTGCCTTGGACGAATCAGAACTTGGACTCATAATCTGAGCCAGCCACAGAGGATTGTATGGGCAGTGACTCTGGGAGATGTAGTTTAGACTTCAGTGCTTTTTGGACCAACAGCAGCAGTCTATTGTGAGTGACAGCCAATCCAGTCAAGAACTGGGAGGAACTCAGGAAGTGCCCGTTTTGTCGGTTGGAGTTTCAGTTGAGCTTTGGCAGTGAAGAAGGAAGGAGCCCTGTGCTTTTCAGTGTGCAGTTTTAGTCAAAAACGTGTGTAAGGCCCAGAGTTCGGTCTGCAGCTTGTGAACAGCTTGTTAGGACTGAATCCGTCCTGTGAAAAGAATCAAAGGATCTCTGAAGAGTAGAAACCAGGCTCACCCTGTAGAAGACTGGAGGAATTGCTGAAAAGTACTTTCGGTCTGTCAGGAACTGAATCTGCTGTGTGTTCTCCCGGTATTGTGCAGTAATTGCGATCGGGATACAGATGCAGCCTACCTGGTATAGTGCTTTCTTTTATATGGATGTGTGAAGAGGTTTGTGTACCTCAAGTGAGCCCTGCTGACACTGAAGGACCCTATCTTATTTGGAGGTCGTGAGTACTAATTCAGGGTCACTCCTGTTGAATTGCCACATTAAATCCAAATGGAATTACTGTACTGCTGACTGTTTAATTCTCCTTTTCTCTGTGTGAAAGGGCCCCTACCAGCTGCCACGGTTTGGACTAGCCACTAGGGCTTGAGGTACCCAGGGACAGTAACTGATAGGGATAGGCCTGTGCACAGAGCCATAGAGTAGATTATTAGAGTGATAAGCTAATTAACCTGATTTCCCCTGTCCTTGTTATATCCCCTTAAATAAATCAGAGCTGCTTGTTTCAGCAAAGTTATACTGCCTGAGGTATTTGTCTATGTTAAAGTACTGTACTGTGATTGTTGCACTGTATCTCATTTCACAGGAGGTCCCAGTGCGGAACCAGACCTGGGGGTAAGTGTATACTGTGAAGGTAATTCTGATATATTGTGTGGGCCACTAGTGGGAAGAAAGGGGGGTTGCAGTGTCCCAGAGGGCTGTGACCAAGTTAGTTTAACTATTGCAAACCCTGACCTCTGGGTGGAGGCACCCGCCATTGGATCCAGGCCCCTCAACCTGTTAGTGGCAAATCAGGCAGGGGTAGTAGCCCCTGGGATAGCGCCATCTAGGGGTTACATTTGCTTCAGCGGGCTTGACCCCTACAGCCCCTCCCAACCATCCATGAGATGCCAAGGTTAGGTCTGACTCATCTGCCCATAAAACAGTGGTACACAGCCTCTGTTGTTGTGTACTATCCCGTCAACGACAGTCGCTCTGACCCCTTTAATGTTCAACGTCAGTTCTCAAGTGATGCAGGACACTGTGTCCGAATATTTTTGGTGTCTGATGCCAGACTTGCCACCAATGATTATGGCTACTCTGTTGACAGGACCAACCCAGGGGGTACCGTCATCGGTGCATAGTTCACAAATCACCACTGTGATACATCCATCATAGCTGCCACCAATGTTGGCTCCTCTTGACCATCCTGTCGTCATACCTGTTAACAACGAGGAATATCCTGATCTCCTGAACACGGAGGAGGATTTGAAGGAAGAAGAGGGGGGCATGGATCCCTTTGAAAGTGGCCTTGGCTCTAGCGCCACTTGTTCCTTTTGTAGGTAGGACACTGCAGTTGATATTCCCAGGTCCCCTCTTAACGATGCTTCATTTCAGACCCTGGTGAGACAAATGAAGGGTGCTATGGGGTATGCTGTTAAGGAGGAAGACTCCAAAAAGCACAGCCTCTTTGAATTCTTGCAGGCACCCAATGCTCTTTGTACTGTGGTCCCTTCTGTTTACCCTGCACTGGAAGATGCCACTTTACCTGTATGGCATAGACCTAGCACCTAGCCTGCTGTTCCAAGGAAGGCTGACAAACAATATACTGCTCCTTTCCCTAAGCCTTACTATGCTTCTCAGCCTGAAAGTGACTCTGTGGTCATTATGGCTTCTCATGATAGATCTAAAGCACCTAGGCACATGAGTTCTTTGCCTCTTGACAAGAACTCTAGGAGGCTGGACGTTATGGGTAAACAGATTTACGCCTCTGCCTCACTAGGCTTATGAATTGCTAATTACTAAATCAGGGTTTTAAATAGCTGGTATAGCATAGCAAAAAGCTACACAAAACAGGGTAATGCTATCCATTTCCAAAAATGCGTAGTAGCAGACTGCTAACCATTTTTTTCCAGTGAGTCTATGGCACAATAGAAAAAATTAATAAAATGATATATATTTTTAAATTTTGCTAACCATTCTGTGCCAAGTGCTATGCATTTTTACAGCTGATTAGCACTTTCACATGTAAAACTGCTAATCATTTTTTTGGCTTATTTAATACCCTGAACTTCTATGATTAAGTATAAGAACAGCTTGTGGAAGTGTGCCATGACAAACACTGCTTCACTGCCTGATAGCCCTGCTAAAGCTGTCTTGCTCAGATCTGCCACTGCAGCCCTTGATATTGGGAAGCAGGCCTTAATACTGGTAAGCATCTCCTATCTTCAGCTTATGATTCCTCTGATACTTCTGCCAGGGTGGCTGCTTCTGGCATGTGCCTAAAAAGATATTCCTGGCTTTGTGTGGCAGGTTTTGCTACTGACGTGCAGCAATATGTCTTTAATACCCTCTTTAGGGGCCTGAAGCTGCATGGAAATGATGCAGAGATGGCTGTAAGAGAACTACAATCTTCTAAAATTACACTTCAATTCCTTACGGCTTTGATCCCCTAGCCAACTAGGGGGCGTGGTAGGGGCACATTGCATAGGCCAGCTGCCTGAGGTGGTCATGTCTGCCATTAACAGCCATGTGCTCAGGGCTGATGTCCCCTTCTGGGTCCCATCCCCCCCATGTGCCCATGCAAAAGCACCCAAAGGTATCAGAGCAGGCTGCCTTTGGTACCTTCTAACTCTGTACTGACCCCCTGCCTCTACCTCCAGGTGTGCAAGTGGGGGGGGGGGCTGAATCTCCCTTTCCCTGCCAAAGAGAAGGGAGATCACTACAGATGAGTGGTTTCTGGAAATTACAGAAAGGGGCCATGCCCTGGAGCTTCTGTCTACCCCTCCAGTGCATCGACCTCCTACTTATCATTATCCTCCATGTCCCTTGTCCCTTCTTTCTTTTTTTACTTGCTCATGTGGCAGGCTCGGAGATGCCTCCTCGAATTCAGCTGGGCCTGGTGTGCCGGGATCCCTAGCACTCACTTCTGGGTCCTGGCATACCAGGCTCCACTGACGCCGAGGTGGGAATCTTTGTTTTTTTCCCCCGTTAATCCCCAACCCCTGAGGGCGCTAGTGCAAAGGACGCGAGTCCAGGCTAACAACTTACTAATGCATGCTGCACTCAATAAGTATGGTACTGCTGCCCGTGCTTCCACCGGTGGCAGTGCCAGGCTGCTACAGCAACCCCTACTGTTTCCCCCCCCCCACGCCCGGAGGAGGGCATCTTCTGGGATGCTCAATCCTTCCTCCCCCGACCAGCCCCTGATGACATAGGATTATTCCTGAACCCACGTCGCCAGTGTTAGGAGCGATAACTCTGCCCCTGCAATGACAGGCCAGCACCCTTTTGTCCCTTCTAATGACAGAAGTTCAAACACTGATATAAAAGCATATTATAGAACCCATTCTTCCTCAGGAGTTACTGTATATCAGGGATTCTATTCCCGGTACTTCCTCGTCCCAAAATGGACAGGAGAGCTACATCCTCCACGGCTTGAACAAATATATTGAGTACAAAACATTTTGGATGATCTCTCTTCAGATTCTAATTCCTCTGCTGCAAACAAGGGATTGGCTTTGTGCCCTGGATATGAATGATGCATTTCTTCATAACCAAGTCTGCAAGTGTCACAGACAGTACCTACGCTTTATGCTGGAATGCAGCCATTATCAGTTCCGAGTCTTGCCCTTTTGCTTGTCCTCAATGCAGTGGGTATTCACCAAATGCTTAGCGGCAGTGGCAGCAGCCCTCTGAAGGGATGAGCTGTATTTTTCTGGACAACTGGCTCCACAAGGCCCTGCCTGGGGAAGTTACTGTACAAACTCTGTCGAGAACATGACTGCTGTTCAAGGGCTTGGATGTCACAACCAACAAACCCACATCAGTCCTCCTTCCCTGGCAGCATCTTTAGTACTTTAGAGCAGTTCTGGACATGACTGTGGGCAGCATATTTCTGACTGCAGACAGGGTAGATGCCATGATTGCCCAGGCTTGCGTGATACACAGCTGCCATTATGTGTCTGCCAGGTCTATGCTGTGTCTGCTAGGTCTAATGGCTGCAGCCACCATAACCGTCTCTTATTCTGCCTCTATATACACATTCTGCACTGGATGCCATGGGTAAAATGGGATCAACTGACAGATGACCTGGACCAGATGGTTCTGGTCATGTCTCCTCTATGCCATGCTCTGCTGTGGAGCATGGATCACCCCAACTTGATGCAGGGTGTTCCTTTTCTTCCACTCGGCTCACCTACAGATTTTGACCACAGATGCCTTGGAATCCAGATGAGATGCTCATCTGGGGCCATTGCAGACTCAGGGAAGTTGGTCTAGTCTGGACTTCTCTCTCCATATTAACATTCTGGAGTTGAGGGCTGTTCTACATGGCCTACAGGCACATTTCAAGTCCATCTCTGTACTGGTCCCTTGCTGATTCAGACAGAAAATATAAGTATGTTGCACTATCTCAAACAAGCAAGGGGGCACACACTCTTCTCCACTGTGCAAGAAGGCCATAAGACTGTGGTACTGGGCCGTGTCTTACAGCATTCAGTTGTCAGCCATGTTTCTCCCAGGTGCTAAAAGTGTCTTACCAGACAGACTAAGCAGGTCTCAGTCCCTGACTCATTAATGGGAACTCTTGACCTCTGTGGTATATGACCTCTTCACTAGGTGGGGTCATAAAAGTGTTGGATCTTTTTGTGTACCCACACAATGCAAACCTGCTGTGTGTTTGCTCCCTCATTCCAGGGCATAGAGTTTTCTGGCGAGAAGCATTGTCCTTCTCCTGGAAAGGCAGTCTCCTTTATGATTTTCCTCCCATTCCTCTCATTGAGGATATTGCTCAAGCTGCGGGTAGAGCATTCAACTCTAATAATAGTGGCCCCCTTCTGGCCCCACCAGATTTGGTTTCCACTTCTACAGCATCTGACAGTGGAACCTCTTGTACAGCTACCACTGTGTTGGGGTTTTCGGACCAGGGGTATCTGGTTCATCTGGATCTGAAGTCCCTATATCTACATGCATGGTCCCTGCGGATGCAGTGACTACCTGTTTTGGGGTATATCCAAGGTTGCTGATGTATTATTGGTGACTAGAAACATTTCCACCAGGCATATGTATTCCCTAAATATGGAAATGTTTTTCTATCTGGTGATCTCCATGTTCTATGGACCCCTACACGTGTCCTGTGAATTATGTGCTGGACTACCTTCTGTCATTATCAGACTCTGCTCTCCAGTATTCATCTATTGCAGTGCATTTGGAAGCTGTTTCAGCTTTCCATGCCCCTACTAATGGGAAAATGGTGGCACAACTAGAAGCGTAATCACACAGTGGGGAGTCAAGTCTCTGATGAAGTGGTAAGGAAAACCATGAAACATTGACATTGTAGAGATGCATAGCTTGATGTGACTAGCTGTGTGAGAAATAAGAACAAAAATAAAACAGTCTTTACTTTCCATTGTGTGGCTGTATTGGCTAAGGCCTTGTGGAGCAGGTCCCTCGCAGTTTTCTGCTTTGTATTTTAGGTGCTAGAGGGACACACTATCAGCGTGTGCTTGGACAACTATACTGGTTGTAAGCAAAACATTACATTTCTGTCTTGACTGCACTAAGGACTGCAGAAAGCCCTCTCAGCTTTTACTGTGCATACTTTCACTAAACATTACATCATCTCTCACAGATATGCCGGCATTGGCCTTGCTGTACTACAAGGCCTCCTAACATGATGTCATAACAGACACTGATCTCCTCTCTTGGGAATCATTCCACAGGTATGGCCCAATGGAGAAGGTGTCATCAATGAAGCTAGAACAATTACTTACCAGTAACAGTAGAACTTCGAGAGAATCTCTTCCACTGGGACACTGCACACCCTTCCTCCTTCTCCCATCTTCACAATTCTGGGTGATACAGCTGCCTGAAGTGATGCCTGCTGCCTTTCTGGGGTACACATACAGAGCCTTATAGGCTTTATTTCCAGTTCTGTGCCTCTCGTGTGTGGGTTCCTGCCAGTCAGATATCCTCTAAACTTGTCTCCTGTGGTGAACTGAGGAATAATAGGGCTGCCCATGTTATACAGACAGCAACATCATACATCATCGTGGGTGGCCCCTGGCTAGCAAAAGCTTCTGAGTGGTCCTCACTCCAACAGTTTACAGTTCGAAAGGTGTGGCCCAATGAAGGAGAGTCTCTCGAAGATCTGCTGTTACTGGTAAGTGACTGTTCTTTCTTTTTAGATTCTTTCTTTATTTGCCTAGCTCCTTGACTGGGGTGGTCCTATGGTCCCACAATCAGGTCCACTGGCGGCTCCCACATCGGGCGCCATGCCCAAGCTTCAACCCCTTTCTTCTCCCTCTCAAAGGCCATGTCGCGGACCCCATCGTGGAAGGCCAAGGGGTCAGGGCCAGAGGGAGCTCCTGGAGCGTCCGGTGCAACGCTGCAGGAGAGCCTCACAAGTGCCAGAGGATTCAGCTAGTTTTTGTCCCCTGGGTTCCCTCCCCATGGCACAGGCATGCACGGACACCAAGGATGCTGTGGCATGCGCTCCCACATGCTGCACGTCAGATGTCTGCCCCCGTCGACCCTTCCACTACTCCGTGAACTGCACTACTCCCTAGCCACCGCCAGGAGCCAGCACCTTCATGGGAGTCCTGCCTCACCCTCACCGGAAGAAGATAGCAGTCCCAGGGCCGCTCAATCCTCCTCCCCCGGCTGACCCCCGACGATTCGAATTCGTAACCGAACCCGGGTCAATGGCATGGCGCGCTGTGTAGCATTCAGCACCTCAACCCTCAGCACCACCAGGCCAGCAAGTAACTGTTCTTTCTAAGAACATGAACTGTTTAGGATGAGGTCAGTTTTAAATACGTAATGACAACTGTTGAACAATAAAGATGCTGTTGTCCTACTCTTACTGATAACTGGAGGAAATTAAATGATTTACTCCTGGACTGTCTTAAGAATGCAATAAGACACATCAGGGCATTGGTTGTGGTGTTTCTCCTCACACCCAGAGGCGCAGCAAGGCACAAGACCACAGGCAGGATGCATTCAGCTCCTGGAAGTGCTGTAAAATCACCACAATCAATGCCCCAAAATATCTTATTGCACTTGTAAAATGGGGCACTAGGTGTCTATAAAAATAATTTAATTCACTTTTAAAAATTACATATATATATGTATATATACATACACATACAAAAAAGTAAATAAAATTTGGTTTAAAAAGAATGCAATTAGTCCCTCCACTAATGAATGCCATTGGGGGGCAGTGGTACAATCTGTATTGATTTCAGTGGTTAGACATCAGTTTCCCTTTTAGCTGTTTTGTGCCACCCAACCTGTTGTTCTATGTAGTCCACTCCACTCCCCATTCAGTGGTCGTTTATGTGAAGCAACTAACAGCAGTGTTTTGAAATTAAAACAAGTGAAAAAGAACAGAGTTCAAAACCTATGTGTGACTGAGCAGGGATGTTTGTTGTTGTGCATGGATCATGGCTGGTTGTGCGAGTGCTGTGGAGCAGCTGGTAAATAGTAGTGTCGCAAGCAGGAGGTTTGGCAGATGGAACTTTGGGAGATGTTACACAATTCAGTGTACAATGTGAGTTAAAAACAAAAAAGCTCATTGTGCTGTACTGATACTCGGACACACTGAGCTGGGGGGAAGGGGTGTGAAGCAAGTGGGAGCCAAGTGAGTGTGTGACAGCCGGTGGCTGGTCTTGCGGGCAGGGAGTAAAGCTGATTTTGAAACAATTTATTTATTAATTTTTTTATTTTATTTGTAAGAGTTTTGCATGGTACATTCAGATAATTGCACTTGATAAAACTTACTGCAAGTATAAAATCATATAGACAACATTTGACTGAAATAAAGCATCGGGGAAATCTAACATTCAACCAAACTCTTAAGGGGAAGGAGGTTTAATAAGCTATGTAGGTTCCAAACAAGTGAAGGGGCCTCCAACTCTACAGCACAATGTTATGTATCTGTTAAATTGGGCTGACCGGAATCCATTTCAAGATTCAAAAATTTTCAATCAGATCAAGGGATCATCTCCGGTCTATGCGGTGAGATATAAATAAACCAGGAGGTTCATCTGTTTATTATTTAAGATGTTCTATCCTGCAGTCTGGCTGTAATTTCTTCCATCCTATAAATATTATAAACAGTATCCTCCCACTGTCGAATCGCGGGGGGTTGGATGCAGTCACAAATGAGTTATTAATTTTTGGGCTGCAATTAGTAATACACTCAAAAAATATATAGAGTGTCGTTGTTTAAGGTGAGGGGGCAGTGGGACAAAATTACTGTATCTGGAGATAACTGCCCTAGATCAGGGAACAGTACTCCCAAAGCCAGGTCCACCTCCCTCCAAAATTGAAGAAGTATAGGGCAAGACCAAAAAACGTGCGTATGGGTAGATACTCTGAACCTGCACAGTCTCCAGCATGAAAAGTCCCCTTCCGGGGAATATTTGGCAGTGATCTGCGGAGTCCGAAAGTACCGAGCCACCAACCTCCAACTGTATTCTCTCCAGTCATAGGAACCTGTGATCTGGTGTTGCCTACCCCAAATCCGGTGCCAATCCTCCGGAGACAACTCCAAAATCTACTCTGCCTCCCAAATCATCTGTGTCCCATTCATCAGGTCTGACAAAGATCAGTCAATACCTTACATAGGCAGAGATAAGGTGAATTGGGTGAGACTCCACTTGGATTTGTGGTAAATGGTAAAAAAGCAGGGGGAGGTTTCGGAGCTCAATCGCAGGGCCCAATTTAGCAACTAAAAAATGGTGGATCTGTAAATACCTGAAAAATCTGATTGAGATAAGAGAAATTCTGTTTGTAGTTGTGAGCAAGATTTCAAAATGCCATTTTGATAAAACTGGTATGTATGAACAAGACCTTCACTAAACCATCTTTTAAATCTACAGTCCAGTCTCAAAGGGAGGAAATCACGATCAAGGGCTGGGATCCCCACCCAAATGGCACCTGTCTGCTGCGTAGACATCTTTAAGTACATTCCCCAGACGCTTATAAGTTTTGCCATATTTATAGAGAGCTTTCCAGTAAGTTCAAAGCTATTTGTCTGAACTATAGTAGTATAATCTAAGGGATATGGGGATATAGCCCGCCCTACATGTACCCTTAACGGGGTCCATGCCCTTGAGTTAAACCAGTAGGACATATGATTTAATAAAGCCGCCATAGCATAGTTGGAAAAATTAGGGAGCACAAGCCCTCCTCTAGCCCTAGGAAACTGTGACTTATGCAAGGCCACTCTAGGTCTCTTCCCTTGTCATAGGAAGGAGGATACAAGCCTGTGCCACTTAACAAACTCTGTCTTAGAGGGAATATAGGGGATATTTTGCAAAGGATATAAAATCTGCAGTAAAACATTCATTTGGACAGTCTGTACTCTGTTCAGTAAAGATGTTGGCAGGTGAATCCAGGCCTGAGGATCAGCCTTTACCTGAAGAAATAGGGGATTATAGTTCTGGGCGACCGTTGACAGTGGATCTGGAGTTAATCGGATGCCTAAATACCGAATTTGGGATTGACCCACTTAAAGGGGTACTTTTGTTATAATGATGGGGAGAGGAACAGTGTATCAGCAATGTCTTGGTTTTGTGAGGGTTTATTTTATATCCCCGAGACCTGTTCTATTAGTTGTAAACTAGTTGTTAAAGTGGCTAATGCGGAATCTGGCTCAGTGATACAGACCAGCAGATCACCCGCATAATAAGCTATTTTATGCATTTTATCTTCTAGTTTGTAACCCCAGATCCCCTGCAACTGAAGAAGAAACTGTGCAATAGGTTCTGCATATAGAGCAAATAAATAAGGGGAAAGGGGCATCCCTGTCTTGTACCTCTAGACAGGGAAGCATGGGGAATGTGAGCCATTAATTTTCACCGAGGCCTCTGGATGGGTGTAGATGTGTTGAATGTCTGTTAAGAAATTCCTAAGGGAAGCCAAATCTCGATAGGGTGTAGTGTAAAAATAACCAGGAAACCCTATCAAAAGCTTTTTGGGCATCTACACTAAGAATCATTGATGGGGTCTGGGTGGTATCGGCATGATTTATTAAATATAATGTTCATTCAGTATTATCAGTTGTCTTTATAGATTTTATAAAACCCGACTGATCATGGTGGACGAATAGGGGAAGAGTCTCATCTAATCGATGCACCAAGATGCTAGTATAGATTTTATAATCTTGATTCAAGACTGAGATAGGGCAGTAAGAATCACAGATCTGAGATGGTTTGTTAGGTTTCAAAAACGCCGAAATAGTGGCTTGTCTCCAGGATATTGGATATTTCGCTGTCCTATGACCCTCCGGCAGAGCCTCTAGCAGAGTGTCTTTTATATGTGAAAGAGAAGCTTTATAAAAATTCTGCCCAAAGTCGTCAGGCCCAGGGCTCTTCTCCTTTTTCAAATTTCTGATCATAGAACAAAGTTCCTGTTCTGTTATGGGCCTAAGCAAAGCCTGTTTGTGATGAGCACTCAAGGTGGGTAGGCGCAACCCTGATAATAAGGTTTCTATACAGTCAGGAGAGGATGGAAAGGTATCTGTGTATAAATTGAGGTAATATTCCCTGAATGCCTTAAGAATCTGGGAGGTGGTTGTTATTAATTTCCCTGTGTGAGGGTCCTTAAGTTTTAAAATAGTTACCTCCTGAGTTTGTTTGCGGAGGCGAAATCCTAAGACCTTCAAGGCTCTAGCCCCCCCCTTCATTATATTTTTCGCAAAGCCAAATCTGGGCCTGCTCCATCCTGTCTATCAGTATCTTTTATATCTCTTGCTGAGTTGTAAGACCTGTTGTGCCAAAGAGTGATCTCCCTGCTTGTGGGCACTCTGAGGGAAACTCAATTTGTTCTGCAATTCCTTGAGTTTCATCTCCCTTTGCCTCTTCCTCTGGGAAGAAAAAGCAATAATATGTCCTCATAGGACAGTTTTCAGAGTGTCCCACAGAAGTTGGGGAGAAACCTGAGGGGAAGCATTGTCCTGTATTATTTTGGGAATAAGGTCCTTTAACAAGTCTTGTAACTCTGGGTCTTGTAATAAAGAATTATTGAAATGCCAGAGGGTATTTATCTGCTCCTGTAATATATTCAAGTCTAAGCTGATTGGTGCATGATCAGAGAGACAGATGGTGTTAATTTCCGAACTATACACCAAGTCAATGTGCTCACCACTAATGCAAAAGTAATCCAGTCTGGAATAGTGCTTCTGTGCATGAGAGTAAAATGTGAACTGGCGGGTGGAGGGGTGAAGGTGATGTCAAACATCAACAAAGCCCATCTCCCGAAGCATTCTACAAAGGTGTCCCTGTCCCGAAGAAGAGGCCGGAGTCCTAGAAGCAGAAGTATCTAGAGTTGGGTATAATAAGCAATTTAGATCACCCCTAAAATAAATGCCCCCCTCACATGAGTGAGTATGGTATCTAGCATTTGCTGGATAGAAGAGGCATCACTGCCTGGGGGTATATAAGTACTACAGACTGTCAGATGTTGACCAAGTATGGTGTCACAGACCAATGCCAGATGGCCCTCCTTATTAGTGTAATGATGTGTTACCATGAAGGATGATTTTTCAGGTATCAGGACCACTGCTCCCCTTTGCCTCCTATCTTTATAAGCTGAATCAATCACTTGAGAGAAACCAAACTTCAATAATTTCGGATATTGAGCTGCAGACAGGTGCATTTCCTGTAGGAGAAGAAGATCTCTTGAGAGCTGTCAATGTCCTAGAACATTTAATAGGTCCGGTCAGCCCATTTACATTATGTGAAACTATTCTGAATTTAGAATCCATTCTGTTTGTGAGGTGTTTCTTCAAACCAATACCTCCCCCCATAGCGCACCCTTCTCATTTATATCCTGACCACAGTTCCTCAGTCAGAGCTGTAGCATATGTTGCTGTATAAATTTATACATGTTTGAAATGAGAGTATACAAAACCCATGCAAATGCACCACAATATTGAAAAAAAAGAAGGGGCAAAACCAAAACTATATCCTGCAGGGTAGAAGGGAAAAAACAGTAACTTATGGCTCATACTAAGCTTGAACCTCAGGTTAAACCTCAACAATGGCCAACCAGGCCAATTCAATGGTAACCAAAGAGAAGAGAGGGTATGCATCCCCTTCCCTCTAGGTAAGAGAAAACAGAGTATGGTCTGGACTTCAAAAAGCAGGATTGCATTGGTAAGCATCCCTCAAGCAGGTGGTATATAAAACCACCTATGGAGATAAGCAATTCCCGTGGGGGACCCGGCTCCCTCGGGGTGTCTGTGACCCAGTAAAACAGGATATGTAAGGAATCGGGATGGAATTAAAAGGATATGGAAAGCATGGATGAGGCAAAGGGAAAGAAATAAAAAAGTGCGTTATCCCTTCTGTGCCACTAAGCATATAGCGGGTCCCCACTCTGACTGCTCAGCTGGATGGCCCCCTGCAGGGCGTTTCACAGGAAGACAAATACAGTTAAGGAACAGCTGAGAGTCTGTCTCAAGTTATAATCGGTCAGATTCAGGGCCTCTACAGTATAACTAAACTGAATTATTTCCTAGATCTATTATCTCCGACAAATTATGATAAAGAAAGTCAGTAATCTGAGGGCCTCAGTTCAAAAACACAGTCTCCATGTTGTTTTATATCAAGAACTAAAATTCCATCCAGCCGATGAAGCAATGCTTGATAATAGCACATCCCTTTCAAGTCCAAGTTGGAAGTTCTCGAATTACCCTGAGTTCCATATGGAAAGGGATAAGAAACTTATAAATATGGAATCCAAAGAATTACTCAATCAAAACATCCAAAAGCTGAACTGTGGAGAGCTTAATTATATTCCGAAGAACCGTGGCCCGTAGTCTGTGAACCATAGGGGGGACCCCCCCCCCACCTCCAGGGGGGAGAGGTCAGAAGAGGAGGAGAATAACCCCCACCACACCCGGAACCCTCCAATATGCCACACAGACCCCACTCTCACCAGCCCACCCACCCAGAGCTAACAGGAGGAGCCCTGCACCACACTGGTCCTGTGCAGCCAGCATCAAAATGAAAGTAATTATTAGTTAACTGATGGTCTTCAAGAACCTCCCCAAATTCAACCTGAAACAATTTATTACTAGGCAGTAAAATAAAATGGGAATAAGTGTGGTAATCTCAGGTAAAATACTGAATGGCACTGTAGGTTGTTTTGGAAACATTCTGTTTTTTTTTATTTTTTTTAAATGGAGTTTCTATGAGGAAAGAAAAAATAGAGTTTGTTTTGTTTGAAAAAGTTCTAAGAACTGGCTTAGTGATTTTGTTTATGTGCTGTGTCCTGATTGCCAGTTCATTTTCTGCCCGCTGGCTGTAATGGTTCAACGCACACCAGTGCTGTACAATCAGGGCACATTCTTTTTCTTATTTATTTTATAAGGAAACATAACAAATACCTGTCACAGTTAAAGCTCTACCTAGTCCTTTTTGAGTACCCTTGCTGTTAAAAGTGCAGATAGGCAAATCAGGTAGTGCTATGCTTTTTTTTTTTTCTTCAAATCAATATTTTTCCACCTATGAGTCTGCCCAGAAGCACCCCAACCCTGTCACTGACTTTTCACAGACTTATTTAGACTTATCTATTTTCTATGTTTCTACTGCTTGCCCAGGACCACAGTGTGGTGGTCGGTGGCCAGCTGCATCAGTCATGCGACAACCTGCAGGGGGTGCCCTCCATTTTTCTCCCCAGGGAGTGGTGTACAGTAACGCAAGCACGCATGCATGCAGTGCAGACATCCACACCAGGACATTACGCATCAGCCCTTGTGTGTGCCCCTGACTGTACTGCCAACTAATCTCCACCAGTGGGCAATCCTGCAGCGAGTCTTGTTCTCCCCCCACCCCAATAGGGAAGTAAACCAAGGGACGCTTGATTCTTCCTTCCCCAGCCGGCCCAGACAACCCACTCTTGTTCCCAAGCACGGATCGCTGGCATCGTAAGCGGCAGCACTATCACAGCACCAATACGCCAGCCTGTGCTACACCTTTCATGAAGCAAAAATGAAAGTTTTAATATACAAGCTTTGCTGTCTACAGTAATGGTCAGCAGTGCACACACATATTTTATTACTTGAACAGTATGCCTAGCTAAGCAGTCCTAACTGTGTTTCTGGCTGGCTGGGATGGGAAAATAAATTCAAACAAGGATCTTCTGATAAGAGCCCAGCTTACTGTTCAAACTGTACTGGGGAACATACTGGAGTGTGTTTCTGTGTTAGGCAGAAGACTAAACTGAAGCAACAAGTGACTTGATGATAATATAGAGGATGACGTACGAGCAGCCATACACAACAAGCCTGTGTCTGCATCAAGAGGTTTCTATGGCAAGCAGGAACCTCAAAAGCAAAGCTCAAGCAGTTCTCTGGTTGACATAGAAAACTCTGATGAAGACCAGGCTTGTCTGTGTAAGGATGCTCATGCATTATATTTTACAGTGTATAGTCATCCATGCCCATTTCTGACACGCTGCTTCTTTTCAGTGAACTGGCAGTTGGGGGGGGGGGCACTTGGAGTTGTTGACAGGTTCAAATTACAGATTCAACAAATGGCTAGTGACTGCAGCAGTTTCTGTAAATTCAAATTTAAAAAAAGTTTCCAGCTAGATTGGCTGGAGAAAAGCAGCAGTGCTTTGTTGTTGTACCCCCAGTAGTGACATACTCAAGATGGTACAAAAACAGTCTGAGGTCACTACTAGGGTAATGCAACTCTGAGAATTCACTGAATTCCATTCATAATAGCTCTTACCCCTTTGCTATAACCTTATTCTAGTCAGGGACTTCCATGCACAACAACATTCTGCCATGCATTATAACTTGCTTTTCAACTAACAGAATGTACAAGATTTCGAAACCACCTAGGCTTCTTTGTTGGGTGAACTGGATACTGGAAGGAGAGTTCTACAGGGATAATACAGACAGTTCTCCATAGAAACCATTTCCCTGTACCTACATCTTCATTTCATCTTATGGAGAAGTCTATGTAGCTGCACAGTATAAGGAACAAAACACACCCGCAACCATACAGTACATAATAAACAGTGTGTAATATTACTGAGGAATTCTGAAGAAGACATTTACTAACCATGAAACTGAAGGCTGAGTGGGTCTATATTAGCATCCAGGACCCAAAGACAGTATTACATCCTTATTTTGTGAGGATCAGAATACTGTATTTGTCATATTATAGTGTTCCTATCAGGAAGGCACATACTGTACTATAAGCACTGAAGGATACAAGCTTATGAATGCGGAGTGCTTACATCACATGTTTAGTGTTAACATAAGCACTGAGTGATCATCTGCCAACTCCAGTATTCTATACAGGTATCATAATTCACCATTAATTATAAAAGGCACTACCAGAGCACCAACTTTGTTTCACTGATCCTGCTGTGCAGTCATAAAGTATGTCCCATCAGTCCTCTTACAGCCAGGATTTCACATACTCACGGAGCTGCCTGGAGTGCAGTTAGAGGCCAATCCTGGCTTAGTTGGGGGAGGTGGATCATTTAAAACATAACTCCCAAGCTGCTAAGGCATCTTGTGATCTTGCTAGCTCAATACGCAGAGTAGAACAAAGACATGTTACAGAGCAGAACGATCTAGGCAATGCACTTGCTAAACACGTCTGTGAGTCTAAAGGTAGAGGGAAACATGAGGTAACCTTTATGGCTAATGAAAAGGCGTTGCCATTATAAAGAAAGACTCATTTTGACCAGAAGGTTAAACAGAGGTAATCCTACAGGATTTTTGAATTAAATGCCAGAAACTGACCTGGTCTTTAATTTATTAGGCCACTTTGATCTGGCTCCTCTGTGAGGTTTATGAATTCCATTTTTAGTCCAACAATTCTGTTTTGGTTCCAGTCAGAATTATCCAGATAGTAAATTGTGATTTTTTTTTTTTGACAGTCCCTTGTAATATTCCAATCCTTGGAATTATTGTCTTTAAAGAGACACTGTCAACCATTCTGCATCATATTACTTAAAGCCACATTTTATGATTGTTTACCTTTTCTAAAATGTGTCGATGTTGCTAGTTGTTTTGTTTCCTTTCTTAGTAGAACCGAAATGCATGCCAATGGTGTAATTATACCCAACCTTGTTGTGTTTCAAATCCTTGATCTATGCAGTAAGAACACCCCCAAACAGTGCAGCCACTCAGGATGTAATAGTATCCTCACCTCCCACCGCATCAAGAATGGCTAGACTATGTTGGGGGGAGTTCCCAAGTTTAGAAAATATGCAGTGGAAGTTGATCACGGACTGTAAACAAACACGTTTTTTGTGTGGTAACACCAGTAAGGCGGGCAGACTGTTTTTTTCACTTTTAAAGGTGACTAGCAAAAGTATTTTCTACAGGGCTGCCAGTGTAACATCACTTACCCTGCCAGCTGAGGTCTCCTTTCTGCCACTGTACATAATTTTCTGGCTCAGTCCTTACTTTGTAGTTTAACTTTACAGAGGGTTTACAAACGCGGAGGTGGCTCCCAAAGGAGCGTGATCGAATGCCACCCAAGACTTATGGGAAAATTTCCCTTGTTAGTGATGTAGATCCTGCTATTACTTACTGTACTGAACACAGCAGGGATTGGGTATTAGTTTTAATTTTTTACAGCGTCAGTGAAAGAGTTACTGTTAGAAAGTAAACTTAGTTTTAAACCTAATATGCTGAATGATGAAGAACTGCTGCCATTGCCAGCTAATCAAATTTAATACGACAGTACTATCAAACCTATTATCCAAATATTTGTATACTGTTGTCTAGATAGCCATTATTATAGCTTATGTGCTGATTTTTGTTCTCCATTTAAAAGCAAGTTGTAAACAGCTGTTTTAAATTGAGCACTGTATTCACAATGTAGCAGTAAGTCCTCTCCTGCAGGATCACGTTAACATGTATAATATAAACAGTGACCAGCAGAGGAGGCCAGCACTCTTGAAAAAGCTGCATTAGGTGGTGAAACACTGAGTCTGCCACAGCACCCCCTTGCCCAGGGGGCACTACCTTCTGGCACACCCTTAAAGGAAAGTTCTGATATAAGGTATTGGGCTTCATAGCTCAACACCTTATATTGTCCTGAGCTGACTGGTGGCAACATTTCAATTTAAAAGTGCTTACTTTTTCCTGTGGTAGGGATCGTAACTGGCGCCAAAGCCTTGGCCAGCCGATCCCTTCCAGCTTCCTGGTGCCTCCGCACTCTCAGAATTTGTGATGTGTGGCCAGGGACAGCGTGGGGGCGAGCCCCATACAAGTCTATAGGGGCTATTTTTAAAGCCAGTTTTTAGTCTTTTTAAACAGTCCTAGAGAAAAACCAAAGCAGTGGCTTAACTAAGAGGGACCCTATTGGTTAGCGACTGCTAACCATCTCTAGGATGTTAAAATGACTAAAACTAGCTTTAAAAACTCCCCACTCATTGTAATAAATTCTTCACTCCTATTACACGTCCTAAATTGAAAACACAGGGGCGGAGCGGGGACACCAGGAAGCTGGACGGGATCAGCTGGCTGAGGTTTCGGTGCCAGTTACGATCCCTTCTACATCAGAAAGTAAGCACTTTAAAATTAAAATGTTTATGTCTGTCAGCTCATGCTGCTATGAGATATTGGGCTATGAATACCTTATAACGCGAGGTCGGAACATCATTTTAAGCATAATAAAGATAGAATTTCCTATACAGCCATTGTCTGCTGTGTGGTTCGTGTTTCCTTTTCAAGCCTGTGAGTACTCACTACTCTCTTTTTTGATGCTGATACAGTTATTTAGTGAAGCCCCATACTATCGGTGTGGCCTGCTGTTTTGTTTGGTCAAGTGGCTTGCCAACAACTTGGACATGCTCAGTGTGTGCTCCTTGTAAAAAGTACTCCATCATGACATCAAAGTACCCAAGGGAAGTCCAGTTCCTTCAGACTGACTTCGTGGGTATCCAAAATGTTAGCTTTCGGCAAGTTTACTGAATGCGATTGCGGCATCGGGACATCCTCAGGTCTCATCGATAGAGGCAGTGTGGTCTAACAGAGCATGAGTTAGGAAACTGGGAGATCACCAGTTCAAACCCCGCTATAGCCTCATACTTACTGTGTGACTTTGGGCAAGTCCCCTCAACCCAGCTGAGGAAATAGGTAAAAGCAGGGTCCCACTGGAAACGAGATGTTGCATCCCAGCTAGACTTTCCTGGACAAACTGTAAAAACAATATGGTTTATGATTAAATATTCCCATGTACATAATCTGTATATAGAAACACAGAAACATAAACGTTGTCCACAGATAAGGACCTCCTTGGGAGGTTCCACCTAGTGCGCCCTATTTTCCCAACCTGCAGTGCCACCGCAGACCCTACTCAATCTCCAGTCCCCCCTTCCCCTATTTCCAAATTACCCTTGAGTCTGTCCCATGCATGCTTGAATCCTATTACCATTTTAGCACCCACCACCTCTGCTAGGAGGATTTTGCATGAAGAAGCATTTCCTCACATCTCCTCTGAGTCTCCCCCTCCAGCTTCACAGCGTGACCCCTTGTCCTAGAGCATCTTTTTCTTTGTAAAATGCTACCCTCATGTACTTTATTAGCACCTGTGAGGTATTTGAACGTTTCTATCATGTCCCTCCTTTTCCTTCTTTCCTCTAGAGAGTACATATTTTATTCTTTGAGTCTTTTCACGTAGGGCTTTTGATGCAGGCCCTGCACCATTTTGCTTGCCCTCTTCTGTACCACCTCTACCCTATGTCCTTCCGGAGATGGGGCCTCCAGAACTAGTCACAGTACTCGAGGTGAGGCCTCATCATCAGTCTATACAGGGGTAACACTACCTCCCTCTTTCTTCTACTGGTGATACCCCTCCCTATGTGCCTGAGCATCCTCCTAGCTTACCCACTACCTTATCACACTGCTTTGCTACCTTCAGGTCATCAGAAATTATTTTTTCCCATGTCACTCTCCTGTTTTGTGGTTGCCAATACCTCCCTGCCCAACTGGTATGCTGCACCTGGGTTTCTGTGCCCCTAGAGCATGATTTTGCACTTTTTCTGCACTGAAACTAAGTTGCCAAACCTGTGACCAGTCTTCCAGCTTTTTCAGATCATCCCTCATTTTTCCAGCCCCTCTGGTGTGTCCACTCTTGCAGATTTTTGCGCCATCCCCAAACAGGCATACTTTCCCATCCAGCCCTCCAGTAATGTAGCTAATAAAGACATCAGAGAGGACCATGCCTAGTACTTACCCCAGTGGCACCCTGCTGGTCACCTTACTTTCTTCAGAGTGAGCACCATTTACCACCACCCTCTGAGCCCTGTTGCTTAGCCAACTTCTTACCCATTTTACTACTTTTGAATTCACTCCTGGGCTGCTCAACTTGCTCACCAGTCTTCTGTGTGGAATAGTGTTGAAGGCCATACTGAAATCTAGGTAGGCCACATCCACTGTAATGCCCTGATCCACTTCCCCGGTCACCCAGTCAAAGAACTAGATCAGGCCTGTCTGGCAAGATCTTCCCCCGGTGAAACCATGCTGCCTCGGGTCCTGTAATCCACTGGTCGCAAGGTATTCTCCAATCTTTTCCTTCAATAGTGATTCCATTACTTTACCCATCACTGAAGTCAGGCTGACAGGTCTGTAATTTCCTGCCTCCTCCCTGTTACCACTTTTGTGAAGTGGGACCATATCTGCCCTCCTTCAGTCACCTAGAACTTTCCCGTATCTAATGACAGATTGAACAGGACTATCAGAGGAGCAGCCAGCACCTCCTTGAGCTCCCACAGTATCCTGAGGTGTACCTCGTCAGGCCCCATTGCCTTGTCCACTTTTAGTTGGGTCTCTCCTCTGTAAAGGACTAATGTCCACCTCCCTTCCTTTAATACCCATGTCCCTCATCTGTGGCCCGTCACCTATCCCTTACTCCGTAAATACTAAAGTATTTGTTCAATATGTCTGCTTTTTTGGGTCCTCTTCCATACAAACCCCTCCTTCATCTTTTACCCTTACTATCCCTCCTTTGGTCTTCCTCTTTTTGCGTATATACCTAAAGAATGTTGTATCCCCTTTTTTGCTGCTTTGGCAATATTCTCCTCTGTTTGTGTCTTTGCACTCCTAACTGCTCTCCCTGCCTCCCTCTGTTTCTCCTAATAGCTCTCCCTATCCTCCTCCTTCTGTGTCATCTTGTACCTTCTAAATGCTAGCTTTTTTGTCCTTACTTTCTCCGCTACTTCTTTAGAGAAACACAGCAGTCTCTGCTTTCTTTTGCCCTTGTTAACGTGCCTGACACAGAGGTTTGTTGCCTTCTCAATGCCTTCCTTTATCTTTGCCCACTATTCCTCCACTCCACCCAGTTCCCCTATCACTGCTAGGGTGTCCCTGAGGCATTCTCCCATTTTCTTAAAATCAGCCCTCCTGAAGTCCAGGACCCTCATTTTAGTGTGGCTTGATTCTGGCCCAGTTCTTATATTGAACTACACCGTACGATGATCCCTGGTCCCCAGGTGGCTACCCATCATGACGTCAGCAACACTGTCCCTGTCACAGCAACCAGGTCCAGTACTGCCCCCCAAGAGTGGGTTCCTTGACTAGTTACCTGAGGACTGCCCCCTGCAGGGAGTCCAGGATGCCACTACTTCTAACTGATGCTGCAGCTGGGAGGCTCCAATCCACGTCTGATAGACTGACGTCCCCGACCAGCAATCCCTCCTCCTGGACTGCCATCCTTTGGATTGCTTCCAACATATCCTTATCCACCTCTCCCCCCTGTGCTGGAGCTCTGTAGATCACACCTGTGTGAATAGCGGCTCCATTCCATGTCTCCAGGGTGACCCACAGTGCTTGTGCTCCTTCCTGCTACCCCGTATTTCCGTAGCTTTTTATGTTTTCCCATAAAGAGCCACTCCTCCCCCTTTTTACCTACCCTGTCCCCTCTGAATAGAGCATAACCTGGTATGGCAACATCCCAGTCCTGGTTTTCTCTGCACCAGGACTCTGTAATTGTGACTATATCAAGGTCTGCTTCTGCCATGGTGGCCTCTAAGTCTGTAATCTTACTGCCCAGACTTCGTGCATTAGCACACATGGCTTTGCAGATTGTACTGCCACCCCCTCTCATTTTATCCATTTTCCCTCTCTTATTTCCTCCACTTTTCTTCTTACTATCTCCCCTTCCTTCTACCCCCTGGATTCTTATGTTCATTGGTTCCTTTTGGGATTTCTCTCCCTCCGGATTCCCACTACTGACCTTGTAAGCCTGTGAGGAGGGGGACAGTTTATGTCTCCTTGCCTCATTTCACCTCCCCCCTCAACTAGTTTAAATGCTCGCCAATGCAGCCTTCAAACCATTCACTGAGGATCACAGTTCCCCTCCTGGATGGAAGCAGGGTGTCTCTCTATACAGGCCTTTATCCCTCCAGGTGGGGCCCCAGTCCCCAATGAATCCGAACCCCTTCTCTCTGCATCATTCCTTCAGTCATGCATTGAAGTTCCTGGTGCAAAAAAACCCTGTCCTCCCCATCACAGACAGGTAGCACCTCTGAGAAGGTCACAAATCATGCTAACTGCCTAAGACCCCTCACCTCCTATATCTTTATGATCTGTACTTTCGATTGTTTTTGCTGTGTTCCCATTTCTTCTGTTATGAAAATACTAACTGCGCTTGACTTGTGCCCTCATTATTGTAACTGATTATTCTGTACTGTCCTGTATTCCCACACACTGTTTACCTGCTTTGCTAAGTAAACTTCTAGGTTGTGTCTGAAATAGGCAATCACTTGTCTAGCACACTCATGTGGTTAACACAAACAAAATAAATAACCCCCTACCCAGGGTTGCACTTGGAAATGAGCTTCGGCTCAGTGTGCCTTTCCTGGTCATCAAATTATAAATAAACAAGTAGGTAATAGGGTTTAAAAGGAACTATATTCACATGCTATATGTCCAGTTAGAAGGGCAACTGGGATCCAGCAATCACAACATTGTGTGGTTCAGCATAGGGACGGAGACTCACTCAAGTCATACTAGGACAAAGGTTTTGGATTTCAAAAATGCTGACTTCGCTGAAATGGGGAGGGGTATCAAAAGAGCCCTGGAGAGAACAGGGCAGGAGTGGGAGTGGAAGAACAGTAGCAGTGTCTAAAGGAAGCCTTACTAGAAGTAACAACCCAGTGCATCAGATTGGTATCCAAAGGCAAGAGAAGGAAAAAGCCACTGTGGTTCTCGAGAGAGGTGGCAGAAAAGGTCAGGGCAAAAAGGAAAGGGTTCAGGAAATATCAGGAGATTCAAATGAAGGAGGGCAGGGTGGAGTACCTGGAGTGTCTAAGGGAAGCAGGAAAGGCAGTAAGGAGAGCAAAGGCACAGACTGAGGAAGAGTTAGCACAGTCAGTTAAGAAAGGTAACATGACATTCTTCGGGTACATCAGCGAAAGGAGGAAAAACAAGGGAGGGATTGCTAGGCTCAAGTGAGAGGGAGAGGAATGCAAGGAGGGTGACATGGAAAAGGCAGAAATACTGAATAAATATTTGTGTTCAGTATTCACAGAAGAGGGGAGGGAAAAGGGCCACAGCAGTAGCCAAGGGGGTGAAGAGGTGGACAATAATCCATCCACAGGGGAAAAAGTCCTGCAGAAGCTCACTAAATTGAAGATGGACAAAGCGATGGGACCAGATGGCATACACCCAAGGATATTAAGAGCACTGTGAAGGGAGATAGCAGAACCTCTGGCAGCCATGTTCACTGAGTCATTCAACACAGCATGGTACCATAGGATTGGAGGAGGGCACATGTAGTACCTCTACACAAATCTGGCAGCATGGAGGAGGTGAGGAACTATAGGCTGGTCAGCCTCACCTCAGTAGTAGGGAAGATCATGGAGACATTGCTTAAAGAAAGGATTGTGGGGCATCTAGAAGCCATAGGAGCCCAGGACCATAGGCAACATGGATACACAGCGGGGAGGTCATGTCAGGCAAATCTGGTTGATTTCTTCAACTGGGTGACAAAGGAATTAAATCAAGATGGGGCAGTGGACGTCACCTACCTTGATTTCAGCAAAGCCTTTGACACTGTCCCACATAGGAGGCTGATAAACAAGCTGGGTAGGCTGGGCATGGGGGACAGGGTGGTAAACTGAGTTAGAAACTGGCTAACAGACAGGAGTCAGAGAGTGGTGGTAAATGGGGTGCAGTCTGGGAAGTGGGGAGTGACCAGCGGGGTGCCTCAGGGTTCGGTCCTGGGGCCAGTCCTGTTCAGTGTCTTCACTTGCGACACTGCAGAGTGGCTGGAGGAAAAGGTCTGCCTGTTTGCAGATGACACCAAGATCTGCAACAGAGTGGATACCCCAGAGAGGATGGAGAAAATGAGGAGGGACCTGGGGAAGCTTGAAAAATGGTCTGAGGACTGGCAACTGAAGTTTAATTCAAAGAAGTGCAAAATTGTGCACCTGGGACACAGAAGCCCTGAGGAAAGCTACAGAATGGGGGGGGGGGGAGTTGCCGACAGTCACAAAGGAGGAAAGGGAAAAGGGGTGTTATTATTTCAGATGACCTGAAAATGTCAAAGTGGAGTACTAAGGCAGGTGGGAGGGCCAGTGGCATGCTGGGGTGCATATGCAGGGGTATCATCAGCAGACGGAGGGAGGTAGTGATGCCATTATATAAAACCATGGTCAGGCCTCACATGGAGTACTGTGAGCAGTTCTGGAGGCCGCACCTTCGTAAGGACATTAACAGGCTGGAGACGGTCCAGAGAAGGGTGACTAAGATGGTACAGGGCTTGCAACACAAAACTTATGAAGAGAGATTAAGGGACCTCAATAGGTATTCGCTGGAAGAGAGGAGGGAAACAGGGGATGTGACAGAAACATTCAAGTACCTAAAGGGTATAAACAAGGTGCGGGGGGGAGACATTTTCCATTACAGGAGAAGCACAGGAACGAGGGAGTATAACATGAAATTGGAAGGTGGGAGGTTAAGAGGGAATGTGAGGAAGTTCTTCACAGAGAGGGTGGTGAACGCACGGAATGGTTTGCCTCAGGAGGTGATGGGAGTGAGCACTGTGGATGGATTCAAGCATGCTTGGGACAGGCATAGGGGAACCATAAAGATACAGCTGTAGGTGGGTCGGAAGCTGTAATCCAGTACAAGGGCTTATGGGCAGACTAGATGGGCCAGGCAGTCCTTATCTGCCGACAATTTCTATGTTTCTATGTCAGAAGCCATACAAGATAAACGTTACTTTACATGGGCCAGTGGTAGCAGGAGTTACAAACAGATTTCATTCAGTAGCCAGGGTTAGACACACCAGATCAGGGTTACACCAGATATTTTCATGTTTCATGTTTATTGATTCGGAAACAACCTCTGAGCTAGAAGCTCATTTACAAAGGTTCCACGTCATAATAGAGCATACAGTACATCACAAAGTAAGGTCACAATTAATCAGATTGCAAAATCAAATAAGCAAGGTTCACAATACATACTATAGTTACACACAGTTACAAAATTAAAAACTTTGTTATAGACGTGTAGTATGATGAGCAGGGACATTTAAGGGTTAGAGTATTTTGTTTTTATTTACAAGTTTGGTAACCAGGAAAGGCACACAGGGCGGAGCCTGTTTCCAGGTGCGACCCAGGGACAAAGGGTACAAATACAACAAAGGGATGATGCTTACAGAATACAAAATAAGCCAATGTACAATGCAAGTAAATATATACATTTGAAATAGGTGACAACAATAGGAAATAATCTAAGTATAACTATAGTATAAATATAATAAGGTGCTCAGGTAGAAGTTTTTAGTTGAGAGGGATAGCAAAGGATGAACATGAGGTGGCATACTAAAAGTGCTAACTAGTGAGACTGTAAAAGAAGATAATGACTTATGGCGAAGGTAAGAAAGCCCAATGCCGCCAGATGTAGACTTTGTTGGATATAAGTAGATTAGATAGCTAGGCGGGAAGGGGGAGGAGGATTGAGTCTTTGGAGAGTTGGGAGGGGAGAGGACGAGGAAATAGTGAAGGGGTGTGTGGGAAAGAGGAGGTGAAGGGAGGAGCAGGTTAACCAGCGTATTTAGCAAAGCCTTAGAAACAGCCTAATGAGCATATTTTGTGGGTCTTTGGCTAGAATGAGAAAGGTCCTAATGCACTAGTAGGATGGGGGAACAGATCCATGGCAGGTGCGGTGGAGGAAGGTAATTAATTAGGAAAGAGGTGTCAGATATAGGAGGCTAGTGCTGCTCGTAAGTGCAGGAAATGGATCCACCAAATGGAAGTCGGTTACGTGAGGCAGTTGCAGGTGGATAAGTTGGTGAGGTGCTGAAACAATAGTGTTTTGAAGATCTTCATACTTTCAGCACCAGTTAGGAGAATAGGGAGATCACTCATCCATTGCGGAGCCTTATAGGAGAAAGAGCATTGCCCTAGGGATGTTCTTGTGAAGGGTACCTTAAGTGAGCAACATGAGGTCCCCCTGGTATTGTGCTGGGAGCTTGTTGTCCGGACCGTTTGTTGGATGCAGGGTGGTATGAGACCTAGCATTGTTTTTTCCCTCTAGGATGCAGGTCTGAAATTTTATTCTGTTCCTGAGGCTGAGCCAGTTTGTTTGGTTATAAAGCAGGCATGTGTGCATTAGATTGTCAGCCCTGAGAACAAACCTACATGTCTTATTTAATGCAGTGGTGATCCTTTTCAGCGCAGTGTCGCTAGCTGCGCTGTACACCACTAGGCCATAATCAATCGCGGATAGTATAGAACTTGAGACCATTAGTCACGAGTCAAAGGGTGTGAGGTTTCACCTATATCTGTACAGGATTCCAAGCTTGCCACTGAGAGTTTTTACCACATGATCGATGTGTTGGAAGAAGGAGAGGGGTTTAGCAATAAAAATGCCCAGGTATCTGAACACCTTTACCTGCTCAAGAGGGGCATTTTTGTTATTTGTGATGGTCAGTGAGGTAAATTTTTTCTAAGGTGAGGGCTGATTATTAGCATAACCTTGCCTTTTTTTTTTTGTAATTGAGGAAAAGTTTGTAGGAGGTAAACCAATCCTCCAGCAGGCTGAAGGTGGATTGCATTTCACGTTTAAGTTCTCTTAAAGTTGGCCTATGACTCGGGATTACTGCATCATCCGCACAGAGGGTGACTCTGCTAGGGCAGGATTCAGGAAGTCTGTTTATGAAAAGGCTAAACAGTAGAGGGCCAAGGATGGATCCTTGAAGGATTCCTAGGGAAACCTCTCCTGCAGTAGATGTCACTGTTCGGCTCTTTACGCACTGGTTACTGGTGGCAAGATAGTTACTAAACCAGCCCACCAAATCTGCTGACAAGCCCAGATCTGCCAGTTGTTGTAAGAGAATGTTATGGTTGACCATACCAAATGCCTTTGTGAGGTCAATAAATATGGACCCCATAAGGCTTCCCTCATCCATGGCTTGGTGAACACAGTCCGTGAATTTGATTAGGGCTGTGATGGTACTGTGGCCTTCTCAGAAGCCGTGTTGCTGAGGACACTGAAGGTTGTATTTATTCAAATAGTCGGTAAGCTGGTCTGACATAGTTATCACAAGTGCTTTTGAGAGGGAGAACAGAATGGATATGGGCCTATAATTAGAAGTGGAAGCACAGTCTCCATTTTTGTACACTGGTGTGACAAGTGCCTGCTTCCACAGGGTGGGGAATTTTCCCAAGGAGAGTGACTCATTGAAGAGGTTTGTGAGTGGGACGATTACTACATCAAGAGTGAGCCCCACCATCTTCATGCCAATTGAATCGCTATCTATTCTTGTTTTTTCTAGTACTCTTTTTATGTATTTCTTTGCGTCAGTTAATGAGATGTGCCTGAAATAGAATTTAGGGTGGATACTATGTGGCGGAGTGTTCTCTCGTGGTGCCTCTGAGTCAGTCACGTAATTGGGAGGGAGGACAGAGCTCAGATCCATGAAGGCAGCATTGAAGGAATTGGAGATGGCTAGTGGGTCCTGAGTAGTGCTACCATTAAGGTTGAGCATGGAGTGTACTGACGTTTCTGCTTTCCCTAGCAACTCTTTGATGTTGTCACAAAATCTTTTGCCATTGCCTCAGGTTTTATCAAGCTACTCTTTGTAATAGTTGGCCTTGGCCACCCTGATGGTATGGGAGCACTTGTTCCTAGCTGCTCGGTACTGGTGCAGGTTGTGGGCTTTGCCTGAGGTTTTGGCCGTGAGCCACAGGCTATCCCTTTCATGCATCATCCCCAGAAGATTCTCTGTAAGCCAACCATTACGTGAGCCACAGACTTTGTGCCTTCTCGAAGGGGCATAGCTGTCACAGATGGGAGTTAAAATTGTCTGTGAAGAATTTTAACGCCAAGTCAATATCATGGATTGTATCCATTGCATTCCAGTTAACACTGGCAAAAGCGGCTTTGAAGTCCCTGAGCAAACCTTTCCTGAGAACTCTGCTCTCTAGTAATCTAGGCACTTTCTCTTGCTTTTTGGACCAATGGCAGATGAGTGAGAAGTAGTCGCTCAGAGAATCTGGTAGTACAGTGACCCCCTTGAGCCATGCCGGGCAGCTGCCCAGTACCCAGTCAATGAGGGTGCTATTACCAGTCTTGTAATTGTAGCGAGTTGGTTCTTTCACCATCTGGGTTAGATACATGGTGGTGGTGAGACCCTTTAGAGGCTTATTATCCTTGCAGAGCCAGCTGACATTAATGTCCCCTGTGACCAGGACCTCTGAGTTCTTTTTGAATTGATTAATGTGTTCAATAACTTTAGGCAGCCCTAGTTTACCCTTCCCAGTGGAATATAAACCAAGGCCACTGTCAGTGCCTTATGCTGGCCCCCGAACAGGATCTTTATGGCCAATAATTTGTGCTCAGGGGAGTTCTTGGAAGCGGGGAGCACACTGCCCTGCATGGTGTCCTGAAGGTAAATGAGGCATCCCCCTCCTCTTTTAGTGACTCTATCAAGTATAAATAGTGTGTAGCCAGGAAGCGCTATTGAATAATCCTTTATTTTAGGGGACAGTCGGGTTTCGGTCGGGCTTATAATGCCCTGTTCTTGTTAGTGGATCTAGGCTTGGAATTGCGTGAATTTCGGCAGTAGGCTTCCAATGTTCATTGATACTATTTTTAGGCAGCCCTTGCTTTTTGTTGCAGTGTTTCCTGCATTAAGGGGCCCAGGGTTATGGTGAACGTTCCTGGACAAGAGTATTTGTGATTACTTGTCTTTCTGTTTCTTTCCTAAGGTAGATGCTTTTGTACGTTTTTGTGCATTGCAATTTCAGGTAAATGAAGGGTGCCCGATTAGGGTCAAAATGGCCCTTAATGATATAACTTGGTGTGGATGGTTTGTGGAGAGGTTGTTGTTCTGGGGGGTCACATGAGGGGCTTGTAGAGAGGTTCCACTTCTAGAAAGGTCAAAACTGGTGATCAGCTGAATTTGGCCCAATGTTTCATTGGTATCCGTGGCTGATTGTTTACAGTGAATAAGAGCCAGTAGCAGTACCAGCTTAACACCTAATCTATTCCAATTCTTGGCATGGCACATAGTTGTAGTGTGATCAAATGCTCGCCCTCTGGCTTTTCTCCTACCTATTTGTCAGGGAAGGTAGCTACTAAAACTGAGTTCAAGTAATACAAGCACAACTAGTACTAAGTAATTGGTAGTGATTTGCGGTGGTGCAGTTTATCCTATGAGCTACCAGCTAGTCACCAAGTTACAGTGGAGGAATGAAAGCAATTGAGAATTGAAAGAAGACATTGGGAGGTATAGGTGTAGTGACCACTAGTGGTCGTTCATGATAAGACGCAAATCAGAAAGTGGGGTGTAAAAAATAGAAATTTAAGTGATGCATTGAAATCCTGATGCAGACTCTAGTCAGAGAGAATTCACAAAGCAGTGCTAGGGTTATTTTAACTGAACCAGAGTAACAGGCATTACAAACAAATTTCAGTTAGCAGCTACAGTTAGACACACTAGGTCAGGGTTACACACACAGGTTATTTAAAGTGGTGCATTGCAATCCTGATGCAAACTCCAGAGAGGGAGAGTTCACAGAGCCGTGCAAGGGGCAGTGAGGTGCTACTGAAGATGACTTCCCAAGGAGAATATACTATGGGCCAGTTTAGGGGGAAGGTAAACTCTAATTTATTGAAAGCCTGGAGAAAGAGACCGAGACTAGACATACAGATTACATAGGATGGCAAAAGTCTAAAAGTCTATCAAGTCTGCCCTGTTGTTCCTACCTAGAATTCTTTAATCCTTCTGGAGCTCCAAAAGCCCCCACCTTCCTTTTTGTTTCTAACTGCCCCCTTGTGCATATCCCTGATGGGTTTAAAATCTTGACATATGGTGGTTCTAGAATTAATCTCATTATATTCCGCCTAAACCTCACCCACTCTGTAAAGAAATATTTCCTCAAGTCCCTGAGGTTTCCCTTAACTTTGTGGCTCCTGGTGGTTGGGTTACTCCTTAGTTTAAATAAATCTGAGGAGTTCACCCTGTTGTATACCTGCAAATATTTGTAGATTTCTAGCATTCTCTCACTATCTGCCTCTCTCTTTCCCTCACTCTCTCTCGTTGTTTCTCTCGCCTGTCCTCTAGTGAGTACATTTTTAAGCTGTTCCATCTTTCCTGATTGGTTCTACCATGCTGCTCCTGGATAATTGTTTTGTCCTCTGCTGAATAGTTTTTATCCTTTCCTTATCCTTTTTCAGATGAACATTCCAAAACTGCATGCAGTACTCCAGCTGAGGCCTAACCCATGATCTATACAGTTGCAATATCACCTCTTGGTTTTGACTAGTGAAATCCCATCTGATAATCCCAGCATCCTATTAGTTTACCCATATTCTGTACTGCATCGGGGAGAGGATTTCAAACTACTGCTTATTATTACCTCTAGAAATCTTTCCTCTTTTGAATGCTCCACCATGACTCTTTTGATGTTATATTTTATCAGCAGATTTTTACTTCCAATGTGCAGCACTATATATTTTTTTATTTCAATTTTAACTGCCAAATTCTGGACCAGTTCTCTAGCTTTTCTAAATCCCTTTTCATGCTGCTGATCCCCACATCATTGTCTACCCTCCCACAGCATTCTGTGTCATCTGCAAACAAACTTACTTTACCCTGTTTCCTCACCTGAACGTCAATGATGTTTATTGTGGTGAGATAAGGCCATATCTTACTGTTTTGGGTCATGTGTTATAATAATTGTATGTGTATAATGCATCAGAGATGCCATAGCAGCCAGCGAAAGTGCAAGGGATCATGGGTACAGGCACACTGGCCCTGTAGGCTGTTGTGATTTTCTTGTTACTACAGAAAAAACTGTTGCTGCTAGGAGAGGCTAGAGATAATTAATGTAACCCCTAGGTGGCACTATCCCAAGGGCTACTACCGCTGCCTGCTTGGCTAGTAGCAGGTTAAGGGCCTGAGTTCTGAAACGGGTACCTCCACCCGGAGGTCAGGGTTGGTAATGGTCAAGCTAACCTGGGCACAGCCGTCCAGGACACTGTAACCCCCCTCTGCCCTTACTAGTGGCCGGAACAGTACACAATAATCATTTTCACAATACCCCTGATACACCACACAAGTACCCACACTGTTTGCACTTAGCACCAGGGCTTTCCTCTTGCCCGGCCCTGGGGAACCCCTGTAAAACCAGGTTATACACAGCAAATAACAATAGTACAATACTCCTGTACAAACTGGAACCACAGTCAGGATAAATGCAAAAAAGAGTCAGATCTGATTTATTTCAGGGGCTTAAACAAGGGAGGGGTGTAATCAGGTTAATTTGCTTAAAGGCTCTATCAATCAAACAGTTATGCATGCACTTCAGGGTCCATAAACAGACACACACTCTGGGTACCCAGATGGAGAATGGTGGGCTAGCCAGGAACGTTGCAGCTGGTTGGGGCCCTGTGATGGAAGAAAACAACATGAACAACACACACTGTTTGTAATCCGGAGCTGAAGGGCTCAGTTCGTGAAAAGAAAACAACAAGACAATCAGATGACACACTTTTAGATTAGGCTGTTGTTGCAGGGAGCTACCCTGGTGATTACTCGCGATACCCAAGATTGAACACAGGCTGGCCAAAAATCAAGACAGCAGGTGATTAATCTGGAGTGCCAGGAGAAGCAGGGCCCACACGATTTGCCGAGGCGTCATTCCTGTTCAAGCGTAGAGCAGGGGGCTGATCCCCAGGCAGATCTCTCGTCGGTGGCTTTCTCTGTGCAGTGGGGTAGTCTGGCAGGGCCAGCATGGCATGGCCCAGGCTGAATGGAGATGAACGCGGATTCAGTCCGATTAGGCTGGATAAAGTTTCCAGCAAGCAGAACACAGTTCACACAGTGGGGAATCAAATCACGACCCACTTTCAATACACAGCACATTTACATGTAAAGGATTCTATGGTACCTGCAAGCAGAACACAGTTCACACAGTGGGGAACCAAATCACAACCCACTTTCAATACACAGAACATTTACATGTAAGGAAATTCCACTGTACCAGGCAAACCACTGTCCAGTCACAATTGCAAGGTCTCTGCACAAACCGGGGATTCAAAAGCAGCTGGAAATCCTGACAGGCCAATCGCATTCAGCAAATCTTTGGTCCTCTTCAGGTTAAAGCCTGGTCACGGTCCAGTGGCTTAAATAGTCCTCACAACTCGGATTCAGTCCGAATAAACTCTATTTTCCCTCTCAGGGACAGCAGGCAGACAGGCAGACCAAAACTCAGCCCTTTCACAGTCAGTCACAACAAAGGCTTCCCCTTCAGGTGCAAAAAGGGGCCAAAAGCCCAAAACTACAATTCCTACAGATTTTGACTCCAGACTGCTCCTGTAGTCCAGCTTCATTTTAGGTCCCACCAGTACTGACTGGTCCAATTCGGCAGTCCAGGACCAAGATAGTGGAGATAAACAAAAAAGTCCTGGCTGCAAAGAAGGCAGGTTAGACAAACTACATTATCATTATCACTCTAAATTATTTTCAGCAAATAGTTACATCTTTCAACAGAGCTCCCTCTCAGATTACTTATGACTGTAATCCAGACAGCTCTTAAAGAGACAGTACACAGAGGCTATACAAGCACTCTCTGGCAATCACATTTAAACTGCTAAACGTAGGACACCAGCCTGGCAGTAAGCACTTAGGCAAGCTCGAGGAAGACTTTTCGGGAACCCCCATTTGTAGGGGGAGTTACATTAAGTTATTTAAAAGGCAAAATAAATAATTAATCAGAGCTGGCATACAGGCAGGTCCATTTGTGTCTCAATGGACCATAGCATCTCTGGTGCTTCTTCATTTGCCTTTCCTTTGTCTCGGCCAGTCTACACAAAGCTAATCTTATTACCAGCTGAATGGCCTACCATTTAGCAAAATAGCTGTATTTAGAGTTGATTAACGATAGCCATTTCACAAAGGAAGGAGGCTGGATGTTCCCCAAGGATTCTGGTTTCAACTGGTTGACTTCTGAGTTTTTTTTTTCCCCTTATATTCAGAACTGCATATCTGTGTTTTGTAATAAAATACTAAAATCTGACTGGTTGGGTAACCACAGAAATAGAATGCTAGCGAGTCGTAGGGCCAGCCACTATCCACTGGACCTGCCCTTTAGAAACCCCTTAAAACCAGGATGCAAAGAGGTATCTGTGCTTTTTAGCTTTTGCCTCTTTGCCTGAAGTCATTTGCCACTGTTGCATTTGGGACCCTGCCTGTCTTGAGCAGAGACAATTTCTCCTGGATCACTGAGAGCCAAGACTTCAACTACCACACTTCTAAGGACTCTTTGCACTTTCAAACTTCAACAACTAAGGACTCAAGGTAGAACATTAATCTCAGAGTTTTAAAGTGTAGGTTTTTATGTATACTTCCCATTTTATCTTCACTATCCTGTAACCAATATCCAAAATTATTTGTCTTTATGTTATTTCATGTTTTTAATTAGTAAAGCCTTTGGCTTATTTTAAAAATAATTCTGCCTATGTCATTTGTGTGTGTGCTGCCTTGGTAAAAGTTGTTCAAATGATACAATGCTTGTGTGACTGTTTTAAGGCTAAACACTACCAAAAGTGAAGTACCACTAGGGACTTTGTGACGAAAGGAGGGGAGGAATATGAAGGGTCTCAAGAGGAGCCTATGGGGGGTTGAACGGGGCTCTGCATTTCTGGGGAAGGACACATAATAGGGTAGACAGGGCCCCCCAAAGCCTATACATGTCTGTGTCTTTCTGCTTTGTGGTTCAGTGGCTGAAAGGGTTCTACCCCAGGAACACAGACTCGAGACTGTATTTGTATCCCCTCGCATGAAGAGAGGGTGCCCTGGGCTTCTCTGGCACATGTTCAATTGTGAAACGGCGAGCATGCTAGAAGGAGAAAGGGTATCCTTCACACATACCATCACTGGAGGGATTTGCTGTGATGCAGAGAGAAATCCCGCCCAACAGGAGTGGGCTGCTGACAATCATAATAAAGAGTCCGGTCTAAAGATTGAACCCTGGGGAACTCCACTTGTGACCTTCCTCATGTCAAGAGAATTTACCATTCAGGACCACTCTCTGGGCTCTGTCTGACAACCAGTTACCAATCCAGTTAGTCCTCTTCCTAGTCTTATTTCCCCTGCCTTCTGGATAAGCCTCCTGGAAGCACCGAATTAAAGGCCTTACTGAAGGCCAGGTACAAAATGTTCCTCTTCACGGAGGTTGCTAAGGACTAGTAATCCTTTTTCTGAGCATGTCCGAAGGAAAGTTATAGATGGCCATACATACAAAACAGTTACATTTTCACATTTACTTTGGAGTGTGAACATTTCTTGCAGCTGTCTAGAGTCAAATATGCATACCGTTGCCTGTTTCAGTCTTTTTAAAGCCTGGGCCAGTTGGACACAGCAGTGGACCTCAAGCAATAGGAGTCTGCGACTTCCATAAAGAGGGTCTGATACAGGACAGTAAAGAACTGCACTGTATATGCATCTGTGGAGGTGGGTAAAGAAGATGGTTTCCCTCCACATAACTGGGCTCGACTATATCTATTGGGCATAGACAATGCAGTGCTGGGACACGTAACACACAAAAGAAAACTTTTTTTAATGTAATCTGTTAACACCCAGTCTCTTCGATCAAAGGCACTGACCCCCCAGACCCAACAACACATGATGGCATTTTGCAACTACTGAAACCCCTACAGCTGCCATGCCTGCTCTTTCCTATAGATCTCAGTCTTGATGGCTTCATGAAGATGAACAAAATACTGATGCATTTGCTGAACATCACGGGATTCTCTCAGCATCCTGCTGAGATCCTGAGACATCAACTAACAAACTGGCATATCTGACTGATGGACAACAGCCCCGACACCCACTCAAAGTCCTTAACCCTGGCTCTGCACAATAACATATGCTGTAGTACACGGTGGAGAACTTTTTTAACCAGCCTATTGCCACTTGCAGAGGGAACAAGAAAACACTGTTAAATTCGACCTCTGAGCACTGACATGAATAAACCAAACAGGGCCAAAATAATTAAGAGTAACTGGGATATTATCTACACAATACACTGTAGAAAGGTCACTGAGGCAGAGACAACAATTAACTCTGAACTAGTAGAACCTGTAAAGGTAACCACACCTTGTTAAAAATATACTCCCTTTCCAGGGAAACATGATACAATTTTTGCATGGCCCATGAAATCCAACATAAAATGCAACTAAGTAACAATTATCTATGGTTGTGAAGCATGCCACATACGAGCTATACAGCGAACTATCATCAGGAGCCTCGTATACATTAGAAATATACCAAGATCTGTAGGAATAATCTGTGTAGTGCAGAATTGCAAACGCTATAAATTCAAGCTATGACTCTAAAACAACAAGCATTCGTCAATGTCGAATGTTCGCCACTGGTAAAGCATTGCTTTTGTACTGTTCTTTTCTTTGTCAGGGCTGTGGCTACTCTCCAAATATTTCTCAGTGGCTAAAATGTTGCTTTACCCCCAGCTGCTAATAAAAAAAAAAAATGTCAGCAGCAACCTACATTTTCATTTTCTTATCTCTTTTAACTGCCGACCTGGCCCCGCTCAGGACCCACTGCCCCCAGCCCCATCACCCGGCTTTCCTGAGGCTTACCTACCATGCTGTTGCCTGGTGTCCTCACAAGAGGCTGGTGGGAGAGCCCAGTCACCAGGGTGGTGCCTGGGAGGGACCAGTCCACCATCCGGCCAGGGATTTTCCACATTGGTTTTCTACCTTGAGCCTGCGTCAAGGGCAATTACACACTATCTGCACTCTGCCTCAATGGATGCGGCCCCCTGATGGGTGGGTCACCTTATCTGTCATGCTGCCAACCAGAACCACTTGATGGCAGCTACCGAGCGAGACATCTTGTCCCACTCCACCCCAAGGGAGGAGAGCTGTCATCGAGACACTCAATCCTCCCTCCTCGCTGGCCCCCAAGCGATCCGTGTCAGTTTTCGAACCCGGGTCACTGGCATGGCAGAGGTGAAGTGCCTAGCGCCTCAGCCTCTATTACACTGTTCTGGCTTGCAACCTAGATTTTTTGTACTGAGTTGGCGCCTTAAAAAAAAAAAAAGCTGAAAGCAATGTTTAAGAACTCACACTATGCATGCATAAGCCGCAGTCACAGCTGCTATTTTCAGCACTACACTGCAGCATACAGAGACCAGGTTTACATGGCCATTTGCTGTACAGTTCAGCACTAGAAATGCAGTGTCACAAGTCACTGCATCACGTGCAAGTGATCCAACGAAGCTGTCCAGTGTCCTCTCCCTGCCAACATACAGCCACAGGAATCTTTTCAACAAAGAGGCATGCATTTCATCATCAACTCTGCAGCAAACTCTACTTTTATTCACTTTTTTCCTCTCCTAGTGTTGTATTTTCAGTTTTCTTGCCTGATATCCTTCCTATCTCACTGCTTTATGCAAACTAGCTTCAGAACACTTGCATAGCAATGTAGTATTGTAGGGACAAAAGAGTCTTGGGGCCCATCCTGCCCCTCAAATGACAGTGAATATAAATACTCAATTTGATGTCCATTGAACACTACCCCCCTCATGCTTTGTAGCCCTCAATTACTCCTCCTGTGTAGTAATGTTCTCTAATGTTTCCCTCAGCATGCTAAAAATCCCATCCATTTCAATATGTATCCACAAGCATGGCAGCATTTTGAAAAGTTGATCACACGTGACCCCCACTTGTCAAATTGTGCAGTCAAGTTTAAATAAATGCCCCATTAATGGCACAGATATTAATACAACACCCAGCCTTTTATGTGCAAAATGCCCTCAATATTCACAAAAAAAGGACACAATATTTTACAGATTAAGAGACTGTTACAGCAGCAGTGCATTACAGGCATGAAAGTTTTCACCCATACTTTTTTATTCTATTTTAGACCGCACGTATCGCCCAACTTGTACAATATCCATTCTTTCCCCACGTCGATTTTGCTTTAGTATTTTTTTCGAAATATGAAATAATAAAAAGAGCGTGTTTTAATATGGCTTGAACCAGTTTTCAGAATATTCTCAGCTGTTTTTGTACACTTGCTGTTCTGCGAGGTCAGGGAGCAGTGTCTGCCGCATGCTAGTTCATTGCAGTTACAAGAAAAGGGATTTTAAAACAATTGATGTTCAGAAACAGCAGAGAATACTGACAAAAACCTGGTCTGAGCGAGGTTCAAATAAATGTTTCTTTTAGTATTTCAACTATAACAACAAACATTTGTCAATGCCGAATGTTGTCTTGCTGGCATTGGTAGTGCAGGAGTTAGAGAGATGCACAATAGGAATGGCAGTGAAGTATTGAACTGATGCCAAACCCACCTCCACCCTACAGAGACTGACAGGCATAGGGGTGTGCTTTTGGGTCATCAGGCATAATGGCCACGCCATTTCACCACACCCTACCCTGCAGACACTGACAAGTGTCACAGTGTGCCTTGGGGTCTTCGGGCCTTACATTCACCCTATTCCATAACGAAATACATTGAGATGGGTGCAGTATAGTAGAATGGGGTGAACTTTGGGGCTGAACACTCCAAGGCATAACTTGATACCTGTCATTGGCTACAGGGTGGAGGTGGAATGGTGTGAGCATTGCAGCTGACGATCCCAAGTCACACCCTGGACGCCTGTCAGTCTCTACAGGGTGGGATGTTATGGTTGGAAACCCTAATGGCCCCTGGCGTTTGTTAGCATTTTCACTCCAAATTTTCAATAAGGGCTTTTTGTGACCCACCTCTTGAACAGTGGCACTATCAGTTCATTACCCAAAAGGAGATTCTGCACAGCGACTGCACCATTTGGCGCCACAGGTGCAAAAACACATTTCAGGCAGGATGTGAAAAATGACAGCTGTACTGTTCGTGAGGTGGTGTAAACAAATGGCAATGTTAAAAATCTGGAGTGAAAATATTAAAAATTCATGAAGTCACACGCATGTGTATAAACTGTGCAGTGCACACCCGTAACACAATTATTATTATTATTTTTTTAAACAAATTTTCAACATCAGCATTTTGGGACCTCTGCTCATGAACAGTGGCACAGTGATTTTGTTAATCTGTCCAGAAAATTGATTTCCCACAGCGACCGTACCATTGGGCACCAGATGTGCGAAAACACATTTTGGGCAGGATGTAAAAAATGACAACTGTACTGTTGATAAGGAGGCGTGAAAATGGCAATGTTGAAAATCTGGAGTGAAAATATAAAAAGTTTCAAAGTTACGAGCGTGTGTGGAAATTGCGCAACACACGCTTGTAATGCAGTCATTTTGGGGAATTTATTCACCAAATTTGCAAAATACGCTTTTTGGGACCCCATCTCATGAACAGTGGCACTGTCATTTCATTAATCAGTCCCAAAAGGAGATTCCATGCCGTGACTGCAAAATCAGCTTTCGGGACCAAATAACGAGATGACAGAGCATGTATATGTAAGGTGGGGTCCCAAAGAAACCCATGTTGAAAATTTGCAGCCAAATTTGAAAAAAAATGTCAGAGATATCCACCTAAGTTGAACCCCCCTCCCACTGATGCCATTATACAGCTTACCGGCATTTCTTCATTTTGCAATTCAGCTTTGAAGAGTCCAGATGCATCCTGCTCCACAGATGATCGCAGCGCCAGACCTCCGGAGGTAAGTATGGGGTGAGGGGGGTGCAGGGAGGTGGAGTGCACAGAGGGTGGGTGCGGGTTGGCGGCTCCGGGGACTGTTTTCTTTTTTACAGGGAAAAATTAAAAAATGGACATCAGGGACGGTTTTCTTTACAGGTGAACTGAAAAAAATGTTGGTCACACTGGGGTGGGCTCCCAGTGTGCCCGATGAGTTGTTGTTTTTTTGAGGGGGAATGTTGGGCACACTGGGGTGGGCTTCCAGTGTGCCCCATGAGTTTCAGAGGGGATGTTGAGCACACTGAGGTGGGCTCCCAGTGTGCCCCATGCATTTGGGGGGGGCTGATGCCGACGGGTACTGGGCCCCCATCGACAAAGAAAGTGTGTGGGGTGGGGGAACATACCAACATGGGGGATTGGCCACCCCCGATGTCGGTATGGGGAATGTGTGTGGCAGACAGCAGGAGCCGCCATGTTTATTGAAATGTTGCACCAAGAAAGGCACATTGGGGAGGCGTGTCATCTGCCACTGCATTTCTTTCAACTTGGTGGCACTTTCCATAATTTCCGCATCAGCGCTAGCATGCTTGCTAATTGTTCTGTTGGCAAAGAAAGTGTGTGGGGTGGGGGAACATGCCGACATGGGGGACTGGCCACCCCCGATGTCAGTATGGGGGTTTTGTGTGGCAGACGGCAGGAGCCGCCATGTTTACTGAAAGGCATGTTGGGGAGGTGTGCCATCTGCCACTGCATGATGAGCTTGTCTCTGCTTGCAGCGGCACATTTCTTTCAAGTTGGTGGCACTTTCCATAATTTCCACATCAGTGCTAACATGCTCGCTAATTGGGGGATGAGGGACGCACCTACTAAAGCGTGCCCTGCATTCGCCAACACTAAGACACCTCTCAATGTGGTACTACCGCAAGCTGTTGCTTGCGCCTGCACGCAAGACAACATAAAAAGTAAAGCAGACTCAAAATGTGGAAAAAAAGGTATCCTGGAAGTCAAAGCATAGATAACAATCTAAAATAAAAGCTAAGGTTGAACTTTTCACCACTGTCATGCACTACTGCTTTTAAAAAAGAAAAAGCTCTGAACGCCCTTTCTCCTTATACAGTGTGTTTTTGTTCTTTCTAAAACCATTTAAATACCTTGATGCAAATTAGTTTTCAAGTAAACCAGATGAGACAGAGGCACAGTTTTATCTGGTTAGCTTCTGAGGTACAGTTTTAACTTCAGTACAGGTTCCCCTGTGTTTTGCCTCAGTAAAAATTATAAACAATCCATGCAGGAAAGAAGCCTGTTGCAGGGTATCTCCCACTAGATTCCTTTTACACTGTGGAGCCAAGCAAGCACAGGATGAAACAGAAACCAAAGGATACTGCCTTGTGCGTTCCACAGCTCAAAACAGACTCCTTATCAACCATGGCTGATCCACTCTGCTTTACATTTGCATCAGTCAAAGCAACATGTTGTCACGACTACAATGTTATTGCATTAGGAAAAAAAATGCAGGCAAACAAATGGATTCAAAACATTTTAAATGTAATCAAACTTGGGAGAGCATGCCTGGCATCTATTTACAGAACACGTTAAAGTTTCGGGGGGCAGCATGTATGAGCAGCACACTGACTGCGAGGTTCCCGCTGTTGCTGCCACATACCATTCTCCGGGAGAGGGGCTCGCCATGCCACCCACTCCATCCAACCCTCCTAACCCCGTGATCTCATCGTGTCCCTCCACCCCGCTTTACTCACCCTCCTGGGGTAGCGGTCCATGCCGCTCGCTCCTTGCCCAGGCCTGTGCAGCACCACCGCCATCCCCTAAATACCTCGGTGAGCTGCCTCTCAGTAGCCTCCTACAGGGCGGGATCCATGGTGCCCCGAAGAGCCTTGATCAGAGCATCTGTATCCATGGCTCGGTTCCAGATCTGCCACAGTTGCTTGCCTTTTTATAAACTATGGAGTCCCGCTCAGAAAGCCTGGGAGAGGGGGATTTCAGAGGAGGGAGAGGGCAGCAGAGTGGCAGGTGCTGCAGAGTGAAAGCCGCAATGTGGCAGTGCAATGGCCGGTGGGCTTACATTTTAAATACCTGCAAGGGAAGCAGGCAAGGGCAGAGTGCTCCCCGAGGGTGAGGGCAAAATAAAAATTAAAAAGGTTACACCACGACTGTATGGAAGGATTAGAAGATGCTGTGTAAACTGTGAACTGGGGGGGCAGAAACAGAGAACCCGCAGTAGAATGCCACTCAGCTGTTTGCTGATGTGGTTGCATGCAAATCCAATGACCGAAGCCCTCTTAGACTGGAGCAGCTCATTCGTTTCAAATACACAAAGTTTCTGCCCACCAGGCAGAGAGTAATGGCAGGACCACAGAGTGTGGTCATTGGTGTAGACTGCCAAGCCCATTCTTTTGTGAACTGCAATGGGCTTGGCAGTGACATACCCCTTCGAAATCCTCTCTTAGCAAGATGTTCCCTGTGCATGCGCTGTGAACATAAAAAACAGGATTATTTTCAGGAACTCCGAAACTACTGTCCAAAAACTGCCTTGTAAAAAACTAGTGTACATCACCTGATGCAAAGAAGTTCCCCCTTCCTCACCAAATTTAGAGTCTACTGTTGTTGTTATTTTATATTTATATATGCTTCTTGCTTTTACAGACTTTTGCATTTATTTATGCTCACATTATTACAGAAACATAGAAACTGATGGCAGATAAGGGCTGCTTTGCCCATCCAGTCTGTCCTTTTTCATTGAAATTACTTTTACTGCAGACCCTTCTAGGTATACAGCACTTTCTCTTCCACTCCTTTCCTAGCCCTTATGCCTATCCCAGGCTTTCTTAAATCCCAAGATTGGCTTTGCCCCCACTACATCCACTGGAAGGCTGTTCCAGGCATCGAGCCCTCTTTCTGTGAAGAAGTACTTCCTCACATGTCTCCAGAACCTACTCCCCCCTCCAGCTTCATATCGTGCCCCCTTCTAGAGCACCCTTTCCCCCCAAAATATCCCCCATCAGTACCATATTCACTCCCATGAGGTATTTAAAGCTCTCAGTCATATCCCCTCTCCTCTTTTCCAGGGAGTACATGTTTAGTTCCTCTAGCCTTTCCCAATGGGGCTCTTTTTTATTTTTTTTGTTTACTTCCCCTGGTTGGCGGCTCGGGGATATCGATATACCTCTCTAATCTCAACTGGGTTCCAGATTAATGGGATCCCCCCAGCACTTCTCGCTAGATCCCGGAATACTGGGATCCTGGTGCCATGCTGCGTGACACCGAGGATTTTTTGTGGTTTTTCCCCCTTTAGTCCCTGAACCTAGAGGGTGCCTGCGCGAAGGATGTATGTCCAGGTTGGCAAATGCTAATGCACACTTCAGCCAAGCGCTAAATGGCATCCTCCCCTCCCGATTCAGTGAGCCTTCAACCGATGCCCATGCTTTCACCAGTTGCTATATTGGTACGGGTGCAAAAGCAGCCCGGTACCCCCTCCCCCCACAGGAGGGGAGAAGCTTGTGGGATGCTCAAGCCTACTCCCCTCAGCCGACACCCAACAACCCAGGATTACTCCTGAACCCGGGTCGATGGTGCCAGGAGAGGTAGCGCTACTGCGACGCCAATGGGTCAGCCCTCCTCATAGGGCTTTTGATGCAGATCCTGAACCATCATGGTAGCCCTCCTCTGGATTGCCTCTACTCTCTGTATGTCTGCTGAGAAGAGGTTTCCAGAACTGGACACAGTACTCCAAGTGGGGTTTTACTAATGACCTATATAGAGGCAACACCGTTTCCCTTCTCCTGCTGGTGATACCCCTGTCTATGCACCCCAGCATACCACTAGCTCTCCCAATTCCCTTGACGTATTTTCTGGCCACCTTCAGGTCATCCAATATGATTACCCTGGGTCCCTTTCCTGCTTGGTTGTTGCATTCTACCTGCTTGGGTTCTGCTCTGTTTATAAAGTATTTACTCTCTGTTTCAGGTGATGCTTTGACTGTGGCTCTGCTTTTGGGGCTCTGAGCTGTACAGAATTGTATAATGCACTGTTCATAGCCTTGGTGACTCTATGTATATATTTTGTTCCTATTCTAACTGTGTTTACAGACTGCTTGTGTTATGTTCATCTGGTTCTACCTGATTCTGTGTAATGCCTAACTTGTATCATGTTGTCCTCTGTATGAACTTGCATTTCATTGTACTCTCCTGGGTCATACCTGAAAATAGGCAAATGTCTTTTCTAGTGTGTTTACCTGGTCAACAAAAGCTAAATAAATAAATAAGTACCTCCTCCCCCATTTTATTCTCCACCCCAGGTTTCTGTGACCCGAGTGTATTATTTTGCATTTTTTTTGCATTACACCTTAGCTGCCAAATGTTTAATAAATAATAATAATAATTTTAATTATCAAGCACAACCCAAGTATCAAAGTGCTGTACAGGTATACAATCATAAAACTTTAAAACATGAATTAAAATCCAAAAAATGCAAATAAATTAGTTTTCAACAATTCACAAAAACAAGACTAAATAGATGGGTTTTTAGTACTATTTTGAAGCTTTCCACGGTCTGGCACTCTCGAACCCAACAAGGTAGAGAGTTCCACAGGGTAGGTGCCATAAAAGCTAATGAGCGAGCACCAGATGTTTTCTGCTGCATCCTGGGAACCTCTAGCAATCCCTTGGCGGTGGAACGGAGGGGGCAGTAGGGGCAAAGAATTTCTTTCAGGTAACTTGGACCCTGTCTGTGTAGGGCTCTGTAGGTCAGCAAGCCAACCTTAAAGGTGATCCACCATTGCACTGGCAGCCAGTGTAGCACAGGGGTAATATGGCTAGATTGAGACAGCCCAGTCAGTAGCCTGGCTGCAGCATTCTGCACTAGCTGCAAATGGTAGATATCAACCCCTGGTAGCCCTAGATAGAGGGCATTGGAATAATCTAAACAAGAGGTCACAAAAGCATGGATCAAAGTTGGAAGGTCACCAGGCGGAACCAGGTGCCTAATCCGAGCGATATTCCTCAGATGATAAAACGAGGTCTTGACCACAGATGACACCTGAAACTTCAAAATCAGTCCTTCTTCAAGGATAACGCCCAAACTACGCACCCGTTCAGAGGTCTTCGGCTGGCAGCCATCCAGTACCAGACCAGATGCTCGCCCTGCCGAAGCCCCTCTACTCAGTGACCTGGGCCCACAACCAAAACTTCAGTCTTGTCGGAATTCAGCTTCAGCCAGTTGGCACACATCCAATCTTGGATCTCGGACAGGGAGGTGTTAAATACCATGGGTGCAATATCCTGGCCGGGTGCAAAGGACATGTACAGCTGAGTACCAGCTTCATAGCAGTGAAAACTCAGTCCATACCACCTTACAATGTCCCCTAGTGGCAACATGTACACCAAGAACAACATGGGAGAAAGCACCGAGCCCTGTGGCACCCTATATGGCAGGGAGAAAGTATCCGAAGAAAAATTCCTGACTCTACTCTCTGAGACCAGCCAGTGAGGCTGGAACCACCTGAGGACTGCACCAGACAGTCCACAGATAAGCCACAAGCATTGTAGCAGTACCCCATGGTCCACGGTGTCAAATGCCGACGAGAGATCAAGGAGAACCAAGACAGTATGGCTCCTCCGATCGCTCGCAACAAGGAGGTCATTGAGCACCTGAACAAGGGAAGTCTCAGTATTGTGCCTTTTCCTGAAACCTGACTGGAAGGGATCACAGATGTCATGGATGGCAAGATGATCCTCCAGCTGCAGCACAGCCACCTTCTCAATAACCTTACCCACAAAGGGAAGGTTAGAGATGGGCCTGTAGTTGGCAACACAGCCCGGGTGGAGAGAAGATTTCTTATGAAGGGGAATCACCACTGCCTCTTTCAAAGAATCAGGGAATTCCCCAATCTCTAACGAGCTCTGGACAATCACCGCCAGGACCGGGCCGATGACATCCACACATCCCACAAGGAGGCAGGCTGGGCCCGGATCCAAACTACAGAAGGTCGTCCACATACTGTGGATAATCATCATGACATCTGAGATTTGCCACCTGACCAAATGTCAACCAACTAGACCGAGGTTCTACGACCTCCCATCGGTCACTGCTACCCCTCTTAGAGCATGCTGAACAGATCTCAGACCTGATGACAACAACCTTATCTGCAAAGAGTCGAGCAAACTCCTCACATTCATCATGTGACAATGCTTTTTGCAATTGCAGACAGGCTGGACTGTACAGTCTGTCCACAGTGCGAAAGAGCTGAGCCAGTCAGTTCCATGCAGCAGTGATCTCCCCGGACCGGAATTCTGCCTTCTTACGGGAGATCTCCAATTAATAGTCTGCATAATGTGCTATCAATCTCAGCTTGTCGGCATCTAGGCCCAATTTCTGCCAGCGTCCCTCTAGCCTTTGCCCCACTCTCCTCATCTTCCTCTAAAATCTTGTCAAACCATGGGGGATCAAGGATGAAGACAGAGGAGGCAAACACAGACAGGAGCTATGGAACCCAGAGCTGCCACCACGGCCCTATTATAGGTCTGTAGTAGAACCTCTGGACCAATGCTTGCACTCGTACATCCTGATAGGTCCAGCACCGCCATCAGGTCATCAGGGATCACATCCTTCAATGGGCAGTATCGGACCATCTCCGAAGAGGCGAATCCTATAGGGGGGTGCCTAGAAACTGAACCTGAAAGTGTGATGGTCAGACCATCTGACTGGTTCTACCACCAAGTCAGCGCTTTCCATTCCCAGCAGGAAGACCAGGTCCAGAGAGTGACCTGAAGTATGAGGTACAGAGGAAACAACCCATGTGAAGCCTAATGCATACATAAGTTGGAGGAAGTCCTGTCCAAAATGCAAAAGTTAATTGATCCAGGCATTGAAGTCACCCAGCATTATCACTCAGGGCGATTCCAACACCGTGTCGATGACGAAGACTGTGACTTCCTGCAAAAATTGCTTTCCATTCCCAGGTGGATGGTAAATGAAAAGAATTTTGCACCCCACACCTGCGCCCAAGATACACTCAAAGGATCGGGTCTTACCCACTGGCACCTCTACCAGGCCCACTCCTCCAGCTGTTTTAAATCTCTTTCCGTCCTTTGCACCCCCACCCCCGGAGTGTCCACTCTATTGCACATCTTGCTGTCATCTGCAAAGAGGCAGACCCTCCCTTCCAGTTCCTCAGCTATGTCGCTAATGAAGACATTAAAGAGGACAGGCACCAGCACTGACCCCTTATGTACCCCGCTGGTCATTCTCCTCTCTGAGCAAACTCCATTTACCACCATCCTCTGCTTCCTATCCCCTAACCAGTTTCTTACCAAGGTTCCCACCTTATTACATACCCCCATGCTACACAACTTGCTTACCAGTCTCCTATGAGGAACAGTGTCAAAGGCCTTGCTAAAGTCCAGATAGGCTACGTTTACCACCCTTCCCTTATCCAACACCTTGGTTACCCAGTCAAAAAATCGATTTATTTGGCATGACCTCCCCTCTGGGAAGCCATGTTGCCTCGGGTCCTGCAGTCCATTGGATTCCAGGTGTTCCACGATCCTTTCCTTTACTAGTGTTTCCATCGGTTTCCCTATTACAAAAGTCAGGCTGACAGGCCTTAATTTCCTGCCTCTTTCTTGCTACCACTTTTATGAAGTGGGACTATGTCTACTCTTCTCCAGTCCTCCGAGACCACGCCTGTCTCCAGTGAACTGTTGAACAAGTCTGCTAGGGATGCTGCCAGCACCTCCCCGAGTTCCTGCAGCACTCTTGGATGCATCCCATGTCTTGCCCCATGGCTTTGTACACCCTCTGATTAGCAAGTGCTTTGCTGACCCTCTCCTTACCAAAGGGACTGGTGTCCCCAAAAAGCTCTTGGTGCTTATTTGTGGTCCCTCCCCTTCGACTGTGAACACTGAGCAGAAGTATCTGTTAAAGATGTTTGCCTTTTCTTGGTTCGCCTCAGTACAGCTGCCCCTCCCCCCTTAACTGTACATTCCCTTCCTTCATCTTCCTTTTCTCGCTAACATACCTGAAAAATGTCTTCTCCCCCTTTAATACTGTCGGAGCTATTCTTTCCTTAGCTTGCGTCTTTGTGCTCCTCACTGCTTTGCCTGCCTCCCTCCATTTCCTCAGATATACTTCCCTGTGCTCCTTTCTCTGGGTCTCCTTAAACCTTCTGAATGCCACTGTTTTTGCCCCTACCTTTTCTGCCACCTCCCTTGAGAACCATAATGGTTTCCTCTTCCTTCTGCTTTTGCTTGCTTGCTTGACGTACAGATTTGTTGCATTTATTATGCCCTCTTAATCTGGGCCATTTGCCCTCCACTCCACCCAGGACCTCTCCCCTCCCTCCATCAGGCCCTCTCAGAGTCACTCCTCCATCTTGGTAAAGTCAGCCCTTGTGTAATCCAGGACCCTCGCCCTTGTGCAGTGGATCCCACTGCTGTTCTTATATTAAACCACACTGTGCGATATTCACTGGTCCCCAGATGACTTCCCCCCTGATTTCCGCAACACTGTCTCTGTTAGTATGCACCAGGTCCAGTATTTCCTCACCCCAAGTGGGTTCACTGACTAGCTGTCTGAGGAATGCCCCCAGCAGGGAGTCCAGGATGACTCTACTTCTGCCTAATGCTGCAGGAGGGAGGCTCCACTCTACATTTGGCAGGTTAAAGTCCCCCATTAGCATCATCACGCCCTTCTTAGTCATTCTGCCTATGTCTTCCAACATTTCTTTGTCTAAACCCTCTCCCTGTGTTAGAGGCCTGTATACCACTCCTATCCGAATGGCGGCTCCCTTTCCTGACTTGAGGTTGACCCACAACACCTCAATCTCACCCTGAATGTCCTGTACATCCATTGCTTTTATGTTTTCCTTAACATAAAGCACTACTCCCTCACCTTTCCATCCTACCCTATCTCTTCTAAACATCGTGTAGCCAGGTATGACATTTCCCAGTCATGGCTGTCAGTGCACCATGTTTCGGTAATGGCCACAACATCTAGGTCTGCCTCAGATATGATGGCTTCCAGGACTGGTATCTTATTTCCCAGACTTCTGGCATTGGCACACATGGCTGTCCAGATTTTATTAGTCCTTTTCTTGTCCCTTCCCACTTTTTCTAGCTGTTCCCCCTTCCTTACCTTTTTATATTGCTTGACCCTCTTCCCCCCTTCTTCCCTTGCTACCTTGATTGCCTTGCATTCCAGTAGGAATCTTTTCTCTTAGGATGTCTCTACCCTCTATCACAGCCTATTGGGGGGGCAGTTTCTGCCTTCCCTTTGCCTTCCGCCACCCCCCTTGGCAAGTTGAAATGTCCGAAGTAACATTTAAACCATCCACTGAGGGCTGCTGTTCTCTTCCTGGATGGCTGCAGGCCATTCTCCCCGTACAAGCTCTGATCCCTCCAGGTGGAGCCCCAGTTCTCAATGTAGCCATACCCCTCCTTTCTGCACCATTCCTTCAACTATGAGTTAGCCGGCCTGCCAGCACTGTGGTAGAGCTACCGCTTGCAACGCCAGTGACCTGGGTTCAAGAACGAGCCTATGTCGTCAGAGGGCCAGCTGGGGGAGAGGAGGATTGAACGTCCCAGGGATGCTTTCCTCCTCTGGGGAAGGAGAGTAGCCACTCCCGCTGTGATACCACCACCGGGATGCACACGAGTGGATGTGCAGTCAGGAGTGCCAAGAGGAGGGGAGGACATCAGCTGGGATCTGGAGTGGTGGCAAGTCTCAGCATGCACATGCTCCTTAGACCCCCTCGCTGGTCCCCGTTCTCAGGGAACAGGGCAGAAAATGGAAAATGGACCCCGCATTTGCTCCTGGCAACGGGCCCCAGTGTCAAGCCACTGGACAACCCTGGAAATGTGGAACGAACAGCCCAACATGATATGTTTAGGTAGGGAGGAAGCCGGGGACTCCTTCCTTCCCCGCCTGGTTGGGGGGGAACTGTAGCTGGATGGGGGATGGTCCTCCCGGGTGCTCTGGAGGTACAGCCGAGCCACACAGACACCTTGGGTGACCCTGAGAGAGAGGAGTGATGCAGTGCTCAGAGGGTTTAAACAGAGAATTAAAAAAAAAAACATGAGTTGAAGGCCTTAGTGAGGAGTACCTTCTCCTTCCCCCGTTGTAGACAGGCAGCACTTCTGTAAAGGCAACAGTGCATGCTACCTGCCTAAGATCCTTCCCCAGCTCCCTAAACTGCTCCTGCACTGCCCATCTTAATCAGAGCTAGGTCATTCATCCCCAGGTGGACAATGACATCCAGCTCCCCCCTCCTTCCTACTGCCCTCACAATCCACTGGATGTACTTTCTATCCCTTTGAGCCACTGAGCCAGGTAGGCACTTAATCTCCCTCTCTACCCCCTTTCTTTCCCCCAATTCTAACCCCCGAAAACAGAGTCTCCCACCAGAAGTTGTTTCCTCCTTCTCTGGGGTTTCTTCCCCCCCCCCCGGGACTCCATTTGGGTGGACTCCAACATCCTCACTGTCCACCACCTTGGGTGCCCTTTCTTGGTAGTCCTACTCCACTAAAATGGTGTACGAATTTGTTAGTAGCACTGGATGAGAAGTGTGCCTGTTATCCGCTCCTCCCAGCCTTCCAGATCCTATCACCCCTGTCCTCCTTAAGCCCACTGTAGTCCAACCGTTCCTCCCTTCTGGCATCCTCTGAGGTAGCGGTATCTAACTAGGTGGTCCCTGGGTGTAAGAAATGGTCCCCCAACTCCTCGCCAACATGACTTTGAGTCTAGCAACATCTTCCTAACTCTTAGCCAGCACCACCCAGAGCCTAGAGACCTGTTCCCTCCACCCAGAGAGGCACCCGAAGATGGGATAGCACCGCAGTCTCCAGAAGGTCTCCCTATAGACTGCCACCCCATAACCACTACACCGCACCACTCCTCACATTTCCTTTTTTCCTGTTCTTCTTGTGCTTCCTGTCCTCCTGTCCCAGACTCCAATAGGGCTATCCTACTACCACCCGGTAATCACAAGTTCCTAAACCCTGAAGCCCACTAATGTCCAGCAAGCATTTTACACCAAGTCCCTACATTCTTAAAATACCTAGCAACTGTTTAACAGTAAGCCCCTGATCCCTGAAAGACACTAGTACCTAACAACAGTTTACCGGCAATCTCTGAAAACCAGAAACACACTAACACCCAATAGCAAAAAGGCAAGCCCATAAACCCACTAATACATTTACCCACAAATGCCAAGTTAGCCTCCAAAGTGCATCCACCCCACAATGCAACCCCCAAGAGGCTTACCTTGGATCCGATGGCTAGGGGGTCCACCTGGGTCAGCAGGGGAGCAGAATGGCTAGCTGCTGGCTGCCTCATTGGGCTGACACCAGAGGGCAGACTCCAACATCCTTTGCACATGTGTCCTTTGTATGTGTGGGGGGGGCTGCAGCATGGGGAGCCACTTGATGGCCTAGCCCTTGACAAAGCCCCTGCCCACTTCCTGGTTCCCAGGCAGCATCCAGGATTGGTTGCTGATCAGGGAGGGAGGCATGGATGGACTCTGACTGGCTTCTTTCAGGAGTTTCATGAAGATTCCAAGCTCTGCACATCCCAATTTACCTGGCAGACCCTATGCTTCTAATAAAGTATCTGTCTACTTACCTCCAGTCAGAAATGTTCTAGCAGGAAAGTTTTAGCTGCCTTAGTCAGCTGCCTCCTTGCTCTAACAGCAAGACTGCTCTCTGTGTATCAATTTGCAATAGAAACATTCATAGTTGTTGTGACAGCCTTTACCAGAAAGCCATTGTAAATGAGCATTTTGTGCCATCCTTTACCAGGAACCCCTTGTACATGAGCATAAGCTCAATTGGTTTGTTCCATCTTTTCATGTTTTAAATAAAAATCCTGAAATCTTGAGATAGCTAACTTTATGTAACGCCTTATACAACTCAAAGCACTTTGCAAGCTATAAATCAGACAGACCATATAAACAAGGCAAAACAATACAAAAATGAGAAAAAAATACTAAACATGTAGCATGAGCTGCCTTTCTAAGTAAAGCTATGACAAAATGTCAACAATCGTTCACTGGGACATCTGTCAACTTATGTAGGAAATGTTAGGCAACACAACAATAGTTGAGAACATAGTTAAAATGATTGGTAGGAAGACAGATTATGTAAGGATCTGACCAGGTTTGTACTGAAGTCGTTGAGGGATGGAGCAGTTGTATGATAAGGCACCTGAATTTTTGAGCAATGTACTTCGATGTATGCTGTCTCTGTCTGCTACAGTGACTACTATCCTTTAAAGATGCCATGAAGACATAGTAATACTCTTGAGAAGGGTTCAACCACTAGTGGTGCTACAGGGACGAGGTCCCCTTAGGAAAAAAGGTATCATAGGGAAGAAAAGACCAATTAAATGGAACGCATAGCTACACTTTCTGTAAGGAGAGAAGGGACCCAGTCTGAAGGTTCAGAACAAGAAAAAATCACTGGCAAGGATATGCAGAACAACCATTCAGACCCAACTCATGGAGGAATGATATTGTATTAATATTATATTATGCTATATTATATTCCACCATGTTATATTACTGTATCTCCAACAAGGAGAGGAAAAAAAAAACTTGTGGAGTAAATCTCTGGAGATCCAAGGCCTTAGGTCTCCATCCCTCCAGGCTTTGCATCTAATGGGAAACAATGACATTATGAACTCCAAGGATTGAAGACCTTGTATATTGTGCAGCACCATTATACTGGGATCTCTGCCATCTACTTCTTTCTCACTGAGACTATCCATCCTTGTGAATGTGCTACAAAGCACCACCCTGCAACTAAAAGAGTCCTTACAAGTGCAGACTCCACCTTCAGAGTGGTGCTTGTAAGGCAAGCTTGGAAGTAAAGGAAACTGGGGTTTGCCAAATGGACCGACAGGCAGGGCCCTCAGTAGGATTTTTAGTTTGGGTGTCTTGGACTTTCAGGGGGGAAAAAAGCGGGTCCTCAGCTAAAGTTTGGGGGCCACCAATGAAACGAATAACGTACTCTTGTGTGTTTAATAACCATGCTTATTTTTCCCTTTCAGGATTCCTCTTTCAGGATTACATCAATGACAATCTTCTTGTCATACAGGTTGTTTTTATTTGTTCATAATAAAGAAATTCACAGCATTATCTGGTTGCATAGTGTCATTATTTAAAAGGCACCATAAGACAGTGGGGAACCTAAGCCAAAAATGTAAACTAGGGTTGTCACGGTATGAAATTCTGACAGTATGATAACTGTCACATGTAATACCGTGGTTATCATCATACCGCGGTATTGCATTACAAGTACTTTTTGCATAAAAAAGAAGCCTCCTTGAATTGAGTTATCCCTGAAAATGCAAAAAAAAATAGTTGAAAGGTCCCAATACTGCGGTATACCGTGAATCACGGTTATCGCAGTACAAGAAATTTCCCACGGTATCAATACCGTGACTTCTGATACCGCGGTATACCATGAAACCAGTATACCGTGACAACCCTAATGTAAACCTGATCTGCGTAGGGACTCCTGTGACCTTGTAATGCGAGTGTCTCTGGGACTTGCTGGCAACATTTCCAAGCATCCTGACTCCCAAAATGTGCATAAAGGACGTGGATGCCCACGTCCCTGAGAGTCCTGCCACCAGGAGAAGAAGACATTTAAAAGGCTACTTCAGGCTAGGCTGACCAGTCCTTTCCTCTGAGTACAAGGCCCATGGGTGTATTGTTGGAGCTGTGTCTTTGAGGGGCTATCACTGACACCTGGCCATTGATGGGCACAGCCTGGTTTCTGAGAAGCTGGGCAGTTGCCTTGGTGCTCGGGAGTGCCCAGAAGCACTTTAAGATAAAAGAGTAGCATGAGAGAGTATGTAGCCCAAACTGAGTACACTGTATGAGAGTGGAGTTTCCAAGAGAGGGAGATACAGAAGCAAATGATTTGATACATTTTAATGGACCAACATAGATGTACCAACAAGAACAAAGTACTCTAGCTTTCGGACCAACCAGTCCTTCTTTAGAAGCTCATGGCAGTTGTTTAGAAAATACAATACTTATAACAGCTAGGTAATGCAGAGAAAAACAGAAAAAAATCCCCATTGGTTTAAAATAGTCATTAAAAAAAAAACAGAAGATGATGTCAGAGAAGTTTAACAGTACCATACTGCCTTCAGCCAGGAGGAACCCTGGGTCAAAGGTGCTTGGTAGAACACACATACAAAGAATCCTACTGCATATAAATTTAATTTGACATAAGATAACACTGCTGAAGCAGATAACTCATAAATCAAGCTACGAGTGTCACACTTTGTATAAGGATGTGATTACTGAAAGGCAACCCCACCCAGATTAAAGACAAACTAAGATTGTTGTAGGGCTCGTGAAGTTTCAATGTCTGCATTATAGACAAGAATTTACCAGTAAAGTTGTCTTAAAAACATCAGTGCACACTGTGTCATGTGTAAAACCTAGCTGGACCTGTCACCCAGCTGTACTCTCAAGCTAGATATAAGGCCCAAGAAATTTCAAAAACCTCAGGACTATATAAATGATAATTTAAATATAAATTGACAACATTCGTGTCAAACAAAAAAGCTCTAGTTGAGGAACCTCAAGGAATTAAGACCATGTAGCCTGATATGTACTGATGTCAATAGACACTGAGAATGTAACAACTTGATGTACCACAAGTGTCTAAGGAATCTGAAAAAGAGATAAAAATGTAATTTCTATCCTCCTCTTCATACAAACAATACACCCTAACCCACCCCACATCACATCACCATAATGTGGGTGGGGGAGATGCATAGCTTTAAGGAGATGTTGTCTCTCTCTCTCTCCCCCTCTCTCTCTGTCTCTCTCCCCCTCTCTGTCTCTCCCACAGACACACCCACATACACACAGACACACAGACACACACACACACACTCTCTTCAGGTGAACCTTTATTCACTTCATCACTGCAATTGTTCCCCAAAGGAATTCAACTTGTCATGAAATCCTGAGTAAAAGGGCTTATGTCTCCTAATACCTACAGAGCAAAAATGTGACACTATTTAACCGTACTACTATCTGCATAGTAACATTTCCAAGGATTCTGGATAGAACTACCAAGAAATAAACCTGCCACCCTCCCGAGGATAAGGTAACTAGAAGTAAATATAATGTGTGCAAGACCAGAGGTCTAACATACCTATATATCCACAAATTACTACAATATTAGTCTAATGTAAAAAGATCTGTGCAGGACCCCCATGCAAAAGAGATCACGCACCCCAATATGTACAGAGTTACAAAAATTATATATGACAGTATATGATAACACTCCTGTATGTACACTAGCAGGCTGGGTAATCTGAATATGGTGCAATGGAATCAATCCCACCCCCAGGCAAAGATAAAAAGTAAGGAGGAATTAATATTTATTATGTGTGTGAAGTAAGAATAGTAACACATTATAACTCCATATATCTAAATAGAGACCTACCTCAATGTGACAGCAAGCCCCACATCTGTTATATCACATACCTCACAACACATACCCACACACATACATACACACACGCACCCACATCCCACACATGCTGAAGTCCTATGTCAGTCTGAAGAGGAAGAGGTCTGTGGATGTTAGTTTCTGTAGTGTCCAATAAAACCAAGATCAACGTTCTTGCCATCTGCTACCATATTGAGATGTAAAATAAGTTTAATCTCAAAAGCTTGTCTCTGTTGTGTGTTTTTGAGATTTCCTTTTAAGACCATTACTGACATATCTGAGATTGAGTGGTCAGGCTGGGAGAAGTGGTGCCCCACTGGTTTCTCAGTCTTCTTTGCTGTAATAGTATGTCTGTGAGAGTTCACCCTAGTGCGGAGCTGTTGGCATGTCTCTCCAACATAACCTGTTTGTGGACATCTCTTGCACTGAATGAAATAAACATGTCGTGACATGCATGTATAACTCCCATGCACCTGGGATTGTCTGTTTTGTGATGTAACCACACAGTCCGAGGTAGAAATGAGCCCACAAGTCTTACATGGGCGTTGATTGCAGGGTCGTGTGCCATTGTGTGACATGGTATTCTGTTCTGGTTAAAGTTTACTCCTAATAATTAGGCTGGATAAATTTGGTGGTTGTTTAAAAGATAGTAGTGGGAGTTCCTTAAAAATACAATTAAGGGTTTCATCCTCACTAAATATTGGGTGGAGATCTTTAATAATCTTACGCAGACATTCAAGGTCTGGATGATATGTGACTACCAAGGGTATTCTGCCTGTAGCTGTCTTTTCTTTATATTGAAGTAGTTGTTGTCTTGGTACTTGCATTGCTCATTCTGTTATCCTGTCAATTTCCCTGGAAGAGTGTCCCTGCTCAATAAAGGTGTTTTTCAACATAGCCAAATGAGTATCTCTGTCATCCTTATTTGAACAAATACGGTGACATTGGAGTGCTTGACTGTATATGACAGATTTTTTTGTATGGTTTGGGTGATTACTTTTCTTGTGCAGGTATCTCTGTCTGTCTGTTGGCTTCCTGTAAATACATGTATGTAAGGTTCCATCCTTAATGGTGACTGTGGTGTCCAGAAAGTAAACCTTGGTGGTAGAGTACTCCAGGGTAAATTTTATGGTAAGGTGGAGATTATTAAGTTTGTGATGAAAATCTTTGAGTGCATCTGTGCCCTCCGTCCAGATGTTAAACAAATCATCAATGTAACGGAAATAAGCTAGTGGTTTGTGGGGATACTGCCTTAAAAAAATCTTCCTCCAAGTCAGCCATAAAGAGGTTAGCATACTGTGGAGCCATTTTGGTGCCCATTGCTGTTCCCATAGTTTGAACATAATGTTTACGATTGAAGTTGAAGTTGTTATGTGTCAAAATGAATTCCATAAGTTCCCTCACCACTCCAGGGTTGATGTTTTGTTCCAGTCCTTTCCTATGAGGCAGTATAGCGCAGTGGTCTAAGGCACTGAGCTGCAAATCTGGGGACATCTAACAGACCAGTCCTGGGTTTGAATCCCACAGCTTCCACTTGCATACTGTGTGACCCTGAGCAAGTCACTTAACCTCTTTGTGCTCCCAGGTCGCTCCTGTAAAAAAGCTTTCAGCTTAGTGTGCTATACCTGGTTAAACAACCACATAAAAATTAAAAGAAAAGACAGCTACCGACAGAATACCCTTGGTGGTCACATATCATCCAGACCTTGAATGTCTGCGTAAGATTATTAAAGACCTCCACCCAATATTTAGTGAGGGTGAAACCCTTAATTGTATTTTTAAGGAACTCCCACTACTATCTTTTAAACAACCACCAAATTTATTCAGCCTAATTATTAGGAGCAAACTTTCACCAGAACAGAATACCATGTCAAACAATGGCACACGACCATGCAATCAACGCCCCTGTAAGACTTGTGGGCTCATTTCTACCTCGGACTGTGTGGTTACATCACAAAACAGACAATTCCAGGTGCATGGGAGTTATACATGCATGTCACAACATGCTGTGTTTATTTCATTCAGTGCAAAGATGTCCATAAACAGGTTATGTTGGAGACATCACAACAGCTCCGCACTAGGATGAACTCGCACAGACATACTATTACAGCAAAGAAGACTGAAAAACCAGTGGGGCACCACTTCTCCCAGCCTGACCACTCAATCTCAGATATGTCAGTAATGGTCTTAAAAGGAAATCTCAAAAACACAAAACAGAGACAAGCTTTTGAGATTAAACTTATTTTACATCTCAATATGGTAGCAGATGGGATGAATGTTGATCTTGGTTTTATTGGACGCTACAGAAATTAACATCCACAGACCTCTTTTTCAGACTGACATAGAAACATAGAATCTGACGGCAGATAAGGACCGCTTGGCCCACCCAGTCTGCCCATTTCCCTAATGGATAAGCTGCAGATCCTAGTTAACCAGCAGCCTACTTCTTTCTACCCCCAACCCCTAGAATTGCCTTAGGACTGTCCCATGCATGCTTGAATTCAACCACTGTTTTTGACTCCACAACCTCCTCCGGAAGGCCGTTCCATGCATCCACAACCCTCTCTGTGAAAAAATACTTTCTTACATTACCTCTGAGCCGCCCCCTCTATCTTCAAATTGTGCCCCCTTGTTCTTGCACACCTCTTTTTTTGAAAGATGCTACCCTCTTGGACTTTGCTGATTCCCTTGAGGTACTTGAAAGTTTCTATCATGTCCCCCCTCCCTCCTTTCCTCGAACTTATACATATTAAGCTCCTTTAGTCTCTCTTCATGTGTCTTCCGGTGCAGACCGTGCACCATTTTAGTTGCCTTCCTCTGGACAGCTTCCATCCTGTCTATGTCCTTGCAGAGATTGGGTCTCCAGAACTGCACACAGTACTCCAGATGGGGTCTCACCAGCTGTCTGTACAGAGGGATAACAACTTCCTGTTTTCTACTGGTGATGCCTCTCCCTATGCATCCCAGTATCCCCCAGCCCTCCTTGCTGCCCCTCTCACATTGCTTGCCCACCTTTAAGTCATCTGATAGAACTACCCCAGGTCCCTTTCCATTTTTGTTGTTGTTAGTATCTCACCCCCCATTGTGTACTCTTCCCCTGGATTTTTGTTTCCCAGGTGCATTACCTTGCACTTCTTAGCATTAAATCTAAGCTGCCATACATTTGACCATTCCTCTAACCTTGCCAAGTCCTTCTCATCCTTTCCACCCTACCTTGTGCATCAACTCTGTTGCAGATCTTTGTGTCATCTGCAAAGAGACATACTTTCCTTTCAGTCCCTCTGCAATGTCGCTTATAAAGACACTGAAGAGGACCCGGTCCTAATACTGAACCCTGCGGTACCCCACTAGTAACCCCCTTTCTTCAGAGTGGACTCTATTTACTATTACCTCTGTGTCCTATTCTCCAGCCAATTCTTTACCCAGGCTATCATCTTGGGACCCACTCCCAGGCTGGCTAACTTGTATATTAATCTTTTGTGTGGGACTGTGTCAAATGCCTTGCTAAAGTCTACGTGAGGACATGTCCACAGCCCCTCCCTGATCTACTACTTTGGTCACCCAGTCAAAGAAATCTATTAGATTCATCTGGCATGACCTTCCTGCTGTGAATCCATGCTGCCTTGGGTCCTGTTCCCCTCTGGCCGCTAGGTACTCGACAATTCTTTCCTTCAGAGGTGATTCCATCATTTTCCCTATCACTGAGGTTAAACCAACAGGTCTATAGTTTCCTGCTTCTGCCCTGCTCCCACTTTTGTGAAGGGGAATCACATCTGCCCTCCTCCGTACCACCCCATCCTCCCATGATTTGTTAAAGACGGTAGTCAGTGGTGTCACTAGTTCTACCTTAGTTCTTTTAGAATTCTGGGATGAATCCCATCAGGCCCCATTGCTTTGTCCACCTTCAGTTTTAAGAGTTCTTTCAGAACCCTTTCTTCTGTAAATGGGCGGTATCAACTTCTGTATCCAGAGTGTTTCTATTGTTTGTTTTAGGTACCTCCCCCTCTTCATTTGTAAATACTGAGCAAAAATATTTAATTATTATCTCTGCCTTTTCACCGTCACCCTCTGCCCACCTCCCCTTCCCTTTATTAAGCCTCACTGTCCCTCCCTTGGTCTTCCTTCACTCCCTGATGTACCTAAAAGAGGTTTTATCCCCCTTCTTAACTGAGCTGGCTATCTTTTCCTCGGTTCGGGCCTTTGCTGTTCTGACTGCCTCCCAGTTTCCTTTTGCTTTAACTGATACAATTCTCTGTCCTGCTTCTTCTGTGATTCCCTGTACTTTCTGAATGCTTTCTTTTTCTCTTGAACCTTCCCTGCCACCTCCTTTGAGAACAATAGTGGTTTCTTGCATCATTTTGTTTTGTTTTGTTTATTTGCTTCACACAAAGGCTTGTTACCTCGGTGATGGCAGTTTTTATTATTCCCTATTGTTCTTCCACCCCTCCTTCCTGCCCATTTGCTAGTGCATTCCTTAGGCACTCACTCATTTTAGTAAAGTCAGCCCTCCTGAAGTCCAGTACTTTTGCCTTTGTATGGCTTGACTCTATTGCTGTGTTCATTGTGAACCATACTGTTCGATGGTCGCTAGTTCCCAGATGGCTACCCACTTCTACATCTGTGATCCTCTCCATCTCCATTTGAGAGAACCAGGTCTAAGATTGCCCTCTCTCGTGGGTTCCAATACTAGTTGTCTAAGGCATGCCCCTGTAGGCATCTAGAATAACCCCACTCTTAGAAGTAGCTGCTGCAACTGCACCCATTTAACATCTGAATATTCAGATCACCCATCGGCAATATCTCCCCTTTTTCTGCCATTCTAAGTATACTTTCTATCATTTCCTTGTCCATTTCCTCCCCTGAGAGGGGTCTGTATACAACCCCTGTGCGGATTGTGGTGCCACTGCCTGTCTCCAAACTGACCCACAGTGCTTCTTCTCCTCCCTGTTTACCCTTTTGTTCTGTTGCTTTGACTCCTTCCCTTATGTAAAGAGCTACTCCTCCTCCTCTTTTACCCTCCCTGTCCCTCCTGTAGATAGTGTATCCTGGTATGTTTACGTCCCAGTCATGGTTCTGTGTGTACCATGTTTCTGTGACTGCCACAATATCCAGATGTTCCTCCTCCATCAAGGCCACTAATTCAGGAAGCTTGTTACCCAGACTACGGGCATTGGTACTCATTGCTCTCCATTTTTTGATGGCTTTACCTTCCAGTGCAGCATCCCCCACCGACCTTTCTACCTTGGTCTTTTCTCATTTAGTACCCTGTTTTGTAGGGGAGGCTGGGATTTTCCTGCTGCTTATCAGTGCCTCCCCTTGACTAGTTTATAAGCTTGCCAATGAAGCATTTAAACCGACTGCCCAAAAGACTTGTTCCTTCCTGGACAGATGCAGACCATCCTGCCAGTATAGGCTGTTGTCCCTCCAGGTGGAACCCCAGTCCCCAATGAAGCCAAATCCTGTGCTCCACACCATTTTTTCAACCAACCATTCGTTAAACTGCATGGTGCAAAGTACCCTCACCTCACCCATGCCACTGACAGGCAGCACCTCGAGAAGGATACTGTGTGTGCTACTTGTATTAGGCCCCTCCCCAACTCTACAAAGTCCTTCTGCACTGCTCTAATCTCATGATGAGCCAAGTCATTTGTCCCTAGGTGGACAATGACGTCCAGCTCAGACTTCCGTGCAACTGTTCTCGTAATCCTAAGGATGTGCTTCCTGTCCCTCCAAGCCATGGCACCAGGCAGGCACCTTACTTCAATTTTCCCTGCTCCCCCCAGTTCTATCCCTCTAATAACTGAGTCCCCCACCAGGAGCTGCTTCCTTTCCCTGTGGTGTCCTCTGCCTCCCTCCTGAGGGCCTCCCTTGCGACAGTTGTCTGCAACCTCCCTAGTCTCCTCTGCGGGTGCATCCATAGGGGAACTATGCTCCCCCAGAATGGTATATGGATTGTGGAGTGGAACAACTGACTGGATGTGCCTCTGTTCCACCACCCTTACCCTCCCTGAGCCCACTGTGGTCCAACTACTGTGCTTTCTTCGCAACCTCTGAGGTAGTGGTGGTGGCTCTGGTGCTCCCTGGATGGGGGAGGTTCCCTTACTACTGTCCAGTGCGGCCTGAAGACGGGCAACTTCCTCCCTCAGGGCAGAGAGTTGTCTGCAAACAGGGCAGCATCTCAGCCTCCAGAAAGACTACCAGAAGACTGCTGCCCCACAGCTATTACATTGCACTACTCTCCACATGTCTGTCTACCTCGTTTATTTTTCTGTTTGTTTTGGTGTGTGTGTGTGTGATTGGTTTGTTATATAGAAATATATATATTATATAATGTGTATGCTTATATTGTCAGCGCAGTGTGCTAGAGAGGATATGACAGTGATATGCACCTTGCCCTCTTGAGGAAATGATGTCAGAACCCCAGGTATAAAGGAACTATTTCCAGGGGTGGGTGGGGTGAGGGTGGGAAGGGTTTGGGCCTAAACTGTGCCCTCACGAAACAATCAGCTAAAAGCTCTGACCGACCGCTGCGATGAGTACCTTCCTATCAGCAAGAAGCCATACATGACAATCTGACAGAGAAAATACCCTGCTAATCAAACAGAGAAAAATCCAAACATCCCAGTCAGACGCAGGTAAACCTCCTCAGCCCCAAAACAGCCTGGTGACTTGTGCTCTGAAAGCAGTCAGCCCCAAAACACGTCAGCTGTGCACAAGGACAGACACAGTAAACAGTATTCAGTCCCTGTGGGTTTAAACTCTTCCTGCACTGAAAATCTTAACAATTGTAACAAACCTAGAACCTAGGTTCTAGTAGAAACTACAGAACCTAGACTGGACTATGGAACTAGAGAATAGGCATACTCTGGAAAGGGTGTATGCTAATCACTAGTGTAGTGGGCTGAGAATACAGGCACAAACCTAGAAAGACACTTTAAAACAGTAAAGAGCAGCAATCAGCTTTGCAGAGTTTCAAGACTTACTGACCAAGATTACTGTATAGTCCAGGTACAGCATGGGCCCGTAGAAGTCAGACAACGGTTACCAGTAAAAACAGCAGGGTGTACATATGAAGAAGCCAGCAGAAGAATGCCATTTGGTCTATCAAGTCTGTTGTATTGCAGGGTCCACAGCTTGAGCTACTGTCCCTGCCCTCCCTACCCACTCCTCCCATCCTCCCTACCCATGATCCTTACTTCTCCCCATGCCTGTCCCAGACTCTCTTAAAGTTGCTCAATGTCTTCAACGAGAGGCCAGCAGTGCATTCCAAGTGTCCATCATCCTCTCTGTGAAGAAGTGCTTCCTGATCTCCCTCCTAAACCTCCCACCCTCCAGCTTAAGACTGTGTCCCCTAGTGTTATGGTTGCCACTCAGCTTAAAGAGACTCTCCTGATCAACCTTATTTATCCCTTTCAAGTACCTGAAGGTCCCAATCATGTCCCCGCTCTCTATCTCTCTCCTGTCTTCCAGGGAGTACATGTTCAGTGCCCTCAACCTCTCCTCATATGCCTTACCCTGCTGACCCACCATCATCGTTGTAGCCCTCCTCTGGCCCTTCTCTAGTAGGTTAATGTCCTTTTTGTGGTGTGGGCACCAGTACTGAACTCCATACTCTAGATGCAGCCTTACCAGTGACCTGTACAAGGGCAGTATAACCTCCCCTCTCCCACTACTGATCCCCCTAGATATGTATCCCAGCATCTTGCTTGCCTTTGTTGCAGTACTACAAACTGTGTAGTACAACAAACAGCAGCGAAGGATACTGGAAATGGGGCAGCGTGACTGGCAGACTCCCACAGCTAACACCCACAGTGTGACATCATTGGTGCTGTAGCCTTTGGCGCTCCAGACCATAAGCGTGGAGGACCAGTTGGACAGTTCTATGTAAATAAGAGGAGAAAAGCATCAATTGGCTGCTCCGGGCTGGAAGTCATGGCCAAGTCGAGCCGGTGCAGGGCTTTGGCAGAGGGTCCGGTGGTGTCAGCCATGGCACAAAGGGGGTCCCAACTTCAGGGCAAAGCCTCCTCTCTGTCCAGATGGATGCAGCAGCCAAGTAAAGAAAATGTAGCACACAGCCACACTTTTAAGCAGGCACCAGATGAGGAAGTCATTTGTGTAGGTCTGAAATTGGTGCCTTGAAGCAGCCCCAGGTATTGAATGGCTGCTCTGTGGTGGGGGTTCCAGGCTGGAGGTCACAACAGAGTCGGGCAAGTACAGGGCTTCAGTGGAGGGTCCAGTGGCATCAACAGTAGCAGAGAGGGAGTCCCAATTTCAGGACAAAGCCTCCTCTCTGTCCAGATGGATGTGGCAGCCTAGTAAAGAAAATGTAGCGCACAGCCTCACTTTTAAGCAGGCACCAGGTGAGGAGGTCTTATGTGTAGGTTTGAAATTTGGGCCTTGAAGCAGTCCCGAGCATCGATTGGCTGCTCGGTGTGAGTCGTCTAGGCTGGAAGTCACGGCAGTTTCAGGCAGTTACAGGGCTTCGGTGGAGGGTCCAGTGGCACCAGCAGTTGCACAGAGGAGGTCCATATTTCAGGACAAAGCCTCCTCTCGGACAGAGCCAGAGCCATGGATGCGGCAGCGAAGGGGAATTACAGGCTCTTGAATAATCACTCAATTCAGTCAGCAAATGAACCTCCACCAAATGAATTCATTATGCAATTGGCAAAATTTGTTTTGGAGGCTAACTTCCCAAATGATGATAAACATACACCACCCTGAACTAACACTCTAAGGTTCTGTCATCATTCCCTTTTCCCTCCACTTTCTGAGAGGCAGCAACTGGCTGAGAAACTGTGGACTTAAGCAAGTTCACAAATAAAATCTTAACAGCCATTAATGTATTATAGGACTTCAGCATGTGTGGGATGTGGGTGCACGTGTACATGTATGTGTGTGGGTATGTGTTGTGAGATATGTGATATAACAGATGTGGGGCTTGCTGTCACATTGAGGTAGGTCTCTATTTAGATATATGGAGTTATAACGTGTTACTATTCTTACTTCACACATAAAATGAATATTAACTCCTCCTTACTTTTTATCTTTGCCTGAGGGTGGGATTGATTCCATTGCACCATATTCAGATTACCTAGCCTGCTACTGTACATACAGGAGTGTTGTCATATACTGTCATATATAATTTTTGTAACTATGTACATACAGGGGTGCGTGATCTCATTTGCATGGGGGTCCTGCACAGATCTTTTTACATTAGGCTAATATTGTAGTAATTTGTGGATATGTAGGTATGTTAGACCGCTGGTCTTGCACACATACTTTATATTTACTTCTAGTTACCTTATCCTGGGGAGGGTGGCAGGTTTATTTCATGGTAGTTCTATCCTGAATCCTTGGAAATATTACTATGCAGATAGTAGTACGGTTAAATAGTGTCACATTTTGGCTCTGTAGGTATTAGGAGACATAAGCTCTTTTACTCAGGAATTCATGACAAGTTGAATTCCTTTGGGGAACAACTGCAGTGACTGAAGTGAATAAAGGTTCACTTGAAGAGTGTGTGTGTGTGTGTGTGTGTGTGTGTGAGAGAGAGAGTGTGAGAGAGAGAGAGAGAGAGAACATCTTCTTAAAGCTATGTATTTCCCCCACCCACATTATGGTGATGTGGGGTGGGTTAGGGTGTATTGTATGTATGAAGAGGAGGATAGAAATTACATTTTTATCTCTTTTTCAGATTCCTTAGACACTTGTGGTACATCAAGTTGTTACATTCTCAGTGTATATTGACATCAGTACATATCAGGCTACATGGTCTTAATTCCTTGAGGTTCCTCGACTAGAGTTTTTTGTTTGACATTAATATTGTCAATTTATATTTAAATTATCATTTATGTAGTCCTGAGGTTTTTGAAATTTCTTGGGCCTTATATCTAGCTTGAGAGTACAGCTGGGTGACAGGTCCAGCTAGGTTTTACACATGACACAGTGTGCACTGATGTTTTTAAGACAACTTTACTGGTAAATTGTTGTCTATAATGCAGACATTGAAACTTCATGAGCCCTATAACAATCTTAGTTTGTCTTTAATCTGGGTGGGGGTTGCCTTTCAGTAATCACATCCTTATACAAACTGTGACACGTATAGCTTGATATAGGAGTTATCTGCTTCAGCAGTGTTATATTATGTCAATTAAATTTATATGCAGTAGGATTCTTTGTATGTATGTTCCACCAAGGACCTTTGACCCAGGGTTCCTCCTGGCTGAAGGCAGTATGGTACTGTTAAACTTCTCTGATATCATCTTCTGTTTTTTTTAATGACTATTTTAAATCAATGGGGATTTGTTTCTGTTTTTCTCTGCATCATCTAGCTGTTATAAGTATTGTATTTTCTAAATAACTGGCAAGAGCTTCTGAAGAAGGACTGGTTGGTCCGAAAGCTAGAGTACTTTGTTCTTGTTGTTACATCTATATTGGTCCATTAAAAGGTATCAAATCATTTGCTTCTGTATCTATTCTTGCAAGGACCAATACTGTAACTACTAAATCTAGATTTCAGGAGAGGGAGTTTTTTTGTTTATTTTTTTTACATTTCTATTTAGGCCACCTTCCATTCTCCTGTACTCATTCTCCTTCAGAAGTCACCAAGGCACCCTAGCTGCTGTTGTCCCTTACCTTGCACACCAGCGCTCAGGTCCAGCTCCTATCGAGCCATGGCCCCCCCCTCCCCAGACGATGACAGGGTAGGGGGTTGGACCACTGAAGTCTTGCATGTGTCAGGCAGCCAGAGCAGTGGGACAGGCATGAAAGATCATGGCAGTGCTGGGCACTCTGTCATTTGTGAGCGCAGGGGCCATTTCCCTAATTTTTCTCGAGGACATTGGTGCGCAGAGGAGAACTCAAGGGAGCACAGGCATGCTGCTCCCAGAACCCAGCTGACATCTGTCCCTTCCCCTGGTCACCCAGGTGGCAGTATCGCAGTGGGGATGGCAACCTTCCCTTCCCAGAAGAGAGCATCCTTGGGATGCTCAATCCTCCTCCCCTCAGATGGCCCCCGGCGAACCAGAGCTCATGTCACGAGCGGTAGTGCTACCACTGTGCCAATGGGCCGGCTCAAGAGAAGAGTTTTAACAACCACCTAGGCATGACAATGAACACCTCTTACTTGGGAAGAGCAGTATGTTAAAAGGCCCACACTCCAGATGTTCAGAAGACAGAGCATGACTCTGGCAACTGAAGCACAGCCACGGCAGCTGAAGGCCAAAGTGGTAGGGGGACGTCAGGAAGTAAGTCCATTATGACAGAGCAGGAGCTGGACAACAGCCTCCAGCAGACCCTAGGCAGTACAGCAGGAAAAGAGGTACAAGGTGACAACAGAACTTAGTAGTGAGAAAGGAAAATATTCAGCATAACCCCAGCAACACAGCAGCAGTGAGAGACAGCAGGAGCAACAGAACAGACATAGCCCAGCATGATCAGCCAAAACAGCAGACAGGGAGCATAACCCAAGGAGCTGACAGGAGGACCAGCCAATAGTGGCAACAGTCACAGGAAGAGAATGAGAAGCTGGCAAAACTGGAAGCAGAGAAGCAGCGCTGAGCTGTGGGTGTAGTCGAAGCACAGATCAAGAAACAAAAGATGACCAGGAGCAGTTGTGAAATTCGCAATGAGTGTTTTATTATCAATAATAACAGCAAAATAAAAAATAAAAAATGTGTTCAGTATAACTATTTACAAAGGCAGTACAAACAGAGAAAACAAAGTCCTTCTTCTGGGTGTTTCTTCTCAAGTTCATATCTCAGTCTCTCACTCTCCTTGTTTCTCTAGCAAAAGCATTGCTGCTCTTTTATAAATCTTTGTCTGGGAACTCATTAAGAGATCCTGCTTGTCACAGAATATTCTTGTAAGTTTACAGAATGTTCTTGTAAGTTTCATTCCTTGCAGGTGCAGCAAAAGAACATAGTGACCCAGCACTGACCTCTTGTTTACAACTCTACAAGGGCTTAAAAACTGCATCTCAGGTTAATCCCTTGAGTTCCAAATAGCTTTGTGCAATCATTTCAACAGTATAACTTTATACAGTTTTAAACAAAGGGATCCCAGTATCAGTGACATTTCCACATAAAGATTCACATATATTTTGATACCTGCAGATATGCAAGGGGGACGAAAAGACAGAACAGCAAAGGAAGGCAGAGAGATAGCGAGAGGCAGAGAACTGCAAAACCGTCGAAGTGACCAGTTCCTAGGTCCTTCAAGAAAATTTGGTTACGAAACCAGACAGAGGAGAGACAGAAAAGGAGAGGATAGAACAGACCCTTGTGTTTAAACTCTTTCTGCATAACAAATGGGGCAGGACCTTATTCAACCCTGTCACAGTGAGTGACATGACAGGGCAAATGAGCTACACAGAGTGGCAGTCAGTCAGGCAGAAACGTAAGTACTGAGGGAAGAGAGCAGCCAACGATAATAGAGTGCAGCCATGCAGCAAAGGACAGGGCAGGAGGGGAACAACTAATACTGAAGATGAAGGCAATGGGAAGGGGAAAGAATGAGAGGGAGGACAAGCAGCATCCAAGCAACATCAAAAATGCGTAACCAAAGGGCACTCATGCATTTGCAGTTAGGCACCACTCGATAGTGGGCATGGTGTGAATCACCTGCTGACCCCCCAAAACTGTGATACGTCTCAAAATAAGGCACTGTGCATACCAGAGAAATATCTGGATTTATTTTATGTATTCGGATAGGATACAGATTAATGTTATAAAAAAAATTAAATTGCAGGTGCCTCAAATAATTTCCATGGCAAACGCAACTATTATGCTTTATTTTTTTATTTTTGAAAGCCGGATTTACAACCTTTGAGTCACGGACTCATTTACAAAGGCACCTTGTCGCATGGAGGGTAGACATGGGTACAGTGTGAGATACAACAGTGGTAATATACAGGTGTAATACAGACAACAAAAAGAACACAATATAACAGTGGTTTACAGAATAAAGTTACATGCAGTAAATAGCAATCGTATAACGTATAAAAATAGTAGAAGTCACAACCCTGGTCGTACCGGGGAAATACCTAAGTGGAAGGGTGGGAGGGGGACAGGGGTGAATAAAAGAGAAAAGCAATAGTATCTTGCTGTTTGTCTTCTGGAGACTGGTAATACAAAATCTTCCCATTTACCTACAGTATCATTTCATTCATGGTGCTGAGACAATGCTTTATATATTTCAGAAATTAGAATATTTCATTTGGGTACCAATAAGAATCTCTTCCAGCAGGAACATACTAGGTGTCCACAAAGTATTAAACTGCTTTAAAAAAAAAACAAAATTCCACAGTGGGAGACAGCAACAGAAATGTATCAGCAATACATCAGGTTTTAGTCATACGTTCATTAAAGGAACAAAAGCTATGAGCCTCAAACCAATTTACTGCAAAATCTACAATATGTTCAGAAAATATTTATGTTCATGGATACAGTGCAAAAAAAGTAAGGAAATCCAAAAATCCAGATCTCAGTTTTGCACCCTCTCTCTTGCCATGCCACGCTAAGCACTCCCCAATGCCAAAGTGCATGACCCAACCCCATATGACAAGCACTGACTGATACCAGTAGCATCACCTCTTCTCCCTGCCACATGCCAAGTACTCCCTGCTGTACAGCGGCAGCCCATTTCTCTCTGTCCAATTCCAAGCCCTTTCTGGTACCCAGCAGCACCCAGACAGTCCTTCTCCCCATCCCATGCCAACCACTTCATGGTGTCCACTGGCAACCTCTCCCTGCCCTGTGCCAAGTACACCCAATACTCTCCCAGGTCGTGCTTGAAAAAAGGCAGATCAACTGCCTAATGCACTTACCTGGTTACCAAGAGCTAATAAATGTATCTCCTACCCACCCCATCCCTCATTCTATAACATGCCAACCACTTACTAGTGCCCAGTGGCACCCCTTCCCTCCCCATACCTAGCGCTCCCTCCACTACTTGTTGTTAGCACCATTTCCTCCTCTTCTGGTCCGATGCAAAGCACTCACATGGGCCTAGCAGCACCCCATTCCATCTCTTGCCAAGCTCTTTCTGGTACCCTGCAACACCCCATCTCCCTGTCCCATACCACACACTTTTTTATGTCGAGCAGTACCCTACTCCTTCTCCCTGTCCCATACCACACACTTTCTGATGTCGAGCAGTACCCTACTCCTTCTCCCTGTCCCATACCACACACTTTCTGATGTCGAGCAGTACCCTACTCCTTCTCCCTGTCCCACACCAAGCACACCAGCAGCACCCCCAATCTAATGCCAAGCACCTTCTGGGTGCTATGACACCCCACTCCTCCATCCTGTTGCAACATTTGCTGGTGGCATCCGATGATACCCCTTCCCTCTCCCAAGCCCACGGCAACAGCTCTCCGGTGTCCAGAGGCCCTTCCCTCTCCTTGTCTTGAGCAAAACACTTCTTGATGTCTTCCAGAGGCTTGCTCTCTCTCTCTCTCTCTCTCTCTGCTTTTCTTGCAAAATGCCTTTGTACTGTAGGCATGAAACTGTTACCACACGCAGACTGTAAAATCTAGTTTCTGTGTTTTAGAACAGGATATCCCATGACACACTACATTCCGAAGTTCAGTATCACATTTTCCTGGTCGTCAGTTTATAGCTTGAGAAATTCACACTACATCTTGGAAAAGTAAAGACTTTTCACTCTAATAATGTCTTCTACTGGCTGTGCCCCCAGGGTAGTACAAGAGTTGGCTATACAGAACTGGGATCGCAGCAATCATCTGATATGCATTAAAAAGTCCCAGCTAATTTTCTTTCCAGTAAGGGTACAACCAGGCTCCCTTTACTGAACTGTGTTAATCCAAGTTAAAAATAACTGATTTGCTGGAATTTGTCAAGAGTAGGAGAGAGTGGGCTGGAGCCATCTTTTCTGAGAATCCATAGACAACCAAGATAAAAATAAACCATATTACTTTACTGAATTGTGTTATCTAAGCTAAAATGAACTAAAGTGGCCAAGTCACTTCCTTACTGAACCAAAAAAGCTGTATTTTTTTTATACAGACACAACTAGGCTATGCACCCGCACCTAAAAGAGACCAGCGTAAGACAGTAAATAGTAAATGTTACCCTTTTATTTGCCATGCTCCAACGTGCAAAAACATCCGGACAAACAGCAACTATCTATGCACGGTCGCGGTTGTTTGTCTTTATGTTTTTGTGCATTAGCTATTCTTGACATTATATAACTTAAACAAAGTGTGACATCAAGAATCCTCTATCGGCCAGTGTGTACCCAAGTTGAGTAATACACTAATATATACGTTATAACAACTCTAATAGCACCAAAAATCATGATCCTAGCCTCTTGTTGGCTATTTCTATAGGTATCCTTAAAAGGGACAGAAGCCTACATTTTTGTACTGTTTTTTACACTTTTAAAGACATACTTTTGCTTTAATTTACTCTTGTTGTTTTACTCCACCCCAATGAGGCAGTGCCAGATCAGAAGTAGTGTAAAATCATGCAACAGTAAATAAATGGCTCTGTGAATAGCAAAGTAAAATAAAACACTTAAAGGAAAACTACACCCAAAACTTGAAAAAATATATGTTGTGCAGAGTGTTTTAATTTGTATGTGAAGTTCTAGTGTTTCCTTCCCTCTGACTGGCATTAGGAGTTTTTCCTAAATTAGCCTGCTAGCTTTAGAGTAGTTTTACGACCCCTGGAGATCACCATATCAAATCGTTTTATTGCATTTCTTTGTCCTACAGTGCACCTTGTTTCATGTAATGGTGATGTAGCAGAGCCCATAAATCCAGCAGAAAGCATTGCATTACAGTCAGTTCACAACAACAGAGATGGCTATCTTTTAAAATCTGTAGAATTCAGCTTGGTGACCACCCTCATCCTAAAGGTTTTACTGTCCTGAAAAACTTTGCTGCTGATAATTTTTGTGCAGCTTGTAATGCTTCCAAGATATTTAGTTTGTTTGGAATGTGTGTGCAGAATGTTGGGTCTCTCTTGCATCACAGTCACATGAGACAAAATGCACTGTGGGAACCAGAAATACAATTACACTATCAGGCATGGAGATCCCCAGGGGTCGTAAAACTAGCATAAAGCTAGCAGGCTAATTTGGGAAAAACTCCTAATACCAGTCAGAGGGAAGGAAACACTAGAACTTCACATACAAATTAAAACACTCTGCACAACATATATTTTTTCAGGTTTTGAGTGTAGTTTTCCTTTAACCACCTGGAGAACCAGGCTGACTGGCCTAGCATCATGAATAATGCTCACTGCTCCACCCCTTCCCACGTTTTTTTTTTTTTTTTTTAGTTGTTTAAATAGAAGTAGCACACTAAGCTGAAAGCTTTTTTACAGAAGCAACCTGGGAGCACAGGGAAGTTAAGTGACTTGCTCAGGGTTACACAGTATACAAGTAGAAGCTGTGGGATTCAAAACCAGGACTGGTCTGCTGGATGTCACTAGATTTGCAGCTCAGATCCTTAAACCACTGCACTATACTGCCTCCCTCCAGCTCAGAGCCTTAAACCACTGCACTATACTGCCTCCCTTACTGCCTTACTGGATCAATGAGTGAGAATACAGCATGCATTGTTTGTTAGTGAGGGGGCGAATGAGCTAGCCTGGCTTTAAACTTTTTTCCCCACTCCTGTCCAAATCTGGGGTCGAGAATGGGAATCCTCGAAGGACCAAGATAGTCATCAAGCATGGAGCAGTGTCTCCCTGTGCTCCTGCAGCACTCTGCTAAAACAAATATTGCTACAGTTATTTAACAGCTCAAAGCTGTCGACTTGGCTGTAATGGATCCCCTTCTTGGTGAAAGGAGAAGGGGATTCAAAGAACTAAATGAGAAATCTGATGGAATGCAGAAAAACTTCACAGTAATTAACATACAGAACAGTGTATGGACGACCATACATAACAAGGCTATCGAGAGGTCTATACAACGACATCACATCCCTGAGATGGAAACATAGCCTTGTTGTGTATGGTCACTCAAACATTATTTTATAGTATATGGTTCCCAAAAATTTAACAAGTTTAATTTCACAAGGTTTCATACCTTGTATTTACACTCCAGCTTGTTCCCGGTCCTCACTGCAGTCCTGCTCTGCTCCTGACCCACTGAAGAGTCACACTGGCACTGATTTAAAAGAAGAAAAAAAAACTGACAGGTCGATAATTTGGAAACACAGAGCAGACTTTGGCAGTCCGTGTCCAAACTATCTTAATGAACTGGTTGCCCGACCGACCGCTTGGTAACCAGCACCACCATTTTAGTCAGCATTTTCTTTGTGAAGAGCAGAGCACTGATTCTGTCAGTCAGGTTGCAGGTCAAGGGGGAGAAGTTGCTGTAGTATCGTTGTGATGTCAGAACAATACTACAACAACTTTCAGTGACCTTTGAACTGTTCTACAACAGCATTTTTTTTTTTGGTGCCAGCTTTCCCCGACTCTCCCCACAGGGATCAGCTCCCACTCACGCCACCTCCCATGCCCAGGCTTACCCCTCTGAGTGGGGCCACGGGCGGGTGCCCCTCCCAGATCATGCCCAGGCTTACCTGAGTGGGGCCACGGGAACAGTGCCTCTCCCCAGATCAGCGGTAACTTGCTCTGGCTTACTCCCCAAGGGTGGGGCCACAGGAGTGGGGCCTCACTCGGTGGACAAGGCAGGCACTGGAGGCAGCGGAACAGAGCGTCATGCTTTTTTGATGGGCCAGCATTTTCTGTAAGCTGCACCGGGGGTGGTGTGCAATGATGGCCAGCGTCTGCCCCACCCCCCACTGATATGGCACCGGCACTGCGGTGCCCCCGACCTCCACTAGGGGTCTGTAGCATGCTGGACACACAACCCCCCCAACCCCTGGAGAAGGAGAGCAGTCCTAGGATGCTCGACTTTGCCCCCAGCGCCCTCCGACATCCCAAGTCCGTTTCCGAACTCAGGTCGTCAAGTGCAGATGGATGCCCAGCCTCTGCGTCAGCGGGCTGGCCTTCCTACAACAATATTTTGAAAACCATCGTTTTCCATACACAATAAGCCCTAACCATGTACTATACTAAAATTACACATATGGAACGTTGTCTACAGCAAGCTGAAAACAGAACTGGGGTAAAAGAGGACAGCATGGCCTGAAGGAACTCTCTTTCTCCAAACAAAAACATCTGCTAACCTCCCTACAACTGAAAGTAGATCAAATGGAGAATCACTCCGGAAGATAAAATTTATACTGCATACCTGAGGGATCAGAGTGGCAACATCCGAAGGAATGCTTTACAGACACGTTTAGTTTGCTGTACAGCCAGTGGGAATCACACAGAGTTAAATTAGACCGGGCTCATCAAGTGCTCATTCCTCGGCCATCCACCCAGTTCGAGTACGATTCCACAGATACGTGAATAAAGAAACAATTCTAAGGAAGGAGGCATCAACTGGAAGGGTAAAAAGGTTCTGGTTTACCCCAAGATAAGCATAGGCCTACAGTACAAGCCAAAAGATGTGAATCTGATGAGGTGAAGATCTTACATAAGAAGAGCACCTCCTTTGCTCTGCTTACGTATGCAAAACTCCATCTAATGAAAAAAGGGAAAGCCACAATTTTTCACAAATCCTGCTAAAGTGAAAAGAAACTACTGAAGCACTACAGAGCATGCAGGGTACATAACTTTAAATCAGACAACATGATGTGAATATTGGGGTCTTCTAGTAAGTTACCCCCCCCCCCCATGCAGTCGTCGTGAAACTTTAATTCCGTGCCTGAAGTGCTTATATTGCCTGGGGCACCCACATAAACAGTAATGTGGCAACAATGTCAGCTGACAGCCATAACTTCACCTTTTTGGTAGCATAAACAGCAACACAAGCTGTTTTATGAGGGGTTCTACTGTTAACAGTCATCGCAATCTGCATAGGCTCATTTGCTGCGTAGGCTCACACCTAAAATGGCCCCTTTCCCAATTTTATTGGGCCTGCTAATAGCCAGCGAGACGGCAAGACTATTAACGCAAGGCAGGATACTTGACTTGTGTGGCAACCGGACAATGGGGCAGCAGTGGGACTTGGATGCTGAGTCTCACCACCAGAAAAGAACAAGTGCACGACTCCATCCACTGCTACACTTGTGAGTGCTCATGGGACCGATGTTGTTAAACCAGCACAGAACTTGTATGTACTTTAAGGCTTGCATGAACTGTTGTACCCCCTTTTCTTGTTTAGTTGCTGTTCAGCTTATGTAGTGCAAAGCTGGTGACTTGGCAGAAAAGTAACAAAGCAGAACGGGCTTCACAGAAAGAAAAAAATCTACTGAAAACCGTCTGCAGTGTTGTGAAAGGCAAGGTAGCACTCCAGCAGCAAAACGCCCTGTGATGAGATCGTCAGCAGTGGTCCCTAGTGTTACTACCCCCGGAAGTGACACAGACACTCCTGCAGGAAGACAGCAGGAGGCTGCAATGGATCCCCTTCTTGGTGAAATGAGAAGGGGATTCAAAGAACTAAATGAGAAGTTTGATGTTATGCAGAAAAATGTCACAGTAATTAATACTAAAATTACAGATATGGAACACTGTCTGCAGCTAGCTGAAAACAGGACTGGGGTAAAAGAGGACAGCATGGCCTGAAGGAACTCTCTTTCTCCAAACAAAAACATCTAACCTCCCTGCAACTGAAAGTAGATCGAATGGAGAATCACTCCGGAAGGCAACATTTATACTGTAATACCTAAGAGATCAGAGTGGCAACATCCAGAGGAATGCTTTGCAGACGTGTTTAGTTTGTTGTACAGCCAGAAAGAATCACACAGAGTTAAATTAGACCAAGCTCATCAAGCTCTCATTCCTCGGCCACCCACCCAGTTCAAGTAAGATTCCACAGATATGTGAATAAAGAAACAATTCTAATGAAGAGAAGGCAAGACAGGAGGGAGGCATCAGCTGGAAGGGTAAAAAGATTCTGGTTTACCCCAAGAGAAGCGCAGGCCTGAACCTCCTTTGCTCTGCTTATATCAGCAAAACTTCAACTGATGAAAAAAAAATAAATACATTTTTACAAATCCTGCTAAGCCAAAGGAACTACTGAAGCACTACAGAGTATGTAGAGCACATAATTTTCAAATCAGACACGTGATGTGCATACATGGGGTCTTCTGGTACGTTACCCTCAAGCAAGCTGTTTTATAAGGGGTACTACTATTAACAGTAATCACAATCTGCATAGGCTCATTTGCTGCGTAGGCTCACACCTAAGATGGCACTTTTCGCCATTTTTATTAGGCTTGCTAATAGCTATCCAGACAACAAGACTACTAATGTCAGGCAGGATACCGGACTTGTCTGGCAACTTGACGGGGCAGCAGTGGGACATGGATGCCGAGTCTCACCATCAGAAAAGAACAGGTGCGCGACTCCATCCACTGTTGTGAGTGCTCACAGGGCCAATGTTGTTTAGCCAGCACAGAACTTGTATGTACTTTAAGGCTTACATCAACTGTTGTAACCCTTTTCTTGTTTAGTTGCTGTTCAGCTGACGTGGTACACAAGTAGGGTACCTTTGTTTTCAAGGTGCCGTGGCCAATGCATGGTGTTGATATTGCTGCTGCAGATATAAGCCCCTTTAGTCAGTCTGCCAGCACAGTGGTAGTAGTACTACCGGTTGCAATGCCAATGACCCAGGTTCGGGAACAAGTCTGCATTGCTGGAGGACCGACCAGTGGGAGGTTGGCTGAGCATCCGATGGATGCTCACCTCCTCTGGGGAGGGAAGGAGTATGGTCTCTGCTGCAATACCACCATCTGGGTGACCACAGGTGGTGGCACAGCTGGAGCTATGGACTGTGGGAAGGGTATGTTGGTGGCATGATATGCTGTGTCAATGGGACACAAAATGTGGGAAAAACACCCCGAGTGCAGCAAGATGCCATCTGCCACAAGCTCTGCTGGTCATTCATGGGAGGAATGGTAAGAGAAGGTAAGTCCCAGAGATGGCGGGTGACAGGGCTGAGTGGGTCTGCTAGACCAGTCAGGAAGAATGGAGTAAAGTGCAGTAAATTAAAGAAAAAACATACAAGCTCCGTTTCTAGGCAGGTTCAGTGAACGCGGCAATAAATGTATATTAGATCCCCTGAGCCTGATTCTCACAGCATACTGTATTAGAGGCAATTTACTATCCCCTGATCTCCCCACCCTTCACCCAGGGATCTTTTAATATACCCTATCTAACTTAGGATTTGTAACACGGTTGTGCTTTTTATTCAGGGGGAAAACACAAAGGCGCATGGTACACAGTATACTTGATAAATATGGCAAGACGCTAACTCATCCTTTCTTCATTGCCATCCCACATTAATGATAGGAAGGGTAGTTTAAAACTGTTTTTATTATTACTGCCTAAGGTTTCATTTTTACATTTACAGTATTTGGCTCAGATCATTTTGTCCTTTTTACAGGTTAGGGGGTGTCACATTCTAAGAGGAATACTGTGTCTGACTATGCATGGGGATATCGCTAAGGTCACAATTTATGCATATGCTGTGTGCATTCGGGGGAGGTAGTTTCTTGGATGACTGAGTACCAGTATATCATGCTGCCTATTTAATGGAGGCGGTGGGGGTTGGGACAAAGTCAGGAGATGGCTGTGGTAGGCAAAGGTGATTTAACTTTCCTATCTTAACATTATTTTTGGAGATGGGAGTCCATTATTTGGAATTCTCAGAGTCCCTGGGCCCCTACTAGTACCATCTTCGAAGGACCACTGGCTCCTGGACCTAGAACATCAAAATTACAGTCCTACCAGTTGAGGGACTGTGCTCTGCATCAAATTAGGCAGCAGGTTATAGTGCCTTAAGCAGCCAGCCACAACAGCCATGTATAACCAGGGGTGCACCTTCCCAGCTGTCTGTATTACATACACCCAGTGGTAGTTTGTTTTAGGTTGTTAATAAAGTTCTACGAGTGATATGTTTCTGATATATGCTGATGATGTTCTTTTTCTTATGCTCTGGTCTCCCTGTGTCCTCGTAGTTTGTAATACTTTTTGCTGTGTTAATGACAGGTTTAAGTACTTGCTTATTCACCCCTACGGCAGCCTGCAGATATTTATGGGCAAATTAGTATACGGATTATTGGATTTAAGTGTGTAATCGATCCTCAGGTTTAATTTTAAGTTTACATGGCAGATACAATTAATGTAATCTCATGGAATACTACGGACCTAAAACACCTAATTAAATGAAAAGGAGTACTCACATATTTAAAAAAAGGAGTGCCCTGGAACTGTTCTTCTCCAAGAAGCCCACCTTATAGATAGTGAGCATGGGAAACATAAGAAAAACTGGGTGGGACATGTGGTGTTCTCATCCTTTTCTAGTCAGTCAGTGGCGTGGCCATTTTAGTAAAGAACCTCCCATTGCAGATAACTTCTGTATCTGACACTGGTCGCTGGGTTCTGTTGTCAGGGTGACTATGTGGTAACAATATACACATTTTAAATACCCTACAGTCCAAATTACGAGGACATTGTTTTTTTCAGAACCAGCTGTTGATGTTATCACGTGATTGGTGGTGGTGTGGGGGGGGGGTTGATTTCAATGTCATTATCACTCCCTTGCTGGACAAATCTTCTGCAAAACCCTATCACCCCAACAAATCAATTTCTATGATTAGTCACCAAAAGAAAGATATGGCTTTACAGGAGATCTGGAGACGTCTGCACCCAATAACAAAGGACTATACTTTTTTTTTCTCCAGGGCATCAGTCACACATTTGTACAGATATGATCTGCCTTGATAACTACCATGTGCCCTCAAATTAAGTCAGCACAATATCTTTGAATACTAATCTCTAATCACACCCCACTGAGAAGCAGTCGGGCTGTGGACCTGGAGCACCCCCCAATTTGGCCATGGATACTTAACCCCATATTGCTGAATAATACACAATTTACAGAGCAGTTAGGCTGTGAAAAAGAACAGCTGTAGTTCAGTACAGGCGTAAAAGAATCGGTAAGGGGTTTGTGGTTTTCTCTTAAGGCTTATATTCATGTTAGGGCTACAGCATTCATGGCAAAACTGAAAAAAGACTGCTCTTCCCAGTTAGAAAACTTAGAGCAAGAGCTGGCGGAACTTGATAAAGACCTCAAAAAGACAAACAGTGTGGAGGCACACTGGAGAATGTGCCAAATCAGACTACAATAAAATGATTTTAACTCACAACAAATGGAAAAATCTTTTTCATATCAAAATGCTAGATTTTACAAAAATTGCAACAACTGTAGCCTTTTGTTAGCGGTGCAGTTGAAACAAGAGGAAGCCCAGAAATGTACTGGTCATGTTACATCAACAGCAGGAGTAAGGGTCAGAGGCCAAAACACAATTAATGATAAATCTGTATCTTACTTTGAAAAACTGTATTCCTGAGGGGAAGGTAGTATAATTGGGTATGCTCCCTGGATTGCAGCGCAGCCTCCAGAACTGGTACTCCCTATTTTAACTGATGAAGATCGGGCTTTATCCACCCTAAAACATCACCAGAGATTCTTCTAGCTAAGGGATCACTAAACTCAGAGAAGGCCCTGGCACAAATGGTATCTTTTTTTTATAACAGGTTGTCACCAGTAGTTTTACCACTTTTGCTTGAAACACTGGTGGGGGTACAGAGAAAAGGACCACTCCCCTGATCATTTCCGAATGCTAAAATTACACTGATCCCTAAACCAGGTGAGCCTAAAGATAGTGGTTTCTAGTATCTAACTATCTCACTGCTGAATACAGATTTAAACATTTATGACAGGCTCTTTGTAATGAGATTTGATGTTTTCCTGCCAAAATTAGTATCAACAACCAGACTGGGTTTGTAGGGGGCCAAATGAAACAGAAAAACGTACCACACGCTCTTGCGTGAGGAGCACTGAGTGCTGGGAATAATAAGGTGGTGGTCTTGCTTGACAGAGAGAAGGCTTTCAACCACACTGAGTGGGACCATCTATGGTAATCACTGCTGCTATGGACCTGATGGACAATTTCATTAACCAGGTAAAGCTGATGTATCCCTGTGCCAGCGCCACTGTATTCCTATCCCAGAGTCATACTCCAAACAAATGGATGTTTCTCCAAAACCTTTTTATCTACACCAGAGTGTGCAACAGGGATTCCCTTTGTCCCTCATGCTTTTTGATATAGCAACTCAGCCTCTAGCATCAGCAATTAAGGCACATCTGAACATTACAGGAATGGAACTGAATGATGCAATCTTCTGGTGATGACCACATACGAACATAAGAAAACAGACAGCAGAAGGAGGCCTATTGGTCTATCGCGTGTTTTTGATTTGAAGGGCTCCTTCTCAGTAACTACAGTGGGCTACACCCCCCCACATCAACCTTGACTCCCCTTTGCACTTTTCCTGTCCCCTCAGTCACCCTGACCCTTATTTTAACCCTGTCCCCCCCCCCAGACAATCTGCTCTGGGAGTTTGTTGCAGCATATCATCACTCATTACGTGAAGAAGTGTCCCCTGACCTCCTTCTTGAACCTCCCCCCTGCCAACTTACAGCAGTGTCCCCTTGTGGCCTTATTCCCATTAAGACAACAGAGGTCCCCAGTATTCACCTTGTTGATACCCTTTAGGTACTTGAAGGTTTCAATCATGTCCACCCCCCCCTTCCTCTCTTTGAGCAAGTACATGTTGAGGTCATTTAGCCTGTCCTCATATGCCTTGCCCTGCTACCCCTGGACCATTTTGTCACCCTCCTCTGGATTGCCTTAAGCACGTTTATATCCTTTCTCACATAGGGTCTCCAGTACTGCACACCATACTCCAGGACCGGCTGCACCACAGACCTGTACAGCGGCAATATAACCTTCTCTTTAGATGAAGAAGTGTCCACTGACCTCCCTTGAAATACACCTGAGCATTTTGTTTGCTTTGCTGCTGCCTTCTTGCAATGCACTGATTGTTTCAGGTTGTTGGTGATGGCTACCTCCAAGACTTCTTCTTCTTCAGATTTGGTGACCTGGACCACCACCCCCACCCAAGGCAGTAGTCGGTCCTCCAGTTCCTATTTCGTATGTGCAAGACTCTGCACTTCTTTGCACTGAACTCGAGCTGCCATATTCCAGACCACCTTTCTAGCCTGGCTAGATCTTGCTTAAAGTCTTGTATCCCTTCAGCAGTGTCTTTCCTCCAACAGAGCTTTATATTGTCCACAAAGAGGCAGATCCTGCCCTTTATGCTATCTCCAATGCCACCTATAAAAATGTTAACATCAGGCCAAGCACTGAGCCCTGTGGTACCCCACTAGTGACGACCTCGAACCGGAGAGTCCCACCACTACCACCTTCTGAGTCCTTCCTCACAAAACAATTTGCCATCCACCTGGTTAATTTAGTCCCTGTCCTTACACCCTCCAACTTCCTGATCAACCTCTTTTGGGGCACCGAGTCAAAGGCCTTGCTTAAGTACAAGTACAGTATGTCAACTGCTTGGCCCTTGTCTGCTGTTCTTGTCACCCACTCACTGAAGTCGATCAGATCTTCCTGCCATGAACTAGTGCTGCCTCTCGACTTGTAGACCATTTGCCTCCAGAAACCTGGCCAGTCTTTTCTTAAGGACGATCTTCTTAAGTTTATCAACAACTGAGGTCAGAGTGACCAGTCTGTAGTTGCCTGGGTCATCTCTAGGCCCACATCTATGGAATGGCACGTGTGTGTTCTTCACTCCTGTATCTAGTGAGCTGCTGAAAAGATCTGCCATTGGACCTGCCAGGTCCTCCGCCAACTTCCTCAACACCCCCATTGTGAATACCATTCAGACCTGGGGACGTAATCAGCTTTAAAGGTCATAAGCCCCTTTTCTCCCTTTCCTCTAGGATCCTGTCTTCCACTCCATCACCCCACCTCTTTCTCCCTTGTGGCAACAGGCCACCTTTTTCCTTTGAAAGACAGTGCAGAAGTGTTCATTAAATGATTCTGCCTTCTCTGTACTATCACCTAAAGCGTGATATCAAGCTACTGGAGGGGGTGCAGAGGAGTGCAACAAAGATGATATGTGGAATGGAAGGGACAGACTATGACAGTAGGCTGAGAGACCTGAATATGTACACCCTAGAGGACAGAAGGGACCGGGGGACATGATAGAGACATTCAAGTATCTGAGGAGAATCAATAAGGATGGGGCAGATGGGGTCTTTAAGTTAAGGAAGGAGAGGGTCACCAGGGGGCATGCACTAAGAATTGAGGGAGGGAAGATTTAGGAAGGAAATGAGGAGACACTATTCCACAGAGAGGGTGGCAGCAAAATGGAACACCCTACCAGAATGGGTGGTATCATGTAAATCTGTGAACAGTTTCAAAAGGGCATGGGACAGGGAACAGGGGAAAGTGAGGGTGGGGGAGGTGGGGGTGGCAGTGGGATGACAAATAGGAGGGGGGTGGGGCAGCTGCAAACTAGGAATGCTAACTACACACTCGAGCAGACAGGGTGGTCTGTTTCTGCTGGCACATTCGTGTGTTCTTACTACTTTCCACCCACACACACCCCTCTTTAACTTCACTATTCCCTCCTTTTTTCCTTTTTCTCCCTGATATACTGGATAAAGGCTTTCTCCCCCTTCCTGATCACCTGACTATCTGCAACTTCTAACTGCCCTTGGCTAGCCTTGCTAACCTGCTTGCCTCCTTTCCTTCCCAAAGTATTTGACCCTATCTTCATCCTTTTGGGTCTTCATACATTTCCTATGCACGGCCCTCGTCTTCGTTACTGCCTGTGCCACTTCCCAATCAAAGCAACTGACTTTTGAGTTTTTTTCCCCCTTCTGTCTGACACACTCTGTTACCCCTTCTTTGATGATGGACCACTTCTGATCCACTCCCATACCTTCTCAGGGGCTGGCTAGGTGACCCCTTAGTACCTCCCTCATCTTCTTGAACTCTGCCTTTCTGAAATCTAATACCAAAATTCCAAGTACTTACAGGCTCCTTACCATATCCATTCTGAACCAGACAATCCAGTGGTCACTGCCCTCAAGGGCTCTTCTACCTGGATGTCGTGGACCTTCACTCCACCCGTTAGCACCAGATACAGGATGGCCCATCTCTTGTGGGCCCAGTAATCCCCTGAACACAAAAACACTCTGAACTGCAGCCAGTATCAAGTGGCTCCTGGCACAGGCCATGGATGGGACCCTCCAATCCATTTTGGGGAGACTGAAATCCCCCAGTATCACAAAAATCACCCTTGCTCACAGCCGTTCAGATCATGGCATTCAACTCCCTGTTTCTTTTCTTGTCTTGGTTAGTTGGCCTACATAGTACACCTAGTCTTACCTCCTTGTTTGCAGCTGCACCCAAAGCACCTCTACCTTCCCTTCCCTTCCCCTGTCTCCTCCCCCGTTGTACTAATGCCCTCCCTTATGTAGACTGGTATGCCCCCTTTCTCTTTTTCCCTGTCCCTTCTGTATAGTTTATACCCTGGAACAGAGAGGTCCCAGACAGTCATGGTTTGGAGTAGCCCATCTCCATGACCAACATGATACCCACTTTCCCTTCCACCATCAGTGCCCTTAGGTCATCCATTTTGTACCCTGGACTTCTAGCACTGAGGGACACCACCCTCCCCCATGACTCTGTGACTGTCTTTCTCTTCCTGGCTTCATTGGTCCTTCTGATCTCTCCCCTATTTGATCCCATGTCCTCTACCTGAATACCCCTTCTGTAGAAGCTCTCTCCCCCGCACCCATCATTCTATTTTCTCCCCCCCTTTACTGATTTTTGCCACCAGTCCAACCGGGTGGGCAGCTGCCCCTTCCTCTTGGTAACCCCATGTTTAATTACCTGTTCTGCCCCCATGTATAATGACCCAATCTGCCCCTCCCCCATTTAAATTCAGGCTCTTGCTTATATATGCTCCAACTGTTTTCCATAAATACCCTGGATCCCCCTCTACTTAGAATGCAGAGATCTGTTGCATACAGGGTCTTATCATTCCAGGTTCCCTCCCAGTTCCTTATGCACTTAAAACCCTTCTGCCTATACCACTTCCTCAGCTAGCTATTAAAGTCTTCTATCCTATGCTTCCTTGCTGTGCTGGCCCTCAGCACCAGTAACACGTTCAAGCCACCCACCTACAAATCTGCCCCACTGCCCTGAACCTCCCCTACACAATCTCTACCTCACATCCAGTGAGGCCATCTATACCTACATCCACTATCAGATGCGGTTTCCACCCTCATCCCTGTGTGAGTAGGCCTGTCATCTGAAACACCCACTCTGCCATCACTGCCGACATGCACACCACCCTCCTGCTTTGGTGAGGTTCCCCCTCTTCTCCCGTCATTACATATCCAAAGAAATCCATGCCAGTCACGTTGCAAGTAGTTAAAAGCTTTCAGCATGACTCTTGGTATAAGACAAATTGTGGAAAGTGAATTGCTATGCCAATTCATCCCTTTCCCAGAACACTGGCACAGGATCAATTGCCTTTTAAATGCACACAAAATGGAAATTTAGTTTAGAAAGTCAATGATAATGCAAGCCTGGAAGAATTGATCCCTCTCTTTCAGAGTAGCATAACTGAATGACAGAAAATGCTACTGTACAAAAAAATAATACACAGAGCCCAGGGTAGGATAGGGGCATACAAAAAGTCTGGTTGGATTTTTTTTCACCTCCCTTCCACAGCTGCCTCATCTGCCCACTGTTTCAGCTCCCAGCCCCATCTTGCCATCTCTGTCACTTACCCTGCCCCCTCCTACCTACGTAATTACCCCTACAAGGTGGAGCAGGACAGTGTTGCCCAGACTCCCCATCAACTACACACTTCAGGTGGGCGGGTAGGCAGTCAGCAAGTTGGAGCCAGAGAGGCTGGCAGCATGTCATTCCACCACACTGTGAGCTCTGTTCCCACTTCTCTTGTCCCACCAACTGGGACATGCCAAGCAGGGCTAAGTGCATGCATGGAGTGTGGCCATGCACCTTGTTGGCTTATTGGTATCTCCGCCACCTGACAGGTGCATCAGACTGCACCACTACTTGTGATCACACAGGCGGCAGTAGTAGTACTGCAGCAGCAAAATCCCTTCCCTCCCCAGAGAAAGAGCACATCCTCTGAGACACCTGATCCTCTGAGACACCTGATCTTCCTTCTCCTGGCTAACCTCTGATGACCCGAGATCACTCCCGATCTGGGTCACCGTCTTCATAAGCAGTAGCACCACCACTACGCCAACAGGCATGTTTGTCTGTTTGGATTTTAACACCTTGGTGGTGCAAAAAAGCCATAGAACATATTTCGCTAACCGTATAAAAAGTCACTGAGTGAATTAACTACAGGTAGAAGGGCGGACAATGGGTACTGCTGAAAAAATGCTGAAGTATGATCAGAAGTATTGCAATTTTATTGTGTGAGCCTAGAGTACTGTTTGTTTGTGTGTAACTGTAAAGAAATCCTGTTTTGTTTCAAACTGTTTCAATGAAGTATATCTGTAAAAAAAAAAAAAATGAAAGCCATAGACAGATATAAGGCAATTTTTGTGGGGGACAGGAAGAAACAGGCTGTTGGTTAACTAGGATCTGCAGCTTATCCTGTAGGTAGGGAAATGGGCAGACTAGATGGGCCAAGTGGTCCTTATCTGCCGTCAAAGTCTATGTTTCTATGTAAAGCCTCTACAAATAACAGTATTGGGATGTTTTACTGTGGTCTGGCTTGGGAGGGACTAAAAAAAATAAGACAGTTCAGGATAGTACAACACGGGCCCCCATCAACTCACCTCTGCTCCCCTCACCATCACCCACCTTTCTTCCGGGACATCCTCCACCCAGTGTTCCTGGCTCACCCCCAGGGCAGGTCTCCAGGTCCCCCCCTTCCCCATCAATCATTGAGCTCGGTGTCCAGGGGAGGGCTCAGTTCAGCTGCACAGTGGGACAGAGTGAGGAGAGTGGCATCCTGCGCATTCTGGGCTTTTTTCTCTTTTCTTCCCCACTCTCAGAACACTGTGCATGTATGCGTAGAGAAGCAAGCACACACTGACCAAAGCCGATGCCCCCCTCCCTAACCAATGGTGCCAGCTTGCCCACCCCCATGGTCACCCAGGGGGCGATAGAGCACTGGCAGCTGTACACCCTCCCTCCCCTGAAGTGGACAGTGTCTGGACAGATGCTCTACTTACCTCACCCCGGCCGGCCTTCCAAAGACCCAGACCTGTTCCCGAACCCAGTTTTCCAGCGTTGCAGACAGTAGCACTACCACTGCGCCAGCGGGCTGGACCAATCCTTACATTTTTTTGTAAAAAATGTATAATAGAGGGCATGGAATGGAGGACATGAATAACTACTGTAGCGTCATGTTTGACTGCAAAAAGTCCCCACTGAGCCAGGGGATATTAGAGGCATGGCCCACCCATGTGAAACTTAAAAGGGGACAGGAAATATGTGCTAATTGGCAGCTGTTTATAAAAGTTGTTATCCTCAGAAATTATATGCATTCTCCTACAGTATCCATATTTAATTATACCTGTTTCTTGCATTGTTTTGTTTTTATGGGCAACATTCTGCTACAGTTCTCTTCATGGAACCTGTAACTTGGAGATCTTACTTCGAGAGGGTTCCTGCAGTAACTCGACGACGGCCCTCCAGGCGTCAGGTAAAAAGAGAACTGTCGCGACGGGTAGCAGGGGTAGTTGCCCGAGGGAGGGCTGAAGCCCAGAAGGTGGTGGGGCCAAGGGACCACTGGGAGCAAGAGGGTCTGTCGGCAGGCCTGGGGTCTCTATAGGGATCCCTGACAGGCCAGGAGGGGGCTCTTGCGTCACAGCGAAATATCCCGAATCCATCCCCAAATCTGTGGGTACCTGAACCGGAGATTGGCCCGGTGTTGGGGATCGAATGACGCCCGATGTCTGATCCGAGAATGGCGAGGGGGATAAGGGAATCGTTACCCCCGTTGACAGGTCCGCTGGGGAAGCAGAAATCTCGGCTGGAAGGCCCAACGCAGGAGAGGTCTCCTGGACAGCAGAATTCAAATCCCAGAGGTCTGTGGAAAACAAATGGTCAGTCTGAGTAAGTGAGGCAAAGGAGGGAGAACCTTCGCAGGATGCAGGGGAGCCTGGAATCTGGCTCTACGCAAAGTCTGGAACCAAGGCAGGATCTGACGGGAGAACTTGAGCTGAGCGGTCGTCGGACAAGCCGGTGACTAATCGGCTTCGACCGGGCGGATGTCGGAGGAGCTGACATCTGACTTATCGGTCACGGTTGAGTGGACAACAACAGAGGAGCTGGAGTCTGGCTTATCGACCAAGGCAGAGCACCTGGTGGCGGAGCCAGAGGGAGACTAATTGGCTGAGCCGTCGACAGGCCCTGAAGGTAAATCCTGCAGAGAGGAACCCCCCTTGCTGCCCTCTGACTGAGGCAGGAGGAGGGAAGGCATTCAATCCGTCGGAGCGGATGGAGACCTAGGAGGAGGAGGAGTACTCACTGATGTGGAAGCCCCACCTGAAGTGGCGTTGGCTGTCTGGTGACACTGAGTAGAGGGAGACCGTTCCCGTTTCCTACGCTTCTCTTTCTTCTTTTTCTCTGAGGTGGGTGAAGAGGAATGTTCCCACAGCTCCTGAAGTTCCTTTTCCATTGATGTGAGACGTTGCTTTAGAAGATGGGCATCGAAGGCCTTCTGGCGCTGGGTGCACGTGGCCTGGTTAAAGGACTGGCAGATCTCACATTCTGCCACCCAGTTTTTGTGGCCCAGGCAGGGGACGCAGCGGGACTGATTGCCCCCTTGTGGGTTCTGAGAGATGCACTGTGAGCACTTCTTTTTAATTTTGCTCAAAGACATACAACAAAATTTAAGAAAAAGGACAGAAAACTTAGGAAATACGTATAGAAAATGGCAGTCGACTGAAGCCAAGTTCACTGCAAGGTCCGACTAACTCAGGTCGATGGCAGGAAAGAACTGGAGGGCAGGCATGGGGACTGCCCCTATATACTGTCATGCCGACGTCCTGTCACGTGATGCTAGGGCAGTCCACCCGCTATGTATTGCTAGCTAGACGTTTGCTGTGCGGTCCTGACACCAGGGGGTGCAGTCCTATATGTAAAGACCTACTGCAGGAACCTCTCTCAAAGGTCTACTGTTACGATAAGTTCTTACGTAACTGTAATTTTTCACTATGTCAGTTTGTGCACAGAATGCTAATTATGAGCTGTTGACCTATCAGACCCATGCTTAGAGTTCTGTGCACAAACCATGACATAGTTAAAACTCCAAATTACTGGTTACATGAAGAGAACCGTGACAGAATGTTGCCCATGAAAACAAGACACACCAAAATATATTTCTTCTATCACTCTTTATTCAGTACAGCTAAATACGGATAATTTAGGGGGAATGCATGTCCTTTCTAAGAATAAGAACTTTATTAACAGCTGCCAGTTAGAGATGATTTCCTGTACTCTAAATAAAAACCAGCAACTGAAGCTACAAGCTGTGCAGCGTTATCTAATGATCTACGTTTGTGAAGCAAGTACAGAGTTCGCAACACAGTAAACTAGGTGTCCTGGTTCCAAGTAGCTGAAAAAAGTGGTCTGCTGTTGGGCATCGCAGTCTGAGCCAATCAGAATCATACAGCAGATAATTAGAAACAAAAGCATAGAACTGACAGAGCATTTGCATTCCGCAGTATTCCACAGACTCAAAAAAGTTTCATAAGGGATACATAATGAGCTACACTGGGATAACTAAGCAATAACCTACGACAGGGTGTGTGGTTACTGGGGATTAACACCCCAGGTGCGTTCTGAGGCACGAGGTGAAGCTGGGTGTCCTCACAGCACTGGGGTGTTGATTAATCTCCAGTAACTACACACCCTGGAGTGGGTTATTGCGCTTATATCATGGACTTACAAGACTGTGATAAATATTACTTATTTTATTTTACAGTGGCTGAAATGTTTTTCTTTTGGAATGTATCCTTCCCCTTAATAAAGTAGTACCTGTGAAAAAACAGATTTGTGTGGTTTTATTTTTGTATTTCTACAGTAATGCAATTAAACACTGAATTATCTGCCACCCCGGTGGCGCTGAGGGTTGAAGTGCTGGACACCACACCCCGCATCACGCCAGCAACTCGGGTTCGGGAACGAGCTCGGGGTGCAAAGGTCCGCAGGGGAGGGACAGGATCAGAATCTGTTTGCAGATGACACCAAGATCTGCAACAGAGTAGATGATCCAGATGGGGTGGGCAGAATGAGAAGAGATCTGGATAAACTAGCAAAATGGTCAGAAGAGTGGCAACTGGGATTTAATGCAAAGAAGTGCAAAATCATGCACATAGGGAAGAGAAACCCTGAAGCCACCTATAGGCTGGGAGGGAAGTTATCTAGCAGTCACAAAGGAAGAAAGAGACTTGGGCATCATCATCACTGATGACCTGAAATCATCCAAGCAGATCTCTAAGGCAGTAGGTAAGACTAGGGGGGTGTTAGGGTGTATTAGTAGGGGTATCACAAGTCGTAAGAGGGAGGTAATAATCCCTCTTTACAAGACACTGGTTAGGCCCCATCTGGAGTACTGCGTGCAGTATTGGAGGCCACACCTTCACAAGGACATTAACCAAATTCAGGCAGTCCAGAGAAGGGCAACCAAAATGGTGCAGGGACTGCATCAGAAGACATATGAGGACAGATTAACAGAGCTCAATATGTATACCCTTGAGCAGAGGAAGGAGAGAGGTGATATGATCGAGGCATTCAAACACCTTAAGGGCATTAACAAGGTGACAGAGTCTAACGTTTAAATATAAGAAAAATAGCAGGACAAGAGGACACAGCATGAGATTAGAGGGGGCCCGATTAAGGGGGAATGTGAGGAAATTCTTTTTCACAGAAAGGGTGGTGGATGCATGGAATGGCTTACCACAAGAAGTGGTGGCTATGAATACAGTGCAGGGCTTCAAACAGGCATGGGACAGGCATAAGGGAGCAATACAAATGACTATGAATAGATAGGTCACTGACAGAGCAAAGGCCGATGGCACATTTATAAGGTAGAAAAAGAAATGGGCAGACTGGATGAGCCTTGCAGTCCTTATCTGCCGTCAACTTCTATGTTTCTATGATCAAGCATCCGGAGGACTGCTCTCCTGTCCTGGGAGGAGGGAGGAGGGAGGGAGGGAGGGGGTTCCCAGTCTCGGGCTCTGGGGACTCCTAGCAATGGCTGGGAGCACAGCATCTTGAGACCAGGAAGTCATTGGATGCGCTGTACGACTGAGCCAATGGGGTAGGGACTTAAGTAGAAAATCCCCATCCTCCGGGATAGGCGACGGCACCACTTCCCTCAGCCACACTTCACTAACGGACTTGCTCCTCCTCCTGGGCCGAGCCCAGCATGGCCGGCCTCTCAGAGAGAGCGCCTGGGTGGATACAGGTGGCCCTATCTCGGGGCCCAGAGCTGGGGGAGTTAGCCAGGCTGGTGCCAGGAAGAAGGAGGAGTTTCAGGCTCGGAAGTACAGCTGAGAAGTGGTGGATGCCTGAAAGAGTTCCCTGAGAGATGGTACCAGAAAAGAGTTTGAAAAAAAAAAAAATACAAAATTATCTGTCTGGCAATATCTGTCTTACACATTATGTGTTCTGGATATTTTTTTTAATGCAAATTAGACATAGCTGATGGAATGTCACCTTGCACACAGTCGACAACGGGAACCAAGTCGTCATTATGGACATGCATTAATACAGTTCCCAATGTTGACTGTAACATGTGGTACAAGTTATATGTCTGTGACTTTCTACACACGGACCACAACAAAAAGCAGTTCCAACTTTGTTAATGAGTTTCAGTTAGGGTGAGTACTTATTTCTTTTTTAGCCTACTCACCCTAGCTGTGCGGATATGCTGGATTAATGAATGGCCAGCTGATCACTGTGGGCCAACCACATTACCAGCATAAAAAGCCCATGTTATAATCATATTTATCTCCACATGTAAGAATAATTTAATTTATTTATTTGAAAATTGGTGACCACGAAAGGCACATGGAGCTGAGGCTGGTTTTCAGGTTCTTCCCAGAAAGGAGTAACAGCTGGGGGGAGCAAGTGCAAAAAGTTGGTATAATTAATTACAGAAAGTACAAAGTAGAAAAAAAATTACAAATTGGTTCATGAATGCATAATAAACAGTACCAAAAAGATAACATAACAAAACCAAAATATGTTGAAAAATGTTGCATAAATACATAATAACGGTACAAGAGAGATACAAAACACAAGACCCATTGGATAAGATCCGTAATTCACGAGTGTGTTAACAGGTCTTATCCTGACTTGTGGGAATAAATGCGATTATCACAGTATAATTACTGGCAACACCCTTTATCAAACTGTTTTCAAGCATCTTAAAAATGCCGTAATAACTCAAAAACGAGTTATTACAGCATTTGCAAAACCACCTGTCTCCTTTGTGTGTCACTCATCTGTATTCTGCCTTTTCATTGGTTCGCGCTCTGTGAGTGGGCGGGCTGAATAGCTTTAAAAAAATGGCGGCTCGTTTTCTCGCTTGCCGACGAGCCGTTTTTATTTACCACCCTCCCCATCTCTATTTGATTTTTTAAATGTTTTATCTGGTTGATCCCAACATCCAAATAGAAAAGGACTATCTGGTTGATCCCGCCGTGTCTCCGGATCGGGAGATGCCGTCGCCAAAAAAAAGGTCAGTCTGAAAGAGAAACAGAGAAAGTGTGTGTGTGTGAGAGAAAGACAGTGTGTGTGTGTGTGTGTGTGTGAGAGAGAGAGAGAGAGACAGACTGTGTGTGTGTGTGTGTGTGTGTGTGTGTGAGAGAGTGTGTGTGTGTGTTTGTAAATAGCAGATACTCTGCATTTTTAAGATGCCTGAAAACAGTTTGATAAAGGGGGTTGCCAGTAATTATAAAAAATAAAAAATAAGCAACTGTGTGTCTGTGGATTTTTTTAACACACCCTCGGTGTGTGACTACCTCATAAACCTCTCGAGCTTCACTCTTGAGGTTTATGGGTTATCACACATCTTGGGTGTGTAAAAAAAATCCATAACACACAGTTGCCTATCTATTATTCTCTATATATTGCATGACATATGCTTTATGTAATAGCTGGTGACCCCCTATAATGACTGGATATCCAGTCTTGTTAAAATGCTGTGATAACCGCTGAATCCTGTAATAACTCAATAGCAGGTATTACGGCCTTTTCCTCTTCACCCTCTCACTTTACTGAAGTGTGAAAAACAGCACACTGTATTTGTGCGAGTACGGAGGCTGCTCGGTGACACACTCACACAAATATATTTTTTCTCTGTTGAAATCTTGCACCAGTTATTATAAAAAAATAATGCCTGTGCAAATGTGTGTGATAATCTCATAAACTCCTTGAGCTTCACTCACGGGGTTTATGTATTATCACACACCTCGGGTGTGTGAAAAATCCTCATAACATACACCTGCATAGGCATTATTCTCTATTTACAAAATTTGCGCTTGCCCTGGCACACCCCTGGCACCTATGATATTCAGACGGATAGGTGGTCCCATGTCAGCAGAGTGCTAGGTGAGTCTGCACAGCCCTGTTATGGACCAGGGCTGCACATAATTAGCGGGAGTAGAGCTGCCCCGAAAAAGGACAGTGCCAAGTCCCCTGTGGGCTATTCTCAGCCCGAGCATGCAAGTGAGCCTACTGTGTATGCCAGGCACTAAGGGGCCATTTGCATGCCCATTCTGGGCTCATATGTATGGTGCGCAGCAGCCCCTTGGTGCCACTTCTCACAGGGTATGTTAACATAACAGGGAATGAGCGATCAGTGGGTGGGAGAGCCCCTCTGGACCACCAGGGTATTTTAACATTACAGGGAACGAACGATCAGGGGTTGGGGAACCAGATACCAGGTGCTTAACAGAGTAAAGCTGATCTGTAATAAGGCATGCCACTTTGCACTTGGTGAAGATAATCACATTCATAGTTGTAACCCTTTATGCACTTACTAGCTCTCTACATTTACTCAGCACAGTAAAATACCAGACCTGTTTGCTACCTAAAAAGGACTCTTCGACCTAACACCCCCTGCTTTAATTAAGTAATAATACCCTCCAGGGTGGGCAGTATTGGGCAATACTGGACCTTCCAGGGGCTATAAGACCCTCTGCCTGCAGCGTACAAGCTTCATTACGTCCCTGGGCAGTCCGGTATTGCACTTAGAAAATGGGCATGTGTGTATATTTTAATTAAAGAATAAAATAACAGAGGAAATCACCTTTAACCTTTAAAAAAAGTTATTTTGGGAAAGTAGTCCCTCCATTTGTGTGCTGTTCCATCTCCTGCCCCCCCCCCACACACACACACACAGAGGTCACCGAGCCATTCTCTTTCACTAACGCCCCTCCACTGCTACCCCTCCAACTGCATACTGTCCTGTCTTGTATACTGTCCCCCTCCAGCAGTGTCTTGCCATCTGTGCTGAAGAAAGCAGTTCTTGTTCTGTGCTCTTCTTGCAAAGGTTTTTTTTGTGTGTGTGTGGCGATCGGAAGATGCGGCTGTTAGGCTAGTGAGTGTGTCTGCGCAACTCGGCACATTACACCAAGGAGTGGAGAGCCCGAAAAACGATGATGGAGGGCAGTGCTCTATATTTATTTTTTTCTTGTTTAAGTAAGCAGCGCTCTTTTTTAATTTGTGGCGATAACTAACACTGGGTGGAGACAGCTCGTTTGCCAGTTCCTTGCTTGCAGCTTTGGTGTGTTTGCTGGTCAATCACCATCAGGGACGTGTGACCGAGCAGAACTTCCATGCTGAAGCTACAAGAAAAATGTAAACAGTTACCAGCTATGAAGTTTTCAGTGGTTGGGAGTGATTGTGTTGTTTGGAAACTGCAGTTTTTTTTAATTTTTTAATGAACGAAACTAAGATAGAATTGGGGGGGGGCGCTTGGCTGCCCGCCAACTGGCCCGCTAAGCAAGCGGGAAAAAAATGGCAGCTAGCAAGTTTCAAAATTCAGGGTGGCCCAAGGATACCCTACATAATGGGGCACCCTGAATTGGCACTTGTTTTTCACTGGGCTCTACTGAAAAATAAATGCATGCCTACCACGGCTTTCAGTCAGTCAAAATGCTTTATTTTTCAAGACCATTTTCTAACAAATTGCCTCTGCACCATCTCCAACCAGTACAACACCAGGAACATGGCCAGCAATGCCCTCCAGCGAACTCAGCTGGGCAAGCGGTCATTCGCTGTCTGGCCCGTTAACTGGTTGAACAAACTGCCTGATGGTGAATCTTCCCAAATTGAATCTGTTTAAGAGATCTTTGTGGTTTCCCTTTGCAGTTCAACACAACTGTAACTTTTTATTTGGTTTCTCTTTGTACATTACCCACGACTTTTTATACAACAATCTGTACCGATTTTTTTTTCAAAACTGTATGTCGTTGTTCTGCCTGCTTTGAGCCTGACTTGACTGCATTTCCTCTGGAACTGCTTATTATAATGTATATATTATTCTGGTTTTGACACGGAACCTTTGTAAGTGAGCATTTCTGCTCAAAGGTAATCTCCAAAGTTTTCAGTATATAAATAAAAAGTCCCATGCTGGACAACGATCTTCAGTCACTTAGCACTTCTGTTTAATGAGAATTGCGGTCACTGAAATCAAAGTGCTTAGCAAGTGAGGACCATCACCAAACACAGGACTTATTTTCAAAGTACTGTAGTGAGATTTATACAATGTTAAATAAATTAAAATGCACAGTCTAACAATGAGATATTTGTAGTTACACAGCTGGGCACAGGGTGGGATTGTTTTTTTATTTAAATATAGAAGTCCCCTGCTATAATGAACATTGTTATACCAAACTGTCAGCTATGACGATCAGCTGACTTGGACCCCGACTGATATCACTGCTGATTGCTGACCGCAATCTTCAATTAGCTGTCCTATACATTCCTGCTATAGGAACAGCACCTTGTGGGAGACTGAGACTGTCATGGAGGGCAATGACTCCCATGGTCTGCCCAGAAAAATTTTTAGGAAAGCTGACGAGGCGGAGCTAGATAAAGCCATCCACCCAGCTGTGGTTTGCACAGCAACATGCAAAGTGTTCCTGTGTCCACATCACCGGTCACAAAACAAGCTGGGCAATTCACCAAGCAGATCCATGGGGCAACCTCAACATTTACATCATCTACTGGCTGCCTGTGGCTATTTCAGTGCCAGCATGGCATAAGAAGGGTTGCCATAACTGGGCAACAGGGGTCCTGCAATAATGCAGCCGCCGCAGAATTTCTACCAACATTGAAAACATCATAAACTCTGGCTTTTATACACCTGAGTAGGTTTATAATGCTGATGAAAATGGACTCTTTAGGTGCTGCCTACCAGACAGCACCCTAGCTGCTCAGTCTGAAAGTAATGCGAGCAAAGGATTCAAAGTAAGTAAAGACAGACTGACGTTCCTGTTTGCTTCTAGCTCCACAGGATCACATAAACTAAAACCACTGTAAACAGGAAAATTCCAAAGTCCACACTGCTTCCACCATGTCAACCTCACCTCACTGCCAGTCACCTAAAATAGTTCCATGACAATTCACATAAATACAGAACAGTAGGGTAACAAATAGTGTAGCAAAAATACTGCACAGTAAAACCATGCTGGTAAAATACAGCTAAAAGCAAAACGGTGAAAACAGAAAAGGTCACACATTACCGCCACAGAAAGGCACAGTCAGTTCAGCACAGCAGCAGCGCAACCTTGGGAGGATTTACTTAGTCCAACTTTAGGGAGAGACACAACTCAGGGCACTACAACTCAAGGGGAGGATTTACTATTCTAACACTGGGGGGCATGAGTGACACACACATACACACACACACACACACAGACACAACAGAAACTCCCAGAATCGAACTCAGGTCTGCTGAGTGTACCAAGCACCTTCAGAGGTTAGGATAGTAACCTCTACACCATGCTTCCAGCAGAGCTAGCCAGCACACACTAGCAGACTTCAAGTACTCGGCAGAACATCCACGCAGTAAAAGCATCCCACATACGCAGTACCACACTAGTACTATAGTCTCCCCCTCCACGCAGTATTTGACATGCTGTAATTACACTCAAGGACTTGTCGTGCTACCACCTACAACAATACCAGAAATGCTTGGATGACATCCAATATCTTGAAGTTCTGGTTTTCTGACGAGTTTGTTCCCTCTGTGCAAGCTCACCTTCGCAAACTGAAACTCCCACCCAAGGCTATCCTGCTTCTTGATCAGTGCCCTGCCCCCGCCCCCAAAATGAGCTGTGGTCCCAATATGGGATAATTAAGGCTGTATTCTTGCCAAAAACTGGTACATCACGAATATAATTAATGGACGGCGGGGTGATAGCCACCTTCAAGAAACACTACTGTAAAAGGTTAAGTGAGTTGGTATCTAGCAGTGCCAGTGGCTCACTAGGTAGCACACTCGCCTCTGAGGCCGGGAGATCAGAGGGCTGTGGGTTCAGTTCCCACATCTGGCACTTGGGTTAATATCCCAGTACTGACACTGTAGTACAGCATGAGAGGGGTGCTGCACTTCTGAGGTGCCGTCTTTCGGATGAGACGTTAAACCGAGGTCCCATCTGCCTGGATTGGTGGTAGTTCAGGTGGATGTTAAAGATCCCATGGCACTTATCGAAAAGAGTTGGGGAATATCCCCGGTGTCCTGGCCAAATTTCCCTCATTCACTAAAAATACCACCAACAGCTTCATCTGGTTCAAGGTCAGTTGGCATTCATCTGTATCCCCCTCCCCCGGGTCGTGCCTGAAAATAGGCAGGATTTGTCTAGTGCACTTACCCGGTCAACAAAAGCTAAATAAATAAAATCTGCTGGTGATAGTTCGAAGGTGCAAATATTCCTTAAACAAATTACCATTCGGGGGGGGGGGTTGAGCATCCCATAGGATGCTCTCCTCCTCGAGGGAGGGCGCTGCTTCCCAACAATGCATTACCGCCAACTGGGTGACCACAGGCAAAGGTGCAGGAGATCTGTGGCTAACGGAGGGGCCACTGGAGTGCAATCTTGGGTTGGCTGTGTCAAGCCTTGCTGGAAGTCAATCCCATTGCACGCTTCTGGCAGAGGGTGGGGGCAGAAAACAGAAAAATGGAGGTGCAGCATGAGCAGATGAAGCCTCTGCTGGCCCACCACATCCACCACCAGATCCACACCACCATTCCCTGGAGTTGCCACCAGTCTTCACCTCCATCGTGGGTGGCCAGATGTCTGTGGGGAAGAAATGCCGAAGGTGCTGAAGGCATACCTGGCACTGAGGGGTAAGCCAGGGGGCAGCACAGCAGAGAGTCACAGGTGGGCAGGTGGGCCCACTGGATGGATGGCAGGATCTCGGTCGGACAGGAACAGGGCACTGACAGGTAGCAGAAGGACGTCCTGGCCTGACCCACAGCAGGAGGGAAAAATATGTTCAGGGGGAAAAAAAAACCTTACCATTAAGAATGTCATATACCTGCCGGCCCGGTGGCGCTGAGGGTTGAGGCGCTGGTCGCTACACCTCGCGCCACGCCGGCGACCCATGTTCGGGAACGAGCACGGATTGTCGGGGGTCGGCGGGGAGGAGATGGATTGAGTGTCCGGAGGACTGTTTCCATCTCCGGGCGGATTCAGGCGGCCGGTGCTTGCCTGACTCCCAGCGGAGGCTGGGGATCGACGGCACGCAGCCGCAGAGACAGGGGTGGCGGACGGGCGGACGCTGACTGGTGTGCGCACGGAGCGCAGCGCACTCAGTCGCTTACGCCATTGCACACCCAAGGATACCGGCTGGGAGAAAAATTCGGAAAAATGGAGCCTGGCAGCATCGATGTCGTTTCTGGCCGCCATTCCCAGAGGATGCCTCCCTGGCATGGACCCGTTCTGGTGGGTTGAGTCGCTCCCCACCACCCTGCCGCAAAGGGTAAGTCGCGGGGTGCTGAAGGGAGGGGGTCTCATGTCCGGGGATGGCGCCGGAGGAACGGCGGAGTGCGGGGGGGGGGGAACCAGAGCTCCTAAGAAAAAAAAAAAGAATGTCATATACCTGGAGGGTGAGACATGGGACAATGTTCCTCAAAACACCATCAATCACTGGTGGAACTCTCGGGCCAGCCTTCAACACCCCAAGCTGTCCCCCACTGATGAATTTTTTTTCCCACCTTATTTTCTGCTCTCCCCAGCACCAGAACTCTCTCAGGCCACTCCTGTCGCCGAATTCGCTCTACCACCCACTGTGGACCCTGCCATCTTCATTATACGTTACCTTCTCCCCAAGCCCTGGCCCCCTTATGGGCCTGAGGAGACCGAAGGTGCAGTGGCAGGGAACCAGCGTTGGGCATGTGGCAGAACAGCACTGGGAGGGCTGTCACCTATCCGGGCTGGAGGGGGATTTTTTTCCCCATAGTTGTCCTTGCTCACTCCTCCCACCCCCCCGTGTGTGGCGCACCCGACGCCATGGCATACGGCAACCCTGCCAGTGTCAGCCACACTACCAGATGTGCAGTCCGCGTTCTGCAGTGCCCCCGCTCTCCACCGGGGGTCGCTGGAATGCCGGACAACCCCGTCCTCCCCCCGGGAGAGGAGAGCAGCCCGGGCGGACGCCAATCCTCTCCTCCCCTGCCGATCCCCGGCGCCCAAGCTCACTCCCAAACTCGGGTCACCGGTGTGGCGTGAGGTGTGGCGCCCAGTACCTCAACCCTCAGCACCACCGGGCCGACCCTCCCCCACTGATGATGAGGAGTCAAATGATCTAACTGAAATTGCCAGAACTGTCACCAACCTGAACCTAATAGAAAACAGTGCAGCAGATGATGGTACAATTGAGACATGGCTACGATGACACAGAGCAAACATATGCGCAGCTGTCAGATGCTAAGATAATGACAGCCATCACCCAATCACAGGACAGCTGTGAGTCAGAGGAGGAGGATGAGGGGAGCAAGGGAAGCGAGGACGAGAGACAGAACTAACCACCAAGAAGCAACTGCAGGGTTAGAAACTGCTTTAGCCTGGCCCGAGTGTGAGCAGAGGGAGCCCTTGAAGGTCATCTTAGGAAGACCACAGATCAGGTAGAGGGCAGTACAGAGTAGGGCAAACAAGATGGTGTGTGGCCTGCATCAGAAGCCCTATGAGGAAAGACTCAAGGAGTTAAATATGTACTCACTGGAGGAAAGGAGAAAAAGGGGAGACATGATAGAGACATTCAAATACCTCAAGGGTATCAATAAGTTACAGGAGGGTGGCATACTACTGCACAGAAAGAGATGTTCAAGGACAAGGGGGCATGATATGGAGCTGGACGGGGGGGGAGAGTTAGAGGGGATGTGAGGAAATATTTCTTAATGGAGAGGGTGGTGGATGCCTGAAGCAGTCTCCCAGCAGAGGTGGTGAGTACCGAAATGGTAACTGGTTTCAAACATGCATGGGACAGACACAGAGGGACCTTGGTAACAGGGCTGGGGTGAGGGGGAGGGTAAGGCTGGAGATCAGTTAGGGTCTATGGTAGAATAGTAGGTAAGGACTCTAGGGCAGACTAGGTGGACCAAGAGGACCTTTTCTGCTGAGAGCTTCTATGCTTCTATGTTCTATGTTAATGCAACTCTGACAAATACTATCTTATCCAAAAGACATTGTCCTTATCAAAAAACTGTCCGCAGAGTAAGATGACAATTTCAGTTTGTCACAAGAGACAGTCAAGACGGTAAATATTAAATGCCAGTTGGCTCCATTTATATATGGCTGTTCAATGCCTGTTTTTAAAGAACAGTAATTGGATGAAACAAATCTGGTTAAACTCCAAACCCGATCTGACTGTCCATGTTAGTGATAGTGTCCCTCACAATAATGAACGGGTTACTATAACAAACTACTGTTTGGGACCCCTTTCTATTCATTATAGCAAGGGACTACTGTAATAAGAAAACCATAGGTTAATAGTTCAGGTGGCCACATTCTATAAATCCTTCTCCCAAGAATCCAATTCTCCTGCCAACCCTCTTCCTGAACCCTTCCTTGCCCTTGCCTGGCTTTTGACCACCCCCAACCTCCAATAGTTCTAGCTACCTCATTGAAGTTTATCAACCTGTTTTGACTCCTACTTTCAGCACCAACTCAGCCTCCCTTCACTCTGGCACTGTGCACTTTGCCCAGTCTGCACAGTGGATTTGTACACTAATTCATTTGTCCTCCCTATGCAATGTTTTGCCATTCTGTCTGTACTGCATTCAACTTAAGCACTTCATGTCATCCTCACTGTAACCACGTCACCCAACTGGCTGGATTTTGCTTGTAATTGTGCTTCTCCCAGTCCCCTTCCCCATGGGTTGCACCTGGAAACGAGCCTTGGCTCAGTGTGCCTCTCCTGGTTACCAATTTTAAATAAATAAAATAAGATAAATAGAAAAGTTGCTGTTGTACAGCAGTGACTTCACTACTATACTGCAACAACTTTTCATGAACTTTGGACTGTCCTACAAGAAAACGGTTTTATGGAAATCCATACACAATAGTGTCCAACCATACACTATATGCAAAAGTTATTTCTTAGGTATGTGTGGCATCAGACCTAAGTAACAGGAATTATTTAACACTGCTTTCTCCAACTCCAGTCATATTCCACTGACGCTGCACGAACTGCACTGGCTGCCAGTTAAGCGGCATCACTCCTATAAGGTTGGCTTGCTAACCTATTAGGCCTACACAGTCTGAGTCCAGGCTACCTGCGCAAGTTCTGTCATCCTTACCTGCCAACTCCCCCCCCCCCCTTCTCAGGGCCAGACTCAAAATGTCCGGGGACATGGCCTTTGAAGTAGCTGGGCCAGTATTTTGGAACTCGCTTCTGAGGCCCTGAAGGAGGCCCCCTTGGTGGAAGTCTTTAAAAAGGAGTTAAAAACTTTCTCTTTGCTCAGGCTTTTGGTACATGAAGTATATTATTTCTGAGAAGCTTAGTTATTTATTGTGCAATCGAGCCGTTGGTTTATTTATTTACTTTGGGTATATGGTTGTAATTTATCATTTTTGTTGCCTGTTTCTATAATTATGTATTTGATTATTTTAATGTTTGCTATTTCCTCCTTTGTACTGGCACCCTGGGCCTCCGTGGAAGGGGCACCAAAAATAAATAAAGCTGCTACTATCACTAATACTATAAATGTAAATTTATATTATATTTTGTGCCTCTGTGTTTACTGCATTGTTTGAATGTGTTATGTTTTCATAACTTGAAAGCTTCGATTTTTATTTTCTCCTCTTTGTTTGGTCTACAATAAAAAGTTAACTGAATAATGTTTAAAATTTATTTTCCCTACAAAAAAGTTCCATTATACACTTTAAAAAACTGTGGATGGGAAAAAGATTCACAGCAGGACTGAAATTCCATTGTGAGATTCTGATAATGTCAAAACACTTGAACTTGGCTGTTAATGTTTATTAAAAGAAAATCAATACAGAGAATAATGCACATGTAACTGTGTGATATGAGTTTTTTTTATACTCCCGAAGTGTGTGATGACCCACAAAGCTCAAGAGGTTTATACAGGCATCACACACTAAGGGAGTGTTAAAAAAAAACTCATCAACACACAGTTACATATGTTTTATTTTTTATAATAACTGGTGCTTGGTGTTCGAAAGAAAAAAATGTTACCCCTCCGTGACCAGCGATGCTCTCTCCCTGAAATTGGGAACGTGCTGGTTGGTGCCGATGCTCTCTCCCTAAAGCTGGGAAATACTCTGAAATTATTTTAGTTTTTAAATGGGGAGTCAACACCTGGCAGTGGTTAGTGACCACGAACTGTCTAACTTTAAGATGTGGTCAGACATTGTGCTAGCCACCTAGACTGCTTGTGAAGGACCCCTACCTTTTGTCAATTTCTAAGGGGTGTCCGAAGCCTTTATTCCAGATTACAGATACAGTATCTGTAGTCTGCACACTGCTGTGATCGAACAGACATAGGTAAGTACAAATACTGTACTTTTATTTTGAAAAATGGCAAACAGTGTGTTTTGCGCTACCAGAGGCAGTTGAGCGCGAGCCTGAAAAAGCTGTATTAACTCGGTGTGACATTGCACCGGGTTAATACGACTTCTGAAAACTTCATCAAGCGAGCAGATATCAGGGGTCACCAGTTATTATAAACTTTTAATTATAAAAAAAAAAAAAAAAAAAGAACTTGGCTGATTGTGATGTCATCAGAATGCCTTGATTTAACCATGGTCCTATTGTGCCCATTTCCCTAACCATTATTCAACATATGTGCTTCATTTAGAAAAGAGACCAAGTAGGATTTCCTTCACTGAGAAATCTTGGCCTGTTAAACTTGATTATCTGCAGAAACACACGGGCATCACATGGCATCGTGAAAAGACAAACAAGGCAGACCCAGTGGCACAGAGGACTGGGGTGCAGGACGCCTTACCTCGCACCATGCCAGTGACCCAGGTTCGGGATCGAGCCATGGTCATCAGGAAGTCGGCCAGGAGAGGGGACGGAATGAGCAGGATTGAGCAGTCGTAAAGTACAGTTATGTAAGAACTTACTGAAACAGCAGATCTTCGAGAGGAGCTCTTGCAGCAGGTTACATCAAAAGGACTGAAGCCGGCAGGCCCCAGGATCCCACAGAAAACTTCTAGCTAGTAGTCTACAGCAGGGGACCACCCCCAATGTCGGCCCGCCCCCGACGCCCCCTATGGAATAAAGGGGGTGGTCCCCCAGCACCACCTCAGTTCTCCTGCCAGAGACCCCAGCACAGTTAGAAATCAGAGAACTGAGGAAGCTCCTCTGGATGAGGAGATATGATGGAAAAGGCTAAAGGTACAGAAGTAGATACCAGGGGGAAGGATGGAGGGAAAGTAGCACCTGCTGCAAGAACTCCTCTCAAAGATCTATTGTTACAGTAAGTTGTTATGTAACTGTACTATCTCACTTTGAAGGGGAGCTCTCGCAGCAGGTTACACCATAAGGACTGAGTCCCAAGCAGTACAAGGACAAAAAACTTGTCTGAAGGGTGGAGGAAATGAGGTTGGAAAACTGCATTCCTCATGAAAGAAGACCCTCCAAGATGGCAAGGCCAAAGCCTGTCCTGCGTCGCGAGGCAATGTCCAAAGTGTAACGTTTAATGAAAGTGTGGATGGAGCACCAAGTGCCAGCTGTGCAGATGTCAGCCGCTGAAACATTTTTAAGAGATGCAAAAGATGCAGCAACTCCCCCAGTAGAATGGCCTTTTACCGACCCCAGTAAAGGCTTGTCATATTGCTGGTAACAGTAAACTATGCAACGAACCAACCATTTGGATACAGTTTGCTTAGAAACGGGCACCATTAAAGTCCTCAGGGCAAACAAAATGAACAACTTTCCTGGAATCCCGGGTACGAGTCAGATAACAGTGGAGGGCCCGGTGAACATCCCGAGTGTGAAGGAGGGCCTCCTCTCGATTGGAATGCTCTGGGTAGTAAACTGGAAGATGAATATCCTGGTTGAGGGTAAAAATGGACACCACCTTAGGAAGGAACTTAGGACTGGTCCTCAAGGACACCCGGTCCTTGTGGAAAACTAAATAAGGCTCTTTACACATCAGAGCCTGTAGCTCGGAAATCCGCCAAGCAGAAGTAACTGCAACTAAAAATAACACTTTCCATGACAGAAAGCGTAGCTCGCAGTCTGCGGCTGACTCAAAGGGAGGCAGGGTGAGTTTCTCCAAAATAAACAAAAGGTCCCATGGAGGGATGGGATCCCTAATGGGACGTACTAGATCCAAAAATGCCCCGCAAGATGGTGCGAGACAAGTCAAGCTGAGCAAGGGTCTTGCCCTGTGCACAATAAGCAGACACAGCAGAAAGATGCACCTTAATGGACAAGTAGCTCAGACCCAAATCTGAGAGCAAAAGGAGGTACTTGAGAACCGAGTTTACTGGACAGGTAAAAGGGTCAAGGTGGTGAGCAGTGGCCCAGATGCAAAACCTCTTCTACTTCATCACGTAGGTTGCCCTCGTCGAAGGCTTCCGGGCGGCAACTAGGACTTCCGCCACTCTAGCAGATACTCCAAAATGAGAAATGGCTAGATCTGTAGGAGCCATGCATGCAGGTGCAGTGAACTCAGATTCCGATGGACTAGTGTCCTTCACTCCTGGGACAGCAAGTGTGAGCTCCAGGTCAGCGGGAGCAGAGGCTCCACTGCCAACTGCTGAAGTAGAGGGAACCAGATCTGTCGAGGCCAGAACTGAGCTGTCAGGATTATGCTTGCTCCTTCCAATTGCAGCTTGAGGAGGACTCTCTGAATTAGGGGAAAGGTAGGGAAGGCATAAAGAAACCTCCCTGTCCAGCAAAGGGACAATGTGTCTCGCCAGAAAACACCAGACCCTGGATCTAACGAGCAGAAACTGAGCAGTTTTGTGTTGAGTGGGGATGCAAAGAGTTCTAACTCAGGGCGACCCCATCTGTCGAAGAGATCTTCTGCAACTGATTGCAGAAGCTCCCACTTGTGGGCTTTGGACTGAAAGTGACTGAGATCATCGGCCAAGGTGTTCTGAACCCCTGGAACATGTACTGCCAAAAGTTCCAGCTGATGAGAGGATCTCAGATCTAGAAGTGGGTTGCCATCTGGGGACAAGTGACCATCAAACAGTGTGGTTCATGTTAAACTCAGCTACAGAGTCAAGCCATACAAAAGTGAGGGTACTGGACTTCAGGAGGGCTGACTTTGGCAAGATGGGAGAGTGCCTCAGAAAAGCACTAGCAAACAGGCTAGAAGGAGGTGTGGAGCAACAATGGGGAATTATCAAAACTGCCATCACAGAGGCAACAAGCCTTGTGTGAAGCAAACAAACAAATCAAAATGAAAGAAAAAGCCACTATGGTTCTCAAAAGAGGTGGCAGGAAAGTCAGAAAGAAAAGATAGCATTCCGGAAGTATAAGGAAACACAGAAGGAGCAGGACAGAGAGCTGTACCAGTTAAGGCAGAAGGAAGCAGGGAGGGAAGTCAGAATAGCAAAGGCCCAAACTGAGGAAAAGATAGCCAACTCAGTTAAGAAGGGGATAAAACCTTTATAGGTACATCAGCGAAATGAGAAAGACAAAGGGAGGATAGTGAGGCTGAATAGATGAACGTAGGGCAGAGGGGACAGTGAAAAAGCAGGGATACTGAATGAATATTTCTGCTCAGTATTCACAAAAGAGAAGGGGGAAGTGCCTAATCCAATTAACAGAAGCACTCTTGATAGGGGGGTCGATCCCAGTCCTTTCACAGAAGAAAGGGTTCTGCAAGAACTCCTAAAACTGAAGGTGGACAAAGCAATGGGTCCTGATGGAATTCACCCCAGAATTCTAAAAGAATTAAGGGAGGAACTAGTGAAACCACTGGCTACTCTTTTTAATAAATCATGGGAGGATGGTGTGGTACCCGAGGACTGGAGGAAGGCGGATGTGATTCCCCTTCACAAAAGTGGGACCAAGACAGAGGCAGAAAACTACAGACCTGTCAGTCTGACCTCTGGTAGGGAAAGTGATGGAGTCACTGAAGGAAAGAATAGTTGAGTACCTAGAGGCCAGTGGAGCACAGACCCAAGGTGCATGGGTTCACAGCGGAAGGTCATGTCAGACAAATTCACAGATTTCTTTGACTGGGTGACCAAAGTAGAGACCAGGAGGGGCTGTGGACATGGCCTACCTAGACTTTAGCAAGGCATTTGACACAGTCCCACACAAAGATTAATAGCAAATTAACCAGCCTGGGAGTGGGACCCAGGGTGGTAGCCTGGGTAAAACATTGGCTAGACAACAGGACACAGAAGGTAATTGTAAATGGAGTCCACCTCTGAAGAAAGGGGTTACTAGTGGGGTACCGAGGGTTCAGTATTGGGTCCAGTCCTTTTTAATGTCTTCATCAGTGACATTGCAGAGGGACTGGAAAGAAAAGTATGCCTTTTTGCAGATGACACAAAGATCTGCAACAAGGTTGATACACAAGGAGGTATGGAAAGGATGAAAAGGGACTTGGCAAGGTTGGAGGAATGGTCAGAAGTATGGCAGCTAGGATTCCATGCAAAGAAGTGCAAAATAATGCACCTGGGAAACAAGAACCCAGGGGAAGAATACACAATGGGTGGGGAGGTAGTAACAACAACAAAAAAGGAAAGGGACCTGGGGGTAATCATATCAGATGACCTTAAGGTTAGCAAGCAATGTGAGAAGGCAGTAGGGAGGGCTGGGGGTATACTGGGATGTATAGGGAGTGGCATCATCAGCAGAAAACAGGAAGTTGTTATCCCTCTGTACAGACAGTTGGTGAGACCCCATCTGGAGTACTGTGTCCAGTTCTGGAGACCCCATCTCCGCAAGGACATAGACAGGATAGAGGCAGTCCAGAGGAGGGCAACTAAAATGGTGCAGGGTCTGTAAGAGAAGCCGTATGAGGAGAGACTAAAGGAGCTTAATATGTATACCCTTGAGGAAAGAAGGGAGAGGGGGGACATGATAGAAACTTTTGGACCCCAGTGGAATCAACAAAGTCCAAGAGGGTAGCATCTTTCAGAAAAAGAGACTTGCAAGAACAAGGGACACAATTTAAAGATAGAAGGAGGGCGGTTCAGGGGCAATGTGAGGAAGTATTATTTCACAGAGAGGGTAGTGGATGCATGGAACAGCCTTCCTGAGGAGGTTGTGGGTCTAAAACTGTGGGAGAATTCAAGAATGCATGGGACAGACATAAGGCAATTCTCGTGGGGGGTAGGAAGAAATAGGCTGTTGGTTAACTAGGATCTGCGGCCTATCCTGTAGGTAGGGAAATGAGCAGACTAGATGGGCCTAGCGGTCCTTATCTGCCGTCAAAGTCTATGTTTCTATATTTCTATGATCACTAGCCCAATACCATACTTTCATGGTTTCCCTGCAGAGAGGATACGAGTGAGCTCCCCCCTGCTTGTTGATGTAAAATACCACTAACATGTTGTCCATCTAGATAAGTAGGTGGCCCGGGACTAAATCCGACTGCAGAGCCTGCATGGCATAGAGGATCGCCCTCATCTCTAACACTCTGATGTGGAGATATTTTTCCACTGCAGATCATGTACCCTGAGTTCGGCAGCCTGCTAGGTGGGCTCCACAGCCTGTGCCTGAGGCATCTGTGATCAGAGACTGAATGGAGGCAACTTCCAGAAGTGCATGCCCTCAGAGAGGTTGGATGGGAGTAGCCACCATTTGAGAGTCTGGCACATTGGTTCCGAGACAGAGTCCAACTAGTCTGGGTCATCCGTGCGCTGATCCCATAGGACCCTCAAGTTCCACTGAAGCACACATACATGAAGACATGCCAGTGGTATGGTAGCGATGGCTGCTGCCATGTGACCCAGTAATCTGAGGATCGCTCTAGCCGGGACCAGTCAGGTAGAGGAGACCTCTCAAGCGTAAGCTCGAAGGCAATCTGCTTTGTTCACTGGAAGGAAGGCTCTCCCTTGGATTGTGCCCAGAAGAGCTCCTATGAACTGAAGCATCTGGCTTGGCCAGGGGGAGAACTTTGGAAGGTTCAGAGTGATTCCTAAGTCTCTGAATAGGGTAAAGGCATCTTCCATGTTCTGGAGCAATCTTTCCCTGGAAGGGGCTGTGAGGAGCTAATTGTCCAGGTACAGATAGTGGCCTTTTCTCTTCAAGTCCGCTGCCACTACTGTGAGGTACTTGGTAAAGACTTGAGGTGCAGAGGACAGGCCAAACGACAGAGCCCGACACTGGAAATGGTGCCCCTGGATAAGGAAGCACGGAAACCTTCGATGGGGCTTACCAATCAGGATGTGAAGGTATGCATCCTGCATGTCCAACGAGGACAGCCAATCTTCTTGGTGGAGGAGAGGAATGAGGCCTGGTAGAGTCACCATCCTGAACCGCTTGTATCCCATGAATTTGTTCAGGTTGCTGAGATCCACGACAGGGAGCAGATCCCCAGTTTTCGTGGAAACCAAGAAAAAGTGGGAAAAGTATCTCTTTCCTCTCTGGGAAGCTGGCACTGGCTCTATAGCTCACTTGTCCAGCAGAGCCTGAATTTCCACTTGGATGAGGGTTGCATGGGATGGGGAATAACGGGATGGGAGTGGAGAATTGTCCCAAGGAACCTCCAGGAATTCTATGGTGTGTCATTGCTCAATCAGTTGCAGGACCCACTGATCAATTGTGATCCTGCTCCAACCCTCTAGATAGAGGGTGAATCAACCCCCCACCGCCTCTCCCATGGTTTCGGCTGGGGTCGGGCAAGGAGTCAGGCAGTGGCGTTCAGGGTAGGCAGAGCCCCCTGGGAGGACCTGGCGGCTCTGGGAGAGGGACTTCCAGGATTTTGAGAGGAGGCTTTACACTTGAAGGCTCCTCGCTGCTGCTGCTGACCTCGGGGATGCTGCCCAGAGGAGCACCGAAAGGACTGACACCTGAAAGGCTTCTGACCGTATCAGTACAGAGTGTGTACGGACCAAAAACCCTTCCCTGAGTTCTGGAGACAGGCAATGATCTTTTCAGATTCCTCTCCAAAAAGGACCTCGTCCTTAAATGGAGCATCCAAGATGCTGGCTTGCACATCCTGGGTTAAACCCAAGACCCGTTCCCAGGAGTGCCTTCTGATGCAGACCCCAGTGGCTGCAGCCCGAGTTGCTGTGTCTGCCGAGTTGTAGGAGGACCGCAGCATGTGGGTGCCAACGTCCAAACTGGATTTCAGGAGGTTAAGGAGTTCTGCCTTCTGAGGAACGTCAGGAAGGGTTTGAGCGAGCTCCATGCTCTGCTCCCGAAGAGCATGCTGATATTGTGCCATGTGAGTAAGGAAATTGAGGGAGCGTATGGTTCAAGTGGCAGCGGAATACACCTTCCTACCAAGCTGGTCCAGCTGCTTAGACTCCATGTCTGGAAGCTGAGTACTGAGGTGTCTGGGTCTCTTCGACCTGTCATGGGCAGCTGTGATCACCATTGAGTCCGCCAGGGGTTGTTCACATAGAAAGGGTTCCTCCCTGAGGGCTGTATAAAGGTGGTCTGACTTCCTGGGTATGGCTGAAGGAGTAGGCGGGTGCTTCCAGGCAGACCTTGTTTCATCCTGGAAAGTATCTACCAGGGGTGGCACCACTATATGTTTTGTGTCTTTTTGGCAGAGACACTTCGCCAACTGGTGCCTCTCCAGATCCAGATCTTCCGTATCCCATCCCATGTTGTTCTGGATGTACCGCATTATGTCCATGAACGATGGATCATCTGGCGGAGACCTAGGGGAGTCCTTATGGTCCAGAGGAGAAGGAGCCCCCCTGGGGAGGAAGATCTTGAGGAGGAAGAAGAGCTTTGGCTCAAGTCCTCCGAAGATGAGGATCTAGAACTCGAACATCTGGACCAACAACCCCTGAAGCAATGTCAGTGTCTGTCGGACCATCTGGAGGTGGAGTGGTGGCTCCTGCCTTTACGACCCATCAGGGTCTTCAGGCTGTGGAGTAGATCCCTTCAACTGAGGAGCAGACTCCTTGGGCTGAGGAGTAGGCTGCTTTGGAGGCACCTGAGAAGGTGCAGGTTCCGGAACAGGAGAGGCATGTATTGGCTGGATGAGGTCAACTTTGATGGTGTTCCACCAGGAAGAAAAGAGATCCTTCACATTCAACAGTGGAATTTTAGGCTCTGAAGGCATGTCCAGTGTTGGGATGATCATCGGGCCTTGAGGCGGTGCTGGTGTCTGTGGATTGGGGACATCTAGCGTTAGTGTAGCCGAGGTACCATCACTCTGTGTCATCAGCTGATCAGGCAACGGTGTTACTGTCATCGGCTCAGGGTCTGGCCATTCGTTGGCTGGCGACGTACGTGGGTCTAGCAATGCTGGATTAGAGGCTGCTGGAACCGATGCCGGGGATACCGGCATTAAAGAGATGGGCATATGCTGACGCCAGTTCGTAGTAGCGACGGGCGTCGGCTTTGGAGAATTCGGTCGTGGAGAGCAAAGCTCCGAGGGGGCAAAGGAGTCACTTTCTTGGGGGAGGTGAGCTTGTGCCCCTGATGTCAGTCCAGAGAGTCAGCGACGAACTTGGATGATGGTTTCACTGGTCGGATGACAGGTAGGGACCTGCCTCCCAAAGAGGAACCGGCAGTGCCACCTGACTGTGGGCACGAAGTCTGGGAGGAGGGGCGAAGCTTCAGGGGCTGAAGGGTCGAAGACTTAGGCTCAGATCCAGAGGTGCCTCCACCTGACATCAGTACCAGGGCGGGAGGCTTTACCACAAGAAGTCAGAGATGAGGGCAGCCTAGGAAGATGAGTCCATCTTCCCGCGGAAGGGAACAAGAGCTGGAGCCCAACTTGTGTGGGGACCGGGAGCGGGAGTCTTTGTCCTTATGCTTCTCCTTGTGGTGATGCTTCCCCGATGACTTCTTACGGTGATTTGAGGAATTCGAAGCCCCTGAGAGTGAAAAAGAAGAACCCTTCCCCCTTGATCTCCTTCTGCATGTTTGCCATTTTCTTCTCTAACAAGAAGGATTTTAGGGCTTTTTGGTGGTGAATCCTGGTCCTGCTGTTAAACTTCTGGCAATGGTGGCAGGCCTTGCTGTTGTGGTCTGGGCCAGGCTGAATGGCCGTCTTCCAATGGGATTTGCTTGCTGCAGGCACACTTGGACCGGTGCTGCTCAACAGACAACGATGGGGAAGTAGACATGCAGAGAAAGGTAGACTAAAACACTGGAAAAAAGGAAAATAAAAAAGTATCCAAACACAATCAAAATGGCGGTTGACTTAAGCAGAAGGAGTCCATGGAGCCGATGTGCGCAGGTTGCCAGCGGGAAAAGAACTGGGGTGGTGCTGGGGGGACCACCCCCTTTATATCACAGGCAACGTTGGAGGCGATCCCCCCACTGTAGACTGCTAGCTAGAAGTTTTCCGTGGGGTCCTGGAGCCTGCCGGCTTCAGTCCTTATGGTGTAACCTGCTGCAAGAGCTCCACCTCAAAGTGAGATTGGCAGTTCTCCACTCCTGCGGAGGATCCATGTCACCCCCCCCACACACACACACAGTTCCACTGCCCTCGGGTGGAGGTCTGGCGGGTAGCGTAGGCAGACGGGGGCAACAAGCAGTGGAAGGGTGCCTCAGAGCTGCGTCGTGCGCATGCCTGCAACCGGGCATGGGGGAGAGCAAAAATTGGGGAAAAAAGCTGGGACATAAAATATAAATTAAAAAAAAAAAGCCAAACAGAAAGAAAGTGACACAATACTACTGGTATTCTCAAAACCAAGGGGTTGAATTTGGTTTTCAACTATATATTCTGTTGCTCTAGTCAAATTTACACATGAGTAGCAGCATCTATATGTGAGAAGCAGGTTCTAAATTATCTAGGTTTTCTATTGTCCGTATAAAATTATACTTTCAATTAAAGTAGCAATCAGACGTCTTTTGGGAGTTTAGTCGCCATTTATTTTTATGTTTCTCACCCCTAAATTTTGTATGCAAGTAGTTCACTCGCACCTCTGTGTCAAACATTTGTGGATTCAAGTCTTAACCCAGTGGATTATAGAGAACTGCTGCACTGCGGATAATACATTAGACTAAAACCCTTCTGCGCCTCTCTGGCAGTTATCCTGATGCACAAGTCAAAGATCTAATGGCAAGTCATGAAAAGAGTGGGTTATTGACCCGGTCTCTTGGCCTACATTTGCTCTCTGAATAAAACACGTTATAATATAACCATTTATGAGTGAGCATGAATGTTGAGTCAAGTGCCGAGTTACTGGCCCATCTCCAACCTCCCGTCCTTGGTGAGGGTTGTTGTAAAGGTGTTACTGGAGCAGCTGGTCTATCACCCAGAAAAGAACTGGGATTCTGTTGTTTACTATACATGTTCATCATGTGCTCACTTTTCTGTGTATTCCTGTGTTTTTCTTGCTTTGCATATGGCAATAAAGTACTGCTACGACTAGCTGCTGTATCTGACTGTTCACACACAGTCCCTTGAATACTAGCATCTCACTCAATGGTATGTGAGGCACTTTGATGTGCACAATACATGGAAGGAGTCACATAAAACTAAGTACTATTTTCACATCTCCCTTGTAATGTCTGGTTTCCTCATTTTTGGTTTTATTCCCTCCAACTTCAGCGGCCACCATCTGCTGTAAAGGCAACCTCCCAGCACCTTCTCTGCCACTTACCCAATCCTCCTCTTACCCCAGATATAGCACCATTTAGGGTAGTGTTGTGGGGAGCTGGCCAGTCCCCCTCTAACTATGCAGTTTCAGGAGGTGGCAGGCAGTCAGGGCACTGGGGCTTGAGAGTGCCCCCACTATCATCCTGCTTTGCCTGCAGGTAGTTTCAGCTGTTCTACATTGTTCCCAAGATGCCAGGGCAGGGCTCATTGGTGGGTGTACATCCTAAAGTGTGACACACCTCTGTCACAGCCAATCACCTTCTCCCCCCCAAAGCTGTACTCCCTGCCTGAACCATCACCTGTGGTCACCCAGGCAGTGGTTGTGCAGTGGAAGGTGGAACCCACACTCCCTGACAAGGAGAACGTTCTCTGTGATGCTGGATCTTCCTCATCAGCCAGCCCTCGACAACTAGGGCTCATTTCCACACCCTGGTCACCAGCGTCATGAGCGGTAGGGCCGTAGCTGCAATGATGGCCCCTCCCCCTCTTCCTCTTTTTCACATTTCCCAATAGCTCACACAGCCTTTCTTTTTTCCCTCTTCCCATTACCTCTGTCTTCTTGCCCCACTCTGTCCAGCACAAAAGGTTTCTTTCCAAAGCCATCTCAATATCTCAGTGACACTGCACTGCCACACAGCAGACCACAACTGAGGAGTAAAGCAATATCTCTCACTCAAAAAGCTGGTGGACTCCAGGTTCACCACGGACAGGATGTGCTCGGCTCTTTGAAGAAGAAATGTTTGTGTGAAATGCTACTGCTGCCAAGAAAGCCTTGTCATAGTGCGAACTGGGCAGCCACATGCACCACCCCACGAACAGAGAGGGCCCTCTAGAAGCTTCAGATATCCAGTTGCCCTCTTTTCTCTGGTTTTCTGTGTCTCTTTGCCCATTACTCAGTATGAGTACAAGCTTTGGGGAGAGACAGTCGGGGAATGTTAAGGAAAGAACAGTTACGTAAGAACTTACCATAACAGTAGCTCTTCAAGGGGATCACAGTCATCAGATCACACAGTAGGAACTTCACTGTCAGTGAAGCAGGATCCACACAGAAGATTTTCAGCAGTACAACTGGGGCTGCCCACACCGACGTCATCTGCCAACGTCATCAACCCTATAAAGGCGTGAGTGTCCCCGCTTCTGCCTCAATTCTTTTCTCCAGCGACAAAGGGAGCATAGCTCTAGCTATGGGGGACCAAGAGGGGAGAGAGAGAGAGAGAGAGAGAGAGAGAAGGGTACCCAGGCCTACATGAATACACCAGATAGCCAGTTCCAATAAAGAACCCCAAGAAGGGGGATGGCGGGAGGGAAGACAGACCTGATGACTGGGATCCCCTCTAAGATCTGCTGTTATAGTAAGTTCTTACGTGACTATTCTATCTTCTTTGAGGCTATCTCAGTCATCAGGTCACACCACAGGAATGAGTCCCAAGCAGTTACAGGTGCAGCTAGAGAGTCTGGGAGGAAGGCCAACCATAAACTTAAGACAGGAGGTTCGGCAACACAGCCCTGCCAAATCCTGCACGGGCTCTTGAGGCAATCTCCAAACCATAGTTCTTGGTGAAAGTATGGACGGTACTCCAGGTGGCAGCCACACAAATATCAGAGGCTGAGATCCAATGAAAACAGACCACAAAGGTAGCCATGCATCTTGTGGAATGAGCTTTCACCGCTTCAGGCAACTCTTTGCCATATTTGCCGTAGCAGAACACAATACAATTGGTCAACCATTTGAACAAACGTTGTTTGGCAATTTGAACGCCCTCCTCTCTTCATGGGATGAAAGAAATCGAAATTTAACTACCTGTAAATTTTCTTTCTCTGACGGCTGGTCTCCGGGCTTCCTTACTCCTGGGCTGTACCTCCTGATACCGATAGACAGGCAGGAATCAGACCTCTGCCGCAGAGGACATCCAGCCCTCCACTTCCTGTCTCCCTCAGTTCTACCTAAAGCAGTCCAATGTGTCACTACTACTAGAAGTTGGAGACAGAAAACCAGACTACGAATTTTAAGGCATATATGGCCTAGAGGCCAGCCAACTATATACATTCTGGGAGGGAATCCAAAGCCCGGAGACCAGCTGTCGGAGAAAGAAAATTTACAGGTATTTAAATTTCAATTTCTCTCTCCTAAGCTGGTCTCTGGGCTTCCTTACTCCTGGGATATACAAAAGCAGTACGTCCCCAGATGTCCCGGGTGGGAAGAATGTCAGGAACCCTTAAGGATCCACCGCCGCTTGAAGCACTCTGCAGCCAAGGATGCCTCATCCGAGGGCAGCACTTTCAGCAATTAAAATTTTGAAGATGTGTGAATGAATTATCAAGTGACCACTTTGCATAAGTGTGCTGTCAAAGCTTCTCTGAAGTGCGCCCATGAAGGGGTCATAGCTCTGCTGGAATGGGCTCTCCCTGGGCCAGGCAAGTTACTCAGGCCTGATCACAAGCCATGGAAGCGGCTGAGAGAATTCGTCTGGCTATAGAGCCTATTGAATCCTTGTTACCCATAATCTTGGCCCATAGCTGGCATGAACAACTTTGAAGTTTTGCAAATAGCTTCCTCTCTTTTAATATACATTTTCATCAGGGGCAGACTGGATGGGCCACGAGGTCCCCATCTGCCCTCAACCTCCATGTCTCTATGTTGTTATCACACCTCTCAGATCTAGAGGATGCAATTCCCATTTCTTATTGCTTTTGGAGAGCGGGCAGAAGGAAGGAAGGAAGAATGAACCCTTGATTGTAATCGAGGGGAAGCATAACTTTGGCAAAAAAACCTTGAACTGCTCGAGCCTGGTGAAAAGAAGTGTATAGCTCTTGGGTAAGCAATGCTTTTAGTTTGCTGATTCTCCTGGCTGAAGCAATAGCTATGAGAAAAATGGTGACCTTTCTGTTGAAACGCGTGATGGATATCTTCTTGATAGGCTCTAAGGGGGACCTCGGCCACAGCCTTAAGAACCAGATTACGACTCCAAGGTGGTAGTTTTGGTGGGTTGGAAGGCAACCTAATGCTGTTGTCTTTAGAAACCTAGAGACATGAGTATATGCATCCAATGATTCCCCTGAATCTGCCCATAAGAGTGCCCCCAGTGTAAAAACCTGAACTTGTAAGGTGGCTGGTTGCAGTCCTTTGTCCATCCATCTGAAAGGAACTGCAGTAGAACAGGCAATTATATTGGATAGTTCTATATGCGTTTTGAATGAAGCCAGAACCAACATTTTCTCCAGATGCAATAATACACTTTGGAGGAAGAAGAGAGACATAAGTTCCCCATCATGACAATAACAGGAGCTGTGTAGCCGAGCTCCTTAGAAGTTTTTCCCTCTCAATTTCCAGACCTAGAGAGATAAGTCGTTTAAATGGTATGCCAGGCCGGACCTTGATGGAGAATGCCCAGGCTGAACTTGAATGTTAGACGTGAACGCCTTGCCAGACTAATGACAATCGGGAACTATGTGCAGAAAAATCATAAGGGGCAGACTAAAATCATGACTGTCCTGTCCTGAACCACTTTGTGAAGGACTCTTGATAGAGGTGGTATTGGAGGAAAGGCATACAGGAGACCAAACTCATCCCAGTTTAGGGGAAAAAGGTGTCCCGAGTCACCGCTGGTTCATCCTTGGCCAGGAAGCAGAACTGCTTACCTTGGAGTTCTGCCAGCAGGCGAAAAAGATCTGTCTGGGGATTGCCCCACTGATTAGTCAAGATGAAGGAGGCACTATCCTTCAGCTCCCATTCCCATGGTCGACCAACCCTGTGACTAAGCTAGTCTGCCATGTTGTTTACCTGTCCTGGTAAATACCTCACTCAGCTGTGCGAGGCCCACTGAAAAAGAAGGGATTCCCTTAGCATTTTGAGCTTCTTATGCCACCTTGATGGTTGGTATATGCCAACGCTGACAGATTGTCGGTTGGAACAAGACTATCCTGATTGGGGAATTGCTGTTCAGAGTGCCTCTGGGCATGTCCTACTGTCCACGCTGGGAACGTTTATGCTGTACCTTGTGCCTCTCACAGCGACCACCTGCCTGGTGCCAACAGCTGAAGCAGGTGAGCCGTCCCAAGCTCACAAGGCTTGCATCGGTTGCGATTCGGATTTTGTGAGGATGGTCAAACTTACGACCCTTCATGACCTCTGTCCTCCGAGACCGTCACTGGAGGGAGGGTTCACTCTGTCTCAATGAGCTCTAGCAGAGTCCAAAATTTAGTTTACGGGGGGAAAAATCCTTGTGTCATGATGTCTGTCCCTAGAAAGATCAAGGTCTGGTTTGAAATTAGGGAACTCTTTCTCCAGTTGATGAGAAAACCATGTTCCAGCAGGTACCAGACCACCTCCGCCACTGCTTGTAATGTTTGGTTCAGCTGTGGGGCCTTTATGTGGACTATGACCGGTACTGGCACCTTTAATTCTGTCCGTGGACCTGAGGAAGACCCCAATGGTAGAATCTGAATTGAAGTACTGCTCTGCCGCTCTGAACCCGAGATTGTGCACGTGACGTTACTGAGTGGGAAGGGTAAATAGGCATCTTGCAGATCTACGGATGCCAGAAAAAAACCTTTTTGCGTCTGCTGGGTGACAGAGATGACCCAGTATCATCTGCCATGGCAGAATTAATTTGTCATCCGAGTATGCATGGGCTTGAATACACTGACTGGATCTCTACGTTCAGGGTCTGTACGTGCTCCTGAATTGTGGTAGTTAGGTTTTCTTCACTTCTCTGGAATCTTTTACCACCCCCTTTATCGACAATGGGAGCTCTCCCTTGTCAGGGGCATTCACCAAGTGAGCCTTGGCGACCTGTCCGCCTGCCATGCCTGCAGCCTTAGGTATGACGAGGCGAGGTGGGTTAAAGCATGGCCCTTGCTGCGCAACTGGCAGCCTCCTTTGAGATATCTGCTGATATTGCCTAGAATAGTCCCACTCTGAAGCTGTTGCAGGGTGGGATTAACTGCACCTGGCTCATCAGCACTCTGGAATGCCAGGACAGAGGCCCATAGTATTGCGGCTCATGCGGAAAACAGGTTGGCTGGGCTTGCTTATATGTGGCTCATCAGCACGCTGGAATGCCACGTCAGTGGTGTTGAGAACAGGTTGTTCACAGCTGCTATAAGGTAGGAGTGGAGGACTTAAAGTGTATCTTCGAGGGATGCCTCCACCTTCGTGTCCCCTGGGTCCCATAGAGAAGCCCCACCCCCTGAAGTAATCAGGATCATCCAAGGCTATGTTTCTGGGTGGAGAGCCGTCTGAGACAGGAACGCCACTCAGTAGCCCCCCTGCCTCTGGGGGGACTAACTGACCTCTGGCAGACTTGCGCTACTAGTATGCTGTCAGGCCACTGTACAGGTGTGTTCTGGACTTTGTCATTCCTCCGTTAGCGAGTCCCCTATGGCTGGAGGAATAGGGAAGGCTGCGGCCAAATTGGCGACAGCTGGTAGGCGGAAGCCTGTTTGACTGGGTGGAAGCCTCCGGGGAAGATCCGAGGGGAATCTCGGCTATGACTTTTTTTTTTTTTTAAATGAAAGAGACCAGGCCCTCCAGGCCTTGTGATGTGAAGACAACTACTCCTCTTCAGATGAGGACAGAGATGGGGACCTCTTCCTTTAGCTTTCTTGGGAGGTCTCCCACCAGGAAACCCCAGAGATTGCCTGTGGAACATGCAGGGACCAAGGCAAAGGCAAAGGCCCCATTTTACCTGTGATAAGACCTGGGGCCCAAGAAGGGACTGCAGACTGCTGGGTCCCCCGGTGGCCGCTGCTGTCTTAGGCCTGGTAGTTATCCGTCGTGGTTATCCGTCTGAGCCGAGGGAGGGGTCGTGTCCTTCGAGATATTGGCATTCACAGATGCTGCCTTTTGTTATTCAGCGTACCCCCTTCCCCTGGAGGCTTTCTGGTCTATGCTGTTGCTGACCCTTTAAGGGAAAGATACAGAGTGCTGCCCTTGAGATTTTTTTTGCCCCTGGGATGTTTGTCCGAGGTCCTAATCTTAGTCTGGCTTGGTAATTAGGGCTGACCCTTTAAGATCCACTTAGGAGTGATTGTTCCCTTCTCAGGCACTGGTAAAATAAATCCCTGTCTGTGATGAAGGAGACTGGCTGGGGGCGGGGGGCGCAGGTGCTGAAGCAAGTCCCCTATGGCTCTCAGTTCCCCTGTCATGGCGCTACCACACTGTTAGGCTCCTCAGCACTCGTCGACGAGAAGGCAGATCGATGAGCGGATTGGCACGCTTTTGAATGAGCACCGACTAGTTCTACCTACGACGAATGGCTGCAGCTTTCCTAAAAAGCTGTTCATCGCTCAGAAGCCATGCAGTGCCTTGCTGCTCTTTGAGGAGTTAGTGCCTTGCTGCTTGTTGAGGAGTTCTCCAGCGGCTTGGCGTGCTTTTTTTTAAATGAGCGCCAACTAGTTTTACCAACGACGAATGGCTGCAGCTTTTCTAAAGAGCCGTTCATCGATTGGAAGCCATGCAGTGCCTTGCCTTGCTGTGCTCCAGCAATTAGGGCTCCTTCGTATCTCTGCAACGCTTCGTCGATGAGCTCCCTGTCAACGAGCTGCCACTGTCATGCTGCCGCCACCATCGTATAAGTGGCTGATACAAGAACCCGCCGGTCTCCGATGGAAAAAATACGGGGCTGCCAACTGCTGGCTCTGTGCCAGTTTACACCATTACTCGGACTTTTACTTTGCGGGAGAAACAGCTACACAATGAAAAATTGGGTCAGTCAGCCTTTCTGAGCACTTCGGTGCCCATTTGAGTCCCCAAAACACACTTTCACTGCACTGAAGGAGCATTCCAGGCCGAGTGCAGAAAGTGTGGAGAAAAAGCGAGGCAGTGAAATGGGGCCAGTCTGTGCAGCTTGCAAGGCCGAGACTGGCATCCACACTTGAGTTCTTGAATACAGCTGATTTCTAATATCCCCAATAAACCAAAATTATTTGACTTACAGTCTGTTGTCTTCAGCTCTGCCACATGGCAGAGCTCTACTTGCAGAGAACCTGCCAGACTGAAGGCACAAAGTAAACTGAGGGAGACAGGAAGTGGAGGGCTGGATGTCCCCTGCTGCAGAGGTCTGATTCCTGCCTGTCTATTGGTATCAGGAGGTACAGCCCAGGAGTAAGGAAGCCCGGAGACCAGCTTAGGAGAGAGAAACAAAAAGCTGCTTCGACTTTCTGCTTTCCTTAGTCTGGAGCAAATAATACTTCAAGATTCTGTGCACATCTAACGTATGGAGCAGTACTTCCCCTGGATTGGAACACTCAGGAAAATAAACAGGGAGGTTGGTAGATTGGTTGAGGGTAAACTCAGATACCACCTTAGGGAGAAACGTAGGGTCTGTGCACAATGACACCCTGTCTTTGTGAAAAATCAAATTAGGCTCCTCACACCAAAGAGCCTGAAGCTCAGAAATCCTCTGAGCAGAAGTAATAGCAACCAAAAATAACGCTTTCCAGGAAAGAAAGTGGAGCTCCCCAGTCACGGCTGGCTCAGAAGGAGACAGGTTCAATTTCTCCAAAACAAAATTCAAATCCCAAACCAGGACAGGAAAACGGATTGGAAGTTTCAGATGCAAGATGCCCCTCAAGAAGGTACGGGAAACATCCAGCTGAGCTATTGTGCAGTCACCCACTGGCTCACGAAAAGCTGAGATAGCCAAAAGGTGCACCTTGGGGGAGGAGTACTGGAGACCTGAGTCCAACAGTGATAGCAGGTAGTCCAGAATCTGGATCATCGAACAAGTGAAAGGGTCCAGATTATGCTTGCCAGCCCAGATGGCAAACCTCTTCCACTTCATGGCATAGGTGACTTGATGGAGGGTTTCTGAGCAGCCACTAGGACATTCGCTACCCTATTGGAAACCCCAAATCTTGCAATTCTACGTTCTCAGGAGCCAAGCATGCAGATGGAGGGACTTGAGGTTGGGCCGAACCAGGGTCCCCTGAGCCTGGGTCAGCAGGTTCCTGCAGAGAGGGAGAGGGACCGAAAATTCCTCCGCTAGCTGCTGTAGTAATCGAAGCCATATATGACAAGGCCAGAATGGAGATATCAGAATCATGCTGACCCCCTCCATCTGCAGTTTGATTATTACCGTCTGCATTAGAGCAAAGGGAGGAAGGCATAAAGGAACCTCCCCCTCCAGGAGAGGGACAACACGTCTCGACAGAAAACTCCAGGCCCTGGACTGAAAGAGCAAAAACTGGGCAGTTTTACGTTGAGTGGGGATGCAAAAAGGTCCAACTCTGTATGACCTCATCTGTTGAATACATCTTTAACGACAGTTGAGAGGAGTTCCCACCCATGAATGCTGGACTGCGTCCGGCTGAGGCTGTCTGCTAGAGTGTTTAGCACTCCCAGAACATGAACAGCTGAGAGGGAGACTGTGGTCTTACGCCCAGTACCACACTCTCATAGCTTCCCTGCACAGGGAATAAGAATGTGATGTGTCCCCCCCCCGCTTGTTGATGTAATACACGACACTGAGGATGTCAGACTGAATCAACAGCTGATCCGGAAGGAGATGGTTCTGGTAGGCTTGCATGGCATACAGAACCGCCCGCATCTCCAGGACATTGACATGCAGGGAGATTTCAATCTGGGACGAAGAGCCCAAGGTTTGAAAGGGACCTAGATGAGCCCCCCAGCCCAAACCGGAAGCATCCGTGGTGAGAATCTGCTGGTGGGAGAAGATTTGGAATGGTACCCCTTGCAGCAGGTTCAGGGGATCCATCCACCACTGGAGCACTTTGTGGACAGGGGAGGAGACCAGCACTAATATTCGGGTTCATCCGTGCACTGGTCCCACTAAACTCAGAGAGTCCACTGTAGGATGCTCATGTGCAGTCTGGCCAATGGAACAGTGGGGATGGCTGCTGCCATTAGCCCCAACAACCTCAGGTACACCCTGGCAGGGACAGAATGGCTCTGGGCAACGTCATGAACCTGGGCAATAAGGCACTCTGCCCTGGTTTGAGGCAGGAAGGCCTTTCACTGCGCCAAGTCTAGAACCGCCGCTATGTACTGCAGTCTTTGGGACGGGGCTAGAACCGACTTGGGCAAACTGACAGTAATGCCCAGGGAGAGAAATAACTGAAGAGTTATCTCCAGAATCCCTAGAAGCTGTTCCCTGGATGGGGCTTTTAGGATCCAATCATCCAGACACAGGAAAATGTACAGTCCCTCCCTCCCTCCCTTCTGAGAGCCGCACATACTGCTGCTAGGCACTTGGAAAAGACCCACGGAGCAGAGGACATGCCAAAGGGCAGTACTTGGAACTGGCAATGCTCACCCTGGAAAAGAAACCAGAGGAACCTCCTGTGGGGGAGGAAACACTGAGATGTGCATGTACGCATCCTGCATATTCAAAGGGCACAGTCAGTCGCCTTGCTTGAGAAGAGGCATTAGACCTGACAAAGCTACCATCTGGAACTTTTTGTATTGGACATATTGATTGAGGTCCTTTAGGTCTAAGATGGGCCTCAGATCCCAGGTCTTTCTGGGGACCAAGAAGAACCTGGATCAAAACCCGTCTCTTTAGCACCTGGGCACTGGCGTGATGGCCTGTTTCTGCACAAAGGACTGCACCTCCTCCCAGAGAACAGACAGGTGGGCCGGGGGTAATTAGAGGGCAGAGGCAGGGTCTCTGGGGGTTCCTCAGTGAGCTCCAGAGTGTGACCCCTTTCTATGATCTGAAGAATCCAGGCATCTGACATGATGGTTCTCCACTAATTGAGATAGAGAGAGAACTGACCTCTGACCACCACCTCTTGGTCGGGGACCGGAAGGGGGGGGGTCTGGCAAAGAGTCAAGCGGAGGCAGATCCAGCAGCCATGGCTTGTCCATCATGTCTAGGATGCCTGGCCACCACATCATCAGTGGAGGGGGTAGGCAAGGCGGTGGAGGCTCATTTGCCCTGGAGCCAAGAGGCTGCTCCTGGCCTACTGGACACCTTGAGAAAGGGAGGGCGCTGTCTGCTCTTAGGTTGCGTGTGGTAGAGTGAGTGGACAGATTTGATAGCCCTGCCAGATGCCTGCAAGTCATTGATGTCCTGGACATCTGGCCCAAAGAGCTTAGAGCCACTGAAGGGGGATTTAAGCACCTTCTGCTGGACATCTGCAGCAAAGCCAGAGACCCTCAGCCAAGAGTGCCAATGGCGGCAAATACCAGTGGCAACAACCCTGGCAACAGTGTCAGAGATATCACAGAGGGTCAACAGGAGGTGCTTGCAAACACCCTGAGAAGCCTGCAAGAACCTGAGAACCTCCTGCATCTGGGTACCTTCTGGAAGGGCCTGGGCAGCAGCCTTGCCCTTCTTCCAGTTGGTATTCTGGTACTTTACCATATGGGACAGGTAGTTGGCAATCCTCAGCCCAAGGGTGGAGGAGGCATAAACTCTCTTGCCCCAAAGATCAAGTCTGTGTGACTCTTTGTCTGGGGGAGATAGCTAAGGTGATTGGGCACCTAAAACCTGTCATGAGCTGCCTTTATGACCACTGAATCTGTTTCAGGCTGGGCAGTATAATGTGGAAACCCTGAGGGACATGGTAAAGTTTATCTGCCATGCGGGGCATACCTGGCACCATATAAGGTCTATGTAAGGCTACAGTAGTAGCACTCCTCAAAGCAAGAAAACTAGGAGGAATGATCTTGGGAGGAGACTCTTGGATGTCCAGGAAATCCACCAAATCTTGTCTGGTGGCATCCTTCTCCTCAGTATGGAAGCCGATGGCTGAGGACAACTGCTTCATGATACTGAAGAAGGTAGGGTCCTCTGGAGAAGACCTATGGGTATGCTTGACAGAAGCCTCGCTGACTGAGGAATCTGTGGATCTGTCTGAGGAGAGGGGTTCTTCCTCCTCCTCTTTCTCATCAGGAAGAATAAGGTCAGGATGGTACTCCTCCTCCTCAATATCAACCTCTTCCAAATCAAGGTCTGATATTTGAGGCACTGACGATGGCCCATGGGGGGAAGCCCGTGACCACCGAGGTGGGGTTGACGATGAGGGTACCATTGATGGCGCAGGTGATGTAGGCCTGTATGCGCCTAACTGGTGGACTATCACTAAAGTGAATTTAGTCAAGTTTTCATCAAGATCGACGACAGTCAAAGACTTCGTCGACGGAGGAGGGGTCGACAGCACAGGGAGTGATGACCCGCCAGATGGGCCCTGAGAGCCCTTAGTCCTAGGGCCTGGGGAGACATCAGGCCTTGACAGGAGTGCCCATCGTCAATGAGGAAGGGGCCGACGACCCAGAGGTCAATGACCGCCCACCATGAAAATCGGGCACAGGTGCTGTCAGTGTGGGCCTGGTAGGGACAGAGACCTGGACAGCAGATTTGTGTGTCGGTGCAGTGCAGCCAACAAAGAAACCCCGGACAAGGAAGGAGAGGCCGTCGGGAGGCAGAACCACTGCTGGGGGAACAGTCCCATTCTCTATCTTTTTTATGACTTTTCCCCGAGGACCTGTCTTGTGTCTTAGCGACCTGGGAGCTCAACGACCCTGTCAGCGACTGGGAAGCAGGGACCCCCAGAGGACCCCTGCCCGAACTGGCTACCTTTTCCTCCATGAGGAAATTTTTAAATGCCTTTTTGCTTCACCTGAGGGTTGTTTGATTAAACTTCTGGCAGATTTCACAGTCGGAGACTTCGTGGTCAGGCCCAAGACAGCAGACACAGAGAGCAGCGGCTGCGACAGAAGAGAGAAGTTGAAGGATTAACTCTCAACAGAAACAAAATAAAGGAATCTCTTTATTAAAAGAGATTCTAAAATAATAGGGATGAAAAAGCCATAGGCGAAAACTGGCACAAAACTGCGTCGGAGCTTCCGTGGAGACCCTTATGAACAAGTCAACAGCGGAAAAGAACTGAGGAGGGAGCGGCCCTAGCTGTACTGCTGAAACTCTTCTGTGTGGATCCTGCTTCACTGACAGGGAAGTTCCTACAGTGTGACCTGATGACTGAGATACCCCCGAAGAACATACACATTTTCACCACAAGAGTAGCAGGGTTGTAATGCCGATTATCACAGGAGGAGATAAGTGCAGACTGTTCAGTCTCAACAGACTCAACAAATACCAGAAGACAAAAGGCATTTCAGGTTGTTGCTATTAGGGGAATAATGAGGTGAAATGATAGATTGCAGTTTTACTTTGACTTACACCCACGTATTGGTGTTTTCTAGAGAATTCATTGCTAATTCTGTGTATCCTTATCGTAAATTATTAAACTTTCATTCAGGAGGCATACAAAAACTAGTAAGGAACTCTTTATTAAACTGAACAGGGTAGGCATGAAGAAGCGAATGTAGGGATATGGATTTTGTGGTAGCTCGTCACTCTTCTTATGGGGCCCCCAATAAGAATGGTTTGCACATGGACCCTGAATCACTACAGCAGACACTGTACTGCCCCCTCAGTTGCACACGATGCATGAACTCTGCACAGTAGTGGCAAAGGGTAGGGGACTACCCCTACAGACTTCAGCAGTTAGCAGCAAGGGTGGTTGCTTTATTTGCAGTGCTGCCAGTATGTATTGTACATGCTGCAATGCAAACTGTGATAAATCAATATATCTTTAAAAACTCATTGGATCCAGAAGACACCATATGGCATCAGAATCATCCATTGCTGAACTTGACCCAAAATGGCCACGGACTCAGTGAGTTAAAGCTTGCTGTATCTCGGAGGTGAACTCTGCCTAATCTTCAAATTTCCTTTCTGCACTCGTAAGTGTAAGTCTAAAACCCTGTAATAGTTTAGTTAATTGTAAACTAAACCTTTTAGCCACATGAGAAAACTCAAAGCCAAACCCTAAAACATAACACTGATAATGTAAAGGCCTGTTTAGTGTTTTAGTATTTGTTTTGTTACCAGGTAGGACCGCTGGTACCGTAGTACCTTTTTGTCAATCCAGAGGTCAGACTCAGAATCCATTCAAAATACACACAATGACCTAGTATTACATTACATCAAAAGAACCATTTACAATTACATGTTATAAAAAACATTTAGATACAAATCGTTTCAAAAAATACCTTTTCTAGCTGCAATAAAAAGTACTCGGGTTTAGTAATTGCTCTCAGCACATCTGGTAGGCGATTCAAATTTTTTATAGCACTAAATAAGAAGGACCTTTGTCCCACCCTGGTATGTATCAAAAGGAACTAGCATCTTAGTAGCAAAGAACTGCAAACATAAAACTATGATGTGACATAATTTGTTCACTAGCAAACAGAAACAGGTTGTCCAGTTAGAAATACCTTGCCATAAAAATTCAATGGAGTGAGTTTTGCATTCATGCCATAAGGCAACCAATCAGTTGCCTGTGGTTCGGGTGCAGCAGCCATGAGGCTCCTTCCACCGAGACCACTACTTAAACTGGCTTCGCCAGCCCTCGAGGCCTCTTGTGGTGTCATTTCATCACTTGTGTGTGCCTGGCTGCTTTCTGTCTGTGTTCCTTGGTGTGTGGGAGGGGGTCCTCGCTGATTGCTTCACTTGCAGCTCCTTCTTGGCTGCTCTACCCACATGCTGTTTCTTGCCATTTCTGCTTCACTTTGGTTGTCTTCACATTGGCTTAACACTATTTCTGTCTTTGTCTTTTTCTATTACACTATACTCATTTGGGTGGCTCAGGTCTACATGTGAGGCAGCAGAGTACTCTTCAACATCTTATTTTTACTTACTTTCCAAAACCTTTAGCGTTAATCAATCCCGCAGTTTCACAAAGCCGATTTCACATTTGGTGTAACATTAAAGCACTAGAAAAGTCTTCGTTCTCATGTGCAGGTGCATGTCCTCTCATCTGCTACATAAACTTTCACTTACAAACTTTCATTTTTGCACTGCAGATTCCAGATCCCCACATGGATGAAACAGTATCTAGTCTGGAGGTGGTGTGGCACAGAAAGAGAACAGCTAGCCGACTTCAAACATACAAGTGAATTACTAGTCCACTGTTCTTACATCTCAGGTTTGGATTGCTTTGTCTTTTTGTTTACTAACTCGCTTTATTGCAGCTAAACCTCAGCTTTTCAGTGCAGAGTAAGGCTAACAAGAAATCCTGGCTTCATTCCAATAAAACATAGGTTGGTCTTATGCTCACCAATTTCATTACATTGTAGAGAAAGCACAAACTGAACTCCAACCCATTCACCCATCCATTTAGTCAAGGCAATGATCCGATCATCCGTTTATGCAATGAAGCCTAAAGATACAGCATTCCTCACTTTGGCCTTTAGGCTCACAGTTCCATCAACCCCTTCGTTTAGCTATCCATGCTGCAGCTATCGGCCACGGATCTCCTGTCCCACAGCAAGCTGACTGCCTTGTCCTGTGAATGACATCTGACTAACCTACTACAATCTGCAGTCCTACCCAAACAGCATTAGGCTATGCTTCTGTACTGAAGCCATCTGTCACAATTCTCCTGCCAGTTGCAAGCTGACTACTCCTCATCCCATGGCTGGTGACTGAATAATCATACGCATCCCATCATTCATTCATCGTTATGCCTCTATTCATCCTTACCTACTAGATCAGTTTCTGACTCAAACACAGGACCATTCCATATCTGTCCATCGTGTCATGGTCAAGCAAATGACTTTTTTTTCTTTTTAATTCTTTCAGTATCTGGGTAAGGCCCACTAGGCACAAGTGCCTGTTTTCAGGAGCAAACCGGGAGCACTGGGGAGATTAAGTAACTTGCTCAGAGTCATACATTATGCAAATGGGGTTTGTGGGACTCAAATCCAGATCTACTGGATGTACCACGCACATTCACAGCTCATTACTGTAAGCTCTAGGCTATAATGCCAGCCCCTGAACATGAATTACTTTCACCCGTTCATGCTCTACGGAGGGCTCCGCTTGTGTGAGCAATGGCTAAAGCACACAGGATTAAGTGCAACGTACAATTTCCTTGCAACTGGCCCTACAGCTCACTATCCCTGCTGCAGCCGTCAGACGCAATTCTCCACCATTAAGCAAGTAGACAGCTTCGCATCCCACAAATACCACCTGAACAAACCACATCAATCTCTCCGGTCTGTGCAGCAACCACACCAACACAGTTCTCCTGCCTGCTGGCTAGTTCAGTGCACTATCGCTCCCTGCTCCTAGCTGGCACCTCAGTCAGCTGCTTCCATCCAAAGTATGTCCAACAGCATGCCCTAGCGGTACCACCTCCTCTCCTTAAGGCTCACCATATTTGGCCTTCACTACAGAACCACATTCTGTTCATCACTCATGTTCATGTTTACAAATCTATACAATCTATGTCCTATCAATAGAGAGCCATACCCTGTTCCTAAATCAGTATTGTTCATGTTTGCAAACCTCAGTAAAGGGCCATGCCCTTGTCTTTCATCATTTATGTTCATGTTTACAAACTCATACACTTTATGTCCTATCAACACAGGGCAACACCCTGTTCCTTTATCATTCATGTTCATGTTAACAAATCTATACAAATACATGATTTCTTTCATGCCATCACGTAGGTTTCTATTATATATATATAACACCACTCAAGGGCTACAGTCCTGCCTCTCAAGGGCTAAAGTTCTTCTATATCAAGTGCTCCAGACTCTTCTGGAGTGGAAGCCACTTCCTGGCTTTCCAAGCTGTGCTCCACAAAGACTCGGCAAGTAGGAGGTAATCAGTAAGCCCTGTGCCAGAGGAGACAATCACGCAACTAAGCTTGAAGCAGCTGTCTAATCGGCTTCTTCTTCTTTTTACCCTTGGGGTCTTCATACTCCCAACATACCTCCAGCACTCCAGCCCATCTGGGTTTTTTGGGAGTTCCTCATAAGTGTGGACTCACTTGTCATCAGGCTATGTCTCACAGCTCCTCTGAAGTCTTCCCCGGTTAGTGCTTGTGCACCGAAAAAGGGGAAGTCCTTAAGAAGCGGGAATTCCTCATCACCAGGTGGCTTCTTTTGAAACTGGAAGTCACCAACATGAGATGGAAGAAAAGCACACCTCCACTCTGCTTTCATCCAATGTAGCTGGTACATGGTGCTATCTAGAGCACTCCATCTTTAAAAAAAAAAAAATTCCCAATTATTTTTCCCTCCAGTCGCTGCTTCGTCGAGACTCTCTCAGGCATCCTGGCATGTTCCTGTCCACCTGAGACCTCCTCAGCCAGAGTCTCCCCCGTGGTACTTCAACCCTTGCACCTACCTTGCAGCTGGAAACCCTTGGCTTGTCCCCCCCAAGGTGGGGCCACCGCTCCTTTTTTGGTGCTCTTTTGAAGTCTAGATTCTGCTGAAGGCAAGGCTTGGGAGGAGGGGAGTTAGGAGACCAGGTGGGCGGGATCCAGCGGTGGGCATGGGGGCCTGGTGCCATCACCTACCTGATGGTGCAGGGTTTTTCCTTGTACATGCTCGTTGCTCCCCCCCGAGGCACTGACGTGCAATGACGTCCAGCACAGGCAGCCATGCCCCCGCATCTGCATGCAGGATGTCCGACGACGCTTCACCCCATCTTGAAAGTGATCCCAGGCTGCAGTACACCCAGCGTACTAGCGCCGGGAAACACACCCACCCACCCCGGAGAGCAGCGCTGTCATCAGATGCTCAATGGTTCTATGTGATGTGAGTGACCGTGGAATGGCGACCCACAGAAGAGCGACATCAGGGCGGCAATGCAATTCGCCACCCTCACAACCTCGGCGCACGGAAATACGTGTGCTGGGGACTAAAATACTTGCTTTCTGTGGGGCTGTTCCCCCCAACCAATACTTAAGGATTCTCAACTCCGGTGTATGTCGGGTGCGAAGGAAAAAAGATTCTGGAGTCGGATGCAAGAAAAGCACAGTAGCACCAAGACCTAACCTCAGCACCGCAAGCGGAGGCTAACCCCTGACGCCAGCGGGCGCAGCTCGGCCGCCCGACAGCGCCACCCCTACATCCCCTCTGCCCCCTCCCAGGCCCGCTCACCGTGCTCACTCCCCAGCGTGGGTAATGGCCTTTTATGGCACATCCTGTCGCTAGGTGCATACCCCATCACATCCAGTCGCCCTCCTGCCCCCTCGCCTTTCGGGCTTTCACCCATATCGCGTTGCCATTTCGGATGGCGCCGTGATTCAGGCACCCACCTCACGTGCTACCCGCTTGATCCTCTCTTCCCCAGCCAACCCCCTGTGACCCGAGCTCGCTCCTGAAACCGGGTCGCCGGTGTGGCGTTCAGCGCCTCAACCCTCAGCACCACTGGGCCGGCAGCTGAAAGCTTCTTTACTGGTGCGACCTGGGAGCACAGAGAAGTTAAGTGACTTGCTCAGGGTCACACAGTATGCAAGTACTGGCTATGGGATTAAAACCCAGGTCTCCAGATTTGCAGTTCAGAGCCTTAAACCAATGCGCTATACTGCCGCCCTGTGCGATACAGCACAATATGATCCTACTGTTTGTTGATCTAATAAGATTTACCTAAACCTGAAGGAATCGCAGCCTAGGATTTGGTCCCTTAGAGGTTTCATCCACTGAGAGGTTTCCCCTCTTCTTAGTGCCGATGGCCAAAAAAGATAGGTTTGTTTCCATTGCTCAATGTGCAAATGCAGTTCTACATTTTGACACCACGGTTCAAATGCCCTTGATTCCGCAGTTCTAACTTCTGCTTCACTACGCTCAGCTCAGCTGTTCTAATGTCAGTTACATATTCTGATAATGTGGTTCCAATGCCCATGGATCAGCAAATCTAATGCTCACTTCACTATTCCAAACAGTCTGAATGTCAGTTACGGATTCCAACATCGTGGTTCTATGATCATGGCTTCAGTGGTTCCAATGCCCCACTTCAGCAGTCTAAACAACGATCTAGTCCAGCCAGTGCTCCAGTGATCCATCTCCCTAAGTTTATCACTTACCTTAAAGTTTACATATCCAGGAGGCAGGCTGTATTTTTCAATGTGGCTGTTTGGAGCAGTCTTGTTTCCATTGACCCAGGTTCACATAACTGGGCACCTTGTACAGGATGAAAACATGTACGCAAACAACCAAACAGCTCATTTTGCAAAGCACTCTGCACAAAATCCATATACTCTTGGGCTGCCCCAGTGAATGTAAAGGATATGGCCTCTGGTTTTGTGGTTCAGCCCATGAGGCTCCTCCCACCAAGATCACTACTTAAACATGACACACCAGCCCTCTGGGCTGGTCAAATCATTTCACCCCTCCACCGTTCCAGTCTTCACCTCTGTCTTCCCGATGGTGGGGGTGGGGCAGTCTTGGTTTTTTTTTTAAGCTCACGTTCGCATAACTGGACACCTTCTACAGGGTGGAAACATTCAAGAAAAAAACGCCAAACAGCACATTATGTACAAGCGTCCTTACATCCTCCATATCCTCATGGACTGCCACAGTGAGCTATTGCTATGCAACCCTGTGGAACTACACTAGAAATTTGGCTTCATGAACAATGTTACTTGTAGTGAAATACAGAAATGCTTGGCAAAAGTTATTCAGTTAAGAGGTAGCATATATAACATCACCTGTAGCATGCCCAGACTGGCCAGCCAATTTTCCAGTATACTTCCCTCGCCCTTCCCACTGTGATAAGCACGCTTGCACTGGCATGGGGGGGGGGTGCCTGATGACGCATGGTCACCCATGCTGCCTATGGCACCTCCACCACACCTCCACCAGGAGCCCATAACAGAGTGGCACTTCATCCACCCTCCTGCCCAGGAGGAGAGTGTCTGCGCAGACATTCCAAACCCTCCTTAGCAGCCTCTGCTCCTGATGTCCCAGGCTTAGGGCATGAACCCAGGTTACCAGCATGCCATGGCCGTTCCCCACAGCTCAGCGCCATAGAGCCAGACAGAGAGCTCTTCTTAATGCATCTACTCCTGCATTTTCAAAAATAATCTTAAACACCTTTTCAGTACGTCACACGTCTATAATAAGATGTTTTCAAGTTCCATTTTCTAACTGAAATATTAAGATTAGATTACAGTAAGCTGTAATGCATTTTAGAAAGTATTTTATGTTCCTTCTACTATTTTTAGCCTGTCCCTGATGTTTCTGGACTAGAAAACTACACCTGAAAAGATGTTCTGCCCTTGGCCTGGCTGCTGTACCAGATTCCCTTGGTGTAATTTCAACTACAATTCCCAGAATGCCTAGTACTCATAATATCAATGAACTCCTTGCACCTCTTCACGGTCACATGCCACACTCTGGCTGTTTAACAAAAGTGACTTCACTTGTAGTTCACGTTAACAGTCAACTTCACACATGCAAGTTTTCTTTTGCATCATTGGGCATGTTGTCATTCCATTTAAGCTCAGCTACCTCTTCAGTTTCAGAATAGTTTTCTTCCCTAGTTATGCCTCACAGACTTCCCACATCCTCAAATCCCACCTTAGAACCCAGTTCTATTCCCAGCCCACCATCACAATAGCCTTTTATCGCTGCTTAAAAGGATTCCACTCCCATTTAATGCTTTTAAAGAGCAACTTTCCCAGTGCTGCCCCCAGGAAGCATAAAGAAGCCTTACCTGCCCCCAAATCAAATGCTGCAAGTTTTTCTTTTTGTAAGTGCCCCTATTTAGGAAGGGAAGGGATCCTATTTTGGCTCCATGGAGCCGCACCATGCTGATCCATTCCACTTCCCCCGATGCCTCTGCAGACCATGATCCGCCCCAGATCCGCATCCAGATCCGCCCCAGATCCGCTACCACGTTTTGTGAAGTCACTACATGGAGAGCGCGGGGGCGCACTCCACAGACATGAATGGGGCCGTTTTTTGAAAGTTACATTTTCGTACTTTAGCTAGCCATTCGGAACAAATCACGGCCACCACTTAACTAACAATATCCAGGATTTGTTTTGAATGGCTATCTAAAGTACAAAAATTAACTTTAAAAATCGGCCCCATTCAGCAGTGGCCATGATTTGTTCCAAACGGCCATCTAAACTACAAAAATTTAACTTTGAAAACAGCTTCCATTCATTTCTATGAAAGCACGCCCTTGCGCTCCACAAATAATGACTTCACAAAACAAGCGAGCGTGGGGGAGGAACGGGGGGTAGATCACTGACTTAAATGGTATCAGGAAGTGGATAGGATCAGCGTGGCTCGGCTCCATGTAGCCAAAATAGGAACCCTTCCCTTCCAAAAAGGGGGTGAATATAACAAAAAATATGGGCATCATAGGACTTCTGCCCAGGTAAGGCTAGTTATGCTTCTTGGGCTACGGACCTATATAGTTGCTCTTTAACTAACAATATGTCCTATTTTGTGCTGCTACTTCTGATCTAACAGCGCACCTGTGGCTATCTCGTGAGCTCCAGCCAGCTGCACTCTTATTATGCCAAACTGGAGACAGGAAATGGCACCACAATCCACATGGGGGTTGTATACAGACCCCCATCTCAGGGGGAGGGAATGGACAAGGAAATGATAGAAGGCTTCCTTAGAATGGCAGAAAAAGGGGAGATGTTGTTGATGGGGGACCTGAATATGCCAGATGTTAACTGGAGCACCTTTGCTGCAGGCACATCCAAGAGCAGGGTCATTCTTGATGCCCTACAGGGGCATGCCTCAGACAGCTAGTATTGGAACCCACTGGGAGGAGCAATCTTAGACCTGGTACTCTCAAATGGGGACGGAGAAAGAATTTCAGATTTAGAAGTGGGTAGCCATCTGGGAACAAGCGACCACCAAACAGTGTGGTTCACGATAAACACAGCCATACAATCAAGCCATACAAAAGCAAGAGTATTGGACTTTAGGAGGGCTGACTTTGGGAAAATGAGAGAGTGCCTTAAGAAAAGCACTAGCAAACAGGCAAGAAGGAGGGGTGGAGGAACAATGGGGAGTAATCAAAACAGTCTTCACAGAGGCAACAAGCCTTTGTGTAAAGTAAATCAATAAAACACAACGAAAGAAAAAACCACTATGGTTCTCAAAAAAGGTGGCAGGGAAGCTTAAGGAGAAAAGGATAACATTCAGGAAATATAAGGAAACACAGAAGGAGCAGGACAGAGAACTTTATCAGTTAAAGCAGAAAGAGGCTGGGAAGGCAGTCAGAATAGCAAAGGCCCAAACCGAGGAAAGGATAGCCAATTCTGTTAAGAAGGGGGATAAGACCTTTTATAGGTACATTAGGGAGCGAAGAAAGACCAAAGGAGGGATACTGAGGCTTAATAAAGGGGAGGGAATGTGGGTAGAGGGTGACAGTGAAAAAGCAGGGATACTGAACGAATATTTCTGCTCAGTATTCACAAAGGAAGAGGAGGAGGAGGAGGTACCTAAACCAAACAAGAGAAACACTCTGAAGATGGGGGTCGATACCAGTCCATTTACAGAAGAAATGGTTCTGAAAGAACTAATAAAATTGAAGGTGGACAAAGCAATGGGGCCTGATGGGATTCGCCCAAGAATTCTAAAAGAACTAAGGGTAGAACTAGTGACACCGCTGACTACTCTCTTTAACAAATCATGGGAGGATGGGGTGGTACTCGAGGACTGGAGGAGGGCAGATGTGATTCCTCTTCACAAACATGGGAGCAGGACAGAGGCAGGAAACTACAGACCAGTTAGTTTGACCTCAGTGGTAGGGAAAATGATGGAATCACTTCTGAAGGAAAGAATTGTTGAGTACCTAGAGGCCAGTGGGGCACAGGACCCAAGGCAGCATGGATTCACGATGGGAAGGTCGTGTCAGACGAATCTAGTAGATTTCTTTGACTGGGTGACCAAAGTAGTAGACCAAGGAGGGCTGTGGACATGGCCTACCTAGATTTTAGCAAGGCATTTGATACAGTCCCGCAAAAGATTAATAACAAGTTAGCCAGCCTTGGAGTGGGTCCCAAGGTGGTAGCCTGGATAAAAATTGGCTAGACAACAGGATGCAAAGGGTAGTAGTAAATGGAGTACACAGTGAAGAAAGTAGGGTTACTAGCGGGGTACCGCAGGGTTCAGTACTGGGACCGGTCCTTTTTAATGTCTTTATAAGTGACATTGCAGAGGAACTGGAAGGAAAAGTATGTCTCTTTGCAGATGACACAAAGATCTGCAACAGGGTTGATACACAAGATGGAGTGGAAAGGATGAGAAGGGACTTGGCAAGGTTGGAGGAATGGTCAATGTATGGCAGCTCAGATTCAATGCAAAGAAGTGCAAGGTAATGCATATGGGAAACAAAACCCAGGGGAAGCGTACACAATGGGGGTGAGATACTGACAACAGTAAAATGGAAAGGACCTGGGGGTAATTATATCAGATGACCTAAAGGTGGGCAAGCAATGTGAGAAGGCAGTAAGGAAGGTTGGGGGGATACTGGGATGCATAGGAAGAGGTATCAATAGTAGAAAACAGGATGTTGTTATCCCTCTGTACAGACAGTTGGTGAAACCCCATCTGGAGTACTGTGTGCAGTTCTGGAGACCCCATGTCCGCAAAGACACAGACAGAATGGAGGCTGTTCAGAGGAGGGCAACCAAAATGGTGCAGGGTCTGCACCAGAAGACATATGAAGAAAGACTAAAGGAACTTAATATGTATACCCTTGAGGAAAGAAGGGAGAGAGGGGATGTGATACAAACTTTCAAGTACCTCAAGGGAATCAACAAAGTCCAAGAGGGTAGCATCTTTCAGAAAAAGAGATGTGCAAGAACAAGGGGGCACAATTTGAAGATAGAAGGGGGACAGCTCAGAGGTAATGTGAGGAAGTATTTTTTCACAGAGAGGGTTGTGGATGCATGGAACAGCCTCCCTGAGGAGGTCATGGAGTCAAGAACAGTGGGGGAATTCAAGAATGCATGGGACAGACATAAGGCAGTCCTAGTGGGGGGGTAGGAGGAAGTAAGCTGTTGGTTAACTAGGATCTGCAGCTTATCTGTAAGGTAGGAAAATGGGCAGACTAGGTGGGCCAAGTGGTCCTTATCTGCCATCAAATTCTATGTTTCTATGAACAGTGCCTGGCAAAAGATTGGCACAGTGAGAGCACAGGAAGCTGGCTGGTGCAAATAAGACGACCACTGTGTTAGTTAATAGAGCAGACTTCTGCTTTTAGCCTTTAGGTTTTGCTTCATGCACTGTGCTCTGTTAACCAGAAAAGACCTCTGATGTAACACCATGATGTGATTCACTTAAAGAGTGCCTTTTCTGGTGTTTCCCCCCCAAAATACATAAGTACCCTTACCTGGCCCCAAGTCTAATGCTGCATAATTTTTAATGTATTGCTGCCGGTATTTAGGGAGGGAAGGGATCATATTTTGGTTCCGTGGAGCCGAGAGCCCAATCCCTTCCACTTCCTTATTTAGAGACACATCCCAGCACCATACACTTTATAATGTAAGTATAAGGATAGTGCGTGGGCACACTCCATTTGGTACAATAAGGACTTTTTTAAAGTGCTATTTAGTATACTGACAAGTCAAGGCCAATGCTCAACTAACAAGGAGCTTTTTAGTTGAGCGGTGGCCTTGATTTGTCAGAAGCTGAACTCTAAAGTATACTAAACAGCATTTAAAAAAAAATCCCAATTGTACTCTATAGAGTGTAGCCCCACCCCGCCTCCCTATACTTACATCATAAAACGTGCCAGCGGGGAGAGGCGGCTCTGAATAAGGAAATGGAAAGGGATTGGATTCTTGGCTCTACAGAACTGTAACATGAGATCTCTTCCCTCCCAAAATACCAGCTGCAATAAATTAAAAATCATACAGCATTCGACTAGGAGCCAGGTAAGTGTACGTATGTATTTTGGGGAGGGAAGATTTTTAAAAGAGCAGGAAAGATGCTCTTTAAGGTAGAACCAAACCATTAGAAGCAAAACAGAGTTAAGGGGGCCCTCAAGGGCTACACTTACTGGGTCCCTCAAAAACATGACTCGGCTAGCAATGGGAGGGCTTTAAGCCCGAGGTTCAATGGGCAGAACAACAATGTCACTCCCTCATCGAGCTTCAAAGGTCACAACATCCTGGGCTTTGCCAGGATTCTTTTTCGTTGCCCACCATCCACCTCTCCTCCTCCAGCGGCTCGTCCCTCTTCCCCGTGGGCTTCTTCCTAACCTACCTATAGCCAATGCATTTATTCCTGGCACCTGTGGGGGGGGGGACCCTCCTCTAGGGTTCCTTGCATCGTACCACTACAGGATGGTATATCCCACAGACAGAGAAGCGGAAAGCCACAAAGCGAATCAAGTTACACAAGCATCATCTCATATTATCTCATTCAGCTGCATAAGCACATCGAACTAGTGATCACTTTTTTATGCCCCAACAGATTTTTTTAAGATGGGCAGCTACTTTAAAAGAATACACACAAACACACACCCTATGGACATCCTGGAAAGCTACACTGCACTGCTCTTTAGAACAATATGTGCTAAAATATTTTATAACGAGGGGTTGCTTCCACAGAGGAGCCCTCCTGGCCCCTGTACCTACCGAAATAAAAATGAACAGCAAGGAGTCCAACCCAACAAAAGTTCTGAATTCAAAACCACAATGGTGCTAGATATGAGGACCCACTCAGACGAATGATTTTTGAAAGATCTGTGTGTGTTCTAAAGATCGCACCATTGCCAATGGCTACAGTAAATTGACTTTAGATGCCTTTTTTATGTTCCCAGTTGCCACTCTGGCTAAGGCATTTAGGCATTATGAATTTTTACTGTTCAGTTAACCTGATATAGCGGCTAAAAAAATGTAGGGCAGACACAATGGCAAAAAATGTTCAGACCTTAGCACTTGCCCAGAAGATATCCAAAATGTATTTATAGCACACAATTTGACCAACATGTATGCCACCAACGTTTTGCAATGCACACTGCTTAATCGGGGTGGCAGCTGCTGAAATTGTCTGTGAAGGGACAAGTATAGTAGTAATGTATTCAGAGCATTTAACTTTTCAAAATAGCTCTTCTATCTACTGCATCCCAGAAAGACATTGCTTTCTTTTCTGGGACCTTTTTTTGCATTTTTATAATATGGGGCTATCGCTCCATTTTCTGTTTATTCTCTACTGTTTAGCATAGCTCTCATTCTTCTCAATGAGCAAGTGGCTTACCATGTGGACTCAGGTTAGGGTCCTGAGTCCAGGCCATCACACACTGGATAGCAAAGGCAGTGATGAGCATACATCTTGGATGCCTCTTGCCTCGGGCAGATTGGGTGGGTCCTGCCATTACATGACTTTCCTCTGTCAGTCCAGAGGCAGGGTGTTATGTGGGCAGGAATATGTGATCTGGGCAGGCTGTGAAATCCTGCTTCTGGCATGGCACAGGATGCTGATCTACGATGCAGTGGCATCAACCAACTAACCCTGTGCCAGCAAATTTCAGCTGGCCATCTGGTGCACAGACCTAGTTCATGTTCACCTCTGACTGGCCAGATAGGTATCCCGTCTTGGTCCTCATCCCAGTGGACTGAGGGTGGGATCCAGGAGGTGATAGAAAACAGATGGGAGGGCCAGCCCGCTGGCGCGAGTGGTTTTTCCGCTTGTGGCGCGGGGCCGGGTTCAGGAACGGGCCCGGGGAGCTGGAGGGCCGGCCGGGGGAGAAGGCTTGAGCATCCTCAGGACAGCTCACCTTCTCCAGGGAGGGAGGGGGGTCAACATCTCGGTGCAAGACTGGCCCCAGGCAGAGGTCTGGGGCACAGCATGCACCAAGATGCAGTAAAGGGAGAACATCGCAGACATCGATGCTATGCACCTTGACGTCAGGGTTCACGCGACACCCACAGAAACACAGGGGAGGAAAACACTCTCCAGGCTCCGGATAGACAGACCCCCGGAGCAGACCCCTCATGGCTCCTGCCTGCCTGGCCACTCCCAGAGCCTGACAAAACAGGTAAAGCTCAGGGTGTAAGGGCCGCACCTCATCCCTGCCCGGGGGGGGTAAACCGAGGCTACATGGGGGTTCACGGATGGCACAGGTAGGTGGCAGACGCGGAGGCAGGACTCCAGCAGGGACTCCCGAAGAAGCGGAGTAATAAAACTGCTCAAGCTAGTTAGACTCCAAGCCCTTCTCCCAAAAATCAGGGACAACAATATTTCCCTCCCTAGATAACATCAACACTGGGGCAAGGATGGGGAGATATTGTCATATGTGTGCAGGGCAACCTCTCATTCGGAGTCCTCCCCTCCTCCTCTTGCTCCAAATCTCAGAAACTGAACTAGCAAAATGTCTTTCCCACCACTACTTCCATATTTAACTCAGCAGTATCTGTCATTGCCCAGGTATTGCCACTGATGTCCCCCTTGAAATTTTCACCCCCTCTGCCTCGCGGCACCTCAAGTGAACTTCTCCTAGAGGATCTGATTACAAACTGGCTGTGTCCCTTGTCCAAAAAACTATATAAAAAAGCCAGGTCTGCTTTCTCACAAATCACATCACTGAGCCTTCCGGCCTTAACATGAGGTGCCCAAATCACTCACTAATAGAATTCCCTTCATCCAAAACCACACAATGGTCATGATGGGTACCCTCACAGATATCTCCACTGACCACTGGTACACCTACTATGTGAGAGAGGTCCACAGACCCAAGGCAGCCCCAAGAATTATTCTCTCCCCCCCTCCTTCTGAAAGCTCAGTCTCCCCTTCCTCTTCTCAAATACTGCCCTCTCCCACTGGTTCCCATCAAACTCTGCCATGATGCTGATGTGAAACTAGACCATTTCCAATTAATTTCTGTAACATCTGGACCACACATCCCCCTCTACAAAACAAGAGTGAAGGGTACACACCTGTCTTCAGTCTCTGTGGAGCTGGTGGTCCATAAGAATGTATGTGATGTATCTAGGTTCATTCACAAAGCTTCATGATCATGGCAACAGGCAACTCTGCCTGTCTCAAAAATTAACTGGGCGCCGGCCCACCGGCACAGCGGTTGGATTTCCGCTTGCGACACCGGCGACCGAGTTCAGGAATGGACTCGGGTCATCGAAAGGGCAGCCAGGGAGAAGGATGGAGCGTGCTATGGACAGCTCTCCTTCTCCAGGGGAGGCGAGACAGTGTCCGTGCAACAAGTACCCTGGCGAGCCGAGTCATCCACTGCCAGCGCCGAGATACAGGGAGGCGGGCGGACGCTGAACCTGCACGCCCCCGCCTCCCGAGACAAGTGGAAAAGAACAGGAGGGTGAGCCCTCTGTCTCAGTGAAGCCCTCTCTGGGGCTTGATTAACCTGCCATCATCGCACTCGACCAGATACAAGCCCACGGCTCGGATGAGGGGCCGATGCCATGGCCCCGCCCTCCGGGGGTAAGCCGGGGGTAACTGGGGAGGAAGCAGCAGTGGATGGCAGGTGGAAGTCCCAGGGGCCGTGACCAGGGCGGATGAACCGACAGAAGGGCTCACCAGGATAAACAGAAAAAAAAAAAAAATTTACTGGGCTACCAAGGCAAACATTTATGAGGTGAATTTCCAAATGAAGAAAGAAAACCCTACCAAGCTGGCCTGGGCCCAGTGGAACCAGCAGATAAAGAAGAGCAGTGCCATGGATGGGGAAGACCCAGGTTTAGTCCCTGATGCCAGCTCCCACACCCCAGGCTAAACGGGCCATGACATGAGACAGAGGTAACACGAATTTGCCCTGGGAGGGATGAGTGTAGGCAGCTCACACTGCTAATTAGCCCTATGGCAGACTAGAATATGGCATCAGTGTTGCTTGACACACACAACATCTGCCTTCAGGCAGCCAACAGGGGCTAGCAGTGGCAACTTCACTTCTGCAGTTGGGTAGTGAGTGGATCCAACAGGCAAGAAAATCCCACCCACACTGTGTGACAATGAACGTTCCTCCTCCCACCTTCAAGCTGCCAACCAACCGAATGTTCCTCCTTGTCTCCCTACTTAGTTAGATGCGACTCCTGGCAGGTGCAGTGGAGCGGGCCTTATTATTCGGGCCCCACCATGGGGGGCAAGCCATAGGGATCCAAGGCAGCTCCAAGGATTATTCTCTCCCCCTCCTTCTGAAAGCTCAGTCTCCCCTTCCTCTTCTCAAATATTGCTCTCTCCCACTGGTCCCCATCAAACTCTGCCATGATGCTGATGTGAAACTAGACCATTTCCAATTAATTTCTGTAACATCTGGACCACACATCCCCCTCTACAAAACAAGAGTGAAGGGTACACACCTGTCTTCAGTCTCTGCGGAGCTGGTAGTCCACGAGAATGTATGTGATGCATCTAGGTTCATTCACAAAGCTTCATGATCATGGCAACAGGCAACTCTGCCTGTCTCAAAAATGAACTGGGCTGCTAAGGCAAACGTTTATGGGGTGAATTTCCAAATGAAGAAAAAAAACCCTACCAAGCTGACCTGGGCCCAGTGGAGCCAGCTGATAAAGAAGAGCAGTGCCATGGATGGGGAAGACCCAGGTTTAGTCCATGATGCCAGCTACCACACCCCAGGCTAAATGGGCCACGACATGAGACAGAGGTAACACGAATCTGCCCTGGGAGGGATGAGTGTAGGCAGCCCACACTGCTAATTAGCCCTATGGCAGACTAGAATATGGCATCAGTGTTGTTTGCTACACACAACATTTGCCTTCAGGAAGCCAACAGGGGCTAGCAGTGGCAATTCCACTTCTGCAGTTGGGTAGTGGATGGATCCAAGGGGCAAGAAAATCCCACCCCTCACTGTGTGACAATGAACGTTCCTCCTCCCACCTCCGAGCTGCCAACCAACTGAATGCTCCTCGTCTCCCCCACTTAGTTAGATGCGACTCCTTACAGGTGCAGTGGAGCGGGCCTTGTTATTTGGGCCCTACCATGGGGGGCCAGCCATAGGGATCAAGAGACAGATGAGGTTCAGACCTGGGGACATCCGAGCTCCAGTACATGTGCCAGAGGAACAAGCAGGAAACTATATCCAACCGAAAGCTAAAGCTATAGGTTGGTGGTGGGGGAATCAAATGATTAGAAAGGAACCCTGACAATTTGGGCTGGCAGTATTGCCTACTGGTTAGAGTAACGAGCTGTGAACAAGCTTGGTACATCCAGCAAATGAGACCTGGGTTTGATTCTCACAACCTCTACTTGCATATTGTGCGACTGAGCAAGTCACTTAATCACCCAGTGCTCCCAGATCACCCCTGAAAACAGGCACTTGTGCCTAATGGGCTTTACCAAAGTCTGAAAAAAAACCAAACATTTCTCTATGGTGGTTATGCGACAAGCGCATCCCACAGCTACCACCAAATGAAACAGACATGTTCCTACTGCTCCAGCCCTATGCCCTTTCCTAGCACACCTGGTATAGCATTTCCTTTCTGACACCTCACATTACTAGCTGGCTGCAGCTACTTTATTTTTACCTTGCTTGAGGGTGTAGAGAAACCTCTGCCCCCATGCTTTTACTTGTTTGCTTCAACTATGTGCCCGATACTCCTCTCTTTTGAGACTCTGGATACAGCTGAACATTCACTTCCAGTACCCTGCCGCAGTAACTGTTCTTTGGATACAGAGATATCGCTTTTCCATGTGCTCTGTAAAAACTAAGGATGGACCACATTAAATTTTTTAAGCTTTCTGTTTATGCCCCATCTCTCTAGCAGCCCTCCTTCCCCACAGGCCCTCCAAGCATCCCCCAATCCCCTTGCCTCCCCTAGCAATGGCCACCTACTGCCATGGAACCTTGGTTGTACCACCAGATGAGGTAGGGGTAGGAGATGTAGCCCCAAACAGCTTGCTGTGCCAGGTGGTGCCGCGCTGGGGAGGAGGCGACCCTGATATATCATGGTCAGTCGTCGCAAAGATGCTAGAGCCATTTTTTCTACTGTTTCCTCTCATCTCCTGGGGATGTTGCATGCTTGGATAGCAGGGCATGCCCACACACGTGATGCGCATGTTCACACACCATCAGCGATGTCTCCACCCTCCCCTGGGTCCTCCAGCCATACTACCACCTGCAGTAACCAGGTGTCAATAACGTGGCAGAGGACAGAACCCTTCCTCTCCAGAGGAGAAGAGTGTCTCTGGGATGCTCGCCCCCCAGCCTGCTCCAACGACCTGAGCTCATTCCCAAACTTAGGTCACCGCATCATGACTGGTAGCACTACCACTGTGCCAACTGGCTGGCCTCATACTGATTTTTTTATATTAAAAATCAGACAATGTGAATTTATTAAATGAAGTGGTACAAGTCACACTTCATATAAGTAGAATATGAAGGCCGCAACTGTTTGCTGCTAACTGTAGTCTGTTCTTTTACAGAGTCTCTTCTGATCTTTCTCAGTTTCTTAGACATCTATCTTCTCCCTCCCTCCTTTTAATAGTATGACAGAGGGTGCTCCTACATTGCGAGGAACCTAAATCTGGGTGACTGCCAAGGATAGCCACAGTAGCCAATGGCCGATGAAAATCAAATACGGATACTAAAATACAATAGGACTAATGTAAAATATTGCAATTTACTGTATTTTTCATCACAAATACTACAATTTACAGTATGTGGCTAAACCTCTTTTCCCACCTACTGCTCACCCAGTAACCTGACATAATGTTTCTACAGATATCAACAAAACATACTGAAACTTCAAGTGATCCCAGTGATCCCAGGCCATATGTCGTATGTCTTTATATCAAGTGTGCCAGCACACTCTTTCAACAGGGAGAGACCCTAACACTCTCTAGCTCATTGCCTTCATCTGTTCACTGCCTACATCGCAATACCATTTTAGAGATACAGATACAAATCTGTGTGTATGTATATATATGTATAAATATATATATACACACGTACACATATATATATATATGTATATACACATATATACGTGTGCGTACATATATAAAATCTGTCTGCACGTTCAGCTGGCCAGCTCTGAAAATGGGGTCTGGGATACATTATCTACAAGCAATTACTGACCCATCTTCATCTCCCTCACATAGGCCTTTGCTAAGTTACAAGAGAATTTCATCCATGCCCAACTCTCTCTTATCTGACTATATCATCCTCAGCCCTTAACAGTATGGCTTCTGACCTAACCACGCCATTGTTATCTCCTAAGGCTCACTGAAGCAATCCTGACTGAGAAGGACCAGGGCCTCCTCGCCCAGCCATTTTTGTCAATTTAGCTAAAGCATTTGACATGGGTCTCTCACGCTCCTTCTGAATAAGCTATCTAGTACATAGTTGTCTGAGTGGGCAACCAACTGGTTCAGTTCCTACCTGGTAATGTGTTCACTCCAGACACAAAGGAGTGCCTATTCTCCCACCACTCTAGACTGAGACAGCAGTACCACGAAGTTTAGACCTTTGCGGCCTACTATTCTCAATTGTCCTAAATGACCTATCCTCAGCTTGTATCTCTTTCTATATCCATATGTACGCAGAAAATATTGTGCTTTTTACCAGTTGTCATGATGTCAAGATGAGTCCCAAATCCCGTACTTTAACCCCCTCCTAAAAAAGGGGAGCTTGCCTTTGACTCGCTCCAGAGCACTGTTGCCACCTTCTCCCTGCACCACTCCTTCACCCTGGCCATAATGGCTTTCAATAATGGGCTGAAAACTGTGATTTAAAATCCCGCTCCATACACTTCAATGGAGCGCGTCCCTGCACTCTCCCTATTGCCAAGTCAGAAAACAGGGCATGGCCAGCAACAGGGAAGTGGAAAGGGATCGCGCTGCTAGTCCTTCAGGGGCAATTTACGATCCCTTCCCTTGGGGGGGGGGGGATTTATAAAGGCTCTTCTTCCTACAAAGAAGCTCCCACGGAGGTAAGCGAGTTTCCTCCAGTTTGCGGGGGAATTTACAAAATTATAAGAATGGTTCTCTTTAAATACCTTGCAGCCTAGCTGGATCAGCATCTTAACTTCTCGCAAAAATTGATTCCATTTCCTCTAAGCTCCTCCTCAAGCTCCATGCCGTCCACCGCAGCAAATCCTGCTTCCCTCCTGCTGCCAGACTGGACATGGTTCATCAGATGAGTCTCCCATTATTAGACTATAGTGATGCTGTGGTGGCAAAGCACTCAAATCCTCCCTGGCCAAGACAGAAGCTCCTATTCAATATCTTCAGTTACTTCACTCTCAGCTGCCCCCTCCCCCCCCATGCAGTACTCCATTCAGGCTGGCCACTCCTAGATGGGCTGAGGCTCCTGCATACTATCCTCCTCACTTCCAAATATTAGTCTAACACCCTCCTGGATTATCTGTCTTACTATCTGTCGTTCTCGAGAGAAATGGCCGACAAGGTAAGGGCCAAAAGTGCAGGTTTCAGGAAATATAAGGAGACTCAAAGGGAGGCGGACAGGGAGGTGTACCTAAGGAATCTAAGGGAAGCAGGGAGGGCTGTGAGGAGGGCAAAGGCACAGACTGAAGAAAGAGTAGCGCAGACAGTGAAAAAAGGGGAAAAGGCATTCTACAGGTACATTAGCAAAGAAGGATTGTTAAGGCTCAAAGGGGATACAGGGGAGTGTAAGGAGGGAGACATGGAAAAGGCAGAAATACTGAACAAATACTTTTCAATTATTATGTTATAGTGACAAACAGTTTTAAAAATCATTTAAAAAAAACATTTTGGGGGGGGGGGGGTTCCAATAGTAGGTGGCAAAGTAAGCCCTGCTGTGCATGTGACCTGGGGAACCAAACAAGGGAAGGTGACAACATTTAACTATTGCACAAATTCAGTGCAGAAGTTCAAATAACTCACGTATGAACGCCTTCAGCAAAAGTATTCCTTCTAATCACCACTTTAACTATTTGCAAATTAAGCACTTTTCAGCAGTCCACTTGGGGCCAGGGTGAAGGATGCATGAGCCCTTCAGGGGGAGCCAGAATCCTAGATAATGCAGGAGACTCGAGGGGACTGGTCACCCAGTTATGCGCTAACATAATGAGCTTGGTGCTGGTTAATAATGATCATGTTAAGGTGAAGTGGAAGGAGGACATGGGGGAAGTAATATCACCTGAGGACTGGGAGGAGTTGCAGAAGGAAAACTTAGAAAAAAAACCTATGCAGAGCAACTTGCAGTAAATTCAATATATGACCCTGCAGAGGGCACACTACACTCCTAAAGAAATTCTCTCGACACCTATGATGGCAGGTGTCCTAGTTCCCAGCAAGAGGATGCTCAGTCTATGCATACGATGTACACGTGTCACAAACTGTCTTCATGCTGGAAAGCAATACAAGATAAACTCGGGCAATTACCGATAGCCAGATTACGCTCTCTGGTAAACACATACAACTGGGAAATTGGTCTGATGAGGAAGATGAGGCATAGCACAAAGTAAAATTCTGCTTCTTAGCCATCACAGAAGCCAAATTGGGTATCCTCAAAAACTGAAAGAACTCTTACCCCCCCAACCCCACCCCAGGAAGTATTATTGAGGGTTCTTGTCGAGTGTAAAGGACATGGAAATAATTACATACAGAAATGGGCAAAACAAACTTCTGTAACACGATAGAAAGGTGACTGGACAAAATCTCTACTATATAGAGACACCTTTTTTTTTAATTCCCTTCCAACTGAAATCTTTAATTATTGTTCCACGGTTCAGACTTTTTTTTTTTTTTTGGTAGGACCTCCTGTCACTATGTCGGCCCTGGTCACGGCCCCTGGAAGCCTCAGCCACCATCTATGGCTGCCGGGGTCCCCCAGTCACCCCCGGCTTACCCCCCAGAGGGCCGGGCCATAGCCACGTTCTTTCGTGGCCATGGAACCAGTATCTAGTCGGGGGACCCGCAGCGATGGTGGCCACTCAAGGTCTTCCGGGAGGGCTTCATTGAGACGGTGGCCCTCGCCTGCCTATTTTTCCCCTTTTTCCCACGGAGGCGGGGACGTGCAATGACGCCAGCGTCCGCCCCGCCTCCCAGAGATTGAGTGTCGGCAGCATGAGATCTCCCGGCCTCCACCAGGAGTCCTCAGCACTCCGAGTGCTTCCCTCACCCTCCCCTGGAGAAGGAGAGCAGTCCAGGACGCCTCCATCCTTCCTCCCCCCCGTCGTCTCTTCTGATCTAACCGGGTCCGCTCCTCAACCCGGTCGCTGCACCGCAAGCGAAAACCCACCACTGTGCTTAATGGGCCGCTTCACGGTTCAGACTTTTAAAACACAGCTTAGAACATGGTTTGATACTAATAATGAATGTAGTCGTCTAACTACTTAGAAATACATTACCTTCAAAAAGTATTCACCCCCTCCTTGGATTTTGTCACATTTTGTTGTGTTACTACCAGAATTTTTAATGCATTGAAATGATTTTTTCCCCCTTGATTCACACAGCATACTCAACAATTTAAAGGGGCAAAAATATTTGTATTGTGTAACACAAATTTATGAAACACTAAAAACTGAAATATCTTGTTTACTTAAGTATTCACCCCCTGAGTCAATACTTTGTAGAAGCGCCTTTGGCAGCAATTACAGCTTTGAGTCTTCTTGGGTATGTCTGTATCAGCTTTGCACATCTGGATTTGGGGATTTTCCCCCATTCTTCCTTGCAGATTTACTCACGCTCTGTCAAGTTGGATGGGGAGCGTCGGTGGACCGCAATCTTTAAGTCTTTCCACAGATTCTCAATGGGATTCAAGTCTGGGCTTTGGCTGGGCCACTCAAGGACATTCACCTTCTTGTTCTGAAGCCACTCCAGTGTTGCTTTGGTTGTATGCTTGGGGTTGTTGTCCTGTTGGAACGTAAATCTTCACCCCAGTCCAAGGTCTATTGCAGACTGATGCAGGTTCTCCTCAAGGATGTGCCTGTATTTGGCTCCATTCATTGTTCCATCTATCCTGACAAATGCCCCAGTCCCTGCTGCTGAAAAGCATCCCCATAACATGATGCTGCCACCACCATGCTTCATGGTAGGGATGGTGTTACACGAGTGATGAGCTGTGTTCGGTTTGCGCCAGGCATAGCGCTTTGCCTTCAGGCCAAAGAGTTCAATTTTTGTTTCATCAAACCAGAGAATCTTTTGCCACATGGTCTCAGAGTCTGCCATGTGCCTTCTTGCAAACTCCAGGCGTGCTATTATGTGGCCTTTTCTCAGGAGTGGCTTCCATCTAGCCACTCTTCCATAGAGGCTACATCTGTGAAGTGCTGCAGAGACCGTTGTCCTCTGGACAGGTTCTCCCATCTCAGCCATGGAACTCTGTAGTTCTGTCAATGTGGTCACTGGGTTCTTGGTCACTTCCCAGACCAAGGTTCTTCTTGCCCGGTTGCTCAGTTTGGGAGGATGGCCTACTCTAGGAAGAGTCTGGGTGGTTCCGTAATCTTTCCATTTCCTAATGATGGACTTGACTGTGCTCCTGGGAACTTTCAACACCCTAGAAATGTTTTTATACCCCTCCCCAGATCTATGCCTCCTCACAAATCTATCACGGAGTTCTACGGACAGCTCCTTGGTCTTCATGGTAGAGTTTCTGCTCTGACATGCACTGTCAACAGTGGGACCTTATATAGACAGGTGTATTTCCTCTGAAATCATGTCAACCATTTGAACTGACCACAGGCGGACTACATTCAAGTTTTAGAGTGATCTCACAAGGAAATTGGATGCACCTGAGCTCAATTTGGAGTGTCACAGCAAAGGGGGGTGAATACTTATCAACTTAAGACATTTCAGGTTTTTATTTTAAATTACATGTACAAAAAATTCCAGAAGTTTCATTCCACTTTGACATTATCAAGTAATCTGTGTAGATACATGACAAAAAATCCCATATAAATGTATTTTAATTTGAGTTTGCAACATCACAAAATGAGACAAAATCCAAGGGGGGTGAATACTTTCTGAAGGCACTGTGTATCACTGTTTAGCCAGGACATGTATTGTAATATTTTGAGTATGTTTGTTTTAATTGTGTCTGTTTGTACTTATTGTTTATTTTCGTAAGACTTGTCACTTGTGAGAACGGGCAGTATTGCTCATCACGCCTACAAGTATAAAAAATAAAAATGAAATTAAAGATCTGGTCAGAGTTCGAGGAATTTATGAATAGAACCCTCCTTCCCCCAACAGACAGCAACTTTGGGGGGTCTCATGGCATCTTAACAGTATGTACAAGACTGACACAATTCCTGATATGCATACAACCATTACAGTCTTGTTCTACAGACGAATGCATCTAATGTACAACAATGGCCGGCCCAGTGGTGCTGAGGACTGAGGTGCTGGATGCCTTACCTTGCACTACATCGGCGACCCGTGTTCAGGAACGAGCATGGGCCGCCAGGGGTTGGCAGGGCTGGAGAAGGACTGAGCATCTGAGGGACTGCTCTCCTTCTCCGGGGAGGGGGGACGCCAGTGGTCGGTGCTTGACTGGCCCCTAGCAGGGGCTGGGGTGCAGTGAGCCGATGCTGCAGATGAGATGAGGGGCGGAGATGGGACAGACACCTGGAGGAGTGCATGCAGACGCATGCGTTCTCCCTCCAATGGCGTCACTGCACACCCCTCTCCGCAGGGGAGAAAATGGACAAACGGGAGTCCTCACTACGGTTTAAGATTGTCCCCCTTGCAGCGCCGCTGGGAGGGCACCTCCCCAGAACTGGATCCAGTCTGGTGGGTTGAGGGTCTCCCCACCCCCCCGCCACGAGAGGTTACTCATGAGGGCTGAAGGGGAGGGGGTCTCATACTTGGTCGGCGTGGGGGGGCCTCAGATGGCAAATAAATTAAAAAAAATAATGTACAACAATGGAAGTGTTTTAATACTTTGTACTGTTTATGTCTTTGTTGAATGTATCATGTTAAATGTGAACATTTTCTCGATAAAATATCTCTGAAAAAAACAAATGTTCAAATAAAGCAAATACTTAGATATGGCATCCCATACTTTCTTGCTGACTAAACACTCAGTGGTTATTTGACTGTATTTTGCATCACCAGTTCTGTTTAATGGAAGATAACAACCCAGGTGTTTTGTTTTATTCTGTCTGTTTGCTGACACTATTCGTATCCAGCTAATGATGAAATCTGGAATGCCGAAACTGATAAAAATTTGAATACGAGATAACTGTGCTATTTCTCCAGTCCAGCCGGAATGGCCATCATGGATTTTACTGATTTTAATATGTCACTATCCAGAAAACAAAGATTACTGCAGAGGCAACTATGCACAACCAGTGTGTTCTGCCACAGAGGGGTTCTGATTCCCTCTGACCTCGAGAACAAAGCTCGAGCGGTCCATGGGAATCAGAACCCTGAGGTGGCAGAACACTCTGGTTGTGCATAAAAGTTGCTCATTCTGTATTTTTCATAGTGTATACTATTATGTGAAATGTATACATTGTGTTTTTTTTTTCTTTCACAATGAAACTGACTTTGTAGTCTCTAGAGGTTCTAGAATGCTGTTCTGCCACAGAAGGGTACAATCACATTCTATAACCTTTGAACTGTGGTACAGCAGCATTTTGAAAAGGATGACTTTCTATATAGAACAATGCTCTACTATAAAAATAAATCAGAGATATGGCTTAAATAAATATGCTTTGTACCTGATAATCAATTCTTTCCCGAAATACTGCATTTGTTAATGCAATAAATAAAGCAAAGGCAATCCTAAAAACAGGCATATTTCTGGTTCACTTTCTTTTGTTATGTAAATACTGACTTAATACTGAGCAGAACCGTGGACTGGTCTGTGGCATATTAAACTACAATATATGTAATTATTGGCATTTTTCTTTGTATACATGCATTTCCCAATTCCTAGCTTTGTTTCTTTATGGGATCCCCCCTTACCACTACTCTGTGCATGTAGCACTTGTATACTACAACAACAGACACTCAGATGGCATATATCTTTTCTGCAGTAACAGCACACCCTGAAGAGGCTTTACCTCAAAACGTCAGTGGGCCTAGCAGTTCTATAATCCACTCCTGTTGCTAACTGTAATCCCCCTACAAATGGGGGGTTCCTAAAAGCCTCCTAGGAGCTTGCTTAAGTATTCCCCTTGCCTGCTGGCATTCGGCGTTTAAGCCGTTAGAATGGCATTGTGAGTGCTAGTAGAGCCTCCACATACTGTCTCTTTAAGAGCTATCTGCTTGCAGACATAATTAATGCTTTTCCAGGGGGGGCTGGTGTTTCCCTGCTCAAATCCCGCCTGAACTGCAGAGTAATCACTCCAGTTTGCAGTCGCTGAAGGCGCAAAGGGAGCCCATCTGAAAGATATAATTGTTAGCCTGTAATCAGTTAAAGCATTAGTAATATCGTAGTTTGTCTAACCTGCCTTTATTGCAGATGGGACTTTGTGTATGTTGCCCCTCCATTTTGGACCTAATCTGCTGTGCTGGGGCAATGGGATTAGGGGGAGCTATAAAATGGAGATTGTTTGGACCAACTAGAATTTGGACCTCCTGAGAGCCGGTTTACAAGGGGGATGTATAGCTAGTAATTCTGGGAACTGTAGTTTTGGACCTTGGCGCCTTTTTGCACCAACTGAGAGAGCTTTGCAGTGATTGACACCTGAGTCCACCAACTGGACCGGGTGGCGCCAGAAGGGAATGCTCTGCCCTGCGACTGAGAGATCAGATAAGTTGTGACCGTAAGGAGAGAAGGAGCTCTGTGCTTCTGCGGTGTATAGTTTTGCGCGGGAAGCACGTGAGAAGCCTTGAAGTCGGTCTGTTGCTGTCGCAAGCTTAAATCGGACTGAATCCAAGGTGACTGAAAGTAAGGAAGGCTGGCAAGTGGAAACCAGGCTCACCCTGTAGAAGACTGGAGAAATAGCTGAATCACGCTCGGTCTGTCAGGAACTGAAGCTGCTGTGTGAACTCCCGGGTATTTGCAGTAATTGCAATCGAGACCTAGGAGCAGCTGCCTGGTAGAGTAATTTCCTTTACATATAAATGTGTTGAATGCTTGTGAGGGATAGCTATTCCAATTCTCTTTTCACTGTGCGTTGTAAGCCTAAAGCTGAACTAAAACCGTCTGCTAGTCAAAGCAGTTGGCCTGGCCAGTAGAATCTCATCTCCATGCTTTGCTTGTCTGGCAATCCAGAACAACCATCTTCATCAGGTTCTCAGCTTGGGGTAGTGTGAGTACAAATCAGGGCATTTCCCTGCGACCTGTTAACAATCACCAGTGCGTCATCTAATTTTCTGTATTTCATCTCTTCAAGGACTGAGCCATCTGGCTCCGGATTACAATTGGGTGTTGTGCGTATCTTTTTCTACAGGGCCCTATCCATCTACACCTGCCGGGCCAACCCCGGGCAATGGACCTGGCTAGCCCCCAACCTGGGTACCCAGAGTGTGACTTTTAAGACCCTGTATGAGTGCACAGTGCTGTGATTTAATTCTGCCAATCAATTTGATCTCCTCCTGTGTTTCATTCCCTAAATAAGCCAGATTCGATGTTGTTAAACTTTAAACTGTCTGAAGTGTCAGTACCTTCATGTCAAGCACTGTATTGGTTTGTGTATGCTGTTCAACCTTATTTTACAGGGGGTCCTCAGAGACGAACCTCAGAATCAGTCTCGAGGGTAAGTGGTACCTTATGATTGAACCATGTGTACATGTTGGGCATTGGTACTGTAACTCCTGTGCATTGTGTGGGCCATTTGAGGGTTCAGAAGGGGGCCCCAGTTTCCCAGAGGGCTGTGACAAAACTAGACCGACCATTACAAACCCTAACCTCTGGGTGGAGGCACCCGACATAGAACCTAGGCCCCTCAACCTGTTGGTAGTCCAGCAGGCAGGGGTAGTAGCCCTTCGGATAGCGCCACCTGGGGGTTACATAATCATAAAAAAATAAATGTACATTTTGAATATTTGGTGAGTTACTTTTTCCCATATCCCTTTCACGCTTGACAGTGACTGTACTGGAACAGACTGCTACCTGGTAACTTCTATTTCACATCGGGGCATCCTGACCACTCTAGGGGACTTCTGCTTGTACCCATTGTTCTCCCACTCTACCCTGTCCTTCCCATTAGGCACATCACAATGGCCACCCCAATGCATAAACAGAGTACATCCTTGGACAACAACAGGGAAGGGGTTATATAACCTAGATTTAAAAAATACATCAGAACAATGGAACCGGGTATGTCTGTGAGGCACCACAATGCAGGAACTCTGCTGCATCTGCCCTCTTTCTCAGCATACTCAGAATCATCATTGCTCCCTGCATAGAGGGCAGTCCCATACAAGGGCAAGGAAGCCTTTCTACCAGGTGGTGGAGGACAGTCTCATCTCGGAGGTAGGCAGTAATACGTGATAGGTTGGGTGGTACTGGGCTATACCTGACAGCCCAGGGGCATGAAAAGGTTCAATGCCATATGCGGAGGGCCTTCCAGGCCCTGGAAGGGCTGATATTGCCCCTACCACCCACCCTGGTGGGTATAATTGGGTTAAGAAAATGGATATCTGCTTAAATGTTTAATCACTTAAAAATAGTAAAAAATATATATATATACACATACATACCGTAAAGTAGTCCCTGCATTGGTATTACTTGCCAGTACAGGGTGCTGCTATTTTAAAAACATTTATACAGTAGTTTCTGAGCTGTGTTCCTTTGTTGCCAGCTTCCACAACCATGCCCTCCCCCATGGACAACGTTTTTTTTATGTATGTATGTATTTATTTATTTTTAGTAGCAGTGCAAACAAGAAACACGCTCTCTCTCACCGCAGTAGGAAATGAAGGTTCAGCAGCACGGTTCACATGAAAGAAGTGATGGCAGTGGCAGCCTGAAGTGGCGGGACAAATGCTCTTTTTATGTATTTATTTTTTTAGTAGCAGTACACTTGGGAAAGTCTCTGACCAGAGTCGGAAATGAACATTCAGCAATGCTTCAGGAGTGACTGCATGCATGAGATGAGACAGGAGTAATGGAGCGCAGTCAGACCCGATGGCTCAGTGGCTATGGTGAGAGACTGAACAGTCAGCAAGCACTTCAATGGCACTTGCGCTAAATTAATATATATTTTTTTAAATTCCCTTATCGCTGCCCTTAAATTTACACTTATCACTGCCACTCTGTGAGTAGGGAAGCTAAAGCCAAGCACAAGAAAAACAGCCCTCTAAGCGAGAGAAAGAGCAGGAAGACGCTGAAGATTCTAATTTGGGCACAGTGATACAAATTCTGCAGTAAGGTAGGTTGGCATGGATCTCGTTTTTTCATGGTCTAAGTGTGGTGACACATAAATATGCCCCTAGGTAAGCGGCTTAGCCAATCAGAGACCATGATTCTTCAAACACATTTTCTAAGCCATTCCAACCTGCCTGCTGAAGCACACCCCAGGTCCTGTGCATGAACCTGGGGCTCCCACGTAGTGAATAACATCCCCTGACACTGCACTGTTAAGTCAACCTCTCCTAAATTATTTTAGTCTCATGGAAAGAATATAGCTGCTCCCTGCTTGGTTCATCTCTCTCTCTCCCTCCCCCTCTCTCTTTAGTCCTGCTGCCATCTCAGTTGAGTAACATCAGTTTTTCCCATGCACTGCCAGCATCAGAGCAGTGCCATTCAAACGTGCCAGTCACTGACCAAACTGGTTTACAAATGCCAGGGTGGGTGTGGCAAAGAGGCACAGGATTAAGAAAATAATGAAAACTAAAATACCGCACATCAGAAGAAACACTCAAGAGAACCATTTTTTTCAGGTATCCAAATAATTTTAGCTTCACGTTTCAAATTCAATTTTTAAGTTTATTTGGGTTTAGTCATTAAACCAAAGCTCATTTACAATGATGTCCCTACACACATTCACTACAAAGAAAAATAAATACAGTTCAGAGCACATAAAAAGTAGTAACTACCTCAGTATACAATGTACAACATATACATCGCTAAAAAAAAAGAGACATTATCAAATTGCATCATGTTTACAAACGGAGATATTCTTAAAGCAGGTTTTGACAAAAAAAAAAAAGCTGTGGTGCTGCTTCAAGTATCTTGTTGAAACTACACAGAAGATCAGAGAGAAAAGGGGATTGTAAGTGCAGTTTTCGGTTTCCATTGTGATAGAAGATGGATTTTAACATCTTTCCCTGACCATATACAGTATATTTTTATAACATGCCCCCTGCAATCGGTTTCCTTATAATCAGGGGTGTGCAAAGATGCCAGCAGTTTAGCTTTGGAGGTCAGGGGACAAGAGAAAGGATCGGGGCATAGGCCAAGCAGAAGAAACAAAAGCTGTGCCATCCCCCTTGGATGTTCTCGGATTCTTTTCAGTTTCTTTCTCTTAGACTTTTCTTGTTGTCACTCATTAGTTCATTGATTCATTCCTTATGAGTTTATTCAAACCAGGTCAGGAAAACACCACTGTGACTTTCAGTTCTTCATTTTCCTTTTTATTCACCTCTCTATCACCTTTAGTTTCTTCTCACTTAGTGCTGTGTATCCCCCAAACGTTATACATTTAACATTACTAGAGATCAGGATTCAAATTTTAAAATGGGGGCGAAAAGAGGGACTGGAAAAACATGGAGGGGGTCTCAAAAACAAAATCATGGAATACCCCATAAATTAATGCTTTAAAGGCAACACTGCAGAATCTGCAGAGCACAAAATACTAAATCTAAACAATCTAGGCACCCCTATTCCTACGCCAGTACATATGTGGCACACATTTGAAATTTCAGCGTACAGGAGGCAAACTGGGGAACAGAACACGACCGACTACAAATAACCCCAAGTTTGTGAGGCGTTCAGCAGTGGCAATTTAAAACCTTTTTCTTTCCCCATCAGATTTTTCTACTGGTAGCAAATTTAGATGCCAACTCTGTTTAGGGGCTGGGTGAAAACCTGAAATCGATCCGAAACTGGAATATGCCCAGAACTGAAAAAAATCTGGTTTAATCTTTAACAAGACTCTCTACCAGCCAAAATGTGTCCTGCCATGCAGTAATGCCCACTGGAACTGTGGTAATGCCCCCCAACCTGTTGGAATGCCCCACCTCAACCCACCAGAATGGCCTGACCTGCCGAAATGCCTAACCAAACTGCTGGAATGGCAAGACCACTAACCCACAGGAAAGGCACAACCCTCGACCAGCCAGAATGCACACCCAACCAGCATGAATCCTCCCCACAAACAAACCAGTATGTCCCCAACCTATGGAAATGCCTCCAAAGAGGAGGGGGCACTATGGTACGATGAGGACCATTTCTGCATAAAAGGGGGCATTCCATCAGGTCAAGGCAATTCTGGCAGGTGAGTATTCAGGTGGGCAGGGTGGGTATTCTAGCTGATCAGGATTAATCAGATCATGGGGCAAACCAACAGGAAAACTGGACTCATTCCAGTTCCAAGTGCATTCTGATTCTGGACTGATTTCAGTTTTAGCACAACTCCCTCCAGAAGGGCACCAAACAAGGGTCGCTAAGCACTCCAGAAAATGTGAATATTACATTGTTATTACTACTTTGGGGTATCTCACCATTAAAGTGAATTGTACACCTTTACAGGTAAGGCTGTCACTTGGGATGGGTGATTATGTGCTGTACCAGGAGGTACCCATTATGGAGGTGCTGTGCTGTGGGGCACCCATGACATGGTTGTGGTGCTGTAGGGATGTCTTTGCCAGTGGTGCTGGGAGATTCCCATGCCTGTGGTGCTGTGAGCGGAGGTGTCTATGATACTGGGGGAATGCAATTTCACTCACCTGCTGGAATTTCATCCTTCTCTACCTACCAGACTGACCCCTGAACACCTCTCCCTGGGGTCTTGTGCTCCCCCCACCTCACTCTGAAAACACCAACTCCAAATTGCAGCCAGCACAGCCCACTTCCCACTTCCTCAGCCGGCCACTGACTGAACTCAAACAAAATTCGCTAGTTTGAATGCAGCAGTTTGCATGAATTAGTTGAGAAGACTGCTTGCCAAATAGATGAGAGGTGGGCTATGCCAGCTGTCATATAGAAACCAAGAAAAGATGTCCTGGGGACACTCCTTTAGGTTTGAAGGGGGGTATTCTGGCAGGTGGGGTGGCATTCTAGCAGATCGATATGGGGATGGCATTCCAGCAAGTCAGGGGACAAGCATTCCGGCAAGTCGGGTATTCAGGTCATACCTGGAAACGAGCCTCAGTTCAGCGTGCCTTTCCCAGTTACCAATTCTGAAACAAAAAGTGGGTTTTAACATTCTAGCAGGTAAGGAGGTGTGGAGGGTGGCATTCTAGCAGGTCTGGGGCATTCCAGCAGGTTTTCAATGAACTGTGGTAAGTTGGTGCATTCAGGCAGGTTGGGAGGGGATTCAGGGACTTGGAGGGGATAACAATGTCAACCCCTCTACTGTACTAACATGCTAAATGCCAGCAGAGTAGGCCTCATGGTCTATTGAGTCTGCTCGAGGGTCAGTACCCATGACAGGCACCGCCGCCCACCCCCCCACAGATCCCCCACCCCCCACCCCCGTCTGAGTTATACTAACATACTAAAGCCAGCAGAGTAGACCGCATGGTCTATTGAGTCTGCTCGAGGGTCTTTTTCTGTATGGATATATACAGTGGTGCCACCTGGGATGCTATGCAAAACTGCAGCATACTGTTGCAGAGTTACTGCAGTAAACAAGGCAATTTCAATGGCTGTCGATCCCTTTGTCATGCAGTGTCATAACAGGATACTGCACTGCATCCTGGCCAGCTGCTCTTTATATTTTCTTCTGCGTGTCATGCTACCTGGCAAAGATGTAAACTGTAAAACAGATAATGAACTGGGGTAGAGAGCTAGCTTCACCTCATGCTGAATAAGGTTGTTAATGTCTGATGGGTGGATCTTTGAGCTTATCCCAATACAAAAGACTGTGCAAGTGGGTTCATCTCTTATTCGCATATTGAATGGACAGCTTAGCTTGTTTACTTCAAGGAGGAGCAACTTCAAGATTGGCCCAAACTGGCAGCAATTAGCACAAAACTGACTGGCTGTCACCGAAAAAAACAAGCTAGTTACTGATGGTAACACCACAGAAACATAGACAAAGACGGCAGAAAAAGACCAAACAGTCCATCCTGTCTACATGAGTTCCCTATCTAACCCTGGGGCCTACTGTCCATCCAGGGTCCTAGGCCTCCCCCCCCACCTCCATATTCTCCTTTCCAAGTCTGTCGCCCTGAGCGACCATACCTTTCGCTCTGTACCAACTGTACTTGAAACCAGACACTGTATTAGCACCCACCACCTCAACTGGCAGACTGCTCCATGGCTCCACCACCCCTTCTGTAAAATAATACTTCCTCATGTCCCTCTGAACCTCCCTCCTGTCAGTTTCCATTCATGGCCTCGTGGCCTTGAACTAACATTCCAGCGAAATATTTCCTTGCAGTTCACCTCGTTTATTCCTTTTAGGAACTCGAAGGCCTCAATCATATCTCCCCCCTCACAGAAACACAGAACATAGAAACATTGAATTTGAAGGAAGATAAGGACCGCTTGGCCCACCTAATCTGCCCGTTTGTCCCTACCTACTGCATCATCGCAGATCCTACTTGATCTCTGGCTTATGCCCTCTTATCACTAAGGTTCCCTTATGCGTATCCCATGCTTTCTTGAAACCCATTACAGTTTTTCCCCCACCACCTTCGCTGGGAGGCTGTTCCAAGCATCCACTACCCTCTCTGTGAAAAAGTACTTCTTCACATCCCCCGAGATAACCCCTCCAGTTTCACAGCATGACCACTTGTACTTGAGCATCTTTTTCTGAACAATGCTTCCCTGCTGAACTTTATTTATACCTGTGGGGTATTTGAAATTATCTATCACATCCCCCCCTCTCCCTCCCTTCCTTCAGGGTATGCATACTGAAGTCCTTCAAGTCTTTCCTCATGTGGCTTTTGATGTAGACCCTGCACCATTTTGGTTGCCCTCCTCTGGACCACCTCCACTTTTTCTATGTTCTTCTGGAGATGAGGTCTCCAGAACTGAACACAATACTCAAGGTGATGTCTCACCAGTGATCTATACAGGGATAACACCACTTCCCTCCTTCTGCTGGTGATACCCCTTCCTATGCACCCCAGCATTCCATTAGCTCTCCTGAATGCACTGTCCCACTGCCTTGCCACCTTTAGGTCACCAGATATGATAACCCCAAGGTCTCTTTCCTGTTTGGTGATCATCAATGCCTCTCCTCCCAATCTGTACTCCACCCCTGGGTTTCTGTGCTCTAAGTGCATGATTCTGCACTTTTTTGCACTGAAGCCCAGTTGCATACCCTTGACCACTCCTCTAACTTTTTCAGATCCCCTCTCATCCCCCCTCCCCCCAGAGTATCTACCCTGTTGCAGATTTTAGTGTCATCTGTGAACAGGCATACCTTTCCACCCAGCTCTTCTACAATGTCGCTAATAAAGACATTAAAGAGGACTGGTCCCAGTACAGATCCCTGTGGTGCCAAACTGGTTACCCTCCCTTCCTAAAAGTGGACTCCGCTTACCGCCACCCTCTATCTCCTATCTCTTAGCCAATTTCTTACCCAGTTTACCACCTTTGGTCCCACTCCTAGGCTACCCAGCTTACCTACTAATTTTCTATGTGGAATGGTGTCAAAGGTCTTGCTGAAATCTAGGTAGGCCACATCCACGGCTCCTCCCTGACCCAATTCTCCCGACACCAGGTCAAGAAATCTATTACATTTGTTCGACAAGATCTCTCCTCTGTGAATCCATCCTGTCTCAGGTCCTGTAAGCCAGTGGGTTCGAGATATTCTATCCTTTCCTTCAGCACTTATTCCAATAGATTCCCCACTACCGAAGTTAGGCTGACTAGCCTGTAGTTGCCAGCCTCCTTTCTACTACCACTTTTGTGAAGTGGGACTACTTCTGCCCTCCTCCAGTCCCCTGAGACCACTCATATCTCCAGTTAGAAATTGAGCAGGACTATCAGAGGTGCAGCCAGCACCTCCCAGAGTCCCCTCAGTATCCCTGGATGAATCCCGTCTGGTCCCACTGCCTTATCTACTTTCAGATTAGCGAGTTCCTTCAGGATTCTCTCCACTGTAACTGCGGTAGTGCCCATCTCCCTCCCTTCCTTCAATACTCCTGTCCCTTTATCTGTGGCCCCTCACCTTCTCCTCCTCCTTCTGTGAACACTGAACAGGAGTATTTGTTCAAGATGTCTGTTTTTTCTTGGTTCCCCTCCACACAATGCCCCCATTTCCTTCTTAGTCTTACAATCCAGCTTAGATTCAGTGCAAAGAAGCGCAAAGTATTGCACCTGGGAAACAAAAATCCAGGGAAAAAATACACAATGGGTGGAGGTACTAACAACAACAAAAATGGAAAGGGACCTGGGGGCAGTCATATCAGATGACCTAAAGGTAAGCAAGCAATGTGAGAAGGCAGTAAGGAAGGCTGGTGGGGGGATACTGGGATGTATAGGTAGAGGCATCACCAGTAGAAAATAGGAAGTTGTTATCCCTCTGTACAGGCAGTTGGTGAGACCCTATCTAGGGTACTGTATGCAGTTCTGGAGACCCATCTCTGCAAGGACAGACAGGATGTAGGCAGTCCAGAGGAGGGCAACTGAACTGGTGCAGGGTCTGCACCAGAAGCCATACGAAGAGAGACTAAAGGATCTTAATATGTATACCCTCGAGGAAAGGAGGGAGGGGGGGACATGATAGAAACTCTCAAGTACCTCAAGGGAATCAACAAAGTCCAAGAGGGTAGCATCTTTCAGAAAAAGAGATGTGCAAGAACAAGGGGGCACAATTTGAAGTTAGAAGGGGAAGGCTCAGGAGCAATGTGAGGAAGTGTTTTTTCACAGAGAGGGTGGTGGACGCATGGAATAGCCTTCCTGAGGAGGTAGTGGGGTCAAACACAGTGGGGGAATTCAAGAATGCATGGGACAGACATAAGGCAATTCTGGTGGGGGGTAGGAAAAAGTAAGCTGTTGGTTAACTAAGATCTGCAGCTTATCCAATAGGTAGGGAAATGGGTAGACTAGGTGGGCCAAGCGGTCCTTATCTGCCATCAAAGTCTGTGTTTCTATGTAATTCCTCCCCTAGTCTTTCTCTTTTCGCTTACATACCTAAAAAATGTCTTGTCCCCTATATTAACTTCCTGGGCGATTTTCTCCTCTGTTTGCGCCGTTGCACTCCTGATTTGCCGTTGCACTCCTGATTTCCCTACCTCCCTCTGTTTCTCCAGATACAGCTCCTTATCCTCCTCTTTCTGTGTCTTCTTGTATCTCCTGAATACTAACTTTATTGCCTTTACCATCCCAGCCTCCTCCTTAAAGAAACATAGCAGTCTTTTTTTCCTCTTGCCTTTGCTTACTAGCATGACACAGAGGTTTGTTGCTTTTTCTATGCCCCCTTTTAGTTTTGCCCAGAGTTCCTCCACTCCACCCATACCCCCCCCCCAACCAGGGCATCCCTGAGGCATTCCCCCATCTTTCAAAGATCAGCCCTCCTGAAGTCCAGTACCCTTGTCCTTATGTTGTTCGATTCTGCCCCAGTACCTACAGTATGTTGAACCGCTGAGTGCGGTTATCACTGGTTCCCAGATGACCACCCACCGCAACATCTGCAACACTGTCCCCATTAGCTAGTAATAGGTCCAGTATTGCCCCAATGACTGGGCTCCTTAACTAGTTGCCAGAGGAATGCCCCCTGCAGGGAGTCCCGGATGTCCCTGTACCTAGCTGAAGCTGCAGCTGGGATGCTCCAATCTACATCCGGCAGGCTGAAGCCCCCTACAAACAGCACCCCCCCCCCGATTTGCCATCTTTTGATGGCTTCCCGTAGAACCTTATCCAACTCCACTCCCCACCCCACCCCACCAGTGCTGGAGCTCTTTAGATCACGTCAATGTGGACAGTGGCTCCATTCCTATCTCTAGGATGATCCACAGTACCTCCACCCTCCTCCATATTCCCTGTACCTCTGTTGCTTTTATGCTATCTGTTACATAAAGACTTTGCAGCTCCTCCCCCTTTTTTCCTACTTGTCCTTCCTGAACAGAGTATATAACTTGGTATGGCTATATCCCAGTCATGGTTCTCTGTGCATCATGGCTCACTCTGTAATGGCTACAATGTCCAGGTATCCCTCCACCATAATGGCCTCTAATATTTCCCAGACTTTGAGCACTGGCAGACAAGGCCTTCACTCTTCTAGTACCACCCAGTTTGCCAGCTCCCCCTTTTCCTTTATCTCCTTACTGCCTCTGTTCTCATTCCCATCCCTCTTTATTACTATTAATTTGTTTTTCCTTCTATTAGGTACCCTTGGGGATTTGTCTCTCTTAGGGTTCTCCCTACTGCATACTCCAGTTTGGGGGGGCAGGTTATGTCTCCCTGCTTCCTTATGCCACCCCCCCTCAGCTAATTTAAAAGCTCGCTAATGTAACATTTAAACCTCCCTTCTGGCCTCCAGCAAGTACATGTTCAGTGCTTTCAGGTGCTCCTCGTAAGACCTGCCCTGTTGATCCTGGACCATTTTTGTCACCCTGCACTGCACCAACTCCAGTCAGTTCCTATCCTTCCTGAGGTGAGGGCTCCAGTACTGGGCACAATACTCCAGGTGTGGCCACATTAGAGACCTGTAAAGGTGTAATATTACTTCTTTCCTCCTGCTGTCAATATCTCTCCCTATACACCCAGGCATCCTACTTGCTTTACCATAGGCCTTGTTGCACTGGCTCGATTGCCTCAGAGTATCACTGATGACAGCTCCCAAGTCACACAGTGCTAAGTGTCACCCCACCCAACCAGTACCCTGTCCTAGGGTTCTTATTCCCTAGGAGCATTAGTTTACACTTTTTGGTGTTGAATTTAAACTGCCAGACCTTAGACCACTCCTCTAACTTTTGTAGGTCACTCTGCATTTACCTGATTCCCTTATCGCTGTCCATCCTTCCACAGAACTTAGTGTCATCTGTGAAGAAACACAGCCTATCAGGGATAATCTCTCCAACGTTGCTAATAAACACACTGAAGAGGACCAGGCCCAAAACAGATTACTGAGGCACTCCGTTCATGATCTCCCTCTCTTCTGATCTGACCCTGCTGACCACAGCCCAATACTGCCTACCCTTTAACCAATTTCCCATCCTGTTCACTATATCCTTAGTTGCACCCAGATCCTCCATTTTCTTCAGCAAGCTCCTGTGGGCACTGAGTTGAAAGCCCTGCTTAAGTCAAAATAGAGCAAATCCACAGCACGGCCCCTATCCAATTCCCTTGTCACCCAATCAAAGAAAACTATCAGATTTGTCTAACAGGACCTCCCTGACACAAACTCACACTGTTTATTATCCTGAAGACCACTGCTCTCCAAGTAGTCCACGAGGTCTTCCTTAATCAGTGACTCCATCAACTCCCTACAATGGAGGTCAGACTGACAGGTCTTTAATTCCCAGCTTGTTCCCTGCCTCCTCCCTTATGGAGTGAAACGACGTCCACCACCCTCCAGTCTTTCATAACCACCCCTGACTATAGTGAACAGCTGATCCTACCAAGGCATTACCCTCTGCAGCTAGTTCCCTGAGAACCCTCAAATGCAACCCATCTAGACCTGGAGCCTTATCTATTTTTAGGGCCACCAGTCCCTTCTGAACCAGGTCTCTTGTAAATATTGTCTGTCTCGTCACTGGGATCCCTTATCAGCTGCTTTGGTGCCACTGTTAGGCAAAGGCTCCTCTTCCTCCCTGGTGAAAACTGAGCGGAAATAATCATTAAGAATGACAGCCTTGTGCCCATCCTTTTCTGTCACCCTTCTCCCTCTGACAACCTAATGATTCCCTCTCCTTTCTTTTTTCCCTAGTATATTGGAAGAATTTTTTTTCTCCCCCCTTGACCCCTTCAACAATACACAGCTCTGAGTCTACTTTAGCCTCCCTAACTGCCCTCTTTGCGTCCTTGCTTCTCGGTAAATACTGTCACCATTCTTCCTTCCCCTGCATCTCCTTGTACTTGTAGAAGGCCTTTTTCTTAGCCCTCACCACTTCCCTGACTTTTGCCGAGCACAATAATGGTCTCTTGAACTTGTTCCTTTTGGTTACCATTCTCATGCATAACTTAGATGCCTTGAGAATGGCCCCCTTTATTACCCCCTAACTCTCTTCCACCCCATCCAAACTGTCTACCCCAACTAACTGGTGAAGTCCACCCTTAGAAAATCAAGGACTTCAGTTCTCGATGCTTTCCAACTCCTTGGGCCAGTTCGAACCAAATGGAGCCATGGTCACTGCTCCCTAGTGGCTCCCCTAGTATCACTGCTCCTACCACTTCCATCATGTTCCAGCTCTGCGGCACCATGAGAGCCACGGCATGCTTTATACAGAGGTGCACAGACAAGGGACTGTGCTTTTTCTTTTCATCTGCGACTGGAATGTCAGAAAAACCCCTTCATGCAGAGAAAGGTTAAGCTGTGTGCATCAGAGGTAGAGCCCTTTCCCAACCTCCTGAGTGATCTACCTGTGAACTGAATCGTGTATGGAAAGTCTTGTCTACAAAAGCCTGTGAAGTAAGACTGAGTCCATACATAGTTCAGGTTTGCATTTTTCTTCTGTTAGTGATTCTTTCATTCAAAAACCTTTATTTTGATTTTCCCAGTGTATTCTGTACTTTCCCCATGTGTTGTCTGCATATCTTGCAAATGTTGTAAATATTAAAGGAAGCATATATTTTGTTGTCTACATTCAATATAATTTTAAATGCCAACATGCGCAAAGTCTCTGTAGTGACTGCAGTGCATCATTTTATGTGTTTGTTTTGAAATAGTTCTATTTTTCCTTACTTAGTGTACCTTTTAATGCCAAAATTATTTCGGCACAATATTTATTTTAAAATTGAGTTCCGAAGCACAGTGACATTTGTTGATTCGAAGTCTAGGATATTTTTTTTTGTTTTTATGCAAGGCTTCTGTTTAATTGATGCTCTAAGTTTCAAAAACCGCTAAATAATTAAAAAAAATGAACAGTGGGACTGGAAAAAGCTGCATTAACAAGGGAACCAAGATAAAGAAAAAACTAAAACAACAACACAAAATAATACACTGAGGTTCTGTGTTTCCGATTCAGAGAGCATGTACTGAAGCCGATGTACTGCAACACCGTTTCTTCTACTACAGTACACGAGCCTAAAATAAATAGGGGTTCTGATGGCCAAAGGCCTGGTTCTGTGTAAGTAAAGGTGTGAGACAAGAACGGAATGAAGCCCGGTAATAGAATCGCAACAGGCTGGTGGCTGCATGGGTGATGTGTGTTAAGCCAGTTAGCTGTCAGTCAGGGGCACCATGACAGAGGCATTCCATGATTTACACATTCCAGTTCCAAGTGCATTCTGGTCCTGCCTGTTACGATTTTCACCTATTCCCATTTAGTGTAGAGTTATGATAATAACAAGTGGAGATCCGCTCAGCCAATCAGATCACTTATCTAGTGTTCCTTTATTAGCAGTGGTGGCTCTACACCGGGGCATACCGGGCATGTGCCTGGTATGAGGATCAGAGATCATCCATAAGAACAACATGTGCATTGCCCACATAGGAAAAGCGGCCAATCAGAAGGCACACTTTGGAAGACGTGGGAAGGAAAACTAGCACATGCGCTAATGTCTTTTGGTGGTAATACTATCGCTCAGGTTGAAATGATAGTATTATCACTTCTGAACGATGGTATTACCACTGGACAAGTGTGGTATTACCACTAAGTTTTCAATACCATTACCGGGATTTTTTTGTATACTTTTCAATAGTATTAAATACAGAATCCATATATTAAAATCTCGTTAAACACACCACCCCATGCATTATTCTATATATTATACTAGAAAATATCCCTCTTAGCCAATCAGGATTCAGGGTTACTGTCCGGTTATTTAAGCAATAAACCATGACAGGGTGTGGGTGATGCTGGGTTTACGCACGCCTGGCGTGGTTCAGTCACGAGGCCGCAGGCCAAGTGACCAAACCTCACCAGGTGTGGGTAAACCTAGCATCACCCACACCATGGAGTGGTTTATTGCGATTATACAAATGGCCCACTTTATATTAGGTTTAAAAAAAAAAAAAGAACTTTTTTTTTGTATTTGAAATACTTTTTATTTACTTTATTCCTGCGCGAGAAAATATAGTCCTGGGTTGCTATCTACTGCACACACAGACACACACACCCCACCTTGTAAAATGCTGCTGAACTCACCTAAGGAAAACACACACATACATTTGTTTTTCTAGCTGCAAGAAAGATGGGTACTGTTTATGTATGTGCTCTGCCAAAATTGCTGGAAAATGAGTGCTTTTTTTTTTTTGTCTATCTGACCTCTGCCTCAGCTCTCAGAACAGTGTAGAGGGTCCGAGGTCAGAGGGTTCAGAAGAGCAAAGGTCGCAACCGTTAAACCCTGCTTTACATCAGGGGGTCTTATACTGCAATCATGTTTCCTGAGGTCTCGATCCCAGGCTCTCTTCAGATTTTGGGCCAAGGAACGAAAGTATGTGCTTGTTTTTTGTTTTTTTTCCGTCTGCTTCTGCACCCGGAGTTGGACTACGACATGGCGCGTTATGCCGAGCAGTAACTGACACAGTTCCTTTCCAGACTTCAGCCACTGGTCTCCCCGGTAAAGCAGGTAGCGTCTTCACTTAGTGATTAGCTTCAACTGCAAACGGACCAATAGCTACGCGGAGACCAGATCAGCATGTGCAGCCAAGGAGAGTGAGTCAGTGGATCAGGAGAGTTTTGAGCCTTGTCAGACGTTTTTGTTGTGCTTGTTTCGGGCGGCTTTACAAATGGGTTGTGGCAATGTTGGGGTCTGTGACTTCAAAAGCAGTCTGTTCTTTTGAATCTCCCGCTGCAGCAGCACGGTTTAGCGGGGAGTCAAGATGGTAGGTCGAATTTGTTTCAGAGTTGGGACTGGTGATGCGGCTGACTGGCACCTTTGCCATGGGTAATGCCAGAATTTACCATGGCTGAAAGGTGCCAGTTAGCCAATCAGGTTGCCAGATTATAGGAGCCCATTCTATAATCTGCAACAACTGAACAGTAGACTGAATAATGTGGCAGTGGCTCTGTATTCTTATTGGCTAAAAAACAATAATGGGACAGTGGCTCTGCATTCTGATTGGCTGCCAAACAGACTTAGCCAAACTTAGCCAAACAGACAGCAAGCCCTCTGCCCTCCCATTTCAACACGCAGCAGCCAATCAGAGATGCCTAGGAACATTACACCGCTCCTCTGAGAAACAGTTCCTGCTTTCTTTTCTCGTTTTGGGGTCCTTATGGAACTGTGCCTTCTTTTCTCATTTCGGAATCGTTTCAGAACTGTGCTTTCTTTTCTCGTTTCAGAACAGTTTTGGAACGGTTTCTCACAGAGGTCTATAGTGGGAGAATTCGGTAGTTCTACATTTGTTAGTTTTCCAGTATAACAGTGATAATACCATAGTGGTCTGGGTTTCCTTGGTAACAACCAGACCACTGTAATAGTATCACTGTATTAATGACACTTCATCTTTCTCTGGTTACTATTTTTTTAAATAGGGTTTTTACTCGCTAGAACAGTGATAATGTGATACTGTGAAAGTTGTCCTCAGGAATAATGGCACTGTGTGCAGAAAATAAAGACCTCAGACTTCAGCCTTGGTCCTTGGCTACTAGTGCACCCCACAGTGCCATTATTCCAGAGGACAACCTCCCCAAAATCACATTATTGTTTTATTCTAAGGCCACACAGCCTCAAACTGTGTTGAAACTAGCAAAATCTTGTGAGTTGCAAAATATGATAAAGCAGCTCCAAACCAGAAAGGGGACTGTGGCTATGACATGAGTGGCTGTGTACAACTTACAGGGTCATTACAGTGTGGTCGGCTACATAACATCTATGCTTCTGCTCCCCAGTTTTCGGACACCCCTGCAGAATCTGGACGGACTGCAATGCATTACTCTTATTTGCTACAACTGTACTGCACCGACAAAGCTAAAAAACTTCTTCCAGTGTGCAATGCACTAGGGCCATTAGCAGCAGTTCAGTGCTTCAGCATTTCATGTCTACCACGTAGGATTTCTTTTAGCCTAATCGCCCGGACCCAGCTTCAAAACCTTAGGCCACTTTTGGCCTACAGAACGGGGTAAATTACATCAGTAGGGCAAATGGTGACTAGAGCTGACACAGCAGATGCACACGTTTGCAGATTTAATAAACAATCCGCATCGATTTTTCGGTATAATGCAATTAAAAAAAACCTTTAAAATCCATATTCACGGGCGCATACACAGTACATGAGCAGATGAAAAACAACACCGCTCTCTTCAATTTTCATCAACACGTTTCTTTACAATAAATAAAAGTTATCACATTTTTATCGGCACTGTAATTCTGTCTGCTAACGCTACAGTTCTCCGTTCGAGCTATAGAACTGCTGTAAAACCGGGTTTGTATAACAAAACGAAATGTCAACCTAAACGTTCCCCCTGGAAGAAGCCTACACGTCACATAAGAAATCCTGCTTCCACCTCCGGCTGGGCTACAAAAGTATCCATTATTTCCACCCAACTTCCCGAAGTCGCATTCATTCCGTTCTCCAGAAAATGCCAGCTAAACATCGAAGTGATCGTACCTGAGGACTGTCTTGCAAAGCCTCTTCCAGGAGGAGTTTGTCGACGGCAGGCATCTTGGTTTGCAGTCGCTGCGTTAATAATTCAGTTTTTTATTGGCTTTGCGAGTGAGTCCGAGCCGAGCCGTGTGACACGTATTGTTTTGGCGTCGCTGCTGTGCATTGCTCGCTCCAGTCAGCACCACTCAGCAGAAAGCAGCTGCTGCTCCCAACAAGCCAAACCCGTCCACCCAGCCACAGTCACTTCTTCTAAAAATACGTTGCAGCGAACGCAGTCTTGCCAGATGTGCGAGATGAAATTAGATGTGCAGAAGCAGAGCGCTGTACTTCCATTTTCAAGAATCTTATTACCTTAGGGCGGCTGTGGATATAGAGTAGGGGAAAACGTCAGAACTTCAAGTGCTGCTTTCTGGACTGAGAAAAGGTGTAAAAGTATAATGTAGGGGTTCCTCGAGACCAATTTTGTGTATATGTTTGCTCCCCAGAAACGATCTTAGCTTGATGTCCCTATCCAGTACTGTGCCAGAAATTTGAGTTTTGTTCGGGCTGTGTCCATCTGTCGCGCCTACACACACACACACACACACACTGCTTGACCAGTTCTTTCTGGTCAGGTACCATACAGTAGGAACTAGGTTTATAACTGAAAAATGACAATACTGCAAGTTTGTCTCGACTCAAAACTGGTTCATCCATGGCCCAAAAGATCAGAATTTAAACTGTCGCAATCACTACCTAATAGCCACTTTAAAATGCAACAGTGGCATGCTTACCATTGGTCTAGATTAGAATGATAATGGATAGAAAATTACATATTTTGGTGGGGCAGAGCCTTATACTGTTCACCAATGTATACACTGAGCATGCTTTTATGTGTAGATTCATAGATTTCCATAGACATGTGTTGGCAGAAAAGGACCCTCCTGGCCCATTGAGTCTGCCCATTTCTCCCTCTACTTGTCCTCTCCTCTCCAAGATTCCCCCTCCCCTTAACAATCCCTTGTGTTTGTCCCAGGCCCTCTTGAAACCCTCCACTGTACTGGCCCTCAGCTCCTCCTCTGCAGTCTGTTCCAGGGCTCAACCACTCTCTCTGTGAAGTAATATTTCCTAATATTTCTGCTAAACCATCCCTCCTCCAACCTCAATCCATGCCCCCTAGTTCTTGTATTTACCTTCCCTGCAGACATGTTCTCCCCCACTTTACTGATCCCCTTCACATACCGGAATAGTTCAGTCATGTCCCCCCTCTCCCTTCTTGTCTACAGAGGATACAAATCCAGCTCCTTCATCCTCTCCTCATATGACTTCCCACTTAGCCCATGCACTATTTTAGTGGCCCTTCTCTGCACCCTTTCCATGCCATCTATGTCTTTTCGCAGATGAGACCTCCAGAACTGTACCCCATACTCCAGCTGTGGCCTACCCATGGAGCTGTAGAGTGGCATCAGCACCTCCCTCCCTCCTTCTGGTGGTTATCCCCTCCCTATTCACGCCAGCATCCTGCTAGCTTTGCCCACTGCTTGCTGCACTAGGTCCCCACCCTAAGGTCATCAGTCATTATAACTCTTAGATGCTTCTCCTGCCTCGTTACAGCCATTATCCCCCTCCTAGTGTGTGTGTGTGGTATTTGGATTCCTCCTCTCCAAGTGCATCACTGTGCATTTTCTGGCGTTGAACTTTAGCTGCCATGTTCCCAATCACTTTTCCAGCAATTTTTTTTCCTTCCTCCTTCCATCCCACCCGGCCGCCACTCCTTCGGGTGGCCAAGTCCTCTTCCCCTACTGCTCCACCAATCTGCCGTCCATCTGCCCGCCACCCTGCCTGTTCCGGTGTATCCCTTTGCTGGGGGGGCCCTACCCTGTGGGAGGCAACTGGGGAGGGGAGATCAAGGTGCTCATGGCACCTCTTCACATCTTGGGCAGGTGGCATGGGAGGCATGTGGGATTCCCAGCTTTGTGGCCGGGGGGGGGGAAGGTGGGCCACCATCATCTGGCAGCACTGGGTGGCCTTTCTGTTCTGCAACCCCCCCTAGGAAGGCACACCGCAGCACCCTCATAGCTTGAGCGTGCAGCATGTGTTCACCCATGCTGCAAAGTGCAAGGGCCAAGTCTGGCCATGAGTGGCTGCCAAAGGGCGATGCCTGCATAACCCACCCTCCCAGGAGGAGAGCGTCCAAAGGACAATCTTGAACCCTTCCTAGCGGCCTCGCTGCTGACGTCCTGGGCTCGGGTGCGAACCAGGGTCACCAGCATGCCATGGAGCCAGCTTTCCAGCAATTTTAGATCCTGCTTCACTGCCTCCATCCCCACCCCGGGTGTCCACCCTGTTACTGAGTTTTGAATCATCCGCAAAAAGGCAGACCTTCTCCTGAAGCCTCTTTGCTATGTCACTGACATAGATGTTAAACAGAATGGGCCCCAACACCTACCCCTGGGGGTCCCCACTCGTAACCTTTGTCCCCCCAGAGTGCACCCCATTGACCACCACCCTTTGTCTTCTACCCATCAGCCAGCTCTCCACCCATCTTATTTTCTGCCCCACCCCCAGACTCCCCAACTTATTGACCAGTCTTTTGTGGAGCACTGTTTTGAAGACCTTCAAAAAGTCCAGGTAGGCCACGTCCACTGCCCCACTCTGATCAACTACCCTTGTCACCTCATCAAAGAATTCGATCAGGTTCATCTGACATGACCGCCCCCGGGTGAAGCCATGCTGCTGAATGTCTTGCATCCCCCCTACTTCCAGATACCTGACTGCCTTCTGTTTTAACATTGTCTCCATTACTTTACCCACCACTGATGTGAGACTCACTGGGCAATAATTGCCTGCCTCCTCCTTGCTGCTTGCTTTATGAATTGGCACCATGTTTGCCTTCTTTCAGTCCTCTGGTACCCACCCCATATCCAGGGACAAGTTAAATAGCCCCAACAATGGATCCACCAGTATCCCCTTAATTCCCTGAGCACCCTAGGGTGTAGGCCATCCGGGTCCATGGCCTTGTTCACCCTCAACTTACCTAACTCATCCCTTACCTCTTCTGCACTGATTGGGCTAGGATCCACCCCCCCTTCCCTTTTCACTCAATGCTGGTTCCCTTCCCTCCCCCCCCGTTGTAAAAACCGAGCTGAAGTATCCATTTAGCTCCTCAGCTTTCTTGAAATCCCCTTCCACCTGCAGTCCCCCCTCTCCCTTTATCCTTACTATTCCCTGCCTTGCCTTCCTTCTTTCCCCCTATGTACCGAAAAAACGTCTTGTCCCCTCATTTGGCCTGCCTAGCAGTAATCCCCTCTGTTTCTGCTTTAGCCTTCCCAATCCTCTGCCCTGCCACCCTCTGCTTCTCTTTGTAAGTTTCCCTGTCCTCCCTCCCCTGCATCATCTTGTATTCCCTGAAAGCCCTTTTCCTCTCCCCAATTGCCTCCCTCACTTCCCTACTGAACCACAGTGGCCCCCTCCTTCTTTTGTTCTTCCTCGCTCTCCTTACACATTCCTTTGTCATCTTAAAGAGTCCCCCTCGATCTTTTTCCAAAGTTCCTCTACCCTCCCACTCCCCACTTCCTCCGGAATATCTCCTCATCCTAGGAAACCTGCCCCGTGAAGTCTAGGAGCTTGAGGGTGGTTGACAACCTTATACCCTGCTCGGCCTTGAAGCCCACGTGCTGCGGTCTAATATCTCCCAGGCTGGCCCCCACCTCCACGCCCTCCATGCTGTCTCCATTAGTTAGGAACACATCAAGTATGTTTCCCCTCCTTTATGGGCTACCTGACCAACTGTTGCAGGAAGGCACCCTGAAGCGACCCTGGAATCTCCCCACTCCTAGCCGACCTTGCCGAAGGGTTATCCCAGTCTATATCTGGGAGGTTTAGGTACCTCACCAGCAGAATCTCCCCCTTCTGAGCCATTCTTTGAAACTCCTGCAGCATCTGCATGACCGTTTCCTCGCTCTGCATAGGGGGTCTGTATACCACCCCTAGTCTTAATGCTGCCCCAGCCTTCCTCTCTAGTGTGACCCATATGCTTTCCACCTCTCCCTGCTCTTCCATTCCTTCTGTGACCTTGATTCCCTCCCTTATGTAAAGCGCTACTCCTCGTCTCTTCCTACCAGTTCTATCCCTCCTGAATATTCTGTACCCTGGGACCCCCACTTCCCAGCCATTGTGCTTGGATCACCAGGTCTCAGTTACGGCTATAATATCTAATCTCTCCCCCACCATTAATGCTTCTCAATCTACCATCTTATTCCCCAGGCTTCTGGCGTTTGTGGAGAGCCCCTTCCACAATTTCCCTCTCTATTCCCTACCCCACAGCATGTTTTTTCTTGACATTCATTCACTGCCGGGGGCTTAGTGATGTCATGCTCATGCGCTTGTCCCTATCCTTTATATGTTAGGGATGGGGGCTACAAGGTAGGAAAACTTTGCACATAAAAAAAATGCATGAAGCTATAATCTGAAGCTGCTGAGGCAGCTGAATATCACACAAATTGAAATAAAACTCTCTTCAGCTCCATCTTTGGAAAATGCAAATCTGCAGGAATCAGGCATAACTGTGTCACACCTGTCTTGAACCTGAACCCTGCTGTGCCCACCAACCCCCAATAAGTGATTATACAGGTATGGTAAACATAGACTAAAAACTAAGATATGATTGATCTCTAAAACTGGACTTCTGAAAACTGCTGTTGGACACATCCCCCATTTTTGTTCTAATGACTTACAATAACAGTTGATTCTTCTGTTTAGTGTTTAAAAGATTTATAAATGTGTGGTTCAGTACAGCATATGTAACCAGGTCACCATGGATGCTACATTTACTGGCCCTGCCTTGTGGGTCTAAACAAGGTTGAGGGGCCTGAGTCCCAATTTTCCTGCTTTTTGGGGGGTTCAAATTCAGATCTTTTAACCCTTGCTGTGCTGCCGGCATGTATTCATGTCCTAAAAACCTATGCATTCTAAATCTTCTGGCAGCCCAAGGGATAAGTTTAGTGTGGCACTTCCACCCAAAGTAAAATGTAAGTGGATCTAGTGTCAGACTAGTACAACCCCTGTGATGCAGTACTTACCCACCTTCCCATAGTGTCCACCTGCATATGCACAATCACAGTGCAACCTTAAATTCAACAATAATGCAGTTAATGACTTACACTAATAGTACGCTCACAAGACAAAATGTAAATTATCAGCAACACATTTATTGGAGGATAGTCACAAGGGATGAGGAAATGCAAAGCAAAACTGGTGAATAAACAAATCTTCTAAACTAAATGTGGCAGACCAAAATTAAGCGCCTGAGAGGGCTTGGCCAGTAAACACTTTAAAACAGTATAAGTACCCACCATCCACCAGGCAAGACAATGCAGTAGTAGGTAACCTGTAGGAATGTTGCAGCAGGCCCACTGAAGTTGCAGCTGGTTGTCCAGCAGTGGTGTACTTTACAACAAGCAGAGCAGTTAAACTCGAAACCCCACAGGCCATGCAGTTGCTCAGATGACAGAACCTCCAAATGAGGTATTTGTGACTCCTGGCCCGTTGGCCAAATCTGTAGATTTGGTGGCAACTTTGTACAGACTTCCCCAGTTGCAGGGTAAGCCTTGAGAGTACTCACAGTTCCATTGCACCACTTCCCTATCAATTGGGCACCTTCTCCACATCTTCTGCAAGCACAAACATAGAGAAAAAGAGAGATCTGCTTCACCATCAAGGTCCCAGTCACCGGTGAGACAAGGTAAATGTACTGTGTTATCCGCTCTGGCAGCATGGATAACACCCCCCTCCCCCCCGACTGTCCATGAGACACCAAGATCGGGACTTGGTTTAGGTGCTGCTGTATCTGCTGTGAATGGTACAATGCTAACATCGCTGGACCAAGGCCTGTCGATGCAAGTAGTCCTGGTCCCTTTACAGGGCGCCATCGACTCTCCGGCTATGCTGGCATCATTCTCAGAAATGATCGGACGCATTCTGCGTCTACTTGCTTTACCACTACAGACAGTTATTCTGTAGATTGGCCTTCCTGTTCTGCAGCCCTCATTGATGGTCTCTACTTGCACGTCACAGATTCCTTCCTGTCAGGTGCCGCCAATGTTGCCTACTTGTCGATAGAGACATCAATGATGAGGTTGAATATAATACTGACCTTATGGTTTTAGAGGAGCAATAGGGAAAATAGCATGCTGCATCATGCTCTAGTTCTACCCTCTCATCCTGCAGTGAGATCTGGTAGTCTACACCCTGAGATCTCCTCCTGAAGGTCCTACTTTGCAAGCCAGGATGCAGTAAATGCAGACGCCGTGGGCCTTACTGTGGAAGAGGAAGATTTCACAAAAAGAAATCCGATAGAATCTTTTGAGGTCCCCCTCTGTTATAATTCCACTTATATATTCTGCATTGGAGGATGCTACCTTTGCTGCATAGTACAAAGCAAACTCACTGACTACGGTTCCTAGAAAGGCTGACAAGCAATACTCTTCTCCATCTGCTAAGCCTTATTATGCTAACCAGCCAGAAACTGACTCTGTAGTCGTCATGGCCACTAATGATAGGTCTAGAGCACCTAAACACATGAGTACTTTGCCTCTTGATAAAGAATCTAGGAGGCTGGATGTGATGGAAAAGTATGCATATGCCTCTGCCTGACAGCCTTAGGATTGCAAATTACCAAACCCATGTGATAAAATATCAGAACAGCTTGTGAAAATCTGAAAAAACTGCAGCCCAGGCTTTGCAGTTGGCTCTTCCAAGAATCAGTTACTTAAAACCTAAACTTCTGGTGGTGAGATTGGACAACATTTACTACGCTCAGCCCATGATGTATCTGATGCTTCTGCCAGTGCTGTTGCTTCTTGTAGTTGTATGAGAAGATATTCTTGGGTCAGAGTTGCTGACTTTGCCAATGATGTGCAGCAAGCAGTTTTGAATGCCCCATTCAGAGGGTCAAAACCATTGATGTTGAAGATGCTTTATGAGGCCCTCGGACTTCAAAAATGACCCTAAGGTCAGTCAAATCCCTGTATCCCACTACTGCCGGGGTTGGGGTGGGGGCTCCTTTAGTCAACCTGCTGCTAGAGGTGACCATGCCTATTGTCATCAAGGACATGGTAGAGAAGGCGGGACCCTGCTGGGCCCCCTCCCTGAGGTGCTCATATAAGAGGAAGCAAGTGGTCCTGGTGGCATGGCCCCCACTAGTTCCACCTGGCTATCTTCCAGATACCCCCCACACTGTTATTTCCAAGGATGGTTGGGGGGGGCAGACTCTCCCCTCTCGCTTTTCTCTCCTCCGAGGAGTACATGTTGAGCTCCCACAGCCTTTCTTCATATGGTTTCTCGTGCAACCCCCACACCATTTTGGTAACCCTCTGCTACACCACTTCCACCTTGTCAATTTACTTGCAGAGGTGCGGCCTCCTGAACTGGACACAGTACCCTAGGTGGGGTCTCACTAGTGAGCAATACTATGGCAACACCTCCTCCCTTCTGCTAGAAATACCCCTACCTATGCACCCCAGCATCCCGCTAGCCTTGCCAACTGCATTGTTGCACTGCTTTGCCACCTTGAGATCATCAGATTACCCCAAGGTCCATCTCTTGCTTTATGACTGTAAGTACCTCCCCCATCTTACACACAGCCCCAGGGTTTCCCTACCCCAGGTGCATGACTTTGCACTTTTTGGCATTAAACCCAGCTGTTGTACCTTAGACCTCTCCTCTAGTTTTCCCAGATCCCTTTGCATTCTCTCCACCCCTTCCTGGGTGCCTACCGTGTTGCACATTTTTGTGTCATCTGCAAAGAGACACACCTTCCCCCCCCCCAGTTCCACAACAGTGTCACTTATGAAGATATTGAAGAGGACAGGACCTAGTACCGAGCCCTGTGGCACACCACTGGTCACTCTCCTGTCCTCTGAGTGACTTCCGTTTACCACCACCTTCTGTCTCCTATCCTTCAACCAGTTTGATACCCAGCTCACCACATTTTTCCCAACCCCCAGGTTGCTAAGTTCCTTTGTAAGCCTCCTGTGTGGTCCAGTATCAATGGTCTTACATAAGTCTATATAGGCCACATCCACTCCCTTCCACTGATCCACCACCCTAGTCAGCCAGTTAAGGAAGACTCAGATTTGTTTGACATGACCTCCCCCTCTGTGAAACTATGGTGCCAGTGGTGCTGCAGCCCATTTGCCTCCAGGTACTCCATCAGCCTTTCCATCAGTAGGGTCTCCATTAATTTCTCCACCACTGATTTGAGACTGACTGGCCTGTAATTGCTAGCCTCCTTCCTGCTGCTGCCCTTGTGCAGAGGGACCACATTGACCTTCTTCCAGTCCTCTGGAATTACATTTGTCTCCAGTGAGGTGCTGAATAGTGTTGTCAGGGGGCAGCTAGCCCCATGCTCATTTCTTTTAGTACATTGGGTGAATCCCATCTGGCCCCATTGCCTTATTTTCAATTAGGGCTTCTAACCCCCTTCAGACTCTCCTCTGAGAATGGACATATGTCCCCCGCCTCCCCCCACCAGTGCCTGATGATACATGTTGGTCTGTCCCCTTCCTCCTCCACTGTCAATACCAGGCAGAAGTGCTCATTTAAAATTTTAGCTTCTTCTTTATCTTCTTCTGCACAACCCCCACCTCCTGCTCTCCTGATCCTCACTATGCTACCCCTTACTTTCCTCTTTTCACTCATGTATCTGAAGAAAGTCTTGTACCCCCTTTTTTACCTCCTTGGTGATCCTTTCCTCTGTTTGTGCCTTAGCTGTCCTCATCCTCCTTCCTGCTTCCCATTGTTTAATCTAGTTATACTCCCTGTTCCACTCCATTCATGTGTTGTACTTCCTAAAAGTTTTTTTCTCCCTTACTGGTTTAGTCACTTCCTTTGAAAACCACAGTGGCCTCTTCCTCCTCCTGCCCTTGCTTATTTCCTTCAAACAGCTTGTTGTTGCCTTAGTTATTCCCTCCTTCATCTTTTTCCATTGTGCCTCCCCCCGATGCCTGCCGATACATGTTAGTCTGTCCCCTTCTTCCTCCTCCACTGTGAATATCAGGCAGAAGTACTCATTTAAAATTTTATCTTCTTTGTGATCTTCTTCTGCACAGCCCCCACCTCCTGCTCTCCTGATCCTTGCTATGCTAACCCTTACTTTCCTCTTTTCACTCATGTATCTGAAGAAAGTCTTGTCCCCCCTTTTTTACCTTCTTGGTGATTCTTTCCTCTGTTTTTGCCTTATCTGTCCTCACTCTCCTTCCTGTCTCTTTTTGTTTTATCTAGTTATACTCCCTGTCCCATTCCACTCATGTCTTGTACTTCCTAAGTTGTTTTTTTCTCCCTTACTGTTTTAGCCACTTCCTTTGAGAACCATAGCCTCTTCCTCTTCCTACCCTTGCTTACTTCCTTCAAACAGCTTATCACTGCCTTAAGTTATTCCCTCCTTCACCCCCCAACCCCATGGACAGTCCCTCTTCAAGGTATTTACTGAGGCATTCATCCATTTCTTTAAAATTTGCCCTCCTGAAGTCCAGGACCCTCGTCCTGGTGTGGTTTTTCTCTCGTCCAATCCATATACTAAACCACACCATACGATGGTGGCATGTACCCAGGGGTATACCCACTGTAATGTCTGCAATGCTGTCCCTGTTATAAAGTACCAGGTCTGGCACTGCCCCATTTCTAGTGGGCCCTGTAACCAGCCACCTGAGAAATGCCCCTTGAAGGGAGTCGAGGACAGCCCTGCTTCTTGATGTAGCTGCAGCCAGAATGTTCCAGTTTACATCCGGCAGATTGAAGTCTCTCATAATCAGTACCTCCCCAATAGGGACTCAGGCAGCACTATAGAGGGGGAATTTAGGGCAGACTGGATGGGCCAAATGGTCCTTATCTGCTGACAGCGTCTTTGAATCTTTTCTTGCCATTCTGCCAATGGCCTCCCCAAAAACCTTGTCTAACTCCTCCCCACCTGTGTATGTAGTCTTTACAGCACCCCCACATGGATAAAAGGCCCTGGACCCTCTCTTTAAACCAACCCAAAGAACATCTGGCCCTTTCTTCTCCCCCTGGTGTCCCATAAAACAACCCTCCCCTTTCCTCCCTATCCTGTCCTTCTGGAACGTGGTATAACCTGGAATGGCCACGTCCCAGCTGTGACTGTCAATGCAAAACTGCAAGCCTTGTATTGAACATAAGTTTGTGGAGATAGTTATTTATTTCCATTTTTGTAGTCGTAATGTGACCATTTTAGGCTCATATTTTCAGGGCGGTTATGTTGCCACCACACCTAGTGACCTCATAAGTAGCACCTTCTTAATTCAACTCAGAATGTGTTTTGGGCATTGAACCCTCCCAGAACATGTTTTGGGTTGAATTTATAGGGTGCCACTTACAGTGTGTGGTCGTGAGGAGGAGTGGTGTCTTGTCCTCCCTGAATAGTTGGGGTCAAAATGGCTAAAATTGGCCAAGTTATGACTAAAAGAAAAAAAGGACTGGAAAAATTATCTAAGTCAACAAAATACATGCATTTTGAGACTTATTTTTCCTTTTTTTCGTATTGCAGGTAGAGGATTTAATCAGGAGACATCGTGGAATCATGTCAAGGGTCACTGATGATCCACAACAAGGGACCAGAGGGTGACATGGGTGCGAGAGGGGGGTCAAATTAGATCAGGCTAATGGGGAAATACCGATGGAGGGGTTGGACACCTGCCACTGGTTACTTCAAAGATCTTCCTTGAGGACATCTCCCTCCATTAAGCTGCACCATTGGAACGGAAAGTTATTGGCATCCGGTCCACCCAGAAACGTTTTCCAGCTGAGGCCACTCACATTGACACACATCAGTGCTGCCTGTATAATGTTGGCAGTCTTATCATGCCTCAGTTCTTTCTCCTGTCGTCAACCGCTCATCGGACCCAGAGAATCAAAACTAAATCTGGTCATCACCTTTGCTGGTGTTTTTAATAATATATTTATTTTTCATGCAATGTGTATTTGTGCCACCGATGAAGGATACAGAGCCATTATTCCATCTCTGTCACTGCAGCAAAGTGAAAATCTACAAGGATGATGGCTATGCACTGTGTGTCTGCTGCTTAGGCCTCTCACATAAATGGAGGTCTGGCAGACTGTTACAAATCACTTGTCATCTTCTGCATCCTGCTGTAATGCATCAGACACTTTTGGATGTGCAGCTGCCTCTGATATTTGTCTCTGGCGCTACTCCTGGCTTAGGGTAGCTGGTTTGCTCCTGATGATCAACAGTCAATGCTACAGGTACAGTCCCCTTTTTGTGGGCAGAAACATTTTGGTCAGGATGTAGAAATGGCCTTGCAGGAATTGCAGACCTCCAAAATGACTTTGTGCTCCCTCATAGTCATGGTAGAGGTTTCTTTCATAGGCCCTACTTTCATTCTGCCTATGGCTACTCCAGTGCCCTGAGGCATGGGTCTTACCATACTCCTACCTCTCCTCCCTGGTCCTCACGGTGCCCATGCCCGGGTCATCCAGGGTGCCAGTGCTGGTGGCATTCACACTCCCCTAGCAGCAGCATATACATGGAGAATAGAATGGGGGTGAGGACTTAACCCTGAGGAACACCGCACGGCAACACTAATGGCCCTGAGTTAAAATTCCCCAGAACTACAAGCTGCGACCTGTGGTTCAAATATGAGCTAAACCAGTGCAAAACTGTGCCAGTAGTGCCCACATAATTCCTCAGTAAATCAATCAGCACCCCATGATCCACCGTGTCAAATGCAGAAGAACGGTCCAAGAGCACCAAGATAGTATGCTGCCCTTGGTCCCTCGCCATGAGGTGATCATGTGTCACCCTGACCAGAGCTGTCTCAGTGCTGTGCTGAGGCCGAAAACCAGACTGAAGAGGTTGAATGATAAAAAGACTCTCCAAGCAGTCTAACAGCTGATCAACCACCACCTTCTCAATAACCTTCCCTAAAAAGGGAAGATTAGAGACTAGCCTGTAGTTCACAAGAATGTCAGGGTCCAAGGATAGCTTCTTTAGAAGGGGCCTCACCACAGCCTCTTTCAGGGTTGAGGGAAAGACCCCCTTCCCCGAGGACCCATTAACGAGCTCAGTGAAAACCAGACTCAGGAACTCACTGCAGCCAATAATTAGCCACGTTGGGTCTCGGCCCAGTTCACGGTTGGTGGGACACAGACTGCTGAGCACTTAGAGGACCACAGCTTCCAAAACCAGTCAAAACTCATCTCAGGTAGACAGACCAGTGCCTCCACAAGGGTGCTACCCTCTTAGCTTCCCCCTTCTCTACTTCAGATGGTTTTATTGGAAGGTATGTGGAGATATGCTGGTGGCAGGGTTGGGCACCCACCACCACCAGTGACTTTAAAGATTGGTGTGGCAGGATGGGGTATCAAGTGGTGGGGTTTGGCTCCCGCTACTTGTTTTTTTAAATGGAAGGGCAGGACCTCTTAACTCGAAATTGCAGTTTCAAAACACAAAAGTAGGCCCCCTTAAAGTGATTTAGTCAGACTCACACCTGCCTTACCTTATTTTATATGTTATGTCAGCGAAAGTCATTCCGCCCCAATTGCAATATTTTATTCACTGTCTGTATACATATTTCTGCACAGTTTTTACAGTGGAGGGGCCAGGAAGTGGGCCAACAACCGGGGATAGTGGCAAGTTGGGCACAGTGATGAACACAGAGCCTTTTTCAGAGGAAAAGATCCCCAGGGAACGGGCAATTTTAAAGGGTAAGTAAACAAGTGTTTCTTTTGAAAGCATGTATTTTTTATGTATTGTGCTAATTCAGTGCTGTAGTGTGTTCTAAATGAAAATATGCGTCCATTTTTTCACAAAACAGTACCAAAGTGAAGAAATATTACTTTGTTTGCCACGCTGTTCACTTCCCGTTGTTTTTTCCATAAATATTTTATTGTTTTCATTTTTCTCCCCTCCCCCCGAGGCCACAGTGTACACATGCGTGTGCGCGCATGGAGGTGCATGCACATGCCAGGATCCAGTGGCCCCTTCTGCCCCTCCCCTGACTTGCATCGCTGCTTCATGCCACCTACGCGCCCACCGGACCTCCACCTGGTGGGAGCGGGACTACAGACAAGCGGGCAGCCACCCCTTTGGAAGGGAGAGCCACGCTCAATCCCGCTCCAACCCACCCCCCAGACAGCTCCCTGGCAAACCAAGGACATTCCTGAACCTGGGTTGCCGGCATAGCACGAGTAAGGTGCCAGTGCCTCAGCCCTCTGTGCCACTGGGCCAGCTACTTCCCAGTTTTAACTCTGACTGGTTCAGGCATGCATGACTAACATGCAGGAGCGACTCCCTGTGATGTATTTGGAGCGACTCCCAGTTTGCAGCACATAGTGACAGCTTGCAGAGGATCACTGGGAAGCAAGAAAGAACAGAAAGATTATATCTATGAATGACATAAATCATTACCATCAGTTTGATATTGCTGGTGATTTTTTCTTGATGTCAGAACCGTATAGGTTTGAACCCGAGTGTGCAGAGCCCACAGCTGGAGCTGATTCCCACATTTCAAGATGGTACATCAGCCATAAACAGTACTGAGCATCGTGGAGGACCAGTTTCCGATTGGTACGTATATTTTATATTACAAACACGTCGTTACAGTACTGTTATAGAACCTGTGCCTCTTGATAATGCAATAGCTTAAATGAAAGGCATGCAAAGTTTTCCTGTCTCCTAGTGAACGTATATTGACTGCATTAATGACAGGCATCTGCGCTGGATTGGGGGAGGGGGTATATAACTAATAGCTGATGTAAATGTAGATGGTACTGTAAAAACTTGTAGAGATGTGAGTGTTAATTACACACTGAAAGTTCTACTCCACAAAGCTCAGTGCTGTTTATTGCAGATTTTTTTTTCTGATAAAATGGACACGTATCTTCACGTAGAACATACTACTGCACCAAATTAGCACAATACATAAAAAATATCAGTTTAAAAAAAAATAAACACTTGTTTACTTGTCCTTCAAATATAACAATTGTAATTGTTTATCCACACATTCACTGTTTAACTCTAAACGACGTGTAGCGTTTCACACAGCAGCATACATCATATTTTTGGTTGCTGTGCATTTACTATTTGTTGTATTTGGTGGCTGAAAATAAGTACCTTAAACACATCAGGGTCTTGGTAGAAAGAAAAACATGCACCACAGAAATTTAGGCCTTCTCTGTTTACTTCCATATAGCACAGACATATGGGGACAACTTACCTCAACACACACAGGAAGAGTTACAGTAAATGTATTCCCTAAAGCTGTACTGTCTAACATTTCTTAAAGCTGGACTACACATAACACTATTCATGTGGAATGTGATAACCTCAGTAGTTGTGGTTTTTGAATATTGTTTTTTATGCTTCCTTGAGCGCATAGCGCACAAGAAATATATTGAGGTAGTAGAGCATTGCAGAGGTGTGGCAGTGTTGTGGCCAATCCAGCAAACACTTTAATGGGCTCGTCCGTCAGCCACCAATTAATGTTGAAGCTGCCGATGATGGCAGTTTCAGAGCGAGTGCCACACTTGAAAGAAATCAGCTGCTGCAATCAAGGGCAGTTTCGTCATTGGAATGACAGTCCCCCCTCCCTCCCAACCAGTCACACAGCAGGACAACAAATTACTGGGAACACATCTGCACTCTTCACAGACCAACCAGGAACTGAAGAAATGACGGTAAGTCCTATAATGGCAGTCAATGGGGGGGTTTCAATTTAGGTTGCTATCTCAGCCAGTTTTTGGGGTTTTGGTCCCAAACTTTCAACATGGGGTTCTTGGGACCCCACCTTGAGAACACTGTCACTGTCATTTTGTTTCCCGGTCCGGAAAGGTGATTTTGCAGTCACTGTGCAGAATCACCTTTTAGGACAAATTAACAAAAAGACAGTGCCACTGTTCATGAGGTGGGGTCCCAAAAAGCCCTTGTTGCAAATTTGGTGAAAAAACTCCAAAAAATGACTGCATCACGAGTGTCCGTTGCGCAGTTTTTACGCACTCTCGTAACTTCATCAATTTTTAATATTTTTACTCCAAATTTCCAACATTGCCATTTTTTCACACCCCCTTATGAACAGTACAGCTGTCATTGTTTTCATCCTTCCCAAAATGTGTTTTTGCACCTGTGGCGCAGAATGGCGTAGTCGCTGTGCAAAATCAACTTTTGGGACAGATTTACAAAATCTCAGTGCCACTGTTCATGAGGGGAAGTCCCAAAAAGGCCATGTTGAAAATTTGGTGAAAACATTTCAAAAAGTGACTGCGTCACAAGTGTGCATTGCACAGTTTCTATGCACACTTGTAACTTCACCACTTTTTCATATTTTCACTCCAGACTTTCAACATTGCCATTTCTTCACACCTCCTCATGAGCAGTACAGCTGTCATTTTTCACATCCTGCCCAATATGTGCTTTTGCACCTGTAGCGCCGAGTGGCATAACTCGCTGTGCAAAATCACCTTTTGGGACTGAGTAACGAAACGATACTGCCACTGTTCATGAGGTGGGGTCCCAAAAAGTCTATGTTGAAAATTTGGAGCAAAAATACCAACAAACGCCTGGGGCTTTAGGGTTTCCAACCATAACACCCACCCTGTGCAGGCACTGACAGGCATCAAGGTGTGTCTTGGGGTCTTTGGCCCTAACGTTCACCCCATTCTCCTATACTGCACCCATCTCAGTTTATTTTCTTATAGAATATGGTGAGCGTAAAGGCCGAAGACCTCAAGGCACACTGTGACACCTGTTGGTGTCTGCAGGGTGGGGTGAGGTGGAATGGCGTGAGTGTTATGGCCAATGACCCAAAGGCACACCCCCAATGCCTGTCAGTATCTGCAGGGTGGGGGTGGGAGTTGTCGTTACTTCAGTTACTTCACTGCCATTCCTATTATGCATCTCTCTAACTCCTGCACTACCAGTGCCAATACCAGCAAGCAAACATTCGGCATTGATAAATGCTTGTTTTTTGTTGGATCTTCTCAGCTCTTTTCACCATACCTCTCAATTGCTATGAATTACGCATAGTACTTTGATTTTCACACTCAAATTTACCCTTGCTTCGCATAGGTTTACTGATGTTCCTCATAATGTTAGAGCTATTTTTGGACACACAAACTATTTAATAGTTGAACTAAGTTGATAGAAACATTCCTTATCACTAACTATATGGGGCCCCCTATCTGTAGGCGTAATATTATTTAAAATAAGAAAGTACTACACATTCTGGCCCTTTGCTATAATTTTTGAAGGCCAAGAGGTTGAGAGGTATGCTTTTCACTTTGGTGTTTCTTCACTTGCACACTGTTTGACCCTGAGCTGCCACAGTAATGAATTTGTTGTTGTCTATAGCTTTACTCGTTTTTTTTCATGTGTCTTGTCTTGGTTGGTGGGGGTTTTAGTGGGTCGTGAGGGTTTTTTTGCCCTATGCATACATATAGCCATTGTATCTCACAGTGATTTCACAGCTGTGTTGCTTCACAGCCATGAATACACTGGTGTGTAGTGCATATTGCTTGACTGTGCTCACAGGTTGTTGTGGTGATTGTGTGGCATTGAGGGGCTTTGTGCCCTATTGTCACCTTTAGCCATTGTGACGGACAATGATTTCTTTGTAGTGTTGCACCACACTCGTGATTTCATTGTTTTTGAATGTATATTGTTTGTTTTTGGTCCCATGTTGTGCTGTGTTGGTGGGCAGTGACTGGTTTGTTGCCCATGGACTTTGTGCTGCAGAATGATTTCACAGAACAGTTTAACCACAGTCATTACATCTTTGTTTTATTTTACATATAGTTGGTTGTTGTCCCCGGGGTGTTGGGCTGGTGGGGGTGGGTGGTTGAGGGGATGGTTGCCCTATGCATACTAATGATCTTTTTGTAGTACATTGATTTCACTGCAGTGTTCTTACACAGTAATCACTCAATTTCATTGTTGTGCATATTGTTTGGCAATGGTATCAGGCCTCAAGGGCCTTGTTAGTTGAACGATGGCCTTCATTAATTTCCAGCTTGCCATTATAAGGTATTAAATAGGATGCAAAATCAAACCCCATTCATTTCAATGGGGCATGCCCCCACACTCTCCCTTGCTGGATGTCATAGCACGAGGGGGGTGTTCATCAATCGGGAAGTAAAGGAATTGGCTGGCCCACCTTGTTGGGGCCAAAGAACAATCACTTATATCTATAAACAGACAGTGAATAAAATATTGAAAATGGGGCTGAATGACTTGCCAACATAACGTATAAAATAAGATAAGTAAGTTTGAAATGAAATAAACTGACTAAATCACTTTAACGTAACTGATGTAGGCCTGGCAGTGGTGCCAATGGTGATGCAGGTGTCCCTGTGTAGTCTGGCATCCACCATGAGACACAGGTTAACTGATAGTGGTGAGTGGGATCATAAGAGGGAACGAATTCCTGGCATTGACTGCCCCAGTGATGCCAGTGGATCATATTATACTCTAATGTGGGAGACCCAGGTTTTCTTCCTTTAGTTATTTATGTATTTATGTATTCATGTTTTACCAGGAAGGTGGACTTGGTCAAAACATTTAATTTTCAGTCATGCCTGGAGGTAAGGGTACAACATGAGGGGTGTCACAGTATCTACAAAGTTATAAATAAGTACAAAATGAATAAAATCATCAGAAGAAATAACTATGTACACACATACCAGAACGAACATTGCAAAGAAAGATCAGATGTAATCTAGATTTATCTGGACTTCACACAACAGCATGTGGAAGATGACTGCAAACTGTTAACCACATTTTGTTTAAAAATTGAATACTTTACAGATATATCAATACCCTGTTGGACTAATTTATTTAAAACCTTGGGGCCATAACAAGAAAATGATCTTTCTGCTATTCTGGTTTGTGTACATTTTTCTATAAACCATGACAGCAAACCATTTCACAACGATGTACTTTTGGTACTTGGAATCAAATTTTTTTCGTAAACATTCCAGTACATTTGTCATAGACACCTTATAAGTAAAACTCGCAACCTTTTGAAATATTCTGTCTCGTGGTACTAGGACTTGTGCGCGTGCATATAAATTGCAATGATGGGTATACTTGGAAACGTTAGTGACAAAGCTACAGATACTATTGAAAGTAACTACTGTATGTACTTAGACATAATACTTTCAGAAGCTTGCTATAATAGAATAGAATTGTACTCCAATGCAGGGAGAAATACTTGCTTTGCTATAGTATTTTTAGTCTCAGTTGTTAGTTTTTTTTTAGTTTCTATAAAGAAAACCTAACTTACTATTCATTTTTTTGGTGACATTGTATATATGTTGTTGCATAGTCAACATTTGGTCAAGAACCACACCTAAATAATTAAAAGTTTTTACAACACTCAACGGTTCCCCATCAAATCACCTTATTGTAATGCTTTACCCATAGATACATAGATACATAGACAGTGTCGGCAGATAAGGGCCTATGGCCCACCTAGTCTGCCCATTTGAGCTTGTAAGTTCAGTTTGTTTTCCTAGAAGTCTATTTCCCCTTACCCCTGACCTCTAGAATTCCTTTATGTCTATCCCATGCATTCTTAAATCCCGTGATTGTTTCAGCCCCCACCACTTCCTCTGGCAGGGTGTTCCACTTGTCCACCACCCGCTCTGTGAAGAAATTCTTCTCATGTTTCCTCTGAATCGTCCCTCCCTCCAACTTCATCCCATGCCCTCTAGTCCTGAAACATCTTTTCGCTTAAAATAGTGTTTTCCTGCACCCTGTTCCTCCCTGTAAGATACTTGTATGTCTCTATCATATCCTCTCTCCCTCCTCTCCTCCAGGAGTACATGTTCAGTTCCTTCAACCTGTCTTCATAGGACTTGTGATGCAACCCATGCACCATCTTTGTTGCCCTCCTCTGAACCTCTCTACCCTGTCTATGTCCTTACGAGGTATGGTCTCCAGAACTGTACACTGTACTCCAGGTGGGGCCTCACTAGTGTCTTGTATAGCGGAATTATGACCTCCCTTTTCCTGCTGGTGATGCCCCTGCCTATACATCCCAGCATCCTATTTGCTTTACCTGATGCCTTGTCACACTGTTTCTACCTTGAGGTCATCAGAGATGACAACCCCAAGATCCCTTTCCTGCTTGTGCATGCTATATCCTCACCCTCCAACTGATATATTGTGCCAGGGTTTTGTGCCCCATATGCATTATCTTGCACTTCTTTGCATTGAATTTCAACTGCCAAACCCTTGACCATTCTTCAAGTTTCTGCAGGTCCCTTCTCATTCTGTCTACACCCTCTGGTGTGTCTACTCTGTTACAGAGCTTTGTGTCATCAGCGAACAGTGAAATTCTGCCTTCTATATCCTGTGCAATGTCACTGATGAAGATGTTGAATAGGACCGTCCCAGCACTGATCCCTGTGGTACCCCACTGGTCACTCTTCCTCTGTGGAGTGACAGCCATTTACCACCACCCTCTGTGTCCTGCCACCCAGCCAGTTACCTACCCACCACACTACTGTCCTGCCCACACCCATATTCCCAGTTTGTGTAATAGTCTTCTATGTGGCACAGTGTCAAAGGCCTTGCTGAAGTCCAGATAGGCCATGTCCACTGCCCTCCCTGATCCACCTCCCAGTCACCCAGTCAAAAATTCAATGAGGTTGGTCTGACATGACCTCCCCTGGTGAAACCATGCTGCCTTGGGTCCTGAGTCCATTGAGAACCAGATGTTCCACCAATCTTCCTTCAGTAGTGCTTCCATGATCTTTCCCACTACCGAGGTGAGGCTGACTGGTCTGTAGTTTCCTGCTTCCTCTTTGTTCCCACTTTTGTATAAGGGGACTACATCTGCTGTCCTCCAGTCTTTGGGTACTTCCTGTTTCCAGTGATTGGCTGAACAGGATAGCCAGAGGTTCAGCCACCACCTCTCTTAGTTCTTTAAGGACCTGGGTGCACCCATCTGGCCCCATTGCTTTATCAGCTCTTATTACTTCCAGTTCCTTCAGGACCCTTTCGTGTAAAGGGACTTGTGTCCATTTCTGCACCATTCTCACCCTTGTACCCCTTCAGACCCATTACCCCTCTTCCTTAGTAAAGACTGAGCAGAAATACCTGTTCAATATGTCAGCTTTACTGTTGTCATCCTCCACGCTGCTCCCATCCTCCCCTTCAGTCTCACTATCCCTCCCTTTGTCCTTCTTTTTCACTTATGTACCTGTAAAAGGTTTTGGTCCCTTTAACCACTGATTTTGCAATGTGTTCTTCTGTCTGAGCTTATTTCCTTACTGACTTCCCTGCCTCTTGTTTCTCCTGGTACTTCTCCCTATCCCCTTCTGCCTGTGTCTTTTGTATTGCCTGAATGCAATCTTTTGGCTTTCACTTTTTGCTACCTCTTTGGAAAACCATAATGGTCTCCTCTTTCTTTTCCTCTTGCTAACCTGCTTAATGCGTAATTCTGTTGTTCTTATAATCCCCATTTTAAATACTGCCCACTGTTCCTCAATCCCTGATTCCTGTCCCATTCCCTTAATGCCTCTTTTCAAGCATCTCCCCATTTTCCCAAAGTCTGCCCCCTAAAATCCAGGATACGTGTTTTTGTGTGGTTTGGTTCTGCTCTTTCTGTGATTTCAAACCACAATGACTGGTGGTCACTGTTACCCAGGTGCTCCCCACTGTTACCCCCATCACACTGTCCCTGTTTGTGAGCACAAGGTCCAGTATTGCCTTCTGCCGAGTTGGTTCCATGACCAGTTGCTTGAGGAAGGCACCCTGAAGGAGTCCAGGATAAATCTGTCTCTAGTTGATGCTGCTGCTGGGATGCTCCAGTCCACGCCTGGTATATGGAAGTCTCCAACCAGTACTACCTCACCTTTGTCTGCCATCCTTTGGATGGCTATCAACTCCCCTATCTGTTTCTTCCACCTGGGCTGGTGGTCTATAGACCACACCTGTGCGGATGGCTGGCCCCATTTTCCTTTCCAGCTTAACCCACAGTATCTCTCCCCATTTTGTTCCTCCTGGATCTGTGTGGCCCTTATGTCATTTTCACATACAGTACACTCCTCCTCCCTTCCTGCCTCGCTTGTCTCTTCTGAATATGTTGTAGCCAGGTATGGCCATCTCCAAGTCATGGTTATCATTACACCAGGTTTCAGTGATGGCCGTAATGTCCAGGTCTGACTGTACCATGACAGCCTCCAGATCTTCCATCTTGTTGCTAAGGCTCCTGGCATTTGCACACATGGCTTTCTATGATTTGACCTCCCTAGACTGCTTCACTGTTCTACTCCAGCCGCTTCCTTGGTTGTCATTTATCCCTGGTTTCCCTTGCTGTCTGCCCTTCTGCTGAATTTTGCCCATATGCATTTAGTCTCTGTCTAATCCCAAATATTATCACCTTATTTTTTTCTCATTTAATAATGATCTATTGTTACAGAACCAATTTTGTAATTTATTATAGGCATCCTGAAAGTCGCCCCTCTAGGTCTGCCCCTGTCTTACCAGAACAGTAAGAAACTGCATCATTTGTGTACATTGCTGTTGATATATCTTTACACACTTTTTGGAGATCATTTATATACAAGGAAAACAGGAGAGGCCTAGAATGGAACCCTGAGGGACATCCAAACTAATTCTTTAAGGTTTGGATTTACTGTTGCCAACTTTAGTTATCTGTGCCATATTTTCTAAGTAATCTTGAAACCATTTAATGGTGTAATTGCTGACTCCATAAAATTTCAGCTTTTTTGTCAGTATCGTGTGGTCCACTAAGTCAAAGGTCTTGGTCAGGTCAATGAAGATGGCCCCAGTCAACATACCCATATCCATATTGCTATGGGCATCTTCCATTAACCTGATCAAGGCTGTCATGGTATTATTACCATTTCTAAACCCATACTATTCCATGGCAAAAAAAGTTATTTGTTTCCCAAAAGCTCGATAGCTGACAACATACAACTTCCTCCAAAATCTTGGATAAAGTTGACAAACCTGATATGGTAGTAACAGACAATCCCTCACACCTGCTTACACTAACCCAGGCTCATACTAACGCAGTCAAAGAAACTGCTTTACTCGGTATGGGTAAGTAGTTTCTTTGACTGGAATGATAATGTTTAACTGCGAGTTGTCTGTTACCATTGGTTCAGTGTTGGTTCCCCAGATGCACTGCTATCAAGGGGCCATCTATTTTTTCTACTGCAAACACTGATATGGGCCTGTAATTTGTCATTTTGGCTATATCTCCAGACTTGAAAATTAGGGTCACTATAGCAGTCTTCCAACATGTAGGTAACCTGCTTTGACATAAGGACAAATTTAGAAAAAGGGTTATAGGTCTAGCCAAATAATTTGCCCTATTTTTAATAATTTTGGAAGGAGCCATAAATCCCAGGTCCTTTGTTAGTATTTATATTTTTAAAAGTTAACCACTTAATTTTCAATTTGCATTTTGAAACTAAATTTATAAGCCTGCTCACTGTTTTCTATATTAAATTTATGTTTGTGATAATTCACGTAATTTATCTTTGTAGACTGATATATTTGTGAAAAATTAATTTAGCTCTCTTGCAATATCCTCATCTTTATAACATTTTTTTGTTCCCAGCTTTTATACTAGTAATATTGTCTTTTATTTTTTTTGGTTTCAGGAAATCCTGAAAGGATTTCCAGAACAGCCTTGGGTTGTTAGTACTCTCTAATTGCATTTTTTTCACAGTAGTCCTGCTTTGCCTTTTTAATAACTGTTTTATTTTGTTTCATTGATGTCTGTAATCATTTTAATCAGAGTCCAGTTTGTTTTTCTGGTATTTTTCCAGCATTTATCTCATGTGCTCATTAACTTTAGTAATTTTGTATCTATCCAAGGGCTCATATTCTTTCTTAGTCTTCATCTTTTAAAGTGATTTAGTAAGATTCACAGCTGCCTTGCCTTATTTTATAAGTGTGTTTATTTATTAACTCATTCGGAGATACACCTTTGAGCACAGGTGCTCATTTACAAAGGTTCCACATTAGCATTTGGATACAGCACATCAACAAACTTCAGATAGGCTTACTTACAATAGTTTACATCATTGACACAGTTATAAATAGGATTCAAATCAGGAACGGGTAAACAGCAAGGCAGCGCACTTTATGTTTTGGCAAAGAAAATAGGCAAACATAGTCAACATTAGCAAAAGGTGCAAGCAAAAAGCAACTACCAAGTACATAGTAAGGGTCAGGTAGAGCAAGTGTGCTTTGTAGGAGATCAGTAGCAGTCACAGTTGGAACAGAGGGTAAGGGCTTTTCTTAGCCCTCTCTTAAATGGGTCAAATTTGGTGAGGCTTGTTAGTCAAGGGCCTTATTAGTGGAGTGGTAGCCTTCATTAATTTCCAACTTGCCATTATAAGGTATTAAATAGGATGCAAAAGCAAGCCTCATTCATTTTCAATGGGGCGCATCCCCGCGCTCTCCCTTGCTGGATGTCATAACATGGGGGTGTGTTCATCAGTCAGGAAGTAAAGGAATAGGCTGGCCCACCTTGCCAGGGCCAAAGTATGATCGCTAGTATCTCTATATAGACAGTGAATAAAATATTGAAAATGTGTTGGAATGACTTTTGCTGACATATTAAATAAACCGACTAAATCACTTCAGTGGGAGTATGCTTATTTATTGTATCCCCTAGTTTACTATTAAAAATATTAACAGCGTTATTAGCATCTTGTGTCCTATCTAAGTCTGACCAATCAATATTTTTCAGATCATTAAAGAACCCATCCTCTATAAAATTCCTGAAAGACCTTCTTTTTGGAATTGTTATTTTACTGCTTTCATTTTCTTTTTCCAAATAACGTAAACAGGACAGTTTTCTGATATACAATCTGAAGTTATACCAACGGTTGTTACATAATTAGGCTTATTTGTAAGTATCTAATCAAGCAAAGATCCCTTTTTCTGTTTTATTATTTGGCCTAGTAACATTAACTAATTGTACTCAATTATTCATAGATAATATACTGCAAATTGTTTTCTTATACTTTAACAACCAGCCAATCTAAGTTAAAATCACCCAATATGATATGTTCCTTACGTCCCTTATGAGCCTCTAGTACTTTGCCCAAAACAGTTGGATTATCTGAAGCAGTTTTTGGTGCTAAATACACATAGGATACATAAAACGGGGTCCCTAACAACCCCTCATGCCAATTTTACCATTGTAAAATCAACGATACCATTAAAATTCCCAGCTTCTATTCATTCACAATTGAAACGGTCCTTTTTATAAATGACAACACCACCCCCTTTACCTTTTTCCTCTATCTGCTCTATAAATGTTGTGCCCTTCCGAATTTATATACTCATCTAAAATATTGGTTTTCAAGGAAGATTCACCTTAAACCTTCAATGATGTAATTTTCTGCTCTAATCCATGTTTGCACTTCATCAACATGTGCTAAAATACTTCTAATGTTTAAGTGACAAATTGTTAGGCTTTTACATTTCTGTACTCCAGTCAAGTTTCCTGGTTCAGGATTACTTTCAATGTCACCACCTAAGAGTAATAAAATAATCAAAAAAAAAAGCTTCCTGTTTCGTTTTTACTCTTTAAGTATCTTCCCTTTCCTCCCATGCCTCTGTGTGACATAAGATGTTGGTTTATTAATTTAGTTGCATCCCATTTGTCACTTAAAATTGTAGTCTTTACTTCATAAAACATTTTAAAATCTAAATGTATATTATCTCCCCAAATTCTTGTAGCCCTCTGATGCATTACATCACAGTCATTGTATTTGTGCCTATTCTAGCTAAATAATATAAGTTATTAGCAGGCTACTCAAACACAACAGATAATAACATTCTTCCATTTTTAAATGTGTTTTTAAGTTCATATTTAAATTTAAAACAATATAAACAAAGCAATGTAAACAAAAGTAACACAAGTCCTGACCACTGCCACCAGGTCAGTCCGATCGTAACTGTTATGTTGTCAACAGCGGAGGCAAAATGTTAACTAAAAATATAAATTTGAGTAGAATCTCTGGCCCAGGCTCCCACAGCTCCCATGGACTCCACACAGACTCCTTCACTTTGCTGCACTTCACTGCACTGAGCCGCACTGTAGTAGATGCCACCGTGTCTGGGGTGTCTTAACTTTAACTCCCAAACCCCACCACAGTTGGGCTGCCACAACCAATTGGGGGGAAGGAGCAGCTTAGAAAGGGCTACGGGCTCATGGAGTCATGCAAACGGCAAGCAGCTACTATTAGTAAGGCAACTGGCAACACTGGGAGCTAAGTTAGCAGTCACTATGGAAACAAACAACAGATGGATACTGAAAAATACAAACTGCAGAAATTGTACGCTCAGAGTCTCTCTTTAGGTGCAAGTAACAGACAGTTCCCAGGATCTGATCAGACTCTTAGTACTCAGTGGGAGAAGTCCATAAATGCAGATGTTCAATTTTAAAAACACCCTCAGGCATTCACTTCATGTGCATAAATGTATAAACAACATCCTGAGCCTGACTCCCTACACAAGGCTACTGGAGTCACAGAAGTTTAATGAAGGCAGCACACCTGGATGTTGGGGGGGAGGGATCAAGTAGCCTGGCTGCAAGAATGCCTTCTCTGCTCGGTTGGTGGAGGGCCTTGACATTGCCCTTCCCTAGAAGTTAGGTGTTGACATGGGTGGGTCACCATGAGGAGATGGGTAGGTACACGCTGGTATGAGGTTAGGTACAAATCCAGTTTAACAAACTGGTGATATCTGCAGTAGTCCCCCATATCACCTCATTATATTTCCCACCTTGTCTCCCCCCGCTTTCACTGGCTGAAAATTCATGAGTGTCAAGTTCTTGTTCACTTAGCCTCTACCACAGGGATGGTTTATTTATGTATTGAAAATTTCAGGGAGAATACCTTTGAGCACAAGTGCTCTTTTACAAAGGTTCCACGTCAATAACAGAGATGACAAAGCAACGTAACAAATACAGTAAGCGAGTTCCAGTGGAATGAGATCAAACAAGTACAAATATAATCAAACAAGTACAAATAAAAAGGCTGGAATCAACTGCTTACAATTTTACAATAAGGCAGGTAGACAGAATCAGTGTAGAACAAGCATAGTAATGGTACATGGCCTCAGAGCCAGAGTCTGAAACAGTTCACAGAGTATGCTGGGAGGGACTTCAGTTCGGATGATTAGCAGTTACAGTGGCATTGAACTGTTAGGATTGCCTATAGTTCTGTCTTAAACTGGCCAAACTTAGATAGATTGAGCAAGGTATCAAGTGGTTCATTTAATCAGTCAGCGGCCCTAACTGCAAATGAATGCTTGCCCAGCTGAGTACGTCAGAAAGGCAGTTCAAGGGCATTCTGAGCTATGCTCCTAGTGACAGGGCAGTAACAGTGAGTTAGGGCTGGGGCTTGGTTAGGCCCAGTAGTGCCTTCTTAGCTAGCAGAAATGTCTGGAACCTACAGTACAGTACTTCTGCTAGGTACTGGTAACCAATTTGTTTAGGTGTAGACTGTGCAGCCGTGGGAGCGCGCTTGTTGGCCCCAAGCACAAAGCGACAAGCCTTATTACAGATCAGATTTATTCTGCTGAGAATTGAGTCACAGGCAGGTGCATAGAGAGGGAGGCCATAGCCAACTAGTGACAGTACTAAGCTTGCCTCTGTGAGGAGTCTAACATCAGCAGTGAGGTTGACACGGTTACAGTACAAGGCTTTCAATGTTTTGTTTACATAGAAACAAAGAATGTGTCAGCAGATGAGGTCCATGTGGAAAATATAATCTGCCCATGTATACTACTCCCCCCCCCAAAAAAAAAAAATTGGGCTGCTGTGTTATCCACTGCTGTGGACACAAGGTGGTCAATGTGGGGAGCAAAATATAAGGCATCGAGGATTACTCCAAGGTATTTAAAGGTTTCCACCTGTTCAAATATATGTCCCAGGTCATTATGGATGATAAGGGGTGTACCTTTTTCTTCACCATGGGCCTGTGAAGAGCATTGTCTTAGTTTTTGTTTTGTAATTTTGAACTAGTTTGTTTTGGGAGACCCAGTTTTCAAGGGCCTCAAAATTACCCTGGAGGACGGAGGTAAGGCTGCCAAGGTTAGAGTTCTTGGAACAGATAACAGCATCATCTGCATAGAGAAATACATTTTCAGACTGGCAGGCATCAGGCAGATGTTTTAGGAATGAGCCAAATAGTAGGGGGCCCAGAATGGAGCCCTAGGGAACACCAATGGATACATTCCAAACACCTGACAAAGAGCCATCTATCAGTGCATTGAGTGCGATTAGTGAAATAACTCTGGAACCAGGTGACTGTGTCCTGTGACAGGCCTAGGCCATGGAGTTTGTAGAGAAAGTGCTTATGACTGACCAAGTCAAAGGTTTTTGTCAAGTCAATATATAGCACCAGCCTTGTCGCCATTGTCAAGGGCCTCAAGGACAAAATTGGGATACTCAGTTAGTGGTGTATTGGTGCTGTTGTTCTCCAAAATCCATGCTATTGGGGACATTATATTTCATATTGTTCAAGATATGAAACAAGTTTATCAGACACTATTCTTTCAAGGGATTTGGACCTGGTTTAGTTTGCGGTAGTCAACACAAAACCGTAGTTGGCCATCTTTCTTCTTGACTAGCACTGTTGGTGCAGCCCAGGGGCTGTAACTCTCCTGGATGACCCTGGCTTTCTATATTTCTTTGAGCAGATCTTTGGTCAGTTGGTATATGGCAGATGGTATTGGTTGGAATCATTCTCTGATGGGTGGGTGGTCTTCTGTCGGGATGTGGTGTTGAACAGACTTAAGCACATCTAAAGTTGAGTGGCTATTGAGAGAACTCCATGTAGTGCTTGTGGACCAACTCCAGTACTTCACACATTTGTCTCCCGGTGATGTTTGGACTCCCCAGATCAATCTTTTGCAGCCACTCTTCCTTTGGGCCACTTTCAGACACATATGTGGCAATTGCAGAGATGGCAGTGCATGCAGCATTGGGATTGCTTTCAGTGTGGGCCTCCACAACATTGTCCAAATCAATCTGTACCAGTCATCTGATTGGCTGATTCCTGTACAGCCATACTGGGTCACTCCATAATAAAGGACTCTTCACTGGGACTTGTCTCTTCTTTACCACCACCAAGCTCCATGCCACTGCCACTGTGCAATTGTCTGTGGTGATATGAGGTTTCAGCAGGGCAGTGTAGTCCTCCACTTGAACACCTTTCCTGGCTTTGCAGACAACAATGGTTTCTGACCCAGTGTTCATACAAACGTATGATTTTTTTTTTAACCAGGAGAGAATTTGCCAGCAGAAACAGGCCACATGGTCTATCAAGTCTACTTTTTTTTTTTAATGACTTTATTTATCCTCCTACAGTGGGTCACCCTCGTCGTCCTCCAACCCTACCGGTCTCAGGGTCATTCGGGGTCTTGAGGCGCTATGCGCTCTTCAGCAGATCCCCTGAGCTGGTCCGGAGGCATCATCCTAGGTGGCCCCCGCTGTTTCCTTCATTTACTCCCCATGTTGTTACCTGTTCCCGAGACCCCCGGAAGCGGTGACACGTGTGCATGGAGGTGCACATGCGCACTGCAGCTCCAGTGCTGGGTCTCTTCTGCCCTCCCTCGACCTAGTGCCAGTGCTTCTCAGAGCGGCACCATCCCTCCGGCCCCCACCAGGGGGCATCCAAGCTCCGAGAGAGCTGAGAACTCCCTCCCGAGGCAGAGAGCTGCCACCCGGCAGCCTGGCTCACATCCCCTTCCTCACCCCTGCCGACCTGCAATGACCCTGGCTCATTCCTGAACCCAGGTCGCTGGTGTGGTGTGAGGTGTGTCATCCAGTGCCTCAACCCTCTGTGCCACCAGGCCAGCCTATATCAAGTCTGCTTGAGTGTGCAGCTAGCCCCCTTACCTTGCAGTTGCCCCACCACCCTCCTCCCTTCACAGTTACCCCCCACACACTGTCCCATTCCCTTTTGAAACTACCCGCTGTCTTACATTATATCACCTCCTCCAGCAGAGTGTTCCATTCTGCCACAACTCTCTCTGTGAAAAAGTGTTTTCTCATTTCCCTCCAATATCTTCCCCCTCCAATCTAAGACTATGCCCTCTCGTGTCCCTCCCCCTCCTTAGCTTACATATCTCTTCAGTACATGTCTTGTTTATCCCTTTTAAGTACTTAAAGGTCTCAATCATATTCCCCCGATCCCTTCTCTCCTCCAGGGAGTACATATTCAACTCACTCAGCCTATCCTTGTATGACCTGTCCTCCAATCCCTGGATCGTCTTCATCACTCGTTCTCCACAATGGCATGGGGTTCCACCACCCACATGAGGTCAGTCTCTTCTTTCTTGTTGGTGAACTGTTGGTGGTTTTGTATGGCATGGATGGTTTGCTGCCAGGCACATCTCTCTCTGACTTTGGAAGCTTTGTTACTAGGTGCTTCACAACCTCCAGTAGTTCTTCATAACAGTTCCTTCCTAGGATGACAGGATGGAAGTCTGGGTGACAATGATACCTTGATCTGGGTACATGTTTGTGCCCAATTGGATATTGACTTCCAGATATCCATGATACAGGATGGTGAAGCCATTCTCCACAATTAAGTTGAGCCACTCCTGGGGTAGAGGTGTGGGTGGGGTTCAAGAATGCATGGAATGCTGGCCCACCGGTGCAGTGGTAGGGCTACTGCTCACAGCACCAGTGACCCAGGTTCAGGAACAGACTTGGGTGGCTGAAAGACTGGCTGGGAGAGAGGAGGATTGAGTGCCCTGAGGCAGCTCTCCTCCTCCTGGAAGGGTGAGATGCATGTCCCACTGCTATACTGCCACCTGGGTGACCACGGGTGGAGGTGCAGTGAGACAGCATGCAGCATGGTGGGAGGACGTTGGACGGGAGCTGGAGTGCCTGCACGCCGCCCCTAAGCTTCCCTAGTGTGCTGACATCCTGAGGGCTGGGACCAGAAAATGAGAAAAGCCCCGCAACGGGCGCCTGGAGATGGGACCCAGCTGCCCTAGAGAAATCCATAACCAGGCTCCAGATGGGGCCTGAGCAGCATACCCAATGCAGACTCATGGACTGGAAGGGACTATGAAGGGTCCGTCTCCTTCCTGCCCGTGGGGCAAACCGAGGCCGGATGGGGACAGTGCTGCCAGGTCTTGAAGGAGTTACTTGGGGAGGACCTACAGGAGTGCTCACAGCCTAGGGATCCCTGAGGATAGGGTCCCGAGCTGTGAATAAGGGGGCTGAAACAGAGAATATATAAAAAAAAAAAGAATGCATGGGATAAGCACAAGGGAATCATTGTGGAAAGGAAGTGAGGAAGGAGAAAGAGCTGTAGATCAGGGACAGTCTGCGGTAATAGTGTAGGTTGGGAGAAATGAGCACAATGAATCGGCTAAGCGGTTGTTAATTGCAGTCAAATTCTATGTTTCTGTGTCTCTAGAGTCTGAAGAACTGCTCACTTTGAATAGTGGTCACTTGGGAGCCGATGTCTAGAAATGCTATGAATTTAACGCTGTCGATCCAGGCAGGTATGATGGGGCACCTTCCAACATACTTGCGGTGTTCCAGTCCAGGTTTGGGGCCTAGCTCATGTCTTCCTGAGGGTTGGCCCACTGCCTTGGGGACCCTCTGTTTATGAGCCTTTCCTTTTAATCCCTCAGTCGGTGGCCAGGGGGATATCCTCCTGTTTTGGCTTGGATCCTAGCTCATGCAATGATCCCTGGCATCACAGGGCTTGCACCAAGGTGGTTTTCCCCTTGTGCATAATCCCTGTGGCTATTGGGATGGAGGTGGTTGTGCAATGAACTCAGCACATTGTTGGACGTGTTTCCACCCTCGACATGCAGAGGTCCACTGGCTACTGCCTGACAGTCCCCACCAAATGGTTTCGGACTGCCATACCCCCGAGCCACCACTAGGGGTCAGATGGCACTGCACACCAGATCCCCTCCCACAGTGGAGATGGCAAGCAGTCCCCTGGCTGCTCAGCCCCCCCCCCCCTCGCCGACCTTCCTACACCCACGGTCTGCTCCTGAACCCAAAGCCATCGGCACTACAGGTGATAGCACTACCACTGTACTGGCCAGATGGCCCGGGACCCACTGTTTAAACTTATGGCCTCTGTTGGATGCCTAGCACATTCCTGCTCCACATGGCTGTTAATGCTGTATTTTTTGCAGATGGATCTGCCATTGTCAACAAATCAGTCAATCAACCTCCATCCAGAGCTCCTTGGGCCCCTGGGGATGAGTGCCATCTTCCCTGCCTCTGGCCTTCCTTCAGGCTCCTCATTTCCTGACACATCTGCCATTTTTTGGTTAGCTCTGTCACCTGTTTCTGGAGCTCCTGGTTTGGGTCCCTTGGTTGGGTCACCACTCTTTTGGGGTGTCAACCTGGTGCTTGGGCCACGTGGTGTAGAGCGGACAGGTACTCTGGGTTAGTAGGGGCACCTGGAATACAGTTCATCTCAGGCCACTGCCAGAATCCAGCTGGGTCTTCTTTTCATGTCCACAACTTCCTCTTCTGAGAGGCATCTGCAGGGGACAGTCTGCCAGACCACACCATCAGGGGAATTTTTTCTGCTGGCTGGCCCATTCCCCAAGATTTTATTTTATTTATTTATTTAGATTTTGTTGACCGGGTAAGTGCACTAGACAAATCCTGTCTATTTTCAGGCACGACCAGGGGGAGGGGGATACAGATGAATGGCAACTGACCTTGAACCAGATTAAGCTGTTGGTGGTATTTTTAGTGAATGAGGGAAATTTGGCCAGGACACCGGGGAAATTCCCCTAATCTTTTCGATAAGTGCCACGGGATCTTTAACATCCACCTGAACTACCACCAATCCAAGCAGATGGGACCTCGGTTTAACGTCTCATCCGAAAGACGGCACCTCGGAAGTGCAGCACCCCTCTCATTCTGCACTACAGTGTCAGTACTGGGATATTAACCCAACTGCCAGATGTGGGAACTGAACCCACAGCCCTCTGATCTCCCGGCCTCAGAGGCGAGTGTGCTACCTACTGAGCCACTGAATGGCGTTCTCTTTGAGGTCCATTAAGGACTCACCTGGTTCCTGCAGTTGGAGTATCCTGAGGTTCATTCTGCACACTCTCAATAAATTTGTCCTTAAGCAGGTGGTCTGGGTCTTGTATGCTGTCTGGGTCCACTCGCTCTATGGCTCTCAGTGCTTTCTGTAGGCTTAGCTTGAACTTTTGCAGGCTTTCTCTGGGGCCATGGGTGTGGATGAAGAATCACATCTTCAACTCTGATGAGGTGTGACTGTCGAAGGTGCAGCTGAGCCTCAATAGAATCTGATCAGCTGCAGTGCACTCCTTTTTTGGCCAGGTGATAATCTCTCAATGTGCTGCTCCTCCCAGTTGGCCAGACAAGATCTCCACCTTCTGGTGTTCTGGGATCTGGTACAGTTAGAACATCACCTTCAGCTTATCCCTGAATTTTTCCAAGCTAGTTGTGTTGAAGTCAATGGGGTCACCAGTGTACCTCAGGACCCACAGGGCACCAGAGTAATAAGGCTTCATGAGTGGTGACTGCCAAACTGGGCACCACTTCTGGTCTCCTCGTCGCTGGAACAGGAACCATTGGTGTTCGGCATCTTGAGGGCTGTCTATGGAATTGTGGACCTGTTTTGGACTCCAAAATCCTGTCAAATGTTGTACTCCAAAATCCTGGCGACTACACTAAGTTCCCCTGTGGTGAGCAGATGAGGGTGAGGTTTGTTACTTCTTTCAAGAAGAGAGATGCACAACTTTCCAGATGCAGTAAAATTATTTATTAGCACAGTCACTCATGTTATACCAGGAAACAACAAACTGATTCTTCCAACAATTACAAAATACTTATATTCTGTGAGGATCACCTATAGCGCTAGGTCTGCAGACATCAGAGTTACTAATAACAGAGCGTATGCATGAATGGGTGGAGTGGCTACATGCCATGAATCCATTTTATGTAGCTACTCTCCACCCATTGTGCCCCCTGCGTGGGTTGCATGACCAGGGCGTGCAGCCACTATGCACCTGATTCCCTGGCCATGTAGACAGCAACATGTAGGAGGAGGGTGGGTAGGTGTGCCCTATTACGTGCCATGCACTAAGGCGCATAGTGCTGCCCATGGGGTTGTGGAGCAGGGAACAGGTTATGTCAGGGAGAACCCTACCCTATGCACCCTGTACACACAGACTGCCACCTGGTCCTGGCGGATAACCACTGTCCCCCACCAACAGGTTCCTAGTATCTGTTCCCACAGGCCACCCAGTACCACCCACCCCCATCACTCATGTGTGCCCCGGCCTTGTGACAGCCAAAATCCCGCCACGCACATGCACACACATAGGGGCACCAGCCCGAGAATGCAGACACACAACCCCCCCCCCCACAGCACTGCCCACCTACCCCATCCCCCATACCTGAGGCAGTGCCGTTCACAGGATGAGCCAGCAGCACATCCCTCCTCATTTCTCCTCAGCTGCTGGCCATCCAATTGATGCTGGGAGTGCGCTGCCCATATATAGGAGGCGTACTTTTGGCATCACTTGGATGGCTTCTGGCTGAGGAGGTGTGAGGAGGATGTGCCATGTAATCCATGAGGCAGCACTGTGGCTCTCGGTATGGGAAGGGGGGATGCGGTGCTGCAGGGGGGCACCACACCAATGTAGATGCTGGAGTAATAGGTTGGGTCGGCCGTGTTGATGGGGGGACGGGGTGCAACTGGGCAGTCCACATTTGCATGACCCCTGCACCGATACACAGTGCATGCTTAAGGAGCCCCAATAGCTTGGTTCACAGTGGGTCCTGGTGAACACCCCCTGTGTGTGGGGTGCCTATACGTCCTATATTGGGGATGGGACAACCGGTGCAGATGTGGAGACTGTGCATTAACAGTTTTGGGAGCAGCCTCTTATGTGTGGGGGGGGGGCGGCATTGCGTACTATGGGAACAGGGCTGCCAAGTGCTGGGTGGACCTGCTGTTCAGGCACCGGGTCAGGGACGACATGTGCTGGGCGGGGATTTGCTGTTGCATCACCGGGGTCCTGGATGGCATGTGGGGGGGGGATGGCCATACGGGCCAGGAGCGGGGGTCCTGCTGGGAACTGTACGAGTGTGCAGTGCTACTGGGGCATAGGCTGGGGTTCCCCTGGCCAATGGTGCCGGGTCGTGCAGGTTTGGGTGACTGCGTTAGGCATTCACTTACCCAGACCCACACCCTCTTATGCTAGGGATCCATTGTGGGACCCATGCTGGGCATCTGATTGGATGCCTGACTGGGTCCATGACTGCACCTCCGGCCGCCCTGCGCGGACCTGCATGCCGGGGGCAGGCCCACGGACAGGTGGTGGCCACTGATGAATATGGCTGGTGAGCACCTGTCTGCAGGTGCGGAGCTATGTGGGTGGGATACCCACCTCCAGCACGTAATTTCTGCCTGTTCGTGCACAGGCCCCAACATGAGCACAGTACTATAGACTGAATGTGCTGGCCAGGAGAAACTAGCAGTATACCAGTTTGAGAAGAATCGTAAGTGTAATTGAGCTCGAGGCTAGTCTGTACTAAGGTACCTGGTCAACTGATTAGTCTCGATGGCCAGCAGATGAAGTTGGATGCCATGGTGGTGAAGTGAGTAAAGACCTTGGCAGAGGTGAGGTGGCTGAAAAGCAGATGGAGTGAAGAAGATGAAGAATCATGGTCATTGCAGACAGCTGAGGATCTGTGGTACTTCTGATGATATAGGTGCTGAAGAAGCAGGAGGGATGAAGAAAGTGAAGAAAGATGGATGCTGTTGAAGGCTGAAGATACTAGGCAACTTTTGATGATGCAGATGATTGAGACGGCAGGAAGAAGATCATTCGCCACTGCATTTGTCTCCTGAGAAAGTCATTGAAGAGTTGCTGCCCAGTCAATGAAGGAGTAACTAAGGCCACTGGGGGAAAAAAGCAAAATATATGGCAACTCCGTATCAACCATACTGTGAGGAGGGGAACCTCACTACCGCTGAGCCAGATTTGCTACAGGGCTAATTGCACAGGGGTGTACTGACTATTGTTATTCTGGCTACTCCAGACTTTGGCATCTTCTGCTGTACTCTAAGGGCTGGTTCCATGACTCAGATGCTGAATGGGTGGAGATCCAAAGGGCATTGGCTGGCTGGGCAAGAAGCAGGAGAAGACAGGTTGCCGAAGACAGATGAGGAAGCTGGAAGCTAGGAGATAAAATCATCAAATGCCCTGGCTCTGGCAAGGTACTGAAAGGGAGAAGCTGGCAAGCAGCGTGCAGGTTCTATTCAGGTGGCCAGATGCTGACCACTTCACGTGGAACCGGCCCAGGTGGCTATAGGGATACACACTAGGCTTGGTTTTAAAAGCAGGCAGTTCCATTCTTAGGTGAAACAGTTTAGTAGAAAGGGGGTAAAACTTGTATAATCAAACACAGTTCAGTGTAGGACGAGCAGTTCAATTCCTAAGCGGAAAATAGTTCAGTTTTTAGGGGATGCTAGGCATACTAAAGCACAGTTCAATTTTGCAGAGGCATCAAGTGTTAACAACGCAGTTCATTTTAAGGCAATTCACTACAGTTCACATGTGGAGCAATTCAGTCTGAGGGCAAAATAGTTCCGTCCCTAGGGACGCTATGTACACTAAAGCAAGGGTCAGACTGGAAGGGGCAATACAACAACACAGTTCAGTTTGTGGGTCAAGCACTAAGCAAGCACACTAGCCACAGCAAAACAGCCCAGAAGGACCCTCTCTAAAAGTGCATGCTATGCCTTTCAATATATCTTTTCTCAGACCTGGATGCCCCTTTGCTGTCTTCAAATAGGGCTTACTGCCCTTAGCCCCACCTTCCTTATTAATAATTATAGGGCCCATAACCTTGCCCTTGTGTTTGGGCATATGCCCCTAATTCCACCCCTCTAATTAATATATGAGGGCCTGTGCCCTCGCTTCAGCCCTGCTGCCCTAATGAATAACTATAGGGGCCTCTGCTCCTTGGCCTTGCTCTTGTACTTGTGGTGCAAACCTTTAACTATGGGCTCTAGCCCAAGCTCATTGGTGCCAGCTGCCGCAAATATCCTTTGGATCCTTTCCCCTTTTATGTTTTTTAAAAATTGACTTTGTGGGCTCCTCACCCAGTAACCCACTTTTCAGGTGGTCCTCAGATAAAAGGGGAGTTGGCCTGCCCTCATTTACTATCTATTAGGGCCTCCTTTACTGGTCCTGCCCAGTTGGTGCTGAATGGCACGACATTTAAAACAAGGGGCTTTAAGTCTGCTGCAACTCCCGTCCTCTCACGCTGATTTGTGCCACTAATGTATTATGGGTACTAGCCCCAAATGTCACTGCTGGCCCCTTGCCTTTGCCTTGCACCAGGTAGTATGAAGGGTTCATTTTTTTTTTTTTATTCAAAGGTCGGACACTTGTCCCATTTCATCTTTTCCCCTCCCAATGCACTTGTCGCATGAGTTTTAAAAGTAAACAGGTGCATGGCCCACTCACAACCAAGGCCCAGGACTGCTGCTGTTGGGAGGTAGGGAAGAGATGGCCAGTGAGTCATGCACCAGCCTGGCTTCCTGGCAGCTGCTGTGAGGGAGGAGAATTGCTGAGGGCAGAGTGCAAGTCTGGGGAGGTGTGCTCCCACCTGGACAGTGAAACTTGCAGTGCAGACAGTAAGAACACATTAAAAAAAATAAACAAATGGTGGGACTACAGCTGCTGGTTAACCTGCCACACGATATCAGTCTAACCCCTGACCACTGCACCACAGAGGAGACAAAAATAAAACTAAAAAAAAAAAAAAAAAACTCTGCTTCTGCTCCTAGAAGCTGCTCTCTACTGTGGCCAGAGACTCAGGAGGGAGGGAGTTTGCATGAACCGAAGGTCTCTGCTGCATCTGGTCTGCTGGGGTACCGTCGCACACTGGACCACCATGGGGAACCTAGATTTTAAAAGAAAAAAAAAAGAAAAAAAAAAAAACAACCTGGCTGCTGCATTGGGGGCTTAAAAAAGAAAACCTTTAGGCCAGCCCCGTGGCACAGAGGGCTGAGTTGCTATGTGCTCACCGCCATGCCAGCCACCCAGGTTCAGGAATGAGCTTGTGTCACCAGAGGTCAGCTGGAAAGGGAGAGAACTGAGTGCCCAGAGGACAGCTCTCCTCTCCTGGGGGGAGGGGACCTTGCCAGTTCGGCCCTTGGCTGCCTTCTGGTGGTGGCCCAGAGGTAATGTCAGCAGCTCAAGCGCCATGAAGGGAAGGGCTGCAGGCATAGCATATGTATGCCTCCCTACACATGTGCTTACACTGCAGCATGTACAGAGGGGTGAAAATGGGAAAATGGCGGTCATAGGCTCTATGAAGCCTTACCTGCCTGCCCTTGCCCTGTGCTGTCACCAGTTCACCAACCCACAAATCTGGACGCTGGGCCTCCAGGTGGGGGAAGGACGGCCCTCTCCTTCCTGGCCCCACCATGGGGGGAGAGGGGGTAATCCATTGGGATATGAGGCTTGCTAGACCAGGGAGACAGCTGCTGGGCAAGGGTGACGATGACAGGGCTGAGAAGCCGTCGGTAATGTGCCTGGAGGATAAAAACCTCTATGGAAAAAAACCTTCTACTGGAGACCGCCAAACTGGGATAAATAATCGAATATATTTGTAGGGAACCTGATGGAGGACTGCTTCAGGCAAGGCTGGAAGAGAGCAATGCCCAAGTAACCCCAGACCTGAGCTAAGGTGAGCCTCCAGGCATCTGTGCTTCTGTGTCCTCAACCCTACACAGCCACACTGACAAATGGGCCCACTGGCCACTGGGGAAGGCCTTTTCTAGGCTGGAGGTGGTCCTGGGGTTAGCCCCTTGGGGAGGGTGTGTGACCTGGGGAATGCCATTAGGGATGGCCTTTGGCCTGGGAGTTGTCCTCTAGGATGGCCCTTGGCCTGGGACTCCCTGCAGACAAAAGACTCCAAGTCTGCAGTCAATCTGGGCCAGGAGATTTAATGTGGACTAGCTGAACCTGCTTTCTAGCTCCAAACTGGGACAGGATGCAGTCCAAAGGCACCAGGGACGAGGAGTATGGCCAAACTTGTTTGTGGCCTGGCCTGACTAGGTGTTGGTCTTGTGCAGGGGGAAGGGAAACAAAGAGAAATAAAAATGGCTAGGGAAGCAACTTTTAAATGCGTAGGGGTGTGTGTGTGTGTGTGTGTGTGTGTGTGTGTGTGTGTGAAGGGGTGATTAAGTTATTTCCCTGGGTCCCTCTATCTCCTCTACTTCTTCTGGGATTCTCCTAACTGCATGACCCATGATGCAGATAGGGATTCTAGCATAATTGTGAGCCACTCCCCAACCTACCTGGAGCTCTGAGTCCCGTTTCACTTTTCAGACAACAGTTTCTATATTTGTTTATTATTTATTTAACTTTGATGAACGAGTAAGTACTCTGGCAACAAAAGCCTTTTCCAGGCATGACTCAGGTGCAAAAGCACACAGTTGTAATAGTGCATGAACAGCAGGTATTAAGAATAAGTACACTACGATATGTCTGGAACAATATTTACTTGATAAGGCGTGAAGCATATTTACATAAATACAAATAAAACCTATGCAACAGTATATACAGGGTTATATTTACATGAATACAATTAATGGGAGTATACAGTTGCATGTTAAAAGGGAAGAGAGGAGATACTGGTAGTCCAGGGTATCGAGGAGGAGTGGAATAGAAGGGGGGGGGGGGATAGTGGAAGCATAGACATGAGACAGAGGAAGAGTAGTGGGACTTCAGAGGATTAGTAAAGACAGGGCAAGGGGTAGTTAATCTAATGGGAGGAGGTACTGAGTTCCATATGGAGGCATTACGGTAGGAAAAGGACCGCTGGCCATACTGGTGCGAAACAACGGAACAACTATGTTGTTGTGGGATAAAGATCAGGAGATAGGAAGGTTCACAAGGGGGATCTGTCTGTTTAGGTAAGGCAGGTTGCCAGTGAGCAAAGTTTTGTTGATGAGGGAGGCAAGAGCGAGATTTGCTCTGAGTTCATGAGGAAGCCATATGAGATTGTTGAGCACTGTGCAATGGTGAGTGTTACGGCTGCAGCCAAAAGCAAATTTAGCTATGTTATAATAGAGGGTATGCTTTTTATGTAGGGCAGATTTACCGGCAGCATTGATGACTGCTGAGCCATATTCGAGCATGGGAAGAAGGTTAGCCTGGGCGATCTTAACCTTGGTGTTGGGGGTCGAGAAATGTCAACCTCTGTAGAGAGAACCTAATTTTTTATGTACTGCAGAAATGGTATGCTGGAGGTGGGTTTCGAAAGAGAGGGAGAGGGGTCTAGGTGTACTCCTAGATATTTAAAGGACAGGGTCTTGTCTAGGGGTGAACTGTTACCAGTATAGATACTAAATGGGGGATAGTTTTAAGAGCTTCTGCTTGGACCTGAACAACATGAACTGTGTTTTTGGTAAATTCATAATATTTATTTCTTGAGAAAACCAGGCTTGCAGCCTGGTGAATGAGTTGCCAAGAGAGTTCTTAATGGAGGTGATGTTATCGCTATGTGTGTAGAGGACTGTATCGTCAGTGTAAAGAAGGGTTTGAACTAGACCACAGCTAGTGGGGAGATCAGTAATGAAAACTGAGAACAAGAGGGCCCCAATATGGAGCCCTGGGGGACACCACTGGAGATAAGGTTCATGCCCGAAATGTTTCTGCCAATTTTGACAGACTGTAAACGATAGTGCAGATAGTCTTGGAACCAGGCTAAGGATGGGGTCCCAAGGTTGACTGCCAAAAGTTTTGAGATGAGTAAACTGTGGTCGACAATGTCGAAGGCTTTTATCAGATCAATGAACACAGCACCAGTGATGTGATCTGTATCCATAGCCTGGTAAATGGCATCAGTGAAAGTTATAAAGGCAGTGTCTGTACTGTGGCCTTTTTGAAAGCCATGTTGTTCTGGGCAGATAAGGTCATGTCGCTGCTGGTATTCGGTGAGCTGTTGGTGAAGGATTTTCTCTTGTAATTTGGCTAGAGCTGAGATGATTGATACTGGATGGTAGTTTTCGAAGGGAGGTGGTTTTCCCTTACTTGTGTAGGGGGATGACTGTGGAAGTTTTCCACGGGGATGGTACAGAACAGGAGAAGAAGGAGAGGTTGAAGATTTTGAGATGGGGAATACGATTTTGGGGCCGGCGATTTTGAGAAATTTAGGGATAAGACCATCGGGTCTGGCAGATTTGTCACTTTTAAGGGAAAGGAGTAGTTTATGTACTTCACAAGACAGGACTCTTTTAATGTAGAAAGGAGGCCTACTGGTGAGGGGTTGAGTCCTGTTTGGGGGGAGTTTTGGTGTGTTCATTGGGTCTATATTTGGACAGGTCACAAAAAAAGACATTGAAGAAGGTGGTGATTTTTAAGGGGTTGGTGTGGGTGATATCATTTTGTTCAATAGAAATGGCATGGGATTGCTGCTGGCCATTAAGGAGTGAGTTAATAGACTGCCAGAACTTTTTAGGGTTATGTAGGTTTTGTGTTTGTTGGAATTTTAGGTATAAGCTTTTGGCACTGCGGATTAAGTGTTTACACTTATTGTGATGGTATCTGTAGGTGTTCCAGTCAGTGATACAATTTGTGGCCTTATATTTAGCCCAGGATGCATCCCTTTTATGCGTAAGGGCAAATATATCCTTAATGAGTCACAGGAACATTTTTGGCTTTAACTCTTCCGGTACACAGGGGTGTGTGCTTATCAAGCACTGACAAGAAGATGTGAATAAAGAATTCGAGTACACTATTTACATCGGAGGCTGTGTCAAGGTGGGACCAGTTGATATTGTGCAGGTTGGTCAAAAAGGAGTCAGTGTTCAGGCTATAGATGTTTCTATAGGAGATGATTCTAGGAGGGAGGTGTTTAGGGGTGCTGTTATGCCATTGGCAGTATATGGCATGGTGGTCACTGATTGAATCACCTAAGACTCCTGAGGAGAGGACTCTGTCAGTATTATTGACCAGGATCCAATCCAGGAGAGTGTGTTTCCCAGTCCAATGATTTGACCTTGTGGGGGATTGTATGATTTGCTGGAATTGACCTGCTTTGTGCATCCAAGTAACCAGGTGCCTTAACTAACCAGTCCAGGTTGAAATCACCTAGTATGATGTGTTCAGAATCTGGGAGTGAGTTGAACATGTTGGTTAGGTCATAAAGGCCATTGAGCCCTACTTTGGGTGGGTTATATGTGCAGGTGATTGCAAAGGTTTTTGGACCTAAGGTGATATTGATGAAGAGCCTTTTGCATGGGGTGCTGTGGGTATATGGAGGGACACAGATCCCTGCGTTGAGGTTGACATCCGTGTAAATCAGAATGCCACCATCTTTTTTGGGGTGATGGCCTTTGCAGAAGATGTTAAAGTTTTGGAGGGAGATTTCTGTGTCATTAATAGTGGGGGAGAGCCAAGATTCTGAGATTGCCAAGACGTGTGGTTTATACAGAGTGGTGAACTAAATGAACTAGCCCTTAGTTTAAAAAATGACTGCCATTGCCAAAATTGGCACTGTTAGTAATATATGGCAAGCTGTCTACTTTATATGCCCCCTAAATCACCAGACTCATTTATGTACCAGTTTGGCATGATTTAGTGCCATACTTATGTCGGAGATGTGTGAGAAGGAGCAGACCACACAGATAAAGTCAGCCAAGTAAAAGTAATTTTTGTGAAAATAAAGATTAAAGGTAGCAGATGTGCCTTTCACATGTAATCTCAGCAATTGCATGATAGAGCTCAGTTAACAGGCACAGCTATTACAGGGGTAATGATAAATGGCTAAAAAGCTGACAGTGTCTCTTTAAGCATTTTTAAGGGACCAACACAAATATCAAATAACAATGTCCACCTGAGACTGACTTATGCACTGAGGAAGGACTGAGGCCATGCTGCACTGCACTTCATTAGCTTACAGACATCTGGTTCTGGCCCAGTGGCGCAGAGGGCTGAGGTGCTGGACTTCTTACCTCACGCCATGCTGGTGAACCTGGTTCGGGAATGGACTTGGGTCATTGGGGAGCTGGCATGGGGGGGAGTGTAGGAGCAGGACTAAGCAGCCGGAAAGCAGCTCTCCTCTTCTTTCCCGGGGTGGTTGCCACCCCCCCCCCCGTAGTCCCGCTTCCACCAGGTGGAGGACGGGTGGTCAGTGTAGGTGGAGGGGGCGACACATAGTGGGAGGGTACCTCAAAATGCGGCATGCATGTGCCTCCACAAGTGCATGCATGGCTGAGGTATGGGGGCAGGTACCAGGAGAAAAAGGGGAACAAAAACCTAAAAAATACATATAGAAAAAAAAAATCTAGTTCTTGGCTGACTCACTGGTACAGTGGCAGTCTGCCACTCACAATACTGGTGATCCAGGTTCAGGCCCAGGACACTGAAGATCTCACTTCGAGAGGGTCCTTGCAGCAGGCAACACTGGTAGGACTAAGCTGCCAGGCGCTAGTACCCCATGGAAGAATTCTAGCTAGCTCCCAGCCCATCCTCAGTTCTTTTCTTGCCATCGACCTGCGCACTTCAGCTCCACGGATGCCTTCTGCTTCAGTTGACCACCTCTTTCAGCATTTATCCATGTTTTCTTATTTTTTTAACAAATTTCTGTCTTCACAGCGATTATTGCATGATTCTCTTCTCCTTCTTCCTACATGCAGTGGCTTCAGCAGTCTGCACTGCGGGACAGCCTTTCCGCCATCCAGCTATGCCTAGGCCAGGTTCAAGACTCAGAGTCCAGCCAGTATCACTTAGATCTCCCCAGTGCCCTCGGCTCCACCGCCAGTAGACCATTGAGGCTCTCCTGCTGATCAGCAACTACCCAAGATTGAGAAGGAGCTTCACCAGAGACATAGAAGCACCAGGAGAAGAGTACGGAGAAACCATGGTCGACTTCACCATCTTGGTCCCTGGTGATCCCAGCGACCATTTCTGGGCCTTCCTCTCGCTGGAGGTTGACCCCCCCTTGCAACACAGCCTCTGGGTCCCTGGTGACTGAACCCCCCCCTTGTTTCCATGGCATCTTGGGAGGAGGTTCTTAGGGGCTTGGGACTTCGTCCCCCACCTGTCTGCCCCTGCAGCTTAGGTCCTTTGGCCTTGCAAGTCCTAAGCCAGGTGGCGTGGTCAGTGCATCTTTGGGCAGTAGGCCTTGGCCCATCATCTTCCCAGCCAGCGTGTCTACCAAGTCCTCCCCGATGTCAGGGGCCCGCCTCCTCCAGGCAATGCCCAGGGCATACTCTCACCCCCCCACGAGAGTGGCATCCTTGCCCCATTTGGGAACCTGCTTCCCATCAGACCTTTCTGTCCTTGAAGGATGCAGGCTGAGCTGCCAGTGCAGCAATGGCTGATGCCTGTGCCTCTAACGCTGGATCCGCCAGTGTCAGATACGGAGTATGCCTGATGCTGCTCCACCCTCCTGGGTCACTGGCGGGGCCTAACGCTCTTTCCTAGCCAGTGCCTGAGGATCCGACGCCCGTGATTAAGCAGTTGGCTCCGGTTGGCTTGTCCATTTTGGACTAACATTGGGTTGCTGATCTACCCTCCTACGTCACCAGCTGGGCCTGACACCCTTTTCTAGTTGACGCCTGAGGATCCGACGCCCATCACTGAGCGGACGCCAGATGGCTCTGTCCATTTAGGACCGACATCGGGTTTCCCAGATCAGCCTGATTCCCTGTTACTGATGTTGGCTATGATTCTGCCCTCTCCTCCTAAGTCACCGACTGGGCCTGATGCCTTTTTTCAGCCAACACCTGAGGATCCGATGCCCATCACTGATCAGACGCCAGATGGCTCCGTCCCTTTGGGGACCGATGTCAGGTTTTCTGGACTAATTTCCTGGCACTGACACCACCCTTTTTGCCTGAATCACTGGCTGGGCTTGACGCCCGATTTTAGCTGACACATTTATTTATTTATTTAACAATTGATGACCAGGAAAGGCATACTGAGCCAAAGCTCGTTTCCAGGCGTGACCCAGGTACAGAGCGTACACAGAAGTGAGAAGAGTTTCACAAAGTAATTTCAAAAAGACACAGTATACACAACCATATTTCATACAGTACACAAAATCTTTACATTCACAATGGAGTCAGCCAGTATATGGAAATAGTGTTCTGGACTGCTGCAAGAATTTTATCTTAAGGTGGTAGGTTTGGGCATTCTTGGAAATATTTGGGCAATTGGGGCAGGGTGGGATGGGGAGGAGCCTAGAAGAGTTTTTTTATGACTGAAAGAGAGGAAGCCTGGTGCAGGTCAGAGGGAAGGCTGTTCCAGAGTAGGGGGAGCCGGTGCAAAAAGATGGCTTTGCCAGAGACATTTTGTGGGTGAGGGATGTGAAAAGAGTGCAAGTCCCTGTGTCGGAGAGGGTAATCAAGGGAGTTTACAGGGGTCAGGCGGGAAGTGAGGTGGGGGGAAGGAACTGAACCAGAATTTTGCTATGAGGGAGATGCTGTGGATGGTTCTTCTGTGGGAGAGTGGGGCAAGGGAGAGTGGAGTGTAGAGGGTGCAGTGGTGAGTGTGTGGGGGGGAGGCAGTGGCAAAGCAACAGAAAGAACTGAGTAGAATGTCCAGTTTGGAGAGAGATGAGATTGGGGCCATTCCATAAACAATATCGGTGTAATACAACAGGTGGAAAGGGGTAGGCTAGCTTTGTGCCGATATAGGATGGCAAGTTTTGACCGGAGTTTGGCGCAGATAGTCTCAGTGTGAGTGGTGAAACTGAGGTGGCTGTCCAGCCAGACACCCAGGTACTTGAAAGCTGGGACCAATTCCAGGGCAGAGCTGTCCAGGGTGGTGATCACGGGGCACAGGGAGGGAGGCTAACTCTGTCTTGATCCAAAACCATGGTAACAGTTTTATTAGTATTTAGTTTTAGCTGGTTTTCCAGGAACCAGGACTGGACTCAGTTGAAGTCAGCCAGGAGATTGGGAAAGACGCTATCATAGGAGTGGCCAGAGGTAAAGATGATAGTGTCATCTGCATAAAGATGCATATTTGAGGAGAGACAGGCAGAGGAAAGGTCATTAATGAAAAGAGAGAAGAGGATGGGACCGAGGATAGAGGCTTGGGGGACACCAGATAGGATAGGATAGGGAGAGGAGGGGAGAGGATGTCGCCTATTTGAACTGACTGTAGTCTATTTAGGAGGTACGAGCTGAACCAGTTGACAGCAGGCTGGGCTATGCCAAAGGAATGGAGTTTGTGGAGTAGCAGTGGGTGGAAGATGGAGTCAAAGGCTTTTGCCAAGTCAATAAAGATGGCGACAGAGGTTTGGCTTTGATCCATGGCCGAGAGTAAGGAGTCGGTAACTCGGAGCAGAGAAGTGATGGTGGAGTAGTGCTTTCTGAATCCTGACTGCACGGGTGAGAGGGAGTTGTTTGAGGAGAGAAAGTCTGACAGTTTGGACAGTATGAGGGAGTCCAGGACCTTTGCAAGGGATGGGAGGAGCGAGATGGGCCTGTAGTTCCCAGGTAAAGAGGGATCTCCACCTTTGTGCAGAGGGATGATCTTTGCCAGTTTCCAGGCTGCTGAAACAGTGGCTGTGGAGAGAGAGAAAGATTTATTATGTGTGTCAAGGGGGCAACTATGGCAGTGGCAGATATGCATAGCAGCCTGGAGTGCAACCCATCAGTGCTGGATTTGGATTGGTTTAGGGTGGCTATTGCATTTAAGACTTCCTGTGGCATGAAAGGAGGAAAGAGGAAACCAGGGATGGGGGGTTGGTTCAGTATGGTCGGTTGGGTGGGTGGGTGGGCATGGGGGTCGGGCATGGCACAGGAGATGAAAAATTTATTGAAGAGTTCTGCAGACTCTGGTTCCGAGACAGATCTGCCCTCAAAGTTCAGGACAGGACATGCTTATTTAGACGGGAGGTTGAGAAGGGAGTTGATCACCTTCCAGAAGGATGCAGGGGAGTTTTGGGTTTGGGAACGTTGTGCTTTGAAGTAAGAGGATTTTGATAGATGGATGACCTTCATGCAGTTATTTCTGAGATGTTTGTAGGATTGGAGATCGTGTATAGCATGGGTGGTCTTGTACCGCCTCCAAGCCTTGTCTCTAGAACGACACAAAGCAATAAGATTAGGTGAGATCCAGGGGTGGTGGTAACGTTTAATTCTATGCTTCCTGAGGGGTGCATGGAGGTCCCAGGTGTGCTGGAAGATGTTGCAGAAGTGGAATAGGGCAGTGTCAACATCTGTCGGCGAAAGGACTGGTGACCAGTCAGCATTTGTTAGGTCTCAGAGCAGGGCAGGCTCATTGAGGAGGTGTAAGGCGCGAGACCAGATACATTTTGGATGGGAGCTTGGAGAGTGGATTTTGCAGATGCAATAGGTAATACAGTGGTCACTGAGAGCATCTGAGAAGATGCCTGAGGCAGAGATGCAGCGGGGATGGGAGGATAAAATCCAATGCAGGAGGGTGTGGTTTTGGGACTGGTGATTTAGGCGGGTAGGCTCCTGGATAAGTTGGGAGAGATTGAGGGCTTCTATCATTAGGGTGGTGGGTTTGGCGGGGGAGGAGAGCCAGTCAAGATTGAAATCACCTAATAGTACTAGCTCTCCGTTGGATGTGCCTGAGGAGATTAAGGAGATGGCTTTGACAAGGGAGTCAGCTGAGATCTTTGGTAGGGCATACAGGACCCCAATGTAGAGGGGGGTGGAGGAGTGAAAGGATAGGCATGCAGCAATGGACTCATGGGAGGAAGGGCAGGCTTTCTTGAATATTATAGAGCATGTGATAGATTGCGTGATGTACAGTGCTACACCTCCTTCTCGCTTTCCATGGTCTTGGCAGAATAAGTTGAAGTCGGGAATAGCGAGAGAGAAGTTGGGGGTTCTTGGAGCTAGTCAGGATTCCGAGATGCAGAGTATGTCGGGGTGGTACTGGGCGACCCATACCATGAGGGCATCCAGTTTAGGAAGGAGGCTCCTTGCATTCAGGTGAAAAATATGGAGGCCCTTGTGGAGAGAGCTTGGGGTATGGTTGGAGGGTAGTCCAGAAACAGCAGGGGCAGGGGCTGTGGGGACACATGATTATTCGATGCATGTCACTAACCTGGCACTGGATGGTTCTGTTCCTTAGTGACAGATGCCGGGTACCCCAGACCAATTCAAACTGAATCTGGGCTGCCTCAACCTGATGGCTCAAGATCTACTCCTCTGCCAAGGGGGATTGCTCCAGTGTCGGATGGTGCCACTACCCACTGGCCCAAAGGCAAGTGCCCCACTCGCCTTCTCCCTCCCCCAGTTTCAGGGGACTTGGAGGTCCATTTTATCCTCCTTCTTGGGCTAAGGGGACTCCAGAATCAGAGAGGCCCAGGTCCATTCATCGTTCCCCTCCTGATGACTCTTTCCTTATGGACATCCTGTGGCATATCCAGCAGCTAAGCGGCTGGGATTTGGAGGAGCTGGATCCAGTGCGATGTCAGCCAACTGTCCTTCTTTAGGGAGAGGACAATTTGCCAGTGGGAGACCCTCCATGTGTTGACTCCTATACAATTGCCAACAGGGCAGACTGGAAGCACCACTTCTGTATGACCAAGTGGTCTCTAAGGGGACCGTCTATGTGGTTCTCTTCAGGATAATTCCTTTTGTAAGGAACAGCTGGAGGCAGATTCCATGGTCATTAATGCTGCCCAGAATTGCTTTTAGCACTACAGGCACCTGTGTACTCAGTCACCTGACAAACATTCCAGACAGGTGGTTCAGCTGGCTACAAGGCCTTTTGTCCTCAGGCTAAAATTTCCCTCACCCACAGGGTTCATTATCAGAATGCCATCTGGGACAATGCTGAAGACCACCCTGACGTCAGGATCGAACGTCGATAAGCAGGTCCTCTGAGCCTCCTCCGAATCAGCAGGGCTTCAGCCTCGGTGGTTTGGATCTGCCAGTATTCCTGGCACAGGGTGTCCAGCTTTATGCTGGGAAACACAGTCCAAACTGATGGACGCTCCATTCGGTGCCCCTCCTTCAAAGTCTCAACCCACCCTTCACCTCACCCCACCCACCCCAAGCGCATAACTTCCTTTATAGCAGGGGCTCTGATATCACTTCCTCAAAACTGCTAACAACATACACCTGTTCATATCCTTAAAGGCACAGAACACTTAATAGGGGGTAGAGACACTCACAAGCTTGCACACACTAAAACAAGAACAAAAAACCAAAAAGCGTCTGGAAGGGACACAGACATGTGGGGAGTGGTGCAATGCACTGGCTGTGGAGCAGCAGTCTTCTGGGAGACACTCTGGAAACTGCATTGCTGCCCTATTTGCAGGCACCTCTCTGGTCTGAGGGAGGAGGTTGTTCGTCTCCATTCTGACCTGGCAAGGATTCAGGAAACCTGCTCCCCCAACCAGGGACCACCCAGGCTACCGCCACTACCTCAGAGGTTGCCAAGAAAGAGGAGTGGTTGGACCATGGTGGGCTCAGGGAGGGTGAGGGTGGTGGAACAGAGGCGCATCTCTCCAGTTGTGCCTCTCCACAATTCATTCACCACTCTGATGAAGCATGGTTCCTCTATGGAGGCACCTGCAGTGGAGACCAAGGAGGATGCTCCGAACATGCACAATGGAGACCTACAGGAGGGTGGCCCAGGACCCCACAGGGGAAGGAAACAACTCCTGGTGGGGGACTCAATTGTTAGGGGGTAGAACTGGGGGAGGGAGGGGAAAGGGAGATAAGGTGCCTGCCCAGCGCCAAGGCTTGGAAGGATAGGAAACGAATCCTCAGGATCGTGGGAGCAGCGGCAAGGGGGAGGGAGCTAGATGTCATTATCCACCTAGTGATGAATGACCTGGCTGAGAATGGGATCAGAGCAGTGCAACATTAGTTTGTGGAGTTGGGGAAGGGCCTTAGACAAGTGGCACACATGGTAACTTTCTCGGAAGTGCTACCTGTCTATGGCATGGATGAGGCTAGGGCACTCTGCACCATGGAATTCAGTGACTGGTTGAAAAGCTGGTGCAGAGCTCAGGGATTTGGCTTCATTCTGGACTGGGGCTCCACCTGGAGGGATGCAGGCCTATATAGGCGCGATGGTCTGCATCTATCCTGGAGGGGAACCAGGATCCTAGGTGATAGGTTTAAATGCTTCAGCAGCAAGCATTTAAACTAGCCAAGGTGGGAGGCACTGAAGAGGAGAAGGGAAAACTTAGCCCCCCCAAAAAATCAGGGTAATTAGTGAGGTAAACACCAAAATAGAGCAGTCGATAGGGAGAAGGGCAGGGGTAAATGGAGAAAAAGACAAAGGCAGTAGGGACAGGGATGGGGCAAAAGAAATAAAGCTCATAAAAATGGAGGGCAATGAGTACCAATGCCCGTAGTCTAGGTAAAAAGCTCCCTGAAATGGTGGCCTTGATGGATTGGATGCCTGGCTATTGTGGCAGTCACAGAAACATGGTACACAGAGAACCATGATTGGGATGTCAACATACCAGGGTACACAATCTACAGGAGGGACAGAGAGGGAAGAAGAGGAGGAGGAGTAGCTCTGTATAAGGAAGGGATCAAAGCAACAGAACTAAAGGGTAAACAGGGAGGAGAGAAGGCACTGTGGGTCACCCTGGAGACTGGAAATGGCCTCACAATCCGCACAGGGGTTGTATACAGACCCCCGTGTCAGGGGGAGGAAATGGACAAGGAAATGATAGAAGACATCCTTGGGATGGCAGAGAAAGGGGAGATATTGCTGATGGGGGAACTGAATATGCCAGATGTTGCCTGGAGCACCTTTGCTGCAGCCACATCCAAGAGCAGGGCCATTCTCGATGCTCTACAGGGGGCATGCCTCAGACAGCTAGTTTTGGAAACCACTCAGGATAGAGCATCTTAGACCTGGTACTCTCAAATGGGGATGGAGAGAGGATCTCTGACCTTGAAGTGGGTAGCCATCTGGGAACAAGCGACCACCAAACAGTGTGGTTCACGATAAACTTAGCTGTAGAGTCAAGCCACACAAAAGTGAAGGTACTGGACTTCAGGAGGGCTGATTTTGACAAAATTGGAGAGTGCCTCAGAAAAGCACTAGCAAACAGGCAAGAAGGTGGGGTGGAGCAACAATGGGGAAATATCAAAACCACCATCACAGAGGCAACAAGTCTTTGTGTGAAGCAAATAAACAAAATCAAAACGAAAGAAAAAACCATTATGGTTCTCAAAAGAAGTGGCGGGGAAGGTAAGGGAAAAAAAGATAGCATTCAGGAAGTATGAGGAAACACAGAAGGAGCAGGACAGAGAACTATACCAGTTAAAGCAGAAGGAAGCGGGTAAGGCAGTCAGAGAGGCCCAAACCAAGGAAAAGATAGCCAACTTGGTTAAGAAGGGGGATAAAACATTTTATAAGTACATTAGGGAGCAAAGAAAGACTAAGGCAGGGATACTGAGGCTGAACAAAGAGGAAGGTGGTTGGGCAGAGAGCGACAGTGAAAAAGCAGGGATACTGAATGAATACTTCTGCTCAGTATTCACAATGGAAAAGCAGGGGGAAATACCTAATCTGGTCAATAGAAGCACTCTGGATAGGATGGTTGATATTAGTCCTTTCACAGAAGAAAGGGTTCTGAAAGAACTCTTAAAACTGAAGGTGGATAAAGCAATGGGGCCTGATGGGATTCACCCCAGAATTTTAAAAGAACTAAGGGAAGAACTAGTAACACCACTGACTACCCTTTTTAATAAATCATGGGAGGATGGGGTGGTACCTGAGGACTGGAGGAGGGCGGATGTGATTCCCTTTCACAAAAGTGGGAGCAAGACAGAGACAGGAAACTACAGACCTGTCAGTTTGACATCAGTGGTAGGGGAAAATGATGGAATCACTTCTGAAGGAAAGAATTGTTGAGTACCTAGAGGCCAGTGGGGCACAGGACCCAAGGCAGCATGGGTTCACAGCGGGAAGGTCATGTCAGACAAATCTAATTGATTTATTTGACTGGGTGACCAAAGCAGTAGACCAGGGAGGGGCTGTGGACATGGCCTACCTAGACTTTAGCAAGGCATTTGACACGGTCCCGCACAAAAAATTAATAAACAAACTAGCCAGCCTGGGAGTGGGTCCTAGTGTGGTAGCCTAGGTAAAACACTGGTTGGACAACAGGACACAGCGGGTAATAGTAAATGGAGTCCACAGTGAAGAAAGGAGGGTTACTAGTGGGGTACCGCAGGGTTAGGGCCGGTCCTTTTTAATGTCTTTATAAGTGACATTGCAGAGGGACTGGAAGGAAAAGTATGTCTCTTTGCAGATGACACAAAGATCTGCAACAGGGTTGATACACAAGATGGTGCGGAAAGGATGAAAAGGGTCATGGCAAGGTTGGAGGAATGGTCAAATGTATGGCAGCTTAGATTCAATGCAAAGAAGTGCAAATTAATGCACCTGGGAAACAAAAACCCAGGGGAAGAGTACACAATGGGGGGTGAGACACTGACAACAACAAAAATGGAAAGGGACCTGGGGTATTCATATCAGACGACCTAAATGTGGGCCAGCAATGTGAGAAGGCAGTAAGGAGAGCTGGAGGATATTGGGATGCATAGGGAGAGGCATCACCAGTAGAAAACAGGAAGTTGTTGGCCCTCTATACAGACAGTTGGCAAGACCACATCTGGAGTACTGTGTACAGTTCTGGAGACCCCATCTTCGCAAAGACATAGACAGGGTGGAGGCTGTCCAGAGGAGGGCAACCAAAATGATGCAGGGTCTGCATCAGAAGACATATGAAGAAAGACTAAAGGAACTAAAGATGTATAGCCTCGAGGAAAAGAGGGAAGGGGGGACATGATAGAAACTTTCAAGTACCTCAAGGGAATCAACAAAGTCCAAGAGGGTAGCATCTTTCAGAAAAAGAGATGTGCAAAAACAAGGGGACACAATTTGAAGATAGAGGGGGACGGCTCAGAGGTAATGTGAGGAAGTATTTCTTCACAGAGAGAGTTGTGGATACATGGAACAGCCTTCCTGAGAGGTCGTAGAGTCAAAAACAGTGGGGGAAATTCAAGAATGCATGGGACAGACATAAGGCAATTCTAGTGGGGGGTAGGAGGAAGTAGGATGTTGGTTAAGTAGGTTCTGCAGCTTATCCGTTAGGTAGGGAAATGGGCAGACTAGGTGGGCCAAGCGGTCCTTATCTGCCGTCGAATTCTATGTTTCTATGTTACAGGGAATTGATAAAGGCTGTCTGGCCCATACACATTGTGTACAATCCTCAGCCTAGACAAACACCAGACAGCCCTTTCGGTGAAACACCTGCCAGCAGCCTAGAGGATGGCAGCAGAGAGCAGGGTCTAGGCGTAAGCTCCACCCCTGCCTCAAGAGGCCCCGTCCCTCGGGCACCCAAGACCTTTCAGGCCTCACTGCCCCTCCCAGGCTCCTCAGCCTGACTCATGGCCCCCCTCTATGGGGAGTCATCTTTCTTTGTACATTGAAGATGGGAACCAGATAACTTCCGACCAGAAGGTGTTTCAGTTAATAGTAAAGGGGCACACCTTACAGTTTACAGATATTCCCCAGACATCCCACCTGTTCCTTCCCATCTTCCTCACATAGACATAGAGCCAGTTCTCTTAATGCTATGTGAAAGGGTTTTACTTCTTCCTTTCCTAGTGCCGAAGAAAACCAAGGTCCTGCATTTTATCCTCATCCCCAGCCCCGTGAACAATTACATAATGTACAAACCGCTCAGGACGGTCACTCTATTGGGCCTTCTGTCTCTCCTCCGGTAAGGAGATTAGTTATGCTCACCAGTCATGCTGGACGCATAACACCATATACTGGTTCTTCAACCTTATGAGAGGTGCCTGTGCCCCCGCTTCCAAGGGCACCGCTACCAGTTTCTGGATCTTGCCCTTCGGTCTGTCCTCGGCCACAGGGTCTTTACCAAATGCCTCACAGTAGTGGCTGCAGCCTTACAGAGACGCGGCCACTTTGTCTCCCTTCCCTAGATGACTGGCTGTTGATCCACCTTCACCCTGTTTCAGGACCTAGGAGTCACCTTAAGCCTTCCCTTCCTTGGCCAAGGCACAGGCTGTGGAACATAGAGGTGATTCTGGACAAGGTTCAGAGCACAGCCTTCCCCACTCTGGACAGGGCAGAGCATCTCCTAGTGCACACTTGTTAAGTCTTATCCTTTTGACAGGTCTCGGCCAGGTCAGTCCTCAGACCCCTGGGACATGTGGCAGTGGCCATTACCACAGTTTCTTTGTCTCAGCTCTATATGAGGATAGTCCAGTTGTACCTGAAAGTCCAGTGGGCCCAACTACCAGGCGTTCCAGAACAGCCTGACCTGGTATCAACCCCGCTGGACAGGGCTTAGCCTGGTGGCCAGATTCCACCACCTCTTCCAGAGAGGTTTGCTTTCAGAAGGAGTCTCCCAGTCAGATTCTGACCATGGATGCATCAGGCCAATGCTGGGGAGTCCTCTTGGGAGACCGTGAGACACAGGAGATCTGGGTCCGAACAACAACCAACATTCTCCAGATCTCTGTGGATGATTTAATATGCCTTTCAGGCCTTTCAGTTGGCATCGATACCTGACCCTCTGTCGATCCAGATGAATATCATGTCAGTGGTCTTCTTTATGATCCAGCAGGGTGGGACTCACTCCTTCTCACTCTGCAGGGGAGCCATGGAAGTACAGTTTTGGGTCGTAGATCATCACCTGGATTCGTCAGCAGACAATGTTCCAGGCATTCTCAGTCTCAATCCAGGACTCACAGGTGGGACTTCTTCCCACAGTGGTCAATGAGCTCTTCATCAGATGGGGACACCCTGATTGGCATCTACTTGCCTCCCCATCCAGCGCACGAGTTTTCCGGGATAGGGAGGTTCCCTTATGCCACCCTTCCCTATCTCTGACTGCAGGGAGTTCCCCTCCACTGCAATCAGAGGCAGAAGAGATGACTGTAGGGGCACTGTATGGGCTCCATCAGATTCAGTTTCCACTCCTTCAGCAACCAACAGTGGAATTTCTGCTTTCCCTACCCCTGCGCTCGTATTTGCTCTCTCAGAAGCAGGGCATCCTGGTCCTTTTGGGTGTCTTATTTCTGCTTCTATATGCATGGCTCATACAGACTTAGCTGTCTCCCAGTTCAGGGTTTCAACCGGGGTGGCAGATCTCTTAATGGCTGCTAGGAAACCTTCCTTCAGGGCCACTCATGCTATGAATTGTAAGCAGTTCTTGTCTGGGCCACCGCTATATATCTGGGTCCTTTCACCTGTCTGGTGAATTCTGTTATGGAGTGCCCTCTCTCCCTGTCAGCTTCAGGTTGGGATATTCCTCCTTAGAGCTGCATCCCTCCACTGTCCCAGCTCACTGTGAACCAGCAGGGGGCAACACTCTTGCCCAGATTGACCTTTCCCACATATTCATGCTGTGCATTTTACTTTGGAAGCCTCCATTTAGGGACCCAGTCCCCTCAAGGGGATTCCTGAGCTTAAGACTCTGTTCTGTACAGACCTTATTTGGTTCCCCAGAAGGGTAGGGTGTCCTTGAAATCTCATCCACCCTGCTGTCTGCTACCCAGAGTACTTTATACTAGGGGAGGCATTACTTCACACTTAGGAGGTTCATGGGGTGCTTCGATTCCTTATGGAACGCACCCATACTATAAGACTGCTTGACTAGTTGTTTGCATCTTTCACCCTTACATTGCCAGGGGTGTCATTTTGTTTGGTAATGTTACCCAAATAGTTGATTAATTGCATTGTTTTCTGTTACTTCAAGTATGACAAGCCTTTACAGGGCTCGGTAACAGGCTATTATACCAGGGGCATGGCTGCCTCTTTTTGCCTCTTCGAGGGATGTTTTCTGATGCTAATATTTGCACAGCCACCACTTAGAGCTCTGCCCATGCCTTTGCCAGGCTCCATGGTCTGGACATTGCCTCACGATGCTGAGTAGGCTTCAGACCAGCAGTCCTTCAGGGCTTCCTCTCTTTAGAACCTTTAGTAGTCTTTTTGTTACCCCCACCCAGCTGACCGGGGTCACTACTTTACTGCTTGGGACTCAGTCGTCAGATTGTTACCTGCTGCAAGAGCCCTCTTGAAGTAAGGTAGTACAGTAACATAAGAACTTACTGTAACAGTAGATCTGCGAGAGCAGCTCTTGCAGCAGGTACTATTTTCCCTCCCACCTTCCCCTAGTAGTTGTTTTCTCCATCATGGATACCTTTCCATTTCTATGAGGAACCTCCTCGGTTCTCCATTTTCTCTTTTTGTGCCAGGGTCTCCGGTGGGAGAACTGAGGATGGGCTGGGGGACCGCCCCTTTTATACTATAGCTGATGTTGGGGGTGGGCCGACGTCAGAAGGCAGCCCCCGCTATAGACTGCTAGCTAGAATTTTTCCATGGGGTCCTAGCACCTGGTGGCTTAGCCTAACGATGTTACCTGCTGCAAGAGCTTCTCTCAAAGATCTACTGTTACAGTAAGTTCTCCTGCAACTGTACTTTCTCCAAGAGTTAGCACTTTGATGCCACAAAATGCCAGAACAAATCAAAATGTATCCAAAACAGATATTTATTGGTGGCAAAGTTCAAGCAAAAGTTGAGCCAGTAACCCCAGCACTTTGGCTAAGTAGCCTTCATCAGGGGGTGTCCTGATGAAGGCTGCTTAGCCGCAGTGCTGGGGTTACTGGTGCACCTTTTGCTTGACATATGTCACCAATAAATATCTGTTTTGGATACATTTTGATTTGTTGTGACGTTTTGTGGCATCAGAGCGCTACCTCTTGGAGAACTTGGATATTACTGGGCTGGCTGTCCTGCTTAAAGTGCCTGCCTCGCACCGCTGTTCATAGTAAATAACTTCAGAGTCCAGGACATTGAAGGGCTGGTGGGAAGTGGGCCAAGCATCCCAGGGGATGCTCATCTGTTCTGAGAAGGGAGGGAGCCAGGAGGGCACTTACAGCATCACACAGTTGCCACCTGGGTGATCAGAGGAGGGTGGCCAAGTCGATTGGTTCCATATGAGCATGCATTCTGGAATCCCTTACTGCTGCAACTTATGGGAGAGTAGAGAAGTGGAAATCGCAGACTCAGCAAATGGCGTGCTGGTACACTTAGACTTTGTACTATGCCCAACTTAGAAGGAGCCCGCTGACTCCGGTTTTTTTTAGGGTTTTGGGGTACCCATATGACCCTTCAGGGGGGCCATGGCAGGTAAGGCTCAGTACAGTTGGATGCAGTGATGGGGTTGGGAGATTTCCAGGTGATGAAGGGGTGGTTCTGTGAAGGAGGGGAAAAAATCTGGTTCTGGTCCTCCCTTAGGATATTAACAGGGGATGGAGAGAGACCTTTTATGCATGCACTGTATACTATGGTAACTAATTCTGTACATTTGCATTGTTAGCACTTTATTTTATTTCTTTTTTTGCTAGCCCTGTGCCTCTCTCCCCTTCCCCTCCTTTTAGGTTACATATGTAAATGAGAATGCTGTCCTCTGTATGGGTCATCTGGTAAAACATTTTCAAATAAATAAAATAATGTCTCCCACCATGACTTGCAATGTCAGGGGGAAAGGTCTGTTGTTTTTATGACTACCTGTAATAACTGAGAATTTTTCCTTTGTATATTCTTTTTTCGCCCTTCTCTTGCTTGCAGGCCCCCACTCCTTCAGGCTCTGCACATCTCCTGATAGCCCCTCCTGTCCTAACCCAGCCCTCCTCTTACTCCTCATGTCGCAGCCGATCCCCGGGATATCCTAGCATATCCCTTCGCCGGGCAGGCCCCCCTCCTCTGAGGGGAAAGGCACCGGGGGAGAGGGTTGACCCCAGCACACTCTTCTTAGGGCCCGGGGATGCTGCCGTGGAGAAGGAGCCCCCCAGGAAGGCACTGGAGGCAACCGGGGACAGAGAGCCATCATCCGGTGGCCAGCGAGCGGTATTTCCATTTTCTGGTTTTCCCCTTCAAGCAATCCCTCTGTTGTGCCCCTGGTCTCCACCGGGGGCCGCTGCAGAGCGATCATGCATCCCTAACCCTCCCCAGGGGAGGAGAGCAGTCCTATGGACGCTCAATCCTACCCCTTCCCCTGCTGACCCCTGGCACCCGAGTCCGTTCCCGAACCCGGGTCGCCGGCATGGTTCGAGGTGTTGCATCCAGCGCCTCAGCGCCACCGGGCCAGCATAACTGAGAATTTAAGTTTTACCCTTGACTGAACAACAGTTAAGGCTCCAGACACCAACACATTATGCAGGTAGATAAAGATCACATGAAGTGTTGCAGGTGAAGCCCTCACCAAGTGTGTAGTTTACTGAAAGTGATGTGACATCTGTCAGTTCTGTTATTTATTTTGTTTTTGTTTACTGGGAAAGATGGGCCACAAAACATTTTCTTGTTTTCTCAGTTTCATTCTGGGGGGACGGTACAGGACATATTGACTGCCGTTGAACCCAGTTAAGGTATTGGTGGTTTAATGAATGGAGAAGTTAGGCAGGATACATGGGAAATCCCCCTACTGTTTTTGAAAAGTGTCATGGGCTCTTTAACATCCACCTAAAAAAGGACCAAAACAGGCTGATGGAACCTTGGTATAATGTCTCATCTAAAAGGTGACACCTCATTGGTGTATATTGTCCCCCTAACATCATTGCTGAGGGATTGTAGGGTTACTTATAGCTAAGGGAAAAGGGGCCCCTGGAGTGCTACCAACACCACTTTCTGTAGCACTTGGTGTTTGTTGGAATTCTCCCATACAACTACAGACTAGGCCTGACCTTGCTTTACTTTTAAAATCTGATGGTCTGGCTCCATGCCACCAGGTGATGGGCTTTCGCCTGGCATGCTGGTGACACAGGTTCATGCCTGAGCCTGGGACGACAAGTGCAGAGGCCGGGAGGGAGGAGGGAGGTACAGGCATCCTGAGATGCTCTCCTCCTCTGGGGGCTCAAGCCTGCACCACTCTCTGGGAAGCTCCTGGCAGCCCTCAGTGGCAGTGCACATTTGCGATGTGGGTCACCACACACCACAGGGGTGTTCACCAGGATGCCACAACTGTGTGGCCATACTGGGAGGGTGGGGTATTACTAATAGAAAAATCTGGCCACCTGGCCAATGGCAGCTGCCCCCTCATCTGCCACGAAGCCCGGAGATCTCCGAGCTGCACCCTCGCCATGCCCGGTGAGGAATGGAATGCCCCAGGCAAGTTTCCTCTCTCGGTTGTGACCGGAGTGGGACCCGACGAAGGGATACGTTGGGTTGACTGGGCCACGGCAAGATGGGGGACAGTGGACAGCAATGGGGGGAGCTCTGTGGCAGGAACAGCTTGGCTACCTGAAGGAGTGGCTGGCCAGGAGGGGCCATGGGTTAAAAAGATCAAGCAAAAAAAGAAATCTGATGGGACCAGGCTCCATGGTTGCAAGGTTGCAGGCAAGAATTAATAGGTATCTTACTTTAGTAACAGAGGTACCACAGAGTGAGGGTATAAGAAGTGTCAAGGCAAACTCTGCAACACTCCACGTGTAATATGAAATACCTATAGATGAAAGTATGTCATTTATTATGTTTGGGAATGGAGTGCATTTGGTGGGGATCTTTGTGGACCTGTCCAAAGCATTTGACTTGGTCAATGATGTAAACAACAAAACCTAGCAACACTGGTCTATGCAACAATCAACTGACTGGTATAGGGCTTGTCAGAATGGTCAATCACAGCAGGAAACTATTAATGGATGCAACTCAGAATTACTGTACATGAAGTAAAAATAGGTATTCTCCAAGTCTCTGCATGCTGGACACTATAACTCTGCTTGCACAGTAGGTCAGTGACCTTCATAATCGACATTTGTCATGTCAGGTACATGAGTATGCTGATGATGAAGTCAACTACGCTAGTGCCTCAACCCTCACCCAGGGACAGATAAATCTTCAAGCTGCCTTTGCTAACACCAAGTCATGGTTCACATCAAATCAGCTGGTTTTAGTATGACATTTTCTGAGCCTGTGAGAAAGCTTGCAGTATTACAATGGATAGTCATGGCTAATGGTACTGTATGACGCTTATACAGGCAGTCATCTTTAAATTTCTGAGGATCTTGCCAGACCCCTCCTTCACCTACACTCATCAGTCACTACATGTAATATAGTAACATTGTAACAAAGTAATTTAAGGTTGGTAGGGACTCCAGGTCCATCACGTCTCCCTTCTTTTGATGGTGCTCATCCTTTATTCTCTCATGCCTGGATTCAATTTAAACTCTACCCTTGCTTTTTTAAACCATAATTTATTGAGAACATTTTTACTTTATAACAGCACAAAAGACAAAAATACAAGGGGTGTCCATGGGATACAATACATTGCAATAAGGCAACAGAAATTCCATACTTACAAACTAAAATATATAGGACAGATTGAAAAATTACCATCCCCACATTTCCATTTCATATCATTACTGGGCCTTGACTCTTCCAGAAGGAAAACATAAAAGGAGAAAAAAACTGCAGAACAAATCATAAAATAATAAGCCACAACCATGACACAAACATCACAATGCCTTTTCGACTAGCATCTCTACGTTTAAGCTTTTTTGACAACTTGTGTCAGCTACTGATTAAGCTGTCTCTGTTATTTGATTCTTAAGGTATGTTTACCACAGTATGTACTCTAACATGGGATAACCTTCCAGAATTTCTAGGTAGCCAAAGAAGGGCAATGAATATGATTTGACCTTCTCCACCCACAGCTATAATTTGGCCTAAGCCATTCCCTCCCCTTGCTTTTTAAATCTCACCCAAAAAACACTGTCTTCTCAAAGGCCTTCTATTTCTAATTTTCTCTCACTCTAATTTAAATGTTTTTTTATCTATTTAATTGATTATAGGGCTGTCATCAAACCCCTTGATGCTGAAACTACCTACCATTTAATACTGTATTCACAGTATTTTGTAAAATGTCCATTTATAGTGCTGAATAACTCTATTTTGTAGTTTTCATTGTTTTCCTTTTTGCTGTGAAGTGTTTTGAGAGATAATTAACACAAGATATGCTATAAAAATAAATTGTAATTGTAAAGCCCCTGAACAGTTTTCTAATTGTGGATTTCTGGTGCCACCTAAAGGTGAAAATGCCCACTGCATCTTTTGACTAATACTACATGCAATTATTTATTTATTTAAGAGTTTCGCCAGGAAGGGCACACTGAACAACAAATTGCTTGTCTCACGGTGCGTCCTGTTTTGACAGAGCAAAGCCATACTCACAGGAAAATAACACAATACTGTATGTGGTAGCAAAACAGCTGTGCAGAACAGCTTGGACGACGACGAAAAAGTCAACACCATGCCAAGTGAATACGGGCGTGAATCAGTGGTGAAGTGTAGATTTACTTACTATTACAACACCACGCCACCATGGCCTACCACTCCAATGAAATGTTTTAACTTACTTGTTTTTTGTTGTTGTTTGGTATTCCCTGGTGCAGGTTTGACTTGTGTGGTGTTGTCCACGCTGTTTCTGACTGCCCGGTGTTGTCTGCCGCAGACTTGACATGCTACGTTATAGATATTCTTTATAAAGAGTTGCAGTGTACATCACATGATAGCATCTGGTATGATAAGGCTGAGGTGATGATGACAGGTATTGCTTGGCCCAGTCTCGAAACTTACATAGTAGGTACGTGTCCACTTTTCCTCATTTTACAATACTTGTGTTAGTTTTCTGTTTTAAAATCTTTCTCTGCATTTTTTCACATTTAGCCTGCAGGGTATGTAAATGCAGGAAACACCATGTGATTAACTGTGACGTTTGTTTGGCAGAACATCAGGCACAATGCTGCAAATCTAGAAAAGGGTGTGGTTGTTCCTTAAAGGGGAATATTCATGTACTTTGGCCATCGTAGGTTAAAAACCCATGCCACATTCTTTTAAATGAGATAGCAGGTTTTATTGTAGCTGGCAGTAGTTCTGCGATATCACTGATGTTACAAACCTGGATCCCTCAGGTTTATTTTTATCTTTACTAAAATCTGCTGATCTCCCATCCTCCTAGCTCCCTCTATTGACTGTGCATTGGAATATTTCAAATCAAAACTCTTTGCACCCTGGGACCACTATGCACCACTAAGATGCACTCGAGTGTGAGACTCCCACCTCCCCTGGGTCACTGCTGAACTGATGTTATGCCAGGGATCAGGCATGAAAGATACACAAATCCACCGGCTCCCCTATTGCCCTCCAGAAGTACCTCACTCTGTGAAATTCTTGCACTAGGGCTATTACACTGGCCAAAGCCGATTTCTTCTCAGCCACCTTTCAATCAAAAATAAACTATCCATCCAAATTCTGGATGGTGGTTAAAGCCTTGCCCCCCCATCCCAGCCCCCTGCTCCAGTTATCCAGACAGATGATATCTCCCTATCAGATCCCCTCTCTGTGGTCACAGAATTTAACACATTTTTCACCTCCTGTGCCTCCCTTCTCTCTACTCTCCCTCCTTCCTCCCCCTTCCCCAAGTCCTCTCAAATGAACTGCCCCTTATTCCCCTCCTTCTCCTTCTGCCCTATTTCCCCTGCTGATGCCCTCAATTCTCTTCTTGCCCTTAATCCCACTAAGGGTAAGTGCCCCTCCGGACTTGACTCCAAAATCCTTTACTTGTCCACTCCTGCTATCTCTTTCCTCCTAGCTTCTCTCCTAAATCTCTCCTTCTCTCTGCCCTGCTGATTGAAAACATGCTATTGTTATCCCCCTCGCAAAAGGTGGTGATTCCTCATTCCCTGGAAACTACCAGCCTATTTCTCTGCTCCCCATTCTTGCTAAGCTCCAGGAACACTTGGTGCTATCCCAACTCTCCTCCTACCTTGACTCTTCCTCCTTTTTCACCCCTTACCAGTCTGGTTTCAAGAAGTTTCACTCCACCACCTCCTCCTCCCTTCATGGGCTCACTGACTTCATCCATACCAGCATGGACCAGGGACTCCTCACCTCTGCAGTCTTTGGCGACCTTGCCAAGGCTTTTGATACTGACTCCCAACCCCTCCTGCTTGCCAAACTCTCTGCCACAGGACTCTCAGATGCAGCCACCATTTGGTTCTAATCCTACCCTATGGGAAGAAGCCAATCTGTTCGGATTACAGATAACAATATCCCCTTCCCTCCCCATAACCACTGGAGTTCCTCAGGGTTCTGTTTGGGCACACTGCTATTCTCAATCTTTCTTAATGACCTTCCCACCGCCTGCCCTCTCACCTCCATCTACATGTACACAGATGATACCATTCGGTATACGTCCGGCCCCTCCCTCATTGATGCAGCAGCCAGACTTCAGCATGACTTTGATAAGGTTCAGCTCTGGTTTCACTCAAATCAGCTGTTTTTTAAATGCCAAGAAGACAGTCTCCATGACCTCTGGCACTAGGCAGAGACTCCCTTGGCTCCCATCCCTCCCCTCCTTCCACACCTTAGATGGGACCTTGCTAGAGAACAATAACTCCTTTAGATACCTCAGGGCCTGGCTAGACCAGAACCTCAACTTTTCTGGACACGTAGACTCCAGCCACAAAAAGCTGCACTCCAAACTAGGTGCCTGATACAGAAACCGTGGGTGTATTCCATTGCTGGCCCACTGTTCACTTGTCCAGAAAATGATCCTCCCTATTTTTGACTACATGGATGTAGTCTAGAGTGCCGCTCCCAAATCTTCCCACTCGCTTCCATTCCTTCTGCCATTTTGCTCTTGACTGCCCTCCCCACACCGATCACTGCAACCTATACCAGTCTCTCTCCCTTCCCTTCCTTGAAGACAGGCACCATATCCACTGTGCCAGCTTTCTTGCTAAATTCTGGTTTAACTCTCTCCCTCTGTATCTCTTCTCTTCTCTTTCATTCAAACCACCTTCATCTCACTCCCTTAGAAACCTCAACTCCAGCACATTAACCATCCCACCCAGGTCCACCTCAGCAGGCCATGCTGCTTTCTCCCACCGCTTTCCAAAAATTTGAAACTCACTTCCTACACCCATCTATCATGCCACCTCCTCTCGTGTCCTCACCTTCTTCTTAAAAGACCTCTACTACCCCTCCTATAGCTGTGGTTAAATACCGCCCCCACCCTTACTGCCCCCTTTGCTCTGTAACACATGATAGCACTTATCTATGTTACTCGTGCAAGTGTTTGTTTAGTTAAATACTGACCCCACCCTTACTGCCCCTTTGTTCTGTAACACATGATAGCACTTATCTATGTTACTCATGCAAGTGTTTGCTTAGTTAAATACTGCCCCACCCTTACTGCCCCCTTGTTCTGTAACACATGATAGCACTTATCTATGTTACTCGTGCAAGTGTTTGCTTAGTTAAATACTGCCCCCACCCTTACTGCCCTCTTGTTCTGTAACACATGATAGCACTTATCTATGTTACTCGTGTAAGTATTTGTTTAGTTAAATACTGCCCCCACCCTTACTGCCCCTTGTTCTGTAACACATGATAGCACTTATCTATGTTACTCGTGCAAGTGTTTGTTTAGTTAAACACCGCCCCACCCTTACTGCCCCCTTGTTCTGTAACACATGATAGCACTTATCTATGTTACTCGTGCAAGTGTTTGCTTAGTTAAATACTGCCCCCACCCTTACTGTCCCTTTGCTCTTTAACATGATAGCACTTATCTATGTTACTCGTGCAAGTGTTTGCTTAGTTAAAATTCCTAGTATTGTTCTGGAATTGTAATGAATGCCATCAACTGTCATCCTGTATTTTGCTGATTGTATTTCTTATCAAATTGTCTTACTGTAATTTCCTTTTTCGCTGTTTGTGTCCTCACTGTTTCCGATCCCCTCTCCTCCAGGATGTATCTGGAAATGAGCATTCACTGCTCAGTATGCCTTTCCTGGTGAAACACTTGAATAAATAAATAAATTTGGTGGGTCTAGTCCTTGATTTATAATAACTGCTTCTTCAGCTTGCTGCCACTTAATAATTTTAACCACACACCCTCTCATGTATTAGTGGGACTGTTGATTGATTTAAATGTGTTGTTATTATATGTTCACTCCCTCTATGTAACCCCCGGTCACACCTGGAAATGAACTTCATCTGAATGTACCTCTCCTAGTTATCAACCTCTAAATAACTAATTAAATAAATAAACATCTAAGTTTGCTCAGTATTGATACTACATTGTCACCATTATGTGGAATCTTGTGATATCATACGTATGGATTATATGTAGTTAGGTATATGGATTATATGTAGTTAGGTGCAGCTTGTTCCTGTATGACATCACAATGTTCAATAAAATGGTGGCGATGTAGTATCATTATTGAACAGACTATAGTCATCTATGTCTTGGAGCTGCTACCAGCTACAAGTGAGGCCAGTACCGTGTTGAAAATAACTTTTCATGGGCTTTCAAATTGTGACAGAGTTAAAGTATTGAAAGTGAACACCGCTGTCTCCTGGCACTTGTGATTGGTGGCCGCGTATGTTTTATTTGCTGAGCACAAAAATTGGGCTCAGCTGGAGCAATGTGTTCAGCGTACTGTAACGTTACTTCTCATAATACCATTGTTGGAGCTCCAACTATAGCATTATCAGTTTTTGTAATACTATCCTTGCAGTTTCAACAATGGCATTAATGGCAGATTTTTTTTGTATGACTTTTGAATTTTTGATACTATTGTAGCCCCCCTGGTGTTACATAAATATCTCTTAAAGAGTGTCTTTTGACTCTAGGGTGATGCATTTCTATGCACTTGGAGGACTGCTGGGTCAGCTGGTCTGCCCTGGCATTCCAAAGGGGAGGAGTCAATGTTCTCTGCTGGAAGGTCGACATTCTGCTGAGTCAGAGTGGTGGGAGGCTAGCACCTGGTACATTACGCCAGCTCCCTCTGTCTGTAAATTTCTCTGTAGAAGCTGGAGTCATGGAAAAAATGCTCTTTCGTGGTGGCTGCCCTCAAACAAGGGCCTTGGAAGGGGGCATACCCCTCCCCAGAAGGAGAAAAAAACATTTTGAAGTATAGTTCAGAGGTCTGTCTGTGAGGAGAAGTGTATCAGAGCGTGCTGTGGGCGAAGGATATGAGGTAATATTTAATCTTTATCTGATGTACAGTGTGTGGGTGACACTCAGCAGTGCCCACACTCCTCAAGATGAGGGATCATTCCAGAAAGCATGCCAATGCCAGCCAACAGCAGAGTGTTACCTCAGAAAATGTGTGATGTGGGCCATTCTGCCCATAATGAAAATGTGTTGTGCCCGGTAGGCACCTCAGCTATGCCCAGATGGGCACAGAGTCGGTGACTGGAAAGTTACAGTGAAGAGTATGAAGAGAATAGAGAAATCATGTGCTCTGTGGAGGACAGAGTAGATTTCTGGAAACCATCACAGGATCAAGTGACACCAAAATACCACCAGCCAAGAGACAGTGAATTATCCCTGTGGTTAGTTTCTGAGAAAATTGGCTACCAAAAGCCCGTTTGGGTTCATACTCAGGTTCAGGTGTGGGGGACCCCTGAAGCAAATGTGCTTCCTCTATAGCCCAGAAAGATGTGAGTAAGTACCCCAGCAGAGTTATTTCCAACCCAGAAGTGTCAGGAAAATAGCATGTTACAGTAACTGACAAATGAACTGCATCAGCTGGAGAAAGGATAACATCATCTGAGCTCTGGAAAATGAAGGATCCAGTGTGTTTTTAAAATAATTCCTGTTTGGACATTCAGTTTGTTTCCAAGTTATGTTAACTGCCTTTGATCCACAACCTAGCTAGCCCTGCTGTGTGTCAGTGGATGCCTGGAGGGTACCCCGGTGCTCGGGAGGTCAAGTAAGTGGACTTTGCATGTTTCTTGGTGTAGGACCCCTCTGAGGTGACCATAACACCAGTGATACCCCTAGATAGCTGGGAGGGGCCAACCTATGCTATTATTTTCATTACCGTATATTACAAATGCTTTAAGACAGATCCAGAAGTGTATTGTAGCACTTGGGAAACGGATTTGGGGCCAAATATTCAAACTGCGCTATTTTGTGGAGCAAGCCCTTGCGCTGCACAAAATAGTTGCGCAGGGGTGTGGCCAGAGTGATATTCAAAGGAGTTGCGCCCTTGAGCAACTCATTTGAATATCACCCCGGCCACAGCCACTGTGCATGGCACAGTGGAACTTGTGCCACCGCAAGTGGACAGAGTGGAGCATTCAACTTGCGGTGGCGCTTAGTACCCATGCGCCATACGCCGAATCCTGATATTCAAAGGTGACATGCAAATGGGGCCATAATTCATGCAAAGGTGCGGGGCCATTTGCATCTGATTGTAGCCCCATTTGCATGCCATTAACAGGTCGCCCGATCCCGGTGTGCCTGGCGCCTGCCAGGCTGGCAGCTGTCGGGACTGACGCCTGCAGCCCGATCGCGGGCAGAAGACTGTAAAATCCTCCACCAGCCCGATCGCGGGCATAGCTTAAATCCCCACCAGCCTGATCGCGGGCAGTAATGTGTCTCCCCACGAACATATCCCTTGTGGTCCAGTGGACCAATAATCCCGATCGTGGGATGTAAAAGTAACCCCGAACATAGCCCTGGTGGTCCAGTGGACTGATAATCCCGATCGCGGGATGTAAAAACAAACCCCTCCCTCGAACATAGCCCTGGTGGTCAGTGGACTGATAATCCCGATTGCGGGATGTAAAAGTAACCCGAACATAGCCCTGGTGGTCCAGTGGACGATAATCCCGATCGCGGGATGTAATACTGAACCCCACCCGAACACAGCCCTGGTGCCTGGTGTCCCCCACCACCCACCCACCCATGAAGCCCCACCACCCCGCTCCCGCGGCGGCGGCAGCATCCACCTGCCACCCGCCGCCCGCCGACTGATTGCCAGTGGGGCTCTTGGCTCATTGGTTCAGAGCAAGAGCCAATGGGTGTGCAGTTCATACCGTACAAGACAGTTCAGATTTGTGAATGAATACATTCATTCACAAAACTGACTGTCTTAGGTCAGAGTAGCTGCACGCCCATTGGCTCTTGCTCTGCACAATGGGCGCGGCAGCCCTACCAGGTAGTCAGTCAGTAGGCGGCAGGCAGCAGGCGGGTGGATGCTGCCGCCCGCTGCCACCGGGGGAGCAGGGTGGGGCCGGGTGGGTGGGTGGGGGACACCAGGAACCAGGGCTGTGTTCGGGGTGTCAGTATTACATCCCGCGATCGATTATCGGGTCCACTGACCACCAGGGCTATGTTCGGGGGTGTGTGTTTACTTTTACATCCTGCGATCGGGATTATCGGTCCACTGACCACCAGGGCTATGTTCGGGGAGACACATTGCTGCCTGCGACCGGGCTGGTGGGGTGTCGAGGGATTTTTACATTCTTGCCCGCGATCGGGCTGCGGGGGGGCACAGGGAGTGGGTTAGGCCAGGCCACAGGTGGTGCAGCTGTGTTGCGCCTGCAATGTGCAGCTCACCTGTGGGTGGCACTCGACTTGAGCCTTTTTTTTGTCTCAAAGTTGTGCAGGCGCAGGTTGCAGGTTGCGCCAGACAACCCTGCACAGCCCGGCTGAATATTGGCTGTGCAGTTTATGCATGGTTCCTCCCTCCAGTTCAGCATGCATTCATTTGCATTGCACTGTTGCTCAGCATGTTTTCTGGCCTGCCTCCTGCTGAATATCGCAGAATCGAGGCAAGTTCGGACTTTAGGCGCACTTATTATGGCATGGCGCAACCCTTTTGAATATCTGGCCCTTGGTGTAAAAGAAAACAACAAAAAACAACAACAGCATTTTGTTTTGGCATAGAAAGGAGATCAGAGACCTGACAGTGCATGAACTGCAAACAGCACAGCCTACCATCCACCTTGCTGCAGTTGAATTGGCACAGTTCACAGCTGGAATCCAGCACATAAACATTTAGTGCTGCCTTATGTATTGCACATCATTCTTAGTCATAAGCCCTTTTCAAGAAATTGCCTTTAGAAAGGTCCAACTTTTGAACTGTTAGAACTAAACACTCAATTTTTTTTCTAAAAAAAAAGCTCAGAGTCAGTTCAGTGTGCGTCAATCATGCTTTTAAAATGGCATGAACAAATGCAGGAACCTTAGTGGTCGAGACATGTCACCGGGCCGTGCATTAAAACACTGTTCATGCATTATAAAAGAAAGGGATGGGAAGCTTCAGAAGAATCAATTGCTGTGTGCACCTATTCCTCTTGGGGATTAAATCACGCAGAAAACAGCAATCAATCAATCAATCAATCAATCAGTCAAATCTTTGGTACCCGGGGGGCTTTGAAAGCAGTTTGCTAGAATTACTTAGCTTAGTGAATGTTTTAAAGTAGCTGTATTCATTTGAGCTTCAATATAAACTGTAAGATTTACCTTACAGTTCCAGCTTGTCCATGCTCCACTTCATTCTTCCAAAGCACTGCCCCCCCATCCAAGGGATTCAAATTTATATTACGCAGTATAGGTTTCAAAAGGAAAATGATAATCCAAATTTATTACCTGCCCAAAGTCTAGCAATCTGTTTTCAAAGCCCTCGGGTACCAAAGATTTGATTGTTTGCCCCATCACCCTATTTGTGTCAGAAACTATGAACAGAAAATAAGCTGCAGTGCATATAAGGAAATATTGAATGGCATGCTATGCCCGTTTCTGTGAAGCCAGGAATGAAAATTATAAATGTACAGTTACGGAAGAACTTACCGTAATAGTAGATCTTCGAGAGAGGCTCTTGCAGTATTTAATAACCATTAGGACTGCGCCCCTGACATCAGGACCACACAGAAAACTTTAGCTAGTAGTGTCTGGCGGGGGATCACCCACCGACGTCACATGACCGGTGTTAGCGTGACCCTATATAGTGAGCGGTCCCCAGCCCGCCCTCCAGTTCTCCCACTGGAGACCTTAGAACAAAGCGACAGGAGAAAGGAGTGGGCTCCTTGAGCCTAAGAAAAGCTAGAAAAGGCAGTAGCAGAAGCTGGGGGAAGGTGGGAGAGAAAGTTACCTACTGTAAGAGCCTCTTTTGAAGATCTGCTGTTACGGTAAGTTCTTATGTAACTGTACTATCTTAGTTTGAGAGGGCTCTTGCAGTAGGTAATAACCATTAGGACTGATTCCCAAGCAGTGAAAATCAGACAAGTCTGAAGCATGGGAGGCAGGAAAAGTCTGCAGAGACGCTGGAAAATTCATGAACGAAGACCCTGAAGGACAGCTAGTCCAAAGCCAGCTCTGCACCTAGAGGCAATGACCAGACTGTAATGTTTTGTGAAAGTGTGGATGGAGTTCCAAGTGGCCGCTGCACAAATGTCTGCAGCAGACACGTTCTTGAAGCAGGGCAGCAGATGCAGTCATGCCTCTGGTAGAATGCCCTTTGACTTCCCCCAGCAAGGGTTTGTTGTACTTTTGGTAACAAAGCAAAATGCAGTTTGCCAACCACTTGGACAAACATTGCTTAGAAACAGCAGCGCCCTCACTTTTGGACATGAAGGAAACAAAAAGTTGATCCGTCTTGTGAATTGACTTTGTCTGATTCATACAGTAACCCAAAATACTGTGAACATCCAGTGTGTGCAGAAGTGCCTCCCCTTGATTTGAGTATTTATTTATTTTTTTTTTATTTAAGTCTTTGGTAACTGGGTAAGGCCCACTAGGCACACGTGCCTGTTTTCAGGGGTGACCTGGGAGCACTGGGGGGGGGGGGGTTAAGTGATTTGCTCAGAGTCACACAGTATTCAAGCAGAGGTTGTGGGAATCACACCCAGGGTCTGCTGGATGTACCAAGCTCATTCACAGCTTGTTACAGCTATATTGTACTATCTACCCATGCCCCCCACGCAACCTGATGTCATAGCTGAATCTATGTATTTGTACTTAGTGTGTCTTAGTGTGTATCACGACGTGGTGCCTTTGGAAATGAGTCTCTGACTCAAAGGATTGTAATTCTGATCGCTGACAAATGAAATAAATAAATAAATATTGTCAGCCCCAGCAAAATATTCAGGGTAACAAACTGGTAGTTGAATAGTCTGATTCAACGTAAACTCTGAAACCACTTTTGGCAAGAACTTAGGATTTGTATGCCGAGCCACTCGGTCTCTGTGGAAAATCAAATAAGACTCCTTACATACTAGGGCCTCAAGCTCAGAAATCCTTTGAGAAGAAATGACAGACGCTTTCCATGACAGGTAGCGCATGTTGGAACTTGAGGCCAGTTCAAAAGGAGGCAAGGTGAGTTTCTCTAAAATACAATTTGAGTCTCACGGCGGAGCGAGGTTATGCACCAAGGGTTTCAATTGGAGGATTCCATTCAGAAACATTTTGGAAACCTCCAACTGAGTGACAGTTTTGCCATCCACTGGCATACGGTAGGTGGAAATGGCTGAGAGGTGGATCTTCAGCAAAAAGTAACAGGCCCAGATCATAGAGATAAAACAAAAACTCCATGACCTGAGGAACGGGGCACAAAAAAGGATTCCAATCCTTTGAGGTGGCGCAAATGGAAAACCTTTTCCACTTCATAGCATAAGTAGTCCTTGTGAAGACTTTCGGGCCTCTACGAGGACTTGGGCTAGCCTAGAGGACACCCCATAGCGAGAGGTGGCCATGTCCGAAGGTGCCATGTGTGAAGGTGAAGGTGAAGGGATTTGAGTCCTGGATGGATGAGAGTGCCCCCCTCCTGAGTCAGAAGATTGTGGCAGATGTGCAGTGGAATTGGAGGTTCCACTGGCAGCTGTTGCAGAAGCGGGAACCACACTTGGTGTGGCCACAGCGGGGCAGTCGGGATCATATGAGCCCCTTCCATTTGTAGTTTGACCAGTATTCACTGCAGGATCGGAATGGAAGGAAAGGTGTACAAGAACCTCCCTGTCCAGCAAAGATATAGTGCATTTCGACAGAAAACACCAGGCCCTGGAATGAGCGAGCAAAACTTGGAAGTTTTGCGTTGGATGGGGAGGCGAAAGATCGAGATCTGGATGACCCCACAGGTCGAAAATGTCTTCAGCTACTGATTGTTTTAGTTCCCACTCGTGAGCCTTGATCTGGGTGCTGCTGAGACTGTCCAGTAGGATGTTCTGGATGCCCGGGACATGGACAGCAGTAAGGGAGATCTGATGAAGAATTGCCCAATTCCAGACCTGCATCGCTTCCCTGCAAAGAGGGTAGGAGTGAGCGCCCCATCGTTTGTTCAGGTACCAAACCATGCACATATTGTCCATTTGGACCAGTAGTGAACCTGGACTGAGGAGGTGTTGAAAGGCTTGAAGAGCGTACAATACCACCTGCATCTCTAATACATTGATGTGTAGAGACAGCTCTGACTGAGACCACACCCCTTGTGTCCTGTGGGCCTCTAGGTGAGCCCCCAACCCAGCCCTGAAGTGTCCATGGTCAGGGTCTGGACAGCGGGAGGGGACTGAAAAGGAACTCCCTTGCAGAGATTGTTTAGATCCTGCTACCACTGGAGGTCCCGACACATCAACTCGGAGACCAAGACTTTGTGGCCAAGGTCATCTGATCTCTGGTCCCACTAGACCCTGAGCGTCCAATGTGATATGCACATGTGGAGTCTGGCCAGAGGGACAGTTGGGATGGCTGTTGCCATAAGACCAAGCAGGCACAGCACTGACCTGGTCGAAACCCAGCAACTGGATGCCACCAGCCGTGCCTGCTGTTGCAAGGTTTCCACCCTGTCCAAAGGGAGAAAAGTCTTCCCCTGGGCCATCTCCAGCACCGCCCCAATGAACTGCAGGTGCTGCAATGGGATCAGGTTAGACTTGGGGTAGTTTACCGTAACCCCAACTTGGCCAAATAGATCCAGGGTTGCTGAGAGGGAAACTTCCAATTGCTCCCTTGATGGGGCTGAAATCAGCCAATCGTCAAGTTACAGGAAGATGTAGTAGCCCTGGCTTCTCAAGGCTGCCACCACTACCACCAGGCACTTGGTAAAACCCTGGGTGCCGATTATAGACCAAAGGGGAGGACCTTGAACTGGTAATGTTCCTCCAAAAGGAGAACTGGAGGTAGCAGCGGTGAGCCTGAAACACCAGGATGTGCTGGTAAGCCTCCTGCATGTCCAGGGCACAGAGCCACTGACCCTGGTGTAGTATGGGCAGCAGGCCTGGTAGAGTCAGCATCTGAAATCTTTTGTACTCTATGCACAGATTTAGGGTGCTGAGATCCAATATTGGATGCAGATCTCCCATCTTTTTGGGTACCAGAAAGAAGTGAGAGTAGTACCCTCTTCCTACCTGGTCCTGAGGAATGGGTTCTATGCTGCCTTTTGCAGCATAGCCTCTGTTTCCTTTGTGATGACAGGAATATGCACCTTTGGATAAAAGGATGGACCCAGAGGATTGTCTGGGGGTCTTTTCAGAAACTCTAATGTGTGGCCCTGTGAAATTAGCTGAAGGACCCACGAGTCTTCTGTAATCGCCTCCCACCCTGCCAGATGACCGGCGAATCTTCTGCCCACCGGATCCTCCGATTGCAGAAGAGGAGGAGGGGAGGTGGTCTGTGAGTCAAGAGGCAGAGGGAGGGGTGGGGAGAGTTGCCCCTGAAGCCCTTTGTTTTTTGGCTGGGGGAGTCGTGGCGGTTGAGGGGGACTGATGTTTGGGCTGATGTCTGGCCTGTTGCTGCTGTCTCATCTGCTGTTGCTGCTGGCAATGAAAGGGCTGCTTAGGTTTAAAGCCAGTGCAGTACATAGTTTGCCTTGAGTGTAGCGCCTGCCCCCTGCTCTGGAGATTGGTGATGATATCCTGGGCATCACCTCTGATGAGGATGGAGCCCCAGAAAGGTGCATCTTGGATGGTGGCCTGAATGTCAGGTGCCAGCCCAGAAACCCTCAACCAAGAGTACCTCCTTAGGCAGACAGCAGTGGCTGTGCCCCTGGCTGAGGAGTCAAAGGCATCATAAGTTGCCCTCAATGAGTGGTGACAGGCAACCTTAACTGACCTAATAGTATCCGACAAGGATAGCTTTTCCTCAGAATCTTGCATAGCCTCGATGACAGGCTCCAGCTTGCGAAAGAGGGACTTTTGGTACACCAACATGTATACCATGTAATTTAGGGCATGCATTGCCAGGATGGATGATGAATAAAACTTCCACCTGAAATGACCGAGTTGCCTCGATTCCTTATCCAGAGGGGAGGTGCTCATGTGCTTTGGTTTGGCAGATCTTTCATGAGCTGGACTAATGACCACCGAGCCTACTTTAGAGTGGACACTGAGGTGATCCTTGCCCTCTGGTGTGCCATAGACCCTGTCAGCCTTCTTGGCCACTGACAGAATAGATGAAGGCATAGACCAGATGGTGGAGGCTAAGTTCTCATGAGGCTCCAACCAAGGAGGTGTGAGGACAGGAGACAGGTCAGTTATATCCGAATGATCAACCAGTCTTTTGCATTTGGGATCTTAGTTGGCAGACTTCCATTCATTGGCCTCCACAATTTTCTTAAGGAGGTCCATGAAAGAAGGGTCCTCTGGAGGAGACTTGGGGGACTCCATAGACTTAGGTTCATCCAGTGGAGGTGTCTCAAAACCAGAGACTGAAGAAGAGGAGTCAGACTCTGATTCTGAGTCTGAGGAATGGGTTGGAACTGGAGACATGACCCCTGAGTGAGGAACCTCCTGAGAAAGAACAGGGGTTTCTGCCCTTGTCAGTGGAGGCTGAACCATTTGAAAGGCCTGATGATGAAGGTTGGGACTCCACCAGTGAAGTGGACCCAAGCATCAGTACCCCGGATGTGCAGATGAAGTCACCTTGTGTAGGTGGCCGGTCTAGTTCGGGGATTAGCTGAGACTTAGTCTCCTTCCACCATGATTGGAAAATAGCCCTGAAGTATGCCTGAGGTTGAGGAGGCGGAGGAGGGGGTGGTGGGGGCTGGTATACCGGCTGGAAACTGGAACCATAGCCTTGTGTCAGGTATTCTGACATCTGATACCCTGACATCAGATAACCCGATGTATGGTAATGAGGTGCATACCCTGGCAGATGATATCCTTGTGAAGGAAGACCTGGTGCCTAGTACCCTGACGGAAGGTATCCGGAGGTATGGTAGCGCGGCGTATGGTAGCCGTGCTTCAGGGAATCCGTCAAAGGTCCTGATGGAGGGGCCATATGGCCTGACAGAGGACCCTGGAAGGCCTGAAAGGTGGAATGTAAGAACTTATGAAAGAGCCTTGCATCAGCTCAGAGGGACCCTCTAGCATAGGTGTAGGGACGAAGGACCCAGCCACAAGAGCTGGTGGGGATGGACCCTGAGGGTCAGCTGGGAGATTCTCAAGGAAGCCTGGGTGTAACCCAGAAGTGTTGACATCAGGTTGCTTTCCCTCTATCCCCAGTTCTTGGTGATCCAGAGAGGCTGAAGTGGAAGAAAAGCTACCCTGGTGGGGTGAGCCCTCCGGGTGGGCTACAGAAGAAGTGGCAGCAGGCACTGGATCTCCATGCTGGAACCCCCATCAGGGTCTGAAGGAAGCGCCTGGGTTGAGTGGTCATCAGAAGATGTGATATCCAGCTTATCAGCCGTGGCTGGGTGGTCACAGGAGTCCCCAGCAGCCAACTTATCAGCCTGGGCCATGCGCTGATGAGGGACCCCGGTGACTGACTTATCAGCCCCATCAGCTGACTTAGACCCTTTCATCTTGAGGGGCCTAAAAGTGTCAGGAGCCTCAGACTCGGCCAAGACGACCACCCCACCATGACCAGTTGCGGTGTGGGGGACCAAGGACTGCCCATGGGAGGTGGAGACAGGCCTGTCTGCTGAAGCACTCTTCTTGTAGGAAGGTTGGTGGTCGTCTGTGGTCCCCGGAGGAGGCCGCGGGTGAGAAGGGGACTGATCCTGGCCCCAATGCTTCTCCTTGTCCTTTTTCTTCCTATGTCAGTGTCCCAAGGACAGGGAAGAAGAGGCATGCCGCAGCTTCTGCAGCTCCTTCTCTATCAATGCCATTTTCAGTTTTAGGAGATGGGCCTCGAGGGCTTTCTGTTTGTGTTTTCATGTGGCCTGATTGAAGCTCAGGCAGGCCTCACAGTCCTCAGTCTAGTGTTCCGGGTCCAGGCAGAAGAGTCAGAGGGAATGATTGTCCTTGTGCGGGAGTTACATGCTGCAGGAATCGCACATGTTCTTAAGCTACTTGATAGGCATCGGAGAAGACATACATGAAAGTTAGATTAAGAAACAGTGAAAAAAGGAAAATGTTTTAGAAATGTATACTCATCCAAAACCGTGGTTGAACTGTAGCAACGCTCTCCATGAGGTCCGACGTGCACAGGTCAATGGCGGAAAAGAACTGGAGGGCAGGCTGGGGACCGCCCACTATATAGGGTCATGCTGACATTGATCACTTGACGTCAGTGGGCGGTCCCCTGCCAGACACTGCTAGCTAAAGTTTTCTGTGTGGTCCCGATGCCAGGGGTGCAGTCCTAATGGTTACTACCTACTGCAACAGCCCTCTCAAAGTAAGATCAGCCATTAAAGACTGCTGCAAATTTTTAAACTGACTAAGAATGATCAGCAATAAATGAAGCATCACTTTTTATATTAAATATTTATTTGCTGGATTCCAATTGTGAGCTGTGCTGATTCTACTGCAGGAAGGTGGCTGGCGGGCTGTGCTGTTTTTTTTTTTTTTTTGATATAGCTATTTGGTCCCCATCACCGCCAACTGGCGATGGGGATACATAGGTATTTTTTACAGATTTTCTCACTTCTTCCCCGAGGCCCGGCACATGGCTGTGCGAGTGTGTGGAGGCATGTTATGCACCCCATGGCACCAGCTCAGCCCCTTCCACCTCCTGTAACTTGTCACCCCCTCTCCATCTATGTTACCCACCTGACCTCCACCTGGTGGGAGTGGAACTATGGGGGGGCACCAGACTGCCCTCACCACGCTCGGTAGAGGAGAGCTGCCCTTCAGCATACTCAATCCTGCTCCACCCCCATGCCGGCACCCCGATGACCTGAGGTTGTTCCTGAACCAGCACCTCAACCCTCAGCACCACTGGGTAGGCTGGCTGTGCTGTTTTCTGTGTGATTTAATCCCCATGGGGAATAGGTAGACACAGTAATTAATGGTGCTGGAGCTGAGCCTCACCTTTTCTGTAATGCATGAATAGGCTTTCAATACATGGCTAGTTGGCATGTCTCATCTACTGAGGTTCCTGCATTTGATCGTGTTTTGACCCCAAATTTTCAACATAGACTTCTTATAACCCCACTTGAAGAACAATGTGACTGCCATTACACATATCCCACCAGAAAGGTGATTTCGCTAAGTAACAGCAAAATCACTTTTCTGGCAAGAGTTGGCTAATGACAGTCATATTCTTCAGGAGATGGGGTCCCCAGGACTCCATGATGAAAATTTTGGACCCAAATTTTGAAAACTGGCCAACTTATGGCCAAAAGTTGAAACCCCCCATTGAAATACATAGGACTGCATTTACTTAGTTTCTGATTGCAATCGCCAGTTCCAGCAGCAAGACCTGTCTTCATCACAGGAGCAGGTGTCAAACCAGGGACCTACTTAGGTGAGTGGTAGTCTGGGGGAATTTCAGAGGTGTGTGGGGAGGTGGGTGCACAGTGTTGGGGTTGGGTGTGGGTACGGGCGCAATTGGTGATGGACAGTTTTCTTCTTTACAGGGCAAACAGCCGCAGAAGACAACAAGGGATGGTTTTCTACATTTCAGGAAAAAAAAAAGGGGAACAGAAATGCATGGGACCCACTGCCACCAATGATAACTGGGGCAATGGAGGACAGGGGATACCACTGGACACCATGCAGACGTGGCAAGTAGCCACAAAAATTATATATGTTGAAAACCAAGGCATGGGTGTTGTTTAGTCGATTGTCCTGTACCCACCCATGCCTTTGGTTTTATGTAGTTATTTAAAAAAATGTCAGTTTTAAAAATTTAAAATCCCTCTTCAAGATCCCTTTTCACCAGCTGATTCCTGACCTTCCACTCATGAAAAGGTACCGACTCACAAAAAGGAATTGGGAAGACGGTTGGCTGGTGAAAAGGAATCACGAAGAGGGATTTTTAATTATTAAAACTGCCACTTTTTTAAATAACTACACAAAACCAAAGGCATAGGTGGACAGATGATGTCCCCCTAAGCAAAACCCATGCCTTGTTTTTCACAAAAGCCTACAATAGGAAAAGGTGTAACATTTTGTTTTCTCCCTTCACTAAGCAAGAAAACAAAATGGCATCCGATGAACACGGGATTTTCTCATGAAAAGGGATTCTGTGATATTTACAGATCCCTTTTTGCAGTCCCTGTAAATGAGCCGTTCGTGACCAGGAGTCCTTGATTGAAACTGTGCAGCTAACTAGAAGACTGAACTGCACATGCGCAGAACCTGAATTTTTAAAATATAATAACTTTTGAACAGATTAATATTTTTTGACCAAACCAATGCTGGATTGTTCCTTAGGATAACCTATTTCCACCCTGAAATTTCAGGATGAAATTCCAACCAGTGTGGGTGCAGCATGATGTCAACAAATGACCCTGACATTTGCCAAAAAAGGCAAAAAATGCATTTTTTGGCACTTTACTGAATTAAAACTGCTAATCTGATCAAAATGCAACTTGGCAAATCAAGAGATCTATTATCTAAGACCGTGTATTCCAAATTTTGTGCAAATCTCGCTACTCACACCCATAGCATAGTAAAGTTTTGATATTTTCACCCCATATTTTGAAGATACTTTTCTTATTACCCCACCTGATGTGTGTCACATCTGTCATTTCTCAAATCCTGTCCCAGACATGATTTTGCACCTGCAAAGCAGAATGGTGTTGCGGTTGCACAGAATTACATTTCAGTGGGGATTTGAAAATTTGCTGTGCTGGGTACATGTAGTGAGGTCATAAAAAGGCAATATTGAAAATTTGGGCTCAAATAATGATAGTGTTATACTATGTCAATGGAGGGTCGGAGCACAGTGTCCGAACCGTAACATGTGGATACTGTTGTACTATGTCGATGGAGGGATGGGAGTGCAGGATGTGAAGGACACTGCACTCCCACTATAACATATGGATGCTGTTGTACTATCTTGATGGAGGTATGGAAGTGTTTGGACCCTGTGCTCCCACAGTAAAATTAGGATACTATTATGATACCTCAAAAAGTAAGGAAATTAGTTGCAAAAACTTTGTTAATGCATTAGTTAGGGTTGCCACAACAAAAGTAGGGAAATGAGACATTAGGGTTTCACCTTAACACCCCACCCCTGCTCTGCAGAGACCAGGAGGTATTGGGAGAGTGGCACTGGGGTCGCCAGTCCTAATACTCACCCCATTCTGCTGTACTGTTGCCACTCATCTTATTTTACAATGAAATGGAATGAGTGTTAGGGTTGGCAACCCCAGTGGCACCCCCCTCCTCTGACAACTCTTGGTCTCTGCAGGGCAGGGGTAGGGTATTAGGGTAAAATCCCAACACCTCATTTCCCTACTTTTGTTGTGGCAACCCTAACTAATGCATTAATGAAGTTTTTGCAATATATATATATATATATATGTATATATATATATATATATATACACTAACACAACATTTCTTTTTATTTCAGACTCTTCGAGGATGTCTCTAAACTTTTCTGTCAAGCGGAAGCGTAGAGAAGAAAATACTAGGATCCTGCAGTGTGTAGTGCATTACCCAGCCCTGACAGCAAGAGACTCTGAAGTAACTCCTCTGAGTGACAAAAGTTACTGCACACTTATAGAGAACAAAGATATTTGAACCCAGTTAGGTGGTGAAAATCATCATGATGAGCAGTGTGCATCAGTTCCAATGCCTAACTATGACCCTGCCATGCATGACTACCATTAATAATGCTATCACATGTTCACAAAAATCAAGAGTGTCAGAAAATCTGGTGAACATGCAGATGCTGGTGAATGTAGCTCACATCATCATCTTCTCTGAGGTGGTGTTCCTGGTGCCTCATCATCTAGAGTGTTATTTCTAGATACATGTGGCATCTATAACAAATATGCAATCAAAGTGAAGGGGAAGAAGAAATATTCAACTGCTATTGTTATAAAAACAGCTGAAGCCACAGTGAAAAGGGTGGCAGAGTTACATGATGACCAAGCTATGCTCACAAAAATTAAGATAGAGGCCCTCATTGCAAGGGAGCCTCGTAAACATGACAAGTGCTACCTAAATTATACAGTAATCACAAGGGACAGGACCCCAGATGATCAGAATAGAAGTGATGATGAGGATAACAATGAGCAGTCAGATGGAACTGCGTTTGAGGACGTTTGTTATGTAACTGAAGACAATGTGCTTCAAAGACACCAAGCCATTTCAATGAAGGTGTTGAATGAAATCTTGGGTGTTGGAGTAGGAGGTCGACAATACTGTTATAAACTTAGAAACCAGCTGAAAAAGAAATATAGGGATTCACTTTTATTTTTAACAGTTGGTCCTCAAAAACCACTAGTTGTAATCAGTGCTGAACCATTAACTGGTGGTGCATCAGTCACAGAGCTTTTGAAAATGGATGACACTCAAGTCATCAAGCATGCTGCTTCCTTGTTGCAGAAACATATCTTAAGATTTGTAGACAGCACCTTTACTACCATGGCCACCAAGAGTGGATGCTCTCCTGAGTAAAGAACGACAGCCCCCACAGACAGTTCAATCATTTTTTTCACATGTACTAAAATCCCCCTAACATACAGAGAGTGAACAAGTCTCCCAGTTGTCAAAGTCCTAGTCAGAAGACCTAATTCATGGTGTCACATGTGGGACATTTTTCACTACAAAACATGCACTTGTTGGAGTTGTGCTGCACAATATGACCAGTCAAAAAATGCTCATGAACATCCTGTTTCATTTAGGAAATAATTGCAGTTATGACCAAGTGTGTGAAACTGAAACTGGTTTAGTGGAACTTTCTCAGCATTTGCAAGAGCAAGGTCTGGTACTGCCACTTCAGCCAAAGTCAGAGTCTTCTGTTGTCTTAACTGTTTTCTGAATGGACAACTTTGATCAGAACATTCAAACAGTAACTGGACATGGAACAATACACAATACACATGGTGTCGCATACCAAGAGGAATCTGAAGGTTCCATTCTCCGAGAAGATTCTATTGAAATTCCTCACTCAAAAAGAAGGACAATTGTATCTAACAAAAAGGAATTACAACATTGACAGGTGAATACAAAGAAGGAGCCAACCACAGTTGGCAATATGCACAAGTCTACTGTGCCAAAATCAGTGGTAAATATTGGCAAAGCAAAGCTGATGCTATGGAAACTCAGTTGGGAAGCACACAAGGAGGGTCAGCTTGTTCCAAGGTTTACTGGTTGTCTGACGCTAGTTTGTAACAATCATTCAAGTTCACCAAAGAAGATGGTCATCACATATCTTCCACCCATCCACAAACCCATCACTGATTATGGCACTGTAGTTGAATACCTCACACAAATACAAGATATAGCTCAGCAAGTAAATATGCCCTATGTTCACTTGACACTTGATGTTGGAGCAGCAGCAAAGGCATATCATGTTGTGTGGAATTTCCCTGATCAGTTCCACAATGTCATAATTCATTTGGGAGTTTGCCACCTATCCCTGGAAAACTTTGGCATTATAGGACAGTTAATTGGTGGCAACAGTTTTGAGGACATAGTATTTCAGGCTGGTCTTTGTGCCTCTGGCAGCCTAAGGGAGTTTTGTGTGGGAAGCATTGCAATCAGTCATGGACTATACATGAGCATTTTGCAGATGCTTAAGAGCAATTGCTTCGGGTCAGATTTCTAGAGTATTCAACAGAATTGAATGCCACCCCTGCAATATTGCTTGACCTAATCAGATTATCACCTCAAACCATATACAGCCATAAACTGCTTCAGGAAGATGAGAGTGTCACCTCACAGACTGAGTATGAGGCCTTCAAGCAGCGGATTTGTTGTGGTGAGCTGGGGAAAACCCCACAGCTCTAGATGACATATCTGGATATAGTGGATTGTCAGCATTTGCTCCACACAGCAATAAAAGAAAACAGCTTTGATCTTAGACTAGTGTGTTTAAAATATTCACTGCCTCTGTTCTTCACCTTCAACAAGCAAAATTATGCTCGATATGGGGCTTACTGTGTGCACACACTTGAAACTCTTGAAGCTTCTCATCCAGGGTCCAGGACATTAAGTGAAAAGCAAGGGCTTTCAGTTCAAAGGAGTCATCGCAAAGCTTCTAGGGAAACAGTTGACTAAACTGGTGGGCAGACATACAATCAAAATGCCAAAATTCCAGGTGGAATTAAACACTTTACTGCAAATCAAATGGCCTATCATAAATGGGTGTTAAATTGGCCACATCTAGCAAAATTCAGAGAGGCACTTTTGGAGATGACTGGCCTTCACATTTCAGCTAGTAATCCAGAAAAAGCATGCAGGCCATCTGAAATCATCAAGTCAGAACAAGGTGTCAAACCCATATTGACTCTTCTCAATCAAGAGTTTATCAACCCATTCAGTATTACTTTAGATGCTGAAAGATTGTACAATTTGACATTGGGCACACTTATCACTCCTGATATAGAAGAGAAACTCACCAGTATCATTGAACGAGGTACAGAAATGTATGAACAGTTTGTCAAAGAAAGACTGGAAATTGGTAAAAATAAATATTTTGACTCAGTTTCAAAGACCCCAGTGAAAACCTTCAATGATGCAAACAAAAAAGAGCAAGTAACTACCAAAGGAAACATTACAGAACTTAAATTTGAAAGAGATATATTGGGAAAAGTTTTGGCCTTTTCAAACAAGCAAAACTTCCCTGTAGATATAAACAAGTTATTAACATATTGCCTGGGCCCAGTCCCTCTGAGCCTAGCCATTGCAGATGGAACTAGATGGATAACACAAAAGAGCAAGTTACTTAAGGTGCTAGCAGAATACTGTTCAGTGTTAGAATCTTCAGAGCTTCCTTCCAGGAAAAGTGTCTCAGCATACATAGTTGATCTAATGGCAACAGTGCGGGTTATGACAGGAATCCATGAAAGCTTCAGTGATCTGGAAATGAAACTCCTGAATAGTCTTCCAAAGGGATTTGCAAGAGTGGATGTTGTGGCAGATACATACAGAGAGCAGTCAATCAAAGAGGCTGATAAAGTTCAACAAAGATTTAGTGAGAAGCATATTATCAAAGGTCCAAACACCAAAGTGCCAAAGAATTTTAGTTACTTCCTTTCTAAATGATCAAACAAGGAGCATCTGATTGATTTGATCATACAGGTCTGGGGAGAAAGTTGCAACAGTTTGCCAGAGGGCCAAGTGATCTATTTTTTGAAGAAACAAATGCTACATGATCACCAAAGAATGGACTGTAGTAAATGATCTCTGTTCTGACCAGGAAGAAGCAGACACAAAAATTGCCCTCGTGCAACATTCCATTACAATACGTCCAGACCCTGTGATCATCTATTCACCATTTGGGGATACGGATATACCAGTAATTTTACTGTCACTATTTTCAGAATGCAAGCAAAGTATATACCTGGACAATGGCCATGGTAACAGTAGGAAAATCTTCGACATTAGCAAGTGTGAAATGACCACTGCAACAAAGAAAGCCTTAATTGATTTCCGTGCATTCACAGGCAATGACTATGTTTCTACATTCTTCAAAAAGGGTAAGAAGATTTGCTGGAACATCCTTCAGAAGTACCCCAAATTCCTAGATGCCTTTCAGAAACTTGGGAGTGATTGGCAAGTGCATAAGCATGTTGTAGCTCTGTTGGAAGAGTATGTCTGTAAACTGTATGGAAGGAAACAAGTTACTAGTGTACAGTAAATATAGAAGAGGCAGTAGATCTGGGAGAAATATAACAAAGACAACAGAATAACTGATTTGTCTTTGCTACCTCCCTGGCAGGAAACCCAGATGTTACATATTCTGTGGGCCAACTACGTCTGCTGATTGTGGAGGCTTTCTTCTGTTGCAGTTATCAATGCTCCAAATGCAGCTTTGCATGGTTGGACTGATGATCTCAATGTAAAGTGCATGGACACACCATTTCCAGATGATGTTATGCCTCTGCTCTATAATACAAATGATGAGGACTCAGATGAGGACCAAGATGTATGTAACTATCAAGATGATATTAGCGTATCTGATGATGACAAAGATATTTCCTAGATGGACCAGACTGAGTTCCACTACTTTACCAAAAGTCATATTTTAAATTTTTTGAAATAAAAATGTTGGGTGTAAACAAAGGTGTTTTTTTCTTTTAGATAAATTTCCTTCTTTAAAAAACTTTTAAAATTAACCTCTGTGGCAACTTATGGGTATGCATTTTAACGCTGTAGCTCCCGCCTATTCATTGAGTTAACACTTGAATGCATATTTAAATTAGTATTGAAGTAATGGCTCAAGAGTCTGCATTAAGTATGCATTGCTGAAAATCGCAAAATTTGACAAGATATAAACTTGCTAAAATTCTGTCTATTAATGGTGTCTTCACTTTTATCAATTTATCCTCTATTACCTTAAGACTTCAAAACCACATATGCATTTCAAAGCAGAATCCTTACTCTTTTAGACAACATAAAATTATATTATAAAGTGCAACAAATCCCATCTGACAAGATTAAATATAAGAATATTTTGAAATTTCATAAGAAATTAAGGGGTGGTGGTTGGTGTTTAACCCAATAACTTTTAACATTAATCTTTTGAGGTAACATATGGGTATGCATTTTAAAGCTCTAACACCCACCTATTCATTGAGACCACACTTGAATGTATATTTCACTTACTCTCAAAGTAATGGCCCAAGAATCTGCATTAGGTACATGGAGCTGAAAATTGCCAAATTTATCAAGGTGTCAGTACAAAATTTATGCAAATTACCATTTTGCCCTAACGTTCTTGCGATCAACAGACAGATCCTGAATTTTATGTATATCTGCTACATTAAACAACCATCAGCATTTATTTAGCTCTCAGGTGACACCTCACCTCCTTCTACACCTGGTCTACTGCACACACAATAAATAGCCAACATCATCATGCACCTCATCACACTCTCACTTCCACCCACAGGGCAGTGAACAGTCAGGCAGAGAAAGAACCTCTCAGCCCCCACCCTGTGATCAACTGGAGACCTGTACTACTGGAAGTTTGTGTACAGTGTCAAGTGAGCTGGGGCAGCTCTAGGATTTCCTTGGAGAGTGGGCTACACAAACCTAGAGGGCTTGGGAAATAGAAAACATTCTGACATTTTTATTTATACCTATACCACACACATAAGTATTGCTTTTTACTGCCTCAACAGTAACATCTTTTTTTTAAATATTGTCCTTTCATCAGCCAAGAGGAAACAGTACCCACACACAAAGCTATGCCACCTCTGCTTCTATTAAGGAGGATCTATACACCCCAGTAATGCCTATTTTAACCTTTCAAATTATATATTTTATAAAGGTTTATTTTTTCACTATACATGCTCCAAAGAATATTTTTTTTTAAGGTAAAATGACATGCTGGGTGGGATAAGGGTGGGACTACAAGATGGCACCGAGTGACTTGGTCCATTAAGAAGAGTTGGGGACCCCTACACCTTCCAGAAATGGCAGTTATGGGTTTATGGATGGTCAATTCAGAGTCTGGTCTGTCTTTTGCAACTTGTGAGGCTACCTGAGGTCAGAATGCTCTTTTGCAGATAAATCATTTATTCCACATATCCCTATTGCATATCTTTCGGATGAGATGTTAAACCGAGGTCCCATCTGCCTGGATTGATGGTAGTTCAGGTGGATGTTAAAGATCCCATGGCACTTATCAAAAAAGAGTAGGGGAAGTTCCCCGGTGTCCTGGCCAAATTTCCCTCATTCACTAAAAATACCACCAACAGCTTAATCTGGTTCAAAGTCAGCTGGCATTCATCTGTATCCCCCTTCCCCGGGTTGTGCCTGAAAATAGGCAGGATTTGTCTAGTGCACTTGCCCGGTCAACAAAAACTAAATAAATAAATCCCATTTATTATAATGGCATGGCAGCATCACTATAGTTAGGGTTGAGTAGGCTATTTAAAGTTAAACCCCTAACTTTGCACTTTAATAGTTTCTCCCCATTCGATGGATTTGCACAAAAGTTTGTAGGCATGGTCAAAGGGGCAAGGTCTCTTGATGTGCCAAGTTTCATTCTGGACGAGTGTGCAGATTCCAAGATCCATATTGTGCATTTTTAGGAAAACTTGGGAGATATTTTGCTGTTTTTTTGTCATCCCCTAGGGCCCAGATGGTTTGAATTTTAGTTTAAAATTTTCAGGGTTGAAAGGGTTTGCCCCTGAATGGTGTCTTTCATTGGTTTGGTGAAAAATATTGATACTTTTCCAAGTTATAAGGATTTGAAATTTCAGTTTTGAGCATGCTCAGTGGGATCTTTTGGATAGATGTTTGATGCCCTACTGAGTATGCTGAGAACTGAAAATTCAAATCCTTATGACGTGGGAAAATAATTTTTTTTCACGAAGCCAACAAAAGAACTACCATTCTGGGGCCAAACCCACCTACCTAATTTCAGACCAAAATTCTAAACTGCCTGGGCTGTATTATAGTGGTGAGGCAGTGCTGCATAGTTATGGATGAGTAGACTCTTTAATGTTAACCCCCTAACTTTGAACTTTAATAGCTTCACCCCCATTCAAAAGATTTGCACAAAATTTGCATGAGCAGACTGGTGGTGGGGGGGGGGAGGGCAATGTCTCAATATGTGTCAAACTTTGTTCTGGTCAGATGTGCAGATTTGGAGATCTGCATACTATATTTTTAGGAAAATCCTTTTTTTTTCTGTTTTTTTTGTCATCGCCTAGTGCCCAGATGGTTTGGAATGTTGGTCTGAAATTTTCTGTCTAGAAAGTGCTTGCCTGAGAATAGTGCCTTTGATTGGTTTGGTGAAAAATATCAGTCCATTCCAGAGTTATAATTATTTGAAATTTCATTTCTGAGCATGCTCAGTATGGCCTTTTGGATAGATGTCTGATACCCTACCAAGCATGCTGAGAACTGAAATGTCAAATTCTTATAATGTGGGAACAAATAAAGGTTTTGTCACCAAACCAGCAAAGGGCATCTATCCCGAGCAAGCCCTTTTTTCCCTGTAAATTTCAGACCAAAATTCCAAACTGTCTGAGATATATGTGTGTGTGTGTGTGTGTGTGTGTGTGTATATATATATATTAGAGGCAAAAAACTCAGTTTAATGCATTAGTTAGGGTTGTTCCACAGCGACAAAAGTGAGGAAATTCGCTGTTAGGGTTGAAAACCCTAACTCCAATCACCCCAGCACCACACACACACAGACACACACACATTCAAGTATAGGAGGACCAAGTCAACACAACCAATGACAGACATCCAGCAGCAGGTGACAGAAATAACAAACAATTGTCTAAATGTACTCAGAGACATCCCACCCACCTGACCAGGTACTGCATGCTCAGTGGAGATCAACAGCAAAACTGAGGCCATGTACACCAAGCGTCACATCCCTGATTGCAGCTGCACAATGTACCACACTTAGTAGTTGCATGGCCTTACCTACCGATGCCCCACACCACACCACAACTGGTACTGTGCCGTTATTCAATAGAAATGCTGAAGGTGCATGATGACAGTTGTAGAAAGGTTTTAACACTAGTGAGTAATTAAGAGAAGCACATAAATTAACTTCAAGACACTAGCATGCTCAAGATAAAAGTAGTGATACATTTAGTAGGTGATTTACATGTAATGTTTTTTTCATCAAACCACTGAAAGGCACATCTGTGGGCTGTTGGCTGTCTTCCCTTCAAATTTCAGGAAAAAAGACCAAACCATTATTTTGCAGCAGGGATCCAAAGGATTTCTGTAATGCGTCGGGCGCCGTAATGTTATCCTATGGGAAAAACTGTCAACTTTGGAGTACCGTAACTTTGCCGCTGTGTGATTTTTTCACCAAACTACTGAAAGAGCACATCTGTGGGTTGTTGGCTGTCTTCCCTCAAAATTTAGGAAAAAGACCAAACCGTTATTTTGCAGCAGGGTGCCAAAGGATTTCTGTAATCCGTTGGGCGCCGTGATGTTATCCTATGGGAAAAACCGTCAACTTTGGAGTGCTGTAACTTTGCCACCATGTAATATTTTTTCAATACAACACTGAAAGGCACATCTGTGAGATGTCGGCTCCGTTCCCTTCAAATTTCAGCCCAAAACTCCCAACGGTTCTTTTGCAGCGCAGTGCCAAAGAATCACTGTCACTTTCCCACAGATGGAAAACTACTGTCGCAATTTGAGAAAGCTTTCGCAAAAAAGTTCGACACTTTCGTGAGCACGAAAGTAATTTGAAAGTACTTTTTCCAGAAATTTGAAAAACATATTTCTGGGGTGTTTTACCACAAAATAAAGACATGGTGATAATCCTCAGGGTCCGACTAGGTGAATACAAAAGAATCAGGTTGCTAGAGGGTCCCAAATTTAAATGCCAACCATTTTTCTGATCACCAACTGAAAACAAAATGGCCGATTTGTGAAAGTAACAGGCCCATTTGCGAGTAAAATGCATTCGCGAAAGTGTTGAACTTTTGTTAACTTTCCCATTGACTTATAATGGGAAACTGTTTTTTGAATAACTTTTGAACCGTTTAATATTTTTTCATGAAATCTTCGAAAGGCACATTGGGGTCCCCAGCTGCATGTTCCCTGAAGAATTCGGACTGGTCGCGCAAACCGTATGACCTGTAGGCGCGACCACAGAATTCCAGAAAAAGCGTAAATGCGCGCACAGATCATGCTTAATAACTCCGCAGCCGTATATCCGACCACTACGAAACTTGGCAGATCCCAAGGCCTATGGTTCTTGATCATGTATTCCAAATTTCAGCCAAATCTGCCGAACAGTTGCAAAGTTATTAAGGTGCAAAGTTTTGGGGTTTAACATAGAAATGGCTCCTCAACCCTAACTATGGTAGCACTACCGTGCTACCATAATATATATATATGCATATATATATATGTGTGTGTGTGTGTGTGTGTGGACAGTATTCAAGAGACTTGGCTGTGCACTTAAAATAAGGTCTGTATTTTACTCATAATTTATTAAAAATACAGAATTTGTGCTCTGTACTGTTGCCAATATGGTCAAGAGATAGTGTGTATAAAATAAAGGGTGTATGCATTTTTATTTTATTGTGGCAACATTTTAATAATGAAAATAGCCTTAAAAAAGGCAGCCATTTTGTGACATGGATGTGCTACACATCTCGGTGACCATTACATTTACTGTATTTAAAGCACAATACTAAAGCTTTCTTTTTCAGTGGACAGAGTGGATCTGTAACTGTCCCCCAGTGAGTATTGATTTTATGCAGATGTAATTACATTTACATGACACCACATGTAATTTATTACTTTCATGCATTACTGTGGTGTCTTATATAGCTGCATAATTTCTTTTGTGTATTCTGCCTTTATGCTTGGAGTTTTTTTTCAGTGTCTGTTCACATTGCTTAAGGTGTTTCCCCCACATAAATCTGTAATCTTAATGCAGTGGTACATAGATCCTGTTAGGAGCAGCAGCATCAAAAGCTGTGGCTCTTGCTGCCGTGTCCATGTTACCCACGTGGATGATGATGTTGCTGGTATTGGCACAAACAGCCGGGACCCAAATTTGACATCAGGCATTCAGTCTCGGTACTCTGGCACTAAGCAAATTTATTCTCTTCCCACTGCTTCTCCCATTTACCATTCTTAAAAACAGGTATAATGAAGCGTTGTCCATTTTAAATCTGGTATGCTGTACAGGAGTTTGGATGGATCTCAGAGATCTCCAGTCACTAGAAAATATGATCTTCAGCATTCTGCTACAAAACAGCAAGTTAAAATTCTGGGAGGCATATTAAATAGTGGCTGGCTAAAGTGCAACAGCTATTCTGTGTCATTCTGGGGAGAGAAAAAGTAAAGTATTCACCTTAAGACTTCATGGTCCTGCTGTTTGTGAAGAGCGCCCCCTCTTCAAAATAGAAGATGATTGGATTAGTGAGCTATGCAGCACATTGAGTATATTTTAAAGTTTTGTTTGGGAAGTATATCAGCAGAACTTTCCTCTGGTTCCAGCACTGTGTAAATGGAGCATATTAAATAGTATATTTTAAAGTTTTGCTTGGGACGTATATCAGCTAAACTTTCTTCTGGTGCTGGCACTGTTTAAATAGGGCATATTAAATACTATCTGGCTGTAGTGCAGCAGTTGTGTTCTATCATCTTTGGGGGCAGAAAAGTTAAATTTGTGTGTTCTGTCATGGCCTAGCTATTTGTGAAGGGCCCCTCTTCAAAATGGGGCTGTACATATATGTGACCAGTCTAATCAAATAGAGTTTTGTTTGAGATTTATAGTTTTTTGTTTACAATCCATCCAGCGGGTTTTCATTGTATAATTTGATTTTTTTCAAAATATTGCTAATATTGGTGAACGTTCCTCTGCGGATGACTTTAATCATGTTTAAATGGGGAAATAACAACACCTGTGGGGTTCCTACTGGTAAATTCTAAGAATGTGTATTTGTCGAATGAATGCTGCACCTGTTGATGTGATGATGGTTCTATTTTAGAAGTGTGTATGTGGAATGAATATAAAAGCTGCACTCTTAAAATGTTTTAAATAAAAATAAATTCAATTTGTGAGAGATGCTCATAATATTTGGAATGAAGGGGTGATGCTGGCTCCAGTTAAGGTAGGTGTGTGTGTGTGTGTGTGTGTGTGTGTGTGTGTGTGTGTGTGGTGTTATTTTAAAATTATAAAGTTGCCTTTATTGATGTAAGATTATAAAGGAGCATCATTGTATTGGCATACTGAACTAGGGGATAAGGTGTGGGTGGCGGCATAATATATTGGAACTGTTTGAAATAAAAAAAAAACTAAAACAGTGGGGCCTACCTCAAAAATGCTTCTTATTCATTCGAAGTTATGGGGGTTACCACGTGTAAGAATGAGACTGCTTCTAAACTAGACATCAAGCTGTGGCATAATATTTTGGAACTGTTTAAAAATAAAAGAATACAGCACTTGTGCCTACCTCAGAATGGCTGCTTATGGCATGGGGGTACCATGTGTAATAACTGGGTCATAGCCTGGGTGTACTAGTGCCTGTAGGGCAAAATCATTGTTTTGGATTCATCCAGCAAAAACATTTTCCTCATTTATTTATAATAAGACTGTTTCTAAATTAGATGTCAAGTGATGGCACAATATATTGGAACTGTTTAAAAATAAAAAAAATACAGCACTTGGGCTTACCTCAGAAAGGCTGCTCATGGCATTGCTTAGTACATTCAGAGGTATGGGAGGGATACCATGTATAATACTGGAATCTGGTCATTGCCTGGGTGTACTAGTGCCTGTTGGGTAATATCAGTGGTTTGGATTCATCTGGCAAAAACATTTAGCAGATTTATTTATAATGAAACTGCCTATAAATTAAATGTCACATGTTGGCATATCTTGGAACTGTTTGAAAATAAAAAAATACATCACCTGGGCCTGACTCAAGCAGTTTAGATGTGGCATTCCATGTGCAGTACAAGAACCCTGCAGCAGCGGTGTCCCTATGATGCACATGGTGGTGAGCACAGGGTAGGCCTGTGTGATATTTTGGCATCATTTTCCCCATAATGGCTGGCACTGGGTTGCCAGGGGATGCCATGCAGTGCCTGCATCTACAGTTATCAACACCAAACAGATTGTCTGGGTGCTTTCTGGTTGGTAACTGTGGTTGGGCCTGCCCTCAGTTTGACTCAGTGGAGGTACAGTGATGTCAGAATGATCCCTGATGTGGCTCCGGCCCACTGTGTAACATCCAGCTGCATCTTGCCTTGCCTTTACTTGTTCATGGGGAACTTTGGTGTATTGTTTTGACTTGTAGAGTAGTTTGGATGTGGCATTCCACATGCAGAACAAGAACCCTGCTGCAGTGTATCCCTGTGATGCACATGGTGGTGAGCACAGGGTGGACCTGTGTGATATTTTGGCAATGTTTTCCCCTCAAAGGCCAGCATGGGGTTGCCAGGGAGTATCATGTGGCACCCTCATGTATAGTTATCAGTATCAAACAGCTTGCCTGGGTGCTTTCTGGTTGTTAACTGTGGTTGGGCCTCTCCTCAGTCTGGCTCTGCAGAGCTATAGTGATGTCAAAATGGTCCCTGATGTGGCATGGTACTTATCAATGTGTTTTGGCTGTTTGGTTGATAATAAACCATTAATAAAAGTTGTACCATGTATTTCACATGTTGCATTGCTACTGTGGTGTCTGCGTTATCCACAGTAGTTTAATGCAACAGAGATGGTCACATAATAAATCAAGTACAACCAAGTGATTTGTTCATGTTTATCTTTCAACTTAATGTCCAGCTTAAGTGTGAAAGGCATGTAGACTGGATGTAAACAGTATAAGCATGAAGTAATTAAACTTTGGTAACCTCCTGTTTGTATTTTTAGTGCTGTCTACATTGGAGGATAGATAGCAACACATAGGTATGGAAGAACATCAAATCATTAGATGTTGCAAATGAATACACTTAAATAGAAGACAGAGACACTGCATTTAAAAATTTTATTTATTACTAGAAATGGGAAATAATACATAATGGACACAGAGTTACCCACGAAAGTAGTTTCCATGTCATAACTAACTGTGCAATTTTTTAAAAATTAGAAATACAGAACTATCTTTATATTTTGGCCCAGATATTCAAACTGTGCCAGGCTATGGCACAAGCCTTGGTGTAGCTCAACTTGGCTGTGCAGGGGCGTGGACTGGGCGATATTCAACGGAGCTGTGCCATGGTCCAGCATCGTTGAATATTGCACCCTGGCCACCCGCAGTGCGCATGGTGCAGTGGCACTGCACCAGTGCCAGTGGCCAGAGTGGAGCATGGGGATGTGCTAGCGCATGTTCCATTGTGCTAGGTGCAACAACCGTGATATTCAAAAGTTGACATGCAAATGGGGCCATAATGTATGCAAGGTGCAAATGGGAACATTTACATGTTGTTATGGCCCCATTTGCATGCAGGTGCGCAGATCCCTAACAACTTGCACCTGGATCCCTGCCAGGCCGCAGCTGTCGGGGACCGATGCCCCCTGCAGCGCGGCAATGTGCCCCACAGCCCGATCGCAGGCTGCAGTAAAAAAAGAAATAGAATCCCATATCCCTGGCGGTCCAGTGGACCGCTGCCTGCCCGACCGTGGGCTTCAGTAAAAAAGATTACTCATATCCCTGGTGGTCCAGTGGACCGCTGCCCGTCCGATCATGGGCTTCAGTAAAAAAGATTACTCCTATACCCCTGGTGGTCCAATGGACTGCTGCCCACCCAATCGCGGGCTTAAGTGTGAAAAAAAGATAACTCCTATATCCCTGGTGGTCCAATGGACTGAAGTCTGCCCGATCGTGGGCTTAAGTGTGAAAAAAAGATAACTCCTATATCCCTGGTGGTCCAGTGGACTGAAGTCTGCCTGATCATGGGCTTAAGTGAACTAGTACCGACCCCCATATCCCTGGTAGTCCTGCGGACACCCCTCCTCACCTGCCCACTGATCCCCACCGCCCCGCTCCCCAACAGGTCAGTGGCAGGTGGCAGCACCCCAACCTCCTGCCACCCCGCCGCCTGCCGACTGACACCATCGGTCGGGTTGTACATCCATTGGTCCATAGCGTGAGCCAATGGGCGTGCAGCCCATACCGTACTACGCGTGTCAGTCAGCGGGCGGCAGGCAAGTGGTGCTGCCGCCCGCCGCTGACCTGGGGTGGCCGGGTGGTGGGGATCGTGGAGGGTGAGGAGAACCCCGAAACGTAAGTGGAGTCACTGGCGCGTGATCGGACCCTATTTTTCACGCAGCCAAATAAAGGTGACCGCAAACATGAGAGGTATCTTTCACATAAACTGCGATCGGCGACTTCGTCACTGGAACCAAGACAAGATGTCTTTACTATGCACAATGGGCATGAGGGGCACCACCGCGAGGTGTAGCTGGAGCTCAGGTGGCCACCCACGGTGGCGGCTGCCGTGTTGTGCCCTGCGATGGCGGCTCACCTGTGGGTGGCCATCCGTGTTCCTTTTTTGGGATCAACTTTGTGCTAAGCGCGGGCGGGGTTGTGCATGCTGACTCTGCACATCCGGGCTGAATATTGGGCTGTGCAGAGTATACATGAGCCGCCCCCTACCTGTGCTGCATACGTACTGATGTGCTCTGGCATCCAGGATTTAATATGAGCACAATTCCTGTTTGAATATCGCGCCGGGCGCATCAGTGGGTTGCACATGGCACACAACACTGTTGCACCATGCGCAACTCTTTTGAATATCTGGGCCCTTATATTATGCAACTACCACATATGCGCGTTAAAATTAAGGTTGAGTCATGCCTAATTATAAAACTTTTTTCAGTGTATGAATGTCACAATTTGTCTCTTGAATACTGTCACACAGCTATATATATATATATATATATATATATATATATATATATATATATATATGGGATATGCAATGGAAGCAAGTGTAATAAATGATTTATCTGCACAAGATTAGTTTGACCTGGGTAACCTCACAGTGGCGTAAGCCATGAGTGTGGTGTCCGAGGTCAAACTACTTGATATTATATATATATGTATGTATAGGTATATATTATATATATAGATATATATATATATATCTATATATATACATATATATATATATATATATATATATAATTAGAGGCAAAAACTCTGTTTAATGCATCAGTTAGGGTTGTTCCACAGCGACAAAGCGAGGAAATTCGATGTTAGGGTTGAAACCCCTTTGCCCCTCCAGCCCACCCCAACTGGAATCAGGTGGCATTGAGGTCATCGGCCTAAGTGTCACCCCATCACATGTGGAAAGAAGCTGAGGAATAGGAGAATGGGGTGACAGTTAGGACCGATGACCCCAATGCACACCCCAATTCCAGTTGGGGGGTGGGCTGGAGGGGTGCAAAGGGGGTTTCAACCCTAACATCGAATTTCCTCACTTTTGTCGCTGTGGAACAACCCTAACTGATGCATTAAACAGAGTTTTTTGCCTCTAATTTCCCTTCTTTTTGAGAATGATAATGAGAAATAGTGGATGTAATGCAGCGGCGGGAGCGCGGGGGTGATGTCTTGTCGCATTGTAACATTGTGCCATAAGCGAAATTGTAATGCATGGTGACACAAAGCAAAACAGAAAGAAGAACAGTACTGTAAACAGAAATGTTAAAAATAGTGAAGCATAACCACAAATGAAAGCATAAGGGTAGCATGGTGGCGTGCAGTGAACAGTGAAGTGAAGCGGGTAAGGAACCGCAAGCAGAAACGGTAATGGTAAGAGTAATGTAAGTGCACAGGCGGGTTTTCCCCAAAAGCTGTATAGAGAAAGACAGTGAGTAGAAAGAATGTATGCAAAATAATGACTCTCGGAACGCAAAAATCAGTAGTTGTAATAGTAAATTGCTTATATCTCAGTAACCGTACAACATAGAAAAAAAATTTAAAAGTCATATGTATTACCACTTTCCTGGCTAGTTTTATATGTAGCCCCTGGGAGCTATAATTTTTCAACAAAAACTCCGTTTCTCACACGTTTTAGAATCACGGGCCCTCAAAACTGCAATGACAAACAATATTATCTATTGGAAAAAAGAAGTTCGGACTGCCATAACTTTTGAACAGTTTAATATTTTTCATGAAATCTTTGAAAGGCACAGGGGACCCCAGCCACATGTTCCATGAAGATTTCAGACCAGTCAGCATAAACGTGCGACCTGTGGTAGACCGTGGGAATTCCAGAAAAAGCGTGAAATGCATGCGCAGATCATGCTTAATAACTCCACAGCTGTGTGTCTGACTGGTACAAAACTTGGCAGATCCCAAGGCGTGTGGGTCTTGATCTTGTATTCCAAATTTCAGGCAAATCCGTCAAACGGTTGCAAAGTTATTAAGGTGCAAAATTTTGGGTTTAACATGTAAATGGCTCCTCAACCCTAACTATGGTAGCACTACTGTGCTACCATAATATATATATCAAAACACTTTGTTAGTACATCAGTTAGGGTCAAAGCAACAAAAGTAGGGAAATGTGATGTTAGGGTTTCCAACCCTAACACCCCATTCCTCACCCTGCACAGACCCACAGGTGAGGGGGATGGTCTGCCTTGGGGCCCGTGAACCCTAACGCTCACCCCATTAACCTATGCTGTACCCATGTCACCTAATTTTGCACCAGACTGTGGTGAGCGTTAGGGTTCAAGGGCCCCAAGACAGACCCTGCCCTCCCATCCATCCATCAAGAAAGTATAACAGTAACCTTATTTTATGGTGGGAGCACAGGGTCTGAACCATCTTTCCATTGAGATAGTATAACAGAATCCTTATTTGACCCCAAATTTCCAACATAGCCTTCTTATGACCTCACCACACATACCCAGTACAGAACATTGTCAAATCCCAGCCAAAATGTAATTCTGCACAACTGCAACACCATTCTGCACCACAAGTGTGAGTACACGTTTTGGTCAGGATTTGAAAAATGACAGCTGTCACATACATGAGGTGGGGTAATACCAAGGTTATGCTGAAAATATGGGATGTCAGTATAGAAAATTTCCAAAGTTACAAGCATGCGTAGTGAGATAGCAATGAATACTCATAACACAGTCATTTTTTAAACTTTTGATCCAAATTTTCAACATAGCCTTCTTATGACCTCACCCAATTAACAATATGAGTGTCGTTATGCAAATCCCACCAGAAAGGTGATTTTGACAACTGACTGTGAAATCATCTTTCCAACAAGAGTTGTCTAATAACAGTCATATGGTTCATGAGGAAGAGTCCCCAGGAGTCCATGTTGCAAATTTGGTGCCAAAATCTCAAAACATGGCCGAGTTATGGCCAAAAGATGAACCCCTCCCATTGAAATACATAGGTCCACATTTACCTTAGCAGATTGCAGTCACCGGTTCCAGAAGCAAGACATGTCTTTGATTGGTGGAGCAGCTATCAAACATGGGACCTCCTGAGGTGAGTGGTGGTATGAGGGATGTCAGGGGTGTGGGGGGAGGTCGGTGCACAGTGGGTGGTCAGGTGCTTGGTGCGAGAGTGAGTGGTGTTCCACGTTTTTTCTCTTTGCAGGTAACGGGCAGCAAAAGACATCGAGGGAATTTTTTTTTCTTTACAGGCAAATAAATAAATAAATAAATAAATAAATGAACAAATAAATAAATAAATAAAAGGGGACCTAAAGGGGGGAATACCACTGCCACCAATGATTTTTGGGGGACACATGGTGGGGGTAGCATTGGGCACCAAGGATAAGTGTCAAGAAAGCCACATACAAAAAAAAAGACAAAGAAAAAAATATAAAGATAAATAAATAAAACATATGCTGATTCAGGGTGGGGATGCCACTAGATACCAGGGATATAAAGGACAGGGCAAAAAACAAGAAGATCATCCCATTTTGCTGACCAGATGTCCACAAATAAATCCTGGCCCGCTAGATGAATTCCTTGTCCACCAGTCTTTGTTCATCTTGGCATACAAGGAAAACAGCTGATGGAAAAGGATTCCTGGTCTGGCCATCTGGTAGTGAAATTTGGATAACCAGATGGCCACACGGGAATCCTTGTCCATCAGAATGATTCCTTGTCTATCAGTCTTTGTCCATCATGGTGTACAAAGAAAACAGCTGACAGATAAGGATTTCCAGTCTGGCCATCTGGTCATCCAAATTTCACTACCAGATGGGCAGATCAGGAATCCCTGTCCATCAGCCATTTTCCTTGTTCGCCATGATGGACAAAGACTGATGGACAAAGAAGTTAGTGAGCGATGAACCAGGATTTAAATTATTTAAAAAAAAACTTTTCTGAGGGCATACAGACACCACAAAGCACACAACACAGCTCATCAACTCCCAATGAGCAGAAATCACACTTTCATGTGTGAGACAGACGTCCATGGGCAGAGTTATGACATTTCTTTTGGGGCAAAATCAAAAAAACAAGATAGAGGCTCATGGACAAAGGATTTTTCTGATGGGCAAGGATTGCCAACTCTTAGACAAGGTTTGGCCCCTCATGGACAAGGATCCTTGTTTGTACCATGCAGCTGTCCTGAAAAATTAAAATCCCATTAAAAATAATGGGAACTTAAAAATGCTATAATATTCTTTCACTAAATAAATGCTTGCCTATTCTGTGACCCAAGCTCTTGCTATCACTAAAATTTCAGACCAAAATTCCACACAGTCTGCACAGCATGATGAGAACAAACTGCAAAAAGTAGTGAATTTTAAGGTTTTTTCACTATCCAGATCTTAGAATCTGCACATTCAACCAGAACAAGACTTGGCATATCAAGAGATCTACCCAAAGAGGCTGCACATACAAACTTTTGTACAAATTCATTGAAGTTATTAAAGTGCAAAATTTGGCCTTTAACATAGAAGCTCCGTTCTAACCCTAACTATAGTGGTGCAGTATATATATACATATATATTGTGATGATGATACCCAAGTCTCTTTCTTCCCTTGTGATTGCCAGCAACTCCCCTCCCAACCTATAGGTAGCTTCAGGTTTCTCTTCCCTATGCGCATGATCTTGCACTTCTTTGCATTAAACCCCAGTTGCCACTCTTCTGACCATTTTGCCAGTTTTTTCCAGATCTCTTCTTATTCTGCCCACCCCATCTGGATCATTTACTCTGTTGCAGATCTTGGTGTCATCTGCAAACAGGCAAACCTTACCCTCCAGTCCATCTGTAATGTCACTGATGAAGATATTGAAGAGGACTGGCCACAGGACTGATCCCTGAGGTACCCCACTTGTGACTTGCATCTCTTCTGACTGTATACCGTTTACCACCACTCTCTGTTTTCTGCCTGCCAACCAGCTTGCCACCCAGTTAACCAATCTCTGACCCACCCTGAGCCTACCCAGCTTATTAATCAATCTTCTATGTGGAACAGTATTGAAAGCTTTTCTGAAGTCAAGGAAGGTGACATCAACTGCATCCCCTTGGTCCACCACTCTGGTTACTCAGTCAAAGCAATCTATGAGATTAGTTTGAAAGGACCTTCCTGTTGTAAACCCATGCTGTCTTGGATCCTGTGCTCCTATGGATTCCAGGTGTTGCATTATCCTTTCCTTAAGGAGTGCCTCCATAATCTTGCCCACTACTGAGGCAAGAGTGATTGGTCTGTAGTTCCCTGCCTCCTCCCTGCTGCCACTCTTGTGGAGTGAGATCACATGAGCCCTTCTCCAGTCTTCTTGTACCTCTCCTGTGCTCAGATACTCACTAAACAGTTCTGATAATGGCTCCGCTAGTTCCACCCTTAGCTCCTTTAGTACCCTGGGATGTATGCCATTAGGTCTCATTGCCTTGTCCACCCTGAGCTTAGCGAGCTCTTGTAGAACTCTTTCTTTTGTGAAGGGACTTGTGCACACCTCTCTCCCTCTCCCTGTGTCCATGGTGCTGAGCTGTGGGCCCTGCCCTATCTTCACCTCAGTAAATACTGAGCAGAAGTATCCATTTAGGATATATGCTTTTCCTTGGTCCTCCTCCACACACTTCCCCTTATCCCCTTTGATCTTGGCAATACCCCCCCTCTGGACATTCTCCTTTCACTAATGTATCTATAGAAAGTCTTGTCCCCTTCTTTTACTGTTCATGCTAGTGTTTACTCAGTTTGGGCCTTTATCTGCCTTACTGCCTTCCCTGCTTCCCTTGGGGAAGTTTGGTATGCCTCCCTATCTTTGTCCTGCTGTGTTTCCTTATATTTCCTGAAGGCCAACCTTTTGGCTCTGTTCTTTTCTGCTACTGTTTTTGAGAATCAACGTGGTTTCTTCCTTCTTTTGCTCTTGCTTTTCTCCCTAACACAATGGGATGTTGCTTAAAGTATTGCATCCTTAATGCTTGCCCACTTTGCCTCTACCCCCTCACCTGTATTTCATTGTGCCAGGATTAGCTTAACTCTGTTGGCCATCTTATCAAAGTCAGCTCCTCTGAAGTCCCATATTTTTGCCTTGGAATGGGATGATTTAGTTCTAGTGGCCAAATTGAACCATACCATATGATGGTTAGTGGCTCCCAGGTGACCTTCTACCTGGAGATCTGTGATCCTTTCCCAGTTAGTCAGTACTAGATCCAGGCTAGCCCTATCTCTTGTGTGTTGTTGTACTACATGTTTGAGGCCATCCCTCTGCAGGGAATCCACTATTGCGTCTAGTTCTGGCAGATGTTCCTACTGGTATTGACCAATCTGTATCTGGCCTTACATATATGATTCCCTGGTAGTCTACTGGTCCCTCCCTTGATGTCCGATTGCTATCCCGTATAAAGAAATATCTTCTCTGGTAGTCTAGTGGTCCCTCCCCCGATGTCCGATCGCTGTACCCATATAAAGAAAATATTTTTCCTGGTAGTGCAGTGGTCCCTCACCCAGTCTCCTGTCACTGTCTCCATGTTTCCTTTATATCTCATGGTGTTCAGTGGCACCCCGTCCCTTCACTGTCTCTGGTAGAAAAGAAGAACTGTCCATCAAAGTTTTTTTTGTAACCCTGAAAAAAAAGGTCCCTTGCCAATCAACCCCCAACCTCAACTCCCACTCAGCACCCACCACCCCACACCACCAGTACATCCCCACACACCCTCAGTCACCTGAACATGTCCCAGATTCGAGATCCACTCTCTGATCCAAGACACGTCTTGCTGCTGTAACCAGTGACTGCAATATGAGAAACTAAGGTGAATGTGGTTTGATGTATTTAAATGGTGTTTTCAACTTTGTTGCATAACTCAGCCATATTTTGAGATTTTGACCTAACATCTTTAACATGGCCTATTGGGGACCCCACCTCATGAACAATATGACTGGCATTACACAACTCCCACCAAAAAGGTGATTTTGCAGTCGCTTGGTGAAATCATCTTTGGGGCATTATTTGAAACTTTTCACTACCACTATTCATGAGTTGGGGTCCTTAGAAGAGCATGTTGAAAATTTGGGATCAGAGTATGTAAAAATGGTGAAGTCATGCGCATTTGTTTAATTTAACTACACTCCCTCGTAATTTTGACAATTTTCAACATTTTCACACCAAATTTTCAACATAGTCATTTTTTTTACTTTACCTCATGAACATGATGGCTGTCATTTTTACAGTCCTGGCCAAAATGTCTTTTTTCACCTGTGATGTGGAATGATGTTGCAGTGGTGTGGAATGATGTTTTGGTGTGGATTTGAAAATTCTCAGCCCAGCATTCATAAGGTGGGCACAGAACAAGGCTATGCTGACAATCTGGTTGCTGTTTTGGCTGCAGTGCTTCTTTTTTTTCAATTTGTTTAATCAGGAGTGGCACACTAAGCTGAAAGTTTGTTTACAGGTGCGACCTGGGAGCACAGGGAAGTTGTGACTTGCTCAGGATCACACAGTATGCAAGTGGGGGCTGTGGGATTCAAACCCAGGTCTCCAGATTTTCAGCTCAGAGATTCAAACCACTGCACTATACTGCCTCTTCCACGGCAACATGCATGTATGCATCTATGGAGGGATGGAAGCGCACGGCACTTTCACACATGTAAATAAGGATAAGCAACATTGCATAAGGACTGGAAGGAAAAGTATGTCTCTTTGCAGATGACACTAAGATCTGCAACAGAGTTGATGCACAGGGTGGGGTGGAAAGGATGAGAAGGGACTTGGCAAGGTTAGAGGAATGGTCAAATGTATGGCAGCTTAGATTCAATGCTAAGAAGTGCAAGATAATGCACCTGGGAAACAAAAACCCAGGGGAAGAGTACACAATGGGGGGTGAGATACTAACAACAACAAAAATGGAAAGGGACCTGGAGGTAGTCATATCAGATGACCTAAAGGTGGGCAAGCAATGTGAGAAGGCAGCAAGGAGGGCTGGGGGATACTGGGATGCATAGGGAGAGGCATCACCAGTAGAAAACAGGAAGTTATTATCCCTCTGTACAGACAGCTGGTGAGACCCCATCTGGAGTACTGTGTGCAGTTCTGGAGACCCAATCTCCGCAAAGACATGGATAGGATGGAAGCTGTCCAGAGGAGGGCAACTAAAATGGTGCAGGGTCTGCACCGGAGGACATATGAAGAGAGACTTAAGGAGCTTAATATGTATAGCCTCGAGGAAAGGAGGGAGAGGGGGGACATGATAGAAACTTTCAAGTACCTCAAGGAATCAACAAAGTCCAAGAGGGTAGCATCTTTCAAAAAAAGGTGTGCAAGAACAAGAGGGCACAATTTGAAGATAGAGGGTGGCTCAGAGGTAATTTAAGGAAGTATTTTTTCACAGAGGGTTGTGGATGCATGGAATGGCCTTCGGAGGAGGTTGTGGAGTCAAAATCAGTGGTGGAATTCAAGCATGCATGGGATAGTCATAAGGCAATTCTGGGGGGTGGGGGTAGAAAGAAGTAGGCTGCTGGTTAACTAGGATCTGCAGCTTATCCAGTAGGTAGGGAAATGGGCAGACTGGGTGGGCCAAGCGGTCCTTATCTGCCGTCAAATTCTATGTTTCTATGTTTCTATGTTTCTATTATGGATTGATGGGACTTGGAAATAAGGATACGATTACACTATCTCAAAAATTATACATGGATGGCAACGCAGGGCCCAGAGGGCACTGCACTCCCACAGGCATGTAAGACTACAATTATACTATCTCAAAAAGTAAGGAAATTAGTTACAAAAAAACTTTGCTAATGCACTAGTTAGGGTTCCAGTGAAATATGTAGGGAAATGTGCTGTTAGGATTTCCAACCCTAACGCTCCACCCCCACACAGCAGGCAGCAAAAGGCATGGAGGGGTGTGTCTTAGGGTTGCCAACACTAATGCTCACTCCATTCTCATATACTGTACCAGTCTCAGCTTACTTTTTCAAGGAATGGGTTGAGCGTTAGTGTTGACAACCCCAAGGCACTCCCCCATGCCTGTTGCTGCCTGCAGGGTTGGGGCTGAGTGTTAGGGTTGGAAACCCTAACAGCACATTTCCCTACTTTTTTCGCTGGAACCCTAACTAGTGCATTAATTAAGTTTTTTTTTTGCAACTAATACAGTTGCTGTATATGTAAGTAATAGACCACAACAGGATGTGCATTAAAGGATTTTAATACATGCCCCAGGGCTGTGCTAAGGCACATGGCCAAAGGCCATGTGTCCTTACACTCCCCAGGAGTGCATTAAAATCCTTTAATGCACACCCTGTAGTAGCTTATTACACTTATAAAATGCCTCTTTTTTGTCTGTATGATGTTTTTAAAAATTAAAAGTTGCCTTTGTAGGCAGAAAAAAATGTTTTAAATATGTTTTGAAAGAAAAAAAAGTAATGCTAAATAAATAGTCCCTGTTCTGTATTCCATCCTTAGGGCAGCAGGGGGTGCTGTAATTCTGCTAGAGTGAGAGTGCAGTGGCTCAGTGAGCCCTGCATATTCGAGAGCGGGCAGATGAAGCCAGAGAAAAATCTCTGCTGTTAGCATGAAGGATTTCTCTCTGTGCGTTGACGTGAGCTATAACTGATCAATTAGCAGGCGAACAGCTTACGTCACTGTTTTTTTGTATATGGGCCAAACGTTTAATTTTAAGCAACTAGTAGGTAAATTGGTTTATTTTAGACATTCTATAGGTACATCGATAGAAGAAAAGCTGGGAGGGGATTGTGAGGCTCAAAGCTGAGGAGGAAGAGTGTAAGGAGGGGGATCTAGACAAGGCAGAAATACTGAACAAATACTTCTACTTAGTATTCAATAAGGAGGGGAAGGGTCAAGGACCACAGTTTCATAGTTTCATAGTTTCATAGTTACTTACAAGTTCAGGAGGCAAAGCCTATTATTGAACTTGCCACCCAAAGGTGGTTTTAATTGTCTACAGTTGGGTTGCAGAAGCAATGGGGGGGGGGAGAAGTGTACACCAGACCATTCACAGTGGAGAGAGTTCTGGAAGAACTCACAAAGCTGAAGGTGGATAAGGCCATGGGGTCAGATGGCATCCACCCAAGGATATTAAAGGAGCTGTGAAGGGAACTAGCAGCACCTCTGGCTGCCCTGTTCACAGAGTCACTCAACACGGGTGTCGTTCCAGAGGACTGGAGGAGGGTACATGTAGTCCCACTACACAAAAGCAGCAGTAGGGAGTAGGTGGAGAACTACAGACCAGTCAGCCTCACCTCACCTCAGTGGTGAGAAAGATCATGGAGACACTGCTGAAAGAAAGGATAGTGGCACATATGGAATTCAGTGGTGCTCAGGATCTGAGGCAACATGGATTCACAGCAGGAAGGTCATGTCAAACTAATCTAGTAGATTATTTTGATTGGGTGACTAGGGAAATAAATCAGGGATGGGTGGTAGACATTGCCTACGTAGATTTCAGAAAAGCCTTCGACACCATCCCACATAGAAGGCTGGTTAACAAGATGGATAGTCTGGGCATGGGAGACAAGTTGATGAACTGGGTTAGGAACTGGTTAACAGACAGGAGACAGAGGTTGGTGATAAATGGGGTACAATCTGGGGAGAGAGGAGGGGTGGCCAGTGGGGCACCACAGGGATCAGTACTAGGACCAGTCCTGTTCAATGTCTTCATTAGTAACATCGCAGAGGGGCTGGAAAGAAAAGTCTGCCTGTTTGCAGATGACACCAAGATCGGCAACAGGGTGGATACTCCAGAAGGGGTGCAGAAAAGTAAGAGGGACCTGGAGAAGCTTGAAAGATGGTTGAAGATGTGGCAACTGAGGTTCTATGCAAAGAAGTGCAAAATAATGCACCTGGGTAGAGAGAACCCTGGGGAGAACTACAAGTTGTGGGGGGGGGGGAAGCTGACTGTCACCAAAGAGGAAAGGGACCTAGGGGTTTTCATCTCTGATGACCTTAAGGTATCAAAGCAGTGCAGAAAAGTGGCAGGGAGGGCCAATGGCATGCTGGGGTGCATAGGCAGGGGTATCACTAGCAGGAGGTGGGAGGTGGTGATGCCATTGTATAAAACACTGGCAAGACCTCATCTGGAGTACTGCATGCAGTTCTGGAGGCCACACCTGCACAAGGACATAGATAAGGTGGAGACTATCCAGAGAAGGGCAACAAAAATGGTGCAGGGTTTGCACCATAAAACATATGAGAAGAGACAAAGGGACCTCAATATGTACTCATTGGAGGAGAGGAGACAGTGGGGGGATATGATTGAAACTTTCAAGTACTTCAAGGGCATAAACAAAGTGCAGGTGGGGACCTTTTCCAATGTAGAAAAGGTACTAGAACAAGGGGACACAATATGAAATTGGAAGAGGTAGATTAAGAGGTAATGTGAAGAAGTTTTTCTACACAGAAAGGGTAGTTGACGCTTGGAATAGTCTGCACAGGAGGTATTGGGGGCAAGCACAGTGGAGGGGTTTAAGCATGTCTGGAACAGGCACAAGTGAAGCTTGAGAGGGGAAGGAGTGATGAAAAGCCATTGATCACATAGGGTCAGTGGCCATGTACAATGTATGGGGCCTATGGGCAGACTGGATGGACCTAGAGGTCCTTATCTGCCAATAATTTCTATCTTTCTATGTTATGTTATGTTTTAGTTGTGTAATATGTTTGCCTTGTTGTGTACATGTTAGACTGGAGTTTTTTTTAACATTGTAACCAGTAAAGAATAAATTTAATTTAAATTTAAGTATAGTAAAGGCTAGGATTTTTAATTCGGCAGCCACTGTAAAATAACATTCAAATTTCAGTGCAGTAAAGTCTAGGATTTTCAATACGGTGGCCACTGGATTTTTTTTGTTACTTTTATGGCTTAGTGATATTGTTCAGTAAGGAGTTTTTTTATGGGAAGAAAATTAGATTTGCAACTGACCTTGCATTTATAGAGATTTAATGCACAGTCAGGTGACACCTCTTGGCCAATGAAATTTCTAGATTTATTTATTTATTCATTTTGATAACTGGGTAAGCCCACTGGGACCAAGGTCCCTTTTTTAGGGGTGACCCGGAATTAATAACAGTTATACAATTAGAATAACATTTCGTTTTAGACAATTGTACATTCAAGAAGTCACAGAAAGCACTATTACATAAAGGAATGAGAAATTTGACATGGGTTAATAACAGTTGACGTGTAGGCAATAGCATGCCTAAGCTCGGAAGTTGATAACACTGATACAACACATTATATTAAGCAAGCAGCATGGCAGTTACATTATGATGAGTAATAGAGGTTGATCAATGATCACATGTACAGAGGCATTTTTCTAGATAGTACAGTTTTAACTCTTTTTTGAAGTTATATAGGGAATTCACCATTTGCAGTGATTCTGGGAGGGCATTCCATAGATTGGGAGCTGAGTAGGTGAATAAATTGCTCCCCAGAGAGGTCCTGAGCCTAGGTACCTTGAGCAATTTTTTTCTGGCAATTTGTAACATTCTATTGGAACACTTAGGGGCAAGTACCGTAGACCTGCCAGACAGGGAGGCTGGTGTGTGGCACTGAGTTTGTATGTAGTACATAGCACAGAGTACTGTAGCTGATGTGCTAAAGACATCCAGTTTTGGGAGGTCAGCACCTCATAGTGGTGCTTGCTAGGAGGGCTCATCGGAGTGAATCGACCTATTTTGTTATACAGCACTTGCAACCTATTTCTCACAGATTTGCCAAGGGACTACAGGACAGGGGCAGCATATGTGAGCTTAGTAATATTGCACTGTTTGCTATGGTGACTCTAGACTCCTAGAGGAGATGGCTGTTTAATCTGTATAGTGGTCCAAGTTTTTGGTGGATAAAGTGATCCACATATGGTTTAAAGGTGAGGGCTTGGTCAAGCATCAGTCCAAGGTATTTGATTGTGTCTACAACCTTGATAGGGGTACCAGAGGAGGTAGCAAGAGGGAACAAAGTACATCTATTAGGGCAGAGGTTTCTGGAGCCAAACAGAACAGCCTTTGTTTTTTTGACATTTAGCACCAACTGGTTTCAAAGAGTCCACTTCTCAAGGATAGATAAGTCAGCCTGTAGCTGAGAACTAAGAGACTTAGCATCTCTTGAGCTCCTATATAGAACAGCGTCACCTGCATATCACTTTAATGGTTTTAAAATGTTTACTGTTTTAGGTCTTCTGTAAAAGTGCTTTGATATTTATTGAATTGCGCTTGCAATAAATAAAGATTATTATTATTATTATTATTATTAAGATGAGATGACTATCACTGCAGTTTTTTCCCAGGTGGTTGATGAACAGGGAAAATAATAGTGGACCCAGTATTGAGCTCTGAGGTACACCATCTGTAACTGGTAGCTGCCTAGACAAGGCTCCTCGCCATTTGACCATCTAGGTACAGCATGTTAGGTAATGGGAGAACCAGGTGAGCACATGGGAATCTAGGTTGATCTGCCTTCATTTTCCAAGGAGGGTACTGGGTCAATATAGTGCTGCTGAAACAGCGCAACAATAACCGTGCACTGTAAAGTGCGGACACATTCAGAAAGACAAGGGTATAACAGTGGTAGGGAATTACTACTACTCCTGTCGCTCTGTGCTGTTACTAGGAAGGAATGTAGGTGCCATGTGTCTGGTGCCTGGTTGAGCTGCCCCCAGGATGGAGTGACTTAGGCACCAGCACATGGCAGTAGTGGAGACCTGAGACCACAGTTCGGTTCCCTCCAGGTCTCCTGGTGTTGCTAATTCTTTTTAAAAGAAAAGGTGTTTTTCCCCCTCCTGATTTTCTTTCCACCCCTGAAGTCCACAACCCCCCAGAGATGATTATTTTAAGTCCGGGGTGTGTGGGAGGTAAAGTCGCCCACATTGGGGGGTGTGGGGGTGGAGCCCTCCACAAAACCAAAGAATGTCCCATTACTTGTGATGGGCTGCGATGTTTCTGTTGCGGTCACTTTTTTCTTGACATTGTTTCGACATGCACTGTTTTGTCTGAGGCATTTATTGCCACACTATTTTGTCTGCAATATTATGACCTCGTGCCTCCAAGGAGTAGGTTGTGGTTGACTGAATCAAAGGTCTTTGTGAGGTCAATAAAGATGGCCTCTGTAGAGATCCCACTGTCCAGTGCCTGTGAACATCAGTGGTGAATTTAATAAAGGCAGTGTCAGTCCTGTGATTGCACCTGAATCCATGCTGCTGAGGGGACAGGAGGTGGTGCAGTTCTAGATAGTCCTGCAGCTGGTTGTATACCATCCTCTCTTGGATTTTGGCCAGGGTGCAGAGCAGGGAGATCGGTCTATAGCTGCCTATGTCTTCCTTGAGATCACCCCTGTGGACTTGGACAACTATTGCATCCTTCCATTTAGCTGGGATCACTCCTTTGAGGAAGGACCTGTTGATCAGCATGGTTACTGTGGATGCAATGACTGGGGCAGCTGTCCTCAGTAGCCTGGGTTCTAGTCTATCTAGATCCCCAGAGCCTCCTGATTTTATTTTCTTGAGAAGAGTGAGCGCCTCTTTTTGTGACACCAGCTTTAGATGACATTTAGGGTGAGGGAGAGCAGGTTGGGGGTTACAGAAGGCAGGGGAGGGGGTAGAGAAGACATTCTTATATTTGTCAAGGTCTGTAAAATGAAGATTGAAGGCATCAGCCACTGACTGAGGGTCACTTATAGTCTGACCATTGGCCACTATTGGGCCATGTGAGATGCTGGTTCCACCCAGAATTGTCTAGGGTCAGATAGGTTGTTACACTGGAGACCCCTGATGTACTGTTGCTTAGTTATCTTAGAGGGTTTTTTGCACAGATTACAAAACTCTCTATAATTGTTTCAATCAGGAGTAAGCATGGACTTCTTAAACTGAGCCCAGGCTCTGCCGTGTGAGCCATCTGTAGCATTTGCCCTTAACCCTGAGATTCCTAAGTTGAGCAACCTTGTTGGCGGCAAATGTGAAGCAGTTCACAAAGAACTCCAGGGCATCATCAATGCTGGGCAGTGAGAGGACTGGGCTCCAGTCCAGGTAGGTCTGGAAAGTATCAGCAGAGAAGCATGAATAGTCTCTGGCTGTGAAGACTTTGGGGGGAACTTTAGATGACCTATTCTTCCAAACACAGTAGATGGGAAAGTTGTCACTTGGAGCATCCAGGAAAATACCCAAGGCCTGGATACTGCTAGAGTTGGACACCAGCACCCAGTCTAGTAATGAATGGTTTCCAGATTTGGCATTATGCTGAGTAGGTTTGCTGAAGACCTGGGTTAGGTGTGTTTCTAGGAGTTGTGTCTTGAGCCCTAGCTCAGTGTCCTATGACCACTTGAGGCTGAAGTCACCCAAAATGATTACCTCAGAGGGAGTGTGTTTGACCAGAAACTTTGTGAGGGCATCAAGTGCAGGGCCAGCTACTTGAGGTGGGTTATAAAGGCAGCCAATAATCAGGGCCTTTGCATTTCCCAGGGTTAGCTTTACGAAGAGTGTTTCACTGACCAGGTCCAGTATGTGCTCCCCCTTGGTACCTTGTTACACATATTGTTCAAAGTTTAGGGTGTTTATGCTGTATATAAAAATCTTTCTTTAGAGATGTTTTTCCCTCTTTAAAGGTCCAATTGATTCCAAGCATGTCGACACCATCATAATAGGTAAAGTAGCCTCCATTAATGATCTGGAACATACCTTACAGTCAAACTTCAATAATCTACAGGAATAGTTTGTAATAGACACCCTCATCTGCGTACTGCTTTATGTCTACCTTATTAATGTGAGTGGTCCAATTGTTTATGTAAGTCAAGAACAACAAGGGACCCAGGATAGATCTCTGTGGTACTTTGCTTTGCAAAGTTAATGGAGTTGAAAGTGCACCCCTTATGGAAACCTGTAGCTGTCTGTTACATAGGTATGAATTCAACCATGTTGTAGTTCCACGGGAGGGTACTATCGGTTTAAGCCTTTCCAATAGTATCTAGTGATCAACCAGATCGAAAGCTTTGGAGAGGTCTATGTACACTGCACTCTCATATTCACCCCCATATAATCCAGAGGCTGCAATATTTATAAAATCAGTGATTGCAGCAGACGTCAACCTCCCTGCTCTGGAGCCATGTTGAGGAGTGGACATTAGTTCAAATTTGTCCATGTAGTCATCTGTCTGCTTCCTGATCAGTCTCTCAAGAATTTTAGATGCTATAGGCAGTAATGTTATTGGTCAGTAATTTGATGGCTTATTTTATTCTTCTCCTTTGAAAATGGGCACCACCTTGCCATTTTGCATGTGTCTGGGTAAAAACCTTCCATTAAACATCTATTGTAAATCTTATTTAAGACAGGCACTATTATTTCAGCTGAGAATTTAAGGAACTTTGTTTCAATCTGATCTAGACCACTGGATTTATTGCATTTAGGTGTTTAATTTCTTTTAGTACTTCATCACCCTGTCCGACCACCTTGAAGTAGAAGTTTGGATGATTTAGTTATGAGGAATGGCCATCGGATGCATCATTGTTGGTAATATTTGATGCTGTTCCTGCTTCTGGAATTTTTATGTTCAGTAGTGTACAGAATGAGTTTTGAAAATCTCACCAGGCATAACTAAGAGGTACTCTTTGGATATGGTCCTCACCCCACCCAGATGCACCAAGTCTGTTTAGCTTGGCATTACACTTGTTAACGCTGTGCTAACCTTCATAATATAGAGATCATGGTCAATATGCATCTCATTCTACCTCTCCCTCACAAACACTAAAGTATCACCCTTAATTTAATACATTTTCTTACCTTACAGTTTTTAGTCATGTTGAACTGAAACATTAGCTAAACATCTTCACTCAGCAGGTAGATTTTGAAAACCATTGTGCAGCATGTAGATTTTTACAAAAAAAGTCACACACAGCCTGTATATTTTCAAAACCTTTGTGGAAGATTTCAGTTTTGTGAAAACCATTGTGCAGCAAGTAGATTTTAAAAACTGTAATGCAGCACAAGGATTTGGAAACCATCATGCAGCACACAGATCTGAATATCCTTGTGTCGCAGGTAGATTTTGAAAACCAAACTGCAGCATGAATATTCTGAAAACCATTGTGTAGATGTTCAAACTATTGGTGCAGCAGGTAGATCTTCTAAAAGATTTGTGAGGCATTCCTGTGCATTTTGTTTATTAATTAAGACATCTAAAAACAGGCCATCCCAGTGGCACGGCAGTAGAGCTACCACCCACCACATCAGCGACCCTAGATCAGAAGTGGTCTCAGATTGCAGGGGGTCAGCTGGGGGAGAGGATTAAGCATCTGATGGACTGCTTTCCTCTCCCATGGAGGGAGGGCTTGTCAATTCTGCTGCAAAATTGGCCTGGTGGTAGTGTGGGCCTACAGTGGCATAAAGGGAGGAAGTTGTGGGACTCTGAGATGCATGTGTTCCTCCACACACACATGGTGACATGCATGTTCCTGCTACAGGGAAGGGAGAAAAAAGTGGATGATAATGGATAGCGGGGCAGGCAACATGATACTCAATACACTGCCCCTCACACATGCCACCACCAGGATCTCTGTTGGCAGCAACTAGATGAGAGTCTCTGAGGGGAGGATGGCTGACAAGTGAGACCTGGGGAGCAACTTGCTGAGGGTGTGTGTGGCAGAGACAGATCTGTAGGGAGCCAGCCTGCCCCAACTGAGAAGAATAAACACCTTTATAGAAAAAAGATACTGAAATGCTACTTTGAATAGCTTTTATTAAAATTTAGTATTTTTACCTGTGGATTGTATTCAAGAGCATCTTGTTTATGAGGGTGGCTTGTTTTGCAACATCACATTTTTTAAGCGCTAAAAAGACAATATTACACATGCTGGATTTGACCAAGTTTATTGTTATTGATCACTTCATATTACACACATGAAACACACTTATTTGGTCTAGCATTCCTGGACTGAAGTGAGATTTAGTGTTCCGCCATCAGTCTTAGTTATGACCGTGTCTTAATTTTAAAGTTATTTTAATGTCTATTAAGTACAACTGCTAAGTAGGACTATTTTCTATTCACTTTTTCCTTTTTACTTTTTAACATTTTTTTTTACAAATTCTAATTATAAAAACTTGTAAAAATCATCTTATTTATTCACAATAAGGGACCCATTTAATAGTCATAAAAAGGCATTCCAAGGTGTGCATTGTGCTGGGAAACTGGCACTTCCCACTCAAGGTATACCATTATCCCAGCACAATGCACACCCTGTCATGCTTTATTGGGTAAATGAGTCCTTTTTATGGTTTGGTGAAACATTTTTTATTTGTTTTGTAATTATTAATGATATTTATTTGCATATGCTCAGTTTGCAGAAAAAAATGCTAAAAAATCTACAAAGGGATACATTTTTGAAACTTACAGGTTTGTTAGATGTTATGGAGCAATATGTCCTTTTGGTAGTTGGGTGAAAAAAATGTTATTTCATTTTGAAGTTATTAATGATTTCTTTTTCGCACATGCTCAGTTCACTGAAAAAAAAAAACATATTATCCACCCTCGAATAAAAGCCACCCCCAAAAACAAGCTACTGGTCAGAATGAATACTTTTAATAAAAGCCACCCTCAAATAAAAGTTACTGCTTCTAGTCAGGGTTGAAGTCATTTCAGAATAAACACTGTGGATGGGAACTTACATAGAAAGTCCAGCACTCTCAAATCCAAAGTATAGATATGACACTGCAATCCAAAGGAATATAAATGTGCCCAAAATTTATTATAATGCCACACAGCAACACCTTGATGCATTTCGAATTAAAATTCTTTTTCAAAAGGCATTTACAGTACATAGAGAAATAAGTTGCCTTATATACCTATACATGGGGATGTCATACTGAAATGCCAAGGTTCATTGACAAACATTAAAGTGCAAGTGTTCAAAATACATTGAAACATGCATTATAATACAATGCATGTTAAAAACAGGTTCTAGGATACAAATTAACAGTGCAAAACTTTGTTAAAAATATACACACACACATAGCACATCTAGAAATCATTCAGCTACAAAAAGACTTTGCTGGTTTGTGTCTATAACATCTTGAAATTTGACAAAGTTAAATCATGATAAATAAATCTAAAAAATACAAAAAGATCAGAATAAATAACATTTTTATGATTGTAAATATATATATTAATATATATATATATATATATCAACTTCACAGAGTTAATATGTTAAACCTGGAAGTACATTGAGAACCAGAGAGATGAACTGGGAATAGGTATGGAAGTGGAGGGGTAGGGCGTGTGTGTGTGTGTGTGTGTGTGTGTGTGTGTGTGTGTGTGTGTGGAGTTGGGTTGGGTAACAAAGATAGAAAAATGGAACTACTATTGAGGTAAATAGAGGCAATTGCATACTAGATTTGCACAGGCACACATAAATGTAATTCATAAAATAAATTATTATTATTCTAAAGAAAGCATTATATCAGGACCAATTTCCTGGTGTACACTAGTATAACTGACTTCATACCAAAAGATGAACAGTATGTAAAAAATGAAATCGTTAATGAGAAAAAAACAACCATATAGTTAGTGTATATAGGAGTTCAATACTACCCAGGACATTCTGAGGGTGCATCACTCCAGTGAAGAAATACTGCAAAAATTCCTAAAATCTACAAAATGAAAGCAAAAAGATAAGGTTAGAACCACGTAATCACAGGTATTAATACATATATATATATATATATATATATATATATATATGTTTTCACTTCTACAGGTATGGCATAACATCAAATGCATCATTTAGCCCTGGACATTTATATGCCTGTAAAGTATATATCCAAAATCCTTCTGTTTTCTTTAGTAAATTGTCAAAATTTTGGGCACATGGCCAGCCCAGTGGCTCCGAGGGCTGAGGCACTGGATGCCTTACCTCACACTACTCCAGTAACATGGGTTTAGGAATGACCTTGTGTCACTGGGGAGCTGGCACAGGGGGGAGAACTGGAGTGGGATTGAGCTGCCGTGAGCAGCTCTCCCCTCAGAGGTGGTTGTCTGCTCCTCCGTAGTTCCGCTTCTACCAAGTGGAGGTCCAGTGGGAAGCATAGGCAAGGGGTGGCAGTGAATGCCAAGAAGTGGGGCAGAAGGGGCTGGAGCCAGTACTCTCGGCATCTTGCACCTCCACATGCGTGCTGTCACGTGTCTGAGGTCGGGTCTGGGGCACAAAAAGGAAAAAAAAACCATAAAATTACATGTGAAAAAAAAAGAATTTGGGCACATTTATATTCCTTTGGATTGCAGTGTCATTTCTATACTTCAGATTTGAGAGTGCTGGACTTTCTATGTAAGTTACCTGTCACAATTTTTGTCCTAGTACCTCTTCCCAGTGTGTTTTTTTCTTGTTTGCTTGCAATGTATGATACATTTTTCAGAAAACGCACCTGTTACAAGTTAAATAGAGCTTGTGTCACAATTGTATTTTAGACACTATTAGCATCGATTTCAATTTTGTTTTAGCACTTACAGTGCCACACTTACTTTTATCAGTCATCCTTTTTTTGGTCGCCCTTTTTTCAATACTTTCTGATATTGCACTTTAGCACTATGTCTTCAGAAGAGACACCTAATATAGTATTCTCTGAGATGCCAGCTCCAGAGACCCATTATTCTATGTAAACGATCTTTTAACAGTTGCAGATCGAGCCAATCCATTCCTGTTAGACACAAACACAACAGGCAGACCACAACTAAATACAGAGGGTGCTTCACTCTATGAAGCTTTTAAAAGCTTGGAGAAACTCTTGGTCAAAGCAAGAAAGATCTGTTGGAATAATACTAATTTAGACGTGTATATCCAGATATCTAGACTACTGAGAGGCTTAAGGCTGACTAAGGATCCCTGGTTTGGGTTAGAAGTGGAGGCATTTATAACAAAGTGGAGACAGATTTTAAGCAATGTATCAGAGCAGCTCATGAAGCTTATTATTGAATTTGGCAAAGAAACCATAGCCCAATTAACAGAAGAAATTAAGAAAAAAGAAACACTAGTACTTACATTTAAAGAGCATGTGGAATTTGATTTCTACAATAACCAACTGAAAGAGACAATTAAGAAATTAGATATCGAGCTTAAAGCTGCAAAACAGAATAAATTTATCAGGGATCATGATGATTATAAACTTAACCATGTTTATACATGGAAAAAGAAATCACAACCAAAAGGGATTCTTAGGGTTGAAAGGCACATGTCCTTTAATCTTAGCACAGATGCAAGTGGATCAGAGACTGGTGAATCTGAGGATTATTTTTCACAGAGGCCATCAACCCAGTGAACCACCATTAGTAGGAGCACAACACCAACCCCCACTCCTACAACAGCAACCACAACCCCCATATATGGAGTGCCCATGCAGGAGCTCATGCAACAACAGCTTCCAAGGGTTTCAAACCGAAACCAGCAGAACAGGAGGAAGATGAGGAGGGAGGGAAGAAGAGGAGCTCAAAGAAGGCTTGGGGAGGTCAACACCAGAATGTTTCAACAACAAAACCAGTTGCACAGTAACTACCATGAGTGACCTCACCAAGACTACCAAGAGAGACCATGCAGCTTTCAGCAATACCCCAATCCCAATTACCAACAAAATTACAACCAAGAAAGGTAATTCATTTGTCAAATACAATTTTGACAGAAACTGAGATTAGTCTTTTGAACAAAGGACTTTCTTTTTGTCCTACTACACCTGCAAATAGGTTCCAGACCTATACTGACTTACAGATTGCCTGTCGTAACTTGAGTTTAAAATCTTTTTTTCAGTGGACAAGATACCAACAAGAACAGAAGGAAACTTGATAATATTGAACCTCGAGTTCAGATATAACAACTACTTCAGCACCTGAGGGTGCAAGTTACAAGACAGTGTTTAAAGGGCAATCCCATTTCTACCCACCCTCTAAGCTGATATTCAAATATTTAAAGAAATATGTGAACAAGATTTGAATGAATTACTTGACAATTTGCCCATTTTGAAATACAATAATAATTTATTTATTTATTTAGCTTTTGTTTACCGGGTAAGTACACTAGACAAGTAGTATGCCTATTTTCAGGAACGACCCAGGAGAGCACAAAACATACGGTATACATACATGGCAACATTGGAGAAACAGCATGATAAGTAAAACAGCTATAACAACGCTTGTATAAGGGCAGAGATACTGCCACACATAGTACAAATTATTTACAGGACATAGATAAACATTAGAATCACTGAATACATATTTCATAGACCATCATGGACTCAGAGTGGACAATAGTGGACTGCAGAGTATTACATTACAGAGACTAGGAGCAGTCACATCTTGTCGTTTGTTTTAGGTGGGACCACAGGGAGGGAAAGGTCCCATGGGAAGGGGCAGAGCGAACAGAGTCTGGAATGGAGTTCCAGAGCCCTGAGCACAAAAGCGGCAAAGATCACGATCCCCCATAAGGGTCAGTGGGAACTTTAAGCAACTCGCGGTCTGTGACCTGAGCTGGCGTGGTAGGGGATGGCGTCCCAGTTTTGGGAGGATGTACCCAGTCAGCCGGTATGCCCGTGGCAAGCACTTTCCTGGCGAGATTTCCTACACAGGATCAGGAATTCATGAGGGAGCCAGCTGAGTTTGTCATGAGCTCACATCGGTGGGTGAGTTTGGGAGCAGCAAGTGCAAACCGACAGATATCATTATATGCCGTGTTCCACCGATTAAGATGGATTTGAGGTGACCTGGCAAATAGGTGGTATCCATAACTAAGGGAGGGAGAAACACTCCCTCACAAGTGCTCAACCTCCTCCCGGAGTCAGGTTGTATTTGGCCCTGTAGGCAAGGCCAAGCTTACACCTGGTGGCTCTGCAGATGTTTCGGATATGGCTTCCCATGTCAGGTTGTGGGTCGAGGTGACCCCAAGATATTTAATTGAGCTCGCTGTGTTGGCAACAGGGCCCATCACAAGCTATTTTAAGTATAGCTGATGGGGCTTTAACTCGGCAGTGGAACCAAAGAGCATGGCCTGAGTTTTGTTAGGATTCAATATCAGTCTATGGTTGGTAATCCAGGCCGAGACTCTGCTGAAGTCTTCAGATAGGCACTGGTTAAGGTCAGCAGCATTACGAGCATGGGCCACTAGCACAAGGTCATCTGCATAAAGCGTGATTTGGCAGAGAGGTCACCTGTGGGAGTTGATTAATAAAAGTGAGAATAGAGAGGTCCAAGTACGATCCTGGGAACTCCATGGTCACAGCCTAGGCTCTGAGAGGACCTTGTTAAAGCAGGTGCGCTGCTTTCTACCCGTTAGGTAGCCCATCATCCAACTCATGGCATGCGGAGAGAACCGAGAGCCCTGAGCTGCTCCCCAGTAGGTCATGGTTGACAAGGTCAAAAGCTTTTGACAAGTCAATAAATATAGCACCTGACAGTTTGCCCTGATCCATGGCGGATCTAATACTAGAGGTTACAGTAATCAGGGCAGTAGTGGTACTATGACCCTTCCGGAAACCATGTTGGGCCCCAGAAAGCAGCTCATGAGTATCCACGTACTCCGAGAGTTGCTTCGCCACAACCTTTTCCAAGTCAGAGCTTGAGAGTGGGCAGCCTCAACAGCACTGAAAGTGGTTAGCGTGATGGGGGCTGGGGCAGACAAAGGTTAGTATGGCTGGTGGGTGGGCAGGAGCGAGTATGTGTGGAGAGATCTGCATTTGTTAGTCCCCATAGTCTCTGTTCCTGTCCCCCTGACACTGATATACATGTTGTGGTGAATGGGGGAAAAGACCATGAATGTGTGAATTTAAAAAAAGCTTCAATTTGAAGCCAAGTGAGTGGTAGTCAGCGGCAGTGGGGAGTGATACCCCAGAGGCTGAAAAGGGGTGAAGAGGATTCAGAAGACTCAAATCTTCCTGTGCAGTTGTGATGGGATATCTGTGTGTGTGTGTGTGTGGGGGGGGGTTTCCGCGCTCCTTGGCCAATAAGGTTTGTCTATTTTTTGAACCCATTTCATAATCCTCTATAACATCTAACAAACCTTTCAGTTTCAGAAATGGGTAAAAATACATAAATTCAACACTTTGTAAATCCAAAATGGGCAGATGTCTATAAAACTGGCCACATCAGTAGACACTAGAATTGAGATGATTCATGCAGAGGTTGCCAAGAAAGAGGAGTGGTTGGACCACAGTGGGCTCAGTGAGGGTGAGGGTGAAGGTGGTGGAACAGAGGTGCATCCCTCCAGTTGTACCTCTCCACAATTTCTATGCTGTTCTGGAAAAGTGTGGTTCCTCTATGGAGGCACCCACAGTGGAGACCAAGGAGGATGCTGGGAACCTCCACAAAGAAGACCCACAGGAGGGTGGCATGGGACCCTACAGGGGAAGAAAACAACTCCTGATGGGGGACTCCATTGTTAGGAAGGTAGAACTGGGGAGGAAGGGAGAGGGAGGAGGTGCCTGCCTGGTGCCATGGCTTGGAGGGACAGGGAGCGAATCCTCAGGATCACAGGAGCAGCTGCACAGGGGAGGGAGCTGGATGTCATTGTCCACCTAGGGACAAATGATATGGCTAAGAAAGGGATCAGAGCAGTGCAAGAAGCATTTGTGGAGATGGGGAGGGGCCTTAGACAAATAGCACACACGGTAACCTTCTAGGAGGTGCTGCCTGTCTATGGCATGGATGAGGCTAGGGTGCTCCGCACCATGGGATTCAATCAGTGGTTGAAAAACTGGTGCAGAGCTCAGGGATTTGGCTTCATTGGGGACTGGGGGTCTACCTGGACGGATGCAGGCCTATACTGGCGTGATGGTCTGCATCTGTCCAGGAGGGGAACCAGGATCCTAGGTGATAGGTTTAAATACTTCATTGGCAAGCATTTAAACTAGCCAGGCACTGGAAAGGAGCAGAGAAATCCTAGCCCTCCCAAAAAATCAGGGTACTAAGTGAGGTAGACACCAACATAGAGATGTCAATAGGGAGAAGCGCAGGGGTAAATGGAGAAAGTGACAAATACAATAAGGACAGGGATGGGGCAAAAAGGGGCAAGGCCATCAAGAAATGGAGGGTAATGAGTACCAACACCCGTAGTCTGGGCAACAAGCTCCCTGAACTGGTGGCCTTGATGGAAGAGGGATGCCTGGATATCGTAGCAGTCACAGAAACATGGTACACGAGAACTATGACTGGGATGTTAACATACCAGGTACACAACCCACAGGAGAGACAGGGAGGGCAGAAGAGGAGTAGCTCTCATGTAAGGGAAGGGATAAAAGCAACTGAACAAAAGAGTAAACAGGGAGGAGAGAGGCACTGTGGGTCACCTTAGAGACTGGAAATGGCACCACAATCCACACGGGTTGTATACAGACCCCCATGTCAGGGGAGGAATGGACAGGATATGATAGAAGGCATACTTGGGGATGGCAGAGAAAGGGGAGATACTGTTGATGGGGGACCTTAATATGCCAGATGTTAACTGGAGCACCTTTGCTGCAGCCACATCCAAAAGCAGGGCCATTCTTGATGCCCTTCAGGTGGCATGCCTCAGACAGCTAGTTTTGGAACCTACTTGTGAGGGAGCAATCTTAGACCTCGTACTCTCAAATGGGGACAGTGAGGGGATCTCAGATCTAGAAGTGGGTAGCCATTTGGGAACAAGTGACCACCAAACAGTGTGGTTCATGATAAACTCAGTTACAGAGTCAAGCCATACAAAAGTGAGGGTTCTGAACTTCAGGAGGGCTGACTTTGGCAAGATGGGGAGAGTGCCTTAGAAAAGCACTAGCAAACAGGCTAGAAGGAGGGGTGGAGCAACAATGGGGAAATATCAAAATTGCCATCACAGAGGCAACAAGCCTTTGTGTGAAGCAAATAAACAAATCAAAATGAAAGAAAAAGCCACTATGGTTCTCAAAAGAAGTGGCGGTGAAGGTTAGGGAGAAAAAAGATAGCATTTAGGAAGTATAAGGAAACACAGAAGGAGCAGGACAGAGAACTGTACCAGTTAAGGCAGAAGGAAGCAGGGAGGGTAGTCAGAATAGCAAAGGCACAAACTGAGGAAAAGATAGCCAACTCAGTTAAGAAGGGGATAAAACCTTTTATAGGTATATCAGGGAGCATAGAAAGACAAAGGGAGGGATAGTGAGGCTGAATAGAATGGATGGTGGGTGGGCAGAGAGTGACAGTGAAAAAGCAGGGATACTGAATGAATACTTCTGTTCAGTATTCACAAAAGAGGAAGTGGGGGAGGTGCCTAATCCAATTAACAGAAGCACTCTGGAGAGGGGGTCGATCCAGTCCTTTCAAGAAGAAAGGGTTCTGAAAGAACTCCTAAAACTGAAGGTAGCCAAAGCAATGGGGCCAGATGGAATTCATCCCAGAATTCTAAAATAATTAAGCAGAGAACTAGTGACACCACTGACTACCCTTTATAATAAATCATGGGAGGATGGTGTGGTACCTGAGGACTGGAAGAAGGCTGATGTGATTCCCCTTCACAAAAGTGGGAGCAAGACAGAGGCAGGAAACTACAGACCTGTCAGTTTGACCTCTGTGGTAGGGAAAGTGATGAAATCACTTCTGATGGAAAGAATTGTTGAGTACCTAGAGGCCAGTGGGGCACAGGACCCAAGGCAGCATGGGTTCACAGCAGGAAGGTCATGTCAGATGAATCTAATTGATTTCTTTGACTGGGTGACCAAAGTAGTAGACCAGGGAGGGGCTGTGGACATGGCCTACCTGGACTTTAGCAAGGCATTTGACACAGTCCCACACAAAAGATTAGTAGTCAAATTAACCAGCCTTGGAGTGGGTCCCAGGGTGGTAGCCTGGGTAAAACATTGGCTGAACCACAGGACACAGAAGGTAATTGTAAATGGAGTCCACTCTGAAGAAAGAGAGGTTACTAGTGGGGTACCGCAGGGTTCAGTACTGGGTCCAGTCCTTTTTAATGTCTTTATAAGTGACATTGCAGAGGGACTGGAAGGAAAATTATGCCTCTTTGCAGATGACACAAAGATCTGCAACAGGGTTGATACACAAGGATGCATGGAAAGGATGAGAATGGACTTGGCAAGGTTGGAGGAATGGTCAGAAGTATGGCAGCTTGGATTCAATGCAAAGAAGTGCAAAGTAATGCACCTGGGAAACAAAAACCCAGGGGAAGATTACACAGTGGGGGAGGTAGTAACAACAACAAAACAGGAAAGGGACCTGGGGGTAATCATATCAGATGACCTTAAGGTTGGCAAGCAATGTGAGAAGGCAGTAGGGAGGGCTGGGGGGATACTGGGATGTATAGGGAAAGGCATCACCAGCAGAAAACAGGAAGTTGTTATCCCCGTACAGACAGTTGGTGAGACCCCATCTGGAGTACTGCGTCCAGTTCTGGAGACCCCATCTCCGCAAGGACATAGACAGGATGGAGGCAGTTCAGAGGAGGGCAACTAAAATGGTGCAGGGTCTGCAAGAGAAGCCATACAAGGAGAGGCTAAAGGAGCTTAATATGTATACCCTTGAGGAAAGGAGGGAGAGGGGGGACATGATAGAAACATTTAAGTACCTCAGTGGAATCAACAAAGTCCAAGAGGGTAGCATCTTTCAGAAAAGAGATGTGCAAGAACAAGGGGACACAATTTGAAGATAGAGGGGGACGGCTCAGGGCAATGTGAGGAAGTATTTTTTCACAGAGAGGGTGGTGGACGCATGGAACAGCCTTCCTGAGGAGGTTGTGGGGTCTAAAACTGTGGGAGAATTCCAGAATGCATGGGACAGACTTAAGGCAATTTTTGTGGGGGGTAGGAAGAAATAGGCTGTTGGTTAAATAGGATCTGCAGCTTATCCTCTAGGTAGGGAAATGGGCAGACTAGGTGAGCCAAGCAGTCCTTATCTGCCGTCAAAGTCTATGTTTCTATGCCAAACTGTACTGTGTTAAGGGCTCAGACAGTTGAGTTGTAAACCTTAGAAAATGGCTTTTTTTAACGAAACCCCAGTGCAACCCTAATATACATGCACTAATGTAGTGGGAAGTAGGGTCTGAGGATAAGTGCTGGGAAATTAAAAAATGCAAGGGCACAGAAAATCAAGTCAAGAGCTCATGAAAGATTCTCACTGAGAATGAGATGGAAGCATGCAGCAGATATTTCTAACAGAAAACTTACAGTATGCACTCTAAGGACTTGGGGGAATGCCTAAACCCACCTAAACCCATACATTTTAAATGCAACTTTTCTAAAAGTGAAGGCTGCTGTTTACATGAATGCTGAAACTGCATTTATTTTATTGGGATAGATACAGTCATAGCATTTAAAAATGTAAACAGCTTCTGCAAATTCAAATTTCCCCCCTATTAGCTTCTCTAATATACCTGCTGATGTGCAATGTGATTATGTTGATGAGGAGAGAGACCTATCAGCAACAAGTGCTGTAACAAGCGCAGTCGCCATGCAGTAGGACAATGTTCTTCATTTAACAGTCAATTTGTTTAGAAGGGTAAAAACCATCACTTAACATATGTAGCATTCATACTACTATATTTGTTGAGTGGTATTTTTTTAAATTTGTAGAACACTCCATGCTGAAACATAGTTTTTTCACACAGTGCACTCCATTCCAATGCAGTCTCTTCCTGTGTCAGCCTCCTTGCCACTCTCCGTTGTCCACTCTCTTTAATGCCCCATATTCCCAATCCTCCAGCACCTGCCTTATTGTTTAAAAAATACCTGATCGTCTACTGGGTGAAACACAGCCACGAAGATCCCTGCTTCTAATGCCGCTGCAACCAGAGCTAATGATACCCCCCCTTGAGGGCCGCCTCATCTCCTATTTAGCATAACCTTCCTGCAAGTGCACAATTATTCTGCCATGTCAGTTTCATTTTCTAAAATACCCGGTGCCCTAGTGGGAGAGAAAAGAACCCCAAGTAAGACAGATTATTTATTTGTCATCTCTAGCCTGTTGCCAGAACCAGAGCTGACTGCTGCATCCCATCTGTACCAGCTTCACTTCAGTTTCTTGAAGTGCTTAATTCCCCTCTGCTGCCATGTCCTGGTTTTGTCCTTATCAGCAATACCTGGTGGTCTAGTGGGAAAAACAGACAGCACGAAAGTCACAGTCTGATGAAGATCTCTAGAGACATTGCTGCTGCTGTACCGACCTTACAACTGGACCATTCTGGTTATAGTGTTGGCTTAGCAGCAGCAATAGCAGCAAAGATCTTCATAGGACCATGGGTTCTGTGCTCTCTGTTTCTGCCACTAGACCACCAGGTATTGCTGATGAGGACAAAACTGGGACACATCAGCTGGGGAATTAGGCACTTAACGATAGTGTCCTGAAGCTAGTACAAATGGGATGCGGCGGTGAGCTCTGGTTCCTGTGACAGGCTAGAGGGGACAAAGAAATAATTTGTCTTATTTGGGGTTCTTTTCTCTCCCACTAGGCCACCAGGTAATTTTAAAAATTTAAGTGCCACAGCAGGGTAATTGTGCACTTGGATGAATGTATGCTAAAGATGAGATGTGGTGGCCACGATGGGTGGGGGGTTGGGGGGTGGTTATCATTAGCTCTGGTTGCAGTGGCATTAGAAGCAGGGATCTTTGTGGCTCTCAAGTGTTTCTCCCACTAGACCACCAGGTATTTTTAAACAATAAGGCAGGTGCTGGAGGACTGGGAATATGGGGCATTGAGGAGAGTGGACAATGGACAATGGCGAGGAGGCTAAAGACACAGGAGGAGACTGTTTGGATAGAGTCTGCTGTGTGAACAAAAGGGTTTGTTTCAGCATGTTGTGTTCTACAAACTTAAAAAAATCATCACATAACATATGTATTAGTAGGAATAATACATATGTTAAGCGATGATGTTTACCCTTTTAAACAAACTGATTGCTAATTGAAGTAAGAACACTACCCTACTGCATGACTGCTGCACCTGCTACGGCACTAGTTGCTGATGGGGATTTCTCCTCATTGACATTGTTATCCATGGACCAGCACCCCTCATTGAACTCCTACCTTGCAGACAGCAATACTTATATGTATATGCACTATTCTTAGGGCACAGGCACTTATCGTATAAGTGTCAGGATCTGCTTTCTACTGTATTTTTACTGAGAATCATAATGCTTTTGCTATTATTCTAATTGTAATACTTGGGAGATGCTTCTATTTATACTATTGTATAATGATTAGTTAGGCAATACTGTCATCTTTAGTGCTAGTGCAGAACTACAATTATGTATGTAACCGCAAGTGTCCTTCAGAATATACAAGACTATTATCTTAGTAATCTGTTATTTTTGCTAGCTCAGCATGCTTTCCCAGGCTAGTAAGTGGTCAGGTTATTTGTCACTGACCAATTGCAATGTTTTTATATATCTTTATACCTGTTGTCATGGTTATTATCAGGGGTATAAGACCCTTTGCATTGCACCTTTTTCTCTGAGAAGAAAAGACATATTGCTGCCTATAGGCAAGATAGAGAGATTGGAAGTATTCTCCCAGTGATCACACTGTTTTGGTTGTAAGCCTGCTTTATATACCAGAAATAAATCACTTTATGTGCTGGACACCACTTGTCTGTCATTTCTTCACTTTTGTGCAGTTCCAACAAGAACCTGAGAAAGGTAATTTTATTACCCAGTTACAACGTAATCATGGTGCACATCACCAGCCGTTTTTGAGAAGCTGACTGAGGGAAATATATATCGGATGAAGCTGTTGTTTATATTTTTTAAATGCTATGAAACTGTATTTATCTCAATCAAACAAATACAGTTTCAGCATTCATGTAAACAGCAGCCTTCCCTTTAAAGGGCTATGAAACCAGATTTTAGAAAACCAACCTGTTGAAGTTCTGTTTAGGTGTCCTTTAAGGAAAATATCTTCTTGTAAACAGATGTTTGCACTGAAAAGCTGAGGGACCTTGCGAAGGAAACAATCTCTTACATTAGCAGAACTGCTTGACCTCTAGCTACCTTGTTTTTCTTTGAGGGAAACCTCGTTCTTGTCACATCACATGTGGGGGTTTAACTAATTGCTTGAACTTTTCCTAGTAGTCAATTTACAGACAGTAGCTGACAGAGGTTTTCTGCAAAGCACATTTCAGATAGCATCATTGGATCAGAATCCCTGAATGATGGTATCCCTTGCCTAAAAAGACTGAAGTCTGGCCTGGTGGTGCTGAGGGCTGAGATGCTGGATGCCTTACCTCATGCTATGCCGGTGACCTGTGTTCGGCAATGAGCACTGGCTGCTGGTGGTCGGCAGGGGAGGATAAGGATCAAGCATCCAATGGACTGCTCTCCTTCTCTAGGGGGTGGTCACCAGTGGTTGGTGTCTGACTGGCCCCAAGTGGAGGCTGGGGGCAGTGTGCTGATGCTGCAGAAGGGGGAGGAGATGGGGCAGATGCTTAGAGAAGCATGTGCAGATGCATGTGTGCTCTCTCAGTGGGCGTCATTGCATGCCTCATCTTTGTAAGGGAGAAAAATGGAAGAAAAGAGGTGCTCTGGTTGTAGCGGCTTGATGGCCATCTGAGAGTACCCACACTGGCTCCAGGAGGGGATCATCAGTATGGATTTGGTCTTGGTGGGGGAGGTGGTCACCCCCTGCCACCCTGCCATGAGGGGCAAGCCATGGGTAATGGGTGATGGGCCTCAGTAGGAGACCTGTGTGGATCAGACGGCAGCCAGAGGTGAAGGATGTGAGGACACTATGGCCAACCAGGGGCCCAGGGGAGAAAAAGTAAAAAAAAAACAAACAAAAAAAAAAACCTGAAGGCTAGAAAAAAATGTAAGGTACTGTACTACTGAAAAGGTTGCAATGAAAAAAACAGCAGATCACAGCTGCTACATTCACTGTTAGCACTTAAATGCTGCACTTTCCCAATCAGCACTCTGAGTGCTTGGAAAGGGGGGACTCCCGGACAGCTTTTTCTCAAGGTAGCTAGCCAGCTGAATGCCATTCCAGTCACCACATGATCGGAGCCACAGTGGAGGAGGGGGTCGTGAGCCTGTACTGAAGGGCTCCCCAGGATCAGCTACCAGCACCCAGAATTGGACTCGCAACATAGGAGCTGTGTTTAAAACTACCTTTTGACTTTCTGCTGTATTTTCCCAATCAGCGCTTGGAGTGCTAGGAAGGAGTGGGACTCACGGGTACTTTAGGTCATTAGCCCAAGTGATCCTGTGTGTGCGATCCCAGCGTAAGTGGCACAGCAGGTGTGGGAATCCTCAAAGGGAGTCACCAGACGGGAGACACCAGGAGACTCTTCTCATGCCCCATCCTGCAGTGCCTGTAAGTGTCCATTCATTCTATACCTAATTTATCTGTCAAACTCTGCTAAAACTGACCTCATTGAGTAGCTGCACTGTCATCTCTGTATCTGCTTGCCTCATACACGATGTGCTCTGTCCTGCACTGTATGATTTAACCTCAGTGAATTGCTCTACAGTAGATGAGCTAGTAACAGGATATGCCTCTAAGCAAGGTGAGTGAAGTTTCAGCTCTTTATACCTTTGCTACATAACCTATAGTTGTAATGTTTTTGCTATTAACCACTGTTCTTCTTCTCGTTGTATACAGTTGCTTTCTAACAAATAGCTGCAGTAGAACTTTGCTGTATAACTTATAGTAGCAGTATTCTTCCACTGCCATAGTTCTTGTTCTGTCACCCTGCTGCCTAAATTTAACAGTTATGTATTGTTCTCTTTTTCTCTCTCTCTCTCTTCAAGAGCTTTGATACTTGAATACTGGCTTCAATTTGTACCAAAAGTCCAATTAAAATAGTAAAAATAGCTTTTAAAATTATGCTCCATAGACTTGCATGGAGCATGTTCCCCACGCTGGTCCTATAGTAACATCACAAAACTAGGAAGCGCAGGGATGGTGTCGGCAATCAGGAAGTGGAAGGGATTGAGCAGCTAGCCCCCTCGGGGGGTAAAATATGATCCCTTCCCTTTCTTAGGGGGTAGATTATTTTGTTTTAAAACTGGCATGGAGGAACTTCTGCTCAGGTAAGGAAGTCTCCTATTTGTTAAAACAGCAACATTAGAAGTTTGAGGAAAGGTACTCTTTAAACCAACCCTACAACAGAACCCCAATTCCCCTTCTAAATTCTGTCAGGCCCTTCACTCCTTCTTCAACCCCCCCCAAGCTCTCCCCCACCACCCTTGATGGTTGATGGCTCACCTGTCTCCGACCCTTCCTCCGTTGCTTCATTTCTCAAGTCCTTTTTCACTACCTCTGTCCTCCCCTCTAGCCTGGTAAACATCCTTCTGGCCCCCCCAACTCCTCCTCCTCCTCCTCATCTGAAGGCTTTAGTTTCTCTCCTATTTCTGTGCGTGAAGTCCTCCTTGCACTCACCTCTCTCAAACCTCATGAATCCAGCCCGGATGGCCTAAACCCTGCATTCTTCGGATCTCTGCCCCTGCTATAGCTCTTCCTCTCTCCCATCTGCTGAACCTTTCCTTCACTCTTAGTACCATATCACAGATATGGAAAATTACCAGGGTGTTACCCCTTCATAAATGGTGTAATCCCTCCACTCCTAGCAATTACAGGACTATACGTCTTTTCCCCTCCCTGGCTAAACTACAGGAGTCTCTTGTCTTCTCTAGACTCTCTGACTTTCCTAACTCCTTTGGTGTCCTCTCTCTCTCTTTCAGTCAGGTTTCAGGAAAAATCACTCCACCGTCACCTTCTTCCTTCATGTCACTGACACAACTGTCAACAGCATGGACTGTGGCCACTTCACTGCTGCTATGTTCCTCTACCTGGCCAAGGCTTCTCATTCCATGTCCCATCCACTTCTTATAACCAAACTCCTCTTGGCCAGTCTCTCCTACCATACTGTAGACTGGTTCAAGTCCTGTCTTATGGGCCAAACACAGTGTGTCCAAACAGGTGATGCCCTGTCCCCCCTCCCCATTCAAGCAGGTGTCCCTCAAGACTCCATTCTAGGCCCAGTCCTTTTTTTAATTTTCCTCAATGACCTCCCATCTGTCTGTGGCTCTTCACACATGCATATGTACGCCGACGATATGGTACTCTGTGCCTCCAGTCCCTCAACCACTGAAGTGGAGTCCCAGCTGCAGAGTGACTTCTTAAGTGGGTTATGCTGGTTCCAGACCAATCAGCTCAAAGTTGACATCAAGAAAACCTTATCTATGACTTTTGATACCACTCAAAAATTAGCCGAACTCTCACCCCACTCCTCCTTTTCTACCCTTGATGGCATCTCCCTTGATGTAGTCCCCGCATTCAAGCATCTTGGCATCTATCTGGACAGTTGTCTCAACTCTTCACACATCAACTATATCCATGCCAAACTCCACCCTAAGCTAGGAGTCATGTTTAGAAATAAAGACTCCGTCTCTCCCATGGTTGACTGAGAGATTCTTACCAAAATGATCCTTCATGTTTTTGATTAATGCCGACGTGGTCTTTGGGTCAGCCCCTGCCTCATCTCTCTCCAGACTAGACACTCTTTTTAGCAATCTGAGAGAAAAGTAAGCACCTAAACCTAGAACTAACATATAAAATATATACTTTATTGAAAAAAAGGGTGAATGCTAAAACGCTGACTCAATACCACTCTGGCAGCAGCGGAACAAACTCTTACATTTCGCTCCGCATCTGCCGACCTTCATCAGAGATGGCTTACTCAATTACTGTGTTACAATTTATACATTCTGTGCAAACCTTGTGCAAACCTCATACATATTTAAAAAAAAATTAGTTCAAATCACACATTAATTGGAACACACAGGACTATTATTAACCCAGGCACACATCTTAAATGGGGCAATTTAACAATTACACTGTGTTTTCAGCGAAAGTGCCCAATTTAAAATGTGTGTCTGGGTTTATAATAATGTGTTCCAAATAATGTGTGATTTTAAACTAATTTTCATTGAGTAAGCCATCTCTGATGAAGCTCAGCAGATGCTTGTGCAAACGTGAAGAGTTTGTTTTGTCCCACTACACGTTGTATGGTATTGAGCTGTGCCGCTTTTAGCACTCACACTTTTTTCAATAAAGTATATTTTTTATATGTTAGACCTTGGTTTGGGTTGCTACTTTTCTCTCGGATTGTTCACTAGTAGTTATAGCACGAAACCACACTCGGTGTGGTGGTTCTGTTCTGCCACACTCTTTTTAATGCCTTGTGCCATTTTACCACCAATGCCCCCCATAAACACCACTGGTCCCTCTACTCTTCCCTCTCCCTTCCATCCCTTCACATATGCTGCCAGCACCATGCCACCACCCTCATTTCCAAATTCTGGTTTGGGTCTCTCCCCTCTTACCTCTCCTCTCTCTTCTCCCCATCATCACTATCATCTTATCAGCTATGCTCCAGAGACCCCTGTACCTTCTCTCTCCCATGTCCCCCTTCCAATTTGGGGCAGGCAATCTTCTCTTACTGAATCCCCTCCCTCTGGAACTCTCTTCCAAACTCCCTTCACCTATCTCCTTCCCTGCACTCTCTAAAAAGTACCATTTTCCAATCACTCCCCTCCTCTTGCTCCTGTCCTTCCTCATTCCCAGCAACCAGGGTGAGGTTCTCTCTCTCTCTCTCGCCACACATCCTTAACTTGCTTCCTTCTGTGCACCACTTTCTCTAATCCATCTGACTCCTAATGCCAACAGTAATCATCACCTCATCACCCTATAATCTTCCCCTCCTTTCTTGCCTCCTTTAGTTTCTCCCGCCATAGCTGGCATCCTATGTTAACTTTGGGCTACAGATGTCTAGCAACATTTGCCAATGTATCATTGTTATTTCATTACCTTTTATTTCAATAATTGTATGCCATATTTATATTGTAACCTGACTGTTCACTTGCTTCCACCCCCTTTTCCCTTTCCCTCGGGTCGCATCTGGAAATGAGCTTCAGCTCAGTGTGCCTCTCCCGGTTACCAAAATTTTAAATAAATAAATGACACCATGGAATTTTCTTTTCTGTAGTAACCAGGTAAGACTCACTAGGCACAAATGCCCATTTTCAGGGGTGACCTGGGAGCACTGGGAAGGTTAAGTAACTTGCTCAGAAACATAGAGTATGCAAGTGGAGGTTGTGGGAATCAAACCCAGGTCTGCTGGATGTACCAAACTCATTCACAGCTTGTTAATCTAACCTCTAGGCTATACTGCCAGCCCTGTATATTAACAGTATTATACAAATTGTACTTATATGGCTTAATTACACAAAACAGTGAGATATTTTTTCAATACTGTGATATTTTCAGATCCACATGTTACCAGCAACAAACAGCAATGTAGACGGATGACCATCTGAACCTGGGTTTGAGGTACAGTGTATGGTTTGGAGAGATACACAGAAACAGAAACCAATTTGGATGTTTCTTCTCTCCTTGCATCCTTTTGCAAAAGTAAATTTGCTGCCTCTGCCAGAAACTCATGTAAATTCTGAGATGGCATAACAATCCCTTTGAGCGCAAAAATGAAACCTCCCCTGTCTGACATACTTATCAGTGGTATAAATTGTAATAACCTTGCACAACTGCAAATGCCTTCAGCTCCAAGTTCTCAGGCCTCTCTGCTTTCATGGAAATTGCTGATGCCCACCCCAGGACCTTGGCACCTGTCACATGTCCTACCCCTCTTTCTGCTATACCGTGATCCCCACCTTTTTACCGTTGGTCTGTTAAGGTGGCAGAGCTGAAGAAACTACTGCCCTCTATCACACAAGACAACAACTCAGGGTCTGATGGCCTTGAACCAAAGCTGCTGAAGCTCACTGCCCCCTCCATAGTGCTCCATAGTGCTCCCCATCTCAGAAATGCTAAATCTCTCCCTCTCCACTGGAGCTGTCCCTGATGTCTGGGAAATTCACCAAAAACACCCCTGTATTTAAAGTGGGTGATCCCAGACTCATGGACAACTATTGCCCCATTGCCATGCTCTCAGTACTCTTCAAAGTCCTGGGAGGGATTGTAGCATCACAGTTAAATGACCATTTATCCAAGTACAATCTCCTTTCTCCTACCCAGCATGGTTTTAGGAAAAACCATAGCACTTCTACAGTCATGGCCAAACTGACAAACAACATTAGCTTATCTACGGACTCTGGGCTGCTAACTAGTGTGGTGTTTATTGACCTCACTAAGGCACTCAGCCCGCTCAGTCACTCACTCCTCAAAACTAAACTTGCATTCCTTGGTGTCTCCCTGCCTGCAAACTCCTGGTTCTCCAACTACTTAACTGTCAGGAAATGGCAAGTTCACCTCCACTTTGCTACCTCCAGCCTCGCTGACATTACCATTGGGGTTCCCCAGGGCTCAGTCCTAGGACCACTCCTTTTGTCTATTTATATCAATGACCTCCCTGATGTTGCCTTTGGCTGCAGCTCACTGTGGTATACTGATGATCTTGTCCTGCACTACATTACCTAGATTGTTCCCACCATCCAAAAATTCCTCTCTGATGCCATCGCAATCACCTAATCTTGGCTAGCCTCAAACAAGCTTATCCTAAACAGCAAAAAGATCAAGCTCATGCTCTTTGGAGCAAGCTGAAACTGTGCTACCCTTCCAAAACTTTCCATCAACTGTAATGAGGGTCCTCACTTGAGAGTGTCAGAAGTTTCAAATATTTAAGAGTATGGCTAGACCCCTCCCTTGATTTCTCCAACCATCTCTCCTCAGTCTGCAAATCTGTTAATGCAAAGCTCAGCATGGCCTATAGGGTCAAACACTGGCTATCCCTGACTGCCTGAGAGTCTATAGCTCAAGGTGTCCTCCTGCCAGCTCTCACATATGGCCTTCTGGCATTCCTGGGTGAAAACCAAACTGTCCTCTCTAGGAGGGACACAACATACAATAACATGTGTCACTTTTCCCTGGCCTCTCCAAAGTTCACACATCACTGCCTCCTCTACGCTGGTCTGGGCTGGCCCTCCCTTGTTGGCCAATAATTACTTGCTCTGAGTCGTTTTGTGGACAAACTCCTTTGAACAGGCTCTCCATCGTCCCTAGCAAGGTATCTGCAGCACCCATCCCTTACATACTCACTAAGGTCTGTATTTTTATTTAAAAGTTGCAGAAATGCAGGATAGGTTCCACAAGGAGCAAATCTTGTGTACAGAATGTCCTAAGTCATAATCATAACAAATTACAACAAGATAATAAATGAAAGTCTAATAACAAACAAGCACAAATCAACTAGTAAAACAGTTGGAAAGAGATTGTTCCTGAAACTGCAAATTGTTCAAGCCATGTTTAAAAGTGGCAAGGGTAGAGGAATTTCTAAGCTGAGGGAACAAATAGTTCCAAGAAGAAGGGGCCCCATGTGAGAAACATTCTCTACCAAAACATGCATAAAATTTGGGTAAGGCAAAACCATGCTGTGGCACACCTCTGAAACTATATTTGCCAGCAGGAACAATTAATTTTTCTGACAAATAGGTTGGGGTTTAGCCAATTTATTAAATGTGAGATAACCAGTGAAGATTATGCCTGGAAGAGGCAGATAACTAATTTAACTGATGTAGTAAAGGACAAAGATGCTCATCCCATTTTGAGTTTAAAATGAAACAAAGTAACTGAAAATAGATTGTGTTTAAAGATCTGCTGACATGTTCTGAAGTGTGGGGCAGGGAACTCATGTCCAGTAGTTGCCTGTCCCTGGACCCAAGGTAGCTATAGTTTTTTTTGTGTGCATGCAATAATTATACTTTAACTTAAAAGGAGTGCAATTGCACTTCTTGATTTCTCCAAAGCTACTGAGCACCCACTGCAGCTCCACCCAGACAACAGCATTTTGATGACGTGAAGTAGGGAAGGGGCTGCAGGGCTATACCTCGCATGATGATGCTATCAGGGGCAGCGGCGGCCTTTAGGTGTAATTTTTACTTAAGACAGGCACTTGTACAGTACATGTTAAAGGGGGGGGTAGTACAGGTGATCCACCACCCCCTTAATATGTACACATGCCTGTCTTTAGTAAAGTTACACCTAAAGACCGCTGCTATCCCTGATAGCAGTATAATGCTATCTATAGCCCTGTAGCCCCTTCCCTACTTCACGTCATCAAAATGCTGTTGTCTGGGTGGGGATGCAGTTGGTGCTCAGTAGCTTCATAGGAATCAAGAAGTGTGATCACCCTTCTAGTCAGTTTAAAAATATAATTATTGCATGCACAAAACAATCACAACTATGGCTACTTTGGGTCCTAGGGCAGGCAGCTACTAGACATGAGTTTTCAGCCCCAAAGGTGTCAGCAGCTCTTTAAAGGGAGAAAATGTGAATCAAGAGCATATCATCATAACAAGAATGGAGAGAATTGCCTCTGTAGACTCCCAGCCTCTCACTGAGCATTGGCAATCCACTGGCATGGGAAAATTGGCCTTTGCAGTCCATGCCCCTATCTACTGGAACTTCCTTTCCCAAGAATGACACCTCTCTCTCCCAGACCCCCATCAATTGTAAGGCTCTAAAGGACTCACTGGGCCCAATTTTCAAAGCATTGGAAATGACTCAAGGTGCTTGCATCAAAGAGGAATGATGCAAGGAGCTCCCAGCACTGCAGCTTGCATCATTCCCAACTTTCTAACACAGCCTGTGCCAGTTGGAGGACCACCTGTGCCAGCCGTGCTTTTACCGTGCTTGTGGCGGACACATGGCAGCTCCATGTCAGAAGAGGGTTTGTGCCACAGCAGTGCTGCACCATCTCCTAATGTGGGATTTTCTAATCCCCCCAAACATTGCACAGTATGCTGGAGTTAGACCAGCCAAAGTTGGTCTGACACCCCATGTGCACCCCAGCCGTAGCTGATGAATGGCTGTCAATAGTGGCAGGCACTGTAAGCACCCTTAGGTCTTTGGTGCTAATGTGGGTGTGGGGGGGTAGCAGTGGAAGGGGTGCGCAGGGGCAGGCACACTGACATCCATGTAGTGACAGGACATACTGGGACATGTGTGCATGAGGGGTGTTGGTTGCCTGAGACAGTGAGTCTTGCTCCGGGTGGTTGCTGGTGAAGTTAGAAGTGGCAGGGAGGTACTAGAGTGTGCTAACAGTGATGCACATGGCAGGCAGGCTGGCAGGTCCACAGCACTCTGCATGGGCTGCAGCAGCACAGCAGCACTGGCAGACAGCAGGGGTACAATGTGGCATGGGTACGTTGGTGTGATGGGCTGAATGCCTTCAGCATGGGGTACTGGACATTGTCATACAGTCAAGGGGTGCAAACAACAGTGCACAGCAATGTGCACTGTACAGGCAGCACAGACAGACATTACAGCTTGCCAGTGCAGAATCTGTTGACAGTGGCTTTTAGACCAGTGGCAGTGGAAAATTAAGACACACCAGCAGCATGGCACCTCACCACACACTGCCCTGCCAGACCACCATAGCATGGGCATATGTAGTCTGTGTGGCAACTCTATGCCCTGCCTGTGTACAGTACCACTGTGTGTGGCCACTACATGCTATGAGCTCCGAGGGGGGGCACAACAGTGAGTAAGGCTTGGTGTCAGATAACAGGGAGCCATCTGCAGTACCACCAGGTCCGGGTGCTCAGTGGATCCATGGCAAACCTGGCCATCGGATGTACTGGGGACTGGGGCAGTGTGTGGTACACAGATGTGGCTGGACAGCCATCCTAGCATGCACATGAAGTCATTGGTCACTATATCAGGTGTCTCCAGTGTGCCACATACAACATACCCATGACATCGGTGTGCAGTCTGCACCAGCTACAGTAGCAACATGTGCACGCATCACCCACTTTGTGTGCCCACTGTCAGTGCCACTGTATTGGTGAAGGTGGTGCTGCAGGCCTCAGTATGGTTTGAGTGGCCCAAAGAGATCACTCACTGAAGACCACAGGTGATGGCTCATTCTGGGCCTGACCTGGCCATGGCAACAGTCACCTGTGGGACACCTCTGTTCCTAGCCAGCAGCGGTGTCCTCATCCCACACCTCTCCTTACCCATGCGCAGCAGCCTTCAACACCCATCCAGCTGTGAAGCTCCCTATGCTGGCATCCATCTCACAAAGCATGCTGCCCTCACATATATGGCATGGCACTGTCTGTTCTTTACATCATAGCACCACTCCATCCCTTGCCCCTGGTGATCTCCTATAGCGGACAGGTCTTCAGTGTAGTGCTACATTCCAGGGCATGTGTCTGCCTCTTCCCATTAGTGATGCCACCATACTGCTGACTGTGGAGAAGGCTGTGGCAGGTTCTGGGCACAGTGGCTGCAGCTCTCACACACTCCACACTTCCTTCCTGTCGGTCAGGGTACCATTGCACCATCTACGTCGCGCTTGTTGCACAGGTTACATCCTCTACTGCCTGTGAGGACAGCACATCGCCAGTCCCATATGCTGTACTTTCTGGAATGCAGTATGGGACCTACAACTCAGCTACTGGCACTACTGCTGGCAACTCACCCTGCACATCCTGCTGTCACTAGAGCTGTGGCCAGAACATAACATGCCCCTCCCTGTGCGATTCATGAGGTATCACCATCAAGACCCCCATGACATCTGCCTTGTGTGGTGGTCCTGACTGTATGGGGGGGCGTGGCCATCCCCCTGTTTTGTGGCACTTCCAGGACTGGATTTCAGGCAGCCTCCACTAAATTCCTCCCTCATGCCAGTTGATTGGTGCAAGGCAGCAGTTGTGGTAAGTCCCTGGACTTTGCTGCTGGAACCTCTCCTGTGCTAAAATCAGGTGCAGGGTCCCTAGTGCACAGAGCTCTGATGCAAGCTGCTGTTTGTCACAGCTTGGGCTGATCTAAGAGTCTGTTTGAAGATCTAGGCCACTGTGTCTTTCTGGCCCTTGCTCTTGCTAGAAACCCTAGGACTGGCTATCCAAGCACTCTTGCACTTTTCACTTAATTTCTGTGATGTGTATGATGATGTTGTACCCTAAATGTATTTGCTATCTGCATGTCATACCTGCATCAGTTGAAGTTGATATTGTTTTATCCCTGTTCCATGTTTCCAAGCACAATTTTCGACTGCACTGGCTACTGTATTTTTTTTTTTGCACTACTGCTTATTTCCTGATGTCTATTAATTGTAACCCCCTGATAATCTTACTCTTGATTTAAGCATACTGTTTGCTGTATACTGTTACTACTGTTTAGTCTGTAATTATTGCAGGTCCTGCTTAAAAATAGGTATAGGTTTGTCTAGTGTATCTTACCTGGTATCAAACACAAATAAATGAAAATCCTACAAACTTCCTCTATGACATATGCTACTTCTGAGAGACATAATTACCCATCTAAGCCTACATTGATTACTTGTGTAAGTGATAAGCACACACATCCGAGAGATTTGGCTTTCAGCTTTTAGCACATTGTATTTTCGTTGACTTTCAGTTCCCGCTTGAAAGTCAAGCGCCCAGTGAGCTGCAGAGATGTGGGGGGAGGCTGTCTGTAATTGGAGTTCACACGTTGCTGTAGCAACATGACCAGGTGGAGGGGATGTTCTTGCTAGGGCTTGCTGTCTCTCTCCTCCTCCATCACTACTGACTCCCTCCATCTCGCAGCAGAGCGCTGCCCTCAGCACCAGCTGTGCCGGCATCTCTATGCTCTCTCTTTTTCTGTTTGCGCATATCTGAGAATCCAACCAGGAGGAAATCATCTTTGCACACCACACCGGACCTACAAAAGTGATGGGCTGTGGCAACTCAACAGCTACCACCACTTCCAGCGGAGGTAGGGGAATTCCTTTCCGCGGTGTGTATGAGTGCGGGTGTGAGTAAGTGCGGGTTATTGGGGACTACATGTCCTCCAGGAACATCAACAATTCTTTTCTGGAAACATATGGAAAAAACGTGCTTGTTACCACTAGGTGTGTGCTGTGGCTCATCTTGCTCTTCTAGCGGGAGGTAACTGCTGCAAGTGTACATAATAATCATAGTTGTAATCCATAGAAGATATAGAATATATTCCATCATAATACTTAACCTACGCGTGTTTGCATGTATGTAAGAACTAGTTTTACGTATGGTTCTCATTTCCACTGTCTGTGGAAAAAAAATCATAACCTGGTCACTGAGTTGCACACTTTTGTCAATCAATGGCACATTGTAAATGTAGCTATATGTTATAGTGAGCATCTGTTTATATTTTTGATATTCCTTTTCAGCAAATTTAGTGTGCGGGATGTACTGCTGCAGGGTAGTGTAGATTCACGGTGCAGAGGTTTCTTGATAATTTGGATCCGGGACCCTTTTTGATCTAAAATCTGTTACACTACTACCCCGGTTGCATTTGCTTTCCGGCAGCAATAGCGCTTTTTAAATGTGAATTCTGCACAGGGCATGTGCTTTTCCGGAAAACCCAACGATTATGAAAAAATGCTAGATTTCGGCAAAGGTCTTTAATAAAATACTCCATTCCCCACGAACACACCATCACTACCCACCACAAATATTCCTACAATAAACTTGATATTAAAGGGACACTGTCAGCTCCCTTAGGCCTCAAAGAGTCCCTAGGTTAAAAAAAACACTTTTTATGACTGTTCAGTCTGTAGAGATTGCTGAGGTAGCTGGTAGTTTGATTTTATTTTCTTTTAAAAAGTAAAAAACAGACTGCCCACCATACTGGTGTTACCACACAAGAACATTTGTTTACATTCCTTGATCAACTCTCACTGCATCTTTCCTGGATTTCAGAACACCTCCAACACAATATATCCATTAATTATTCATTAGGATCAGATGAGACTATTGCATCATGATTGCCAGCACTGTTTGGGGGTGTTTGTCATTCTCAGGAAGTATGCAGTAGGTATAGATCAAGGCTTTGAAACAAAAGTTGGGTATAATTATATGTCAGCATGCATTTCAGTTCTACCAAACAAGGAGGCATATAATACAACCAGCAACGTCAATGAGTTTTAGAGAAGGCAATGAATCATAAAATGTGGGGTTTTAACAAGAAATAATATGATGCAAAAAGTGTTGACAATGTCCCTTTAATTGTTATCATTAACCCCAGAGTATTAAGATTACAGTTTCAAGAAAACTGATTCATATGTCAATATCAAGCTAGTAAAAGGTCTTTCAAAGTGTGCCATAGGTTTTACTCAATGCAGCTGTCTTTTGTTGAAAAATAGTTTATTTTTCTTACTGTTTAATTTCCTGTCAACATGTCACAATGGATCTGTTCTGCCATACTTTTATCAAATATGACTGTTGTTTGCTACCACTAAACTACGGTATGTTGAGTAAGTTTATTCCATCAAAAGTGGCTTGGAATATTATCCCCCCATGCACTTCCATGGGGGAATATTGATGCTGGCAGTAAGACCTTTCCCATTTTCACTCACAGTGCATGGGAGTTGCCTATGTGTAACCAACACATGTCAGTTCTTGTGTGCTGCAACACAAACACATTTTATTTTTTTATTTGGTGATCAGGCAGGGGGTATGTTGTTTGTTAACTGTACTAAAGATCTTTTTACAGGCACGAACCAGTCTGCTTCACAAGGACAGAGTACAGCACAGAAAGTTAAAACACACTGCGATAAGGTCAGCTGCGGATTGGATACAGTATGTTAGGAGTTTGTTAGTAGCATGGTAATACAGTAACTGCTTCTGATGGAGATCAAGGTTTAGGTATTTGTTTTGAAGCCTGTAACACCACAGTATGTGAGGATGTTCCAGCTGAGTTCTGAAGAAACAGTGGCCACTCTTCACTGAGGCCATTTAAAGGGACACTGTCAGCTCTTTTTTGCATCATATGATTTCTAGTTGAAAAACCCACATTTTGTGAGTGCTTACTTTCTCTAAAATGTGTCGATGTTACTGGTTGTTTTATTTATTTATTTATTTATTTTCTTGTCTCAGTAAAACTGAAATGTACGTTAATGGTGTGATTATCCCTAACCTTGTTTTGATTCAGATTCTTGATCTACTCTTGGTTCATGCTCCCTGAAAATTAGAAACACCCCCTAACAGTGCAGCCACTCATGATGCAATTGTCGCCTCTCTTTCCACTGCATCTTGAGTGACTAGACTGTGTTTTATGGTGTTTCCATATCCAGGAAATATGCTGTAGGAGTTGACCAAGTACTGTAAACAAACACATTTTGTGTGGTGACACTAGTATGATGGTCAGTCTGCTTTTTTTTTTTACTTTTAAAAAGAAAGAAAGAATCAGAATCAAACTGACCAACCACGTCAGCAAATTCTACAGAATATAAACAGTCATTGATGTTTTTACCAGCTAAACACTAAAGCTTAAAAAAAAAGAAGAAAAAAAATGACCTGTTGAGTAGCGTATACTGCTGCTTCAAGTGGAATCATAGTGGCTGCAAAAGACCCATTTTACAGAATCATGGAGTTGCAAATGCCATATTTCAGCAGTATTGTAGGGATTACAAAGCCCTACTTCAGCAGAATATAAGGGTTGCAAAGTCCCTTTTCAGTAGAATCATTGGGGTTGCAGAACCTGTATTTCTGCAAAGTTATATGGATTACAATGCCCCACTTCAGGAGTATTAAAGGGTTTGCAAAACCCACTTAACCAGAATCATAGTGGTTGCAGCAAGCAAGGCCCCATTTCACCAACATCATCGGGGTTGCAAAACATCTATTTCCACCGAATTATAGGGGTTACAAAGCCCCACTTCAACAGAATCATAGGGGTTGCAGATCCCCATTTTCACAGACTCATGGGAGTTGCAAAGTCCCACTACATTCTGGGTGTCACAAAGCCCAATTTAAGTAGAATCATTGGAGTTGCAACTCCCCATTTCAGCAACAGCTTTTTCCCCTGTTTGAATAGCAAGAAAGTTACTGTATCCTGCCACCTTGCAAAATAGTCCCCAACAAAGATTGCATATCTCAGTTCTGCTATGCACATACAAATATCACAAATACAGTATTGACAGGATTTGTGACATTTGTTTTGCTGAATATTTTGTGTTACACTTACTACACCCCTTACTTTGCTATGGCCACTCCCCCAACCAAATGTCCAACATTGTCGGGATCCATACTCCTGACAACTGAACCACACACACACACAGAGACAAACACTTATTACACTCCAGCACATCTCCATTACATTGACATCCTGGCTCTCTGTGCTGCCACTGCTACTTCCTTACTGTCTGTGTTGGGGTAACAGGAGTTGCTGAGCTCACTGTGACTGCTCAGTACTGGGGCAGGGCACCAAAGACCTGCACTCTCCTGGACTCGCACTGTTTTTTTACCCAGTGGCAGCACTGTCTGCCAGTCACAGTTAACATTGCTGCACAACATTTCTTCTGACATCCCGATCACACAACAGAGACAGACAGATAGAGAGAGAGAGAGAGACACACAAAGACATTGACACAGAGAGAGAGAGAGAGAGAGACAGACAGACAAACCGACAGACAGTGTGGGAACTCTGCAGTCCCTGTTCTGTTCCCACTGTCACTGTGTGTGTTTCTCACTTTCTCTGAGCACTGCGTTCCTAGTCAGTGTGACTCTGTCTCTCTCTCTCTCTCTCTCTCTCTCACTACTGCCGTTCATGGCTCACTTTGTTGGGGGGGGGCAGCAACTGCTAACACAGTGGGCAAAACCATTGCCGTTGTCTACCTCCCAAGCACCACATGTGGCATAAGTCGGGGTGACAACTGACACGGGAACAGAGGACAGGCTCGGGACGTGTGTGTGTGTGGAAGTTTTCTCTCTCTCTCCCTCTCTCCCTCTCTCTCTCCATTGCTATATTTCCCACAACTTACACTACACTCTGAATTCAGTGTACCTGTTTCTTGATGTGGGACACTGGCTCCTCGCTGTCTGCCTCTCTCTGTGCTCTGCCTCGCTAGGACTATTTCTCTCTCTCTGCTCCCTGACTCCCACTTGCATACATGCTACTGTTCTGCAGAGTGGGGGAACACCGGCATGGAAATGCAAGACTACAGTTTCACCTGTGCATTGCTGGGGTGGGGGGGCACCCTCTCTCTGCAGGATCATGGACATGGACCACTGACCCATTATCTAGCTTGCACAGTGTCTCTCCCACTGTGCAGCACTTCTTCCCTCACAGTCGCACTCTCTGCCAACTTTTCATGTCTGCCGCTCACACTCAGACAGGACACTGCAGAACATAGTCTCACTCTCTCTGTTGGGATCGGTACTGGTGACATTACTGTGGCATGCAGCTTTTGCCAAATGGGGATCTCTCATTTGAGCTAGAAGCAGAGATCTCTGTAGCTCTCTCTCTCTCTCTGTAGCTATCTTTCTCTCTGACAACACACAAGACACAATGTACAATCAATTTCAGGCATCTGGAGGGTGAGTCATGCTGGATTGCAACCTTGGGAAAATGCATGGGCTCCCAAAACATTCCACTACTCCAACTGCCAGTAGAAAACTTCTGGGCTAGCTAACGGTTTATGCCATTCATTAATGGACAGTTTATAGTGGGTGCTCATTGACACCAACACACAGTGAGACACACCCACACAGGACACTGCAGGACATATCAGTGTCTCGCTCTCTCTCAGGATCGGTACCGGTGACATTACTGTAGCAAGCACCTTTTGCCAGATGGGAATCTCTCACTTCCCCATGTCATTTAATAGTTGCCACTGATCCTTGCTTGTCTCAGGCAGAGAACTAGTGCCAACAGCACTTTCCCTGACTCCCTCCATGGAACCATGCATTAAAAAGGGAATTTAATGCATGGCCATGCAGAGGGACTCCATTAATGGGGTTGCATGTTTTTAGCAACCCGTATTACAAAGATAATTAAATCCTGGGGAAACAGTTGTTTTAATGATTCACTTGGGTTGCAGTGGGCATCATATGGTTTGTAAAGAAATCATAGGGGCCTCAACTGCAGCCCATGCCCACCCCAAATGACACACATGGCACTCTTTGTATTGCTTTGTTCAGAAACTGGTAAAGGCAAGACAGAACATCCTAAACTGGTGTGCTTTTTCACTATTAACATATGGAGTGTGTGGAGTGGTTTTCCACCATTTATTGGAAGTGTCAACATAAGTCTGCATGGGAAGACTACTAGCATGCATTATATTTTTCCAGTACTTTTCTTTAAGAGTAGAGGTGGGCAAGCCAGGAATTGTTCACCTAGAGCCAAGCCAGAGCTGAGCCAGGGGTCAGGATTGACTCTATGAGCCAAAACACGAGCTGAGCTCTGGCTGCAGCAGGCTGTTCTCTACACAGGAGTTGAACATTTCAGACACTATACTAACTGCTCAGGCTGACAGAAATGTTTACAGTGCTTTGATCACATCTGGCTCAGCTTGACCTTGGTTGTAAATTGCTTATAGAGGTCAAGCTGAACCGAGCCAGGTACTAAGCCCGAGACGGGCTCAGGCCTGCTCTGGCTTGCCGATCTCTATTGAAGGGTCTCAGGTTATCAGCAAATAAAAGTCAGAGTCATCATCAGCAGTGTTCAGTTACACACGCAGGGTGGAATTTTCAAAGCTCCAGATGCAGCACTTGCGTAATTTTGTTTGGTGCTACTGCATCATATTAAATGTGCCAGGATGATTGTGCCCTATTTTCAAACATCCTAACATATTTACGGCACCTTACTGTGACAGCCTGTCCCTAGTTTGAACCTCCCCCAAGGAAACAGGCTAACCTAAGGAATAAATACAAAGCAAATGGAAAAACCTATATTCAATTTTATCTTTCTGCTGGGTGCAAGCATCTCTTTCTCTTTTTCTTCTACTCCTGCTCCTGCTCCTGCTCTGTGTTTCTGGTTTCCAGGCAGGCCACCTGGAAACAAATTTCATTTTTACTTGGGATTTTTTTTCTCTCCTGCTTTCCCTTTCTTTCAAAAAGTCATGCTGGGTTTTCTGTTGTTTTTCCTACTAAAGTACAGTCAGGCAGCAGAATCAGCTTTTTGTGTAAATAAAGGAATGTGTTTATTGTGTACTCCTACTATAGTGCTGCCACAGGTTAGAATAGAAATAAACAAGAAATGTTGCTGCTTATGCACTGTAGTGCAGCCTGTGACTCAGCTAGTAAAACAAACTCAGGTCAGAGCTGATACGGCTGCTCAGTGTATCAATAAAAGACATTCAGGAAGCCCAAAGTGAGAAGTGTCAGACTGTGGAGTAAGTGGAATTTTTTAAAGTGCTAACCAGTCAATTTTGGACATCATTTGTGAACAGTAAGGGTTCAGAAGTGCACACAATTTTATTGGGATATTGCCTAGGGCCCCTGCACTACTGAAACAGCCAAAAAGAGACACTAGCACAAGTCACCCTGTCCAGCAACCTCATTATTCACCCCCCCCCCGAATGCTGCACCTGCCAGGCACCTACCAAGGCAAACTCTGTGAAGGAGATACCAGCACAAGCCATGCTGTCTGGTAACCCCATTCTTGTCCTCCGAATCCTCAATCGCACTGTTATGACTGCTGCATCTGCCAAGCACTCTACCAAGGCAAACTCTTTGAAGACTGATGTTTTTCCATCACCGTTCCAGCAGACCAGCTCAGAGCCACATAGAAATAGCCTGCAACTTGCTGAGGGTGGATGTGCCTTCAGTACTACCCAAGTAACACTGACAGAACTGTGCATGCGCGGTACTCGTGCATGTGCAGTTTGAGTTGAAGCTGCCATCTTGGGCATGACAACCATCACTTCCACAGTTGTGGAACAAAAAGTAGAGCACTGCCAAGCAAGTGTGTTTATGCAGCCCACGGAGGGGAAGAGCCGCATAAACAGCACCAGTGGACTTTTGCCAGAGCACTGTGGAAGCACAATGTACAGCAATCTGGTCATGTGCTTCTGTAGTGCTCTCCTAAACCTTCTGTGATGCCTTAACATCTGCAGAGCTCCACCCACACAACCGTAAAAAACAGGAACCTGAAAAAACATACAACCCCCCCCCCAAAAAAAAAGGAGTGGACAGAAACAGGGATGGGAGCACAAAATAAAAACACATTGCTGTGTTTTCAAACCTGAAGGTAATGAAGCACTGGCTACAGGGCTTTTTGATTCTGTTTCTTGCTAGTGACTGCAGCTCCATGCAAGATAACAGAAGTACCTGGGCCAGATCACTTTTGTATATATCTTACTTCTGGATACCCAGACATCAGGGAATGTAGGAGGGAGTGGAAGCACTGTGGGTCACCCTGGTGACAGGAAATGGCACTGCTATTCACATTGGCATGATCTATAGACCTCCAGCACAAGGGGAGGAGATGGACAGGGTACTAGTGGAAGCCATGCACAAAATGACAGACAAAGGTGAAGCGCTGCTGGGGGGAGAATTCAGTTTGCCTGATGTGGACTGGAGCACCAAGGCTGCAGCCACAGCCAGGAGCAGAGGTATCTTGGATGCCTTGCAGGAGGTGTACCTCAAGCAGCTTGTGGAGGAACCCACCAGAAAATGAGCAATATTGGACCTGGTACTCACCAGTGGGGACAGAGTCACTGATTTAATGGTGGATAGCCACCTGGGGTCCAGTGATCATCATACAGTGTGGTTCAATGTGAGAACAGTGGAGGAGTCAAACCACATAAAAGCAAGGATCCTGGATTTCAGATAGGTCGACTTTGCAAAAATTGGGGAATGTCTCAAGGAAGCCCTGGCAAGGGAAGAAGAAGGGGGGGGATGTAGAGAAACAATGGGCTAACCTTAAGGGAGGCATAGCATAGGCAACAAACCTTTTGTTAGGCAACTAAGCAAAACAAAGAGAAAGAAAAAAAACACTATGGTTCTCAAAGGTGTAGCTGGGAAGGTAAGAGAGAAGAGGCCAGCTTTCAGGAGGTACAAGGAAACACGGGGGGGGGAGACAGGGAACTGTATCTGGAAAAGCAGAGGGAGGTGGGAAAAGCAGTTAGGAATGCAGAGGCACAAATGGAGGAAAAAATAGCCCAGGCAATTAAAAAAGGAGACAATACCTTTTTTCAGATACATTAGTGAAATAAAGAAGACCAGGGGAGGGATTGTGAGGTTAAAAAGGGAGGGAGGGTGTGTGTGCGGAGAGGGACCTAGAAAAAGCAACAATCCTGAACAAATATATTTGTTCAGTATTCACAGAACAACAAGAAGGAGAAGGGCCACTATTGGGCGATAGGCGCACCAATGGGAGAAGGGTGGACACCAGCCATTTATGGAGAAAGAGTCCTAAAGGAACTGGAGAATCTGAAAGAGGACAAGGCTATGGGGCCAGACGGGATACATCCCAGAATTTTAAAAGAACTTAGGTGCTGGCAGCACCACTAACAGCCCAATTCAACAAATCAATAGAGACAGGGTAGTTCCAGGGAACTGGAGGAGGGCCAATGTAGTACCTCTCCACAAAAGTGGGAACGGAGCAGCATGGCAGCTACAGGCCAGTCAGCCTGACCTCGGTGGTGGGGAAATTAATGGAGTCGCTGCTAAAGGAGAAGATTGTGATGTTTCTTGAGTTCAGCGGAGCACAGAATTTGAGGCAGCATGGATTCACAGCTGGAAGGTCTTTTCAAACAAATCTGATAGGTTTCTTTGACTGGGTGACCAGGGAAGTATATCAGGGAGGGGCAGTGGATGTGGCCTACCTAGATTTCGGCAAGGTCTTCGACACCGTCCCACATAGGAGGTTGGTAAATAAGTTGGGCAGCCTGGGAGTAGGTCCCAAGGTGGTGAACTGGGTCAGAAACTGGTTGAGTTACAGGATGCAGAGGGTGTTGGTAAATGTCATTCAATCTGTGAGGGGGCAGTGGGGTGCCGCAGGGATCTGTGCTGTGGCCAGTCCTCTTTAATGTCTTCATAAATGACATTGCAGAGGGGCTGGAGGGGAAGGTATACCTCTGTGCAGATGACACTAAGATCTGCAACATGGTCGACACTCCAAAGGGGGTGGAAAAAATGAGAAAGGACCTAAACATGTGTGAGGAGTGGTCGAGAGTGTGGCTGCTAAGATTCAATGCAAAGAAGTGCAAAGTCATGCATTTGGGGCACAGAAGTCCAAGGGAGGAGTACAAGATGGGGGAGAGGTGCTGACAGCCACCAATCAAGAAAGAGACCTGGGGGTAATCATATCTGATGATGTAAAGGTTACCAAGCAATGTAAGAAAGTTGTGGGGAGAGCCAGTGGGATGCTGGGGTGCATAGGGAGAGGTATCACCAGCAGAAACAAAGAGGTAGTTATTCCACTGTATAGATCACTAGTGAGACCTCATCTGGAGTACTGTGTCCAGTTCTGGAGGCCACATGTCCGGAAGGACATAGACAAAATAGAGGCAGTTCAGAGAAGGGCAACAAAAATAGTGCAAGGGCTGCACCAAAAGTCATATGAGGAAATACTAGAGGACCTCAATATGTATTCCCCGGAGGAGAGGAGGGGGGATATGATAGAAACATTCAAGTACCTCATGAGTATAAACAAGGTACAGGAGGGTAGCATCTTTCAGAAAAGAAGGTGTACAAGAACAGGGGGTCAGAGGAGGGTAGCCTCAGGGGCAACATAAGGAAGCACTTTTTCACAGAAAGAGTAGTGGATGCTTGGAACCACCTCCTTGTGGAGGTGGTGGGGGCCAAAACAGTAGGGGAATTCAATAATGCATAGGATAGACATGAGTACTTTTACAATAGAGAAGAGAGGGTTAGCCACAGATCAGCTAGGGTCTGTGGTACTGCATTAGGTAGGGAAAAGGGGCAGACTAGGTGGGCCACACAATCCTTATCTCCCATCACATTCTGTGTTTCAATGTTTCTTACTTTAGAAACATGCTGTAGATAACATATTAAATGACTTCCTATGCTGAGAAAAATGTTTAGGAAATGATTCCCTTCTGACTTACAAATAGTGCTCTGAATACAAAATGTAATATTTTCTTACCCCAGGTTGTTCGAAAAACTGTCTCCAAAATGGCTTCCTGCAAGCTGTTACAGCATAGTTTCCTAGTGAACTGGCTGGCCTCTCTCAGGTGTTTTTTCAAAACGGAGAGTAAAGGACGGAGTTTGAAAAAGGGCAAAATCACATGACAGAGGTAAACATAGAAACATAGACTTTGATAGCAGATAAGGACCGCTTGGCCCACCTAGTCTGCCCATTTTCCTACCTAGAGGATAAGCTGCAGATCCTATTTAACCAACAGCCTATTTCTTCCTACCCCCCACAAAAATTGCCTTATGTCTGTCCCATGCATTCTTGAATTCTCCCACAGTTTTAGACCCCTCAACCTCCTCAGGAAGGCTGTTCCATGCGTCCACCACCCTCTCTGTGAAAAAATACTTCCTCACATTGCCCCTGAGCCGTCCCCTCTATCTTCAGATTGTGTCCCCTTGTTCTTGCACATCTCTTTTTCTGAAAGATGCTACCCTCTTGGACTCTGTTGATTCCACTGAGGTACTTGAATGTTTCTATCATGTCCCCCTCTCCTCCTTTCCTCGAGGCTACATATTAAGCTCCCAAGTCTCTCTTCATATGTCTTCCGTGCAGACCCTGCACCATTTTAGTTGCCCTCCTCTGACAGCTTCCATCCTGTCTATGTCTTTGCAGAGATTGGTTCTCCAGAACTGCATGCATACTCCAGATGGGGTCTGACCAGCTGTCTATACAGAGGGATAATAACTTCCTGTTTTCTACTGGTGATGCCTCTCCCTATGCATCCCAGTATCCCCCAGCCCTCCTTGCTGCCCTCTCACATTGCTTGCCCACTTCAGGTCATCTGATATGACTACCCCCAGGTCCCTTTCCATTTTTGTTGTTGCTAGTATCTCACCCCCCATTGTGTACTCTTCCCCTGGGTTTTTGTTTCCCAGGTGCATTACCTTGCACTTCTTAGCATTGAATCTAAGCTGCCATACATTTGACCATTCCTCTAACCTTGCCAAGTCCCTTCTCATCCTTTCCACCCCACCTTGTGCATCAACTCTGTTGCAGATCTTTGTGTCATCTGCAAAGAGACATACTTTTCCTTCCAGTCCCTCTGCAATGTCGCTTATAAAGACATTGAAGAGGACTGGTACTAATACTGAACCTTGCGGTACCCCACAGTAACCCCCCTTTCTTCAGAGTGGACTCCATTTACTATTACTCTCTGTGTCCTATTCTCCAGCCAATTCTTTACCCAGGCTGTCATCTTGGGACCCACTCCCAGGCAGGCTAACTTGTACATTAATCTTTTGTGTGGGACTGCGTCAAATGCCTTGCTAAAGTCTAGGTAGGCCATGTCCACAGCCCCTCCCTGATCTACTACTTTGGTCACCCAGTCAAAGAAATCTATCAGATTCATCTGGCATGACCGTCCCGCTGTGAATCCATGCTGCCTAGGGTCCTATGCCACTCTGGCCTCTAGATAATCGACAGTTTTTTCCTTCAGAAGTGATTCCATCATTTTCCCTACCACTGAGGTTAAACTAACAGGTCTGTAGTTTCCTGCTTCTGCCTTGCTCCCACTTTTGTGAAGGGGAATCACATCTACCCTCCTCCAGTCCTTGGGTACCACCCCATCCTCCTATGATTTGTTAAAGAGGGTAGTCAGTGGTGTCACTAGTTCTACCCTTAGTTCTTTTAGAATTCTGGGATGAATCCCATCAGGCCCCATTGCTTTGTCCACCTCAGTTTTAAGAGTTCTTTCAGAACCCTTTCTTCTGTAAATGGGTTGTTATCAACTTCTGTATCCAGAGTGTTTCTACTGTTTGTTTTAGGTACCTCCCCTTCCTTTGTAAATACTGAGCAAAAATATTTGTTTAGTATCTCTGCCTTTCACAGTCACCCTCTGCTCACCCTCCCTCCCTTTATTAAGCCTCACTATCACTCCTTGGTCTCCTTTGCTCCCTGATGTACCTATTAAGGTTTATCCCCTTCTTAACCGAGTTGGCTATCTTTCCTCGGTTTGGGCCTTTGCTGTTCTGACTGCCTTCCCAGCTTCCTTTGCTTTAACTGATACAGTTCTCTGTCCTGCTCCTTCTGTGATTCCTTGTACTTCTGAATGCTTTCTTTTCTTGAACCTTCACTGCCACTTTCTTTGAGAACCATAGTGGTTTCTACATCATTTTGTTTTGTTTATTTGCTTCACACAAGGCTTGTTACCGCTGTGATGGCAGTTTTATTATTCTCCATTGTTCTTCCACCTCCTTCCTGCCCATTTGCTAGTGCATTCCTTAGGCACTCACCCATTTTGTCAAAGTCAGCCCTCCTAAAGTCCAGTACTTTGCCTTTGTATGACTTGACTCTATTGCTGTGTTTATTGAACCATACTGTCTGATGGTCGCTAGTTCCCAGATGGCTACCCACTTCTACATCTGTGATCCTCTCTTCATCTCCATTTGAGAGAACCAGGTATAAGATTGCTCCCTCTCGAGTGGGCTCCAATACTAGTTGTCTAAGGCATGCCCCCTGTAGGACATCTAGAATAACCCCACTCTTCAAAGTGGCTGCTGCAACTGCACTCCAGTTAACATCTGGCATATTTAGGAGGCAGTATAGCGCAGTGGTCTAAGGCTCTGAGCTGCAAATCTGGTGAAATCCAGCAGACCAGACCTGGGTTTGAATCCCACAGCTTCCACTTGCATACTGTGTGACCCTGAGCAAGTCACTTAACCTCCTTGTGCTCCCAGGTCGCTCCTGTAAAAAAGCTTTCAGCTTAGTGTGCTATACCTAGTTAAAAAAACAACTAAATAAAAATAAAAAAAATATTCAGATCACCCATCAGCAATATCTCCCTTTTCTGCCATTCTAAGTATACTTTCTATCATTTCCTTGTCCATTTCCTCCCCCGAGAAGGGGGTCTGTATATAACCCCTGTGCAGATTGTGGTTCCATTGCCGGTCTCCAAATTTACCCACAGTGCTTCTTCTCCTCCCTGTTTTCCCTTTTGTTCTGTTGCTTTGATTCCTTCCCTTATGTAAAGAGCTACTCCTCCTCCTTTACCCTCCCTGTCCCTCCTGTAGATAGTGTATCCTGGTATGTTTACGTCCCAGTCATGGTTTTGTGTGTACCATGTTTCTATGACTGCCATGATATCCAGATGTTCCTCCTCCATCAAGGCCACTAATTCAGGAAGCTTGTTACTCAGACTACAGGCATTGGTACTCATTGCTCTCCATTTTTTGATGGCTTTACCTTCTGTTGCAGCATCCCCCACTGACCTTTCTACTTCGGTCTTTTCTCATTTAGTACCTGCTTTGTAGGAGAGGCTGGGATTTTCCTGCTGCTTATCAGTGCCTCCCCTTGACTAGTTTAAAAGCTTGCCAATGAAGCATTTAAACCGATTGCTCAAAAGACTTGTTCCCTTCCTGGACAGATGCAGACCATCCTGTCAGTAGGCTGGTGTCCTCCAGGTGGAACCCCAGTCCCAATGAAGCCAAACCCCGTTCTCCACACCATTTTTCAACCATTCATTAAACTGCATGGTGCACAGCAATTCTGCCCACCTATGCCATTGACAGGCAGCACCTCTGAAGGATACACTGTGTGTGCTACTTGTCTTAGGCCCTCCCCAATTCTACAAAGTCCTTCTGCACTGCTCTAATCTCATGTTGAGCCAAGTCATTTGTCCCTAGGTGGACAATGACATCCAGCTCAGACTCCTGACAGTTGTTCTCATGATCCTGAGGATGCGCTTCCTCTCCCTCCAAGCCATGGCACCAGGCAGGCACCTTATTTCAGTTTTCCCTGCTCCCCCAGTCTCTATCCCCTACACTGAGTCCCCACCAGGAGCTGCTTCCTTCCTTGTGGTGTCCTCTGCCTCCTTCCTGTGGGCCTCCCTTGTGATAGTTGTCCTCAGCCTCCTTAGTCTCCTCTGTGGGTGCATCCATAGGGGAGCTATGCTCCCTCAGAATGGTGTATGGATTGTGGAGTCGAACAACTGACTGGGTGTGCCTCTGTTCTACCATCCTCATCCTCCCTGAGTCCACTGTGGTCCAACTACTGTGCTTTCTTCGCAACCTCTGAGGTAGTGGTGGTGGCTCTGGTGCTCCCTGGATGGGGGAGGTTCCCTTCCTTCTATCCAGTGTGGCCTGGGGGAAGGTTCCCTTACTACTGTCCAGTGTGGCCTGAAGACGGGCAGCTTCCTCCCTCAGGACAGAGAGTTGTCTGCAAATAGGGCAGCATCTCAGCCTCCAGAAAGACTCCCAGAAGACTGCTGCCCTACAGTCATTACATTGCACTACTCCCACATGTTTATCTACTTTTCTTTTCACCTTATACCAAGGGTATACATATTAAGCTCCTTTAGTCTCTCTCTTGTATGGCTTCTTGCAGACCCTGCACCATTTTAGTTGCTCTCCTCTGAACTGCCTCCATCCTGTCTATGTTCTTGTGGAGATGGGGTCTCCAGAACTGGACGCAGTACCAGATGGGGTCTCACCAACTGTCTGTACAGGGGGATAATAACTTCCTGTTTTCTGCTGGTGATACCTCTCCCTATACAACCCAGTATCCCCCCAGCCCTCCTTACCACCTTCTCACATTGCTTGCCAACCTTAAGGTCATCTGTTATGATTACCTCCAGGTCCCTTTCCATTTTTGTCGTTGTTACTACCTCCCCCCCCCATTGTGTAATTTTCCCCTTGGTTTTTGTTTGCCAGGTGCATTACTTTGCACTTCTTTGCATTGAATCCAAGCTGCCATACTTCTGACCATTCCTCCAACCTTGCCAAGTCCCTTCTCATCCTTTCCATGCCTCCTTGTGTATCAACCCTGTTGCAGATGTTGCAGAGGTAGAATATAAAAAGGCCCTGGTTGGTAAGGCAGATCAGTTCAGTTATTATTCAACCTTGAGAGAGGGGAGGAGGTGAACACTCAGTTTCTGTGTTTACTTTGCTGAACATCCTCAGCAAAACTCACCTGGTGTTTGTAAATGTAATTGCAGGACTTACATTAGCTGCAGCCAGTGTTGATTGCTCTGAACTGTACTTGAAGAACTTAAAGACTAAATGTCATGTGATTCTAGCCACCTAATGAAGAAATTCTATTCTAAAGACTGTCTTGACAATGGTGCTAGATAAAAATTCATGCTTTTTTAAATTTTTTTGTATGAATAAAATGATGCACTCTTGCACCTTGTACCATAATTTGGTTGCTGTGTTTTCTTTCTGCACTCACTCCTTCCCACACTTACACACTTTGTAGCAAAAATGTGATGCGTGCATCAGAATTTTGGTGCATGCATAATTTTTGGAGCACAGTTTGCAATGATCATGTTGAGAAGTTAGATTATCTTTTTGGTGGCCTAACAGTCATGGAGCATTTAGTGTATCTGCATCAACATGAACCTCAACATAATGACACAATTCTATAAAGATTCAGCCCTGTTTCTCTAAAAATCTGATTTTCAAATCCTTTTATTTTTTATTAGTAAAGACATCTTAATGGAAACTGGATCTCTGTCCCTCACAGTTCACTTACGTCTGAGTCTTATGTCAGGAATGAGGTCATGTTGTCCTGCTTGTGACATTACACTTTGTTTCTGTAGAAATAACTGATGTCACATGCATATCATATTACATTTTGCACAAGGAGCACTTGTAGTGCAGAAACTGAAATGCAGTTGATCAAAGGTGAAATCCCTAGAAATGTGTTATATTTTGTAAAACTCCTGGCAATGGTGGATACTAAATACCCATGGAAGGGAAGTAAAACATGCCCCATCCTGGTTCTCAGGTCTAAATAAAACTTTGATAAGTCAGGGACTTTCTTCAGTGTTCCATTTAGATGGAGCTGCAGAATCCAAAAATGTTTCCATCTTTAGCCAAAAAAAAGGATAATTGCTCTCTCCTTAAAAAAAGACCTATGAGTTTCATGTTATAATGATATCACCCTTTTACCCCAAATAAACTTGGTATGCTTCCAGGAAATATGGTTGGCTATAGTCAAAATCAGTGACCACATTAAGAGCCTAGATTACAGTAATTAGAATTCCAAACCTCTGTGTCAAACAAGTGAGCAAAAGCAAGAGGAAAAGGAGACCGCTATGGTTCTTGGAAAGAGATGGCTTGAAAAGGAAGGCAAAAGGTAGCATTCTGAAGATATAAGGAGATGCAGAGGGAGAAGGATAGGGATATTTATCGGGGGAAACAGGGAAGCAAGAAAAGCAGTAAGGAGTACAAAGGTGCAAACTGAAGAGAAATAGCCCAGGAGGTAACAAAAATGGACAAGGCATTTTTTAGGTACATAAGTGAAAAGAGGAAGACCATGGGTGGGATTGTAAGGTTAAAAAGGGAAGGGGATACTGTACAGAGGGGAACCAATAAAAGGCAGACATTCTAAACAAATACTTTTGTTCAGTGTTCACAGAAGAAGGAGATAGGGAGGGGCCACAAGAAAGTAAGAGAAGCTTTGGAGGGAGGTGGACACTAGTCCTTTTCTGGAGGATAGAGTCCCAAAGGGAGTCACTAATCTGAAGGTGGACAAAGCAATGGGATCAGATGGGGTGCATCCAAGGGTACTGAGGGAGCTCAGGGAAATACTAGTTGCACTTCCAACAGTCCTCTTTAACAGCTTATTGGAAACAGGAGTCGTTCCGGAGGACTGGAGGAGGGTGAATGTAGTCCCACTACACACAAGTGGTAGCAGGGAGGAGACTGGCAATTATAGGCCAGTTAGCCTGACATTGGTTGTGGGAAAATTAATGGAATCACTACTGAAGAAAAAGATTGTGGAATATCTTGAATCCTGCGGGTTACAAGAGCCAAGGTAGCACTGTTTCACCCAGCTGTGTGTTAGCAGGGGAGGTTCATGTCAAATGAATCTCATATATTTTCTTGACTGGGTGACAAAGGAGTTAGATCAGGGTGGAGTGGTGGACGTGGCCTACTTATTTCCATAAGGCTTTCAACACTGTTCCACATAGGAGACTTGTAAGCAAGTTGGGTAGCTTAGTGGGTTCAAAGGTGGTAAACTGAGTAAGAAATTGGTTAGAGGATACGTGACAGAGGATGGTGGTAAATGGAGTTCACTCCGAGGATGGGAGAGTGACCAGTGGGATACCTCAAGGATCAGTGCTGGGACCATTTCTCTTTGATGTCTTTATAAATGACATTGCAGAGGAACTGGAAGGCAAGGTCTGCCTCTTTGTGGATGACATCAAAATCTGCTATAGGGTGGACACTCCAGGGGTAGTGGAAAGGATGAGCAGAGTCCTGCAAAGACTAGAGGAGTGGTCAAAGATATGGCAGCTGGGTTTCAATGTAAAAAAGTACAAAATAATGCACTTAGGCACAGAGACCATGGGGCAGAGTACAAAATGGGTGGAGTGTTATTGACAGCCACCAAGCAGGAATAAGACCTGGGGTAATCATATCGGATGATCTAAAGGTGGCTAGGCAGTGCAGCATGGCAGTTGGGAGAGCTAATGGGATGCTGAGGTGCATAGGGAGGTGTATCACAAGCAGAAGAAGGGAGGTGGTGTTACCTCTGTATAGATCTCTGGTAAGACCCTACCTAGAGTACTGTGTACAGTTCTGGAGACCATGGGACTGATTCACAAAGCTCCCAGCAGGGTGCGAAGTACTTGCCCCACAAAGAATGGTGCAGAGTACCCTTTGCACCAAATGATGCTCCGGAAGTGATTCTCAATGGCAACCTGTGTCAACTGCAGGCTGCCTGCCCCAACTGGGGCTTACACCACCCATGCACCCAGAAATGGGCTGCAGTTTGGTACTAGGGGGCATGTGGCAGATGTGGAAATTCTAAGTACCCTTAGACCAGCCAGGGCTGGTAAAAGGGAAATTAGAACATTCTACTCTGGGAGAGTTAACCTGTTGTCAATGTGCTGGTGGTCCCCCCGTCCAATCCCTGATCTGTGTAATACAATAAATTCTGCCTGAATCCCTGGTAGTGCAGTGGCCCTCCCACTCTTTTTTTCAAATTGAATAAACTTTATTAAAGAGTAAACATGGCATGACAATAATTGTATGAAATGTACCAATCCAGAGACACAATTCTGAAAGAGAAACAATAACAACTCTGAATAAAGAACCTTTATATGTATATAAACTCCCTTGCCCAGCCCCCAACCACCCCTGCAACCCCTCATCACCACCTGAAGTAAACCGATTGGACCACTGGAGACCCATGGAAGAGAACCCAAACAGGTTAACCTGCTATATCACTTGAGGGACCTTACCAGTAGATGGGATCTCATAGTCAGACAGTTAATAAGAGATACAAGGGTTCCCAGATGTGTTTGTATTTATGAGCTTTGCCCATCATATTGGCTATAAGATGTTATGCTTGTAGAGCAAACAGCACCTCCCTATACCATTCAAGAAACTGAGGAGAGCTCTGATCCAGACAGTGTCAAAGGATAACGTTTTTAGCATGGGCTGAAATCAGAGCCATATGTGGCCTCTGGTTATCAATTAACGTACCAGCATATTCCCCCAAGAGGCATATTTCTGGACAAAAAGCCTCAGATAGCCCAAGCAATGGTCTAAATGTGTTTGGATTGACCTCCAAAAGGGAACCACTGTTTCACAAGACCAGAGGATATGGAACAAGGAACCTGGTTCCTTACCATACCTGGAACAGGTGTCAGTGGGTAACCTACCCATCCTATGTAATTTAATTAACATGTAATACAGGCTATGTAATATCTGGAATTGCATAAACTGGTATCTATCCCATTTGATGGACTTCTATAAATGTTTCCATATCTCAGGCCAGTTCTGGGTGGAATTATTGGTGGGGAGGGCTTGATCCCAATAATAAAACCTGGGACCTTCTTCATGAGTCAGATAATCCCTCAGGGATTGATACTAATATGATATATAGTGGGACATGGGAGCAGACTTAACTAAAAACAAAATTCCCAAAGGGCTATGTCATAGGCTAGTACTGAACAATTGAAAAGCATATGTGAGACCTGAAAATATCGAAAGCAATAGTCTGATGGCCAATGGTATATGCCCTTGCCTCCTAAAAGGAGACAGTTTTAAAAGTAACCAAGTCTGCTATTATATCTACACCATATTAGGCCAAAACCATTCAGAAAGCATCCTCTAACTATTCAAAAGTTTGGATTTCCAAACAAAGGTTGGGATATGTCTTTATATGGCTGGATTTTATTGCAGAGCATAGCTGTAGATGATCTTGGAGGGTGCTTCCAATGGAGTGCCACACAATGAGTGAGGGAGTTTTTCCTGGGAAGGTACAGAAGTGATTGAATATCTAGGGCAATACTAGAACACAGAGATCATTCTATATCCACCCAGAATGGGAATAGGACCCTGGGAGGTCTTCCTCGGATGATCCAAGCCAATAAGGAAGCCTGTTACAGTGCACTGCCAGATAGTACAAAAGAGGCTGGGAACCTGTAAGCCCCTGTCCTGCTTAGTATACATTAGTTTAGACAGGGCCCAAGGAACCACCTTACCCGCCACAGAAAAGAGGGGAAAAGCCTGTGAACTTGATTAACCATGACTGAGGCACCGCAAATTACACATCTGCAGGGGATATAGTAACCAGGCTAGTGTATTAATTTTTAGGATATTTAAACAGCTCCACAATGAAACAGATAACAGGGACCAACAGTCCAACTCTAATTTAATATGGGTCAAAGTGGAATCAAGGTTAACTTTTTATTTTGTTGCTTATGTACAGAGGAAAATCCTCAGATATTTCAACTGTCCCTGACCCAGACTAATCCAAGACATTCAACATCCACTTTTAGAGTAAAACTGTTATGGCATTACCTCAGTTTGTTAAATTTAACTTATAGTTACAGATAATTCCAAACTGAGAAATAATATACAGGGCAGCAGGCAAGGATGTAGCAGGAGAGAAACATGCAACAAGATATCATGGCACACACCGATAATTTATGCTCTTGGGGACCTATTGCAACACCATGGACCTGGGGAACTGTTCAGCTTATGGATTAGTGGTTCCAGGAAGAGATTGAAGAGATAGGGAGCAAGTGGACACCCTGCCTGGTGCCTTGCTGAAGGGCAAATGGGTAGTAAAGGATGCTGTTACAAAGTATCGAGCCACAGGGGAAGAGTAAAGTACCCTGATCCATTTTATATACTCCTGAGGGATACGATATTTAGGCAACAAAGCAAACAAATAATCCCATGACACTCCATTGAAAGCCTTTTCCGCATCCAGGGACACCAAGGCTGCAGGGGTAGGGGAATCCCTGGATGCAGAGATAAGGTAGGATAACTTCCGTAGATGGTCTGCCGAGAGTCTACCTTTCACAAACCCTACTTGCTCTTTACTCAAAAGAGAGTCCCACACATGCTCCAATCTACAGGCTAATACCTTAGCTAGGATTTTAAAATCCAAGTTGATGAGGGATAGCCTGTAATTGTTGACCAACAAGGGATCATGGGCAGGTTTATGTAACACAACTTTAGCAGCCTTAGTTAACGAAATATCCAGCAATCCTGCTATAAAGATACAATAGTAAGTGTCTAAAAGTATAGGGGCCAATTGACTCTTAAAAGCCTTGTAAAAGTTAGTGGAATACCCATCTGGGTTGGGAGATTTGTCTGAAGCTAGGGAGTCTGTAGCTTGCAAGATTTCAGTATATGTTAGAGGAGCTTGCAAAATGGCCACAGAAGGGTCAGTCAGTTGGGGAAGGGATATATCTTGAATGAAGGCCGCAAGTGAATCAAGAGGAAAAGGAGAGGAAGGCAAAGCATATAACTGTTGATAAAAGGCTTTTAAATGTAGTGACTATACCCCATGGTGAGTTAAGAAGCTGGCAGAAGCAGAGTGGATGGAAGAAACAGTCCTATCCACAATCTGAGAATGTAACGGAGAGCCAATAGCTTCCTGGCCCTCTGCCTCTGATCAAAATATTTCACCTTGAATGCAACAATAAATGCTCTGGCTTCTCACCCAGTAAGATGTTATACTGATATCTGAGGTCCTCCAGATGTTCCCACTCTAACTGGGGTAAGGTTAGTGAAATGCACCCTTCTAAGGCCCGGATATCACCCAGCAAGGAGGAGGTCTTAGCCATAAGTTGCTTTTCATGTCTAGCGGCCAAGCAAATCAGTTCCCCTCAAAGGGAGCACTTCATAGCCCCCAAAATATATTGAGATTTGTCATAGAGGGAAGATTAGTTACCATAAAGGCTTCAACAAAAGATTGGATGCATTTCCTGAAGTCTTCAGATTTGAGTACTTGATTATTAAATCACCACACCTTATCCCTTTCTAATGAAGGGGAAAGGTTAAGTTGCAGAAGTATAGGGTAGTGGTCTGATATAACTTTGGTGAAATAGTGGGAAGAGATAACCCCAGGAAGGTGTTCAGCACCAATGAAAAAATAATCAAGTCTGGGGAATGAGTTATGGGGTAGGGAGAAAAAGGAGTATTTCCGGTGATCTGGGAACAAGACTCTCCACAAGTCCACCAGACCCAAGGAGTCCATGAATTCTCAAAGAGCCAGTTGTCCAGCTGAAAGAGCTTGTTAAGCCCAACCTAACCAATCTAGCTCATTACACTGCACCAGGTTCTGATCTCCCCCCAAAAAAATAATCAGAAGAGAACTCCAGGGAGCTAATAAGGACACCAAAGAGGTGAAAAAAATGAGGATCATCCTTATTAGGACCATAAATAGATCCCAATATCACTTCTAAATGGCCAAGCAAGGCATGAAGAAGAAGATAATGACCCAAAGGATCCGTTACTTCTTGCAGAAGGTGGAAGGGGATTCTCCTGGCTATCAGGATAGAGACTCCCTTCTTGCAGGAGTCAGAGCCTGCCCCAAAAGCCTGCCCAAACCATGATCACCTAAAAAGGAGAACCTGGGATAGGAGCAGGTGGGTCTCCTGCAGAAAGGCCATGTCTACCTGTAGTTTATTTAAATGGAGCAGAATCTTAGCTCTTTTGACAGGAGATTGGGCACCCTTGGTATTCCTTGAGCAAAAGTTATAACCAGACTTGATGTGGTAGCAACAGGTAATGATGGACTAGAGAAACATTGGAAGAATTGCAACAATTCCTCCCAGAAAAGAGCCAGCTTTGGTGGTATTCTCCCTTCCACCCCCCCGCATCACCCCTCCCCAACCCTCACAGAATAGTCAAAACAGATAAAAGAAAAATGTGGACCCCAACATCAATACAACCCATCCTCCCCTAAAACCTCACAAATAGGTAGTAACAAAAGTCCAAAACAGTGACAAATGTCCCCACCCAGCCACCCAAATCCTCATAAAACACCTAAGCATTAAACTCTCATAGACCTCCCACAAAGATCCCCTGATAAAGTGACAAACCTTCCATCAAACCCAGCACTAAGGTCTATCAGGGGAAAACATAACCCCAACACTCCGGCTCGTGTCATCCCCTTCTTCAGCAGCGTCAGCTACTTCACTCACCACTGTCCTACACAATCCTGACAGCCCCCCCAAAAAAGGAAAAAATTAAATTAGGCTCCCACAAGGGTAATGCCCGCCCATCTCAGGATGCCAGTCAGCCCATCTCCATTGGAATTGGAAAAGAAGAGAAGGAAGGGTTGTACTGGCAAACTTGAGTACCAAAAATATGCCAGGATACGGACAAGACCAACCCCCAAACTAACATAATCCACCCAGCTTGTCACATTAGGAGCTGGTACATATGAAGGAGACCTACAGCCCCATAAACATTGATTCTTCCCAAATGGTAATAAGAAAAATAAGTAAAAGCTATTATCACTATCTCATATCCTACTGAACAAACCCGCAGGAAGAGTCTGAGTCCATAACTACTGCACACTAACATTGTTCAAACCTAGGTGAAAGTCCAACTCCATAGAGTAATACTTGGTCAAAAAGCTGCATAGTTCTTGCTTGATGGATGGGGATATATGAAGTAGGATCCAGGTTACTGCGATGCGGCAAAGAGATTGCTGGTAAGACAAAGGAATGGCTTCACAGAAAATTATTCCAGTGTAGCATCAGGGAGTAAAAGGAAAACATGGGGATGGGGGAAATGATCCACTAAGCCCATGCTGCATGTAGAAGAGTACACTGATTACAGTCCAAGTCCTCCTAAGGTTCAATCAAAGGCAAGAACGGGCTTGTTCGAAGCAGGAAACAAGAATGAAAATCCATATTGATCCTGCTTCGAATAAAGACAATGAATTGAACCGTGGCCGCCGGGCAAAAATATTATGGCAGACAAAATTTCCTAACAGGCCACAGAATAGGTCCCCAAGGAGCCAGGCAGAAGGGCAAAAGGAGCAGATACTTGGAAAGAAAAAGCAGGAAAGCTACTAGGTGTCCCAGAAAATAATGGAGCTGTATACCGGGCAGTTGATGACTGAAGAAAACCTTGGAGGGACCAAACTGTCACAGGTGCAAGGTAAATATGCTACCAACACTTGGAGAACTGTAGCATATCAGGTCCTGTGGAGGAAAAAGTAGTAGCCAGGTCATAGCCCATCAGCAGAAATACAGGTCCAACTAGTTAGAGAGATCCCCTGAGGAACCATACGGTGTACAATAGTGGCATTAGGTGTGAGAAAACAAATCAGGCAGCAACTGCCTCAGTTCATTATTTGCCTGGTCTACTGAGTCAAACAAGCGCCAAGTGTTCTTACAGTATACCTGAAGCCTGGCTGGGTATAGAACCTTGAAATGGATAGTTGCTGCCAAGAGTTTAACCCACAATCAGATGAAAGACTGCTCTTTTCTGATGGGTCACCACTGGCAGGTACTGGGAAATTCTGATCCGATGCCCTTCCCAAGTTATTTCTTTGAGTTTTCTAGTTTTCTGGAGAACATGTTGTTTATCCAGGAAGTTAAGCAACTTCAGAATAAATGGCCCGGAAGGGAGAGAACCTGAGGGTGGTAGAGTGCACAGAGACTGGTGAGCCTTTTCGACAATGTAATATGGGTTATTGGGTGACGGACTGGTGATGCGCTCAAGTAACTTCTGGGCAAACTTAACTGGTGTTGCACCTTCTGCGTTCTCAGGTAAACCAAATATCACTATGTTGTTTCTGCTGCTCTGTCCTCCAAATCTTCCAACTTGGTTTCCATCTTGCTTCATTTCTGATGGAACAGGACTACCTCAGGGTTGGTATGATCTTTCCAGCCTTCAAGGAGGTCGCCAAGCTTCTAGATCCCCCACTGTCCGTGTGGTGGCAGTTAAATCCACTCTCAGAGATTTAAGCTCCTCAGACAGAGATTTGATGTAGTCTTTCAGAGGCTGTATTTCTGCAAGGAACTGCTCCTCAGTGAGTGGAGGGGGGGCTTTGTGGTTGCAGAAGGGTGCCCAGAGGTGGCACCCTGGGCCTTGGCCTTCATAGAACTCTTGTCTGGTATCAAGGGTGGTGTGTGGTGTGGTGGGGCCTGCCGCATTTCAGCATCTATCCTGAAAACTGCAAATACCAAATCCACCAAAGGTAATGTTTGAAATGTTCGAATAAGTCCCGAGTGGTGTTGCTGAAGGATTTTAGTTAGTGAGGCAAGGTAATATCAATTAACAGCACCAAATAAAAACAAAGCAGGCAGGAGCAGTGGAGCAGTGCAGGTGCTAGCTCAGAGGCATCACGTGACCCATGGCCCTCCCATTCTGATCCCCAATCTGTGTCATATAATTCATTCTACCCGAATCCCTAGTAGTCAAGTGCCCCTCACCCCAATGCCTGATCTGTGTAATATAATAAATTCTGCCCAATCTCTGAGTCTAGTGGCCCCCCATTTCCTGACCCTCAATCAGTGTAATATAATAATGTTTTCCCAAGTTCCTTAGTTTAGTGCTCCCCTCACCCCTCCCTGAGCTGTGTAATATAATAAAGTCTGCCTGAATCCCTGGTAGTCTAGTGGCCCCCTGCCCCAATCACCGGTGTCATCCATAATTAAATGTTACAGAATCATCCCCTCCTGGTGGTATAGTGGCCCACACCTCCCACCCCAGCAGGTAGTGTCCACTCCCCCATCCTGAAATACAGCTGGTGACTGGCACAGCCCACCTCTCACCTCCACAGCTGGCCACTGGACTGAACTGTCAGTGAGATCCACCACAGTAAGCTCTCACTGATAGTTCAGTCTGATGGCTAGCTGCAGAGGTGAGAAGTGGGCTGTGCCAGTCACCAGCTGCATTTTGGGAAGGGGAGCAGAGGGGTGGACACTACCCGTTGGGGTGGGGGCTGGGGGCCACTAGACCACCAGGAGGGGATGATTCTGTAACATTTAATTATGGGTGACGGGATTGGGGCGGAGGGGCCACCTAGACTATCAGGGATTCAGGTAGACTTTATTATATTACACAGCTTGGGAATCAGGGTGGGGGAGGGGCACAAGACTACCAGGGATGTGGGCAGCATTTATTATATTACACAGATTGGGGATTGAGGTGGGGAGGCCACTAGACTACCAGGGATTTGGGCAGAATTTATTATATTACACAGATCGGGGATCGGGGTTGGGGTCACTAGACTACCAGGGATTTGGACAGACTTTATTATATTACACAGATCATGGATCGGGCAGAGGGCTGCTAGACCACCAGGAGGGGGTGATTATTTAACATTTATTTATGGGCAACAGCGGTGATCAGGGTGTGGGACCACTTGCCTCATTACAGGAGCCTGCAGCTAACCCTCCCATGTGCCTTGTGTTTGTCGTATGTGAGGTTGCCGCAAGTGTGGGGACTTATGTCGGACCCCTCCTGTACCAGAATCTGGTGCAGAGTCTCTGGCTCACCAGGCTTTGGCACAAGCTGCTGTTTACCACAGCTTCTGCTGACCACAGCTCCTTTGAGAATCAAGTCCCACATCTCCAGCAGTACATAGAGTGGAGGCTGTCCTGAGGAGGGCAACTAAAATGGTGCAGGGTCTGCATCAAAAGCCCTTCAAGGAAAGACTAAAGGACATCAAAATGTACACCCTGGTAGAGAGGAGGGAGAGGGGGATATGATGGAGACTTTTAAATACCTCACTGGGGTAAATAAGGTACAGGAGGGAAGTATTTTTCCAAAAGGAATGGTGCTCAAGAACAAGGGGACATGCTATGAATTTGGAGGGAAGATTAAGAATAGATGTTAGGAAGTACTGCTTCACAGATAGAGTGGTGAATTCCTGGAACAGTCTTCCAGCAGAGGTGGTGGGTCAAAGACCATGGTGGGGTTCAAGAATACATGGGATAGGCACAAGAGGATCATAGTGGAAAGGAAGGAGAGGAGAAAGAGCAGCAGATCAAGTATGGTCTATGGTAACAATGTAGGTAGGGAAAAAAGGGCAGACTGGGTGGGCCAAGCGGTCCTTATCTGCTGCCAAATTCTATGTGTCTGTGTTTCTGTGTTTCAAATGTTCCACTCATTGGGGAAAGAAGGTTATGATTTTATTATACATATCAATTTGGCTTTTGAACCTAGAACTGCACTGCAGCAGTGCTTACTAAGGTTACCACAGAAAATTCAGGAGGTACTGGAGACAATTATTTTTGTAGGTGCTGTAGGTATAGACTATCAAAAGCATTTGATACATTAGACCATGGTGTACTACTTGACAAGTTGGGAGTTTTGGGATTCAACAATACTGCATTGGACTGGTTCTGTAGCTGTATCACTAATAGAAGGCAGATAGTTTCACTAAACAACTTAAAATCTCATTACAGTGGTATAAAGTCAGGAGTGTCACAAGGTTCTTTTCTTGGTTGAGTACTTTTGATGATGTCATCTCTCTTCTTCATGAGACCCATTATCATTTGTATATATATGATACTTTTTTAAAACTTTTTATTAAGGTAATATCCATATTACAAATGTACAAGGAATAGTACAAAAATGCAGTCAAAATCAAGGCAAGACAAATATAAAGCTAACTGTAATACATTTTGTCAAAATATTAGCACACAAACCTAAGCTATTAAAACTCATTGTTTGTTTAAGTTTATTGTTCGCATTTTATGCCATTACACATAAAGACATAAATATCGAGTTAAAAAATCATATTAAAAACAATTCTCAATAATAAGAATACATCAACAGTATATGAAGACCATATAGTATCGAGTTATCACAGACCCATTACAGTTATGTTTTCACATTTTAAATCCATTTACCATATGGCTTTCTTATATTTATCCTAATTTAATTATGCCTACAACATATATATATATATATATAGTTTTTTATCACCACCAATTAGAGTGTCACATTCTTTTACATGGGTAACATTTTTAAATGGAGACATTTAAGTTCTGTATATCTTAAGAGGGAGGCCACAGGGACAAGCACTTCTTTTTTCTGTGTTTTTAATAGAAAATTCAGAATATGGACTGGTTGATATGTAAGTTTTTGGAGTAAACTACCCAAAAGAGAAGTCCTTATTTTATCGTACAGAGGACAAAGCAAAACTGCATGTAATAAATTATCTTCACTTAGTCCACATTTACAATTAGTGTCCGTATTTTTATCTTTCTCAAATTTTCCTCTCCTAACGTTGCTAGTGAAACATTCAAAATGAAATCTAGTAATTGCTTTCCTATGTTTGGGATTTTGTAATATTTCCAAATATGGTTCAAATTTATGTGATCTTTTATTTTCAGCTAACCAAGGGCACACTTTAGACAATCTGGAAAACTCTAGATCCTTTTGTATATATACATTAATTATCCTGTTGTTAATTTCTTCTTTTATTTGGACTGGTGAAAATCTTAAGCTGTCTGTTATAATTGACATTAAACCTAGTGGTTTGATGATTTCTTCTACCACTTGTATACAGGGGAAAAGTTTATAAGAATGAAAACTTGTTAGACCTTCCTCTAAACAAATCCTGGGAAGTCTGTTCTGACTCATTGTGAAGACTTTTAACCAATAGTTTACCAGCCTTTGCTGGATATAACATTGAATTGAGACCCTACCCAACTCCGCTCTAACTAACGAAGATGGGGCAGAAATTGAAAGTCCCAGCATCTCCTTATAAAGTTTGTTCAGAGTTGAGTCAAGTCCCCTTTTATTACTATAATTGATTCCCCAGATCTCAGCTCCATAAAGGAGCTGTGATCTGATTTTGGCATCAATAACCATCAAGTTCCCTTTAGTAGAATTCTCACCAAACCTTGAAAAAAAAGACAAAATAGCAGGGACAAATTTCTCTGCCTTTATCTTGGTTTCCCTCTGGTGTTCATTCCAATTCCCTTGTTTGCTAAAGGTTATACCTAAATAACAAAAACTCTTTACCTCTTCTATTTTTTTGTGATTTATGTAATATTTGTATTTGTTCTTATTATCACCAAATACCAATACCTTAGCTTTTTTGTATTTTATCTGGAGATCTGCACTAACACAGTTTGCATGAAAATTATCCAGACTTCTTGAAAGACCTAAATGACTAATAGACAGTAAACTACATCATCGGGTATAAGCCAAATAGGGTAATGCCCTTTGACCAATTTTGGGAGATGAAATTTTTCATTGTGCAATTTATTCAGCACAGTGCAGAAGAATAAATTGAACAATTGTGGTGCTAGTGAACAACCCTGTTTAACTCCTATATTTGAGCTAAACCATTTATGGAGTTCGCTTTTATTGTTATATCTAATGCTAACATAGTTGTCCTGATGCATTAGCCTTATTATTTCAATAATGAGGATCTACTCCAAAGTCTAAAAGTCTTTCCCAGAGCAGAATTCTGTTTACTTTGTCAAATGCTGATGTAAAATCAATAAACGCACAGTATAATTTTTGTTTTTTTACTACTTTATACTTATGGATTGAATGTGTCAGGACAAAAATCTGATCAATTGTTGAATAATTATTTCTAAATCCAGCTTGTGCGTCATCGATTATATTATTAGACTCTACCCATAAATATAGTCTTCTATTAATAATTTTGGTAAATAATTTCCCTATAGTGTCGAGTAAACTTATTGGCCTATAACAGCTGGGATCATTTCTATCACCCTTCTTAAAAATGGGGACTATAATACTTAAATTCCAACTACTTGGAAATAATCCAGTTGTCCACACATAATTATACAATTTATAAAGAAATGGGATCCAGTATTGTTTTAGTCCTAATTACAACATCCAAAGGTACCATCCGGTCCTGGTGCCTTTCTTTTTGAATGAATCCATCGTATTTTCTATCTCCATTATAGTTATCTCATTGGTGGGTCTATATTTTTGTTCACTGATCTTTGATTGTGTTTTTTTTAAGAGATAATCAGGGTCATCCCTACAGAAAATTTGTTTAAAATAAATATCCCAACTGCTCAATGTGTGCCTCAATTTTGTCAAAAGTTTTGGTTCCAAATCTAACAATTTGCCAAAATAATTTGTTATCCTTTAGATGACTGCCCTTTTTAATTCCATCCATAATTGTTTGGTATAATTCCTTTGATTTTTAACTAACACTAATTTATAGGTTCTCCTTATTTGATTCATTTTTTTATTGTTCTCTTTATTCAGATGCTGTTTTAACAATCTAAATTCTTTATTAAGACATTTTCTAGCTTGTTTACATTCTGTGTTATACCATGGTTGTCCTTCTTTCTTTTTTATTTTTGTTTCCTTCGTTATTATGTGGGCAACAGCATTTATAATAATATTATAATCAGATATTATTTGATTAGCACGTGCATTACCCACTGATTCTGATAATCTTTTTAGGATACCTGTATTTTGTAGGATCTCTTCAAAGTTTAGTGCTCAATCATATCCACTCAATGCTGTTCTTTCTTAACTGAATCATTAATGGTTCATATTTGGTAGATTTAGTAATACCAAATTTCCTAATTAAACTAAATTCAACTCCTAAATGTTGGCTCTCAGGTCTTGGATTCAAATACAGTGAATGACACTGGTCAATTAGATTTAAATCTACCCATACAAAATCAATCGTTGATGAGCCATTACTACTTTTAAATGAGTATTCACCCTCTAAGTCCTTCTGTACCCTTCCATTCAATAGACACAAGTTCCTATCCATCATTAGCCTGTGTAACTCAATTCTATGTTTATTTATTACAATATCCTTTGCATTTCTTATCATTCGTACTTTGGAATTATCTCTTAAAGACAAAACCTCCCTCTATATCTTCATTACAGGCCCTTAAATTTCCCAGTCTAGCATTAAAGTCACCCATGATTAACAGTCCGATTCAGGAAATCATTTTGAATGTTTACCACTACTTCATTGAGAGACTTAAACAAGTCTGGATCACTATATTTACTTCTAACAGGATTTGATAGACATTAATTATGAACCACAAATTCTTATCTCTATCTATTATTTTAACTACCTGTAAACCATTACTGTTACTACTTAGTTATTCAGTTTTTATATCAATGTCCAATTTAATAAAAATAGTTAGCCCTCCAGAGCCCCTTCCAAATTCCTACAGTAATTCGACTAGCCGATTTGTTATAAGATTGAAACCCATCCAAATATGCATTAGAGAGTGCCCATGTTTCTTGCACACAAATGAGATCAAATAAATTCAGATACTGAATAGTTTCTGGATCCCCCAACTTCTCCCTGAGTCCTGCCATGTTCCAAGACAAAATCCTAAACATAGACAAATCAGATTTATTATAATCAGGACTAAATGAAAAATTAGTAGTTAATCCCTGTGGCCTCCCTCTGACAAGATCTGTTTGTCATTGATTCAATGAAGATAACATTTTGTATCTGTTGGCTGTCTTGACCATAAACTCCCAACATTTTCCCTTCTGCTGAATGGATGAGAAGGAATCATCTATCTTGCTTCTGATGTTTTCAATACAAAAGTGAATACCTAGCTGATCCAGATTAAACTGTTTCCTGTTTAATTTACTGACCAAATTATCCTGTTTAACCTTAAAGACAACATGTCCATCATATTCTAATCTTTTAACACTGTCAGTTTCAGAATTGACTACGAAGTTCCCAAGCAAAGACTTAAAACATCTATTAGTTTATTTTTTAAATTAAATTTGTCCTCTTTGTACCATTGTTTTAATCAAAAATAGAAACCAGTGTGTCCTGCTGAGTTACTACATATCCTTTGGCAATATAGAATTCAGAAACAGATCATTCATGTTCAGTAAATCCCAACATTGATCCCATTATGTCAAACTCCTTAGTTTTTTACCAATTGCCTTTAAAAGATGATATTGATTAGAAACCAGCAGAACCAGCTCCAGAGTTGAAATTGGTCTAACTATACTAATGCAATGTTTGACTAAAATACATCCATCTAATAGAGTTGTTATTAGATTACTCAAATCCATTAACTTTTCCTGAGTTTCTTGTGGAATACATGACATATTAAATAATGGTAACACAAAATCACTCCCTAAGGATTTTGACAAAAAGTTTTTAAAACATTTGTTATCTTCTTGAGACACACTAGCCTGTCTATTCACTACACTAAGTTCTTGTGTCATTACTTCATTTCCCTTATTTGCTAATGCAGGTATTTTATTTGACATTTTCCTACTTAACTTACTTATCCCTGATTTTTCCTGCTTCTTCAGACTATTCCCCTTTTTAGAATTACTTTTGCTTATTTTCTCTCTCTGTCCATGATGTTCAATTAAAGCTAGGCTAAGGCTTGGCACTTAAGGATAATGGAACAGTGTCAGATTTTGTTTGACTTATAGTTGCTTTAGGAGGTCCTTTAAATTTTATTAAGGCTTCATTACTTTTCTTTTTATCTTTCTCCTTTCTCACTTTGGGTCCTTCAATTCCTACCCCATCCCCATTAGTGCTCTTACATTTACACTTACTCTTACGTTTGCATCTACACTTGCCTTTGTTAACCTTAAAAATCTCTCCGAAACCCTCTTGCTTCTCCCCCTTTTCCCATAAAACTGGAAACTTCTCCGCCATTTCTCTACAAATACTAATATCTCTTATATCTTTATTAGGTAACATTATACACTCCAAACCATTATTAATAATTGACTGCATCAGAATGGTATCATTCTGCCTTAAAGAGTCATTAAGTCCTAAATTATAAGACTCCTGATAAGTTTCGTGATAAAATTGATCCTCACGACCGGAATTTGTCCCAAGAGGTGTTAATTGCACTTTGGTCTAAGATTAAGTTTTCTAATATATTGAGTAGGCATAATCTTTCCCTCATCTATTAAAACTCATTATCAAGTTTAGCTTATTGTTCAGCCTATTTTACAAAATCTAAAAATCTAAAAAGTCATGATAGTGACATCATATAGATACAGTTTCCATGGAGGACAATAACATGTCACACATATGTAAATTCCACATTTTACACAATTTCATAAATACAGAACAAATTTAACCATTGTCTCTAATAAAATTTTGAAGTTCTAGTTAAGTATATCCATAAATAGAGTAAAATTGTCACATAGGTAGACACCTGTATTTCATACATGGTCATCATAAATGTAAAGCAGATAGCAATTTTACCAATCTCTCCAATACAACCTCATTTGTATTATTGAAGAGAAACAATACCAACTGGTCGGGGGGGGGGGCAGTGCCTGCCAGAATGTCCCCTAACCACCTCCTCCTGGCAAAGTTATAAAGAGGGCACAACAGTGATACATGTTTCAAGTCATCCTCCATTTGAATCCCACTGGGACAAAAAGTAGAATCTACTTTTCCTCTTTCCTGTCTAAAATAAATATAATTTGCCTTATATAGTTCCAGTTTGTATCTTGTTATTAAATGTCTAGATTGAGGATTGGTTAATCTGACAAGATAAGGATCCAATCCATCTTTCTGCTTAATTATTTTATACCATCTATAATTCTTCAAGGTGGCTATCCTCTCAGTTTCCTGAGCTTTAGCTATATCTCTAACTCTGGATTTAACAAAAGATGTAATTGTTTCAAGTGACTTATAGTGAATATCTGTTATAACATGACCTAACCCACTAGGGTAAAGTTTATTCCTACTAAGTTGAATGGTAAGTGCTATTAAATTCATAGAGCCATAAACGTATCTCTTCTTCTAGACACCATCTTGGGATTCTTTGTTCAGGCAACTCGTTAGCTTTAACAAAAATAAAATTTGTTTTTCTAGAATTAAAGTTTCAGAGAAAACTGTCCCAGCTCAGAGTGTAAGATTTCTTTTGGTACTGATTGAGGAGCATTAATATATGACAATAAAGTTTATTAATTACTCGTTCAATATCGTCAAACTTTGGCCTCCCCAGATTTCTGCTGCATAGACTATACTTGTAATAATTTTTGACTTTATTACCTTCAGTGTTCCTTGTATGGAAGCTTTTCCAGCTTTGAATAAAATTGTCTGAAGGCATTTGTTGCAATTTAGTTTTGGATTTAATGTAATCAATATGTTCCTTCCAGGTTATAGTTTGAGAAAAGCGTACCCCAAGATAATCATATGTCTTAACTGTTTCTATTCTGTTTTTCCTATAAAAGCCTTGGTAGATTCCTTGATTTATCTCCAAAGACCACAGCCTTAGTCTTATTTTTATTAATTTGTAAATCATCCCTGTTGCATAGCAAGGAAAATCTATCCATTTTTCTTTGTAAACCCAACAGAGGTTGAAAACAGGATGATACATCTGAGTAAGCTAGAAGTGATACTCTGTCTTTACTTATTTTGGGTGAATGGTAATCTGTATTTTCCGGACCTTGCAATATGGAGTTTATATATGAATTAAATAAGGTTGGAGCAAGAATACATCCTTGCTGACATCTATGTTTGTACTAATGGGAGATGTCAAAGATCCCCATTGGTTGTATTGTACCTGCATCCAGGTGTCTGTGTGCAGTATAATTAATATGTCTAATAAAGAACTATCCATGTTTAAGTGTTTTCGTTTGTTCCAGAGCAGATTCCTACTGATTTTGTCAAAAGCTGCTGTTAGGTCCATGAAGCAGCAGTATAATTTGCCATGCTTCACTGTCACATATTTCCAGAATAAATGTCTCAGGACATAGCAGTGTTGTACCATGGATCTTCCTGCCCAGAATCCATTTTGATATTCACTGAGAATAGAATTCTCGTTCATCCAATTCTGTGATTTATTTAATATGATTTTACAGAAATTTTTTTATGAAATGTCTATTAAGCTAATTAGTCTATACATCTTTGGATTTAATGGATCTCTCTTTTTTGGAATTGGATAAACGATACTACCAAGCCAGCTCAGTGAAATATGTTGCCCTTGTAGTATTGCATTGTAATATTTTTCCAGTAATGGTGCCCACCACTGTATAAATGTTTTGTATATTTCCCCGATTATACTATCGGGCTCTGGAGCTTTGTTTAATTTTAATGATAATATCACTTGGTAGAGCTCATCACTTTTCATAGTCAAGGGGTCAGTTGACATTTCACTGGAGACCTTATTATAATTTGTTATCTACAACCTTTCTTTTTCTGAGAAAAATAGTGTCTCAGAATACCTTTCCCAAATTGTGGGAGTAATGTGGGCATGCATTTTGTAGTGTTATTGGCCATAACTTCCACTCACCAACCTCAAAGGACTTTATATCTTTCTGCAGTATTGCCTTCTGAAGTTTGTCCCATTGTAATCTGTAATATTTATTTCTCTTTGTTCCAAAATGTATTATATTCTTTCCTAACCTGATTTAATTCTTTCATTTTTTGTTCACTTTTATTCTCCTACTTCTTTTGTTTTGATTTATACATTTTTTACTTTTCTACAATGTTTGTTAAACCATGTGCAAGGTTTAAACACCCTTGTAGAAGCTGTTTTACAAAAAGGTTTAATGTAGTTTGTTAACCTTTCCCAATTTTCTGAGATATTTGAATTATCATTTGATAGTATTTCATTTCTCAGTTCAGCTGGAGATCCCTGTGAGAGTATTTCATTAAAAGTATGAATGGAATAAGTGTGCCATCCAATTCTCTTATGGTTAATGATTTCCATGGGGGGGGGGCATAGGTTTTCACTTCTTCTCATACTGGGAATCTCTGTAGCAAATTTTATACTGACTGGGAGATGTGCTGATTCAGGTCAATCCAATATCTCCATATCCTATAACAGCTTTTCCCCTTCCATATTTTCCCAAACAAGACCTATTGTATTAGCTATATCTATAGCTGTATCTATGAATATCCTTTGGGTCCCATAAATGTATAGCTACCTGTACTATCATTTTTAGTTCTGCCATTTATGAAAATTACATTTTTCTCTCAAAATAAGTGTTTACACATCTGCCTCTTCTGTTTTGTTTTTATCCTCCAGTTTTCTGTATAAAGTCAACCCGAATTTGTTTCTACTATATTGCTAATAGGTCTGTTTAAAGATCATCCTCTAATCCTTTAAACCTATAAGGGCATTTAAATCGCCCATGATAAAAACTGGGGAGTGGCCAGATTGTTCCAAAATAAGATTCATGTCTTGTATAAATTGACACCAAGGGTCTTCCCTATTTTTAGTCTTTGGAGGGATATAAACATTACAAACTGTCAATGTGAAGAAAGGTTTACAGAGTTTGACTGCAAGTATCAAGGTCCCCTTGGATTCAAGTTTAGTTACTACTAAGTCTAAAGAGGTCCTGATAAAAATGGCCAACCCAGACTTGGGTCTACCCAGTTTCTTATTTTTAAAGGCCGATATACCCACTGTAGAAAAGCCAGGAATAGTATTATTTTCTGGCATCATACTCCATGTTTCCAGAAAACATAATATATCAGAAGACTCCAAGAAAGAACATATATCACTGTCGGCAAGTTTTGAAGTGAGACCCTGTATGTTCCAGGACAATATTTTAAATGCTTGTCCTGCTTGTATGTATTGTGTTGTATGTCATGCTTGTTTCTTCCTAGGGATTTCTATCCTTAAGTTTTCATTTCTAGAAATCCCTAAGGTATCCCCAAATAATTCCCTGGGTGTAGTCACCAAAATGCCCAGATTGTCCAGTGTCTCAGCCTTTTCCATAATAGCGTGTACCAATCTTGCTCTAGTGAAAAACAAATCTGTTTGAGAGGACTCAATTTCTTCTTTCCATACTTTGATATTTGAAATAAATTGTGTTGTTAATTCTATATCAAGGGGATGAGTTAAGAAAGAGATTAATTCTCTTTTAATAGTACTTCGATCTCTCTCTCCCTTTGTGTTCCATCCAAAATTGTGATTATCTTATTTTTGTTCTATGTTTTGATTATTTTCATAATTATTAATTATTTTTATCAGGGCTTCTATAGTTAGGTCCCTTTTCTTTACTTGATTTGTATTTTCTCTAATTGTTTCCACAGGCAGAGGCACTGATACTAACTGAGGTTCACTCATCAAATCCTTCTAATTGTCTACAGATTTGCTTTAGACCATATTTCTGCTGCAAGTACAGAAACATTTGTATACATTATAACATAGTCATTTATTTTTGGTTTAAAAGATGAAGGGCTCAAAAATCCCTTTCCTCTTGGCTAATGCCCACCAAATATTTCATGTGGGTAATAAGAATTTTATCTGTTTCCTCAGGAATCTGCTTGATGCCATAAGTTTCAAAGTAATACTCCTTTGAGTGTCCCATCTCTTTAAACAAACTGTTGAATGAGAGGAGACCCATTGTAGGTGTATTTTCTCCAAAAAGGGGATAAAAAGGCTCAGGGTCAGAATCTGGGGCAGTGACCTCCTTCCCAACCAGTGGTAGTACTTCAAGACTAAAATCAACAACATCCTCATTTGACAAAACCAGTATATCCTTTATATCACAATCTTGCTCATCCTGTTGCAATACTTCGGAGTCATTCCCTTCCTTAATATTTTCTAAAACATATGGTATCTTGTTTTTGCTTTTGTTTACAGTTTCCCATTTTCTCTTACCATGTTTTTTCCTTTTATTTGTATTTTGTGATGTTCCTTTCCTCCTCTTTCCCTAGTTTTATCTGTTCCTCTACCTTCTCCTTGTCCATGATCATTTCCATGGTGAAAGGAGCCAGCAGGTTCACTTGAACAAATTTATTTTCAGTTGAAATATTCTCTATCCTTTTAATTTGAATACTGGTGTCTGAATTTCCTTGTTTCTCCTGAGTGATCCCTTTGATTATTTGATCTAACATAGTTTTACTTCTGAAAACATCTGCTCTCAGGGAGGATAATTCCTCCTGGAGAGCTACAATGTTTTCCAAAATCATTATATTTGCATAATAAGGATTCTTGGCTATCTCTACCATCTGCTTAGAGATGTTCATACAAGAAACAAAATCTCCATCGTTTGTAAAATGTTCTTACATAGAAACATAGAAACATAGAAGTTGACGGCAGATAAGGACCGCAAGGCCCATCCAGTCTGCCCATTTCTTTTTCTACCTTATAAATGTGCCATCGGCCTTTGCTCTGTCAGTGGTCTATCTATTCATAGTCATTTGTATTGCTCCTTATGCCTATCCCATGCCTGTTTGAAGCCCTGCACTGTATTCATAGCCACCACTTCTTGTGGTAAGCCATTCTGCATCCACCACCCTTTCTGTGAAAAAGAATTTCCTCACATTCCCCTTAATCGGCCTCCTCTAATCTCATGCTGTGTCCTCTTGTCCTGCTATTTTTCTTATATTTAAACATGTTAGACTCTTTCACCTTGTTTATGCCCTTAAGGTGTTTGAATGCCTCGATCATATCACCTCTCTCCTCCTTTGCTCAAGGGTATACATATTGAGCTCTGTTAATCTGTCCTTATATGTCTTCTGATGCAGTCCCTGCACCATTTTGGTTGCCCTTCTCTGGACTGCCTCAATTTGGTTAATGTCCTTGTGAAGGTGTGGCCTCCAATACTGCGCAGTATCTCAGATGGGGCCTAACCAGTGTCTTGTACAGAGGATTATTACCTCCCTCTGACTTGTGATACCCCTACTAATACACCCTAACACCCCCTAGCCTTACCTACTGCTTTAGAGGTCTGCTTGGATGATTTTAGGTCATCAGTGATGATGATGCCCAAGTCTCTTTCTTCCTTTGTGACTGCTAGCAACTCCCCTCCCAGCCTATAGGTGGCTTCAGGGTTTCTGTTCCCTATGTGCATGATTTTGCACTTCTTTGCATTAAATCCCAGTTGCCACTCTTCTGACCATTCTGCTAGTTTATCCAGATCTCTTCTCATTCTGCCCACCCCATCTGGATCATCTACTCTGTTGCAGATCTTGGTGTCATCTGCAAACAGACAAGCCTTACCCTCTAGTCCATCTGCAAGGTCACTAATGAAGATGTTGAAGAGGACTGGCCCCAGGACTGATCCCTGAGGTGCCCACTTGTGACTTGCATCTCTTCTGACTGTATACCATTTACCACCACTCCTGTTTTCTGCCCGTCAACCAGTTTGCCACCAATTGACCAACTTCCAGCCACCGAGCCTAAACAGCTTATTTATCAATCTTCTATGTGGAACAGTGTCAAAAGCTTTGCTGAAGTCAAGGTGGCGACATCAACTGCTCCCCTTGGTCCACCACTCTGGTTACCCAGTCAAAGAAATCTATGAGATTAGTTTGACAGGACCTTCCTTTGTAAACCCATGCTGTCTTGGATCCTGTGCCCTATGGATTCCAGGTGTTGCACTATCCTTTCCTCAAGGAGTGCCTCCATAATCTTGCCCACTACTGAGGTAAGACTGACCGGTCTGTAGTTCCCGCCTCCTCCCTGCTACCACTCTTGTGGAGCGGGATCACATGAGCCCTTCTCAGTCTTCTGGGACCTCTCCTGTGCTCAGAGACTCACTAAACAATTCTGCTAATGGCTCTGCTAGTTCCTCCTTTAGCTCCTTAAGTACCCTGGGATGTATGCCATCAGGTCCCATTGCCTTATCCACCCTGAGCTTAGCAAGCTCTTGTAGGACCCTTTCTTTTGTGAAGGAGTAGTGCTCACCTCCCTCCCCCTGTGTCCATGATGCTGAGCTGTGGGCCCTGCTACCTTCTCTTCAGTAAATACTGAGCAAAAGTATCTATTTAGGATAGATGCCTTTACAGGGTCCTCCTCCTCACATGCTCCCTTTTTCTCCATTAAGCTTAGCATACCCCTCTGGACTTTCTCCTTTCACTAATGTATCTATAGAAAGTCTTGTCACCTTCTTTACTGTTCGTGCTAGTGTTTCCTCAGTTTGGGACTTTGCCTGCCTTACTGCCTTACCTGCTTCCCTTAGGGCAGTTTGGTATGCCTCCTATCTTCATCCCGCTGTGTTCCTTATATTTCCTGAAGGCCAGCCTTTTGGCTCTGACCTTTTCTGCTACTATTTGAGAACCAAAGTGGTTTCCTTCTTCTTTGCATTTCCTTTTCTGTCTAACACAATGGGATGTTGCTTCAAGTATTGCATCCTTAATGCTTGCCCACTTTGCCTGTACCCCTCACCTGTGTTTCTTTTTGCCAGGGCTAGCTTAACTCTGTTGGCCATCTTATCAAAGTCAGCTCCTCTGAAGTCCCATATTTTTGCCTTGGAATGGGATGATTTAGATGTAGTAGCCAAATTGAACCATACCATGTGATGGTCACTGGCCCCAGGTGACCTTCTACCTGGAGATCTGTGATCCCTTCTTTGTTAGTCAGTACTAGATCTAGGATAGCCCTGTCTCTTGTGGGTTGCTGTACCAGTTGTTTGAGGCCCTTCCCTGCAGGGAATCCACTATGAGTCTAGTTCTGGCAGATGTTCCTGCTGGTATTGACCAATCTGTATCTGGCATGTTGAAGTCTCCCATTATCAGAACCTCCCCTTTAGCTGTCATGTTTTGTATATCTTCTAACAGTAATGTGTCTATGTCCTCCCTCTGGTCTGGGGGCCTGTAGACAACCCCAGTTCTTATGGCTGTCCCATTTCCTGTTTCCAGGGTGATCCACAGTTCTTCTGGCTCCTTATGTGTATTCTGAATTTCTGTAGCTTTGATATTTTCATTAACATACAGGGCCACTCCTCCCCCCCTTTTTGCACCTCGGTCTCTTCTGAACAATACATAGCCAGGTACTGAAGTCTCCCAAGTGTGGTTGCTGGTAAACCATGTCTCACTAATTGCTACTATGTCCAGTTTAGCCTCTGACATTATTGCCTGCAGGTCTGGGATCTTATTTCCCAGGCTGTGAGCATTTGTGTACATGATTTTCCATTGGCCAGATTTTGGTGTGTTAGTTGTTGGGTGAAGTTTGGCATTACCCCTGTGTGTCGTATGGGGAGACAAACCTTTTTTCTTACCTGGTGATGCAAATGAACAGCAAACATACTGAATTCCTGTTTGACCACTAGCTGAGGGGGGAGGGGTGTTCTTCCCATTCGATGTATGGGATGCTGCACCCCTCTCCCCATTTGCTAGTTTAAATATTCTGCAAAGATGTCAAACTTCTGCCCCAATGCACTGACTCCCTCTTTAGTCAGATGCAGTCCATCAAATTTAAAGAACTTTCGCTCCCAGAACTGTTGCCAGTTCCCTACAAATCTGTGTCCTTTTTCCTGGCACCAGCCCTTGAGCCACATGTTTAGCTCCCCTATCTCCCCTTCTCTGACCTTCCGTCCATCTGCTCCCCTCTCCCAGACTGGCAGGATCTCAGAGAAGGAGATGCGACAAAATAGATGATAGTTTGTCACCCAGCCTAGTCAGGTGTTCCTTGGTCTCCACAACTGACCGGCTGGCGGAGATCGATAGTCCCTATGTGTACTAGGACATTAATGTTTTCTCCTGCTTTGTAAACAATTTTAGCAACGCGTCAGTGTCTCCATGCTGATGTACCTGGAGACATCTGACCATCACCCCTGGCTGGAGATGGGTATCAACTCCCCAATCATGGAGTCTCCTATGATCAGAAGTTTTTGGATTTCCTTTGTGCTTGTTTTGTTTTGGTTCCTGATTTGGGTGAGTTTTGTTGTGCTAGCTCCTGTGCCACAGTGTCCTGCTCTGCAGTGTCTTCTGTCTCTTTATTTGATTTCAGAGATGAGGCAGATACCTGTTTTGTAGTGTTTATATGGTTTTAGAGGTAATGTGTTGGAGAGCAGAGTGATGGGGCACCTGATTTGCTCCTCCTAACCACCTGCCAACCTCCTGGACCAACTACCCTCTGCGGTCAAGTTTTTCTGTTGGATGCTGGGGAAATGGCGGGTGGTTCTTATAATGTATTTCCTCTTCAATATGAAGTTTGAGGTGTGCAATCTCTGCCCATGCTGCCCGGAGCTGAGCCCTAAGATCTCCAAAGGCCCAGCATGTAGGACAGTGTCCTAAATCCTGTAAGACTGTCCTTCTGAAAATTGTTCCACAGTACCTGCAGTTAATGAAATCCATTCCAAATAAGTTGCTGGGTTTGTAACCTAGTCAGAGTAATTAGAAGGAAAAAAAAAAAGGAAAAAAAAATGCAACTAATGGTTTAATTGTGTTTTGTTTAACTTGTTATAACGAGTTAAATTACTAGTGCCCTGTAAATGAGATCACCTTGTGGAGGCCCACTGATCCGCCCTTCCTGCTCTGCCACAGGAAATGTCACAACTGTGGTACCCTATAAAGGAGTGTAGCGTGGGGTGGTTGGGGATGGGGTGGGTGGCTGGGCCCTTCCTGCCTAAAAGAAGAACCACGGATGAAAGAACAAGGAGGTAAGAGCAGAAACAATCAGTCAACAACAAATGCAGTAACCCTGAAAGCTTATCCTAATGTTAGATAAAACTGTAAAACCTGTAAGCACCACCTGTAATAATTTCAGAGAAGATATACGCTGTAAGAAACACTTTACTCCAGAAAAAAAGCAGTAACAGAAGATATACCTTGCAAAGACAATTTGAATCAGAAGATTACAGGAGTAATCTGTTAGCACACCTTGAGGCACACCTTGTAATAATGCAGAAGAAGGTATACCAGCAACAACAATTTGAATCAGAGAAAAAATAAAGCAATGAAATGTTAGCAACAAACAGTAGCAATCCCTGTGAGTAAAAAAAAAAAACACCACCACACAGTAAATCTGCTTAGCCAAACTAAGTCTTAATCCTTTTCCCTTGCTCTGGTAAGTTTCTCTACTCTGCCTTTCAAGCAGTCTTAGAAGGAAAGAGCTCAGGTGAAGCTAGGTGCCTTGGCCAGCAAACCAAGTCTTCTACCTCCAAGATTTCAACTAACCTGACTTTTTAACCCTTCTTTCTGTTGGAAATTACTGACAGTTTGCCAGCTCCACTTCACACACACCTAATCCTTTGGAAGAGCTGTGGGAGGAAAAGCAATTAGCTCCTTCAATGTGAGAAGGAGACTGAAACACCTCTGAGACAACAAACCTTTTCAACAAACAAGAATAAAATAAAACACAGTGTCAAACAGTAATTTTGCTTAGCCCAATGATAAAAAGTCACAAAATGTAAGCTCCACCTGTAATACAGTAATTTTAGAGAGATATACCCTGTAAGAAACACTTTGCTCCAGAGAAAAATAAAGCAGTAACAGAAGATATACCTTGCAAAGACAATTTGAATCAGAAGATTACAGGAGTAATCTGTTAGCACACTACTCTGTAGGCACACCTTGTAATAATGCAGAAGAAGGTATACCAGCAACAACAATTTGAATCAGAGAAAAAATAAAGCAATGAAATGTTAGCAACAAACAGTTATCATAATTTTCTATTTTTCCTTTTAAAGTCTTTAACTGTGGGGTATCTACCTCAGCCATCAGCCCTGACGACCTTGTCCTTAAAAGTCCTGATCAGTCCACTAGGGTAAGGTCCAGCCTTTTCAGCCCTTCTATTGTCCTACTCAGTTCCTGTATTACAGGGAGTAAATCCTCCTTCAAATGGTCTATATTTTTTAGTACAAGGGGAGATGAAAAATGCGTATACTGGAGGCTCCTGTTTTCTAAGTCGAGGGCTGTTTCATAATATTGGTCAGCCGAGAAAACTGCCTCTGAGTAATCCCCAGATGACCCTATAATGCTAGGGCTAGCCAAACTATTAGTATAGCCAACTGAGGTATCCCAGTCTCCAGCTATAACAGATATATTGTCCTCTCCGATAAACTGAACACTTGTGTTGTTGCCATCTAATGGAGATGTATTATCTATCACTACAGGACATTCTAAAGTTAATATATCAGAAATAATCAGTGTATGTCCTCTGTAACCAGTAATTCTAGGTGTTGATAAGCTTGGAAGAGAAACCTCCTTCCTGCTAAAATAATCTGTTATTTTGACCTGCTTTGGTTTCTGAGTACAGCGGGATAAAGGAATAAAACTAGAACCTTCCTGACTCTGTCTGTGATTTTCAGTCAGTGAATTCATTGTATTTTCCATACATCTTGACTTTTTTAACTTTCTTTTAAAAGTTTCCTTAATTTCTTTGGGTTTCTGTATGACTGTTTTCTGTTGGTTTTTCCCTTATTGTTTTTAAGTAGTGCTGAGTTACAATTCTTTTTGCTTCTTGTTATTACCATATCTAATAAAGGGTAACTTTTGATTTTAGATATACAAAAAATAATGGACCCCTAGAATAAGTTTGAGGTAAAGATTTTCCTAAAACAATAAATATATGAACAATTCAGTTCTTTAATAAGAGATTTCATGAATGTTTAAAGTAATAGTCTCTTATTATAATCAGGTGTCCACATGGATGCAGTCTTGTACAAGCTTCTTTAAGATCAAAAAGCTTTATACTGCATCACACTGGGTCCCAAGTTTTTAATTTTGTCCATAAAAAGCTACAGGCCTTGACGCCCACTTTTGGTCCATGCTCTACTCCTCAATATCCTCAAGACTTGGCACAGCGATGCTTATTCAGGTGGGCAAAGTTTTTTCCAGAAAGACGTCATAAGATTCCTAGGAGAAAACCATCTGGCCTCTGGAAGATAATATCCATTTAGCTCGTTCAGATATAAAACACGGTCAGAGGAGTATCTATAGATCAAAAACCTCTAATTAGTCCAACAGTTTCCCCAGAATTAAAACAACAAAAGGCTTTGCAAACTTAGCAAATATGTTAACTACCTTAATTAAAATCAATGCAAACGATGTATAAACAATCTACAAAATAAAAGCAATTACTTCCACTTTCCAAGTTCTAAATAAGAATTGAGCTTCTAAAACTTTAAACAGTACTTTAGACCATCACTATGCAAGGAGGGGATATTCAAGTACAATCTGCACCGACAGGCCTCCAGTATAAGCACAATCAAACATAACAGAACACAAAAAGACAAAGAGTTCAAAAGTTAGTAAAAAGAGCAAACAGTACTGATAGGTCACAATACTCACATAGGCATCTTGATTTAGTTTAAATCCTGAAATGCAGGCTTGAATCTAGTTGCGGGCCCTGCTCCTGCACGTTTTTAGCCTTAACATTTAGCATTTTGGCATTTACTGGCTGTGTTCTGGGCTGTTAAATCTGTCCACGGTTCAACAAAAATCTGGATTTAAATATCGACGAAGGCTTTCACCAATTCTAATTTCTATCTGTGAAAAAAGATCCAGAAAGAAATCATGCTTCCATAAGATGCTAGTCAGCCTGCAGTGGCATATCTAAAAATCTTAAACACCAGGCATGCGTATTTAAGAAGCACTTGAAAAGCAGGAGCAGACTCGCATGATGCAGTCAAGCCAATCAAGATTAGCCTGCTGTCTCCTATCTAGAGTAATCTAATATCTGCTTGAACATGCTAATTTTGCTATAAACAATGATAATTAAAGCGGTACCCACGTAAGCTCGTATATCTTAACCTTAACCTTAAAACCCCGGAATAGAAAATAAAATAAAATAATATTGAATTAGACAAATAAAACAAGTAAAACAAATCACTTAACTAATTCAATAGATGTAAGTAAATGTAAACAAGCACACTCTCCTTGGTAGTCAGTAAAAGTTTGTAGAAATTCTTAGGAAGTTCCAAAGTGAATCATACACAAGGTGGTTTTCCAGAGAGGGCTGTGGAGTGCAGTAATACTTTCAAAAGTTTATGTGTAAGGTATTGCCATCTTCTGTTTCAGCCTTTCCTAAGGGCAGTCACTTTGCAGGAAAAAAAAAGATCAGACCCCAGCCACCTTATTGGCGTTCTTAGCTATCAAGCACAGTCAGCCCAAAATTGGTCCCGTTTTCTGCAACTAGGGAAACAGAGCAGCAGTACTGACCAAGATGCAGCACAAGCTTGACTGGGAAGGTGGAAACACTAAGGCAACAGTGGCATACCTGTTCTTGCCTTAGTTAAGGCTTTTTTCCAACCCTGCTATTGTTAGTCCTCCTCACTAAACATAGCGTGCAGCCGCCATCTTGGTCTCCCACTGAATAGTAACATGCATTCCCCCAAAACTCATTATGGTATTATCTAAAACTTATTATCAAAAGTACAGTACATCAATTAAAGATAGGAACAAAAAATGCTACCACAGTTTGATCACTCCAGGGATATTAAAACACAACATCCAGAAATTATGCCTCATACCTTTAATATTTTAAATTTTGAATTTCTTTCAAGAATGGATCTCACATTTTTTTAAACTGTGTTAAATTATCAGCTATGAAGTGAGAGAGTCTTTCATATTCACTAATTTGATTAACGCCATAAGCCAATCAGAAAACATTGGCGGGATATCTGAGCACTACAATAGCAAACTCTGTCACTTTGCTCGCTGCTGGGTGGAGCCAGCCTAGTCAGAATCCCATTGGAGGACAGAATTGAAGGCCCCCCCCAGAATACAAAAGAAAGGGTCCTGGGGACTTCCTGGATCAACACTCTCCTAGAGAATGCCAGTATCTGACCCCAATAATGCTGTAGTGAGGGATAGGACCATATGATATGGGTAGGAGTTCCAGCATCATTATGGCAATGCCAGCACTTTTCTGAGTTGAAGAGTCCATCGTCCTTAATACAGGAGTTAGGTTCTACCTATGAATAATTTTTTTGGAATGAGCTGGTATTTTATATCTCAGAATTGAGAGTGAGCCCTCTGGGAGGGGCAAGACAAGATGGCGAGACACTGGTTGAGTGACAGGAAGCTCGCCTGTCTGCTCTGAACAGGGCAATCCCTCACTCTCTAAACGTGATGAAAATCCCATCTATCGGCTGTAATGTTGGTCCTTATTCTATATTTTTCTCCTCCTGTGGCTGGTAATGCTTGTTTAAATATGTCACTGTTCTAATAGGAGGACTCACTCATGAATTCTTTTGCTGCCTGCTTGTTTTGTTGGAAAACAAGTGCTTTTCTGGAATGCGACCTTAATGAAATAACCCCAGGCAGGGCAGCTTCTCCATTGCTACACTGCATGGTTTCTATCCATTCTAGCAAGGACTCACTCATGAATTTTTTCCACTGCTTGCTTGTTTTGTCGGAAAGTGAGTGCTCTTCTGGAACGTGGCTTCAACAAAATAACGCCGGGTGGTGCAGCTTCCATTACTATACCACATGGTTTCTATCTGTGAAGACTGAGCATCCTGATGGTGCTTTGGGACTGAACCTAGAATATTATGGATTTTTATCTCGAGTCAACACAAAAGTCAAGAACAGGATCTCTGGTCTGGACTTCACAGTGTCGACCAACTATGGCCATACAGATAAAGTAAAATGGAGGAGATGCATTTAGCCATGTGAACAGTGATTAGCCAAATAAAACTTTTAAATTTTCTATTTTCTAGAAGTCATAAGCTCTGAAAACAACCCAACTACAGCTACACCTTTTGTCTTCTGGCCTTGTGTACTATTCCTGACAACCTGATTTAAGACATCTCAGCTACTTTGTTTGAATGCACAAATGAAAAGCTAAGTAGTCCCTTCTAAGCTCTTCTGTTGTATTTATCTAAATATAAAGAACTTTTACTAACTGATTAAAGACTAAGCAAACATACCCAAAAGGGCCCTGGACTGAAATGTTTTACATGTTTTCTCAAACATAAAATGTGCTTGGCTCAGCATATAGGAGGAACTATTTAATAACATTAGACTTACTACCGGCAAAAAGCCTATGGGCCTATTTGTGAACATTGAAGGGAGCTAAATTAATAAAAAGAGAGGAGAGGGAGAAGCGGGGAAAAACAAAGTATAATAAACAATTACACTGACAGGGGATGTTAAAAGATTATCAAACAGTAAGCCACCTGAGAGCCTGGAGATCTAAAAATTCTAACTTTCTATGTGAGGAAACAGTTCTGAAGATATTGGCAGTAAAAATAAAATTTAAGGGGAAGAACTGCACCCAACTTCCTCTGGCAGTATAGAACACCCCTTTGGAGGCATTGGAAAACACAGCTGAATATGGCAGAAAATAAAGGGGCAAAATAAAACCAGAATCTAAAAGGCAACAAAAAGAAAAGAAGATAAAACAGCTGCTATATCTATAAATGAAAGTGACAGTGAAATGCAGAAATTAGAGAACCTCAATCTGCAGCATTATTGCAGGAAATGAAAACTGGGTTTGACTCCATGAAAAATCTGTTTGGGGAACTCCAGAACAGGTTTCAGCTGTAGTAAAACAACTTGAAACCTTAAATTTAAGAATGAACGAACTGGAGAAAAGAGTCTCTAAAATGGAAGATAAGCTAACCCTATAATTAAAAAATGTCGATCATACAAATGAACTTAGAATGTTGCAGAAAAATAAATGACTTAGAAACAAGAGATAGAAGATGTAATTTGAAGTTAGGTAGGTTCTCTAAGTCCTGGAGGGCTCCAACCCAATCGAATATTTGAAGCTCTGATGTGAGAGGCACTGGGTAGAAAATACCCAGAAAACAAAGTAATTCTGGACTGTGCGCACAGGGCTTTCAAAAATACTAACTATAAAGGAAATGCTCCACGATTTGTCTTTATCAAACTTTTATACTATCAAGATAGGAAGGAGCTGCTTAGAAAAGCAAGGATTCACAAGGGAATCCAGATCAGAAATCTGAAGCTGCAAGTATTTCCAGACTTGCCCTCACATATACCTCAAAAACAAAAGGAATTTAGAACTATGAAAGAGCTGTTATGGAAAAACAATAAAAGATTCACAATGATACCCCCTGCAAAGCTAAACGTTACCTTAAGCGGATGGCTTAGAATTTTTACAACCCCCCAAGAAGCTGAATTGGCTGTCAAAAAAGTTCTAGCAGAATTAAAACCAGACACCCTATTAGTACGCCCAATGAAAACAATCCAGGGCCCCCCTCCCAGAAGGAAAGAAGAATTGGGACATACTGAAAATGAGGACTGGGTAGACGCAAGTTGCAATTTTGAAGAGTTAACTATCTCTCACATTACAAGTCCCTGATAAAGAAAATTTTACTGTGTTAAACTCTATGAATGACACCGAGCCTAGGGCTGGCCATCATCCCACCTTTAGTACTATCTATTATCTAATAAATGGAAACTGATATGGGACCAAAGATAATTTAGAAAAGGAAGGATAAAGGTGGAAGAGGAAAAATGGAGAAAAAGAGGAGGGGGAAATATTAAAAGAAAGGGGGGGGGGAATATAAAAAAAGGAAAGGAATGAGAGAAAAAAGGGTATAGGAAAAGAGAAAGAAAAAACAAGGTGGAAAGAAGAGAGGCAGGAGATATTGTAAGAAAGTTAAAGTATGTTGTACAGGGTGAGAGGAAGTGATAGGTTTTTTTGGCTCACCTTTTTATGGGGACCATCTCTGGGTGGTGAATGGCAGACATGAGTTGGAGGGAATCAAGAAAAAGTAGTACAGAGCAACCAGATTTAAAGTGGAGCAGTCTTATTCCTCTTGAGCTACACTAGGAAATAGTCCAAGCAGGAGAAAAGTATGGGTTATTAGAACGCATACTCAGATAAATAGAAAAACAAAAATAGATATGTTGTATGGGAGCAACTTATTGCAAGATGGTCATGAGAGTGGGGGATTTCTGTCACTATTTCCGAGTGGTTTCATAAATTTCTTTTTTTTTTTTTGGTTGACAGACCTGTGTAGCAGGCCAATTAATTCTGCTTTCACACGCTTAACTAGCGGGCACAACAAATGCCCATTCCCCCATCTTGAAGGTTAGAGATGGGATTATTCTCCATGTGGAGATTAATGGTTTAGATAGGGGAGGGAGGGGTGAGGGGGAAGCATAAAAATGGGAAAGGTAATAGGAAAATAATACATTATATGGACATATTTTTCCAGGTAGGACTAACTAAAAATGTAAAACTTGGTTTAAGCATGGCTTATGATAATATGAAGTGCCCCAAATACTCTCATATTGGAATTTATAATTATGGCCAATCTTTTTAATTTGGGGAAGTCCGGAGGCTGCAGGTGTGCATCCTGGAATGTTAGAGGACTCAAAAACAGAGTAAAAATGAGAAGTGTTGTACAAATCTGTAAAGAAAAGAAACCAGAATTATTAATATTACAAGAGACTCACTTTAACCCACAGGATGTGAAGTATTGCACAAACTTAATGAAAGCCCGGGGATTTTATGCATTCTATGATTCAACTGTGAGAAGGTGGCCTTCTTTATTAAGAAAAACTCATCAATTACTTGTAAAAATGTAAAGACAGATATGAATGGCAGATTTGTTATCCTTCATTTACAATGTAAAAATCAAGAATATATGATTTTAGGACTTTATGCCCGAACAAGGATGACCCGCATCTTTTCAGAACTGTTTTTAATGTAACTCAGTTTCTAGGACCCTATATAATAGTAGGAGACTACAATTTGACCTTACATAAATTAGACAGACCCCCTGGTAGTCTGGAAACAAAGAAAAGAGCCCCATAAATAATTGCCAACTTTATTTGAAAATTAAATCTTATAGACCCCTTACACCAAACAAATTTTCAAACTGAAGTATATTCTTATTTCTCTTTAACACATAAAGTATACTCCTGCATTGACTGTGTTAATTTCAGCTATTGTTTTGACTAACATAAAAAACAGAATATGAGCCTATAACAATCTTGGACCATGCCTTAATGACCTGGGTTCTAGATTTTGCTAGCAGCTTTAGGAGGGAAAACATCTGGAGACTGGATCATAAGATTCTTGAAGCTCAAGAGATCTTTTTAAAGATCAAATACTTTTTAAGCACTTTTTTGCAGAGAATAAAGAACATGACACCTCATGATTCAGTATATGGGAAACATTAAAATTAACTTTGAAATCTTATGCTATTTCATACACTGTATATAGGAATAAAAAATATAAGGAACAGCTTCAGGACCTTGAAACTAGATTAAAAGAAGAAGAACAGGATTACATATTGTCAGACTCAGAGTCAGACTTAAATAAGCTGTTAACAATGAGAAATACTGTACATATAATGCTCTATTAGAAAAAAATCAAGAGCAGCACTATATATATCAAAAACTAAATATTACTATATGGGAGAAACTCAGAACAAACTGTTTGCCTTACAACTGAAAACTGAAGAAGCAAGCAAAGCTTATCACTAAAATAAAAAATAAGGAAGGAAATATATATATATATATATATATATATATATATATATATATATATATATATATATGGAACAAGATACAATTATAACAACATTAAAAGATTTCTATCAGGACCTATGTACAAAAGAAAAAAGCAGACCTATGTAAAATCAATGCTTTTGGTGAAATTAAACTGCCCAAATTAACCTTAAAGCAATCAACAGTTTTAGATCAGGAAATTACTGAACAGGAAATCTGGGAGGCCATTTAGAGTCTGCCTGCTAACTCCTCACCGGGTTCTGATGGATTCACTGTAAATCTTTATAAAAAAATGTCAAGATATCCTTATCCCTAAGCTTAAAATTATCTTTAACCTAATTGCAAGGGAAAAGGCTATGCGTAAATCTTTCAACAATGCCCACATAATGTTGATCCCTAAACCTAATAAAGATCTAAATGACCCATCATCTTATAGACCTATATCACTATTAAATAGTGATTACAAAATTTTCACTAGAATATTGGTTAATCGTCTTAATAAAGTAATGCAGGTTCTTGTTGCATCAGATCAGGTAGGCTTTATACAAGACAGAAGACTTTCACAAGCAGTTAGAAAAATGTTAAATATTATGGAACTATCTAAACAAAAAGATATGGCTATGATTGCATTGGACACAGAAAAGGCCTTGACAGGTGGATTGGACTTTTTGCTGTCTACCCGTTGAGGTCCGAACTGCGTACCAATATGCTGAATTGGATTAAAGCTATTTACTCATGACGAATGCCAAAATTTATGTTAATGCAAAACTGTCTGACTCCATCAAACTGCAAAGGAGCACTAGACAGGGCTGCCCCTATCCCCAGTGTTGTTCACCCTGTATATTGAGCCATTTTCACAGTATATAGGAAATGTGCAGGGATTAAAATAGGAGGCAGGATCTATACCACCTCACTTTATGCAGACAGTGTTTAGTTTATTTGTCAAATATAAAGGACTCAAAGAACTGTTGAATGCAATAACAAAATGTTCAGATGTTTCAGGATACAAACTAAATATTCTAAAACTGAAATAATGCTTTAGGTGCAACAAATTAATAATAATACAGGATTTAATTTTCACTCCACAGCTTTCTTTCAAATATCTAGGCATATTTCTTACTAGAGACTTGAATAAACTATATGAAGCAAATTACTCTCCTTTAACAGCAGCAATCATATGGGGATATTCATAGATGGATGCAGCTCTCTTTAACACTCATGGGTAGAGTAAACATCATGAAAATGAATATACTACCTAGATTATTATTTTATTCCAAACCTCCCATCGCTCTCCCTAAAGAATTTTTCAAGATTGAGAAAAAAAAATCAAAAATTTTCTTTGGCTAAATAAAACAGTATGGCTCAAAATTTATAAAATATATGCCATGAAGGAAAATGGAGGACTTGACCTCCCAGATTTTAAATGGTACTACTTAGGGCACAAGTAGAAGGACTATGAGATATTACTCACCTTTAACAGCAGCAATCGTAGGGGATATTAATAGATAGATGCACCTCTCTTTAACACTCATGGGTAGAGTAAACATTGTGAAAATGAATATACTACCTAGATTATTATTTTTATTCCAAACCCTCCCCATCGCTCTCCCTAAAGAATTTTTTCAAGATTGAGAAAAAAGAATCAAACATTTTCTTTGGCTAAATAAAAAAGTATGGCTCAAAATTGATAAAATGTATGCCACTAAGGAAAATGGAGGACTTGACCTCCCAAATTTAAAATAGTACTACTTAGAGGCACAAGTAGAAGGACTACAAGACATTTATCAAGCATCAACAACTATGATACATTGGCAACAATTGGAATTAAGTTCATCTGTATATTGATCTTTAGCTGAAATAGTAAGTATTCCAATGAAAGATCTATACTCTAAAAATCAAATTTCAAGATTTCTATTAAGTACAGTTTCAACCTGGCAGGTGCTCAATAAGATGTTAGGTCAGAAAATTAAAATTACAAGATCAATTCATTTTACAAAACAATTCATATTTAAATAAAATTCATGCCAGGGAATTTGGAAAGAATGGGCTGGAAAAGGTATATATAACCTAGATGATTTATATGTAAAAGAAATTTGGTCAGCTTTAAATATCTTAGTACTAAATTTAATCTTGCTAAAATCAATTTATGCCCTATCTTCAACTAAGAAATTATATTAAAAAATCTGGAAATCAGAATTAGAAATTTCTTTACATGCGATAGAATAATTCTTTTATAAACAAGACAACATGCAGAAAATAATAGATAAACTATATTTCTTTCTGCAAAAAGCACTCTGTGTGGATATGTCAAAATTAAAAGCTGTGTGGGAAGTAGAATTAAATTCAAATATGACATTAGAAAAATGGTCAGAAATTATAAGTATTCCCAGTACAGTTTCAAAATCCATAAGGTTTCAACAAATACAATTCAATATCTTGCATATACTTTATTATACTACAGCTAAATTGAATAGATTCAGCCCTTATATTTCAGAATTATGTCCTAGATGTCAGGACAACAGAGGTTCCATAAAACATATGTTTATGGACTGCCCAATATTAAAAGCCTTCTTGGAAAAGATTATGAATGCCATTGAATTGGCTATTGGAGTAAAAATTCACTTTGATCCAGGTGGAATTTTGTTAGAATGCGTAAAATCTACAAATGATTCACCAAATAACAGCCACATAGCTTTTATAAATGTAGCCATAATGATAGCCAAAAAAATGAAGTTTGCAAAAGTGGAAAGAGGAAAACCTCCAACTTTCAATGAGTGGAAGACAATGATGATTGAAACAGCTAAACTGGAAAGAATATATTACAAACTAGAACAATATGACAATAAGTTTGACAAATTTGGCTTCCATTATTAAATATACTCACGGAGGCTTAAAATAATAAAAAAAATTAAACGGGATGCATGCCTTCAGTCTCCCCCCTGAACTCAAACCCTGCAAATTTTCAACTAATGCGGCATGCTTTTGAAATGATGAAGGGCACTCAACACCTGACAGTAAACCAATAGGAAACAGAGTATTCTGCCTGGTTTGGATGACGGTAGTTCCCTTTCTGATAAAAAAAAAGAGAAAGCACGCCCCTCTGAGTATCCCCTCCCATATCTCATCTGTAATTGTTAAGGTCAACTCTTATTCCTATGTGATTTTTTTTGCTTGGTAAGTAATGAAATATGAGGTTCTAGGAGGGAGTCATATATGTGGCCCTCAGACAGAGTGAGTTTTTCATCCAAGAATCCAGCAAGTGACTTGAGGTTGATTCTCCCAGGGACTTGCAGATGGCCTTTCCTGCAAAAGATTGTTGGAGTTGTAAATGTCTCCAAAATCCATTCTTGGAAGTCCTTATTGTATCATCAACTGCTGAAAGGTGACTAAATGAGTGTTTCCCGGGACCCTTAAATGCTCTGCATACTAGATACTTTTGTCTTTCCAAATACTCCAGGAAATAGGTTTCCCCTTCTCTTAAATCCTGTGATTATACCATGGGGGCTCCCAGTGACCTAGGGAGGACATGTTGTTACCATGCTGTCTTAAAAGAGTGCTCCAAGCTTGGATGGAGAACTTATGTATGGGGGATTCAGGCAAACCCAGATGACCTGCAGTTGCCTTGGTGAACCATGGCAGCCCTCTTCCAATTTCTTTTTCCAGAGAGCCAGATCAGTGTTTAGTTAATGAGAGAGTAAGCAAGTAGAGGTTCTGCCTTATCCCCACAGCTTGGTGATATGCCCAGAGCCAGGGACTGCCCATCCTCCTTTACAACCTGGGATCTCAGTGTTTTCATACTAAATTGTGGTTGTGCACCCTCCCAAAAGAATGCCCCAAATATTTTTCAAACCTGACTAACTGTGTTCTAGGTATGGGAACGGAGACTATTAAAAAAAAATAATATTTTTGGAAAGGCCATCATTTTACAGGCCACTATTTTACCTTCAAAGGATAATTTACATTTTTTCCACCTATTAGAGTCCACCATTAAGTTAGTATAAAATGGCTGCAGATTTAATTCTATGATTTTTTTAGGCCTGTAGGTAAGATTGCTCCCAAATAGGTTAGGTGTGAGGGACTCCATCTGAGACCCAGGAGCTGTATGTTGCTTTGTTGTACATGCTTGTTTATTGGCATAACTTCAGTTTTATTCCAATTGACTTTCAGTCCAGATATAGCTGCGAAATTGTTAAGTATGCTCAACAGTGTGGGCAGCGAGTATTCTGGGTTTTGCATGGCTACTAACAAATCATCCGCATATACAGGGATTCAGTTAACTCCATTTTGTGAGTTTTGACTTCCAAAAATAAGGCACAAACTTCCAAAATAAAGGGAAAGGAAGTGGTTAACTTCCAGATGTAAAACAAAAATTAGATGATTTCCTTAACTGCAGGCATGGAAGCAAGAAATGATGGATTTTCTGAAAGAAATTGTACTTGACACAGTATTTATATTACCATCCATAAACTGGTCCTTCCTAGAATAATAACTTCCAAAATGTGGGATCTAGGACATATTTTGATTTTCAAAACATTGGAATGACTTCCAAATCTCGACTAATGGATGTTTTAGTCTTCCATTAAAAATAAATTAAATGAACCTCTGTGCATATGCTATGGTAACTAATTGAGCCAAATCACACTTGATACCTGATATACAAGTGAAACTCTGAGCTTCCTGAGCAGTGGCTCCAGAGCTATCAAAAATAGCAAAGGCAAGAGTAGACAACCCTGCCTTGTGCCTCTGTGTAGTTTTATAGGTGGATATATCGTGGATCCTGTTATTAGGGATGCTGAAGGATTAGTGTATAGCAATCTCACCCAATTCAAAAAGATAGGGCCCTCCAAATGCACCCATCACCTGGTACAGGTATTGCTCGAGTACAGAATCAAGAGCTTGTTCTGTATCCAAGCTTACCTACATTGAGGGGATAAAGGAGTATGTTGCAGACCACATGCCATCCATTACTGCCCTTAGGTTGTCCATAGTTAACCTCACTTTAACAAAGCCAGTTTGATGATTCTCAGTGATGTTGGAAATGATGTATTGAAGGTGTATTGCCAGGAATTTTGCCTAGATCTTGGCATCTGCATTCAGCAGGGATATAGGGTGGTGGCTAGATACCTGCTGAGGATTCTTGCCTGGTTTGAAATCGAGGTCACCAAAACTTCTGTCATCAAGTGTCGCAGTTACCCCATCTCATGAAAGCCTTGTAGGACATCTGTAAGAAAGTGTCCAACATCCGCAGGAAGACCTGATAGAAGTCAGTGGGAAGTCCACATGGACCAGGGGGCTTGCCCTTTGGTAATGCCTTTACCACCGCCTCAATTTCTGAAAGTGTTATAGGAGCTTCTAACTGGTTTATTTGTTCCGAGGTCAGAGTGGGAAAGGCTGTGTCTATAAGAAGGAATGTAAATCTGGAATTGAGGGGTCCCACCTGGAGGCATAAAGACCTTCATAATAACTTTGAAAGGCTTTGCTTATCTTTTTTTGGGCCTGCTGTTATTTTACCAGCAGGTGTCTGGATTGCTCTAATATGTTTGGCAGCATGATGCACCCTAGGTTGATATGCTAATAATCTGCCTGCCTTTTCCTGGGATTCCCAGTATTTATGGGAGGTTTGTTTTAATGCTTGGGATCTGTGAGGGAGACGAGAGAGTTAATTTGATACTTTAATTGAAGTTTTTCCCAATAAAGCTTTTGTGAGTGTATTGCTAATTGGTTATACCTCTGTTCTTTTTTTTTAGTTCCTTCTCTAGTCCCTTTTACTGCCTTTCCTTTGCTTTTTTCTTGTGGGATTCAAATCCTATAATTTGACCTCTTAGATATGCCTTTGTAGCATCCCAAACTGTCTGTATAGTGAACATCAGGGTACAGTTAATTTGAAGGAAAGTGGTAATTCCCTTGGCCAACCATGGTTTAAATTCCAGGAGTGACATTAAAAGGGTGTCCATATGCCGCAGTGGAGCAGATGGGTCACTAGGTCCAATGCCTAAGGTCATATGTATGCAGGCATGATCTGAAATGATAGGTTCTATTACAGTATGGTATACATCTTGTAGCTGTAATTTCAGTACCAAAAAGAAGTCAATCCTGCTAGCACCATGGTGTGGAGTGGAGTGAAAGGAGAAGTCTCTCCCAGTGGGGAATAGTTGTCTCCATGGATCCTGCAAGTTAAATTCCAGCGCCAAATTTTTGAGGGCAGTCCTGGCTTTAGTGGCGTCAATCATAGGGCTCCTAAGATGATCTAGTATTGGGTCCCAAACTTCATTGAAGTCCCCACCCACCACTAATAGGTCCTGAGGTTGCAACATACCTGAAATGTATTGTGCAGCTTCTGGACAGAGGTCCATGTTATCCCAGTTTGGCCCATATATGCATACAGATAGTACAACCTTATCATTAATGTACAAACTATTACCCGTCTCCCATCTGTAGATCTCTCTGTAGATCTGTGCTTTAAGTTTTTTATGTAGTAATATGGCCACTCCTCTGGCCTTTGAAGAAAATGAACTCCCCACTACCTGACCCACCCAATCTCTGGCAAGTTTTTGCATTTCGGATGGGAGTAGGTGGGTTTCTTGCAAGAAAGCCACATCACACTTTCTTTTTCAAGTGCAAGAGTACCTGTTTCCTCTTAATGGGAGTTTTTATGCCCCTGACATTCCAGGTAATAAAATTATACGGTTTAAGTGTGAAATCCATTAATGGGAATAAACCATAAGGTATGCTTAGAGTGAGACATCAAATATTGAAGACTAAAGTTAGTGGTTAACTTCCTGTCCATAGCAATAAGGCATGAAACATAACTAAGGAAATAATAGCCATGTATCACATCTGTAGCTCAAAGCCAGTACAAGCTGTAGGTATTGATAAGTAAACACTTTAGCTAAATCCATATTTGGGAGATATTTTAAAACAAGGCAGTCACTGAGATGTAACACCAGTTTAACAATGAGCAAATGAAAAAACATTACATTCAAACTATTTATACATAGCATAACTATTCATACTGTTTTCAGCGGAGACAAACTTGTTATCACAAGTTAGCCCAGTTTTCCTAGATGTGTGGTAATTCACAGTAGAGAATTTCATGCAAAAAAAAAAAAAGAACTGAATTAAACGGAAAACAAATTGCAACACCATTTACCAGTTTATCAATATTTAATCCTCAAGGGAGAAATCAGTTGGTGCACGACAAATACGGCACTGGAAGTCTGGAACAGGAAAGTTCACCACAGAAAAATTAAATAGCCAGAAATCTGGTCACACGTTTCACTGGAGTGGTGATCCATGGTAGTGTGGTGTTGCAATAGTAAATCTACACTCATACCTCAAATTTCACTGGGGTGGTGATCTGTGGTGGCATGGACCAAATTTCTGGCTGTTTAATTTTTCTGTCAAACTTTCCTGTACCGAACTTTCCTGTGGGGAACTTTCCTGTTCCGAACTTTCCTGTGGGGAACTTTCCTGTTCTGAACTTTCCAGTGCTGTATTTACCTACACCTGATCAGCTATCCAAGGCACAGGGCCTTTAAAAGGGAGTTATGTTGAACCCCTTTCTAACTCCAAGTGCTTGTCCCTGACCCCAAGGCTTGCTTAAGTCACTAAACTTTCATAAGCTCACCCTCCCTCAGGCTACATTATAAAGCAACAGGAATTAACTGACATCTCAGGTGTAGTCTATGGTTTACTATCATGGCTTCAGTAACAATAACACCTACTAGATTCTAGTTTCTTCATACTAAACTATAATTAACAGGGGGTATAACCTGCGAGAAACCAGGAAGAAAATGCTCACAAGTGCCTTTCATGTGCTCAACCTATTCCACCTCTCAGACAGACCTTCAGCCAACCAAAGTGGGACCCACCTGAGAGAGATTAAAAGGCTGATTCAGTAAAAGGAAGGTAAGAATAAACTAAAGGTAAAGCAGTGTTTAATGCCCCAGGAGCCATAGCTTACCTGCACTGTGTGTGCCAGGAGACTTCTGTGAATTTTGAGGCAGCATACTTGAGGATTCTATCAAAGCAGCAGTACCTGCAGTTTTATGCAGCTGACTGAATATTTGAAAGCCCATAAGCCATTTCAGCTGAACTCCATGAGGCTGAGGCAAAGCAGCTAAAGGCTGTTGGTAGCAGCTGGACAAGTTTTGCTTCCCTTCACACCAAATGGGACAAAAGCAGTTATTGCTTTTATATACCATATTTCTGGCCTCATGCCAAGAATAAAGCTAGTGCTGCTATAATATATGGCACCACATCCCACTGAGAGGTTGCCTACCTCCCCCAGGAGGAACCATTGTACTGCAGTCTCCTTTTTAAGGGTAACCGGATGGTGCAGGAATCTGTACACACAAGTGGTAGGACCCCATGCTTGTTCCTGCAGTCCTCACTGCATGACTTGGCTGGGTATTATCTAGTGTTAGTGCTGTCCGGGATTTGTGAATTTAGAAAAGTAAAAGTAACAGGAGAGAATGAGACATGGATGTATAAAGGAAGTTAGATCCCCACAAGATGTCTGTTTGCTGAAGAAGATGCAGCCTGCACCAAGTTAAGGTATCCACTTTCACAAACATCCTGGAGGTAAATAGATGGAGACAATACTGAGAAGAAGAATTGAAAGAAAATGAGCCCTGAACTATCTCCTTAGCCAGGTTTAGATTACGATGGGAGAGTGTTACCCTCCATTGTTTTTACACATTTTAGCTTTTCTTCTGGGAGGAGGTAGAGGTGGTTAAGCAGAGTGTTATCTTTAGGACACTCTATCATGTCGTTTCACTTCCTTTACAAATGGGGGAGTGTATACAAACTGAGCCGCAAGGTGTGTCACAGTCAGCCTTAATACTATTCACCATATCTATTGATATATACCTGGCTGTTGGCTTTGTCAGAGTTGTAATTCAAACTGTGCAGCTATTAAATGCACAGATGGGGGGGGGGGGCACAAGCCAAGTTGTTAATGTTATTTTCTGTCTCTCCCTCCCTTTTCTGCTCTTCTTTCCTTGCTCTTTTCTGCTTCTCTCTTTTTTTCCAACCTTTTCTCAAGAAAATAAATGGTTGAGGCTCTATTGTGTACAGCCGAGTAATGTCATTAGAATCTTTGAACCCCGCTGACCATCGAAGAGTAGAGACCTGAGTTCTCCATGTGCATGCGTGCATGCACCCTGACAGGAACCTTGTCAGATGTCATGCGTGGGTTGTTAGTTACTAAGCATCTGTGAAAACAAGAAGGGCATGTGAGAGGTAGGGCACCATCGGCTACCTGTAACTGGCAATTCTGTTACATAGAAACAGAACTTGATGGCAGATAAGAACCAATAGGCCCATCCAGGCTGCACTTTTTTCCCTATCTACAAAAACAAAGCCATTAGTAGCCGGAGAGTTGACTGCCATGGGAAAAATGAAGTTCCTGCACATATCGTGACAGGTCCCTAATCACTATATTAGCTACCCACTGAATCAGGGACTCACATGAGGGAAAAAGTAAGTATGCACCAACTAAAATTAGTAGGTAACAGGAGTAGGCAGTAGCCCAACCATGGGGGTGGGGGGGGGATTGAAAATGAACATCTACACTTACATCGTAATCTGTATTTGAAGACACATTAGTGTTAATCAACAACTTCAAGCCATTTAGCTTTGCAAACAGCATTGACAAGTGCTCCCAAACCCAGCTCCTCCTCATCCCTTCCCCTCCCTCGTAAAGGTAACCCTTATTTAGAGACCAGTACCTGCAATTGTGCCATTCAGTCTCTTTTATCTACCTCTTACAACAATGCTAAGTCCATGTAGATATTATTTAATTTTGAATATAAAGGATACTCATATGTCAGATATCACAGTCAGCTGCTAGAAGACAGGCAATGCTTGTCACAAGTGTTGGGCTACATCGGCCCAGGAAGGTGCATCGGAAGGGCACAGGTTCAAGTCCCTCCGGTGGCTAAGGTGGTGGTTATATAAATCTCTTGGTGGCAGTGGTGCAGGAATCCTGTTCTCTGCATAGAAGGTGATCCATGCAGTGGGGCTACGGGATCTCAGACTTGTGCTCTGATGTGGATTTGCAGACTTGCAGCTTTGGCTGGGGAGTTGCTCTTTCTTTTTTTTGCTACCACTTCTTTGGCACTGCCATTGTTCTGGTGGAGATGAGCTGGATGAAGGAGCCGGAGGTAGGGGTTGTCTTCCATGTTTTGGGGTCCCAAAGTGTCCATAGAGTCTTTTGAGGGCAGGTTGTTTCCCTTGATCGAGTGTGGGATTTTGAGACTGCAGGCCAATTCCAGTTGATGAAGTCCTCGGCATCTAGTGGATCTGAAAACTTGTGAAGCAAGCCATTTCTTTCTATTTTGAACTTGGCAGGGTATACATACTATACTTGACCCCCAGCTGCTGAAGTGAATTTCAGATATCTGTAAAGGTTGCTTTCTTTTTGTTTAATCTTGCAGAGTAGCCCTGATAGAGTTAAGATGTCCATGCCACAGTAGAGTACCTTTTTCTGTAGCCATGGACAACAGACATTCTTTAAATGTAAATCTTAAATGTATACCAAAATGGGGTGTGTTTTTTCTCTGATTTTAGGTTTGGGTGCCTGGATCCTATATGCTATGTTGGATTTCAAGATTTAGGTTTTCAGTCCGAGAACCGAATTTGTCAAATGTTGCACAAATTCTGAGGCATTTCCTTTGCCCTTCAGGTACTCCAAGGATCCTGATATAGTTGCGGCAGCCTCAGCACTCCATATTGTCTATTGTGTCCCACAGCAAAGTCAGTTTCCTTTCAATTGTAAGACTTTGGAGTCCGATTTGTCTGCCCTCATATCAAGATGTTTAAGTGTGTCTCCAGTGTATGTGACTCTTATATTAGGGAAGTCCATTTTATCTTCTAATTGTTGAACAGAAGCTTTGACTCCTGAGACTTCTGCCAAGATTTTTTCTAACATAACCTCTATTTCTGGGTTCACTGAATTTTGCGGAGCCATGTTACCCAAAGCCGTACTGCAGAATTGAAGATATTGTAGCAGTAACTTCTGAAAAGAAAATGTTTTTGGATTTTCACAAAATTGTTTTTATTTGTTAGAGAAATATTACTTGCAATAAATTCCAGGAGATTTTGTTTGAGATGATCAGTTTAGAGTTTTTTCCAGTGTTTTTGTGGAGCCCAAGGTTAGGAGCAAATCACTCAAATGGCCATCTGGGAAACAGCAAAACTGGAAGTGTTTCATGTAGATCATACTTAATATATACAGAAGCAGTGCTCCCAGATCAGGCAAAGCATTTTCCTGTAGTGCACCCTAATTTTCCCTGTATTTTCACTGTAAAACTGGGATGAAATTCCTGTAGATTTTCCTGTATGCACAAATCAATGTAAATACGCAATTGGTGTCATTGTACCAGTCAATAAAATCACTAGGACAAATGTTCAGGCTGTTTTATGTGTTCTTATTTATTTTAAATATAAAAAAAAATCACCTACAACGTATTCCATAACTACTCTACAACTATAAGAACGTTATATGTAACAATATAATACCATCTTGAGGTTCTGGGGAAATGCTGGAACCTATAAGGCTCAGTTCTCAAGGTTCACATGTCTCCAGAACCTCCTGAAGGTATTATAACTTTGTAATAATACAGTCCCTTATACAGTATTTTATTTATAGTATGAAATGCCTTGACTTCAAATGTATCCCTTAATCACAGACTGATACATTTTGTGTTCTGCTCACAATGCATGAAAGGGGCATAGGGATGTACAAAATGTGCATACCTCACCCTCGCCCCTGCAGCCCACAGACAGCTGCGCCCATATCGGCATTCGCCAATGCCGATCACCTATCCATGGCTCCTCCCTCAACGCACAGGACTCTGCAGGGTGGCCAGGGGAGGAGTCGTCCCAGGCAGACATCCAATGAGATGCCCCTGGAAGCCATAGTGGATCCCACATGTAGGGTGGCATGGGTCTGGGGCTGTGCATGCTGATAGCACGCACCCAGGCCAGTGCGGCACCCTCCAGTCCCAGTGCTGCCTCACATAAACATTCTGGGTGCTCGCCCATCCAGCTGCCCCTGCCACCTCCTGCTGCCCAGCATTCAGGAGCAGCACAGTGCCCTGTCCTGGTCCCCGGTGACCAAATGCCTGTGTTCATGGGGGCATGCTGTGGGTTATGGCAGGGTCTCCCTAGTGTACCCTGCACCACCCTCTGCGCCCATGCGGCTGGTACTACGCAGGTTAGTGAATACATGTAGTGCTGGCACGCCCCTGGAACGTCCCCATTGTGGAGCTGTCTGCAGACATGGGGGATTGGGTGCAGTGGGTCTGCATATGCCCCCTTCGTGCATGCCATGCAGGGGGCACAGGGGGAGTGGAGTAGCTACTCGCCCCAGATACGCATGCATAGCCACTCCACACCAGTTGTGCATTGGGCCTACAGCTCTGTGTACCTGTAGCACTCCATTAATAAACATTGTTTCAGTGTATTGTTGTGTTTTTCATTAGCACGCTTAAGCATCCACACACACACACACAGCTTTGTGCACCAAACTCTGAGGTAAAAACAAATATTCCCTTTTTTTTTCATTTATTTTACTAACCTTGGGCCAGACCAGGGTCTATGGGTCCCTTCTGATCGCACACATTTAATTCATAACTCCTGCTTATCTTGATGAAGACACCCTCATACCTTTCCTAGGCTCACAATTAAATAGAAACATTGTCTAATTTTTTTCAAATAACCTCAACCTCTAGGCTGGTCAGAAGAAGTGCTGCCTTAGTGATCTTTTTAAAAACACAACTCTGCTCGGTGCACCAAACAAGCCAAGTAGCACTTAAGCACTCTTTGTGACCCCGTCACCCTTTAAAGCCCACCATCATCGAGTCTCTTTTGTCTGGCTCACTTTTTGCACTTCATGTGTTTAAAATAGACAAATTTGCAAAACAGAAGGTTTGTTTGCCTTGGTGGTTCAGGGCGCTGCTTCCCTCAAGCAACACTTGAGCACTCTTTCTTCTACCCCTCCAAAGCATAACCCCATCAAGTGGTCAGTCTTCTGTCTGACTCATTTTGCACTTAAAATATGTTTAAAATAGACTAACCTGAGGCTGCCCACAAGAAGGCTTGTTTACCTTCAGTGGCTTAGGCCATACCTCTCAACCTTTCTTCATCAAAATGTGTGACATGATGTGTGACAAATGAGCAAAATGTGTGACATATGGTCTAACATGGCACTGGAAGCTCAGAACACTATAGCTATCAGTGCACTAATGTTCATAATGTTTTTGAATAACTGAGCATAATAGATTATTATGAATTTCTACTTTAAAGTCTCATTGGGGAATGTGGAATATCACCTTCCCCATGATGGACGAAAGGTTTCTGAGAGGTAAAATGAGTGATGTACCTTCATAATGTGTAACAGTTGAGAGGTATAGCTTAGGCTCTGCTAGTCCAGAACAGTAGCATTTGAGATGGAGCTTGGCTGACTCAACGGTGTTGCTGTTTTGAGCGAGGCCACATGGCAGGTGTTTGGATCATGCAGCAGCTCACTGGTTCCTGATCAGAAGATCTGAATTCATCCTCAAAAAGATGCACTGCCAATATTACCTTACTACACCAGAGAAACACAGGCTGCAAATGGACCAACAGAATTGCTTAGTGTAGCAAAGTCAGCAAACTGAGCACCAATTGGAGGGCTCTGTCTGGATCTTGGCAGCCATGAGATTCATAGTGGACATTTTCCGTAGTGTTTGTCCATTTCCCTGATATTTTAAAAATAAAGATTTCCTTCCCATATCCCATTTTGTATAAAATCCCTTAAAATACAGGAATCCCTGTAGATCTGGGAGCACTGCAGAAGGGCCCAGATATTCAGACTGAGCCAGGCAGTGGCGCAAGCCTGGGCGCAGTGCAACTGGGATGCGCTAGTGCCAGGGCCAGGTGATATTCAATGGTGATGTGACATGGCACAGCACCATTGAATATGGCAAGGTCAGTACACATACTGCACATGGTGCAGTGGCACTGCGCTGGTGCAAGCCACAGATAGGGAGCATGGGGATGTGCCAGCACAAGTGCAGTTGCGCTAGGTGCATCACCCACGATATTCAGCAGAGGGCATGCAAATGAGGCCATAATATGAAAGGTGCAAGCCGGTACATTTGCATGTCATTATTACATTTGCCTTTGCTATACTGAGAACAACAGCCTGGCGACTTGCGTCTAGCACCCTGCACAGCATGATGTATGCAGTGGGGACCCCTGGTCATCCATCACCCCGTAGCTGTGAGTGCAAATATGTGAATGACTTCATTCACATATTTGGGACTGTCTAGTACAATATGCCCTGCAAGCCCATTGGTCCACATTGGGGACCAATGGACCTTCTATACTGTACCTGTCATTGAGTGGCGGGAGGTATCGCAGTGGATTGCAGCCTCCACCTATGATGGGGGAAACTGGGGTGGGCAAGGGGTCTGGTGTGGGTGGGAGGGGTGGGGGGTGCCGTTGGATCACCATGGAGTTCCATGAAGGAGCTGTACCTTCATCACGGCAATGGGGGGGTGGGGTTCCCACTAGACCACCAGGGATGGTCTTATTTACATTCCTCAGGGGATCAGGTGGGAGGGTGGACCACTAGACCACCAGGGTTGCGGTGCTTGCTGATGGTGTTCTGGGTGGGTGGGTGGCCACCCACATCTGAGTGGCTGCTGTGTTCCACCATGCAATACAGCAGCCCTCTTGTGGGTGGCTGGGATTTGTTCCCTCTATTCTGGGGCTCAACTTTGAGCCCCCATGAGGTGCACTGCAGTGATGCGCCAGCATATGCACTGCACATCCCGGGGCTGAATATCGGGATGTGCCGCATATGCATGGGCACACCCCCCTGCATCTGCGCTGCATGCAATTACATTGCACCCTGGCGCATCGGGATTTGTGCTGTGCCTGGCAGCCCTTTCAATATCCCACCAGGGCACAATGAAGGGTTGCACCAGGGCAACTCTTTTGCACCAGGTGCAACCCCTTTGATCCCGCCTAGGTGTATCCATAAATAAGGTTTGAGTCACATTGCAAAATGCTTTCAGTTTGTTGCAGGACTTTTCTGCTCCATAGACTGGTCCTAAATTTTAATAAATTTCAGACTATGCTATTTGGAGGCAGACGTGGTACTGCACCAAATCAGTGAGAACTAGACATTTGATCAACAGGGGGCAACATCTTCTACTAGTTGACTCCTGCAATTACTTGGGAGACTGGGCTTGACTCCCAGTACAATTGGGATGTCTATATAAATTCTGTAATAAAGAAATGAAATGTCAAAGTGGGACTTTTGCACAGGCACAAGAAGAGTATTCCTGTGAGCCCCTGCAAACAACTGGTGAATAATCTGATAGTCCCACTTTTGATTATGGGGATGTGGTAAGTAGTGAGGCCTCCAGGGGGAGCTGGCAAAGCCGGATGTCATCTATAACAGGTTTGCTGACTTCACCCTGGATGACCCATGGGACCATTGTCATTACCTGGTATACAGGGATCTTGGATGGTTATGTTTTGAAGAATGGAGACAGTTGCATTTGGTATGTTCTGTTTATAATTGTTTTCAATGTGAACTTTTGAAACTTAATCCTAAGGAAAGGGCTATATTTTCAGAAAGTGCTGATTTTTGTGTTCCAGTCCACAGAAGCTCTAAGGGCCATATGGCTTTTTTATCTGCTGGTCCAAGAGTTTGGAATAGTTTGTCTTCTAATTTAAGAACTCCAGAGCAATCCATGTTACATTGTGGCCCATAGAATCCTGGCTTTATAAATCTGCCACTAAACCCAAGTTTTGTTGCAGTAACCTAGTTGATGGTTTGTTCATTAACAGGGTGATCATCTCTCTTTCAATATTACTTGCAATATTTATGGGTAACTCATACATTTAAAATAACAAACAAATATTAGACACGCTTTATTGTTCTGTTGTGTATTATCTCAGTTCCTGAGGTTTTTTTACTGCCTATTTTGGAGGGGTGTTATATTCTGTACTTAATTTGTGTGTATTTCATGACCAAAGGAACCATTTATTTGTTGCAAATGTATGAGAAAACCTCCTTTGGCTCTTTACCTCAGAAAATAAAACAGTTATGTTCGCACTTGTGTCATTTATATATTGAGCTAAAAAGAAAATTAAGTGCAATGACTGTATAAACTTGGTGTGGAATAACATACTTGCTGTATTTACTGTGTGCTACCAGTTTTTAATTGATTATATTGATAGGTTTGTGGAATAATGCTTACTAGATACAAAGTATGTCTGAATGTTAGTAAATCTATAAATGTGTTACTTGTAGCAGTATTAGTTTTATTCTATTTTAATATTTCATGTCTGTATTCTTTTACTGAATAAACAATACAGGAACTGAAATGAACTAAACTAATACCATGATCAAGACATTAGGATTTGATATCCTGACTAAAGCGGAACTGTAGTTGAATATAAAAAAAAAAACAAAGCTCCAATTTTGTGTAAATAACCTTAGTAATAAAGAATGGTAAGATCAAAACATCTGTTTTTGGATGTACATAGTATAGTAGAGGTCTGCTAATATCAGCTGTGGTCCCCCCTGGTTTATACCTCCTTTAAAATTGATACAAAGCTGAAGTCATTTGTTTCAAATTATAAACTTGCTAAGAAACCAAGAAAATGTGATTGGTCAAATGACCATGCAATAACATCACGGATAAGAATTATTTAGCCCACAGCAATGTTAGTTATAGGTTTCATGCTAATTTGCACTGTAGGTTCCCATTGCCGTGCCTCACTGCTCCTGTTAATACTACTGTGTGCAGTGCCATAAGCCTCTAGGGCAAGGTGCTGTATAACTAAAAAAAAATGATTGATTGATTAACTTTCTGAACCTCACTGCAGGAGTTGCTGGATAGTTTGATACCCTTTATTGGACCAGCATATGTCTTGTACAAATGTAATATAGTACATGAGCTTTTGGGGCCTCGCCGGTCCCTTCTTTAGGTGTTATCTTGTGAGGCCACAACATCTTGTGTACTATAGCATCTTTGTACATGACACACTTTGGTCCAATAAAAGGTATCAAACTATCCAGTGACTCCTGTTTAACAAGGACAAATATGGCTAAAATCTCTTTGAACCTCATTACTTAATTTTATATGTCAATCAGGAACTATGTTATTAATAGCAATAAGGAAACCCATGATATACTTCATTGTGAGATGATGGCACATCTTGGGATGAAAAGGTACTCTTTCTAAGGTGTTCCATTATCCTGATAAAATGCACCATCTGCTTGCCTCATTTAAGCAAGAACAACTAAAGAACTGGTAATTTTCTGGGGATTTATGATCAGCTGGGGATTGTTCATGCCTTAGGACATTAACCCCAGTCAGAGGCTGGTATTGCAATTATAGGTCTAGTTCTGACTTACAATCTTTTTATGTAACTTTTACTTAGTTGTTCTCATGCTAATGCTGTGGTCTATGAGCTGTGCTGGTTATTTCAGGAATTAACAGCCATCATGACAACCAATCAGAAAGTGCCTTTCTCTCATAAATGTTTACTTAGAATTATAATGTTTAATTAGCATCTTGCTAATGGACTACATGAATGATTGGAATGGCAGTTGGTCATGGAACATCCCACCTGTGTCACTGGTTCCCATGTGCCCTATGTAGGTAGTGGCAAAACACCAGTATCATGTGATGGCTGTTTGGTGATCGACATGAAATGAGTTTGACAGTCTGTTTAGTTTGTGGTAGACAGGTGTCCAAATCCTAAAAGACACCATCCCATCTTGTACCAGCTGACACTCTTGTTCACATATTCTCACATTAGTGGTGAGGGACCTAGTAGTCTTGGTGCCTGAACTGTCCTCTCAGACTCTAGAGGGGTTACTGCAAGGCAGACTTAGGTAGTTTGCCTGTGAAAATGTAGACTGCTATAATGTGGTTTCAGGGTGGTGCGGGGGGTTTCAAGGTAGACCTTATGAGGACAGTCTGCATTATCTCAATATATATACTCTGGAGGACAAGAGAATGAGGGCTGACAGGATTGAAACCTTCAAATACCTCATGGGGTGAACAGGAGTGCAGGGAGGAGCTTCTTCCAAAATGGATGCACTCAGGACTAGGGGACATGCTGTGAAATTGGATGGGGAATTTCAGGAAGGATGTGAGGAATACTTTTACAGAAAGGATGGTAGAAGCATGGATTCAACTTCCAGTTGATGCTATGGGGGCTAGAACAGCAGAAGGCTTCAAGCAGACATGAGATAGACACAGGGGCATATTAGTACCGAAATATGGAGGGCTTCAAGAGATCAGTTAGAGTTTGCAGTGATACAATATGCAGGGACCATTAGGCAGACTGGGTGGGCCTAGCAGTCCTGTTATGCGGACAAATTCTATGTTTCTGTGTTTCAGTGTGCTTCCAGTCTGGTACCTTTCACAGTCACTAAAGTGTACCTGCTAGTACATAGTCCCCCAGACATCTAGTAACTCTTATCAACTCCTGGTACAGTTTTGGCGATGTAAGAAGTTGCTTGGTTTGCTGCAGTAAGAGCTCTCAGTATAATTTCTTAGCTTTGACTTGAAGTTTTAAGTCCCTTTTCCTTTTTTTCCTTTGTGGGTATTATCCTGCTCAGGAAGGGTACTTAGATTGAGGGAGTGAAATTCCCAAACTGTAATCCAGTGGGCTTTATTTGTAAATGTAGACTGTTACTATTTCATACTAGATATTTTTTATAAAAAACAAATACAGGATTTATTTTAATTTTTATGTAAAATGTTGATATGGGCGCGCAAGATGCTTGTCACAGGTATGAGTGTCACCTCTTGCATCTTTAGGGTCCGTCTTATTCAATGAAACAGCAAAGTTTGCAAAATGACACTTTTACATTATATTTGTAATAAACACCATAAATGCATCTATCAGTATAGATTAATAATCACATTTCAGACAATCATAAAAAATAAAAAGAAAGGACATTTTAAAAAAGACGGGCACCTACTGGGGCTTCAGACTGCTGTATTCTAATGTCCTAGTAAGCTCTGTTGTTCTTCCCTGTTGACTGATGCGGCACCCTCAGTGACCAGAGTCTAGTCACTGGTTTATAATAAGGCAGGATACAGCACCACAACAATACATTGTGCAGAATTAGACATAATGAGCCACATATTATTTCAATAGATGTCGAAAATCTAGTCACAAATGGGCTTTTACATTTTGGGCTGCATTTGAGAATTAGTTGTTATAGTATAACTGTGTGCTAGAGAGTGTTGCATAGCTTTTCCCTAACACTAAATGTATCATTCTTTTTCATTCATTCCAGGTCCTGCTGGGGCAGCTAAAGACACGTAAGTACTTACTGTGCAAAATCCTTGGAACTTAGTCTTCAACTGATGTGAGTTTTGGGGTGCAGTTTTCAAAAGTCATAAAATGGGCCAAACTCCTAGTTACTTCAGGCTGCATTTTTAAATATCATAAAATGGATGCAATGCCTAGTTATGGTGAGTGGCTGGGATTTTCAGAAGTCATGAAATGGATGTAACTTCTTGTTATGTCAATGTCAGAAACTGCCCTTGTATGGCTAGACCATGTTCTACCTTGAGGAGCTTTTAAAATTTTGATTTCTGAAAATTCCTGGCTGTTTTATGGTGTGTTTCATCTAGTTTTGGATAAAGAAATGCTAGATATTGATGTAAATGATAGACCAGGTTGCATTCGGTCTGAAAATTGTTTTCAGGCACATTTATATCTGAACTTTGCAGAGTAGACATAACTATGTCAACATTTTGAAAGTTGGATTTACCGATGTCCTAACTTTGAAAAATGGACGTAGGGGCAATGTGGCTTATGCCCAAAGTTGTACAACAGAAAAATGTATCTAGACATAAGCTTTGACCCCCCCACCCCTCACCTTGGTGTATATAGTTCACAATATTGGGATTTATATGGATGTTTTATCACATCTTGTCTTCATAAATAGGGACAGTTGTTTATGGTGAATGAAAAAGTCAAACTAATTTTTAGAACTTGAGATATCATACTTATTTTTTTTACCAGTGTTGTCTTTATTTCTAGTAATAATGAAACTTCTGGTGATTCGACTGGTAAACAGTGTATGGTGAACAGTGTGTCCTTGCTTATGAACATTTACTCAACCCTCCTTCAATCTCGCAAAGCACTACGGCTTTCTCCTAGTAATTTCCTGTTGGTTCTCCTAAGAGCTGTAATTCTGCTGGTAGAATCACTGCAAGTATGGATAGTCCTGCTGGTTATCATTTCTGAAAATTTCTCCTGGCAAGAACAGTATAGAACAGTACAGTACCGACATGTATTGTACACATACATTTAGGCTAAATATTAAATAGGGCATGCATGGGGATATGTCCTTGGCACTGAATCCTGATGGACATCGATATTTATTAATGCGGTGAAGAGCCCAGACAACATGTTCTGTTTTGTGACACAAAGTGTTTTTTTTCTTATTATTTGGGATTCATGGTTGCAATCTCAGGGATCTGCTATCACCACCAGACCAGCAGAAACATTTGGGTTGCAACATGAAATGTTTCATGCTCTTAACATTGTCTAAGAACAGGTTTGGTTTACTTTAAATGTGTATCATGTGACAAGTCATCAGGATTTAAGGCAAAAAGCTTAACTGACCCACTAGAAACAGGGAAGGTGAGTGAAAAGTTCAGTCTAGTCTGAATTTAAAGCACTGTAAGCCATGTAATTCAGAATTGAAAGTGAGATTATGCTTATAGATACTGCCTGTGTAGGAGGGTAAAGCATGCTGATATAAATATACAGTCGGCTCAATTCAGGAAGTGATTTGAATCTGCCCAGGGACTTGTGGCAGAAGATTTGATGAGGGTGACTTGTGTCAAACTGTGAGGCAAGTCGATTCAGTATTGACCCTTGCCACAAACCCTCAGCCGCATGTCCCCTGCATTGACTGCAAAAGGTTAGACCAGCTCCCCCCAGTCTACGTGTGCACCATTGGTGGAACCATATTACCAGGTTTGTGCCAAAGCAGTGGTACAAGCTGCTGTAATATGAGGAAACTGTCATGACTACACCAGCTCTTTGAGAATTGGGCTGCATTGTGCCAAAGGGCATTGGCACAGTTGTGCCAAACTCTGTGGATGACGTAGGGCTTGGTGCAAGCCGTATATCATCCTTCTTGAATCAAGCCCAATGTGTTTTTTTAATAAGTTTTTATTTGCCATTATTCAATCAGAGGAAACAACAGGTATGATAGAGTATATATGATTATCCATCTGTGAATGCACATAAAATACAGCTGTACAATCATACAATAGGATGCCAGCAACCTACACAACAAGTTTCCTTCAGTTCCCTAATAAATTATCTACTAGAATCTGGAGGAATGTCCTCTGCAAGACATCCAATATGAAGCCCAGACCCCATCTCGTTACTTATCAGACTGTGTTTGTCTGGCCTCATATAATATTCATCTACCTGAAGCTCTGTTATTTCATAGCCACTGAAATGACTCCTGACATTATATACAATTTTGTCTGAAATGGCAGTATTAATTATTCTACCCTTTCAAAATGCAAGAGGTAGAGAATCTGGGGATCTTCACTGGGCCAATATATTTTGTTTTGCCAAGCCAAATAAACAAACCTATGGCACACCTGACAAGGAGTTTCTAGAGTATATATATGTCTGAGAAGAGCCATACCATCCAACATATATGAATGAGAGTCTGAATAATGGAACTTAGAAAGTATTCTATCTCCTTCAGTATTGACAAATCCAGAACAAATGGTTTGTACCTTTTATTGGACCAACAAGGATGTTACAAAAGAACAAATAGCTTTAGCTTTCAGACCAACAAGTCCTTCTTTGTAAGATTTTTTTAAACTCTTTTATCTCCACTCCTGGAGAACTCCTTCCAGCCACCTCAGATACCCAGCCTCTACCTTCCTCCATGACTAGTCCATCTCCCTCGTACCACCGAGCACCACCTCCGGGTCTGAACCCTCTGGAGGTAGGGCCATCCTATCTGCCCAGGGTGCTCTAACTTATAGGGCAAAGTGCCCGGCACACGAGTGGCCCTGTGGAGAGGAGATAGCCCGGTATTGGAAGTGTGGGCTATGGGCAGACAAGGTGCCTTCATCTATCCCCAGGAATGGGGTTTTTCTCTTTATTTTTTCCCTGACCCCTGTGGAGTGCAGCTTTATCAAAGCAACATATTGCTGCAACTCCGCCCCCTGCACTCACAGCATCGCTACATCGGTGTCCCCGCCAGCCCGCCAGAGGCCGCGCTCCCCAACCTTCCCCAGGAAGAGAGAGCAGTCCTGGGATGCTTGACCTCTTCCCCTCCTTGCCGACCCCAGCGGCCCGGGCTTGTTCCCGAACCCGGGTCACCGGCATGACTCGAGGTATGGCGTCCAGTGCCCCAACCCTCTGCGCCACCGTGCCGGCTTCTTCTTTGGAAGCTTAATGACAGTTATTTAGGAAATCCCATATTATTAACACTTAGAACATACAGAAAAAAACTGAAATAATTCTCATTGGTTTAAAACAGGTCTTCAGAACATAATTAAAGTGACGTCAGAGAGCTTGAATATCTTAAGTGTTTTTAGCTGAACCAAACTTAAAGGTCAAAGGTTGTCCAGAGATAACAGCAGGCAGAGGTTCAGCCACATATATTATACCATGTATCAGTCTAATGAATAACAAAACACTAAGATTCTCTACTCACTAAATTATATGTCAAGTGAAAAAAACTCCCAAAGAAACATGCCCCGATTCTCAAAGTGGGTGTGGACCAGCACAAGCTGTGGCAAACAGCAGTCTGTGCTGAAGCCTGGTATGCCAGGGACCCTGTGCCAGATTCTCTAATAGGCAGTGTCCCAGCAGCTAAATCCCTGTGCTTGCACCAAGCCAGAATGGGCGCCGAATGCATGGTGCAGCAGAAGGGCCTGCCGCATGCTGTAAGGCAGCTGTGCACCAGTCCAGTGGTGCCCTCAGTGGCTTGTGCCCCTCCATTGCCCAGTGGACCACTTGCATCCCCTCCACCTGTACCCTGATCTGGGACCAGCACAATCCTCCACACACTACCGTGGCCAGCCCGACTGATCTGTCACTGAGAACATAATACATTACAGTAGATGCTCAGTGTGCACCTACTGTAATGTTGAATGTGGTCAGTGACATTGCAGTCAGGGCTGGCCGAGGTGGTGTGTGAAGGATTGAGCCGATCCTGGCTTGGGGTATTGGTGTGGAGGGGTGAGGTGTTGGGCAAGGCTGGCCATGTTGGGGAGGTGGAACACTATACCACCAGGTGCACCAGTTGTCAGTGGGCATATGCGGGTTGGAGAGGGACCGCTAGACCACCAGGCACAGGGGTTGGCATATGGCACTGATATGGGGATATCAGGGAGGGACTTCTAGGGCACCATGGCATTGTCACAATGCTGCACTTCGGGTAGGTCTCCCAGGGGAGACATGACTAAATACCCTCACACCAGTCCTGGCTGGTGTAAGGGTACTTAGACATTCTCCTGCTGGGAGAAGTTAGTGAATCCCGATTCCCAGCTGTGACAGCTTGCATCTGTCGCATGTCCCTTGCACCATGTCACAGCCCAGTCATGGGTGCACGGGTAGCACAAGCCCTGTTCAGGGCAGGCAGTTTGCAGTTGCCACAGGCTGCCTTTGAGAATGGCTTCGGGGGTAATTTTTGTTGCAAGGTGCCACTTGTGCCATATTTGTTTGGCGCAGGCACCTTGCACCACTCTTGGGGCTTTGAGAATGGGGCCCACATACTTCAAGAGTGAGGTAAGACTACACCAGTAGAAGCCATCTTCAACTTTGCTCAGAACTCTGTTAGTTTGTGAATATGGCCAATGGCAATAATATTACTCTGGAGAAAACAACAGCATGCCAAAATGTAACATATTAGCAAGTAAAAATAAAAAATAAAAGATAAGCCCAAAATTACAACAACAGAAATGATCTTTACATGGCATGTAGAAGGATGAAGTGATGTTTCACAAAGTGAGTAAGTGTATCACACTGATGAAAGTACAACTGGCTGTAGATATATTCCCAATATACTCCCAACTGGCTTTTATGTTCCAGAAACTTTAAGGCCTTCAGTGTTGTAAAAAGATTTTATACATGATAATATCAATTGTCAGTGTAAGTGCCAGATACAAAGAAGTACTAGTCGAGGACCCCAAGAAATTGAGACTATGCAGTCTGATATGTACAGATTTCAATAAATTGTCTATGTATAATCAAAATAATACATATAGAAATAGTCAAGGACTCTAAATAAAATTCCTAGGAATTAAATCCCCCCCCGGGAAGTAACTACTTAAAATGAAATATATATATATGAATCCTAATACACCATCAATTGCACCAATCACTACAATAGTTACCTAAAAACGAATTACACCTGTTATGAACCCCCAAGTAAATGAGACAATGCATCCAGATAAGTATAGAATGTAAAAACATAACAGTATACACTCAAACTACAGAACTAGCAGAAGGAAGTAAATATCCACTATAATATGAGCCTAGAGTCCTAGCCACTATGACACCATAATGTCATGTACCTGAACATAAGTTTACCTCAATATCCCCACAATATTCATATCCACTATACCCACATAACCACCCACCTCAAATACCCATATTAAAAATTCAATGTGCCACACTTCTTCTCCCCCGCAACACACACATAAACATATACACACTCACACATACACATACACACACACACACACCCACGCACACATTCACACAGTACTAATGTGAGAGGCCAACCTGTAGATAACCAGTTAAGAAGGACTGTATAAGTATAAGTCAAAGTCCAGACTCGCTGAAAACCTAAAATAGTATGTCCATCCTTTGAAGTAGAGGTCCATGTAAGTTTACATGTAATGTGTCATGTATCCAACATCAATGTTCAAGCCATCTTCAACTGTATTAAGAAGTAACATAAGTCTGACCTCACAAGCTTGTCTCTGTTCTCTGTTAGGTTTTCAGTGAGCCTTGACTTTGACTCTCATACAGTGCCTCTTAACTGGTTATCTACAGGTTGACCTCTCACATTAGTGTTGAGGAATGTGTATGGGTGTGTAGTATGTGTGTGTGTGTGTGTATATGTTTATGTGTGTAGCAGGGGAGAAGAAGTGTGGCACATTGAATTTTTAATATGGGTATTTGAGGAGGGTGGTTATGTGGGTATGGTGGATATGAAATGTGAATATTGTGATATTGAGGTAAACTTATGTTCAGGTACATGACATTATGGTGTCATAGTGGCTAGGACTCTGGGCTCATACTATAGTGGATATATACTTCCTTCTGCTAGTTCTGTAGTTTGAGTATATACTGTTATGTTTTTACATTCTGTACTTATTTGGATGCATTGTCTCATTTACTTGGGGGTTCATAACAGGTGTAATTCCTTTCTGGGTAACTATTGTAGTGATTGGTGCAATTGATGGTGTATTAGGATTCATATACATATATTTCATTTTAAGTAGTTACTTTCCGGGCGGGGATTTAATTTCTAGGAATTTTTGTTTAGCTTCCTTCGGCTGTTTCTATATGTGTATTTTTTTCAATTATACACTGACAATTTATTGAAATCTGTACATATCGGACTGCATAGTCTCAATTTATTGGGAATCCTTGACTAGTACTTCTTTGCATCTGGCGCTTACACTGACAATTGATATTAGCATGTATAAAATCTTGTTATAACACTGAAGGCCTTAAGGTTTCTGGAACATAATAGCTGGTTGAGAGTATGTTGAAATACATCTCCAGCCAGTTGTACTTTCATCCATGTGATAAACTTACTCACTTTGGGTAAACATTGCTTTCATCCTTCTATATGCCATGTAAAGATAATTTCTGTTTTTGTAATTTTTGGTGCTTATTTTTCACTTGCTAATATGTTATATTTTGGCATGCAATTATTTTCTCCAGGATCATTTTATTTGTCATAGGCTGTAGTCACAAACAAACAAAGTTCTGAACAGAGTTAAGGCTGGCTTCTACTGGTGTACTCTTACCTTACTCTTGAAGTATGTGTCTTTGGGAGTTTTTTTCACTTGACATATCATTTAGTGAGTAAAGAGTCTTAGTGTTTTGTTATTCATTAGACTGATACATGATATAATACTGTATATGTAGGTTGAACTCTCTGCCTGCTGTTATCTCTGGGCAACCTTTGACCTTTAAGTTTGGTTCAGCTGAAAACACACTAAAGATATTCAGGCACTCTGATGTCACTTTATGTTTTGAAGACCTATTTTAAACCAATGAGAATTAGTTCTGTTTTTTATGCATGTTCTAAGTGTTAATAATATGGGATTTTCTAAATAACTGTCATTAAGCTTCCAAAGAAGGACTTGGTCTGAAAGCTAAAGCTATTTGTTCTTTTATAGCGTCCCTGTTGGTCCAATAAAAGGTATCAGACCATCTGTTCTGGATTTGTTCTTACTAGGACCAATACAGCATTAAACAGTTTGTTTGTGTTCCACTATTGATTAAGCTGGGGCAACAGAAGCACATATGGGCTGGAGTTTTAAAGCTCGGCATTTGTTTTCATGGTGCAGGCGGGGTTAAATTCACCCAGACTGTTTGACTACCAAAAAGGTGGTCTACCATTTGGACATGATTACTGCGAATTATGCTCTGAAATAGATGCATGCATCAACATTCTGAGTTATTTTTTTGCCACTAAGTAGGAAAGTGTCATAAATGCATCAGGATGTTTGAAAAATTAGCACAAACATCCTGATGCATTTACCATAATGCGGTTGCAGCAGAAAACATGATACAAGTGCTGGATCCAGAGTTTTGAAAATCCCTCCCGTGGTTCCTAGGGATTGGAATCTGGGACAAAGCCCAGTTGCGCCAATTTGGGACTTGGCAAATTTGGCAGGCATGTAATATGAATATGTAATGTGTTTATAATAGGCACACAGGGAAGCATGTAACAGATTGAATATTACATCAGTTATACTACTTTTGCCATGTAAATGGTGCTATTTTTGTTGGTGACATATCAACTATCAAAATACCAAGATAAAAGATGTTAGATATGTCACAAAGCTATGTACAACCCATCAGCACAGCAGTAGGGCTACCACTTGCATTGCTAGTGACCTGGGTTCAGAACAAGCCTGGGTTGAGGGCTGGCAGTGGCAAGGGGACTGAGCATCACAACAGATGCTGTCTTCCTTGGGAGGGAAAGTAGTGATCTCTGTATCATTAGAAAATGAGTAAAAGATCTGGCTTTCCAATTGGCTGGACACCAATCTTAGCAGGCAGGTATTTTTCAATACAGCCCACTGGAAAACAAGTTCCCATTTGGGTTGCCACATTACTTGGGAAATTGTTGGGCACCCTGAATTTTCAAACCAAGCAGCCACCATATTTTATTCTCATTAACCGGTGATGGAGCAATGCAGCCCCCCCACTTGAGAAAAGTCACCTCCCCACACACTGTGCAGACTTCCGAGTCAGCACCACTTTAAAAACATGGCACGACCCTCCCCATAAACACTTTTGTTCTTTGTTGACCTCCATTGCACAAACTGTAATGGACCTTCTGTACATAGCAGGCTGTTCCTCCACACTGCGGCAGCCCAACAGAAATGCTTCTCATACTCAAAGCAGCCTGACAAAGGAGAGAATGAGAGGTCCCCTCTTCAGTCCTTGCATTAGTCCCTAGCAGTTTAAAAACAGAAAACAACTTAACCACAACATTTTTTTTTCTCTTCTCCAGAAAACAGTACCTGACTCAGCTACTTGAACCACGGAACATGGAGTCAGCCCCAACACACAAATATGGCACCAGTGAACTGCCAGTTTCTGTAAAAAATAAATAAATAAATCATTGCATTTTTTTACTGGTTCTCAAATGCACCTGTTTTTTTTAGAGGCTTACTTTATGTTTCCTGCTTCCTCAGTCCACCTCTGTTCTACAAAACTCTGAACCCTCCGTTCATAGTTAGCTGCAGCACCCGCCCGCCCACTACCACCGTGCGCTGCTGACTCCTGATGTATTCAAACAGTGCATTTCAAAAAAAAATAACACTTGTAACAAAACAGCTTCAATTTAAAATGTAGCCCTGTGAGTTTCCGTGGGGGAGGGACCACAAGAAACTATGACAACCAGTTAAAAAAGCAGACAACTGCAGGGGCTCAATTAGGACGAGAAAAAAGCATTCAAATACAGGTGGAGGAACTATTTTATTTTAAAATAATGTCAAGAAGTGAGAGTTTTACAGTTAAACATAAATTTAATTTTTTCAGACACATGAAATACAGTGGGCCATTTTCTAAGCACAATAATACCCTTCAGGGTGGGCAGGTTTGGGGAATACCGGACCTTCCAGGGGCTATAAGACCCTCTGCCTACAGCATTGGGCCTCATTAAGCCACTTCGAAGTCTGGTATTCCCCAATACTACCCACCCTGTCGGTTATTATTGCTTATATACCACCACCTGGGTGTCTTTGGATGGATGTGCAGCAGAGATGCTTGGGGAGGGGGATGCTGTCTTTCAGAGGGTATGCACAGCATGCTTAGGGTGTGTGCTCCCAAGTGACTAGTGATGGCATCCTAGAGACTGAAAGAGAAAAATAGAGGAAAAGATGCCCATCTACAACAGGATGAAGGGTTGGTACCCCACAGGTCCCACACTGCTGACTGCAGCTCCAGTCTCCCCTATGATCAAGACCCTGGAGAAGAGGAAGAAAGGTCCCTGCCAGGGGTGAGCATAGCATACCGTCTGATATCAGGCAAGCCCTGTAGATGGTTTGTATTGGGACTGGAGGTTTCTGGACTGAAGGGAGCAGGTTGGCAGGCGATACAAAACAATATAAAAAAACAGATGTGTCACAGAAAAAACATAGATTTAATATGTCATAATGTTGTACCTAACCAGTGGAAATGTAGATGAAATAATACTTTATGACATCACAATTAAGCTATGCAGCATTCTAACTAAATGAAGACAAAATAAGTAGAGCTCCAAAAAAGTGCTAATGTAAACATACAGTGGTCTGACAAAGAAAATAACATTTATCATAATTCAAATAGTGCAGGACCTTCATTGCTCACTTGTTGCTGCGTATCTTTTGGGTCCAATTAAATATGGCGAAGTCTGGGAAATTTGCTTAACAAAAAAACTACATGAATTTCATCCGACTTTGCATGAGCAGCTGACACACTTTGCACCTGAATTAAATGAAGTGCCTAATTCTGCCCAGTGAAGTCTGGCGATCATGGCACTTTGTCAGTGACACAATGAGAAGTGCATGCCAGGCTAAGTAGTACTTTGTCTGCAAAATGTGAAAAGCTGCTCCATTTTTAAAGAAAATGCTAGAAAGAATCCCACCATCACCCTCTGTGTCATGTACATCCCACTCCCACCACTATGCAAGAAAGTTTTAGATTACATCCCTTCAAATGTCTCTGCTCTAGGCCCACACCTTCATCCTCACCCCATGGAGGGAGGGGCGGGGGTCAATTATTTCTTAGAGAGTCTCAGTTCTGTTAACCTCGTAACTGATCTCCATGCTAATTTAGCTGTCTGAATATCTTGAATCATGACAAAACAGGTTGAGATGGACTACCTGAATCCCTCAAAGCAAAGGTACCTTTCCCTTGCACTGAGGGATCTCAAGCCTCAACTATTAATAAGTAAGGTCTCTTGAGTTTTCATAAGTTTTTTTTATAGACCGCCAAAACCTGAAGCACCATTTTGTTTCCATTTAACAATATTTGTCTTGTTATGAATACCAAGAGAGAAATGTTGTTTCCATTTAAGAACATTTCTTTTGGTATTTATAGCAGGTCCAGGTTATGAGCTGTTTTTACAGCCATTATCTAAAGAAGTGACAGGCTGAGGTATAGAAAGTTGGCCAACCATTTGAGGTGCTTTGCAGGTATTATTGGGCTGGAATGACTAGAGGGTATTATACTACTGTTTGTGCACCTAGAATGATTAATTTCTTAGCCATTTTTGTACACAGTCTCTGGAGAAGTTTGCATTACTTGATCCTATTTAATTTCTTTGTTTTTTTTTATGCATGTTCTGATTTTCCTTGTCTATTTTGTTTTAATTTTTGGTCTGCCACTGTTGTTGGTCTTTCAGGTATTTCTGTCTTTGAAATGAAGTTTTTTTTTGTTTTTTTCAGGAAGTTTATAGGTCTCTATCTTAATCAGAGCTTGCCCTAGCAATTCTTTTTGCTGTATCATTTGGTCTTTAATTTGTTCAACTTCTTCCCTTAGGGCTACCAAAGTTTCCACCCTGCACTGCATGAGGCACTGGCAGTGCTGCAATAAATTCTTTGGTTAGATACTTTGCAAGCATGCTGGTGTTTAATAAATTGTTCATATCCTGGTTCTCTATATTCCTTTTATTTTCTTCCTCTGCTGAAAATGTAAAAATCTGTCAAAATCTAGACCTGAATTGCTAAGCAAATGATTTGTTAGTACTTCATCTTATACTGAATTTTCTGCTTTAAAAGATTCCTGTACCTGTGCCGGCAGTGAATTAATATCTGAATTGATGTTCATTGGACTAAATAATTCTGGTCTGCTTCTTGTCATCTCTATTGTGTCTTCCCGTATGACCAAAAGGGAAGGGATTATAAATCAATTAGGTCTGGTACATCAACTTCATAATTACAGTCACCTCTATCTGTAGTTCCTTTACCTTTTCTTAACACATTTTTCTTTATAATGGAGCTCTTATTTTTACTCTAAAGAAAACTATTTGTTCCTGTAGAGGGTTAGGCGTAAAAAATATATTTTTTGTTTTTGCCGTCTTGTGGTTGTTTTCCCATTTTTTCTGAGTTGCCTTTTCTGGGTTAACTCTATTTTCCTCTTGGCCTTAGTGACCACCCACTGCCAAGCAGACCAGAGAGGAGTGGGCTCAGGCCGTAAAGTATTGTTTTTGCTCTGTTTGTTCACAAAATTGTGTGTTTAAATCACCAGAAATGATGGGATAATTGCAAGAAAAGTTCTCAGCTCCCAGTCACAACCAGCAAGTGCACCTTCTCTCAATGGGAAACAAATTGAAACAAGCAGACTCACTACCTCCTCCAAGCCTAGGGTGGAGCCAGCACCATGGAGGCTATAAAAATATTTTTAATAACTTTGATAAAAAACATTCTAAATATTGTTTGTTTTCTTATTTTATTTTTATATTATCCAGCAAAAAAGGAGAGTTAGACTGGCACAAAAGTTGTATAGGCTGTCTTTACATCAGATATTCATCACATAAAATTTCAGTTCCAAATACAAATAAATTAGCTAAATTAAAAATATATTGCTGAAGAATGTCCACATTTGGAATTTATGCTAAATATGCATGTTCAGATTCTAAATGTCCCAGTATATCACAGTATACACAGTTCAGAGAACCAAAACACAGCAATATTGTATGTTAAAATGAAGAAACTAATACCTGTATGCAGTTCCAGTTTATAGAGAGAAGAGTTAACCCTTAGGCTGGCGACAGAATTAGAACACATAGTAATTCTGGACTGATATAAATCCATGGCACAGCAAGGGTTAAATAATGCCTCAAACTGGATAAGAATCCATAAACCAATCTATAATGAAGTCTTTACAGTAATGATCACTCTGTTAGCACATGCAAAAAATCAGTGGTATGTAAATACTAAAAGTCAATAAGATGATTATGGAATATAGTCTTGGTCATAACAGTAAGGAACATTTCCTCTACAAGAGAAATGATGGAAGTGAACAATTCTCAAAAATCTTATGTATCCATAAGGCAGTTTCTCATTATGTAAAGTGCAGGGTGCCATGCTTCAATCAAATAACTGTGCAAATATTCAGCTCAGGAAATTAAACAAAATAGCTGTGACTGGGAAAAAAACAAACTGGCAGTCTCTTACAATCCATGACAAACCTGCCAGCAGTGATCTGCCATAATAGTCCTATAAAATAACTAAAACAAATTGTGCACTTGCCACAAGGGAGCAAAGTAGAAGGCTAAAAAAAGAACAGTACTTAAATCATTTAGCTCCATGCAGTTGCATCACAAATACCAAAGGAGGGTCACTTCAAACCAAAATAAGCTAGTTAGGCAGAAAACCTCCTTTATAAACCACAAACTTTAAATATAAAGTCATGTACTTGTGTAACTTGTGGTAAGTCCTGGGAGAGAAAGTTTAGCAAAAGTATTACTCCTTGTAATAGTACTTGAGTCCTTCAACTCCATACTCTTTGGATCTGCATCTCAAATACTGAGCAGGTAGTGGGTGGAAGTTGTCACCTCCAGCTAAAACAACTAGCTGGGTAAATGTGCTGCTCCTGATATTTCCCCACAGCTGCTGTCTTAAGCTGCTACACTGCTCCCCATTGCTCCCTGTAGTAGCCAGCAAGAAACATTCCAAACCCACTTCAGATCAGCAAGTAATTCAGAGTAAGAAAAAGAACCTCGCCAGCAGGTGTTGTGCCTGTGTTGGCCATAACAGATGTACCGGGCAGCCCAGTGACATTTTGGGACATACCTTTTATCAGACCAACAGCAGTTGATGTCTGCCCCAGCTTTTAAAGAGATGAAAGTGACATGTGCATTGTGAAGAAATAGGGTATTAAAAAATGTGCAGAGGATAAGTCAAGAAAGTGAGATGCATGCAGATTCAGCATTCAGAGTAAAAGGGAGGACATGCTTGAGAAGAAATGAGTGCTCCTAAATGGGAGCGCAGGAGTACATGCAAAAAGGAATATAAATTGAAAACTACTAACTAAAACCAAAAGGGTAACAGAAAACAATGGCCCCTATTATGACACATTGATAATGCTAACAAGATATGGCAAAACGAAATAAAAAACTCTGAAAAATCTAAGTAAAATATATATTAAGAGACTCACTGACTATTATATGCAAATAAAATATAATGTACAGAGACAAAAATAACCTAAATAATGAATGCACAAAAGGAATATGTTAAATTAAAAAAATATAATCTGACAAGCAGAAAAGGTAAAACCAAAAACTCTGAATTGGCAGGAAGAACAATAAAACACACTTATATCAGAAAATGAATAATCATGAGTCCAAATATGGGCTGAAAGAAACTTTATTGTTGAGGCCACTGGGGTACTTCATGTTTCATGTATAAATCCAAAAATACTCTCTTCAACATAGAAGTGAAGTAACATCTCCCCTTCATAGGATAGGCTGATGTTAACTTTTTCAATGCCAAAGAATCAAATATCTCTTCTAGCAGAATGTTTCTTTTCTTGGAGATGTCTAGACATGGCATAATTAATGTTACCTGTTCTAACAACAGTGAGATGTTCCCTATTTTCATTTTCAACATTCTCTTTGTCCAACAGGAGACACATGGACATTTTAACTTGTATACTACTGCTGTTGTGGAACAGTTTCTAAAATCCCATATCTTATACTTTTTCTTCATGTTGTTAAGATGAAAGAATTCTTTAATATTTGCAGTTTGCTGCCCGTCATGCAATTACCACACTTATAATTATCATCCGGAAATGTGGGTAACCATGTGAGACTCTTGGTCTGGGGTATAACTGTATTTACTAATATATCCTTCAAAGTGTTTGCTTCTTCTGTAGGAAATTCTTAGGGGGCTGCTGAATGCTGATCCAAGCTATGGGTCCATCTGAAGCAACCTCTAATTCCATTTTACAACAGTCCATATTTTTTAGCTATTGGATTGAACTGGGTAGAAAATGTGTGGACTGTTGCTTCTTCCTCACTGTCACTCTCTTCCTCCTTTAATAAGTTCATTCTATTCATTTGTTCAAATCTCTATTTACTTGGTTTTACATAAGGTTCAGGATACCCTCTGTTTTTGAATCTACTTTCCAAATCATCTGCATGTTTAATGTACTCTTACTCTTCTGTACAATTTATTTTAATAAGCATAAATTGTTTTTAGGTATGTTCTTAATTAAAGATGGAAGGTGACAACTGTTGTCATGCAGTATTGTATTTCTTTCCATCGGTCTTCTGTAAAGTGTTGTCTTAAGTATTTTCCCTTCTTTGAACATCATCAAATATAAACAATGAATTGTTTGGTGGCTATACTCATGAGCAAATTTTAAATTAGTCATCTTGGTGTTAATATATTCCAAAAGTCTTCCCATGAGTCACATGCTGCTCTCCAGATTAAAACAATGTCATTTTTATATTGTTTGTACAATTTTGGGTATTGTCTGAACATATTGTAGGTGTCATCATAAATTAATTTCTCCTCCCATTCTCCCTATAAATATTGACCAAATTGGGCACAGATGTTGTCTCCATAGTTGTTCCCATCCTGCATTTGCAGCAGTTGTTCTCAAAATAGAAATAGATTCAAAACAAATTGTGCCAATTCAGCAATAACATCACTTGAAGGCAAAATACCAGGTTCTCTGTTTTATGTAACATTGTTGATATAGCGTCAGTCCACCATCATGAAATATGTTCATATAAAGGCTCTCAATATCAATTGTCAGATGCACATTCTCTGCATTTATTTCCAAAGCTTCTAACTTTCTAATTATATCACTAGCATCTTTCAAATACGACTGTAAAGTTGGTACCCATTTCTTAATAAACTCATCCACAAACTTAAATATTGGTTCTGTCATTGTTCCAGTACCAGTTACTGCTGATCTACCAGGTGGCTTTTGTTGCATTTTGTGAATCTTTGATAACAAATATAAAGCTGTTTTAATAGGATGTTCCACAGTCCAATATACTCGTTCTTTCTAGTAATCCAGCCCTCCTTGTATGCTGTAATAAGTATTGTCCTCTTTCTCCTTTATTTCAAAGGTAAGATCTCTGTTGAGTTTTACATAATGTTTGGTATAATTAATTTGTTTAATAGCCTCTTGCACCTTGTTCTGTTTATTCCATAAAACAATAGATCCACCCTTATCTGCTGGTTTATTACTGTGTTAGTCATATTCATCAGTTCCTGTACCACCGCTCTCTTTTCTTGTCAAATGATTCTGTTGAAAATGTTTCTGATATTCTGTTTTATCTCTCTCTATCCATTTCAAGAAAGTTTTAAGTGTGTCACTTGGAGGTATCATAGGGACAAATTTAGATTTATTTCTCGGTGTTGTTGTTTCTCTGTAGGAACTTTGATTTCATGTGTCTCTTTGTTCTGATACAGAGGGTTTGAGTGTAAAGAACTCTGTAAGTTTCAATTGTCTGAAGCATTTGTACATATCTACTTCTAGAGTGAAAACATTAATTTTATTAGTGGGGACAAAACTCAGACTTTTGTCAATACTGATAGTTATGGGTTCATGATGGATATTTTGTGAGGCTGATGAGTGCCAATTTGTCCATCTGGTCGATCGTCCTGAGTTGTTGATATTGGTTGTATTGATTTGAATTGTATCCCTTCTTCTTCTTCTTCCTTTTGCACCTCCTCTTCCCTCTGTGTCCCCCTCTTTGTTCTAAAAAGGGTAAGAGTGGTAGATGTACTTGGTCTTTGGAGTCATGTACAGTTCTGGGTCCAGATTTCGAACTGATATCAGAATCCATACCAGAATATAAGTCAGTAGGAATATCTTCTATGGATATTTTTAATAGCTGCCTTTCACCTCTTCCATTTATTGGTGTAATTTATTCCCATGCCAACAACATACTTTCTTATTTGCATAATCGCTATCATCTCTATTATGCTTATATAATTTTTGTTTTGTTGATTTCTTCTTTATAGTCTATCAAAAGTTTGTCCTTCCTACTTTTTATCTTATTAAGATCTATTGTGGAGAAGTGCTTATATGTCACTTCTTCCAGTTTTTTATTTCTCCTTGTATCTTAGCACTCTTTTTTTGCTCTTTTTTATCAGAAGAAGCATCCAATCAAAAGAACATTTGTTAGCTACCCTTTCCAATTGAAGCATAAAAATCACCATCCTTCAATCCAAAAGCTGCTGGTTTCTGAATATGTAAAACCCCGGTGGGATATTGAAAGGGCTGCCAGGCGCAGCGCAAATCCCAATGTGCTGGGGTGCAATGTAATTGTATGCAGTGCAGATGCAGGGGGTGTGCCCATGCATATTCGGCACATCCCGATATTCAGCCTGGGATGTGCGGCGCACATGCTGGCACAACCCTGCATTGCGCCACATAGGGGGGACTCAGAATTGTGCCCTGGAAAAGATGGAAGAAATCCCAGCCACCCACAGGTGGGCTGCTGTATTGTGTGGCACAACACAGCAGCTGCCAGATGGGGTGGGTTGCAGCGGCCCGTCGAGAACGGGGGGGAGCGGGGTGGGCAAGGGGTCCAGTGTGGGTGGGGGATGCCACTGGATCACCATGGATTTCTTTGACAGAGCTGTACCACAATCACGGCAATGGGCTGAGAGGCTCCACTAGCCCACCAGAGAAGGTCTTTTATACATATCTCGGGGTATCGGTTGGAGGGGAGACCACTAGATCACCAGGGATGGTCTTTTATACATATCTCAGGGTATCGGGTGGGAGGGGGGACCACTAGACCACCAGGGATGGTCTTTTATACATATCTCAGGTATCGGGTGGGGGGGACCACTAGACCACCAAGGATGGTCTGTTCTACATTTCTCGGGGAATTGGGGACTCAGGAGGGGGGCCACTAGACTACCAGGGCTTGCTATGTTTGACATATATCACAGTTGTGACTATGGGATGGGGGATGCCCGGGATCCCACTGCACATGTCATGCTGTCCAGGGCACCAGGTGCAAGTCGCCAGGCTGCCCTGTGCAAGGCATCAAACGTGGACATAATGACATACAAATAGCCTCGTTTGTACCTTGCATATATTATGGGCTCATTTGCATGCCCCTGCTGAATATGCGGGTGATGCACCTAGCCCAATTGCACTTGGCTGGCGCATCCCTGTGCTCTCCCCATTCAGGCTTGCGCCAGCGAGTGCCACTGCGCCCATGCAAGTATGTGCGCTGGACCATATATTCATTAATGGTGCTGCACCATGGCATATCCCCATTGAATATCACCTGGACCAGGCCCCAGCGCATCCCAGTTGTGCTGCACCTAGGCTTGCGCCACTGCCTGTCACAGTCTGAATATCTGGACCCTAGTGTTTTTTGGTCCTGCCAATATTTTGTCAATGATGCTGCATGCATGTTATACTGAATATCCTTCTTTTTTAATATCTCAATATACCTAATCTCATCATTATTTCTAGGTTGTGCAGCATTGCTCCCCAAAACATCTTGATATCCTTCATAGATCCTATTATCCATTTTTCCTCTTCTGAAATAGAAAGTCAATCTGGATGATCGGCTGAATATTTATTTAGCTTTTGTTTACCATGTGAGCACACTAGACAAAACAGATGCCTATTTTCGGGTGCAATCCAGGAGATTACAGGAAATATGGAGGTAATTACAAACAGGATAAGGAAGTACAGAGTTTCAGGTAAACAATATACAGACATTTCAAGATGTAACAGGGAGATTTAAAATTTAAAATACAAAAATACATAACCCAAGAAACAATATGAACAGGTATGGTTAAAATGGGCAACCAATGCAGAACTCTGGAAGGTGCCCAGTATGGAAAGCCAAAAACAAGTGTAATAGTTGTGGAAAAGGCCACTGGTGTCAATTAAGTGCAATTGCCTGCTGAGGAGAGCAGCAAGTGATCCATTATAACTAAGAAAGTAATTATACAAAAGAACTGGAGCAAAATGGAATTCTCAGCACCCATGAAAGGGGGAAACAAACAATCCAAATTCAAAGCAAGTACGAGAAACGTTCCCAGCTTCCAGTCACAACTAACACATGCATGCTTTTGCAATGGGAAACACATTGAAACAAGCAGACTCTACCATCATCCAAGCTTAATGTGGAACCAGTACCATGGAGGTTGTAAAAGATTTTTGTTAATAACTTAGATAAAAAAAATTGTAAATATTGTTTGCTTTTCTTATTTTGTTTATATCATATAGACAAAAGGAGGGTCAGACCAGCACAGAAGTTGCATAGGCTTTCTTTACTTCAGATATCCATCACATAAAATTCCAGTCACAAATTCAAATAAATTAGCTAAATTAAAAATATATTGCTGAAGAATGTCTGCCTTTCAATTTATCCTAGATATACATGTTCAGATTCTAAATGTTTCAGTATATCACAGTATGCACAGTTCAGAGAACCAAAATGCAGCAATATTGTATGCTAAAATGACAAAGCTAATACTTATATGCAGTTCCAATTTATAGAGATACACTCTTAAAATATGCCTCAAACTAGATAAGTATCCATAAAGTGCAATGTATAATGATGTCTTTAGATTAATGAGACTATGGAATCACTCTGTTAGCACACACAAAAAAATCAATGGTATGTAAATGCTAACATTCAGTAAGATGATTGCTGAATATAGTCTCAGTCATAAAAATTAGGAAAATTCCCTCTATAAGATGACGGATGGAAGAGAACAGTTCTCAGAAATCTTATGTATCCATAAGGCATTACTTAGGTAAAGTGCAGGGTGCTGTGCTTCAGTCAAATAAATATGCAAAGATTCAGCTCAGGAAATTAAACAAAATAGCTGTGACTGGAAACAAACAAACAAACTGGCAGTCTTTTGCAATCTGTAACAAACCTGCCAGCAGTGATCTGCCATAATAGTCCTAGAAAATGACTAAAACAATGGTGCACTTGCCACAAGGGAGCAAAGTAGAAGGCCAAAAAAATGAACAGTATTTAAATCATTTAGCTCCGTGCAGTTACAACACTGATACCAAGCTGGAGGAGGGGGGAGGGTTGCACTTCAAACCAAAAGCAGCTAGTTAGGAGGACTTCTCCTTTAAAACCATTGACTTTAAATATAAACCCCAAAAAAATCATGGTAGTAAGTCACAGTGGCGACACCAACATAGAATTCGATAGGAGAGGGCAGGGTAAATGGAGAAAGTGACAAGGCAAGAAGGACAGGGATGAGGCAAAAGGAGTAAGGCCATCAGAAAATGGAGGGTATGAGTACCAATGCCCGTAGTCTGGGCAACAAGCTCCCTGAGCTGGTGGCCTTGATGGAAGAGGGATGCCTGGATATTGTAGCAGTCACAGAAACATGGTACACAGAGAACCATGACTGAGATGTTAACATACCAGGGTACATAACCTACAGGAGAGACAGGCAGGGAAAGAGGGGAGGAGTAGCTCTCTATGTAAAGGAAGGATAAAAGCAACGGAACAAAAGAGTAAACAGGGAGGAGAGGAGGCACTGTGGGTCACCTTGGAGACTGGAAAGGGCTCCACAATCTGCACAGGGTTAGTGCACAGACCCCATATCAGGGGAGGAATGGACAAGGATATGATAGAAGGCATTCTTAGAATGGCAGAGAAAGGGGAGATACTGTTGATGGGAGACCTGAACATGCCAGATGTTAACTAGAGCACATTTGCTGCACTACATCCAAGAGCAGGGCCATTCTTGATGCCCTACAGGTGGCAGGCCCTCAGACAGCTAGTTTCGGAACCCACTGTGAGGGGAACTTAGACCTCATACTCTCAAACGGGGCAGTGAGAGGATCTCAGATCTAGAAGTGGGTTGCCATCTGGGGAACAAGTGACCATCAAACAGTGTGGTTCACGTTAAACTCAGCTACAGAGTCAAGCCATACAAAAGTGAGGGTACTGGACTTCAGGAGGGCTGACTTTGGCAAGATGGAGAGTGCCTCAGAAAAGCACTAGCAAACAGGCTAGAAGGAGGTGGAGCAACAATGGGAATCATCAAAACTGCAATCACAGAGGCAACAAGCCTTGTGTGAAGCAAATAAACAAATGAAAGAAAAGCCACTATGGTTCTCAAAAGAGGTGGCTGTGAAAGTCAGGAAGAAAAGATAGCATTCGAAGTATAAGGAAACACAAAAGAAGCAGGACAGAGAGCTATACCAGTTAAGGCAGAAGGAAGCAGGAGGAAGTCAGAATAGCAAAGGCCCAAACTGAGGAAAAGATAGCCAACTCAGTTAAGAAGGGGATAAAACCTTTTATAGGTACATCAGTGAGTGTAGAAAGACAAAGGAGGGATAGTGAGGCTGAATAGAAAGAACGGTGGGTGGGCAGAGGGGACAGTGAAAAGCAGGGATACTGAATGAATATTTCTGCTCAGTATTCACAAAAGAGGAGAGGAAGTGCCTAATCCACTAACAGAAGCACTCTTGATGGGGGGGTCCCAATCCTTTCACAGAAGAAAGGGTTCTGCAAGAACTCCTAAAACTGGTGGTGGACAAAGCAATGGGGCCTGATGGAATTCACCCCAGAATTCTAAAAGAATTAAGGGGGAACTAGTGAAACCACTGGCTACTCTTTTAATAAATCATGGGAGGATGGTGTGGTACCCGAGGACTGAGGAAGGCAGATGTGATTCCCTTCACAAAAGTGGGACCAAGACAGAGGCAGAAACTACAGACCTGTCAGTCTGACCTCTGTGGTAGGGAAAGTGATGGAGTCACTTCTGAAGGAAAGAATAGTTGAGTACCTAGAGGCCAGTGGGGCAGGACCCAAGCAGCATGGGTTCACAGCGGGAAGGTCATGTCAGATGAATCTAATAGATTTCTTTGACTGGGTGACCAAAGTAGTAGACCAGAGAGGGGCTATGGACATGGCCTACCTAGACTTTAGCAAGGCATTTGACACAGTCCCACACAAAAGATTAATAGTCAAATTAACCAGCCTGGGAGTGGGTTCCAGGGTGGTAGCCTGGGTAAAACATTGGCTGGACAACAGGACACAGAAGGTAATTGTAAATGGAGTCCACTCTGAAGAAAGAGGGGTTACTAGTGGGGTACCGCAAGGTTCAGTATTGGGTCCAGTCCTTTTTAATGTCTTCATAAGTGACATTGCAGAGGGACTGGAAGGAAAAGTATGCCTCTTTGCAGATGACACAAAGATCTGCAACAGGGTTGATACACAAGGAGGCGTGGAAAGGATGAGAAGGGATTTGGCAATGTTGGAGGAATGGTCAAATGTATGGCAGCTAGGATTCAATGCAAAGAAGTGCAAAATAATGCACCTGAGAAACAAGAACCCAGGGGAAGAATACACAATGGGGGAGGTAGTAACAACAACAGAAAAGGAAAGGACCTGGGAGTAATCATATCAGATGACCTTAAGGTTAGCAAACAATGTGAGAAGGCAGTAGGGAGGGCTGGGGTATACTGGGATGCATAGGGAGAGGCATCAGCAGCAGAAAACAGGAAGTTGTTATCCCTCTGTACAGACAGTTGGTGAGACCCCATCTGGAGTACTGTGTCCAGTTCTGGAGACCCCATCTCCACAAGGACATGGATAGGATAGAGGCAGTCCAGAGGAGGGCAACTAAAATGGTGCAGGGTCTGCAAGAGAAACCGTATGAGGAGAGACTAAAGGAGCTTAATATGTATACCCTTGAGGAAAGAAGGGAGAGGGGGGACATGATAGAAACTTTTAGGTACCTCAGTGGAATCAACAAAGTCCAAGAGGGTAGCATCTTTCAGAAAAAGAGACGTAAGAACAAGGGGACACAATTTAAAGATGGGGGGGGCAGTTCAGAGGCAATCTGAGGAAGTATTATTTCACAGTGAGGGTAGTGGATGCATGGAACAGCCTTCCTGAGGAGGTTGTGGGGTCTAAAACTGTGGGAGAATTCAAGAATGCATGGGACAGACATAAGGCAATTCTTGTGGGGGTAGGAAGAAATAGGCTGTTGGTTAACTAGGATCTGCGGCCTATCCTGTAGGTAGGGAAATGGGCAGACTAGATGGGCCAAGCGGTCCTTATCTGCCATCAAAGTCTATGTTTCTATGTCATGTACTTGCAGTACTTGCCGGTAAGTCCCTGGGAGAGAAAGCAGCAAAAGTACCATTCCTCATTAACAGATTACTTGAATCCTTCAATTCCATGCTCCATACATCTGCATGTCAAATATGGGGCATGTAGGGGGTTGGGGTCAAAGTTGTCACCTTCAACTAGAAAGCAAAAAGCTGTGCAGATGTGCTGCTCCTCATTTCCACACAGCTGCTGTCTTAAGCTGCTACACCACTCCCCGCTGTTCCCTGTAGTGGCCGGCAAGAAACATTCCAAAAAACCCTTTAAATATGCAGGTAAACCAGATTAAGAAAGAGCACCATGCCAGTAGGTGTTGTGCCTGTGCTGTTTGAAAAAAATGTAGTGGGCAGCATGGTGATGTTTTGGGGTGTACCCTTCATCAGACCAGCAGCTATTTGTGTCTGCCTGCTGGGCTTTTCAAGAGGGAAGGTGTCATATGCACTATGAAAAAACAGGGTGTTAGAAGAAATGTACAGAGGACAAAGCATAAAAGTGAGCATGCATGCAAATACAGCATGCAGAGTAAATGGGGGGACATGCTTGAGAAGAAATGAGTGCTCCTAAATGGGAGAATAGAGGACATTTATTTATTTTAAAGTTTTACCAGGAAGGCATACTGGAGCAGACTACTGCTTGATTCCAGATGCGTCCTGTGGTACAGGAATAGGGATAAGCAACATCATAATAACAATATTAACCTCCTTGTGCTCCCAGGTCGCTCCTGCAAAAAGCTTTCAGCTTAGTGTGCTATACCTGGTTAAACAACTAAAAAATAAAAAAAATAAATAAAAATAAAATAATCATCATATACAGAGACCAGAACCAATTACAGTGTACAGTGATCTTGAATTCCATATAGAGGCAAAGGCACAAATCACATAACAGTAATATTCATATAGTAGCATTGTAAACCAGACAAAAACAGGCAAACCTGACGAAGCTTACAGGAATAGCAGTGGCTAAACCAAGGTATTAGAGCTAAGGGCTCAGGTGGGGAGAAGTGGCTTTAAGAAAGGAGTTGAGGTGCCTACCAGGGAGGCATTCTGTATGGTCACAGGCAGGAATTCCATAATTTAGGTGGGCAATATCTGAAGGCTGCATATAAATAAATAAATAGAACATACCCCAAAATCAATTTATATGTATTAAAAGAAATTGTACAGATGAGCAAAAGTATACGAACATATGAAATTGCCAGCAGACACAGGCCATTCTGTCTATCTAGTCTGTTTGCGTGTGCAGCACTTCAGTCCATTAGACTGCAGATGCCCTCCTTCCTCGTATGCCCCCCAATCTCGCGCCTCCCGGTTTATTAAACAGGTGGATGATTTAGAAAGTAGATTAAAAAACAGAGACTATCCTTAATATTATGTAAAACCAGGTTGGGGGGGTAACAAATTAATAGATTGGACTTATTAAAGGAGAAAGAGAGTGACAATGAGTAAGAAGGAAGAGTCCATACATTTTCTACCCAGTTCAATCCAATAGCTAAAATGTTAGTGAATGTTATAAAATGGAATTGGAGACTGCTTCAGATGGACCCATGACTTGGATCAGCATTTGGTAACCTCCAAGAATGTCTTACAGAAGAGGCAAACACTTGAGAGATATATTAGTATACAGTTATAGCCCAGACAAAGAAGCACACTGCTACCCATACAGAAATTATAAGTGCAGTAATTATGTACTGTTAGCAAATGGCAAATATTAAATAATTCTCTCTTCCTAACAAACATGAACAAAAAGTTTAAGCTACAGGATTTTATTAATTGTTCCAAGACAGCAGTAGTTTACATGTTAAAATGTCCATGTGGAGCCTCAGATGTTGGACAAAGAAAGAGAATGTTGAAAATGAGAATTGGGGAACATTTCACTGCTATTAGAACAGGCAACATTAATTACGCCATGACTGGACATCTCCAAGAAACAAAACATCCTTTGCCCCAGCCGTGGTCTCTACCTCCTCTATCTGCCCCCAGTTTCCCCTTGCCCCGAAATCCTTCCACACGCCCCATCTCCAGCTTCATGATGGAAGATGGCTCCTCCCGCGGCTAGCCCTTCAGCCCCCTCCTATTTATGCTCTCTATAATCTCTTTGAATGGGCGCAGAAACAGACCCATGCCAAACTCAGTGAGATGGATGCCGTCCGATCTGTATGCTGCCTCTTGGTCAAATGCTATCTCCCTATGTCGTATGTGAATCCCACCCATCTCAATCTCTGCCCTGGCCACTTTCCTGTTGAGATGCTTCCTAGCCACCTCCACTGCCTGGGGCTTCTTGACTCCCCTCCATACCCTATGTGACGTAATCTCGGACCACCCAATCACCACCCTGGGCCACCAGCTTTTTATCTTTTCGAGATCTGCTATAATGTCTTTCATCAACGATCCCATGTCCCCCAAGTCATTGCCCCCCAGGTGGATGATGATACAGTCTAGGCTGGCCCACCGCACCCGTAGTTCGTCCAGCAGAGGCAGCAGCTGTGGTCACCTCATGCCCCTCAGACCCATCCATCTCACTTTTGTGTGATCGATTCCTGGTCACAGCTGTGTGCCCAACCTAGTGGCCACTGCAAATCTTTCCACCCAGTAGATAAATGAGTGCCCAATGATCCACACTTGCCTTCTGTATCCTGCTGTGGGGGAGAAAATGGGGATGCCAATTAGACAACACCTTACATATCTCTTATAACAGTTTGATGTCTATCTCCTACCCACTTGACCTCCTCCTCCCCGCCCCTGAAACGACTGCATCTGAAGCTGCACCAATCCAGAAGGAGTGGGAGCAAACTCATTGGGCTTCTTGCCTACAAACGCCAAGGCTTTTTCAGGACTGCCCCCACCTGAACCTCATCACCGGGGACCCGTCCCTGCACAAACCAAGGACCCCCCACCTGCCCTCTGACTCTCTCATAGGCCTCCATCGCCTGGACTCCGTGAGGTGTCTGCCGCCCCTCCTTCAGCAGCTCTACGGTGGCACCCTTCCCTGCTGATCTGTCTTGACTTCTTAAGTAAAATTGTTACCTTCTCCTTCTCCCATCTCACACAGTGCTCCTGTAACCCCATCTTGGTTGCTCCTTTTCTGGGTGCCACCATTTCCCCGACTCAGAAAGGCCCCTTCGCCATGACTGCGAATATGGCCCTAAACAGGCAGGCCTCATTTGCCGAATAGCAGACCTGACCCACTGCCCGCAATACCTTTGCGAGGAGGGGCCCCATCAGCGGTTGTCTCCCATCTTGCCGCCTTCCTTGACCCCTCTGCCAGCCCGCAATCATCCTCTTGATGGCCCGGCGACTTGTCACATCAGACCACCCCCTAGCCAAGGAAACCCAGCCGATTTCTGCCAGCTGTACTGCCATGGTGGTGTGTGCTACACCTTCGTCCCATTTTTCAACCATATATTGCATTACTTCCCCTTCCTTGGCTGGGTCCTCTGTCTCCCATCCCATTCCTGTTCTGAACAACTGGAAAGCCACCCACGCCCTCTCGTAAGCCCTTAGGGTGCCCGCTGCCCATGATTCCCTATACAAAGCCCTGGCCTTTTCTCTCCAATCTCCCACAGCTGCTCTGGTACCCTGGTCAGGGTGAGTGTGGCTTGCAGCACCAGCTTTTGGAATTGCTCCATCTGAAAATGAGAAAGACAGTCAGCTACCTCGTTCTGAGCCCCCTCAATGTGTCTCGCCCTGAAAGACAGGTTAAGCCAGAGCCCCAACAGTATCATACCCCTCAATACTATCCCTATTGATTCCATCCAGCCCATCTGTCTATTGATCACATCGACCACACCCTTGTTGTCCCACCAAAAAACTATGTGCCGCCCTGCCATCCATGCCCCCCACACTTCCAAGGCTACCCATATTGGGAAGATTTCGAGGAACATGATGTCCTTCATCCAACCCCACTCCTGCCATTGGTCCAGCCATGCCTCAGCTATCCAATCCCCTTGAAAATAGGCCCCCATCCCCAGGCCCCCAGCTGCATCCGTGTACAGTTCGAGGTCCGCGTTTGGAGCCCACTCTTCCTGCCAAAAAGTCACACCATTATAGGAATCCAGGAATGTCTCCCAAACCCTTATATCATCTTTCACCTCCCTGCTGATGTCCACCCAATGATGTGGGAGTTTTTCTTTCCATGTGACCCTCCCCAACCACCTAGTGAATGCCCTACCCGGGCTTATGGCCTTACAGGTGAAATTAAGGTGCCCAGTAGTTGCTGTACCTCTACCAGCGGCACCCTCCTCCTCCCCCCAAACAGGGTGAGTAGCCCCCTGAGCCGTTCAACTTTGTCCCCTGGGAGGCGAAAACATTCCTCCTCCATGTTCACTTTGATCCCCAGAAATTCCAGCATGCGTGCAGGCCCTCGGTTTTCCTGACTGCCAGCAGAATGCCTATGGACCCGCATGTCCCTAAAATTGGCTAACATTTTTCTGCCTCCTCCTGACTAGTCCCTATTAGCAGGAAGTCATCCAAATAATGGATGACCCTGCCATGTCCATACTGCCACCCAAACACCCACTGCACCCATGAGCTGAATGCTTCAAGGTTGCACAGGCCACTGAGCAACCCATGGGATTTGCTTTGTCAATGTAAAACCCGCCTCGAACTGGAAACAGAGAGATCCCAGTCCTCCAGCCTCACCGGCAGTAATCGGAATGCGGTCTCAATCTCCGTCTTGGCCAGCCAGGCACCCTCTGCCACCCATATCAACTCTACTGCTTGGTCCAGTGATGCGTAGGAGACCATGCTGAGCGTGTCTGGAATCCCCTCATTCACTGACCTATCTTTCGGGTATGACAGGTGGTGTATGAGCCAGAACTCATCTACCTGTTTCTTAGGCACCAAACCCAGGGGCGATACCCAGAACTCTGCACATGGGGGTGCGGCCAACGACCCCTCCACTCTCCCTGCCCTTGACTCCTTCTGGATCTTTTTTCATACAATGTCCTCTTTCCCCACCACTGACCCTAAGTTCTTGCTGCATATCCCTACCCGCCTCCCCTCGAACCCCAGCGCAAACCCCCCTCAAACCCACTTATTAATAACTCTGCCCCTGCCTTGCCAGGATAGCCCCTGGTCCAAGCCTCCACCACCCCCAGCTTTATGGGTGTGTAGGCCATGGGGTATCCCCACCTACGTCCTGACTGATAAGGCCTGGTTCCACCCATAATTGGATATATAACCCCCCCTACCAGTGCCTCCCCGGTACCTGCCGGCTTCCACTTTCCCACCCCAAAAGGGGTGCTCATGGGCCTGCCCTCTGGCCGGGACCCCTTTGTTGCCAACAACCCTGCAACTTGTGGCCAGGTGAGACCCCCCATGCCATGAACAGATGTGCCTAAACTTACAGCTAGGCCAACTACATGCTGCCCTGTTGTGAGCCCAGCAGGCCTTGGCCCCCTGCTCCGGTACCGCCTTTTTAACCATTTCTGACGCCTGGCCCCCTGCTGCTCCCGACAATGTCCTCACCCAGAACTCTACGTGGTGCAATCCCACCTCAGATCCCCCTTACGGCCATGCATCTCTGAAATGCCTCATTGTACTTGAGCCAACCAAAGCCCAGTTTCACCCGGTATGCTCCTGATAATTGCCATATAAGTTATCAGCAGGATTGCCAGCTCGGCTGCTTTTTGAGTACCAATGCACTGTAAATCAAGAACGGTGCTTACCACGTGTCTATGTTCTTTCCTTTATACCTTGCCTCCTCTGTCTTGTGCCCTACCGCCAGTGCCACTGCCATCTCTGACTTTCCTACCGATTCTTTCTGTTCATACCTTTATGCTGTCTCCTCATCCACAAGCCCAAAGATATCCATATACTCTCCCTTCCAAATCTTTTCTTTAATAGACACTGGCGCGTGATCACCCAGCGTGAAACCTGGCGGACCGTCATATAACTTCCGTATCCCTCCTAAAGTGCCCGTCCCCCTTTGTCCTCTTTTCTTTTTTCTTTGATTGCCCACAATGCTGTCTCCATCCTCACCATGCCTTCCTCCCCATGTCGTCTACCAACCCTTCCATATACTCTCTTAAACTCTCCTCATTACTCGTATCCACCTTATCCTTACCCCTGTCTGGTTGATTGTCCAGGGCCCAGTCCGTGTTTCCTCCCACCCTCGGTCCTGCCTGGGTGCTGGTACCTGCCTTCTTCGCTGTTTCTGCCCTCCGGGGCCAGCCCCTCGTCCCGCTCCTTTCGCTTCCTCTGTGCCTCTTCCTTGGCTTCCTTCGCTTTGCTTCACTGACTCCATCAACTCAGTCATCTGGGACATCAGCTTCACGGCCTCTGCTAGCATAGTAGCACTGGACGTCTGTAGCTCTTTGACACCATATCTTCTGTAGCTGCATGACAAGACATATGTGAATACTGTCCCCCCATACTAAGATTCGCCTCCACGCCATGTCCTTTTTCCCCTCCCTTGAACAGGGAGTCTGATCAGCCTCCAGCAGCCACCCCCCCACCCCAGTCCAGAGGTACCCCATCTAAGGCCTCGACTCCTGCACCATTAAACCATCGGGAGTTTAGCTGGTGGTCATACACCCCATTTGCTTGAACACACCTGCGCCTTGTATCTGACTGCCTTTTTTTTTTTAAAAACTCCCCACAAAAGAACTTGCCCCCCCAAGGCCCAAAGCCCTGAGAGTCTCTGTCTGGCAGATCCCCTGTCCCGGCTGCCCTGTGTTCCATTGGGGCTTGGAGGTGCCGTGGGTTGCCAACAACTCCTCCCCTGCCGTACCTATCCCCTACCCGGCCACGCCTCGTGGCTCTAGCCGCCAATCATAGCATGCTGCCCATCGCCATCCAGTGCAACACTGAGGCACTGCCCGCTGTTCTATGACCACTTTATCATGTCCGACTCGCCCCCGGGCCACTCCTATCATGCATGGGGCTCGTACTTCCCCTGTAGCCATCCACTTCCAGATGCCGCCACTGGTGAGGCCATAATGCCCCAGCTGCCCCCGCCTCCCAATGAACACACATGGTGAGCAGGACCCCAGCCACTCGCTTGCCCAAACCCCCAGCCAAGCTTCTTCCATCTCAGGCCCACCGTGGGCTGTAGCGCCCTGCTCCCATTCTTGTCCCAAACACTCCATGGTCGCAACCAATCGCCCTTAACCACTGGGTGGGGCTTCATCAACCAAGCTACCAGCTACTGCATTTACTTAGTTTAAAAGCAGGCTCACTCACCCCCCCCGCGACCATGTGGCGGCCCCGCTGTCGCCTGTGCACCCTGCCTTCCCGGCCTAGGCCCTCGAGGGCTGAAGCATCCCATTCAGCCTCCTGTGACCACGTGGTGGCCCGCCGGCAGCCACAACCATGCTGTGCCAGTTCGAGCATCGCCTCTTAAGCTGCCCACCATTGCGGCCCGGCTACCCCCTATGCCTCGCCTCGTTGGTCGAAAGCAGTCCCCTTTCCACAAAACCGGACATCGCAAATTGCCCTTGAAAGCTCTCGCTGATTACAGCACCTGCTAGCAAGAGGCCCCTGCGCCTCCCTGCTCGACTAGGCTCCCTCTTGCTGGCAGGTTTTTTGGCCTACCTAGCCCACCTCTCCATCTCACAGCTAACAGGAGCTGCCAGCCGGCCGCATGCATAGGCCCGCCACCCTATTCCAGGGTCACAATAAATGAACTGTGCCTCGCAGAGGAGTCCTCCCAGTCCCGGCTTCTTTGCTGGTGCTTGCTGCACTCCTGCCCATGGAACCACCTGGTATCCTGCTCCTAGCAGTAGCCCACGCATGGCCCCAGGGCCTGCCTTTCCGAGCCACCACACCCGAAATGCTGCATGCACCCGTGGCTCCTGGCTCACCGAGAAAAAAACTCTGCTCCCCACCGGTCTCCCCTTCCCTACCCCCAACTCCCGGCTCTATATTCCTGGCTGGGCCCCAGGACAAATTGGCCTGCCTTTTATTGGCAAACCTCATTTTCAGAGGTTTTTTTATTTAGTTTTGCCATATCTTGTAGTGTTATCAATGTGTTATAATAGGGGCCGTTATTTTCTATTAGCCTATCGGTTTAGTTAGTAGTTTTCATTTTGTATTCCTTTTTTGCATGCCCTCCTTTTCTCCCATTTAGGAACACTCCTTTCTTCTCAGGCATGTCGACTCATTAACTCTGAATGCTGTATCTGCATGCATGCTCACTTTCATGCTTTGTCCTTTGCACATTTTTTCTAACACCCTATTTCTTCACAATGCACATGTCACCTTCCTCTTTAAATGCATGGCAGGCACCAACTGCTGTTGGTCTGATGAAGGATATGCTCTGAAACATTACCATGCCACCCACTATGTCTTTTCAGTCAGCACAGGCACAACACTTGTTGGTGGTTCTTTTTCTCAGTCTGTTTTACCTGCTTATTTAAAGTGTTTTGGTAATGTTTCTTGTTGGCGCTACAGGAAGCAGCGGTGAGCAGTGTAGCAACTTAAGACAGCAGCTGTGGGGAAATGAAGGAGCAGCACATTTGCCCAGTAGTTGTTTGTAGTTGGAGGTGACAACCCCTCACCTGCCCAGTATTTGAGATACAGATGCGCAGAACATGGAGTTGAAGGATTCAAGTACCATTACAAGGAGTAATACTTTGCTAAACTTTCTCTGCCAGGACTTACTACAAGAACATGACTTTATATTTAAAGTTTGTGGTTTATAAAGGAGGTTTTCTGCCTAACTAGTTGCTTTTTTGGTTTGAATTGCAACCCCTCCTCCCCTGCTTGGTATCTGTGATGCAATTACACAGAGCTAAATTATTTAAGTACTGTTCATTATTTAGCCTTCTACTTTGCTTCCTTGTGGCAAGTGCACAACTTTTTGTTATTTTATAGGACTGTTATCAAGATCACTGCTGGCAGGTTTGTCATGGATTGTAGAGACTGCCATAAGATTCATAAGATACATAAGATCCAAGACAGGTCTACTAGCATTGGCCTTTTGTTGACTTGAACCAAATTTAAATCTGCACTGTATAGCAGTGTGTAGAGAGGTGGATATCAAGTGCTCCTTTAAACTGATTTATAGTCTCACATGATACCACAGATCTTGGTAATGAATTCCATCGGGACACCACCCTCTGAGAAAACTAAGTCCCTCTCTGATTTTTCTTGTAGTGGTGACCTCTTAACAGTATACGGTGTCCCCTGACCTTAATTGTATCTGTTCTCAGACTTAACCCCATACATTCCCATTGGTCTTGGCTATCACATGCTTTGTAAACAAGGTACATGCCCCCCCCCCAGTCTCCTGTACTGAAGAAAAAACAACCACAGTTCCCGGAGTCTCTCTCCTTATAGGTTTTATCACTGAGGCCAGCCACCAACTTAGTCACCTGCCTCTGGACCCCCTCAATCCTTCTTAAGTCAGCCTTCTGGAGCAGTGTTCAAAACTGGCAGCAGTACTCCAGGTGTGGCTGCACCAGAGATACAAACAGCGGCATCACCACCTCCCTGACCCTACTCCTGATGTTCCTTTTGATAGAGGTCAGAATTCCATATCCCATTTTGACCACACCAGAATAGTGCTCTGTAAAGCTCAAGTTATTATTAAGACTCCCAGATTTTTTTGGGATTCAGTGGTATTAATTTCCTTTCCATTTATGTGGTATTTGAAGTTACGATTTTTCCTCCCAAGGTGCATTAGTTTACACTTGTCCATATTAAACCTTGACTTCTTTTTACATGTGTTATCTGCCAGGACACTGATGTTTTCCTGGAATGCTCTTGCATAATTTTTATTTGTAACCAGCACTCCCAGTTTTTTAAAATGTTTTACTCTTTTTCTATGCCACCTTCTCTCTGCATCAACCCCATTCTTCCAGGATCCCTAGACTGAGTATCCCCTATCTTTGCACCAGGTAACTTCAGGAGGCACCATTGGACCTGCCCTCATCCTGCCTCTGATACTGTGGTGAGGAAGGAGTCCAGGGTCAGACCCTTCCAGTCCATTAGTGTGTGTCGGACAGTCCATTCGGCCCCCAAGGAGCCTGTGAGAAGTTTGGGCAGTTGGTCTCTTCTACTGTTGGCTCATGTAGGTTTTTCCTGGTTTACCATCTGTGCCCCGAGGGTGCAGCATACAAGGGAGCCAAGGTGTGCCATGTGTAGATGTGCCACCGCTCCAGATCCCGGTCAGTGTCCTTCCCTCCCAATCACTCTGCAGCACTGCTGCACCACCTGTGCTCCACCCAGGTGGCAGTAAAGTGGGTGGGACCACAGCCTACCCTCTCTGGAGGAGTAGAGCAGCCCCCATGTGCTCAATCCTCCTCCCTGGTTGGTCTCTCCAGCAACCTGAGCTCGTTCCTGATCCTGGGTTGCTGGCATTGCAAGTGGTAGTATACTGCCTGCACTGGTGGGCTGGTCCAGTGCTCCCCATTTTAATATCAGCTGTGAATGTTGTCATCCAGGCCTTGTTCATACCAGTGGTGAATGCAACCAGAATGTTAACAAAGCTGGTCCAGCACTGAGCTCTCACGGGACCCCTGCTGGTCACTCTTATCCAACTAGAATAACGTCCCTTAAGAGTCACTCATTGTTTCCTCCTGGTCAACCATGTTGCAATCCAGCATACAATATCATCATCCAGGTTGATCTCCTCAAAATTTTATTAACTCAACATGGGATATACTATTGAAAGCTTTTTCAAAATCGACGTATAGTACTTCGATAGGGACATCATTTTCTAGAGCTAAACTTACTGGATCAAAAAACTGAATTAAGTTGGTAAGACAGGATCTTCCTTTTCTGAACCCAGTTGGTATACGTCTATTAACCCCTTGTCTTGCAGATGTTCTTCAATTGCCTCCTTTATTAGTGCCGCCAGTGTTTTACCTCTGATGGAGGCGAGGCTAATTGGTCTATAGTTATTGCAAACAGATTTCGGTCCCCTTTTGTGGATGGATATGACATGGGCTGTCATCCAGTCATCTGGCATACCTTCCTGTAAGGATTTCTGAAAAACAGCCTGAAGGGGCTCACATAATATCACTGCCAGCTCTTTCAAGAGCCTAGGATACAACTCATCTGGACCTGCTGATTTAGTGGGGTCTAAGTTAAATAGTTTTTATTTTGTCATGCCCATAGTTGTCTTCAAGTTACATACCTGAACACTTGGGTTATCAATGTTGATTTCTTCACCCTTTTGATATTCTCTTTCAAAACAGGCGTTAAATGCCTCAGCCATTTCCTGACCAGTATATTACCTTGCTGTAGTGGTCCAATATAGTTGTTGTTCTTTTTTTAAACTTACCACATAATTATAGAAGGCTTTCTTGTTGTCCCCCACGTTAGTGGCTAATTTCAATTCTGAGACTTTTAGCTGTTTTAATTCCCTTCTTGAGTTTCCTCAGGTTGGTCTTATACCTAGTTATGTATTTACTTGATCCCTCTTCTCTAGCTCATTTATAGGATCTGTTTTTGGCCTTGAGTAGTTTCTATATCTTGTGATTAAACCAGAGGGGGATAATACATTTGCTGTTATATTTTTTTCTTGTGGGTACATGATTTTCCACTATCTCATGCAAAAACAAGCATTTGTCAATGCCGAATGTTGCTTGCTTCTATGTGCTGTTTAGGTATTTGGAAGTCATTGGAGTGCAAATATTGAAAATTTGCGAACTTACGAGCGTGCGTAAGAACTGTGCAACGCACGCTTGTAAAACAGTCATTTTTAGGAATTTTTTCACCAAATTTTCAACATAGCCATTTTAAGACCTCTGCTCATGAACAGTGTCACTGTGATTTAGTTAATGTGTCCCAAACATTGAGTTTACACCGACTCGCCATTTAATAAACTACATAGGAAACATGTTTTGGGCAGGATGTGAAAATGACAGCTGTACTGCTCATAAGGAGGTGTGGTAAAATGGCAATGTTGAAAATATGGAGTAAAAATATTGAAAATTTAGAACTTACGAGCTCATGAGGAACTGCGTAACATGCTCGTAAAAGTCATTTTAGGAATTTTTTCACCAAATTTTCAACATAGCCATTTTAAGATCTCTGCTCATGAACAGTGTCACTGTGATTTTCTTAATTTGTCCGTGCATTGATTTCAAGACACTGACTGCGCCATTCTGTGCTACATGGGCGGAAACACATTTTGGTAGATGAAAAATGACAGCTGTACTACTCATAATAAGGTGTGGTAAGATGGCAATGTTGAAAATCTGGGTGAAAATATTGACATTTACCGTGAACTTACGAGCCTGCGTGGGAACTGCATAATCGCACGTCAGAAACAGTCATTTTTGAATTTTGCCAAATTTTCAACATGGGGTTTTGGGACCCCTTCTTCATGAATGATGTCACTGTCATGGTGGTATTCAGGCCTCGAAGGGTGATTTCACAGTCACTGCGCGAAATCACCCTTTGGGTCTGAATAACACCATGACAGTGACATCATTCATGAGAAGGGGTCCCGAAAACCCCATGTTGAAAATTTGGTGCAAAAATTCCAAAAATGCCTGAGATATGCAACAAAGTTGAAACCCCCCTATCTAGGCCATTATACAGCTTACCGGCATTTCCTCAGTTCACGGTCGGCTTTGAAGAGTGAGACGTGTTCCCGGTCCACCGTAGATCATCGCTCGGGTCCGAGGGAAGTATGGGGTGAGGGGCGGGAGGCTGGGTGCGCAGTGGGTGGGTGCGGGTTGTGGGAGGGGTTCGGGAGACGCCCGAGGGACCGTTTTCGTTTTTCAGGTTAAAATAAAAAAGACATCGTGGGACCGTTTGCCATGTTGGGGTGGGCTCCCAGCATGGCACAAGGACGTTAAGTCAGCCGAATGGGGATTGGGCACCCCACGTGGCCTTATGGATTGATTGCCACGCTGGGGTGGGCTCCCAGCGTGGCACCTACAACTTGGGGGGGGAGAGACGCAGCTCAGCCAACAGGAATTGGGCACCCATCGGCTACACAGTACGTGCGGGGGCGCGCACGCCTGCGTGTCGGGGGGGCTACGCTTCTTATCTTTGCTCACTAAAGCATAGCTCCCCCTTTCAACTGTATGCCACTGCATTTTGGAGCGTGTCATAGACAGCTCCAAACTGCATTGGCTTACAGGGGCCATGCCTGCCAGCTCACTGACTGAATTGGAGGAGGAGGTGACACACCTCCGAAAATCTCCGATGATGGTATCTATGTTTTTGCATATGTGCAAGCAAATATAATGATTTTAATAGTCACCACATACTGTGTGTTGGACTCCTAGACCATCAAATGCCTTAACCCAATCCTAATTAGATGCTATTTTTCTCAGTTTGTTATAATTTGCTAGATCATAGTATTTTACTTCAGTATTTCCCCTGTGTCCTGCAGATTTAATGTTAATCGCAAATTCTACCATGTTATGGCCACTTCCCAAGAGTGGTTCCTGGGTCTTTAGTAGTTAATGGATTCACTCAAGTTGCTAATTACTAGATCTAACATATAGTTATCTCTGGTTTTCTCTGTCACATGATTCTCAACACTCAAACTATCCAATGCTTCCAAAAATGCGGCCTCAGATGAAGTGGCAGGAGACCAGGTGCTCCAATCAATTCCAGGGAAATTGAAATCCCCTACTATCAACAACCTTCTACCTGGATCTTGATCTCTAATATGATTTATGAAATCAGTAGTTTTCCCACTTGTCAAGGAAGGGGGTCTATAACATACTCCCAGTATTCATTTCTCTTCCTTAGGTGGCAGTAGTTGGACCCACAACTGCTCAATATCTGGTTCTAAATTTCTGTGTATTTCAAATGAATGTCATTCCTGCCAAAAAGTGCTACACCACCCCCCCATCTCTTTCACCCCATCCTTGTGAAAAAGTTGATAGCCTTTTATTTCTATCCCCACCCTTCATTGCACCACCATGTCTCAGTCACTGCACATAGTGCTTTATCTTCATTATTAAGAATGTATTCTAATTGTTCCTTTTTGGTTTTAAAGCTTCTAGTGTTGATTAAGAGAGTTTCCAATTTTTTGGTGTATGGTACTTATTTAGGGTATTGGAATGTATCAGATCTTCACCCCCTGCCTCTCCCCATTTAGTTTAAATATTATTTGATAGCACCATTTATTCTTTCCTCATACACATGCTCCTATTCTATTAAAGTGAGACTGTCTGAAGCAAATATCCTATGGACATTTTCAAACCTCTGCCAGTGTTCTAGGAAGATCAAATTTTCCCTATCACACCACGTTTTTAGCCATCCATTTAGTCTTTTGGTTTTGATAATTTTCTTTTTACCCACCCTTGGGGCTGGCCGTATCTCAGAGATGACAAGTGAACATTTCTTGTTTTTGAACTCAGTTCCTACACACTCAAAAGCTCTTTGAATATCTGTAGTGTTTTTCCTTCCCACGTCATTTGTTCCTATATGCAGTACTACTAGAGGCTCTGTTGAGTTTTCTAAGAAGCCAGGTAATAAGTTCTTAATATCAAGGATCCATGCCCCTGATAAACTGGAGACTGATACATTCTCCTTCCTATCATTACACATTATCCTATCTGTAAATTTTAGGATTGAATCTCCTATGACCCAATATCTTTTTTACCCCTGCTGGACTGATCACGGTCTCTTTGTGTGTTAATACTCCTTCTAGGTCTATCCATGTTTTCAATATTATTATTTCCTATCATTTTTTGTTCCTTCCATTGTGACCTCGGTACAATTAGTACTAGGTTTGCTGGCATTCCTCTCCATTTGCTCTACCGTAGGTGGATTCCTAATAACAGTTTTTTGTTTGGGACAAGTAGGTGGCTGATCATGAATTGTTCTGTCAGTTTGATCTTCCTGACCCTGGACTGCATTACTGCCCACCCGTACAGACGGACTTGTTACTGCATCATTTTCTGTTTGCACTTCCCTGCCCCAGTCAGTTTTAGATATTGTATGTATTCCCGGTCTATACCAAGACTATCATATCTACTAGTAATCTCTGTCTGAGTATTTATGTCCCTTCTGTGTTTCTTTGGACCCTTAGTGACCAGACACCACTTGTCCTCAACTGAAATATCTGCATCACTGTCAATTTCAGTTTGTCAGTTTGTTTTTTTCCAGTCACAGATATTTTGTTTAATTTTCTGAGCTGAATCTTTGCATATTTAGTTGATTGAAGCACAGCACCCTCCACTTTACATAATAAGCAATTGCCTTGTGGATACATAAGATTTTTGAGAATTGTTCTGTTCCATCTTTTATCTTCTAGAGGGAGTTTTCCTAACTTTTATTACCAAGACTATATTCATTCTATCATCTTATTGGCTTTTAGCATTTACATAGTCCTGATTTTTTGCATGTGCTAACAGGGTGATTCCACAATCTCGTTACTTTAAAGACTTCATTATACAGTGTACTTTGTGGATACTTATCCAGTCTGAAGCATTATTTAAGTCTGTATCTCTGTAAGTTGGAAGTATTAGCTTCTTCATTTTAACATACAATATTGCTGTGTTTTGGTTCTCTGAACTGTGTTTACTTATATACTGGGACATTTAGAATCTGAACTTGCATATTTAGGATACATTGCAAATGCAGACATTCTTTAGCAATATATGTTTAATTTAGCTAATTTATTTGAATTTGTGACTGGAATTTTATGTGACGAATATTTGAAGTAAAGAGAGCCAATACAACTTTTGTGCTGGTCGGTCATTCCTTTTGTTTCTGGATGATATAAACAAAAATAAGAAAACAAACAATATTTATAATGTTTTTTACCTATGCTACTAATAAAAATCTTTTTATAACCTCCATGGTGCTGGCTCCACCTTAAGCTTGGAAGAGGCAGTGAGTCTGCTTGTTTTGATGCTGGGATAATTGTTTGCTGTTGGGATTTGTGTGTGGAAAAGGGAGGAGCAAGGAAGCCATTACAGGATGGGTGAGGGAGGGACTCAGATGAGCAGAGGGTGCTATAGACCATGTTCTATAAGCCAGTCAATAGGGCTGCTGTAGTGTTTTGGTTTATGAAGGCTTGAATTTGTAGTCCAACCATAAACCACCAGTTGCCACAGTGTGGACCAGAGGGGAGTGGACTCAGGCAGGGAAGGAGCAATTTTGCTCTCTGTGTTGAAAAAATCTTGGGTGTGTTTAAACCGGGGAAATGCTGAGATAATTCTTTGTTGTTGGAATTTGTGAGTAGGAAGGGGGGGGAGGAAGCCACAAGAGGGCGGTGTGGGAGGGACTCAGACAAGCAGAGAATGCCACAGACCATACGCTACAATCCAGCCAAAAGGGTGGCTGTAGTTCTTTGGTTTATTAAGGTCTGAATTCGTAGGTTGATCCACAGGCCACCAGCCAACACTGAGCAGACCAGAGGAGAGGACTCAGACAAGGAAGTAGCATTTTTGCTCCATTTGTTGAAAAAATAATTGGTGTGTTTAAACCAGGGAAATGCTGGGATAATTGTTTGCTGTTGGATATGTTTGTGGGAAAGAGAGGAAGCCACTAGAGGTGCGTGAGAGAGGGACTCAGATGAGCAGTAGATGCCATCAACCACATGCTGCAAGCCAGCCAATTGGGCAGCTGTAGTGCATATATAAATCCCAGAAGGCCAAGTGACTCTTCATGTAAGTGACCTGAAGGATGAGTGCCATAAAGCAGGAGCATGGCATCTACCCAAGTGGCAACTGGGGATTTTGGGAGAACATTCACAGTGAGGACCACAGGCTGCAGGCCATGCTACTCGCTGGAGGGTAGGTAAGGTGGAAAATGGTGTAAACAGACAGGTGTTGCTGGAGGGTTGCTGCTAGCACCTATTTAGTGTCAATTTATATATGACTTAGCAGACAAGGCTCTATAAAGGCCTGCAGTCAGTTTCTGTCTAAAATCAGCTAACAAGAAACAAGGGATTGCAGCTCTACAGCCATCCCCATCTTGGTTCATCTGAGGGGGTGCAGCTAGTCCCTATCTAAAGTCAGGTTTTAAGTGAGTTGACAGGCAAGGAACTCTGAGGGAATGCATCTAGTTCCTATCTAGGATAAGCTAACTGAACAAAAAGGGTTGCAGCTTTATGGCCATCCCATCTAGGTAACAGCTGAGGTTCTGTAGGGTACAGCTGTGAAAGATTATAAAGTTTGGTGGGAGAGTGCTGGGGCACCTTATCTAGGGGAGGGTCACAGAAAAGGTTTTTAAGGGGGCTGTAGCAAAACCCTATATAGGGTCCAGCTATGTAGGGATACAATGGCTCTACAGATACCCTGTAAGGAAGGATTGGACAGAAGAATGTGGAGAAGGACTTGCTGAGGAGGCAGGATGTGGTGGGTAGAGTAGTGTGTTGTAGGGGGTGCAGGGCAGTGGTTTTCTTGAGTATTCTCTGTGAGGTAGGGAAGTGTCTAGTCTGTAGGACCCTAGATCAGCTGAGGGCAGAATTATGGCAGCTCAGGAGGGAGATAGGAGCATTGGTGGAGGGTGTTATCCTAGAGGTTTAAGGGAAGTGCAGGAGTACTCACAGGGAATGGAGCTGGGGGGAGAATGGAGGTGGAGCCCAAGTGGGGAATGGGATCAGGTGGGGGGAATGGAGGGGGAGTTAAGGCAGGTTCCTTGAGTCCCTCCCCCAAGAGGAAGGGCAAGGGGTGGGAAGATCAGAAGGGTCAGCAGGGAGGAGCAGACATTGAGGTAGGGGTGGATCCCTCAGTAGGCATTGAGGCTCTGAAAACTCAAGCAGACATCATAGACCTCAAGGCCTTTTTCAGCTGGCTCAGTTGTATGTTTGTATACGGTGTTTTGTTACATTGAATTACCCTCATTCACTGCTATTTCAGCTCAATTTCTTTTATTAAAACTTTCCTGTCCTCGTCAGTTGCTAAAACATCCTTGGTCTGGTCTTATTTCCCTTTTCCATTTCTATTTCAGCAACAAAACTCTGCTCTAGTTTCTTATTAGCCTTAGCTGCTGTGGGCTTAAAGGTAGGGGTAGAATTTATTTGATCAGTTTTGGATTGTTTTCTGCATAGACTTTAATGCTTTTTCCTTTAGTAAGGTTTACATTAGTTAATTGACATCTACTGAAGTAAACCTAGTCACTGTACTTTGTCTTATCTTGCAGTGCTGCCAACTGAAGAATCCATCTTCAACTGTCACTGTTGATTTATACTGACTGTCACAATTATTTTAAAATAGACAGCTTCAGCAACAATTCTTACCATACACAAAAGTCTCATAACTTCTCAGTAGTATAAATATTTTAATCAGAATGTGACACCTTCTGGGGACTTTAACAAAGCTAAACTATTTAGACACAGTGCAGCTTGTATTTCACATTAGTTCTGAATTTTCCTGCCCTGTTATTTATTACTGAGATAATTTGCATGCAAACAAGATCTTTGGTTTTGAAGAGTTCATCTATTACAGGGCCGTCCGGGTGGTGCTGAGGGTTGAGGTGCTGGATGCCACACCTTGCACCTTGTGGTAACCTGGGATTAGGAATGAGTCTGGGTCATCAGGGGTCAGCTGAGGAGGAGGGTCAGAGCTGGATCAAGCAGTCAAAAGGCAGCTCTCCTGGGGAGGGCCCCTGTCATTTCCACCACACAGTCACCACCAGGTGGAGGTCTGGTGGTGGCGCAGGATGGGATGTGGCATGTAAGGAGGCTGTTGTGGGTCTGTGGTGTGCATGCCTCCACATATGCATATTCAGGCATAACTGTGGATGGGGAGAAAACATGTGGAAAATGTGCCAACCAGCAGGATGATGCCAGTCTTCCTATAGCTTTTCCCTACCTGAGGTCATAATGCACTGCTTGTGACATCACAGTCACTCCCATGGCAACAGATTGCGATGTCACAACAGAACAGTATGACTTGAAGTAGGGAGTAAGATAAAGGCAGATGAACTCTAATGTATAATGATCATGCATTCATACAAATATCCTCAGTAATATAAATAATTAGGAGGAACATCTATAGAATATATAAGGAATACAAGCTGAATTGTACCTAAAAATGATGTTTTTCAAAGTTTTATTTGAGGCATCAGCTGCTTTTTAAAGACTTAAAATTCACTTTCTAGTAGCAGCAGAAACAAAGTATGTGTGATGTTGATTATTTAAATTTTGGGTTTATAGTGTGCCCAACTTTTATCTCTTCAAGTTGCCTTGAGTAAAAAGTATCCAAACCACAGCTAAAATGGTGAGCTATTTTTTCAGTCTTCTGAAGCATCTGTCTTAACCCTGTAGCTCCGCATCAGATTTGCTTTGCTTTGTACAATGCTTGATATTTTGATCTACCTGTCACTTTATGTCATTGAAGAAAAATTCAAAAGGCAGGCTTCCAATAACAGAAACTCTGATTACAATATTTAAGTCTACAGAGACTTATTATACCACAGTTATACCTCACTTTGGCCTTTGAGAAATTGGCACACATATAAAACATACCTTACATTGTCATATCAGAAGCTGAACATAAAAACTTCTTTTAGGGAGGCTCTGCCTGACCTCAAATCACAGCCTCAACATGCCATTGCTACACTTGTATAGAACAAGATGCCTCAAGCTAACCACAGCTTATCTTTTTCAAAAGTGGATACTTTCTACCTATTATACTGATGATCATTTTAGTTTTATATCAAAATAGGCTGTCAAAGCTACTTTGGGCAAAGAGCCACAAAGCTCAGTGTGCCTGACAGCATTGTTGTTTCACACCCTCCAAAACTGGCTGGAAAATGATTAAAATGCTAGTACGTCTCATTAACGACTTATAGACCAAAATTAAAATAATTTTTTTTTTTAAATTAAACAATTAGTGTAAAACAATTATTTATCAAGTAGAGTAGTCTAAAAGGTATCTTAAAATTCGATATCAAATAGTTATTAAAAAGTAAGAGGGCATACAGACATATAAAGTGCATACAATGATTATTCTCCAAATGAGAAAATGAGCGGGCACTTGTGTCCATAGAAATTCCTTTTCAGGAATTAAATGGGAATCTCTTATATTAATACTCCGCTAAGGGTTGGCAACCCTTTGTAAGGCAACCAGTTAGTTTAGAAAATTTGAATAAGATTTTAAAATAATTGCATGCTTCAGCAGGTAGCTTTTCACTACTTGTTCTGGAGTAAAAAGAAGATATGGTAGTTGAGAGAATAAAACCAATTAAAATTCCTTTATCCATGCAGTGGAACTCAGGATTCTCATGGTGACTTCAAGGCACTTGCTTCCATTAAATAACTTGCACCAGTGACTAGTGGTTTGTGAGGCTGGAAAATTCACATTGCAAATTAATTAGCAAATTCACCACAATTTGCAAAGTTAATTCACCTTGTAAGTGTCAATTTGCAGTATAAGAATACCTTTGTAATCAGGAATTTCATAACTTCACTAGAAAAGTGGGGTCCAGAGCTAAGTTCATTATGTACTATAGGATTGGAGGTCACATGGTACTAAATGAGCTGTATGCCATGCAGAGGGCTGTGCTGAGTGCAGTCATCTGAAGAAAGAGTTGGAGAGATGTCTGTCCCTCTTTGTCTGAGCCATAAAAACAACAACTTTAAAATCAATCCAAAAACAGTCTTTTGAAACAAAAATCACTCACAAAAAGATATAGAGAGCCTTGTGCAGCTAGATTAGTGTTGTTTGTTTCTGGTTTTGTTGATTTGTTTATTTTAAAGTAGTGGTTTTGTTTAGTCTAGTGAAGCACTGCTATGTGGGAGAAGGAAGGTGTTTCAGCTAACAAAGCAGCCCAGAAAGACCAGCAGCTTCTTTTGTACTGTGACCATTAGTTTCTGTGCAGAATATATCTCATATTTGTTTCCACTCAATCTTTCTTGTTAATTATCTTTTGTCTGTATGTGGATTTCTCATTTTATTTCTGTAGTACAGTTCACTGTGTAGTTAGTGAAGTGTTGTGTCAGTATCTTTCCATATTAGTAGTAGTTATTTTGTTAGTTCTTAAAGGGAAAGTGTTACTTACAGTATATTGTTAATTAGCCCTGTTGTGTGAGTCTTATTAATCCCTGTTATGTTAAAAAAAAAACTTTTTGGGTGGTTTTACTGTAGCTACTATTATCTCAGTAGACTGTTCTGTTCAGAATCAGATCGTACTGCTAATCCCTCATGGGAGGTGTTGTGTGCTGCTGCTATTTAGTTTTGCTGCAGGGTTTCTTTAATTTTTTCCCTCCCAATAGTATAAATCTAAACATATAAAATGACTGGTAAGAGATGCTTGACTAAAGGTAGAGGTGCTAGGGAGGCAGCAAAGAACTATGTGAGGCAAAAGCGTGTTGCAGCTAAAAGTACTATGTCTGCAGCAGCTTTCGTCTATGGGTTCCAGAGATAGTAGTAGTAGTAGTAGTAAAGGAGTAATTGGCAGCAGTGTTGGTGGCATTAGTGTAGCCAAATATTCCTCAGCCACATCTGTGGCAGCCATGCTGATGGGGGCTGGGGGAGGTGGCAACAAAAGGAGCAGTCCAAGAGGTAGCAGAATGTCTGGCTTAGGCACAGTGGTTGTGGGGGAGGTTGTTGGTGCACCTCATGTCTCCTGATGGTGGTGGCACTTAACCTGATCTTGATGATAGTTTTCTATTCCCAAATGAAAGCATGGAGCTTGACCATGACTCAGCACCCGAGGAGGGTTATTTGACTGTTGCATGGTCATAAAAGACGAAATTGAAAAATGTGTCACCGACTAAAGAGGATGAGTGAGAGTGAGAGCCTGAGAATGGTTAGAAAGACATTATTTCCAATCCCTCCTATACACAGCCAAAAAGTAAAAAAAATAAAGCAAAAATACTTACCATTGATAGCAGGTCACACAATAATACTCAAAAATCATCATCCAGATCTGTGCCCCAAATAGGTATTATAATTTTATGAGAAAATATCCAAAATTTCTGGTCATTACCATTCATTGGGACAGGTGCTGTGGTGGGATACTCACACAGCACAAAAGCAGCGCATTAAGTCAGGGAGCCTGTCTCATTTAGTTTCTTCATACCAAACGTTCCAGACAGGAGAATTTATTAGACTGAGAATTTCTGGGCACTAAAGGTCATTCTCTAAAGTGCATTACCAGAACTGTTTTGGTGGGACTGAGACACCGCATGGAACCATATAGCAGCATGCAGCAGCTTGATGTATTTATTCTAGTAGCTGAGAAAAATTCTGGGAGTATGTAATTTATGAATGTTGTGCCTTTCTCACCATTTCTCCTAAAACTGCCTTATATGAACTGTGGTGGGGACTGACACACAGCACAACGCCTTATAGAAAGATGCAACAGCCTGACACATTTATTCTGGTAGTTGAGAACATTTTAGGAGTACAGAATTTATGTGTGTTGTGCTTTCCTCACAATTTCCTCTAAAGTGTATTACAAGAACTGTGGCTGGTGGACTGACACACAGGAGAGCACTTTGTAGCAGCATGCCACAGCCTGATGTATTTCTTCTGGTAGTTGAGAAACATTCTGGGAGTACAGGATTGATGTATGTTGTACTTTTTTCACAATTTTCTCTAAATTGCATTACTACAAGAACTGTGGAGGGGGGACTGATGCACAGCACAGTACTTTATAGCAGCATGCAGCAACCTGATGTATTTATTCTGGTAGTTGAGAAAAAATTCTGGGGGCACAGAGTTTATGTATCTTGTGCTTTTCTCACCATTTCCCCAAAGTATAGTGCTCCCTTCTTTATCTGACCTCTTTATTCACTACCCTCTCCTAATGCCAGTGTGAGATCATGTCCCAATTTCCAGAAATGCTATCTCCCCCTTTAACTGCCACCCTCTATTATCTGCTACCATGGTGTATGGAGGCTGACATATAAAAGAGGGAGCACTGTACATTACAAGAACTGTGGTGGGTGGACTTAGAAACAGTGTAGCACCATGGGAGGCAGTATAGTGCAGTGATTTAAGGCTCTGAGCTGCACATCTGGAGGCCTGGGTTTGAATCCCACAGCCCCCACTTGCATACTGTGTGACCCTGAGCAAGTCACTTAACTTCTCTGTGCTCCCAGGTTGCACCTGTAAACAAGCTTTCAGCTTAATGTGTCTCTCCTGGTTAAACAATTGGAAAAAAAATGTAACTGCATGACACATTTAGTCTGGTAGTTGAGAAAATTATTGAGAGAAGAAGACAGTGATAGTGTAAGGACTGTGAAGTTACACAAGATAGAGGAAAACAGAAACATTTTTTATTTTGTTAAGCTGGCAGAAGATAGCTGACGGCAGAATTTAGAGACACATAATGAAGCAGTAACAGAAATCAGGACAGAGAGAAATTAAGATGTACAAAATGTTTTTGTGTTTTTTTCTTTATTTTACTTTCATTTTTTTTAACAGGTGAAGATAAGAATAAAGGAAACAACAAGACAGATAGCATATACTGATGATAAGTCTTTTTCTTGAATCAAGATCTGTAGAGATAATAGAGCTATTGCCTGAGGACAGAGGGTGCACCACCACCCAAGGAGTTCCATTGGCCCCTTATGAATGCTCCATCAGTTTTGGAGCAACACCTCCAAAGTTTGTTTCATGTACCTAGCTTGGTGGGAGAGCTCCACATCTCCCCGTGCAGCAGCATAACTTCAGTAAGGGTGGATGTAGGAGGAGTAGGAGGAGGAGGAGGCTCTGAGGCCAGTCTCTTAGGTGACCTATGTAGCACCTGAGTCCAGCTGCAGCTTCCTGTCCTAGTCCTCTCTGTTCCCTCCATGTCCCCCTCTTTGACCTGTGCACTGCACAATGACTCCACATCGCCTTTTCTTTATGATTCCTCATGCTGTGACATGGACAGTGCAATAAGGATGCCACTGCCTCTATTCCTGTCAGCTGTTTTAGTCTGTCCCTCCTCACATGCTCCTCCCACTCCTGGTGGTGTCTCACCTAAAGTGAGTGTGCTGCCCACCTGTGCCCAAATAGTTGCTCTGTTTGCCATGCCACACAACAGTTTGACACAACGTGCATGTTACCACACTGTTGTTGGTGGGTCAATCACAAAAAGTCCCTAACATGGGACTTTGCTGCTGATGAGAGGAGGACCCAGAAGGTTATGGGAGGATTCTCCTCCTTCTGGGACTTGGTTGGTGGTAAACCATTGACGGGAGGCACAGGGACAGGTGGAGGTGTTGCAGCAGGTGCAGGACGACTAGAGCAGGGTCAACTGATGGCAGTGATGGTGCCACTGCATGCTGCTACTGGTGCTGTGCTGTGAGCAGGTGGACACTGACTGTTCCACTTTCCTCTGCTCCTGGTGCCATATGTGGCCTCTTTAGATGGATGGGATGGCATGTGTCATCTGTGGATGGTATTTCCTCCTTGCTGTGACTGATCCCTGTCCCGGCCCTTCCAGTCTCCTCCTTGCCAGACCCACTTTGAACAGTGAGTGAAAAAATGCAGTAAGAACAAATAAATGTAGGGAATATAAAGGAAAATACACCAAAACAACAACTAAATAAATCCACACAAACAGCTAGGTAAATAGAAGTGACAAGCAAAGCAAAAAAGCTGTAAAAGTTAGTTTTATTGTTGTTTTTCTAAACTCTCTGAAAGCAGCAGATCTGACCTCCTCAGCTAACTCAGACTGCAAAATGAAACTAAGGCTCATTATGTACATAGAGAAGTAGCATGTGACCCACAGGAGCTATTTCCATGTGACTTACAGGCACTTGTTTACCAGAAGCCTCAATTTAAGCAAACTTTACCCAAAGGCACCCCAGAGACGAAGTTGCAGGTGAAATTACAAAAGGTTAATTTCCTAGTAGATGGTAAAAATTCACAAATTGATTCATGAAGGCAAAGTTGGTGACTTTGCTGGAAGTTCACCATCAAATTAACCAACGTCTCCATTATCTCGATGGTCTCAAACAAACAGTTCAGAAACAACCTCGCCTTCACTTGGACCTCTTCCACACATCTGTCCCAGGTCTCTTGCTCTCCCTGTTGGGGCAGATCAGGCCAGTTTAGCTATTCTTTTGTAGGTTGTTTACTGATTCACTCTCCTCACTGAATCTATGTATAATGGAAAAGACAAAAGCGCCCCTGTGCAGCAACACATTTTCACCAGTCTGTGGCTTTTGAAACCATGCACAACTCCCACCAGCAGAGGTGGCATACCTGTGAATAAATACAGTCAGGAATAAAAGTCTTAAGTTGGAATGCTCCTCCACAATGTATGCAGCTCACAGGCCAGCCATCATAAGTAAAGAAATGTGTTGTTAGGGTTTGAACCTAAATTGTGCCTACCCTCATTCACCACCCCCATGAACCCCACCAGATTAAATGCAGGAGCATAACCCAGGTTTCAGACATACAGTATGTTTTAATATTCCTTATGTGCCTGACTGGGAGCAAGTGGTTTTCAGTCCTGGAACTCTGAAGTTGATTATTACACATTCCTGTGGCACTGAAGAACAAGGAGAAGTCTGTGGTCATCTGCTCCATTGGATTTTATTAGCCTGAATGGATGCCCCAGGGCATATCCAGGTCCCCAGCAACATTTCAACAACTGTTGGACATGGCAGTGGGGGATATGGACCTGCTTGAGATATTGATACAGTATACTTGGATGCTCTTATCATGTTTGGATGACCTTGAGAACTACAAGACCCAACTTATAAATGTCTTGGGCCAGCTTGAGAATTATAGTGTAGAAGATAACTACTGACAAATGCCAGTTTTGCAACCATTGGTAAAGTATGTGGGACATTGTCACTGCTGAGGGAATCAGGACAGATTCTGTCAAGATCAAGGCTTTTGTCACCTAGTCTTGCCCACATAACCTGAAGATGTTGCAGTCCTTTTGGGGATTTTGCAGCTATTTTCACTAGTTTATAAAGGGTTTCTCCACATTGTCCACATTTGGTTTACTCTTACCCAGAGATAATCGCCAGTTCACTGGAAGAAGGCACCCAATGGGAAGGACAGACCCTAAAAGGAGAACCTAAAAGTGAGTGACCCTGTTGATGCCGCTGAGACAACAAGTTGTGAACACACCTTTAAAGAGATCATCAAATGGTTGAGTGAAGCTCATGTGTTTGCTGGGACCCCAGCAAGCCATACATCTGACACACTAATGCCTGCTTGAGTGGGTTAGATGTTGCACTGTAGCAAGAGCATCCAGAAGGACTTTGACCTGTTGGCTTCCTAATCAGAGCTTGACTATCTCAACAAAGAACTATCCAGTACACAAGTTAATATTCTGGTGTCAGAGTTGGATATCATCAACCAATTCCATTATTTCTGTTATGGGGCTAAGTTCACTCACAGACAACAACTCACCCATGCTCATGAAAATAACTGCTAAATTGGATGCCACGGGGCATAGGTACTGTAGCATAGTGGGAGCATAAGAATAGCAGCAGTATAGTATAGTGAAGTGGTTAAGAGCACTGAGTTGCAAACCTGGAGAACAGGGTTTGAATCCCACCATAACCACTTGCATGCTGTGTGACAATACGCAAGTCACTTAACTTCCTTATGCTCCTAGGATGCACCAGGAAACAAGCCTCAGCTAAATGTGTCTTTCCTGGCCAAAATGTTTTTTAAATAAAAGCAAATGGGTGGTTGTCTGCCTTAGTCACCATACAATTATTGTTGCGAGTATCACAATGGCCTGAATAATATAGATGTGGATGGTTTGTCCCTATGGCCCTCACTCAGATCAACCAGACAAGTGGACTTCCATCTCATCTCCTGCTGTGTAGGTCATCTGTTTGAAGTTTGTCCTTGAAGACAGCATTATACCTTCTAACCCCCAGCAGGTGACTGATTTGCGTCTCTCTGGATGTCATCCAGAAGGCTTACTGTACTTCAACATTACAAGTTTGTAACTCACCTACTTGCCTCAGATGAGCCATGCTGAACAAAGGCAAGCACATGGACAGACCATGAACTAAGTGAAGTGGCACTTTCCCTGCAGAAGGTATTAAATGCAAGTCAGGTATAGCATACCCATCTTGGCATTCCCTCTTCTGCTCAGGGAATGGAATAAGTAGTCCCTGGAGGATGTACTCTTCCTCAAAGTGACTGAAGGCAGTACACCCTTTCATTGAAAATAGCTGGTTCTTCCGTTGAATTATGAACATGTTGCAAAAGTTTCTGTATGATGACAGAGGTCATCTTAGAGTTAGTCAGGAGGAAAATCAGCTGCACACAACCCATCAATGAACAGTCTTCCAAATATTTATTCACTAGTCAAGACTTGAACCTGTAGATGATTGTTTGGACTTATACTCTTTTTTGCATCTCCTCTTAAGAAACAAAACTATTTTTCCACACTAATAAAAACGTTCTTTAAAATTATTTTTTATTTTATATATAACAAGCCATTGCATAATAGAATAATCACTCCAGGGTGTGTGTTTTGCTGGGATAATGCCACGCCTGGGGCATTGGACGCACTTGGCCTGCGGCCTTGTGCCCAACCCCCCAGGCATGGCATTATCCCAGCATGACACACACACACTGTCATGCATTATTCCTTTATTAACATACAGGACAAAAGCATAAATAATGTGATCTTAATAACATAGTAAATGAAAGCAAGTAGTGGCACACCACTATGTGTGAGACATTCTTACTTGCCATTGTTCATAGAAACTTTATATCCATTGTATTCAAAACAGTAGAACTTAGAGTTTTCTACATAGTCCAAATCATTATTAATCACCCATCACAAAAGTTAGTCATCCATATTCTATATTATTCAAAGTGATATGCATTCATATTTAAGAAACACCATGGGCCTGATTCCAGAAGGTGTGTTGCAAGTCACCGCCAAAGGCGACTTGTGACATATGCCAGCGTTTCATGAACCCTGGCCCAATTCCAGTATGGGCAGGGTTCCCACCACTACATCCTGCGAGTTGTGGCACCCCAAGTGGTGCGTCAAAGGAAAGGTGCACCTGAACAGGTGTGCAGCTGCAGATATGCCCACCGACAGGGCGCAGCCTCCCCAGCCCCAACACAAGCCTGTAGTCCTGGTGGCTATGCCCCCACCCAGCCCTGACCTTGCACAAGGCAGTAGAACACCCGACTCCTACATGTAGCATTATAGGACCCCCACCCGACTCTGAACCCCAGCAGTCCTGGAAGGTGCTTGGCCTGCTCCCGTAATATGGTGAGGTACAAACCCCCATGTTCCTGGAGTAATGCTGCCAACCTCCCTGTACAAAATCACCCTGGTGATCTAGTGGATCCACCCTCCACCCCAGTGTCCCCCACCCTCTCCTCCTACCCATATCCTGCCGATGATTGGCACAGCCACCTCTCATCACCGTGGCCAGCCACAGACTGAGCTCTCAGGCGAGCACGGTACATCATAAGTGCACAGTACAGCTGAGCACATGATGCAGTACATGCTGATACAGAGCTCAGCCACGCTTTGGTTTTGCTTGTGTAAGAATAAACAATGCCAATTTGAGCCACACACAAGTGCAGTCAAAATCCTACCCGTAATATATTATGCCAGATTCTATGGCACTGCTCTGTGCCTCATGCTTTTGAGCACCCTCTGTAGTCACAAAAACATGATCAGATAATGAATAAGGGTTTTACAGGGAAGTTTCCAATTTGCAAAACATTTCTTAAAGTGGTGCCGCTGAAATAAACATGTGAGATGACTCACTGAGCCAAGGGTTCATTCTTCTCTTGAGTTCAGATTCCTATGGTGTACACTAGCACTTGAGTGCTGAGAGGCTTTCTTTAATACTGCCAGGTCTGGGGTGGCATCTGGCATGTGGTTTATGTCGTGCTGTGTCACTGCAAAGACATGATCAAACAGGTGTTTGCCCCAGTCCAAGTGAGTATGTTGTTACTTAGCAACAGCATGGCAGAACAAGTGACATTCTTATATACAGTAGGGGTGAATTCAGATAGAGGAGAACTTGCCTGTTAGTCACCCCCAAGGCCCTGACTGAATTCCACTGATGGTGCCTGTAGTGTGGTGTAAGCCCCCAACTTTGTCTGGCTTACTGACTGGTGGCTCCCATTGTTCCACTTGTCACTGCTGTGTCCAGAGCCCTATGTGTCCCTGATGTCTTCATCCAGACCCCATGTGTTTCCTGTTGCAGAGAGGAAGGAGGAGCAGAGCCACAAAGGCTGTTTTGGATCCCGCTTCATGCTGAGCGGCAGTCCGCACATAACACGGTGGAGCACATTGATTTTCTCTTGCTGCTGCTGCAGTGAATAGATACCTCTCTGGTGCTCCCAACCCCCATATTCTGCCAAGGGGCTCTGGACACACAAAAGAGGTGGCAGAGAAGCTCCAAGGGTGTTTGGTTAGAGGTACTAATGACACTCGAAGGGGCATGAATAATTCAATAGAGGCTCATGAATAATAATAATGAGCCTGCCTGCTGCTTAGGAGGACAGTGTTTCAGTGGCAGCAACAGGCTTCTTAGTGAATTAAAAAATAAAACTCTGCATTTGTGTGAGAGGGCAGGGGGATATTATTGAATGGTGGAGAAAATAAATGTTAAAAATAATATGTGTGGCTGCCACATAACTATAAGGTTGGGACAGTGTTTAAAATTGAATCTTAGCAGCCATGATGTTCCCCTTAAACCCCTGCCTCAGCCAATCAAAAGACAAGGACTTTGCAGAAGGACTTACAGGACTGAAACAAGACTTTGGGAGTAAAGAGAGAGCTGATTTTAGGGATACCTGGTTAGATTAGCATTACCAGAATAGCACCACACTATATGACACTAGTCTGGTAAGCACTCAAAAGGACATTGACCAGGGATTTAAAAGCGCTTGCAATAAGCCCTCCCCTGGTTGCTGTCCATAGTTCTGAAAGGACAAGGGCACCACTGATCCTGTGGCGTTGAGTGCTGAGGAATGGAGCAGCTCGGTCAGCAGCAATGGAGACAAGGGTTCTAATCCTGGTCTCCAGCATTTTGGCAGCAGTGGGACTTTTTTTGTGGGGCCGTTGAAACAGTGTTTACATGGAAAAAAGAATTGCCACATTTTTTGCCGCATGCACCTTGTGTGCACTATTTTGACTGGCCCTGTTTGGACCCAGTGTCGATTTTAGGTGCCATTTCAAGGAACCAATCAAGTGTAGATGGAGGTTAATGAATATTCATTTTCTGTAAGGACAAGTGTTTCAGCCTATCAGGAGCAGGGTAAAGCTCCCAAATCTGATGAGACTTTTGTTTCTTGGTCAGTTTGGCAGGACCCACCTTCTGAGGGAGAGGGCTCCAGCCCCACTGCAGAAAGATGTGGTTTCAGGCTTTGAAAAGGGTCTTCCCAAGGGTTGCCAGTTACCTGTCCCCCATTGCTGAAGAAATCTGGGTGAAACCTTCAGCTGTGAGAGAGCTGTGGAGACCACTAACATATAGCTGTGAGAGAGCTGCAAGTGACTGTAACCACAATGGTGAGAGCGCTGTGAGGGCTTGTGACTTCAAAGGGCTTAAAGTTTCATATGAAGGAAGAATTCTGAGAATTTCAAGGACTAGAAGTTGTGAAGAGCTAATAACTGGGACTATTTGTCTGCGAGATGAGGTCTTTGGCTAGTGGTGAGCCCAGCCAGGATTCAAAATAAAGAGTGCTTGGGGTTTGATAGCCCTGAAGGTCTGTGTGTTTGCTCCTCGGTCTAGTTGGCCACAGTATAGGACAAGCTGCAGTGAGTCTTTGTGCATTTCCTTCAAAGCCATTGGGAGCTGCTGCTCAAATTGGAACCTTTAGTTGTGAAGGAAATGATTTTGCACCTGAAGAGAGAACCCATAAGAACTGAACCGTGTCCTACAAAGGTTAGTAGTGTTGAACTTGGACTGCGTGGTGATGGTGAAAGTATCATCAAGGTTAGAACCTGTGGCTGGGCAAGGAAGACCCCACCTTGAAGTGTTAGATTTCTGAGGTTTGTCCAGAAGGGCTGAACTTTGTCCAGGTGTCGACTGTTCTACCATGCAGAAAGTGCATTGAAAAAGTTGGAATTCAGAGACTGTAAAGGTCGCTACCTAAAATTATAGTGCCTGCCAGCTAAGCAAATGTTATTGTCAGTGTGTTTCCCTAGTTGGGGAGAGAACTTATACCCGACAAGGAGAGAATTTGTACCTGGACAAGGAGAAAAATCATGTGAAGGAAAGAGTTTGAGGTGCCTGCTAGGTGAAGACCACCTACAAAGGCCCCAGTGGGTGAAGACTGGAAAAACTTGGCAGGTAAAGACCAAACTTCATCATTGTGTCATCCCGTGGCTTCATATTGCACCAACAACTCCTGATACCAGCACAGTATTGTGGCATCAAGTATCTGCAAAACCCTTTGACAATCTGCAGAACTGTAAGTACCCTGGGTTTCGGCTTTGGGGAAGCCTTCTTCAGTTAGCTAGTTTGCTGGAATAAAGGGGAATAAGTCCTGGGTAGGACTGTGGCAAGATCAAAAGTGTGCCCAGGCAAAAGTTTAAAAGTTTTGCACCTGTTCAATGATATTTGGGCCTTGACGAAAGATCCCCAGCACCTTCTGCATCTGTGGTGTGGTACCTACCCCAGGGACTTTAGAGACTTTTGGGCAGCTGCCAAAAGGGAAGTGGGTACACCAGTGGGTGGGAGGTGGGATTGAGTAGGGCAAAAGTGTTGCACAGTGTTAAAGTGTTGTGCTATTTTTCTCCTGTTTTCCCCTGCCCCCCCCAAAAAAACTGTCAATAGTTAAGGTTAAATTCTGGAATAGTGACTTATTGCAAAAGGTGGGAACTGTTGTGTGGAGAAGGTACAGTGGGGGCAACTACTATGATTTCCTGTGGGGGTTAACCTGTCATTTACTTTCAGGTATTCCCTATCACCATCCCAAGTGGCGGCACCAAGCACATTTGTTGTTGTCATACCACGGTACTCCAGGAACCCAGGCCATCCCCTTGAGGTGTGTCCAGGGATCACCCAAGGGCCCCGGAAGCACCCAAGGTGAGTCTAAAATCTGGCTGTTACAGTGGGAAATAGGAAATCATTGCAATCAGTGATTTGTTTGGATAGCTATTATATGTTAAGAGTGTGGCCATGCCCACTGACTAATAATGAATCTATTAGTCCTAATAATGTAGAAATAAAGCTTCAAAAATCTAAAAAGACTTGTAATAGTCTAATAAGCTTGGTAAATTCTCAAAGGAAAATGTAATATTAGAAGGGGGTGTTAAAATCGGGAGGGGGAGCTGGCCCAGTGGTGTGGAGGGCTGAGGAGTTGAATGCATCAGGCTTGAGCAGCAAAAGTACAGGTGGGATGCCATGGTTTGGTGATATGTGTGTGTCTCCACACACACACATGCTCAATGTGCTGCCAGGCTGGGGAAAATCTGGGGTAAAAACAGAAAATAGTCCTCACTGGCTGAATGAAATCCCACTCACCACCCTCTGTCATGCACCACTGTATGGACCACCAGACATGTCACTGTTTTGAATCTCTGGGTAGGGGAGGATGGCTGTCCCCTGCCTGGCCCCTTTATGGGGGGCGATCCATAGGTGTCTCTGGGTCTGTTTGGGCTGGGCTGAGGTGGTTGCCAGGTGGAGGGGCAGGGACAGGACTGTGAGACTGCTCATGCCTGACCACAAGGTAAAAAGCTACATGGAAAAATAAAAACTGGGAGGGGGTTATGAGGACGGGAACGTGCCACCATACAGGTGCCTTTGCTATGCTGTCACAGGAAAGCAGGGACGGGACGGTCTTCTGATGTGGGCAGGGTGGGCAGGTTTAAGTAATATCTCACCCCAGAAATAAAGTGAAAGGTATTTAAAACAAAATAAATGGGATAGGAAATGTTATACTATGTGGTTAATAAAATGTGGACTGCTGTTGAATATGGTCAATCAGCAATCACCTGGGTGTCCCTGATCAGAAAAAGAGATTTTATAAAAATTTTACCAGCATGCCTGCCAGTTTTCTTCCTTCTGCTTATTTAATGCCTCCAGAGTAAATATTCAAAATATTTCTATCTTGTCTAGAGCAATGTTTCAGTCCCTGCTTTTTGTGGGTTCTAGAACAAGCTCTAAACCCCAAAAATGGACAGATACAGGGGTGTGTCCTGCTGTATTAAAATAGCTAGCATCTGACGATTTCTCTTGGTTATTGATGCTGCTTTTGTGTTCCCTGATGCATTTTTCAGAGGTCTTGTAGTTTTACCTATAAAGATGTTTGAGCAAGGGCAGGCCAATAGGTATACCCAGGGCCCCTAGTGTTCTGCGGCAGAATTTTCTGATTTCTGCGGCAGGGTTCCTTGGTTTCTGCGGCAGCATTTTCTGATTTCTGTGGCTTGATTTATTCATTTCTCTGGCAGAACGCAGTCCTGCCATTGGTTAACTATGATGTGATGTCATCAATGACATCATATGCTGAGCATAAAGGAGGGACTTCAGGATAAACAAGATGGGAAAGAAAGCCTGATAATACGGAAAAACAGTATATTTGAATGAAAAATCACCAAAAACAGTGAATTCTGAGGTGCTATACACATTCTGCAGCATGATGCAAACTCTGTGGAAAATTCCTCAACCACAGAATCGCAGAATTCCAGGGGCCTTGGGTATACCACATAAGTACTGTCCAAGTTGATGGCATCTTTGATAGGAAAGTTCCTATTTGCTCTTGGGTGCCCAGAAAAGCCCTTTCTACTCATGTTGTGTAAGCAATAATACCCAAAAGGATGGGCAGTATTGGGCTAAACTGGACCACCCAGGGGTCCCTGGAAGGCCTGGTATAGCCCAACACCGTCCACCCTGGAGGGTGTTATTGCACTCAGAAAATGGGTCACATGTGGCATTTTTATGTACTATTTAAAAATAAAAAGACAATAAACCTATTTAAAATGGTTTTATTGATAAAATAGTCCCTTTACTGGTATACTTGCTAGTTGTGGGCACTGCAGAGTTTCCCTTAATGCAATGTGTTTTCTTTAACCCGCTTTCATTTCTGGAACCATCACGCCCCCGCCCCCATGACACTTGGTAGTGGTTGTTTTCTGGAACTGTCACCCCCTACCCCGATGCTTGCCAGTGGCCCATTTTATTTATTTTTGTCTATGTTGTCTACTACCCCCCTCCCAACTATTACCTCTGGGATGGCAGAGCATGCTGAGGTGAGACAGAAAGTGATGGCGGTAATGTGTACTACCTGCCCTGTCCTTCTTAAAATTATTTTCTGTTCCTGTTTTCCACAGAACTAGAAAGTCAACTCTTTCGTAGTTCTGTGCTGTTTTTATTTATGAATCTGCTGCAGTTGTGACAAGTGTGAGCGGCGTTGGCTAAGTGTGATCATTGTGAATGCGGTCACTGGCCCCATCTGAAACCATGGTGCTGGCAGAGAGAGATGGGGAAGAAATGATTAAAACTGTAAAAATAAGTAAAATAACATACTTTTTTAGGTTTCTGTGCTGAGAGGTGAACAGAGGTAGAACGTGGTAACTACAGGGGTTTGTAGAGCCGGTGTGGAGCTACAAGCGAGACAGGAGAAAATATGAAACCTGTGTTTGAGTAGCGCTGAGCATGTGACTGTACTAGCTCTACTCATTAAAACCATTTTTTTCATACTTAGAGGAAAAAGTTGTCTAAGTGATGAAATACTACAAAATACAACAAAGATAAATGAGTTGTATATACACATACACAGAGTGAACAAACTGATAATTTATAGTGGTGGTGGTGGGGGTTCTATCTCTCGCTAAGCAACAGAAAAACTTGGTTGAAATTTCAGATTGAACATTCTATTGGCTGAGGCTCAATAATTTTGTAAGTAAATAGGCAGGCAGAGACTAGGACTCATTATTTCACGGTCTCTGTTCCCTGATACCAGACTGGGTGGTTGGTGGTCTTACCCAATCAGCTTCAAGAACTTCCCCAACCTATTTTCTAATACAATGACAACATCTTCCACATAGTGACATGCCTGGTCATAAAGGGTCAAGTGTCAACTGGCCCTTGCTTGAGATACCTACAGTACACTGTGGTCAGTGTGTACAGTACTGTCTCAAACTGTTTGAACCTCTTTAGAAGCAATCATTGGTACATCTTTAAACTTGGTTATGTCTTGTGATTGGAGAATCATCCAAGTTTTATTCATGATGCTTCTAATTTTGTTAATTAGGTAGTAATACTGGAGAAAACATACCATCATCTGGATCTGAGACGAAATTGTGCCTCAATGACTTAAATAGTCCTATGTCCCTGCTTTCTCTCTTTCTATTGCATTTTGTACAGTCACATATTAGTAGCCCTCTACTGAATCTGTCTCCATTTCCTCCATTTCCTGTCATGGGGTATCCCTATCACTGCAGTTCCTGAAGACCCTTCTGTAAACTGGAGGATTAAAACTGGCGGTGTGGAGCAATGTGTTGTGATTTGTACATTTCTTAAACAGTCTTCTTGCCAGTTAATTCTGAAATTTGTACATGACCAAATCCAAAAATGGTAGTTCCTGGTAGTGCAACCGGAACAGTATTCTGGGTGGCCTGAGTTCAAATTCCAGCTAAGGCACTTATTTTTGTCTCTCTTCTGTTTGTTTGGGTCCCAGATATAGTATGTGCACACCATACCCTTGTGAATAAAAATGAAAGCATCTGTGCAGCACCAGGTTTACCTTCACCCTCCGCTTCAATTCACAGGTGTCATACCCTTAGAATGATAGAGAACACTCTTACAACTGTAAGAGTGGTCTTGGTGGCAGTAATATATCATTGATGGAGCTAAATCAATAATATATAATTTTTTTAAAACCTTACCTAAACCGACCCCTTTCCAGGGCAGCTGTGTGTAAGACACTCATCAAAGAATAAGAGTGTATCACACACAGAGGAAAGGAGTGCTCTGATGATCGACAGTGCTCTCTCGATCTATAGTGTGCATTAGAGAAAGAGTAAGGTGCTTCTCGATGTCCCAGGCTTCCAGTTGCTTTGGTGGAGCAGCTGATAGTGCTACCAGAAAGGTATTCTGGGTGGTCTGGGTTCAAATCCCAGCTAAGGCACTTATTTCTTTCTCTTTTCTATTTGTTTGAACTAGTGTGAGTAGACTTCCTTTCTTTGGAGCCTAATAGCAAGAATGTGGCCAATACATTAATTATTATTTACCATAACACTGGCTAAGCCAGTTGTATCCAACTAATGCTCAAAAACAGCCCTGTGATCAAGATGTTACAGAACTACATTAACCACTCTAAGCAAGGATAAGATTCAGCTCATGAAGGAATTTCTGGCCTACTGTTGAGTAAATAAATCAAGGACTGTCATTTGCCATCCTCAGGGAGATCCTAACTTAAACATTTTAACATGACTTTACCGAACATGCTAGTGACACTCAATCCAGCCAAGAAGAAAAATAACAACCAGAAAGTAAATTCCCTTGTACATGCCTACAATTACCCCAGAAATGATATCATTGGGTTCTCCCCCTTTTATGTGATGCTTGGTAGGGAAGTATGGCTACTTGAAAATCATTGCTTTGGGGTCTTGACTGATGGAGCATCACCTGAGACCAATTTGAAATACACCCTGTGTATGAGAAATTTACTACAGGAAGCCTATTGCCTGGCATCAGAGGCAGCCAATACTAACCTTGCCTGTAAGAAATGGTATGACAAGTGAGTTCAATATCAGCTGTTGCAAGCAGGAGGTATACAGAACTTCTGAGAAACCTTGGTTTCAAGAAAAACATAAAGTTGCTGACTGATGGGTCCCAGAGCCCTACATTGTTGTGGAACAATTGTCAGACTTCCTGTGTACCAGATAAAGCAGTAACAAGATAGGTGAATAGGAGAGATGTACACAGAAATCATCTGCTCCCTACTGGTCACTTGATGCCTAAACTAACAAACTCTGGCCAGAGCTGATAGGGCTGTGAAGCACAACCAAGTGACGAAAATTACGTATGTGCATAGAAATTATTCAACGTCCAGGTGTAACTTGACCATATTTTGGAGGTGTTGCATCAGATTTTCAACATGGCCCTTTTTGGACCCCTCCTTATGAACAGTGCCAGTGTCATTTTGTTCAATTGTTCCATAAGGTGATTGTGCAGAGCAAACATGCTGTTCTGTGCCACTGGTGCAAAAACAGCTGTACTGTTTTGAAGGAGGTATGCAAAAATGGGAATGTTAAAAATGTGGAGTAAAAATATAAAAAATTTGCAACGTTAGGAGAGTGCATAGAAACTGCACAATGCATGATCATAATGCAGTCATTTTTTGGACTTTTCTCACCTAATTTACAACATGGGCTTTTTGGGACCCCACCTCATGAACAGTGGCACTGTCATTTTGTGAATTGGTCCCAAAAGGTGATTCTGCGCAGTGACAGTGAAATCACCTTTCGGGACTGAGTAACAACATTACAGTGACAGTTTTCATGAGATGGGGTCCTAAGAACCCCATGTTGAATACTTGGGACAAAAGTCCGAAAATAGCTGGGATATCAGCATAAGTTGAAAATCCCATTGAATGGCTGTACAGCACGCTTACCTTTAATTCTTCAGTTTGCGGTTAGGCTTTGAAGAGTGCAGATGTTTCGGTCCAAAGAAGATGACAGTACCGACCTCCGAGGTAAGTAGGCAAAGGGGGTGTAGGGAGGATGGTGCTCACTGGGAGGGTGGAGAGGGGGAGGGGACTGCAGTGACGTTGAGGACCATTTCCAGTTTCGAGGGAAAACAAACCGACAAAGAGGGATCATTTTCTAATTTACAGCAAAACAGCAAAACCAAAAACAAACATTTTGGCACACATGGGTGGGCTCCCAGTGTGCCACATAAATGCTGACATGGGACTGGGCACCCCAGTGTCTGGCATGACATGGGCAGGGGGTACCAGGAAACAAGAAATGTGACAAGGGACCATTTTCTAATTTACAGAAAACAACAAATTCCACACACTGGGGTGGGCTCCTAGTGTGCAACATGACATATTGGACATGACTTGGGGATGGGGCACAAAATAGTGAATGGCATTTTGCCATTCGCAACATGGTGGCATGGCAGCACTACACATGCACAAGACTCATGTGCATGCACATTGCATGCATCAGAATGTGAAAAGTAACAGCCGAAATAGTGCAGCTGTTATTCCGTAGACTGATCGTGGTGGAGGGGTTTAAGCTCCATTAGGCTTTCGGAAGGATACTTCCAAAAGTCCAATGGAAGGGGTTCTGCGATTGGCCATTTTCAGAGCTACAGATCTCTCGCAAAATGGCTGTAGGCTCCGCCCACAGCCCTAAAAATGGAGACTGAAAAACCTAAAACTCATGAACATGTTACTAGCAGTCAATGACAACCTTTGGACAAAGTTGATAGCAATTCTAATTTCTTGACATCTTTTGATTTACCAATTTGTTAGCCAATTGTGAAACATTCTGATGAGAACAAAAGTGCAGATGTTTGGTTTACTCAGGACTGATGGCTCACCATTACATGTTTCATCACTATGGAATGGCATAATTCTTAGCCACCATCTGTTGGAGTTTCTAAGGAACTGCATACATTCACCCTCACCACATGGTTTCAACATGGAATCAGCACCTTTTGCACCTATGGAGCAAGCAGTTGACATCCAGGACATTCACACTGAGGATATCAGATATAAGCCCATTGTGGATAAATATGTTCTGGAGGCTGCTGTGAACCCTATTAGTCCTTACCGTGTGTCAGTGCTGGACGCTAAAGTAGAAGATGGATGTGCACGGCCACTACTTGTGAAAGAAGCAATTTTATTCACATTCTCTGGACATGAGTACAAACCTATAATGGAATTGTCCTATGACTTTCTTTGTGTCTCCATCGAAAACTCCATTCATGTTGTTCATAAAATTATAATCCCAGTGTTGCATCTACTGTTACGCTGTACTCTAAGTATTGTAGGAAAGCGTGCATGTTGTATAAGTGTTGTACCCTTAAAACTGCTTAATATATGATAGACACCATTTGTCCAAAATGTATTGATCTATATACGTTTTCTTTTTTGTTTAATATTTTTATTGGTTTCAGTAATAAAACACAATACAATACATTAGGGAAAAGAACTAGGGTAACATACTGTGTAGACTAACAATTATTTTATTAATTCCTTTCAGGTGGTCACATGAGTATTTCCATTACAGTTCATCCTAATTTCTAAACTGTCTCAGCAGTTTGTTTTACATATCTGCTTTGGGCTAGACAGATCTGTTCCTTTCTTAATACACAGGTTATTTATAAATCTGGTGTTAGCTAGCTTTGTTGATAGTTATTTTGTTATGCCTAAGGACATTATGGACAGTATGGACAGCATCTTGACAGAGATGTCAAGCATTGGCAGGGCTAGTGTGTAGCCCCCTAATGGGGGCCTCCTTTATGGTGTCTTTGGGGCCTCACAGCCTGAACTTACTGATTCTTCATCCACTGGTCTCCTGAACTGTAGTAACAGGAAAGAAATAGGTAGAGCAGGTAATGACAGTTGTTACAAACAAGCAAACAGAAAGCAAAACAACAGACATTTCTCGTATACGCTAGATAGTGTCACCAAATCACATACTTTGACTACCTATTTGTACAAGAACCAATGTAACTACAAACATTTTTGTGTGACCTGAATGAGTCAGCAATTTGCTGTCTCAAATGGCAGTTTCACAACACCAGGAAAGAAGCTAAACTTGATAGTGACATCAATTTCTTGCAAGATGTTGAAACTAGAAGCTTGCATGAATATACTGTACATGAGTGTTCAGACTCACAGTGCCCTTCATCAGGTGGTGGCAGTTTTTACATAAAGCATTTCTTTTATATATTGTGTAATGTACTGTATCACTATAATTATAAATCCCCAGCAGCTATTAATGTACCCAGATATGTTTCTTATCACATAATCAAATCTCTAGATAAACATATATCAAGAGGTTAGAAAGTATGGGCTCGATTCTCAAATCCCTGAGTTTGACACAAGGTGCCTGCACCAAGCAGAAATGGCACAAGTGGCACCTTGAGTCAAGCACTGCCCCTGAGCTATTCTCAAAGGCAGCCTGTGTCAGTCGCAGGCTGCCTGCCCCAAATGGGGCTTGTGATGCCACTGTGCCCAAAAATGGGCTGAGACTTGGTGCTAGGAGGCATGTGGCAGATGCAAGCTGCCACATCTCTGAAAATGAGATTCACAGATATCGCCCAGAGGGAGAAATTCCAAGTACCCTTAGAGCAGCCAGGGCTGGACTAAGGGTACTCAGAATATTCTCTTCTGGGAGACCTGCCCGTATGTGGTAGTGTGCTGTGGTCCCCCTTCCCCGATCCCAATGTGGCAGTACAAGAAATAAATAACTAGAATCCCTTCCTGGTAGTCTAGCAGCCCCCCTACCCTGATGTCATCCGTTATCAATATATGTAATAATTCTCCCATCCCTGGTGTTCCAATGGTCCTCCTCCAATCCCCGATGCCACCCATAGGAAACATGTGTAATACATCCCCTGTCCCCCTTCCCAATACCTGATGCTGCCCGTAAGAGATTAATCCCACTTCCCCCCCCTTCCTTCCATGATACCACCCATAAGAAATATTTATAATAATTCCCCATCCCCCTTCCCAATGCCCGATGCTACTTGTTGATGTACAGAACAAAAAACACCCATGCCTGGTGGTCTAATGGTCCCTCAACCCCCCAGCCCAACAGGTAGTACCCACCACCCCACTGCCCCCATTCCATAACAGAGCCAGGACCGGCACAGCCCACCTCACACCCCCGTGGTCGGCTCCATCTGAACTGTCACTGTGTGCCATACTGTAACTTGTATGCATTCATTGAGTAAAATGAGCATGTACACATTACAGTAGGTGGTCCATGACAGTTCAGTCGGAACCAGCCATGGAGGTGTGAGGTGTTGTGCAACTCTGGCTCTGTTATAGGATGGGGAGGTGGTGGGCACCAGATGGTGGTGTGGGGCCACTAGACCACCAGGCATGGGTGTTTTTTGTACTGTACATCAACAAGCAGCATCACATTGGGGAGGGGTTAGGGGAATTCTACAAATATTTCTTATGGCTGCATCATGAAGGAAGGGGGGAATTTTTCCTTGCGGGTGGTATTGGCCATAGGGAGGGGTATGGGGGATTTGTTACATATTTTCTAACGGGAGGCATTGGGGATGGGGGCCACTGGAACACCAGGATGGGGAATTATTACACATATTGATAAGGGGCAGCATCAGGCAGGGGGAAGGAGGATCTATTTCTTACAGGATCAGGCATCGGGGTGGGGGGCCACTATATCACCAGTAAAGGAAGCTGTACATAATGGTGCAATTACAGGATAGATCTGGGATCGGGTAGGGGGGCCACTATGCCACCAGTGAAGGGATTTCTGTTATATGTTATTTAATGGGGCACATTGGGGATGAGTGACTGCTAGCCCAACAGGGACTACAGTGTCACAAAGCCACCCTGTGGCTTGTGGCTAAGCCTCCTGGTGCACCATCTGTTTGGTGCACTGCCACGGACCCTGCCTGATAGAGAATCAGGCACAGGGTCCCAGGCACACTGGGCTTCGGTTCAAGCTGCTGTTTGCTGCAGCTTGCACCAATCCAAGTCCACTTTGAGAATCAGACCCTATATGTCACAGTCACTATCCTCATCCTAAGAACCAATTGGAGAGCAGTTTTCACAATTATGATGATGACAACACAATAGGTCTGTGCTTCCCTGAGTCAGAATATGTCATTTATCATGCATCTTTTTGAGTGAGCGAATAGCATCATAACTCCTAAGTGGCAAGACCACAAGTGAGTTATGAAAGCTCATGGGTGATGATAAATGGATTATTCTGAATTAGGTAATTAAGAGTCCATTGGTTTGCGTTATTGTAGATTATTCCACTGCAGTCTATTACATATGCTGCATATATCCCAACATTTTAAAATATCTAACTTCGATAATAACATACATGCACTGCATATATCACAACATTTTAAAATGTCTAACTTTGATAATAACATACATGCACTGCATATATCACAACATTTTAAAATGTCTACCTTTGATAATAACATAAGAATGTCAGATGGAAATGGTTACATCTGTTCCTTGAGTCTGTCTCCTACTTTTCAGAACTTGTACCTTTTTCAATCAATCTCCCTTGTGCGCTGATCTAAACTAGTCTTCTGCTCTTGGCAGTTCCCAAGATACACCATGGCATCAGGTAATCAATTGTAAAAGTTTAAATGTTTCTGTTTGAATTCAAATGCTCTTTGAGTGTAGCACATGGACACTGTGAGGCCATCAGGCATTGTGACACAGTAGCTACGCTCCTGCTGGTTAAAGTATGTCCTTACGATACACAAACTTTTGAAGTGACATGCATATGACATACTGTATAAATTGTGAAGATCAATTATATTTGATTTAACTTATTTCTGTGAAAGAGGTATAAATATATGTGCATAAATATTTAAGCAATAGCACCTAACAGAGTGTTCAGATGTGCAGATTATATTGTGCTTTGGGTGCAGTGTCAGAAATGAAGCAAAGTGGGGTACCTTCCGCTACCTGAGAAGTCCATAAAATTTGCATGACTGGACAACATGAATTGCCACTGTGCTTAGAAAATAGGTTTTAAACTTCAAATTTATAAAATGTCCTTCCAGGAGGCAACAAGGTACATTCTTTCTGGTCACGCTCATGGAAAATACCTGGACTGCATGCAACCTGAATTAGCCAATCACATTGCTCGCTCAGAGAAACCTGTTTTATATATATATATATATACTGTATATGTAAGGAATAACACACGTCAGGGTGCCTGATTGTGCTCAGATATACAGACACTTCCATTGTGTTGCAAAGCATGAGGCACAACTGAGTGCTTCCAACCAATGGATATATTTGCATATCTAGCATACCTTAAAATGTGTTATTTCTCTTATACAGGTTATAAACATTTAAAAGCTTACATATTTACTGTAAATTGTACCATTAGATCTGTGGTATCTGGTTGTGCTGTGAGAACTGGACAGTCACATGACCTTCGTGGCCAATCAGATCACTAGGATTTCCTCACCTATTTTCTTACTATCAACTTATATGGACTTCTTTGTAGAGATGTAGAGACCATTGACCATCTTCTGTCATCAATGTCTATATGTATGTCTTTCTCTGTTTCTGTGTTTTGATGTTTCTATCTACCTACAGTATCTATAGTGTATAGTAGATCATTGTTCTGTATAGAACGCCATCCCTTTCAAAATGCTGTTGTACTTCAGTCCAAAAGCTGTGGAATGTGACTGTACCCTTCTGTGACACAACAGCATTCTAAAACCTCTAGAGACTGCACAAGTCAGTTTAGTTCTGAAAACGAAAGAACCACTGTGCACACATTTCACACAATACTGTACTCTGTAAAAAATGCAGGATGAGCAACTTTATGCACAACCAGAGTGTTCTGCCACCTCAGGGTTCAGATTCTCAAGGATTGCTCAAGCTTCACTCTCAGGGTCAGATGGAATCAGAACCCTCTGTGGCAGAACACACTGTACATAGTTGCCCATCCAGCATTCCTTATCTATCGATCCACCTACGCAGGTTTAAAATCTCTTATATCCACATTGGGCCCTTTGTATTGCAGTAGGATGTGTTTTATCACAGGACTACTATATCACACCAATCATTGTTTTCTGAATAAATATGTTGCCTGGTTATTTATTACTGACAGGTGCCTTTATAAATGGTACTTGTATGTTTATAAGGTACAGATTAATAGGGCCCATCTTCTATAACCGAACCTGCTCATTGGCTTCATGTTTACAGTTTACATTCTTTATCTCCTTTTTTCTGTGTAATCCCTAAGTATCATTCTGGGGCTGGGGAAGCTGTAGTAATATGAAACTAAGAGCTGCACAATTGGGCAGACTTGATAGACTTGTGGGCCTTTTTCTGCCAGCAGTTTCGTAAGTTTGTATGTTCATATGTTCATTCTAAGGCTGGTACTCTGTCATTTAGTTTTTCTTTTGTTTGCTAATGGTTGAGCTTGTTAAAAGCAATTAGACTAAATTGAGACTTGCAGTATAGCCTACAGTTAGAGTAATGAGCTGTGAATGAGTGTGGCATATCCAGTAGACCTGGGTTTGATTCCCACAACTGCCACTTACATACTGTGTGACTATTAACAAGCCACTTAACCTCCCCAGTTCTCCTGGGTCACCCCTGAAAACAGGAACTTGTGCTTTGCGGGTCTTGCCTGGTTACCAAAGAATAGATACCCAGTTACCAAAGAATAAAAAAAATATTGATTTTTGTGTTTAAATTCAAAACTTTAATCTGTTGTTATTTGCACTTTTGTGAGTGTTATAAATGAAATGTAGTGTTGTACTGTACTGTATTAATGCTATTGATTACTTCGTGCATATCTGTTATTTGTATTTGTAACTTTTACTTTATTATTTTATGGTCACAATTGTAAATGAGAGTTCCTTTCAATTTGCTTACCATTTTTTTAAAAATGATATGAAACTGAGCCCCTTTCTTTCTTTCTTTCTTTCTTTCTTTCTTTCTTTCATAGTGAGTTAGTTGTAAAGATAATTCTTGGTGATCCAGGTGGTATATATTTAAATTCTCATTTGCTCTATTTCAGAACTTATTTGAAATTTGGACTTTTTTCCAAAACATCTTGAACTGTGGCTTCAATCTGTTCTCTGGTGTTTGTCACAGCCTGTTGTTATTCTGATACTTTATTTGGCTCCTAGTTATGAACCACCTCTAATTTAGATATTACTCATCTTTTGTGTTTCTTACATGTTATGTGTCCTGTGAATATTAAGGTTTCTTTTCTGGTATACATTTGTTCAATTGATGTTTTTTTTTAATCAAGAGGTGCTGATAAAATAGTAAATAAAGTAAGAAAAAACTTTTATATTAAACCAGAATATGACTATTAGAACAGTCTTTTTCAAAGTCACCCTATTATATATTATATTAGAAAATAAATACACATGCAAAACAAGTTCACAAACATTTTAAATCATTACACTTGCACTAAAAGATGAGTTCATTTTCAAATTTTTGCAGAAATATTACTAATGAACTTGATGATCTAGTTTTTGGTAAGGGTGAGAGAACTGGGCCAGAGCCATCTTCAGTTGATTCTATGTGGTAATGGCAATCGCAAAACTGTGATCACCATTAGGGTGAGTGTACAGCGCCAAAAATAAAAACAGCGATGTACACTCACAGTGAGGCAACTCACTTTTAGTATTTATGCAGGGGGCTTCACCTCCCACACCCCCAGCTCCCCCTCACTAATAATAACAAACTCTGGGGGGGTGGAGTGCATTTCAGGGAGGGGGAGAACCACCAAAAAAAAACACCTGCTCCAAAAAAAAGCACAAAATATTGTATTCCTCCCCAGTCTCAAACCCTGCACCCTCTCTACTGTAGCCAACCACCCTCACCACTACACCACACAGCCAGCTCAGTAGCTTTCTACCTCACCACCCTCCACATACCTTCTCTTCTCTTCTGGTATGCCTGTCGCTCTTCTTTGCCCTATCCTTCCCTGTTGCTACCCTTTCAAGGTCGCTGACACTACAGGCGCTAAGATTAAGTCACTCAGATCTGAGTCGCTAAATCTCAGTCACCTTTTTCACCGGATACCTCTTTGGTTCACTTTCAACGTGGGGCCTGAAAATTTGATTCCACTTGGACAGTTTGGCTGAGTCACTTCAGCCCCCGGTACAGTAGTTGGCATAAGGTAAAACAGAATACAAGTAAGAGGGAAAAGCCTTGAGGTCAGCAATGACTATAAATTATCATAGCTCACTTGTTGCAGATGCTCTTGGCATGCATCTGCTGTTTCTTATTGTTTGTGCTGGTGTGACAGTATATAGAACCCACTGAGACCACCATGATATGTGTGACCTACAAAAATAGTTACTATTCATTGCTGACCTCAAAGCGTATACCATCATTAGCTGCCGATGCGCCACTTTACTTCATGCCAATTACTCCTTTTTCCCTTGTAGTGCAATAGAGTTTGCAATAATATTTTTATATTATGATTTTTTGTATTATCCCTTATATCATTTGTATTTTATTTGTTTTGTTTTAGCTAATAGCAATATGATGATTGTAATGATATAACAAAACAAATCTGCTTTTTGTTACTATTTGTGAATTTTTTAAGATTTATACAACACACCAGCATAATTTTTAATAATGAATATTTTGTGTTTAAAAGAACTAGCCAACATTTTTTTATTTAAATGCAATTTTACTATTATGTATTTTTTTATTTATATACCAGGAAAAATAATTGTGGGATAGTATAATAGCATGCCTCATTGGGCTGCTGCCGAAGATTGTAAATAACAACACATGTGGCATTTGAGTGGACTCACCATGGGAAGAACCATGGGAACAGCTGCTTATTTTGCATGCGGGAGTCCTGCTCATATGGTAAGAGAAGAAGAATACACTTTTGCTGCATATACCACTATGTATACTGTCTGATACATGCTGGCATGCCTGGACAGTGTGAAGCATAATGGAATGTTGTATTTGTGCTTCAGTTCTTTATGCAAGGGTCTTTGAAAGCTGGTTACTGTTACAGTGGAGAATGGCTGAAGATCAAGAACCATCATTTCTCCCCAAAGAGTTGGGAAATGAGTTCCAGGACACTGATTCTTGTGCTTCTTCTAGCACTGGCAGGGGGATATGGTGGAGTGTCACCCTGTAATGTGAGTAACATAACAACACATTTATTAGAATAGGTGTTAGTAATATAATACACATTTTTCAATGCTTTAAATGTATTTTTTGTTTTTATGACAAGAAAACAAGATTTTGGAATGAACACATGGTAAGCCAGGACGATGATAATAAACAGCACTATCAATGGAGCATCAAGGTAGACAGGCAGTTATCTATGCCCAAAGCACACAACTAGTGGCATGTTATTCATAAACTAATGCTGAGTCATGATGCTGATAAACAGCACAATCTATAGTACCTTAAGGCAAATAGGCAATTGTTCATACTCATGGCACACAGTACCACCTCCTCTAGGGATGGACACCAGTCCTACTATACCATCTGTGCAGTGTGTAGACAGGGAAGAAGATGACGTCATCCTCATGTGGTAGGGATGCACAAGGAAGCGTAAGTAATGGAGGGAGGAAGAGGAGGAGGATGGTGATGAACAGGATGTGTTGTTTTCTGAAGCCAGAGTTCTTATATGGTTTTTATTTTAATGTAACAATTGCTATTATTTTTATGATTATAGTACTACTACATTTAGCTTTACTTATGTGCCAAGAAAATGTGATTTCAGTGGATTTATGGTGTCATCTGTAAAATAATCTCATGCTGCAGAGACTGTATTTTTTTGTTACAGTGGACTAGCAAGTAGGGGCCAGGAGGTACTTTCAGAGAAGAATTGGGTGCCAGAGTGGTGACTGTGATGTTATTTCTTTTTTTCAAACACTGTGGAATGACATGCCATTGGGCAGGGTAGCAGATATGATATGTATGAGCAGATAATATAATCTGCTATAGTATGTTATGATATATGAGCAGATAATATAGTCTGGTATAACATGATATTTATTTATTTATTGAATTTTGTTGACCAGGCAGGCCAACTGAGAGTAGAAATCCCTTTTTCAGGGGTGATCCAGGGTGGGAGTGGGGAGGGTGATGGTAACAAACTGAAATTGAACCAGATTAAGCTGCTGGTGGTATTTTTATTGAATGGCTGAAATTGGGCTAGTACACTGGAAATTCCCCTACTCTTTTTTGAGAAGTGCCATGGGATCTTTAAAGTCCTCCTGAGCAGCCACCAGAACTGGCAGATGGAACCTCAGTTTAATGACTCATCTGAAAAACAGCACCCCCGGGTTTGCAGCATCCCCCTCATGATGCACTACAGTGTCAGTATTGGTATTTACCCCGAGTGCCTGGTGTGGGGCTAGAACCCGCAACCTTTCAATCTTCTGGCCTCAGAGGCAAGTGTGCAACCTGCTGAGCCACTGACATTATGTGATGGGATGGGTTATGATATTATATAATTCATATATGATAATTTTTATTATAATTATTATTTGTATTCATGGGCCAAGAATACAAAAATTGAAGTGAAAATGATTTGTGCTTGCCACTTGATTCCCTTACCTCATGCTACTTTTAGAAACTGCAGGAGAAGGGGGTAGGGGAGCTTTGAGGAATTGGGCAGCTTTCATTGAGAGGGACCAGACTTTAAATTTTTGGATGAATCATTTCAATTCAAGTAGGGAAGATAGAAACCTTTGAAGAAGGAAGAGGGGTAACTGGTGTGCTTCTGTATTGCTCAGGAGGGTTTTATCACCAGATGCACCGGATGACTGGCAGGGAATGAAGACTGCTTGCACTGTAGAGGGAATGGAACCTGTGTGATTTCTCAGGAAACATAGAAACATAGATATTTACAGTAGATAAGGACTGCTTGGCCACCTAGTATGCCCATTTTCCATACCTACTGTAATCCGCAGACCGTACTTGATCTGCAGCTTAGCCCTCCCTCCCTTCCCTAACCATTAAGGTTTCCTGATGCCTATCCCAGGCATTCTTGAATCCCGTTACAGTTTTTGCCCCCACCACCTCTGCTGGAAGGTTGTTCCAGGCATCCACCATTCTTTCTGTGAAGAAGTACTTCTTCACATTTCCATGGGGCCTGCCCCCTCCAGCTTCATAGCATGCCCCCTTGTTGTTGAGCATCTTTTTTTTCTGAAACAAGCTTTCCTCTTGTACCCTATTTATAACTGTGATGAATTTGAAAGTCTCTGTCATATCCCCCCTTTCCCTCCTTTCCTCCAGGGTGTACATATTGAGGTCCTTTAGTCTCCCTTCATAGGGCCTTTGGTGCAGACCCTGCACCATTTTAGTTGCCCTCCTCTGCACTGCCTCTACTCTTTCTATGTCCTTCCAGAGATGTGGTCTCCAGAACTGGACACAGTGCTCTAGGTGAGGTCTCACCAATGATCTATACAGCAGTATCACCATCTCCCTGTTTCTGCTGGAGGTACTCCTCCCTATGCACCCTAGGACTAATGAACCATGATTTCTGGGGCCGTACTATCACAGAAACATAGAACATGATAGCAGAAAAAGACACACTGGCCCATCCAGTCTGCCCAACCCTACCTATTTTATACCCAGCCTTGTCCTTACAACCCCACTACTATGACTCCAAGTCCCTGTTCGTGTACCCAGCCCTTGTCCTTACAGCCCAATGACCATGACTCTCAGTCCTTGTTCTACCATGAACAGCTCCTTCTCCACCAACCCTGCTTGTAGAACTTATACTCGGAACTGACATGATGAAACATCTATCTGCTCCTTTTCTCCCCCTGTGTCACTTTCTCCTCCTGTTTTTCTCTTCATGTTGACTACATACATGAACAAAGCATGCATACAACAGATGATGACATGATGCAGCTACCACTGGATGCTAACAATGACGTCTCGCAGTAGTCAGTGATGATGTAAGCAATAAACCATGACAGGGTGTGGGTTATGCTGGGATTTACCCATGCCTGGTGTGGTTCAGTCATGAGGCTGCAGGCTGAGTGACCAAATCCACATAAGAAGTGAGCAAATCCCAGCATAACCCACACCCTGTCATGGTTAATTGCGATTATACAATGTTCCCCTTTTTTGGGGCGAGAAAGAAAAAGAGGTATTTTTATTTTAAATTATTATTTTTTTTATTTTATTGCTTCACCACAAAAAATAGTTCCTTGTTGCTAGAGAGACTCTGCTGCCTGCTCCCCCACCCCGTGCCCCAACCATCTGATTAAATGACTCCTGAATTTGATTCAAAACTTTAACTATTGAGCTTTTAGCAGAAGAGCACCTTTATCGATCTGCTACATCAAGACTTGTGTAGGAGTCTTTGATCCTTCAGATATCACAATTAAAACCATTTTTGTTGCCTTATGATTCTGCTGCAATTGACTGATTGTTGGTGATGCTGGAGCTCTTTAAGGTTCATTTACAGCAGCCAGCATGACCGTTTAGCTGAAGATGCATTTTGAGACTTTAGGGAATGCTGATGTATGGAAAGTGCTTTTTAATTCAAAACAAGGGCTAAAAGTTGTAGAAATTAGTGCCAAAAAGCCAAGCCGTGATACTGGGCATGCACAATTGCATATGTATAAGCCAGGGGACAAGTATAGCCACATGCTCAATATCATGGCTTGGGTTTTCGGCCCCGATTTCTACAAGTTTGAGCATTCATTTTTCAGTAAGAAACACTTTCCGTGCTTCTGCATTGCTCCAACTGTTACAATTTATTTTAACCTGAACAGCGATGGTGTGAGGTGTGAACAACCTGCTGCCGCAGTGTTCAGTCAGGAAAAAAATTAATAGCAGCGAAGGAGTACATTTAGGGCTCCTGTACTGCTGTAACTGTTGTAGGTGACAGAGGAGGTACTGTCTGACAAAATGTTTTCTTAATTTTTTTTCACTTCTTTGGGGGTGGCCAGTGTACTTTTACTTAGGCAGACTTTCCCACTTTGGCTGTTGTGGTGCTTTGCGGAAAAAGAATATGGCAGTGGGTTGTTTACATTTTTACTTACTTGGATGGATTTCTCTTTGCTTTTCTTGTGAAGGGGTTACTGGATCTTTATCCATGGGTTATTGTAGGATTTACCCATGGGTAAAGACCCTCAGTGGCCAATCAGATTTGTGAAAAAATGGATCCCATTGTACAGTTAAGCAATATACCATGAGAGGGTGTGGGTGATGGCAGGATTTACCCTTGCCTATTGTGGTGATTTGCTCATGAGGCACAGCCGAGTGAGGAAACTACACTAGGCGTGGGTAAATCCTGCCATCACCCACAGCCTCAAGCAGTGTATTGTGATTATACAATGGCAAATAAAATAGAAAGGTAGTATATGTGTAAAAAAAATTGTTTTTTTGTTATTGTTGCATAAGTACAGAATGTATTCTTCCACCCCCAAAAATAGTCTGTACAACACTGTTTGTATATTAGTAATGTTAATGTGCAAATGTTTAACTTTTTTAAATAAAAGCAAAGAAGTGTCAAAGTGCTTTATTTGAAAAGAACTGCTAGCTTTTAGTATTTTTGTTTGAGGACTTGGAAATAGAGTTTTAAAGGAGCATGTTGTGGGCTGGACTGGTACATTAGATACCAAGCAGTGAGGGCACAGATGTCCATGGCTGGTGGCTGGTGGCATCGGAGCTGGCACTGGTTTGGGTTGTGGAAGCAGAGGTAAGTTTATTGCTTCATTTTGTGCCATATTTCTAATGGGAGTATCATCTAATATAGTGAACAGCTGTTCTAGTTTGTTTTGATCTATTAACTTGAAAGAGGAATTAATTTTGCCATAGTCTGAATTTCACACTGTAGTGGTAGCGGGACAAATAAAATGGCGGCTTGGTTCTTTGATGTTCAGGTTGCAATGATATGCATGTGGTGTTGGGGGGGAGGGGGTTAAGATTTGGGGACTGGCACTTGTTCCTGTTGGTAGATGGCAGGATTTGCATGTTGTAGATCATGCCAGCTAGCTAAGCAGGAATGAGGATTTTTGGTACCCATTGTATTATCTTAGATTTCCATGTGACATGCACACCTGGCACATGGACAAGCCATTGTACTATACAATTCATTAGATGATAGGAAAAAGTGAAACAACCAGGCCACCCCCATAATGACAGACCCCACTGCACCCCACTGAGAGACCTTGGGCCCAACTCTCAAAGGGGGCTGCATCTGGTGCAAGCTGTGACAAACAGCAGCTTGCACTGAAGCCCCATGCACCAGGGACCTACACCCAATTTTGGTACAGGAAGGGTCCCGGCACCTATGTCCCCACACTTGTGGTGACCTCTACCACAGAAAACACATGGCACATGGAAGGGGTTGCCTCAAGCCCCTTGCAGCAATGGCATGCTGTTCACTGGTCCCGATCCACCTTGGGCCCCCATACTGAATATATATATAACCCCCTACCCAATGTCCGATGTGCCCCACAATGTAAAAAAATAGTTAAGACTCCCAGCCCAATGCCTGATGTGTCCCACATTCATAATAGATATATAAGACACCCCCCACCAAGATCCCCCATGTCCCCATCAGAATGACATAGAAACATGCCCTCTCAGTGGTGGTCTAGTGCCCCTCACACCAGCAGGTAGTGCCTCCCCATCCCCAGACAGAGCCAGGGACTGGCACAGCCCTCCTCACACCTCTGTGGCCAGTCCCCAACTGAACTGTCAATGTGCAGTGGAGTGTAATGTATAGGCGCTCATTGTTAATCACTGAGGCCTACACATTACAGTCCGCCACACATTTACAGCAGCACTTACTTCCACCCCCTCATCTGCCTCTCCTTTTCCTCACCTCTGTCCTCCCCACACAACCCTCAAGACTACCCCTAATCTTTATGTCCCCCTTTCCCCCACTCCCTTATAACCCTCTAGCCTCACCCCTACCCCTACCAGCCCTGGCTGGTCTAAGGGTACTAAGAAATTCTCCTTCCAGGAGAGATCTGAGAACTGCATTTCTGGGGCTGTGGCAGCTTCCATCTGCCGCATGCCCCCTAGCACCTTGCTGCAGCCCATTTCTGGGCACAGGGGTAGTGCAAGCCCCATTTGGGGCAGGCAGCCTGCAGTTGATGCAGGCTGTCTTTGTAAATTGCTTGGGGGCATTTTTGGACGCAAGATGCACCTTGTGCCATATATGTTTGGCACAGGCACCTTGCGTCCTACTGTGGGCTTTGAGAATCAAGCTCCTTGTGTTTTACACAGTGCACACACACACACACACACACACACACGCACAGGCAAAAAAATTAAAAATATGGATTTCTTTACTTGCTGCTTCACTACCGGTAGGTAGTCAGTAAAATATTTTGTCAAATAAACCCTTCCACCTGCACCATTCCTAGTCTGCTAAATTCAATCTATCATGGTCCTGCTTTGGGGGGGGGGCACAAAAAAAATAATTTCTGTGCCTTCTACACCACCAGCACTCAAATGAAAAAATCATCATATCTCTCAACTCCCCTTTCCTAGTTTACTAAATTTACTTTACCCTTCTCCTGCAGCTGCCAGTGCAGGATTACACAGTGCACTGTCTCCTCTTAACACAATTTCACTAGCCTACCTGCCAGAAACTGCAGTTAAATATTGTGAGAATTATCTAACTGTAATGATAATGCATGATTCTCTGACTAACTCTAAAGTTTTCTGAAAAAAGTCACTCTTTTTTACATAAAAAGAACTCCTTCAGTGGCCACCACTGCCACAGTTACTGAGTTGTGTGCTGCACTAGGAGTTCTTAATCTCCTGTGTTGCTGATCGGCCACTGTAGAACATGTAGCTTGCCAACAACCTGTACATGTTCAGTGTGTGCTCCCTGTAAAATATGAGTTTCTTCTGAACTGTTTCACCATTGTCCAAAATGCTCTATTTTGGCACACTTAGCAAATGTAAATTTGGGCTCATCCTTACTTTCTGGTGACACACTGTGTCATAATTTAGCACCATCAAATGTCATAGTCCTTTTTATGTTTGCTTGCATGCATGTGCAAGAAACATAGTGCCATCATCCGAGATTTCGGAGGTGTGTCACCCCCTCTTCCAATTCAGTCAGGGTGTTGGCAAGCGCAGCCCCTGTAAGCCAATGCATGCTGGAGCTGTCTATGACAAGCTCCAAAATGCAGTGGCATACATTGATTGAAAGGGGAATCGCTTGAGTGAGCAGCGATAAGATGTCGCCTGCTCATCGTAGCTCCCCTACACACCACACACACAGAAATGCCGCATACTGCATGCTGCCCTCCTTCCTCGCACACTTATAGCCGACGGGTGCTCAATCTCTGCTGCTTGCTGCGCCTCCCCCGTTTACATGCCACGCTGGGTACCTACCAGCATGGCAACTGATAGAATAGCCGACGGGGTGCCCAATCCCTCATTGGCTCCACTGTCCCCAACCCCCGAGTACTGGGTGCCCACGCTGGGAGCCCACCCAGTGTGGCAACTAATCATATAGCGGCAGGGGTGCCCAATCCCCGCCGGCTCCACGCCCCCAGCCATTCTTGTGCCATGCTGGGAGCCCACCCCAGCATGGTAAATGTCCCATTGTCTTTTTTTTTAACCTGAAAATAAAATGGTCCCACGCGCTTCTCCCAGCCCCCCACAACCTGCACCCACCCACTGCGCACCCTGCCTCCCCACACCCCTCACACCCATACTTACCTCTGGAGCTTGGCGCGACGATCTTCGGTGGACCGGGAACACGTCTGCACTCTTCAAAGCTGACTGCGAACTGAGGAAATGCCGATAAGCTGTATAATAGGCTAGATAGGGGTTTTCAACTTTATTGCATAGCTCAGGCATTTTTTGGAATTTTTGCTCCAAATTTTCAACATGGTGTTTTTGGGACCCCATCTCATGAATGATGTCACTGTCATGGCGTTATTTGGGCCCGAAGGGTGATTTCGCAGTGACTGCATAGTCACTGCGCGAAATCACCCTTTGGGCCGAATATGCCATGACAGTGTTTATCATTCATGAGAAGGTCCAAAACCTATGTTGAAAATTTGATCAAAATTCCAAAAATGACTTACGAGTGTGCATTGCGCAGTTCCTACGCAGGCTCGTAAGTTCGTGAATTTTCAATATTTTCACTCCAGAGTTTCAACATTGCCATTTTACCACACCTTCTTATGAGTAGTACAGCTGTCATTTTTCACATCTCACCCAAAACGTATTTCCGCCCATGTAGCGCACAATTGATTGATTGATTGATTAAAACTTTATTTTTATACAGGTATATTTGATTAGTGCAACAAACACTGTTTAAAATCAAGTCCTGTATAGATGATACATAAATAACATCAAAATACTCAAAAATACAAATACTTCAGAAGAAAATAACATATACAACATTAACCATAACATACACACACACATAACTTCTGCAAGTATTCAAATAATTTACTTTTAAAACTGGCAAAGCTAGTTATATTCTGCAAGTGCTTGGGTAAATTATTCCAAGATAAAGCAAGTCTATTTTGTAACTTCATTTCTCCTACATTACTACAATATTTGAGCAATGGTACCCTATTTTCAGAATTTCTTGTACATAAATTATAACTATCCAAAATCTGCAACTTAATATACTTAAGTAGTGGATGATTATTTTTGGCATGTATTAACTTATGACAATTTAATAGCCAAGTATACTTCCTCTGTACTTCAGGATGCAACCAATTTAATCTTTCATATAACTTACAATGATGCATTTTATATTCACCCTTAATAATAAATTTACCTAATCTATAAACTGTTTGATCAACTTTTTTTAACACTTTCTGTGATGCATTCATATATATTGGCACTCCATAGTCAAGTACCGGAATTAACATTTGCTTAACAAGTTTTTCCCTGGCTAATTTAGGCAATACATTTGTTAATCTTCTAAAGCACCCAATCTTTGATTAACTTTTTTATCTGCATATCAACATGACTTTCAAATGTCATACCTGAATCTATGTACATACCCAAATACCTATAATCTTTAACTTCCTCAATCAGAGTGCCATTTATCAAATGAATATTTAAATATGTTTGTTTTTTCAGCTTATGCCCCAAACCAAACACCATACACTGGGTTTTCTTTGCATTAATCAAAAGACCAGAATTGTCCATCCAACTTTCCAGCGAGGTTAAACTCTCTGTAACTGTGATTCAACATTTCTTATATTATCTGCAGAAACCAACAGAACTGTATCATCCGCATATAATCTTACCTCCCCATATTTTATTGTTTGCTCTAACTCATTCACATAAATATTAAACAACAATGGGCTAAGTATTGATCCTGGGGAACACCACGATTTAGTTCCCAAGGCTCGATACAAAATCACCATTGACAACACACATGTCTACGATTTGCTAAGTATGATGCTATCCATGTTAATGGTCCTTCCTCTAACCCACTTTCCAAAGTCTTTCTAACAGTTTTCTATGCTGTACCAAATCAAATGCTTTACTAAGGTCCATGAACACCGCCCCAGTGGCCTTTCCATCATCAAGTGATGTTACCACCAAGTTTTGGAAATCCAATAGGGCGGTGCCCGTGGACCTCCCTACTCTAAACCCATGTTGATTATCAGATAATATTTCATTCATTTCCATATAATAACTAAGTTGTAAATGAACACTACGTTCCAATATTTTAGATAATATTGGAAGAATTGTAATTGGTCTATAATTAGATGGCACAGTACTATCCCCACCCTTAAAAATTGGAATTACGTTTCCCACTTTCCACATATCAGGGACAACTGAACTTGTTAGGCTCCAATTCAAAAGATATGTTACTATTGGTGCCAATATATCTGCACCAATCCTCAAAAATCTAGCTTCAATTCCATCTAAACCACCTGCCTTATTTACATTTAAATTTTGTAATTGTTTCCTTATTTCAGCTATACTTAAGAGTCTAAAATTAAACTTATCTTCTTGCTGTATCTTATACTTCTTTTTCTGTTCAGCAATTAATTCTATTATAGTTATATCAGCAGTTTGTTCTTTTGGTGGCAGGATATCCAAATCAGGTAATTTGAGAAAGTAATGATTCAATATAGTAGCAATGCTAACCGAATCTTCAATCATACTTCCTTCCTGTAATATGCTTTCTATTTTACTACTCTTATTTTTATATTTTAAATCAGAAACAAGTTTCCAAAACATTCTTGAATCATTTACCTTCTCAAATTTATTCAAATAATATTTACTCTTTGCCATCCTAATATTCCTTTTACATTTATTTCTCCATTTTTTAAAACTTTCCCAATCATCTAAGTTCTTAGTTTTTCTAGCTTTCTGCCATATTCTATTTCTTACCCTTAGCTCTTTTTTTTATTTTATCTGAAATCCATGGGTCTTCTTTATTTTTCCAATGGCGCAGTTGGTGTGTGAAATCAATGTACGGGACAAATTAAGAAAATCACAGTGACACTGTTCATGAGCAGAGGTCTTAAAGTGTCTATGTTGAAAATTTGGTGAAAAAATTCCTAAAATGACTGTTTTACGAGTGTCGTTGCGCAGTTCCCTACGCATCGTGAGTTCATGAACTTTCAATATTTTCCTCCAGATTTTCAACATTGCCATTTACCACACCTTCTTATGAGTAGTACAGCTGTCATTTTTCACATCTCACCCAAAACGTGTTTCCGCCCATGTAGCGCACAATGGCACAGTCGGTGTGCGAGATCAATGTATGGGACAAATTAAGAAAATCACAGTGACACTGTTCATGAGCTGAGGTCTTAAAATGGCTATGTTGAAAATTTGGTGAAAAAATTCCAAAAAATGACTGTTTTACGAGCGTGCGTTGTACAGTTCCTACACACGCTCGTAAGTTAGCAAATTTTCAATATTTTCACTCCAGATTTTCAACATTGCCATTTTACCACACCTTCTTATGAGCAGTACAGACATCATTTTTCACATCTTACCCAAAACGTGTTTCCGCCCATGTAGCACACAATGGCGCAGTCGATTATCTTGGAAATCAATGTCATGGGACAAATTAAGAAAATCACAGTGACACTGTTCATAGAAAAGGTCTTAAAATGGCTATGTTGAAAATCTGGTGAAAAATTCCAAAAGCTGACTGTTTCTGACGTGCGTTGTACAGTTCCTCATGCTTGTAAGTTCACGAATTTTCAATATTTTCCTGCAGATTTTCAACATTGCCATTTTCACATCTCACCAAAACGTGTTTCTGCCCATATGGCGCACAATAGCAGCAGGTCGGTTATGCGGGATCAATGTAAGGGACAATTAAGAAAATCACAGTGACACTGTTCTATGAGCAGAGGTCTTAAAATGGCTATGTTGAAAATTTGGTGAAAAAATTCCTAAAAATGACTGTTTTACGAGCGTGCGTTACGCAGTTCCTATGCATGCTCTTAAGTTTGCGAATTTAATATTTTCACTCCAGATTTTCAACATTGCCACTTTATTACACTTCCTTATGAACAGTACAGCTGCCATTTTTCATATGTCACCCAAAATGTGTTTTCGCACATGTAGCGCACAATGGTGCTGTTGGTGTGCGAAAGCAACGTTTAGGACAGATTAAGAAAATCACAGTTACACTGTTCATGAGCAGAGGTCTTAAAATGGCTATGTTGAAAATTTGGTGACAAAAGTCCATAAAATGACTGTATTACAGTGAGCATTCGCGCAGTTTCCACGCACCCTCGTGAGTTCATGACTTGGTAATATTTTCAGTCCAGATTTTCACCAGTGGCATTTTCCACACTTCTTATGAACAGTACAGCTGTCATTTTTCACAACATGGCTGAAGTGTGTTTTCACACTTTCAGCGCAGAGATGCGGGTCGCTATGGAAATCATTGTTCGGGCATAAATAAAGAAAATCACAGTGACACTGTTCATGATCGGAGGCACCAAAATGCCTGAGTTGACAATCTGCTGTAAAAAATCCCCAACCTAATTATATTACGGTTGTGCGTTGCACAGTTTCTATGTATGCTCGTGACTTCACCATTTTTTTTATTATTTTTACTGCAGATTTGCAACATTGCCATTTTTTACACCTCCCCATGAACAGTACAGCTGTCATTTTTTACATCCTGTTCAGAATGTTTTTGCACCTGTGGTGCTAAATGCCGTAGTCACTGTGCATAAGCAGCGTTCAGCTAACAAACTGATATTCCCCCTTTTCATGATGTGGGGTCACAAAAAAAACATGTTGAAAATTTGGAGTGAAAATACCAGCGAATGCCTAAGGTATTAGGGTTTCCAACCATAACGCCCATCCCTGTAGAGAATGACAGGCATCAGGGGTGTGACTTGGGATTCTTGCCTATAATGCTCATACCATTCCACACCCTGCAGCCAGTGAGAGGCATTGAGGTATGCCTTGGACTCTTTGGCCCCAAAGTTCACCCATTCTCTATATAAGCACCCATCTCACCATCTTTCTAATGAAATGGAGTGCGCATAAGGGCCAAAGACCAAGGAATTATCAGACACTCCTGTCAGTGTCTGCAGGTGGGGTGTGGTGAAATGGCGCGGCCGTTATGCCTGTTGACCCAAACACACACCCCAATGCCTGTCACTCTCTGCAGGGTGGTGGTGGGGTTGGCTTCAAGTTCAATACTTCACTGACATTCCTATTACGCAGCTCTGTAACTTCTACACTACCACTGCCAATGCCAGCAAGCAAACATTCGGCATTGACAAATGCTTGTTTGTATCTGGTTTTAAACTTTGGAAGATTTAAAGCCCCACTGTCTTATTTCCCTGAAGGGGAAATGTTGGGGAGGCTGACTAAAAAGACCGTTTAAATGTCTCTTGAAATTCTGAGGTGCATTTAATATGACAAATTTAGAAACCACAGTTAACCATACTTTTGCTTATCTCATATAGTGTCTAAAGATAACCATTTCAACTTTTAAACATACAGTATGATATTGATTGTTATCCTATGGACAGAGAAGAACAAATTATGCAAGGCCATTGTAAATTAGCTCTAATTTAAAAAGTGTGATTTGGTGGTGTGTCGATAGACAATTGCTCTCTTTATCATTGACTGGGAGATTTGCCTGTGCTTGTTATTGTCCTTGTTTACATTTTTCCATTTTTCTGCAGGAAAGCATTTTGGTGCCCTGGGCAATAGACTAATTTTGCGCCCCCCCCAGAAAAGAGCCAGGGGTCTGGGGGCCAAAATGCCCTCAGAAGCTCTGAGGAGTTTATATACTCTGTGGTGAGTTTTGGGGCTTTTCTTGAAGAAAAAACATACTTTTGTTACATGTTCCCTACCCCTGATTTCAGGGAATATTTTGCTCCCATAGAATATGAGATGTGGGAGACTCTGGCTGGCTGGCATCAGAGTGTGCAGCTGCAATTGTTGTGGACAAGTGGCTGACCAACAATGCCATCAACCACCCACCCTATATGCATTTTTGAAATATACTGTGAAGGATTGCTGCATAAAGCATGGGGAGTAGGGGTCCTCTAGGCCCACTGAAGCACTTCGAGGGGGGCAGTTACATGCTGTAGCCTGATATAGTTGGTTTTGGGTCATTCACTACTGAATCAATCCCCTACTGAACACAAACACATTTGGTTTACATGTTCTCCTGAATTGAGCATCCCGAACCCCGATTTCAGAAATTTTTTTTCCTAATGGAATCAGAATAAACTGTGTTATAAAGTGGCCAAATGACAACCAGTTCACTGGGTTTAGTATTTAAAATCACAGTTTGCTAACAGAGGATTCTGCATTAGAAAGTAGTGCAGATGCTGTTGCCAGTTCAGTACTCCAACTTAATTGATAAATATGTGAAATGAGAAAATTAAACAATCTATATAAAACACAGGAACACAATAATACAAGATATGGAGCTGGAGCTGTATGAATCAACGTCCCACACACAACAGCACAGGCCACTGAGTACCAAACTGAAAACCTCAAGGCAATCGGGACATGAGGGAACCCTGGTAACTGATGAGGGGTGATGCTATATATGTTCATGCAAAAATGTTATTCGCATTGCATATCCATAGTAGATACAGTGTACACATTTCACAATTGTCTGGCCTATGTATGAACCTTTCTTGCCTTCAAAGAGGCAAATTCATCAGTGACTTTGTTGAAGTTAATGGCACTGGCTACAGCATTTTCAGTAGATAGTATAGGATGATTTGACAGTCTTTCTTGTCCCATAGATGATCTTAAATAGGTCTTGATCACCTTCAGTTTGCTGAAACTATGCTCGCAAGAAGCAACAGTCACAGGAAGTGTCAAGAAGATTTGGAGAGCAATTTCAATGTTTGGATAGGAAGTACTCAAAGACCATTTGTGAATGAGCTTCAACAAGCTGAGTGGTGTGGCATTTCAAAAATTGGGCAGTACTAAAGCTGCCTGAAATTTGAAGCTCTCTACCTCATATAGTATCTCACAAGCATCTATATCCTTAGAATATTTCATTGCCAGATCTGCTGCACATTTCTTTAAATCGCTAACTTCCATTGTTGAGAAAGATAGCCCTCTAAGCAAGTTAAAGTCAGCAGCCACTTCAGACAATGCCTCATATCACCACTGAATCAATCTGGGAAATGAGGGTGTCTAGAACATTGTTGAACTGCACTTTGAAAGCCTGCTCAGCAGAAATCAAGTGACCTTCATCTTCAGCATTCTCATTGACCATCCTTTTCATCTTTCTTTTGCTTTTCATTTTTCTGTGAATTCTGCATTCTGTGACATCTATTTAACAAGTTCTGCTGCATGTTGTACAACATCATTTATTCCATCATCCTGCATGTGCTGCAGTGTGTCCTTTAATTGACTGATATGTGTGCTATTGACAGGCAATCCCTTAAATTGCAACAGTTGGTTTACTTGTTCAACCAGGTTCAGTATTTTGTCCTGCATTGCTAGGGTACAAAGACATTTGAAATTTATCTGCTTGATTAGGCTCTGGGCTGTTGATACCGTGTCAGCATTGGTTGTATCTTCACTTATTTGGTACAATGCCTTTAAGACATCAGGTATTTGAAGATGAAGGAGTGAACTGCGCAAAACTTTGAAGACCATCTTGTTTCAGTGTGACCCTTCGGAGTGACCTTTACAGCTTGGGACAGCACCTCCCAGTGGCTTGTTGAAGCTACAAAGAATGTAAACAATCTCTGCACTGTACCAAAAAATGATACCGTGTCCACTGATATACTTGCAGCATGGACCCCAACTAAATTAAGAGAATGAGCTACACATGGGACACATCTGATGTGTTCATTCACTTGCGCTATATGGGCTTGCACCCCATGGTTCTTTCCTGCCGTATTGCACATTCCCCCAGTGCACATAAGTATAAGGATTCCTTGACAGCTGCCAATTTCTCCCAAATGGTTAAAACACCCACCCAAGTAAACTACAAAACAGGTACCTCAACTCTTCTGGACTGGGTTCTTACAAACTGCCCTGAACACATTACTAATACAGTAGTTCTCCCCGACTGTATAAGCGACCACTCACCAATTCTACTATCATGGTCCAACAAATTCATTAAGACCCCCCTAAAATCATCAACAGTAGAAAACTACTGCCTGGCCACCTGTGGCTGCTAAAAGCATGCTTACGAGATCATGACTGGTCACCTATAGATACAGCCCGAGACGTGGACATTGCACTTGACTACTTTATCTAAAGCTTCAACACAGCCTGTGATGCACATGCACCCTTCATGAAACACAAGATTAAAGGTGTTAACAACCCTTGGATCAACCTTGGTCTCCTTGAGCAAATGAAGGCCTGGGATCACCTCTGGCAATGTGCTAAGCTGACCAGAAACAGAGCAGTCATTCAAGCCTTCAAAACTGCAAGAAATGCCTGCACCCACATAATTCAAAATGAAAAGGCCAACTACTATAAAAGAGCACTAACAAACTCTTGGAATGATGGAAATAAGATTTGGGCCAACCTAATGGAACTAACTGGAAAAAAAAAAACCAAAGTCCCACCCGCTATGGTCCACCTAAATGGCAACATCACCACAGATCAAGTCACCATGGCAAATGCCTTTAATGCAGCATTTACCAACCTTAGCCATGTTTTACTGCCAACTTTCTTTGATTCCCCTCAAGATACCATTAACTCAGACAAAGTCAGAAATTTGGAGGGAAATCCGCCATTCTACTTCAGAGCTGTCTCCAAGGACATCACAAAAAAGTACCTCCTTTGAGTACTTGGAAAGTCTAGATCAAGCAGTGACTCCCTTGACCTAAAACTCCTTGCTCTTACCCTCGATGAAGTCCTGACCCCTGTCACCAAAATCCTTAACAAATCTCTCATGCTCTCACAGTTCCCCTTAAAATGGAAATCAGCAATGGTGACATCTGTCCACAAAAGTGGCGATAAATCTGTTACAAGCAATTATAGACCAATCTCCATTCTTCCCCCCCTCTGAAAAGTGCTGGAGAGAATAGCTTCTGATCAACTGATAGAATGCCTTACTAAGAATAACCTGCTATGTGAAGAACAACACAGATTTTGCAAGGGCCACAGCATGACCACGGCACTCCTAGAGCTTACCTCCTACATCCACAATGCCCTGGACCAAGGGGATCTCATTGGTGCCACCTTCATTGACCTAAGGCATTAGACACCATCATCCATTCACTACTGCTTCAACAACTATCTCTAATAGGTCATTCTCCGGACACAACTTTATGGTTTCAAAGCTATCTCAGTGACCAAACACAGCAGGTAAAAATTGACGAATCCCTCTCAACACCTCTCTTGGTCTGATCAGGAGTCCCACAAGGATCCATCCTGAGTCCTATGCTTTTCAGCATTTTCCTAAACAGCCTCCCTTCATCTTGCTCAGAAAAAATCCTACTCTATGCCGATGATGCTGTCATCTTCACCTCCCACTCTGACCCCTCCATTCTTCAGTTGCTACTACAAGAAAGCTTCACTGTTGTAGAGGCATGGTTTAAATCCAACAAGCTTATTCTTAACTACAGCAAAACCAAATCAATTCTGTCCCATGGTACCCACAGCAAACATAAAAACAGAAACCTCTCTATCTCAAACAGCAAAGGGGCCACCCTTTAACAAGTACATCTATTTAAATATCTTGGGGTGATTCTTGACCCAACACTTGGATACTACGTAGCAAAAACTGTGAATACCCACATAGACCTGCTCTATAGACATAAGAACTGCCTCACAGATGAAGCCCTAAACACTGCCATTCACAGTTTAGTAATCTCTATAATAGACTATGGGCTTGTGATCTACGGGTCTGCCACTGACACAGCTCTCCAACACATTGCCACAGCACCAAACAAGGCATGTCATCTCCAAACATCTGCAAACCACCTTACACACACCTGCAAGGTCTACAAACATGCAAATTGGCTCCTACTGTCTGGCAGAATTAAATATCAAACCTGCATCCTAGCAAAAAAGCAAACATTGGACCTACTACCCCCCTGGATCACAGGCATTGCTGAGACCATATAGTGGCCCACGACAAACCAGGAATTCAAACAACCTCTCCTTAACTGTTCCCCTTTGCAGGATTACCCAAGGCCAATGGTCTTTCTTTTCAGGGCCTCTTCCTGGTTCAACACTCTGCCAGCAGAAGTTACCAGCAAAGCAATCCTGGGTGCCTTTAAGTTCAGCCTGCATCAAGACCTCATCTCCTGTGCCTCCTGTGACTGCTACACTTAAATGATTTATCCCTCCACCACCATACCTCACCCTTCCCTCCCTACCTTCCTTCTCCTCTACTCCCTCACACACCTCTTCGCTGACCCTGCCCCAGACCCACCCCCACTCCCTCTCTTTCTCCCTCTTTACACCAGCCTCTGGCCTTGCTCCTCTATTGGATGGCTACCTATACAAATCTATATTGTTTAAATTGTTATAGGAGTGATTTGCACAATTGTGATGTTTTGGTAATTGACAAAACCTTCCGGCTGCTATGTTTATTTCTCTTTTGCATAAAACCACTGCCTGTCCTAATGTTTCAAGCAACCTGACATGGAACCTTTGTGAAAGAGTCCCTGGCTCAAAGGTGTATCTGATTCCTTAATAAATAAATAAAAATAAATAAATATTAGTGCCTTTGTCATACCCCTGGCCACGACAGTTAGCTATATCTAAGCCATCATCACTTAATTTCTTTTCAATTTCTGCAGCTAGTCATCTTCCTGTCTTTTCATGTGAGATGATGAAATCAATAAAACTTTCCTCAACACTGCAATCATTATCCTGTATCCTCACATACCGAATGATTTGAGACATTTGCTCCTTGTGAGCCACATCTGGTATACAGTCAAACATAATAGAGAAATATTTTGCCTCCTTAATTTTCAAAATTATTTCATGCCTCACAATGGAACCCAACAAGTTAATAAACTCATTCTGAATCATAGGAGAAAAGTAGGTGGTAGACCCCTTTTTATGGTTGGCAATGTGACCTGCAAGCTCTGGATTATAGTGAGTTATCAGCTCTAGCAAATTAAGAAAAATTCCAGAATGTGTGTTTGTCCGATTATATTTGTGTAACCCCTGAGAGCTAAGTTATTCTTTGCACAGAATAGTATAGCATCAAGAATAATTTTAAGAATGGTACACCACTTTTCTTTTTCTGAGGCAATGGACCTTTGCAGCTGATCATCTATCAAGGCCCCTGTCTTCAAGTGCATTTCAAAATTCTTCCAAAGTAAGTATCTGTTGCAGTGTTCAGGGAAGTTTCCATGATCTGGAATTTAAATGCTTCCAGTCACAAAATCCTTTTTCTGAATTTGCCAGACTTGATGTTGTGGATGATTTCTTTGCAAACAGCATGCATGGGATGCAATAGCTAGCTTTCTTGGTCTCACTATACATTAGCCATGTGCATTCAACAGTTTCTCCATTAGGAAGAATTTTGGTGAACCAATCCCGATAAAAGCGCCTGCCATCATCAGACACTGAGAAACTAAAATAGCATTTTTCTTTTGTTCAGGGCCATGTTCCACCAAGCAACATCTAAGTCTGTTAGTCATGTCAGGCCATGACATCAGGATATTAAAATTAAGTTGGAGTACTGAACTGGAAACAGCATCTACATTACTTTCTAATGCGGTATCCTCTGTATATTTTTCAAAGTTGCACACAGACAGCATTGGCTGGCGATCATTATTTTCTTCTTCTTCTTCAAGTTCTTCTTCTTCTCTTATATTGCCCTCAACATCTGCATGATCAGTGTCAGCATATGTTGACCTTGGTCTTGTTACATCAGTTGTCGGATCAAAACTTGTCTCAGTAGGGGTAGGCTCATTGATGTCATCGATGTTGATTGGTGTTGCTACTGACTGAATCACTGAACTTCCCTCCTACTCCTTAGACTTGGTAAGCCAATTTTGCCACTGCTGGGAGAGTTTTCAATTTTCTTCTTCTCTTGTTTTCTGCAGTTTTCGAAACTCTGCCCCTGATGATTTCTTCGGTGGCATCTTCAAGAATCAGACCTTCCTTTACAAAATACTGAAGAGATTGTGTACAGTATAATAGGTGTACTTAACTTCAAAGCATCCCAGTCAATGTCCAACTTCTTGTTTGTTTTGCACGCAGGACCTCAGGTGTGACAGCAGTGCTAGTTATCGCTAATCAGCATTACATCAAATCAAAACACTGAACAATGAGCATCTCAAATTGCACGGTGCTTGATGATGCTACAGTAGCTAGCCTATAGTACAGCATTGTTCTATAAGGATGGATTATATATAGAATTATATATGTATAATTATAAAATGGGTCTTGAAAATCCTGTAACCTCGTTGGTCAAAACATGTCACATGACCTGTGTAAATCCTGCAACATACAACTGGTAAAGATCCCAGTAATCTAGGGTATTTTCTCTATGCAAGCTATTGGGTTGTTAACACCTTGATGCTATGCCCAGTATATTTTCAGACTTTGATATACTAAGCACCAGCCAGTGAAGAAGCAGCCTAGAATCGGCGCTGAAAAAACAACAAAGGAGTGCCTGGTCTTTGGAAAGAGAAAAACAAGGAGAACCGCTAGTCGGACTGTTGAAAAGGACGCTTCAACTGAGAGTAAACCTGTGCCACACGAGTAAAAGGAGCGTAATGCAATTATTGAATTAAAAGTTATTGCAAGCAACTTAAAAAGCCTAAAAAAGCCTATAAGAGCAGCAGATAGGCAGATACAGTAGGCAAATAGGCAGATAGTAGTCAGCTTAAAACTTGTAGATGTTTTTATGAATTTTGAACAGCACAGTGATTTTTGAACTTCAAAGTGCAAATTGTGTATTACAATACCATTTTTACTATTTTATTATTTTAATTAACCAAATATAAAGGGAAGGGATGGTTTTATATTTTTAAAAGGGCTCCTTTTTTCACGGGCTTTGTTCATGTGACTACTTCCCTTAAAACTTACTGCACCAGACCCTACATCAGACGCCATTTTTGCTGCAGTCTTTTGTACACGCTTGAGAAAGCCTGCAAGCCTGAGCTTAATTTATTGCTGCTTAATCTTTGTTTTTACCTTACCTTCTAACTTTTTATCACAAGTAGACTTGAGACTCCTTATCATGAGCTAGTAAGTATTTTGCCGTCTCTTGTGATTACTTATTCTATATTACACATTTATACAAATTTATCGGTTTGTTTGAAAGGAGGGGACTAGTCTTTTTACTTAGACCAGGTTGAAACTGAACCTGTTGATATGTTTGATATGACTGATAGATGTATCTGAAGAGAACCATTTCATTTTCCTTTTCTTTTAGCATATTTGAGTGTAGATAACACCATCCGTATCATATTTTTTTTCTTTTAACAAGTAATTTTTCCTTTTGCTGTCCTGCTTCCAGTGTATCTACAGTGTCAGCTTGTGGAACTATCTGGTGGCAGGGGACAGAAGGGGAAAGCCTGTGAAGCAGAAGCAGAAGGTGGAAAAGACTCTTTTATTCAGACTGTGAACTATAAACTGCTGCTTGGGGGAAGATGGTCCTGGCCAGGGGGAAGAAGAAGAGGCCTGTAGGAGCTCCTCCACAATTGCCTTGCTACCAAGATTACTCTGTTATTTGAAGATAAAGATCAGGACTTAGCTGGATTCAGTCATCCACAGAAGCCTTGAAATCTGCTGATTTGGAATTTATGAGGATCGGAGAATTCAGAAGATACAAAACAGCCAAGAACCGTGAGCACCTTGTTTGGGTTTTCTGTATATTTTAGAAAGGGGTGCATTTGTAAATGTTCACAACGTGCTACATGCCAACCTACCAATAGCCTTGAATTTATTTATCAAGCTGGAAAAGTAAAGCCCTTTGTTCTAAGGTTGGTTCTATGGTCTGAGGACTTGAGTACACTATTTTAGCTTTATGCTGTTCTAAATACTATTATTACTACTATCCTCATTGTAATGATCTCATAGGTGGCCATAGTGAATATTATTGTGAAACGTTGTATATTCAAAGGGGAAATCATTTGTTTTAACTGTACCACTGTTTTGTCAGTTTATTAACATTTGTTAGTAGTGGATACCAGGGGGCAGACTTAACTCATATATACATAAAGATCATTGTCCAAACCAGATGACAGAGGCAGGGAAATGAATGATTCAAGGGTACTGATATAAATATCCTTTCAGGGTCTGATAACAGATCTGGTTACTTTCCTGTAAACTCTCCTATAAATCTATATTCATCCATGTGTTATGATTCAGATGTAATCAGGTTAGATGCAGGTACTGACTATAGAGAAAGTATCATCTCTGATAGTCTTACCAGAAGCAGCACTCCTACCCTAGTACAGCAAAAAGTAATGATACAAAACAGTAGTAAACTAAAAAAGTCAATGAATCTAAGGAGCACAACTATACCCTCAGTTAAACAGGAAGGAAAACAGTCTCAGAAAATTTTGAATTATAAAACCAGGATTCTTAAATCCAAGGTAGGTACTGAGAAGAAAATATTAAGGGAAAGTATTACAGAAAATAAGAACAAACAGACTAAAATCAAAGATAATTTTGTTAGAAGGGGGCAATATCGATCTGCTCATTCAACACCTAACAACATGGCAGACCTCGAGTTACTTGCCAACAAGGTAAGCATTAATCAGGCCAACTATTCTGTGAGCTCTAGTAAAGATATTAAATACAAGGAACACAGTGAACAAGGGGATAAATGTTTACAAGTAGTGGCAGAGGACTTTGAAAAGATAGAGAGGTTAGGAAAAGTTGACACCACTTCAGGCTCTGAAGATTTAAAAGAAACAACAGGGATAGATCTGGACATAACATTGGAGGCTTCTAGGAATATGAGCCAGAAGGAAAATTCAAGTACATGTAATTCACTGGAATTTTCACCTGATTATTTTTTGAATCAAATCCTAAATCTTTATTGCATAGAGACTTGAGAAACATTGCCAGTGAACTACAGTACACTATAAATAGCCTCAAATAATTCATGACCCCTAAACAATTAAGTCAACCTTTTCAGACACAAAAAGAATCTATGAATAACTCTACCATCACCTATCCATTTGCCCTTAGTGAACAGTTAAAGATATATATGCAAAATCCACATATAGTGCACATGATGATTATAGACCATCTAATCAATCTTAAATTTGAACCTGATACAAAAAAAGAAAACATAGCTATTATTGGAGGTAGACTGGATGAGGTGTTGCAGCAACTGAATAAAATCATCCCTCAGGAGGGTTCTTCTTCCATAGTTACAGATAATTTAGATAACCTGGGGGCAGTTAATGAGCAAATAAGACCAGATTTCCCTTCCATTATTTTTCCCAAAACTCCAGTACCAAAACGAATTAAGAAAGAAAGGAAGAAAAGGAAAGAAAGGAGAAGGTCAAGGAAAAGACAGATAAGAAAACACAATTTGAAAGAAAAGAGGGAGTCTTGTCAGTAATGGATAGTGTTTCTGACAACACTTTACTACAATTGAATTTGCAACACTGTCCTGTAACTAAGGAAAATAAAGCACAAACAGAACATGCATTCCCAAACTCTAACCAGATTCATTTGTGTCCTAATATGCACAATGAATGTATTATGTCAGAGAGTATCAAACCCCAGTTGAAGGAACCTGATCCCAATGAAAATCAGTTTTGGGAAGAAAGGGGGGAATGGAAAAACTCTTACAGGTTAATTGAAGCAGTTACTGTAGGGAACATCAAAGATAGAGGCACCACAGCTCAATTTTCAACTACAAACTTAGTAAACAACTCAGTAAGTAATTCAGCCACAAATATTACTGATTGTGCCATACTGAACTTGTATGGTTTTCAAATTGATGCAAATTGGTCAAATGTGATACTAAGGGAAAAGACTGTGAACCTGTTCAGGGCAGCCACTGGCGCTGATATTGTATACTTAGATATAATTCAGGTATGGTAGGACAAAGATTGTGAGGGACTGGCTTGTTTATTCATTTTCTGCAAAGCTCCGAGGATAGTGAAACAAATCTTGATTAACAGGGAATCCTTGAAAAAATTGGGATATACGCTAGCGTATATTAACAGAGATATGATGAATAAAACAAAACAAAAAAATGATTACACCCAGCTCAAATTTCCATTTTTGGATTAAATGCTTCTCCAAATGTTACAGAATTCAAGTTAAAAAATATTTTGATTAATCTTTTCTCTCATATAGTAAAGATACCAGAGAATGTCATAAGAATACTGGAAGTGAGGAAAGGGCAATCTGAGTCCAGATTAGGCATTGTAGAGGTTTTATTAGAATTAAAAGAATTAGCAGACATGATCATGGAGAAGGCTTTATTACTGGATAAGGCAGGTGTACATATAATAATAGGGGAAACAGAAGACAATCCTAATACTAACATATCTTAAAAGGCATTAGAACATCAGAAAGAAAAATATCCAAAAGCTATTGCAACTTTTTGGTGTGGGAAGGATTAAGAATGAGAATGATGCCAAGCTGGAAAGGTTTGTGAAAGACTTATTGGAGCAAATACTACAAGTTCTGATGGAGGATTTCAAAACACTGCTGGTAGTAAGAAAGGGAGGAGACTCAGATTGTGACACAATTATCTTAATAGTCAAACAAATGTATTTATACAACAAATTAGTTAATAAACTGGCTTTGTTGAACTCTTTAGGGTTACATTTAGTGATGATTGATGATGAAAATTCAACAAATTCTGAAAGAGCAGTTTCTCAGGGAAATAATAAAAGCTTAGAAAAAGGGTCATCTAGAGAAACACAAACTTCAGCAATAACATCCAACATAGTAACATCTAACACATTTCAAGAATTAGCATCTTGTGAAGACTGACTGCATAAACCAGATCAATCTTCTGGAGGGAATTCTAACAAAAAGTTAGGGTTGGTTTCATGGAATATTCCCAGTCTAACAAACAAATTAGCAGATAGCGAGTGGATGGATTTTATTTCTAGTTTTGAAATAATCTGTCTTCAGGAAATATGGCACCGCAAAGATTCAGATATTTTCCTTAATGGTTATAGTATGTTCCACTCTAGTGGGGACAAAAAAACAAAGGAAGAATGGCAGGTGGGTTAATCACTTGGATTAAAATAGAGGGAAACACAAAAGTAACATTTTTATGTTCTAATAATAATATCTTGATTATACAAGTTAAGCAGAAAGGTTTTTCATTCTGCTTAACAAATGTTTATATTCCTTCCCCAAATTCAAAATGTTATGATCACTCAATTTGGGATCAATTAGAAGACTTGCTTCATAAAAGCTGGGTAGTCTCCGACTTTGAGGAACTGCTACTTTGCGGTGATTTTAATGCAAGAATAGGTAGCTATGACGGTTACGCTGACAGTGAGTACCATAACTGGGTTTATAGAGAGTCTACTAATCATGTGAGGAATTCAAAGGATACAAGAGTTAACAGGATGGGAAGGAATCTAATCAAGATCCTAGACACATTCAGTTTAGTTCCATTAAATGGTCGCCTTTTGAGCGACAAAGCTGGTAATTATTCCCATTTTTCATTGAGAGGGCCATCCGTAATAAATCATTTATTTTGGAATGGGGACGTGTCACTATGGGAAGTTTATTAATTACAGATAAAGTGAATAGTGATCATTTCCCACTATCGTTAACATCTAAACAGATAAATTATGGCTCTAATGACAGTCACTTTCAACCACCGACTCTAGACATACGTTATAATAAAATCAAATTGAATGATGCAGTAGTTGATCAGATTCAAAATTTAATAATAGATAGATTGGATAACACATTAAAACACATTTATGACAGTGAAATTATTATTCAGCATGTTACGCAATGTCTGGGAGAAATCACATCCTTATTAAGCAAGCCACACACTAAACAATCCAGATTGGATACAGAAGCAAAAATGTGGTTTGATATAGATTGTTGTAAAGAAAAAAAGATACTTAACATCTTAAGAGGTGTTAAGGCACAAAGAGATGATCTCACCTTCAAAGATTTGGATAAACATAGAGAAAAGTACTAGACCTTTTTGCTCAAAAAAAAAGAGTGACTTTCAACAGAAGCAATGGCAAGAAATGTTAAGGGTCATAAATCAAAAAGATTATAAATCATTCTGGCTCTTAGTAGCGAAAGGTACAAATAACGTTACATTTGAAAAAGACACATACATTACAGTGGAGTCCTGGGCTCTATATTATTCAAATAAATTCTATAGTAAAGTATGTGACGATTCTCAGATAGCTTTAAATTATGATACAAATCAATTTGTGCCTTTCAATTATTTATTTATTTGAGTCTAGGATTACAAATATCTTTGAGCCGTGGTTCTTTACAAAGGTTCCACGTCCAATGTTACAGTAGACCACATAAATTGCAATAGGACAAATAACATTTGGGTCAATTTAAAAACAGGACACAAACACATACTGTGTAGGGAAGGAGAACAAGGGAATAGCAGCGAGAGAGGAAGTGAGGGAAAGGAAATCAGGGTGGAAGGAGTTAAAAGAAAGAGACAGGGGATGGGATGGGGGGTTCGGGGAGGATAGGGAGGGATAGTGAGGAGATGGTGGGAAAAGGTGGGTAGAGTGGCCATGGTGGCATTATCTGGAGGATAAGAGCATGAAAGGGGAGGACCATGGAGGCAAGTGCGAGGGGGGGCCAAAAAACCCCACAAAACAGGTAACAGGAGGAGTGCTGATTTGCTAGCCAGGGCAGTCACAGGTGCTAGAGGCAACGAGGGTGTTTTAGAGCCTGGATTTGAAAGCATTGAGCTGGGTGGTAGAGGTAGTGTCGCTAGCAAGACCATCGAGCCAGGTGGGGGCCCTATAGGCAAAGGATCTTTGACCTTGTGTTGTGCAGCAGCAAGGAACTTGAAACAGCTGTGGCTTTGATTCCCTGGTGGTTCGACTTTTGGTTTTTGGTTGGAGGAGGGTATGTACTCCTGGGGGGGCAAGGCCCATCTTGATTTTCTTAGCAACCACACAGGTTTGGTATTTTATTCTATTTTCCAATTGCAGCCAATTTGTTTGAGTATAGAGATCACAGGTGTGAGTGAGACATTTGGCACCAGTGATGAGTCGACAGGCCTTGTTTAGTGTGGTAGTTACCCGTCTAGGTGCTGTGGCAGTGGCGGAGCCATAGATGACAAGGCCATAGTCAGTAGAGGAGATGATGGAGCTCTGGGCAGTGGCTGCAAGGGCCTTTTGAGTTAGGTGCTGCCTGAAGTGGTAGAGCAGGCCCAGTCTGGAGTTTGCAGCTTTGGCAATGTTATTTATGTGGGCAACGTAGGCTAGGTGGGAGTCAAGGGTGATCCAGAGATATTTGAAGGATTGGACCTGATCCAGAGGGCCACCTAGGCTGGTGTTTATGGAGAGTTGGAGATACTTATGTTTGTTATGGGAGCTGCTGAAAACCATGGTTTTGTTTTTTTTCTGGTTAAGGATTAACTTATGTTTTATTAACCAGTTTTCAACTGAGGTGAAGCCATGCTGCAGGTTCAGTTGTAGGTGGTTTGGGTCCGGGAGTGAGTTGAGGAACAAGCTGAAGAGTAGCAGGCCCAGGATGGAGCCCTGGGGAACACCAGAGCTGACATCTTTGGTATCTGAGAGCACATCCATAATTTTCACACGTTGGGACTGGTTTCCCAGGTAACTTTTGAACCAGGCAATAGATTCAGTGGAGAGCCCAGCGTTCTGTAGTTGACTCAGCAGGAATCGATAGTGGATTGTATCAAAGGCCTTGGTCAGGTCTATAAATATTGCTCCAGTTAGAAGACTGCTGTCCAGAGAGTTGTGAATGGCACCCATGAACTCAAGTAGGGCAACTGCAGTACTGTGACCTTTTCTGAACCCATGTTGCTGCCAGCAGAGAATGTTACTTTTGTCCAGATAGTCGGTGAGCTGGTCAGCTACTATTCATTCCAGGGCCTTAGAGAGAGGTGGAAGGATAGAGATTGGGCGGAAATTTCCGTGTGCAGTCCTAGCACCACTTTTATGGATAGGAGTGACTGTAGCAGACTTCCATATGTCAGGGAACTGGCTGAGTGAGAGGAAGAGATTAAAAATCCTGGTGAGAGGCCCCAGGACTTCCTCTAGTGTGACAGACAGAAGCTTGAGGTCAAGTGTATCCAAGCTTGTTCTGGTGTTGCAGATGGCTTTGGAGATGTACTTGAAGACTTCATTTCTATTTACTGCTTTGAAGTAAAAAGAAGAGGGGGGGTTGTTGGTTTGGTTGGGAAGTGCGGATAGAGGAGCATCACCATCATTGAACAAATCTGGGGGAAGAACACTGCTAAGGTCGATGAAAGCATCGTTGAATGTGTCAGCAATGATTTTATGGTCCAGAGTAGTGCTTCTGTTGACCTGGAGCATGGTCGGTGGTGATTTGGATTGCTTCCCGGTGACATCTTTTAAAGTTGTCCCAGAAATCTCACTCATTTCACCATGAGTCAGTGAGAGCTTTCTTGTAGTACTCTGATTTCTGTTGGTGAATGGATTGGTACAGTCATTCCGTGCGCTTTTATATTTTTGGATGTCGGCTTGCTTCCCGGTGGATCTAGCCAGTTCCCAGAGATGGTCCCTAAGTTATAACTTCTTTAAGAGGGCACCAGATAGCCATGGGTTGCAGAGAAATTTAACTTTGCACTTTTTTAGAGGGGCGTAGGTGTTACAAGCTTCATTAAACATGAGGATGAATTGTTCCTGGGCGATGTTTGTGTCAGTGGCCCTGAGGATGGGAGACCAGTCCAGATGGAGTAGGTGTGATTTTAGGTGGGATAGGTGACCCCAAGGCAGGACTCTGCTGAGGATGGTTTTTGATGTGGGGTTGCAGAATTTGTTTGACCAGGTACAGCTGATGTGACAGTGGTCGCTGAGTGAGTCAGGAAGGATGGTGGAGTTTGTGATTCGAGTGGGGTGGCTGGTCAGGATCCAGTCCAGTTGGGTGCTGGTTCCAGTTTTATAGTTCTTTTTGGTTGTAGAGTCCAGCATCTGGATAAGATTAGCCGATGAGACAGAATCCCTGACAGCTCCCACCTCAGCTCCCAGCCAGTTAACATTGAAGTCGCCGAGCAGGATGGTTTCTGAGTCAGGTTTTTTGAGGAGGTTTACCAGGCAATTGTATTGCTAAAATTGCATAAAGCTCCAGGGCCAGATGATACCTACCAGCATCTTGGAAAGGAGCTATAATTATTTCAATACATAAAAAAGACAATAGATCTGATCCAGCAATGTACAGATCAATCTCTCTTTTAGACCATTTGGGCAAAATCTTTGCCAGATTAATTTTAAGCGGTTAAGAGATCAGGGGTCAGATATTCAAAACTTTGCCCCGGGGCAAAATTAGCACTGCCCAGCGGGCAAACTTAGCCCAGAGCACAGAGCAAGCTATATTCAAACAGAATAGCCCAGGGCAAACAGCTTCTGAATATAGCATGGTAATGAGGCCATGCAAAACTGGGCTGGGAGTGCAGGGCAAACATTGCCCTGGAATAAGACAGCACTGAATAAAGCAACCAGGAAGTGCAACCCACAGCAACAACACAGTACACAGCAACGTGAGGGCAGGTACAGACGAACTACATGGCCAATGTGTGTGCCAGCAAATGCATGGACTCAGTACAGTTGCAGGAAGCAGCAGATGAGAAAGAACGGTGATCAAAACTGTATAATAGTCCCCGTACCGTTAGCGCCGTGCTAAAACATTAGCACGGCATTAGCACAGAGCTAAGCAGTTAGCCCGGAGCAAACACGTTAACCCGGAGCTAAAATGTGCCATATTCAAAAGTGCCATGCAAATGAGCCTACTTAGGTAGTCTCTGGGCAAACAACCGGATTAGCATCTCATTATACCCTGATTTGCATGCAGTTTGCCCAGCATTACTGCAGGGTCCCACAGAGCCACCTGTAGGTCAGTCTAGAAGTAGAGGGGCAGACCAGGTCCAACCGCAGCTCCACCTGTAGGTCAGTCTGGCAGTGCACGATGATAGCTACAGGCTACATGTAAACAGTACAGCATAGCATAGCATAGCATAGCATATTGTACCCCAGGGACAGGACAGCATAGGCACAGGTGATGGTGGTGCTGCATGCAACTGTCACATTGTAGGGCATGCTACAGTGCACAGCAGCAACTACAGTAGCAAGGGGGGCCAGTAGTGTGTGGACACAGCAATGCCTATGGTGTGTAGGGCAGTGATGATGACTGCACTATACACAGTGAGAGGCCCAACCTGCGGATGTTTCCTGACACTGGACATTACTGTTATGCTGTTGTGTGACCCACAGATGCTGCACCTGTGGCATGGATGCTCACAGTGACATGTACATTCCTGGCTTTGTGTGCTATGGCAGTTGTACAGCGGTGAGGTATGTGGCCGGGGGGGGATATATTATCCGAAAGGCACACTGGTGTTGGGGTATTCCCAATACTGGCCCATGTACACTGCATGATGTGTCCCAGCCTTGTGGCCACACCTGGTCTGTAGCACAGCATCGCCACCCATACATGCTTCCCTCAACATCCTCCATGCCCACAGTGCTGCATGTGTGTGTGCTGGCATCTGTTGGTGTCCACGGCAGTGCGGTCCACAGGTGTGTGTTGTATGGCCACACTGCCATGCTGTCCGCTGGTGGCAGGGTCACCACTTACTGCCTGGCATGATTGGGACTGGTGGCAGATGATGGCATCATTGTGTTGCCATCAGTTAGCAGAATGCTTCCTCTGTGTTTGGCTTTATCTATGTGTCATATTTATTTGTTAGGGTCGCGCTAAACCTGCGCTAAACCCGCGCAAACACTGTGCAAAGCCACAGTGTCATGCAAGGCTGCTTGCCCAGGATTAAGACGAGCTTTTCCTGGGTGGTAATGTGTAAGTGTTGCGCTAGGTCACGCTAAACCACTTAGCGCGGCGCTAGCCGCTGAATATAGCATTGCGCTTGTATTCATGTCAGTTTGCCCCTTGCATACATTATATTTTTGCCTGGCGCTAATGCAGTTTGCCCACGCTATTTGGCCTTTTGAAAATAGCAGACCCGTGCTAATCCCGCGCTAAACCTGCACAAACGGTTTTTGCCCGGCGCAAAGCTTTGAATATCTGGCCCCAGATGTCTAAAGTGGGTGACTTATCAGATGCCCAAGCAGGATTTCGGCCAGGTTATTCAACTATTGATAACTGTTTTGTGATTTCGCATCTATTAGAAAAATATGTTATATTACGAAAACAAAAACTCTATGCGGCTTTTATAGATTTCAGTACTGCTTTTGATACTATATCCCATAATAAGTTATGGGAAATAATGATAAAAAAGGACTCTCACAAGGGTTAATTGCCATTATCAGAGAACTCTGTTCCCACACTTGGGCACATGTAAAAATTGGCACATCAGGACAACTATCTGCCCCTTTCTCAACAAACAGGGGTGTCAAACAAGGTTGTGTCTCAGCACCAACCTTGTTTTGCATCTATATTGATGTATTGTTGAATAAACTGGAGAACTCTAAAATGGACTCTCCAAAAATCCTAGGGATAGATTGTGCATCTCTTGCTTATGCAGATGACCTGGTGTTATTTTCACTTACCCGCTCAGGTTTACAGGCCAAATTGAATATTCTGGATAATTTTTCGAAAGAATATGACTTAAAAATCAACAAACTAAAAAAAGTCAAGTTTTATCCTTTGGAGCTAAAGACTTTTCATTTAAATGGAAGATTGGGGAAAAATACTGGACAAAGTCAAAGAATACACATATTTAGGTCTCCAGCTTTCTAATGAAGGGAATGGGTAAAACATACAGATAAACTGACTTCCAACCTTAAAAAAACAGCAAACTTACTACACAGGTTTAATAAAAAATACGGAGGGACTTCAATCAATCCCCTCATAAAAGCTATTGAGGCAAAGTATAATGCACAGGCATTATTCAATGGGGAAGTATGGCAACCAAGAGATGTAAACAAAATAGAAATACCAATAAATAAAGTTCTACGTTCAAGTTTGGAGTTAGGGAAGTCTGTTCCTATGTGTATTATAAGGGCAGAGTTAGGATTAGTGTCTCTAGGCGCATACTTTGCAGTTAGAAAAGTTAACTACTGGATAAAAATACAGCAACATAAACCTCATAGATTAACTTATTGTTGTCTGAAGGAAAAACATAACTGGCTAAACCTCAGACATTTAAAATCAGGTTGGTTGAACTCTGTATATCAAACTCTGCAGGATATTGGTTTGGAGTCTCTAAGGAAAAATGAGGAAAAAGGCATCACAACAAGTCTCAGTTATCAACCCTATATCACTGCCAGAATACTGGAACTTTACAAACTTAGGGACTTGGAAAAAATTTCTAAGTTAAGAATCTCTCCCAGGTTTAGAACAAATGATGTCAATCATTTTTTTAGATATCATTATGAGATTCTTACTAATCAAAGTCGAAGGAACTTGTACACAATATACAAGTTACAATTGTTTTCCAGTAATGTTATGAATGCACGATATAGGGGGGAGAAACAGGGGAATGCCAAACTGTGTTCCTGTACAAAAACCTGTTTTGAAAATCTTAAACATGTTATCTTTGATTGTCAATGGTATAAAGAGCCTAGAGCTAAATGGATTACACCAATCTGTAAAACTATTCTATCTGATGACCAGGATCTTTTATTGAAATTATTGTTTACAACGAATGATGAAATAATCATCAAATCCACTGCAAGGTATTTGGTAAATATTGTAAGTATTCAAAGGAGGATTAAAAGCAAAGAAGCAGCAGCAAAAAAATGTATAAATTGATACATTTTATGATTTTTACAAAATGGTATATGAAATAATGATAGTTGCAATATAACTATATTAATAATACTTAACATCTGTTATTATTAAGCTGTGCACAAACGCTAGTGTATGACGATATTTATCTGTTAAATTGTAATTTTAAATTATATATATTTACAGCGTGTGGCAAACATTTTGGGGAGATTGTACTGTAAAGATATGTTTTAAGTAATTTTCTGGAATGTAAGCATGACTATTTTAATTGTCAAGGTCTACGACTGATCAATAAACTTTTACGTACCTACCAGTAATCAAATGTTTACTTTCTTTGAACCTAATTCATTTTTAATTTTCATTTTTTTATAACAGATTCATTTTATAATCACAATAATGCACTTCAAGGCATGTGTAATAGTGAGATTTATACACTTCTTGTGTGGTTAAAGTCACTCAGCTGCGCCTTTGTGACACACACCACATAAGGTGTATGTAAATTTACAACACATGCCCTGTCATGCACTGCTGCTTAAGTCCAGCCTTGTCAAAATGCTGTTGTACCACAGTTCATGTGATAGTACCATACCATTCTATCTGTGATAGGACAGCAGCATTATAGAACCTCGAGAGAATGCTCAAGACAGTTTCATTGTGCAAGATATTTTTAATCTTTTTTTTTTTTTTTTTTAGTCTTTGGTAACCGGGTTAGGCCCACTAGGCACAGATGCCTGTTTTCAGGGGTGACCTGGGAACACTGGGCAGTTAAGTGATTTGCACAGAGTCACACAGTATGCAAGTGGAGATTGTGGGAATCAAACCCAGGATACTGAATGACAAGCTCATTCACAGCTCATTTCTCTAACCTCTAGGCTATACTGTCAGCCCCTAAAGTCTGATTCACTGTTGGGATCAGCCTTACATTAATCCCTGTTCAACTGTCATGTACAGCCTGATCACCATGGCATATGGATTCTTCCTGACTGTCAGCAGTCCATCTTCTTGCACTGCTGACTGACTGGAATGCTGCACTATGACTTTTAGCCAACATTCCTAATCTTTTGGTGGAAGAATCTTTTTCTCAAATATCTCCCTTTAAATGAGATAAACAATTGACATCATTTAATGGTAGATTTTTAAGAAAAAAGTTCTTCCTCCACCAACAGTTTACGAATGCTGGCTCAAAATCATAATGCAGCATTCCAGTCAGTTAGTAATGCTAAAGTAAACATTCAAAAACCATACTTGTAACATGTTTCTTTTTGAATACATTTCTATAATAGCAATAAGGTGCTCACAGGAGTTAGATTAACAGTCAGTTAATTACAACCTGGGGCAATATGTCACTGGGCTGCGCCTCGTGCCACATTACATTGACATCCCTAGGTGGTGATTACCAATTATTAATGTAACCTCAAGGAGTGCCTTATTGCTTAGTAAGTCATTGCCATGCTCTCCACCATTGCCCCTACCCCCTACCCCAGCCCGGAGAATCAGACCAAGTACCAGTCAATGCTACACAAATGCAATCATGATACACCCGTCACTCAGTTTAAAAACACATTGACTTACCTTTAATAAGATCGACTGTCAGAGCTGACTCCTCTTCTTGCACGGGCTCTGCTGCAACATGACTTTGTAGGATAGGAACTCTGTCCCTGATGTCCAGTACAGGAGTCCGTACTCAAGTTCGGTCGTACAAAATGAAAGTCCACATCAAATTATGTAAACAATTTATTGCTGTTTTCACTCAAGAGCAAAGCACCTCCTTACACACATACAGAAATTAAGAAATAAAGTACTAGTCATGGTTTCCATTGCTGGTGTTTCTTTGATAACCATGACAAATAACATTGGCTCCTTCTCTATACATTTGCCAAAGAACTCCCTGCTACATACCGTCAAAAAAGATATGATGGAGGTTCTGTCTGGGGCTACTGGATGCGTGTCAGCGTGTCTATATGGCTGCATGTGTGTGTGTTTGTGTGTGTATGCCAGTGGAACTCTGAATCAGATTTTGAATTTCTGTATTTCATTCCATGTTATTGCCGGATTCTCAGGTAGTATATATATATATATATATATATATATATATATATATATATATATACATATATACTGTATATATATATATATATATATATATATATATATATATATATATATATATATGTGTGTGTGGGGGACCATGGAAGCATTCATCCTGTTGTGTCATATTACTTAATTTACCAGCTTTCAAGGGTGAAGCTCTGCCAGAATTAATCACAATTTATACTTGAAAAGGGTCACCTTATCCGAAACTGCAAATTTAAACTGAGTTACTAATACATTTTTAACCCCTGAACAAAGAAATACCCATAATAAACTATAGTCACCTAAACATCTGCCTTGAAATGCATAATTTAAAAACCCATTGCCATTACCTTACCTTATGAGACTGACTGACCCAGCTGAGTCGCATTCTTGCCTGGCCTCTCACCTCTGCAACATGAATCTGTTATCCTGTGGTCCACTCCAGGAGTTGTCCACACTGAAGTTCGGCACTGGCTACAAAATGAAAGTCCACACATTACCTTAACTACAGTAGATAATTAACTAAAGTTACTAAATTATTTATTGTTGTTTATTTATGGATTCACAGCGGGAAGGTCATGTCAGATGAATCTAATAGATTTCTTTGACTGGGTGACCAAAGTAGTAGACCAGGGAGGGGCTGTGGACATGGCCTACCTAGACTTCAGCATGGCATTTGACACAGTCCCACACAAAAGATTAATAAACAAGTTAGCCAGCCTTGGAGTGGTCCCAGGATTGTAGCCTGGATAAAAAATTGCCTGTACAACAGGACACCAAGGGTAACAGTAAACGGAGTCCACACCGAAGAAAGGAGGGTTACTAGTGGGGTACCGCAGGGTTCAGTACTGGAACTGGTCCTCTTTAATGTCTTTATAAGTGACATTGCAGAGGGACTGGAAGGAAAAGTATGCCTCTTTGCAGACAACACAAAGATCTGCACCAGGATTGATATACAAGAGGGGGTGGAAAGGATGAAATGGGACTTGGCAAGGTTGGAGGACTGGTCAAAAGTATGGCAGCTTAGATTCAATGTAAAGAAGTGCAAAGTAATGCAACTGGGAAACAAAACCCAGGGGCAGACCACACAATGGGGGATGTGGTACTAACTAAAATGGAAAGGGACCTGGGGGTAGTCATATCAGATGACCTAAAAGTAGGCAAGCAATTTGAGAAGGCAGTAAGGAGGGCTGAGGGATTCTCGGATGCATAGGGAGAGGCATCACTAATAGAAAACAGGAGGTTGTTATCCCTCTGTACAGACAGTTGGTGAGACCCCATCTGGAGTACTGTGTGCAGTTCTGGAGACTCCATCTCTGCAGGGACATAGACAGGATGGAGACAGTCCAGAGGAGGGCAACTAAAATGGTGCACTTGGGCCTGCACCATAAGCCATACGAGGACAAGGAGAGACTAAAGGAGCTTAATATGTATACCCTACAGGAAAGGAGGGAGAGGGGGGGCATAATAGAGACCTTCAAGTACCTCAAGGGAATTAACAAGTTGTCCAAGAGGGTAGTATATTTCAGAAAAAGAGATGTGCAAGAACAAGGGGCGCAATTTTAAGATAGAGGGGAAGGCTTGGGGCACACCACATAAGGCCTTGGTAAATCCCAATAACCCACACCCTGTTGTGCCTTATTGCTTAAATCACTCACAAGGGTGGGACATGGATTCTTCCTGTCAGCATCCCATCATCCAGCACTGCTGAATGACTGGAGTGCTACATTCATATTTAGAACCAACATTCTTAAACTGTTGGTGGAATAACTATTTTATTAAAAAATCTCCCTCTACATGAGGAAAAGATGCAAAAAGTATTCTTTGGGTTTTAACACTCTTTTTGAAACAATTTATTTTATAAATAATAGCAATAAGGCACTATCCGGAATTAGATTAAATCAGTTAATCACACCCTAGGGACAACATTGTCACTTGGCTACACCTCGTACCATGACACATTACACCGCTAGGGTGATTAACAGATTGTTAACGTAACCCCTGGTCTGATCGTGTCTTATTGCTTAGTTTGATTATGCATGCTCAAAGCTGCAGTGCCCATGTTCTTAGTCTTATGATTTAATTTATGTGTAGTATACGTATACATTAAATCATCACAGATAAGAGAGAAGTGATTGTTACACGCTTTGAAAAATATTATCCATGTGATACTATATTATTTCTTTTGTTTACTACACCCAAGGAGCTGAACTTCTTGGGTAGAATAAACAGAAGAGAAGTTGCACAGGGGGATCATATTTTTTCTGAACCCCTACCCTATCTTTCAAATCTTTCCTTTTTGAACCATGGTATCTATAATAGTTTGGTGTGGAAGGACTCTTCTTGATAGGCCAGAAGGAAAAAGCAAGATGGTTTCAGTTAAATTACGGCATCATAATTACAGTATTCTTCAATTCAGTACTGTATGCTGAGCTAAGCATGTATCATAATCATTTATTTGAACCATCTTGCTTCTGGCCTTTCCAGACTCCACAACAGACTACTATTATTATAGAAGCATTATACTGTAATAATGTATGCTGTGTGCTTATTAATTGACCTGGAGTGATTGCAGTGTACCTAAGTGTTGTCTGCCTGCTACCCAGTGCCTGGCTGTCTGGCCAGCTGGCAGCTGGCAGTGGCCAGGCGGCAGCTGGCAGTGGCCAAGCTGTGAGGTTGGCCTTTATTAGTGGCCTGCGTGCTGATTTCATTTAAGTTAATTAAGTTATCTGATGGTTTATCATCAGCCTAGTAGGGTAGCAGTGCCAGTGGTAGCAGTGGTATCAGAGCTTGGAACTGGTTCCTTCCTGTTTTGTTTGGGAGGAGTGAATCAGTAACTGGACTCCAGTTACTGACTCGCTCCCTTCCAAACAAAACCGGGAGGGACCCACCCGACCTGGGAAGTACAGTACCACTGCTACTACTGGTGCTGCTACCCTACTAGGCTGATGTTAAATCGTCAGATAACTTAATTACTGGAGTCAGGTGACACTAGACTGAAGTGACTACTGGACTGGCTGGTTCTCTGGGACTGGGATGGATGGCCTGCCGGTGACAGCCAATTGTGTACAGTATTATTCTGCTGTCTGCTCAGCTCCCAGAGGAAACCTACTGTACCTATTTCTTAAAGAGACAATGTTCTTTAATAAGCCATATATTAAAAGGACTGGATTCTTTTCTGAAACACACGCAGCTTCAACACAAACAGAATAAGCTTGTGTCAACCCCCCCACCCAATTACATTCAAGGTATAGCGTTGAGTTTTTTTTTTTTATTTAAGATTTACTGTGTGTGTGTTCAGGAGGGGGTGTAACAACTGGCTATTTAAAGGAATCCATCCATTCAGTCCTTCATTTAAAACCAGTGAGAGAGACAGTGGACAAGTGTATCTGATGCCAGGTAAATCCAACCCCAGTGAACTCATTCACTGCATCTTTTGATATTTACTGGTGATACTCTGATACGTTCAGTCTAATTCTGTGAAAAAAGTGGACAAGAGAGTGAGCAGTCCCCTGACACATCAGCCCCCACCCTGTACAGTACAATTACATACTTCCTCATGATGCATCCTCTTTTTTCCCCATGACCCCAGTCAGCTGGGATGCAGTATTGCAGTGCTTCCTGGTAAGAGTACCATCATACAGCACATAATATGGAAACTGCGAACAAATTCCTTATGACAGGACTAGAAGGGTTGAGTCTTGTTTAAATGCAGACATTCAAAGGGAAATTGCATTTTTATTACCTCAACAACAAATTACAGTGGTGTTCTGTGCAATTTATTTCTTTGCTAATAATATTGTGCCCTTATAGCCTATCATTCCCCGTTAAAATGAGGGGTTGCAGTTTTCAAGCATAAGTGGCACTTTTAAAAAATCAGCAACCTTTTGAAACTGGTGCTTCACAGACTCGTGGCAAACAAGCAGAGAAGTCATCCATTTCCCTTAATGAGGGGATTATGCCACCAGGCATCGGCTGCCCACCTGGACTTTAAGAAAGCAGCGTGGTTTGGCGGCCCGACCCGGGAGATTGTGAGGGAGCACTGCAGTCAGTCAGTCAAGCAAACAGAGCCGAGTTAGGGTGGCCTAGCTGCCAGTCAATCGAACTTCAACTTAACTTTCCTTCTGGCTGCTGCCACAAGAAAACAGTTACTGTACAGTACTTTTCAACTTTTGTATAAATAATAGAATCAATGTGTGGGTGCTCGCCCTCACTTTCTGTTATTTATGCAAAAGTAAGAGCTAGACGGCGCTCACTGCTGGGGGTGGGTGGACTTGTGGAGAATGGGGAGGCATAAGCCATGGAGCACTGGAGGTCCCAGGAGTCAGAGACAGTGAGGAGATGCTGCCAGAGATGAGTACAGTAAGTACGGATGAGACGATCACAAAACCAGGCAGCCAGGCCCACACAATAATCAAATTCAAAGCTGACTGCAACATCAGATTAAAATTTATGTTTTTTTTTTTTTCATTGGACGATGGGACGGACGACCACCCCCATCACACAGTGACAGACGAACTAAGGACAATCACAATTAAAAACCATCCAGGCACAGTGCACAGAATAAAATTAAAAGCAGATAAAATTATTTGAGTTTCAGTTGAACCCCCCCCACCGGGCCTGGAGGGACATGGATCATTAATGTTTGTTCAGGGCCAAGCTCACAGCCACAGCAAATCGTCAGTCATTCAGTATATTAGTCCAGTCAGTCAGACAGACTAGATAAAGGAAGAGTGCTGGCTTGCTTACACAAATAAAGAAATCTCCACGTCCTTACTCTACCTATCCTCCTCCTCCTCTCTACTCTATCTATTGCTTTGTGTTTTCCATTTCTGGTCACTCTGCCTCTTGCTAATCAGCTGTCTCTCTGTCTCTCTCCAACTAATCGCCTCTTACTACAACCTGCTCTGCGAGTCTGCCCGTACCTTTTATACTGTAAGGGTGGCACTGGCTGACCCACCCACAGTTACCACCACCACATGATTTTTGCTTGCAGAGACAGCGTGAACTGTGACCCACTCACTTGTTGGGCTCATGATACGCCCCCTGCTGACAGGCATTAGTAATACAGTAAAAAATAATAATTTGCTACAGCACAGCTGCGCAAGTAAATCAGTAAGTGAGCTTGATTTGAAAACTGCGCCCCTCGGAGGCATGCACCCGCTCCACCCTTCCTACAGTACTGCATATCTGCAGGGTTTACCATCAGTGCAAAAAGCATCATGCCTTATTTATGCATTGAACTGGTCTATGGTTGCAAGCAGTTGGTTTTGTTTAGTTGATTTTTTATCTTGCAGGTGTGAAAAGATTCTTTGACTTCTCTTTCACATTTGTATGTAGAGAATACAAGGGAAAGGAGTAATAGGGAAGGCTGGTCCTCATGATATGCTTATGTTGAAGTACAGTGAAGGAGGCAGAAAGAAGACATGTTCTCAGTTTTTCACATACCCAAGTGCATCAGTTAGGGGTGTGCAAATATATTTTTGAGTATGTGTTTAGAATCCCAAATACCTAGTTACTCATTATTTGGTATTTGCAATTTTTTTTCCTGGGCTCTTGCCCAGGAGGCAAGAGCTATTTCCTGGGCTACATCTCCCCACCCCTGTCATTTTCCACCCTCCACCCCAACAAAAAAAAAAAAAAAAGAAAAGAAAACATTATTAGCTCTTAGGAATTTTTAGACACATTTCATAAGTAAGCATTTAATCTCTCAACTAGTCAGTCAGATTTTGTTTCTAAAGTGCCTCTTCGCAAAGGCTCAAGGTTCTGTACAAAAAAAATAACAATAAAATACAAACAGCAAATGTCTAAAAAGACAATTTTCAAAAACAAAAACACTCCAGTAACAGGTTATGATTTAAAAGGTGCCATCAAAAACCAGGTAGAACATACACATTTTTTAGGACCCTTTTAAAAACGTCCACTAAAGAGATCTGTCATAACTGAAATGACAGAGTTTCACAGTTGTGTGGAAACCACAGAAAGGCTCTATTTTCCAAAGATTTCAGGTGAGCATGTGGAAGCTCTCCGATATTCTCAGCAGAACAGAGAGCTGATCTGGAGTATATGGGTGCAGGAGGTCATTAATCTAGCCAGGACCCAACCTATGCAGGGCATTGAATGAGCACCATCAAGTAACTCTAGAAGAAGGTACACCATCCAACCAGTAGCCAGTGCAGATCACAGAACACAGGTATGATCTGACTGAAATTGCTGGTACCAGATATCAGCCTTGCCACAGCATTCTACTCCAACTGGAGAAGGGGAACCAAACCTCCTAACAGTGTAAGACAGAACTTGTTATGGTACAGTTATCAAGGCATGAAGTTGTAAAGGCAAAGACTACAGTCAGTAAATCAGCATATAAAAGAAAGGGCTACTACCCTCACCCCAATAGTTTAGTTTTATATATCTTGGGGATATTGCATAGGCTTACGCTAAATATGATATTTATTTACAGTAGAATGTAGTTTCCCTAAGTGCCGCCTAGTAATAAATGGAAGCGAGACATTGAAGTACATACTCTATTCTAAATAAGTAGCATATTTTTAGTCAGCCTATGCAATGTCCTCTTTATACCATGTACATCAAAAAAAAAACAACAACAAGGGAACTCAGCCGGTGCTTCTGATTCACAGACCGCCAGACCAATCCACAGTTGCCAGCTACAAAGGGTTTTGAGGAAGTCTTCCTCCACCCTCTCTCCCCCACAGTCACTAGGGGAAAACCAGAGCACAGTATCAGCTTTGGCCATTGGGCCCTGTCCCTTGCTAAATGAACTGAACTCTGTGTCCTGCATCAGCCCACCAGTCAGTGGGGCTGATTATGGAGGACAGGCGTGGCCTCTGCCCTCTTAGCCCCTCTGGTCCTCAAGTGGGTTTACATGCTGTGGGCCACAGCACTAAGGGCAGAAGCACGAAGGGTGTCACACTATGAATGTCAGCTGTGGAGTCAGCCATCAGCCAACCACAATGCCCAACAGTGTCCACCCTTTCTCAGTGTTTGATCCTGCAGCAACCTACAGGGCCTCTTGAACTCTCATCTACCCAGATGTATGTTGCTCAACTACCACAGTTCTGAAACTACTGCAGTGCTACAAGCCTGTTTAGTGCTGCATTGCTAACTCTTCCTGGTTGCTGCCTACACTTCTGGGGCTGTTCGCTCTTTAGTCAGTTATGACTGTTTGAACTGTTAACCTGTGTTCCATTGATAGTCACACTAGGGCCTATTTGATATCTTAACAACAGAATACAAACAGTCTACTCAGCTTGCTGTCTGGCAAATATCTTGCTGCCTGCTAAACTGTACACCACAAGTCCCTGTCTGGGATTTGTAACATACTAATGAATTGTGTTCCTGTCCTATCAATAAATAATTCTCTGGTTACATTGTAAGCTGAGTACTGTCTTGCACATAATTTTGGTACTACTAACCTGCCACGAAAGATGCAGCTCCCTTCCTGGAGTCTATTAATATCCTGGGAGATTAGTTGTTACCTACGGTAAAGTAACTAGTCCTCTGGTTATAATCTAATTTGAGTGGTGTCTTGTACATACTTCCACTGCCTACTAACCTGATATGCTGCAATTCCCTATCTGGGGTCTGCTAACATGACAAGGGGCTAGTTGCTATCTGTTTCAACAATTAGCTGGTCAGTGGTCTTAATTTTGAAACTGATTGCTGTTTTACATAATCTTCCTGTCTACCAAACTTCCACCATGCGCCTCCTTCTGAGGCATGTCAACTTGAACAAGGGATCAGTTTAGTACTCGACTACAGTATAAATCTAGGTATCTGTCCTGAGCTAGTTTGCCACCCTGCAGCCAATAAAACATTAAATTTGTTGATATCAGGTAGCCCACATTGGAGGTGCTGCTCCCTAATCCAGTAAACCTCCGCTGTCAGTTTACCTGCCACCCCAACTCTCCAAAGCCTAGGTTCTTCAGGTACTAAAGTCTGATCAATAGGCCTTGTTAGTCTGTGTACTGGCGCAAGATGGCTGGTGATTGTATTCCTCACCCTGCTACTTCTCAGTCTATTATGGGGCCTCTGCAAGTCCAACCCTAACAAGCACTACGTGATCATACACCCCGGCATAGCGCCTCACAGTTGGTATATGCCTGAGGCACTACTGAGGCTAAAGACCCTACAGCCCTACACAGTTCCTATCATTCAGCACTCCAATGAGAAATGCAGACAGCGTGGCAGGCAACTCATGATCCTCATCCTGCTTATTTTGGGAGGCGATGTGGAGGTCAATCCCAGTCCACCCTGCAGCCTTGTCAATGGCTTTGTCCCCATAACCAAAGGCCTTACAATCTTTCACAATAACATCAAAGCCTCCACCCCAAGATTGACCTAGACATGGGCCACATTGAACAACCCAGCCTTCCTCATTCTAAGGGAAACATGACTTTCTCCCTCATTGCCCCCTCAGTTATTGCCATTCCTGGCTACCTCTCACACATATAGCCTAGAGAGCTTAGAAACTTTTGGCAGAATGCAGTTTGTATTTTGGTACATTCTAACAAATTGTATATTATATGTAGGATGTATACTCTAACAATTTGTATATCACATGTAAGATGTATGCCTGTTTTGAACATGTATGTTTTATGTGTTTTTTAAATAATCCCAGTCAAGCCTGTAAAAGGGCCATGTGGCCTAGCGCTGTTTGCCTGGTTAACAAATTTTAAAACAAAAATCATCTACAAGAGGCTTTCTCTAAAAAAGCAACAAAGAAAGCCTCTTGTAGGTGAAACGAGAGTGCAGTATTTCTCCTCCTTAAGTTTGTTTGCTGGCTGGATTAATAAACAAATATTGGTTTGGAAGCGCCTTGTTGGCTATTCTGTTTTTTTAGTGCTGAGGTGAGTGCTGTGGATGCTAGTCTTTTTATGATTTCTACTGTCACAGAGCACCCCAGCCCACTTTTTGCAGCTCTGTTTTGATCTACATGAAAAATTAAAATACAGGATCGCTCCAAGAGAGGAGGCACAGTTCTTATATACTCAGACTGCAAACACAACTTGGCATTTCCTCTTGCGACACCTTTCCCAAATCCCATAAGATCATACTGGGAGTTCTTACTAGACCCCACTCCATCCCAATCAACATCACAGGTGCATATCACTCACCCAGGTCTGCTTCTGACACAGTCACGAGCATTCTACAAAAAGTGCTTGACCCTCTGCCCAGTGACAAGCACATTATACTTGGGGACTTCAAGACAAACTGGCTGGCAGGCACTAGTCCTGTTCCGCTCACTAATCTCCACTTAAAAATGAAAGCCCTGAACTTCAGCAAGTTGATCCATTCCTCTACTCAATTCAATATGAGATCCAACAACCACAGCACAGTTGACTGGGTGCTGTTGTCCCACCCTCAGAGAATCCTGGTTGCTGACACACTCCCAAACATATTTAGTGATCATTGCATGACCTTCTGTATGCAGAAGGTCAGAACAGTCAAAGCCCCTCCCAGGATTACTCTGAAGTCAAAACAGATTCTTCAAAAAATGTCAGCCATTGCTTTCACGCAAGTCCTACTCTTGGCAAACTGGACCCTCTTCCCTAAACAGCCACTGACTCAGATGATGTATCAGCCTTCTTCATAGCCACCTTCTCTGTAATCTCCAATAAGCAAGCTCCTGTCAAAAGGAGGGTGGTAACACTAAATGCTAGGAGTCTGGGGAATAAGGGGGCAGAACTACAGGCTGTCTTGTAGGAGGAGGTGGAGGAGGAGGCACCCAAATCCATGACTGGGACATTATGGTTCTGGAGTACAGATTACACCAGAAGGATAGTGAAAATGAGAAGGGGGGAGGGTTCAGCACTGTATGTAAAGGAGGGATTAAAATGTGTAAGGAGAAGGGAGATGAGAGAGATACAGAAGCACTGTGGGTGCAACTACAGGATCCCAAAAATAGATCACTAAGACCGGGGGTGGTGTACATACCACCGTCTCAAACTGAAGGGATGGACAGGGTACTGGCAGAACAGATCAGGAGGAACTGCAGGAAGGGGTGGTGGTGATAGTAAGGGATATCAACCTGCCGGGGTGGAGTGGGACACACCTACCACAAACAGCAGAAGGGAGCAGATAATGCTAGATGCCTTCCAGGAAAGCTTTCTAGTACAGTTGGTCAAGGAACCAACTAGGGAAAGGAACACCCTTGACCTCGTACTGATGAACAGGGAGGAGGTGAGGGATGTGAGGGTGGAGGAACCACTGGGGGGAGTGACCACCAGACAGTATGGTTCCAGTTACGAATGGCTAAAGAGAGGATGGCATCTGGTACAAGGGTGCTGGATTTCAGGAATGCCAACTTTAAGATGATGAGGGAAGTGGTACAGGGGTTTCCGTGCAAAATTCAACTGGGTATGGACACACAGCAAAGGTGGGAACTGATAAAACAGGAGATAGTGGAGGCAACAGAAACTTGCAGCAGGGCCAGACTAAGATGGCTAGGGGGAAGAAACCCAGCTAGATAAGTAAAGGGGTGCTAGACAGGGTGAGGAAGAAAAGGGCAGCTTACAGGATATATGGAAAATTGGGGAAGGAGGACGATAGGGAGGAATACCTGAAAGAAGCGAAGGACATGACTGGGGGATAAGGGCAGCCAAGGCATCAAGGGAACTCAGGCTGGTGCAGGGCATAAAAAAGGGGAAAAAGACTTCTTTAGGAACATCAGGGAGATAAGAAGCTGCAAGGACCAAACTATAAGAATTAAGAAGGGGGGATGGGTGGAGGAAGGGGGTGAAAAGGCAGAAATGCTCAATGACAACTTCTGCTCAGTCTTTATGAAAGAAAAGGAAGGGGCACTACTCATAGTAGGAGGAAGGATAGAGACAAATGGGGGGTGATGGATGGGGAAATCACAGTGGGGAGGGTGCTGAAGGTGTTAAGGGCATTGAGGGTAGACAAGGCTCCAGGACTGGATGTGCTGAAGGAGCTGGCAGAGGTCCTGGCAGGACCCTTGGCAGACTTATTTAATTAATCTCTCAACACAGGATGCATACTGCAGGACTGAAGACTGGCTCACGTGGTTCCCCTCCACAAGAGTGGATCCAAGAATGAACCGGGGAACTATAGGCCAGTAAGTCTAACATCCATAGCGGGGAGGTTAATGGACATCATCCTAAAGGATAGGCTAGTGGCACTACTGGAGGTGAATGGGGTGCTGGACAGGAAGCAGCATGACTTCATCAAGGGCAGGTCATGCCAGACCAACCTGGTGGAATACTATGACTGGGTGACTAGCTGAATTGACAGGGGCCATGCGGTGGATAGATAGATAGATAAAAACTTCTATTTTTTGACAGGAAGATAACTTTTAGGACCAAAAGAGGCCCTGTTTATAAAAGTTGTCCTGTTTTAAAAATACAGTTGATGACCTGTACCTAGACTTCAGTAAGGCCTTTGATTCAGTACCACATGGGAGACTTGGAATCAAGCTAGAGGACACAGGGGTGGGAGCAAAACTGTTGGAGTGGGTGGAGAACTGGCTTAAAGATAGGCAGAAGATGGTGGTGGTGGATGGGGAATACTCATCCCCTAAGCCTGCGACAAGTGGTATTCCACAGGGTTTGGTTTTGGGCTCAGTGATGTTTGGCATATTTATTGCAGACAACTCGGAGGGCATCAGCAGCAAAATCAGCCTATTTGCGGATGACACCATGATGGGAGTGGTGGTGGATGACCAAGGGCTATAGGAGGATCTGGCAAGGCTGGAGGCATAGTCTGACAGACGGTAGCTGGGGTCCAACACAAAAAAAATGCAAGGTGCTGCACTTCAGAACAAAAAATCAGAGGAGAAGTTACCATCTGAGGAGTGCAGCTGGAGGTAACATAAGAGGAGAAGGATCTGGGGTGCTCATCATGGGAGCAGTGAACAGTTCTGCACAATGCAGAAAGGCAGGCAGCAGCAATGGCCAAGAAAATGCTGGGGTGCATTGCAAGGAGAATTACCTTGAGAAGAAGTGAGGTTATTCTACCGTTGTAAAGATCATTGATTAGACCCCACCTGGAATACTATGTGCAGTACTGGCATCCATACCTACAAAGGGACATTAGGCTGCTGGAGGGGTTGCAGCGTATGGCAACGAAGATGATTCAGGGCCTGGGGGAATTGCCATATGAGGTCAGACTAAGAGAGTTAAACATGTACACACTGGAGGAGAGGAGTGACAGAGGGATATGATTGATACCTTTAAATACATGAAAGGGTTAATCAAACACAGAGGGTCTATTCAGGAGGGGGTTAGGGAGAGACTCTAGGGGTCATGACATGAGATTGGAGGGGTAGATTCAGGAGGGAGATGAGGAGGCACTTCTTTACAGAGAGGGTGGTGGGAAAGTGGAACACACTACCAGCTGAAGTGGCAGCATGTACCACAGTGGAATGCTTCAAGAAGGGGTGTGACATGACAAAAGGGAGGGTAAAGGAGGGGGGGCAGCTGCTGAATAGGGAGCTAGCTGCATTCACAAGCAGCCTAGATCGACCGTGATGGCCTTTTGCTGCTGGCAATTTTTGTATGTTCGTGTGTTCATAAGGTCCAGAGTGTGAGGTCACCACATGCCATGGATTACCCCTGATATAATTGAAAGCCTCCAACACAGAGATGAGGCCTGGGGCATACACAAAGCCTTAGGGCTCTTCTTGAATAGGCATGCCTTCACATCCCCTCACAGCCTCTGCATGAAGCTCACTAGGAAGGCCAAAGCCACCTACCTCCAAAGTAAGCTTGAACATGAAGGGTCTGATCCATCTAAATTCTGAAAATCAATTCACAACCTCCTCAACCCCCCTTCATCATCTGTCAGGGATCATGCTGCTCCAAGCCTCTTGCTGACAGCCAAAGATCTAAACTAGTACTTTACTGAGGGCTTAAGAGCTCTAATCTGCTAACCCTGCTCCAGTCAGATCCACCAGCCCCTTCCTTGAGGCAACTTCTGTCTCTGCAGTATCCCAATCAAAGAGATTCACAAAAAGCTCTCTGTGCTGAACATATCCTCCACGAGTGGGGTCAATGGCATCTCTCCCAAGTTCCTGAGAATAGGAGACACCACCATAGCAGCACCCATCACCCACCTCTTTAGCTGGTGCATTTTAACTGTCTCCTTCCCCAGTACCTGGAAACATGTACTTGTCATCCCCATTCACAAAGGAGGTCCTGCTGAAGCTCTTTACAACTACTGACCCATCTCCCTTCCACCAGTTCACTCCAATGTCTTTGAGAAGCTGGTGAGCAGGCACTTGTTAACTTATACTCCAGCTCAGGCTTCCTGATCCTGAACTAGTTTGGCTTTCACTTTAACTATTCCACTTCCACCTCCCCCCTCCATGTCACTGATCACATCCATTCTAACCTTGACAAGGGCATGGGCACAGAGACCATCTTCATTCATCTTGCCAAAGCATTCCACACCATAGATCACAACATATTCTGGAAAAATTGGTGACTTCTAGCATTTCCCCCTTCTCTAGTGTTGTTTTGGTCCTACCTAACCAACTGAGCAGTGTCAGTCAAGCTTGCTGGAACCATGTTTTTTCTAGGGTTGGGCAGACTGTTCCATGGGAGATCCAGACCCCCAGATATAACCTGCAATCCATGGACCCAGATAAATATGGACATCACCATAGAAGTCTGGTTTCTGGTCCGTGGAGATGCCATTTCTGCAATTTTGTTGTCTGTTGCCATGGAGATGCCATCAGCACATACAGGCGGCATCCAATCAGGCAACAGAAGGTCATGTGACACTCAAATTATATAACCATACTGAGTGTGCAACACGGCCACAGATGAGTGAGGAGGACCGGAGGAGCAAGTGCAGCAGCTGCACTCAGCAGAGCCAGGCAGCCAGCAGAGAGAGTCGGCAAACAAAAGTGCCAAACCCCCCCCAAAATGCAAAAAGGCACCAGAAATATATGAGCTGGAGGGGAGGGAAGAGAAGAAATTAGGGAGAGTGAGAGAAAGGAGGGGGAGAGAAACCGATCATCGTGGGTGGGTGAAGGTGGGTCAGGGAGTCGGGACTCAGGACTGGGGAGATAGTGGTGGCCTGAGTAGCTGCTGGGGGGGGGCTGCAAATTGCAAACTAAGTGAGTGTGGCAGTACTGTGTGACACTATGTATGAGCAAGAGCTGGCAGGCAAAATCTTTGACTTGTGCTATTCTAGTTCTAGAGGAGAGAGGGAGAGACTACTGCAGGCCCAAGAGAGATTTTACAGTTACGGAAAATCCCAAATGAAAGATTTTTTCTTTTCTTGGCCTCAAATAGTGTAGCTGAGTATGTATGTGAGAAAGAGCAGGCTGGCAATATCTTTGACTTGTGCCATTCTTGATCCAGAGGACAGTAGGAGAGACTACTGGGGGTCAAGAGAAATTGTACAGTTACATAAAATCCCAATTTTATTTCCTGGCTTCAGTGTGGCTGTGTGTACAGGACAAGGGCAGCAGGGTGGCAAAATAAATCTTTGACTTATGCCATCCAGTCACAATCACTTGTTAATGAGAGAGAAAGAGAGAGACTGCAGGGAGGCCCACGATAGATGTAACAGTCCCAGAAATCCAAAATTATTTATTTTCCTGGCTTCAGTGTGGCTGTGTGTACAGGGCAAGGGCAGCAGGGTAGCAAACAAATAACATCCTACTTAAGGGGTGGCTGGCTCCCTGTCCCTAGGCTAAGGCACAGATATGGCACACTGATGAGTCCAAATGAGGACGAAACACGTGTATGTGTCTGCTGTTCTTAGCCTTTGCTGAGGGCACTGTGAGGCCTTCTGGCACCATGCAATTCTGCTTAAAGTGAGCCAGTCCAAATTCTCTCATGGGGATTTACATATGTTTCCCATGATGTTTTGCATTATAGGGGCATGTGCAATTGTGTTTTATTTTGAATTTGGCTATGTGGCCAATATTCTCTGGGATAACCCATGCCTCAGGGTATTTGATCTTGGGTTCTTTTGTAATTCTTTTCCTTCTCTATTTTGGGCTCCCCATGACCCAAACAAATAACATCCCCCTTAATGGGTGGCTGACTCCCTCTCCCTGGGCTAAGACACAGATATGGTGCACTGATGAGTTCTAATGAGGACAAAACACATGTCTGTGTCTGCTGTTCTTAGCCTTTGCCGATTGCATTGTGAGGCCTTCCGGCACTGTGCAATTCTGCTTAAAGTTGAGCCAGTCCAAATTCTCTCATGGGGACTTGCATATGTTTCCCATGATGCTTTGCAATATAGGGGTGTGTGCAATTGTGTTTTCTTCAAATAAATCTTGGACTTGTGATGTCCAGAGGGGGGGAGAGAGAGAGAGACTGCAGGGTGGCCCACAATAAATATAACAGTCCCAGAAATCCCAAATACATTTTTTTTCCTGGCTTCAATGTGGCTGCATGTACAGGGCAAGGACAGCAGGGTGGTAAAATACATCTTTGACTTGTGCCATCCAATCATGAATCATGATCACTTGTTAATGCTCATTCACAATTTCATGTATTAAAAGAAATAGTGTTCAGACAAACAACATACAAGTTGATGCACCTGTACTCCTGGCTGAGGGTGGCCCAAGGGATAATCTGACTTTGTGACTTGTAGCAGGCTGTTTACAGTACAACACAAGTAAAGTACAAGTACTGTACACACAAGTATCATCATCATCACTCATTCCCCATTATTCCTCCTTATTATCATTAGTTTTATAGTATATCGTGTTACATTACGTATAAGCATTAACCATCCCCCAGTGTGGGACTGTGCTGCGTGTGACTATGCACCAAATGTGTCTGCATCTTCAATTCAAATTCTGAGGCACTTAACAGTTTATGTATTTGGTCACTTAACAATAACTAACTGTATTGTAGGAGTCAGTCTGGTAATCTTGGAAGGAAGTGGTGGTGGACTGCTGTGCTGTCGGTGTGCTGTGTACAGTAATGAGTCATAACAGTAAATTTGTCCCTGGCCTGTGGGTGGGAGTTATCAGAAGGACATCACATTAGTTGGAGGGCTCTTTTGTTACAGGTTAGAATACTAAGAAAAAATGGATCAAAGTGTTGATGAGGCGCAGTCTGTTTCTCAGGTAGCCAGTGGCACTGCAAAACACAGCAATCAGTCTGAAAAGGGAAAACAAAATCAAACCCCAAAAAGTGATTTTTTCACATCTAAGGTTTTGTCTTTCAAGTGAATGCTTGAATCCAAAAAAAAGTGAATGTCTTGGATCATCATCAGTCCCAAGTTAAAAAAAAAAGTTATATAGTTAAAGAAACTAAAAGCGTGGTGGATACCACCTACAGAGACACCCAATGGTATGGAACAATTGCATACTATGCTACTGCCAGTCCCTCATCCGATTCTTCTGAGGTTGAACCCAATGAGGGTAATACTAATAATTAAGATGAATAGAATGATCAGGCAGCACAAAGTTTACTGGAGGGGATGGAAATTGCAGACAAGGAAGAAGCAGGCAGAAATGTTTTGGTTGTGGAGAGGGGCAGTGGGAATAAACCACAAGAGGAACAGGACCAAGAAAAAAGTTGGGGGGACCCTGAAAAGTTGACTGAGGTGCCATGCCTTCCTGGGAAAAAACTAAAAAATTATCATCTTATGTTTGGTCACACTTCTCCATTAGTACTTCCAATGATTTGGTAGCAACATGCACTATTTGTAAATGGCCAATTAGCAAGGGTAAAAAGAAAGGAGCATTGGGAACTTCAGCACTGAAAAAGGCACCTAGGCAGATGTCATAACTTTAGTGAGAAGTCCAGTTGTGAGTCTTGAAGAGAAAGTGACAGTGATAGCTCACTACACTCAGGGGTAACTCTCATAGAGGAAAGCAGTGGCAGCCCCCGCAGCACTACTGAAAGACCTCCACCACCACTTCCTCCCATTTGAAGGACTCCTCTGACTGTTACTGAAAGTGAACATGTGTTTAGAAGCCCTCCTCCTTCAAGGAAACAGCTTACCATCTCAGAAACATGTGAGCTTAGAGCCAAATATGCTTTGACTCACCCTGTTGCTGTTACAATAACCCAAAATATTTCAGAAATGAAAGCTGTTGATTTGCTGCCATATAACATGGTTGGACATATGGGATTCAGGGGCTACTTGAGTACCTTGAACCTCGATATAGTATATCATTGTGGAAATACTTCTCAACAGGGATTCCAGATCTTTACCATGTTGTATGTAAAAAATTAAGACGCGTCTTGTGCAATGCTGTTGGGAGGGTGGTGCATCTCACAACAGATATCTGGACAAGCTGTCAGCCTGAACCCTTCATGTCTGTCACAGCACATTGGGCATGTTTTGATAATTCACATGGGGACTGTGAAGAATCACAGTTTGCTGTTCTAAGAATGTTTTATTTTCCATCTGAACACACCTCATACAACATCAGTGAAGAGCTCCAAAAACCAATATGGCTCATGTCACAGGGACTTTCAGTTGGCTTTATAGTTGTAGATAATGAGTTCAACATAAGGAAGACCTTGAAGCAGGGGGGTTTTGTTCACATCTGCTGCTTTGCGCATAGCTTAAATTTAATAGTTCACGGTTTTCTCGATGACGACAGAGATATTAAGGCTCTTGTTAACACTGCTAAAGGAATATGCACTCATTTCAGTCACTCAAGCAAAGCCCATCACTTGTTTGAATAAGTTCAGCAGGAGCACAGTTTACCTTTGCACAGACTGATCCAAGACATTTCTGCTCGATGGAATTCAACCTTTTATATGTTCCAAAGGCTGCTGGAACAAAAAAAGCCGCCAGGCAGTACACTTTAGAAAATAAAATTGGTGATGCAGGCATCTATATTATTCAACCACAGTGGGCCATGTGGGAGTTTCTAATTTTCCTGCTCCAGCCTTTTGAGGAAATCACCAGGGAGCTTAGTGCAAACACAGCAACTCTCAACTAGGTGATACCCCTAATAAAAATGTTATTTTTATTTTATTTAAAATTTTGGTGGCTGGGTAAGCCCAAAAGGCCATCGGCAAACAAGGGTACAGTGGTGACTCCCTTGACCTGAAAGTGCTGGCACAAGTCCTCGATGAAATCTTAGAACCACTTACAAAGATCTTTAATCTCTCACTTAGATTGGGCCATTTCCCCTCTCTCTGGAAGAAAGCCACTGTCACACCGGTTCACAAAAGCGGAGATAGGACACTGCACACCAGTTACAGACCTATCTCACTCCTCCCCCCATTATCCAAAGCGCTGGAGCTAATAGTGTCGGACCAACTAGTTGAATTCCTGGATAAGTACAATGTACAGTGCCCAGAGCAGCATGGCTTCAGAAAAGGGTACAGCACCACCACTGCACTACTGGAATTTACAACCTTCATCCATGCCACGCTTGACAAAGGGAATTGTGGAGGGGCAGTATTTATAGACCTTACCAAGGCATTCGACACAGTTAACCACCCCATACTGCTCAAGCAACTGTCCTCCATTGGGATCTCCAGCGATGCCCTTCCATGGTTCACCAGCTACCTTGATAATCGGATCCAATGTGTAAGGATTGCAGGGATCTCTTCGGATGAGAAACTGGTCCACTCCGGAGTCCCCCAGGGGTCTATTCTGGGCCCTCACTCTTCTCCCTCTTCATCAACAATCTCCCCAGTGCCTGCCACCAAAAATATTACTTACTTAGATGATGCAGTCCTGTTTTCCAGCCACCATGACATTATAGTCCTTGAATCCCAGCTGCAGCTCGACTTCAATCGATCAAGACTGGTTCAATTCTCATAAACTTGTCCTGAACCACAGCAAGACTAAAGCCATGTCCTTCTGTAACCGACACAGAGCAGGCACAACCTCTGTCCCTTACCATCAAGAACCACGCTGGGAACCCACTCGAACATGTCAAGGAGTTCAAGTACCTTGGTATTACCCTGGATAGTACCCTCTCCTACACTCGGCATATTGACACTGTTGCCCAAGACTGCCAATATAAGGATTGACTACTACACAAACACAAGCACTGTATGCCCGCGGATGCCCTAAACTAGCTATCTACAGCTCTGTCACCTCTATCATTGACTACGGCCTTGCCATCTATGGCTCTGCCTCAACAAGTGCCCTCCGCAGGATCTCAGTTGCTCTCAACAAAGTCTGTAGACTACTGATGGGTGCAGCCCGACAAACTCACACCTGTGACCTCTATGCACAGGCCAGCTGGCTACCCCTATGCAGCAGACTACAATACCAGGCCTGCTTACTTACCAAAACGATTCTCCTTGGTCTCATGCCACCTGGTGTTAGCTCACTCCCTACTACCTACAGTGGCACTCAACAAACACGTGGTGCCCAATCTCTAACCTTTCAGGTTCCCAGATGTCGTACCTCCATGGGTCAGCGGTCCTTTATCTATAGAGCCGCTCAATGGTTCAATTCCTTCAATAAAGAAGCACTTTTCTCTACTACACTTGGACCCTTCAAAAGGAATCTCAAACTTTACCTCACCTCTACCACTCAATGTGACTGCTTCTCTGAACAGAGATCTCTCTAAACACCTCCCAGCTCACTCATGTCTCACAGCCCGCCCTTTCCCAATCTCATTCCCTCTGGCACTGGGCCTTCCTTGTGACTCCTTTCCTGCTTCACATCTCCACTGGTACAAGACATTTTCCACCACCATCAGACAGTGGCCCATTAGCCTGCCAACTTCCTCTCCTGGTCGCATGCCTGCAATACTAATTGCCTATGGTGCCCTCTATCTCTTATTGTTACCGCAGCCAGCTGCCTACTCAAGCTGCTTGTTTTATGAATATTATCTCAAAGTATGTTATAACTGAGTATCTTTATTTTTTCTTTCAGTTGTTGTGGTTGTTTATGGTGCATTCTTTTACTACATCTGTATGTATGTTGACCCTCATCCTTTGACATGGAACCTTTGTAAATGAGCAGTTTCTGCTCAAAGGTATTTGTAATCCGAGAATTTAATAAATAAATAAATAAAAAAATTACAGTCCCTTTTTCAGGGGCGACCTGGGATTAATTACAGGCTACAGGAGAATAAACAGCAGGAACAACTCAAGGCAAATTGAGTAATACAGACATTACAATCAGGACATGTATGATTCACAGGCAGGTTAGGTACAATTGAAGATTATCATGAGGAGTAAAACAGTTTCACAAGAATGACAGTCACATTGTTCACTGAAACGGAACACTTTCACAAAATTTACAGTTACAAATAGCTTGTTAAAATTCAGATTGAATCTGATTAGGGAAAAGTTAGAGAAGCAAGACAGTTCCATGATCACACAGGCTGTCAGTGGTGCTGCTGACGCATGCAGGTTGCCCCCCCAAGAATACAAGATCTAATGAGACGTATGATCAAAAAAGTTGAAGAAAATGACAAACTATGTAAAATGCTTTATTCTGAGGACTACATTAAAGTAACAATCTTGGACCCATGATACAAATTGAAGCAACTATTGAGTGATGATGGTGATGACACTTGTTTTGAGATAAACAAACAAGAAATAATTGACGAGGTGCGTGTTGTCATGGAACTGAGTACAACAGCAGCACCACATTCAGAATCTTTTTCACGACACAGCACAGCACAGCATCAGGTGGCCCATCCTCTACTGTTGTGGAATTTTCTCCCTCTTCTTCTTCTGCCACTGCAGCCGAATCTTCTTCACTACCAGCCAAGCATAGCATTGTCCCACAGTCACTTGGTTCAGCTTCATGTCTCTGGAGTCACTTAGAAGATGTAATTGTAACATCTTCTTCATCTGCCTCTTGTAACACAGCCTCAACACAGACCATTGTTGAAATGTACCAGGCAGAGCCCAATATCAGAAGGAATGCTGATCCTTTGAAATACTGGAAATCCAAACAAAATATGTGGCCTGCTCTAGTAGACATTGCAATGAAGTACATGACTTACCCTCTATCTAGCATCTGTTCAGAATGATTGTTTAGTTCAGCTGGCGATGTCATTACTGACAGACGACCCTGTTTGACACCAAAAAATGCTGAGCTCCTCACATTTCTCAAAGTCAGCATTCCTCACTTTAATTTCAAATATGATACCTGAATAAAACATACACTGACTACCCTAAGCAGGCCCTATCCAAAAAACACTTACAAGAATTCATGCCTGTGGTGAAATTCTTTTGTAAATAAGGTCTACTACATGAGGTAGCAATTAATTGGAACAAGTCAGGTCAGGATGGACTAGGCCAGGCCAGTATTACTTAAATGACCACATGAATAGCACAGAATAAAAAAAAATAACATCAGTGGGTTAAGAGTCCAAATACAGCAAGCAACTGCATTTCATGTCACAAACTTACTTGGTGGTACCTGGTACCACTATCTGATCTGGAAGGTAAAGTACTGCTGTCTACTACTACTACTACTATTATCACTTTTTGTCCTCATTAGTCACGATTACTACTTATTACTTTTTATCCTTACTCCAGTCCTTATTACTACTACTACTTGTCACTTTTTTCCCCTCAGCAACTGATCCTGACTGTACTGTTTTAATTTTGGTACAGTGCATGGCTTAGCAGGTGCCTGGAACCCAGAAACTGAATACTCTTTGTGTATTTCTCATGTCCCTCATATTTGGCTGTGAATACAGAAAAGAATGCAACTAAATTGAAAATGCATACACTTTCTTTATTGTTTGTGCTTACTTACATCTCACTTACAGTAACTGGGCTGAGAGTATTACTATATTTTAGTTTTGATACTTAAATTACTTGGCAGTGGGTGGCAGCAACTGTGGAACCAGGAAGAATGTAATTGTGTTGTGTGTCATCAGGTCTTCAGGTAGCAGTTGCAAACTTTTTTATGACTGCACTGCACTTGACCAATGCGATGGGTGACTGGCTGTCTGCCTGGGTGGTAGTGATCACTATGTCATTTATTTTTCTTCTTTAAGGATTCAGCATGTTGATCAGATTCGGTAGAAGTAGTCGTAGTACTAGAAAACATTACCACCTCTTGGACTAGGTAGTGTACCATATACCACAGTACACCGGGGCATGCAAAGCAGTTGCATCAATCACATGGGTATGGTGCATGGGCTCTCTTAGTTCTGCTCATTTGATCATTCATATCCATTTCTTTGGCCTGTTCGGCTCTGACTGGAACATCCATCTAAATAATACCCACACAGCACCATTAATAAAAAAAATCTTAGCTGCCTGGCAGTTCTTGCAGTGCTTGGTGGTGTTATGATATAGGTATTTGCATCTGTCTGTTTCTCTCTTTCTCTCTCTGTCTCTCACAGCACACTCATGTCATGGACCTGAGCAGGATATGCTACCCCCACCATTATAGGCCAGCCATGAAGGGGCTAGTAGTGAGTGATTGCTTTTTTATTTAGCAGTTTTACATTAATTTTTATACAAATAATCCATTAAATTATTTCCTTTGGGCCTCTGTGTCAAATGTGACCGACTTGGCCACTTTTATGTATTTTTTCAAAATTTATGAAATATTTGTCAATAAATCAGAACTTCAACGTGTTCTGGTTCTTATTTAATAAGGGTCAGAACTTCACTGAGTTATCCCAGCCCTAGTTCCCCTTCCCTGTTACCAGTCATGCTTGGGGTCCCCAAAGGCTCGATTCTGGGACCCTTGTTCATGGTCTTCATAAATAATCTGATACAGTTGTCTATGGATCTGGCACTGTAGTCCCCTCCAGTGAAGTACCATTGCAAAAAGATTTCTCAACTGTCCAAAACAAATTTCAAGAAAACAGTCTAGCATGTGAAGCAGGTGTAACCTCCCCCCACCGGCCCCACTTGTTCAACTAGCAGGGCTGCTCCTCTCACACATGGTGCCAACGAGAGGGATGTGGGTTGTCACTATAACAGTTCTATTGACCAATACTTCTACTTCTTAGCCTGCCATCCTCAGACAGGCAAACCAAGTGTGGCAACTACCTGGCTCACACCTGGGGGGACCATTTATCATGGCCATCAACCTGGGTCCCTGGGAGAAAACATTTGCTCAGAATTATGCTAGGTCTGCACTTCTGGTCAGAGGCGCCCAAGTAAATCCAGACACAGTGGAAGTAATAACAGAACTGTCCAATCCAGGTTGGTATTCTAGAGTGTGGCTTTTATTCACATACACAGAGAATAATCACAAAGCAAAGATGGACCCCCACAGGGCTACTCCCACTGGTAATGCAGATTACTGCGGTACAGAGCACACACACAGTGAACCCTCAGGTTCTGAATGGAAATTGGCACACATGGCCAGAACTGGTACACTTCCCTTGACTAGGCACCCTTGGCCAGTACTAGGAGATTTTCCCATATTTCTTGAGGAACTGCTAGTGGCACCCTCGACCACCAATGAGCACACTCAGGCTCACAGAGAATCCAAAACCCACATCTGGGTAAAACATTTTCTTCAGGCACTGGCCAAATGCACTGAGAGAAAACAAAGGTGCCCAAACTGAACCAGGAGAGGTAAACATGGTTACTCCAGATGGGGTCTACCACCTTTTGCATCCAAATTTATACTCGGCCATTCATCTGGTTAATAACACCCTTCTCAGAAAACATGCAGATGCTATCTTGAAATGTCTTTCACATTTAACATACTACTTCTCACACCTCTGAGGTGTCCTGAAGTTAAACATTCTGTTATTGGTAGTTTCTCTTCACTAGACCCCCACTTTGGCAGACACTTTTAAATCAGACACAAACTAAAAGTTCTGTACTTGGCAAGTCTCTCTCCAGACCCCATAGTAGGCAGACACTTTCAAACAGAAACAGTCTTGGTGCCAGCGTCTCTTTGTCAGAGAAAACTCACCACAGGAATGCCGGTGCCCCAGGACTTTTTCCCACAAAAGTCTTGGGTACTCACAAAGCAGATGATTCTCAGGCAGCTTGAACACAGTCCAGGCTGGACCAGAAGATTGCCCCTGAATTCTAGAATTCCCCCTTGGGATAGGACACTGGAAAACCCTCTTGGAATGGTCTATACCACTTCACTCTCTGGTCTTCTATGTTCTTCTTCTAGGGTGAGAACAAACTACCCAAACTATGAAGGTAGCTCTCTGTCAGAGCTAAAACTGAGAAGCTGCCCAGGCAGCAGCCTCCTCCTCACTCTCCACTCTACAGATGAATCCCCAGACTACTGGCTCTAACTCCACATTCTTCAGCTAATTCTCCAGCTAGCATTCCATTGTGGCTTATGCCACTGTGACAGTTCTAAAGCGACATCATCACTCCAGCTCAGCTGAGACTGAAAAACAGAGTGGGACACTGAAACCCATTTAACTGGCATTTCTCTAGCTGCCTCTCCCTGCCTGCCACTGATTCTAAGAGGGATTCTAGTAACCCTTGGGAACAAGGGGGTTACACAAGAAAAAAGTATCCATGCTGTTCGGGTGTAGCTGATGATTTAGCACAGTTCCTGACTCTCTCAACGTACGCACCAGACAAGGGGAATGCCTTCACTCAGTCTCCTCTTACAAATATTTAGGCATGCAACTGGACCAACATCTTGACTATTCTAGCCACATATTCCATATAATAGCCAAGTGTTACGCTAAACATGGCGCCACGTACAGGGTGAAGAACTGCCTTCAGCCACGTAACAAGAAACTAGTGGACAAGCACTCCTTGTTCATCCTGTTGGACTATGGTGACACTGTTCATGCAGGTGCCAGTGCCACCGCCCTATCCAAACTATTAACGCTATTGAGTGCCTTATGGAGATTCATCCTGCTTTGTCCCCCAAAGATGTACCACTGCATTATGTACCAGGAACTGAGATGGCTTCCCCCTCCCCCAAAGAGGCAATCTCTACACACTGCTCTGGTGGTGGCTAGGTACTGGTCAGGAAAACTCCTCAGCTACCTTCTTGGTATTTTTACAATGGACACACCCCACTCATACTCCCTCAAGCATGAGGACGACTGCTATTTCCAGGTCCCATATTTCAAGAGAAACCTAAGGCAAGCCTCAATCACCTACGGACTTCCCTCCATGTGGAATAACTCCTTGCCACGATTACAAAGTCACTACCTTTCCCTCAGGCAAGAAGCAAATGTAAGCTTATTATGCCTCCCTCACCTCATGCCCCAGCTTTCCAGTAACCCCTCCTCTGGTATCTGCAGTCAGAGGCCTGACACTAATTAGTGAAACCACGGGGCTGTACCCACCCCCCATATACTACCTAGGCCTGCTTGGCTCATAGCCTGTTGTTTGCTTTGCTAGGTAGTGGGCTCTGTAGATAAGAGAGTCTATACTGTACTGATTTCAACTGTGCCTGCCAAATATTGTACATTATATGCAACTATGTTTTCTCCCTCCTTCATTATGAACTGCATCTGTTTTTTTACAAGGTCCTGGTGGAAAAATGTACTCTAATATTTATGTAGTTTTTGTCTATGTACAGTACTTAAAATCACTTATAATAATCAAGGTCCTTATGGGTATTCTTCCCTATAACCTTTCTGCCCCTCCTTATCCCCCACCCCCACCACCAGGTTGTAACTGGAAATGAGCTTCATGGACTCTGTTTGCTTACTTGGTTAAAAATGTTTAAATGAATGAATAAATAAATACCACTGTGCAGTGTGATGCCACAACATGCAAAAATAACATGCCAGTGGAGAAAATAAATAATTTCTGTGGTATAATATCACATGCTCAACTAACAATGCTTTATTTGCCAGATATAGTTAACCTTACAGGGTATTTATATAACACCAATAAGAAAATAAAAACATTTATCTTCACTTTTTTTTTGGTGATTTTGCCTCCAGACACCAGAACTGTCTCGGGCTACTAGGATGACCCACTGCTTCTACCATTCGCTGTGATCCCACCTTCTCAAGGGCATTACTTTCTCCTCGCCCGGCCCTCCTGGCCACAGGGTCTGCGAGGAGATCGAAGGGGTGGAGGTGGAAATCCAGCATTGGGCATGTGGCTGCAAGCACCAAGAGCCATTGCCTATCTTGGCTGGAGGGGTTATCTTGTGTTACGCCCCAGACATGGGCTATGCAATGCCACCCAGCCCATGATGTGGATGCTTCTACTCACATCCAGAGGGCAGCTGCTCGACATCTTCCCCCTGCACACAAGCCCCTGTGTGTTGCAGTACTGCCGGTCTCCACCAGGGGGCTGCTGCGATACCGAGCTGACCCTGGATCCTTCCGGATGCTCGGTACTCTCTTTCTCTCCCCTGCTGACCCAACATTTTGCAGCAGACTCTTCCAAAGTCCCACTGTTCTCTGGAAAATGAAACTTTTTTTTTTATTACTGTTTTTTAAACTTAAATAGTTGGAGCTTTTTATTGTGTTCTTGAGTTGCCACTTCAGTGTTGTTAAATTCCAAACCTAATGATCTCAATAACATGTCATCCCTCATCACATTATACATTAAATTAGATCACTTTATTGTCCTCTGTTTACCAATTTCATGAGTCCGGAGATGTTAATTTATCCTCATAACTTAGATTCTGCAGTCCCATATTAATCTGGGGGCACTTCTCTGCACCTTTCCCAGTGTAACCACATCTCGGCTGAGGTAGGATGACTAAAACTGTGAGTAGTAATCCATATGGAGTTTGACCAGGCCTCTACATGGGGGCGGGGGGGCAGATCACCTTTTTTTCTTAACACAAAATTTATTTTAATGCATCAGATAAGCCTGTTTACTTATTAGTATTTACCCTGCAGTACTTGGTTTGGGTAAGTTTATTAGTCAACAGGATTCCTAAAACTTTCTCTTCCCTAGCTAACATAAGTTCATTTTCATTAATGTAATATTTCTTCAAGGTGTTGTTTTGCCAAAGTGCATCACTTTACATTTGTCCACATTTAACTTCACACCCCTTATGTGTGTCCAGTTACTTATTTTGTTTCGATTGGTGTTGATTGGTGTCAGTTGCTTTGGCTTCTCAGAAGTAACTGGAAGGGGAAGGGGGCAGATCTGGTCCAGTACAGTAGCTGTTTCTTGTTGTTTTTACATGGTTTCTTGTGGATTTTACTTGGTAGAAGGTAATTTCTTTTCTTTCTTACTACTTCTAAGGGGCTAGCAGGGTATTGTTTTTGGGGCTGTTGGAAGTTTGAAAACTGTTTTTGGTGGCTATAAGTGGGCTCATTTGTTTGATGTTTCACTGTGTAGCAGGCTGTGTTTGTGGAGGCCTATTTCTTCTGATTTAAAACCTATTTGGTGGATTTAATTGGGGCGGTTTCTTTGGTTGCAGTGCTTGGAGGGGCAGACACAGGGCTGATACATTCAAGAGAGAGAGAGAGTCGGGTGGAGGCCCTAATCTCACCCTCCCCCACCTCTCTCTCCCCAGAGTTCTGCTAATTTATAGGGGAACACCTGCCCTGCAATTGGAGGAAAAGGCTGCAGGTGCAGCTCATGTAGTTCTAGCCACCGGGGGTTGGATTTAAAGGCTGGGAGAGAGGAGCTTAGGGAGTTGTGCACTTCCCTTATAAGTTTGTTGTGTTGTACTGCACCTAGTAACAGGGGTACCTGTTTACTGTGGGACTGATCTAGGATTAGTGGGTGACCTGAATAGTGGGTAGGGGTGTATCTTGGACTAGTGGGGAACCTGGTGGCTCACCCAAGGAAACCTACTTGGAGGGGGATGGGACCACATGTCATTAAGGCCAGCATCTTTGGGAGGGTGGTGGGGTGCACAGGGTGTGGGGCAGCCATGATACTGGACTGGACTTGGAAGTTCAGTGGTTGCCCAGTGTGCTACCAGTTGACATAGCTTAGGGAGGAGGTTGAGAAGATTAGGAGACAGCTGGGGGAAGGAGGGAGGTATGGTTGGGGAATAGGGCAGGGGCTCTCCCATGGGGTTGCACCTTGAACTAGGGGCGGTGACATAGGGAAAGGAGTGCAGGAGAGTACTCTGGGGTTGCATAGGGACCCTGGCTGATGAGGCCCAAAAGGAGGATACTACCAAGGAAGCAGGCAGGTAACTGGAGACCCTCACAGATGGGGGCCAAAGGGAGGACATTCTCAGGGAAGTAGGCAGATGGCTGGGGCTGGACAGAAAGAAGCAATGGGGGAGATGGATCGGACCTTAAGTTCAGTGACCACTTCAATTCTCTTCTTCTACTTGAGGATGAGGCGGGTGATGTAGCCATGGTAGGGCAGTTAGAGATGGAAAGGGAGTAGGGGCAGGAGGTGGGGCTGGATAGCAGGAGGAACAGGGGGAACTTGGAATGCAGGAAAATGGGGGGAGTAGGGGATCAGAGCAGGAGGAGGAGGAGGGGGTAGAGGGAGGAAAGTGCAAGTAGAAGGACTTGTTGGGAGGAAAGGGCAAGGAAAAGGACCAGAAGTACAAGGAGGATACAGTAAAGGGAGCTGAGGGTTTAGGCCAGGGGAGCACGACAGGTGGGGAGGGGCTGAACAGAGATGGGAAGGAAGGGAGGACAAGCCAGGCTAGTTTAGCAGATGGGGGAAGCACGAGTCATGAGCAGTAACAGTGGGGGTAGCGAGGCACAGAAGGATACTCAGGAAGATGAGGGGCATTGGATCGGAGGGGTGGGGGGTGGCCAGGGTAAATAAGGAGGGGATGGCAGGTGGCATCCAGATAGGGGGAGGAGCAAGGAGTCAGCTAGGGGGAGGGGCCGGTAGAAAGGATGAGGGACATGGAAGGGGGGAAATGGAGGAAAAGGGGTGGCCAGAGTGCTCCTGTTGGGTGATTCATTGATCAGGGGAATGAAATGGGATAGGGAGGGAGAAGCCTGCCTGGTTAGAACAAAATACTTCCCTGGACTAATGGTGCATGGGCCAAGAATAAGGTATATCAGCTGTCAAAGGATTGTGGAGGTTCCCTGGACATACTGGTCCACCTGGGTACCAATGACATTGAGGGAAATAGTGATCTAGAGATACAGAGAAGGTTCAGGGAGCTTGCCTGGATCTGTCATGATATAGGATGCACAGTTTCCTTCTCAGAAATCCTGCCAGTGCCAAGGGCTAGTGGGGAACACAAGAGGAAGATTAGGGTGATAAACCAGTGGCCCAGGGAGTGGTGTGGGGCCAGAGGGTATGGGTTGATGGGGGATTGGGGGAGACCTGGGATGATAAGGGGCTGTATGCTAGAGAAAGGCTCCATCTCAATTTGGAGGGGAAAGAAATCCTTAAGTTGAAAATAGAGGGGTCCATTGGTGAAAGGTGGGATTTAAACTTGTGAAGGGGGAGAGGGATGGGAGAAAAGGCTGTTGAGTGGGGTCCAATAAAGGAGGGACTCTGTCTCCACCCCCCTGGGAAGCTGGGGGAATGCAGGAAATGGCCGACTGGTAAGGTATGGACCAGGGGAAGACAGAATCTCCACAGGAATACAAGCAGGGGAAATGGAAGTATAGGGAAAGGGTGGAAGGTAGTCTTGCTAAATGCCAGGAGTTTGGGCAATAAAATGCCTGAGCTCTAGGTGATGCTAACTGAGGGAGAGGTGGATGTGGCAGTGGTCAATGAGACCTGGGCCACCGCAGAGCATGACTGGGACCTGAACCTGGAGGGTTACACCATGTTCAGGAAGGACAGGGGGAGGGAAGGGGAGGAGGGGTAGCAATAATAGTCAAAAACTGCTTTGCCATAGGAGGAGTGGAGGAGGTGGAGGGAACTGTGGAGGTGATTTGGGTAACCTTGATAACTAGGGGGCAAGAGAGTAAAAATAGGAGTGGTGTACAGACCCCCTGCACTGACGGATGAGCTGGAGGAGAGTCTTGTGGCAGATGCTGGGAGACACTGCAGATTGGGAAGGGGAAGGGTGGTGGTGTTGGGGGACTTAAACATGCCAGGAACAGACTGGGAGACTATGACCTCCTCAGTGACCAGGGAACAGAGGTTGTTGGATGTCTTTCAAGATACGTTCCTAACTCAGCAGGTGGGGGAACCAACCAGAGAGGATTGGAAATTGGATGTGGTCCTGGCAGACAGTGACCAGATTGGGGGCCTGGAGGTAAGGGACCCCATTGGCGGGGAGCGACCATGCCATAGTCTGGTTCTGCCTGAACCTAGGAGGGGTAGAAGGTGCACAGAAACTGATGTAACTGACTTAAGGGGGCCGGATTTAGAGGAAATGGGAAGGATCCTTAAGGAGCACTTGGATGGGATTGGGCCAGACATGGATGCTGACAGTAGGTGGGAAATCATCGGGGGGGTGTAGGATGCTACCAGCACCTGCACAAGAGTAAGACAAAAATGTGGTGGGGCCCCAAAACCCTGCTGGTGAACCACAGAGGTTTAGGAGGTGGTGAGGGGAAAGAAGGCGCCCTATAGGCAATTCAAGTGCTCAAGGAGTGAAAGGGACCGAGGGGAGTATGAGCTGATGGTCAGAAGGGCCACTAGGGTGGTGAGGGCGGATAAGGCAAGGAAGGAACAGAACCTGGCCAGGGAAATTAGGAGAGGGAACAAGGGGTTCTTTGGATACATTGGGGGAAAAACAAAGAGTGAAGGGGCAGATTAGCAGGATTAAAACAGAGGAGGGATGGGCACAAGATCCAGGAGAGCAGGCTGAGGTACTAAATGAGTACTTCGCCTCAGTTTTCACCCAAGAAAATGGGGGGGGGGCTGCATCATACATGGGAGAGCGGTGAAACTGATGAGGAGGGGACCCTTACCGATCGGTGGGTCTGGGGAGGGGGGCATTACTGGCAGGTGGGGGAAGGCAAAGCAGGGGGATGAGGTAGTGGAGGTGGAAATCATGGCAGAGAGAGTGAGGGAAGCCGTCAGGTTCCTTAAGATGGAGAAAACACCAGGGCCAGATAAATTACATCCCAGAGTGCTGAAAGAACTGGCAGATGTCCTGGCAAAACCCCTGGTGGATCTCTTCAGCATCTCTCTCTGAGGACAGGATGAGTACCCCAGGATTGGAAGGAGGCACATATAGTACTTATCCACAATGGGGATCAAGGGAGGTGGCAGAGAACTACAGGCCTGTCAGCCTGACATTGGTGGTGGGCAAGGTGATGGAGGGCATTGTCAAGGAGAGGCTAGGGGGGACCTGGAAAAATTGGGGTGCCTGGACAATAGACAGCATGGATTCATCCCAGGGAAATCATGTCAGACAAACCTTGTGGAGTTCTATGACTGGGTGATGAGTGCCTTGGACCTGGGTTGACCAGTGGATGTCCTCTTTCTTGACTTCAGCAAGGCATTTGACTCTATTCCTCAGGGGGGCCTGTGGATAAGCTGGGAGAAATGGCAGTGGAAAACCAGATGATCAGATGGATAGGCAGTTGGTTCCAGGACCGAATCCAGAGGGTCGTGGTTGGTGGGATAGTCTCATCCCCAAGTAGGGTCATTAGTGGAGTCCCTCAGGGATCAGTCCTTGGGCCCCTTCTGTTCAATGCCTACATCTCTGACATAAGGAAGGGTATCAGGAGTGAGATGAGTCTCTTTGCGGATGACTCAAAACTGGGGGCGGTGGTGGATGGGGAGATGGGGAGGGTGGCCCTACAGGGGGACCTGGAGGCTCTGGAAAGGTGGTCTAGAAAGTGGAAGCTGAGGTTCAATGCAGGGAAATGCAAGGTACTGCACCTGGGAGCCAGAAACCCTGGCCAAGTGTACACCCTGGTGGGGGAAATGCTACAAGTCTCAATGGCTGAGTGGGACCTAGGGGTGGTGGTGGAAGTCAAGATGAGCAACTCGGAGACTTGTAGGAGGGCAGTGGCAAAGTCCAACAGGATGCTTGGATGCATTGCTAGGGGGATCACCACCAGAAGGAGGGAAGTGATACTTCCACTGTATAACTGCTTGGTGAGGCTGCACCTTGAGTACTGCATGCAGTTTTGGAGGCCACATTTAAAGAGGGACACTGAATTCCTGGAGAGAGTCCAGAGGAGGGCAACCAAAATGATTTGGGGCTTGGGGGATAGGACCTATGGGGAGAGGCTCGAAGAGCTAAATATGTACACATTGGAAGAGAGAAGGGACCAGGGGACATGATAGAGGTCTTCCGGTACATGATGGGGGTAAATAGGGGAGGAGCAGTCAGGGTGCTCCAAAGGAAGTGGGGGGGGGCAACTAGAGGGCATGGGTGGAAGCTGGAGGCGGGAGATTCAGGGGAGAAAGGAGAGGTGCTACTTCACTGAGAGGGTGGTGGAGCCATGGAATGTGCTGCCCAGGGGGCTGGTGCAGGCAGAGATGGTGGAGGGGTTCAATAGGGAGTGGGACAGGTACAGGGGAAGGGTTCTGGAAGCAAAAGCCAGTGCAGCGAGAATATCTGGGACTGGGGAGGGAGAAGCCAGAGAGGGAGAGGGGGGCAGTAGGGTCATCTCCCAGGATGGGGGCTGACCAAACGAGCAGACACAACAGACCATTAGGCCTATTCTGCTGGCAATTGAGTATGTTAGTATGATTGTTATGCAGTGTGAAAGGTTGTTCATCAAAGCCAACTACAGCAGATCCAGCTACAGTGCAGTGCAGTAACTTGTGGTAAATGACATGTCACGAAATACTGCATGACAATAGGGCTTAATTACCAAATTGCCATTGAATACACTGCTCCCTGCAGTATACCGAATCATTTTGTGATATACTGCAGCATTATTGCACTGCATCCTGGCTGGAGCCACTGCATATCACCTAATTTACAGGATCAGCTAACTTACTATGTAAAATCAACTCTCAAGTCCTTGAAAGATACCCATAATAAATATGTTGAAAGTACTGGTCCCAAGACAAACCCATGTGGTACTCCATGTAGGTCCAATGTAAAGATCAGGTGGGTCCCATTCTGTGTATGTAATAGTGTCTTTAGCTGAGGGGCTGGCTCAGTGAAATATCACCCATGTAAATTAGGATACCAGCCACACTGACAACCAAAGGGAATAGTTATTTTCAAGCTTTTATTTTGACTTTATAACTCAGCACATTTTCCCTGACCAATATTTCATCTACTATGCTGAGCTTCCTTAGGGGAGGAGATCTGTTTTCAAATATTCTAACACACGTAATTACTAAATAAGTAATAATACCCGACAGAGTGGGCGTTATTGGGATATAACGGACCGCCCAGGGGCATAATGAGGCCTGACACCACAAGCGGAGGGCCTTATAGCCCCTGGAAGGTCCGTTATATCCCATAATGCCCACACTGGAGAGTATTATTACACTTAGACAATGAGTTGCATATTAAATTTTAAGTACAAAATTTGAAAGATAAAATAAAATAGACACCATTCAGTAAAAAAAGCATGTTTACTGTAAAGTAGTCCCTCAACTGGCACAACTGCCAAGAACTGCCACTAGAGGGTGCCAGTGTTTTATTGCTTTACTTTTGTTACTGTAGTGGCCATCATTCCAACAATCACCATTTACTTTCAGATTAGAATGCTTTCATTTCATGTTGTTTCTGGATACATAGCAAGTCGGCCATGGCTCTCTGCAGCTGCTGAGGTGGAGCGAGCTTGGTGAAGTAAAATACATGAGCAGAAAGACCTAGATGTTTGCCGTTTAGAACAGAGGTAATTTCTGTGTAAAATTTTTGAGCTTGATATTGGTACTGTGCAGCTGCGAGCACGGTAAACCAGGACTGGTGATAGGTAAGCTGTGTGCAGCATTTTTAAATCAAGCCACATTTTCAGTAGTGCTGTTGGTTGTGGGAGGAAGAAAAAAACCTTTCATTTGGGAAGGGTCGTGGTTTAAATCACGACTGAGTGGTGATGGGTTAAATGAGGGACTGCAATGACAGGGGGTTGACTGCTAGTTTACCTGTGGCTTAGCGGGCAGGAAAAATGGCAGTACTGAAGTTAGAAAACCAGGGTGGCTCCAGGATACTCCAAGTAAAGGGGCATGCCAAAGTGGCACTTGTTATTTTGAGGGCGTTGTCAAAAAATAACAGCCTGTGTGCCAGGCTGTTTTAGCCAATCAGGATGCAAGTTTTGTGGTGCCCATTTTCTAATATATAATAAAATGTCCCAATCATCTGTACACCCTTCAGTATGAGTTCCACTGTACAGGTGCTTTCACTCCCCACAGCATACACCATTATGCATGAGACTCTGTTATTATTGTTAAAATCCAGAAACAACATTGTGCATATTTAATAATATATGATATTTCTACGAAAGAGTTTCCATCTGGTTAATCATAACCATCACCAATCCTTAATTCACTATATATAGTGTATTTATTTATTTAGTTTTTGTTGACCGGGTAAGTACACTAGACAAATCCTGCCTATTTTCAGGCATGACTTGGGGGAGGGGCATACAGATGAACGCCAACTGATCTTGAACCAGAAGCTGTTGGTGGTAATTTTTTAGTGAATGAGGGAAAGTTTGGCCAGGACACCAGGGAAATTCCCCTACTCTTTTCGATAAGTGCTATGGGATCTTTAACATCCACCTGAACTACCACCAATCCAGGCAGATGGGACCTCGGTTTAACGTCTCATCCGAAAGACGGCACCTCAGAAGTGCAGCACCCCTCTCATGCTGCACTGCAGTGTCAGTACTGGGATATTAACCCTGGTGTATAATATTAAGACCTAAGTAGGTCAATGCTAACATACAAATAGTTTCCCAAAAAATATACACAGCCTCTTAATAGTGTTTGCTTTGTTATATTAAAGTATCGGAGAGACACCACAGCTGTGCTTTATGTATCCCTGTTGATACAATGTTTTTTTTTTTTATTTCTTTAAAAAATTATCCCATGTTTATTGAGAGGTTTATTCATGCCATTAGGTACAGAGGTAAACCTGCCATATAGACAGATTGCATGTACCTCATTCTGAGTTTAAGGTTTTTATATAGGTGACCACTGTGATCAAAGGAGCTTTGAAAACATATCTTTTTAGCAGAGCTTTTAATGATTTATGATAGTTTTAATGTTGTTTAATTATTTATTGTTTTATGTATTTGTACAGGCACTTTGGTTATAAGAAATGCGCCTTATATAAGTAAAGAATGAATGAATCAAATTTTATAAAGGTTCTGTAACTAGAATAACAAACTCTGGTCAGAGTCGATAGGGCTGCAGCCAAGGTCGCGTAAGAGGGGCCAGAGGAGCAGAGCCCTGGAACCGGTTGTAGCTGCTTGAGTGAGTACCTATGTTGTAGTTATAGTAATGTAGATTATCCATGCAGTTGAACCTGTTCAGTCCTTTCCCTTGCTGGCTGGTTTACTAGACCACATTCACAAAATTTCCACACAGTGGGGCACAGAATCCCCAGACACTTCTTGTTTGTATATTTTATATCACCGAGTAAACAATACTTCCAGACACCTATAAAGGTGAAACATATTAATGAGAAGAGATTTCCTCTGTGAGGGGATTTCTCAGACTTTCGGTCACACTCCTGCAACTTCCTAATGCTTATGTTAATGAAAGAGATATTGTGGGTAAGAGAGGCCTTCTTGATCTGTGCTTCGAAAAAAAGGCAGCATCGTTACTTTGTTCAGTAATGATAATTGGATGTTTTGGTGCAGTACTGGCCACTGCTTAGCAATAAAATCACAAAATTGCTGACCCCAGAAGGCTGAAAGAGGGCAGGAGATAGCCATTGACTGGATATGTTTAACTAACCCTATGACCCCAGGCTGTCAGTGGCCAGACACTCATCTTTTAATTACATAGACAGGAAAGAGCTCAGGGATTTAACATTTGTGATTTAACAGCAACTGAAGTCCTGGTCTCTTGTACAAATGCAGGTCTGTAAATGAAACAAAACTTTTGTAGTCAGCTTTACACATTTATGAAGTTTGGAGCAAACCAATTAGGTTCAGTGTACCCAGCAATGTAAAATGGAAATGCCCTGTCAATATGTCATACTAGTAAGTAGTGCAGCCTACTGGTGATGGCACATGGCTATGTTACCGGCAGATGCAGGTTTAATTCCTCAAACTGCTATTTCACTGTGGGAGCTGTACAATGAGTGCAAGTGATTTAATCTTCCTCTGCTTCATGTCTTCTCCATCTCTCTTACACTCCCTATGTGCTTAACCATTCAGAGTGGTCCTTAACCTCCATCAGTCTCATTTCATCACTGTAGGTGCCTTATGCACACTGTAACTGCTCATGGCTTGCAAAGTGCTTTGGGATACAGTGTGTATAAACAAGCATTTGTCAATGCAGAATGTTTACTTGCTGGCATTAGCAGTGGAAGTGCAGGAGTTAGACAGATGCAGTATAGGAATGGCAGTGATATATTGAACTGGCACCAATGCCACCCCTACCCTGCAGAGATGGACAGGCATTGGGGTGTGCTTTTGGGTTGTCACCCATAACTGTCATGACATTTCACCTCACCCTACCCTGCAGACACTGACAAGTGTCAAGGTGTGCCTTGGGGTGTTCGGGCTTTACACTCACCTCATTCCATAAGGAAATATGCTGAAATGGGTGCAGTATAGGAGAATGGTGTGAACTTTGGGGCCAAAGAGTCCAAGGTGCACCTCAATGCCTGTCACTGGCTGTGGGGGTGTGTGTGTGTGATTACTGCTTACAATCCCAAGTTACACCCTGACACCTGTCAGTCCTATAGGGTACGGCGGATGCCTGTCAGACCCTACAGGATAGGGCAATGTGGTCAGAAACCCTAAGGCCCAGGGCATGTCTTGGTATTTTTACTCTAAGTTTTCAACATGGGCTTTTTGTGACCCCACCGCATGAACAGTGACACTATCAGTTTGTTAGCCGAAAGGTGATTTTGCACAGTGACTGCGCCATTAATGCCACAAGTGCGAAAACACATTTCCAACATGATGTGAAAAATGACAGCTGTAGTGTTAATGAGGAGGTGTAAAAAAATGGTAATGTTGAAAATCTGGAGCGAAAATATAAAAAAAACTGGTGAAGTATCGAGCTTGCATAGAAACTGCACAACGCACACCCATAATGCAATTATTTGGGGGATTTTTTCCCCAGATTTTCAATATAGGCATTTTGGGACCTCCACTCATGAACAGAGTTACTGTGATTTTCTTAATCTGTCCCAAAACACTGATTTCCCACAGTGACTGCACTATTCTGCACTGAAAGTGCGAAAACACATTTTGGCCAGGATGTGAAAAATGACAGCTGTATTGTTTATAGGAATGTGTGGGAAAATGGCAGAGTTGAAAATCTGGTGTGAAAATTTTAAAAATTTGTGAAGTTACGAGGGTGCATAGAAACTGTGCAATGCACGCTCGAAACACAGTAATTTTATGGACTTTTGTGACCAAATTTTCAACATAGGTATTTTAGGACCTCTGCTCAAGAACAGTGTCACTGTGATTATCTTACTCTGTCCCGAACGCTGATTTCCCACGGTGACTACGCTATTCTGTGCTGGAAGTGCGAAAACACATGTCAGCCAGGATGTGAAAAATGACAGCTGTACTGTTCATAAGGAGGTGTGAAAAAATGCCAATGTTGAAAATCTGGAGTGAAAATATTACAAATTCATGAATTTGTGAGTATACGTGGAAACTGCGCAATGCATGCTCATAACACAGTCATTTTTGGGAATTTTTTCACCAAATTTGCAACATAGGCTTCTTAAGAGCCCACCTCATGAACAGTGACACTGTCATTTCATTAATCAGTTCCAAAAGGTGATTCTGCGCAATGACTGCGAAATCACCTTTTGGGACTGAATAACCAAATGACAGTCACTGAATTCATGAGATGGGGTCCCAAGAACCCCATGTTGAAAATTTGGTGCAAATATTCAAAAAATGACCAAGATATGCACCAAAGTTGAAAAAACCCTATTTATGCCATTACAAAGCTTACCGGCATTTCTTCAGTTTGCGGTCGGCTTTGAAATGTGCAGGCGTGTTCCTGGTCCACCGAACATCGTCGCGCTGGCCTCCGGAGGTAAGTATGGGGTGAGGGGGTGTGGGGAGGTGGGGTACACAGACAGTGGGTGCAAGTTGTGGGAAGGGGGCAAGAGAGTCAATGAGGGACCATTTTCTTTTGTTACAGGTTTTTTTTTATTTTACATGGACAATGTGGGACTTTTGCCATGCTGAGGTAAGCTCCCAGTGTGGCACCTGGAAGTTTTGAGGGGGCAGTGAAGCCAGTGGGGGATTGGGCACCCCATTGGCCATACAGTATGGGGGGCACATGAGTACGCTGGACTTCTGCCACGCTGGGGTGGGCTCCCAGTGTGGCAGCTGGAAGTTTGTTTTTTTTGGGGAGGGGCATGGGAGCCAATGGGGATTGGGTACCTCCGTCAGACATACAGTGTGCTGGGGGGGATTGGGCACCCCCTCGGCACACAACAAAGGGGCATGCACATAATTCACTGCCACAATCATGGCGGTGATGGGTGGCAATTTACATACTGCTGACGGCAGGGCAGTATGCAAATTGCCTACATGTTACCAACACTGATTGTAGCAGTCATTTGCTTTCAACTGTATGCCACTGCATCTGAACTGCTGTCATAGACAGCTGAGGCATTCATTGCGCAGTGCCACCGCACCTGCAAAATGATGAGGGTATTGAAGTGGTGCCACACTCAATAAAACTCGTATGATGGCACTATGTTTCTTGCACATGCAAGCAAACATAAAAAATTGTATTCCATTCCTGCTCTTTATAATAGCCCCTTGTTGTTACCACTCCATGACAACAATAATGTACTAAGAGTTACACCAACACCATCCTTCTGAAACAATAGAAGATTCTTATTCTTGGTGTCACTGAGGCTCTTACCCAATTGTTACCCTGAGTACTGACATTAGCAGCACTGCCCCTTGGATGCAGCCTCTTCTTTGTTTAAATAAAATAAATTACATGCTACTGAGGCTACAGCTTTAGCCACCACTCATTTCTAGACAGAAGGTGTGGTAACCACCAGTAATACCCAAGGCATTTTTTAACTGCATCCCCCCCCTGCCCACCCATTTCAAAAAACATGGATCTGCCCCATCCAAAAAAGGCTTTTCTCATCAAACTGTGATACAGACACCTCACAGCTAGCCAGTGCTTTCACGAAGTACTGGTATTATCTGTTCAGCCATTTGAATGCATGTTAGAAGTCTAGCTACCACATTCTGTCTGCGTTGTCTGCAGGCAGTGGACCTGATCCACTGGTAATCCCAAATGCAGTGCCTCATAGGGACCCCACCCCCAAAGTTGCATCTTTAAGCCATGGATAACAAGACCATTGCCAACCAAGGACAAACATTTATTTGTCTTTTTTTTTTCTTTTCTTTTTCTTTCATTAAAGACCCCCAATGCCCAAATGCAGTTTCAACTCTTTTCCATTGCCCTGATCATCTTGAATTGTATGGATTACAGCCAGAGTGTTAGTCCAACTGCTGGAAGTGGAGCAAGAGGATTAGTACATCGGGGGAAACTAAAACTGTCTTGAACACTGAAAGAATTAGGACTACTGCAACACAGACTGAACCCCTGTCTAGGGATTAGCTGCAAGCTGTTTTAGTTTCAGTGATAATCACTATTACAGTTTTGCTCCCTTAACAAATAACTTTCAGCATAGCATTCATTGTTCAGTGTATGCATTTGCAAGTAGGTGCTTATGCACTTTATAGTCTGTCTCTAGTATATGGTTCAGTGCTGTGAATAAATCTATACACTTGCAGATGTTGAAGTAAGAGGAGGGGATACTTTCAGACTGGAAGCATGTGCAAGAAACTTGATCATTAAAAAAGGATCTGTTTTTTATTGTATTGCTTTGAGGAGTAGGTGGCCAGGTTAAGAGCTTGTGCCATGCTGCCTGTACAGCAGCCAGTGTGAATGATGTGAGGTTAAGGTAATAAAGGCTGAATATCTTTGATCATGGGACTGGCCCAGCATCAGCTCAGAAGTGCCTTTCTTTTGGGCCCCCCCGTCTCTCTCTCTCTCTCTCTCTCTCTTTCTCTCTGTCTTGCCACAAACTGTTAAAAACTGGTAGAGGAAAATGGCTAAATTAGTTTCCTTTACAGTAAGATTTGATCCATCCCATGCATGTTGACAGACACATACTGTATTGGATCAATATATGACTCCAGGAGTTTGCCATTTAAGTGCCCAGATGACAGAATGTAATGAATCTACAATGATGACCATGTTAGTTTTCTTAGGGAACTCTGTGTGACTTGACTAGACGTCTGCAAATTAAAACACACACTGTAAAATGCTTGCTGTTAGTGTAGTGCCTTAGGAATAAAGTCACAGTTGCAATACTATCTGGTTTATCCATATAATGTTCGATACTTCGATCCAATTTAAAGTTGTCAGTGTTACCAACTTATACGCGTGCATGACTATTTTAGTGAGATACTTAACTGAGACTGAGCCCAACTGGAAGGGGGGGGGTGCCCATCATGATTATTATCTAATCTGAGATATAGACAGGAAAGGAGCATCATTTCCCTTTGTATAAAATTAATTTTTTTATTTGATTGATTTACTGATTATTGGCCTTATGTTTGTCGCATCAGGTATGTTTTGTTAATGAGGAAGGCAGACATGCAGATTGCCATTGAATATAAACAGTTACACAAGAAGATCACCAGCTAAAGTAGCACTATTAATGTATGACCATATCTGTTTCTGGTAAGACTGCCCTGGTGATAGTTGTAAGATATTTTTTCAGTTTTTGATGATGATATGCAGTACTGATGGTGACATCCATATTTGATGTTGTGGTCAGGTGGGTTGGCAGTTGCAGAGGTTTCCTCCCAAGGTACTTGTTCTCCCGGATTCAGTGATGGCTGGCTGGTGATGGGCAAAGGGCAGGAACAGTTAGGGTGACTCAACTCAGTGACATTAAACATCAGCATTTGGGCAACACAGTTCACGGGAGGCAGACAGAGAGAGAGAGAGAGAGACAAGAAGGGAGCGAAGACACAGATCATGGGGAGAAAGAGAGACAGAGACAGAGAGGCAGAGAGAGAGAGAGAGAGAGGGAAAAGAAAGAGGAAGGAATGGACTTTGCTTTTTCTTTCTTGTCCCTCTCACATATACAAAACATAGCGTTCTTGTCCATCTCACATACAGATAAAATGCTGCGGGACTGCTGCAATGAATACAGACAGTGGAGTGATTCATGTCCCACAGAGATGACTGTGGTGCAACTCCAGTATGTTGTTCAGTCAGAAGAAATGACCCAACTCCTTTTTTGACAGCAAGAGGTCTGCAGGGCTCCACCCACTGCAGCCCTAAAAATGAAAGGTTTACAGGTTCATAGGCTTTTTGTCTGGGATCCATTGGTGGTTCACAGAAATATATTTACTCACATACCTGAATGCTTCAGTCAAAGCAGCTTTAATCATTTGTTGTATTTGTTTATTAATTCATCAGCCTGCAAGTAAATTATACCATAAATATTTGTCAAAAAAATAAATCATCAGCCCCAGAAGGACTGCTAAAAGACAGTGTGTGAATTTTTGGAAAGGGATTGCTTATCCCTTCTTGGGTCTGTTTGCATTCTACTAGCACATCTGCATCAGACACTGCTGGAGTCATGGGCATGTCATACAGGGACCATACAGTAGCTTGCATGATCTATTGCCAAATGCATGTCAGCACATATGGGAAACCATTCTGAAATCCCAGCTGGGTGTTGCTAAGCAACAGAATAACATGTACCTGAAGACAAGGCATAGTGTGCACGGAGGATGCGGGTGATGTCAGTTCCATTACTGTGGGGCTGAGCAAGATGTTGTGAGAGAAGCAGCAGGGCTACATGCTGCATGGGAGATCAATGGCATTTGCAGGCATACTGTATTGTGACTTTGGAAGCCGAGAAAACTTTTAGTGTATTAATGCTGTCCTGTATGTAATTGTGGAACCTGAAGCCAACTACAAAAGGTGGTAAGCCAATAAGTATGTGGAAGACATAGGGGCCCTGGAGATACAAGTTGTGGTAAAAAGGTTTCTCATATGATATGACTAAATTCCTTCAGTTTGCCATGTCCTGTTTCGCTTGTAAAAAAAAAAAAAGTAGATATCTGTTTGTAGATAAAGTAGCCAGACAGGAGAGCTGGAGGAATTGTGAGAGCTGAAAAGTAGATATTAAAATCACATATGGTGTAGAGAATTGGCAGCAGAGTGATAAGAGCTCAGTACTGCTAGGGAAAAGTGGTGCTGGTTAATTCTCTATCTTGGGTTCAAATTGTTCTGCCAGTGTGGAAAAGAAGAAAGAGAACCGACGGAAGAACCTACTGCTGTTTTACACGTGATATGTCTAAATCAGTGAAGTGGTTAAAGAAATAACGAGGCAGCACTCAAAAGGTAAACATAATGAAAAAGGTAAACTCACTGTAGAAGTTGATACAGAAGATATGGATGACCGCATTCTATTTCACCTACATTTAAATGAGGACTTAGAAAGTGGTAATTTGTTATCTCCAATTCCGGACACACCACCAAATCTTAAAGTGGCTCTTAAATCTTCAGGGAAGATAACTTTATTTTTGAATCCTGCAATGAATATGGCACTTGAACCACCACTGATAAATCAGGGAGAAGAAAATATACAGCAAAAAACTGTGGAAGCAGGAAGAAAAACGAGTAAGATGGAGAAAAGTATACAGACAGTAAATGAGAAGGAAGTAAGCACAGGGATGGAGCAAGTGAGAGGGAAGAGCTACAGGTGCAAATAGATCATGAAAGAAGGGAACAAACAAAGAAGTTAAAATTACAAGAAACAGAGCAGCCTAAACAGAAACTAACAACAACATTGGGTATCCCCCCGATCAAACAAATCAAGAATTATCAGAAGTGATTGCACAAGCAGTTGTGTCATTGAAAATAGAGATGTTACAAGTATTAGGAGAAATAAATGTGTCTAGTAAAGGAATTTTGGATTCAGTTAATGTTTTATCAGAGAAAATGGAGACTCTAAAAGCACGTACTCAAGGGTTAGAGAAGAGGGTGTCACAAATAGAAGATGATAAATGTCCTATGTTAAAAATACAATCAAGACATGAAAAGCAACTACAAGATTTGATTCAGAAGATTGCATATTTAGAGGACAGGTCAAGAAGGGGAAACATTAGATTATTAAATGTCCCAGAAGGCCTGGAAGGGACAGGAGATCCTATACCATTTATGGAAAAATTGCTTACAGAGATAATGGGGAAGAACTATCCAGAGCAGAAAATTGATATGGACAGGGCACATAGAACTGGATCTAGGTTTGTGAACTCGAATCAATCATATCCAAGACCCATCCTGATAAAACCACATAGGTATCAGGATAGAGAAGCAGTGTTGCAGAAAGCAAGACTAGATAAGGGGCTTAAATATCAAAATGTGACTGTAAATGCATATCCAGATTTGTCACAGGGCACTGTGAACAAACAAAAACTTTTTAACCCACTTAAGAGGAAAATGTATGATATGGGAATTAAGTTCAGTATGTAACACCCAGCAAAATTATGTTTTGTGGTCAAAGGGAAACTGCATATGTTTGAAGATCATGAGGAAGCAGAGGAAGCATTTGAGAGTTGTTATGGTCAATCTAGGCAACAATCTACACAGAGTAAATCTCCAGATCAAGAAAGCTCATATGCTAATCAAGCAACGTGAAAAGCCTAACAAGGTTTCATACAAATGACTTCAGTTGCTTCATTTTCAGCTTTAGTTGCTGAATAGGGGATGAAAATTGGGAGAGCAAGGGATAAGGGGTGGGAAGTGGGATGTTAAAATCATGTCCCCCCCTTTTTTTCTCTCCATCTGCTTTTCCCTCTTCCATCAGACTGGTAGAGTAATAACTAAAATATAGTTAGATTTTAGATATTAGAAAAGAATGGAAGGAAAGAAAAGGTAAGTTAGGCTAGTAGTATGTTAGGAACCCATGTTAATAGTAGGGGTAGTTAGGAAGAAAGGGAAAAGAGAGAAAGGAAGATGAAAAGAAAGAGAACTTTTCAATTTACTACCCGCCACTTTATGTGTCACTTGCTAATTGTTTTAATGATTGTGTAGGGATGATTTGTGCTGTGTGATTAAATAGCCCTTGTTATAATAAAATGCTTTCCATAGTAGTTAAAACTAGTTAAAAAAAAAGTTGGCACTGAATGTAATGTAGACAATGACTGCAATGAAATATATATAAAAAAAGAAGGCAAAGAAAAAGTTGAGAAGGCAGGGACCCTGCTGTATCTCATAGGCACAGGAGATGACATTTTGTCTATCTTCAGTAATGAATGGGGAAGGGTATAGGGAAAGCAATTTTCCCATGGGGGGGCAAACACGGGGGTGTGTTATGTTACGTATATGGTGCACATTAAATTAAAAATAGAGAAACAAAATAAAATACATGATTTTTAGTGAATCTAAAAGGTAAATATTGGATCCAGAAATATATTTTTACTTTTCATATTACAAATTCTAATACATAAATGGTGGATATATTAAGGTTGGCAATGTGGAACGTCAAGGGCCTGAGACAAAGGAATAAAATGTGTAAAGTAATAAATTATCTTATTGAAAGAAAAGTGAACTGTGTGTTGTTGCAAGAGACGCATTTCTCAGAGTCAGAGTTCCAATGGTTTCAGGGGAAATGGGGACCAGGAGTACATGCCATATATAACTCCAATGCTAGGGGAGTGGCATTTTTTTTTTATAAACAAATACTGAAACCAATTATAAATAAAAAATATATAGATCAGAAGGGAAGATATATTATAGTAGAAATAGAAGTGGGAACAGAGCGGCTCACCCTAGCCATAGTCTATGGTCCTAATCATAACAATCCAGTTTTTTTTTTAGAATTTTTCTTGCAGCTATCAACATTTAAAGACCCATACATCATGGGAGGAGATTTTAATGTAGCCCTAAATAAACCAGACAGAACTTCAAGTTCCATGTATAATTATAAAACATCAATAAAAACAATAAAGGGATTTATGTCTGATTTGAATTTAATAGATTCTTGGTACTGCAGTAACCCTAAAGTTAAACAGTTTCTTATTATTCTAATGTACATTGTGTATACTCAAGAATAGATTACTTTTTAATATCAGGTTCAATACAACATAAAATAGATAAAACTGTATATCCAGGTATCATAATATCGTATCATTCACCTTGCATAACAGATATTCAGTGGAATAAATTGTCATATAGATCCAGTAGTGGGAAAATGAATATAACATTGGTTAAAGGTATGGAAGTTAGTAATACTCTAACACAAGAAATATTGGAATTCTTTTAAATAAATTCTGAACAGGATGCAGATATAATGATAATTTGGGATGCCTTTAAATCGTGGCTTGGGGGGAATTTCAAGAAATACAGGGACAAAGAAGGAGGAAATGGGAAGAACAGCAAAAAGAATTAGAAGAAAAAATATATACTTTAGAATAAATACATAACAGCACACTGGGCTCTGATATATTTAATAAATTAATAAAAAAAAGGATGCATATAATGCTTTGATAACAGAAAAAGCAAAAAGTCAGATATCAAGGACTAGGTCTAATTACTACATAAATTCAAATAAACCATTGAAATTATTAGCATGGCAACTAAAAAAAGATCAGGAACAAAACTATATAAAACAAAAGATGTGGGAGGGGCATTGCATACTAATCCACAAGATATAAATAACATATTTACAGAATATTATAAGGAGCTATACACATCACAGTATATAAAGGGAAATCAAGGACAGGGGACATTCTTAGATAATCTAACAGTGAAACAACTAACAGAGGAGGCACAATTATTAATGGAAGAACCTTTTGTCAAATCAGAGGTAGAAACAGCAATTGAAGAGCTGAAGTCAGGAAAAGCTCCTGGACCGGATGGTTTTCAATCAGAATTTTATAAGAAGTACAAGGATATATGACACCTGTGCTTACTACTTTGTTTAATAAAATTATTAAATTGGGAAAGATTCCAGGTACATTCCAAGAAGCTCATATTCATATGTTCCATAGACAAGATAAAGACCCACAGTTATGTAAATCCTACAGGCCAATATCTTTGCTAAACTCTGATTACAAGATTTTGGCAAAGATATTGGCCAATAGGATGGAGAAGGTCCTACATAGAAACATAGAAGTTGATGGCAGATAAGGACTGCAAGACCCATCCAGTCTGCCCATTTCTTTTTCTACCTTATAAATGTGCCATTGGCCTTTGCTCTGTCAATGGCCTATCTATTCATACTCATCTGTATTGCTCCCGTATACCTGTCCCATGCCTGTCTGAAGCCCTGCACTGTATTCATATCCACCACTTCCTGAGGTAGGCCGTTCCATGCATCCACCACCCTTTCAGTGAAAAAGAACTTCCTCACATTACTCCTTAATAGGCCTTCCTCTAATCTCATACTGTGTCCTCTTGTCCTGCTATTTTTCTTATATTGAAACATGTTAGACTCTTTCACCTTGATAATGCCTTTAAGGTGTTTGAATGTTTCAATCATATCACCTCTCTCCCTCCTTTGCTCTAGAGTATACATATTGAGCTCCATTAATCTGTCCTCATATGTTTTCTGATGCAGTCCCTGCACCATTTTGGTTGCCCTTCTCTGGACTGCCTCAATCTGGTTAATGTCCTTGTGAAGGTGTGGTCTCTAGTACTGGATGCAGTACTCCAGATGGGGCCTAACCAGTGTCTTGTAAAGAGGGATTATTACCTCCCTCTTCCGACTTGTGATACCCCTACTAATACACCCTAACATCCCCCTAGCCTTACCTACTGCTTTAGTGGTCTGCTTGGATGATTTCAGGTCATCGATGATGATGATGCCCAAGTCTCTACCAGAATTGGTCAGTCAAGACCAGAACGGGTTTATTAAAGGAAGAAGAATAACAGAAAATTTAAGACATACATTGAATATTATTTCTAATAATAAAAAGATAAATCTATTACTAACAATAGATGCACAAAAAAGCATTCAATCAAGTAGAGTGGGAATTTATATTGACTATTTTGGTGAAGATGAATTTTGGGATTAAGTTTAGGAAATGGATTGAAATAATTTATCAAACACCAAAAGCACAAGCAAAAGTTAATAATATGCTTTCTCCAGCCTTTAGTTTGACAAGTGTTACTAAGCAAGGAAGCCCTCTCTCCCCATTGATTTTTGCCTTGGTCATTGAGCCGTTGGCAGAAAAAATTTGACACAATACAATAATTAAGGAAATAATATATAATACACAGGAGCATAAAATCAGCTTATATGCAGATTGTGCCCTTCTTTATGTTACAAACATTCAAGATTCCATAAATGAATTTATCAAACTATCAGATGCATTTGGAAATGAATCTGGCTATAAAATGAATGTACAAAAAACATTAATCTTTAAAAATAACAGAGATAGTAATTTACAAGAGATGGAGAATTGCATATGCCCAGTTGTAGATGAGTTTAAATACTTGGGGGTAAGGTTAAGTAATAATTGGAAGGAACTATATAAACTCAATATTGAATCACAGCTGCAGATTATTAAAATAGAGACAGATAAATGGCATTTCCTCCCCCTAAAATTAATTGGAAGAGTGAGTGTAATTAAAATGCAGATATCACCAAGGTTATTGTATCCGTATCAGGCACTTCCAATAGAAATTTGAGTGGAATTGTTTAAATCATTAAATAAAATCATAACAAATTATATTTGGTTGAATAAAAAAATGAGAATTTCAATACATAAATTGGTACTACCAAAAGAACAAGGGGGAGTCTCTTTACTGGACTTCCAAAAATATTATTTAGCAGTACAGGTAGCAAAAATATGGAACTGGATCAATTATAAAGAATTTCCTACTAAATCAGTACAGACGGAAGTCACAAAATATGAATATCAAAATTTAATGAATGTGTTATCCTCAGGGATAAAGCTGAGAAAAGTTACTAGGAAGAATAAAATAGAAAGCCAAACTACTCAAAAAATTATAAAGTGTTGGGCAGAAATTCATTAAATACAAAAAAATAAGTTAGGTATTACTAAATTCTCTCCAATTTATAATAATTATAATTACTCTATATTAGAAAAAGACCATATATTTAAAGAATGGTATAGTAAAGGTCTATATGAATGTAGACACTATTTAAAGATAAGGAGTTCAAAACATTTGAACAAATTAAACTACAGTATAACATTCCTGAGACACACAGATTTCAATATTTACAAATTAAACATTTAATTAATTAAATCAATAAGGGGCAAAAATTTGTATCTACACCAGTATTGGATATCTTATGGGAACAAAAGGAGAATAAAAATCTAATTCAAAAAATATATGAGGCACTATTCTTGGATATGCACAAGGACATAATTAAAATAAAGCAGAGATGGAAAGTGGATATGGGACAGGAACTCTCAGAGAGATGGAGAAGGTCTGGATGGCTATAGTAACATCCCCATTTAAGAATTTAAGATCTAGTAATATGCAACAGATACAACTTAATATTTTGCATTCAGTTTATTATACTCCATATAAGCTACATAAGATGAATCTGACACTAAGGGATGTATGTTCAAGATGTTCTAACACATTGGGAACTTTGATTCACCTAATACACAGTTGTACCTTACCAATTTTTGGTTTGAGATATTAAAAATAATCACTAATGCTCTAAAAATACAAATAATAGATGGTGTATTGTTAATCATGTTTGCACTCCAAAAGGAGTCAATTAATCAACACCAACAATCATTTTTATCATTAGCAATGACAGCAGCAAAAAAATGTATATTGGTTAAGTGGAAGGACAACAAACCTCCAGTGGTGGAAACATGGATTAACTATATGCTGGCTATCATGAAAATGGAACATATACAGTATATGAAAATTGGAAAAGAACATGATTTTAAAGAAATATGGCAGTCCTTTGGCACTCTCATGTCCTAATTAACTAAACAATGAAGAGGAAGAGAAGAGGAAGAAGGGAAATATCTTTTCCCTTTTTTCTTTTCCCTTTTCTCTTCTCTTCTCCCTCGTTTCCCTCTTCTTTCCCTCTTTTGGGGGAGGGAGGAGAGAGGGAAAAAAATAATAATAACAATTATAAATTAAATAGGTTGTAGATTATTCCTGGATCCATAGGATAGGGTAAAGTAGGAGGTAATGATGAAGTAATTGAATGAGAACAAGGGATCTGATGAATATGTGATGTCAGAAACTGATAATCTGTTTCTCCATACTACTGAACCTCAATAACAAAAAGAATAACATGTACCTCACACCACTTGATTAAAGGAAGAGCAAGCCACCAAACATTTTACTGAAACGTTTACCAATACCCGCCGTATCAGATCATGTCCACTTCGTGAACTCATTGTCATGGAAACAAGACAGTTTAGTTCATAGCAGGTAGTACTACTGGTGACTAGAAATATATCAGTGTTTATGCAGAAAACCCTGAAACTTGTTAACATATGTCATCATATAACATATTCTTAGAGAAAGGACTAGCCTTTACTGTTGTACTTCATATAGGACCTTGCCCTCATCAGAGAGATGGCCATTCTGTTTAATCTTCAATTTTTCATTAGTTTATAATTCTGATATTAAAAGCATATTTGAACATTTTGGTACATATAGCATTGCGAGGTACTAAATCAAATGCTTTGAAGAAATCAAGAAAAATGACATCAACTGACTTTGCTGTAGCCAAACAGTTGCTACCTTTCTCATAAATGGATATGAGGTTTTAAACACAGGATCTACCAGATTTATACCTATGCTGAGTGTGGTCCATTATTCATTTATCAAATAACCTAGTCTGTCAAATGATCTTTTATTAGGAATTCCAAAACCACTCCCGTCACTCAAGTCAGACTTATTTGATCGTAATGTTATTCCCCTTTTTTGAAAACTAACAACACTGTTGCTGTTTTTCAGTCTGTCAGGACCTCCCTATACTTATTGATAAGTTGAACAAATAGGTAAATGTCTTAGGGATCTCAGCTGGTAATATAAGAAGCAGGCTTGAACGGATATTATCTGGTCCTGCAACAGTGTTACTCTTAAGATCCATAATTCTGTGTGAACCATATCCTTAGTAAATGTCATTTTCCGATTTTTTGTTTTATCTTTCATTACCACTTGAAGCTATAGCCCAGGGGAGTAGTCCTAGGAGAAGAACATGCAAAAATAACATTATACTTGTGCCAACTCTTGTTCATTGGTAATCAAGTTGCCATTATCTAGAGGAAATCCCACTGCTCTATTGGTCATGTTAGCAGAATGTATATAGTAAATTGCCTTGTGTTAGTTTTATGGTTAGCTAATTTCATGTCAAGCTTCCTTTTCTCCCTTCTGATGGTGTACACACTTTCTTTCTGAGTATTTTGTATAGGATCACAGAATATGTAGAGCCCATCTGCATAATGTTTTTATAAGCCCCTTTTCTTTTTATTAGTGATTTTACCACATTTTTTGTCAACCATTAGGTTTCCTGCCCCTTTTATTGTAGCTTTTATAGCAGTATAAACACATTGGGCCCTTTGCATTATTGGGGCGGAGTGGCCATGTGTGTGTATCTGCACCCCTGCACAGCATCCAGAAGGGGGTGTGTGCAGACACACCACACCCAATCCTCCATGTCCATTACAGCTCTGCACTGGGGGCATTCTGGGGGGGTATCAGTACTATGCGGTAGTCACTAACCTGTTGTAGTGCTGGTCACATGGGTGCAGAGGGTGGTGCAGAGTATGCCAGGTTAGACCCTGCCGTAACCCACTGTGCATCCCCATGGACACAGGCCCCTGTCACCAAGGGACTAGGACAGGGCACACCATGCTGCCCCTGACCACTGGGCAGCATGAGGCAGCAAGGGCAGCTGGAAGGGTGAGCACCTGGAAAGTTCGGTAGCAGTGGCACCAGGACAGGATGGTGCTGTGTGGGTCTGGGTGCCTGAAATCAGCATGCACATCCCTGGACCTGCACCCCCCCTATGAGTGGTATCCACTAAGGATTCAAGTGGGGCATCCCATTGGATGCCCACCTGGGAAGACGACTCCTCCCCTGGCCACCCTGCATAGTCCTATGCACCGGGGGGGAGCTGAGGACAGGTGGCTGGCATTGGTGAATGCCGGTACAGGTGCACCTGTTCGTGGGATGCAGGGTTGTGTGTGGGGTAAGTGACTTTTCCATGTACCCCACCCGCTTAATGCATAAGGCCCTATCTTCCTTTGCATTAAACAAGATTCCTTCAAATTTATCTCATAACATTTCAGGATGGCATTGTAGAAGATCCTTTTGCCTTTTACAATTACTTAATTTTTCCTTTATGGTTATTATAGTTCCCTTACTATAGTTTGGATCTCACAGTAGTCAGTTATATATCTGGTGAGGGAGATTTAGAACTCCTTAGAACTTTCAAAAAGATTTGCTGTATTATACAGTTTACATGAACCCCTACAGTATGTACACAACCAGCCAATGTTTTGTGGCCTGTGGGCCACTTACTCTGGGCCCACGGTGGTCCTGTTTTAATTTTTTGGTAACTTATATTTTATTGAATATCCAATAAGGTATTGCATGATAAATCCATCAGGCAGGCAGTCATGCATAATACAGATGCTTCAGTTAAGCCATACATTGTTACAGTAACTTAATATTCAGCTACCCCTGAATGTGTTACTATACCCGAGGGTTGGCAAAACAAACCTAAGTAATTATTCGCTCCAAAGTTGAACAGCTTATATAGCTGACTCTAGAAATTTACAGTCCAGAAAATTAAGACCTAAATATGGCCATTGCTGCCATGAGCTGGGATGACATAATAGTACTTCTATAATCATGCACCCTAATAAAAAGAGTGAAAAGTTCCCATCTCCAAAGACATCGCAATCCAGTGAAAATGCCAGGGCCATCTAACATGTCCAGAGCATAGTGCACAGTTGGAACTTAGTAAAAATCATATTATTCTCAGTTAAACATTGTTATTCACAGTGAAACAAGCAAATAGAACAGTATAGGTATGTGAACTTAAATATTTCAGTTAGCACACATTTTCTCACATTTTGATATTCTCATACACCTATAGTGACAACCATTAGCTATAGTAATAACTGAGGAAAGATAACAGCTTGGATAGGAATGGGGAGGAAGAATGTGAGGGATTATGCTGGGAAAAATAGGAAAAGCAATGGAGCAACAAACCTTAAACAACATTTAGAGATATTTATATCCAAATCCCCTGTTAAAGCTTTCCAACTCCCCTTAACTCCTGTAACCCCCCCCATATCTAGAGTCTTTTACTAGAAGAATATAGTTCAAGCCTCCTGTTCTTCTTCAGACTCTTGACATGTCCTCTCTAGCTGAAAATGATTTTTGCAGCTTCAAAACCAATTTGGATGCTTCTGCGGGTTCCGAAAATTGGTAGGCTTTACCTCCATAAATTACCCTTAAACTCAATGGCATCAACATTACATGGGGAATCCCTAAGGCACGGAGTCTCACTTGAACTCCATCAGAACTTTTCCTCCGTGTTTGTATGACGAAGCTCAAGACTGGAATCAGATGTATCCAAACCTCCTGCCAGCTAATAAGGCTCAAACGTTTGGCTTGTTGTAGAATTGTATCCTTTTGGATAGAGAACTGTAGCTCCGCCATAAGTGTGTGCAATGCTAATTCCCCTGTAGCCATCTTAGACCTGCCACCATGTGGCGCCACTCTGCAGGCCTTCAAAATCAAGATGTCCTCTTCTAATTGAAGAATTTCCTGCAGCTAGGCATGGAGGAAAGTGATCAAGTTATCTCCCTCAGACTTCTCTGGCAAACCAAGCACTTGAATATTTGTAGACCTAATGGTGTTTTCAACATTCTCTAGCCACCGTCAGAGAAGAGTATTTTCTTTGACAAGGCCTGATGCAACTGTGAGCGCTCTATCCGCTGTCTTAACTGCTCCTTTTGATTCTTCAGTAAGGATTTCCACTTTAGTATGGATTTACTTTAGCTCAGTTTTAAAGTCAAGTTTTTTATCTAGCCCCTGAATAGGTTTCAGTAGGGCTGTGTTCGAGGGCTGCGGTCCATCTGAATCTCCCGAGTCAGTGATACACTCCTTGCTGCCTCCAGCCTTATTATCTTTCAGTCTGTTCCCCTCTGTAGCTGCCGCTTTATTTCCTCGAACCATCGCATAGTGTTATTTTTGAGTATAGAGTCGCTTTTATGTTTGTTCAAAAGCAAAGAGAAAGCTCTAGTTAGCTATGCCCAAATTTGCTTGTTCTAAAAAGAATAATTCTACAATTTTGATCTATAACTGCTATCAGCCCCAGAACAATGTGAGAGAGCTGTACAATGCTCAGCTGCTGGCCACGCCCCCCAGTGGTCCTGTTTTAAAAGAAAAAGAAATGATTTTGTTTCATGTGGGGACTAATCCCTTTTTCTTATGAAAAATCCTGATTTGTATGCTGCCCTCTTGTTTTCTGTTTTAATAAAAATTCAAAACCCACAAAAATGACATGCTAAAGAGAGACCAATAAATGTTTCTTGCTCATTAAGACCTCATTAGGTGGATTCTGCATTTAATTTTTGTAAAAATTATCCACAATTTTTTTAATTTTCACATTGTTTTTTCTTGACTCGTTTCCACATATTTGTTATGGCCTTTTTCATATCCCATCATATGGAAAACGATTTTGGACTTGGTTTTAATTTTTTACAAATTTACATTTTGGCAAACAAGGAAGGGTCACCTCAGGTGTTAAGATGTGTAAGCTAAAAGCAGCCGAAACAAGTACAAAAAGGCTCGTACTCAATATCAAAACAAACAATAGTACACCAATGAAAAAACTTCAGATAAAAAAACATTTTATTTATTTATTTAATTATTATCTAGGATAAAGTGTTGTGTGGGGCACGGAATGCCGTCAGGTGTTAGTAACAGACTGTGGGAGTGCGTTATCTATGTACCCAGGATTGTTATCTTGTTGTAAGTAAATAAAATGTTTTTTATGTGATGTTTTTGAGTGATGTGCTATTAGGAGAGCCCTATTATAGATGGAATTCAGTGAATTCCTAGTGTTGTTGTACTGTCAATGTGACATCATGAAGTTGTACTATCTTGAGTACATCACATTGATGGTACAAGTTAGAACACCTTCATGCTCTGCTGATTCAGTCTACAATTGTGGTGCTGCTGTCCAATAACTTTGCTTTTAATTGTTAATTTGTCCCTGTTATATGTTTTTCTTTCCTTGGTGTCTAGTGGCACCCCCCTCCAATCACTGTCCCCATAAAGTTTTTCTTTTTCTTTTTCCTTGGTGTCTAGTGACACCCCCACCCTCTGATCACCATCTCCGTAATTTTTTTATTATTTCCTTGTTGTCTAATGGCACCCCCCACCCTCTGATTGCTGTTCCCATATTTTTTAATTTTTCCCTGCTGTTTAGTGGCCCCCCACCCTCCAATTGCTATCTTGTATTTAGTATAAGCTGTAATAAAGACAACCATCCCTTGATGTCTTTTTTTCACATCTGTGAAAAAGAAAACTATCCCTTGCTGATCCGACCCCCCCACCCCAACCTCCCACTAAGCATCCACAACCCCATACCCCTCACACAGTCTCACTCACCTGAACAGGTCCCATGGCAAAGATCCACTCTGATCAAAGACACGTCTTGCTGCTGGACCCTCCAACTGCAATATGAGAAACTAAGGTAAGTGCAGTTCAATATATTTCAATAGGTTTTAACTTTGATGCATAATGTTGTCATTTTTGCAAATTTTGAACCCAGATTTTCAACATGGCCTTTTCAGGACCACACCCCATGACCAATGGCAGTGGAATTTTGCAGATCAAGTCCAAAGGGCAATTTTGTGGTCGACTGGGGAAATCACCTTTTGGGTGGGATTTTAAAATTTTCACCATCCTTGTTCATGAGGTGGGGTCATAAGAAGGTTATGTTGAAAATGTGGGGTCACAGTTTGTAAAAATGACAAAGTTATGTACATCTGCTGAAATTTTGGTACGCTCACTCATAACTTTGTAATTTTTAATATTTTGACCCCAAATTTTCAACATAGCCAATTTTTACACCACCTCATGAATGTGACACCTATCATTTTTCAAATCCTGGCCAAACTGTGTTTTCACACCTGTGGCATGGAATGACTTTGCAATGGCATGGGATAACATTTCCGTGGGGATTTGAAAATTTTCAGTACTTGATTTATGAGTTGGGGGTAATAAGAAGGCTATGCAGATAATTTGGTTGCTGTTTTTGTTACAAATGTAAGCATAGGGCCTGGAGGGCCCTGCTGTTCACCAACAACATACATATATGCATGTATGGAGGGATGGGCGTGTAGGGCCCTCCAGGCACTGCATTCCCACAGGCAAATAAGGATATATTTATACTATTTCAGTAAGTAAGGAAATGATTTGTGAAAAATTGTGTTAATGCAACATTTAGAGTCCAGCCTATAGGGTCAAAATTAGGCAAATATGGTTTTATGGTTTCCAACCTTAAAACCCCAACCCACACCTAAAGCAAGACAGGAGTGCAGTCTTTCTTAGGGTTGTCAACCCTAAAGCTTACTCCATTTTGTACACTCCTGAAACATACACACCTGTGTCAATCACATCTGAGCTTTCTTGCTACCACTGTGGGGTGAGCTTTAGGGTTGACAACCCCAAGGAAGACTGCACCCTTGATTTGCTTCAGGGGTGGGGTGAACCACATTTCCCTACTTCTGTTGCTATAGGCTGAACACTAAATGTTGCATTAATGCAGCTTTTTTTACAAACAATATATACGTACATACGTACATGTATATATATTCTTTGCAAAAACTATGTTAATGCAGACATTAGGGTTGTAAAAATGCAAAGTGTACAAAGATGGGAAATGAAAAAACATTAGGGATTTGGGTCTCCAGAATATTAGCGAATCAGCGGTGGGGTCTTACTTGGGGTTGTCAACCCTAATGCCCACTCCCTAGCCCATAACTTCCTGTCTGAAGCACAATATACAGCTCCAAAATACTTCCACATAGTGATATGGTATGGCCAGAATTATCTGTCAAAGATTTCTTCACATAGGGCCCATAAAGACATCACATTTGACCTCTTCTTCTCCAGGGTAGGGGTGGACATTAGAGTTGACAACCCCAAGTAAGACCCCACCACTGATTCGCGAATGCTCCATAGACCCAAATCCGTAATGTTTTTTCATTTCCCGTCTTTGTGCGCTTTGTATTTTTACAACCCTAATGTCTGCATTAACGTAATTTTTGCAAAGAATTTCCCTTATTTTGTGATAGTTGAATGCTATCCTCATTTGTGCAGGTCCCTTTAGGACCTGCTTAAAATAAGATAAATACAATATTGGAGACAGTCCTGTTGCAGTGCATGGGCTCAGCAGACCCCAACACCCATGTCGATACCTTGTGGGTGACTTTCCCCGACTCCCCACAGGGTGTGACGTCTGTGCCAAAATACTGATCCGTCCCTACCCAGGCCATGACTGGTGCTGCATGCTGCAGCGCCTTCCCCATCAGCCTTGTCCCAGTAAACCAGCTCACTGAGTTCACACCTAAACTCAGATCACTGGCATGGTAAGGCAGCATGTTCCCCAGAGGTGCAATGGACATCCTTGCAAACAATGTTACTTAATAAATTCTTTGTTTTTTTTTAAATTTTGACCCAAAACTTTCAACATAGTCTTCTTATGATCCCACCTCATAAACCCCCTAGGTGAAAATGTTTAAATCCATGCTGAAATGCCATTCTGAGCCACAGGTGCAAAAACATGTTTCAGACAGGATATGAAAAATCACAGCTGTATTGTTTATGAGGTGGTGTGAAAAAATGGGTATGTTGAAAATCTGGAGTCAAAATATTGTAAATTATCAAAGTTATGCCCCACGTTGAAAACTTTCAATGCACACTCATACCTTGACCATTTTAAATAATGTTTTCACCAGATTTTTAGCATGCCCTTTTTGGGACCCAACCTCATGAACACTGGCACTGTCATTTCATTTATCAGTCCTGAAAGGTGATTCTGTGCAATCACCATGCCATTCCGTGCTATAGGTGTTACAACACATTTTGGGCAGGATGTGAGAAATGACAGCTGTACTGTTCATGAGGTGGTGTGAAAAAAATGGGTATGTTGAAAATCTGGAGTCAAAAAATATTGCAAATTACCAAAGTTACATGCCTGCATAGAAAATTTTCAATACATGCTCATAACTCAGTGATTTTAGGAATTATTTTGCCATATTTCCAGCATGGCCTTTTGGGGACCCCACTTCATGAACACTGGCACTGTCATTTGGTTAATCAGTCTGTAAAGGTGATTCCACATAGCGACTGCGAAATTACCTTTGGCATCCCATTAATGAAATGACAGTGACAGTGTTCATGAGGTGGTGTCCCCAAAAGGCCATGTTGAAAATTTGGTGTAAAAATTTGAAAAAATGACAAAGTTATCAACATAAGTTCAAAATGCCATTGGAAATGCATTATATGGCATTTACCTGTGTTCCTCAGTTCATGCAGACATGTCCCATTCCACAGAAGATGGAATAGGCAGACCTCTGGAGGTAAGCATAGAGTAAGGGTGTGTGTGTGTGTGGGGTGGTGCGGGTAGGGAGATGACAGGGATGACGAGAAACCGTACAGGGTACAAAAAAAAAAAGAAGTGGGACATTTTTTTCTTTTCAGGGCAAAACTAAAAACAGTTGAAGTACTGTATTTCAGGACATTGGGGGTTGGCTCCCCAGTGTTCCACACTTCTGGAGGGGGGTGTAGATGCCGACATAGGGACCTGGCCCCCTGATGTCGGCAGAGGTTATGCATCAATGGACTGCAAAGGGGGGGGTGGGAATTGTTTAACTGGGAGAGGTCCACTAACCCATTCACTATCTCACTATATATTTCTGTCTGTAAGCATGAAAAATGAAACAGTTACACTCCTGATCCCTTGGCCGCATGGAGAGCAATGCACCAAAGGTGGGCTGGGGGTGTGGCAGCACTATGCACTATTCACAATGGCACGTAGTGCAGCCCACATGGGTGTGGAGAAGGGTGCAGGTTACAGCAGTGGGGACCCTGCTGTAACCCACTGCATGCCTCAATGGATGTACCCTTCCAGTCATGGCAGGATCGGATGAAGATCCTCCATGCTGCCCCAGCCCAGCAGGCAGCAGGTGAGGGCTGGGGCAGCTGATCTGGTGGGTATGGGGGATGGGGTGGGCAGTCAGTGATGGGGGTGACACTACTACCACTGGGGGTGTGGGGGCACCAGGATAGGGGTGAGTGCCTTCAGGTCTGTCCCTGGCAGGGCATTCACATGAGGCAGGGGGGTACTCCATCAGGATGGGTCACAGGAGACTTGGGGTATGTGGCCACATTGGGACGAGTATGGATGTGTGGCAGGGGGGCGATTGTGGAATGGGGTGGGGTCCCCCTTGCTGGGGGCCCTGAAGTATGCCAGGAGGGTGCTGTGTAGCAAGGGCTGGGCCAGGGGGTACACCAGATAATGAGTCCATACTGTGTGGGTCCGTTTGCCTGCAGTAGGCATTCATGCACCTGGACCCACACCCGTCTGCATAAGGAATCCACTGTGGGACCCAGGACGGGCAACACATTGAATGTCCACCTGGGTCTGCAACTCAGTCCCCGGCCTCCCTGCGGAGTCCTGTGCACTGTGGGGGCAGAGCCATGTACAAGTGGCCACTGGTAGTAAATACTGGCATGTGTGCACCTGTCTGCAGGTGCTGAGGTACGCAGGCATGTTACGTGCCTCAGACATGTATTTCCCATCCAATCATGAATAGGACCCATTGTCAGTGACAAATGGGGGTGTTGATAGTCACATGGAAGGTTGAAGGTTGGTCCTGGAGGGTCTTGATGAAGAAGTACCACTGACTGTCAGTCCAAGGAGCAGACACAGCACACTCCACATCTGCAACTCCATTCTCAGTGTCCCACATTTACAAACAGTGCATTAATCAGTCCCACAGTTACCAAGATTGGACACTAACATCTAGAGTTCAACTGTGCATGTTGTGACCCCGACACTCCATCCGCTCCCACACTCAGTTACCTGCACCTGTCTCTCTCACCTCGCTCTTTGTCTCGCTCTGCAGAGTGCACTGCTGACAACTGTGTGTTTCTTTGTCTCCAGGACCTGACTGTGATTACTCACTTTTCCCTAGTTGCCACTGACTCTCTCTCACTCTTGCGGTTGGTCTCCTGGGAAGGTCACCGGCAGCACAGTCTCAGAGGAGAGGAATGAGAGGAACATGGATGAATGTGGCACTTAAAAGACTCACACGTTACACTAACCGATCATTCTTCCACTCGCACTGATAAAAGGTGTGCCACTCTGCCTCCATGATGCAATGTCATACCAGACAATGTGGCACGCAAGGGGTTGTGTCTGATAATTGACTATGGGGTGTGCCGAGTGCACCTCGTAACATTCCTAGGACATGGTACTGCACTGATGTGGAAACTACTGTTAACTCAGTCAGCTGATGAGTGGACCTTGCAGACCACATGGACAATGCACCTGTACTAGGGTCTACCCATCCACCCACCCCGTGGACACTTCTGTACAATTCTTAGAAGGACACATAGTGATGCAATCACTCACCTCACCAGTGTCCATAGTGTCTCATTCAGGATGGGGGGCCATGGTGCTACACTCTGTCCCTGGCACTACTGCCATACTGTTCTTTCTGGTCTGTGCAATTCTGCCATCTCACAACAGTGGCTCCTGTCACTTACAGCATCAGCTGCTTTGTGGCTCTCATGTCATCTGTTAAGGGCTTGCTGCCTATGTGATAGGGTGCATTTCATTCTCCATGGTTCTAGCAGTAGGAGGGAGTTCTGGACCCACTCATTTCAGCACATTTAGGAGACCACATTTGCGATATGCTGTCACTCCTGGTGGCGGTGACAGAAGAGGGGAGTTCTTGGCTGCTCACTGTGGCAGATTTGGGAGAGGGAGGTGGTGCCCCTTCATATACTGGCAGTTCTAAGGTATGGCTGTAAATCACACTGTTACAAACTGCTTTCACAGTAGCTTGGTCACCATCACTGTGGAGAAGAGAAGCACTGTGGGAATGACTACATGCACTGTCTTGGGGATAGCCACCCAATGAGGTGGCAGAGCGTCTGGGCCCATATTGACAGTGGGTCAGTTTTATTGCCAAGCTGGAGAACTGGTCCCTCAATACCTCAGGCCTATTATGACAACTTGCTTCACATAGCCGTCTGATCTACTTCCAGTGGCACCAACACATTACAAGCAGCATAATTAACATTGCATCTTTAGTTATGTGCACTGTGCTAATTGTGCTGCTTGTAATGTGTTGTGGGGCAGCGGAAATGATTTTCAGCTTGCCAAACTACTGCAGCACCATGATCTAGTGACTTTGCTGGGGAAAAACTGGAGCATACAGGGAGGAAACCGGAGAACCAGACAAAGAAGTGAAACACTTGGCAATCCAGACAGCTGTGTTGTATAATGCAAGTACTGTACAACACAGCTGTCTTTATTAAATGACAGCTGTGTCATATAGTGCAAGTACTATACAATGCAGCTGCTGGGTAAGTATAGTGTAAGGGTGAGGATCGAGATGGGGAGGGAGTGAATGGGGATGACAAGGGATGGTTTTCTTTCTTTCAGGTTTAAATAAAAAAGACATCAGGGGACAGTTTTCTTTGTTGCAGGTATACATATACAAAAGTAATCTATCTCAGGACACTGGGGTGGGCTCCCCAGTGTCCTGCTGAGCTCTATGTGTGTGTGTGGGAGGAGAGGTGAATTGCATAATACAATGGGCTGTGGGAGCATCTGACACTGGGGGTGGGCATCCCTGTGTCAGACTGTACTACTAAAATAAATAAATAAATACACTGACACCAGGGATTGGGGCCTCCCGGTGTGCAGATACAGTTTAAGGCACAGCACAGTCAGGATGGCCCTGACCTATGAGTGTCAACAGCAGCAGGGGTTGCACTGTATGACACAGCTGTCATTTGTTAAAGACAACTGTGTCGTATAGTGCAAAATACTGCTTTCACAAAAATTTAGTTATGAATAGAATGTTGATTTTCTGAACTGCGTGTGCTCCAAAATGGAACATTTTTATTAAATAATTTAAAAACTACTTCAAAGTGGGACCTAAAAACAACAAAACCACACACCTTGGACCAAACTCTGTCAAACCTGAAAGTTTCAGGCTTCAAAGGCTCCTATTTTGTAAGTTATCAGATGGCAAAAAAAGTCTTAAAACTTTCAAAAAGTGAGACTTTTGAGTTATTTTGCACCTCTGTAACTTTGCCTCCCCTGAATCGATCTACATGAAAGTTACAGGATAAAGAGATCCTGGCACAGAGTCTGTGCTTTCTGAATTTCATATAAATGGAATGAATGGGGGCAAAATTATTAAGGAGCAAAAATTTGAGTTTAACATAGACGTACTTACGCAACTCTAATCTACAGGTGCTACCGCGCCTGTATAATATATATTAATTGCAAAAAACTTTGTTGATGCATCAGTTAGAGTTCATATTAAAGCAACAAAAGTATGGAAATGTGGTGTTAGGGTTCTCAACCCTAATACCCCACCTCACCCACTCCCACACAACCCTACCACCCCACCCCTACTGTCCACACACCAACAGGTGTTGGGGTGTGTTTGAGGTCATCAGCCCTAATGCTCACTCCATTCCATTTGTAAGGAAGGTAAGATGGTACAGTATAGAAGAATGGGGTGAGCGTTAGGATGACGACACATAAGGCACCCAACTCCTGTTGATGTATGTAGATAGTGGGGGTGCGGTGAGGTGGGGAATGACGTATGGAGGGTGGGTGAGGTGGGGTGTTAGGTTGGAAACCCTATCACCACATTTCCTTACTTTTGTCACTTTAATATTAACCCTAACTGATGCATTAATTAAAGTTTTTTGCAATGAATTTCCTTACTTTTCAAGATAATATAATAGTATCCCCATTTTATTGTGGAAACGCAGGGTCCAAAGGACCCTGTGCTCCAATCCTGCCATAGATGCGCATATGTACATAGGTGTTGAAGCACAGGGCTCTCCATGTGTAGAACAATAGTAACCAAATTGTAAGCATCACCATCTTATTACCCCACCTCATGCACCCCGGTACAGAGAAATTGTGAAGTGCAAGTCAAAACCTAATTATGCACAACTGCAACTCCATTCAATGACACAGGTGTGAAAACATATTGTGGGCACGATTTGAAAAATAACAGCTGTGACATACATGAGGTGGGGTAATAAGAAGGCTATGTTGTAAATGTGGGGTCCAACTATTGAAAATGTCTGTAATTGTGAGCGGGCATAGTGAAATTGCAATGAATGGTCATAACTTTGTCATATTTTTACATTTTGACCCCAAATTATCAACATAGTCTTCTTATCACCCTACCTCATAAACCCCATAGGTGAAAATTTCATAATACGTGGCAAAATGCCATTCCGTGCCACAGGTGTGGAAAAACATCACATAGGATATGAGAAATGACAGCTGTACTTTTCATGAGGTGGTATGAAAAAATGGCTATGCTGAAAATTTGAAGTGAAAATATTAAAAATGGTCAAAGTTACGTGCGTGCGTAGGAAAATCTCCACGACCGTGCGTATCTTGGGTGTTTTAGGTATTTTTGCTCCAGATTTTCAACATGGGCTTTTTGGGACCCCACCTCATGAACACTGGCACTGTCATTTCATTACTCTGTCTCAAAAGGTGATTTTGCGCAGCTACCATACCATGCCATTCCACGTCACTGGTGCGGAAACACATTTTGGGCAGGATGTGACAAATGACAGCTCTACTGTTCATGAGGTGGTGTGAAAAAATGGCTATGTTAAAAATTTGGAGTGAAAATATTTAAAATTGGCAAAGTTACGTGCATGCATAGGAACATTTCAATGACTGCACGTAACTCAAGTGTTTTTTAGAGTTTTGGCACCAAATTAACGTGTTTTTTGAGACCCACCAGAAACATGGTGCTGACATTTCATTACTCAGTCCCGAAAGGTGATTTCACGCAGTGTCCACGAAATCACCTTATGGGTCTGAGTAACAAAACAACAGTGACTGTGTTCATGAGGTGGGGTCCCAAAAAGCCTATGTTGAAAATTTTGTGCAGAAATACCAAAAATTGCTGAGAAATCAACACAAGTTCAAAATGCCATTGACAGCCATTATATGGCACTTACCTTGATTCTTCAGTTCATGGTTCGGCTTTGAAGAGTGCAGACGTGTCCTGGTTTGCAGAAGATGACAGCCTCTGACTTCCATTGGTAAGGGGGGTTGTGGGGTGATGGGTTGCTCAGTGGGAGGGTTAGAATGGGGAGGGGAATGGGGAGACGATGAGAGACCGTTTTCTTTTTGTTCAAGAAAAAAAAGATGTCAGGGGACTGTTTTCTTTTTTTACAGGGAAATATTAAATCAGCATTTTGGGACACTGGGGGTGGGCTCCCCAGTGGCCCACAGTACTGAGGGGTTGTGTGTGTGTGGAAGAACATAACTGGGGACACTGGGAGTGGGCTCCACAATGTCCCACCTGGGAGGATTCTAGTGCCAACACGGGGATTGGGCACCCCAATGTCAGCAAAAAAAAAAAGTAGTGGTGGGAGGGTAGGACATAACTGGCGATACTGGGAGTGGGTTCCCCAGTGTCCCACAATGGCTTGGGGGTTTCTAGTGCTGACACAGGGATTGGGCAACCCTATGTCAGCAACACAGATTGTTATTGAAAATAAATATTTTGGGACACTGGGAGTGGGCTTCCCAGTTTCCCACACTAGCGGGGGATCTCTGCTGCTGCCAACACAGGAATTTGGCATCCTGATGTTAGCAGAAACTATTTTCTTTATTAAAACATGCCTCAGCCCCTTTAGAGGCAGTAAAAGGATAAAAGATCCTTTTATTAGGTAAACACCAACAGGTGTTTACCTGAACGGGGACCAAGGATTCCAGTTCCGACCTTATGTTTGGTAAAAAATGGCCAGGGAAGATTTAGAGTGTTCACAGGGGAAATATGTTTTGTTTTACTTCAAGTAGTGCCACAAATTTGCAGCGGTTTGTGCACAACAGTGTCATTACTTGTGTGAAAACTGCTGCAAATTTGTGTCAGTTTCACAAAAATAGTGCTGCAAATTTGTGACACTACTAAGGGCTGAGTAAAAAAAAAACATATTTCTGACCAGCCCAGTGGTGTTGAGGGCTGAGGCACTGGATGCCTTGCCTCATGCTACGCCCACAACCCATGTTCAGGAATGAGCACAGACTGCCAGGGGTCAGCAGGGGAGGAGAAGGATCGAGCATCCAATGGACTGCTCTCCTTCCCTGGGTAGGGGGTTATCAGTGGTCAGTGTATGACTGGCCCCTAGCAGAGGCTGGGGGGCAGCACACCAACACATTAGATGTGGGCGGAGATGGGACAGACACCTGGAGGAACATGTGCAGGTGTGTGCATACTCCTTCCGCTAGGGTCATTGCATGCTGTATCTCTACTGGGAGAAAAAATGAAGGGAGAAAATTGGTTGCTGCGGTGCAGAATGGAGGGCACCTTGCAGTTAACACTTCTGGCTAGCCATGGCACTGGCCATACTGGATCTGGCCCCCGGTGGGGGTTGAGGAACCTCACCGACCCTGCTGGGGGATAAGCCCTGGGGGTAAGGGTTAGCACTGGCTGGTGGATGCCGGGTGACAGGGCTGGGGGCTCCTCTAGAGGTAGGGGCTGCAGCAACAGGAGATAAAAATAAAAGAAAATAAAAAAAAATACATTTCTGGCTGCTATTTTTAAAAACTAAGGCCAGAATCATGTTCCTTGGGCCCTGATTAGGTAAACACAACTGTTGATGTTTACCAAGGGGCAGTATTATTTGAATTACAGTGTTTACCCCCATTGCTAACTGAAAACAAGATGGTGGCAGTACAGCACTAACTTTCCATTTGAGGCAGTAAAAAGTGCTTTCGCGGCCACAGAAACTGCTTTCGCATGGCACAAATATTTTTTCCCATAGGCTATAATGGGAAACTTAAAACATTTGAAGGGATTAGTATTTTTTCACCAAACCTTCAAAAGGCACATCTGCAGCCCTGATCCCATATACCAGTACAATTTCAGACAAGACCCCCAAGCCCTTTTGGGGATGTGGTGTGGCAAATAATTTGCACCTAAATGATAAATTTCACATTTTGTGGCACTCTGCAGCTCCACAACTGCACCACCAACCCGAACAAAACTTGCCAGATCTGGAGATCTATGGTACCAGATGGTGCATGAAAAATTTTGGGCACATCGGTCATACAGTTGCAAGTTATTAAAGTGCAAAATTTTGGTTTTAACATAGAAGTGACCATTGAACCCTAACTATACTGGCAGTACCATGCCGGTATAATATATATGTTGCAAAAAACTTTATTAATGCTCTAGTTGGGGTCAAAGTGATAAAAGTTGGGAAATGAGGCAATGGATTTCCCTAAAACCCCACCCTCCCAAACTAGGCAGGAGAACAGGTGTCCAGTGTGTCCTGGGCCTCTCAAGCCTAACACTCACCCCATTCCATCTGTAAATAATGTCAGATGTGTAGACTTTATGAGAATGGAGTGAGCATTAGGCTTGAGAAGCCCAAGGCACACCCCACACCTACTCTCCTGCCTGGTTTGGGAGGGTGGGGTGTTAGGGAAACCCTAACACCTCATTTCCCAACTTTTGTTGCTTTGACCCTAACTGGAGCATTAACAGCATTTTTTGCAACTTATTTCCTTACTTTTTGAGCTAGTATAATAGTATCCTTATTTTACTGTGGGAGCGAAAGGTCCTTTGGACCCTGCACTCCCATCCCTCCATAGATGCATATATATCTATATATATATATATATATATATATATAATGAATAACCCACTCTTAGGTGTGTGGTGCGCTCTGATGTCACATGCGCCTTGGTGTGAATTTATTACCTTACCTGAGGCTGGGCTGCATCAACCATCCAAGGCATGTATGATATCAGAGTGCCACAGCCCACCTAAGAGTGGGTTATCTATCTTATAAATGGCAAAATTGATTTGAGGGGTAAAAGTGCAGGCGTGTGGTCGTGCTCTGATTTACGCATGGTCACCTGATGATGATTGTCCACTGGCTGAGCTTCTTTTTTCCTACCCATTTTATATATATATATATATATACACACACACACACACACACATATATAGATATATGTAGCTGTGGAAGCACAGAGCCCTCCAGGCCCTGTGCTTCTCTTTACAACAGTGATCAAATTGTCAGCATAGCTTTCTTATTAACTCACCTCATATACCTGTTACAGAAAATTTTCAAATCCCCACCAAAACAGAATTCTGCACAACTGCAATGCCATTCTGTGCACAGGTGTGAAAACACACTTGGGCCGGATTTGAAAAATTACAACTGTGACATTCATGAGGTGAGGTAATAAGAAGGCTATGTTGAAAATCTGGGGTCAGAATATTTAAAATTTGCAAAGATACAAGCGGGCGTAGTGAAATTGAAACAAATGTTCATAACTTTGCAATTTTTTTCATATTTTGACCCCAGATTTTCAACATGGTCTTCTTATGACCCTACCTCATAAACCCTGAAGGTGAAAATGTTCAAATCTGTGCCAAAATGCCATTCTACACCACAGGTGCTAAAACACATTTCGGACAGGATGTGAAAAAGAACAGCTGTACTATTCATGAGACGGTGTGAAAAAATAGCTATGTTGAAAATTTGGACTAAAAATATAGAAAATTACCAAAGTTATGCTCATGTGCAGAAAAATTCCAATGAATGCTCATACAGTAACTCAGCCATTTGTAGGATTTTTTCATCAAATTTTCAACATGGCCTTTTTGGGACATCACTTCAAGAACACTGGTGGTGAAATTTCATTGTTCAGTCATAATGTATCCTTAGTGAAAGGTTAGCTGAGATACAATTTGATATGTGTACTCCCTTGTTTGTTAATGCCATCTTCATTGTCTCCATGTGTAATTCATTTTTTTTAACACTGATTCTAAATGAAGATAGATAACATAAACTTTCCACCCTTCCATTGTATAGATTGGCACTGTGGTATAGTGGTTAAAGCAGTTGCCTCTGGAATATTTTGCTGCTTTGCCGTTGTTCACTCTGGTTCATAGCTTGCTCCTCATTTTACATACCATAACATTTTTTTGCTTTGTTTTTAACAAATTTCTAATGTTTTTTTCTCCTCATTATTTTGTGGAAAACAGTATGATGACGACATCACTGCTAAGCTGTTGTGTACATGACAGCATAAAACTCCATGCGATTGCTGTATCTTACAGCATGTATGTGTATGGATTCTGTACTGCATCAGTGCTGTTTTTATTATCTAAATGTGTACCTTCTATCTAAACTGTAGTGATGTCCGAGTTTTTTTTGGAGTATGAGTTGAGCATGGGTTTTGTGGTTCAACGTGTCATTTAAGCCAGGTGGTGAGAAACTGCCTCGCTGATCTCTTCTCAACCGAATTATGTCCTGGCTGAGTTGTCTACTATTGTTTCTGGGCACACTAATATGCCAAATGATTGAGAACAGGATACAGGGAATTGGTTGGGTGCCACGGAAAGGTATGAGCAACCAGGGAATTGGGGGAACATCTTGGATTTCCACATTCTGCCAATCCAGTTTTCAACCTCAGATAGCTACAGGGAGAGGGGTACAGTGATACTGGATGCAGAAGAATAAAAGCAGCTTTTCACTCTTTTATCATGTTGATGGGCACTGTGATATAGTGGCTAGGGCTGTTGTCTTTGGAGTTTTTTGCGGCTCTCACCTTGTTGGAGTGGATTCGAGACTCACTCCTTACTTTATACTCCATAACTTTTTTTGTGTTGTATTTAACTAATTTCTCATTTTCTGCTACTGTTTATTGTGTGGGGGTGATATGATGGGGGTGATGTGAATCCTTTGGATCATAATTGAATTGTCACTCCAATGCAGGGAGAATCACGAGTGCAATCTGAAAAACTGGCAGCATGAGTGAACTACATTCACTTGCATGCTGCAGCTGGAGTCATTACTTTTTTTTTTCTGTTTTGACACCTCACCAACAATGTCAGAATCACGAGCTCAGCTGAGAAACTGGCAGCATGAGTGAATTGCCTGATATCAATAAAATGCAAAGTCTCAACTAAAGCTAGTGTATCTTTCTTATGCCACTCTGTCGTTCTTCAGCAGCAAACTGTGGCAGAGTGACAATTGAAATTGTTGTAAAGTACTGTTTGAGGGGAAAGTAGTGCCAGCAAGCGGGGGCTACAAAGTGTGTGTATATAAATTGACTGTGACATAGTAACTGTGTACATAAAATTTATGTGCACGGTTATTAAAATAAATGTATTTATCACACTCCATTTATGTCCTCACCTATTGCAGAAATAGATATACAGTGTATATGTATACATGTAGATATAGAATTGTTTACTGCAGCACCATCAGAGGCAATACTTCTCTAATTAAATTTGATTCCAGGCCTCATTTTACTAGACTGGGAAAGCATCCAGGTACCCCCGCTCCCAAGAAAGACATATTTACTTTTGAAGGTTGTCAAATCCTTATTGAGTCCTGTAGCCTTTCCACTATTTTATAAGCTCTAAGCTATAGGAGAACATTTTATATCTGCTTTTCTACATGCCATTTGTACTAAGGAACATGGGGCCTGATTCTACAAAAGATACACCTGGTATAACAGCACTTGAGTCAAATAGAATGGTGCAAGTAGCAACTTACGTCAGCAGCTGTGACTTGCGGGATTCTACAATGTGACCTGTGACATGCCGCAGGCCACTTGTTCCAAAGAGCAGTTATGCCAGCAGTTGCACCATAAACCATGGCACTAAGGGGTTTATGGTAGCAGATGTGCCGTATTCTAGTGGAGCAGCAACAAAGCCCCCAATGTTGGGATTCTACAAGAACCCCAGAGGAGAACTAGCAATGTAAGTTACACCAGCATTTAGCTGGCGTAACTGTACAGACATCCTCTGGGAGTTCGGTAGACCCACTGCACCCACTTCAAGTTGTGCCCCCCATGCCCAGAACACCCCCGTCGGCACCCCACAGGGCAGCCCACAACTCCCCAGCCCCTGATGTCCCATAGCAGAGATGCCCAGCTGGGCATCTTGCACACCCGAGCACCCAGAACCCCCAAACCCTAAATGCTCTGCAGGGCAGCCCACACACATCATGCCTCCAAACCCCACTGCACTAGCAGCCCACATGAAGGCAGTTGTGTCCCATCTGCACCCCCGGACCATCAGATGTCGCAATGTTCCAAACTTAAACCTTGAGATCTCGATAGTAGCCCCCTCACTCCAGCCACCCACCAGTGCCAGTCCACCCATTATCTCTCTCCACCCATCTCCAGCCAGTGACTGGCACACCTGCTCCTCACTCTCCATGGCCAACCACCAACTGAGCATCGATGAGCACTTACTGTAGAGACAAGACTCAGAAATTAATGAATACCACACTTCTGAGCATGTCTCTCAGTAAGCACTCATGCAGAGCTCAGCTGGCAGCTGGCTTGGGAGTTGAGAGGTGGGCTGTGCCAGTGGCCAACTGGGGATGGGTGGGGGAGGACTGGCACTGCTGGGTAGGGCAGGTGGGGGGCCACTAGACTACCAGAGATTTTGGGGGCTTTAATTCTTAAACATTTGTAGTAAACAATCGGGTCAGGGAATAGATGGGGAGGACACAGATGCCCTGAGGGGCTTTGGGGGGCATGTACACTTGCTGGGGTGCTGTGACTTATGACATGCCCCTCAGGTACGCCCTTAGGTTGGTGTACTTGTCCACATATCGCAAGTCACCGGACTAAGCCACAGAGACCCTGCCCCTTCTAGAATAGGGCACAGGGTCCAAGTCACTACAGCGTTTGGTGCAAGTCACCTTTGGCAGTGACTTGCGCCAAGCTTCTAGAATCGGGCCTATAGGATTTTAACAAATTGGAAATCTTAACAATACATATTTTTCAATCTCAATACTTAATATTAAGAATATCTTTCTTTTTGTATAATGCTAAGTTCCTTTACCCCCAGACACCACTTTGCCACCCAAAGAAACCTGGGATCTGGTTACATTCTTAGTGCAAGTCTGACCACAAACTATACCATTAGCATGAATCCATTCCTAGGGGCACCAGCTACATCAGAATCAGTAACTGCCCTGTTTTCATACAATGATGAGCAGGCTAATTCTACCTCAACCAAAATAGCATTGAAGAACATTGGACAGATTCTGTTACCACAAAGAACACTTACTACAAAAGGACATAAAATTACACTGGTGCTCCTTGTTACATGCTCAGTACACAAGGAATAAAAGGCTACCAAGAGGCCTGAGACTTTTAATGGACCCTAATCCCAGCTTCGAGTCACAAAAACTTTTGGACCAGTGGAATGGCATTAGAAATAAATACTCCCATAGTTGTATGACTTATGACTGTTAGTTATTTGCACTTATATTTCTGTTTTGTTACTACATATAGATTCCTGCAAATATACTATAATTTGCTGAAAATTTTGTATAAGTGTACTATGTTTGACTTCTACTTGTCCCATGATGTTTTCTTGTATCTATTATTGTCTATGTACCCTTTGTTGTAATCTCCCGAGTCGTACCTGAAAATAGGCAGCTATACTGTCTAGTGTACCTACCCAGTTAACAAAAACTAAATAAATAAATAAATATGGTGACCCTGACAGAAGAAATGATAAAAGAAAGAGGTAAGTTGAGTGAAGACATACAAAAACAAAAGGAAGATTATAAAAGAAAGGCAGGTTTAAACAAATTCAAAAGCATAATAGACAAGACAAAAACAGACTTTAAGGACTTTGAACAACAGATTAAGAATATTAAGATCTGAAAATTTTAAAGGAATCTTACTGACTACTGTGATAATAGAGTGTATACTTACAAAAAATACCAAAGACCATAGAGATGAACAGTCTGATAGTGACAGTTTATGTGGCTATATTACTAACCAGTATACTAGATAAGACACCAATACAAACTGAGAACAACCCATTTTAGAGGAATAAGCAGTAGCACAACAGCAAGGATAGGGGACAGAGCCAAGCAGGGAAATATAGAGGGGAATGTAATGTTACAAACTGCATTCATGGCCCAGGGTCCAGTACAGAGGAGGTCAAAGAGAAGGAGGAGGCAGAAATCAAGGCAAGAGACTGTATCAACCACAAGGGAATCATGGGGTGGGGAGTGTTCAATTTGAGCAGTAAACAACCACAAAAATAGAAGTACTATCAAAGGGCCTTTCTTTTCCTCTACATCTGAGATAGTTTTTTTCATTTTGTGAGTAGATCTTGAAAAATTCTAAAGAAAGAATATCAGTTCTCCCAAACTGAGAATTCTGAAAGCCAGAGGAAAAAAGTTACAAGAATGGTCATAGGAGTAAAGTCTAGCTACAACCCCCCTCCCAAAAAAAGTATCCCATGCTATTGAGGCTTTTGTTAAACTACTCAGCAATGATCTAGAAAATTAAAAAAAGTGCAGATGAAACAACCCAGACCAAATCTGGCAAGGGAAAAAAGAGTTGCTCCAAAACATTTGGAAAATGACCCAAAAATAATAGTCAAACCAGTAGACAAAGGGGGTGATATGGTCATAATGGATTATAATAATTACAAGGAGGAATGTTTTAAATTACTGGGAAGTGAAAACAACTATAAAATCTTAGACAATACCATTCTACCATTACATGAAATACAGGCTTAGATAAAACAACTGCTGGAACAGGGAGCAGAAATAGGACAGATATCCAGTTGAGAGTCAGAAATACTAGAGAAAACCTTACCAAGAACCTTGGTGTTCTGCTGTATAATTAAAAGACATAAACAATTTCTCACCACCCAGGAAGACCTATAGTTTCAGGGATACATTTTTTTTTATAAATCCTAGAGTGTATCGACACTAGACCAAATAATTTTTCAGATATTATTCTTGCTACATTTGATGTTCAGTATTTATATACATGTATCCCTATCAGGTTGGGCTGAATGATTTACTGGAAGAACTGAGAATAGAAGACCAGCAGCAAAAAAAAAAAAAAAAAAAAAATTCCTAATACAATTGACTGAGATTGTATTAACAAAGAACTATTTTACCTTTGAGTTCAGATTTTATGGGCAAGTCAGAGGCACAGTTATGGTGATCACTTTTGCACCATCATATAATAACATTTACATGCATCAGTTTGAAATCAGACAGATTCTCTCCACAGAGAACAATGAGTTTCATCCTTATGTAGCCACTTGGGGATGATATATTGATGATATATTTGTAGTATGGACTGGATCTGAGGATGACCTTAACAGGTTTCATGAAGACCTCCATAGCAGAAGAGTCAATCTGAAAGTCATATGAACACTGACAGAAACCAAACCACTTTCTTAGATATAATGTAAATCAATACTAGAACACAACTTGAAACAACATTATATCATAAACCAACAGATCTCAATACCATTCTACATGGAACAGGTTTCCATAACCCCAAGCATAAAGATTGCATCCCATTTTCTCAGTCTTTGTGAGGAAAATGTATTGCCGTACAGAAGAACATTATGAGGTAGAAGAGAGAACTATATATTAGAGATTCACAGACAGGGGCTATAACACAAAAATCGCTAAAACAAGCCACAACAAGGGCACACCAGATTACAAGAGAACAAGCTTTAGAAAACAAAGAACAATAACAGAGCCACAAAGGGATTGGTTTTAGCAGCAGATATACCACATACACTAATAAGTTTGCTTCTATCATAAATAAACACTGGCACACTTTACATGTCTGTGACAGGTTATAAAATTCCATCAGAGACCGACCCTTGGTAGCATCAAAATGAAACCTGATCATCAAGGACTCTTGCAGTCACGCCATGCACAAGGTCCCTGACAAACCACAACCTCAACAGTATCTGCTTGGACTACTTAAAAATGGAAGTTATCCTTATGGCAGATTCTCCATGTTTTCCCATACAACAAGGAGGCAGGCATTGAGGAGTACATTCATAACCTGCACTAGTGACCAAGTGATATATGTCCTTAGATGCCCATGTGACAGAATGTATGTGGGTAAAACCATAAGACAATTCAAATTCAGAGTCCTGGAGCACAATGGTTGCATTAGCAAAAGGGATGTAAGGACATCAGTGGCAAAACATTTCAGCTTAGTGGGTCACAATGTCTCATCTCTGAAGTTCTGGGCACTAGAATTAGTAAAACAACCTACAAGAGGTACAGATTGGGACCTAGGATTGTGTATGAGAGAGAAAAAGATATGTGGTGGATATATACTCTGGGTACAACTGACCAAGACAAGGAGGAGGACTGGCACCTCTTTTTCTAGAATCTAAAGATTGCTAACAAGACAATTTATTTGTGGGCATTGATGATAGACTTCTAATACTGGGTGAAACATGAATGGACCTAAGTACTATACATTCTTATTTCTGCATTTTGACCATCTAGAAGGATAGCTAGAGGGATTAACATTCAATTAACACTCATGTATAAAATGATTTTCTGTGTTGCTGCACATTGTCAATGGGTAATCCTTGCACATGGGTACATATGCACCCTGACTAGGTGCTCATGGTACAATTATATCTTATGGAAGCTGTGCCAAGCAACCTTTAACATTGGTGTCCTCAGTATTCTGAGGCTCCATTTTCCTCAGTCTTTCTGTAACAGTGACAGGGGTAGGCAGCATGAGAGTGATCTCTCCACAGCAAGTATTATCATCATCATTAATTTTTATTGTTTTTTAGGTCAAAACTACATAACTCCAGCAGACAGGGGCTGCCTGTATTCCAGGCAGTCCCTCTAAATTTAAAGTGTGTGTAGCGGGGCTTCCTCTACAATTTGGCAAGCCTTCTTTCTCCATTACAGCTCCAGTGGTGGAGATCTGTATGGGACTTTGCCACAGCATTATGTTATTTATAAAGCTATTATAGCAGATTGCTGTTTTTTGATGGTTCACCTTATTTTCCTTTTTAGCATGACTGGTTCTTCAGGTAAGTGACAAAGAGAGATTGTGGTATAACCCCCCATGTCATGGAATGCTCAGTTATTCCCCATCCCCCTTCTGAGCTTCCATTTACTATTGTTGTTTTGTGGTGTAAGTGCTTGGTTTTGGGGATATGCAGCTGACGGTGTCCCTGGCAGTGCTATAGGTTGTGTTGCTGTGTGCTGTTTGGGGGCAGTTGTGAGGGCCCCTATGGTCAGTTTGCACCGGTTTTCCTCATCCTCATTCTTTTTTTCAGTCCTGGCATTGCCATGGGGGACACCTTTATTTGGGGCTGCGCTGTTCCTTCAACATGCCACCTTGGTTGGTGCTTCCAGACTGTTGGAAGTGCAACTGCCATTTTCCTGCAGTTGGCAGCAGTCAGGTGCGAGCAGTGTGCACATGTGCATTTGGCATGTTCCCAGTTGGATGGGACGGTATGACAGTTAGGCTTGAGAGTCGCACACATGCACATTTGCTCTTGATGTTGGCACACACCTGCCCGACTGCAGAGTATTGATTCATCCTTCCTCTACAGCAGCCTCTCTGCATTGCTTGGCTTTGTTTGCCTAGTGAGCAAGCTCCTATAAGGGGCATCAGTTATTTTCAGCAGTGCATTGACTGTTATGTGATATCTTTGTCGCAGGATGCTGAGCCATTATGCATAACTGTCTCACTAGGTCAGGTGTGTGTTGAATATTATGTGTAGTATGGAATGCAGAACTGTAAAAAAAAAGATACAAACTACCTGCCACAGGACTGTGAGTCATGTCTTCATGGCTTATCTTCTGTAAATGAGAAGCTGTGAACTCTGTCATTCATGGACTCCATTAGCCAGAACTCTGGGCTCCTCAGGGTTGGTACGACTGGAAAATGACAGGCAGGAGTAGCAGAGTGTAGTTCAGGTCCCTGGAGAGGCTTATGGATAATATTTAAAGTAACAAGTACAGCAGGACCACTATCATTCCTGAAAGGACAACTCTTGGACTAAGATGACAGAAACAGGCATGTGTAGATTTATCGGTGCATACGCAGGATGATCCAGTGTATGTGAATGTTGAATAGGTACCAAAATAAAAGATCTGCAGATAAACTCCCATATTAGTTACTCAGCTCTGAGCAGCTGGAATTTTTAATGACTCTTCCTGGGAGCAAATTGGCTGAATTAGAGTAACCCAAGGTATGCTCATCTAGAGGTTCTAGAGCATACTAGAATGTTTTCACTTAATGGTTTGGTATCCCTAAGCTTCCCTCTGGAACATTTAGGATAGTGAAATGTTATGCATTAATAAGTGGATGTGCATGGAATGGAATGGAATAGGTTACCTCAACTACCCTCCTGAGTAGCAGTACTCACGAATGATTCACTTTTACTGTGATAGAAGAAGGGTTGTATGAACATTTTTAGTCTTCCTTTCCATGACTGGTTGTGAAGCAACTTGGTATTGTTTAGGGCAGAGAATGGTTCACAAATATACCTCAGGGATCATCCTACTTAGGTAATACAATTACCTACCATGGGTATTTACAAAGTTCAACCAAGTGTTTTTTGTTGTTTTAAAAAAAAGATGCACAATAATGTCCATGCAGACTTTGTTTCAATGCATGCTAAAAAACTTGTTGCCTCTTGTTCACTTAGCATGACTGTTGGGGCATAGGTCTCATATGTCATTTTACGAGTATATTAAGGCATATGCCTATTTAAAGCTCACCCTTTACACAAAAAGATATCCTGCTATGTTGTTCTTCTAACAGTTATTATCCAAATTTGTCTTAAACTCAGACATACTTCTACTACCCACCACCTCTAATGGGAGGGCATTCCATATAGACACTACCTTCTGATTAAAGTAAGAAGATCTTCACTTGGTATGATTTATTTCCCCTTTTAGTTGTAAAATGTGGGATCTAATGTTATGACATTGGTCTTTAAATTGTAATGTCAAACAATCCCAAAAATCATTATCTGTAAGAGCTCCATAGAGTAGGCATAGATTGCCTTGTAGCGTCTATATTCTAGAGAATGCATTCCCAAGGAATCTCGCCTTTCCTCATAATTTAAATTTTTGAGACCTGTTACCATCTTGGTGGCTCTATATTGAACCCGCTCCAACACTTTAATCGTGGCTTTCATACTAGGTGACTAGAACTGGGTGCAGTAGTCCAGGTGTGGTCTAACCAGGGAAATATGTAATGGAATTGTCACCTATCCCTGCTCTCAATGTGTCTTCTGATGCAGCTCAAAATTCCATTAGCCCTTTTAGCAATCCAGTGACAGTACCTTTTAAATTTGAAATCATTAGTTACTAACACTCCCAAGTCTCTTTCCTCAGTTGTTTCTCTCATGATCTGGCCTTTTAATATATACTTAGCATTCTTATGTGTTCTACCTAAATGCATTACAGAGCATTTGTCTACATTAAAATCAAGCTTATATTTCATGGCTGATTGTTCCAATTTAGATAACTCATTCTGTAGATTCTCAGCCTCCTTGGAGTTCTATACCACTGAGTTGATCTTGGTATCATCTGCAAATATGGAGAGCCATACTCCCCTTTCACAGTTCATTGATGACATGGATATATTAAATAAACAGGGTACCAAGACAGATCCCTACAGTACCCCACTGCTGATGGTAGCCTACTTGGAGGTGATGCCTTGCAAATTCACCAGTTGCTTTCTGTTGGTTAGCCAGGATTTAATCCAAGCCACAATTTTAGCATTTATCCCTATGTCCTTTAAAACCTCAACTAATTCATTATATGGCACTGTGTCAAAGGCCTTACTATAATCTAAAAATATCATGTCTACTGGATATCCTTCATCTAGTGCCTTACTGACCCTGTCAAAGAACTGCAATAAATTTGTCTGACAAGATCTCCCTTTGGTAAATCCATGTTGGGTAGTATTGGCTATGTTCATCTCCCTAATAAACTTCTTTGTTTCATCTTCGATTATATTTTCCGATACCTTCCCCAAAACTGATGTTAGACTGTCTGGATGGTTATGTGTGTGTATATATATATATATATATATATATATATATATATATTTATACAACACGTGTTTTGGGATAAATGTGGAGATAAAAAGTGATATCTCAGCTAGGCAGTGAAGATATCACTGATATCTCCATGTTCCTATACGTCACTGTGATATCTCCACACTCCTATACGTCATACTGAAACTGAAACTGTCATTCTCACAGTCACAACTTTCACTTTTGTTCCCCAGTGTAGCGTGACAGAGCGCTATTACTACTGCTAATCTGCTGCCATACATTTCAAAAAATGTCCAATCTCAATAAACAGTGACACTTATCTTGCTGACGCTGCCGCTCTGCTCTTTAGTAATAACACTTTCACTTTCCGCCAGAAATGTAGAGGGGCGGCTAGTAAAGAGATTCCATAACTCGCTCCCAGAGCTTCGTAGTAAAGCAGTGTCCATGAGGTAAGTAAGAAAAAAATGTGGAGTTATGGTCATTTTTATTGAATTTCTCCACAAAAAGCAGCCGACTGTACCGAGAATAGAGACAGCGAGTCACAAGCTTCTGAGTAGCAGAAGGAAGAGTGAGCATGTGTTGCTATAGCAACAAACACTCACGCTACCTTCTGCTGCTCAGAAGCACGTGACTCACTCTCTCTATTCTCAATACAGTCGGCAGCTTTTTGTGGAGAAATTCAATAAAAATGACCAGAACTCCACATTTTTTTCTAACTTAGCTCATGGACACTGCTTTACTACGAAGGTCTGGCTCATGGACACTGCTTTACTACGAAGGTCTGGGAGCGAGTTATGGGAGTCTCTTACTAGCGCTCGGCCACGCTACATTTCTGGGGGAAAGTGAAAGTCCTCGTATGCTTGCCGAAGAGCAATGTAGCAGGATCAACCAGATAAGTGTTTAAAATCAGTATTTAGCTAAACAAATACGGCAGGATCAACTTAAATTTTTTAATGCAACATGTCATCAGTTCTGTTGAAGGGGAATAATGCAGGAAAACAGTGAAATTACCAATATGGCTACTAGTGGGCTAACAAAACTCACAGGGACAGGATCAACCAGTCACATTTTAAATCCTTATTTAAATGATTATTTATCTAAAAATAATGGCAGGATCAACCAGATAAATGTCTTTAAAACTACAAAAATCCACCAAATATTTTTTTTTTTCCAAAACACATACTGTAGCTCATCTTTTGTGTTGGAGCCTCTTGGAGGGGGGTATTGAGAATTGTGTTTAAAGACATTCTATCACGTGTGGCCCAAAACACATATTGTATAAACAGAATATGACATGACCCAACTGAAGATATCATATTTATCTTCACTCGAGGCCAATGACATCAAGATAGTCTCACCTGCGGGCTTCGCCACTCGTGAGATATCATGATATGAGGCCTGAGGCCATGAGGCCTCTCATGAAGATAAATATGATATCTTCAGTTGGGCCAGGTCATATCCCCATTTATATATATATATATATATATATATATATATATATATGTTTATACTGGCACAATAGTGCCACTTTAGTTAGAGTTCAATGATCACTTTATATTAAACCCCAAATTTTGCACTTTAATAACTTTGCAACCATCTGAGCGATTCACATAAAATTTTGCATGTACTAAAGATCTCTTGATTTGGCAAGTTTTGTTTTGGTCGTATGTGTGGGTGCGGAGATATAGAATGTCAAAAATTGTGTAAATTACCATTTTTGTGAAAATTGTTTGTCATGCTGTTTCTATCAATCAATCAATCAATCAAATCTTTATTTATCCAGGCGAACATCGTTGAGCAAAGCTTATTTGCAAGATGGACCTGGTAAGGTCAAGGTTCAATTTACATGAAATATAACATTCAGAGTATACACAACTTTGAGAAGACAGAAAATGAAAGCAATACATCAAATCCATGAAATATAACATTCAGAGTATACACAACTCTGAGAAGACAGAAGATGAAAGCAATACATCAAATCCATGACATGGTACATTGATATGCAAGTAAACAAGGATATAATACATATATACAAGATTCATGAATTAGCCAGCTTGCTAAGTAGGTAATGGGAGACACTTTAAGACTAGCACTTTTTGATGAAGGGTTAAAAGTGTCAGAGATTTACTTAGATAATTTTTAAACTCAGGTGATAAGATGTATGGACAGCTGGAAGATATATCTACAAGGAGTGGTTTGTAGTTGGCAGTACCGACGGGAGCAGTGACAAGGCAGATGGGTAGGATGCATACCTGAAGTATTAGCCAGGGGTAGGGAAAAGGGTGGTGGGGGAGGGAATGGGAAGAGCTAGTGCAATAAAGGGATCAAAAGTGGGTCTGGGGGAAGAGGAGAGGGCCAGACTGGAGAAGTAAAGAGCTGAGAGTGTAAAGGAGACTAAGTACATTAATGAATAAAAAGAATGGATTGTTGTAATGGTTTATGAACTGTGAGGTAACTCTTGCTAGAAATGGCTTGGGGGTTTGGTCTGAAATTTTAGGGTATATCAGGCTTGGGTTGTAGGTGTACCTTTTGATGGTTTGGTGAAAAAATATCAATCCATTAAAAAGTTATTAAAGTTTCAGTTTCCCCATTATTTCCTATGGGAAAAATTAGATGTCCCATGTGAAACAACTGTTTTGTTGCTGCAAAAGTGTTTTTTATTGTCGCAAATATGGAATTTAGTACTGAGATTCTGCCATTCTTGTTTTCTGTTAGCGAGGCAAATAAATTTCAGTGTCAGTGGCTCAGTAGGTAGCACACTCGTCTCTTAGGACGGGAGATCAGAGGGCTGTGGGTTCAGTTCCCACATCTGGCACTTGGGTTAATATCCCAGTACTGACACTGCAGTGCAGCATGAGAGGGGTGCTGCACTTCTGAGGTGCCGTCTTTCGGATGAGATGTTAAACCGAGGTCCCATCTGCCTGGATTGGTGGTAGTTCAGGTGGATGTTAAAGATCCCATGGCACTTATCGAAAAGAGTAGGGGAATTTCCCAGTGTCCTGGCCAAATTTCCCTCATTCACTAAAAATACCACAAACAGCTTAATCTGGTTTAAGGTCAGTTGGCATTCATCTGTATCCCCCTCCCCCGGGTCGTGCCTGAAAATAGGCAGGATTTGTCTAGTGCACTTACCCGGTCAACAAAAACTAAATAAATAAATAAATAAAAATGTAAAAATTTCAAAAATGACTGCTATATGGTAAACACCAACAGTTGTTTTTACCTAATTGGGGCCTGAGGAATCCATTTCTGGGGTCAATTTGCCTCCCAAATAGGAAGAAATATGTTTACTTTATCAACAGTGGTTTTACTGTTGCAAATTGCTGCACTATTTCTGTGAAAATAATGTGGCGGGGTTCTGCCACAAATTACAGCAAGAGGACTCAGTGTTGTGGTAGAACCACCCCTAGTTTCATGAAAATAGTGCCTGTAATTTGCGGCACTACAACCTCTGTGGCTAAAACAAACATTTTTGGGGTTAACTGACCCCAGAATACAATTCCTCGGCCCATGATTAGATAAACAATGGTTGGTGTTTACCTAATTCTAGTATTATTTCAGGGTTTTAAACCCTCTAAGAGGAAGGGGGCCAAGGCATGGGTACTAGTCATATTGGCAACATTGGGGGGGCCCAATCCCCTTGTCAACACTAGAAGTCCCTCAGCAGTGTGGGACAGAGGGGAGCCCACACCCAGTGTCCGAGACATATATCCCCCCAGCAGTATGGGACACAGGGGAGCCCACTCCCAGTGTCCCAAGACATGTATCACCCCCTAGGCAGTGTGGGACACTGAGGAGCCCACTCTCAGTGTCCTGAAATATGATTTTCATTAAAATCTGTGAAAAGAAAACAGTCCCCTAACGTCTTTTTTATTTTTAAACCTGAAAAAAAGGAAATGGACCCTTGTCGTCCCTGCTATCCCCCTCCGTCATCCTGACCCTCCAACTGAGCACCCACCATCTCTCACTCCTCCTTACCCTATACTTACCTCCAAAGGTCATCTACTGACATCTTCTCTGGATCAGGACATGTCTGCACGCTTCAAAGCCAAATCGCAAACCGAGTAATCAAGGTAAGTGCCGTATAATGTATTTTAAGGTGTTTTCAACTTATGTTCATAAGTTTGCCATTTTTAAGTATTTTGTTTCACCAAATTTTCAACATGGTCTTTTTGGGACCCCACCTCATGAACACTGTGACTGTTGTTTCATTAATCAGGCCTGGAAGGTGATTTCACAGTCGTTGTGTGAAATCACCTTTTTGGCCCGAATAACGAAATTTCAAGACCAGTGTTAATGAGGTGGGGTCTTAAAAAGGCCATGTTGAAAATGTGATGAAAAATTCCTAAAAATGTCCGATTTACATGCATTAATTGAAATGTTTCTATGCACATGCATAACTACGGTGATTTTCAATATTTTGATGCCAAATTTTCAACATAGCCATTTTTCACACACCCTCATGAACAGTACAGCTGTCATTTTTCACATCCTGCCCAAAACAAGTTTTCGCACCTGTGGCATGGATCTACATTTTGGCATGGTTTTTAAAAGTTTCTCTTACGAGGTTTACGAGGTGGGGTCATAAGAAGACTATGTTGAAAATTTGGGGACAAAATATGAAAACATGCCAAAGTTATGACATTTCATTGCAATTTTGCTACGTCCACACTTAACTTCAGAAATGTTAAATATTTTGACGCTAGATTTTCAACATATCCTTCTTGTTATCCTGCTGTCATTTTTCAAATCCTGCCCAAAATGTGTTTTCGCACCTGTGATGCAGAATGGCATTGAAGTTGCACAGAATTACATTTTGGTGGGGCGACATGGGGTAATAAGATAGCTATGCTGACAGTTTGGTCACTGTTGTCCTATAAATTGCTTTCACAGCTACATTCATATATGTATCTATGGAGGGATGGGCCTGCGCTCCCACAGACAAATCAGGACATCATTATAATATCTGAAAAAAGTAAGGAATATTCATTGTAAAACAGTTTGTTAATGCATCAGTTAGGGTTCTTACTAAAGTGACAAAAGCAGTGAAATGTGGTAGTGGGGTTTCCAACCTTAACACCCTACCCTGCAGACACTGATATGCATCGGGGGGGGGTGCCTTGGAGTCATCGGCCCTAACACTCACCCAGTTGTCCTATACTGCGCCCATCTCAGCTTATTTACTTATGGAATGGGGTGAGCATTAGGACTCATGACCCCAAGGCACCCTCCCCAATGCCTGTCAGTGTCTGCAGGGTGGGGGGTGGAGTGTTAGGGTTGGAAACCCTAACACCACATTTACCTTCCTTTGTCACTTTTGTTAAAACCCTAATTGATGCATTAATGAAGTTTTCTGCAATGAATATAAATATAGATATACATGAATAACAGTGACTTTCCTCCAGCTATCCACCACAGTACCATTTTTCAAAGTTGATTGAAATATCATAGTAACTGGTCTTGCTAATTCCTTGGCTAGTTCCTGGTCCTGCTAATTCCTTGGCTAGTTCCTTAATTTCTCTTGGGTGCACTTCATCATGCCTTATTTAAATGTAACTGCTGTAACCTTATGTTGATATCATTTTCCACTGGTTTAATTGTCTGCCCATCTCCAGCTAGGTGATCTGGTGTTGCACTGTCTATCTATACATTAAACACTGAGCAGAAATAATTATTCAGCATTTGGAGTGTATGTTTTTCATCCATAACCAAATCTCCCTTATCATCTACAAATGGTTTTACTTGTACATTACCTCCCTGCTTATAGTTTATATGACTGTAAAATGTAGCCACAGTTCATATTCTTGCTTTGCCTTCCTAATACTCTTTTTACAGTTCTTGACAGTCTCCTTATGACCCATCCAGGCATCCACTGAATTAACCTTATTTTTCATTCTTATTCGCCTCCTAACATTCTTGTCCAACCATGGTGGTGTCCTACCTGTCTTGTTATATTTCACTCTTTTGGGTACATATTTTTCAACTAAGAAATCTAATTTCCTCATTAATACATCCCACATTTCTTTATGGTTTCTGTTATTAAAGTCTGTCTTAAGGTCCCCATCTCTTAATTCATTCTTTATCCCATGAAAGTCTGTTTTCCCAAAGCACTTTATTTTGGTCCTGCCATTAACTTTACAAGTTGCCTCCGTGATTTCAAACATTACCATCTCATGGTCATACTTCCTAATGGTTCTGTTGTTTGAAAAATGTACTGTATGGTCACCCATGTTACTTAATACTAGATACAGAATATTATCTCCTCTAGTGCCAGATGTTACATATTGCTCTTAACTAAGCTTATTCATAATATCCAGAAAGCTCCTTTCGGTATATATCCTTCCTTCATTTCCAAATTTATTATTTATTTATTATTTATTTGTTTGCTTTTGTTGACCGGGTGGGTACACTAGACATAGAAATGCCTATTTTCAGGTACGACCCGGGAGGATACAAGTGAAGTACAAGACAACAACATAGGTGTGACGCAGCACACATAAACAAATACAGTAAAGAGTTAGCCAGGAGAGTAAAGAACATCTCAGACATTAATAGTCAATCACAGTAGGTAGTCAAAGACATGTATAACAAGATCAATTGCAAAGAGATGGGATAAGTGCAACAACAGGTTAAGAGATTCATGTAAGTCGTAACATAAAATAGTGAGCAGAAAATGCAAGAATGGCAGATCCAAGCTACAACAGTGTCAGGTGGGGGGATGAGAAGAGGGTAATTTAGGGTGTAGAGCAGGTAGGGTGGGAGTAGAAAAGGGGATGCAGAGCAGGAGATGGGTTTATGGTGGCTGGAAACAGGTACAGGGACTTATTGTGAGTAGGTGTTGGTGGTGGAGCTTCCTAAAGCCAGTATGTGTAGGAGCAAGATGAATTTCTTGAGGGATAGTATTCCAATATTTAGGGGCAGCATGGGAGAAAGCTCGGGTGCCCATTGTGGTCCTACATCTAGGGACGTACAGAGGTGTCTGGTCAACTGAGCAGAGACCATAGGAGGGGGTTTGAGGGTGTAGCAGCAACGCAAGAGATTGAGGAAGACCTGCTCTTATAGTTCCATCAATTAAGGTGCCATAAGATAGGAGGCAATGGGCCACTGGACTAGGCCATTCTAGGTCTGCATAGAGCAGACAATGATGCTTGAGCCGAGGAGAGGCAGAAGCATAATGGCAAATGTTATTATACGTTGTGTGCCATGTATAGAGGGAGGTCCTGGTTGCACCTAGATAGATGACAGAGCCGTAAGCCAAGGATGGGAGAAGAAGGCCTTGTGCCATGGCAAGCCTGGCTGATGGGGTAAGGGCGTAGTTAGTACGGTAGGCACCTCCAATCTTGGCATTGACTGATTTACAAGTTGTAGTGATGTGGAGATCAAAGTCCAAGGATTCATCAAGAAGAATACCAAGGTATCTAAAGGATGTGGTGTTGACTACCAGGGTTTTGTTGGAACAGGATATATTGAATGAGTTCCTATTTACTTTTAGTTTAGCAGGAGAGCCAAAGAGCATTGCCTGAGTTTTCGTTTCATTGAGAACAAGACGGTTAGCAGAGAGCCAGGATTGTATGTTTTGGAACTCTAGAGACAGAGAGTTATTTAGATCCGATACATTGCTGGCACTTTGGTAGAGTACAAGGTCGTCTGCATAGAGCAAGATAGAGCAAGTAGACACTCGTAGTGGGAGGTCATTTATGAAGATCGAGAAGAGCAGTGGTCCAAGTATAGATCCCTGTGGGACACCAGTATGTATGGATGACAGGTCTGACAGTGCTGAGTTAAAAGCAACAGCCTGCTGTCGATTTGATAGATAACTACGGAACCAGTTCACAGAGTCAGTGGAAAAGCCAAGGGAGGTAAGTTTTGAAAGGAGAAGGGTGTGATCAACAAGGTCAAAAGCCTTGGTGAGATCAATGAAAGCGGTGCCTGTCAGGAGACCAGAGTCCATGGCTGTGTAAATATCATTGGTAAGTTTCAGAAGGGCAGTAGAAGTACTGTGGCCTTTACAAAACCCATGCTGGGAGCCAGAGAGGAGGTTGTGTTTCTGGAGATACTCTATGGTTTGCCTTGCAACTAGTTTTTAGAGGATTTTACTGAGCACAGGGAGGATGGCAATGGGCCGATAATTGGCCATCACTTTGGGATCCCCTTTCTTCAGGATTGGTGTTATCCTAGCTATCTTCCAAACATCAGGGACTACCCCATGACATAGCGACATGTTGAATATTTTGGTTAAGGGGGAGGCTATGAGTGGGGCAGTGGCTTTCAGAAGTCTAGGTTCAAGACTATCAGCAGCAGGGCTGGTGTTGTCAGGGATTGTCAACAGTAGCTTAAGGACTTCAGATTTAGTGACGGCCCGGAACCTGAAGAGTGGCAGGTGTGTTGAAGTCTGCTAATAAAATAATTTTATTATCAGGATGTAAGTTTCATCAGGCTCTACCCACCATGCCTTACATTTTGAGACAATGTCCATATCCTGTGGTTCATATCCTTTCAGGCCACATGGTGTGCTGTTAAAGGATTTGATTCCCAACTGTCTCAAAGGTTGTCTCCCCTTAGTAGCATCTTCAGTGTTTTACCACCATCTTATGTTTGCCTTCATAGCTAGTAGTTCTAGCTTGTTGTTTAAGCACCCAAGACCCCTGATTTCTACTTCTACCTAATTGCTAGAAAGGAAGATTAACTAAAACTAAGTGGCTCTGTTTTTTGTAGTTTGAAGTTTTACTGTGACGTTGTATTCAGAGAATAGAGCCTATTTCCCCCCTCTCTGACTCTGGGGAAGGGGGCCTTTGAATGTGCTTCCTCGTGTATTGTTCTTAGTTACTGAAACATGTTTGATTCCCTTGCCTAATTCCTGGGGAAGTTGGAAATGTTATTGTATCCTTTCCATGGCAACAGACAACAGGGTTACTGTAGAAGCACCTAACATGCCCTCATTTTTCTAGGATACTGGCTATTGCTAAGATTCTGCCTGTGTGCAGTTAAGTTTCCATTTGAGGAGGATTTTCCTCATCTCCCCCATAGAGGGGACCTTGGTATTTTTCCTGTTTTTATCCGGCCTTACCGATGGTGTCAGAGAACATTTTTTAGCTTTTGAATGGGTACTAAGACTCTCCAGGTAAGATCAGAACCGTGATTATGTTGGTTTTGCTTGGGTCTTTACTTATGCAAACAGAAGAGATTGTTAAGGAATTTCTAGTCCTGTACAACCTAGCAGTCTCCTGCCCACATGTGCCATCCAGCTAACTCATGGAACTTTTTCAGTATGCATTCTACCTCCATCTACCTATTCTAGACTATCCTGGGTCTGGAGCTGGCCCTATAGATTTATTTTACTTGATAGCCCCTTTAGGACTAGTCCCTAGTCTGAGCAATATATGGAGTATGATGAAGTTCAAAAAATCCTGCACTCAAAAAAATGAAATGAAAGGACTGCTTCACCAATAACTGAAAGTGCTTCATTTTATTATAGATGCCTATAATAAAATGAAGCACTTTCAGATATTGGTGAAGCAGTCCTTTCATTTCGTTTTTTTGAGTGTGGGAATTTGTTTGAACTTCTGCTTGCCTTTATCCCTGCACCTTTGCTCCATGTGCAACCTCTTTTTTGACTCTTTCATAAGGAGTATGATCTTAGAACTTTGCCAGGTCTTATTCAGTAATGCTTTTATTTTATTTTCAGACCAGCATGTCCTAGAAGCATGCTTCTCTTAAGAAGGATTCATATCTGGAGCCTGACATAGACTTAGTATGAATATAGGTGTATTTTTCTCCTTTCCTCTCGGCACCACCTGCTGAGCCAGAAGACCAACATCCAGAGCCTGAAGATCACTTGAGGCTGCTGAAAGCTGAATGAACACTGCAGCTTTTATTCCTACCAGCACCAGTATTTGCACTGCAGCCTACCTGCAAGGACATTTGCCTACTTGTGTTTTGTCTGCTGTTCTCATGGTGCAGGGGGGCTGGGGGAGCCAGCAGCTGAGACAGCACCAGGGGGGCAGGCTTAGTTAATTTCAAAAGCCTGTGCTGCCCACTAGCACAAGCATTGTATGAGCGTGAGTGGTGCAAGTGCCACTTGGGGCGAGAAATAGTGAAAGCATATTTGAACTAACAACAGTTATGAATAGCCCATAAGTGCAATCCTAAGAAGTAAGTAGTTTATTATTTTTAACAAGCCATCCCCCTGTACAGTCCTAGTTACTATGACTCATTTGCTTAAACCTGCTCTTTGAAGGATAACTTGAAACTTACTTGTCTGGTAAAATAAGTTTTAGATTTTATAGCTCACTAGGTTGTTTTAATATTTAGATGCAAAAACTTAAGTCAGTAAAAGACATTTGGAATATTGAAACTTGCAGACCTGTTTATTACTTAAAAGTGCAACTTGGGTAGCATTATAATAAAATATAAGTTCTTATATTTTGAATTAGATATTGCACATTTGGGTAGTTTGAAAGGTAGACTTTATTGTTCTTAACCTTGCTTTAGTAATTTAAAAGCATTAATTTAATCTTAGTCCTAGTGCATTATGAGAGGCAAACTGTTTAGTGCTACATATTAGAATTTTTAGGGGGTTGTAATTGGCTTAACCTGCTTACTGCAACTATATGTGTACCAACTAAAGTAAACTCTCCCACTGTGAGATCCCAATTATCTGAAAGCATACTGTATGCTCGCATAGCAAAATGGACCAAAAAGAAACTGAAACAGCCAAAAGGAGAAATTCCTTTAATGAGATTAAACTACAATTGAAATCCAAGCAAAATAAAGATGAGCCCATTGTTTAATAGATCAATGAGTCATTGTGCTATGGATATCATTGGCCCTCAGTGGGGATATTGAACTAAATCCAGGTCCAGAGAACAGGTCAATTAAGATTATACATGATAATGCAAGGAGCCTTGTGAACAAAATGGACCTGTTCCGGACATGGGTGGAGATGGAATCCCCTGATATTATTACTCTTATACTCTATTACTCTTATAGAGACTTGGTTAAGTAAGAAGATTGACACTGTTGAAATTGAATGAGGGGGAGTATTAATGTACACAAAACACTCTTTGGGATTTTGGGATACTCAAACGTTCTTTATTTACTCAGATAGATTGGAAGGTATGGAATGTCTGTTAGTCCATTTACAACTGTTAGATCTGGTAATTGGTGTAGTTTATTTTCTACCCAAGAGGAAAACAATGTATTTTAAAAAAGGCTTGTCCAGACAGTTTCAGTATGTGCAACAAATAAGAACAACATAATAATTGGAGATTTAATGCAGCTCGGGGATGCCAAAGAGGCAAAAATTGGAAGACTCTCTACAAAGTTTGAACTTGGTGCAAATTATAAATACTCCAACTAGAAAAGGAAAAATAAATAGTTCAGTCAACATTTTAGACCTTATTTCTGTATCCCCAGTATCAGAAAAAAGTGTTAAACCACCTAATCTGATGGACCATAATGTAACTTGCTGTACCATTAACATTACAACAAAAACATCAGAACAATCTGAAGAGTTATTTAATTTAAAGAGATGCTTTAAAATGATAATAAGCTAACGTTCCAAAACTGAATATCAAAAAATAAATGGTATAGAATTCTATTGATTCCTGACTTGAACTTAATGGTTGAAGAGTTTACCAAAATGTTTGTGGAGGTTTATAACAAGATTGCTGCCTTAAAAGACAAAACAAAACAAACAAAAAAAACCCCACAAAAGCCAAACCATCTGCCCTGGATAAATGACAAAATTAAAAAGTTCATCAGAGTTAAAAACTATCCCTGGAGGAAAGCAAATAAATTATAGAGCCAGGACACATGCGGCCAATTTAAGAGAATAAGAAATAAAGTTACTCACGAAGTAAGAAATTCTAAGGGGTATTTTTACAAACAAAAAATAAATAAAATCATTGATCCCAAACAGTACTGGCCCCTGGTCAAGTAATTAACAAATCCAAAGAAAAGTACAACTGAGATTATGATTTTGGAAAACAGAGAACTCTTGCAACCAGAGAGAGCAGCAGATCTTTTAAACAAATATTTTACTAAGCCTCCTGACCTAGAGGATTCTAATGTAAACAAATTAGACAAAGGGGTGAGTGGCATAAAGAACTATGGAAGTTTAGGAGGACACAAGACATCACCAAAGTTTAGGTTTAAAATAATACATAAGAAGGAAGTGATTAAAGTAATAAATAAACTAAAAATAAATAAAGCTAGTGGACTTGATAATATAGAAATAAGGTTTTTGAAGGCTTCTACTCTTGAAATTGCCCAGATCCTGACTGACATCTTCAATTGGAGCCTGAGTGAAGGCATCTTCTCAAATCAATGGAAATTAGCTAAAATTGTTCTGATTTACAAGGGAGGTGATGCTTCAAATCCCACAAATTACCAGCCAATTTCTAAAATAATGGAAAGAATAGTTCATAGTCAGCTAATTGACCATCTTGAGAAGTACAATAAACTGACTAATTTGCAATCGGGATTCAGGAAAGGACTGTCCATGGGCACCATGCTCAGACTTCATTGACCTAGTGACTATCCCACTTGAGGAGACGGGAGCTATGAGCACGGTGTTCATGGACTTGTCTAAAGCTTTCTATCTCATAGACCATAGGATACTCATGGATAGATCAGAAAACATAGGAATAGCAGAAGAACCTTGCAAATGGTTTCAATCCTATCTCCAGTTGGTCACTGTAGGAGGGAAACATTTAACTGTATCCCCAGTGACATGTGGGGTGCCTCAGGGGTCCATATTAGGTCCCTTATTGTTTCTTCTCCACCTGAATGATCATCAAGTAGTATGAGCTTAATGCATAGAAAATTATATGCCGATGACATGGTGTTGGTGTCTGAGGAGAAAGATCTTAGGGAGGTAGAACATAAATTACTGTCAGATTTTACTACCATGCAGAATTCGTTTATTTCATCAAAATTAATAATGAATACAAACAACTGCAATCAATGTTTTTTAGTCCAGTCTCATCCAGAAAAATGAGAAAAGCAAACAAATTAGAAATTAAAACTCTGAACAGGTTAATCTTAACCCAAGCTTCAACTTGTAAATATTTGGGAGTCAATATAGAAACATAGACTTTGATGGCAGATAAGGACCGCTTGGCCCACCTAGTCTGCCCATTTTCCGACCTAGAGGATAAGCTGCAGATCCTATTTAACCAACAGCCTATTTCTTATATAGACTAACACCTGACTTTCTTATATAGACCAACACCTGACTTTCAAACAACATATTAAGGACTTAAGAAAAATAAATGTTAGAATTGGAGCTCTAAGATGAGTATCAACTTGTATTACTAAGAACGTTTGACAGTGGCCAACCAACTAATTATACCTATAATAGATTATGGGAGCCTTATCTACAGTCATGCAGACAATTTATTATACAAACTAGCTATTAGTTATAATAGATTGGCCAGATTAATTCTTAAATGTGATTACAACATACATCATTGTTTGATGTATCAAAGATTAGACTGGATACTGCTGGAATTAGAAAGAAAAGGGATTTGGGCAATCTTAGTACATAGAATCTTCAAAAATAATAGACCTTCCTGTTTATTGGACAAATTGGTTAAGCTAAACCATACCTTCCAGTTAAAAAATAAAGGAGCAAGAGAATTAGTTGTGCCAGAAGGAAGAAATGGGTAAAAGGTAATTTCAGTACAAGGCTGCTAATACATGGAATGAGTTGCTTACACAATTGTGAATGTATGATATATCTGCAATTGTATTCAAAACTGCAATGAAACAATAATTGTATTTTAGATGTGTATGTAACATATTAGCTGTATTTAAAGCCAGAGTCCCAGATATTCAGAAATGAGCCAAAGGCTGGCACAAGTCCAGCACAGTGCACATCTGATGCGCCGTGGCATCAGAGGTTGAGCTGGCTGCACTGTGCCAGCACAACCCGGCTGAATATGGTGCAGTTGCACTATGGCACAACTGTGGATGTGCCATGCTGCGACCACAGGTGCACCTTGGCACAACCACAGGTGCACCATGTGCAGACAGGGAAGACCCAGGGCAACCATGGGAGCAGAGCAACAGGGGGGCATGGCACAGAGAGGAGACCCAGGGACAGAGCCAGAGAAGCATAGTGACAGGCCACAGGAGGCCACCACCAGCCGGGCACATACAGACCCCCACCCCAGAACACAACAGTGGCACAGACAGTAGGTAACAGGGGGTGCCAATGGGGGACAGAGGGCCACCAAGGGGGGCCCCCCACAGGCAGCAGGATGTGCCCCCTCTGCACATCCAGACCAGGGTGGGCCACACCCAGGACCATACAGCCAAGCAAACACACCCACCACACAACCCTGACCTGACAGCCACTCCAAGGGCATCCCAGAACACAGCCATTGACTGAGGGGAAGGACACCATCACCATGGGACTCACTGCAGCACACAGCAGTGATCCACAGAAGCACAACACATGCCCCTTCTCATGCACACATGGACAGACACTGGGCCACTGCAGCATGGCTCCTCATGCCACCTGCAAAGCAGACACAGACACAGGCAGGTAAGTCAAATGTAATGTAATGTGCTATGCAACACAACTATATACAAGTGAAGGGTGTGGGGGAAGGTAGGAAATCGAGGGTAGGGGTAGGGAACAGGGACTGTACGGTGGGATGAGAGACTGGAGGAGGAGGTATGGCTGGGAAACAGGGGAACTCAGGGCCTGACTAGTGGTGGCCACAGCCTGCTGCCCTCTGCTGAAGTCGCTGCCTCCTGTCCACCAAGATCATTCTGTGGATCTACATCACTGCTTCCATCGTAGTTGATGTGATTAGGATGAGCTGCCTCAGGAGTCGGCAGTAGGGGGGCCACCTGTGCTGCTGCGGGACACCTAGGACGAGTGGTAGGACAGGTGATCAGTGCAATATCCCAAGGAACCATGCTCAGCCACAGTGCATACTGGGCAGTGAGAACACAGCCCTGGAGGGCCCATACAGGCCACCCACAGGGGTGTGGGCCAACGCCTGCCAGCAATGCGGCACACCACATCAGCGCACAGTGGCGGCCACTGCTGCATAGTGGCAATCCGACTGCACCATGACAGTCACATGGCACAGTGCTCCGGCAGTACCACAGCAACATCAGTGGCAGACGGGCGCACACCCATCCCACCAGCAGCAAGCACATGTGTCCAATGGATGCACCATGGTGGCAGACACCATGCACAGTGTGACACACACAGCTGCCATGGCACACAGCACAGGCAGCCATGCGTACACTCATGCCCCCACCACTCCCCAATGACTTTGTGCAGGACAATGTCAGTGCCTACCTACCCTCTGTGGCCCCACTGGTGCAGGAGCCGCTCCTCCACCCTGGGCTGCTGCAGCCTGGAGTCCCTCCAGCACCGCCAATCTTTGGTCTTCAGGTCCTGGGAATGTAACAGAAATAGGTACACATCAGTAACCAACCACAGCAGCTGCCCACCACCCACACACCTGTGCACAGGGTGAGCCCCTGCCTGACACCTCCCAAACAGTGGCAGCGCAACGCAAGTGGTGGAAGACAATGCCACCCCACAATGCTCACGATGGTAGTACACCACCCTGCAGGACATGCCAGGCAGCCTAGCCAACACCACAGTACAGCACCAGGGCACACATGCATCATGGGCCTATTCACCTGGCTGTGGAACAGCCCCACGCTTGACATGCGCCTTCAGCCTCCTGAGACACTCTGGGTCCCTCTGAGCCAGGACCCTGTAGCGGTGGTGACACTGATCCACTGACCTGGCTACCCCTGTGTACAGTTGCAGTGAGGCAGCAATGGCCTGTCACACAGCCACTGGGGGCTGCTGCAGTGGCACCTGCCTGAACAGTTGTGGTGTGTGGGGCTGGATGCAGGCCACGAGGTTCACAAGCTCAATCTGCGTCTAGTTTTCCACCTGTCCCAATCACTGCTGTGCCATGTCTCAGTGTGAGCCATGGAGCACTGCATGCGCCAGATGCGCGGGCCGAGGGGACATGCACTGTGTCCGCCCATCATGCAGTCTCGGAGATACGCGACATGGGCATGGCTAGGTGGGGTGATGGGTGCGGGGCTCACCCAGGGACAGAGGTCACAGCAGGGGTCAGGGGTCAGCCAACACACGCACTGTGCATAGCAGGCATGGCGCACCATGTGCCACGGTCCCTATTGCACAGTGGGTGCACAATGCACAATAGGCGACAGTACACCATCCGGCGCATGCGCACTGTGGTCCTGTGCACTGCGCATGCATGCGCATTGTGCAGTGACTTGCTTCGGAGCAATCTCATTATGCATGGAGCAGATTCACAATCATCAGCTGCCACATGCAAATGAGCACATCAGCCAATGCGTGGTGCACTGGGTGAATTATCATGTCACTACCATTGCGCCAAAGCTCATTTGCATGTGATGCACTATAAAAATGCCACGGATCGGCACAGGCCATGGACCAGTATTACATCCCTTTGAGGTAAGTTGCGCATGCTGCTGGAGCACACTGAGCCCAGCCAGCACAGCAGGGGGGGATGGAATAGGGTGCTGCTGCCACTGACACACTGTGCTGTCCATGTCCACAGGCATGAGGTTGGACGAGGCCCTGGATGTGTTTCTACAGGATGCCAGTCTCGGCATCCTCTGCATGGAGACACAGATTGGGGTGGGGTCTGATGCCAATGACCTCACCCTAATCCTGGACAGCATGGGTGGTGTTGTGGGTGAGACACCCATACCAGACACCAACACAGGCAGCATGCCCAGCGACCTGACAGTGGGGGAGCAGCTGCGTGCCAGCACTATGGGTGCTGCTGTGTGCACTGCCACAGCTGTGCCATGTGTTGGTGGTGCAGCCGTGTAGGCACTGGGCAGCATTCAGTGGCCAGATGCCACAGGGCAGCCGGCTGCAGGGTCTGCTGCCGGGGCACTAGCTAGGGACATACCTCATGAGGACCCCACTGTACAGTGTCCACCTGAGAGGGGGGCTGTGTATCATGGCTGGTCACCATAGGAGGGTTGGCGTCCCACCCAGCAACCCCAGGATGCTGACCCATTAGCACAGCACACCCGTTTGCAGCGGGCCTCCATGGAGCAACAGGTGCTGCTTGCACTGGGGTGCATGCACCGCACACAGAGGTGCGCCAGGTGGCCGAGCTGCATGAGAGGGGCACTGCGCAGTTCATGGCGGCAATACAGCGCATGCAGGAGGCCACAACTGCATCCCAGGATCGCATTGCCAATGTAATCATGGATGGCCTGGCACTGCTTGCTGCCACAGGGCTTGACCAGCCACCATGGACCCCATGCAGTGCACTGTCCACTCCATGATCCCGGCATTGAGCAACACCCTCACTGTCGATGCCGGTCTCTGATGTTGGCATCCCAGGCATGCCTGGGGTGGGCCTGTTTGGGCACTTATGCACTCCTGCACAGACCTGGTCATGGTCCTGCAGTTCAACCCCTGGGGGGCTGATGCAAACACCCCTTGTGGCTGATGAGCAGCCTGTGGCTGCTGATCGACCCCAGTGCGGCCACCCCCATAGCCACAGTGGCCATGGTTCCACGCGGTGGCCCTGATGTACATGCCACCCTGACCGAAGTCTGCAGCTGCTACCCTGTGCGCGCATGGGTGGCGTGTGTGTGCATACCACTGGTGTGGTGCCTGTGTGTCATACTGTGTGCTGCCTGTGTGTGTGCCTGCCCAGCTGCTGGACTGTGTGGTGTGGGCGTGATGAGGGCAGTTCAGCACTGGTTGCACCTGTGCACCGGTGCAATACATCTGATCCCCGCCACATGCCAGTGCCTGGGTGTGTGGGTGCATGGGTGTGTGTATGTGTTAATGTGTGATGCTGTGTGCAGTTGTGTGTGGTTGTGTGCCACTGACACCCCTACACCTACACCACACCTCTGTGTGTGCATGCCCATTGCCATGCACACCCCTGCCTGTGTGCTGTACCTGTGTGTGTGGCTCTTGCATGGGTTTCACGTCACCTACCTGCATGCGCCATAGTGCTCCTGTGCTATGGTGTCTTGATGCTGGCATGCCATCCATTGGAGCTGGGGATCCCTCCTCCCAGGGGGGCTGTCCACCACCCTCTGGCCAATTGCCTCCTTCGTTCCCACTACTGTCACCCTCATCAGCCTCGACAGCTATCCCATGGTCAATGGCCATGTTGTGCAGTATGCAGCAGGTTAGGAATAGGCCACAGGCTTTCAAGGGGCTGTACTGTAGGGCACTGTCAGACCTGTCTAGGCAATGGAAATGTACCTTTAGCATGCTGAATACACGCTCAATGATGTTGCGTGTGCTGTCATGTGCCCTGTTGTAGTGTTCTTCTGCTAGGGACGATGGGTGCTGATAGGGGGTGAGCAGTCGGGGCCTCAGTGGATAGGCACTGTCTTCTGTGTGGATAATGACACGGTTAGCCCTCTGATATCCTTTGCTGTGCCTCTTGCCTGTCTTTGGTGTCCTCGCCAGCATGCCCACCCTGCCCTCCCCATCCCATGGCCTGCTCTGCCCATCACCTTTGCCCATCCCATACTCACCCACTAGGTGGCCTGTGGGGATGTCCCCATGCTTGAACCTGTGGTACAGTGCAGAGTTGTGCCAGATGAATGCATCATGTGCACATCCAAGGTGTATGGCACAGACATTGGTGATGTGCCCTGTGGCATCGCACACCACCTGGCAGTTGACTCTCGGGAACCCCTTCCTATTGATGTAGGCCACACCGTCAGGGCCAGGTGGTCTGCGGATGCCCATGTGGGTGCAGTCAATGGCCCCAAGCATGCCAGGCATATGTGCTACCCTGTGGAAGTCCTGCATGGTTGCTGTATGCTCTGCCTGTGTGCTGGGGAAATGGATGTATTCCAAAGTATGTGGCAGCAGAGTGTTGAGGAACTGTGTGAGGAGGCGTGACTTGGCCAACTGGGTAATGCCTGTAGTGTCCCCTGTTAGTCTCTGGAAGGTGCCCGTGGTGAGAAGGCACATGACAGCTGTCACTTTGGTCTCCACAGATATTGCGTGGCTCCATTGTGTGGGCGCCTGCATCTCCTCACTGCACAGCTCACAGAGCTCAGATTGGCCCTCTTCAGGTGGTACCATCCCACAATCTCCGTATCGGAGTAGTTCTCAAAGGTGGTGCGGGAACAGTACCACCTGTTCCAGGCATACCACTGCCGGGACCTTCATTGGCCATATCACTGTTCCTCATGCCCCCTCATACTCCTCATTATGGCCTCCATCATGAAGGGCACACTATCCATGGCCTGTGATGTCCTGTATCCCCCTGGGTGGTCGGCTGCTGTGGGCTGTGTGCCATCCTGGTGCACTGCCTGGCACTGTGCCTGCCTGTCTCTCTCACTCTCTGTGCCTCTCTCTCTCTGGCCCCGTCTCCCTCTCCACTGCCACTTCTGTCCCTCTCCCTCTGTAGCTGCCTGTGCCTGTCTGTCTGTCTCTCACTCACTCTGTGTCTCTCGGTCTGTCTTTCTGTCTGTCTGTCTGTCCTTTCTTCTTTCTTTTGTTCTGGCATTCTCCCACTCCCTCTCACCTAGTGCAAGTGCTGTCTGTGTGCTTGCGCCCTGTCTTTATAGGCTCAAGTCTGCTTGGCGCATCCCGGTTTTGCTCTGCACTTGTGCCATGGTTCCATCGCACTGCACCAGATATTCATGGGCACACCCCCTGTGCTTGCGCCTGCATTAATTATAGTTGTACTTTGGAGCAATGGGATTTGCGCTGCGCAATGACTCCCACTGAATATTGCTCCTTGGCGCAAGTCCGCATTTGTGCCAGCACAACTCAGTTGTGCCATGCACAACTGCTTTGAATATCCCAGCCAGACATGAATTTTGTAGCAAGATGTATACTTAATAATTTGTAATATATGGGTATGTAAAATAATACTGAAAACTATGTAAAAAAAAAAAGCTGTAATTCACCAATGGCAACTTGGTAATACCATCGATGACATCCCATATTACCATCATTCCAGTCTCATAATGCTATAATTTCAACCTTGTAATACTATTGTTCAGAGGTTGGAATGATAGTATTATCACCAAGAAAGCAAAGTGCAAGCACAGGCTGACAGCTCGTGCTGACTGCGAGCAGGCTTTTCAACTGTAAGCATCATCTACAGGAAAGCTGACTGTATGGTCAGTGAATGAAAGTGAAGTTCTCAGCGGTTCTTAAAAACCAAATAAAAAAAAATTAAAATAAAACATGGCTCTCTCCAAACCACAGGAAACAAGTGAAGACAGGCTCTGGGTTACCAGAATCAAGAAAATATTAATACTATGAAAAAAAAAAAACAGCCTTTGCCATGAAGCTGCTTAACAATTTCCCAACAAAACTGGTGAGTCATGACCTATAGAAACAATTGAAACATCAAAGCTGGACAGGATATTACCAGACTTTGTATTTCAATTAAAAAAGCAGGAGGATAGCAAGTACGGACCAAGCACTATTAGAGGAGTACTAGGCAGCACAGACCACTACCTAATAAAAAACAACTATCCTGACTCCATTTTTCAAAATGCCACCATAATATTCAAAGAGACGCACAGTACACTAACTGCAAAGCAGAAGTACCTAAAGAAATTAGGTTGGGGAAATCACCACAGACAAGCCCAGCCCTTTAAAAAAGCAGAAACAAATCTCCTGTATAGTAGTAGCACACTTGGTCTCCACACTCCAACAGCTCTCCTTCATATGCTAGTTTTCAACATAGGACTGCACTTTGCGCTTCACACCAGTGAACAGTATCAATTGCAGTGGGGTGATATTGTTCCAGGAACAGACACGGAGGGTAAACAATTCCCTGAATACCACGAATGGGCAACAAAAACTAGAACAGGGGTAAATCTTTTTTTTTTCAATTTAAAGTTTATTGATACATTTTCCACAATAAAAGGCAGTTTAAGTGACAGTAACATTGACATTCTGATATAATGTAAAGGAAAAACTGCCTGACCCACCCTTCCCTTCCCTTACTGCAGTAACCCAACCTAATACCCGTCAAATGCCAAGCACCTTACTTAAGGTCTTACATGACAATATAGTCTGAGATACACTTAGACTAGAAACCAGGGAAATTAGAGAGTGAAGGGATCCCAGATTTTGGTATATGCTGCCATTCTATTGTGGAGACTGGCAACCGCTTTTTTTGTGCGTAGATTGGACAGAATTTCTTTTACCCATTCCTGGACAGATGGAGAGAACTTATCTTTCCAGTGGCGAAGAATAAGCTTCTTAGTCGGTAAGGCAATCATGGAAATGTGAAAATTTCGTACCTTAACTCTAATAGATGATAAGTCCCCTAACTGACAGATCTCGGGAGTGAAGTATTCCTGAAGGCCCAGCAGAGGGTCCAGGAAAGTTTTAATTGAATCCTATAAGAGGGAGATTTTAGTACAGGACCAAAACATGTGGAGAAGTTTTCCTTCTTCCTGCAAACATTTATTGCATATATTGGAATTCAGGTAGCCCCACTTCTGTAATTTAACCAGGGTGTAGTACAAGTTATGTAAAATATGATATTGCATGAGACGCAATCTGTCTTGAGAAATGTGTTTATGACATGATCTCCACAGAGAATGTCAATCCAAATAATGTTGAGGGAAAAAATTATTCTAGAATCTTGTAGGCCCAAAGGGACCCCCATATTTTTTGTGAAACAAAACCTGATATAGCTTAGAGATTACACCTGAAGATCTAGAAAGTGGGGACATCTCAGGTATCAGAGAAGTGATGGTCTGGGAGGGAGGAGTATTACCGAAATTGATTACAAGTAAATGCCTTAATTGTATAACTTTCAAATGAGAGGAAACCGGAATGAGAAATTTCTTAATAATATCTTCCACTGATAACCAATGCCCCTCTCCATCCGTAAGAGAAAAAAGCTTCCCATCCCCCAATTGGGACAACCATTGACGGGGAATCTGGTTCTTGTTAATAGTGAAAGATGGGGAATTCTAAATGGACTGGGCCAGGTCCCAATGAGGGGAATATTGTAAAAATGAACACATTTGAGAATAAATCTTTAAAGAAGTCATTATTATGGGACACTCTTCGGACATATGTACCTGGGGAATCTTAAGGAAAAATAGTGTAAGAGGGTCCAAATTCTTGGACTTGATTGCATCCAGTTCTATTCTAAGCCAAACCGGTTGCTCTTTTTCTGGGCTGTGGGATACCCATCTCAGACATTTTACTAAGTGACTAGCCCAGTAATATATGGCCAGATGGGGAATTCGTAAACCCCCCTCCAATTTTGGGGCTGCCAGCTTATGATAGGCCAACCGAGGATATCTGTCGGCCCAGATAAATCTGGTGAATACACCATGTGTCTTTTTAAACCAGAGTAAAGGAATGAAAGTGTTAAGAAGAGATAATGGGTAGAAAATTCTAGGAAATATGTTCATCTTAATTATGTTGATCCGGCCCCATAATGAAATAGGAAGTTTGGACCACCTCTGGAGGTCATGAGCTGTCAACTACAAGAGAGAATCCAGGTTTTCCTTAAACCATGTTAGAGGGTTATGAGAAAGCTTAATACCCAAATATTTAAATGACCTGGAAGTCCAACACAAACCAAAAGGACTAATGTCATTTTTGAAAACTTTATGGTTTAGTGGGAAAAATAGAGATTTACTAGCATTCAGTTTATAATTGGACAGGTCACTAAATCTTGCTATTTCCCTTAGCAAAGCCAGAATAGAGGATACAGGGTGAGATAAGTGTATCAGCAGGTCATCTGCATATACAGTGACTTTAATTTCATGTCGCCCAACTCTAACACCCTGTATAGAAACATTATTGAAAATATTTTGAATGAGAGGTTCCAAATATAAATTAAATAACAAAGGAGATAAGGGGCATCCTTGCCTAGTTCCTGAGTGAAGCGAAAAGGGCTTAGAGAATGCCCCATTCGCAGAAATTCTTGCAGTAACCCTACATAAAGTGTGGCAATCCAGGAAATGAACAGAGAGGGAAAATGAAATGCTTCCAGAACTTGGAACAAAAAGTTCCAGTTCACTCGATGAAATGCCTTTTCGGCATCCAGGGAGACTAGTCCTGCAGGGAACTCGGCATCCCTGGTAGCCGAAAAGACATGCGACAAATTACGTAAGTGGTCTGAAGATGAACGCCCATTCATAAATCCTACCTGGTTTATACCTATCAACTCAGGAAGAACTACCGTTAACCTATTGGCTAATCTTTTGGAGAGAATTTGAATATCCTGATTTAAAAGTGAGATAGGTCTGTAACTCTGAACCAGCTCAAGATCTTTATCTGATTTGGGGAGCAGAACAATCAAGGCCTCAAAAAGGTGGGAGTCGGCCTCCGCCCCAGCTAAAATATGATGAAATAAATGGCAAACTACTGGTAATAGAAGGTCCTGAAAAACTTTATAAAATAAGGAGGAAAAACCATCGGGACCTGGGACCTTGTCTGCTGGCAATTCACTAATAACATCGGCAATTTCCTCCTGGGAAATAGGAGCAACCCAGAAAATCCTTGTGTCGGTCAGCGAGAGGGGGCAAATGAGAACCTTTCAGATAACTCTCCGTACTCCCTGGGCAAGGGGGATGCTCCATGTCACTGTACAAGTTTGTATAGTAACGGGCAAATTCTTGAACTATTTCAGTGGGAGATACTTTTAATGATCCATCAGCCATTGCCCTGATAGGAGGGATAAATCTCACTGATTCTTGTTGCTTAATCCGCAGTGCCAGTAGGCGCCCCGCCTTTTCTCCTTGGTCAGTGTAACTAGCTCTTGTACGAATAATAGCCAATTCTGCTTTGTCTCGGAGTAACTCCAAATATCTATCTTTCAACACTAAGAGTTTCCTCATATCCTCATCGGGAGGATTAATCAAGAAATTATTTTCAAGTGATCTAATTTGGGATAGTAAAGATATTAATTCCTTCTCCTGTGCCCTTTTCCTACCAACCGCCATGCTGATAAGGATCCCTCTCATGAAGACCTTAAAGGCCCCCCACAAAATGTCCGGCTTTGCACTATCTAACGGGTTAGATGAAAAAAAAGGATTAAATTTGCTCCCTTATAAGTTTGCAGTATTTAACATCCTTGAGAAGTTGTTCATTAAGTTTCCATCTGGTTTCCCTTTTAGGTAAATTAAGCAGTACCAGTTTACATAATACTAGTGAGTGGTCAGAGATTGGGCCAGGTTGAATCAAGGAAGTCTTAACCCCAGGTAATAGGCACTGAGAAATAAGTATGTAATCAATGTGGGACTGCGAGCTGTGCATCATTGACCTAAAGGTAAACTCCCTGGAATCGGGATGTAAAACACGCCAGACATCGCAGAGCCCACATTGGTCCAATAGATCTTTAAAAGCCTTCTGCCCCGGAGTGACCCCTCCCAGACCTCTGCCTGACCTATCTAAATTAGGCTCAAGTACTTGGTTAAAATCCCCCTCCTAAAATAATCCTGATGGGAAGCATTGGGAGAATAGCAGATGTAAGTCTCATAAAAAATCCTGGGTCATCTATGTTAGGGCCATAGATACTGCCAAGTAATATTGGAACAGACCAGAGAGTACCTTTAACAAGGATAAACCTTCCCTCGGGATCTTTAATAACCTGTGTAGAAACAAAGGGAATAACCCTATTAATCATGAGCATGACCCCACAGTTATTTGTAGATCCCTGGGCATTGTAAATCAATCCCACCTGTTGTCTCCTTAACTGTAAAGCTTCCACTTCTAATAAATGGGTTTCCTGTAAAAAAGTTATCTGAGAGCTAAGTAAGCTTAAATGTTTAAGAGCCTGATATTGTTTGTGCTTTTTCCTGATCCCCTTAACGTTCCAAGTCACAAAAGTTATCTCATTAGCCATCCAGTAATGGTAGTTAGACTTAGTGTATTCAACTCAGCACATGGGATACATAGTCCCTGAAGACGTACACCCTTGGTTACTGCAGTAAAACCCTCCCTCCTCCCAACCCCCCCACAATTAAGTCCATTCCATACCCCCACCCACCCCTACCCTCCAACAATACCCGAAACCTGCTCCCCAACCCTTTAAACTGTCACAAGCAACGTTTCAGCACAGTACTGGTACTTTTCCTTCATCTCCGCTGATGATGCACCCTGTTAATAAAAACTCTTACATTCCGCTATCCTCGTTAGAAAACAAAACAGTGCTGGTTATCCCTATAAAAGAGAATGGTCCTGGGCTTTCACTACCACCACACCAAAGTGTAAACCTATTGGGAACCTATTAAAAAAAGGCCACAGTGAAAGCCATGTACAACCCAGGTAGCCATGGAAACCCGAACGAAACCGAGAGAGAAAATTGAAATCATCCTTGCCTCATGAGGCAGTTATGGAGAAACTAAAACCAGATCGGGAACCCAGTGAGGGGGAGTGACCTGTACCACAGACTGAGATCAGGAATCGAGAAAGAGATAGTAATCACATTGCAGGAAGGGAAGACAGAAAAAATTCGTCTTCCCAGAAATAACCAACCTCCAAGTGCACTGGCTCTCCGTATGAAAGTTAATTGTCCTGCACTCGAGTCTAGTGAGAAGATTCAGAGAGAACCCCCTCAAATTGAGGGTTGCACCCTCGTGAATTACTAATGCCTGATACACCCTCTAGTGGCCAATTCCAGGTTATGATAGAGTGAAAACGAGCTACAGAGAAAGCCCAAGACCGCTCTAATTCCAATCCAGATGAAATAAACACGAAGCTAAATCTCAGCAAAACTATCTCCCCTTTCTATTGTGTTTACCATACAAAAAATACTAAAACTTGAAATATTGTTCCCCCTGTAAACAAGCCCTGAGACCATAAGTGTCCTTTGCCCTTAACCGGCATGGGCCCTCTGCAATTGGAGCCAAGAAAACTAGTAGCAAGTGTGCCCTGAGCTGATCCCCCCAGTCCAAACAAAACAGGGGAAGTTTCCCCTCCCATTCGCACTGAACAGTTTCTCAAAAAGGGAAAAAATGAAAGTTCCAATTCTCCGCTCCACACAACTCTCCATCCTGCAAACACAACATCTCAGGGATCCTTAAATAGATCTGGTAGCGTTGACTTAAGGCTCATCAGGGCAACTGCAGGATCATCGTAGTTGGACCAGGATCCATTTACTAGAACCTGTACCCTGGCTGGGTATCCCATCCTAAATGTCAGGCCTGTCGCAATTATCTTAGAAACAACAGGAATGAACACTTTCCACTTCAGGCGAACCGAGCCTGGCAAATCTTGTGAAATTCTCAGTTTCATGTTCTCCCAGCGAACCTCTTGCAAAGCTCTCACTTTCTGCAGAAAATGCTGCCTCTCCAAGTAGTTCAAAAACTGACAGATAATGGGACGGGAAGGGTCCTCCGGAGAAGGTTTAGGCCTTAGGGACCTGTGAGCTCGCTCTACAATATAGCCAGGGCCAAAGGGAGAGGGGCCGGCAACCCACTCCACCAACTTCTACACGAATGCCACAACATGTTGGCCTTCTTCTCCCTCCGGTAACCCAAGTATCAGAACATTGTTTCTGTGTCTGCGGCCTTCTAGGTTTTCAAGCTTGGCTTTGAGATGAGATAATTTCTGATGCATAGACACCAGATCAGGATCGAGATTTTCTAACTTTTTCTCTATTGAGACTATTCGAGCTGTGTTATTGGAGACAGATAGCGAGACTTCATCTAATGTTTTGGAGAGAGACTTCAGATCCATCGCCATTTCTTTCATTTCCTCACGAAAGGGCTTAAACTTTTCAAGGAACCTAGTGAGTGTTAAAGGTTCCTGCTCTCCAAATTGACTCAGAGGATCAGGCCTCTCAGGCTCACCCGAAGCCCTGGATTTCTTAGAGGCCTTTTCGGGAGTAGCGGTGGGGGGGGGTGTGCTTCTGCGGGGCTTTCTTCATGTAAGCCTCCATCCACTAATTTTACACTCAAACCAGACTTCCAAAGTGTTCAGACAGCACTGAATCTTGAAAGCAGAGGAAATTTAGGAATTCAGACGTCCAAAAAAGACAATTTAGTGATCGGGAGGCAGGAGCTTCTACTCAGCACTCTGCATCACATGATCTCCCTGAACAGGGGTAAATCTAAGAGATGTAAGATCTGTGACACCCAGGCTGTACCAGAACACATAACACCCAAAAAAGAGACACAGTGGCTGCCTCTCACAAATATGCCAGCAAGAGATCCCCTGACGTGAATAAACCCGAGGCCCCATTCTATCTTGCATTTAATCTCAAGATGAAGCCCACAAATCATTGGTACAAGTGCATGACAATAGGCAAAAATAAAATACGCAGTATAATGAAACTTCTCCAGCAGTCATCAGGCTTTCCTCCTGAAAAGAGGATCACAAGTCATTCGACAAGGAAAGCAGCAATCCAGATGTTAATAGACTCAAACATAGCACCCACTGACATTGCCCAACTGGCAGGTCATAAGAATATTCAAAATATAAATAACTATTCTACCTTGTCAGAGTCAAAGCAAAACAAAAAATGTGTTCAGTCCTCTCATTCGAGCAGCAGCCATCCACCTCCTGAACAGGACCTGCAACTGAATACCAGCATTCCACCTCAGAGCCTCCTAGTGCTGCACCATCCATTCAACAAGAATGACAACAACACACAAGCTAACCAGTAGAAGCACTTAGTTTTTCCAGAATGTCCGGTAGGGGCTGTTATACTGCATGTCTCTGCTGTTAACTAGCACTGTTATACTGTGATATAGGAGTCTGTAATACTGTCTTAGAGTGCTTACCTGCTTTAGAATTGTGTAGAATCTCTAGTGTGTGTGTCTGCCATCTTGCGCATGCACAGTAGCCTTCTGTATCCTGACTCTGTCCCAACAGTTGGTGCATGTGCAGTAAGGTCCTGATCTAGCCCACTGCATACTATTGTGATTCTTTTGTTCCCTTCCCCCTTATAGGCCTCAGAAGCAGCTCCCCCTCCCCCTCAGGACACTGCCCAGCTGAGGAGGGGAACAGAGAGCCGTAAGAAGGATAGTCTCCTTCCTGTGCCTTTACCACCATAGTTGGCAGCTCTTCCAATGAGCCTACAAATCAAGTTACAGCATTGTGGCATATCGCAAAGCTCTTACAGCTTTTCTGGCTCCCCCCACAACCTCTTTGTTCTGCTCCCAAAGCTATCTAGGCACCATGTCTGTTCACTTCCACCTTATGTGCCTCATCCTCATAACCACCCTGGGGTTCACCTCCCACCAGCCAGACCTCACCCTATGCCTTTTGTGGACTGCACCATTACATCTCTCCAGAATTGGCCACCCCCCCCTACCTTGTCATCACACACTGGACCTCTGCATCCACCTCCCACCAGCAGCCCCAACCCCAGCACCCACCCGGGACCCCCCGGCTCCACCCCTTCTGTATCCGCCCATCCCTCCAAACCCTGCCCATCCCCTGCTCCACTACATCCTCCCCCCCAAACGTACTCCCAAAAATATAACAACGTGCCACCCTATGGTTAGAGCCTTAGTCATCATACTACTGCTGTCTGGTAATATCCACCCTAATCCAGGCCCTGCCCCACCACTCCACCTACCAGATCCTCTGGGCTCCGCATTGCCTCTCTGAATATACCCAGCCTGCCAAAGAAATCTGCAGCACTTCAATGTTGGGCCACTCTTCACCAACCAGACGTCATTGCCGTAGTGGAGACCTGGCTCTCCAAATCTACTCCCGACACCTTTGTCTCACTCCCCGGATACACCCTATATTGGGAAGATAGGATAGGAAAGCGTGGGGGTGGCTGTGCATTCTATGTCAATAATAACATTATTGGTCACATGCTCCCACCCCCAAATTCACAAATGGAGCACAAGCCCTCACCCTAAAAATCACCCCGACCCTTCCAGGGGCCCACTATACCTCACAGTCACCTCCATACCCCCTAAGAACCAAAAGTCTGCTGTCACATCCCTCACCAAATACCTCTCTACCCTACCACACAATGCAAAGCAGACACTAGTAGGGGACCTCAATATCAACTGGCTTGGCCCCTCGGCTGCACCAACAAAGGACTCGTTCTCAGCCCTTGACATGGTCCAATTAGTTACCCAACCCACTAGACTTCACCCATCTACTGGTACCCACAGCCTTCTGGATATCATTATCTCTAACTGCCCCAACAAAATCCAGGATATAAAAGTACTTCCCAACTCCCTAAGTGACCACTCGCCCATCCTATTCCAATGGACCTCTTCCACACCCAAACCCATAACCCAAACAACCTTCCGAAGGCGTCTCCACCCAGGAGGGTTAATGAAACTTAAACAGCTGCTCACCCAAATAGATTGGTCCCCCATTAATATAGCCCCCAGTGTCAACATTGCACCCAACCTGTTTACACGGGCCTGCACCAACACCTGTGACCTCTATGCTCCACTCACTAAACTCCGCACCAAAAGGCAACATGCTCCTTGGATAACCCCCTCCCTACTCCAAATGTTGAGAGACAGGGATAATATCTGGCACAAAGCCACAGAATCTGGCAGGTTGGCAGACAGACAATTCTACAATGCTGCTTGCAATAGATGCACTCAAGCCATCCGTAAGGCCAAGGCAGACCACTATCAGTCTACTCTCACAACCACGTGGAGGTCTGCGAGGACCTTCTGGAGTAATATCAAAGAACTCCATGGGAAATTACACTCCCCACCTGCATCCCAGCTCACCATAAATGGCACTGCCTCCACAGACGCACTCACCATAACAAACTGTCTAAACACCACCTTCTCGGATCTCAGCAATGTTCTCCCTAGTTGTTTCTTTGACCCTGTGCCCCAATCCCAACCCCCAACCCTGCAGCATCCTTGTTTCCTCCTGCACAAAATATCCACCCATGAAGCTTGTCCTTACCTACAAAAAGTGCTGAACAGCAATAACCCTATAAATGACCCCCTAGATGCCAGGCTCCTTCGACTAGTCCTCAACGAGGTCCTAGTCCCCCTAACGGACCTGCTCAGCAAATCCCTATGCCTAGGGAAATTCTCTGGTGCCTGGAAAACAGCTGTCATTACCCCCATCCATAAAAGTGGTGACAAAGCCTCCCCAAATAACTATCGACCCATCTCCATTCTTCCCCCGCTTTCCAAAGCATTAGAAAAAGTAGTTGACACCCAACTTACTGAATACCTAACCAAGTATGACATTCTATGCCCAGAGAAGCATGACTTCTGTTTGGGCCATAGCACCACCACAGCCCTCCTAGAATTCACCAACTTCCTGCACTCCTCCCTAGATGCTGGTAACATTGCAGGAGCTGTGTTCATAGACCTATCCAAGGCCTTCGACATGGTCTGCCACCCTCTCCTTCTCGACTCCCTCCACCAACTTAGTTTCTCCACAGGCCCCCTAGCCTGGTGCTCCAGTTACCTTTCCGCCCAGTCCCATTGCATCAAAATTAACGGAATCCTATCTGACACACTACCTGTCCACTCCAGGGTGCCCCAGGGCTCTATCCTGGGGCCACTTATTTTCTCCCTGTACCTAAACTCCTTACCAAAGGCCTGCTCCACAAAAATCTTACTATATGCAGATGATGCAGTGCTCTTTGCTTCGCATCATAAACCCACACCCCTTCAGTACTCCCTCCAACATGCCTTCTCCCAGGCAGAAACATGGTTTAAGGACCGTAGACTGGTCATCAACTTGAAAAAGACTAAATCAATGATCTTCTCTCACTGCCAAAACAAAGCAAAAAGTGCACCTCTCCACATCCTCCCCAGCACCCAGCACCCCCTTGAACAAGTATCCAACTACAAATATCTTGGACTTACCCTCGACCCAGCCCTCACCTTCCATGACCACATAAACACCCTTGCTGCTGCAACAAACACCCAGATTGGACTCCTTTACCGACACAGGGACTGCCTCCTCCCCACGCCCTTAGGCTTGCTATCACCTCATCAATACTGTCCCTAGTGAACTATTGGCTCCCTGTATATGGGGCAGCAGATAACTCTGCACTCCAGAAAATCCAGGTCTCCCTAAACAAGGCCTGCAGGCTCCTAACTGGTGCACCTAGGCTCACTCACACCTGCTCCCTCTATACCTCTGGCAATCTTCTCAACTTCGATGAAAGGCTCCACTACTAGACCTGCATACTGTCCAAGAAAATACTGCTTGGACTCTCTCCCCCTGGGGTCACCACCTCTCTTCATCTTGCCACCCCCACTATCTCCACCCGCAACTCAGAGAAAGCACCACTGGTTGTGCCCAGGGTAAAAACCTCCCTTGCCCAGAGATCTTTTGACTACAGGGCCCCCACATGGTTTAATGCACTCCCAAACACCATGACAAGTGCACCAAAGATTGCCCACTTCAAAACCACTCTTCGCAACCACCTTTTCAATATCCGCTCTTGTAACTGCAACTAACATTTCACTCTCTCACCCACTCTGATCCAAATTCTCTGACAAAGTCCATTATGGATTGCAACCTCCGTCAATAATACCAAACCCATGAATAGGACTGCCCACTCTGTTTAGATGCTTTCTCAAGCTAATAATGTCTTTCTGCTGTGATGATGTAAATATCATCATCCAAATACTGTAAATAATGTCTGCAAATATCTACATCCAAATACTGTAAATAATGTCTGTGACAAATGTCTGTAACACCTGCTTAATTGTAATTGTTGTTATACCCTGTCTGTATTAGTTTCTGTCTTACATGTGACGAGGTACCATTGTAAATGAGCCTCTGGCTCAAAGGTTGTAAACCCGATATATCAAATAAATAAATAAAACATATTTGGCTCCCATTGTAATTTATTTGGTGACATCACCATAAATATTCAAAAGTCACCACAGCCAGCAAAAGAAAGAAGATACGTCATCTGCTCAGACTCAGAATCTGAGTAACAATGCACTGAGTACTCCCAAATTGCACATTCAGTTCCATTTCTCAATAAACTTTCATATTCTGCAGTTCTAAAATGTTGCCGCAATCATTAACATTTTTTTTAAAGACTGAACTGAATTTCAACATTAAAGTTGTATCTAACTTATCCGTTCATTGTTTGAAACTTCTTTGCCTGCACAACTTAGAAACACTGCATCCTGACATCTGGAGCCCTCCTACCACCAAGCCACAAGTGAGACCTCATCAACATCTCTGATCCATATAATGTATTACAAAAAATAACAAATAGGTTCCTGTGAATCACAAGACTATAATTCCATCTCAAGGTTCTGGGGACATGGGACCCTCTTGAGCTTCGCTCTTGAGGTTCCTATGTCCCCAGAACCTCTTGATGAAATTACAGCCTTGTAATTCACAGGAGCCTATCTATTATTCTATTTATTAATGAATATATTGTCCTGTTTATAAACATATTTTTTTTATGTCTGTAAATGTTTAGTTTCTACGTGTAACTTGTAACTAGAGAGTAACATCAAACACAAACACCTTGTAAACAGGGTATTTATAGCCCTGATGGTGTGTATTTCTCCAAACTCCTGTATAAATAAACTTTTGTACTACTACATAATGGGTTTGATACAACTCTGCACATATTCTGGATTTTAATAGAGTACGGGACTGATGAATTCAATTTCTAAGACATGATAGAAACTTCTAAATACCTCAAGGGCATAAACAAAGTGCAGGTGGGGGATCTTTTCTAATACAGAAAAGATACCAGAATGAGGGGGCATGATATCAAATTGGAGGGGGGTAGAATAAGAAGCAACATGAGGAAGTTTTTCTACACAGAGAGGGTAGTAAATGCTTTGAATAGTCTGCCATAAGAGGTGGTTGGGGCAAGCACAGTGGAGGGGTTTAAAAATGCCTGGGACAAGCACAGGGGAACCTTGAGCGGGAAGGGAAGGGAATGATGAAAAGCCATTGACCACCTAGAGTGAATGGACGAATATGTGTATAGGGCTTATGGGTAGACTGGATGGGCCTAGCGGTCCTTATCTACTGACAATTTCTATGTTTCTATGCAACAGAGTGTAGCCTGGCATGGCTACATCCCAATCATGGTTCTTATTGCAGCATGACTCTATAATGTCGATGGTGTCCAGGTCAGCTTCTGCCATGATGACTCTAGGTCTGGCAGTTTGTTTCCAAGACTTTGAGCATTTGCACACGGCCTTCTAGAAACTGCTACCACCCTGTTTGTCAACATCCTGTCTCCCCTTTTGCCTTCTCCCTGTGCAACCTCTGCTCTCGTCCCCATCTCTCTCTTCACTTCTCCCATATTGTTTCTTTTGTTGTTGGATACCCTTGGGGATTTCTCTCCCTTAGGATTCTCCCTACTGCCTGCTTCAGTCTGCGGGGGCAGTTTGTGTCTCACCATTTCCTTCCACCACCCCCCTCGGCTAGTTTAAATGCTCGACAATGTAAGATTTAAACCATTCATTGAGGACTATGGCTTCCCTTCCAGATGGATGCAGGCCATCTCCCTTGTATAGTCCTGTATCCCTCCAGGTGGTACCCCAGTCCTTAATGTAGTTGAACCCCTTCTCTCCACACTATTCCTTCAACCATGTGTTGAAGCTCCTGGTGTGGAGTACCCTATCCTTTCCCCTGTCATTGACAGTTGACACCTAGAAAAGGCCACTGAGTATGCTACCTACCTAAAATCAAACTCCAGTTCCCTGAACTCATCCTGCACTATCCTAGCCTCATCCCTAGCTTCAGTTTGGGAGGGGGTCAGTTTATGTCTCCCCATTTCCTTCCACCACCACCACCCTCAGCTAGTTTAAATGCTTTCCCATGTAAGACTTAAACCATTCATTGAGGACTGTGATTCCTCTCCTGGCTGGCTGCAGGCCATCTCCCATGTATAGGCCTCTATCCTTCCAGTTGGAACCACAGTCCCAATGTAGCCAAACGCCTCCCCTCTGCACCATTCCTTCCACCATATGTTGAAGCTCCTGATGTGTAGTACCCTATCCTTTCCCCGCTGTAGACAGGTGGCACCTCAGAAAAGCCCACTGAACATGCTACCTGCCTAAGATCCCTCCCCAACTCCCTGACCTCATCCTGCACTATCCTAGCTTTGTCTCTAGCCAGGTCATTGGTCCCTAGGTGGACAGTGACATTCAGCTCTCCCTCCTCTCCAGCCACCCTAGTGATCCCCAGGATCTGCTTCCTGTCCCTTCAAATAGTGGCCCCAGGCAGGCAACTAACCTCCCTTTTCCCCTCTCTCCTGTCCTCAAATCTGTACACTAACAATTGAGTCCTCCACCAGGAGTTGCTTCCTCCTTATCCGGGTCCTCTTCCACCCTCCTTGGGGTCTCCAGTACAGAGGACCTCATATTCTCCCTGGCCACTACTGCAGGTGCCTCCGCGGGACAGTTCCACTCTGCCAGAGTGACGAAGGAGTAGTGTAGTGGTATCATGTTGGGGATGTGCCTCTCACCCACCACCTTTACCCTTCCTCAGCCCACAATAGTTCAGCCACTCCTCCTCCTTGGCATCCTTTGAGGCCATGGCAGCAGACCTGGCAGTCCCTGGGTGGGGAAGGAGGCATCCTGAATCCTAACCATCTTGGCCTGGAGACCAGCAACCTGCCCCCTCAGCCCAGAGAGGTGCAAGCAGATGGGGCAACACCGCAGTCTCCAGAAAGTCTTCCAGATGACTGCCGCCCCACAGCCACTGCACTGCACCACTGTCAGCATATCTATGTGCTACCTTGCCTGTTTTCCTGTTTTGCTTCCTTTAGACCCTCTTTTACCCTTACCCCAGATAGTGTGTTTCACCTACAGTATACCCAAACTATAACTTGACCCTACCTTGCTTGTACCCTGTCTGTCTTTAACATAGATTTTGATGGCAGATAAGGACCGCTTGGCCCACCCAGTCTGCCCATTTCCCTACCTAATGGATAAGCTGCAGATCCTAGTTAACCAGCAGCCTACTTCTTCCTACCTCCACCCCCTAGAATTGCCTTATGACTGTCCCATGCTTTGTTTTCCTCTTTTTAACCTGTTATTTACCCCTACTCTAGATAGGGTGTTTCAACTTTACCCAAACTGCTGACTCTATCTCTAGACCTGAACTCGCCACTACCCAGTCCACTAGTTTGAGCTCCACCCTGTGCAGAGCTCAGTGTGGTGCATCAGATGCAGTGTAATCATGAGGATAGTTTAATTATAAAAGTTATTTTTCTTTGAAATTAGGACAATGCATTGGGGTCTCTAACCAGGAAAATAGCATAGCTCAGTGTTAGCCGGTCACTACTTTGGCATTATCCTTTGGAATGCTTCCATGCTGGACTACTCAGTGGGTACTCAAGATGCAAGTTTATTTGTGGGATGTTGAACACTTTTTCTGGGATGTTTCTTTCCAGTTTGCTGGAAGATATTTCCTGCTTTCTCCCCTTATTGACATGAAGGTGCTTCCTTCTCTCTCTCTCTCCCAACATCTATTTTTGGGTGATGTGTTTGATGTATGACAGGCTCTGATCTGATTAGTTCTTTCAACTCTCCTAACAAAGGATGAGCATCAATCCTCCAAGGTTTCAGGGAAGCAAATTTCCAGATTCCTTACACACTGGAGCTGACGGGTTAGCTGTTTCCTGGAGCAAATATCTACTGGATGTGTAGTCTAGGACCCCTTAGTTGGTTCTCTGCTAGGCAACTATTTAGATGTTCAAAGGTTATTGATGGACTTAAGCAGTTAAACTAGCCACAATACTCTCTTGCCACTACAGTTATTGCCTACCTTTGGACTGAAGTGATCAAGACTGTTGCATGGCACCTCATGAACCTTTTTTTCATTAGTTCCTGAGTAGATTATCTCTTACAGGATGTGTTAGTATCATAGCTAGATGTTCAGGAAGATGTACTGCTGAGCATCAGAACCCCTCAGGCAAGCAGTCCTCCCTTCTCAGACATAAGATGTAGCAGTGAGTTTAATCTCTAAAGGAGATGCGTAAGTTAGATTGTTGCAGAGCAGTTTTTACTTATCTCAAGAGATAAGGGGAACTTCCTTACTTTATTTATCTTTTGCCCCCCCCATAAGGCAAGGTAACACAAAAAAAGCCCTACACAATAGATTGGTTTGGATATAGCAAAGGCACATATGGTGGCTCAAAGAAATTTTGGAACCTCCATTGTTTCTGTAGGGCACCTTCCACCAGGGCTACGGGTACCTCAGGGGGCCAAAAGATCAGAGTCTTTAGTGAGAACTTGCAGGGCATCCATTGGTCCAGCTGTCTATCCCTTGCAAAAAACTACAGACTTGACAGTGTTGGCTGATGCAGCTTTTGCAAGGTGCTGCATGCAATCATCTAATGATAACTTCAAAAGATTAGGACCTATGGGGTCATACATGGGCCAGTATTCTCCTGCTTCTATGTTTCAGATGGGTACTGCTTTTTAGAACCTATGTGTAAGGATTAGTCATTGACAACATGGAGCAACGCTGAAAGAAGAAATTCCATCAGACTTTCCTTATTTTCTTTTTCTGTTCTCTCCAATGTTGTCATTGGGACCACATGCTACAGCCATTGTTACTCTCCTGGAGAGTATTGTCAGATATAGAAGTATATCCAAAAGTTTGGACAATTTCAGAAAAGTGAGGAATAACAGTTATATTTCTTTATTGACTACTAGCAGGCATGTAATAACTTTCTCTGCGGTCTTGGTGAACCATTCAGCTCCTTTCTCAGTGAAGAAAGTTACTGCAAGTAACATTGAAGTGATCCACTTCCATGTTCAGAACTGAATGCAAAGCAGAACAGTGTGACATGTAGCTCAGATGACATCCTCTGGCACAGACTGGGAGGGGAAAAAGATGACTCGACCTCCTGCAAGGTAAGAGAAACGTTTTGTTAACTCATTTATGTGAGTAAGTCAGAGTAAAGCAGGCATTTTCCTTATTTACTGTATGTGAGTACATCAGAGAGCCATTTTGTGTCATTTGTAGTTAGAAATGTTCTGGGTAGCTAGTTTTTACTGCGTCGCATTGTGTGTTGACTGAGGAAAATGGAGCCTCAGAATACTGAGGATGCCAATGTTCCAAGCTGCTAGGCACAGCTTCTTAACGCTATAGTTGTACCATTGAGACCCTAGTCAGGGTGCATATATACCCATGTGTAAGGATTACCCATTGACAATGTTGGAGCTAACAGAAAAAGATGTTACATTAAATCCCATAGAATTTCTTCTTTTTTATGCAGTGAGAAAGTCATTCACAATCTTTGTTTACATAAGGAAATAAAGAAAATCTCTGCATGTATTTTTCATATATCACTGATACAATGACTGTTTTGGAGACAAATCGCAAAAGAGGCTCCTTTAGGAGTAAAGTAGCATTAATCTTTAGTCTTATGTGGCACGGTACTGTGTTTCTAGAATGTAAATGTAACAACAAAGCTGTTACCGTGACTACTGAGAGGTGTGTTGTGATATGCCCTTGCTATTTCTTTTGAGTACGTCTTATAAGGTTTAAACTTGAGGCTTGTAAACAAATTAGTCTAAATAAATAGCCTGGACAAGTCTAGGATACCTGGAGTAGCAAGCAGTCTTCACTGATGAATGCGAATGCAAGACATTTAAGATATTGTAATATATTTTTGAACAGATGAATCCAAGCAATAATATTATAAGTCAACTGATGTGGCTAAGCAAGCCCTACCCACAGAAACAGGTACCTTTCAAACTGTTACTCCAAAGGAAGGTGATATAGCACTTATTACCTTACTAGCAAAGGAGACGTAGAAACAAATTTAATTATATTTTCCATATATTCCTATATCAGGAGAGGTAAACATTACCTATTTACAAGGTGAGATAAGTTTATAACAAACTGACTGCTTTAGTTAAAGCAGCAGTGAAAGGAAAATATGTAAATTTAGAGGCATCTGTAATTTACCTTTAGTAAGATGCCGCTTAGTGTTCGTTTTAGTATACTGTAAGGGTTTCTTTCAGTTCTCTAGTGTTTCTAATTAGCTCTATAAAAATTATAATTAATCTGCGTGAATTAATGCACTGCCTGTCAAGTTACATGAAAAGAATGAACATGCAGTGTGAATCAATTACAAAATTAAAAAGAACTGAAAGAAACCCTTTCAGCAACTTAAAAAGGCCATCAATCAGCTTGTTACTAAATTAATATTACAGATACAAAAATTACAAGTTTTTGTTGTACTGCTGCTTTAAGTGCCTCGTTATTATACATGGTTAGTATGGTACTGGAATAGATCAAAAGTGGCAATTTTAGTAGTATCAGTGGTATTGAAAATTGTAAATGAATGTGCATTGGCACACAGCTGGTACTATATTAAATTCATAATGCAAGGGCACTGTATTTTTGAAGGGGGTTGTAATAGTTCATAAAGAAACATCAATACATTTTGTAACAATAGCATTTATATTGTTGGCTAGCATTTAAAACAAGCATTTGTCAATGCCGAATGTTTGCCTGCTGGCATTGGCATTGGTGGGGTGTGCCTTTGGGTCATCAGGCATAATGGCTACGCCATTTCACCACACCCTACCCTGCAGACACCAAGTGTTACGGTGTGCCTTGGGGTCTTTGGCCCTTATGCTCACCCCATTCCATCAGGAAATATGGTGAGATGGGTGCAGTATAGGAGAATAGGGTGAACTTTGGGGCCGAAGAGTTCAAGGCACACCTCGATGCCTCTCACTGGCTGCAGGGTGTGGGTGGGGGTGGAATGGTATGAGCATTACAGGTGACAATCCCAAGTCACACCCATGAAACCTGTCAGTCTCTACAGGGTGGGGCGTTATGGTCGGAAACCCTAATGCCTCAGGCGTTCATTGGTATTTTCACTCCAAATTTTCAACATGGGTGTTTTGTGACCCCCACCTTATGAATGGTGGTAATATCAGTTTGTTAGCCGAAAGCTGATTTTGCACAGTGACTATGGCATTTGGCACCACAGGTGCGACAACACATTTTGAACAAGATGTGAAAAATGACAGCTGCACTTTTCATGGGGAGGTGTGAAAAATGGCAATGTTGAAAATCTGCAGTGAAAATAGTAAAAAGCTGGTGAAGTCACAAGCGTGCGTAGAAACTGCACAATGCACACCCTTAATGTAATTACTTTGGGGATTTTTTACAGCAGATTGTCAACACAGGCATTTTGGGACCTCCGCTCATGAACAGTGTCACTGTCATTTTCTTAATCTGTTCCGAACAGTGATTTCCCACAGCGACCATGCATTTCTGTGCAGAAAGTGTGAAAACACATTTTGGCCATGTTGTGAAAAATTACAGCTTACTGTTCATAAGGAAGTGTGGAAAAATGCCAGTGGTGAAAATCTGGACTGAAAATATTACAAATTCATGAACTTACGAGAGTGCATGGAAACAGTGCAATGCTCGCTCATAACACAGTCATTTTATGGACTTTTGTCACCAAATTTTCAACATAGCCATTTTTAAGACCTCTGCTTATGAACAGTGTCACTGCGATTTTCTTAATCTGTCCCAAACATTGATTTTGCACACCAACTGCGTCATTATGTGCTACATGCGCAGAAACACATTTTGGAGGAGATGTGAAAAATGACAGCTGTATTGCTCATAAAGAGGTGTGGTAAAATGGCAATGTTGAAAATGTAGAGTGCAAATATTAAAAATTTGCAAACTTACGAGCCTGCGTAGGAACTGCACAATGCACGCTCATAAAACAGTCATTTTTGGGAACTTGTTCATCAAATTTTCAACATAGCCATTTTAAGACCCCTGCTCATGAACAGTGTCACTGTGATTTTCCTAATGTGTCCCAAACATTGATTTCGCACATCGACTGCACCATTGTGTGCTACATGCGCGGAAACACATTTTGGGCGACATGTGAAGAATGACAGCTGTACTGCTTGTAAGGAGGTGTGGTAAAATGGCAATATTGAAATCTGGAGTGCAAATATTAAAATTTGCGAACTTATGGCGTGATAGGAACTGCACAATGCATGCTCATAAAACAGTCATTTTGGAATTGTTTCCCCAAATTTTCAACATAGGGTTTTGGGCTTACCTCATGACTGTGACACTGTCATTTCATACATCAGTCCCAAAAGGTGGTTTCACGCGGTGACCGTGAAATCACCTTTTGGGACCAAATAACAAAATGACAGTGCAAGAATTCATGAGGTGGGGTCCCAAAAACCCCATGTTGAAAATTTGGTGAGAAAATTCCCAAAAAGGCCTGAGATAGGCGTCAAAGTTGAAAAAACCCTATTTATTCCATTATACAGCTTACCGGCATTTCCTCAGTTTGCGGTCGGCTTTGAAGAGTGCAGGCATGTTCCCGGTCCACCAAAGATTGTCGTGCCGGGCTCCAGAGGTAAGTATAGGGTGAGGGGGTGAGTGTGGAGAGGCAGCGTGCACAGAGGGTGGGCATGGGTGTGGGAGGGGGTCAAGACAGTCAGCGAGGGAACGTTTTTTCCTTCTAAATTTTTTTCTTTTAGGAAGATGATGCGGGACATTTGCCATGCTGGGGTGGGTTCCCAGCATGGCAGCTGGAAGTTTTTTTGGGGGGCAATGGAGTCAATGGGGGATTGGGCACTCCCGTTGGCCATAGAGAGGTTTGCCATGCTGGGGTGGGCTCCCAGCGTGGCACCTGGAAGTATGTTGGGGGCAGCAGAAGGATGTTTGCCACGCTGGGGTGGGCTTCCAGTGTGGCACCTGGAAGGCTGTTTGGGGGGGCAGTGGAGCCAATGGGGAATTGGGCACCCCCGTCGGTCTTACAGATTTTTGTCATGCTAGGGTGGGCTCCCAGCGTGGCACCCAAAACTCTGTTGGGGGGGGAGCGCAGTGTAGCTGACGGGAGATTGGGCAACCCCATCGCCCATACTGTGTGTGTGGAGGGGGAGCGTGAGAGCATGCTGGGGTGGGCTCCCAGTGTGTTACTTGTTTGGAAGGGGAAGGAGCTGTCTATGACAGCTCTTTCACTGCAGTGCCAATGTGTAGGCACTTTGCATACTGCCAACACAATATGCAAATTGCCTACATGCTGCAGTGCTTATCTTTCAGCTGTACACCACTGCATTTGCAAACACTGTCATAGACAGCTCTTACATTCATTGGTGCAGTGGGGCCGTGCCTGCAAAAGGCAGCAGGGCATTAGAAGTAGGGAGGCACACCTACAAATTCTCGAATGGTGGCACTATGTTTCTTGCACATGCATGCAAGCAAACATAAAAATGAGGTTTAAGTCTTAAAGGCATACAAAAGTAGTATTATGTAATGTGACATACTGTAACTATGAAGTAAAGAATCACATTTTCTTTTTGCTTAAAACAGGACAACCATGGGCCTGAGAAAATGTCCCATAGACCAGGAAACATTGGCCGGTTGTGTACATAATCCTCTCCCACTATACTGTGTGCTCAGGCATGAAGGAACTAGGTGCAGAAACAGGGAGTGCTAGCCCCAGCTACTTGCAAATAGTCCAGAAATGCTCTGCACTCTTCTTGTGCAAAAATAAGAGAGATGGTCAAGAAATCCAACTCACATCCAATAGGTTTATTGGTATTGGTTCAACTTGTTAAATACAAATCCTTCTGTTAGTGTGTGGAGTCAGTACTTCCACCTTCCAAACTTGCTCCCCAGCGCTTCAACCAGGGTGTGGTCTTCCTCAGGGGGTGGAGTTAGCTTGAATGTGCCTCCCTTTAAATAGCTACCATTCATCAACACTTGAGCTCCCCCTCTGTCTTATACATATATTGTAGCTTTTCTGCTTATAAATGGCTCTGGGAGGATACGTACCTGCCACTTTACAAATCATGCAAAAACAGTCTGTTTACTACAAAAACTATATCAAGGTCACAGGGAGCATTAGACATGCTGAAAGGGCAAATTATACATGGCAGAAACATTTCATAACCAGTTTTTGGCAATTGTTTACATATTTACATTTCATGTTTTTATGTCTAAATGTTTCTATTCCACTAATTAATTAATGTAAACAAAATCAGATACTGCTCTATATTCTATTACAAATAAATTAACAAAAGCAAAATTACAATAAGCCTCCAATAACTTTTTATCATATGTCTTTGGATATTTTCCTTAAAGTCTAAAATGCCAATTTCTCACTGTTGGAACATCTCTACTTGAGGCATTTCCAACTGCAGTGTCGAGTTCTGAATGGTCAAGTGGCCGAGATAGTGATCACTCCCTTTTTTCATTTCTTTTTCAAGTTTAGGGGGTCCACCAGTCCACAATAAAATATAATCCATTAAAGAACTAGAGAGAGAGAAGTATGAGATAAACTATTATATTATTTTCATCACGTTTTCCTTTTCTTCAAAAATAGTTTTAAATCTCACTCAGTGTTCAGGCCTTTTGGCTGTGGGCTATCTAGGGTGAACATCCAAAAACTTTCTTTCTGAAGTAACTTGTTCAGTCTGTCACCCCCCCCCAGGCTCCTTCCTATTTGTTCAACGGCCATGAATCTAGCGCCTTCTGTTATGTTATTATACCTTTCATCATAATGCCTTCCTAGTGGTTTATTTATCAGGCCTGCTTTAATGTTTTAAATATACTCCTGAATTCTTTGTTGTACAGGTCTGATAGTGCAACCTACATAATTTACAGGGAAACCAAATGGCATACACAACATATGTACTGCCACAATTCATGAAACTTCTTGTCTTGACACAATATTCATACCCCTCAATTTCAAAAATGTTCCCTTGACAACAGTATTCACACACATTGCACCTCCCACATTTATACATCCCAACTGGTGGGGGAGGTAATAACATCCTTGTGTTTACTTTTGGTGTCGTGTATCTGCCTTCAAGAATGTTATTCTGGGATTACCTCCAAGTTCTACTGCTAGTATGGGGTCATTTAGTAGGATGGGTCAGAATGTCCTCACTGTGACACCAATCTGTTCTGATTGGTTGCTAAATTGTGTCACAAAAATGACTGGTTGTTTATTGTCAGTTTGTTCTTGTACAGTATGTTTGTCCTATTCTACTTTTTTCATTTTAAGGAGTGTAGCTCTAGTTTGTTTTTTGGCCCTTTCAAGTGCCTGTGTTAAATTCTCCCTATTGTAACCACTGCTTTCGAATCTTTGGAACATATCTGTTGCTTGTGCGTTGAAGTCCTCCCCCCCTACAGCAGTTTCTCTGCAGTCTTAGAAACTGCCCCTAAGGGACTGATTTTATTAGGACACTGGGGTGGGCACTGTCTGCTCTTAACAGATTGCTTGTTGCCATAGATTTCCTATAGTTTTTAGATTGTACTTTTTGATGCTCGTCTATAGACAATGTGAGATCCAAGAAATCTATGCTAGTTTTGTTTTCACTGTGTGTAAACTTTAGATTCATCTCATTGTTATTATTCAGCCAGTCCATAAACAGAACAGAGCAATCTCTTCCTAGGGTCCCTCCAATACAGACAGCATATCATCAATAATTCGATTCCATCTCTTTATCTTTTTAAAAAATGGATTTCCAGTCTCTGAAAATATTCTGGTTTTCTCCCAGGATCAGAGGAAGAGATTTGCCTAACTTGGGACCATTGCCGCCCCCATAGCCATCCCCTGTAGCTGTAAATAGAATTCGCCATCAAATGCGAAGAAGTTATGAGATATGACAAATCCTAGGGCTACCAATATAAATTCTATGTGAAATTCTTCTGTGCTCTGGGGGTGGTCTCTCATAAATTGGACACATGCTTCAATGCTATGTTCACTTAGAATGCTAGTATACAATGATTCTACATCAGTGAAGAGCCATGTGTAGTTAGGATTCCATGTGAAGTTCTGGAGTTTGTCAAGGACATTCATTGTGTCCCTTAAATATGAAGTAACGTCTGGGAGACAAATTTTAAGGAAACATTCTATAATTGGTTAAGGTTATCAACAATGGATCCTATTCCGGGTACTATGGGGCACCCGGTGGGCTTGTGAGGCATGCACTGCTGACAGCAACACATTTACAGTAACTGTCAGTACAGCAACTACAGTGCCAGGCAGCTGTACAGATGGTCGCTGGACCCAGGCATTGTATTTGGGGGATTTGCACCCCCTCCCCAAATCAGCTCCGACTTGGAGTTGATAATATATAGTGGGGGTGTGTGGGGGGCATAGCCCCCATATGGAGGGTTCAGGGGGCAAAGCCCTCTGAAGAAAACAACTTTCAAACTGGAAAACCATCTGCTGACCGCAACAATCGGTCGCCATGACGGTTTTGCCATATGGTCATTTGACAAACTTTTTGTCGGACACCAGTCATAGATTCAGTTTGTGAGTCTTTTATGGACCTGGGGTAATGTATAGAAAGTAGGGGTGATTGGGTTGTCATTCCATAAATATTTTAGTTCAATTTCTGTGATAAACCCCTTGGTCCTAGCCCATTCCAGTAAATCCAGCAATTCTTTTCCAAGTCATAAGTGTTTTTTTTGGTAATGTTCTATATTTATCACCATCATTTAGTAACTCTAATATACTTCTGATATAGTCCTCAGTGCCCATAATTACTGTACCCCCCCCATCAGCTGCTTTTATAACCACATCATTGATAATAGTTCTCTCATAGCTTTCCTCTCAGGCCCACTCAGGTTATTTCTCCTACTGGGGTCAAAGTTTGTAAGGGTTTGCTGTACCTCTTTTAAAAAAAACAGTTTCAAAGCTTTTAATCAATGGATTGTTTAGGATTGGACAAAATTGGGAAGGGGATTTGAAATGTCTTTTTCTCTCTGGTTTCAAACTTCCATCTGTAACCCCCACATTATCCCCATCAGCATCACTTGCCTCTGTACTAAGTATATTTCCCTTCAAGACCAGAGCTTCTAAGGCTAGTAGGTCATCACTTTCATCATCCATCATAGAATCCCCCACACATTCAGCATGCAGTGGAGTGTCACTCAATTCTGTTAGTAAGTTAGCCATTTCTGTATCTGCAGTTTCTTCCCCCTTCCCCAATGCACATTCCACGTTAGAAACATAGAAACGTAGAATCTGTTGGCAGATAAGGACCATACAGCCCTCTTAGTCTGCCCATTTCCCTACTTGGTTTGGCAATCACTACTCTTATCTGGACTGCCTTTCCCCCACTCTGCTGTATATCAGGGTGCCTTTATGCGTATTCCATGAAATTTTGAATCCCTGTACTGTTTTCACTTCCACCACCTCTGCTGGTAGGCTGTTCCATGGATCCAGCACCCCCTCTGTGAAACAATACTTCCTAGCATTACCCCAAGCCTCCCTCCAGCCTTTTGATATGTCCCCTGGTCCTTGAGCATTTTTGTCTCTGAAATATGCTCCCCTCCTGTACCCTGTTTATTCCTCTAAGATATTTGAAAGTCTCTATCATATTCCCTCTCTCCCTTCTCTCTTCAGTGAATAGATGTTTAGTTCTTTGAGCCTTTCCTCATAAGGTTTGTGGTGCAGTCCATGTATCATTGTTATTTCTCTTCTCTTCTCTGGACTGCTTCTGTTCTGCCTATGTCCTTCCTGAGATGCGATCTCCAGAACTGAACATAGTATTAAGATGAGGCCTCACCAGTGATCTATACAGTGGCATCACCACTTCACTCCTCCTACTGGTTATGCCCCTTCCTATGCACCCCAGCATTCTGTTTGCCTGCCCAGCTGCTTTTTTGCATTGTTTGGCTGACTTCAGGTCATCGGATATGATAAACCTTCAGGTCTCTCTCCTGACTTGTGGTGGCTAGAACCTGCCCCCATTCTGTATTCCTCTCTTGGGTTTCTGTGTCCCATTTTGCACTTCTTAGCATTGAAACCCAACTGTGAAACCCTTGACCATTCCTCAAGTAGTCTTAGGTTGTTTCTCATTTTATCTAGCCCCTCCTGTGTGTTGACTCTGTTACAGATCTTGGTGTCATCTGTGAATAGGCAAACTTTCCCCTTCAGTCCCTTTGTAATGTTGTTTATGAAGACATTGAATAGAACTAGACCCAGCACCGATCCCTGTGGAACCCTGATGGTCATCTCCCCCTTCCGATTTTATGCCATTTACTACCACCCTCTTGGTCCTGCCTTTTAGCCAGTTACCAACCCATTTTACCACTTTAGAGCCCACACCCAGATTCCCCAGTTTGTTAAGCAACCTTCTATGAGGAATGGTGTCAAAGGCCTTACTGAAATCCAGGTAGGCCACATCCACCACTCCTCCTTGATCCACCACCCTGGTCACCTAGTCAAAGAAATTGATAAGATTAGTCTGACAGGCCCTATCTTTAGTGAATCCTTGCTGCCTTGGGTCTTTTGCACTGCTTGACTCCAGGAACTTCACTATCCTCTCCTTAAGCAGGGACTCCATCAGCTTCCCCACTACTGAGGTCAGCTTACAGGTCTGGAATTGTCTGCCTCCTCCCTACTTCCAGTCTTGTGTAGAGGGACCACCTCTGCCCTCCTCCAGTCTCCAGGTACCTCCCCCATCTCTAGTGATTGGTTGAAGAGGGTTGTCAGTGGACCTGCTAGGACTTCCCTGAGTTCCTTCAACACTCTAGGGTGAATCCCATCTGGCCCCATTGCCTTGTCTGTCTTTATTTTTACTTTTTCTTCCAAGACTCTATCCACCGTAAATGGGCTGGTGTCTACCTCTCCCCTCTGTACACCTTTCCTTGTGAGTCTTGGCACCTCCCCTGCCTCTTTCTTAGTAAATACTGAGCAAAAATATTTGTTCAGTATCTCAGCTTTTTCAAGGTCATCCTCCACCCACCCACCCTCTCCCTTCTTTTGCCTAACAATATCATTTCTGGTCTTCTTCCTCTCACTAATATAACGGAAGAAGGTCATGTCTCCCTTTTTAATAGCCTGTGCTATTTCTTCCTCTGTTCTTGCCTTAGCCCCTCTAACAGCTTTCCCAGCTTCTCTCTGCTTCTCCAGATATTTCAGTCTGTCTTCTTCTTTCTGTGACTCTTTGTATTTCCTGAATGCTTTACTTTTTTCTCACACTTTCTCAGCTGCTGACTTAGAGAACCACAGTGGCCGCTTCTTTCTTTTGCTTTTGTTAAGCAATCTGACACATTGACTTGTCACTCCTGCTATGGATCTCTTGAGCCTAAGCCATTGTTCTTCTACCCCCCCATATCTTCTGCCACCAGGGCAATTTTGAGCTGTTCCCCCATCTCCATGAAGTTGGCCTTCCAGGAATCTAGGATCTTAATCTTTGAATGGCTTTCTTCTGCTAATGTGTTGACTCTAAACCACACAGTTCTGTGGTCACTGGTACTAATGGACTGCCCACCCCAACATCCATGATTCTGTCCCCATTTGTCAGCACTAAGTCCAGTAGAGCCTCCTCCTTGGTGGGCTCAACCACCAGCTGCCTTAGGTTTTCCCCATACATGGCAGGCATGAGGTCCCTGCCCCTTGATGTACTTGCAGTCTGGGTATTCCAATCTGCATCCGGCATGTTGAAGACACCCATTAGTAGTACTTTCCCTTTGGCTGCCATATTACGGATGGCTTCCACTAATACTAGATCTATATCCTCCCCCTGTGTGGGAGGCCTGCAAACTACTCCAGCACGGATGGTTGCTTTGTTCCCTGACTCCAGAGTGACCCACAATGCCTCTGCTTCTTCCCTGAATCCCTGAGCCTCTGTAGCTTTAGTCGCTTCCTTTACATACATACATAGCAACCCCTCCTCCCCTCCTTCCCTCCCTATCCTTTCTAAAAAGTGTATGCCCTGAAATGACTGCATCCCAGTCATGGTTTCCTGCATACCATGTCTCTGTAATAGCCACAATGTCCAGGTTTGTGTCAGTGCCGTTAGGTCTGGGATTTTGTTTCCCAGACTGTGGGCATTTGTGCACATGACCTTCCACTCTATGTACCCCCTTAATGTTCCTTGTTTATTGGTCTTTGCCCTGCACCGCGTTAGCAATGTACCTTCTGTTCTCTCCCCCATTGTAACCATGGTAGTTTTACAGTTAGATATTATGATAGTTATTGGGTCCTCATTGCTTTCAGTTATGTCCTGTTGGGGGGGGGGGCTCTGATAATCATTAAACCCCATTTCTAACAGGTTTTTCCTTCCGTGATGTTCTTTCAGGCTGATTCTCTTGAATAGTTTAAATAAATACACCTGTGTTTTAAAATGGTCAGTATCCCTTGAAGGGGCAAAGTTCAAACCTTTTTTGGAGCAGTCTGATTTGAACATCAGTTAAAGTTACCTTAGAGAGATTTAAAACTCTCAGTTCTTCTGGGTGTTGCTCCTGAGTCCCCAGTCTTGGCTTCCCTTTTCTGCCCCTCCTTGTCTTCCATTTTTTTCCTTTTCTCTTTTTGACATTTTTTTTCTTGTTTCAGACTCTGTCCTGGGGATGCTGCTTTCCCTTAAAAAGGGTTCTTGCTGGTTCCAAGTCTTGGACTTGTTTCAGCTCCTTTCTCTGTTTAAATAGTTATCCTTTTCTTAGAGCGTGAGCCGGCCCTGCTATATGATCTGGATCTGCATGGCCAGGATAAAATGTTACCCAACTTGTAATCATTGTCATCTTTTTCCAGCTTCAACTGTTTTTTTTTTTTTTTTTACTAATTCTTGTTTGTATTTTTCCAGTTTTAGTTTAAGGCATTCTGCCAGATTTTGAAACTGTGTGGTTTTTAAACTTATTCAGTTCCTGGTGTGTAGTTCTGATTTCTTCTCTTAGCTTTTTGTATTTTTCTCTGTCCTCTACTAAGATTAATTTGATAAATGTCTTTGAGCACAGTGCTGCAGCTCTTTTCCATTTGGCTCGCCATGCAAAGTTTTCCAGCCTGCAAGATGGTGTCTTTGTCAGTCGCAAGCCTCAAGTGCTCATGACTTCTCTAGGTATGTTTCCAAAGTGGTAATATTATATGTAATGTTTAGCTCAGAAATACTTTGCTTTTCCAATGTATTAAATAATGCTCTAACATCAGAGTCATCCGTGTTCACATAGCTGTTCTTTGTAGTTCTATGTCCTCCCAGTTTACCTCTGGCTCTCTGCTTTCTTGTTGCTATGTCCTTCAGCCCTCTGAAACGGAAGTGTTCTGTACTTGATTCTGTCTCAGTTTCAGTTCCTTCTGCTCCATTAGACATGTTCAATTCCATGTAGTTTCTTTTAAGTCCTTTGCCATTTTAAAATGGTAATGAGGCAGAATGTCTCTCAGAGTGCCATACAGTTGAAATGTACCACAGTTCTCACACAAATGAACAAAGCTCCAACTACTTAATGTTGCAGTCAGTGGCTACACAGAAATTGCTTTAACATGATCCTCTCCCACTATACTGTGTGCTCAGCCATGAAGGAACTAGATGCAGGGACAGGGGTTGCTAGCCCCAGCTACTTACAAGTAGTCCAGAAATGCTCTGCACTCTTCTTGTGCAAAAATAAGAGAGATGGGCAACAAATCTAATTCAAGTCCAATAGGTTTATTGGTACAGTGTGTTAAATGCAAATCCTTCTCTCAGTGTGTGGAGTCAGTACTTCCACCTTCCAAACTCACTCCCCAGCACTTCATCCAGTGTGTGGTCTTCCTCAGGGTGGTGGAGTTAGTTTGGATGTGACTCCCTTTAAATAGCCCCATTGTAGTTCACAGCATATGCGATGCTCAAACAGCCATCATCACCATGTTCCTTATTGCCTGACAGCCCAGGGACAATGCTCATTTGCCTACAGAGCACCTCACTAGTTTAATACTCTTCACAGTGATATAACTACCCTACCTAAATTGGGACCATTCAAACTGAAGTTACGCCAACATCTCATGGCCAACAGTTCTTGTGACTGCTTCATCTGAGACTCCCATCTACTAGCATTCAATCTTCTCCTCACAACTGGATAACCTTGTATCTCCACTGTTACCTCAATAATTCCAAGGTTACCCTCCTTTTTCACACTTTGACAAGACCCCTGGCTACCCCCAGCCCCTACCCCTCCCACACCAGCTTGACAAGGCCTATGGCTGCCTCTTCCTACCTTTCTTAACCCCTGTCCACCTCACCCCCGCCCCTACCACGCCACACCAGCTCGACAAGGCCAAGGCTGCCACCTCTACCTTCTTACCCCTGCCCACCTCCCCCTGCCCCCCACCGCTTGACAAGGCCTATGGCTGCCACTTCCTACCTTTCTTTCTCCCATCTTTATCCTTCCCTCTCTCATCTACACTTTCCTTCTATTAGAAAGATAAAACTGTATATAAATATATATATATATATATATATATTCCCTTTGTTTTACTATTTTTGGAAACATTGTAGTTTGCCTCCTTTGTATGTTTTGTCTCCCCTTCCCAGATGTGGAACCTTTGTAAATGAGCTGTCTGTGCTAAGAAGTATTGTAATCTGAGAATGAATAAATAAAAGAAATAAAAATAAATTCATCAACACTTGGGTTCCCCCTCTGTCTTGTACATATATTGCAGCTTTTCGGCTGATAAGTGGCTCTGAGAGGACAGGAACCTGCCACTTTACAAATTATACAAAACTGTTTGCTTACTATAAAAACAATATCAAGGTCCCAGGGAGCATTAGACATGCCAAAAGGGTAAATTATACTTAGCAAAAACATTTCATAACCAATTTGTTATTTTGCTTTTATTAATTTATTTGTAATAGAATATAGAGCAGTATCTGATTTTGTTTACATTGATTCATTAGTAGAATAGAAACATTTAAACATAAAAACACTAAATATAAATATGTAAACAAATGCCAAAAATTGGTTATGAAATGTTTCACACACTGAGAGAAGGATTTGTATTTAACTAACTATAGCAGTAAACCTATTGGACTTGAACTGGATTTGTTGACTGTCTCTCTTAGTTTTGCACAAGGAGACTGCAGAGCATTTCTGGACTCATTGTGTACATAGATGACTCATATTAATTGTATAATAAATCTTTTTGAAAATTCTAAGGAGTTTGAGTCTTCCAAACCAGATACAGAATTATTTGCCGTAGCACCAACAAGAGCAAGACTCTTCTGATTAAATTTCTTTCTGGGCCTCATTTCACTTGACTGGGAGAGCAGCCAGGTACCCCATCCCCAGAAAGACATATGTTATAGTAATACTTTCTGCCTTTCTCCTTTTCTGATTGTTGAAAATTCTGCCATGTTTTCATCACTGGTAGAGAACGGCTGTCTAAGTTTACAGTTTAGGAACAAACATTCTTTATTTCCAGAAACAAAATCCAAAATATTTCCCCCTCTAGTTGGTTCAACAACATATTGGGTTTGATTTGCTTCATTAGTGGTATTTAAGAAATGATTCTCCATCAAGTTTAAGGTTGATAGCACGTTTCCAATCTACATGAATGATTGAAGTCTCCCATAATTACCAAATCAGCCCTAATGGATGGACACAAAATATATTTGTAACCCCTTTGTTACCCGGGGTTACTAGAATCCCAGTAAGACCTAGTGGTAGGCAGGGAAGGCAGCTTGTGAAACTCCAGCTAAATGGGTTTCACACTGTCTCACTCTGTCCTCAGTCACAGCTGAGACTAGAGGGATGACATCATTATAGAATTGTCACAGCTGCATGAGCCACATTTGGAATCTTCAGCTCAGAGTAAGTTAGAATCTTGGGAATTCAAAGTCAGTCTTCAATTTGTCCTTAAGCAAACAAGAAGGACACCAGTAGTGTCTGTTTACCCCCCTCCCTCTGGGGTGAGGAAAAGTTCTTTGTGGGTTCCAGGGGCAATCCCCTTCTCCCACCTTGGGAAGAAAGCTGCCTGCTTTAATTTAAGTTCAGTCTGTTCTTGTATAACAGCAAAGGTTACATTTCTTCGCCTGTGGGGCACCTGCAACGAATGGGTGAGTGTTTGGCCTCATTGGAAGGGGCAAACAACTTCTTTTCTTCAGTTGGATTTCAAGTATTGGGGACTGCTATTTGGGAGAACTATGTCAACTAGGACAAACAAATAGAGCAGTCATCTGTTTAAAGTGTTAAAGTTCATTGTAGAGGGGGTGCTTCAGTTCATCCACCATGCAATCTACAGTTTTAAAGTCTAAAGTTCTGTGTCCAGAGAAATGGCCGGGTATGGGCTGTGGGAGCTGGAGGTGGATAGATCCCCATCTTTAGTAACCAGGTCCACCTCTATGGATTTCTTCTGTGTTTTTGCTACTTGCCTCATGTGCTTGGCCAGTGATGGGGTGGGTACCCAGACGTGGGTTGCAACTTGAAAATTTCTCTAGGAGTCATAGACTCTAAGTGGTGTGGGGAGCCACAGGATGGGAACATACTCCTTGTTTGATGGGAGTCTCCCTGTTTGATGGGAGTTTCGAATTGGAAGTACGAAAACAAAATCTCTCTAGGAGTCGCAGACTTCAAGTGGTGTGGGGAGCCACAGTTTGGGAGCCTCCTTGTTTGATGGGATGTCTTTCCAAGTAGAGTTTGGGTTCACTCGTCAAGTGGACTGTCAGTCGAGTGGCCGGCAGGGGAGCCGGGCCAGTCGGGCTGTGTATCCAATGCGCATGCAAAGTCCGGGCTGAGTGCCTGGTGGGTCCAAAGCCAGACAACTGTTGTAGTGTTCATTCCTCAAATGGACCGCTGTGTTTAACCTCCAATCTGCATTACAGTTATGTAGCCCTGTGGGGGACCATACAGAGCTTTGTTTATGTTCAGTGAGTTAATAAATAAAGCCACACTGAAAAATCCCAATTCTGGTTCTGGACATTACAGTTATTGCTTCCTGTAGTTGGATTTACTTGGGTGCCCCTGTGCATAGTAGTCAAACCTAGGTCTCTTGTGCCAGGTAGCCTCATCCTTCCCCGAACCCGTAGATACCCTATGTATATCCATGCTACAAATGTGGACACATAGAGGAGTTACAAAAATGGAGGCACCGCTTTGGATTTGTTTGGGAAGGAAGGTGCTTGGGCAACTAGGCTAGCGTTTTGGCTATCTGGCAGTCGGTAGCCCAAAAAAGTTGATGCAATTTCTCTAGTGTGTGCTGTGTGCTGTGAATCTTGTGCTGCTGTTTAAAAAATGCCAACTGTTTACCAAGGAGCTGTAAAGCCAAAGTGTGTGTCCTTGTCCTGCATCAACATAGTTTACAGCGTTTGTCAGTTTTAAAATAAAGTTATGTGAAGGAAAGTGTGGAAAACTAGGGGTAGCAACAGAGAAATTATGCCCTGGATGTTGGAAATGCTTTCTGTGCGATACTAGAGACTGCGGAGTTAATGGCAATGTTACATGGTTGAAATGGGCTCCCGCTGTGGAGTCAGTTGGAAAAAAAAAAGTGCATCTTTTCAGTTTAAATTTGCCTGCTCGACGATCGCCGTGAGGAGAGGAGTCCTCGTGAGGAAGAAGAGGTTCATTTGCATGGCATCGTGTGATTGGTCAGTTTGCCATTAGTCTCGCCCCTCAGCCAGCTCTTCAGTGTCTGCTTCAGCATTCGAGAGGGAGACAGAGAGTAGTGCGTGTGCTGGCAGTGGAGGAGCATTCACGAAATGTTCAAAGTGCTGTAAACAGTGAAAAGTGACTTTTCTAGTTCAAAATCGGGCTCAACCTGCTTATCAGTCGTGGTCTCAGTGAAGTGTGTGATTAATACTACGATTGGGAGCTGCCCTTACGTTTGAAATCCGGCCTTCAAAAATCTGGCTGCAGGCCGTTTTCCTCCATCGCAGCAATCTGCTACCATAACAGTGAGTAAATGATTTAAAACTGCTCAAATCAGTGATTTTCAGTAATGCCATATAAAATGTGAGTGCAGCTGTATAGTCACTTTGCAAGTAGCGATTATGTTGATATCCTGCTGGCAAGTGCAAGTCTGTAAAGCCATTAAATGTGTGCATAGCAATGAAAGTAGCCTCAGTTTAAAGTTTACAGCCAGAGAGAGACTGTGGGTTGTAAAATAATTGCAACACTAGTAAAAGCAGGCAATCCTGTGCTGAAACCTGAAGTTTTAAAAGGGACTGTGATTAAATAAATGTTGCCAGCATGTGAAAAGTCCAAGGACAATCCTGTAAATGTGAGAACAGCCAGAAAAGAGCAAGTTGTGCAGTTTAAATAAAAGTTAATAGTAGCTGATGTAAATCGGGTGCGCAGTGGCTTGACCCAGAGTCTGAATGTTGATGCACAGGAGAGCTGCCGCCGTCATTACAGGGTGGGGTAGTAAAGTAAACACAGCAGCAGAGGAGCCATTTTAAAGCTACAGAGTGTGTTCATTTAAAGTGGGACTTTCAGTTACAGTGAACTTTTGTTTGTTTTTCTGTAGTTATGGCCTCAGGACCAGCTCGTTACCCGAATCATGCCCGGGTTGCAGTAACAGCAGCAGTAAATAGATTGAGAGACATTGAAAATTGGTGCTATAGAGGGCAACTCCCTCCTGATGTGGCAATTCTAATTATCCAGTGCGTGTATGCCAGATGTGCTTTAGTGCTGGAAGGATGTCTTCATGATTCCTCACTGTGCTAGTTGTCTACAAAAATATGGCTTGTATAAAGTAGCCTCAAATTCGTTTGGCTCCACGTGGACACAACTTCAAGAATCTGCAGTTGGCAGCACACAGCATCAGGCGGAGCCTGTGGAGGAAAGGTCCCCCGGGGGAGTGTGGTACAAAGTTAGAGAGTGCAGAATTAGAGACTGAATCTGAAGTTGAAGTTTTGGATGCTGGATCTCAGAAGGCAAGTTCAGATAAAGCATCAATAGACCCCTGGGTGGAGGGGCCTAGCCCAAGTCTCAAAGGTGAAGATGAGATGCGGGAGGCCGTTGAATGGGAGGTGTCAACCTCCGCTCCTAGTGATGAATGGATAGCCTCAGGGGTGAGAACTACTGCTCACTCCTGGGCTCAGATCCTCAGTGAAGAGGAAGATGAGGAGGAACCTAAGTGGCCTTGTGAGATAGGAACGGGTACACAGCCTCATGATCTTGCCTCGGAGGAATGTGTTCAAGAAGGTGGTGATGCCACTGCCCTGGCTTCACCAGAAGAAGAAGAAGTCAGGGATCCATTTTTAATTTCATTGAGGATGCAAAGCTGGCAGAACCAGGACTGGCCACCCCAAGCCAGGCCAGCGGTCTCAGATTGGCCAAAGCAAGTAAGGAGGAGAGACTGATTCGTAGAAAGGCCAATGAAATCTTTGGTATGACCTTTCCTACCTTTCCCTGAGAGTCTGGGAGGAGATTGAGAACTGCAGGAAATCTTGGATCTGGGATGAAGCAATGAAACATGTGCATCCTGGGGCTAACCAGCATGTAAAGAATAGACTGTTCCTGAAAGTATACACAGAGGAAGAGAGGCAGGACACTGTTTATGGACAGAGTGAGAATAGTGGCGGAGAGGGATGCGAAGTCTCCCACTGTGTGAATTATGCGTCCAGAAGGAGTAATAATTCAAGCCCCTGACCCCCTCTACTATTGGCCTCAGCGTAAGGACCTCCCAGTAATTAAGCCCTTGCCTACAAAATGGAGAGCCGAGCAGTGGTAGTCAATACTGCCACATCTACACTGTGAAGTAACCTTATTGAACTGCCAATATAAATAAACAACAAATCAAGTGCTCCACATTCTTCAGTCCACAGCGTACTGCCCTAATCAATAACCATCTACTGCTACCACCAGATGACTTCAGATCCAGAGAGGACACCAGCCCAGCTATTTGCCTGTTCATCACCTGGTAATCAGATGATGCCGGACCAGCTGTTTCTCTTTTTGTTCCTGTTCTAAGGTTCCTTCTCCAGTTATGACATCAGCCCAGCTGTTTCCAGATGTGCACTCCTGTGGGTTCCCGGAAGATGTCCGCCCAGCTGTATCAGAAGAAATGCTGCCAGGGAGAGTTTTCGGAAGGGACCAGGTTTGCTTAGTTCGAATACTTCAAGAGGCTCGTGAGTCACAATCTTTTTATTCTATCTTTATGACATTGCACACATTACCTTACACTACAGACTTCAAACAGTGTGAACTGTCTCAAAGACCTCCCCTTCGGGATTATGGCCTTAAAAGATGTTCACGGGGCTCCGGCCCAGGAGAGATTCTTTAATGGACTGGCCTTCGGGTCTTGTAGTCACTAGTGGGACATTTAGGGCATTCCAGCTCCCCAAAAGGTGTATTGTTATCAATGTCATTCCTGTACTTAATGTATATACTGTCTTTTCTACTTTTCTAAAAAAAAAATATATATATTTTTTCCTTTTGGGATTGTTTAGTGTTCTGTTTTTCCTGTATGGTAAGGGTTGTTGCTGTTTTTGTCACTGTTGTTGTTTAGGTAGATCGTAAATGCAGATTAGGGTGTGTTTTTTTGTTTTGTTTTGTCTTTTCTTACAGGTGTTCCTGGAAGACAGAAGAAGACAAGAAGAGGAGGGCTCATCGGAGTTCCTTGTTCAGTGCTTATTGTAGAAATTAAAGTACTGTTTGTGTTTCTAATGTTGTAGTTGCAGGCTGCCCAAGGTCGGGGAGGTCCCTGGGTTTTGTTTTGTTTGGGATGTTATGTTAGAGACAGATAGGTTTCCCAGAGGTTAGGGGATGGACAGGCTGTGGCCCTAACCTGCAGTAGGGGCGCATGTGCTGATCTATCAGGGCTATGCTCTGGGCTGGTTCTACCAGAGCCACTAGGTGTCCATAGTAAGTGGATAGAGTAGAGGCTGATATGTCAGCTGTAGGCCTCTAGGCCCTTAGTGTTGCCTACCTGTGCTCGCACATGGTAGGAGGGGGGCCTGATCACCCCCCTCCGCAGTTAGCACATAGGGTGGGATGGCCTAAGGCCGGGTGCATAATGACCGGGGACAGTCATTTTCCTGGTCAAGGGCGAGTGTAACCCCTTTGTTACCCGGGGTTACTAGAATCCCAGTAAGACCTAGTGGTAGGCAGGGAAGGCAGCTTGTGAAACTCCAGTTAAATGGGTTTCACACTGTCTCACTCTGTCCTCAGTCACAGCTGAGACTAGAGGGATGACATCATTATAGAATTGTCACAGCTACATGAGCCACATTTGGAATCTTCAACTCAGAGTAAGTTAGAATCTTGGGAATTCAAAGTCAGTCTTCAGTTTGTCCTTAAGCAAACAAGAAGGACACCAGTAGTAAACTGTTTACCCCCTCCTCTGGGGTGGAGGAAAGTTCTTTGTGGGTTCCAGGCAATCCCCTTCTCCCACCTTGGGAAGAAAGCTGCCTGTTTTAATTTAGTTCAGTCTGTTCTTGTATAACAGCAAAGGTTACATTTCTTTGCCTGTGGGGCACCTGCAATGAATGGGTGAGTGTTTGGCCTCATTGGAAGGGGCAAACAACTTCTTTTCTTCAGTTGGATTTCAAGTATTGGGGACTGCTATTTGGGAGAACTATGTCAACTAGGACAAACAAATAGAGCAGTCATCTGTTTAAAGTGTTAAAGTTCATTGTAGAGGGGGTGCTTCAGTTCATCCACCATGCAATCTACAGTTTTAAAGTCTAAAGTTCTGTGTCCAGAGAAATGGCCGGGTATGGGCTGTGGGAGCTGGAGGCGGATAGATCCCCATCTTTAGTAACCAGGTCCACCTCTATGGATTTCTTCTGTGTTTTTGCTAGTTGCCTCATGTGCTTGGCCAGTGATTGGGTGGGTACCCAGACGTGGGTCGCAACTTGAAAATCTCTCTAGGAGTCGTAGACTCTAAGTGGTGTGGGGAGCCACAGGATGGGAACATACTCCTTGTTTGATGGGAGTTTCGAATTGGAAGTACGAAAACAAAATCTCTCTAGGAGTCGTAGACTTCAAGTGGTGTGGGGAGCCACAGTTTGGGAGCCTCCTTGTTTGATGGGATGTCTTTCCAAGTAGAGTTTGGGGTCACTCGTCAAGTGGACCATCAGTCGAGTGGCCGGCAGGGTAGCCGGGCCAGTTGGGCTGTGTATCCAATGTGCATGCAAAGTCCGGGCTGAGTGCCTGGTGGGTCCAAAGCCAGACAACTGTTGTAGTGTTCTTTCCTCAAATGGACCACTGTGTTTAACCTCTAATCTGCATTACAGTTACGTAGCCCTGTGGGGGACCATACAGAGCTTTGTTTATGTTCAGTGAGTTAATAAATAAAGCCACACTGAAAAATCCCAATTCTGGTTCTGGACATTACAGTTATTGCTTCCTGAAGTTGGATTTACTTGGGTGCCCCTGTGCAGAGTAGTCAAACCTAGGTCTCTTGTGCCAGGTAGCCTCATCCTTCCCCGAACCCGTAGATACCCTATGTATATCCATGCTACAAATGTGGACACATAGAGGGGTTACATGTTGGGTTAGTTAATAATTTCTTATGATATGTGTACCTGGTGGTCTATAGCATAGACCTACTGTTAATGATTTTACTGAGGTGGACGCATGTCTGACCCACATAAATTCTATGGTTGGGTAATATTTTTTTTTTCTTCAGTGTTTACAGTTTTAGCGCTAAGGGTTGGCAGTATAACCTAGAGATTAGAACAACAAGCTCTGAATGAGATTGGTACATTCAGCAGACCTGGGTTCAATTTTCACAACCTTGACTTGCATACTTGTACTGTGTGACCCTGAACAAGTCACTTAACTTTCCCAATGCTCCCAGGTCACCCCTCTAAACAGGCATTGTGCCAAGTGGACCTTACCCAATTGCCAAAGAATAAAAATTAAAATAAAAAAATAACAACACATTTTCACCTGGCCTAAGGTATCGACCACTACAATACAATTTATATCCCATAATGTTATTAACCCTATTTTATTTATTTATTGAAATGTTTCACCAGCAGGGCACACTGGACAACAAGTTGCTCATCTCATGGTATGACCTGGGGGAAGGGGGTTACATAGGGTTGTGAAGGATAATCAATTACATCATCACCTAACTACCACCAGGTTTCTACACACTGACTATGTTGTTGTTTTTTTTGTTTTTTTTGCATGGCACAAAATGTCTAATTCTCCCTTTTTTATTATTTAACCTTCTTGCATTTATGTTTAAGCAGTTCCAATTTGTTGGTTTAGTAGTATTTTGTCTTTCCACTTTTCCCCTCAGATTTGCTCATGTAACCCGGGTGCCATCTCCCCACAGGCTACTACCCCAGCCTGCTGCCCTGGATGCAGGCTGAGGGGCCTGGGTTCTGGTTTGGTTGGATAAAGGGGCTTAGTACCAATAAGAGAACTATTTTTGCAGTGCCCCCACCCGGAGTGACTTATAAATGGGTTTGATCACAAGCTAGCACAGCCCTCTGGGATTTTGCACCTACCCACTGCACCGACCAGTGGTTCCACACACGGATTAACATAAAACACTTTGCTTTGCATTCAGCGATACAATTAGTGGTGAGTGCTGATAATATGCTCACGGTAACACACTTATCAATAGGGTCGGGACTTCTGGAACACATCCTGTGCACCTGTGAAGAATGATTTTCAGCAACAATAATGCACCTTTTAATTTTTCCAATAACCCAGCACTTTGTAATAATATGCTCATGGAACAGGGTAACATTCAAACAATAAAACTGATTTATTTGGGGAAATTGAAAAAAGGGAAGGGGATGTAAATCAAGGTTATATTTAAAGTGATTCTTTTGTATTAGAGGAACATTCAGGTACCACAGTTAACCCCCTGGACAGTCCAGTTAATTTTACTGGGTATCCAATGCTTGATATGTTGCAGGCCTGAAGCACTGCAGCTGGTTGGCTGGCGTTGCAGCTCAATGGATAGCACCTTTCTTCCTTTTTTTGGAGACTTTAAGTACTATCTGCAGGTTTGGCAGTCCCAAACAATCCATGTGGGATTTCAGGCTGAGGAGAGGTAAACAGGCCTCTCCCCGAATTCTCCGAGCTGAGTACAGAGCCTCCTCTCAGACTGGAAGCTTGAGCCAGATTAGCTATTCAAGAGTCTCTTTCGACGGAAGGAAAATGGAATCCAGAAATCCGGTTGGCTGCCCAGGCTGTCAGTCACAGTTCTAGCATCCTGATTGGTTAAAAATGGGCATCAAGCATACAGTTCACTGTTTCTCCCAGCAGCCACAGTAAAAGGACCCATTAGGACCCTTGTGTTGTGATTGGCTCAAAAGCAGGGTCAAAGTGTCAGCATGGCCACTGGCTGAGTAAAATGTAAACAGTTCAAACTCCAAAGCTCATCTTTAAGCACAATAGTTCAGATTCTACAACAAATATTTACAGCATTCAATAGAGCTTCATTTGTACTTGCAAGTGACTGTACTATGGAATTTGTGGGAGTGCTGCCCGGTCGGTCACAAACTTTGTTTTCCTCGGATCCAGCACAGGCTATGCACTGTATACCATAGATGCAACACTTGTGAGCATATGCAATCGAGTAAAACATTCACCCACCCTAGGCTAAATGACAAGACAGTGAGTGTAAAAGACTTCATTACTTGCGATACCAATTTTGTGGTGTATGTTCTTTGGTGCGATTGTGACATGATTGATGTAGGATGCACCACTAGGTCAGTAAAAATCAGAATGCAGGAACACGAGGTACATTGTAAATATGAAGATTGACAAACCTGTTACAGCACACTTACTCAGTATACACAATTTCAATGCCAAAGGACTCAAGTATATGGGACTAGAATATGTCACCATACCAAAACAAGGGGGTAACAGACATAATCTTTTGTTCATGAAAGAAAGTTACTGGATATATATATACTTTGAAAAGTGTAAAACCAAATGGTTTAAATGAATAATGCAATTTGAAACCTTACTTACTAAAGAAAAATAGATGCCAAATGTCCTTTCTCTTATTTCTACAGAGACACTGTTGCCCTGCCTCAGTTTCTCTGAATCCCTTGGATGCTGTTCAGTGGATCCCCAGTTTGGAAACAGGCCAATGAATAAGGGTGATCACTCAGGATCTCTGGATCTTCTAACTTACAGTATGGTTAACCATTTTCATTTTGTGCCCAAGACCTTTGGCAATGGCTTACATAAATAAGTAATAATGCAGAGGTATTCATCCCTTGGTATTTTGGGCTAAAATTTGTAATTGAGCTTTTGTGTATTATATATTATTATTTTTTGTTTAAGATGATAAATAATGAGAGAAACGAAAAAAAAAAGAAATGTATTGAATACCATTTTTCATAAGTTGATGCTTTAGTAGTCTTGACAAAGGAGGTTAAATGGTCAGTTTGAGACTACAATACAAAGTAACCTATGAAATAATCTTTGAAAGCTTCTACCTTAACATAGTAATTGCAAAAACCATTGGCAATACAAAAGATATCTGTTTTGTTTATTAATCCGTAGCTATAAAAGTTCATAAGGTTGAGCCATGAGCATATTATTAGACATTTATATAGAATGCATATCTAAAGATGTCTTGGCAACTTTACTTGCTTTTGTATTAGTCCATATGGGCCCTTATTATTTTTTCAGATTTGATACAAAGAGGTCAAAAGGTCAATCATGAGCATATCATTATTTAATATGTTTGTATATCATTTTTTTTGCCCTGTTTTGGTATTCATATAGTTTTGATTAATTGAAAATGCTGGATTTTAGTCAAATATTTCTATAGGACCAATTTGAGTTATGTATGATGTCATAAAAATGTGACTATTTAAGAGCTCGGTCGACTACTCTCTGGTGCTCCCTAAGGAAGGCTGGGATAGCCAAAGCGCAGGGGTGGAGCCATACTTGGAGCTTGTTACTAAATGTTTGGTCAATAAACCTTTGGGATTTGACTCTTACAAGTCCCTGTATGTTTGTGCTGCACTTATCTTTTGGACTTTTGTATGTACTGTACATGCAGGCTGAACCTCTTAAAGGCATAGCGTGACCGCAGTCATTCGCACGTTCATGAAGGAACCAGGAATACAGCAATACTTTATTTTATTTATTTATTTATTTATGTATTTAGTTTTTATTGACCGGGTAAGTGCACTAGACAAATCCTGCCTATTTTCAGGCACGACCCAGGGGAAGGGGATACCGATGAACTTTACATTTGGATCTACCTTTTCATCACTGGATACCACTGGATATGGCCAGGTTCAAGAGGCAGAACACAGGCTGGATCTTTGCCAGGCATAGGTCAATGTAGTGCCCAGGGAGATGACCCAAGGTAATCCCACCATTTTGGGGGGGGGTTACACTCAGTGTTGTCCATTTTTCCCTTTGTAGATTATTTTAAGTCCATTGCAATGGACCTCTTTATTTTTTCACCCAAAATTAGTGTCACTTTTTAGGGCTTCAGGTAGGCAGAGCCTGCAGCCCTATTGCATCAGCTCTAAAAATGAGCTACAGCATTCAGACCATGGAACACTTCCTTTGGAGTTTTTGAATGATCCTTCCACCTCTTTGCAGCCCTTCAATTTAACGCTAGCAGTGCTGTAGACTGAACATCTATCCAGAGTTCAATCAGATAGATACAGTCTAGTTCTTTCGGCAGCCTAGGGATTAAGAAACAAATGTCCTGGGAGAATCACCTCTCCTCCTCAACCTTGTAGTGCTTCAGTGAGTACAAGAAACACATGTTTTCTTTTGAATCCAACTTGGTAAACAGCATTTTTAGAGCTAATGCAAGAGGGCTGCATACAGCCATCTTGCTGTCTGTAGCTGGAAAAATGGAGTACCATGGTACACATTTTGGGAGTTTTCAGTGTGTATCCTTCTACCTTGCCTGCAGCATATAGCACTGTTTCTAGAGCCCCTTAAATAATTGTGCCTCTTAAAAAAGCTTAAGGCAATAATGGATGTAATTTATATTGAAACACATTCATTTCAAGGGCATGTAAGATAAATAGCCATGGAACAGCTAACTTCCATAAGCAATGAAAATATTATTTCTTCTCAATGGCATTTCTTTTCCCGCACTGTACCATATTTACCTGATTCTGCAGTATATATGTTGATTTCCTGCAAAATGTGTCTTTAAAACAAAGATATTTATAATAATTAGATAGTTAATGAAGTTGCGTGACTTTTCTGGTATTCTAATGATTTCAGCGCCCCCGTTCTCAGATTTCCTTGCAATACATTTGAGTCTTAACCTTTGATTATGCTGGTCATTAATCTTCAGCCTTCTTGTGTGCCTTTATATATACATAAAAGTTGACATTTTATTTTCTTCTTCAGTACCATAAAGACATTATGTTTTTGCAGAGGTTTTTGCAAATTCCTCACCGCCTTCATTTAATTTTTCTGTCCAATATCCACCTCCCCATTTTCATTTTTATTTCTATTTGTTCCAAGTTTCATTGCATGTAAGGCTAGCAACAGTGGCAGCTCCAGCTTCCCTTGGTTACCAGGGCACTGGCTAGGCACTACAGTTGGAAGCCAGGGCACCTATTGAAACTAGAATGGAAATGCAGATGTGCATATTCACACTTATTTCTTGGAGTATTTGAACTAATGATGAATGTTATGTTTCTAAAAATAAAAATGCAAATTCCATTTTATTTTTTTACAGGGGATGGCCCTGCTTCTCCTGTCTTGGGGTGGGGGTACAGATGGCCCAGCTTCTCTTGGCTTGGGATGGATGGCTCTGCTTCTCCTGGCTCAGGGAGGGGGGATGGTTCTGCCCCCTGCTTTCTCTAGCAAGGAGAAGCTGGGCCACTTGACCCAGAAGATAGGGCCATCCCCCAAGCCAGGAAAAGCAGGGCCATCCCCAAGCCAGGAGAAACTGGGAGATACCCTTCCTCCAAGCCAAAAGAAGCAGGACCATCCTCACCCTCCTAAGCTGGGAGAATCAGGGCCCCCACCAGGAAAAACAAAGCTATCCCCATGAGGCAGGAGAAGTAAAGCCTTCTCCATCACCTGAACAAGAAGAAATGGCCATCCCAACCCTTTACAGCAGGTATCCACTTACCAAAATGGTCCTCAATGGATTGGCCACTGGCAGTGGCAGGCCAGGAGATCAAGGGCCATGTATTCTCTCTTTTGAGTGTCTCCCCTCCTCTCCCCACAGTACTGAGACATTTTCAAATAAACCCATCCACTTACCTTAATGAAAAAGCACAAGCAGTCAGAATCCTGTCACTCTGGTACTGTAGGCAGTTTCTTTCTTGGCTGTTTTTGCTGCTGGCGGGACTGTTACTTGAGGGTCTGACTCTGTGCTGCAGCTACTGACTGGGCAGGGTGGCTAGCTTGTGCTGCACTCTCTCATTACTGACCAGACTGTGCTGTAGTGTCTTTTGAAAAAAGCACAGCATAGTACAGCTCTTTTAAGGTTAGCTGTACTGCTGGGTTGGGTGGGACCTTCTGTGCTGTAGCTTGCAAGCGATAGCAATGCAGTTCTGGTTTGGTGGGCATGGTTGGCTGGGTGACTTCTGATTCAGGCAGCTAGGCAGTCACCAGGAGCCAAGCCGCAGTGCCACTTCCTGCCCCAAACATGGGTGCCCAATTATGGAGTAGTGTGGTAAACTAAAATGAAAGCAAGTAGCCACTTGCTGCTCAACACTGTTGCCACCAGACTTCCCCAATTCTGACACCAAGTGCCTAAACCTAGAGTCAGACAGTAAATGAAAAAAAGTAAGCAAACAATGACTGCCAAACTCCGGGGCTGCCAACTCTCCATTCTAACACTAGATGCCCAACCGCTTGTGATGATTTAGAAAGAAACAGTTGTTTTTTGCATTAAACTATTGTAGCATTGCTCCCTGCTATTCATTGTACTATTGCACATTTGTGTACTTGCCACTTGTATGTCAAATAAAAAGCAGTGTTATTCCATAGTCAGCAGTAAAATTTTAACCTGCTTAACAGAAAAGCATATGGTAATTCATAGGAGAATACTAAAAACAACAAAAGTGCAGTAGTGCAATGAATATCAATGAATACCCTCCTAGCATAACTAGTTGCTGAGGGCTGAATTGTTCACAGTTTGTACCTTCCTATAGAGGCCTGGATAAATATGGTACTTTAACTTCTGTATATATGAAGGCTGAATATGCCACAATAATGTTATGTGATGCATGTATGCTATGCTCCCGCATGTGTACTTGGAATGTATTTATTGTACATACCTAATTCTTTTTATATCTTTTATTTGTTTGCAAGTCTGTTTTTTACCTTAACACACTTTGTATACGGTATGACATACTGTACAGTTTTGTGCGGCGCCCAGAGCCTTTGGGATTGGGCGTCTTTTTAAATAAAATTGACATTGACATTGTATACTGCACCTTTAATATGTATAACACTGGTATGTATAACTGTCATTCACAACAGCAGGTCCACCTTGTAAATGAGCCTGCTCAACGGTGATCGCCTGGATAAATAAAGATTTGATTGATTGACTGATTGATTGATATCAGGGGAGTAATGCTATGCCACATTGGGGCAAAAACAACTAATGTTTCACTCCAGAAGCAGAGTTTTATCAGAGTTAGTAACTAATGCAGAAATGCCCTTATATTATCTGACACTAGGTCTGAATAACACATGTATGAACAGTGCTGTCAATAACAGCACCTTCCATACAGCACTATGCAGAACAGTGGCAGGAACATATGAGCCAAGTAAAGGCAATGCCACTGGTAGCAGTCACAAAACACACTGACGACTGCTACCAGTCCAAACACTTATTTCAGTGGGGGCTCTACCCCAGACACCCCCCTTAAGTAAAATAATCAACTCTGAGTTGGAGTTGGATTACGGGAAAAAAACAACATTTTGAATGCCAGGATTAGAACCCTGATCTCCACCACCATTGTAGCCAAACAGTTCCATGTCTCAGTCCTCTCTGCCATGGGAGCAGCTCATCCCCCAATTTTAATTTCTCAGCCCTTGTCTTCTTCCTAGTGCTATGTACAGCGACCTGGATAACGCTTACTGCACAACACTGTTTAATCCCTGTCTTTGTCTGTGGTATGCCATTTGGACACCGCTGTTTTTTCCTTATGTTATATTTGTAGCAACATTGTAAATGGTTATTATATTATCCACCCCCCCGGTGATGTGTACAGATAACAAATTTAAAACAATGAATATGATGCATCTTCAGGATAGGAGGAGGCACTTATAAAATTACAATGGGCAATTAAGGTAATGAATAGTATAATATCAAACCTGGTTTAAAATACCGAAAAGGCATATTTTCACACTTGGTTAGTGCATGTAATTATAAAAAAAGCTTTACGTATAAACTACAATATCAGAAAATATAAACCATGTAAGAATCCATTTTGTGGATGTTGGAGTGAAGCAATGAGGATATAAAATTGACAGGTATTCATTTGTATTCCTTGGATTACAGACGTATAAGGGGGGATCTCTGCCTGGTATACAGGGCAATGAAAGATGACTTGATGTGCAAAAGTATAGGAATAAGTAGGAGATTAATAAGAAAAGGAACAAGAGCACATAATCTGCAGATATGGGGTATACCTATTACTGTCCAAAGATCTAAATGTTTTAATCACAGAGTGATATCACGCTGAAACAGCTTACCTCATTGGGTAGTGAAGAGTGACTCACTGATCTCTTTTAAAGGAGCACTCGATAGATACATGGGAGCTGACAAATGGAGGTACTACCACTGATAAGTGACAAGTTGTTAATGGGTCCAGTGACCTTAAAGACTCATAATCAACCTATGAACCTATGTTAAATCCTGTCAATACCTCTGAGAATGGGAAGACTGAGCTCATGTCCCATCTCACCCTGTTGTTCCACAGGGACAAGTAACAGGATGAGGAGCACCCATATGCAGAAAGCACCAGGACTGCAAAAATATTATTCAAAGTTCTTTAACTACAGTGCATAGTTACATACATAGTGAGCATATAAAAGTGGCAGATGAGCCTTTCTGTAACTAACATTTCTCCGGATCCCTGCCAGGCATCATCACAGTGATTCACTCTGATGCCTGGCAGGGGCCAGGAGAAGCGTAACTTTCAGAGCGGCTGAGCTGTCACTTTTATATGTTCACTCTGTGTGGGTGCACTATGCACTTTAGTTAAATAAAGGATTTTTAATAATATTTTTGCAGTCCTGGTGCTTTCTACATATGCGGGTGCTCCTCATCCTTATGACTGTTTCAGTTTTTTCATTGCTGAGCACCATATCACTTGTCCCACCACTCCAAATCCATTTTGCTTTGTTCTCCAGGGAGAAGATGGTAACAACTACTAGTAAACATAAATGTGGATATTATCTGTTAGATCCTTCAAGGTATTCTTTTTTGAAAATGCAGCTTCCCCTTAATAGTGGTATCTAAGCAGAAAGCCCACCAGCAAATTTATTTTTATTTTTAGTACTAAACACATTCTCTTTTCTGCCACAGTAAATGTAAACACTGGTGGAAATATGAAGAAACTGATGCAGGAAAGCTTACAAAGGATGTCAGTTGGCATTTTATGTGACTGTATAAAGATGCAGAACTAAATGGTACATAAATTCACTGCGACTAAGCAAGTAGCGGGGGGATTTGTCAATGCAAAAAGGGGTCTCGGTTTGCACTCAGGAGTGAGAAGGTCAGTTTTCCTATGTGAAACAGTGACCCACAGGGTGTAAAAAGTTGGGGTAATTGAAAATATGATGGATCATAATGGTCTACATAGCCTATTTTCTTAAAGCAGCAGTTTTGTCATTAAAGAAGAAAAAAGGTGGGTCAGAATTGACAACCGTCTGACATTTTTAACAGTCCCCCACTCAAAAATGAATATGGACACAATTTAACTTGCTGCACTATTATACCACACCAAAGAATTCAGCATCTATGCCAAGCTGGTGTTTCTCAGCTTATCATACAGTAAGTGTTCGCAAACAAAATCTTGGCACCACGTAATCACTGTGCAAGAAATCCTTTAATCTTTTTCAAAAAGTGCTCCAGTGCTCAAATATAAAGCAAGCAGTTGCCCCACAGATTGGACACACCTTGACTGGTTTTGTACATAGCGTGCATCTTCAGGACATATGTGTTGCATTCTTTCGGCAGGATCTTTATACAGTATAGTACCAAAACAAATTTTTTTCACCTTATCCTCACTTTCATCTACTGTAAATGCACCCTAACTCCCTTTCTGCACTGATGTCATGATATTAGGGCTTAAGTAAAGCTGTGTCTAAATGTCCTCCCTGTGGACCGAGTTAAACCTTTCAATGCCCCCCCACAGAAAAAAAAAAAGACTAGCAATGCATCCCCTGGCTTTGAAAAAAAATAATATGGGGTGGTATTATACTCTGCACAGTCTTGTGTTCCATGATTCTGGTATGTTCATCTACTAAAACAGTAGTGCAACAATCTGGTGAAAATGTTGACCTATGCTATTTTATGCCATTTTAGATTGCCACTTACAGTACCTTCTGACTTGTATGATACCCTTCTTTCCACAGTTTTAATCTGCTTTACTACTTTTTTCATGTCTGAAATAATAACAGGAGAACTTCATTTAACCCTTGCTGTGCCACAGACTGATATATCACTCTAAAATTCCTATATGTTCTAATTCTTTCAGCTGTCTAAGGGTAAACCCAGTGCAGACCAGGTCTTCATCAGAATTTTCAGCTATTTCTGTCCATCTGTTGATTATGTATCACTTCTGTTGTGACTAAAATTATCTATGATGCAGCAGGCAGTGCTCTCTGACCTTACAGGACAATAGTTGTTCAAAAACAGCTACAAATACTGATGAAAACCTGGTCCAAGTCATATTAAAAGGATTGCTCCTTTCATTATTTCAGACGTGAAAAAAGTACTCATGCAGACTCAAATTGTGGAAAGAAGGGTATCGTACTAGTCAGGAGGTAAGTGGCAATCTAAAATAGCATAAAAATGTATAGGTCAACATTTTCACCAGATTGTTGCAGTACTGCCTTAAATTATGAGGCTTTGTTGAATTTTGCAAATGCGGACTCATAACTTTGGTAATATTCAGTATTTTTACAACATTTCAACATAGCCATTTTGGTGCAGTGATTCATTAGTGTGACAGCTGTCATTTTTCAACTCCTGCCCAAAATGTGTGTTTGCAGCCCAAAAGTTGATTTTGCAGTCCCTGCATGACATCACCTTTAGGCCAGGAGTTGAACATTTCTCTACCCTTATTTATGAGGCAGGTTCATCACAAGGCTGTGTTGAAAATTAGGTGTAAAAATATTTACAAAAAATAATTTTGAATATTTTTAACCAAGATTCCTTTCCTGCAGCCCTATTGGCTCTGGCCAGAATTTGTTTATTCAGATGTAGCCCATCTCTGCCATATAGATCAGCATGGTTTCAATAAGTGTTCCAGTGTTTAGTGAATTTAAATCTATCCATTGTAGAACCAATGGCATAGCCAGGTATTAATGGATTCTATTGCCTTTTATCATCCAGCAGTGGATCTGGGAACTGGTGCTATTTTTGATACTATTAATTTGATACTCTTTTCTTTCAGTTTTATTCTGAAGTTTACAAAATCTTGATGCTGGAGATTGGGCAAATCACATACAGAATTCATGATCCACTTCACTCATCCCTGATTGCCATCATAAACATGACAGCGATCTTTACTCACTGAAAACCTTCAACACAGCCCTTAACTCCCTTATATGTAAAAAAGTTAATAAACAGTGTTTCCTCTCATGGTCCCCTTGTTCCCTTCTTACTCAGATAACCAGAAAAAAATGAAGTATTATTCAATTTTAATTCCTGGTGTTTCTTAGGTTAGCATGGGAAATAATCCTCTTATCATTAACAATTCACCACTGAAATATGTGCTGCTTACCCAGCCACAGATAAAACTGAGATCATGTCTCCGTATAAGGCTTTCTGTTGTGTGTGAGGGAGTGAACATTCTGCCAAGTCAGTTCTACAGAAGTTTGAATTCCTGTATTTCATGATGAACACACATTCCATCTATTGAATATATGAAATGACAGATGATGGACATGTGGAAAGAGACTACCTTTTGCTAGTTACATTTAACAAAAGAAAATACCTGTTTAAAAAAGTTGTCACTGTTTACATTTTTTTAGGTTGTATCCATTTAATAAGTACAGTAGGACACTCCAGGTTATTGGTTGTCTAGGGTTAATTCACTTTTTGCTGCTAAAGACACTCTTTGCACATTCCCCATGCCTCATCTGGGTGTGACTTAACCTGAGACAACCAAAGCCCTGTTGTTTCTTATTGCTTACAAGTAATAGTCTATGTATATACAATTACTAGAGGTCTTAAATGACACTACAGCCATAGAATATCACCTGATGGTACTTCTGTCAGGATGACAGGGGAACAAACTAAAGAGGCCACTTGGTATTTTTCCATCTATTTGAATTCTGTATTTTAATGACTGAATGATAGATGAGAATAACCCTAGCCCACAAAGGCAGACAAGCTTTGGGTCAACAACCTCCACTTACATTTGGGAAGCTGTGCAACAGTAAAGCAGTTCATCCCTTATCAGAATGGGAGTCATTTTAAACACTAGAATGAACTAAGCTGTTTTTTATTTTACTTGGCATTTAGCCATTCATCCTGTTCCTAACCAATTGTATAATGCTGTAACCAAGTGAAACAAATGATTTATATGATTAAAGTAGCACTGCTACTGCTGCACCCATTACTGAAATAGTGGTCAGCTAATAGAAAGCTCTCAGCCAGAAGCAACAGCTCAGACACAAAGGGCAACCCTAGGAGGCATATTACAAGAGCAGTCTAGCCCCTAGCCGTACTATCTGCAGAGCTCCATTTTGCTTCCATTTTTAGAAGCAGCAGCTAGAAGCTGAAAGGGATCTAACATTTACTTTTAAAAGTACCTCATTTTGGAGAGGGAAACTAGCAGCTAAAACTGAGCCAGCATTTCCTTTTAAGAATCCCTCATTTTGGAGAGGAGGAAGAAGGGAGCATCTTCTCTTCTTTTTGTGTGTGACTGATTGTTTCTGGCAACTGTGGGTTGGTCCCCCCCACCCTACCCCTCACCCCACCCACTCCTGGCTCTATATTTCCTTTATAGGTGAGACCTATGACATCACTCCTGCTGAACACTTCCTGGTGACAGAGAAGGTCAATGTCTGTCACTATAGCATAAAAAGAACAGCAAAAGGGGAAAAAAGAAAAGAAAAAGAAAAAAACAATAAGCAAATAGTTCAAGGAAGCTACATTTGAAACAAAGAGCATCAATCTCACAAAATCTCATCATCTTATAGAAAATACCTTGTCAGAATGTTCAGCTTGAGGATACTACACTGTGATGTCTGTGGAGTACTCATCTCCCAGGAGCACCTCTGGAGATCAGGTCATTGCCCAGTATGGATGAAGATACGTGACCTGCAGGCCCAGCTGGTAGCAGCCTGGAATGAAATTGAAAGGCTTCAGCAACTTTTGATTTGGAGCACTCCATCCCCCCCACCTCAAAGATCTACAGGACCAGTAGGGTGGAAAGTGGTGAAAAGAGGACATGGGAAACCAGCAAAGAAAAGCATGGACAACACAATGTGAGACACCCCAGTTAGGACAACAAATCGCTTTAAGCTACTAGCAGAAGGGAATCAGTCAGCTCTACTTAGGGGGGATGCTAGTCCCATCAAGGGGATGAAGGCCACAGTAACCTCAACAAACAGCAACAGACCTAAGCAGAACAGTCAAAGAACCATCAAGGGGGTGAAGAGTGCAGCAACTTCAACAACCAACAGTAGACCTCTATAGGCCAGTCAAGGAACCAAGACTATCCTGGTAGTCGATGGCTCCATGATCAGAGGAATGGAATCTAGGATGCACAAACACTCACAGAAGAGGGTGATAGTCAGATGCCTTCCCAGTACCTCAGCAACAAGAAACTGTGAGTGCATTGGGAGAATTGTGAACAGGGAGGAAGGAGACATGGGAATACTGGTACACATTGGAACAAATGATCTGGCTGACCAGATGGTGGAGGATGCAAAATGGAGTATCGAGAAGCTGGGAGATAGGCTTTCAACAACTATGACCACAGTAGCCTTCTCAGAAGTCTTGCCTGTATGGGGTAAAGATGGCAGCACAGAAAGACTCAGACTGGAGAAAACAGACAAATTCAACAACTGGTGAAGAGCTGGTGCCAGACAAGAGGCTTCCATTTTATCAGATCCTGGGGGAATTTCTGGGATCGATCACTCTTTAGATGGGATGGACTTCACCTCACATAAGAGGGAACAAGAGCACTGGCCCAGAAGATGGACGTATACTTGGCCCATTTAAACTAATTGCAGGGGAAGCTAAGGCATGGAAACTGGTAGTGTGCCATGCCAAACCCTCCCCCAACAGGAAGACTGAGAGCAAACGTAAGTGCACCAATCACATTAGGACAAACAAAGCATACAACAAGGGGCAAGTATCAGAAAAACAGCACAAGGAACAACCAGCAGGAAAAAGGGAAACAAAATCACCTAACAAAAATCATGATGCTAGCACATGGCGAGAAGTCTGCCTCAATGCTAGGAGCCTGGGCAACAAGATCAGTGACCTCCAAGCTCTAGTGGTAGGCACAAATGTTGATCTGGTAGCTATTACTGAAAGCTGTGCCATGGACAACAACAAATGGGACCAGGCTACCCCAGGCTACACACTGTCTAGAAGGGACAGACAGATGGGGGGGGGTTGCCCTCTATGTGAGGGAGGGCATCAAGGCAATGGAGGATGAAAGCACCAAGGCTGGGGGGGGCTTGGAGCCACTCTGGGTCCACTTAGCCACCAATGCAGGAAATAAATTGCACATGGGTGTGATATACAGACCCCCAGGGCAGAGAGAGAGAGAGGGGAAAGATGAACAATTAGCTGAGGAGTTACAAAATATTGCTGGTAAAGGTGACGTAGTAGTGGTTGGGGACCTTAACCTGTCAGATGTGGACTGGAATATCCCAGCAGCCAAAAGCTCCAGAAGTCAGGCTTTTCTGGACTCATTCCAGGACTGTCTGCTGTCTCAACTAGTGAAGGGCCTGACCGGGGGGATGCAATCTTGGATCTGATCTTCACAAACTCTGAAGAAATTAGATCCGTGTGAGGGTGGAAGAACCCTTGGCAAACAGTGATCACAATACAGTCTGTTTTAAAATAACCACGGGTGCTACTAAAACCACCTCAAGCACAGAGGTGCTGTGCTTTCAGAAGGCTGATTTTGGTAGATTGAGGCTGATAGTGAGGGATAAGTTAACAAACATCAGAGGCAAGCCAGACATGGAGGAAATATGGAAAGATAGTAAGGATTGTTCAAGAGGGACATCAGAAAGTATTACTTCTCAGAGAGGGTGGTGGAGCCTTGGAATAGATTACCTCCCAAGGTGGTTGCTGCAAAGGTCAGTATCAAGCTTTAAACACAGGTGGGACAAGTGGTGGGAACAAACACATGGCACTGGCAAGGGTAGACTGGGGGCCAGATTTTCAAACGGCCTTTAGACCCATGCAAGCTGCATCAAACAACCAGCTTGACTCAGATCTAGGTACACCAAATGCTGTGCACCATATTTTGTAAGAAAAGCATTTGTGACAAAGTCCCCCAAACTGACACAAGAGGTCCACTGCATCAACAAAATGGCGTAAGGGATGAGAATGATGTAAGCTGCACCAAAATAAATGGTGTAAGTTGAGTCAAAAATGGTGCAAGTTGAGTCAAAAAAAGACGCAAGGAACGAAAATGACACAAACTGAGTAAGAAAATGGTGCAAACTGAATAAAAATTGTGCAAGGTTAGTCAATAAAATGGTGCAAGCTGAGGCAAAAAAATGGTGCAAGTTAAGAAAAAAATGATGCAAAGGATGAGAATGATGCAAACTAAGTAAAAAAAAAAAGACAGATGAATTGGCCAAGACTAAGCCCCCAAAATGTTCTAAACTAGTCCTGCAGGAGAATACTGGCCCTTAATAATAGCATAGTCAGTTATGACCACCTGCAGTGGGTCTCTTTATATGCTCTGTTGTCCCTTAGACCAGCTCTGACTAGTCTAACAGTGACACGCATCTTAAGCTCAAGGACAGGACTGGCATTCTTTGAAAATCCCAAATAAGGGGATGGTGCATCATTTTGGTGATGAAGGCGTCCCTTCTGACATGGCACAGGCATTTATTTGGTGCAAGCATGGGGTAAGCCACTCTGGTACATGCAGACCTTGTTTTTGATGCAAGCACCATTTGAAAATCAGAATTGGTGCAAGGTTTGATGCATCCTGCTCCTTGTGTCAGTTGTTTTTGATGCAAGCACCCTGCATCATTCTCTGGTATTTGAAAATCTGGCCCTGGGTGTCTAGGAGGACACAACACTGGTGTACAATAGGTCCCGGGATATGTCACTTGGGCAGACTCGAAGGACCACAGGTCCCCTTCTGCCATCATCTTCTGTTTCTTTTTTTTTATTTACATTTTTGTGTTTTTTCCCCTTTTTCACCCATCCCTTGTGTGTCCGGGATGCTGACTTACACATGTGGAGGCACATGTATGCCAGACACTGTAGAGTGCCCCACCCTACTGGCTGCCCTCTCCACCTGCACCACCACTGGACCTCCACCTGTTGGTGATGGGACTATGGGAGGGACAGTGTCCACCCAGGAAAGGAGAGCTGCCATAGGCTGCTCAATCCTGCTCCTACCGTCCCCCCCCCGGCGACCCAAGATCATTCCCAAACCTGGGCTCTTGCATGACATGAGGTAAGGCTAGATGTCTCAACTCTCTGTACCACCGGGGCCAGCTTATCTTCTATGTTTCTATATTTTTTATGTTTCTAGTAGTGCAATGAAATTAAACAAAAAATTTGACCCTACCTTTTTTCACCATAAAAGATTCCTGACATCTTCCAGTTTTATTTAGTGGTACAATTTTCTAATTCCACCAGAATCTGAGTATTTTATAAATGCTTTAATTTAGTTTTTCTCAAGAAAAAAAATGGCCACCACATTTTGAATAGAAATATTATTGTAGACCTGGCAAGTGTTAGGCCTGAAAAAAAAAAGACTCATGGTGTGCAGCATAGATGATACCTAGACAAGTATGATATTATTTTTCTTAATTGTAGCTGAAATAAGCTTTTTTGGAAAAGCAATTTTTGTTGCACTGCTGCTTTAAGGCACAGGATACCATAGTGTGGTATGCACCTCCCGTGGCAAAACTCTTACAGTGACATACGTCGCTGCTGACATCAGCTCCATGTCACTGCAGGGGACCAGGAAACATTTCCTTCCCTGTCCTGCACCCCCTCCCCAAACCAACTCCAACTGTATCAGTTAGTTATCAACTCAGCATCGTAGATCCCCATAGTACACACTATGACTTTTAAACAATTAACTCTGTTAACATAGTTCAAAAGTTTTACATTTAGACTGTAATATGGTAAACCCTGTGCTACAAACCGTATTGTAAAACGATACTCAGATCCTGCTCAGAAATTAGCCTGATTACAGTTTTAGACCAACACAGTAGCCTAAACGAGCTATTTTTTTTATAGTTAAACTTTTTATTAATTTTTCATAAGATATACAGACAAACCTCTTACAGTACAGTACAATGTGAGGATTTTTTTTTTTAAGAAATTGAGGCAGCATATAATAAGAACATTGCTACAATAATACAAGGAGCTATTGGTTTAAAATGTAGTAAACAATACAGGTCATGTAATTAGCGTCTACTTGACATTTGTAGTGAACTTAAAGCGGATAGTATGATTAGATACAGTTTATATTAAAATGTTACATCATTAAATGAGCTATTTTAACAATAAATATTTCAAAAATTCAGCTTCATAGAGAGGTAAAGGAAAAGCTACTGTTTACATTGCTTCTAAAACTGCATTTATATAATTAACATAAATGCAGTTTCATAGCATTTAAAAATGTAAACAATAGCCTTTCTTATAAACCTGCCCTGTAAGCTCCCTGAAATGGCCACTAAATGTGCTACATGATTATGTAATAGGAAACAGAGGCAGAGACCTTCCTAACTCTGTATAGCACTAACTAGTGCTCATTTGCTATGCATTTAGTTTAGCATTTCTCCCCAAATCATCAAAATCGCATTTCCCCCCAAATCATCAAAATCATGACTTAATGTATGTATTGTTTTTATGAATACATGTTAGGCTATAGTTTTGATAATTTAGTTAGCTTAAACTGCAGAACTCAGGTTATGCTGTAAGTGTCTCTCTCCGTTTGCCAAACCACTTTACCTGTACAATACACAACTTGTAATATACCTGGTGGTCTAGTGGTGTTGGCCCCTTCTCCAAGGTACAGCACTGGTCCGGTGCAAAAGCCATAGTGAATCAGTACTTTGTTTTCTATATTTAAAAGAAAATGTCCTGTATGCCTTCTTATAGTAAACACCGCCACACTAAACGTCACTCTCTGTTAGCCACCACTGTTGTTCAATGCACTACTTGTAAAATACTGGGTGATCTAGTGACTTTGTTCCCTTCTCCATTCCACAGCACTGGTTCAGTACAAAAGCTGACATGAATCAGTGGCTAGTTTTCAAAGTTTAAAAGAAAATGTCCTGTTCGCCTTCTTTCTGATGACCCCCCCAGTCAGGTCATCCATCTGCCTGCCAGCATCAAAGTAAATGCCATGGTCATTTGTTGTAGTCACACTCACACACTGCTTCTTATTAGCAATGCTGGTCCCACAAAAATATTGTCTTGATAATCTGCTCACTCCAAGAGAGCACACGCCTTCACCGACATACTTCCAATTAGGAAAAACAAAACATACACACATTCATGAGCACATAATGAGCTACTAATCCCACTTGGGTTATTTTTCTCAAAATCCACTTAAGTGCCCAGTTGTGAGTATTCTGGCATAGAAACATAGAAAAACAGAACTTGATGGCAGATAAGGACTGCCTGGCTCACCTAGTCAGCCCATTTTCCTACCTACTGTATAAGCTCCAGGTCCTGTTTGATCTGCGGCCTACCTCCTCCTTCTTACCACTAGCTTTACCTTCTGCCTGTCCCAAGCATTCTTGAATTTGATAACTGTTTTTGTGCCCATAACCTCTTCCAGGAGGCTGTTCCATGCATCCACCGCCCTTTCTGTGAAAAAATACTTCCTCATGTTGCCCGAGTCTTCCCCCCAGCCTCATATTGTGACCCCTTGTTCTTGCACATCTCCTTTTCTGAAATATACTGCCCTCTTGAACTCTGTTGATCCCCTTGAGGTACTTGAATGTCTCTGTCATATTCCCCCTCTTGTTCCTGTCCTGTTCCAGAGTACAGTGACGTTGCTTGCATGGCATTACTGGCAATGATATGTGCTGGTGCCACAATCATGCTGGAGAACTTGCTCAGGTAAGCATACTGTCAGAGAACAATGTGGACACAGTAACTTAGATGGCAAATATTTTTTCAAACGTTAACACCTAAATAGTGTGTATAGGGCCTTAGGGTACACCCCAAGAGATGATGAGATTTCAAGGGTGAAGTTTTAACACAGTTATTAATTAATGCACAGGAGAGGAGGGGTTATCAACCATCATATGAGAGTAACCAGAAACTATGAGGCATAGACCTTCTGTTGGCATATCAATGAGATAGGGAGGCTGTTAAACTCCGAGCTGTAGGGAATATCATTGTGAAAATGTCCATTAATAAGAGGACCACTGAAGAATCCATTCCAAGAGCTGAAGTTTTTGATTGCAGGAATCCAAAATTGAAAGAAACACTCTACATTGCATTTGTCAAGTAAAACCAGCAAGTTCAACAACAGAAGCTCAGCTGCGCTGTGGGTAAATATGGTTCCATGTCATAAGAGTGAATATATTTTGGTGAAAACCAAATCATCACATAGTACACAGCACCGAACACAAACTGAGCGCAGAAGGTTTTGGGGTGCATATGTGGCAGGGTAATTAAGTCTACAGACTCCACTCCACTACTCCTCTTAGTGCTGTCCACCTGCACTCCCCTTCCAGTGCCGTTTGCTTCTTTTTTTTCCTTTTTGCATCTTTCATTTGTGGACAACAGTAGGCTCTCTAAATTTTGGGCAATGGATACAAATGAAAGGTGCAATTACAAAGAAATAAAAGAAACAAAATGAGTATGGAGAGAGTTTGGAATAGGCAATAGAACCATGAAGAGGAAACAGCTTGCCATAAATGAAGTATGGTAAAGTACAGTACATGTGTTAAAAACGCTTTGCAATCAAGTACAAATGAAACGATATGAAGTGATATATAAACACAAATTGTTTCAATAATGACTGTAATATCAACTACCTTTGGACTCTTAACGTTCAAACAAAAGGAGTTTTTTTTTAAAAAACACGTTAGTTTTAAGTACATGCTAATGAAAATAAAACTATTAATTAATACCCAATGAGTGATGTTTTGCTAAAAAGGAAAAAAAATGAAGCAAACTACATTGGAAGGGGACTGCAGGTGGATAGCACTAAGAGGAGTAGTGGAGTGCAGTTCTGTAGACTAAAATAACTATCTCTGAGGGAGCAGACACTGGGGAAAAAAGAATTCAGAGGAGGGGGGCCAGTGATGGGAATGCCACAGAACAAAAAAACAACACCCTATAAACCCAAACAAATGTGTACCTGCTAGCAGTCCCGAACCCGTGACCACCAGCATCGCAGGTAGTGTCCTTACCCACCATGCTAGGTGGGCACATTGGCAGTAGCAGGTTCCACTTCCCCCTTATCTTCCCTAGCCCCTCCCTCATTCCCTCCCTGGTCCCTCTCTCGTTCCCTCCCTCCTCCATTGCTGTTCCCTTTCATCGCCCTCATTCCCCACCACCATCACTATTTCCATCCCTCGCTAAGTCCTCCCCATCTCTGTGCCTCATTTCGACCAAATTGAGTTGCTAATTTATGAGTAGTTCAGTTTGGTTCTCTCTTTTGATGTGATACCGTAGATACAGTAGGTAGTAAAATGAAAGACGAATACTTTCTGAGAGCTAAAGATTTAATTGCAGGAATCCAGCATTAAAAAGAAAACTACCTTGTGCTTTACAAATGAAGTCAGTGAGTTCAACATTAGCGGTTCAGCTGCGCTTTCCTGGGTAATTACTGTAGCTTGTTAAATAACAAATGAATCATTTCTGAGAGCTAGAATTTTTGATTGCAAGTATCCAACTTAGGAAGAAAAACTCTACCTTGTGCTTTACAATTGACGTCAGTGAGTTAAACGTTAGAGGTTCCACTGAGCTTTCCTGGGTAATTACTGTAGCTTGTTAAATAACAGATGAATCATTTCTGAGAGCTAGAATATTTGATTACAAGTATCCAACTTAGGAAGAAAAACTCTACCTTGTGCTTTACAAGTGATGGGTACAAAGTCCATTTAAAGGGAAAGTCCCCTCAACCTATTTTCTGTATATCTGTGTAGTTTGTCGGCATGAACAGTGATTCCCTCTCTTGCATCCCCCAATTTCATTCTAATTTAAATACAAATGAAGCTGCTTCACTCTGTTTTGCCCTGGTGTGAAAACCTGTTTGCTCCCATTGCAAAGGTCATGACTCCACTCATGCAAGGCATCATGGGAGTTGATGCATACCTGCACAAGCTAGTAGAAGTTATACTCTCATTCATAGAAACATAGAAACATAGAAGTTGACAGCAGATAAGGACCACAAGGCCCATCCATTCTGCCCATTTCTTTTTCTACCTTATAAATGTGCCATCGGCCTTTGCTCTGTCAGTGGCCTATCTATTCATACTCATTTGTATTGCTCCCTTATGCCTATCCCATGCCTGTTTGAAGCCCTGCACTGTATTCATAGCCACCACTTCTTGAGGTAGGCTATTCCATGCATCCACCACCCTTTCTGTGAAAAAGAATTTCCTCACATTCCCCCTTAATTGGCCCCCTCTAATCTCATGCTGTGTCCTCTTGTCCTGCTATTTTTCTTATTTTAAACATGTTAGACTCTTTCACCTTGTTAATGCCCTTAAGGTGTTTGAATGCCTCGATCATATCACCTCTCTCCCTCCTTTGCTCAAGGGTATCCATATTGAGCTCTGTTAATCTGCCCTCATATGTCTTCTGATGCAGTCCCTGCACCATTTTGGTTGCCCTTTTCTGGACTGCCTCAATTTGGTTAATGTCCTTGTGCAGTTGTGGCCTCCAATACTGCACGCAATACTCCAGATGGGGCCTAACCAGTGTCTTGTAAAGAGGGATTATTACCTCCCTCTTATGACTTGTGATACCCCTACTAATACATCCTAACACCGCCCTAGCCTTACCTACTGCTTTAGAGGTCTGCTTGGATGATTTCAGGTCATCAGTGATGATGATGCCCAAGTCTCTTTCTTCCTTTGTGACTGCTAGCAACTCCCCTCCCAGCCTATAGGTGGCTTCAGGGTTTCTCTTCCCTATGTGCATGATCTTGCACTTCTTTGCATTAAATCCCAGTTGCCACTCTTCTGACCATTTTGCTAGTTTATCCAGATCTCTTCTCATTCTGCCCACCCCATCTGGATCATCTACTCTGTTGCAGATCTTGGTGTCATCTGCAAACAGACAAGCCTTACCCTCTAGTCCATCTGCAAGGTCACTAATGAGGATGTTGAAGAGGACTGGCCCCAGGACTGATCCCTGCGGTACCCCACTTGTGACTTGCATCTCTTCTGACTGTATACCATTTACCACCACTCTCTGTTTTCTGCTCGTCAAACAGTTTGCCACCCAGTTGACCAACTTCTGACTCACCCCAAGCCTACCCAGCTTATTTATCAATCTTCTATGTGGAACGGTGTCAAAAGCTTTGCTGAAGTCAAGGTAGGCGACATCAACTGCTCCCCCTTTGTCCACCACTCTGGTTACCCAGTCAAAGAAATCTATGAGATTAGTTTGACAGGACCTTCCTTTTGTAAACCCATGCTGTCTTGGATCCTGTGCCACTATGGATTCCAGGTGTTGCATTATCCTTTCCTTAAGGAATGCCTCCATAATCTTGCCCACTGCTGAGGTAAGACTGACTGGTCTGTAGTTCCCTGCCTCCTCCCTGCTATCACTCTTGTGGAGCGGGATCACATGAGCCCTTCACTAGTCTTCTGGGACCTCTCCTGTGCTCAGAGACTCACTAAACAGTTCTGCCAATGGCTCTGCTAGTTCCACCTTTAGCTCCTTAAGTACCCTGGGATGTATGCCATCAGGTCCCATTGCCTTGTCCACCCTGAGCTTAGCAAGCTCTTGTAGGACCCTTTCTTTTGTGAAGGGAGTAGTGCTCACCTCCCTCCCCCTGTGTCCATGGTGCTGAGCTGTGGGTCCTGCCCTACCTTCTCTTGAGTAAATACTGAGCAAAAGTATCTATTTAGGATAGATGCTTTTACATGGTCATCCTCCTCACATGCTCCCTTTTCTCCATTAAGCTTAGCAATACCCCCTCTGGACTTTCTCCTTTCACTAATGTATCTATAGAAAGTCTTGTCACCTTCTTTTACTGTTCGTGTTAGTGTTTCCTCAGTTTGGGACTTTGCCTGCCTTACTGCCTTCCCTGCTTCCCTTAGGGCAGTTTGGTATGCCTCCCTACCTTCATCCCGCTGTGTTCCCTCATATTTCCTTAAGGCCAGCCTTTTGGCTCTGACCTTTTCTGCTACTGTATTTGAGAACCAGGGTGGTTTCCTTCTTCTTTTGCACTTCCTTTTCTGTCTAACACAGTGGGATGTTGCTTCAAGTATTGCATCCTTAATGCTTGCCCACTTCGCCTGTACCCCCTCACCTGTGTTTCTTTTTGACAGGGCTAGCTTAACTCTGTTGGCCATCTTATCAAAGTCAGCTCCTCTGAAGTCCCATATTTTTGCCTTGGAATGGGATGATTTAGATGTAGTAGCCAAATTGAACCATACCATGTGATGGTCACTGTCCCCAGGTGACCTTCTACCTGGAGATCTGAGATCCCTTCCCTGTTAGTCAGTACTAGATCTAGGATAGCCCTGTCTCTTGTGGGTTGTTGTACCAGTTGTTTGAGGCCCTCCCCCTGCAGGGAATCCACTATGTGTCTAGTTCTGGCAGATGTTCCTGCTGGTATTGACCAATCTGTATCCGGCATGTTGAAGTCTCCCATTATCAGAACCTCCCCTTTAGCTGTCATGTTTTGTATATCTTCTAACAGTAATGTGTCTATGTCCTCCCCCTTGTCTGGGGGCCTGTAGACAACCCCAGTTCTTATGGCTGTCCCATTTCCTGTTTCCAGGGTGACCCACAGTTCTTCTGGCTCCTTATGTGTATTCTGAATTTCTGTAGCTTTGATATTTTCATTGACATACAGGGCCACTTCTCCCCCCCTTTTTGCACCTCGGTCTCTTCTGAACAATACATAGCCAGGTACTGAAGTCCCCCAAGTGTGGTTACTGGTAAACCACATCTCACTAATTGCTACTATGTCCAGTTTAGCCTCTGACATTGTTGCCTGCAGGTCTGGGGTCTTATTTCCCAGGCTGTGAGCATTTGTGTACATGATTTTCCATTGGCCAGATTTCAGTGTGTTAGTTGTTGGGTGAGGTTTGGCATTACCCCTGTGCGTTGTATGGGGAGACAAACCTTTTTTCTTACCTGGTGATGCAAATGAACTGCAAACATGCTGAATCCCTGTTTGACCACTAGTTGAGGGGGGAAGGGTGTTCTTCCCATTCGACGTATGGGGTGCTGCACCCCTCTCCCCATTTGCTAGTTTAAATATTCTGCAAAGACATCAAACTTCTGCCCCAATGCACTGACTCCCTCCTCAGTCAGATGCAGTCCATCAAATTTAAAGAACTTTTGCTCCCAGAACTGTTGCCAGTTCCCTACAAATCTGTGTCCTTTTTCCTGGCACCAGCCCTTGAGCCACGTGTTTAGCTCCCCTTTCTCCCCTTCTCTGATCTTCCGTCCATCTGCCCCCCCCCTCCCAGACTGGCAGGATCTCAGAGAAGGAGATGCCGGATGAAATGGATGATAGTTTGTCACCCAGCCTGGTCAGGTGTTCCTTGGTCTCCACAACTGACCAGCTGGTGAGGTCATTAGTCCCTATGTGTACTAGGACATCAATGTTTTCTGCTGCTTTGTGAACAATTTTAGCAATGCGGTCAGTGCCTCTCCATGCTGATGTACCTGGGAGACATCTGACCATTACCCCTGGCTGGAGATGGGTATCAACTCTCTGAATCATGGAGTCTCCTATGATCAAAAGTTTTTTGGATTCCCTTTTTGCTTTTTTTGTTTTGGTTCCTGATTTGGGTGAGTTTTGTTGTGCTAGTTCCTGTGCCGGAGTGTCCTGCTCTGCAGTGTCTTCTGCCTCTTTGTTTGATTTCAGAGATAGAAGCCGATACCTGTTTGTAGTGTTTATATGGTTTTTGGAGGTAATATGTTGGAGAGCAGAGTGGTGGGGCACCCGATTTGCCCCTCCTAATCACCTGCCAACCTCCTGGTCCAACTACCCTCTGCAGTGGTGTTTTTTCTGTTGGATGATGGGGAAATGGCGGGTGGTTCTTATAATGTATTTCCTCTTGAATATGAAATTTGAGGCGTGCAATCTGTGCCCATGCTGCCCAGAGCTGAGACCTAAGATCTCCAATGGCCCAGCATGTAGGACAGTGTCCTAAATCCTGTAAGGCTGTCCTTCTGAAAATTGTTCCACAGTACCTGCAGTTAATGATATCCATTCCAGATAAGTTGCTGGGTTTATAACCTAGTCAGAGTAATTAGAAGAAAAAAAAATGGAAGTAATGGTTTGATTGTGTTTTGTTTTCGTTTAACTTGTTTAACAAGTTAAATTACTAGTGCCCCTGTAAATGAGCTCACCTTGTGTATGCCCCACTGATCTGCCCCTTCCTTCTCTGCCACAGGAAATGTCACAACTGTGGTACCCTATAAAAGGAGTGTAATGTGGGGTGGCTGGGACCTTCCCCTGCCGGAAAAGAAGAACCATGGATGAAAGAACAAGGAGGTAAGAGCAGAAACAATCAGTCAACAACAAATGCAGTAACCCTGAAAGCTTATCCTAATGTTAGATAAAACTGTAAAACCTGTAAAGCACCACCTGTAATAATTTCAGAAGATATACGTCAAGAAACACTTTGCTACAGAGAAAAATAAAGCAATGAAATGTTAGCAACAAACAGTAGCAATCCCTGTGAGTAAAAATAAAAACAACACCACACAGTAAATCTGCTTAGTCAAAGAAGTCTTAATCCTTTTCCTTGCTCTGGTAAGGTTCTCTACTCTGCCTTTCAAGCAGTCTTGGAAGGAAAGAGCTCAGGTGAAGCTAGGTGCCCTGGCCAGCAAACCAAGTCTTCTACCTCCAAGATATCAACTAACCTGACCTTTTAACCCTTCTTTCTGTTGGAAATTACTGACAGTTTGCCAGCTCCACCCCTCACATACACACCTAATCCTTTGGAAGAGCTGTGGGAGGAAAGAAATTAGCTCCTTCAATGTGAGAAGGAGACTGAAACACCTATGAGACAACAAACCTTTTCACAAAAAAAAAAAGAATAAAATAAAACGGTGTCAAACAGTAATTTTGCTTAGCCCAATGATAAAAAAGTCACACAAATGTAAGCTCCACCTGTAATCATTTCACAGAAGATATACCCTGTAAGAAACACTTTGCTACAGAGAAAAATAAAGCAGTAACAGAAGATATACCTTGCAAAAGACAATTTGAATCAGAAGATTACAGCAGTAATCTGTTAGCACACCTGTAGGCACACCTTGTAATAATGCAGAAGAAGGTATACCAGCAACAACAATTTGAATCAGAGAAAAATAAAGCAATGAAATGTTAGCAACAAACAGTAGCAATCCCTGTGAGTAAAAATAAAAACAACACCACACAGTAAATCTGCTTAGCCAAAAGAAGTCTTAATCCTTTTCCCTTGCTCTGGTAAGGTTCTCTACTCTGCCTTTCAAGCAGCCTTGGAAGGAAAGAGCTCAGGTGAAGCTAGGTGCCTTGGCCAGCAAACCAAGTCTTCTCTTTCAGTTATGTTACATATCTTGGGAAGTCCCTGTGTTCTTTAAAGATATTTTTTTTCTAACTCAGATACATGTCAAAGTACAGAAAACAGCAGGGCACTAACTACGCCTTGAAAAGTTTCATGGCCAGCATAAGACAAGAACATAGGGACTGCAGAGGACAGCAATGGTGATAACACAGTGTAACTACTGCAGACTTTAGCACCAGAACATCGTAAAATACCAGGATGCCTTACATGAATTGGGCTGAGACCTCTGCAATGGAGTGAAGCAAGTTTTCACACCAGACTTTAGTACCTTCATTTACATTTAAATCCTGATGAAGTTAGGAGGGTGAGGGGATCTTCCCTTTAAGGAGAACCTCACTGAACCTCTAAATCCTTTTTTCTTGTAGAACCATTTTTTAAATACTGGTTCACATTTCTGTTATTCATTCTTTACTAACCCTTTACATTACTAGGTGTGTGCTTTTGATTTATACTCAGGAATAAGTATAATTTTAGAAATGGTGTGATAAATTTTCTGTCTCTGTATGAAATAGTGACCAAAAATCCTGCAGTCATAGAAGCATAGAATTTGACAGCAGATAAGAACCTCTCGGCCCATCCAGTCTGCCCATTTCTCCCTACCTACACTATTACCTCAGACTATGCCCGGTATACAGCTCTTTCTCCCTCCCCCTTTCCTTTCCTTTCCACTATGATTCCCTTGTGCTTATCCCATGCATTCTTTAACCCCTCCACTGTTTTTGTCCCCCACCTCCTCCACTGGAAGGCTTTTCCAGGAATCCACCACTCTTTCTGTGATGAAGTACTTCCTTACATCTCTCCTGAATCTACCCCCTCCAGCTTCATAGCATGTTCCCTTGTTCTTGAGCACCCTTTCTTCTAAACAATACCCCCTTCTGAACCTTATTTACCCCCTTGAGGTATTTAATGGTCCCTATCATAGCTCCCCTCTCCCTCCTCTGTTCCAGTGTGTACATATTAAGGTCCTTCATTCTCTTCTCATAGGGCTTTTAATGCAGACCCTACACCTTTTTAGTTGCCCTCCTTTGAGCCACCTTCACTCTGATGTGGTCTCCAGAACTGGACACAGTAATCTAGGCAGAGGCTAACCAGTGATATACACAAAGGCAACACCACCTATCTCTTTCTGCTGGTGATACCCTTCCCTATGCACCACAGCATCCTACTCACTCTCTCTACTGCCTTGTTGCATTGCCTGTCCACCTTTAGATTATCTGATATGATTACCCCTAGATCTCTTTCCTGTTTCATGGCTGTCAATACCACTCCACCCCTTTTGTACTCTGTCATTGGATTTCTGTGCCGTAAGTGCATTATTTTTCACTTTTTCACATTGAATCCCAGCTGCCATACTCTTGATCACTCCTATAGTTTTCTCAAGTCTCTGCTCATCCTTTCCACCCCTCCTGGAGTGTCCACCCTACTGCAGATTTTGGTGTCATTCACAAAGAGGCAGACCTTCCCTTCTAGCTCCTCTGCAATGTCACTTATAAAGACATTAAAGATGACCGGTACCAGCAATGATCCCTGAAGTATCCCGCTGGTCACTTTCCTTTCCTTGGAGTGAACTCCATTTACCACCACCCTCTGTCAATTATCCCCTAATCAATTTCTTATCAGGTTTACCACCTTTGGACTCACTCCTAAGTTACCCAGCTTGCTTACTACTAGCCTCCTTTGTGGAACGGTGTCAAATGCCTTACTGAAATCTAGGTAGGCCACTTCCACTTCTTCACCCTGATCTAGTTCCTTGGTCACTCAGTCAAAGAAATATATCGGAATCATTTGACATGACCTCCCACTGTGAAACCCTGCTGCCTTGGGTCTTGTAACCAACTGGATTTAAGATATTCCACACTCCTTTCCTTCAGCAGTGATTAACTTTCTCACCACCAATGTCCGGCCTTAAGCAGAATCTAATACAGAGAAAACTGGCACCAACACCATAGATGAAATGCAAATTCAGTGCTTTATTCCTCATACATAACAGCTTCCAACACTATCACCAGGAATCAGAACAACACTCACTGAAAGCCCCAACCAGTTTTGTGCATGCACCCTTCCTCAGGTAGGCCAGTTGTATAGGCCCATGACCAATTTATAACATAACAGTATACAGGTTTATGTGTTAAAACATTTGACAGAACACACATGATAATTAAAATAAAAATAAAGCAATCTAACAGCAATACACATTTAATAATCACCCGCAGGCATGCTCAATGTCTTAAAGGACAATTAAACAGGGTATAATGGGAAAACAACACTCAAAAAATCTGAACTGATAGAATTGCAGGTTGTAGTCTTACCTACAGTAGCATGTGGTCCAGTTTGTTGAAAATGGGGATTTTAGGAGGCAGTATAGTGCAGTGGGTTAAGGCTCTGAGCTGCAGATCTGGAGACCTGGGTTTGAAACCCACAGCCAACTAGGTGCACACTGTGTGATCAATGTTGGCTGCAGTTGAACAGAATAACATTAAGACATTCTGGAATTTGGTGGCCAGAGGTTGTAGCAAGTTTAAAACATAAATCAATACTTTTATTACAGAAGATAAATGGATAGCACATTTTTCTTCCATTATTTTATGATCCACAAGTAGGGGATTCCAATAAGGAAATGTTATCAGTACAGAATGGCTCTATTATAATAATCCCTGTTGAAATATATCTGGCAATTGCGACAGGCCCAAATTGGATCCCTGCAGAGGTATACCTATGTTCTCCATCAAGCTGGGTCAATTTTTTAGTTATGTACTTTAACAAATGTATAAATTTAAACATATTCCCCGATTCTTGGAGAGGACTGAACATCATACCAACACACAAAAAGGGAAGCCTCTCTGATCCAACGATGCATAGGCCTATCAGCCAATTAGACATGGATCTAAAATTATTATCCAGAATCTTATTGGAAAGACTAAAAAATGAGGTGACAAAAACTGGGGGACTAACGGATTACCAGGCAGGCTTCAGAGCTAACTACTCAACATTGAACAATATATTTGTTTTGAGACATTTAGTTGAAAAATATGTAAGACTTAGACATCAGAAACTTTATGCGGTCTTTATAGACTACTCATCTGCTTTCGACTATATAGCCAGACACATATTATGGTCTATAATGGTAGAAAGAGGAACTGATGTCAATCTTGTTGCTTTAATTTCTCAACTATATTCTGATAATTGGGCAAAAATAAGGCTAGGAAGACAGGGCGGATTATCCACATCATTTAAAATCAATAGGGGAGTTAGGGCTGTGTGATGGCCCCATTATTATCTTTCTCTATATAGACAAAATGCTAATTGAGTGTGAGTCAACCAACTCAGACTCCCCAAAAATGACATCCTTACCTTGCCCCCTTCTAGCCTATGCAGATGATATTGTCCTGCTATCACTTACAAAATCAGGATTGAAAAAGAAGCTAGATTTTATTTACAATAAATCTACAGATTTAAAACTAAAAATAAACCTGAATAAAACTAAAGTTGTCATATTTGGCTTAGGAAAAAAGAAAGACTCAACCTACTGGCAAGTGGGTAAAGAGAAATTAGAGGTAGTAACAAGCTATGTCTATCTGGGCATCCTCTTTCAGGAAAACGGTATTGGACACTACATATTGAAATGCTCCTAGAAAAACTAAAAAAAAAACTGTAGCGGGACTTACACAATTTAATGTAAAATATGGTGGAATAACCATTAAGCCATTAATACAGGTGATTAGGACAAAATTTGAGACCAATCTTCTATATAGCTCTGATATATGGGAGTATCACAATTTAAACAGTCTAACATCCCCACCTTATAAGTTCCTACACACAGTTCTAAAATTGGGGCATTCTTGTCCTTCAACGTATACAAGATTGTAACTAGGAATTGTGAACATAGGGGCCTTGATTGAGACAAGGAAAATTAATTATTGTATAAGACTGTCCCAGCAAAATAGCTATACATTAGCAAATATTGCACTTAAAGAAAAAGATGTTTGATACAATTTTGGCTATAAAAACGGATTTTGGTACACCACATTTCTGAATGTATTAAAAAAACATAAAATGATGAACTTAAAATATGCAGTAGATAAGGGTATCACACTTAATGTAAAGTACAAAAAGTATGTTTCCAAAAGGATAACTAATAGCTGGAATTGTCTAGATATGAAAATGATTAAAAACTCCCATTATTCAAGATGGTTTTCCTGAAATAATTATTATTTTGGGTTTAAACCCTATCTAGAAATACTAATGGATCCAAAATTAAAATCTATAGTTTCTAATTACAAATTTGAGCAATGTCCAAGCAATATGTTATCCTAGCAATATAAAAAAAAGCCTCTAGTCAGAAGAGTGTGACTGCAGTAGAGGCGGTGAAGAAGACTTAATCCAAATATTATGGGACTGCTCATGGCATGACAATTCATTGGTTGAATCCATTAATGAATAGCATATATCAGCTTGATAAGTTAACTCTTATTAATATACTGTTTCACACTAAGGATTCATGGATTGCCGAAAGATTATCTAAATATTTGGCTATAATTAATAGAATAAGGAATAGAATTACTGTAATTTGAACAAAATTGACTATTGCCAGAAAGCCTGTTTTAATCTCATAGTGCAATATTGTGTATGTATAAGTGCATTTTAAAGTGATTTATTAGTCTTTTTTATGTATATGTAGTGGAGTATCATTTTTTATTATGTGATATGTGATTTTATGTGATATTATGTATTTATTGCTGCATGTTGTATGATGGAATATAATTGTAAAGGCTTATTTTAGCCACACAATAAAATTATTTCATTGATTGATACTGTGTGATCCAGAGCAAGTCACTTAACTACCTTGTGCTCCCTGGTCGCATCTGGAAACAAGCTTTGGCTTCGTGTGCTACTTCTGGTTAAACAATTTCATAGATTTCATAGATCATACAAGCTTTAATAGATTTTCATCCTTGTTGCTTGCCTTGGTTATAATTGACAATCCCCAAATTTAGGCCTACTGTTCGTTACAGTGTCTAACCTATGTTTAAATGTATTTATATCCTTGCTTTCAATTACTTCAGATGGTAGACCATTCCACAATGTAACCACTCTTTGACTGTACTAATTTTTCCTAATGAATGTGTTCCATTTGTCTAGTCAGAGTTGCTTAGGATATCTCCTATTACTAACTCTATCCTAGATGCCATCACAGTAGAGGCTGACCTGGATATTGTGGCCATTGCTGAGTCATGATGCATGAAAAACATGACTGGGACATGGCCATACTGGGCTATACCTTGTCCAGGAAGGACCGTGTGAGAAAGAAAGGAGGAGGTGTGGTGCTTTATGTGAGGGAAAGAATAAAAGCCACAGAGATACAGGGAATATAGGGGGAGGCAGAAGTACTGTGGGTCACCATGGAAATGGGAAATGGAGTTACTATTCACACTGAAGTGATCTACAGACCTCCAGCACAGAGGAAGGAATTAGATAAGGTACTGGTGGAAGCCATTAGCAAGATGGCAAAAAAGGGGGAGGTGCTGCTGGTGGGGGACTTCAACCTGCCAGATGTGGATTGGAGCCACCCAACTGCAGCTTAAGTTAGAAGCAGGGACATCCTGGACCATCTGTAGGGGGCATTTCTCAGGCAACTAGTCAGTGAACCCACTTGTAATAGGGCAATACTGGACCTGGTACTCACTAACAGGGACAATATTGCAGACGTCAAGGTGGGAGGCCACTTGGGGACTAATGATCACTGTACAGTGTGGTTCAATATAAGAACAGCTGCAAAATTGAACCACACAAGGGGGAAGGTCCTGGGCTTTAGGAGGGCAGGTTTTCAAAAGATGGGTGAATGCCTCAGGGATGACCCAGCAGGTGTGGGTAAACTGGGTAGGGTGGGGGAACAGTTGGTGAAGATAAAAGGGAGCATAGTAAAGGCAACAAACCTCTGCATCAAACAAGTGAGCAAAAGCAAGAGAAAAAAGAGACTGTTATGATTCTTGAAAGATGTGGCTGAAGAGGTAAAAGCTAAAAGGGTAGCATTCATAAGGTATATGGAGACATAGAGGGAGGAGGATAGGGCAGTGTATCGGGGAAACAGAGGAAAGCAGGGAAAGCAGTAAGGTGTACAAAGGCACAAGCTGAAGAAAGAATAGCCTGAGAGGTAATGAAAGGGGACAAGGCATGTTTTAGATATGTAAGTGAAAAGAGGAAGACTAGGGTGGATTGTAAAGTGAAAAGGGAATGGGGGGACTGTGCAGAAGGTGACCAGGAAAAGGCAAGAGTCCTGATGGCAGTCCTGAAGGTGGACAAAGCAATGGAGCCAGATAAGGTGCATCCAAGGGTATTGAGGGAGCTCAAAGAAATACTGACTGCACCACTGACAGTTCTATTTAACAGCTCACTGGAAACAGGAGTGGTTCTGGAGGACTGGAGGATGGCGGATGTATTCCCACTATACAAAAGTGGTAGCAGTCTGAGTGATTGAGAACTGTTGTTTATGCCAGAACAACCACACACTTTCATTTGGGTTTCTTGAAAATTTCTAGGAACCCTAGCTACAGTATGTTGTGTTACTGTATGTTCTTTTATTAGTGGGTTCTTCAATAAACAACTACAACTGGTGACTTAAACAAAGCCTTTTATTACTGCAGCATGGTGTGCATAGTTATAGAGAAGCCATCTTGTCTCAGACTGCCCTCTAAGGTTTCTGTTGCATTTCCACATTTCCACATTTCCAGCAACACACAAATGTACTTAGGGAGTGTCTGCAAACTTTAACTTTCATGTTCTGTCATCATGTGGGGTTCCTTGAAGCTTTCAAGAAACCCCAACTACAGTACACTAAGTACTTTACTTGTGCATTAGCTTGTTAACCTTTCAAGAAACCCCAACTAAAGTACACTTTAAAGCATTTCAACTTTGCCACTGCTTGCAAGACACCATCCAACCATAGCAACAGGAACAAACTCTGGCCAGAGCCAATAGGGCAACATCTGAGGAATTTGGGGTAAAAATATTGAACATTACCAAAGGTACAAGCCTGCATTAGCAATATGTAACACAGGCTCAAAAATGTGTTGTTTCATAATAATTTTACACCAAATTTTCAACATAGCCTTCTTATGAACCTGCCTTATGAAGAAGTGCAGAGAAAATGTTCAACTCCTGGCCTAAAGGTGATTGTCTGCAAGGACCGCAAAATCACCTTTTGGGATGTGAAAAAAACATTTTGTCCAGGATTTGAAAAATGTCAGATCTCACATTCATGAGGAGCTCTAAAGATATGGCCACAAAGTGAAGAAAGGTGCACACAAAAGACAAGGTCCAGTGGTGCAACTCCAGGTTGCAACCCAAATTTGAACACAGGAGAGAAGTGAGTTGCACTCATGGGAGCAAAGACCAGGAATCAAAATTGAATTGCAAGTATTTAATCTAGTATGGAGGTACACTGTAACAGCCCTGGCACTTCAACCAGAAAAGGTCTTCCTCAGGAGGAGCATCATGTTTAAGGGTACGCCCAATTTATACACATCATCAGGTCACATGTTACATTTCACAACGCTTTTAAACAAAACTTGGTTTAAAAGAATTAAGCTAAGCCATACAAAAAAACTAAACAAGGTAATAAGTAAACTAAAAATAAAAAGTTCATATTTGCATAACATGTCTGTTAAATCTACAAGAATATTTCTTGGTGCAGGGGAGAGATCCCCAGGGTGCAAGGATCTCAAATCTTCGTTAACTGAAAAGACTGGATCTATACTTTTTATTTCTATTTTTATTATTATGTAGTAAATTATGTGTAGGCAGTCAAAAAATGTGAAAATATATATATAAATTAGGGAATAGTCACATCAAGGACATTGATTTCTGTTTCTGTAAATGTTACCTTTGATGGAGACTACATTCTACAATGCTGTGGTACAGCAATGGGGGCAGCATTTGCTGCCTCATTTGTGAAAATCTATATGGGCCAGTGGGAGAACCAGCACATATATAATGCCAATAAAAGTAAATTTCATGACAAAATAGTGTGCTGGCTCTGTTTTATGGATGACATCCTATGCATATGGGATGGGAATGAAGATGATTTTGAGAAATTTATTGATTACATCAATCACAATCAGCATAATCTCCACTTTACATCAACATTTGCAGAAACAGAAATCAATTTCCTTGATGTGACTTTAATAGCCAATGAGGATTTAACAATCTCAAGCTGGAGCTATAGAAAGCCCAATGCAGCTAATAGTATACTGCATTTTAATAGCTCACATCTGTGGAAATTGAGTAGGTCAATCCCATATGCACAGTATCTGAGGATTAGAAGAAATTGCACTAATGATTCTGATTTTGAACAGCAGGCTGAGGACTTTACTAGTAGATTGCTAACTAGAGATTATGACATATCTATTCTGCATAGTGCCCTGAATAAAGCAAGAGAACAAACGAGAGATACCTTACTGATTCCTAAAAATAGGAAAGAAGGTGATGATGTACCCTGTACACTTAGTATAGGGTACAGCACAGTAGCTGGAGAAGTAGGTGGCCTTATACATACTGTAAATACTGGCCTCTGCTAAAGAGTGGCAATTCACTATACAGAGTCATAGGTGATAAACCAAGAGTTACATTTAGGAAAGGAAGAAACCTGGGGGACATTGTTAGTAGAAGCCATTTCCAAAGAACAGTTGTGATCAGTACTAATTGCTGGCCGCCTTACAGACTTGAGGGCTTCCACAGGTAAGGGAATTGTAACATTTGTAAATACACATCTAAGGGCAATATATATATATATATATATATATATATATATGTATACATACATATATATATATATAGAGAGAGAGAGAGAGAGATCCTCTTGAACATGGTAGGACTACTAAATTCAAGCAGTTCATAACTTGTCGTAGCACCTATGTGGTATATATTGTGTGGTATACATGTGGTCTACAATATATAGGAATGATCACTAGAATGCTGAAAATACATATACAAGAGCATGTGAGAGCAATAACCAATAGGAATTATGAGAATGCAATAGGGGCCCACTATGCAGCGGCACATCGTTCCAGTCCAGTAGGGCTCAAGTTTATGTGACTGGAACAGATGCCCCACCAATCAAGGGGTGGAGACAGATTGAATCTACTTCAGAAAAAAAAAGCAGGTGGATTTAGAATCTGGGAGCTTTAAACCCTAAAGGTATGAATGAGGAGATAGACTATAGGCCTTTTCTGAAAGATGATTAATAGTACTATAGATAAGAATTAAAGGACCTTTACACAGTCCCTAACTAATTTGCATCTCTCCCATTTTTATGGCTGTGGGCGGAGCCTGCAGCCATCTTGCTGTCTGTAGCTGGAAAAATGGAGTATCATGGAACACTTAAATTTGAGTTTTCAATGTATCCTTCCACATCTACAAATTACTATGCCAATTGAAATAAAATACTCCCTGCTTTCTGTTTAGACTGTTGCAGACATAACTCCAAGCTGCTTCTCAGATGGCCATTAGGAAACTGAAACAGCTTGCTAAATATTGGTTGCCAATTAAACTGGAGATTTGTTTACCCCCTTTGAAATGCAACAATGTGCACATTTAAATACTGAGCATTTAAACATTTTCTTGCTACAAGCTTCAGTTGGGCAGGTATTGTTTTTCAAGAAAGATTCATGCCTCATAAATGTCACCCTTTCCCAGCAAATCTAAAAAGATTTGCAGTTTTTTAACCTCTTAAGAAATTGTCTGATAAGAACTGTCTCAGACATATGCCAGGTCCTCTGTGAACTTTCCAGGTGAAATATACAGCAATCAGCAGGCATGTTTTACTATGCTTTTGGGTATAAAAATATATTGAGCTACAGCAAACACACACACACACACACACACACACACACATATTCTCACTGTATACACCATCCTCATGGCCACAACATTTGAAATAAATACTGCAATCTAATATGTTATAAAACAATAAAGAATCTGTTTATGTCAGTGAACACAGTGAAGTTCAGTTTACAGTAAATTTCCTTTAAATATTTCTTATCCTATATTTTGTATCCTGGATAGCGCAGGGGAGATGCTACATCTCATTGTCATAGGGATCTTCATTTACACATTTTTACACTGTATTTACTCAGGATGTCCCAGATTAGATGCAATATCTTGTTTTCAGTGGGGTCATGATTTTAACATTTTTATAATGTATTTATGCAAGGTAGCCTAGTCCAGATGTAAAATATTGCTTTCAGTGTGTTCTGATTTTATGCAATGCTGCATAATATTGTGTAGATGTAGAGCCCCACTGAAAATGAGATGCCATTTCTTCTGTGTACTATCCAGGCTAAATATATAGCAATCAGCAGGCATATTCAAGGAAAACACATTGTAAAAATGTGTAAAAGGAAGACTGCATTGAAACTGCCTCTCAGCAGATCTGCATTGTGCAAATTCATTAGAAATAATGGGCAAGAACACCACAAAAGCTCTCCACAGCCATTTCAACTCTGACCAGAGTTAGCCTTATTTTCCCATAGCTTTTCCTTCTCCCAGGGCAAGAGAAGCCATGACCCACCTGTGTTTGGATTTCATCTTTCTCATTTTAAAATTATAAAATTGAGAAGTCACCCACTGGTTAAAATATTCTCTTCTGTTGGTGTTCCCCTCTCTCCCCTCATCTTCATTCTTGGGCTTCTCTCCATGGTTATTCTATTTCTCTTGTTTGAGTGCTAGCTCCATCTATAACCTTATTAATCTTTACCCACTCCATATATCCCTTTTGACCTGTTTCCATTTCTAGCTATTTCTAATAATTTGATTCTAAATAGTATGACCAAAGGTTGAACAAAATTAATTTAGTAAGAGATTCTAACTGATTAACATTATTTACTTCTAAGGAAAATTTATGCTTTAGTAAGCTTCTCATTACTTGTTCCTGAATCATACTTAATATTCTTCAGTTCTAGAAATGTTCTTCTTTCTTGATTTTCAGAAATAAAGTAAAGCAAAATAAAAATAAAATAAAAATAAAAAAATATTAAATATGAATTGAAGCGTTACAAATCTATTTCCTAATTTATACATATTTTTTTGACATTTTTTGACTGCCTACATGTAATTTACTATATAATAATAAAAATAGAAATAAAAAGTGCAGATCCAGTCTTTTCAGTAAACAAAGTTTTGAGATCCTTATACCCTGGGGACCTCTCCCCTGCACCATGGAATATTCTTATAGATTTAAGATACATGTTATGCAAATATGAACTTTTAATTTTTAGTTTACGTATTACCTTGTCTTGTTTTTTTGTATGGCTTAGCTTATTTTTTTTAAACCAAGTTTTGTTTAAAAGTGTTGTGAAATGTAACATGTGACCTGATGATGTGTATAGATTGGATGTACCCTTAAACATGATATACCCCCTGAGGAAGACCTTTTCTGGTTGATGCACTGGGGCTGTTACAGCGTACCTCCATACTGGATTAAATATTTGCAATTCAATTTTGATTCCTGGTCTTTGTTCCCATGAGCACAATCCACTTCTCTCTGCTGTAAAGATATGGCTATGTTGTAAATTTGGGGTAAAAATATTGAAAATTACCAAAGTTACAAGCCTGCATTTGCAAAATTCAATGTAGGCTCATAACTTTGTTGTTTTGTAATATTTTACACCAAATTTTCAGCATAGACTTCTTATGACCCCACCTCATGAACAAGGGCTGAGAAAATTTTCAACTCCTGCCTGAATGGTGATTTCATGCAGGGACTGAAAAATCACCTTTCATGACAGATTTGCCTGATGTCAGTGCAATTGTTCATGAGGCAAAGTCCACAAAAAGGCATGTTGAAATTTGGGCCAAAAATATGCAAAAATGCCCAAGTTATGCCACTAAGTTCAAAACACCATTGAAATACATTGAAATGTGTACCTGTTTCTTCAGTTCGTGATCCTACTTTGAAGAGTGAAGATGTTTCTGCAGTCCAGAGAGGATTACATCATTGGACCCCAATGGGTAAGTAAGGGATTTGGGGGGGGGTGGTGGGTGCTGAGTGGGAGGGTCAGGTGGGGGAACAGGAATGGCCACAAAAGACACTGATGGACATTTTTATTTCTACAGGGGTAAAAAAACAAAACAAATACAAAAACAGAGTATTCCAGATCGCAACACTGGTGGATCAGGCACCCTCAGTGTCACTCTTATGTTTCTGGTGGTGGGGGGAGGTTGGTGGGTGCTGAGAGGGAGGGTCAGGTGGGGGGGCAATATAACAAAAAAAACCACTGTGGAGTCATGATCATGACACTAGGGGATTGGACACCCCCAGTGTCACTCTTATGTTTCTGGGGTGGGTTGGTGGGTGCTGAGAGGGAAGGTGAGGTGGAGGGCAATATAACAAAAAAAAAAAAGAAACACCAAGGTGTCATGATTGTGACACTGGGGGACTTTGCACTCCCAGTGTCATTATTATGTTTCTGGGGTGGGGTGGGGTGATGAGTGCTGAGAGATAGGGTCAGGTGGAGGGGATATCTTTAATTTAAAAAACAATTGGTGGTCATGGCAGAAAATAGCACATGCAGTGTCCAAGATGGCCACTGCATTGTACTGTGCCAGTAGTCACGCATGAGCAATACAGTTTGGTGGCCATCTTGGACATGGCAGAGTGTGCCGTGTTCCGCTGTGACCACTGACACAGTAAAAATAGTGCAGTACTACTTCCAATGGAGACAACGAGCAGAGTGCTTCACGAATGCGAAGGTGACTGTGGTACAACTTCAACATGTTGTTTGGTCAGAAGAAATGCACTGAGTTCTTTTCTCATAGCAAGAGATCTGCAGGGCTATGTCCACTGCAGCCCTAAAAGCCGTTTTGCTTTCATTTTTTAAAGGGTAGTCACTATTTTTTTCTCCTATTGTGTTACTTTTTCTTATTTTATTCTTGCAAATAGTAATTCCCTTTTCATAAGTGAAACAGCATACTCCAAGGTTGATGGTTAATTCTCAGTATAATATGGTTATGGGAGATTAGAGTTACTAGAAACACCTCTAACAGTGATATATTGAGCACAGCCCCAAACCCTATTGTGTGTTGTTCCTTACTTCAGCTACAAAGTTCACTAGTAGAACACAGATGCATTGTGATAACAGTTCAAAAGTTTTATAAGGATATAAATGGGATCAGACAGTTCTAATATGGGCTTAACCACCAGTGTGTGTAAGTTAGGTGCCTCCATTCAGTTTACAAAAAGCTAGTAAAGATGGAAGAATAACATACTATGAAAACCAGGATTTGAAACTAGTGTTGATCAGAAGCAGCTGATTCCCTTCCATCGAGCTGTCAGAAATTCTGATTCTGAGTCTGATTCTGTTTAAGCACTGGAATTAGAATTTCTGATTTTTCATCTATTTGCTGACTTCTCCCTTCTGCTGTTATACACAGTAGGACCCCTGTAGTTGAGAAAAAAGACCTCCCCTTCCCCCACCCTTGTGTCTCCACTCCCAGGGTTTATTACTTTAAGGCTGCTGCTGGGTGTTGTCCCATCTGTTTCACTGTGCTAGAGTCTGAACTAGAGATTACCAGGTGCTGCTGATGATAGTGGCGCTGTTGGAGGGCTTGAGGCACTGAGGGTCTGGCTTCCAAAGAAGTAAAAGGGTCCATTCATATTCCAGGTAAGAATCTCCCCAGCAACCACCATTGACCATCATATGCCTGCTACCATGGTGCCCCCCCAACTAGTAGCTAGCCCAGTCCTGACCCAAAATAATTGGAAATATATCAATACCGAAGATTTCCAATTGAAAAGTAAATCAAGAATCCTGGTCCAGACATCACGGTCCTCCCTGAGTTACCTGGGAAAAACAATTGAATGGTGGCCAACCTGAACAAAACATTGGACTTTAGACATTGTGCAAGACCCTGTGCTAAGTGTCTGGTGATGTCCGGTAGTAACCCATGGTTTTATTCAGGTCATTCACCTTCTCAGATATTTCTCCCAGGTCACACAGAGAGGTCTGTGAAGGCTGGGTTGGGGTTCTTGTTTTATTGCTCAGCTGAAAATTGGCATGGGACTCTTCAGTATCTATATATTTTTGATCCTTCTGGGTTGTGACCAGGATTGCTGCTAGCTGGGAGACAACTTGGCAGTGGGCGACAGGCATATAGTGGTCAATACTGGGCTGCTAGGGGGGTAGTTTCTTGTTTGAACTGTGGATGAACTATTTTTCCATTTGAAGCTGGACCCTCAGTGCCTCCAGCCCTACTCCACTGCCACCAGCACCAGCAGTACACAGTACGTTCTTGTCCTGACTCCAGAAGCAGCTTTATGATAAAGGAGCCTGAAGCAGAGACACAGGGGTGGGGAAAGGAGGAGGTCTTTTTTCTCAGCTACAGGTGTGTACCAGGTTGGGGGAAGGTTTGAACATATAATCAGATGTGGAACTGGAATATGAGTCTAATCAGACTCCAATTTGATAGCTGACCTTTTTTTGGAATTAGGATTCTTAGCTTTTAATTCCAAAAACCTAGATTCCAAAAAGAGCTCAAAATCTGAGTTTTCTGATTGCATGAACTAGATTTTAAGCTTTCTGCTTTATAGAAAACACAGGCTTGCAGGTTAAAGGCAATTATCCTTTAATGAGTGCAGACCCTTTGTGTTTGATAATGCTATGCTGAACGGCATTAGCAAGTATTGATTGATGACTTTCTTAAAACCATTTGGCTGTTTACAGCCATTTCTGTGCTACATCTGGGGTGACAGTAATTGGCATGTGACACATGTACATATTTGGATGGCCCTTCGCACACCAGATGTGTCATATTACTGGCAGTGTAAGTAGTTGAACGTGTATGCTTTAAGCATTTAGGTCTCCTCATGAGACACCAGGCGACTCAGAGCTGGTGACTGTTTCAAAGAGGGGTGAGAGGGCATGCCATTTTGTGGAGGCATGCATTTTGAGACACAGGATATGGGGAGACACTAATACTAGAGGAGGGATTGGGCTGTGATCACAGCTAAAGGTTGTGACTAGGTGGGGAATTTGTTGTGAGACCATAAAGTGTACCAGGTTTGCAGGATCTTAGACTGTGGTTAACAGTTTTGAATGATCTGAGGGTGATCTCACAAGATGACAGCTAATTTGCTGATTGCAACATTCTATTTTCAAACATGAGCCTGATTCATCCATTTAACAAAAGGACACTAATTTTAGTGTTCCAGGTGCAATGGTGCAATATTTTATAGAAATGCAAACATGCAGACAGAAATATAACCAGATTCAGTGGCAGCTGGAAACCATTGTGAGTCCCTGGCACAATGATAACTCTGTTTCTCATGCATACAATTATTATTAGTTTACCTATGTGTGATCTGCTAACCACCACCTCATAAAACAGCTATTTCTGGTGAGACAAGATCATTCTGTAGTATCAATAAGAATACAAATAAAAAAAAAAGTAACTCATGGATGATTTGCAAAATGTTTGAGGTTTTTCAGTATACAGTATATATATATATGTGTGTATATATATATATATACATATATATATATATATATATATATATATATATATATACTGTCCTAAGTATTCACTCTTCAAGAGGGATAGAAGAACTGGTGGTTGGGAGGGTTGCCCTTTTTCTCAAAGAGGGCATTTAAGTGGAAGAAGATGGACGTATTAGGGGTTGCAGTGGGGAGGCAGAGTCAGTGTGGGTGCAACTTGGCAGGAAAGTGCACTTAGGGGTGATCTATAGGCTTCCAGGGCAAGGGGAGGAAAGGGACAGAGCACTTGAGGGGGAACTTAAAAGAGGGGCAGCAAAGGGGGAAGTAGTGGTGGTGGGTGATCTGAACCTGCCTGATGTTGATTTGGGAAGTACCGGTGGGCAAGAGTGACAGGAGTCAGACATTACTGGATGCCTTCCAAGACTGTCTACTGGTGCAGCTTGTTAAGGAACCTACTAGGCAGAATGCAATCCTTGATGTGGTGCTCACCAACTCAGAGATGGTGGGTGCTGTGGAAGTAAGGGAGTTGCTAGGGAACATGACCATAACCCCATGTGATTTGAATTGGTCCTCATGGCCAGCAACCGACAATCAAGAACTGAAGTCCTTGGCTTTAGAAGGGCGGACTTCGATAGGTTAAGGGAACTGGTCAGGGATAAGTTAATAAGGGTGGAGGACATAAAGGTGGTGGAGGAGAGATGGAGGTAGTAAAGGGAGTCATCCTTGAGGCATCAAAGGCAAACACAAGAAGAGTATCTAAAAATAAAACAGGTTTAAGAGGCCACTGTGGTTCTCAGCTAGTATCAAGGAAGTGGTTAGGTCCAAAAAGAAGGCCTTCCATGAATACAAATCAAAGCAGGGGGAGACAGAAAGAGAGGATTATCTACAGAAAAATAGGAAGGCAAAGAGGGTAGTCAGGGAGGTGAAAGCAGACACGGAACTGTGTACTGTGGAGGAGTCAAGAATGGAGAAGAACAGTTTTTCTAGATATATCAGTGAATAAAGGGGGTGGCATCGCAAGGCTAGATGAGGGGGATAGGGCAATAGAGGATGATTGGCAAAAGACTGGAGCCATGAATGACTACTTTTTCTCAGTATTCACTAAGGAGGACTGTGGGTCCATACCAGACAGTAACATCAAAACAGCCACTAAGGGGGTCCTGGAAATGAGGCAGCCAATACTTACTAGTGAGAGGGTTCTGCAAGGGCTGGAAGCATCAAGATAGGTATGGCCCCAGGACCAGAATGGTTGCATCCAAGGATACTTAAGGAATTACAAGCAGAACTGGCTGAACTACTGACTGGGTTATTCAACAGCTCACTTAGGTCTGGGGAAGTTCCAAGGAATTGGAGAATGGCAGATGTTGTACTGCTTCATGGGGGGGGGAAAGGGAGCAACCAGGGAGATGACTTCCATTGTGGGGAAGCTGATGGAATCACTAATTAAAGAGGACCTCATGGACTACCTAGAAAGCAATGGGCTCCAGGATTGCAAACAACACAGTTTTGTGGCAGAAAGGTCTTGTCAGACTATCCTGAATGTTTTCTTTGACCAAGGGAGTAGACAAGGGCCATGCTGTGGATCTGCTGTACTTTGACTTCAGCACGGCTTTTGATTTGGTACTGCAAAAAATGTTGCTCAAAAAGATGGAAGACCTGGGTGTAGCTAAAACCGTTATGAACTGGGTGGGTAGTTGGCTAGAAGGGAGGCAGAGGATGGTGGCCGATGGGGTAAAATCAGAGAAAAGGGAAGTTACGAGTGGGGTTCCACAGTGATTTGTCTTTAGTCCAGTCCTCTTCAACATGTTCATTAGAAACATTGGTGAGGGAAACCAGGGCAGGTTGTGTCAATAATGAACATGTTCATTAGTGACATTGGTGAGGGAAACCAGGGCAGATTGTGTCTCTTCGCAGATGACACAAACCTATGTGGGGAGGGTGGACAGTGATGAGGGAATAAAGGATATGCAGTGGGACCTACAAAACCTAGAGGGGTGGTCAAAGTTCTGGCAGTTAAAATTCATTGCAAAAAAGTGCAAGGTAATGCACCTAGGGAAAAGGAATCCCTAGACAGAGTACTGGGTGGGTGGGGTGAGACTTAGCACTACAGAGCAGGAACAGGATCTAGGAGTTATCAGTAGCTCCCTTAAACAAACATGTCAGTGCAAGAAGGCCTACAGCAAGGCTAACAGGATGTTGAGATGTTTTGGGAGGGGTACTGATAGCAGAAGAAAAGAAGTAATACTTCTCCTATACAGATCCCTGGTGAGGCCTCGCCTGGAGTACTGCGGCCAGTTCTGGAGTCCTCACCTAAGAAAGGACAGGGATAGGTTAGAAACAGTGTAGCGCAGAGTAACAAAATGTGTCAGGGTCAGCAAGGCAGATCCTATGAAGAGAGCCTCAAGGCACAAACTATGTACTCACTGGAAACCAGAAGGGAGAGGTGAGATAATATACAGAGTAGAAACTTTCAAGTTCCTTAAAGGAATTAACAAGGTAAACTGTGGGGAATTATACCATGAAAACCAACTCAAGGCCACATGGTTGCATGTAGAAATTAACAGGAGGGGGGTTCAGGAGGGATGAGAGGAAGTACTTCTTTACAGAAAGGGTGGTGGGACCATGGAACAGCCTGTCAGCCAAGGTGGCAGATGCAAACACAGCCAGGAGATTCAAGCAGGCATGGAACAGAGTGGTCACCCATGGTGACAAGACTAGGGAGGAGAATGGGGATAGGACAGGGAGGATTAGTACTCTTGAGGAACAGTATGTTCCAGGGATTATAGAGAATATGGGCAGACTGGATGGACCACTGGTCTTTTCTGCCACCATGGTCTATGTCTCTATGTTTCATTTCCTGGAGAAATATTTAGGGTTTGTGTGTGTCTGAATGTACTGTACAGTAGGAAGCCTTAAAGTGGATCTGTGTGAGAGAATATCAATATTGAGAGGTAGTGATGGGTTAGCTATCATAAAAGTCCAGACTGCCTTAATACCGGAGACATTTTGCCTATTCTGCTCAAACCTGTTTAATGTTTTGTTTATAAATTATACCTAAATATGATTATTAGGATTTTGTAGTTCCCCAGCACGTCAAAGAGTCTTAAATAAATAAAACATTTTATTTAGGATCACAAAAGTAAATGCCAAAAGTATTTGCTTTGAGCTTGAGGTGACAGTCCCATTTCACTATGACTATTTTTTAATTTCAGAGGTTTAAGAGGCTAGATTTGTAAGAGCTACAGTGTAAGGACAATCTTCTTGAGTGCTTTTCAGTAATTAGTTGGCAGATCTGTCTATCAGTTCAGAAGGGACTGTGTGGAAACACTGCCTACATGACATCCCTTGGCAGCTTACTGTCTGCGGTTGGCACTCAGGCCACTTTATGAGGTGAATCTTCAGTGTGGAACAAATGTGAGAAGTTCTCTCTCTCTCTCTCTCTCTCTCTTCCTCTCTTGGTCTACAACATGAATACAGGTCTCCACTATGGTGTCCATAGCAAGTTTTCATTTTATGTTCCTTCGTCTTTTCTATTGTCACTACCCCCGTTTTTCATTATCTCTGTAACCCACTCCTTCAGGTCATACCTGGCCTTGGCCTAGTGTCCCTTCCTGGACAAATTAGTAAAAAAAAGTAATAAAACTCATTGCTCGCTGTTGACTGAAGGGGAACAGATAATTGTTTTAATTATTTATTTAATTTTTGTTGACCAAGAAAGGTGACTAGGAAATTCTGCCTATTTTTAGCCTCGTACCTTTGGGGAGGGAGAAGGAACACATGAAAATCAATTGAAACTGAACTAGATTAAGCTGTTGAAGGCATTTGTAGTGAATGGGGGAAAGTTGGCCAAGACACCAGGAAATTTCCCCTACTCGTTTTGAGAAGTGCCATAGGATCTTTAACATCCACCTGAACAACCACAATAGCAGGCAGATGGGACCTTGGTTTAATGTCTCATCCAGAAACAACTCAGGAGTGCAGCAACCCCCTCATGCTGCACTACAGTGTCAGTATTGGAATTTTACACCAAGTTCCTGGTGTTGGACTAGAACACACAACTTTCTGATTGTCTGGCCTCAGCGGCGAGTGTGCAACCTGCTGAGCCACTGACACTGACAGTAATTAGTAACAATGCCTGAAAACTGGGCACTTCCAAGGGATTAATGCCCAGTTAGGGTGCAGATGGCCCAAGGCACAGCCAAGGGCCATTAAACCCAGCAGTGGCATTAATCCAATGAAAATACCTGGTTTAACAGGTGCATGCAACCACAATGTGAAGCAATGCTTGTGCAACTTGTTGGTAGCTGAAGGCTAGTTTTAAGGTAGGATGTTGACTGACATTTGTTGTTACTTTGGCCATTGACACAGTCTGCCCCCTATGGGACTACCACCCTGGGTACTGGGAAGGCAATGGAACCCTCTTGAGGAGGGATCTATCCCTAGAGGTGCCATGAGAACGTGAGTCTTATAGCTAAAGATACCTTAGGAAGGAATGGGAAGAGGAGTAAATGATGGGAACGAATAAATAGATCTTCTGAATGAGGCTGGGGAAGTTGATTTATATAGACCAGGAAGGGGGTGTAGCTGGTTGCTCCCACCCATCAAAAGTAGCTTAGCTGTTTTATTTCATGGGCTTACACAATCACAATGTGAAGTTAATGCTTGTGCAATGTATTGGTAGCTAAAGGCTAGTTGTATGGTGGGATGATGACTGAGATTTGTAGTTGCTTTGGCCATTTGTACTCTATCCCCTGAGGGACTACCACCCTGTCATGGTACCAGGAAGACAAAGGAACCCTCTTGAGGATGGTTCTGCCCTTCGAGGTACCGCAGTAACGTGATTCTTTGGCTTAAGGTACCCTAGGAAGGAGCCTATAAGAACTGTGCAGCAGGAGCTGAAAACACACAAGAGCAATGTGATGAGAGAGACAGCTGGCAGTGGGTGATGAATGATAGCAGACTGAGGCATGCCTTCCAGAGCAGAGTGGGAATGATGGGATTGTAGGAGGAGGTGGGCCACCATCTGACCCCAACTCACAGCAGAAATTCTAATACTGGGTAAATGGTACTAGACAACTAATTTATGGTCTTTACCACTCAGGAAAGAAAGACACCCAGTGGTAGAAATCTCTGGGGATCCATGACCTTGGTCACCATCCCTCCTAATAGGGAGTACTATTATTAGGCTAACTGTCCTAATTTGGAATTCTAATTCAGGGGAAAAATTTGGAAGGAAACCTCTTGCTCTGTCCATTCAATGTGATAATGTTGTGGGAGTGCCATGAATAGATCTCAAAGTTAAAGAGGCACCTCAGGGAAGGAGGCCCCCACCAAAACATAGACTGAAGAGAGAGTGACATCTAAAAGACCTTCTCTTTACATTACATGTTATCCAAGAGTTACCAAGGAACCCATAGTGATTGGTGGCCTGCTGTGTCTGTCATGCGAGAGCCTGCATGGGGTGTTGGCGTAGTGCCAGACTAGACTTTTTCCTTCACAGAGATGCTGGCAGGCAATGATGCAGGCATGTATGCACACCAGGTATCTGGTGGCTATCCCTCTTGGTTCTTGTGCTTCCCAGCTTGGCTTCCACCTGGTCTCCCCCCTACTCAAGGAAGGAGAGAAGTTCTTAGGATGCTCAGTTCTTGTTTCATCAGCCAGCCCCAGTGGCCTGCACTCATTCCCAAACATACATGGCCAGTGTCATGAGCGGTAGCACTACTGCAATGCTAATGGGCTGGTTTTATGGGGTATTAAGTTAAACTCTTAAGTTCTGTGGGTCAACCCATCAGTGCAGTGGTAATGTTAACAATCATGACACCGGCCACTCCAGTTCAGGAATGAATCTGAGTCATCTGGCACCAGCCAGAGGAGTAAGATTGAGCATCCCAGTGAATGCTTCTCTCATCTGGGATGGGAGGGTGTCCATTCCCACTGTGCTAGCCCCACCAGGGGCCCACACTTGGAGCAGCAATGCAGACAGCAGTGGCGAGAGAGACAGGCTGGCTTGTATCATGTATGGCCATTGCATACATACAATGCATATGCATGCTACCATAGCTGGGAAGGGAGAAAACAGGAGGATAAAAGGCAATGCAAGGCAGGATGACACCCTCACCTCACAGGTCCCATGCTGTCTACAGGGCTCCTGACTTTTCCACCTGGCTCCGGTTTTGCAAGGGTCTCCTACCACCTCCAATGGCCCACCAGGGAGAAGCTACTCTGGGAGATGCACTTCCTATAAATTCTCTTTTTACAGTGTGTGTTGAGATAAGTGTTCCCCTTGTGTCTGAGCTGTATGGAAATAAACAGAGATGGTCTACATTTCTGTGCTGCATGTTTTTCTTTCTACCCAGAGCCTGATGTGTTTAAGGTATTTATTTTCAGTCACCAAATACAACAAACTGGCAGCGATGGATGATGGAAATTTTAATAGCTCCAGCTTACTGAATTATACCATTTTCTGACTTTCTGCATTGGAAGCAAGTAAGCAATTTGGAACTGTGCTGTATCATGGAAACTTCAGCCAGCTTTGACATTTTTACAGGAATGGACTGGGATACATGGTCCAGAAGGTTTGATCAGTGGCTATTACTTAATCCTGCCATACAACCTACAAATCTTGAACTACAGGATAAACTTATTTGAGCTGCTTTTTGTATTTTCTTAGGGAGTGAAACCTTCAAACTTTCATGCAGTCATTGTGCACCTGGCCGACCGGAGGATTTGTCATATCAAGAGCTAAAGGCTAAATTGAATGCATAATACAGTTAAACAACTTTCCCAAGGACTGAATTTTATAAATTCTACAGTTGCTGTCAGAAACCAGGTCAGTCATTACAATCTTATTTGGCTGAGATCAAAAGCTTTGCTCTCACATGTGAGTGGAGCAGGGAGCACCTTGAATCTAATTTAGCTAATAAATTTGTTATGGGGTTGAATAATGAACATCGTATTCAGCAATTACTTTCTGCAATTGTCAAGAAATCTGCTGATGAACTTTTACAGATGGCACTAATGTATGAGGATTCAGAAAACGAAGCGCATGCTAAGATGAACACTAAAAATGAGGTACAAGTGTCTGCAGTAAACCTCAAATTGAAACAGTTCAAACCTAAGTCTAAACCACTGTTTTCAAAGAAAAATAAAACCAGTCCACCCAAACTGCATGGCCAATACAAATGTGCATCATGTGGGTCTTCTCAGCATAGCAGGGATCAGTGCAAATTCAGAGAAGTTCAGTGTCATGCATGTAAACGTCAGGGGCATATGGCTGAAGTTTGCAGGAGCAGGAGAACTGCAATGATCGGTTCGGAGAGCACAGACAGTGCAATGGTTCTTATTGCACCACAAATGCAGACTAAAGATGTTCCTCCTTTCTATGTGTTACTTCAATTGCCACAACTAAGGCATCAGTTGCGTTTAATGGTAGATTCTGCTTCCCCAGTTACTTTTGTTAACCATCAGACATGGTCTGATCTGGATAAGCCACCATTGTCTCCTTGTAATAAGTTGCTGCATGCATTTGAAGGGCAACCAATGCAGCCACTGGGATTGTATACCACTTTGGTACACAGAGCTGATTCTCCTGGAATACCTTTAACTTTTCTGGTTTCAAAAAAGGGTGTCAACATTTTGGGCAGAGACTCTCAGGTTCTTCTAAACATGCATATTGATCCAGCAGATTTTGGCCTACTTGCTGCTGTCCAGGTACCACAAAGCAGTAATCTGCCCAAGCCTGGGGAGATTTTAGACTTGTATCCAGAGCTGTGGAAAGGCCTGGGATGTTGCACAGCAGCTAAAGCAAAGCTAGTTACAAAGCCTAATGCAGTCCCTAAATTTTGTAAACCACGGAAACTTCCTTTTGCCTTAAAACCGGTGGTTGGGGCAGAATTGGACAGACTGGAAAAAGCAGGTGTGTTGGAAAAGGTTTCAAGTTCAGATTGGTCTACTCCATTTGTGGTGGTGTCTAAACCAGGTGGTAAGGTTCAAATATATGGAGATTTTAAGGTGACGCTTACTCCAGTACTTAGCACAGATGTATTTCCTTTACCCTTACCTGGGGAACTTTTTCACAGACTGAATGGTGGTGTGGGGTTCTCTAAACTGGATCTCACTGATGCATACCTTCAAGTGGAGTTGGATACAGACTCTCAGAAATTGACAGTGATTAATACACACCAAGGACCGTACAAGTACAAACGGTTATGTTTTGGCCTTAGTTCCGCACCGGCTATTTTTCAAAAAGTGATTGAGTAAATGGTGGGTGATATATCAGATGTTGCTTGTTATTTGGATAACATCATTGTCACGGGCAAGACAGAAGCAGAACATTTACTTAATTTACAAAAGACTTTAGAGAGATTGCAACAGAGTGGATTCAGACTCAGGAGAGAAAAATGCCAATTTTGTCAACCAAGTGTCACGTACTTAGGTCACACTATTGACAAAGATGGAATTCGTCCAAATGATGAAAAGGTGGAACCCATTGTGCACATACCTGAACTGCAGAATGTTTCAAAGTTGCACTCATTCTTGGGTATGGTGCACTACTATGACCGTTTTATATCTGGCTTAGCCACTAAATGTGTTATCCTAAATGAACTGTTACATAAGGGTACTCCATGGAAGTGGACCAAGGACCACAATAAGGCAGTTCAAGCCATCAAGCTCTATCTAAGTGATGTGAATAATTTAACTCATTATGACCTAAACTTACCTATCACATTGACCTGTGATGCTAGTCCTGTGGGTATAGGAGCTGCCCTTTTCCATACAGATCCAGAAGGAGTGGAGAAGTCACTAGCCTATGCTTCATGCAAACTCACTGCAGCTAAAAGGAATTATGCCCAGATTCAGAGAGAGGCATTAGCAATTGTATTTGGAGTCCAGAAATTCCGCCAATACTTGCTAGGTCGCAAGTTTCACCTGAAAATGGATCACAAGCCACTAGTGACAATTTTCAGTCCAGAAAAAGGAATTCCAGAGACAGCCGCTAGCTGACTTCAACACTGGGCATTAATTTTGTCTGCCTATAATTTCAAGGTTACATACCAACCAACAGACCAGCATGGAAATGTGGATGCCTTGTCAAGGTTACCAATATCCAGAGAAATGGAGTTTGATATGGGACTTAAAGAGGAGCCATTAGTATGCCAGGTGGGGTCAGATAGTTTTCCAGTGCAATTCAAAGATTTGGAGGATTCTACTGTTGTGTGTGAAATGGAGCTACAACAGTTAGATCAGCTTCCAGTACTAGCCAAGGACATTGCAAAAGCGACTAGTCAAGATGTAATTTTGAAACAAGTGTATCAGTATATGCTTGAGGGTTGGCAGCAAGGGACTACTTTTTTGATTGCACTACAACCCTGCTATACAAAGAGACAGCAATTATCCATTGCTGTGAGGTGTCTTCTGTGGGGATTGCGTGTCATAGTACCCCAATGTTATCACTCAGATGTGTTGACTTTTTTGCATGCGGGCCATCCAGGCATTGCTAAAATGAAATCCCTAGCCAGACTTCACGTATGGTGGCCTTCCATTGACAGTGACATTTATCAGGTTGTGTAAAGATGTGAAGGTTGTGCTGTACTGATGGGAAATCTGGCAAGAGCTCCAGTTCACCACTGGGATCGACCAGAAAAACCCTGACAACGGCTGCATATTGATTTAGCAGGACCTTATTTAAATTCCATGTGGTTACTCTTAACTGAAGCTTATAGTAAATGGCCAGAAATTCATCAAATGTCTTCGACAACTACCGAGAGTACCATCAAAGTGCTGAAATCTATCTTTGCTACCCATGGTTTTCCGCTAGTTATTGTTTCGGATAATGGACCACAGTTCACGTCTGTTGAATTCCAAGCATTTTTGCCAGCAACGTGGTATCTGCCATATTTTCTCACCTCCCTACCATTCAAGTTCAAATGGCGAAGTGGAATGCCTGGTTCAGACTTTTAAAAAGAGTATGGACAAAGCTAATCCTACTACATCAACGGCAATACGAATAGCCCTTTTGGACTTTCTTGTGATGTATCGAACAACACCACATTGTGTTACGGGAGTATCCCCTGCAGAATTGTTGTTTGGACATCAGACTCAAACTCAATTGGACCTTCTTCACCCTCTAGACTACAAGTCAGTAACTGAAATGCTTCCTAATACCAGATCCTTCAAACCCAATGATCTTGTGTGGGTCAGGATGTATGCAGGCCCGAAGAAATGGACAGAAGGCATGGTAGAAAAAAAGTTCAGAAATGTCTATAATGTTTGACTGACTAACCAGAGGAGAGTGAAAAAGCATGTGGACCAATTATGTACTAGAATTGAGACAGAACAAAAAAGGGATACCCAGAGTTGGGGTAGTTATCCAGCATTATTTCTACCACAACAAGAACAGAAACAGATATTGGAACCACAGCGTTTGAGACAAGATGTGACTTATGCTAATCAGATTCCAGAGCAACAGCCTCCAGTCCTACCACATCGGTCAAGATGTACAAGATGTCCACCAAAGAGAATGGACTTGTAAAGATATAGTCTAATGTCATAGACTAACTAAAGGGACATTGTAGTAATAACTTTAATAGCTTCATACTATTTTCTGAATTATTGACTTACGTACTTTCTAGCTAAGTCAGGAGGGATTGTTATGTGTAGTACATCTTTAAGAAATGTTAGGCAGTGCAGCTTTGGGAGATGCACTTTCTGTAAATGCTCTTTTTCCTGTGTGTGTTGAGATAAGTATTCCCCTTGTTTCTGAGCTGTATGGAAGTAAACAGAAAAGGCCTAAATTTCTGTGGTGCATATTTTTCTTTCTGCCCAGACACTGATGTGTTTAAGGTACTTATTTTCGGCCACCAAATATAACAGGTGGAGGGAGAGGTAAGGGATGGTCAAAAGCCAGGCAGGGGTAAGGAATTGTTTAGGAGGGAGGTTGGCAGGAGCAGTGAAGGAGGGGGAATCTTACATCTGTTGTATACTCCAGAGAGCCATTGGGGCAGTTTTAGAAAAGTGATGACTTCAAAAATGGCAGTGTGACTGCTTGCATCTTGGCTGCCTGGCTAGTAGCATTTTATGTTGCAATGCCGTAATTCACAATTCAATTCTTGAACTCAGCTCCTATCTAGACCAGCATAGATGTCACATATTCACCTTTGCATCAGGCATTTCAAGATACACTAGCATAAAGTATGGAAAACGAAAGTTTTCACAGCATTTCCCTCCCTCCCTCCCTCCTTCCTTCCTTCCTTCCTTCCTTCCTTCCTTCCTTCTTGCCTGCCTTCCTTTCTCTCTTGCCTGTTCATTTGATGTTCTGTCTCAAATTAAAGGTTGTAAGGCATCCTTAAAGAGGGTCTTTTATGATGGTCCAAAAAGTTACAGCTTATAGTCATTATATGCAGTGCTAGACCTGAAAGGATGTGTACGGTTGTTATTTTTGGCCATGGTTTACTCTGCCTTCCATAATTTGGATTTGTTTTAAGCCCTGCTGCACTTGCTTTTGCTGTTCAGCTGTTGGGCTGCTAGCTCCTGATGACATCACTGTAGGGTAGAGGAGTGACTCACACTGTGCAGTACCATGCAGTTGCAACAATGTTGTAAGGGAAACCTATCAGTACTGAGTGTATATACTGTGTTCCTCCTTCCCCAAGACACCCTGTTACCAATGCATTATGCCAAAATTCAAATGCCTTGTTAGTATGGGGTTTCTTTTGTGCGAAATTGACTCTGCCCTACAGTGACATTAGCAGTACAATGCTGTGCCCACTGCAATACCAGGCTTGCTATAGAAGCTCTGGTACACCCTGCAGTTTTTGGAAGCTCAGAATACAAAAACTAATTGCAGCGGACAGTAATGAAATACAATTCCAGAATCAATGCAAGAAGGGGTAATTTATGCATGAAAGTCAAAAGGACTTGCAAATTGTTAACTTTCATCATGTTTCAGAATGAAAAGGCTCAGATATTTTGCTCAACATTAAATAGCTCTCTTGCCCACCCCCACCTCTAGCTGACCTTCAGGCTCCTTCACAACCACCTTGCTCTTACACTCCCTAAAGATGTATTCAGCCCATTCCATCTCCCACCTCCAGGATTCATTTTTCACTTTGTATGTAGTCAGCCTACAGCAATATTCTTTGTCTCAGCTTAAATATCCTGATTTTCTCTATCTTACTGTGGTGGCCTACAGTATATGTTAAGTACTCTTATTTGTATTCTCTCATTCTGCTTGAAGTAGGCTTGCTTCATTTACTTTATCTTCTTCATTTTTTCCCCCTTAATTGTTTATAATTTACTAGTGGGCTGAAGCTGGTTTCCTTTTTGAGGGTATCATAAACAGTTTGGGTAAATGATGGTGTTCAAAGAAAAGAGAAAAAATGAGTGCCTCACCTGGAATTTGATGATGCACCTAGCTTTGCTGCAGTCAGACCAATAGGGCCTATGCACGAATGGGTGGGAATTATGCACCACAGGCATGTATCCTGCCCACGTAGCTCCGAAGACCCAGACAGGTGCAGGGTGCGTGGTATACACTACTGCAAGCACCTGTGATTAGCCCCACCCCCCTGGTGTGCAGGACCGTGCAGGGCAGCTGGGGACGGAGCAGCAAACTCAGGTGGCCATCCAATTGGAAGCCCATCCTGGATCCCAAAGTGGATCCCCAATGCATACAGGTGCGGGTCTGGGTGCATGAATAGCAAGTGCAGGCAGTTGGACCCGCGCAACCATGCCCAGCTGGCCAAAGGACCCCTTCCTGAGTCCCAGTGGCTCCGCAGCCTCACACCACATGGGTGAACTGCCACCCATCCTATGACCGCCCCAACCCAGACTGCAGTTCAATACCCCTGCCCCAATACTTGACATCCCATTCCCCCATAGTGATAAGCATCCCCCGACCCAACACTTTGTATTCCTGCACCCACGTAGAAAACCACTGTCCCCCCAACCCCACTGCCATGTCCCTGTTCATCCACTCTGATCCCCAATTCCGCTGCCCCCGCAGATTCATTGGTAGACACTGGCCCCATCCCGCGGCACTGACAACCCCTCCAAAACCCCACCTTTTCATCAGTGCCATGGCTGTGGATGGCCAACGAGCAGCCCTCTTCACACCTCCGTGGCTGCTGACCATCTAAATGATGCTGGGAGCGTGCAGCCTATATATAGGCAGGGCACTCCCATCATCACTTGGATGGCTGGCGGCCAAGGAGGTGTGTGGAGGGCTGTGCCACTAGCTGATCCAAGCTGCAGCAATCGATTTAGCAGGTATGAGGGGTTGTCGGTACTGTGGGGGTGGGATCCACTGACCACCAATGCTGGGGTGGGGCATTTGGGAATGTGCCCGGGGAGTGGGTACCATCTGCCAATGCAGCTGCATCTGAGGTTTGGGTTGGGGCATTGGCACCGCACTTGTGTGTGGGGGTGGGGGCTGTACAACACTGGAACCAGGTACCACAGTGTGTTGGGGGGATGTTCTGTGCATCCCGGGCCCTCCTCTGCTGGGGGTGGGTGCCGACATACGTGTGTGGGGGGGGTATGCTCTGCTGCCCTGGGGACATTGGTGGTGGTGGGCTGCATGGGTATGGTGGGGCTGCACTGTGCTGGGGAGGGGCATCTGCATCGGGGATATGGGGCCGTCTCTGGCCAGAGCTGTGTGTATGCAGGATGCCCACCTGCCGGAGGGGACATGCTGGTGTCTGGTGCGCATAGGGCCAGCTGCGTAGGGCACTTATGGCAGGGTTTTTCCTGGCATAACATGCGCCCTCCTATGTCCCCTGGTGCACAGCACTATGGGCCTTAGTGAATGGAGCATAGTGCTGGCATGACCCCTGCCCACCCCCCGGCTTGTTGCTATCTGCATGGCTGTGGGATCGGGTGCATAGGGGCTGCATGCCCAGTGTCATGCATCCTGCATGGGGGGTGCAGTGGGTGTGCGGTGGCTACATGCTGTGGATCCACAGTGCGTAGCCACTCCACACATTCATGCATAGGCACCAATATTTGTATTACCGATATTTATATAGCTGTTCTATACAGTAGTCATAATTTATGATTCATGGATCATGGCTCTATGATGCCGGTTCGACAAGAAAAATGCTGACCGGCATCACAGCGCCAGGCTCCATGTCGACAGCGATTTGAAGTCTACATGGAGCCGCACACCCCGTACTTTAGGATTCTAACTCCAGGTCAGAGTTAGTTTGGGGAGGGGGTGCCGGTTGGGGAAGGGGTTGCCTGGTCCCAGCAGCACTTCTATTGTGACATGGTGCTGTTGTCGATATCAACGCATGTCGCCATAGAAATGTCACTGTTCAGGGGACATGCCATTGATGATGAGTCTCCAATAGTTTAATACAGGCACATTTATTAATTTTTTTCCTGGGTATTACTAATTAAGCATAACTATTTTTTTTTATTCTTTTGGTAACTAGGTAAGGCCCACTAGGCACAAGTGTCTGTGACTTGGGAGCACAGGGAAGGTTAACTGACTTGCTCAGAGTCACACAGTATGCAAGTGGAGGTCGTGGGAAAGAAACCCTGGTCTTCTGAATATACCAAGCTCATTTGTAGCTCATTACTCTACCCTCTAGGCTATACTGTTAGTCCTAATTTTAATTTAAAATGACATCCAAGACACAGAAGAGACAGCAGCAGTATCATCTGTCAATTGAATTGCATTATACAATAAATATTTATACATAAAAAAGTGCATACAATAAATGTAAATAGAATAAATGTATGCCTAACATATTTATACATACTTATGTTGCCAACCTCGAATGGCAACTCACTGTACAGCTACATGGAAGAAGAATTGTAATTAGGGGCTAATGTGAGTGGAAGATGTGAGGCTGGCATACAGAACATGAGGAGGAATGAACAGCTGGTATGCTGCTAGAGTAGTTCTTTGTACATCACCCTGCCTGCTGGGTGTGTGGGGGGGATAACTCTGAAGAAACTGCAGGATCGTAAGTACTTTCAAGATGTACATTGCCTGACTTGAACTGCAGTTAGAAGCACCATGATGTGTGGACAAGGAAGTGAGCAGGAAGGAGAGGAAGATGAAAGGTGAGGAGTCTGGAGGACTAGGTCAGTCACTGGGTGTTTGACTGGGCAGGCAGGCTAGGGAGAAAGGTGACAGGATGGGCAATGGAGCCAAGTGGAAAAGGAGGCTAATAGGCATGCTAATGAGGGAATACCATCCCTAATAGCCACCAGCAGCAGATAGCAGAAACTGGCAGGTCAGGCTGAAGGAGGGGGTCGCCAGGCAACCAGGCTGGTAGGCACAGTCCAGTCAGCAGGGCATTTGACCTGCAGAGGAAGAGGTGTAATGTAGAGAGGATGGGTAAACATTTTTGGGGAACTTGGGTACCTTCTGGGATGATGACAGGCTGTTTATATGGGACAGTTTGTATCTGAATGGAGGGAGAACCTGTGCACTGGGGCAAAAGTTAGATGTATTTATTATTAAAGGCTTAAACTATATGAGAGAGAGGGCTGCAGTAGGGCATAGGGACCATAACAAGATAAATTTGGTTGCCTAGGTGTACCCCCGTCAAGCAAGATGATAGTAATAACTAGGGAATGGAGAAGAAAAGGGGAAAGGCAAGGAATAAAGCAGTGGAGGTAAAAGGAAGGGATGCTAGAGGGGGATGTATGACAGTTAAAAGTATTATACTCAGACACCAGAAGTCTGGGCAACAAAATGGATGATGTGCAGGCAGTTATGGCTACAGAGGAAATTAACATTGTGACCATTATCGAGACTTGGGCAAATCCAAACAACTGCTGGGACCTGAATGCCTTAAGATACAAACATTTCAGGAGGGATCAGGAAAGCAGGTGGGTGGCAGGGGTGGCAGTCTACACAGTTGACGACATTTGGGTGTCAGAAAATATAGATGTCAAGGAGGAAGAACACTGTCATGTCCATTCTGAGGTGTGGCCTGCAGAACAGGACACAGTACTCCAGATGGGGTCTTACCAGTGAGCAATATAAAGGTACCACCACCTCCCCCCTCATGCTACCTCTTCCTATGTATCCCAGCATCCCACTGGTTGCACCCACTGCTTTGTCATACCATCCTACCACTTTGAGCTCATCAGATATGATAACTACAAGATTTTAGTAAAGCCTTTGAATTTGTACCACATAAGAGGCTGGTGAAGAAGTTGAGCGTCCTGGGATAGGGGATTGAAAAATTGGCTGGATCAAAAACTGGCTAATAGACAGACCCCAGAGGGTGGCCCTAAATGGCAAATTCTTTGTGGACAGGACAGTGACTAGCAGGGTACTACAGGGGTCAGTGCTGGGACCACTCCTGTTTTATATATGTACACTTGTGATATTGGAGACGTTTACATGTCAGAGGAGTGTGTACAGTATGAAGATGAAATAAAGCTGGGTGGGAGTGTCAACAGTGACGAAGGGATTAATATTAGACAGGTTGTAAAGAGATTATAGAAATGGCCCAGTATTTGGCATTTGAAATTCAACGTCAAAAACTGAAATGTGATGCACATGGGAGGGAGAAATTCTGGACCAGTACACTGTATTGATTGAACTCTGGTTGAGAGCATGGAGGAGGAAAGGGGCTTGGGAGTGGTGAACAGCATTAATATTGGAAGGGCTGCTAAGTGCAACAGGGTATATGGGAGGGCTACTGAACCCTGGTAACCATAGAGAGAGGGATTGCTGTCAGAAGGAGGAAGATGATATTTCCTTTGTATAGATCACTTGAGAGACCGCATCTTGGATATCATGTGCAGCTCTGGTGTCCACATCTAAGAAAGTACAGGGATAGGTTATAGGCAGTTCGAGGAAGGGTCACAAAGGTGGTTCATGGCCAGCAGGGCAGGATATATGAAGAGAAATTAAAAAGTCTCAACATGGATTTTCTGGAGGACAAAAGGAGAGGGGAGACATGATAGAAACTTTCAAGTTCATGAAAAGGTTCAATAAATTGGCCACAATAAGTTAATTTAAACGTAGGAGCCGTGCATGCACCAGGGGGCATGCACTCAAGTTCAAAGGGGGAGGGAGGTTCAAAAAAACATCAGGAAGTACTACTTAAAGGAAACAATTGGTGGATTGATGGACCAAACTTCCTGACAAAGTTGTGGAAGCAAAAATAATAATGTATTCTAAGAGAGAGTGGGACAGTGAGGTATCAGATGGGAAGATACGACTGGTGAAGGGGAGACTGGGAGGGAGGGCAGAGGCAAGAATGCCTCTCAGTTGTAAATCTTGGGACAGACTGGATTGATTTTTCCAGGTCTTTTTCTATTACTTTCTCTATATTTCTGTTTCTAAGAGGAAATAAAAGGATGGGTGGAGTGGCAAGAAAGGTGTAGCCAATGGTGACTCCATGGTTAGGGCATTTGGTGACATGAAGGGGTATTACTTGACCAGGATGGTATCTCAGCTGAGGAGGGTTGTCTCCCTGGAGCATGGGCTGGATGAATCCTTTCCAGTGGGGCCAAGCAGTGTAGCTAGGAGGAGGAGCAGAGCACCATCATCCATGTTAGCATGAATGACATGGGGTGCACAGGTTTAGGGATCTTCCTGAGGGTGAAAGGTATCCAGGGTTATCTTTTCTTAGATTTTACAGGCCCTGGGGTCTCGTGTGGAGCAGCAGTAGACCATTAGGCAAGCAAATGTTTGTCTATGGGTCTGTTGTAAGACAGGGTGCTTTCTTTCTGTTGGTGACCAGAGAGCCTTCTGTGGCAAGAGATATCTGCATGTCCATGATGGGCTTCACCTGTGCCAGGAGGGAATTGCCTGTAGAATGGCTAGGGCACTTAGGGAGGGATTTAAAGAAGAGACTGGGGGTAGGGGCTGGTGCAAGGGTTCATCGAGGGCATGGGTAGACACAGGATCACTGAGGGAATGGCAACAGAGGAAGAAAACAACAAGAACAGCTGCAGTTTTTATAGACCTGAAAAAAACTTTCAACACTGTTGAGCACACCTTGCTCCTTTTTAAACTTAATGGAGAACTACAATCAAAATTTACAAAAAAAATATCTTGTGCAGAGTGCTTTGATTTGTATGTAGTCCTAATGCATCCTTTCCTTTGCTTGCTGTTTGGATTTTTTTTTTCCAAATTTTCCTACTTGTTTGATGGTACCTGGAGATATGCATGCCTGTTTCTGGTATTGCCTTTCCTTTTCAATTGGAAGGCTCTGCCTATGGTTCGATGGACAAGCAGCCAGCCACTTCCACTTCCTGAGCTATATAAGCTGTTCCCCTTAGCCTCCTTCTGAAGCACTTTTTCTTTGCTGGCCGGAGGCTCTGTCTGTTTGTTCTGTGCTTGGCTGGGGCCTACCCTGCCCCACCCCACCCTTGCAGTTTCTTTCTGTTGGACTCTGGCCTGGATATTCAAAGGGGTTGTGCCTGGCGCAACTCAGTTGCGCTGGTGCAATCCCACATTGCACCCTGGTGGGATATTCAAAAGGCCACCAAGTGCAGCGCAAGTCCCGATGCGCCAGGGCACAATGGTATGCTAAGCGGTGCAGATGCGGAGGCATGCCCATGCATATGCCGCACATCCCAATATTCAGCCCAGGATGTGCGGTGCATATGCTGGTGCAACCCTGCACTGCGCTGCATGAGGGGCTCAAAGTTCTGCCCCGATAAAGTAGGTACAAGCCCCAGCCACCTACAGGTGGGCTGCTGAATTGCACGGTGCAACACAGGAGCAGCCAGTCTTGGGTGGCCATCCGCCCACCCAGAACACCGTTGCCGGGCACACATACCCCTGTGGTGGTCCAGTGGACCCCCACCCCCCCTCGCCCATTCACGGGCCATTGTAATAATAAAGGATCTCTGGTGGTCCAGTGGTAACCCCTCCTTCACCTGATCGTGAGCTGCTGTGCAAAGAAAGAGTTACCTGGTGGTCCAGTGGTACCCCTCCCACCCACCCACAGAGGTCCCCTGCCATCCAGCTCCCTCCATCATTGGCGGTGGCAGCACCCCACCCACATGCTGCCCAGCCGCCGCCAATGACAGTGTACAGTACGATCAGGCCTATTGGTCCACTGTGTGGACCAACAGGTGTGCAGATCATACTGTACACACAGGCCCGATATGTGAATGAACATGGAAGGACCTACAGGCTGAGCAGCCAGTGTCTGACAGGACCCATAGAGGGCAGTCTGGGGTGGGTTGGGGTGGGGGTGTTTACAGATCCTGGATGTGGCACTGGCATGCCCCCCTTGGTGGTAGGCAGTGGTGGGGGGACAGTACTGTGACTTCTGGTGGGGGGCCCTGACATTCACCAGCTGCAGCCCCACCACTGCTGGGACACTTGGCCAGATGCAAGAGATCAGCAGATGTCCCCTGGCAGCAGCCACAAGGGGGGGACACGGACCATCTCCCACCATAGCAGGGCACTCAAAGTGGTGCACGGGCCATTAGACCAGCTCCCAGCTGGTCTAACTCTGGCAGCCCATGTACTCATTGAATGGATTTGCAGAATCCCAATTAAGGGGATACTGCAGTGCTGCCCTGACACAAGCCCCCTTCTGCCTTGCTGCACCAGTGCATTCATTCTGCATGGATTGGGGATCGGGAAGGGGTCTACAAATTTTAATAATATTTTGGGATTGAGAGTGTCTGGCTGGGGAGGAAGGGAGTTTATGCTGTAGAAGATGTGCCAAACAAAATGCCAGGAGACCATAATTTATTTTCTTTTTTAAATAAATTAGTGTAGGAGAATGGGGAAATGGCGAAGGGTGGGAAACAACTGGTGTCGGGGAGGAGGTGGCCTGTGAACTAGCCCATGCCATCTAGGGAGGGCTAGAGGCTTTTTAATTTTTGTAACTTATTTTACCATTGATCCTGACTACAAGTAACACGGATAGTGGAAAATACTGGGTACTTATTCCTGTGCACTGACACCATGGCATTAGGGAATTTTTATTTGTTGCCTGCCCATCCCTATTATTTACAGTGAAGCACTAGTCTGGTTTGTTGGTCTGTTAATCCAGAAAAAATACTTGGCACAATACTGGGGAATTTCAAGACAGTAGAATACTTTTGTCCATAATCAGTGTCTCATCCTAATTGCAATATTTTAGATTTGATGTTTCCACATACAGTACTTATCCAGATAATATAGTGTCAAGGGTATTACTGTCAACAATAAATTGCAGTAGTGAATTCTAAATACCAAATTTCTGTTGAGTAAAATGTTGCTTTCTTTTATTTGTTTAAAGTTATTTGCCCTACGCTGCAAATTGTCACTCTTAGTACTTATTGGCGGTTGAACAAATTCCAAATTTGATTGATTTAATTCGGCTTGATCCTTTTTTATCTTGAAAAAGTACATTGAGTCCCTTCTTAGCCACCTGTTTTGTAAGCTACTGTAAATGTATGTCTTTAAGCCTATCCTCATAGTCCTTGTTTTCCATGCCCCTCATCATTTGGGTTGCTTGAGTAGCAGAATCTGTCAGAGGTTTGACATTTGGGTTGCAAATAGGTAAGAGGACATCACTGTTATGTTGTACAAAATGTCTTCCAGTTGTCTGCAGTAGGAGATTGGTTGTTAAATATGGTATCACAATGTTTCTGATTTGAGAAATCCCAAGTTATATAGATACCCAAATCATTTTTACTAGTGGATGTTCAAAGTTGGTTCCTACCTAGAAAATTGTCAAACTGAATATTATTATTCCCAAGGTGCATAACTGAGCATTTTGCAGGGTTAGAACACATACCTCACCTTCTGACCCAGTCATTTTTGGCACCATTTTGAATTCAAAGTTTTGTATATCCTCTGCACTCTCTTAAAGCTGCATTTCTTTTGGCAAACTGTACTGACTGATTTGTTGTTAACAATTCATGCCTAGATTACTGCATAATTTGTTCATTTTAACTGCATTTCTGAGATTCAGTTGTACTATTTGTATTAACTCCTGCTGCCTGTTTCTGTTGTGCCCTACTCTGTAACCCTCCCCATCCCCCACATCATCCCATAAAAATTACTGTCTCACCTTTCTTTCTCCACAGATTCCTGTAGCAGCACAGTGGAGGGTTATGAGGGCTTATTCAGTTTGCCCCCCAACCCCACTAATGGAACCCCGCTGGGTGCCTCAACTCTGCCCAAAGGTACTAGCCCAGCAACAATACAGAAGCTGTCCTAGTTGGCATGTGGAGCTGCGCTTTGTGTGGCATTGCATCTTACTGGCCTCACCCTCCCCAACCACCTTCCCACCCAGAGGTGTATCTTACTTTATGTGTAACACAATCGATCAGCTCACTTCTGTCCCTATTTCTTCCCAGGAGTTGGACTTGCCCATCCCCCCGTCCTGCTTCCCTTGGTACTGCCCTACATCTGTCTCCTACTCTCTCCCCCCCCAATACACAGCTTCCCACCTGCTGTCCTCTATATTGGTACATGCTCTGAGAGGGCTGACTCTCAATGAAGAAGTTGTTTTCTTGTTCTATGTTTTACTAGTGCAGAGAGGTAACTGCGATTTTTATATATAGTATTAATGCCTCACAGTTCAATTGCATATCGGTTATTTACAAGCCTTCCACCTACTATGCACATTTTGTTTGGGCCTTCAAGTGCTGCTATACTATTGTAAGGTTTGACTAATTGCCTTCAAATACTGCTATGCTGCTGAATCGATTGCCTAAATGCAACTTCTCTCCCACTTGTTAATCAATTGTTCTGAGAGTTTGCCTCTGCTCCTACTAACATTTTACTCACTATTTGCTGCTACTGTAGTTCTAATATTCTAACTTGTACTTTCTTTTCAGACATGCCCCCAGTACCCTCCTCTTCCTCCTCCTCCTCCCCTTTCTGTTCACCTTTACTTCTCTCCCCCTAACACATTTCCCTCCTTACCCTCCTCCTATCTCATCCCTTCATCTCCCTTCCCCACCTCTCCATCTTTCTGCCACCCCACTCTTTCCCACTCCCCCTGGATTCCTGGTCCCTGTCTCTTGTCTTTCAGCTGCCTCCATCTTGCTTTACTTAGATCTTTGCTCCACTCTACCCCCCTCTGTTGGCCACCCCACATTCTACCTCCTATCCTTCGTGCAGATGGATCCCTGTCCTTCTTCAACTCCTCATCTTGCTGCTGCTCTTGAGTACAGGGGATAGTGAGTCCAACTCTGGCCCTCCCCTCCCCCTTCTCCCCCTTCCCAAGGGTCTGCATATCATCCATATCAATATCAGAAGTCTCCTCCCTATGATTGACATTCTTCAACTGGTCATGGCTAGCCTCCAGCCAGCCACATGTATCATTTCTGAATCATGGCTCTCCACTAAAATCCAGGATAACGCCATATCCATCCCTGGGCACCGCCTTACTAGACAGGATCGATCCTGCAAGGGGCAGGGTATTGCCATCTACATTTCCTTCTCCATCTAAGTCACCACTATACTCTCTGTCTCTCTCTCGTCTGCCTATGAACTAGTCTTCCTAAAACCTTTCCTCCCATTCTCCCTTCCCATCTTCCTAGTGGGAGTCTGCTGCTGCCCTGGCCTCACCTCATCCTCTATCTCTGACCTTCTCACCATTGTCTTCACCCATTCTTCTCCTGTTGAAATACTCATTCTAGGGGACTTTAATTTGAATTGGCTTTCCCGTCCGCAGTCCAGGATCCATCATGATACCATGTCTCTAAATCTCACTCAGCTGATCACTGACCCCACCCATCTCAACCACAAGTCTGTCGAGCACACTCTGCTAGATTGGGCCCTCACCTCACACCCCATTACATTACTGAGCTGGCATTCTCCTGGACATCCTCAGTGATCACCATATTATCTACTGCGTTTGCAAAACCCATCATCCCAAAGTACTTCTGATCCGATCCTTTAGGTCCTTGGATCTGTCCGCCCTCCATGAGGATACAGCTACAACCATCTGGTCACCTGTGTCAGCCTCCAGCACTGTCAACAATGCCATTGACTACTTCAAATCCAAATTCCTTTTCATCTGGGACCAACACACCCCCTAAGGAAAACCAGGGTCAGAGGCTCCCACCTTCCTTGGATCGCTGCTGAACTTCTAGCCTGCCTGTGTGCAAGAGACCTAGCATGAAAGGTGCGCAAGTCCTCAGAATCCCCCTGGACTTGCACAAATATCATACCCTTTGTAATGTCTGCACCACAGCTATCAGGCTTGCCAAAGCAGAGTCATTTTCCTCTGCCTTTCAGAACAATGTCAACCATCCCTCAAGGTTCTGGAAGGTTGTCCACACCCTATTATCTCCCAAGTCTCAGCCCACTGTGCCAGTCCTTAAGGCAACAGATTTCACCATTACTGACCCACTCTCAGCGGTCAATTAATTCAACACTTTCTTGACCTCATATGCCTCTTCCCTTTTCTCCTCCTTCCCTCCTGTGTCTCCATCTCCGTCTCCATCTCTCTCCACCCCCACCTTCCCTCCCAAATTCCCCCCTTCTCTTTCACTCCTATCTCACCTGCTGTTCCCATGAATGCTTTACTAGCCCTCAACCCACTCAAGAGTAAAAGCTCTGATGGGCTTGACCCAAAATGTCTCCACCTTGCTGCCCCTGCCATTGGTCTCCCTATCTCTGCTCTTCTAAACCTCTCCTTCTCCCTAGCCTCTGTCCCCAATGCCTGGAAGCAGGCCACTGTTACTCCCTTCCCTAAAGGCAGTCATCCCTATATTCCTGGGAACTATTGCCCTAATTCTCTTCTTCCAATCCTTGCCAAGCTCCAAGAACACTTGGTGCTATCTCAACTTTCCCCTTTTCTTGACTCTTCCTCCTTCTTCACCTCTTACCTGTATGGATTATGTAAAACCCATTCCACCTCTTCCTCCCTTCTCGACTAACTGTGATACCATTCTCACAGGTATGGATCAGGGCCAGATCACATCAACCATCTTTGTCAACTTGGCCAAAGCCTTCAACACTGTCTCCCACTACCTTCTCCTCTCTAAATTCTCAGCAGCAGGACTCTCCACCTTGACCACTAACTGGTTCCATTCATACCTTCTAGGTAGGTCCCAATCAGTTTGAATTGGTGAATCCCTTTACCCTTCTCTCCCAATCTGCACCGGTGCCTCCCAGGTGAGTCCTTTTCATTGTAAGCAATTATCCAAAACATATCACATACCGTGCAGTTCCTCCCTTTTCTACCATCTAGCAGTTTGCTGTGTTCTGCCATTGTGAGTGATACCCTATTCTTTTTAATTAGTGTGCTCTGTCCCACTGTTTTTCACTGGTGGCACTGGCAGGCATGCTTGCCTCACACAACATCACCTCCACCTTGTGCTTGCCAATGCTTGCAAGGTACCAGTGTTTTATGGGGTTAGATTGGAAGTATCATGTTGCAGGACTTCCAGTTTGGTGAGGCAAGATTTGAGTTTAAAAAATCAGTATAATGTGGTTTTACCACTGACTAGCAGTATATACTGCCTTGTAGTTAAAAAGCTATAGCAATTTCTAATTTTAGCCCTTACAAGAGCTCTTTATGTTGTTATGCCTGGAGGAAATGCTTCCTGTCCTCCAGGTACAAATTGGAGGTGAGGGGCAGCATAAGTGAGATATCCAAGTTAATCCAGCTGCCCTTTTCCTAACCCTTGACAAATAAATCTACAGGAAAGAAATGGAGGGAGCAGTATGCATCATTGAAGATGCTATCATTATCAATGATGCATGCCCCCTGCTCCTCTTCTCCCAATTACATGCACCTTCACTCTCTATCAGTCAGCTGGCAGACTGATGGAGCAGGTGACTAGGTGTTCAATGGACTATGGTGAGGATGGCTGGGCTAGTCTGGATATCTTACTTAGGGCTTCCTCCAAAATCATGGATTGGGGATCAGATGGGGGTTCCAATGTTCTAAAAATATTTTGGGATGAGGGAGTCTAGCAGGGAGAAAGGGACCCAGTAGAAGACATATCAAACAAAATGCCAGGAGACTGCAATTTCTTTTTTTTTTAAATAAATTACTGTGGAAAAATATGGAGAAGGGGGATGGTGGGAAACGAATGGTATATGGAGGGGGTGGCCCATGAACTAGGCAACGCCATCTGGGGAGGGATAGAGGATTTTTAGTTTTTTTTTTACTTTTTTTTTATTAATCATCAATACAAACACCACAACTAGTGGAATACACTGACAAACTCTTATTCATGGTATTAAAGAATTGTTGCTCAGATCGTGTCCACACCTATTATTTACAATGAAGCAGTATAGTCTGATTTGTTGGCCTCTTAATGTAGACATTTTTTAGCAGTTTAGACTGTTGAACTGGGAGCATAACAGTTTATTGACAATTTTGGTATATTGTACATAAATATTGATTTCTGTGTTGCTTTTGTAGTCATGATTGGCCAGATGGTTTTAAAATCAAACCAGGCAGTAAATAATATGAAAGAGGTTTAACAGAAAACCTCTTCCCTGCATCACACAGCATTGTTTTAGTGAAACTCCAGTCATTGTGCTAAATTGTTAATGTTTCAGAGTTTTTACTTGAAAAATTAAATTTTGTTTAACAGTATTTGAGGCAGAAACAAAAAAATGCAGGAGATTTCTGCAATGCAGTTTTATTTTGTGGAAAATGGATTAAACTGCAGATTCTGCAGTGAAGCCGGTGCAATTTCCCAATGTCTTTGTTTATAATAAATATAGTAACGTAACATTCTTTCAGCATCCTTATCTCCACCCTAGCTCCAGCCAAGACTATAAAGATAGGCTTTGCTTGAAGTCGCAGTAGGACTTGTGCTGTCAAAACTGTAGTTTGATTAATATTAATTTAATGGGGCAGCTAAGGGGGGACTTGTACTGATAAAGAAATATGAGTGTGTGGAGGGGGTTAAAAAGATGGGTGGGGGGTTAGATCAGTACTGTTTTGGTGGTGTTGAAGGATCTTATTACTATAGCCCTCTGATTGGGACTAGCCTACCAAGGGCCCACCACTGAGCAAATGCCCCTGGCCTTGAGTTGAAGGTGCAGCTTAAAATATCTATATTAACTGGTTAGTATTGCTTATCACCCACCATCAGAACTTCTCAAACTCTGTTATACACATGTGTGTATAATGAACTGTATATAATGGAGTTTGTTTAACCACCTTTTGACAAAATTCTAAAAATAATTGGCATGCCTCCACGAATGGTTCCTCATGCTCTCCCCTCGCACTGACAGCTCTCTCATGCTCGCTGTCTAAAACCATCCACTGTGAGTGTAGCATTCTCCCTGACCTGAGGTGGCAAAAAGTAAAAAGTATAGGTACAGTGTTCATGGCTGAGTGTTCCTCTGGATGAGACATGCAGCCATCAGCCCCTAGAGGCAGGAGGTGCCCAGCTCTTACATACATTTCTTCTCTTTAATCAGACTTCTCTTTAATTAAATATGTAACCCCTCATGCTGACAGCTTTCTTGTGCTCGCTGTCTAAAACCACCCATCACAAGTGTAGCACTTTCCTCAAAGGAAAAATGGAAAATAAACAATGTTTCTACCGCCTAATTAATGCTTTACATTCACAACACTGACAACATCTAAAAATGGCACAGTGAGAAAGATTTCAGGCACCTAATAAAGCAGAATGGCAGAAATTCATAGAGCAACAAGAAAATAGAAACACCCTCAACAAAACAGAGAGCGACGTCAAGTACCTCTATGTTGTTGGTGAGGCCACTGAATTTATAAGCTTTGCCACGTCTCAGTGTAACAACACAATTTATAAACGTTCCCATGTCTCAGCTTAACAACCTAATTGCAGACTTCCTATTTTCACTGAAAAGAGCAGAGAGTTCTAACTATGAGCCATGTACTGTTTCCCTTAATTGTTCCACAGATTTGGAATTGTAACATAAAAAAAAGGAGCCAGTTAATAGAAAAAAATAAAACATGGAGAAATGTGGAAACTCAGATTTTATGCACACCCTCAGTGTGCAATGCTTTAATAAGCCCCTCGGGCTTCACCCTTGGGGTTTATGGGGCATCGCACACCTCGGGTGTGCATAAAATTCTCATTATACACACTTTCCCATGCATTATTCTGTATGCATCAAGGAGGATGGACAGCACCATGGAAGGGGCACTAGGTAAAGGGGACCCACAGGGGGCCACTGGAGGTAGGAGTACTATTAAAAGGAGAATGGATGATGGGGAGGGAGTAGGGGAAATGAACAAGGCTGGGATAAAAGGCTCAGATAAGAGAGAGTTAAAGAGGATACCCAATTGGGGGGGGAAGGTCCAAGGGAAGTGAGCATAATAAGGTAGGCAGGAAGGGGAGGGTGACAAGGGGGTCTCTCATAAGAGGACAGGAAGACTCCCATGGGAGTGAGATAATGGATAAAGGGGGGGAGGGTCAAGAGTACAAAATGGAGTAAACCATAAGGATGAAGGGGTCATTAAGGTTCTGCTACTGTGGGATTCGATGATTAGGGGTGTACACTGGGTGGGACAGGGGGAGATACCACAGCCAGGTTAAGGTAGTGAGTATCTGTGATCTGACAGTGCTCAGGGCAAAGATCATGGTGTACAAACTGGTTAGGGATTGTGGAGGGAAACCGGATTTCCTGGTGCATCTGGGGACTAACGATATAGAGGGTAATAGCGTATTGGAAATCCAAGCAAAGTTCCTAGAACTGTCCAGAGTCTGTCGAGACAATGGATGCAATATTTCCTTTTCAGAAATATTGCCAGTGCCTAAGGCCTCTGTAGAGAACAAAATGAAGATTGTGGAGGTTAATGACTGGCTCAGGAAGTGGGGTGTAGAAAGGGGTCGGGGTGTTAGGGGACTGGGGTGTTTGGGAGGATAGGGACAGTATGCCAGGGATAGGCGCCATCTTATCCCGATAGGGAAGAAGTCCTTAAACAGGAGGTGGTGGCTTTTATTCATGATAGGTGGGGTTTAAACTTATGAGAGGGGACGGTGGGGGGGGCTGAGCAGAAGTCCTCACCTTTGATAAGGGACTAGCCTCTCAGCCCCAAGGGGGGAGGTGGGCAACAGACTGGGGAGGATGATACAGGAGGGGCAGTGGAGGATGGAAGCACATGGTACCCGGGGTATGGCAAAGGAGAACAGGGGCAAGGTTGGGGGTGTAGGTTAGTTAATGCCAGGAGCTTGGGAAATAAATTACCAGAGTTCCAGGCCATGCTGTCTGGGGATGTGGCAGTCACGGAAACATGGCCCACACAAACCAAGATTGGGACCTAAATGTGAGGGAGTATACTATGCTTAGGAAGGATAGAAAGGAGGGCAGAGGGGGAGGAGTGGCTATGTTCATTAGAGAGGACATAGAAATTGCTAGGGTAGAAGAAGCAGAGGGAAATGTGAAGGCCTTATGGGTCCCCTTGCGAACCCCTGCAGGAGGAAAGGTTAAGCTGGGAGTAGTATATAGGCCACCAGAGTTGGTGGATATTCTGGAAGATGGTTTGCTGGACAACATTATTGCCCAGTGCGGACCAAAAGGTGAGGGAGTGGTGTTGATGGGGGACTTAATAAGCCAGGTACAAACTGGGGAACCATGTCCTCTAAGGCGGCCAAGGAGCAGAGACTGCTGCACAGCTTTCAGGATATGTTCTTCACTTAGCACATGTTGGAGCCTATGAGGAATGGGCATGTCCTGGATGTGGTTCTGGCGGATGGGGACCTGGTAAGAGATCTGGTAGTAGAGGATCTCCTGGCTGGGAATGACCATGACACTGTCTGGTTTCAAATAAACATGAGGGGAAGGGGGGGGGGAGCTCGAGGACATTGGCTATGGATTTCAGGGGGGCAGACTTTATGGGCATGGGAAGCATTCTCAAGGATCACTTGAAGGGGATTACATCAAAGACAGATGTTGTAGGGAGATCATCAAACGGGGGCTTCATGAGGCAGTTAGGACCTGTGCTATGGTGAAGCATAAGGGAGCAAGGTCACGTATACCATGATGGTGGTCCAGGGAGGTTCAGGAGGCAGTCAGGGAAAAGAAGACTGCCTACAAAATACAAAACAACGAGAGGGGATAGGGAAAAGGAAATGTACTGTCTTGCTTCCAGAAAAGTCACCTGGATGGTGAGGGGGGCAAAGTCCAGTACAGAGCAGCATCTGGCACAGGGGATATGGGGAGGGGAAAAGGGATGCTTCAGGTATACTGGGGAGAGGAGAAAAACCAAGGGTCAGCTCGGCAGATTGAGAAGAGAAGGTGGGTGCGTGGAGGAGGTGAGGGACAAGGTGGAGGTAATAAACGAGCACTTTGCCTCAGTCTTCACTAGGGAGGGGGATGGGATATCTACAAAGCAGGATAGGATGGAGATAGAAGGGGCAGTGGGTGGGAATGGGGGAGCAACTGAATTGGAACAGGTGGGAGGGAGAGGTACCCCAAGGGTGTCACATCAAGATAAATCGACCAGTAAGGTGGGGGGGATGGATGATGCTATCCCCACTGAATGGGTGTGGAAAGCCCTTAAGGCCCTAAAAAAGGAAAATCTCCAGGGCTGGATGGCATTCATCCGAGAGTACTATGGGAACTGGTGGACATACTGGCTGCTCCCCGGTGAATCTCTTCAATAGGTTGCTTGAGACAGGGAGGGTACCTAAGGATTGGAGAGAGGCACACGTGGTGCCAATCCATACAGGTGGGTCGAAGGAAATGCCAGGTAACTATAGACCTGTCAGTTTGACATCCGAGGTGGGGAAAATAATGGAGAGTATACTGAAGGAACATTTGGGGGTGTTCTTGGAGGAGGTGGGAGGCCTGGATAGTCGGCAACACGGATTTGTGCCAGGGAGATCATGTCAAATTAACCTTGTGGAGTTCTACGAATGGGTAACATCAGAACTGGACAGGAAAAAGCCTGTGGATGTACTGTTCCTAGATCTAAGCAAGGCGTTTGACTCATTCCCCCACAATGGCCTGGTGTAGAAACCGACGGGGCTGGGTGTGGGCCCATTGATGGTCAGATGGATAGGAAACTGGCTGGATGGATGCACTCAGAGAGTAGTGGTCGGTGGGGCACTCTCGAACCCTAGAGGGGTCAGTAGTGGGGTATCACAAGGTTTGGTCCTCCGGCCGATCCTGTTTAATGCATATATATCTGATATCAGGGAGGGCATAGGGTTTGAAATGAGTCTCTTCACTGATGACTCCAAGTTGGGAGCAGTTGTTGTGGGGGAGAAGGGGCAGATGGCCCTGTGAGGGGACCTGAAGACCCTGGTTAGGTGGTCTCGCACCTGGAAATGAAATTTAAATTCCTCCAAGTGCAAGGTGTTACATCTTGGACGAGGGAAACCCAAACACGAGTACACCCTGGGAGGGGAGGTGTTGGAAGCCACGGCAGGGGAGAAAGACCTAGGGGTCCTGGTGGATGCAAGTATGAATAACTCCAAGCAGTGCAGGAGGGTGGCTGTCAAAGCAAACAGGATGTTGGGATGCATCGCAAGGGGGATCAACTCAAAGTGCAGGGAAGTGATTCTGCCACTGTACAATGGACTGGTTAGACCACACCATGAGTACTGTGTGCAGTATTGGAGACCACACTTGAAGAGGGACATACAGCTCCTGGAGAGGGTTCAGAGAAGGGCAATCAAGATGATATGAGGACTAGGGGATTTGATGTACGAGGAGAGACTTGAGGAGCTTGGACTGTTCTCATTGGAGGAGAGGAGAGACAGGGGGACATGATCGAGGTCTTCAAGTGCCTCAAGGGAATAAATATGGTAAACAAGGAGGGGATCTTTAGACTTAAGGAGGGAGGCACCACCAGAGGGCATGGTTTGAAGTTGGAAGGATGAGGGGGGAAGAGAAGGAGGTTTTTCACCGAGAGGGTGGTGGAACCTTGGAACGTGCTGCCTGGTGAGCTGGTTCAGACTTCTACGGTGGAGGGTTTTAAGAGGGGGTGGGACAATTACCGAAAGAGAAAGAAGCAGGGGATGGCTAGCCCAGGGGGCAGGGATGGAAGATAGGGGTTACAGAAATACGATGGGGGAAGGGAGGCCATGGTACCCAACTGGGGATCTGAGGCATGAGCAGACTCGATAGACCACAAGACCTAATCTGCTGGCAATTAGTATGTTAATATGTACCAGTGCAGATAATAACTTAAGAGGAGTGGAGGTTGGGGGGGTTTGTGGATAATGTATTGGAAAAATTACAAGACTAGCTGCAGATCCCTGTTTCAGGGATGTTTCAGGGGATGCCTCAGGTCTGATGGATGGCAGTTGCTGTCCTGATCATATTGGTGTGAACTAGGTTTACTAGGTCTATAGGACAAAAAGGAGCATGTATGCCCATCGGGATTGTCCCCCACATTTGTGGGTCAGTTCACACCATCCAATGTTTAGAATAATACAGTTTGTCAAGTGCATTTTATAAAACTATTTACATTGTCGATGTCTACCACCTCTTGGAGTAGCCCATTCCATGCTTTGATGGTTCTTACCATAAAATAATTATCCCTTTTATTTGTGGATGCTCTTGGGACCACCAATTTCTTGTTATGTGATATTAGATTACTTTTATTGTTGCAGAACTCTAGGCTACACTGCACACTGAGTCCTGGAGATTGCAACATTTTGAATAATAGTAATAAATCTCCCCCTCTGACATCTATACTGCAAGGGAAAGAGACCAGTTTCTAGTAACCTTCCATGATGGGTTAAATGTCTTAATTTGGGAATTAGGGGGTGAGTGGCCAGCAGCTGAGTTGTGAACAATATCTCCATGCAGCTCCGTAGATAGCTACACCTTTCACAAGTTAAATACATTTTTGAGTCTAAACCTTGAAACTTAACTTGCACCAGTCAAGGGAATAGCTAGTCAGCTATCGGAAGATATAAAAATTTTTCATACCAGGAACATTAGTTTGGTACCATGGTGTGAGGAAATAAAATGGTGGCCAATGCGGAGGGTGCCCGCTTGAAGGAACCAAAAGTCAGTGGCAGCAAAGACCAACAGCCTGGGGTCAGGGAGCAGGAAGTGGCCCAGCCATCTAATGCTGCTGTACTGAAGGCCATTCAAGGGCTCGACTGCAAAATAGAAGATTTTAACACCAAACTAAAGCAGCTCAATATAAAGGTGGGAATGCTTGCTAAAGACATGAAGGGCACTACAAAAAATGCAGACAAAGCCATAGCAGTGATGATGGGGCTAACAAAAGCAAATGCTACTGAGAAGGTAGCTAGAAAATGTAGAAAACACAGCCCGGGCCACCCATATCAGAGTATTAGGGTTGACTGAAGGAAGTGAGGGAGACACACCATGCATGTTCATGAAGGAATGGCTGAAACAACTGCTAAGCATCAAGGAAGATTTTGTTGTTATAAAAACTTATCGTATAGCACCACACGGTGGGAACCCTAGAGCAGTAACCAGAGAGCCTATCCCTTGGACAACTCTGCTGGAGCTCCACACATCAGGTGAAAGAGACATCATCCTCCAGTATGCCAAAAATCTCAGTTCACTTCTCTGGAAAGACACCTGGGTACACCTGTTTCCTGATCTGAGGTATGCTACCTGAATGAGGAGGAAGAGTTTTGATGGAATCCGAACCTGTCTTCAAGCACTCAGGGTCCACCATATCTTGTTAATGCCGACCAGTCTCAGGATTACATATGGAGGTAAGGTGTTATAATTCTCTGATGCAACAGAGGCATCCAAGCTCCTATTAAAGATTAGAAATCAATTTTTAACCTGAAATGATGACACCGATTCAGAGGGTGCAGAAGAAGCCTAACACAACTATGCAGCACCAGGGTAAAATAGATGGTAGAGGCTGAAAGGTATATGGCCAGGACATTACATCAGTTGAAATGCTATGTTTTGATATAACCAAATAGATTGTCCCATTTATATTCTAATAAATCTTGTTCTCTTTCTTGATTACTAGTGATGTTAGTAACCACATTTATAGGAAATTCTAAGATGGCGCACAAGTACTAACATCTCTATGTCTTATATTCCTCCCTTCGCCATCTTCCCCCATGTATGGCTCATATTTCATGCCTAGACTCCGTCTTTGAGGATGGACCCAAGTTTTTTGATGTTTTTTTTTTTTTTTTTGTATATCTGATATGACTGATGAGAAGAAACCTGTCTCATTTCACCTTAGTCTTAGTACCTAATGGTGCACCACATTTAGTGACAGGAAAAGTTAATGCTTTTTGTAGATTTGTCGAAGTTCCTCTAGGAGCTGACTTTTCAGGCATCAAGAAGTTTAGCTACTCAAAATGTTAAATCATTGATTACAAACTGTTGAGTTCTGCAGGAGTAGTACTGTTAAAGGTTTTCTTAAACCCTAAGTTTATGAAGTGGGACAAGCAACCCTTTAGCAGTGATGTGGAATGAATATTTTATAGTCCCTGCTCATGGCTACAATGACCTTTATTATACAGATTAGTCAGTTAATTCTTTATGGTGGAACCTGGGTAATTAACTCAGAACAACTGATTAGTAACCTGCTCTTTGTACTAGATACATAACCCCCAAAGTGTGGTAACATAATACAGGGGTGATTTTTGTTTTGCTACTGTAAAAATGAAGTGCATGCCTATTGGAATGCAATGTACTTTTGTGTTATACTTGCGTATATGTACTTACACGTAATGTGCTTACATGAAACTAATAAAAATAAAGTTAAAAAAAAAATCTGAGAATGAATTTGGTGACTGATCTCTGAACTCCCTCAATCTGCTCGGTGTCTCTGATCAAGTAAGGTGACCAGGCAGGGGACCCATAATCCAAAAGGGGCCTAACATAGCTTCTATACAGTGGAATAAGGCATTGTTCACATTTGCAAACAAAAGTACGCTTAATTCTCCTAATCATTCTCTTGGCTTTCTTAGTCACTAACTTACAGTGATCGGTGGAGGTAAGTTTATTACTAATCACGATTCCAAGTTCTAGTTCTGAGGTGGAAGTTTTAGGAATGGTGTTATTCAGTATATAGCTGTAGTTATGATTATTATTGCCATAATGCATAACAACACATTTACCAATGTTAAAGGTCATACCCACTAGCGGCTCTAGCCACAAATGGTTACCAGGGCACAGCTGGGGCACAACAGGTGGCAGCCAGGACACTGATATATGGTTACTATGGGGGAAGCTGTGCACCATATCGGGCACCAACTGGGGCACAGCATTTTTTTACCAGGGTACGTGCCCTGGCGGGCCCTGGTGTAGAGTTGCCACTGGTCATACCATTTTTCACAGCCCAATCCTCACTTGCACTGAGGTCATTAACAATTGATAATGGGAGGGCTTGGACTGAGGTTCAATGTGGGGAATAGCTCCTCCCACAACCTCTAATTAAGCCCTCCACTAATGTACCTCCCTTGCTTAGGGAGTGTTTTTTGTTGCGTTCCCTGGGCTCCCCGCATGGGTTGTGTGGCTGTGCTGTCTCTGTGCCTCCTTCTCTCACTTAGTTTCTGCTTCCTCAGCCGACCCTTCTCTCTTTATCACTTCCTGTTTCTGTGCCTACCATTCCCATCATACTACATCTGTCTTCCCATTCCTGTTCTTCATCATGCCTATATCATATCAGCTATCTATCCTACTCTCCACCTACAGCAGTGTTCTGAGCTTCAGTCAGCCCATACCAGCAGTTCTCCAGACTTTGTCCCTAACTCGCGCCTTCTGAGGTGTCGAGTGAAGGTAGGCTTCCCCTGTCTATCTGGGATGGGATTTTGTTATATTCACTACCTCTACTACTACCAACTTGACATCCTCCATCCCTAACTCTACTTGGCAGCGTCGAGTGAAGGTTAGCTTACCTTGACTACCAGGGATGGGAGCCATGCCTACAATCTACCGACTTTAACCATATCTTCTCTACCTCATACCAGTTGCCGCTTCCCTTCGGGAATGGAACTTCATCACCCCATATGCCCTCATCATCCTACTTATGTCTGGCTGCCTCAAGTCAAGATCATATTGCTTCAGCTGTCACTGATGGGTGTCTGCCTCTTCATTCCACTGCTTCTGCTGTATGCATTCTCAGCTTGCTACCCAGATGTTGCTCCCCTCAGGAATCTGACTTAACCCGACTTGCCTTCTCCATCTAACTTGGTCTGCAGCCTTGATATATGGTCATACCTTGCAAACTTACATGCTGGGAGCCTGCATCTGCTTTGACTGTTTCCACCTCTTGCTTCCCCTACCTTATGCTGGTCGTCTCTTGCCTTTGGGAATGGGATCTTTCTACCTCACTTGCTTTCCACCTCCCAACTTTTCCCACAGGCTTCACATGTCAGTCTTTACGCTCAGACTACCTGGTTGGTTGCATGCTTCTGTGACTCCTCTGGTTCCAGGCCATCCCTGGCTCACACCTGGATGCCACTCCTGTCTGGAGCGAGAGTTCATCCTCACAGTTGCCTCCATCTACCTCTGCCTTGTGGTATCAGTTACTGGTTATCTCTCCTCGATTACCGAGACTGGAAGCTAGTTTCTGCAACTGTTCATTTCAACTTAGAAAGCTCTCAGCTGGACCACCACCTACTGCTCCCTCCAGGACCTGGACCATTGCTTGAATTTGCCTCCACCATCTTGCATTTCCTGGCGTGTCATGTCCAGGTCTTCTCACCTTGACTCCCTTACTTCAGAGCTTACGTCTGCACCTGGAAGTTCATCCCTTTGCATTTTCTGCCTCCAGCCCAACTTCAGCTTCTCTCCTGATGTAGGACCCCTTTGCTCTAATCATTCTCCTTCCTCTCCAGTCTCCATCCCGTACTTCTGTGGACCTTCGTTCTCTAACCCTCCATTAATCTCATTCCTTCATGACATGGATCTTGCCAGATTGTTCAGATCCCTTCTCAATCTGGGTCGACTGCCTCCTGGACTGTTTTGCTGCAGGCCCCCTGGCCAGCTGCTATACGGGCTCATTTATTTTGCAGATTTGGGAACCTTCTCCATCGCTCCGTGCTTCCATCCTTATCTCTAGTAGTTTGCAGCCTTTGTCTGATGTTGGACTCCTGTATCTCACCTCAGTTGCTCGTGGTGCTTGGCTTGGCTCCTTGGCCTTCCATGGATCATCCTCTGATGCCTTGCTTCCGCCTTCCTGAAATTCACTGCTGTTCGTGGAGGGGCTGACCCGGTCCTACATCTTCCTGCTCTGGATGTCATCTGGCTTTGCCTAGCCCATAGCCTTCACTGGATCATTCCTTCAGTTCCTCAGGATTCACTCCAGAATTCCTTCCCATTTGGATGGCTGCCTTTTCATTTCTGCCTTGCAGGCTTGGGGCTTTGTATTGTTTGCTGTGGCTCTTTTTGGCCTCGTACCCTGTCTCTGACCAGTATTCCTACCTGGTCATCTGTCTTCCATATGATCCATATCATACCCCTACTCTGGCCATTCTAACAGTACCCTTCCACTACTTATTGGATCACTTGTTCATCACTCTGGAGAAATACTACTATCAGCAAACATTCCTTGGCTTACATACCTCGCAGAAGACTCCTACATAATCATTGAATTTTATACTGACCAATCAGTTCTTCACGATCATTCATGGAATCCCATTAGCCTGGACAATAGATCTTCTCTGTCTCTATTGGATATACTCTCCGATTCCTGTACATTCAGTCACCGTGACTTCCCCGTATGCCTTGTCTCACTGGCTATTCTCATACATGGAAAGGACTTAAATTCTTCTGCTATACTCTGACTTCATAATCAGCATCGCTTCTATGGATACTGGGAATTGCAAGATAACCCATTCAACTACGGACATCATCCATTTTACCTTCTGCAGCCTCTTCTTCCAACACTAACTCTGTTGACCAAGTTACTCGACTCCTACTTCTCAACAGTCATTGCTCATTTTAAGAAACTCACAGATGTCTTCCAGAATATTTGTCATGGGATCTCCACCGCCTAGCTGATTACTAACTCCATGCCATCCAAATCATTGTTTTCGCTCCTGGACATCGCCATTCCTTATACAATCTTCTGCACCTTTTCACCTAGTACCTTCAGCTGGGTTAACCGCTCTTCCAGCGGACCCTTCAGCCTCTTCTTCTCGAATTACCTTCATTAATCTCTTCAGTAAAGACTATCACCAAGAACTGACTCTCCTGAATTCTAACCGGCAATCTGTAACAGTCAAGACAAATTTACCAACTCCGTCTTGCCTCCCAATTGGTATTAATCAGCTGTAGCACTAAGATCCTATGGCATCCTGTACTAATCGATCTCACTACCAATCCAGCCTACAGACTCCTCCTTACATCTGCCCCAAGCTTCTGTCAAGTACTTTGGCATCAGGGGTGCCTATAAACTTAACCAAACTATGCCACCACAGTGCATCTCCTAAGTGATCACACCCCAGAAATACCCACACTTACTTCAGGCAGCATACCAGCAGAGTATTTGTGTTTAAAGTCACGAACATTATGATGAAAGAAGCCATCCATGCCGTATACAGAATTTCCAATCATTCCCCATATACATTAGGCTACCATCGGGACCGCTCCGCAAATCTTCTTCTATCTGTTTACTAATCACTCATGGCATTACTCTCATCAGTCACTCACTCCCTCCTCTACTCATTTTACCCTGGGATGCTTACTTAGTGACTTATCGGTCACTAATCAATTCCTTACCCTTCCGACTACCTTGAACATCAGACCTTACATGAATTGGATCAGTCACTCATAACTTTACAAATCATCGCAAATCCCACAGTGTGCTGTCTGGTTTTATATTGATCAAATTATGCTATCCTGACTCATTACACCCCTACAATTCCTTTGGACGTGCATCTTTCATCACCTCAGAAACATGGACTACATTAGCTTTTCTTCAACTGGATCTGCTCCACACATAAGATTCTACCATCCCTATGGAAAAGAAGCATCCCTCATCCTCAAGTTCATCATTCGGTCTGCATTGTCCTTGGATCGAGAACAAACCATCATCTCAAGGGCACTCAAAGACTCTCTTCTATTCATTTCTACTTCATGGATGCTTTCTTAGCCACTCCTTGTTCATTACTGAATTCCTAGCCTCCAGATCATACCCTGATATTAAAACCCATCACAAGTTGGATCATTCACCAATGACTTCTTGTACCATAGCATTTCCACTATTCCTTGTCTAGTAACGTATCGATCAAGCCATGCTCCCTCTGCTCACTATACTCTTCCAGTTCTGTGGGACAAGCATCATTCATCATCTTGGAAACTTGGACTTCCTTCATCCTCTTTTACCTAGACTTACTTCACACTTCAGATTCTATCGCTCATTCAGAAAAGACCTACTCTTCAACCTCAGGATCATCGTTCAATCTGCATCATCCACGGATTGAGGATTGTCCATCATCTCTCCAAGCAGCTCACCAACCTCAAATTAGCTATGGTTACTAGAACTTAGGTCCTTCTCCTTTTAGTATGCCCAGAGGATGGGCATAGGTCCTCAGAGGTTTCCTCCACCTGGGGGTTTTTCCTCTCCTGGGTGCCAGGGGGTCATACTCTCCGTGAGCTGGAGGAGGTATCTTTTTGGGCCTTCTATTACCTACAAATTACTACCTACATACCTACTACTCAAGGGTGGGAATAGAGCAAAGTCACAAAAAGAATGACAAGTTACACAAGCACTATATATACCCCATCTCTCTCCATTGCTATTCCATAAACATTGAATGGGAGGACTTGGCCTGAGGTTCAGTGTGGGGAATAGCTCCTTCCACAACCTCAATTTAAGCCCTCCACTAACACACCTCCCCTGCTTAGGGAGTGTTTTTTGTCCACCACCATCCCCTCCTCCTCCTTCTCTGGCGCTCTTCTCGCCCTTGTTCATGGGCCTTCTATTCCCTACAAATTACTGCCTACATACCTACTGCCCAAGGGTGGGAATAGAGTAAAGCCACAGAAAGTACTACACGTTACACAAGCACTATATACCCCATCTCTCCCCATTGCTATTCCACAAACATTGAAATGCTTGTTAAATGTGTCCACCTCGCCACCTAATGTGGTATCGTCTGCAAATTTTAGTAAATGATTTTCTATGTTGTTATTCATGTCACTAACGAAAACTCCTGGGCCTAAAATGGAACCCTGAGGGACCCTACTACTAACATCTCCCTCATATGATAAGCATCCGTTTATTTGCACACATTGGATTCGGTCCTGTAGCCAGTTTTTGATACATCTCACAATATTTGTGCTGATTCCTAGGTCCACTAGTTTAGCAATCAAGATGCTGTGCAGGACCTTGTCAAAGGTTTTAGTGAAATCTAAAAGAATCACATCTGTTGAGCTACCTTTGTCAAGCCTTTTACTCACATGGTCATAAAAGGTGACCAAGTTAGTTGTACAAGATATCCCTCTCTTGAAACCACGTTGATTGCAGTCATCTAGACCGAACACATCCAGCTCATATTCCAGCCTTTGTTTCACCAGTTTTTCCATTTGCTTACAGCATAAAGAGGTTAGGCTAATTGGCCTATAAATCTCAATCTTCCCTTTGTTGCCCTTTTTAAATATGGAGACTACCGTTGCTCGACGCCAGTCCTTCGGGATTTCTCCAGTTTCAAAAGATTTGCTAAAAATGACAGACAGAGGATAGGTCAGATATCTTGATGCATCTTTTAAGAATCTAAGGTTTAGCTGGCCATTGGCATTGAGGGTTGAGGTGCTGGATGCCTTACCTTGTGCTACGCTGGTGACCCGTGTTCAGGAACGAGTATGGGCTGCTGGGGGTTGGCAGGATTGGAGAAGGATTGAGCATCTGAAAGACTGCGCTCCTTCTCTGGAGAGGGGGGACAAAAGTGGTTGGCGCTTGACTGGCCCCCGGTGGAGACCGGGAGGCAGTGCACTGACACTGCAAAAGAGGGACGGAATTGGGGCAGACACCTGGAGGAACGCTTGCAGATGTGTGCGTGCTCTTCCTCCACTGATGTCATCGCACGCCCCTCCCCACAGGGGAGAAAATAGAAAACATCCCTTGGCAGCATGAAGGCTGCCCTGATGGCACCACCACGATTGCGCCGAAGTTAGCTCCCTCCTGGGCCTGCCCTCCAGGTCTCCGCAGTGGTGGGGTAGGTACCCGCAGTGATGCGACCCGGGGGGGGCTGTAGCAGGGAGGTGTGAGCTCTAGTCGCGACTGGGGAAGCAGCCATGAAGACTGGCTGGATAAGTGGGGGAACCAAAGGCACAACCCTCCCAGCCGCAGGTCATAAATAAAGTAACTAAATAAAAAAAAAGAATCTAGGGTTTATATCATTGGGGCCTGGTCTGGCAGCTGATACACCTTTAAAGAGCAGCTGAAGCATTCCAACATTCTCTATTCATATCTGGCACTCCCTGTTCACTTTCTGTACATCTTCCTTTTTTGTTTTCAGTCTGGTCTTTTTTTTTTTTTTATTTGCTGTATTTTCTGCTCCTCCCAGGACCGGCCCCCATTGGCCCAGCCCCATCACCCACCCCCACAGACTTACCCAAGCCAGAGATGCGGTCTGGCTTTCCCCCCAGAGTGGGGCTATGGGAGAGAGCCCAATCACCTGTCAGATGCTGGTATATGGCCCTGGGATGCTTCCATCCCAGGGTTACACCCTAGTTTGTCCCCCAGAGCAGGGCCATCAGGAGGGGGCTCACCCTCCCATTGGATGCCGATATTTGTTTCTGGTGGTGCCATGGGCAGTGGTGTGGGACCTGTGGTGCAAGGTGGGTGGCATCCTGCTCTGCCTAATTTTTTGCCATTTTCACCTTGTGAGGGGGCTGTGCAATGATGTCAAGGGTGTGTATGCTGACATCTGTCCCACCTCCAGCAACTGTGTAGGTGCAAGCAGCTGCTCTTCCAAAGCCTTTGTCAGAGGTTAGTCATGCACTGGGCACTCTGCCCCCCTCTGCCCTGGAGAAGGAGAGCAGTTCCTCAGATGCTGTATCCCCCCCCCCAGCTGGCCCTCTGACTCTTGGATCCGTTTGAGAACCTGGGATGTTGGCATCACAGGCAGCAGCCTAACTGCTGCACCAGTGTGCCAGCTTTTCTGTCTGCTTTTTAAAACCAGCTCTGTATGTACTTTCCCTATTGTGGCATCATAGATTCTCAAACCTCTGACGTCAATTGTTGCAATCAGTCATTGTCCCTTGGCTTTGTTATTGCATCTTGCATGGACTACTATATTAATGAGCACACAGCTCCTCAATTTGTTCAGTAAGCAGTAACTAAGATGCAAGTAACTGTAGTCACAGCAGGAGCCAGTGATTGATTATTAGTGATGACAGTAAGCCAGCTAAGGTGGTGGACTCCCTTGAGGATGGAGACAAACTTTAGGAGGATCTGAACAAGTTGGGCATTGGTGTGACTCCTGGAACATCAGTTTCAGTGTAACCAAATGCAAGCTGCTACACTTGGTGAGAAAAACAGAGGCAGGGTCTACACACTGTGTGGAGCTTCTCTTGTTGCAGTCAAGGAGGAAAAGGACCTTGGGGTCATAACAGACAAGGGGCTTGAGGAGGGAAAGGAGTACTTGTCTGCTGTCAAGAGGGCCATCAGAATGCTGGGCTGCATCAAATGGGGTGACCAGAAGATCAGGGGAAGTAATCTTATTGCTTTGCAAGGTCTTGTTCAGTTCAATTATCACTTTGTTGTTCGACAGGTCATGTCATTACGATGTTCAAAATACATTAAAATTATCCATTCTTAAAAGACAATCATATATAGACAAACATCATACAAACATTCCAATAAATAAGTAATACAAGTACAAAATTATATCAAGTCCACCAATTCATTTCAGTACAAGATTATCCACTAACTAAATACATATTCATCTTGAATAATGTGCCATGTTTTCTACGCAATTATATTGAGGAGAGAGGGCACAGATTCCAGCACAGTTACAGATTTTGATTTAAATAGATGTGTGATAATATTCTTGGGTTCTAGTTCTAAAGAAGCTAATATATTGCCCCCAAATTTATTTCTGTATTTTGAATACAATGGACACAGCACCACCACATGCATCAAATCCTTGGTCCCCAAATGACACTTATTGTACGTATACCACTGGGATTGTTTTTCTTAAACAGTTTTTTTCAGTCCCTGACTATCAAAGTACTGAAGTCTAAATTTTGTAAACAATTTTCTCCTATGGGGATCCATAAGTAAATTTAAGTAAAGTTCAAATCCATAATGTCTTTTATTTTTTGCTAACCAGTTACTGATTTTGTACTGTGCACAGAGACCCATTTCCTTTTGCATATGAATGTCTCTTAGTCTTTCTTTTAACTGACTGCAAACTTCTCCTTACTGTTCAAACTCTACCTGGGTTATTGTTTGCCACTTTGGTCTCCTTGATACAAAAAGACATTGAGGCAGTTGAGAGGGTGCAGCACAGGGACACCAAAATGATAACTGGTATGGGGAACAGAATCTACCAGGAGAGGCTGGAGGCCCTTAACATGTTCATCTTGAAGCTGCGGTGGGGCAAGATCTCAGTTTTTCACATACTCGAGTGTAACCCATCCCCTCCTGCCCCGTCTAGAGGACATACTTAACTTATCGCAGGTGGTCCAGGCAGGAAGGAAGAAGCCACTCCAAAGAACTAGCATACGAGACATTTTAATACTGGACCAAGGAAACTGATGGTCCTTACCTGCTGATGTCTTCAAGGTTTCTAGTTTACCTCCTGAATTCCCAGGAAAACAGATTCTCTTCCAGAGCTACCCACTGGACGAGGACCTCCCTATTCTTCCCTAGAGATCCTGCGGAGCCCCTGCAGCCCCCAGAGGTTGGCTTCTTTTTCCCCTGGAATATAACTTCTGAAAAATAAGACTGCAAAAATATGAGATGGTGCAATTATTTCATTTAATTTAAAGCTCCCATCTCTCAGTCAAATTAGGCACAAACCACTATTTCTCCCTAACTGGCTTTTATTTTCACCTGCATGGCAAATGATTTCAGCGATGCAGGGGTCACCATTCCTTTATAAAAATATATATATATTCAGCTCCAGTACAGTGGCTGGACATTTCAAACTGCAGAACTATTGTTTCAGCAGACACCAGAAGGATTCTCATCTCCTACCCTTCCTCTCTCTCGGGTGAGCTACCCAAGACCCTGGATCCCTGCACTCTCCTGGCATATAAGGGTCTGGTAAGCCAAGGCTTCACTTTTACCTCTTTTTCCACTGGGTCCTCTTTACTGTGGCACTGGTCATACCCCCTGTCACTGGCATGGAAGAGCAAGCTGCCCTCCCCACCTGGACCCTGGGTGTTGGCCCATGCCTGAAGGGCAGCCAGGATTTTTCCTGATGACCCATGCCAGACCCATCTTCCAACAGCTGGCACAGATGTACAGGCTGAGGCCCCTTATATTGGTTACTTTTCTCTGCCTCAGCCCTCCATGGCCCACAATGTACTCTGGGGTGTTCTGCTATTACCTTCTTCCTATGGGGAATTCCTGCCAGGCCCACATCCCTCACAATAGTTCCTGGGCTTGTGTTAAACACCAGCACAGGGACCACCCTCCAAGGCCTTTCACTTCTGTGGTTCCACAGCCCGCCTGGCCTTTAGCTGGACCGGTGCCCCAGGACCATTCCCTCCAAACAGGCCCCTTAAATGGGTGAATGGCTCCCTGGCTCCCTTGATCCCACCAGGCTGCCCTGCCACACTGGGTACAAGGGGAACCCCTGCCACCGGTTCTCTTCTTGAGAGGGCCCTGCCACAGCTCTCCCAGCCCTCGCGACCTTGGAAATGCACCTTTTGGGCTTTCTGAGGGTTCCTACATTTATCAGCTGGGCTTGCTAAAGCCTCCCCTAATGCCCTTGCCCCAACAATGTAGGCCCTGGCTATCTGTATCCCCAATGGCCCTCCATACCCCCACTCCTCATCAGCCACAGCGCATACCCATCCTGACAACACTTTACTTTGGGGGGGTTCCCCACTGGCCCCCCTGGACTGCCGAACTCCCTCATTTTGCCCACCTATCTTGGTCCTGGTTCTACTCTCCAGCCTCCCCTCCTCCAGCCCCAGGCCTACTGCACGGGCTGGAAAGGCTACGATACTTCCTGTCAGCTCCCTTATATACCCTTTTCCTGCCCTCTGCTTCCACTTTGAGGCATCCAGAGCACTGACCCCCAGAGCACTAAACCCATTTCCTAGCTCTGGGGGGAGGGTTGGAGGGGGGAAGGGGTGCCTAAACGTGGGAATATAAGCCCTGCTTTTGCAGTGGGGCTTACACAAGGTGTCAACAAGATCAAACAGTCAGTGATGTTTTCTTTTGTGTCCTGAAGCAGGACATGGGGACAAACCTTGAAGCACAGAGGTGGTAAATTCAAGGGTAATGTTAGGAGGTACTTTGTTCCCAGAGAGTAGTGTACTTACGGAAGAGCCTACCAGTGGAGACAGTGTACATGGAGACAGTATGGACCTTCAAGGTAAGCCTGGACAAATTTCTGCTCAAAAGGGAATTACCAGGTACCCTAAGTAGCACAGTGGGTTGAGAATCCCCATAGATTAGTGCATTTTTGCATAACATGCTTATGTCATCCCTGCTTGTGAAGTGGCAGGGGGCAGACATGAGGGACCTGGAGCCCCATCTTAAATTACTGTTCCTTTGTTTTTATGTTACTGATGATTGCACTGGTTGGAGCACATTATAATGGCTTAATAGAGGGCTACAAACAGTTATTTTTTTCATTAATTTCTTTATGCTTCCTGGTCACTGGTCACCCCCATCGGCTCTGGTCCTCCCAGCCTCAGTTCCCTTCATCTCTGGGACCTGCCCTCTTCACTGAGTTCTCTACAGAATACCCCTCCATGGTGTGATTGTCAGGGCTGGCCTGGCCCTTCCAGAGCATAATCCAGAGTCCAGAGGGGAGCCCAGTCAGTGGTGCTGGGCCTGCAGGAGACCAGAGCTTCATCCTGATGGTCAAGGATTTACCTCCTCCATTTTCTCCCCTTAGTCTTCTGGCTGTGCAGTGACACATTGTGCATGAGCTGCTGTCCTCTGGCCTCCGTTAGGTAGCAGACAAGCACTGGAGTGACCTGTCCCCCCCCCCCAAGAGAGGTGAACAGTCTATGGGACATACCATCTTCTCTACTCCGGCTGGCTACTATGCAGCCAAGTTCACTCGTGGACTCAAGTAGCTGACTTGGCAGACAGTAGTGCTGCTGTTGTGCCACCTACCTGTCTCCACTACATAGCTAGAGGAGGTAAATCAAGGGTTGCATTGTATTCTTTTGTACTGCATTATACTTTGGCAACTGGTACTGTGGTATTGTGTTATAAGGTATATGGTGGAATGCTGTTATGCATGGAATTCCATGTCTGGAATATGCTTGTTCTGCAGCAGTAGTTACATCGGGTCTAGTACGATTTCCTGTCACTATTCTGACCAACGTTTATTTTCCCGAATTTAACTTCCCATACACCAGCTTTCCGATCTGCTATTTTTACCGACGAGACTCTCCCCCGGTATACCATTTCCCTGTTTGTCATCAACCCGCCGTAACTTACATTGCTGATATTAAATGCTGATGCAGGTCACATATGAAGTGAACTTCCAGTTCTCAGGTCAGTCAAGCTGTGCACTGATGACTATGCAGAGTGGCACGGATTCCAACATTTTAATCACTGTTTGCTCAGACAAGACACAGACACACCACGAGTGAAGGCACATATAGAAATTAAATATGCTGTTCCAGTATCTAGTTGTTTAGCTTATTAGCCTTTAGAAGTCATTTAAAGCATCATACAGGTATGGCATTAATATAAACAATATATAAAAAGTGACACTTCCATAATACATCTCATATTGTAACTTGCATTTGTACTTAATTTCAAAACAGCACAAGCGAGGAAAACAGCTCAATTTCTGTTGTGCCACTGTAAAGCTCATATCCAAACACTCAGAAATTGACAGCAATAAGCATTAATGTGACAACTGTAATTTACCAGTCGGGACATACTGTACCTTCTGTATGTGGTGGTGTTGGAGTCTGAGTACCCGTTAAATCTGATGACTGAATGCTGTAACATGAAAGGTGCCAGCTTTGGAGGTTACTTTAGAAATCATTGCAGCCTTACATGAAGAGCAGGAATCATTCATTGACAGCGAGTTCGCATTAATGTTAATTTAATTTAGCAGTCAGTAGGTTTGGGAGGTACAGGAGGGTGAGGCTTCGTTTGCGCAAGCAAGTCAGCTGTAAAGCAATCCCAGTGCAAGTGTGTGCTATCAATTAAATTCTGTTCCTGGCTCAAGGAGTGGCTCCAATTAGGCTATTATATCCAGAGACATTTACACTTGCACTTAGAAGGTTTAGTAAAGAGCTATGGCGACACCGGTTACACCAACTGTTTGTGACGTTGAGAAATCTCAGCGAGGTAATGCAAAGCTCAGCATTAGTGACTACCTATATGTTAAAGAGCGGAATCATGCAGACTTATTTTACTGGTGCTGTCAACATAGAAAATATGCAGGATATCATGGCAGTGCATCCACGGTGCTTGTAGGTGACCAACATCAATTGCGTGAAACAACAGGACATAACCATGCACCAGATGCAAATGATGCTCCTGTGGCAATTGCAATAGCCTCCCTGAAACACCATGCATTGACAACTCACGACACACCTGCACAACTTATTCAAAATGAGCTTGCCCAGGTACATCCAGAAGTACAACATAACATGCCAGGCAAGCATTCCCTGTTGCAGGTTGTTAAACGTGCAAGAAAACAACATAGCATGCCTGAACCTAAAACATTAGACGGTGGAACATCGCTCTGTTATGGATTTTATTAGAGGAGTGGCACACAATATGGTTATTTAAGTAGATCTAAAATTTTAAACTTTGGAACTAAATAAAGTTACTTTTTCATTAGACTTTTAATAATGGAACTTATGCGAGATCTGCGTTTGCTTTTAATTAATTAAACTTCTACGAGTCTGCGCATCAGAGGTACATCAGAGGCACAGGTAAAGGTAAGCCTCATCTCGTTGTCTGTTGTGTTTTGTTTCCCGATCCTCTAGTTCTGGTTCCTCTCTCCTAGCTCTGAGTCTTGACATGGAGAAGTCATGTAATGTAACAGGGCACACTGCATAAATTTAGGTTCCTGAATGAAGTTAAGCTGTCTGCAGTGTGAGCTTCAGTTACATTTAAACTGAGCAAGCTGCTTAGTTTTAAGAGATTGTCAAGTTCTGGTTCCCCTCTCCTAGCTCTGAGTCTGAGTCAGGGCACACTGCATAAATTTAGGTTCCTGAATGAATTAAGTCCCTGTGACAACACAAGAGAGTCATGGGTCACATGGTATACTTTCTGCTGGGATTTAGCTCAACCTCAGTCTCGCAACACTATGAATCCAAGGCAGTGCTGACGTTTTCTTTGAGTTTTGAGCTTCGTTCCCCGATCGCCACCAAATGTAAGCATGTCGGGGGTTTAGGAGATGGGGTTTAATTATTGACTGGAAAACAAAGGACGGGATTAGTATTGACGATGCGCGAGCTGTAGGAAGTTGGCTTGCTGAAGTCAGTCGTCGGGTACTATGAGTCGGAAATCGACGGATCCCGTTACATCATTATGTTGTTCTGGTGCAGTAGTGATGCCACTACTGCAGCAGAACAACTTGGAATGCTGCCACATAGTTGCTTTCCTCTATCCAGTTAAGCTGAAAGTTTTTTTTTTTTAAACTTGAACTTGCAGATACATCTGCAGCACACTGTCAGTTAAAAAAAAAAGAAAATGTCAAAAAATTTCCATTCTCCGTTGTCTTCACTAGCTGGTTTTGTGTGATTTTCTATGCTGTGACTGCTGATACACTATAAAAAATTGTGTATGAGCAGTCATACATGAACAAGGATATTCTTGTATCTCAAGGTTCCCTTGGTGACGGAGCAGCTCTCGAGCTACGCTCTCGAGGTAGTCTGTTACCAAGGAAACCTCTCGATACAAGAATATCCTTGTTGTGTATGACTGCTCATACACAATCTTCTATATAGTGTATAGTGGAATGCTGTTATGCATGGAATTCCATGCCTGGAATATGCTTGTTCTGCTGCACTAGTAACATCATTATGTTGTTCTACTGCAGTAGTGATGTCACTACTGCAGCAGAACAACTTGGAATGCCGTCACATAGTTGCTCTCCTCTATCCAGTTCTGTGGTAGAACAGCATTCTAGAACCTCTAGAGACTTCACAAGTCAGTTTCATTGTGAAAGAGAAAAAAAATACAATACTCACATTTCACATGATACTATACACTATAAAAAATACAGGATGAGCTACTTTATGCATAACCAGTGTGTTCTGTCACCACGGGGTCCTGATTCCCATGGACCTCTCGAGCTTTGCTCTCAAGGTCAGAGGGAATCAGAACCCCTCTGTGGCAGAACACACTGGTTGTGCATAGTTGTGCATAGTTGCCTGTCCAGTATTTTTTATATATTGGTATTTTACTTTGCTAACAGGTACAGCTTAGCCTTCTGGGTTCTAAAACAAGAAGACAGGAAATGCAGGGATGCAGAATGTGGGGAGTGGTGCACTGCAGTGGTTGTGGTGTGGCAGTGTTCAGGGAGATCTTCTGCAGATTGTGATACTGCCCCATTTGTGTGTGCCTCTTTGGTTTGATGGAGAAGGTTTTAGACTTAAGGCTCCATTGGCTGTGAGTCAGGAGGAGGTCACTAGATTCAGGGCTGTGTTGGCCGGGAGTGGAGTGACCTTTTCTCCCACCCAGGGACCACCAAGTCTGACACCATTACCTCCAAGGATGCCTGATGGGAGGAGAGGCTGGACTATGGTGGGCTCAAGGAGGGAGAGAGTTGTGGGCTCCGGAAGTTTGAGGGAGAGGATGCAGGCACATTTCTTAACCACAACCAGATTCACTACAAAATTCCTATGCCACTCTGGCAGAGTGGGACTACCAAGTGGAACCTGTGGCAGTGGCTTGGAGGATGTGGGAGTCCTCCTGGGTGGAGACCCCAAGGCTGGCAGAAGAGGACCCCAGAAAAAGAGGAAGCAACTTCTGGTGGGGGATTCGGTCATTGGGGGATAGAGCTGGGAGTAGGACAGGGGGTGGAGAGGGAGGTCAGGTGCCTACCTGGCACCATGGCATGGAGGGATGGGAAATGTGTACTACAGATCACTAGGGAAGTAGGAAGGGAAGGGGAACTGGATGTCATTATCTACCTGGGGACAAATGATCTGGTCAGGAATGGGGCAGAAAAAGTGCAGGGGGAGTTTAGGGAGCTGGGAAGTAGTCTTAGACAGGTTGCACACTATGTAGCTTTTGCAGAGGTGCTGCCTGTCTATGGCAGGGGGAAGGTGAAGGAGCTCCACACCAAAGCCTTCAACTCATGGTTGAAGAAATGGTGCAGAGAGTGGAGGAGTATGGCAACACTGGGGACTGGGGTCCCACCTGGGAGGGTAATAACCTATACAGAGAGGACCATCTACATCCATCTGGGAGGAGTATCACAGTTCTCAGTGGATGGTTTAAACATTACTTTGATAAGCATTTAAACTAAATGAGGGGGGTGATGGAAGAAAAAGGGGAGACAGAAACTGCCCCCTCCTCAGGCTGAGATAGAGTGTAGAGAGATCCTGATGGGTGAGAGTCCCACCACGGAGCAGATTTGAGGAAGTAGGGGACTAGCTAAGGAGAGAGGGAGTAAAACAAGCGGTAAGAAAAGAAAAGGGAGGAAGGGGGCACAAAAGGAAAATGGGGAAACAATAAGCAGAGGGCTAACAAAATCTGGGCCATGAGTGCAAATGTGAGGAGTCTGGGAAATAAGATCCCAGAGCTAGTGGCCTTCATGGTGAAGTTGAACTGGATATTGTGGCCATTACTGAGTCATGGTGCATGGACTACCATGATTGGGACATGGTCATACCAGGCTACATGATGTTTAAGAGAGACAGGGTAGGAAGGAAAGGAGGGGGAGTGGTGCTTTATGTGAGGGGAACTATAGAAAGGAATAGAACTACAGGGAATTTTGGGGGGGCAGAAGTGCTGTGGGTCACACCTGAGTCAAAAAAATGGAACCACTATTCGGACAGGAGTGCTCTACAAGCCACCGGCAGAGGGGAAGGACATAGATAAGAAAATGTTAGATGCAATTGGCAGGATGGCTGAAAAGGGGGAGGTGACCAGCCCACTGGTGCAGCGGTTGGATTTCTGCTTGTGATGCCAGTGACCCCTGTTCGGGAACCGACTCGTGCACTGGAGGGATGGCCAGGGAGAGGAGGATTGAGCATCCCACTGCCTTCTCTCCTTCTCCTCCGAGGAGGTGGGGTGGGCAAGCACTTGCTCTGTGACTGGCCCTTAGTGGAGGCCAGGGACCAATGCAGGTGAGGCTTAACAGTTCCAGGAGGTGTGCCAGACATGGGCACGTACATCATTGCCACACTTTCCACCTATGGGGACAAAATGGATGCTCTGGGAATCCAGGAGCCCCGGCCCCATGAAGCCGAGCCTGGAGATCCACAAACTGCCGGACTAGACAATGCGGCACTGTTTGGAGGGGTACTTGGAGTGCCTCACCCAGTGGCCCCGCCCCTGGGGGCAATCCGGGGTGAACACCAGCAGGGAGTGATGATGGTTCTGGGGGATGAGGAGAGGTGAATGGGAGGAAGGTGAGTCCCCCCCACAAAAAAAGGGGGAGGTGTTACTGGTGGGGAATTTCAATCTACTGGATGTAGATAGCAGCCGCCCTGTGGCAGCTTCAACTAGAAGCAGGGACATCCTGGACTCCTTGCAGGGGGATATTCTTCAGGCAACTATTCAGTAAAAACATGTGATGGGGCAGTACTGGATCTGGTGCTTACTAACAGGGACAGTGTTGCAGACATCAAGCTGGGAAGCCATCTAGGGACCAGTGATCATTGTACAGTGTGGTTCAACATAAGAACGGCTGCAGAATCCAGCCACACAGCAGTATGAGTCCTGGACTTCAGAAGGACTGATGTTAATATGATGGACAAATGTGTTAGGAATGATCTGGCAGGGGTGAGAGGACCTGGGGTGTGGAGGAAAAGTGGGCCAAACTAAAAGAGGGCATTGTAAAGACAATGAACCTCTGTGCCAAGCAGATAAGCAAAAGAAAAAGAAAGTGGGGGACCATTGTGGTTCTCAAAAGAGGTAGCAGAAAAGGTAAAGGCAAAAAAAGGTAGCATTTAGAAGATATACAGTTTAAGTAGACCGAGAGAGAGAGAGAGAAGGAAAGGGAGGTGTATCTGGGAAAACAGGGAGGCAGGCAAGGCAGTAAGGAGCACAAAGGCGCAAGTTGAGGAAAGAATAGCTCAGGGAGTTTCAAAAGGGGGCAAGACATTTTTTAGGTATGTTAGTGAGAAAAGGAAGATAAAGGGAAGGACTGTAAGGTTAAAGAGGGAGGGAGTGACTGTGCGGAAGAGGATCAAGAAAATGCCAACATCTTGAATAAATATTTCTGCTCAGTATTCACAGTAGAAGGCAAAGGGGAGGATCATGAAAAGGGAAGGGAATGGATGCTAGTCCATTTTCTGAGGAGGAAATTCGGAAAGCACTTGCTAACCTGAAGGTGGACAAAGCTATGGGGCCAGATGGGGTACATCCGAGGTTGCTGAGGGATCTCAGGGAGGTACTGGCTGCTCCTCTGACAGACCTGTGTAACAGATCACTGGAGACTGCCATGATCCTGGGGGACTGGAGAAGGGCAGAGGTAGTCCCATTGCACAAAAGTGGTAGCAGGGAAATGGCAGGCAAATTATAAGCCTGCCAACTTGACATCAGTGGTGGGTAAATTAATGAAATTGCTACTAAAGGAAAGGATTGTGGATTGCTTATATCCAGTTAATTACAGGATCCAAGGCAGCATGGCTCCACAGGGGAAAGGTCATATCAAACAAATTTGATAGATTTCTTTGACTGGCTGACCAAGCAGTTGGATCAGGGAAGAACAGTGGATGTGGTCTACCTGGATTTCAGCAAGGCATTCAGCACTGTTCTACCTAGGAGACTGGTAAGCTAGTTAGGGAAGTTGGAGATGGGAAATAAGGTGGTAACCTGGGTAAGAAATGGTTAGCAGATAGGACACAGAGGGTAGTAATAAAAGGAGTTTGCTCAGATGAAGGGAGGGTGACAAGCGGGGTGCCTCAGGAATCAGTACTGGGTCTGGTCCTCTTCAATGTCTTTAGTAGTGAAATTGCAGAGGAACTGGAAGAAAAGATTTGCCTCTTTACAGATGACACCAAGATATGCAACAGAGTAGACACTCTGGGTGTGTGTGTCTGTGTGTGTAAAGGATGGGTAGTTAGCTGAAAAGACTGGAGGAGTGGTTAAGAGTATGGCAGCTTAGCCAGCCCAGTGGTGCTGAGTGTTGAGGCGCTGGATACCACACCTCGCTCCACGCTGGCGACCCGGGTTTGGGAACGAGCCTGGATCGGGGGTCGGCGGGGGGAGAGATTGAGCGTCCATGGGACTGCTCTCTCTTCGGGAGGGTGAGGGATCTCTGATTGCTCTTGGAGGCGGCCTCATGCCGCCAGGCGCCCAGTGTAGCGACGCAGTATATGTTGGGAGGCAGAGTTATGGCATGACGTTGCCTTGACAATGAGCTGCACTCCGTGGGGACTTGTACAGTAAAGAAAGAAAAACCCCATCTCCTGGGGATAGATGAAGGCACCATGACCTTCCAAGCCCACACCTCCAATCCTGGGCTGATTTCCTCTCCGCGAGCTGCCTCATGCGCTGGGCACTTTGCCCTACAGATAGAGCGCCCTGGTAGGATAGAGCAGCCCTACCTCCGGAGGGTTCAGACCTGGAGGTGGTGCTCGGTGGCACGAGGGGAGAGGAGCAGTCACAGGGGAGGGTAGAGGCTGGGAGCTAGTGGATGCTGGAAGGAGTTCTCCAGGAGCTGGAGATAAAAAAAAAAAAAAAAAAGAGTATGGCAGCTGAGTTTTAATGCAAAAGGTGCAAAATAATGCACTAGGGCCATAGAAACCTGGGAGCAGAGAACATAATGGGCAGAATGATACTGACAAAGACCAAGCAGGAAGGATATCTGGCAGTAATCATTTCAGATGACCTAAAAGTGGCTAGCAGTGTGACAAGACAGTCAGAAGGCCTAGTGGGATGCTGGGGTACTTAGGAAGGGGTATCACCAGGAAGAAAAGGGAGGTGGTGCTGCCCCTATATAGATTGCTAGTAAGACCTCACCTTTACAGTGTCAGTTCTGGAGACCACATCTCAGGAAAGACATAGAGTGGAGGCAGTCCAGAGGAGGGCTACCAAAATGGTGCAGGGTCCGCATCAAAAGCCCTGTGAGGAAAGGCTTGAGGAACTATATATGAACATTCTGGAGAAGAAGAGGAGAGGGGAGATATGATAGAGACCTTAAATACGTCATGCGATAAATAAGGTACACATGGGAGGTATTTTTAGGAGAAAAAGGGTACTCTAGAACAAGGGGAAATGCTATGAAATTGGAGGGGGGTAAATTCAGGAGGGATGTGAGGAAGTACGTCTTCACAGAAAGGGTGGTGGATGCCTGGAACAGCCTTCCGGCAGAGGCAGTGGAGTGAAAACAGTGGAGGGGTTCAAAAACACCTGTGACAAACACAAGAGAATCATAGGGGTAAGGAAGGGAGAGGAAGAGATGGCGCCATAGATCAAGTTTGGTCTGCAGCAATAAACAAAGGTAAAAAAAAAATGGGCAGACTAGGTGGGCTCAGTGGTCTTTAATCTGCCATCACATTCTAGGTTTCTGTTTCACCAGGCTGCCTCAAAAGTGCTTTTTCAAGACCGGTGAGAGAAAAATAAAAAAAAAAAAAGGGAGATCAATACAGAATAGTACACGGTATGGTGTAAGCAGATATGAATTGGCAATATTGTATTTTTCCCACTCCCTTTAAACGTGAACTTTATCACAGTACTGTGTTAAACTGCAGTGTCTACAAACAAATGATACATCACAGATGGTAGTGTATAGGGAGCTGATTGTACCTGTGTTGTCATGGCTACCATAATAAGTGCACTTGGATTTATGATTTCCTCGATATAGTTGCCTTGTGCCTTAATTGCAACCAATCTGAGTTTCTAACACACAGGTGGTACATTTTCCTATACATTACAAAGTAAATTCAGATGTGCGTCAAAATGATGCTCTTTAAATCTATGCATTTCAGCAAGTGCCCACTTTAAAATGAATCTACTTGGTTTTATTATATTGGTTTCCAGTTCCTTGTCAAGGGTATGATTTCTGTACAAGTACTTGGGAAACTATTAAAACAAAATGACCTTGGATGAGTGACACATTGATATTGCCTGTTTATCTTTTTTTTTTGGACAGTGGTGGAGGTGGGGACATTTTTAAGGGGACACAGTACCCCATATTTATATGTAACCCCCCTGCAAATGGGGGTTCCCAAAAGACTTCCAGGAGCTTGCTTGAATGCTCCAAGCCTGAATGGTGTTTGGCATTTAAGCCATTTATCAGTGAGTGTTTTTAGAGCCTCTGGTACTGTCTCTTTAAGAGCTGTCTGCTTGCAGACATAATTAGTTTATATGGGGGGACTGTGTGTTTCTCTGTTTGGGTACCACTCGAACTGCTGCCAATTCACTCCATTTTTGCAGTCACTAGGAGTGCAAAGGGAACCTATCTGAAAGATGTAACTGTTTGCCAGAAATCATTTACAGTAATAATGAAATGACAGTTTGTCTAACCTGCTTTCTTTGCAGTCAGAACTGTGTCTGCTAGTTCCCATTCTAGTTTTGAACTGCTGAACTGGACCAATCAGTGTGGGGTAAGCTAGCTCTAAAATGGTGCCTTGGACGAATCAGAACTTGGACTCATAATCTGAGCCAGCCACAAGAGGATTGTATGGGCAGTGACTCTGGGAGATGTAGTTTAGACTTCAGTGCCTTTTGGACCAAACAGCAGCAGTCTATTGTGGTGACAGCCAATCCAGTCAAGAACTGGGAGGAACTCAAAGGAAGTGCCTGGTTTTGTCAGTTGGAGTTTCAGTTGAGCTTTGGCAGTGAAGAAGGAAGGAGCCCTGTGCTTTTTCAGTGTGCAGTTTTAGTCAAAAACGTGTAAGGCCCAGAGTTCCGGTCTGCAGCTTGTTAGGACTGAATCCGTCCTGTGAAAGAATCAAAGGATCTCTGAAGAGTAGAAACCAGGCTCACCCTGTAGAAGACTGGAAGAATTGCTGAAAATTGCACTCGGTCTGTCAGGAACTGAATCTGCTGTGTGTTCTCCCGGGTATTGTGCAGTAATTGCGATCGGGATACAGATGCAGCCTGCCTGGTATAGTGCTTTCTTTTATATGGATGTGTGAAGAGGTTTGTGTACCTCAAGTGAGCCCTGCTGACATTGAAGGACCCTATCTTATTTGGAGGTCGTGAGTACTAATTCAGGGTCGCTCCCGTTGAATTGCCACATTAAATCCAAATGAAATTACTGTACTGCTGACTGTTTAATTCTCCTTTCTCTGTGTGAAAGGGCCCTACCAGCTGCCACGGTTTGGACTAGCCACTAGGGCTTGGGTACCCAGGGACAGTAACTGATAGGGATAGGCCTGTGCACAGAGCCATAGGTAGATTATTAGAGTGATAAGCTAATTAACCTGATTTCCCCTGTCCTTGTTATATCCCCTAAATAAATCAGAGCTGCTTGTTTCAGCAAAGTTATACTGCCTGAGGTATTTGTCTATGTTAAAGTACTGTACTGTGATTGTTGCACTGTATCTCATTTCACAGGAGGTCCCAGTGCCGGAACCAGTCCTGGGGTAAGTGTATACTGTGAAGGTAATTCTGATATATTGTGTGGGCCACTAGTGGGAAGAAAGGGGTTGCAGTGTCCCAGAGGGCTGTGACCAAGTTAGTTTAACTATTGCAAACCCTGACCTCTGGGTGGAGGCACCCGCCATTGGATCCAGGCCCTCAACCTGTTAGTGGCAAATCAGGCAGGGTAGTAGCCCCTGGGATAGCGCCATCTAGGGTTACATCTTGGAGGCTCACCGCTGGGATTGTGTGTCCTCTAGTGGCCATATTTACGAACCACTGTTAAGAAAAAATGGGTACCCGACAGAAGTGGCTGTGCACACGCTGGTGGAGTGGTGTACTGGGGAGGAGATCGACCCCAAAATGCTATGCTTATCCTGGACATCCCCTGGTATCAACACGGACACTGTGCAGGGAGTACTTTCCAAGGTGGAAGGTTTACAAACCCTGTGGTGGTGGGTCGGCATGCTAATCTGCTCACCCACACTTTCCTGGCCTAGTAGAGTTTAAGGATCCCATAGATAGCTCCAAAGTGCACAGACCATTACCCCAGAGGAGCCCTCACTGCTTGGAGAGTGATAACTAAGGACAGTAAAGAACGGGGAATCAGCCCCACCACTATCTGAAACTTTTGAGGAGAAATTTGCTGAATGGTTGCTGGAGAGGGAAACTGTGGAGGACTTGAAGAAACTATTCTTGCCACCTTGGGTGTTCCTCCCCAACACCCTCTCCTGCTCCAGTGCCCGTAATGGTGGCTGAACCAATGCAGACTCCTATTTCTGCACCTGCCATTAGTCACGACTCTTACCGAAGGTTGAGGATCTTCTCTGGCACCTCCCACCCCCAAGGGAGGATGACTGGGAGACCTGGATAGACTATGTTGCCCCCAAGTGCTAGAATGGCAATGCTCGGAAGGCGAAAAGCGAAGAGGGTTAGTGAGAGCCTCCGAGGTCCTGCCTGGCTACCATCTGTGCTAAACGGGCCAGTAACCCTGAAGCGACTGCACAGGCCTATCTTGAGGCCTTGGAGAATGTGTATGGGAGCCCAGATTCTGATGAGGACCTATGGTGGAGAGTAAGAAATGCACAACAGTACCAAGGGAGTTGTTGTCTGTGTATGTCCTCGGCTGGAAAAATTGTTGCAAGAATGCCTCAGAAAGGTAGTTTGCCAGCGATTGAACTGGACGAACCAGACTGGACAGAATCTTAAGTCTGCCCCTTCTCAGAACTGCTGTTGCTTCAGTTACGCCTGGCAAATCGACTGGAATCCCCACCTCCTATGATGAGTTAATGAGAGAAATTGAGGAGTTGAGAAAAGGCGACCTCAGGAGGTACCTGCACCAACAGCTGTGGCTACGACCCGAGTGACTGAGGGTGACCCATCAAGTGAAGTTCAGGGGCAGAGGTTGACAGTCAATGAGTGCTCTGACAAGGAAAAAGATATGCCACAATGGGGTGAACTGTTGAGAGAGATCCGGGAATTCAAAAACAGTCCCTTTATGAAGGCCACGCCTGCAAGTACGGGCCCTGACCTATATCCGACTGCATCTGCTATGGGGGTGGGGGTACCCACCATGTATCTCCTGCTGATAACAGCTCCAAACTCAAATCCTTGACCATGGAAGTGGAGAAACTGACGAGATGTCTCCAAATGCTTATCACGCCCAGACAGAGATGGCACCCAGGTTTCCAGTTAGTAATACCCCGCCTGGCTCCCAGTGTGGCGCCGCCAGCTCAAACTCCAGAAAGTATGTTTTGCTATAATTGCGGGAAAGATGGGCACATGAAAGGGAATGCCAGTCCCCAAAAGACACTGACAAAGTTGCATATAGGCTACAAGGAGAGCTTGGAGAAGAAATCAGTGTTTAAGAGGTGCAATGCATGATCCCAGTGAGGGCACCAAAATGCTAATTCACGCCCTTTGTGGCAAGGTCAGTGCCCAGGCCCCCACTACCGCCTCTCCAGACTGGTCCAGAATAGTGGGTCCCTCCATGGAGACCACTGTAAAGGTGAATGGAGTGTCTACAAGAGCTGTATTAGACAGTGGCTCCCAAGTGACAATTATGTTCCAGGATTGGTATCAGAAGCATTTGTCAGACGTACCCTTACAACCATTAGAAGGACTGCATGTATGGGGGTTAAGTGAGAAGGCCTACCCCTATTCCGGGTATATCCGAATTTGGCTGTCTTTCCCCACCTCCGTGGCTGGAGTGGCCTGAACAGCAGAGACCCTAGCCTTAGTGTGTCCCCCACTGGACTGTATGATGGTGTCCCTTTGTTGATTGGAACAAATGCTCATATGTTCGAAGGCTGGCACAGTTGTGTTATGAAAACAGGGTCAAAGACTAGTAGAGCTTTAAGAGTTCCGTTTTAATTAAGAAGGCCTATGAGGCAACAGAGAGATGCTGAAAAACAGAACCAGAGGAACCGGTTGAATTGTATGGAAGAAGGATCCTGAGTCTCTGATCCTGGCGCCAAATGCCCAGTGTACCTTACAGGAGAGGTCCGTATCAGAAAGGATGTTAAGAATAAAATATTAATGTTGGATGCACCAGGCGATGGAAAATTGCCAGAGGGACTGCTGGTCAAGCTTAGTATTTTGCCCGCTAGAGCCCATGCTTATGCCAGAAGGGTAATGGTCCAAGTTCATAATGTGTCTGAAAGAGACATTCGAGTAAACAGAGGTTGCATCCTGGCTAATGCATTGTGCAGACACTGCAGTGCTACCCAGCAGCAAGAGTTCAAGGAAGAATGACAGAGTAACTCCGACTTGTTTGATTTCGGCGACCCCGCTGCCAGCTGAATGGAAAGTGAGGATCAGTGAGAAGCTTGCCCAGAGACCAGGTGTTTTCTTTAAAGGAATGGGATGTAGGATGCGCAAGGAGCTGAGCACAATATCCGCTGCATGACGAAAGACCATTTCGTGAGAGATCTCGACGCCTGGCACCTGCTGACATAGATGATGTGAGACGGCATCTGCAAGAGATGTTAGCTGCTGGTGTAATACAAGAATCCAGAAGCCCTATGCTTCCCCCATTGTGGTAGTGAGGAAAAGAATGGAACAGTAGGAGTGTGTGGATTATCGCACCTTAAACCAGCGGACTATCCTGATCAGTACACAATGCCCCGCATTCAGGATGCTTTGACTGCCTAAACGGGAGTAAGTGGTTCTCTGTGCTGGATCTCCGCGAGTGGGTACTACCAGATCCTGGCGGCCCAGAGGACCGTGAGAAGACGGCCTTTATCTGTCCGGCTTGGCTTCTATGAATTCATGAGGATGCCTCAGGGATTTCAGGTGCCCCAGCCACTTTTCAACGATTGATGGAGCGGCAGTGGGGACATGAACTTACTAGAGTGCCTGGTATACCTAGATGATGTTATTGTGTTTGGCAGCTCACTGGAGGAACATGAGAGCAGATTATTTAAGGTATTGGACCGACTGGAGGACTTTGGCCTTAAACTGTCCATTGATAAGTGTCAATTCTTTCAAACATCAGTAAAGTATGTGGGACACATAGTATCCACCGAGGGAATAGAGACCGACCCAAGTAAAGTTGAGGCCTTGACCACCTGGCCACAGCCCCACAATCTAAAAGAATTGCAAAGATTCCTGGCATTCTGTGGCTACTATCGGCGCTTCATCAAGGACTATTCAAGAGTGATCCGCCCTTTACTTAACCTTACTCAAGGGTATCCCCCAACCCACAAAAAATACCAAAAGTCAGCGTCCCTCAAGACTGAAAGAGTGTATTTTCATCCGAGTGAAATATTTGGGGCCTGCTGGACTCCTTGATTGTGAGACTGCTTTCATGAGATCATATATCAACTTACCCATGCTCCAGTGCTGGCCTATGCCGATCCAAGAAAAACCTTACGTCCTGCACACTGATGCTAGCTTGCAAGGGTTGGGGCTGTGTTGTACCAAGAGCACGAGAATGGCCTGAGACCAGTGGCCTTTGCCAGAAGCCTGACCCCATCCGAAAAGAACTATCCTGTACATAAGTTAGAGTTCCTAGCTTTGAAGTGGGCTATTGTTGACCAATTCCATGAGTACTTGTATGGGGCTAAAATACTAGTAAAACTGACAATAATCCTTTGACCTATGTGCAGACCTCAGCTAAGTTGGATGCCACTGGCCATAGGTGGCTTTCTGCATTATCTACATATGACTATGCTCTCGAATACCGAGCAGGTCTGAACCACATAGATGCTGATGCTCTCTCCCGGAGGCCTGTTCCCCAGAATGATTGGGTCCGATTAAGAACCTGACATTCGGGCACTCTGCCGAAGTTTGACAGGGAGGAACAAATGTCCACGGACGCAGTGGACTGCATGTGTGGATTGCTTGGGAGCCTCTGAGAATTGCATACCTGCTGCTTATTGCCACTTTTCTGCAATAGACATTGGTGCACTGCCTCAGCTGGACAATGACAGTATTCATGGGCTCAATCCGCGATCCCATGATCAAAGCAGCTTTAGAAGCCCTCTATGCAGGAAAAGATGTGTCCAAATTACGCCCACTGATTTGAGAACTGCACTGTTATACAAAGAAGGTCCTAAGTTGAAACTGATCAATAAACTGTTATACAGAGAAACAGTAGACAGAGGGGACAAGTAGACAAACAACAACTAGTGCTGCCCACTGCCTTTCGAGACTCAGTACTGAGGTCCTTGCACAACCACATGGGGCACCTTGGTATAGACAGAACACTTGACTTGGTGAGATCCAGATTCTATTGGCCTAAGATGGGGCTGATGTGGAGCAACACATTCGAACTTGTAGTCGCTGCTTACAGAGGAAAGCTTTGCTCCAGAGGGCTGCCCCTTGTTAACATCACCACCAGTGCACCCATGGAGCTGGTCTGTATTGATTTTCTGAGTTTGGAGTCAGATCAAAGAAATATCAGTAATGTGCTGGTGGTCACTGACCATTTCACGAGATATGCCCAAGCTTTCCCACCAAAGACCAGAAAGCATCCACTGTGGCCAAAGTACTTGTAGAAAACTTTTTGTTCACTATGGGGCTCCACAAAGAATCCATTCTGATCAAGGGAGAGACTTTGAGAGTCGTCTGATCAAAGAGATGCTTTCTCTGTGGGGAGTGCAAAGTCCAGAACCACTCCTTACCACCCCCAGGGGACCCACAGCCTGAACGTTTCAACCGCACTTTGCTAGATATGCTAGGCACCCTGCACCCAAAGGACAAGCCTAGATGGAGCCAACAAATTAGCACCCTGGTACATGCTTATAACTGCACCAAAAGTGATGCCACTGGATTCTCCCCTACCGCTTTGATGTTTGGAAGAGAAGCTCGACTACCAGTAGATGTGTGTTTTGGGGTCTCTCCTGATGGGGTTCAAGCTGACAACTATTTACAGTATGTGCAAAGTTAAAGGCCCAGCTAACTCATGCGTACCAACTGGCTCAAACCATGGCTGCCAAAAGAAATCTGGCCAACAAAGAAAGGTATGATAAAAGGTGAAAGCAGGAACTCCAGGAGGGAGATCGCATTGCTAAGAAATCTGGGACTGCATGGCAAGCACAAGATTGCTGACAGATGGCACCATCTCCTCACATTGTAGTGGGCAAACTAGATGATCTGCCAGTGTACAAAGTAAGGCCTGAGAATAATTCAAAAGATGTAAAAACAATGCATAGAAATCATTTACTGCCCATTGGACAAATCTTAATTGAGTCTGAGCCCCTAGAAGATGCCCCTCTGGACCAGTGACTAGAGCTGCTGCTAAGAAAAGATCAAGAAAGTCTGCACCTACAGAAGCAAAGTTAAAGTGTTCCCCTCCACAAGTCCCAGTTGAGCATGACTGTCAGTCCATATCGGAAGAAAGTGAGAGTGACTTTGAATACTATCCTTCTTACGAACTGAGTCAATTGTTTCGGGGCAATCCCCTAGTCAATACTGGAGATGAAGCTGGGCCTTCTGGACTGTCTAAGCCCACAGCTTCGTCCCTGGAGCCAATGCTCCCAGAAAGTGAAGTGCAAAGCATCAGATCAGATGAAATGGAATCATTGTCATGGTTGAACTGTTTGAGCTTTCAGGGAGGAAATGATAGATTGGGGCAGACTGGTGATACACCCGAACAAGAAGAGTATTTTGAGTGCCCTGACAGTCAACTGCCAGTGTCCGAAAGCTCTCCATGCGAGCCAAATGTTGTGGACTCAGAAACTGTAACTCCTGGAGCTGAAAGTGCCCCAAGTTCTAGCCTCTCTACCCCCATGGAGACTCCCCTGACAAGTGAGGACAATGCTGAAAATGAGGCTCAGAGTGCAGAGACTATAACAGTTCCCCTAGAAAGACTGGTCGAGCTGTAAAGCCTGTGGTGCACCTCAGTTATGATTCCCTTGGGAGGTCTGTGGACTTGCCCTCAATGTTGTCCATAAAGGAGTGTATGTGTCCCAGGCTCATTGCCCAAACTGAGCATCAGTGCTAACTCAAGTTACTTGTGTTGCCCTCTAAGTATGGTGCCCTTGCCCCATCCAGCCCAAAGGTAACTGATGAGGAAGGCCCCTCTTCAGGTTTCATGTACAAGAGGTAATAACTTGAGTTATGGTACAATGTGTATGTAATACTGTGTAAAGAGTGACGATTGCAATGTTTCAGAAATGTGTTCTTGGTAAAATGATATATTGACTGATGATTACATGTGCGAGCCTATTGCAAATGTATATGGTCATGCAGTTGAAACTTATAGTACTTGCTTGACGTTGGACGCTAAGCTTTCCCAGGCTAGGAAGGTGTAACCCCCCTGCAAATGGGGGTTCCCAAAAGACTTCCAGGAGCTTGCTTGAATGCTCCAAGCCTGAATGGTGTTTGGCATTTAAGCCATTTATCAGTGAGTGTTTTAGAGCCTCTGGTACTGTCTCTTTAAGAGCTGTCTGCTTGCAGACATAATTAGTTTATATGGGGGACTGTGTGTTTCTCTGTTTGGGTACCACTCGAACTGCTGCCATTCACTCCATTTTGCAGTCACTAGGAGTGCAAAGGGAACCTATCTGAAAGATGTAACTGTTTGCCAGAAATCATTTACAGTAATAATGAAATGACAGTTTGTCTAACCTGCTTTCTTTGCAGTCAGAACTGTGTCTGCTAGTTCCCATTCTAGTTTTGAACTGCTGAACTGGACCAATCAGGTGTGGGTAGCTATCTAAAATGGTGCTTGGACGAATCAGAACTTGGACTCATAATCTGAGCCAGCCACAAGAGGATTGTATGGGCAGTGACTCTGGGAGATGTAGTTTAGACTTCAGTGCCTTTTGACCAACAGCAGCAGTCTATTGTGAGTGACAGCCAATCCAGTCAAGAACTGGGAGGAACTCAAAGGAAGTGCCCGGTTTTGTCAGTTGGAGTTTCAGTTGAGCTTTGGCAGTGAAGAAGGAAGGAGCCCTGTGCTTTTCAGTGTGCAGTTTTAGTCAAAAACGTGTGTAAGGCCCAGAGTTCCGGTCTGCAGCTTGTTAGGACTGAATCCGTCCTGTGAAAAGAATCAAAGGATCTCTGAAGAGTAGAAACCAGGCTCACCCTGTAGAAGACTGGAAGAATTGCTGAAAATTGCACCGGTCTGTCAGGAACTGAATCTGCTGTGTGTTCTCCCGGTATGTAGCAGTAATTGCGATCGATACAGATGCAGCCTGCCTGGTATAGTGCTTTCTTTATATGGATGTGTGAAGAGGTTTGTGTACCTCAAGTGAGCCCTGCTGACATTGAAGGACCCTATCTTATTTGGAGGTCGTGAGTACTAATTCAGGGTCGCTCCCTGTTGAATTGCCACATTAAATCCAAAATGAAATTACTGTACTGCTGACTGTTTAATTCTCCTTTTCTCTGTGTGAAAGGGCCCCTACCAGCTGCCATGGTTTGGACTAGCCACTAGGGCTTGGGTACCCAGGGACAGTAACTGATAGGGATAGGCCTGCTGCACAGAGCCATAGGTAGATTATTAGAGTGATAAGCTAATTAACCTGATTTCCCTGTCCTTGTTATATCCCCCTAAATAAATCAGAGCTGCTTGTTTCAGCAAAGTTATACTGCCTGAGGTATTTGTCTATGTTAAAGTACTGTACTGTGATTGTTGCACTGTATCTCATTTCACAGGAGGTCCCAGTGCCGAACCAGTCCTGGGGGTAAGTGTATACTGTGAAGGTAATTCTGATATATGTGTGGGCCACTAGTGGAAGAAAGGGGGTTGCAGTGTCCCAGAGGGCTGTGACCAAGTTAGTTTAACTATTGCAAACCCTGACCTCTGGGTGGAGGCACCCGCCATTGGATCCAGGCCCCTCAACCTGTTAGTGGCAAATCAGGCAGGGGTAGTAGCCCCTGGGATAGCGCCATCTAGGGGTTACATATATTAACTTGTGCGTCCTTATTAACATTCGGTGATCTGAAATACAGAGTACAAGTAAGGAATACTGATCTCAAAATACTGTAAATACTGTACATTACAGGAACATTTTTATGTATATTGAAATAAAATAATTCAGTTCTCCCAGACAGCAATCTTTTTTTTTCTTCTTTGTCCCATATAACAAAGTAGTTCTATACAGAATTTAGTCAACAGGAGATCATTCTGTACCTTTTCCTCTTATTGGGTGCCTAGGGCCCATATTCAAATGGTTAGGCTTTGTACCATGCTTAGTAGGTACCAACTGTTAGCACCATAAAGTGTATTCTGCATGCACCATACTAGCTCCTGCACAGACAGATGTGACTATGAGCCTATTGCACAGTAACAATGGGTGATCTGGCTTTTGCATGTGACTTGTTTTTTATTGGACTAGCCTACTGCTCAGAGACTTACATGTAAAAGTGTCCCTTGTAAAGGCATGCCTTATGCCCTTTCTGCTCCCAACTAGACAGCAGGGCTGGACTCAGGGGTTCCCAGCTTGGGGAGGGGGACGCTAAAGTCAGGACCTGTGTCTCCCAGTGGCAGAAGGTATCACCCATGTCAAGTGGTCTGGCCACAATGGCTGACTACAGAGCTAATAGACCAGTTGCCTCTTTGATGGATTTGGGGGCTGGGACCTCATGTAGAGGTCTCAAACATGTTGGGATGTGGATCATGAATCAGGTCCTTTACATGGGGTTCCTAGCCACTGAATCCATTAAATGGGCAATCAGGCAGCTTGCCAATTGGTCATGCTACTTTTGCAATATGGAGGCCTGTCCCGTTGTATGACACTGCATTATGAATGTGCCTGTTTAACACCTTGGAGAAACCTGGTGGGCATGAAACGGCTATTTTGTTTTTGAATCCTAAGCACTAATATAGGGCCGCTAGAGCTGCAATGCTGCAGTTCACAGTCTGTGAGCAGAAAAGCAATGCATAATAAAGCCAAGAAACCAATAACCTTGGTAAATATAGCCTGCCAAACTGTGGAGCAGTAAACAGCAGACAATTTTGAAACTGATGCCCTTCAACAGAGAAGAAAGAGGCACTATACCTGGTCAAAACGGACATTTCTTTGTAACCAAAATTGGGAATGCAGACCTGACTCACCATTTTTTAACACTGTGGCCCAGATATTCAAAAGGGTTGCGCATGGCGCAACAGTGTTGCGCCATGCGCAACCCACTGATGCGCTCCAGCGCAATATTCAAATGGAAATTGTGCCTGGCACAAATCCTGATGCGCCGGAGCGTATCAGTAATGTATGCAGCGCAGGTGGGGGGGGGCGTGCCCATGTATACTCTGCACATCCCAAAATTCAGCCCGGGATGTGCTGAGTCCATGCATGCACAATCCCTACTTGCACTGCACACAGTTGATCCCCCCAAAAAAGGAACAATGGCTGGCCACCCACAGATGAGCTGCCGTGTTGCAGGGCACAACACGGCAGCTGCCACCTGTGGGTAGCCACCCGAGCTCTGGCTGCACCTCTGTGGCGGCGCCCCCCCATGCCCGATCGCGGGCTACTGTTTAAAAAAATCACGTCCTATCCCCCTGGTGGTCCAGTGGACCACTGTCAGCCCGATCTCGGGCATTTGTAAAATAAATGAAATTCCTCTCTCCCTGGTGGTCCAGTGGACCGCTGTCAGCCCGATTGCAGGCATTTGTAAAATAAATGAAATTCCTCTATCCCTGGTGGTCCAGTGGACCACTGTCAGCTCGATCGTGGGCATTTGTAAAGTAAATAAAATTCCTCTATCCCAAGTGGTCCATTGGACCGCTCACAGCCCGATCACGGGCTTAAGTATTGATAAAATAAATTCCAATATCCCTGGTGGTCCAGTGGACCGCTCGCAGCCCAATTGCGGGCTTAAATATAGTAAAATTACTTTCAATATCCTGGTGGCCCAGCGGACCCCCTCCCACCTCCACTGAGCCTCACCGCGCTCCCCGGTCAGCGGTGGGCGGCCACCATCCACCTGCCACCCGCTGCCTGCCGACTGACACCTTAGGTAGGGCTGTACTCCCATTGGTCAACAGTGTGAGCCAATGGGCGTGCACCCTGTACTGTACTACACATTCCAGATATGTGAATGGATCCATTCACATATCTGGAATGTGTAGTACGGTATGGGCTGCACGCTCATTGGCTCACACTGTGGACCAACGGGCATACAGCCCTACCCATGGTGTCAGTCGGCGGGCGGCAGAGCGGCAGGGTGGGGTGCTGCCACCCACCGCTGATGGGGGAGCGGGCAGTGCCAGTGGTGGGTGAGGGAGTCCACTGGACCACCAGGGATATTGGACATAATTTTACTATACTTAAGCCCATGATCAGGCTGCAAGCGGTCCACTGGACTATAGGTATTTCATTTATTTTACAACTGTCCACGATCGGGCTGACAGCAGTCAACTGGACCACCAGGGATATAGGAATTTATTCTATCAATACTTAAGCCCGCGATCGGGCTGTGAGCAGTCCACTGGACCACCAGGGATATAGGTATTTCATTTATTTTACGAATGCCCGCGATCGGGCTGACAGCAGTCCACTAGACCACCAGGGATATAGGAATGTCATTTATTTTACGAATGCCTGTGATCAGGCTGTGGGGCACATTGCTGCACTGTGCAGGGGGCGTCGGTCCCCAACGGTTGCTGCCTGGCAGGGCGCTAAGTGCAAGTCGCAGGGATCGGTGCACCTGCATGCACCATAATGACAGGCAAATGGCCCCATTTGCGCCTTGTGTACATTATGGCCCCATTTGCATGTGCACTTTTGAATATCGAGGTTGCTGCGCATAGTGCAACAGAACTTGCACTAGTGCATCCCCCTGCTCCACTCTGGCCACTTGCGCTGGCACAGTGCCACTACACCATGCACACTGAGGGTTGCCAGGGTGCGATATTCAACGATGCTGTGCCATGGCGCAGCTCCGTTGAATATTGCCCAGTCAACGTCCCTGCGCAGCTAAGTTGCACTGCACCCAGGCTTGTGCCACAGCCTGGCGCAGTTTGAATATCTGGGTCTATGTGCATAACATTTAAGAGGAAACCACCAATATATGCTAGATTGATTACAGTACCAGATAGCACAATAGAGGTCTCACGGAACTGATAGCATGCTACCCCTGTCTCTTGCACCATGTTTCCATTAATAAATATGCTGTATTATAAAAAGAAAACAGATAATCAGTGTTAAATGCCACCAAATCTGGCTTTCAAATTTCATTAGTAAAACAAACCATTTAATGTAAAATATTTCTTGAGTCAGGTGAATGAGGAAGGAGAGAAAGAAAGGAAGAAAGAGGAAGGAAGGATTAAATTCCATGCAAGTGAAAAACTCAGAGTTTGGTAATAAAACCTAGTGTGGTTAATTAGCCACAAAATTAACATCTGCCCTGTATTCCATGACTTAAAATAATTAGTTCACAGCATCTTCACTGTAATCCTTCACCTCTGAGAGGGCTAAGCTACTGTACCACCTGTAACATTTATCCCTTAGTACAACTACTCAAAATTCAGTTGTTAAGATTAATGTTCATTAAGAGGATCCAGTCTCCATTACTTGTCATTCGAGAGAGACCAAAGTAAAGAGAAAAAGAAGGCCATGTTGTCCTCGGTTGAGTCTTCCATTTCATTTATCCTGAAATCTTGGGATTCCTGGAACTTCTCTGTTGCTGCTGCTAGGCCTTCAAATACAAATCCCTGTTTACTGTACTGCACATATTACTCAGTTTAACATGATGTATCAAAATGTGGTGGATGCTATGATAGGCAAGCACAGCATTTAAGATACTTAAGAGACTCATTTTCTCTTTTTTCTTTTTTTCATGAAGCTTTTTCTCTTTGGCCGCAGACTAACTTGTCCATTCTCGGCTGCTGACATCCCAAACCTGACAGCACAGGTCTCCGCAGGACATCTCCAAATGGTGTGGGGCCCGAGAGTAACATTCCATCATCCTGACATGCCTGAGTGTTTTACCACCAGTTTTTATGACTGTGGGTGGAGCTTACAGATCTTGTGCTTTCTGTGACTCAAAATGGCCGATTGTGGCACCTTCCATTGGACTTTTGGAAGTATCCTTCCGAAAGTCCAATGGAGCTTGTAACACTCCGCCACGATCGGCCACTATGGAGTAACAGACACACTATTTCAGCTGTTACTTCTGCATTCTGGGACAAGAACTGCGCATGCGTGCCTCATGCACTGCTGGCAAAACCATCTTGCGAATGGCATATTGCCATTCACCGCAACTGTATGCGCAAATGCTGTGCATTCGCAGTTGTGTCACTGCCATAGTCTTGTAGATGGCACTCAGCGATGCTGGCAGCACTAGCTCTCTGGAGCTTTGGAAGCTCACCACAGCTAAATCGGCTCTGACTAGATCTTGTTCTTGGTCCCTGCTGCTGTGCAGTTCCCACAATGTCCTTATGCCTAACCATGGTGCCCTTTAAGGCACACTGTGCCCCTTGGAGGGGAATCCCTCCATGGACACACTGTAGGGGTTGCTGCTGCTGCTAAAGCATGATACCTCCCTCCCTGGTTGAGGATGCTACCAATAGCAGATGACCCTATCTCTGAAACCCAGATTGCATGGATGGTAGTACAACGTGCTACTGCCGGACCATCAGGCACCCTTAACTTTTCTCTGTTTTAATCAATCATTGGGGTTAACATTGATTTTTGAACTTTTTACTTAACTATAACTTTTCCTCCCTTGCCTGACTACTCTCAACCATCTCTTCTGATCTTGTAACACAGAAACATATGAAAGGGAAGGGAACATTGTTTAACCAGGAGTAGCACACTAAGCCGAAGCTTGTTTCCAGATGCGACCTGGGAGCACAAGAAAGTTAAGTGATTTGCTCAGGATCACGCAGTATGCACCTAGGTAACTGTGGGATTCAAACCCAGGTCTCCAGATCTTCAACTCAGAGCCCTAACCCACTGCGCTATACTGCCTCTATAGACATAGATGACATAGAATTTGTCATCAGCAAAAGGGTACCTGTTTAGATTAATGCTTCCAGAATAGTGCCAGTCAACTGAGCGCTAGTCTGGATAGCGCTGCCTTGGACAGCAAGAGGGATTTACAGCACTTGCAGTAAGCACTCCCCTCATCATTGTCCATGGTGCTGCTCATGTACAAGGGCACCAGAATCCAGGGAGCTGGCTGAACTGCTCCTGTGGCATGGAGGGCTGGGGCATAGAGCAGCTTGGCCAGCACCATTGGAGACCAGGTTTCTAATCCTAATCTCCAGTCATTTTGCTTGCTTTCGGGACTTTTTTTTTTTTTTTCAAGGGGCCATGGAAACAGTATTCCACGACCCCAGATATTTAACTTGCCCCATGATCCTCTCCTTCCTGGAGCGAGAATAATTAAGTCCGGGTGGTGCTGGGGGCAAAGCCCACCGGAAAAACAAAAATGGCACTTTTTTTGCTGTGCGCACCTTGTGTGTACTGTTTTGACCAGCACTGTTTAGACCCAGTGCCCTGAAAAAGGCCCCGTGGCCCATCAAGCTTGCTTTTGTACTCCAGACAGACTGCATATTAGAAGTGTAGATCAGGTTACTGAGGGTTTCACATGGCTTTTCTAAGGAAATAGTCTTATATCCTTTGTACAGTAGTAGCCACTGACACCAAGAATGATATCCTTAGTTACAGCTAGACATGGGTGATTCAGTTTAATTGCAGAGAATAAAGGCCATGGCTGGTTATGGCTTCTTATTGTTACAGATGTGTCTGGCTACCACTGTATGTGGGCTGTTCATTATTATCAATCCCAAAACTTGGAGTGGAAGAGTTTTAGCGAAACTAATCAGTCATAGATTTGCTGGATTTGACTTCACCTGGACATCAGTTCTGCAGTTCGTGCCCTGGTCAGGAAAAACGTTCTATCAAATTCCCCAACTAGGGTTTCACCAGTTGTAAGAGGGAAGTAAGACTGCCATTGTACGGATCATTGGTTTGATCACACCTAGAGAACTGTGTGCTGTTTTAGTGCTCACATCTGAGGAAGGACAGTGCTAGGCAGGAAACTATGTAGCGAAGGCTGATGAAAATGATCCAGAGATTGTATTTAGGTCCTCTTAGACAACAGTACAAAGTCTTTTAATATGTGTTCTCTATTTTAAAAGTGAGGAATTTGATTGCATTGTGATACTGCAAATGAATGTGAGGGTATCCACTCTTCTGATTTCGTTTTGATGCTCTCTGACCGGTAACCCGATTTTCACAGTGTTTGATGGATCTTCAGAGCTGGTGAACTTAGTGTTCATTTGCTCCATGTTGTTGACAAGTTGTAGGGGTTCTTGATTTAATTGTGATGTAAACATTACATTTTACAGCCATTCTGTAGATGGGGCAGTAACTCACCCTACTGATGAGAAGCTGGAGCCACTTCTAGAAGCACATGGTCTGAAAGATTTAGCACATCTGCACTCCCTAATGACTGCTTAATAACTGTGGGGTGTTGAGTTCTGATGCATCTTCACTGGCCGGTACCTTCACTGAGTTGTCAAGACAATGTGTGAACTTAGACTACAGTAAGCACTTTGCTTTTTCACTGGGTAAAACAATTTTTAGTTTCTTACAAAGGGCTAGCAAAGTATGACTCAGAGTAACCCCTGTGTTTGAATACTATGATTATTTTTAAAGCACATTTCACGCACTGTATACAAAAGTGGTTTAAAATGAGAGAAACTGATACAGCAGTGTGAATGTTTGGCCTAGGTTGCCTTCCTTGCACTTTGATATGGGTGCTGTTACGTCTTACTGCTTAAACATGGTGCCAAGCGGTAGCCAGTCTGCCAGTGCAGCTGTAGCCCTACTGCTTCTGGCACTTATGACCTGGGTTTGGGAGCTAATATGGGGCATCAGAGGGTCAGCTGGGGGGGGGAAGGAGGAGGCTCTCCTCCTCTGGGATGGGGTGGGAGTAGCACCTGGCATTAGCCTAGCCCCCAACAGTAGCTGGGGGATAGACTGCTGAAACTACAACATAGGGGATGGAGGAATGGCAGATGCCCCATGTGCTGCGTTTGAAAGCATGTGCAGCACTGCCAGTGATGTCATTGCATGCTGCACCATGGAGGAAAGGAGGAGAATGGAAAATCAGCATGGCTAGATGTACAAGCCTGTTTAAAAGAGGAGTTTGATTCTGGTAAAGCCTTGCGAACCTTATGCACTAGGAGTTGCAGACCCATGATGATGTCTTGCACTAGAATTAAAGCTTTAGAGTATCTGTGCTGTTTGGTGAGATGCATAAACACTAAACAATGTGGATATTGCTTCTCTTCTAGCACTCCTTTTACAGCTCCTGCAGTATGCACTACTCTTCCCGCAAACTACCTCTTTGATATGCTCATTCCAAGTGTTCTTAATATTCATTGCAAGTGTTTCATCCCGGTTACATCAGTATCTACTTCCAGTTACACCAGTGGTTCAGTTCCAGCAGTTCCATACAGCTGCATCATAGTCTCCTATTAGTTGCAGCAGTGTCTTCTACCAGTTACACAGATGTCTCCTCCAAGTTATGCCAGTGTGTCAGTTGGAATCTGTGACTGGTTGTCGACAAAAATTTTGTGAAACGACTGCACAGCGAAACCATCATGTCGACCACTATTTGCAGTCGTATACAGTTTCCAAGTCACTAACATAGTTCTCTTGAGGGGCTTCACCCCCCATCTCGGCCAGGGGCTCTGCCCCCACACCCCCCCCACTAAATATAATCAACTCTGAGTCAGAGCTGATTAGGGAAGGGGGTGCAAGACCCCCCCGGATACAATGCTGGGGTCCAGCGCCAACACTACGGTGACCTGGTGCTGTAGTCACTGTAGTGTTAGTCGATGTCAGTTTCAACATTGGAGGTGTATACCTGTCAGTTGCAGCAGGGCTCCCCAGATATGGCAGTGCCTCCTCCCATTTATATCAGTGCCTCCTCTTTATTATGTCAGGGTCTTCTCCCAGTTACGTAACTATCTCCTAGTTACACAAGTGTCTGATTCCAATTATACCAGTGTTTCAGTTACAGTACTGTCTCCTCCCAGTTATGACAGTGTCTGCTGACAGTTATACCACTGTTTCGTCCGAGTTATGCCACTGTCTGCTGACAGTTATACCACAATCTCCTCCCAGTTATGCCAATCTCTATGTTATACCAGTGTCCTCTCTTAGTTATACTACTGTCTCTTCCCAGTTAGAGCAAAACCTGATCCCAGTAAAACCAGTTATATCAGAGTCTTCTCTAAGTTGTGCTATTGTCTGCTCCCTGTTATATCAGTGTCTCTGTCCTCCCCGTTCCATCAGTGTCTTAGTCTCTTTTTACAGTAGTGTCTACTCCCGGTTTCATCAGTGATTTAACAGTTATGGTACTCTTTTACAAGTTGTGGCTGTGTCTCTCTGATTACAGCAGCGTCTCCTCCCAGCTGTAACGGTGTGTCTTGATCTTCCCATTTATGGCAGTATTTCCCATTCTTCTCCCAGTTACGCAAGTGCCTCACCACAGCAGTTATTCTAGTGCCTCATTTCCATTGCACCAGTGCCTACTTCCAGTTACAGCAGTGTCCAATCACAGCTACACCAGTTTCTTCTAATTACATCAGTGTATCCTCTTTCTGATCACATATTCCCAGTTACACCAGGGTTCTGCTTAATGGATAGCAGGACAGACCAGTTAGTTTTATGTAAATACATTCAACAGCTTACTAAAAAAATTCTCAATACACTCCAAATGTCTGCAACTTAAAGGTGAAATTTTGTGAAATTTTCTTCCATTTTATAAAATCTTGCAAAAGTGAAGTTTGCCATTTGTGGAGATTTTGCTTGTGGAAAGTAAACTATTTCAACCAGCACTAGTACTTGTGATTAAATAAAAAGGGAAAGGAACAGACAACTAGAGCTGAGGACCAGCAGCTAGTCAAATCAAGGGGGTTGCAGGAAGTTCTTTTTCACAAAGAGGATAGTAAGTGTATGGAATTTCTTTTTTTTTAAATTCAGTATACTTTATTATTTTTCCAACGTACATTACAAAGCAACAACACAAGAAACAGACAGCAAAACAATACTCAATGTAACATAACAACAACCTCCCCCTACCCCATCCCATCCCCCTCCGCTTCGTCTGTGACCCCACTATATATAAATGCCCAGACCAGCTAAGCGCACTGCATAGAGACACATAATCCAGAGGCGAAAGGGCTCCCAACAAGTCAGGTAGAACCCCGAGAACCCCAAAGGGATAACAAAGTGTCAAGAGACTCCCAAATATGGTGAAAGTATTGTAGCCTCTTCCACATAGTGGCAATGTGCCTCTCCAGCTGAAGGGCCATCAGGATCTCGTGCTGCCACTCTAAGATGGAGGGAGGTGCCTCATCCTTCCATTGTCACAGTATAATCTTAGCTGTGGCAGCCATGAGAGCCAGATGGGATTTCCTGACATTTGGAGTATCAGGTGGAAAACACACATAGCACCTCCCTTCTACCCAAAGGTAATCTCTGCAACTGAGGCAAAAAAAAAAATACTTGGATAAAGTTCTTGGAAACACTAGAGCCAGTGGGGACTAACTTGACCTAATGATTGTGGCTGTCACCCTGGATGTGTTAGTCTGCCCTCTAACCTGGATCCTAAATATCTCACTAACCACTGGCATTTTCTCTCAATGCTGGAAAGCTTCAGTGGTCACCCCGGTCTTTAAAAGCTCGGACAGAACCTGCCTGGCCAACTACAGGCCAATCTCAATTCTGCTCCCCCCCAAGGCACTACAGAGGATAGTATATGATCAGTTAGGTACGTACCTTGATAAGTGCAACCTTCAATGCCAGGAACAGCATGGCTTTCAGAAGGCACATAGTACTTCAACGGCATTGGTTGAGTTTACCTGTCATATCCATGAAGCACTTGACCGAGGGCTCTTGGTGGGGGCCACTTTCATCGACCTCACCAAGGCCTTCGGCATGGTCAACCATGACTTGCTTCTCACACAGCTGTCTAACATTGGTATATCCTCTGTCTCGCTAGGCTGGTTCCAGAGTTACCTCTCTAACAGGACCCAGCAGGTCAAGATTCTTGACGTTCTATCCGACCATCGGCATGTCAACACAAGGGTGCCCCAAGGTTCCATTTTGGGTCTCCTGCTGTTCAGCCTGTTTCTAAATGAACTCCCCAAAGTCTGCCAGAATAAGATCCATCTATATGCAGATGATGCTGTTCTCTACACGTGTCACTGTACTCTGGAAAAGCTGGAAAAAGGCAAGCAAGACAACTTTACTGCTGTAGAAAAATTATTCCTTCAGTCTAAGCTCTTGCACAACTATACTAAGACTAAAACAATGTTGTTTGCCTCCCATCAAAACTGTCATAAGACACATCACTTCAATATCTACAATAACAAGTTTGATACACTCGAAATGGTTACCACCTTTAAGTACCTTGGTGTCTACCTTGACAGCTCTTTCTCCTGCAGCCAGCACATAGACCATGTTGCCAAGGCAGCTAGTGCCAGACTAGGTCAGCTCTACTGGCATAGGCAGTGCCTCACCAAAAGTGCCATCAAGCTTGCAGTTAATAGCCCCGTGCACTCTATCATAGATTATGGGCTGGTAGTCTATGGAGCCGGTACTGATACAGCACTTAGGCGAATCAATATTGTCTTAAACAAAGCCTGCAGACTAGTACTGGGTGTGGACCGTTTAACTCACACTTGTGAACTATATTCAAGTACTGGTTGGTTAAACTGAATGGCAGAATTCAGTATCAAGTCTGTCTATTAGCTAAAAAATCCACCCTAGGTCTTGTTTCTCCTGGAGTGAGGCAACTGCTAAGAAATTCCACTTCCTCCAGACTAGGGGGTCAAGTAAAGCTGCCTTCATTATCCCATTCCGGCGGACCTCACTAGGGCAACGGTCCTTCGAATACAGGGTTCCCTGCTGGCTAAATTCCCTTAACTCTGAGCTGATTGAGGAAATGAAACTACGCCCATTTAAGACCAAGCTGATGCAGTACCTGGCCACTCTTAGTAACTGCGACTGCATCACCTGTGCACAATCCTACTGTTATTGATAGCTTATCTGTCCTGCATAGCACCCATCCCCCCCTCTTCCTCCCCTACCTGGAGTGACCCCACTGAGCACTTACTCCCACGTCCCCTCTTTATCCCCCCCGTCTTCCTGCTTTCTTCACACATGTTAATCCCCAATTTTCACCCTCCCCAGTTTCCTCTCACCTCACCCCCAACTTTAAAACCCTTTCCCTTATCCCTCCCTTCCACATTACCCAGCCCTGCCCTATCACCTATTTACGAAACCCTGGGTAGATTCCTATGCAATATCACCCCTCTGACTACTCAAACCCCTTATTCTGTCATCCCCATTGTCTCTGCCCCCACCCTCTCTCTGCTGTCATCTATTCTGTCCTTCCACTCCTTTGGTCACCACCACTTCTGACCCTCCATTACTCTACCTGCATGCTCTAAAGCTCAGCTACCACTATAAATTGCTTGTCCACCTTAAATATACTCTTAGTACTGTTGCAATAAAGTTGACCTCTCCTACCTGATGTATTTTAACTGCACTTGCTTGACTTTGTATCTGTATGTACCATAATGTACTTGCCTGCTGTATATACCTCTATCTGTTTTGTAATGTCTACGTACCTTGTCTATTGCCTTATGACGTGGAACCTTTGTAAACGAGCTTTTAGCTCAAAGGTGTTATCCGAGATTCCAATAAATAAATAAAAATAGCCAGTAAGCAACTCTCAGGAGCAAAACGGTTATCTAGACCCAAAAGAAGGTCCAGGGTCCATTGAATGGAAGTCCAGAAGGGCCAGATCTTGTCACATTCCCATAAGATGTGATGGAGGGAGCCAACAGCCTCCTGGTAACGGGTACACATGGATGAAGGCAACTTTCCCATCCTGTACAGCTGAAGCTGGGTGAAATACAGATTGTGCATAATATTAAATTGCACTAAACAAGAGCTGGCCCTGTTTTATATATCTATGTAAGTTCAACTAAGGAACCCTCCAATATTCTTTATCGTCAGGTAATTGGAGTGTATGGACACAATAAAAACACACCCTGGAAGGGAGATGGGAGTCCATAGAATAAAAATATTTATAAAGCAAGGACACTGAGTGAGGGTGTGTGGCTAAGGACAGCAAGGAGCTCATTTCAACCAGACATGGCAGGCACCACGGTTTAGGTTCCAGGAAGGCAGTTATAGCACTTTTAATCTGGAGGATTTTTAACAGGTCCCGATTCCTCAAGCTAAATTTTGTTTGCAAGGTCTGAAAAGGAAGCATCCCATCATTTGGACAGGTGGAGAAGACTGTTCAAAGAACACCCCGCCCCACCTACTAACACTCTCTCAATATCCAGCCATAGAGGAGAAACACAGAAACATAGAAACATAGACTTTGACGGCAGATAAGGACTGCTTGGCCCACCTAGTCTGCCCATTTCCCTACCTACAGGATAAGCTGCAGAACCTAGTTAACCAACAGCCTATTTCTTCCTACCCCCCACAAGAATTGCCTTATGACTGTCCCATGCATTCTTGAATTCTCCCACAGTTTTAGACCTCACAACCTCCTCAGGGAAGGCTGTTCTGTAGTCCACCACCTGCTCTGTGAAAATACTTCCTCACATTGCTCCTGAGCTGTCCCCCTCTATCTTCAAATTGTGTCCCCTTGTTCTTGCACATCTCTTTTTCTGAAAGATGCTACCCTCTTGGACTTTGTTGATTCCACTGAAGTACTTAAAAGTCTCTATCATGTCCCCCCCTCTCCCTCCTTTCCTCAAGGGTACACATATTAAGCTCCTTTAGTCTCTCCTCATATGGCTTCTCTTGCAAACACTGCACCATTTTAGTTGCTCTCCTCTGGACTGCCTCCATCCTGTCTATGTCCTTGCAGAGATGGGGTCTCCAGAACTGGATGCAGTACTCCAGATGGGGTCTCATCAACTGTCTATACAGAGGGATAACAACTTCCTGTTTTCTGCTGGTGATGCCTCTCCCTATACATCCCAGTACCCCCAGCCCTCCCTACTGCCTTATCATATTGCTTGCCAACCTTAAGGTCGCCTAATATGATTACCTCCGGGTCTCTGTCCATTTTTGTTGTTGTTACTACCTCTCCCTCCCCATTGTGTAATTTTCCCCTGGGTTTTTGTTTCCCAAGTGCATTATTTTGCACTTCTTTGCATTGAATCTAAGCTACCATACTTCTGACCATTCTTCCAACCTTGCCAAGTCCCTTCTCATCCTTTCCATGCCTCCTTGTGTATTAACCCTGTTGCCGATCATTGTGTCATCTGCAAAGAGGCATACTTTCCCTTCCAGTCCCTCTGCAATGTCACTTGTAAAGACATTAAAAAGGACTAGACCCAGTACTGAACCCTGCGGTACCCCACTAGTAACCCCTTTTTCTTCAGAGCGGACTCCATTTACAATTACCTTCTGTGTCCTGTTGTCCAGCCAATGTTTTACTCTCAGGCTACCACCCTTGGGACCCACTTCCAGGCTGGTTAATTTGACTATTAATCTTTTGTGGGACTGTGTCAAATGCTTGCTAAAGTCTAGGTAGGCCATGTCCACAGCCCCTCCCTGGTCTACTACTTTGTCACCCAGTCAAACAAATCAATTAGATTTGTCTGACATGACCTTCCCACTGTGAATCCATGCTGCCTTGGGTCCTGTGCCCCACTGGCCTCTAGGTACTCAACAATCCTTTCCTTCAGAAGTGATTCCATCATTTTCCCTACCACAGAGGTCAAACTGACAGGTCTGTGGTTTCCTGCCTCTGTCTTGCTCCCACTTTTGTGAAGGGGAACCACATCCACCTTCTTCCAGTCCTTAGGTACCACACCATCCTCCCATGATTTGTTAAAAAGGGTAGTCAGTGGTGTCACTAGTTCTCCCCTTAATTCTTTTAGAATTCTGGGGTGAATTCCACCAGGCCCCATTGCTTTGTCCACCTTCAGTTTTAGGAGTTCTTTCGGAACCCTTTCTTTTGTAAAAGGACTGGGATCGAACCCCCCCATCCAGAGTGCTTCTGTTAATTGGATTAGACACCTCCCCCTCCTCCTCATTTGTGAATACTGAAAATGAGTATTTGTTCAGTATCCCTGCTTTTTCACTGTCTCTCTCTGCCTACCCACTGTCCATTCTATTCAGCCTCACTATCCCTCCCTTTGTCTTTCTACGCTCCCTGATGTACCTATAAAAGGTTTTATCCCCCTTCTTAACCGAGTTATCTATCTTTTCCTCAGTTTGGGCCGTTGCTATTCTGACTTCCCTCCCTGCGCCCTTCTGCCTTAACTGGTACAGTTCTCTGTCCTGCTTTTCTGTGTTTCCTTATGCTTCCTAAATGGCATCTTTTTCTCCCTAACCTTCCTCGCCACCTCTTTTGAGAACCATGGTGGCTTTTTCTTTTGTTTTGATTTGTTTATTTGCTTCACACAAAGGCTTGTTGCCTCTGTGATGGCAATTTTGATGTTTCCCCATTGTTGCTCCACCCCTCCTTCTAGCCTGTTTGCTGTAGGCAGGAGGACCTGGCTGTGTACCCTCTGATCCCCACTGTGAAAACTTACTGGCATGTTGAGCACAGTAGTATAAAAAAACAGAGGGGAGAGACAGCCCTCCTTTTAGCTTGGGGGCAGTCAGTTTAAAGTAAGCCCTATAAATGGTTGAGAATTTCCAGAGAAATAGGTTGAAAAGGTGCTGTAGGTGGGAAAACCAGATCTTGGGGAGGTGAAAACCCAACATTCCCAAGGGATATAATAGACGGGGTAAGACATTCATTTTGAGAATATTAACTCGACCCCACAAGGACAAAGGGAGGGTGGACCATCTATCAAAGTCAGTCTTAAGGACATCCATAAGTCTGAACAAATTCTCTTTAACCATGGTAGAAACTGAACAGGTAATTTTGACCCCAGATAGGTTAGCACTCGAGGCTCCCTTGAGAGGCCCAGATTCACGACATCTCTTTTATTGACCATGTTATTTAGAGGAAACACCTTCATTTTGGAGAGATTCAATTTATAAAAGGAGACGCTGGAGAAAACAGAGATCTCATGAAGGAGAGTCCAGACTGAATGTATGGGATCTTCCAAGTGTAAGAGCAAGTCATCAGCATACGTTGAAAGGGTGTAATGCGTATATGCCACCAGAATTCCTTTAAGGGTAGGTACAGAACATAAACCTCTAATAAATGGTTCCAAATAAAAATTAAACAAAAGGGGGATAAGGGACACTCCTGCTGGGTACCACACTGTAAGGGAACTGAAGTGGAGAGGTGACCATTGCACCAAATAAGAGCAGTTGATGTAGTATACAGCAAACACACCCACTTGACAAAATCATCAGGTAGGCCAAGTTTATGAAATAAATAATTCCAAGCAACTCAGTCGAAGGCCTTTTCTGCATCCAGAGAGACAAGCATCCTTGTGGACCTGCTCTCTCCAGACATGGCAAGTAGATGCAAGACTTTCCTGAGGTGGTCTCCAGAAAACCACCCAGACATAAAACCTACCTGCCCATGACCGATAACAGGTCCCATTACAGCAGCCAACCGAGTGGCCAAAATTTTGGAAAGAATCTTAATATCCGAATTCAATAGGGAAATGGGATGGCAACTCTCTGCCAACAGGGGGTCTTTACTGGGTTTTGGTATGAGAGTAATCAAGGCTTCCAGAAATGCAGAGTCGCCCATCCCATGTTCAAACCAAACACTGAAAACCTTGCCCAATAGTGGAGCAAGCTCAGAAGCATATGCAGTATAAAAATTGTTAGTCAGGCCATCCGGTCCTTGTGCTTTGTCTAGTGGCAACTGTCGGATAGCCCCCTCTACCTCTGCAGAGATAATATGAGCCCCTAACAAAGCTACTGCCTGGGGGGTAGAGTTGGGAGAGAAACAGAGTCCAGATAGGCCTTAATGACTTCAGGAGAGGGATCTAGGTCAGGATCAACTGCATACAGCTATGTGTACTAAGCACAAAAAACTGCTGCCATCTCTTTGTGATTGATGACCACCTGAGCATCTGGGTGGGGCCGCATTCCTGGTATAAATTTGGCCATTTCTGTTTGACGCAGTTGAACGCAAGTAGTTTCCTTGCTCTCTACCCCATATCCAGATACTTCATCTTGGTACGGTGAAGTGCAAGCTCAGCTTTCTGAGCCAAGATTTCTGCATACCAGGCGCAAAGAGAGTGTAATCTGGCCCATTCTGTATTAGACGAAGCCTGGGACAAGAGCCTTCCAAAAGGTGAATGTCCACAAGAAGATGTTTCAGTTTGGCTTTAGCAGTCTGGGCTGTGACCGAGGAAAGCCAAATAAACTCCCCCTGTAGCGCACATTTAAGAGTTGCCCAAAGGGTGTCCATTCTCTCCACTAAGCCCCTATTAAGGTCTAAAAAAAGAGGATATAAATAGTCTGATATGAGGTAGGGTGCCAGGGGTCTGTAGCATCTGGGCATTGAGGTGCCAGAGGGTGTCTCGATGCAAGCCTTCACACAATAAATAGGTTATGCCAATGGGGGAATCACTGGATAGGATCATAGGGTGAATATTAGCAGATAATATAACCATTAGACAAGACAAGCTTACCAGAATGTGTATGGAATTCCTTACCAGGGCATGTAAATAAATTGAGGAGCTTAAATGAGTTTAAGAAGAGTACACACAGGTATTTTGAACTTAGTGCAGCAAAACTGTACTCGCTAGCTGATTTTAATCTTATGCATGGGGTCTTTAAAAGGCCCTGGCTATGGAACACAAACTCCTCACTTCCTGGAGATTCTCCTCCACAGGTGACTAACAGCTTGCAGATATTGGGGGTCCAGTTTGTTTAGGCCTTGAATACAAAAAGCAACACCCTAAAATTAACCTGCCACCTGACCAGCTTCCAGTTCAGATCAGGGAACACATGAGTAACATGTTTCGACTTCCATGTTTAGGTCAGGAGATAAGCAGCCACATTCTGTACTAGCTACAAGTGACAGAGTTAGCTCACAGGCAGACAGGCCCTGGTAGAATGCATTGCAGTAGTCAAGATGTGAAGTGAAAAAAGCCTGTACCAGTGTCCTTAAGTCATCTATGTTAACGTAGGAGAACAGCCTGGTGATTTTATTTTTAAAGCTCCTCTGGGCTGCAGCTGTCACTTGAGGGGCCAAGTTCAACAATGCCAACCTATCTATAGGTTCACCCAGATTCTAAACCACCTCCTTTGCCTTACACTGAAACTAATGAATGGTGGGGAACCTGGGGCAGTCGTTATAGATTGCAATAGATGACTGAGGTTCACTAGTTCAGTTTTATCTGGGTTCAGTCTCAGTCAGCTGACAGCCATCAACTCACTGACCTCAGTCAAAGCTCTTTCGAGCACAGACCATGGATTGACATGGCCAGCCACAAACGAAAGTTACAGGTACAGCTAATTGTTATCTGCATATCAGTGAAAACTCAGTCCATATCTTTAAATCACTCTTCTCATTTGGCAGCCTATAAACCCTGACAAACAACAGAGACAAGAGCAATACCTGGGTCACTTCAGGGAAGACAGACACAGCCATCTGATAGCAGCGAGAAAGGAAGGACCTGATCTAATCAAGGATATTTCTGGCTAGACAACAAAAATTCCATACGTGATTGATCAGTTTCTGGTGATCAACGGGAACAAATACTGCTAAAAGGCTGAGTAGAACTACCATATATAGCTCTCCCATGTCCATTGCTAGAAGGATATTATTTATCACCCTAACCAGAACCATGTTAGTGCTGTACTGGTCCTGTAAACCACATTGAAATGTCTTGTATAGGTCATGTTCCTCCAGGTAACTCCCCAGATGAGTGGTGACTAAATTCTCAATAGACCTACCAGAAAGTGAAGGTTAGAAATTGGTCTGTTGGCCTTTCTGTAGCACTCCACATTATCAATGGGTAGTTATTACAACTGGGTATTGTGCACCCCTACTAGGGGAAATGGCACAGCCCAAGGCTGTTAACAGAATAGAATGTTGGGCATGTGAGGGTTCTGGACAGTAGCAAGTCTCCAAAGTTTGCTCTGACATTGAAGGGGAAACAATTGAAAAGCTTCTCTGAAGAAAAATCAGCTTCTAGTTTTCTGGGGCTGCAATTCTGCATAGCAGGTTGGGGCTACCTGGTAACATGGAACACCCCTAAATTAAAATCATGTCTGTTAAGCTGTGGCTTTCAAACTGGCTAACCTGCTCTTCCCATTTCCACTGCTTGTGCTTGGATTGGAGGCCATGTCTGCCACATACTTTAGGGGTGTGTATTTTCAACAGGTCTCCGATTTCTTTATGAAAACAAAAAAAAGTTGACTCAGGTAAGTACCTGTTTTTTCTTTGGGGGTTTAGTCTAGGGCACTCCTGGGGGCTCCCCTCCATCTCTAGGTGTCGGTCCCCCCCCCTAGTTTTTAGGGTCTCTGTTGTTTGTGATTGCCTATCAGATATTTTTTGCTACTTTTTGAAGGGACAAGTTCCCCTTTTAATTTGGCTCTCTGCCTTACAGGGACATTTCCCTCTTAATTTTCCTCAGTCCCCCCCAAAAAGAACACAGGTTTCTGAAGTGAGAGACATTTGGCTGTGGGTACTTTGAGTCTTTTCAGCAGGTTAATAGTCCATTTTTTTTTGCCTTCAGGCAGTTTGACTGTTTTTCTAGGCTCCATTGAGCCGTGCAGCTTCCCGTCATTTTTCTGCCGTTCTCTGACCATTGGGTGTGCGCTCCTTCTCCAAGAGGCTTCTCTAGCCTCAGTGTACCACTCATGCACCTGTGTTGTACATGCTCCCCCCCTCTGGTGTGCTGATGTCATGCATAGCATTGTGACATCAGGCTCGCCCACATTTTCACAGAGTGCGCGAGTGCCTGCACTTCCCCAGTACTAGACATGGCAGCTCTGCTTTTACAGCCCTTTTCTTTCTGGCACTAAGCTTTAGAAACATAAAAAAAAAAGATGGCAGAAGGAGACCAAGGGGTCCATCTAGTCTGCCCATGTGTTCCTTCGACCTTCTTAGATCCCAGGACCTAACCCCACCCCCCCACCTAATGCCTCCTACTGCTCCTGTTGCTTTTGATCATGCTTTAGCCTTGTCCCACCCCAGCTTGAATGATGTCATGGATTTTGATTCCATTTCCTTAGCTGACAGTTTATTCCATGGCTCCATGAATCTTTCTGTAAAATAGTGTTTCTTAAACTTCCTCTTTAAGGTCCCCCAACCCCGAACTTTCATTCGTGCTCTCTAGCATTAGAGTCGGAGACTCTGTTGAACAGGTCTAAGAATGGCACCTTATTTTCCTCTCAGGAACTTGTATGTTTCAATCATATCTCTCCTCTCCCTCCTTGTCTCCAGTGAGAACATATTTAATGCTTCTAGACACTCCTCATATGAGTGCTCTTGAAGGCCATGGATCATTTTGGTTGTTGTTCTCTGAACAGCCTCCAACCTGTTTATATAATTTTTCAGATGTGGACTCCAAAACTGTACACTGTCAGTACTTCAGATGGTGCCTTACCAGGGACCTGTAGAGTGGCAGTGTTACCTCCTTCGTCTTGATGTCAAATCCCCTCCCTATGCACCTCAGCATTTTGTTGGCCTTGCTATAAGCTTTGTTGCATTGGCTTGTCTGTTTAAGGGTGCTGCTTAGGATGACACATAGGTCCCGTTCTTCCTGCGTTGTGCTTAGCTGGACTCAGTTGTGGTGGTACTCTGTCCTTCGGTTCTCTTTACCCAAATGCATCACTTTATATTTTAGATTGGAGGACAGAAGGAAGAGAGAGGATCTTTTACCGTTATTTAAAATTATGAAGGATCCAGAGTTAGTAAAAGAACTTGGGATAGAGTTGGTGGATAAACTGGAAGGTCTGTGAACACATAAATTTCAAATAAAATTAAAGACTGTAAAAACAAATTCAAGATACTTTTCCTTTGTGCATAGAACAGCTAGAGCATGGAATGCACTTCCACAGCATATTGTCCTGAGTGGTACATTGATAAATTTAAAAGGGAGATTGACCAAATAGTATGTTTAAGGACATAAAATGAGCCTGCTATGCGGGGAATGGTATAACGGGCAGATGTTCCTTCTTCCATTCTCTCACCCAGTATAAGTCTCAAATCTGATACACAGCTTTAGTGACAGAATGTTGAAAGGCAGTGCCAGAGTGTATATCCTGACAAAATGAGCAGTTGCCACGTTTGTGGGTCCCTGGAGTGTATTGTTTGTCTCTTTAGGTGGCAGTATCCTTCTCCCAGTATGTGCTGTGAACTAATGTGCCTTTGATGTTATACCCTCTCCTAAACACTACTCGTGGGGCCAAGACAGTGACCATGTCCAATTTTCTTTCTGATTCCAAAATGTGCCAATTTTTTTCTGTAGAATTTCTTTGATAAAATGTGCTTGGAGGGTAAAAGTGATGACAAAAAGTGGAGTATTATTAGTGCTGTCCAGGTTTGCTGTTTCAGGACTTGGTTGCAGGAGGGCCTCCCTGCTGGTGAGATCTGCTTTGTTTCTCGCTCTTTTAAGGACATCACCACTGTATCCTCTTTCTCTAAACTGGGTTGTAAGGCACAATGCTTGTTTTTGATAATTGGATTCAGATGTACAGTTTCTTTTATATCTGCAAAATTGTCTCACTGGAATATTTTTGGTCATGTGCAAGGGATGACAGCTTTCAAAATTCAGTACTGAGTTTCTTTCAGTTTCTTTTCTGTATATGACTGTGGAAAGGGTACCAGCAGTGGTTTTCCTAATGGTGATGTCTTGGACATTTACCTGTTGGAGGTCAAAGGTTACTTCAAAATGGAGATTTCCATTGGTTGATTCCAGTTAGCTGACAAAGGATGCCAATAAATTCCAATAAAATTCTAATAAATAAAGTAAAAATAAATGTGTCTGTTGTACCCTTCCACACAAGGAGCAAGTGGTCAATGTTTCTTTTGTATATATCGATTTTGTCCAGGAATTTGTTGTTGACAGCATTATAAATATAGTTTTGTTCCCATAATGCCATACATACAGTAGCATAGTTGGGGGCTATTGCTACCCTCATTGCTGTCCCCCTTTTCTGAATGTACATATGTTCTTTAAAGAGAAGGGTGTTGCATGTAAGTATCTTTTCTGTTAAGATCAGATAGAAATGTGGATTCTCTGTACAGGGTATCTCTAAGGGCCTCTAGTCCATCGATGTGTGGTATGTTGGTACGCAGTGCCCAATGGTCCAGATAATTTTTAGGACTCAGAAGTATTTACTACTACCTTCTTACACCTGGTAGTATTTTCATCCAAATGGTAGTACTGCCATCCATCACCCATCTTGTACTCCCAACATCTAAACCAAGTCTCAATCCCGCTGGACACCTGCAGTCACTGACTATCTAATACTGCTGTGGAGTCATACTGTGACCTTATTTTTAACACTGTCATGTTGCAACAGTTCTTCTAATCAGCAAGTGAGCAACTCCTGTCCCCACCCCTACGAGTTCCTGTGTAGTGCCATGGCTGCTAGCATCTCATGGCACTGCAAACTTTGTACATGTGTGCCACATATTGTAAATTTGCAGTGTGGGAAAAAACTTCCTAAAATCAGAAAATGGGAGTATTTCAGTCAAAAATGGTAGTAAAATACTCCTTTACTCCCCTTATCTGTTCCTCTGGCAGTGCCTTAACGTCCATGATTACTAGGTATCAATCGGGTTGTAATTCCACGTCATTAAGAATAGTAAGCAGATGGGTGGTATCTCTAAGATATGATTTGGAATTTTGTGTCACTTGTTTGATGTGGCTGTCGACAAAGCAAGCAAGAGGTTCAGTGAGGGATCCATTGCTAGCGACTATTGGTCTTGCTGGAGTTTCAGTTAAGTGTTTGTGGATTTCCGGCCGCCTATAGTGGTCTGCCTTCACTGGGTGTTTAACCTGAAGAAAACCATAGGTGTTCTGATCAATGGTCCCACATAAAAAAGCATCATAAAGCATGGTGTTAATTTCAGTTTTAAATCTGCCAGTCAGGTCTTCTTGGAGTACATCATAATATTCAGTGTTATTTAGTGGACTTAGCATTTCCTCCTCATAGTCCTGTTTTGACCATACCATGATAGCCCCACCTTTATCCGCCAGCTTGATTAATAATATTAGCATTTTCCTTTAGGCCACATAAGCATTCCCAGTGCCTTACTCAGTCAAGTGTAGACAAATAGTGGCATGTGTGGCACTTTAATAGCTGGTGATAGGTACAGCTTTCCCCCACCCTGTTGAGAGAGGTTAATGCATAAATGTTGTGGTGTGTGCAAACACCAGAGTCACTCATGTATCTGTTTCGAGCCCTCTATTGGGGCCCCTGAGGGTTCCCCCCCACACTTCAATATGTACCTGCACCCCCCAGGGTTTTTCTGATAGTCACATAGGTTCTGCCATATGTCTGGGAGTCATGTTAAGGTCTTGTTTCATGTGTTGTCATGAGTCTAAGCATTAGACTACATTGCATGGCTAGGGGCCTGGACCCTGTGTTGTGTGACTCAGCGTACTAAAGATTTCACATTGATTGGGTCTACCTTCCCTGGCCGGTATTAATGCTAGGGTGTGCTGGTTCCTGTATGCTGGAATGTTTTTTTTTTGTTATATACAGTACATATCAATTAGTGTCTCCACCTGCTGGCATGCATAATGGGCTGGCAGCAAGGAACACACTCTGTGCTTGGCCTGAAAACCCCACTAATGTCAGCGGGTTTATGGAATCTGCTACAATACCCTGGTGTTCCGATGTTGCCTGCCACATGGTTGGGCTCATAATTAGTCTGTCATGCAGCATTGGGTTGTGCTTGTGCGACCCCTTAGTCTCCCATCAAATAGGGTGTCAGCTGATGATGACATGAAACAGGGTGTCAAGTGATGATGACATGCACGATGTGTGATGTGGCATCCTGTCTTAAGTAGTGTTGTTTTCCTAGAGTTTTTTTGATATATACATGTCAGTGGTCCTTGTTTCGGTCAAGGGGAAAGAGCATCTCATCGAGCCGAGTACATGCAAAAGTAATGTTGGTACAAGGAATGTAGGTGATGGTGTCTGCACAGTTTTGTATGTGCGGGGGGGGAGCCTGCCCCCAGACTCATAATTGAAGAGTGTCCATTCTTTATCACCCCAGACTGAATCAAAATGAGCATTATGTCAACCTGGGTTTTTAGTATCACCAGCATAAATCTGTTTGTATGATACAACAATTTCAGTTTCTGCCATGGGTCTTTGGTATCTCCTGTGTAATTTTATGTTTTCTTCCTTGAGGGAGCTACACATGAACAATAATTCCGATGTGTGTCACATCCCACTGTGTGCACATGGATCCTTGCTATCACTGGCACAACCAGAGATTACACTGGGCAGGAGCTCCCAAGAGCTCAGTCCATCACTTATATAAACTGTATGACAGTTGCGCCACTTCTGTCATCTTTCTCCATTGACTACTAAAGGAGCGTTCTACCACCTAGGGATGGCAGTTCCACTACTTAGAAATCTAGATGTGAGAGTTCCCTCACCTAAAATGTTCCAGTTTAACCACTGGGTACAATTTACATCTGCTCATCCTTACTGAAACTACACACAATCCGATATAGTCATTCCAGTTTCTGCTAGTTCCCTTGCCAATTAGCTCTTTATTTCAAGTAAGCAGAGGTTTATGTTCTTCTTGAATATGTGCTATTTAGCTCCGTACTTGTAATGAGTGACCTTCCGCATTGGACATCCCACTGTAGTAGAGGGACCACTGCACTGAGCATTTAGGGGAGCTTCATGTGGTTTGTGTGCACATTGTACTGCAGTGGCTTCTGGGGGCTATGGAAACATTGATACTGTCTTTACTAGGGAGGGGAGCCCTGCTGGAGTGTGGAGCCATTTTCTAAATAGGCGCTGATATGTGAACACTATTGTCCATGTTGAGTATTCACTACTATTGTACCTGTCAAACATTCATTATTTTTATTTTATTTAGTTTTTGTTGACCGGGTAAGTGCACTAGAAAAATTCTGCCTATTTTCAGGCACGACCCGGGGGAGGGGGATACAGATGAATGACAACTGACCTTGAACCAGATTAAGCTGTTGGTGGTATCTTTAGTGAATGAGGGAAGTTTGGCCAGGACACCGTGGAAATTCCCCTACTCTGTCAGCAGGAGGCTTTGCCGTCTGCTGCAGAGCCAGTCTTGCCTGCTTACTCATGGAGAAGGACATGGAGGAGTGTAGTGCGCTTGCTGCACTGCCTGTATTGGATGCTGCTTCTACGGTGGTGACTCCTGTTATGGATTCTGATTCACAGATTACTGAAGTGCCTGCTGGGCCTGTTCTAGACCAGGCTGCTGTTTCTACAATGGAGGAATTTACTTTGGAACCTGCCTTACCGTCTGCAACAGACGTTACTAGTACGGATGTTGTTTCTCTACCTTTTCAAGTTGTGGTTTTGGTAGATTGTTCTTCGACGAGTGTATTGCCTTCCCCTACGCCCCTGAGTGTGCCGGAAGGTGCTGTGGACTCTAGCGGGAGTTGTCAGGTTACGCTGCCATCCCAGAATACTCCCACATTAGGTGTGACAACGGGACTCTCTGATGCTGCTTTCGTTCCTGCGCGGGTAATTTTCCAAACTGACCCTATGAAGCAGGATGGTGTTTCGATGTTTTCTTTTACGGCTCCTCAGCGCATCATTAAACGGTCAGCATCGCGTACTGGTTGGGCTGACTCGGTTCCGGATGATATGGATCAGTGGTCGGTGGAGTGTTCTCTCAGGGCAGTGGGATGGGTGCATTCTCCTGTTTCTCAGCAGTGGACCTCAGGGTTTGCCCCGATACGGATTCCAGGCTTACAGATCGCTACAAAGCCCCCTCTGTCTTCTCCAACACCTTCACAGACTGTGCAGTGCTCTTTGGGTGAGGTATCGGATTTACATTTAGACACTGACTTGGAATTTACCCCCAATCCTAAACTTGTCTTTCCACTGCACTCTGTACTTTCATCTCAGGACCATGTGGGTACTGTTTCTTCATCCCCTGCTCCGTCTGGAGATTGTCATTCGGAACCCCCTCCCTTCTACCTCCTACAGCTTCCCCCACCCGGACTTCGGGGGGTGAGAATGTGACCTCCTCAGGGAGTAACACTGCTGGCTCCTCCAAAACTTACACTTCCTTTTTCAAGAAAAAGGTGTTACCAGCTAAGAGACATAATGCTGTTCGTATTGTGTATAAGTGGGGCCTGGATGTGTTTCCAGATTGGGAATATGTGGGGAAAACGCTGCTTAAACATAGCTTGCATTTTCTAGCTACTGAATTGTATGCTCTTATCCATGTTTCTGGTGAACATTCTTTTGATGTTAGCTTTAAATTGCAGGCTGGTTTGGAAGCTTTTTGGAACAGGTATGGGTCAGTAAAGTGTACTCCACTGTGGGCTCCATTTGAGGTTATTCTTCTTACTAAACCTGCTCAGAAATCTGTCACAGTTCTTTTTCGTAATGAGGGTGTCACTGTGACCGACTTGCTTTTTTGGCTCAAGCAACAGTGTACTGTTTTGGGGGCCCCTGAAGCCATTTTTGATAGTGAAGACATTTGGACGGGGGGGTTGGAGGTTTAGGGTTCTCCTTCGGGAAATAAATGGTTCTTTACAACATCTACCAAATTCTTTTTTTTGGGGGGGTGACCATGGTGTTTTATTTTACCCAGGCCAACCTAAATCTTGTTATAAATGTGGTGCTCCGGGACACCTTAGTAGTGTCTGTGATAAGATTCAGTGCTCCTTGTGTGGGAAACTGGGTCATATGTCCATGCATTGTTCTGAAGTGGCCAGTTGTAATTTATGTGGTCTTCCAGGTCATACCTATGGAGAATGTACACAGGCTGCTTCTTCCAAATTTGGTACTGGGGATTTGGAGGAGCAATGATTACTGATTGCGCTTGCTCAACGGATGCATGTACGGTCAGGGGACCCCCCCTTGTCATCAGATTCTCAACCTTCTGCTACCCTGTCAATGTTGCCCCCTCCTCCTGAATTTTGCTCGAACCCCTTCCTGTAGTTCAAGAGACTCAGGTAGTTTCTATGTTAATAGACTCTACTGAACCCCCTCCCCTACCTTTGGTCCTCCCACAGCGGGAACCGGGGACTTTACTTATCCCTTCCTCTCCTGATATGCCGCCCCCACCTCCTCCTAAGGACTTGGCCGCTGATCCCAAACTTCGGGTAACACACCGCAGAAGTTGGAGACAACCAGCCCCCAAGGTTCACAAGATTTCGGAAACCCAAACTTCTAATCGATTTCAACCTCTGCTTTTGGAACCTGATTCTCTGGATAAGAGCTCTGAAATTTCTTCAGAGAGTTCTCAATGTGCAGATCCCTGTTCTGATTCTGAATCCAGTGTGTTAAGTGAGCAGGTGGCAGGCTCCTCAAAAGGGAGGCCTGCCCCTAAGGGGAAGAAGAAAAGAGCTTCTGGTGCTGGTAAATCTAAATAGTTTAAACCCCCTTAATTTTGTTGAATGTGCCTTTCTGCCCAGTTAACTTTCTTGACGATTAATGTCAATAGCATTAAAAATCCGCAGAAACGTAATGGTGTCTTTTCTTATTTAATGTCCTCCCATGCGGATCTTATTTTTTTGCAAGACACAAGACTACACACTGCCCTTGAGGTTCACCATGCTAGAAGCGGCTGGTACAGGGGTCCTTCTTACTGGTCTTTTGGTTTGGATGCATGTATTGGGGTGGGGATTTTATTTACTTTACCTGTTCGGCTTATAAATTTGATAGATTTGGTGCCGGGGAGGGTTCTTTTGTTGGACGTTAAGATTCATAACACTTATTTTCGCCTTATTAATATTTATGCACCACAAATGAAAGCTGACAGGGTGGATATTTTTCTTCAGCTTCGGCCTTTTCTTTTTTCTGCATAAACTGTGCTTTGGGGCAGTGACTTAATCGGTCTTACGCTTCAAGATCGTGGCAGTGGTACCTCTACCAAAAGATTTTTTGCGATATGTCAGCTTTACAGTCTACGGTCCAATTGGCTCACCTTAAAGATGTTTATAAATCTTTTCATTCTAGGGGATGCCTCATGTTCCAGAGGGTACCATGCTACCCAAATTTTATTTTTCTTTCTCAGTAAACGGTTCCTGTACTTGCCAAGACAGGTAGTAGAAGCTATGGCCTATTCTGATCATAACGCCTTTCAGTGGTAGTTGGTATTCAGGACCCACCTCATGGCCCAGGCCTTTGAAGTTTAATACATTATTACTCCTCTGGGGGTTCCTGACCCAACAAATTTTATATTTAATAGATGGAAAAGACTTTGTTTCAGTTATTTGATACTCCTTTGTTTGGTGGGATAGCTTAAGTCTGATTTACGGACTCTTTTATTATGTGAGAGCAAACATGTCTCAGACTTAGAAAAGGTGAAATATCAGACGCTCAGACAGCAGCTACAGCAAGTGTTGAGTTTGGCATGTACCACTAAGCATGATTATGGGGATCAAATTCAACTTCTTAAACAACAAATGCAGGACTTTCATGAGAAGAAAATGACATCTTTAAATATGCAACAGCGGTTTGGGACACAGGGGTCTTTGGCGGAGATCTGCCCTTTTCTTAGTTGTTCTTCCCGAATTCAGCGTAAAACCATGTCTGCTGTCTGGGATTCTGATATGTCAACTGTTACGAAACAATCTGATATAATGTCAGTGGTGTCTAGGCATTTGGAACAACAGTTTGATACACAGCTTACTGATACTGCTGCCTTTTCCCACTGGTTCCCCTTTTTGGACGTTCCTGTCCTCTCAGGGTCTGTTGTTGCTGCCCTTATCTCTGACATTTCCCCTACGGAGGTTTTGGAGGCAGTGGCTGCATTACCAAGACAGAAGGTGCCAGGTTTGGATGGACTTCCATTAGAGTTGTATGCATTACTCGTGCTGTATATTTCCCAAGAATTGGCCCAGGTCTATAATTTTATGTTACAAAAGGGCACTTTTCCCATTCATACAACTATGGGAGTGGTTACCCTGTTGTATAAGAAAGGGGCTAGGGAAGACTTAGAAAATTGGAGGCCGATTTGCTTGTTAAATGTTGATTTTAAAATTCTGATGAAGATATTAGCCCTTTGCTCATCTGTGGCCGAGTCGGGTGTTATTTCCCATCACCAATCTTGTGCTGTTCTGGGTAGGGTAATAACGAACCAATTGATTGTACTGAGGGAAGTGTTTGAATCCAGTTCATTTGCTTCTACCACTGGATTGGTGGTGTCTTTGGACCAAAGGAAGACTTTTGATTCAGTGGAATTTGAGTTTTTATGGCTGACTCTTCACAGATATGGTCTTCCTAATACTTTTCTTGTATGATTACAGGCTATTTACCGTTGTGTCTTTATTAGACCTCTGGTGAATGGGTTTTTGGGGCCAGTGGTCCCAGTTCGACGGGGTGTTCATCAGGGGTGTCCCTTAAGCCCTTTGTTATTTGTTTTTTGTATAGACCCTTTACTCCGGTTGTTAAATGATGTTCGTTTTTTTACTCCGGTTCTGCTTTCTGGACTTCATGCCCCTTGGACTGCCGCTGCTTATGCAGATGATATTTGTCTGCTCCTGAAATCGGCAGCTGACTTGCATAGAGCTCTTGAGGTTTGTTCTGTTTATGGTACTGCTTCTGGTATAAGCCTGAATAAAGGTAAATGTGTCCTTAAATGTTTAGGGTTGGACTTCTCTGCCACAAATCTGGCTGGTATACCAGTGACGGTGGGTCCCATCTCTATTTTAGGGATTGCCTTCAATACTGGTAGACAGGATCTTGTTAACTGGGATTTGAAGATTGCACAGGGGAAGGCGTGGGTAGAGGGTTGGAACAAGTATACTATGGGCAAACGTAAACGGGTATATTTGGTCAAGACTTATTTGTTGCCTTTATTTTTATATATAAGTATGATTTTTCTCCCGCCTAAGGAACGTGACGCCACTCTTTCTGGTTTATTTTTCCAAGCCATCTGGTGTAGTAGACTGAACCCTATTAAACGTAACATATTGTATCTTCGGGTGGCTGATGGCGGATTACATATGATAAATCCAATCCTGTTTTTGTTTATTCAATTCTTGTATGCTAATCTTCATCCCATTTGTAGTGAGTGGCTTACTGGTTGGTCGCCTTTGTTTAAATGTCAGATTCGAGCTTGGTATGAAGGTTGGGTTTCGGATTCCCTGAAAATTTTTAAATCAGTCCCCTTTTCCTCTGCTTATTATAGATTTATTTTTGTGCGCCTTAAAAGTTGGGGTATTATATCTCACCTTATTTTGCATTATTCAAAGAAATTGCTATACTCTGAGGTGCAGGATACACATTTTAAGGAATCTGTTACTCTTCCTTTATGCCCCACGTTTTTGACATCTGATGTTATGCGATTGTTTCGTAACACCCGAGTGCCTTACAAATTTCAAGATGTTCTGTGGCTTTGTTGCCACGAAATATTGAATGTTAAATCTAATCAAAAACATAAAGCTATGAACGAAAGATTTTGTAGTAGGCCTCAGTGTGTGGCACAATCTGAGACTATGTTTCATTTATTTTTTACGTGTTCTTTTATTCATTCTTTTGGTCTTATGTGGCTCTGTGTTGGAATATTTACCTTTTCAGAAGATTTCTTATGAAACGTTGATTTCACGGGACTTATGCCAGGAATGGTCTTCTTGGGACTCTAGTACCTTAACTGTGTTATTTGCTATTCTCAAATGGTATATTTGGAATGCTCATTGTTTATTCACATTACAACAAAAATTATTGTTCTATGATGATATCGTGGGGAACGTTTGCAAGGAAATGCGCTGCTTGTATCATAAGGAAAAAGCTTACCAAACTGCACTGTATATTCAAAATGTATGGCGCAGTCTTCCTTGGATAACTGATTCGGATGTTCCAGTTACCTAAAGTCGTGATTTTCCTTTTCTTCTCAGTTTGATTTTGTATGTAATTTTTGTTGTGATGCTCTGCAATACTTAATAAAAACAAAATTCCCCTACTCTTTTTGATAAGTGCCATGGGATCTTTAACATCCACCTGAACTACCACCAATCCAGGCAGATGGGACCTCGGTTTAATGTCTCATCCGAAAGACAGCACCTCAGAAGTGCAGCACCCCTCTCATGCTGCATTACAGTGTTAGTACTGGGATATTAACCCAAGTGCCAGATGTGGGAACTGAACCCACAGCCCTTTGATCTCCCGGCCTCAGAGATGAGTGTGCTACCTACTGAGCCACTGACACTGCTATCTAAGTGGGGGAGACAGTAATGGAAAAACAATGGTCATGATGTGATGGACTAGGGTTGAATATTCACTATTATCGTACATGTTGACCATTTACTATCTAAGTGGGCAGACAATAATGCAAAAAACAGTAGTCTTGATTTTAATATAAATATCTCAAGCCAATGAAACTTGCAGTGCTGGACAACCAATGTATTGTTAATTAAGTTTCTGCCCAATGTCCCTCGGCTGAATGTGCCAACCAACCCTGACACACACACACACACACACAAACACACACACACACACACACACACACACACACATATTAAAGAGGCCAGGGAGAGCCAGGGCACTAACTAAGGAATCGTAAGAGACCAAATGCTACAATTAAGGAGAGTCCAAATGTGCTGACCTGCCTGTTTCACATATACTATGTATCTAGAATGCCTTTAGGGAGCATGGCAACCAGTGCACAGTGGACACAGATCTCCTCAGGCAAAAAGTGAATGGCGTGGGCTCAGCTCACCTGGAGAGTGCGGGTCACTCAGTGATTCCTTCCTGCTGCTCGGTGCCCTTCACCTTATCCTTAGCATCGCAGTAGACAGAATGGACATGTTGAAAGACATCTTAGAAGGGCTGTTATGTTTTGCCAATATTGGCTTTAGCCCAGTGTTCCCTTGACGTATGCTGTGTCGGTGTGTGTGTGTGGAAATTCTAGTCCCAGTCTTCTTGCACCTTCCTTTTTTTGTGCTTGTCATCTTGCAGTGTTCATAGTGCTCCTATGTAGTGAAGGGGTGATTGTAAAGCTGCACCCTGGTTGCCGTAGTCTGCAAGTTCTGGCTGCTGAGATGATGCCTGACCGAGAAGACAATGCCTGAGGTGAAGAAAGAACCAGATAAAATGGTGGTTGATGCTCCAAGGAGACACTCTGTTAACCATGTAGAGACCCCACAAGAAATGTGCCCCACATCCTGTACCCTGATGAGGGGACAAGGAGAGAGCTGTGAAACAGAGCTGCAGTGCCAGCTGACAAAATGTTCCTAGAGTGATTGTGATCCTTGATATGATTGGGTTGTGTTTGTGGTACTGCCATTGAGTGGTAGCAGATGCAACATGGATGGCAGTGTGCACTGTTCTGCAGGAGCACATGTTTTGTATCTACCACTCAAGATAGTGGCAAAGGCGCATGGGCTCTGTGGTGGGGATAAAGGAGGGGCTTCTGTCACCACAACCAAAATACAGCAGGCTGTCGAGGAGTGCAGGTCTGGGGTAAGTTATGTGGTTCCCTGAGCTGTGGTGCTAGGTTGTGTTTTTAGCTGAGAAATTGTTATGCCTGGGAGACATTGATTATGAGCATGGTGATTTTAATGGGTTGATCAGTAATGGGTAGATTGGAGCATCAGTGACAGCTGTTGTCAAGTACTGATGGTGTGGAGCACACCCAAAGTCTCTCTGCTAGTGTTTACCATGCTGCCCAGACTTAATTCTCAATACACGGAGGGAGGTGGTAGATGTCTGTCAGACTGATAAGTGTTGCATGCAGTCTTCTCCAAGCTAGCTCAGATCTAGTGTGGGAGATTGGAAATAGTCATTCCCTCACCTCCAGCTTGTTGAAAAACTAGCATGTTAGTAGCGAGTGTGGTCGGATGGAAGCACTAGGGCCCATTTTGCTATTTGTGAAGGAAAGTTATTATAAATAGCAAGGGCAGGGCAGCGGTTTGCAGTGTGAACAAAACCAGTGAAAAATCAACCAGAGTTAGAGCGAGAGAGAAACTTAATTAGTATAAATTTCAGCATCAGAAGACCGCTGCTGTCTCGTGAAAACTGCCTCCCCCAGAATGGAAAGAGGAGGAGGAGGAGGAGGCCTAGCTCAGAGACAATGTAGGTTAACAAGGCAGCATTATCTAGCGTCAGAGAAAAGTAAGAGAAGTTATTGGATTGCTGACTTCACAAAACAAGCAGTAGTACAGATTTCACAGAGCAAGGTTTGTCTCCTAATTGAGGGTTATTTACCTTATTTTGGTCTTCTTCTCATAGCTGTAGATGGGAAGCTAAGGTGAGTGGGCTGCAGCCTACTTTGGTGCACATGGAGAACTGAGGATTCTGGGAGGACAGGGCGCAGATGAGGTGTATCAGGTGAACATGTAACCCATGAATAAGGATTATGGAGTGCCACAGAGATATACACACTACAGTGATATATTGTAGTTACACCAGAAACATTAAAAATGACATATTGATATGTCACCATATATGGACACATGCAAACTGTACTGATAGGAATTATTAATGCAGACCTGACTTCAAGCTTTCATTTAAAAAAAAGTTCCATATAGCTGCTTTGAAAAGGCATAATTTTGAAACAGTTAGGGCTAGGAACATATTTTTGTTTAAGTGAGAGCTTGGAATCAAGTTGATCTGATCTTGACCTGTAGATAACACTTTCCAAACGTAAATACATGCAGATATACATTGCTATACAATAGTACACTTTTAGCCATATTGATACATGGTTACATATATCGACATCTATAGATACACGAAAACTGTATTATACTATGGATTAGACTAAGGATGTTAAGGACAGAAGGTGGCTATGGTATCCATTTTGATTGCCCCACCACTATTCAGTTGTAGTCTACAGTAAGGGTACCCTTTGACATAAAGGTCATTTCACTTGTATACTATTTGAATGTATGCAGTTTTCAGATATATGCTCATTTTCCTTCAGCCCTGAATCATATCCTTTTCAGTGCTGTTTATTTTTTTCTGTTGTAAACATATATGATTTTGGTTATATATAACTTTGTTAGCCTTTTTCAGGTGCTGTATTCCTTCCTGGCTAAGGTAGTAATTGCTCGGATTCTGTGTGAAATCTGGTGCTAATTGGTATTATAGGTGCAGCTTATAAAGTGTTAGTGGAGTGGGCAGAATCCTGAGTTGTGTAAGTTCCATCCAGGAAGATCGTCTGATGGTAATGTTGCAGGGGTTGTATGCATCACAAGGAGAGGCAGGAGAGAAATTCATGAGAATGAAAGAGAAGATTTATTTTGTGCCAAGCAACAGGGTGGAGAAGGCAATGCAATACTCTCAAGAAAACTGTGACTATACCATTGATTCAGTTTTCTAACTGAATATAAATCACTCTAATGTTTTACTATATCAGTCTTATCACTCTGGATAGTCTCTATACTGCATCAATCTTACTGCTCTATGGAACATTTATATACATGCTATCTCAATCTTATAATTCTATTGATTGTTTTTATGCTCAGTCAATCTTATCACAGATGGTTGGTTCTGGGAGACTTCAATGCCTGGGTCGGCGAAGAAGCATTGCAGTTAGGGTATAACCTCCTTCAGCTGATGACATCACTGGGCCTGACATAAGTGATTTCTTCTGCAACCCATCACCACGGCCACATGTTGGACTATGTTTTCTTACTAGGGATTGAGGTCAACAACCTCAGGATAGAGCGGGTCATTTGGTCTGATCACTGCATGGTGGAGTTCTTGTTTGGGGCCCCCCTGATAATCCCCTCCAGACGAGATGACCACCTATCATCCTTAAAGGAGACTTTACTCAGAAGGACTGTTTGCTGTAGCTGACTTAATTAGTGTGATTTCTGCATGTGTGGTTGGCTCGGGCGAGATGGTGACCGCTTATATGCTTATAATATGGTGGTCTTCAAAGTACTCAGTGCCATTGCACACTGGTATGTATATAACCCTGATCTTCTTGCCTGAGATCCCCCTGGTTTGAAGGGGATCTAAAGTGATGAAAATCAAGGGTCAGAAGTTGGAGTGTTGCTGGCAAAAAAAACATTCCGTGGAGGACAAACTGGCCTTGCATGTTCACTATGGTGAGTACCAAGGGGCAATCAACCAAAAGAAGGCAGAGTTCCTGTCCAGGGAGATTGTTGCAGGGAAGAACAGACCATCTCAGCTTTTTGAGATTGTGGACAGACTTCTTCATCCAGTCTGTCTTCATCTGAAAAAAGCTTTTTCAGTTGCTTTCTGTGTGGAGTTTGCTCAGTTGTTCTCTAACAGGGTGTCCTCTATCCAGTCAGGGATCCCGCCAGTAATGCAAGTTCTACCTCGCAGTGATCAGCCTGGTATGAGCAGAAGCATTCCTGTTGTCTGGGAGGAGTTTAGACCGGTGGAGGTGTCCGAGGTTGTAGGGGTGATCTCAAAGCTGAGGCACACTTACTGTGAACTGGACCCTGCCCCGACTCGTTTCTTGATCAGATGTGTTGAGACCATTGATCCTGGGATTATCTGGTGCATATTGTCAGAAGGAGTCTTTCTAGATACCTTGAAAGAGGCACTGGTGAGACCCCTTTTGAAAAAGCCATCTCTTGCGAGCCTGATATTCTAGTAAATTATTGACCAACCTCTAATCTTCCATTTTTAGGTATGGGTGTTGAGAAAATAGTGGCGCAGCAGCTTGAGAAGCACCTTGTGACCTTTAACATCTATGAGCCTTTCCATTTGGGTTTTAGGGTGAGTCATAACACTGAAACAGTGTTGGTTAGGGTGCAAAATGACCTCCTCAGGGTGAGGGATAGAGGAGACATGTCAATTCTTGTTCTCCTAGATCTCTCCTCAGCTTTGACACCATGGATCAGAGAGTATTGTAGACTCACCGGTACTGTCATCAACTGGTCTGAGTCCTACCTCTCGGGCAGGATGCAATGGGTGGTGATGGGGAGTTTCTCCTCCTCGAAACCCCTGCCCTGTGGAGTGCCTCAAGGCTCAGTCTTGTCACCAGTGTTATTCAAGGTGTATATGCTTCCCCTGGGTGAGCTCATTAGGTGATACAGTTTGGGTTTGTACTGCTATGCAGATGATACCCAACTGTATATGTCCTTTGTTCCTGGAACATGTGACACCATGGAAGTGCTTAACAACTGCCTGTCAGAGATCAATGACTGGATGTCCTCCAACTGGTTATGATTGAACCCAGATAAGACAGAGCTACTAGTGATTGAGCTGGGTCATGATTGTGATGGTAGTGCCTCCAGAGTGGCCTTGGGACTGGTCCTAGGGACTGCTGCATTGATGGCTTCCCCTAGGGTGAGAAATCTTGGCATCATCCTGGATGACAGATTGACTCTTGATGCTTAGGTGTCATTTGTTGTCCAAAATGGTTTTTACCACTTAAGGAATGTCACCAGGATTAAAACCCTAGTTCCACCCAAAGATCTGCCATCACTGGTCCATGCCTTTGTTACATCAAGGCTGGATTACTGCAATGCTCTGTACTTCAGGGTCAGTGAAGGGGCCCTCCACCAGCTACAGCTGATACAGAACACAGTGGCCAGGTTACTGATGGGCCTGCTAAGGTCTCATCATGTGACCCAGATCTGCGAGCTCTGCACTGTCTGCCTGTCAGGTGGAGTATCATCTTTAAAGTTGGCTTGCTTACTTATAAGGCCCTATACGGACTGGGTTCTGGCTACATGGCTGATATCCTGACAACTGCCTCATCAGTTCACTCCCTCCGTTCCTCCACCGGAGCCTCCTGGCAGTTCCAAGGGCCAGGTTAAACATTTCTGGTGACTGAGCCTATGAAGTCGCTGGTCCGGCCCTCTGGAACATGCTTCCTATCTTGGTTAGGGAGGCCCCAATGTTGGAGGATTTTAAAAGGGGTCTAAAGACTCACCTCATTCAAATGGCCTTTTCAGATTAATTGGACACATCCAAAGTCAGCTACACTCACAGAAAGAATAAATGTCCACAACAGCCATTTCAAATCCACTGAGGTTCTTTATTAAAGGTATACTCTTTTGGCAACTTAAATTCAATGAGCAAGCAAAACAGCCCAGTGCTTTGCCTCCCACTGAGGCTTCCAAAGGGCCATCATGCTAAATTATGTTTTTAAGACTGTATTTTTTGCTGGCCCAGTGGTGCGGAGGGCTGAGGCATCATGCCTTACCTCTTGCCATGCCAGTGACTCGTGTTCACGGTGTGAGCAGGTTGTTGGGTGTAGCTGGGGAGGGAGAGGATTGAGCATCCAGGGCACAGCTCTCCTCTCCAAGGGGAGGGTGGGAAACAGAGACCAGCACCTGCCTGACACCTAGCGGAGGTTGGGTGTTAGCACACTGTGTCCTGTACTGTGGGGCTCGGAGGCGGATCAGCTGACCGACATGTTGCATGCAGAAGCATGTGCAGCTTGGTCACTGTTGGCACTGCATACTCCCCTCTGCAGAAAATGGGAAACTGGTCCTGGTTGAGCTGGATGAAGGCCATCCTCTGCAGGCACTTCCCCTGAGAAAGCACCTCCCTGAAATGGATCTGGTCCTAGTGGGTGGGGGGGGCTCCCCACCACCTTGCCATGGAGGGTAAGCTGTGAGAGAAGATGGGAGGTAAGACTGAAGGTTGGGGGATGGGGCTAGAAAGATGGCAGGAACGTGGCCGACTGGAGCAGGGGAGGAAAAATGTATATAAAAAAAAGACTGTGTCTCTCAATTTTAACACATGTTTGTATGCATATATTACATGTATTTTATTCTTTGTATTTCCCTTCCTCATTGCTATTGTGTAATTTGTCCAGAACCTCTGAGATTGAGCACCATAGAAATATATTTGCCTTGCCTTTGTATTGTATACATACTCTGTCAGTATTACTGTTTATCCCCTTGGGCTGCATCATTTTAGAGAGTAATTATCAAGACAGTGTTCAAGTGTTTCAGGGATGAAATATGGCAGCACAAGACAGAATTTTCCTAATGTTAGATGGACGATGTTGTGAACACAGATGAGAACGTTGGCTGGCTTAGCTGCATGTGCAGATGTTAAGAGGAATGGAGATGAAAAGGAATTTCTGGGTGATGTTGAAACCCAGGGGGAAAAAAAACTTGCTGAAGAACTGTTGGAATATAGGACCTCTAAGCCTCACCCCAATTACATGACTTTTGGAAGGATTATGGTATTGGGACTGTCTTGGTAGGGTTCACAGACTTGGTCCTCCATGGTATGGAGGTAAGGCATTTAACGGTGGCTGTGTTCATGGACCTGACCAAGGCATTCTATTTTAATTGACCATGACCATCTCCTTCAAATGCATTTGGTTTGTCTACAAATGTTATTTCCTGATTCAATAATTACTTGTCTGATTGATCTCAGTTTATGGGGATTGGACCAGCCGTATCTCATTTATAAACTGTTGGCAGAGGGGTCTTACCGGGGTCCATTCTTGAACTCCTGTTGTCCTCCCTCTTTATTAATCCCATTATTAAGTTTGTTTGAGTTGTGATACTCTTTACACATATGATTTAAATAATCTTTTTAGCACTAAAGGATCAACCCAGATTGAGGAAATACTAAACACAGATGTTTGTGCCCTCTGTGAATGGTTTTCTTTGCACCATTTAGTAACTAATGTTACGAAAGCAAAAGTTCTGTTGTTTGGCTCTTAAGTCTCCTTAAATGTGAATTCATCTCTTTCAGTTCATGATTCTTTGGGTTCAGTTATTGAACAGGTATATCAGTCCTAATACTTAGGTGACCTCTTGAGCCCTATATTGTCTTTTACTAAAACATTAGCACTGTCTGTAAAAATATTAATCAAGAATTAGGTGCAGTATTCAAATTAAAGAATTATTTTTCATATAAAACACATGTGGATATTGTGGTTGGTTTGTTGCTTCCCTTTTTTGACTATGCCTTGTACTTTTTTTTGGAATTTAGGCTCTAAAACACTATACATTTTAATTGTGATCTATAATAGCATTTTTCATTTTGTTTTGCTGGCTGCTATATGAACACATCACTGTTCCTTATATTCTCAACTTCATTGGCTGTCCACAATTTTTAGAGTGATTTTTTTGTTGTCTTATTTACCACCCTTTTTATGTTGTCTTGCGCGCACAGTGCAAACAACATATTGTGGTTGCTTCAGTGGAGAAGTGGGTTTTGGAGGTGTGGTCCTGCTGCAGCCAATGGTGCCACTGCTTTTTGTGGCCGGGCACTGTGGTGCCAATGGCATAGCACGCTGTCTATGACAGCAGTTCAGAAAATGTGCCACTACATTATTAGAAATTAGCTGCTGCAATCAGGGAGCACCACGGGGTGGTCCCTGATTGCAGCAGACAATTACTGCTTACCTCATCTGGTGTCCCCATCAAGCAACATGGTGGCGGCTTCCCTGTCAGCTTCTCATAGTCCCCACAGAAGCCGAGGGACAGCCGCTGCCTTTCACAGTCCCTTTGAAAGCCAACAGGGGTGCCCAATCCCCCTGTCAGCATGCCCCATTCTAATTTAAGTTGCCGATGGGGGGGGTCCCAATCCCCATCAGCATAATGTACCTCTTGTGTGCTGAGGGGGTGCCCAATCCCCCTGGCTCATGTGACTGCCCTCCCAACTCTGTATGTGCCAGCAGGGATGCCCAGTCCCCATTGGCTACAGATCCCCCTCCCATCAAACACACAGTTGACATGCTGGGAGCCCACCTCAGTGTGCCAAATGTCCCAGAAAAAAAAAACAGTCCCGCAATGTTTTTTTGTTTGTTGTTTTAACCCTGTGAAACAGAAAACAGTCCCTCATTGAATCCGTGGCCCCTCCAACCGCGCCCACCCTCTGTGCACCCTGTCTCCTCCACACCCCTCACCCCATACTTACCTCTGGAGCCCAGCGATGATTTTCAGTGGACCGGAACATGTCTGCACTCTTCAAAGCCGACCTCAAACTGAAGAAATGCCGGTAAGCTGTATAATGGTATAAATAGGGTTTTTTTCAACTTTGGTGCATATCGTAGGCATTTTTGGGAATTTTTGCATCAAATTTTCAACATATGGTTATTGGGACCCCTCCTCATGAATTCAGTCACTGTCATGGCATTATTCAGTCCCGGAAGGTGATTTTGCGGTCACTGCGTTTAATCACCTTTTGAGAGAGTAACAAAATGACAGTGTTGCTGTTCATGAGATGGCCTCCCAAAAAGCCTATGGTGCAAATTTAGTGAAAAAATTCCAAAAAATGACTGTGTTATGAGGGTGCATTGTGCAGTTTCCACACGCACTTGTAACGTCACCAATTTGTAATATCTTCACTCCAGATTTTCAACATTGGCATTTTTTCACACCTCCTTATGTACAGTGCAGCTGTCATTTTTCACATCCTGGCCGAAATGTGTTTTCCCACTACCGGAGCAGAATATCATGGTCGCTGTGGGAAATCAGTGTTTGTGACAGATTACAAAAATCACAGCAACACTGTTCATGAGCAGAGGTCCTAAAATGCCTATTTTGAAAATTTGGTGACTAAAGTCCATAAAGTGACTATGTTACAAGCGTGTGTAATGCAGTTTCCACGCACCCTCATAACTTTGACAGTTTGTAATGTTTTCACTTGACATTTTCAACACTGTCAATTTTGCACATGTCCTTTTGAACAGTATAGCTGTCATTTTTTGGATCCTGCCCGAAATGTGTTTTCACACAAGTGGCGCACTATAGCGTGGTCGCTGTGGGAAATCAATGATCAGGACAGATGAAGAAAATCATAGTGAAAGTGTTCATGAGCAGAGGTTCCAAAATGCCTATGTTGAAAATTTGGTGAAATAATTCCACTAAATGACTGTGTTACAAGTGTGCATTGCGCAGTTTCTACGTATGCTCGTAAATTTGAGCATTTTTAATATTGTCTCTCAAGATTTTCTACACTGCCATCTCTTCACACCTACCAATGAATGGTACAGCTGTCATTTTTCACATCCTGCCCAAATGGTGTTTTCACACATCTGGCGCAGAATGGGGTGGTCGCTGTGAGAAATCAACGTTCGGGACAGATTAACAAAATCACAGTGCCACTATTCATGAGCAGAGGTCCCAAACACTTTCATGATGTGGGGGTCACAAAAATGCCGTGTTGCAAATTTGTAGTGCAAATACTACCAAACGGCTGAGGCATTAGGGTTTCTACCCATAACATCCCATTGTGTACAGACTGACAGGCATCTGGGGTGTGTCTTTCCATTGCAGGCTGTCATGCTCATGCCATACCATCCCCCCACCCTCAAGCCACTGACAGGCATCGAGGTGTGCCTTGGACTCTTCAGCCCCACAGTTCACCCCATTCTCCTATGCTGCACCCATTTCAGCATATGTCCTTATGAAAAGGGGTGACTGTAAAGCTGAACACCCCAAGGCACACCTCAGCACTTGTCGGTTTCTGCAGCATAGGGTGAGGTAAAATGTCATGAGCATTATGGCCGAATGAGGTGAGTGTAAGGTGCGAGGACCCCAAGGCACAACATGATATTTGTCGCACTGCAGGATGGGGTGAGCTGAAATGCCATGAACATTATGGCCGATGCCCAAAGGCACACCTCAGTGCCTGTCAGTCTCTATATGGTGATGTGGGGTTTGATGTCACTTTCATACTTCACTGCCATTCCTATTATACATCTGTTCAACTCCTGCGCTATTGATGCCAATGTCAGCAAGACAACATTCGGCATTGACAAATCCTTGTTTTATCTTACTTTACAGCCTTGGTAGACTTGTGCCTGTTAGGCATTCAAATGGCTATTTGCTTTCTGCAGAGTTTATGTTTAGGTATAAAATTATATATAAAAGGGAAGAGGGTTCAAGAGCTTTTTCTGTAGCTACACCTACGTTTTGGAATTAATTGCCTGACTAATTTCACAAAGCTGGCTCCTACCTGACTTGTAAATGTATTCTAGACAACATTTGCTTGATATAGCTAAGTGTACTTGTAAATGATTGTATGTTATACTTTGTTGCATTTATAATTCTGTACATTGTTATAATTATGTACCCTTGGCCTGGGCTGAGCCTGAAAAAGAACCTTTGGTCCAGTGCAACTACTGGGTAAACAAATCTCAAATAAATAAATAAATAAATACAATTAAATGTTGTTGCTGTAAATCAGGTTCAACAGACCAAAATGCATCAAGACATTTAATCTGATGCAGGCCCAACTCTTTTGGAACTGTGTCTGTACCAAGACTTTTGAAAATCTAGTCTTTGAAATGGGCTTATATTGTAACTATTAGGACTAGAAACCACACTTTTGTTTTCTTCCTAGTTAAACAAAAAAGATTTGGGGTTACTTTAAAGGAGAAAGAAACATCTGCTGTACTATTAAAGGTATAAAATAAAGAAGATAAAAATGGCACAAATCATCAGAAATAGGCTAATCAGAAACTGAAATTCAGGAAAAAGTTAACATTTTGTATTACTAATACTTTTTCTCTTCACGCAAGGCATATACTCAGTAGGTCTGCATCACAATTTGTAACTCAAAATGTAATTTGTGAATCAGATGCAGCCTTGATTAACAGCAGTTGCTAATCAATTTATTTGCCACGTGTACTGTAAGATTTGAGGTGACAAGATATTAATGGTTGTTTCGTTAGGAACAAACACACCATTGCACAGTTGAGCATTACAGTGATTTTCTGAAGAGTGGAAGTTAGTGTTGTTCAAAAGATCGTGCTGTCAAATGCAATGGTGGGTAGCAGAGACTGAGGCAGGAATACGAAAAGGTTACTCATCTTGTAACTGTATTTCTTCTAATGGACGTGATGCTGATTATTACTAGTGCAGTCATCTTGTGCACCAGATGGGCCCTGTAGCTTACATTGTGAAAAATTCAAAGGTTGCCTTCATGCTGAGCTGGTCACATGACACTAGGCTCCCAACAACAGATCTTTAGAGGAAGAATCTGGAACTGTGATCAAAGTAATTATATACAAAATAAAGCAATCAGATTTTTCAATCAAAACATGTTTGCTGTTAAATTATTGTGCCTTTAAATTTTGTAGCAAAAAATTTAGAGAAAATCTACAATAAATGTTCAAGCAACAGTTTCATTCTGCTTATGTGCTGAAAAAAAAACTAAATAAAACTTCTATAGCTAAAAAGTGGAGAAAGGGAAGGATTAGTAATAATCAGCATCTCGTCCATAAGAAGAAATAGTTGCAAGATGAGTAATCTTTTCTTGGAACAACATGAATTGAGGCTACATTATTTCCAGTGCAGACTCAATACAGTGCTTAGGGAGGTGTTTTTTTATAGGTTTATTCAATGAAGAACAGAAGCACCAAACCTAGAATCCCTGTGAGTCTGAACATTAATGCAGTAGTGGGCTGTAATTGTGTGGGTGGAAGGGCATGATGCAGCCTTACATATGTGTAATAGAAGGACATCTCCGACAGCTGCTATAGATCCTGCTGCTCTTCTAGTGAAATGATCCCTGTACTCAAAGGTGGCTCTGTCCCTGATCTCTTATAGCATAATGAAATGCAGGATACTATCCACTAGGATATACTTGTCTCTTTCTGTAGGGTGACCTTGCTTCACCCCCCACCCCCCGGTGGCTCACAGTACAGCAAAACCAAAATCCTGAAAGATAAAAAAAGGCCAGTACAGCGAAATTTGCTGTAATGGTCTGTGGTTCCCCAACACAGCTTCTCCTGGTGTTCTTCCCCCTCATCAAAACAACTCTGACCTGGAGTTGATTATATTTAAATGTGGGGGGCAAAGCCCCCCACATTGGTGCTCCCCACAAAAAACACATTAGTTATTGATGGCACAGTACCGAGTGTTGGCATTGTGCTGTCGCTGTACTGGATGTTGGCAGATTTACTGTCACATAAAGCAGTGCCCCCCCCCCCACATACACACACAGGCTTTTTTTGGTAACATTTATTATATGAAGCCTTCCCTCTTAGGCACCAGCATATGACCTAGGACAAGAAAGCACAAGCAATGTTATTGTCTGGTTAATGGGGCAACTTGTAACAATGTTAAGTAGGAATTTAGTATTTATTATAAGAATTACCTTTTCTTTATGGAAGACTAAAACATGTGGATGTATGCATAGCACCTGCAACTCATGTACATCTTGCAGAAGTGATTGCCACTAAAAACAAAGTCTTCCATGTTAGATGCTTTGGCACTGATGAACCCATAGGCTCAAAGGTAGGGTTCCTTGGTTTATTAGGAACTATAGTAGACTCAAATCTATGGTAGAACAGGTTCCTTCAAAGGTGGGTGTAAATGATACATCTTAGTGGAAGAGGCAGTAAATTGTTAGGTACCCTGTTTTTCAAGACTATATACAACATAAGAGCACCCCCAAAAAACTAATATCTGATGGGAGAAGGGGGATCTAACTACAGCGAAATACACAGAAAGAAAGATAAACAATAAGGATGGTTTAAAACTACCACTAGCAAATGTTAGAAGTCTTAACATTTTCAAAAAAAAAAAAAAAGAGTTGGAAATATTATTAGAAGAAAAGCGAATAGACTTGGTAGCCATAACTGACACATGGTGGTCAGTTAACATTTAGAACAGAAACATCCTTGGCTTTAGATTGTTTCATAAGGACAGGACTCTTAAAAAAGGTGGTGGTATAGCTATGTGTATTAGAGATAACATAGCTTGTAAAGGTTTAACTACACTTCCTCAAGGTACCTCTGAAAATGAGATATGGGTAGAAATATCTAGGAGGAGTCACAAGAAGCGTATAGTAGGGGTCTGTTACAGGGCACTGGACACACCTGTGAAGGACCACCTCAACTTACTTAACAACATATCTAGAATGAGTCAAAATAATGACATTGTTTTATTAGGCGACTTCAACCTGCCAGGTATAAACTGGGAACACTATATGGCAAATAGTACACAAGAGCACCTGTTCATCGAAACCTTAAATAATAGTGGCTTAGATCAAATGGTGAAACAGCCCAGCAAGGAAATAAATATCCTGGATTTGGTTCTAACTGACCGTACAGAGACTATTCACTTCATAGATATATTGGAACCCCTGAGCAACAGCGACCACAATATGGTACTTGTGGATATAATGGTCAAACCTAAAAAGATCATAGGTCGTACAGTCAAAAAATTACTACAAGGCCAATTTTAACTTGCTTAGATGAGAATTTAAAGGATGGGATTGGGAAGACAATAGCCTTAACATGGAGCAACTATGGGTAAAGATTGAAAATAAAATACTGGCACTTGAAGATATCTATGTACCTGACAAACCCCTTTATAACAAAAAAGGAAAGGTACCACAGTGGTATACTTACAGGATAAAAAAAACAACTGGCTAAGAAAAGCAGGGCCTACAAAGCAATGAGGAAAGATAATAATGACTACAATGTCTATATCTACAAAAAAGAACTAAAAATGTAAGATAAAATAAGGGGGGAAGAAGACACTTGAATTCAAATTGGCACATGTTAAGGATAATGACAAGGCCTTCTTTGCCTACATTAACAATAAAGCAACAGATAGATCGGTGGGCCCAATAAAAGAGGAAAATAATGAAATAACCGAGCCAACACTGCAGGCTGAAAGTTTTAATAATTATTTTTGCTGAGTATATTTCAACCAAGGGGTCCATTTGAATAATGTATGGTATGGGGACATGAACCTTTCCACAACAACACAAGGGAAAATTGACATCAAAATCATCAAACAGGAGATCATATTAAAACTAAACTAAACAAACTAGATACTACAGAATCAGCAGGCCCTGATAGGGCTTCACCCTAAGTTTTTAAGACAAATTAGGCAATTGCTGGCAGACCCATTGTTAAAAATGTATATGTCACTGGAGAAGGGGGCGGTACTGGGAGATTGGAGGACTGCAGTAGTGGTTCCAATCTTCAAAAATGGTGACAAAGGTAACATGTCCAATTATAGACCCATAACTCTGACCTCCATGCTGGGGAAGGTCATGGAGCCCATCATCAAGGATAGACTGGAGGAGAACTGTATTGGTACCAGATTTATAGACCCTACTCGACATGTTTTTAAAAAGCAAAGAGCATGTTTAACACATTTGTTTTCTATGTGTAATGATTTAGACCAGAATAAATTAGTGGATGTGCTCTTTCTAGATTTCCAAAAAGCCTTTCATAAAGCTCCCCATAACATCCTAGTAAAGAAACTGGTCAATGGAGGAATGAGTAGCAGGTTAACTAATTGGATTAATTCATGGCTGACAGGTAGAAATCAGAGGGTACATATATGAGGGACAATGTCTGGCCTGGGAGAGGTGTTGGGTGGGGTGCCTCAGGACTCTGTGCTTGGACCTGCCCTTTTTCACTCTTCGTCTCAGACATGAATACAAACATAAATTATTTATATAGTTTTTGTTTACCGGGTAAGCGCACTAGACAGAAACTGCCTATTTTCAGGCACGACCTGGGAGAAATACAACGTCAGATAATGTAGGACAGTGCAGTACAATAGGACAGTAGAACACAACATAACTTCAAAAAAAGATAAAACAGCATCAGATTACAAGAAATAGTGCAGCGTATACAGTCAGTAGGACACTACGTAATTACCATAAGATATTTTAGGGGTAAGCAGTGTTGTAGTAGGAAGCAATTGATTAGGCAACCTTATAGCTAAAGCAAGTGACTAAGTGCTAAGGTTTAAGTGGATGGGTTGTCTAAAAGTATAAGGGAGATTCAGGGCATGGCACAGGAGCATTTGTCATTAGCTTATAGGAACAAGTGGAGCTCTTTCTTAAAAGTCAGGGGAGACTGTGAGCTCCTGATGTGATCCAGGAGGGCGTGCTAGAGCCTTGGTGCAGCTGCAGCAAAAGCACATTCCCCCATTTTAATTGTGCTTTGAGGGATATGGAGCAATGTTCTGCCGGCATATCTCAGTGGGTACAGTTGAGAGCTATGGTGTAACATACCAGCCAGGGATTTGGGTGCTCCAGCTCAGATAATGTTGTCTATGAAGCAGCCCACTATGTATTGATGAGTGGATGAAGGGGACAGCCACCCTAGACTAGCGTAGAGCATACAACGGTGGGTAAGTTTGGGGACAGCCAAGGCAAAACGACAGATATTGTTGTAGCAAGTGTCCCATTTTTGCAGAGCTCCTTTATTAGAGTCCTGAGAAGCCATAAGGCCATAGGTTAGTCTCAGCTTGAGAACCCCTTGAGCAGTGGCTAGTCTTGCAGTAGCCGTTAGAGATGATCTGACTCTATACGCTATACCCAGTTTGGTGTTGACAGCTCTGCAGCTGTTGGTTATGTGAAGACTGAAGTCAAGCGAGGGATCAAGAGTGACTCCCAGATACTTAAAGTTGTCCGCTACCTCCAAGGTAGGGCCATCAGGGCCAGGAATTGCAAGAGGTATGGCTCAGGACTTGATTTTGAGGGCAGAGCCAATCATCATGGCCACAGTCTTTTTTGCATTTAGCAGGAGCTTCTTTTGCTGCAGCCAGGTGTTCAGACAGTTGAAGTCAGTCTTTAGCATGGTGTTTATGGATGCTGGGTCCTTGTTGCTGGTGTAAAGCACCATATCATCTACATAAAGGATACTAGAGGAGATACCGGGGGGTTTAGGCAAGTTATTGATAAAAAGGGAGAACAACAACAGCCCAAGAATGGATCCTTGGGAGACACCGAGGCTGGTAGGAGCAAGATCTGATTTGATTTTGTTGATCTCCACAAACAGTACAGCCAGTGAGATAGGAGGTGAACCAGGAGGTGGCATCTCATGAGAAACCTAGTGAGGTTAGCTGGTCCAGCAGTAACGGATGATTGACCAACTAAATTGCCTTTGAGAGATCAACAAAGATAGCCCCAGGAGGCCCTTGTCCATTGCCTGTTTTATGTCATTGGTGAGCTGTAAGAGTGTTATAATTAGATAACTAAATTTGCAGAAAACGTAAAGTTGTGGGCTGTTGTGGGCACGATTGACTAGGTTCTAGAACTCAAAAGGGATTTGCAGAAGTTGGATGATTGGGCAAATATAAATGGAATGACTTTTAATACTGAAAAGTGCATTGTAATGCACCTAGGTTCTAGTAACAGTACCTATGAATATACTATAAATGGTACACTAAAAACTGTTGAGAAAGAAAGGGACCTAGGGATCTTAATAGACAACCACCTAAACTTTAGCTCACATTGTAATGATGCGATTAAGAAAACAAATGCAATTCTAGGGAGAATTAGAAGAGCTTTTGTCTCTAGGCATAAAAACTGTATATTACCCCATCATAAGGCATTTATAAGACCACACTGTGACTACTGTTCACCCCTATGGAGTCCATATCTTCACAGAGACATAAATAATGTCGGAGAGTCCAGCATAAAACTATAAAGATGATCTTAGGGTTAAGCGACACGCCGTATGAGTCCAGGTTAGAACAACTAGGCCTTTACACATTAGAGACAAGGAGACTATGAGGAGACATCCTAGAGATGTTTAAAATAACCAGGGATAGTCAGTTAATGGATAGTCTGGGCCTCAAAATAAATAATAGAGATAACAATTTAAGACGCTGCAAATGTCAGCTCAAACTGATGTAACCCCTAGGTGGTGCTATCCCAGGGGATACTACCCCTGCCTGCATGACCAAGTGCAGGTTGAGGATCCTGGGTACTGAAAATGGGTGCCTCCATCCGGAGGACAGGGTCAATGGCAGTGTGACTGCTCTGGGTACAGCCCTCCGGGACACTGATACCCCCCTTTTTTACCCCTAGTGGCCAAAGTAAGTCTGAGACAACACAATCCCAATCCACACTGTAATGCACTGTTAACCCCTCTTGTACCACACTTACCACCAGGGCTGGATTGGCTGGAATGGCCCTGGAGACCCCCTGTAAAACAAGGCCTGTAACAGTAAACCACAATATCACAGTACTTTCAATACAGAGATACACCACAACCCATTTGGATGCAAAAAGATTTAGATCTGATTTATTAGGGGGATGTGAACAAGGGAGGGGCAGTAATCTAGTGGTTGATTCGAGATCTGAAAGATTCAGTTTATAAGGCATGCACTTAAAGGTCCCTGTAGCACAGTCATGCATACGCTGGGTACCCAGTTGGAACTACAGGCTAGCCTGAAGCTTTGCCCGGGGTAGGCCGGCATTGCAGCTGTTGTTTGGGCCCTTAGGAAGAAAGAAAAACACAACATGCACTGTAAACCTTAATTTGTAATCCGGAGCTGGATGGCTCAGTTCGTGACAATCAAACAAAACAATTAAATCAGATGACACACTTTGATTAGGCTGCTGTTGCAGGGAGCTACCCTGTGATTTACTCACGATACCCAGACAGGTTGCAAGATGGATGAAACTGGAGACCTCGAGATGAAGTGCTGGTTTGCCAGGAGAAGCAGGGCCCACAAGATTCACCATTATGCCGTTCCTGTTCGGTGGTGTGGAGCAGGGAGCCAAATCCCCAGGTGGGTCTCTCATTGATTGGTTCTCTACAGTGTGGGAGGCTGTCTGGGCCTAGGTGGCAAGGCCCAGACTGGCTGAACAAGTCGGAAACAGTCCAGTAAATGCTAGGTGCAGCTTCCAGCAAGCATGACACATTCAAACAGTGGGGAACTGAATCACGACCCACTATCAGCATTCAGCACACTTACAGTAAAAGCAAGGCAATACCACAGTTCGGATAACAGTCCGTTTGCAATACACATGATCTTCTGCGCAAACTGTACTCTCTGCGGCAGTCTCAAGTCCTAACAGGCGATCACACCGAGGCAAATCTTCGGTCCACTTCAGGAGAAATTCAGTTGGTCACAATTCGGGTTTCGATAGCAAAGCTGCAATGTCGGATAAAGTCCGATTTATTTAAGGCTGGCTTCTTCACTAGGGAAGATGGTAGCAGGCAAGCCAGATACAGCCTTAGCGCCAATTTCCCCTGTGAACCATGCAGGAGCAGCTACTCAAAACACTCGAGCTGTTCCTTCATCAACTTCAGACTCACACTGACTCACTGCTGCAGGCAGCACTGGGACTTCCTGGTGATTCAAAAGGTTCGGTTGGTTGATCCATCTGTCTGTCACAGCAAAAGCTCCCCCTCCAGGTTCATTTAGGCGCTAAGATGTAAAAACTACAATTCCTACAGAAATTCACTCCCACAAAGACCCCTGGGGACAGGCTCCATTTTAGGTTTCCCCAAAGGTACTGATTGGTCCAAACTGGCAGTCCAGGACCAAGATGGTGGTGATTAACAGAAATGTCCATGCTGCAAAGAAAGGCAGGTTAGACAAACTACGATATTACTATTATTAAAGCAGATAATCAGCAAACAGTTACAGACCCTTGTAGGGCTCCCTCTGTGCAATTAGTGATGGCAGAATGGAGCAATAATACAGCAGCCTGGGCAGAACTTGAGCCTGAAACTACTCAGCCCCTACCCAGACTGATTATACACAACGGAAATGATGCCTCTTAAAGAGACAGGCACGGAGGCTAGCTAGGCACTCACATGCAAAACACTTTTAGACTCCTAGGACACAGAACACCAACCTGGCAGTGGGCATTAGGCAAGTCCAGGAAGACATTTTAGGAACCCCCATTTATGGGGGGGTTACACTGACTTTTCCTAGGAGGAACATCAGGAGAAATCTTTTCACACAAAGGGTGATAACAGTATGGAACAATATCCACAAAGAAGTTGTGGAAGTACATTCCTTCATGACTTTTAAGAACAGGCTAGATGAGTATTTATTAAACACAACCATTACCAGGTGGTCTCGCTAATGCGGTAGACAGGTTACATGGGATAACGCCTTCTTCTGACTTATAAACCAAGTATTGTACCAAGTATTCAACCCTTTGAAGAACCTTCTAAAAACAAGACTAGAGTCAACCATAGTAGTGAATTTGGTAGATCTGTAGGCTGAAATAACAGCCAAATGTACTTAAAGGAAGGGAAGTTGTAATCCTTTCTGTTTCAAGTGCATCAAATACTCCAGTATTTGGGAGACCTCTACTTCACCAGGAGTGATATAATTATTTCTACATTGAATGGTGAATCTTTTCCAACTTTATCTATATGTTTTTGTAGTAGCTGGTTTTCTAGTGTATACTTTTAAAACATACAACACTTGGTCTGAAAGATCAAGCATTTCAAATTCTAACTCTTCGGGTATCAGGCTGTTAGGTGAAGGGATTTCAGGTCTGGGTGACACTTTGGACAGTGTCAGGAGATCCTGTCTCAGTGGAACACCTATTGGCTCCTTCCTGGACAGATTCAATTAGAGGGAGTACCATGACTGCCTGTGGCAATCTAGGACTATCAGGATTGTGTTTGTTTTTCTTCTTAATTTTAGCAGTACTTGCAGAAGTAATGGAAATAGTGGAAAGGTATAGAGAAATATGTTTGTCCAATAAAGCATGAGTGCATCCTTGGGCAGTTCCTATGGGTGGAGGTCTGCAACAAAGCAAAGGTAGTGTGTTGTTGCCCCATGCAGCAGACAGGTCTACTTCTGGGGCTCTCCACCTGTCCAAAATCATCTGGGAAGTGGTCTGGTTCAGATTCCGCTTGTAGGTGACATGACCCATTCTACTTAATGAATCTGCTACAGCATTATCCTTCCCTACTAAATGTACTGCAGTGAGATATGCATTCAGTCTGTATGCTAAGTTCCAAATACTTGTTGCCTCTTGACAAAGTTTTGGGGACCTGACTCCACCTTGTTTGTTTACGACTGATTTTTTTTTTTGAAATAACAATTTTTATTAAGGTACATTTTCCACAAACATCAACAAGACATACATAAAATAGACAGACATTACTATAAATAAATAAATAATAAACCAGACTATGACATAAAGCAATGACCCTAAATTACAAACAAGATTAGCCCTAAGCTCATAAAGCCGTTATGTTCTCAGGTTCAAAATGTTTATACAATTCCATACATTTTATAATACTGCAAAATTAAACTCCATTCACTTCTCCAAATACAAGTGGGGAATGCCCTCCCTTACCTGGTCTTAAATTCAGCTACTCAAGACAAATTCTCAGATGTGCAGCTTATGGCTTTTCTACTATATGGTATAACCTTTTGGGGGTAACATTGTCCATAACAGAGGTGATAGCTAATGAAATCTGGTAAAAAATAAATCCCAAAAGAAAAGAAAAAAAAATAATAATGAAATAGTTTAATATTGAGCTAGGCATTTCGTATGCTACAAAAATTTAATCCAGTTTCTAAAATGAGGGGCAGTATGGAGGAGAGGGGGATTGGCTATAAATCGGACATCAGTTAAGAATTTTATACATCCCTGTGTTGGAAATATGAATTAGTCCTATGTGAATCAGGAGATCTGTTATATAATATCTAAGTAGAGGGGATACACAGTCATTGATTAGCTTTCAATTAGTCACACTCTAGAGTAAGGTATCTTTTTAAATTACTCTTGAAATCATGCAGTATTAAAAGAGGCAGTCCCGTGTTACTAACATACTAACATACTATTTGCCAGCAGATTAGTCTATCAAGTCTGCTCGAACCTCAGATCCCTAGTTGGGTGCCGAGGCCCTCCCTCCTTTGTGTTCCGGAAACCCCTATCATCCATCCCCACCCCCCTAGGACAGGCCATCATCTGATACATCCACTTTCTGTGTCTGTCCCACCCTGTCTTGAAGCCCTCCACTGTGGATCTCTGAACCAGCTCGCCAGGCAGTGCATTCCAAGGGTCCACCACCCTCTCAGTGAAAAACCTCCTCCTCTTTCCCCCCTCACTCTTCCACCTTCCAACTTCAAACCATGCCCTCTGGTGATACCTCCCTGCTTTAGTCTAAATATCCCCTCCATGTTTACCCTATTTATTTCCCTTGAGGTACTTGAAGACCTCAATCATGTTCTCCCTGTCTCTCCTCTCCTCTCCTCCAATGAAAACAGGCAGAGCTCCTCAAGTCTGTCCTCATACGTCAAATCCCCTAGCCCTCGTATCATCTTAGTTGCCCTCCTCTGAACCCTCTCCAGGAGCTGTATGTCCCTCTTCAAATGTGGTCTCCAGTACTGTACACAGTACTCAAGGTGTGGTCTAACCAGTCCATTGTACAGTGGCAGAATCACTTCCTTGCTCCTAGAGGTGATCTCCCTTACGATGCATCCCAACATCCTGTTTGCCTTGCTAGCCACTCTCCTGCACTGCTCAGAGTTATTCATACATGCATCCACCATGACCCCTAGGTCTTTTTCACCTATTGAGGTCTCCAGCGCCTCCCCTCCCAGGGTGTACCTGTGTTTAGGGTTTCCCCGCCCAAGATGTAACACCTTGAACTTGGTGATATTGAAATTTAATTTCCATGTGTGAGCCCAGCTTTCCAGGGTGTCAGGTCCTGCAGGGCCACCTCCCTCTTCTCCCTCAACTACTGCTCCCATCTTGGGTCATCAGCGAAGAGATCATTTCACACCCAATACCCTCCCTGATGTCCGATATGTATGCATTAAACAGGATCGGACCCAGGACTGAGCCCTGCGGTACCCCATTACCAGCCTCTCTAGGGTTTGAGAGCTCCCCAATGACCCCTACTCTCTGGGTGCATCCAGCTAGCCAGTTTTCAATCCATCTGACCATCAAAGGGCCTACTCCCAACCCCATCAGTTTCTCCACCAGACCATTGTGGGGGACAAAGTCAAACACCTTGCTGAAGTCCAAGAATAATACATCCACAGGCTTTCCCCAGTCCAGTTCTGATGTTACCCATTCGTAGAACTCCGCAAGATTGGTTTGACATGATCTACCTGGCACAAGCCCATGTTGCCGACTATCCAGACCTCCCACCTCCTCCAAGTACACCCCCAATCGTTCCTTTAGTATACTCTCCATTAATTTTCCCACCACCGAGGTCAAACTGATGGGTCTATAGTTACCTGGTACTTCCCTCGACCCCCCTTTATGGATTGGCACCACATGTGCCTCTCGCCAATCCCTAGGTACCCTCCCTGTCTCAAGTGACCTGTTGAAGAGCTCTGCCAGGGGTGCAGCCAGTATGTCCGCCAATTCCCATAGTACTCTCGAATGAATGCCATCCGGCCCAGGAGATTTGTCTTTCTTTAGGGCCTTGAGGGCTAACCACACCCTTTTGGCGGAGATAGCATCATCTGTCCCCTCCACCTTACTGGCCTTTTTATTCTTATCCTGATGTGACACCCCTGGGGTACCTCGCCTCCCTCTTGCTCCATTTCTGTTGCTCCCCTGATCCCACTCACTGCCGCTTCTATCCCCATCGTGCCTTGCTTTGTAGATATCCCATCCTCCTCTTCAGTGAACACAGAGGCAAATGCTACGTTAAATACCTCTGCCTGGTCCTCACTCTTCCACCACCTCCTTCTGATCTCAATCTGCTGAGATGGCCCTTAGTTTTCCGTTTCCCCAATGTACCGGAAGAACCCTTTTCCCCTCCATGTTATCCCTGTGCTAGTCGCTGCTCTTTACTGGACTTTGCCCACCTCACCATCCAGGTGACTTTTCTAGATGCAAGATGGTACATTTACTATCCCTATCCCTCTTGTTGTTTTATATTTTTTGTAGGCCGCCTTCTTTTCTCTGACCGCTACCTGAACCTCACTGGACCACCAGCATGATTTATGTGACCTTGCTCCCTTACGTTTCACCTTAGCGCAGGTCCTGACTGCCTCATGAAGTCCTCGTTTTATGACCTCCCATCTCCTTTCCACATTTGTCATTGATGTAATCCCCTTCAAGTGATCCTTGAGAATATTTCCCATGCCCACAAAGTCTGCCCCCTGAAGTCCACTGCCAGTGTCCTAGATCTCACCCCCCATGCTTATTTTAAACCAGACAGTATTGTGGTCACTCCCAGTCAGGGGATCCTCTACAACCAGGTCCCTTACCAGATCCCCATCTGCCAGAACCACATCCAGGACATGCCCCCTCCCTTGTGGGCTCCATCACATGCTGTGTTAAGAACACATCCTGGAAGCCATCCAGCAGCCTCTGCTCCTTGGCCACCTTAGAGGACATGGTTCCCCAGTTTGTACCTGGCATATTAAGGCCCCCCAGCAACACCACTCCTTCTCCTTTTGGTCCACACTGGGCAATGATGTTGTCCAGCAAACCATCCTCCAGAACATCATCCATCCCGGGGGGCCTATATACTACACCCCAGCTTGACCTTATCTCCTGCTGAGGATCGTAAGGTGACCCATAAGGCCTCCATGTTTTCCTTTGCCTCTTCTACCCTATCAATTTCTATGTCATCTCTAATGAACATAGCCACTCCACCCCCTCTGCCCTCCTTTCTATCCTTCCTAAGCATAGTGTTCCCCTGCATGTTTAGGTCCCAGTCATGGTTTTTGTTGGCACACGTCTCCGTAACTGCCGCCACATCCACACCCCCTTTCGAACAGCATGGCCTGGAACTCTGGCAACTTGTTTCCCAAGCTCCTGCCATTTACTAACACCAACCCCCACCTGTTATCCCTGATCCCCTTTGTCGAACCCCACCCTGGTTCTTTATACTTCCATCCTCCCTCTGCTCCTCCTGAAACCTCCACCCCCAGTCTGTTTCCCCCCTCACCCCCTTGGGTTTGAAGGCTACTCCCCTCATCTGGAGGAGAGGGCTTCTGGTCAGCCCTCCCTTATCCCTTCCCCCTACAAGTTTAAACCCCACCTTTCTTGAATGTAATCAGCCATCCCCTGTTTAAGGACTTCCTTCCCTAATGGGGCAAGATGAAGCCTGTCCTTGGCATACAGTCCCTTATCCTCCCAAACTCCTTTCCAGTTCCCTAACACCCCCAACCCACTCTCTTCACCCCACTTCCTGGGCCAGTCATTAACCTCTGTGATCTTCATTTTTTTCTCCACTGAGGCCTTTGGGACTGGCAATATCTCCAAAAGAAATGTTGCATCCATTATCCCGACAGACTCTGGCAAGTTCTTGGAACCTTGCTTGGATTTCCAAAATGCTATTTCCCTCTAGATCGTTAGTTCCCAAATGCACCAGGAAATCCGGTTTCCCTCCACAATCCCTAACCAGTTCGTACACCATGAACTTTGCTCTGTGCACTGTCAGCCCAGAGATACTCACTACCTTCACCTGGCTATGTCATCCACCCCCCATCCTTCCCACTGGATACCCCTAATCATCGAGTCTCCCAATAACAGAACCTTAACACCGCCATCATCCTTATGGTTACCTCCACTATGCACTCTCAGCCCCCCATCCCCCTTTATTCATGATCTCAATTCCATGGGAGTCTTCCTGCCTTATTAGAGACCCCCTTGTCACCCTCCCCTTTCTGCCTCCCTCGTTATTTTGCCCATTTAACTCAGATCCCCTCTGAATAGGTGTCCCCTTTAACCCTCTCTTATCCAAACCATTTATCCTGGCCCTGATGGTTTCCCCTTCCCCCACACCACCGTCCTCCCCCTTGTAATAGTACCCCTACCTCCAGAGGCTCTCTGTGGGTCCTCTTTAGCTATGGCCCCATCCTTGGTACTGACCCCCCCCGCTGAAGGGGGGGGCTCCTCCCCCACCTCCTTGTCTCCCAGTTTCTCTCCAGTCATGCTCTCCTCCCTCATGTCTGCAATATATTGCATCTCCCCCATCTGCTTAATATTTATGTTTCCCCTTCTCCCTCTGGGACTATTTCTATCCTTTCCATTGCCGGACTGTGATGCCCTATGGGTATCCGACTCCTTTCCCCTGGCCTCTGTATCAGTTTCCTCATTTCCACCAACCCCTTCCTCCCCCTCTAGGTTGCTTAGTAGCTCAAATTCATTGTGACATTCTATGTCAGCCTCCATCAAGTAACCCGAGTTTCCCCTGACTGCACCTCAAAACTGCCCCTCTTCCTCCCCTCTTGCTCTGTTCTCCTTAGGAGCTCCCTTCCCACAGTCTGCTGTTTTAGGCTTCCCCACAACAGCCCCTCCCTTATCAATGTCTGCTCTACTAGGCTTCCCCACAACAGCCCCTCCTGACTCTTCCCCCTCCATTCTCTTTGTATTTGGAATGTTCACCCTGTACGCTTTCCCCTTAGCATCAACATCTCTATCTAAGGGTCCTCTGTCCCTAATATCCCCCCTCCTGCTTGCTGTAACATAACATCCTGTAATTTCAGAGTGTTGCCCCAGCCTCCCCTCAGCCCCACCCTTCTGCTGCCCATATCCACACCCCTTATCCTTGGACACCCTCCCAGCTCCCTCAGCTTACTCCTTAACCAATATACTTCACTCCTGATACAAGATAGCTGTCTACAGAGTGGGCAGCCTCCCTCTCTCCAGGCCCAGTTGAGAATTATTGCCATCCCACAGCCTGTGCAGCCTACAACCCTTCTGAAGATGCCTGCCATGGTGGAATATGGCCACCCTGTTTGTCCCCCTCTGTTTATAATGGCACACACCGCTTTTCTCAGTCTCTTCTCCCTGTAATACCATTTCTCTTTATACTGACTGCAGTTATTTACAAACCCAATTTCAACCCCACCAATAAAGTTCCCAAGTTTCACAAACACATACAGTCCAGTGTGTGTCCAGTCCCACTAACAGTGTGTGTATGCAGACATCAGGTACCGCATGATGTCACAGGCCCACCAGTTCCTGTTGCTTCAAATTTCAGTCACAAACAGTAATACATAGCCCTTCAATCCCAACCCCCAGTGGCTTTTCAGTATTTAAGAAAGCCTACAAAACAAGCTGGGTGGGAGGGCTCTTACCAACACCAGGCAAACATCACATTTAAATTTCACTCTAATTATCACTGCCAAACAAGTGTTCCCAAGCCCCAAAAGTTACAAGATCACAGCCCAAGTAACAGTTCTAACTCAAAGTAGTAATTTTTAACACACAGAACTAATTTCACTTATAAAACTATTCAAATATTTCAGTTAAAACAGAATATAAACCCAGACCTCTGTCCTTACCAGCCTCCTGCTTATGTTCCCAAGTGAACAATGAAACACAAAGTGTTTCTTGTTAATTTCCCGTCCCCCTAACACCAGGCAAACATCACATTTAAATTTCACTCTAATTATCACTGCCAAACAAGTGTTCCTAAGCCCCAAAAGTTACAATATCACAGCCCAAGTAACAGTTCTAACTCAAAGAAGTAATTTTTAACACACATAACTAATTTCACGTAAAAAACTATTAAAATATTTCAGTTAAAACAGAATATAAACCCAAACCTCTGTCCTTACCAGTTTTCTGCTTATGTTCCCAAGTGAACAATTTAAGTGTGATCTGCTAATATGTCTAAAACATTTCTGTTCTGTTTTTCTGCTTGATAGTGGAAAAATGGTAGCCACCTAGATTTATATTTCTCTAAGGTTTGGCTGTTAGCTTTTTCATCTCCAGCAGACCCAAACATATAGAACACCATAAATCAAGGGAGGGGGTGGTCTCCAAGAGCCAGTTCTTAGTAATGGCTTTATGTACATCTTTCAAAAGAATGAAAAATAAATATTTCTGTGCTCAAGTACACAAGTGAGAGGGGGGAAGGCCTCATATCCAAATCCTTGGGTCTCGGGGTATCTGTAACTGAAATATCAACCCCACTCTAAGTATTATTTGATCCCAAAAACCCTCTAATTTCCTACGTACCCAAAATATATGTGTATGGTTGCCCACCTCGCTGCATTTCCTCCAGCATACCCCTGAAGAGGTGGTCTTATAGTGTTTAGTAGTTTGTGGAGTTTGAAAATATCGAATTGTCACTTTCCACCTCAACTCCTTCCATATTGGTGATAAGGTCATAGATTGTATCCCTTCCTAAATCTGTTCCCATTCTTCTCCCTCCAACTTGACCCCTAATTTCTTCAGCCATTGCTCCGCTATAGCTTTTAAAGCTGATGAGTCCTTTGAGGACAGGAAAGCTGTAATATTTGAAATCAGACCTTTCTGACTCTGCTGTGAGGTCAGAAGGAGAAAAAATTCCTAAAGAGGATTAGTCCCTGCAAGTGTTTGGGAATTTAGATTTTTACCCTTCAAAAAATTATGTAGTTGCAAAAATCTAAAAAAAATCTTGTGTGGGGAGATTGAAGTCTCTAAATAGTTGTTTAAAAGTCTTCAGGCCCCCCCCCATCATATGTATTGTAATCCTAAACTCATCCATCTGAGAAAACCTCCATCCATCTGGAGAGGAAGAAAATCAGAGCAAGCCCTCAGAAGGGTCTGGGCAGAGATCCTGGGTTGGGTTTCCATATAACTGGTTACTTGTATCCAAGTTTGTTTCATGGTCAGAGACCACAGGTTAAGGGTATTAAGTTTAAGTAAACACTCCCGATCCATTAAAATCACATCTGAAAATTTTGCAGCAGTTACTAAGGGTTTCTCTAGTTTTGTCCATTGTAGGGGGACTGTGGCATCACTCATGGTCACCAGGGCTTGCAACTGGGCTGCCCAGAAGTATTTAACAAAATCCGGAGGGCCCAGGCCACCAGCCTGCTTTGCTCTTTGTAAAATCTGCCACTTAATCCTAGGTGCTCTGTGATTCCATAAAAATCTAGAGATCGAAGTCCTCAAATTTTTCCAAAACTGAGAGGGCGGCCTAATCGGGATTACACTAAATAAAAAAAGAAAATGGGGAAGCACATTCACTCCTAACAGCCTCAATGCATCCCAAAAGTGAAAGAGGGAGCTTGTTCCAGCGGTTTAGGTCTTCTTGAACCTGTTTCAATAATTTTAAGTGGTTCATCTGGTATAATTTATTAATCTTAACAGGTATCCAGACTCCTAAATATTGAAATCCCTCTCTTGCCCACTTAAATTTATATGTTTGTGGGAGTTAACTTATGGTAAATGAACCCAGGGGTAGCATTTCTGTTTTTGTATCATTAATTTTGAATCCAGAAACTGTCTCAAATTCCCACAGATAAGAGCCCACGATTGGAACGGAGTTAACCGGATCTGCAAGATATAATAAAGTATCATCGGCATACATTGAGATGCGAAGCTCAATACCCCCCACCTTAATTCCCTTATATATCTCTGACTGTCTAATTAGAGCCGCCAAGGGCTCCATACTTAATGCAAAGAGGAGGGGAGAGAGCGGGCACCCCTGTCGTGTATCCCATTGAATATTAAAGGGTTCTGAAATTATCCCATCAACCCTCACTCTGGCCTTGGGTTGGCTATACATATTTAAGATCCAATCTCTGAACTTTTCTCCAAATCCAAATTTAACCAATGTTTGTTCCAAGAATAATCAATCAAGGAGGTCAAAGGTCTTTTCAGCATCCAGTGAAATGACCGCATTGAGTGTGTGTGTGTGGGGGACAAATTATTAAACAAGAGGGTATTTAGTAAGAGAGATATATTGTCCTGAATGTGTCGTCCTGGAATAAAACCAGTATGATTAGAGTGGACTAATTCCGGGATAAGTCCTGAGGTCGCACTTCTACCAGTTTAGCAAAAATTTTTGCATCTACATTCAAGAGAGAGATAGGCCGATAACTTGAACAGCACAGAGGATCTTTCCCGGATTTAGGGATCAGTGAAATCGTAGCTTCCCCCCAGGTATCTGGAGTGGCCCCCATTGTATGTGCTACATTGCATACCCTTTTAAGGGTAGGGATCAGGTCCCTTGCAAATAGTTTATAGAATTGTACAACAAAGCCATCTGGTCCTGAGGCTTTGCCTGAGCTAAGAGACTTTATTGCCACTTGAATCTCCTCATCGGTAAATGGTCTCTCAAGCACCTTAACCTGAATGTCTGTTAATGAAGGTAGGTTTATTTTGCCCCAAAATTGGGTTATCCTCTGTGTATGTTCAAGGATCCTCTCCTGGGAGTATAATTGTTTAAAAAAGGCCACAAACTCCTTTGCAATTTCCAGGAGTTTAGTTGTCACCCGGCCTGGAGAATTTTTAACTGTAATTTTAGATATATAGCAATCTGCTGCTTGCTTCCTGAGATGGAGGGCTAACAGCCTGCCCACTCTCTCACCCCCCTCATAGTATCTTTGATTGGTATATCTCATAGCATTAAGGGTACAGCATTGCATTAAAACATTGTAATTTGCTCTGGCTTCCTTAAGCTTTTTAAAAGTAGATTTGTCTCCATTAACTTTATGTAACTTTTCTAAATCTTGAATAGTATTCAGCATAGCTTCTATTTGGGCTTTATATAACTTATTTCAGTAAGCTGAATAACTAATGAATTTGCCCCTTAAAATGGCCTTGAGACCATCCCAGATAAATCTTAAAGGGGTGTCCTCCTCCCTATTCTCCTAAAAATAAAACTTGATAGTTTCTTTCACTGAAGCCAAAAAAGCCTTATCCAATAACACTCCAGGGTGCAGTCTCTAGGCTCCCCAATTATTATTATGTGGACACCAGCAGACCTTAACCTGGTCCATAGCATGGTCAGAGAAGGAGACCGGGTGAATAATAACATTAAAAAAATTGTGCACCTCGGTTTTCCAGGTGTAAATTTGATCAGTTAATTTTGAATAGGAATTCATGGCTGGGGAGTAAAAAGTGTAATCTTTCTCTTCAGGGTTTTGCCATCTCCAAGCATCTAATACCCCCACCTCCGAGGTTAAGGTCTGCAAGAGCCTGAAGTTGGATGCCGGCCCTTTTTAAGTTGGCGAGCTCTTGTCCAGAGCACAGCTCTCTACACAATTCCAGTCCCCCATAAGAATCAACTAATCCGCCGGGAGGTCCTCTTTTAATTTGAACAATGCTCTGAAAAAAGATCCCGATGAGGGGATGGGAGCATAAACTGAAATAATATGCAAGATTTGTACATAAAATTCACCTGTGAGAAGAACCCACCACCCATTTCCCTCGCTTTGAACTTTTGATATTTTTAATAGAACACCTCTTTTAATTAAAATAACTGTGCCTGATTTAGATGCAGAAGGATGGGAATCAGATAAAACTGAGCCCACCCAGGATTGTCTTAACTTATTGTGTTCACTTTTGGACAGCTTAGTCTCTTGTATACAGGCAATATCGCAGTTCACCCTTTTTAATTCCTGTAACATTCTGGTTCTTTTCACTACATAGTTCAAATCTTTCACATTTAATGAACAAACATTAAGTGATGCCATTAAAGTGCTCGGTATTCATTTTTCCATTAATTTCTTCCCATCCCCCCGTCCCATATGAAGCCTTCCCATATTTGAAAAAAAAAACACGTAAATAATAAAAACAAACCACACTGACATAAAAACAACATCATACAACACATATCTGAATAAGCAGAGGCCCCAACCTGGGACCTAAATCAAACTAGTAGAAAAAAAAACCTAACGGGGGAGTTGAGTCAGAGTAAGCTGAAATTCGCCCCTACGGTGCTAAGATATCCCACCCTACAGATCCCAATACTACAAGAGTGAGCTCATTATTTATTAATTATTCATTATTAACAAATAAATAATAAATAAGAGTGAGCTCGATGAAAGGTAATGTACCTCTCTCAAGAAATATAATAGAAGGGTATGGTGCTAAAGGTGTCAAAGGACAAATCCACAAGTCTACACTTGTGAGTGTGATCCTTCCCTTCCTAAAATATCCCGGCTAACAGGCGGCCCAGCAACAAACCGCCATCCCGGGGCTCGCTGAATGTAAATCTATTCAGTAAAAAAAGCACAAAAAACATCCTTTAATATAAAATGTATATAGCCGCTTCATAAAATAATTCAAGCTCTAAAGCGAGTAACTGTGTATATATCTTATGACCAGCATGCAGTCGTTACTTTATATAAAATTTCAACCTCTACGCTGTTCTCCCCTCTGTTCTCAGGGGATAATTAAATAACAGAAATAACATTCTCTACTGTATTCTTCAGCCCATTTCTAAACCACTAATAAGTGCAGGCTTTGGTAACATCATGATATAACTCCTCATACCATTACAAAGAAAAAAAAAAAGGTTTGTTCCCCATAACAGGGCCACACAAATAAAGATTGATGTCCTCCTTAAATCTGCCCAGAAAGGTATCCTCCCTCCGTGCAGTGATTATTCATTGATTAGTGGGTAAAATAAATTAGGTTAAATTATGGGGGAAACAGTACTCCTTGATTTCAGCTCTTTCAGCATATACCATGCGGTAAAGAAACCAGTTCTTTAAAATGAGAAATATGCACCAAAAAGTAATCTTATACAGTACTTGCAGGGATGAGCCAAGGAAGGAGTCGAAGTTTTGAGCTGATGAACAAATAAGCTGGTATGGGGGATCAGTTAGATGATCCCACCATGAAGCTGTCCGGTCTCCTCTCAAGCGCTATGGAAACACTGTCCCAAACACAAGAGTTATGGTTTGTAAATAATATTGCCCCTAGTGGCGATGGAGAAATAGGAATGTAGACAAACCCACGCAGTTCAATCCTCAGTCCTCCTTCAACAAGGCCCAGCAGGAGCCTTACGGAGTAAACTCCACACCACATCGCAGCACAGAGAAGGTAATTGTAACCCCTCACCCCTGCCTTTTTGCAAAATGACAGGTGGCATGCTGTTGAAGCTGACAACAGTACTTAGTGGGGACTGGGTTCGGGGAGGATGAGGTTACTCTACACAGGGGGCCTAGGTTTGGCTACTCTGCACAGGGGCACCCAAGTAAATCCAAACACAGGAAGCAATAACTGTAATGTCCAAAACCAGGAATGGGATTCTACAGTGCGGCTTTTATTCACATCCAAGCTGAAAAAACACAGTGTAGATGGACCCCCACAGGGCTACATTCCTGGTAATGCAGATTAGAGACAACAAAACACTTCTTCACATTTCCAGCCCTCAGGCTGTGAACCCACCAGGCACACAGCCCAGACTTGCACGCAGCTTTGGGTACACAGGCCGACTTGTACACTACTTGGGTTTTCACCACTGGCCCGGCTCCCCCGTCGGCCACTTGATCCATGGTCCATTTTGGGAAATGAACCAGTTTTCCTGTTGTGGCTCCCCAAACCACCTTATAGCCTTTGACTCCTAGAGGGAATTTTCCTTCCAATCCCACGTCTGGGTACTTCCCTCATCACTGGCCAAGTGCATGAGGCAAAGTAGAAATCCATCGAGCAAATCTGTAGAGGTGGACCTGGTCACTAAAGATGGGGGGGTCTCCCACCTCCAGCTCCCACAATCCATACCCAGCCATTTCTCTGGAAACTAAACAACTCTTTTCTGAAAGCTTGGCAAGGTAGATTACTGGGTAGACGTATGTCACATCTCCTCTACATGTCTTGACTTCCCATAAGTGCTGGACTTGAACATACTTTTACTTTTGGCTAAGCCTATTACTCTAGGCCTCCCTCTATTTCAGTAGTCCAATCCCCACTACCACACAAGTCCCAGGGTGAAAAACATAGGCCCTTTAGAAAGAGCAGAAACTCACCCTCCGGTTGCAGGTGCCCCACAGGCGGTTCACAAATCTTGTTTCCCAAAAACTCTGGAACAAATAAGGCAGCTTCTCCACTAGTAGCAGAACCCGGGGGGGGGTGCCCCTGGAATATGCAGGAAATGCTTTCCTGCCCCTATCCCTGGAGGGAGGGGGCACTGAGACCTGAATCAGCGGTCTCCACCACTTACAAACTGCTTCTGTGTCTCTCTCTTTTGGTGGAGACACACACCCTTTTTTCTAACTGTAGCCCTATGTCAGGGCTGAGGCTCCACGAGCCTACACAGAGCTGCTGTGCTGCTCTCTCAGCAAGCTCCCAACTCCAACTGACCTACAGACTACTGTTCAAACCTCCCAACATTCTATTCCAACTCCCTGCTGCAGATTCCATTGTGGCTCATGCAGCTGTGATAGTTCTATGATGATGTCATCCCTCAGTCTCAGCTGAGACTGAGAACAGAGTGAGACAGTGTGATACCCATTTAACTGGAGTTAAACAAGCTGCCTTCCCTGCCTACTACTAGGTCTTACTGGGATTCTAGTAACCCCGGGTAACAAGGGGGTTACATAATTAAACCAGCAAAACTTTGAATTTTAATTCAGGTTGCACGTTGTTTTGGAGTGATCCATCTAGCTACATCAGCATGAAGTGGCAAAAGAGAGTCAATCCTCCTTCTGTGCATTCGTCAACCTCCAGGGGTGATAGCCCAAAGCAAACCCTCTATCTCTTGTTGTGCCTGTTCCTGGCTAGTGTCAGGGATCTGTATACCCAGTGTTTCCAGCATTGGAATAGCCTGAAGAAGTGAGTCATAAACACGAGTCCCTTCCTTATCCTGCACCCACAATCTGGCCGGATATCTCAGAAAAGCTTTCAACCCTTTGTCTCTGAGCACCTGGACTACTAACAGAATTTTTTTCCTCTTTGCCAACATAAGAGGGGGGTAATCTTGAACAAAATAGAAGCTTTGACCGTCGAGATTCATATCCTTTTTGTTCCAAGCCAGATGCAATATGTTTTCCTTTATGGAAAACCTCAGAAACGTAATTAGAATTGATCTCGGGGGAGCTCCCGGTTTGGGTTTGGGAGCTACAGCCTTATGCGGTCTCTCTATTTCAAGATGGACATCTACCTCTAGTGCGAGCTCTTTTTTTAACCAGCACTCTAGATAGGCTACCATGTTGGCCTGTTCTACCCCCTCTGGGATACCAAAGACACGAATATTGTTTCTTCTTGCCCTTGCCTCTGCATCTTCGACTTGTAATGTGAGCTCTTTCTCTCTTTGGTGCAGAAATGCTAGTGAGCGTCCAAAGGCCATATGTTCACACTGTAAGGTATCCAAATTCGCCTCAACTGCCGTCATCCGGGATTCAAGCTTTTTAAAATCATTTTGCAGGCCAGTTATTTTTGAGTCAATACGATGTAAGATTTTTAACATGCGGTGACCATCCACTTTAGTAAAAGTGGTATTGTTTTCTGAGCCCGAATTCTCATCTTCATCTGCGGATGCAGTTAGCACTTAGGATCGGGATGTTGTTGGGCTAACAGGCCATTCGCTTGGCTGAGAAGCTGATCTCCTGACTGAAGTCTCCAAATCTTTTTTTTGGTCTTCCCCATCACATCAGAGATTAAAGACATTGTAGAAGTGAAAAATAAGCACCGAACAATGCCGGATGTTCTTAGATTTAATATTTAATAGCCCCAGGCCTCCAGAGTTACAGATTAGGAAGCCATCTAGTGTGTGACATCAACTGGAAGTCTGTTTATGACTGATTCTGAATCAGAGAGGAGAAACTTTTCAGAAAGAGATACAAATCCCTCAGAGCCAGGAGGTTTATATATTCTATTTTCTCTTCTATGGACCACTTCCCACTTACTAAACTGTCTTTTTAATACCCTCCTCAACCAAACAGGGATGCATCTGTGGTGAGCACCTTTATTGTCTGTGGAGAAAGAAAGGATATTCCCTTCCTGAGGTTGTCCATTTCTTTCTACCATAACCAGGGCCCCGTGTTTACTGCGGCAAAGAGGACCTATATTTTGCGGCAGGACCTCATACTTTCTGCGGCAGAACAACTGCTGATTCTGCGGCCATTCTGCGGCAGATAAATTGTGGTTAAACAGCATACCTTCAAGGGGATTAAGCCTTAGTTTACCCTTTGACTGACTTTGTGCAACCACTCTGCTACACTGAAAGTGGAACATCAGGCCATTTAACAGTATGTAGTCTTATCACAAATATTAAACTGCAATAACCCAAACCTGGTGTTCTCTTTTAATGACCCCCCCACCCCGAATTTGAAGGCTCATCTGTTCTTCTTCTGGAAATTGGTAGCTTTTGCTGTTCTCCTAGATTATAATTGGAGGACATGAATGCTTAGCTAAAACTACACAGAAGCAAAACCTGCTTGAATTTCTTCTGGTTTGTATTTACAGTTAGCAGAAATAATGAGACACTCCAACTTGAAAGCCATTTTATTTTTTTTCTGATTTTGATCAATGTTCTTTTATATTGTAGTTTTCTTAAACTAGGAATACCCTAACTGTCTTGCAACAAACATGTTGAGTGCAGTGTGCAAATCTGTGTGTTGGGTGGGGGGGGGTGTCTTCCTATAATAGTGATGGAGGGTGTAAATTGCAGTGTCTGCAGGATTTGTTGACTCCTGATGTTTCTTTCAGGGAACACTATAAAATGCAAACAAGTCACTCTTATTAAGCTGGAGTAACCTTGGTTAGCATGTTTTCTCCCAGCAAGTCAGGGGGCAGTGGTGTTCTTCAGTCAGTGACCCTCATTTTACTTATGTATAGCATCAATCAATACAACTCTACATTCTGATTTTTTTCCTGATCTTCTCGCTCCAGTTCTAGTACACCCTGGTCCCCAACTCTACTGCAGCTGGGCAACTTGACCCTCCTTAAGAATTGAGCTTGATGCCACCACTTAGGCTGCAGGTTCAAATCTGCCAAGAAATTACTCTCACACTTGCAGGTACAGATCTGCAGACCACAAATCAAAACCTTAATCGAAGTCCATCAATGGGGACCGAGTCCTCTGTTCAGTCTGCTGCCAGTTACATTTCTACAATCAGCTCCTCCTCTGATACCTGCCACCACAACGAGATCGATTCCACCTCCACGGGCACCACTGAATCTTCTCTTCTTGACTACTGCTCGCCTACCAGTTCTTCCTTCCAAATTCATCTTTCAGGGATTCAGCATGCACGTGAGCTGCCTCACAATGAGAAATTAATATGGCTGAGCTACCCACACCTACACAGCAGCAAATCATAACTACTGTGGACCTAATCAAGCTCTGCTACACTTGTATCAGTCCACCCCCCACCCCACAATACTGACTGGATGGAGTTATGTGACAAGAGCCAGCACGAGTCAAGATGCCATGCGGCCACTAGCTTTTCGGCTTTGTAGCAGGTGGCATCAGTTTGTTGCCCCTTCTGAGTATGTATGCCATGGCATACTTAACATATCAGTAGCTTTGCCCTTGCCTTGTGTCATCGTATAGCATAGTTAGCATTTCTGCAGCCATATGGCTGGTTTTCCCGATTCCTGCGGTCAGTACTGATTTCTGCAGTCAGCCCTAACTTCTACGGGCACTGCTGCAGCCGCAGAATTGCAGAAAACACGGGGCCCTGATCATAACAGATCTTCGAGAGAGGCTCTTGCATTAGACAAGGATTTTCCTCCCTCCCTCCTTCCCCCTGCTGCGACTTCTTTCAGCCTTTTTTCTTGGCTCCAGGAGCCCACTCCTTTCTCCTGTCTCACCTTCTTAGATCTCTGGTGGGAGAACTGGAGAGCAGGCATGGGGACTACTCACTATATAGCACCGGGCCGACGTTGGTCACGTGATGCTGGGTGGGCTGTCTACCACCAGATCCTGCTAGCTAAGTTATCTGTGTGGTCCTAATGCCTGGTGGCTCAGTCCTAATGGTTACTGCCCAATGCAACAGCCTCTCTCAAAGATCTACTGCTATGGTAAGTTCTTATGTAACTGTACTTTCCTCACCCCTTCCCCCGTGATGCATCTAGAAACAAGCTGTTACCAGCTCAGTATGTCTTTCCTGGTGAAACTAGAAATAAATACATACTTTACATACATAAATGAATAAATGAGTGAATGAATAAACAAATAAATAAATAAATATAATGAATTCTGGCACTTGTGTGAGGATAAGATGAGAGTTTTTCCAAGTTCAAGATAAATCATATTCATGTCAGCGAGGATTTTGTTTCCTACAGTTCTGACAGAGTCTGTTCTCTTGTTTTCCTGCATAATAGCCAGTCATCCAAATATGGGAATACTGTGATGCTCATCTTCTAAAGTACTGCAGGAACCAGTGACATTTTGTTAATACCATTGGTGCTGAAGTTAGGCCAAAACATATTGCTCTGCATTGATATTTAGTGTGACCTACCCTGAACCTTAGATACTTTCAGTAACCGGGTCTGATAGCTATGTGAAAATATGCATCACAGATACACAGATACACACAGAAGTTGTCAGCAGATAAGAACCGTGTGGCCCACCTAGTCCGCCCCATTTCTCTATCTAATGCATTACTGCAGACCCTAGTTGATGTGCGGCTTACTTTCTCTTCCCTATTGCTAGAGTACTCTTATGTCTAGCCCATACATTCTTGAATTTCCTTGCTGTTTTTGGCCCCTCCACCTCTGCAGGAAGGCTGTTCCAAGCATCCACTACTCTTTCTGTTAAAAAGTACCTCCTCATGTTGCCCCTGAGCCTACCCCCCCTCTAGCCTCATTTCATGCCCCCTTGTTCTTGTACACCTTTTTTTCTGAAAGATGCTACTCTCCTGTACCTTGTTTATACCCCTGATGTACTGGAATGTCTCTAACACATCCTCCTTTCTCTCTTCTCCTCCAGGGAATACATATTGAGGTCCTCTAGTCTTTCCTCATATGACTTTTGGTGCAGTCCTTGCACCATTTTTTGATACCCTTCTCTGGACTGCCTCTATTTTGTCTATGTCTTTCTGGAGATGTGGCCTCCAGAACTGGACACAGTACTCTAGATGAGGTCTCACTAGTGATCTGTACAGTGGCATAACCACCTCATTTTTTTCTGCTGGAGATATCTCTCCCTATGCACCCTAGCATTCCACTAGCTCTCCCCACAGCCTTCTCACATTGTTTGGTTACCTTCAGGTCATCAGATATGATTATCCCCTGGTCCTTTTCATGACTGGCAGCTGTCAGTACTTCTCCCTCCATCTTGTACTCCTCCCTTGGATTTCTGTGCCCCAAGTGCAATATGTTGCACTTCTTTGCATTGAATCTTAGCTTCTCTCGACTTCTCCTCAAGCATGTTTAGGTCCTTTCTCATCCCCCCCCCAAGAATGTCGACCCTGTTGCAAATCTTAGTGTCATCTGCAAAGAGGCATACCTTCCCCTCCAGCCCCTTTGCAATGTCGCTTATGAAGACATTAAAGAGGACTGGCACCCTGCTGGTCACCCCCCTCTCCTTGGATTTATTTATTTATGTATTTATGACAATTTCACCGTGCTCTTTTGCAAAGGTTCCACATCATGGACAATGGACAAGTACAGACGAGAACAGGTAGGTAGATAACAGTTAATACAATTACAGTACATGAGCTGCCAGTGGCTTTGTCCAGATAAGACAAGATAATAAAATAATAACAGGTAAAACATTACAGAATGCATGAGCTGCCAAAGGCTTTGTCAGGATCAACGTGGACGGAAGCAGTGGTACAATATCACCAGACATTATACAAAGAGAGCCTAGGGCGGTTACAATTGTAATAGTGATCTGACAAGTGCATGAGAGGGCCAGAGGTAGTCATGAGAGGGCAAGATAATAGGGGACAGGCAAGAACTGAGTGGGAGGGGGATTGGAAGGATAAAGTAGGTGGTGACGGAGGGGAGGGGAAGGGAGAAGGGATGGGAGATGTAAGTGCGGGTAACAGGATGGGTGGGGGGAGAAGAGAAGAGTTAGGATGGGCAAGGAGGAGAAGGGAGAGAGAAATGAGAACTAGAAGGGAGTTAAGGAGGGTTGGGGAGAAAGGAGAGAGAGAATATGAGAGTTAGGAGGTGCAGGGGTAATATGTGAGGGGAGGGATAAGGATGTGAGAGGGAATGGAGAGAAGGAGGAGTGAAATCTGTGGGTGGCAAGGGAGAAGGCTGAGGTGGCTGAGGTGAGATATTGGAAAGAGTTAATAGGGAGGGAGTGGGGTGTGGGGAGAGTGCATAAGTAATGGAGAGGCCAGGAGGGTGAGCAGGGAATTTAAGTGTAGCAGTCACAGTAGGCACTGGCCACCAAGTGCTGTCATAGTTTGTGCTTAAAGGAGCTGAGATTCGGTGCATTGGTGATATCCACTGGGAGTGTGTTGAACCAGTTAGAGGCCCTAACTTTGTAGGAGCGCTGTCCTTGAGTGGTCTGGCAGTGGGGAACCATGAAGACTAGTGTTCCAGATCTCCTGGTAAGGTGGGTGGCACAGTGAGGGGAAAGTATAGACTGAACCCCTGGTGGAAGGAGGCCTAGAGCTGTCTTCTTAGAAAGTAAGCAGGTCTGATACTTAATTCTGCCTTGACGTTGTAGCCAGTTAGCCTGTTCATAGAGATCACATGTGTGTGTGAGTCTAGAGGCTGTGGTGAGGAGCCAGCAGACCTTGTTTATGGCTATATGCCGGAGGGCAGTGTCAGTAGCTGATCCATAAAACTATGAGACCATAGTCAATTAAAGAGGTGATTGAGCTCTGGCTGCCAAGTTTTAATTCTTCATCTGTCAGACAGTGCCTATGCCTATATAGCAGACTTATGCGTGTATTCACAGCTTTAGCAAGGTTATTTATATGCGTGGAGTATGAAAGAGTGGAGTCGAGGGTTACTCCCAGGTATTTGAGCTGGTCTACCTGTTCCAGCACAGTGCCACCACTACTGTAGATTAGCAGTTGTTGGAGTTTGTGTTTGTTGTGAGTACCATGAAACAGCATTGATCTGGTTTTTGAGTAGTTTAGGATGAGTTAACGTGACCTAAACCAGGTTTCTACTTCTGAGAAACTACGCTGTAGCTGTTGCTGGAGGTGATGGGGGTTGGAGTGGCTCGAGAAAATTACTGCATCATCTGAACAGAGTAGAATTTGGTCATGGCAAATGGCAGGAAGGTTGTTCATGAAGATGCTGAAGAGTAAGGGGCCAAGGATGGAACCTAGTGGTACACCTGAACAGATTGGGGGGGGTCAAGATGGTGTCTCCAATTCTGATCTGCTGAGAGCGGTCACTGAGGTAGCTTTGGAACCAGCGAGTAGCATCCGGTGAAAGGCCAAGATGTGATAGTTGTCCGTTTAGTAGGGAGTGGTTAACTGTATCAAATGCCTTAGTCAAATCAATAAAGGTGGCACTGGCCAATTGGTTGTGATCTAGTGCCTGGTGGATGAAGGAGGTGAAGCCTAGTAGTGCAGTGGTGGTGCTGTGACCTTTTCAAAAACCATGTTGTTGGGAACATTGGAGGTTATATTTTTCCAGCTAGTCTACAAGTTGTTCAGCAACTATCCTTTCCAAAGCCTTGGAGAGTGGAGGAAGGATGGATATAGGCCTGTAGTTGCTTGTGAGTGTCTTGTCACCACTTTTGTGGATAGAAGTCACCACAGTGGACTTCCATTTGCTTGGGAATTGTGAGAGCATAAGAGAGCGGTTGAGAATTTTCATAAGGGGTGGCAGAACTTCATCAAAGGTAAGGGTGATGAGTTTCAAATCAAGAGAGTCAGCACTATGGCTAGACTTCCCAAGTACTTTGAGTAGATGTTTCCTGGCTAGACCTTCAGTGATAGCCTTAAAATAAAATGGGGGCCGGCCTGGTGGCGCAGAGGGCTGAGGTGCTGGTGCTTTACCTCAAACCACACCGGCGACCCAGGTTCGGGAAAGGACTCGGGTCGCTGGGGACTGGCAGGGGCAGGAGAGGATTGAGCATCTGGAGGACTATTCTTCTGTTATGGGGTGGGTTAGGGTGATGCCTCACTCTGTAGCAGCCTCCGGTTGAGACCGGGAGCACTACAAGATGCAGTGCGATGTTAGGGGTGCCAGGAAAACACCGAAAAATGGCGTCCAAGCGACTGGATGACGGCCACCTGGACCCCCTCCTCCATGGAGCTCCCGGAGAGCCAGGACCAATTTCAGCAGAACCCAGGGCTTAGAAAAGGAATGCTGGAAGGCAATTTTCCCCCGGAAGGAGGGAACCCGCCTGATGATGGGATATGTCGAGCTACCCTGGGTTGGCTGCAATATGAGATCAGGAAACTGGTACCGGGGTGGGTTCAGAGTGGAGGACAGGGAGCTCCTTGGCAGAATGCCTGAAGGAGAGGCCGGTTGTACATGAGGGTAAAATAAATAATGCAAAAAAAAATAAAATGGGGGGGCACAGCTGGGCTGCCTGAGAGATGGTGGGATGGGTTACTATTGGTGTAGGATCAAAGAAGTTAGGTGGGAGCACATGACTAAAGTCACAAAATGTTGAGTTGAAGATGTTAAGAATGATTACTTTATCCAGGGTGATAGTTCCGTCAATGCATTGCAAGTGAAACTTTTTTTTTTCCAATTACCTTGGAGAGGTTGTCCCAGAACTTCATCCCATAATTCCAGGTGTCTGCAAGGACATTCCTATAGTAGGAGGCTTTCGCCTGGTGGATAGCTCTTGTGCAAGCATTCCATTGTGCGATTTGTGAGCCTGGTATTCCTAAGTGTTGGATGCTTTAGCACGGTATCATAGTTGGTCACAGCATTTCATTCGTTCAAGGAGGTCATGAGTCACCCATGGGTTTATTGATCCCCTAATCTTTTGTTTCTTGTACAGAGCATGAACAACACATGCTGTGTTAAAAATAGTGATAAAGTATTCTAGGGCTGAGTCCACGGTCCTGAGCATCATCAATTGGAGACCAGTCGAGTGATCGCAGGTGGGTTTTTTTTTTTGCATGATCTCTTTATCCCGCCTCCCACTCTGGTGTCCCCCACTCCTTCAGACTCCTCAGTGCTCCTCTGACTCACTGACCATCCTCTTCCTGGATCCTCCTCATCCTCACATTGCAGCCGACTCCCTGTGGGGTGTCCCGGTGTATCCCTTCACTGGGTGGGTCCCTCTCTTCCGAGGGGGAAGACACCAGAGGGGGCATGCCAGCACACTATTGGGTACCCCAGGAACACTGCTGAGGTGGAGAGGGCCCCTTGGAGGTTCCAATGGTGTCGTGGAGTGGGGGAGCCATCATCCGGCGGACACCAGAGTCGTCTTACGGTTTTCTGGTTTCCCCAATGTGCCACTCGTGTAGTGCCTCCAGTCTCCACTGGGGGCCACTGCCAAGTGACACCATCCCCAATCCCACTCCAGGATAGGAGAGCAGTTCTTCAGACGCTCAAGCCTATACTTCTCCTGCCAACCCCCGGCACTCCGAGTCCGTTCCCAAACTTGGGTTGCCAGCATGGTTTGAGGTAAGGCACCAGTGCCTCAACCCTCTACGCCACTGGGCTGGCCACAGGTGCATTTTTAATGGGCCTAATCGACCAGGTAGAAGTATTCTACTGACAATTAATTTTGGTGGGGGTTTGTTGAATTTGTTAGACCAGAGTTAAATGACTGGAGGATGGTCACTTATGGTGTCCGTGAGTACTTCAGTCTTAGTGATATGTTCAGGTCGATTAGTGAGGACCCAGTCCAGGATAGAGGAGGTCCCCAACCTGTACTTTATCCTGATGGGTGACTGTACCAGTTGTGCCAGGTTGGCAGCTGTCAAGGCATCCTTATAAGTGCTTACACAGGGAGTCAGCCAGTTGACATTAAAGTCACCAAGCAGAATCACTTCTGAGTTTCTCCTACAGGAGTTGATGCAGTCAAGGAGGGAAGGAAGACCCTGATTTGTCAGCTTAGGTGGGATACATACTGACGCAATGCCTTATTGTGTGCGCCTAGTAGTACTTTAATGGCTAGAATCTGAATGTCATTTCCAGTGCTAGGTAGGGCCAGAACATGACCCACAAGTGTGTCTTTAAGGTAGAGGGCACAGCCCCCACCTTTCTTAGTCAGCCTATCATGCCTAAAGGCTGTGTAACCAGGAATGGTAATAGCAGAGTCAGGGATCGTTGGGGATAGCCACGTCTCAGTGACTGATAGGGAGATCCAGGCAGTGATAGTATCAAGTTTTGGAAGGAAGTTACAGATATTTATACTTGCCAAGGATAGAGTAGTGAACGGTCAGACTTCATTGATGCCAGATTGTTGAGATCCATGGTTGGGAGGAATATTTCCTGAGAGAAATAGCAACAGCAGTATTAGGCTTTGAGAAAGGCTTTTAGGTATTTCCTATGGTGCAACTGTGTCCTCCCTTTCAGTGGTAAATTATAAAGATGAGGTTACAGCAAGAGTTAGCAAGATACGAGAATCTGAAGAGCTAGTGATTGCTGTGGCTCGGAGGAAGGCCTGAGGACCCTACAAGTTTTGGAGGGTTTACTAACACAAAGAAGCCAATGGGTGGAAACAGGTAGATGGGGTGGAGTTTTAGTTTATTTAATAAAAGTCGGGCGTGGGTGGGTGCGTGGGCAGAAAAATCATGTAAGTGGACAAGTCCAGTTTAGCAATGAGCAGCAGCTAAGCACAGAAGTCGGTACAGTCCAATGAAGAGGTGATCCCAGTGCCGAAATGTCCAATTAGCATCTGAAAGCAGCCGGAGCATGCAAATGTGAGCAATGGCTTGGGAGTCTTTCAATCAGGCAGGAGCCTACCTTGTTCAGATCTTCAGGCAGACAGGCTGGAAATGTTGACAGTGGCTGGCTGTGCAGGGAGCCTGGGCCACTGTCATATATGGTGAGCTTGCTCAAAGCTCAGGAACTGGAAAGAGAGGGAGAGAGATTACAGATACAGCTAGTTATAGTAGATATGAGGACTGAGACAGTAGGTGGGATGACAGCCGATCAAAAGATTGGGTGGGACTACACAAGAGAGTAGGTGCTAAAATGAATGGAGAGCACAGCAGGGAGAAATGGGGTCGGGGTGTCTGACCTGAGGAACCAGAAAGAGCTACTCAGATAGAGTCGGTACAATGGAGGAGGGAGAGAGAGAGCATGTGTGTGTGGGGGGTGAAGAAAGAGGATCACAGAACATGCAGAAGAGGAGCAATGAGAACTCAGCACAATAAATTACTGGCTACCTACAGAATCAACTAGCTGGGTATAATTAAACATTATTAAAAAATAGTAAATCCTATAAACTGTTAAAAAATAGCAAATCACTAAACAAACTACTCTGGGTGCAAAGCCCTAGACTTCAAGGCAGGCAGTTGAAAAATCAAGTAAGCAGACAAGTCCAGTTTAGCAATGAGCAGCAGCTCAACAGAAGTCAGTACAGTCCAATGAAGAGCTTCTCTCAGTGCTGAAATGTCCAATTAGCATCTGAAAGCAGCTGGAGTGTGCGAATGGGAGCAATGGCTTGGGAGCCTTTCTATCAGGCAGGGGCTTACCTTGTTCAGATCTTCAGGCAGACAGGCTGGAAATGGTGACTGTGGCTCACTGTGCAGGGAGCTTAGGCCACAGTCGTAGATGGTGGGCTTGCTCAAAGCTCAGGAACTTGTTCAGATCTTCAGGCAGACAGGCTGTAAATGGTGACTGTGGCTGGCTGTGCAGGGAGCCTAGGCCACAGTCGTAGATGGTGGCCTTGCTCAAAGCTCAGGAACTGGAAAGAGAGTTTGAATGCCATTTACTACCACCCTCTGTGTCCTGTCACTCATCCAGTTTCTGACCAAGTTTACCATCTTGGGGCCCACTCCCAGGCTGCCCAACTTATTTATCAACCTCCTATGTGGGACCGTGTCAAAGGCCTTGTTGAAATTTAGGTAGGTCACATCCACCGCCCCTTCCCTATCTATCTCCCTGGTTACCCAGTCAAAGAAATCTGTCAGATTTGTTTGACAAGACCTTCCCACTGTGAATCCAGCTGCCTTGGATCCTGTGCTCCATTGGATTCAAGAAATATCACAATGCTTTCCTTTAGCAGTGACTCCATTAATTTCCCCACCACTGAGGTCAGGGTGACTGGCCTGTAGTTGCCAGCCACCTCCCTGTTCCCACTTTTGTGGAGAGGGACTGCATTTGCCCGCCTCCATTCCCCTGGAACCACCCCTATCTCTATTGATTTGTTCAGTAGGGCTGTTAGTGGTGTTGCCAGCACCTCTCTAAGTTCTTTTAAAATTCTGAGATGTATCCCATCTAGCCCCATAGTCTTGTCCCCTTTCAGATTCTCGAGTTCCTTTAGGACTCTTTCCTCCATAAACAGGCTGATGTCTACCCCTCTCCCATTGGTGCACCTATTCCCCAATAGTGATCCTTCTCCTCCCCCTTCTTTTGTGAATACTGAACAAAAGTATTTGTTCAGGATTGTTGCTTTTTCTAGGTCCCCCACCACACACCCCCTTCCTCCATTTTTAACCTCACAATCCCACCTCTAGTTTTCTTTCTATCACTAATGTGCCTGAAAAAGGTCTTGTTTCCTTTCTTAATTGCCTGGGCTATTTTTTCCTTCGTTTGCACTTTTGCACTCCTGACTACTTTCCCTGCCTCCCTCTGCTTTTCCAGATACAGTTCGCTGTCTCCCCCCAACCCCTGTGTTTCCTTGCACCACCTGAAAGCTATCCTTTTCTCTCTTACCTTCCTGGCCACGTTCTTTGAAAACCGTAGTGTTTTTTTCTTTCTTTTTGTTTTGCTTACTTGCCTAACATAAAGGCTTATTGTCTCTGCTATGGTTCCCTTAAGGTTAGCTCACTGTTTTTTCTACATTCCTCCCTTTTTTTTCCCCAGCCAGGGCTTCCTTGAAACACTCCCCCAATTTTGCAAAGTCAATCCGTCTGCAATCCAGGACCCTTGCTTTCATGTGGTTTGACTCCTCCCCTGTTCTCACATTGAGCCACACCATACGATGATCGCTAGACCCCGTGTGGCTACCCACGGTTACATCAGTGACTCTGTCCCCATTGGTGAATACCAGGTCCAATATTGCTTCTTCTGTGGTGGGTTCCGCCACAAGCTGCTTGAGGCATGCAACCTGCAGGGCATTCAGCATGTCTCTGCTCCTGGCGTGGCTGCAGCCTGGGTGCTCCAATCCATATCAGGCAAACTGAAGTCTCCCCACCAGCAGCACTTCACCTTTGGCTGTCATTTTGTGGATAGCTTCCACTAGTACCCCATCCATCTCCTCCCTTTGTGTTGGAGGTCTATAGATCATGCCTGTGTGAATGGCAGTGCCATTTCCTGTCCCCAGGGTGACCCAAAGTGCTTCCACACCCTCCTGAATTCCTTGAACTTCAGTTGCTTTAATTCCCTCCTTGGTGTAGATAGCCACCCCTCCACCCTTTTTTCCTACCCTATCTTTTCTAAATAGAATGTAACCTGGTATGGCTGTATCTCATTCACGGTTCCCCATGTACCATGTCTCAGTAACAGTGACGATGTCCAGGTCTGCCTCTGCCATCAAGGCCACTAGGTCTGGGATTTTATTTCCCAGGCTGTGGGCATTTGTGTACATGGCCTTCCAAGATTTGCAACTTCCCCTCCTACCCCATGTATCCCCTTCCTTCCTCTCTTGTTTTTACTCCCATTCTTCCTTATCTCTGCCATTCTGCTTATCTCAGTTTTAGATTTTAGTGTCGATTTCCCAACCTTAGGGTCCTCCCTACTGACTGCTTCATCCTGTGTGTAGGAGGGTTGTGGGCAATTAGCTTCCTCCCGCCTACTATTGCCTCCCCCCCTTGGCTAGTTTAAATGCTTGCCAATGAAGCATTTGAACCTCTCACTAAGGATCTTGATCCCCCCCCGGATAGATGCAGTCCATCCCACTTGTATAGGCCTGTATCCCTGCAGGTGGGACTCCAGTCCCCAATGAAGCTGAAGCCCTCTGCTCTGCACCAGTCCTTCAACCATGCATTGAATCTCAAGGTGCAGAGTGCCCTGCCGTCCCCCTTGTCATTGACTGGTAGCACCATTGAAAAGGTTATAGTGTGTGCCACTTGTCAAAGACCCATTCCCAGCTCCCTGAAGTCCTCCTGCACTATCCTAACCTCATCACCAGCCAGATCATTTGTCCCCAGGTGGACAATGATGTCTGGCTCTCCCTCCCATCCTGCTGCCCCAGCGATCCTCTGGATGTACTTTCCATCCCTCCAAGCCATGGCACTGGGTAGGCCCTTAATCTCCCCCTTCCCCACTCCATCCACCCCCAGGTCTACCTCCTAGCAATGGAATCCCCCACCAGGAGTTGCTTCCTCCTCTTCCTCTAGGGTGATCTGTCTCCCTCCTGGGGTCTCCACCATGGAGGACGCCCACATCCTCCTTGGTCTCCACTCTGGATGCCTCCTTGGGATAGTCCTGCCCTGCCAGTGCAGCATAGGAGTTGTGGCATTTAACTGTAGGAGAGATGTGCCTCTGCCCCACCACCCTCACCCTTCCTGAGCTCACTATAGACCAGCCACTCATCCACCCAGGCAACCTTTGAGGCAGTGGGAGCGGACTCGGTGGTCCCTAGAAGAAGGATGAAGTCCGCCAAATCCTGGTTAACTCGGCGTGGAGACAAGCAGCCTCCTCCCTCAGCTCAGTAAGGTGCCTGTAGGTGGGACAGCACCACATCCTCTGGAACATCTCCCGGAAGACTGCCGCCCCACAGCCACTGCACTACACCACTCCCATCATGTCTTATTTGTGGCCCCTCTCCTGTCGTTTTAAATGCTTACTCTCTTTTCCCTCTGTTTATTTTTTTTTCCCCCTACTTTTCTACTGCCTTTATGCTCTTACAGCTCCTGCACTTCCTGTTCTGGGACAGGAACTTCCTGTATTCCTCTGTAGTCTCCTTCTTTCTTGCTCAGGGTCAGACCTTCAGCAGCTGGGGGGGAGGGAGAGCTACTCTTTTCTTTCAAGGATGGCAAATCCTTACCTTCCTGCTCCCAAACAGGAAGTTCCTCTTGTCAGTCAAATAGAGTGCCTATAAAAGTGGGACTGGCTAAAGATGGGGGGCAGGGTATAGTAGGAAGACAATACCAATGTGTAACAGGCTCTCTTGCTGAGTCAGAAGTGTCCCAGTAGCAAAGTTCTAGCTCCTTAGTCAGCTGCCTCCTTGTTCTGATAGCAAGCTTGCTCCCTGCCAAAAGCATCTTTTAAGTCCAGGGAAGCCACCCAGTCTCCCTTCTGTAATGAAGGGATAATGATCCTTAATAACACCATTCAGAAGGGTTCTTTCTTTCAGTGTTTTTGTAGATACCGCTGGTTCAATATTGGTCACCAAGCCCCATCCTTCTCTTTTGTTAAAAGTACTTTGAGAAAAAAACCCTTTCCTGTTTGTGACGTACAGTACTTTTCCTTACTGGTCTTAATGTAACATATGTTTTTGGCCCCCAGTTTTAAACTGGAACTTTAAGTGATCTGATTGTAGTGGTTTGAAATTCTTGTGAATAATCAGTCTTGGTTAATGCAGAAACTGCAGTGCGAGGTCCTCCCTTATTAATTCCAGGACCCCCTTGTCTATGGTCATTTTTGCCATTCCTGGGAGTAATAAGACAGGCATCATGCTTCTGGGAATGAGTCCATGGTGCCTTGCTGCAAATGGTTAGGGATTAGTCTTAGTTTGTCATACAGGAGCTAAACCAGCTTGTTGCCTATCTCCCCTCCTGCTTCTTCCTCTGCTTGAACCTCTTGTTGGGGTGTAGTAATATTAAGAATAGTGTCCACTCAAAGAAACCCTATCCATTCCTCCCCCTTTATGGTAACTTTTACCCCTACTCTAGTTTTAATGAGAGTTTGGAATATTGGTTTGTTTTACTATTACTACTAATAAATTATTTATAGTGTGCTTTGCAGAATTTCAGTAAACACAAAACAGTATAAATTGAGGCACATTATAAGTTAGTCAATATACAAAACCATTTTAAGCTTGCTTTTAAAAGTGCCACTATCTGCAAAGGGCCACAGTTCAGCAGGTAGCTGGTTGGTTGGTTATAAATGAGCAATCTAGATAAGGAATAGGTGTAAATCGGAAGAGCATAGATTGAGACCAGGAACAAAATCATGCAGCTAAAAGCAAAGATAGCAGGGTGCTAAACCATTGCTGCATTTGAAGACCATTAACCATAATAAGATTTATTGCAGTTGCGACTTATTTATTGTAACTTATGCATTTTTTAACTTTGTATTGTAATTGTTGTAAATGCTGGTTGCACTTGAAAACAGGCCAGATTTGCTTAATGTGCCTTTCCAGGGTAAACAATAAATGAAATGAAAGGAAAATTAAGAGAACTTTGAAGTTCTTAGTATATATTGCCATGGATTGTACATTTTTGCTTGATCCATATTTCCCCATACTACTGCCTGTATACTGCTGTTTATTTGCCTTGGTAGTTCATATGTGCCTGTATACTATTTGTTTACAGTAACTGCACTTTACAATTGAATGCATTTGTTTCCCCTTTCCTCTTCCCCTGGGTCGCACCTTGAAACGAGCCTTGGCTTAGTGTGCCTTTCCCAGTTATCAATTTTCAGTCAATCAAACAATCAATCATTTAATACACTGATGAACAGGTAACCAGCACAGAGTAGACAAAATTGGGATAATATTGTCTGATTTTCTGATTCTGAACAGCAGACAGGCAGAAGCATTTTGGGTTAATTATAAATTAACATGAAGAACCCGATGCACACTCTCCCCTCATGGCAAATGATTCAAATATTACCATTTGCTTTCTGTCTCAATTGGTTACTTACGTATTTCATTTTGAGCTAGAGTGGGGGTCTTTTAGTGTTCACTTAAGAGCTTTGATGTGAATTTTCAGCCCAGCCACCAAACGTCATGGTGGACCACCCATTGGTTGGGTCCCTGTTCTAAAATGTAACTGCCTGATTTGGCTCCTTTCAAATAAGATGCACTGCCTAAATGGGCCTACTTTAAATAAGGTGCAGTCCCAGCAAATGTGCTCGTGATTGGAGTTGGGCTTGTTAATCGAGACAGCCATACATCTTCTAAATATTAAACAAATCTAAAATTAGCAGCTCAGACCTTGCTCATTCACAAACTTTTCATCAATTTTCTCATTGGGATGTGACTGGTTATGGCACAAATCTGTTAAAGTTAAAAACCCAGTGTACACTCACTCCTCCCCATGGCAAATCATTCAAATATTACAATTTGCTTTCTGCATCAATTGGCTACTTACTTATTTTATCCCAAAGGTGAATGGGGGTCTCTTAGTGTTCAATTCAGAGCTCTGATGTGAATGTGCAGTCCAACATCAAATGTCGTGGTGGACCACCCATCAGTTCCCCTCAACCAATACTCTGTTTTTGGATTTATTTTTCCAATATGCATGACCTTACACTTTTTGATGCTAAATATGTCGTATTGCTGACATATAAAGCCCTACATAGACTGGGCCCTGACTACTTGAAAGAGCTTTTGGTTCCTTACCACCCTGTGCACCTGCTCCGCTTGGCCGACTAGGGGTTGCTGGAGATTCCAAGGCTTTCTTTAAAATCTTCGGGGACACAGGCATTTATGTTCATGGCCCCAACCCTCTGGAATTCTCTACCCCATCGGATAAGGGAGTGCATGACCGTGGGGGAATTTGAACAGGCATCAAAGACACATTTATGAAGCATGGCATATGGTAAAGTGGAAAATATTTTTTAAATTGTTTAGTACTGTATACTTATTACTGTGGTGTAGCATTGTTTTAAACTGGTTTAACTCATACTGTGCCTTGAAATTTGAAAGGCACATTCAAAATAAAGGTTATTACTATTATTATTATAATATTATTATTATATTATTATAAATATGAGTTGTCATATGTTGGACCAATTTTCCAGTCTGCTGAGGTCCATTTGTATTCCTTATATTCCCTCCACTGTATCCAGCCTTCCTCCAGTTTTGGTATCATCGGCAAAGTGACTGCTTTTACCTTAGATTTCCTTCCCTATATCACAGATTACTATATTGAGAAAGGCGGGCATCAGGACTGTCCTCTGTGGTACTCCTAAGAAAAGGGAACATCAGTGTTTTTGTCCTTGTGAGACCTTTTACTAGTATTGGTCTTTTGCTGATTCTCTGTATGCCTCGTTTGCCTCTTGTCCTTACCATAAGAACACTTCCTTGTGTTTTTTTTTTCCTGGAGGTTCTATGGTCCTTGTCACTTGTGGGTGGCTTAGCAGCTTGCTTGGCAACCCTTTGCTGTTTATGAGAAGGTTTACCATCAGATGGCCCTTCTTCATTTCTTAAGTGAATGCAGCCTATTTTACAGGTGAACACTCTAATGAGGCAGAAGCTGAAACTGGAGCAGACTGAGACTTTCCCTTACTGTATTTTGCTTTTCGAGTTTTGTTGTCTGGCAAAATCATTGACAGTGATCCCAATCGAAAATGTCATGCCCAGGAAATCAAAACAAAGTGAGTGTCCTCCTGCCTTTGCCACCCATGAGCCAAAGGAATTACGGTATTTAAATCCTGTTAAATAGACACAAGGTAGAGGGTGTTCCAAAGCAGACAGATGAGTTACCACACTGTCACAGGCAAATTACCTCCAGCTATTTATTATAGACAAACGTGAATTACAAAAGGTGGCACAGAATGGTACAGAGTCAGTACAGAAGATGTCTACAGAATCCTAGCAGCTTCATGCAGATCTGCCACATCCTCAGGGGTGAAGCTAACTCCTAATGACAGCACATATAGACTGGATTTTTAGAGGTACAGCTCCACATTTTTGCTTACGTTTCAAGACAGTATTACAATAAATTTAATAAAGCCTGGCATGGGCCTATATTCTCTCTAATAAACTTTCTGATACAACAATTCATGTCTCAATCCATATACAGTATATGAGTCCATAAATTTATAATATAAACCCTAACATATAGTTTATCATAAGTGCAGTCAGTGCAAAAGTGCATATTGAAATAAAAAAAGTGCATATTGAAATAAATAGCACATGAATTATTTATAAATTAAAATGAGAGAAACACAGCCTAAACATATTGCATATCAGTCTACAATTTCTGAGTTTTCAGATTTACAGATTTCTCAGATTTCTACATTTTCAAATTTGTATTTGTCTGAAACCCAGATTAAGGCTAAGCAACAAAGGTAATTTGTGAATGTGGGCAATACACTTTCTGAAAGTTTTAATTTCATTTTCATCTGAGGAGAGATTGATGAAGAGTGAGGGTTAAAAACTGATCCTTCATAAATAAATTTGCTGAGCATAACAGAGATGGTACTATCTAATCTTACATAACTCACTGTTTTCTCAAATATATTCTCTTTATCTTTAAAAACATGGCTACAAGTTCCATGCATCATTAAGACCTTTGGGGGGTTAACAGTCAAAATGTGAAATCCATTAAGGTTCTGACATTTTCCAATGGAGGTCTGCAGTGTGGAGTAATTTATAAGGAATGTGTGGTGACGGTCCTCCCATGGAAAACCATGATCTTGGAGTTGGTGCTGTTCAGAAAAAAATGTATCTCTGCATCAATCCAGGATTGTGTGTTGTTGAATGCTGTTTGCAGTATATTGTGGAGGTCATCAGTGTTTCATGCCTTGGCAAAAAGGATGGCATTATCTGTGTACAGATGCATGCCGCTTGTTAAGGTTGGTGCAGGCAGGTGGACTGTAACTTTTAAATAGGTTGAAGTGGTAAGGGTTAAGGATAGAGCCTCATGGGATGCCCATATTCAGAGGTCCTGGGGAGATGTTTCACTGTCAGTCTTGACCACAGTATCTGTAACCTCTTAGTCAGAAAGACTTCAAACCAGGACAACATTCTGTAAGAGCCTTAAGTAATGACATTTTTTAAATGGAGGATATTATAGTCCACAATGTTGAAGACCATTCTGCTGTCAATGAAGATGGCTCATATGTGATAACCAGCATTGAGGGCTGTCAGTATGCCATTCATCCCCTTTACTATGGTGGTAATAGTGAAATGATTTGGACAGAACCCAGATTGTGCATCTGAGAGGATATTACTTTACAGGATATATGCCATCTCCAGTAGCTGTTTGTGCACAGTTGTTTCCAGAGATTTGCTGAGGAGGGATAAAAGAGAGATGGGACAGATGTTGTTTGGGTCTGATTAGGGGCCCAGTCTAAAGTGGGAGTGAGGGAAGGTTAGAATGACAACTTTCTAGGCTGAAGAAATGTGGCCAGTAAGGAGAGAGGTTGATGCTGGCTGTTACAGGAGCTGCTTATTGTACTGCAGTGAGTTGTAGCAACCTAGGCTCAATATCATTGTACTCAATGCTTTTTGTGGTGTCAGATTCTGGGGATCGGTGTCATACGTCCACTTGACTGATGTGCATGAATTGGAAGAATATAGAGGAGGTGGTATGGGCAATTACTGGAATGTGTTAGAGTTGGCTCCTGAAGGGAGTACTGTGAAATGGCTCATGTAGGTAGGTTGAGGTTGGTAAAGTGTCAGCTTAGAGAACAGTAATGTCAGCATTTCCTATGATTAGGATGCTGTTGTAAATGATAAGATCAGTGATGGCCTGGGCTTATTCTAGCCTAGGAGGGCATTCATGCCTGTGCAGTTTAGGTCCTTAGTTGATCCAATCTGGGTAGTATGCTCCTGATATTAAATCCACAACCATGTAGTCCATTTTGGCAGGATGTCGTGGAGTGAAGGCTAGTGGATTCTGCAGGCCCAGGGTTACTATTCACATATCCTGCCAGCATGATAAGGGCAATACAGATGATCTTTGTCACCAACAGCATTTTGCTGGACCTGTCCTAGCTCCTTTTGGAGTTCTTGTTGGCAGGCCAGGGCCACCACCTCTTAAGCAAAGACATCCAAGCCACAACAGTGCCAGATTGCTCTTCTGTATAACAGCCCCTAATTGGAGTGGGCTGTAGGTAGCCATCAAATATCAAGTTAGCCCCATAGTTTCTGGATGCCCTTGTGTCTTTTTTGTGGCATTGTTTTTTTCTATTTTGTTATATTTCTAACCACATCTTTCCTGAAAATTGATGATTTTGTGTTGTGCAGGAGAGAGGTAGTGACTGATAAGTACTGTAGTTGGAAGAAATACAGCCAAAGCATGGTCTAAGAGGAATAGCAGGAGAAATGCAGCAAAGATCGAATTGTATGTGTTCATTCAGGGTTTTGAATCCCTATATGATCCCTGCCCAGGACAAATAAAGTGCAGTGTGACCCTTCTCCTGGAAAAGAGAACAAAACTGGGAGACGGCTGCTCAAGACAGTGGCAGAAAATGCAGTCCTCAGAATTGTCTTGATAACAAATGCTGCTCACCGTGAATATTGTGTACTGAAATATTTGGTATTCTCAGATAGCCAGTTATATTTACTAATCATTCATTTGGCTATCTGAGAATAAAAAGAAATGCAGTACATGATATTCTTGGTGAGCTGTGATTACTTCTCTGTGTAAATACCTGGCTTAGCGTGGGCCCTGTAACTCCATGTAGATTTAATTAGCACTTAGTAGCCAGCTACACTGCCTTTCTTTAAATCACAAGTGGGTGGTTTCTTCTTGCATAGAATTCCTGTACAATCTTTTTAGATGGAAATGACAGCTACATTTTTATTGCTGCATATTTTGCTCCATTTGTCAGAAGAGAAGCCAGTGTACACAATGAGGAATTGCCTTTTATAAAAGCAAGCAAAGATATGTTTTCAGACTGACAATGCCCTTAAGGTGTGACACCTAATCCCCAACCACCTTGTCACCAGCCTTTCCAGTCTCCTGCCCATCTATTCTTTTCAACTCTCACTTGTGTTTATGCACACACTACATTCCCTTTGTCTCCTATGTGTGGCACACAGCACTATAACTTGTTCATGTGTGTTCACTGGAGTTTTGCAGTGCTGCGAGCTGACTGGCTAGCTCCTTATCACCAACTAGATGCATGATTTTTTCAAATCCTGCTTGTCCACTCCCTATGTTGGCATTCCCACTCAATGCCAGTGTCATTGATGTTGCAGATGGCAGGGACTGCTCACACATGGGACAGTAATTATCTGCAGTGGCTCAGTCCATCTACAATGGATTGGTTATTAGTGCTGGTATGGCTCAATTTGCAGCAGAGCAGTTAATGTGCACCAGTCACAGCATTACAGATACGAGTAAACATGCCTGCTAGCTCACTTTATTTCTTCCTTAACCCATTCCCTGCTGTATTTGTTAGTTTCATAATTCCTCTACCATATGGATGTATTTGATTGTTCCTTATTGTATTACCTTACGGTGCTGGCTTAAGTAATGTTTGCTGCTGGACTGTGGTGCATTGAGGGTGAAAGGAGGTATTTAACAGTGTCTTGTATTAAACCTCTTATGGGTATGTTTTTTCAGTATGATATTGTGTATTATTTCTTAAAATCTCAGTACTAAAGTAGTTAGCTCAGTTTTAAAATGAAACTGAAGATGCAACAGTCTGCAGTATTCTCCATCACAGTCCCCTGGTAATTTCACAAGGGACAATTTGCCACTTCATATCAGACAGCAAATCAATACACATATTTTTAAGTGAACCTCTGGGAACATTTCAAGAGTCAACTGTGTTGCCTCAATTAATCATTTCTTATGTATGCATATTATGTTTCAGTATTGCAATATACTGTATTTATCTCCTCTTGTCCTGGGACCCTACGGAAAACGAAACAGTTCTGTCAGAGGGTTCCGTGTTCCTTAAAGATAAATAACTAGTAAACAAATTAGATTTACAACACCTGTATGTATCTACTGAACAGAACCATAATGTGTCAGTGAAATCTCTGATGTTTTTAATAATGATACATCTATTGCAGTTGTAATCCTGTCTGTTGTTTGTAAAAGACTATTATGTAAAGTGTTGGCTACCATTCCTATTCTTCTACTAAATATAATATTTTGCTGTTGACTGTGTTTCACTTTTCCATAGTGTTTCTTAGATTTTGTAAAATCCTTTTTGAAATATTATGGGTGGTATTTTCAAAAGTGCTACAGAATAACACAGTTGCATCAAAAAATTGTGCCGTATTTTCATAGCTGCATCAAAGCTGACATGTCATGGTGCCAGAGGCGTATTTGTGGCATAAATGCAGACTGCGTCATGGCTGAGGCACGTTTGTGTCAGTAACATGGATACAAGCACAGGAGCAGCAGATTGTGGTGCAACCATCTTCAGATGGTAATGCAACCTTCTGATATGAAGCTGTGATTTGTGATGCAAAAATAACACAACTTGCTGTTGAGTTGAAAATACAGGCCTATAACTTTAAGACACTTTCAGTGATGCACAGTAATACAATTATGGAAATAAAGTATTTCTAATGTTTCAGAATGCTTGCATGCAGTTGTTTTATGTAAGTGTTGACCAAGGATATCATTATTTATAAAATGGGTAGAGACAGTGCATTAATCTGATTGCCTGAGCGGGTTTACCAGCTATACTCATTTTTTAGTTTGTCACACAGAAATTAACAAGTGCCTGTACCTGGGCCTGCTGTACAGAACAAATCCTTCTGATACCACTGTAAACATGATTTCACCACCATTTGTTCCTGGTTAATGAGCAAAACTGGAAGTCACAAAAAAAAAAAAACTGTTTCAATGCTTAAAATATGTTGTTTCAAGTAGTAAAATGCTTTCATTTCCTGAGCCACTCCCTCTCCCTCCTCAGCTGCAGGTATCACACAGTCACAAAGTCACTCCAGACTGGCAAGCAGAGTGGGACTGCTGGGATTTTTCTGAAAAGTGCTACTGCAGATGGTAGCATGCTGCTATTAAAATAGTCAGGAAACCGTGGTCCTGTCTGCAGCCCATGATAGCAATCCACAGCACACCACAGCATCCCTAGTGACATCAACAGGTGGAACAACTTCCCAAGGGAAAGTAGAGGGACTATTTCAATTAAAATAAGAGTTTTTTTTTTAATTTTACGAATTTCATAATAAATGTCACAGTTTCTCAAAAATATATCCATTTTATAGGTACAATAACACACTCCGGGGTGTGGGTTATGCTCTGATAAATGCACTTCTCGGGTCATTAAGGCACTCAGCCTGCAGCCTTGGGCCTCACTTCACCCCTTGAAGTGTGCTTATCAGAGCATAACCTACACCCTGTCATGTGTTATTGCTTACATGAAATCCAGATGGTATTATGATTCCTGTTGTTAATATATCAACAATTGGTTCTCTGAAGTTGTTGGTATATGTTAGAATTGTTTTTATTTATAACAAGGAACTGATAAGTAAGGGATAACACATGATAACACATATGTTCAGAAGGAAATTGTGCATGTCTTGGGTGTCTGTTTCGCTGAGGTATAGCCTCATGCCACAACCACCTGAGAAGTGTGTTATTCACTGATGAGCACACACCCTGTAGTGTTTGCTTATAAAATGATCTTTCATTTGAAAACAAAAAATATGTAGTTTGGTAAGGAGTATGGTTGTAAGGGAATAATTTATGATTGTGTGACATGTTTTGACCAATGAGATTACAGAATATTCATGACCCATTTTATGATAGATCTTTATAAGTGGTGGTAGCAGGAATACAGGCAAATGACTTTTTTGCACTTGCCTGCCCTCAGTTTAGTACAAAACTAAGGAAGTATGCTGATATACCATAGAAATTCATGCCAGTTATCATGGTAATTAAGACTGCAATGTTACAGTTTTTCAAGCTTGCATGTTAGTACAGTGTACTAGTATACTGTGATATCACTCCTGAAGCACTAGAACCCTCTTTGGTTTGTGATTTTCATTTTTTGGCTGATTAATTCTTACAGTGTATGATACTGAAACCATCCTCACTCATTAGGTGTGGGACTAAGGCTGTACCATGGTCTCTGGACCAAGTCTGCTAGGCCTTGTGGTGAACAATGCCTGGGTTCAGTTGGATTGCCTACACCTATGGGGATCCTTTTGGCAGAATGCTGCTCCACAGGAAATAAATGTAGCTCCCACCCTTAGTGACAGGAACCCCTTAAATAACATGCTCACACCCTCACTTATCACTCTAAGCATGTAGATAAACAGGAGCACAGTATGATCGTGGTACACAGAAAATGCAATCAAACCAAGGAATATTTATTAGGGGACAGGAACAGACTCTTTATAGGGGAAAGGAACATGGTAAATGCAAAAACAATGACAATATTCTTAAGCAGTATACCCCCACCCTTGATTTAGGACACACAGACTCTGCTTTTACCCCCATATTGGTGTACCAGTTACCCCACAGCCTTTCTCGCCCAGGGGTCCTTTAGTATGGTTGACTATAGCAGTACGCCAGCTGGGTTCAGCTGCCCCGGAGGTCGAGTTAATGCTAATGAATTATATGAGTTAGCCAATTGAGAGAGAGTAAGAGGTTGTGCTGTCTGTAGCAGAGCTAGGGGGCAGTCAGAATTATTTCTCTGTTGACTGAGCAACACTGCCCCAGAGTTCTCTTTTCACATTTTGCTTGAAGGAAGTTTATTTCTTTTGAAGTACTTATTTCTTTTACATTTGTGCTGTCTTCAGTATTTTTTGAGGTATTCTTTACATTTTCACCACTTTTTGGGGGATTCCCTTTGGTTCCCGGGAACTGTGAATTCTGTTTTATTTAGCAGTTCCCGCTCTTTTTCTGAGGTTAAATTTCTAGTGCTTGTGGTATAAAAGTTGCGCTTTTAACTTAAAACTATTTAAACATTTAACAGTTCCTGTTTTTTTATTGGGAACCACATTTTTTCTTTAAAAAGCTTTACATTCTCTATTGTGGGAACTGTTTATTCGCGGTTCCATTCTGTGAGGGAACCGATCACTTTTCTTTCATTTCCCAATTGGGAAAAATTATTTTAAGGGTTTTCTGACAAATTGGAGTATCAGAAACACCTAAAAAGAGGACTGGACCAACAGGATTTAAAAGCTGTATAAAGTGCTTGAAGATAGTGGCCAAGGCAGATGGCCACAATCTTTGTTTAAGTTGTTTAGGTCCAGATCATAACTGTTATGGTTGCTCTAAATTTTGTTCAAAAACAGTTAAAAAGAGGGCAAAAATATTGGAAATAATGGCCTCAGTCTGCCTCCGCTCTGCCAAAAATGCTGTAGAGGAGTCTTCTTCTCAACATAAGCCTAAAGGTCCTCTAAGGATCTAGAAAATAAGTCTGATAAAAATAATAACAATGACCAAGTCAAAAATTCCTTTATGTACACCCAGACCATGAGGGCATGGTACAGGCTGCAGCCTGTGACAAAGCCAAAGTGCCTCTTTCCTCTCAGCCTCCTGAAAAGGAATCTAGAAAATTGGACTTGATGGGCAAGAAGACTTACATCACAGCCTCCTTGCTGCTTTGCCTCTCCACCTATATGGCCTATACAACTCAATATCAAAAGGCTCTCTGGAACTCTGTGCTAGCCGTAAGTCAACATGCCCCAGATAAAATGGCACAAGACCTGGCAGAAACTGTAAAGACAGCCTTAGAGGCTATCAAATACCAGTTCCACATGGCTGTGGACACTAATGACACTGCCTCCAGTGCTATGATCCAGGCTATCTCCCTGAGGCATTAAGCTTGGCTAAGGATCACCAATCTCTCCCAGGACACTCAGACCAAAGCTATGGATTTCTCCTGTGAGAATAATTCTCTCTTCGGGGACAGAACAGAAGCTTATATTAAAAAGGTGGAGGAATATAAAACCACCTATCAAAGCAGTGCTGCTAAAGAGAAAGCCTCTACTTCCCAAATTTCTCAGAACAGGGGAAACTGAAGCAGGGGCTACTTTCCAAGGGCTTTCTTCACTATGCCTAGGCCCTTGGATTACTCTCAAATGAGAGGCTATTTCAGAGGAAGAGGAAGAAGAGGTCAGAGAAGGGCCAATTCCTCTCCTTCTCCTAGCTCTCAATCCAAACAAACCTCCTGACTGCAACAACCAGGTTGCCTCCCCCCCCAGTTGGAGGCAAACTGACCCATTACCTTCACCAATGGCACCTTATCACCACAGACAAATGGGTGCTGGAGGTGGTGGGTCAAAGGCTTACCCTGCAGTTCAAAATGTTTCCCTCTCTGCAGAGCCCCAAACTTTTTAAACTCCTAACCCCAACAGAAAAGCTGCTGGAGTTAGAGGTAAAGGGGACTCCCTCCACTGCAAAAGCAATGGAGAGAGAGAGTCCCCTTCCCCAGTAGGGGAAAAATACTCTATTCCAGGTATTTTCTCACACAAAAGAAAAATGGGGAAAGGCAAGCCATTCTGGACCTAAGGTACCTGAATAGGCACTTACTGAAACCCGAATTCAAAATGGTAACACTGACTCTGGTGATCAGTTCCTTGCAACAGGGAGGCTGGCTAGCCTCCCTGGATCTGAAGGATGTCTACTTTCACATTCCTATAAGGCAGACCCCCACAAAGTTTCTCAGATTCAGGCTGCCATCCAGCTAGTACTAGTTTGCAGCCCTGCCATTTGGACTCCCTCAACTCCTAGAGTCTTCACAAAGTGTCTGGCAGTTGTGGCAGCTCGCTTAAGGAGGCAGCAAATGTCTGTCTTTCCATACTTAGATGACTGGCTGATAATGGACAAGACACCAGAGAAAGTCAGGGCAGCTCTCAGCCTTACAAAAAGTACTCTGGAGTCCCTGGGATTCATCATCAATAAGGAAAAGTCCCATTTAAAACCAGCTCAAGTACTGGATTTTATTGGAGTAGAACTCAACACCCTGCAAAAGAAGGCTCTGCTCCCTGTGGACAGGGTGCAAAATTTCCTGAATCTGGTGAACTCCGGCTGGCCCACCAGGCATTTTCTCAGACTCCTGGGGCATATGGCCTCCATGATAGCCATAGTCTTAGGTCCCAGGTTTCAAATGAAGGGCAACCAGTATCACCTGAGGGCTCACTGGTCCCAAAAGAGAGATTATCTCTCAAAGCTAATACCAGTCACAAAAACCTTACTTCAAGCTCTAGACTGGTGGAAAGAATGGGAAAACCTCAGGGAATGGATCTCCTTCCTGCAAAGTCAGCCCTCCAGGGTCCTTTCCATGGATGCCTCCCTCCTAGGATGGGGAGCTCACCTGCAGGACCAGTCCATAGGTAGGACATGGGTCCCCAGAGAGTCCACTTACCACACCAACCTTCTCAAACTCAGAGCTGTGTACCTGGCAATCAAAGCCTCCACCCCACAGCTAAAGAGCAACTCTGTTCAGGTCAGAACAGACAATACCACTGCCATGTTCTACATCAACAAACAAGATGGCACAAGGTCCACCAAACTCTGCACTGAGGTAATTAGAATGTGGTCACTGGCTTACTTCTTGGAATGCACCTACTGGTCATTCACCTCCCGGGCAAGGACAATGCCCTTCTGGACACCCTAAGTTGCATCAGTCAGGGCCATCACAACAGGACCCTGAACAGACATGTGCTGGCCACAGTCTTCAGGAGGTAGGGCATCCCAGAGGTAGACCTCTTCACCTCCAACCTCAACCATCAGCTTCCACTCTACTGTTGCAGACCCCCAGCTCTGGGTACACTGCCAGTAGATGCTCTAACCTTAGACTGAACAGGAAAGTTCCTTTATGCCTTTCTTCCATTTACACTGATACACAGAGTTCTGTTGAAGCTCAGGAATCAGCCAGCCACCATGATTCTGGTGGCCTCAGACTGGGCAAGGCAAACGTACTCCCTACCCTTTGCCCTCTCAGACAGGAAACCCATTCACCTAGCGTCGAGCCACAGTCTCCTGACTCTTTCTCAGACAGGGATAGCATACCCCAGCATGGAGTCTCTTCATCTCATGGCCTGGTTCTAGAGGAGTTAGAGTACCCTGATTCTCAGTATTCTGAGCAAGTCCTGAAAATCCTTCATATGGCCAAAAAAACCTAGTACCAAGAAGACCTGTGCTTCTAAGTGGAAGAGGTTTTCTCTGTGGTGTACAGATAAGCTGATAGACCCTCTCAGGGCCACTCTGCCCACTCTACTGGACTACCTGGTATACCTGCATTCATCAGGCCTCAAGGCCTTTTCCCTGAAGGTGCAATTAGCAGCCATATCAGCATATCTCTCTACTGGGAAAGAAAAATCTATCATTTCCCGCTCTAACTTCAAAATGTTTTTCAAAGGCCTGCTGCACCTTCAACCCCCAATAAGGGACCCTGTTCCTCCCTGGGACTTGAACCTCTGCATAGTCAAGCTCATGGAGCCCTCCTTTGAGCCTATGGCCACTGCTCATTTGAAGTATGTCACCTGGAAAACTGTCTTTCTGGTTGCCATCACCTCAGCTAGAAGGATTTCTGAGCTGCAGGCCCTTTGTACTGAGCCTAACTACATCATTGCCCACAGGGACAAGGTAGTCCTTAGGACAAATAGGAAATTCCAGCCTAAAGTGGTCTCTGAATTCCATCTGAACCAGTCCATTACACTCCCTATCCTTTTCACAGAAGAATCCACTCCTGGTGAACACAGTCACCTGGAGTCACTTCTGAAAGAAAGAATTGTTGAGTACCTAGAGGCCAGCGGGGCACAAGACCCAAGGCAACATGGATTCACAGTGGGAAGGTCATGTCAGATGAATCTAATAGATTTCTTTGACTGGTTGACCAAAGTAGTAGACCAGGAAGGGGCTGGGGACATGGCCTGCCTAGACTTTAGCAAGACATTTGACACAGTCCCACACAAAGGATTAATAAACAAATTAGCCAGCCTGGGAGTGGGTCCCAGAGTGGTAGCCTGGGTAAAAAATTGGCTGGACAACAGGAAACAGAGGGTAATAGTAAACAGAGTCTACTCCCAAGAAAGAGGGGTTACTAGTGGGGTACCGCAGGGTTCAGTACTGGGATCGGTCCTTTTTAATGTCTTTATAAGTGACATTGTGGAGGGACTGGAAGGAAAAGTATGCCTCTTTTCAGATGACACAAAGATATGCAACAGGGTTCATACATGAGGGGGGTGGAAAGGATGAGAAGGGACTTGGCAAGGTTGGAAGAATGGTCAAAAGTATGGCAGCTTGGAGTCAATGCAAAGAAGTGCAAAGTAATGCACCTGGGAAACAAAAACCCAGGGGAAGAGTACACAATGGTGGGGGGGGGGGTACTAACCACAACAAACATGGAAAGGGACCTGGAGGTAGTCATATCAGATGACCTAAAGGTGAGCAAGCAATGTGAGAAAGCAGTAAGGAGGGCTGGGGGATACTGGGATGTATAGGGAGAGGCATCAACAGTAGAAAACAGGAAGTTATTATCCCTCTGTACAGGCAGTTGGTGAGACCCAATCTGATGTACTGCGTGCAGTTCTGGAGACCCCATCTCCTCAAGGACATAGACAGGATGGAGGCAGTCCAGAGGAGGCAACTAAAGTGGTGCAGGGTCTGCACCAGAAGCCATATGAAGAGAGACTAAAGGAGCTTAATATGTATACCCTCAAGGAAAAGAGGGAGAAGGGGGACATGATAGAAACATTCAAGTACCTCAAGGGAATCAACAAAGTCCAAGAGGGTAGCATCTTTCAGACAAAGAGATGTGCAAGAACAAGGGAGCACAATTTGGAGATAGAGGGGGATGGCTCAAGGGCAATGTGAGGAGTATTTTTCATGGAGAGGGTGGTGGATGCATGGAACGACCTTCCTGAGGAGATTGTGAGGTCAAAAACAATGGGGAAATTCAAGAATGCATGGGACAGACATAAGGCAATTCTGGTGGGGGGTAGGAAGAAGTAGGCTGTTGGTTAACTAGGATCTGCAGCTTATCCAATAGGTAGGGAAATGGGCATATTGGGTGGGCCAAGTGGTCCTTATCTGCAGTCAAAGTCTGTTTCTATGTTTAAGCTCCATAGCTTGGATGTCAAGAGGGCTCTGACCTACTATTTCGAGCATACCGAGCAGTTCAGAGACTCCCATACCCAACTTTTCATACCTATGGCGAGGTAGGAATAGGAAGGCCAACCACCAAGAGGACTATTTCTCACTGGATAGTCTCTTGCATTCAGTTCTGCTATGCCAAGGCTGGCAAACAGCCCCCCTCAGGGTCTCAGGGCCCATTCCACTGGGGGCACTGCTGCCACAGAGGCAGCTGCAAGGAACATCCCCTTGCCCTACATCTGCAAAGCAGCCACATGGAAGACTGTACACACCTACACAAAGCATTACTGCCTGGATGTATAGTCTAGATCAGATGCCAAATTTGGCACAGCAGTTCTACAGTGCCTCTTTCCTAAGTAGGTTCTGTACCTGCCTCCCAACTGCACTGCTTTGTAATCTGCTATAGCCAAGCATACTAAAGGACCCCTGGGGTGAGAAGAAAAAAACTAATCACCATAGTAATATTGTTTCTTCCAAGGTGTCCTTTAGTATGCTTGTTTTCTCATCCATCCTCCTTTGCCACATTTTTAACAGTTTTCTAGCATTGAGTGCAACATTTTTTCATAGTTGTGTGTGTCACAAACGCACTCTGCAGGTCATGCCCTCTGCTCCCACAGTGCCAACCTTGAAGCACAGTAGTGTGAACAGGAGACAAACAGGGTAACCCTCCTGTCTGATTTGGGTCCGAATCACCTGCCAGCCTCGAGTCCTGGGGGTCAAATGTGAACCTTATGTTAGCATACTCAGTTAACAGACTCACATATATATTCTCTTTGGGGAAATGCAGTATAATCCTTCACCCAGTGGCACTCAGCCAGGTTCCCAAAATGTACCCTTACGGCTCAATATGAGACCTAGGTATATTTTTACCTTTTTGCCAGATAGTAACACACCTGGTTGTGCTCTTAACAGATGTCAGAATTAGAGGTCACGTGATGCTAATTTTCTGAGCTGCAGCATTGTCTCGGAGCTCCCATCACCCATCAGTCTTATCCTCTCTACATAGCGGTTCTAGACGATCAACCTCAACAATTTTTATACCAATCAATTCATCAATCTCTGCCTATCGGCCCCAGGGTGATCTTTACTCACATCCTGTTAACACAAAGAAGGATGGAGGCAGAGAAGAAACAGGCCGCGATCCGGCACACACCGCCTACCACGCCTGAGAAACTACCCAAAAAAGCGAGGAACCAGCTCAGCACCACTCCAGATAAAACGGGCGACAAAGCCCCCCTCGGCAAACCCTCTCACTGAAGAGAAATTTTTGCAAGAACTAGCACCATTGAGAGAAGTTCTACAACACATTACCATTGAGCTGAAAACAATCCGGGGAGACCTTTCCTCTCTTGCAATAACGGTGTCCGACTCGGAAGCCAGAATCCATTCCCAGGAACAATGGAGAGCTACAACGGAACCCGAATTGGTCGCATTAAAACAACAAGTCAAGAAATTACAACTTAAAATGGAGGACCTAGAAGGTCGCAGTAGGTGAAACAATCTCCTTATCCTGGGCCTTCCTGAACTCGAAGAGGGAACTGATCCTATTGCCTTTCTCCAGAAGTTCTTAGTTAAAACGGTGGGCCCATCGCCTCTTAATCCCCACTATCACCTGGAAAGAGCACATAGATCTTTGAGGCCAAGGCCCCCTCTGGACTCTCCCCCGCGAACAATGATTATCAAATTTCTCAGCTACTTAGAGAAACAGCATGTACTTATTAAAGCTTGCGAACTCCAAGCGATCATGTGGGGTCCTGCCAAGCTTCGCATTGCCCAAGATCTTCCACGGGAGACCAGGCTGAAGAGAATGGCATTTCACTCCATCGTTCAGAAACTCATCGCGGTGGGTATCCCTTTTAGAATGCTGTACCTCGCCACCCTCAAGGTCACAATCGATGGCATCTCCACAAACTACGACTCACCGGATTCTGCTTCCAGAGATCTGATTTCTAAGCTCCCTAATCTCTTCAAATCAAAATAACTGAACTTTCAGTCACCAATTTCACATTTAAGGCGATGTTTTAGCCTGACTACTGTGTTTGTAAATTTTGGTTACCTTAATATGTTGTTTAATCAGTGTTCCGGTAGGCGGAGATCCCTCGGTGGCCTTGGCATAGGTTGGAGTAGGCCGCGGTTCCTCTGGCCCTTGTAAACTCCCCGGAACCAAAGGGTAGTGGTTCTATTGCTATGCCTGTTTGTTTTGGAGACGGACCGTTTTGGTCCTACCGCATAACCGATCCCTGGGGAAACTACTTACATAATAGATTGCCAGACCTGGGCTTCCACCTCTCAATCCGACCTGCCATCCTCCATTAGCTTGTAATCGCCTTGGTAAGGGGGTGAGTTAACCTTTTGTTTCTTCCCCTTCACAACGGGTCAGGTGTCACCTCATACAGAGTTTTCCCCCTGGGATCTTCCTTCCCTTCCATTCTGGTGTTTTTTTTTTTTTTTTTTATCAGATCCTCGCTTCAATCTCTAATATGGCTTAAATGAAGGAGGCTAATGGGGGGGGCGGGTTCCTGGAGACATTTGTGGCTGCGGAAAGTTGCCTCACGAGCTTATGGGGGGGTATGGAAACCCTGTTTTATATGCTGGGATCTCTCTGGTCAATTTTGGCTGGCTTATAGTTATCTTTCTGTACTCAGGTCCCCGGAGACCCCTCACTATGCCTGGTCTTAGAAGCAGGCTGAACAGGGGTTTACCATTGGGTCCTGGACCTCAGGCTTTTGTCATGAATCTTATCACTTTTTTGTTGACCATGCCTGGTACCAGGGTGTATATAGTTTGATAGCCTTATTGGGGGGTTATAAATGGGGTGGGGGTTTGGGGGGGTTGAGCTGCCTACTATTTTCTCTTTCACCTTAAATTCAATTTCTACCGATGGTTTATGATACACCAACATTTAGTACGTAATATCTGGCAGCTTACAGCTAGTTGGGGTTTCGGGGCTAGAGTGTGCTATCTCTACTGGGTTATTGGTATGAGTTCTATTGTTTGTCTTTATACTCTTTTGTTTTTGAAATGGCTATGAACTCAGTCAAATTGGCATCATGGAATGTACGTGGGCTCAGGGAAAGAACCAAGAGAACTCAAGTGTTCAATCACTGTGACCTAATCAAGACCGATATACTTATGTTACAAGAAACTCATTTACTTAATACAGAGGCTAAATGGTTGTCCAGATCCGGCTTTTCACAAGTATTTGTGGCGAGTGGGTCAGGATCTAGTAGGGGCGTGGCTATTCTTATTAAAAATGACATTACGTTCCTGGCAGATGTAACAGTGACCGACCCAGATGGAAGATTCATACTGGTCAAAGGATCCCTCAACAACTGTGAAACTGTTCTCGGCACAATTTATGGTCCAGTAGGTGGCAGCTCTGATTTTCTTATGGCCCTGGCAGACAAAGTAAGTGCCCTACTCCCTTCACAGCTTATCCTGGGTGGGGACTGGAATGTTCCACCGTCCTATTCCCTAGACAAAGCTCCAGTTTCAAGTCGCCCACCTACCCCGGTTCAAAGATCCTTATCAGATTTTTTACATATACTAGGGCTGTGCGACCCCTGGCGCCTCACCAATCCCTCCCTACGGTTCTTTTCCCAAACTCATTGTTCCTGGTCTAGAATAGACTACATTTCAATTAGCAAAACCCTCCTCCCCAGCCTTCTCCAGACTGGCATTGAACCAATTGTGCTTTCTGATCATGCCATAGTATGGGAAAAGATTTCCCCCGACCCCAATTTTCAGCGGGACACAGTTTGGAAATTCAACACTCAGCTCCTTAAAGACTCCCAGACTGTTGCGTGCATTAAAACTTTCATCTCCAATTTCCTCGAGATCAATATTAACTCTACCCCGAGGATTGACATTATGTGGAGTTCCCTGAAATGTTACCTTAGAGGTGAATTAATGAAGTTGGCCTCGATGAGGAAAAAAACGAGACAAGCTCGCGTCTCCCTATTAATGGCCAAGATCAAGGAGCTAGAAAGCTCTTACTCCCCCTCCTCCCCCTTGTCATCTCTTGAAGCCCTTTTAACAGCCAAAAATGAATATGCGGATCTTCTTAAAGAAAAAGCTGAATATAGTCTAATTAAAACCCAATCTAAATATATCGAGCAAGGTGAAAAGGCGGGTAGGCTCTTGGCCTTAAGATTACATACGTTGGAGAGCTCCAGATTAGTGCCGGCCCTACAATCCCCCGAAGGCCTCATTAAAACCTCCCCCAGAGAAATCACACAGATCTTCGAAGACTTTTATAGAAATCTCTACAAAAGCCCTTCCCTCTCTGTGTCTCTTCTAGACATATCAACCTATCTGGCAGACCGCAACCTCCCCCAACTTTCTACTTCCCATAAAGGCACCCTGACTTCCCCCATCACTCTCTCTGAAATAGAAGATGCTATCTCTTCTATTGCCCCGGATAAAGCACCAGGCCCAGATGGTTATCCCTCAAATTCTTTCAAAGTTTTTTCTAAAGAACTTGCCCCTTTACTCCTCAAATTATACTGCTACATGTTCACTACTGAGACTCTGGGCCCCACTCTACTCGAGGCCACTATTGTTTTAATCCTCAAGCCCGATAAACTGCCCAAAGATCCAGTGAGCTACCGACCCATTTCTCTCCTAAATTGTGATATGAAGATCCTTTCCAAGATTTTGGCCAAGAGGATCAAAACAGTCTGGATCCACCTTCTCAGCCCGGAATAAGTCAGTTTTGTCCAGTCTCGCTCCCCAGCAGATCACCTCAGAACCCTTTCCCATATCTCTTATGCTGCCCAATTATCCCATTCCCCAATGGCCCTGATCTCTTTAGATGCAGAGAAAGCGTTTGACAGAGTCAACTGGTCTTTTCTTTGGGCTATGTTGGCCAAAATGGACTTTCCACCCACTTTCCTCAAGTGGATCCAGGTCTTATATAAATCTCCTTCGGCCAAGATATACTGTAACGGTGTTTTCTCCTCAGTCTTCCATCTTCATACTGGTACCAGACAAGGATGCTCTCTCTCACCTTTCCTGTTCAACCTATATCTTGAACCTCTTCTTCTCAAACTTAAGTCTTCCCCATCCATTCAAGGCTGTCTGATACAGCAGCAGGAATTAGTCCTTTCAGCTTACGCTGATGATATCTTACTTCATGTCGCCCACCCTGCCATATCACTAGGGCATGCACTTCAAATCACAGGCCAATACGGCAACCTCTCTCACTATAAATTGAATATATTGAAATATGACATTTTTCCATTGAACCCCCCCTTACGCACTGGCACGAACTCATCAAGTTTGGTATGAGATGGTCCCCAAATCGATCAAATACCTAGGCATTCACTTTACTTCAGACCCCTCTTTACTTAGGAAGCTCAATCTGGACGACCTTAAAGCTCATATCCAACTAGACCTACAAAGATGGTCTAATCTCCCCATCTCCCTGTGGGGCAGGATCAGTATCATCAAGATGAACGTTCTTCCCCGTATTTTTTACCCTCTCAATTTATTAGGTCTCTGGCTACCGCTCTCTTATCTACGCTAATTCCACACATCTTCTCAAAATTTATTTGGGGGATAAAGCGTTAGGCAGCTCTTTCCTAAACTATCCCTTCCTAAGACAAGGGAGGTCTTGACTCCCCAATCTAATATTCTACCACTGGGCTGCCCACCTCTCCAAGTTAGGTAAATGGTACTCAACCTCTACTGACGCTCCTCCCCTGATCTGGCTCCGGATTGAGAGACAGATCCTCTTAGATGCTAAAATAGATCCCCAAGCAATCTTCTTTACTCCCACTTCGATGCTCACACCCTGGATATCTAATCAAACTATCACTACATCTCTTAAATCCCTTTTTCAATGTCTCTATTTCCTCAAAATCTTTCCCAAAATGGACTTAGCACAACCCCTCATTCTCAATCTCAACATTAAACTGGGCAACTCACTAATCACCCCCGATTGGCTCCCACAAATCAATGAGACTACTCTAGAACACTATTATGACCAGGGTTCCCTCCTCTCATCTCCAAATATATTAACTAAATTTGATATTCCTAACAATAAGATTTTCAAGATATGCCAACTGAGGCACCTTAGTAATGCTAATTTTGGACCAGAATCTCGTGATTCAAAGGTCAGTCCCTTTCTCTCTCAAATTCTCACCCTTGCCCCCAGACCACACTCCATCTCATTAATATACTCCTACCTACTGGACTGTAAATTCCCGAATTCGCTCGAGGGCTCCTGCATCTGGCTCTCTCTACTTCCAGACTCCACCCCCAATTGGACCCGAATTTGGAAAGACCTATACAAATACCACACCCAGGACAGATTTAGACTCACCCAATATTACATACTAAACAATATGTATTACACCCCAACTAAACTGTTCCGCCTTAACAAACTATCTCTCCCCCTCTGTTCCAGATGTTCACATAGTGAAGGGAACTCACTCCATATTTTCTGGCATTGCCCCAAAGTTGCCATTTTGTGGAGCTCCATTCAGGACAATCTAGATCCTATACTAGGCCTTACAAACTTTTCATGGCTGATATCTGTATTCTAGGTAACTATTCCACCATAGACTGCCTGGAACGTCGATATCATATGGCCTTAGTGTCCATAGTAGTCAAAAGGCTGGTCCTCAAACATTGGACTGACCAGCTGACCTTAACCTATGCTGAATGATTAACAGAACTATCAATGTGCTTCAACATGGAGAGACTCGTAGCCAGTTCTCGTAATCGCATGGACCTGTTCCATAAAAGTGGGACAAACTTATGCATTATATCTACACCATTGACCTCTTGGTTCCTCCTCTGATGCCCAACAAGGCTTTCTTCCCTTCACTTACTCCTTTTAACTTCAATTTCATGACCATGCTATGACTCCTTTGTTGATTTGACAATAGAACTTAACCTACAACTACTATACACACTCTATATGGGTTTCAGAAGGAGAAGGTGGGCATGGTATGGAGGATGTAGGGAGGGTTTGGGTGGGTTGGTTGGGGTGGTTGAGGGAGGGATATTTTTTTATCCCATGAATTGATATTCAACATCTGTATACATTGTCCTGTTTGTTTATGATTTCTGCTAAAATCAATAAACTTGAATTTCAAAAAAAAAAGATGTCAGAATTAAACACTGGTTCAGCATTCGCATACAAAAGAAAATACAGGCAGAATTTAAGGAAAATATTGTTTAATAAAAATTGTAAAATAGGTAAAATATCAAACACAGAAAATATACATCAATAACTTAGTCAATAAAATAAATGGGAAAATTACAGAACGAAGAAAGATGCCTGCAAAATACTTAAAAGTTCTTGCTTAGCTAGATGTTACTAGTAGTGCCTGTTTTAAGTCTAGAGACAAAAGTCTCACCCCTCTCAAGTCCAGAGATAAAAAGCAATGTTTCCCTAGATGCCTGATCATTTCAAAGTCCATCTTCCCACCCCCTTGGTGAGGTCATAGTTAGATCCTCTTATACTTCATTTCTATTACAGAAATCAACAGTTAGCAATTTTTAAAATATGAGTCTCCTTCATCAAAGCCTCTCCTTTGATTTCTCTGCTGGTTTCCTGTTTTGCAAGAATGATTTTAGGTTTATGATGTTAACAAGAATCTGTAACCAAATTGTCTCTTCCTGCAGAATCATAAAATTTTAAGAAGTCTTACTGCTTGGCATATGGCAGGAAACCCTCTGTTAAGGCAGGACAGGACACTTTTGATTAGTCTTCCCCCAGCCAGCTTTTATGACAGCCTGCTACTTTAGTGACACTGACACCTTTGAGGTCAAAGGTCATGCTTACTTGCTGACTGATGTGTCAAGGCAGACAATCACATACACATTTATTTATAATACAAATATTATACATATAACAATAAGCAGGTGGCAGAGCATCACACCCCTCCCCACCTAGACTGAATTTGAGGGCTCTTTCCCAGCATGGGATGAGTTCCCCAAGTCAGTTCATAGCTCAAACTGATGCGAAAGACCATCTACATTTTCATTGGCTGCCTCTGCCCTGTGTGAGACAGTTATGTCATACCCTTGCAAGACAAGGCTCCATTGTAATAGCCCACCATTCATTTTAACCATTTGTGCCAGTCAAACCAGGGGGTTGTGGTCAGTTTGTACCTCAAAATGCTGCTTGTATAGGTATGGCTCTAACTTCTTTAGTGCCAACACCATGGCAAGACACTCTTTTTCCACAGTAGAGTAAGCCTGCTCCCTGGGAAGTAACTTTTTACTGAGGTACACTATGGGGTGATCTTTCCCTTGGTTGGATGTCTGACTCAGCACTGCCCCAATACCCACATCTGAGGCGTCAGTCTGGACTACAAAGGGTCTACTATAGTCTGGACTTATCAATACAGGAGCACTGCACAGTGCATCCAAAGGCTTGTTCACTGGCTGGTTCCTAGGTAATTTTCCTAGGCATCCTTTTCTTTAACAGGCCAGATAGGGGAGTGGCTAGGGTACTGAAATTTGGTATGAATTTCCTATAGTACCCAGCTGTCCCTAGAAAACTCCTGACCTGCTTCTGTGTTTCGGGTCTGGGCCATGCCTTGATTGCCTCTATTTTCATTTGGTTAGGATGGAGCAGTCCCTGGCCTACAGAGGGCCTGAGGTATGTCACCTCAGCCATGGCCAACTGGCACTTCTCAGCTTTTACAGTGAGCCCATCCCTCTGTATCCTGCCCAGCACTTCCCTAAGGTGGGACAGGTGTTTCTCCCAGCTGGCACTAAAGATGGCAGTGTCATCCAGGTATACCATGGCGTACTCCTCAGCACCATTTAGCACCTGATCCACCAACCTTTGGAAAGTGGCAGGGGCATTCTTAATTCCAAAAGGCATTACTTTAAATTCAAATAAGCCCATCGGAGTGATAAAGGCTGATCTCTCCCCAGCTCTGGCAGTTAACTCTATCTACCAATACCCCTTTGTCATGTCAATAGTTGTAAGGTATGTCGCCCCTCCTAACTTGTCCAGGAGTTCATCTGTCCATGGCATCGGGTGGGCATCTGACTTTGTGACTGCATAGAGTCCATGATAGTCTACACAAAAATGAGTAGAGCCATCTGTTTTGGGAACAAGGACTATGGGTGAGGTCCAGGGGCTATGGGATTTCTGGATCACCCCTAAATCCAGCATTTCCTCCACCTCCCTCCTAATGTCCTTTTGGGCAGCCTCTGACACCCGATATGCTGTCTGTCATATGGCGCTTGTGTCCCTGTCTCCACATCGTGTGTTGCTAAGGGGGTTAGTACAGGCTTGGCGCTAAACAGTGGGGCAAAGTCTGCTAAAACCTCCCTTACTTCCTGGATCTGGTCCAGGGCCAACTGGGGCGACATTTTAATTGCCTCCACAGAGGACTCCCACTTGCTTTCTTCCAGCAAGTCCAGAAGGGGGGGTCTCCTTTGTCTGTCCCCTTCCCAGGACCCAGGACTACACACTGCAAACACCATGTCAGCCCTATTAACATATGGCTTCATTATGTTAACATGGTACATTCTTTGTGTATGCCTTCTGTCAGGTAACTCTGTAATGTAATTTACATCCTTTTTCTGTCTGACTAATTTGTATAGTCCTGCCCACTCGGCCTGACACTTGTCTTTCTGGACTGGGATTAGGACCATGACTTCCTGACCACAGTGTACTAGTGAGCTCTGGCTCTGCAGTCGTACCACACCTTTTGCTTTTGTTGGGCAGCTGCCAGGTTGCTCTGGGCTGTCCCCATAAGCTCCTTCAGCCTTTCCCTAAACCTAAGGACATAAACCACTATGGGAGTTCCCTGGGTGGTGTGCTTGACTTCCCAGTCCTCCCAGATCAAGTTTAGGGGCCCATGTACCTGGCATCCATATAACAGCTTGAAGGGGGAAAACCCTGTTGACTCTTGGGGCACCTCTCTGTGTGCAAACAACAGGTGGGGAATGTATTTCTCTCAGTTCCTTCCATGCTGTTCAGCAAACGCTTGGAGCATTGACTTAAGGGTACCATTAAATCTTTCCACAAGCCCATTGGCTTGCAGGTGGTAAGATGTTGTGCATCTCTGCACCACCCCACACTTCTCCCACAAACATTTCATCAGGTTCGACATGAAGGAACCCCCTCAATTGGTGGTAGCATCCTGTGGAAACTCAACATGGGAGAAAATCCCTAGTAAGGCATCTGCCACTTTGTCTGTCCTCAGTGAGGATAGGGTGACTGCCTCTGGGTACAGGGTGGCATAATCCATCACAGTTACAATGAACCTCTTTCCAGAGGAGCTGGGGGTATTTAAAGGCCCCACAATATCCATTCCTACCCTCTGGAATGGCTCCTCCACTATGGGTAAAGGAATTAGGGTGGCTTGGGTTTTCTTACCCGTCTTCCCTATTTCTTTGCACCGGTGACAAGACCTACAATACTCCTTCACCTGCTGGGTGAAGTTGGGTCAGTAGAACTTCTGGGCCAGTCACTGCATTGTGCATGCAATTCCCAGATGACCAGGCATGGGAATATCATATGCAATTTTGAGCAACTGCTCACGGTACCCCTGGGGAAGAACAAGCTGCCTGCCCATCACCCCTCCCTCTGTCTCATATGTTCGCATGTCCAGGAGAAGTGAGGTGATCTTGCCCCCTCTACAAATCACTGGTAAGGCCGCACTTAGAGTATTGTGTGCAGTTTTGGAGGCCATACCTAAAGCGTGATATAAGGCTGCTGGAGGGGGTGCAGAGGAGGGCAACAAAGATGATATGTGGAATGGAGGGGAGAGACTATGACAGCAGGCTGGGAGACCTTGATATGTACACCCTGAAGGATAGAAGGGACAGGGGGGACATGATAGAGACATTCAAGTATCTGAGGGGAATCAATAAGGATGGGGCAGATGTGGTCTTTAAGTTAAGGAGGGGGAAAGTCACCAGGGAGCATGGGCTAAGACTGGAGGGGGGAAGATTTAGGAAGGAAATGAGGAGACACTATTTCCCAGACAGGGTGGTAGCAAAATGGAATGCCCTACCAGAATGGGTGGTATCATGTAAATCTGTGAACAGCTTCAAAAGGGCATGGGACAGGGAACAGGGGAGAGTGAGGGTGGGGGGTGGCAGTGGGATGACAAAAAGGAGGGGGGTTGGGGCAGCTGCAAACTAGGGGTGTTGGCTGCACACTCGAGCAGACTTAGATAGATCGGGTGGTCTGTTTCTTCTGGCACATTTGTATGTTTGTATGTCTTAGCATCCTGCATATACAGCAGTCCATTGTCCCAATAAACTTTATGTTTCCCGTCACCTCCCTTTGCTCCGTCAGAGTCTGCCCAAGCCCTCAGCTTCTTTAAACTAGGGTCATTTTTCTGAGCAGCTGCAAACTCCTTACACATTCCCAATTCATGGGACAGGTCCCCTTCAGTTTCTATATTAGGGTCCCTAGCTCTAGCATCAGGGCATTCAGGATCATTGCCATCCCTAACCCTCCGACTATGGGACACACCTTCCTCCTCAGAGTAACTCTCCATAGCTGTTCTGTTAACTGCTGCCTGGGGAATTTCTACCCCCCTTTCATTATTCTCCGTATCAGGAGACACAGAATGGGGAACCAGCCTCACCGTGGTTTCCACAGAGGCTTCTATGGGGTCCAGAGAACTACAATTTTACTTTGCCGCTTGGCTGTGGATAACTGCACACACCATCCCCTGTTTGAGATTGTTGCCAATAATTACATCACCAGCCAAAGTTTCTGCTATGGCAACCTTTTGCACAGTGCCCCCGTCTCACCCCAGTCTAGGAGGACGCTAGCGAGTGGCAATGTTTTCTCCTCTCCAGTGAATCCCTGTACAGTTACAAATTGATTGGGTATAAGCTGACCAGGCTCTACCAATCCCCTTTTACCAAAGTTAATCAATCAATCAATCAATCAATCAAAGTCTTTATTTATACAGACAATCACCGTTGAGCAGAACTCATTTACAAGGAGGACCTGTTTTCACATGTATACATAGTTTTTACGTTCAATGCAGGTCGGTACATTATACAGATAGGGCACTGCCTCCAGATAAAGTTATACATAGATAATAAATTGAATAGAAACACAGTTAACCTCATACGAAGGGTAACATAAAATATAGACTGCAGACCCCATATGTACGTAGGGTCATAACTATAAGACAGGAGAGAAGTACGGCCATGGCATAGGGGTAGGGAGAGGTAAGAAAGGAGTGGTGAGTATGATGCTGATATAATAGTCAGTCGGTTAGCTATTCTCTAGGCAAATTAGACAAAGCTTCGCCTGTACCTTGGAGGTGGTTGCAGACAGGATTCAAACAGGGGAGTGAGCTACGAACGAGTTTAGAGTTTAAAGTCAGGGACGCCCCGTGTCCCTTAACTCATGTGTCTGTATCCGATTCACAGTGACTGGGTGTATGTGTTCCCTCATGTTTACTGGCATGCTTTCAGAGACACACAGACAACCCACTTCTTTCCTGGCACCACTCTTTGCACTGCTTGCCTTTTAGGACACTGTCTGCAATATGTCCAGTTTCTTTGCAAACCCAATATTCATTTCTTTTCTCAGCTAAATCTTTTCTTTGTAACCTGGGGCTACCTGGTTTCGGTGGAGGCAGGGAGGATTTTAGCTACCCTGGAGGTGCACTTTTCCCTTTCTGTGCTGCCACACCCACCCCATTCCCTCTCAGAGCAGGTCTGCTCCTGGCATAGCGGTCCAAGAGTTCAGCAGCCTCTTGCACTGTTTTTGGATCTTGGTCCTCCAGCCAGGTTTTCAGCTCTGCTGGGCATGCCCAAAAAAACTGCTCTAGAAGTACATTTTCAATTTTCTCTACAGAGTTTGCTTCAATTTCTTCCCACCAACATTTTAAAAAACTGGCATTGTTTAGTGGCTACCTCCTTGTAGCTCGTGTCAGGGCTTCTCCTGAGCTTACAGAATTTAACTCTGTATGCTTCTGCAGTTAGCTCATATTTTTTTAAAACTACAGCTTTAAGTTTACTATAATCATTACTGTCCTCATTGTCCATTTGACCCAATGCATCCTGAGCTTTCCTGGTAAGTAGCGAGGATAGCTGGAAGCTCCACTCACTAGGAATATTTGCATGAATACATACTTTTTCAAAGGAATTTAAAAAAGCATCCAAATCTTCCCCCTCTTTAAATTCAGCTATCAATTTAGAATCTAATTTGTAACCCAGTCCTGTAGTTCCAGTTAAACCCAGGCCACTTACCTGCTTTGGTGCTGGTGTTTGGAGTCATAGCTTCTCCAGTTCATGCTGCCTCTGCGGCTCACTGCTCTTGCCTCTCTCTTCTCTCTCAAACTTCAGCTCTATTCTCCGCAACTCCATCTGCATCCTGATCCATTCTGGCTCCAGAATTTTGGTGACCTTGCCCTACTGCTGTGGCCTGTGGCTTGCACTGGTCCTTCTGTCCTCCTCACTGGATCTGGACACTGCACTGGACCCTGGACCCTCCATGCCCAAGGTTTGGTCCTTTCCAGTCACAAACTGTGACTTGATGTCTTGTGCATCACTGCTACAAGAGCCTCTATGAGGTGCTGCTTTTTGGCTTGGCCTTCTTGCTGGACTTCTCTCTCTTGGCACAACTGCCTCAGCAAGTCTGCAGTGTGCTCGCTGTAGTTGGAAGCCATCTTCTTCCCTAACTACGGCTATACTAACTTACACCTGAAAAAAAAAATAAAACAGGTAGGGAACTCAGACTGTAAGCACAATGATATAGTTCTGTTTACTTTTTAAAAATCACTACCTTATTTTGCATTTGAGCTGTACAGTATTAATCTGACACACTGAACTGTTAAAGCTCATGTTACCAAATACTTTTAAATCTCACTGCTGCCAACCAGATCCATCACAAACGCACTCTGCAGGTCAGGCCCTCTGCTCCCACAGTGCCAACCTCGAAGCCCAATAGTGTGAACAGAAGACAAACAGGGTAACCCTCCTGTCTGTTTTGGGTCCGAATCACCTACCAGCCTCGAGTCCTCGGGATCAAATGTGAACCTTATGTTAGCATACCCAGTTAACAGGCTCAGATATATATTCTCTTTGGGGAAATGCAATATAATCCTTCACCCAGTGGCACCCAGCCAGGTTCCCAAAATGTACCCTTATGACTCAATATGAGACCTAAGTATATTCTTAGCTTTTTGCCAGATAGTAACACACTTGGTTGAGCTCTTAACAGATGTCAGAATTAAACACAGTTCAGCATTCACATGCAAAATTAAACTGAGAAAACAGGCAGAATTTTAAGGAACATATTGTTTACTAAAAATTGTAAAATATCAAACACAGAACATATACATCAATAACTTACAGTCAATAAAATAAATTGGGAAATTACAGAACAAAGAAAGACACCTGCAAAATATTTAAAAGTTCTTGCTTAGCTAGATGTTACCAGAAGTGCCTGTTTTAAGTTTAGAGACAAAAGTCTCACCCCTCTCGAGTCCAGAGATAAAAAGCAATGTTTCCCTAGATGACAGATCATTTCCAAATCCATCTCCCCACCCCCTTGGTGAGGTCACAGTTAGATCCTCCCATACTTAATTTCTACTGTGGAAATCAACAGTTAGTAATTTTTAAAATATGAGCCTCCTTCATCAAAGCCTCTCCTTTGATCTCTCTGCTGGTTTCCTGTTTTGCAAGAATGGTTTTAGGTTTATGACGTTAACAAGAACCTGTAAGCAAATTGTCTCTTCCTGCAGGATCATAAAATTTTATGAAGTATTATCTCTTGGCATATGGCAAGAAACCCTCTGTTAAGGCAGGACAGGATACCTTTGATTAGTTTTCCCCCAGCCAGCTTTTATGACAGCCAGCTGCTTTAGTGACACTGACATCCTTGAGGTCAAAGGTCAAGCTTAATTGCTGAGTGGTGTTTCCAGGCAGACAATCACATACACATTTATTTATAATACAAATATTATACATATAACAATAAGCAGGTGGCAGAGCGTCATGCCGTGTTTCTACTTTGGAATGTTGTTTTTTAAACGTTAATATTTTTATCCTGTTGTGACCGTAGACATTTGGAGGTCTTGTTTTGCCCCTTGCAGCTTTGAAATAATTCTGACTACTCCCGAGCTCTGCTACAGATAGCACAACCTCTTACTCTCTCCTGATTGGCTAACTCATGTAATTCATTAGCATTAACTCCACCTCCGGGGCAGCTGAATCCAGCTGGCATACTGCTATAGTCAAGCATACTAAAGGATACCTTGGAAGAAACAATATTAGTACGGTGAGTGATTTTTTTCATATGGACATTCCCAAAGTTTCAGTTTGTGCATGCAGTTGGTGGTTGCAGGCCTGATGATGGTCCTAGGAGGAGAACTGTTTGAAAGGTGGTGTTAGGGATACCAAATAAAATACTTTTTTAACAGAATAGGAGATGATTTAATTGCTCCTGGCTTTACAATCTCTTTTTGAGTGGTGTCTGAACCATGCAGACTTGCCCAATTTTATCTTACCAGCTCTGACTAGAATGGACAAAACAGATGGTTATTGATGCAGTACTCACAAACTGTGACAGTTTCTATAGCTGGATGACTCTGCTTGGACATCTCCCACTGGATGGTCAGATGCAAGCTGTGCTAAAGGTGCGGTGGACCCAACATGCTCTTGGGAACAAAGGGTGGGGGCCATGATGATCCTCAATGTCTGATGTCCTCTTCACTCCTTAGGGGGACTTTGCTTCACCTACTCTAAAAAGCAGGCAGTCACTCAGGATCCACTGAAGGCTAGGCTTCCTGCCAGAACAAATCATTTTCTTTATACTTTCATTTTTATGAAAAGCTTTTGAACAGAGACACATCCAGGTACATCCTGGAATGTAAACAATATACAAATCATAGTTTATGTTTCTATAGGCTAGATGAACAGCTGTTCCATTAACCATTAAGAAATGAGGGTTATCGGGTAAGCATAATTCAGAATTATAATAGTCATCAAGCTGGAGAACAAAGTTTGTTTCCTTTTGGAAGGCCAGGGCTGACAAAGGGATCAGGGGTGAGTATCCCCCATAACTGTTGGGCTACAGGTCAATTCAGAGCTCCAGCTGTCATCTAGAACTCCAACCCTACCAGTTCCAAGGGGTCCCCACAGCCTATTCCCCCATGACAACCCCTCAAGGATCAATCTCTCGTCTCCTCTCCATAATGTAGAGAACCCACTTTATTCACATGTTTGGAAATAAAAGCAATTGCTGTTATCCTATAGATATGTATGATGATGTCTTGCTAGTGTGTAATAGTGGGAACTGCATAGGTTAGCCAGTACTTAATAACAGCCTTTTTTGCTGCCAAAAGAAAGATGTGCAGCAGTTTGCTCAATGGAGGCTTCCTAAGACCATAAGGCAAGCAGTGCAGGAACAGCAGCTTTGGTCCTAAAGTTAGGTTATAAAGGAAGAGTTTCTGAAGGTCCATCTGGAGAGAAGTCCAGAAGGCTGGATCTTTGGAAAATGCCAAAATGCATGAGTGGCCTTATTATCCCTGCAATTTTGCTAGCAAGATGCCCTATATGGGTACTAAAATATTGTATCAATTTTTCCATGCAAACCCCTGCCACGGTGGGGAGGAAGTCATAGAAAATGGAAGTCCAAGGACCAAAGACCATTGCTTCTGTATGACAGGCATCTGTAGGTCCTTTTCACAGGTCTTTTTCACATAAAGTACCAAAATTCCCAGAGGTTACTGTAAGGCTTGGTGTAGATTAGATATTGCACAGCTAAGCTGCCAGAACAAGTCTTGACAACAGACTGGGAAAGTAGCGACCAAACACCCTCTCAAATGTGGAGAAGAAGCAGGGCAAGCTCCTTGCTCCAGAGGCACTGAAGCTCAAATAAAGCAACTCCTGCTCTGTTGCACCAAAGTTCTGCAGAGGTACTTTGATGTGGTTCAGTTTCTAAACCAAAATCCCAGTGCAAGGATTTCAAAAAGGCTTTTTCAACCATATGACTGAAAACAGGATTGTTGTGTGAGTCTGCATTTAACCAGACAGCTGAATGCAGACTCACACACTTCTGTCTTCATCTCTCCAAAGTTGATCTGATACAAACATGCTTCTCCATCTGTACAGATCTGGGGCTCAGTTCTCATTGGCTGGCACATCCATATTCAAATTATGCTAAACCCTGTTCTCTCACTGAAATTTGTGGTGCTGCTGCAGGGAAGAGGAGAAGCTATGGTCTGGTTGTGATCCCCCAGTCCTCACTGCCACAGTCCATGGATCTGGGAAAGTGAAGAAAAGTGTGTGTCTCCAGTCACAGAGGTTAGGACACAGCCTACACTGAAAAAGGAATTGCAGTCCTGTTCTGCCCCCTGTTTAGCAGCTACAGTTCTGGAATGGAGCAGGGGTGAAGTTGCATTAAGGAGGAATGCATTAACAGTGGATCCAGGAGGGAGCCAAAAAGTAAGCGCTCTTTTGTGGGTGGGAGTTACAGTACATTCTGTGTTTTTCACACATCAGATTATATGATTGAGTGCCGAGTCTGAGAATATGATGTATTATGGGCTTATTAAAGATATGTGCATTTTGCATCTGGGTATGACATACTGTATCTGTAGATCTGTGATAACAAAAGTAACACCACAACCTGCATCAACACAGTGTGATTGGTTCTGTGTAACTCTCTATGTTTGAATGAGTGGATATTTTTACATTTAGAGGAGTCACTCATTAAGGGATCTAAAGAAATTATAGTACAGTATGGCCTTAGTATATTAAAGCTCAGTGTGGGAGGCGGGGAGCTGATAATGAAAAATAGCCAAATAAAGTTAGACAGGAAAAGTACCATTTAATAGTTTTAAAATGGGCTAGCATTTAAGAGTGGAACATATTGTTCAACCAGAATCATGTACTGCCTTTAATAAAGCAGGAAAAACTTAGGGACAGCAACATGTACTACAAGTACTGTTGAGTAAATATTTGTACAACAGAGAAACACTTCATATCATTTTTGGCAACCTGCATTTCCTTCCCTTGGTGTATAGTAGTTTTCTTCCATTTTTTTTTCTGCTATTTTTCTTGTCTGTTTTGCCTCCCATCTCTGATCCTTTCACTTTTTTCTTCTCTGTCTGTCTCTTTTTTATTACTTGATTATAAGCCTAATTAATTATTCATCAAGACAGTGTGCTTTCTCATTCGCTGCTGGGATGGGTGTTAATCTCCTCTAAACATCCAGCAAAGCTCAAAGCAGCGCACTGTGAACTAGTTTTGTTTTAATTTACTTTTTAAAAAGCTATTTTTGGCTTTTATTTAACACAAATAGTTTTGAAATCACAATAACACACTTACAAAAGGGCATTTCCATGGATTAACATATGGAGTGCGGTTAAAGGCCCTTGACTGTGTAGTGGATATCCCCTGCCAGGCATTAATCCCCAGAGAATGCCAGCATTTTTAGTTATTACTTTATTACGTCGTGACCCACACATAAAGGGAAATGTTAGCCCATTCAGAGAGGACACAAAGATATGTGGCAGGGTAGCAGAGTGGACATGGAGGAGGGAGTTAAGGACCCAGAGAGGTTACAGAAATGGTCCCAAGTCTGTCAGCTTAAATTCAGTTGTAAAGAAATGCAAAACTATGCATATTGGTAAAAGGTACCCCAAAGCTCTGTAATTGATTGGTGGTCTCATAAGTCATCTAAACAGCAAAGGAAGGATACATTAGGGCAATTATTAGTGATAATCTCAAGTCATCAGACCAGTGCAACAGGGAGTATGCTAAGTCCAACAGGACATTGGGCTGCAGTGGCAGGGGCATCACCGGTAGGAGGCAGTAGGTGATGCTATCCCTCTATGGATCCCAGTTGAGGCCTCCTCTGGAGTACTGCATGAGTTTTGAGGCATGAATCTCAAGAAAGACTATGATCACCTGAAAATGTTCCAGAACAAGGCCAACAAAATAGTGTAGGACATACAGGGAAGGTTCGTAAAAGGAACAGGTAAATGGACTAATCATGTACTCGCTTTAGGCCAGAAGGGAGAGGGGAGATATGATCTGAACTGTTAAGCACTTCAAAGGGATCAATAGAGTGGACTGTCAAACATTGTTCAAAGGCAGTGAGAGGACCTACAGTGGGGGGTATGGGTACAAACTGACAGGAGGAAAATTTAGGAGGGATTCACAGAAGTATTTCTTCATGGAGAGGGTGGTGGATAGACAGAATAACTTGCCAACAGAAGTGGTCTAGGCAGAGACAGTGCAGGGTTTCAAGGGAGGGAGTGGGACTGGTACAAGGGACAGGTAACTGTGTGTGTTAGCGAGGAAAAGGAGATACAACCACAGTACAGACACTGCTACCAGTAGTGGGCTCAGTCTTGAACCTGCCCAGCCATAGGCAGAGCAAAAACAGGATGAATCAGAGCAGACTCAGTGGACTCATGGTCTCTTTCTGCATGGAAATGTTTCTATGTTTCTTTGACTCTATTCTTGAAAGATTTGTGTTGGTCAGAGGCATATTGTGGCAGAAACTCTTTTGCATAAATGTCTTCGTTTTAACTGGGGAAATGGGTGAAAATCTGAGATCACTGGGAGATGCTATGTCTATAAATAACAAAATCTATTAAGCATAATTTTTTCAACTCTTTCTACGATGAGTTCAGCATAAATGAATGGTGATGCATTAACCTCATTTGGAGTCTAAATGCATTAGTTTATCAGATATTGTGTTCTGTGCTGATCAACTCACTCTGCAAGCCTTCCAAGACTGCTTAACTAATATACCCCAGCCAGCTACTCTGAAATGGTAATTCAGTTTCTTTGCTCATTTACTGGACAAAAGTCAGAAGATTACACCACATTTTATTACATTACAGTATGTGGTGGTGGTGCTGGAATGTGATGTGGTTGTTCTCTCAAAACAAAACTAAGGGAAGAATACTTTTTCACATATCAGGGACTGAGCAAGTTCTGACCAGCTATCTGCATTGGCAAAAGATAAATATGTGATTTCATAAAGAACAGAAAATGAATGTGTTACATTGGAGATATCTTAGAAACTGGCACACTTTATAATTCTGTTAGGAAATCCAACCTGATTGGCTGGAACACATGTGACTACCACAAAATATCCACATGGATTACTTTCTTTCCGCTGCTGGGTGATGCAAGGGCAATCGTGGGGACATCAGTAAGTTTTCTTTTTTTATTTAAAAAGTTAGTTGACAACCTGCCTCCAGTTTTCAAACTACTTGTTGTTACTCAGTGCCCTCTTCCTCCACTCTGCCTCACTGACTGACCACCTCCAAATGTAGATGCCCGTCTTCTTGCTCCCCTCTGACTGTAGACCTCCACTACTACACACAGATTCCACTGATACATCTCTGTTTCACATAGACTGATGCTGCCAGCTCTGTTCTTTTGTTCCAGTCTGCCCACCTTCATTTACACTTTAATGTGGAAACTTCATCCTCTTGCAACCAGTGCTCCCAGCTTGATTTGGCATTTTCCCTGTAACTCCAGGGCAATTTTGTTGTGTTTTGTTATAGATTATGTGCTTTCCAATGGAAGCTGAATTGCTGCTTTCCTGTATAACCAGTGTAAGTCTATGAGAAGAATTTCCCGTAGATGGCTCCAAATCCCTGTAAAATACAGGAATCCTGTAGATATGGGAGCCCTGTGCTACATTTGTTCAATTGGAGTCCAATGAGACCGAATTGTCTGGCATAAGGAGCGGGAACTAGGGTACAGGAACTGCAGATAGGAGCAAAGATGGAGACCAGAAATCAGAGAGTAAAGGACCAGTAGCTACAGACTGAGAAGATGTGGTATATTTGTTCATTGTTAGCTTACATTTATAGAGCTGTGGGCAGAGCCTACAGCACTATTGCAATCACTCAGTAGCTCTAAAAAATGGCCAGTTGTAGAACCTTCTGTTGGACTTTTGGAAGTATCCTTCCGAAATCCCAATGGAGCTTGAATCCCCTCCACCACGATTGGCCGCTACAGAATAACAGATGCACTATTTCGGCTGTTACTTCCGCATATGGCGCATGAACTGCACATGTGCAACTAGCACACATGTGCAGTTCTGTTGGCACCGTCATGTTGTGAATGGCAAGATGCCATTATCACAATGGCACATGTGGCATTCTGTGCCCCCCCAACTCAAGTGGCACACTGGGAGCCCACCCCAGTGTGCTGAAAGATTTTTCTGTGACTCCCCCAACTCATGTGGCACACTGGGAGCCCACCCCAGTGTGCCCAAAGACGTTTATTTTTATCCACTGACATCGGGGTGCCCAACCCCCATATCTGCATCATGTACACCCCTGCTGCACTCATGCGGCACACTGGGAGCCCACTCCAGTGTGCTTAATTTTTTTCCCTCCCCACCCCCCGCTGACATCGGGTGCCCAATCCCATGTCAGCATCCTGTACAACCCCCAATTATGTGGTACACTGGGAGCCCACCCCAGTGTGCCCAAATGTATTATTTTTCTGTAAAATAGAAAATGGTCTCTCATTGTCACTGCACTCATTTTTGTTCCCCCTATAAAAAAGAAAATGATCCCTTGTCGTTGCTGTAGTCCCCATCTCCCATCCCCACCCTCTGACTGAGCACCCACCTCCCCACACCCCTCCTTTGCCCCATACATACCTCTGGAGGTCATCACTGTCTTCATCTCTGGACCGGGGGACATGTCTACACTCTTCAAAGCTGAACCGCAAACTGAAGAATCTAAGGTAAGAGTGCTATAAAGCCATTCAATGGAGTTTTCAACTTATGCTGATAAATCAGCCATTGTTTGGAATTTTTGCCCCAGATTTTCAACATGGATTTCTTGGGACCCCACCTCATGAAAACTGTCACTGTAGGTTTGTAACTCGGTCGCAAAAGGTGATTTCACGGTTGCTGTGCGGAATCACCTTTTGGGACCGATTCACGAAATGACAGTGCACTGTTCATGAGGTGGGGGTCCCAAGAAGCCCATGTTGCAAATTTGGTGAAAAAGTTCCAAAAAATACAGTATGTTATTTTGGTCAATTCTGTATAAAGATATTGTTGTACTTTTGCTCTGCATGGTAACACATATTTACTAGGCAGATTGTATATTATTTTTCATCACAAAATATGACTTTTAATATATAACTAAGTTGTTATTTTCTTATGCAGGACACCATTGGAAATAAGCTTTTGTCCAATGTTTTTGTACAGCTTCTCTTCTTAAATATTTGTACTTGTTCCTTGTTGACTTAATTTGTAGTAACCCCCTAGGTCATGCCTGAAAATAGGAATTTATTTGTCTTGTGCACTTACCTGGTTAACAAAAACAAATTAACTAACTAACTATGTAAATAAATAAGTACGTAACTAAACAATTTTACTTGCTTACTAACTAAGCGCATTGTATATGCTTTCTACGTGTGTGCATACTGTAGGTCACAGTTTGTGCTGTACGAACATCTCAGAGATAAACAATGAATACGGAACTTTGAATCAGGCAAAGACTGCCATGATTCAAATAGGTCTGCAGTTTGCAAGGACAAACCAAAAAAAATACATTTTAAACCCTCCCAGCCCTCTCACCAGTCAATCAAATATCCTCCTCCCACCATTGTAGCACCCATGCCCCTCACGCAGCCCTAGAATTATATAAAATCTTCTTCCCCTTTAGCCCACATCCCTTCCTTCTCCCTCTAGTCATAGCTGACATAAATATCCCCCTCTTCCCCAAATCATATAGCACCATCCCTCCCTCCTCCCCCAGCCCCAATAGATAAACAAACTCTGGCCAGAGTCAATAGGGCTGCAGCAGAGGAATTTTGGGGGGAAAATATTGAATATTTGGGCCCACATTTTCAAAGGAGATGTGTGGCACAAAGTAGAGATGTACCGCCCATCTCAAAAAAATGCACCAAAGCACGATATTTGAAAGACAGAGATGTGGCGAGCATCTCTAGATGTGCCGTCATGTGGAAATAATGTATGTGGAGCAAATAAAGAGGATGTTCCCATGCATATGCCGTACATCCCTATATTCAGCCAAAATGTGCGGTGGATCTGCCACACATATTGGAAATTACCTTCCCAGTGTTAGGCATGCAAAAGGGTGGCCTAAATCAGCCAGCCACCCACAGGAAGGCCGCAGAACTGCAGGCAGGCCATCTGGAGACAGCCCTCAGAGGTGCACAACAACATGCTCTGGGCACCCAAACACAGCAGTCATGCCTGGATGGATGAACCCTGAGCCACAGGTGCCATGTCACCACCGGTATCATCCATGGAGCAACACCCCACACCGTACCCTGGATGTAGACACCAAGCAGCCATCTGCCAGTGCTGCCGTGTGCTCCCTGGGCACACCAACAGGGTGGACAGCCACACTGCAGCATATGTACCAGGGGCCATGGCCAGCAACCATGTGGCCTGCAGGGTGCCACCCGGTGGTGGCATGCACACAGGGTGATGTCTGTGGCAATGGTTCCCAGGTTGCCTGGTGGTAGTAGTGTCTGCATGACATGGGCCAGGGACTGTCAAGTGGCATACACATAAGGTGGTACACCATGGATGCACATAGGTGGGATCCACCCAACAGGTACCTGGTCACTGTCTGCACACTGCCATCCCCTTGCAATGCCCAACAGGTACCTCCCATACTGGGGTGTGTGGGGCACTGCAGGTGATAGTATGCAGCATATGGAGCTGGTGTATCACATGTATGTGGCATCCTGATCAGCCTGTGTTACTCTGTGCCCACCCCTGTTGCATGCACCGGAGGCCCCCATCTCCTGTCTGACCCTGTACATGGCTATGGGGTGTAGCACTGTAGCCATGTCAATGCAGTCCACCCACACACACACACTACCATCACAGCACACCTGCCTGTTAGGCTGCAGTACCTCCTGTTCGCCTTTGTGGGGGTGGTGGGGCAGCCCTGCAAAGCTGGAACTGAGCATGCTCAGGGTATGCAACTGGCCTGAATACATTCCAGTAATGAGCTATGGCATGTGGGGGTTGGGCTTGGAATGTGCAATAAGGTCATTTGCATATCCTGGCTGAATATTGCAAAGTTGTGCCATGCCCATCTCACCTGCCCCAGCACATTTCCCTATGTACCTGCCTGTGGTGCGTGGTCCCCCCCTGCCTGAAATGCACCGCACATCTTCAGGTGCATGATCACACATGTTTGGGGTATTCAGCCAGACATGTGTGAGTGCATCTTCCCACGCATCTTCTAAATATACCATTTTTTGGGGCTGACGCATCTCTGATGCACAGCGCAGGCACTTGCATAATTTTTCTGGGGACTTTTGAATATGGGGGCCTTGTTTTTTAATATTTTTACACCAAATTTTTAATATAGCCATGTTATGATCTTGTCTCATGAAGAAGGGCAGAGAAAATATTCAACTCCTGGCCCAAAGGTGACTTTGCACAGGGACTGCAAAATCACCTTTCAGGATGCAAAAACACATTTTGGGCAGGAATTGAACAATGACAGCTATCGCATTCATGAGGTGCTGCAAAGATATGGCTATGTTGTAAATTTGGGGTAAGAATATTGAAAATTGCCAAAATTATGAGCCTGCATTTGCAAAATTCAAGGTAGGCTCATAACTATATTATTTTGTAATATTTTTACACAAAATGTTCAACATAGCCTTCTTATGACCCCACCTTATGAACAAGGGTAGAGAAAATTTTCAACTCCTGCCTGAAAGGTGATTTTGGGACAGATTTGCCTAATGTCAGTGCAATTGTTCATGAGGCAATGTCCCAAAAAAGGCATGCTGAAAATTTGGGCCAAAAATATGAAAAATGCACAAGTTATGCCACTAAGTTCAAAATCCCATTGAAATACATTGAACCGCATACCTGTTTCCTCAGTTTATGGTCCGGCTTTGAAGAGTGAAGACATGTCTGTGGTCCAGACAGAATTACAGCATTGGACCCCCGGTGGGTAAATAAGGGCTTGGGGGGATGATGGGTGCTGAGTGGGAGGGTTGGATAGGGGGATGGTAATGGCGTAAAAGACATCAATGAGCAGTTTTCTTTTTACATGGTAAAATAAGACATCGGTGGATGGTTTTCTTTTTATAGCAAAAAAAAAAAGGACTGAGGAATCGCCATCGCGACACTGGGGGATTGGTCACCTCCAGTGTCACTGTTATGTTTCTGGGTGGGTGGAGTGGTGGGTGCTGAGAGGGAGAGTTGCATGAGGGGAGAGAAAAAAACATATATTTGATAAAGAAAGTCATGGAACACGATCGTGACACTGGGGTATTGGGCACCCCAAGTGTCATTGTTATGTTTCTGGGGTCGGGTGCTGAGAGAGAGGGTCAGGTGGGGGATATGTATAATTAAAAAAAAAGAAATTAATGGTAAAGGTGGAACACAGCACAGTCCACTGTTACCAAGATGGCCATCACACTGTACTGAACATGTGCCAGTACTTATGCGTGCGCAATACAGTTTGGCAGACATCTTGGATATGGCAGAGTGTACTGAGTTCTATGCGACTTCCAGTGCAGACAACAAGTGAAGTGCTTCATGGACGTGGAGGTGACTGTGTTGCAATTCCAACATGTTGTTCGGTCGAAAGGAATGGATATGGTAGAGTGTACTGAGTTCTATGCGACTTCCAGTGGAGACAACAAGTGAAGTGCTTCATGGACGTGGAGGTGACTGTGTTGCAATTCCAACTTGTTGTTCGGTCGAAAGGAATGCGCTGAGTCCTTTTCTGATAGCAAGAGGTCTGCAGGGATATGCCCACTGCAGCCCTAAAAATGCCCCTCTTCCCTCAGCTCACATAGTACCCTACTCCACCCTCCTCCCCTTATGTGAACTGACAGTGAATTATAGCCCACAGTGGCTGGTGCAGCCCCATATCACATCAGCTGGCTCACGTCTAACTTGCACAAACCCTATATTGATATTCATTTAATTATCTGAAATTTGTTGACTGGGAGAGGTTCACTGAGCTGGAGCTTGTTTCTAGGTTCAACTGGGGGAAAGCAGTTACAAGGTGGTAAGAAATGCAATAAACAAAAAGTGACAGAAGCAAAGCACAGTATCTAATAAAGTGACACATGCAATGTGCAATAAATAATATCTGAATATGCACAAACTTGCAAGACTTTAGAATGAAGAAAGTACAATGTATAGAGCAATAACACATAATATCAGACAGTGCAAGGTTCAACACTTTGCAAGAATACAAAACAATGCATGAAAACAGAATCTGCATTCTCTTCAGTTTTATCTGACCCAATAGCTCATTGCCCACTTGAAGTCATAATCCTGTGTTGTAACATTACAACCTGTAGTCATGGGGATGACTGTGATGTCACAAGGAGAGTATTATGACAGCATGTGGGGAATAAGCAACAGGAGCTGATGAACTCTTTATAAACAAAGAGCTTGTCTGAATGCAAGTGGCCTCTGTAATAAATTATGGGGAGAAGCAGTACAGAGCCAATGTGACATATAAGTTGAATTGTGTCTACAAAATATGTTTTCAAAGTTTTCCTGAAAGTGCTAGCTGCTCTTTAAAAGAAAGGTGCAGCTTCAAGTGGGATGCAGTTTAGTATCTTGAAGAATGACATGTGTAGAGCCTGGCTACCCTTTTCTTTGTGCCAAAGGTCATAGAGACATTTTTTACTTTTGGCATTAAGCGAGAGTTGGTTTGAGTGAAACCAGTGCTGGACATTATCAAAGTTCCTCTGAAGCAATGATTCCAGCTCAGGGTCTGAGGCCATGGAAGCAAAGAGTACTTTGTCACATGTATACATGTGGATGTGTGAGGAGACATAGACTGATGAGGGGTGGTCATTAAAAGTGTGGAAAAGAGGCTCTGGCAAAGAATGGAGTCCTGGGTACCCCAGATCTGATGGGCAGGGGGAGGATAAAGTGTTGCAAACCTGGATTGACTGGTGCTGAGCAGAAAGATAGGAGCTGAACCACCAAGCTACCAGGTCAGACAGTCCATCCCCTCTTAGCTTATCCAGTAGGAGGGGATGAGCCACTGTGTTGTAGGCTTCAGCCAAATCAAAGAAAATGTGAATACTGTGGTTCTGCTCTGGTCCATACCTTTCAGAATGGAGTCAGTGGCCTGAAGGAAGGAGGAGATAGTTGATTGCTGTTGGTGGAAACCAGACTGGAAAGGTAAGAGAAAGGAGGACAAGAAGTCACAGAAGAAGGAGAGGTGAGAGAGGATAGGATTTTCCTGTACCTGAGCCAGGGTAGGGAGGTGGAAAATAGGAGATAATTTCCAAGGGATGAGGAGTCTCCCCCTTATCTGTTTAATCTAACTTGCTGTATTTGCCTGTAAATAGTGTCCATGTTCTATAGAACCAAGTACCTCTGAGTACTTATCTATATCCTGTATCTAACTACTGACATGTTACTCAAAGTTTTCATTTGGAGTTTATGCCCATTGTTTGCACTGTATAATGTAATTTGCTTATGCACTGTATGTTATTATTAGCTGTATGTATTCTTTCTATTTCATGTAATTAATTTCGGGTTGCTCCTGATAAAGGGACAGCTTATCTCAGGAGTCCACCTGATTACCGAAGTCAAATAAATAAATCTGTGGCAAGGAGGATTTTTATGTGGTTCTAAATCCAAGGGTCAGTTCTGAGTTGAAAGGAGAGGTTGAGGAGGGAAGCAATAGAGACAGTGATAGCAGGATCAGAGAGGTGAAGATCTCTGGCAAACCAACCATCAAGGCTGTACCCTTTGGAGGGAGTAAGAGAATGTTGGACAAAGATGGTAACTCCAGCAGAGATGGTAATAAAGTAAATGTGACAGAAGTGTGTGTTGTGAGGGCAGGGGGATAGAAGGAGCTTTTGAGAGAGGAGGAGAGGAGGGAAGGGGAGGTGAAAGGAGGGAGAGAGCGCTGGAGGTGATGACATGATTAAAGCATCAGTGACTTCAGGGAGATCAGAGATGGAAGAGCATCCAAACTTGAGAATGGGGGTGACTGACTAAACTGGAGGGTCAAAAAGCGCCTGGATTACCTTCCCAAACATATCGGGGAGTTAAGGTTGTCTTGGACACTGGTGGAGAAGTAATTTGAGTTCGCCTTCTTGGGAGCCTTAGTGCTGACATTTTGGAGTTGTTGGTATCTCAGCAAGTCCTCAGCAGAGCCTAAAGCTTTGTAAAGAAACCGTGAAGAGTTCCGAGCTTTGAATATGTCAATTAGCTCTGCAGAGATTCAGGTAAGGCGGGACCCATAAACGAGTCCTTCTGAGAGGGGCATATTTGTGCCATATTGCAATGACCTAAACTTGGAAGTAGGACAGCGCATCATCTTTATAAGTGGATTATAGAGAGAGGAATAGTCAATATTATAAAGGTCATTGAGAAGGGAGGAGAGATTGAGGGATCTGAACAACCTAGCCCAGACAAACTTTAGGGGTGCTTTGGCATGGTGGGTTTTACAGACAAAGTAAACCATGCTTTGGCCACTAGTAGCATCTGGGAGGCTTCTAGTAGGAATGATATGGTTTGGGTGAGAGGGAAGGGCCCAGCTGATGAGAGAGTGGTTAGAGAAGTGGGAACTGAGATGGGTGCACTCAGTAATAAGCTGCATGTAGTTTAGAGATTTAAATGTGTTGGTAGTGTTTTTAGCCAAAGGGAAAGCCAATTCACATTTAGGTCCCCATGGATCAGGAGCTCACCAGAGGCTGACAGCGAGGAGAGGGTAGAGAAGATGTCAGGAAAGGACTTGGTCTTGGTTGTGAGTGGGGGTTAGTCATTGCTGTCAATAAAAATAGGAAGGATAGATTGGCAGGAGAGCCTATTATGCACAAGAGAAGCTCATGGAAAGAAGCAACAGTACAGAATCACAAACAAGGATGCAACTCCACTTCTTTTCTGAAGATCTGTTATGTTTCACCTAGCAACTGGAGGAGACAGATGTGTGACCAGGTGAACTCCCCAGGATCAAGGGATGCTGCAGTCCCCAGGTAACACTTGAGGGATGTTGTTACACAGTCACATAAGGACTGCTACCTCTTAAGGGAATATTAATGAGACAATTCATGAAAAAGCTGAACAATGCATATCACTGTTCTTGAAAAAGAATATATAGCACAGTGACACATGTGCCTGGAGAACGCTGGGAGGGGCTACAAAATGTTGCCCTTCTATTTGGTAGATTTGTATGGTGAAACAAAAAAATCTACAGGAAAGAAATGGAGTTGCACCCATCTTTGTGGCCGTGTATTGCAATAGGTCATTTTTTGGGTGGCCAAAGACTAAACTCAGAGGAAATTCAGTACTAGAATTGAAGGCATTCTGAATACCTGCCTTACCAAAGAAGCAATAGCAGCCCAAGATATGACATCCCAGTTGAGGCTGAGACAAACATAAATGAGAACACTGTCAACACATCTTCCACAGTCCTGACTTTGTACCGTAAAACTAGAAATCCTTACTTTCTCATCACCAGCCCAGGCAGATGCCCTTTGATTTATCAATATATCAGTTTGTAATTTCATATCTTGCAACCACTGTATTGATATACCTTTTGATATATTGACATAATATGGTCTTTGAAAGCTGTCTGAGTGATGTGGGGAGGGGGGGGGCTACACCAGTTGTCATTGGCTCTAGTTCCTTATTACTTAGTTTTGGGGAGAAGTAAAATTAAAAAAACAATTGAAACCGAGGCTTTAATATTGAAAAATTCAGATCAGTGGAAAGGAAGGGAGATAGTTTAAATAATAATGAAAAAGTTAAACCTTTTTTTTAGGCTAAAAAAGTAACCCTTCCAAAGTATGTTACGAAAAATTAAAAACTGAAAACTAACTAGATATAAGACTAACTCTCCATCTTGAGATTCTGGTGATATCAGTGGAACCACTTGAGCTTTGATCTTTTGGTTATGATGTCACAAGAGTCGCTCAATGGAATTGTAGCCTTGCGTCTGATGGTGTGTCATCTATTATTCTGTTTGTTATACACAGGCCCCCATGCTGTATATTGTTCTATATACTTAGGGACGGATATTCAAACTGTGCCCGAAAAGTGCGCAACAGCAGGAGCAAGCGCAAGTCAGTTGCGCACATGCGCAGTCATCGCGATATTCAAACATGGAGCAAGGCCAATCGTGCAATCAGCCAACGTCTGAATATTGCACAAACTGCGCCATAACGCAACCAGGAAGGGGAAGCTGAGCAGATACGATGTGCCATAGCGCAACAAGGCCAGCCCAGCTGAGCAGTCCAGAGGCCCATAGGGCAAGCAATGACACCCCCGGCAGCATAACAATGGAACAGCACAACCAGGGAGATAGGCAGAGGCCCACCACCTATGCCACAGATGGGCACAGGGTCACACTGCAGAACTAACAATGCACCCCCACACCTCAAGAACAGCATAACTGGGGGAGGGACGGAATATCAACCGGCCCATGGGGACAAGCAAAGAAAGCACATCCCAGCCGTGTTACTGCAGCACACCCACTGGCAAGCTGAGACTGCCACACAAAGGGGTGGACCACCCCAGTGTCCAGAAGCCCCCTGTGCACAGCACACCCTGCACTGTGACCCCAAGACACCACCCATGAGCAGTGACTGTGACCGTCACTGCAGGACTCCCCAGGCCCCCCCCGGCACAATGCAACCATGTGTACCACCGAACCATACAAGCCAGACCCACCAGGAGCACCCAGCAGTGTGTGGCAGCACACGGCCAGACCAGCTGAAAGCCACCACCACACCAGGGACACCCCCCCATGCACACACACACACAATCCCAGGACAATACCACACCAGATGCCATGCACACCACTGCAACTGATCACCCATAGCCAGCTGCAAATCAGAGACCACTACAGTATTCATACAAAATAGATTTATAAAAGAATATCAACACGAACACACAACAATAAACTATGTACAGAGAGATATATACAAGAAAGGGGTGGGGGTACGGGTACAAGGTAGGGGTGGGTAAGGGGAAGGGGTGAAGAACTTGGTGAGGGAAGGCAGGGTGTGAGAGAAGGGTAAAGGGGGTAGGTGTGGGACAGCTACTGTCCTCCAGACTGCACAGCAGCAGGTTGCCCCTGGTCTCGTGGCCTCCTCTGTCATCTGACACCCCTCCGGTGCATCTCCTGCAGAATAGATAGGGACGCCGTGGACAGCCCACTCAATCCTGTGCAGGACCCAGACACCTAGGGCAAGGGAACAGAATCAATGGCTGTGGCTGTCCACAACCCTGAAGCCCACCCAACATGCATGGCATACAGCCAAGTGCCCCACCCCCGTGATGGACTGCACCCACTCACAGTGACTGTGCACAAGACAAGCCCAACCAGGCAGCAACAGCCATGTGTGCCACTGCACACGCACCCCACCCATGCCCAGCACAGCACAACCAAGGCTGTCCAGTGATGTGGCTATGTCGTGGGAAGGTAGTGCCACAGCCATGTGCCCAGTGCATGCATGGACCACCAGTGATGCACTCACAGACATGCAGTGCCACTGGACAGTGCTGACTGTCACACGTCGGCATGGCAGTGTTGTCCATGGATGGTGGCCGTTCCCACAGCATGCAATAGCATCCATGTTGTAATGACACCACCATCACGCCGCTGCATCAGGTGCTGCGGCTGCTGTTGCTGCTGCTGCTGTGGCTGTTGCACCCCTCCTCCACCAGCCACCCTGGCACCGCCATCCCATGCCTCAGCCCGTGCCTGCCTTTGCTCCTCCACACCTGTGGGAGGCAAAGGAAGAGAAAAACATCAGTGAGATCCCAAAGCAGACAGCCCTTTGCCCCATTGAGTGTGCCTGCCCACACATCGAGACCCAAACAGCACACACCTGCAAACACCCTCACAGCAAACCACAGCCCAACCCACCCCCATGCGCAGATTACATTACACAGTCACCCATGCAGACAATACCGGTGCATACACAGCACACCCACCTGGTCTGGGCACAATGCCCCTCCTGGCACGCGACCTGAGGCATGCAAGCAGAGCACGTTCCCTCCTCTGCAGGTCGCTGTAGCGGTGCCTGCACTGTTCAGGGGTCCTCCTCCACCCAGTGGCCTGCTCCAGGGCAGCGGCAACCTGCTGCCACACATGGGTGCGTGGCACCTGCAGGGGCACACCCTCAAACAGGGAGCCATAGTGGGGCTCCACCACAGCCACCAGGTTGGCTAACTCTAAAGCCCCCCATTGTGGTGCTCTCCTTCGTGCCATTTTCAAAATGTACAGTGGCAATATGGTGCTCCGCAGCGCGGCAACCCCACGTGGAAATGTTACGCAATACAACTCCATCACTGCCTATCGTGCTGTTCATACAGCACCGTTGGTCCACATCGCGTCATCACCGAACAGTGCGATAGAGCCGTACACATGCCTGACGTACAGCGCCAGGGGGCAAAGGTCATGCACAAGGGCATGGGTCAGTGGTGCAAGGCCACGCACGGCACCATCGGATGTCCACACATCCTGCGTAATCAGACACCTGCGTGCCAGTGCCACAGTGGACTATTGCGCTGTACTGCCACTGCGCCATGTGGTGACCAGTGCTGTAGCGCCATTGGCACAATGGTGGCCATGGCCTGAATTGCCGATCGCACACAGCACGTCATCAGCATGGCAGATGCCTGCATAAGCTACCTGGGCATGTGCAATGCAGTGTATCACACAGTCACAGATATGCGCCATTGGCTCAGCTGGCTCAACCGTATTGCGCAAAGTGCAACGGCGCGATATTCAGCCGATACATGCAAATCATCTGATCAGCCATTCAAAGGCGCAGTGGCACAATTTGCATCTCATTACAGTTGCTCCACTCCTAATTTGCATGCATTGCGCTATATATGTGCAACATTGGGCTGCGCTGGCCAGATTCGGTTACTGCAGGTGAGAGGTGGGTTGCATGCTGTGTGATGGTCTGGACAATGGTCATGGGATAATGCTGTAGACTGCACAGTGAGAGGTGTCCACTTCCACCCATACAGATCAACATGACCAAGCAGAGCCAAGGTGAGGGTGAGGATGGTGGGCGGAGGAGGAGGCACAACTTTCACCACGGCAGAGACAGAGGCCCTCTTCCAGGCCTACCTGGAGGAGAAGCCACTACTGAGTGGACGGCGGGGCACCCCCTCAGGCCCGTGTGGCTGCATGGGAGAGGGTAGCTCGGGCAGCAAACCTGCACAGAAGCCACCAGCACTCCATGCAGGAATGCAAAAAGAAGATGGGGACAGACCACAGGAGGGTGAAGAAGAAGGTGGCAGTCCTCAGGGCGGCACGTGCTGGCACAGGCGGGGGCCAGCCAGTGGTGGCAGAGCTGACTCCAGCTGAGGACCGACTGGCTGCATCAATGCAGCGCAGTGCTATTGAGGGTGTACCAGGAGGTGGATTCCAGACAGGTGGAAGCCCATCACTGCATGGTATGACATGGTGGTGGTGTTGGGGGGGGGGGGGAAGGTTGTTCACATGCACTCACATGTCCTCACTTTCTGTTACAGATCCTGTTCATCTTCAGGGGATGGTGGTGGTGGGTCCAGGCAGTGAGGAAGACCTGCTGGAGTTGGAGGAGGGCCCATCCACCTCTGTCACCAGCCAGCATGCACTGCACCAGCATGCACGCCGGGCTGCCAACTCTGTTGTCGGTGAGTCAGGTGTGTGGGGGTGCACAGCCTGTGTCTCAGCAGTCTGGCATGCAAGCATGCCAGCACGCTGTGACTGTGGCTGTAGCACGTACCCGCACCATTGATGATGCAAGGATTGCAATGGGCAGTGACACGTGTGTGTCCCATGATGGGCACACAGCAGGCCAGCACGTGCCCCTGGGCCTAGCTGGTTCCAACGCAGGTGTGCCAGCATGTCGGCACAGACCCAGGCTGTACCTGTCAGCACCGGTTGGGCAGCACCAGTGGCTGTGCAGGCGTCTGGCACTGTTGTGGCCACAGCAGTGGAATGAGTGGTCCCTGGGGCACAGCGGTTGGAGGGGCAGCAGCAGCAATCACCCACCAGGTCTGGGGGTACAGTGTCCAGCGGTGGCACATGCCCACCTCCCTTTGATATGCCCATTCCTGGTCCTGGTGAACAGCGCCCACCCTTAATGGGTATTGAGCATCAGGACCTTCCATACCCTGGGGGACAGGATGCTGTTGTGGCAGAGTACCCATTTGAAGAGCACACCTGCCTGCTGCGGGAATCAGTACAGCAGCAAAGGCGGGTTGCAACGTCCATGGAGGCACTGTGCATGGCTGTGGAGCGGCACAGCAGGGACTGTGCTCTGAACCTTGCAGAGATGGTCCATATGCGGATGGATGTGACCGCCACCATTGACAGGCAGACCCAGGCATTGGTCGCTGTCATGGCTGCATTGGGCACACAAGCAGGTGCCCCTGTACCATGCACCCCACACAGTACGCTCTCCACTCCCCGTTCCTGGCATCGTGCGACACCCAGCCTGTCGATGCCGGGTTCTGCTGTGGGCATCCCGAGCACACCTGGTGCAGGTATGTTTGGCATACTACAGACTCCAGTGTGAACAAGGTCATGATCGCACAGTGGGACCCCTGGTGGTCCATTGGTGCCACCCTATGTGGCCCCTGCTCAGCCTGCCAGTGCTGTTGGGTCACAGCGGGGCCACCCATGCATCCGCGGTGGCCATGGAACAGTGCACCATGACTGACCTGTCTCCCAGTGCGGGCCCTGTCTGGTGCTGCCCTGTGTGCAAATGTGCGTCATGGTGGGCAGTGCACTGGTGGGTGCCCTGCACATCATGCCGACATACGGACCACCTGCACACCATCCCGACTGCTGTCCATAGGTGCATGTGTATGATGATGCCTGCATTGTACTGTACACCAAGGTGCAAGGGTGCCCAGCATCTGACACACGTACTTGGACAGTACAGGTGGTGGGTGTGGTCTGTGGATCTGTGCGTTTGCCATGTCTGTTCCTGCTCTGCTGTGCACCTGCCCATGTATGCTTTGTGCCTGGTGTGTGTGTGTGTTTGTGTCCATATGACTGTTCACCCCCTTCCTGATGGTGTGTTTGTGTGCCTGGTCCCTTCCACTCTCCTTGCTGTCATGCACCCCTGGTGTGTTACTCTGTGTGCCTGTGGGTTGCGCCAGGACAGGGTTGGTTGCACATGACCCCTTGACTTACCTATGTCATGCATAATGCTCCTCTGTGATGGTGTCCTGGTGCAGCTGGGCCTGCCGGATCAGTCAGGGGTCCCGCCGTCCAAGGGGGGGGCTGCTCATCACCATCATCACTGGCACAGCTGGTGTCCCCATCGCTGTCCCCCTCCTCAACCTAAATGGCTATCCCACAGTCTTTGGCCATGTTGTGCAGGATACAACACACCAGGAATATCCCACAGGCCTTTGAGGGGCTGTACTGTAGGGCATCGCCGGAGGTGTCTAGGCATCTGAAGTGTGCCTTGAGCATCCCAAACACCCGCTCCATGATGTTGCGTGTGGCGGCATGCGCCTCATTATAGCATTGCTGCGATGGGGTCATGGGGCACCAGTATGGTGTGAGCAGCCAGGGACGGAGTGGGTATCCGCTGTCACCTGTGTGGAGATGGTGGAGATGAGTATCATGTTCAGGTCCATATTGCCAATATCCCTGTGTGCCACTACCATAGCACCTGTGGCATTCCCACCCTTGCCCCATGTTTGCAATTCCTACGTGTGTACTTACCCACTAGATGGCCTGTGGGGATGTCCCCACTCTCAAATCAATGGCACAGTGCGGACTGATACCATATGAAGGCATCATGTGCTCCACCAGGGTGTGTGGCACAGACATTGATTATGTGCCTAGTGGCATCACACACCACCTGGCAGTTGACACTGGAATAGCCCTTCCTGTTCCTATATGCAGCCCCATCGGGGCCAGGTGGCATGCGAATGGCCACATGGGTGCAGTCTATGGCCCCTAGCACACCAGGCATACGTGCTACCCTGTGGAACTCCTGCATGTTTGCTGTACGCTCTGCCGTGGTGCTGGGGAAATGGATGTGCTCCGCAGCATGTGGCAGCAGTGCGCTGAGGAATTGGGTGAGGATGCGTGACGTGGCTGACTGTGTCATGCCTGTGGTGTCCCCTGTCAGCCTCTGGAAGGTGCCCGTGGTGAGCAGGCACATGCAGGCTGTCACCTTGGTCTCCACCGACAGAGCGTGACTCCGTCGTGAGGGTGCCTGCATCACATCACTGCACAGCTGACAGAGCCATCTCAGTATTGCCCTGTTCAGGTGGTACCGGCCCACGATCTCTACATCTGTGTACAGCTCAAAGCTGATGTGGGTACGGTACTGCCTGTTGGGGGCGTACCGCTGACGGGCCCTTCCATGACCATGTTCCCCTGCAGCATGCATTCTCACCCCCTTCATTACAGCTTCCATGTGGAAGCTGGCACTGTCCATCTCCCTGGCTTGTGACCCCCCCTGGCTGTTGTTGCTCTGTTACCCCTGCTGTCCTGACTGCTACCTCCACTGCACCGGGTACCCCCGCTGACCTCTGCAGCCTATGGCCCACACAACTTCCCTTGCCTGCCGTGTTCTGGACTGTCACTGTCTGTCTCTTTCTGTCTGTCTCGCTTGGCATCCCTGTCGCATTCTTGTGCCTCTTCCTTGAGCCTTTTTATTTTGGCTCATTTCCACTGTGGCGCAACTTCCGGCTGTTCCGCTCTTGCGCATTGCGCAACCCTTTGAATATCGCATTGCGCTCTTTATGCAGGGATCCACCCCCTTCAGTTGCGCATGCTGTCATTTGCATTGCGCTGTTGTTCAGCCTGTTTTCGGTGGCGCAACTGCCTCCTGCTGAATATCGCAGAATGGCGCACTTTCTGACTTGCGCATGCGCAACCCTATTGCGCATGGTGCAACCCTTTTGAATATCTGGCCCTGTATATACAACTCACGAGATTATGGAACTTTTCTAGTGTTGTCTTCAGTCAAATTATGGAATCCAAACTTTCATGTTTCCAAGCTTATCTATACACCAGTAGAGCTTCTGGCCTTTGCCAATGACTTGATGTTAACTTCGTGTTCCTTACTTGGACTCCAGAAAAAGGTTGATCTGTTTTCCTCACTGTGCCATGCAAACACCCTCACAATAAATATGAATAAAACAAAACTCAGGGGTGCTGATAGAAATTGCTAGGCCTAGGACACACCTTTAGGTCTGGGCCCCCCGCCTATCCCCAAGACATATAAATGAGTAAATTTGGGCCCCCCCTGAGCCACCTGGGCCTGGGACAGTTGTCCTGGCTGTTCCTCTCGCCAGCACCTTGACAAAACTAGCTGTTTTTAAGTAAACTAAAAATTGCTAAACATATGAATAATCAAAGGGTGGAAGCAGTCAAGCATTACATGTATCTTGGCATAACATTTTCAACTAGTATTTCTTGGATAAGTCATATTAAGTATTTATTATATAAAACAAATCAAACTAGGGCTTCTGTTAAGTCATGTAGTAGGAACTATGGCAGGGAATCATTCCTTGGAATAATTTTAGCACAAAGTGCTAACGTTAAATCAGCTATATTATACAGAGAAGAAATATGGGGGATAATGAGTACTGACAAATTGGAGACTATGTTAACAAAGCTCTAATGATATGTTTTAAAGATCCCCAAGCAGTCTCAGCACCATTTTATGTACCTAACTGGGACCTTTGAAAGCATTAATAAATGAAAGAATCTTAGAATATCATTTTAACATCTATGTTCTTCGAAATGAAGATTCCCAAATTATGTATAGATGACCAACTCCATCTTTTTGTTGTTTTACTTACATTTTTACCTGCTTCCTTTATTTTCTGTCTCCTGCTCTCTCAGGGAGTCCAAGGGGCAGGCTGGTTATTTCTCATGTCTCAATGCTAGTACTGCCCCCTCCATGGGGCCATGTTATATCTCCCTTGGCAGGGTTGGTGTTGGTGGCTATACCCCTGAATTTTTCCAGGTTATGTCGGGGGGGGCTGGCCCAGCAGACACAGGAAGGCCCAAATGTATCCATGGGGCCTGTCAACTCGGGAGTCAGGACCATGTCTTTTTCTCTAGTTTCTTATCACCAGACATTAGCTGATGCAGGGGCATGAGCAAGTCTAGATAAAATGTGTCGCACATGAGCCCCAGTCAGTGACTGTTCCTAGCCTGCATGCCTCCACTGCACTGTCACCCATGGTCACCTAGGTGGCAGCATTGCAGTGAAGGCAGCAACCCTTCCTCCCTGGAGGAAGAGAGCATTCTCTGGGATACTCAGTCCTCCTCCCTCTGACCAGCACCTGGTGACCCAGGCTTGCTTCTGAACTTAGATCACTGGCGTTGTGAGCTGTGGCGCTACTGCTGTGCCAGTGGGCTAGTGTATAGGTCAGTCTTTCTTAGCAAGATTTCTACTCAGGTTACATCAAGTTTATTAAAAATGTGATAAGTCCAATAGAATGTTGCATGTGTTTGCTAATGTCTTCTGGAAACCTTTACCAGAGATGATTATTCCTTATAAATCATGAATGACAGATCTTTCTCTAGTAAGAGTCCGGACTGCATATCTGGCAGCCAAGGGACAGAGCCCTGTGTAAACATACTTACCTCCCCAGAGGATTGACATCTGTTCATGAAATTTAGGATGGAATTGTGTGACAGTAACCGATTATTTTTCAGACTCAAAAAAGGACAATATAACCTCACCTAACTGCATTTGTAGTCATAGGCCAGGATATTCAAAGGGGTTGCGCATTGCACAACAGAGTTGCATTGGCGCAACCCTGCATTGCACCCTGGCGGGATATTGAAAGGGCAGCCAGGTGCAGTGCAAATCCTGATGTGCTGGGGTGCAATGTAATTGTATGTGGCGGAGATGCAGGGGGCATGCCCATGCATATGCGGCACATCCTGATATTCAGCCCGGGATGTGCAGCGCATATGCTGGTGCAACCCTGCAGTGTGCCGCATAGGGGAGCTCAAAGTTGAGCCAGTGAGGAATGGGAACATCTCCCAGCCACTCACAGGCAGGCTGCTGTATTGCAGGGTGCAACACAGCAGCCACCAACTGTGGGTGGCCACCTGCCCACCCAGAACACCATTCACAAGCACACACACATATCCCTGGTAGTCCAGTGGACCCCCCTCTGAGCCCTGATGCCCCGATAACTGTAATGTTAGACTGTCCCTGGTAGTCTAGTGGCTCCCCCTCCCTCCTGTGTCCCCGATCGCCGGAACCCTTGCCCACCCCGCTTCCCCCCGTCATCGACATGCTGCTGCAACCTGCCCGCATACCGCCCGGCCATCTGCCAAATGACAGATACAGTATGGGCATGCAGGGCATACTGTACTAGACAGTCCCAAATATGTGAATGACTTCCTTTGTATGGGACTGTCTAGTACAGGATCGCCTGCAAGCCCATTGGTCCACAGCCCATACTGTATCTGTTTTCAGTGGGCAGCCGGGCAGTATGTAGGTGGGCGGCAGCTGCCTGCCAATGATGGGGGGAAGCAGGGTGGGCAAGGGGTGCTGTGTGGGTGGGAGGGGTGAGGGGTGCCACTGGATCACCAGGGATAGATGATATGGTGCTGTACTGCGATCGCGGCAATGGGTAGGGTGGTACCACTAGACTACCAGGGACATGGATAACAGTCTTATTCCAGTGATCGGGGACACAGGAGGGAGGCAGGCCACTAGATTACCAGGGACTGTCTCACAGTACAGTCATCAGGAAAATCGGGTAGGAGGGGGGCCACTAGACTAGCAGGGTTATCTTTAGTAACTTATACCACACGATCACGGCTCTGGGGTGGGGGATGCCCCAGGATCCCCACAGCACACATCATGCTGTGCAGGATGCCAGGCTTAAGTCGATGGCCTGCCCTACGCAAGGCATGCAAATAGGGTCATAATGATATGCAAATGGACCCATTTGCACTTTGCATATTTTATGGCCTCATTTACATGCCCCCTGCTGACTATCGTGGGTGATGTGCCTAGCGCAACTGCACCTGCGCTGATGCATCCCCGTGTTCCCTATCTTTGGCTTGTGCTGGTGCAGTGCCACTGTGCCAGGTGCAGTATGGGTGCCGACCTTGCCATATTCAATGGTGCTGCACCATGGAGCATCACCATTGAATATTACCTGGTCCTGGCCCCGGCACATCCCAATTGTGCTGCACCCAGGCTTGCGCCCCTGCCAGGTGCAGTCTGAATATCTGAGCCCTAATCAACTGGACGACCTGCCTCTTATAATTTTGTATTGTCCTCTATTTAATACAGCAAGATTGTCAATATTTATCCTCTATCACAAAATATATTTATGTCTTCAGATCAAATTGTTTCTTGCTTGTTTTCTACTTTGAATAAGGATGTGTTGGAACTGGTATCCAGTTGTTTGAAAAAACTTAAGCTCTGGCCTGAAAACAAGTGTAAAAGTAAGATATAAATAGCAAGAAATTAACTGAACTAAAACTAGAGCTAACCTTTAAAATATAAGATATTGTTCGGAAGAATAAGTAACCAAAATAAGTTGCTCATGTGCAATGCAGTCAGAGTTAGAGTACAGTGTTATTACCATTTTCTGCTTTAAGTAGCATTACCCTTTTTAGGGTACCCTTTTTAGGGATTCTGGTAGGAATGTTCAGGGGGTGTAGGTAACCAGGCCCAGACCTTCATTCCTTTCTGTTACATGACACCTTATGTTTTAGGAGCACTAGCTAATTGCTACCATCCTCTGCTAACTAATTCTAAGGAACATGGCATTATATCATTATGTCTGTATTACATGGTGCATGCTATGCAATATAAACTGGAATTATTATAATTTCTTTTTTCCCAGTACAGATGGAGCTTGGTGGCAGTTATACCGACCATCCGTGCCCTGTCCCTCACCAGCTGTTGGGGTAATGCTGCGTGGCACTGGGAGCATTTTTACATTGTTTTTGTTCAGCTTGCTTGTTTTTCTGAACCCCTCCCCCCCCCGAGTATGTCATTACAAAGGATGTAAATCAAAGGCTACAGATATGCTAGTACACATCCCAGCTAAGTGTTTAATGGCATGCTCCCCTTCCCACACCATGAGTCTGCGCTGCAACCCGTGCATACACAAGTGGCGGTAATGGGGCAATGTGACAGCTCTCGCCCAATGAAGGAGTAGAGCATCATATGGGACTCTCAGATCTCTTCCCCTGACCCATGCTTGTTTTTGAACCCGGGTCACCTGTGTTATGGGCGTAGCAGTACCAACACGGCGATGGGACATAACTGGAATTATTGTTATAATGTCCTAATTCTATGTATTTTTTTAAAAATGATCTATTTTTTTTGTGCTAGCATATGCATATCAATAACAGATTTTGACTTGACTTTGAGTGTTGTCTTTACTTCCATTGCCATAAAACAAGAGCGTTTCCATAATTACAATAATTTGAACCAACTTGATTTCCACAGTTCTGTTCATTTGACCAGAAAAAGTCCGTAAACCTGGGCCCTTGTACAATTATTTATCTAAAAGTTTAACCAAGGAATACAGTAAATGCTGAGCTGAAAACAGCTCGTTTCCAGATGTGTCCTGGGGAAGAGGGGAGAAGGAAATAGCTAACAATAAAATAAAACAAAGTAAAATACAATAATATAGTAATTACAAGCAGAATCATAAATATTGTAGGCAGAACAGTAAATGAAGGCAGCTAGAAAATAAAACACTCTAATATATACAGAAAGAAAAACAGCGGAACAGTAAGAAGAGGGCAAGACTAGAGAATGAAGAAAAAGAGGAAAGGGCAAAGGCAGTTGCAGGTAGGATGACAAAAGTTAAAAAAAGAGACTTTGGGGAGGAAGGAGAAGAGGCAGAATGAATAGAAAGGTGAAGGCAGGACCAGAGTTTTTGGAAAGCGGTAAGAAAAAGCAGATTGGTCAGCAATAAATTTTCTAGAAGGAGTAGTGAGAGAATGTAAAGTATTGTTGCAGAGAGGGTAGGAGGAATAAGGAGGAGGGGAAAGAAAGGATTTGAGATAGGAGGGAAGGGTGCTGAACATGAATCTGGATGAAAAAGAAACACAATGGGAAAAGCACCTAGCATCGAGCGAGGGGAGAGAAAGAACTGAGTAAAGAGTGCAGTGGTGAGTACGAGAGGAGCAATCTAAAGCAAAGTGGCAGAAAGAATGAAAAGGGTGGTCCAGTCTGGCAAGGGAGGATTTTGTGGCACTACTGTAGACTAAGTCACCATAGTCAAAGATTGGAAGGATCATTTTTAGTATAATTTCTTGGCAGGCAGGGAGCAGTATACTCACTTTATTCCTGTACAAAGCACCAAGCTGAGGGCGAAGCGTATGGTGAATTGCACCAATGTGCACAGAGAAATCAAGATACTGGTCAAGGCAGACCCCGAGGTACTTCAAGGAGGAGGCATCTTCAATTTTAGCACCATCAAGGGTATTAAATAGTGGGGGAGAGGTAAGTTTGGCAAGCCTCTGACGGGTATCCAAAGTCATTGAGACATGCTGTAGGTAAATAGGAATTCTATATTACTCAGACTACTTCAGTTGGCAGGGGATTGGGTAAGGATTAGGATATCAGAAATGTTAGCTTGAAGATAGCAATTTAAAAAGAGTATTTTGTTAATATTGTCCATTAATAAAATAGTATGCTTTATATACTGTTTATTCATGGAGGGAGGGCCAGCATTTGTTTGAAACAGGTACAGTAGTTTGATTTTAAAAAGATATGACAATTGAAATGAACCCTGTACAGCACATTTGAGTTGTGCAGTCTATTGTAGTTATAGTAGTAGATTTTTAGAATTTTTTTTTAAATCTGCTAGATTGTGCTAATGCCTTCCTTTTAAGTGAGAGTAAAAATATGTTATTACATTGATGGTATTGCTAATCACCTAATAGGGTTGCCACTTTTGGATGAGGCAAAAACTGGATCCTAAACTCAGCCTCTAGCCCCACCTCTTTTCATGACTGATCATGCACTGCTCCTCCTCCAAAGCCATTTGTTGTGTTAGTAAAAGAGAACAATTAAAGCAGCAGTTCAACAAAATGTTAACATACTGTATCTGTTAAATTTGTTTTCTAGGTTCTTCATAGTTATTTATTTATTGATTTATTAATTTATTGCATTGGTTTACAGATAAACATACAGAGATAAAAGAAATCTCATTTACAGATATGATCTGGGGGAGATGGAGGAAATTCTGTAAACAGCATACAATAGTATACATGGGCTGAGATACTCAAAGGGGTTGCACCTGGCGCAACTGAGTTGCACCAGCATAACCCCAGAAATGTACCCTGGAGCAATATTCAAAAGAAGGAATTGCACAGCACAATTCCTGATGTGCATGGGTGCAAAGATAATGTATGTGGCACATCTCCAGGGGGATGTGTCCAGGCATATGTATGCAGCACATTCCAGTATTGAGCCTGGGATGCGAAGCGCATCTGCCGGCACATCCCAGAGACCAAAAGATGTGCCACATACCTGGGCACAAGATTGAGCCCATAAAAAATGGCTCAACTGTTAGCCACCCACAGGCGCGCTGCTGTATTGCAATGCACAACACAGCAGCTGCCAGCCATGGGTGGCTACCCCCACCGAACACTGTTCACAAGCACCCACATAGTTCCCTGGTAGTCTAGTGGTACCCCCACCCCTTCCGTACCTCTGATCACCTGTAAAGCTAAAATAGATTTCCCTGATAGTCCAGTGGCACCCCCCTCCATACCGGTACATAGATACATAGATACATAGACAGTGTCAGCAGATAAGGGCCTATGGCCCACCCAGTCTACCCATTTGAGCTTGTAAGTTCAGCTTGTTTTCCTAGAAGTCTGTTGCCCCTTACCCCTGACCTCCAGAATTCCTTTATGTCTATCCCATGCATTCTTAAATCCCTTGATTGTTTCAGCCCCCACCACTTCCTCTGGCAGGGTGTTCCACTTGTCCACCACCCGTTCTGTGAAGAAATTCTTTCTCATGTTTCCTCTGAATCGTTCTCCCTCCAACTTCATCCCATGCCCTCTAGTCCTGGAACATCTTTTTCGCTTAAAAATAGTGTTTTCCTGTACCCTGTTCCTCCTGTAAGATACTTGTATGTCTCTATCATATCCCCTCTCTCCCTCCTCTCCTCCAGGGAGTACATGTTCAGTTCCTTCAACCTGTCTTCATAGGACTTGTGATGCAATCCATGCACCATCTTTGTTGCCATCCCCTGAACCTTCTCTACCCTGTCTATGTCCTTACGTAGGTATGGTCTCCAGAACTGTACACTGTACTCCAGGTGGGGCCTCACTAGTGTCTTGTATAGCGGAATTATGACCTCCCTTTTCCTGCTGGTGATGCCCCTACCTATACACAAGGCCCCTACTTTTCTGCGGCACAGTGGGACCAAGTTCTGCGACAAGACTACCATTTGCCGCAGAACTTCTGCAGCAGTGGTTCGTAATTTCTGCGGAAGTTCTGTGGCACTAACAAACTACCACACCACAGTGTCAGCTTGTCATCCTGACTTCACTTTCATGGCAGTGGTTATAGTAATCAGGATGGTGGAAAGCACAGTAACACTAGTTCAAAAAATAACAGACTTATAGAAATAATTTTACGCCTAAAAAAGCAAAACAAATGTCTCTCCCTTAGGTCCTAGCCTATTGAATAAATGTAATATGCAGAGGGGACCTTATGCGATAAATAAGGCATTTCTATATGCATGCTATCTATCCCAATAATGAGGTCACCACTCTACCACTTATATATTTGTATGTGCTTCACACCACTCATGAGGTTCCCACTGTGTGTCACTTATATACTTATATACAATCTGTAACATACATGCAAATGTGTGTGCGTGTGTGTATAGTGAGAGAGAGAAAGAGATACTGTATATGTGTGTGTGTGTGTATATGTGTGTGTATATATATATATATATATTTTTTAATTTACATATAATTGCATCCTCATTCATACAGGTCCCATTGGAGATGGAATAAATGGAATAGAGGAGTTATTGCAAAAACTCATTTTTCATGCCAACCTGCTTCCCTTGACACACTACGTAACACCATCAGGCCATGACATGCATGTGAACCGATTGTAAGATAGAGCTCTCCAGCCCATCACAATGTGTCCACTGTGTGACAGAGCACTGCACCATACCTTCCCAGGCTCAGAGCAGTGATGTGTTCCACCAATTCTTGTGCTACCCAACCAGCTCCCAGAGCTAATCTCTGAACCTGAGTTGCCAGCACGGAAACACAGCATGCTACCATCTGGCCTAACAAGTGGCCCTGAACACATTTCTCCATAACTTTTGAATGACTCTATCCACCAGTGACAATATGTAATCGATAACCCTGGCAAAAATGTGTACGGTGCAATTATTTATTTAACAGGTCTGTTCTTTCAGCAGGTCTACACATTATTATATTCCACTTTTCTGGGCATAATTACTTTATTTTTCTTAAAAATGACAGGTAAATGCATTTTACCAGTTATTCATTTCAGATGGCATCTCTATACCTTAAAAGCACAAATAAGTTTCTACAAAGTGAGGTATGGACTTAACAGATCTGTGCTATTGACAAGGATTTGTTTAAGTTGGCCCTATTGTAATAATGTAAGACTAAAAATTGTATTAGGTTGTAGTGCAGGTTGCATGTGTGTGCTGCCACCGTCTCTGGCAGTGGTAGCTGTGGTAGATAAGTGACTGTTCATTTCTGTTGCAGAATGCAGCCATTTCATTAGCTAATGTATGATGTTATAGCAATGATAACATCACATTCTGAGCATATAGGGGGTTTAGATATAAAAAGAGGGGAAGGGAACCAGATTCTATGGATAAACAGAAATATTAATAAAAAATCAGCAAGAAGAGTGAATTCTGCGGCACCGCAGAAGTTCTGCGGTAGATTACAAGTTCTCACTTAAAATTCTCGCGGCTGCAAATTCTAGGGAACCTGCCTATACATCCCAGCATCCTATTTGCTTTACCTGCTGCCTTGTCACTGTTTCCCTACCTTGAGGTCATCAGAGATGATAACCCCAAGATCCCTTTCCTACTTGGTATGCTATATCTCACCCCCAACTGATATATTGTGCCAGGGTTTTGTGCCCCATATGCATTATCTTGCACTTCTTTGCATTGAATTTCAACTGCCAAACCCTGACCATTCTTCAAGTTTCTGCAGGTCGCTTCTCATTCTGTCTACACCCTCTGGTGTGTCTACTCTATTACAGAGCTTTGTGTCATCAATGAACAGTGAAATTCTGCCTTCAGGTTCTAAGAATGTCACTGATGAAGATGTTGAATAGGACCGGTCCCAGCAGTGATCCCTGTGGTACCCCACTGGTCACTCTTCCCTCTGTGGAGTGACAGCCATTTACCACCACCCTCTGTGTCCTGCCACCCAGCCAGTTACCTACCCACCACACTACTGTCCTGCCCACACCCATATTCCCCAGTTTGTGTAATAGTCTTCTATGTGGCACAGTGTCAAAGGCCTTGCTGAAGTCCAGATAGGCCATGTCCACTGCCCTCCCCTGATCCACCTCCCTAGTCACCCAGTCAAAAAATTCAACGAGGTTGGTCTGACATGACCTCCCCCTGGTCAAACCATGCTGCCTTGGGTCCTGTAGTCCATTGACAACCAGATGTTCCACCAATCTCTCCTTCAGTAGTGCTTCCATGATCTTCCCCACTACCGAGATGAGGCTGACTGGTCTGTAGTTCCCTGCTTCCTCTTTGTTCCCACTTTTGTATAAGGGGACTACATCTGCTGTCCTCCAGTCTTTGGGTACCTCCCCTGTTTCCAGTGATCAGCTAAACAGGATAGCCAGAGGTTCAGCCACCACCTCTCTTAGTTCTTTAAGGACCCTGGGGTGCACCCCATCTGGCCCCATTGCTTTATCAGCTCTTATTACTTCCAGTTCCTTCAGGACCCTTTCTTGTGTAAAGGGACTTGTGTCCATTTCTGCACCATTCTCACCCCTTGTACTCCCTTCAGACCCATTACCCTCCTCTTCCTCAGTAAAGACTGCGCAGAAATACCTGTTCAATATGTCAGCTTTACTGTTGTCATCCTCCACCTGACCCCATCCTCCCCTTCAGTCTCACTATCCTCCCTTTGTCTTTCTTTTTCACTTATGTACCTGTAAAGGTTTTGACCCCCTACCCACTGATTTTGCAATGTGCTCTTCTGTCTGAGCTTTGGCTTCCTTACTGACCTCCTGCCTCCTTTGCTTCTCCTGGTACTTCTCCCTATCCCTTCTGCCTGTATCTTTTGTATTGCCTGAATGCAATCTTTTTGGCTTTCACTTTTGCTACCTCTTTGGAAAACCATAATGGTCTCCTCTTCCTTTTCCTCTTGCTAACCTGTTAATGCATAATTCTGTTGTTCTTGTAATCCCCATTTTAAATACTGCCCACTGTTCCTCAACCCCTGATTCCTGTCCCATTCCTCTTAATGCCTCTTTCAAGTATCTCCCCATTTTCCCAAAGTCTGCCTCCCTAAAATCCAGGATATGTGTTTTTGTGTGGTTTGGTTCTGCTCTTTCTGTGATTTCAAACCACAATGACTGGTGGTCACTGTTTCCCAGGTGCTCCCCCACTGTTACCCCCATCACACTGTCCCCTGTTTGTGAGCACAAGGTCCAGTATTGAACTGATACTCCCTTCTGCTGAGTTGGTTCCATGACCAGTTGCTTGAGGAAGGCACCCTGAAGGGAGTCCAGAATAAATCTGCTCCTAGTTGATGCTGCTGCTGGGATGCTCCAGTCAACGTCTGGAATATTGAAGTCTCCAACCAGTACCACCTCACCCTTATCTGCCATCCTTTGGATAGCTAGCATCAGCTCCCTATCTATTTCTTCCTCCTGGGCTGGTGGTCTATAGACCACACCTGTGCGGGATGGCTGTCCCCATTTTCCTTTCCAGCTAACCCACAGTATCTCTCCCCATTTTGTTCCTCCTGGATCTGTGGCCCTTATGTCATTTTCACATACAGTGCCACTCCTCCTCCCTTCCTGCCTGCTCTGTCTCTTCTGAATATGTTGTAGCCAGGTATGGCCATCTCCCAGTCGTGGTTATCATTACACCAGGTTTCAGTGATGGCCACAATGTCCAGGTCTGACTGCACCATGACAGCCTCAGATCTTCCATCTTGTTGCTAAGGCTCCTGGCATTTGCACACATGGCTTTCCATGATTTTACCTCCCTAGACTGCTTCACTGTTCTACTGCAGCCCCTTCCTTGGTTGTCATTTATCCCTAGTTCTCCTTGCTGTCTGCCCTTCTGCAGAATTTTGCCCCTTTTCTGCTTATCCACCTCTTGGGCACTAATCTCCATCTTTTGCATACTGCTTTGCAGAGATAGCCACTCCTCTGGTTCACTGGTTCCACTGCCAGCTGTGGGGGGTGAGCAAGTAGGTACCCTCCTTGCTGGCCTGCCACCCCCCTTTGCTAGTTTAAATGCTTGTCAATGTAGCATTTACACTTATCATTGAGTGCTTGGATTCCCCTCCAGGATGGATGCAGGCCATCAGGCTTGAACAAACCTCCATCCCTCCAGGTGGGTCCCCAGTCACCAATGAATCCAAACCCTTCCTCACAGCACCAGTTCTTCAACCATGAGTTAAAGTTCCTGGTGCATGCACTCCTATGCTCTCCCTTGCTCTCTCACAGGTAGTACTTCTGAGAAAGTGACAGAAGTAGCTACTTACTTGAGACCCCTCCCCAGTTTCCTAAACTCTTCCTGAACTTCCTTTGGCTCCCCATTTGCCAGTTCATTAGTACCTAGCTGGATAATGACATCCAGCTCTCCCTCCTGTCTTGCCTTCCCAGTGATCCCCAGGATCTTCCTTCCATCCCTCCATGCCGTGGCACCTGGTAGGCACCTCACCTCCCTGTCCTCCCCCTCCTGTGTTCCTAGCTGGATCCCTCTTATGATGGAGTTCCCCACCAGGATTCACTTCCTCCTCCTCTGGGGTCCACTGCTTTCCCCGCTGAGGTCACCTCCTTGGCTAACCTCCACATCCTTTCCTTCCACTTCTCTGGGTACCTCTATTTGGTTGTCCTCATTTGCCAGTGTAGCATATGAGTTCTTGAGTGGAATAGGATCTGGGATGTGCCTCTGCCTGACTGCTCTAACCCTCCCTGAGCCCACTGTCATCCAAGTGCTCCTCGCTCGGCATCCTTTGAGGCAGTTGCATTGGACTGGGTGGTCCCTGGATAGGGGTGATGGTACTCCTGACCCAGTTTACTTCCGCTCTGAGTCTGGCTACCTCCTCCCGCAGTCCAGAGAGATGCATGCAGATAGGGCAGCACCTCAGTGTCCAGAAGGTCTGCCTGAATATGGCTGCCCCACAGCCACTGCATTGCACCACTCCCCACATTATATTGCAATTCCACTATTTGTCTGCTACTGACGCTCTCCTAGTTCCCTTTTTATTAATTTACTGTCCTAAAAATCCTGCCACTGATCCTCAGATAATTTTTTTTTTTTTAAAAGAAAAAGAAACCAATAAATAAATAAATGAATCAAAACACTTGTCGTGCTGAGGGTGGGCTTCTTCCCCCTTATGCCCCTCCTACTTCACACCCCTTACTATACCCTGTGTTTAGCTCCTATGAATCAGATTTAACAGGGCATATAATTAAGAGTTGGAGGAAGGGAGGAGGGAGGGTGAAAATTTGCAGCAATTAAAGACAGCACAGAATTATACCACCACTATGTTTTAAATTTTCAACAGCCTAAAAACAATTATAAGTAAAGACAACAACGAAAGTTTAGTGTCACTAAAAGCCCACAATCTAAGTTTAAAAGAAAAATAGCAATTACCAGTTACTCTAAAGCACTGAATTGAATATGTTTCCTTCCTTCCCCTTCTGGCTTCTTCTGAGAAAATAAACTCTACTTGCTACTTCAACTCTGACTAAGCCCCACCTCCAGTTATCACGTAGCTGAGGTCAGAGGCCAGACAATTAACACCCTTCACCCAACTACAGGGCAGTCATACAAGCCAAGATAAAATTTGCAGCAATTAAAGACAGCACAGAATTACACCACCACTATGTTTTAAATTTTCAACAGCCCAAAAACAATTATAAGTAAAGACAACAACCAAAGTATAGTGTCACTAAAAGCCCACAATCTAAGTTTAAAAGAAAAATAGCATTTACCAGTTACTCTAAAGCACTGAATTGAATATGTTTCCTTCCTTCCCCTTCTGGCTTCTTCTGACCCTGATCATCTGTAAAGTTAATTAAAATATTTCCCTGGTGGTCCAGTGGCACCCCCCCGCTGGTGACCCCGATCACCCGTAAAGTTAATGGAAATATTTCCCAGTCCAGTGACACCTCCCTCCCCATTGGTAACCCCATTCACCATTGATACATAAAGGTCTATTACCTGGTGGTCCAGTGGCATCCCACCCCACACACGGGACCCCAGCCCACCAGCTCCCCATCAGTGGGCAGCAAACTCACCTGCATACCACCTCTGCTTACGAATGACAGCTTACAGTATCAGCTGCAAGCACATTGGTCCACACTGTGAACCAATGGGCTTGCAGTGCATATTGTAATAGTCATGCACAACTTTGTGAATGAATGACTTAATTCACAAGTTGTAATGACTACAGGCATTGTAGCCCATTGGTCCACAACGTGGACCAATGGGCTTGCAGCTGATACTGTAAGCTGTCATTCGGCAGGGCAGCCCAGAGGTATGTGGGTGGGTTTGCTTGCTCAATGATGATGGGGAGCTGGGTGGGCTGGGGGTCCTGTGTGGGTGGGGGTGCCACTGGACCACCAGGTAATGGACCTTTATGTTTTAATGGTGATTGGGGTTACTGGCGGGGAGGGGGGGTGCCACTGGACCACCAGGGAAATATTTTAACTTTATGGGTGATTGGGGTAACCAGCGGGGAGGAGGGGGCACTGGACCACCAGGGAAATATTTTAATTAACTTTATAGGTGATCGGGGGTACCGGTTGGAAGGAGGGTGCCACTGGACAACCAGAGAAATCTTTTTTAACTGTACAGGTGATCAGAGGTATGGGAGGGGAAGGGGTACCACTGAACCACCAGGGAATATAACATCTGTTCTGTTGGGTGATCAGGGTTACCAGTTGGGGAGGGGGTACTACTGCAGTCCCTGGTACAGGGACCGCATGCTGTGCAGGGCGCCAGGCACATTTCATTGGCCAGCCCTGCTCAGCACATGCAAATGGGGCCATAATGACATGCAAATGGCCCCATTTGTGCCTTACATGCATAATGGCCATATTTGCATATCCAGGTCTGAATATCTGGATATTGCACCTGGCACAACTCCAGTTGTGCTGGCTCATTCCCATTCCAGGTATGCAGGCCTGTCTGAGGGATATGCTGGCGCATTTTATTTGCACCACATGCATTCTTTGATATAGTCAGAAGAGATACTCCATAGCACATCTCTTTTGAATATATCCCTTTGTTGCTGCAGTGCAATTCAGTTGCACTGCGTAAGCACTTGCGCCATTGCTGGGCGCAATTCTGAATATTGAGCCCATGGTATATAATGATATATAATAAAGAAAGAAATTGTTTGTTTCCTAGTATGTATACTTTATATCTTTTTTCTGGCTCCATTTCCTTTTCATGTCCACAGTACTATTTCAATGCCAAAGAAGTGACCATACTTTTTTTTTCTTGAGGAAAAAGATAATTTTTAACATTTATAAATGATAATCCAATAAAACATTTAAAAATGCCTAAATTCTGTTAGGGATGATAAAGTTTACCAGCAAATGAAAGTGGAAGACAACTGGATCTTTTACTGTTACAAAAGGTAAGGGCAGGCTTTTTGCCCTGCTTTGTTGCTATTCCACCTTAAGATGCAGAGTGGAAAAGATTAGGTTAAGTAACTGCTAATGGTCTTAATTGCCCTACTTTATACCTCCCAACTTGAGTACTTTCACAAACAAAGGGCTATATTGACAACAAAATTTGTCTGTAACCTGGACATGCAATTGAAACAGTGAATGATATTACAAAATATGTTTCAAAAGTATGTGAGCACTCAGAATGGCTAAAAAACCTGACCAGCACTGAGCAAAACCGGATTACCAGATAGGGACCCTGAAAAACGGATTACCAGGTGAAAACCTGACAGGTGACAACCCATACCTATGACTGACAAACAGTATTCTTATATAGACAGAAACACATGTGCAAACACACACATAAGGAGGGTACACAGTGTGAAAAAAGTTTAGCAGTTCAAATGTGAATGTCAGAGAATTTACAAATAATTCCATCCAATAACTCTCATGACATTATACTTCTGTAGTTTATGGAAAGTCACCAGAACCCGATGACTGAATTTGGAATTCTCTACCCCGTTAGTTAAGGGAGTGCACAACTGTGGAGGAATTCAAGCATGCTTTAAAAACTTGTCTGTGGCACCAGGCTTTCATTGATTGATCTTCCAACTGATGAACAGGATATTGTTATTCTAATGTTAATGTATTGTTGTTTGTGTGAATTGTATTGATGTTTGACTTGTTTTAAAATTGTTAGGTGCCTTGGCTATTAGATAAGGCGCCTTATAAATAACATTTATTATTATTATTATTAATAATTATTTCTGTGTCACTGCTGTTCCATTTTTTATTTTGAATAATATATGGATCCTCTAAAATACAAAGTACACTTTGTGACTGACAGGTCATAATTCACTGACAAGATGCCATATATAATTGCATTATGACTACTTTGAATGACAAGTGCAGTAGGTCATAATAATTAAATGATGTAGTGTCACATCTGTGAATTACGACTATTTTCTGTATGGATGCAATTATATAGGTTGTCCACATACTTTAAAATTCCATGGGTAAGACTGCATTCTCTATGGCTGTCACCACGTGAATGCATGTTAAAAAATTGACAGAGCTGTTTTCTGTTGTTCAGTCCCTGTGCAACCCCAGATGTCTCTGGGGTCAGATGCTCTGACGAATAACTCATGCCTTGTGGCTAGGAACCCCTCCTTCATGGTTTAATAAATTGCCAGGACAACTCTGTGCATGTTATTATCAAAGGTACTGTTATTGCTGATGAGGTGAGCAATCCCTCTTGCAATAATATGTTTATAAATGCTTTGCAAAGTTCTGGGTTTCAAAGGTAGTCATGAATGTGTCTTGGTAATACTCTGTTATGTCAGGAAGTCCACTTTTTATTTAGATTTTTTGTTATATTAGGTTTGTTAACTTTGTTGTGTGATGCTCAGTACTACACAACCGTGGTACAGTAGCACTTGCATAAGAATTAAATATGGAACATGCATTGCTTATTTTCTGGAGGTTGGAATGCACGGCATTAGGTTATTGGGCAGTCTACAAAATAAGTTTTATGCTTGCCAGCTGCAGTGGTATTTAAATGTGTTTTAGTGCCTAGGAATTATATAAATTCTTATTGTATTGAATTGTTTGCTGCTCAGTCTAAAACGTGGTCACTTGTGCCTTTATCAGCTGATACCCCTCTGAAGTGCATGTTAGAGGGAGTTATGTGAGTGGTAGTCAGTTACAGTGACAGCCACTCACACAGTTCTACTGCACCTGACATGCTGTTCGGCAGGAACTGGGCAATGGGTAGGAATTTGCTGATGGTTTTATGAGTAGCCATACTTTAGAATTGCTACTAAAATTCCAATATAGTAAGGAAAATACTAATTTAGAACAGTGACAGTACATTTAAGTGCCACCACAGTAGGTAAGTAAGCAATAATGCCTGACAGGGTGGGTGGTATTGGGAAATACCAGACCACCCAGGGGCGTAATGAGGCCCGACACTGCAGGCAGAGGGCCTTATAGCCCCTGGGATGTCCAGTATTTCCCAATACCACCCATCCTGTCGGGTATTATTGTGCTTAGAAAATGGGCACTCTAAAAAAAAAAAAAAAATTGTTAATAAAAAATTAGTTTCAAATTATTGTTGTAATAAAATAATTCCTCCACCTGCTTTAGAATGAAGGACTTTTGTCCAGTGGATACTCTGTAGATACATTACAATAAAAAAGCTGGTTGTATGTAGTTATTGCCCCCACAGCAGGCTATTTCTGTTTCTTAATTCTGACCCCCCCTTCGTCTTGCAACACTTTTGCTTACACTTCTACTTTTGTTTAATGTTCATTTCAGGCGCTATTGTTTTGTGCTGTTTCTTTTAATATTGGTGCCAGGAGATGTTGCGGTTCCAGTCAGGAAAAGAAAGCACAGTATGGGCAGAAGTTTTCATCGATAGTGGTTGATCGAGAAGTTTGGAAAAAAAAAGCTACAAGTAATATCGTGAAACAAGGTACATTTGGGTTCTTGTTCCTGCTGTTGTTGCTCCTTTTTTTTGTTTGAGCAGGGGTGCTGAACAGGTGTAAATGGATTGGGTAAACTGGGCAGAGAGCGGTCAGGGCAGTTTGAGAACATCCACTCCCCATAGATGGAGATGCACTGCCGGCTTGGGGCAGCTAATACAGTGGCTGATCTTTGGGGGAGTGTGAGACAAGAAGTTGTGTAAGGCATTCGAGCAGTTGCTCTTCTGAAAGCTTTCCATTTGTTTTTAAATATGTGTTAAGAATGAAAAACAGTGTTGGCTGTGTGTACAGAGTACTGTGCATCCATGGGGGGGGGGTTGCTATCTCACTTGGTCATCCACGGGGAAAAGAATGGTAGCTTGTCATTTTGAAAATTTGGGGTGCCCAAGGATACCCGAAGTAATGGGGCACCTCGAATTGGCACTCATTATTTGCAGGGCTCTACTGAAAAATAAATGTATGCCTGGCATGGCCTTTCAGTCAATCAGGTTGCTTTATTTTCAAGCCCATTTTCTAAGTATGCAACTAATTTTTTAGCTGCTGTTGGAGTGTGGGGGATAGTATAACAAAAGAACCAATGATGTTGCCAAAACCTACTGTAACAGTCTCCCTTTAATGACTCGGAAATGAATGATACCCTATAAGACAGGTCTCAGCTGTATCAGCTTCTGTATACTGTGTTAAAACTTCCCGTATTAACAAAAAAATACAGAAGACTGCCCGGTGGCACTGAGTGTTGAGGTGCTGGATGCAACACCTTGCGCCACGGCGGTGACCCAGGTTCGAGAGTGAGCCAGTGTCATTGGAGGCTGGCGGGGCTGTGACTATGCTGCCAGGTGGAGCACTCCACCTCGGGAGAAGTTCTTCAGCTCTCTTGGAGCTTGGCTGCCCCCTGGTGGAAGCCTGAGGGATGGTACCACTCTGAGAAGCACCGACGTTAGGTCGATGGGGAGGGCGGAAGAGACCTGGTCTGGAGCTGTGGTGCACACGTCCGCTTCCATGCACATGCGTCACTGCTTCCGGGGTCTCAGGTAGCAGGTAGTACATGGGGAGAAAATGGAGGATAATGCAGGGGTCCACCGAGGATGAAGACCCCTGGTCTGGCTCAGGGGTTCTGCCAGGGCACGTATCGTTACCATAACACCCTGAAAGACTCCGGGTTCAGGTAGGCTGGCAGACGTTAGGTTGGACCCGCTGCAGGAGGATAAAAATAGTTGACAACCCCAAAAAAAACAAAAAGATACATAGTAAGGTGATATGTTGAAAGCATGAGAGGTATATTTACAACAAAACACAAATACATTTGATAAAGTATAATAATGTATGAAGAGTAAATAAATATGTACAGATACAAAGAGATACATTACTCATCTGCAAGTCATGAGTGTCCCTAAACATTCCCCCCCAGGGTCATTTCCTATAGAAATATCTCAAACCTCAACATTGACTGCTTCCTGTCTGACCTACACCATATCAACTGTTTTCACCTTGCCACTGCCACTGACATCAATAAAGCCCTGAAATTCTTCACCCATGCCTTCTCATCAGTGGTTGATAAGCACGCCCCCCCTGCACACTCATAGAGTCAAAGCCAAAAAAATCCCTGTGGCTTACAAATGATATATTCGCCCTTATATGAACATACAAACATACAAATGCGCCAGCAGAAACAAACCACCCGGTCTATCTACATCTGCTTGAGTTTGCAGCTAGCACCCCTAGTTTGCAGCTGCCCACCCCTTTGTCATCCCACTGCCACCCCCACCCCCACTCTCCCTGCCTAAATACAAGGCTACAAACAGCATCTATGACTGGAATGCTTACAGAAATCTATGTAGTAAGTGTAAGCATTTAATTCACACTACCAAAAGTCAGTGCCTAAAATTCCAAAAAACTCAAAATCTCTACAACCCAAAAAAGTTCTGTCAGTCAAGCAATACACTTCTTAACGGCCAACATCACCCCCATACTATTTTCATTGAACAGAATAAAACTATCATCACTGATATGAAAATTGCTACCCTATTCAAAGACTTTTTCCACGATCTGTCTAACTACAGACCATATGGTCACACTGACTCTGGCCCCGACAAGTCCAAATCTGACCCCAAGCAGCCTCCTTTCTACATCAGAAGGGTCACGCCTCAAGAAGTGTACAAACTACTACTCACTCAAAAATGATAAATCAGCCAGACCTGAAGGCCTTATCCCCTGATTTCTTAAACTTGCTGCCCCCCCCCCCCAAATTACACTTCACTTCACTTGCGCTTCAGGGACCTCCACGTGAATGAGTGCGCTCAATGGAAGCTAGCCCTACACAATAAACTGAACTGACTTACCATCTCAAAAATCTTCACTCTGTCCTTCTCCATGTACTGTGCCATCACTCTGGAAAGCATCCACAGTCGTCTCCCTGCACAAGAAAGGGAATACTACCTCCATCAAAAACTGCTGCCCAATCATGATGATCTCAGCCCTAGCCAAAATGCAAGAGAAAATTACTCACCACCAGCTCACTGAATACATGCAGCTACATGACATCATCTGCCTGGAACAGCATGGCTTCCACAAAGTCCATTGTATAGACACTGCCCTAATAACTCTCACCGACAACATTTACAAGGCTTTGGACACAGGTCACGTCACCGGGTTCTGTGCTCATTGACTTGACTAAAGCCTTTGACCTGTCGACCACAACCTACTCGTCATAAAACTTCAAGCACTTGGCCTCAGGACCCCCGCCATAGCATGGTTCAAAGATTATCTGCACCACTGCCAGCAAGCTGTCAAAATAGGAAACAGCATTTCTGGCATAAATCTTCTCTCTAGTGGAGTGCTCCAAGGCTCCATCCTAGGGTCTCTCTTGTTTTTAGTCTTCATTAATGATCTCCCTACCATCTGCAGACCAGTATGAGCAGTACTTTATGCTGACAATGCTGTCTTCTATACCCGTAGTGATAGCATTGCCTTCATCAACAAGTCTCTTGGCAGCTCATTTGCCAGGCTGCTAGCATGGCTCTCTAAAGAAAAAAATGGTCCTAAACCTACCAAAAACACAGTCCATGCTTTGGTATACAAGCAAAACTTCTCCAAACTATCCCCTCTGTTTAGTGCCAATATTGGAAATGGCTCCCTTCTTGAAAAGACCCCCTCCTTTAAGTACCTCAGTGTACACCTTGACCCCTTCCTCTCATTTGAAAATTGCCTCCATCACACCATTTCTTCAGTTCTCAAAAAACTGGAATCACTCTATAGAGTCCGCCACTATTTGACTCCAGACATTAAGCTCAAAATTGCTCAGGCTAATCTCCTGTCTATACTTGAATTCAGTTTGGCAGTCATCAGTGCTGCTGGTAAATCTGCTCTACAAAAAAGCACACTCTCTAGTACAACATGGCTAAATTCGCCTTTGGCTGCAGCCACAATACCCACCATTGCGCAGTGCTAAAGAACCTCAATTGGCTACCTCCTGAACTCAGAGCAAACCTTGCTATTGCCTCCCTCATCAACAAAACTCTGCACACTGGAAACCCTTCATACCTAGTCAGGCAGATTCCTCTCATTAATCTTCCCTCCTCCAGATCCTCCTCCCATAACAATATTATCATCCCGTTTTTCCACACAAGCATGGGCCAGCAGTCCTTTTCCTTCCGTGCTACCTCTGTATGGAAATCAATATCTCCCCCAATCAGAAGAAACACCTCTACCCCTGTCTTTACAAATCTTCTGAAATCCCATTAATCTTTCTCCATTACATGCCAATGTTTCCACTAACCTCTCTCAAACTCCACTTTACCCTACCCCATTACCCTGCACTACCTGTATTCTTTTTAACTGTATTCCTATCTACCCTTCCTAAAATGTAACTGCATCCAAACATATTGTCTCACTCATTATACCATGTGAATACTCCCCTGTACATATAGTTATTTCTTCTTCTGCTGTAAATGATGTCCTGCTTTTGTACCATGTAAATATTGCATTGCATGTGTTGGTATCATTCGCTGTATTTGTATATTTATGACTGTATATTTCATCTGTGCTGTATCTGTATGTATTACGATAGCGCTGACTGTATATTTTATCTGTGCATATGCACCCGGGTCGTGCCTGAAAAAGGCTTCCACTGCCAGTGTACTTATCCGGTCAACAAAGTTAAATAAATAAAGAAAGAAGTAATAGTAAAGCTGATCTGTAATAAAGCATGTCGAGTTGTACTTTGTGCAGGTAACTGCACTCATACTTAGACCCTTCATGCACTCACTAACTGACTACCTTTACCCAGCAGAATAAAGCTCCAGACCTATTTGCTAGCCAAGAAGGCACTCTTGGACCTAACACTCCCTGCTTTAACAAATTGCTTCCACACCATCTCTGACCTCTATAACACCAGGAACATGGCCAGGAATACCCTTAAGCCTCCTTTCTGTCAAGATGTAAGGCAGCTAGCTTATTTAGTTCATTAGAGCAATTATCAGGGTGGACCCCACACAGATCCTTTTACATGGATCTTCACCAGTTTAGACTACCTCAGTGACAAACAACAAGCAGCTCATTACACCGCTGGATACTGATGTAACAACTGAGACATGTAACTCAATCAAATGCTAATTTATTCAGAATAAAGGACAGAATAAAAGCAGAGAGTTCAAATCATCACATTACATGTAACACACTGAATGCTAAAGTCTGTATCATACCAACTTTGCCCTATACCACATTTGTTCAAGTGTGAGGAACAGAGTCCTTGGAGCTTTAACCGTGAGCCACCATCAGAGTGAGGGCTGCTGAGTAAAAGTTTCTCCTCCTGGATATCATAAATAGTCTTTGGTCTCCAGCACATGTAGGTTGTCCACTTAACTTATGGGTTCAAAACAGTCAGAGTTAACAAGAGTTCATAGTAATACAGTATCCAGTTCTGGCTATGGTGCTGCACGCTGGTAGTAAGACTTGCACAGGTCACAGCCCCCTTTGTGGTTCAGCTCACGGCTGGGGTCTACGCTGGCCTGTTGGGTTGCAGGGTCAAGTGGTGCACTCTAGGATAAACTAGCTGGCAACTGATGAATGTCTCTGATTTACTATACATGCAGATCTCACTGCAAGAAGAATTCAGTTATCAAGGCTGATGGTCTCTCGAAATGGCTTGTAAGCTTCCTAGCTTTTGATGTTCACCAGCATGCCATCTGGCTACGTGAGCAAGCCATTTAAGACTTTTTTTGTTGTGTCTCCTTGACCCTGCCTCACAGTGATCTGACACTCTTGCTCTAATAGGGGTCAGTCCCACCCACCAAAACACAGAGAGACCAGGACCAAAAGGCTCAATGTAAGTCTCCTAACAAAACAGCACTTGTCCTTTTTATTTAGAAGTACTGGGGGAATTCACATTAACACTTCCTTATGCCGAGTCTTCTCTGACCTTAGCCCTAACTAATGAAACTTCATACAGTAAGTCATTAAAATCCAGTCCAGGCTTACATAAACACACATAAAAATCTCTTAATAGTGCTTGGGCCTTAACCCTTAATGTCTTGGTTTGTGTCTCCACTGCAGCAATAGGCTTGCATAGGTGTCTTTTACAAATACTTTGAATCCATGAATAACATATTCCATAGTTCAGCTAACATTTGGCAAGGCACAGTTGATGCTCCAGGGGGCTAGTCCCTAGGTTCCAGCACACTCAGCTGGGCAAGTGGTTTTTTGCTGTCCGGCCGCTAACTGGTTAAATGAATTGTCTGATACACTGCTGACTCTCCCCAAGTTTAATCCATTTAAGAGATCTTTGTGGTCTCCTTTTGTGGTCCAATGCAATTGTAACTATTAAGCAGATTTATTTTTGTTTTCCCTCTATGTAACCTATGACATTTTATATGACTATCTGTATGGATTTTTTTCAAGACTGTATGTAATTGTTCTGCCTTAAGTGCTTTGAGAATGACTCGACTGTATTTCCTTTGGAACTGCTTACTGTACTTACAATGTTTTTTTTGTGACTGTATTTGACAAGGAACTTTTGTAAATGAACACTTATGCTCAAAAGTAATCTCCAGAGTTTTCATTATATAACTAACTAAATAAATAATATAATAGTGACAGAAGTCTGAAGTTTATTATCTGGAAAGCAAACCGAGAGCAATTGCAACCATAATCAAACACAGTATACACAGAAGCCAGACTGATTCCCAGTGAGACCAGTGCAACATGTTATTACATTTCCAAACAAGTCCTTAGCTTCTCTGACAGAATTGTGTTAAGGATGTCAATTAACACCTTAACAGTGATTTTACTTTCAATGTAATCAGAGCCATCTTTACTCTCATTGGGATCCCCTTTGGAATATGTATCTTAGCATCATTACCACACTTTGTCTTGTTAAGAAACTGGCAGGCATCTGGCATACAGAATACCAGTCAAGATGTATGTAGCCCGTGTGACTTCATCATTCTATTTAGGTTATCTGTTTGGACAAAGAGTGCTACCTGGTAAAGATAAATAGCCCAGCCTTTCCTCTACTCACTAGGGATACACTCGAATCACTGAAGTCCATAGCCTGTCTCTGAGAAGGTGAACTTTATTTTATCACAGACACATCCTTATACCTTACATAACATGAAGTTCACAGCAAGTCTATAGAATAATGTATGGGCAGTCATACACAACAAGGCTGTGTTTCCATTGAGGGGTTATCGTGATGACAGAGTGACCTCTGGAGCTTTGCTTTCTAGGTCCCTGTAATCATGACAGCCTGGAGACTAAAACTCAGCCTTGGAATGTTTGGCTTATTCTGTAAAGTGTATGGACAGCCAGCAATACAAACATGAACTTGGTGCTTTTGTTTTTCTTTGACGTCTCTTTCCTCCTGACATGTCTCTCTGTCATGCTGTCTGCTTGCCTGTCATTACTGCTGACCCACTGATCCAGCTGCACCCTAGAGAGCCCATCCAACTGATCCGTCATCACTGCTCCTCCCAACCCATTCTCCCAGTCCAGTTCCAGTACTGCTCCCAACATCTGCCGGCCTAATTGGTTCTATTACTGCCATGCCCCCCTGACCCCCTGACCTCAGAGCAGCTGCAGTTTAGGCCGTGCGCATTTGATTGATAGTGTGAGAGGCTGTAGTGCGACTCAGAGAGCTAATTCTGCCCTTTGTTAAATTACATAATTACTGCAGCACAATGAAAAGTCATTGTGCTACAGTACTTGTATCACTACTAAAGTACTACCGCCTTTTTCAGTGCATGGATTTCCATACACAGCCGACCATAGCCATACATTATATGACATTTGTGCACTTTTACTTTAAGTGCTGTGCATTTGGTATTTCTGAATGTTTGCAGGCTCTGTTGAGTTAAAATAAACTTCTGTTGCAAGGTTACCAACTGTTGGACATTAATGATTTTAGTGCACTCCTCATAATCTGCCTTTAGAGTGGAGGTAAGGCTGGACTGTTTGGCTCTAACAAGCAGCAACTTGAATTTTGCTTCTTTGACTGGGGAACTACCATGCTGTGCTTGCCTTGAAGTGCATAGAAATGTTGATTTTAATGATTAGCTAGATCTTGCTTTTTGCCCCTCTGCACTATCATGGGATAGTGGTCTTTTACTGTAGTGTGGGAGCAAGAGTAATCTACTGTGCATTTACAAGGGAGCTGCTAATTAATTTGAAATAACTACCTTGTGCATTTTCATGGACTGCTTAGCACAATTATTGTATTCCCCTTTTAATTTAAAAGGATAATTTTCATGCATGCAGTTATATGCTCTCCTTCTAATACATACTTAAAATTACTGTTTCCTACAAAAAGGTTTAACCAGAAAAAGTCTTCATGAAGTCTGTTACCCTTTAAGGCAAAAAGAACATTTTCTGAGGGAAGGACTACATCTCCTTAATGACAACAATAAAAGAAAATTGAGATAGATTGAAGAGGGAGTCAATGCCCACTCACCAAACTGAAAAACACATTTGTTTGGTATCAGGCCACTTATTTGATTTTAGTAGTTGTGAACCAAGTTAAACTATAAGGAAATGAATACCAAAATTCAATGCTATTACACATGTTAGACATAACACACCTCATTTATAAATATAGGCCCACATATTCAGACTAGATGCACAGCGCATCCCTGGATATGCCATGCATCTCCAAACTTGCGTGGACCATCAGGGGCATGGCCATATTCAAAGGCCACCAATGTGCCGCACACCCCAACTGCACTGCCATGTGCAATATTGTGATGTGCCTATGCAGATGAGGGGTCCCTCATGCATAAGTCGTGCATCACAATATCACAATGTCCAACAGCCAATGAGCATGTCCTATTTACTGTATGTGCTCTGGTACCGATCAGTCGGTGGTCGGCAGAGTGAGGAGGGCTGTGCCAGTCACTGACACGGGTTGGTATGGGGGGGGGAGTGGGTGGTGGGTCAGTGCCTAACAGGGTGGGGGAGGAGAGGCCTTTGAACTGCTAGGGGAGGAGATGGTTGTATTGTTATATGGTTTGGGGCTCGGGGAGGGAGGAATTCATTATTGTAACTGTGATTGGGGCTGGAGGGCCACTACACTACCAGGGAATTGGGATCAGGGACAGACATTATGTTAACAGTGATCAGGGCTTGGGGAGGTTTTTTTTTTCATTATTATAACAGTTATCGGGGCTGGGGGGACACTACACTATGAAAACAGGGCTCGGGTTTTCTTTTTACTGAACAGTGATCTGGCCTTGGGGGGACACCACACTATGGAAACAGGGCTTGGGGTATTCTTTTTACTGAACAGTGATTGGGGCTGGGGGGGACACTACACTATGGAAACAGGGTACAGGGTTTTCTTTTTACTGAACAGTGATTGGGGGGGGACACTACACCATGGAAAAGGGACTCGGGGGTTTTCTTTTTACTGAACGGTGATCGGGGCTGGGGGGGGCACTACACTATGGAAACAGGCCTTGGGGTTTTCCTTTTACTGAACAATGATCAGGGCTGGGGGGACACTACACTGTGGAAATGAGGCTCGGGTTTTCTTTTTACTGAAATGTGATTGGGGCTGAGGAGGGCTGGCCCGGTGCCCAACACAGTGGCGCAGCCATGCAGATGAGCCCATAATGGGCATTCAAATGGTCCAGTTGCTCCATGTATGACCAATAGGCTCATCTGCATATTTGGGCTGAATCTCACCCATTGGGCCTGTGGTGCATACAGATATGTGTCACACATTCCCCTATGGGCACTCTTCAGCCCCACACCCTGGATGCACCGCGCCATATGTGGCAGCTGCCTGCTGTGCTCTGTGCATCCAGGGTCTGATATTCAAACAGATTGTGTGGTCTGTTCTCATTGTGGATTCTGTTTGTATATTGCACCAGAGCCGTCCGGCCCAACTTATCTGCTCGGCGCACCATTATGCATGCGCATCTGGTTGACTCCGAATATGGGGCCCAGGTACACTAATTTTAGAGACACTGAGGAAGGGACAACAATAGCATATTTAAAAAAATTTACTACTTGGTTTCCAAATAAAAAATGTTTTCTATAAATCCTTACCAAATTTAATAAAGTGCCGAAGAGCACCAAGCGCTCAAAGATCTGTGAAGGTTTAAAAAAAAAAAATTACTCTGAGAATTGGCTTTACAATATGACATTAAAAATCTATTTCTTTGTAACCCTACTTCCATTGGGCAATATGACAACTTACCCTTGGCTGGAGGACAAGTACCTATCTCATTTTCTTGGAGGTCAGGGGGAAGGCACATAAAAAATTTCTATTTTTCTGAGTCCCAGGAGAGATACTGTATAGCAGATAACATTAGCTTTCCATTTATATTAGGTATATTAGCTGAAAGCAAAGACCCACTAATATAAACAGACTGCTAACATAATCTGCCATGCTAACTGTACTCCAGTAGTAAACACTGAGCGCTAATTATATCAGGCGCTAAATGTACAATCGGAGTCATCGCGCTAAATATATCAGGCGCTAATATTAACTGCTATACAGTACCTTGGCAATGGTGGGTTTTACACAGTCTGAGGGAGCCCCAGTAAGTTACACACAGGTCATACACAGATCGAAGGCCCACAAAAAGGCATAGAGTCATACAGTATGGCTTTGTTTCTGACATGATCGTCAGAAAGTTGGTGCCCACAGGGGCTTTTGCAGGTGCAGGGCATGGTACACAGAATCCACATTCTGCAGTAAGTTACTACCAATACAGACAGTTTAAACATCCCAGGTCCAGGGTCCCACACATTTTTTTAGAGCACATAGGTTCACCAGAGTAAACATTTGTGAGCACATAGGCAATGGGGGAACCAAAGCACACATTATGAGTGCACATAAGCAGTGGGATACCCAAAGCAAGGGATAGTTACCACGTGGGCATACAATCCCGAAAACAGGAGGGAGGGCAGTACCTAACTCCAAAAATAAATTGTGAACAGGTTTCCACTCCAGAACTGGACTGACATGTTCAGCTCGACTCCAGCCAGAGGCCAGTCAACACTAAATTCACACAGAGTCATGAACTGTGAAGGCACTAATTTGCTTGCTGCAGTCCCACGTTAGTTCTGAGAAAAAAACACTTTGCATGTCAATGCTGTGAGGGCCTGGCTTAAGCTAAACTATCCCTCAACAGCAATTGAAGAGGACACTGGTCCCAAACTTCCAAGCATCCAATGCTGAAGGGCAAACTTGCTTTACAGTCCTGAAGTGACAAATTCCAAATGCATTGCATTTTCCATGAGTGGGGGGGCTTGATTTGACTAAACCAGTTCTGGGCAGCACTTTTACTTATGTCTTTAAAGATGGAGGGATGGCCCCAGTTGCTACTCACTTTTACCAGTCCCAAAATCACTATCTGAAAAAATACACCCCCTCAGGGCATCACAGAAGATGGCATCCACCAAGACCTGGTGTCCAGACTATTCCACTTACCAACTAGGGCAAGAAAAGAAAAAGAGGGGGGCTCCCCTCTGGCAATCGGTCTGCCCACTGGCAGAACACAGACCAAACTCACTTGAACTCACCACTGAATTGAACTGACTTCAAATCTCAACTGCAGCACTACAGGTCATGGGTCATGCTGCTGAAAGAGTTTCACATTCCAATTTAGAACCCTTTGCCCAGCAGAGCTGACCAGATGACTTAAAGGAGCCCTACAAGGAATTTACCATTGTGCTGCCCAGCTCCTACCTAAACTACACAACAAAAGGGGTTGTAGTAACCCAAGGGAACCTGGGTGTTACACTCACCACCACCAGGAAACCTTGCTGTCCACGACAAGGGCTTTGGACTGCAACAGGCCATCTACCCCTGGGTGCCCAATGGGGAGGCTTGATCAATACCTCCTGTACCTATGACCAGCCTAGGCAGGATACCACAAAGGACATGGGACCATGCTGAAGTATCTTCAGCCATAGCTGACAAACTAGATAGGGGATTCCTTCATAGTGGCTCAATGTGATCTCCAGAAGCACTTCCTGACAGAAGAGGACTGACCACCCGCAACCATGGTTGAGCCATCAGTCTGTCCACCATCAGGCACTCACCCAGCTCCACCACTAGGCACATTCTAAAGAATGGCTAACTACTCATTATGCTACACCACAGGGGCAGCCTAAACCATTAAAACATTGCAAAAACTGTAAACTGTTTAAAAACATACACATGGCATTACTATGCATTTCTTAAAGCTAAAGCTATACACTTTACACTTGTAAACTAAGAATGCGTAAAATGTAATTGTTAAAACATCCTATAACTATTTAAGAAGACCATGAAACACCCACAAAAGCTTTTAGGTGAAACTCTGTTTTCTTCCTCATCTTCTTTTTCTTCCAAAAGCACCTGCAAAAGACAAAACCATGGAAAACACATGAGGCAGATATTACATGACTCTGAAAGATTTTTGAAAAGGGATTGTTTTATATAAAAAAGTTGTATAAAAGTACAAAACAATACAAAATGAGAAAAGAGGGTGGACTCTCAGTGTCCATCTAGAGCTGCAATGTCTCTTACTGGGCACTCCCAGTCAAGAATGTCTCTGGAATTGGCATAACCGGTCCAAAACAGTTATTGCAGGCAGGCTCATGGCCTACTGGAGAATGCCCAGGAACAAGTCCACAGGACTAGGATGGTATTGACATTACCACCTTAGCAGACAGTCATTTAGAAAAAATAACAGAAACTTGGCCCTACCAGTTCAGACATGCAGGCTGCATCTAAGATTCACCTCTGGTACCAACGGAACATGGATCTCCGGCTTCTTGGCTGTAGGCCACATCTTTGGACTCCAACCTCCTCATGACATCTGGATCAGGTTCTGGATCTACTTGACAAAAAGGAAACAAAACTGCAGTCACAAACATCCTTCATTCTCCCAGGGGGGATGATACACACCAATCTTCCAGGCTTCTTCGGCCAATTGCTTGCAGATATGTGGCCTGCCGACTACAGCTCACAGTCTCTGATGGTCTTTTCCACCAAACTGGCAACTTTTTACAGAACTGGTACACCCATGAATTTTTCTCAAGAATACCACTGGGGATGGGGGCAGTACACTGTAGTTCCATTGGGTCATGTCAACTGGGTGGAATGGACAGCCTTGTTTCCATCTGGATCTATGATGGTTACAGAATATAAGTGGAGAGTGCACCCCACTCTCAGCATTTTAATTCCCTCGTGACACACCCAGTCTCTCTCAGTGGCTCCAGCCTCTCCATGCCAGTACCATCTCCACTGAACAGTATCCCTGGCTTCTTCCATCAGACAGTCCTCTCGGTTATCTTATGTCTTCTCCGACATCCATCTAGGCAGATACAGATACTTTATTCCAAAGACCTGCTCAGCCTTCCTCCAAATGATCCTCCCCTCCATACTACTTTTGAGAAGACGCCTATCCCCAGCCTGGCCTGGTGGTGGCCAGATCTGAAGCTCCCAATCCTCTTTGTCCCACTCTGGACAGATGCTATTGCACCCCTTTTCCTTTTTAGCTGCAAGTACAAGGCCATTTCCTTGGAGGGCACAGCAGGTTCAATAACCTCTGGTGGCAAGACTTCCCCAGCAGACACGTCCATCTCAGACACTCATAGTACACCAGTTGTAGTCTCAGAAATATCCATGTGGGTTCCTCAGGAGCCAATCACTGGATTAACTCCCTAGAACACCCATTCTTGACTACTGCAGGAAACCTTGGGCTCCCAGTTAGTGAGGTCTTCAAGCTCCTCATCCAACCCAAAAATGCTTGGACCTGGTCTCCCTTCCCTCGGAGGTGACAACTCTGAGCAGTCAATAGTCTGGACCTGCCCAGCCTCTTCACTGGCTGAAGGGCCATATTCCATATCAGAAACTCCACCCTCCTCTGGCAGTCTTTCAAGAAATTCCTTGCAAAATTCTTCAAGCCCTTCCTCACAGAATTCTTCCTCCTGAGACTCTTGAGGGGGTTGTACATTTCCAGTTCAAGTAGGAGTCAAATGGACACATCAGACAGTTTCCCACTGAGAACCACATGGTATGCCCATTCCAAACTTTGATCTGCAATCCTTGCAGTGGGGTACTGAAATCACAACTCTCCCACCTTTAGGCACACTGCGCACACACTGACTGGCCATCCAGGAGCACTACCACCAGTGGAGCTCCCACGCAATCATTTTCCTCCTCAAATGTTCTTAAGTTGTGTTCTTTCCAAGCCACCCAGGATCGGACACGCATCAGATACCTTGTCTGATCACAGGCCATCTTGAACACTGTAAAGAACACACACAACAGAGCTGAACTTTAACTTGATGCATTCTTTCTTGCACATCTTGCACTTTTCTGCTATCTGCCACTTTATTTTTGTGTGATCAGTTTTGTTTTCTTCCCCTGCCCATATACAGCATTGCAATGGCATTACGTCATCCAAATTTCACTATGCCTACTCTCACAGTCGTATTTGTAAATGAGTAGAAAAATTAAACATCTTCAGCTGCCCAGAACATTCTTCTTTCTACAGCACTTGATTTGAAATCCTCACAGTTGTTGATGTCTCCAAAACCTTTTTGCTGTGGCTGATGCAGATTCGATGCTTGTTGCTCATGATGACATGGGATGGTGCAGAACGGCAGCTGACATCAACAGCACTGTATCTCAACAGTGGGCCAAACAGAGCCTTGCGATTTAGCTGGGAATTCACCGTTGGGTTGACTGAGAAATCTTCTGCTACAGAATCCAACAGTTGTCCACAAATTGCAAACAGGCCTTGACACCTCGACTACTCTCCACACTCTCCTCATGAGTACTAAGTTTACTACATGACTCCAACCTTGAGGTGGGATTTACTCTGCATTGTCCAATCACATGACACCATGCAAATGGGCAAGGGCACTGTCTCTCTCTTCTCTCTCTCTCTCTCTCTCTCTCTCTCTCTCTCTCTCTCTCTCTCTCCTTGAGCACATCTCAAGATCTCTGGGAAGGAATTGAAATGGTAAAACTGATTTTTTTTTTAAATCCGCACATTGCAGTTCAGAAACTTTTTTTCTTGCTGTAACAGTTCTTCCAGTGGGCACATCACCACCACCAGACAAACACCACAACCATACCTTTGCACTGCAACCTTCTCCCCTGAAATCTGCGGACAAGACCCCATTTATGTAACTTCTACCCTCTTGGGCATACATGAAGACAGTCCTTACACTTGGCTGGAGGGCAACTACCCAACTCATTTTCTAAGACGTTGGGAGGAGGGAACATAAAAACATTCCTATTTTGCCGAATCCCAGGGGAGATACATTGGCAATGGTGGGTTTTACACAGTCTGAGAGGGCTTCAGTAAGTTACACACAGGTCACACACAGATTAAATGTCCACAAGAAGGCATAGAGTCATGCAGTATGGCTTTGTTTCTGACACAATCATCATTAAAAATGTTGGTGCCCACTGGGGCTTTTGCAGGTGCAGGGCAGTGCACAAAGAATCCACAAGTTGTAGTAAGTTACTACCAGTGCAGACAATTTGAACATCCATCCCCTCTTCTGGGCAATGGACCAGGGTCCCACATATTTTTTTAGAGCACATAGGTTCACCAGAGTAAACATTTGTGAGCACACAGTCAATAGGAGACCCAAAGCACACATTATGAGAGCACATAAGCAATGGGAGACCCAAAGCAAGAGAAAGTTACTGCATGGGCATACAATCTCGAAAACAGCAGGGAGGGCAGTGCCTGACTCCCTAAATAAATCCTGAACTGGAACAAGACGTTCAGCTTGGCTCCAGCCAAAGGCCAGACAACACTAAATTCACACAGTCACAAACTGTGAAGGCACTAAATTGCTTGAAGCGGTCCCACGTTAGTTCTGACAAAAAAACACTTTGCATGTCAATGCTGTGAGGGTCCGGCTTAAGTTAAACTATCCTTCAACAGCAGTTGAACAGGACACTGTGCACAGACTTCCAGGCACCTTAAGCTGAAGGGCAATCCTGCTTTACAGTCCTGAAGTGACAATTTCCAAACACATTGCATTTTCCATGACTGGAGGGCTTGATTTGACCAAACCAGTTCTGGACGGGACTTTTACTCCAGTCTTTACAGATGGGGGGGTGGCCACAGTTGCTACGCACTGTTATCAGTCCCAAAAGCACTTTGTGAAGAAATTTACCTCTCAGAGCATCAGAGAAGACAGCATCCACCACAACGTGGCATCCAGACCATTCCACTTATGAATTGGGGCAGAAAAGAAAAAGAGGGAGGCTTCCCCTGGCAGTCGGTCTGTCCCCAGGCAGAACACTGACTGAACTCACTCAAACTCTCCACTGAACTGAACTGACTTCAGATCTCAACTGCAGCACTACAAGTCATGGGCCATGCTGTTGCTAGAGTTTCACATTCCAATTTAGAACCCTCTGCCCAGCAGAGCTGACCAGATGGCTTAAAGGAGCCCTACAGGGAATTTATCATTGGGCTGCCCAGCTCCTACCTAAACTACACAACAAAAAGGGTTCTAGTAACCCAAGGGAACCCGTGTGTTACAAATCTAATTCACCTAAATAATTATGCCTATTTATTCCCCTAAGTTCATAGGATTTTTATTTTTCTGGCCAGAATAAACATGTCAGTTTGCCTGGTACATTTGTTACGGTATGAAAAAAGATTTGGCTTTTGTGTTCTTCTGACAGAGACAGGCTGGAGACACAGCCTATTCAAAGCCTTCCAGTATCCACTGTGGCCAATATCCCCTACAGTGTTACAGTAAGCTAATTTGCGAAGCAAAACAATTACCCAAACATTTCATGATCTTCACACCTTTTTCTCAGGATTTGTGGTTCAAAATACACTTTTTAATTCCTTTTCCCCAGCTGTTTAGATTTCTATCATGATTTTAGACTGCATTCTTTGTTGTATTGTTAACGTTCCTTGCAGCTGCTAAGTTATAATTATAAGCCTTCCTTCAGCTCTCAGTGACAGAGCCCATCTCTGTCAGAGGAAGCTGCCTGTATCGAAGGCTACCAGCCCCTGCAGGGATTGCATTCTTGTGGCTGAAGCTTTAGGCTTTTGGCCCTGTGTTCTTCTAATGTTTCTTTCTCTAATTCAGAAGGCAAGCATATTTAGAATGGGACAAAGAAAGGCAGAATGTTTCACTGGTTAATCAGATTGCTTGGAATGAGATGGAGGGGGAAGGGTGTCTCTGGACATTAGAGATTACTTCCCTCCAAAATACAGTATTAGCCACAGTCTATTTCCTAAGAGAGCAATACTGTCTAATTTAAAATTTAATTTCTAGCACTGAGGGTAAACCTAAAGAGCTAGTAGTGCCACAAAACAGCAAGTAGAAGATGTAATTATTTTTTTAAGTAGTCAGTTATTATTACTTTTTTATTTCTGAAGAATTTTTCTTTATATAGCTGTTCAGTAAAAGGATAGTTTACCCAATAATATTGACTGTGATATGAAAAGCAGTACTTTATCTGTGACTGACATATCTAGTTCTGTTTCCCTTCATAACTCATCAGCATTGCGACCTCACTTATCCCACACCTCACTTAACCAATCTGGTAGCACGTGATTGGCTTTTCTTGGTTAGTTATGATGTCACAGTTGGTGAGGTCACAGGGCTGATAATGTATGGGGAGGAACAGAACTAGCTATGCCAACTTTCAAGTAGAGTACTGCTCCACATATCACACCTACAGTAGTACTGTCAGGTAGTAACTCTTAAATGGCAAAAGGGAAAAGAAAGAAAATACTTCAAATTTAAGAAGTAATAATTCACTACTTTAGAAAGGTAATATTAATTTCAGGCAGTGCAGTAGTTCTTTAATACAGGATACATAATTATTACCTACAGGAGAAAATAAACTAGTCAGGTAAACAGTTTAACCTAGTCTTACAGCACTGAGCTATAAGAGTCAAGTCTGAATCCCAGCACTGCCACTTGCTCACTGTGTGACCCTGAACAAGTCAATTAACCTCCATATTCCTTGCTTCTCTGTAATCTCTCTGTCTGTTCTAGCTCTGTGCTGTTTGACCTTCTCTGTGCACCTAAAATGGCAGTAGCATTCTCCCCCCTCCTTCTCCTGAACAGTAAAGTGGTTTGTAATACAGTTTGTATGACAGGCAATAAAGAAATCCAATTTTTTACCTCCCTGTCCTTTGGAGGGGGACTTACATATTTTATTAGGAATGAACTTCAAGTGCTGACCCAGTTATGGGGGGGGGGGGGCATTTTTTAAGTCAAGAAATGTATTTCAAAAACACCATTAGGATAATATTAGGGTTCATGGACAAAGTACAAAAAGTCAGAAAATCCAGAGTTAGGGGTCTTAAGTAAATAACCTTAGTTGCATCTGTTCTTTGTAAGCCAGTTATTTGGATTTTATGGTTAGTTGGGTTACACAGAGTTTCTTAACAAGAGTCTGCCTACAGTATTTGGCAGAATAGGCACAGTTATAGAGTTATTGCTTCAAGAATCCTCCCCTCACATTTTCTGACTTTCTGCATTTTATCCATGGACCCTAATGTTGCCATAACATAGTTTTATTGTAATACATTTCATTTAAGCTGGTAGTACTGAAGCAGAGAGCTGTGGAGTTCAGCCTTTCAAAGAACAGAACTATTCTTTTAAACTGTTTTCATTTTGGAATTTGTTCACAATTTAAAGTTTAAATGTAACTATAGTTTTATTCTATGCAGAGCCGAAGTGCAATAGCACTGAAGCCATGGAAGACCGCTCCCATTACAAAAAGTTCATGCCCAGGCCCAGAGAAGTTGTGCATGTGTTGGAAACTACACATATGATAGAACAGCACAATAACTACAATAGAGTTGAAAGACCATGAGCTGGAATTTCAAATGGGCATCTGATTTGTGACACAGTTTTTGCACAGTCACACAACTTTTAATAAAATGTTTGACCATGTAATACGTAGCATACTTATTTGTTGCAGTTTGTGCAAACAAAATGATGCATGCATCAAAAAATGATGCATATGTTTTGTTTTTATGCAAGTCACCATAAATTAGGGAAACTGTCATAAATGCCTCAGAATGTTTGAGAAAAGCATTGAAATGTTTTGACTCATTTCAAATGAATCAGACAGTGCCTAATATCTTAATCATGTCTGCATCATCACATTTGAAAATCCAGCCTCAGGTGTCTGCTAAAAGAAAATGTTTAACACAGCTATGGTTACAACACAAAGATTTCGACTTAAAAGTCAGATTTTCACACTGCAGTAGTAGGGCAGGCTTCAGAGTGCATAGTATTTAAACCAAATTACATTTACATTTCCTGTAGTTTCCTTCCCATTTGCTGCAAATTTTTGTTGAGATGTGAACTTTCTCGCTTATAAACATGTTACCTCTTCTGCATCAGCATGCGCTGACATTATGCCCGGAGTTTATATCTCTTCTGCATCAGCATGCACTGACATCATGCCCATAGTTTTTATCTCTTCTGCATCAGCATGCACTGACATCATGCCCAGAGTTTATATCTCTTCTGCATCAGTATGCGCTGACATCATGCCCAGAGTTTATACCTCTTCTGCATCAGCATGCGCTGACATCATGCCCAGAGTTTATATCTCTTCTTCATCAGCATGCACTGACATCATGCCCAGAGTTTATACCTCTTCTGCATCAGCATGCGCTGACATCATGCCCAGAGTTTATATCTCTTCTGCATCAGCATGCATTGACATCATGCCCAGAGTTTATATCTCTTCTGCATCAGTATGCACTGACATCATGCCCAGAGTTTATACCTCTTCTGCATCAGCATGCGCTGACATCATGCCCAGAGTTTATATCTCTTCTGCATCAGCATGCGCTGACATCATGCCCAGAGTTTATACCTCTTCTGCATCAGCATGCGCTGACATCATGCCCAGAGTTTATAACTCTTCTCCATCAGCATGCGCTGACATCATGCCCAGAGTTTATATCTCTTCTGCATCAGCATGCGCTGACATCATGCCGAGTTTATATCTCTTCTGCAGCAACATGCACTGACATCATGCCCAGAGTTTATATCTCTTCTGCATCAGCATGCACTGACATCATGCCCAGAGTTTATACCTCTTCTGCATCAGCATGCGCTGACATTATGCCCAGAGTTTATATCTCTTCTGCATCAGCATGCACTGATATCACACCCAGAGTTTATAACTCTTCTGCATCAGCATGCACTGACATCATGCCCAGAGTTTATATTTCTTCTGCATCAGCATGCACTGACATGCCCAGAGTTTATACCTCTTCTGTATCAGCATGCACTGACATCATGCCCAGAGTTTATATCTCTTCTGCATCAGCATGCACTGACATGCCCAGAGTTTATACCTCTTCTGTATCAGCATGCACTGACATCATGCCCAGAGTTTATATTTCTTCTGCATCAGCATGCACTGACATGCCCAGAGTTTATACCTCTTCTGTATTAGCATGTGCTGACATCATGCCCAGAGTTTACATCTCTTCTGCATCAGTATGCACTGACATCATGCCCAGAGTTTATATTTCTTCTGCATCAGCATGCGCTGACATCATGCCCAGCACTTATGTTTGATCACAACTATTATCAGCATTGTATGTAATGTATGTTGTTTTACAACTACTGAATGTATTGCACAGGTTGAGCCTGAAATAGTATATTGTCTAGAACTCCTGCCCAATTACCTAAACTTAAATAAATATTTTGTGACTAATTTTCTGGACTTCAGAAGAACAATTTTCTGGAGTATGAGGGAGAGGTTGGAAAAATTAAAGGATGTGATGGCAGTGGTAGGAGCAGTCAGCAGATGGGATCTGATTAAAAAGGGAGCACTAGAGGCAACAGTGCCATTCCCAAAGATAGAGGGAAGGGTTGAGGGTGAAGAAAGCACTGTGGTTTTCATAAGGGACAGCAGAGGCAGTGAGAGAAAAAAAGAAATGCATTCACCAGATACAAAATAAGTCAGACAAAATAGGACATGGGGCATATCAAGAAAAGATGAGGGTGGCAAATGGGGTAGTGAGATAGGCAAAGGCAGAGTCAGAGATGAGGCTAGCAGACAGGGTTAAGGAGAGCAACAGGGCATTATTTCATGATATACAAGAGCAGTGCAAAATCAAGTAAGGAATAGTCAGGCAAAAGAAGGTGAAATGATTGGTGGAGGATGAGAATGATACAGTGAATTTACTGAATGATTATTTCTGTTCAGCATTGGAGGCTGAGGACAAGAGCCGTCTGTCAGACTGTAGCAGAAGCATCAATGGGGGATCTCTATTAGGTTCCAGTATGGAGCCCACCATGGAGGAGCGAGTACTGAAGGGTCTACAGGAATTAAATCATTGGGCCTGGATGGGATGCATCTGGGGTGTTAAAGAGAAGGACCAGATCCTGACTAGCCCTTAGCAGATCTCTAGTTGTTCTTTTGAGACAGAGCAAGTACCAGAGGTCAGCAAATGTGGTTCCTGTACACAATAGTGTGGGTCAAGATGAGATAGGCAATTACAGATCAGTCAGTCTGACATCTGCAGTAGAGAAACTATTGGAATATATTATAAAGGAGAGGATAGTAGGAAGGATTCCTGATGGCCAACAGCCAGCAGGACTCCATTCAGCACAGTTTTACCAGTGGAATATCATTCTAGGTGGACCTGATTGAATTCTTTGATTGAGGGAAAAAGGCCATGGATAGGGTCAGGCAGTAGATGCCCTGTACCTGGATTTCAGTAAAGATTTCAATTTCATGTCACATGGTAGGTAGGTAAAGAAACTGGTCAAGCTGGTGGGTATCAGATAATGTAACAAGTTAGAAAGAAAAATTGGTTGAGTGGGAGGACTATTAGGATAGTCCTAAATGGAGAGCTCTAAGAAGTACAGGAAGTCACAAGTAGGGTGCCCCATGGATGAGGTTTTGGACTGTTCCATTTTGACGTATTTATATGTGACATAGGGGGAGATACCAGGGTAAGATACCGTATGTCTCTTTGCAGATGATACTAAGATACTGTATGTGGCACAGTAGACACTGAGAAGGGGGTAAAGGCCATGAAGAAGGGTCTGAAAAGACAGGAGAGATGGTCAAGGGTATGGCAGCTGAAATTTAACTTTCAATTGTGCTTACGCAACTGGATGAGATGTGTGTTTGTGTGACTTCAATACATTGTGGCTGTTCACCTCTCTATCCATGGGATATACCACCCTGTAGGGGTATGACACAAGGAACCCTACAGGAGTACTCCCCCTATAGGTACCATGGGAATAATTCCCTTGGCTAAAGGTAGCTTAGGAAGAAGCCCATGGGAAAGAGAGAGGAACTGCTGGAGGATGAGGGTGGATGGTGAGGCAGCAAAGAAAGAATCCTGGAACAGTCCAGGAGGAGTGGCCTTTTAAGGCCTGATAGGGGAGAGACATTGTTGCTCCACCCACTGAACCTCAGGCTTAAAGCCTTCCCATTCAATTGTGCTTATGCAACTGGATGAGTTGTATGCTTGTGTGACTTCAATACATTGTGGCTGTTCACCTCTCTATCTATGGGATATACCACCCTGTAGGAGTATGATGCAATGAACCCTAGAGGAGTGTTCCCCCCATAGGTGCCACAGGAATAATTCCCTTGGCTAAAGGCAGCATAGGAAGAAGCCCAAAAAGAATACCCAAAAGGCTGTCGAGCATCGAAGAGGCAAGAAATCAGAAGATATCTAGACCGGAAATAAATGTGACAGACATAGAAAGGAAGGACAGGAGAAGAATGATAGAAGGCTAGGACAATGAATGAAAGAAAATCTGACAAGATGCAGAAGGGTGGACTTCCTAAGGAGAGAGGGAACAGCCGGGGGCACCATCCGACTCATCCAACAGTGGAATCTAACTATGGAACCTATGAAAGCACTAACCCTGACTAAGATTATGATCATTGGCATGGAGGAGAGGAAAAAAACCCTTTGAGGAGGAAACTTCAGGAGATCCAAGGTCTAGGTCAACTTTCCTCCAGGATGGTATGATTAGTGATGGCTCAGCACCAGCAATTTAAAGTTGAGATCAAGGAATGAGGAAAAGTCCAAGTTAGAGGAAGCTCTCACTCTGTCCTTCTAAATGGACAGCTGGCTAAGTGATGTCTCTGCAACTAGACACTCAAAAGCAAGTGTGGCTGTACAATGATGGAAAGAAGCCTTGGAGGCATGAATGGCTCAAGGTAAGGAATGAAATGGATGATGTGCGATTATGAAATGAGGCCTAGAAGGCCAGTATGGTTAAGGTGAAATATGAAGAGGAAGATGAATGATGATGGAGTGAAGCCATGGAAGCTGGTATGGAGCATGAAGGGGGTGAACAGGATGAGCAGGAGAGATGATGGTCTACAATGAGCAGAGAAGGTGATACAGGAAAAAAGTGGATGGAATGCACAGCAGTGAGAGATGAGAAATGGCCGCTACCCAGAGCCATGGCACCCACTGTGGCCCAGCAGTCTCTTGCCATGAGAAAGACAGAGAGCCATGAGAGGGCACTGGAACACCCAAAATCAGCTGAAGGAAGGAGAGAAGAAGGTGAGGCAATGTAGAGAACCAAAGCAGGCCAATAGAAATAATGGCAGGGGAAAATTGAGGTGCCTGTCCCCTTAAGACAGGAGAGGGTACAACCTGCAAGTGAGAAAGCTCAAGGGGAAAATGAGAGTGTGCATGAAGTGGCAGCAGCAGCAGTGCCAAAAGAAAAGAAGAAGCTGACCATGGAAAACTAACACAGGAATGCAGGGGAGGTGTAGAGCTCAGGCTCCAAGGCCCCCCCCCCCAAGGAAGACCCAGAATGCAGAAGCTCTAAATGATTCAGAACAGCAGGTGGCAAACCCACATGCTGACGCCTGGGACAGAAAAGTATGGGAGGAGAAGGACAGCCAGCAGAAGAATGCATGAGGAGAATGAGTGGTGCAGTGCTGATAAAACAAAATGAGGTGAGCTGTCCGAGAGTGGAACCAGCAAGGAGGAGAGAGTGAGGGAAACTGAGGAGGGAAGGAGAGGGCAGTATGGCAAGAAACAAGGAGATGGAAAGTGGAAAACGAGGACCACCACTGAAAGGGCTTGCCAAAGACAGGCAGCCCAGGAGCTCTGGAACAGAACAAGACAGTCAGCTGAACAAGAAGCTCCAACAGAGCAGGGAAGCCTGGGGAAAAGCCCATCCATAGCAGCAGGAGGAGAAGGGATGGGGAAGGGAGGGAAAGTGAAGATGAAAGGAAAGAGGACAGCCATGGAGCGAGTCAGTAAAGGAGGGAGGAGCAGGAGCTGAGGCGAGACAGTGCTGGGAGGGGAAGAAATGAGAGGAGCGAGGGAATCACAAGAGAGGGGGCAAAGACCAAGGAGGCAGCCAGAGGTGATTCAGCAAAATGGGAGCATGATGAATGACAGCGAGAGGAACAGCCGACCGAGCCTCCAGCCACAACTAAGAATGAACCTTGGAACAGTCCAGGATGACTGACCTTTTAAGGCCTGATGGGGGAGAGACATTGTTGCTCCACCCATTGAATCTCAGGCTTAAAGCCTTCCCCCAAAAAATAAGGTAAAACACATAGGGGTCAAGAATCCGAGAACAGAAAATAGGGTGGACTGGATGGTAGTGGAGAGTACAAGGGAAGAAAGGGATCTGGGGTGATAATAACAGTAAGCTTGAAGGCATTGGCAAAGTATAATATGGCTGTGAGAAACAGGAATCCGATGCTTGGATATTTTGGGAAGGGGAGCACTAGCATAAAAAGGGAGGCAGTACTACTCCTGTATAGATTCCTGGTTTAGCCAGCCCTAGACTACTGTGTGCAGTTCTGGAGCCCTCACATGAAGAAGAATAGGGATAGAATGGAGGCAGTGCAGAGAACGGCTACCAAAATGATACTGGGCAACAATAGAAGTTTTATGATGAGTGCTTGGAGGATCTCAATAATACATGCTGGAGTACAGGAATGACACGGTTGAGACATTCAGGTACCTCAGTGGGATAAACAAGGTGGACAGTAGTGAGTTGTTCACAACAAGTGGTAATATGGGCTCCAGAGAGAAACTCCATGAAACTTGGGGGTTCAACAAGGATCTAAGGAAGTACTAACTGGAACAAACTTCTGTAAGAGTTCATATGTGCTGAGACAGCAAGGGGTTCAAAAAAGGGGTGGGACATGCACATGGGAAAGTGCTTATGTGGGCAGTTGGGGGAAGGAGAGGAAGAAAGGAGGACTGATTGGGGCACAGTCCCATAACTATGCAGACTTGGGCAGAGTTTCTATGACAGTGCAGTCTGCTGCCATGGAAATGATTGTGATGCCACAGACACCGAATTGATCACTGTAAGCTGAAACAATAGAATAATGTGAATTATGTTGGGGAAGAAATCTCTCATTTAAACAAAAATATCATCAATAATTAATACTAATGGGAAGCAAAACATGGCAACAAACAAATTGAAAATGGTTACTGGATGTTTATGCATTACTGATGTTGTGAAATGCTGCTTTCATAGAAAGTCCTTCTTTAATACATTGTCCAATTTTAAATATTTTGTAAGAAATAGAATTTATTCCACAGTTTCTAAAAAACAGCTTATAGCACATTTTCTAGTACCAGTAAAGGTCCTGGAGCACTGAGGAAAAAAAGAGCTGCTATTTGAGGGGACTGTTACAACCGCAACTTTTTAGGACCGCAGTTGATGGAACCCTGCAGACCTGTGATCGAAAAAGGGAGACTTTTCCAACAGAACAACAGTGTGGAGTAGCATCACGGTCAACTCCACATCTATGAATCACTCTGCTCTCTCCATTAGCAGTTGCACTGCACTATTTTTCTTCAGTCTGCAGTCACAGCAGAACATGACACAGTCTGCCGTGTCCAAGATGGCTACCAAACTGCATTGTGCATGTGCAGTAAAGTTTGGTGGCCATCTTAGACATGGAGGACTGTGCCACGTTCTGCCATGACAGCTGACTGACATTTATATTATATATACTTTTCCTCTGCTCCACCCAACCCTCCATCTCAGCACCCACCAGCCCACACCCCCCTCCCAGAAACATAATAGTGACACTGGGGGTGCCCAGTCCCCAAGTGTCTTGATCAGAAATCCTCAGTTGGTTTTACAGACCTCCTTTTTGTTATTTTTATTATAGATATTCCCCCCAACCCAACCCTCCCTCTCAGCACCCACCACCCCATTTGCTCCAGAAATATAATAGTGACACTGGGCATGCCCAAACCCCCAGTGTCACGATCAGGAATCCTCTGTCTGTTTTTTTTTCTTTCTTAACCCTGTAAAAAGATAATCATCCATCAGTGTCTTTTGTGGCTGTTACAGTCCCCCAACCCAATCCTCCCACTCAGCACCCCACACACCACCCAAGCCCTTACTTTCCCATTGGGGTTCCAATGCTGTAATCCTCCCTGGACCACAGACATGTCTTCACTCTTCAAAGCTGGACTGCAAACTGAAGAAACAGGTATGTGGTTCAATATATTTCAATAGTGTTTTCAATGTGGTGGCATAACTTGGCCATTTTTGCAAATTTTTGACCCAAATTTTCAACATGCCTTTTTGGGGACCCTGCCTCATGAACAATTGCACTGACATTTGGAAAATCTGCCCTGAAAGGTCATTTCATGGTCCCAGTGCAAAATCAACTTTCAGGCAGGAATTGAAAATTGGAGGATCTCAATAATACATACATACATACATACATAGGAGTTGAAAATTGTCTCTGCCCTTATTCATGAGGTGGGATCATGAGAAGGCTACGTTGAAAATTCGGTGTAAAAATATTAAAAAACAAAGTTATGAACCTACATTGAATTTTGTGAATACAGGCTCATAACTTTGGTAATTTTAAATATTTTTACCCCAAATTCACAACATAGCCATATCTTTACAGCACCTCATGAATGTGACAGCTGTCATTTTTCAAATCCTGGGCACATTTCCTTTTACATCCCAAAAGGTGATTTCATGGTCCCTGCACGAAATCACTTTTTGGACAGGAGCTGAACATTTTCTCTGTCCTTGTTCATGAGGCAGGGTCTTAAGAAGGCTGTATTCTAAATTTGGTGTAAAAATATTTAAAAAATGTTATGAGGCTATGTTGAATTTTGCAAATGCAGGCTTGCACATTTGGTAATATTCAATATTTTTACCCAAAAATTTCACCATGACCATTTCTGTACAGCACCTCATGAATGTGACAGCTGTCATTTTTCAACTCCTAACCAAAATATGTTTTTGTGTCCCAGAAGTTGATTTTGCAGTCCCTGCGTGAAATCACTTTTAGGCCAGGAGCTTGAACATTTTCTCTGCCCTTCTTCATGAAGCATGATCATAACAAGGCTATGTTGAAAATTTGGTATACAAATATTACAAGACAACACATCTATGAGCTTACATTACATTTTGCAAATGCAGGCTCACAACTTTGGCAATTTTCAATATTTGTACCCTGAATTCCTTGGCTGCAGCCCTATCGGCTCTGGCCAGAGTTTGTTTTTTTCTGCTGCACCAAGTTGCCACTTTACAGATGTGTGTCAGAAATGTACCCTGCATGTTGGGATGAATGTTTCAACTAAGGAACACAAATAAATATATGAGGATGGTAATTACTGTAAGTATAAAGGCATGACAGATTGTAGATTACTGTGGGATACCTGCATGCCACAGCATGTAAAAAATGAGGGATATAGACTTCAGGGAGGATCTGTAAAAATACAAAAATATAGAATAACATATGGACAATCAAACACGGCAAGGCTGAGATTCCATTGGGGGTTGTGATGACATTATAGGGACCTCAAGAGCAAATTTCAAGAAGTCCATGATGTCATCTCAATATCTGAGATAGAAGCTTAGCCGAGTTGGAATAGTTTAACATTCATTATTTTATAGAGCATATGGTTCCCCATAAACTGTCCTTAGCTACTCACCATGCCATCTGATGAGTAAACGCACTCTATGAACTCATGCTATCCCAAAATAGTTTCTGTTTCATGTAGCCATTTTACTGCACCCATGCATTCAGCTCTATGATGTAGCTACTGTGGTACAACAACGTTTTTGAGTGTATGGATTTCCATACACAACAACCCCTGACTATGTACTATAGATGCATTGTAAATCTTGGGAAAAATCAAGAGTACTCTCTAATAATTTGCATGATACAGTAAATAAATATGTTTACAGAAATGCATTGCAGTTATGCTACAATGTCATTCTGTGACAAACTAGATCTTAATCTCTGAGATTGCTGGGGAACCCGCCATAGTGACCCTGGCACTCACTGTGCCCTGTTGCAACAGCATACAAAGGTATCATGATGCTATTTTTCTTCACTGACACCAAGGTGTGCCCCAGCCAATAAGAGGCACTGGAACAGAATGGGTAGGGGTCCTTCCCCTGGACCACTATGCTGTGGGCCACTGAAAACATAATGCTGTCACTGTTTAGTGATACATAAGTGTAATCGCCAAAGTCGTTCTTTGAGATCACGACATGAAAGTGCTGTAAGCCAACCCATCATTCTCACAACTGCAACAAAATGTTCTGTTACTGACATGTTTTGTGTGATTATGAGGTGCCTCTCAGTCCTGCCCACAAAAGTTTCATGTGATTATGAGGTGTCTCTCAGACAAGCCCACAAAACCTCAGAGACATAACACCTGACTTGGTTTTTGTGGCTCAGGAGAGCTGTAACTTTTCACAGGCTGTGTAAACCCAGTCACTGCCAATTGCCTTTGGTTTTCAAATGATGTAAATCAGCAGTGCAGCAAAGTCAGGCAAAACATTTGACCTTGCCTCTTTTTAATTGTTAAAGATTCCGGATATCTTCTACTTTAATTTGCTGATGAGCTATTCCAATCTTACCAGAATTTTAATATTTTTTTAAATACTGTAAACTAATTTGTTCTTGAGATAAAAAAATGGCTTCTTTCTTCAACTTAGAAATTGCACTGGTGACCTGATATGGGTAGGGTTTAGGGTTATGATTAAATAAGTAAAAAAGACTGCAGTGCACAGTATAGGAAGCGATTTCAAAAGCAGATTGAACAAGCATTCTAATACAACATTTAACTGCAACTTTGAATATTACCTTTTTGGAAACACTTTTCGTAGTTTTGCTGCTTTAAGGCTAAATTGCTGATGTGGGACACTTCTACTGCTGTGTTTGTCCTAATTGTCCTTAAACTGTTAGCATCTAGACAAACATTAATACATCACAGTGCATTTGTTCTGTCTCTCCAGGAAAGATGTGTTAGGATTCCAGTGTCAAACAGAAGATATAACACACTTAAACAACAATGTGTGATAGTCACCATATTCTTTTTTTCAACGTGTTTTTTTTTTCTGGCAAACACGTACACATGTACATTTTTCTTTTCATTTTCTGTCATTCCTGAACTGAGATATGGGATTCTGATGTTCTTAAACATTTCAATCCCTTGCCTCATTTATCATGATAAAATTAAATACCTTGGTGTGGTTCTATGATATTTACCATCAAAAACATGTAGTAACCCATAGAAACATAGACTCTGATGGCAGGAAAGAATTGCTAGACCCATCCAGTCTGCCCATTTTTTTCCTGCCTATCCTGTCACTGCAGACCCTTCCTAATCTCTGGCTCCCTTCCCCCTTCTTTCCATTAAGATTCCTTTGTTCCTGTCTCATGCATTCTTGAAACCCATCACTGTTTTTGCCCCTGCAACATCCACTGGAAGCCTTTTTCAGGCATCCACCACTCTTTCAATGAAGAAGTACTTCCTCACATCCCTTTTCAGTTTACCCCATTCCAGCTTAATTGCATATCCCATTGTTCTTGTGAATCTTTTCTTCTGAAAAATACTCCCCTCCTGTACCTTATTTACCCCTCTGAGGTATTTCTTGGTCTTTATCATGCCCCCCCACCACTTCCAGTGTGTACATATTAAGATCTCTCTCGTCACTGTGCTTCTGATGCAGCCCCTGCACCATTTCAGTTGCCCTCCTCTGGACAGCCTCCACTTTGTCCTTCCTGAGAAGTGTTCTCCAGAACTGAACATTGTACGCCAGGTGGGGTGTCACCAGCAGTCTATACTGTGGTAAAACCACCTCCCTCTTCTGCTGGTGATACCCCTCCCTATGCATCCCAGCATCCCGCTGGCCCTACCAGCTGCCTTGTTGCACTGTCTCACCACATTGAGGTCATCCAGTATGTTTACTCCCAGGTCCCTTTCCTGTTTTGTGACCATCAATATCTCTTCTTCCATTTTGTACTTCTCCTCTGGGTTACTATGCCCTAAGTGCATCATTTTGCACTTTTTCACATTGAAGCTCAGCTGCTATGCCCTTGAGCATGCCTTGAAATTTTTTCAGTTGTTTGCAACTTTATCCACCCCCTCAGGCTGTCCACTCTCTTGCAGATTTTGGTGTCATCCACAAAGAAGCATACCTTCCATTCTAGCTCATCTTCAATTTCATTTATAAAGACATTAAAGAGGATTGTTCCCAGTATTGAACCATGAGGCACCCAGCTAGTCACCCACTGTTCCCTGGAATGAACTCCATTTACCACCACCTTCTGTCGCCTGTCCCTTATCCAGCTTCTTTCTCAGTTTACCACCTTAGAACCCATCCCTAAGATGCCCCGTTTCCTTATAAGTGTCCTATGTGGAACAGTGTTGAAACCCTTGCTAAAATTTAAGTAGGCCACATCCACTACTCCACCCTGATCTATTTACATGGTCAGCCAGTCAAAGAAATCTATCATATTTGTCTGTCGTAACCTTCCCCCATGAATCCATGCTGCCTTGGGTCTTGTAATCCACTGGATTCCAGATGTTCCACAATCCTTTCATTTACCAGTGACTTCATTACCCTCATCACCACCAAATGTCAGACTGACTGGTCTATAGTTGTGAGTAGGGGTGGGTAAATAACTTATTTCAGATATTTGACTGAATATTCGTATTTGGGGCCCAAAATATACAGAACTTCAGTATTCATATTTGTTATTCATGTACGCGTGTGTGCGTGTGTGTGTGTAGTACAAAAACAGCCCCCAGCCTTCTTCCCAGCCCAGTTACATTAAAAATGACCCCATCCCCCACCACCTGCAATAAGCCCATTCTCTTACCCTCCTCCCTTAGCACCCACAATTTAAAGATTAACCAAAGACTCTCATGATGTGTGACCAGCACAACCCCCTCCCACCTCCACAGTTGGCCACTATCTCCTCTTGCTATATTTTTAATTTAACAAGTTAACCCCATTTCCCCCATCCCAGCAGCAGCACCAAAGTCCCACCCTCCCATACCCCAGCACCCAGATTTCATAAAATTAACAAGTCCCCCCCCCCCGGCGAGAGAAGATGACCAACACTACCTGCCCTCCTCCACGAGTGGCTGCCTTTTTGTGAATGGCGCTCCTGCACTTGCTCGCATAGTAAAACAGCTGATCACGTCTCCTTGCCAATATCCTCCAAAAAAACTAGTTCTGGCAATTTTCCACAGTTGCAAGTGGTTGTTGATGAGCAGAATGGTTGCCACTTACACATTTATAGTCACTTTAATACAAGTCTGCTTTATTGCTTTTAAAGCACTTTTGGGGACAAAGTGTATAAAAATGTTTTTAGTCATCATCTTCTTGCAACATTTCATTGCCTGGCTTTTGTAGCACTTTGTTTGCTTTCGTGCAAGTTGCTTTGTATTGCTCAGGATTAAATGTGTAGCTTTTCTGGAAATCAGCAGTGTCTCTGTCTTGACAGAGTATGTTTGTTCTTTTACTGTTTTATTGTAGTAAATGTACTTTGTGAATAATCTAGTACAATCTGTTCTTCATTTGAATCTGGAAATGCGCATCTCATAGAAAATGAAAACAAAGACTCAGCAGATAATTTACCAGTGATGCTAAGAGAAATACATTCTTTTAGTAGAATTTGAAGTTGTTCTTCTCAGTGTGAACTTCTTTCAGTCTTAGCAGAGTGTTTTGCCAGCAGTCTTATATGAATATGTTCTCCTGCTATTTGCCAAGTGTTTGCATTTGATTCTCAGGCAAAAAAAAAAAAAAAAAGGTTCAAAAGGCTTAAAAATTTTTTTCCCTAAGGTGGGAAAGGCTAGTCCTATTGCCACCCCTCCCCCCTGAATTGTGTAACCCACCCATTTCCCCATATGTTGAAGAAAAAAACCTTGTGTCCTACCAGCACCACACTACACAACTCCATATGTTAAACAGGCCTCTCAGGCTGCCCATGACTGAAAGGAAGTGCATCACTTTTCCATGTCAGTAGCCCGGTTTCAGGAGCAAACTCGGGAGACAGCACTCAGGCAGCCATGTTTGGGAAATACACTGCCAATGGCAGCATGTTCCAAAAAAAGTGAAGTTACCAGCCACTCCAGTCAAAATTCTTGCTTTAAAAGGTTTTATTTATCATCTCAGTTGCACATAGATCCCTGTGTTGCCCAATGTTTCGCCAAAAGGCTTCATCAGGGAGGAGGATCTAGGATTCAAATCAATTCAAAATCATTTAAGTTACTTGTTTAAACAGATTGTTTTAATCACTAACAGATACTAACTCTTCTCAGAATATACATGCTGGCAAGGGTCAAGATTTCTTGATTCTTTCTCACTTTATTTAATATATCTCTTTTAATATCCAAAGACATTATTCAAAACTATTCATTTAATTTCATATCATTATACATATCTTAATAATCACACTGTCCCCATTAGGAGGGAGAGAAGATATTGGACACATCAGGAGGTTATACACATAAGGTTGCATGTGTTATAGGTATCTTACATATATTTCCTTTGCCATTATGACTTATTCCTTGCTAATGGTAATCATTCAGTATATGAAGACATGATGCGGCCCACTGTATAAAAATCATATCTTAAGTCTGCTATAAACATTTAGTGTTTCTCTACAATTAGTAACATACCTTGTCTATGGTTCTAGTTTCTTTCAGCAAATGGGGTGTTCTCCATATTTGTTATCTTCTACAACAGGGACAGCATTTATGTTTGATCTTATATTACACAGAGCATGTTTTGCTCAGTCCTTCCAAGTGCAAAACTCTTTATTAGGTTCCCTTATATTTAATGCCAACATTGTATTTTGTGTATTGTTTTCTCTATGCCATTCCATTAAGTTAAAATGCCTCATGCAACTTTTCAACATAACCTTGTTGCATTCCCTTTGTCTCCTTAGTGAGTTTCCTTCCTATATTTCATCATCTTAAAAAAAAAATCCCCACCATCAGTGTTTTTACTGGTTCTTTCATGCAGCTTGTCAGACAAAAGCAGACCGTTATCAAAGCACAGAGTTTATCATATAAATGCTTCATCTGTTCCTTTATCACAATATTTAATCACATGTATTATGTATTTTATTGTCAGCAAAAAACATCCTTTCATACCTTTCTCCAGCTGCTACGTTCTTTACATTCAGACATCTAGTGGCCAGGCTGAGAGCTGTTCAACACATCTAGCACAATATTATCACATGGAAAACTTTCTAAAGAGTAAACAGAAAATAAAAATACAACAGCAATAAAAAGGTTACAGCTGACTGCTTCTTGAAATTTGTGTTATTTTCCTGTCTGCTTGTTTTGGCTCTGCTAACTCTTTAATGTCTTAATTACTTGGGTCACCAGGACACATATTCGTATAATCCCCCTGATCCTCAATCATTGGGGTGGGGATAAAAAAAGGTGGTTTTTTTTGGTTATATATTTTATCTTGTTGGTTTCTCACTCCAGAACTGCCCCACACCCATCATGTCTTTAAATTCCCCCAATCCAACTGCCACTGCTCTTGTACCTGTCCCAAAGCTTGAAGTTTTCACCACCCTTGACCCGTTATCCATTATAAGATGCAATATTTAGAGTCCACAGCACAGCATCTAGCTAACCCTCCCTTTGCCTCCTACAGAAGACAGCCCTTCACTCCCTGAGTCCTTCACTGTCCACTGAGCACTGTAGCATAGCCCACCCGGGGGGGGGAGGTATTGAAGTCTGCCTTGCATCTTTTAGTGATGCTAGGGCAGACTGTAATCTGTAATATAATTTGATTTATTTTATTAATGTGGTCAGCACCATGAGTAACACTGCTCATTTTCATGTGTGACCAGGGTACATACAAAACAAATAAGTGAGTTAACCTGGTAACAGAAAACAATGGGGAACCACATTGGAGGTAATTGATGTATATGCAGGTCTGTACAGCAGTGGCACATATTATGATGTCATGGCGCAGCTTGATTCCACATAATACTTCACACTCACCTTGGTATTTAATACTATAAGAGGAATATATTTTATTGATAACTTTTGCTAATATTTTTTTTTCCTGAAAGAACTTTGATTTAAGATAAAAACAATTTAGGCACTTTTTTGGGGGGGAGCAATACGACTTTTATTTTCTGAACCTGTGTTGTGTACAAATATGTCTTGCCAGTCAAGCACAGATTTTTATGGGTGCAGTATATTTGTCTTTGGTTTCAGAATGTGTCATTGTGGGAAATACAATCCTCACAATTAGCCTACCTTTACAAAGAAAATCCTGCTAAGGTACAGTATGTGAAATCTTCCCAAATATTTCAGAGTTGCAAATATTTTCTTTATAAGGTCTACAATGGGACTTTATTGGCTTTTCAAAAATTATTTGCTTTTGCCTCTGCCACATCTAAGGAATATCCGGTGATATGGGTGACTCAAATTGAGCGACTCAGTTTGAGCACCTGTAGTAATAACGGCAGTGAGAAAATAGTGACAGTAGCAACATAGTGAGGGTGAGAACAGTAAGGTAGAGAGGAGGAGTAGCATTTGCTGGATATAGAAATCATGCTGTCAGTGTGGGGTAGTGGTTAGGATTGCCACCTTTGTGTCTCTGCTGCTTGTGGCAGAGCTGGGTTCGGTTCTCGTGGCTGCTGTTTTTTCCCTCCCTCCTGAGTTTATTCCTGTCCCTCATGTGTCCCCCTGCCCCCCAAATTATGTCACCCACCCCCTGGAATTACAGAATTGACAGTGCACCCACCCCACAACTTTCTCTCCCTCCCAGAGTTGCATCCCTAGGACAATATCCTCCCTCCCGAGTTTCTCCCATTCCCCGACGTGTGTCCCCTCTTGGCATTGATTATATTAGTTTTGGGCACGGGAGGTGTAGCCCCCTCATAAAAAACTTAGTTTTCATCACCCCCCACAGAGAAAACAAGCACCCATCGCTGTTTCTGGAGAGCACTGTTGTGCACATCACTGTTTTGATTTTCAGCGATGTGCACGCTCCCTTTTTGTCGGCGATGTTTTAGACTCCCCGTTATCACATAGAACCTCTAAGGAGGACTCTGCCTTCCCTCATTCACCTCTAGGACCAAGGAACATACTGTTTGTGGTGGCTCCTCATAATTTTTGGCTTCTTCTCAGGATTTTAGGCCCTGGCTCAGAGAAACTGTGTTTTCACACATAACTACAATGGTGTGGGACATATCCTCCATTTTTCTTCTCACTTCTCTTAGTTGGCATTGCTGCAGTAGGGGAGAAAGGAAAATAATTTGGTCTTGCAGAGCTTATTTTATACAAGGTGTTTCCCAAAGTACTTTACTATGCAGGAGTCAGAGAGGAGAGAAAGCTGCTGTCTTTAAGTGCACGGGGATCTTTAAAAAGTCCAGAGCAAGATCATAGAAAAATAACAGATAGGTTAAACTCGGAGAGGTTAAGTGGGCTGCCCTGGGCCACTTAATGAAAAACTGTCAGTGTTATACCTGGAGCACAAGGTGGTTTTCTAATAACGAGTGGCCTGCCTAGCTTTCTCAGTGCAAGCATGCCAACTTCATGAAACTGCATTGCCCGGAGCAGTGGTTGTCAACGTTTTTTGGTCTGGGACCCCCCTGGCCAGCTGTCAGCCATGTTGGGGAACCCCTACCAAAACTCTACAGATCTGGTACCTGCTTTAGTGTTTTGTACAGCCGTTATACAGCTACACTGAATAATTGTATGTATATATATATATATATATTACACAACAATTACATTGCTGGGGTACTAATGGGTCAGTGATCTACTATGGGGGGGGGTGTTTGCAGCATTCAGCTTACTGACTGAGCTACCTAAAAAAAACAACTACCTCGCAGAAGTTGTTGCTGGTCTCAGGCAGTCACAGATAATAAAAAAAAGATATAATACTGCTGTATTTCTTTTAGTACTTTAGTTTAGCTGAATGTAACAAGCTAAATAACTGAGATATTTAAAATGTACACCTCACAGAAGTTGCTGCTATCGGTCTGAAGCTGTATGTGCTGCCAGGCTAACACAGTAAATAAAACACAGGCATGTAATGTTTCTTGCTTAGTTAAATAAAAAGTAGCATGGAGCATGGAGTGAGGAGTGGAGCAATGAGAGATTCTGCTAGGAGGGAGGCGCGAGAAGAGGACAGACCTCCTAGCAGCAATGAACTCTGGTAAGTTATTCAAGTTTTGCTCAGAGAGAGAGGAGAGGAGAGGAGAGGAGAGGTATCTGCTCCTGGCTGACATCACGGTCAAACAGCAGTCAGAAAAAAAATTATTTTACTCCGGTAGCAGTTTTCTCTCTCTCGTTCCCCTTTAAGTTGTAGCTGAAATTTCTGGGGAAGTCAACATTTTTCACGTGTTCAAGAAGAGAGTTTCAACATTTCGGTATACAATAAATAGAGAATTTGTGGCCCATTCAAGTGGGAGAGAGAGATATCTGCACTGGGCTGACATCGCAGTCAAATAGCAGTCGAAAACAAATATTTTACTGCAGTTGCAATTTCTTGGGGTGTTTTGTGGACCCCCTGGCAGGTGCTCACAGACCCCCTCTGGGCTGCGGACCCCTGGTTGAAAACCACTGGCTCAGAGCATGCTGGTTCATTAGGAAAGTCCTATGGATGAGATGAAAACACAGAACTTCCAGAAGCAAATACAATGCATTACTACCACACCCTTTGGAGAGAAACAGTAAGTTCTTTTCACAGAGTGTTAAATAACTTTAGCTTTTTTTTTTTATTGATGCTTAAATTAAAAAAACTCACATAGTGAAGTTAATTTATTTAGTTTCCATTAATTCCTATGAGGGATAATGCTATTAGTTAAATATCATTAGAGGAAACAAAGTGACCTACCTTTTAGCCTACTGTATTGAGGGTGAGAGAAAAGTGCTATCATCTAAACTTTTTAAAGGGAAAATCATCTTTACCTTTTTTTCCATTTATCTATGTAGTTATCAGGCACAAACAATGATCGCATTTACTTTACCCTCCTAATTTCATCAAGATTTAAAAGTAAATGAAGTAACTTACACGGCCACTGTCAACTTTTTGTTGAATGTTGACTGTCCATACCTGATATGCTCAAATAAGGAAGTGCTGCACTCAGGACCAGGGCAGGGTGCTAGTGCAAGGCTGTGGCCCTAAATAATGACAAACAACACATGATACACTAGTACTCCAGAGCCAGGAGCTGTGAAGCTCCAATGAAGTATCAAACTCAAAGTTTGAGTATATAAGCAAGTGTTTTTATTTAACTTGCTATAATAGCATATATTTCAAGCACATCATTTACCAAAGAGGACTCTGTATTTTCAGGTGCCCCGGCGCTTCACCACTTAAGGCTTCGTCAGGGGGTGGGTACCATGACTTGACAACCAGGTTTTATATAGAAAACACAGTGACATCATCAACTTGTAATTAACTTCTTAAAGGAGCAAATACTAAAACAATGTAAAAGACTAATTTCACATGATGTTAATGACACACCATGCATAGTATCTCAGATCACATTATAGGACATAGCTTAGCTCAGACTAGTACAATTCATCAATTTTAAGATGCTCTGCTTAACTTATTAATTTCATGTCATTAATTTGACAAAAATAGAACCAAATTAAGCCATGATCCAGTCCTATGCCAGCATTAGTACCATCAAAATAATACAAAATGAAGAAAAAGAGAAAATAATAAACAATATATTCTTCTGATTAAATTCCAGTTGTTGTAACTTTTGTCTTTTTACATACTGATCCTTTTGGCAGTAGGAGAAGGGAGCAAATCCAGAAATTATTGACTGCAAGTTATCCATAATCAGTGTGGTTCCTGGCATTCCAATGCTCACCAACCAACTCCAGCTGTAAGAGAGAGCAAAATAAATAATCAGTCAAACCTTTTACCTATGTTACCTATTACGATGTTACTTGCTGCTCTGAGACTAGTGCTGGACAAACTGTATTGTTTATTAGCTGATGTTTGACTGCTTAGACCTAGCTACTGAGTAAGATTGCTGTATTTTTTCATTTCTGCCTCTACTGCCAAACTGTGTCTCCTGTCCCACACTGGTCACTCTGCTAATTATTAATTTCTCCTCCCCACTTGCAATGCTGTCTTTCTAAACAGCTTCATTTCTTCTCTGCCTTACATACAAACCCTACTCTTACACCCCCTCCTGCTGCTGCTGTTGTCCTCCTCAGACATCCCGGTGCCAAAGCACAGAACCCCCCTCCCTGTTAACTCCTCTTCTAGCTCTAAATAATTGCCCTGCATTTGCCACCTCTTTACCTCATGCTTTGTCTTTCCCCATTGCCTGCCCCCCACTGAGCTTGCTATTGTACTCTAACTGTCTTTAATCCTCTGTCTTTTCCTTCTTGTTCCGCAGACAGCCCATCTGCGGGCTTCTCACGCTGCTGCTGTGGCCCTGGCACTCTCTGAGCCTGCCACAGCTAACAGACCACCCAACTGACTCCTGACAGATTCAGGTATGCACCGGACCTCCAAAACTCGTGATTTTGAATGCTGCTGTTTTGACTGGTTGCCCAGTGGAGAAGCCAGGCACTGATTGGCAGTTTCTGCTCCTTGGCTGATTTTCCAACTCCTGGCACTTCCTGATCTCAGGGAAATCTCTTTCTGTGCTGTGTTCTGGACTGAATGTTTTTGCCCACCCCCCACCTCCTCACAGTATTAAATATACCCTTGCTCTGCCCCTTTCCTTAGCCTAGCAGCTGATTGGTCACTCCACTGCTGCACATTCTTATGGCTATTGGCCTCCCTGTCTTCAATTACTGACTTGACCCACTTTCTTACCACCCCCTTTTAAAGAATTCTCACCCACAGCGTTGTGCATTTGCTCTCAAGTTTTTCTCCAGCCACTCCAGTTAATTCCTCTCAATTACTGCTGTAACCTGCCCTATTGTTGGGGACCTCACCCTAATTCAACTACATACCCTTTCAATTCTTACACTTCCACTGCCTATGGTGACATACTCAGTCACAGCCAAACCATCCCAGTAGCTGGCACCTTTGCCTTAGCTGAATTTTCAATGATATCACTAAACTAGAACTAGTGTCATTGCCACTCCCACGCAGTAAAGCAATATTTATTTATTTATTTGCTTTTGGTAACCGGGTGAGTGCATTAGGCATAGCAATGCCTATTTTCAGGCACGACCCAGGAGAAGACAGTTTAAAACATACAAAATGAAACATACATATGACCCAGCACATGAAATTGGTGGAACACAGTGAGGAATGAAGGCAGCTAACAACAACTGGAACAATAAATTTAATGAGCAGTTCACATTAGGAATATTTAGGAGAGTGTTACAATTGTGGCAAAACTGGAGAATACATTTAGGTAACATAAACAACTAGAGTTACACGGTGAGTGAAACAGGCATTAGCAACGAAAGGTTTATACTAAACAAAGTACAGTAAGTGCCTAAAATGAGGGTGACATGATAAGAGAAAGGGAAAGATGGAGAGAGTGAGGGGTGAGGGGAGGAGAAAGTGGAGGGGAGGAGAGATGGGTAGATAAGGAGGTGGGGAAAGAGACGTAGAGGAGGAAAGTATTATGGTGAGAGAGGGGAGAATGATGAAGTCTAAGGTGGATTAGAGCAGGTGCATTAGCTGATTGATTGTAGATGTTCCTGGTGCCAAGTTTTAAAGCTAGCATGGGTAGGTGCTCCATGAATATTTGGAGGTAGCGAGTTCCAGTATTTTGGGGCCATATGTGCAAAGGCGCGTAAGTCCATTTTGGTTTTACATCTGGGAACGTGATAGGGGGCTAGGTCAGCAGATCGGAGCTCGTAGGACAGAGGGTGTGAGTGGACCAGACAGGCGAGAGAAAATGGAGTGCCAGTGCGGACTGTGTTGTCAATAAGAAACCCAAGGGACTGGAGCTGATGACCAGAGGGACAAGGCCAGTTAAGGTCAGAATAGAGTTGGCAATGGTGTGTGAAGCCAGGGGATGCTGAGGCATACCGGCAGATATTGTTATAGGTGGTGTCCCACTTGTAGAGGGAGGATTTAGAGGCAGATAGATACATGACTGATCCATAAGTCAGGGAGGGGAGTAGAAATCCTTGAGCCACAGCAAGTCTAGCCAAAGGGGTAAGGGCATAGCTGGTACGGTAGGCACCACCTAATCTCGCATTTACAGATTTACAGGTGTTGGTTATGTGTAGGTCAAAGTTAAGGGATTCATCCAAAGTGATGTCCAGGTATTTGAAGGATTTGGTACTGTTAAGTGAAGAGCCATCAGTACAGGTGATTTTTAGGGCATCAGGGTTTACTTTGAGTTTGGCGGGCGATCCAAAGAGCATGGAATGCATCTTACTAATGTTGAGAATGAGTTTATTCTCTATCAGCCATGACTGAATGGACGTGAAGTCTGAATTAAGAGGCTGGTTGACGTCAAGTGGGTTCCTAGCACTGTGATAAATTACTAGATCGTCTGCATAAAGGAGGGTTGAGCAGGTTGAAGCAAGCAGCGGAAGGTCATTAATGAAAATGGAGAAAAGCAAGGGGCCAAGTATGGAACCCTGGGGCACTCCAACTTGGATAGATGAGGGATCAGAAGAGGTAGAATTGAAGACAGCGGTCTGCTTTCTACCGGACAGGTAACTGTCAAACCAGGCTACTACATCAGTAGAGAAGTCGAGGGAGCGAAGTTTGGAAAGAAGGAGGGTATGGTTTACCAGGTCAAAAGCTTTCATTAAGCCAATGAAGATAGCACCAGTCAGCAGGCCAGAGTCCATAGCAGAAAATATATCATTGGTGAGTTTAAGGAGGGCAGTAGTCATACTGTGCCCCTTATGGAAACCATGTTGAGAGCTAGACAAGAGGTTATGCTGCTGCAGATAGTCAAGAGTTTGGGTTGCCACAAGTTTTTCAAGGATTTTACAATGACTCTTTCCAGGCATTTTACCAAAATTGCCCTGTTCTTCAGCTAATTTCACAGCTAGCACACCATTGCTGGCTCAGTTTTACCTCCAGCTACCTACTACATAACAATGGACACCATCGCTCTTCTACTAGGCCTGCTCACATTTATCCTTCTGGCTCAGACCACCTCCCATCCAGTGTCCCCACCTTCCACCCCAAACATTTCTCTTCTAAGCCACCCCCAAACTGCTTGGCCCCCCTCTCACCTTGGACACCTCTCAACTCCTCTGCATCCACCACCTACCAACACCCCAGCTCCCTCTGCCCTCCCGGGCCCATCCTGGACCCACTTCTTCCTTGCCATACCTACCTTCCATGCCTTACCCATCCCCTACACCCATACTATCAGGACCTCACATCCACACCACACTAAGGGTCCTTCTCACCACCATCCCCTAATTAGATTAATCAGTCTGCTCTTACTGCTCTCTGGAAATATACACCCAAACCCTGGACCTATGCCAACTAGCCATCCCATACCCCACTCTGGAGCCAGTCTCTGCATTGCATCACTGAACATATGCAGCCCTCTAAAGAAATCTGCCGCACTTCTGTGCTGGGTTGTACAACACCAACCCAATATTATTGTGTTAGTAGAGATCTGGCTCTCCAAAACAACCCCTGACTCTGTTATTTCCCTCCCTGGATACATCCTGCTCAGGGAAGACTGAGTTGGTAAACATGGTGGTGGGTGTGCAGTCTACATGTGGGACACTCTTTTAAGCCATGCACTCCCTGTCCCCAAACTTGACTATGGTGCCCAAGCCCTCACTCTAAAAATTACCCCTGACACAGCCAGGGGCCCACTCTTCCTCATGGTCTCCTACATACCCCCGACGAACCAGAACCCAGTGGTCCAGTCTCTCATTGACCACCTCACCTCCCTACCACACAAAGCTGAGCAACTCATCCTAAGTGATCTTAACATCAATTGACTTGGTACCACTGCCTCCCATACCAGGGACTCCTTTGCTGCCATGGACATGTCCCATTTAGTCACCCAGCACACTAGATTCAGCTGGACAAATGGCTCCAGCACCCTCCTAGATGTAATACTATCAAACCACCCTAATAAAATCTGGGATATCAACGTCCCCCCGACTCACTTAGTGGTGACTCACCTGTTCTCTGTCTCTGGTCATCCTGCATACTGAAACCTGTGTCCCAGGCCACCTTGCATTGGTGCCTACACCCCGTGAGTCTCAGAAAGCTAAAACTGCATCTAGCACAGCTGGACTGGTCCCCCATCTGTCACACCCCTAATACTGACTCTGCCCTAGATCTCTTCACCAATGCCTTCAGCAAGGCCTGTGACATTTTTGCCCCCACACCAGAATCCATACTAAAAAACAAAATGAAGCATGGATCTCCGCATCCTGTACCCAAAAACTTAAGCATAGGGATAATCTCTGGCACATCACTATCGAATCAGGCAAGTTGGCTGATGGACAAGCCTACAACATTGCACGTAATCAGTGCACCTGGGCCATTAGACGGTCCAAGGCAGAGCACTATCAGATCACCCTCATATCCACCTGGGGTTCTGCCCGGACTTTCTGAGACAGCATGAAATAGCTTAATGGGAAGACCCACTCCCCCCACCACCCCAGATCTTCATTGATGGCACCGTCACTACAGACCCAACTCGCATAGCTGATTGCCTCAATACTACCTTCTCTGACCTAAGCTCTGTCCTCCCAAACAATGTTTTTGACCCAGTTCCTGCCTCTGTCCCCCCTGCCTTGGATCGCCTTCCTTTCTACCTGCACATTATATCCCTCCGCATAGCCAGGCCACACCTGCTAAAAGCCCTTGGTAGCAATGACCCCAGCTGTGACCCCCTAGACTCCAGGATCCTCCGCCTGATCTTGGATGTCATCCTAGTCCCCCTTACAGACCTTTTAAACCAGTCTCTATGCCTTGGTCAGTTTCCCAGTGTTTGGAAATCAGCCCAAATCACCCCATCCATAAGAGAGGAGATCGGTCCGCACCTAACAACTACCGGCCAATCTCTATCCTCCCCCCACTCTGTAAAGCTCTAGAAAAATGAATGTCTATTCAACTCTGGCCAAATATGACATAATGTGCCCAGAACAACATGGTTTCCACCCAGGACACAGTACCACTACTGCTCTTCTGGAGTTCTCTCAATACCTGCACTCTGCTCTTGACTCCGGCAACCTTGCCGGTGTAGGGTTCATAGACCTCTCCAATGCTTTTGACACTGTTTGTCTCCCCCCTCCTGCTTGACTCCCTCCACCTACTCATTTTTTTCTGCTGGTCCCCTTGCCTGGTTCTCCAGCTACCTTTCTGCTAGATCCTAGTGTGTGAAAATAAATGGCTCCCTGTCCAATACCCAGCCCGTTCATTCTGGGGTACCCCAGGGCTCCATTCTAGGGCCTGTATTTTCAGCCTCTACCTCAACACTCTCCTCAGCTCCTGCACAGGAAAAATGCTTCACTGTGCCGACAATGTGATTCTCTTTGCATCCCACCCCAATCCCTCTTCTCTCCAGGTAACCCACCAACATACCTACAACCAAGCTGAAAAGTGGTTCCTTGACCACCGACTTGTCATTAACCTAAAGAAGACTAAGTCAATGCTCTTCTCCTATTACCAAAACAAGGCCAAGAATGCCCCCTCTTCATTCTCCCCAGCACTCTGCACCCGCTGGAGCAAGTGACCTCTTACAAATATCTAGGTATCACTTTCGACTTGGCTCTCACCTTCCACACCCACATCAATGCCTTATCCTCCACCATAAATTCTCAGATAGGCCTACTATACCATCATAGAGACTGCCTACCCCAAGTTGCCCTCTGGCTGGCCATCACCTCTTCCGTCCTGTTGCTAGTGGACTATGGCTTGCCCATTTACGCTGTGGCAGACCATACAGCCTTGAATAAAATCCAGTTCTTAATCAATAAGGCCTGCAGGCTCCTGACTGGAGCCCCTAGCCACACTCACACTTGCCTGCTCTACTCCACTGCAGACCTGCTCACATTTGAGGAGCATCTGTTCTACCAGACCTGCCTATTTTCAAAAAAAACTTCTTCTAGGGCTCTCCCCCCTGGGGGTCTCTGCTTCCCTACGGCACGCGTCCTCATCTGTTGCCACCCACAGCTCTGTCAAGGCCAACTTTCTGGTGCCCAGAACCAAGACCTCACTAGCCCAGAGGTCCTTCCATTACCAAGCCCCTGTTTGGTTCAACTCCCTCCCACCCTGCATCACAGACATTGCCAAAATTGGTCCCTTCAAAATCACCCTCTGGAACTATCTCTACGATGCTAGTTGCTGTAGGTGGACTTAATTAATCCCACTGTGGGATCCTCCTGTCAGGCCTTCCTGACTTGACAACGTCCTCCAGACAGCCTATCCTCTCCCCCTCCCTGCCACCCCACTCCCCATCCCTACCTCCACCCTCTCCAGGTATTATCTAGGTATGTCCAGGGCTGTAACTCCAATGTAACTCTTGGGTACCTTGTATTTGACTTGTAATCTATTATAAGTAACATTATTATGTACCCCATGTGCACTCTATGTTTAATGTTTTGCACCTGTACTCTTCTCACTGTTGTAACCAGACTATGTAAATCTGTTTACCCCCCACCGTGATGAGGTGCCTTGGTAAATGAGTCCATGGCTCAAAGGTTGTAAATCTGACTTTTCTAATAAATAAAAAAAATAAAATATTATTACATTAATAATACAAATTTCTATTTCATTCAAGAACAAAAAAGTGGAAAGGGTCAAGATGATTGGGGGGGTGGAAGGAAACACAGATCCATTGCATTCTTTATATTTACACTATGGCTTATGTGTCTTATAAGTTTAATTAACGATAAAAAAGATATGCATATAACTAAACATTGAGACACTGTGGGGGGGTGAATTTCACAGTGGCTTATAAGTTCTACAAGTATGACTTTAAGTCCCATTCCTGGTTCATACTTTCTGGACATAATGCATTCAAAGAATATATCCAAAAGCTTTCCCTCTGTGATAGCCTATTTAGGTGATCACCCCTTCTTTTTTCCTACTCTGTCTTGTTTCAGGCCAGTGAACCTGAATGATTTCAGATCACTGTTATGATGTTCGAGGTAGTGTACAGCTACAGGACTGTTGATATCACAATTTTTTATGTCTCTGACATGTTCCTGTATGTAAACCCTTTAATGGTTGCATTGTGCTTCCCACATATACCTTGCCACAATCACACCACAGTGAATATACTGTGTATGTGGTAATGCAAGATATAAACTGCTGTATGTACAGTACACTTTCTTCTTGTTTGTAGGGGCCTCAAAGACTGTACCGTGGGAACAGTATGCACAGATGTTGCAATTGCCACATCTGTGCATACCATTGGGCTTTATAGGCATCCAAGTGTGGGCAACATTTTGTGGTTCAACATATTGACTTCTTACTAGAACATCCCTTAGGTTTTTATGATGTCTAAATGTAATTCTAGGCCTTTCACCAATTTGGGCTCCTAACAGAGGGTCATTCCTTAATATTGGCCAGAATTTTGTAATGATGTTTCCCAACTCTCCTGATATTTGATTGAATTCAGTAACAAATACAATTTTGCTATCTCTGTCAGTAGTTCTTCTCTTAAGTGTTAACAAGTCATCCTTGTTCAGTGCCAAAGCTTTCTTATATGCTTGTTTTATTAACTCTGGTGCACACCCTCTAGCTAAAAAACATTCTTGTAGGTCCATAGATTGATTTTTAAAAATTTCAAAAATTACAACAATTGTGCCTCAGACTTAAAAACCGAGAGAAGGGAATTGAATCCTTCAATTTCTTTGGATGGGAGCTACTGGCCAAGAGCAGGCTATTAGTCGCCGTTGGTTTCCTGTACCCTCTCGTGGATATTTTATTTTCTTGATCAACAGACAAAACTATATCCTGGAACTCAATTTCCTGGGGTCATGTTTTGAAGTGAAGTGAAGTGAAGGTTCATGTTATTCTGATTAAGCCATTGCATACAATAGCCTAGCTCATCTTCACTCCCTGACCACTCACAAAGTATGATGTTGATAAAATGGGACCACTTCATGATTTTGTGCATATAAGTGTTGCATTCTGGATCAAATAATACTGCCTCTTCCCAGTACCCAAGAAATAGGTTAGCATACGAGGGGCCATAGCAGCCCCCATCACAGTACCACATTTTTGCTATTGCAATAGCAAAAATGTGGTACTGTGATGGGAGCCACTATGGCCCCATCGTATGCTAACCTATTTCTTGGGTACTGGGAAGAGGCAGTATTATTTGATTCAGAATGCAACCCTTATATGCACAAAATCATGAAGTGGTCCCATTTTATTGATGTCAAACTTTGTGTGTGGTCAGGAAGTGAAGATGAACTAGGCTATTCTATGCAGTGGCTTAATCAGAATAACGTGACTCTTCACTTCGCTTCAAAACTTGACCCCAGGAAATTGAGTTCCAGGTTATAGTTTTGTCTGTTGATCAAGAAAACAAACTATCCATGAGAGGGTACAGGAAACCAACAGCCACTAATAGCCTACTGTTGGCTAGTAGCTCTCAACCAAAGAAATTGAAGGATTCGATTCCCTTCTCCCAGTTTTTAAGGCTGAGGCATAATTGCAGTAATTTTGACATTTTTAAAAATCAATCTATGGACCTACAAGAACATTTTTTTAGCTAGAGGGTGTGCACCAGAGTTAATAAAAAAAGCATATGAGAAAGCTTCGGCATTGAACAGGGATGACTTGTTAACACTTAAGAGAAGAACTACTGACACACATAGCAAAAGTGTATTTGTTACCGAATTCAACCAAATATCAGGAGATTTGGGAAACATAAAACAAAAAATTCTGGTCAGTTATTTAAGCAACATGGCACAACAGGGTGTGGGTTATTGGGGATTTACCCATGCCTTGTGTGGTCTGTCACGAAGTGCATTCAAGCAGCTTAACCACACAGGATGTGGGTGAATCACCCAATAACTCACACCCTGGAGTGCCTTATTGCGATTATACAATGGACCCATGTGTAAAATACATTTAAAATGTGTTTAGTTATGTTTTTCATAAATGCCATTCCTCAGCCATGGGTTATGCAGGATTTACCTACAGTCATGTGATGTGTTTTGACCAATGAGGTTACAGGATTTTCACACACCATTGTATAATAAGGAATGACCCTTTGTTAGGAGCCCAAATTGGTGAAAGGCCTAGAATTACGTTTAGACATCGTAAAAACCTAAGGGATGTTCTAGTAAGATGTCAACATGTTAAACCACAAAATGTTGCCCACACTTGGATGGCTATAAAGACCAATGGTATGCACAGATGTGGTAATTGCAACATCTGTGCATACTGTTCTCACGGTACAGTCTTTGAGGCCCCTACAAACAAGAGAAAAGTGTACATATGGCAGTTTATATCTTGCATTACCACATACACAGTATATTCACTGTGGTGTGATTGTGGCAAGGTATATGTGGGAAGCACAATGCAATCATTAAAAGTTTACATACAGGAACATATCAGAGACAAAAAACATTTTAATATTGACAGTCCTGTAGCTACACACTACCTTGAACATCATAATAGTGATTTGAAATAATTCAGGTTCACTGGCCTGGAACAAGTCAGAGTAGAAAAAGAAGGGGTCATCACCTAAATAGGCTATCACAGAGGGAAAGCTTTTGGATACTTTCTTTGAATGCACTGTGTCCAGAAGGTATGAATCAGGAATGGGACTTAAAGCCATACTTGTAGAACAATAGGCTTATAAGCCACTGTGACATTCTGTCCCCCCTTTTCTCTCTCCCCTTACAGTGTTCCAATGTTTAGTTATATATATATATATATATATATATATATATATATATATAAATAACACAGATAATTAAACTTATGAGGCACATAAGCCATAGTGTGAATATAATAAATGTAATGGATCTGTGCCCCCCCCCCATCATCTTGACCCTTTCTACTTTTTTGTTCTTGAATGAAATAGAAATTTGTATTGTTAATGTAATAATAGGTAAAAGGTTTGATTCATTATTTCTTTTGCTGTCTTTTACAGCTGGAGTTGGTTGGTGAGCACTGGGATGCCAGGAACCACACTGATTATGGGTAATTTGCAGTCAATAATTTCTGGATTTGCTCCCTTCTCCTATTGCCAAAAGGATCAGTATATAAAAAAGACAAAAGTTATAACAATTGGAATTTAATCAGAAGAATGTGGAGTTTATTCTTTTTTCTTTTTCTTTATTTTTGTATTATTTTGATGGCACTAATGCTGGCATAGGACTGGATCATGGCTTAATTTGGTTCTATTTTTGTCAGATTAGTGACATGAAATTAATAAATTAGGCACAGCATCTTAAAATTGATGAAATGTACTAGTCTGAGCTAAGCTATGCCCTATAAAGTGATTTGAGATAATATGCACGGTGTGTCATTAATGCCATGTAAAATGAGTCTTTTACATCATTTAATTTAGTATTTGCTCCTTTAAGAAGTTAATTATAAGTTGATGATGTCACTGTGTTTTCTGTATAAAATGTGGTTGTCAGGTCATGGTACCCGGCCCTGACGAAGACTTATGTGGTGAAGCGCTGGGGCACCTGACCGTACAGAGTCCACCTTGGTAAATTCTGTGCTTGAAATATATGCTGTTATAGCAAGCTAAATAAAAACACTTGCTTATATACTCGAACTTTGAGTTTGATACTTCATTGGAGCTTCACAGCTCCTGGCTCCGGAGTGCTCGTGTATCATTTGTTGTTTGTCATTTCAAATATGCCCCTGTAGCCATGTGTAGTCTTCAGTAAGGATATGGTATTGTAACATGGTCCCCAAGTTTCTAATTTGTTTATTTATTTTTTTTACCTTTTTTTGATACTATCTCCTAATTTATATGACCAACTCTTAGTGTGGCCAATTGATGCTCCGGCATGTTCACACATCAACATGGCATCAGAGCTATGCTAAACATGTGCATGGGCTGAGTTTAGACATTTTTTACCAATATGAGGTAAACATCATTTCTGATAGAAGACATCTTCCGGAACTTGTTGATCTATGTCTTCTTTAACAAACTCTAGCCAGAGCCTATATGGCTGCAAAATGATATTATTGATAGCAGTGAAATGGAAAGAAAACATCTAGCACAGATGAAAGATTGTGTGCCACAGTTCCAGGCTGATTCAAACATGTGTGTTTGTATATGTGTGTGTGTGTGTGGGGGGGGGGGTATATAGATTGTATGATATCCAAATATGCACAGAGTTTTATAGTAACATGATGTATAAAAAATAATAAAACAACATAGATGCAATAGCAGAAGCAAAGTTGTATATGCTCTGAAATTCATGTTTGAGTCCCACCACTGCCACTTGTATAATCATTCATAACATATACACAGGTGCATACTCTACCTGCTTATACTGTACCTCCTCCTGTGGATAACCTGAGGGCTTTATTCTATAGCGCTATAAGCACTTTACCTTTCACCAGCAATAAATACGTACTGAACCTGCCTGTGCCATGCCTGGCTCATTGGATAAATAGATGTCTTCATTCTCTGGTGCTGTCTGACTCTTACTTTTATTAAAATGAAATTCATCACAGTATGGAGAACACCTACCCTGTAACTGTCCCTGTGGGTGAACAGAAGTCTGCAGTCTCCAGAGCTGTCAGTCCCTCACATCTCACCATCACTAAAAACCACATCACAGTTTGGAAAAGCCTGCACTGTCTCTACTCACACAGTACCTGTCGCTGTGGATAAACTGAGGGCTTCAGTTTTCTGTGATGTCAGTCCCTCACCTTTCACCAACACTAACTCCATTATATTGTAGGGAAGCTTGCACAGTATCTGCCCACCTTGTACCTGTTCAGATAATCACAGGGCTTCAGGCTCCAGAGTCGTCAGTCCCTCACCTTTCACCAACACTAAATACATCACAGTATGGGGAAATCTTGCAGTCTGCATGTATCAGTGGATAAACAGGGGTCTCCAGAGCTGTCAGTTGTTCACTTATCAACATTACTATATTCATTACAGGGTAGAGAAAGCCTACACTGCACTCATCCCTGTATGAACTGGGGGCTTCAGAGCTGTCAGTCCCTCAACTTTCATCACTATTACATTCATTGCAGTATGGACAGCCTGCACTGTACCCATTCCTGGGATAAACTGAGGGCTCCAGAGCTGTCAGTATCTCACCTTTCACCACTGCTACATTCATCAGTGTGGAGAAAGCCTGTACTGTAAATTTCCTTGTGGATAAACGGGGACACCAAAGCAGTCAGTCACCCACCTTTCACCACCACTACATTTAATGTGGAGAAATGTTACACTGTACCTGTATCTGTGGATTAACAGAGGTCTCCAGAGCAGTCAGTCCCTCACTTTGCACCACCACTATATTTCATCACAGTGTGGACAAACTCTACTATACTGATAAACAGGGCTCGAGAGCTGTCAGTTCCTCACCAATCAACATCATTACATTCACCACATGGTGTCTCTACCCACGTTGTCCTATCTCTTTGGATAAGATCAGATTTAAGTTTATTATTTCGACTTTAAGTCATTACAAAACAAAGAAATAGTAACATTTTACAACAGTGCACAAAAAGGGCCCGATTCTCAAAACCTTACACTGGGCATAACTTGACTTGTGCCAAAATAAATTGCACAAGTAGCAGGTTACGCCAGCAGTTGTGACATAAGGTATTCTGCAAAGCAGCCTGTGACATGTCGCAGGCTGCTTGTGCCAAAGTGGACATACACCAACAGTTACACCCTAAACCCTCTGCAACATGGCGCTAGGGTGGTTACGGCAGTAGTTGAGCCCTATTCCAGAAGGGCAGCAACAAAGTCCCCAAGGATGCTATTCTCAAACAACCCCTGAGAACATCCACCAAAGTACAGCTATACCAGCTTTCACCTGGTGTAAGTGTACTTACACCCTTTGGGGGTTGTGCAGATCTGCCACCAGGCTAGTTCCCAAGACATGTGTCCCCCCATGCCTTGATCCACAGATTGTTAGTGGGAAAGCCCTGCAGGGCTAATCATACCCTCCTGATGCCCCATCCCCCACAGACATATACATGCCCAGCGAGGCAAGCAGACCACCCCATGCCCCATCCCCCAAATACATATTGCCTCTGCAGGGCTAGCACATGCCCCATCCTCCAATATGCAAAAAAAGCCCCACAAAGAGCCCCACAGGGCTTGCTCATGCCTCTGATCCCTAAATGTGCACAAAAAGCCCCACAGGGCTAGGTCATGCCCCCCATCCCTGATCCCTAATAGTTATGCAAAAACACACAGATAATGTGCTCTCTGGTAGTCTAGTGGTCCCCCACCAGGTAGTGCCAGTCCACCCTGCAACCCCCCTGACCCATACTCAGTTGGCGAGTGGCATAGCCCACCTCTCACGACCACAGCCAGCTGCCAACTGAGCCATCTGAACATGTACTGTATATGCCCGCTCAATGTATGAATGACAGTTCATTCATTAAGGGTGTATATATAGTATGCTCTCAAATGGAGCTCAGTTGGTGGCTGGCCATGGTGGTGAGCAGTGGGCTGTACCAGTTGCTGGCTGGGTGGGGGGGGTGTGGGTGGTCTGGCAATGATAGGTGTGGGGGGGTGGGGGTCATTGGACTACCAGGGATTTTTGTTTTGTAGACACTGAGGGGATTGGGTCGGGTGGAGATTGCAACAGAGGTTTTGGGTGCAGGCAAGCCTTGCAGGACATAATTTGCAGGAATGGAGTCAGGGGCACATTCCAGCCCTATGGGGGCATAGTTTGCAGGAATGGGGCTGGGGCTATTGTGTTGGAACTAGGGGTTGAGAGCATTGTCAAGCCCTTTGGGACTATGGGGATTGTGGCATGGAGGGGCACTTGTGCCCTACATATCCAGAGCTGCGGCTTGCGACATACCCTGCAAGTTGCCCTTTGTTGGGCATACCCGTGGGAACGTCACAATTCACAGGACTTAGCCGTGGGCACCCTGCCCCTTACAGAATCAGGTGCAGGGTCCATGGCATAATGGGGTATGGCACAAGTCACCTTTAGAGGTGACTTGCGCCACCCTTCTAGAATCGGTCCCACAATACGTAGAATAAAACTGTCATTTTAAAAGTGCATTATATCACATGAGTCAGTCTAGTTAAAAAGTTCTATATCCATTCTATAGTTCCACGATTCTATCTATGATTGATTTTAATAAGACCATATTTAAATATCGTATAAATTGGCCAGGAGATATCATCTCATCAAGCTGAACCAAATTTCTGTAGTTTGAATCATTAATACTTTGACCCGAAATACTATTATAAAGTGCTGTAACTGTAAATTGCTATATTACTATCCATTAATATCCATAGTTTAACAAGCTTGTATATAATAAACTTCTAGACAGGTACATTGAAGAATCCAGTAATAGGAACCACATCCTTATGGACCCACTAGGATTTCTTTGAATAAACGCTATTAAACATTGCACAGAGTTAACAAACCCACACCCACAGCCATCCATTCCCCAAAGAGGGATTTGGCAATGGTACCAGGCCACAAACAGGCAGGGATCCAACCTTGAGACCTTTAAATCCAAATCATTACAGTTTTGTAGCAGTCCCCAGCCCATGGACCAATTAAGACAGTGTCCAAGGTATGAGACCTCTGGCTACTCTTGTCCCTAGATTTGGATAATAGTCACACACTTGAGACCACTTGATCTGTAATCAGAACTAGGCCAATGCTCTCATTCCCTCTCCTTCAGGAATAAAATAGTAGGGTATAAGATCAGATCCCAATGCATGTAATAAAGCGTCAATGAGTTAATCCCAGTGTCCTAAGCTAGTTCAACCAAAAGAATTTTGCTAGGATCTGCTTAAATATGGGTTACCATTAAGGCTGCACTAATCAAGCTTTTTTGTCTCTAGCAAGATTTTAATAGCCCAAACCCCTTTATCCTGCAAATATGAATAAATCACTCCAAATAAGTGCTGTATGATAAAACATGCCTTACTATAAATACATGACATACAAGACATACTACAACATCCTAAATATACTGTACAGCCTAAAAATAAAAATAAAATGGCAAACAATTATATTAATCAGCTTTACTCCTAAAATACTAATCCTCATAGGGCCTTTTAAGGCTATATTGCCTACCACTAACATTTCATTGTCAATAGGGTCTACGGGGCCTAAACCACAATTTTCCCAGGAAATAGGCCCATTTTCTGGGTCCATTACTTAATCGTCATGGATCATCGCACATCAAAATAAATATAGAACAATGTACAGTTATTTTCATTTAGAAATCCATTTGTTAGAACAGGGATTTAAATGCTCTATATGATTATAGATAAGAACTAGAAGGCTCCATTTACATGCTGAAGTCCATAAAAAAAAACATAAGGAGCCATGCAGAACCTCTTGAGAAAGATTAAATCTTATCACTAGGCAACGTCTCTTGAGATTTTACAAGGGTGAAAATCCCAACAGGTAAATCCAAGGCATGGCTCACTTGTCTTTAAGCCAAAAGTCAGTAGGGCCAATGACTCCATCTCTCTAAAATTACAATCCACTGATAAATATTTCAGTACAAAAGATAAACTTGAAGGGATTAGTATAAGTAATATAAATTGCTAGCAATTCAGACTCCATGAAAGAGTTCTGTATAATAATCAATCTTTTTGAGTAATATGCAATTATGTTTCTGGTTCCACAGTTTAAACATGTGGCACATTGAAACACACTAAAGCAATGTTGAGGCACTACTATAAACCAAGCTAAACAGACCTCTAAAAATCATCTTTAAGTCAGTCGCTAAATCAGTGTTTTTTTCTACAGTCTGGCTGGAATGAGAAATAAAAACATGTTTAATAAAAGCTGATGCAAGAGTTACCAACTTTAGCTCCATGCTGCAAGCCTCATTGTCCATTAGAACTATCGACTCTGCAGGTCTAAGGCACATGAGTTTTACTCCATCCGAACAAATCCCCCCAACATATTTCTCCAGAGTAAGCATCCTCTGAAAAGTTTTCCAACATGTCGGTCGCACCTCCACCAGCCTTCCTTCACTAGCTTCAAGTACCGCTGTACCATCCTAGGAGTCCATGATTCATTTCAATGTACCATTTTGCTGACCAGAGTTTTCCTCCAGTAGCCTACATCTCATATTTTCATCTCTGGCAATTCATACACCTGTTGGATAAAAATAGAAAAAGTACTCCACTAAGCACATTAAACCTGGAATAATCTCATTAAACAGGCTATGTAACCCAGCCCCTAGGCAATGCTGGCATACCTTTTCAATGCTAAAACTGGCCTGTCAGCACATAGTGTTTTCATGTTTCTAGGTCTCCACTCTTCTGTTCAAGGCTGACCCAAACCAATTATCATTGCAAGACTCCTTGTAGAGTCAATGTTGCACTACTGTGCCTTAATTCAAACCAGGCCACAGCAATTTTCTCTACTCTGGAGACCAAAGGCAGTCCTAAGTTGAGCTGTGAAGTTGCCAATAGAAGCCACAGTTCAAAACGATACCCAATAAAATTCTTCTCGGGCCAACAACAGTTCCAGTGACTCCCAAATACTGGGGGATCAAGACAGCTCAATATTACAAACTATGGGCTAAAGAAACCTAAGTTTCATTCACTGATATTGAAGTCAAAGCCCATAAAACATTAATTTTAAACTAAAGGCTCACAGCAAATGCTACAACAAGTGACATACCAGAAGCGGTGAGGAGCAGAGCAGCATCATGGCCATCTTGCTGCTCCATCTCTCCCCTGACTTCCCTATGGATAAACAGAGGGTTTCAGTTTCCAGTGATATCAGTTCCTCACCTTTCACCAACACTAAATCCATTATATTGTAGGGGAAGCTTGCACCGTATCTGCCCACGTTGTACTATGCAGGAAAGAACTGGCAGGTAAAATGAAAGAATACCATTTGGTTACAAGAAGGCTGAAAGTAAACTATCAGGATAATCAAGGGTTAAAACTTAGTTCTGTCTGTAAGGGGGAAGGAGTAAGTGAGACTTTACAGCAGAAAGAGTTGTCAGGAGGTTCTGACAGAGTTATGCAAAGACACACACACACACACACACACACACACACATAGATACATAGACAGTGTCGGCAGATAAGGACCTACAGTCCACCCAGTCTGCCCATTTGAGCTTGTAAGTTCACTTTATGTTTTACTAGAAGTCTGTTGCCCCTTCCCCTGACCTCCAGAATTCCTTTATGTCTATCCCATGCATTCTTAAATCCTGTGATTGTTTCAGCCCCCCATCACTTCCTCTCACATGGTGTTTCACTTGTTCACCACCTGTTCTGGGAAGACATTCTTCCTCAAGTTTCCTCTGAATTATCCTCCCTCCAACTTTGTCTCATGCTTTCTAGTACTGGAACATCTTTTTCACTTAAAAATAGTGTATTCCTGCACCTTAGTTCTCCCTGTAAGATACTTGTATGTCTATATCATATCCCCTCTCTCCCTTCTCTCCTCCAGGGAGTACATATTCAAGTTCTTCAACCTGTCCTCATAGGACTTGTGATGCAATCCATGTACCATCTTTGCTGCCCTCCTCTGAACCTTCTCTACACTGTCTACATCCTTACATAGGTAAGGTCTCCAGAACTGTACACTGTACTCCAGGTGGGGCCTCACTAGTGTCTTGTATAGTGGAATTATGACCTCCCTTTTCCTGCTGGTGATGCCCCCGCTCTATGCATCCTAGCATCCTATTTGCTTTACCTGCTGCCTTGTTGCACTGTTTCCCTACCTTGAAGTAATCAGAGATGATGATCCCAAGATCCCAGTCCTGCTTGGTGCATGCTATATCCTCACCTCCCCAACTGATATATTGTGCCAGGGTTTTTGTGCCCCATATGCATTATCTTGCATTTCTTTGCATTGAATTTCAGTTGCCAAACCTCTGACCATTATTCAAGTTTATGCAGGTCCCTTCTCATGCAGTGTCAGTGGCTCAGTAGGTAGCACACTCGCATCTGAGGCTGGGAGATCAGAGGGCTGTGGGTTCAGTTCCCACATCTGGCACTTGGGTTAATATCCCAGTACTGACACTGTAGTGCAGCATGTGAGGGGTGCTGCACTACTGAGGTGCCGTCTTTTGGATGAGATGTTAAACTGAGGTCCCATCTGCCTGGATTGGTGGTAGTTCAGGTGGATGTTAAAGATCCCGTGGCACTTATTGAAAAGAGTAGGGGAATTTTATTGAGAAAGTTGGACTTCATTACAGAAAAAAGAAACCAAACAAAACAATAAACATTCACAGAAAAAATACTGCAATATGACAAAATTAAAGCAAACTAAACATATACATACAGAATTACAAAAAAAGAGGGAAACACCCTTCAAACCCCAGTAAAAAGATCAGTGTGACCATAAACAAAAAAACTGAGGTCCTACAAAATGCCCAAAGTCCTGTACTTTAACATTATGAATAGCAATTCTGATATTCTTAATGACTTCGGATACAAAAATTAATTTTTGATGCAAAACCAGCATACATCTGGCCTGCCACAAATAATAATGGATTAAAGAAAAAATAATAAATAAAGTTTCTTCAGGATATTTTTGACATAACGCACCCTGCGTACAAAACATAATGTGAGCATAAGACAAATGTAACAACATTGGTTCTGACCATAAACCAGCTAACTGAGTCCAAAAGGAAACTGCAAAGGGACACTCCCAAAAAACGTATTGTTGGGTTTCAGCAATTGCAGAACAACCCTCCCTGAGGCAAAATCGAGCATCTAATGCTTTGTGCTTATGATTGCCTTTAACACTTAGCCGCCCATAATTACCTAACCAAACTATATCCCACACATAGGAATGCAAACAGGGATTACACAGTTGATGGAGAATCCATTCAACACAATGTTCAGGACAAAATGGAAATACCACCCTATCCTGAGCATCTTTCAGCCAAATGGTGTCATAAAGGAGTAATCTAGATAGAATACAAAAATCCTGAGGATGGAAATCCCAAGATAACGCCACCTTAATAGCTTCTTTCCCATATAAGGGAACATCAGCAAATTGAGAAACCCACCCTTTTTTCCTCAGATCCCAAGTGGGAAGGCAAGGCATTAACCACTGTAACACCAAAGGCTTCCAACTCACCATCCCTGGTTTTAAGGCTTTCCCAAAATTAGTGTGAAAAAATATACTGTAAAAGAAAGCCACAGTGTTAATCATCCCAACCCCTCCCTCCTTATATGGTCTATAGGTTATACTCCTCTTGACGGGGTTCAATCTAGACCCCCACAACCCTTGAAAAAAAATCCTATATAATCTGGAAAAACAATCCATGGGTGGCAGAAATACATAACAAAGGTATAAAAAAATGGTAAGAACCAAAGTTTTAAGCAACATAACACGTTTTTTCTTACCCATTATATGTTGTTTCCATCCCGAAATCAAACCCTCAGCCTTACCCATGGCTAAAAGCCAATTATAATGACACATTGTCAGTCCCCAAAAGAATACCTAAATACTTGAAGGGGCGAATATCAATTGAAATTCCAACATACCTTCCTAATTGCGGAAGAACAGGGTGTCCAATAGGAACCCCAATACTTTTGCCAAAATTAATTTGGGAACCAGAAACAGAAGAATAAGCATTTAGCACTTGTAACACGGCAGTTTCAACCGTACCAATATCCACCGTTAAAACCAAATCATCTGCATATGCAAGGATTTTAACTGGGGAAGATGGGGGGGGGACCCCTAACCCCAAAATCTGGGGACAACGAGAAATTGCCTGAATCAATGTATCAATACAAAAATTATATAAAAGGGGACTTAGTGGGCAGCCTTGTCTGACCCCTCTACCAAGCCTGACAGGATTACCTAACCAACCATTCACATTTGGAAGGATTGTAGCCTCCTTATACAGAGCTTTAATCCAAAAAAGAAACTGGCAAGGAATCCCAAACGCACCTAACACGGCAAATAAAAAATCATGAGAAGCCATATCAAAAGCCTTCTCCTGATCTATCCCCAACACCCATCCAGAAACCTTACCTTGCTCACCCAGCACAAACAATTCCCGTAACAGAATTAAATTATCATTTTGACTCCTTCCCGGGATACCACAAGTCTGGGCAGGACTCAGACGTGAGGCAATTTTTATAAGCCTGGCCAATAAAATTTTAGCCAAGATTTTATAATCCACATTTAATAAACTTAAAGGTCTCCAATTTTGTAAATCAGAACGATCTCCCTGCTTTTTAAAGATGAGAACTAAAATGGCTTCCTTCATAGACTTAGTAACTGTACCCATGGTCAGCATATCAGTAAATAAGAGAGATAAAGCTGGAACTAAATCCTCTTTAAATGTTTGAAAAAAATGAGCCGTAAGGCCATCTGACCCTGGTGCAGAAGCAACATTCAGACTGTCAATGGCACCTGCCTCCTCTGAGGGTAAAATAGCACCAGACAACATTTCTTGCTCCTGTAAAGGAAGTGGTGGAAGATGTAAGGATTCTAAGAAAGGTTTAGCATCCTTACAACATGGAGACTCGCCCAACATAGCAAGGATGTGTTTTTCCACTACCTGAACCATTACCTCTGGATCTGATACCAAATCACCACAAGGTGATTTGAGTTCCTGAATAAATTTAGAATCCACCCGTCTTTTGCAGTCTTTGAACATATTCAGCCCACCTTTGGTTACCTGTGTCCCAAATCGTGCCTCCTGCCCCAAGGAACTCGCCCTATCATATTGCAGAGATCTCATTTGTGAACAAAGCACTGCAATCTGAGCACTATAATCCAAATCTGTTGTATCTGATAAGGAAATCAGATGCTGCAGTTGGTGCCGTAGTGCTAGGTAAGATAAATAAGTTGCAGTATGTTTAGCTGCAGCTTGCCCCTGAAAAAGTTGCTGCCATCTGAGTTTCGAATCATTCCACCACTCACAAGGGTCTTCATAAACATCTGCCACTGAAAGTCTCGCTGCCCATTCCTTCCTCCAGTGCTTTTGTAGGCGATGGTCCTCTAACAAAGAATCATTGAGCCGCCACATATTTTTTTTACATTTTGGAGTGTTCTGCCAAGAACAAGTTATCTTAATTGCTAAATGATCAGAAAATTCAACACCCAGAGTAACACAAGATAGAATCTGTAACACTCGAGATAAAAAAATAAAATCAACACGAGTCCGCAATGGCCCTTTAAAAAAGGTAAATCCCCCCGACTTGTGACTCGACCTATATGCATCTACCAACTGAGCAGTTGTAACAACATCTTTCAAGGCAACAGAATCACAAAATAATTTTGTGGTCTGTAACTCTCTGTCCTTCAGATGCAGCCCACAATTAAAGTCTCCCACCCACAAAAGTAACCTAGACGAATGCAAATAAGGCAAAATTAACTGAAAAAGCGAAACCCTCTGTGCTTTAGATTGAGGGGCATAGACACCAATAATCCGAAATCTCTCCCCAAAATAGGAAAAATCCAACAATAAGGCACGACCAGGCTGAATGTCAACCAACCTTGATACCCAAAAATCAGAGTTGGAAAATAAAATTCCAATCCCATCACATTTGTCAGTACCGGAAGACCAGAAAGAAGGACCAGAAGTCCATGCCCGAGAGGCTTGTTGAAGCTCACGGTTAGATTTTAGTCTGGTATCCACTAAGCAAATAACGTCACAGTTGAAATCAGGTAAGGTTAAATACACTCCCCCCAAGCTTTCTAGGTCCTTTAATACTGTTGACATTTAATGTGCACACAGATAAAGTCTCCTTCATGAGATACCTAGGGGTGACTTACTCCTCCGACTTTGTCTGGTCCATTTAGCGATGGGGTCTAAATCCCCCCTCCCTCCATGTCTGTACAAGAACGAATAAAAAAGCTATCCATGTCTTCCCCACCAGAATCCTTATCAGAGACGTCAGGAGCTAAGACAGCAAATTTATTTCCCACTTTCCATGTAGTACCACGGACAGTCTTACCCCGACCTGACACCACTGCACCTTTTCGTGTTCTTTTATGGGGTATTTGAACAAATCCAGCTGCCTCATTGCTACACTCCATGTTAACCGGGGGGGGGGGCATTGCAGTATCAACCCTTACAGTAGGTTCCGAAACAAACACCTCAGAAACAGGAATGTCCTGCACACCCGCTGTCTGATCTAGCACCACAGTCGGAGGAGAGACCCTAGGGTCCTTTACACCAATGTCCTGTGACATAACCAGTGGTTCCCCAGATCTGGAGGTAGATGTGTTATGGGCCTGAACACTAGCTGTATTACTTCTATCCTGCACCTGCTGGGCCAAGGAAATCAGACTCACATGTGATGGGCAATTCTCCCTATAATGGGAAGCCCAAGTGCAGCGACCATATGCATGGCCAGTTCGTTTGCACAAATTGCATTTAAAAAGGTTAAGACAGGCATTAGAAGCATGTCCAAAATCAAAGCAATGACTGCATTTTATAGTGTCACAGGCAGAGCTAAAATGAGCTCTTGAACCACACTTAAAACAGGATTTTGGTTGTCCCACATAAAAAATAAAACCTTTATCTTTCCCCAAATAAAAAAAACTCGGTAAGTGACGAGGCCCATTATTCGCAGAATACAATTTCACACGAATCCTCCATCCCCCATCCCAAATGAGTTCACTATCTAATGTGGGGGAAGGTTTATTAAGCACCTCACAACGCTGTCTTAACCAGAATAAAATATCCTCAATATGAACACCTTCGTTTTTAAACATGACAGTTATATTCCTAACAGCAGGTTTTGTCAAAGGAATTGCATGAAAGGGAGACCACGTAGGAGAGGCCTGACAAGCTGCATATTGGGCCCAGAACCTATCTAAGCTAGAGACTTGTTTAAAACTAACATCATAATTATAATTTCCCAGACTAATGAGGGCAAATATATCTGAAGAGAGAAATTTCATAGACCCTTTAAGTAAAGTTTTAAGCACACAGAACCTAGTCGGAGGATCAACTAACCCCCCTTTATACAAGAGATGAACTGCATTCCGTCTGGGAGCAGGTTCACCTTTGGTGGAAAAGAAATAGGCCAGCTTAAAACCTACCGGTCTATCAGACTCTTTATCTTGTAAGTCAGGTAACTGAGGGCCAGGTTCTATCCGAACTGGACCCTCTGGTTCTAGAGATGGAGATGGGGCTTCAACAGGGAAATCAAGCAATGCAGAGTTATCCAGTAATGTTTTAGAAGGTATCACATGCAAAGCAGGTTTAAAAACAGAAGAAGCAGAAGTATTACTATCAGAATATTGCTTAACACCAACAGAAACAGTCCCTGGAAAGTCATTAGAGTTCTGATCAGCCAGAGTAACTGTTTTAACAGATTTCCCAACCTTATCCAGCATATTTAAATAGGTGGGATCTTGCAAATCTGGGGTCCATACCCCACCATCACCCTGTTCCCACCCAGCCCCTCTAAGAGCTTTCTCTGGAGACCACGAAGTCCCTTGTCGAAAAAAGGCAGAAGTGTCATAAGATGCCTTAGAAACTCGTTTTCCATCGGGAGTCACAGGACCTGATTTACTCCAGCCAGGAGCTTGAGAGGATGGAAAAAAGAAAACCTCTGGTCCTTTCAGCTTCTGTAAATGAGCAGACTTTTGTACTTCAGGCAACACAGTCGGGTCAGTAAAAACCTCCTCTCCAGCTGATGACTATAAAGGAGTTTCGCCAAGAGGTAAATCCTGCTGGGGCTGTAGGCACACTGAGAAGGCACTCGGAAAACTGCCAGCCCCAGCTCCCTCTTCCGGGTTCAACACGTCGCTTGCTAGTGACGCAGACTGCACTGCATCAGTCTGGGTCTTCCTAGACCGAAGAGAAGGCACCATAGATGGTGCAAGCTCTGCCTTAGGGAGTGCAGCAATTTCATCATCAAGCACAGCAAGTTCTCAGAGCAAAGCCAAGTGCTTTGCCGACCACACCAAGTGAGTACTACTAGCACCAGAACAATCGACCACCGGCAGCTCGCCAGCCAAACCAACATCCTCTCTTTCTTTGGAATCGATAATAGTCGCCAACGTGACTTCTGCCACAGCACACTCTTCCTCCACGGCCCCAGAGAATAGCAGTACAGGGGAGGAGGCCCACTCCCCTGTACTCTCACCATCCAGTACAGACTCTGACTGCAGCATACCACCAACAGCCAGTAGGGGAATTTCCCCGGTGTTCAGGCCAAATTTCCCTCATTCACTAAAAATACCACCAACAGCTTAATCTGGTTCAAGGTCAATTGGCAATCATCTGTATCCCCCTTCCCCGGGTCGTGCCTGAAAATAGGCAGGATTTGTCTAGTGCACTTACCCGGTCAACAAAAACTAAATAAATAAATAAAAATGCGGTCTATATTCTCTGGTGTGTCTACTCTGTTACAGAGCTTTGTGTCATCAGCAAACAGGGAAATTCTGCCTTCTAGGCCCTGTGCAATGTCACTGATGAAGATGTTGAATAGAACCGGTCCCAGCACTGATCCCTGTGGTACCCCACTGGTCACTATTCCCTCTGTGGAGTGACAGCCATTTACCACCACCCTCTGTGTCCTGCCGCCCAGCCAGTTACCTACCCACCACACTACTGTCCTACCCACACTCATATTCCCCAGTTTGTGTAATAGTCTTCTATGTGGCACAGTGTCAAAGGCTTTGCTGAAGTCCAGATAGGCCATGTCCACTGCCCTCCCCTGATCCAACTCCCTAGTCACTCAGTCAAAAAATTCAATGAGGTTGGTCTAACATGACCTCCCCCAGTGAAACCATGCTGCCTTGAGTCCTGCAGTCCATTGACAACTGGGTGTTCCAACAATCTCTCCTTCAGTAGTGCTTCCATGATCTTCCCCACTACTGAGGTGAGGCTGACTGGTCTGTAGACACCACTTCCTCTTTGTTCCCACTTTTGTATAAGGGGACTACATCTGCTATCCTCCAGTCTTTGGGTACCTCCCCTGTTTCCAGTGATCAGCTGAACAGGATTGCCAGAAGTTCAGCCACCACCTCTCTTAGTTCTTTAAGGACCCTGGGGTGCACCCCATCTGGCCCCATTGCTTTACCAACTCTTATTCCTTCCAGTTCCTTCAGGACCCTTTCTTGTGTAAAAGGACTTGTGTCCATTTCTGCACCATTCTCACCCCTTGTACTCCCTTCAGACCCATTACTCTCCTCTTCCTCAGTAAAGACTGAACAGAAATACCTGTTCAATATGTCAGCTTTACTGTTGTCATCCTCCATGCGGCCCCCATCCTCCCCCTTCAGTCTCACTATCCCTTCCTTTGTCTTTCTTTTTTCACTTATGTACCTGTAAAAGGTTTTGTCCCCTCTACCCACTGATTTTGCAATGTGCTCTTCTGTCTGAGCTTTGGCTTCCCTTACTGACCTCCCTGCCTCTCTGTGCTTCTCCTGGTACTTCTTCCTATCCCCTTCTGCCTGAGTCATTTTGTATTTGTACACACACACACATCCTTCAGTGCCAATTTGCACACATTTCTTTTATACTGCAATGATTTTCCAGTTTGCAAATGCATTCTTTTTTATTAAAATATAAAAAATACACAGCATTCCTCCACACTACTTGAGAGTCTTGGTTTTGAATTATAGAAGCTGAGTTCTGAGTTAAAAACCTCTCGGAAAGAGCTACAGAAGCAGGAGGGCATGCAGAGCTGTAGCTGGACTGTCTATAGTTTGACACTGTAGTCTGCTGAATGCGATACTGAGAGCTTCAGAGCTTCAATAAGCGAAACTCCAGTATACTTGTTTGCTTCTTCCTTTCAGCAATGAAAACAAGCTGAAACTAGTAACCATGTTACCACACAAGTCCTTTTATGTACAAATTAAGATTGAAATATATGTAATGTTATTATGAAACTCATTCTTCACTGGGAAACATTGATTAACAGAGAATAAATAGTGTGGTAAACAGACTGCTGAAGTGAGGGATTGCTATAAAACATCAATTTAATGAAGTCCGTTAGCAATCTGCCGAGGTCCATTTTTCTATGTGATAGTAAAATGTCTGCAGAGCTCCATCCTGTGGCCCTCAAAAATGAACAGTGTAACCCAGTTAAAGGCATGTTTGAAATTTCAAGCTGTGACTCTGGGCTTGCACATCAGCGTGACGCTAATGTGCATGCCCAGAGTCACAGCTTGAAATTTCAAACATAACTGTAACTGGCTAATACCACTCATTTTTAAATGAGACATAAATCAAGAAACTGAGGATGACATCTTCTAACAAGAATGATGTTTGCTTTGTACTGGAAAGAATATCTAAACTCAGTCCATGCACAAGTTTAGCATAGCTGTGACGCCATATTGATGTGTGAATAGGCTGCATCATTGAGCAGCCGCACTAAGAGTGGGTCGTCAGAGCTAGGAGATAGTTTCAAAATGGTAAAAAACATTTAGAAAATAAGGGACCATGCTACAATGTCATAATACCATTTCCTTATTTTAGACTACAGGGGACTACAGGGGTATAGTTGACATGGCAGTTGGCATTCAGTGGAACGCGGACAGTGGCCCTGTTAAGTCTGTTGTAAAAACCTGGTTGACTCCATTGCAAAGGTCATGGCCCCACTCATGTAAGGTATCCTGGGATTTTATTATGTTGTAGACCTAAAGTCAACAGTAGTTATGCTGTATCAGTCCATTTTGTTGATGTTCTATGCAGTTCCAAGTTCTTGCCTTGTACTCGCCATCTAACTTTTCAAGGTACAGTAAGTCCCTGTTGTTTCCTATAGTTTAAACTGTACCCACATTGGAATAAATGCTTTTAGAGAAGGTTTGTGTTTGTAAAGTTTTACTTCTGCTTTGTTAATAGTTTGTGTTATAAGGTCTTCTTTTTGCAGACTCAGCATACAGGCTTTTTGTTCTCATTGCTTTTTCCTGTTCTGGCTAACAATATCCTGTGCACAAAAATTTCTCTGTAATTAATTCTGGGTTGTCCCTGAAAAAGGGACCTCTTGGGCCCAGTGGGCCTACCCGGTGAACAAAACTAAATAAATAAATAATGAAAGAAATATAAAAAATAATCAAGATTGATGGCCAGCACAAGACAAAAACACTGGGGGCTCAATTTTCAATCTGGCCTTAGATCAATGCAAGCTGCAGCAAACAGCAGCTTGCATTGACTGCAGGTGTACCAGGGACTGTGTTCTAGATTTTCAAAGATGAGCGGTCCCAGTGCCAAAGTCCCTAGCACTTCCCCAACATGCCCCATGCGCCACAGGGATGGCACGCAGAAAGGTTGACAGCGGCTCCCAGCCCATCAGTACTCCAGCCAGTGATGGGGACAGTGCCATAGACATATGCCTCCCCCAACAGACACCAGTGATTGCTCTGGGGCACGGCAACTGCACTGGCCCATTCAAGAGGGTGTATGGACAGGACTGGATGTGGTGTGCATGCCACCAGCAGCCCACATCCTGTGCAGGGGCTGCATGTAAGTGTGCCACCAGTGTCTGATTGTCAGATGCCACTGCCACAGGTGCACCCTGTAGTAGCCCACTGGACACCAGTGTGGCACAGCTGTGAATGGAAGAAACTCAACTTCTACCAGTGGAGGCAACAGGGTACCCACACAGACATGGCACACACATATGCACCCCCAGTCACCTGTCCAGAACTGGCAGCCCTTTGTGTGGCTCATAATTTGCACCTCTCTGGCAGGACAATATATGCTGTACTCCACTCGGTGGTGCCAGATGCCAGTGTATCACCTGGGGAGTGTGTGTACGGGCAGAAGTGCCACAGCTGCCAGTGGGGTGTCAGGGATCATGGGAGTGGTGCCACATCTATGTGGCACACTTGTGTGGGCATGCTCAATGACATCGCACAACATTTGGGTACTGCTGCAGACCATGCCCAGATGTAGCAGTATGACATACAGGGTCCCAGTGCCTGGGGTGCATACCTGCCATGAGCTTTGTGTGTGGTGCAAGGGTCTGTAGACCAGCTTTAGCTGGTCTAAACATGGGTGGGCCATGTAGCTGTTCATGATCACAAAAGGGAGTGCTGGATCTCCATGACGGTGCAAGGCTCCTTCTGCCTGGTTGCAGCTGGTGCATTGGCCCAAGCCTGGGGCATGCTGCTCTGGCATAGGTGATCCAACTTTGGTTGCAAGCAGTGTACCAACATAATGAATGGCACCTGGTGCAGTGCAAAGTGCCCCTTGTGCCACATGTTGTTGGGGCAACACTGTACAAAATTTCTGATCTTTTGAAAATCGGACCTTGGGAATGCGGAGAACATCAACAGCACTGACTAATACAGCAGAATTGCAGACTTTAGCTCTAAAGCAGCATTAAATCCCATGATACCTTGGTTGAACTGGATCATGACCTTTGCAATGGAGTCAAGCAAGTTTTCACACCAAACTTAGGAAACTTCATTTACATTTAAATCCTGATGAAATTAAGAGGGTGCAGCAGAGGCAATCATTGTTGATGCCTACAAACTACAGAGGTATGCAGAAAAAATGATTAGGGGACTTTCCTTTTAAGTGACTGAAGGACATCAAAAAATACACTAAAGCATATCCTTGCACTGACCCTTTTTTGTTGGTTATTATTTTGCATGTAATATTCCCTTCTACTATATATTTTATATTTGCACAAGTATTTGAATACTAAGATTTTATTATATTGACCATTTTGGTGTAAACACCTTGGTGTAAGAGTTGTAACCACAATATTTCTCAGTACAGTGGTTCCCGTGTTGTGCTTCAGTCCATGAAAAATTAAAAAAATTGCTTTGTAATACTGTACCACAGTGCTTTTTCATGAAGTGTAGCAAAGTTAAGCAGTGGTGCAATGTTGCAAATCCCCTCCTAAAATCTGCCTGAGAAAAGTGCCAAACACTATTGGTGTATGCCCAGGTCTCATGTCTTGAGTGCAGTATGTGACAAAACACTTCCAATACAGTCTATGAAGCTGTTTGGTCTATATATACTAGAAACTAATGCACTGTACTTCCTTTCCTATACACTAGGAACTAATGCACTACAGTGTATGGTGGAATGTGGTTGTGTATGGAAATCCGTACACTGCAAAAAGTTGTTCTGTTATGGTAGTGACATCCTCACTACGTTAGTGAGGACGTCATAATACTAGGGACTCCAGCAGCAGTTGTGATGTGTCCTTTGCTGTGTTAAAGTGGTGCTTGGGGGTGTGCTGAGTCTGACCAGTGGCAGTTGTAAAGCAGGGGCTGTCAGCAGAGCTGATACAAAATTTGTAAAAGTGAGTTTTCTTTTATTTTGCGGTCACCATACACTATATAGAACAGTCTACGGTTACCCATACACTACATATAAACATAGAATTTGATGGCAGATAAGGACCGCTTGGCCCACCCAGTCTGCCCAATTCCCTACCTAATGGATAAGCTGCAGATCCTAGTTAACCAGCAGCCTACTTCTTCCTACCCCCAACCCCTAGAATTGCCTTATGACTGTCCCATGCATGCTTGAAATCAACCACTGTTTTTGACTCCACAACCGCCTCTGGAAGGCTGTTCCATGCATCCACAACCCTCTCTGTGAAAAAAATACTTCCTTACATTACCTCTGAGTTGCCCCCCATCTTCAAATTGTGCCCCCTTGTTCTTGCACACCTCTTTTTTTCAAAGATGCTACCCTCTTGGACTTTGTTGATTCCCTTGAGGTACTTGAAAGTTTCTATCATGTCCCCCTCTCCCTCCTTTCCTTGAGGCTATACATATTAAGCCCCTTTAGTCTCTCTCCATATGTCTTCTGGTGCAGACCCTGCACCATTTTAGTTGCCCTCTTCTGGACAGCTTTCATCTTGTCTATGTTCTTGTGGAGACTGGGTCTCCAGAACTGCACACAGTACTCCAGATGGGGTCTCACCAGCTGTCTGTACAGAGGCATAACAACTTCATGTTTTCTACTGGTGATGCCTCTCCCTATGCATCCCAGTGTCTCCCCAGCCCTTCTTACTGCCCTCTCACATTGCTTGCCCACCTTTAAGTCATCTGATATGACTACCCCAGGTCCCTTTCCATTTTTGTTGTTGTTAGTATCTCACCCCCCATTGTATACTCTTCCCCTGGGTTTTTGTTTCCCTAGAGCATTACCTTGCACTTCTTAGCATTGAATCTAAGCTGCCATACATTTGACCATTTCTCTAACCTTGCCAAGTCCCTTCTCATCCTTTCCACCCCACCTTGTGCATCAACTCTGTTGCAGGTCTTTGTGTCATCTGCAAAGAGACATACTTTTCCTTCCAGTCCCCTCTGCAATGTCACTTATAAAGACATTGAACAAGACCTGTCCCAATACTGAACCCTGCGGTACCCCACCAGTAACCCCCCTTTCTTCAGAGTGGACTCCATTTATTATTACCCTCTGTGTCCTATTCTCCAGCCAATTCTTTACCCAGGCTATCATCTTGGGATCCACTCCCAGGCTGGCTACTCAGCTATTCTGTCTCCTCGTGGATACAATGCTGACTTGGAGACCTCTCGAGCTTCGCTCTTGAGGTCATCAGCCAGCATTGTATCCACTCGGTGGAAGAATACCCTTGTAGTGTATGGTTACCCATACACTATCCTATATGTTCTTACTTTCTTATGTATAAGTTTAATTAATAATCCTTTCCATTGATCAGGTATTAAAATTAGAGATGATTAATGCATTGAAAAACCTAGTAAGCATAGGCACCCATCAGTCAGGATCAGATTTGTAAAGATTCCCAATTTTGAAGTTGCCAAGAGCATAGTGAGCTACATAATCCGTGGTTCCTTTATTGGCACTAAAAAGAAGCTTAGTAAAATGGCTACATCAGCTTTCTTCATTTATGTGTGAGAATACTGCATATTAAAATGTAAGCAGCCTCTGCCTTGTGCCAACATATTCCAGTTCCTTTGTATCTCTGTTCAAGGCATCTTGAATCAGTTTATCACTAAGTATCAACTGATATTTATACTTTTTTTGGAACTTTTTTTAAATCAGTCTTTGTTTATTTAGAAACCTCAGAGTTTTCTTGTTTGGGATTTTTTTTGTCCACCATATTAATTTAGCCAGTTCTCTGTTTCTATTATTTAGAGTTTTTAATAAAACCAAGATGCTCTAGTGTATCTTTCCTAAAATAAATGAGAATATTTAAATAGTTGTGGTATCAGATTATTAAATATTTGCTTGCCCAGATCATGCCTTTCTGTTGCATTTGATTTCGTAGGAATAAATGTTTGTAACATTAATATCTCAAATATATGAAGAATTTCATGGATTCTTAAAATAAGTTCACCATTCCATTCATTGACTGTAGATTGTTTCTGCCTGATTACTAACAATAGGGATTAATAGTTGGCCTGTTAAATTCTTCAAGATCAGGTGTCTGAATGCAAAGATTTAAAGCAAAGTGAAATTTCTCAAGATCAAGTGTCTGAATACAAAGAGTTAAAGCAAAATGAAACTCCTCCAGAGCAGGTGTCTGAATATAAAGATTTAAAGCAAAATGTTCACTTTTAGAAAGGGGGGCTGTCATTATATGTTTGATATAGCTCAGTCTTATAAAATTACTCCATATATAAACAATGATTGATGCACCAGTAGGGCTAAAATAGGAAAAGGGGAAATTGTTTAACCAGGAAAGGCACACTAAGCCAGAGCTTGTTTCCAGGTGCAACCTGGGAGTACAAGGAAAGTTGATGACTTGCTCAAGGTCACACAGTATACAAGTGGGAGTTGATGGGATTCAAACCCAGGTCTCTAGGTTTGCAGCTCAGTGCCCTTAACCACCATGCTATACTGCCTCCTGAAATGAGTAACTCCCCCCTCCATGTCACTGTGAAAGAACTAGTTTGATCTAACTGATAATTATCTCAGGTCCTTGGAATCTGGTAATTGTGCTCTGCAAGCTGACCTTTTTAAATTGAGTATTGTGTGTCTGATGGGCATCTTCTGTGATGTGCTAAACTAAAATCACCAGTGATACAAATTCCTAAAATTAAAAAATAGTTAAAAGAATATTCACTGGGGTGCTGACTTGTGTCAGAAAAACAAATATTTGGTCGTTCTCTTCATGGGAATGATGTTTATATTTCAGAAATGCAAATAGGCCAGTAAACAGGCTAAAAAGTCTTGTTAAATGAAAATCAAAATAGTACTTGTGCTTGAAGCATAAATGGATGTAGATTTCTTCTCAAGGGCATTAAGAGTATGATTCATTTACTAAAAAAATAAATTGTCATATTATGATAATTGCTGGTCTTGATATGGTGCTTTACAAATAATTGAGTGATATAAAGTCTCTCCCAGTGCAATCAATTTCCCTGAGTGTTTCTTATAGCAGTTACTGTTTAGAAAGGGATGTCTCATACATACAGTATGAGAAACAGTGTTTTCAAACCTATAATTGGGCCTTTTTATGGCATAAATAAAGAGAAAGGTTTGCAGAAAAACTTATCAATTGAATGCCTTAGTGAAAGATTTCGATGGCAGCAAACATTTGAGGACACTATTACTTATGAAGTGATGTGAATCAGTATGTCTGTAATATATAGAGGTTGGTAAGTATGCAGAATTCTGTGATTATGATCCATTCTGTAAAATAATACCTTGTTCTCCCATTTGGTTTCTGTGTGTTATACAGCTGTAATTCCTCTCAGACAGTTGTACTGGTCATTATGTCTAGAGACTTATTGATCGTTACAGCCGTCATTCGAAACTGGTTTCCTGGGACCAATTATTCATTAGTTATATAATCATTCATAAGGTTCTACACCATACCTGAATTCAGCATCTAAGTGTCCTGAATCACAGTGTCATTCCTTTTGACACCACTACCGTGTCTCTATCAGACTCACCTGCAAATATCTGTTCACTGTGCACCTATTGATTGTTGTAGGTTTGTCCACAACTCCTTTCACCTTGAACACATGACAAATTCCCAACAGTATTTTCAATTTCCTCAACCACACAGACCAGTTAACAATAACACTTACTTGCTTTAAAGAGCAAGTATCTAGGTGCTCCCCCCAAGAAGCATGATGAACCCTTACCTGCCCTAAAGTCATATGCTGCTAATATTTCTTCTTCTAGTAGCCCCTATTTTGTAAGGCAAGGGATCATATTTTGGCTTAATGGAGCTAAGCCATGCTGATCCCTTCCATTTCCTGGTACCTCCTGAATGGGGGAATGTGGAAAACTCTGGAGGGGGGCTACTTCACAGGGGGACAGAAGTCGGCAGGGGGAAAATGTTGGGAGGACAACCTGCGGGTGGGGAGGAACAAAGTCAAGAGGGTGGGGGAACAGATTCATCATGCTTCTCGGGGGGGGGATTTGAAAAAGAGGTGTTTAGTTGCTCTTTAACCGATATAAATGGATCTTTTCTTCTTTAATAAAAGCTGCCTTGCTGATATAGTTTTAAGAGTCTGCAACACTGCTTCCAGAACACAGATCAATATGGCAGACTAAAGCAGAAATTGCTCGTTCTAACTGCAAACCGGTACAGTGCTGAGCATGCTGGGAATTGTAGCTTCTACAGTTATAGATATACAATGCTATTCCTCATAGCTTGTGCACAACTACTTTCCCAGAACTCTCTGTTTCAAAGATGTTGCACGCCAGACATGTCACAGATAACAGATACATCCATACTCATCATGATGTGTGTGTGTGTGTCACACTGTACATTAAGAAACTTATTTCCTATTCCCAGAGGGAGTGTAAGTACTGGCCAGAAGAATAGACAGGGTAGTTAGGGGGCATTTAAACAATAGAATAGGAGGCAGGAGGATGGAGCAGGAGATCACCATGGGCAGAAGGTAGATATAGGGGATCATCAAGTGAAGGACAGTGGAGCAGCTGAGCATGAGCAAACCCTACTCACTGAGTTGTCAAAAAAGCATGTAGAGGCAACCTTTCTCATTTGTAGGGAGGCCAAAATGAGAAGCACATTCAACAAAATGGATGAGCTTGATGGCCTAATGCACTTTGAAGGCTAGACTTTAATGTCCCTGACAGAGACTTGTGGAGAGAAACAAAATGACTGGGACACCAGCCCGGAGGTATACAGACTAGTCTGAAGGAATAGACCTGATAGCAATGTAGGTGGGAGGGCTCTCTTTGCAGGGGAAGGAGTCTCTGTGGAGGATAAGAGGTGCATCGGGGGAACACAACACCATAGTCTAGTCCACTGGATCAAGCTAGGGGAAAAGAAGGGCAAAGAATTATCCTTGGAATGTGCTATAGGCCCCCTAACAGCTCTGTGGAGGATGACGTCCAGCTGTTTGGGAAACGTATGAGTGCAGTTAAATGCAACTGGATGCAGTGGTTATCCTGTAGTATTTTAATCTCATGGGCATATACTGACATCTTGAGAGGGTTAACAGCAAGGATAAGAGAGAATTTTTGTCCACCTTCAAAAAGTGCTTCCTAAAGCAGCATGTCCAATAGGATACTAGCTTTGTGGCCTCCCTTGACCTTATTCTTAGCATTGTGGACTGGGTCATCACCAGTTTAGAAGTCATAGAAGTCAAGGAGCTGGTGGGATGTAGGGACCACAGCTAGGTAACCTTCTCCCTGGTGAGAGGGAAAACTAGCCAGACCTCAGCCACTAGGACCAAAAACTTTAGAAAGGCAAATTGTACCATGAAGAGGAACCAGCTGTTCAAAGGTCTGAAGTGGCTGCAAGAGGCTGGTAATGCACAGCACTTATGGTGCTCATTGAAGAAGGCTCTGAATGCAGCTGCAGAGATCTGTATATCTATAAGCACAACTACAGTCTGGTCAGGCTGACATCAGTGCTGAGCAAGGTCCTGGAGGCCATTATCATGGGCACATCAGTGGAGTACTTGGTTGAGGCCAAGGTATTGACTCTCTCTGAACATGACTTTATGAAGGGCAGATCATGTAAAATGAATCTGATGATCACCTTTTTTTTTGGGGGGGGTGACCAGGGAGGTGGAAAGGGCAGGGCAGTTGACATAGTCTATCTGGACTTCAGAAAGGATTTTGCTACTGTGCATGATAAGCCTCTGGGCAAAGTAAGCCAGTGCTGTTTAAGGTTGATTATAAGGCTAATTAGTTATTCATGAATCATTCCCATTCAGTGATTGATGACTGGATTGATCATTAATGTGCAGTTAATGACCGATCCAGATGTGCCAATGTCACGAGGTGGCCGTGTCACAGAAGGTGCAAATATTAAACCGCACAGTTGACAACACAGATTTTCTTGTCAGCCATAGTTCACAGTGACAGCAACGTACGGTTAAAAAAAAACAAACAGAAACTGAGGTGACTTGAAATCAAATGAAAATCCTACTAAATACTGAAACTTAATAGAAACATGGTCACTTTACCTGAAAACAGACTTTCATCTCAGCAGACCACTGAAGCATGATCAGTACTATAGACTTTGTTCCCAACCAAAAAAAAACCAAAAAAAACAATACCCAAATCACACAAAAAAGGATCAAGTAAAATAAATGGCATTTCTGGACTTACAGACCTGAAAATAACAATACACGTGGCATGCCTGTTCCATAGTCTAAGTACCAAACTACTGAGAGCCATGTGGATGCACTACTTGATGAGAGGTCAGTGGATGCACACACGTTTCAGACGTAAAAATGTTGCGTGCCCACTCTGCTAGTTCCAGATAAAAAAAGAACAAAATGATAAATAAAATTCAAAGCAAATGACATGGCTAGCCAGAAATAGCCTTATAATAGCAATAGCAACCTCACTGGTGGTTGTTTCCTAGGGATTAACAACCTTATGGTGGGTGGTTGCCCATGGTTGCGCCTTGGGCAACCCAACCCAAACCCCTAACTCAGTCATTAATCTCCAGGAAATGACCACCAGTTTGGTCGTTATTGCTTAATTACTAACTGATGGGCACTACTCTGACTGGAGGGAATTCCTCAGTGGCATCCCTCAGGGATGGTGATGGGGCCACTATTTTTCAACATTTTCATCAAGAATCTGGAAGCTGGGCTCTCCAGCCTCCTCTAACATTTGCCGATGATGCTAAGCTATCCAGGGTGGTGGACTCCCTTGAGGATGGTGATCAGCTTTAGGAGGACATGAACAAGCTGGACAACTGGCCCAACACCTTGTGTCTCATATTCAATGTAGCCAAATGCAAGGTACTACACATGGGAAGGAAAGACAACGTTAGGAGGTTAGAGGCCCTTAAAGAGGGAGTCAGTCCAAAAGCACTACATTGCAGAACTGGAATCAGTATATCCCCATTCTCCCAGACTCATACCAAACATAGATCACTAAGTTACTTTGTTTGAAAGTTACAAGCCGTATTGTAAACCAAATTTCATACCCTAGTCAAAAAAGTCAGTTTCAGTGAAGCTGTACTGATGATGTCATAACCAGAACTCACATCCTAATCCAACCTGTCAGCAACTTTATAGGTCTTATTTATCCAAAACAGGGTTGGGTGCAGTGCATGTGTTTCCAGAATATCCATATGCATGGTACTGTACTTTTCAATGTGGCAGGATGAGGTTTTGAAATGCAGCTTTGGACCCATATGGAATGTCAAGGTGCTGTGCAGTTTGAGAATGTTGCGGGGATATGCAGTCTTGGAAAGTGGCAGGGAGGCACAGTCTCGAAATGTAGTTGGGACACTAAGTCTTGGAATGTGGCAGGGACACACATCTAGGAGTTTAGCAGGGACTGACTATTTCTGAATATAGTGGGATGCACGCTGTCAGAATGTGGCACACAATGTTGTTCTGAAGTTGCTTGCCCATGCCACATTCCAGAATTAAAGGGCCACAATATTTTATTCTGAAATTGCTTGTCTCTGCCACATTGCAGAATGTTATGCACCAACCACATTTTAAAATTGCGCATCACATCCCCACTACATTCCAACATTGTGCATCCCTGCCACATTTTGGCATTGAACATTCCTGGCACATTCCAAAAATGCATGTCCCCGCCTCATTCTGCAGTTAATTATGCCACCTCCACATTCCAAAATTATGTCACCTCCACATTCCAGAATTCTGCATCCTTTCCACAGTCTGAAACTGCAAGTCACCACAACATTATGAAATTGTATGTCCTCATCACATTCTGAAATTGTGCATCCTGCCCACATTCTGAAATTGTATATCAATGTTGCATTCTAAAATTGTGTCACCACTACATTCCAAAAATGTGCATCCTCATCACATTCATAAAATGCTTGTCCTCACAATATTCTAAAATTTATGTATTTCTGTCACATTGTGAAATTGTGTTTCCCAGACACAATCCATAACTGGGTATTTCCCTACCACGCTACAAAATTATGCATCCCACCACATTTGAAAAATGTACATCCCTGCCACGTTCTGAAGTTGCATGCGACCAGCGGATTCTGAACCTGTGCATCCCTGCCATGCTCTGAGATTCTGCATTCATGCCACACTGAGAAATTGCACATTGCCACCACAGTCTGAAATCAATTGTCCCCACCACATTCTGAAACTGAACATCACCACCGCATGCTGAAATCGTGCATCCATGACACATTGCGAAACTGCATATCCCTGCCACATTATGCAACTATGTGTCTACCACATTTTGAAAATGCATTTCTATGTTACATTCTAAGCAGTGTGTACCAGCTACTTTCTGAGACTGTGTCATTGCTGAATTCCACAGTTGCACTTTGTTGGCATTCTGAAATCTCAACCTGCAGTATTCTGTAAGTTGCACACAACTTTGGCATTCTAAAGCCATGTTTGCTGTAGCATCCACTCTGGTCACATTCTTAAGTACCCTACATCTGCACATTATGGAAATGCATGCCCTGTACCTACCCATTGGCAGATTTCCTTTTTCAAATGTTTGCTGCAACTGCAGCTTTATGTAACATGGGAGAAATCATTCTTACAGGGTAGCTTGCAAGGAGGGCTAAGTTGTAGGTTCTGGTTATGACAACATTGGTAAGTCTTCACTAAAACTGGCTTTTCTGAATAGGTAATGAAATTAGGGTTATAAAGTGACTTGTAACATTTAAGCAAAGTAACAAAGATCTCACTTTTGGCATGAGACTGAGGATATACTGATCCAAATTCTGAATTTATTGATGCTAGAAATGTTGGCCAGACTCCCTCTTTAGCATGCCTACTCTGATGAAAAGGGTACAGGACCTCAAGTCTTCTGCACAATAAGGGGCGTGAACAAGATCTAACAGATGGAAATGCTCAGTCTGGTACGCTCCCACAGGATGCGGGAAATTCCCCAATGTTCTAAGGGGTAACATTGGGACACAATTCTGTCAGAGGGAGGTAAACCAATGGAACACCCTACCAGTGGGGACAGTGGATATAAAGACATTATAGATCTTAAAGGTAAGCTTAGATAAAATTCTGATTACTTAAGGAATTACAGAGAACCATGGTTAAGAGATGGTGTGAAGTAACCCCATAAATTAGCACTTTTTTCACATTAGTGTGAAGTCAAGCAATTTCACCAGCAACTTTGTCAAAAACAAGAGGCAAGTTGCTTGGAATCAGGGGTGGGAATGATGAACAGAGTGGTCCTATAGTTGCTTAGTGGAGGGTTGGCTAGTTCATCCACTGACTGTGTTGGTTCTATGGGATAATAGCTCCTTTAAAACTGTGCCAACAAAACACAGCGAGTGCACATCACCGAAAACTATAATGGTAATGCACACTACAGCACCTGCAAAAAACAGTGACTGTTGCTTAGGTTCTTTATGGCGGCAGTGTGAAACTACTTTTTATTTGGGGGGTTATGCCCCATGCCCCCAATTCTAAAATAATCATTACCAAAGGGGGGATGATAATGGGGAACTGGGGAAAACTCTGGAGGGGGCTACTTTATGGGGGACAGAAGTTGGCAAAGGGAGAACATTGGGGCAACCTGTGGGTGGGGGGGGACAAAGTCAGGAGGCAGGGGAATGGGAATCCATAAAGGAAAAAAACTAAACAACGCAAAAAAACAACAATAAAAAGAAAATCATAGCTAGTTCTGAACCTGGGTCTGCCAGACAGAGAGGCAGTGATTGTACCCACTGCATCAGGTAGCCAGCTTAAAACTGGCCTGATGAACAAACCCCTACATACTCTTCAAAATAAGAACTGCTATGGAAATGAAAGCACTGAAGTAACAACGTGCTATTAAGAGTACATAGCCAATTTGACATAGCCTATTTTCACATTGCCAAAATGGACTCACTCAAAGTGACTCTATATTTATGGGATACTGACTGTGTTTTGTAGATTCCACCACTCCCACCATCCCATCCTGACTTGTTGGTCAGCCACCACCTATGCTGCTCTGCATGGCATTGTAAAGCTCCCCTGTCTCATACAGTAGAACTCACAGACCACATGGAAGCAAGTGGAGAAGTATTCCAGAACTCCTTCCCTTCCCTAGAGGTAGAGAGCATTTTCATGGATGCTAAATTCACCTTGTCAGCCCACAGTGATGTTTTAGATTCTGCGTATGAACCTATGTCATTGTCAGTGTCAGTAGCTCAACAGGTTGCACACTTGTCTCTGATAATGGAAGATCAGAAGGTTGTTGGTTCTAGTCATACACTAGGAATCTGGGATCAAATCCCAGTATAGGCACCATAGTGCAGCATGATGAGGGTACTGCATTTCTCAGGTGCTTCCTTCAGATGAGATGATAAATGGAGGTCCTCTCTGACTGTTTTGGTAGTTGTGCAGGTGGATGTTAAAGATCCCATGGCACTTTTTGAAAAGAGTAAAGAAATGTCCTCTATGTCCTATCCAGATTTCCCCCATCCACTAAAAAAAAAAGAGAACGCCAACAGCTTAATCTGGTTCAATTTCAGTTGGTTTCCATCTGTATCCCTGCCCCTGGGAATGAGGCTGAAAATAATCAGAACTGCCTAGCCCTCCTTTTCAAGTTTCCTGGTCAACAAAAACTCAATAAATAAATAAATCAATAAAGAAGTAACAAAACACTTAAATAAATAATAACAAATAAATAAGTAGTAGCACCACCAGATCAGCCCCAAGCTGATACCTATATGGACTATTTATTAAGCTACAACATAACAAGCATTTTGTTTCTTGAGCATTTTCAACAGAATATTAAGTCAGTAGATTTAAGAATTTCTATAGGATATTAGTTTTCAAAATGTTTGATTTGTTTGCTACATGTTAGTGTCTAGAAGTGTTTTATAACTGCCAAGGATTAAACTGTATTTTTTTTACATGACAGAACAGAAGAGTCTACGTCAGAAGATGACAAAAGGAGGTAATCAGTATTTTAATCCTTCCTATATACAGTGCATTTCTCTCTATAATACAATTTGGGGAGGTTAAGTGATTTGCTCATGGTCAAATACTATGCAAGTGGAGGTTGTGGAAATCAAACCCAGGACTGCTGGATGTATTATGTCATTCATAGCTCATCATTATAACCTCTAGGTTATACTGCAAGCCCAGATTTAAATATGTGTTGTGCATTTAAATACAACTTGTGAATCTGACCCGTTAAAAGCATATCTCTCAACCTTTTGTCTCCCAAATGTGGAACATTGCCTCTCAAAATGTGGAACAAATGAAAAAAAATGTGGAACACTTAATCAAATCTTTACCTAGGAGGCTCAGAACACTGTTAACATGTTTGCATTTATGTTCAGAAAGTCTGTTGTTAATTGAATAATATATTTTTTGCATCATTTACCATAGATTTTTGCTTTAAAATGTTAATACTGAATGTGGAACAAGTCCTCACAATGTGGATCAGGGAGCTTTTGTGAAGTAAAATGAGGAACGTTCCTCGTAATGTGGTACAGTTGAGAGGTATGGTTAAAAGCGTTTTACATTTTTTTGTAAGGGGTGCTATACTCACAAATTGACTTGAAATGGATTTTGTGCTTGGTGAATAATGTCTAGTGCTTGTGTATACTTAACTTTGGTATTTCTCTATTCCCACTCTCAGTATAGGAGCAAGGTGGCATTAGGGAAATAGAAGGTCCAGCACTAAGGGTGAAAAGAGTGCCAGAGGAGGAGGAGGAGGCGGGGGGGAGAGAGAGATGGTGGGTGCTCAAAACACTCTTAGTGTGGTTGCTGGGAGAGGCTGACTTTATTTGGAATGTGGGAGGAGTTTATTCCCCCAAACTGAATCAAGGGCAAAGCCCTCCCATTCAGCACTTTGTAAATAGTGTACAGTGCATGTGTATACTTAACTTTGGCCTTTCTGTATTACCACCTTCCGTAGAAGTGCTGTGTGGCATTAGGGAAATAGAAGGCCCAAAAAGAAATGACCTCCTCCAACTCACGGAAAGGATGAACAGTAGCACGCAGGGGAGGAAAAACCTCTAGTGGAGAAAACCTCTGAGGACCCATGGCTACTGAGCTGCCTGTCCTCTGGGTATACTAAGAGGAGATAATGCTAAATGCTTGTCTTATTTCTTATTCTGGATTGGCAATGATGGTACTAGACTTGAAGGAGTCTTTCTTCCAAGAGTCTTGATATCAAGAGCAGGAATATCGATCGATGGTTGATCTGAAGAAATGACCTGAGAACACAAGAAAACTTAGCTGAAGCCATTTTGAGAGAGTTCTCAGAAGCTCCATGAACCATGTGCAAGATACTGCTGCATGACTGAGGAAGCTGAAAGACTCAAAGCAACTGTGATATGGGTGGGCTGATCGAAAGTCCTGCTGGCATCAGAGTTGTAAATTGGGAGTACGACTTTGGAGCTCTTTGAGACAGTCTTCAAAGTTGGAAGTCCAGGATAGAAAAATGTCCTTGTTTATAAAGTGGCAACTATGAGGATTTTACAGAATGGGCTAATGCAGTAGATGACTCCCTGAGGTGCAGACTGATAACCACATACTAAGGAAATCAACAGTGTGACACAAGTCCATGAGAGCGGAATACAAGTCCATCAAAAGAATTTGTTAGAAGGTTTCAGCAGGGATGCTGTGAACTGACATAGGAGATTTGAGTTTAGATAAATGTGCTTTATGGTCCCAAGTGATGCTTTTGAGGGATAATGGTAGTAGAATGGAAGGTACATGATCAGTGGATGTTGGATTCCGAGGACTGATTGGATGGCATGAAATGAGGAAGACTTCTTCCAAGTGGTGATATAAAAAAGGAGGCAGTATAGTGCAGTGGTTTAAGGCTCTGAGCTACAAATCTGGTGACATCCAGCAGACCAGACCTGGGTTTGAATCCTAAAGCTTCCACTTACATACTGTGTGATCCTGAGCAAGTCACTTAACTTCCCTGTGCTCCCAGGTCATGCCTGTAAAAAAGTTTTCAGCTTAGTGTGCTAATCCTGGTTAAACAACTTAAAAAAAAAAATTGCTTGGAAGCAGGCACAAATGAGATGCTTAGATTGCTTTGAGGCAGGAGGCTGTGAATGCAAGTGTGTGTTATAGGAGGAATGCTGATGAATTGCTTGGATGGCACAAATGAGTAAGATTTCTGTGTCATATGGTTACTTTGAACAGGTGCAAAGCTTCTACTTGCTGATAATTGCAGGCTGTGTCATCATGAGACTGGTGATTTGTAGAGGAAAAGACATGACTGACTCTGTTGAGGAGAAGCAACAAATTCTGGAATAGGTATTGTGAGGAAAATCAGCTGTTTCATTCATGATGGCAGGAATTAGAAGTATCAGCCACGTGATGGAATAGACAATAATATGGCCTTATGATAATGACCACTGTTGGTTGCATGATTATGAAAGGCAGCTTTGACATGGAGGATTTGTAGAGGATTTGATAAAGTCTCAGGAAGCAGGGAGCAGAGTTTTGGGATGCTCAAAATAGCAGGATTTCCATGAGCTACAAACATGGCAGTATATCCTGGGATGTAAGATAGAAGATGGTTCTTGAAGACATAAAACATCTGACTCAGGAAGTGGGACATGGTTTGGAATGGAACATTTTTGGACAAATGGGTTGTGTACACTCATTGCTATGATAGCTGCTATTGAAGAGGCCAGTGCCCAGGCAGCCAACCTTCAAATTATGCAAATATGTTTGCTAGCATTTTCAATAAGCCTGCTTTGTCTATGCAAGCTGAAAGGAAGAAGTCTTAAGGGACCAATCATCCAGATCATAGAGGAAAGGTAATCTAAGATTTTAGTTGGCTCAGTTTGGGTTATATGAAAGAAGCTCATGTGGCTGCAGTAATAGGAGAAGGACTGATGATAATCACGAATAGCTTCTCCCATATCAAAGCCTAGAACAGCAAGGTATACAAAAGTCAGAACATCCTGGATAAATAGTTTCCGTCTTAGTCTAGGTCACTTATTTATTTATTTCATTTCGACAAGACAGGAACTGCTGTAAAAGAATAACATGTGATTTAGGTATACAATGTGACAAGGCAAGTTTCTTCCTTTCAATAAGTGATATCCTTGCAATGGCAATCCGAGATAAGAGACTGGAATAGATAAACTGACGAGGAGTGGCTCAGGAGGAAGTGGCATTTGACTTCTTTCAAGTTGGAAGCTCCAAATGGATAAGATGTGTATGATTGCCATGCTTTAGAAGAGAATAATGGTTAAAGAATGGAAGGCTAGCTGGATTAACAAACTGGAGGTTGGAGTAAGTTGTGAAGACAGGCAGGCTTCTATGACGCAATACGAGGCTGTGGTTTTAAGACGAATGACATGAGCTAATGGATGCATCCTTAATTTATGATATGCAGCAAGAATTTGCTGGGAATGAGCAAGCTAAATGCAGGATGTCTGACAGCTGAGATTTTGCAGCTACAAAGCAATTGTACGAATCCTGCTTTTGAGTGGAAGCTGAAGTCAGGACAGCATGATTTTCTGATAAGACATAAGACAAGGGGCAGATCAGTCTATTATGGAGTAAGAATGGTGGTCTTTGTGGAACAGATGCACACTGGAAGAAGTCCAAGGGTGACCCTGAGAACCTTCTTCTAAAGTGAAGATGGAGAATGGTAGGAGAGGAAAGGGTACCAATATGCTACTTCCATTTGCCTTCAGAGGAAGAAACCCTGGGTAGAGGAACTTGAGCCTTTGGTGAACTTTTGAGAATAGGGGTCTGGTACTCTCTTGCAATTTATGGGACACAATACTACTGTTGGCATTAAGAAGGAAAATGAACCCCAGGTACTAGGGCCAGTTCCTGGACATTATTAAGGATGAAACACTGCAGTGGTTTGTGTTAGCTTCAAGCTTTTAAGGTTGCAGAATAATACCTCTGGCAGATAAAGTCAATGTGACAAGTTGAATAGGCTTGAATGGGAATGAGAAGTGAGTTTGAAATGTTGCTGATTGATTGGAGGAGCTGATTCCCACCTGGAGGACGAAGTAGAGCCCCATGAAGAGTTGAGTGATTGCTTGAATTCAGATTGAGAAGTGAGTTTGATGGGATGCTGGTTGATAGAAAGGTACAGACTCCTGCCTCTGGTAGATGAAGCCAAACCCTACCTACACTTGTAGACCTTCCGAAGGTATGAGTTAGGGAGAGGGAGTCAGGTAAGATTGCATAAATTAAATCAGTAGCAGGATATTGGAGTGAGTGAGATGTGAGTGTGATGAATTACTGGTAAATTGAAAGCTGCAAACTCTAGCCTCTGGTAGGTGCCGAAGAACCCTACCACATTCATAGACCTCCTGAAGGTATGACTTAGGGAGCCCTGAGATTAGATGAGTTGAAGAATAGCTTGCATTCAGAATTGGGAGCAAGTTAAATATGTTGCTGATTGGTTGAAAGTTGTAGATTCCTATTTCCGGAGACAAAGTCGAACCTTGCCTATACTCATCGACTTCCGCCCAAGGTACAGTTTAGGGAGATGGAGTCTGGCAGGTCTGCTGGTGAGGACTGTAAAAGCAATGGAAGCAGACAGGTTGTGAGAAGGTGAAATAAGCAGAGAAAGGAATATGGAAGCTTGAAATATTTCAGTTAGAAGCTGGAGCAGGAAAAGGAGACAGCTGCATAAGGAGAGCAGAAGGACAGGAAGTCAGATGAAAAAGTAATGATATGGTGTGGGGATGCTGGAAGACTTAGGCTGGGGAAAACTGGAGTACTGGATTCCCCATCTTATATATGGGAATGGCTGCTGCATAGTCCTGAGGGAAGGTTAAATCGTATAGGAGAGTACTAATGAGGTAGTTAACTATAGTTAGGGAGCTGACCGCTGAGACAGCAGTGATGGTGGTGGACATCATAGATGAGCAATAGAAAGCTCTAGGCACACATCATTTGACATAGGGTCCATAACCTTGCCAGTATGGCATAAAAGTATGCAGCTTGGAGTTCCTGGCTAGCGCTTCTCTGGTCAGGTGATTACGATGTTGTTGAGACTATGCTGGTCTGAATTACAATATCATTCTCCCTCAGTCCCGCTTTCTCTGTTAAGTGCTTTTTCCCCTTCTCATTCTCACCTGGAAATAAGCTGCGTTTCATTGAGAAACTCCTACAGAATGGTAAAAATAAGTGGTTGTGATGCTTGTTCCTGCAAAACTGAAAGTGAATTGCAGTTGTTGGAGCCAACTTGGTGACTCAGAAAACAGGCAGGTATGAAAGCCGATGTGAAACACTGGAGAGATTGAGGACGGAAATGCTCCTGCTGGCACAAAGCAGAGTGGGAGACAGTGTAGCTACTAGTGGAGATGGAGCCAGGTAGTGACGACAGCACTCATCACCGCCCAGAAGACGGGGAGGCTCTGAGGATGGAGCAGAAATGCTCCAAGAACGAAGCAAGAAGGGAAAAGCAGCCCCCCAAAAAATGCCCAAGAATAGAGTGAGAAGGGAAAAGTGGCCCCAAAAAAACAAAGAAAACCCCCAAAAGAAAAAAAGAAGCAGCCAGCGCGACTCGGACAGAGACCAGAGGGACAATAGAGGGATGAGAGGTAGGGTGGTGGGGCAGGCAAGACAGCTCATGGGTAGGAAAGCAGGAGAACAGGGGAAGGGGAGAAGGGCAGGAGAGAAATGAAAATGAGAAAAGAAAACTAGAAGAAGAGGGAGTGGCAGGGACTGCCAGGAGGAAGGAAGCAGAGCCACAGAGACCACACACAGCCCAGTGCAGACATGCTGCTTGAAACACTCTGTGTGCGGTTTCTGGGAGAGGCTGACTTTATTTGGAATGTGAGAGGAGTTTATTCCCCCATAGGGAATCACAGGCAAGCCCTCCCAAAACTAAAAAAACTTTGTTTTGGAAAAGACACATTGGATGTCATTGACTGTTCATTTATACACAAAGTATAATAAACCTGTGGAATTCCATTCCTGTCAATGTATGAAATTGTGAGAATTTCAATTCATTTAAATCAAGACTAGATAAATGCATAAGAGAGAGAAATGATTGGGAATGCCACAGTTGAGACAGTGGGATGGTGGACTTGGGCAATAGCCTTTGTTCACCCTTCATACTGCAGTATTACCTACAGTATTACGCACAGTAGATAATAAAACATTGTTCATGAGATTTATGCCATACTTTAGTGTTACTCTGTGACATCACAGAAAAAAGAATGAAATATCAAGTTTCAGTTCTGTTGTTATTCTTCTTCAGCACCTGCCCAGGACCTGAATAGATGCATGTCTTCTGCATTAGTATTGAAGTGTTTATCAGCCTTTCAACTCGTATAGAGTCCAATGAAATATCAGTGAATAGTACCGTCATTTCATCAGAATCATAGGGTTGTAAAAGTCTGTTTCAGTAGAATCATAAGGGTTGCAAAACTCCTCCACCCACCAAATTTTATTTAAGCAAATGCTAGAAAATCCTTATTTTAGAGTATCTCCATCCACCAAATTTTATTTAAAGAGCTAGTCTACTGCCTGGAATTAACATCAATTTTCACATATAGTCTGCTATCACTTTTTATACCGGAAGTATTTTTTCCTTTCTGTTTGTTAATTGGAAGATTTTCCACCTGGCAGTACTGGGCTGATATGTATGTGTGGAGCAGTACTCTGGAGGCTAAAAAAGTCAGTTGTTCCTCCCACTACTGTACATCATCAGAAATGTGACCAAACACATTGAGGCACCACAACCCTTGCAGCCTGAGCAGAGACTTTCACAAGTTACTAATTAAAAAGTGGGAAATTGTGACATCACTGGTAACTAAGAAAAGCCAATCCCTGCTGCTTCATGTGAAAGAGAATAATCTGGCGGTGAGAAATGGTTCTCCTTAGTTAGAAACGATGTTACAGTCAGTGTGGTCTCGGTGTTGATGTAGTGGGAGGAACAGAACTGACTTTTTTTAGCCTCTAGACAGAGTGCTGCTCCACACATCACCCCAGTACTGCCAAGTGGAAAATATTCTAATTAGCAAACAGAAAAGAAAAAAATACTTAAGATATAAGAAGTGATAGCTGACTACATCTGAAAGTTACTGTTAATACTAGGCAGTACACTAGCTCTTTAAGTCAATGCTAGAAAAACTTTATTTTAGAGTATTTTAGGGATTGTGATGGACATCATAGGGATTACAAACAAACCATAGTGGTGTTGACCACAACCCCTAGGTACCCCTAAGTGATGACCCTATTTGTGAAGATTTAGCCTAATATATGTACAGACTTTAGTACTGTTATTGGAAGATGATCTTCAATTATAAAGTCCAGTTTATATACAGGAGCATGACTGATGCAAAATTGTATTACAACTTAAGTTTGTGCAGCTGCATTACCCAAGTTCCCCTTTGCAGTTCAGCAGTCATTTTAAGATGTGTAAATTTCTCCCCCCCAACATTTGCTTTTCAGTGATGCTTTGTACAGCGGCTACACTGTCTGCCTTATATCATCATGTGTCATAAGGCTGCAGCACGCTGCAATTTAATGACATTCAGTAGCAAGGATAACTGCTGTTCTTCATCTGACCTGTCTAATAGCTCCTGCACTATAGACAACAAAGTGCATTTGCTTCTTTTGAAGACAGCCTTCATGTCAATGTAGCTGTTGCCTGCAGGTGAAAGAAATGTTTAACAAGAAAACCTTGAAACTGTAATAATATTTAGTTGCCCAGTGACAGCTCTAAAATCACCTAAAGTAACTGCCTCTGAGGGAAACACTAATTATTTTCAATGTTAAAGGAACTATGGAGGTGTATATGTTGGTCTGCCAGTGGATGCTACCAGCATGGCGCCCAGTCAAACCAAATCCACGAGAAAAGGTACATAAAAGGTTATTGTGCTTTGTGTACTGTTACTTTCCATTTTTTTTCCAAACACTCTTAGTGGTCTCTGAATGTGTGTGTGTGTGTGTGTGTGTGTGTGTGTGTGTGTGTGTGTGTGTGTGTGTGTGTGTGTTAGCCATCTCAGTACTGTAAGCTGTGTGTTGTTTAGAATTCCGCCCACATGGGAAAAAGAGTCTAAAGCTGTAAAGAATGGAAACCAGCTGCTTCAAAACATGGCAATCACATAACCTGGTTAGGCATACACTAATGTGATGGTGAAGTATGTTTTTCAATAAATGTCATTGAATTTGTCCATTGAACGTATACAGAATATAGTTAAAACAGTTCATATGTACAAGTAGAGATGAATTAGCTGTCAAGGGTAAGAGTGACATTATTGAAACTCAGTTACAGAGGTTCTCTCTTGTTGTGATAACCTGTAACATAATAATACAATTTGCAGCATAAATGTAACTGCTGTTGTATAGATAATGAATTACCTTTAAAACATATAACTAAACAGAAAATATTCTCCAGCACATTACATTTAGTCCATGGAATACTGGAATGGATTCAATGAAACAGGATCTACCATAGAGCTTCAGTTCACATACAGTGACAGCAGTATCCCTGCAGAGGGCCAGTACCCCTCTTAGCCATCCCTAACATGTGACCCTCAGTTTCGAAGACCCCAGTTCCAGGTTCAGTCACAGATTAGTGTCTACTTGGGTCAGATAGTTGACCTATTTTATGACAAATATACTGGAGTTTTAAACAGAGTCTGTACTCTGCATTTTATTAGGAGATTTACCGTAGTAATTATCAATGCCATTATACACCAAGGGAGGAGACCTCATGTCCAGTTAAATAAGATGCAGCATTTAGCCATGTAAGGCATGCTATGGCCCAGCCTCACCTAGCCAATAGAGATGGCCTGCTCTTCTAGGGGTATTGCAAGAGGTGACAAGCCAGAAAGTTTTCACCTAGAACTGAGCCAAGAGTCTGGCTTGACTTTACAAGCTAAAGCACGAGCTGGGCCACTACAATACTGACAATGTTCTTTCTGAATTGCACGAAAAGAGTTGAATGTTTCAGCCACTTCACTAGTTGCTCAGGTTGACACAAATGCTTGGTCGAATCATAACGGGCTCAGTTTGATCTTTTCCTCTCAGTTGCTCATAGACATTGAGCCAAGTCGAGCCAGACACTAGGCTTAAGCCAGGCTGAAGCCTGCTATGGCTTGCCCACCTCTAGTATCCCAAACAAAAATAACCTCTCATCTTGCCTGCCCTGGATAGGTATTGTATGTAGCTTAGACTTACAGTTGCAACCAGTGACAAGATGCAGTAGATCATGATATATTGTGATATATTGCAATATGTCATGGATGACAGATTTTGCATGGTGTAGTGTTAGCCACTGCTAAGTAATTTAAATCACAAATTATAGTGAGAAAGAAAGAATGTGATAGAGTGGCCTGGGTTCATTCCCAGTAGTTCAAATTATTTCTTTCTCACTACAGTTTGTGATTTTAATATGCCATAGAACATTTGATTGAATTGAATATGCTTTCTGTGATACATATATATATATATAGTTCAACATACCTAGATATACTGCAGCTTGTCACTGGCTGCTACTTTATTTCCAGGCATAGGCTAAAGCCCTTTACACAGATGCCTGAAAAATGCTTACTTCCCAGGAATCATTTCCATTCCTTGTATTTGCAGGTAATGACTATGTGTACCTGCAATTACAGATCACAAAAGGGGTATGTGTAGCTTCCTAACTTCCTGGGAAAAAACATAATATCAAAAAATAGGCCTCCTTTCATAAATTCATAGCAGAAATATACAGATTGCTGTAGGGAGTTTCCTTCCCTCTACAGTTTGAAGCAATAACATGGTCTCCAAAATCGAATGCAATGTCTCCCTTAAAAACTGTCTCAGGATTCTGAACTCAAGTAACCCCCCCCAAAAAAAAAACTATAAATCTGTGATAAAACGTCAGTGAGACAAATTAAACAGCTGAATAAATTATTTCCCCAGACATACTGTGGCTAGTAGGCATACGGAATCCCATAAGCAACAGACATGTACCGAGCAAACAGCCTTAAAGGGATCCTTATGTCGTTATATCTAGTTATGTCCTAAGATACAACATTTTGGAAGGAAAATCAGTATATTTTAATTAGTATTTTAAATTTTACATGATTTTGTGGCACATTAAACCATATACTGAATGGAATAAACAAGTGCCTTGCCATGCTTTGATTGCTTCTCTTTCATCTTTTACACCACATAGTGAAAAAAAGGTAAAACTTGAGCAGCTGAAATATGCACATTTTGGGAAGCTGAAATGGACAGACATTGCCTCAGGTCAGTGGCATCACTAACACATTTAATGGTAACCTGGGCCGCTCATATTTTTTAAAGAGGTGTCCATCCTGGTTTTGCCTTAGTTATTCCGCTTGTTCAGGGTGCAGCCTAAACTAGCGTTGGAATAGGATGCCAGCAGGAAGTCTCAACACCATTTACAGTACCATTTTTATTTTGATTGCTTCCTGCGGATCAATAGGTTCCAGGAAATGTGACCCATGGGATTTGAAATGCACAGCAAACAGCCCTTAAAGCAGCAGTATTTGTTAGGTGGCAAAACATTTCATTATATGCATTTTTTGTAACCATGATGTTGTTCTGACATCCTTTGTTGCATCATCAGTGTATTCTTAAGCCTCCCAATTATTTTAAATCAGCAGTTTTTACTAATACAGTAAGCAATGACCCAACCATTTTAAAATCTCTTCAATTCAGTTTACTTTCTGACTGTACAAACTAAGTTCCTACTGTGAGTGCATTAGAATGATGTTAGCACACATTTCTGATGGCGCAGTGAACTGCCTGACACCTTATTGAAGAGCTAGCGTACTGCCTGGAATTAATAACTTTCAGAAACAGTTAAAAATCACTTCTTGTATCTGAAGTATTTTTAATCTTTTCTGCTTTGCTAATTAGAAGATTATCTAGTTTACAGTACTTGTTGTGATGTGGAACAGAACTCTCCATAGAGGCTGACGTAGTACGATTCCTTCCTGTATGTGTAATCAGCATTGTGTCTGCACTGACTCTTGACATCATTAATAACTAAGAGGAGGCTATCTCCTGCTGCTTAATTGGTATACTGTGATACACGCTACTAATCCTGCAGCAGGGCTTGTGATGTAACAGTGACTGAGGTCACATGCTGATAATGTGGAAGGGGGAATAGAATGAAACATGTCTGTTCTGCTGCCAGACAAAAAACTGCTTTTCACATTACACCCAGTGCTATTAGTTAGGAAACCATCTAAGGAGCATATAGAAAAAGGAAAAACACTTTAGGAATAAAAAGTAATAGAGAACTATTTTTAAAAAATGACTAAAATGTTCTGCCCGCTAGTTTTTGATGCTACCAGCTCTTTTATATATTTAATTAATTCACGGTGGGCTTGTCAACAGAATATGAACTCTTAAAAAAATCAGAACTATGTATCCCAGTTAAGGGATGAAATATTATGAACAGAAAATGGGTATACAGATGTTTCTACCAGAAATAAATTATTTATTGAAAAAAATGTAGGATGACCTGTTTGCCCACTAACAAATATTGCTGCTGTACTTTGGCACTTTTAGTTAGCTTAGTATGGTATGAACAATATGCAATTATGCTATTATATGGGACACATTTAAAACAATATCTGTAAGCATTACGCTAACTTATAGTAGCCTCTGCATAGAAATAAATACAAAAGTTATTTTTCATTGGCACACAAAACCAAGATGGACAACACCAAGAATGTCATCATACAGTATAAGGTGAGGGTGTGACATGCAGCAAACCTTGGGAATTAGAGTAAAGGAGATGAATATATTAAAAGAAACAGACAGATTTTGATGCATCTTTCCAGCAGCTAATCACAGGACTGACATTTAGTGTTTTATAGCTTGAGGGAATGATTTAAAAGGCTGATAGACAGACAGACAGATAGATTGATGGATGTTTAGCTAGATAGGCAGCCAGCCAGCCACAATGTTAGACAGACAGTCAGACGATAGATAGATAGACAGATAGATAGCTAGACAGAGACAGACAGATGGATAGATAGATAGCCATATAGACAGACACAAACTAGATGGAGAGAGAGAGAGTGAGTGAGATACAAACAGAGAGAGAGACAGAGACAGAGTGACAGAGAGACACACAGACACAGGCATAGAGACAGACATAGAGATAACAGTTTGGGTTCAAAAATTCTGAATGCTTAGATCTCAGTGGTCTTCTAGATTTGGGATTTGATAGTTTCAGAGTTGTTTTCCACCCAAATACCTTGTGACCATACCTCTCAACTTTCACTGATTTTCAGGGACATCCCTGATTTTGCCTTAAAATTTTCCTCTGCCCCTCGTAAAATGTATGCTTTGTGACTGTACAGTGGAGATTATAATCACAAAATAATGTCAGACATTAAAAATCTTCTTTGTGGATATCTCCTTCATTAGGCCACACCTTCAGAACTATAAGCAGTCAGTGTCAGACCCACACAGAAACTTTTGATAGCCTGGGGCTGCCCACAGGGACGTGCAGCATCTACAATAAATGTGGGTGGCCCCATAACTCCTCAGTTCCTTTCCTGCTGTCAATCATCCTTGTCAGACTGTTGATGGAAACACAGTCAGCCTAGCCATTGCTGTTTTTTATTTTATTTTACTTAGATTTGTTGATCTAGGTGTCCCAGCTCCTTTGCAAGGTGCTGTCAACTCTCAGGCTGTCCTGGCATCATTTTTAAAAATTATTTGACGCATTCTGCTAGGATTACCAAAGCAGGCAGTTATTCTGCTGACAGGGCCTTCTGATACTCAGCACCCACTGATGGGTTCCACTAGCATGCCACAGATTCCTGCCTCTCAGCTGCCGCCAGTGTTGGCAGCCCATTCTGCAGCTCCCATTATTGATTGTACTGACAGCAGCAAAGTGGAATATAATCCCGGCCTCATGGATTTAAAGAAGGTTTAGAGGAAGAAGAGGAAGAGGAAGAACAGTTTCTCGCACCTTTCTCTAGTTTCACCCTTTCATCCTATAGTGAGAACTCAGCAGTTTATACCTCAAGGATTTCCTCTTGAGGACTCATGTTTCCAAGCCATGATGCAGAAAATGCAGTCTGCCATGGGCTTTGCTGTGGAAGAAGAACATTCCACGAAAAGAAATCTTGTGGAATTCTTGGAGGTGTCCTGCTCCCCCCCACCATTATAATTCCACCTATATATCCTGCATTAGAGGATGCTACCTTTGGTGTATGGTACAGATCAAACTCACTGCCTGCAGTTCCTGGAAAGGCTAATAAGCAGTGTTCTGCAACATCTGCTAAGCCTTATTATGCTACCCAGCCAGAAACTGACTCTGAGATAGGAAAGTGGCGGCTCAGGACTGCATGATGGAGCTGTAGTGTAAAAGTAAAGGACTAGTAATGAAAAACATGGCTACCATCATAAACCATAAGTCCATTGTTAGAGACACAGTCAAAATTTTTATTAAAGAATGCACCCCCCATGTGCCATGTCAACGTTGATGTGCTTTTTGGGGGATGCTACCTTTGTTTAATAAAGTATTTTTGACCGTGTCCTAACAGTGGACTCACATGTGGTTTATAGCAGGTAGCCGAGTTTTCCTCATTACTAAAAAACTGACTCTATGGCCATCATGACTGCTCATGATAGGTCTAGGATCCCTAGACACAACAATACTTTGCCTCCTGATAAACAGTCTAGGAGGCTGGATGTGATGGGCAAACATGCCTCTGCATCATTGGGCCCCAGGACTGCAAAGCACCAGGCCCATATGATCAGAAATATTAGAAAAGCCTGTGGAAAGCTGCTCATACTGATGCTCAGGCTTTGCCTGATGACTCTGTCAAGAATTATCTGCTTAAAACATTGTCTGCTGATACCGAGCTTGGCAAACATTTGCTGTGCTCAGTGTATGACAATTCTGATGCTTCTACCAAAGCTGCTCCTTCTGGTTTTTGCATGAGGAGATATTCATGGTTTAGAGTTGCTGGTTTTGCCAGTGATGTGCAACAGGCAGTTTTGAATGCTCCTATTTTTAAAGGGACAGAGCTGTTTGCCTATGATGTTGAAGAGGCCTTACATCACATTCAAACTTCAAAAATGACTCTAAGGTCTGTAAAGTCTCTCTATCCCACACCTGCTAGAGGTCATGGTCAGGACTCCTTTCATCCACTTGCTGCCCGATGTAGCTTGATCCTACTTTCAGCAAGGCCATGGTAAAGAAGATGGCCCCCCTTCCAGGTCCCCTTCCTCTGGTGCCCATACAAAAGTACCCAAAGGAATTGGTTCTGGTGGCCCTGCTGCCTTCAGTTCTGCCTAACTCTCTTACAGCTCCCCCCCAGTTGTTACCGCCAGGGATGAGTGGGGGTGCAGGATCTCCCTGCATCTGGTACAGTGGCAGGAGATCACTACAGATCAGACTGTAGATGGTAATATTGTATCCTATTGCCCCTGATCATAATCCATGGTTTCTTTCACTAGTTCAATGAAATTTTGCCCCCCCCCCCCACATCTACACTGGCTGAGTAGGAGTTTTGATGAACTACTCCTTTAGAAGTATTTTTCTAAAGAGCTGGATCAGATCCATGTGTGTTTTACATTTCTCTCAACTTGATATTGGGGCAAAGGAAAGTCCTTTAACAAACAGATTAATTTATTCTTGGTTTTCTTTTTAGATAGGCTAATTATGTTTTTTGACCTGCCCTCTTCCTCAGTGCTATTCTTTCTCCAGCCTCCTCACCTTCCCTGCCTGATCAATTTTTTTCCTTTCTTCTCCTTCTTTTTTAATTGTTATGTTGCCTTTTCCCTTGGCTAAGAAAGACACCATTTTGGATGAACTTTCACCATTATCCACTTTGGCTGAACCACTGCCTGAGATCTCTCCCCTCTCCCTCTTTCTTTCCATCTGTTTTCTTATGAGTGACTTACCCCTTTATATAAAGCAAAGCACTTACCAGCTGTACCAATCCCCTTTTACTGTACATAGAGACATAGACCATGATGGCAGAAAAAGACCAGCGGTCCATTCAGTCTGCCCACATTCCCTATAATCCCTGGAACCTTCCCTGGAACCTATTGTTCCTCCAGGGTACTAACCCTCCCTGTCCTATTCCCATTCTCCTCCCTGGTCTTGTCACTTTTGGTGACCACTATTCCCTTTATTCTATCCCATGCTTTGTGAAATTTACAAAAAGGCCAGATGAGGCATCAAAATACAGGTGATCGGAACTGGCTATAGGTGCTGTGGAAGAGGTGACAACCACATTCTGTCTTTCCCTAACTATGGAGTTCTTTTTCATTTTTTGATTCATTTATTTAAAAAGTTGGTAACCTTGAGAGGCACACTGAGCTGTGGCTTGTTTCCAGGTGTGACCCAAGGGAGAGAGGAAGAGAAGGCACATTACATAATTACACAGTATCAAGCAGCTTACAATAATACAAAGCAACACAACATAAGTACATATCAGGCAGGGTACAAAAATTGCCTGGGAAAGAGGCAAATACATAGTTACAGATTGTCATACAGTGAAACAGCAATGTAAACAGCAGGGTACCACACAGTGTGGGTGACTCGAACAAAGTGCAGGAATCGGGGGGTTGTTGGACATACACCAAGTATTAGTGTTAAGTGCAAGTGAAGAGGAACATAACACCAAAGGGTGATTGGGACATTGGAGGCATAGGACTCCGGCAGAGGGTTTGTCAGATTGGGTGCATGTGCAGGGTGGAGGCAACGAGTGGTAGAGGATCTGTTTAAAAAGGTTTAGTGATGGTAGCATTTGGAGTGAAGAGGGGAAGGAGTTCCACAAATTGGAGAAATGAAAGGAGAAAGCAGCCTTTCCAGAGTTAGAATGAGGTCAAGGAAGGGTGAAGGAGTGAGATCACATGTGCGGAGATGGTAGGAAGTGAGGAGGAGGGGGACAGGAGGGAGATAAGGTAGGGGGTGAGTGAGCTGAACCAATATTTGGCTGTGATGATGGAGGTGTGGTGGTTTCAGTGGGAGGTTAGGAAGGGCAGCGATAGGGATGTATAAAGGGTGCAGTGATAAGTTCTGGGTGGGGTGTTTAGATTGAATTGACAAAAGGCATTTAAAAGGATGTCCAATCTGGAGAGTGTGGATGCAGAGGCAGACCTGTACAAAATGTCAGCATAATCAAAAAGTGGCAGGATTGTCCTGGTGAGGAGAATCCAGTGAATGGGGAGGGAGAAGGGCATCTTTATTTCTGTAGAGAGCACCAAGTTTAGGAAGGAGCTTGGAATGAATATAGTTGATATGTGTTGTAAAGTCCAGGTGGCTGTCAAGCCAGACTTCTAGGTACTTGTAGGCCGGGACTATGTCAAAGGTAGTGCCATCAAGCGTGGAGTGGGGGGGTTGGCTAGTTTTTGAGGGGTGCTGAAGTTCATGGAGACTGTTTTAGAAGTATTTACTTTTAGCTGGTTAGCTTGGAACCAGATCAGGACATGGATGAAATCAGATTGTAGCTGAGTGAACACTTCAGAGGCTGAGGGGCCAGATGTGTAGAAGATGGTGCATCAGCATACAGGTGCATGTTGGAATAAGAGCACATAAGGGGGAGATCATTAAGAAAAATGGAAAAGAAGATGGAAAAGAGGGATGGGACCAAGGACAGAACCTTGCAGTACACTTGCAAGCATTGGGGGGTGGGGAGAGAGAGTATCACCAGCCTGGACACATTGGGAGCAACCTGAAAGGCAAGAGCAGAACCATTTGACTGATGGGGGAAGAGTCCAGCTAATTCATTCATTTCATCCGGCATCTCCTTCTCTGAGATTCTGTCAGTCTGGGAAAGGGGGTCAGATGGATGGAAGGTCAGAGAAGGGGAGATAGGGGAGCTAAACATGTGGCTCAACGGCTAGTGCCAAGAAAAAGGACACAAATTTGTAAGGAACTGGCAACAGTTTTGGGAGTGAAAGTTCTTTAAATTTGATGGACTGCATCTGACTAAGGAGGGAGTCAGTGCATTGGGGCAGAAGTTTGACATCTTCACCGAATATTTAAACTAGCAAATGGGGAGAGGGGTGCAGCACCCCATACATCGAATGGGAAGAACACCCCTCCCCCCCTCAGCTAGTGGTCAAACAGGAGTTCAGCATGTTTGCAGTTCATTTGCATCACCAGGTAAGGAAAAAGGTCCAGCTCCCCATACGATGCACAGGGGAAACGCCAGACCTCACCCAACAACTAACACACCAAAATCTGGCCAATGGAAAATCATGTACATTAATGCTCGCAGTCTGGGAAACAAGATCCCAGACCTGCAGGCAATAATGACAGAGGCTAAACTGGACATAGTAGCAATTAGTGAGACATGGTTTACCAGTAACCACACTTGGGAGACTTCAGTACCTGGCTATGTACTGTTCAGAAGAGACCAGGTGCAAAATGAGGGGGGGGAGGCCCTGTATGTCAATGAAAATATCAAAGCTACAGAAACTCAGAATACACACAAGGAGCCAGAAGAACTGTGGGTCACCCTGGAAACAGGAAATAGGACAGCCATACGAACTGGGGTTGTCTACAGGCCCCCAGACCAGGGGTAGGACATAGACACATTACTGTTAGAAGATATACAAAACATAACAGCTAAAGGGGAGGTTCTGATAATGGGAGCCTTCAACATGCCAGATACAGATTGGTCAATACCAGCAGGAACATCTGCCAGAACTAGACACATGGTAGATTCCCTGCAAGGGGAGGGCCTCAAACAACTGGTAAAACAACCCACAAGAGACAGGGCTATCCTAGATCTAGTACTAACAGGGAACGGATCACATATCTCCAGGTAGAAGGTCACCTAGGGGCCAGTGACCATTACATAGTATGGTTCAATTTGGCCACTAGAACTAAATCATCCCATTCCAAGGCAAAAATATGGGACTTCAGAGGAGCCGACTTTGATAAGATGGCCAACAGGGTTAAGCTAACCCTGGTAAAAAGAAATACAGGTGAGGGGGTACAGGCAAAGTGGGCAAGCATTAAGGATGCAATACTTGAAGCAACATCCCATAAAGTTAGAGAGAAAAGGAAGTGCAAAAGAAGAAGGAAACCAGTTTGGTTCTCAAAAACAGTAGCAGAAAAGGTCACAGCCAAAAGGCTGGCCTTCAGGAAATATATGGGAACGCAGGGGGATGAAGATAGGGAGGTATGCCAAACTTCCCTAAGGGAAGCAGGGAAGGCAGTAAGGCAGGCAAAGGCCCAAACTGAGGAAACACTAGCACAAACAGTAAAATAAGGTGACAAGTCTTTTTATAGATATATTAGTGAAAGGAGAAAGTCCAGAGGGGGTATTGCTAAAATCAAAGGAGATAAGGGTGGCATGTGAGGAGGAGGACCACGTAAAAGCATCTATCCTAAATAGATACTTCTGCTCAGTATTTACTGAAGAGAAGGTAGAGCAGGGCCCACAGCTCAGCAACATGGACACAGAGGAGAGGGAGGTGTGCACTAGTCTCTTCACAAAAGAAAGGGTCCTACAAGGGCTTGATAAGCTCAGGGTGGACAAGGCAATGGGACCTGATGGCATACATCCCAGAATACTAAAGGAGCTAAGGTTGGAACTAGAAGAGCCATTATCAGAACTGTTTAGTGAGTCTCTAAGCACAGGAGAGGTTCCAGAAGACTGGAGAAGGGCTCATGTGATCCCGCTCCACGAGTTTGGTAGCAGGGAGGAAGCAGGAAACTACAGACCAGTCAGTCTTACCTCAGTAGTGGGCAAGATTATGGAGGCACTCCTTAAGGAAAGGATCATGCAACATCTGGAATCCATAAGAGCACAGGATCCAAGACGGCATGGCTTTACTAAAGAAAGGTCCTGTCAAACTAATCTCATAGATTTATTTGACAGGATAACCAGAGTGGTGGACCAAGGGGGAGCAGTTGATCTCATCTACTTTGACTTCAGCAAAGTTTTTGATACTGTTCCACACTGAAGATTGATTAATAAGCTGGGTAGGCTCTGAGTGAGTCAGAAGTTGGTCAACTGGGTGGCAAACTGTTTGACAGGCAGAAAACAGAGAGTGGTGGTAAAAGGTACACAGTCAGAAGAGATGCAAGTCACAAGTGGGGTACCTCAGGGATCAGTTGTATCTTCATCAGTGACATTGCAGATGGACTGGAGGGTAAGGTTTGTCTGTTTGCAGATGACACCAAGATCTGCAACAGAGCAGATGATCCAGATGGGGTGGGCAGAATAAGAAGCGATCTGGATAAACTAGCAAAATGGTCGGAACAGTGGCAACTGGGGTTTAATGCAAAGAAGTGCAAGATCATGCACATAGGGAAGAGAAACCCTGAAGCCACCTATAAGCTGGGAGGGGAGTTGCTGGCAGTCACAAGGGAAGAAAGAGACTTGGGCATCATCCTCACCGATGGCCTGAAATCATCCAAGCAGACCACTAAAGCAGTAGGCAAGGCTGGGGGGTGTTGGGGTTTATTAGTAACGGTATCACAAGTTGGAAGAGGGAGGTAATAATCCCTCTTTACAAGACACTGATTAGGCCCCATCTGGAGTACTGCATGCAGTATTGGAGGCCACACCTTCACAAGGACATTAACCAAATTGAGGCAGTCCAGCGAAGGGCAACCAAAATGGTGCAGGGACTGCATCAGAAAACATATGGGGACAGATTAACAGAGCTCAATATGTATAGAGCAAAGGAGGGAGAAAGGTGATATGATTGAAACATTCAAACACCTTAAGGGCATTAACACGGTGAAAGAGTCTGACAAGTTTCAATATAAGAAAAATAGCAGGACAGGAGGACACAGCATGAGATTAGAGGGAGGCTGATTAAGGGGTAATGTGAGGAAGTTCTTTTTCACAGAATGGGTGTTGGATGCATGGAATGGCCTACCTCAGGAAGTGGCGGATATGAATACAGTGCAGAGCTTCAAACAGGCATGGGATAGGCATAAGGGAGCAATACAGATGAGTATGAATAGATAGGCCATTGACAGAGCAAAGGCTAATGGCACATTTATAAGGTAGAAAAAGAAATGGGCAGACTGGATGGGCTTTGGGGTCCTTATCTGCCATCAACTTCTATGTTTCTAATTTTAGTTTGGTGAGTAGGAGAGGATGGGATATGGAATCGAAGGCCTTAGCTAGGTCTATTAATATAGCTGAGGTGAGGCTGTCTAGGTCCATGCCAGTAAGAATGGTCAGTCACCTGCAGTAGTGAAGAGACAGTTGAGTGATTCTTTCTAAAGCCTGATTTGTATGGGGACAGGAAATCTGAGGAGGTGAAGAAATGGGTGAGTCTGGTTAGGACAAGGGATTCTTGAAGCTTGGCTAAGACAGGGAGGAGGGAGATGGGGCGGTAGTTTCCTGGTAAGAAGCAGTCACCGCCTTATGAAGGGGGATCACTTTTGTAGATTTCCAGGCCTGTGGTACAGAGCCAAAAGTGGAAGCAAGATTAAGCAGATGGGACAGGGGAGGGCAATGGCTAGGGCTGAGATCTGAAACAGGAGAAGATCAAGCCCATCAGGGCTGGATTTATGTGGGTTCAGGGATTGGAGAGCATGGAGCACCTCCTGGGCTGTGACTAGGAAGAGATGAAAATCATTTGGGATCGAAGGAAATGGAGTTGCAGTGGGCAGGTTTGGGGGGGAGTCAGGAGTTGGAGACATTGGCTGAGGAGGGGTGGGCAAGGGTGGAGGGTAGGGCACAAGTAGTAAAAAAAAATTGTTTAAGGTGGAGGCAACAGTGAGAGGGTCAGAGATTAGAGTGTTGTTGATGAGGAGGGAGGGGGAGGAGGAGTTGGGTGGGGGGTTAAGAAGGGAGGAGAGTGTTTGCCAATATTTATGGGAGGAGTTGAGGTTTTCATGTAGTGTGTTCTTGAAGAAGTGGGATTTAGCTGCTCTAATAGCTTTGGTACATGATTTTCTAAGAGCACGGTAGGTTGAAAGGTCGTTTGGAGATAGGGACGCTTTGTAGTGTGTTCAAGCATGATCGCATGTGTTGCAGAGTTTGATGGTGTCTGCTGAAATCCATGGATGGTGGAAATGTCTCAACCTGTGGCAACGTAGGGGGTGGGGGTGTGAGTGTTCCAGACATTATTTAGTATGTGGCAGAAGAGGGCAAGTGCAGTGTTGACATCTTTTGAGGTGTTGAATAGGGACCAGTCTGAGGAAACAAGATTGTGCAGGAGATTTGAGATGTTTAGGGAGCGTATGGAATGTGTCCAATGGTAGGTGGGGGGGGCAGGGTAGCTGTAGTTTGTGAATGCACTAAGTCATAAGGTGGTTGCTGAATATGTCAGGGTGAATACCACTGGCAGAGATTCGATGTGGGTGTGAGGCCAAGATCCAGTCCAGGAAGGTGTGGTTGTGGGAGTGGAGATTGGATCTGGTTGGCTTGTTGATGAGCTGATGTAGGTTTAGAGAATCTATTTGTTGAGTGATAGGTTTCAGGGCAGGAGAGGCCCAGTTCAAGTTAAAGTCACTGATCAGGATGAGTTCACTGGAGCTGGCAGTGGATGAAAGAGAGGAGACAGTGTTGACCACAGAGGAGGTGGATGCTTTGGGGGAGGAGTAAAGCACTCCAGTGAAGATAGATAGAGAGGATGGTGGTAGCAGCTTAATAAGGAGGAATTATTTGGCCTTAGGGACTGCCTCACTAGTAATGAGAGTGATCAGTAGGCGTCGGTGGTAGTAGGTTGCTACTCCACCACCTTGCTTGGCGCAGTCTTGCCATAAGAGGTGGTAGTCAGGTAGAGAGAGTAAGTTGTTAGAAATTCTGTATGATAGTCTTCATTCAGTGATGCATAGAATGTCTGGGGAGTGTTGTGACACCCAGACTCTGAGGAGAGGAGGTCAATCTTGGAGAGTAGGCTCCTGGTGTTGAGGTGGAATATGGTAAGGCCTTTTGGAAGTGTGGGAGATTTTGGGGTCGGTCCAGGGTTAGGTTGGATGTCTCCAGCTAGTAGGAGTATGTAGAGGAAGAGGAGTTTGCTTGCAGATTTATATACAGTAGTTTCAACATACTGCAGTGAATACTTTGATGAGTAGATGTGTGGGTGAGGTGGAGCCTACGGATGAGCTCCATGCTGAGAGAGGGAAGCAATAGGATGCCAGGTGGTGGAATTGGGAGGGGGGTGGGTGTGAAAAGGATGATGCTGGGTGAGGGAGAACTAGTTGTGGGTGATGGCTTTAGGTAGTTATCTATAGAGTAGGGAGCAGGGAGTGAAATGGGGGTAAAGGAGGCAAGGAGGTTTAGGTGAGGAATAAGAGGTAGAGAGGTATGTGGAGGGGGAAGGGAGAAGACGGGGAAGGAGGGCTATTACAAGCAGCCAGGTATGCACAATTAGCATTATGTGATCTGGGAGTAGTTACTGGTGGGTGAGTGTGATGTGCAGAGGGGAAGGGGAGAGAGAGACTGAGTAGCTACAGCTGTTTTAAATTGAACAACAAGGTACAAGCCATGGAGGAGATTGCTTCATTGGGCTTCTAAACCTAGTGGTGGTGGGAGGTACCACTGCTAAGTTTGGGGGACCAAGAGTTGAGTGAGTAGGCTTTGGATCTCACCAGGTTTGAGTATCATGGGGGTGTAGAAATAGCTTGATTGGTTTTGACGGCAGTGATTTACCAATAAATGGAGCGTCACCCCTGGGTGGGAGGGTGGATGGGGCGGGTGAGTGGCTAGAACCTAGCAGTGCCACACGAAGTGCGGCACTGCTCTAGCCCTTAAGGTAACTGCCCAAGATGGCACCACATACTAGGAACACACTGCACAGGCAACTGGAGATTCTGTACCTGGAAAAGGTGAGGTGGTAGTCTGAGGATCCGGGAGGGGTAGAGCAGGGAAGGAGGGTTCCGGTGCTTCTTCCCACGATGATCCAGCAGGCAGGTCTGGTAGTGCTGCAAGTGGCTGGAGCAGGGGCGGGAGCTGGGGGAAAAAAGAAAGAAAATGGTAATGAGCTGCAGAGGGTTCAGCCATACACATAGGGGGAGTTACCAGCTAGGTGAAATAAAATATGAGCTACAGGCTCCTGCTGGGAGTGCAAGGGGAAGCCCTGAACTAAATAATTACAGGTCAGGCTTCTGGCAATGGGGAAAGCCCCAATAGAGGACAGCAGCTTCCATTTTCTTTAAATGCAGCTACACTCCTGAACAGTAACACTGCTGCAGTTTTTGTAAAATTTACTTGGAAGTGCAGCTGAACTTCTGAACAGTAACACTGTGTAGAAACTGAAAGAGCAGCAGGCTAGTGGTAGTTGTTAAACATTAAGGCAACTCTGGGCTAACTAATGCAGTTAAAGCATATTGTAGGCAAACTGGCACATAAGTAACATTTCAGGGGAAACTGTAGCAGTAACATTCAAACAAAACCATCGTCTGATAAATACAAACTGAATAGGCAAATTCATGAAAAACTGAGCTGAAAGAGCATGTAAAAAAGACAATCACAGCATATACGCTGATATAAAGTTCAGTTAGAGGCCATGTAGTCCTGCCTTTTGATCAAATCAGCACTGTACCTAACATGGGCAATTTTTGAAATGTTTACTAGACAAACAGTAACATCCAGTGATTATCATATAGAAACATAGACGGTGACAGCAGAAAAAGACAAATAGTCCAGCCAGTCTGTCTGAGCTCCCTATTTGTGCCATGACCTACTGCCCACCAGGGTCCTAGCTCTCCCTACCCTCCCCCATCTGTCTGAGTTCCCTGTTTAGCCAGGGGACCTACTGTCCCACAAGGATCCTAGCCCTCCTCATCCTCCCCTTATTCTCCACCCTGATACAGTTGTCCCAAGCAACCACTATACCCTTCATTCTGCCCCAACCATGCATGAAATCACTGATGGTTTTCACACCCACCACCTCGGCTGGCAAATTGTTCCACAGCTCCACCACCCTCTCTGTAAAATAATACTTTCTCTCGTCCCTCCTGAACCTCTCTCCTGTTAGCTTCCATTCAAATCCATGTGTCCATGGCTAGCATTCACACTAAATAGTTCACTGCAGTTCACCTTGTTAGTTCCTTTTAGGAACTTAATGGTCGGTGTATCATATCTCCCCTCTCCCTTCTGGTCTCCAGAGAATACATATTCAGTGCCTTGAGCTGCACCTCATAGGACACACCCTGTTGGCCCTGAATTATTTTAGTTACCCTGCTCTGCACCATCTTCAGTCTATTCCTATCCTTTCTGAGGTGAGGACTCTAGAACTGGGCGCCGTACTCCGGGTGTGGCTTCACCAAGGATCTATATAGGGGAAGTGTTACCTCCCCTTTTCTGCTATCAATACCTCTCTTGAGGCACTGGGTCAGAATAGTGCTGGCAAGAATGCCGTCAGCATCATGAGCACAGCAAAAATGCAGTTGATTTTGTTTTTGTAGGGGGCTCTGCCCCCCACAGCCCTGACACAGGGGGCTCTTCCCCACACAACCCCCATGGACTGAAGGATTCTCACTCCATGGGGGGGAGTGGATCACAAGGAAAGTTAAAAGTTGTGGGGCCAGGGAATACTGTTTCCATGGCTCTCCATAAAATATTCTAAGTCCCAAGTGCACAAAGAAGTTGGAGACCAGTATTAGAACCCTGGTCTCCAATAATACTTGCTAAGTAACTCAGTGCCCCAGCCCTCCACACCACAGGAGTAGCTCAGCCAGCTTCCTGGATCCTGGTGCCTTTGTGTGTCATAAACACCATGGACAGTGACCAGGGGAGCACTTACTGAAAGCACTGTAAATCTCCTCTCGCTGTCCGTGTTAGTGCTACAGGAACTGGCGCTGTTCTTGTAACGCTAATCTAACTGGGTACCCCCTCCCAATACATCCTAGCATCCTATTTGCCTTGCTGTATGCCTTGTTGCATTGACTCAATTGCTTTTGGGTGTAACTGATGATAAGTCCAAGATCCCATTCCTCAGCTGTAGTACTAAGCCTTATATGGTAAGTCAAAATCAATCAACCAATCAATCAATCAATCAAGCTTTATTTAATAGAGTGCATTTCTCTGTTGCTACTCAAGCCACTTTACAGTAGTTTAAAATGTTTTAAAACATATAATACAAACAGACAAGACATCCCAATAAAGATAAGCAATAATCTAAACACAACCTAACTACTCATAAAAGCTTGATTAAATGAATAGGTCTTCAGCTCCCTTTTGAAGCTGTTAACTGTTGGTCTCTCTCTGATACAGCACGGAAGGGAGTTCCACAGGATTGGGGCTGCAGCATAGAAAGCACGAGCCTCAGATATTTTTAAATGAATCCTGGGAACTCCCAACAAACCCTGGTGGTAATTTGGGGGCGGGGGAGGGGGGTCCACCTGTTTTCTTGGAACTTTAGAAATTTTAAACATTGAAGCTGTTTTTGTGATACAAAATCAAAAAATCAAAACTAATTTCAATTGACCTTTTTCTGGTTTCGTGGCATACAGTAAACTAGCTATTTATAAATATTACTGTGTACATTTTCATGGGTTCTGGAACCCGTAAAATAAAATAAATCTGACTTTGCAGTATATTTTAACCTAGCAGAACAGCTCTGAGTCTAAACTTTTTGCAGTACTTGGCTTAAACTTGAGGTTCATTTTCAAGTCCCACCACATCCAGTGACCACCAATGTATAAATTATACAGCATGTTCATTTGTTTTATAAAACATACAGTGCCTACAGAAAGTATTCAACCCCCCTTGGATTTTGCCACATTTTGTGATGTTGCAAACTCAAATTAAAATACATTTATATGGGATTTTTTTGTCACATATCTACACAAATTACTCTATAATGTCGAAGTGGAAGGAAACTTCTGGAATTTTTTTGTACACGTAATTTAAAATAAAAACCTGAAATGTCTTGATTTGATAAGTATTCACCCCCTTTGCTATGACACTCCAAATTGAGCTGAGGTGCATCCAATTTCCTTGTGAGATCACTCTAAAACTTGAATGGAGTCCACCTGTGGTCTGTTCAAATGGTTTTACATGATTTCAGAGGAAATACACCTGTCTGTATAAGGTCCCACTGTTGACAGTGCATGTTAGAGCAGAACTCTACCATGAAGACCAAGGAGCTGTCCGTAGAACTCCGTGATAGAATTGTGAGGAGGCATAGATCTGGGGAGGGGTATAAAAACATTTCTAGGATGTTGAAAGTTCCCATGAGCACAGTCAAGTCCATCATTAGGAAATGGAAAGATTACAGAGCCACCCAGACTCTTCCTAGAGCAGGCCGTCCTCCCAAACTGAGCAACCAAGCAAGAAGGACCTTGGTCAGGGAAGTGACCAAGAACCCAATGACCACCCTGACAGAACTACAGAGTTCCATGGCTGAGATGGGAGAATCTGTCCCGAGGACAACAATCTCTGCAGCACTTCACAGATGTAGCCTCAATGGAAGCGTGGCTAGATGGAAGCCACTCCTGAGAAAAGGCCACATAATAGTATGCCTGGAGTTTGCAAGAAGGCACGTGGCAGGCTCTGAGACCATGTGGCAAAAGATTCTCTGGTCTGATGAAACAAAAATTTAACTCTTTGACCTGAATGCAAAGCGCTATGCCTGGCGCAACCCGAACACAGCTCATCACCCCGTGTAACACCATCCTTACCATGAAGCATGGTGGTGGAAGCATCATGTTATGGGGATGCTTTTCAGCGGCAGGGACTGGGGCACTTGTCAAGATAGAGAGAACAATGAATGGAGCCAAATACAGGTACATCCTTGAGGAGAACCTGCATCAGTCCTCAATAGACCTTGGACTGGGGTGAAGATTTACGTTCCAACAGGACAATGACCCCAAGCATACAGTCAAAGCAACACTGGAGTGGCTTCAGAACAAGAAGGTGAATGTCCTTGAGTGGCCCAGCCAAAGCCCAGACTTGAATCCCATTGAGAATCTGTGGAAAGACTTAAAGATTGAGGTTCACCGACACTCTCCATCCAACTTGACAGAGCTTGAGCAAATCTGCAAGGAAGAATGGGCCGAAAATCCCTAAATCCAGATGTGCAAAGCTGATACAGACATACCCAAGAAGACTCAAAGCTGTAATTGCTGCCAAAGGCGCTTCTACAAAGTATTGACTCAGGGGGGTGAATACTTAAGTAAACAGGATATTTCAGTTTTTATTGTTTCATAAATTTTTGTTACACAATAAAAATATTTTTGCTCCTTTAAATTGTTGAGTATGCTGTGTGAATCAAGGAAGAAAATCATTTCAATGCATTAAAAATTCTGGTAGTAACACAACAAAATGTGACAAAATCCAAGGGGGGTGAATATTTTCTGAAGGCACTGTACATATTTTTGACATTGAATTTTAATATAGTAGTTTCACGTTAATTTTGATATATGGGAATTTAATGCAAAGGGTGCCAACAGAAGACACAGACACATGTTTCACCCTACCCCCCCTTAAGAAGTTCTCTAGAACAAAGCACCAGGGCGGGTAACCTGAACTGGGCTGTGTGTTTTTGTACATTGAAACTGCACTTGCTAATTTTCCACTTCAGTAAAGCACTTTCAAAGATCCTAGAGTGTAGTGAAGTCCTTCAGTGTGTGAGTGCATTTTGTTTTCTGGATAAAGGGTTGAAAAACCCTAGCATCTCGAGAACTCAGCCTTTTGGCCTGGAATCTCGAGGAGCCTGAAACACTATATTCTGCCTACCTAGCTGCTTTTGCTAGGTCAAGTAGGCAGATGATAGGCCTGTGTTTTTTTTGCATCAGGCTAGGTTAAGGGGTTCAGTTAGTGAATTAGGGTTGGGGGACGTATAGTTAGTGCCACAGGGTTGTAGAGCTTGAGCAGGTTTATGTGGGGAGGTGGCTTTGTAGCCGTCATGGCCACTTAGTCACAGCTATCACAAGATACAAGTTGGCAATGGCCAGCATCAACACACGCTATACTAAGACGGTACCAGTGGCTACTCTCTCCACATAGTTGTCAAGGACAGGCTATAGCAGTAGCAGTAGCACAGCCCTGATGCTTATTAAAAATAAATAAATAAATAAAAATCTTAAAGTAGAGCAACTCCTACACAGCCCTAAAGATAAAGCAGAGCATGGGGCACTCAATGGATGCCTCGCTGCAGACACTGCAGGAGATGGGAGTTCACTGGGAGGGGCAGCCTTGTTCGAGGCCTTTTTACAGCTTTTAGCCCATTTAGGCACCACCACCCACTCACCAGTGGAACAGCAAGGTGTAGATCCCAGGTCAGTGGCCCCCAGCTGTCAGACATTAAAGGCTACTCTGTTGCACCAGCAGACCTGCCTGAGGTGGATCCTAAGGTCAGTGGCCCACAGACCAGGGCATCAATGGGGCGGGGCTTGTGCAGCAGAATTAGGAATCCATTGCTGCCACTGGGTAGGGCCCTCTGAGTAAGAGATGGGCAGACCAGGGGTTGGAGAACATGGACCAAGGAAGAACCTGCTCTGGATGGGATCCTGGAGGGCATCAGCAAAGCCATTGAATTCATCTGCACCAGGTAAGTGGCATAGAGATTGTCAGGGGTTATTGGATACTGATGTATGGGCCCTGTGCAGCACTGGGAGGAGCCCCTGTCACTGAAGTCTCACACACACCCTTGCAGCAGGGGCAATTGAGTAACATCCTACTCATGCTTCCAGGGTATGTGCCTCCATAAATGGCTTGCACAGAGCAGGGAGAAGTACGCTGACCAGGGTCTAGCACCCCTGCTGCACCAACAGTGGTGGGTTTGCAGGTCCCAAGTGTGGTGTACCCACTCAAGCAGCGACTTGCTCATGGAGGCCGTGTCTGCACAGCTGACAAGTTTCATGAGGCTTCCAGCCCCAGGGGTGATGCCCCTCTCTGGTGGGTGACAAAGCGAGGAGACTCCACAGAAGCACACATATACCAGAATAGTGACTCACTTGGATGCCCACTTGACAAAGTGTGAAACAATTTTCAAAATGGAATTTTTGGATATGTTCTCCCTGCTCCACAGGGAAACAGACAGGGTAGACAGGGACAAGAAAAGTGACAAAGGGGAAATAAAGAAGCATCCGAAGGTTGAACATTCCTTTCTAAATTGGACCTCAGCCTTCATGATCTTTGTCAGGGTGATTGCTGATCACAATACCATGCAGTGTAGGGGCCTGTTTTGGTACTGGAGCACAGTACAGAAGGCCTTTCTTGGGGTGGGGGCGATGCATGGTTTCGGTATGATGATGTCTTCCATCAGTAATGGCAGTCCAAGCCTGACAGGGAATGAGGAGAGCTCTACCTGCCACTGTTGGTGGAGACACACATGCAGAAACCTCAGGTGCAGTACACAGACAGTGGGCTACCAGTTATAGTGGTGCTGCCGGATGGAAAGCAGGGCCAGGACAGGGAGAAACAGAATATTTGTGCTCTAAGTACTAAAAGGGCTCCTGCACAATGGCTACTTGTCAGTACAAGCATGCGTGCTTGTACAGCAAGGACCACCCACTGCTGAAATACACCGGGGGAAGGGGGCCTACTTATAACAGGAGCCAGCAGTGGGTAAAGACAAGGAAGAGTCCCAGTGCTGATAAGTGCCAATAAAATGACCTCTTTGGTGTGGCATTACTGGAGACAGTGGATAGCTGAGGTAATGTGGGAGGGTTTTAATCCAGGGGTTTAGAATACCATATCAGGGCCCAGATAGGGCAGGGTGGTGGATAACCAAAGGCTGGCCACAGCCACACCAAAAATGGTACACCTTAAGCCTTCAGCAGGAGATAGCCATTGGGACAGCAGTGGGCTCATTTCCTACCTGGCCCCCGTTGTCGGCTGCAGGTGTCCTAGCTGAGGCCCACTTACGATGATGTGCAAGATCAGTGCAGCCCAATTGCTCCTCAGTTTTTTTCTTCCACCTTTGACTGCATGCCAGACCTGTGGAGAAAGAATGTCATTGTTTCTTCTACTTTATTATTTTTTTCCTACTTTAACTTAACTGAGCGATGTTGTCCTTTTATACTGCCTTCGAAAAAAACTTTATTTAGGTTTTGGACCTGCGACTAAAAGATCTACAAGTATGATGCTCACTTGGTTTTTGTTTGTTGTTTAGGTCTGTTGCACAATGTCAGGGTCTACAAGATCTGCCAGGTATCAAACAGGCCACCAGGAGACACCAGAAGAGGGCTCTAGATAACTTTGTCGCTATCAAGGCTGTGGGCTCCAAGCCAGCTTCTTCTTCACGCTTGACCACCCAAACTCTCCAGCATTCGGCAACACTTTTTCTACTGCAGTTATCAAGAACTAAGGACAAAAAGACAACAGTAAGTTGTTGTCAAAGTCCTCCTGTTTTGTCCATCACAAGCATAAGGATAAAGTTCCTGCTTTGCTGGTGAGGTCAAACTTTCCTTTGAAGGAGGGTAGGTCCTTGTCATCATCCACTCTCATGGAAATGACTAAAGCCTCCTCTCTGACTATCAATGAGACACAAGGTCGGAGTCTGGATCAGTCGCTATAGTACATACCACAGACAGGATGCAGATGCCATTATTGAGTTCTGCCCCTTTAACTTTGGTAGTCCTGGGCCTTTAACAGGATGCTGTTGACTCCCAGATTGTGTTGGTGTCATTCTCTGAACTATTCAGATGACAGCTGCCATCACTCCCACTGGCAATAATGGCTAACCTGTTGACTGCCTCTCCCCCACCCATTGGCACCATTGTCACTGATGTGATCCAGAAGTACACTTTTTATTCTTCTGTTGCAGCCACTGCCTCCGTTGCCAGCTCCGTCAATTATTCCCATTGTCATTCCAGATGATGATGAGGTGCAATATAGTCTTAATCTCTATAATATGGAGGAGCATTTGGGGGATCAAGAAAGGGAAAATGATCCCTATGGTGGGGGTGGGGGTTTGACTTCCAGCTCTACCTACTACTCGTGCAGTAAGGAGTCTGTGGTGTGTACTCCCAGGTCTTCTGCTGTGGAGCCTTCTTTTAGGCTTTACTCAGAGAAATCCAAACTGTTAAGAAATTTGAAGTTTAGGAGGATGACTCCAGTAAGAACATTTTAATGGAGTTTTTGGATGTTCTCACAGCACCCTCCATTGTAGTTCCTTGTATATATCCTGCCTTAGAGGATGCTATCTTTGCTGCTTCGCATAAGTCTACTACCTTGCCCACAGTGCCTAGAAAGGCTGATAAACACTACCCTGCTCTGTCTGTTCAACCTTATTATACTTCCCAGCCTGAAATTGATTGAGTAGTTATCATGGCTGCTCATGATTGCTTTAGGGCCCCAGGACACATGAGCACTTTGCCTCCTGACAAAGATCCAGGAGGCTGGATGTTATGGGCAAAATAACTTATGCATTTGCATTCTTGGGTTTAACAATTGCTAACTACTAGGCATACGTGATTAAGTATCAGACTAGCTTGTGGAAATCTGCTATGTCTGCAAGTCAGGCTCTGCCTGATGGGCAAGGTTGATTTGCTTAATGCTGCATCAGCTGGTGTGTATACTGTAAGGCATCTGTTACATTCTGTGTATGATGCTTCTGACTGGTGCTGCTGCCTCTGGCATTTGCCTTTGGAGATATTCCTGGCTTAGGGTTGCTGGATTTTGCTACTGATGTACAACAGGTTGTACTGAATGCCTCTTTTAGACTCCAGGCTGTTTCGTACTGATGTTGAAAATGCTCTACATTAGCTTCAATCCATTAGGATGACTTTAATGTTGCTCAAATCTCTCACCCCTCAGCCCACCAGGGGGCATAGTAGGGGCTCATTTTGTATGCCTGCAGCCTGTGGTGACCGTGCCTCATGTCAGCAGCCTCATTCACAAAGCAGTGCACGTGGTTCCTTTCCAGATTCCTTCCCTTCTGCTGCCCATGCAAAAGCACCAAAAGGTATCAGTCATGGCAGTGCCTCTGCCACCCCTGGTACGCTCTGACTCCCCACTTCTTCCCCCTTCATCTCCAGGGGTGCAAGTGGGGGGACAGATCTTCCTTCATATGTCAAAGTGGAGGGAGATCACGATGGTGAGTGGCTCCTGGAAATAGTGGAAATGGGGCATATTCTAGAGTTGCTGTCTACCCATCCAATTCATCCACCACCTCCTTCTCATTGCCCTCTGGGTCACTTTTCCCTTCTGCAAAAGGAGGCTCAGTCTCTCATTCAGAAGTGGGCTATCAAACCTCTCCCTAGAAAGAAACAAAGGGTACAAGTTCAAATACTTTCTGGTTCCTGAGTGGACAGGAGACCTGTTTCCTCTACTGGACCTCAGAGACCTAAACCTATTCATCGAACAGAAAAAAAAGTTTTGAATGGTGTGTCTTCAGGTTCTCATCTCCCTACTGCAAAAGGGTTATTGGTTTTGTGCCCTGGATATGAAGGATGCATACTTTCATATTTTAAAGTTCAAAAGTGCCACAGGCAGTACTTCTGCTTCGTTCTGGAGGGCAGCCATTATCAGTTTTGAGTCCTGCCCTTTAGCTTATCCTCAGCACCATGGATATATAACAAATGCTTAGTGGTTGTAGCAGTGACTCTTTGGATGGAAGGGCTGTATGTCTTCCTCTATCTGGATGACAGGCTGTTGAAGGCCCCTTCCAGGGAAGCAATTCTGTGCACATTGTCCAGAATGAGGCAATTGTTTGAGAAATTGGGTGCCTTGTCAGCACCTGTAATATATTGGTGTGGTACTGGACTCAGCAATGAGCAGTGCCTTCCTGCAGACATAGACACATACAAACACAGAAATTGTCAGCAGATAAGGACCGCTAGCCTCATCCAGTCTGCCTGTGAGCCCTGTACTTGATTATGGCTTCTGTCCCTCCCTCTGCCTTACCTTATGGTTCCCCTATGCCTGTCCCATGCATGTTTAAATCCAACCACAGTACTCGCTCACACCACCTCCTGTGGCAGACCATTCTATGCATCCACCACCCTCTCTGTGAAGGAAAAACCTCCTCACATTCCCTCTTAACCTGCCACCTTCCAATTTCATGTCATGCCCCCTCGTTCTAGTACTCCTCCTGTATTGGAAGATGCCCACCCCCCCGCACCTTGTTTATGCCCTTGAAGTACTTGAATGTTTCTATCATGTCCCCTCTCTTCCTCCTCTTCTCCAGTGGATGCATATTGAGGTCCCTTAATCTCTCCTTGTAAGTTTTGTGGTGCAAGCCCTGTATCATCTTAGTTGCCCTTCTCTGGACTGTCTCCAGCCGGTTAATGTCCTTTTGAAGGTGCAGCCTCCAGAACTACACACAGTACTCCATGTGAGGCCTGACCAGGGTTTTATATAATGGCATTGCTACCTCCCACCTTCTGCTGGTGATACCCCTGCTTATGCACCCCAGCATGCCACTGGCCCTTCCTGCTTCATTTGTACTCTGCTTTGAAATTTTCAGGTCATCTGAAATAATAACCCCCAGGTTTCTTTCTTCCTTGGTGACTGTCAACAACACCCCCCCATAGCTCTCCCCAGGACTGAGGCTATTGAGCCCCATCTAGTAAACAGGAGTCATTATGTGTTAGACAATGTTACATCTCTTGAGATTCATGGCTGCTGCCATAGAAACTCTTCCCTTTGCCCATCTCCACATGCACATACTGCATTGCACTCTTTGGGTACAGTGGGATCAGCTGACAGATGAGCTAGAACAAATGGTCCTTGTCCCCCCCCACCATGCTGTAGTATGGTGGATGGCTGGCCAGCACCTGTTGCAGGGGGTACCATTCTTTTCCCTGACTCCCATGCAGATCTCACAGCAGATGCCTCGGGGTCATAGTAACATAATAACATAGGATTTGACAGCAGATAAGGCCCACTAGGCCCACCCAGTCTGCCTGTATTCCCTGCCTGCATCAGTAGTCACTGACACTGCTTGGTCATTGACTTTAGCCTTTCCTACACATCTCTAGGGTTTCCTTGTGTCTATCCCTTGCATGTTTGAATCCCCCCACAGTGCTTGTTCCCACTACTTCCTGAAGTAGGCTATTCCATGCATCTACCACCCGTTCTGTGAAGAAAAACTTCCTTACATTTCCCTTTATCCTGCCTCCCTCCGATCTCATACCATGCCTCCTTGTCCTTGTACACCTCCTATACTGAAAGATGTCGCCCACTTACACTTTGTTTATGCTCTTAAGATACTTGAAGGTTTCTTTCATATCTCCTAGTTCCCATCTCTCTTCCAGTGTATACATATTGATGTCTTTTAATCTCTCCTTGTATGTCTTCTGGTGCAAGCCCTACACCACCTTTGTTGCTGTTCTATGAACCGCCTCTGCCCTATCTACGTCTTTACAAAGATGCATTCTCCAGAACTGTACACCATACTCCAGATGAGGCCTCACCAGAATTTTATACAGTGGCATCACCACCTCCTTTCTGTTGCTAGTGATACCCCTTCCTATGTACACCAATATGCTACTTGCCCTCCCCACAACCTTGGTACACTGTTTAGACACCTTTAGGTCATCTGAGATGATTATCCCTGAATTCCTTTCTTCCCTGGCGACCGTCAGCAACTCCTCCCTCATCCTGTAACTCTCTGCAGGGTTTCTGTGCCCCAGATGCATGATTTTGCACTTCTTTGCAATAAATTTTATTGGCCATACATTGGACCAGTTTTCCAGCTTTCCTATGTCTCTTCTCATTTTCTTGATCCCCCCCCCAGAGTGTCTACCCTGTTGCAGATCTTGGGGTCATCTGCAAACAGGCAAACCTTCCCCTCAAGCCCTTCAGCACTATCACTAATGTAGACATTAAAAAGGACTGGCCCCAGGACTAATCCTCGGGGTACCTCACTGGTCATCCCCCCCCTTCCTCAGATTGTATCCCATTAACCACCACCCTTTACTTTCTGTCCCTCGACCAATTTATAAACCAGTTCTTCCTTTTGTGGACCACCCCCAGGCTACCCAACTTGTTATCCCAGTCTTCTGTGTGGAATGGTGTTGAAGGCCTTGCTGAAATTGAGCTAGGTGATATTCACCCCCCCCCGATTCACCTCCTTCATCACCCAGTCAAAAAAGACTATCTGATTTGTTGACATGACCTTCCTGCTGTGAATCCATGCTGCCTCAGATCCTGTGCTTCACTGGATTCCAAGTGTTCCACAATCCTTTTCTTAAGCAGTACCTCCATAATCTTGCCCACTACTGAGGTGAGGCTGGCAGGCCTATTATTTCCTGCTTCCTCCCTGTTTCCATTCTTGTGAAGAGGGACTACATGTGCTCTCTTTCAGTCCTCTGGAACCACTCTTCTATTGAGTGACTCACTAAACCAGGCTGACAGCGATGCCGCTAGCACCATCCATAGCTCCTTAAATATCCTAGGGTGTGTACCATCTGGTCCCATTGCTTTGTCCACCCTTAGTTTTGTGAGTTCTTCTTGGACTCTGTCTTCTGTAAATGGCTGGAGGCCAATCTCAGTTCTTTTCAGACCCAAGGGTCCTAAATCCGCTCAGGATATGGATCTCCGTATCAATGTCATGGACCTATGGGTTGCTCTGCTTGGTCTCCAGACCTTCTCAGAGCACCTCAACCCCAGTCCCTTGCTGATTTAGGCAGACAATGTCAAAGCCATGCACTACATAAACAAACAAGGTGGCACTCACTCTAATCTCCTGGGCAGGGAAGCAATAATAGTGTAGTACTGGACAATCTTTTACTGACTTTGGCTGTCAGCCGTGTTTCTCCCACATGTCCAACCCTTTGTTGGGGCCTGCTGTCACAGGCGCGGTGGTCCCTGATCCATCTGTACCAACGATCTCTACATCTGCATGACTGGCTCCTAAAGGCATAGCCATTGCCTGTTTTGGGGTTCACCCAGGTGACTGTTGTCCTACTTGTGGCTAGAAAGCCTTCTACAAGACACAGATGTTCCTTGAAATGGAAGCACTTCTCTATATGGTGTGCTTCTCATTTCATGGCCCCATTTACATGCCCTGTCAATACTGTACTGGTCTATCTTTTGTCCCTCTCTGACTTCGATTTCCAGTATGCGTCCACTGAGGTACCTTTGGTTGCCATTTTGGCTTTTCATGCCCTTATTGATGGGTCCTCACTGGCACAAATAGAGGTGTCCCATCCAGTTCTGAAGAGCATTTTGCAAATGTGTCCCCACCTTTCATAAACCAATTCTGTCTTGGGACCTGAATTTAATACTTAAGAAATTGACTCTGGCTCCATTTGAGCCTGCTGTAATCTATGAGATGTGCTTCTTTTCATGGAAAATGCTGTTTTTATTCTCCATGACTTCTACTTGTTGGATTTCTGAGCTTCAGGATCTGATGCATGAGCCTCCTTATTTGACTGTCCACAAGTACAGGGTGTCTTTGTGGGCCAGTCCCCATTTGTTACTTAAGGTGGCACTTAACTTTACATTATATCAGACAAGGTGCCTAACTTTACATTAGATCAGACTAAACACCTTCCTGTGTATTATCCAGAGTATTCTATCAAGGGTGAGGCATGGATTTTCATCTTGATCATACTAAGGACTGCAGAAAGTCCTCTCAGCTCTTTTGTAAACTTCACTTGCCCCTAGGAAAGAGGGTGTCCCTGTGTCTAAATAGTGCCTGTCCAAATGGCTTGCCAACTGTATTTAATTTTGTTATACTGTAGGAGATACAGTAAGGAACTTCCTGGTGCTGTGCTTGGCCACTCTACATGTGGTATGACCACTTCGTTGCTTGCTTTCAAAATGTTGCTGCAGCTGACATATATGTGCTACTGCCATGTGGATCACTGTGCATACATTTACTAAACGCTTATAGTATAGTCAATGTCCCTCATACACATGCTGTCTTTGGTCTTGTGGTGTTGCAAGGCCTTCAATCATGATGACATATCAGAATTTGCCATCCTCCTTTGGAACCTTGTGTACCATTTGGGAATCATTTCAGAGGTGTGGTCCAAAGGAGGAGATATCCTTTATGAAGACAGAATAGTTACTCAGCATAACAGCAGATCTTTGAGAGAATGTCCTCCATTGGGTCACAGTGCACCCACCCTCCTTCCCCCTCTCTGAGGTATCAGCTGGCAGGTTAGTTCACAGCCTTGGTTGAAGATGTCTGTAAGTATCTTGTGTATACTGTATTTCTAGTCCTATCTCCTTCTTGTGTGGCTGGCACTGGTTTGATTTCCTGGCTCCTCATGGTAAGAGGGCCTCCAAGCTTATCTCAGAGGGTAGTGTTTATCAGCCTTCCTAGGCACTGCAGGAAAGGTATTAGACCTATGCCAGGCAGCAAAGATAGCATATTTTAAGGCAGGATGTATAGAAGGAACTACAGTGTAGGCTACAGGGGGAACCTCCAAAAACGCCATAAATTTTTTCTTACTGGAGTCCTCCCCCTCAGCTTCAAATCACATAAGTTTGGATTTCTCTGAGTAAAGCCTGAAAAGAAGGATCCTCAGGAGGAGATCTGGGAGTATACACCACAGACTCCTCACTGCATAAGTAGTGGGTAGAGCTGGAAGGCAACCTCCCCATGGGGATCATTTTCCCTTTCTTCATCCCCCAAATCCTCCTCCATATTTTGGAGATCTAGACTATATTCCACCTCATCGTCGTCTGGAGTGACAAGGGGGATAATCAACAGAGCTGGTAATGGAGCCAGTGGCTGCAACAGAAGAATAAAAGGTGTACTTCTTGATTGCATTGATGAAAATGGTGCCAATGGGAGGGGGGCACATTCAACAAGATAGCCATTATCGTCAGTGGGAATGATACCTATTGTCATCTGAGTAGTTCAGGGAACAATGCCAGCACAACCTGGGAGTCAACGACATCCTAAAATGGGCCTAGGACTACCAAAGTTGAAGGAGTAGAACTCATTAATGGCATCTGCATACCTTCTGTAGTAGGTTCTACAGTGACTGAACCAGACCCCAACCTTGTCTCATCAATGGTTTGAGGGGGAGGCTTTAGTCATCACCGTGGGAGTAGATGACAACAAGGACTTACCATCCTTCACTTCACCAGTGAAGCAGGAGCTTTATCCTTATGCTTGCGGTGATGTTGACAGCAAACTGTCCATGTCTTTGTCCATAGTTCTTAATGACAGCAGTGACAAAAGTGCCACCAAATGCCAGGGAGTTCAGGCGGCTGAGTGTGAGGAAGAATTGGCTTGGAACCTGCATTCTTGGTGGCAGTTTCATGGGCTTGATAGCAACAAAAGAGTCTAAAGCATTCTTCTGGTGTCTCCTGGTGGTCCATTTGATACCTGGCAGATCTTGTTGTCCTGACATTGTACAACAGGGCCAAACAACAAACAAAAACCAAGTGGACATCATCTTTGTAGATCTTGTAGGCGCAAGTACAAAACCTAAATAAAGTTTTTTTAAAGGTGGCATAAAAGGACAACATCGATCAGTTAAAGCTGGAAAAAAAATAAAATAGAAGAAACAATGGCATTCTTCCTCTGTAGGTCTGACGTGCGATCGATGGTGGGAGAGAAAACTGAGGAGCAATGAGGCTGCCTATGATTATATAGGCACATATGTTGTACATCATTGTGGGTGGGCCCTTGCTAGCAAAAGTTTCTGAGTGGTCCTTCCACTGATGGCTTACAGTTCCAAGGAGAAAAAGATGCAGGTCTCAAGGCTGTTTAATTTTTTCTCCCCATAAAACTTTTTTCCACTTGAGTCAGGTAGGCAGGCTCCCAGCCCTGTCCCATTCCTTTCATCTAATGTCCATCTTCCTTTATCTCCTGGGACAAAGTCCCTGTGGAGTTCCCCTGTGATGAGGCCAGAGAAGGGGGAGGGTGCTGTCCTCACCTCTGGTTTACCCATTCAGACTTCCTGTTAAGTCAATCGTGAATGAAAATAGGGCTTCTGTTTTTTTATTTATTTTTCAGTTTGGTATTTTAGTTTGTGCATGTGTCTGCTCTTTGGTCAAAAAAACATAAAACTGTTAAAGGGGAAACTATCATTTTCCCTGTCTAAATACTGTGGGACCTAGAGGTCCCAATTAAGTGAATGGGCTAAAGACAATTTTTTTAAATCATTATCACATTAGATATCTTGGGCTGGATATTCAAACTGTGCTATTTCGTGGCACAAGCCCTTGCACTGCACAAAATAGTTGCGCAGAGGTGTGGCCGGGGCGATATTCAAAGGAGCTGTGCTATTGAGCAACTCCTTTGAATATCACCCCCCAGTGAATGAATTCATTCATTCACTTATCTGACCCGCCTTGTACGGTATGTTGCTGCATGCCCATTGGTACGGAGCAAGAGCCAATGGCGCAGTAGTGCAGAACAGACAGCAGAAACCAGATAAGTGGGAATGAATGAATTCATTCACTTATCTGAACTGCCTTGTCGGTATGGGCTGCTACACCCATTGGCTCTTGCTCTGCAATAATGGGCGGCAGCCCTACTGGGCAGTCAGTCGGTGGGCGGCGGGCGTAGGCGGTGGATGCTGTTCGCCGGCCGCCGGGGAGCGGGTGGTGGGGCTTCGTGGTGGGTGGGGTGGAGGGACACTAGATCACCAGGGATATGGTCTTGGGGAGGTGTCGCCACATAATGTAGCCCGTGATCGGGCTTAGCGGTACACTGGGCCACCAGGGATACATTCTGGGGGTGTTTAATCATTATCAGCCCACGATCGGGCTTAGCGGTCCACTGGACCACCAGGGATATGTTTGGGGGGAACTTTTGCTGCCCGTGGATCGGGCTGGTGGGGGTTATTTAAGCTTTCACCCACGATCGGGCCAGTCGGGGGTGGGGGGAATTTTTACACTTTTGCCCGCGATCGGGCTGCAGGGGGGGCACAGGGAGTAGGTTGTGGGCCAGCCACAGGTGGCAGCTGCTGTGTTGTGCCCTGCAATGTGGCAGCTCACCTGTGGGTGGCCCTCGACTTACTCCTTTTTTTTTTGGCTCAAAGCTGTGCAGGCACAGGTTGGGGGTTGCACCTGCACTACTCTGCACAGCCTGCTGAATATCAGGCTGTGCAGTTTATGCATGGTTCCTCCCTCTCCAGTTCAGCATTCATTCATTTGCATTGTGCTGTTGCTCAGCTTGCCTTGGGGGGCGCAATTGCTCCTGCTGAATATCGCAGAATGGCACAATTCTGGACTTGCACAGGTGCAACCCTATCGCGCATGGTGCAACCCTTTTGAATATCCCACCCCTTACGTTTTATCTGGTTGATCCTGCATCCCCCCCCACCATGCTGCTGTACTAACTCTTCCAGAATCGTCTGTGGCCAGGTGGGATTTTGTTTTTGGACCTGATGCCTTGTTCTATGGTGGTATGTTACATATTTATTGAATAAAGCTGACTTTTTAGGCGCTTCTTGAGTGGTGCAGATATTTGCTGCTTCTCTACTTTTAGAATGTAGAACCTGGCCAGAGTATTTACCTTGCATTTTTCTTACATGCATTCCATAAATAGATACATGAATTATAAGCTAAACTGTGCATGAATATTATGTTTTATGAAGTTATAGTATATAGTTAGCCCTGGTTGGACATGCATTTCCATCCTAACTAAAAAGCTGTTGTGCTATAGTTCAAAGGCCATAGAATGCTGCTCTACACTTCTGTGGTACAACATCTTTTTTCATACATGCTTTTTACTCCTTGTGCTCCTTGTCTTGGTGGCATCCCTCCAATCCCATCACTGTCCAGACTCATAAATTTACAGGTTAACCACCATGGAGACATCAGTTAGAAAAAAGTCATGCTCTAGATTGGAAGGGGGTGCACAAAAGGATGGCCAACCCAAACACAACAGTAAATCAGGAAACGTTTGCAGTCACAAACTCAAGAAAATAATTTTGCAGATCAGATGAATGCCAAAATCTTTAATGTGGCAAAGTGGAGGTACAGCCATTAGAACCTTCAGCCCGTCCGCTTCAACCCTAACTGGGTCTTTGTCAGAGGCAAGTCTAACATCTGTCAGGAGGTTTCATTTATTGCATCTTTTAAAGGTATACAATATAATAACAAATTAATTTTTAAAAGACTTAAAAAGTTTCCTCTTATTATTCAGTTAAATGATATAATGATAAATTTGCTTTAAACTTGGTGAAAATTGAATCAAAAAGAGAAGATTTGCTATTACATACAAAAAGATATACCACAAGCAACAAAGAACATAAAACAAACAAAAAAAATTACATTTTCATTTACTTCCTAGGATCTGGCCAGTAACATCGTGTCCCAAACGGCACGGCACAATACATAGCCGGGAAATCATCGCAGCCGACAATGTCGGCATGCACATAATATTGCCGTCCAGCATATCACAAGCAGTATGAGTACTGCCCTGGTGTGCTGGTGCAAACGTCTCTATCCCAGCTGCCTTTACCATTAGTACCGATCATTTCATACTCGCAGTGCCCCACATCACTGGTCGCTGAGCAGCGCCTTTCATTACTACTCTCGTCACAGTAAGTGGTAATAAGGATAATCTCCTCTGCGTTCAGTGGATTGCTTACCTTTCTGTGTTCATCATTTCATTTCAGTCTTTGTCTATTCGCAAGTGGGCGATTGCTCAGTTTTCACTGTTCACCATGCATGATCGCTTCGATTGACCAGAAGACGAGCACATACCCTGCACCTCGGCATGCGCCCATTCATTGCAGTTCAGTCAGGGGCGGCGCCAGCCGTGGTGGGACAGTGGAGGGCTGTGCTGGTCGCCCACTTGCAGTTGGAGAGGGGAGTGGGGTGGTGGGGACTCACCTGGGGTTAGGGTGTCCACTAAACACTAGGGAGTTGTCACTCATTACCGCTTACTGTGACAGATTGGTGTGGGGGCGGCTGCTCGGCGATCGGCGATGGGGGGCACTGCGGTGTACTACAGGGTAGTCAGTTGCTGTGGATGGGACAAGGCAGCTGGGATGGGGGACACACCGGCAACCAGGGGCAGTACCTCATACTGCCTGCTTGTGATATGCTGTGCGATGACATTATGTGCATGCCGACATTTCCCAGCTTTGTCTTTTGCCGCAATGTTTGGGACACGATGTTACTGGCCAGATCCACCAAATACCATTATTCACAATGAATTTTACTTAAATGCTATGAAAATGCTTGTTTTTTCTTAATACATGAATTAGTACATGTTTTCACAATAAACTTGGTATCAGGTTAAAAATAACTAATGAACTCAATATATGTAATCTAGAAAAAACTTGTTTTCTTTTGTAAAGATGTAATACAGCAAATATAACAATAGATCATATTGCAGTGACAGATATGGAGGGAAAGGGTGTGAAAAAACATAGAAGTATGGCGGGAGTTTATGGTTAAATGAAAATTAATTTTTATTATAAATTATTATAATGTACTAATTATGAATCAACAACAAGAAAGAAGATAAAGATTAACTGCAAACTGGTACCAGGTATAAATGGTCTCTTTCCCTAGTACTTTACATGTCTGATCAAGACAAATTAATATCTTCAAACAGAGAAAGTCATAGTACCAGTGCACATTTAAGGAGATACCCATTTATTCCATAACCCAAGAAGCAGCAGTCTTAGTGCCTCGTGGAATAGAGTCTGAAATAATAAATAGATTCTTTAAGTATGTGAGAGAGAAAAACATTTTTTTTGTTAAAGCTGATTAAATTGAAAAAAGGAAGTACATTTATTTTCTATTTTTTTTGTTATTTAAAATAAAAACTATTTATTAATTACTTATATGTGATATACTCAAATAATTTAGTCAGATTAAATAATTATGCTGAACAGGATAAGAGACCGAAAGTATTATAGCAGGCTGTTTCATTGAGTAGGAAAGGAATGGGGTAAGAGGAGGGAGAGATTTACCTAAATAAGTATCAGGGACAAAGTCAAGATGAAATGAGAGAAGGCATAATAGAAGGGAGAACAGAAAAGCCAAAAGATTGGAGGTGAGCTCCTGTTGTGCACAATATACAGTAAATAAAGCATAAAGTCAGTCTCATCACTGAGTCCAAGTGGAGTTGCTGTATTTAATGTCACAATCCATTTTGTCTCTTTTTGCAGCAGAACACATGTTCTATTCCTCCCTCTAGGGTATCTTGGTACATGTTCAAGGGCAATATATTTCAAACAGTCTGGTTTTAAATTATGGTGTTCAAAATAGTGTGTGCTCAGTGCATTTGCCTGATTGCTATTTATAATGGTCCTGATATGTTCTTGTATTCTCATTTTTACAGGTCTAGTGGTTCTTCCCACATAGTACGATCCACATGAACACCAATATAAATAAACTACAAAGGGGGTAGTGCATGTTATGAATTGCTTAATTCCAAGTTGCTGATTATTCACGGTCAGATTTTTTCCCGTATGTGCATACTATCAGGTGTTACACCTGCCACATTTAAAGAAGCCTTCTGGTTTGTTTCTCAACTACTTTGTTTTTTTTCTAACTGTGGCTTTGTAGCCACAAAATGACTTCATCAGTCTTTCCCCAATATTCTTCCCTTTGTTATAGGTGACCCATGGCATAGGAGCTATGCTGTGCTTTAGGACTTGATCTGTTAGTAGGATGGGCCATGATTTATGAACTGTCGTCCCACCTGTCCCACTAAGGAGTTATATTCGGTTACAAAAGTTACCACTGTTTCCAACTGAGTTTGTTGTGAAATCATTGTGTTTTTAGGAATCAGTAATTCTCTCTCTTTAAGTTTGAGACTTTTCAAATATCATATAATTCATCTCAATCATATCCACTATCCATAAATCTCTTTATCGTATCCTGTACTTGTGTAAAAATGTATAACCTTTGAACAATTATGGCACAGTCTCAGTAATTCCCCATATGGAATTGAAGAAGCGGTATGCCCCTGTATGGCGACAATATTACAGTGAACATGTCGATGCTGACAACATTGACGTTTTCACTGTAATAGTCCACCTGAGACTCCAGCACTCTGTTTCTGGTCCCTCCCCTCCCCAATGCAACTCCAACTTGGAGTTAGAATCCTATAGATCAGAGGGTGCGGGTGACAGAGCCCCCAAATTAGGAGTTCAGGAGCAAACCCCACCCTATAAAAAAACAGCCGGGGTCTCCAGTCAGATTTATGTCAACCGCAAGTTGTGGTCAACATAAATCTGTCACTGTGATGATGGTCGACAACTTAGTTGTTGAACTGGCATCGAAGAGCCAAAGAAACCCCTACATGGAAACACAGCTTTGTGCCTGGTTGCCCATACATTATTCTCTAGTTCCTGGAAACTGAAGAGTTGTTTCAAACATTTTTCTAAAAATGGACAGATTTGTATATGTTTATACATCCCTCAGAGCCACATATTATGGTATAAGAATGGTTTTACATGGATTTGTTTGGTGAAAGAACAGTGAAGAAAAGCTCAGCTGTTCTGTCTCCTGACAGACAAAAAAAAAAGAGACCCTGGCATAGTTTTGTGTAGCTCTTGAACAGCTTTCCATTAACCAACAGCAGCTTTTGATGGTTATCTGCTGCTTTTAATGAGCTGCATTTACTTCTAATGAACAGTAATTAAGCAACAATACACAAGAGGGTGTGTGCTATCTTGGGATGATGCCATGCTTAGGTGCTGTCAACCATTCAAGAAGTGACATTATCCGCAAATGTTAGCACATACACTGGATTGCATTATTGCTATTATCAAATGATCAATATTTTAAGAAAAAAACATTTTCTACCTTCTGTTTTTGCACTGAAGTTTTAAAGTGGAATACCATCACAGCTTGGAACCTTTGTTAGTCAGTCAGATTCTTGAACTTCTCTTCCGCATTTGATAATAATTTTAAACGACACAGCATTATTGATTTTACCAGGAGCATATTTTAAAATCAGCAGCAGTTTTAAAACATCATCAACCTAGTTACAGAATGCAGTGCTCATCCTCAAAAGATCATGAGCTGGTCTAAGGCAATAGTCTTTAGACTGTGGATTACAGGACTGTTTCCCCACCTTTAGTGGCATAGTTCAATCTATATTGTTGGTGTAACCATGTTTTGGTCTATCAAATTACACACTGACATCCAAGAGTTTAATAAACTGGAGAACTGCAATGGTCTTACTCAAAATATGCATTTTATCCTCATGTGTGAGGAGTCAGGACCATAATTCATGAGTGGCAGAGCCAGGAGTGAGTTATGAAATTCCTTTCCCTCACAAGTGATACCAAATTCCATATTTTGGAGTCAGATCTATGCCTATTCAATTTACACAACATTAGTTTGCTCTTTGTTTGAAAATTGAACTGTTTCTATTTGATTTCAACTGCCGGTTTCAGAGCTGCATAGGCAATTATAATGTCATCAGAATTGTGAAAGCTGCTTTCTAATTGGTTCAGAGCTCCATAGGAATAAAACTAATTTTCAAAATATCAATTATGACAATACTACATGTTAAGACATACAGAGGATTTAAACTTCCCTGCTGAAGCTGTTGTGAAGTTGGGTAATTATACACCTTACAAAGCTTCGTAAAGTTCCAGATTTTCCTACCAGCTTCAGCTGGTGAAGTTCCATTAATTTAAATAAACAAAAACTATAGGGTCTTATTCACAAGGTAGCACACAAGCTGCACCAAATGCAGCTTGCATCGATCACCGGTGTGCCAGGGAACCTGCACCTGATTCACTATCAGGTAGGTCCCGCAGCAAAGTCTATGGGTTGTGCCAATCCTGGCACTGCACCAAAGAGGCGGCGCATCCTGAAGGTGTGCCACAATCCACGGGCAGCCATGTGGCAATAATATCATAGTCAGCAATCCCTGGTGTCTTTGTGCCCCCAGTCCCAATCCCCTGGTAATTGTCAAAAATATTCCTGGCAGCACCCCCAGCCCTGATCTCCCATAATGATTGTATTAATATGTATAAGAGACTATTTAGTATCCGTTGGTAGTCTAGCGGCTCCCTATGCCCCTATCCCTGTTACAATCTAGTTTAACATTTTAAAATAAAGTACAGTGATCATGACACCCTGGTGGTGTAATGGACCCCCAGCCCTGATCCACCATTAAATGATATGCCAACAGTCCTTGAGATCTAGTGGATCCCCCACCCATGATGTCCCTACCACCCACCTCACCCAAACCTGTAAATGAGCTGGCAACTGGCACAGTCCACCACTCACCACCATGGCTGCTACTGATGATCTCTGAAAGAGCATGTACTGTATACATCACACACTCATTCAGAGCTCAGTAGGTGGCTGGCCATCGTTCAGGTTGGGGGTGGTGGGTGGCAGAGGCTGCCTCTGAGATGTGACCACCAGGACTGTTGACATATCATTTAATGGTGGATCAGGGCTGGGTGGTCCACTACACCACCAGGGAGTGTAACTATTTTATTATAAATGTTAAACTATATCGAGGTGGGGACTGGGGCTTGAGGGAGGTCGCTAGACTACCAGAGATACTAAATAGTCTCTTATACATATTAATAAAATCATTATTGAGATCGAGATTGGGGTTGCTAGGCTACCATGGATACTGAATAGTCTCTTCACATATTAATAAAATCATTATGGAGATCAGGACTTGGGGGAGCTGTTAGACTACCAGGGATACTAAATGGTTTATTATACATATTACTAAAATCATTATGGAAGATCGGGTCTGGGGAGGGGCGCTAGACTACCAGGGATACTAAATGATTTATTATGCATATTACTAAAATCACTATAGGTGATCAGGGCTGGGGGGGGGGATTAATGTTAATGTGTTTAATGTTAAACCTTAGATTTTGCACATTAATATCTTTGGCTCCCTTTGAAGGAATGAGATGACATTTTGAATGTGTTGTCTAGCAGTCTTGCTGTGTAGAAATATTTGTGACAGTAGCTTGTGTGGTTTCTGAGATCTGCATGTGTCATTTTAAGAAAAAAAACTAAATTTTTTCCTATACTTAACATTGTTTTCTTGCTCTCACCTGCAGCCTACATGGAAAGGAACTTGCATGAGACATGTCATGACAGGTCTGGTGAAAACATTTCAAGGGGTTCCAGAGTTAATAAGGTTTAAATGTTAGTGTTTTCCGACTTGCACATGTGCAGTAGAGGTTTTGAGATAACATTTTTGTACGAAAGTAAATATTTGATGCTACAAATGCTGGTTTTTGGTTTCAGGTCACTGAATTGGTGGGGCACCAAACATTTTTGGTGCCATGCCAACTGCCATCTTGTTGATTTCTTCCAAGAACTGACAAATGTGGAAAAAACACAAACATGCTGTGATTTTAATAAAAAAAAACATCAGAACCTAGCTTAATGGGACCTGTTTAGTTAGATTATGATGTTTATTTTTAAATATTGTGCCCACATTTATGTTTTCTGGGTGCACAGCTTAGCAACAGGAGTGCTTTCCCTCATTCTCTATGAGAGAACAGCAGTATTTTCTTGACTTCTGTAGCTGCAGCTGGAACTCATGCTGCTGGCTGCAGATTCATCTGTGAGCTACCATTTCCCTGTCAAAACCCTCCCAGAAGACACATCTAAGTACCTTAGGCCAGCCCTGGCTGGTCTAAGGGTACTTAGAATGTTGCCTTCTGGGAGGGTTTTATGAATATCTAAACAGGGGATATGGCAGCCTGTGTCTGCTGCAAGCCCCCTATTGCCATGCTGCATCCCCTTTTGTGGTGCACTACTGCTGCAAGCCCCCTAATGCCATGCTGCAGTCCTTTTTGTGGTGCACCACTGGTGCCAGCCCCCTAATGCCATGCTGCAGCCCCTTTTGTGGTGCAGCACTGCTGCAATCCCCCTAATGCCATGCTGCAGTCCCTTTTGTGGTGCACCACTGGTGCAAGCCCCCTAATGTTATGCTGCAACCCCTTTTGTGGTGCACCACTGCTGCAAGCCCCTAATGCCATGCTGCAGCCCCTTTTATGGTGCACCACTGGTGCTAGCCCCTTTGGTGCAGGTGACCATGCTTGAGACAAAGCTGCCCTTCTGAATACCTCCTGGGGCATCTTTGCGCAAGGTGCCACTTGCATCATTTATGTTTGATGCAGGCACCTTGCATCAGTCTAAGAGTTTTGTGAATTGGGCCCTAGGTTTCCAATCTTATCCCAGCTCCCCACCCACTATGCCAAAGACAAGCTCCCACTCTCCCACCCAGACCCTTAACAACTGGTCAAAAACTCCTATCTCAGTGAAACTCACTGGTTCTGAAGACTCAGCTGTTTTATATGTGCTTGTAAATGCAGGGTGGTTTTCTTTATTTTACACTACAAAACTGATTTTTTTCAGGTGGGGGAAGAGGATGGTGGGGACCAGAGATGTGTTGATAAAAGGAATGCAATGTAAGTTAAAGACTGGATTCAGATTTGGTGGGGAAGTGGGGGGTTTGGTGGGTGGGTGGGGAAGGGTTACAATAATTTATGAGTACATATAAAACAGCTAATTTTGCAGCTGTGGTGAACTTCACTGGGAGGGGGATTTCACTACAGAGGATGGTGGGGTGGAGAAAGGGTGGGTACTAGCAAACTGAGTGGGGAGGGGCCAGAATTGTTTTAAACAAGTATTTGTCAATGCTGAATGTTTGATTGGCATTGGTGCTGCATGAGTTAAAGAGATGCATAATAGGAATGGCAGTGAAGTATTGAACTAACGCCTATCTCCACCCCCCTACAGAGACTGACAGGAGTTGGGGTGTGCTTTTGGGTTGTCTGCCGTAACACTCACGCGTTCTACCTAACCCCACCATAGCAGACACTGATAGGTGTCATGGTGTGCCTTGGGGTCTTTGGCCCTTATGCTCATCCCATTCATAAGGAAATAAACCGAGATGAGTGTGGTATAGGAGAATGGGGTGAACATTAGGGCCTAAGACCCAGAGGCACACCTCGATGCCTGTCAGTATTTGCAGGGTAGGGTGGAATGGCGTGAGCATTAAGGCTGACAACCCCAAGTCACACCCCCAATGCCTGTCAGTCTGTACAGGGTGGGGTGTTATGGTTGGAAACCCTAATGCCCTCAGTTGTATGTTGGTATTTTCACTCCAAATTTTCAAAATGGGCTTTCTGGAACCACACCTCATGAACAGTGGCACTATCATTTCGTTACTGAATCCTGAAAGGTGATTTCGCACAGCGCATGTGCCAGTCAGTGCAACAAGTGTGAAAAGACATTTTGGGCAGGATGTGAAAAATGACATCTATACTGATCATGAGGAAGTGTGAAAAAATGGCAATGTTGAAAATCTGGAGTGAAAATATGAAAAAGTGGTGAAGTTACAAGCACGTCTAGAAATTGCCTAATGCACTCTCATAACACAGTCATCTTTTGGAATTTGTTCACCATATTTTCAACATAACCTTTTTGGGACCTCCTCTCATGAACAGTAGCACTGTGATTTTGTTAATCTGTCCCAAAAGTTGATTTTGCAGGGGACTACGCCATTCTGTGCAACAGCTGTGAAAATATGTTTCAGGCAGTTTGCAAAAAATGACAGCAGTATTGTTCATAAGAAGGTGTGAAAAAATGGCAATGTTGGAAATTTAGAGTGAAAATATTAAAAACTGTCGAAGTTCCGGGTGTGCATACAAACTGCGTAATGCATGCTTGTAACACAGTCTTTTTTGGGAGTTTATTCACCAAACTTGCAACATGGGTTTTTTGGGACCTCACCTCATGAACAGTGGCACTGTTATATTATTGCTTTGTCCCAAAAGGTGATTCCGTGTAACGACCACAAAATCACCTTTTGGGACAGAGAAAAGAAATGACAGTGACAGTGTTCATGAGGCGGAGTCCCAAGAACCCCATGTTGAAAATTTGGGACCAGAACTCCAAAAATTGTCTGAGATATCAACCTACATTGAAAGCCCCCCATTCACTGCCATTATAGGGCTTACCATAATTTCTTCAGTTCCTGGTTGGTCTTTGAAGATCGCAGCCATGTTCACAGTTCACAGAAGATCACTGCTCCCGACCTCAGGAGGTAAGTATGGGTCAGGGGTGCAGGAGTGGTGTGCACAGAGGAGGGTGCGGGTTGGGGGATAGGGTGGCGGGGAGCGACAAGGGGCGTTTTCTATTTTTTCAGGTTAAAAAAAAATATGTTGGGACTGTTTTCTTTTACAGGTGAAAACAAAACAGTTTTTGCACACTGGGGTGGACTCCCAGTGTGCCAAACTAGTCGAGGGAGCAGATCAGTGCCAACCCAGAGACTGGACACCCCAAGGTAAGCTGGCAAAAGGGGCATGGGGCGCATCTGACACTGGGAGTGGTTATCCCAGTTTCAGAAAACATAATTACTTTGCACACTTGGGGCTTCTAGTGTGCCACAATAGTGAGGGGCATGCTGACACAAGGATTGGGCACCCTGTTGTTGGCAAAATATATGCTCGGGCTTGGAGGGCATGCTAATAGAGGATTGGGCACCCTGATGTCAGCTCTGTGGGGATTGTGTGGTTGGCAGCAGAGCCTCAATTATGCACAGTGAGGCTCATTTATTTATTTCATCAGGAAAGACACACGAGCAAAGAAGTTGCTCATAAGTCCAGCCATGTGCATTACTGTGCACTGTAATGTACATGGCTGGAATTTGCATGGTTTCGGGGGAGGAATCTGCCACTGCAATGATAAAACTGTCTGTGACTGGAGTGGCAGATTTCTTTCTAGTCTGGCGCTTTTTCTGAAACTGCCATCATTGGCAGCTTCCTGTTGATTGGTGTCCGTGGGACGAGCCCCTGAAAGTGTTGACTGGATTGGCCAAACACTGCCACACCTCTGCAATACTCTACTCTCCTCAAAAGGTTTCTTGTGCACTGTGCATGAAAGCAAACATAAAAGGTAGCTTTCAGGTAGTTCATTTACAGAAGTGGCGTCCTTCACCAGGCTCAAGACTATGTGAAGTGCCACTTTACTGACACTTTGTGTTGTTTTGTCAGGCAAAATTTTACACTTTGCCTGGCTGAAAACTATCTGAAGTGGTTTGGGAAGTCAGAAAACTTCACAAAGTTCATGCAAAGCAAAGTTTTCCAACTTCGCATATCTCTGAATGTGATATAATGATATCTTTAGGTTAGCTACAAACATACCACTTATGTTGTCATTTTTATCTCTATTGGTGTTGCATAAATTTATCATGTTGTTTAACCTTCAGATAAACAGTTACCGGGATATTAGATATGCCCATAATGATTATCGTCAACCTATTGTAAGAACCAGAGAACAGTTTTCACACTGTTGATGACTTCCCAGTAGCCTTGTCCTGTCCTGAAGCCAGCTACTGAATTGAAAGAAGAAACAGTTAAGGTGTATGTGCTTAGTAAGGATATTATACATATCTTACAGAATGAAGGTGTGGGACCTTTTAATGCTTTGGTAATATTTTTATGCATTCAAGTGTTGCTTTACTTTTTCATTATTTTCCTTTACATTACCAACTACAAATAGAGAAGGATCCTACAGATTCCTTTCATTTTAAAGTCACAAAATCTTTACCAGAAAAGCAAGTATTATAGTTCAACAAAAACTGCAAATCTGTTTGCAGATTTCCTTGGAAAATAAAACTTTCTTCCTTGAAATGTTATACATGTAATACAGAGATGTAATTTTGATAACCTGTAATTTTTTATGATTTCACAGGTGATAATTTCTTTCAGACAGATTTTACTTGAGAAGAAGAAACAGAAGCTCTTTACTACTTAAACAATTGTAAACTCTTAGAACTAGTCCAATGTATTGCTAATATATAAAGGTGCACTTTGTTGCTGACGAAAGTCTCTATTTTAAAATAAAAACATCTCAAGTTCCTCAGTGTAATATACTGGAGTACTAAATTGTTGGGATTTTACATACCACAATAGCAGAAGTTGTTGAAATCTTTTAGTAGCTGTTTGACAAGCAGGGTAAAAGACAACTGAATGCTGCATATTGCACAAGCAAATAATAATTACTAACATATTAAAACACAATAAAATAAAATAGCCAAGTGTCTGTTAGAGGTGAATGCATGCGCTTTCAGTCTTTACATGATCAGCTGATTTAAACGATGTAACTTATAAACTGATGTTGCATTACTGGAATACACAATAGCTTGACTCAGAATAGACAGTTCATCTCCTTTTTGTGAGGGCACAGGACTTCCATAACTCACTCATTGTTCTGTCACATAGAAACATAGAAGTTGACAGCAGATACTGTAAGGACCACAAGGCCTATCCAATCTGCCCATTTTTTCTACCTTATGAATGTGCCATAGGCCTTTACTTTGTCATGTGAGTTATGATTCTGCCCTCCTACACATGAGGATAAATTGTATATTTTGAGTCAGTTCATTGTGTATCACTTATTTATAAAATGGAATCTCACAAATCCTGATTCCCAAATGGTTGAAACTTGTTCACATGAGCATGGGATAACATACCTAATTCCCTCATTCATAATATCAAAAGAAAGCACAAACACAACATTTGTTATACAATTAGAAAGTTAATAACATATTAAACCACAGTAAATAAAATAGCCAAGTATCTATTAGAAGTGAACACATGCTCTTTAGAATGAACAACTGATTTAAAAGGTTTAACTTATAAACTGATGCTGCATTATTGGAATACACAATAGCTTGACTCAGAATATACAATTCATCTCCTTTTGTGGGTGTAGGACTTTCAAAACTCACTCATTGCTTTGTCACATGTGAGTTACGATCCTGCCCTTTACTCATGAAGATAATTCACTACAAATACCACCAACAGCTTAATCTGGTTCAATGTCAGTTGGCATCCATCTGTATCCCCCTCCCTCACAACGAGGCTGAAAATAAGCAGAATTGTCTAATCCTCCGTTGCCGGACAACAACAGCTAAAAGAAATACAAATAAAATTGTACATTTTGAGTCAGTCCATTGTGTGTCCCTTATTTATAAAATGGAATCTTGTAAATCCTGATACCAAAGTAGTTGAAACTTGTTCACATGAGTGTGGGATAACACACACTGTAATCCCCTTATTCATAATAAAAATTAAATATACTGTATAGTCCAATTTTCCAGCAAAACTAAACCTATTTTATAAGTAGAGTAGCACACTGCTGTGTTTGTGTATTAAAGGACACCATTTATGAACAATGGCCATCATAGCTTAATATCCCATGCAGGGCATATTTAAAATGAGGTAAAACGAGGCATTCAACACCTGGGGAGGGATACTCCATGCCATCTGACTAAGGCACAAAATTGACATCAGCTGTGAAGGTAGCCACTCATCGGAAGGGGTAACAGAGGTGACTCAGGTCTTGGGGTGAGATCATACCTCTCCGATTTTCCTGGTTACAGGGGATGACCATCATTTTACCCCTAATAGTTGTTCTATCCCTGCCTTGTCCCTAGTGAAAAAGGTTCTGCCTGCATAGGGACGGTGCTGTAAATGCAGGTTTTAAAACAGAAATTCATAATATTCTAAGATGATTAATTAAAAATAAATTTTGTTCAAGCAGGTACCAGGTCAATATGTTTCTAGTGTAACAGCACAGCTAAAACCACACTGCAGAAAGTGCTAAACCATGTACAGTGACAGAGGTATTACAGCGTTCAGGAATTACCACCAAACCTGTGTCACTGCACACTCAGATGGGAGTGTGTTGAACTAGCGCAGATGTGGTACCTGAGCAACTTCGCTACCATGATGGAGTGGCTAAGGCACTTGCACTTGGAGCCTAGGAGCACCAAGGACCAGGGTTTAGCTCCACATCTTCTAGTACTGGAGCTGGTTTTTTTTTTACTTACATTTCCCCCCTTCTGAGTTTCTCCCTGTCCCTGAGGTCCACACCCCCTCTGAGTTGATTATAAAAAGTCCGGGGAAGGGGATGGGTGGCTGAACCCTCTGCAAAAACAGTTTGTGTTTTCTTGAGTTGATTTCAATGATGTACGTGCATTTGGCTACAGTCTGTGTTTTACCAACCTTATTTGGGGGATGACATTTTGCTTGCGGCATTGTTTGCCGTGCTGTTTTTATTTGCAGGGTTTTGACCCTGTGCTGTTTTTGTTTGCAGAGTTTTGACCCCATGCTGTTTTTGTTTGCGTGGGTTTTGACCCTGTGTTGTTTTTGTTTGTGGGGTTTTGACCCATGCTGTTTTGTTTGTGGGTTTGATCCCGTGCAGTTTTGTTTGCAGGGCTTTGACCCTGTGCTGTTTTGTTTGCAGGGTTTTGACCCGTGCTGTTTTGTTTGCGGGGCTTTGATCCTGTGCTGTTTTTGTTTGCGGAGTTTTGACCCCGTGCTGTTTTTGTTTGTGTGGTTTTGACCCCTGCTGTTTTGTTTGCGGGGCTTTGACCCCGTGCTGTTTTTGTTTGCGGGGTTTTGACACCATGCTGTTCAAGTACAGCCAATGGGTTCCACATTGTTCTGAGTTTTTGTCTCCATATTTGAGGATGTGTCCCTCATAGTGAAGACCAGAGTCCCTCATTGTTCCTCACTGCCTATCAGTTTAAGTGCCCATATCCCTCATGTCAGTGACAAGAGGTTGAGAGGTAAGGATGGAATTCATGGGGAAAATGTGTCTAAAACTCAGGGAAAAATCAGAAAGTCTTAATTTCAGTTGGAGTATCCTAACTGTGGAATCCAACATGGCATTAGCAGGGAAGGAGGCAATTCAGGGATGTCAGAGTAATGGAATGGAAGAGAGATATTGTTAACACATGTTTCAAAGAAAGTGAATAAGAGAGAGAGAAGATATAATGCAGGTAAGAAAACTTTAAAGAATCAAGGACAAAAGTGATACAGGAATAGAAGATAAATGGAGAGAGAGAGAGAGAGAGAGAGAGAGAGAGCAAGGAGAGGCATGTAGAGTGAGGAAGTGAAACAGTAATTGCTTTATAAGACTTAGAGATGACTACAAGAAAAAGAAATTGAGTAATAGGAAGAGAGAGAGAACATCTGGGGAGGGAGGGAGAGCAAACAAAAAGATATGTAGTACAGTGGAGGGAATGGGGAGAAGAGAGAACATAATGAAAACCTCTAGAAGAATAAATGAAACCTTACTTTTGGACAGTATCATTCAAGGTTGTGAGAGAATCATTTTTGTAAAAGATATTGTTAAAGAAACATAACTACTGGTGAGAAAGTATTCCTTTATCAGCTTTGTTCAGAAACTAAGGTGCTCGAACGTCAGAGTGTAGGTGTGTGTGTGTGTGTAAGCATGAACAGGCACCTTCAAGGAAGCTTGAAACACTTTGGAGCATTTTGATTCCTAATCTGCATGTCCTCCCCAGTCGTTATTTTAGTGATGCCACTGCCCTTGGCTTCTTGTTCAGCTGGTGACTGCATGACAGTAATCATTACGCCAGCATGAGCTATTAGAAGTATACATTTGCTTTGCATGATTTTGTAGTACTGGAAAGACAAATAACATGTTGGAATATTTGATTTTATTGTGTAGACTATAGTTGCATAACGATAATGGCAGATTTCATTTTATTCTAATTAGATCAATTTATTTTCTCTTTAAAGACTAAATGATAAACACTTAAGGTGATCCTAAGAGGAGCAGGTATGGAGACATTATTTTACATGAAAAAAAGCGATACAAATTATAAAATGACTCTAAAGCCTGTATTCTGATTGGTTAAATATTTTCCTAGACCCATATACTAAATGTATAAGAAATGCACAGGGTATAGTTTCAAACTTGTTTGGGCTGGCCCGGTGGAGCTGAGGGTTAAGGCACTGGACACCACACCTCACGCTGCGCCGGCGACCTGGGTCGGAATGGACCCGGGTTGCTGGGGTCAGGGGCTTAAGGGAGGATTGAGCATCCTAATGATGCTCTCCTTCAGGGTGGGATACCAGGGGTGCTTCACGCACCTGACACTCCTGGAGCCGGTGGAAGCATGGGCTTCTGGGGCACTGGCGGCTCTGTTTCATGGAGTCGGGAGGGGACGCTGTTAGGCACTTGACTGACGGTGTGCATAAGCACGTTGCCTAGTCTGGCCATATGTCCTTCGTGCTGCGTCCCAGGGTTGGGAGAAAGATCAGGAAAATACAAACACCCTGGCCTTATGAGCAAAGATGAAACTAGGGAAACTGTTTTGGGGATTGCTCCCCATGGACGGAGTAGGAGGAAGTACGAGGCCTCCTCTGAAAGCCGTGGGAGCTGGGCAAGTAAAAAAAAAACTTGTTTCACCAATTTGTTTTGATAAGAATGCAGTATCAAGACAATAAGCAGAACGTTCTGCAGTTTTCAGTTCTAATGGAAGGTTTGATTCTGTCCTTATTAGGCGGTATTTATTATTTCTTTACAAATAAACACTTGCAACTACAGTAATAACTAAAATTGTTTTTGAAAACAAGAACAATGTTTTTTCTGTTTTTGTTTGTTAATAGCCATTTTATAAGTGCAGGCAAACACTGTGGGGTCTATGGACTGTGCTTAAATAACACACTGCTCCTGGTGGCCGAAGGCACTTGGCTGCATTGAGTGTCTCAGAACTCCCCAATAGCCATGTTCTAATCAACACAACCTATACCTGGTTGTGTGTTTTTGCTGACGTGGTATCAATGTAACCAATGTGCTGTTTGACAGATTGAGCAAATGTATGGTATAGATGAGTAATGAGTCGCATCAATTTAAAAAATGTAAAAATGGACATATTGCCTGCTATAGAAACAACAAAAGGTCTTTTTATTATGGTGCAAGTGTGGGGGTCCTGTTTACATAGGAAATGTGGGACCACATTCCACACTTTTTCTCCTCATGTTCTCATCACCCCACCCATATTGGAGAACATGCAAGGCATGCAGGATACAAAAGGGTGAGTTTAGCGCTTGAGATTTGCAAGGTAAACTCAAGGATAAGTGCAAACTCCATACAAGCATTGTATCACTCGGGTATAATTTTTTCATTTTCTGCAAAAATAAACACTTGCAAGGATTATGCCTAAATGATGCAAGGTAAGCAAATATTTCTAGTAAACTCTTGAGTTCAAGAAAACTGTACAAATCTCAAACAACCCCGGCTACCCTCTTGATTTGCCCTTTTCCATTTAAAAGTATTACCTCATTCCTCTGTATTAATACAATAAATCACAGCTTTTAGCTCAGAAAGATCATGCTCCACCACCATATCAGGCTTTGTAGCATGCTTCTGTGGTTCACTGTATGCAAATATGCACTGCCAGGTCTGCTGTTGGTTAGCAAGGCATATATATGCATACACTGAGTTGCAGTAGAAAACTTTAAAGCCCTGAAACTGGGACCATGAGAGTAATGTGATTTATAGAGCTCTGATTAAGAGATATAGAATAAATATTAAACAGAAGACTGGGAGATGTAAACTAGAGAAGAAGCTCTCTTTCAGGTTATTCAGAAGGCTGGAGGAACTAAAGAAAGGAGAGAACAGAGCAGCTAGCCTGTACTGAATAAGGTCTTTATTTAATACTTAAAGTGGCCGTGTGGGTGGGTAGAGGATAAATGCTTTTTGTTGTTCTTTTTCAGTGGTTGCTTATCTTGTAGTGCAGGGGTGCACAGACCAAATGGAGGCCTAGTTGGAGGATCTTGTATACTGTAGATGTATATCTTATATAATGCAGGTACAAAGAGTCAGGAAGCAAAGGGAGGTAATTCCTGGTTGTGAGGCAGTAAGAAGTATATAAAGGCACTTCCCATGAGCATAGTGAGTTGTGCATAGTGATTGTGCCCTGAGGTTAAGTGTCAAAGAGAGTTAATCAAAGAGGGACTTAGTAGAAGAGGGGTAGGGCACTCTGTACAATTAAATGGATCCAAGATAACCAGAAACTGAGGTTAGTAGATTATAGTGCATTAGTGCTGCTCAGATGGTCTCTGATGGACAGATAGCACTGATTTTCTTGGGTCTCGAATGGCATCGGATACTGTTGGTTTCCAGTTACTGGAGCTTGTTACCTAGAATCAATAAGATACCAACTATCCAATGTGAATTTCCAGGATTCCAAGGATCTGAGGCAGACATCTGACCTCAGACTCAGTATCGAACTCGGATCCCACTAACTAACCATGGATCCAAAATCTGAATGAGGTCAGATAAGATCTCAGATTTGAAGTCAGACAGATGGATTATCCATTGGATCCCATTAGGATAGTCAAAAGCAATATTTGAGTATCACTACAGTGTATATAAGTGAGAAATTAGAAAGCAGTGAATCACAGAAACAACTAGCTTCCCTATGAGACAGATAGGTAAGACAAAAACTAAAAAAAAAAAAACAGTTTTGGCTCCTGAAATAAGGATATAGAGTGTAGATTTTAGGAAGCACAAAGGGATAAGCAAATAGGAACTAGGGAACTCTATGTGGAAGAAGCAAGGGAAGCTAACAGAGGGGTACTATAAGTGAAAGGGAAGGTTAAACTGAAAAAGCAGAGGGCATAAAGGAAGGTGATAAAATGTCTTCCTCTATATCAAGGACCAGCAAAGGATAAAAGGGGGACTCATCAAATTTAAAAAAGGTGGTAAAACAGAGGAAGTTGATAAAGAGGCAGATATTCTAAGTAAATACTTCTGCTCAGTACTCATGAAGGAGGAGGGACCATTCCCAGAATGTGGGATTCTAGCTGGGTGGGCATGGATCAGAAATGGGAGATATAGAAGTGGAAAGGATACTCAAGGAGCCTGGGACCTTGAAGGTAGACATGTCACCCAGCCCAGTAAATCTGTACCCTAGGGTGCTAAGGAGGTACCTAGTTCCTAGCAGAACTACTAACTGACCTCTTTAACTGCTCCATAGAAACAAGGGTGAGGGGTTCCAGTGTACTGGAGGAGGCCAATGTGGTACCACTCCACAACAGTTGGAGTAGAGAGACCCAGGAACTACAGACTGGTCATCCTGACTTTGAGCCTGGGAAACTGCTAGAAACCATTATAAAAGAGCCAATGTTTGAATGGCTGGATGCCAACAGGCTCCATGACAAGGGGCAGTATATGTACCTGTCAGGCAGGTGATGCCAGATAAACTTAAAGACCTTTTTGATTGGGTCATGAATGCAATCAAGAAAGCCCAGCAGTAGACATACTATATTTGGACTTTACCAAGTCATTTGACTGTGTGTCCCATTGGAGGCTCTAGCAAGTCCTTCAGCTCTGTGCCCCATTGGAGACTTGTTGAAAAGCTGATGGATCTAAGAATTGGAGACAAATCAATCAGCAGTGCAGTGAAAAATGTTTGGTTTCAAAGAAGCTAGTTTCTGTTACAGATAATAAAAATATTAGCATACCTGTCAAATTTGCTTCTTTAGATACCTCCTATGTTGCACACCATACGGTTTTATTTTTGAGATCCTAACCCTTACCAGGTTTATAATGTCTTTTCTTAGTCAAATGTGATGGCCATATTTTTTCTTGAGAAAAAATTAAATTAAGACATTTCTATAATACTCAGGTTTTGATGAACTAGAACATTTTACCACCATTTAAAACTGGGAGGTACCTAGAATCTTTTATAGTGAAGAAAACATTAGGTTACATATTTCACCCAATTTTGTTGCAGTGCTGCTTTAACTAAGTGTATTAAAATTGGATGGGAGAAGAACTCAGAGGTTAAGTGTTAACAGGAATAGTGGGATACCACAGAGGTCATTCTGGGAGCCGGTTTTTTTTAAGTATATTCATTTGCGATATAGGGGAAGGAATTCAAGGTAAAATCAATCTCTTTGAAGATGATACCAAAGTCAATGGCATTCTGGACAGAACTAAATGAATATAGGGAATGAAAATGGACCCAGACAAACTGGAGAAATGGTCTAAGACAGGGCATCTCACATTCAATGCCATAAAGCTAAAGTCATGCATCTTTAAACTAGAAATTTAAAAAAAATGAGCACTGGCTGTGGGAAGCAAGGATGGAACAGACTATGGAAGAACAGGACCTGAGGATCATTATTGGAGACAGCACTGGGCTCAATGTCTGAAGGCCTCAGGGAGAGCAAATAGGATGTTGAGGTGCATAGCAAGGTGGGTTGCTAGCAGAAGGAAGGAGATAATTCTGCCCCTATACAGAATCTTGGTGGGACCTCACCTGGAGTGCTGTGCACAGATCTGGACTCCACATCTGAAGGACAGGAACTGCTTAAAAAATGTTCAGAAGAGGGCCACAATGATGAATTAGGATCAGCAGGCAATGACCTATGTGGAAGGACTGGAAAGTCTTAATATGTACACACTTGAGGGCAGCAGGGAGAGCGGGACACTATAGAGACCTTTAAGTACCCAAGGGGTAAAGTGGACAGCAATACCCTGTTCATGAGAAGCAACAGCAAGATAACAACAGGCCATGGATGGAAACCAGTGGGGAAGCTCAGGAGGAATGTAAGGAAGTTCTTCTTTACAGAGAGGGTGGTGAAGTGGAATGTGTTCCCATAAGAAGTGGCTGGTGTTGAGTCTGCTGCTAGTTTCAAAGACAGGTGGGATAGGCTGGGAGGAATGGCTCAAATGAGAGGGGGGAAGGAGAAGAGGTAAAGGGGGTGGGCAGTCAAGGAAAGGAGATGAGTGGACTAGGGAGAGGGGTGTCAGAATTGTCTCAGTAAGTAACATCAACATTGCTACAGCCACAATATTTACATGACCTCCAGCCAGGAGGGTACAAGAACCCAGGCACTCAGGATGGGACACCTGAGTCCTCACAGAAACTTAGGTCTCCCAGGTGGCGAAGAAGGAGGCAGTTATCAAGTGATAATAATGTTTTGTAACCAGCCCAGAAGAATGTCCTGTCTCTTGTTTGCTGGTTATTATGATTGTGATGATAGACTGAAAACCCTGGTTATCATCAACAAAGCCAAGGTGCAGGCACTACGTAATTTTTTTAAATTATGTTTTGTTGTGGTATTTTTGGGGGGCTATGATATACATGGGCATGCTAAGTGTTTTTAAAACCTAGTCAGCTAAAAAAAAAAAAAGATCAGCAGAAATCCTGACTGTTTTAACCTGTTATATACTACAGGTGTGAAGTTTCCATAATGAAATTTAAGAAATTACGCCCTGGTGGTAATGCTCACAGTCTAATTTATCTTGGAGTAAGATGTCATAAAATGGGATGCATAGCCTTACTCTGGAAGGGTCAAGTATACAGCTTTAGTTTAATATTCGGTGGTAACATGTTGATGAGAATCTGATCACCATATCAGTATAATGAGATTTTTCTTGTTTCTCTCTTTTCAACCCTCCCTTATACAGCAAACATTCATCAAAACTGCTAGTGCTCTGTTCCAGTGGGAGCTACAGTATGTACATCAGAGGAGCAGGACAATAATTGCTACCAAATACGATTCTTGAGTTTTATAGCAAGCTACAAGTAAAGTTCACTCATATAACACCAGAGGGAGCTGGTTCAAGAACAATCTCAACACCCTGGAATTTCTGCTTGCCACTTCAGTTTGATAAAATGTGTTGGAGGCTGCTTCATTGCAAAAAAAAAAGTCTTGTACTGTACAGTGATCTGCAACATCCACCAGTGTGACCAAGTTATGGATGTGATGGACTAATTTTCTTCTATGAAATTTTATTGTAGCTCAATTTTTTTCTTAAGTAAAAGAAAACACAGGTACACAACATTTGAGAGCTTTAATTGAAACAGGGTGTAGTAATTTATTTATTGTTCAAACTATGACTAATTTGTATATGATTAAAATGTTTGCCCCACCAAGCCACAGTTTCTGTTTTTGATATCAGTTTTTTCTTTGTAATTCAGTAGAAATGGTGTGTTCATTGAACAGCATAATATTAAAAGTTAACTAAAGAACGTCACATTTTTGAGAGGCCACTGAGAGCCCAAGTAGCTCACCAGTGCCATCTCAACATTCCAAGGAAATGGGTACTGGTTTCTGTAATAGGGAGAGAGAACCTGGTATCAAAGTTCAACTAACTGCTTTCAGTTTTATGACATCCTCTTGTATATACAGTTTAGATAATAATGAAAAACTTATAACTTTATTATGTGCTAGTTAAACAGCCATGTCTTCCATTTTAGACAACACGCAACATAAAAATATCATCTTCTCAACGCAGACTTGTTCTAGCAATAACAACAATGTGATAGAAAGCAGTTATGCTAGATGTATAGTTATGAATACTGTCATTGTCATTTCCATAATATCAAAAATGTTAATTATTGGGGGTTATTTTTAAAAGTATTGATTTGATAAAGCACTGAACTGATACCAACTTTTGCAGTACATTTTTACTGTAGTCTTATTAAATGCCTTTTATATTCATCTGATGTGATTTTCTTATAATTTATAGTGCTATCCAGGGTCAATGAAAACCAAGATTTAATAGCAGAAAAATCATGTTAAGAATCACTTTAATGGTGCTGATACAGAGTTAAGCCTCAGTACTGATGGCAACTGCCAAGGAGTGATATATAGAATGATTCCACCATCATTCATTTTCACAAGTGTTATGATAATGTGACAGAGGGTTTTCCATGTTTCCTGCATCTCAGCAGACCCGATGCTGATTTCTGCCAGTGCTAAGAGATGCTCCTACTATCAAAAGAGGTGTCACATAAATGTTCAGTAGGTTAATCTATTTGGTGAAGTCAGTAGTGTAGGATTTGTGCTGGGTAGGGTATGGCATGATGTGCCCCTGCCCACTGTGCAAGTGAAAATGAGGACACATTCAGAATAGCTACCGAGGACAAGGTTACTAGAACAACACAAGCCCCAATTAACAATGGTATAGTATGTTGGTAGTGAGATATGGGATGTGTGTATAAAGAGGGGACTTCACTGATTTATCTCAACTTTGAATATCACCCACTGTCACAAGCTACTGTGCATAGCTTCTGAGAAGCATAAAAAACAAGCATTTGTCAATGCCGAATGTTTACTTGCTGGTATTAGCATTGGAAATGCAGGAGTTAGAGAGATGCAGAATAGGAATGGCAGTGATGTACTGAACTTCACGCCAACCCCACCTTCACCCTGAAGAGACGGACAGGCATTGGGGTATGCGTTTTGAGTTATCACCCATAACGTTCATGCCATTTCACTTCACCCTATCCAGCAGACACTAACATGCATGAGGTGTGCCTTGGGGTGTTGATTACAGTCACCCCACCCATAAAGACATACACTGAAATGGGTGCAGTATAGGAGAATGGGGTGAATTCTGGGGCAAGTGTCCAAGGCACATCTCGATGCCTGCACTGGCTGCAAGGCGGTGGGGAGCGGTGGGGGATGGAATGGCATGAACATTACAGTCAGCAATCAAGGCACACCCCTGATGCCTGTCAGTCTGTACAGGGTGGGACGTTATGGTTAGAAACCCTAATGCCCTGGGCATTTGTTGGTATTTGCACTACAAATTTTCAACATGGCCATTTTGTGACCCCACCTCATGAAAGCATTTGGGACCTCTTCTCATGAACAGTGGCACTGTGATTTTGTCAATGTGTCCCGAACTTTGAGTTTCCACAGCGACTGTGCCATTGTGCGCCAGATGTACGAAAACACAGATCAAGCAGGATGTGAAGAATGACAGCTGTACCATTCATAGGGAGGTGTGAAGAGATGGCAATGTTGAAAATCTGTAGTGAAAATATTAAAAATGCACAAACTTCTGAGCGTACGTGGAAACTGTGTAACGCATGTGCGTAACCCAGTCATTTAGTGGAATTATTTCACCAAATTTTCAGCATAGGCATTTTGTGACCTCTGCTCATGAAGACTGTCACTATGATTTTCTTAATCTGTCCCGAACATTGATTTCGCACACCAACCACATTATTCTACACCAGACGTGTAAATGCATATTTGGGTCATGATATGAAAAATGACAGCTGTACTGTTCATAAGGAGGTCTGAAAAAATGGCAATTTTGAAAATCTGGAGTGAAAATACTACACATTTGTGAAGTTACGAGGGTGCATGGAAATTGCACAATGCATGCTTGTAACACAATCATTTTATGGATATTTGTCACCAAATTTTCAACATAGGCATTTTAGGACCTCTGCCCATGAACAGTCACTGCGATTTTACATACAAACATATGAACATGTGGCTCAGTAGGTAGCACACTCGCCTCTGAGGCCGGGAGATCAGAGGGCTGTGGGTTCAGTTCCCACATCTGGCACTTGGGTTAATATCCCAGTACTGACACTGTAGTGCAGCATGAGAGGGGTGCTGCACTTCTGAGGTGCCGTCTTTCAGATGAGACGTTAAACCGAGGTCCCATCTGCCTGGATTGGTGGTAGTTCAGGTGGATGTTAAAGATCCCATGACACTTATCGAAAAGAGTAGGGAATTTCCTGGTGTCCTGGCCAAATTTCCCTCATTCACTAAAAATACCACCAACAGCTTAATCTGGTTCAAAGTCAGTTGGCATTCATCTGTATCCCTCTCCCGGTCGTGCCTGAAAATAGGCAGGATTTGTCTAGTGCACTTACCCGGTCACACAAACTAAATAAATAAAATAAAAAAACATACAAACTTATGACTCTGCCAACAGAACACACCAGTTGATCTATGTAAGTCTGCCTGAGTGTGCAGCTAACACCCTAGATTGCAGCTGTCCCAGCCTCCCCCCCATTCCCCCCCTCGCTTGTCCCAGCCCCTGCTCTCTGACTCTTCCTCTTGCTTTATCCCACTCCTTCTTAAAGCTATTGACTGTCCAACATGTTACCACCCCCTCTGGGAGCGCATTCCAACTAGACACCACCCTCAGAGAAGTAGTGCCTCCTCATTTCCCTCTTGAAAAGTCCCCCTTCCAACCTTAGTCCGTGCCCCCTCGTCTCTCTTCCACTCCTCAGTTTAAACACCTCCTCGGTGCTAGGTTTATTTACCCCTTCAGGTATTTAAACGCTTCAATCATATCCCCCCCATCCCTCCTCTCCTCCAGTGTGTACATGTTCAGCTCCTTCAGCCTAACTTCATATTGCTTTCCTTCCATCCCCTTTAACATTTTTGTTGCCCTCCTTTGCACCCCCCCCCCAGCAAATTTATATCTCCCCTCAGGTATGACCTCCAGTATTGCACACAGTACTGCAGGTGCAGTCTGACCAATGATCTCTAGAGAGGTAGGGTCACATCCCTGTGTCTGGATGAGAACCCCCTTGTGATGCACCGCAGCATCCTGTTTGCTTTCACTGCTGCTGTCCTGTGCTGGGCAGAGTTGTTCATGTTCCTAGTTACCAACACCCCTAGGTCTTTCTCCTCCTCTGTGATCCTCAACCAATAGTCCCTCTTCTGGTTCTTAGCCCTGAAGTGCATCACCTTACACTTCTTTGTGTTGAATCCTAGCTGCCACTCCACTGACCATGTCTGTAGTTTGGTTAGGTCCCCCTGCATTTTTTCCATCCATCCTCTTCGTCCACCACTGCCCCCAATTTGGTATAATCTGCAAACAGATTAACACTGCTCCCCACTCCATGTGCTATATCAGAGATAAAGAGCCCAAATAGCACCGGGCCCAGCAATGACCCCTGCGGCACCCCACTTGAGACTGCTCTGGGTGCTGAGAGCTCCCCACAACCACCACACTCTGCACCCTCCCCTGTAACCAGTTCTCTATCCAGTTAGTCAGCTTTTTTCCCCACCCCCTACTGCTGTCAGCTTCTCCCAGTCTCCCATGAAGCACTGTATCAAAGGCCTTACTGAAGTCCAAGTACAGGACATGTACCGCATGGCCCCTGTCCAACTCCCTTGTCACCCAGTCATAAAACTCTTTTAGGTTGGTTTGACAAGACCTCCCTGAGATGAACCCATGTTGCTGCCCATCTTGGAGGCCATTACTCTCTACTAATGCTATCAGCCTCCCTTTCAGTATCATCTCCATAAGCTTACCCACTATGGATATGAGAGCTACCGGATGATAATTTCCAGGCTTCTCTCTAGGCCCACTCTTGTGTATGGGCACCACATGGGCCACCCTCCAGTCCTGGGGTACACACCCCATTTCCAGGTAGGTGTTGAACAGATCTGCCAGTGGCTCAGCCAATAGTTCCATCTCCTTCAGCACCCTGGGGTGGATGCCATCTGGACTTGGTGCCTTGTCCAACCTTACTGCCCTCAGCCCCTCTAGCACCCTACTTCCTGTGATCACTTTGTCCTTCACCTCCTCCCCCTTTCCCCACCCCTCCAGCCCATTCTGGTAGTGGACCATCCCTCTCCTTAGTGAAAACAGAGCAGAAGTACTCATTTAGAATTTTCACTTGCTCCTCCCCCTTTTCCACCCAATCCCCTCCCCGCTTCATCCTCACAATATGTTCCTTGCACTTCCTCCTTTGCCTAACATACCTAAAAAAGTCCTTTTCCCCTCCCTTTGTGCCCTGTGCGGACCTTAATTGCCTGGAGGCCTTAGCTTTTTTCACCCTCCTGGCAACCTCCCTTGACCAATTCCCGAAAGCCTCCTTATTCTCTCCCTTCCCTGTTCTGCTGTACTTCCGGTATAGAGCCATCTTTGCCCTCACCCCTTGCAGCACTTCCTTTTTCAGCCAGCATGGTTTCTTGGCTCTGCACTTTTTACTCCTGGCCCTGGTGCAGGCTACTGTGGCTTCTGTTAGCCCAGTCTTTATGATGCCCCACTTTTGTCCTGCATCCATCCCCGGTCTTACACCCTGGAATCTCTCTTGCAGTATTGCTCCCATCCTCCCAAAGTCCACCCTAATAAAAGTCCACCACCTTAGTGCTTGTGCCTCCTGTCTCCCTGCCCATTGTGACAATGAGCCACACTGTTTGGTGGTCGCTACCTGCTAGTGGGTCCTCCACCCTTACCTCCTTCACTGCCTCCCCATTTGCCAGTATTAGGTCTAGAATGCTACCAGGCCTTGTAGGCCCACTTACCAATTGTGTCAGGAGGCTATCCTGCAATGCATCAAGGAGCACCTGCTCTCTGGTACTGCTAGTGGCCGGAGTGCTCCAGTCAACCCATGGTAGGTTAAAATCCCCCACTTTCACCACACACGCCCTTTTACACACCCTCCTTATCTGCTCTGCCAATGCCCCATCCAGGTCCCTGGATCGGGCCGGTGGTCTGTACACCACTCCCAGTCTCAGCTTTCTGCCCTTGGAGTTCAGGAGCTGCACCCAAAGTGCCTCTGTCCTCTCCTCTTCTCCCTCATCTCTTATGCATTTAATCCCTTCCCTCACATAGAGTGCAACCCCCCCCTTCCAACTACCCGGTCCCTCCTGTATATCCTATATTCTGGGATTGCCAAGTCCCAATCATGGTACTCTGTGGCCCAAGTCTCTGTCACTGCAGCAATGTCCACCTTCCCCTTTGAAAGGAGCACCTGAAGCGCTGCAATTTTGTTCCCCAGGCTTCTGTTGAGGGAGACTACCTTCCACCCGTACCCTCCTTTTCCTCACTCTTCTCCTCCTTGGCCTGTGTCCCACCTCCTGGTAGTCCGCACCCTTCTCCTCCTTATTCTTGCCGGGTGGTGGTGCCTTCTGTATTACACTCAGACCACCCTGCCCGCCCCTCCCAGGGTTACAACGCCCGCCTTTACCTATATTCTAGAGGTGGAGCTCATTAGGCTCCCCTGTCCAGACCTTTCTACCAACCTCAGTCTTTTGGCCACCTCCACTAGTTTAAATCCACCTTAGTAGAGATATACCCTCTAATCCAGCCTTTAATACTCTCTTCCCTTCCTGCTCGTGTAGCCTGCCCCTGCGTGCAAATCACTATTCCTCCAGACCCTACCCCAGTTAATCACTAACCCATAATTTTGGTGTGGCAGCAATCCCTCAGCCACTCTTGAACTCCTCAATCCTACCCTTCCTTCCCATGCTTGCACATTGTACCGGAGTACCTCCGAATGCCACCGATTCCTCACCCCTCACACTGCCTGCCCAACTACTTGAACCTCCCCTCACTACTTCCACAGTCTTCCGCGCAAGTCGTTTGTACCCACATGCAACACTAAATGAGGTTTCTTCCTCCTTGTTGCACACTTGAGCAGTGCCTACCCTGCCCCTCCTGCAGTTGACCTGGGATAGCTTCAACCCAAATACGGCTGTGCCTTCCCCCTTCTGCCCCATCTCACCCCTTTCAGTTTAGAATCCCCCAGGATGGTACCCCATCCTTATCCCTTTCCCTCTAATGCCCTTCCACCACTCCAGTATCGTTCTTCCCACCTCTTACCCCACCAGCTGTACCTTGTGACTTCTGTATCAGTATCCCCTACATCTGCCTCACCCTTTCTCTGCCTTATTTCTCCCATCCCTCTTGAACCCCTTCCCAGCCTGACTACTTCCTACTGACTTCCCATGTTGACCTCCCTCCTCCCTGCTGATTTCCAACCTCTCCTATCCCTGCTGTTGTCAAATTAACAGCCCCCATCTCTTCCACCCCAATAGTGATGCCCCTCCCATCCTTTCCCCTTCCTATAGCCTTCTCCTCCAGTCACCACCCCTTTCCTTACTAGCTCCCTTCTACCCTTTCATCCTCGCTATCTCTTCTCCTACCTGTTGCCATCCCTCATGCCCTGCTTGTCCTCCCTCTTCAGCATGTTCCTGCCCCTCCCATAGCAGAGGCTTGAATCTATTCCTAGTCGATACCCCTCCTACATCTCTTCCCCTATCGGTTCCCCTTACTACTTGTTCCGCCTGCAAACCTCTGGTCCCACCCTGGTCCCTCCCTACCCGCAGCCATTTGCTCTCTCCCCTGGTACTCCTCGTGGTCTCTTCCTCCCCATCAGGAGGTCTCCCCCTCACCTCAGGCACCCCTCCCGTCTCCTCTCTTTTCTGCTAGTGCCTGTGATACTGGGTTCAGTTTTAGTACCTAGTTGTTCTTCCTCTGTCCCCCCTTGCCACCCCCTATTCTCCCCCAGTTAGGATGCCTACCATACTCATCTGCCCTGCCACTTACACTCCTCCATAACCTCCACAGTTCCTCCCTCAAACTAGCCAGTCGTCTACAGATCATACACCTCCCATCCTCCAAGGCCAGTCCAGGATCATGGCAGACCCACACCCTGTACACTCCACCACCCTTCCAAAGATGCCCGCCCTATTGACATGTGGCACCTGCCCTATTTTGGCCCCCATCTCATGTTATGGGCTCTTACTCCCAGTTTCTGTACTCTACTTCAACTGTTAGGCCCCTATTTTCTCAAATTCCTGGTCCCCCCACACTAGTCCTCCTACTGCCCCCTTGCCGACTGGGTTAATTCAGTCTCATATCTCATCTGTTAGATACTGTATTACTGTAATAATCATAAAGCCTCCTTGTCCATTTTTCACATTTAGCTACCATACTTTTTATTCTCACCGCTCATATAGTTTTACTTAGCCCAGTTAGAAATCCTATTGCACTCCAAGTATTACTCAGCTCAGTTAGAGAAATAAACAGAACAAATAAATTTGCATTATTACAGCAATCCTAACAGTATAGCTCAGTACTTAGCTCAGTTAGAGAAATAAACAGAACAACTAAATCTGTATTATTACAGCAATCCTAAAAGTATCCAGTCATTGCTTTGTCTCCACTCCAGAGACCCTGCTGTAATATAAGACCAGAGGGGACACTGTGCGGGAGGGTGGGCAACTCTAAAGTCCTGGCAGAGCTCCGTTGAGCTCACTCACTCCCCCTCTCTCACTTGCTCATTCTGCTTCTCCTGGTGTTGCAGGCTGCCCTTTTGTACTGGGTTCCTGCCTGCGTTGGTGCCTTTTTCTGCCCACAAAGAGATCCACAGCAATCCCGACAGAGCTCTGTTGAGCTTGCTCACTCCCCCTCTCTCACCCTCTTGTTCTGTTTCTCCGGCGCTGCAGACTGCCCTCTGTACTGGACCCTGCCTGCACTGGTGCCTTTTTCTGCCCACAAAGAAATCCATTGCAGTCCTAACAGAGCTCCATTGAGCTCACTCACTCCTATTCCCTCACTCACTCAATCTGTTTCCCCCAATGCTGCAGGCTGCCCTTTGTACGGGACTCCTTCCTGTGTTGGCACCTTTTCTGCCCAAAAAAGAAATCTGCAGTAGTTCTGACAGAGCTCCATTGAGCTTGCTCACTCCCCCTCTCTCACTCACTCGTTCTGTTTCTCCCAGCGCTGCAGACTACCCTTTTGTACTGGGCTCCTGCCTGTGTTAGTACCTTTTTCTGCCCACAAAGAAATCTGCAGCAGTCCTGATAGAGCTCAGTTGAGCTTGTTCGCTCCCCCTCTCTCGCTCACTCGATCTTAATCTGTCCCAAACACTGATTTCCCACAGCGACGGTGCTATTCTGCACCAGGAGTGTGAAAACACATTTCGGCCAGGATGTGAAAATGACAGCTGTACTGTTCATAAGGAGTGTGAAAATGCCAATGTTGAAAATGTAGCATGAAAATTTTACAAACAAGCGGTTACAAGGGTGTGTGGAAACTGTGCGATGCACACTTGTAACACAGTCATTTTATGGATCATCACTAAATTTTCAACATAGGCATTTTAGGACCTCTGCTAATGAACAGTGTCACTAACATTTTCTTAATCTGTCCCAAAAACTGATTTCCCACAGGGACCGTGCTATTCTATGCCAGAAGTGCGAAAACACATTTCAGTCAAGATGTGTAAAATGACAGCTATACTGTTCATAAGGAGGTGTGGAAAACTGCTAATGTTGAAAATCTGGAATGAATATATTACAAATTCGTGAAATTATGAGCGTGCGTGGAAACTGCGCAATGCATGCTCGTAAAACAGTCATTGTTTGAATTTTTTCACCATATTTGAAACATAGACTTTTGAGAGCCCACCTCATGAACACTGGCACTGTCGTTTCATTAATCTGTCCCAAAAGGTGATTCCACTTAGTGACCGTGAAATCACCTTTCAGGACTGAATAATGCCATGACAGTGGTTGAGTTCATAAGGAGAGGTCCCAACAACCCCATGTTGAAAGTTTGGTGCTAAAATTCCCAAAAAATGCCAGAGATATGCACCAAGGTTGAAAAAACCCTATTTATGCCATTATACAGCTTACTGGCATTTCTTCAGTTTGCGGTTGGCTTTGAAGAGTGCAGACGTGTTCCCGGTCCACCGAAGATCGTTGCGCTGGGCTCCAGAGGTAAGTATGGGGTGAGGGGGGTATGATGAGGCAGGGTGAGCAGAGGGTGGTGTGGGTTGGGGAGGGGCCAAATAGTCACTGAGGGACTGTTTTCTGTTGTACAGGGTAAAAAAAAAATTGCAGGACTATTTGTTTTTTCAGGGACATTTGGCACACTGGGGTGGGCTCCCTGAGCAAGCCACCTGAGTATTTGGGGAGGCTGTAGCCAACGGGGGATTGGGCACCCCTGTCAAGCACATACCGAAGGGAAGAGCCGAGGGGATTGGGCACCTCCCTGCAGATAACAAAAATGGGGACATTATGCTGATGGGGAGTGGGTTCCCATCAGCATATTGAACTGGGAAGGGGACTGAAGCTGAGGGGACTGGGCGCCCATCAGTAAAGAAAGACTGTTTGGGGCACATTATGCCAAGGGGGATTGGGCACCCCCTCAGCACACAACAGAAACTTGGGGGTGGGGACATTATGCCGACAGGGGCTGGGCTCCCTGTTGGCAAATGAACTGGATTGGGAGCATGCGGATGGCAAGGTACCACCCTGCAATGACGGGTCGCTCCCTCATTCCAGTGGAATGACTGATGCTGCAATGATGAGGCGGCCCCTGATTGCGGTGCTGAAAACATTTCAAGGTGGTGGCATGCTGGCTGAACTAGTGTCAGCAGCAGCATGCCACTGCATTGGGGAAAGCGGGCCAAGCGTCAAAAGGCACTGGGGCCATTGGCCCCCACAGTGCCACACCTCCAAAACCCCACTTCTCTCCTAAGCGGTGCCGAAATGTTTCTTGCGTATGCGAAAGCAAACATAATTAATATTCTAAGCACTAACTCGATGACAGAAGTCAGCCTCTGTGTATGCAGTATATATATATATATATATATATATATATATGCATACACATATTTATACAATAGGGGTGAGTTATATTTTTCACTGATAAAATCATGTATTACTACCACAGTGAGATAAATGCAAGCCCAGGCTAACACAGTGATGATAAATGCTGTTTAAACATACTGCTTACCTCACCAGCATTTATTCTCAATGTGGTGATGTCACAGACAAGCCCATTAACTCTCCCTCAGTGCTGCAACTTGTTGCCACTCATTAAAACAAATGACATTCACCTTTCAAGTACCTGAAGCCCCAATAACAGGTTTACTGCATTCAGTCTCACAGACACATGCTGAGAAGATCTCTAAAGTTCCTACTAGAAGAAAAAAAAAGAAAGAGCACTGACTGCTAAAAACATCAAACCAGGCAGACTCAAAGCAACAAACATACTTTGATACAGCTGAACTATACTGGAAGAATAGATAAATTCTCCTTACAGAAGAAAACAAAACCAATGAATGTGGAAGACGTTTTTCTATCTTGCACACCGTTTGAAAGCAACACAGAACCATTTAGAAAAGCCTAGTGTATACACCGCACACTTGATGTGCAGATCATGTGATATGTGAAATGTTTTCACTCGTGAACAGTGACCTCTGGATACTTTCACTCATGCCTTGGCACTCGTAGTATCCAGAGGTCACTGTTCACTTATGAAAATATTTCTCACTTATCACACTCCTTCCCATCATGTATCCCCTATGTATATATTCTTTGCAAAACAAATTTCAATAATACACCAGTTAGGGTTCAAATTAAAGTGACAAAAGTAGGGAAATGTGGTGTTAGGGTTTCCAGTCTTAACAGCCCACCTGCAGGCAACAAAGGAAAGTCATTAGAGTTCACCTCAACTGAGTCTTCATAAATCAGGCCTGGGGTGTTCTTTGGGGTTGTCATTCCCTAACACTCACATCATTCTATCAGAAAGAGGCTGAGATGTGCAGACTGGTGAGAATGAGGTGAGTGTTAGGGTGACAAACCCCAAGGAACACCCCAGGCCTGATTTTTGAAGACTCAGGAGATGCGGATACCATAATAGTTTTTCCTTTGCTGCATACAGGGTGGGGTGGGGTGTTAGGCTTGGAACCTGACACCACATTTCATTACTTTTGCTGCTTTAATCTGAACCAAAATGATGCATTAACAAAGTTTTTTTTGAAAGAATTTCCTTACTTTTTGAGTTAGTATAATGCTATCCTCATTCATGCAGGTTCCTTCGGGACCTGCATTTTTTTTATTTTTATTTAGTTTTTGTTGACTAGAAAAATCCTGCCTATTTTCAGGTACGACCCGGGGGAAGGGGATACAGATGAATGCCAACTGACCTTGAACCAGATAAAGCTGTTGGTGGTATTTTTAGTGAATGAGTGAAATTTGGCCAGGACACCGGAGAAATTCTCCTACTCTTGCTTCCTGTGAGCAGGGGGGACTCTTTTTCCTGCGGGACTAAGATGGCTGCCATCCCAGACCCTGGAGGAGGTGGGGGTGATGCAACTCTCTGTTTTATGGTTCTGCTCCAGATCTCCAGCCTGCTATGCCTATTGGTTTGCCTAGTGATTGCAGTAATAATCAACCAGACTCTGTGCCACACCTAGTTGTTCGTACACCTCCTGATTCTCCTCCTGATTTTGGAACTACCACCAGATTTTGGACCAGCATTCTCCTACAGTTCTTGGGACCAGTACTCACACTATGTCTCCATCACATTTGAGACTGTTGTATGAACAAAATCGTTCTTTCTTAAGGCGCTTTGTGCAGGAGGACAACACACTCCACTCCGCCCTGCCTACTATTTCTGACCAGGTTGAATTACACTCTGAGCTATCGCACACATCAACAACGGACTTCCTTACAGCTCCTACCTGTACCACTTCAGCTACTGCAGGCAAGCTATCCTCTACGAATACCCACGGAGGTACTTCATTCCCAGACTCTGCGTGGTCCCTGCTTCCGCTCTACGTGCTGCGGGTTGGACTCAACTGCTTCCTGGTGCACCCTGGTCTTCTTCCCGAGCGGTAAGCACACAGGACATTATACGGGGCAACATAGTCCCCGAACAGCCTACCAAATCCACTTCCTTCCCTCATTCATCCTCACCGGCTTCATTGCACCTACGCCCTTCCACTTCGACACAGATTTCTGCTGTTGGCCAACCATCTGCTGAAACTCCGGGCCCTATGCAAGCTAAGGATTCTGATTCAGTACCGCATCCTCCACTGGCAGTACTCTCTTCCTCGACAGCTGATCCTATTCCCCACTTGGATAACCTTTCTTTGCCTACACTAAGTACGGGTGAGGATTTGACTGACCGTCCCTTTCCTTAGTGACTTGTTTCAGAACTTGGGCAAACCAGCCCGATGTAGGAATGCAGTTAGTCTGAAATATTTTGGTGACCTCTCTACTGCACCTGATAGAAAAACTGTTCTGCATTCCCTGTTGCGTGACTCTATGGGTATTTCGGCAAGTGAATTGTTTGCTTTCATACATGTTAAAGGGGAATCAGTTTATGATTTAAGTCTTAAGAATGTCTCTACTCCAGAAACATTTTGGATTAAATATGATGTGGTGAAGTCACAGCCTTTATGGACCCCCTTTATGCTCATTCCTCTTACTAAACCTACAGTGAAATTGATTACTCTTCTTTTTCGTAATGAAGGAGTGAGCATAGGGGATGTTCAATACTGGCTTAAGCAGCACTGACATTCTCAAGGCTCCTCATCCTATTTTGGACGAGGACCTTGTCTGGACAGGGGTTGGAAGACTAAGGTGCAATTGAAGCAGAATGACAGGGGTATAGCTCATTTGCCAGGTAGTTTTTATATAGGTAGGGATAGAGGTTTGTGTTTTTATCCCAGTCAACCCCGCACCTGCCATAAATGCGGTTCTCTGACGCATTTGAGCCATACCTGCAATGAGCCATGGTGCACTATTTGCTTGGCCTATGGTCATGTGAGTTTTGGTTGCCCTAACCCCCGGAGGTGTAATCTCTGTGATGAGACTGGCCATACTTACCATCAATGTCCATGGGCTGACCATAATCAGTTGGACTGTCCCCCTCAGGATCAGGTTGCCCTTATCACGGACTCTCTGACTCAGGTTCTTCACCAGCATGAAGGGAACGGCCAGGACGTAGTACCCCCCCAGCGACGATCTTCCCTCTGCTCTTCCCACTCTTCCAGTGGCAGATCCTGTATTACAAGACCTGACCCCTCCCTGCACGGACCCAGCGCCTGGGGTTGTTGCCCCCTCCGATCCCATGCCACCCCCTCCCTCTCCTGCTTTGGACCCCTTTACGGAGGTTTCTTAGGGAAAAAAGGTTAAATCCAAAGGTAAGCGTAAGGCTCTCAGCCCTTCCCCCAGACAATCCATTTTGACCAGGAATCGCTATTAAGCCCTGACCAAAGGGAAGCAGTGGAGTGATATAATGGACAAGGAAAATGACTCTGAATCTTCACAGGCCTCTTCCCTCCATTTAGACTACTCTTCTGATTCCCAGCAAGATCCCTTCCCAACTACATCTGACACCAGGTGGCAATTGGCGGTTACTTGATGCCTCTTTGCCTAATTCTTCATGTTTTTCTGCTGGTTTTCAGTCTTTTTCTTTCTTCTTATGCCTGTGGGTTTGGGTCTTCGCTGCCTCACACTTAATGTGTGCAGCATGAAATCCCATAGAAAACTTCTGGCTTCTCTACAGTATCTTTTGGATCTCTCACATGATTTCTACTTACTTCAGGATACTAGGCGGAAGACTCGATATGAGCTGACCCAGGCTTCTGCAGGCTGGACTAGAGGCCCTTCCTACTGGTCTTCTGGTGAGGATAAATGTGATGGGTTGGGTATTTTGTTTTCTGGTTTTGACTGTACTGTTATGAGACAGGTTGATACTGTCCCTGGCCGCGCCTTACTGCTTGATTGCATTTTCCATTGCCTGCAGCTCAGGATTCTGAATGTTTATGCACCTCAGGGTATTGCTGCTCGTTCTGACTTATTTTGGTTGTTGCAGCCTTATTTACACACCTCTAGACATCTTTATGTGGGAGGAGACTTCAATTGCGGTCTCACTCTGGCTGACAGAGGAGGCTCCACACAGAAGCTTTTCAGGGACTCTACTGCATTACGTACTATTCTCAAGGACACCTCTCTTAAGGACGGTTATTGTGAGGTGCATCCCAAGGGAACAGTGACCTATCATAGGGGCCTTTTAGCCACCCGTATTGACTTTATCTTTCTCTCCCAGAATGTCATGGTACAACAGGTGAAGGTTATTCCTTGCTAGACCTTGGATCACGTGGCCATCTCGTTGCTTTGTTTTCCTTCTACGGCTTCTCATCCTCTTCTTGTTTCTTCATGCTGGAAGTTGAATAGCTCCCTATTGTCTGATGTCAGCATTATTCGAGACTGTCGGGAATTTCTGTTAGCCCAAATTTCAATTCTGGATGCTTACACCTCCCCTTTACATTGGTGGGATGATACCAAATTGGATCGTAAATGCTTTTTTCTTAGGTATGCAAGGAGTAAATATGTTTCCTCTTTTCGTCAGTATTTGTTATTGAGGCAACATTTACAGGATGTAATCTCTAGGGCTGCTGAGATGGCACAAGACTGCTCCCCCCTTATTGCTTCCTTGAAGACCCGCATGGAAGAGTATCAATATAACAGGGCACGCTCATTGCGTCTTGAGGCTACTTGTGGCACCCACTCGTCTAAGGCCTCCTTTGATATATACAAGCGCTGTTCTGACAGGGTGGCAGCCATGCACATTGAACATCTTATTGACCCTGACTCTTCTAAGGTTTATGATTCTGTAACATCTCTCAGCTAAAGGTCTCTCCCATTTAGCCAGTGTTTTGGGACTCCTTCAGTGGCTACATCCGCTGCTGCTTCCTTTTGATTTCCTGACCCTTCTCCTCCTCTTGATCTTTACACCAAGTTACGGCCCGATTTCCTTGTTGGAGGTGCAGGCGTTATTAAGAAATAAAAGCGATGTACTTCTCCAGGGCAGGACGGCCTTACTGCTGAACTTTATCAAGCTTTTTCAGATATTTTTTCACCCATTCTTACTTTGCTCTTTAATACTGTCATTGCTACTCATTCTATTCCTTGGAATTTTTCAGATGCAGTCGTGTTTCTGTTGTTTAAGAAAGGAGATAGGTCAGACATACGGAATTGGAGGCCTTTGAGTCTCCTGAATGTGGACTATAAGATTTTTACATCCATCCTGCTTCACTGTCTTCTTCCTGTTGCATCCCATGTCATTTCAGAAGTAAAGACCTGTTCTGTTCCTCACCACACTATTGTTTCCAATCTTCCCTGCTTAGAGATGTCGCTGCCTTTAGCTCTTCTTCTCCTTCACTTCTTCTCTCACTGGATCAGGAGAAGGTGTTTGATAGAGTGAATCATGACTACCTCTTTCAAGTCTTGTCTGATTACAGTATTCCGTAGTGCTTTATTTAATGGATTAGATTACTCTATTCCACTGCCTGGATCCATCCTTGCATCAATGGCGCCTCATGCCCCCCTTTTTGAGTCGTACCGGGGTTCAGCAGGGCTGCCCTCTCAGTCCTCTTCTTTATGCTTTTCATATAGATCCATTACTTCTTAGACTGTTATGCCACCCATCGATCCCTCATTTGTCCTTTCCTTCTGGGTTCTCTGTCTCTACAGTATTGGCTTATGCGGACGATCTCTGCATTCTCACCACCCCGCACCTACAAGAGGCAGACTTACTCCTCCTTTTAACGGATTTAGAACCTGTGTCTGGTTTTAAGCTTAATTATAATAAAAGTTCATCATTGTACCTCCCGATTCCACCACCCCCACATTCACTTCGCTACATTGTGGGAGTACCTGTACAATTTTCCCTGGTTAAAGTTTTAGGATTGACCTTTGGCTCCCCTGATGATGCCCACTCAAATTGGACTGTTGTTTTGGACAAGGCCTTTCATTTGGTTGCATCCTGGAAGGGTCATAGCATTGCAAAGAGAAAGCATGTTTTGTTGTTGAAAACTTTAGTTCTTCCTTTATTTCTTCATGTGGCTTTGGTTTTTCTGGTCCCCTTTTCCTTGGAGGCTCACTTTTATAATGTTTTCTTTCAGGGATTCTGGGGCTGCTTAAACCGCGAAACATTCTTACACATATCTTGATTATTGCCATGGTGGGGTTCGGATGTTGAACCCTTGGTGTTTTTCCACTGTTTGTTTATTAAGACTGCTATTCCCTAACTATTGAACACCCCCAGTCTTCTGGATTCTCTTCTTCATCATCATACTGCTCCATTGTGCACTACCTGGTGTCTCCCCTTGGAAATTCCTCAGAATTTTCAAGTTTAAGCTCCCCTATTTTATCATCCTCACTTTTTAAAAATCTGTCAGTGGCCTCTGACCCCTACAGTGATTCTGTCTTCCTCAAGGAAGCACTTATATCAGTCTGTTTTGGGAACATCCTTTTGGACCTTCCAGTGCTACGGGATTCCCTTTGGGGTTCAACTGACTCCTCTAGAGTTTTTCGCCAACTGACTGATCCATGAATTCCCCAAAGGGTTTGGGATGTAACCTGGCTTTCTTGTCATGACAGACTAGGTGTTCATGGTAATATGAAGCATAAGGCTCATGAAGAAAGGACTAGTCCCCAGGATACGTGCCTTTCCATTGCAGAGACCATGATACATTTCTTTCTTGATTGTCCCTATTCACAACCGGTATGGATCCTTCTCCTCCATAAGTGGAAGGAAAAGGCCCTTCCTTTTCTCACATATAATATTTTGATTTATGGTATTTATCCCCCTACTTTGGTTCATTATCATCCTAGCACTTTACGTTTAATTTTTGCATTTTGTCGCTTCTATTTGTGGCAGGCCAGATGTGCATTTTTATTACAACAGAAGGTGTGTATTCCTAGTCAGATTGTCACCTCAGATTTTACAGGACTTACAAGCTGTTTATAATTCTGAGAAAACCTCTGTATTGCCTACAGTTTTCAACGCTATTGGGACTTCTTTTCTCGATTTTTCCTAGTGATGCAATACTTTTGTGTTTTCTTTGCTTTTCTTCATTGTTAATTTTGTATGATGTACTACTGTTCCTGCAATGTTTGTATACAAGCAATACTCCCCTACCCTTTTAGTGGGAAAGGGATGGGAGTTATAAACTAATATGGATTCTTACTGCTTGTTATTCATGTATGCTGTAATACTTATTTTTGTTTTTATTTCATTTATTATGGTTTTGTATGATGCCATACACTTTTGTATATTTTATCTTAAGTTTTACTGGACAATTCCCTACTCTTATAGTGGGATGGATGGGGTCTGCAACTACGGGTTATTTATGTTTGTAGTTCATGTATGCTATAGTACTTATTTCTGTTTTTGACCTCCTTCCTTTTGTTTTGTATGATGCAATATGTTTTAGAATGATTTGTTTTCAATGCAACTTCCCCTACTCTTTTAGTGGGAATGGGATGGGGGTTATGTGTCCATGTGGATTGTTTTTGTTTTGTGATCCATGTATGCTGTAATACTTATTTCTGTTTTTGAATTCTTTTCTTGTGCTTTTGTATACAGTCATACGATTTTGTATATTTTGTTTTCAGTTTTCAATAAAAAAATTCCCCTACTCTTTGCAGGGGGTGCTGCCACTCTGCAGGAAGGTAGGAGGATCTCAGTTTGATTCTGGACATGGAAGGTGTAGGACATGCTGTGGGACTTATGGAGTCTGGACTGCTGGAGGCTTTGGAATTATCTGATTTGAATGTGGAAAGTATGGTTGCTATGGATCCTCAGGTTGTTATGCCGGCTTCCAAACAAAACGTAGAAGAGGATATTGCTGAAGATGAGGCATTGCTATGGGAAGAAATAAACAAGAAAAAACAACAGCTTTTGTTGATGTTGTCAGTGGCGGAACAGGAGTCTTTAAAAGGAAAGTCACAACTTGAGGAAGAAAACAAAAAAGAAAGTGGTCTATGGCTAGCCCTCAACAGGAAGTAAGGAAACGTTTGCCTGGGGGCTCAGAACCTTTACTTAAACTGGAGTCTAACAACATTCCAGACCAACCGAGTGAGGAGAATATGTTTCAGGATGTTTGTTTTGAGGGCACTCTGTCAGATTGGACTTCTGGTAAGGCGCTCCATGGGGCAGGCTTGGTTTTTACCGATGGGCAGTGGCTACCAGATCCTGTTATTCCTATCCCTGGTTCCCCTAAAGAAACAGACAATATTAACTTGATACCTGTTCTTGTGCCCACTGATGGTGATGTTAAAAAGGCAGGTGAACTTTCTCCACCAGAACGGGCTTTGGGTGTAAACGAGGAATGTAACTTACTAGCTGCGTCAGACGCCGAGCCTCGAGTGATCCAAGGAGATGGTGGAGTGCTTGAGGAGTCTCTGGGCAGGGATTCTGCTTTGCCTAATGTTATGAGTGGGGACTGCATTGCACAAAATGAACAAGACATTATGGGGATAGGGTAGGAGTCTGCAGGTAATGTCACAGAAACAAGAAAACAACCCGGAGTACCTCTAGGTGGTAAGCACCATACAACCTATGCAGGCTTATTATAAACACCAATCACTGCTGAAAAAAGGAGATTTTTGGTGCACCTTAGGTATAAAGGTTTAGCCCCAATTACACCTGATAGATTGTGGGTAGGCAAAATGCTATTAATGGACTCTGTGGGATTTACACCTGCTGAGGTGTATGCGTTCATTCATGCACCAGGTGATCATATGTACGACATTAGTTTTTGTACTATGGCTTCACTTGACAAATTCTGGAGGTTATATTATGGGGTAAAAGATGCTGCTGAATGGAAAGATTTTTTAGCAATACCCATTACTAAACCAACTAAGATGATTACGTTGCTATTTAGGAATGAGGGTGTGGATATCAAGGATAGAATATTTTGGTTGGAGAAATGATGTACCATATTTGATCATCCTTGCCCCATAATGGATGACAATGGTTTCTGGACAGGGGGTGGACTTTTAGAGTTCAACTGACCCAAACAGATCAAGGTATTCAACATCTTCCGAGTTCCTTCTTCTTGAGCCGAGATAGAGAAATTCTTTTTTATACTGGGCAGCCAAAGAGCTGTTATCGATGTGGATCTTTATCACATTTAAACACTGATTGTGACACTGTTAGATGCTTTCATTGTGGATTGTTGGGCCACACAGCAATGCAGTGTTCAGCTTCCCTGTGTGTAATCATTGTGGGATGATGAACATGCTTTTCAGGACTGCCCTTGGGCTGCTTGAAATTCAGAGGAGGCCTCTGATCATGACATTTTGCTCTCATGGGCCAGGCATTCCTTTTCTCGGAATGAGGAAGCTGGTATAGATTTTTTTTCTACTCTTTATTTATCCACCTCCTACCTCGGTGTCCACTCCTTCGGACTACTCATTCCCTTCTGTGCCACTGCTCCAGGATCTGCCCTAGGTGCTTCTTTCTTCCCTCCTATCTGCACAGCGAGGTCTGTCCTGAATTGGTGGTTTTGGGTGGAGCCTGTCATCTAGGACCACCGAGGGCTTATCCATTTTCTGTGCTCCCTCAACCCCACCCCTGGGACACCAGCGCGAGGACGCATTTGTCCAGAGAGGCAACATGCTGACGCACATCTCTCTCAAGCGTCTGACAGCGTCCGCCCCCGACTCTGTGAATGGAGCAGCCAGTCCCCTCGAGAGCCCGTGTTCCCATTGGCTCTCTTAGGGTGTCGGGTGCATATAGCACCCCTGGTATCCCACCCCGAGGGAGGAGAGCATCCATTGGGATGCTCAATCCTCCCTTCCCCAGCTGACCCCCACCGACCTGAGTCTGTTCCTGAACCCAGGTCGCCGGTGTGGCGCGAGGTGTGGCATCCAGCGCCTCAACCCTCAGCGCCACCAGGCCTGGAGGAAGCTGGTATAGATTTTTCAATGCCTGCCAGGAGAAGGGGTAGAGGAAGGGGTGGAGGTTTTGGGGATTACCTAGGTCTGTTCCTCTGTTGTCTAGACCCACAGGAGTTAACACTTTCCCCACTTCTAAAGTAGTGGGAGAGTTGCAGGCTTCTGAGGTTTCTAAACCAACAAGGGAAACCGAAGACTCTTTGCCCCCCCCAAAATTGTGCTGTGATGGTTACCAAAAAGCAGCAGAAGATCTGTGGAGTAATTCCCCTACACAATTCAGTACCAGTTTCACTTCCCGGTAATGGTAGTGATACAGACTCTGTTTTATGTCAACTTCAAGGAACGGAAGACCCCCCTCTGATTTCTGATATAACTATAGAAGGTGACTCTGAAGCATTTACAAATCAAATGTCATTGTCCCTGTTGCCTCTTTCAAACTGTTTTTCAATGTTCTCTTCCTGGGGTAATAGAGTTGAAGAAGAGCAACCTATGGACCAGGCTTCAGAACCTCTTCCCTCACAAGGAGAGAAGGACAATAGCCAAGTTGGTGGTAAACCATCTGACCCACCTGAGTTATCCACTAGATGGACAAGGTCTAGTGTTAAATTGAAAAAAATCCCACCCTGAGCCTGTTAATATTAAATTGGCAAGTTTAAATGCCAATAGTCTGAAATCACCTGTTAGACGAGCTACTACTTTTTCAATTATACAACATTTGCAGTATGAGATAGTTTTTTTACAGGATACTAGATTTCACACAATGTTAGATATAAATATAGCCAAGAAGGAATGGATATGGGGACCTTCCTATTGGTCTATTGGGCCAGACTTATGTTGTAGAGTGGGAATTGTTTTTATGACATGTGATGTTCGAGTATTCAGGCTAGTAGATATAGAGCCTGGTAGAGCACTATTGTTGGATGTGGAAGTGGGTTCTTTTCATTGTCGTTTGATTAACATTTATTCCCTCAATCAAAAGCCCAGCGACAGAATTGACGGTGAAGATCCAGCCATTCTTGCATACTAGTAGGCAAATTGTTTTGGGGAGATTTCAATGTTAATTTTCAGCAGAAACGTCCAGGCAGCAAACAGTATTGTGATAAAACTTTCTTAATTAAAATTTTTCTCAAGCAGGCCTGCAAGATGCATATGTGCAGGGATGCAAGAAGGCTAACTCCACCTATTATAGAGGAACTTTATCATCTAGAATAGATTATATTTTGTAAAAAAAATGGCTGGCATTTGCTTTACATGTACATTACCTATTGAAACCTCCGACCACATGTTGATAGGAATTACATTGCAACTCCCCAAGAGAATCTGGGCTGGGTTTTGGAGGTTGAATATATCTTTGTTGTTAAAACAGGAAGTAAAAGATGATTTATGGTTGATTATTTCTGATAAACGCTCCACTACAATTTTATATGAGGAGAGCTTAGTCAGTGGCGGAAGACGCCAAACAGTGTCTTACACAGTATTTTCAGTTTACGCTAAGACTCAGGCTGCATCAATTAATGCTAAATATTTAGAGCTTAGAGAAAATTATATCAGTTATTGTCTGATCAAGTTGCCAGGGGTCAGGATTTAAGTCATGAAATTAATTTAATTTGTACAGAAATGTCCTTACATCAATATAACAGGTCAGTATCTTTACAGAAGGAACAATCCTTTGGGACACAGGGGAGAGTGGATCAAACACATCCATTTACAGATCATCAGCAAAGGAAGGAGAGAAAGGGGTTTGTTAATTTGATAAATGAACAGGGAGTGCTACTTATTGATAATGGAGCTGTTATGAAGTATTTGGAATCTTTTATTACTAAAACATATTGGGAGTTACGTTTAAATTCTCCTAGTATTTCTATGGTGCTACAGGCAGCTGACCCACTGAGACTGACAGCAGAACAATCTAATACTTTAATAGCTCCATTTTCCCAGCAGAATTACAGAGAGTTATTATGACCCTAAAACAAACATTTTTCCGGCTCTGATGGTTTGCCAGGAGAACTATATAAACTATTATGGGAATATATGCCTGCTGAACTTTTGGCTATTTATAATTTTATGTTGAGTGATCTTTGTTTACCATTACAAATGTATGAAGGGCTTTTGATTTTTTTGTTTAAAACTGGACATGTGTCAAATATTGCGAATTGGCGTCCAATCACTTTATTAAATGTTGATTTTAAAATATTGGCAAAATTATTGGGAAATAGACTAGCTGCAGTAATGGATTTTTTGATACATCCAGCACAGTTTTGTGGGATATCAGGAAGAAGTAATACAGATGCTTTATGTTTATTAAGGGAAATAATGGATGGTGGGAGGAATACTGCAAAATCTGAATCAGATGGGGGGTTTGTGTTTAGTCTAGACCAGGCAAAAGCGTTTGATAATGTTTCACATTATTTTTTATGGCAGTGTTTACATTCTTATGGAATTCCTGAGATATTTATTCAGTGGATTCGACTATGTTATGCTTTGGCTTTGTGAGACCATTTGAGAATGAGAATATTGGAAGCCCTTGTAAGATTTTTGAAAGGGGTACGGCAGGGTGTCCTTTAAGCCCTTTGTTGTATGTCTTTTATATTGATCCAATACTCAGAATTTTACAAAGGTCACCTTTGACTAAGGGTTTGGGTTCTGAAGTGGCACATAATGTTAAAGTTATTGCCTGTGCAGATGATATTTGTCTATTAGCACAAGATGATATGTCTCTTTTGAGGGCATATGAATTAATTCAGGAAATAGTGTCAGTTATTAGGGTCCGGTTGAATCACCAAAATCCAGTTGTTTGGCAATTCAGGGTTTGATATTCCAATCTTAGAGGTAAGAGGTGTCCCCATTACTAAACAACCTAGTAAGAGTCTAGCTATTTACTTTTGGTCATGAGAATTTGGCTGATGATAATTGGAATAGAGTATTGAAAAAGGGATGGTTAAGGTAGCTCATTGGAACGTGTGGAAAATGTCAAAAAGAAGAGAATTTACTTGATCAATTCATTTTTAGTCCCATTATTTGTGTTTATAGGTACAGTTTTTCCTCTGTCTCGGTCATTGAATCAAAATTATTGGCATGTTTTTTTCTTGAGTTTGGGGTAGTCATTTGAATCCTGGCCAAGCGGAATGTGCTTTATAAATCTATTAAGGAAGGAGGACTTCATATGCTCAATCCACTGGTATTTTTTTCATGATTTTTGTATATAATAATTTGCTTCCTTTAATGAAACATTCATTAAAATTATGGGTAAACTGGGGTATACCGAAATTACAGGGTATAATATTGGAATGGAGCATGAATGCCTTTTACATAAAAAATAAACGACTGGACAGCCAGTGGGCAGGGGATTTTGACAAAGTAAAACAGTGGAAGGTGACATGTGATTCAGTTTTAAAATTTCCTAGGGAAAATCCTTTATGAGGACATTATTCAGGAATGGTTTATGGAATATCCATTTGCAGGCTTCTCAGTGGTGGATCAAAATTCAAACTCTAATTTAATTATGGATACTAGGATCCCAGAGAAAATGTGGGACACTGTGCGACTAGCAATTCATGGAAAAGTGAATGTTAGAGGGAATCAAAAGCATAAACAGCTTCAGGACTGCTATTGCCCAAGAGACACCTGTGTACAATGCATTGAGACTACGGCACATTTATACTTTGAATGTCCTTATATTAAACAATTTTGGGAACTGATTGAAAATTTAGGTACTTGGAAATTAAAATTTCCTCCAGATGAGCTATTATTGTTTTATGGTATAATTCTGATTTCACAAAGATCCATTCCTCATAGTACATTATATATGATCATGGTACACTTTATATATTGGATATGGACAGGACGGTGAAAGTTGGCACTTCAACAAACAGAGATTTTGGGAGGGGAACTTTATTTTATAATACTCACTGCATTAAAAGCATTTAAATATATGGAATCTTTAACGCTTTTTCTCGGTAATTGGGAGACTCATTGGAAATATTTTGATTGGCTGTAATGAACTATCTTTTATAAATAAAAAAAAGGTGGGCTGGGGGAAGGGTTTTCTTTGAGTCCATTGTATGAAGTAATACTTATTTTAGTTCGGTGGTCTTTCCTTTTATGGTGTAGTACAGTGTCCTTCCCCTACTTTTGTAGCAGGCAGGGGGAGGGGGTGGGTTTATACTGTTTCTTTTATGTTTAAGCATTTTTGTATGAATTAATACTTATTAATGTTTTTGATTGTTTCTATATTATGATTATGTATGATATAATATTGCATTGTATGACTTGTTATGATTTGTTTAGATTTCAATAAAAATTCCCCTACTCTTTTTGATAAGTGCTATGGGATCTTTAACATCCACCTCAACTACCAACAATCCAGGCAGATGGGACCTCAATTTAACATCTCATCTGAAAGACAGCACCTCAGAAGTGCAGCACCCCTCTCATGCTGCACTACAGTGTCAGTACTTGGATATTAACCCAAGTGCCAGATGTGGGAACTGAACCCACAGCCCTCTGGTCTCCTGGCCTCAGAGGCCTGAGTGTGCTACCTACTGAGCCACTGACACTGCTAACATATCCATGAATATATCCATTTGCCTATAAAAGCACAGGGCCCCTTCCATCCATCCATAGATACATACCTCCATGTTGGCCCTCCAGGCCCTGCACTTCCATTTCTCCCAAAAGCAGTTTATTTGCTTGGTTGTATGGTGTATTAAACTTCCAATGTTATCCTATGGAAATTTAGATTTTTTAATTTTTGTGTTTTCTTTATATGGCCCCTAAATTCTGTGGAGAAATTATATGTTATTCTTGTAGTACTCATGAAGACCTTTGTTTTGATACATAGGTTGACTGTTAAGTGCAAACATTCAGGGAGTTATGGCTTGTTAAAGTTGAAATGTGGGAAAAAATATTTTTTTTGTATGAAAAGATCCTTTTGTATGAACAAAAAACCTCATAAAAAGGGTGCCTTCATACAAAAAAAGAAGCTGGAAAAAAAACTAAGACTATATTCTTTTTTCGCATGAAGACATTTTTTTAGTAATAATGAAAAAACCTGATGAGAAAGGATCCCTTCATAAGAAAAAATAATTGTAGTTTTTTTATCACATTCTTTTTCGTATAAAGGATCCTTTTGTGAGGTTTTTTTCATTCATGTGAGAAAGGATGCCTTCATAAGATATAGACTTAGTGTTTTATCACATTCTTTTTTATGAAGAGATCTTGTTTTGTGAGTTTTTTTTTCATTCATACAGAAAGGATGCCTTTATATGAAAAATAATTGGACTTAGTTTTCCAGATTCTTTTTCGTATGAAGGAATCCTTTTTGTGAGCTGTTTTGTTCATAAAAAGGATACCTTCATATGAAAAAGAATCTTAAAAAAACCCCACTAAGTCCAAATTCTTTTTTCATATAAAGGCATCCTTTTTCATATGGCCTAATTGCTTTTTCATATGGTCATATAAAAAAAGAAAATGAAGTAATGATAAAGATTTTAAAATGTATAAAAACACATTTCTGGGCCATTTTTCCAAAAAGAAACTCCATAATCCACCTAACAGGATCCCAATTAGCAAGACACATGTCTTGGTATCTATGCAGGATCTCGTTTTTATGGGTTTTCAAAAATATATATATATTTTTTTTTTAAATGGAAACAAGATCATGACCACATCAGAAATAATTTTTTTCTCACAAAAAAGGGATAGCCCCCCCAACATGAAAAGGATATTTTTTCATATGGACCAAATTCTTCTTTTGTTCCAAGCAGCTATCCAAAAAAAAACAAACATACTGAGCCTGCTCAGAACTGAAATTTCTAATTCTTATAACTTTGGAACAGATTAATATTTTTCACCAAATCAGTAAAAGGCACCATTGTGGTCCAAGCCCTTTGTACCCTGAAAATTTCAGATTATAATTCCAAACCTTCCGGGCACTAGGCAATGACAAAAAAAATGACAAAAAAAATAAATTTATTAACTTTTTTTCACTATCCAGATTTCAGAATTTGCACTTCTGATTGGAACACAACTTGGCAGTTCAAGCGATCCTGACCCCGAGAGTACACTTGCAAAATGTCATACGAATCTGTTGAATGGTTGTAAAGCTATTAAAGTGCCAATTTTGGTGTTTAACATGGAAATCCATGCTCAGCCCTAGCTATAGCGGTGCTACCGCACCAATATGATTTTGTGTAACATGTTTACACCACACTGCATGTTTTCATTTAGCTGATCATAATTATTTAAAAGAATGAGCGCAAATAAGGTGATGAGATGCTTTAAGGGCAAGGAAAGCGTGTTACAGAGGTGGTAATGAAAAAGTTGCCTACTACTGCAATATACCTTAAAGGAGAACTGTGTGACCGGGTTACCGGGTAGGGTAAATTAGGGACACACCACACTCTAAGATAGTGAGAAACACACTGTGTCTAGTGTGAATTTTATTATCCAACACAGGATTCTATTGGCACATTGGCAGAATAGCAAGTCAGAACTGAAAAAAAATGTCTTTTCACTCAGACTGAGAAAGAAATAAAAATTGAAAAAAGCACAAAGAAATACTCGGCTCTACCTCGAGCCCTCAGAACTAGTCTCTTAGTAGTTCGGCCACACAATAGTGTAACCTGTTGTTTAGAATCACTCAGAAAAGGCTCACTACTATCCTCTGTGCTCCAACAAACAGCCTTCCAGGACACTCTCCTGGACTAATCTGATCTGCACTGAGCAACATGAAAGCATTTATACTAGCATTTGCCTTGTCAGGTCAGCTGATCCACCCCTTTTCTAAACAAAGGATTTTCCTATTCTAATACAGACAGTATGGCAAATCAGCATGACAGTTTAGGCTAGTGCCAAAAAGTTCTGATTAAAAAATTACTTTTTGTGAGGTAAAACAGTATTGGTACACAAGAAATAACATTCTGAATCTTAATTACCCTCTAGCAGGATAACTCCTCCGACTTTCCTGTAATGGACAGCTGAGGAGGTTGCTATAAAACAACCTTATTCTGGGGCTGCTGGTTCATAAGGGATCATTTTGAATGAATGCAGCCAGGAGCCAGGTAAGACTCGTTTTATTCCTGCAGCTTTGTTCTGCAGGCTATTCTTTGTTTGTTTTAACTCTGCAACCATAGAGAAAACACAACATAGCAAGTTATTTTTATTTTTAAGTCCTGGAGGCTGCAAATGCAAGCTGTCAGGAAATCTGAATACATTTAATTTCTTTTAGTACAACTGCACACCCTTTTTCTGTTTGCTTGCACGCATGTGCAAGAAACATAGTGCCTTCATCGGAGATTTCGGAGGTGTGTCACCTCCTCCTCCAATTCAGTCAGTGGGCTGGCAGGCGCGGCCCCTGTAAGCCAATGCATTTTGGAGCTGTCTATGACATGCTCCAAAATGCAGTGGTTGAAAGGGAGTTACTTTTGAGTGAGCACCGAGCAGATATCGGGCTGCTCACGCCAGCTCCCCCCCACGCACAGACAGACGGCGCGCCTCTCATTGTATAGCCGATGGGGGTGCCCAATCCCCATCGGCTGAGCTGCATTCCTCCCAGTTGCTGAGCCGTCCCCACCCCCAGTTGTAGGTGCCACGCTGGGAGCCCACCCCAGCGTGGCAAGCACTGTAGTCCTTTGGCTGGCGGGGTGCCCAATCCCCCATCGGCTGAACGCCCCCCAAGTCCTTGTGCTACGCTGGGAGCCCACCCCAGCATGGCAAATGTCCTAAGACGTCTTTTTTTTTTTTTAAACCTGTAAAATAAAAACTGTCCCGCAGCGCGTCTCCCAACGCCCCTCCCACAACCCGCACCCACCCACTGCGCACCCAGCCTCCCCACACCCCCCTCACCCCATACTTACCTCAGGACTCGGCGCGACGATCTGCGTGGACCGGAACACGTCTGCACTCTTCAAAGCCAACGTGAACTGAGGAAATGCCGTAAGCTGTATAATGGGTTACTATAGGGGTTTCAACTTTATTGCATATCTCAGGCATTTTTGAATTTTGTACTAATTTTCAACATGAGTTTTTGGGACCCCTTCATGATTATGTCACTGTCATGGTATTTGGGCCCGAAGGGTGATTTCCGCAGTGACTGTGCAGTGACTGTGAAATCACCCTTCGGGCCTGAATACCACCATAACAGTGACATCATTCATGAGAAGGTCCCAAAACCACATGTTGAAAATTTGGTGCCAAATTCCAAAAATGACTGTTTTACGAGGGTGCTGGTACAGTTCCTCACAAGAGGCTCGTAAGTTTCATAAATTTCAATATTTTCACTCCAGATTTTCAACATTGCCATTTTACCACACCTTCTTATGAGTAGTACAGCTGTCATTTTCACATCTCACCCAAATGTGTTTCCGCCCATGTAGCGCAGAATGGCGCAGTCGTGTCTTGAAATCAATGTACAGGACAAATTAAGAAAATCACAGTGACACTGTTCATGAGCAGGGTCTTCAAATGGCTATGTTGAAAATTTGGTGAAAAAATTCCTAAAATGACTGTTTTACGGCGTCGTTCTGCGCAGTTCCTACGCATCGTAAGTCGCTGAATTTTCAATATTTTCATCCAGATTTCCAACATTGCCATTTTATCACACCTTCTTATGAGTAGTACAGCTGCCTTTTCACATGTCACCCAAAGCGTGTTTCTGCCCATGTAGCACACAATGGCGCAGTCGGTGTGCTGAGATCAATATGCGGGACAAATTAAGAAAACCACAGTGACACTGTTCATGAGCTCAGGTGTTAAATGGCTATGATTTGAAAATTTGGTGAAAAAATTCTGAAAAATGATTGTTTTATGAGCGTGCGTTGTACAGTTCCTACGCACACTCGTAAGTTCGCGATTTTCAATATTTTCACTCCAGATTTTCAACATTGCCATTTTACCACACCTCCTTATGAGCAGTATAGCTGTCATTTTTCACATCTTGCCCAAAATGTGTTTCCACCCATGTAGTGCACAATGGCGCAGTCGATGTGCAAAATCAATGTATGGGACACATTAAGAAAATCACAGTGACACTGTTCATGAGCAGAGGTCTTAAATGGCTATGTTGAAAATTTGGTGAAAAATTCCTAAAATGACTGTTTTATGAGCGTATGCTACAGTTCCTATGCATGCTCGTAAGTTTGCAAATTTAATATTTTACCCAGATTTTCAACATTGCCATTTATTACACTTCCTTATGAACAGTACAGCTGCCATTTTTCATATGTCGCCTAAAATGTGCTTCGCACATGTAGCGCAATGGTGCTGTTGGTGCTAAAGCAATGTTTAGGACAGATTAAGAAAATCACAGTTACACTGTTCATGAGCAGAGGTCTTAAAATGGCTATGTTGAAAATTTGGTGACAAAAGTCCATAAAATGACTGTGTTCTGAGTGAGCAATCGCAGTTTCCGCACCCTAAATGAAGTTCATGACTTTGTAATAATATTTTCAGTCGAATTTTCACCAGTGGCATTTTTAACACTTCCTTATGAACAGTACAGCTGTCATTTTCACAACATGGCTGAAGTGTGTTTTCACACTTTCAGCGCGAGATGCATGGTCGCTGTGGGAAATCATTGTTCGGCACAGATAAAGAAAATCACAGTGACACTGTTCATGATCGAGGCACCAAAATGCCTGAGTTGACAATCTGCTGTAAAATATCCCCAACCTAATTATATTATGGTGTGCGTTGCACAGTTTCTATGTACGCCATGACTTCACCATTTTTTAAATATTTTTACTGCAGATTTGCAACATTGCCATTTTACACCTCCCCATGAACAGTACAGCTGTCATTTTTACATCCTGTTGGAATGTTTTTGCACCTGTGGTGCTAAATGCCGTAAGTCGCTGTGCATAAGCAGCTTTTGGCTAACAAACTGATATTCCCCTGTTTATGAGGTGGGATCACAAAAACATGTTGAAAATTTGGAGGAAAATACCAACGAATGCCTGAGGTATTAGGTTTCCAAACCATAACGCCCAACCCTGTAGAGAAATGACAGGCATCAGGTGTGACTTGGGATTCTTGCCTGTAATGCTCATACCATTCCACACCCTGCAGCCAGTGAGAGCATCAGGTATGCCTTGGACTCTTCAGCCCAAAGTTCACCCCATTCTCCTATATCTCATCCATCTCGCATTTCCTAATGAAATGGTGCACATAAAGCCAAAGACCCTAAGGAACACCGTGACATTTGTCAGTGTCTGCAGGGTGGTGTGGTGAAATGGCGAGGCCTTTATGCCTGACGACCCAAATGCACACCCAAATGCCTGTCACTCTCTGCAGGGTGGTGGGTGGGTTGGCTTCAGTTCAGTACTTCACTGCCATTCCTATTACGCAGCTCTGTAACTTCTACATTACCACTGCCAATGCCAGCAAGCAAACATTCGGCATTGACAAATGCTTATTATATTTACATTACCAAAGGATTTCTGGGACATTCTCCATAGCACTATTGAGCCCCACTGTAAATGCATACAACTGCATGAGAAGGGGGGGGGACTCTATTTTCAGCAGCGTGCTACAGAACAATGTTTGTACAAGGTTTATAACATATAATAACATACCATATTCTTTTTATGGCTATGGCTCCCATAGGCATATGACGGGAAGGATATATGAAAATAAAGATGGGTATAGCACAAGAGAGTAGCAAGATATTATCATGGGTGGCCTAGCCATGATAATAGAAAAAGAAAAACAGTGTAGAAAAAGAACAGAGACAGACTGCTACTGCAGTAGATTGTTAAAGAAAGGTTAAGAATACCTGCCATAGCAGCCTGAGGGGTTTACATGGCCTGACCAAACTGCAATGAAGCCATAAATCATTATAGTGTATAGCAGAGCATTGTTCTATATAGAAATTCATCCTTTTCAAAATGTTGCTGTACCACTTTTCAAAGGTCATGGAATGTGATGGTATCCTTCTGTGGTAGAACTGCATTCTAGAACCTCTAGAGACTGCACAAACCAGTTTCATTGTGAAGAGAAAAGAAAACTACATGCACACATTCACATAATACTGTACACTATAAATTACAGGATGTGCAACTTTATGCATAATCAGTGTGTTCTGTGAACACCGGGTTCTGATTCTATGATCTCGAGCTTTGCTCTTGCGGTCAGATGGAATCAGAACCCTCTGTGCAGAACACACTGGTTATACATAGTTGCCCATCCAGTATTCTCTATATTCCCAGTAGAAGCTGTCTTTAAATACTGGTTCAAATTATGCTATTTCTCTAGCTTTACAGGCTTTTTAGTTATCTGAATGGATGTTCCATTTATATATTGCTGGTATAAACCATTTTAGAACTGTATGCTGCAGTTCATATCCTGTTCTGCTCTTCTGTTGTTGGCAGAATCACATCCATGTTCTACTACAAAACTCACTAGTTGTTAGGAAAATAAACAACATTGTACAGTTCTAAAACGGTGTTTACCACCAGAGTGCAAGCAGAAACATGCGCTATGAGTTTACTGAAAGGCTTGTATAAATGGAGCCATAAAAGAATTTGAACCAGTACTTAAAACCAACTTTTATTTGGAAAAATTACTTACAGGTTCAGCGCAGTTATTTAAGGTACTGCGAGCCTAGGTAATCGGGTCAAATTACTATTGAAGACAATGGAGTTGCTGCAATGTGATATCCTCAAATATGTAGCATTTCAAGGCAATGGGAAGCTTTTGTATAATCACCATTGTAGTCCCCTCATATTATGAAAGTCCATGAAAAGATATTTTTTAAATGAGACAGTGGGCGTACCTGTTGGTGTCAGAAGTCAAAGATTTAAATATCTAAACAATCCATAAATTAAATCAAGGCAACTACTATTTCACAATATCTTGAGATGGAAAGAGATGCAATTGAGGGAAAAGCTGTACATTGTTAAGCAAGGCTGGCCTCTCAGTGACATCACTTTCTAATTCAAGATTTCATGAAATGGCTGGTCAAGTTCTAGAAGTTTGTCCTCTCTCTGCTCTCCTCTTTTCTTACCTCCTCCTTTTCTGCCTTCTAGGCTGGCTTTTGTAAATCTAATTCATCCACCTCTTCCCTTCTGTGGGTCACAGATTCCATTTTGAATGGAATGGAATAGGGCCTGCTTACTGCCACCATCTTCATCACCTTGGCCAAGGCATTCAATACAGTGGTCCATCCAATCCTCCAAAAAAGCTTGGGGTGGTGTTCTGGGCTGTCTGCGTCTGCAGTTGGTTAGTTCACGCCTACCTTTTGGGCTGGCACTAGTCAATCCAGGTTGGCAATGCCTTATCCAGTCCCTTTCTCCACCAGATCTAGAGTTCCACAGGGCTCTGTTCTGGGCCCGATCCTCTTCTCTGTTTTTGTTAATGTCCCCCAGTTTGTGTCTTCCTCACATCCACACATAGGTGGATGACACTGCCTGATATGTTTGCATCTGGATCTTCTGTTCTTGAGTTTGAATCATCAGTGCAGAGTGACTCTGACAATGTCCAGTGCAAATTCCTCTACACCTGTTGTCTCTTAGTGCCAAAACCTGTCTCATGATTTTTGGCACTAAACAGATGATGATTTCAATCAAACCCTGTTTTCAAGAGCCTTGATTGTACCAGTTTGAATAGGTACCCCACTTAAGTACCTCAGTGTGTGACTGGATGGCTAGCCTATTTTATCCTCAGTGATGTGTGTAAAAAAATCTGCCCCATGCTCGGTGCACTTTACTACAACAAGATGTGCTGCACTCCCACTCTGTTGTAAGATCATCCTGCCGGTATTTCACTGCATGGATGTGGTTTACAGTGCTGCATCAGAATCTATCCTTGCCAGGCTGAACCCCCTTTTCCATTCATTCTGTCATTTCATTTGTAATGCCTCTCCCCTTACACACCACCTCTCTGTCTCCCTACCTCTATCTTTCTCCGTCTTCAGGGGTGTCAGCATTTCCTTTAATGCTCTTCTTTTCTAGACAGATTTTGACCCTTCACCTTTAACTTCTACATATTTGCTTTCCTCTCCTCTCTCTCTCCGATCCACATTCTAACCCTTCACTCTTCTGGCTGCTGCTCCTTTTCCATCACTCACTGCAAAGCCTCAGTTGGTCAGTCTTCTCTTTCCATCTCCCTCTCCTCTGGAATAGCCTCCCCCTTCACAGTCATCTTTTCCTTTTTCTCCCCACTCTCAAACAGCTCCTCTTTTTTCCAATTGTTTAACCAGGAATGGTACACTAAGCTGAAAGCTTCCTTACAGGTGTGACCTGGGAGCACAGGGGGGTTAAGTGACTTGCACAGGGTCACACATTATTCAAGTGGGGGCTGTGGGGGATTCAAACCCAGGTCTCCAGATTTGCAGCTCAGAGCCTTAAACCACTATGCTATACTGCCTCCCATAGCTCTCTAAGGTTAATGCCTCTTAGTTCACTTTACCCCCTCATGCCTTTGCAAGCATTCATTGCAATCTTTCCTTCTATTCCTTTCACTTCTGCTCCTTCTTGTTAGCACTCTGTATTTGCCAATTTTGCTGCCCATCCACCTACCCGTCTACTGACTTTGTCAGCCTATTGTACCCTTTTTGGTTTAAGTTGCACTTTGTTGGTTATGCTACATTTTGCTTCAAGGACATATTTGTAGCATGTGACTTTTTTTTTACCTTGTATTTATACGCCTTCCTGCCTCCTTTCTCCACGACATCCTGTCCTGCAGGCCCCCACTCCCATCGTGATCTGCCCCTAGATCACACAGATACACACTATTTTACCCTCAGAATACCCCCCCCGGGTAGGGGTGAGGAAGGACCCCCTGTGCTTACCTCCCCAAACCAACATACAGTGTCATGGAATTGGTGCAATGGAGTCTGTCAGATGAGCCTGGAGATCCCCCAGTGAGGTGTCTTTGCCTAGGAAAGAATGAGGTGCTTCTTTCTTGTTCTTCCGCAGACATCGGTGTGCAATGAGGACCAATGAGCTAGGAGGCGCGCTGAGATTTGCCTCCCTCTCCACCCCTCTTCTGACATCTGCCCAATGCCCTTACTGCTTCTCCACCTATTGCACCTTCCACTAGAGCTCCCATAGATGGCGGTATTTCAGCGGGTGCATGCAGCTAACCCACCCTGGAGAAGGAGAGCAGCTGCTGGGCGCTCTATCCTTCCCTCCCTGCGACCCTGGTGGCCCATGCTCGTTCGAACCTAGGTCGCTGGCATGGTATAGGTAAGACATCTAGTGCCTCAGCCCTCAAGCGCCACCGGCTGGAAGCATGTGACTTGTTTTACTGCCTTCGTAGTTCTCTGTATTTATTGATTATTTCTGTTGCATTTTGTTGACATTTTTCTCTCCATTTTACCCCTCCCTGGTAACACCTCAAAACATTCTTTGCTTGCAATACATCTCCCTGTTACCAAATATTTTTACTATTCTTATGCTCCTTAATCTCCAATGCTGCCCTTTTCTGCAATAACCTTTCAGCTCTGTTCTAAGACTTATCTGCACTTACCCTACCCCCCCACACACACACTTACCTTAACATCCATGGTGACCCATGTGGCAGTATAGTAGTGGAGGTAGCAACCCTTCCTTCTAGAAGAATCCTCCTTCCCTGCCAGCCCTCCAATATCCTGGGCTTGTTCACCAAACCTGGGTCATGAGCAGCAACACTTCTGCAGCACCAGCAGGTTGGCTGAGTCATCAAATTTTAAATAAATAAACCTACAGGTAAACCCAATATCTCACTTAAAAGATATTTTAATTTTCCTTTACAGTTAGAGGGACCAGGCACACTTACCTACCCCTTTGAGATGGTGGATAGACATTAGATGAGGCAATGGGTTTTGTCTTGTTCTTATGGATACTAGTTTCTGACACAGAAAAATTAACTAATAGTAAAGGCTACTGATTAACGGTGATTAAAATAATGAAATCCCATTTTTAAGACTTGAAATTCTTGGAGTTGCTCCAGTAATTGCTAGTCTAATTTACAGATTTTACCACGATTCTATTGTCATTCTTTAGTACAGTATGTGTATAAATAATCAGAATAAAAGAAGGTGCACTGTACAGAGCACTAAATGATGCAAAGTGAAACGGTACAGAAATCAGTTATAAGAAAATTACAAGTTCTGTAGATTTACTGATCTGGTCTAAAATGCCAAATTTGGAGAAATTATTTGTTTTACTAGTGTGCGGGCAGTCCAAATTCTGGAATTTTACCAGGTGTTCCAGTAAAATTGAAAACCAGTGACCTTGCTAATGGTCACTCAGTATTTGATTACTTCAAGTGAAATTCTTACATTAGTTATTTTGACATACACTCTTAATTGCTACTTATTCAGTTTAACAGTGATAAATCAGAACATTAAAATACGGAAAAGGGAATTGTTACCTTTGAAATCTGTGGTGAGGTTTTTTGTTAGTGTAAGAACATAAGAAATTGTGCAAACCAAGAAAGACTATTTAGCAAACAAGCTTGCCCTTACTGTCTGATAAATGTAGTCAGCTAATATAGAGGCTCCTGCCACGTTGCTGGGCAAGAAGGTGGACTAATGTCACTTGTAGAGATGCAGCAAAATGTTATTTTGCCGGCGAAATTATGGCAAAATCGCCAATTACACCTAGTGAAAGATTTCACTAAATTATGGCCTTTTGGTGAAATTTCGCCACCAATTTTGCATGTGCATCTGAGGCAAAATTGGACATTTTGCTCTGCTGGTGGTCACATTGCTGAGTCTAAACAGGCAGTAAGTGAATAGTTCATTTCCTGTGCTATACATCTTGAGGAAGCAGGCAGCATTTATACTCCCTGTGACTGCAGAGTGCACTTGTACACCTAAATTGCTTAATCTGTGCTATATTTTTCTAACTTTTTCTTGTTTGTCTTTGTCATAGTTCATATTTTAGTACCTGGTGACTGTGTTTGTGTGTGTGTGTGCATGTGATTCTCCCTCAGCTCTCTCTGAGTCTCTATTGTTACTTTTTTGTTTGTTTATTTGAATTGCTGGTGTTTGTGGATTGTGGACATAATGAAGAAGGGTGAAGACAGTGGGGCAACAGTGTGCCATTTCAGCTAACCATCACAAATGAAATGCCACAGCAGGAGACTTTTTGCTCCAGCACCAGCACCCAGCAGCAAACTGTGCCCCCTCACCAGCAGCAGTTGGACACAGTGCCCCCTCTCCAGCACCAGGAGGATAACGTTCCTCCATCCAGGCAGCAGGAGACCGTAACCCCTCCCAAGCAGCCAGAGGAGTTATCTCCTGGGGCATTATCTGCAGCACCCCCCCCCCCATGGCTCTGTCATCTCCAAAGTTCTCCTGTGTGGGATTTTTTCTACTTAATATTGGCTGGTGACCCAGTGGTCACCTGCAATCTATGAGGGCAGGAAGTGCATTGAGGAAAGCGTGAATCCAACTTTGGGACAACTGGCCAGCATAGCCATGGTCCACCACCACCTGCCACAATGGTACCTCAAATTGTGGGAGGTGTTGGCATCATCAAGTGCAGCTGTGGGGAGCAGTGCTGGTGTAAGCACTGAAGGGGGTGAGCAGGAGGGAGGCATGGCTGGACCAGTTAAATGTCCTCACTGTTCTCACTGTACCAGAAAACAGCAGCAGTCAGTAACATCAAAACCCCTCCAGGGCCCTCCCTGTCCAAAGCCAGCAGCATAGGCAGCCCCCGCCTTACCAGCAGTGCCAGTGACACATGCAGACTTATCCACTGTCCTGTCTGAAGTCCTGGATGTCCAACAAGAGTTAAATGATTTCAGACAGGAATTTAGTGATGCCCAGGGGGGAAGATTTCTAAACTACAGTGTGATGTTGACAAAATCATGTGCATCCTGTCAGAACTCCGTGATGGCCCCACTGGCACTTAATGTGGCAGCATAAATTAATTTGCCTTTTTTGTTTCCATTGTTCTGTCTTCCATTCTGTTGTTTGTATGTCCTTCCCATAAAAAATGAAAACCAAAAAAAAAGCTATTCTGTCCTCTTTAATCTACATCCATTCCTTAAGTCCTCTTGTTTCTTTATTTTGTGTGTAAAATAATTTTATTGACCATTGCTGTTGTTTGTTTCCTTCTTATGCTTCCTATACAATTTAGTCCCTTTTCTTGTTCTCTGTCTATTAGCTCTCCCCGCTCATTGATGTATTACCCTTGTCCTCCTGATCCTGCCTGTCATTTGTTATGCTAATTCTGTACCATGTACCCCTTCCCTAATAAACACCTTTTTCCCTTATTATTTGTGGTGTGTGTTACTTCTTAGAGCTGGTTACACAGTACGCCTACAAGATTTCTTTTAACAACATAATAAAAACATAAAAACATAGAATCTGATGGCAGATAAGGACTGCTTGGTCCACCTAGTCTGCCCATTTCCCTATCTAACGGATAAGCTGCAGATCCTAGTTAACCAACAGCCTACTTCCTCCTTCCCCCACTAGAACTGCCTTATGTCTGTCCCATGCATTCTTGAATTCCCCACTGTTTTGACTCTATGACCCCTCAGGAAGGCTGCTCCATGCATCTACAACCCTTTCTGTGAAGAAATACTTCCTCACATTACTCTGAGCTGTCCCCTCTATCTTGAAATTATGCCCCTTGTTCTTGCACATCTCTTTTCTGAAAGATGCCACCCTCTTGGACTTTGTTGATTCTCTTGAGGTATTTGAAAGTTTCTATCATGTCCCCCCTTTCCTCGAGGTTATACATCTTAAGCTCCTTTAGTCTCTTTCTTCATATGTCTTCTGGTGCAGACCCTGCACCATTTTGGTTGCCTTCCTCTGGACAACCTCCACCCTGTCTATGTCCTTGCGGAGATGGGGTCTCCAGAACTGTACACAGTACTCCAGATGTGGTCTTACCCAACTGTCTGTACAGAGGGCTAACAACTTTCTGTTTTCTACTGATGATGCATCTCCCTATGCATCCCAATATCCCCCCAGCCCTCCTTACTGCCTTCTCACATTGCTGGCCCACGTTTAGGTCATCTGATCTGACTACCCCAGGTCTCTTTCCATTTTTGTTGCTGTCAGTATCTCACCTCCCATTCTATACACTTCCCCTGGGTTTTTGTTTCACAGGTGCATTACTTGCACTTCTTTGCATTGAATCTAAGCTGCCATACTTTTGACCATTCCTCCAACCTTGCCAAGTCCCTTTTCATCCTTTCCACCCCACCTTGCGTATCAACCCTGTTGCAGATCTTTGTATCATCTGCAAAGAGACATACTGTTCCTTCCAGTCCCTCTACAATGTCATTTATAAAGACATTAAAAAAGACCAGCCCCAGTACTGAACCCTACGGTACCCCACTAGTAACCCCCCTTCCTTCACTGTAGACTCCATGTAATATTATCCTCTGTGTCTTGTTGTCCAGCCAGTGTTTTACACAGGCTTCCACCCCAGGACCCACTCCCAGGCTGACTAATTTGTTTATTAATCTTTGTGCAGGACTGTGTTAAATGCCTTGCTAAAGTCTAGGTAGGCTATGTCCACAGCCCTCCCTGGTCTACTACTTTGGTCACCCAGTCAAAGAAATCAATTAGGTTTGTCTGATATGACCTTTCTGCTGTGAATCCATGCAGTCTTAGGTCCTGTGACCTGCTGGCCTCTAGGTACTCAACAATTCTTTCCTTCAGAAGTGATTCCATCATTTTCCCTACCACTGAGGTCAAACTGACAGGTCTGTAGTTTCCTACCTCTGTCTTGCTCCCACTTTTGTGAAGAGGAATCACATCTACCCTCCTCCAGTCCTCAGGTACCACACCATCCTCCCATGATTTATTAAAAAGGGTAGTCAATGGTGTTACTAGTTCTTCCCTTAGTTCTTTTAGAATTCTGGGGTGAATACCATCAGGCCCCATTGCTTTATCCACCTTCAGTTTTAAGAGGTCTTTAAGGACCCTTTCTTCTGTGAAATGACTAATATCAACCCTCTATCTCGAGTGCTTCTATTGACTGGATTAGGTATCTCCCTCTGTTCTTCCATTTCTGAATACTGAGCAGAAGTATTTGTTCGGTATCCCTGCTTTTTCACTGTCACGCTCTGCCCAAACACCTTCCTCTTTATTTAGCCTCAGTATCCCTGCCTTAGTCTTTCTTTGCTCCCTAATGTATCTATAAAATGTTTTATCCCCTTTCTTAACAGAGTTGGCTATTTTTTTCCTCGGTTTAGGCCTTTGCTATTCTGACTATCTTCCCCACTTATTTCTGCTTTAACTGGTTCGGTTCTCTGTCCTACTTCTTCTGTGTTTCCTTATACCTCCTGAATGTATTCTTTTCTCCCTAATCTCCACCGACACTTCTTTTGAGAACCATAGTAGTTTTTTCTTTCATTTTGATTTATTTATTTGCTTCACACAAAGGCTTGTTGCCTCTGTGATGGCGGTTTTGATGTTTCCCCATTGTTGCTCCACCCCACCTTCTTGCCTGTTTGCTAGTGCTTTTCTGAGGCACTCTCCCATTTTGACAAAATCAGCCCTCCTGAAGTCCAGTACCTTCACTTTTGTATGGCTTGACTCTACAGCTAAGTTTATCATGAACCACACTGTTTGGTGGTTGCTTGTTCTCAGCTGGCTACCCTCTTCAATAATGATGTGTAATTTGGTTGCATTCCTTATTTATTGAGTTTGAAAATGAAATGCCGGCTCCTGCAGAAGGCTGTTGGCCATCTAGGCCTTGTGCACAGACTAGTGTGTGTTTTGGGAAATTCAAATACACTTGTGTGAGTTGCTTCAACTCAAAGTTGAATGTGCACACCACAGCATATGTCCATAAGGTTCTCGCTCTTTATTCAGTTCTCTAGTGTGGCAAAGCAACTGTAAAAAGAGCTTATATATCCAAGTTAAAGCCTGCTCCCCCCAAGGTACCATCATTCCTTATATGTATCATGACGATGGTGCCTTGAGAGAGCGGGCATTTTTTATCTTAGTTACATGGCAGCATTTTTCACATTGTTTGCATGCCACACTGTAATAAAGAAAGAGCACTTTCTGGATATGTGTTTGTGGTGATTGCTCCTTACTTTGAGTGGAAGCAACTCACACGAGGTATTTGAATTAAAAAAATATAATACAGACTCTGTGCAGAGGGCCCTAATGGCCCACAGCCTTCGACTGGTGCCGGCCTTTCCTTTGCAAACTCCATATATGGGGAATGCAGCTGAATTGTGGGTCAATGTTATATTTTGTTAAAGTTATGTTGAAGGCATCACCTGCTCTTTAACATGTTTTCTCCCCCTCCTGTCCACAGATGTCAAGTATTGTGACAATTGAAAAACTTTCACAATGCTGTGTGATGTTGCATCACATGTGTGCAACATTAAAAAGATGTAACACATCTGATGCCAGCACTGACAATGTGCCCCAGAAGGCCAGAATTCCTGAAAAGTTTCCCAGAAAATGTTACAGTACATTCAGAAAGAAATCAGTGTCACACATACAGTTACATGGTTCACATCCACCATCAGGAGGACCCAAATCTGTTGTTTTCTGCACCATTTCTAATGATTTTCAGGCCCCACTGCAGTGCTGCCACTGCCTAACATGCCCCACAAGTCCAGAAATGTTTCCCAAAATATTTTACTGTAAATTCAGACCTAAATTAGGTATCAGACATGCTGTTATATGTTGCACATCTTCCACCTGGACCAAAACATGTTGTTTGGCCCATTATTTACCAATGGTTTAAGGCCTAATCACGGTGTTGCCACTGCCAAACGTGGCCCAAATGCCCAGAAATGTTTCCCAAAACACGTTACAGTACATTCAGACAGAAATCAGGTGTCAGACATGCAGTTACATGGTTCACATCCACCATCAGGACACAAATCTGCTGTTTTCTGCACTGTTTCAAACAGTTTCCAGGCCTAACTGTGGTGGTGCCACTGCCTAACATGCCCCCATATATAATAGGGTCAGGTAGTAAACACCAGTCATGTGACAGGGAGGAAAGGGTTAATATGGTAAGCAAATTAAACAGAAAAACAGGAACACTGCAATGCAGAGGCTAGATCACAATTTTAATTTCTGTGAGCAATTCAACAATGTAGTGCACCTGGATATGGACAGGCCAAGTGGTCAGTGTCCACAAATACTTACAATAAAATAAAGCACAAAGTAATTGGTTAAAGGAAATAGGAACAGAACTACCAGAATGAGTAACTGTTCAGATAAAGTTACGCCAAAAAAGGGGTCACTATGTAAGGAAAATATAACAAATAAGTAGCACACCAACAAAAATATTAAGACTTAAAAGAAATTACAGAAACAAAGTCACTAACAACTTGTGAGAAATCTGTCAAATATTAGGAATTAGCCTGCTCTGCTTTCACACACACACACACACACACACACACACACACACACACACACACACACCACACACGGTCAACCCTCCCCCACTCAACTCCCTCACAGACACTGACACAGAGAAAACTGAAAACACTACATAAGTTTAATTAAGTATTATCCAAAGATGCCAAAACAAACAAAAAAAAAAGATTCACTAACAGCACTAGGAACTAAATTGAGATTTTGGGAGCAATTTACTCTCAAAAATCACAAATAAAGAGGTTTTTGAAGGGTTTATTGGCTGTGATGCACCACACTGAACTGCTCTCTGACTCAACAGACAATATACTGTGCAAGAAACAGCCTGCACATGATATTTCAGCTATCTACCAACAATGCATTGCAATTTCGCTGGTGAAATTGAAAAACATTGGCTGAATTAAGGATAATGGCAAAATTTGACCTTACGCTAAAGTGAAATTGAGTGAAATTTCACATTACACAAAAACGAAATCAGAGGCAAAATTACGTTTCGCTTAGGTGAAGAAATTTGCGAATGCGGGAGTTATGTGAAATATTTCACTAGCTGAAATTTTCCAGTTTTGTACATCTCTAGTCACTTGAACAGTCCATCAGAACTGCATCTCATTTATTTGCCTGTATTATAGCTAACATTTGAGTATTTGGCATGGAGGCAGAAAAAGGCATTACAAATAGTGTCTAAACAAACTGAAGAGCAATTTTATTCATTTCATTCTATAACAAACTAAGTTATGGTAACATTAGGGTTTACAATCAATATTAAAAGAAGCAAAATTCAAAGTTAGGCTTTAAAGATTTGTGTTCTACTGTATGCTCTCATCAATTTCTTAGAAACTAATATAGTTTCATATGTTATATTATGCTGGGACTATAGTTTTGTAATAGTATTCTAAAACTATTACATACTAAAATATTGTGTAAATTATTAATGCATAGAACAAAGAAAAAGGCAGCTCAGTGTCCCATGGTGCATTAGCTAACTAGTGCTAAATCAGGAAAATATGAACTGTACACCATTAGGAAACAGATACTGATATATTTTATTGTACAAAACAGTGCAATAGTTACTTGACCCTTACTCAGAGGGTCCTTGTGGAGTAAGGGTCAGCCAGCTGGTGCATTGTTTTGCATAGTGATGTATATCAGCATCTGATACTAGTGTGGTGAGTGAGAGTTTATTTCCCTGTTAATGCATGGAGTTACTGTAGATTTGTAAGTAATGGCATGAACATGCATCACAAGTCTTTAAACTCTAACTTTGAAATTACTTTCATTTTTTGGCATGGCCCATGGGACCTAACACTACTTTAATGTAGTTTCTTTATGATAATTCAGTTCGGCTTATTTATTTAACCAAGAAGTGTTCCAGTGAGCAATCTAATTTTCAAGGAAGTGCTAGGATATGCTTTAGTCAAGGGTACAAAAAGCAAACTACAGTGGACAAGGATTGCAAGGTTACAAAGACTTTTAATTTACCCTGTTACCAGGCTTATGACAAAGGGTATGATGAAGAGGAAGCCAGCTGGTCAATTGCCATCATCTGACCATTGATTAATGCCTCAATATTTGCACAGCTGGTGTAGGGAGCAAGATACAGGATCAGTGGGCTGAACGGGACTCTATTATGTAGCTGAGGGAAATGTAAGTGGAAGGCAGCCATTTGTAAAGTGAGTGAAGTGAGAAGTACCAAATGAAAACTTGCAATGCTGTGTTCAACTCCCATAGTGATGTTTCCCCTGCCATCTCCTCCCGCAGCCTTTGTCAGCGCCATGCCCCTTGGTAGGTGTTCTTTCCCCACCTTCTCCTGATCACAGCCCGTGCTCCATGAGGTGTTTCCCCACATCCCCCCTTCTGTTTCTTATGATGGTTCATATGTTGAGAGTGAGTGTGCAATAGGGTTGGACTCGTGCAGTGTCCACCGTACCCGCCAGTAAGCTCTTGTCTCCTCCCACAGCATTTGTAGTTTTGTCCTACCTCATGTTTCACTCACTGAGTTGCTCTTCTGTTTGTTATGTTGTTACCATATGTCAGAGTGAGAGACACAGTGACAGGGAGCATGAGAAAGAGACACTGAGAGGCACAGTGACAGCGGGCGTGCAACAGGGTAAGAGTGGTACAGTGTCCTCTGTGTCTCTCTTGTTTGAAAGTCTTCATAGTTTTTCTGGCTGTTGGCACCATGCAGACCTACACAGGGAAACAGTCAGAGTTGGGGAGAGAGCAGTGGCAGCAACAGTGCTGTGTCTCTGCCATCTGCAGCCATGCAGTCTGAGATCCACTTTGTGATTTTGCCAGCAAGAGTCAGTTGTTACCATATGCCAGAGTGAGAGACACAGTCACAGCGAGCATGACAGAGAGAGAGAGAGAGTGAGAGACACAGTGACAGTGCGCATGACAGAGAGAGCGAGAGACACAGTCACAGCAAGCATGACAGAGAGAGAGAGAGTGAGAGACACAGTGACAGTGGGCATGCAACAGGGTAAGAGTGGTACAGTGTCCTCTGTGTCTCTCTTGTTTGCAACTCTTCGTAGTTTTTTTGTGGCTGTTGGCATGGTGCAAATCAAGATAGGAAAGAGTTAGACCTGGGGAGAGACAGTGGCAGCAACAGTGCTGTATCACTGACATTTATTATATGCGGGATATTAGAAATGTTGATAAAATGGACATTTTCATTATGGTTATTAGCACTGTTTACAGGCATGTCTACCAGCCTGATGAATGTATTGTTCCTTGGACTTTATTAGCTTTGGCTGCTTGTCTGCACATGACATCTTAATGCCCTGTTTATGACATCATAATTGTTTCCACAGCAACAGATTGGGATGTCATAAACAGAAATATGACTGCAGTAGTTGACAAGCATACCAAGCAAATAGGGCAGTGATCCTGTTTCCACACAGATGTCCTTAGTAATAAACAAATAAGGGTGACAATTACAAACAAGCATTTGTCAATGCTGAAAGTTCGTTGAGCGTTGAGATAAGGAAGTGTGTAACAGTGTAGTAGTGCAGGAAGAGTTTTATTGATAATGAGCAATAGAAAGTTGTATGACAGCTGTACTGTTCATGAGGTGGTGTGATAAAAAGTCTATCTTGAATATTTGGAGTGAAAATATTGAAAATTGTGTAGAAAATTGTGAATGACTAAGTGTAACTTGACCATTTTTTGGAGTTGTGTCACCAAATTTTCAACATGGCCTTTTTGGTACCCCACCTCATGAAGTGTGCCAATGTCATTTTGTTCACTAGTGCCGAAACATGATTTTGCAGAGCGACTGCACCATTCTGAGCAACAGGTGCAAATATATTTCAGGCAGGATTTAAAAATTACAGCCGTATTGCTCATAAAGAAGTGTGAAAATGGCAATGTTGAAAATCTGGGTAAAATATTCAAAATTGGCAAAGATGCGAGTGTAGAAACTGCTCAACACACATTCATAACGTAGGCATTTTGTGGAATTTTTCACCGAATTTTAAACATGACCTTTTTGGAACTCCCTTTATTAACAATAACACTGTGATTTTGTTAATCCATCCCAAAGGTTGATTTCACACACCGACTGCACCATTCCAGGTCACATGTGTGAAAACACATTTTGGGCGGGATGTGAAAAATGACAGATGTAGTGTTTATAAGGACATGTGAAAAAATGGCAATGTTGAAAATCTGGAGTGAAAATATAAAAAATTAGCGAAGTTATGAGCATGCGTATAAACTGTACAAAACACACTGGTAACTTAGGCATTTTTTTTATGTTTCCACCAAATTTGCAACATAGGCTTTTTGGGACCCCACCTCATGAATAGTGGCACTGTTATTTTGGTAATCAGTCTTGAAGGGTGATTCTGCGCAGTGACTGTAGAAATCACCTTTAGGACTGAAAGCGAAATAACCTGGCTCTCATGAGTGAGTCAAAACCTATGTTAAATTGTTTAACAGCAAAGACACCTATGGGCTGCAGAGAATGGGGAAATTGTTTAACCAGCAAAGACACACTATGGATCTGTAGGACAGGGTAAATTATTTAACCAGGAAAGACACACTATGGGGCTGTAGGGACCTGGGAAATTGTTTAACCAGGAAAGACAATATGGGGGCTGCAGGGATGGGGGAAATTGTTTAACCAGGAAAGATGCACTGAGCTGCAGCAAACTGGAAAATTGTTGAACCAGGAGAGAGAGAGAGACACACACTAAGGGGCTGCAGCTGAAGGGCTTGCATTTCAAAGGACAGAGCCACGCGCAGTGTTGTCTGTGTCCTTTGAAATGTTTGCAGAGACCAGCCCCCTCAGCAAAACAGTGTCATAAGGACACTGCCTGCTGATTTACCAGTCACAGACCAGCCCCTGCAGCATCACTAGTCAATGGGCTGTCACCCTCACACTCCTGTTTAGCAACTCTAATATCAACAAGCTCATTCATGCTTGCATGCTTGAAGAACATAAAAGGGTAGTATAAGCTACATTGTGTCTAGACATTAAGGCCCACATATTCAAAGGAGATGCACAGCCCAAAATGGAGATGCATGGTGCATCTCAGAAAATGTGTGGAAGTGCGATATTCAAAAAGGGGAAATGCACCACCCAAGTCAGACTGCGCGATCATATAGAAATAATGTATGAGGTGCAAAAAAGGGGATGGGCACCTGAATATGCTGCACAAGTGTATATTCAGCCAAAATGTGCAGCAGCACATGTGTCACACATCACAGAGTGCCACGCAAAGTTAGGTAAGAAAGGGGATGACCTAAATCAGCCAGCCACCCACAGGCAGGCTGCAGAACTGCAGACAGGCAACTCTGAGACAGCCCTCAGAGGTGCACCAGAATGTGCTCCAGGCACACACACACATAGCAGTCATGCCAGGATGGTAGTTCCCAAAGCCACAGCCATGCTATGCCTGCTCGACGGGCACCTGTCAGGTGCCAGTGGTTGGCACCACAGGCACCACCCAGTCAGTGACCCCCTCACCACACCTAGGTAGGGTACCCCCAGCTGCCACATGCTAGTCAGGCACCCCCTAGCACACCAAAAGAGCAGACAGCTACAATGCAGCACTTGTACCAGGTGCCATGGCCTGCACCCATGTGGCTGTCAGAGTGCCACCCGGAGGAGGCATGCACCCATGGTGGCAACTGGGACAATAGTGATCTGGATGCATGGTGGTAATGGTGGCAGCATGGCAAGGATTAGGGACTGCCCAGTGGCACACACCCATGGTGGAACAACATAGCTGCACACAGCATGCCCATGCCAGACCCACACCACCAGGAACCACATACATATCACTGATGCCATCCCTGCAGTGTGACAATACCACAGGGACCCTGGGTTCAGGTCACTGTGGTGTACTGTGAGAAGTGCAGGGCAGGGGTGGCACCACCTGCAGCCTGGAGGTGGCAGGGGCATGCCCCAAGAACACTGGATCCTTCCAGTGTTATGTGTGTGACCACCTAGGGCACGGATATGGCCATGGGTTGTAGCACTGTAAACCTCTCACTGTCACACAGTACTGGGTGCAGCACTCATGTTATCTCTCAGACATCCTCTGACCCACATAGAGCAGGTGACATTACTGGCCACTGAGACTGTATGCAGTAGTGTACAATATTCTGAGATGGCAGGGTATCAGCACACATTAGCAATGTTGGTGCACTTATTTCCAAACTCCTCTGAGCTTGCAGTATCATATTTGATGATGTCTCACCCATTCTGACCAGTTGTAACATATCTTTGCACACATTTTGTTGCTAAAAGGTTTGGAGTATGTGGCAGTGTACTCAGGCCAATGCAGTCCACCCACACACAACCATGCATTCTCACCTGCCTGCTAGGCTGCAGTACCTCCTGATCACCTTTGTGGAGTGGTGGTGCTGCCCTGCAGTGCTGGAACTGCGCATGCCTATGGTATGCAAATGGACTGAATACATTCCAGTAATGAGATGCAAATGTGCTGTCTGGGTGCTGACTGTGCAATGAGGCTATTTGCATATTCTGGCTGAATATTGCAAATTTACATGCCACATATGTGGCTTTACATTGCAAAGTTCTGTATTCCCCGTCACTGAGCTCTGGTCACCTACGCACATCTCCCACTGCGCAATCATTTATGTTCAGGATATTCAGCCATGCATGTGCAATGGCATTTTATGGCACATCTTCTGAATATACCAGTTTTTTGTGCTGGCACAGTTGAGATGTGTAGAACATGCACTTGCGCGATGCAGCCTGACACTTTTAAATATGGGGCCCGATGTTCTTCAGAGTTGTCCCAACAACATCAGGGTCTCTTTAGAGCCATATTACACTGGCACAAATCAGAAAATCAGGCACTCACCACCTCAAGTTGAACTGGACACCAAATGTGGTCAAAGCTCCATTGTCATTTATTATAAAAGACAATCATAAGTAATACAGCAAAACACCCATGTTTTGCCGGCCTGATGCATTTCAGACATATACCCTTTATCAAAGGAGTGCCCGATTTTCTGCTTTGTGTCATTTAACTTTTTTCATGAGCACCACCAACCCAGTGCACACTTTTTCCAGTTTTGTGCCATAGTACACTGCAAGCAGACAGTCTGCATTTACAAATGCTTGTTTATGGGGCATTGCATGGCCTAACATCAAACTATGTAATTACACTTTTGTTCCCTTTGCCACAATCACAAAGGTCTCATCATCACCTCTTAGTGTAAAATGTACACTAACCTCAACGCTCGTCTTAATATTTGATTAGTAATTGTCGGCAAAAATCTGACCAAAACTATGTCAAAATTATTCTGTCTATGAAAAAGCTCCTACGGCCCTTGCATTTCAACACCACTATACATGTTCAATGTTTTACATCACTGAGCATGCACCCTCTTTAAACACCCAAAACTAATAATTGCAACTTAATGATTTTAAAATTAAAAACACTAATACAAAGCTGCCTAAATTGACTAAACCCTAACAAACTTATAAATTTCAAAATTTAACAATTTTTTTCTAGAAAAGTCTTAGCTAATTTTAATGACAAAAGTGAGAAGAATATTTTTTTGGGTGCTCAGATTTTCAATAACTACTTGTCCAGTTTTTCACAAATTAACCATATGATAAGCTATCTTGATGGTAAATTAAGAAAACAGTACATAACCACTCAGAATCAAGCAATGATAATAGCAACAAATGAGTCCAACTACAAAACAAAAGGTGATCACTCACTCTCCTGAAGAAGAGGATTGCCTCATGCTAAAACAAGCATTTGTCAATGCCGAATGTTGCTTGCTTCTATGTGCTGTTTAGGTATTTGGAAGTCATTGGAGTGCAAATATTGAAAATTTGCAAACTTACGAGAGTGCGAAGGAACTGCGCAATGCATGCTCGTAAAACAGTCATTTTTAGGAATTTTTTCACCAAATTTTCAACATAGCCATTTTAAGATGTCTGCTCATGAACAGTGATGCTGTGATTTTCTTAATGTGTCCCATACACTGAGTTCGCACACCGACTGCGCCATTGTGCGCTACATGGGTGGAAACATGTTTTGAGCAGGATGTGAAAAATGACAGCTGCACTGCTGATGAGGAGGTGTGATAAAATGGCAATGTTGAAAATCTGGAGTGAAAATATTGAAAATTCGCAAACTTACGACCATGCGTAGGAGCAGTGCAATGGACGCTCGTAAAACAGTCATTTTTAGGAATTTTTTCACCAAATTTTCAACACAGGCATTTTAAGACCTCTGCTCATGAACAGTGTCACTGTGATTTTCTTAATTTGTCCTGTACATTGATTTTGCACAACGACTCGCCATTCTGCACTACATGGGCGGAAACACATTTTGGGTGAGATGTGAAAAATGACAGCTGTATACCTCATAAGAAGGTGTGGTAAAATGACAATGTTGAAAATCTGGAGTGAAAATATTGAAGTTAGGTGAACTCACGAGCCTCGCGTAGGAACCTAGCAATGCGCGTTAAATAAAACAGTCATTTTGGAATTTTGGCACAAATTTTCAACATGGGGTTTTGGGACCCTTCCTCATGAATGATGTCACTGTCATGGCAGTATTCAGGCCTGAGGGTGATTTCACAGTCACTGGCGAAATCACCCTTCGGGCCTGAATACCTCATGACAGTGACATCATTCATGAGAGGAGTCCCAAACTCCATGTTGAAAATTTGTGTAAACATTCAAAATGCCTGAGATATGCAACAAAGTTGAAACCCCCTCTGTAGCCCATTATACAGCTTGGGGATTGGTGATTGGGCACCCCGTCGGCTACACAGTGCATGTGGGGCATGCACGCGTGGGGAGGAGCTACACTTCTTATAGGTGCTCACTGAAGCGTAGCTCCCCCTTTAAACTGTATGCCACTGCATTTTGGAGCGTGTCATAGACAGCTGCAAAATGCATTGGCTTACAGGGGCCACACCTGCCAGTACACTGACAGAATTAGAGAAGGAGGTGACACACCTCCGAAATCTCCATTGATGGCACTATGTTTCTTGCACATGCATGCAAGCAACATAAAAATGCTTTACAAGTTGCACACAGAAGTAACTAGGGCACTTTTGGTGAGGCCCTTCTCACACCTCAATGATTCATGCACAAAGGGACTATTAAAGAAATGTCTGCCACTCACAGGTCACAAAATTAACAGCACTCATGTAAAGTGACTGTGAATACACAAAAAAATCTATGATTTCATTAAGTACATTAGAGCAGTGACATAAAAACAGACATACAAGCAGTGACATGGAAAAACGTGCACCTTTATCATTCTGCCCCCAGCAAAGATAGAAACAAAAGATGATTTATACACCTGGAGAATCTCACCAAAAACACATGGTGGCCCCTATGCATGAAGAGGTGGGTAATACGTGCCTGAGGCATGTACCCTGCCTGCACAGCTCCACACCCATGGGAGATCCATGGGTAGCCACATTCATGAACAGTGGCCACCGCACAACACCCATACACGGCCCCACCCTCCTGGCATGCAGGCCCACAGGGCAGTCATACATGGAGCTGCAGATCTGGGCAGGTGGCCAATCAGCTGCCTGACCCAGACCCCAGAGTGAATCACCAGTGCCCGTGGGTGGTGGGCAGGGTGCTGGTGCATAGAGTGCCACATGTAGTGTGGGGGTGGGTGCCTGGATGACCACCTGCAGGCCCCATAGTGTGCCTCAGATGCTGGGGCTTTCTCAATGGGGGTGCACAGGACCCTGCCTCACAACCACAGTGAACTGTTGTTGCTCCCGGGGGGGGGCTGTGTAACTGGCCCTCCTTCTTATGGCTGCCCTGACCTGGCAGAGGTGCTGATACTGTGCCTGGCACTCTGCATGTACATGCATCCCACAGAGTGCCACCATGCCCCAGTGCCTCCCTGGTCTGCCCCATGCATAGGCCCACATGCCACAGGGGATGCGGCATGGATGGGGCATCCGGCCAGTTGTGAATGCTGCACAGGGGTGCAGTGGGCCTGGGAGGCTGTGGAGTGAGCTATGTGTCAGGGTTACATGGCACGACTCCACTCTGCACCTTCGCATAGGGCGCATATCACAAAAATGTTTTGCAGTTGTACATTTATTGCCAGACAAAGCACCATTTTAGCACTGTGAGCTTCCAGTCCTTTCCTTCAGGAGGGTGAGTGCTCATCATTTGTTTTACTGGGACCAGTTTGTTGCTGTTGGCACTGCTTGACTCTAAGTGGACATTTCCTGCTTCCTCTGTTGGTCTCCTTGCAGTGCTCAAACTTTTGATTGTTGCTTGTGTAGAATGTCTGTGACAGGATAGCAAATCTGGCTTAAAAGTGTCCCTCAGTCTTTGCTCCTGGGCACTGGCAAGATCCTGACAACAGTGTAGTAGATTCCTCTTACTGCAGTTAGAGGGAATGTCAACTCACTTTTACAGCAGTCTTCAGTTGCAACTCCAGAACCTGGAAGTAGTGAAACTACACATGCAGCCTCAGACATTAAAGGGACATTCCCCTCAGCCTTTTTTTTCTGTATACCTATGTAGTTTGTAGACATGAACATTGATTGCCTGTATTGCACCCCCCCCCCCTGAGATTTCATCAATATTTAAATTTAAATGAAAACCTGCTTGACTCCATTACAAAGGTCATGGCCCAACTCATTCAAGACATCATGGGATTTAATTATGCTTTAAAGCTAAAGCGCAGCAGTCCTACTGTATCCATCAGTGCTGTTGATGTCCTCAATTGTTCCTGTGTTATTGTCTTGCACTGGCTGTCAACCTTGTTTATTACCAAGCATACACAGTGAAGAAAACTGGTTGCTGGTAACCTTAAATGTTGAGTTCCTCTATACCAACATACCTCATGGTGAGGGCTCAGAGCACTATGTATCACAGATCAGCTATACCAATATTTACTTGGGGATGTGTGTGTCTTGCACCATTTTTAAGCCTAATGTCAATCCATTTTTGACAGAAGAAAGACTAAAGGAGCTTAATATGTGTACTCTTGAAGAAAGAAGGGAGAGAGAGGACATGATAGAAACTTTCAAGTACCTCAAGGGAATTAACAAAGTCCAAAAGGGTAGCATCTTCTAGAAAGAGATGTGCAAGAACAAGGCACAATTTGAAGATAGAGGGGGACGGCCTCAGGGTAATGTGTGGAGGAAGTATTTTTCACTGAGAGGGTTGTGGATGCATGGAACAGCTCCTGAGGAGGTAGTGGAGTCAAGAACAGTGGGGACTTCAGGAATGCATGGGACAGGCTATAAGGCAGTCCTAGGGGTGGGAAAGAGGAAGTAAGCTGTTGGTTAACTATGATCTGCAGCTTATCTGTTAGGTAGGAAAATGGCAGACTAGGTGGGCCAAGCGGTCCTTATCTGCCATCAAATTCTATGTTTCTATGTTTCTAAAGTAGATTTATGGTGATGGTACATAGATGATGTCCTCATGTTGTGGTTGGGGAGGTGGAGTAGCTGTCTGACTTGGTATCATATCTTGAAGCAACCAACCCTCATTTTAAACTTGCTACTACTTGAGACAGAAATAATGTCCAGTTCTCAGATTTGAAAATCACAGAAAATAACAAAGATGGCGAGGACACTGACCTTTCATAGGTATCATAGGCATGTCCAGAGAAAGGTAGACACCGGTGTCCATTGTGCTTGCCATTAGATTATAGGTGCCTTTCAATATTGTTGTTTGTACAGTAAGAGTCAAGAGTAAGGACATAGACAGGGTAGAGAAGGTTCAGAGGAGGGCAACAAAGATGGTGCATGGATTGCATCACAAGTCCTATGAAGACAGGTTGAAGGAACTAAACATGTACCCTGGAGGAGAGGAGGGAGAGAGGATATTATAGAGACATACAAGTATCTTACAGGAGGAAAGGGTGCAGGAAAACACTATTTTTAAGCGAAAAAGATGTTCCAGGACTAGAGGGCATGGGATGAAGTTGGAGGGAGGACGATTCAGAGGAAACATGAGAAAGAATTTCTTCACAGAACAGGTGGTGGACAAGTGGAACACCCTGCCAGAGGAAGTGGTGGGGGCTGAAACAATCACGGGATTTAAGAATGCATGGGATAGACATAAAGGAATTCTGGAGGTCAGGTGTAAGGGGCAACAGACTTCTAGGAAAACAAACTGAACTTACAAGCTCAAATGGGCAGACTGGGTGGGCCATAGGCCCTTATCTGCCGACACTGTCTTTGTATCTATATGTATCTATGTATCTATGTAGCTTTCTCTTAAACTTATTTATAGTCATGCTCCCACAATATCGTCAGATTAGAGAGTGCTTGTCCATCGAGACCTTCAAGGCTACCCTAAAAATTTATTTGAGTCAGCCTTCTCTGATGTGTTTTAATTGGAATTTTGCTGATTTTATCTGATTATTGTTTTATCTTAATTTTAGTATGTTTTATGCCTATATATAAGCACTTTGATATTTTGAAAAGCACATTTTAGAAATGAAAACTACTTTGACTTTGACTTTGACAATATCCTCAGGTAAGGAATTCCAAATAATCACTATTCTCTGACTGAGCCAAAATTTCCTCTTCCTAGAGTGACACAATTCCCCTTTTAGATGTAGTGATGAGAGTATGTCCTGTAACCGGAGGGAGTTAGTTCTAGTTCTAAATGTTCTCATAGATCATCATCGGTCAGAGCATAATAAAGTAAGTACATGTCCCTTCGTAATCTTCTATACTCCAGTGAGTAGGTCCCAGTTCCTTTCTTCTTTCTGCATACATTAGATTTGTAACATCCTTAAGTAACCTTAGCCAGCTCTCCTTTGCACCCCTCAAGTACCTTTGTTTCCTTTTTAGTGCTAAGGAGCCCCAAAAACTGAGCTCAATGCTTCAAGTGTGGTCTCATAGAGTGCACCATAAAGTGGCAGTATCAATTCTGTATTTCTAGATGTTATAGTGCCTTAAAATACTGTTCAGTACTGCTCTAACACTTTTGCTATCTAATGGTAATGATTTTGGAAGGATAAGTCATTTTTATTCATATACCTAAGTCCCTCTTCTCTCTAACTTCCTTAGTTTGACTCCATTTAGTACATATTATGCCTGATGTTCCATTTGCCAAAATGCATAACTACATTTGTTGGTATTAAACTCTAGTCTTGTCTTTTGCCCAGTGCTCAAGTTCAATTAGATTGTTTTGAAGCCAACACTGTCCTCTTGGTTATTTATGCCAGTCCCTATCCTCATATCATCAGCATATTTGGCCATCGATGTCATCTTCACACTTGACTTCATTCTGTAATAGTATGGATTGCAACTCCTCCTACACTTCATTAGCTGTCACCCACCTTACCCAGAACATGCCTATGATGTCTGGAGTGATGATATGTTGGCATACATTTAAACTAATTGGGGAGACTGAGGCTGGGGTACCACAGAAGGAGGAGGATGGAGGAACTTAGCTAGGACCCCCCAGAAATTGGGGCTAGAAACACTGGGATGTAGTTTCTGGATCTGGGTCCATAATTAGGTGAAATGAGTCAGTGGGCCAGTACACTGAACAAGCAAAGGGCAGGAAATTAAGGAGGGAAGGGGAGGACAAGGGGAGAGGTGTTAACAAGAAAGGGAAGGGGGGTTGTAGACACCTGCTGGAAAGCAGTCTGCCTAAATGTCAGGAGCTGGAGAAAAAACTAATGCGCTCCAGGTGATCATGACAGATGCAGGATTAGACCTTGTAGCCATCACAGAAACAACATGGGCCACTGGAAATAATGTCTAGAACTTAGAAATATCAGGATACACTATGGACAGATAAGAGAGTGGTGTGGGAAATGGGGGTGGGTTGCCCTTTATGTCAAGGATGGCATAGTTACAACTGAGGAAGGGTCAATTAGGGGAGGGAAGGGGTGACAGAATCACTGTGGGTATAGCACACAACCACATTGGGTAAGAAACTGCACATAGGGTGGTCTACAAGCCATCAAGTCAGGGGATAAGGGAGATGGGTAAACAGGGTAGAAATGCAGAAGAGGTGGCAAAGGGTGAGGTAGTATTAATGGGGGATTTCAGTCTACTAGTTGTAGATTGGGACATTCCAGTAGCTAGGAGCACAGAAGTCAGGCCCTGCTAAATATGTTGTAGGACTGCCTGCTGGTGCAGCTGGTCAGAGAATCCACAAGGCAAATTGCCATTCTCAACGTGGTACTCACCAACTCAGAATGGTAGGTGGGGTGAGAATTTGGGGGCCTCTGGGGTCCAGTGATCATGGTTTAAATTGGCTCTGGGTACCAGTATACACTTATCAAAGGCTTTAGTTCTGGAATTCAGAAGAGCAGACTTTAACCAGATGAAGGAACTAGTCAAGGGTAAACTGAGGGGAGTGAACAAATTTAGTAGGGAGTAGAGGTGGGAGTAATTAAAAAGTGCATTCTAGAGGCAACTAAGTCATGTCTGAAAAAAGGTTATCAAGAGTAACAGGCACAAGAGTCTAATCAGGTTCTTGAAGAAGATCAGGGAGGCAGATTAGATACAAAGAGAAACATGTCGATGAGGAATGGAGTGAATGCTAGTTAAGAATGAGGGTGGCCAAGACAGCAGACAGGGATGCAAAAGCAGATATGGAACTGCATACTTTGGAGGGAGTCAAGGTTGGAAACATTACTTTAACTACACTGGGGGAAAAAAGAAAATGAGAGGAGGAATTATTAGACTGATGGAGGAAAGCAGGGGTAATAGATGAGGACAAGGCAGCCATTCTAAATGAGTACTTTGCTCAGGTTCACAGTGAAGGATAATGGACCTGCCTGAAAGTACATCAAAGGTTGCTGCAAGAGGGATCCTGAAATGGGGCAGGTGGTGTTTACAGTAGAAATGGTCAGAAAAGAGCTAGCAGCTCTGTGAACAGACAAGGCTCTAGGGCCAGATATGATGCACCCATGGGTTCTCAGGGAAAAGGAATCAGAACTGGCTGAACCCCTTGCAGGGCTATTTAGTAGCTCCCTACAATCAGGGGTGGTTCCGATAGATTGAAGGTTAGCAGACATAGTTCCACTGCACAAGGGAGGAGACAAAGAGCAATTGGAACACTCCATAGCAGTTAGTTTTATCTCCATACCAGGTAAAATAATGGAGAAACTAGTCAAAGAGGACCTAGTCCGTGACCTGGAGAGAAATGGGCTCCAGGATAGCATTTAAGGGAAAAACTGTTATCATCCACATGCTGTTAAGTCATATAAAAGTTGAACTTTGTTTTCCCTAGATAGCGACTTCCCCCTTTCTCCCTATCACTCATGCCACCAACATTCACAGGGTAAGACCTGTCCACCCTACTCCCTCCCATCTGGTGTGACTCACACCTCCCTCCCCATGCTACCATTACTGCTCACAGACTCACAAACTTGCAGGATGTTCTCCATACTGCTGCTCTCCAGCACCTGAATCCCTGGCAGAAGGGTAGTCCATCCATGGTGTTGGTCCTCCTCCTGCTGACCCCGCTGGTCCCTAGCACTGAACCATTGGTAGTGTCAGTCCCTTCTTCTCCCGCAGTGTAACCACTCCCCCTCCAGTAAAAGAGGAGCTGTGCAGTAAAAAAATTATCTATCGTGAGCATGTTTGGTTCTTGTAATGCTGGGGAGTACGAACAAATGCTGAATGGTTGTTTTAGGTCTTAATACGGATGCTCCCTCATCACCTGCAGCAGTGCGGCAGCCTGTGAGTCAGGGAGGGAGTGCACAGAGGAAATGCGTGAGAGGGAGGTTTATTTGAAAAACAATATTAGTTTGGCTCTGGTTTTGTTTGAGAGTGAGAGCTTGCAGAAAGAAAAGACAGTTATTTAAAACATAATGGGATTAAGTATGGCCAGGGAGGGAGTCAGGCAGGTGATGGGGTCATGTTGGTGAGTTTAACATTAGACAGAATTAAAACCAGGCTCAGTCCCATTCTACAGTATGTGAAATACAGTATGTTGGAGAATAATGTTTTAACTGAAATGCAAATTTGTATGGCAGCAACCCAGGTAAAAACATCAAAGTAGAGACAGGCTGATCTCCTTTAGGTAGCACAAGGCTCAGTCTTTTATGTATATGTTTTATTTATTTACAGTATTTGTTGACTGGTTAATAACACACTGATCTGAGGACCATGTTTCAGGCATGACCCAGACCTAGATAGGCAAAGTAGAAGGTGGTAACAGTAGTGAGATACAGGGTTAAATAAGTGGATATACAGACAGAAACTAAAAGAGGATAAAATTGGAATAATGTAGTGTAAAACTGATAAAGATTAAGTATGACCATGAGACTTTCTATAGTTCTGGTTTAGGACAGCATAGTAGTAACAACAGTGCTAACATAGCAGCATTTTTATAGTCAAACTGCACAGCGTCAGCATAGCAGTTTATGTGGAATAATTGCAGTTAGATATAGTCAATAGGTGACCCAAGAGTTACTTTTTAAAGCATAAACTATTAATTTCTGTGGCAGAATGCAGTCCTGCCATTGACTAGAGTATGATATGATGTTATCGATGACGAACATGCTGAACATGGAGGAGGGCTCAGGATAAATACAGTGGGAAAGGGGCCAGGTAGTATGGTGTTCTTTACTGCATATATTCTGCAACATGATAAAAGTTCTGTGGAAAATTACAGAGCTGTGAATTGCAGAATTCAGGGTCTTAGCTAGATCCAGTTTTTGGTGAATGTTTTTGCTTACGTAGAAATGTGATCAGCATAGGTAAGGAGGGATCAAGTGTGACAACCAGGCTAATAAAATTGTACATTTGTTCCACTATAGAGCCATTACGGTAAGCAATATCTAAAGAGGTGTATTAGTTTGAGAGTTTAGGTTTGGAGCCAAACAACACTGATGTGCTCTTATTGATAATGAGAAGTACTTAGTTGCTCTGGAACCAGTTTTGGATATGGGAAAAATCAACATACAGTGTTTGAGATAGGTTGATCAGGGACTTGATATTATGGCAAATAGCCAGACTATGGCTCACAGGAGAGTATTGCTGTTTTGACTGGCCTGGGAGAAACTGTTTATGAATAGGGAGAATAGGAGACCAAGAATAGATCCTTGGGGCACCCCAGACTTTCTAGGCAGAAGGAAAGAGAAAGTGTATCCTAGAGAAACATGTTGGGCTCTATTGGAGAGGTAGTTTCCAACCCTGTAGGTAGCCTTAGGGGATACTCTATAATTTGAGAGTTAAGCTATGAGTACATTGTGGTCAACATGAGAGGATTTAGTTTTTCCAGCTGTTGCATATCCTAGTCCCAGAGGGTTGTCTTTACCTGTGCCGCAGCCTCATAGGCAGCACTGGAGGGAGTCAGTTACTGAGCAAGGTAATCTCAGCTGTTGTTGTTCGGGGGAGGACAGTTCGTGATGTGTACCATGGTGACATTTATTAATACTGAGTTGAGGAGGGGAAGGGCCACATGAATGACATGGCCACAAAAATTCAAGTCCCCTCAAGCTGGTTAGAGGAAAACTTCATGGCCACAAAAGTTTAGGTCCTTGCCAGGCCAGGAACATGCAAGCAGTGTGGTAACTAAACTGCAAGTCACCGCCAACCCAGGGACAAACAAGCAACACAACAACAAAAATGTAAGCCCCTACTGGGCAGGGTACATGCAGGCGGCAGTGCTGCAAAGTGAGTCTCCACTGGCCAGAGACATGCAAGTGACATGACCGCAAAAGTGAAAGTCCCAGTCAGGCTGGGGACATGCAAGCAGCATGACTGTAAAAGTGAAAGCTTCTGCTTCTCATTGACAAGAGCAGCCTACCGTCTCCTGATTGTACAAGTAGGTGCTGCCAGTGTTGGGGAGGGCTGGTTGGGCAGACAGTGCAGTAGAGTGGCTTAACAGAAACTGGCGCTTCCAGTGTGGGGTGGCAGGCTGGTGGGGACAGCATTGAGGGGTGGGCTTAACTGAAGCCGGTGCAACCTGAGTTTGGGGGAGCAGTGTGGCAGGGCAGAGCCATGGAGTGGCTTAACTGAAACTGCCACTGCTGGTTTTAGGGGGCGCTGGTGAGAGGGCAGGGCCACAATGCATCTTAATTGATATCAATGCTGCTGATGTGGGAGGGGGGAAGGCCTTGCACATCTGGCATGCCTGACAGTGCCCAGGGATAGCTTCATTCAGCATAACTAAAAGAGGTGCTGCCAGTGTACGTGTGTTGGGAGGAGGCTATCAGAATTGACAGTGCCACAAAGGGACTTCATTAAAACTGGTTCTACTGAAATGGGGGCACATGCTCTTTGGGGCTGAAAGTGCCACAGATTAGATGTGTATTGAAACCGGTGCTACATACATCAGAAATATAGTTTGCTACGTTTGCTAGATTTTTCTGACGCATGTTCTTTGGTTTCTAATCCAGGGGCTACTTTGACTTTTCCTGTGACCACCTTCCATTACTGTCACTTTTGCAAACAGTTGTATGGCTTTTTAATAGCCATGCTATGCAGCTGTTAAAAGAACAGCACATCTCCTCTCTTTATAGCTCTGACAATTAGCGTTGAGCAATTCTCAGGTTTCTCATGCAGTTAGTGTTTCAAGATGACTACACAGTAATGCCAGAAGGATTTCTTGTGGTTGGAAAAGAAAGAATACACCTCAAATTTCAGAAATTGTGGTAGACCACTTGGGAATAATCATAATAGTTTGCTGTGGTTTTGAAGGTTTAATAATTCTGTTTTACTGTCTGCCCTCCTCCCATTTATCCCCTGCTTTTCCATAAGATATTTGATCCTTCTCTGTACCATCATTCTCTGGCTATTTAATTCTGTTTCTTACATTATTCTGCATTCTTTACATTGCCACCTGAATGTTTCTACAATATTTGCAAAACCTCAAGGACACCCTTTTCCATTTTTTTCCAGCTACTTCACTGTTAGCTTAGGAGATTGGGGAACTTAGCAACTCACTATCTCGTCTGTGATGCAACATTTAATCTTAGCAGGCCCTGCTTCTGCCCAATTTCTTAACTAGAGACTAAAGCACAAGGGACCTTATTTACCAACCAGACTAGCATACATGTGATATGCATGTTGCTAGCATGAACAACTCCACACAAATGATGTTGCTTGACACTCTTGTGCTATGCTTGGTTGTCCCTGTGCCCCTCTGCAGAGCACAGCAGCAAAGGGAGGGGTAGTCAGGGTGAAGCCATGTCAGACACTGGCTTCTAATCAGCAATCCAGTCAGGCTACAGACTACTTGCAGGAGATCAGGGACAAGACAGTCTGTGGAGCGTACTGCCATAACCCTACACAGATCCCAATTTTTTTTATCTTAAATTAATTGCCATGGATTGCTGGCCCTCTGCTTCCAGCCCTCTAGGGCAAGGAGGAGGGCTGGGCAAGGGTCAACATGTTTTGGGGTATGTGACAGAGTATATGTCTGTCAAGTTCTGTACATCTACATACAAACAAACACAATTGCCGGCACAAAAAAGGCTCACAGGTCTATCAAGACTGCCAGATTTTGCAGCTCTCAGTTTAATACCACTGCAGCTGCCCCCTCCCAATCCCTTCCCTCCATCTCCCCATCCCAGTCCTTCCCCCCATTGTGTTCTTGTCTGTACTAACCCTGCCCCTGACTCTATTCCACCCCACTTTAAGCTATCCACTGTCCTCAGATTAATTCTTCCAGCAGTGTGTTCCATCCTTCCTCCACTCTCTCTGTGAAGTAGTACCTCCACATTTCCCTCCTGACTCTTCCCCTTTCAACTTCAGACTGTGCCCCCTAGTGATCCTACCCCCCTCTTAAGTGGAACAATCCTCCCCCTTCAGCTTCGTTACTACCTTTCAAGTACTTAAAGGTCTCTATTATGTCCCCTCTTTCCCTTCTGTCCTCTAGCGAGTACATGTTGAGCTCCCTCAGTCTTTCCTTATAAGGCAACTCCCCTAGTCACATGATCATTTTTGTAGCCCTACATTGCACCCCCTCCAGTAATCTCACATCCTTCTTGAGGTGTGGGCACCAGTACTATACACAGTACTCCATGTGCGGCCTCACCAGTGCTCTATACAAGGGCAGGATGACCTCCTTCTTTCTAGAGGTGATCCCCCTGGCAATGCATCCCAGCATCCGATTTGCCCTTGCTGCCACTCTTCTGCACTGTGCTGATACCTTCATGTCACCTGTGACTAATACCCCGAGTCCTCCTCCTCCTCTGAAGTTGCTATCTGCACTCCACCCCAGCCAGTATCTGGTCCTGGGTTCTGGCTCAAGGTGCATAACCTTGCACTTCTTAGTTAAACCCCTAACCACTCCTCTGACCAGTGTTCAAGTTTAGCTACTACAGATCATCCCTGAGTGCCTGCCTCCCTTCCTCATTGTCCACTTTGCACAAATCTTAGTGTTGTTGGCAAACAGACTGATCTTACTCTTGACCCCCTCTGCAATGTTTCCAGTGAAGACATTGAACAAAACAGGGCACAGCACTGAACCCTGCGGTACCCCACTGGTTACTGGCCTTGGCTTGGATGTCTCCCCCCCTTGCAACTACCCTCTGTTGTTTGCCCTGCAGCCAGCTCTCTACCCACCCCACCAGTTTCTCCCCGCCCCCATATCCCTCAGCTTGCTCAGTAACCTCCCATGTGGCACTGAGTCGAAAGCCTTGCTGAAGTCCAGATACAGGACATCCACAGCATGGCCTTCATCAATGTCCTTAGTTTCCCAGTCAAAGAAGTCAATTAGGTTAGCCTGGCACGATCTTCCCGAGACCAACCCATGCTGTCTCTTGTCCTGTAAACCATTACTATTGAGAAAGGTTATCAGCCTCGCCTTCAGAATGGTCTCCATCAACTTCCCCACTATAGAAGTCAGGTTCACTGGTCTGTAATTGCCCGGTTTGTGCTTTAACATTAATGGGTCTTAAGAACCTGTCAACCCCATCACAATTGCACAACAGCACAAGATTTGGCAGGGGCCAGGAGGAGATTTGAACCAAACCCCTCTTGCTTTGGAGTTAGCTCTTTAAGACCTCAGTGTCTTGCATGCTGTAATTGCTGGCTATCCCTCAGGGGGAAGGGGAGTGTTAACAGGCAACCCCTAGGTGCAATAAAGAGGGAGGTAAACAAGAGGAGTTATGCTTTTTTTTGAGAGAGAGAGAGAGAGAGAGAGAGAGAGAGAGAGACTGCACTAAGACAGATGTTTATATACGAATGCAAGCTCTTTTGTTTCTTCTGCTGAAGTAAAGCAGTTCTCATTTAAATTGCTGTCCAGAGTGTTCTCTCTGTGGGTGTTCCCAAAGAAGCCATCTGGTTCACTCCCCTGGCAAACGTGGTTGGCTTTTGTGATGGGACCAAACTTCCCTTTGTCTAAATTGGGGGTTAATGTACTCGGCCAAAGTACTGAAATAGCTGGTAGAACAGCAAGTGCAATAGGCTCAGAAACAAGCACAACAGGCCCAGGTGCCAAGGTGCCAGATGGCTCAGCAAGTGCAACATCAAGCTCAGAGAGATGAACAACTGGTGCAACAAGTCCAACCCCATCACGATCTTGCAGAAGCACAGGTTTTGACAAAGGGACTGGATAGCCCAGCGAGACCAACAACAGTAGGAGTCTATGAAGAAGGTGCTGGAAGCACAGAAAAAAAGTGCCACAGTTCAGGAGATAGGAATCCAGATGCTGTAGGACCCCACCCAATGCTAACATTAATGGGTCTTAAGGACAATCCAGAGGCCTACCGTATGATTTTTGAGAGCTTCCAGTACAACTACTGGCCATGAAAAAGTTGGGCTACTCGCATTGCGCTGTACCTGACTGGAGATGCCTGAGCTATGTTCAGAAGCTTAACTGCCACAAGAGACTATGATTAAGATAGAAACATAGAATTTATTGACAGAAAAGGAACCTTTGGCTCACCCAGTCTGTCCAGATGGTCCCTGCCTAGTCTGTCTCTGCAGACCCTAACTGGTCTCTGGCGACCCTTCCTTGTCCCTGTCTATTTATTAATATTCCCCTATGACTACCCTATGCATACTTGAAGCCACTTACTCTTTTCACTTCCACCACTTCTGCTGGTGCGGTCTGTTCCAGGTGTCCACCACTCTCTCAGTGAAGTAGTACTTCTTGACATCCCTCTTAAACTCCCCCCCTTCCAGATTCATTGCATGCCTTCTGGTCCTGGTGCTCTTTCTCATTTGAAAGAGACTGCCTTTACTGTACCTTGTTCATCTCGTGAGGTACTTGTAGGTCTCTATCATGTACCCTTTTGCTCTTTTGTCTTCCAGGGTGTACATTTTGAGATCCCTCAGTCTCTCCTCACAGGGCTTTTGATGCAACCCATGCACCATTTTTGTTGCCCTCCTCTGGACTTTCTCCACCCTCTATATGTCCTGTCTGAGGTATGGCCTCCAAAACTGGACACAATGCTCCAGGTGGGGTTTCACCAGTGAGCAATACAGTGGCAACACCACTTTCCTCTTACTGCTGGCAATACTTCTCCCTATGTATCCCAGCATCCCACTGGCCCTACCCACTGCTTTGTTACACTGCCCTGCCACTTTGAGATCAGAATGACACCCCCAAGGCCCCTTTCCTGCTTAGTGGCTGTCAGTACCTCCCCACAACCTTTTACTTAACTCTTGGGTTCCTAGACCCTAGGTATGATTTGCCCGTTTGCATTGAAATCCGAACTGCCATGCCCTTGACTACTCCTTGAGTTTTCCAAGGTCCCCACGCATTCTCTCCACCTCCTCCTGAGTATCCATCCTATTAGATTTGGTGCCATCTGCAAAACTCATACTTTCCCTTCCAGTTCTTCTGTAATGTCACTTTTAAAGACATTGAAGAGGACTGGTCCCAGTACTGAGTCCTGCAGCACCCCTTTGATCACTCTCTCCTCATTAGCGTGAGTGTCGTTAACTACCACCCTCTGCCATCTATCCATTAATCAGTTTCTTACCCAGTTCACCACTTTGGATACCACCCCAAGGGTGCTCAATTTCTTTATCAGTCTCCTGTGTGGCATAGTGACAAAGGCTTGCCAACTGGCCCCAATGTTCACTCCTGTTGAATATTCTCACCAACTTTGGTCCTCTACCTAGACCCTCCTGGTAGTACCCAGCTGTGCTACCAAGATGGGAGAGCAAGCGTTTGCCCACTTTGCCCCCAAAACTTGGAACTCCCTGCCTTATCACCTCAAGGTCTCTAAATTCCACAATTTATTCAAAAGCCATTTTCTTACCTAAAAACTTTAGAGATTTGCTCCTGCTCTGACTGTTACCCTATCATTCTCACCTCTGCTCTGTTCCTTCTGCTATTAAATACTTTTTCCCTACAGCCATTCTGGCCTTAACACAGCACTCAGTTCTTATGCACTTCTATTACCTACCCCATCCTAAGTCTATCTTACTTTTGTGGTTTCTAAACTTTTCTTTCCCCAGCCAGTCCCAAGCCACTTTTGTACTACACTTGAACTTAACTAGCCTGTACCTGTTTTTTAAACCTGCCCCTTTCGGCGGATGTAATCTAATGCACTTTATACACTGCTGACCTTATCCTCCACTGCTCCGTAATTACTGTAACTACCTGTATAGCACTATAGTCCTAATTCCAGTATTCCTGATTAACTGTTGTAATATTGCCTCAGTCACAGACTTCACTGATCTTAATTACCAAAACTGTATGCATGCACCAATGTTATATCTCTGCTAAACTGTCTATTGCAATTACTGTTGTTGCTCTACTACATTTAATCACTTACCACTGTAACTCCCTGTATTTGTACACAATTCTGTCTACTGTAGTGTTCTTGTTGCCTATAATGTACTCTCCTGGGTCATGCCTGAAAAATAGGCAGGTTTTTGCCTAGTGCACATACCTGGTTACCAAAAGCAAATAAATAAAGTCCAGATAGTACGTGTCCACTGCCTCCTCTGATCTATTTTCCTGGCCACCCAGTTGAAGAACTCAATCAGATTTATCAGGCAGCCCCCCATGAATCCATGCTGTCTTTGACCTTGTAGCCCACTGGATTCAAGATACTCTACCAACCTTTCCTTTAACAGGGTTTCCATTAATTTCCCCACCACTGATGTGAGGCTGGCAGGCCTTTGGTTGCTAGCCTCCTCCCTATTGCGTGCTTGTGGGCGGGCCACATCTGTTTTCTCAGTCCTCTGGAACCATGTCTGTTTCAGAGAGCTGTTGTATAAGGTCATCAGTGGTGCAGCAGGCACCTCTCTGGGTTCTTATACTACCTGTGGGTCTATTCCCTCCTGTCCCATAGCCTTGTACAATTTTAGAGCTATAAGTCACTTTAGAACTCATTCCTCTGAAAATGGACTTGTGTCCGTCTCCCAACCCCCACCCATTGTTTGCTAAAGATGGCTATCGTAGTCTGGTCAGAGTAACCAAAGAAAGTTACCAACGGAACTTTTGTGCCTTGGATTTCAAGGTTGGAACATGTCCTAGAGCGCTGGCATAAAAATGAAAAGACTTGGCTACTCGGTGGTTTAAACCAGAGGTACCCACTAAAGAAGAGATTATGGATTTGTTTACTGGAGAAGAACTGGAAAATTTGGACAGATCAAGTCTGTGATTGAGTAAGCCGACATGAACAGTCAACTCTGGTCGCAGCAGTGAAAGTCATAGAACACTACGTGGAGGCTGGAAGACCAGAGGCTACTTAGAAGAGTGGAACCTATGATGAATCTTGGGTGGCAATGTGAGAAGATCTCCACAAAAGAGGGGAGAAGGGACATTGGGGGATAGTAACAAAGGCACTGGTATGGGTACATGGTTAAATGTTGAAATATTACTTACTCCACCTCTCCAAAAAAGTATAACCCCAGGGCTGGGATAATTCCCCCAGACCCAATACCCCCCCTTCGGTGACCCAAATGGGGCATAGGTCATAGACCTGACAGTAACATTGTATGCTTTGTTGTGGTAACGCCGGCATATAAGTAAGTTTTGTAACTGCATGGACTGTGACTTTGCAGAATATATAAATACAGCCCACACACAAGTCCCTAGGCCAAACACCTATGTACAGTTCCAGTGCAAGTGGGAAAATAGTTAAATTGCTCTGGTGGCTTGGGCTGTGGGAAAACATTGGTTAAGGAATCAGTAGTAGGACTCAACCTAGGTCAGTGCTGAGATCCTATAAATATTGCAGCAGCTATCATGGGGATACTTGAATATATACTATGGTCCCTTTATGGTTAAAAGTAAGCAACTGGGCAGGAATAATAAAGGTGGGAATTTCTAAAACCTTACCTTGGCCATTGGCATACTGGACGAATTTATCACTTGGGTTAAAATCCTGTACCAGTAACCAACCACCCATATATGGTGTAATTGGTCACTCTCACCTAGTTTGTTTTTGAGTGAGGAACGAGACAGGGGTGTCCCTTGTCTGCACTGTTACTCAACCTGTATCTAGAGCCTCTACTTCATCAACTGCAACACAGCCCTCAAGTCCGGGGGATTCACATAAGTGGAAAGGAGTATACATTCTCAGCCTATGTGGATGACCTGCTGCTTCATTTAGAACATTCTTGGACCTCCATCCTGGTGGCCTTAGTTGAAATTCAGCAGTTCACTGACACTACTGGGTATAAGTTAAATCTAAGGAAAACTGAGGCTTTAGCACTTAACACTCTAAGTGGGTAAATGGGAAATTTCAAACCTGGGACTTGGTTGGAGTCCCATACACTTACTACCTGGTCATCGAACTCTTCAGACACCCTCCGCACTGCTCAATAATAATTTGGATCCCCTTCTACATACTATTAAACTAGATCTTGATGATCGTCTCCTCTCCCTTTGTCACGTGGGACGTATTAGTGTTCTCAAATGAATATTCTCCCCATTTACTATATCCCCTGAGCATGCTTAATGTTTTACTCCCCAAGAAATGGTTTGCCTGCCTTCAATCTCTTCTTAATTATTTTCTTTGGCAGGGAAGGGCAGTGTGGAAGCATACTATAAATTTACAATTCGTGCAAAGTTGGGGGGGGCTGTAACTTCCTTTTTTCTTTATTATTGTGCTCTTCACACCAGTAAATTTTTGCATTGTGTGAAACCAGGGCTGGGGTGTGCCTACCTCGTATGTCCCTCCTTGGTTGCATATTGGAGAGAGACCTTGTGGGGTATCTGGACTACAGTTTAACAGTCTTCTTTACATTAAGCCTGCCAGACTTCCTGCAAGTCTCAAGGTGACTCCGATTTTTGGTCACTCAAAGCTTAAGTAAACTTGCTTCCTACTTCCATTTAAATCTCCTGCTTGACACAACTCAGACAATATATGGCAACCTACCATTCAGATCAATAGACGTCCTATACCTCCTAATCATTTGCCACAGGTTGTGCCTTGCTCTGTGGACTCCCTGCTTTTAGATGGGAGATTCTCCCTTTTCCTGATTTTCAGGCTCGATACCAGGTGCCTGGATCCTCGATATTCAAGTATTTTCAGCTTACGTATGCCATTTCTGCACATTTGAGTCCTGCACCCTAGCCCAGAGGGGCTGGGGAGTTTCTAGATACCCTTTCAGCTTTTGCGGCCTGACCCCACTCTGTTTCAAATTTGCATAAAATGTTTCAGTCCCTTGATCCCGCAGGGCCAAAGGATATTTGTTATTACTGGCAATCTGCGCTTGGTGTGAGTTGGAATGTTAAAGAGTGACAATCTGTTTGGACAGCATTATATACATACATAAGAACATCAGAAGAAGCCAGCAGAAGAAGGCCATTTGGTCTATCAAGTCTGCTCTTATTGCAGGGTCCACAGCTGAGCTAATGTCCTGCCCTCCCTCCCCATCCTCCCATCCTCCACGTGCCCCAATTCTTACCTTCCCCATGCCTATCCCAGCCTCTCTTAAAGCTGCCCACCATCTTCAACAAGATGACCTCTTCTGGCAGCGCATTCTAAGTATCCACCACCTCTCTGTGAAGAGTGCTTCCTGACCTCCCTCCTAAACCTTCCACCCTCCAGCTTAGACTCAGCCCCTCAGGATATGGTTGCCACCAGCTTAAAGAGACTCTCCTTATTAACCTTATTTATCACTTTCAAGTACTTGAATGTCCCAATCATGTCCCTCTCTCCTGTCTTCCAGGAGTACATGTTCAGTGCCCTCAACCTCTCCTTGTATGCCTTGCCCTGCTGACTGGCTATCATCTTTGTAGCCTCCTCTGTACCTGCTCCATGAGAATGTCCTTTTGAGGTGAGGCACCAGCACTGAACTCCATACCTAGATGCGGCCTTACTAGTAGACCTGTACAAGGTCAGTATAACCTCCTCTCTCCTACTACTGATCCCCCTAGCTATGCATCCCAGCATCTTGTTTGCCTTTGCTGCTGCTTTCTTGCACCATGTGGAGTGCTTCAGGTCACTAGTGATCATCACTCCCAGGTCCTTCTCCTCCTCTGATGCAGATACTAGGACTCCACCCAGGTAATACTCTGTCCTGGGATTCTTGGCTCCAATATGCATAACTTTGCATTTCTTGGCATTGAAGCCAAGCTGCCAGATCCTGGACCACCTCCCCAGCTTTTCCAGATCTTCCTGTAGGTCCCTTATCCCTTCAGCTGTGTCCACTCTCCCACAGAGCTTGCTGTCATCTGCAAATAGGCACATTATGCCTTTAATGCCATCCCCAATGTCATTTATGAAGACATTGACTAACACTGGCCCCAGCACAGAGCTCTGTGGGACCCCACTGGTTACCTCTCTGGTGCCAGATAACTCTCCCACCACCACCACCCTATGGGTTCTGTCCCTCAGCCAGTTTTCCACCCATCTGACCATCTTTTCCCCAACTCCAAGATCCACCAACTTTATATACTATAAATATACTATAAGTACATCAAACAGGATTAATACCATTTCATTTAATTCAAAATTTCATATAATCTCTACTTCACCCATCCCCTTTGGCCCAATTGTGGGCAGATTGCCTTCTCCCACCTGTACCCTGTGTGGCCTAGGGGAGAGAACTCTTAAGCATATTTTGTGGGATTGCTCCAAAGTGCTGCCTTTTTTGGCTTATATTCAGGTGCAACTAGATCCCTTGCTGGGGCTCAATGACCTATTCACCCAAGAAATTTGTTTAGTTGGCTACTACCCCAATATGGTCTTCGGCCCTAGGAAGTGGTGCATGGCTTTGATAGCCATTACAGCTAAATTTGGTTATTTTGGCTAGACTATTGTATTCCCTCCTTTAGGGATTGGCACCAGGAAATCCTTCATGTGTTGAACATAGAAAAACAGACTGTCACTCTCTGAGAGACAGACCTGACTTGTTCTGGACTAGATGGGAACCCTTATACACCCTTTTGTCTGTTATTCAGTAGCACTCTGATGCTCTTTTTCACTTATGTCTTTCCCTTTTTTCACTGGTTATATTGTAGTGCCCTCTGTTCTGAGATTACACATGTGAAGTGCTCTGGGTGGGTGTGGTGGTGGGGGGTGGGAGGGGATAGGGTATTATTGTCTTGGTGTGTATCTTTGTTACTTGTTGTATGTTACCCAATTTCTGAACTGTACTTATTGATGGTTTTTGTATGCTTTGTTGTGGCAGTTGTAACATTAATAAAGTATACTAAATAAAATAAAAAAAAAAAACTTACCTTGGCCAGTAGTCTTGGGACGAGACTGGGAAGGTTTCCATACCATCCTGCAAAGCGATACTGACAGTGCATGTCCACAGGTGACCACACAGACAGAGGTAGTAGAACACATATTTCTGTGTACTGACTGAACTATCTGGCCCAGAAGGAAGCCTATGAAGTCCTGGGACAAATGTAGGGGGAAAAAGAAGGGACGCCTCTATATGAAACTCAGTGGTTGGGGACCACAGTGACCCAGATTCAAGGAAAGTCAGGCGTGACTCAGATGAGGAAATGCATCCACATCTACTGGAGTTCACAAGATCCTTCTGAAGGTCAGGCCAGACGTTTTTCAACATCTGGCCAGGATCAGTTATGAACAAAGAGCTGATGAGGTTCTCAGGAATGCTTACCAGAATTTAACTGTGGTAAATGGTAAAGTGGTAGATGAATGAATAACACAAAAAGTTTTCCAAGATTTGAACTGAAAAATATTTTGTATAGGGTAGAAACCGAGAAGCAGACTGGGACTTTACGTTATCAGTTTGTGGTTCCTAAGTCTGCAAGAAAGGAGGTACTAAGGTAGGCTCATACTGTACCTATTGTGGGTCATTTGGTCAGGAAGAAAACCAAGGAGAACATTATCACCCGGTTCTTCAGGTCAGGTGTATTAAAAAAGTAGTAGATTTTTGTGCTGACTGCCCTAAGTGTTGGTGGCCTCTAGAAGTGAAAAAAGGGCCCTTTGATACCTATGCCATAATAGGCACACAGTCTGAAAGAACTGGGGTTGATATGGTGGGACCCTTGATAAAAGTACATCTGGATATTAGCATATAATGGTTATAATAAATTACACCACCAGTTACCACAAGGCTATTCCCCTACATTCACTACGTAAAACCTGGTCAGTGGCCAAAGAATTGTTAAAAGTGTTTTCCTGAGTTGGGATGCTGAAGGAAATTGATTAATTGATCAAAGCACCAACTTTATGGCAAATCTTATGAGGGAGTTGTGTGCTTTACTGAAGGTTAAATCCATCTGGACATCGGCATATCACCCCCAGATCTATGGCTTAATGGAACACTGAGGACAGAACCTTCAGATTAGGCCATACAATTCTAAAGGAACCAAGTGCTGTCCTAGTGGATGACCAGTTTAACCAGACTCAACAGGAATAATCCCAGGCTCTGGCAGAGAATTTTGTGAATGTGTTCTCCCCAAACCCAGGACAAACCATGTGATCCAGCACCACGTAGACACCGATCCAGGTATCATAAAATGTAAACAACCATAGAGACTACCAGAAAGAGTCCAAGAGACAGTACAAGAGGAAATCCAATGTATGTTGGAGTTAGGAATGATTGAGGAATCTCATAGTGAATGATCTAGCCCTAATGTGCTAGTCCCAAAATCAGGCAGAAACACCCAGTTTTATATAGACCTTTGGAAAGTCAATGCTGCATCCAAGTGCAGTGCATAGCTTATGCCAAGGGTAGATTAACTTTTGAACCAACAGGAAAAGTCCAGTTGCATCAGTACCCTGGACCTTACCAAGGGGTTTTGTTAAATCTAATTAACTCCTGTGTCCCATGAGAAAATGGTCTTTGTCATATCATTTAACCTATATCAGTTTACTGCACTTCCCTTTGAACTGCATGGCACCTCGGAAAAACATAAAGGCCCTAGCTGACTGCCCACTCCCAACTATAAAGAAGCAGGTTAGGTCCTTTCTTGGATTTGTGGGGTATTACTACCAATTTATTCCTGAATTTGCAACCCTTGCTGCTCCACAGATGGACTGCCTCGAATAAGGTCTGTTGATCACCTGATTGCCAGATGGAATTTCAGGCCATCAGAAATGTATTGTGTGATGGGCCAGTTGCATGAAGTCTGTATTTTAATTTTCAGTGTTCTGTCTGTGGGTATTTCCTGATTAGCTGCCTGGTTCACTATTCTGCCACAAGGGGGTACTCCCAGCCCCAATTGATGCTGTCGTTTGGGCATGGGGTCATACCCCGCAAACAAAAACAGCACGGCATATAGTGCCACAAGCAAAATGCAGAAAGGCAAAAAGAGGTCAGTCAGTACACCAACTGGCACAAAATGTCACCCACACAATACAAACTTATAGTGCGACAGTGGAAATTCCTTGTTTTGTGGGGGGCTTAGACGCCTATACTCCCCAGACTAAATATAATCAACTCTGAGGGGGTGTGGACTTCGGGGACAGGGAGAAACTTGGGGGTGGGAAAACTTCTTTATTTTTAAAAATAGTTTTCAAGACCAGGAGATGGGGAACCAAACCATGGTCCCCGGGTCTCCTATGCTGGTGCCTTAGCCACTGCACCACAGGAGCATCTTGACCAGGTACCACTCCAACAGCAACTTAATCCCTTCCTCCTTTGAGTGTACAGTGACAGAAGTAGTGATAATTCCTTAATGCTGTTCTACCCCTGTCGCCGTCTGTTTTTGGTATTCTCACAGTGCAGTTAATACTGTGCTGTTATTGCAGCAACATATTGACCTGGTACTGCCATATGTGTGTGTGTGTGTGTGTGTGTGTGTGTGTGTGTGTGTGTGTGTGTGTGGTCACAAGTGTTTACAGCAGGGCCCACCAGTCATAAGAAAGTCATACCCCTGGCCACCTATTTCATGGAACAAGTGGCTTTGTGGGTACCATGTCCCCAAACCCAGCTATCCTCATAGCTCCATGGAACAGCTGAATGGAGCAAGGAGCTCTGCACAAGGTTGTGGGCTAGGGTGACCTTTGTTTAGTAGCACATAGACATAGAGTAGATATGCCATTTGGCCTGGAAGTAAAATTCCTTGTCGAAGGTCAAATCGTCATTTTTCTTTGTTTTATTTTGCAGTTTACCTAGGATAAGCCCAGCTGAGGTGATCTCATTGCCAATGAGGTCCTGCTTCTACCCATTTCTTTAGCTAGGTGGATTGGAGCACTAGGAGACTATGTGACTTGCTCAAGGTCACAGGGAGTATTTGGTTCTGATGGGGTTTGAACTTGGGATTTACCCACTACACCTCCCTGCCTTCTTATAATCATACCTTGTAGTTATACCATAGATCATGTTTGGATAGGAGTCTCCTGGCTCCTGATCTTCTACAATAACCCCCAGACTGCACTGCCTCACTTCTGCCAACCACTCACTCTGCAGATTCCCCAAAAGACTGTAGATTTCATGAGTCATTTAATTTTCTCTTAAATGCTTTCAGCAACTATTTACCTGCCTGCTCACCCCAGACAACAAGGTTTTGTGGCACCAGAACCATATGATTAAGCTGAAGCACACATTTCTGTAAGATTAATTTAGTTCTTACAGTATATAAGATGGCAAAGAAATTATATTAGGAAACCAAAACCCTTTCTCTTCTAATTGTACACACCGTAGCAATCAATATAACCGATAATTTGACCATTATGTCTGGAATGTCACTAGTGCTTGATGACTGACGCACTTGCCTGAACAGAGCCACTGCTCTCTGGGATACAATTCATTGCTCTGTAAAGTGCTGTGAGTCATGTGGATGCTGGTGTATCAATGCATGTGCATTTACAGCGTGGGCATGTGAAATGCAAAGACCTCTTCAACGCTGTCATGGAGGAATCATTAAGTTTTAGGGGATGAAGGGCAGTCAAGTCCTCATACTCTTTTAATCCTAGTCCCTTGTTAACCACACATTGGCAGTGAGTGATTTTTTAATTTTAATACAGGCCAATTCAAATTAGAACCCAAAGTTCTTTTTTTCCTGAAATCTCTTTTTGACCGTAGTCATTTGCATATGTAGTATATCTATAAATTGCATTTAAATTACATACTAATTTTATTTTATTTATTTATTTATTGTAATATTCAGAAAGACCTTTGAGTCAGGGACTCATTTACAAAGGTTCCACGTCATACATACAGGCACATGGAGCGAACTTGACGATACAGGTTACAGGAAGCATTACAACATATTAAACAGTTACTGGTAGTTAGACAGATTGGCTAACAATGGTTTCACTTTGCATTCCTACAGCACAGCCAGAAGATACAGAGGAAAATAGTAGAGTTTTTTTTTTTTTTTTTTTTAGTGATGTAGGGATCGGACATTCTGGTGTTAAGGGCAGTCACATAGGTTAGTGGCCTGAAGGTGTGTTCTCAGCTTGGATTTGTAGGGGCCAAGCCTTAATTCGTTAGTTATATGACTAGGGAGGGTATTAGACCAGGTGGGGTCTCTGTAGCTGAAAGTACGCTGGAATTGGGAGGTCTGGGCATGGGGGACCCATAGCAGCCGCTTGTTCGAGCTATGAGTTGCTTTGCCTGGAGGTATTGGGTGGATAATTTGGTCAAGGGTAGGAGGGGTGAGACCAAGTGAGGCCTTTTTGGTCATAAGACAGGTGTGGTACCTAATTCGGTTATCAAGGTTTAGCCAGTTTGTGCTGCGGTATAGGGAGCAGGAGGAGTTGAGTAAGATGATCACATACAAGGAGGAGGTGACAGGCTTTGTTAAGCACGAGACGAAGTCTGTTTAGGGCTGTGGATGGTGCAGCACTATAGATTAGGATGCCATAGTCTAGTAGGGAGAGGATTAAGGAGTTAATGGTAAGTTTTAAAGCTTCAGAAGTGAGACAGTGTTTGAAACGGTATAGTACACCGAGCCTTGAGCTAAGGGCTGTAGAGAGGTGAAGGATATATTGGTGAAAGCTTAGGGCAGGGTCTAATGTGATCCCTAGGTATTTAAACTGGTCAACTAGTTCTAGTGGGGTCTGGTTGGCAGTGAGAAATTGGGGGCAGAGGTTCTTGAGCGGGTTCTGGGGGTGGGCAAATATCATGACTTTAGTCTTACTGTAGTTAATAGTAAGACGCTGGGTGGTGAGCCAGTCTTCAATCTCACGGAAAGAGTGTTGGAGGGTTTGGTGAAGTTTGAGGGGGGTCAGGTCAGAGGTGAACAGGACCGCATCATCCACGTATAGGAGCATATTTCTGGTGCTTGACGATGGGAGGGAGTTGAGGTATAGGGTGAAGAGAAGGGGGCCGAGTATGGAGCCCTGGGGGACACCGGAGCGGATAGGGAGGCGGGGGGACAGGACAGGTCCTACCTTGACTATCTGCATTCTACCATAGAGATAGCTGGCGAACCAGTTTAGGGCATCATTGGACAGCCCCGTGTAGGCTAGGGTGTTCAGTAGGAGGGCATGGTTTATGGTATCGAAGGCCTTAGATAGGTCCACGAAGATGACACCAGTAAGATGGCCGTGGTCCAGGGCTGTGTGGACATGGGAAGTAAATTCGAGGAGGGTGGTGGTGGTGCTGTGGCCCTTACAGAAACCGTGTTGCTGCCTGGATAGAAGGTGGTCAGTGAGTTGGTCGGTGACTACGCGTTCTAGGGCCTTAGACAGGGGGGTAATATAGAGATGCGGCGGTAGTTGTTAGTGGAAGAGCGGTCACCACTTTTATGTATGGGGGTGATGTAAACCGATTTCCAGAGGGAGGGAACTTCCTTGGCAGAGGAGCGGTTTAGAATGTGGGTGAGTGGTGCTAGGACCTCCTGGAGGGTTAGGCGGAGAAGTCTGAGGTCCATGAAATCGTGACTACAGTGATTTTGGCCAATAGCTTTGGTGAGGTAGGGTTTGGCAGACACAGGGGTAAGGACTAGCAGGCGGAAAGGTGGGGCAAGGGGAGGGAGAGGGGTGGCACGGGCAGGTGGGGGATCGAAGAAATTAGGGGGCAGCACATGGGAGAGGTCAGTGAAAGCAGTATTTAGGGCAGTGGCTATACTGACAGGGTTGGAGGAGAGTTTACCATTTATTAGAATTTGGTCTGGTGGCGTATTTGGGGCCTTGCCACAGAGTTCCTTAATGTTCTCCCAGAACTTGCGCCCAGTGCCCCAGGTGGAGGTTAAGGAGGCTTTATAATAATTTGCTTTGGTAGTCGTATGGCCAGGTGCACTTATTACGGGCCTCCGATACCGTTGCCTGTCCAGAGGCTTTGGGACTCATTAGCAAGGTGCCAGGGTGTCACGATGACATAATGGGCCTTGAGGTGGTCCGAGAACCAAAGGGCTTGTTTTTCTTTGGTCATGGTTTTGGTGAGGGGGTGTATTTGTTGCAGGCAGCGGTAAGGTGCTGATAAATAGTTCAAGGGCATGGTCTGGGTCAAGGGTGTTAGTTAGGGGTGTCAGTCCCAATCCCTAAGGTGGGCCTTAAGAAGGGCTGGTTACCAGGCCCTAGTCTACGTTGAGCAGTAATTTTGGGAGCAGATTTAAGGTGGGTACCATTTTAAACAACTTAAAGCTTGTTTAAGGGAGGTTCTTTTGTTCTACATTTTAAACAGGCCAGGTTCTAGGGTAGTGTTTCTCAAATGATTTTAAGAAAGATCTGATCCTAGCTCTGCAGCAACATATTTATGTATTAGTGTCCTCGATGGGCATTCCTTTATTTTACAGAAACATTCAGCAGTTTACAAGGCAAGAATAGATATAGACTGACTCTGTGTCTAAAGAAGAAAATAGAAATTTGCATAAATTAAATTTAGGAAGCAGTTTACAGAAAAATAGATGGAAATCACCATGAGTTGATGGTGGAGACAGCAGCAGCAGCATAACAGACAGCTCTAGCTAAGTACTTTACTTTTAGTTAGTTTTGCCTCAAAGCGTCCTTGGTTAGGCCTCCAGCTATGTCTCCGCTGCCTGTCTACTGGTTGTACTTCCTCAGCACCACTATTATTTCCTCTACCATGGGGTTAGGCATAAGCTCATCTATAGGTCTCTGCCTGTTTTTGGTTTTAGTAACTGCACACTGTGTATTGCTATGTTATTTTGCACTTGAACTGGTATCTCAGACTGAGCTGTGATCACACTTTATTTTTTCTCTAACAATTTTTATTTTTGTATCTACTCATTTTTGTACCAACTTTTTTTTTACCAAATGTTGCTCAATTGACTTGTTATAGTGTATTGTACTGCTGTTTTTCCTGTTCCCTTCCCTGAGTAGCACATGGAAATCAGCCTCAGCTCATTGTGCCTCTCTTGTTACCAATCTTCAAATCAATCAATCAATTGTCATTCAGTTACAGTTAGTATTTAGTATTATTTGTTTTTAAATACCTCCAAGCATGGTTAAGCCCAGGACATTAAGGCCCCCCCCCAAAAAAAAACATTTTGTTGCGTCCTATCTCATAACTAAAATGTCAAAGTAAAATAACAATTCACATAGTACTTAATATTTTACAGATAGGTTTAGTTGGTATGACCTTACACACTCTTCAGTCAAAGCAAAGCAAACAATAAACAGCTGTATTAAATATAATCAATTTCCAAACCCAGAACTGTATTTTCAAAAATTAGTACATCTTGCTTTTAAGGAGTTTGTGACAGGAAATGTGACCAAATTCATTTATTCTTTTCTATTAGTTTAAATATTCCCTATTACAGGTTCTGTTTGGCATGAACACAAGGTGGCTGCCAGGTAACATGTACAGGCAGTTAAGAAGAGTGGGTCACCCACTGTAGGTGAAATGTTCTTGTGGGAAGATTAGTAGTAATTATGACAAGATGAGCATGGAGAACATTTAAGCCATAATCCAAGTGGAGAGTCCTTCTAGGATATGTTCCCATGTAGGGCAATGGACCCGTGTATGTCATAATATTTCAAGAGATAGTGAGGAAGGCTAAGTAGATGAGGTCACACACACACAAACACACACACACCACATGTGTGGGAACTGGGGGACTGTCGCCCAGGAGAGGCTGATTCTCATAGTCCAAAGTACATAAAAGTGAAGGAGCAGGAAGCTCTCTCTCACTCTGTCTTGGACATTCGACATCTGAAGAAGGGAGGGCCTTCTGGAAGTTAACTTGAAGAAATCACAGCCTAGAGGGAATGTATTCTGTAGCTAGCAGCAGGTAAAGAGACTTTAGGTGAGGCTAAAGTTTGAGATTTTCTAACAAATCATTTGTCTGTTTAACCTACTTAATTTTCTATTCTCTGTAAATATGTAAACCATTTGTCTTACTGTATCCTGTTTCTAAATACCTGTAGTGTCTTCTAGTAAAGAATCTATTTTGATAGATACAGTGATTGCCTAATTACTGACAAGGTAATTTTCAAAAAAAAAATTAGATTTTACTCCTCCTGTGTCAATAAGCCTCCTTCCACCAGTCCCCCAGCCCTGTCACCCCAGCATCCACCAGGACTTACCTTTAGAGCATGGAGGTGCCTAGTTGGCCAGGTGTGGAGCCTGCAGAGGACCAGTATCTGCTGCCAGTCGACAACATTTTTCTGTTTTCTGCCCTGCCCCTTCCCCTCATGACATGAGCGTGCATGCATGTGAAGGCACGTGCATGCCACGTTCCCATGCACCAGTGCCTCCCTGACTCTGTCACTACCCTCCAGCCTCCACTGTGGGTAGCCAATGAACAGGATGGCAACCATCTCTGAGAGAGGAGAGCAGTCCAGTGAATGCTTGGTCTTGGCCATCACCTGCTGACCTCCAGTAACCTGGTGCTCCCAACCCCAGGTTGCCAGTGAGGGATGAGGTGTGGCTTCCAGCACTTCAACCCTCAGCACCACTGGACCAGCACCTAACAAGATCATTTTTATTATTTCTGCTGGACCCTGTTTGCAGTCTGTCTCTGAAGTGCACTCTACTAATAATTATTGTGCTGATCTTCTTGGTCCCAGAGCAGAGCAGAGCAGAGCAAAAATAGTTTAAAACTACCCTGTAAGCTGGGACCTCCCAAGGGACAGTTTTGTCACAATTGGTGGCAGAGTGTGCAGATCAGTGCACAGATTTAAAGCCAGAATTTGTGTGCTGTGCTTTCCTGTAGAGGCAGGAACTCTGGAGAGAAGTAAAACCTTACCTAGCACACAAGTTGACAGAGTGCCAGTAGAAATATACCTTAACAGTCATGAAACAATGACATACAAAATATTACATTTACTACTGTTTATTTTTTTTTATTTCTAGAAAAACAGCTTAGTGTAGCATAGTTAGAAAAGATGAGCTCCTCAGCATGTGGCAGACTTAATGTGCATCAGCTTTGTGAACTGTGTGCAGACAGGGGATTGTCTATGAGGGCCTGACAAAGAATGGACTCATAGAAGCCCTGGTGCAGCAGGATCAAATGCAAGGGGCAGATGGTCCCAGAGGCATATGACCATATACCTGTGCAGCAGGTGGTTGCTAAGGAAGGTGACCAAGGTAGCAAGACTGAGGTCACAGTGGCTGAGTCAGAGAGGCACCTCAAACCAAGAGCAGGTGGACCAGTAAAGCCCAAACCTGAGCTAAGAGCTAGTGCAGCAGAGGTTTAAAATCAGCTTGACATCCTGAGGATGGAGCTTGCACCGAAAGAGGTCAAACTGAGGAAGCTTGAGGCTGAAAGAGAGCAAGTAAGACTAGAACCTAAGGAAAAAGAGAATGCTCGGCAGCATGAAATCCTGATGCAGGTGGAAAGAGAAAAAGAACAACAGCACGAGAAAGAGATGGTGAAACTGTGCCAGCAAACACTGCAGCAAACCATATGTAATGGTATAGTGGGTCCAACCCACAAAGCCACAATTAATTCTAAAATGCTTATGCAGTACTGGGAGGGGATGATCTTGATTTGTTTTGAAAATCATTTGAGAGGGTATGTACATAGTTTAAATTGGACAGGGCTCCATGGATGACCCACCTTACACCATTGCTTACTGGTTGTGCTTTGCATGTATTTGCTAGAATGGATGATTGGGACTGTATGAACTATGATAAAGTTAAAAGGGTGTTATTGAAATGTTTTGAACTGATACCTGATGCTTATAAGTGAAAATTCAGAGAATTAAGAAAGGGCCCTGGAGACAGCTATGTAGAACTGCATGTCCAATTGTGTATCTATCTAGACCGCTATGTAGATGGGGCTAAAGCTAGGACTGTAGAGAAAGTAAAAGATTTGTTTGTAAGGGAACACTTTCTTAAGATTGTATCTGAGGACCTGCTCATATTGCTACTGGACCACGATGCAACTCTGTGAAAGAGGTTGGTTTGCATGTGGCCAGTGGACCACATGCACAGTTTAGGAACAATAGGGGTGGGGCAGCATGTGGTTTTAAGGGGACCCAGGGAGGGAAGTCTAAAATAAACCAGCCTGCACATAAGCCCAAAACAGAATCCATCAGTCCTAAGGGGAACAAGGAGCTGGGGGCAAAGAAATGCTGGATTTGTCAGAAAGTAAGGCACCTGTCCTATAACTGCCCTTAAAATATGAGCAAAGGGCAAACGTATGGGAGAGGGGTGATCAAGACAGTACCCAGAAGATAGTAGCCTGTGCACACACTGTAGTACCACCAAACTCCTCCATGCATATTGCTGATGCATCTTATCCTATTTAATGGAACAGTAACACAGGAATTGAGGGACACTGGTACCTCCATCTCCATGGTGAGGCAGGATCTGATCCAGGCAGAGCAGATTCTGCTGGGGCAATTTTACAAGAATCCAGGAATCATGTATCCAGTGTTCCAAATTTCAATGGCTCAGGTCTTCTTGATCTGTGAAGGTGGCCATGGAGTATGGGAGATGGGAGCCATACCGGAGCTCCCTGTGGATGTGATCATGAGGAATTATTTTGACCACAGGGAAAACCTAGTGTGTCTTACTGCCCATAGTCAGACAAAAGTGCAAGCTTCTGAGGGTGAAGAGAGGGTGACACAACCAGTGCTAATCCCTCCCTCTGCAGCTGAGGAAGTGACTAATGTGGATGAAGGGCTAGATAGGAGGCAGCCCTGAGCACCAGTTGCAGACAGAGGAGGTATCAGCCAGGGGCAGATTTCCTTCTGAAGAGGAGCTGGGGAGGGTCAGATGAGAGGATCTAGGCAGAGCTCAGCAGGCTGATCCTACCCTTCAGAAACTGAGTGAAATAGCAGATAGTGCTAAGGACTGTCAGGAGAGCAAAATGTCAGTTTACTAGGAGAAAAGAATGTTGTACAGGGAGTGTACACCACAGAGGGGGCTAAAGGGAGAGGTACTCTGGCAGCTGGTAGTCCCCTGGGACTACTGCAAGCAGCTTTTGGCCCTGGCCCATGACATCCCTTTTTTAGGCAACCTGACCACACAAAAAAACAACCCACCAACAATTTCTTTTGGCCACTTATATACATAGATGTGGCGAATTACTATTGGACGTGTCCACAGTGCCAGAGGGTAGAAAAGGTAGGGGACAAGGCTAAGGCAGTTTTTGTGCCCCTTCCTATTATTGATGAACTCTTTAAGATGGTAGCCATGGAGATAGTGGGGCCCCTGAGCACCCCAAATCACATGGGAAAAAGATACATACTGGTTGTTGTGGATTATGCAACCAGATACCCCAAGGTGGCGGCCATGTCCACCACTGAGGTGGAAAAAGTGACTGATAAGCTCCTGGGAATCTTTAACTGAATGGGGGTTTCCCAGGAGATTTTTGTCATACCTTGGGACAAATTTTATGTAGTCTTTAATGACTAGTCTGTGGGAGAAGTGCGGGGTGAAACAGCTCCATGCCTCGCCCTATCACCCTGAGACAAATGGCCTAGTTGGGTGGTTCAGTGGAACCCTCAAAACTATTCTCAGGACATTTGCTGGCAAATATTTGTCCCACCTCCTGTTTGTGTACAGGAAGTCCCCCAGGAGTCCACAGGGTTCTCACCTTTTGAGCTCCTGTTTGGTCACAGGGTGAGGGTTCCCTAGATTTAGTCAGGGATGAATGGGAAGGTAACCTTGCCTCCCAAGGGGAATCTGTTGTGAAGTACATCTGAATTTCAGGACCCAGCTTAAGGAGCTCATGAGGCTTGCCTAGGAGCACTTAGCCACTGCACAACAGTGACAGAAAGCCTGATATAACCATGGGGCCAGAGTCCAGGAGTATAAAGCTGGACAGTGAGTGATTGTACTTGTCCCAGTCTGACAAAATAAATTGCAGGCAGCATGGGAAGGCCCATTCTACAAAATTTGGAAGATGAGTGAGGTAAATCATGTAGTAGGACTGCCTGGCAGAAGGTGCAGGAAGAGGTTATATCATGTTAACATAATGAAGCCCTACTATGATAAGGAGGAAATGGTCCTCACTGTGTGCAGTGTACCAGAAGACAAAGAAAAGGCTAATCCTTTGGTAGACCTCCTTGGAGAAGCACAGGAGGGATCATCAGTGGATAACCTCACCCTCTCAGGGCATCTGACACCAGCCCAGGCAGAGGAGATGAGAGGGGTGCTGTGAAAATTTGAGGACATGTTCCTGGGGAAACCAGGGTACACCATGATGGCTGAACACCACATGGACACTGGACCCAAGTGCCACTGAGGCAGTCCCCCTACGGGGTACCAGAGGGAGTTAAGCAGACCATACAAGAGGAACTCAGTATGATGTTGACTCCAGGAGTCCAGTAGCCCCTGGACCTCACCTGTGGTCCTGATCTCCAAGAAGGATGGTACCACAGGGTTCTGTGTCAACTACCGGAGGCTCAACAGCTGCATGGAGTCAGATGCCTAATCCATGTACAGAATGGATTAGACCTTGGAATGGCTAGGGGGAGCCCAGTTCCTGAGCATGATAGACCTGACAAAGGGCTACCAGCAGGTACCCCTAACCCCTACAACCAGTAGTGGTCTGATTTTGTCACCCTATTTGGCCTATTTGCATTTTTAGTAATGCCATTTGGGATGAAGAATGCACCCAAAACCTTCCAGCATCTCATGGATTGTATTATGTCTGGGGCAGGTGAGCATGTGTTGGTGTACCTGGATGACATATCCATTTACAGCCAGACATGAGAGGATCACATCAGGTATGTGAGGGAGGTGTTCCACCAACTTGAAGGATGCAGGGCTGACAGTTAAGGCAGAAAAATGCCAAGTAGGCATAGCTGAACTGTCTTACCTTCAGCACTGGGTGGGCAGTGGATGCACTTATCCAGAGCCAGCGAAGGGTGAGGCCATCTAGGTCTGGCCCAACCCGTCATGAAAAAACAGGCAAGGGTATTTCTGGGGACTGATGAGTACTACAGAAAGTTTGTTCCATACTACAGTGATGTGGCCAAGCCCCTGATAGACCTGACAAAAAAGAAAATGCCAGAGAAAGTTCTCTGGACAGAGAACTGTGAATCTGCCTCCCAACAGTTGAAGGAGGCATTATGTGGGTCACCCCTGCTCCCTAGCTCTAATTATGACTTCAGGTTCATCATGCATGTGAATGCCTTGGATCATGGACTGGGTGCTGTCCTGAGCCAGGTTACACTGTAGGGGGAGGAGCACCCCATAGTGTATCTGAGCCAAAAACTTCAGCGCAGGGAGGAGGCATATGTCACAACTGAGAAGGAGTGTCTGAGCATAGTGTGGGCCCTTCAGAAGCTGCAGCCATATTTGTACGGGCAGGAGTTCACTGTGGTTGCAGATCATAATCTGCTGGCATGGCTGCATAGGACTAGTGAACAAGATACAAAATTATTATCCTGGAGTTTGATACTACAGTCTTACAACATGACCATCCAGCACTGGAGTGGTGTGCAGAATGCCAGTGCGGATGGACTGTCGAAGCAGGGATGAGTGCATGGCATGTTCCTTTAGGCACTCCCCTTCCCTACATGAATGGCAGTGTCTCTTGGGGGTCACCCAAAAGAGGCATGCCTTCATTTTCTGTGAGTGAGGAGATATGACAGGAAATGTGACCAGATTCATTTATTCTTTTTCTGTCAGTTTAAATATTCATCTGTTACAGGTTCTGTTTGGAATGGACACAAGATGGCTGCCAGGTCACATGTACAGGCAGTGAAGTAGAGCAGGTCACCCACTGTGTTGGTGCAGGCAATCTCATGAGAAGATTAGCAGTAATTGCTGACAGGATGAGCATGGAGGAGACAAGCCGTAATCCCAGTGGGGAGTCATTCTAGGGATATGTTTCCATGTCAGGCAATGGACCCATGTGCATGTTGTAAAACCTCAGGAGATAGTGGGGAAGGGCTAAGGAGATGAGAACACACGCACACACACACACACACATGGACATACTTGGGGGGACTGTCACTCCAAGGAGAGGTTACTCCCTCTTATCCAGAGTACATAAAAGTGGAAGGAGCAGGAATCTCTCTCTCACTCTATCTTGACATCGACATCTGAAGAAGGGAGGCCCTGCAAGTTACCTTGCTAAAGAAGCACAGTCTAGGGGAATGTCTTCTGTAGCTAGCGGCAGGTAAAGACACTTTAGATGAGACTAAAGTTTGAGATTTTTCTGACAAATCGTCTGTCTGTTTAACTTACTTTAGTTTCTAGTCTCAATAAACGTATAAACCTTTTGTCTTACTATAAATATACCCTGTTTGTAAATACCAGTGGTATATTCTAGTAAAGAATCTATTTTGATAGAACCAGTCACTGCCTTATTATTGCGCAAGAAACATTATGTGGCAGCTTAGGAGAGAAGTGGGTTGTGGAAGTGCGGCACTGTGGCAGACGCGACCTGCATTTAGGCTTGGCACTGGTGGACCAATGCATGCACTGTGCTGATGACATTGGTTTAAAGGTACCACCAGTTGAAATAATTTTGCCGCTGCAATCAGGGGCACCTTGTCATTGCAGCGTCCACCATTCCGAGGGAGCGACCTGTCATTGCAGGGCGGTAGCTTGCCTGGTGTAACATTCCCCTAAATAGGGCAGCAGTCTATGCTGCCACCTCACAGCCCCATGAAAGCTGACTGATTGGGGTGCTCAATACCCCTGTCAGCATGCCTCCAACCCAGTTCATTTGCCAATGGGGGAGCCCACTCCCCATTGGCATAATGTAACCCCCTTCCCCATTTGTTGTGTGCCAAAGGGGTGCCCAATACCTCTCGGCATCATGCCCCCCCAAACAGTCATTCTTTGCCAACGGGGGGACAAATCCCCATCGGTGTAAGTCCCCACACCCCAAAAAAGGCAGGTGGCACACTGGGAGCCCACTACAGTGTGCTGAAAGCAAGCCTGAAAAAAAAAATCTTCCCGTGATGTCTTTTTTTTCTCCCTGAAAGAAAGTAAACGGTCCCAAGCCGATCATGTCCCCTTCCCCAACCTGCACCCACCCATTGCGCACCCTACCTCCCCACACCCCCCACACCCCATACTTACCTCAGGAGCCTGGCGCGATGATCTTCGGTGGACCAGAAACATGTCTGCACTCTTCAAAGCCGACCACGAACTGAAGAAGTGCCGATAAGCTGTATAATGGCATAAATGGGTCTTTTTCAACTTTGGTGCACATCTCAGCCATTTTTGGGAATTTTGGCACCAAATTTTCAACATGGGGTTATTGGGACCCCTCCTCATGAATTCAGTCACTTTCGTGGCGTTATTTGGTCCCAAAAGGTGATTTCGCAGTCACAGCGGAATCACTTTTCAGGACCGATTAACAAAATGACAGCGCCAGTGTTCATGAGGTGGACTTTCAAAACACCTATGTTGCAAATATGGTGAAAAAAATCCCAAAATGACTGCTTTATGAGTGTGCATTGTGCAGTTTCCATGCATGCTCGTAACTTCATGAATTTGTAATATTTTCTCTCCAGATTTTCAACATTGGCATTTTTCCACACCACCTTATGAACTGTATAGCTGTCATTTTTCACATCCTGGCCAAAATTTGTTTTTGCACTTCCAGAGCAGAATAACATGGCCGCTGTGGGAAATCAGTATTTGGGACACATTAAGAAAATCACAGTAACACTGTTCATGAGCAGAGGTCCTAAAATGCCTATGTTGAAAATTTGGTGATGAAAGTCTATAAAATGACTGTGTTACTTGCATGCATTGTGTAGTTTCCACGTATTCTCGGACGTGGGAGAATTTTTAATATTCCCACTACAGATTTTCAGCATTGCCATCTCTTCACACCTCCCTATGGATAGTACAGCTGTCATTCTTCACATCCTGCCTGATCTGTGTTTTCATCACATCTGGTACAGAATGGCACGGTCGCTGTTGGAACTCAAAGTTCGGGACACATTAACAAGATCACATTGCCACTCTTCATGAGAAAAGATCCCAAATGCTTTCATGAGGTGGGGTCAAAAAGGCATTTTGAAAATCTGTAGTGCAAATACCCACAAATGCCCTGGGTGTTGGGTTTCTAACCATAATGTCCCACCCTATACAGACTGACAGGCATTGGGGTGTGCCTATGGATTGCAGACTGTAATGCTCATCTATCCACCCCCAGCCAGTGACAGGCATCGAGGTGTACCTTGGACTCTTGGGCCCCAGAGTTCACCCCAAGCTCCTATACTGCACCCATTTCAGCATATGTCCTTATGAAATGGGGTGACTGTAAAGCTGAACACCCTAAGGCACACCTCAACACATGTCGGTGTCTGCAGGATAGGGTGAGGTGACATGGCATGAACATCATGGGTGATGACCCAAACACATACCCCAATGCCTGTCCATCTCTGCAGGATGGAGGTTGGGTTGGTGTAAAGTTCAATACTTCACTGCCATTCCTATTCTGCATCTGTCTAACTCCTGCATTTCCATTGCTAATACCAGCAAGCAAACATTCCGCATTAACAAATGCTTATTATTTCTGCTGGAGTCTGTCTGCAGTCTATCTCTGAAGAGCACTCTACCAATAATTATTGTATCGACCTTCCTGGTCCTGAGCAGGGTAAAAGTGGTTTTTTGATAAAATCAGGTGGTGGCAGAGTATTAGAAGTCCCCAACAAAATTGCTCTTGTAGCTGGGACGGCCCAAAGGGCAGTTTTGTCACAGCCAAAGTATTTTAATCACATCTGAATAGTCCATCTTATGTGCCAGATCATTTTCTTTCCATTGACAATACTACAAAGGCTGACAGTTGCCCCAGACCCATTGTTGACCTCAGGTAGGTTTTAACAAGTTTGATCTTACTAAAGCTTCTTTCTGCAGATGCAGCAGAGACAGGCAGAATCAAAAGTAGCTTCAGTGCAAAGTCAGTGGTTGGGAAAGCCTTTACCACATGTATTGTACAATTTCATATGGACTGCTTTCCACATCAGCTGGAAGTACTATAGCAAGAGTCACAATATCAGTTTTCAAGTCATACACATCAACATCACTCATAAAGCTGGCAAAAAGTTTACAGTGAAGTGTTAGGTTAGGTAAATGACTTAACTGTCCTATGTCTAGCAAAAAAAACAACCTACATTTCTTACAATTCCCTCAGTTTTTTTACAGCAGTCATTCATGCTCGTTGCCACAACATCTAAAATTACATTAAAAAAAATTAACCCTTATTTATTTGACTGAATCAGTCAGACTAATTTCTTGCAACCTCTCCTGACATTTTCTTTTTCCAATGTACACTCACTTCTGGAAATCTTATTTCTATGTCCACTGACAGCCTTTGCTTCCTGCACCTTCTTTTCAAGTCCATTGACACACATATCATTGATGTGAACATTCAGCACTTTCAGAAGTACAATTGCATTTTATAAATCCATCTTGGGGCTCTGCAGTGACTTGCATACTTGGCATATTTCAAGCCAAAGTAGAAGATAAAAAATTAAGTGAAAATTTGTTATCCAGCAAAAACTTGCACTCACTGCTTATAACAGTCTAAATCTGGCTATTTATGCAGTTTGGTAAGTGCAGACATTTCAATCACCATGACTGCAATATATAGCCTTGTCAGCATTTATCTGAGCCTGCCATCGTGTGTCACTCAACCAGGATATATATATGCAACACATACATACATGCCTTACCTCTGCAAAAAGCATGTGCTGCATATCTTCCCAAAAATAGCTTTGCCGTTTCTTGTGGTCAATGCTTTAAAAATGTCCCCATCGGGTCCCGTTAACTTCCTGGTTTGTACACCCCACGCCTGCATGCTTTACACATTATGATGGTTAGCTGATGATATGCCATATGTCTATAATATCGCGTTTTTAGATATTATACGGTCACCTGGTGATTATCGCGAGCACCGGACCGACAACCCTCGCCGCTAGTCGGTCAGTGCCTTTGATTAATCACCTGTGGTGGCCATTATATTATCTAAAAACACTGGAAAGTAGCCCCACAGACTATAATGGAGATATCCCCTGCGCCCCTGGCCTTACATCATAATGTGGCTGTGCGGGGCGGAGCATGATTAGCAATACAATCGGAAGTTGGCAGGATCCGTAGGGATGATTTTACGATGTTATTACAAGAAAATGACAGAGCTATTTTTAGAAGATATGCAGCATGCTTTTCGAGAGGTCAGGCATGTAAATGTGCTGCATATCTGTATTCAATTAACTTGGTAGATCTCTTTAAAGCAAGTCCCTTCACATGTTGGCAGAGCAAGTTCCATCATTTGGTGCTGGCAGCAAACAGTGTATAGAGCCTCTGGATAAGCACCCCAAATGTTTTGTTTCCTCATTGCATTTGCATCATCTGCAGCAATCAAGGTCAGATTATGGTTGCAATAAGGTATATACATGTCCTTTGGGGTTGGGTGTTTCATATGTGCTTGCACCCTGATACCGCCTGCAATGCTAGACCCATTGTCATGTCCTCTACCTCTACAGTCTTTCAATTTTAGTCCATGAAATTGCAAAATTCCAAAATGTTTCTCAGTAAAGGTGTCATCTGTTATACTGCATACATGTGAATTACCGATTAAATGTTCTTCACAGGAGACTTCACTTTTATCTGCCTTTACCTATCACAAAAGAAGTGCTAACTGCTCATTGTGTGAACTGTCAGGAGTGCAGTCAAGAATGACAGTATGATATCTGGCAGACTCACATTCGTCAATGATTTTACTAGTTCATCAGAAAGTAGATGGATGAATTCATTTGGGATTTTGTTGCTTTTGCAAGTAACTACATGAGTCTCAAAAAACTGCCAATCTCCCGAGACCCTAGGGAATTAGTAGATCATGGAATGCCAGATTTCTTTCTGCAAGAATAAGAATGGAATCTAAGAGTCTTGTAAGAGCTTCTTGCCATTGTTTTGATTCTTTTGCCAGTCTTGCTGGAGGTTGCTGTCTATTGTTTTATTCTTTCTTTAGTCTTTGTTTAAAGACCACCCATGTTATAAGATACTGTCTGTGATATGGAGAGGCTTCATGGCTTTTTATCTTCTTAACTTCTTCAAAGACTTTGGCAGTCTGAAAACCCAGTTACAAATTTGATTTCATGTCCATTCCTAAACAGAGCATAGCAAAAATAGTACACTGTACCTTTTGTAGGTGAGTAGACTGCCTCCTGTTAATACTCTCCCTATTTGGAAGCTTCTGTTGATAATAACCCACGCTGAATTTTCTTCCATTTGTCTTGGGAAATACTCAGGGGAGTGCTACGGACAGGGCACTTTTCCACAATTGAAGCATGCAGATTATCTCCTGTGTTATTAAGCTGTGTTACGGGGTCAGTACAGTCAACATCCTGCAGTACCAAACCATGAACAGGTAAATCTGGTGAGTTTTCCAGTTCACATAGACTTGCATATCTGTTAAGTCACCAGGGCTAGATATTCAAAACTTTGCTTGGTGGGCAAAACGATTGTACCATTTACATGCTTATTGCCCCAATATGCAATATTCAAAAGTGCAGATAGTGCAGGCAAAATTGATTGTGTGTCACAATACAATAATGTATGCACGGGCAAAGGGAAGGGTGCGGACATGAATACAGGCACAATACCATATTCAGCAGGTTAGTGCTGCGCAAAGTGACTTTGCATGACCCCAAAGTGCTCTGCAAATACCACCCATAAAATGGCTGACTTAACCCGGGCAAAGCCTAGAGGTGGGTGGAGGCACTGCAGACAGAGACACAGATCAGGCAATGGCCCTGGTCCCTGTTCTAGGCCACAGAGAGGATATGTTGCACACAGATGGTACTAGCCATGAGTCTCCTTCGAGGCCCTCACCAATGACCAACTTGTTGGCCAGTACTGTCTCAACAGGGCAATGCTGAGGCAGCTGTGTGAGCTCCTGCATGAGCAGCTCTGCAGTGAGACTTAGGGCAGCCATTCCATGACAGCAAGGGCAGAAGATGATGGCTGTGATGTTATTCCTAGCCAGCAGGTCATTCCAGACACCAGTGGAAGATACCATTTGTGTGTAACAATCTGCCATCTCATGCCTGCTGGCCTCAATCCTAGATGCCCTGCTGTTGCATGCTGGTGAGTTCATCATCAGCAGAGTGCATAGAAACAATGCAGTTTTATCAGGTTGCGTACTCTACCTGCAGTATTTGGTGCCATTAACTGCATTCAAGTTGCCATCCATGCACCCACTGGTGAGGGGTGGATGCCTCACCTCAGTAGGAATGGCTACTACTCCATTAATTGCCAGGTGGTGTGTGAAGCAATAGGGCACATAACCAATGTCCTGGCACAGTACCCCAGCAGTGTCCATGATGTCTTCATATGGCACAACTCCACACTCTGCCAAATATTTGAAGCTGGCCACATACCCAGTGGGCAATTTAGTGGTGAGTACACACATTACACGCCCAGACCACCCCACAGGGGCACACAGTGGTACCACAGCACACATATGCTTCACCAGGAAGGTGGACAGGTGCACAGGACACAACACAGCTCATAGGCCGTTGATGCTATGCAGACAGCTAAAGTGTGAACAGGTGCTAACAGATGTGTGTTACCTTACAGGGGACAGTGCCTATCCCTTGTGCCCCTGGCTTCTCAAACCCATCCTCCACTCCACGTCTGTGGCAGAGGACAGATACAATACACACCGCAACATGCAGCATCATTGAGAGTCCTTAGCATCCTGAAAATGAGATTCTGGTGCCTGGCCTGTTCAGGTGTTGCCCTACAAAATGCCCTCAGAAGGCCTGTAGCATATTCCTAGCCTGTTGTATGCTACACAACATGGCACTCATTCATGAAATAGGCCTGTCAGTCCAAGAGGAACAGAGTGACAGTAATATGAAGCCAGAGGTGCTGGGGATGTTGGAGCAACTCAAAAGGTGTGACCACTGCATGGCCAGGAGGGCACAGGAATATAGAGAAAACATTATAAGAAGCCTCTCACCCAGGAGCAGGTGGGTGGAAAAGTAAAGGACAGTGTCATATGTGCAAAAACTTTAATGTGAACACAAAACCAGCACACACTAGTAGTGAAAAAATACACAAAGAGAAGGGGTGCTGGACAGGGTGGCCAGGGGAGGGGAGGGGAAGCATGCTACAGCAAAACAGTGACAGGGAAACAATGTTTGTGGGGTGCTGGGGATGTGTGGTATATGGGTGGGCTGCCATCACACTCACATCCACCTGCGGCTACCGAGGGGTGCACACCAGCTGCTGCTGCACACCCCTGTTGGTGGGTGGTATGGTCCATGGGGAAAAGAAGAGAGACACCATGAGATGGGGTCACTCTGCCCCATGCATGGCCATGCTGGGGCTGGAGGATGTGATGTGGATGTTGCACCTTGGTGTGTGTTGTGTGGCAAGGTCCTGGGGTCACAGGCATTCCACTAGATCCTGACCTCCCACTGCGCAGTGTTGGTGTTTGCTGTAGTGTCCACATGGAACTGGGGCTGCACACACAGGAGAGATTGGGGCTGTGACCTGGCCACATAATGCTATGCACCACAGCCATGAGCTCCCATACCACCCTGGTGAGGTCACCAATGATGGTTTTGAGAGAGTCAATTATGTGAGCCTCATGGGCCTCCACCCACTGCTCAACCCTCTGTGAGTCAGCATGCAAGAGGTTCCAAATGCTGGTCAGGTCCTCATGCAAGGCATGCCTGACGAGGGCAAGCTCATGGTGCATGGCAGTCTGGGACTCCACTGCTGACTGCAGCAGCTGCCTGGAGTCTGGTGCAGCCTGCATCCGGGGGACACTGTCCTGGGGACAGGACCTGATGTGTGTGCACCAAGCAAGGGGTGGATGGGGGAAATAGCAGGGGCTCAGTGGCTGTGGGTGGCCTTGCAAGACAGCTGTGGGATGGTGGAGCTGCTGCTAGGCTGCACAACCCTTCCCGAAGTACCAGGTGAGGGGCATGCATAGCGGTGGTGGTTTTGACAGCACTGGCAGTGGTGGTGGTGGTGGTGGTGAAAGGTCCAGCAGATGGGATGTCACACACGACAGTGCTATGGACAGGAATGTGGGGTGCATCCGTGGTGTGAGGACTGCTGCACAGCTGCTGTACACTGCAGGGAGGCTTGGTATTGGCCACTGTTTCCCCAGCATGCAACTGGTGACATGTGTTGTATGGTGGAAGAGATAGTTATTGTCATTGTGTCTCACACTGGAGTCCTCCATTATTTAGTGGACAGGACCATATAGCTGGCTCAGTAGTACTCGCCCACATTCCACTGGATGGCCCAGCTATGTCATCTCTCTCAGATGGTACATCTTGCACTGTAGAGAGAGGAGTGAACTGTAAGTGTGACACACAATATGAGGTACACAGTGCATGTTGATGGTGGTGCATGCATGCCCCAGTGTATGCTGCTGTGTGCTGCCAAGTGTCAGCATGCAACTAGTGTCAACAGATCTACCTACCCTGTCCCTTAATGGTCACACAGCCACCTGTGAATGTTGGATCATGCAAGCATGACAGTGCTCCCTGACCATGCATTCTATACATGCTATACATGCACAGAGGCATTCACAATGCAGGCCACAACCCCACACACAGACCAACACACCCAGTACACGTGTCTGCATGCACCAGTACCCACAGCCAGAGAATGGCAAAAAAGTATGCACATACCCAATGTGCATGAACACACCCCAGTGGAGCTGTGTGCACAGTCACTACCCACAGGGGTGTCAGTGCAACATGCTGCAGAGGGGGCCACAGTGTGCCATACAGCAGAACATGTCACAGAGCACCCAGGGTGCTGATGGCATACAATATGTAAGCAACAAAAGCTGCAGTGTGTCCCATCAGTGGTGGACCCACATGTGTACCCATGCACACAAAGAAGTGCACCAGCTGTGTACTTAAATGACTGGCTGTATGCCACCTTCAAGTTCAAGTTCAAGTTCAAGTTTATTGCAGGAAAACTCCATTGAGCCAGCTCATTCACAAGGAGGTCCTGTGACATAAACACTTAAAGTACAAACATAGATAGGTAGGTAATGACAGTATATACATGAAATGCACGTTACATGATACAGGCTGGATATACATACAAGGGTACCACATAGGGTGACCGCAGGTGGTAAACATTAATATGAGACAGGGAAGCGACTTACAGGTTGCATACTGATAAATGAAACATGATGACTGGGTGTGTGCAATACATATATTTTGGCAGCTAGAACAAACAACAGACTACAACTGATATGGGGGGAGGAGTGATTTGATAGAGTAGCAGTGGAGCGTAAGCATAGATAAAGCCAGGAGTAGAAGGGGAAGGGGAAAGCAGTTAATATGACAAAGCAATTATGCCTTACCAGTGGATAAATATGGCACACATGGGGAAGGAAGAGACTTAATGACAGTTACAGGTGTCTTTTATTTTGGCTGAACTTAGCGATTTGTAGAAGTTTATTGAAACTGTGCTAGTTAGTTTCAGTACGGTTTGTAATTGGTTCCAAATGGAGGGAAGGGCATATGCAATAGCACGTTTATCAAAAGAGGTCTGCGTCCTTGGTATGTCAAGCATAATAAAGTCAGATTTTCATAACGAGTATGCGCTATGTGAGATACTAATAAGGGAAGAGAGATAGCTTGGCAATTTCTGCAGGAGCAGTTTAACAGTCCATAGCCCAGCATGGAGCAGATGTCTAGTAGTAAGGGATGTCCAACCAACAGCTGCATATACTGTAAGTCACAGTGGTGCGAACGGTAAGGGGAGTTGGTAATGAACCATAATGCACAGTGATAAAGGATGTCCAGTTTACTTAGATTTGCAAGAGTGGTGGAGGGAATAGATTACATCGCCATAGTCGAGTAGGGAGAAAAGTGGCCTGTACAAGCTTGTTTCGAGTTTCAAGGGGGAAAAGGGGCCTATTTCTGTAGAAGAAACCTAACCTTGCTTTTAACCTTCTAGAGACATCTTCAATGTGGTTATTGAAAGATAATTTATTGTCAATCCAGATACCCAGATATTTAAATTTGGTTACAACTTCCAGAGGCTTGTTTAGCGTGGTGACAATGAAGTCTTGGGCAACGGTATTGGGGGGGCCTGTGACAGCACTGCGGGAGAATATCATCGCTTTAGTTTTCTTAGCATTGTGCAGAAGCTTTGCCTTTACTAGATTATGCTCAAGTTATGCGAAGTCCGCTTGAAGCACTCCCTTGACTTCAGATAACAATAAGCCAGAAGTATACAACACAGTATCATCTGCAAAAAAGTGCAGATTGGACGTAGATATGTTAGCATCTAAGTCATTAATGTACAAAGAAAACAAGATAGGGCCTAAGATGGATCCTTGGGGGACTCCTCTTGCAACTGGCAAGGCAGCAGAAAAAAAGCCTTCTGCCTTTACTTTTTGGAATCTTCCAGTTAGGTAGCTAGAGAACCACTGGGTGGTATGGTATGTGGCACCCAACTTTGCAAGGTAATTGACTAATAGTTTGTGATCAACAGTATCAAAAGCTTTGCTGAGGTCCAAAAGACTCGCCATTTACCTTCTTAGCATCTATAGCAGAGATCCAATCATTGGTTACTTTTGTTAGTGCAGTGATTGTGCTATGATTAGCCCGGAAGCCGGATTGAGCTGGGTTAATGAGACAGAAGGTTTCCAGTGAGATTTTAACTGAATATGGATCAGTTTTTCGAGAACGTTAGAAAGGATAGGCAATATGGAGATAGGCCTATAGTTGTTTACATTGCATGGGTCACCAGATTTAAATAGAGGGAGGATATGTGCTGATTTCCAGCAGGACGGCACAGTAGCAGATGTAATGGAAAGATTGAAGATGTGGAGAATTGGGGCAGTGAGATGGGCGTAGCCTGACCTTAGGAAAAAGGGTTCCAAGCCATCGTCCAGTGTGCTTTTTTTGGTGTCTAAGTTAAGAAGAGAATCTTCTACTTCTTTATAAGTTATCTCGCGCAGTTGGAAGGGGCTGGGTGCAGGACTAGATGTAGGGGGAGGGGTATGCTGGCTCACCGCAGCACCAGCATAAGGTGACGAGTCAAAAGCTAATCCAGCTGTGGCAAAGCGGGAGTTAAGTTCCTCCAGGATTAGGGACTTGTTTTCCACAATCTTGCCACTTGCAACTATCTTTTTGGGGACAGAGGGGGCCATGGGCAGTCCTTCTATAGCTTTGATAGTCTTCCATATTTTATGAGGGTTACCTTTAGCTTGTTCGAGAGTAGAAATATAATAGTTAGCTTTAGCAGAGCTAAGTTTTTCACACAGTTATTCCTGGCTGTTCTAAAGGCCTGCCAATCTGAAGATTCTTTGAATGTCTAGCTTTAGCCCAGAGCTTATCTCAAACTATAAGGGCTGCCTTGAGATCCGAGGTGAACCAGGGTTGGAATTGTTCCGCACTTACTTTGATGAAAGGGCATGCTTATTTATTATTGTAGTGAGTTTGTCATTAAGGATGTAAGCTGCCTTGTTGACATCTTTGGCTAGGTAGAGATCTTGCCATCTGATCATGCTCAGGTCAGATAGGAAGTTTACTGCACTGAATTTGCGAAAGGATCTTTTTGTTATAAAGATGGGTTGCGCCGGGCCTTAATTTGAGATCTTATGCAAGCAACAATTCCATGATCGCTCATGTCATTGTGAAACACTGCCGAATGAGATATTTTGTGTGGATGGGTGGTTAGTACCACATCTAGAATGGAACTGTTGGCAGTATTTAGAGTGTTGTTCCTAGTGGGTTCACTGACTAATTGCCCAAGACCTAGCTCGTCACAAAGGATTTGAGGTCGTGGATTTAGGTGACAGCCAGTCCATATTTAGATCTCCTAGAAATATTGTTTCAGTTTTGCATCTACGAAATGGATTTCAAAAGATTAAGGACTTCATCACCACCAGATGGGGTCTATAGCCACCTAGGATAGTGATACATTCCGAGGAGGAGATGAAGGCTCAGCGAAACTAACTCAAATTCCTTGGCTAGAGATTTGCAACTAATATTGGTGACCGAGTACTTAGATTTGGCGTAGATAACCACACCCCCGCCTCTAGACTCTCTATCTGCTCTAAATAAATTGTAGCCCTGCAGTGATATTTGTTGATCAGTGTTCGTCTTTTTTAACCACGACTCAGTAATTATAATAAGGTCAGGGTTAACCTGTGCAGCCCAGGCTTGCAGCTGTACAAGATTTTTTAGGCAGGCTTAAAATGTTGCCCATCATCATTTTGAGACCTGTGGCCTCAGCAAAATCGATAGGCGAGGTAAGTTGTAGGGTGGGGGCCAGGGTTGAGCTCCACATTTCCTGAGCAGAGAAGAAGCAGAAGTATAACTTTCTTTAAGGAGCTTATAAGAATGGAGACTGCTTTTTATTTCTTTGCGCAACCATATCGTGCTTGCAAGAGGTGGCACCACTGTAATGACAGTTGATCGTGATCAATGTAAGTGCTTGAATAGACATAGGTGAGGACAGTAGCAAGGGGGTGTAGGCTAACCGGGGGGAATAGGCTAAAAGGGGAGATGAGAATGACATAGTGTCTGCACGGTAGACCGTTATAACATTAGGTATTGATAAGTGTAACCCCTAGATGGCGCTATCCCAGGGGCTACTACCCCTGCCTGATTTGCCACCAACAGGTTGAGGGACCTGGATCCAATGGCGGGTGCCTCCACCCAGAGGTCAGGGTTTGCAATAGTTAAACTAACTTGGTCACAGCCCTCTGGGACACTGCAACCCCTTTCTTCCCACTAGTGGCCCACACAATATATCAAATTACCTTCACAGTATACACTTACCCCAGGTCTGGTTCCGGCACTGGGACCTCCTGTGAAATGAGATACAGTGCAACAATCACAGTACAGTACTTTAACATAGACAAATACCTCAGGCAGTATAACTTTGCTGAAACAAGCAGCTCTGATTTATTTAGGGGATATAACAAGGACAGGGAAATCAGGTTAATTAGCTTATCACTCTAATAATTCATATGGTCTGTGCACAGGCCTATCCCTATCAGTTACTGTCCCTGGGTACCCAAGCCCTAGTGGCTAGTCCAAACCATGGCAGCTGGTAGGGGCCCTTTCACACAGAGAAAGGAGAATTAAACAGTCAGCAGTACAGTAATTCCATTTGGATTTAATGTGGCAATTCAACAGGGAGCGACCCTGAATTAGTACTCACGACCTCCAAATAAGATAGGGTCCTTCAATGTCAGCAGGGCTCACTTGAGGTACACAAACCTCTTCACACATCCATATAAAGAAAGCACTATACCAGGCAGGCTGCATCTGTATCCCGATCGCAATTACTGCACAATACCCGGAGAACACACAGCAGATTCAGTTCCTGACAGACCGAATGCAATTTTCAGCAATTCCTCCAGTCTTCTACAGGGTGAGCCTGGTTTCTGCTCTTCAGAGATCCTTTGATTCTTTTCACAGGACGGATTCAGTCCTAACAAGCTGTTACACAAGCTGCAGACCGAACTCTGGGCCTTACACGTTTTTGACTAAAACTGCACACTGAAAAGCACAGGGCTCCTTCCTTCTTCACTGCCAAAGCTCAACTGAAACTCCAACCGACAAAACCGGCACTTCTTTGAGTTCCTCCCAGTTCTTGACTGGATTGGCTGTCACTCACAATAGACTGCTGCTGTTGGTCCAAAAAGGCACTGAAGTCTAAACTACATCTCCCAGAGTCACTGCCCATACAATCCTCTTGTGGCTGGCTCAGATTATGAGTCCAAGTTCTGATTCGTCCAAGGCACCATTTTAGAGCTAGCTTACCCCACACTGATTGGTCCAGTTCAGCAGTTCAAAACTAGAATGGGGAACTAGCAGACACAGTTCTGACTGCAAAGAAAGCAGGTTAGACAAACTGTAATTTCATTATTACTCTAAATAATTTCTGGCAAACAGTTACATCTTTCAGATAGGTTCCTTTGCACTCCTAGTGACTGCAAAATGAAGTGAATTGGCAGCAGCTCGAGTGGTACTCAGAGAAGCACGCAGTCCCCCCATACAAACTAATTATGTCTGCAAGCAGACAGCTCTTAAAGAGACAGTACCAGAGGCTCTAAAAACACTCACTGATAAATGGCTTAAATGCCAAACACCATTCAGGCTTGGAGCATTCAAGCAAGCTCCTGGAAGTATTTTGGGAACCCCCATTTGCAGGGGGGTTACACCCTTCCTGGCCTGGGAAAGCTTGACGTCCCGCTCAAGGTACCCATAAGTTTCAACTGCAACCATATACATTTGCATTAGGCTCGCACATGTAATCATCAGTCAATATATCATTTTACCAAGAACACATTTCTGAAACATTGCAGTACGTCACTCTTTACACAGTATTACATACACATTGTACCATAACTCAAGTTATTACCTCTTGTACATGAAACTTGAAGAGAGGGGCCTTTCCTATCAGTTACCTTGGGGCTGGATGGGGCAAGGGCACCATACTAGAGGGCAACACAAGTAACTTGGAGTTAGCACTGATGCTCAGTTTGGGCAATGAGCTCGGGGACACATACACTCCTTTATGGACAACATTGAGAGGCAAATCCACAGGCCTCCCAAGGGAATCATAACTGAGGTGCACCACAGGCTTTACAGCTCGACCAGTCTTTCTAGGGGAACTGTTACAGTCTCTGCACTCTGAGCCTCATTTTCAGCATTGTCCTCACTTGTCAGGGAGTCTCCATGGGGTAGAGAGGCTAGAACTTGGGGCACTTTCAGCTCCAGGAGTTACAGTTTCTGAGTCCACAACATTTGGCTCGCATGGAGAGCTTTGACACTGGCAGTGGACTGTCAGGGCACTCAAAATACTCTTCTTGTTCTGGTGTATCACCAGTCTGCCCCAATCTATCATTTTCCTCCCTGAAAGCTCAAACAGTTCAACCATGCACAATGATTCCATTTCATCTGATCTGATGCTTTGCACTTCACTTTCTGGGAGCATTGGCTCCAGGGATGAAGCTGGGGGCTTAGACAGTCCAGAAGGCCCAGCTTCATCTCCAGTATTGACTAGGGATTGCCCCAAACAATTGACTCAGTTCGTAAGAAGGATAGTATTCAAAGTCACTCTCACTTTCTTCCGATATGGACTGACAGTCATGCTCAACTGGGACTTGTGGAGGGAACACTTTAACTTTGCTTCTGTAGGTGCAGACTTTCTTGATCTTTTCTTAGCAGCAGCTCTAGTCACTGGTCCAGAGGGCATCTTCCAGGGCTCAGACTCAATTAAGATTTGTCCAATGGGCAGTAAATGATTTCTATGCATTGTTTTACATCTTTTGAATTATTCTCATGCCTTACTTTGTACACTGGCAGATCATCTAGTTTGCCCACTACAATGTGAGGAGATGGTGCCATCTGTCAGCAATCTTGTGCTTGCCATGCAGTCCCAGATTTCTTAGCAATACCGAGTCTCCCTCCTGGAGTTCCTGTGCTTTCACCTTTTATCATACCTTTCTTTGTTGGCCAGATTTCTTTGGCAGCCATGGTTTGAGCCAGTTGGTACGCATGAGTTAGCTGGGCCTTTAACTTTGCACATACTGTAAATAGTTGTCAGCTTGAACTCCATCAGGAGAGACCCCAAAACACACATCTACTGGTAGTCGAGCTTCTTCCAAACATCAGGCAGTAGGGGAGAATCCAGTGGCATCACTTTTGGTGCAGTTATAAGCATGTACCAGGGTGCTAATTTGTTAGCTCCATCTAGGCTTGTCCTTTGGGTGCAGGTGCCTAGCATATCTAGCAAGTGTTGGTTGAAACGTTCAGGCTGTGGGTCCCCCTGGGGGTGGTAAGGAGTGGTTCTGGACTTTCGCACTCCCCACAGAGAAAGCATCTCTTTGATCAGACGACTCTCAAAGTCTCTCCCTTGATCAGAATGGATTCTTTGTGGAGCCCCATAGTGAACAAAAAAGTTTTCTACAAGTACTTTGGCCACAGTGGATGCTTTCTGGTCTTTGGTGGGGAAAGCTTGGGCATATCTCGTGAAATGGTCAGTGACCACCAGCACATTACTGATATTTCTTTGATCTGACTCCAAACTCAGAAAATCAATACAGACCAGCTCCATGGGTGCACTGGTGGTGATGTTAACAAGGGGGGCAGCCCTCTGGGGCAAAGCTTTCCTCTGTAAGCAGCGACTACAAGTTCGAATGTGTTGCTCCACATCAGCCCCCATCTTAGGCCAATAGAATCTGGATCTCACCAAGTCAAGTGTTCTGTCTATACCAAGGTGCCCCATGTGGTTGTGCAAGGACCTCAGTACTGAGTCTCGAAAGGCAGGGCAGCACTAGTTGTTGTTTGTCTACTTGTCCCCTCTGTCTACTGTTTCTCTGTATAACAGTTTATTGATCAGTTTCAACTTAGGACCTTCTTTGTATAACAGTGCAGTTCTCAAATCAGTGGGCGTAATTTGGCACATCTTTTCCTGCATAGAGGGCTTCTAAAGCTGCTTTGATCATGGGATCGAGGATTGAGCCCTGCATACTGTCATTGTCCAGCTGAGGCAGTGCACCAATGTCTATTGCAGAAAGTGGCAATAAGCAGTGGTGCATGCAATTCTCAGAGGCTCCCAAGCAATCCACCATGCAGTCCACTGCGTCTGTGGACATTTGTTCTTCCCTGTCAAACTTCCGGCAGAGTGCCCGAATGTCAGGTTCTGCCAATCGGACCCAATCATTCTGGGAAACAGGCCTCCGAGAGAGCATCAGCATCTATGTGGTTCAGACCTGCTCGGTATTCGAAGCATAGTCATATGTAGATAATGGAAAGCCACCTATGGCCAGTGGCATCCAACTTAGCTGAGGTCTGCACATAGGTCAAAGGATTATTGTCAGTTTTACTAGTATTTTAGCCCCATACAAGTACTCATGGAATTGGTCAACAATAGCCCACTTCAAAGCTAGGAACTCTAACTTATGTACAGGATAGTTCTTTTCGGATGGGGTCAGGCTTCTACTGGCAAAGGCCACTGGTCTCAGGCCATTCTCGTGTTCTTGGTACAACACAGCCCCAACCTTTGCAAGCTAGCATCAGTGTGCAGGACATAAGTTTTCTTGGATCGGCATAGGCCAGCACTGGAGCATGGGTAAGTTGATATATGATCTCATGAAAAGCAGTCTCAAATCAGGAGTCCAGCGGGCCCCAAATACTTCACTGGATGAAAATACACTCTTTCAGTCTTGAGGACGCTGACTTTTGGTATTTTTGTGGGTTGGGGATACCCTTGGTAAGGTTAAGTAAAGGCGGATCACTCTTGAATAGTCCTTGATGAGCGCCGATAATAACCACAGAATCCCAGGAATCTTTGCAGTTCTTTTAGATTTTTGGGCTGTGGCCAGGTGGTCAAGGCCCCAACTTTACTTGGTCGGTCTCTATTCCTCGTGGATACTATGTGTCCCACATACTTTACTGATGTTTGAAAGAATTGACACTTATCAATGGACAGTTTAAGGCCAAAGTCCTCCAGTCGGTCCAATACCTTAAATAATCTGCTCTCATGTTCCTCCAGTGAGCTGCCAAACACAATAACATCATCTAGGTATACCAGGCACTCTAGTAAGTTCATGTCCCCACTGCACGCTCCATCAATCGTTGAAAAGTGGCTGGGGCACCTGAAATCCCTGAGGCATCCTCATGAATTCATAGAAGCCAAGCGGACAGATAAAGGCCGCCTTCTCACGGTCCTCTGGGGCCATCGGGATCTGGTAGTACCCACTGCATGGAGATCCAGCACAGAGAACCACTTGCCCTGCTTAGGCAGTCCAGCATCCTGAATGCGGGCATTGTGTACTGATCAGGTATAGTCCGCCGTTTAAGGTGCGATAATCCACACACATCCTTACTGTTCCATTCTTTTTCCTCACTACCACAATGGGGGAAGCATAAGGGCTTCTGGATTCTTGTATTACACCAGCAGCTAACATCTCTTGCAGATGCCGTCTCACATCATCTATGTCAGCAGGTGCCAGGCGTCGAGACCTCTCACGAAATGGTCTTTCGTCATGCAGCCGGATATTGTGCTCAGCTCCTTGCACGCATCCTACATCCCATTCCTTTAAAGAAAACACCTGGTCTCTCTGGGCAAGCTTCTCACTGATCCTCACTTTCCATTCAGCTGGCAGGGGAGTCGCCAAATCAAACAAGTCAGGCGTACTCTGTCATTCTTCCTTGAACTCTTGCTGCTGGGTAGCACTGCAGTGTCTGCACAATGCACATTAGCCAGGATGCAACCTCTGTTTACTCGAATGTCTCTTTCAGACATTATGAACTTGGACCATTACCCTTCTGGCATAAGCATGGGCTCTAGCGGGCAAAATACTAGGCTTGACCAGCAGTCCCTCTGTTTCCATCGCCTGGTGCATCCAACATTAATATTTTATTCTTAACATCCTTTCTGATACGGACCTCTCCCTGTAAGGTACACTGGGCATTTGGCGCAGGATCAGAGACTCAGGATCCTTCTTCCATACAATTCCGACCGTTCCTCTGGTTCTGTTTTTCAGCATCTCTTATGCCTCATAGGCCTTCTTAATTAAAGCCAGAACTCTTAAAGCTCTACTAGTCTTTGACCCTGTTTTCATAACACAACTGTGCCAGCCTTCCGAACATATGAGCATTTGTTCCAATCAACAAAGGGACACCATCATACAGTCCAGTGGGGGACACACTAAGGCTAGGGTCTCTACTTGTTCGGCCACTCCAGCCACGGAGGTGGGAAAGACAACCAAATTCGGATATACCGAATAGGGTTAGGCCTTCTCACTTAACCCCCATACATGCAGTCCTTCTAATGGTTGTAAGGGTACGTCTGACAAATGCTTCTGATACCAATCCTGGAACATAATTGTCACTTGGGAGCCACTGTCTAATACAGCTCTTGTAGACACTCCATTCACCTTTACAGTGGTCTCCATGGAGGGACCCACTATTCTGGACCAGTCTGGAGAGGCGGTAGTGGGGACCTGGGCAACTGACCTTGCCACAAAAGGACGTGAATTAGCATTTTTGGTGCCCTCACTGGGATCATGTCGTGCACCTCTTAACCACTGATTTCTTCTCCGAAGCTCTCTTGTAGCCTATATGCAACTTTGTCAGTGTCTTTTGGGGACTGGCATTCCCTTTCATGTGCCCATCTTTCCCACAATTATAGCAAAACATACTTTCTGGAGTTTGAGCTGGCCGAGGCGCCACACTGGGAGCCAGGGCAGGGTATTACTAACTGGAAACCTTGGTGCCATCTCTGTCTGCGGCGTGATAAGCATTTGGAGACATCTCGTCAGTTTCTCCACTTCCATGGTCAAGGAATCGAGTTTCGAGCTGTTATCAGCAGGAGATACATGGGTGGGTACCCCCACCCCCATAGCAGATGCAGTCGGATATAGGTCAGGGCCCGTACTTGCAGGCGTGGCCTTCATAAAGGGACTGTTTTTGAATTCCCGGATCTCTCTCAACAGTTAGCCCCATTGTGACATATCTTTTTCCTTGTCAGAGCACTCATTGACTGCCAACCTCTGCCCCTGAACTTCACTTGATGGGTCACCCTCAGTCACTCAGGTTGTAGCCGCAGCAATCGGTGCAGGTCCCTCCCGAGGTCGTCTTTTCTCAACTCCTCAATTCTCTCATTAACTCATCATAGGAGGGTGGGGATTCCAGTCAATCTGCCAGGCGAACTGAAGCAACAGCAGTTCTGAGAAGGGGCAGACTTAAGGATCCTGTCCAGCCTGGTTCGTCCAGTTCAATCGCTGGCAAACTACCTTTTCTGAGGCATTCTTGCAACAATTTTCCAGCCGAGATACATACACAGACAACAATTCCCTTGGTACTGTTGTGCATCTCTACTCTCCACCATAGGTCCTCATCAGAATCTGGGCTCCCACACATTCTCCAAGGCCTCAAGATAGGCCTGTGCAGTCGCTTCAGGGTTACTGGCCCGTTTAGCACGGATGGTAGCTAGGGCAGGACCTCGGAGGCCTCACTAACCTCTTCGCCGCCTTCCCGAGCATTGCCATTTCTAGTGCACTTGGGGGCAACATAGTTCTATCCAGGTCTCCCAGTCATCCTCCCTTGGGGGTGGGAGGGTGCAGAGAAGATCCTCAACCTTCGTAAGAGTCGTGACTAATGGCAGGTGCAGAAATAGGGTCTGCATTGGTTCAGCCACCATTACGGGCACTGGAGCAGGAGAGGGTGTTGGGAGGAACACCCCAGGTGGCAAGAATAGTTTCTTCAAGTCCTCCACAGTTTTCCTCTCCCAGCAACCATTCAGCAAATTTCTCCTCAAAGTTTCAGATAGTGGTGGGGCTGATTCCCTCGGTCTTACTGTCCTAGTTATCACTCTCCAAGCAGTGAGGGTCCTCTGGGGTAATGGTCTGTGGCACTTTGGAGCTATCTATGGGATCCTTAAACTCTACTAGGGCCAGGAAAGTGGGTGAGCAGATTAGCATGCCGACCCACCACCACAGGGTTTTGTAAACCTTCCACCTTGGAAAGTACTCCTGCACAGTGTCCGTATTGATACCCAGGGGATGTCCAGGATAAGCATAGCATTTTGGGGTCGATCTCCTCCCCAGTACACCACTCCACCAGCGGTGCACAGCCACTTCTGTCGGGGTACCCATTTTTTCTTAACAGTGGTTCAGAATATGGCCACTAGAGGACACACAATCCCAGCGGTGAGCCTCCAAGATGTAACCCCTAGATGGCGCTATCCCAGGGGCTACTACCCCTGCCTGATTTGCCACCAACAGGTTGAGGGGCCTGGATCCAATGGCAGGTGCCTCCTCCCAGAGGTCAGGGTTTGCAATGGTTAAACTAACTTGGTCACAGCCCTCTGGACACTGCAACCCCTTTCTTCCCACTAGTGGCCCACACAATATATCAGAATTACCTTCACAGTATACACTTACCCCCAGGTCTGGTTCCGGCACTGGGACCTCCTGTGAAATGAGATACAGTGCAACAATCACAGTACAGTACTTTAACATAGACAAATACCTCAGGTAGTATAACTTTGCTGAAACAAGCAGCTCTGATTTATTTAGGGGGATATAACAAGGACAGGGGAAATCAGGTTAATTAGCTTATCACTCTAATAATCTACCTATGGCTCTGTGCAGGCCTATCCCTATCAGTTACTGTCCTGGGTACCCAAGCCCTAGTGGCTAGTCCAAACGTGGCAGCTGGTAGGGGCCCTTTCACACAGAGAAAAGGAGAATTAAACAGTCAGCAGTACAGTAATTCCATTTGATTTAATGTGGCATTCAACAGGGAGCGACCCTGAATTAGTACTCACGACCTCCAAATAAGATAGGGTCCTTCAATGTCAGCAGGGCTCACTTGAGGTACACAAACCTCTTCACACATCCATAAAAGAAAGCACTATACCAGGCAGGCTGCATCTGTATCCCGATCGCAATTACTGCACAATACCGGAGAACACACAGCAGATTCAGTTCCTGACAGACCGAGTGCAATTTTCAGCAATTCCTCCAGTCTTCTACAGGGTGAGCCTGGTTTCTACTCTTCAGAGATCCTTTGATTCTTTTCAGGGACGGATTCAGTCCCTAACAAGCTGTTACACAAGCTGCAGACCGGAACTCTGGGCCTTACACACGCTTTTTGACTAAAACTGCACACTGAAAAAGCACAGGGCTCCTTCCTTCTTCACTGCCAAAGCTCAACTGAAACTCCAACCGACAAAACCGGCACTTCCTTTGAGTTCCTCCCAGTTCTTGACTGGATTGGCTGTCACTACAATAGACTGCTGCTGTTGGTCCAAAAGGCACTGAAGTCTAAACTACATCTCCCAGAGTCACTGCCCATACAATCCTCTTGTGGCTGGCTCAGATTATGAGTCAAGTTCTGATTCATCCAAGGCACCATTTTAGAGCTAGCTTACCCCACACTGATTGGTCCAGTTCAGCAGTTCAAAACTAGAATGGGGAACTAGCAGACACAGTTCTGACTGCAAGAAAGCAGGTTAGACAAACTGTAATTTCATTATTACTCTAAATAATTTCTGGCAAACAGTTACATCTTTCAGATAGGTTCCCTTTGCACTCCTAGTGACTGCAAAAATGAAGTGAATTAGCAGCAGCTCGAGTGGTACTCAGAAGCACACAGTCCCCCATACAAACTAATTATGTCTGCAAGCAGACAGCTCTTAAAGAGACAGTACCAGAGGCTCTAAAACACTCACTGATAAATGGCTTAAATGCCAAACACCATTCAGGCTTGGAGCATTCAAGCAAGCTCCTGAAGTCTTTTGGGAACCCCCTTTTGAGGGGGTTATATAAGGTATATTGGAGAACTGAATTGCATTGAGGTACTTTGAATTGCACTGTATTGCTGAGAACTCTGCACCTTAGAAGCAATAAAAACACAATAAGGAGAGCCATGGTCCCAGATTGAGTGGTCTTGTGATTTGTATTAGTGCAATATTTTCTAGGCAAGTAATTTGCCCACCTAGGTACTCACTTAAAACCTAGATGAGAAAATACAGCAGAAAGGGGAACAAGGAGAGCAGGAGCAGCTTAGTTAGTGGCGGGGCTCAAGAGATATTCACACAGGGCAGTCTTATTGGCCACACACTCAGATACCAATCATAGGTTGGCAGCAGTTGAAACTAGGCCAATGAAGCAGTAATATGATATAGGAGGCAAATCATGAGTGTATTTAAAGGAGGCCTGGGAGAGGGGGGTGGTGGGGGTGGCAGAAAATGTCTGGTCAGAGCGAGAGCTGAGAAGTCAGAATTAAGAAGGGAACACTGTAACAGGCTATAGAGAAGGTGCCCCAATCAGAGCAAAGCAGGCAAGTGGGCATACCAATCACAATCCCCCTATGGCAGTGCTGCACCAATCAAGGGTGCCCAGGCATGCTGGCTCTCTGCAGAGGATTCTATCGGTATCTATCGGTATGACAGTGCAGCGTAGGTAATAATAGGGTGCTCAGCGTCTATCTGTCTTGAGTCTGAAGGGTTGATGGCAGACACTGAGGGCTTCCTGTTTTCAGCTGCAGAGCTGTTGCACAGGCAGTTTTAAGGAAGTTGTCAGCCTGTTGAGTGAAGCTTAGGGGAACCTCAACTACAACCACCCCTTGTAGCAGCACCGGGAAAGAAGTAGAATGATAATGCAGACCATATTGCCCACGAATGAGTACAGTGATTTATGTAGAAGACCAAGAATCCCTCTAGTGGCAGGTCTGTATAACCTGCTAATGGAAAACTAGCCACTTACCGGCGCCAAGGCAGAGTGCTTGGATGGGGGGGGGGCGCTGCAAGAAGAGCAGTCAGACAGAAGAGGTGTAAGCACTTTAAAACAATAGTAGAAATTACAATCCCGCTAATACAGTTGAAAAACTTCTAATTACGCAGTTGAAATGTGCTTAGTTCTATCGAAAATCTAACAAAGTGCCAGGTGTCTATAGCAGAGGGAAAGTCCTGGCCAATCAGAGTGGGTTTGCTGGAAGCACCTGTGTTCCGATTGGCTGCGCTGTCCTGTACCTTCCAAGAAGCTTCAGGGGTGTCCTGGTCTTTGGTCGGTGGCTGGCTGCGCCGCTGACCATGGGGGAGCTGAAGCAGCCCTGTTCAAGGGAAGGTAGCTTCCAAGGAGCTGCAGGCGGGTGTCCTGGTCTTGGTCGGTGGCTGGCTGCGCCGCCGACCGTGGGGGAGCAGCATCCTTGTTCAAGGGCAGGCAGCTTCCAAGTAGCTGCAGGCAGGTGTCCTGGTCTTGGTCGGTGGCTGGCTGGGTGCCGGCCGACCATGGGGAGCTGAAGCAGCCCTGTTCAAGGGCAGGCAGCTCTAAGGAGCTGCAGGCGGTGTCCACCCCCAGGCACCCTGTCACCTCCATGGACCTCAGTGTTGATGTCACCACCTCCTCCACTTTTCCATAGGCCTGGCCACTGTCGAGGCTGTGTCCCACTGTCAGTGGCATGCTGCTGCCAGTGCCAGGCAGCCGTGGTGTCCTTAGCTGCTAGAGGTCCTGGAACTGCTTATGGACAGCCTCCACTGTGCAACCCCAGCCACCCACAGCATTCACGGCCCCTGTGATTTCTTCCTGTACCTGCTGGACTGTGGCATCTGTGGTCTGGCTTTGGGACAGGACCACCTCCTCTCCCTGTACACCTGGGCCAATGCATGAAGTTCATCCTCGGAAATTGCTGGACCCCGCTGCCACTCACCATCACCCATGGGACCTGTCAGAGAAAGTAGAAAGACAGTAGTCAGTGCTGTGTGTGGCTCAGATGTGTGTGTATTCATCCACAATGTGCCCTGCTGATGCAGTGACACTGTGTATGGGGTACCGGTGTGGCAAAGGGTAGCCTGTGCATGTAATGCCGGCCTGTCATAGGACTCCCAGGATCTAAGCCTGTCCAACGTGCTACCACACAGCACTGCAGGGGTGTAGGCACCTGAGACACCTAGACCACCTGCCTGCACCACTCAGATAGATGTGGTCCTGGAGCACAGCCGCCACTGGTGCACATGTAGGGGGTTGGCATGTGTACTCCACCCACACTCCTGGGTCAGGCACAGTGCCCAGTGGCTCATGCCGAGTAACACAGAAGCACTGTGTGGGACATACCAACACACTGTGGCATACATGAGCACTGCACCTGAACAAACCATGCAATGGGCCCATCTGTATACTGCCCCATTGGCAGACACAGTCTGCTGGCCTGATGTGGCCCCACCCAGGTGACATGTGGCACCACCTCGCACCCCTATGTACAATAGTGGTATGTGCAGAACCTGGTTGTTGGACCATGTTCTTTGTGGCATGTCATAGGTAGGTACCAGGCCACAGGCCTCTGTGCCGTTGCATCCAGACATGCACTGGTGTGGTGGGGGGGCAGCACGTTGGAGGTACGGTTGCAGGCAGAGCTGTCAGATCCACACTCCACATATGTTGTGATTCACCTGCTGTTGGCCTCCGGTGTCAGGGACAGTGCAACAGGACCCACTTGTATTGAACGTGTGTTATGTAAAGGCAGCTAAGTCTGCAGTCGTAGGGTGCTGTACAGACAGGGGACACTGGTATGCTGTGATGGACAGGGTGCATGACCTGGGGCCTGGAATGCAGGGCTATGACAGAATACATGCAAAATTCTGGATACACCCAGACACATGGGAACATGTGACATAGTGGGCTGGCCTTGCAATGACACCCTGCACATCTGTGGGGCCACCCCCTACCCCATGCATGCTTGTATACAGCAAACTTGTACAGTGATCTGCTGTCCAGGGCAGGCCCTGGGTGTGGAGTCCAGTTGCCCCTTTCACCATGCAACACATGCAGCTTTGAGGGTGCCATTTGAAGCATATGTACACAGCTGTGATACACCTAACAGGTGTCAGTCTGTGCTACCCTGAGGACTGAATCCCCCAGTGTATATGTTATGTACCAGAGTGGCTCCATTACAAAGGTTCCACGCAAGGCACAGTTACAAACAGAACAGAGGCCACTCACAGCACTGCCAGTGGATTGTGGTCAATACAAACACAACATGTAATGTGATGAGTAGGGGACAACTAAGTCAACAGTTAAGCTACTGTTTGTGTTTTTTAGGGCCCACAATCCATGATAATGGAGTACAGGACACAACCACCGATGCAATGTGGGTTCCCCCGCAATATATCCCACCCATGCCCCTGTTACAAGGTGTATCCCTATTTAGCAAAGTGTCTGTGTTGGAAAATGCCATGCAAGACACCTGCCCGGGGTTGAAGAGACATTATCCTGACTTTCCATGGCTGTGTTTGGTCTCTGTGGCCTGCTTCCACATTGCTGTAGCAGTGTTGTGGCTGCAGTTTCAATATGCGGTGTAGAGGGTGCTACGTCCCTTTAAATAGCTCAGGTGCAATTATCCACGCTAATTCATGCAGAAAGGTCTTTAATGAGATGCTAATGGGGTCATTTGCCTGCTGACTGCCAAATGAGGCTATTTACATAGCCTGGCTGAATATTGTGCTTTTGTGCAACATGCTATAATAGTTCACACTTGCGCATTGCACAAAGCACCATTTGATGATGTCTGCACAAGGGCACTGTACAGGAACCACATGCTTATGATGTTGGTGGCATCCCTGGAACATATGCAGCCCTGTGCAGCACTATCTTCATGTGCAGCATTGCACAGGTCATGCATGGGTCATTCATGACAACAGCATTGCATGCATTGTCTGCACAGCACACGTGCATTGTGCAACACTGCCAGTGTGGAACATTGCACAAATACTGCACCTTGCCACATCACCATATTGTGTGCAGATAATGTCCACAAGGAGTACTAACAGTTGCATGAGGGCAGTCCAGCAGAAGGACCAGAGGTGGAGGATGTACAGCTAGTCAACCTTATTGAGTTGGTGGTGGACAAGGGGGATCAACTCTTTGGGGAGGTGCAGGAGGCATTGCATCCCTGATGCGAGGTGTGGGCCTCTGTGGGCCGACATGTTATGACCAGGACAGGTGTCACACATACTGGGGAGCAGTGCTGCCACTGTTATGGGGACCTTGTGAGGTGGGAGGGGAAATGCCTGCGATGAAACCACCAGATGGTGCAGGATGGCACTGTACCAATGCCTGATAGGTGTTGCTCTGTGTGGCATGTGTATCTGGGCATGGGTTGAGCAGAGCACGGTGTGGCCACAGGTGTACTGTTTCCATGGGCAACCCCTAGGAGTATCTGCTGTGCCTTGTGGCCTTACATCAGGCATTGCTGCTGCTAGTTTGTTTTCTTTATGAGTCTGTGATGTATTGTTGCATGGGTGTGCACAGCTGTAGTGGCCTGGAATCTGTGCAACACTGCTGTATGTCACCACACCCACTATGAACTGTGCCATGTGGCATACATGCTATCACTGTGATACTGCCCATGGATGAAATCCTATTGGGGAGTCCTGCAACAGTCTCCCTCAGCAGTGCAGACCATGCATGTTAGACCTTGGCATGTGCCGTGCTGCTTGGGGGCACTGTTGTACCATGTGCCATCCTCACTTTTACCCATGGTGGCACCGCTGGCATTGCATGTTGTACATATTGTGCTGGGATGTGTGGTCTGCCCTGCTTCAACACCGTATCCACCTGCTGCATGACACCATAGGCATTCAGTAGGTGCCCTGTGTGTGAGCCATGTCACAACTAGAGCCTGGGTTCTCCAGATTTTGGGGGTTCTAATTCGGTTCTGGTTCTACAGTGTGACGTTCTGGTTCAGTTCAGTTCTGCTTTAAAATTACATGTTTGAGTTCTGGTTCAGTTCGGTTCTAGGCTTTTGGTTTATTTTCTAGTTCTGGTTCTGGATCAGGTTAAGTTTTACTAAATTTACTTTATATTGTCAAATTATATATATGTGTGTAGCTATATATATATATATATACATGTATGTGTGTATGTATTATAGTGGCAAGGTAGTGCCTCCGTAGTTAGGGTTGCATAGCCATTTCTATGTTAAACCTCAAATGTTGCACTTTAATAACTTTGGAAATGTTTGTCCAATTTGCCTGAAACGTGGAATAGATTAAGATTTTTGGTAGGTCTCCGGATCTGGAAATTTTTGTGTTAATCGGATGTACGGTTGTGGAATTGTAGTGCACTGAAAAACGTGAAAAATTCCTAACATTCCATTTTCTTTAGATGTCCACTTTGTACTGAAGACTGCATCTGAGTGGATTCAAATTGGGTGGGCTACATGGGTAATGGGTCACAGATGTGTCTTTTGAAGATATTGGGCTGGATATTCAAAAGGGTTGCGCCAGCGCAAGTCCGAAATTGTGCCATTCTGCCATATTCAGCAGGAGGCAGTTGCGCCCCCCCAAGTCAAGCTGAGCAACAGCGCAATACTAATGCAGGCATGCTCAACCGGAGGGAGAGGAACCATGCATAAACTGCACAGCCCGATATTCAGCGGGCTGTGCAGAGTTGTGCAGGCACAACCCCCAACCTGCGCCTGCACAACTTTGAGCAAAAAATAAAAAGGAGTAAGTCGAGGGCCACCCACAGGTGAGCTGCCACATTGCAGGGCACAACACAGCAGCTGCCACCTGTGGGTGGCCCTCAACGTCACCCTGTGCCCCCGCAGCCCAATCACGGGCATAATAGTAACCCCCTTCCCCTGACTGGCCCGATCGCGGGCATAATTGAAGAAACCCCCTCCCCGACTGGCCCGATCGTGGGCATAACTGAAGAAACCCTCTCCGACTGGCCCGATCCGAGCATAATTGAAGAAACACCCCCGACTGGCCTGATCGGCGGGCATGTAGTAAAACCCCCTCCCCTGACTGGCTCGATGTGGGCAAACCCATAGTAATCCTCCCCCCCCACTAGCCGATTGCGGGCAAACCATAACCGGTCTCCATTAGCCCGATCGCTGGCAGAACAGAGTTCAACCCCAAGAACATATCCCTGGTGTCATTCACATATCTGGACTGCCTTGTACAGTATGAGCTGCAAGCCATTGGCTCTTACTCTGAACCAATGGGCGTGCAGCCTTACGAGCAGTCAGTCGGTGAGGCGGTGGGGCAGCAGGTGGGTGGGATGCTGCCGCCTGCCGCTGACGGGGCGGTGGTGGGGCTCCGTGGGTGGTGGGGTGGGAGCCACTAGATCACCAGGGTACGTGGACCTTGGGGTGGACTCAATGCCCATCGAGGCTTCATCGGTCCACTGGACCACCAGGGATATGTTCTTGGGGGGTTGAACTCTGTTCTGCCCGCGATCATGCTAGTGGGGGTGGGGGATTACTATGGGTTTGCCCATGATCAGGTCAGTCGGGGGAGGGGGTTACTTCAATTAGGCCCACGATCGGGCTGCAAGTGCCTGTCCCCGACGGCTGCCGCCGGGCAGGCAGGTGCAAGTCCTCAGGGATCGGGCGCACTTGCATGCTAATGGCATGTAAATGGGGCATAAATAGATGCAAATGGCCCCCTGTACCTTGCATGAATTATGGCCCCATTTACTGTCTGCAGATATCGGAAATTTGCGCATGGCGCAATGGAACTCGCATACCGCATCTTGAATGCTCCACTCTGACCACTTGCAGTGGCGCAAGTTCCACTGCACCATGCAGAGTGGTTGTGGTTGAGAGTGATATTCAAAGGAGTTGCTCAATAGCGCAACTCCATTGAATATCGCCCCGGCCACACCCCAGCGCAACTATTTTGTGCAGCGCAAGGGCTTGGCCACAGAATGGCGCAGTTTGAATATCCAGCCCTTTGTGTAAAAATCTTGTTCCATTCAAAAGTTATAGCATTTTTAGTGCCCCATTATATCTTATGAGAAAATTTATATGTGCAGCTCAAAAATTGTCGCGATAGTATTTTTTAGTGTCGAGCTTGACAAAAATAGTGTTGTGCTGCCGCCATCTTGTTTTCAGTTAGCGAGAGAAAAACAATAGAACTCAAATAATACTGCACTTTTTGACACACCAACCATTGGGTTTACCATTTCGGGGCCTGAGGAACAGGAATATGGCATTAGTTTTTCACCAGCTGGTCTGGAAATGTGGTTTTCAGATTTTTTTCACCATTTTGCCGTTTTTTGATTGTGGCACTGTCTCAAAGTCCTGCTGCAATATGCACGACCATAAAAAATACAATCACGACACTATTTTTTACGTTCGCAGTTGTATTCCCATTATAAAGATAGGAGTGTCACGATCATATTTTAAATGACCGGGGTAATACTGCACAACCACATTTTCTGAAATGCTGTTTTCTTTGTCACTTGACTGTGGCAAGCTGGATTGTGATATTGCCCTGAAATTTTCTGTGCTGCAGATGTGCCTTTCAGTGGTTTGGTTCCAAAATGTTCATCATGTCCCTACTTATAGCGTTCTGAAGTTATGCATTTTCCCATAGGATAGCACTGTGGGAGTCATTTTCTTTGTCACTTCGTTGTGGCTATGTGCACTGTGGTATTGACCCGAAATTTTCAGGGTGCAAAGCCCTACCCTCACATGTGTGCCTTCTGGTGGTTTGGTACTGAACCATTGAACATGGCCATACTTACAGCATTGTGAAGTTTGGAAATTTCCCCATAGGATAACATTGCAGTGCTGGTTTTTCTTTGTTGCCTCGTTGCTGCAATGTACATTGCAGTGTTACCCTGAACGTTTCACAGTGAAAAGCCCTAGTCTCACAGGTGTGCCTTTTGGTGGTTTTCTGCAAAAGCATTCAGTGGGGACAAAGCTACAGCATTCCAAATTTCCAGATTTTCCCCATAGGATAACACTGCAGTGCCCGAGATGCTTTTTGGGGCCCGTATCTCATAAACAGTTTGAGATACGGACTTTTCGTCGGAAAATGTTTTAGCCCCCCATTTGGGGTCAAAGTACAAAACTAGGTTAGAAAGCCTTGAAACCCCCCAAAATTTGAATTTTTTTTTAGCGTGTATGGTTCCTGAGATATTTGCGAATTACTGTTCCAATTGGTGATTTTGATGTGCTTGGGCCACTATTATGCCCTCAGATTTAGCACTCACATTGCATTTTGGTGCACGTATCTTGTAAATGATGCGAGATATTGGATCGGTCTTTGCATGGTCACGAGAACTGCACACTGTCACGATTACAACAACACTTGAATTTTTTTTTCTACCTACTATGGTTCCTGAGATATGGGCAAATTACTGCTGCAAAGCCTCCTTGCCTTATAGGGCTGCTATATGGCTCCATGCTTATATATAAGTGGGAGCGCAGGGCCTGGAGGGCCTGCACTCCCACCCACACATACATTATGCACAAATAGGTGGCTTGGTCTTGGGCCCTGCACTCCCACCAAGCCATTCATTTTTATTACTAATGACATTACACTTTTAAAAAAAGGAAGGAAATTCTTTGCAAAAACTTAATTAATGCATCAGTTAGGGTGGTTTCCACACTGACAGAAGTGGAAATTCAATGTTAGGGTTACCACCTCATTAGTTTACTTTCACTACTTTCATTAACAGGCATCGGTGTTGGGAATATCGTTTCAACTCTCACCCCATTCTCCCATACTGTACCACCTCAGCTTCTTTACACATGGAATAGGGTGAGAGTTAGGCCGTCGACTCCCAGTGCACACCCCGATGCCTGTAGGTGGGGTGGAGTGGGGGTGGTGGTAGGGTGGTAACTCCTAATGTTGAATTTCACACTTTTGTCAGTGTGGAAACAACCCTAACTGATGTATTAACAACATTTTTGCAAAGAATATATATGTGTGTGTATATATATATATATATATATAATATAAAACATGGACACAAGACAACTGATTAAACACAGTTAACTGTATTCAAGTCAACATTACTTTGAGTAAAAGAAACTAAAAAAACAGTCAATTACAAGTTCAATTGTAAAGTATAAATGTTCAAGAATTTAACAAATACAGAACAGGCAAGTGTGTCAACTGATAGGTGAGATCTTCGTTCATCTAGAACTTGCTTGCAGAATGAGAACACTCTCTCACTACTACTGCTGCTAGCTGGCAAGCATAGGTACTTCTGTGCAAGCTTTGCTAGTTTTGAGGAACAGGTGTCTTCCTGTTTTATTCCAGAATTCAAGGCAGTTGCGTCAGTATAACTGTCATGTTCTAAATATGTTTATAGTATACTGGATGAAAATGATCTGGCTGCTGTTGAAGAAGGACACCTAGACTGGATAGCATATCCTTGTTATCAGTTTTTGGCCTTTTTGCTGGTGACTCATCATCACTGGATTTTGCTTTGCTATTGACAGCCATTACTGACTTCAATGAAGAAATCATTTCACAATCTGTAGGCAATACTTCACACAGCTGAGAAGTGTAGAATAGCATGGATAGACTACTGCCTCCATGTGGGTTCTCCTCCTCTCACAGGGTCTGGGTTCAGCTTTCGGTTCAGGTTCGTCTGTTTTTTATTTTTAGGGTTCTAGTTTGGTTTGAATCGGGCAAAAATTGAATAGTTCTGGTTTGGGTTCAGTTCTCAGAAGAACCCTGGCTCTAGTCACAACTGCACCCATGTCGCCATGCTTTGCTGCCTTTGCCAGTGTCCTAGTGCAGGATGGAAACATGCACTCTGTGTCTACACAGCTACACTGCCCTCTGGGGTGGAGTGAAATATTGGCCATGGTCTGCCTGTGTGACTGCTGCCATATTGTATGTCATGACACGCTGGTTGACTGTCCCACTGCACCATGGGCACAGGGTGCCAACGACGGGTGTAGATGTTCAATCACCACCATCACACACTGCATGGAGGTGTCCCATGTCTGCCCTGTGCATTGTCGTCTGCATCATACCTTAGACACCGGCGCACATGTTACAGATGGAGCTAGCCAAGTGTGGCATCACTGTGGTTCATCTGTTGTGTGCTACCACACATTAATGGGTGTCTATGGCCAGCATGGGTGGCTATGTCACATCACCCTGTTGGCATGGCTCGGGGGGCATAGGGCACACTGTTGTTGATTACAGGACTGACCATGCATGTTCTTACATCATGCAGATTGAACAGCCAGAGGACAGATGGGGACACATGCATGGCAGGAGGAGCAGGAGCAGGACATGGAGCAGAGCAGGGCAGTGACAGTGACGTGGTGGGCACTGCATAGCAGGCAGTGGCATGTAAGTATTTTCTGTTGTTGTATCCAACCATGCCCTTCCTACAGGTGTGTTACTGGGATATTGCCCCTGCACATCATGCACATGGCACATGGCATGCTGCTGTGCTGTGGCGCACCACATGACACACTGGGACCTGGCCCTGGCATGAGTGGCCTGCCCATGGCCACGTCACAATGTCACCACTTGCAACCTTATTGCCAGACATGCACTGCCAGCATGTCCTGCCATGTCAGCACTGGTGTCTCTGGCCACATGGCACTCCTGCCAGGCTGGGGCATGACCTGGGATACTCAGGCACCCTGCATGGGCCTGATGCACTCAGCATAGCAGTGCCCCTGCCTTCACCTGCAGCCCCCAGTGTCCCACATACCATTATCACATGGGTGTCCTGGTGGGGCCGTGGCTTCTATGGTCTGTGCAGGCATTATGGCTGGCATGTACTCCATCACAAACACAGCACCAGGCCATGCTTTCATATGGCAATGGGGTGTGCCAGAAACCGTGCCCTGGTGGTGGCCCTCCAAAGGTGTGCAGTGCAGGTGTGCAGCAGTCAGTGTTGGTCCAAGCACCCCCAGATCACCTCTGTGCCGGTTGATTGGCAGATTCCCTGACTTTGTTGCATAACATGTGCCATGCTCAGTGTCACCTGGTGATGTGTTTGCTTGCCTCTCTACCTTTGTGCCCCCCCCCGGGGCAGTGGTCACCCTTCCCCCAACCATTTCACCAACAATTGTGCACCTGCCCCTTCACTTTGCTGTGCTGTTACATGGCTGGTTGGACTTCTATATACTGTGGCACACGCAGTGTCAGGTGCTGCTCCATGTGTGCATATGTGTCATACTGTGCTTGGTGGTTTGAACTTGTGTTTGAGTTTGTGGTGTGCTATGTCACCCACTGGTGCATTGCAAACACTGTGTATTCTGTTGTGGTTGCCACGGTCATGGGACACGTTGGCCTGTTTTGTGTTGTTGGGGACTGTGTTCTGTGTCTCATGTAATTGGTATTGGGTATAGTGGTGGGCCACGGGTGGCATCCCATTATGCTCACTGCAGGGGTTGTGGTACCACTCAGGCATCTCTGCTGCAAGGTTGTGGTCACATGCTGCACATACCCCTTTGGTGACATGTGCCATGCTCTGCCAGGGCTCCATGGTCATTGGTCATTGCCTGTAGCCTGTTGGCCTGTGCTGTGTTGACTTCTATGAGTCTGTCTGCCATACAACACCACAACATGGTGGCCCATGCATGCCTGGCCAGTGCTCTTCATGTATTCTATGCATTGCACTCCCCTTCACAGCCTTGGGTTTACCATGGGCATGTGGGCCAGCTGTTCTGCTTCTGCACCCTGGCAGCTGGCCTCCTGTGTATTGGATATTCATGTCCAACATGTGTGCCTGCATCATGCTTCTGCAACGCTGATTGCCAGCCTTTTCTTTGCGGCCATACTGCCACATTTTGATCTATGGGCCTTTGCAGATGGGGGACATATGATGCCCCTGGGCTAATGGCTGCTTCAGGTTGGTATCCTGAGGGGGTGCTGTGGTGATGTGCATACCTGTTATTAGGAATGCATGGATATCACAATTATGTCCAGATTTTGGGTCGGGATAATTGTAATGTGCTACCCGATCGGGTCCAGAAAGTAATCAGGTCAGATACTGCAAAATGACAAAACACCACAATTTGAAATCATTTTTTTATTATTATTGAATACTATAAAGCAATAGTTGAATCACAATACAAGCTCTTTTAAAACCACACACAAGCTCAGCAGAGCAAATAGCGGAGCTGCGTTTTTAAAAGAAACATTACAGATAGACTGTTTATGGGTGAGAGAGAAGGTACTGATATAAGTTAAATTGCCATTGCCAAACTATTCACTTGGCCTGCTGCACATCGGTATATTATTCTAAAAGTTATGTAATGGACTTATTCAGTGCAGCTGCAAAAAGAAGCAGTAGCGCCAGTCTGAGACAAGCTATGAAACTACCGGGGCAGCGAAGCAATACATACAGTATGGCCAGCTATAGCATTATCAATTTTAAAATGAAAGGAAACTGAAAGTAAAACAAATGATTAACAGACTAACAATGCTATACACCAAGTATGGCACAGAACAGATTTGGATTTTTTGAGATGGGGGGGGGAGCAAAACTTGCTGCTAGAGCTACAGAAACACATATCAAAACATCAGCTTGCAATTAGAATTAACTTTTGCTGCAAAAGTTATTGGAAACACATAACAAAACATCAGCTTTCTATTTGAAGTAAATTTTGCTTTAAAAATAAAAGCAAATTAGCATTTGCTGGAGACAGTCTAGAGTATCAATTCTGATGATGTCTTCTGCCACGCTAAAGACACGTTCACTAGGGACACTTGTAGGTGGTGTTGACAGGAATCGTTTCACTATTTTTGCTAAAGTGGGAAGACAATGCTCCTGTATCTTCCAGTACTGCAGTCGATCTGGTATTGACCTCTTGGGAAGGATGCTCTCAGATAAGTATGTATCAAGCTCCGTATTTCTGTGTGCTCTCGGTTCATTTTCGAGTGCTGTAAATAAAAAAGTAATGCTTAGGGTTAAGGGTTCAGGTACATGAATGAACTGCTACATCAAGTAATAACAAGCAATACATACAATCCTGTGGTAGTGCATTGGTCTGGCTGAAGGTCTCCCATGGATCATCCACTTCAATTTCAGTATCCAGCACCGCTGATGGTACATGCAGTTTTTGAGTTGTGGGTCAAACATCTTCAACCTCCTCCGCTGACTGTTTTACAACTGCTTTGGTAAATGTTTTGCCATTCTCTGAGAGAAGTGTGGCTTGTATTCGCAATCAAGTAATGTTGCAGCAACTGCTTCTTCGGCAGACTTGTAGTGTGCTAAACGTGCATCCATTGCAGCAAGCAATGACTTTCTCATGGTATGCAGCCCTGGGATTTTGATGTTATCAATGGCATGGTATAGCACTGTTGATGTGGTTATGATGTCTGACACACAAGCACTATCTAAGCTCAGTCTTTTGGTCTCATTTTCAAATGGTTTCAAGACTGCACACACACTCACTGCCAAACACCACTGTGCAGACGTGAAGCTTCTGTTGTCTGTTTCAGAAGCATAGATGTTTAGTACCCTGCATTGCTTAATAAAAACTCCAGCAGTAGTAAGAACTATTCCAGGGAGTGGTAACATCTTTTTGAGTCAATGGACAGGGACTTGGAAGTGTTGTCTGAAGTGTCGTCAGTTTTTCAGTGGGAGATGAAGAGCGCTTAAAATGTCCAACAATAGCACACCCAGTGGCTAACAGATCTACTGATTTCTGTTTCATTATCGCCTTATTTACAATCAGTTGTAAGGTGTGAGCCATACACCCCTCACCAGGAACTGCACTTAATAGCATCAGCTATATTGGAACCATTGTTACGAATAACTAGGTGCCTCTGATAGCTTTTTATGCACCAACTATCAAGCACTTGCAGAAATTCCTTAGACAGGTGTTCACCTGTGCGGCGGTCTCTCAGGTGTTTTAATTCAAGCAGAGCCCCACATCTGTTAAAGTCAGCATCAATTCAATGAGATGTTATCACCAAGTATGAGACTGTTGAAAATTCATTGGTCCAGGTGTCTGCGGTGAAACTTAAAGAATTAACTTCTACAAGAACAGCTTTGATTTTACTCCTAATTCGGGAATACCTTTCAGGGATAATTTGGTAGAAGTACCTTCTAGAGGGCAGTGTTGGGTAAATTACTTTTTCAATTACTTTCTATTACTTCAGGAAACTTGTTCCACAAAGCTCTGTGCAGTCACTAGCAAGGATGGAGAAGTACTAGAAAGTGTAATACACCTTACAGTTACAGTTACTTCTTTCTTTTTATACAAAAGTAATATGTAACTGTAACTGATTACATTTATTTGAAAGTAACTTGTAAATAACCTAATACTTTCAGATAAATGTAATCTGTTATAGTTACGTATTACTTCTGTATTGTTTTTGTATAAAAAGAAAGAAGTAAATGTAACTGTCGGGTGTATTACTTTTTCCAGTACTTTTCCATCCTTGCTAGTGACTGTACAGAGCTTCTTGGAACAAGTTTCCCAAAGTAATAAAAAGTACTAGAAAAAGTAACTTACCCAACACTGCTAGAGGGAATTAATGTACCTAGGCTCCAAAACTGAAAGTAGTCATTTAAATCTAGGGTTTTCAACTATACTGAAAGGCTGCTTATCGATTGCTATCAACTCTGCAGTTGTCTTAGTTATATTAATTGCTCATGGGTTGTCATTTGTAAATGGCACAGAGCAAGTGATACACGCCTCAATTGTCATGTTCTCCTTTCTTAATCTTTTTGGCAGGAGGCTCGTATGAACTTCGTCTACTCTGCTTTTTTTTCTTTCACACAATTCATATCTGAAAATTCTTCTTTGTGCTCGTTCTGCAGATGGTTAATCAGGCTCAATGTGCCATAAGATTTTATTGAGGAGCCGCAACTTATAAATGTAGGCAACTTTCACAAACAGTATTTTGCTGTTGAGTCGTTCTCACTTTTGAGTGAGAAGTATTTCCAAACTAAGCTTTTTCGAGACATATTCTGAAGGCTGTCGGCTGTGGAAGCAATTTAAATTGCCTGAGCAGTGTTTTGGCAGATTGCAGGCATTTACCGCATGTACCACAAAGCAATAAAAAAAAAAAAAAACACCAATTACCCAACCCCTTTTATAGGGGAGTATCTGACCGGGCCAGATATAGTCCAAAATTGAAACATCTGATTAGATCAACATATTGGGTTGGATACCATTGCATCCTTACCTGTTATGCATCCTGTGTACTGTTGTTCTATTCCTTTATAATGTATGCTGTTCTCCTGTTCAATGCAGTTTGGGCTGCACATACAGTGGAGTCAGCCACAATGAAGCGCATTAACTTACATAATCACATGTCACAAAATCCTACAAAAGGGCTTAATTGCCATTGACTTACAATGGCCCCTGCAATAAATTGCATCATTCTGTGATATTCTGCAGCATTTCTGCATTTCATCCTGGCTGTCACATCAACATATGCAGTCTACATGTTTGTTTATAGACTATTGTACGTGCATGCATTTGGCTGTCTTCAGCACTGTATACTGCAGCTGCTGGCAAGGGGGTGCGAGGAGGGTGGCTGCACCCATCTCCAACCCTATGATTCACCAGTGCACTGTGCTAAGGGTGTCCTTCCGTGGCTGCATCGGTATGGGTTGGGCATGGAGGGTTCCGTCCATCCTGTCCATGCCTCCTGGTACAAGTGCACTGTACTGATCACATGTGCCACTGTTTTCTACCCGTGACACACATTGTGACCACCCACACATTGGACACAGCTGCTCAGGGCATGACCCGTGCATGGCGTCCATGGCATATGCTGGATCTTAGCATCTGCTGGCCCGGCCTAGGCCCCTTGTGCAATGCTGAGGGGTGTGTGTGGCACCCAACCATATACAACTGTCCTTGTATGTTGGTGTGTCAACATTCATCAGGGTGGGCGTGCCACCCTTATCTTGCATGTGCCGTGGTGGTGGCCATGGCTGGTGAGCATGGCTGTGTGTGCTTGCTGCACCTACATAGTCCACAGTGTCTGCTTACCTTACTTACACCATCATCTTTCTCCACATAGGTGAACATCAGACTGCAACAAATGCCCATCACCTGGAGATGTTTGAGGGCTGGGATGACCTGCTCTGATGGCTGGTGCAGCAGCAGTGCATGCTGCTAGAGTGGGTGGCAGGCCTAGAGACATTAGCAGGAAGAATGGTGGCAGCCATGGAGGAGGTGGCAAGCCAGAACACCCCACACCCACTAGCAGTGCCATGAGGGCGTCATCTTGGACACTGCATCCCTGACTACCCACTTTCCCATTGTTGTGCCCCCTTTCCCTCCCCACTTTTGTGTTCCTGTTCTTTGCCAGATATAGTTTGCATTCTATGTGTTGTTTAATTTGTTACTGTTGCTGTTTGTTATGAAGTATTTTCTTTCCTATGTGCCTGTGTCTTGTGTCTGTTGTTGGGCAGCATTGCCATTTTCTTGTGGTTTGCAAGGGGCACCCTCACTACCTTAATACACCCCCCCTTTGTGGGGTATGTCCATGCCTGTCCTTTGCCACAGGGCCTCCACTACTGTTCCTGTGCCTGTCTGTGGCTGCGCTTCCTCCTGTTCACAGTTCCACATCTGGCAGGTGTGCTGGCCTATTGGCTGTCATGTTGCATCCTACTGTTGTCCCCTGCACATCACATTTGCAGGACAGCCCACGTCATGACTGTTACTGTCCATTTTCAGAGGGACAGTCCCTGTCATTCAGGCTACTACCCTTCAGCGTTGCTCGCCAGGGAGCCTGCTGTGTGTGACTTGTCTGTTGCTGTGTCCATGTGGCCATCACTGCTTTCCATCCCCTCTATCCTCATGCAGTTGGTCATTTGGTCTGCTGTCACCTGCCTCATGTGAGGGTTCCCTGTATCTTACCCCTATGCGCTGGGCTGCTGTGGCAGTCTGCACTGACCCTTTGCTCTTTCCAGTGCTATATTAATTGCTGGGCAATTTTTGCACTGCACTCTGGGCCATGTTTTGCAAACACTTGCATTTGCACCCTACATTCTAAGGTGTTTGCGTGGGGAGCTATGCCTTTGAATATTGTGTGCTCTGTACCACAGGCTATTGCAATCGATGGGGCAGTGCAAACTTTGCCCACTGGCAATTCTTTGAATATTGGTCCCCAGATGTCTGTGTGTTCTTGTCATTCTTCAGCATACAGAATGTTAGACTTTGCACATTTTCTGTAGTCACTGTGCCAAGCAAGTCTGGCCCTGATTCAGATCAATGGGCATGATGCTTGGTCCAGGATTCTGATTAATGAGTATAGTGCTATTGGACCAAGGTGACAACTAAAGTGGCATAAAGTATTACTACAAGTTTTTGGTCTTCCTCAGTAAACTTGTATTTGTTTGTTCCTTCATTAACTTGTACTTCCTCTTGGATACCCCTCAAGTGCTGATAGGCCATCTTTACTATTCCATCTGAATGTGATGTGCTGTTGTATAATTTCTGAATTCAAGACCATTGTGTGGATGAAGTAGTAATGCTGGATGCCACTGACCACTGAAAACAAAAAGAAAAATTCGGAAGAAAAATAAAAATGGTCAAGGAATTTCAAACTCATGCAATGATAGGTCCTTTTTGTTAGAAATTAGTTTTCCTTAAATTCATCATGACCAGGTGCAGATGTGCATAAAGGGGCCTTGCTAGACACAAATTTAAAAAACAAATTGGTAGATTTACAATACTGTTAAGATTTAAAGTTTGTTGCAATGTTGTATATTATCAGGACTCCCTTTAGGAGATTTTCCAGGCCTCCATGGATGCAGTTTAACTGGCCAGATGAACTCCTTTATTTCTCAATAACTTTCCAGGAGGGCACTTGGAAGCTCTACTAGAGGCCCTGAATCATTAGTTAATATCTGGAACCAAATGTCAGTGTTATTTGTTTCTCTTTTTTATGTTTCCTTTCATTTGTGCAAGAAACATCTTGCAGTAGAATGACATTGTAGAGGTGTGTCAGGGATGAGTCCAATGCAAAGCACTTTACAGTGTATTTGTCCCTCAAAGACCAATGAGCACACAACCAGACTGTGACACTAGTCTGAGTTTCACAGCTGAAAGCTGTTCTCTAGTTGAAAGAAATTAAGTATTCAAATGAGAGCTCTACATTTCTTTTATTTGCATAGTGCTTTTGGCCCAACCCTCCGTTCCCTGTCCCAGCATCACAATTAAACCCTCCCTCTACATGCAGTCTTCCCTGCTCCCTTTGTTCCCCTTCCCAGCATCACATCTGACCCCTCAACTGCCTCCCTCTGCCATGCTCTCCACCACCTCCCTCTATTCCCCATCCCAGCAGTACAACTGAACCCTCCCGCTGCCTCCCTCTTCCGTGCTCTCTTCCCCACTCCCTCTGTTCTCCATCATGGCCTATTGTTGTTGTGTTGCGGTCTGGAGGCAGACAGCATTTGGTCCCCTGCTCCCTCCCACTGTTGCTGTCCACCATGCACCCTCCATTCCTTGTCCCCATGCTGACATTGGGGTGCCCAATCTCTGTGTCAGCAATATGTACACCCTATGGGACACTTGGGACCCACTCCCAGTGTCCCAAATACATTACAACTTGTAAAAAAAAAAAAACTGTCCCCAGATGTCTTTTTTAAGCCTGTAAAAAAGAAAACGGTCTCTCATTGTCTTCCCATCCCCCTCCCCATCCCGATCATCCTACTGAGCAGACCACCACCCCCTTGCCCTATACTTACCATCCAAGGTCAATGGCTGTCATCTTCTGTGGACTGGGACACATCTGCACTCTTCAAAGCCGAACCGTGAACTGAGGAATCAAGGTAAGTGCCGTGTAAAGGCTGTCAATTGCATTTTCAATTTATGTTAATATCTCAGCCATTTTTCAATATTTTTGTGCCAGATTTTCAACATGGGGTTTTTGGGATCCCATACTAAGGTTGTTTGAGAAAAAAACTAGGCAAGGATGCCCATAATGTTTTCCATCTAATGTCCAATAGCTGGAACTACTATTGAGTACCCATTTGTCGAGTTTATTTTTAAAAATCTTCTTGTTTTTACTAATAATTATCTCTAGTGGAAGGGCATTACATGCCCGTGTCACCCTCTGTGAAAAAAAGTATTTTCTATTGTTAGTGTTATACTTCTATCTATGTAGTTAGAGTGGATGCCCCCTGGTTTCTATTCTATCCTGTTTATAGGAAAAATACATTTCTGTGAATAGATATGGGTCATTTATGACATCCCATAAAAGCAGCATATCCCCCTATATCGCTTCTGCTCAAGTGACATTAATTTTCATACCTTGAGATGATCTTGATATTCCATGTCCCTGAGTTCATGAATTTGTTTTGTGAACATTCTTTGTAATGTCTCCAGGTGTACTGTATCCATTTTTTTAATATGGTGTCCAAAATTGTGAGCAATAATCAATGTGTGGCCTGAGAAGTATCCTTGCCTCCCTTGAAGCTATGTTTCTTTTTTCTTTTTTTTTTAATTTTCAAATTCTTTCTCCTCGAGCCGTCAGCTGCCCAGTATCTCTGCCTGGTTATGGACCATGGACGTTCACCCCCCCACAGCAGCCATGACCCTCCAATACCCCGTCGATTGCCTCCCATGGTGGGGCTGCAGTGCCCCTGGCACTATGCCGCAGACGTCGGGATAGGTCAGAGGGCTGGCCTGGGGTGTAAATTGAAGCCATGGCAGGCATCATCCCAGGTGGCCGGCAGCTGTTCCCTTTTTCCTAGTTTTTCTCTGAGGGGCAGGGACATGCAATGACATCCTGCATCTGCCCCACCCCCTGGACTTGCTAGTTGCTGGTAGCTGTGCAACCTTTAGCCTCCACCAGGTGTCCATCAAGCACTGGGCACACCCCCACCCTCCCCCCAGAGAGTCCTCAGGATGCTCCATCCTTTTCCCCCGACTGGCCCTCCAGCGACCTGGGTCTGTTCCTGAACCCGGGTCGCCAGCTTTGCTAGCCGATGGGCCGGCTGAGGCTTTGTTTCTTTTTATATTCCATATAATTTTATTTGCCTTTCCTATACTCTCATTTGTTTGTTTTGAGAAGCTTAGGTCATTTGTGTTAAAGACTCCCAGGTCTTTTTCCACTTCCGTATAAGTTAACGGTATGTTCCGTAGGGTATATTGATGCTTGTTGTTTTTTGGACCTAGGTGCATGATTTTGCACTTTTCAGTATTTAGTTTCATGCCCCAGGTTTGAGTCCAATTTTTTACATTATCCAGATCTTTCTGAAGTGAGATAATATTTTCAGATGTATCACATTTACCCCCAGATTTAAGGTCATCTGCAAATTTTGTTATCATCGTTTATATTATTAGTTAAATCTGCCACAAAGACCTGAAAAATGTAAGGGCCAAGCACTGACACCGGAGGGACCCCAGTTGTCACTGGAGATGTTTCCGAGCACTGGCCATTTATTATAACTTTCTGTGTCCTTCCCTCAAGCCAGCTGTGAATCTAGTTGGTATAGAGTGTTTCCACCTTTCTGTTCTTAAGTTTGACAGTTATGCAGTCGTGTGGTACTTTATCAAAAGCTTTGCTGAAATCAATAAAGATGATATCGTATGGTGTTTTACAGTCCAATTTTTACTGACTTGTTCATAAAAACAGAGAAGATTTGTTACACAGGATCTGTTTTTCATGTATTTAGGATATTTGCCATTTGTTTGGGTTCATGCACCACCGTGTCATTTGTTGCAATGGACCTGCTTTACAATTTGTATTTCACGTCCAATTTATATAGCCATGAAAATGTTTGGTATTATTTTTATTGGCACTAGTTGCTAGATTTGTTTCAATTTGCTCTTTAGATTTCCGTATTGCTGCTTTACATTTTGTTTTAATGATTTGTATTTATCCCAAAACAAGGAAATATGTATTTTCTTAAACTTGATGTGAGCACTCTGCCTTTGCATAAGTGGTTTCCTGATTTTATGGGTTAGCCAGTTTGGTCTCCATTTGTTTTTGTTGATGTTTTTGTTATATTTGGGTATATATTTATTTGCTGTTGTAAATATGTGTTTTTTTAATGTGTTACACATATTTTCAGCATCACCCCATCCAGCATTTTATCCCAATTTGAATTCAGAAGTGCACTATTAATTTTGTTGAAATCAGCCCTTTTGTAATCAAAGAAGACACTATTGTTTGGTTGTATATTAAGAAAAAGATGTAAGTCTAGTGTAACTGAATTGTGATCACTGGTACCAAGAGGCTGTCCCGCCCTACAATGCCTGCTGTCCAATCCCTCTGTTTCTAATACTACCTCAAAGATAATGTTTTAACTATGTGGTTTTGTACATATGTTTCAACAGAAGTTGCTATGTAATATTTTCGCCTCGGCATTTGGCCAGTTTATATCCCCCATATTCATATCTTCCATAAATATTGTCTCGGCCTCCTCATATGCAAGGCTTAGTTCTTTGCTGATGTTTTGTGTATTTTCTAAGGTGGTATCTGATGGTCTATACCCAAGGCCTATGATGAAATTATTATTTTTATTGGGTAATACTTTAACCCACAGGGTTTCAGTGGTATCATTATTTGGTTTGATTTTAGAAGTGATGTCTAGCGGTTGAAGTAATTTTTTTATTAACAACACTGTTCCCCTCACCTTCTTGTTCTTCCTGTTTCTATAGAAAGTGTCATACCCCAGTATATGGGTATTGCAGGTGTTTTTGTTTTTTTGTTCCATCAACTTTCAGTGACACCAGTGATACCTGGTGCATAGAGGTGTACTAAACCCTAAAGATCATCAAATTTGTTATTTAAACTTTTTGCGTTTGCCAAAAATATTGTGATCTTTTTTGTTTTCTAGTTTACTTGATTGTTTTACAGTATCTGTATGAAGTGTATTATGATTAGTATTCTTCGAAGTTGTTTCCTCATGAATAGTCAGTGTAGAGTTAAATGATTTTTTATTGTTGTTATTATTATTTTTTTTAGTTTACTTGGTTGTTTTAAGATATCTGAAAAAGATGTATTATACGTAGTACTGCGGACTATTTCTTTCCCCTGGGTATTCAGTTTAAAGTTAGTTGGTTCATAGCTCTACTAAAGCTTTGTCCCAGTAGCAATGACCCTCTTTTGTTCTGGTGGAGCCCATCTTCAGAACACAAGCTGTGATTAGCATTATATTTATCCCAGTTGTCAAGAAACATAATGCCATCTGATTTGCACATGTTGGAAAGTCTGCTATTAATTCATTTGATCATTTTGTTTTTCTCTATATGTGTCCTTGGTATTGGGAGGATGCATGAAATCGCTACATTACACTTTTTTTGATGACCCTACCTATGTTTAATATAGCCTGACAAATATCTTTCTCATGTGCCCTTCTTACATCATTCATGCCAATATGCACTATTACAGAGTCTTGTTTTTTAATATCAAGTTTGTTCATTGAGTGACTTAAGTCCTTGACTCTGGCTCCTGGTAGGCAAGTGACTGTGCTGTTTTCCTTTAAATTTTTTACAGACTATTGAGTCTGTATATTTAATGATTGAATCACCCACAATAAGTTTATATTGTAGTGATTTATTTAGAATATTTATTAGATTATCTGTTTGGGGTTGCTTTACATTTTACGAACATATGAAATTTGCCAGCGGATAAAGGCCTAGAGGTCTATCAAGTCTGCTCAAATGTGCAGCTAGCACCCCTTATTCTGCAGCTGTCCCTCCCTTCCACCCTTCCCCTTCATTGACCCTCCCCTTGTCCTGTCCCATCCCCTTTTGAAGCAGTCCACTGTTCTACTGGATACCACTTCGGCAGGTAACGCATTCCACCCAGCCACCACCCTCTCTATAAAAAAGTGTCTCTTCATCTCCCTCCTGAACCTTCCTCCCTCCAGTCTCATATCATGGCCCCTGGTGTCCCTCCCCTCCCTTACTTTGAACAGCCCCTCTGTACCTGTCTTGTTTATTCCTTTCATGTACTTAAAGGTTTCAATCATGTCCCCACTGTCCCTCCTCTCCTCCAGTGAGTACATGTTTAACTCAAATCAAATCAAATCATCTTTATTTATAAAGCAACTTTCAAAACCAAGGCGCTGTACAAAAAGATCATACATACATATAAATTAAGACAATCACAAATTAATCAGCCATAACTAGGATATGCTAAACTAAATAAATATGTCTTTAACTCCATTTTAAATTTCTCGATGGTTGGACATTCTCTCAACCAACGAGGTAGAGGATTCCACCAGGTTGGTGCTGAGAAAGCAAAAGCATGGGATCCTGATGTTTTTAATTGAACCCTGGGAATCTCCAGCAATCCCTCATTGGTGGAGCGGAGAGGACGGAGGGGGCAATAGGGTACCAAGAGATCTTTCAGGTAGCCAGGTCCCTGATCATGTAGGGCTTTAAAGGTTAGTAAACCATCCTTATAGGTGATCTGCCACCTAACAGGCAGCCAGTGCAGTTCATGGAGCACAGGCGTAATACGGCTGGATCTAGAGATCCCAGTCAAAAGCCTGGCCGCCGCGTTCTGCACCAGCTGCAGGTGGTAGATATCAACCCCAGGTAGCCCTAGGTAGAGGGAATTACAGTAATCAAGATGGGTAGTGATAAAGGCATGGACCAATGTTGGTAGATCACCCAGTGGAAACAGGTGTTTCACCCGGGTGATATTCCTCAGATGATAAAAAGAGGATTTGACTACGGCTGATACCTGAGATTTTAAGATCAAGCCATCATCAAAAATAATGCCCAGGTTCCATACCCGATCAGAGGTAGTGAGCGACATACCACTGAGCAATAAGCCCGATGGTTGTCCAGCCCCCAAACCCACCACCAGATGACCTGAGTCCACCACCAACACCTCAGTCTTATCAGGATTCAGTCTCAGCCAGCTAGAACTCATCCATAACCTGATTTCAGCAAGGCAGTTGTTTAGCATGGAGAGAGCACCATCCTGCCTGGGTGGAAAGGACAAATACAGCTGAGTATCATCTGCATAGCAGTGAAAATCCAGACTGTATCACCTGATGATATCTCCCAATGGCAGCATATACACTGCAAACAACATGGGTGCTAGAATGGAACCCTGCGGTACCCCACAAGGCAGGGAGTGAGCGCCAGAGGAATAAATTCCAGTGGCAACTCTCTGAAACCTGTCTGTGAGGTAAGACTGAAACCATTTGAGGACTGTTCCAGACAGCCCACAATAAATCTGCAGGCGCTCAACAGCACACCATGGTCTACAGTGTCAAATGCTGCAGAGAGATTGAGAAGGACCAAGATGGTACACGCCTTCGATTCTTAGCCATTAGAGATCATTCAACACCCAGACAAGGCAGTCTTCATGCTATGCTTCTTCCTAAAACCAGATTGGAGTATCATGGACATTGTGAGTTGCAAGATGATCATCCATTGTAGCATAACACGCCTTTTCAATAACCTTACTGACAAAAGGCAGGTTAGAGTAGAGGCGGTAGTTAGCTAGACAATCTGGATCCAGAAGGTTTTTTAAGGAGTGGTTGAACTACCGCCTCCTTGAGGGGATCAGGAAAGACCCCCTCTTCAAGGATTTCCAGACAATGTCAACAAGGATCGGGCAGATAACTTCTACACATCCTACTAAAAGGGGTGTAGGACACGGATCCAAACTACAACTGGTTGGTCGCAATGTTTGGATGATCTTCACAATGACAGTGAACTCCAGCCAGCGAAAAACTCCTTCAGCCTCCTCTCATATGATAAGTCCCTCAGTCCCTTGATCATCTTTGTCGCCCTGCGCTGCAACCTCCAGTAACTTAATGTCTCTCTTCAGATACGGGTGCCAATACTGCACGCAGTATTCCAGGTGCGGTCTAACTAATGTCCTATACAGTGGCAGAATCACCTCCTCCTCCTCGAGGATATACCCTCTGCAATACAACCCAACATTTTGTTGGCCTTTTGCAGGTGCCTCCCATTGTGCAGAGTTGTTCATTGACCTGTAATGAGCACCCCAGATCCTTCTCCTCCTCTGTCTAGGCTAGCTGGCTGCACCCCCAGCTGGTAACTCCTCCTTGGGTTCTTCATCCCAAAATGCAGCACTTGCACTTTTTGGCATTAAACCCCAGTTGCCAGGTGTCTGACCAGGTTTCAAGCTTTGCCAGATCATCCTGCAACCCCTGCCATCCCCCTAGGTCATCCACCACTGCTCCTACCTTGGTATCATCAGCAAACAGACTGATCTTGCTCTTGATGTCCAATAATATGTCTGCAATGAATATCCCAAACAACACTGGTCCCAACACCGAGCCCTGTGGAACACTGCTTGTCACTACCCTTGGGTGTGAGAGCTCCCCACCCACCACCACCCTCTGTTGCCTTCCTGAAGCCATTTCCTACCCATCTCACCAGCTTTACACCTGTCCCTGTGTTCTACTAACTTACTTCCCAGCCTTCCATGCAGCACTGAGTCGAATGCCTTACTGAAGTCCAGATACAGGACATCCACTGCATGGCCCCTGTCCAGCTGCCTAGTTACCCAGTCATTAGAACTCGACCAGGTTGGTTTGGCAGGATCTGCCCTGTATGAAGCCATGCTGTCTGCTGTCCTGTAGTCCTTGGCCTCTAGGAGGGCCACCAGCCTTTCCTTCAGGATAGTCTCCATTAGCTACCCACAATGGATGTGAGGCTCACTGGTCTGTAGTTTCGGTTCATCTTGGGACTCTTGTGGAGGGCACCAAATGAGCCATCCTCCAGTCCTGAGGTACACACCCTGAATGTAGTGAGGCATTAAGTAGGTCTGCCAAAGGTCCTGCAAAGACCTCTGCCAGCTCCTTCAGTACTCTGGGGTGGATGCCATTCTGGGCCTGGTGCCTTATCCACCCTCAGTGCCTTCAAACTCTCCCGAACTCTGCCCTCCATGATTTACCAATCTGTCACCCCCTCCACCCCTGTTTCTGCCATTCTCCCCCCTTGGGTGTCACCCCCCCTCTTCTCTTTAGTAAATACTGAGCAGAAGTACTCATTTAGTGCTTCTGACTTATCGCACCCTGCTTCCACCCAACCCCCCTCCTTCCTAATCCTTACTATGGGGTCCTTACAGCTCCTTTTCTCCCTGATGTACCTAAAGAAGTCCTTCTCTGCATTCTTAATGCCTTGTGCCAGCCTGAGTTCCGTAGATGCCTTGGCTCCCCTTACTACCCCGTCACCTCCTTCGATTCCGTCAAGTACTCCTCCCTGTCCTCCCCTCTCCCTGTTTTCTTGTACTTCCTAAAGGCAGCTCTTTTCCTCCTTACCTTTTCCATGATGTCCTTGCTCAACCAGCTCAGTTTCTTAGCCCTAGTCTTCTTGCTCTGGGCCTTGCAGCAGGTTTTGTTTGCCTAGACTATCCCCAGCTTTATGAGCTCCCACCTCTGGCTAGTGTCCATACTAGATTGAATTCTGGCCAGGTACCCTTTTACCACTTCCTCCATCCTCCCAGAGTCGGACATCCTGAAGTCCAGCACTCTTGTGCCAGATTCCACTCTTTCCTTGCCCATATCCAATGTGAGCCATACTGAGTGGTGGTCACTCCCTGACAGCGGTTCCTCCACTGTAAATTCTCTCACAAAGTCCCCATTTGCCAGCACAAGGTCAGGGTATTCCCTAACCTGGTTGGTTCACCGACCATTGCAGCAGGAAGCTGTCCTGGAAGGCATCCAGCAGCACCTGCTCCTTCTGTTCCTGGTTGTTGGGGTACTCCAGTCCACTCTGGCATGTTGAGTCCCCCACAATCACCACACTACCCTTCTCGCAGGTCCTCCTGATCTGTCCCGCTAGTTCACTAACTCCTCCGTCTGAGATGGCGGCCTGTACACCACTCCCATTCTAAGAATCCTATTCTTGGAATATTGGATTTGCTTCCAAATTTACTCTGTACTACCCTCCTCCCCTTCCTCCCTTACACACTTCAGTCCTTCCTTCACATAGTGCCACACCCCCTCCTTTCCCAATCACCCTGTCCCTATGAAATAACCTGTACCCTGGTACAGACAGGTCCCAGTCATTGTATTGGGTGGCCCATGTTTCTGTGATGGCTGCAATGTCCACCTCTCCTGCTGCCATGAGCCCCTGTAACTCTGCAGTTTTCCTCCCAAGGCTCCTAGCATTAAGGGTAACCACCTTCCACCCTTTTCCCCCCTCCCATCCTGCCCTCCTCTACTAGCATCACCAATAGTACTTGCCATTTGTTCTTTGTCACTGTTATGGGGGATAAGCTCATATGGTTTCCCAACCTGTGGTCTCTGCATGTCTCTTGCCCAATGACCACCCTCCACTCCTAGTTTAAATTCCCTACTTCCTCTATGTACTCCTACATCCTCTGTTTCAACACTTTTTTTCCCTCCTCACTCAAGTATAGTCTGTCCTTGGCATAGAGACTACTGTCCTCCCAGGTCCCTTCCCACACCCCCAACAGCCCATACCCTTTAGCACAACACCATGTTCTTGGCCATCCATTAAATTCCTCTATTCTCAGCTTTCTTGTTGTGCTTGCCTTGGGCACTGGAAGTATCTCTGAAAAAGTTACTGATCTTCCTGCCCCCTCACATAATTGTCCTAGTTCCTCACACCTCCTCTGGACTATATCTAATGTCCTGTCAGCCAGGTCATTCGTCCCAAGATGTATAACTAAATGAGGCTTGTCCCTACTGCTTCTAGCATATTTCAGAACAGATTGTCCCGCCCTTTCCACTGTTATTCCTGGCATGGCCTCCACCCAAATGCAACTATGCCTCTCCCCCTTGCTACCCCACCTGACTCCTCTAAGTATTGAGTCCCCCAGCACTAAGATTCCACCACTCTTACTCCCTGCTTGCTTCCTTTCATCTCCCTCTCTCATTTCTGGCTCCTCTCCTTCCTCCTGCACATTATTTCCCCCTTTTGCCCCATTGCAATTTCCCAGCAGAACTTCCCCCTGTTCCAGTTTGGTCCAGGCATTTATCAATTCCTCCTCTAATTTCATAATTTCCCTCCTCCACCTTCTTCCTCTCTAGCAGTGCAAACCTATTTTCTGAAGACCCTTCACAAATGCCCGCTCCCTCTCTTTTCATAGTAACCTGCTTTCTCCTTTCCACTCCATGCCTTTAGCCACTTCTTTGCCTCCCTCACAAGTCTCTATCTTCCCCTTCCATTTGTCTTTTGTCTCCTGACCTGGTTTCCCTGGCAATTGTTCTTCCTGGCCTGGGCCCCCTTGTCTCTGATTCCCTTCTTATGACCCTCTCCTCACCACTGTTGGCTTAAATCACCCTCCCTCATCTCCCATTCTTCCTTCCTCCAGTATTGGGCTAAACCTACCCCCAGTCTGCCTTGCTTGTCTTAGTTCCTCCTGCAGACCCTCAATCTCCTTTCTCTGTATGTGGTTGCACACTAAACATCCTCCCACACTCCAGGCAATTTTTAGAAAGACTGGTGTACCGCAGTTGTTGTAGTCTATCACCCTACCCATTGCTGTCGTTGCCCACCAGCAACCCATCCACCCTTCCAGATGCAGGATACCAAACACTCCCCTAAATCTCCCATCTCCCCCCTCTATCAGTGCAAAACATTCTTTTCTTAATTTCTCTTACCCCCTTTGTTGTACACGTTTAGATAGATTGAGCATCTGCTTTTTATATTCCTAACCTTCCTATCCAAACTCAAAAAGAGACTTTAGGGAGCTATTGCACAACCTTCTTCAAACTCCTACTCCTCCTTTCCACAATGCAATAGCAATGCAAAGAAGTAACAATGAAAGCTCCTAGATTTGCAGTTACTTCCCTTCCACTGAGATAGCAGTCACCTCTTCACTCGCTGCTGTTCCTTTCCTGGATGTCTGCTTCTGCTATGACAGGTGCATATCCTTGCCCGTTTGAGGAAGTGATGTCAGAACCTCTCATATAAAGGAAATCACAGACCAGTGGGTGGGGTGAGGGGTTGGGGTGGGACCAACCCAAGTCTTCCAGAAACAATCAGGTAGCTGAGGCCCTGGTCAGACCATTAGCACCCTTCCCCACTATGCACTAATCTTTGCAGCTAGTGAAGCCAGCAAAAATGAATCACAATTCTACTCAAAGCCCCCAAAATAGGTTTGCTACCAAAAGAAACAGGTCTCCAATTCAAGCAGCCTCACCAACAACACATCAAAATAGGCTTGAAATTAGAAGATATAGGTCTCTGATTCAAAGAAACCGCCCCAGTTAAATCACACCAAATAGGTTTTAAATCAGAAGAAATTATCCTCTACAAATGCAGCCTGCTACACAGTGAAACATCAAACAAATGAGCCCACTTATAGCCACCAAAACAGTTTTCAAAATTCCAACAGCCTCAAAACAATACCCTGCTAACCCCTTAGAAGCAGTAAGAAAGAAAAGAAATAACCTTCTACCAAGTAAAATCCACAAGAAACAATGTAAAAACAACAAGAAGCTACTGTACTGTACTGTAACAAATCTGATCATTTCCCTTCTAGTTCCTTCTGAGAAGCCAAAGTATTTTCATTGGTCTTGGCGAGTCTTTGTTATGAAGTGCTATATCACTGGGACCAAAAGCACGTCTCCCCTTTTTAGTTTTTGTGCCTTTTACCTGGGTCCATTCTAAATTTTCACTTGCTGCTCCCTCTACTTTATTCTGTTGGTTTGCCCCCCAATCTAAGATGTGTTTGGGGGGTGGGCAATTGTTTATAGCATTATCGTTTCCCTTTTGTGTACAATTGAGCAACTGATTTCTGAGTAATATAACTTCTTCAGCTTGTAATTTATAGTTTAAAACTTTTGTATAAGTAAATCCAGCAGGGCTGTAGCCCTTGTATTCATGGTATTCATGTTCCAACAAACAGTACATTTTACAGTTTAAACACTTTAGGATAGACTCATCCTGATTAAGTAGTTCTAGGATATTTCTGAGAGAACATCCTCTGCTGCCATAATTCATTTATAATTAGGGAAAGTACTAAGGACACAATTGTATATTTTATTTAACACAAAATGCAGCCTGCAAGCTAACACTCCATTTATATCCTATCGGAGGATTTATATACAGTAATCAGTATCCCAGGAAAGATTTGGAAGTTGTTCTAACTCACCCCCTTTGGAGTTTTATGAGCTGAATTGCACTTTCAGGAGTCTTTTTCTAAGCCCTCTGATCCCTTGATCTTGCAAGACATGCAAGACATGCACAGGATGCACTTGTCTCTGCATGTGTCTCTGCTCTCACTCGCCAGCTGGCACCACTTACTAGTGAGTGTCTTTTCTCCCCTGATACATGAAAGTACGTCCATGGTCCCATGACTGGCTGTAGTTGCTAGGCAGCACTAGCCCCCAACAACATTCACTGTAGTATTGATTCCCCAGTCTAGTGCTCAAATTACATATAAAACTGCTAGGATACTGGCAGCCAGCACCTCATGCAGTACTCTGCCTCTTAAAAATCACATGTACACTGAGGTCCACTCAAAGCGAATGTCTTTTATCCCCTGATATATGTCCATGGTCCCGTGACTAACTGCAGTTGTTCTGAGATTCTTGTCTTTTGTAGTTCTTCTGTACTATGGGCTCCCCATGACCCAAACAAGTAAGATCCTCCTGAGGCTTGCTCCCTTCCTCTGGGATGAGTTACAGATATGGCACACTGATGAGTCCTAATAAGGATGTATCTGTGTCTGCTGTACTCAGCCTTTACTGGTTGCATTGTGAGGCCTTTTGGCACCATCCAATTCTGTTTAAAGTGAGACAGTCCAAATTCCTTTGTGGAGATTTGCATTTGTTTACCATGATGCTTTACATAGAATCATACATAGAAATTGATGGCAGATAAGGACCGCTAGAACCATCCATTCTGCCCTTTTACCCTACCTGCATCAATCGTTTCTGACCCTACTTGGCCATTGGCTTTAGCCCCTCATTTTTACCTCTAAGGTTCCCTTGTGCCTATCCCATGCATATTTGAATCCCCCCCACTGTGCTTGCTCCCACCATCACCTGGGACAGGCTATTCCATGCATCCACCACCTATTCCATGAAGAAAAAACGTTCTCCCATTCCCCCTTATCCTGCTCCCCTTCAATCTCATATCGTAACCCCTCATTCTCGTATCTCTTCTGTACTGAAAGATGTTGCCTACTTGCACCTTGTTTATGCCCTTAAGGTACTTGACTGTCTCTATCATATCTCCCCGCTTCCTCCTCTCTTCCAGTGTATACATATTGAGGTCTTCCATTCTCTCTTCATAAGACTTCTGACGCAAGCCCTGCACCATCTTAGTTGCCCTTCTCTGAACTACCTCCACCCTATCAATGTCTTTTCAAAGATGTGGTCTCCAGAACTGTATGCAGTACTCCAGTTGAGGCCTCACCAGTGTTTTGTACAGTGGTATCACCACCTCCCTTCTTCTGCTAGTGATACCCTTACCTATGTATGTCAGCATGCCACTGGTCATCCCCACTGCCTTTGTACACTGTTTGGCCACCTTTAGGTCATCCGAGATGATTATCCCTGTGGAGGGATTGTGGGATAACAGATGGACCAGATGCAAAACTACATGTTCAACACACAATCTCTGTGTGATGTTTATTCAAAATACAGAAGATAACCTTCAGCAATGGCATATCCCTTCTTCAATACATCAGTTTGCAGCAACAGACTATGAATGTCCTCCCTCTGCTCTTAGCACTTAATGCCCCACTGATCTAAGTTTTTAGTGAAAAAACATTTCATCCCTACGTTTGACTTGTGTGCTAGAGTGATGGGGCTCAAAAAAGAAAAAAAAAAATAACAAGTTAAAGACAAAGAACTTCAGTGCAGAAGCACTGAAACAAGGGTTACTCCCAAAGGGTATTGGCATAAAGCCAAGTTTCAAAGAAACACAACATCACACATACCCCATAATGCAAAGCATCATGGGCTGTATATGCAAATCACCATGACATTTCAGACTGGCTCAGTTTACAGTAGGAATGCAGGGACCAAAGGCCCATCAAACACCCAGTAATTTACATGCATTTAACAACGAACGGGGGGTTTTGATATCTCTAGCCGTGACTTAATTTCTATAATACAATCACCTAGTACTTTTACCTTTATCAAAAACAACTAGTGCCATGGTATTTTCAACATTTACCAGGTTTCATACACATAGGGTATATACATCAAGGTATTTTATGACATAGTGCTATTGCATATTACATCTAACAATGAGGAACACAGCCCGTTGTTTTACATCAGCTCGGAGGTCACCACAATAACCTCCCTGTATGAGGACCTGAGAGGGAACAGGAAAATTAAAGAGGATACACTATAGCATAGTTACGAAAGGGGAGGGGGGGTGCTCAGAGGTGGCCAACCTTATGGACTTGAAATTATAAAGGATGTATTAGGCTAATAAATGAAGAACTGTTGCAAAAGATTTAAGAAAAGGTCAGTCCTCAAGAGTGGCAGGATCTCCCTGTCACAATCCCCAAATTGTTTTCTTCCCTGGTGACTGCGAGCATCCCCCCCAATCCTGAAACTCTTCACCAGGTTTCTGCATCACAGGTGCATGATCTTGCACTTCTTATCATTGAACCTCAGCTGCCACACTTCAGACCACCTTTCCAGCCTTTCTAGGTCCCTCCTCATTTTCTCCACCCCATCTGGAGTGTCTACCCTAATGCAGATCTTGGTGTCATCAGCAAATAGGCAAAGTTCCCCTTCCAGACCTTCCGTAATGCCACTGATGAAGACATTAAGAAGGACTGGCCCTAGGACTGATCCTTGGGGTACTCCACTGGTCACCTCTCTTTCCTCAGATTGGATCCCATTTACCACCAGCCTCTGCTTTCTGTCCCTCAACCAGTTCCTAACCCAGTTCACCACCTTGTGGCCCACACCTGGGCTTCCCAACTTGTTAACAATCTTTTATGTGGCACAGTGTTGAAGGCCTTGCTAACATTTAGGTAGGCGACATCTACTGCCCTCCTCTGATCCACCTCCTTCATCATCCAGTCAAGTAAGTCTATCAGATTTGTTTGACAAGACCTTCCTGTTGTGAAGCCATGCTTCCTTGGATCCTGCACTCTGTTGGATTCCAAGTGCTCTACAATCCTTTCTTTAAGTAATGCCTCCATGATTTTCCCCACCACTGAGGTGAGGCATACCGGCTATAGTTTCCTGACTCCTCCCTGCTTCCACTCTTGTGAACAGGAATGACATGTGCCCTCCTCCAGTCTTCTGGAACCACTCCTGTAATAAGCAACTCACTAAACAGGGCTGCCAGTAGTGTGGCTAGCTCACTCCTTAGTTCCCTTAATATCCTAGGATGTATGCCATCTGGCCCCATTGCTTGTCCACCTTCAGTTTTGTGAGTTCATCTAGGACTGTTGTTTCTGTGAATGGATTGGTGTTTACCTCCCCCCCTCTTTGTACCTTGTCCCCAGTTGTGGTCCCTGTCCCTCCCCTTCTTCAGCAAATACTGAACTAAAGTAGCTGTTCAATACTGATGCCTTTTCCAGGTCTCCCTCCACACTCTCTCCTTCATTCCCCCTGAGTCTTACAATTCTGCACCTACTTTCCTTCTTTTGCTTATGTACCTATGGTATCTCTTATCCCCTCTCTCTTCACCATCTGTGCTAACCTTTCCTCCATTTTCACCTTTGTGCTCCTAACAGCCTTCCCTGCATCCCTTGGTCTAGTTAGGTACTCCTCCCTCTTCTCTTCCCTCTGCATCCCCTTATATTTCTGAATTCCAATTTTTTGTCCTTTACCTTCTCTACTACATTCTTTGAGAACCATAGTGGTTTCTTCTTTCTCTCGCCCTTTTTTCTCAACCTAACGCATAACTTCCACTATGGCCCCTTTCAGGTATGACCACTGCTCCTCCACCCCCTTCTGCTTCCTTCCTTGTGAGGTTTCCTTTGATGCATAACCCCATACTAACAAAGTCCACCCTACTGAAATCCAAGACCCTCGCCTTTGTGTGACATGACTGTGACCTTGTACCCATTTTAGACCACACAATTTTGTAGTCACTGGACCGCAGGTGAGATTCCACCCTGACTTCTATGATTCTATCTCCATTGGTCAGTACTAGGTCCAGAATTGCCCTGTCCCTGGTGGGTTCTAGCACTAGCTGCCTAAGTCATGTCCCCTGAAGGGATTCCAGGATGTCTTTGCTCCTGGCTGGGGTAGCTACCGGGATGGTCCAATCCATGTCTGGCAGATTAAAATCACTCATCAACAGCACATCCCCTTTTGTTCCATCTCATGTATTTCTTCTGCTATCTCCCTGTCTACCTCCTCCCCCTGTGATGGAGGCCTTTAGGTCACCCTTGTTCAAATTGCTGTGCCATTTCCTGCCTCAAGGGTGACCCACAGTGCCTCAGCCTCCCCCTGCCTTCCCTGTACCGCTGTCACCTTAATACCCTTCCTGACATTGGGGCACATTTGCATAATTGGAGTATGTACAATTGTGTTTCTCTTTGAAATTTGACTGTATGACCAAATGCCCTTTCAGGGAAACCCTTACCTCAAGACATTTGTCCTGGAGTTCATGGCTTTTTCAGTAAAAACAATTATCAAGACCTCAGCAGTTTGCCTTTTTCTCTTTGACTGTTTTTTTCATCATCTGTTGACTCTTGGTCCCTTGGACGAGACATCATATTATATGTCTGGACTTACATTCCCTGAAGTAACTGAAAATGTGTTGTCACAGTGCTTGATTACTGGCATATAAGTGTTCAGGGAGGTTCTGCGTTTCTGGTGCATGGTGATAAGGCCTACTGAAGTGCTGTTACCTCACAGTCCCTTCCTCCCTTTACATTGATCTCCTTGATTTACGGCTGTAGAACACCTCATCTGGAGATACTGCTATTCGGTGTGGAGTTTTGCTGACTACCCCTTGAACCTTCGTATGGATGCATATGTCAGTGTCCCTTAACTTCTGGATCTAGCTGTAGTAGTGGGTGCCATTTTTTTTTAAGCTGCATTGCTTTTGTACATTAGTTACTTGCACTGCTTAGCATGTTTACAACAGTGCTGGGCAGCTTCCTATCTAGGCATTCCTTTTAGTGTTCTACATAGTCTGAGGGACTTGCTGTATTTAAAACTACTGTAGTGTTGTTACTGCTGTGATAATAACATATTGTTAGCAATTGTCTTATTACCTTTATTTGCATATGCTAACTGCCTAAATAACCTGACTTCTGTGGTGATAAAATGTGTTACCGTTGTTGTTCTGCCTTTCATTTGCCCCACCCCCATCATTCAATTCACATAGGGTGGCTTCAAAAAACTCAGTATATCATTCCCCAATTATTACCGCATTGCTCTGTGACTGCATTTCCCTCCCTCAACCAGGTTTCAGCCCCCCCAACATTTGATACTCCACCCCCCGTGCAGAGGTTCTGAGGTCATTTTAGACTGGATATCTAATATGTTTATGCTGTATAGGGGTCTGCATGTTCTTATTTAGCACCAAACAAGCACTTGAAATCACTTGTTCAGTACGATGCCCCTTAAATGTATCTTGGGCTATTTTTTCTTACTATGTGGTGACACTGAGAGGAACCATGGCCCTAAACTACCTTCTCATACCCAATCTATGTTTCCCCTATGTGGCTCTACCATTCCTTCTACATGCAAGCTTCAGAACTCCTTGGTGTCATCCAGGGTGGTCTCTCACCAAGCAGCCCAGAGCCTAACCCATATAATCTGCCATACTTTAACTTCCAACAAATCACTACAGCAGAGCTCTGTAAAGCACTAAAGGGCCTTAGTCCAAACAAGAGTGCTCCCTTGACCTAAAGCTTCTCCATCTTGCAGCGTATCATAAATGGGCCCCAGTTACCATGCTGTTAAACATCTTCCTTGCCACTGGTGAGATGCCTACTGTCTGTAAATGTGCTACAGTGATTCCCTCCACAAATGAGGTGCTAAAACAGGATCGAAATCAATACAGACCCATTTTAGTCCTTCTTGAAATTTCCATGGTTCTTGAAAAGTGAGTTCACTCACAGCTGACTATCTCAATCTGCACAATCTGCTGTCTCCCATACAATCCTACTTCAGGCATGGACATTCCACTACATCTGCATTGCTCAACTTCACCAGTGATCTCCACATACTGTAGCTATAGATAATGTTCTCCTCACTAGGGCCATCTTTGTGGAGCTTGCCAAGGCTTTCAACTTGGTTGATAATGCAGTACTCCTTCTCAAGCTCAAGACCCTGGGTTTCAGTCAACCAGCCACCTGATGGTTCGAAAACTATATGAGTAACCATACCGAGCTAGTGTCCATATAAGGCATTAATTCAAAGTCTGCTGTCTTAAATCTTGTGATTTCTCAAGGCTCAATCCTTGGCCCTCTGCTGTTCTCCATTTTTGTTAATGACCTCCTGAAGCACAGCAAGAGATGTCATCTACATATGTATGCAGATGACACCATACTCTACTACAGGACAATAACAGTGTCCGAGAATAAGTTAGTACTCCAATCTGATTTCAACAGAGTCTCTTCCAGGTTTGTCATCAGCCACCTGATCCTTAATGTAACCAAAACTAAGTCTATGGTATTTGGATCCTGGAACTTGCTAACTCATTCAGCTGATTCACTTGCAATCATAACATCAGATGCCAACACACTTAAGCACGTCAACATATTCAGAATCTTGGAATCTGGCTTGATGTATCAGTTACATACAGTAGGCATGTTGATCACAACTTATCAACTGTAGGGCCCAAGCTCAACTTTCTCTACAGGTCTAAATGCTGCCTCAGTGTTTACATAAGGGAAGCAGGTAATTCCCCACTTCCTGTTCCCTTCCTTGACTATGGAGACATCATATACCGCTTTGCAAACAAAACCCCTCTGCTGCCCTGGATTGTTTGTACAACAAAATGTGCAGGTTCATCCTCTCCTGTGACTGGTTATCCACCATTGTCTGCTGTACGAACAGCTTAACTGGACAAGTCTCTTAAGCAGTCATGACTATGGCTTTCTTTGTTATACTTGTTCACAAGGAAAAGTCTCTAAGTACTGTATCTCCAAGCTGTCATCACATAGTCAAGCAGTGTCTACTCATTCCATTCAGCAAAAGCATTTACCTTCACAAATCCCAGGATGAAACATGTTTTTGGTAGAAAAGACCTTTGCATTTACAGCAGCAGAGACCTGGAACAAACTCCTTCTCCAGCTCGGATGCTTCTAGTTTGCAAGTGTTCAGGTCCAGTCTTTCCAGCTACCTTAGAATTCCTTGTATTTGTTTTGGTCTAGAGTGATCATCTATCTGACTATAATCATGTTGCACATCAATGCTCATGTTTTTTGTTTGCTGTGACCTCAGTTTGTTAGCTTGTTTTGATTACTGTTTGGTTGTACTTACCTTTGGAGCTTATTTGTTTTTCCTGTGTATATTTTTGCCTGTATGTAACTATTCCTACTGGACAATGTTAACCTACTGACTGCTGCTTTCCTCCCTGGGATCCTCATGAAAATGAGTCTGCATCTCATGGGGTTATCCCGGTTGGAGTAATTTCAGCTAAATTAATTAATCAATAAATGAGTTACAGGAACAATACCAGGCTCGTCGGGGGTCATGCGTTTGTCTTCTGAGTGGCACAATATCTCACAGAATATGATTCATAGAACAACTGGGGCCTCAGGGGGCCTTACTCCAAATAACAAGGGGCCCACTGTCAGTCAGGCTTCTTCAACTAGCTGATAGACAAGTCCAAAGATGGGAAGAGGGTTATAAAATACTGTTAGTTGCTGCAAACCTCTGTAAAATCACAACTCACTGTAGATGTAGCAGATTATCTGCTGCAGCCTTTGTTGGGGGAACGTGAAATTCACTCACTCACAAGCTTGCTTCTACACTGGAGACCAACACTGGAAATGGACTCCAATAGTCACATTATAAATATTGCCCTTTTATTAAATAGAAAGTACAGCCTGAAGAGAGAGAGTGTTTAAACAAAGTGGCAGGTTCAGAATGTACTGTAGTCACTGTATTAAAGGCACACGATACACTTCCCCTGAGGCTGTGACACAGTAGCACTGTATGTACAATTTCTTGAACTATAGTTGGAATAACATTAACAGATATATTGTACTTTCTTCCTGAAACCCTTCAGGATGGTACCTCTTGATGTCAAACTTGCTATGGCTACCTGAGACCCCTAAACAAAGGAATGGTGCCCTTGTAGAAACTAGTGGCTCCTGTAACTAAGAGATGTACTGGTGTGTTGGGCTGGAATAGTTGATAACTGGAAGTGGCAGCTTTCCCTTCAGACCCATTATTTTCCTCATGAAGACACCCCTACCCAAAGTCAGCAGACCTGTGAGGGGCACTCTTCCTCCTGGACCCAAAGTCTCAAAGACTTTGCCACCCAAAGGAGTTCTGTCTGCCACGTGATTTGATTTAATAAAAATACCAGTCTTCTTAGTAGCTGTGTGTGCTATTTTCATGTTTTGGTACACACTTTGAACATGGAATGGGAACCTAGAAATGAATCTAAACCGAACCCATCTGGGCTCCCCTCTACCACTCTCTTCTCAAACGTGGGTGGTGCGCCCCTTGAGAAGGTCTATTCCCTCAAATACCTCAGTGTGAGGCTATATAGAAACCCTGGTTTCTTCTCCCACATCGATATCATCCACAAAAAGCTCCACCCCAAGATAGGCGCCCAATACCACAAAAAAGTTTGCATCCACTCTTGGTGTCCCATAAATCTATTTTTAAAATGATCTTGCAGGCACTTGACTATGAGGATGTGGCTTATAGCACAGCCCCAAAGCACACCCTAACCAGACTGGACCCACTCTTCCAGTTCTTCTGTTGTGTTGCTGCAAACTCCCCCCATGCTCATCACTGCCACCTAATTAGTGCTTCTCTCTCTCTCCACTCCTAAGACTCCTGATGCCTCTTGTACTGTACCTCCTTTCTATCCAGGTACTGGCATTCTCCCTTCCCTCCCACCTCCATTCTCTCCTGCCTCCTCCTCCTATTCGCTCCATTCCACCGACTCCCATACCCTCTTTGTCCTCCGCTGCCGGAGCTTAGCTGGTCATATTGCATTATATATATCTTCCCACCGTATAGAATAATCTCCCTGCTCCCATTTACTTCTCCTGCACTTACCACTCTCTTAAATCCTACCTAAAGTACCTCTTTATCTCCAATTGCACCTGCCCCATCTACCTCATGCCTTTGTGAAACAGTGCATTTTTGTCATTTGTATTTATACTATCTATCATTCCTCTACTGATTATTAAGTATTTACATGCTGTTTGAAAATATTTTACTCCTGTGTCCTTGTATTTTGCATAATTAACTGTGACAATTGTTTGCCCTTCCTCTCCTCTCCTCTCCTCTCCTCTCCTCTCCTCTCTGTTGCCCTTCCCCTTTCCCAGTCACAAATTTCTAAACTAATTAATAATCATATCTGGAATTTTCTGAGATGTGACTGGTAACCTATTTGTGCTCATTTTTGAAACAACTGGGTGCCCCTGCCTGTGGAAACCTTGGACTATTCCATAATTGTCTTTTTTTTGGGAGGAGGCCACACCAGTCTACATTTTGGATTGTTTTGCAGATTGTGTTACTTTTATGAGATTATTTTCTGCATATAGTTTTCATACTCACAGTTTAGAATGAGGCACATTGTGAGATGAACAAAAATAGCTTTTCTGTAAAAAAAAAATAACTTGTGGAAAAAATGATTTCATCTTATGCCTGGTGTTGCATGTGTAAGATAACTAGCCTAGGAAAATTCTAGAATCTGTGCCTTTCTTCTCTATTCTAGCAGGCTGTTGAGCAGTTTCCATTTTAAGTTTGGTCTCATCATGGCTAGACAAGGAATTGCTCCTGCTCTGCTTTTTATTATATCCTTCAAACTACTAGACAAACTCCTTGCCCATTGCCTAATCCCCATGATCCACAGTCCTACACCCCTCCTCCCTAGTTCTACCCACACTGATTCATTTCCCCCACATTTCATTCATTCATTTTATGTCTAAAAATGATGATTACTTCCTTGGGATCTGCACTCGGTCCTCACTGCTCTCTATATGTAGGTACAGTCTATTCTCTTCTGGCTTATGTTCACTTAAGCTTTTTGCACTTTTACACCTATCCCAATTACTTCTTCAAGTAGCCGATATTGAACTTAGCCCAGGTCCACCGGGCCCACTATTTACATCTGCCCACTCAACCCCACCAATCACACCACGCATAAAGGGTGTCAAAATTGCTCATCTAAATACACAAAGTCTCTGGCCAAAAATAGCTGAAATCCAGGCCTGGGCAGCAAAAAATAACCTGGACATCCTTGGAGTAACCAAAACCTGGCAGAAGCCTCATATATGGCAACTTGAGGTTGACATCCATAGTTACTCATGTTTTAGGAAGGACCTTGTTGGTAAAAAGGGTGGTGGTGTTTTATTCCATGTTAAATCACATTTTCATGTTGCTGTCATCCCCTCACCACCTGATATACCCTCCTCTGCTGAATCTCTGTTTATTTCACTGACACTTGGCAATGTCAAGAAACCTTTAATTGGCTGTATTTATCTCACCCAAAGGATGCCATCAATGACCTACATCCCCTCATGTTCTCCCTGTCTGATCTTCCCTTCATGCTACAGTAATAGGTGAAGATTTTAACAATGACTGGCTGTCAACTCACAAAAACAAAGCACACACTATTGTCTCTGACTTTAATTTTACCCAACATATTGCTGCACTGACATGATGTAACTCAAAGACAGGTACCTTGACGCTATTAGAGTTGATTGTATCTAATTGCCCTCATAGGATCAAATCAGTTGGTGTAGTGCCAGACTAAATTAGCAACCACTCTCCTGTCTACTGTGTGTGGTGCAACAACTTTCTTGCCCCCCAAGATTCGATCGGATGACAGCAGTCCGTGTGGACATTCCGTTTTGAGCTCCATAGTGGCCTTCCTCCTCCAATCTATAATAGCATACCTCACAGTGAAACTGAAGACTAGAGGTCCAGTTTTGAGTTTAAAATAGTAGCGGTTGATACTGTAGTGCTTCCAATCACCTTTTTTAGTTATTTTGAGCCCAGTTTATGTTATCAGAATTTATTTGAAAGACGTGCATTGAAAGTCGAGAAGTCTCCATGTGAGTCGTACCTGGGCAGTCTACACTCTTAACGGCCAACTACCTTATTCAGCTCTAAGTGAGAAAACATCATAACCACGCAATAACGAGACACACTACATTTTATAAATAACTCTCAGTGGAGAAAAGTAGGAAAGCATACCATTTTCAAACAGCTAGTATTTGTCACATCAGTTACCAAAATGAATGCAAGGGAAACCCTTATAGTAATGAAATCAGAAGTCAGCAGCATGAAGAGACAGCTTCCTACATCTGATAGCAGTTCTGAGGAACAAGGGCATTGGCCAAAAAATCAGCTGCAGAAACCACTCTTTTTTTTTTTTTTTTTATTGATTCTGTTTCTCTCCTCCCTGACCGGAACTCTCTTGGGCTGCCTCACTCACAGAAGTCACTCTACCGCCCACTGTGTTCCTGCCATCTTCAGAGATTTTATTATTCCCCAGGGATACGGGGGGCTACAGCCCTGGGGAGATTGAAGGGGCAGTGGCGGAGAACCAGTGTTGGGCATGTGGCAGTGGTGGCACTGGTGGAGTCATCGCCTATCCAGCGGTAGGAATGTTTTCCCCTTATTGTGTCCTCCTCCCCCCCTTGCATGGTACACATCCCGAGCGGTGCACAGCAACCCTGCTGACATCAGGCCATGCCAATTACGTGCAGTCTAGTGCATGGCAGCACCCCGGTCTCCACCAGGGCTGCTGGTGCACCGGACACTCCAGGACCCTCCCCCCGGGATAGACGAGCAGCCCAGTAGGCGCACAATCCGATCCCACCCCTGCCAACCCCTGGCACCTGAGCTCACTCCTGAACCTGGGTCACCAGCGCAGTTCGAGGTGTGGTATCCAGTGCCTCAATCCTCAGCGCCACCGGTCCGGCCCCAGAAACCACTCTTAATGTTTTCCATTTTGACATTATCATGTCTGAAATAGCAGGCATAGAGTTACCTCTCAGTGACATGTTTTTAAATATAGAGGAGGTTAGATGGGTGCTAGCTGAACATAAGATAAAGATTGCAGATGTAGAGGTCAGAACAAGTAGCCTGAAAGATATTGTATGTAAGGAACAAAATGGATAAATGACAACTGAAAGATCTCTAAACTGGACAATAAAACAGAGGACATTGAGAATAGAAATCGAAGAAATAATTTAAGAATTTTCAGCTAAAAAGAGGGAATAGAAGGATCTGACACAATTGCCTTTACAGACAAATTACTCCAACATATTGCAGATCCTCCACCTGACACCAAATATTACATTATTGAGAGGGCGCATAGATCTCCCAAGGCTAAACCTGCTGCCTCTCAGAGAACAAGATCCTTCATGCTCAGATTTCTTAATTTTCAACAAAAAATCTATGCACAACGAGCACTTGGAGATAAAAACAATATTCTGTTCGAGGGATGTAAGCTGAAGGTTTTTAACGATTTTGCCCCTGAAACCTTGCAGAAAAGGGATGCCTTTTTCCCCATTAAAAAAAGGCCTTGAGAAGCTGGACTGAGATATAGTTTGTTCTTTCCAACACTTAAGATATGGACCCCTGAGGGAGATAAAGAATATAATGGGTATACAGCTGCGAAGAATGGACTTAAGAAAGACTTCCCTAGTCTGTTCTAAACATTTGAGTTTCAATATTGATGGCTTCACATTGCAAGCAAGACTTAATGGCTTTGGTGTCTGTATATTAAATAAATGAGCTAGTTGTTTGGGCTATGTAAAGTACCATGCATCACACTAGGGTCTCCCTCTCACCACCCCCCCTTTTTTATATATCTATCTTCTACTTCAGTAAAGTTGTGTTGCATTTTGGGTGGGCTTGCTGATGCACTCTGGGAATCTCTGGATTCACTCTCCCACATTATTATTGAGAAGGAAATGTGAGGGTCTGGGTTCCTCTGCCTTCTGTCTGACTGGGTTTTGGGGAAAAAAAAAAACTAACCATTAAACATAATTCTGTATTCATTGCTGTCTTGCTGTCTTGTTCACCTCTGGTTGTAGTCTATTACCACTAAGTGGCTGGAATGTCTCCTGTATTCTTGGTGTATCCTTTTATTCAAGCCTTTCAATTAGACCTTCGACACTGGATTTGTTGCCCTTAAATGGAGTTCAGACAGTTACACTAAATCTGGATGGAAGCGTCAGGAAAAGAAAATACTAGTATTATGTAGGCTAGTATCTGCCTTTGCATGCAGCATATTTACTGACTCTGCTTTACTCTGCTTGATCCTCCACAAATATGAGGTGACAAAAAATAGGTGTCGGTTTAAAATTATTATTTATAGCAGGGATGCAGCGCGTATATTCATGTCCAAAAATATCTTATTCTAATAACTGTGATTTGGCAGGGGTGAATTCCAATGCAAGACATGTACCTGGAAGAAATAATAGTCAAAAAACAACGTTACAGCAGTTTTTTCCCTGAGGGCTGGGATGAGGGGGTGGGTGCTTTTCCAGCCACTTCAGGTATGATGTTGTTTTAGTATGATTTGGATGCTTTGGGGGAATGTATCACTAAACACTCATGTATCCACAGCTTTTGATTTTCTGCCATTTTTGAAAACACTCATTTTTTGAAAAATGAAAAAGCCGTTTACCTGTCTCGTGCTCCACTCCTCCTTAAGCTGATGAGGTACATAATGTTCACATTGTGTACAAACAGCTGCAAGCATTGTATTGTGGGTAACTACCTTTGACCTTACAATGGGACATTGGGTAAATCAGGGTGATGCATGGGAAAATGCAAGAGCTAGGGGGATGAAGATAGCGATGTGTCCATTTATTTTAATTTTTTTATGGTCAGTTTTCAAACATTTTTAGTGCTATTTAAACTTGTACAGTGCTTTTATCACTGGATGCTATAGGAATGCACTACAGAGTTCCAAGCTCACTACATGGCCCCGAAGGGCATTGCAGTTGAAGACATCATGTCAGCTCTCGGGCGGTAAGCAGGTTAATATGACACTATTCTTACTTAAGGATTAATTATTCTTCTGGGGGTGTGCTTTAGTCAAGCAGATGGTTGGCTTTAGCAGCACGTTAAACTTCTCTCTATATCATGCGCATTTCATCAGCCAGCAGAGGTTTTATTCTTCAAGTTAAATGGACAAATCTATGGTCTGTAGAGCCTTCAGAGACTGCATTCAGACTTATTGTATATACACTGTCCTGCAATGTAGGTTACATAGATTGTATATATAGAAATGTATCAGCTCACATCCTTTTCAAAGTTAATTCACAATTTTTTTCACAGGGTTCTAAGGTTCATGCATATGTAATTAGATGAGAGTATAAAAGAAACAAACTTCAGTATCAGAAAGGGGAGCTCAGTTATTTAAATATTATTAAATAACATCATAATCATCTTGCATGTTTAGTTAAGCATGAGGGGAAGTAAATATCTGAGAAAACTGTAATAGGTTTAACATACTGTATAAGAAAAAGGGCAAATAACAAATGGAGCCAGGTATACAGTAGTGGCTATGGTGATTAGCATAAATAGAGAATAAAAAATGTTATTGTTATACAAACAGCATCTCCACTATATGAGATCAGATTTGGAGGGTTCTTTAGCTTAGGTTGTCTTAAAGATGAGAGAGGGAGGCAGCCACTTATTAGTTTGTCATCCAAGAATGCATTGGATGAGGGTTTTAGTGTACTCTATTGTCTTTTTTTCTTAAAATAATCTTAAAGAGAGAATTAGATTGGGTATTATCCAATATTTATAATAATATTTACTTTTTGAATGTCGGAGAATCTGAAAGCATCTGTGAATATACCATTTTTATGATGTACATTCGAGCAAATGTTGCAATTTTTCGGTATGCCATTTTCCTCACTCTTTCTTCTTCCCTTCCCCACCTTATTAAATGGGTATGTCCTCATCGCATATGCTTACTGAGAACATCTAACAGTTTTTTCAGCTTAAATAACTTCCGTAAGTGGCTAATATGGATAATTTAAATAAAATGACTTGACATGTCAGGGGTCTAAATCATAAGATTAAAAGGTATTCTTTGTTGCGCATCTTAAGAAATGAAACTCTTCAATAGCATTTCTCCAGGAAATTCCCCTTAAAACAGAATATTATCTGCTTATGCATAGAGAATGGGTGGGACAGGTGTTTGGGGCTGGGGACAATTCAAAGAAAGCTGGGGTGCTTATACTCATTAAAAGAGGTATGAGTTTCACACCTTGTGTGATGTTAGGGTACCCAGATGGCCACTATTTGATTGTCAACAGTGAACTAGATGAAGAATAATTTACATAAATTAATTTATATGGCCCTACCAACCCTTCCCATGAGATGTTTCAACAGATCTTTACGAAAGTCAGGTGCTTCCTAGATAGTATCATTATTCTAGCAGGAAATACAAATTGTATTCTGGACCCTACATTAGATACTGTAGGTCTTCTTTTAGACCATGAAGGAATAAAGCTGGTAAAGAACTAACAGATCTCTCAGATAACTTACATCTCATTGATGCCTGGTGCATGTCACACCCTGACACTAAAGACTATACTTTTTGGTCTCATTGTCATCAATCAGGCTCTAGGATTGATCAGGTATATTTCTCTAAGGAACAGGCAGACAGGATTACTAAAGCAAAGATAGAAGCACAGGTAATTTCCGATCATTGCCCAGTCTCACTGATCTTTAGCAGGACAGTTGACCCACACAGGACTCACAGATGGAAGTTTAAAAACTTCCTTCTTGAGAAGGGCAATATGTCAGATAAAATTAGGAATAGCATTAAAGACTTTCTGTCATTAAATGACCCTGCAGATACCTCCTGAGTAACACTTGGGATTGCCTCAAATGCAACCTCAGAGAAATCATTATTAGTGAAGCTGCAGCCTTTAAAAAACAACATACCAAAAAACAAAAAGCAATAATGGCAAAAATTAAAGAACAAGAAAGGCTTCTTCTCAGTTCAGAATTTCTTGCAACTTGGAATACATGGTCAAAACTTAAAATAGAATACAATGAGACACTCAGAAGTGAAACAATCTTCTCTGTAAAGAAAGACAGACTTAATATCATTGACTCAGGTCTAAGCACAGCCAAAATACTATCAAAATGTCTGAGGCAAAATAAGGGAGTCACTAACATTACTGTCATTAGAGATAGTAACTCAGCTAATATCATAACAGGCCAACAACAAATTAATAGTGAATTCTAGAAGTTTTACCAAGACCTTTATAAAATAGAAAGTTACAGAGGATCAAATACCTTAGAGATGTTTTGTAAGGTTTTCTTATAGCAAGGTGACATCCACTTCGGCAACATCCCTGACAGTGACAGACACAATACCGAGTGTTGGCATTGTGCTGTCAGGAATGTCTCTGTGTTTTCTTTGGGGGTGACTGTGCCCCCTGGTCTTTATAGATACAACTCTGAGTCAGCATTATCTCAGGGAAGGGGTGAAACACTGCACAATGCAATGCCAGTGCCAGCGGAGACCATCACAGTGACCTGACATTTGTGGTCGAAATCTGTTGCTGTTATGGTCTTCACCCTAGTGGTTTCACTGTGTGGTCAGTACACCATTTTGTAGTGGTTTAAATATTCCAAAAGTATTGTCCCATTATCATGATATTTTGTGTGCTAATATTCAGATGGTAGAAGTTCTTGAGGCAATAAAACAAATTAAAAGGAATAAGGCCCCAGGTCCTGATGACTATTCATCTAATTTTTACAACAAATTTCACAAAGAAATAGCTCAGATACTTGTGGAGGTTTTTAACGAATCCAGGGAGGTGGGACATCTCTCAGGTGAGATGACTAGAGGCCTTATCACCTTAATTCAAACACAGGGAAAGGATCCTCTCTCATGTAATAACTACAGACATATCTCTCTTATAAATTTGGGTACCAAAATATTAGCTAAAGTACTGTCAAATAGACTGTAGAAGGTTATCTCATATCTCATCTCAAAACAACAAACTGGATTCATGAGGGTAGGCTGTCCTCTGGCAACACAAGAAAACTATTACATGCCATACAGGCTGCTAATATGGCCACAATACCCTATGGACTCCTATCCCTTGATGCAGAGAAGGCATTTGACCGAATGCCTTGTCCCACATCTTCTTTTCTCTTCACTGATGTACACTCCTGGCACATGGTAAAATGGCACCGGGGACTTACATTATTTTTGTTTATGCAGGGGGCTGTGGAAAGGATTCTCAACTCCAAGGGGGTAGATGTCGGGGGGGTGCAAAACCTGAACAAAAGTTTTAGCCAGGGCACAACAAAACAAACACGTGCCCAGAGTTCAACCTGACACCCTCAGAGCCCCAACCTGCCACCCACCACCCACCCACCACACTACAGAGTGAGCTTGGCAACCGACTGCCACACTACCCCTCACAAACCTCCTCCTTCCACCCATTGCACGCTTGCTCACTTGCTCCCCCCCACGCGCATGTACATATAGCAACAGGATGTTACTATACCTGCAGTCGTCCCCCCATCCAGTAGCCCTGAGAATAGGCTCTGCTGTTGAGTCACCCTTTTTGTAAGCACTCAATAGCGGTCACCCTTCTCATGGGATACCTCTCTCACGATGTAAATGTAACAAGAATAAAACAAACTTTCTTCTACTAAAAAGATTGTGTAGTAAAGATGAGATCACAAATCTGGGTCTTGTGTATGAGAAAGAACATGTTATATATTTAGGAATTAAAATCTACAATACCCTGCACAAAATTACACTTAAAATGCCAGTGAAATCAGAAGAAGGGTGATAGAAGATTTAAGCAAATTGAATAAATCGCCACTGGGATTATGGGGAAGATTAGATTCTGTCAAAATGACACTATTACCTAAACTCCTTTACATGTTGATGATGATACCTTGTAGTTTTAACAAGAAGTGGATACGAGGCATAACATCTCAGGTCACTAGCTACATATGGGAAGGCAAATGGAATAGGCTGGCATACTCCAAGATGTGTAGAGCAAAACACAAAGAAGGATTGAGAGACCCTGATTTATATTTATACTATCTAGCTGCTAGGACTGCTCAAATCACCTGGTGTTTTAAGGGTGACACAGAAGGAGAATATACTCCAGATTGGGTGTGTATCGAAAGGGAATTATTAGAAAATCAGGACATTGATCTCTAATCTCTGTTATACTCTAAACCTTCCAGGTCACTAAATAATAAGATACTAACAGACTCAATCAGACAACTAAAACAGGTTAGTCATATGCTACAGGTAAATCTAAATCAATCCCTGAACCAGCCCCTCTGGAAGAATCCTAATTTTGCTCAAAATGGACTTATTTTACATAAACCAATATGGCAGATTCATGATGTTCAAATGCTTAAGATTTTAATGAGAAACAGGAATTTTCTAACATTTGAGGAGTTAATGCAGCACCATAGTATTCCTCATACTGAGCTGGAATTGTATTTGTTCCTGCAGAATATTATTAAAAATAAAATAGATACAGCCATCCCTCTTAACGACAACTCTAGATCTTGGTTGGGATGCTTGCGAATGTCTGGGTCCATTTCCTCCATATACAGGTTATATTCAGACTTGATCAAAGGCTGTTCTGTAGAATCAGCACACTGGTGATCACAGGCACTCTCAAATAGATACAGTGGGATGGGATTGGGAAAAAATCTGATCGTCTCCCTTCAAATTTTTTAACACAGTCAATCTAAAGTTAATACATTTTAAGACACTTCATAGTCTTTATTACACACCCTCTCAGAAACATAAAATGGGTTTGGCTATTACCCCAACATGCCGTAAGTGCAAATCTGCTACAGGAACACTGTTACACATGTTTTTGGTTTGCCCTCTTGTTCAAACCCTCTGGAATGAAATAAAAGTCATGTTCAATAATCATCCTATGCTTTTTAATCATATAACAATAAACACATGCATTATAGATAATTTTGAACCAACTTCCACATGGTCATATGAACAAAAACATATATTCATGCTGGTAGGAGTGGCAGCTAGGCAGATTATTTTAAAACACTGGCTGGGGGATAAAATACTTGAGATACAGGAATGGAAAAATGCTGTTATTGATTTTTTCAAAACAGAGCATTTAGCTCTAACATTGAATGAATCACCCAAGAAGTTTAACAAAAAACGGGCCACCATATACCAGGTCTTGACTAGAACATAATTATTATAACTTAGGGTTTGTTACAACTATTGAACAGAGCCCATTGACCCCGACACTTTAAATTCACACGGCCGATGGTATTAATAATAAATTCATAATTCTATTTGATGTATGAGAGAACTCAAGATAAGGACTACTCCACCTACCCCTTCCCTCCACCTTTGAACCCTTATATAGTTATAATATAATCAATTTCAAGATATACTGCCAGTATTCCTCTATGTACTTTTTCAGTACACTTATACTAATGGCGGTTAAAACAAGCATATAATATGGTAGGTCTTTAAAGTAATTGTCAATCAATTACTAAGTTAAATGCTTACCTCTTGATTCTTGTTTATTGTCTTTTTTGTGCACATTGCATTTTATGATAAGGATTCATTGATGCTTGTATGTAGATATGTTTTCATTCTTTGTTGTTTGTTTTTTTTAAACTCAATAAAAACTTATTGACACACAAAATAAATCCAGAAACATGATGCAGTTTGTCCTGGATGAGTTTTTAATGTCAATTAGTAATGCTGATTGGAGCCTCCTTGTTCACTTCCTCACCATAGACCAGACCCTTGACAATTCCCTTGTTACCTTTACAGACATTTATCAACAGACATGCCCCACTAACTAAGTACAGATCCAGGGGCATTAAAGCCCCTTGGCTTTCTACTGAAATCAGGTCCCTTATGAAAAAATGCAATGCTGCCTGGAAATCCTATAAACTCGGCCTACTACGTTCCTACTGGTTATCTTATTATCAACTGCTAAATCAGTGAAAAACAGGATCCAGGATGCTAAGCATTTCTATTACTATTCTCTGCAAACTGATTACCTCTGGAAGCCTAAAGAATTCTGGAATCAAATTAATTAATTGATCAAAGGTAAATTGAGTCAATGTCCCAGTTCCATTCTGACCAAGAGCGACCTGTTACAAGATCCCGCCTCTACTGTAGAAGGAATCATTCAGTTTTTCATTGACCTTGATAGGTATACAGCTCACCTTGTGCCCACCCCTGAGTTCTCCATCACTACTCAGCCCCGTGCCACCCTTGGCCCTCATCCTGTCTTCCACTTAATGCTCACAACAACAAGGGAAGTGCACAAGTTATTGTCAAAACTCAAAGCAGAGCGCTCCCCCGATCATGACACTTTAGAACCTAGGTTCCTCAAACTAGGGGCTGCAGCACTTGCTGCACCTGTCTGCAGTCTTCTAAATAGGTTCTTCCTCTCTGGAGTTGTGCCAAATCCATGGAAATTGGCTGTTGTAGTCCCACTCCACAAGGGTGGTACTCATGCCATGGAAAACTATAGGTCTATCTCAATTTTATGTTCCCTGGCTAAGATCCAAGAGAATTTTGTACAGCCAGCTGTAGTCCTACCTAAGTATGCATCCGCTTCTCACAGATTGCCAGCATGGCTTTAGGAAGAGACATAGTACTGCCACAGCCCTGAGCTCAGTATCGACTGATATCCTTAAAGCTGGCGATCAAGGCCTAGTGACTGGTGATATGTTCGTTGACCTGACTAAGGACTTTGATCTCATCAAGCATCACCTTCTGCTGGGTGAACTACATCAGCTTGGCCTTGATTGCTTAGCACTTACATGTTTTAAGGACTATCTCATTGATAGATCACAAAGGGTAAAATGTTCTGGATCTCGTTCGTCCCTCAGCTCTATTCTGCACTGTGTGCCTCAGGGATCCATTTCTGGTCTGATTTTGTTCTGGCTCTTCATTAACGAACTCCCTAACTTCTGTGGCGGTGTGGCAGTGCAACTCTATGCAGATGATGCAGTCTTATACCGTTCATCTAACAAAATGGAGTGGCTTAACCAAAATCTTAACTCTGCCTTCAATATGCTTGAAACTTGGTTCTCAGCTAGCCATCTAATCTTGAATATGAAAAAACACAAAACTATGTTATTTCACAACCCTTCCCATAAACTCTTTAATCCGCTCCAAATCTGCTCACTGTCTGGCGACACCATAGAAGTAGTTAAAACTTTTAACTATCTTGGGATGGTCCTCAATGTCTCCTTTTTCATTATAGCCTTATGTAGCACAGCTTACTAAGGCAATTAACCAAAAGCTAGGTCTCCTATATCGCCTTCGCCCTCTACTATCTGCAAGTGCCTGTCAAAAAATTGCTTCCACATCCCTTCTCCCAATATTGTTATATGGTGCCCCACTCCTACTCTCTACTCAACCCTCATCCCTTGCCCAGCTGCATCAAATCTATTATAGAATTGGGTGATTTGCACTAGGTGCTAATACCAGACAACATCACTGTGACACCCTGCATTCTCTCCAATGGCCCAGTTATGACTCTAGGCTAAAATTCCATACACTGTGCTTTGTTTTCAAACTAATCAATCTCTTCAGCCCTCTGTCTCTCAGTGGAATTGTGTATCACAAGCCTTTGCCCACACACTTAGGTCTACTTCTCTTCCCTTATTTGCAATCCTGAAACTGCACTGCCTATCAGGTAAGCGTTCTTTTGCCTTCTCAGCCACCTCTGCCTGGAATTCTCTCCTACCTACTTTACTCACCTGCCCCACCTTATCTCTTTTCAAAAAGAGCTTACCTCTTACCTACTTAACCCCACCCCCACACCAATCACTACCTTCTCTGCACCATATGCTACTTGGCATACATTTCATTTGATGCTAAAACATTGTGTTGTGCATTTGTTCCTTAAATATGTACATGCCAATGTAGTAAATTGTATATATACTTCAACCTTATTTAACTTTGCTCAATGTAAATATTAAGGGTGCTTATTTAACTATCTTGAAGTCTCTGTATATCCCTTGAATTTGTTGTTATTTCTTTGTACACAATAATTACCTGTATTTGTCAAGTTGTATTGTATTGTAATTGTCTCCTGGGTTGTCACTGAAAAAGGGACTGCATGGTCTCAGTGGGCATACCTGGTAACCAAAATTCAAATAAATAAATAAAATAAAATGAACATTACATATACAGTACAGTTTCTATGATGCCAGTTCGACAACTAAGTTGTTGACCGCCATCACAGTGACAGATTTATGTCGACTGCAACTTGCGGTTGACATAAATCCAGCTGGAGACCCAGGCTGTGTTTTCATCAGGAGGGCTTTGCCCGAACCCCCCATGCAGGGGCAGAGCCCCCTGCACCCCTCAATCTCTAGGATTCTGACTCTGAGTCGGAGTTGGATTGGGGAGGAGGTGCAGAACCAGGAGACAGAGTGCCAGGGTCTCGGGCAGACTATTACAGCAAAAACGTCGATGTTCTCGGTATCAATGTTTTCGCTGTAATAGTGTCGCCATTCAGGGGGCATACCTACAGTACATATGGGTTAAATATTGGCATAGCAAAGTAGTAAAACACTGTGAAAGGCAAAACTGGGGTGCTGTTCTTTTTCAACAACTCAGTGCCAATACTGCCTCACTATTGGCTTTGATGTGGGAATCAAAGCCTTCTATGGGCCCTGGAATTTGAGACAGCTTTGCTCATATGGTTTCAAGGGGAACAGGGCTGGTAGTGAGGGCAAGAGAAATAGCATAGCACTCCACAGAGACTTGTTAATTTGAATATTTGTTGTTCGGTGAGGACAACAAAGCAAGAGAGGTTTCATTTCCTGTCTTTAAATATAAGGAATCCTTAAAGACCAGGTCAGTTCATTGAAATTAGTACTTCTGAAATTCTGTAATAATCTCATAAGGGTAGTTTTGTCTGGTGGACCAGACTCTCTAATAATATAGCAATTAATGAAGGGCTGCACAGACACCAAATAAAAGATTAATAAAGTATTTGAGAATTGTTTGCTGCACTCTCAATAATAAATGCCTATTCTGTTACTTGGTCTCTAGCCATCTTATCTTCTTAGCTTGTCTATTGGCGTGCACTCGCTGTGTTGCTGCTTTAGCTAATAAAGGACTGATCTGCCCCCCCCCCTTCAGTGCTTGGATACTGAAGTATGTCCCTATGCCTCACAGAATGAAACACTGTTTTGAATAGGTCTACATCTCACACGTCAGTGCTTGAACAAGAGTTACATTTGTTTATAAAGATTCAATGGGCTATTGGGCTCCTTCTGTATGAATGCTTAGGAAGCATAGGGGGGAATAGGTAGGGGTTAGGACTGAGTTGTTAAAGGAGTGGTAGAACCAACACCCCCCCCAAAAAAAAAAACATGCAATGTGAAGTTTTGTTTTCATCCTGACTGTTGCTGGAATTACTTTTTTAGGTTCTATCTGAAGCTTTGTTTTCAAATTGTGTCTGGCCATTTTATTACCTCTGGGGGACACCATGAAGGCTTCTTTTATTGTTTCTGTAGTGCTGATCTTGTCCCACAATCCCTCTGTGAATGATATGCAGGCAACTGTCTGAAACTTTCTTTGTTCTTACACTGCTTTTGTTTCAATGTCTCCTGTACTGCTCTCTTGGTAAGGGCCTTTGGCCAGATAAACCACTTCCCCAATCCAAACTATCAAGAAAAATGCAGACCACAATATCATGGGAAAAGACTTATATTTACTTGCCAACTTAAAAATCTGGTATACTGTATACATGTTCTTTGTTTCTTAAAATGTCTTCTTTACAGTATTACAATTGACATTATGCATTCAGGAGAAAATGCACAAAACTTTTTCAAATTTTCACCCTGGGGCAGCAGATACAGTAGGTTCAGGCTTTAAGTAACAGTCCAACCAATAATACAGTCTTCTCATTGCAAAATCATGGTCAAGAGCAACAAGCAATCCCCTATTTGGCCTGCTCACTCCCTGACTGAGTTGCACTTAATGATGGATTTTGGACTCGCTAGGCCATAACAAAGCAGTGCTCGCTGCATAGGGCCTCATCTGCCCTGCCAATTGCTCGTCGCAGTCCACTGTTCTGCCCCACTTTGCTAATGTGATAGTGAACATGTTTTGAGTGCACCCACACAGGCCACCCGCTTCATAACCTTCCACCTTCTTTTCTCCTTTACTGGCCTAAATCGTCTGCCATCAGATGCATAACTTGCTTAAGCTTCTCCCAAACAATGCCCCAGGGTGAATAGCCTATGACCATCTTTCCAATACCTCCTGGATTCTGTTATTAAACAAATCATGGCCCACATCAGACAAATGAACTCCAGCCTTATCATATAAAACCCCACAATCTGGTGCAATGTGATGGTAATAGACAACCTGGATCCCTTCAGACAGGTAAAACTAAGATACCTTTCTATTCACCTCCCTGTGGACCATGTGCAATGGTTTGGTGGCCTTGGCAGTCCTCCATTTTCTCTGTAGCACAATCCTGGACCAAGCCAGATATGTGCTAGGTATCTGCCACCTCAGCCACCCCAAATCCCCCATGATCATTCTGACCATGTCTATGGAGGACCTGGGACCTAGGTCATTGCCACCTAAATGTATAACAGGACCCTTCAGGGGAGAGTTGAGCAAGCCCAGCTTCTTCACCCAGGGTATAAGCTCCTGCCAGTGCATACCCCTTTCACCACACCAATGCACCACCCCTCCTCCAGAGATATCTTCAGTTGAGTTCCATTTGCATGACACACCACCCTGTTGTGTGCTCTTCTGATATAGGAATGTCCTAGTACACGTATTCCTTTGACCATAGAAACCTGACCTGTAACAATAATCAAAAATAATTATCATCACTCTGTCATTGATTCCCATGTCCAGAGTTTCTTCTGGTGGCCACAGGCCTGATGTATCCCTTATAAGCCTGAGACACCCACCTGCCAATATATTTTATCTTATCCTATCGACAACCTAATTGGGTCACCTCAGTGGCAGCCCTGATTCTGAATGAGTAGGTTTTATAATCCCTTGGGTCTCTTCTCGTAGCTTGGATACCTTTCCAAAGGACTTCTGCAAACTGATACCTGGTGCAGTATTACTGTGAATAAAAAACTCCCCCTTCTTCTGTGGCATATGCACTATGTAGTCCTCCATCAGCTACTAGGGGCACAGCCTATGCCCGTCCATCTTAATTAAACAATGTCACCATTCAAGCTGGCCCCAGTTGGTTCATCTTTGACTGTCATAACATTATCACCTTACGATCTGCTAGCAGCCTCACGTCACCGAACTGGATGTTATTTCTTACTAAAACATTTGAGTTTACTGCGACGTGGACAGCCAGTTCTGAGTACTGTATCATTTTGTTTTAAATATAAAAATGTATTACTGGTTGTCTCTGCTGAAAAATCTGGTGCTCTTAGAATGACCTCACTCATCCCCCCCCACCAGGTTTCAGCTGAGAGATGAAAGCCATGAGAAAAATGCTGAAAACAACTTGTGAGATCACACACACAGTTTTAGAGACAATGTGTTACATTTTTTTTCTAAAATGTGTAATTTTCTGGTATTTCCATCTCTACCGACCGGAGGTAGTACTGAGAAGAAAAACAATTCTGAGGAAAGAGTCAATGATTGGGTGACAATATTCCTCAGACTCTCCTGAAGGCCATCTAGAAAAAGTTTTAAACTAGAGCAGGACCACATGACATGAGCCAAAGCAGCAGATTCCTCCCCGTAACCCCTCCAGCATGCTGGAGAGATTCCTGGTTGAAATTTCACCTGGATTCTGGGGGTCTTAAGGAACCTCATGGCGAGCTTCCAAGAAAATTCCTTCCAGGCAGGGGCCCCCACCCTTGACTGCAAATATTCAAGGTGCCTGTCCCAAACATCTCTAGGGATGTGCGTATCTAAGTCCAACTCCCAGGTGTGCCTGGTTTTGTCTAGCAGGTCACCCTGCAGGGAGATAAGAGACCTGTAAAGGTATGAGACGATATGATCTAGATTGGCTTTGCCATCTATTATGGCAAGTAATATGGGAATTAGGCCTGGGGCAGAGGATAAAACTCAGGAGCCAGGTGACAGGGAGTTAATAAAATTCCTCACCTGGGAATACCAAAATCTGTCATGAGGGAGCAATTCATATTGCTCCCTGAGTGTTGAAAAGGAAAGTACCTCTCCTTCCCTGACAAAAAGAACCACCAAATGCAACCCTCCTCTCTCCCATCGCCTAAAGGTTAGATCCATCTTTGCTGGAGCAAAAGCTTCTGTGTAAGGAATAGAGTAGAGAAGGGGTCTCCAGCTAGTCAGGCCTCTCTTTGTCAGGGTCTCTCTCCATGCCAGAAGAGTGACTCTAGTGTAAGGGTTGTGACTTCTCTCCTGTTCATGGGGGCCTGGTGGGGAGAGGAGAGTCCTACCAGCCTGCAGGAGGTCCTCCTCCCTCAGTTCCAGGTCTTTCCATTGTGCAGTATAGTTATTTTGGTACCAATATACCACCGTCCTCAGCTGAGCAGTTCTATGATATTGGAGAAAATTTGGGAGGGCAAGCCATCCTAGGGCTTTGGGTAATTGTAAGACTGAGTATTTAAACCTTGGCTTATGTTGTTGTCAAAGGAAGGCCGAGATTCTCCTATTCAGATCCCTAAAACATTCCAGGGGAATCCACAGGGGGAGAGTCTGGGCCAGATAAAGAAATCTCAGCAGGAGCACCATCCTGACAGCCTCCACACATTGAATAAGAGGAATAGGCACCAAAGCCCAATTCTCCAAATCTCTACTTAGGCTCTCCAGCAGAGGGTTGTAGTTACAAGAGAACATCTCTGAATGATTAAGAGTAAGTTTGACTCCTAAGTATTTTAAACTCTGGAGGTCCCATCTAAAGGGGTAATCTGCCTTGGTCTGTGGAGAAAGAGATTAAATTAGTTTGAGAACTTCCGGTTTATTACAATTCAGTTTGTTTCCTGCTACATTACCAAATTCCTCTAGGGTCTGCCAAAGGGGGCCCAGGGAGCTCTCTGGATCCACTAGAATCTAGATAAATAAGCAAGTCATCAGCATATAAAGCTAATTTATGAATCCCCACCCCCTGCCAGATCTAGCCCCTCTATATTTCTATTTTGTATTATGGTCTGAGCCAAAGGCTCCAGTACAAGACAAATAAAAGTGGGGGCAAGGGGCACCCTTGTCTAGTACCCCTCTGAAGAGGGAGAGGAGTTGAGACCCCCCATTAATCTTAATGTATGCAGAGGGGGATGTGTAAATACCCCTGATAATTGAAATAAAACTCTGGGAAAAGAAGTTTTTTGCAAGACTGCCCCTAAAAAGGGCCATGTCACCCGGTCGAAGGACCTGCTCTGTATCCAAACTCAGCATCAGGAAAGGGGCCCCTGACCAGGTGGCATAATGAAGCAGATGGAGAGATTGCTTTATATTGCCTTGGGTTTGTCTCCCCTGTATAAAGCATGTTTGGTCTTGGGCAATCAGTAAAGGTAGTATCGGTTTCAGCATACCAGCCAAAATCGATGCAAAGACTTTATAGTCTATGTTCAATATTGAGATTGGGTGGTAGGCTGAACAGTAATTAGTGTCTCATCCTGGTTTGGGAAGACTGGTAAAGGTAGCATAGTTCCAGCTCAGAGGCACCAGATTTTCCTCTTGCACTTCTGTGCAAACATCCAATAATGGACCTTGTAGATGTTTTCTAAAGGTCTTAAAAAAATCTGTTGTGAAGCCATCTGGGCCCAGGCTCTTTCTGGATTTTAAAGCTGACATAGCTTGATGGAGTTTCTGACTGGTGATGGACTTGTCTAAGTCCTGCTGGAGGGACCTAGAAAAAGCTGGTAGTTGAAGGGGGGACATATATGTTCTAATGGACTCAGGGTCTAGTGTTTATTCTGGGGTATAGAGATCTCTATAAAATTTGAAAAAGGCATGCCTGATCTCCCCTGGGGAACGGACTATCTGTCTGGATTCTGGGTCTCTGATTTGGTTTATTGTGGTGCAAGCAAGTTTGTGCCTTAACCTATGAGCTAGCAGGCAGGTGGCCTTAGGGTCCCCTTCGTAATATTTTTGTTTTAGGAATTGTAAGGCCTATTCAGTGCGGATATCCAGCAGTTATTGAATCTGTTGCTTTGTAGCCAGTAATAAAGGGGCAGCACCTTTATCCCCCTTGCATGTTGCTCCTGGAGGGTTTTATATTGTTGTTGCAAAGCAGCTAACTGCTGGTTCTACTTCCTCTGATAATTAGAGGCAAATTTGATTACAACCCCTCTAAGAACAACTTTGATAGTGTCCTACAGAACAGATCTATCTGTCTCCATGGAGTCGTTTTCTTGTAGGATCTGGTATTTACCATTTCTTTAAAATCTGAGGTGTTCAACAACAAAATAATTGAACCACCAGAGTTTTGAAGAGTTGTCCACCAACCACTCTAACTCAATGACCACCTGAGAGTGGTCAGAAAGGACAGAGGGAGCATGTTTGCATTCTGTCACCAGATGTAGATGTTCCTTAGAAATATGGAAGAAATCTATCCTGGTGTAGACTCCGTGTGGGGCCGAGTAATGAGTGCATTCTTTCTCTTTGGAATGGGTGGCTCTCCATGCATCTAGCCAGTGAACTTCTCTAAAATACCTGCTAGCTGATTTTTGGGCAGCAGACCTCCTAACCATTCAGGGGTTGGTGGTGTCATCCTGATTACAAATTTGGTTGTGTTCCCCTCCTATAATTAAGGTCCCTTTCTGCAGTTCAGTTATTTTATGACACAAACCCTGTATGCTGGGGCTCGTAGAGCCTGGAGGAATGTATGGGTAGAACACCGTTATTGATTTACCCTCTAACCGCCCAACCACTATGGCTAATTGGCCTTCTGGATCCAAATAGGAGACATCTTGATGAAACTGAGTATGCCTTGGGATCAATATGGCTGTTCCCCTACATTTACGCCCTCTGAAGGAGGAGGCTAGCACCTCTGTAAACCCAAGTTTAGTTAGTTTCTGATGCTCTACATCACTTACGTGGGTCTCCTGGAGCATTAGGAATGTTGTTTTTTGGTTTTCAGTCTGGTTCATAACCTGATACCTTTTGACAGGATTGTTCAGGCCATTTACATTGTGAGAAATACAAGTAATGTGGGCGTTGTTAACCATTATTTTATAAAAGAGTAATCAGGCTTCTCCCGCAACTCGTCCCCAGATTACACCAATGAAAAACCACCCCAAAGTCTCAGAGCCCATGGCATCCTTGTTCCGAGCACTTCTCTTGGAAAACCAGGATTAAGGTTTGATGAACTTGCATGAATATCACCCCCTGCGGAATGCTTCTCTGCTGCAGCATTTGTGTTACAATCAAACAAAACAACAACACAGTAACTAGAAACATCTAAACATTCAAACAATAACTATGTACATAGTGGCGTCCAAGGGGGAGGTGAGACATGACCCACTGTAAACATGCGGGGGCAGAGTGTACAAAGCAACTGATCCCGGTGTGAGAGGGAGAGTGTACGCTTGGGGTGCCAGGCCCGCCTGAGCCCAAAATATGGGGTCAAAGGGATCGTTGGTGGTGTCCCTCGAGATTGTCATCAACCTTAATAGGGAAGTTAACTCTGCCCCGGGAACTAGTATTATTAGAAAAAGAAAAATTCAGACATAAAAGCAGTTAAGAAAATTCTCTACACCCCCAATCAAAAGAAAAAAAATAGTTTAACAGTTTTCTCAATTTGACTAGCGCTTACTGCTTGGGGGTTTAAAATGTAAAAGAACACAAGAACACCAGGAGGGGGCATTTTGCAAAAGGAAAATGTGTGACCTCTCATAATAGGTTTAACTGGGGTTTACCCGTAAATGGGAAGATGGGTTTTAAGCTAGTACTGCAAAAAAAAAAGAAAAAGAAATCAGAGGATTCCCTTAGTATGAGAAAATATTAGCCTCAATGTGATGAAAAAAAGCACTAAGGGTAAATCAAGTCTCGAGTAGGTCAGGCTGCAGTCTAGAGTTCAACAAAAATAGAAACATAGAACATAGAAACATAGACTTTGATGGCAGATAAGGACCGCTTGGCCCACCTAGTCTGCCCATTTCCCAACCTAGAGGATAATCTGCAGATCCTATTTAACCAACAGCCTATTTCTTCCTACCCCCCACAAAAATTGCCTTATGTCTGTCCCATGCATTCTTGAATTCTCCCACAGTTTTAGACCCCACAACCTCCTCAGAAAGGCTGTTCCATGTGTCCACCACCTTCTCTGTGAGAAAATACTTCCTCACATTGCCCCTGAACCGTCCCCCTCTATCTTCAGATTGTGTCCCCTTGTTATGGCACATCTCTTTTTCTGAAAGATGCTACCCTCTTGGACTTTGTTGAATCCACTGAGGTACTTAAGCATTTCTATCATGTCCCACACTCCCTCCTTTCCTCAAGGGTATACATATTAAGCTCCTTTAGTCTCTCCTTGTATGGCTTATCTTGCAGACCCTGCACCATTTTAGTTGCCCTCCTCTGAACTGCCACCATCCTGTCTATGTCCTTGCGGAGATGGGGTCTCCAGAACCGGATGCAGTACACCAGATGGTGTCTCACCAACTGTCTGTACAGGGGGATAACAACTTACTGTTTTCTGCTGGTGATACCTCTCCCTATACATCCCAGTATCCCCAGCCCTCCCTACCGCATTCTCACATTGCTTGCCAACCTTAAGGTCATCTGATATGATTACCCCCAGGTCCCTTTCCATTTTTGTTGTTGTTACTACCTTCCCCACATTGTGTAATCTTCCCCATGGTTTTTTGTTTCCCAGGCGCATTACTTTGCACTTCTTTGCATTGAATCCAAGCTGCCATACTTCTGACCATTCCTCCAACCTCGCCAAGTCCCTTCTCATCCTTTCCACTCCTCCTTGTGTATCAACCCTGTTGCAGATCTTTGTGTCATCTGCAAAGAGGCATACTTTTCCTTCCAGTCCCTCTGCAATGTAACTTATAAAGATATTAAAATGGACTGGACCCAGTACTGAACCCTGTGGTACCCCACTAGTAACTCGTCTCCATTTCTCCGTGTACTCCATTTACAATTACCTTCTGCGTCCTGTGGTTCAGCCAATGTTTTACCCAGGCTACCACCCTGGGACCCACTTCCAGCCTGGTTAATTTGACTGCTAATCTTTTGTGTGGGACTATGTCAAATGCCTTGCTAAAGTCTAGGTAGGCCATGTCCACAGCCCCTCCCTGGTCTACTACTTTGGTCACCCAGTCAAAGAAATCAATAAGATTCATCTGACATGACCTTCCCACTCTGAACCCATGCTGCCTTGGGTCCTGTGCCACACTGGCCTCTAGGTACTCAACAATTATTTCCTTCAGAAGTGATTCCATCACTTTCCCTACTACAGAGGTCAAACTGACAGGTCTGTAGTTTCCTGCCTCTATCTTGGTCCCACTTTTGTGAAGGGGAATCACATCTGCCTTCTTCCAGTCCTCAGGTACCACACCATGCTTCCATGATTTGTTAAAAAGGGTAGTCAGTGGTGTCACTAGTTCTCTGCTTAATTCTTTTAGAATTCTGGGGTGAATTCCATCTGGCCCCATTGCTTTGTCCACCTTCAGTTTTAGGAGTTCTTTTAGAACCCTTTCTTCTGTGAAAGGACTGGGATCGACCCCCTCTCCAGGGTGCTTCTGTTAATTGGATTAGGCACCTCCCCCACTTCCTCTTTTGTGAATACTGAACAAAAGTATTCATTCAGTATCCCAGCTTTTTCACTGTCACTCTCTGCCCACCCACCATCCATTCTATTCAGCCTCACTATCCCTCCCTTTGTCTTTCTATGCTCTCTGATATACCTATAAAAGGTTTTATCCCCTTTCTTAACCAAGTTAGCTATCTTTTCTTCAGTTTGTGCCTTTGCTATTCTGACTACCCTCCCTTCTTCCTTCTGCCTTAACTGGTACAGTTCTCTGTCCTGCTCCTTCTTTGTTTCCTTATACTTCCTAAATGCTATCTTTTTCTCCCTAACCTTCACCACCACCTATTTTGAGAACCATAGTGGCTTTTTCTTTCATTTTGATTTGTTTATTTGCTTCACACAAAGGCTTGTTGCCTCTGTGATGGCAGTTTTGATATTTCCTCATTGTTGCTCCATTCCTCATTCTAGCCTGTTTGCTAGTGCTTTTCTAAGCCACTCTCCCATCTTGCCAAAGTCAGCCCTCCTGAAGTCCGGAACCCTCACTTTTGTATGGCTGTACTCTGTAGCTGAGTTTATCATGAACCACACTGTTTGGTGGTCACTTGTTCCCAAATGGGTACCCACTTCTAGAGCCGAGATCCTCTCACTGTCCCCATTTGAGAGTATGAGGTCTAAGATTGCTCCTTCATGAGAAGGTTCCAAAACTAGCTGTCTGAGGCATGCCATCTGAAGGGCATCAAGAATGGCCCTGCTTTTGGAAGTGGCTGCCGCAAAGGTGCTCCAGTTAACATCTGGCATATTAAGGTCCCCCATCAACAGTATCTCCCCTTTCTCTGCCATCCTAAGTATGCCTTCTATCATATCCTTGTCCATTCCTTCCCCTGACATGGGGTCTCTATACAACCCTGTGCAGATTGTGGTGCCATTCCAGTCTCTAAGGTGACCACAGTGCCTCCTCTCCTCCTGTTTACTTTTTGTTCAGTTGCTTTTATCCTTCCCTTACATGAGAGCTACTCCCCTTCTGCCCTCCCTGTCTGTCCTGTAGGTTGTGTATCCTGGTATGTTAACATCCCAGTCATGGTTCTCTGTGTACCATGTTTCTGTGACTGCTACAGTATCCAGGCATCCCTCTTCCATCAAGGCCACCAGTTCAGGGAGCTTGTTGCCCAGACTACAGGCATTGTTACTCTTTACCCTCCATTTCTTGATGGCCTTACCCCTTTTTGCCCCATCCCTGTCCTTATTACATTTGTCACTTTCTCCATTTACCCCAGCGCTTTTCCCTATCGACATCTCTATGTTGGTGTTTACCTCACTTAGTAACCTGATATTTTGGGGGGGCTAGGATTTCCCTGCTTCTTTCCAGTGCCTCCCCCTTGGCTAGTTTAAATGCTTGTCGATGAAGTATTTAAACCTATCACCTAGGATCCTGGTTCCCCTCCTGGACAGATGCAGACCATGGTGCCAGTATTGATCTGCATCCCTCCAGGTGGACCCCAAGTCCCCAGTGAAGGCAAATCCCTGAGCTCTGCACCAGTTTTTCAACCACTGATTGAATCCCATGGTGTGGAGCACCCTAGCTTCACCCATGTCATAGATAGGTAGCTCCTCCGAGAAGGTTACTGTGTATGCTATTTGTCTAATTCCCCTCCCCATCTCCACAAATGCTTCTTGCACTGCTCTGATCCCTTTCCTAGCCAGGTCATTTGTCTCTAGGTGGACAATGACATCCAGCTCCCTTCCCTGTGCAGCTGCTCCTGCGATCCTGAGGATTTGCTCCCTGTCCCTACAAGCCATGGCACCAGGCAGGCACTCACCTCCCTCCCTTCCTCCCCAGTTCTACCTTCCTAACAATGGAGCCCCCACCAGAGTTGTTTCCTTCCCTGTGGGTCCCATGCCACCCTCATGTGGGTCTCCTTTGTGGAGGTTCCCAGCATCCTCCTTGGTCTCCACTGTGGGTGCCTCCATAGAGGAACCACACTTTTCCAGAATGGCATAGAAATTGTGGAGAGGTACAACTGGAGGGATGCATCTCTGTTCTACCACCCTCACCCTCCCTGAGCCCACTGTGGTTCAACCGCTCCTTTTTTCTTGGCAACCTCTGAGGCAACGGCAGTGACCCTGGTGGTCCCTGGTTGGGTGAGGAGGTCCCTCAAATCCTGGCCAACTCAGCCTGGAGATGAGCAACCTCCTCCCTCAGCCCAGAGAGGTGCCTGTAGATGGGACAACACTGCATCCTCCAGAACATCTCCCAGAAGACTGCTGCTCCCACAGCAACTGCACTGCACCACTCCCATCATGTCTTTTTTCTGGCCCCCTAACTGTTATTTGGAATACTTACTCTTTCCTCTGTTTGTTTATTTCTTTTTTTCTTCTCTCCCTACTTACTTACTGCCTCTGTGCCCTTTTAACTCCTGATCTTCCTGTTCTGAGACAAGAAGTTCCTATATTTCTCAGTATTCTCCTTACTTGCTCAGAGTCAGACCTCCAGCAGCTGGGGGGTGGGGAATGGAGAGCTACTCATGCCCTTCTAGGATGGTGAGTCTTTGGTGATTCTGTGATCAATCACTTCCTGCTCCCAAACAGGAAGTTCCTGTTGTCGGTTAAATCCTGTGCCTATAAAAGTAGAACTGGTTTAGTGTGCGGGGGTGTGGAGGGGAGGGAAGGAGGGGCAATATAATCCCAGTAGAGAACTTTTAGTTATACCAGTAGCTCCTTCCTCCTGGTGTTCTGTCTGTTCTCTGGCAGAAGCTATATAGGGCAGTGTTTCTATCTGGTCTTAACCTGGCTCCTTCTAGCTAAGCCACTCCCCCTATTTTGCAAATCTTTCTACACTTAGTTAATTTCACAGAAAACAATTCCTTTCTGACACCTGTGACAAGCACCTAGGTAAGTACATAGATAACAGATAACAATTTACTTCAACTACCTCTGACAAACACACTAACTCCCTTTTTTTACCCTAAATTGAAGGTCCCAGTACAAGAGTTCTAGTTCTTAGTCCCAGTAGAAAAGGTTTAATTATACCAGTAGCTCCTTCCTCCTGGTGTTCTGTCTGTTCTCTGGCAGAAGCTATCTAGGGCAGTGTTTCTATCCGGTCTTAACCTGGTTCCTTCTAGCTAAGCCACTCCCCTACTTTACAAATCTTTCTACACTTAGTTAATTTCACAGATAACAATTCCTTTCTGACACCTGTGACAAGCACCTAGATAAGTACACAGATAACACAGATAACAATTTACTTCAACTACCTCTGACAAACACACTACCTCCTTTTTTTTACCCTACATTGAAGGTCCCAGTACAAGAGTTCTAGTTCTTAGTCCCAGTAGAGACATTTTAGTTATACCAATAGCTTCTTCCTCCTCCTGGTGTTCTGTCCGTTCTCTGGCAGAAGCTATCTAAGGCAGTGTTTCTATCTGGTCTTAACCTAGTTCCTTCTAGCTAAACCAGTCCCCCTACTTTGTAAATCTTTCTTCACTTAGTTAATTTGTTAGATAACAATTCCCTTCTGACACCTGTGACAAGCACCTAGATAAGAAGACGGATAATAGATAACAATTTACTTCAACTACCTCTGACAAACACACTAACTCCTTTTTTTTACCCTAAATTGAAAGTCCCAGTACAAGAGTTCTAGTTCTTAGTCCCAGTAGAGAAGTTTTAGTTATACCAGTAGCTCCTTCCTTCTGGTGTTCTATCTGTTCCAGACAGTCTGTGCCCCTAGTTCCCGATGTCTGGGGTAGCCAAAGTGTTAGTTTCTCATTGAGGTGGTAAGAAAATGTCCCCTTGCTCCCAGTTCATGACTCTCCCAATGCAGTATGAGCCAAGCAATAGAGACAGCAGCATCTAGCTCAAAAGTCGATCAATAAGGAGAAACAGTTTTGATTCATGCTCACCAGGTCAAGTGGTCTTCTCACCTGGTGGTTGCGAGTCTTCCTCAGTAGGCAAGTGAGCAAAAGCTGTTCGAGGAGAGTTTTAATGTCCTCCATTGTTTTTGGAGCAGTCACTTGAGCTGCATGATGCTGGGCAGAACTTCTGAAAGAGTGCCACTGCACTCCAGCTGGGCGGACACGTGGTTCCAGGGGTTGATCTGAGTTGGGACACCAACCTCTATTTTTAAGTTCCCTCTGGATTTCTGAGGGAGAATTATATGTCACTGTGCCCTCTTATCACATAACCTTCAACTTGGCAGGATGGGGGTTTGGAAATTTACCCCGTGTTCATGCAGCACCCTCAGTATTGGTGAGTACAAAGCTCATTGCTTAGCTATGTCTACAGGATATTCATTGTCAAAAAAGAGCCTTACAGATCTGTATTGAACAATTTTCTGTGCCCATGCAGCCCATAAGATCCTCTCTTTATCTTGATAACTAGAGAATTTTAGAACTATGGACTGAGGGCGAGCTTGTGGGTTGGTGACCTTGGGAGATAATGCCCGATGTGCTGTCTCTGTCTTAAAATGAAAAATCAGCAGGAAGTTTCAGGAGCTCATGGAGAAGGCCCTCCAAAAAATCCTCAATTTTTCTGGATTCAGCACCTTCAGGAAGACCATAGATTCTTATATTATCACACCTAGATATGGCTTCCAGGTCTGTTAGTTTCTCCTTCAAGGCCTCTTGTTGGGATACTATGAGGGCTGCCACCATACGTAGGCTTTGTGATCTTTCCTCGAGATCCGAGATTCGTTGCTCAGCTGTCTCAGTTCTCTGTTCCACATCTGTGAGGTGCTTTTGGAGGGCTGCAAATTCATGCTTCATCTCAGAATGAAAAGCTTTCATTTCCCCAGGAGGATTTTGAAGTGTGAGCTGAAGAAGATCTCAGTTTCTTGATCAGTATCCATTTCAGTAGTTTCAGGGCCTGCTGGTGAGGAGCTCCGGCTCAGTGGATTAGGATCATTCAATCTGTCACCATCCCTCTGACGGTGTTCTGATCTGATCCTGGATTTGCTTGATTTGTGACCTTCCTTGTCTTTGGTCATCATTTTAGTCTGTTTTGTGGAGTTTACAGACTGTAAGATGGGGGTTATTGTTCTCAGGCAGGGAGAGCTCTACAGAAATAAAGCCATGAAGGGGGATGACATCACCAGAAGTCCCCAAGAGTGATTTTAAGGGGGATGTGGTATTATTTATTTATTTATTGAATTTTTCACCAGGAAAGATACACTGAGCAATTTAATGATTGTCTCACGGAACGTCCTGGGGGAATGGGAAGAGGGATGTACAGAGTGAGAGTTTAGATACATACATAACAGATGGTGGATACATACATACAGTTGCAAAACAGGTTCATGGCAATTGAGTACAATAATAGGCTGTTGCAACAGTTACTGTTCTGGCAGTACATAGAAGCAGCATACATATAGAATCAGTACAGGGACCAAGCATAGGATGCAAGGTTGACAATGCATACATTATAGGCAGTAACTAGTGATGCAGATGCAGCAGGGTGAACACATAGGATTCAGTCACCCTTTTTAAGAGCTAGTCTATAAGGGGTAGTATAAGTGCAGGAGGAGTGGGGGGATGAGAAAGAGGAGAGCAAGAGGGAGAGAAAAAAGTGGGAGGGAGACAGAGAAACAGGTATGCAAGGAGGGGGTCAGAAGCAGGTGCAGGTAGGTGTAAGGTAATTGTGCAGAGCCAAGGTAAGGGAATATAGGGAGGAGGAGTGGCAGACTTGTGGAGAGAGTGCATTCCACATTTTAGGCAAGTGGTAAGAGAAGGCTTTTTGGCCAGAGGGTGTAGTTCTGTAGGGGACTGAGATGGTACGAGTGTCAGTCTGGGATCTCAGGGAACAGAGGGAGTGGTTAGAGGTGCCAAGAGAGGAGGAGAGGTATGAGGGGAGAGATCCAAGCCAGAATTTAGAGATGAACTTAGCACCATGTAGCGCACGCTGGGAGTGAAGGGGAAGAAGGTTGAGAGAGCAGTAGAGGTCACAATGATGGGTGTGGGGAAGGGCATCAAGAGCAAAATGACAGAAGGAATTGAAGAGAGAGTCCAGTCTGGATAGATGGGACTGAGGGGCAGCATCATAGACTATGTCACAGTAGTCGAAACTGGGCATGATTATGATCTGTACCAGCTCACACCTGGTGGCTAGCGGGATGCAGCTGCAGTTTCTGTAAAGGGCCCCAAGCTTGGGCCTTAGTTTTTTCAGAATGGTATCAATGTGTACAGAGAAGTCAAGGTGCCTGTCCAGCCAGATGCTGAGATACCTGAAAGAGAAGGAGTCCTCTAGAGCAGTTCCATCAAGGGTGTCAAAGATGGGAAGGTGACAGCCTAGCAAGTTTCTGCCTTGTGCCAAAGGACATGGAGACTGTCTTCTTGGCATTTAGAAAGAGTTGATGAGAACTAAACCAGAATGAACTTTAGTGAAGTTGAACTGGAGCATGGTAGTGACATCAGCAACAGTATTGCCAGAGGTAAACAATACTGTATCATCCACATACATGTGGATGCTGGATGCAGTGCAAACTAGGGGGAGGTCATTTAAAAAGATGGAGAACAAAATGGGGCCTAGCACTGAGCCTTGGGGGACCCCAGTGGTTATAGGTAGGGGGTAGAGATAGCATCAGCTATTCTTACTGATTGCGACCTGCCAGACAGGTAGACACTGAACCATCCTGTAGCAGAATGGGATAGTCTAGCAGCTGAAAGGCTGTGAAGGAGGAGGGAGTGAGAGACAGTGTCAAAGGCTTTGGCCAGATGTTCTATTTGCAGCCACACTGGTATAAGGGGAGAAGCACATTGCTGGAAGACAGGGGGTATCCAGCACAAGTATTTGGCTAAGTGACTTGCTAGATAATAGTGATAAAAGTTAGGAAGACTAAGACCTCCTTGTTGTTTGGCTGCTCCTAGTCCTATCCGGATGTATGATCTTCTTGGGGGTTTCTTTTTCCAAATAAATTGGGAGATGATACTATGAAGTTTCCGGAACCAGGAATGAGGAAGGTGGAAATTAAGCATATTTAAGGGGTAGAATATCCTTGGGAGAATATTCATCTTGACTACACTTATTCTCCCTTGTAAAGAGAGATATAATGGAGCCCGTCTGTCCAGGTCTTGTTTTATGGTCCTTATCAGGTAGTCCAGGTTAAGCCTTTTAACTTGAGACATATCCTGGGATAGAGTAAGCCCTAAGTATTTAATTTGAGGAGCCCAATCCAGCTGTAATTTCTCAGTCTGGGAGCGGCACGCATGAAGATTTAATGGCACTACTGTAGATTTTTGTCTATATAATTTGTAATTGGAAAGCGCTGCATAGGAGTCCATAATATCAAGTACTGCAGGAAGCATGGTTTCCAGATCTGTTACATGCAGCAAAATATCATCAGCATATGCTGACAAGTGAAGATTCAAGTGACCTACTTGAATACCATTTATGAGGGGGGAATTTTGGAGATGGTAAAGTAGAGGTCCTAAGTAAAGATTAAATAGCATCGGCGAGAGTGAGCATCCTTGCCGGGTTCCTGAGTGCAGTGGGAACAAGCCGGAGTAGACCCCATTGCAATATATTTTAGCTGTGGGGTTTGTATAGAGAACTTTAGTCCATTGTACGAACTTATCTGGGAATCCAAAGTTGTCCATCACCTCAAACAGAAAGGTCCAGCGAACTCTATCAAACGCGTTCTCCGCATCTAGGGACACCAGTACCATCGGGTGCGGTGCCATCCTGGATGCGGACAAGATGTGGAATAGCTTCCTCAAATGGTCAGCTGAAGATCGATCTGCCATGAATCCCACTTGTTCAGAACTAAGCAAAGGAACCTATACTTTTGCTATCCTGCCAGCCAGGATTTTGGCAAAAAGCTTAATGTCGTAGTTCATTAGGGATATGGGACGGTAGTTGTTTACTTTGTTCCTGTCTTTATTTGGTTTAGGAAGAACACTAATGAGCACCACCAACAGGGATGGGTCTGATATGCCTGATTCACAGAAGTAATTAAACATCTGCAGGAGCAAGGGAAAAATTTGCTTTTCAAATATTTTGTAAAATCAGGGTGGGAGGCCATCAGGACCAGGGACTTTGCCCTCAGGGAGAGAGCGAATGGCCTCTCACAGTTCCTGTTGGCTAATCTTGTGCACAAGCAAGTCTTTCTGAGTTTGGGATAGTGTTGGGAGTTGAGTGCGATGTAGGTAGTCCTGAATATCAGAGATCAATGGAGGGTGAGTAGGGAGGGAGTAAAGAGCCTTGTCGCATTGTTCAGATTCTTGAACTATCTCCTTCAGGGTGGTAAGAAGCATGTTATATTTGAGGACTTCAAGGCAGCTACAATTCTAGATTCTTCTTGTTTTTTTAGTCTTAAGGCTAGCAAATGACTTGCCTTCTCACCCTACTCGATGTATTGAGCCTGGGTCTTGAACAGTGCATACTGAGCCTTTTTGCTTAGGGTTTCTAAATACTGGTTCCATAGTAAGGTCAGATGGGTTAGGGTCACATCACTTGGACTGGAAGGTAATTTCTCCTCCAAAATTTGAATTTGGGCTATAATGGAAGAGGAAAGAGCTTCCTTCTTTTTTTTCCTAACCGTAGCCAGACGTCTGCACTCACCCCTTATACATTTTAGTGCACTCCAGAGTTTGTCTATATGCGGTATAGAGTTTTGATTGTAGCAAAGGTATTGTTCTATAGTTTCCTTTAGGGTCTGCACTATGTTCAAATCCTGAAGCATCTGATATTAAGCTTCCAGCTGCTATCCTTTTGCGAAGCATGTGGTAGGGTGCCCTCTAACCATGCTGGGGCATGGTCCAATAGAGTCCTAGGGATTATACCACTACCTGTTAGGCCTGCTAAAACTAGATTATTCACCAAGAAATAATCTATGCGCAATAGGAATCTATGAACAGGGGAGTAGAATGTGAATTGTTTAGCATCTGGATTTAGGAGGCGCCATGGATCAGTGAGTCTGTGGTCTGCCATGAGCTCCCTGAGAGCTAATTGTGCTGGAGAGAGAGATTTTTTGCCATGGGGAGAAGACTTATCCATTTCTGGGGAATGAACTAAGATTATGGGGACTTTCGGAAAGGAGTCTAAAATGAGTGAAAGGGCAGAGAAAACTTCAGGGGAGTCAATATTGGGACCATAAATTGAACCCAGCAATATCTCTGCATGGTTTAATAGACCAAATAGGAATATGAATCTACCCTGGGGGTCCACATGGCAATCCTACAGCTGAAAGGGTGTACCTCTTGTGAGAGCAATTGCCACTCCTCTTTGAGCGGTGGCATTACCCGCAGCATAGACTTGACCCATTTGACGCCTTCTAAATAGACTCCCCTCATTCTCCAGCAAGTGCGTTTCCTGGAGGAAGGCTATATTGCTGTGCAAAGACTCGAGATGCTTAAGGATCTGATATCGCTTGAGTCTGCTTCTGGCTCCTTTCACATTCCCAAATACAAACCTTGCCATCATGGCTAGAGTGAAGTGTAGCCGAAATTGGGAAATGGATATGATTGTGGGGGAAAATCTTGAGCTCTCTTTCGAGAGACACCAGATGGAGCCCTTATGAGTTATAGGGAAACATGGATCATTAGAGCCATGGATAAAGCACAGTTTGCCTGACATGTAGAAGGTCCCTCCCCCCGTCCTCCAGTCCCTCACTTAAGGAATTGACATCTTGAGTAGTCACTTCCTCCCCAATCCCAACATTAAATCTCAAAAACTAAAAGTCCAAGAATTCCCCAGTCCATTCGACTATCCTCCTCCTCCAATATTTGGCTATGAAATTCTCCAACTGCCAAATATCCCACAGCACAGCTGTCCCCCTCCCTCCATCTCGATCTGAAGCATGGTTGAGAAACCCTATAACCTGCTTTTTAAACATGAGGAAAATAAACTAAGCTTGCAGAGCCTTTAATCGCACCATCACAGCAATCTTTAGTATACAGCGAAGATGCAGACTCTTCTGAGCATGGGCCTGTAAGAAAAAAAAAAATAGTGAGCAATTCCTTCATTGCTCCAGTGGGGCCTAACTGACTAGATCTGTATACTCCATCTGGTGCTTACCAGACTATACCCAGATAAAACAATGCAAAGACAAAACAAGAGCCTCCTTTCAGACAGCAAATACGAAGCCCACAGATCCTCCAGTCAGTAGGCACTCAGGGGCAACATAAACATCTGTAGGGCCATTTGCGATAATAGGCTCAAAACACCAGCCATAGGTTGAATCAGACTTTGGAAACAGTATCCTGATCACTGACGCTCTTAAGCCTGGGGTTACAGTTACTTGAACAAGTCGGGAAACATCTTCTTGAATTCAGTAGTGGCATCATTCAGGGACTCGTATGATGACCATTTACCTTCGTGATGTACTTGGAGTATTGCAGGATAGTGCATTCTGTACCTAATATCATCTGCAATCAGCTTTGTGACCACGGGATGTAGCTCCATGCATTTTTGCCGCACCGACAAGTGAAGGTCTTGCGCAATTCTAATTTTTTTATTTTCCCACTGGATATCCTTGGTTTCCCACACTTTATCCATGATGAATTGCTTGTCCAAGTAATTGAGCAAACGGAAGATCAGGGGACGTGAAGGAGCTCCCTGTGGCACAGTGGGCCGGAGAGAATGGTGGGCCCGTTCTACTATGTAAGTAGGGCCGTTTGGTGAGGGGCCAGCTATTTTGCAACATAATTTCTGAATAAAAGAGATGGAAATCATCCTCTCCTCTCCTTTTGGAAGTCCAAGTATCACCAGATTGTTTCTGTGTGAACGGCCTTCGAAGTCTTCTAGTTTGTCTTCGGCTTTGCGTAGGCGCTGTCGCAGGTTGACCAACTCAGGATCTAGGCGAGCCCTTCAGTCGTCCAGTGATGAGATTCGAGTCTCATTATCACCTGTTCTTATGGTAAGCTGATTCAGTGAGACTTTTAGGGACTGCATGTCCCCTACTACTGCTTGTAGAGACTGCTTTATAGGGGCCAGTCCCTTGAGGAAGGTTGCCTCTGTTAGAAGGGCCTGGGGAGCAGGCGGGACTATATCGCTTGGTCCTCTCATTTTGTTCCTCTTTGCCAGCTTGACTTTATCGGGAGACAGGGTCGGCATATGCTTAGGCTGTTGGGTCTTCATGTCCACCTCCATGAAAAAGGGCGATGTGCTGATATAAGACTGTAGAAGTACTTATTCGTCGATTACCGCATCTCTGACTGTAGGTAGGCAAATACTGAGGTTGATTAGGCTAGATTGAGCGGAGAGGGTTATCTGAGCAGTGCACTGCACATCTACTTGACAGCCATCACAACCGGAAGTCCTCTTTTTGTCTTTTTAAAGAAATTGTTTAAATCTCATTTTATTCGTCATTTTTACTTTCAAACTTGTCTTGACAACTTTAGTACATTTTTGTGGCCTTTTAACTTGAGCAAAATGTTGTTTTGACATGGGTACAAACATCTTGCATTGGCATACCTTGCTACCACAAGACCACATCCACCCTAGATAAGTAGCTATGGAACACTTCTATCAAAATAACATAATTGTTGCTTTCTGTATGGGGGTGGGGTGCGACGTAGCCAAAAATTTCAGGCCTGTGCCCCCAGACTAATCAGAGTGCTCCTTCTCCCCTTGTTAAGGTATTAGTGAACACTGGTATTAAGAACTGGCACTTCTGTAGAGTTCTCTGCCAGCTCAGATTTGAGAGATCTACTGAGAGAGACAGACATGGTTCCAGCCCAGCTTCCAGACCCAGACTGAGTTTTTCAGCCAGGATTCCCTGAAAGGGAGACAGTGAAACAGAATCATATTCTGAAGTGCCTGCCCAATACCGTATCCATGATAGCAAGGGTTGCTTTTTATTGCTTTGTTTTTGTGGGAGAAGCAATTTTGACTTTTTTCCTGTAAATCCTACTGCAGGAATTCACCCTCTTAGAGAGCACTCAGCCACCAATGGTCTAGTATGACTGCCTGCCCTTGGGAACTGGTAAAGAAAAGGCCCTCTGTGGGGTGAAGTAGACTGACCAGGAATTTGCCTTGTTAAGGTTCATTTAGGCAGAGAAGGAGTCATATGCTGATGCAAGCAGGTGCACAGTATTCAGAGAGGTACAAAGTGTAGTGCAGATGTTTGCGCTGTGCTTTTGCAAATTGCCCAGAGACCCCAGGTTGCTTTATTAAGTCAAGCGCTACCCAACTGAATATAGTGTCATGTTGGGGCTCTGCTGAGTCGGGGAGCACTGCCTTGACATGGATCCCAAAGCTGGCTCCCAGAGAAGATAGTGCTGAAGTGCTATCTGCAATTTTCAAAGGTACCCTTGCAAATGAGCCCATTGGGCATGCAAGGCACTAAGGGGTCATTTGCATGCCCATTATGGGCCCATTTGCATGGGTACCAGAGGCAAGTTACGTGGTGCCGCCCCTCCCAGACCAGGATAGCCATAGCTATCCCTGGTGTTAGTGAACCCCCCACCCTCAGATTGCCAGTCCCAAGTGTTGTATCATAATCCCTGGTGCTAGTGATTCCCCCCCCCGATCACCACCCCAAGTGTAGAAATATATTCCCTGGTGCTAGTGGTCTCCCCTACTAGTCGCCATTCCCAAGTGTAGTAATATATTCCCTCATGCTAGTGGTCCCCCATCCTCCGATTGCCAGCTCCAAATGTATTATTGTCATCTCTGGTGCTTGTGGTTTCCCCTCCCCCCCAAAAGCCAGTTAGGAATTAAAACACAAACCATCCTTGGCGTCAGTGGTCCCCCCACAGCGCCGGTACCCCCTCCACTGCATCTGTCATGTGGTGCCACAGGTGCCTACGGCAAATGGCACAGCCCTCCTCACACCTCCTCAGCCAGCTACCATACATACAGGCAGGGAGCACAATTCATGTTTATAGGACAGGTTATCCAGGTTATCCAGGGATATGTATTATTGATACAGGGCTGCGATCAGAAGGAGGGAGGGGACCACTAACACTAGGGATTTTATTTATAACTATGGGGTTGGGATCAGGGGGAAGGAGGGGACTACTGGCACCTGGAAAGTTTATTTTACTCTTGGGGCTGGCGATCGGAGTGGGGGTGCAAGGGACCACAGGGGTGGGTATGCTCCCCCAGCGGCCAAATGGCTGGTTGGCTGCAATATCTCTGAAAGCCGCTTGGTCTGCATGGAACAACAGGAGGTTTTTCAATGGCAGTATTTGCATGGTGCAAAAGGACCACGCAAAACCCACTTTTGCCATGCAAGTCTGCTGAATATCGGTTTGTGCCAATATTCCTGTCCCTGCCCCACTATTTGCATACCTCCCTGTTTGGTTTGTGTGGCTGCTACCCCTGTTTTCTAGCACAAAATAGCCCTTTGAATATTGGGCCCCTGTGAAAAGCCCAGTTTGCATGGGCACACACCAATTAGTGCCCGTGCAAACTTCCGAATATCGGAGCCCAGAACTTTTGTTGCATGACGCAACCTTAAACAGCTGCCTCACCAGCTCCCCCTCCCAGCATTACATAACTTCCCCTTTGTTAACCTGGGAGTCCCTCCTTCAGCTAACCTGCTGTTAATCACAGTACACTACCAGTACAGTCTAATGCCACATCTCCCCTTTTCAGAAGATGATTAAAAAACAGTATTTTGTAAACTAACTGTTTAACTCATTTTTAAACAACATGTTAACAGGCATACCACATTTGTTTTCCCACATTGCGTCTGCAGTATTTAAGAGGATTTACTACATGTGTCCATAATTATGGGTTTGTTGTAGGTGCAGTTTCAGTGGTTGAACAGACAGTCTTTAGATCTTGTTCAGATCCTTTGTCTGACAGCTGGGATTTTGGTTTCGCTGCTTGTAAAAATCTGGACGGTTAAGAAGTTGCTTTTGTCATAACACATTTTGGTGAACTTCTTGAAGGACTTGGCAAAATGTTTGTAGATCCAGACTGTGTTAGAGCTGTAGCACCACCTGGTGATTTAAATAGAGTACTACACACTTCTGGAATTGCTGGACTGAAAGATACAAGGTGGGGACCTTTACATCTCAGCATGCCTTACAGACTGCACATAATATAAGACCGTGATAAATGGGTTTGTGTCACTACTGCAGGTGCTGTTGTATCAGTTACTTGCACTTCCTCGCCTGGCTGCAATGTCTCCATTTCTTGAACCCTGTGTTTTTAATGATATACTTCTTTTTGTTTCAGTCCAGTAGATGATTGCCATTCTTTCAACTTGATTAGTAAAGAAGGCAAAAAAAAAACATTTGTCCTCAGTTTTCTCTACATCAGCAACTCCTCGGGGCTATACCCGTTACTGAAGGGTTTAACTTGGTATGCAAACAAAGCATGATAGGAGTCACTGGATTTCTATAAGAGCATTTTGACTGCTAGGGCTACGGGTATATGTTTGGAATGCACAGTCATGGGAAAAAAGTGGCAAATACAGTGCTAGAAAAATGAGGACAATTACCCATTGCAGCAACTTCAGGAACTCCATGTCTTGCAAAAATGGATTTCATGTGAACAATGACACTAGTAGATGTTGTTGGCATCAGTTTTATCAATCTCAATGTATCTGGAGTAATAGTCCACTATTACAAGATATGGGCTTCTGTTTAGCTCAAACAAATCTGCCCCTTGTTTTTGCTACCGGCATTCTGGTAGTTTTACAGCATCAGTGGTTCTACTGGAATTTCTTTGCATCTTGGAGCACTTGTTGCATCTCAAAATACATGCTGCCAGCTGTTTGCTTAATCCAGGCTATCACACAGCTTGTCTGGTTCTCTGCCTGCACTCAGCATTGCTTGGGTGCCCTTCATTATGCCTGACCACAGTCTTCTCTCAGTACCTGAGGGATTACAAGCCTGGTTCCTTTTAATTTAAATTTTTTTGTGTACCGGAACCCCCTTTCCTGAGGAGCTCAGCCCCCACAGCCCCCGTCCCACAAACGGCCTGCCGGGACTTACCTTAGGTGGTGATTCATTCCCAGGCTTGCCCCTGAGGCAGGGGATGAAAATCCCCAAGTCTGAAGTCCGGGATGCATCTAAGCAGCAGCAGGACTTGAACTGCACCACCCTGTAAAGTCCAATGGACTTGCTGTGCAGTTTCTGCTGCTGCACATGCGCTGTTCCTTCAGTCTTCTATGGTGCCCCCTCGCCAAGAACATGCTTACCACTCGGAGTCCTTAGGAACATGCTGGGGGTGGGAAATGCTCATCAGGAAGCTCAAATGCCCAGGTAATGTGGAGCAAGGTACAGAAAATGCGGAGTGGGGTTGCAGGCTTCGGGGACCTCCTTGATTTGGATGGCAGTGTTGGGAAGTCAAGCATTATGTGCAGTCACGCGGGAGTTGGGGCATTGCGAGATGAGCCACAGGGGGTCGTATGTGTGACAAACTATGATCAGGTGGTCTGTGGCTGGTCTGTGCATGTGTAGGAATTTTACTGCTGCACCAGCACTCTGAGCTCTCTGTTGGAGTGAACGGATGTGTTGTCTGACTACTGTGGCTGGCTTATTGGCATGCAAATATATATATACATATATATATATATATATATATATATATATATATTTGGATCCTCTGTTCCCTCTGTGTATTGTTAGGGATTCTTTTGGGCACAAAAGTCTGAATACTTTTGGGGGGGTTATTTTTGTTTGAGTGAGTCAAAACTGACAGTACTGAAGTTAGCATGTGGGCTCATAGGGAGCTAGAGTCATGGACTGAAGTACTGAGGCTGTGACAGCTGAACTGTCAACTTGCTTCTAACATACAGTGTGAAGAGATAAAAATGTATTTGAGTCAACCATTTATATTATTCGGAGGCTGAACTGTGTCAGCAACAACATCTGTTGAGCTGGTCACTTGTCTTGGCTTAAAAAGAAAAAAGAAAAATCAGTGAGACCAGTAATTAATTTAGTCAAGTATCATATATTTTTTTTCCTGTGCTTGACTACAGCTGCCGAATGAACAATATAAATTAACAGTCTCTGTCAGATCTCCTTAGGTTGGCTTTGGGCTACACAAACAAACCAGTCCAGTCAGTAAGACCTGTTGTACTGAGAATTAATATTATAAAATTACTTTTTCTTGGCTGTAAGCATCAAGCCTGTTAATCAGTCAGAGGGCAGCTAGCAGAATCTTTGGGTTGGGGCTAATTAATCGGCTGCATGGCAGTCAGGTCCAAGCCACTTGTGGCACTTGTGACCACATATTTAATTGTTTGAGACAGGGAAATAGGTACTCAGTTATTTTCTGAGCTGAAATCAAGCCTTGGAGACTGTACAGTCAAATAATTCCAAAATATAAAAATTTGCACTGTCTGACAGTCACTAATTATTTTGTTAAGAGACAGAGAAGTCAGAAGTACAGTCACAGTCAATATTTTGGGCTGAAGCAAGCCTGTGCCAGTGTCTGAGTCTGGCAGTCAAATATTTTGTTTGAGACAGAAGTCAGAATATGGTTACAGCATGAATAATATTTTCTTTGGGCTGGTGCAAGCCTGTGCCAGTGTGTCTGACAGTTAATTTTGTTTGAGATAGAAGTCAGTCACTAAATAATATTTTCCGGGGCTGAAACAAGCCTGCCCAGTCTTCTAACAGTCACTTATATTTTGTTTGAGACAGAAGCCAGAAGTCTTATAATAAATATTCTTCTGGGCTGAAAGCAAGCCTGTGACAGTCATCTAACAGTCATAAATTATTTTGTTTGAGACAGAAGTCAGAAGTCTTACAATAAATATTTTTCTGGGCTAAAAGCAAGCCTGTGCCCGTCATCTAAGTAAGCAATAATACCTGACAGGGTGGGTGGTATAGGGCAATACTGGACCACCCAGAGGCATAATGAGGCTCAATGCCACAGGCAGAGGGCCTTATAGACCCTGGAAGGTCCAGTATTGCCCTATACCGTCCAGCCTGGAGGATATTATTGTGCTTAGAAAATGGGGAGCTGTATTAAATAATGTTTTTATTATTATTATTATTTTGTTTTAAGTGTTAAAACTCTAAACTGCTTGATTAGATTGTAGTAAAATAGTTCCTCCACCTGTATTGGAATGGTGTTTTTTTTTTGCAGCTGGCTGTCATACTCCCCCCTCAACACACACACCCATATATAACAGACACCACCACACCCAGTAATGTAAAAATATTACAACTGACAATTTAGAACAGTTTTCCCCAACTGTTACAGAAATTAAAAGGAAAAACAAACCATTGCCGTAGCATGCAGATCCACTTCCTGATATATAGTACCTCTACCCAACTGTACCTAAGGGGTAAGTCATCTGTTTAGTTTTAGGGCTCCTCCAGTTTGGTACATCGGTGTGCAGGCTCACTCCCTGAACAGAACAGATGCTCCTCTTCATGCTCCCGGTCCTAGTGGAAGGCAGCAAGGACCGGGAGTTCATTTAACATCACACACACTGAAAAACACAGAAAAAAGCAAATAACTCTGTGCTGGACCAGAAGATACAGCATGAGCAGGCAGCGAGGACTGGGAAACTTAAAAAAATGCAGCCTGAACAACTGGCTCCCGACCATGCGCTCACGATTTCCAATACCCGCCCGCAACCTCCGGGATTTTGGGAATAGGGATAAAGTTTGTGGGCTTCTGGAGGTGTGCGGGAGGTGACATCTTCTCAGGGGAAGGGGAGAGTAGCACTTTGGTTTGCTGATTAGTGAGCACAAGAGCAAAAACCGTTGGCAGTGAAACTCAATTTTTTTTTTAAAAGAAAAGATAGTTACATGGGAATACCGTCGGGACATAGGGTTGATGGTAATGCAGGTTGAACACGGAAACTGGCAGAACTGAAAACCAGCAGCTTAATTCTTCAGGAGTGAGTGAACAGACTGCTGGAGGAGGCAGGAACGAGAGATGAGCATAGTCCCCTGTCTGTCAGGTATGGAGAAAGTCATGGGGGTATGGTAGAAGATGGCACCATAAATATGAAAACTAGATTTAAAAAATAGCCCTAAATAATCCAAGTTATAGATTGTGTGCAGTTTCATTTCACAGTTGGCAGACAGTGTTGGGGCCAATATCTCTCGCTAAGCGAAGATAAAAATGGTGGCAATTTCAAATTCAGTGGGGAGGTTTTAGCCAATCATCAAGTAGGGTGGAGACAAGGATCCTTCTGTGGGTGAATGGATAACTGGGCTGGCATTTTTTATTTCCTGGGCATCTATTGAAAGTTAATGTACCCACCTGGCAGGGGTATCAGCCAATCAGAGCCCAGGAAATAAAAAGACCATTTTCTAACTAAGTCACTAATTATTTTGTTTGAGACACAAGTCACAAGTCTTACAATAAATATTTTTCTGGTCTGAAGCAAACCTCTGCCAGTGTCCGACATATTGTGTTTGCGTCAGAAGTCAGAAATACAGTCAATAAATAATATTTTCCTAGGCTGAAGCAAGCCTGCCAGTCATCTAATAGTCACTTACATTTTGTTTGAGACAGAAGTCATAAGTCTTACAATAAATATTCTTCTGGGCTGAAAGCAAGCCTGTGACAGTCGTCTAATGGTCACAAATTATTTTGTTTGAGATAGAAGTCACAAGTCTTACAAAAAATATTTTTCTGGGCTGAAGCAGGCCTATGCCAGAGTCTGACATATTTTGTTTGAGGCAGAAGTCAGAAGTACGGTCACTAATATTATTCCAGGGCTGAAGCAAGCCTGTGCCAGTCTGATTAGTCAAATATATTTTGTTTGAGACAGAAGTCAGAAGTACATATTTTCTTGAACTGAAGCAAGCCTGTGCCAGTATTTGACAGTCAAATATAGTTTATTCAATGTGCTTACACAACTGGTATGATGTATGCTGTGTGACTTAAATACACTGTGGCTGTTTGCCTCTCTATCTGTGGGATATACCACCCTGAAGAGGTATGATGGCGAGGAACCCTAGTGAAGGGTTCCACCTCATAGGTGCCATGAGAATGATTCCCTTGGTTAAAGGTAGCATAGGAAGAAGTCCACAGAAAAGAGAGAGACATGCCTCTGGAGGAGGAGGAGGGGAAGATGGTGAGGCAAAGAAAGAACGAATCCTGGACTAGCCAGGAGGAGCGGCCTTTAAAGACCTGATGTGGGAGTGGTTTGTTGCTCTGCCCATTGAACTACAGGCATAGCTTTGCAGTTCAACGGGCTTACACAGCTGGTATGATGCATGCTTGCATGAGTTAGATATGTTGTGGCTGTTCGCCTCTCTATCCATGGGATATACAGTAGCAGCCACAGACACTGCCAGCTATTTCCCAAAATTTCTGTGATATTTCCAGAAATATCTCATGCTTTCTCCATTTCCACAGTAGGGGCAGCAGACAGAAACTCTTTAGAAATTTTGTGAAATATCTGAAAGTAGCTGGCAAAGTCTGTGGCTACTACTCTATCACCCTATAGGGGTATGACGGCAAGGAACCCTAGTGAAGGGTTCCACCCCATAGGTGCGCTGGAATGATTCCCTTGGCTAAAGGTAGCTTAGGAAGAAGCCCAAAAAGAATACTCAAAAGGCTGTCAAGCAACAAAAGAGGTGAGAAGTCAGAAGATATCAAGGATGGAAACAGAGATCGATAGACATAAATGGGAAAGACAGGAGAGGAATGAGAGATGATGAGGACGATGAATGAAATTAAAGCTGATGAGATGCAGAAGGGCGGACTTCCTAAGGAGAGAGGGAACAGTCGGGGCCACCATCTGACTCCATCCAACAGCGGAACCTAACTACGAAACCTATGAAAACACTAACCCTGTCTAATATTCTAACCATCGGTACGGAGGAGAGGAAAACCCCCCTTTGAGGAGGAAAGTTCTGGAGATCCAAGGCCTAGGTCGCCTTCCCCCCAGGCTGAAGGACATTTTGGTTAGTGATGGCTCAGCTACTGCAATTTAGAGTCGAGATCGAGGGAAGGAAAAGGTTACAATTTGGCAGAAGCTCTCACTCTATCCTTCTAACAGGAGTGCTGTTGAGGGTTGCGAGCGATGTCTCTGCAACTAGATGCCCAAAAACAAAGGAGGAGAGAAATTACCTCTGAGGCACTCATCTGGCTTACACAAGCCTGTGAAACAGACCAAGTGAACCAGAGGCAGTCGGATGGAGAACAGCATAAAGGGTGCCTCCGAACCCACTCGGGCAGTGAAAGGGACCCTGCTGATGAGAGCCCCAACCCTTGCAGCTTGAAGTCATAAATTCTACATCCAGAGGTGTCACCAAAATGAGGGACAACTGAAGGTCCACCCGGAGCTAAGACATTCTCGCTATGGGCCAGGGAGAAGGACTCCGCTCCATACTGTCCATGCTCTAGATGCAGACTATGGGAGGTGCAGAGCAAGACTGTTGGCTACAGGCTAGCCCCAAGCCATGGACCAATGGACATGGAAGGTACATCTCCAAATGGAGAGTGGGTCGAGTTGAGATAGCATGAGACCTATATGAGGGGTTTGCGTGGATAGTCGATGTGAACGAGTAGACCTACAGAGAGGTCAGATTGAGTGAAGAAGACCCCGACTTGAGTCTAGAGGAGGCGGGTTGCAGGAGCAACCACAGTAGTGCATGCCAACCAGATCCACTGAGAAGCCAAATTAGGAGAGAATCGAACAGCATGAAGGTAGTGTAACCCCCCTACAAATGGGGATTCCCAAAAAGTCTTCCTTGAGCTTGCCTAAATGTTCACTGCCTGGCTGGTGTCCTGTGTTTTAACAGTTTAAATGTGATTACCAGAGCCTGTATAGCCTCTGTGTACAGTGTCTTTAAGAGCTGCCTGATTGTAGCCTAAGTAATCTGAGAGGGAACTCTGTTGAAATATGTTAACTATTTGCTGAAAATCATTTAGAGTGATAATGATAATGTAGTATGTCTAACCTGCTTTCATTGTAGCAAGGACTGTTTTGTTTTGTCACCACTGTCTTGGTCCTGGGCTGCAAATTGGACCAATCAGTTCTGGTGGTACCTAAAATGTAGCCGGACTACAGGAGCTGTCTGAAGTCAAAATCTGTAGGAACTGTAGTTTTGAACTTTTCGTACCTTTTTTGCTACTGAAGGGGGAGCTCTTACTTTGACTGACAGCCATATCAGCCAACCAAACCTTTTGGATCTTGGAGAAGTCCCGGGCTGCTTGCAATTTTCAGTTAGTTCTGAGCTGGGAAGCGAAATGAGAAGAGCTCAAGTGTATTTTGGGCAGCAATCTTGAGTGGATTCGCATGGGAAACTGTGAAAGGGCTGAGTTTTTGGCTTGCATGTCTGCTACTGCTACTGAGAGGGAGAGAAGATAATTATTTTGGATTAAATTCAAGTTTGTGTGACTAAAATAAGCTACTGAAGTGGGCCAGGCTCAACCTGATGGAGACAGAAGATTTTGCTGAAATCAATCAGACTGTCGGGAGTTCAAGCTGCCCCCTAAGCTCCCAGTGTGTGCAGAGACTTTGCGATTGTGACTGGGGAGCGCTTTGCCTGGTATAGTAGAATTCCCGTACATGTAAATGTGCTATGAGCTGCTAGTGGGTTGTGAGTTAGTTCCCCGCTGTGTGAACTGTGTTCTGCTTGCTGGAAGCTGTATCCAGCCCAAAACGGACTGCTTCTGAATTTGTCTCCATGCGGTCTGGGCCTTGCCAGACTGACCCAGCCAGACTACCCACTGCACAGAGAAGCCATCTACGAGAGACCTGCCTGGGGATCAGCCCCCTGCTCCACGCTTGAAATGGAACGATGCCTCTGCGACTTGTGTGGGCCCTACTTCTCCTGGCATTCCAGATCAACCACCTGCAGTCTTGATTTTTGTCCAGCCGGTGTCCAGTCTTGGGTATTGTGAGTAAATACCAGGGTAGCTCCCTGCAACAACAGCTTAATCAGAGTGTGTCATCTGATTGACTTGTTGTTTCATTTCCTTTACAAACTGAGCTCTCTGGCTCCGGGTTACAAATATTGTGTACTGTGCATGTTGTGTTTAACTTCACAGGGCCCCAACCAACTGCAACCCTGGGCAACAGTCCTGGCTAGCCCGTCTCTTCTCCACCTGGGTACCCAGAGGTGTGACTGTGTGGGGGGACTCAAGGCGCATGCATAACTGCATGACTGATATAACCTTTAAGCTAATTACCCTGATTTTGCCCCTTCCTTGTTCAAGTCCCCTGAATAAATCAGATCTAACTTTTTCGGCATGTAATCTGGCTGTACTTCCAGTTTGTACTCAAAGTACTGTACTGTTGCTATTTGCTGTGCATAACCTTGTTTTACAGGGGGTCCCCAGGGTCGAGCCAGAGGAACCAGCCCTGGTGGTAAGTGCAAACAGTGTGGGTACTTGTGTGGTGTACCAGGAGTATTGTGAAAGTGATTATTGTACAGTGTTCAGGTCACTAGAGGGGAAAGAGGGGGGTTACAGTGTCCCGGAGGGCTGTGCCCAGGTTAGCTTGACCACTACCAACCCTGACCTCCGGGTGGAGGCCCCCGTTTCAGAACTCAGGTCCCTTAACCTGCTACTAGCTCAGCAGGCAGGGGTAGTAGCCCTTGGGATAGCGCCACCTAGGGGTTACATCTTGGAGGCTCACCACTGGGATTAGTGTCCCCTAGTGCCAAATTTGCGAATTGCTGTTAAAAATAAATGGCTACCCCAACAGAAGTGGCTGTACACCAGTTGGTGGGGTGGTGTACTGGGCAGGAGATTGACCCCCAGAATGCTATACTTATCCTGGATATTGCCCTGGGTACCAATAAGGACACTGTAGAGGGAGTACTTTCCAAGGCTGAATGTTTACAAAACCCTGTGGTAGTGGGTCGACAGGCTAATCTGCCTCGCCCAAAGTTTCATGGCGTTAGTAGAGTGCAAGGATCCAGTAGACAGTTCCAAAGTGCCATTGACTATCACCCCCAAAGGAGCCCTCACTGCCTGGAGAGTGATAACTAAAGGCAGTAAAGACCCTGGGGAGAATGAGCCCCCACTATCTGAGACTTTTGAGGAGAAATTTGCTAAGTTGTTGCTGGAGGAAGGGAAAACTGTGGAGGACTTAAAGAAACTATTCCTGCCACCTGGGGGTGTTCCTCCCCCAACACCCCCTCCTGCTCCAGCACACGTTATTGCCCCTCCTTCTGTGCCCGTGCCAATGCTGGCTCCTATGTCTGCACCTGCCATTAGTCATGACTCTTACCGAAGGTTGAGAATCTTCTCTGCACCCTTCCCTCCCCCAAGGGAGGATGATTGGGAGACCTGGATAGATTGTGTTGCCCCTTTGGTACCTGAATGGCAGTGTGCGGAGGCTGAGAAACAGAAAAGGATCATAGAAAGTTTGAGGGGTCCCGCCCTAGAGGCCATTAAATTTCTGAGGTCCACAAACCCTGATGTATCTGCCCAGAAGTACCTATCTGCACTCAAAGGCAATTTTGGGAGCATTGAGTCGGGGAGAACTTAATGTGGAAATTTCAAGGTACAAAACAATGGCCAGGGGAAAATGTGTGTGCATATGTTACTAATCTGGAAAGAGCGCTGCAAAAGGCTTACCGAAAAGGTGGGGTAGCCGCCAGTGACTTAAACCATGTGAGGTTGGGGCACATACTGCAACATACAAAGCATTCTAAATTGCAGCTCCTTCAATTAAGGCTCCCAGATAGAAGGGGTAACCCACTGGACTATTGTGATTTGATAAAAGAACTCCAGGAGGTTGAAGATGAAGAGGGGGATTGTAATTCTAGAGTGAGTGCAGCCCAAATGATCACGGCATCGGAAGGCCCTTCCGAAGTGGGGAACCAATGAGGGTGTGCGGCCATGGGATGAACTGCTGAGGGAGTTCAGGGAAACAAAAAACAGTCTCTTTATGAAAGCCACTTCTGCAAGTACTGGCACTGACCCTTATCCAACTGCGTCTGCTATGGGGGTTGGGGTATCCACCCAGGCATCTCCTGCTGACAGCAGCTCGAAACTCAATGCCTGGACTATGGAAGTAAGAGAATTGATGAGATGTCTCCAAATGTTCACCACACAGCAGACAGAGATGGCACCAAGGTTTTCAGTTGGTAGTACCACCGCCCCAGCTCCCAGTGTGATGCCTAGGCCACCCCAAATCCCGGAAAACATATTTTGCCATAATTGTGGGAAGGATGGGTACATGAAGAGGGAATGCTGGTCCACAAAAGACCTACAGTAGATAAAGTTGTATACAGGCTTCAAGGAGAGCTTCGGAAAATGAATCAGCTGTCAAGGAGTGCCCCAAATGACCGCAGTGAGGGTTCAAGAAGTAGTAACTCAAATCCCTATGTGGCTAAATCATCTATCCAGGACCCTGCTGTTGTCCCTCCAGACTGGTCCAAAATAATGGGCCCTTCAATGGAGACTACCGTGGTTGTGAATGGTATTCCTACTCAGGCTGTGCTGGACAGTGGGTCACAAGTGACCATTGTATTAAAGGACTGGTATGACAAACACTTATCTGCTGTGCCCTTACAATCCTTGGAAGGCCTACGTGTGTGGGGGCTGGGCAACAAGTCTTATTCCTACCTAGGATATGTTCACCTCTGGTTGTCATTTCCTGCAGATGTAACTGGTGTAGAGGAGCAAGTCGAGACACTGACCTTAGTGTGTCCCGCTGCTGGACTATATTATGGGGTTCCCCTGTCAATTGGGACCTACGCCCATATGTTTGGGAGACTGGCATAACTCTGTCGCGAGAAACAAGGGCAATGGACTGGGAGGGCCCTAAGAATTTCCACTCTGATCAAGAGGGCCTATGTTTTGCAGGATGAACCGGTAGGAGTTGTGTGGAAGAAGGATCCCAATTCAATGGTATGGGCCCCTAACACCCAGTGTACTGTTCAAGGGGAGCTCCACCTCCGCAAAGATGTCAAGAACAAAATACTGATGTTGGACGTGCCAGGCGATGGAAAATTGCCGGAAGGATTATTGGTTAAGCTCAGCATCTTGCCAGCTCATGCTCATGCCTATACGCGATGAGTGATGGTCCAGATTCATAATGTGTCAGATTGGGAGATCCGGGTGAACAGAGGATGCACCCTAGCTATGGTACACTGCGCAGACACTGCAGTGTTGCCCAGCAACAAGCACCCTGGCAAGACAGAGACAGAGAGAATGACTCCCAACTTGTTTGATTTTGGTGACTCCCCGTTGCCAGCTACTGTAAATGGAAGACTAGAATTAGCCAGAAACTTGCCCAGAGAGATCAAGTGTTTTTGTTGAAGGAATGGGACATGGGATGTGTCCAGGGTGCGGAGCATCACATACGCCTGCACGATGAACACCCATTTCAAGAGAGGTCTCGAAGCCTGGCTCCTGCAGACATAGACTATGTGAGAAGACACTTGCAGGAAATGCTCACGGCTGGTGTGATACAAGAATACAGGAGCCCATATGCTTCTCCCATTGTGGTTATGCATAAGAAGAATGGATCTGTGAGCATGCGTGTTGATTATCGAACTCTGACTTGGCGGACCATCCCCGATCAATACACCATGCCCCATATACAAGATGCTCTGGATTGTTTGAATGGGAGCAAATGGTTCACGGTGTTGGATCTTTGCAGTGGATATTACCAGATTCCAATGGCTCCGGAGGACTGTGAGAAGACTGCCTTCATCTATCCTTTGGGGTTCTACGAATTTCTGAGAATGCCACAGGGAATATTGGGCACCCCAGCCACCTTCCAGCGACTGATGAAACGAGCAGTGGGAGACATGAATTTGCTAGAATGCCTGGTGTACTTGGACAATGTCATTGTGTTTGGGAGCTCCCTAGAGGAACATGAGAGTCAACTGTTCAAAGTACTAGACCGACTGGAAGAATTCGGCCTCAAGCTGTCCATTGACAAGTGCCAATTTTTCCAAACCTCTGTGAAGTATGTGGGGCACATAGTGTCTACAGAGGGGATAGAGACTGATCCTAGTAAAGTTGAAGCCTTGACTACTTGGCCCCAGCCCCACAATTTGAAAGAACTACAACATTTCCTGGGATTCTGTGGCTACTTCCACCAGTTCATAAAGGACTATTTCAAAGTGATTCGGCCCCTCTTGAATTTTACCCAGGGTTATCCTCCTACCAATCGGAAATACAAAAAAGGGTCTGTCAAACAACCAGACAAAGCATATTTCCACCCAGGTGAACTTTTTGGGTCCCACTGGATGCCTGACTGTGAAGCAGCTTTCCACAAAGTCATATACCAGCTCTCCCACGCCCCCATCCTCGCTTATGCTGATCCCACCAAACCTATGTGCTGCATACTGATGCCAGTCTGCAAGGTCTAGGAGCTGTATTGTATCAAGACCATGAGGATGGTTTGAGACCAGTGGCATTTGCCAGTAGGAGCTTGACCCCGTCAGAGCGAAACTACCCTGTGCACAAGTTGGAGTTCTTTGCATTAAAATGGGCCATTGTCGACCAGTTTCATGATTATCTCTATGGGCCAAAAACCTTGGTGAGGACTGACAATAACCCATTGACTTATGTACAGACTTCAGCTAAGTTAGACGCCATGGAGCACCGGTTGCCAGCGTTGGGTAAGTTACTTTTTCAATTACTTTTTATTTCTTTTAGAAACTTGATCCAGGATGCTCTGTGCAGTCACTAGCAAGGATGGAGAAGTACTAGAAAAAGTAATACACCTGACAGTTACAGTTACTTATTTCTTTTTATACAAAAACAATACAAAAATAATAAAAAACTATAACAGGTGACATTTATTTGAAAGTAATAGGTTAGCTACTAGTTACTTTCAAATAAATGTAATCAGTTTAAGTCACATATTACTTTTGTGTAAAAAGATATAAGTAATTGTAACTGTAAGGTGTATTACTTTTTCCAGTACTTCTCCATCCTTGCTAATGACTGCACAGAGCTTTCTGGAACAGGTTTCCAAAAGTAATAGAAAGTAACAGAAAAAGTAACTTACCCAACACTGCCGGTGGCTTTCTGCATTGTCAACATATGATTATGCTGTCGAATACAGTCCAGGCCTGAATCATATTGATACTGATGCCCTATCTCAGAGGCCAATTTCCAAGAGCGACTAGGTCAGGTTGTCTGAACCTGACATCTGAGCATTGTGCCAAAAGTTTGATAGAAATGAACAGATGTCTATGGATGCAGCAGACTGCTCAATAGATTGCTTGGGCCCCCCTTTGACACCTGCATACCGGCTGCATATTGCCACTTCTCTGCTCTAGATATTAGTGCACTACCTCAGTTTGACAATGACAGCATTCAGTGGGCTCAATCCTGAGATCCTATGATTCAGCCAGTACTTGATGCCCTTCATGCAGGAAAAGATGTGTCCAAGTTGTGTTCCTGTAATCTGCAAACCGCTTTATTTTTTAAAGAAGGCCCCAAGTTGAAGCTGCTTAATCAGTTGTTGTATAGAGAGAATGTAGATCAGGGTGGTCAAGTAGACAAGCAACAATTGGTCCTGCCCACAGCCTTCAAAGATTTGGTACTGAGGTCCCTCCACAATCATATGGGCCACCTTGGTATCTACTGGACCCTTGACCTAGTACGATCTCGATTCTACTAGCCCAAGATGGGGGCCAATGTTGAGCACCATGTAAGGACTTGTAGTCACTGCCTGCAGAGAAAAGCCATGCCTCAGATGGCTTTCCCCCTTGTCAACATTACTACCAGCACCCCAATGAAACTAGTCTGCATAGACTTCTTGAGTTTAGAGCCTGATCAGTGAAACATTGGCAATGTGTTAGTGGTTACAGACCATCTTACATGGTATGCACAAGCTTTTACCACCAAAGATCAAAAAGCATCTACCATGGCCAAGGTGCTTGTGGAAAATTTCTTCATCCACTATGGTGCCCCCCAGAGAATTCACTCTGATCAGGGCTGGGACTTTGACAGTCGGCTAATCAAAGAAATGCTCTCTCTCTCTCTCTATGGTGGGTGTGAAAGTCAAGAACCACCCCTTATCACCCACAGGGGGATCCTCAACCAGAACGCTCTAACCACACCCTACTAGACATGCTAGGCACTCTCCACCCAAAAGCTAAGCATAAATTGATCCAGAAGATTAGCACCTTGGTACACGCATACAGTTGCACAAAGAATGATGCTACCAGGTTCTCTCCCTACCGCCTCATGTTCAGGAGAGAGGCCTGGCTGCCTGTCGATGTCTGTTTTGGGGTTTCTCCCAATGGGGTCTGAGCTGAAGATTACCTGCAATATGTACAAAAACTAAAAGCTCAATTGAACCATGCCTATCAACTGGCCCAGACAATGGCCGCCAAAAGAAATCTAGCCAACAAAGAGAGACATGATAGCAAAGTAAAGGCTCAAGAGCTTAGGCCTGGAGACTGTGTGTTGTTGTGAAATTTAGGATTGCATGGTAAACACAAAATTGCTGATCGATGGCACCAACTTCCCCATGTCATAGTTGGAAAGTTGGATGATTTTCCAGTGTACAAAGTGCACCCAGAGAATAACTCCAAAGCTGTCCAGACCATGCACTGCAACCACTTGCTACCTATTGGTCAAGTTATAATTGAGGCTGAACCCACCAAGATTGAGTCCCCTGGACCAGTGACTCATGCTGCTGCAAGAAAGAAACAGAGTAAGCCTGCCTCCGTGGTTGCCGATTTAAAAACTTCCTCTGCAGCAGGCCCAGAATGATAGTGACTGCCAGTCTAACTCGGATGACATTGAGTGTGATAATGTCTATTACCCCTCATGTGAACTGAGTCAGTTGTCTCATAGAAATCCTATGTTGAATTATAGGGATGAAGCTGGGCCTTCTGGACTGCCCAACACCCCGGCATCATTCTTGGAGCCAATGCTCCCTGAAGGTGAAGTGCAAAGTATCACGTCTGAGGATGCTGAGTCTTTGTGTATCATAGAACTGTATGATATGCCTGAAGGAGAGCCTGATGGTATGAGTCTTTCTGGAGACATGCCAGAACTTGAGGAACACTATGAGAGTGCTGACAACCCCCCTTCAGTGCCAGAGTGTCTTCAAAATGAGCCAAGTGTTGTAGAAACAGAGACTACAGAGCAAGGGACTGACAGTGCTCCCAGCTTGGACATTCCCCTTCATGCAGAGGCACCCCTCACAAGTGATGAAAGCTCCAAGACTATTGCTGAAAGTACAGAGACTGTGGTTGTTCACCCCAGAAAGACTGTCTGAGCTGTCAAGCCAGTGGTGCGCTTCAGTTACGATTCCCCCGGGAGGCCAGTGAATTTACCTCTCAAAGTAGTCCAGAAAGGTGTTTATGTCTCTCAGAGCTCACTGCCCAAATTGAGCTTGACGGCCCATTCAAGGTTACTTGTTTTGCCCTCTCGCCATGGTGCCCCTACCCCATCCAGCCCCAAGTTAGCTGATAAGGAAGGGCCCCCTCTTGCATTGTTTAGAGTACAAAAAGTTATTACATGATTCTGTATAATAATGTTCAATTTACCTGTGTGAAATATGCATAATATATTGTCAGAATGGAAATGATATAGTGAAGTACATTGCAATGTATAGTACAGTGACAAGTTATGCCAATTGATGAATCAGATAGTACTTGTAGAGCATGCTAACGGTATAAATGTCTTGTATATGTTGCATTTTCAATGTTATGATGGTACAGACTTGACACGGACGCCAAGTTTTCCCAGGCAAGGAAGGGTGTAACCCCCCTACAAATGGGGGTTCCCAAAAAGTCTTCCTTGAGCTTGTCTAAATGCTCACTGCCAGGCTGGTGTCCTGCATTTTAGCAGTTTAAATGTGATTACCAGAGCCTGTCTAGCCTCTGTGTACTGTCTCTTTAAGAGCTGCCTGATTGCAGCCTAAGTAATCTGAGAGGGGGCTCTGTTGAAAGATTCAACTATTTGCTGAAAATTATTTAGAGTGATAATGATGATGTATTTGCCTAACCTGCTTTCTTTGTAGCAAGGACTGTTTTATTTTGTCACCACTATCTTGGTCCTGGACTACAAATTGGACCAATCAGTTCTGGTGGGACCTAAAATGTAGCCGGACTACAGGAGCTGTCTGAAGTCAAAATCTGTAGGAATTGTAGTTTTGAACTTTTTGCACCTTTTTTTGCAACTGAAGGGGGAGCTCTTACTTTGACTGACAGCCAAATCAGCCAACCAAACCTTTTGGATCTTGGGGAAGTCCCGGGCTGCTTGCAATTTTCAGTTAGTTCTGAGCTGGGAAGTGAAATGAGAAGAGCTCAAGTGTATTTTGGGCAGCAATCCTGAGTGGATTTGCATGGGAAAACTGTGAAAGGGCTGAGTTTTTGGCTTGCATGTCTGCTGCTGCTCCTGAGAGGGAGAGAAGAGAATTATTTTGGACTAAATCCAAGTTTGTGTGACTAAAGTAAGCTACTGAAGTGGGCCAGGCTCAACCTGATGAAGACTGACGATTTTGCTGAATGCGATCGGCTTGTCAGGAGTTCCAGCTACCCCTAAGCTCCCGGTGTGTGCAGAGACTTTGCAATTGTGACTAGGGAGTGCTTTGCCTGGTACAGTAGAATTCCTGTACTTGTAAATGTGCTATGAGCTGCTAGTGGGTTGTGAGTTAGTTCCCCACTGTGTGAACTGTGTTCTGCTTGCTGGAAGCTGTATCCAGCCCAAAACGGACTCCATCCGAATTTGTCTCCATGCGGTCTGGGCCTTGCCAGACTGACCCAGCCAGACTACCCACTGCACAGAGAAGCCATCGATGAGAGACCTGCCCGGGGATCGATCAGCCCCCTGCTCCACGCTTGAACAGGAATGATGCCTCTGCAACTCGTGTGGGCCCTACTTCTCCTGGCATTCCAGATCAACCACCTGCAGTCTCGATTTTCGTCCAGCCTGTGTCCAGTCTTGGGTATCATGAGTAAATACCAGTGTAGCTCCCTGCAACAACAGCTTAATCAGAGTGTGTCATCTGATTGTCTTGTCGTTTCATTTCCTTCACAAACTGAGCCCTCTGGCTCTGGATTACAAATATTATGTACTGTGCATGTTGTGTTTAAAATCACAGGGCCCCAACCAACTGCAACCCCGGTCAACAGTCCTGGCTAGCCTGTCTCTTCTCCACCTGGGTACCCAGAGGTGTGACTGTGTGGGGGAACTCAAAGCGCATGCATAACTGCTTGACTTATATAACCTTTAAGCTAATTAACCTGATTTTGCCCCTTCCTTGTTTAAATTCCCTAAATAAATCAGATCTAACTTTTTCTGCATGAAATCTGACTGTAGTTCCAGTCTGAGCTCAAAGTACTGTACTGTTGCTATTTGCTGTGCATAATCTTGTTTTACAGGGTATCTCCAGGGTCAAGCCAGAGGAACCAGCCCTGGTGGTAAGTGAAAACAGTGTGGGTGCTTGTGTGGTGTACCAAGGGTACTGTGAACATGATTATTGTGCAGTGTTCAGGTCACTAGAGGGGAAAGAGGGGGGTCACAGTGTCCCAGAGTGCTGTGCCCAGGTTAGCTTGACCACTACCAACCCTGACCTCTGGGTGGAGGCACCTGTTTCAGAACTAGGGCCCTTAACCTGCTACTACAAAAGCAGGCAGAGGCAGTAGCCCTTGGGATAGTGCCACCTAGGGGTTACAGTACAAATGAGTGTAACCCCTAGATGGCGCTATCCCAAGGGCTACTACCCCTGCCTGATTTGCCACTAACAGGTTGAGGGGCCTGGATCCAATGGCGGGTGCCTCCACCCAGAGGTCAGGGTTTGCAATAGTTAAACTAACTTGGTCACAGCCCTCTGGGACACTGCAACCCCCCTTTCTTCCCACTAGTGGCCCACACAATATATCAGAATTACCTTCACAGTATACACTTACCCCCAGGACTGGTTCCGGTACTGGGACCTCCTGTGAAACAAGATACAGTGCAACAATCACAGTACAGTACTTTAACATAGACAAATACCTCAGGCAGTATAACTGCTGAAACAAGCAGCTCTGATTTATTTAGGGACATAATACAGGACAGGGGAAATCAAGTTAATTAGCATTATCACTCTCATTCATTTATGGCTCTGTGCACAGGCCTATCCCTATCAGTTACTGTCCCTGGGTACCCAAGCCCTAGTGGCTAGTCCAAACTGTGGCAGCTGGTAGGGGCCCTTTCACACAGAGAAAAGAAAAATTAGTTAAACAGTCAAGCAGTACAGTAATTCCATTTGGATTTAATGTGGCAATTCAACAGGAGCGACCCTGAATTAGTACTCACGACCTCCAAACAAGATAGGGTCCTTCAATGTCAGCAGGGCTACTCTTGAGCTCCAAGACTCCTCACACATTTATATGGTAAACAGTCACAGGCAAAAGTCACTTAATGGCAGCAGGATTCACTTGAGGTACACAAACCTCTTCACACATTTATATGGTAAAAGAAAGCACTATACCAGGCAGGCTGCATCTGTATCCGATCGCAATTACTGCACAATACCGGGAGAACACACAGCAGATTCAGTTCCTGACAGACCGAGTGCAATTCCATAATTCCTCCAGTCTTCTACAGGGTGAGCCTGGTTTCTACTCTTCAGATATCCTTTGATTCTCTTCACAGGATGGATTCAGTCCTAACAAGCAGTTACACAAGCTGCAGACCGAACTCTGGACCTTACACATGTTTTTGACTAAAACTGTGCACTGAAGGAGCACAGGGTTCCTTTCCCCTTCACTGCCAGAGCTAAACTGAAACTCCAACAGACAAAACGGGCACTTCTTTGAGTTCCTCCCAGTTCTTGACTGGATTGGCTGTCACTCACAATAGACTGCTGCTGTTGGTCCAAAAAGGCGCAAGTCTAAACTACATCTCCCAGAGTCACTGCCCATACAATCCTCTTGTGGCTGGCTCAGATTATGAGTCCAAGTTCTGATTCATCCAAGGCACCATTTTAGAGCTAGCTTACCCCACACTGATTGGTCCAGTTCAGCAGTTCAAAACCAGAATGGGGAACTAGGCAGACACAGTTCTGACTGCAAAGAAAGCAGGTTAGACAAACTGTAATTTCATTATTACTCTAAATGATTTCTGGCAAACAGTTACATCTTTCAGATAGGTTCCCTTTGCACTCCTAGTGACTGCAAAAATGGAGTGAATTGGCAGCAGCTCGAGTGGTACTCAAACAGAGAACACACAGTCCCCATACAACTAATTATGTCTGCAAGCAGACAGCTCTTAAAGAGACAGTACCAGAAGCTCTAAAAACACTCACTGATAAATGGCTTAAACGCCAAACACCATTCAGGCTTGGAGCATTCAAGCAAGCTCCTGGAAGTCTTTTGGGAACCCCCATTTGCAGGGGGGTTACATGAGAACAGCTTGGCGCAGCTCGCAGCCAATGGGTGAGGTATGAAGTACCAGTAGTAGTAGTGAGGTAGGAACTACGAGGTTGGAATGGATGAGTGGAGGTTCGAGAGGAATATACAAGATATGCCAGTAGAGGGAAGCCTGGAATGCTGACATGGACTGCAGAATGGGAAGGAACTAGGTGAGGGGGAGAGACATTGATGGCTGAGTGAAGCCCGCAACCTACGATGAGTTTAGAAGTCAATACGGGAGGAGAGGATGATGATCAAGAATGAATGAACGAGAAATGACTGTGGATGAAAAGCCTTGAAGGCCAGAATGGTTAAGGCGAGGCATAAAATGGACAGTGTATGAGAGGGGAGGGAAAGCCTTGAAGGCTAGTATGGTTAATGTTAGGTACAATGGCAGGCAGGGTATAGGAAGGATGAGGTTTGATAACGATGGGGGTTGACATGCAGTGGAGTGGTCCAGAATATAGGACTGGGGTAAGAGGAAGATGAAAATAGGTATGGTCACAGCAGAATAGGAAAACACCCCCAAAAGAAAGGATGGGATGAGGAAGAAGAAGAGGCAAGAGTCAAAGGAGTGGAGGAAGAGCTTGACAGGGAGAGATGAGAATGGCTGCGTGACACCCACAGCCGACAGGGAAGGTACGAAGCACCATAATGAGGGATATTGGATGGTAAGGTAATGGTAGGACAGGAAAACTCCCAAAAAGAAAGCACAGAGCAGCAGGAGAACACTGGTATGAGCAGTGGAAGGTGGGGTGAGCCAGCACAGAAAAGAAAAAAATGGGAGGAGCAGCAGCTCCACTACCCAGAGCCATGAGGCCCTCCATGGCAACACAGTACCCTGCCTAAGGAGAAACATGGAAGTCACAAACCAGGCAGTGGGACACCAAATAGGAAAAGGAAGGGTAAGAGAAAATTAATTGAGGCAATGCCAGCAGCTGGAGCTGACTGACATGGAACAAGGAAGAGACTGATCCATGACCACGAAGGAGACCAATAGACTGCAACATGCTAGGCAACCACTGGTGCCGATTATCAGCAGAGCTGATCAAGACAAATTACATGATGAATAAAATGCAGCAAGCAGTGGAAATGGCACCTGGAGGAGAAACATATCAAGGCAGGAATCTGTGGGCAATTTACCTCTAAGGGATTTACCTCAAATAGGGTCCTGACTTATTGCCACAGTCTGTCACTCCATCACCGTGGTGTCTTCCCTGAACAGCATCCCTTGACAGTGAGGCATGAGCAAGCTCTGGTTGTGGTTCATTGGGACTTGTTGTTTGGCTTCAAGTTTAGTTCGGGTGTGATGGAAGTACTGGTTTCAGAGTTTGAGGTCAGTTCTGCCGGTCAGGAAATCAAACAGTTCTTGTTTGGTTTGGGTGCGGGGCACTGCCAAACCTGGGCTCCAGGTACAGGGCAGTGAAAAGTGAGAGCGAAGGAAGTGGAAGGAAACAGCACAGGCAAGCAAGAAAATGAGCAGGTGAACCTGGAGCTCCAGGGGAGCCTCAGCAAAATAAAAGTGAAATGGAGAGAGAGCAAGGGTGGGCCAGGTCAGTGGGGCACTGAGCTGGCAAGGACACAGAATGTGGCGGTGGAGGAAGGAAGCACCGGAGTCAAGTATACCGGAACAGGTAGAGGTAGCAAGGTGAATGCACCCATGCATTGGAGCGGGCAGTGCAGCTGACACCTGGAAGTGCCCGCACAGTAGAGGAGGCCAGGCACCAGGGATGAAGCTTGCACAGTAGCTGAGGAGGGCAGGTAAGAAAGTCCGTACAACTGGGAGACTGGGAACATGGGGCGGTAAAGCAGAGCACAGAGGAAGGTAAACAGGGAAACGGAAGAGGTAGAAATATGGGCCACAGCTCGAATGTACCCTGTGCAGAAGCAAGAGAAGCTCATGAAGGGCAGAAGCAAAAAGGAAGGGTTGTGCTCTGCAGGAATCACTGTGGAAGCTGGAGGGGAGACAGGAAGAAGGGGACCTGTGGCAGGAGGCACAGAAGAAATAAGACAATGGCCTGGAGCAAGGGAGGGCAGTGTCTCCGGCCACAATGAAAGAACAAATCCTGGACTAGCCAGGAGGAGCAGCTTTTAAAGGCCTGATGTGGGAGTGGTTTGTTGCTCTGCCCATTGAACTACAGACATAGCTTTGCAATTGCAGAAGTCAGAAGTACAGTCTGTTTTTCTTGGAGAATTAAAGCAAGCCAGTGCTGTAATCTGTTGTGTCACTTTACGCCCATCACGTCTTTGCTCAAACACTCTCTATAGTTGTTGTGTGTGATAATACTATTTAAATAAAAAAAAATTCTAAGTAGCTAGACACTAGTGTCACCACAACAATCAGAGTCAGCTCACATAGAGTGTGACAGTCATTGAGTCTTGTGTGTTCATCTGCCTCTGCTGCCCTGTAACGTTAAGCAAATTATTTCTGGACTACTAGACTGCGACTCTTTAATATGTCTTATTTCCTTCCTGATTAATAATTTTCTAAATACATTACAACTACTTTATGACCTACTTATCTAGAGCAATTTTTCACGGCAAAATGAGCTTCTTAAAGTTTGGTTTCTTGAAATGTGGAGGAGCAAGTACGACTGTTAGTAGTAGTACACCCAGTTCTGGTTCAAAACATAAAAGTTCAGATGATGGCCTGACAAAGGATCAAAGGTATGACAGAGAAAAAAGGGTTAGGAATTTCCATCCTGAATGGAAAAAAAACAAATTTCCTTGGCTGGAATTCAGTGAAGAAAAATCAGTGATGGTCTGTGTGTATTGTAAGGCCTACCCTGACATCTGTGATCCTAATTCTGCCATGGTTAAAGGGTCAGGTGCTCTTAAACTAGACCCCATGAAGAGGCATGATGTAACAAGGGAACATATCAGCTGCACAAAGCATTACTTAAAAGATACAGCTCCAAAACAAGTACCACCCATTCGCCTGTCAAAAACTACTCTGGATCAGCCCTCTAAAAAAAGACACATGATAACAAAAGAACTTGAGAATTACAACATTTTATTTTACACAGCATACTCTGTAGCAAAGAATGGAAAACCTTTTTCAGATTTTTAAATGATTTGCGAGATCCAGTGTAAAAATGGATTAAATGTTGGCAACAACTACCTGAACATAGCAAGCTGTTTGTTTGTGGACAACATAGCAAAGACAATACATGCAGCAATAGTTGATGACATCAAAAATGCATCCTTTTTGAGCATTCTTGCTGATGGAAGTACAGACCACTCTATTGACAAGCAAGAAATTGTCTACCTGAGATACGTAGGTGCAAACTGTTTGTCAGTCACACACCTAATATCTGTGGTACCACTTGAAACTGCAAGTACTGAGGGTGTATTTCATGCTATAGAGAAAGCTTTGCAATCAGTGGATTTGCCATTACCAAAACTTAAGACAGGCAGTGGAAATCCAGCAGTTATCTGTGCTCATTTTGACTGTGCATCAGTTAATCTTGGTGAATGGATAGGAGTCATTACTAGACTGAAATCACTTTTGCCAGACTTATTGGTATTCACTGAGTTACCCACACATGTGAGCTTGCCATTTTGGATGCAAATAAACATTTCAAATACAAGACAAATTTGAAGACTGAAAGGCAGTTTCAGTTTTTATTTTTGGTCTCCAAAATGCAGGCAAGAACTTAAAGAAATCACAGAAGTTCTCGATGAGCATCTTGCAACTTTCACGGCTGTAAAGCAAGTCAGGTGGTTAGCAAAGCAAAGAGAGAGAGAGAGAGAGAGAGCAGTTATGGCATTAGAAAACAAGTTCTAACAGAGCCACTATGACTGTAAATGCATTAACTAGATAAGGGTGTTTCATGGGCTTAAACATAAACATGAATTGCTGTTGCATACACTAACTGAATCAAAGTATGGTACATTGAGAAAGGGCAGATATAAAAATAATGCCACCATCTGTATTACAGTTATCTATGTTTCACATTTTATTCTATGCACTGCTATAATAATCAACTCAATAGAACCGGGCTATCATATACAATTTCTACAAGAGCTCGCTAAGCTCAGGGTGGACAAGGCAATGGGACCTGATGGCATACATCCCAGGGTACTTAAGGAGCTAAGGGTGGAACTAGCAGAGCCATTAGCAGAACTGTTTAGTGAGTCTCTGAGCAGAGGAGGGGTCCCAGAAGACTGGAGAAGGGCTCATGTGATCCCACTCCACAAGAGTGGTAGCAGAGAGGAGGCAGAGAACTACAGACTAGTCAGTTTTACCTCAGTAGTGGGCAAGATTATGGAGGCACTCCTTAAGGAAAGGATAGTGCAACACCTGGAATCCATAGGGGCACAGGATCCAAGACAGCATGGGTTTACAGAAGGAAGGTCCTATCAAACTAACCTCATAGATTTCTTTGACTGGGGAACCAGAGTGGTGGACCAAGGGGGAGCAGTTGATGTCACCTACCTTGACTTCAGCAAAGCTTTCGACACTGTTCCACTTAGAAGATTGATAAATAAGCTGGGTAGGCTCGGGGTGGGGCAGAAGTTGGTCAACTGGGTAGCAAACTGGTTGACAGGCAGAAACAGAGAGTGGTCGTAAATGGTATACAGTCAGAAGAGATGCAAGTCACAAGTGGGGTACCTCAGGGATCAGTCCTGGGGCCAGTTATCTTCAATATCTTCATTAGTGACATTGCAGATGGACTAGAGGGTAAGGCTTGTCTGTTTGCAGATGACACCAAGATCTGAAACAGAGTAGATGATCCAGATGGGGTGGGCAGAATGAGAAGAGATCTGGATAAACTAGCAGAATGGTCAGAAGAGTGGCAACTGGGATTTAATGCAAAGAAGTGCAAAATCATGCACATAGGGAAGAGAAACCCTGACGCCACCTATAGGCTGGGAGGGGAGTTGCTAGCAGTCACAAAGGAAGAAAGAGACTTGGGCATCATCATCATCACTGATGACCTAAAATCATCCAAGCAGACCTCTAAATCAGTAGGTAAGGCTAGGGGGATGTTAGGGTGTATTAGCAGGGATATCACAAGTCATAAGAGGGCAGTAACAATCCCTCTTTACAAGACACTGGTTAGGCCCCATCTGGAGTACTGCATGCAGTACTGGAGGCCACAACTTCACAAGGACATTAATCAAATTGAGGCAGTCCAGAGAAGGGCAACCAAAATGGTGCAGGGACTGCATCAGAAGACATATGAGGACAGATTAATGGACCTCAATATGTATACCCTTGAGCAAAGGAGGGAGAGAGGTGATATGATCGAAACATTCAAACATCTTAAGGGCATTAACAAGGTGAAACAGTCTAATATATTTAAATATAAGAAAAATAGCAGGACAAGAGGATACAGCATGAGACTAGAGGGAGGCCAATTAAGGGGGAATGTGAGGAAATTACTTTTCACAGAAAGGGTGGTGGATGCATGGAATGGCCTACCTCAGGAAGTGGTGGCTATGAATACAGTTCAGGGCTTCAAACAGGTATGGGATAGGCATAAGGGAGCAATACAGATGAGTATGAATAGATAGACGATTGACAGAGCAAAGGCTGATGGCACATTTATAAGGTAGAAAACTAAATGGGCAGACTGGATGGGCCTTGAGGTCCTTATCTGCCATCAACTTCTATGTTTCTATGTTACATGAAGGTACTGTATCTTAATTGCAAACACTGCTGAGACAACTAAATGTTGTGACAAGGTGGAAGATAAACACAATGTTGAGACATGTTTTTGAAGACATTTGATGTGTTTAATTGATTTTTTAGAGATTGCTATACAGTTCACACACATACTTAGTATAGTATAAAAGTGCATATACCCAAATGTCAATGTAAATCTTACACATTTCATTACAAGTTGTTCTCTTGAAGGAAGCTCTTACTGTACAAGACCTAAAAATGGGCGTTATGTAAAAGTAAACTGGGGTAGGTGTGTTATTGAGGGTATTGCATAGATTATCTTTTCTTGCTGCTCCACCCCAGGCACACACAATATGAAAATCAACTACTCCTTGATATGAAGCAACAGGAATTATTTAGTACAAGGACTGAAACAAGTAGGAGACTGAGTAAGTGGGTAGACAAGCATGAGTATGGTAATTCAAATAACATTTCAAAAAGTCTCACTATTATAATTCATTTTTTACAAATGTGTCTGTACAGGTGACAATTTTTGTAAAAAAATAACAATGGGAGTTGTTCCACTTATGTCCACAGGAGCCACTCATAGAAGTGGAGGGATTTGAGGCCCAGATGCACCAGTGTGCCCTGCTCCTGAGTCAGAAGATCATGGTGGAGAGGCAGAGATACTGGAGGTTCCATCGATAGCTATTGAAGCAGAGGGAACCAAATCTGATGAGGCCAAAGAGGGGCTATTAGAATCATGTGAGCCCCTTCTGCCTGTAGCTTCAGGAGAACACTCTGAAGCACTGGGAAGGGAGGAAAGGCATACAAGAACCTCCCTGTCCAGCAAAGAGACAGCGTGTCTCACCAGAAAACACCATGCCCAGGAATGAGCGAGCAAAAATTGGGTTGTTTTGCATTGGATGGGGAGACAAAGAGGTCTATCTCCGGCTGACCCCGCAGGTCAAATAAGCTTTCAACCACCTCTTGATTTAGCTCTCACTCATGAGCCCTGACAGTGGTGTGGCTGCGATTGTCTGCCAGGATGTTGCTGATGCCAGCACATGGACAGCAGTCAGGCGGAGGTCGTGCTGGACTGCCCAGCACCACACTCACATTGCCTCCCAGCATAGAGGGTACACGCAAGTGCCTCCCTGTTTGTTCAGGTACCAGACCACAGACATATTGTCAGTCTGAATCAGGAGTGTCTCCAGACATAGAAGAGGCTAGAAGGCCTGGAGGGCATATAGTACTGCCCTTATTTCTAACTCATTGATGTGTAGAGACACTTCCAGCTGAGATCATGTTCCCTGGGTCTGATGGTCTCCTAGGTGGGGTCCCCAGCCTTGACACAAAGCATCCACAGTAAGGGTCATGGTAGGAGCAGGGGGTTGAAAGTAGAACCCTCGTTAGAGATTGGACAACTCCTGCCACCAAAGAAGATCCTTCTTCATGTCCCTGGACACTAGGACCCTGTGGTCCAGGTTGTCAAGCCACTGATCCCATTGGACATGAAGAGTCCATTGGGTCACCTTCATAGTCAGTCTGGCTAGAGGAACTGTAGGGATTGCAGCTGCCATCAGGCTGAGAAGATGGAGGATTGACTGGGCTGTGGTCCAGCGTGAGTTGGCCAGTAATCTGGCCTGTTCCTGCAGGGTCTCCGCTCTGTTAAATGGGAGAAAGGCCCTGCCCTGGACCATATCCAGTATTGCTCCAAATTAATTGTAGGTGCTGGGAGGGGAGAGGTGGGACTTGGGATTGTTGACTGTTATTCCAAGTCTGGAAAAGAGGTCCAGGGTAAGGGAGAGTGACTCCCTCAGATTGCTCTGTGATGGGGCTGATAGAAGCCAATTATCCAGATACAGGCACAATGAGATCCCTCTGTGGCACAGGGCTGCCCCACTACTGCTGGACACTTGGTAAAAACCTGAGGTGCTGAGAATAGGCCAAAAGGTGAAGCCTTGAACTGGTAATGTTCCCCCTGGAAGGTAAACCGAAGAAAGTGGCGGTGGGTCTGGAAGACAGGGATGTGCAGGTAAGTATCCTGCATTTCCAGTGCACAAAGCCAATGGCTCTTGTGGAGTAGGGTAGAAGTCCCTGGATGGTGAGCATGCGGAACCTCTTGTACTCAATGTACAGGTTGAGCATGCTGAGGTTCAAAATGGGTCTTCGGTCACCTATCTTTTTGGGTATTAGGAAGAAATGGAAGTAGTACCCTCTTCCTATCTGTACCAGAGCTACTGGCTCTATGGCTGACTTTTGCAGAAGAGCCTGTATCTCTTCCTCCTATCAGAGACAGGTGCCTTGGAGGATAAAGGGAGAGGCCTGGGGGGTTGTTTGGAGACCTGTCTAGGAACTCTATGGTGTGACCTCTTGCTATTAACTGAAGGAATCAAGAGTCTGTGGTTATGTCCTGCAACCCTGGAAGGTGGAGAGCAAATCTCCCCCCCACCTGATTCCCCGAGAGGATCTGGAGGAGGTGGAGGGTCCCCCACTAGTCAGGAGGCTGAGGGGAGAGAGTTGGCAGCTCCTCCAGGGGCTTCTGGGACTTGGCAGGGGGAGAAGGGGTTCTGGATACTGGATACCAGCATTTGGCCTGGCGTTTGGCAGGGGCCTCTTTGGTCTGACATCTCTGTTGCCAAAGAAAATGTGTTTGCTTTTGTAACCCCCTTGGTACATGAAGTGGACATTGCGGATGGATTTACCTTGGTCCTGCAATTTAGTGTCACCTCTTAATAACATAGATCCCCTGAAAGGAGCATTCAGGATGGAGGTCTGGATGTCTTGTGCCAGGCCAGCAATCCTGAGCCACGAATGTCACCTAATGCAGACAGCAGTGGCTGTGGTGCAAGCAACTGAGTCTACTGTGTCATAAGTGGCCCGGAGGGCATGACGACAGAAGATTTTAGCCATTCTCACTATCTTGACAATCTCAGCCTTAAGCTCCTGGTCCTGGATAGCTTCCATCTTTGACCCGAGTGAGGCCAGGGAAGATTTCTAATAGGAAGCCATATGAACCACATAATTAAGGGACCTGAGGGCTCAAGTGGAGAAGGACTGGATCTTGTGAGTGAAATTATCCTGCTGCTTAATCTTCTTATCAGGAGGAGACATGCTCAAATGTTATGTTTAGAGGACTGGTCATGGGCAGCTGTGTTAACAACTGAGTCTGCATTAGGATGGCCAGTAAGGTGTGTGACTCCTTCTGGGGGGTGGTACAGCCTGTCTTCCTTTTTTGAAACAGCCAGAATGGAGGAAGGCTGTTGCCAGATAATGGACGTCAGGTCTTCATGGCACCCAGTCCAAGGCAGTATGGGCATAGGAACTGTGTCAGTCATATCCAGATGCTCCGCAGGCTTCTTACACTTTGGATCCTTGGATAGCTCAGACACAGGCATTTTGTATAGCTATGAGGAGTTCTGCAAATGAAGGGTCCTCCAGAGTGGACTTTGAGGACTCCTTAGGCTGAGGTTCTATTGGCATATGTGTACCAGAGCTGGAGGTAAGTCAGAGTCAGAGTCTGAAGCATGCCTGCTGGGGGTCTGAACCCTTTTTAGAGGAGTGTCCTGGGCTTTATCCCTGACCTGGTGTCTAGAGGAGCCTTGTTTGGAAAGGTAGGAATCCACAGGAGAGGCTGATCTAGGGGTCAGAAAGGAGGTGGGAGTAGAGGCCACCGGTGACTTCCAACAGTCAAGCTCTGAGGCTAGCTGAGTCCTGTCCTCCTGAATCAGGATCTGAAACACTGCCTGGATATCAGCCTGAGACAGCTGTGGAGGCAGAGGCTGAGGCTTAGGAGGAGGTGGTGGAGGAGGAGGAGGAGGAGGATGGTTTAATGGATAGCCTGGCATCTGATATTGAAGGTATCAATGAGTCTGATAGGAGTAGGAAAAGCCAGAAGGAGTATACCCTTGATTAGACATAGCCCAGCATCTGGTACCCTGGTACATAATGGGGTTGATGACCAGGCGTTGAATACCCTAGCAAAGGGTACATTGGGTATTGTGGGGGTGGTTAGCCTGGAACATTTTCCATAGGTCCAGCCAGAGGTGGAGCTAAATTCCCAGCAGGAGATGGGGTCAAAGGCCTGGTAGGAGGTCCAGAAGGACCAGACGTCAGCCCTGTGGACATTCGAAGGGGCTGGCACTGGATCAGGCACAGGAATGTCCTGCACTGGAAGATTCTGTACCTGGGGGCCTGATGGAAGGCCATCCAGCATTTGAGGAATGTCCAGAGTGCCAGATATACCCTAACCCTGCAAAGGGTCACATGGTGAAGGGTCATTTTGGGTCAGAGTGTGAGTAGAACTCGATGGAAGACCCACCATTGTCCGGGGAGCTGGAGTCCAAGATGGTGGAACCTGGTTGTCCAAGGAGGCTTGGGTTGAGGAGGTCCCAAGGGAAAGTCACTGGAGGGATTAACAATAGGCCCAGTGGGTGACTCAGGAAGAGACTGACCAGGCAAAAGAGGGGGAACCTCCAGATCAGTGCCCAGCTCCAGCTCCTGATCTTCAGGCAAGCCCAGAGGGTATGGTTGTGTCAGTGGGAGAGAGTTACCCTCAAAAAACTGTTGCATACCCAGCTGCTGGCTCAATTCAATGTTGGGGGTATACTGCAAACCTGATGGGAGACCCAAGCTGTGCAGTATCCAAAGGAACCAGGGAGTGACTTATCAGCCATGGCTGTGCAGATGTCAGAAGAGCAAACATCTGATATATTGGCCTGGGCCATACAGACAACAGTGGAGTTGGAGTCCAGTTCACCATCTGTGACTGTATGCTCCTCAGTGGGGCTGTGGAGTGACTTATTGACCTGGCTGCTGGCAATAGACCCTGAAGAAGATATGGGCCTAAGGAGCACAATAGGGATTCCGTCGTCCAAGAAGAGCCCTGACTGAACCATGAGTAAAGCAGGCAAGGAAGCCGTGGTCTGATCTGCCAGAGCTGTAGGAGATCTGGCAGTAGGGGTACTTAATAAAGTGGAGGCCCCCTCCAGTGTCAGTGGTGCTTGATGGTCACTGCCAAGTGGATGGAGACCTATCCCGGTCTTGGTGCCTCTCCTTGTCCTTTTTCTTCTTTTTGGGTTCTGGTGTTGGAGAAGATTTTCCCCGCAGATTCTGCAGCTCCTTTTCCATCAAAGCTAGGCACTTCTCCAGCAAGTGGGCTTCATGTTTTTTCTGGTACCTAATCCATGTCGCCTGGTTGAAGGATTGGCAGGGTGCACAATCCTTGACCCAGTGTTTGGGGCCCTAGGCAGATCACACAGTGGGAATGCTTGTCAGCATGCAGGATCTGGGTGCTGCAGGACTAGCACTTCTTTTCTACGCATCACCCGACTGTGCATGTTCCTGAACTGTACCTCCAACTATATCCCATGCTGTAAATTTGTCATTGTTATTTATTTGCTTCTCCTTTCTACTGTATATACCTCAAGATCTCTGTAGTAGACCTGTTTATACTGTGTTTTACTATGTAATTGTTTAACCTGGTGTTCTGTTCTCTTTTTATGTTAAACCGGATGTTTGTGAAAATGGGCATTTTTGCTCACATATCTTTCAGTATAAAATAAAGACTGATTGATTAAAAACTGGCCTGACAGACCTGAACCACAGCATTTCTGTAAAAATCCAAACTGGCCATACTGGGTGAAACTTGCACAAATACTGCTGGTCCAGTCACTCTGGTTGCACCATTCAGTCCAACTTTTATGTATCTGGTCCACTCCTGAAAGTCTGTTTTTCAACTCTTCCTTGACATGATTGAAAACAGAACCATCGGGACCAGACCAAATAGGTAAAAACCAGACCAGATCATCTGGAGTGAGTGGATCAGCAATATTTGCACAAGCTGTGCCCAGTCCAGATTTTACAGCTCTGGTCCAGGTCTGGTGATCTGGTTTTTACCCATACTCCACTGCATGTGGCTTAGTGACATACTGTACAGATAGATGCAGAGTCTAACCCACTGAAAGTTGAAGTTTCAGAAAATCATTATGCTAAAAATACCCAGACTCACTCCGCCACCCTCAAGTCACACTTAGTCTTCTACCAAAGTCATGCTTAAATATTGGTGCCTCTACATCCACACCATTAAACTTTTAATGCCACCATACCTCTTCTGCTGCCATGAGCATGAAGTCCCATTCTGCTTGTGGCAGCCCCCCCCCCAAACCAGGTAATTTTCCATGGGGGAGCAGCTCTTTGCACCACATCAATTAAATTATTGCTAAACTCCTTATTTTTAAACATTTTATTGAGAAATTTTTGTTTTAGTATATCCATGGTCAGGAAAAATTAATTTGTAAAAGAAACCAAAGCCCCTATTTATCAGTACAGCATGTTATAAACTGATCAGATTCTATGTGTAACCCAAGTCAAACAAACATTAGACACACACATGCCTGCCTATTTGCAAGTGAAGTAAATGTGGTTACTATCATTCAGTTGCAAACACCTATAGTCACAAATTGCAGGTTAAGAACATTCAGTAGAATTTAAATCGTAACCCTGAACTGCCTGCCTGAGAAAATGAAGTTGGTGTATTATTTGGAAACAGGCAACACTGGGATTCTTGCTATGGAACGTCCTACAAAGTTATAGAATGACTGCTCTTAGGATGGTGGTGTCAGATGACTTATTGAGGTTGTTCATAGGGACTTAGGGGAACAGCAGAGCTTATTTGTCATGCAGAGAGCTCTAGGAAGTGTTTAACCTATTCTGCTTCCAATAGTTTTCTATGATGTCTGTACTATCTATTGGTAATCTGACACAGAATGGCTGTCAAAAGATACTGAGTTAACCTTCTGTGGGCTCAATTAACTCCTCAAGCCAGAGGGAAAAATAGTGCACTACAGCTTCCTATACACACACAGGCAGCGTAGTAATGAGGCTTCAGTGGAGGAATCTATTTTTATCACTCGATCATGTTGTTTGGTAGCAAAAATTACATCAGCCCTTTTCTGAATACAAAACACCTGTGTAACCCCCCTGCAAATGGGGGTTCCCAAAAAGTCTTCCAGGAACTTGCTTGAATGCTCCAAGCCTGAATGGTGTTTGGCGTTTAAGCCGTTTATCTGTGAGTGCTTTTAAAGCCTCTGGCACTGTCTCCTTAAGAGCAGTTTGCCTGCAGACATAATTAATTTGGATGGGGGTCTGTGTGTTTCCCTGCTTGAGTCCCACTCAAGCTGTTGCCAAATCGTTCCATTTCTGCCGTCACTAAGTGGGCAGAGTGAGCACTTTTCAAAGATGTAACTGTTTGCCAGAAATTATTTAGAATAATAACGAAAATACAGTTTGTCTAACTTGCTTTTCTTTGCAGTCAGAACTGTGTTTGCCTAGTCCCTCATTCTGGTTTTGAACTGCTGAAGTGGACCAATCAGTGTGGGGGGAACCTTTGAAATGGAGCCTGCTGCTGGCAAATCAGAAATTGGACTCTCATTGAGGAGCTAGCCACCTATGTAATGTATGGCCAATGCTTCTGGGGAATGTAGTTTGGTTTGGTGCTTTTTTCCACCAACAGGGAGTTTACTGTGAGTGACAGCCAAACCAGCCAACTGAACTGGAAGGAACTCAAAGAAATGCACAGCTCTGTCTACTGGAAAGATCAGATGAGTTTGGCGGTAGAGAGACAAGGGCTGTGAGCTTCTAATGCATAGTTCCCACACAGTAAGCACGTGTAAGGCCCTAAGTTTCGGTCTGCAGCTTGTGCAAGTGCCTGTTCGGACTGAATCCAACCTGTGAAGATAATCAAGGAGATCTGAAGAGTAGAAACCAGGCTCACCCTGTAGAAGACTGGAGAAATTGCTGAATCGCACTCGGTCTGTCGGAAACTGAATCTGCTGTGTATTCTCCTGGGTATTGTGCAGTAATTGCGATCAGGATCGAGCAGCAGCCTGCCTGGTATAGTACTTTCCTTTTACATATAAATGTGTGCAGTGCTTTTGGGGAATCGCATTTCAAATCCCCTGTACAGTGAATTGAGTGCATGAAGCTGGAAGTAAACCCCAGCTAAATCCAGACTACATCTATTTGCTGTAAACTGCAGTGGGGTCCAGTCACAAGGACCTTTTCCACATGTTCTGCTCCTCCTGGCATTTCAGGAAAATCTGCTTTCCATCCAGTTCCCAGCATTGAGTCTGTGAGTACAAAGCAGGGTAGCTCCCTGCCATCTGTTTATCAAATTGCAAGTGTGTCATCTATTTGTTGCTGTTTCATTTCTTCACGAACTGAGCCATCCGGCTCCGGATTACAATTGGGTATTGTGCAAGTGTTTTTCCATCACAGGGCCCCATCCAGCTGCACCGATCCTGGCTAGTCCCCCCATCCTGGGTACCCAGTAAATGACAATTTGGGACTCTGAACATAGCACAGTACTGTGATTACTAAGATGTCTAAACTAATTAACCTGATTTTCCCCTGTCCTTGTTATATTCCCCAAATAAATCGAGATCTGTTTGTTTCAGCAAAAGTTACACTGTCTGAGCATTCATTTGTGTTAAAGTGTTGCACTGTGGCTTTTGCATTGTATCATCTTGTTTTACAGGGGGTCCCCAGAGTCAAGCCGATCGTAACCAGTCCTGGGGGTAAGTGTATACTGTGAAGGTATTTCTGATATATTGTGTGGGCCACTAGTGGGAAGAAAGGGGGGGTTGCAGTGACCCAGAGGGCTGTGACCAAGTCATACCAGACTGTCTTAACCCCGACCTCTGGGTGAAGGCATCTACCATTGGACCTAGGGCCCCTTAACCTGTTAGGAGTTACGCAGCCAGGGGTAGTAGCCCTTGGGATAGTGCCACCTGGGGGTTACATCTTGGAGGCTCACCACTGGGATTAGCATCCTCTAGTGGCCACATTTACGAATTACTGTTAAAAAATAAATGGGTACCCCAACAGAACTGGCTGTACACCAGTTGGTGAAGTGGTGTACTGGGGAGGAGATCGACCCCCAAAACACTATACTTATCCTGGATATCCCGCTGGGTACCAGTATGGACACTGTAGAGGGAGTACTCGGCAAAGGTCCAATGTTTACGAGACCCTGTGGTAGAAGGGACAACAGGCTGATCTGCTAGCCCAAACTTTCATGGCCCCTAATAGAGTAAGGACCCTGTAGACAGTTCTAAGTGCCACAAACTGTTACCCTAGGGAAGCCCTTCCGTCTGGAAAGTGATAACCAGGGACAGTAAAGATCCCAGGAGAACGAAGCCTCCCCATTATCTGAAACTTTTGAGGAGAAATTTGTACAAATTGTTGTTGGGGGAAGGAAAACTGTGGAGAATTTAAAGAAACTTATATTGCCATCTGAGAATGTTCCTCACAACACCTCTTCCCCTCCAGCACCCGTTATTGCCCCTCCTTCTGTGCAGTGCAAGCCCCCATGTCTGTACCTGCCAATAGTCAAGACTCTTACTGCAGGTTGAGATTTTCTCTGGCACCCCTCCCACCCCACAAGGGGATGACTAAGGAGACCTGGATAGACTGTGTTGCCCTTTGGTGTCTGGTGGCAGTGTGCAGAGGCTGAGAAATGGAAAAGAATCCTAGAGAGCTTGAGAGGTCCCACTCTGGAAGCCATTAAGTCTTTGAGGTCCACAAACCCTGAGGCATCTGCCCAAAAGTGCCTAACTGCATTTGAAAGCAATTTTGGGAGTACTGAGTCAGGGGAGAGCTTGATGTGGAAGTTTCAAGGTACAAAACAATGGCCAGGGGAAAGTTTATCTGCATATGTCACTCGTCTGGAAGGAGTGCTACAGAGCCTACCGGAAGGGTGGGTGGACATGATGACTAAAACCATGAGAGGTTGAGACACATATTGCAACATGCAAAGCAGTCAAAATTGCAGCTCAACTGATTGGAGAACTTCAAGACAGGAGAGGTAACCCACCAGATCATTGTGATTTGATAGAAAGAAATCCAAGAAGTTGAGGAGGAGGATTTCCTCAGAGCCATAATAGTTTGTAGCTACTGCAACCTCTGCTCCAAGGGTGGGGTCGGCTGCTGACGGCCAGGGATCACCGAAAATCCATGATGAAAGTCAAGGATTAAGTGCCTGCCAAACGGGGATGGCTGTAAATACCCCACACTGGGAGGAGTTGCTGAGGGAGATTAGGAATGTAACAGACAGTCTCATCATGAAGGCCGCTACTATGAGCACGGGCACTGACACTTGCCCGACTACTTCTGCAGTGGGGGTGGGGGTGCCCACCCCGGCACATCATGTTGACAACAGTTCAAAACTTGATGCATTGACTATGGAAATGAGAGACTGAAGATGTCTCCAAATGTCCAACCACCACTGGCTGAGATGGCACCAAGGTTTTCTATCGATGGTACCAATGCCACAGCCCCCACAGTGATACTTCGGTCACCCCAAACTTCAGTAGACATATTTTGCCATAATTGTGGTAAGGATGGGCACATGAAGAGGGAATGCCGGTCTCAGAAAGACTTAGAGAGAGTGGTGAGCCGGCTACAAGGAGAGCTTCGGAGAACAAGTCAGTGGTTAAGAGATGCACTAAATGGTCCCAGTGAGGGTCCCAAAAATGCTAACTCACATTCCTCTGTGGCAAGTTCAACTGCCCAGGATCCTGCTACCACCTCTCCAGACTGGTCCAGAATAATGGGTCCCTCCATGGAGACCACTGTAAAGGTGAATGGAGTGTCTACAAGAGCTGTATTAGACAGTGGCTCCCAAGTGACAATTATGTTCCAGGATTGGTATCAGAAGCATTTGTCAGATGTACCCTTATAACCATTAGAAGGACTGCATGTATGGGGGTTAAGTGAGATGGCCTACCCCTACTCCAGGTATCTCCAAATTTGGCTGTCTTTCCCCACCTCTGTGGCTGGAATGGCATAGCAAGTAGAGATCCTGACCTTAGTGGGTCCTCCTACTGGACTGTATAATGGGGTTCCTTTACTAATTGGGACTAATGCACATATGTTTGGATGGCTGGCACAGTTGTGTTATGAAAAACAGGGGGTCAAGGACTAGTAGAGCTTTAAGAATTCTGGCCTTGATCAAGAAGGCCTATGAGGCACAGAGGGATGCTGACAAAGTGGAACCAGAGGAACTGGTTGGAGTTGTCTGGAAAAAGGATCCTGAGTCTCTGATCCAGGCACCAAATGCCCAGTGTACCCTATGGGGGAAGTCCATATCAGAAAGGATGTCAAGAATAAAATCCTCATGTTGGATGCACCAAGCGATGGGAAATTGCCGGAAGGACTGCTGGTCAAAACAAGTATTTTGCCGCCAGAGCCCATGCTTATGCTACAAGGGTAATGGTTCAAGTTCATAATGTGTCTGATAGAGAGATTCGAGTAAATAGAGGCTGCACCCTGGCTAATATACATTGTGTGGATACTGCAGTGCTACGCAGTAGCAAGAGTTCGGGGAAGAGTGGCAGAGTAACGCCTGACTTGTTTGATTTCAGTGACTCCCCATTGCCAGCTGAATGGAAAGTGGGGATCAGTGAGAAGCTTGCCCAGAGAGACCCGGTGTTTTCTTTAAAAGAATGGGACGTAGGATGTGTGCAAGGAGCTGAGCGCCACATCCGGCTGCATGATGAAAGGCCATTTCATGAGAGGTCTCGATGCCTGGCCCCTGCTGACATAGATGATGTGAGGCGGCATCTGCAAGAGATGCTAGCTGCTGGTGTAATACAAGAATCCAGAAGCCCTATGCATCCCCCCATCATGGTAGTGAGAAAAAGAATGGGACAGTGAAGATATTGTGCTGCATGGATTATCGCACCTTGAACAGCGTGGACTATCCCTGATCGGTATCGTACCCGCATCAGGATGCTTTGAACGGCCGAACAGTAAGCAAGTGGTTCTCTGTACTGGATCTTGCAGTGGGTACTACCAGATCCCGATTGCCCCAGAGGACTGTGGGAAGACAGCCTTTATCTGTCCGCGTGGCTTCTATGAATTCATGAGGCTGCCTCAAGGGATTTCAGGAGCTCCAGCCACTTTTCAATGATTGATGGAGCGTGCAGTGGGGGACAAGAACTTACTAGAGTACCTGGTATACCTAGATGATGTTATTGTGTTTGGCAGCTCACTGGAGGAACATGAGAGCAGATTATTCAAGGTATTGGACTGACTGGAAGACTTTGGCCTTAAACTGTCCATTGATAAGTGTCAATTCTTATCAGTAAAGTATGTGGGATTTTATAGTATCCACCAAAGGGAATAGAGACCCACCAAGTAAAGTTGAGGCCTTGACCACCTGGCCACAGCCCAAAAATCTAAAAGAACTGCAAAGATTCCTCTGATTCTGTGGTTATTATCGGCGTGTCATGAAGGACTATTCAAGAGTGATCCACCCTTTACTTAACCTTACTCAAGGGTATCCCCCAACCCACAAAAAATATAAAAAGTCAGCATCCCTCGAGACTGAAAGAGTGTATTTTCATCCAAGTGAAGTATTTGGAGCCCGCTGGACTCCTGATTGTGAGACTGCTTTGCATGAGATCATATATCAGCTTACCCACACTCCAGTGTTGGCCTATGCTGATCCAACAAAACCCTATGTCCTGCACACTGATGCTAGCTTGCAAGGGTTGGGGGCTGTGTTGTATCAGGAGCATGAGAATGGCCTGAGACCAGTCGTCTTTGCCAGCAGAAGCCTGACCCATTCCAAAAAGAACTATCCTGTACACAAGTTAGAGTTTCTAGCTTTGAAGTGGGCCATTGTTGATCAATTCCACGAGTACTTGTATGGGGCTAAGATACTAGTAGAAGCTGACAATAATCCTTTGACCTAAGTGCAGACTTCAGATAAGTTGGATGCCACTGGGCATAGGTGGCTCTCTGCCCTATCTACCTACGACTATGCAGTTGAATACAGAGCAAGCCTGAACCACATAGTTGCTGATGCTCTCTCCTGGAGGCCTGTTCCCCAGAATGACTGGGTCAGACTGTCAGAACCTGATATTCGAGCACTCTGCCAGAAGTTTGACAGGGAGGAACAAATGTCCACGGACGCAGTGGACTGTATGGTGGATTGTTTGGGACCCTCTGAGAAGTGCATGCCTGCTGCTTATTGCCACTTTCCTGCAACAGACATTGGTGCACTGCTCAGCTGGACAATGACAGTATTCAGCAGGCTCAATCCTGAGATCCCATGATCAAATCAGCTTTAGAAGCCCTATATGCAGGGAAAGATGTGTCCAAATTACGTTCCATTGATTTGAGAACTGCATTGTTATACAAAGAAGGTCCTAAGTTGAAACTGATCGATAGACTGTTATACAGAGAAACAGTAGACAGAGGGGGACAAGTAGACAAACAAAAACTAGTGCTGCCCACTGCTTTTTGAGACTCAGTGCTGAGGCCCTTACACAACCACATGGGGCACCTTGGTATAGACAGAACACTTGACTTGGTGAGATCCAGATTCTACTGGCCTAAGATGGGGGCTGATGTGGAGCAACACATTCGAACTTCTCGCTGCTTACAGAGGAAGTTTTGCCCCAGAGGGCTGCCCCCCTTTTTAACATCACCACCACTGCACCCATGGAGCTGGTCTGTATTGATTTTATGAGTTTGGAGTCAGATCAAAGAAATATTAGTAATGTGCTGGTGGTCACTGACCATTTTACAAGATAAGCAAATTTCCCCACCAAGGATCAGAAAGGCATCACTGTGACAAAACTACTTGTAGAAACACTTTTTTGTTCACTATGAGGCTCCAAAAAAATCCATTCTGATCAAGGAGAGACTTTGAGAATCGTCTGATAAAGAAATGCTTCTGTGGGGTGCAAAATTCCAGAACCACCTCTTACCACCCCAGGAGACCCACAGCCTGAATGTTTCAACCGACCTTGCTAGATATGCTAGGCACCCTCCACCAAAGGACAAGCCCTAGAGTGGAGCCAACAAATTAGCACCCTGGTACATGCCTACAACTGCACCAAAAGTGATGCCACTGGGTTCTCCCCCTACCACCTGATGTTTGGAAGAAAAGCTTGATTGCCGGTAGATGTGTGTTTTGGGGTCTCTCCTGATGGGGTTTGAGCTGACAACTATTTATAGTATGTGCAAAAGTTAAAGGCCCAGCTCAATCATCTGTCTAATTAGCTCAAACCTTGGATGCCAAAAGAAATCTGGCCAACAAAAGAAAGGTATGATAAAGGTGAAAGCCTGTGGGAACTCAGGAGAGTAGGGTATTGCTAAGAAATCTGGGACTGCATGGCAAACACAAGATTGCTGACAGATGGCACCATCTCCCTCACATTGTAGTGAACAAAACTGCCAGTGTACAAAGTAAGGCCTGAGAATAATTCAAAAGATGTTAAAACAATGCATAGAAATCATTTAATGCTCATTGGGCAAATCTTGATTGAATCTGAGCCCCAGAAAATGCCGCTCTGGACTGAGTAGAGTAGAGCCACAGAAAATCAAGAAAGTCTGCACCTACAGGCTGAGTTAAAGTGTCTCCACAAGTCCCAGTTGAATGGTGTCAGTCCATGTTAGAGGAAAGGAATGTGGCTTGAATATACCTTCACGAACTGAGTCAATGGTTGGGCAACCTAGTCGTCCTGGAGATGAAGCTGGGCCTTCTGGACCGTCTAAGCCCAGCTTTGTCTTTAGGCCAATGCTCCCAGAAGTTAAGTGCAGCATTAAGTCGATGACAGGAATCATCAGTATGGTTGAACCGCTCGAGCCATGAGGAGGAAAATGGCTGACTGGAATAGACTGAAGACTCTACCAAAAAAGAAGATGTTGAGGCCCTGATAACTACTGTCAGTAGAAAGTCTCCATGAGCCAAGTGTTGTGGACTCAAGAATTGTAATTCCTGGGCTGAAAGGCCCCAAGTTCTAGCCTCTCTACTCCAATGGAGACTCCCTTGACAAGTGAGGACAATGCTGAAAATGAGACTCAGAGTGTACAGACCGTAACAATTCCTTCTAGGAAGACAGTTCAAGCTGTAAAGTCTGTGGTGCACCTCAGTTATGATTCTCCTGGGAGGCCTGTGGACTTGCCTCTCAGTGTTGTCCATAAAGGAGTGTATGTGTCCATGAGCTCATTGCCCAAAGTGAACATTAGTGCTAACTCCAAGTTACTTGTGTTGCCCTCTAGGTATGGTGTCCCTGCCCCATCCATCCCCAAGGTAGCTGATAGGGAAGGGCCCCCTCAGTTCAGGTTTCATGCACAAGAGGTAATAACCTGAGTTATGGTACAATGTGTGTGTAATACTGTGTAAAGAGTGACATACTACAAAGTTTCAGAAATGTGTTCCTGATAAAGTGATATATTGACTGATGATTACATGTATAAGCCTAATGTGATACTGATGAAAATGTATATGGTTGTATTGAACCTTTGGGGTACTTGCTTGACGCGGACATCAAGCTTTCGCAGGCTGGGAAGGGTGTAACCCCCCTGCAAATGGGGGTTCCCAAAAAGTCTTCCAGGAGCTTGCTTGAATGCTCCAAGCCTGAATGGTGTTTGGCATTTAAGCCGTTTATCTGTGAGAGCTTTTAGAGCCTCTGGTACTGTCACCTTAAGAGCTGTCTGCCTGCAGACATAATTAATTTGGATTGGGGTCTGTGTATTTCCCTGCTTGAGTCCCACTCAAGCTGCTGCCAAATCGCTCCATTTTTGCCATCACTAAGTGGCAGAGTGAGCACTTTTCAAAGATGTAACTGTTTGCCAGAAATCATTTAGAGTAATAACGAAAATACAGTTTATCTAACCTGCTTTTCTTTGCACTCAGAACTGTGTTTGCCTAGTCCCCCATTCTGGTTTTGAACTTCTGAAGTGAACCAATCAGTGTGGGGGGACCTTTGAAATGGAGCCTGCTGCTGGCAAATCAGAACTTGGACTCTCATTATGGAGCCAGCCACCTATGTACTGTATGGCCAATGCTTCTGAGAATTGTAGTTTGGACTTCGGCACCTTTTTTCCACCAACAGCTGAAGTTTACTGTGAGTGACAGCCAAACCAGCCAATTGAACTGGAGGGAACTCAAAGGAAATGCCTGGCTCTGCCTACTGGAAAGATCAGATGAGTTTTGGCAGTGAAGAGACAAGGAGCTGTGAGCTTCTGCGTTGTATAGTTCCACACAGTAAGCACGTGTAAGGCCCTAAGTTTCGGTCTGCAGCTTGTGCAAGTGCCTGTTCGGACTGAATCCAACCTGTGAAAAGAATCAAGTAGATCTGAAAAGTAGAAACCAGGCTCACCCTGTAGAAGACTGGAGACATTGATGAATCATGCTCGGTCTGTCAGGAACTGAATCTGCTGTGTGTTCTCCCGGGTATTGTGCAGTAATTGCGATCAGGATCGAGAAGCAGCCTGCCTGGTATAGTACTTTCCTTTTACATATAAATGTGTGTAGTGCTTGTGGGGAATTGCATTTCAAATCCCCTGTACAGTGAATTGAGTGCATGAAGCTGGAAGTAAACCCCAGCTAAATCCAGACTACATCTATTTGCTGTAAACTGAAGTGGGGTCCAGTCACAAGGACCTTTTCCACATGTTCTGCTCCTCCTGGCAATCCAGGACAATCTGCTTTCCATCCAGTTCCCAGCATTGAGTTTGTGAGTACAAAGAAGGGTAGCTCCCTGACATCTGTTTATCAAATTGCAAGTGTCATCTATTTCTTGCTGTTTCATTTCTTCACGAACTGAGCCCGTCGGCTCCAGATTACAATTTGGTATTGTGCAAGTATTTTTCCATCACAGGGCCCCATCCAGCTGCACTGATCCTGGCTACCCCCCCTCCCCATCCTGGGTACCCAGTGAAAGTGACAATTTGGGACTCTGAACATGCGCACAGTACTGTGATTATTAAGGTGTCTAAACTAATTAACCTGATTTTCCCCTGTCCTTGTTATATTCCCCTAAATAAATCAGATCTGTTTGTTTAGGCAGTTACACTGTCTGAGGCATTCATTTATGTTAAAGTGTTGCACTGTGGCTTTTACATTGTATCATCTTGTTTTACAGGGGGTTCCCAGAGTCAAGCTGATCGAACCAGTCCTGGGGGTAAGTGTATACTGTGAAGATACTTCTGATATATTGTGTGGGCCACTAGTGGGAAGAAAGGGGGGTTACAGTGACCCAGAGGGCTGTGACCAAATCATACCAGACTGTCTTTACCCCGACCTCTGGGTGGAGGCACCCGCCATTGGACCTAGGCCCCTTAACCTGTTAGCAGTTATGCAGCCAGGGGTAGTAGCCCTTGGGATAGCGCCACCTGGGGGTTATACCTGCTGGGCTATGCCCACAGTCGTGGAAACCTTGACATTGTGGCAATGCATCTTGAGCACAGATTTGTGGATGGGATTTGTGGAACAGGGCAGATGATGCAAACAGAGCCAAGGGCTACCATAAGGAACTAACTTCTGTGTATTTCATTAAAGTTCTTTATTTCTTATTAGATGTTTGCCAGTTGTTGCTAGACTATCAAAAACTTTCCAGTTAGCAGACTACTTAATTATTGAAATATCAGAACATTTAAAAAAGCAGTTCTACAATTAGAAGCACTTAAAACTACTCCTGGCAAATATCTCACACAATTCCAGGAACAGTAAAATGCAGCAGAATGTACGTTTGGTAAAACAAAACTACATGGAACACCTGGCAGTGAAGCTGAACTTCGTGCATTTGTTAATGATACTGTCACCTACATTCACAATAGATTTGATGTTCTCTCAGAGAAACCAATGTCTTTGCTTCAAATTTTGAATTTTCACAACTGGCCTATGGAAAAAGAAGATCTAGCAACATCTGGCAATGCTGAGCTAACTGAACTCATGACAGACAGACCATTTTCATCTCACTTCTCTGAAGCAGACAAAGCCTGTGCCATAGATGAGTGGGTGCAGCTGGAACTATACCTGTCTCGATTCAGAATCAAACCTCTCATATCAATGTGCCAATTGGTTTTGCAAATGAAAATAGCTGAACTTAGACCAAAGAACTCCACGATGAGCCCTATGCAAAAGCTTTTTGAGATTCTGCTCACCATTTCCCCTTCCACAAGTGAATGTGAAAGAGGATTCTCCAAAGCAAATTTCATTAAAAATAAACTAAGAACAACCCTGACACAACAGTCTTTTGCGAATCAGCTGCTGATCATGAGTGCAGGACCACCCGTCTCTGAGTTTGATCCACTACCATCAATTACGTACTGGCTTGACAATAGTCTTGGTACTGTCCATTCCTCTGGTCACAAATGTCCCTAAAACAAACCTAAGTAGCTGAGCAGGAAGCACTCTGCAGTACTACTCTGTTGTAATTTCTCTACCTCTGCCTCTCTCTGACTGATTCTGGGGCATCCTACAGGGAAAAAAATCATTATTTGTTTTGGTAATAATACTGTACACCACAGAAAACAAGCATTTGTCAATGCCGAATGTTTGCTTGCTGGCATTGGCAGTGGTAGTGTAGAAGTTACAGAGCTGCGTAATAGTAATGGCAGTGAAGTATTGAAGTGAAGCCAACCCTACCACCACCCTGCAGAGAGTGACAGGCATTGGGGAGTGCGCTAGTCGACAGCCATAACGGCCACGCCATTTCAGTACACCCTAGCCTGCAGACACTGGCAAGTGTCACGGTGTTCCTTGGGGTCTTTGGTCCTTATGCGCACCTATTCCATTAGGAAATACAGTGGATGGGTGTGATATAGGAGAATGGGTGAACTTTGGGGCCAAAGAGTCCAAGGCATACCTCAATGCTTCTCACTGGCTGCAGGGTGTGGAATGGTATGAGCATTACAGGCAAGAATCCCAAGTCACACCCTGATGCCTGTCATTCTCTACAGGGTTATGGTTGGAAACCCTAATACCTCAGGCATTCGTTGGTATTTTCTCCAAATGTTCAACATGGTTTTTAGTGACTCCACCTCATGAACAGGGGGAATATCAGTTTCTTAATGAAGCTGCTTATAACAGCGACTACAGCATTTAGCACCACAGGTGCAAAAACATTCCGAACAGGATGTAAAAAATGACAGCTGTACTGTTCATGGGGAGGTGTAGAAAATGGCAATGTTGTAAATCTGCAGTAAAAATATTTAAAAAAATGGTGAAGTCATGAGCGTACATAGAAACTATGCAACACACACCTGTAATATAATTAGGCTGAGGATTTTTTTACAGCAGATTGTCAACTCAGGCATTTTGGTGCCTCCGATCATGAACAGTGTCACTGTGATTTTCTTTTATCTGTCGAACAATAATTTCCCACAGCGACACGCATCTCTCGCTGAAAGTGTGAAAAACACACTTCATCCATGTTGTGAAAAATGACAGCTGTACTGTAAATAAGGCAGTGTGGAAAAATGCCACTGGTGAAAATCTGGACTTAAAATATTACAAAGTCATGAACTTACGAGGGTGCGTGGAAACTGCACAATGCTCACTTGTAACACAGTCATTTTATGGACTTTTGTCACCAAATTTTCAACATAGCCATTTTAAGACCTCTGCTCATGAACAGTGTAACTGTGATTTCTTAATGTGTCCCATACATTGATTTAGATATCGATTCACGCCATTGTGCACTACATGGGCGGAAACACATTTTGGGCAAGATGTGAAAAATGACAGCTGTACTGCTCATAAGGAGGTGTGGTAAAATGGCAATGTTGAAAATCTGGAGTGTAAATATTGAAAATTCGCGAACTTACGAGCGTGCGTAGGAACTGCACAACGCACACTCGTAAAACAGTCATTTTGGAATTTTTTCACCAAATTTTCAACATAGCCATTTTAAGACCTCTGCTCATGAACAGTGTCACTGTGATTTTCTTAATTTGTCCAGTAAATTGATTTAGCACACCGACTGCGCCATTGTGCGCTACATGGGCAGAAACAGGCTTTGGGTGAGATATGAAAAATGACAGCTGTACTGCTTATAAGAAGGTGTGGTAAAATGTCAATGCTGAAAATCTGGAGTGAAAATATTGAAAATCATGAACTTCAGTGTGCATAGGAACTGCTACGCTCTTAAAACAGTTGTTTTGAAATTTTCACCAAATTTTCAAAATGAGGCTTTTGAGAGCCACCTTATGAATACTGGCAGTGTCATTTCGTTAATCGGTCCTGAAGGTAATTTCATGCAGTGACTCATGAAATCACTCCTTCGGGCCCGATAACGCCATGGCAGTGACATCATTCATGAGAAGGGGTCCCAAAAACCCCAGGTTGAAAATTTGGTGCAAAAATTCCAAAAAATGCCAGAGATATACAACAAAGTTGAAAACCCCCTATCAAGCCCATTATACAGCTTACCAGCATTTCCTCAGTTCACAGTCGGCTTTGAAGAGTGCAGACGTGTTCCCGGTCCACCGAAGATCGTCGCGCCAAGGTCCAGAGGTAAGTATGGGGTGAGGGGGGCTATGAGGAGGCAGGGTATGCAGTGGGTGGGTGCGGGTTGTGGAGGGGCCAAGGAGACTCACGTGGGACGTTTTTCTTTACAGGTGTTCTTTTTTTGTTTCCAATGGCCAGCGCAGGATGTTTGCCACGCTGGGGTAGACTCCCAGCATGGCACAGAGACAGTTGGGGGGCATTCAGCCGATGGGGATTGGGCACCCCATCTTCAAAGCATCGATTACCATGCTGGGTGGGCTCCAGCGTGGCACCCAATACTCGGGGGTGAGGACAGTGGAGCCCGTGAGTTGGGCATCCCGGCTATATCATGAGTTGCCACGCTGGGGTGGGCACCCAGCATGGCATTTGGAAGCTTTGGGGGGCAGGGAGGCGCAGCACAGCTGGCGGGGATTGGGCACCCCCGTCGGCTATACAGTGTGTGCGTGCGTGCGAGGAGGGGCACACACCCCTTTGTGTGCGTGTGTGTGTGGGGGGGAGCTGCCCATGAACAAGCGATATCTTATCGCTGCTCACTGAAGCGTAGCTCCCCCTTTGAACTGTATGCCACTGCATTTTGGAGCTTGTCATAGACAGCTCCATCATGCATTGGCTTACAGGGGCCACGCCTGCCAACATACTGATTGAATTGGAAGAGAGGGTGACACACCTCCGAAATCTCGGATGATGGCACTATGTTTCTTGCACATACGTGCAAGCAAACATAACAAACATGTATCTTAATTTTTGAAGACTGTTTTTTACTTTTTTGTGCATGCATATGTGACGTATGAATGAGGGATCCACTCACTGTAGATCAAGGAAGGATGTGAAATGGTGCAGGTACATGGGGGGTGAACAAAGTGGTAGACAATAAGCCCTACCAGAGCTTCTGGCTGATGTAGCACAGCTGGACTAAGTCATGGGAGGATGTGAAATGGTACAAGTACATGCAGGGGTGAACAAAGTGGTAGACAGTAAGCTCTACCTGAGCTTCAGGCTGATGTTGCACAGCTAGACTAAGGCAGAAGCACCCATGGCATGTTCTTATAGTCCCCATTTATATGTTCATTTATGTTCTTACAGCGCTGATTGCCTAACTGAGCCAAGATGTAAAACAGACACTAAAATGTCAGGTTTATTTCAGGTGACCATGTTCTTATAGTCCCCATTTATATGTCCATTTGTGTTCTTACAGCGCTGATTGCCTAACTGAGCCAAGATGTAAAACAGATACTAAAATGTCAGGTTTATTTCAGGTGACCAGGATCGTAGTGGGGAGAGGGGGCAAGTGAAACAATGTCCTGAGAATGTGTTTAAACTTATTAACTGTTGCTGTGTCAAGTAGTGATACAAGTCCAGAATCCTATATGTTTACATTATGTTTGGCAGCCTAAAGGTGCTTAGGTGGATTGGCATTTACATTACTCAGCGGCGAATCTTTTCATACTTTTGTGATCATCGTTAAGATATAACCACTAACTGATGAGACACTTGGGGCATGAAACTGTGCTACCAGCAAAGTTGCATTTGCAAAGCCCTGAATATTTATCTGTTGATAATGAAATGAAAACTGTCAGCTGATAACATTCAGCCACTGTCCATTACACAGAATAGACATCTCACTGATAGATCTGGAGCAAAGGACTGTACTTGCCAATAACACAACTACAACTCCAGACACGAAGAAAGAAGTTCATGCACTTTCATCGCTGTTAACTTTTTCAGCATTTTAAAACAGTTACTTAGCATCTGCACTAAGATGTTCTTAGCACGCTGAACTGAATTGTGACACTAGAATCCTGCAATCAACATTTGTCAGCAAAAGTGAATTGAAAAATCAATAGATGTATAAAATGGTAAGTGATATGGTCAATAACATATCTGCATGTAATACTTGGCTTAAAATTTGAGCACCACCATATTCCGCACCACAGCGTCAAACAGGGATGCCATTTATAATTCAGCTAATGTCAAGCAGTTTTCAAGCCATAAAAAGTATTACTGTATCAGTATGGTGGCAGCAACAGGATCAGGAAATTATGAAATAAATGCAACAGCACCCTTCACGCATATGTTGTGTGGGTGGAGGAGTGCATGAGCACCCAGGGTGGGCTGTTAGGCGCTTCAGATTCACCGAAGAAAAGGGTGGATTCGATTGGAGCTACAGTTGAATTTGTGTTTTTTTCTATACCTAGTTTTTGCTATTTTGTTAGGGCACATGTCCAACCCTAAGATGTTTAGGGTCACAAGGTGATGTGACTTCATTGAGCATCTGATTTGAGAAAGAGCTGTGTGATTCTATCTAAATGCCAGCTCACGGAAATTCAGAGAAAAAAAATATATTTTGAAGCTGCATTACCAGACTGAGTGTGCAGTTTAGTGAATTACCACACAAGAGTGTGTATATGACAGCATTAAAAGGTGCATTAAAGTGCTTCAGTCATGAAAACCTCCCCACTGGCTGCTACTGAAATGCATAGCAGTATGTCCTCCTTTGTGCATTCTGGCTGTTCTTTGCTTCAGCTGTGTAGTACAGTGCGCTCAAGTTCGTTTGCATAGGTTTTAGCAGCGAGGTTCACACTGACAGAGTCTAGTAAGAGAAAATGCTTGGAATTACACATAAAAAGAAGTCTGAGTTTTCACATCAAATGCTGAGGTATTTTTTTTCTGGAGGATTAGAACCCATGGAGTCCATGAAGGTGTGCTTTGGAGAGCTGGCATGTGTAAGGTCTGTTAGGCACCCACACATTTTGGTGGTCCTGCTTTGGCAGGGAACAGTTTATTAAAGTAATGATGTGTGGCTTGTCTCTCTAAGCTAGACAAGACTACACCATCCTATCAGGCAACCGACACAGTTGATCTGTGTGTGTGTGTGTGGGGGGGAGCTGCTCGCTGAAGCGTAGCTCCCTCTTTCAACTGTATGCCACTGCATTTTCAACTGCTGTCATAGACAGCTTCAGCAGTGATTGGAGAACTGTGACCACACCTGCAAACACACTGACTGAATTGAAGATGCTGACACACCTCTGAAAAACTCAGATGATGGCACTATGTTTCTTGCACATGCGTGCAAGCAAACATAAAAAGGTGGAACTTACTGACTCCTGCTATGGACTCATCCTAAAAATGTAACATAAGTTCTGGACTTATTCATCCCCAAAATTTTTTCAACCCCTGTCAGGGTGGGGCCACTGAGTGAGCACCCCCTGATAGAAGTCAAACAGGGTAAATCCTGGCTTACCCTCCCCCGGGTGGGCCATGGGAGCAGACCCCCCCCGATGGAATTCACAAGGCTCGGTCGCCAACCTTAGAGCCACAAGCAGGTTGAGTGGGACCAGCAGTGGGGCAGGGCATCATACGTGGGGTCAGCATTTTTGGCATGCTAAACTCATGGGAGGCATAGCGGCAGTGACTTAGTGGGGTGCTGAAGTGCCAATGTCTGGCACGCTTCTCACTATCTCGGCACTGGCAATGTCTTCACCTGGCCTCCACCAGAGATCAGGCATGTATCAGACGCCCACCTACCCTCCCCTCGGAGGAGGAGGAGGAGAAGAGCAATTCATTGGACAGTCAATCCTCCTCCTCCCCCAGCTGGCCATCTGGCTCCCCTGGTCCATTCCCAAACCTGAGGAGTCTGTGTCGCAAGCAGAATTCCAGCTGGTGCACCAGTGGGACTGTGTCTGGTTCCTTTTAAAAGAAGACCACTTTGAACAGTGAGAAACCTCTCTTCAAGCCAAAATAATTTCACAGTCCTGTAAACTTTAACCTTATCAGCCCATCCCTCCATACAAAATTTCATAACATCTCTGCAGACTGGGTCTTTCACCAGTTTGGCTCTGATCTCATTTAGTTTGTTCACAGTTGCTGGAAAACTCTGCAAATGTAATCTACATAAAATACTGGTATATTCCTGTAAGTGGTTTTCTGTTTATGCAGAATCATGGTGATTTGGAGGACGTGACAAGGTATGAGCAGTGGTGAGATTTTCACATGGTACATTTTATGGTATAGGAATATTTCATCAGTCTCATTCCGAAACTCTGAATCCTAGGTTGTGACTCCTCTGGACTTTTCGATCCTAAAAGAAAAATAAGAGGTTTATGATATGTTTCCATCTGAAAGTGAACACCCATGAGATAACCACTGACCCTCTCACATGCCCACACCATCACAAGTTATTTTTCCTAATGCTGCTCAGTGACTGTCAGTGCCTGAGGTACATAAGACACAGGCCTCCAATCAGTTCCATCTCTCTGCAGCAATTCTGGTAATCCATCGAAGCTCCAGCAAATCCAGGTCTATCCTGTGGGAAGCTGGGAAGGCATACTGAGACAAATATAAATAAACAAAAAGGGGAAACTAGAAACACCCTATCAGAGCTAAGGGTACAAAAGTATCGCCAGGTAACTCAGGGAGAATAGAGGTTGAGAACACTGGGAGTGGTGCACTGCAGTGGCTTTGAGCAGCAGCTTTCAGCAAGACCTTCTAGAGACTGTGATGCTGTCCATCTGCACACACCTCTGGGTTGAGAGAGGAGGTCGCTAGATTCCAGGCTGAGTTGGCTAGGATTTGAGGGACCTCTCCTCCTACCCAGAGGCCTCCAAGTCTGTACCTGTTGCCTCAGAGGATGCCAGTGAGGAGGAGCGGCTGGTTTATGGTGGGCTCTGGAATGGTGAGGGTGGTGGAACAGAGGCACATTCCTCAACCGGTACTACTACAAAATTCATATGCCATTCTGGTGGGGCGAGACTCCCAGGAGGAAGCACCTATGGTAGTGATCAAGGGGAATGTGGGAGCCCTTTGCAGTGGAGACCCCAAGGAGGGTGGTGGAGGACCCCAGAGGAGGAGGAAGCAACTTCTGGTGGGGGGACTCAATTGTGAGGGGGATAGATTTGGGAATAGGAAAAAGGGGGGAGAGGCAGGTTAGGTGCCTACCTGGTGCCATGGCCCAGAAGGATAGGAAACAAATCCTGCAGATTGCTAGGGAAGTAGGATGGGAGGGAGAGCTGTATGTCATTGTCCACTCAGGGACTAATGACCTGGCTAGGGACAGGGCTGGGACAGTGCAGGGGGAGTATAGGGAGCTGGGGAGGGGTCTTAGACAGGTAGCTTGCTCAGTGGCTTTTGCTGAGGTGCTGACTGTCTATGACAGGAGACAGGAGAAGGAACTCCATACCAGGAGCTTCAACTCATGACTGAAGGAATGGTGCAGAGAGGAAGGGTTCAGCTACATTGGGGACTGGGGACCCACTTGGGAAGATAAGGGCCTATACAGGAGTGATGGCCTGCATCCATCTGGGAGGGGAACTGTAGTCCTCAGTGGATGGTTAAATGTTACTTTGATGAACATTTAAACTAGCCAAAGGGAGTGGCAGAAGGAATTGGGGAATCAGAAACCACCTGGAGAACCCAAGGGGAGAGGAATCCCCCCAGGGTGAAAATTAATAAAGGGAGCAGGGTGGTAGAGATAAAGGAGAAAGGAACAGAGCATTAAAAAGAGGTGGGAAGGAGGTAGGGCAACAAGCAGAGTAGAAACAAACTCTAAAAGGCCATGTGTGCAAATGCTAGAAGTCTAGGGACTAAGATTCTGGACCTACAGGCCACCATGGCAAAGGCCAACCTAGATATTGTGACCATTAGTGAGTCATGGCATACTGAAGACCACGACTGAGACATGACTGTACTCTGTTCTAGAAGGACCGGGTGGGAAGGAAAGGAGGAAGTGTGGTGCTTTATGTCAGGGAAACCATAAAAGCCACAGAGATGCAGGAAATACAGGAGGAGGCAGAGGTACTGTGGGTCTTCCTGGAGACAGGGAATGGAGCCACTATTCACACTGGAGTGATCTACAGACCTCCAACACAGGGAGGAATTAAATAAGGTACTGGTGGAAGCCATTGGCAAGGTGGCAGAAAAGGGAGATGCTGCTTATGGAGGACTTCTACCTGCCACAAGCCTCCCAGCAGTGGCTCAGCTAGAAGCAGGGACATCCTGACTCTCTGCAGAGGGCATTCTTCAGGCAACTAGTCTCAGTGAACCCACTCATGATGGGGCAATACTGGACCTGGTACTCACTAACAGGGACAGTGTTACAGACATCAAGGTGGGAGGCCACTAAGGGACCAGTGATCACTGTACAGCATGGACAGCTGCAGAATTAAACCACACAAGGGTGAGGGTCCTGGATTTTAGGAGGGCAGATTTTTAAAGATGGGTGAATGCCTCTGGAATGACCTAGCAGGGTGGGGTGGAGGAACAGTGGGCAAAGATAAAGGAGCATAGTAAAAGCAACAAACCTCAGTTTCAAACAAGTGAGCAAAAGAAAGAGGAAAAAGAGACTACTATGGTTCTCAAAAGAGGTGGCTGAAAAGGTAAAAACTAGAAGGGTAGCATTAAAAGGTATAAGGAGACTCAGAGGGAGGAGGATAGGGAGGTGTATTGGGGGGAAACAGAGAAAGCAGTAAGTGAAAAGAAGACCTAGGGTGGGATTGTAAAGTTAAAAAGGGAAGGGGGGACTGTGCAAAGGGTGAGTGCTGGAATCGGTTCTCTTTAATGTCTTTATGAGTGACATTACAGAGGAGCTAAAAGGGAAGGTCTGCCTCTTTGCAGATGACACCAAAATCTCCAATAGTGTGGGCACTCCGGGGGGTGGAAACGATGAGCCGAGATCTGAGAAAACTAGAGGAGTGGTCAAGGGTATGGCAGCTGGGTTTCAATGCAAAAAAGTGTAGAATAATGCACTTAGGGTACAGAAAATCAGGAGTATAAAATGGGTGGAGTGGTACTGATGACCACCAAGCAGGAAAGAGACCTGAGGGTAATCATATTGGATTACCTAAAGGTGGCCAGGCTGTGTGACAAGGCAGTAGGGAGGGCAAGTGGTATGCTGGGGTGCATAGGGAAGGGTGTCACCAGCAGAAAGAGGGAGATGATGTTGCCTCTTTGTAGATTGCTGGTAAGACCCCACCTAGAGTATTGTGTCCAGTTTTGAAGACCACATCTCTGGAAGGACATAGAGTGGAGGTGGTCCAGAGGAAAAAGCCCTATGAGGAGATATTAAAGGGTCTCAATATTTGCATCCTATAACAAAGTAGAGAGGGAGATATGATAGACATCTTTTAAATATCTCACAGGCTAAATAAGGTACAGGAGAGGAGTATTTTGCAAAGAGAAAAGGTGCTCATGAACAAGGTGACATGCTATGAAGCTGGCGGGGTAGATTCAGAAGAGATGTGAGGAAGTACTTCTTCACAGTAAGTATGGTAGATTCCTGGGGACAGCCTTCCAGCAGAGGTGGTGGGGCAAAACAGTGGTGGGGTTCAAGAATGCATGGGTAAGCACAAATGAATCATACTGGAAGGGGCAGAGAAAGAGCTGTAGATTGGGCACAGTCTGATGTAGTAGTGTAGGTAGGAAGAAATGGGCAGATTGGATGGGCCAAGTGGTCCTTATCTGCCACCAAATTCTATGTTTTTATGTTTCTGTGTTTTACAGGTAGGGGATGAGTATGTCCTTCATGGCTGCATGGGCTCACAAAAAATGCGAATGGATTGCAGATTTGGAGAATATGTTCAATACTGTAGAGAGACAGGCATTCAGTGACCAAACAGAAGAGTGTCTTAGGCAACTAGCTGTGATGAAGGAGGCCACATGGGGAGGGAGGTGCTCATACTTCTCTATAATAATGCTGATACAACTCTCTTTTTTACCCATCAGAAATTCTATGAGAAGGGCAATACACCCAGCCCTATGCTGGCCAGATTAGGGAAGGATAGGAGAACTCTGAACGCAATCCCAAACATCAAAAATGAGTCTAACCACCGAGTAAATCAATCTTTAAAGAGCAGTATGGAGGGATTGTGGAATAACAGATGGACCAGACACAGAACTTCAGGTTCAACATACAATCTCTGAGTGATGTTTATTTAAAACATGGAATAACCTTAGGCAATGGCATATCCCTTCTTCAATACATCAGTTTGCAGCAACAGACTATGCATGTCCTTCTTCTGCACTCAATCAGCACCCGCTGATCTACCTCTTTAGTGAAAATTATGTCATCCCTATGTTGGTCTTGTGTGTTTGGGTGATGGGGAGCTCAAAAAAGGAAAACCCCAAAACAAGTTAAAGACAAAGAACTTCAGGGCAGAAGCACTGAAGCAAAGGCTACCCCAAAGGGCATTGGCAATAGAGTGAAGTTTCAAAGCAATACATCACACTTTTCTCCATAATGTAAAGCATTATGGGATGTTTATGCAAATCACCATGAAATTTTAGGCTGGTTCAGTTTAAAGCAGGAATGCATGGTGCCAAAGGGCCTTTCAAACAATCTGCAATTTACATGCATTTTAACAACACAACAGGGTTTTTTTGCTGTCTCTACCTTGGTAACTTAATTCTATAATACAGTCGCCTAGTAACTTTTTACCTTTATCAAAAACACCTAGTGTCATGATATTTTCACATTTACAGGTTTCATACACATAAGGTATATACATCATGGTATTTATGACATAGTGCTATTGCATACTAAATCCAACAAAGAGGAACACAGCCTGTTGTTTTACATCAGCTCGGAGGTCACCACAATAACCTCCCTGTATGAGGACCTGAGAGGGAAAAGGAAAATTAAAGAAGACACTACAGCATAGTCAAGACAGGGGAAGGGGTGCTCATAGGTGACCAACCTTATAGACTAGAAATTGTAGAGGATAGATTAGGCTAAGAAATACAAGAACTGTTGCAACAGATTTAAGAAAAGGTTGGTCCTCAACAGTGGCAGGATCTCCCTGTCACAAGGAGGAAAGCATTTTCCCAGGTCTACACTAATCCATACAGGGCAGAGTGTGGTGACAATGCACACAAAGCAATCCTCTTCTTAGACCTGGTGACACTCCCACTGGTGATCAAAGAGAAGGTTGATAGACTGCGGGCTCCGTTAACACCCCAGGAGGTTCTAGCAATAATAAAAGACATGAAAAGAGGGGGAAGCTGTTGGTCAGATGAGCTGACTGCAGAATGATTTAAGGGTCATCTTAAACTGCCTCACTCATGTTACCTTATTTCTACATGTGTTATCACTGAGGCAGCAAAGGATTCCACACTACTATATGCTGCTTTTACTGCCCTATATTGCTGATAATTTTGATAAAGTCCTAGCTGCTTGATTAGAGGATATCCTGCTGGACTTGTTTCAACCAGATCAGAAAGGTTTTGTGAAAGGCCACTTATATTATAACATGAAGAAATTGCTGAGTGTGGCTCAGTTGGGCTCAGTCTCAGCACCCAGTGAGGTATTCGTGCTTTCCCTACACATTGAGTAACCCTTTAATCATGCCGAAGGGATCTGTTTGTTCATGGCCCTCCATCAGTTTGGTCTGTGTAACACCTTTATATGTGGATCCAGCTGCTGTATAAATTTCCCTGGGCACACAAGTCATTAGAGTTCACTTAACAAGTTATGAGACAAGGATGTACCCTCTCCCCTTTCTTTTAACCCTATCCATATATTAGAATGTGAAGAGATTGTGGGGATTGGCAGAAAGGGCCTGATTCCAAGTTGCATGGGCCAACTCTTGGGTGTATGCCAGTTGTGCCATGTGGCACTATGCCGGGACCCAGCACCATATTCCAAGATAGGCAGGGTCCCCGGCACCTACATTCCATGACTTGCGGCAGCCACAGGCTAGCGACACAGTATTGATGCAATGGATCTGGGTGCCGCAAGTTGTGGCCAGCAATTTACTGCTCCCCCTGGAGCCCCCCATCCTGAAATGCACCTGCAATCACCTGGGGGCATGGGGGGGCTGGCTGGGTGACACAGGTGTTTGGGGGGGAGTGCAGTAAACGGACCCCAGGAGATCCCAACATTCGGGAGGTGGGGGCATGACTGTATTGAGGGGATGGAGCAGGGCTATGTGCTTCCTGCGTGCACTGTGGGGGCATCCATCATTTTGGCAGGACGGATGCCCCTTAGACCACTTCCATGCTGGTCTAACTACACAGCACCATAGTGGGTCTTGAATTGCTTAGGTGGGTTATGGCAGCTGCCCTTTCAGAATAGGGCACAGTTGCTGCCTTAACCCACCTGCCCCATGCCGCAGTTGCTTTATGGGCATAGTGGGTGGAGTAGCCCACCTTTGGTGCAAGCTGCATCTTGAATTGCGATTATGTATCTTATGGTGTAAGGTGCGATTACGCCATGGGGTTCTGTGTAAATCGCCTTGCACCATGCACAAGTCATCCTGGAATCGGCCCAAGAAGAGATCCCACCCTCAAAAAAATTATACCACCCACAGATGAGTTGTGTGCACCTAAACCTGAGAATGCAATATTGGCTATTACAAGGGTGATCACAGCTGTTTCATGCTTTCAGGTTATAGAATCAATTTACTAAATTCTGAACTTTTGCCCTTGCCTTGCAGGGTAAGCTTTATAGAGGTGGGCAGGTTTCCATATAGTATAGTCTCCAGTCACATCCTTATGTGGGAATTGGGCAGGAGGAATCTGGAGGATTTGTTCATTTTAAATTAGAGACCATACATAATCAAGATAATGGCAGAATTGGATAAATGGAAGGCCCTCCCCATTTTCTAGCTTAGACATATCATTCTTTTATGGAATTGGAACAGAACTGGAAATGGAATCAGAATTTCTGACTCTGCATCTGTACCTCATGGCTCACAAGCTTAGCCTTCCAGGCAGCAGGCTTCACAGAACACTTAATGCCTGTCTCTCTTTGAGCCCCCTCTCCCTCCTACTACAGTACCTATTGGCCTGGGTCCCTCAGGCCTAGTGTCTTAACCTCTGGTTATGGTGGACTGTGGTTAGGAGGATGTGTGCCCTATCATCAGCTGGTGGTGATATTTCTGTCATGAAACATAGAAACATAGAAACGTAGAATTTGACGGCAGATAAGGACCGCTTGGCCCACCCAGTCTGCCTATTTCCCTACCTACTGGATAAGCTGCAGATCCTAGTTAACCAGCAGCCTACTTCTTCCTACCCCCACCCTCTAGAATGGCCTTATGACTGCCCCATGCATGCTTGAATTCCACCACTGATTTTGACTCCACAACCTCCTCCGGAAGGCCGTTCCATGCATCCACAACCCTCTCCGTGAAAAAATACTTCCTTAAATTACCTCTGAGCAGCCCCCTCTATCTTCAAATTGTGCCCTCTTGTTCTTGCACACCTCTTTTTTTGAAAGATGCTACCCTCTTGGACTTTGTTGATTCCCTTGAGGTACTTGAACGTTTGTATCATGTCCCCCCTCTCCCTCCTTTCCTCGAGGCTATACATATTAAGCTCCTTTCGTCTCTCTTCATATGTCTTCCGGTGCAGACCCTGCACCATTTTAGTTGCCCTCCTCTGGACAGCTTCCATCCTGTCTATGTCTTTGTGGAGATTGGGTCTTCAGAACTGCACACAGTACTCCAGATGGGGTCTCACCAGCTGTCTGTACAGAGGGATAATAACTTCCTATTTTCTACTGGTGATGCCTCTCCCTATGCATCCCAGTATCCCCCCAGCCCTCCTTGCTGCCCTCTCACATTGCTTGCCCACCTTTAGGTCATCTGATATGACTACCCCAGGTCCCTTTCCATTGTTGTTGTTGTTAGTATCTCACCCCCCATTGTGTACTCTTCCCCTGGGTTTTTGTTTCCCAGGTGCATTACCTTGCACTTCTTAGCATTGAATCTAAGCTGCCATACATTTGACCATTCCTCTAACCTTGCCAAGTCCCTTCTCATCCTTTCCACCCCACCCTGTGCATCAACTCTGTTGCAGATCTTTGTGTCATCTACAAAGAGACATACTTTTCCTCCCAGTCCCTCTGCAATGTCGCTTATAAAGACATTGAAGAGGACCGGTCCTTATACTGAACCCTGCGGTACCCCACTAGTAACCTTCCTTTCTTCTGAGTGGTCTCCATTTACTATTGCTCTCTGTGTCCTATTCTCCAGCCCATTCTTTACCCAGGCTGTCATCTTGGGACCTACTCCCAGGCTGGCTAACTTGTATATTAATCTTTTGTGTGAGACTGTGTCAAATGCCTTGCTAAAGTCTAGGTAGGCCATGTCCACAGCCCCTCTACTACTTTGGTCACCCAGTCAAACAAATCTATCAGATTCGTCTGGCATGACCTTCCCGCTGTGAATCCATGCTGCCTTGGGTCCTATGCCCTCTGGCCTCTAGATACTCAACAATTCTTTCCTTTAGAAGTGATTCCATAATTTTCCCTATCACTGAGGTTAAACTAACAGGTCTGTAGTTTCCTGCTTCTGCCTTGCTTCCACTTTTGTGAAGGGAATCACATCTGCCCTCCTCCAGTCCTCGGTACCACCCCATCCTCCCATGATTTGTTAAAAGGGTGGTCAGTGGTGTCACTAGTTCTACCCTTAGTTCTTTAGAATTTGGGATGAATCCCATCAGGCCCCATTGCTTTGTCCACCTTCACTTTTAAGAGTTCTTTCAGAACCCTTTCTTCTGAAAATGGGCTGGTATCAACTTCTGTATCCAGAGTGTTTCTACTGTTTGTTTTATGTACCTCCCTCTTCATTTGTAAATACTGAGCAGTGTAAGGTATGGGAATGAAGAATGGCTAGGAAGGAAACAAGAGGGCTAAACTGAAGATAAGCATCCATTCTGACATATGATTCTGGACTGGGTGGAGAATAATATTTTATTGTGTCATTGGATCAGAGTCAGCGGTCACCACCCTTGGCATTGCATGTGGCACTACTGGATCAATAGTACTGGTGAAAGATTGAATGCTGCCACAGTGTGTCTCTCTGTCCTGATCCACTTCTATCTCCTGGTAATGCCACCCACAGTGCTATTCTCTGTCCTGATCCCCATCCATCTCTCTATAATGCCATCTGCAGCACAGCTCTCTGTCCTGGTTCCTCTTCAACCACTAGTGCCACTTGCAGCATGGCACTCTTTGTTCTGGTCCCCTTCTGACTCTCAGTAATGTTGCAAGCAGGGCATCTCTCTCTGACCTGGTCTTCCTTCCCAAATACCACCCACAGCATGGCTCCCTCTGTCCTTCTCCCCATTCATCTCTCAGTATTGCCACCCACAGTGTGACACTCTCTCTCTGTCCTAGTCCCCCTCTACTAATGCTGGCTGCAGAGTGACTTTCTCTGTCCTGGTCCCTCTAGGCTTATGCTGCCCACAACATGGCATTCTCTAATGTTGCCTGCAGTGCTGCTCTAACTGTCCCAGTCCCCCTCTATCTCTCAAGAACACCACCCACAGTGTACTTGTCCCTGTCTTGGTCATTCTCAATAGTGCCAATAAAGTAATACACAGCTGTATAGCTCTTTTGATTCTTTTAATGATTGTTCAGTCTTTTCTTTTTCATCTCTGACAGGTTGATGCCTGGTTATATTCTAATTTCTGTAATTAGTGTGTCTGAAATGGAAGTACTCTCCTTGCAGGAAAACTATACTACTTCCTTGACAATCCTTGTCTCAGATATAAACTTTGACCCCTAAACTAACATGCCTCTTACATAGAAACAGAATTTGTTGGCAGAAAAGGACCTCTTGTCACCTAGTCTGCCCTAACATCCCTAAGCGGCACTGTGTTACTGCAGACCCTACTTGATCTCTGGCCTTACCCACCCTTTCAGTAAGGTCCCCTGTGCCTATCCCATGCATGCTTGAATTTTGTTACCATTTTAGTGCCTATCACCTCTGCAGGTAGGTTGTTACAGGCACCTTCCACCCTTCCGTGAAGAAGCTACTCTCACATCCCTCTAAGCCTCCCCACTCCAGCATCATATCATGCTCCCTTGTCCTTTGACTTCTTGTTCTATGTAAAATGCTCCCCTCTGCCACAAACCCACTCCTGGGGGCAGGGTCCACTGTGCTCACAGTGCCCTCTCATAAGTGCAACCCATGACAGGGGATCAGGAAATACCTTCCTTGTGTCCTTTTAGAGTGCTCGCTGATTTCACAATGGAACACTCGCCACGAGGGACCAGGGCTTCCTTCCTCTGGGAATCAGTAAAATACAGTCTCAAGTCTGTAGCCAGGTGTGAACCCTCCTTGGTTTCTGAGCTGGGGAGAAAACCCAGGCATCATGAGACCTTTGTGGCTGCTCTCGTAATTCTGATTGTGTCTTCTCCCACAGGGGTGCAGGAACCTGATTCAAACCCCTCAGACCCCCTTCGGAGACCTTGTGTACTTTTACCCAACAGTAGAGCCCCAGATTCCCTTCCAAGATCCTAGTTTTGGTAGCGTGTGGCATCTTAGCTCTAAACAAGTGTGTTTGAATAAACCTTCCCAAAACCTTCACACACAGCAAAATCACTCTCAGGCAGTAGTACTCTAAAAATAAAAGAAAGAGTTTTTACTGATTACTTAAATAATTATCATACCAACACACACAAACTGGTGAATTAACTGGATAATTCCTACCTGTAATTCCTTTTCTGTAGAGAATCAGAGTCCAGAAAATAAGTGAGTTTTGCAAAGTCTCTTTCTTTCTGCTGTGTCTCAGAGTCACCATTTTTCTTGCAGTTGTCTTCAGTGTGTCTGGCAATTTCCAGTATGTCAGAAAATGTGGCTTTTGCTCAGTCTCTGTTCAAGAGTGCTTATATAGCCATTTCTGCAGTCTGCAAAACTGTCCTATGATTGGCTAGTGGCCTTAATATTTCTAGGTCCAACTGTCCGTCTCTTTCTCTGTCTCAAACTTTTAAGTAGTAGTGGTAGTATCTACATTACCTTCCTGACACTTATTAAAATGGCAATAGACTGTGGCAGTTTGTAAGGAATTTAATAATAACTTCCTAACCTGGGCATCTGCAGGACCCTGCTATAAAGCTATTTTCTCTTTGAAACTCACAGTGTTATAAACTGGAGGAGATGGCCCTTCCATCTCCTGCCATTTATGGAATCTTACCCTTTGATCAGCTACCAGGACATTCCAATCCCCTATTGCAGTTTAACTCCTGTTTACCTCTAAGCAAGGCTTTGTCCTAGGCAAAGGGAGATGTCAGACACTGAAATGCACATCAACTCTTCCTAAGTACCCTTGCAGAAAAATGGGCATCTTTTCTAACACCTGATGTCCTGACCTTTTTGGACATTAAACATAAAGAAAATGATAGGAAATATGACAGCAATATGACGGCAGTGGACAAATCACCACACAGTCCTGTACCTTATTAATAATGTAGAGGTATCTGAGTGTTTCTATCATGTCCTCCATTTCTCTCCTTTCCTCTAGAGAAATATTTAATTCCTTGAGTATTTCCTTGTAAGATTTCTGAAGCAGGCTATGTATCATTTTGGTTGAACTCCTCTGTACCGCCTCCATCCAGTCTTTGTCCTTCCAGAGATTGTGCCCTAGTACTAGACACAGTACTCTAGGTGGGGCCTCACCAATGATCTATACAGGAGTAAAACCACCTCCTTCTTTCTGCTGGTGATACCTTCCTATGCACCACAGTATTTGACTAGCCTTTCTCACTGCCCCATCACTTCTTTTGCTACCTTCAGGTCATCAGATATGATGACCCCTGATCCTTTCCTGTTTGGTGGCCGTCACCCCCATTTGTTATATTGCCTTTGGGGTTTTAGTGCCCCATGTGCATAATTTTACACTTCTTGGCATTAAAGCTTAGTTGCCATGCTCTTGAGCAGTCTTCCAGCTTCTCAGGTCATCCCCAGTTCTTTCCAGCCTCCCAGATGTGTCCACTCTGTTGCAGATCTTTGTGTCTTTAGCTGTAACAGGCATACCTTCCCTTCAAGTCCCTCTGCTATGTCACTAATAAAGACATTGAAGAGGACTGCCTGTACTGACCCCTATGGCACCCCACTGGTTATTGAGCCTTCCTCTGAGTGAACTCCATTTACTACTACCCTTGGTTCGTGTTGCTTATCCAACTACTTACCATCTTAATACCTTTGGACCCACTACCAGGCTACCCAGTTAGTTTACCAGGCTTCTGTGCAGAACAGTGTTGAATGCCTTCCTGAAATCCAGGTAGACCACATCCACCACTCTTCCTTGATCAACTTCCTTTGTCAGCCAGTCAAAGAACTCAGTCAGGTTTATTTGGCAAGATCTCCCTCCTGTGAAGCCATTCTGCCTCATATCCTGTAATCCACTGGTCCTAAGGTATTCCCCAGTCCTTTCTTTTAGTAGTTTTTCCTTAACTTTGCCCACCACTGAAGTCAGGTTTACAGGCCTGTAGTTTCCTTCCTCTTCCCTGTTCCCACCCTTGTAGAGTGGGACCACATCCACACTCCTCCAGTCCCCTGGAACTTCCCCCGTACCCATTGATAGGTTGAATAGGCCAGTTTGTGGTGCAGCCAGCTCCTCCTTTAGTTCTCTCAGTATCTTGGGGTGTACCCCATCCAGTCCCATTGCCTTTTCCACTCTTAGTTGCTCTAGTTCCCTGAGGACTCTCTCCTTCATAAAAAGGGCTAGTGTCCACCTCCCACACACATCTTTGCTGCCCCTTTCCTCTTTTTGGCCCTTCCTCCCTTTTTGTAAATACTGAACAAAAGTATTTATTCAATATGTCGCTTTTTTCTGGTCCTCATCAACACAATCCCTCCTTCTCCTTTTAGCCTTACTATTCCTGCATTGTTCTTCCTCTTTTTGCTTTTGTGCCCAAACAATGTTTATCCCTTTTTAACTGCCTTGGCTATATTCTCCTCCACTTGTGCCTTGCCTCTCTAACTGCTTTCCTGCCTTCCTTTGTTTCTGCTGATATCCATCCCTATCATCCTCCCTCTGTGTGTTCTTGTGTCTTATAAATGCCATTTTCTTTACCTACACTTTCTCGCTACTTCCTTGGAGAACCACAGCAGTTTCTTTTCTTCTTCCTCATTTTAACCTGCTTGACACAGAGGTTTTTTGTCTTTTCAATTGCCTTCCTTATGTCCACCCACTGTTCCTCTACCCCTCTGCTTTTCTCCATCCCTGCTAGGGCTGCCTTGAGGCACTCTCCCATTTTCTTGAAATCGACCCTCCTGAAGTCCAGAACCCTTGTTTTAGTGTGGTTTGCTTCTGGCCCAGTTCTTATATTGAACCACACTGTACGATGATCACTGGTTCCCAGGTAGCTCCCCACTGTGATGTCAGCAACACTATCCTTGTTTGACAGTACCAGGTCCAGTATCACCCCCCCATGGGTGGGTTCTCTAACTAGTCGCCTAAGGAACACCCTCTGGAGGAGTCTAGATCTCCTACTTTTAAAATGTTGTTACCACTGGGAAGTTCCAATCCATATCTGGTAGATTGAAGTCCCCTACCAGCAATACCTCACCCTTGTTAGCCATCCCTTGGTTTTATTTCAATAAGTTCTTATCCTCCTCCTCCCCTTGTACTGGAGGTCTGTAGATCACCCCCATCTGAATAGCGTCCTTCTTCCTTGTCACCAGGATGACCCACAGTAACTCCACTTTTCCCGGTATCCCCTGTATTTCCCTGGCTTTTATGTTTTCCCTCACATACAGAGCCACTCCTCTTCCCTTCTTTTCTACCCTGTTCCTCCTAAATAGAGTATACCCTTGTATGGTTACATCCCAATCCTGTTTATTATTGCACCATGTCTCTGAAATTATGACCATGTCCAGGTCCTCTTCTGTCATGGTGGCCTCTAGGTCTGTAATCTTGTTGCTGAGACTTCGAGCATTTGCACACACTGACTCTTCAGCTTGTACTGCCCCCGCCCCTCCCCTTCATTTGCCTCATTGCCCTCCCCCATTTCTTCCACTGTGCTCTTTTCTGTCTCCCCTTACCTCTCCCTCTTGGATTCCTGGTTAAATCTGATTCTCGGGATTTCCACTGCTGATACTGTTAGCGTGTGTGTTGGGGGGGAACAGTCTATGTCCTCCTGCCTTATTCTGCCTCTCTCCCTCAACTAGTTTAAATGCTTTCCTATGTAGCATTTAAACTGTTCGCTGAGGATCTCAGTTCCCCTTCTGTTTGGATGCAGGCCCTCTGCCTTGTACAGACCTCCATCCTTCCAAGTGGAGTCCCAGTCCCCAGTGAAGTTGAACCACTGCTTTTTCTTCAGCCATACATTGAAGCTCTTGGTGTGGAGACTCCTTTCCTCCTCTTTGTCTTAGATAGGTATCACCTCTGAGAAAGTAACCGAATTTGCTAATTGTCGGAGACCCCTCCCCAGTTTCCTGAACTCCTCCTGGACTGTTTCTGGCTCCTCCCCAGCCAGGTTATTTGTCCCCAAGTGGACAATGACATCCAGCTCTCCCTCCCTCCTTGCATCTCCCATGATCCCTAGGATCCTCCTTCCACCCCTTCCAGCTGAGGCACCTGGAAGGCACCTTACCTCCCTCTCTTCATCCCCACCTGTCCCCAACTGTACCCCTCTGACAATTGAGTCCTCCACCAGGATTCACTGCCTCCTCTGGGGTACTATACTCCATCCCTTGGGTTTCACCATGGAGGACCCCCACATCCATCCCTGCCACTACTTTGGGTGCCTCAGTGGGACAATCCCACCTGACCACCATGAAGTAGGAGTTACATAGCATTATATGTGGGATGTGCCTATGCTCTACACCCTCCCTTCCCTAAGTCCACCATTGTCCAGCTATTCCTCCTCTTGCACCCTTGGAGGCAATGGCAGTGGACTAGGTGGTCCCTGAGTGGGAGTAGGTCCCACTAACCTAAGCCAACTCAACCTTGAGTATGGCAACCTCCTCCCTCAGTCCAGAGAAGTACATGCAGATGGGGCAGCACCACAGTCTCCAAAAGGTCTCTCTGAAGACTGTTGCCCCCAGCTGCTGCACTGCACCACTTCCAGCATAGCTACTTTGCCTATTCCAAACCTCAATGTTTTCTTTTGTTTGTGGTGTTGTTTTGCTGTTAGTGTTTAGTGCTTAACCCCAAAAAGTTGTATCCAAAATAATGTCCAGACTATGCACCTCCAAGGCACCATGTAAATGAGCCCCCGGCCAAATATTTTTTAGCCCAGAAAGATAATGGAAACAATAAAGTCCAGTTTACAAGTGAAGCCCAGTCTACAAACCCTCAATGCTCACATTAATCAGCTCCCATATTACACAGTATGTAAGCCTCCAATGCAGTCCACAAACCCTCAATGCACACAGTATACCAGCTCCCAAATTACCCATTATATAAGCCCCAATGCAGTCTATAAGCCCTTAATACACATAGTAAATCTGACCCCAATTTACACAGTATATACTTCCCCAATTTCACCCCAATCTCCAGTAAATAATCTCCCAATTTACCCCAAATACCCACTTATCTGGTTGATTTCTACCTTCCATTCACTGCTGGTGCTGTGTATTCTCCTCATGCTACCCTGTACCCTTCTATTTCCTGTTGATGTCTGTCACTACCATCACTTATCTTAGTCCCTACCAGCCTACTGTGATGTTAATCAGGTCCTATGCCTTATTGGTATTTGGGTGGTGGGAGGTGGTGGGGAAGGCAAAAACTCTCTTCACAGACTATTGCCTGCTGTATCCTTATACATTCCCAACAACTCCATTCTGCTGTTCTCTGCCCAAGGAGTCTGTACACAAGCAATAATAAAACAAACAAAAGCAAACAGAAGAAATGCTGTTCCCTGCCCATATGAAACAGAAAATGAATGAAATAAATCAATCTGTCGAGTCCTCTGACCTGCTCTAACCAGAAAGTGGACTGCAGGACAGCTTTGGCTGCTCTGCTTTTAAAGTTCCCACATGAAATTAAAATCTGATGCATCTTACCCCCTCACTTCCTATTGGCTGTCCCTGATAATTAGGGTTCCCAGTTTTCTGTTATAACCAATTTTCCCCAATAAAACACCACTGTTGTCTTTTTCGGCAAATCAGTTATAACTGAAAAAACAGATTTTCTCACTTCTGCCATCAAGTTCAGGATCCGCACATGTAGAGCATAGCACACAGAGACACCGACCTCCAGCATAAATGGTGGCATTTAACAATACTTCGCTGTTAGCAGGCAGCAAAACAGCAAACAGCAGCATGCCCTGCCGGTCAAAAACCACTGAACAATATGCCGTGGAGAACCCTGATTTATTGGTGAAGGAGTTCTAAGGCAGACAGCTCCTGGTGTGCATATTCTGCTGGGTTACAATACCAGTTCTCCCGGGTAAAACAGCGAGCCGCATCTTTGTGCACAGTTTGCTGAGTATTTTGCTGAGCCAATACCAACAAATATTGACAATAATGTACATCGGTATTGTAGATGAAAATTAAAGCAGTGGCCAGATTTAACAGAATGTGTATTGTGCATGCTTGCATTGGCTATATCAAGTGTCAATGTTGAAAGGTCCTTTTCTGAGATTAGAGCATTTACTACAAGAAAAGAAAGAGCTAGAATGCTGAAACAAGCTTTAAAGATGCATTGCATGATTTACTACAATAAGTTTGCACTTTAGCTTAGAAAATATTTAGGCCCAGATATTCTGAGGCAGCTCTGTGAGTTCTGCAGTGATGAGCTGCATGCATCCGCCAGATGGAGTCATGCCAGGTCTGTTTAGAACAAGGTGACAGCAGTGATGTGCCTGCTCACCATGGGCACCTTCCAGAGACCAGTGGGTGATACCACTGGGATCGCCCAATCGGCCATGTCCTGCCTTCTCACACAGTTCCTCAATGCTCTGCTGCCACATGCTTCAGAGTTCATACAATTTCCAAGCACACAGGCAGAACGTGCAGCAAACATGCAGGACTTCCACAAGGTGGCACGTATGCCAGGCATGATGGGGCCATAGACTTCACCCACATGGCAATTCGCACACCACCTGGCCCAGAGTGGATGGCATACATCAACAGGAAGGGGTACCACTCCATCAACTGCCAGGTGGTGTGCAATGCTATGGGGCACATATCCAGTGTCTGCACCACACACCCCGGGAGTGCACATGATGCCTACATCTGGCACAGTTCAATCCTGTGCCAGAGATTTGAGCGTGGGAACATCCCCACAGGGCACCTGTTAGGTGAGCAAGGCACGGGGATGGATGTGGGTGTAGCAATGCCAGGGGAGGAAGACGACAACACGGGGGAGGGGGCAGGAGCCAGAGAGTATCAGGGTTGAGGGGGGGAGCACAAGCACAGCACAGCACAGCAATAACCATATCTGTTCCCCACATGGGTGACAGTGTATACCCACTGTGGCCCTGGCTGCTCACCCCTACTGGAGCCCATCCACACCCATGGAGGAGTGATTCAATGAGGCACACACTGCCACATGCAATGTCATCAAACGTGTCTTTGGCATGCTCAAGATGCATTTCCATTGCCTAGACAGATCAGGTGGTGCCCTACAGTACAGCCCATCGAAAGCATGTGGCCTGTTCCTGGTCTGCTGCATGCTGCATAACATGGCCATTGACTGTGGGATAGCTGTCCAGGTGAATGAGGGTGGCAATAGTGGGGAAGACAGGGAACATGTGCCAGAAGGGGGTGTGCAGCCACCCATGGGGAGGTGGGACCCCAGGCTGGTAGCGGAGACCAGGAGGCACAGGGCCACCATCACACAGGAGCATTACGGAGACCACAGGTAAGTGTAATGACACACATGCAGGGACAGCACAGACCACCACCCCATCCATAGGGCTGGATGGGCACATAGGGAGGTGTGCAGTCACATGGGCACACACAGAATGCGTGTAGGATGCAGAGCCACACAGATGCACACAGCACACAGCACAGGCATGAACACACACACACACACACACACACATATGGGCTGCAGGACATGGCATGGATCAGACGCATGACACCAGCGCACAGGCACAGCCAGCATGGATCTGCACTCATCACACCCATGCCACAAGGCCCTGCAGTCCAGACACCACACACAGAGGGTGTACACAACATGCACAGGACAACACCACACCAGTGTGCACTATGCAACAGCAGTGTACAGCAGGACAGGACAGTACACTCAGCAGGCCTACTGCATGGTGCTACAGCCACTATGGCCACGTGGGTGGCCACACCCAGGCCGTTCAACAGCCATGGGCTGTGCAACAGCCAGCAGGGGAGTGTCCAACACACTCATGGGGTGGAGGCCTGAGAACATGATCATGTCCTTTCTGGGGTGTAGAGCCGGCCAATCAGGGCCACACTGGGGGTGCATGGATGGCCATGTTGGAGCCCAGCATCCACTGTGCAGGGACCACCAGATTCCAGGACTGTGGAGTTGACATTACACTGCAGGGGTCTATGCACACAGCCATGCCCAGTGGCTGCCAGTGATGCAAACCCAGCCACAATGGTACCGGTCATGTGGTCCAGAGATGTTGTCATGGTCTCCCGCAGCTGGTGGAGCTCATTAATGAGCTGCGCATGACCACTGTCCTGATGTTTGACCAGTTGATGCACCTCTGCCCGCAGTGCACGGATCTCCATGGCAAGCAGTGCCTGGTTGTCTACCGATGCCCACAGCAGCTGGGTGTGTTTGGTGAGCCTGTTGGCATCCTTCCCATCCTGGGGTAGATGCCGGCCTGCTGGGGGTGCCACAGCATGCTGGCCAATGCCTCTCTCTGGTGGACATTGCACAGGGGTCCGCACAGGGGGTCAAGTGGATATGGGCACACCAGCAGTAGGCCCTGTGGTGTGCTGCCCCATGGTCCCTGCATCCTGCTGCTGCCATCCCTCTGTCAGCTAGTCTGTGACCAGTACAGCTGCACTGCAACAGCACCCCCACCTGGCACTGTGGTGGTACCACACATCAGTGTGTTGGCAGGGACAGGGGCAAGCTGCACAGTTGTGCGGCACACCACTGGACCCCAAAGTGCCTGTGACTCTCCCTGGACACTGTTAGGCACCACATGCCTGGCGCTGTCCAGGATCAGCATCATCTCATCATTGGAGTGGGACGCACCCCTCAGCTGTGTGCCTGCACACAGCACAGGAAGGCTGTCACTCATCAGCAGCTGGGCCAGTGCATCATCCAACTCCAGCCCCAGGACATTCAGAAGCCCCTCGCTGTTCCAGTGCAGTCGGTCCCTGTACTAGATACCCGTGGACGTCGATGGCTCCTCCGTCTCCAGTCCCTCGGTGGTGTCCACCTCCACAGGAGCCTCTCCGCGGATCCGTGACAGTGCTGGAAAACAGAAACACAGGGTCAGCATATGTGTAGCACCCATGCAGGCAGGTCTTGTGCCCAGGGGTGCATGCTGCCAGGGCCCTCACCCGCACAGCCCATGCAGCATGGTGGCAGGACTGCCTGCATGTGACTGCCCCAATGTGTTGACTCATCACGCTGTGAGGGGCTGCCATCCATTTAGAAACCACCACCGGAAATGCCCTCAATGGTGGCACGGGTGATGGTAGCTGCCACCAGCTCCTCAGTCACCGTCAGTGCCATAGTAGTGGGTGGTCCACCACCTGTCCTGGTGTGGGACACCCTGATAGCTGCCACCTTCTCCTTTATCCTGCATTTGTCAGTCTCCACCTTTTTACGGCACTCCTGGGCACTCCACTGGTGCCTGCCATGGGCATTCACATAGGTGGCCACTGCTTCCCACCCAGCTGACCTGTCCTGTGTCGTGCCCGTGGCACCACTCAGCAGGGCCTCCCTGTTGAGGTAGGCCCTGAACAGGGCCTGCTTCTTCATTTGTGAAATTGGGCTTGCTTCCATGCCGCCCACACTCCTCTTCTCCCTTAGCCTCAGACATTCTGCTACCTGTGGACAGTGACAGAATAGGATGTCAGTGGCAGCATGGCACAGAAGATTGCTCTGTTTCACTGTAGGCATGGGCCTCACACAGCCAGCATTATGTTCCCCTTACCAATACCGGACTGTGGCCTGTGCTTCAGCATGGCACTTTTCAAGCACAATGCATGCAAATGAGCTTGTGTGCAATGGTAATGAGCTGCTAATGTGCCCTTTTGCATCGCGCATAGCCTAATGAGGCAATCTGCATATGGCAACTGAATATGGTGATTATGTGCCGTGCTCAATCAGGTTGCACCGGAGCAATCATGTGGTGCAAGTACCACGCATGCACGGTGCATGGGCTTGCAGTGTGCATGTGCACACACCATTGCAATAGCCTATCACATGACCATTTGTATTGTGCAATGTGCCCCCAGTGCACATGCGGTGCTGGGCACCTATTGCGCATGCGCGCGTATCATAGCGCACTGGTCTATAGTGCAAATGCCCATGATGCGCTATGCCACATGCTGTACATGCCAGAAACTTGCACGTCACTACATGAGGTCATGCCCTATGTCGTTGGGGTCATGGATGTGAACCCGGGCACCCACCAGGTCATGGTGCTGTGAGCATGCGATGTGCTGCATGATACACCCCACAGCGCATGTCAATCACGCATCTACATGCTGTGTGGATGCATACAATGGTACACCATTGTGCAACACATGCATGTTGCAACACATGCGTGCTGTGTGTAGGCCATAACACCTCTAACAATCACAGGGTACTGCAGCCATGGCATGCACCGCTGCCACCAGGACAGCGCTTAACTGGACAGAGGTGGAAATGTACAACCTCAATGCACTTGTCCAGTCATACATGCCCCAGCTGTTTGAGCAGGACCCTCTGCAGCAGCCTCATAGTGCGGTGTGGGACCATGTGGCCATGGACCTGGAACAGCGCACAGGTGTGAGGTGCACAGTGGAGCAGTGCAGATACCAGTATGGTGACCTGCACTGCTGGGATCCCAAGAGGCTGTGACAGCTACAGGCACATGTGCAATGCGGGGCAGTGCCACAGCCAGGTTAGCATGTGCATGTGTCATACATGCACAGAGCATGACTGTTGTGGGTGTACGGTTGTGCAGTATATGCCTCCACCGGGGGGGTCGACGCAGTCCTGGCAGTCATTGCATGTCCTGCATGGCTACCATGCATAACACAGCTGTGCGTGTTGCAGTTGTGCAGGCACCAGGGCCACGGGGTGGTCATTGTCCCACCATGTGCCATGCAGGCTGTGTGTTGGGAAGCTGTGTGTGCATGCCTGTTCACTCACGTCCACCTCTCTCGTTTCCTTCCACAGGACTAGAGGATCACAGGAGGGATAGGGTGGCTATGGATGAAGTGCAAGCGCACGGTAGGGGGGCTGCAGCTGGGCCGTCAAGACAGTGTCAGCAAGGTAGGCATGTTCACATTACATTACTGTGTATCTGTGAGTCTCTGTTGGCCACAGATTCCGGAGAAGATCACCACAGCCATGTGTGGACACTGCTGCGGTGGGCGCGCTGTCAAGTGGGCATGATGGTGTTGTGCTGCATGTGATTGTACTGTGCCAGTGTCCACTGTGCTGCCCAGGAGTGGGGGCGGTGTGCACGGCATCCATCGTGTGTGCAGCCATGGGTGCCTGTGTTCCGCAACATGTGCCTTGTCAGTGCACCGATGCACCCACTGTACAGCCCTGTGTGCCTGTCTGCACCAGCGTGGTGTGACGTGTGGAAGGCTGGTGTGGCCCTCCATGCGCAGTACCGTCGTGGTCCGTCCAGCTGGTGTGTGCCTCTGCTGTCCAGTGTATACTGTGGGTGGGCTGGGGATCTGTTTGGCATGTCGCTCATTGCCTGTTTTGTCCCTTCTCCCAGGTGTTCCCAGGATACAGCCGGAGGAGGAAAGGGCGTGTGGTGTGGGTCTTAGGAAGCCTGCTGGTGCAGCAGCGATGCCTGGAAAATCTGATGGTGCAGCTCCTGAGAGGACACAGCTGCACACGGCGGGATTCACCAGCTGGTGGGGGCAGGCCATGGCTGGTGTTAGCCACATGTCCCTGTACATAGCCCCTGTTTGTCCTGGACCTTCTCCTGTTGTCCTGCCCATCCCCACATCCCATTGTATAGCCCCCAGACCCTATCACCCACATTCCATGACCCTCCCTGTACCTTTTGAGCACTGTATGTAGTTGCTATGTTGGCCCACTGTTCATTACTGTTTTATTAAAGCCTTTTATTGCTACATCACTGTGTCTGTGTTTCCTTTGCAGCTGGCATGTGGAGCCATGCTGCAGGTGTCTGTTGTGTTGTGCTTGGCGTGTCCCTGGTGTCCCACCACTGTCCCCATGGGCCACTATGCATATGTACACCAGACATGTGCCCCATGTCCCTGTCCTGTGCGTGGCCCTGTGTCATGTCTCACAGTGGCCTGTGACGGCCCATGCACCTTGTGCCCTTGTCGGCCTGCCCCTCTGTTCACCTGTAGTGCTACCCATCTCCGGTGTGGCTCGCAGTGCTGTGCCCTTCCCCACTCTGGGTAGTGGACTGTGTGCCCCGGGTGGCCTGTGCCTCCCTCACCCCTGGGCCATGGACCTCTGTGTTTGTGTGTTCTCCTGGCACCATGGCCACATCACCCTGCATCACTGCATCATGGGTTTCTCTTGCATGGCTCTGCCATTGGTGTGACAGTGGTGCCATTGTGTTGGCCTGCTGCTTGTGCCATGGTAGGTGGGCAAGGGTACTCTGTGCACCATCCCATGGTGCCCTGTGTTGCCTCAGGACTTGTGCACCACTATACTGCTATGCCATGCTGGTGGGGTACTGTGCCCCAATGCCCCTGTGCTTCCTTGCCTGTGTGTCCCTGTAGCCTGTTGCCCTTGCTAAGCCCACTGGGTTGTGTGTTCTGGCCTGGTCCCGTGCATTCATGGTTGCGCCGTGGTGCATCTTTGCTATATTCAGCCTGGTTGCACGGTGCATTTCAGTGGCGCATCTTCTGAATATGGCATTTGTTCCCACATGGTGCATCTTCAGTGTGCTGTGCCGTCATTACATAATGCTTGGGCACATGTCTGAATATCTAGCCCTTACTGTTCAGTATGGTGTGTATTTAATGACATGTGCAATAATATTGGTGCTATTTTCTTGCTGCTATATTACTGATGTGCAATAGGTGCAAAATCTGAGATGCTAATATGAATTTCATGTCATGGCAGAGGTCTATTTTTAATTAAGTCAATAAACACTGATTTATATGGATTACTGTTGTTTGTGATTTTTTTCCACTGGAAAGTAGTGATTTTTGGTTGGTTTGCAAGGTGTCAAAGCTGCTTGAAAATAAACTTTTTTGGGGAAAAATAAATACCTAAAACCAGGAACCCTACTGATAATCCAATTTAAAGTGCTGCTGCTAACTCGACCACAGACTGTTGGCTGCCGATCCTTGTCTGTTCCAACAACTCCATTCCACTGTTCTCTGTCCAAGGAATCTCACACCAGCACCAATAAACAAGCAGAAGCAAGCAGGAGAAACACTGCTCCCTGTCCAAATGAAACAGAAAATGAATGAAATAAATCAATCTGTTGAGTCCGATGAACTGCTGTAACCAGAAGGCGGACTGTGAGAGAACTTTGGCTGCTCTGCTTTTAAAGCTCCCACACGAAATTCAGATCTGGCACCTCTTACCCCTCTCTTCCTATTGGCTGTCCCTGATATCCCACTTAAAACTGCTGCTGCTAACTCCCTTCACAGACTGTTGCCTTCTGTGTCCTTGTCCATTCCCTACTACTCTGTTCCGTTGTTCTCTGCCCAAGGAATCTGCACACCAGCAACAATAAAACAAACAAAAGCAAACAGAAGAAACACTGTTCCCTGCCCAAATGAAGCAGAAAATGAATGAAATAAAACAATATGTTAAGTCCTCCAACCTGCTGTTACCAGAAGGTGGACTGCCCTGTGAATATATACAAAACTGCATTAATACAGCTAGGAAATAAAACAGCAATCTACTGTATAATTTTCTTGATACTTCACAAGCTGAAACACTTATGCATATACTGTATTTATATCTTCCCAACTTCTCTGCTGCAAATCTCCACTCTATGAACTTCCAAAATACCAACTTTGAACTTGTTGAACTAGGTCACTTTTGTATGCAATTTAAAATTGTACTCATCATATTTAAAATACTTCATGGAAACAGGAACATAGGACAAGCTATACAAAAAGCACCAAAGGTCCAATTTGTCTGCTGCCATCCAGGAAGCTGCAGCTCTAAACAGTAGGTAAACAACTGGGCACCTCAGAGAACCCTCCTACTTAATTAATTAACTTACCTAATAATATTATTCTCCATGATGATTCAAATCGAGTTCAGAAGCTCCCGTCTTGCTCTGACCTGTTTCTGCCTACCTTGGTAGGCTGAGTCACAATAAACTGTGGCCTCCATTATCAATGCAGTTGTGATATTCTTATGTTATCAAAGGCTATCTTGCCATATCACAGCAGTGGCTGGAGAGCCCTTTAAGGACACATTCATTCAGTTGTTTCCAGCATTTCTCTGGACAGCATATGACAATGTAGGAGGACTTGGCACTGCACTGAATGTGGGGGGCTGATGTAGAGGTGCAGAGGACGTGGCCTACTAAGGCAGGCAATAGTGGATTGGGGCAGTACTGTGGCCAATGGAAGTCCTCATCAATATTCCCACACCTGCCAGAGTGGGCAGTGGCAGGGGAAACCATCCAATACAGGGGGAAATGGGATGGGACAGTGGACAGTGGCAATGCAGAAGGATATGTCCTGTCAAAGCAGACATTGGCCGGTTAGTTTTTATGTTGCTTGCACGCATGTGCAAGAAACATAGTGCCATCATCGGAGATTTAGGAGGTGTGTCACCTCCTCCTCCAATTTAGGCAGTGTGCTGGCAGGCGCGGCCCCTGTAAGTCAATGCATTTTGGAGCTGTCTATGACACGCTCAAAATGCAGTGGCATCCCAGTTGAAAGAGGGGAGCTACGCTTGAGTGAGCAGCGATAAGAAGCTGCTCACGCAGCTCCCCCCACCCGCAGGCGCACACCCCCCTGCATCAGCACTGTATAGCTGAGGGGCTGCCCAATCCCCGCCGGCTGAGCTGCGCCGTCTCCTCCCCAGTAGTTGGTGCCATGCTGGGAGCCCACCCTAGCGTGGAAATCAGTCCTTTGCTGGCGGAGGTGCCCAATCCCCATCTGCTGAACGCCCCAACATCCTTGTGCCACGCTGAGAGCCACCCCAGCGTGGCAAGCAATCCTACGACATCTTTTTTTTGACCTGTAAGACAAAAGCGGTCCGTGGTCGCAGCCTCCGAACCCTCCCACAACCCGCACTCCAGCCTTCCCACACCCCCTCACCCCATACTTACCTCTGGACCCGCACGATGATCTTCGTGGACCAGGAAACGCCTGCACTCTTCAAAGCCGACTGCGAACTGAGGAAATGCGGTGGCTGTATAATGGGCTAGATAGGGGGTTTCAACTTGTGCATATCTCAGCCATTTTTGGGAATTTTTTGCAAATTTTCAACATGGTGTTTTAGGACCCTTCTTCATGAATGATGTCACTGTCATGGCGTTACTGGGCCCAAAGGGTGATTTCGCACAGTGACTGTGAAATCACCCTTTGGGCCTGAATACCGCCATGACAGTGACATCATTCATGAGAAGGGGCCCAAACCCCTATGTTGAAAATTTGGTGCCAAAATTCCAAAATGACTGTTTTATTGAGCGCAGGCTATGCAGTTCCTATGCAGGCTCGTGGTTCACGTAAATTTCAAATATTTTGCTCCAGATTTTCAACATTGCCATTTTACCACACCTTCTTATGAGTAGTATAGCTGTCATTTTCACATTTCACCCAAAATGTGTTTCTGCCCATGTAAGCGCAGAATGGCGCAGTTGTGTGTGAAATCAATGTCAGGACAAATTAAGAAAATCACAGTGACACTGTTCATGAGCAGAGATCTTAAAATGGCTATGTTGAAAATTTGGTGAAAAATTCCTAAAATGACTGTTTGTGAGCGTCGCTTAAGCAGTTCCTACGCACGCTCATAGGTTTGTGAATTTTCAATATTTCCACTCCAGATTTTCAACATTGCCATTTTTCCACACCTTCTTATGAGCAGTACAGCTTTCATTTTTCTCATCTCACCCAAAATGTGTTTCCACCCATGTAGCGCACAATGGCGCAGTCGTTGTGCGAACTCAGTGTATGCGACACATTAAGAAAATCACAGTGTCACTGTTCATGAGCAGAGATCTTAAAATTGCAATGTTGAAAATTTGGTGAAAGAATTCCTAAAACTGACTGTTTTACGAGTGTGCGTTGCACAGTTCCCACGCACGGTCGTAGGTTTGTGAATTTTCAATATTTCCACTCCAGATTTTCAACATTGCCATTTTACCAAACCTCCTTATGAGCAGTACAGCTGTCATTTTTAACATCCTGCCCAAAACGTGTTTCCCCGCTTTCATGTAGCGAGCAATGGCGCAGTCGGGTGTGCAAACTCTATGTATGGGACACATTAACAAAATCACAGTGACACTGTTCACGACTCAGAGGTCTTAAAATGGCTATGTTGAAAATGTGGTGAAAAAATCCTAAAATGACTGTTTTACAAGCGGGCGTTGCGCAGTTCATACGCACTCTCGTAAGTTCGCAAATTTTCAATATTTACACTCCAATGACTTCTAAATACCTAAACAGCACATAGAAGCAAGCAACATTCGGCATTGACAAATGCTTGTTTGTTTTATCCTTGCTTAATACTGTCTGTGCTTGGAATCATGTTGACTTGTTGCTAAGCTAATGTCTGCCAGTGCTTGCTGAGAGCTGCACTGGTATCCATTCCCACGTTGCTTGTGGTCTACCAAACCAGCTTTATTTTATCCTGCCAGACTCTGCTGACAAATCAGTTTGCTTATCTGCCTGCCTGCTTGCCTGTTTAGACTGCCTGTCTTGGCTTTGACCCTGTTTGCTGCGCACACAATCCTCAACAAACCAAATCACCAGCCCACCACCATGGTGTCCCTTTCCACTCCGCACACTGCACTGCAACTTGTTAACATTTATGTATTTTCCTCACTAACTAACCTACTTATTACACTACTAAAACAGACAAGCAGACTTTAAGGCATTGATCAATGTTTGTCATGATACAGGCTTCTTAAAAATGCACAAGGCAATTTCATCCCTGATGACAATATTCATAGCACCCACAAATACAGTTATTACAATAATGATGTCAGACCATACTGCAGTAACCTTTAGTATAAAGGTATTCAAAACTTTTCTTTTAATTGAATTTTCTACAAGCCCAACAGATGAACCCCTTGATAAACATACAAGCTAGAAAACATTAAAATAGCTAAAGTACCTATGTTCAGTTTACTGACTGGAGATTTTTTCAGCCAGTTTTAGCTGGGTTGGGGATGTTCCTACAGCAGCCTAAGTTGTATGCTTTTGTTTCTTTATTTTTGAGAAATAATTTAATTTATGTTCCTTCTATTCCCATCTGATTGTATGAATATATTATTATACACTGCAGTTAGAGTATAACTACTGTAACTACTTTGCAATTGCAATGTAGTTACATGCAATAAACATGTAACTACAGTGTAATTACTCCTGTTGCATGCACATAATAATTACCTACCCACAGTTACATTGAAACTGACACTTAAAATAAAGTGTGATTGTATTTTTACAGTATTATCCCTGTCTTATGATTCTGTTGTGGAGCTTTTTTTTGCAATTTTCTTCTGCCACTGGAGGGCAGGATTGATCCTCTGCTTTCTTTACTGTCAAGTCAGAAATGCTGTATGGTACTAAACGTGAAGTGCAAAGCCTATTCTTAAAACATTTGGGGTGAGAACTATACATATTATTTTGAAAAAGATATAAAGAAGTAGTAAATTTTGATCTGTACTGTAGGTTAACTTAATGCTTAGTGATGAGCAGTATTACTGGATGTTGATACTAAACCTGGAATATAGCTCCTTTTCATATATAAGTTTTACTGAGTTTTTCAAACAGTTATAAATACATTTGTACAATGTGCAATGTAAAACAAGTTCTGCAGTATAGTACTAGTAAAGATTAATTATCTTTTAGTAATAATAGAACATAAGTGGACAGCTAACGATAACCCTGGGCCATCATGTTACAGAATACTTGTGATTTGTCCTGTGTCTTCCAGCTGGTGACATAAAGAGAAGGACAAGAGAACAGGAAGCATACAGTGGCCACCCTAGGGGACTCAGAGGCAGGAAGTCCTGACAGAGTAGATTCTACCATCCATGCAGGTCATAGCAGTTCCCTTATACAGGTAGGAGGGCCCTTCATCCTGTGATATTCCATTATGGTACAAAAGCTGGATACTTTGCCATTATATGGTGAACCCAGAAAACCCATCCAGACACAAACTGCTGATACCTTTCATTAAGAGAGTAATTTATCTTTTTAGTCTGATATATAGGGGATATACAATAGCCTGACTCTAAATATGTATTTTATCTTCAGGTATGATGGGGTAGAAAAATATCTCACAAGCAGTGTGCAAAGTTGGAAAAATTTGCTTTGTGAATTAATTTGCAGATTTGTCACAATTCACAAAGTTAATCTGTCATGTGATGAGCCAATCTGCAGTATAAAATAACTTTTGAATTGTGAATTTGATAACTTCACAGGCAGAGTGGGGTCCACAGGTGAAATTCGCTAGGTACTATGGGATTGAAGGTCACATGGTACTGAAATGAGATGTATGTCATGCAGAGGTTGTGTTGAATGCAGTCTTCTGAAAAGAGAGTCAGAAAGAAGTCTGTTTCTGCTTGTCTGAGCAAAAAATCTTTAAAATCAATCCAAAAATGGAGTCTTCTGAATCTTCTGAAACAAAATCGCTCTCAAAAAGATCTAGAGTGCTTTATGCAGCTAGATTAGTGTTGTTTGTTTCTGGTTTATTTATTTAGTTTTTGTTGATGGGGAAGAAGGACTAGATACGTTTTTGCCAATTTTCAGCCTCGCTCCGGGGGAGAGGGATACAGATCGATTCCAACTGAAATTGAACCAGATTTTAAGCTGTTGGTGGTATTTTTTGGTGAATGGGGGGAATTTGGTCAGGACACTGGGGAAATTCCCTTACTCACTAGTAGGGGAATTGCTGGCTGTTGCAAGATGGCCACTCTGCATCGGACTCCAGAGGAGATGGACATCTTTGAATTAGGGGAGCTGACCTTCTCCTCTACACTCAGTCTGCCAGATGTCAAGAGAGATGTAGAAATTTTGATGGAAATAAGAGATGACAACTTTGGAAATTATATCTTGTGTCAACCAAGGACCTAAGCCAATAAGTCTCAGATTCTGACACAACATCCGAGATTGGGATTAACTGCAAAAACCCAAACTTATCAAAAACTGAATTTTCCTTGTTGGAATTAATAGCAGCTGAAGAAAAGCAGCACCAGCAGAAAAATAACAATTTCAGGCTCAACTTGCTAAGCTGCAGGCTGGGAATGCAGCTGTCAAAGAACACGGCCCACTTGTCAGACTACACCCTACAGGCGAAGACACAGCAACATCAAAGGATGCTGCCAGGCTGATGGAGCCTCACAGCACCTTACTCAGGTAATTACCTCCCTGTTGTTTCTGTTATTCTGATAACAGCTGGAGTGCTGTAGCACTTAGCAGTAGTGTGCCCAGAGCCATGGGAGAGGTGAGAGTGGGTGTTCAAAATGAGACAAAACCTGCAAAGAAAGTAACAGTGGTACATATAAACGAGGGAAAGATTGAGAAGTCTGGGCTTTGTAGATTACCAGCGAGCAATGAAGTGGACTCTGTAACCAAAAAAACAAACTGATAACACAGACTCAGTGGCCAAGACAGCAGGTTTTGTCTTTAAAAAAACTGTCCAGAATATCAACTAAAGGAGCCTCTTGTACCAAACAGAGGGCACATCATATACCAATCAAATGCCTCAAATCAGGATGGTGTCACAGTTTTTTCATTTTCTGCAAAAGGTCCCAATGTAAAACATTATGTGAAGGACAATATTAAAATAAAAATAAATGCTTTAACCCTGGCAAAAATAAATATTCCTTTGGACCTTTCCAACTTAAATGAAGAAATCCAGGATGAAGCACCACAGGCTCAACAAAACAATATTGAGACCCAGTCAACCACGGCAGCAATTCGGGCTGCATTTACTATTCAGCCCCTAAACCTTGACCCCTTTTCAACATGGTCTCCACAAAAAGCTTTAAGTAAAGCAGGGTGTAAAAAAATGTCTGATGGAACTTGACTTCCCGACCCAGAGTGGGACTCAAAAACATCCTTCTCTCAAGCTTCCCCGAATGGCTCCCAACATTGCAAAACCAGGCACCTGCATCTCAGACTGTCTCCAGAATTCAAGTGAACTTTTCAAGTACAAACTCTGATTCTGAACTTCTCAAGGACACAAACACATCTGGTCAGCCTCGGTCCTCCTCAGGAGGGGGTATTACTCTAGGAGTGCCTGGGGCCCTCTAGCACTTTGGAGGAGGCTCACCCAGCCCCTACAGAGATAGTGAATAACGTTGAGGACAACCAGGAGACATCATTACCTAAAAAAACTTTATTATCTGACTTATTTCAGAAAACAAAAAAAGAAGCAGTTCTGAGAAGGAATGCCGTTAGAATCTGATACAAATGAGGTTTAGATAATAGGCCAGACAGGCATCATGTAGGGAAACATTTGTTAAAAGAGTCTCTGCACTTCTCTCCAATGGAGGTTTTTGCTTTTATAAATATTTCTGGTGAAGATAACTTTGACGTCAGTTTCTGTTCTCTACATGCCTTAGATTTATTCTGGGAACGTTATAACCAAGTAAAGTTCTCCCCTTGTGGATGCCCTTTCTTGTGATTCCATTAACAAAACTTAATCAAGTTCATTACCATTATGTTTTGGAATGAGGGGTCCATGTGGAGGACATAACCTACTGGTCATCACAAAATGTGAAGTCCTTAGTGCCCCAGATGCCATTCTTGATTCCGAGTTCTTTTGGACTGGGAGCTGGAAGTATATGGTTAAACTGCAGCAAACAGATTCCAGGGTTGAACATGTAGTAAATTAATTTCTGCTGGGAGGCACAGGGGTGTAAGCTTTATGAAGGTCAACCCCAGGCCTGTTACATATGTCATGCCCAAACTCATCTCTCTAAGCGTTTGTGACAGGCCACAATGTGACAACTGTGGTGAAGTAGGTCACATAAGCCATTAATCATAAACCATACTAAATGCGACCTGTGTGATGAGACAGAACAGGTCTTCTCAGAGTGTACATGGACCATTAAAACAAAGCTTTCTATAAGTCCAGAGCTGTTACTCCAACATGCCCAAGACTCTGCCACAACAGCTGAACAGGGCTCCCAAGTGCCTCCCCCTCGGATCCAGGGAAGGTACAGACAGAATCTCCAGAAGACTCTGGTAAGCAACCTAAGGAGGAAATTGGCCCCCACCATCCCTGCCACCATTATGCTACAAGGACTCTCAAGATGTACAGGTGAGTTCGCCTGCACCCCCCCATCATCCCCTCCCCTCCAAGGAGAAGATCCACTAGCAATACCAAACCCAAGTCCCCTACTACCTCTATGGAGGTTGAATCAAAAAATTCCTACACAGCTTTGGCTGCAAACTGGGAGGATTCAGAAATGGATCATGGGGACTTTTAACCTCAGCCACAAGATAAGGACATGAATTTCAAAAATCCAGAGCTGGTGGGTTATAAAGGTAAAAAGAAAAAAAAAAGGGAAAAGGTATCCTGAATCTAAAACTGTTAACTAATTCTTATATACTGTGTGGGGTTCCTTAACGTGCACAGTTCATTGAATACTATAAAAAGACAGGCTGTTTTTCAGTATATTCATGAAACTAAAGCTGATGTTTGTTTTGTACAGGAGACATGGATGTTCTCTATTGATCAAGCTAGGTTTTTCAGGCTGAATGATTATGGGGGCCATATTTCTGGTTCTTTGGTCCAGACAGTGCAGATAGCATTGGCATTATTTTTAATTCTTGTTCCCTTACGCTAACAAAACTGATTGACCTTATTCCAGGTAGGCTACTAATAGTGGATGGGTTGTGGAATAAGGAGAATTGCCGACTCATTAATGTCTACGGCCCACAAACAAAAGCTGATAGAGTAGCCTTACTCAAATCACTTCAACCCAGAATTGTCAAAATTACTTTGGGCAAGGTCTTCTGTTAGTATATTGTATGATGGTCTCAGAGAATGGTGGGCTGATACCAAAATGGATTTAAGGGAATGGTTTCAAAAGTTTGGTAAATGGAAAGATAATTCAAAATTTTTAAAATATTTGTAACTTCGGCAGCAATTACAGTATTTATACACAGTTTCCTCTACTTCCATATGTGATTATTCTTTACAAATAGACCAGGTAAAAATGGAACTAAAGATTTTCCAGTAAGATAAAGCCCAAACAACTAGAGTGATGTTATAATACGGGACACAAAAAACCCTATAGGGACCCTTTTGAGGCCTGTCAGAATAGGAAAGATGCTAGAATGATGAACAGCGTTCTGGACACAGAAGGCAACTGTATTGAATCTGTAAATGGAATGTATAATGTTATCCAGAAGTATCTACTGTCCCACTCTATGACTTCACCCCCCACAGATAAATGCTATAAAATCATATTTACAGGAAGTCCATATCCCTAACTTTCTGGGTGATACCCAGATAATGCCCCAGCCCATTTCAGTTATGGAAATAGAACAAATTCTAAATCACTCGAGTCAGGGGCATCTCCAGGCCCTGATGGACTACCTTACAGATTTTATGTCTTTTTCTAGTGAACTGGCAGCATGTCTGGAAACCGTGTTTCTGTATTTTTTTTGTCAGCAAAAAATATTCCATCCGTTTTTACAGCAGGTTTAATAGTCTTTTTGTTTAAATCAGGAGATAAATGGATGATTCACAATTGGAGACTCATCACCACTTTAAACTCTGACTTTAAAATACTATCTCACATTTGCTAAAAAAGGATTGAGAAATTATGCAAATTTAGTCATCTCTCTATATCAAGTTGTGTGGCCTCCCAACCCAAAAAATCCAGCACACTCTGATGATACTTAGGGATCTTATTGATAACCTTTCACTACACGGTAAACAAGATTGCATAGTATCTGTTGGCCAAAGCAAAGCTTTTGACAGAGTTTATCACCCCTTTCTCTTTCTGACACTGGAGGCGTATGGTATACCAAAAGAATTCATATGATGGATAAAATTGCTGTACTCATCGGCTACAGTACACTCGGTAATAAACAAAACAGGTTGCAAGTGGCCTATAGATCTCAACAGGGGTTAGGCAATGATGCCCATTAAGCCCTCTATTGTATATTTTTTCCTTGGACCCATTTATCAGGAGATTAGGTGAAATGCCAAATTGGTAAGGTATCTCTGGGGACAGCAAGAATTGCACTTTAAAAATCCAGGCATATGCAGGCGACATCTGTTTATTTTTTTCAGACCACAACCAGATAGGGCTGTTCCTACAGGAAATGAAAAACTATTCTGCCCTTTCAAATTCAAAATTAAACACCAAGAAATGTAAAGGCCTGTTTGTTGGAAACCCTTGTTCCCCACCAGTAAAAATAGAAGACATTCAAACCTCTAAAAATATTAGGCTTATCTTTTGGAACTCAGAACCCGGCACTTCAAAACTGGGAATCTACAGTACCTTAAAAATTGTAGAACAAAAAGTAGAGAGATGGAAAAACTGGAAACTGTCTAAAATAAAAAGAATCCACATTATAAAACAGTTCATCATCCCTGTTTACAGTACACAGCTATGATTTTCCTCCTTACATCTTGAAACCAGGTTATGTAGCAGCTTCTTTCAGATGCTCTGGGGAAGCAGGCTTAACCCCATAAAAAGATGTTTCATGTATTTATCTAAATCAAAGGTGGCTTAGGAATGGTGGACCCCTATGTCCTTTTCATACACTTTTATGTCCCAAATAGTCAAAATCGGCCTCTTGCCATCCGCATCTTTACATCATAAGTGGGTGTTTAACAACCTAAGCAGATTCTGTAAGGCATGGATAAGTAATCCCCCTAAAGTGTTTGGCCATCTTCAGTTCCCAGAGTATTTTAAACCCTCCACTCAAAAACTCTATAAATGGGGTTTAACGAAAAATCAAATATGTCAGGGTTCTGGTTCACAGCTATATAATGGAATTTGAGCTAAAATCTATCCAGAAGAGCTGAAGTTTAAAAATTGCCCCCCCCCCAGAAAGAAAACATTTTAGCCCATTTAAACAATGACAGGATCCCACCTCACATGTGGGAGGTGCCATGGTTATCAATGTATAGGAGGTTAAACATTAACGAGAATTGCAAACATAAAGCTCAAGACTAAAGGAATTGCCCCTATACTTCTTGCATAGCGGTAAAAGAGTCTATGGAGCATTTTTATGTGAATGTTCCTAGTCAAAATCTTTGTGGGAGTTTCTTGCAGAAACGAGCCTCTGGCTCAAAGGTTGTAATTCCGATTTATACAATAAATAAATAAAAAAAAAATCGGATGGTTGAGGAAGTTAAATTATGATATACTAATTCTTCAGCATTATCCCCAGTTATGTAATAAATATTATAAGGGAACCATAGCTGTTTTCTTTTGTTGCCTAAAATTTTACCTATGGCAGGCAAGATGTCAATGGGTGTTATATCTCAGATTCTGTATGATATCATTGTTATCAGTCCTTTGTAAACTAAAGAGGGGGTTATTTATATATAGTGATTGGGTTTGTATGGTGGATTATTTTTTATATTTGTATTTGTAAATTCAATTTTCATATTTTGTATGGTGCCCAGAGCCTCTGGGATTGGATGCCAGAAAAATAAAATTTGCCTTGCCTTGACTTGCCTTGCCTGATGTCCTGTGAAACATTAAGGGCAGAATTCACAAAAGATTTGCACTCAGTCCAACTCGGATGCCCTGGTACATGTGAGATGCAACAAGTGCTAACTGTGGTGTTCAAAGAAGATGCGCTGGGCAATGCCCAGCCCTGGATGTGCCAGTGCAACCCCCTGGTTAGGCTGGGAAACCAATGGGGCAGTGCATTCCATGATGCACTGTGCCCAAATATGCCATTCAGATCCATCAACATGCAAATGGGGCCATTAGGCATGCAAGGTGCAATGGGGCCATTTGCAAGTCATTATGGCCCCAATTGCATGCGCTATGCAGGGCTGTGCCTGGCGGAATGTGCCGGGCATCCTGCATGTGTGGCAGTATAACAGCAGTCCCAACACACCTGTCAGATCAGTACCATCCCCCCACTCCCTGCCTGAGGCTCTGTTAAGATGCCGCTGACTGTGGCAGTAGCGGTTGAAGCCATGAATCCCCCTCCCTGCCCGAAGCTCTGTTATTATGCTGCTCACTGCAGCAGAATTGTAAAATGCACTGCCCTCTCTCCCCACCCTTATCCAATCGCAGAGGGCCTAGAGCCTCCATGACATCCCTGGTGGTCCAGTGGACTCCCCACTAACTCAGGCACCCTCACCCCACCTGACTCCCCCCTCACAGCTGGTCCCATAGTTCAGCGGACAGCACAACCCACCCACACACCACCATGGCTGCCTGCCGACAGAGTTGTCTGTGAATGACAGCTACAGTAGTACTGTGAGCCCATTGGTGGACCCTGTTGACCAATGGGCTTGCAGTGTGTACTGTGCTCTGTCATTCACACAGCTGTGAATGACAGAGTACAGCACACACTGCAAGCACATTGGTCAACAGGGTCCACCGATGGGCTTACAGTTCTACTGTAGCTGTCATTCACGAACAGCTCTGTCGGTGGCAGCCATGGTGGTATGTGATGGGTTGAGCTGCTCGCTGATGGTGAGATTATGCTGCAACGGGGTGCAGGGTGGGTTGGGGTGCCTGAGTGGGTGGGGAGGAGAGGTCTGCTGGGCTACCGGTAGGAGGGTCATTTGGAGGCAGTTACTGGTGCCGTGTCGGGTGGGGAGGGTGGGTTCAGGTTATTCTGCGTTGTCACTGCAGGCAGTGACAGTCTTCTGGGCATGCGAGCATGGGGGTCTTCTTTGCACCATAATCACCACAGGCAGCAGTCTTCCGGGATGCCGGGCGGAGGGGGGACAATGGACTGCCAGGATGGGCAGGCTGCTGTGCTTTGTCTGCAGTATGGCAGCCTGTCTGTGGGTGGCAGTCCACATAAGTCTACTCATTTTAGATTTATCTTTGGGAGGTGCATCTCGACTTGCCCCAGGATGTGCCTCCAAGTTGGAGACTGTTAATGGGGCTGCACACCATATGCATAGGCATGCCCTTCACAGCCTCTCCAGATGCACCACATATCATTATGGGTGGTATCACGGTGCATCTGTGATGTGTTGGCACATCAGCGATGCACCGGCACGTTGGCCCTCTTCCTGAATCATGCCAAAGCGCAAGTCGGGATACACGTGCACATCTCGGATGCGCTTGAGCACATCCTTTGTGAATCCTGGCCTTAGCATTTTAGTACAACAAGCTATGAATTCAGTTTATATAAAATATAAAGATCTTCACACTTCAAATAAGGTGTTTAAGTGGTGGAAAGGATTTACATTGTTTATTAAGTGTAAATGAATTCTGTTAGGATCAAAGGGAGTAAATATGTTTTTGGAACAGTGTCTAGTAATTAAATTAAAAATGATGAAAGGTGGGTTGGTTATGAAAAAGGGAATATGGTGATACTAGAAAACTATAATTTATACCTTTGTATTACATTTCATATAATTTTGTGTCGTTCTTTTTTTTCTCTCTCTTCCTCGTTTCTTTATTAATTGTTCAACAGATGTAGCCTGTTTTTTGTTGATGGTATTTACAATAAAAATTCCCCTACTGTTTTTGAGAAGTGCCCTAGAATCTTTAACATCCACCTGAACTACCACCAGAACAGGCAGAAGAGACCTCGGTTTAATGTCTCATCCAAAAGACGGCACCCCAGGAGTACAGTACCCCCTCATGCTGCACTACATTGTCAGTATTGAGATTTAACCCAAGTGCCTGGTGTGTGTGTGTGTGTGGAGGGTGGGGTCCGCTTTATTTAGTTTAAAGTGATGGTTTTGTTTTGTCTAGTGCAGTAGTTCTCAAATGTTGTCATAGTGACTAGTGAAGCACTGCTGTGTGGGGGAAGGGTGCTGTTTCAGATACCAAGGCATCCCAGACAGAACAGTAAAACTGAGTGTTCTTTTCAGTGAGCTCTAGTTGTGTGCAGCAGATATCTCATATTTGTTTTCCCAAGTCTTTCTTGTAAATTAGTTTTTATCTGTGGTCTGTGATTTCTTTTATTGCTGTAGTACAGTTTGGTATAGTTAAGTGAAGAACTGTATCAGTCTCTTTCTATATTAGTGGTAGTTATTTTGTTTAGTTTTTAAAGTGATGATGTTCTGTCACTTACAGTAAACTGTTAACTACCCCTGTCATGTGTGTCTTGTAAATTCCCATCATTTTGTAAAAAATAAATAAATAAATAAAATTTGGGTGGTTTTACTTAACTACTGATAGTGAAGTAAACTGTTCTGTTCAGATCACACTGCTAATCCCTTGGGGGAGGTGTTGTCTGCTGCTTCTATTTAGTTGTACTGCAGGGTTTCATTAATTTTTTCTTCTTTGCAATATTATATGAACATATGAACATATGAATCTGTCAGCAGAAACAGGCCATATGGTTTATCAAGTTAGTCTGCTTGAATGCACAGCTAGCACCCTTATATTGAGCTCCCCATCTCCTCATCTCCCTCATCTTTACCCTTCCTTGCACCTTGTCCCATGCCCTTTAAAACTGCCCACTGTGCTACAGGATACCACCTCCTTGGGTAGAGTGTTCCATTTCTCCACCACCCTCTCTGTGAAAAAATGCCTCCTCATCTCTCTATCCGATGTCTTCCACCCTCCAACCTGAGACCATGCCTTCTAGTGTCCTTTCCTCTCCTCAGCTAAAATATCCGTTCTGTGCCCATTTTGTTAATCCCCTTCAAATATTTGAAGGTCTGAATCATATCCCCCCAATCCCTCCTCTCCTCCAGAGTGCACATATTCAACTCAGTCAGCCTGTCCTCATAGGTTTTGCCCTGCAGCCCCTGCATCATCTTAGTTGCCCTATGCTGCACCCCATCCAGCAATCTGAAATCCTTCTTCAGAAAGTGACGTAAGAACTGCATGCAGTACTCCAAATGTGGCCTGACTAGTGACCTGTACATATAGGATGACTGGGAAGAGATGTTCGACCAAAAGGAGAGGTGCCAGGGAGGCAGCAAAAAAGTGCATAAGTTCTGTGGGCAAAAGGCTATTGCAGCTAAAACAAGCATTTGTCAATGCCGAATGTTGCTTGCTTCTATGTGCTGTTTAGGTATTTGGAAGTCATTGGAGTGCAAATATTGAAAATTTGCGAACTTACGAGCCTGCGTAGGAACTGCGCAACGCACGCTCGTAAAACAGTCATTTTTAGGAATTTTTTCACCAAATTTTCAACATAGCCATTTTAAGACCTCTGGTCATGAACAGTGTCACTGTGATTTTGTTAATGTGTCCCATACATTGAGTTTGCACACCAACTGCGCCATTGTGCGCTACATGGGCGGAAACACGTTTTGGGCAGGATGTGAAAAATGACAGCTGTACTGCTCATAAGGAGGTGTGGTAAAATGGCAATGTTGAAAATCTGGAGTGGAAATATTGAAAATTCGCAAACCTACCAGCGTGCGTAGGAACTGCGCAACGCACGCTCGTAAAACATTTTTAGTAATTTTTTCACCAAATTTTCAACATAGCCATTTTAAGACCTCTGCTAATGAACAGTGTCATGGTGATTTTCTTAATGTGTCCCATACATTGATTTCGCATACCGACTGTGCCATTGTGTGCTATGTGGGCGGAAACACGTTTTGGGCAGGATGTGAAAAATGACAGCTGTACTGCTCATAAGGAGGTGTGGTAAAATGACAATGTTGAAATTCTGGAGTGAAAATATTGAAAATTTGCGAACTTACGAGCCTGCGTAGGAACTGCGCAATCTATCACTGTGAAACAGTCATTTTTAGGAATTTTTTCACCAAATTTTCAACATAGCCATTTTAAGATCTCTGCTCATGAACAGTGTCACTGTGATTTTTCTTAATTGTCCCGCATTACATTTAGACACCGACTGCGCCATTCTACGCTACATGGGCAGAAACACATTTTGAGTGAGATGTGAAAATGACAGCTGTACTACTCATAAGAAGGTGTGGTAAAATGGCAATGTTGAAAATCTGGGTGAAAATATTGAAATTTCACGAACTTACGAGCCTGCGTGGGAACTGCGCAATGCATGCTAGTAAAACAGTCATTTTGAATTTTGGCAAATTTTTCACACATGGGGTTTTGGGACCTTTCTCATGAATGATGTCACTGTCATGGTAGATTCAGGCCCAAGGGTGATTTCACAGTCACTGCGCGAAATCACCCTTGAGCCCGAATAATGCCATGACAGTGACATCATTCATGAGAAGGGGTCCCAAAACCCCATGTTGAAAATTTGGTAAAATTCCAGAAATGCCTGAAATATGCAACAAAGTTGAAACCCCATCTAGCCCATTATACAGCTTACCAGCATTTCCTCAGTTCAAGTCGGCTTTGAAGAGTGCAGACATTCCCGATCCACGAAGATCGTCGCACGGGTCAGAGAGTGAAAGTATGGGGTGAGGGGTGTAGAAACTGGAGTGCGCAGTGGGTGGGTGCTGGTTGTGGGAGGGGTCGGGAGATGCACCGCGGACCGTTTTGTCTTACAGGTAACAAAAAAAAAGAGCGTCGTGGGACCATTTGCCATGCTGGGGTGGGCTCCCAGCGTGGCACAAGGATGCTGGGGGATTCAGCTGACGGGGATTGGGCACCTCTGTCGGCCATGGAATTTATTGCCACGCTTGGGTGGGCTCCCAGAGCTCTAACCATTAAGCTACAGGCTCACTGGTCAAAGTGTCTGAGGAATTTCCTTACAGCCCACACACTCCTTTCTCTAGTGTTGCTAATTATGTAACTAGGAACCAATGTTAAATACACTTCTTTCAGTGCAGTAAACCCTGCAAGGTATACATATTTTTAAATCAAGGATGAAAATGAGAAAGGAAAATGTGGCCTACTGGGATTTGAACCTCACATATCTGGTATGCTGTTACACTGCTCTAACCATTAAGCTACAGGCTCACTGGTCAAATCATCTGAGCAATTTCCTTACAGTATTTCTAACATTGGTTCCTAGTTGCATAATTGCACGGCACTAGAGAAAGGAGTGTGTGTGGCTGTAAGGAAATTCCTCAGACGCTTTGACCAGTGAGCCTGTGGCTTAATGGTCAGATGCTGGAACGGCATACCAGAGATCTGAGGTTCATATCCCAGTCAGCCACATTTTTCCTTTCTCATTTCCGTCCTAGATTTAAAAATATGTATGCCTTGCAGGGGTTAAACTGCACTGAGAGAAGTGGCATTTCTAACTACTAGATAGTATAAAGTTGTGAATTGATTCATGATGGTGAAATTGGTGTATTCGCTTGAACTACACCAGTAAATTAAAACTTCACAAAATCTCTAGCCACAAGAGAGTTATGAAAGGAAACTGTAAACTACATATTTTAGGTCAGATTATTATGTATTTGAGTTATACAATATTAATTTACTAGTTGTAGCTTTCAAACCTGCTGTTCATTTAATGATTGAATTGTTTCCCTTTAATTTCAAATGCTGCCTTCATTGCTGTCATAGGCAATTGTGAAGTCATCAGGAGTGTGAAGGCTGTTCTCAGATTAGTTAAGCACTTCATTGTGATGAAACTAACCTTCAAGATATCAATTATGATAAAACCAACAGCAAGATATCCTGTTAGCTACAAGGATATCACATATCTTGTCATTTTTATCTTCATTGGTATATATAGATCTGATTTATAGTATTTAGTAAGGCAGTCTGGGTGGGGCTGCACCTGGGTAGCAGTGCCTGGTAAAAGTACTTAGAAACTTCAAGGCATAAGGATAATCGACTCTCAAGGCAAAGATTCCATAGGATCTTATGATTAAGCGCAAGGGGACTTGAAATGTATTAGGAAGACTTCCTGTTTTGTCACCAGGGAAGGGCCTGCTTGAAGGAGAGTCTTTCATGTGTGTCTGCACTGTGTTTGCACATTTCAAAAAAGAATAAAGAAAGCACTTCTGGACACAAAAGAAATTGACTCCAAGTAAGTTCTTTCACACTAACATTATACAGAGGTGAGATCTTTGCCTTGAATGCCGGTTATCCTTGTGACTTGAGGTATCTGATTTATAGTACTCTCCCAGTATTTATGTCTGCACACTATATGTCAGCCCCAACTTTGTTAAGCACTTCTTACAAATTCCATTCATTATGTCTAAGAGATACCACATATTCCTTGCTGCCTGTAAAAGGACTGTATAGCTGGTCATGATCACATGATATGTGTATGGTGTGCCCTACCCGCAACACAAAATCTTCAAGAACTGGACTCCATGTTGGGATTTTGCTTAGCTCCTACCTCTAAGTCCCTAAAGTACTAAAGTATCTCAGTAAATGTTTCCACATGTATTCTCTCCATAAATGTGAGGACATGATCTTAGGCTTCGCCTCACAAGCCAGTGCTGTTGTGCATATATAAATGTAAGCTCCACTTTCCATTTCTGTTTAACATAATAGGTTGTAACTGGTTGTGTATCCTGCAAGGATTTATATATGATAATTGTGAGACATCTGGTGCTAGTTTTCAAATAATCAAACATTTGAATGAGTGGAGGGGCTGTTCCCAACTATCAGAGCAATAGATCTAGAAATGTAAAAATCCTTGGTTTGTAAACATCTTAAATTGACCCTGTTCTATTAGCCAAAGTCCTGCTGGAACTCAGCAAAGGCAGCACCATGTAGAATAAAGTTTTAAATAACTTTCAGTTCAAAACTCAGCTTCAGGTCAAGTCAGTCCACTTATGAGAGGGATGGCCAGTTAAACTTGCTTTGAATCTGAGTAGATCTGAACACTGAGTTACCTGAGCCGAAAATCCAAATTTTGACTGTTTGGCCTGAGAACTCTAGGTAGCTTTTTGGTATTAACAAATCTTAATTAATAATGTTAAACATGTTTTCTTAGTAGGTAAAATGTATTTTTTTATAGTCAGAAAAGATCCCTGTAGTGATACTTGAGTTCTGATTCTCTAAAAAGTCTGAGAAGCATATTTGGATTCACATTTGGAATTCAAATGATCAGATTCCAAATTAACTTGTTCATCAGAAGTAAATCAGAATCAGATTAAGGTACTCTCAAATGCTAGTTTAAAAAATGATAGATAAAATGTATCACTCACAGTATATTCATTGTTTATTCAAATCCAACTAACTCAGAACCTAACCTGGATGTCTGCTACTGTCCATCTTTAATCTAAAATTAAGCAAACCCAAAAGTCAGTACTCCAGTAGTTTTGTGTGTGGTAAATTTATTTAGCAATGTTGTGATGAATTTGCTCGCCATGATGATGATGTTGCACCTTAGCTCTTCAGCGATGAACCTCTTCCCTCAGGGAGGGTGTGTCCTGAAATTGCACTGAGTTCACTATAAACTGTATGTCTAGACTTATGATGTAAAACTCCCTTTAGGTATGCCATAATGCCTAGGGGGTCAATCATCCCTAATTGTTACAGATGAGATAAAAGAGTTATGTGATGTTACAGATGCAATGCTGATATGACAGAGGGTGTGGGAGACATATGTGACAACCATGGTCAATAATGCAATTGATTTCTTAAATTAAGAAACAGTATACCCCAAGTAGCTGATAATGGGGATATTTGTTACTTATTTTAGTTCCACATACCACTGTTAGTAATGTCCTGCAAAAATACTTGATTCTGTAGAGTGGATAATTGAAAATGTTAAGATGCAGAGGGAGTTGTAAAGGTAAGATGGCATCAAAGTCCTGAGGATAATAATTACTTTATAATGAGGATTAATATATATATATATATATATATATATATATAGTGGACTCAGACAGAATATACAAGACTAAGTGCAACCCAACATTTGGATAATTACAGAACATCACTATAGAGCAAATTTTTTTATCTGTACTGTGAATCGTGCTAAATACATTGATATTTAAATAATATAGAACAAAATTATATAATTAGAAAATGTAAGCTGTTCACATGCCTATAGGCTCAAAAATATCATGATATGCTACTAGGATAAATACAATTAGTGCCAGTGCTACAGTATATGTGGCCTGATTCTGTTTGAATTGTTGTAAAGTGAGCCCAGCCTACCAAGGTTTCCTTAATTTTGGGGGGCAATTTCAATGGTATGAAAACCTAGTTGCAATTATGAACACACACATATTGATTTCAAAATGTAAAACTAGTGATGTGCAATGCCAAAAACAAAATATATGACTTGAAAAAATGGTTGAAATTGGGGGTAGGGTACACCTAGTGCGATGGGAAAGTAATGTTGTGAAAGGGGGAACTGAATTATAGAAAAGATCACTACTAGTCAAACAACAGGTATTTATATTTGCTTAATTTATTTGTTACAAAATCACTGAGAAAATTTAGAGATGAGAAGAAAACTAGTAGATAAACGGAACTGGAAGACCTAGATAATTTAGGGCAGACTGGGTGGGCTAGGAGGTCCTTTTCTGCCGATAGCTTCTATGTTTCTGTGTAATGAAATAGGTGACAGTGAAGACCTGCAAAAATAGCTTGTTGCCCAAATGTTATAGTGTGATCTGAAGAAAAGGAGACAAAAAGGACAAGATTAGAGACACAACAATAATTCCCTGCTATGCAATGACACTTTTCATTAAACAAAGGGATATTCAGATATTTGAAGATAAACTGTAAATGTAGGATCACAGAGTATAGGAAAACAGTAGCCTATTTACAGAAAGGGTACTCAGTCCATTTGGCCATCAAATCCATTTGGCTTCAGTGCTCTCAATTTAAAATCCATTGTGAGTCACTTTCAAACAATGCTTCACATGATCTCCACCTTGGAGATCTTGAGGGATCACTTCAATGCACATGAATTTGATGTCAGATCCATCGCCACTGTGTACCTCCTCAATGTGAGGTATCGGCAGATGGTCCTTTAATTAATAGCCCTGTGGTGTTCATTAATACATTCTTTAAATTTTCTCACTGAGTGGCTAAGATAAACTTTGTTGCACGGGCACCACAGGGTATAGATGAGAAATGGCATGGAGCAGGTTATGAACTGACAAATTTCTACAGTTCAGTACTCCTCTTGCCCCTAGGATTTGGAAACTTTGCCCTGTTGTCAGAATTGCACATTTTGTACTAAAAAATCATGCAGTTTCGTGGAAGCCACATAGTATGTGATTTTTGGCAGATCCACTATCTCCATTTTTGTTTGTTTTACTTACAGTTTGAGCCTACCTCTTAAAAGCAAATGGCACAAAGTGTAAAACAACAGTAATGTGTGCCCTAAGTCTGTTATGTACATTTTGTGTGCATCATTAACAACTATTTAACAGCAACAAAACAGAATGCATATAAATTTATTTTAAAAGTCATTTTGCAGAACCCATTGTCCTTATTGTGGATTGCTGACACACTTTGTGGCTGCTGCAGATGGCCATGATTTAAACACCCCCAATGCATATCAGCGATGATGATGATGATGATGACTATTTCCTATCCAAAGCAAAAATGTCAGCTTCATCAGCATGATCCATGTCACTTATCAGCCCGTCTGACCTTGTGGACATCTTGGAAGTCTAGCTGGTTTCCAACACTGAGAGCTCTTGTCACAGTTGTAAATATGCGACTCCAGTGTGTCATGTATGGCCAGGGTTGCAGCCCTTACCTGTAAGGTTCCAAGACATGTCATAACCATACAGAAGAAAGGGGCAGGGGTCAACATACTTTAAATATGGTGACCCCTTCAAACCTGGTCACAAATTTTAGTGATACCCTTTACCTGTTGAACTGCTATTGGGAGGTGATGGGAGCATCTTAAGGTAAGTTGTGACTGGGAAAAGGTGAGTGTTGAAGGACCAGCAGTGGAATGGACCAGTGCGATGGAAAGGGATCCACTGGGTACCAAGGAGTGCTGAGACTCTTGTGAGCAGGAGGGGAACCACTGGACCACCTGGAAGGATGTGCTGGTTACAAGAAATTTTGAGCACATACTGTGCCATCCCAGAAGCTGGCCTCGAAGTAAGGGTGGTGTGTGTGTGTGTGTGTGTGTGTGTGTGTGTGTGTGTGTGTGCAGGGGCACCTTCTGTGGCTGCACTGGTCTGCACAAGCTTGGAGCATGGTATAACACATACAATTACCACTGTGCCATGGTGCAATCCTATCAGTTTTTAACCAGCATGTTGGTAGGCACAAAGCCTGTTAGCACCCACTAACTTCTGTTTGACTGATTTGATTGCAAGTTAGTTGCAGGAAGGTCTCACCTCTCTTGTGATTAAAAATGTGCCTTTTGTATGGTCCTAACATGTTGAGGTGTAATGGGGCAACAAGTTTGCACCTTAAGACTTTGCGAATGAGAATGGGGCCTTGATTTTTTCATTTTGTAAACCACTGCACTTCATCTGTTCTTTTCAGCAATGGCAGGATCTGTAGGGGAATCATTCAAGGAGTTACCAAGTGTTTCAGCTGAGATCCATATGTTTGTAATTTTTACACCTTTGGTTGCAGTTGTGACCCATTTGGTTATAAAATGGTCCCCTCTATAGTCCAGAATCATATGACTGTAGGTGTATCTTCTATAATTGTAATAATTATACTTGTCATTTTAATATCTATAGTATAATGAAGTTGCAATCCTTATGAATATAGAGTGCCCGCAAGGGTTGTACAGTAGCTACAACCCCTTAGATTATTGTTGTAACCCCTATGATTGTGGTTTTTACCCCTAAGATTGTAGTTACCCTCTATGACTGTAGTTGTGACCTTTGTGATTGTTATTGTAACTGCTATGATTGTACCTGTGAAATTATGATTGCTATAGCTACTGTGGCTGTAGTTGAACCTTCTATGACTGTCATTGCATGATTGCAGCTGTGCAATTATTGTTGCAACCCCTATGATTGCCGTTGTAACCTCTATGATTGTAGCTGTGACCACAATGATTGTTGTTTTGTTGCAACCCCTATAATTGTAGACGTACTTCCTCTGATTGTTTTTTTTCCCAGTGGCTACAGATGTAACTCTTATGATTATAGGTGTAAAACTAATATAGTAAATAACCTTTGCACCTCCCTTGATCAAGTACAATCCATCAAATACCTAGGGGTTACCCTTGATAGCAGCCTATCCTTCTCCAGCCACATCAACAATGTCACCAAAGCCATCAATGCCAGACTTGCTCTGCTGCAAAGACACAAGCACTGCCTTACCAACAAGGCACTTTGGACTGCAGTACACAGCTCTGCCATCTCCATAATTGACTATGAGCTAGTTGTCTATGGTGCTGCATCTGACACTACCCTTAAAAGGGTACTAGTTGCCTTAAACAAAGCCTGTAGGCTTGTGTCTGGACCCCAAAGGCTTACAGACACATGACCTGTGTGTCAAAATGGGATGGCTGCATCTAATGAGTAGATTGAAATACCAGACCTGCCTGCTAGCCAAGAAAGCTACACTGGGCCACATCCCGCTGTGGGTCCAGGACCTACTGTGCCACACCACCAACCCACATCACCCCAGAGATTCTAGCAGCCATAAGTACAAGATCCCTTTCTGATGTACCTCACAGGGACAATGGTCTTTTGCATACCATGCCCCTAGATGGCTCAACTCACTCCAAGGCAACATCATGTTAGAATCCAAACTAGGCCCCTTCAAGCAAAAACTTTGGGAACACCTTACTGCGACAAGTGGCTGTGACTGCCCCTCTTAGTTATGATAGCTAACTGCCTTATGCACCTATCAGTGACTAGTTCAGGTACAACTAGCACTTTTCTGTCTGGTTCCCCACCTTCTTCGCTACTAACACAACTCCTTCTTAGCACCTGTCTGTTTCTCACTGCCCTCCTACTGCTAACTAATCCCTCCTTGACTTCCTCCCACCCCTCCCTCGTCATCTGTGTTCCAGGACGATGCCTCTGCAGCTGATTTTCTGTTTGTACTGGCACCCTGCAATCCATTAATCCTGTTGTCTGTATCCTGAGAATTGTTAGCACTTACCTCCTAGGCACTAATATGTTGGCACCCTTGTATCTTATGCAACTTGACCCTGTATCCCCCTTGACAGTCTGTGTTTACATTATTCTTCCTCATCTTATTCCTAAGGACAACTACTCAGATTTGTGTGTTATACACAATACTTTTTTCTCCTCTGTTTAAGTCACCAGGTAACCAAACTGATTGCACTTGTATTATGTCATTTTTTCCTTTTTTTTTCCTCTCACTGGATGTGGAACCTTTGTAAAAGAGCTCCCAGCTCAAAGGTGTATTGTAATCCAAGATCTTAATAAATACATCCCCTATGATTGCTGTTGTGGCAACTATGATCATTGCAACCCACAAATAAAGTCACGATACTCACTTCCAACACCACAAAAGTGGAGTCCACATAAAAATGTTTATGCTATTGACTTCTTTTATTCCAATGCAGCAGTTAAAAGTTGTGTTCCACAGCACGGTGGGACCAACACACCTAACTTTCCTCCTGTACTCTGGCTTTGTCACGCATCAGAATAAAAGGGAAGTCAATAGCATAAACATGTTTAGTGTGGACTCCACTTTTTGTGTTGGAGGTGGTGTCGAGTCACAGTAGCGACAGCAAAATGGTGAGAGCAAAAATAGTGAGAGCAAAATAGCAAGAGGAAGAAAAGTGCCATGGAAATACAGCAGATGGCATTTCAGGGAATGGTGGAAGCTTGTAGGTATGAATGTGTCTGTAGCAGTCATCCTGTCTCTGTAGTCCAACCTCCTCAGACGTGTGCACTTAATAACCTGGTGCAGAGACGAGGGTTGCTAGCACCAAATTCCAAAACTATAATTCAGAATGAGCTCTGCACTCTCGTATAATGAACCACCAACCTCTAATTCAGTTCAGTTATGGAGGAACCCTGAGGAAGACTACACCGTGGTCAAACACTGGGAGTAGTGATTGATGATGGATGCACTGTTGGTGTAAAGGAGCAGTACGTTGTTTGTGAACCCAAAGAACCGAATAACTACTTTTGATTATTCAAACTGAACTAGAGATTGGTGGTTCATTGTACGAGAGTGCAGAGCTCATTTTGGATTATAATCTTGGCTCTGTAGCCTAGCGGTCTTGGTCACTGTATTTGGTGCTGTAGACCTGGGTTCGACAATTGTGGGAGGCATATATTTTTTTTCTGTTATCGCCCAGTGCACTTTGTCCTCCTCTTCCTCAACTAGCATACCCCACCCCACAGAGACAAAATATATTGAATGTCGCTCCCCTCCCCAACTATTGCTTTCAGGTGGTGACTGCACCATACCGGAGGATGTTTATGTTGGGGGGTGTGGGGGGCAGAGCACCCCGTATTACATTTCTTAATATGTGAGACACTTGTTGTTTCTCTACCTTTCCAGTGGGTCTCTGCAGTGTTATGTTCTGGGACTTCTTTTTTTCTCACTGACATTGTCAGCACTGTTTTTACTGTCACTATTTTGCCCTTGCTGTTATGACCTAGTACTATTGGAGGTGAGTGCCAACTGTATTTGTTGATTCCCGTGTGTCACTGGCACCAAGCCTTTGGAGTGCCTCTACTTGGACATTGTTGTAACTCCTATATTTGTAGTGGGCAGTCCCATTCTAACATACTAAGATGCCAGCAGAGTAGGCCAAAGGTCTATCAAGTCTGCTCGAACAGCAGCACATGGTCAAGACACTGGTTCTGCCCCCCCCCCCCATATCATACATATAACTCAGATTCTAATCAGATTCAGATTCTGAAATCTACAAATGTGAGTTCAAATCCAGTACCAGTATTTGTATATAATTTTCACGTGGCAGAGATCTCAAAGTGGTGTGTGAAGTCCACTCCAAACAACAGGCCACTGTAGAAAGTATGTAATAAGTACTAGTAGTTCTAGGACTTCTTTCCAAGTAGTCAAATGATGGCTGGGATTAAGGTTTGAGCTTAGATGTTGGTTAAATCATGGATTTGTAAATTGATTTTAAATACTACTCACATGCTGTTGTAAAGCACTTTTCCCACTGCTGCAGCCTACTACCAGTAGCTGTCACTGTGCTGCTGCTTGTTGAACCACATAAGGAAGGTACTTTGTTTACTAGATAGCCCCAAACTGGGGATGCTAGCAACACCATGCCATCAGACTGCTGCTTAGAGCAGCATCACATGGAAAAGATTTTTGATTTTTGCAGCAACCCAAAGCCTCGAAACCGGTCATGCTACACATTAACAAAGGTGGCCCGTGATGTTGCCAAACACAAACTGGCGAGACCAAATGTTGGAGAGGGAATTACAGCGAGGATGAAATGGCAACAAATGTTTTACCCCTTCCCCGAGGTGCTACGACCTCAGAGTTGGTTAATTGCGCAAGAAGGGGGCAAACTCACCGAAAAATAACTCAAGTCACCATTTGTGTCCTTATCAAAATTTCATTGTGATTCAGGGCTCGCCATTTTGAGTCACCCTTATCACAGAACCATTAACCATCCACCCACCAGCCACTGCCATTTAGAGCAGCAAATGACCCAGCCAAGCTGGTACTCACAAGTTGAGGAGCTCTGCCAGCAGCATGTACATTCAAGCAGCAACACACAGTGCTGGTGTTATGGCAGATTTGGTCTTCCATCAGGCTATATCACAGCAGAACTCTATCCTACTAGCCTACCCATAATTCCTACCTACTACATCTGTGTTAGAAGTGGCATCTATTGTACTGAATTTGGATCAGATTTAGATTAGACAACTTATGACTGTAGTTGGAAATCATTATGATTGCAACTGTAACCCCTATGATTATACTTTTTGATCCCTATGATCATTGTTGTAACATCAATGATTGTAATTGTGACCACTGTGATCATCCTTTGCAGGAGCCCAAACTCCCCGATTCACAAGTGGAAATGAGCTTTGGCTCAGGTGTGACTTTCCCAATTACCAATGTAACTGGATTGCCATGTAACTTACGCTTACTACCCCTGCCTTGTGGGCTCAACAAGGTTGCGGGGCCTGAGTTCTGGTTCTGTGGAAAGTGGGGTTCTTTCCCATATCTGTATAGAGTAAATAGTGCGTGCCTCCACCCAGAGTATGCCTTCACACAGGACAAAACTGGGGAAGCTGGGAGGGGAGTCAGCAGAAGGGGTGATAAATCAGATGGATGGGCAAGGGTGGAGCAGCTGCAGTGGATCAGACTGGGAGCTACGGACCTGCAGACTCTACAGACCATATGGCCTGTATCTGCTGGCATTTTTATGCTGCTTGCATGCATGTGCAAGAAACATAGTGCCATCATTGGAGATTTCGGAGGTGTGTCACCTCCTCCTCCAATTCAGTCAGTGTGCTGGCAGGCGCGGCCCCTGTAAGCCAATGCATTTTGGAGCTGTGTATGACACGCTCCAAAATGCAATGGCATACAGTTGAAAGGGGGAGCTACGCCCAGTGAGCACTGATAAGATATCGCTGCTCACGCCGCAGCTCCTCCTCGCAGGCGGCAGCGCGCTTCAAGACGACGACTGTATAGCCGACGGGTGCCCAATCCCTGTCGGCTGAGCTGCATCCCTGCCCCCCAGTAGTAGGTGGCACGCTGGGAGCCCACCCCAGCGTGGCAAGCAGTCCTTGCCAACGGGTGCCCAATCCCCGCCGGCTGAACACCCCTCGCTTGTGCCACGCTGGGAGCCCACCCCAGCGTGGCAATCACTTCATGGCTGACGGGGTGCCCAATCCCCATCGGCTGAATGCCCCCTAATGTTCTTGTGCTATACGCTGGAGCCCACCCCAGCGTGGCAAATAGTCCCACGACGCTTTTTTTTTTTCCTGTAAAACAAAACGGTTCCGCTGTGCGCCTCCCAACCCCCTCCCACAACCCGCACTCCACCACTGCGCACTCCAGCCTCCCCCACACCCTCCCACACCCCATACTTACCCGGACTCATGGCGCAAGATCTTCGTGGACCGGAACACGTTTGCACTCTTCAAAGCCGACCGCGAACTGAGGAAATGCCGTAAGCTGTATAATGGACTAGATAGGGGTTTCAACTTTGTTGCACTATCTCAGGTATTTTTGTGAATTGGGCCTTCATCGATAGTCGAGCTACTGTCATGGTTCGGTGATTTCAAGCGCAGTGACTGGCGTAAATCACCCTTCGGGCCTGAATACCACCATGACAGTGACATCATTCATGAGAAGGGGTCCCAAAACCCCATGTTGAAAAATTTGGTGCCAAATTCCAAAATGACTGTTTTACGAGCGTATGCGAGTTCCTACGCAGGCCTCGTAAGTTCGTGGAAATGTCAATATTTTCACTCCAGATTTTCAACATTGCCATTTTATCACACCTTCTTATGAGTAGTATAGCTGTCATTTTCACATTTCACCTAAAATGTGTTTCTGCCTATGTAGCGCAGAATGGCGCAGTCGGTGTGTGAAATCAATGTATGGGACAAATAAGAAAATCACAGTGTCACTGTTCATGAGCAGAGTTTAATGGCTATGTTGAAAATTTGGTGAAAAATTCCTAAATGACTGTTTTATGAAGTATGCTAGAAGTTCTTACGCACGCTCGTAAGTTTGCAAATTTTCAATATTTTCACCCAGATTTTCAACATTGCCATTTTACCACACCTCCTTATGAGCAGTAAGATGTCATTTTCACATCCTGCCCAAAAACGTGTTTCCGCCCATGTAGCACAGAATGGCGAGTCGGTGTGCAAACTCAATGTATGGGACACATTAACAAAATCACAGTGACACTGTTCATGAGCAGAGGTCTTAAAATGACTATGTTGAAAATTTGGTGAAAAATTCTTAAAACGACTGTTTTATTTAGCTATGCTAGTAGTTCCTACACACGCTTGTAAGTTCGCAAATTTTCAATATTTGCACCCAATGACTTCCAAATACCTAAACAGCACATAGAAGCAAGCAACATTCGGCATTGACAAATGCTTGTTATATATTCATATAGTGGGCTGATTGTGTAGCACACTCCCGGATGCTGTACTTACCCACCTCCCCCACAGTCTACTCTCACATAAAATACCACTTTAAACTGTAATACCTGAAATCGCATGCATTAAAGGCTGTAGATAATAATATGCTAACAGACAGTATTAACAACAACAAAAGATTTATTGAATAGGAAGGGAAGAAAAAGGGATGCATGAATAAATAACTGTTTGGGATGAAATTTGATGTAACCGGTAATAATGGCATACACAAGAAACATTAACAGTGCCACCCCCAACAGCAACACCTCAACAGCAAACCCACCTCCCCACTGATACCAGTGCCCCCAAAAGTCAGTCTGGGTACTCAGGTAGAGATGTTATGGCATGTATGGTGCAGGTGGGTGGCCGCATTGGTGTACTTTTAAATGTAACAAACTGGGACTTGAGATTAATTTCATTTACACTCCCAGGTCAGGGCAGGCCCTGTGGTTACTCATGGCTCTGTAGCAAGGTCTCACAGGGTCTGATAATAACAGCAGGTCAGTCAATCGAGCTGGGGGCCTCGAACTATACAAACAAGATAGCCACTTCCTTGGCTGTGGCAGACTTGCTAGTAGCTTTTCACCTTCAGGCAGTTTGTCACCTTCTGCAGAGAGCTGATCACGGATGCCAGAACAGGCCAGTTCTGGGGACCACGGTCACATGCCTACCTCACACATCCAGGCCTCTAACCTTGGAGGAAAATGATGAGTAATGCCTTGTTGTAACACTACCTGGCCGATTCCTCAGACCGTCCTGGCTGGCAGAACTCTTCCTGGAGCTCAGGATTAACACTTCTTCTCCTCCTCTCCACAGCTGGCAGATGTTAATGCCTCTAGAAACTAGTCCTGCTCACCCCTCAGGCTAGGGGTAGCAAAATGTCTATCAGGCAATTCTCAATGGCAGGTTCAAATCATAAACATCTATTCTGGCTTCCAGATGGATTTCCCAGGTGAAGGGAAATTTCTGTAGATATCTCTGGTTGTAGGCCCAGGCTACACTTCAGGCCTTTGGCAGGAATCAGTCCAACCCTCCTTATGTGCTGAGGGCTTCTACCAGATGCTGCAGAGATTTAACCAAACCCAGCTTCCCATCTTTTGATCTGGCTTTCCACATACAGTAGCAGAAAGCTTAAAACAAGTCTTAGGGTGACTTTCAGCTTCTTTTTCTTGGTTCTCTCAGCGTTCCCCTGTTTCACGCAGAGTACCTCAGGCAGGACTGCTTCGAGCTGTGTTCTCCCCCAATGTCTGGGAAGAAAAGAACAGCACCCCATTGGCTGACACCTCTGTCCATCTATAAAATTAATATGTATAAGGTTCACTTGATATCTGATTGGCTACAGTTAAAATCACCAAGTACATTGTCCTGTCTCCCTTCCCAGGAGCCATAGCAGCAGTCCTTAGGGCTCCTTGAATACCCATTGGACAAAGGAATGTCAGGGGTTACCAACATGGTGTCCATGTAAATAATTTATAGAGGTCCCAAGATTAAAGCCTTTCCTGCAGGCAAACAGAGCAGCTTTAAGAAGCAATTGTTCCACAGTCCAACAGCTAACTTTCCATCCTGTTATCCAGTTGTAGAATGAATGCTGGAAAGGTCTTTATCTGTTTGTTGCCAGTGCCATAGCACCAAGTCAACCAGAAACAAGCAGAAGCACAGGATCCCAATGCAGCCATGGCTGCTCTTAAAGTAACAGTGCACAATAACATTTAAACATTAACACAAAGTTCATTTCTGTTACTCTCCTACCAGGTGTGTTTCTGATTCCCCACTTGTGTTCTGGCCCTGCCAGAGTTTCAGAACAGACACAGGAGCACACATCTTGAAAAGCAATGGCAAGTTAATAGGGGCACCATAGCACTAAAAGGATATGCAAGCAGTTAGCTAGCTTCTCATGTTTGAGCAGGAGCCAGTTTGAATGTGTGCACACTGAGTTGTGGGCACTTCAGTGCTTGCCTAGCGTTAACTGTGTTGTACTGTTAGCTGGCAGTTTTAAACTAGCTACACTCAGTTACTCCAAACTCCTAGCAGAATAGGTACACAGGGCTAGTAGGAGCAAATAAAAGGCAGCAGTAGACCTAGGACTGGCTAGACAGACAGCTGGGAGGCAGACCAGGTAAGTCCCACCCATGGAGGGGTTACAATCAATTTTAAATACATAAATGAATAACATAAAAACAAACAAATAACTAACTAAGGAATGAGGTGTCTATACCGTTTATAGCATCATTAGAAATAACAGGCTAGGAAGAAGGAAGAAGGGGGGAGGCATATTAATCTTCTATAGGGCAGATCTGGACATAGCTGAACTTCATAAACCTGACTTGGCACCCTGTCCTGCTGAGCCTCTCTTCATTTCTGTTACACTAGGAAATGTCAAGAAACTTCATTATTGGATGTATTTACTTACCCTCTTGCCACACCTCCACTAGTCTGCCATCCCTCCTAGTCTCCTTTGCCGGCCTTCCATGCCATGATTTAAAACTTTGTGGTGATTTTAACCTAGATTGGTTGCACCCTGATACAGAAAAAATGTGTGCCTCGCTTGCCGAATCTAGCATTACCCAACTCCTCCAAGATCCTACGCTTATTAACCCCAAATCTGGGAATCATACCCTACTTGATTGGATGCTCACCAATTGCCTGCAGAAGATCAAATCAGTGGGTATACTTCCTGACTACATAAATAATCATTCTCCCACTTTCTGTGTGTGGAGAAACAACTATCCCAACCTACCTCCTAAGATCTCTCATGTTTGGGACATCTCCAGGTTTGACACTGATAGCTTTATCTCCACTCTCAATAACACTGACTGGTGCCCCATCAGTACACTCCCTGATATAAACCAAGCCCTAGACTTCCTAGTCGACACCATCTCACAGATAGTAAACCAACACACTCCCATGAAAAATGCAGATCCAAGGGTGTCAAGGCCCCATGGATTACTTAGGAGATTAGGATGCAAATGTCCTCCATGACAAAGCTTGGCACACATACAAAAGAGTGGATTCATCCCTGTCTGGCAAATTTACAGACAACCAGTAACAGTTGCAAAATGCACTCAAAAGCTGCACCTCCATTTCAAAACCTCATCAAGCAGAACACCTTTTCAATCCCAAGGAATTCTGGAGGCAAATTAACTCACTTGTAAAAGGAAAAACATGGAAATCCTTAGCAATATCACTGTCAATGGATCTACCCTTGATGATGCTGCATCTGTTGCTGACGGTTTTAATAACTTCTTTACCGACCTTCATAAATACACCTCTCTCTTTCATAACTCCACCACTCCAACCTCTGCTCCCCCAACTACCCTAGAGGAATGTCCTGAGTTCCCTCTGAAATTATCCACACTCAAAGAAGTGCAACAGCGTCTCTCTAACTTGAAACCTGATAGCTCTCCAGGCCATGACAACCTAGAGTCAAAATTTCTCAAGTTGGGTGCCCCAGCCCTTGCCTATCCCATTTGTGACCTCTTTAAATGGTCCTTCCTTTCTAACTCCATTCCAGATAAATGGAAGGTGGTGGTAGTTGTCCCAGTGCACAAGGGAGGTTCCAACTCCATTGTAGACAATTACCAACCAAACTCTATCTTATGCCTATTGGCCAGAATCCAAGAATGTATAGTCTATAACCACCTCCAGGACAACCTTGACTCTCACGTTGTACTCTACCCTTATCAGCATAGCTTTAGAAGGAAACTTAGTACTCTCACCCACCCTGTTAAAAAGTTACATCTGACATATTTCATGCAATGGACAAAGGCCTCACCACAGGTGCCATTTTCATTGATCTCACCAAGGCATTTGATCTAGTGAATAATGATCTCCTTCTCCACCAGCTTCTTCTCATTGGTATGGACAACAGTGCCCTGAATTGGGTCAAAAGTTATCTGACTGGATGGTCCCAGAGGGAAGTGGGATGGTTCCTTTTCGACCTATGCCTGGTTTCCATGGGGTACCACAAGGATCCATTCTAGGCCCATATTATTCTCGCCTTCATCAAGGAATTTCCCCACCTTGTGGTGGTGCCTCTGTACATCTTTATACAGATGACACAATCCTATACTGCTCCTCTCAACACACTGGCAATATTAACCATGATCTTGCCTCTGACTTTGCTTTCCTTGAAAATTGGCTCATTCACAATCATCTTGTCCTTAACACAAAGAAAACTAAATGTATGCTTTTCTCACATCATCCAATACCTAATTACCTAATCGTCATCCCCCACTCCTTCACATTTCAACCCTTAAGGGTGATACCTTGGAGGTAGTGCAGTCATTTAAATACCTAGGGTTCACTCTGGACTCTGTGCTCTCCTTCAGCACTCATGCCTTAATTATTACCAAATCTCTTAATCAGAAACTAGGTCTCCTCTTCCATATTCATCCACTTCTCATGTCTGCCTCATGCGTGAAAATAGCCTCCTCCTCCCTTCTACCTCTCATAACCTATTGTGCTCCCTTACTTCTTTCTACTAACTCTGCCTCCATGTCCCTCCTCTCTCAGGTATACCGCAGGATTGGAAGGTTTGCCTTGGGGGCTAGCCCTCACACTCTGTGATGTTCTCTCCCTCCCAGGATGGTTTTCTTATGTTGATAAATTAAGATACTTCTCCTTGAGCCTCATATTCAAGCTCATCCATGGCTTTACACCTCCTTGCCTTGGTGAACTAGTGCATCTCTGACAAGCACCACACACCCTTTGCTGTACCTCACTTTCCTTCTTGTCATAACGAAACTACATCTGACCACTTCAAGTGATCTTTTACTTTCGCTGCTCTTTCTGATTGGAACTCTCTTTCTCCAACTATCTCGCTCTTGCTCCTCTCTTCATTTGTTCCAATCAAAGTTGCCTGCCTTGTTATCCACCACTACACCCTGTTCTTGCTTCACCTGAAGATGTCCCCTCTATATCTCTAATTACCCCCTCTTCTACTTCCTTCCCTGCACCCCTTCCTCCTATCTCTCTGTTCAGTTGCCCTATCCCCCCTTCTAAATCTTCCCCATATGTTTCTCTTTGCTATATTCACTACTTAATGATTTTTTGAATTTTTTATCTTGTGCCAATGCCTACCTCTGTATTCATTTATCTTCTACCTGACAAATTTTGCTCAGGAATATTGACGCCACTCTGTTATTGTGTTCTACTGTATGTTCAAAGTAATACCACTCTGTTAATTTGCATTGTTACTGTATGTAATTCAGCCCCAGGTTGACCCTGAAAAGGGACTGTATTGTCTCAGTGGACTTACCCAGTAACCAAAGCTCAAATAAATAAATAAATGGTTATGACCCTATGGTTGTAAATTTATGACCACTATGATTGTGGTCACCAATGTGATCGTTGTTTTAACCCTCTGATTGTAGTTGTAGCTCTTAAAATTGTAGCTGTGATTGTGATGATTGCAGTTGTAACCCCTCAGAATGCAACTGTAACCCCTGTGATTGCAACTGTAACCTCTATGATTGTAGTTATGACTGGTATGATCATTGCCATAAGCTTTGTGATCATTATTTTAAACCCAACGATTGTGGATATTTTATTTATTTTTATTTTATTCTTTTGGTTATTGGGTAAGGCCTACTAGGCACAAGTATCTGTTTTCAGGGGCAACCTGGGAGCACTGGGAGGTTAAGTGACTTGCTCAGAGTCACACAGTATGCAAGTGGAGGTTGTGGGAATCAAACCCAGCTCTGCTGGATGGTAGGTTGGTAAAACTTTATTTTTATACAGGAAGTATGTCATTTGGACATTTACAGTCCAGTTCGCAAGGCAGTCCTGTGCTTATCTAAGGATGTACCAAGCTCATTCACAGCTCATTACTCTAACCTCTAGGCTATGCTGCCAAATATGATAACAATGATCATTGTTGCAACCCTGATGACTGTAGTTACAACTCCTGGTTTTAATTGTGACCACAGTGATAACTGTTGTAACCCCTATTATTGTAGTTTAACTGCTTGTAGTAGTAATCAATAGTAGTATTGTTATGACCCCTATGATTGTAGTTTTTACTCCCATGCTTGTACCCATGGTGACTGTGACTGTTTTTTTTTTTTTTGTATTCTTTGGTAACCAGGTTAGGCCCGCTAGACACAAGTGCCTGTTTTCAGGGGCAATCTGGGAGCACTGGGGACATTAAGTGACTTGCTCGGAGTCACACAGTATGCAACTGTAGGTTGTGGGATTCAAACCCAGGTCTACTGGATGTACCAAGCTCATTCACAGCTCGTTACTTTTAACTTCTAGGCTACACTGCACCACTTGTAGCCTATGTGAATATAGTTGCAACTATTAATGATCATTGTTGTAACCCCTATGATTGTAGCAGTGACCATTATGATTTTAGTTGTACCCCATATGATGGTTATTGTACCCCTGCAGTTGTATGTAACCTCTATGATATCAGATGAAGTCCCTATAGATCAGATGCAGTATTCAGAACAAGTAGAGTTTCAATTTGGTTGTTCCAGAAAATATTAAAACTCTCAGAATTTTACTACTATGAAAGAAAAACATGCTTGCACAGAATTTCAGTATATGACCCAGGCCCCAGGTGCTACCTATACACAGAGAGGCCTGCCCAGTAGTCATGTCAGCATGTATAAGTTGTGTGTGGGTCAGCAGAAGCAAATCAATGCTTCAAAGCAGAGTGTTGCAAAACCAGGGATATTTTTGTTTGGTTTTGGATTCATGGCCAATATGCATTCAACATAAAACTTGCTCTGTACCTTCATTTCAAAGTCTAATAGAAAGGAAAACCGTTAAATTCCTGCAGAACAACAGTTTAATAACATGGCAGCTAGCAAGGCTCAGCTGTTAGTAAGTTCACAGTAGTGCTGTGCTGAACTTTGTGTTAGAAAACCGAACTGCCCTGAATGCATGCGGCTCAGTTTTCATGAGCTCCAAGCCAACCTTGCTGGCTTGTCTCTCTTCTTTTAACCTCCCCCAGCCTCCCTAGCTTACATGCCTGTCATGTGACAGGCTCAGGAGGCTGAGGAGAGGTAAAGGGCACTTGAGTGGAGTGCCTGTGGAGTCACAGATTGATACTCTGCCTATGCATGCACAAACCAGAGTATATATATTGCCATGTGGCTCCAAGCTCAACACCATTACAGCTGAGAGGTGGTTCAGAAGCGAGCTCATGACTCATGACCATGTACCAGCAGCAGCAGCAGCATTCATATGTTCATTCAATCTGCACAGCAGCAACAGGACAAGCTGCAAACAGGAAATCTTCTTGTAAGGTATTTCAGATGGTGCTATATTATATTCGAAACTTGAACTGCATACAACTTCATTAGCTTGTGGTCTAAATTCCTAGGAGTAAATGACAGGGAACAAGACACGCTGAATGATGGGACATAGACTGAGGCAATGTAACAGTTGAGTTGCCACTAGCCTGAGGGGTTGCCCATGGTCACTAGTGGTGCGGAGGGGAAAAACAGAAGCAAAACAAATACACTCTCACATACAATAAAGAGCTTGCTACTCAAAGTGAAAATTATTCACTTACATTACATTACAGGACTGATGCAAACAATAGTTATAAGGTGCGTCCCCACAGGTCCATTTCGTACTTGGCTCTGATACTTTTCAAGGGTTGGAGTCAATGTGTGCAACATGGTGATTTTATAGTGCTCCTACTGATGACATCATATGGACAATGATCAGACAATCTAATTTACAGTGACAGTGTGCTCACATAAATATGAAAAACTTAGCTACCTGTACATACAGTACTGTACAATGATGAAAAAACTGTTAAAAATATATACCTACACACATCTAAAAAACTTTTTGCCACGTGAATCTTATCGCAGGAAAACTTATATGTACAGTAAACTGCCAACAGCCAATAACCGATGCATTTTCAACTATACCATACAACATACTTTCCCATAAGTTTGCTGCTTAGTTAACTTGCATGACATGCATCATATGCATGCATCTATTTCCATTTTCCTTAGCTCCTAGGGCAAGGGTTATTATGATAAAAGCAGGCAGGCCACAGACTCCCCCAGGACAGTCAGATTTGACGAGTTGGTGGACTGGCTGGCTACTCAGCTCCCATGTTCTGAAAAGAGAAAAACAAATAATAATGGGTGGTGAGGAGTCTGGGGCAAACTGATAAAGACAAGTCTGTTCCAAATAAAAGGTGCTGACTAGTGTAGAGTCTGTGAACATATTTGTTTTTTTTCCCAGGCCCTTAATGGCCTGCCTAAATTTAATTATCTCGCTCCTCAGAATGTCACAGCCAAAATCAGCAGCATATAATAACACCCCCACCAGTTAATGTACATGATCCATCTGTCCATGCGACTGTTCTTCCTCCAGTCCTTCATCAATTTGCTTGGTTCCTTTCCCTGTCACTGAGTCCTGACCCATCCAGTGTGCATCCCTAAGCCCTGCCCCACAGCTGTCACCTAGCCCCAGCCCAGAATAATCTCATGTCTGCCAAAATCAAAGGAAAGGAAAAGTAAACCTCCATCCTGACCGAGTGACAGTACCGACCAGTTCTTGCTGCTCTCGAGGCAAGCTCCTCTTTCCATTGTCCTAGTGTTGTGTGGTCATGCCTGCAGCCACCTCCACCTGCCAGGTCTGACTACAACAATCTCTCTCTGTCTCTCTCTTTCTCTCTCAGTCAGCCTGAGCCCTGAACCAAACTGAAGTCCCAACTGCAACGTGATGACCGACGCCATGTTGCCAACTCCAACCCTGATCAGCTCACGAGTACTTAATCTGACTTGTGTCAGTCAGACAGTAATGGGTTTAATTCCTGCCCTGCTGAGAGCCACATGTATGAAGTGGCAGACATGCGTGCGGGCAATATGGTGGGCCAGTGGTTGGCTCCTCTCCTCTTCTGGCTACTGATTAGAGGGGATCACTGCCCTGACAACATGGACTGGCCACATAGGGACAGAAACATTTTAGCTGCTGTCATTAGGCAGAAACTGAATCAAGTTAAAACATTGTAACTTTCAGCAATGATTGTTTTCAACAGGCTTAAAAAAAACAAAAAAGAGAGAGCTGAGATCCCAGCTGAGCCAGCAAGGCTCAGCTCAAGTCTCATGGAAACCGAGCAGTACATATTTGGGATGGCTCGGTTTCACCCCCACAGGTCTGGCACACCTCTCCGTCAAAGTAAAAAAAATAAATTCATCATCCACTAACATGCTGAACTGATGACTGAACTTTATTTGCTGACAGAATAAACAGCAGGCTTTATCACTGGCATACCAATGCTATATCCACTCAAACCCCATATTGCATAGAACATAGACACTGTTGGCAGAAAAAGACCATAGGTCCATCCAGTCTGTCCTGTTATACCCTATGCTACCCCAGAACCTAATGTCTAGATGGGATTTATGCTCTAGTCCCCTTACCCTCTGCCTTACTGCTGCCCCTCTGAGAAACTATTAATCTCTAAACACTGTCCCAGCTGTATTTGAAACCATTGATGTTTTTGCATCTGCTGGTAGGCTGTTCCATGGCTCAATCAGCCTCTCTGTAAAGTAAAACGTTCTCACATCCCTCCTGAATATCCTTTTATCAACTACATCCCTGTGCTTTTGACTCAGCACTCCTTCTGAATAGTTACTCACAGTTTACCTTATTCATTCCATTCAGGAATTTGAAGGTCTTTATCATGTCTTCTCTCTCCCTTCTAGCCTTCAGCAAGTACATGTTCAATGCCATAAGCAGTTCCTCATAGGATCTGCCCTGTTGTCTCTAAATCATTTTGGTCACTCTACCTGCACCATTTCCAGCCTGTATTTCTTTTCTTGGGATGGAGGGAACTCCTAAATTGTGCACAGTATTCCAGATGCAGCCTCACCAGAGTTCTATAGAGAGGCTGTATTACCTCTTTTGCTCCTGCTATCAAAACCCCTCTCAATATACCCCAACATTCTGGTTGACTTGCTGAAGGCTTCATTGCATTGGTTGGGTTGTTTACTTATGATATCTCCCAGGCCCCTTTCCACTGAAGTAGTGTCCAGCTAAATGCCTGCAATCCAGTAGTCCATCCCGTGGTTCTTCTTCCCCCCCACATACCATTACTGGGGTGCCGTGATTAGGTGCTGTAATGTGGTGCCGCAACAAGAGCGTGACAAGGGTGATCTTGATTTTAGGTTGCCCCACACTCATGCCGTGTTGGGTGTCCACAGAGTTTCTTTGCCTTTCATGGCATACCCGCCCCAGAGAAGGTTATCTTTATTTTGGGGGGGAGTGTGGGGCAAAGGCCCACATAAAACCTGTTTCCTGGGTTGGCGCTTTGGTGCTCTAACTCCTGGGAGGCACAGTGCCAGCTGCAGTAATGCCAGGCGGCATATTGCCTTGCCCTAATCAACATCAGACAGATTCCTGATGCGCTGAAATGGGTGAGCCCTTCTTCCCTCTGTGCACTACCTCGCACTTTTTGGGGTTGACTTTTAACTTCCAGATGTTGGCATATTTCTAACCTTTGCAGGTCCCTCTGAATCTCCCTTACCCCCTCCTCACTGTCTACCCTGCCACAGAGCTTAGTGTCATCTGCGAAGAGACACATCCTGTGAGACATACTCCAAGGGCTATCTTTTTTCCTCTCGCCTACACAAACCCAGGGGCAACATAACCCCATAAAAAGTCAAAACAGGGTATCCATCCAACCTCCTGAATGATGAAGGATATAACATTGTAGCTGATATGACAGAATTACTGTCTATATCAAGGTATCAGAAACATAGAAACAGAATTTGTCAGTAAAAAATTAACAGCATGGCCCACCCAGTCTGCCCACTCTACTCAGAAGAAGAAAACTAATTTAATGAGACAAAACATTTAAAAAAAAAACTCATATTAGACAGCATACAGTGGGATCAGTAAACAGTCACCATGTTAGCCAACCTAATGTTTCTCGCCAAAAGGCCTTTCATCAGAGGTCAACCTGCTGTTTACTGATCCCACTGTGTGCTGTCTCATGTGAGGGTGTTTTGTCTCAATAAATGGGTTTTGTAATGTAACCTTCATGTAGACAGTACATTTTTTACAGGTTGGATGAATGCCTTGCTCTGGCTTTGTTTAGATTCTGTTTTGACAGAGGTAATGCGATACAGACTATTTGAGAGGCTCTTTCCTTGTGCAATTGTAAATGATTCCATAACCTTGGCTATTTCCTGACCCCCCAACTATTGGGCTCATTACCTGTGACAAACAGACATCCACTCAATCCAAACACCTCATTCAGCACCACCCACAGTCCTATCCCCAGCCCTAAACCTGACTGGTGGGATTTCTTGGTACTTACCTCCCATCTAGCTCCTTGCTCCATGTGGACAGAAACATTATATTTGCTCAAGTCTGCATGTTTTATGCCATAGCTCCTCTCTGCTAATAGAACTGCACAGTGGTACCCTGTTCCTTTGAATTTCCAAGTAACAACACGGAGAACTGCTGCCAGTGAGAGAGTGGGGTGAATTGGGAGTGTGCATCAGAGAGGAGGAGGGCAGTCAGCTTCAAAAGGCTTGTGCTGCTACAAGTTGCACTGATACTTTAAATCCACTATTCACCTGCCTGCAATAGACTATCCTGTGTTTCAACTTGCTTATAGACCTTTGTTTGTGCTTAAACATTTTATTTGCTCAAGTCTGCATGTTTTGTGCCATGGATCCTCTCTGCTAATAGAACTGCATAGTGGTACCCTGTTCCCTTTGAATTTCCTGGTAACATCACAGAGAACCAGACGCCAGTGAGAGAGATGGTGAATTGGGAGTGTGCGTCAGCAGAGGACGAGGGGCAGTCAGCTATAAAAGGCTTGCGCTGCTACTGCATGAGTGTGGTAGTGGGAGCATGAGTGGCACGAGCGCCACTCAGCAGAGAAGTTGAGAGGAGTAGTTGTAACATTTTAAATGGTCTGAGTTCTGTGTTTGGCTTCTCTCTCGGTTAGTAGAAGAAAATAACTGTTACTTAGATAACAGTCTGTTGTTGTTTCACTGGGGTGAATCCGTTCTTAGGACTCATTTTATATTAGGTGTTTGTATTGGGAAGGGTTACTTATTTGCAAAATGAGGGTCATGAACATATGTTTTTATTTTGGGGGTCTGTGTATAGTTCTATGTTCAAGATTAAAGTAAATGATGTGGGGTAGACACTGATCAGATAATACAAACAGTCCTTCTAAACCAGCATTGGGAAATAACACAGATGACTCGATTACCATATTTGGGACTAAAAGAAGAAACTCTTTTCTCAAATCAGAGTTTCTAATGTAGGAGTAAATGCTTTTAAGGCACATATGCATTTTAGGTGTATGGATCAACGAATAAATATCTGTACGGTTTTACTAATGAGTGGAGATGTAGAACTAAATCCAGGCATTTTTCCTGCTCCTTATAATTAGTTTATGACAATGCAAGAAGTTTAAAAACAAGATAGATTTGATGAGTTTGGGAGGCCTCAGTAAGCCCTGATATTTTATCTCTTACTGAGACTTGGTTGACATCCAGGGTTAGTGAGGGAGAACTTGAGTTACATGGATATACACACATAGAAGAGATAGGATTGGGAAGAGAGGAGGGGACTATTATTATATTTAAAAGGGATTTAGGCCAAACTACTGTGTTATATACAGGAGTAGTGGAAATGATTGAATGCATGCTGATACATATAAAATATTTAAATATGACTTTAGGATTAATTTACTCTCCCTGAAGGTTAAAGTTGCAGAGTTTGATATACGGACATCTGTTTTACAACAATATTCAGTGGGGCTTGATCTATTATTGGTAGGTGATTTCAATGCTGCGTGGACTAAATTGAGAGGAACTGCCCTTAGTACTAGTCTGAACCCATTAAATTTAAATCAAAATGTTGCAACTCCTACAAGGAAAATGTGTTTTAAGTGATGGAAATATTTTGGATCTTAGCTTTACTTCAGAAGCAATTCAAGTACTTACTATGGTAGTAAAGCAACCAATATTTGAGTAGCATTGTTCTATAATTTGTGAATGTAAGGTTACTGTAAGCAAGAGGCCCTCACTAAATGAGGAACCTAACACAGTAAGGTATTGAAATTTCAATAGATACAATAACAAGGCTTTTTTGTATAAATTAAGAAGTGTTAAGTTGGGTAGGCTATTTTTAATTCCTGAACTTGACTGGGCAATTGAAGAATTCACAAATTTGTTTATTCAGGTGTGTGATGATATAGTCCCTTTTAAGAATAGTGAAAATAAAAAAAATAATGTTCCCTGGATTACGGACAAAATAAAGTACAATATTAGATATAAAGATAAATTATGGAAAAGAGCAAATACAACTCTAAAAGTAAGGGATTGGGAGAAATATAAACAAGAGAGAAATAGACTTAAATCTAAAATGCACACTTAAAAAAGCAATATTATAAAAATAAGGTTGCTCAAACTACAAATCCACATAAGTATTGGAAATTACTAAAATCATTTGAAAAACCTGTGATAAATAAATTGCCTATTCAGATTAAAGATAATGATATATTGTTGACATCATGAAACTCTGCAGAGTGGTTAAATCAATATTTTGTTTCCCTTCCTGATATAGCTATTCTGCTAGATGATTGTGTTGAGGAAATATGGAAGAAACAAGGGCCCCAAATGAGAAATTTAGGTTTAAAGTCATCACCTGTTGTAATGTTAAGGATGAATAAAGAAAACTTCAAACCAAGAAAGCTTCAGGTTTGGATCAAATTGAAAATAGGTTACTGAAAGACTCCACGGATGTAATAGCTCCAGTATAAACCAAACTTTTCAACTGGAGTTTGACTGAAAGAAGGTTCCCAACCTCGTGGAAAAGGGCCAAAATTATGCCAATTCATAAATGGGGTTCTCTCTGGAGTCAACAAATTATAGACCAATTTGTCTATTGTCTGGTGTGTCGAAGGTCTTGGAGAGACTGGTTCAGAGACAACTGAGTGAATATCTGGAGGGGGGTTTTCTCCTGTCCTGTTACCAGTCCAGATTTCGGAAGGAACACTCCACGGACACTGCCTCACCGACCTGATTGATAACATCGCTACCCTTGTAAATAGGGACAGGTCGGTGGGAGCGGTTTTTGTGGATCTCTCCAAGGCCTTTGACACCATAGACCATGGAATTTTATTTCAAAGGATGCAGAGTTTAGGAATAGACAGTGAAATCCTCCCTTGGTTTAAATCCTATTTAAATGAAAGAGTACAGCAAGTTCAGGTTGGGGATGTTCTTTCAAATCCAGTTATTATAAAAAGGGGGGTTCCCCAGGCTCAATTTTGGGTCCCCTTTTATTTATAATGTGTGTAACTGAGTTACCAAAGGTTGTAGAATTTTCTACCCTGAGAATATATACAGATGACACTGTTTTATTGACGCATGGATGTTCGATTCAGGAGATGGAAAATGTCTCCAAAGGGATTTTAGTAGGATGGAGTTATGGCTGTGTCAGACAAAGCTTGTTTTAAATAGTAAAAAAAAACAAAAACGTAATGGTTTTTCAGAGTAAAAGAAAAGCAGATGAAAGTTATTCTAAAATTCATATAAAAACAGTAAAGAATGAAATACTAAGTCAAGTTGAGTGTTATCGGTATCTGGGGTATTTGTGGACCAGAACTTGAATTTTGATAGCAATATAAAAGAGCTAGTTAAAAAAACAAACAATAAATTGGGAGCTTTTTGGGTAACAAAATATTGTCTAAATCAAAAAATGAGAGGGGATATTGTAAAGCAATTGATTATACCTAGCATTGAGTATGGAATTCATATTTATAGTATGACTAGTAGGACAAAGTTCAGAGCAATTCAGGTATTATATAATAACTTGGCTAGATTTGTGTTAAACTGTGAGTATTCAACTCACCATTGTGATATGTTTATTTCATTACAATGGCTTCAATTAGATCAAATAATAGATCAAAATGGATAAAACAGATTCATGTGGTGGTCACTATCAAATCCCAGATATCTTGTGGATAAGATGTCAAAATTGATATGTGAACATAACTACAATCTTGGGGGGATAAAATCTGTCATACCGAAGCAAATAATAAATTTGGTATTATGATCTTTGGTATAAAGGTTGCTAAATTATGGGACCAAATTGATGAAGGCAGTAAACAAATTATACAAACAAAAAATGTTTTAAAAGCTATTGGATATGATCTAAGCATGAAATGTATGTGCAATGGTTGATATGTCAAGAAATAGACAGACTGACAAATTTGTATATGAATAATGCAGAATAGATTTTTATGTCTGGATGTAAGTATTATCTATAGTGGTTTGAAATATAGTAATATGTCTTAGTATATGTTTTGACTTGAATGAGAATGAAAAGATGTTATGACTTCTTGTTTATGCATATGATACATGTTTTTAAAATGTTGGTGTGTAACTTGTCTAAAATTTGCTGAAATGTATGAAACAGGTCCATCTTGAAAAAGGGTAATTGACCCAATGATGCTATAACACTGCTACCTGTATAAAAATAACATTTTACTACTACTTCATACCTTTGGACTGTTGGCCCTATGAATGCAACCATCAGACTAAACTCAGCAGTACATAGGTATAAATGGAAGGAGATCAATTATTCAGAGACCACACCAGTTTCCATACCCCCTGCCTCCTCTGATGTCATGGCAGTTCCCCAACCCATGTAGGGGAACACTTTCTTCCTTCTGTGGTCCCAGCCCAAGTGCTACCAGTGGTGCTTCACACCTTTCTGCTGCCAGGACTGACCAGGCCTAAAAGTTCTTATGACATCCCCTAATGGGCAAGGCATGGAAACATTTATTTATAGGGAGCTGTGGCAAAAGAGCACCTTAAACAGGAAGATAGAAACACAATAAATGAACAGTAATAACAGTCTTTAGTTAATAATTTAAATAAATAATTATATTCACTAAAAAGTAGGTCTCCTTCGATAAGAAAGTTTTTAGAGAGCCAACATTTTCTCTACTGTGTGGATAGAATGGATGCTGGGGTTAGAGTTCTACAGGACCATTTGGCCACCCCAAATGCCCTGTCCCCTGACAATGTAAGATGAGATCAGGGGACTGCTAACTAGCCCACCTCAGTGGAGCAGAGGGGGTTAATATGGGTATGCAGGGATGGGAGATCTTGAAGGCAACTAGAACCCAGACCATGTGGGTCTTAAATGTCATTAAGCATATCTTGAAGGTGATGCATCACCAAACTGGCAGCCAGTGCAGATTGCACAGAATCAGTGTGATGTGGTCCCTACAAGAAGTTCCCAACACCAGCTGGACTACAGCATTGTGGACCAGCTGCAGGTAGCAAATAAAATCTCCAGATAACTCTAAGTACAAAGCATTACAATAGTCCAGTCTAGTGGTGACAAAGGCATGGATTGGCATCACCAAGTCAGTGGGTGCAAGATGTGGTTTGATTCCGGTGATGTTACAGAAATGAAAAAATCCACTGTGGACTACAGCCACCACCTGCTGTTTGAGTGACAGCCTGCAGTCCACAATGACCCTCAAATCCTTTACCACACCCACAATTCAGAGCACTTTGACATTTAGGGATGGAAACAAGGCATCAATGCTATTCATCACTGACCCTCGCAGGCATGGTTTGGCAATTGTTACCACTGTATTACCTGGGACCCCTCCCAGTCCTCTGCTGCTCTACTCTACATACTGATCTCATCTAAAATGGCACTGGCTGGCATTTCCCATTTACAGTATATCCCAGCCCCCATCACATGTTAGGAGGTCCTAACTACCAAGCACTTGAAGTGTCTGTAGTGCTGCAAATTATACACTCCACCTGGGTGGGAAGAGATTACATTGAGGACATCACCAGAATATTAAATCATTATACACCCTCTTGATAGCCTGGAGAGTCTTTACAGTAATGTTTTGTCTCTGCCAAAAATGTATTTTAAAAAGTTGAAAAGGCAAATACAGTATGCACAGTCAGATGCTTTGAACATCCAGCCCTTAAATTTCACCTCCAAGCACTGGTTAGGCAAGCTCCTTCCTACCTCACCTCCTCCTTTATAACACCCCCACCTCCTATTCCTTAGATCAACTGACTCTGGTACCCTTGCTGTCCCCACAGATCCATCCAAATAAGCTAATCCAATTACTCACCGCCTCCCCAAAATTTGGAATTGCCTTCCCTCAAATCCAGCACTCATCCTCTGCCTACTCCATCAGCTCTGCCCTCAATAAATACCTTGCACCTAGCTGCTCCTGCCATGTCCCTCCCGAATTCCCTCCTTTTAGCCCAGGACAAACCCTACCCTCTTCCGTCACCTTCATCTTACCCTGTGCACACCCATCCCCCAAATTTCTAGCTCTCTTCCCCTTCCCCAAAATTGCTCCCCCTTACTGACCTTCCTTGATCTCTCACAGAATGTAAAGGACCACGAATGCTCTCCATGGGTCTCACTCCTACCCCCCCAGGGGCTTGTATCTCTCATCTACTCCCTTCCCCCACCATCCTAAAGGGGTCTCTCTGGTACACTGCCTTATCCCCTTCTCTCTGGTCCCCCAGTCCCCTTGCAGGGTTCCTCACATCTTGAGGGGTCTTCAGGGACACAACTCTTCCTCTCCCCCACCTCACCCCTCCCTCCCCTTCCCCTTTCTTTCACGTACGCACTTGTTTACTTATTAACCCATCACTTATTATTGTCCACTCTTTCTACATAGTATGTGCAACACTGTTGTAACACTGTTTGTAATACCTGCCTTATAACTGTATGTTAATGTTGATCTTGTAACTTGAATGTTTAATGTCTCATTCCCATTGTACTCTTACCCCTAAGTCACATTGGGAGACGAAGCGCCTTGTTGCTCAAAGTGCCTTCCTGGTGAAACATTTCAATAAATAAGTAAAAACTTGGAAGATGCCCAGTGTCTCCAAGGATATTACCTGAATGTGTTACCATTGCATAATATTTGGTAATAGCCATAGAAACACAGACACAGAAAAGAGGCAGGCTCCAAAGGGATTCTATGCAGTTTTTGCAAAAGAAAAATTCAGTATGGCAAAATGGTGCACCTTACCAGGACAACCAAGCATAAGTAAGCACAGTCCATATAAGCTGGAAAGAGGTCAACACTCTATAAATATTTTGTTGTAGCACAAGCTTTTTAATACATTTTGAATTTATACAGTAGCAGCAGTAAAGAACATCACAGTCACAGTCATCAACGTTTCAACTGAAATCTTCCTCAGAACATGTTCTGAGACAGACTTCAGTTGAAACATTAACGGCTGTGACTGTGGGTTTCTGTGTGGCTCAGCTTGTAGTGTGTGGAGTAAATATTTAATTATTATAGCATTACAGAACCGCCTTTGGACTTTGTCTGTAATTGTGTGGCCATTTTGTACTATTGCCAAAATGCTGTCCTTACTGCTGCTTTTGTGTAACTTCAAAATGGATTAAAACTTGTGCTGCTACAAATATTTAGTGCTGACCTTTTTCTGGCTTGTAATGGAGGTGCTTACAATAGCCATAGAAATGTTGGGCAACCATTTTTCTTCACCTGCTCCAGAAATGTGTACATTTTGCAAGATGTTTCAAATTGTAAAGGTGAATGTTTTGAATACCATGTCTGTTTTTTTTTTTTTGTTCTTGTTGTTATAGAGAAGAAAAGAGAAGAGAAGAGAAGAGAAGAGAAGAGAAGAGAAGAGAAGAGAAGAGAGGAGAGGAGAGGAGAAGAGAAGAGAAGAGAAGAGAAAGAGAAGAGAAGAGAAGAGAAGAGCCAAGAGAAGAGAAGAGCCAAGAGAAACTTGAGAGTCTTGTTTAATAGTAACATAGCAATTTAAGGCTGGGAGGGACTTTTGGTCCATCAGGCCCCCCTCACCACCCATTTCATAAGTAGGGATAATAAATAGAATAGTGTATGGTACTCCACCTGTAATGACTCTGTAGCACCATTGAGGGGTTCCATGATGTCATCCACCTCAACAGTGATGTTCAAGAGGTGCTTAACTTCATGGAACCCTGAGATGGTGTTTCAGCACAGTAACAGATGGATTACTACATATTAGTTTTTGTAATACATGGTTTTTGTAATAACTGGCTTCAGATTTCAGTGTGTGCAGTTCACTTTTGCTCATTTAATTTTTCAGTTCACTGCTGAACTTTTTGTCAGTTTCATTTGCTGCCACTGCTTCTATCAGTCATGTTTTTTTCTTCGATCACCATGATGATGATGGTCATCACCATGCCAACGAAGCAGAGAAGTGCCAGCCGTTTGCTAGGATATGCCGGTCGTTAGGGAGATGGCCCATAGAAAGGCAAAGTTATCCATCCTACTCAGGATTTCCGTGCCGCCATTTAAACTACAGCTGCACGCAGTGCTGTTTGTAAGGTTCAAAGTCATAATAGCATCAATTGGACATCAGACTGATGCTGTTATGGTTTGTAACCTTACAAACCAGGAATGTTATGAGTTTTTAGGTGCCAGGAATTCTCTGTGCAGATGCTCATAACATGTATTACAAGTATGTTGCGAAAAAATTATGCTGTTTTTGTAGAAAGCACAGCATTCTTATGAAATTCTGCATAAAATAGATTACATTGTAAACATTCATCTTTTTAGGCAGAACATTTTGTGCACTTTGTAAATCACAATACTAAAGTGCAAATGTTATGTCCTTTGGCTGATTTTTGTGCATCTTTTGTGAAACTGTACGTTATTAATTAGATGTGATGTGCCAAAATTGGTACTTACAATATAAATGTGCATTTTCTCAACTGAAAATATGCAATTTGAAATACTGTGCACTTTGAACAATGTTAGTGCATCTTGAATTAAACTATATATTTTTAACAACATACTCTGTGCAAAAATGTGCACTTTCTCAACTGTAAATTGTAAAACTTCAAATATTGTGCAGTCAGGACAATGTCAGTGCATGTTTCATACAATTGCACATGTTTACAAGATGTACTATGCCAGAAATGTGCACTTTCAATAAAATGCACAAATGAGGCAAACTGAAACTGCAAAATGTTGTGAAATTGCAAAACACATTTTGTGAAACTCCACAAAAATGAAAAAGGTAATTTTGTCCTATTTTGCTGGCATTAATCAACCTCTAGGGTCTGGCATTATATCCTAGAGGTTAGAGTAATGATCTGTGAATGAGCTTGGCACATCCAACAGACCCGAGTTTGATTCCTACATCCTCCACTTGTATACTGTGTAACTCTAAAAAAGTCACTTAACCTCCCCTGGGCTCCCGGGTTGCCCATGAAAACAGACACTTGTCTAGTGTGCCTCACTGGCTTACCAAAGAATTAAAAAAGAAAAATAGCCTAGCTCTAGAAACTACAAATATATAATCACAGTGCATGTTAGGAAACTGGATTTAGACAGAACAAACCTAAGCTTGCAATAAGCTTGGTCTAGTGATTTGTCCACAGAACTACGTACAAGGGGGTAATTAAAGGGAAAATGTAGGCCAGGGGCTCTTGTAGTTTTGAGAAAATTAAGGAATTTTAGGTAGGAACAACAGGGCAGACGTGATGTACTTGGGCTAGATATTTAAAAGTGTGACTGGCAATGGCACAAGTGGTTGCACTGGATCACCAAAGGGATATATTTAAAAGAGATGTGCCATGGCACATCTGATCTGAATAGATCAAAAAATGACTGCAGTACAAATATAATGCACCGGCGAATCCCCCCCGACAGGTCTGAATACCAAGAATGGGAAATGCACCAATGCATCAGAGATACATGAGGGCAAATTCACTATTCAGACCCAAATATGCAAATGGGACCATAATGCATTCAAGGTACAAATGGGACCATTGCATGTCATTATGGTCCCATTTGCATGGGTTGTGCAGGGCTGGCCAGCGAATGCACCTGGCACCCTGCACAGCATGCGGTGCTGTCAGTGGAAGTCCAGTGGTTCCCCCGCTTGGTACCCCAATCCCGCTCCCCATCCTGTACTGCAATCCCCATAATAAAGAAACATTTAATTCTGCTGGTCCAGTGGTACCCCCACTCTGCCTGTAACCACAATCACCCAAAACCGCATCCCTACATCCTTGGTAGTCTAGTGGTTTCCCACCAAAACAGGACCCCATCTCACTTTCAGCCTTTCCAGGTCATCGGGTGGGTAGCAGACTCATGACCACACATCCATTTGCTGCTCGTCAAATGATAGCCATAGTACATGCTGCAGCCTCTGGTCCACATCTGGCTTGTAGTGTACGTACTAGTCATTCACAACTTTGGTGAATGAAGTCATTCATTCACAAAGTCATGGATGACTAGGTACAGTACACACTGCAAGCCCATTCATCTTCAGTGTGGATTCAATGAGCTTGCAGCACATACTGCAAGCTGTCATTTGGCGGGCAGCCATGGAGGTGTGAGGGCAGATCTGCTGCCTGCCGGGGACCTGGGTGGAGGGATGGGGGGACCATTAGACTACCAAGGATGGGGATGCAATTTTGGGCAATCAGGGTTACGGGTGGGAGGGGGTACCACTGGACCACCAGGGAATTATATTTGTTCTTTATTAAGGGATAACAATAAGGATGGGGAAGGGGTACCACTGGACTACCAGGAATTAAATATTTTTATTATGGGGATCTAGGGATCGGAGGGGTACCACTTGACTACCAGGGAATAATGTGGGTACTTGTGTACGGTATTCTGGGGGTATCCACCCACTTGGCGGCTGCTGTGTTGTGTCTTGCAATATGGCAGCTTACCTGTGGGTAGTTACCACTTCAGCATGATTTTTACATGCTCAACTTTGTGCCCATGCATGCGGCACATCTCTGGGATGTGCCGGCAGATGCGCCGAACATCTTGGCTGAATATCGAGATGTGTCACATATGCATGGGCACTCCCCATGGAGATGCGCCATATACATTATCTTTGCACCGCGGCACATCAGGAATTGTAAAGCGCATTTTCCCCTTTTGAACATAGCCCAGGGTGCATTTCTGGAGTTATGCCAGGCAAAACTCCTTTGAATATCTAGCCCCATGGTCTTTTTCTGTCATTTAATCTAGAAATAAGGTTATACTCCCACAACTGCCATTTACTCACTGTGACTCTCTGCAAAATATTAAACTGCTACTGTTGCAGGAGACATAGACTCAGTCACCACTTACATCCTTCAGTTTTCACAATTTGTATTTAATAAGCATTGGTTACAGTAACCATAAGGGAGGCCTCCTGGTGAGGATGAACGTCTCTCTCATCGCAAGCAAGTTTCTATGTAAGAACCCAATGTGGCCCACCACCTGCAATAATGGTTATTAAATAAATATAGTAAAAACTGAAGAATATAAGTTTCTCCAGAAATGGTAGCGTCTTAGACAGGCTTTGTCTGGAGCAGACTCTCCCTGTGGTTTCTGTTTGTTGCTGGTGGTGGGCCACACTGAGTTTCTATGGGCAGATTATTAAACCTCCTTGTGCTTAACAGCTCTACAAACTCTCTAATCCTTTGCTGTGCTAGTTGAATGTCCCTGTGTGCCTAATAGTTAGACACTTTCTTTTCCCGCCTTCTCCCTGATTATAAAGGGATTTGGGATACAGTTTGAATAAAATGTGCAATATAAAACAAAATCCATTCCTTCCTATGGTTTATAACACTTAGCAGGCTTTAATAACATACTTCTCATTCAGTTATTTGCCCTCATTTATTATACTGTATGTGGGTGAAGTGTTCTATTACCAAGCTTCAGTATGGTTTTCTTGACAGACAACCTAGGAAGCCTTTCCACACACCCCAGCAGAGATCAATAGACCCTAAAAATACCACTGTGCCCTACAAGTTCACAGATCTGAAAACAACCATCAGCTGTAGCTAATCATTGCATTAATCCATTGTGCCAATCAACAGCTTGTTTTCATAACTGTGTTTTGATGAAACGCCTTTCCATCTGGTCCTTGAACTGCTCTCATCTTTGAAATCAGGATATCTGAAACAAAAATAGAACTGCATGGAGGCCTGGAAATCTCTTGTGCAAGAGGAAAGCTAACTCTTTCATGTAGATTTTATAAATCAGACCTTTACCAAAGGACAGGGCAACTTTAAGTCTTTCTAAACACAGTGTTTTAGAATGTTAATACCTATTAATTGAGGACAGTATGGAAGTATTTAAACTCCAAATCTCTTTGTAGACCTCCCTGAATTTCAAAAATGTCAAAATAAAAAGGCTTGCCATTTCTGAATCCCCTGGTTGTATGTGTAGATATTGAGATTAGGTTTGCTTTATCCTGGGGGTTGGACAAAGTGGTTGGAAGAGCTTTAACCATGTGACAATGTTTTGAACCTCCTCTACAGATACACATGGGCATCAGAAATAGCTGTTTTGCAATTTGATTTATTCCCTTTTTCAGTGCAAATTTTGCATATGCAGATTGTGCCCAAGTTATTATATTTCTTTCATACTTTTGGAGCATCCTGCCCTTGAACGAGAAGTTAATTGCTGCTGTCATATTTAGATGGAACTGGGAGTTTCACAGAATTAGTATGCAGTTCACCAATGTTGCCCCTGCTATTGCTGCCCACTTATTTTCTGCACCCTTTAGCTTCTGACTGTTCTCTAGCTGACCTTTGACTAATTCTGTCATTTTTGTGTTTGCTTGCACGCATGTGCAAGAAACATAGAGCCATCATCGGAGATTTCGGAGGTGTGTCACCTCCTCCTCCAATTCAGTCAGTGTGTTGGCAGGCACGGCCCCTGTAAGCCAATGCATTCTGGAGCTGTCTATGACAAGCTCGAAAATGCAGTGGCATACAGTTCAAAGGGGGAGCTATGCTTGAGGGAGCAGCGATAAGATATCGGTTGCCCGCGCGCAGCCCCCCCACGCACACACACACACACACAGATGCCATGCAGGCATGCGAGCCCCTGCACTCCACGCACGCACACATTGAATAGCCGACGGGTGCCCAATCCCCGCCGCTGTGCTGCCTCCCCCACCTCCCCAAAGCCTCGAAAAATGCCATGCTGGGGCGCCCACCCCAACGGCAAGCAATGATATATAGCCAATGGGGTGCCCAATCCCCATCAGCTCCACTGTCCCCTCACCCCCGAGACTAAGTTACGCTGGGAGCCCACTCCAGCATGGCAATCCATACTTTGGCCAATGGGGTGCCTAACTTCCGGGTTGAACGACTTTCCAACCATCCTTGTGCCACACTGGAGCCCACCCAGCATGGCAAACGCCCCTGCTGGCTGCTTTGTTTTTTTTTACCTGTAAAGAAAAACGGTCTCACGGAGTCTCCTGGCCCCTCCCACAACCCGCACCCACCCACTGCGCACCCTGCTCCCCACACTTCACCCATACTTACCTCTGGACCTTGGCCGCAACGATTTTCGTGGACCGGGAATACGCCTGCACTCTTCAAAACCGACCGCAACTGAGGAAATGCCGGTAAGCTGTATAATGGGCTAGATAGGGGTTTCAACTTTGTTGTATATCTCAGGATTTTGGATTTTGCACTAACTTAACATGGGGTTTTGGGACCCCTTTTCATGAATGATGTCACTGTCATGGCGTTATTCAGGCCCGAAGGGTGATTTCGCAGTCACTGCGCGAAATCACCTTTCGGGCCTGAATAACTCCATGACAGTGACATCATTCATGAGAAGGGGTCCCAAAAACCCCATGTTGAAAATTTGGTGCCAAAATTCCAAAAAATGACTGTTTCACGATGCAGGTTATGCAGTTCCTACGAGGCTTGTAAGTTCGCGAATTTTCAATATTTTTATCTAGATTTTCAACGCTGCCATTTTACCACACCTTCTTATGAGTAGTATAGCTGTCATTTTCACATCTCACCCAAAATGTGTTTCCATCATGTAGCACAATGGTGCAGTCGGTGTCGAAATCAACGATGGGACAAATTAAGAAAATCACAGTGACACTGTTCATGAGCAGAGGTCTTAAATGGCTATGTTGAAAATTTGGTGAAAAATTCCAAAAATGACTGTGTTACGAGTGTGCATTGCACAGTTCCTATGCATGCTCATAAGTTTGCAAATTTAATATTTTCACCCAGATTTTCAAAATTGCCATTTTATTTCACTTTCTTATGAACAGTACAGCTGCAATTTTCATATGTCACCCAAATGTGTTTTTGTATATGTAGCACACAATGGTGCCATTGGTGTAGAAGCAATGTTTAGGACAGATTAAGAAAATCACAGTTACACTGTTCATGAGCAGAGGTCCTAAATGGCTATGTTGAAAATTTGGTTACAAAAGTCCATAAAATGACTGTGTTATGAGTGAGCATTGCGCAGTTTCCACTCCCCTCGTTAGTTCATGACTTTGTCATATTTTCAGTCCAGATTTTCACCAGTGGCATTTTCCACACTTCCTTATGAACAGTACAGCTGTCATTTTCACAACATGGCTGAAGTGTGTTTTCACACTTTCAGCAGAGATGCGTGGTCGCTGTGGGAAATCATTGTTTGGCACAGATAAAGAAAATCACAGTGACACTGTTCATGATCGGAGGCACCAAAATGCCTGAGTTGACAATCTGCTGTAAAAATCCCCAACCTAATTATATTACGGTGTGTTGTACAGTTTGCATAGTCGGCGTCATGACTTCACCATTTTTTTATATTTTTACTACAGATTTGCAACATTGCCATTTTTTACACCTCCCCATGAACAGTACAGCTGTCATTTTTTACATCCTGTTCGGAAAGTTTTTGCACCTGTGGTGCTAACTGCCAGAGTACTGTGCATAAGCAGCTTCGCTAACAAACTGATATTCCCCTGTTCATGAGGTGGTCACAAAAAAACATGTTGAAAATTTGGAGTGAAAATTCCAACGAATGCCTGAGGTATTAGGGTTTCCAACCATAACGCCCAACCCTGTAGAGAATGACAGGCATCAGGGGTGTGACTTGGGATTCTTGCCTGTGATGCTCATACCATTCCACACCCTGCAGACAGTGAGAGTCATCGAGGTATGCCTTGCACTCTTCAGCCCCAAACTTCACCCCATTCTCCTATATTGCACCCATCTCACCATATTTCCTAATGAAATGGGGTGTGCATAAGGGCCTAAGACCCCAAGTAACACCGTGACACTTGTCAGTGTCTGCAGGGTGGGGTGTGGTGAAATGGCATGGCCGTTATGCCTGACAACCCAAACGCACACCCCAATGCCTGTCACTCTCTGCAGGGTGGTGGTGGGGTAGGCTTCAGTTCAATACTTCACTGCCATTCCTATTACGCAGCTCTGTAACTTCTACATTACCACTGCCAATGCCAGCAAGCAAACATTCTGCATTGACAAATGATTGTTATGTTTGCTTGCATGCATGCGCAAGAAACATGTTGAGGCAGCTTGCTTCAGAAGCAGGTTGTGGAGTTGTGGCACTGTTGTAGCCAATGCCCCAGGTACCTTTTGAGGCTTGGCCCTCTTTCCCCAATGTGGTGGCATGCTGCTGCTGACACTAGTTCAGCCAGCGTCCCACCATCTTAAAAGGTTTTCACCGCAGTCAGAGTCTGCTTTGCCTTTGCAGTGTCAGCCATTCCACTGCAATGCTTGGTAGAAGACACCAGGAGAAAGGACTGCTGTGTGACTGGACTTCTGCTTGACTAAAGAAGCAGAACTCTTGTTCTTGGACCTTAATTTAGGGTAAAAAACTAACAAACAAAACAAAGAAAAAGTGTGTGTTTGTCTGAGTTATGGAACTGAATGGTTATCTGAACAGTTATCTATGTGTAAATCTCAGGTGATTGAAAGGACTTGATAGCTGTGAGGTTTAAATTACTTGTAGAAAGATCTAGTAAGTAGTGGGAGTGGCTTAGCTAGAATGAAGCTACATTTAAAGACTGCATTAGAAAGATTCTGCTAGTAGCTTGGCAGAAGGCACCAGGAGAAAGGACTGCTGTGTGACTGGACTTCTCTACTGGGACTATATTGCCATCCTTCCCACCCAAAGCTAGTTCTACTTTTATAGGCACAGGATTTGACTGACAACAGGAACTTTCTGTTTGGGAGCAGGAAGTGAGTGATCACAGAGCCACCAAAGACCCACCATCCTGGAAGGGCAAGAGTAGCTCTCCGGCCCCCTCTATCTGCTGGAGGTCTGCCTCTGAGCAAGTAAGGGGTCTACTGAGAAATATAGGATATTCTTGTCACAGAACAGGACAATCAGGAGCTTAAAGGCACATAAGCAGAAACTAAGGAGAGAGAGAAAAAACAGAGGAAAGACCAAGGATTGCAAACAGTTAAGGGGCCAGAAATAAGACATGATGGGAGTGGTGCAGTGCAGTGGCTGTGGAGCAGCAGTCTTCCGGGAGACATTCTGGAGGATGCGGTGTTGTCCCATCTGCAGGCACTTCTCTGGGCTGAGGAAGGAGGTTGCTCATCTCCAGGCTGAGTTGGTCAGGGTTTGTGGGACCTCCTCTTCTATCCAGGGACCACCAGTGCCACTGCTGTTGCCTCAGAGGTTGCCAAGAAAGAGGAGCAGTTGGACCACAGTGGGCTCAGAGAGGGTGAGGGTGGTGGAACAGAGGCGCATCCCTCCAGTTGTACCTCTCCACAATTCCTATGCCATTCTGGCAAAGTGTGGTTCCTCTATGGAGGCACCTGCAGTGGAGACCAAGGAGGATGCTGGGAACCTCCACAAAGGAGACCCACTGGATGGTGGCAGGGGACCTCGCAGGGTAAGGAAACAACTCCTGGTGGGGGACTCCATTGTTAGGAAGGTAGAACTGGGGGATGAAGGGGAGAGGGAGGTAAGGTGCCTGCCTGATGCCATGGCTTGGAGGGACAGGGAGCGAATCCTCAGGATTGCCAGAGCAGTTGCACAGGGAGGGAGCTGGATGTCATTGTCCACCAAGGGAAAATGACCTGGCTAAGAAAGAGATTAGAGAAGTGCAGGAAGAGTTTGTGGAATTGGGGAGGGGCCTTAGACAAGTAGCACACACGGTAACCTTCTCAGAGGTGCTGCCCATCTATGGTGTAGGAGAGGCTAGGGTGTTCTGCACCATGAGATTCAATCAGTGGTTGAAAAACTGGTGTGGAGCTCAGGGACTTGGCTTCATTGGGGACTGAGGGTACACCTGGAGTGATGCAAGCCTATACTGGCATGATGGGCTGCATCTGTCCAGGAGTGGAACCAGGATCCTAGGTGATAGGTTTAAATGCTTCATTGGCAAGCATTTAAACTAGCCAAGGGGGGAGGCACTGGAAAGGAGCAGGGAAAGCCTAGCCTCCCCCAAAAAATCACGGTAGTAAGTGCAGTAAACACCAACATAGAGGTGTCGCTAGGGAGAGGGGCAGGGGAAAATGGAGAAAGTGACAAAGGCAAGAAGGACAGGGATGGAGCAAAAAGGAGTAAGGCCATCAGGAAATGGAGGGTAATGAGTACCAATGCCCATAGTCTGGGCAACAAGCTCCCTGAGCTGGTGGCCTTGATGGAAGAGGGATGCCTGGATATCGAAGCAGTCACAGAAACATGGTACGCAGAGAACCATGACTGGATGTTAACATACCAAGGTACATAACCTACAGGAGAGACAGGCAGTGGAGAAGAGGGGAAGAGTAGCTCTCATGTAAAGGAAGGATAAAAGCAACTGAACAAAAGAGTAAACAGGGAGGAGAGGAGGCACTGTGGGTCACCTTGGAGACTGGAAAGGCACCACAATCCGCAAGGGGTTGTACAGACCCCCATGTCCGGGGAGGGAATGGACAAGGATATGATAGAAGGCATTCTTAGAATGGCAGGGAAAGGGGAGATACTGTTGATGGGAGACCTGAATATGCCAGATGTTAACTGGAGCACATTTGCTGCAGCCACATCCAAGAGCAGGGCCATTCTTGATGCCCTACAGGTGGCAGGCTTCAGACATCTAGTTTCGGAACCCACTCATGAGGGAGCAATCTTAGACCTCATACTCTCAAATGGTGGCAGTGAGAGGATCTCAGATCTAGAAGTGGGTTGCCATCTGGGAACAAGTGACCATCAAACAGTGTGGTTCACATTAAACTCAGCTACAGAGTCCATCACAAAAGTGAGGGTACTGGACTCAGGAGGCTGACTTTGGCAAGATGGGAGAGTGCCTCAGAAAAGCACTAGCAAACAGGCTAGAAGGAGGGTGGAGCAACAATGGGGAATCATCAGAACTGCCATCACAGAGGCAACAAGCCTTTGTGTGAAGCAAATAAACAAATCAAAATGAAAGAAAAGTCACTATGGTTCTCAAAAGAGGTGGCTGTGAAAGTCAGGAAGAAAAGATAGCATTCTGGAAGTATAGGGAAATACAGAAGGAGCAGGACAGAGAGCTGTACCAATTAAGGCAGAAGGAAGCAGGAGGAAGTCAGAATAGCAAAGGCCCAAACTGAGGAAAAGATAGCCAACTCAGTTAAGAAGGGGATAAAACCTTTTATAGGTATATCATGAAAGCGAGAAAGACAAAGGAGGGATAGTGAGGCTGAATAGAATGAACGGTGGTGGGCAGAGGGGAAAGTCAAAAACAGGGATACTGAATGAATATTTCTGCTCAGTACTACAAAAGAGGAGGGGAAGTGCCTAATCCAATTAACAGAAGCACTCTTGATAGGGGTTGATCCCAGTCCTTTCACAGAAGAAAGGGTTCTGCAAGAACTCCTAAAACTGAAGGTGGACAAAGCAATGGGGCCTGATGGAATTCAACCCAGAATTCTAAAAAGAATTAAGGGGGAACTAGTGAAACCACTGGCTACTCTTTTAATAAATCATGGGAGGATGGTATGGTACCGAGGACTGGAGGAAGGTGGATGTGATTCCTCCACAAAAGTGGGACCAAGACAGAGGCAGGAAATTACAGACCTGTCAGTTTGACCTCTGTGGTAGGGAAAGTGATGGAGTCACTCTGAAGGAAAGAATAGTTGAGTACCTAGAGGCCAGTGGGGCACAGTACCCAAGGCAGCATGGGTTCACAGTGGGAAGGTCATGTCAGATGAATCTAATAGATTTCTTTGACCGGGTGACCAAAGTAGTAGACCAGGGAGGGGCTGTGGACATGGCCTACCTAGACTTTAGCAAGGCATTTGACACAGTCCCACACAAAAGATTAATAGTCAAATTAACCAGCCTGGGAGTGGGTCCCAGGGTGGTAGCCTGGGTTAAACATTGGCTGGACAACAGGACACAGAAGGTAATTGTAAATGGAATCCACTCTGAAGAAAGAGGGGTTACTGGTGGGTACCGCAGGGTTCAGTATTGGGTCCAGTCCTTTTAATGTCTTCATAAGTGACATTGCAGAGGGACTGGAAGGAAAAGTATGCCTTTCGCAGATGACACAAAGATCTGCAACAGGGTTGATACACAAGGAGGCTTGGAAAGAATGAGAAGGGACTTGGCAAGGTTGGAGGAATGGTCAGAAGTATGGCAGCTAGGATCCAGGGAAGAATACACAATGGGGAAGGTAGTAACAACAACAAAAAGGAAAGGGACCTGGGGTAATCATATCAGATGACCTTAAGGTTAGCAGCAATGTGAGAAGGCAGGAGGGAGGGCTGGGGGTACTGGGATGCATAGGGAGAGGCATCAGCATCTGAAAACAGGAAGTTGTTATCCCTCTGTACAGACAGTTGGTGAGACCCCATCTGGAGTAATGCATCCAGTTATGGAGACCCCATCTCCGCAAGGACATGGACAGGATAGAGGCAGTCCAGAAGAGGGCAACCAAATGGTGCAGGGTCTGCAAGAGAAGCTGAAGGAGGAGAGACTAAAAGAGTTTAATATGTATACCCTGAGGAAAGAAGGGAGAGGGGGGACTTGATAGAAACTTTTAAGTACCTCAGTAGAATCAACAAATTCCAAGAGGTGAGCATCTTTCAGAAAAAGAGAGGTGCAAGAACAAGGAGACACAATTTAAAGATGGGGGGGTGGTTCAGGGGCAATGTGAGGAAGTATTATTTCACAGAGAGGGTAGTGGATGCAAGGAACAGCCTTCCTGAGGAGGTTGTGGGGTCTAAAACTGTGGGAGAATTCAAGAATGCATGGGACAGACATAAAGCAATTCTTGTGGGGGGTAGGAAGAAATAGGCTGTTGGTTAACTATGATCTGCGGCCTATCCTGTAGGTAGGGAAATGGGCAGACTAGATGGGTCAAGCGGTCCTTATCTGCCATCAAAGTCTATGTTTCTAATCAGGAGCGACCCGTCATTGCAGGGCATAACTTGCCTTCCCAACCCAGTAATTTGCCAAAGGAGAGCCCACTCCTTATCAGCACTGTAATCCCCTCCCCATTTGTTGTTGCCGAGGGTGCCCAATCCCCCTCAGCTTCATATGCCCACCCACAGTCTTTCTTTGTCAAGGTGCATTTAATCTAATGGCTTAATCTCCCCTTAAATTTGCAGACGAAATCTCATCGCATAATGCTCCCCCAATTTGTTGTCTGCCGAGGGGGGTGCCCAATGCCCCTTGGTCTTTCCTCCCCTTTATGTGCTGATGGGGGTACCCAATCCCCTGTTGGCTACAGCCCCACCCCAAAACACTCGGGTGGCACATTGGGAGCCCACCCCAGCATGCCAAATTTACCTGTAAAAGGGAAAACCGTCCTATGATGTCCATTGTGTTTTTAAAAACCCTGTAAAGAAGAAAATGGTCCCTCGCTATATGCGCCCCCTCCCCCAACCTGCACTCCACCCACTGTATACTCCCACTCTCATACCCTCACCTACAATGCACTACCAGAGTGTCGGTGCGATGATCTTTGGTGGACTGGGAACACGCTCTGCACTCTTCAAAGCTGACCGCGAACTGAAGAAATGCTGGTAAGCTGTATAATGGCATAAATAGTTTTTTTCAACTTTGGTGCATATCTCGGGCATTTTGGGAATCTTGGCACTAAATTTTCAACATGGGGTTATTGGGACCCCTCCTCCTTGAATTCAGCCACTGTCAGCGTTATTTGGTCGAAGGTGATTTTGCATGTCGGCGGTAGAGTCACCTTTTGGGACCATCAACGAAATGACAGTGCCAGATATTCACGAGTGGGCTCTCAAAAAGCCTATGTTGCAAATCTGGTGAAAAGAAATCCAAAAAATGATTGTTTTACAAGTGTGTGTTGCACAGTTGCTACACACCCCTCGTAACTTCGCAAATTTGCAATATTTTCACTCCAGATTTTTAACATTGGCATTTTTCCACACCTCCTTTTGAACAGTATAGCTGTCATTTTTCAGATCCTGGCTGAAATGTGTTTTAGCACTTACGGCGCAGAATAGCGCAGTCGCTGTGGGAAATCAGTGTTCGGGACACATTAAGAAAATCACAGTGATACTGTTCATGAGCAGAGGTACTAAAATGCCTATGTTGAAAATTTTGTGATGAAAGTCCATAAAATGACTGTGTTGCGAGCGTGCATTGTGCAGTTTCCACACACCCTTGTAACTTCACAAATTAGTAATATTTTCAGGCCAGATTTTCAACACTGCCATTTTTTAACACCTCCTTATGAACAGTACAGCTGTCATTTTTCATATCCTGGCCAAAATGTGTTTTTGTGCTTGTGGCACAGAATAGCGCAGTCACTTTGGGAAACCAGTGTTTTGGACAGATTAAGATCAAGCGAGTGAGAGAGGTGGAGTGACCGAGCTCAACTGAGCTCCATCAGGACTGCTGCAGATTTCTTTGTGGGCAGAAAAAGGCACCAACACAGGCAGCAGCCCAGTACAAAAGGGTAGCCTGCAGCGCTGGGAGAAACAGAATGAGCAAGTGAGGGACGGGGAGTGAGCGACAACAGAGCTCTGTCAGAAATGCTACAGATTTCTTTGTGGGCAGAAAAAGGCATCAACACAGGCAGGGGTGCAGTACAAAAGGGCAGCCTACAGCGCTGGGAGAAACAGAATGAGCGAGTGAGAGAGGGGGAGTGAGTGAGCTCAACAGAGTTCTATCAGGACTGCTGCAGATTTCTTTGTGGGCAGAAAAAGGTGCCAATGCAGGCAGGAGCCCAGTACAAAAGGGCAGGCTACAGCACCAGAAGAAACAGAACGAGAGTGAGAGAGAGGGTAGTGAGGGAGCTCAACAGAGCTCAGTCGGGACTGCTGCAGATTTCTTTCTGGGCAGAAAAAGGCACAGACGCAGGCAGGAGCACAGTACAAAATGGCAGCCTGCAGCACCAGGAGAAACAGAATGAGTGAGTGAGACAGGGGGAGTGAGCGACCTCAATGGAGTTCTGTCGGGACAGCTGTGAATTTCTTTGTGGGCAGAAAAAGGTGCCAACGCAGGCAGGATCCCAGTACAAAAGGGCAGCCTGCAGTGCCGGGAGAAATGGAATGAGTGAATGAGAGAGGGGGGGAGTGAACGAGCTCAATGGAGCTCTGTCTGGACTGCTCCAAATTTCTTTGTGGGCATAAAAAGGTGCCAATACAGGCAGGAGCCCAGTACAAATGGGCAGCCTGCAGTGCTGGGAGAAATAGAATGAGCGAGTGAGAAAGGGGGAGTTGGCGAGCTCAACAGAGCTCTATTGGGACTGCTGCGGATTTCTTTGTGGGCAGAAAAAGGCACCAACACAAGCAGGAGCCCAGTACAAAATGGCAGCCTGCAGCACCAGGAGAAATGGAACGAGCAAGTGAGAGAGGGGGAGTGAGCGAGCTCAATGGAGCTCTGCGGGAATTTAGAGTTGCCCACCCTCCTGCCCAGGGTCCTCTGTGGTCCTATATTACAGCAGGGTCTCTGGAGTGGAGACAAAGCAATGATTGGATACTTTTACATTGCTGTAATAATACAGATTTAGTTGTTCTGTTTATTTCTCTAACTGAGCTAAATATCGAGCTATCTTGTTATGATTGCTGTAATAACAGATATTTATTCTGTTTATTTCTCTAACTGAGCTGAGTAATACTTGGAGTGCAATAGGATTTCTAACTGGGCTATGTGAAACTATGTGAGAGCTGAGAACAAAAGGTATGGTACCTGAGGGATGAAAATGGACAAGGAGGCTTTAGGATTGCTACAGTAATACAGTATCTAATGGATGAGATTTCAGGGTTTTAAATAATTGATTAGCACTTTTTTTCTTGGGACAATACTAACTGTTCAGAAAGCATTTATAGAGGTTTTCTAGAAGTGTTATGTATGTTAAACACAGTGAGATAGGTGCTATGCATTTTCACAATGTTTTAGAACTTTTATGAGCAAAACGCTAATCAATTTTTAGAGTTAAATAAAACCCTGGATTTGAGACTGAATTAACCCAGTCGGCAAGGGGGCAGTAGGGGGACTAGTGTGGGGGACAGGACTTTGAGTAACTAGGGGCCTAACAGTTGTAGTAGGGTACAGAACCAGGAAGTAGAGCCCGTAACATATGATGGGGGCTAAAATGGGGCAGATGCCATATGTCAATAGGGCGGGCATCTTTGGAAGGGTGGTAGGGGTGTACAGAGTGTGGGTCTGCCATGATCCTGGACTGGGCTTGGAGGATGGGGGGTGTTTGGTCTGTAGATTACTGGGTAGTTTGAGGGAAGAACTGTGGAGGTTAAGGAGGAGTCTAGAGGCAGGGCAGATGAGTATGATAGGCATCCAGGCTGGGGGTTGGGGATGGCAAAGGGGATGGAGGAAGAACAACTAGGGAGTGAATCCGACCCCAGTAGTAGTGGCACTAACAGAAAAGAGGAGAAGGAGGGGTGCCTGAGGTGAGGAGGCCTCCTGATGGGGAAGGAGAGACCATGAGGAGTACCAGGGGAGAGCAGATGGCTGTGGGTAGGGAGGGACCAGGGGTGGCATGGAGGGAACAAATAGGAGGTGGGAACCAATGGAGGAAGAGATGTGGGAGGGTATCAACTAGGAATAGATCGAACCTCTGCTTTTGGGGAGAGAGAGAGAGAAAGAGAGAGGGGGAGCAGGAACATACTGAAGGGGGAGGACAAGCAGGGCATGAGAGGGATGACAACAGGTGAGAGAAGAGATAGCGAGGACAAAAGGGTAGAAGGGGCTAGTAAGGAAGGAGGGGTGGTGACTGGAGGAAAGAAGGCTAAGGGAAGGGGGAAGGATGGGAGGGGCATTGCTATCGGGGTAGAAGGGAATGGGGACTCTAAATCGACAACAGCGGGGATAGGAGGGGGGTTGTAAATGAGCTGGGGAGGAGGGGAAGTTGACATGGGAAGCCCAATAGGAAGTAGTCAGGCTGGGAAGGGGTTCAAGGGGGATGGGAGGGATAAGGCAGAGAAAAGGTTGAAGCATAAGTAGGGGATACAGATACAGAAGTCACAGAGGAGCAGCTGGCGGGGTTAAGGGACAGGGAAGAATAAATACTGGGTGGTGGAAGGGCATTAAAAGCAAAAGGGGGGTAAGGGATGGGGGTACCATCCTGGGGGATTCTATACTGAAAAGGCTGAGATGAGGCAGCAGGGTGAAAGGCACAGCTGTATTTGGGTTGAAGCTGTCCCCAGGCTGACTGCAGGAGGGCAGATCAGGCACTGCCTAAGTGTGCAGCGAGGGGAGGAAGAAACCTCATTTAGTGTTGCATGTGGTACAAACAACTTGGAGGTGGGGGACTGTGGAAGTAGTGAAGGGGAGGTTCAAGTAGTTGGGCAGGTAGTGTGAGGGGGTTGGGGAGTTGGTGGCATTCTTGGAGGTACTGCCGGTACCATGTGCAAGCATAGGGAGGAAGGGCAGGCTTGAGGAGTTCAACGAGTGATTGAGGGATTGGTGTCACACTAAAAATTATGGGTTAGTGACTAACTGTGGTAGGGTCTGGGGGGAATAGTAACTTGTACACAGGAGACAGGGTACACTTGAGCAGAAAGGGGAAGGGAGTATTAAAGGCAGGATTAGAGGGTATATCTCTACTAAGGTGGATTTAAACTAGTGGGGGAGGCCAAAAGACTGAGGTTGGTAGAATCCAGACAGATGAGCCTAATGAGCTCACCCCCTAGATGTAGGTAAAGGAGGAGGCGTAGTAACCCTGGGAGGGGATGGCAGAGTGGTCTGAGTGTAATACAGAAGGCACCACCACCCGATAAGAATAAGGAGGAGAAAGGGTGCAGACTACTGGGAGGAGGGACAGGGGCCAAAGAGGAGAAGAGTGAGGAGAAGGAGGGGTATGGGTTGAAGGCAGTCTGACTAAATGGATAGAGAACTGGTTACAGGGGAGAGTGCAGAGGGTGGTGGTGGGGTAGTTCTTGGCACCAACAGCAGTGACAAGCGGGGTGCCACAGGGGTCAGTGCTGGGCCCGGTGCTATTTGGGCTCTATCTCTGATATAGCACACAGACTTAGGAGCAGGGTTAGTCTGTTCGTACATTATACCAAATTGGGGGTGGTGGTGGACAAAGAGGATGGATGGGAAAAACTGCAGGGGGACCTAACCAAACTACAGCTATGGTCAGTGGAGTGGCAGCTAGGATTCAGCACAAAGAAGTGTAAGCTGATACACTTCAGGGCTAAGATCCAGAAGAGGAACTATTGGTTGGAGATCACAGAGGAGGATAAGAAGGACCTAGGGGTGTTGGTAACTGGGAGCAGGAACAACTCTGCCCAGTGCAGGAAAGCAGCATCAAAGGCAAACAGGATGCTGGGATGCATCGCAAGGGGGTTCTCATCCAGATACAGGGATGTGATCTTACCTCTCTACAGATCATTGGTGACACCGCACCTAGAGTACTGTGTGCAATACTGGAGGCTATACCTGAGGAGAGATATAAAGTTATATAGAGGGGTAAAGGAGGGCAACAAAATGTTAAAGGGATGGAAGGAAAAGAATATGAAGTTAGGCCGATGGAGCTGAACATGTACATACTGGAGGAGAGCAGAGATGGATGGATGGATATGATTGAAGTGTTTAACTACCTGAGGGGGTAAATAAACCTAGCACCGAGGGGGTGTTTAAACTGAGGTGTGGAAGAGAGACGAAGGGGCACGGACTAAGGTTGGAAGGGGACATTTCAAGAGGGAAATGAGGACGCACTGTTTCTCTGAGAGGGTGGTGTCTAGTTGGAATGTACTGCCAGAGGGGGTGGTAACATGTAGGACAGTCAATAGCTTTAAGGAGGAGTGGGATGAAGCAAGAGAAAGAGTCGGGAACAGGGGCTGGGAAAAGCCAGGGAGGAACTGGGAGGGGGGGAGGCTGGTGCAGTTGCAATCTAGGGTGCTAGCTGCACACTCAGGCAGTCTTATATTGGTGTGTTCTGCTGGCAGATTCGTATGTTCATACACAGTGATGCTGTTCATGAGCAGAGGTCCTAAAATGCCTGTGTTAAATTTGGTGACAAATGTCCATAAAATGACTGTTACAAGCGTGCATTGTGCAGTTTCCATGCACCCTCGTAACTTCACAAATTTGTAGTACTTTTCACTCCAGATTTTCAACATTTCCATTTTTCCACACCTGCTTATGAACAGTACAGCTGTCATTTTTCACATCCTGCCTGAAATATGCGTTTACACATCGGGCGCAGAATACCGTGGTTGCTGTGGGAAATCAATATTCTGGACAGATTAAGAACATCATAGTGACAGTGTTTATGAGCAGAGCGTAAAATGCCCATGTTGAAAATTTGGTGAAATAATTCCACTAAATGACTGTGTGATGTGCATGTGCTGTGCAGTTTCCATGTACATGTGGAAGTTTGAGCATTTTTAATATTTTCACTACAGATTTTCAACATTGCCATCTCCTCACACCTCCCTATGAATGGTACAGCTGTCATTCCTCACTTCCTAATCGATCTGTTTTTTCATGCATCTGGTGCACGATTTATTTATTTATTTAGCTTTTGTTAACAAGGTAAGTACACTAGACAAGATGATTGCTTATTTTCAGGTATGACCCGGGAGAGTACAGGAAATTACATACTTACATACTTAGGACAACATGGTACATAATTAGGAAAAGATTACAAGTCACAGGACAACATGGTACATAGTTAGGAAAAACGTACATGTCACAGGAGAACCACATAATGCAGAATACACAAAGTAAAGGTCTTGTGAGGCATATTTCAGTTAGCATAAACATAACAGAGTAACGGTATGTGCCGATTAGGAGCAGTGAAAAGGCACGGATTGAGATCCAGCAGGTACATTACTATAAACATAAGGGCCACTGTTATGCATAAGGGCTGAGTGCGATAAGTATATCACGGGGATTTTGGGCAACCACAGGCCAATGAGAGTTTGATATGGTTCCATAGGGAGGAATGCAGGCAGCCCTGTGATGGGGCAACACGGACCTGGGCGGGGAATGTGTTCCATAGTTTGGGGGCACATGCTGCAAAATCTCTTCCACCCATTTAAGTCCGAGTCACAGGTACCTTGAGTGTGGCAGACCCCTGAAACCTAAGGTGGTAGGAAGATGGTACCGTCAGGGCAAGCAAACTTGCCACCCCTGAGGGGGTGCCAGTGCTAAGGACCTTTCCTGTGAAGCAACCAAGGACAAAGTCAATGTGCTTTGAGGGAGAGAGCCAGTTTAGCTTGCTATAGAGATCACAATGGTGAGTGAGCCGTGGGGCCACCAAAGTGAAGCGGCAGACATTGTTGTAGGCAGTCTACCACCTAGAGAGATGGGCTTTGGTGGTGAGGGCAAACAGAAGGAGCCCATAACATAGCGAGGGGAGAAGCACACCTCTGGCCAGAGCAATACGTGCAGCCGGAGTGAGGTTATTTTTTGCTCTGTAGGCCAAACCCAGTTTACAGTTGACAGTTTTGTATGTATTCTGGATATGGCGGCCAAAGTCGAGCTGTGGGTCCAATGTTACCCCAAGGTACTTGAAGTTGTCCGTGATTGGGATCGGGATACCCCCATTACCAGAGACACAGAATGGCACAGGGAGGCCTTAATCTTAGCTAGGGACCCAAAGAGCATGGCCTGGCCCTTTTAGATTAAGAACCTGCTTATGGGTCCAGATCCATGTCTGAATATTACTTAGGTCATCACTCAGGTGGCTGTTAAATCACAGTGCCACTGTTCATGAGAAGAGGTCCCAAATACTTTCATGAGGTGGGGCCACAAAATGGCCATGTTGAAATTTGTACTGCAAATATCAACAAATGCCGGGGCATTATGGGTTTCTAACCATAACGTCCCACCCTTTACAGACTGACAGACATCAGGGGTGTGCTTTTCAATTGCTGACTGTAATACTCATGCCATTCCAACCCCACCTCCCACCCCCAGCTACTGACAGGCATTGAGCTGTACCTTCGACTCTTTGGCCCACAGTTCACCCCATTCTGTATTGCACCCATTTCAGCATATGACCTTATGGAGGGAGTGACAGTAAAGCTGAATACCCTAAGGCACACCTCAACACTTGTCAGTGTCTGCAGGATAGGGTGAGGTGAAATGGCATGAACGTTATATACCAGCAAGCAAACATTCAGCATTGACAAATGCTTGTTTTTAATCCATTGAAATCTAAAATCAGGAACCACAGGAATGGAATTTAATAACTGAGCATCCAGCACAATGTTGAACCTCACAGTGTTGTGGTTGCTCTGTCTTATTTGGTCCTTGACTGTGATATCCCTAATATCCCTAATAATGTCTCGTTTGGATATTACAATATCTAAGATTACTTCCCCCAGCCACTGGATGAGAAAGCAGAAATGCAGAACCTTTACAGTGTTTTGGCTTTTTTTGCTTCTTGTCGTCTGTATATCCCAGTCAATTTCTGGGAGATTGAAATCTCCCATGACTGAATTAAATGTCCCTGGCTTGTTGCTGTCCTAATTTCATTTTTTTAACACTTCACCTTCATCAGCTGTCTGGTTTGGCAGCTCATAGACTGTTGTTATCCTGTGCTTTTACCTTAAACATTTTCTCAGTTTCTCCTACACCTAGCATTTTTGTTACAGAAGAGTTGGGAATTACAGCATAAAAATAATGCCAGACGATAAATTTGCAGTCTGATTTTCAGAAAATGGTTTTCATACTGAAACACACAATGCAGCAGGCTCTTTGGGCTGGTATTACCATTTCTGGAGATGTGTCTCTAACTTTTTCATTTGTCCCTGTTTTTTTCCAAGCCTGTCCCCAATTTGCAAGGCAGGAAATTGACAGATGTGGAGTCCCCAGTGATTAGGAAGTGCTATCTGTCCCTCCTATTTACATCTGAATCCCTCCTGTCTGGCATGTCTGTGTTAGGCAAAGCAATTCCCCCCAGGGAATAGCCTGCTGTGTCCTTGCCAGTACAGTCATCTGGTAGCTTGTGTCATTATGTTGCTTGCACGCATGTGCAAGAAACATAGTGCCATCATCGGAGATTTCGGAGGTGTGTCACCTCCTCCTCCAATTCAGGCAGTGTGCTGGCAGGCGCGGCCCCTGTAAGCCAATGCATTTTGGAGCTGCCTTTGACACGCTCCAAAATGCAGTGGCATACAGTTGAAAGGGGGAGTTACGCTTGAGTGAGCAGCGATAAGAAGCTGCTCAGCGCAGCTCCCCACAGGCGCAGCGTGCCCCCTCAAGACACAGACTGTTTAGCCGACGGGTGCCCAATCCGCCTGCTGAGCTCGCGCCGCTCCACCCCAGTAGTTGGTGCCACGCTGGAGCCCACCCCAGCGTGGCAATCAGTCCTTTTGCCGACAGGGGTGCCCAATCCTCCGTTGGCTGAACGCCCCCCCCAATGTCCTTGTGCCATGCTGGGAGCCCACCCCAGTGTGGCAAACGGTCCCACGACGTCTTTATTTATTTTTTTTACCTGTAAGACAAAAACGGTCCCGTGGTGCGTCTCCCGACCCCCCCCCACAACCCGCACCCACCCATTGCGCACCCAGCCTCCCCACACCTCCTCACCCCATACTTACCTCCGGACTCTGGCGCAACGATCTTCGGTGGACCGGGAACACGTCTGCACTCTTCAAAGCCGACCGCGAACTGAGGAAATGCCGGTAAGCTGTATAATGGGCTAGATAGGGGGGATTCAACTTTATTGCATATCTCAGCCATTTTTGGAATTTTTGCACCAAATTTTCAACATGGGGTTTTTGGGACCCCTTCTCATGAATGATGTCACTGTCATGGCGTTATTCGGGCCCGAAGGGTGATTTCGCGCAGTGACTGCGAAATCACCCTTTGGGCCTGAATACCACCATGACAGTGACATCATTCATGAGAAGGGGGCCCAAAACCCCATGTTGAAAATTTGGTGCCAGAATTCCAAAAATGACTGTTTTACGAGCGTGCATTGCGCAGTTCCTACGCAGGCTCGTAAGTTCGCGGAATTTCAATATTTACACTCCAGATTTTCAACATTGCCATTTTACCATACCTTCTTATGAGTAGTACAGCTGTCATTTTTCACATCTCACCCAAAATGTGTTTCCGCCCATGTAGTGCAGAATGGCGCAGTCGGTGTGCAAAATTAATGTACGGGACAAATTAAGAAAATCGCAGTGACACTGTTCATGAGCAGAGGTCTTAAAATGGCTATGTTGAAAATTTGGTGAAAAATTCTAAAATGACTGTTTTACTTGAGCCGTATGCTTTCGCAGTTCCTACGCACACTGTAGGTTTACGAATTTTCAATATTTTCACTCCAGATTTTCAACATTGCCATTTTTCCACACCTTCTTATGAGCAGTACAGCTGACATTTTCACATCTTACCCAAAACATGTTTCTGCTCATGAAGCATTAATGGCGCAGTCGTTACAGCGAACTCAGTGTATGGGACATATTAAGAAAATCACAGTGTCACTGTTCATGAGCAGAGATCTTAAAATGGCAATGTTGAAAATTTGGTGGAAGAATTCCTTAAAATGACTGTTTTACAAGTGTGTGTTGCACAGTTCCCACGCACGCTCGTAGGTTTGCGAATTTTCAATATTTCCACTCCAGATTTTCAACATTGCCATTTTACCACACCTCCTTATGAGCAGTACAGCTGTCATTTTTCACATCCTGCCCAAAACGGGTTTCCGCCCATGTAGCGCACAATGGCGCAGTCAGTGTGCAAACTCAATGTATGGGACACATTAACAAAATCACAGTGACACTGTTCATGACCAGAGGTCTTAAAATGGCTATGTTGAAAATTTGGTGAAAAAATTCCTAAAAATGACTGTTTTACGAGTGTGTGTTGCGCAGTTCCTACGCACGGTCGTAAGTTCACAAATTTTCAGTATTTACACTCCAATGACTTCCAAATACCTAAACAGCACATAGAAGCAAGCAACATTTGGCATTGACAAATGCTTGTTTTTATGTTGTCTTGCGCAGGTGCAAGCAACATCTTGCAGTAGTAGCACATTTCAGAGGTGTGTCAGTGTTGGCCAATGCATTGAACGCTTTAGTGGGTGCGACCCTCAGCCCCCAATTAATGAGCATGCTAGCACTGATGCAAAACTTCAAAAAGTGCCAAAACCTTGAAAGAAATCTGCTGCTTCAATGAGAGGTGCAGTTACCTCATTGGAGCATCAGATGACAAGGCTCCGTTACGTGCCTTTCCTGGTGAAATATTTCAGTAAATATGGCGGCTCCTGCTACCCGCCACACACAGTCCTCACAAAGTCAACATCGGGTGTGGCCAGTCCCCATGTCAACATGTTCCCTCCCCACACACACACAGTTTCTTTGCCGATGGGGGTCCAATCCCCATCGACATCATGTTCCCCTACACACACACTTTGCCAATGGGCCAATCCCTATCAGAATCAGTTCCCCCCAATGATTTCTTTGCCAATGGGTGCTCAATCCCTATTGACATCATGTTCCCCCACCCCACACGCTTTCGTTGCCAGTGGGGGGCCCAATCTCTGTTGGCATCAGTTCCCCCCAAACTCATGGGGCACACTGGGAGCTGACCCTAGTGTGCCCAACATTTTTTTTATTTTACCTGTAAATAAAGAAAACTGTCCCCTGATGTCTGCTGTAACAGAGAGAGAGAGAGAGAGACAATGCCCCTGTAAAAAAAAAAGAAAATAGTCCCTCGTCATCCCTGGCGCCCCATCCCCAACCTGCATCCACCTACTGCGCATCTCACCTCCCTGCACTCACCCACATCCAATACTTATCTCCAGTGGTCCAGCGCTGCGATCTTCTGTAGAAACTCTTCAAAAGCTGACCACAAAATCAAGAAAATCATGGTAAGCTAGATAATGGCATCAATGGTGGGGTTTCAACTTAGGTTGATATCTCAGCAATTGTTTAGAATTTTGTCTCCAAATTTTCAACATGGGGTTCCTGGGACCCTGCCTCATGAGCACATGCACTGTCATCTCATTACTCAGTTCTAAAAGGTGATTTCACAGTCACTGCACGGTATCACCTTTCAGGACCAATTAACAAAATGACAGTGCCACTGTTCATGAGGTGGGGTCCCAAAAGTCCATGTTGCAAATTTGTTAAACAATTCAAAAAATTACTGCGTTGTGCATTGCGTAGTTTTCATGCATCAGAATTTTCAGATAATTTTATTATTTTCACTCCAGATTTTAACATTGCTATTTTTTTCACACTCCTTATGAACAATACAGGTATCATTTTTCACATCCTGCCCAAAATGTTTTTTTGCACATGTGGCGTACAATGGCATGGTCACTGTGGGAAATCAACTTTCAGGACAGATTAACAAAATTACAGTGCCACTGTAATGAGCTGAGGTCCCAAAATGCCTGTGTTGAAAATCTGGTTAAACAGATCCCCAAAAGAATTGTGTTATGGGCATGCATTGCTCAGTTTCTATGCACGCTCATGACATCACCCATTTTTCATATTTTCTGTCCAGATTTTCAACATTGCCATTTTTTACACATCCTCATGAACAGCACAGCTGTCATTTTTCGTGATCCTGCCCGAATGTGTTTTTGCACCTGTGGCACCAAATGGCACAGTCTCTGTGCAAAATCACCTTTACAACAAACTGATAGTGCCACTGTTCATGAGGTGGGGTCACAAAGCCCATGTTGAAACTTTGTAATGAAATACCAACAAATGCTCGGTGTTAGGATTTCCAACCATAATGCCCCACCCTGTAGAGACTGGACAAGTGTCAGGGGTGTGACTTGGGATCATTGATCAGATGCTCACACTATTCCACTCCCATTTCAACCCTGCAGCCAGTGACAGCATCGAGATGTGCCTTGGAGTCTTGGCCCCAAAGTTCACCCCATTCTTTTATACTGCACCCATCTCAGTGTATTTCCTTATGGAATGGGATGAACATAAGCTTTGAAGACCCAAGCACACTCGACACTAATTGTCGGTGTCTGCAGGGTAGGGTGAGGTGTAGTGGCGAAGGCAGGGCCTAATTATGCAAAGACACACCTCCTCATGCCTGTCAGTCTCTGCAGGGTGGAGGTGGGGTTGGCATCAATTCAATGCTTCACTGCCACTGCATCTTTTTAACTCTTGCACTACCAATGCCAATGCTAGCAAGACAACATTCGGCATTGACAAACACTTATTATAACTTGTTTCCTGTCTAAGGCAAAGAAAAATCTTAACATTATTGTGGTCTGCTTTCTAATGGAGGAATCTGTCTATTGCTGTTCATTTACCTGACCACCATTACCCTGCTTTAGAGGCCATATAATCTTTTTAACATTCTGCTGTTACTGATACCACAGCTTGCTATCTAGCCCTTCCAAGGTCACTTATGCTCAGTCCTAAAGACCCCTATCTCTGGCAATCCCATGACTTATCACTAGTGGCTGGGACCTTGAGGGCAGGTAACACCTTGGAACCAGAGATCTAATGTGGGTACAGGGTTGCAGGTCCCAAGTGTATCCATGGTCATCACTGTGCACAGCAGAATGCTCTTTCTTCTTTAGTATTTCCTCATGGGACTGCGGTTGTGAGGGCTTCACAGTGCTCTCACAGATGGGTGCTTGCATACAAAGCAGCAGGGATCCACCCCCACTCACTGCACCAACTGTACTGCCACTTGTAACCCAGGCAGCAGCATAACAGCAGCGCCTGTGCTTCTCCCTCTTTGGAGGTAACCATCTTTTGAAATCAATCTCCCCTGGCTGAAAAGTACCACTAACAGCTTAATCTGGTTCAATGTCAGTTAGCATTCATCTGTAACCCCTCCCCCCCAGACGAGGCTGAAAATTAGCAGGCTTGTCTAGTCCTCCTTTCCCAGTCAACAAAAATTAAATAATAGTGGGCAGCAAAGTTGCTGCTTTGCTGATAGGCTAGATCCAAGGCCATGTACTCTTTAATGGGACTCCATACACCTTTTATCAGAGAGATGTTTTCAGAAGGAATGTTTAGGGACTGAATACATATGTCCCTAATTATATAAATGGTAGAGGGGCATACAGGATCAAACTTGCTGTGTACCCTGACCAACCTGTTTGAAAATAACTGCTTAACTTTATTCAAAATGCAGACAAGTTAAACATAAAATGTATAGATTAGAGATATTAAACATTGCATAACATTCTAGGGGGAATACATCTTCATCATAAAAGTATAATAACTGGCTTCCTTTTTCCCATAGGAAACTATGAGCAATTTTCCGTAATAAAGGAGTGTTTATTACGGCAAATATTGCACAGTTTCCCCACTCTGTGCATGCCCACCCGAGTTCCTAGCTTCCCAACCGCTACCTGCTTCCCTTTTTGACAAATCATGAACCGCCACTCAGACTCCACAGTACATGTTTTGGGTAGAATGCAGTGCCAGTGTTTTTAGACCCTAAATGTACCAAAAAGAAACAAACAAAAAAAATGTGCCTGCCAATGAAAAAAAAAAAAAAATGTGAGACTAGCATGATGGCAGGCAACCACGGACCGCATGCTGAAACCAGACCACGGCCGCAGAGCAACGTCTCTTTATTTTATATAATTGCTGTGGCAAAAAAGGGAAACCTGGCAATTATATGCACATGTGTGACAGCACTACGGCCATCTTGGGCATGGCATACTGTTTCGCTGTGAGCTTGGCGAGCATGGCTGCAGCCATGTCAGCTCCGCCAGAGTTTGTTTATACTATCAGCAGTAACTGCTTTAGTTCTTTTTTTTTTTTTTTTTAGTTTCAGCCCGCTGTCTCCAGTCTTTGTCAGATGTGATCACATGTACCTTCAAAGAATTTAATTTGCTTTTGATGGAGTATGGTAAGAGTTCTTTATTTCTATGAAAGATGCCATTTGTTTTCTCTGACTTCTCCTGACTGCAGAAACTGCAGCTTTGGGGAGTGCTGCTCTGGCCACTACTGCAGCATCAAACACCGGTGTCATAACTGCACTCATGTAGTGACATAATAGTATGGGATAAAGATGTTTCAGATTACCAAGATTTTAATTTTCTTTTTACTTGTATAGCCTGCTTTTGGAACCCCACTTCATTGCAGCATTGAAGGAAAGTTTGCAGGCTCATGGGAGCTCAGCATTATAGCTGCACACACCTAGCATACAAAGTCTAATAGTTTAATGCTTTCAGTGAAATTATTAAAGCCTGCTTAGATTTGTCAATGCCAGAATATTTTGGCAAGTATAATTCGAGACAGATCCATGACTTTCTTAAAGAGATAGCAATTTTCAAAGAAAACATGTCAAAGAGTCTTTCTACAACTCCGATTAGGCTGCAATTGCTGCTGTTGACTGGATCTTGGGTAATGGGAGTCACTTTGCTATAAAGCTGGATCCACTAGTTGTTCAGATCTTCATAAAAGAGTAAGATTACCACACTTTCCCCTAGTTTTGTCCATCTGCATAAATGTCCACCACCTATTTTCAAATGGTGAAATGTTAGAGAGACTTTGCAAAACATAATGCAATTAGGGACATCAGTAGCATTTGCAACAGTCCTAGACTACTGTTGTATGATCTACAGTGCTCACATGACACCAGGGGCCTGATATTCAAAAGTTTGCACAGGCACTGAGTATTTGCCCATGCAAACTGGGGTTGTGCCAGATTCCCATATTCAAAAGGAGTCTTTGCATGGGCAAAGAGAGTTAGTGCCCATGCCAAACATAATGTATGCATGTCTTACTTGGAGCAACCCTAGTGGCTGCTGGATACAATACAGCAACCAGCTGAGTTGCCACTGGGGGTGCTCACCCACCCACCTGTGGTCTGGGGCACCCTTCCCTCCCTTGTGCAAAAAAAACCCCTCCCTGGTGCTAGTGGTCTCCCCTCTGATCACCGGCTAATTGTAAACATTAAAACCCTCCCTGGTGCTAGTGGTCACCTGTCCCTCTGATTTTCAGCCCACTGAAAGAATAAAACCCTCACTGGTGCTAGTGGTCCTCCCCTCCCTTCGATCGCCAGCCCGTTGTAAACATTAAAACCCTCTCTGGCATCCAGTGGTTCCCTCCCAGCATTAATCCAATGGTACTGCCCATTGCAATTCCGGAAACCCTGGTATCTAGCACCCCCACCAACCACGCCATACTGAACACCTCCAGTCACCTTACCAGTATTCCGTGCTGCAGGTGTCAAGACGGTGACTGGCACCCTCTGTACACCTCCTTATCTGGTTAAACAGAGTCCAGGCAGGCAGCATGTTTATTTATAGGACAGGGTGACACACCCTGTCCTATAAATAGGAAGCACACTCCCTGCCTGGATGTATGGTGGCTGGCCGAGGTGGTGTGAGGAAGGGCTGCATCAGTCCCCATATTTGTACCTGCAGCACTGAGGATACTAGTAAGGTGACTAGGGGGTGTTAGTACCCCATTGGGGGGGCACTAGACACCAGGGATTACAGAATTGCGATGAGTGGTACCGTGGATTGGTGCTGGGGAGCACCGCTGGATGCCAGGGAGGGTTTTAATATTTACAATGGGCTGGTGATTGGAGGGGTGGGGGGACCACTAGCACCAGCTGAGGGTTTTATTCTTCCAATGGGCTGGTGATTGGATGGAGGGGGGGACCACTAGCACTGGGGAGGGTTTTAATATGTAAAACAGGCTGGCAATTGGAGGAATGTGGGACCACTAGCACTAGGGAGGGTTTTATGCTTTCAATGGTGCTGGTGAAAGGAGGGGGACACTAGTACCAGGCAGTGTTTTAATGTGTACAATGAGCTGGTGATTGGAGGGAGGAGGGACCACTAGCACCAGGTAGGGCTTTATTCTTTCAATGGGCTGGCGATTGGAGGGAAGGGGACTATAAGCACCAGGGAGGGTTTTATTCACCCAACAAGCTGATGATCAGTGGGTGGGGTGGACCACTGTGCACCAGGGATATCTACACATGTCTGGGACCGGGCAATTGGGGGGGGTGGCATTGCACTAACTTGCCTTGCTACCCATACAAATGAGACCATAAGGGGTATGCAAATGGCCCCTTAGCACCATGCATGCCCAGTGGCCTCATTTGCATGGATCCCTTTGAATACTGCAGATAGTGTTCTGGCACTATCCACTCTGGCGGCATACTTGGGGATCCATGTCAGGGCAGTGTTACTTGACTTAGTGCTGCTCCAACATCGCCCTATAGTCAGGGCCCCTGGTGTTCTACGGCAGAATTTTCCGATTTCTGTGGCAGGGTTCCTTGACTTCTGCGGCAGCATTTTCTGATTTCTGTGGCATGATTTATTCATTTCTCTGGCAGAATGCAGTCCTGTCATTGGCTAAATATGATGTGATGTCATCAATGACATCATATGCTGAGCATAGAGGAGGGGCTTCAGGATGAACGAGGTGGGAAAGAAAGCCTGACACTATGGAAAAACAGTATATTTATATGAAAATTCACACAAAACAATGAATTCTGTGGCACTATATATATATATATATATATATATATATATATATATATTCTGCGCATGATGCAAATTCTGCAGCAAATTCCACAACCGCAGAACCACAGAATTCCAGGGGCCTTGCCTATAGTCAGTTGAATAGCTCTGGTGTGCAAAGTTTTGCACTCTGCAAAGTTTTGCATTCTGCTTCGTGCTAATATGAATATCAGGCTCCAGGTTTTACAGGAAATGATTGTCTCAGCAATACCAGAAACTGTAAAGCATTGTGGGAGTAAGAGAGGCATGACAGGAGACTGTTCTGGTAACTCAGCCTCAGCTGAGAGGACTTACTTTGTCACCAAACTCTACCCAACTAAATTACAAACATAGTAAGTGTGTAAGTCACTGGGTAGCTTTTGCATCAGTATTCACCTCTGTGTACTGTAACTCCAGCAGAGAGTTTATACCCCATTACCTTGTAGGTAAACACCATTACTGGATCACATAGCATACATTTCCAGAAGGCATCTGAAACTTCCATTACCTTTTTGGAGTTAAAGATACAGTACACGCTCAGTCCATTCTTACAAAAAAGGCTCTTTTATTCAGGCATGAAATAGTCACAGAACACCTTGTTTTTGCACAAGGGGTATATCACTTTAGTGACAAGAAAAGGAATGTATGGTTAGTTCTCATGACAGCACAGCACAGCACCACTCTGTCTTCTCATCTCTGGACTGGCTGTTAACTAAATTGCAAACATGTATATACTGTGTATATTTCAAATACTGCTGCCCTTCCCTAAGAGGATAATGTCATCATTTGCTCAGGGTACACTATTTACTGACCCTAATTTCTGATGGAAAAATTCCAGGCACTGCAGCTGTGGATAAGAAACTATGATCTGCTACTTGTATTTTACTTCTATCACTGAGCAATGATAGCTAATTTCCAAGTCTGCCCTGGGGGTGGGTTAGAGGGACCTGTTTTATTGACAGGGGGAAATTAAGGCACTGGGTAGAATCCTCTACTCTTGTAAGTGCCAGGGGATCTTTAACATCAACCTGGTCAGTTACCAGAGATATAGCAGGAGGAACCTTCAGTTTATTATCATCTCTGAAGGATGACCCCTCAACAGAGCACCCCCCAGCACCACCCTACAGTGTCAGTATTAGATATTAGCTCATTTTCCTGATGTGGGACTTGAACTTATGACATTCTGATCATCCAGTCCCAGAGATGTGCATGCAACCTACTGAAACACAGACACTGGTAAAACAACTGATTTATGTGTGACCTAGCTTTTATTTCATCCTTCCCAGAATGACAGGATCTGATTACCCAGCAAGAAGACAGCTATGTTATACATATTTTCCATTTGCATATTAATACAAAATTTGCATTACCAGCAACTTAACCTTTTGTTTAAGTGGAGGGCTTAATTTGGTCCTAAATGTTAGAATCTGCCATGTTATAAGGAATTCTTTATTTTAGTTCTCTGAGACAGCAGATGAATGTATATAATGTGCTTAGGTCTATGTGACTTTGGCCATGACTCTGCAGTTTTAGTGGTAAAAACTTTCCACCCTCAAAAGAGGTGCCAGGGAACTCAGTTCATCTGTCTATAGGAAAATTCAGCAATGTAAGGGAGAAATGACTCCCTAAAAATCAAAGTAGATCATGGCTGAGCTCCATCTGCTCCAACTCATGGAGTAGTTGTAGACCTGTGGCATTAGAGGAGAGGAAGCTTTCCAGTGAAGGAAGGTTCTGGGGAGACAATGACTTGGGTTACTTTAAATGCAAGCACTTTTAGTAGGAGAGCAGTAAGAAAGCGTGGCAGATTTCTAAGTCAGGATCTTGAAATACTTTCAAATCATGATGAGGACCAGCATTTCATAAGCTTTATGATGCGTGGAGGGATTTTCTTTCTGATGATTCTAGTGCAGTTCCATGGACTATAGAACGGAGAAACTGACAGCATATAAGGGTCGCTAGGCCCATCTAGCCTGCCCTTTTTTGTTGTATTTTTTCTGTCGTGTTCCAAGACAGAATAAGTGCCCTGAGTAAAAGCATTGATTCAATCAAAGTTTAGTTAGGGGAAAACTTAGATGTCTGAATCAGGTTATTGTCATGATATGGCCTTTACAGTGACAGCCAATGGCTGAGGCAGAGATGAATATGTCTTTGTGTATAACATTTATTGAAGGTGGCCATATAAGTATTTAATAAAGACTCCATACTGTGTATGATCTGTTAATAGAGCTTTTGAGATAACTTGTATTTGTTTGCACTATAATTATACTGTTATTTTGTGTTTACCTACAGTACTACTGTATGTATAATGTATACTACACTGTATCCTTCCCTTCCAGGTCACAACTGGAAATGAGCCTTGGCTTAGTGTGCCTTTCTGGGCTATCTATTTCTAAATAAATAAATACAAAGTAAACAAACAAACACAGAGCACAAGATCTTGCAGATACTTTGTGGAGGTCATTTCAGATTAAGTGCATGGTTGGACTGAATGTAGATGAAGAAGCTGAAAACTTTCTATGTCATAGAAGACCAAAGTAAACATGGCTACTGCTCAAATCTGAAGGGCTTTGCCAGGTGAGAATGGTCCAGAATGGAGGAGGTTAATCAAACTACTGAATAAATCAAAATGATTGAATAAATCAAAATGTTTTAGACGTCTACTAGACTCATTACATAAAGTTTAATGGATAGTTGAGACAGAACTGACCGACAATCCAAACTAAGAAGGTACAGGTGGGACTGAGCAATAGCTAGGTATTGCTTTATAGTTACTTGGTTGAGGTATCTGACTTCCTTACAAAAGGCTGTGAATGCCCGGAATTGTTCAGTGGAAGTGTGTCTGTGATCAAGAGTTTGGACAGCCCTGAAGGAGTTATACTTATTCCAGAAAGGGTCATCTGCTGAGATAGTAGATGGAATGAGAAACTGTAGAATAATATCATGGGATTGTGTGATGTAGAAATTCAGGTCATGATGGTATCCTAGAAATGGGGAACCAGTGTCTAGTGTTGAGTTGCTTTTGGGGCAAGTTTTTGAAATCTCTGAAACTAGAAATGAGAGCCTGTCACCTACTGTGCTGCCAATGAAGCAGTTATTGCTTACTGCAGCATTTCTTAAGGTGCTGTACCTCTGGATAATCAGATTAACTTTCCATTGAACACAAGTGGAGTTGCTACAGCAAGTAGCACTTCACTTGCTGCATCATTCTGCAGCAATGGGATCTTTTTTGTGACCACTTTTGTGCAGTATGTTATTAAATGAACTGGGAATGAAACAGCTTAATGGTAAAATGCCTGCTCAGAGAAACTCAGATAACTTTACATTGAAAGTTTGTAACAAGTTGAAATGACAATCCGCCCTTGTTTGTAATATTAACAGTAACACAATTGGTATGATAGATAATTTAGCTAGCTTTTGTTGACCTGGTAAACACACTAGACAAACATATGCCTATTTTCAGGTGCGACCCAGGAGATTACATGGAATATGCAGATGAAAGATAAGTTTACAAAGGATTAAGCAAGATTTCAAGGGGATATACAAACAATGCAGGGTACAACAATGGAGCAAGCATTAGGCAGCATATAGTAAAACAGCATTGCAGATTGTCTCAACATAATAATGTAGCAGTAACAATCAAAGTTTATGCACAAGCTTTAATAACTTACTTGACATTCTCTGAGTGCTTCCATAGGACAGCAGATGACAATAGGGTAAATCTCAAAGAGAGCAAAAGTGCAGTTAAGTTCATAATATCCAGTAGCTCTTGAAGCCATGGCTTCAGTATGTAGTGGCTCCTGAAACCGTGATTTGGCAAACCCATTATCATGATGATACACAGCAATTCCATGAAAAGGAGATGAATCAGAGAAAGCTCCAGGAGAAATATAAAATACAGTAGTAGCCACAGACATGGCCAGATATTTCCAGATATTTTGTGAAATTTTAAAGAGTTTCTCCTGCTGTCCCTACTGTGGAAATGCAGAAAGTAGGAGATTTCTCTAGAAACATCACAGAAATTTCAGGAAATATCTGGCCATGTCTTTGGCTGTGACTGTAGATCATTTTGGAAAAACATAGATATGGCATGCCATCTAGAAAGTTAATAAGCCCACATGGCAAGATCAGAAAAAGCTGTAGCAGTAATGGTAATATGATGGTCTTATTCAGCTGTGGATGTTAATATCTGCAAGAGATATAAAAAAAAATTAATGACTAGCATTGAGGATTATCCACATAGCAAAGTTAAGGTGACTCAGTAGAGACAAGAGTTCCCATTATATGTACAGTGCACTCCACTTAATGGGGACATGTTTAATAGGGATGATCAGTTAATAGGGATGATTTCTTAGTGACCGATTTTTCTCTACTTGACTCCCATTATATTCTGGTTGGATATAGGGGACACATAATAAGCTTAATTGGGGCTTTTTTGCCATAAAAATCAATTGTTCTGGAGGTGCGTTGTATTGTCATCATGGCCTCCAAATGCATAGAGCTTATGCTTGCTCAGAGAGTGAAGGTGATTGAAGCTTTACAAGTCCTCAAGGCTCTGTGGCTAAGGAATTTGGCATCTTAAGTGTCAAATTTTCCATATTAGCCAAACAGAGATGCAATCTGGGCCTTAATGTCATCCAGAATCATGGATGTTATTGATGGGGTGGGGGGAGAGTCACAGCCTCTGCAATCGCTAAAGTCACGAGCATCTTGGATGCTGTCTACATGTTCGCCAAAGTGTGGCAATCAATCTCCTCTGCCACATTTAAAAACTGTTTCAAGAAGGCTGGCTTTAAATCTAGCAGTGATGAAGCAGCTGAAGAATCTAGCAGCGACCAGTTTGCAGATGACCCACTGTACGATTTTCAGCCCCTTCCGTCCCTGACCACTGAGGAGTTCTCCACACTCGTTGACATCAACATTGAAGTCAAAACTGAAGGAAAGATGAGTAATAGAGACATATGCGATGCTGTTAAAAGAATGAGGCTGGACACGGCATTGCAAGATTCTTCTGACACAGAGAAGGTTCCAATTGAAGATTCAATTTCCAACAAGGATGTCATAGTACACTGCAGGTCGCTGATGACTTAGTGCACTCAGAACAGTGACTTAGCTGTGTGGGGAGCACTAGCGGGCATAGAGAGTCAACTTTCAAGTAAGATCTGCTCAGACGCAAAGCAGAGCACCGTCACAGATTTTTTTCCCCTTCAGTGACTGCTTTAAATAACTGCTGCTGAAATGCTTAAAGCTTAATGCTTACTGGGCAGATGTACTGATTTTTGTTTGTAGTGACACAACTAGAAATGCTACCTTACTTGTTTACTTCTGAGCACCTGAAAAGCTAAAAAAAAAAATAAATAAGTATATTCACAATAAACCTAAGGAAACATAAGAAACATGACTAACTTGTCATATGTCATCACCGACAGCTTTGTGTATCACGCTGTTATAAGGTATAGGACTTCTGATAATGTGACATTCGCTTAATAGGGATGACTGAATCCACAGAGCCGTCCCTATAAAGCAGCTTATATATATATATATATATATATATATATATATATATATATATGATACATGATGGGCAGGAGTGTGATATGAAAAATATTTTCATTCCTGTAGAGTGAGCTCTGGATACTCACGAGTGTGAGTATCCAGAGGTCACGATGCAGGAGTGAAAATATTTTCCATAGCACATGACTGCACATAATGGGTCCGATTTATACAGTAGGGGTTTCCAGAACTTTTTATTTTTTTGTTCACTTTATGTTTTAAACAGTCTACGAGTTGGTGATGCGGGATTTACCCATGCATTGGGGGTGTTGTTTGGCCATGGTGTAGTGGCCAAACACCCAGGGCATGGGTAAATCCTGGCATCACCAACATTCTCGAGTGGTATATTATGCATTATACAATGGACATCTGTATATTTTGTGTGTGAAAAATAAGAAAAAACTAAGTTGGTTTGGATGTTTTATTAGTTTTTTTAGATTTGTTGTTACACTTGGAAAAATAGTGCTTTGTTGGTAAGTATGCACACGTACAGTGGTGCCAGCAAGCGGGCGAGGAGATACCCTTAATGGTTACAGTTTGGGGGAAACAGAGGCTCGAGGAAACCGCGGGTCTGGAGTCCAGCAATGTAAGCTGTACTAGTGCATATTTAAATGGACCAAAAATGAAGAGAGGTGATTTAGTTGTGGGATGTTTTTTACAGTGTCGCTGACAAACTGTAAGAACAGGGTTCTAAAAGTGAAACGGAAAGAGAGAGCCCGGGCCAAAAGCAACATGTTTCTTTTTTTTTCCCCTGAAAGCCAGAAAAGGAAAAAAAATGAATTTCCCGTGATTTGGAGTTTTTCTTTTTTTTAATTCATAGCCGAATTACATTTTTGAAACTTGCGGGATTTTTCATATTGTTTACTCTGACAGCAACATTGTGGCTTTGTGAGAGTTTGCCCTGCGACTGTCAGTGTTTTTTCTTCGGTTTTATGTTTGTGATGGTCACATTGATTACGGGGGGGGGGTGCCCTTGATGTGGCTTACTGGTGGCTGGTACCTCTTACCATGGGGTGATTATAGCTTTTACAACGGGAGAGGTGTGCCAGGTAGCCAATGAGATTAGAGGATTTGTGCTTCATTTCTATGCCCATTGTATACTGTGGAATAAACATAGAAGACACAGGACAGAAAAAGAAACTTCTGATAAAACAAGTGGAAACACTAATTTGCCATTTGTGATGAAGCAGGCTGTATTCATTAGTAGTTGAAGTATTCATGGATGTGGAAGGCTTTGCTCTTCTTTGGCTTCTTGTCAGTATGAAATTGATTGCTGTTAGCTTGCTTTGCTTCTCTGCAGGAACACAATGTGCTTTTCTAGGGCTAGCAGGTGAGTTGCAGGTAGAACTGCTATACTGATTCGTTTCCTAGGCTACTGAGGGTTTGGTGAAGTTCCTTCCTGATTGCTGTGTTAGGAAACCTGCCTAGAGTTATGGATCTACTTCAGCAGAGTCCAGCTGAGTTTTCTGATTAGTCAGGATGTAATTAAGAGATCAGGATAGTGATTGTTTTAGGCAGAGTTTCAGCCTGACATCAGCACAGTGATAATATCAGCCTGTGAGGTAAGCACAGTATGTATAAATGTAAAATATTATCACACTGTGATAATATTTCTGTTAAAAAATCACAGTGTGATTTTCTACCAGGATTTACATCACTGTATGTAAGATACATGGATTTATCCACTGCCTGCTTGTCTCAGCCCTATTGTATAAATATATATATATATATATATATATATATATATATACACACACACATATATACACACACAGTATCTGTCTATCTATCTATCTATCCTTTGCAAAAAACTTCATTAATGCATCACTTAGAGTTGATAGCACAGCAACAAAAGTATGGAAATGTGATGTAAGTTTACCCCCAATACCCCACCCCACCCGCCTCACCTCCACACCAACTGAAGCCGGTGTGCCGTAAGACATTAGACCAACTGTCACCCCATTCCATGTGTAAGCAAGCTGACATGCTACAGTATAGAAGAATGGGGTGAGAGTTAGGTCTGATGATTCATGGCACACCCCAACATCAAAGTTGGTGTGTGGAGGGGAGGCGGTGGTGAGGTAACCCTAACATCACATTTCCATACTTTTATCATTGTGCTGTCAACCCTAACTGATGCATTAATGACATTTTTGCAATGAATTTCCTTCTTTTGAGAAAGTGTAATGCAACTGGTAACTGGCATGTGTTTAGGTGTACAGGCCCTCTGGGCCCCATGCCGCTCAAAGTTGACCATTTTTGCTTGATGGTATATATCTGTGGGAGTGTGGGCCCTCTGGTACCTGCACTCCCACTTACACATAAGTATGGAGCCATACAGCAGCCCCATAGTACTGAAAAGGAACCCTTGTGACATGTATTTGGCAATATTTCAGTAACTGTAGGAACTATGGAAAAAATTCCACTGGAGTTGTAATTATGACTTTGAAACTGCCATGTGTGCTTAAGCTGCAGGTAGTGAAAAATACATATCTCGAATCGTTTTTGAGATATGGGTGCTGAAAGGTGCCACGGACGCCGCAATGTTATCCTATGGGAAATTTCTCAACTTCAGAACATCGTAATTATGAGCTTTGTTGAATGTTTTGGGACCAAACCATCAAAAGGTACATCTGTGGGACCAGGGCTTGACACCCTGCAAATTTCGGCCCAAAACCACAATCTTTGGCACAATGAAGTGACTAAGAAAACAACACATGGGACAATGTTTTCTGCCATTGTTTTCATGAAAGCAAAAATGTTTTTGAGACACTTCTATACCTTAAAATGAAATCGTTTCATGCACAAAAATGTGTTGTCAAGCCACTATTTTTTTGTGTGTGGTCATTATCCAAGAACAAAAATTGTTTTCACGAAAACAAATGCCAAAATGGTGGGAACATTTTGAGAAATGTATTTCAGACTACTTGTACAAAACTGATGCCAGGGCAGGTTCTCAATGCCCAAATAGGTAAACACAAGTACTGGTATTTAGCAAGAGGCAGTATTTTTGATTTACAACATTTTTGTCTCTCACTAACTGAAAACAAGATGGCGATGGCAAAAAACATAAATACATAGATAGATATATATATATATATATACATACATATTACCTGCATGGTAGTGCAGGTATAGCTAAGGTTGTGCGGTCACTTCTATGTTAAACCCCAAAGTTTGCACTTTAATAATTTTGGAACCGTTTGTCCAATTTGTCTGACGTTTTGAATGCGCATCCTCCAACCATAGATCTCCGTATCTGGAAAGTTTTGTTTTGGGGTTGGTATGGTTGCAGAACCATAGATTGTCCAAAAGTGAAAATGATCAACTTTTGTGCATTTTTTGGTCGGCATAATGGATTCAGATTTGTTTGTTTATATGTGGCCTGGGTTAAACTGGTGCATTTTAAAGATCTGGTGAAAAATATTAATCTGTTCAAAAGTTATGCAAGTTTTTCATGTCCCATTGTAGCCTATGGGAAAATGTATACGTCATTGTGAAAACTTTCTCTATCACATTTTGTTGTCATGCTCCTAAATTTGTTTTCATGTTGCTGTCATCTTGTTTTCAGTTAGTGAGGGACAAAAAATGTTGTAACTTGAAAATAGTGCCTTTGAAAACACCAACAATTGTGTTTACCTAATCGGCTCTTAGGAACATGACTCTGGCATTAGTATTTCAGCAGGTGGTCTAGAAATATGTTTTTCAAACTTTTTCCACCATTCTGCCATTTTGTTGTCGCGGCAATGATCATGATAAAAAAAAGGAACCTTGACAACATTTCTCTGTGCACGACAGCATTCCCATTATAGAGATAGGAGTACCGCGAACACATTAAAGTTATCATGAAAACACTGCACGAACACATTTTCCCATGTATTGTTTTATTTGTCACTTCATTGTGCCAAGGTGGATTGTGCTTTTGGGCTGAAATTCGCAGGGTGGCAGGTCATCAGTCCTAACTCTCACCCCATTCTCCTATACTGTAGCATGTTAGCTTGCTTACACAAGGAATGAGGTGAGAGTCTGGCCTGATGAACCTCATGGTAACCGATGTCTGTTGGTGTGTAGGAGGATGGGGTGGGTGGTAGGAGTAGTAACCCCAACATTGAATTTCCAAACTTTTGTCGCTGTGACATCAACCCTAACTGATGCATTAACAAAGTTTTTGCAATGATATATATTATATATGTATATTATACTGGTGCAGATACCGTCAGTATATTAGGGCTGAGTGCAAACTTCTATGTTAAACCCCAAAATGTGAACCTTAATAACTGTAGAACCACTCAGATTTGTACAAAATTTGGTATGCATAATCTCCAGAGGTAGGTCCCTTGATGTGCTGAATTTCGTATGAATGTGTTCTGTGGTTTTGAGACAGAAACTGTCAAAATCCTAAATGTACCATTTTTCATGTTTCTTTGTCCAATTGTATCTCAGAAAAGCCTTTACGTTGTGATTTGACATTTTCAGGGTAGAAAGCCTTTGGGTCACAGATGTGCCTTTTGAAGATTTGTTGAAAAAATATTAATCCATTCCAAGGTTATTAAAATTTCAATTTCCCATCATTTCCTATGGGAAAATTTATAAGTATAATGAAAGTGGAAGTCCTTTTCCCACACTGTCATCCAGTCTGGCATAATTTGCACCTTAATAATTTTGCAACCTTTAAATGGATTTGCATGAAATGTAGCATGCCTAAACTCTGGAGGTAGATCTCTTGATGTTGTAAATTGCATATAAATCCAAAAGCATTTTCTGAGATACTTTGTCTCAAACATCCTTAAACTTACATATTTTATTCCCATTTCGTAAACAGTCTTCCCGTTTCACATATTTGCACCTTAATAACATCAGAACCCTCTCAGTGGGTATTTCTGTAAATGTGATAAATTTAAGTTGAGCCTCTTGTGTGATTTGTGAGATATTGTGTCTCAAACATCATTAAACGCATGTTTTTTTTCCATTTTACAAACAGTTTTCAGTTTTGCATAATTTGTACTTTAATAATTCTGGAGCCCCACAACATATGTGCATAAAATTTTGCAAGCATCCTTTCATAGGGTTGATCTGTTATCTTTAATTCCATTTGAATCGTTTGTGTGGTTTCGAGGATACTGTGTCTCAAATACCTTAAATTTAGAAGTTTTTTCCCTTTTTTGTAAACAGTCATCCGGTTTTGCATACTTTGCACTTTAATAACTTTGCCACCATTCAACAAATATGCATGAAAGTTTGCAAGCTTAATTTTGTGGGGTAGATCTGTCATGGTTACTAATTGTATTTGAATTGTTTTTGTGGTTCCTGAGATATTGTGTGTTAAACATCCCTAAATTTACATGTTTTTCCATTTTCACAGTCTTCCAGTTTTGCAATCTTTGCACCTTAAAACGCTGGCAACCCTTCTATGGATGTACATGAAATTCTGTATGCATAATCTCATGGGATAGTTCTGTTGATGTGACTAACTTAGTTTGAACTGCTTAATTGTGATATTGTTTGCCAAAAGAACTAGGCTACTGCCGCAGTTTGCATCACTACTTTTCCATATATATGTTTTTGTCACTTCATAACTAAAAAACGGTTTGGGCTTTTGGGCCGAAATTTTCAGGGTACAAAGGATTTGCCCCAAAGATGTGCCTTTAGCAGGTTTGGTGGAAAAGTGTTACTGTGTGGCAGAGTTATAACACTTTGAAGTTTCAGAATTTCCCTTAGGGTAACATTGTGATGGTTGCAGTACTTTTCAGATGTTATATCTCAAAAATGCTTCAAGATACAGCTCCAGTGCCATGGGTAGTTTAGTACACCTTTTGGGTGTGCTAAGTAGTTTTGCATGTTCCCAGGCCCTGTTTCAAATTGTTGGTGAATTGTAATGAATGGGGCACATATGACATATACTGTGGCATGCATTATCAACATGGCAGCAGTAACAGTGGCATCATAACACACTATGCACTGATGGGAGTCCCACACACACATGAGGGAAATTACATACAATGGACATGCATGGGAGCACAGGGCCTGGAGGGCTCTGTGCCTCCACTGCTCACTATGAACTGATGGGAGTGCAGGAGCCGGAGGGCCCTACAGTCCCACATGGAAATGAGGGACAAGTACAATAGGCATGTATGAAAGCACAGGGCCCTACCACTCACTGTATACTGATAGGAGCACAGGGCCTGGAGGTCCCTGCACTTGAACATGAAAATGAGGGACAGTTACAATGGGCATGGATGGGAGCACAGGACCCTCTTACCACTCCCATAATCAAATAAGGCTATGATTATAGCGTCTCAAAAAGTAAAGAAATTCATTGCAAAAAACTCCAGTAATGCACCATTAGGGTTGAAGCATCAAAAGTAGGGAAATACAACCTTAGGACTCTCAAGTCTAAGAACCCACCCCACTGTGCCTGCAGGAACAGGTATGAGGGGTGTGTTTTGGGGTTGTGAAGCCTAATGCTCACTCCATTTTCCTATGATGTATCCATGTTACCTTATTTTCTCATGGAATGAAGTGAACATTAGGTTTCACAGCCCCAAAACACACCCCTCATGCCTGTTCTTGCATATGCTGTGGGTTTGGGTTGTTAGGCTTGGGAGCCCTAAGGTTGTATTTCCTCATTTTGATGCTTCAACTCTAATGGTGCAGTAACAAAGTTTTTTTGCAATGAAAAAATATATATATATATATATCTGTATCTAAGAGGGGTGCGGTCGGACCCTATATTTAGGATTGAGTAGGCACTTTATGTTAAACCTCAAATTTTGTGTGCTAATAACTTTGCAACCTTTCAATGGATTTGCACAAAATTTGGTATGCATGGTGGCATGGTAGATCTCTTGATTTACCAAGTTGCATTTCAATTGGACATATGTTTTGCACAGAAAAATACGCTTTTGACAGTTTTGTCATTTCTTGTCCACGGTGCTGTACTGCCACCATGTGGTCTGTTGACCCAAAGCTTGGGACATAAAAAGAGCATGGGTCAAGGAACATGTCACTTTTTGTTTGGTGAAAAATATTAATCCATTCAAAAGTTATTAAAGTTTGAAGGTCCCATTATAACCCTATGGGAAAATTTATATGTTATGATTTGCGAAGAAGAATGGGGTTCTGGCCATCTAGTCTCCCTCACGGTCAAAGAATTTGCAGGCTCACTGCCAATAAATCTTCAGCCACCAGAAATTTATTGGCTGTGATGGTTGCCATTTTATTTCAATTTGCGGTCTTAAAACAACAAATATCTCAGCCCACAGGTGACTTCTGAAGTAAATGAAGGATGGGTTTTGCTCAGGGGCTTCCTCTATTGACCCATGCATCTGGTTTCCTTTAGTTGTGTCAAAAATAGAGTTTTAAACTTTTAAAATCTTAGGTCGTGGTTCGCTAATGATTTTTTGGCTGCGAGGCTGCAAAATCTTGCAGCAAGATCGCTTTCATCCGCAAGCTTAGTCCACCAGGGGACCACCAGATAGCCAGATTTTCATGATCAGATATCCTTGGGAAGACCAGATGGTCCCAATTTGGGATGACTAGATGTCCTCGTGGTTGAAAATCATTTTAGGTCGTGTCACACTGATTATTTTGGAGCCTCGTGGCAAAGAATTTTTAAAGGTGTCAAAATGTTTACATTAAATATCTCTTAAACGGTTTGGTCTTTTACTTGAAATTTGGAGGGTGTTGAGGGAATATCATAGAAATGTAAATTATGCTGTTTAGGTGCTAGAAAATTAATTTGTTGCTAAGATATTGAGTGACTTAGTTAATGCTTCTCCCATAGGATTATGCATGGTGCTATTGGCTTGCAATTTATAGGGTAGGTAGCCCTAGTGCCATGGATGTGCCTTTGAGTGGTTTGGTGTGTAAAAGTTAAACAGGTACAGCATCATGCTATTGCAAAATTTGAAAATGTTATTTGTTCTGCTTTAATAACTTTTGAACTGTTTGTGCAATTTGCCTGAAATTTGGAATGTGGAAAGAATAATCATAGATCTTCAACTGCAACAAATTTTGTGTCAGTGGCACATACGGCTGTGGAATCGTAGCACGTGCTCATTACAGTCAATGGGAAACTATATATGTGCATTGTGAAAACAATGACAAGCACATTTTTGGGAGTGCAGGAAGATCCCATTATATAGCATAAGACAGCTCTAAAGGTATGGCACAACAGTATATACTGTTATGCAGTAATGGGCAATGTGGTGGGAGTGTGGGGCCCTTCCCACCAATACATGTGGTTCGCTACTTACATTATGATGTTATGCAGAAATGTGCAAGTTGACCAATCAGTGAAGAATGTATTTCAGTGGCTTCAGATTGGGTTGTATGCATGGGTGCTGGACTATGCTGGTGCCCTGTCAAGATTTCTTGAAACAATCTTGCTCCATTCCAAAGTCATGCCATTTTTTGGTGTGCCATTATAGTCAATGAGAAAATATATATGTGCATTGTGAAAACAATGGCAATCATATCTTTTGGTTCACAACAAGAATGTATTTGAGTGGCTTCAGATTGTTTTGATACATGGGTCCTGGGCTGTGGGTGCTGCTGTTTGAAGATTTTGTAAAAATCTTGCTCCATTCAAAAGTTATGCATTTTTGGTTTCCCATTACAGTCAATGGAAATATATATGTGCATTGTGGAAACAATGATCACATTTTTGTGCTCATCAAGAATGCATTTCGTTGGCTTCAGATTGGTTTGTATAGATGGATCCTGGGCTGTGCTGCTGCTTTGAAGATTTCATGAAAAAATGGTGCTCCATTGGAAAGTTATGCCATTTTTGTGTCTCCCATTATAGTCAATGGGAAAATATACATATGCACTGTGAAAAGATTTGCTGGTGCGGCAACATTTCTGCACAACACTGTCCAGGATGTTTCTGTCTCTGACACTCTATTGTGCCAGTGTATTATGCTCCTGGGCCCATATTTGCAGGGTGGCAAGTCGTGTTGCCACAGATCTGTGTTTTGGTGGTGTTTCTGATGCTTTCATTGCAACTACATTTTCTTGCCGTGAAAACATTTAATAAGAGAGAGCTTTTGAGCTGTCCTATACTTTATAATGGGATCTTCCTGCACTCCCATTTAACACAGAGAGGGTTGTGGATGATGGAACAGCCTCCTGAGGAGGTCGTGGAGTCAAGAACAGTGGGGAATTAAGAATGCATGGGACAGACATAAGGCAGTCCTAATGGGGGGTAGGAGGAAGTAAGCTGTTGGTTAATTAGGATCTGCAGCTTATCTGTTAGTTAGGAAAATGGGCAGACTAGGTGGGCCAAGCGGTCCTTATCTGCTGTCACATTCTATGGTTCTATGTTTCTATGTTACGATTGTGAAAACGTATTTTGATCATAATCACATCCTCGTTATCTCCGGAATGGTGTGGGTTTTTTTATGTGAGATTTGCAGGGTGTTGAGGGGATGTCCTAGAGATGAGAATTATGTGTTAAAGTGTTGGGAAATTAATTGTTTGCACAGATTTTCAAGGTGTTTGAACACATTTTTTTGCTGTGGCAACATTTTTGTTCCCATGGCATGATTTCTGCACAACATTGGTAGGGTGTTTCTTTCTCTGTCACTCCATTGTACCAGAGTGTTGTGCTCCTGGGCCCATATTTGCAGGGTGCCAAGTCCTGGTGCCATAAATGCCTGGTTTGGTGGTGTTTAGATTGCTTTTATCATGACCAGGTGGCTGCTCACACCAAAGATTTTGTTAGGTGGCAACATTTTGTTCCTACGGCTACATTTCTGCACAACATTGTCCCTGGTGTTTCTTTCTCTGTGACTCCATTATGTCACTGTGTTGTGCTTCTGGGCTTCTTTTAAGGTGCCAAGTCCCGTGCCGCAGATGTATTTTGGTGGTGTTTTCAATGCTTTTATCATGACCAGATGGCCGCTATGGCCGGTTGTTTGTTAGATCGCAGTCAAGCTTTGGGGTCAAGAATTTTCACAAAGAAAACATTTTTAAAGGTTTAAAAACTTTAAAATTGCTTTTCAGTTGAAATTTGGAGAGTGTTGATGGATGTCCTAGAGATGAGAATTATGCTGTTTAGGTGCTGGAAAATTAGTTGCAGAGATATCGAGTGACATACTTGTTGTTTTTCCTATAGGATTATGCATGGTGCTATTGGCTTGCACTTTATAGGGTAGGTAGCCCTAATGCCCGGAGGTGCCTTTCAGTGGTTTGCTGTGTAAAACTTAAACAGGTGCAGCATTATGCCACTGCAAAATTTGAAAATTGCATTTGATCCACTTTAATAACTTCTGAACCATTTGACCGATTTGCCTGAAATTTGGAATGTAGAAAGAGTTATAGATCTTCGACTGTGACAATTTTCGTGTCGGTGGGTCATACAGTTGCAGAACTGTAGCACGCTCAAAAAAGTGGAAAATTGTCTAGGTTGCTTATATTATGATGTTATGCAGAAATGTGCAAGTTGGTGAGAGCATATGTGTCTGAGTACTTATATTATGCTATTATGCAGAAATGGGCAAATTAGTGGGAGTGCGGGGCCCACCAATACATGTTTTTGCTAGTCATATCGCTTTCTCAAAAGTAGAGATTCTTTGCAAAAAAATACATTTAATGCATCATTTAGGGTTAAAGCACAAAAGTAAGAACGAGACCATTAGAGTTGTTTCAGCCCTCACTCGTCATCCTCCACAGACTGACAGACGGTGGCGTAGGCCGCTGGGGTTGTGAGTCCTAAACTCACCCCATTCTCCTTACTGTAGCATGTCCACCTGCTTAGACATGGAATGGGGTGAGATTTGGGACTCACAACCCCAATGACACACCCCATTGTCTGTCAGTCTGTGGAGGATGGTGGGTGGGGGGATTAGGGGGCAACCCTAATGGTCTCATTTCCTGACTTTTTGTGCTTTAACTCTAAATGATGCATTAAACATAGTTTTTTGCAAAGAATATATATATATATATATATGTACATATATAACATGGCTATCTAAAATACAATCATTTCATTAGTCAGAACACATCACCTGACCATTGATTAACCTACAGTTGCCTTGCCAGTCCACAATATCCTGATTGACAGCAATGTAAACTGACTTAGAGGAATTACTCCAAAATACACACATTTTAACAGAAAAGCAAATTCGCTTTTCAAAGTAATACTTCACCTTCCAATGGCAGAATTTTGCTCAAACAGTGAAATTACACCTTGAAATGGCAGACTATCGATCCAACCTGTGGAATTTCGCCTTAGAATACTGAACTTCAAGTTACAGAGGTGAATTTCGCATTACAAAGGCAAATTCTACATCTTTCACAGCACTTGCATCCTCATAACAACAAATCCACCTAGTGGACAACTACAAAGACAGCATCCTCTATATACATTATTCATTAGGCGGAAGAACTATTTTAGTACAAATCCATGTTCAAACACATATATTTTAATATTCCATTACATAAACCTCTAACATAATGTGACTCATATAAAATTACTATTCCAGAGGTATAGGTTCACTGAGCATTAATCCCAGTGATTGAAGTCACTTTCGTCCTACAGCCTGCATGATTCACCACCCCCAGGAGTGACTTAATGCTCAGTAAACCCATACCCTGGAGTAATCTTCTCTCTATATATGTGTGTGTGTATGTATATATATATATATATATATATAAAATAGATATATATATATATATATATATATATATATATATATATATATAAAATAGTACACCCCTTTCCATTAACTTTAGACAACATAATGAAAGATGTAAAGATACTACTTAATGTGTACCTTTCCTGCATTGTTAGACATGCCCTGCTAAGAAAGTAGAACTCTCTTTACCTGCCTGGAAGCTGTTTTAGTGGACCTTTATAATTCTCTGTTATTGTCCCTTGGAAAGGAAGGGATCATAAATTGCCTCTGAGGAGCCATCTGAACGATCCCTTCCACTTCTTCACACCCACCAATGTTTTGTGACACGGTATGTGGACAGTACAGGAGGTGTACCATACAAGTCTATGGGGTATGAGTTTACTTACCTTTAAAGATTTACAGCAGCCCAATGTAGAAATCACAAGACCAGTGTTTCAACTAACAAGACCCTTGTTAGTCAAACGCTTGTCTTGATTTGTAGAAGAATAGGTTGTAGATCTTTAAAAGGAAGCAAAAATATGCCCCCATGGACTTGTGTGGAGCATACTCCCATGTTGTCCATATGTGAATGTCACAAAACACTGGAGCATGGGAGCATGGCCAGAAATGTAGGAAGTAGAAGGGATCACTCGACTGGTCCCTAAGGGCAATTTATGATCCCTTCTCTTCTGAGGGGGCAACAACAACAAGAAATTATTAAAGTCCACCAAAACAGCTCCCAAGCAGATAAGGGAGCTTATACTGTGTTGTAAAAGGTACCAAGTAAGGTGCTCTTTAAAAGCATGAGAAATGTCTGCTTTGGCAAGCTAGGTCCCTTTTCCAGCCAGTTTAACAAATTTAATGGCATTATGTTCTCTGGTATAAACAAGTTAATAATCTAGGAGACATCAGAGTGTTAATACTGGGAATGAATGAAGAATGAGGAATGAGGAGCTGATAAATCAATTAGTAAGCATTCTTTGGCAGAATACTTCTCTGAAATAGCAACCCTCAAGTGGCTGTTACAATATCTACTCTATGGAAAAAAGGTTGGGAGAATGGAGTGATGAGAAATGTTTTAGTTGTTTCTTTGTGTAATAGTTCCTCAATGTTAGATGGTTCTTTTTATTTTTATTTAGTTTTGTTGACTGGGTAAGTGCACTAGACAGAGTGGTGGATAGGAGATAAGGACATTCAAATGAAGATGTCAGCAAAGCTTGGGTACTGGTGCAGAAACCATTAAGAAGGCCATCTTACAAGAAAGAGTTTTAGTTTCTATTTGGATGCTCCAAAATGAGACCAATTAATATAGATTAGATAGTTCCATGTAAGTGGAAGGATGCAATGAATGCCATTTAAAATACAAAGCGAGGAAGAATGAGGATGACAATGATGGATAGATCTGGAGTGTGCTTCTCCCCAGTAAGTGCAGATGTGTAGAAACTGGCATGTTGGTATGGAAGAAAAGGTTTTATTGAAATGGTTGCATATTTGATGCCTGGTGGATAATACAACTTAGTGTCCATATGTAACCCCCTCTAAAGTGTGGTGCTTATCTACTGCTCCATTGAGCTCTGGTTAGACTGCTGCTGCCACATTCTTACTCTCTACAGCCCCGAGGACATCATTTCTGCGGTATGGGACTTGAGGAAAGCAATGCTGGAGGGTGGAGTCTAGAAACTTCAGCACCTCTGTACCAACATGTAAAGTGACTCCCACCACATTTCACAGAGCCACTACCTGCCACTGATGGAGGAAGCGATGGTGCTTGCAACAGGACGGGGGGATCCCCCAGATCAAAGCCCCATCCTGACTGGTCGCAAGAATGTGACAACGCTAAATGAACAGAGGGCACCAGTGATTTTATATGGCAGGGGCTCTGTAAAAATAGATATTAGGGACCACAGATTCAGAGATAGTAGGTGGCAGGATATTAGGGTTGTAGTGGGAGAGAGCCACATTGGAGTGGTCAGGACCAGGAGGTGCCTTGGGGCAAAATGGGGCCTAGGGAGAGGTCAGACATGCTTGGTACCCATACCCAGGGTTCACACCAGACCATGTGGGCAGACAGCCATTGGGCCAGAAGTCTGTGCCAGTCTTTTTTGAGAAGAGCTTAATGAGATTGATCTGAAAAGACCCCAGCTATAGTGGACTTGATTTCCTTGGTAGTTCTGGCTTGCATCATGGAAACCTGGCTGGGAGATGATGCTGGTCCAGTTTTGGAGGCAGCTATACAGGCTTGCTTCTCCATAGTGCACTGCCTGAGGAGGGAATGTGGGTTGGGGTGTGGCCATCTGTTTTAAATATGACCTGAACTTTTCTGTGCATCCAGTGGGTTTTACTTCATTATTTGAATGTATGTGTGTGTGTAGGGGGTTGAGGTGCAGGTTGCAGAATTCTTCTTGAGTAGTGCCCTTTGGGGTTTGAGAGGGAATTTATGCAGGAAGTCATGGACTTCGTCACCAAGACAGTGTTGGAGTCACCTAGGTGGTTGGTTCTGGGTGATTTCAATGTTTGGATCAATGACAAACTATCACAGTTTGGTCAAGACTTCCTCCAGTTGATGACTTCACTGTGCCTCACACAAGATGTTGCTTCTGCAACCCACAGCCATGGTCATGCTTTGGACTTAGTATTCTTGCTGGAGCCTGAGGTAGTTGATTTGAAGATTGCTCTGGTTGTGTGGTCATATCAGTGCACAGTACAGTTCTCCTTCAGGGGACCCCCCATTAGTCCCTCCCCTGCAGAGCTGGTCTGTTACTGCCCTTTAAGGGGATTGACCCAAAGGGACTGGTGGCAGTAATGGCCCTCTCGGAAGTGAGCGCTACCTGTGTGGCTGGTTTGAGTGTGGTAATTGCAGCCTATAATAGGGCTGTCACCTTGATGCTTGATTTTGTCAAACTGGTCCGTATATGACCCAGATCTTCAAACTTGAGATCCCCTTGGTTTAATGGGGAGTTCAAGCAGATGAAGGCCAGAGATCAGAGATTAGAGCATCGATGGCATAGATCACAGTCCGAGGAGGACAGGCTAGCTCTGAGAACTCACTATGGTGAGTGCCAGAGGGCAATCTCCCATAAGAAGGCAGTTTTTTGTCCAGGCAGATTGTTGCAAGGAGGAACAGACCAGCTCAGCTCTTTCAGACTGTAGACAGGCTACTTCACCCAGCCTGCCTGCAGATGGGAAAGGAGTTTCAGCTGCTAGTGCAAAGAGTTCACTCTGTTCTTCTCAGACCAAGTGTCCTCCATCAGGTCTGGGATCTTCCCAATGGAGCGGTCTCAGCCCCACAGTAGTGAGATGGATATCTGTGGAAACACTCCCCTTGCCTGGAGCAAGTTCAGACCAGTGGGGGTGAAGGAGGTCTATGGGGTAATTTCAAAGCTGTGGCCCATATTGTGAGCTGGACCTGGCCTCTACTTGTTTCTTGGTGGGATGTGTCGAGTCCATAGGCCTTTTGTTCGCTGAGATAGTCTGGTGCTCACATTCGGAGGGCTTTCTCTAGCATCTTGAAAGAGGTGCTGGTGAATCCCCTCTTGAAGTAACCAACCCCCGACATCCTGGTGAATTACAGACTGTCTCTATCCTTCCCTTTTTGGCTAAAGTTGTTGAGAAAATAGTGGCTCTGCAGCTCGAGGCACACTTCATGGCCTTTGACATCTATGAGCCCCTCCAGTTGGGATTTAGGTCTGGGCATAGTACCGAAAGTGCACTGGTGAAGGTGCGTAATGATCTCCTCAGGGCTAGAGATAGAGGAGAATGGTCAGTTCTTGTTCTCCTCGATCTCTTCTCAGTGTTTGACACTGTGGACCATGTGGTTTTTCTGGATCACTTAAGGGAGCTCTGTGGACTCACTGGCGCTATTGTCAGCTTGTTTGAGTGCTTTCTCACAGGCAGGAAGCCCCTGGCCTATGGAGTTCTCAAGGCTCGATCCTCCGCCATGCTGTTTGTAGTGTATAGGCTGCCCTGGGTGAAATCATTAGACATTACAGTGTGTATTTCACTGTTATGCAGATGACACCTAACTGTAAATGTCATTTGCACCAGGGACACGTGATGCAGTGGTGGTGCTAAATAAATGTCTGGCCAAGATTCAGGACTGGATGTCCTTTAACTGGTTGAGATTCAGTTCAGATAAGACAAAGGTGCTGGTGACTGAGCCTGGCTGCCAGCAGGATACTTGTTGTTGCTGGAACAGGAACAGACTTGATGCTTGGTCCAGCCCCCCTTACAGCATCTGCGAAGATGAAAAATTTGGATATGATCCTGGATGACAGACTGACATTTGAGTCTCAGGCGTTGTCTGTTGTCTGGAGTGGTTTTTACCACCTTCAGAACATTGCCCAGATGATCTGCCCTCATTAATGTATGCTTTTGTGACATCCAGATTTGACTATTGCAATGCTGTTTACCTTGGGGTCAGTGGAGGGTCCTCGCGTGGTGTGGTTGGTGCAGAACATGGTGGCTAGGTTGCTGACAGGCCTTCTGAGGTCCTGTCATGTGACCTTGGTCCTGTGTGATCTGCACTGGCTGCTGGTGAGGTGGAGGATCTCCTTCAAAGTGGGCCTACTCACCTACAAGGCCCTACATGGACTGGGCCCTTGCTACGTGAGTACCCTTCTGACTCCGGCCGGTTCCTTGTGCTTTCTCTGCTCCTCAAAGGAGGGCATCCTAGCAGTTTCCAGGGCCCAGCTTAATACCTTAGGAGATCACTCTTTTGAGGCAGTGGTACCAGCCCTGTGAAACTCACTCATAAGGTCCTTGAGGGAGGCCCCCCCTCGGTGGAAGCTTTCAAATGGGGTCTAAAGGCACATCTATTTGAAGAGGCAGTTGGGACTTTGTAACCTTCCTTTTTACTAGCCTAGCTGCTATAATTATTTTATGCTAGATTTTTATGTCTTTTAACTCATTATAACTCTTAATTCTTGCCTGTATCCTGTACAGTGCCTTGAGCCTGAGCGAAAGGGCACTTAAGACATAAGACCTTACTTACTTACTTACCTTCTTATTTACAAGTTCTTCTCCACAAAGCAGGGTGCCACCATCTTGTGCATCCTGACCCCATTACCTGGCAAGTGGCAACAGGGTCCGATGTGACACCAGCAACCTAATCAAGTTGCAAAGCCCAGAAAAGGAAGTCATAGGGGATCATGGACTAAATGTGTACATAATTAATTCAGGCATCCTTACAACAGTCGATTGCCTGTCTTGGATCAGACCTCATGGATTGCTGGTCTGATTGACCACCTGGGGACAAATTGGATTTGTCATTGCTTCAGGGAAGAATAAGTTCTAAGCTGATCATCAGACAGATCTGAGAGAGATCTTGTCAGGGTAGGGCTGCTGTCCGTGAGAGACCAAGCTGTACTGCAAAAGACCGCATATCTGTTTTTGACAAACAGTGAGTAAAGCAGAATCCTACAACTAGAGAAAAGAGAGGCATGCTCATGCTAGCCAGTATATTGTTTAATACCTAGCATAACTAGTGTGGGGATAGAAAAGGAGAGGGAGCAAGAAGTGACCTGCAGCCCAAGACTGATGTATGGTCTGACAGTGGGTACCATAGCCTGGTGCCAGGCAGTCACAGCCCTGAGGGTGAAGAGGCCTAGATATGTGGGTTGGTGTGGACACACAGTGGTCCGATCAACCAAAGGACAGCAGAGCATCCTCCTGCATCACCATCACATATGCCAGTGAAAGAGGGAAAATGGGAGAATCCAACCACCCGAGATGGATCACCTCAAGCTGCGACTGCGGAACCCTGCTGTTCGAGGGATTGTCCAAGAAGCACCAGAACCATAAGTAAACTCAAGGCTCGGCCCTGCATCTGTACCAAGCTGGGAAACTGTCTAATTGGATTTTGGCCATTAGGCCCAGAGCTTACAAATACCTCGCCTTGAGGTCTGAGCTATTTTTGTAATTACATAGCTCCTGGGTTTGGAGTTTGAGTTCTAGTTCTAGGTCAAAAATTGCTGTGAGCTCATTTAAAGTGCACCACAGCCAGCCAATCAGCTGCTTCATCTATTGGTCTACACCAGTTCAGCCTCTGGGCACACGGTATTTTAAATGTGACCTCCCTTGAAGTTTAACAGGGGAGCTTACTGGCACCAGCAGGGAGAGGGTAGCACCTCCAGTACTGGACAGCATGATCACATATTGCACTACGCACTGTGGAGTGGGGGCAGGCTGAGTGCCAGGGCTGTGCCCAGAAGGGCCTTTTTTGTGCCAGCTCGGGAATGAGTTTAATTTGGTTGCATTTGCTCAGGGCTTGTAAAGAGCAGTCATTGTTTCAGAATAGGCCTGCACAACTATACAAAGATCAGTCATATTTCTGCCTCACACTGTAAAGGTTCCTTAGGGTATATCCCTATATAAGGTTGTGTTTTGCTTAATGCAACTGCTCATTATTTTTTTGTTTACTCTATTTGTAGCACTCCACCAGACTGGAACTCTCTCGAGCTACTGGTTTGCGTGCCGCTGTACCACCCACTGAGTCCCCCGACCTCCTCAAAGGTGTTAGTTCTCTTAATGAGCCCCCCAGCCCCTAGGTCTGTGGGGAGTTCAAAGGGCAGAGGCAGAGGACCAGTTCCGGATGTGTGGCAGCAGGCTTTGTGGAGCTGTCACCTATCCAGCTAGTGGAGGGTATTTCTTGTGCTTAAGCTGCCCCCCCTTGATGCATGGCACATGCCCGACACACTGGAGCACGGCAACCCTGCCTGCGTCAGCCACGGAAGTTATGTGCCACCTGGCTTGCTGCAGTGCCCCCCTAGTCTCCACCGGGGGTCACTGGCATGCCGAGCCGTCCCACTCCACCCTCTCCGGGGAGGAGAGCAGCACAAGGGCACTCGATCCTCAACCCTCCCCCTCAACCCCTGGTACCTAAGCTCGCTTCTGAACCTAGGTCGCCGGCGCAGCACGAGGTGTGGCATCCAGTGCCTCAACTGTCAGCACCACTGGACTGGCTGAAATTGCTCATTATTGTCTACATAGAGTATAAATGCATGTTAACTGGGGGACTGCTTGCCCTCATTTGGGGCTCATAAGAGGGATGAAAACAGTGGCAAGGTGGGTAGGTACAGCATCCCATGGGGTTGTACTAACCAGTCACCAGGCCTGCTTAAATCTTTCCCTGTGTGGAGGCATTGCTCTGTTTCTACTATCTGGATATGAACCCCATTCTTTGTGAAGGACAAAACAAACCCACTAGTCACCGAAACATCCATGATGACCCAGTGGCATTGTAAGGTTGTGACACCTTCTAAACCCAAAGCTGTTGCAAGAGTGCCCCCTACTAGAACCTCACACACATTTACTGATTAGGTTTCCCGGAATAAGAAATATGCCAGGAGACGAATGTATTCATTTGGAATTAGCCTTGGGGGGGGGGGGGGTGGATCCAGATGGTCATACTGCACAGTAAGACTTGATGTGATGAGCAACTTCATGTACAACATGAGAGAGCTTTTTGTCTTGCAAAATGGTAGCAAAATAATTCATTATCCAAAGTGGCCCTGTATTACCTTACATTATATTTTTGCAACATTGCTGCAGCTTTTGCTGAAAAGGCTTTATGACAGTCATAGAAAGTTATTCCATTGTGACAGGAGACCATTTCATCATAAGGAACAACAATAGTCATTTCTTAACTGGCCAGCTAGAAATGCACTGCATAGAAAAAACTTACTGAATACAGTTACATAATGAATTCAGATACAGTATGCTTTTAAAGGTGACAGGAGAATTTTTATTACACCTCTAGGTGCACTTCTGTTTTCCTTTTTGTGTCTATCAATATTCTGATATACTTTTGGCCATTTTTTGTTTAATAATATATATATTTTGTTGCCTTTGTAACTACCCTGAATCCCCTCCCCTCAGCAGTTGCTACTCTCTCTTTTCATATTGCCAGAACATTCTATGACATCAGTAACATCATGCCAGCCCATGCAAAATAAATAGCATGGAATGCTATAACTGGTGTCATGGAATGTATTAGAAATGCGAAAAGAAACAGCTGCAGGGAGAGTGGAACCCTATGTGGATCTTAGGGCACCCAAAGGCTAGATTATTATTTATCAAAAAGTGGTCAAAGTATATTACAATACATAACTGGCATGGAAAGGAAAATGGGAGGGCAGTTAACCATGTTCAAATCCTTTCCTATCATCTTTAAGCAGTCTGACATCCTTCATTTTAAGAATGACTGCTCCATCTTCATGGGTTATAAAAAAACCAGCATTTGTCAATGCCGAATATTTGCTTGCTGGTATTGGCATTGGAAATACAGGAGTTAGATGCAGAGTAGGAATAGCAGTGAAGTATTGAACTTCACACCAACCCCACCTCCACCCTGCAAAGACGGGCAGGCATTGGGGTATGCATTTGGGTTGTCACCCATAACATTTATTCCATTTCACCTCACCCTTTCCTGCAGACGCTGACAAGTGTTGAGGTGTGCCTTCGGGTGTTTGGCTTTACAGTCACACCACTACATAAGGACATATGCTGAAATGGGTGCAATATAGGAGAATGGAGTGAACTCTGGGGCAGAAGAGTCCAAGGCACACATCGATGCCTGTCACTGGCTGCAGGGTGGAGGGGTGGAATGGCATGAGCATTACAGTTGGTAATCCAAAGGCACACCCCTGATACCTGTCAGTCTGTACAGGGTGAGACGTTATGGTTAGAAACCCTAATGCCCTGGGTGTTTGTTGGTATTTGCATTACAAATTTTCAACATGGCTTTTTTGTGACCCCCACCTCATGAAAGCATTTGGGCCCTCTTCTCATGAACAGTGGCACTGTGATTTTGACAATGTGTCCCGAATTTTGAGTTCCCACAGTTACCGTGCCCTTGTACCCCAGATGAACGAAAACACAGATAGGGCAGGATGTGAAGAATGACAACTGTACCATTCATAGAGAGGTGTGAAAAGATGGTAATGTTGAAAATCTGTAGTGAAAATATTAAAAATGCTCGAACTTCTGAGCATACGTGGAAACTGCGCAATGCATGTGTGTAACACAGTCATTTAGTGGAATTATTTCACCAAATTTTCAACATAGGCATTTTGTGACCTCGGCTCATGAAGACTGTCACTATGATTTTCTTAATCTGTCCAGAACATTGATTTCCCACAGCAACCACGCCATTCTGCGTCAGATGTTTAAATGCATATTTCAGGCAGGATGTGGAAAATGACAGCTGTACTGTTCATAAGGAGGTGGGAAAAATGCCAATGTTGAAAATCTGGAGTGGAAATACTACAAATTTGTGAAGTAATGAGGGTGCATGGAAACTGCATAATGCACACTTGTAACACAATCATTTTATGGATGTTTGTCACCAAATTTTCAACATAGGCATTTTAGGACCTCTGCTCCTGAACAGAGTCACCGTGATTTTACATACAAACATACAAATCTGCTAGCAGAGCAGACCAGCTGGTCTATCTAAGTCTGCCCAAGTGTGCAGCTAACACCCTAGATTGCAGCTGCCTCAGCCTTCTCCCTCTCAGTTCCTCCCACATTTGCCCCAGCCTGTGCCCCCCTGACTCTTGCTTTATCCCACTCCTTCTTAAAGCTATTGACTGTCCTACATATTACCACCCCCTCTGGCAGTGCATTCCAACTTGACAAACTCTCAGTGAAGTGGTCCCTCTTGAAATGTCCCCCTTCCAGCCTTAGTCCGTGCCCCTTGTCTGTCTTCCACTTCTTATTTTAAACACCCCCTCAGTGCTAGGTTTATTTACCCCCCTCAGGTATTTAAATGCTTCAATCATATCCCCCCATCCCTCCTTCCTCCAGTGTGTACATGTTCAGCTCCTTCAGCCTAACTTCATATTCCTTTCCTTCCATCCCCTTTAACATTTTTGTTGCCCTCCTTTGCACCCCCCCCCAGCAAATTTATATCTCTCCTCAGGTATGGCCTCCAGTATTGCACACAGTACTGCAGGTGCAGTCTGACCAATGATCTCTAGAGAGGTAGGATCACATCCCTGTGCCTGGATGAGAACCCCCTTGCGATGCAGTCCAGCATCCTGTTTGCCTTTGCTGCTGTTCTCCTGCACTGGGCCGAGTTGTTCATGCTCCCAGTTACCAACACCCCTAGGTCCTTCTCCTCCTTTGTGATCCCCAACCTCACCTCCTCAACCAATAGTCCCTCTTCTGGTTCTTAGCCCTGAGTGCATCACCTTACACTTCTTTGCGTTGAATCCTAGATGACGCTCCACTGATCATGTCTCTAGTTTGGTTAGGTCCCCCTTTAGTTTTTTTCCATCCGTCCTCTTCATCCACCACCACCCCCAATTTGATATCATCTGCAAACAGACTAACCCTGCTCCCCAGTCCATGTGCTATATCGGACATAAAGAGTCCAAATAGCACCAGGCCCAGCAGTGACCCCTGCTGCACCCTGCTTGTCACTGCTCTGGGTGCTGAGAGCTCCCCCCCCCACCACCCTCTGCACCCTCTCCTGTAACCAGTTCTCTAGCCATTTAGTCAGCTTTTTTCCCACCCGCTCTGCCATCAGTTCCCCCCCACTCTCTCATGAGGCACTGTATCAAAGGCCTTACTGAAGTCCAACTGCAGGACATGTACCACATGGCCCTGTCCAATTCCCTTGTCACCCAGTCATAATACTGTATTAGGTTGGTTTGACAAGACCTCCCTGAGATGAACCCATGTTGCCGCCCATCTTGGAGGCCATTAATCTCTAGGAATGCCACCAGCCTCTCCTTCAGTATTGCCTCCATAAGCTTACCCACTATGGATGTGAGGCTGACTGGCTGATAATTTCCTGGCTCCTCCCTAGGCTCACTCTTGTGCATGGGCACTACATGGGCCACCCTCCAGTCCTAGGGCACACACCCCGTTTCCAGGGAGGTGTTGAACAGATTTGCCAGTGGCTCAGCCAACAGCTCCACCATCTCCCTCAGCACCCTGGGGTGGATGCCATCAGGATCTGGTCTCTTGTCCACCCTTACTGCCCTCAGCCCCTCTAGCACCCTACTCCCTGCTATCACTTTTTCTGTCACCTCCTCCCTCCTTTTCCTACCCCGCAGCCCATGCTGGTAGTGGACCATCCCTCTATTTATTTTTTATCACAACTTGATTTTTTCACCTTTGCTGGCAGCCCCCATCCAGTCGACCCCAGCCCCGTCTCCCGGAATTGACCTTGCCCGGACCAGGAGCGGCACCTGCAGGGAGTTGATCTTCATCCTGCTGCCAGCATATTTTCCCCCTCCGGCTTTTCTCCCAGGGGCCCCAGGAGTATGTACGCATGCGTGTGGAGGCACGCATGTGCCATACAACCCCGGCTAAGACCCCTTTCCCCCACCCCATGGCCTAATGCCTGGGCACCCTCTGAGCCTGTGCTTCTCCTAACCTCCACTGGGGGTTGCCATCAGCCGAGGGGTGCCACACTACCTCCCCAGAGAGGAGAACTTGCCTGCCAACAGCTCCATCCAGCTCTGCCTTCCCCCTCATTGCCAACCTCTGATGACCTGGGCTCGTTCCCAAACCTGGGTCGCCGGCAAGGGTCGAGGTAAGGTGCCAGTACCTCAACCCTTTATGCCACTGGACTGGTATAACCATCCTTCTACTTAGTGAAAATGGAGCAGAAATACTCATTTAGAATTTCCGCTTGCTCCTCCCCCTTTCCACCCAATCTCCTCCCCACTTTATCCTCACGATATGTTCCTTGCACTTCCTCTTTTCCCTGACATACCTAAAAAAATCCATTTCCCCTTCCTTTATGCCCTGTGCTAACCTTAATTCCCTGGAGGCCTTAGCTTTTTCACCCTCCTAGCCACCTCCCTTAACCAACTCCTGTAAGCGTCCTTATCCTCTCCCTTCCCTGTTCTCCTGGTATGCAGCCCTCTTTGCCCTCACCCCTTGCATCAATTCCTTGTTCAGCCAGAATGGTTTCTTGGCTCTGCTCTTCTTACTCCTGGCCCTGGTGCAGGCTACTGTGGCCTCTGTTAGCCCAGTCTTTATGACTCCCCACTTTTGTTCTGCATCCACCCCCAGCCTTATATCCTGGAGTCTCCCTTGCAGTATTGCTCACATCCTCCCAAAGTCCACCCTACTAAAGTCCACCACCTTAGTGCCCGCACCTTCTGTCTCCCTGCCCAGTGCAAGAATGAGCCACACTGTTTGGTGGTCGCTACTCATTAGTGGATCATCCACCCTTACCTCCCTCACTGCCTCACCATTTGCCAGTGTAAGGTCCAGAGCCTTGTAGGCCTTGTAGGACCACTTGCCAATTGCATCGGAAGGCTGTCCTAGAATGCATCAAGGAGCATCTGCTCCCTGGTACTGTTAGTGGCCAGGGTGCTCCAGTCAACCCCTGGTAGGTTAAAATCCCCCACTATCACCACACTTCCCCTTCTACACACCCTCCTTATCTGCTCTGCCAACTCCTCATCCAGTTCCCCGGAAAGGGCTGGTGGGCTATACACCACTCCCAGCCTCAGTTTTCTGCCCTTGGAGTCCAGGAGCTGCACCCAAAGCACCTCTCTCCTCTCCTCTCCTCTCCTCTCCTCTCCTCTCCTCTTCTCTTCTCGTCTCTTCTCTTCTCTTCTCTTATGCATTTGATCTCTTCCCTCACATAGAGTACAACCCCTGCCCCTTCCAACCCTCCAGTCCCTCCTGTATATCCTGTATCCTGGGATTGCCAAGTCCCAATCATGGTACTCTGTGGCCCAAGTCTCTGTCACTGCAGCAGTGTCTACCTTCCCCTCTGAAAGGAGCACCTGAAGCTCTGCAGTTTTATTCCCCAGGCTTCTTGCATTGAGAGAGACCACCTTCCACTGGTACCCCTCCTTCTCTTCACTCTTCTCCTTGGCCTGTGTCCCTCCTCCCTGTAGTCCGCACCCTTTCTCTACCTAATTCTTACCGGGTGGTGGTGCCTTCTGTATTACACTCAAACCACTCTGCCCGCCCCCTCCCGGGGTTACTACGCCTCTGCCTTTACCTGTATCTAGGGGGCTGAGCTCATTAGGCTCCTCTGTCCGGACCTTTCTACCAACCTCAGTCTTTTGGCCACCTCCCCCCCACTAGTTTAAATCCACCTTAGTTTTTTTTATATGTCACTAATTCTCCTCTAGCAGAGTGGGCTCTAGCAACCTCAGGCCGCTTGATCCTGTACCCCTGGACCAGGTCGTGTGCACAAGAGAAACTAGCCTTTCACCCAGGGTCGGCCATACACCTGGGGGTGCTCTGCTCTCGTGTCCAGAGGTGCACGTCATGGCCATCAGCTGGCGAGATCGCCCCACCATTTTCCGCCTTCATTTTCTCCCCAAGAGTCGGATGGCAATGGCATCAAAGGCATATAGTGCTGCTGCCCACTGCACTCCCCCCTCTCGAGCACAAAACTGCAGTACAATCGGCCTCTGCCAGCCACCGCTGCAGCACAATACCATACACTCACCCACTCCAGAGGAAGGAGAGCAGTCGTGGGATGCTCTGTCCTTCCTCTCCCCAGCCAGCCAGCAGTGTAGCATGAGGTGTGGCATCCAGTGCCTCAACCCTCAGCGTCACTGGGCCTAAATCCACCTTAATAGAGATATACCCTTCTAATCTCAGCTTTAATACTCCCCTCCCTGCTCAAGTGTAGCCTGTCCCCTCGTACAAGTCACTATTCCCCAGACCCTATCCCGGTTAGTTACTAACCCATAATTTTTGGTGTGGCACCAGTCCCTCAACCACTCGTTGAACTCCTCGATCCTAACCTTTCCTCCCTGTGCTTGCACATGGTACCGTGAGTACCTCCGAGAATGCCATCGACTCCCCCACCCACTCACACTGCCTGCCCAACTCTTCAAACCTCTCCCTCACTACTTCCACAGTCTCCCCGCCAAGTCATTTGTACCCACATGCAACACTAAATGAGGTTTCTTCCTCCCCTGGCTGCACACTTGAGCAGTGCCTGCCCTGCCCCTCCTGCTGTCAACCCAGAGATAGCTTCAACTGAAATACGGCTGTGCCTTTCCCTCTTCCACCCTATCTCACCCCTTTCAGTATAGAATCCCCCAGGAAAAGTACCCCCCGGCCTTTACCCCCTTTCCCTTCTAATGCCGCTTCCACCACCCCAGTATTCGTTCTTCCCTGCCCCATACCCATGCCAGCTGCACCCTCTGTGATTTCTGCATCTGCACCCCCTATTTCCGCCTCACCCCTTTTCTCTGCCTTATTCCTCCCATCCCCCTTGAACGCCTTCCCAGCCTGGCTACTTCCTACTGGTCTTCCCATGTCAACCTCCCCTCTTCCCCTGCTGATTTCCCACCCCTCTCCTATCCCTGCTGTTGTCGATTTACAGCCCCCATTCCCTTTGACCCTGACAGTGATGCCCCTCCCATCCTTTCCCCTTCCCATAGCCTTCTGTCCTCCAGTCACCCCCTCCTTACTTACTATCCCCCCTTGTATCCTTTCATCCTTGCTATCTCTTTCCCTACCTGTTGCCATCCCTGCCATGCCCTGTTTGTCCTCCCTCCTTCAGTATGTTCCTGCTCCCCCCTCTCTCTCCCATAGCAGAGGCTCAAATGTATTCCTAGTTGATACCCCTCCTACATCTCTTCCCCCTACCGGTTCCTCTCTGTGCCCCCTCTGGTCCCTCCCTCCCTCCCTACCTGCACCCATCTGCTCTCTCCCCGGTACTCGTCGTGGTCTCTTCCTCCTCATCAGAGGCCCCTCACCTCGGGCACCCCTTCTTTCTCCTTTCTTTCTGCTAGTGCCTCTGATACTGGGGCAGTTCTAGTCCCTAGTTTTTTCTCCCCATCCCCCTGCCATCCCCTGTCCTCCCCCAAGTCAGGATGCCTACCATACTCATCTGCCATGCCACTTAGACTCCTCCCTAACCTCCACAGTTCCTCCTTCAAACCAGCCAGTTGTCTACAGACCATACACCCCTCCATCCTCCAAGCGCAGTCCTGGATCATGGGGGACCCACATCCTGTACACCCCACCACCCTTCCAAAGATGCCCTCCCTATTGACATGCGTCACCTGCCCCATTATGGCACTCATCTTATGTTACGGGCTCTTACTCACGGTTTCTGTACCCTACTACAACTGCTAGGCCCCTATTTACTCAAATTCCTGTTCCTCCCACACTAGTCCCCTACTGCCCCCTTGCTGACTGGGATAATTCAGTCTCAAATCTCATCTGTTAGATACTGTATTACTGTAGCAATCCTAAAACCTTCTTGTCCATTTTTCACCCCTTAGCTACCATATTTTATGTTCTCAGCCCTCATATAGTTTCACTTAGCCCAGTTAGAAATCCCATTGCACTCCAAGTATTACTCAGCTCAGTTAGAGAAATAAACAGAACAAACAAATATGTATTTCTACAGCAATCCTAACGGTATAGCTCAGTACTTAGCTCAGTTAGAGAAATAAGCAGAACAACTAAATCTGTAATAGTGTATGGTGGAACATTGTACTTGCTAGAAATTCCACCATACAAAATGCTGTTTAGACACAGAGACTAAGAATGGAACACTGTACTGACCGTACGTGCAGAACAGCGTTCCATTCATTTAGAATGAGAAGATCGAGCCAGCAGTAACAGAAAACTGCCGTAGGTCAATATCACTTAAACAGACAGAAAATGATCTCAGTGTTTTTTAGGTATGCAAACAGTGAATAAATGATTATCGGAAAAGCTGTATCAACTAGATTTTGATCCTAAAAATTGGTTAACTTACATTTGTCTGCCTCAGGACAGTTATTTTTCTCGCTAAGCAAGACGTCTGGCCACCATGTTTTTTTTTTCTAAATCCCGACCACAGCAGAGCAGCAACCAATGGGCATATGCTCTGCTACATTAGGGATGCCCAGTCCCTAGCAACCACCCAACTCCATCTCCTAGTGAGGGGAGACACCAATTTCTTCATCTACGATGTATATACAGTCTGTAAGCCTAAAAATGTTTTAAAAATAATTTGAGGGGCACCAAACACTATAAAAAATACAGGATGGGTGACCCCATGCAGAACCGTGTGTTCTGCCACATCGGAGTCTGATTCCCAAGGAATCAGACATCTCTGTGGCAGAACACACTGGTTCTGCATGGTTACTCATCCCTTATACTCTATTTATTACAGCAATCCTAAAAGTATCCAATCATTGCTTTGTCTCCACCCCAGAGACCCTGCTGTAATATAGGACCACACAGGACCCTGGGTGAGAGGGTGGGCAACTCTAAAGTCCTGACAGAGCTCTGTTGAGCTTGCTCACTCCCCCCTCACTTGCTCGCTCGTTCTATTTCTCCCAGCCCTGTAGGTTGCCCTTTTGTACTGGGCTCCTGCCTGCATTACCGCCCTTTTCTGCCCACAAAGGAATCCACAGCAGTCCTGAAAGAGCTCCGTTGAGCTTGTTCACTCCCCCTCTCTCACTCACTTGTTCTGTTTCTCCCGGTGCTGCAGACTGCCCTTTTGTACTAGGTTCCTGTCTGTGGTGGCACCTTTTTCTGCCCACAGAGAAATCTGCAGCAGTCCCGACAGCTCGTTGAGCTCACTCACTCCCCCTCTCTCACTCGCTTGTTCTGTTTCTCCTGGCGCTGCAGGCTGCCCTTTTGTACTGGGCTACTGCCTGCATTGGCACCTTTTTCCGCCCCCCACAAAATCCGCAGCAGTCCCAACAGAGCTCCGCTGTGCTCGCTCCCTCCCTTTCTCTCACTCGCTCATTCTGTTTCTCCTGGCGCTGCAGGCTGCCCTTTTGTACTGGGCTCCTGCCTGCATTGGCGCCTTTTTCTGCCCACAAAGAAGTCTGCAGCAGTCCTGACAGAGCTCTGTTGAGCTTGCTCACTCACCTCTCTCACTCGGTCATTCTTAATCTGTCCCAAACACTGATTTCCCACAATGACTGCGCAATTCTACGCCAGAAGTGCGAAAACACATTTTGGACAGGATGTGAAAAATGACAGCTGTACTGTTCATAAGGGGGTGTGAAAAAATGCCAATGTTGAATATCTGCTGTGAAAATAATACAAATTTGTGAAGTTACAAGGGTGCATGGAAACTGCGCAATGCACGCTTGTAACACAGTCATTTTATTGACTTTCATCATCATATTTTCAACATAGGCATTTTAGGACCTCTGCTCATGAACAGTGTCACTGTCACTTTCTTAATCTGTCCCAAAAACTGATTTCCCACAGCGACCGCACTATTCTGCACCAGAAGTGCAAAAACACATTTCAGCCAGGATGTGTAAAATGACAGCTATACTGTTCATAAAGAGGTGTGGAAAAATGCCAATGTTGAAAATCTGGAATGAAAATATTACAAATTCGCTAAGTTACGAGTGTGCATGGAAACTGCACAATGCATGCTCATAAAACAGCAATTTTTGGGATTTTTTTCAGTAAATTTGCACCTTAGGCTTTTTGAGAGCCCACCTCATGAATAGTGGCACTGGCATTTTGTTAAACAGTTTAGAAAGGTGATTCCGTGCAGTGACCATGAAATCACCTTTTTTGACCAAATAACGTCATGACAGTGGCTGAATTCATGAGGAGGGGTCCCAATAACCCCATGTTGAAAATTTGGTGCCAGCATTCCCAAAAATGGCTGAGAGATGCACCAAAGTTGAAAAAACCCTATTTATGCCATTATGCAGCTTACTGCCATTTCTTCAGTTTGCGGTTGGCTTTGAAGAGTGCAGACATGTTCCTGGAGACTGAAGATCATCGCGCTGGGCTCTGGAGGTAAGTGTGGGGGAGGCAGAGTGCGCAGAGGGTGGCTGCAGGTTGAGGGAAGGGCATGAGATACCACGAGGGACTGTTTTCTTGGTTTCAGGGAGAGAAAAAAAAAGATGTTGTGGGAAGGTTTTCGTTTTCAGGTTTGTGTTTTGCACACTGGGGTGGGCTTACGGTGTGCCACCTGCATTTTGGGAGAGGGGGGACTGAAGCCGATAGGGATTGGGCCTCCCGTCACCAAAAAAAGACTGTTTAGGGGGCATGGTGCCGAGGGATTGAGCACCCCTCGGCATACAAATAAATGGGGTATTATGCAGATGGGGAGGCCCCCTGTCGGCAACAAACGTGGTCAGGGGCATGCTGACAGGGGAATTGGGCACCCCCATCAGCTTTCATGGGGCTCTGAGGTGGCATACCCACTGCCTTATTGATCAAAAATGTAACATCAGGCAAGGTAGGCACTGCCCTGCAATGACAGATCGCTCCCTCATTGCAGCGGAAAGGCTGATGCTGCAATGATAAGGTGGTCTCTGACTGCAGCGGTGAAATTATGACAAGTTGGTGGCACTCTGCAGGACCAGTGTCATCAGGACAATGGGCTGCATTGGTTAAGCACTGCCAAGCCCAACAATGCAGTGCTGGCATTGGCTGCCACAGTGCCGCACCTCCATAACCCACTTCTCTTCTAAGTGCATGACAGTGGTAGGCTTTAAACAAGTGTTAAAAACTTTCTTATGTTGCCAGACCTTTAATGGCATTGAGTAATTGAACTCTGTCAGATTATTGTTTTGTTCGATAATGTATCTATTGATTTTATCATTCTTATTTTAATCTTCTGTAAAGTGCCTTGATATTTGAAAGGCGCATTTGCAAAATAAAGTTATTATTATGTCTCTTGCGCATGCGTGCAAGCCAACATAAAAATGATACATCACAGGATAAAATATGGTTTTCTGTGGAGTCATAAGGCCACAGAATTTTTGTCTTTCCCAGCTATATATCTTTTCTTAGGTGGGTAGGAAAGATATGGACAGGGCAGACAGATTGAAGTATGTCTGTAGAATTAGCAGAATATAGTTTATAAAGGACGAGAGAATTAGGCATACTTCCTGGTTAAGGTTGTGGCTGCTGGCTGGCTTAAGAGGAGCTAGCATAGGAACTGCCTGGTTGGGTCACATTTAGCATGTTCTGATTGGGAAGAGGTCCACCTGGAGTGGGAAGAGGTAGCACTGGACCAGGAATCTGAAGACTAAGAAATGGAACTGGAGGTATCTGTGGAAATGGATTTGATGGTTCTGGGTTTAGTAGGCCAGCAACAGGTAAACTGGGTTCAGCTGAACATGGTTTGACTGCCCAAGTAGAGGTATGCCAGCGTGCATAGAAAGCATTCTGAGCTCTAAAGAGACTACTTTAAACTCAAAGGTAGCACAGATTATGTGACTTGAAGTAACTAGTCTTTAAGCTTGTTCATAGGGTAAGGATGAAGTTGTATTCTAGGTTCCTGTTCCAAGGGAGAATAAACTTGGAGAGGGGTTGTATATTAAATAAATGTGTTTTTTTTTTGGCCAGAAAAAGAAAATGGAATATTCATAGCTTAGAGCTCTGGCATTAATTTAGGTAAGTCCATTCCTTGTACTTTAGAAGAATTGGAGTAATGGACCATTTCTTTGCTTTGAAAAGAGATGTTTTTAGAAAAGTGTGGGATTTGACATCTTCAGCTTCCGGTTCACGTCATTGAGATTCTTCTAAAGAATTAGGCATATTGTAAATGAAGTGGAGGGTTTACCATATCATATCAGGAGTGCAGTTTTGATGTGCTGAACTTTTCTCTTTGCAGATGAAGAGGAGGTGACTTGGATAAACTGAGGAATGTACTGTAAAATGCTGATATGAAGAATGTCCAGTAGAGGGGGCCCCAGGACTTATGATGAGAGTGATGCCTTTGGTGGAGGATCATAAAGAGATGTGCAGACTACATACTTTAAACAGGAATAGCAGGTTGGATATGTGGTAGTAGTTCAGATCTTTATTTCTTAACAGTATTAATTATTAGGACTTGAGAAGTCCTGTTTACAAAGTTCTCATGTATGTGAACAAGCATTACAAAGCTACAAAAAGTATTTAAGTACAACAATTTACAGTAAATAACAGATGCAATGAAGCATTACATCATAAGTAGACATACAGGAGAAACAACACAATACTTCCTAGAGAAAAAAAACTACCCATACAAGAACATAATCCCATTGTACATTGCAAAGAGTTCAAATTGACCAACTGCACTGTAAGTCCCAATTCAGGACTCAAAGGCAAATGCAACTTTGAGATAGCTCCCTGTTCAGAGCTGTTTTAAATGTTTCACTTTTATTTAACGTTTTATACCTTCAGTACTGCACTTTACCAAACATATAGGTTATAATGTATGGGTGCCCATACACACTGAGCTTGTGTTTCCATCAAGGGGTTGAGATACCAGTGTATGGACCTCAAGAGTGAAGCTCGAGAGGTCCATGCTGGAATCTCAACCACGAGATGGAAACACAAGGTGAATTGTGTATAGGCACCCATATTTTATTTGTTATAGTGTATGGTTAAAAAAAAAAAACGTGACTGACATATCTTTTTTTTAAATGCCTGATAACGCTGAGGTACAGTGAGCAGAAAAAATGAAACCAGGCAGTGGGAGACAGTGCAAGGGAATCGCAGCTGCAGTTAATGATAGAATGTACACAATAAAGTTTTTAGAATGTGCACAACTTTAGAATGTGCACAATAACTTTAGAATGTGCACAACATAGAGAATACTGGATGGGCAACTATGCACAACCAGTGTGTTCTGCCACAAAGGGATTCTGATTCCTTCTGACCTTGAGAGCGAAGCTCGGGAGGTCCATAGAAATCAGAACCCAGAGGTAGTAGAATACACTGGTTATGCATAAAGTTGCTCATCCTGTGTTCTTTGTAGTGTATAGTGTTATGTGGAAAGTGCGCATTGTGTGTTTTTTCTCTTTCGCAATGAAATGGACTTGCGGAGTCTCTAGAGGTTCTAGAATGCTGTTCTGTCACAGAAGGGTACAATCACATTCCATGACCTTTGAACTGTGGTACAACAGCATTTTGAAAAGGATGAATTCCTATATAGAACAATGCACTACTATACACTGTAAGTTTTTTGAGTTGCTTGAATTCTGTGCACAATAAGCCCTAACCATACACTATAAATGTCTTCAGTTTGTATTCAAGTTTGTCTTTAGTCAGGGGATGTGCTCCTCCTCTGGGAAGAGAGGGTTACTGTCCTCACTGCAATACTGCCACCTGGGTAATCACAGGTGGCAGTACAGTCAACGGTACTGTGGGAGGGGTGAATACAGACCAGGAGTTTGGTGTGGCAGCACGCTTGTGTGCGCATGCACCTTGGACCTTGTCGCCTTCCACGTGGAAAACCAAGGGGAAAAAAACACTATCCGATGGATGATGGACCCAGTGAAACAGAATGGACAGAACCTGTACTCTACAACTAGCCTGCCTGATGAAGCCTAGACTGTTAGAGGGGGAACCTCCCCTCTTCCCCACATGTGGGGATAGCCATGGCAGCATGGAGGTAAGACAGTTGTGGTTGGATTCCAGTGATACTAAGGTACCAAGGGGCACCCCGAGGGAGGCTGAAGTAGCGGCATAGGAGGAAGCATAAACAAAGAACTTAAAAAAAAAGTTTGTCATCAATATGGACAGACTTAATGGACTGCTGGATCTTTAGCTGTGGGCAAATTCTATGTATCTATGTAATTTGTGGTAAATTTGTATGCTGAATTCATCTCTTTTGTGGTATAGTTGTGTTGCTTGCACGTATGTGCAAGAAACACATTGCGTCAGCTTCCTTCATAAGCGGGTTATGGAGGCGTGGCAGTGTTGTGCCGATTGGCAGCAGTCCATTCTGGGGCTGGTCTCTGCTGCAGCCAATAGAGGAGCATGCCGCAGATGACAGCAGTTAATGAGCATGCCACTATGATCAAAGAAAGTGGCCGCTGCAATCAGGGAGTGCCCCATCACTACACAATCAGCTGTTTTTGCTGCAGGTGCCCCTGACAGCTGCAGTCAATTACAGCTGCATTGTGCGGTGTTCCCATGGTGACGGCTTCTCCGTTGGCCTCTCACAGTCCCCACAAAGCCGACGGAAAGCCACTGCTCGCCGTTCAATGTGCCTTCCTGGTGAAACATTTCAATAAATAAAAGAAAAGCCAATGGGGGTGCCCAATCCCTCTATCGGCATGTACCCTAACCGATTCATTTGCTGATGGGGTAGCCCAGTCCCTGTTGGCATGAAGCACTCCCCCCATTTGTTGTGTGCCGAAGGGGTGCCTAATCCCCCTCGGCTAATGTACACTCCTCTTCCCCCAAGCACATGCACTGTGTATGACCGATGGGGTGCCCAATCCCCATCAGCTCCAGTATCCCCCCTTAAAAAAAAAAGAAGCAGACAGTGTGCCAGCATTCTGGGAGCCCACCCCAGCATGCAAAAGTGTCCCACATTGCCTATATATTTTTAAAACCTGTAAAAACAGAAAACGGTCCCTCGGGGGTCTTTCGTGCCCCCCTCCACCAACCCACATCCACCCACTGCACACCCACCTCCCCACATCCCCCTCATCCCATACTTACCTCTGGAGAATGGTGTGACAATCTTCGGTGGACCGGGAACGCATCTACACTCTTCAAAGTCGACCGCGTATGGAAAGAAATGCTGGTAAGCTGTATAATGGCATAAATGTTTTTTTTCAACTTAGGTGGATATCTTGCCCATTTTGGGGAATTTTTCCACCAAATTTTCAACATGGGGTTTTTGGGACCCCACCTCATGAACTCAGTCACTGTCATTTTGTTGTTCGGTTCCGAAAGGTGATTTTGCGATCATTGTGAGTAACCACCTTTTGGGACCGATTTAATGAAATGACAGTGTCACAGTTCATGAGGTAGGCCTCAAAACTCTATGTGTTAGTAATTTAGTGAAAAATCCAAAATGACTGTTTTACGAGCGTGTTGCACAGTTCCTATGCACGCTCATAACTTTGAGAATTTTTAATATTTTCATTCCAGAATTTCAACATTACCATTTGACCACACCTTCTTATAAACAGTACAGCTGTCATTTTTCACTTTCACCCAAAATGTGTTTTCGCACATGTAGCATGCAATGGCACGGTCAGTGTGCTAAATCAGTGTTTGGGACAGATTAAGAAAATTACAGTGACATTGTTCATGAGCAGAGGTCTTAAAATGCCTATGTTGAAAATTTGGTGACAAAAGTCTATAAAATGACTGTGTTATAAGCGTGCATTGTGCAGTTTCCATGCATCCTTGTAACTTCTCAAATTTGTAACATTTTCACTCCAGATTTTCATCATTAGCATTTTTCCACACCTCCTTATGAACAGTGCAGTTGTCATTTTTCACATCCTGGCCAAAATGCGTTTTCGCACTTCTGGGACAGAATAGCGCAGTCACTGTGGGAAATCAATGTTCAGGACAGATTAAGAAAATCACAGTGACACTGTTCGTGAGCAGAGGTCCCAAAATGCCTATGTTGAAAGTCAGGTGTAAAAAATCCCCACAATAATTACATTACAGGTGTGCGTTGCGCAGTTTCTATGCACGCTCGTGACTTCACCAGTTTTTTATATTTTTACTCCAGATTTTCAACATTACTATTTTTTTTACACCTCCTCATGAACAGTACAGCTGTCATTTTTCACATCCTGTTTGAAATGTGTTTTCGCACCTGTCACGCCAAATGGAACAGTCGCTGTGGAAAATCACCTTTCAGCTAACTAACTGATAATGTCACTGTTCATACAGTGGGGTCACAAAAAGCCCATGTTGAAAACTTGGAGCAAAAATACCAAGAACGCCCAGGGCATTAGGGTTTCTGACCATAATGCCCTACCCTATAGGGACTGACAGGTGTCAGGGGTGTGACTTGGGATTGTCGACAATATTGCTTACGCCATTCCACCCCTACCCCCACCCTGCAGCCAGTGATAGGCATCAAGGTGCGTCTTGGACTCTTTGGCCACAGAGTTCACCCCATTCTCCTGTACTATGGGTAGACTGGATGGGCCTTGCGGTCCTTATCTGCTGTCAACTTCTATGTTTCTATGTTCTATACTGCACCCATTTCAGCATATTTCCTTATGGAATGAGGTGCTTATAAAGGCCGAACACCCCAAGGCACACCTTGACACTTGTCAGTGTCTGCAGGGTAGGGTGAGGTGAAATGTCGTGACTGCTATGGACAACGACCCAAAGGCACACCCCAATGCCTGTCCATCTCTGCAGGGTGGGGGTGGAGTTGGCGTCAGTTCAATACTTCACTGCCATTCCTATACTGCATCTGTCTAATTCCTGCACTTCCACTGCTAATGCCAGCAAGCAACCATTCAGCATTGACAAATGCTTGTGTTTATGTTAAATTCGTCCTCTGTTACCTATTCTCTGGCTGTTCTGTGAGACAGACCGAGTGTGGTGAAGGAACAACGATCCCTTGTGGCTGTTTTATTTCAGTTCTATTACTGAATTATCTTACTGAATTTATTACTTTGGTGACTGGTATTACCTCTCCAAGGGCATATGAGTCTGTTCACTCCAAGATGCATGGGCTAATGGACCTACAAGATGTAGGGTAAAGGCCCCCCTATCAGGCACAGTGATTGCCCCCCTGTTATATGGACTGGCTCATCATCTTCCAAGTAGTGTGTTCTGGTTCCCACGCCAGCGTAGGGGTACTAATCTAGCTCAATGTCATACTGGATCCCTACCCCCATGTAGAGTGTACTGGTTTCATCCCCCCCATGTGCACACTTCTGGCCCACCAGGCGCATGGTGCAGGGCCCCCCCCATGTTCAGGATACTCTCCCTTCCCATGTGGGGTTGCTGTCCCTCCCAAATGCAGGATTCTGGTCACTTCCCAAGGGCAGGGCACTGTTCCCCCACATCTACATGGTAGTGATCCAACCACATGAGCAGTATATTACTCCCTTCACCCCCAGTACTGGTACCAGTCCCTCAATGTGATGGGAACTCGGTTCCCTCAGGTGTCCGGGTCTGGTCACCCCCCCAGGTGCATGGAGAAATGGTCTCCTAAGATGCAGAGTACTGGACGCCCAGCAGTGATTGCCCCCCCCCAGGTTTAGAGACCAGTCAGTCATCCCTAAAGTAGTGTGTACTGGTACCAACCCAATTGTCAGGCTACTGGCCCCCACCACTGCCATGTACTGTGTACTGGTTCCCAGCTTAGTGTCAGTGAACTGGTCCCTCACCCTCATGTGCAGCACACTGGTTCCCCTCCCTCTCCCCATGTGCACAGTTCTGGTCTCCCCCCACAATGCATGCTACTGGGCCTTCCCTACCCCCTCATGTTCAGGGTACTGTCCCACCCCACCTCCCCACATAAAAGGGTCCCTTGTGATGCAGGGTACTGGTACCCCATTAGGGAAAGTGATTGGACCCTCACCATCCCAGTTTCCCATCATCGCCCAAGTAGTGTGTGCTGGTCCCAACCCCAGTGTTAGGTTACTGGCACCCCCATTTGCAGTGTACTGGTTACCCCCCCTCACTCTCCCCATGTGCACAGTTCTGGTCCCCAGGTGCATGGTACTTGGCCCTTCCTCAACCCCCATGTTAAGGGTACTGTCCCACCCCACCTCCCCACAGGTGTTGCTATTGGTCTCCTCCCTCAGATGCAGGATTCTGGTTCAATTCAACTAGCAGTGTATTGTTTCCCCCCTCCCCCATGTTTTGGTACCAACCCCCCCCCAAAGGTGATGGGTACTTGCCCCCAACCATTGGGTATAAGTATCTGGTCAACACCCAGTTGCACAGGGAAATGGTCAGCCAAGATGCATGGAACTGGTCCCCCATTAGGGGCAGTGTTTGGTCCCCCCCACCAGTTTCCCATCATCCTTCTATGAGTGTCTACTGGTTCCCACCTCAGTGTCATCAATCAATCAATCAAAATTGTATTTGTAAAAAGCACCTTTCTGCAACCAAGGCACTTGTACATAAAATGGGCATCATAAAACATTATAAAAATAACAACGTAATTAATCGATAAAACCCAACAGTTTAAACTACAGTATATAAATTACAGAGATGGACTAAAAGCTAGTATACGTCAGGTTAAATAAGTGTGCTTTCAATGCGATTTTAAAACCCTGGATGGTTAGCCAGTCTTGCACCTGGAGAGGTAGAGATTCCATAGGGTTGGGTCCACAAAACTAAAAGACTGGGCTCCAGATATCTTTAAACGGACCCTGGGAATCTCTAGCAATCCCAAATTATTGGATTGGAGAGGGTGGAGGGGGCAGTAAGGGTGAAGAAGATCTTGCAAGTAACTAGTTCCCTGATAGTGTAGGGCTTTATACGTCAGCAAACTGACCTTGAAGGTGATCCGCCACTGTACTGGCAGCCAGTGCAGTCCATGGAGCACAGGTATTATATTACTGGTCCTAGAAGAACTCATCAATAGCCTGGCTGCCACATTTTGCACTAGCTGCAGGTGGCAGATATCAACCCCCAGCAGCCTTAGGTAAAGGGAGTTGCAGTAGTCAAGTCAGGAGTTAACAAAGGCGTGAACCAAAGTTGGAAGATCGTCGGGAGGAAGCAGCTGTTTCACTTGGGCAATATTCTTCAGATGATAAAAAAAAGGTTTTGACTACTGCCGCCGCCTGACATTTCAGGGTTAGGCCATCATCAAAAATAATGCCTAGGTTCCACACCCAGTCTGAGGCAGTCAGCTGTACACCCCCAAGCCACAACCCAGAGGGTAATCCTGCCGACATACCCACCTCTCAACGATCTGGGTCCACGACCAGCACCTCAGTTTTAGCTGTGTTCAACCTAAGCCAACTCGCACTCATCCAGTCTTGGATCTCAGATAGACAGTTGTTAAACATTGAGAGGAACAATCCTGATTGAGTACAAAGGACATGTACAGCTGAGTATCATCTGCATAGCAGTGAAAACTCAAACCGTACTGCCTAATGATCTCTCCCAGTGGCAGCATATACACTGCAAACAACATGGGAGACAGAATGGAACCCTGTGGTACCCCACAGTACAGGGGGAGAGGGGCTCAGAAATAAACGCCAGACTCCACTCTCTGAGTCCTACCCTTGAGAAAAGATCAAAACCATCTGAGGACTGTACCAGACAGTCCACAGATGAACCACAGGCATTCCAACAGTATCCCATGGTCAACAGTGTCAAATGCTGCTGAGAGATTGAAAAGGGCCAAGATGGAATGGGTCCTACAATCTCTTGCTATCAGGAGGTCATTTAGTACCTGAGCAAGGGCCATCTCAGTGCTATGTCTCTTCCTAAATCCTGACTGGAGAGAATCATAGACATTGTGGCTGGTCAAATGGTCATCCAGCTGCAACGCAACCACCTTCTCAATAACCTTACTCACAAAGGGCAGGTTAGAGACAGGTCTATAATTTGCCAAACAGTCCAGGTCCAGGGAGGGTTTTTTAAGGAGGGGCCAAACAACCGACTCCTTCAGGGGATCCAGAAAGATCCCCCTCTCCAATGACCTCCAGACTATTTTGGCAAGGACCGAGCTAGATTTCTCTATGCATCCTACTAGGAGGTGTGTGGGGCAAGGATCCAAACTACAGCAGGTTGGTCACAACGTCTGGATGACCATCACAATGTCAGTGATTGCAGGTCGGTGAAAGTCAGATCAAGTAAACTGAGGGCCTGACATCTCCTGCTGACCACCGCAGCACCCATTAGAGGGAGCCAGACAGATGCCAGATCTGATTGTGGTACTCTTATCTGCGAAGAATTGAGCAAACTCATCACACTATTCTTGTGAAAAAGCTCCCACAGGCTGAAGACAGATTGGATTACACAGTCTGTCCACAGTCCGGAATTGCTGAGCTGGTCAATTCTGCGCAGCAGCAATCTCCCTGGACAGGAATTCTGCCTTCTTATGGGTGATTGCTGATTGATATGCCACATAATGGTCCATCAATCTAAGCCTGTCACACTCCAGACCTGACTTCCATGGCTCCTCTCTAGCCTTCGTCCCACTCTCTTCAACTCCTTCAAGGTCTCATCAAACCAAGGAGACCCTGAATGAAGAGTGGGGGGATGAACACGAACAGGAGCTATGGAATCCAGGGCTGCCACCACCACCTTATTATTATCAATTACTAGATCCTCTGGATCCATGCATTCTTCCTGAATACCTGATAGGTCCAGCACCGCTATTAGGCCATCTGGGGCAACACCCCTCAAAGGGCGGTACTGGACCATTTCAGTAGGGGCAGGCCTACTGGGGAGAGCCACGAAACTGAACCCGATGGTGTGATGATCAGACCACCCGTCTGGCTCCACCACCAAATTGGATATCTCCAGCCCCAGGAGGAATACCAAGTCCAATGAGTGACCACCAATATGGGTCGAGGAGGTAACAACCTGTGTAAGGTTCAGCGAACAAATTAGCTGGAGGAAGTCATGTTACTGGTACCGCCCACTAACAGTGTACTAGTTACCCCTCATGTGCACAGTTCTGGGCCACCAACCTGGCCCTTTTCCAATCCCTCCATGTTCAGGTTACTGTCCCACCCACCCCACCTCCCCATATGGAGCTGCTATTGGTCCCCCTTACACCCTCAATGCATGGTTCTGGTCACCTCCCAGGTGCTGGGCACTGGTTCCTTCACATGTGCATGGTAGTTGTCTACCCCCACAATCAGCATATTGGTCTCCCCATCCCCTGTACTGGTACTGGTCCCCCCAGTGTGATGGGTACTAGGGCCCCCCCAGGTGTAGGGGTCTGGTCACCCCCCCAGGTGCATGGGGAATGGTCCCACAAGATGCAAGGCACTGGCCCCCAATCAGGGGTGGTGATTAGTCCCCCCCCGGTTCAGAGATGGGCCAGTCATCCCTCAAGTAGTGTGTACTGGTCCCAATCCCAATATCAGGCTACTGGCTCCCCCAATCATGTACTGTGTACTGGTTCCCAGCTCAGTGCCAGCGAACTGGTCCCCCCCACACTTATGTGCAGCACACTGGTTCCCCCCTCCCTCTCCCCGTGTGCATGGTTCTGGTCCCCCCAGTGCATGGTACTGGGCCCTTTCCCCACCCGCTCATGTTTCGGATACTGCCCCACCTCACCTCCCCAAAGGTGCTAGTATCTGTCACCCCCCCCCAGATGCAGGGTTCTGGATCAGCCCAACAAGCAGAGTACTGCTTCCCCCCTTCCCCATGTACTGGTAACAGTCCCCCACCCCCAGATGTGTGGGTGTCTGGTGACCCAACACCCAGGTGCACTGGGAAATAGTCCCTCATGATGCAGGGTACTTGCCCCCTGTTAGGGTAAGTGATTGGTTCCCCATCCCCCCAGTTTCCCATCATCCCCCAAGTAGTGGGTACTGGTCCCCATCCCAGTGTCAGGCTACTGGCACACCCTCCACCCCCACTTGCAGTGTACTGGTTACCTTCCTCACTTTCCCCATGTGCACAGTTCTGGTCCCCCAAGGGCATGGTACTTGGTCATTCCCCAGCCTCCCCCAATGTTAATGGTACTGTCCCACCCCACCTCCCCACAGGTTTTGTTATTGGTCCCCTTCCTCAGATGCAGGATTCTGGTTCAATCCAACTAGCAGTGTATTGCTTCCCCCCTCCCCATGTAGTGGTACCACCCCCCCCAAGGTGATGGGTACTCGTCTCCACCCACTGGGTGTAAGTGTCCAGTCAACCCCCAGGTGCACTGAGAAATGGTCAGCCAAGATGCATGGTACTGGCCTCCCATTAGGGGCTGTGTTTGGTCCCCCCCAGTTTCCCATCATCCTCCAATTAGTGTATTCCTTCCCTAGTGTGATGTTATTGGTACCCCCACTCCCCACTAATAGTATACTGGTTAGCCCCCCTTCCCTCTATGTGCATGATTCTGGTCCACCAGGTGCATGGTACTTGGCCCTTCCCCAACCCTCCATGTTCAGGGTACTGTCCAACCCATCCCACCTTCCCATATGGGGTTGCTATTGGTCCCCCTCTCACCCCCAATGAATGGTTCTGGTCATCTCCCAAGTGCTGGGCATTAGTTCCCCCACATGTGGATGGTAGTTGTCCAACCCCACGATCAGCATATTGCTCACCCCCCGGTACTGGTACTGGTCCCCTGAATGTGATGGACACTCAGCCCCCCTCTGGTGTAGGGATCTGATCACCCCTCCAGGTGCATGGGGAAATGGTCCCCCCAAGATGCAGTATACTGGCCCCCAACCAGGGGCAGTGACTGGTCCCCCACCTAAGTTCAGAGACCAGAACATCACCCTCAAATGGTGTGTACTGGTCCCAACCCCACTCTCAGGCTACTGGACCCCCCTCTCCACGTACTATGTACTGGTTTCCACCCAAGTTACAGGGCACTGGTCCCCCACCCCCATGTGCAGTGGGTGGAGGATAATGGGGGGAAAAGCTGAGATACTAAATGAATACATCTGTCTTCCCCAGGGAGAAGGACAGACCAGTGCTTTCAGGAAGGAAAAGAGGAGCTGGAGGGGAGGGGAATACAGATGTAGTGATAGAGGAGAATAGAATGAATGGGGGAGGGGCTGCTGACATTGAAGGTGGACAAATCACCAGGCCTAGACAGAGTACATCCAAGGGTACTAATGGAACTGGCTGAGGAACTGGCAAGGCCACTGGCAGACCTATTTAATAGTTCACTAGTCAGGCGTGGTACTGCAGGACTGGATAACAGCACATGTAGTGCCCCTCCACAAAAGTGGTCCAAAGGATGACCCAAGGAATTACAGACCAGTCAGTCTGACCTCCATTATGGGCAAGCTCATGGAGACCATACTAAAGGAAAGTTTGGTGGAATATCTAGAGAAGTATGGTCTCCAGGATGCGAGGCTGCATGGGTTCATCGTGGGGGGGGGGGATTTTGTCAAATGAATCTGGTTGACTTCTTTGACTGTGTCACTAAGACAATGGACAGGGGCCCAGAGGTAGACATCCTCTATCTTGATTTCAGCAAGGTCTTTAATTCTGTGCACCACAAAAGGTATATCAGGAAGTTGGTGGATCTCGGGGTTGGGGAAAAGATGGCCACATGGGTGGAAAACTGACTGAGAAACAGAACCCAGAGGGTAGTTGTGGGGGGAGAGTTATCTTATCTGGTACCAGAGAGGTAACCAGTGGGGTTCCGCAGGGCTCAGTGCTGGGGCTGGTGTTCAATTTATTTATTTTTTGAAATGTTTCACCAGGAAGGCACACTGAACAAGTTGCTTGTCTCACGGTGTGACGGGGGAGGGGGGTACAATGAGGATAAGAAAACAGATTATACAGATAATAGATGGTAAGGACAGTTACAAATTATGTAGGAAGCAGGTAGACAATATAATAGAACAATTAGGGCACAGTACAGGCAATTACAACTTGTAAAATTAATACGTAGGAGTGCACAGATCTAAGATACCATATTACAGATGGTACAATAATGCAACAGTACAGTTATAATGAAATATTTGTTCCCCTTGTTTTTTGCTCCTTTCACCTCCCAGCATCAGGCCAGCACCTTGGCAGCCTCGTTTGATGCAGCACCCTCAGTGAGGGGGTCACTGTAATGGCACAGCTTGATGCTTTCCCTTCCTGGGCTGGATCATGCTGTCCTTGGCTGTATTCATGAACTCTGGCTGCCTGCTCCCATCTCTCCCCAGTCTGCTCCTGGATCCAGGCCATTCACTGTTCTCATTAGCAGGTTAAACAGTGCAGTGGTTTAAGGCTCTGAGCTGCAAACTGGAGACCTGGGTTTGAATCTCACAGCCCCCACTTGTATACCGTGTGACCCTAAGCAAGTCATTTGACTTCCTTGTGCTCCCAGGTAGCACCTGTAAACAAGCTTTCAGCTTAGTGTGTCTCTCCTGGTAAAATAAAAAATAAAAACCAAAAAACAAACCGTAGCTCACTCCTGTCCATTCCTTTTCCAGAGAAGCTGAAAATGAAGCTGTGATCCTCCATTGTCCTTCTCTGGCTGCTATGCTCTTCAGCTGTCTTGCAGTGGTTGGACAACAGAAAAACATGCCAGTACCTCAAACACTGATGGGTCCTGTGGTTTCAGATCATCATATCAGTGTTTGAGATACATGGTGGTTCTCTTTATCTCAGATTTCATATGGAGCTGACAGGCCATGCATTCCCACAACCCCTGATGTTCTGACTGGTTGAGGGCTTCAGGTCCAAAAAGCAGCTCCTCATTTCCATAACTTGGGGGGCAGTGTGGAGATTGCCTACTTTCCTTTGCACAGACTCCTTCACAATAAATGCAACAATGTGCTGCTACAGTATCATTTCAATGCTGCAAATTCACAGTAATCACTTCTGGAAGTTCTGGACAGTCAGGAACTTGTTTAGCTTTGTCAGCTCTGCAAGTTGCAGTGGCCACTGAAATGACAGATGCAGTGCACTTGTGTGACATAAAAACACACAAATATGTTATTGCAACACATTCCCCTGTGTGAACATGTTACCAGCATATTTGTCAAAGTCCATGACTTGTATAAACAAAAACTCTGCATTTAGATCTTGTAGAGCTTTTTCCTGTGCAAGTTGTGTACTCTAAAAAAGATGTGGTTTGGTGTACATTTTACTTGCCATCTCATTGCATGACTTGTATAAAAAAACCTCCGCTAGATCTCAACTTGAAGTTTTTTTACACAAGTAACAAACTTATGCAAAAAAGGGGTAAAAATATACTTCTTTTCATGAATGCAAAAACTCAGACTTCAAATGTTTTTGTGTGCCCACTCCTCATGCCCATGCCATTTCTTGTGCATCTGTTGTTCTTTTAAAACATGGTACACTTTGAGTACCAGCTAAGCCAAACTACCAAGCATCATCATGTGAACAGGATACCAGCTTTTCCATGGCTCCCCCACTGTATTTGTACTGCTGGATGAAAAAAGACAGGAGGAAGATGAAACAGCTTGTCTAGGGTTATGTTGTAATATTAGGAAGAGCCAATATCATTGAGCCTCTTCAGTTAGGATGCCAGAATTCTGATCACTTCTTCACTGACTTGCTATTATACAGTTCTAGAAAAAGCTAAATGTTGGAATCAGAAACGAGAATTGCATATTATCTGCCATCCAAAGCAACTGCTACCCTACAATTGACTTAGTGTGTGGATAGTACAGAGACAATAGTAAGCAGAAATCGTTCCATAGGAAACACACATACAGTACACATGCACACACTCAAGGTTTTGGGTTTACGCCAAACAAATTCCAACTTCAGAAGCTTGGCTAACAAGTAGATTAGGTCACTATACCTGCTGGTATGAATTCTCAGCTGCATTAGAAATTAAGTGCTTTTAAAAAGGGACAGACTAACTCAATGCAGACAACATGTCACAAAGGCCCTGTTTCGATGGACAGAACCCATTTGGCTCCTTCTTTCAAAGCTGCATTAGGAAGCCTGTCTAAACAGATTGAATATATTTAGATGACATCAAGGTTACACCATCCCCAACTGTTGTAAATTAAAAAGGAGTTAGATCATCCTGACCTGATCCTGGTTTTAAACGTTCAGTGGCTTCTTACAAAAGAATCTGCACCACAGAGAGATTTGCCAATTTTTTTTTCTAGGAAACTGTTTTTCAGGCACCTTTTATTGCTACATAATTGTGGAACCCTGCATAATAATTAGAGGACACCATATGCAAGAATGGGCCCTCCATAAAGACAGAGCATTGATGTGCGCACACCATGTGCAACCCTTCATAATCTTTAAGTATTGGTTATGATATCTTATCACAGTTATATACTTCACAGAAGATACTGTTTGGAACATCAGCATAACACTGATTGTATGATGTGTGTACTAGGATCACAATATAAAAGAACAGAGAATATTATGGCCGGCCCATCGGTGTAACGGTAGAGCTACCAGTAGAGACGCCAGCAGCCCAGGTTTGGGAATGAGCCAGGATCACTGAGGCCTGTCTGGAGGAGGAGGATTGAGCATCCCACAGGATGTTCCTCCTCCTCATGGGAGGGGGGGTTACTGCCTCTGCTGCAACACTGCCACCTGGGTAATCATGGGTAGCAGTGCACTGGAGGCACTGCAGTAGAGGGGGGATGCCCGTTGTGTCCATGTCCATACTTGGAGCTCCATGCATGCCAGGCAACCCAAGGGAGGGGAACCGGGATAATGGAAAAAGCCTGATGAGCACAGGATGGCACTCAACATGCTTGGGCCCATTTATCACCACTAGTCGCTCCTCCACCATGGATTCTTGTGCCCCCATATTTAGGAGGGGGAAGGTGATACTGCTTGGCTGTGGGCCTGAGGCCAGGCCCAGCCTCAGGGGTAAGCAGGGAACAAAGGAGAAAGTCAGTGATGGAGGCATGGGAGGATGGATCTGGGTTTGACTGAGATGAGGGGCACACCAGAGAGAAGGGGACATAAAGAATAAATTGTGAAAAAGGCAAAACAAAGAAAAGAAATGACTGAAAAAGCAGCAATTATGTATTTTTCTTCATTCAGTTTTTGTTGACCAGGAAAGGCAATGAAATACTTTCTGTTTTCAGTCTTGTTCTGGGGGTGGGGTGGGTGGGTGGGGTTAAATAAAGATGCAAACAGAATAATATTGAACCAGGATAAACTGTTAATACAGTAGCATGGAATACAATGCAAGAACTGTTTAGAAAAATAAAAGGCATGCTTCACAATGCAGTGCTATTCAACGTCCATAAGGAAGCATTCAAACTCCATTTGTTTGTTTTTATTTGTTGACTGGGTAAGTGCACTGGAACATCGGTTCCTTTTTGAGACACGACTGGGATCAAACTACTAGTACAAACATAACTACGTAAGTTTACAATATACATAAATCACAGAAAATACAATACAAAACAATAAAATGTCAATGATTGCAATCACAGTTAAAAAAGGCCTTTCAGATAAACTTTGACGAGCACTTATTTTGGTACCTTAGCTCCTTTACTTGTATAGGAGTTAATCCAATGTTGTTTATAAATAGTTGTCTTGCTGTTTAGGAAGGGAAGGGATCATAATTTACCCCTGAGGGGCTTGCCGCATGATCCCTTCCACTTCCTTTTTAGTGGGTTTTGCCCCTGTTCTCACACCTTTGGTGATATCTGTATATTGAGAGTGCAGTGGTGTGTGCTATACAAGTCTATGGAGCACCTTTTTCTAACCCTTTTTATACATTTCACAGTATCTTTTGGTACAAATCAAAGCCAGTGCTTAACTAACAATGCTCTTACTAATTGAGCGCTGGCTTTGATATTTATGAAAAGATCATGTCAAATGTCCAAAAAAGGGTTAAAATAAGATGATCCAGCTTTAATGATTCAAAGTTTAAAGAATGGATCCTACAGGAGACTGCCCGTAGTCTTGGAAGAAATGGGCATGGGATGGTCTGGGAGGCTTTTAAGGCCTTCTCTTCAGTGCAAAAGAGGGAATGAGAGGCAGAGATGAAGCCCCTTAAAGGTGACTTGTAAAGTAGCTATGCAGCCCGCTCCCATCCCCACATATCTTACAATGCTGCTTCAGCAGTCAGGGGCTGCATCAATCATTATTTTTAATCTAGAGGTAAAATTTTAATAAACTGTCAAAACATTCAGCCGAATGTGGAAGCACCATGCGGGTCTGGATTGAGCGGGCGCAATTGCTCATGGGTATTCCACCCATTTAGTGATGTCACTCCCACCACTGCTCTTATTATAGTAGCAGTGGCATTACTTTATTATACTTATTTTATGGCTTTCATGGGGTATTGATTCCTGAAATATTACTTACAGCAAGAGCAGTGGTGAGAGCAATGTTACTAAATGGGTGGAATACCCATGAGCAATTGCGCCCACTCAATTGGGACCCATGCAGCGCTTCCGTGTTCAACTGAAAGTTTCATCAGTTTATTAAAATTTAACCTCTGGATTAAAAATAATGATCACTGTAGCCCCTGACTCCTTAAGCAACATTGTAAGGTATGTGGGGACTGGAGTGGGCTGCATAGCTACTTTACATGTCACATTTAAGGACTCATTAGTCCAACAGGAGGCCCAGCTTAAGAGGGGTGCAGCCCCCAAGGAACCTCTCATTGCCCAACTGATTGGACTTAAATACACAATCAACATGATGTTGCATCGCAAAGCAAAATGGCAGTTGCCTCATCTAAACATAACTTCTGCGAGACTAGAGAGGAAGAGGACAAACTCCTCTGTAAGCAGCATGCAGAGTCCCAGATCATAGCACAGCACAAATCAGATAGTTCCACAGACACAGAATCTAGAGATTAAGAGGGTAATGAGCAATTCTAAGAACATTTATAGGCATTTCATAAACTGGTTTCCTCCTCAGTCTTCCGTTGGGAGTTTCTGGAGGATGCCTCATTCCCTAAATTATGTGATAAAATCAGGGATGACTGGATAAACCACTCATGGAGCAAGAGCTATGATCGACTTACTAGAAGCATGCCAAAGGAAAAGCCCCAGGTAGAGATGGGTCACCATTGACCAATACCAGCTTATGCCAAATGTAATAATCCCCCCACTTCTGTCCACCCTGGGGGAAGCTCCGGTCTGCAGGAATTTCCACAAAGCCATGGGTGAAGCAAGTATTACATTGCTTTCTAAAAAATTGGAAGATCCCATGTGCTGTTCAAACTACCACCCAATTTCCCTCATCTCTATAGATACTAAAATATTGGTGAAGACACTGGCCACTAGGCTGTAAATAGCCCTCCCTTTACTGTTTCAACACACACAAGTGGTGTTCCGAGAAAGGAAATCTGGGGTAGACAACCTGTGGATGCTGCTGAACACTAAGCTGCACACTGAATCTCTCGCTTCCCCTATGACGGCACTAGCCATAGACTTCCATAAGGACTTCATCTCTGTAGAGTAAGATTACTTACTTGAGGTGCTGAAGGCCTACAGGTTTGACCCCTCATTTAGAGACTAGTTTAACATGTCCTATAGTAAATTTAATAACCAGGAAAGGCAAATGGAGGAGAGGTTAATTTCTAGGTGCGACCCAGTGGAAAGGAGATTGGAAAAAAAAGTACAATCAAAAGGTAAAGTACGATCAGTGTAAAAAATGCAGTGTACAAGCATGTGTGAATTGCCAAGGTTATTAAGCAGCCATAACAGCCTATATCAAAGGGAACTGAAGAATTAAATCAGGAATTTACCTAATTAAGCACTATGACAATAAATAAATTAACTATGCAGAGAAATGGTGGAGTGCTGGGCGTACAATAAAATGACAAACAGGAAGAGACAAAAACAGGAGATGGAAAGAGGCAAAAAGTAAAACATGTACAGGGGCAGAGGAAAGGCAGAAATGTTGGCAGAAAGAGTAAGTTAGGCAAGAGGCAGACTAGCCAATGCCAGGGCAATGGCAAGAGGGAGCAACAAGAAGTTTGAACCTCTAAAAGTTCTACCTTGCAACTTTATGATTCGAACCCCAAAAAGTTCTACCAGGTTCTAAATTTTTCAGAGCCCCCCCCCCCACCAATAGTAGATCGATGACCAATGTACAATTAAATTCCCTGCTGTGTATTGGCCCCCCATAGCTAGCCGATCGCCGGCCCAATGTATAATTATTAAATTTCCTGGTGTCTAGTGGTTCCCCCACCAATAGCCGATCACTAGCTTGATGTATAATTAAATTTCCTGGTGTTTAGTTGCCCCCCTGATAGCCAAACACTGTCCTATTGTGTAATTAAATTCCCTGGTGTCTAGTAGTCCCTCCCCCCGGCTGATCGCCAGCTGATGTGCAGTTATATCCCCTGGTGCCTAGTTGTCCCACCACACCCCCAACCGGTAGTGCCCCCCCCACCTTGAGTCCCAAGTGGGCGACCGGCACAGCCCTCCCTCTCCACCATGCCGACCACCCAACTGAGCTGTCAGTGAATGAGCACGTACTTGCACAAGCATGTGATCATTCATTCACTGGCCACCAGCTCACGCCTATTCATTGAGCTCATTGAGCTCTGTTGGAGGTGCAGGTGACCCAACAAATAAATACAGTCTGGAGCTTCACAGTCTTGTTTATAATACTCTTGACAATAATTGGATCACTTTTGAAGAGGCTGGGTTTCTGGAAACAGAGTTCCCCATTGTACCCACAATTTATATTCTCCCCAAAATTCACAAAGATCTGGTCAATCCTCCTGGGGCACCTACAATTTCAGGGATAGACTCCCTTACTCTCCCAGTTTATTAATTTCTTCCTTAAACCCTTTGTGCAGAATTTAAAATCTTAGTCTCGGGACACAATGCACATCCTGAATAAAATGCATGGTGTGACATGGGGGAGGATTTATTTTGGCTGACTATAGATGTTGAAAGTCTCTACAACAGTATTAGACATCCAGAAGGGACTGAGGCTGTAAAGTGCTTTTTGAGCCAACCATATCAAGGCAACGAGATACTGGATACTTTTCTTGTACAGACTCTTGAGTTGGTGTTGACAAAAAATTATTTTACATTTAACAATGAATTTTTCAGACAAAAATATGAAACAGTTATGGGGTATTCTATGGCCCCCAGCTGTGCAAACTTAGTAATGGGCCTGTGGGAAAGAGATTTATATATGCTGACATAAATAATTGATTTGTACAGAATGCATTCAGCTGGAATCACTTTATTGATGACATAGTCTGCATTTGGAAGGGAACTGAACAACAAATCCATGAATGTATGTTGCACCTTAACAATACATCAGAGAGTTTAAAGTTCCTACAGGAGATCAGTGTCAAAACTCATTTTAACTTTCTTGAGGATTACACACAATAGGATGGAAAAAATTTCACAGAGGGCAATCAGAGCGGAAGCAATAGAGATGGAGGAAAGAGCACAGCAGGCAGTTCTTCTGCAGAGACAGAGACAGAGACCTTAAATAGCCATCAGCAAGCACCCAGTCCCAGATCTTTCACATAGGAGACAACAATCACTGGCCATCCATAGCTCCTGGGGGAAAGGTTAGTAAGTAGGTATGTCAAGCAGGGGGCTCTGCACCCCACACCACTTGTTGTGAGGGGCTGCGAACCCCAAACTCCCTGAAAATATAAACAACTCCACCCATGTTGCATAGTAGGGAACAGTGGAGCAGGAGGTAGTGGGAGCTGATCTCCTCGCCAGTCACACACACACTAGAGTCTGGATCTCGAGGAGTGCTTTTGCCCTGAAGACTTCACCCTCATCATCCCGCACTTGTTCCTCTGCTCTATTGTTGTGATACCCTTTATTGATGTGACCTTGTCAGGTGCCCCAGGGCAGTTGGTGTCCGCAGTTGGAAATAGGAAATCAACATGTAACCCCCAGGTGGCGCTATCCCAAGGGCTACTACTCCTGCCTGCTTGACTACTGACAGGTTGAGGGGGCCTAGGTTCTTTGGCAGGTGCCTCCACCCAGAGGTCAGGGTTTGTAGTGGTTAGACTAGTTTGGTCACAGCCCTCTGGGATACTGAGACCCTCTTTTATCCCTTCTAGTGGCGCACACAATGCACAGCAGTTGCGGTCCCCAATACCCCACATGTACACACTGTTCAATCATATAATACCACTTACCCAAGAGACTGAGTCTGAGGTTTGTCTCTGAGGACCCCCTGCAAAATAAGGTTAATCAGCATATACCAACCACCACAATGCTGGATGAGTAGGTACGGACACCTCAAACAGTTTAAAGTTCAACAGCATCAAATCTGGTTTATTTAGGGGGACAATAACACAGGAGGGGAAAATCAGGTTAATTAGCAGCGTAAGATCACAGTACAGTGCACATTACAGGGTCTAGAAAGTCACACTCTGGGTACCCAGGTGGGGGGGGGCTTATCAGGTACGTTGCCCGGGGTTGGCTGCAGGTGCAGATGGAAAAGGGCCCTGTGGAAGAAAATATGCACAACACCCAACTGTAATCCGGAGCCGGATGGCTCAGTCCATGAAGAAATGGAACCACAATAATTAGATGACACACTTGCAATTTGATAAACTGATGGCAGGGAGCTACCCTGATTCGTACTCATAGACTTAATGCTGAAAACTGAAACAGATGGGGGTTCTGGTTTGCCAGACTCCCACACACAGCAGGGAGACAAAATTCTACAAGCCAGGCACACAGCTTTGATCAGCAGATGGATTCAGTCCGCATACATTCACTTGGCTTTCAGTCTACACCACATGGGGACAAGAGAACCTGTTTAACTGTCCCACACAAGAATTACACACATTTATATGTAAAGAAAATTACTATACCAGGCAGCTGCTTTCAGGTCTCGATCACACTTACTGCTAAACCCGGGAGTTCACACTGCAGCTTGACTTCCTGACAGACCAAGGGCGATTAAGCAGTTTCTCCAGTCCTCTACAGGGTGAGCCTGGTTCCCACTCTTTCAGCTTCTCTTCCTCTCTATAGGCATGGATTTAGTCTGAATCAAAGTGGCAATGCGCCGCCCGAGTTTAGGCCTCCCAGGCGCTTCCCACATAAAAACTATGCAGCGTAGAAGCTCGGAGCTCCTTCTCTCATCACGGTCACCACGGATCTGATCTGTCCAGACACAAGGTAGGGCATTCCCTTCAGGCACCACCCTGTCCAATTGGTGGACTCGGTTGTCAATCACTCAGAACTCTCCCCGTTGGTGCAAATAGGCGCCAAGGTCCAGAACTTCACTTCCCAGAATTACTAGCTATATCTCCTCATGGTAAGCCTGCTCCCAAGAGAGTCCTGATTCTGGTTGGTCTGAACAAACTCCATTTTAGAGGCCCCCTGTACTGATTGGATCTATTCAACAGTTCAGATCCAAAATGGAGGGGCCAAACACAGAGTCCCAGCTGCAAGAAAGGCAGGTTAGACAAACTGCATCCTACTTAACACTCTTACTGGTTTCAGGCAAACAGTTACATCTTTTGAAAGGGTTCCCTCTGTGCATATAGTGACTGTCGAAATGGAGCAGTTTGCTCAGTGGCCCAGGTGGGACTCGAGCATTAAATACACAGGACCTCCCATACAAACTAACAAAGTCTGCAAGCAGACAGCTCTTAAAGAGACATTACCAGAGGCTCTAAAAGCACTCATAGATAAACGGCTTACACATCGAACACCATTCAGGCTGGGAGCACTTAGCCAGCTCCTGGAAGACCTTTGAAGACCCCTTGGCGGGGGGTGGGGGTTACAAACAGATGCTAACACTGTGTTACAGTCTGAAAGCTCACATCCAAAGCAGTTAATAGACTCAATACCATAAAGTCAGCTACTTAGGATTAAGAGAAACTGCTCAAAAGATACTGAGTATGAAAAACAAGCTCTGGATCTGATTGATAGGTTTAGGGAGAGAGGATATGAGGAATCTGTCCTGGAAAAAGCTTTTGAAAAAGTAAAGCAGATCAATAGAGCCACATTATTGACACCAAAAAGGACAGCTGCCAGAGACGCTGATGTGATCATGTTTTCTACCATGTATAATGATTTGGCATGACGGGTCGGCATTGGCAATCTGATTCTCAAATACTGGCCACTGTTACACACAGATAAAATGTTGGTGAGAGAAGTAAGTCCAGCCTAGAGGGTTACTTTTAAAAGAGCAAGAAATTTAACAACTCTATTGGAACTGGTTACCTGTAAGGCCAAAAGTTTTTTTTCATTGTGACAACTGCACGGTGTTTAAATATTCACATGTGGCAAAGATGTTTGAACATGCTACTTCTAATAGAAGGGCATATGTGAAACTGTTTATCTCTTGCACCACAACATTTGCTGTGTATGTGGCCTGGTGCCCGTGCAACCAGCTATGTGTGGGATGCACAGTAAGATAACTTAACATGCGCGTCCAGGAACATGTCAGGGCCATCATACATGGCGATGAATCACATGCCCTGGGTGCGCACTTTAAGTATGCCCACAGTTTCAATACCTCTGTGTTTAAAATTTATGGAGCCGGAACATGTTTCATCCAGAAGGAGGGGGGATGACAGAGTGAATCGTTTGCTGAAACAGGAGACAAGGTGGATTGTTTCACTTAATGCAGAACAGCCACTGGGTCTGATTGAAGAAGTTGATTATGGACCTTATCTAAAACAATAAAACAATGGTCTGTTTCTTTTGAATGATTATTTTTTTCTCTCGCTTCCTCTACAGGTCATGCCTGTTTCACTCTCTTCTGTAACATGGAACTTTGACTGATTAAATTGTCCCAGAATATTGTTGGTATTAGGATTATGTCAGTGCTACTGTATATGTGAAACAATCAGAATTACTAACTAAATAAATAAGTAAAGAAATAAAATAACATAACATAAAATAAAAAAAACACATGCCTCTAAGTCACATGGAATAGATCCCATAGGTGACATGCTACGGCTCTATGTATGCTTCCGGTTTGTTTTGCAGTCTGTTTGAGAGTGTTGAAAGGCGTAGATCTGCTCTTTTGAGCCTTTGATAAAACAGCAACTTTTGCAGACTTTTTGTATGTTAGACATCTTTCTTTCACTTAGAAGTTTGTATGGATTTATTTGGTTGTGGTTTTGGTCTGATTTTCTTTATATTTCAGTGTTCACTTTCTATTAGACATATCTGCATTTTCCTTTCATTTCTGTTTCCACATGCTTTTGTTCTGTTCATTCTTCTTTAGATATCATTTGATTTTTTTCCATTTTCTGCCTCTTCTAAATTAACTTTCTGTGTGTTACTTGGTGTTCGTTAGCGTGTATGTCTATTTTTTCATACTTTTTCTTTGAAATAAAAATGAATGGAGAGGAGAGTGGGAGCCAGATGACTGGGACAGGGAGCTGCAGTGAGGAGCAGGAGGAGAGAGGGATGCAGTCAATGGACAGGGTACACAATCCCATATGCCTGCAGGGGACACCACTGCAGGCACCAGCAGCACAGAGTGCAGGAGGAAAGGGCAGCATGATGCCTGTAGCAGCAGTAATTTCTTTGTCTGGAGGAGGATCCCCCCAAAGTGTAGTTGTGGCAGCAGGAAGAAGTAGTACCCTCTGTTGGCCCCACTTTACCACTGTCAGTAGAACCTGCAGGAGGTTCCCCCTGTGCCCCCACTGTAGTATCACTGCCATCAGTTGATCCCCATGATGAGAAGCCCTCGAGACCATCCACCTCTGTCTCCTCATCTAGGCAGCATCACAAGTCTCTTATTTGGGACTTTTTGATATGGACCCTGCTAACAACAGTGTTGTTAAATGTAAACTTTGCCAGGCAACTGTTTTGCATGTGAAATGGGCCCACCACCTGGGAAATGGTGGGTAGCACACCCATTATAAAGTAAGGCACGGGTGTGAGTGGGAGGAGCACAAGAAGGTGGCTGAGAGGGGTGGAGGCAGTGACACTCCAAGTGGTCCTTCTGTGCCACAAGGGGAGTGGCACAGCAAGTGGCAAGGTGTCTGGTTGCTAGAAGTGGACACGGAGGGACTGCGAGTGGGACCTGCAGCTGGATACAGGGGGCTGTGGGGAACAGCACAGCACCTGAGACCCCAGCTTCAGATCCTCCTCCTCCTCTATACACTTCCACAAGAGCTGAAGTGGCAAAACTCTGCATTGAGATAAGGAATCTCAGATGCAGAGTTGTGCCCATGAAGGCTACACTCCAGATGTTGCATGCCAACCACTGTATTCTCTTCAAAGGAGTGGTGGAATCTCCATGGTGGTGATGCACCTTCTGCCCTACCTAGGCCATATCCCTAGCTACTCCTACTGCCATCATAATAATCATCATCATCAACTTTATTTGTGAACGCTATTACAAAAAGACCAGAATGCTGTACAATAAGACTAAAAGCCATATAATTACAATAAATAAAAATTTAAAAACCTCAGATTTTAAAGGATAATCATAAATATAAAATTACAGTACACTAACTATCAGAGTCATGAAAGGAAAGGCAGAACAAATGTGTTTTCAGGGCGGTTTCAAAACTCTCGATGGTCAAGCACTCTTTCATCCAATGAGGTAGAGAATTCCACAAGGTAGGGGCCACAAAAGCAAAAGAGTGGGCCCCCAGATGTCTTCACATGAACCCTGGGAATCTCTTGCAATCCCTCATCGAAGGAACAGAGTGAGCAGAGAGGGTGGTAGGGGCACAGAAGATCTTGCAAGTAGCAAGATGAGTCAGCATCAACCTGCTTCTCAAGTTTTATTTTCTCTGTTCTTAGTCACCTGTTTCTTTTTTACTTAATAACAGAATTTCTTTTATATTTAAAGTCTTAAATCCTGTCTTACTCTATACTGAACCCTGATTTCTGATTATGGGCCCTATGCATGAATGTAAAGGCTGCCTATGTGCAGCACAACCGAGGTGCATAGGCATCCTTACATGTGAATGCCACACAGTGTGGGTCCCACGGACCCATGGTGGCACTCACCAAGGGCATACCCACCATCCGAGCCCCTAGGGGAGAACCATGCTGTGGGCATGTTGAGGGCATGCCTGCACTATGTGGTATTCACTAAGCTGTATAGTGCCAGGCACGGGGGGGGGGACCAGGTATGTCATCTGGGACCAGGCATAACCCAATATGCGCCCCCCTTGTTCCATGGCCGCCAGGCATGGTGGACCAACACAACAGACCTCCAGGTTGCCCAGCCCACTAGGCTGCAGTGGAGGGCTGGGGCAGCATCCTGGGCATATGCCTTGTGGGAGTCCAACTTGTGCCACTCTACACAGCTTGCCCTACTGCTGTGCTCCTGCCACATGGGTGCAAGGGAACCACTGAGAGACCCAGTACCGGCATCTGATTGGGTTGGCAGCTCCATCACTGACCGCCTGTTTGGTCCTGTGTGCTGAGGGGGTGTGGCCATGGACAGACACCCCACGGATGCATGTGGTCATGCATACCGTGCACCCTGTGCCTGTCCGGGGCCGTGAAGGTAAGTGGGTAGGGTATGTGCCTCACACATGTATTACCTGCCCCTTTGTGCATAGGGGCCATTGCTACTATCTTTCTGCTATCTTCTCCCCTTACAGGTATCCATCAGCCAGTCTCTTCTCTGTCCTGTTTAAATTCTGCTGTCAGTTCTCTGCCTCCAGAAAAATGAAAAATGTAAAAAAAGATTTAGTATTTCCTCTGTAATGTACTCTTTGTGCATACTTGCTCAGTCCTTGTGCTATCACTCTCTCCTCTCACTACTGTTTTATTGTAAAGCACTTTGGTATATATACAGTACAGTGAAAAGCACAATATTCTGAACTTGTCAGGTCTCCACATTTGTTGACAGTCCTTGAATTTATATATGCTGCTGCACTGTGTGAGTCTCTCACCATGGCACCTCTTGTAAAGCAGTGAAATACATAGAAAATCTTACTATATTAAATTATCATTCCCCCAAATGTTCTTAAGTTTGTAAAATGATACAGCCTGCTGTTATATGCTGCTGCTGATGTGCTGTGTCAGTCTCTCATGACAGCACTTCTTGTAAAGCACCACAGTGCACTGAAATACTTACTATATAAAAATTCTCATTTCCTGACTCTTCCTCAAGTCTCAGAAACTATGTATGCTGATGCACTGTGTAGATAGAGGAGTTTATTCCATGAAGTGGCAGGCAATGATAATGTCATTGGCAGATGTAGGCTGTAGCTGAGTAGATGGCCAGATGAAGGCTACGGGTTTTAAGGAGTTGTTCCGATGTGTTCAGATGCTGAGTAGTAACTGGGGCAGTTTCTTTGCCTCTAATTATGAGGCACAGTATCAACTGTGGTAGTAGTGTTTTGCTGAAGGTAGGTACAGTACACACTGTTAGGGGTTACTGGTGCAACCCTTTCCTTTTTTTTTTTTAATTTAAAGTTTATTGCAGATTTTTAAACATACATGAGACAGAGCCATACAAAGTAAGTCCATACAATAGCTGGTAAAAACCTGTTACAACGGATTTGTCCCCCCTTCCCACCCCTCTCTCTTCCTCTCCTCCCACAGTCCCTATACTCCTGTTCATATAATAAATATCAACATCTAGAAGCCAAAGTTGGAGGGAATACAGGGTATGTAAGGCGTCCCAAATCTTTAGGTAATTAGGCATTCTGTTATAAAGACTTGCTATTGTTTTTTCAGTTCTGAGGTTAGCTAATAACTCATTTAACCATTCAATGTAAGAAATAGTTTCACTATCTTTCCAATGTTTTAGGACTAATTTTTTTACAGACATTGAAATCAGTGGCATATAATACTTGTGGTTTCTTACCACTACTTGGGAATAATCGCCCAACAGACAAATTGCAGGCATAAAGTAATCTGAAAGCCCTAACAATGGATCTACTTTAGCCAGAATTTTAGCCCATAAAGGAAATACTTTGGGACAGTTCCAAAAGATGTGAAGGAGGGTACCTTCATCCTGGGAGCAGCGGGAACATAAGTTAGAGGAGATTAAGCCCCATTTGGCTAATGTTTGGGGAGAGTAGTACAAATTGTGCAAGATGTGAAATTGTATAAGGCATAATCGATCTTGTGTCACATACCTATGGCAATTACGCCAGAGGGTGGGCTAATCTATATTCTGATGGGGAAAAAGATATGACCAGTATGCTGTGGGACCAAAACATCCATTGAAGTGCCAATCATATAAAACTGCATATATTTTAGTTACTGCTTTGGTAGAATTTGCCAACATCAAATCCTCTTGAAAAGAAAATGTAGGTACTGGAGAGGGAATCATTCCCAGTACTTTGATAATAAGATGTCTCAGTTGAAAAGTTTTGAAATAGCAGGGCAAAGGAGTATTAAATTTACTGGTGAGTTCCTCAACTGAGAGCCCAGAGCCATCCTCTTTCATGAAAATAGATAACTTTTCATTCCCCAGATGAGGTAGCCATTTGGATGTCAAGCTCTTATCAATTTTAAAGGCTCGATTATTCCAAGTGGATTGAGATAGGTCCTTGTGATACGTGTAATGTAAAAATGCACATAGTTGGGAGTGAACTCTCACTGAAACTGCTATCAGGGTAGATCTTAAGCTTGGTGGTAAGGAAGCTAATTTTAAACTTAACAATGTTGAGGGGTCTATATTACAAGAGCGAATCATGGCCAATTCAATTTTAAGCCAGAGCAAGAGGGAAGAGGAGGGAGCTAATGAAAACCATCTAAGATATTTGGAAACATGACTGGCCCAATAATAGAGATAAAGGTGATGAAGACGTAAGCCTCCTTTAAGTTTTGGGGCAGCTAACTTATGATATGCTATTCTCGGTTGTTTTCTTGACCAAATAAATTTAGGAAGGAGCGTATGTAATTTTTTGAACCAGGTGCCTGGTAGGAATATATTGAGCAAGTTGAAGGCATAAAATAAACTTGGAAAAATATTCATTTAATTAAATTAATCCTTCCCCATAATGAAATGGGAAGAGTCGCCCACCAATACAAATCATAACTAATAGTTTGCACCAAAGAATCTAAGTTTTTCTTGATACCAAGAGCTGGGTTTTTAGTGAGTTTGATACCAAGGTAACTGAGGGAGTCTTGAGACCAAGAAAGACCCAAAGATATGATGGTGTTCTTAAATACTTTATAATTAAGGGGGAAGACAATTGACTGTTTCACATTTAATCTGTAGTTCGACAATTTACTATATTCTGTTATAATTCAAAGCATGGATGGAAGAGATGTCTCTGGTTGGGACAACTGTAATAGCAGGTCATCTGCATGAGCAGAGACCTTCACTTCAATGTTCTGTATGATAAGACCTTGCACTTCCTGACATGCCATCAGTCTACGAATAAGGGGTTTGAGATATATGTTAAATAAAAAGGGGAGAGGGGCATCCCTGTCTTGTATTGGAATATAAAGGGAATTCTGAAATCACTCTGTTCCCATAGATTCTGGCTGAAGGGGATTGTTATAGGGAGTGTATCCAGCTCTGAAATTCAGAAGGAAAACTGAAAGCATCTAAAGTTTGAAACAAAAAATTCCAATTCACTCAGTCAAACACCTTTTCGGTGTCCAGGGACACCAGGGCTGCTGGCACTGGGATATCCCTGGACACCAAGAAGACATGCAAAAGCATGCAGAGATGATCCACTGAGGATCTGCCCTTCATGAATCCTACCTGTTGAGAGCCTATTAAATCTGGAATCACTAGACTAAGTCTATCTGCTAATAACTTAGTTAGAATCTTAATATCTTGATTAAGACAAGATATGGGCCTATAGTTCTTTACTGAGTCTGGATTTCTATTTGGTTTGGGTAGAAGGACAATGAGGGCTTCAAATAGAATGGGATCTACTCAAGCACCCGATAAGATATGTTGGTATAATGGTAAGAGGAACAGCATAATTTGGTCCTTAAATTTCTTATAAAAATTGGATGAAAATCCATCTGGTCCCGGACTTTTATCAGTAGGGAGAGTCTGTATTAACTCAGCAATTTCTAAGGTCGATATAGGCATAACTAGTGCCATTGTGTGGGCTTCAGAAAGACTAGGCAAATGGAAATTATTTAGGTAAGAGGATAAGGTAAGGTTTGAAGGGGGTTAGCCATGGGTCCATACAACTGTTTATAGTAGGTAGTAAATTCTTTTACAATTTCTATAGGAGCAGATTTCAAAGAGCCATCACTCTGAGATTGAATGGTGGGATGAATCGAGATGATTCCTGCTGTTTAATATGCAGAGCTAACAATTTTCCTGCTTTTTCTCCATGTTCCATGTAGGAGGCTTTGGTACGGAGAATTGCAAACTCAGCCTTTTTCCCCTCAGTAAATCCAGATAGGAATCTATTAATTTGGCTAAATTTTGTTTAATATCATCAGGGGAATGAGGAATCCATTTCACTTCTATATTCCGGATTTGGAACAGTAAGGTTCGCAGTTTTAAATCTTGGGATTTCTTTCTCATAGAAGCTAACCCCATTAGTATACCTCTGAGATATGCTTTCAACGCACACCAAATAATATCAGGGTTAATAGCGGTGTTGAAATTAGTGGCAAAAAACAAATCAATATGCTCTTTAATATGATCAGCGGTCTTTGGGTCCCTAAGCAGCTGGTTGTTTATTTTCCAATGGGCATTTAGTTTGGCTAAAGATGTGAGAGAAATCCTTCATAGTACTAGTGAATTATCAGATGGGGGTCCAGGTTGGATTGAGGAGGACAATACACCGGGGAGAAGTGACGAGGATAGCAAAATATAGTCAATGCGGGAAGAGGATCCATGAACTGGGGGAAGTGAAAGTATATTCTCTGTCCTTGGGGTTCAAAACTCTTCAGACATCACACAGACCCAATTGATCTATTAGATCCCAAAATGCACATTGAGCAGGAGAAAGTCCTCTCCTGGTGAAACCAGAGTGGTCTATGGTTGAGTCAAAAACCAAATTCAAATAGCCCCCTAAAATTATTGGAGTTGGTAAAAAGGGCAAAATTAGTTTGATAAGATGCTTACAAAATTTAGGATCATCTACATTAGGGCAATATACACTACCAAGCAGAAGTTCTGTAGTGTGTATAGTGCCCCGAACTATTATACACCTGCCCTGTGGGTGTTTAATAGTCTGTATGGGATTAAATGGGATATTCTTATTAATTAAAATCATGACACCGCAACTGTTTGTTGTAACTTGAGCAGCAAACACCTATCCCACTTGTTGTCTCTTCATTTGCAAAACATCAGTCTAGTATATGAGATTCCTGAATAAAAGTAATTTGTGACTGTAAAACATTTAAATGTTTTAGGACTTTGTATTGTTTTAATTTACGTTGTACCCCTTTCACTTTCCATGAAGAAAGTATTAAATCATTAGCTATACTTCCAAAAAATGCCAAGATGTTGAACAGATATTAAGAGAGCATAAACATCACCTCCTGAGGTCCCTCGAAACCCGTGGAATGTCTTCTGAGCCTTCCCTCCCACTTCTCCCTATCCCCCAACACTAATTCTTATTTTAAACTCTAATAAAAAAAAACCCTTTACAATACACCCACCCAGCCCTTCCCACCCCAACTGTTACAAATGTCATTTTGCAGAACCCCATACTTTCCTCCCTCCAACCACCCTAAATTGCAATGTAAAATGTTAACTAAGCTAACCAGTAAGAAATTCAGGAAATCACACTCCCATCTACTAACTTACAGCTGGAATCATTGCTGTATCTACTTTAAACCTGTGATTTACCATTTGTTATGGTAACTTATGGTATACTCCCACCCAGTGGACAAATGTGGAACTGCACCGTCTACCAAAACTAATGAGTGAGCAGTGAGGATACTAATTACACAGTAGAATTGGCTAATTACCTGTTTCTAAAACTCTAGGAACTTTCATTTACAATAAAAGGTATCAAATTTTAAGACTGGAACATTCTATCTCTGCCAACTTATACCTTCAAACTATAAGCCCCCCTTGTAAAACCCTTTTCCTAGCAGACAAAACAAAAAAGTAAGAAGGGGGGAGTATCTATATAGCCACAATTAGGGCCCTAAACAGTCTGTGTTTTCAAAAGAAAGGTGGTGCTGGAATAAAGTTTTTATGGCGAAGTTCATTTCTTTGCCAGTGAAATAAAACAGTCCTTCCTTCAGGAATGATCGAAACCAAACACCAGGTTGAAAATAAAACAAGGAGACTGTTGGATTGACCCTGGTTAGGTGTAGTCACCAAAACAGTCCCTAGAACTCCAGATTTCCAGATTGTTAGCTCGAGCACTTACTCAAGTGACCTCAGCATCTTGAATATCCTCGCTGAGTAATAAAGGAAAAAAGAGGAAAGAACCACCTGATTCAGGTATTCTGAAAAAGGTCAGGCAGGGTAGCTTTAAGGCTGATGAGTGCAGATGCTGAATCCTCGTAGGAGTGCCAGGACCCTGAGATAAGCACCTGGAGTTTTGCTGGATAAAGCATTTTAAATTTCAGGTTGGCTGCTATTATTTTGGTAACCAGAGGATGAAAGGCAGATCTCCATTGTCTGACAGTTATAGGTAAGTCCCGGGCTACTAAAATTTTTTTCCCTCCCATTGTACCTCTTGGATTTCCTTTATTTTGGAAAGAAAATATTGCCATTCCAGGAGTTTAAGAAATGGAATATGAGGGGTCAAGGAGCTGCCCTGGGTGGAGGAATGGGTCTGAGAGCCCTGTGAGCTCTCTCTATAACATATCGAGAACCATAAGGAGAAGGCCCCCTATTTTTTCGATGAACTTTTGAATAAATAGGATAGTGTCCTGTCCTTTCTCTAGTTCTGGAAGCCCAATTATAACCGCGTTATTTCGGCGGCTACGACCTTCCAGATCTTCTATTTTTAATTCCATCTTGGTGAGCCTTTGTTTCATAGCAACCATTTCTGGATCAAGCTTATCAGCCCTTCTTTCTAAAGAGATAATGCGGGTCTCACTATCCGACATTCAGATTGCAATGTCCTCAAGTACCTGGGATATGGTCTTAATTTCAGGGGCATGCTTCTAAGCTCCTCCTGGAATGGATGGAATTCGGTCAAAAAGCCAGAGAGTGTTAGAGGATCCTGATCCGTTTTCACTTGCGCTTGGATTGGCAAGGCGTTAGTATTGGCAGTTCGTGGCTTTTTAGTGGCCTTCTCCAACTGGAAGAGTGTGCCTCCGCGGTGGTTTCTTCATTTCCACCTCCATTACTATAAAGATTGCTTGGAAGTGTTCCCTAGTATCTGGGGAGTCTCCCGATCAAGTTTGGAGGAATTTGCTTACCTCCCTAAGGCAAAAAACATGAGCTTTACTGGAACGGGTTGTTAGAGAGGGGTAGAGGAGCTGTCTTCAGGCGTGCTGCATCACGTGATCTCAGTGCAAGCCTTTCCTGTTTGTGTGTGTGTTGTCACTGATGTTGTCTCCATCTTTGTGTCTCCACAGAACCTTAATGGCTGTCTGAAAACAGATAGTCCTTGAAAGGCATGATCAACCCAAAGGGATCACATCTGTGGTGGTGGTGGTGGTCCAGAGGTAGCTGTGGCCACTATATCCAATTGCCTGTCCTGGAGGGTTGGCAGTTGGGATGCCCACTACAAAAATTATGTGGGGGAGTTGTAGGCCCTGGAGGGCCATCAATGGAACTTGCAGGGTGGTTGGCACTGGGGCCAGCTGTATACAGCTGCAGCCTTGCATGTGCAGCATGCTCATGACTGTAGTCTGGGCTTCTCATTTCAGTGGTATTGTGGTCCTCTACACTGTACGGTGTTGGTGGAGAGGAGCTACACGGGCACCATCCCCATCGTTTCCAGTGGTATTGTGGTCCTCTACACTGTACGGTGTTGGTGGAGAGGAGCTACACGGGCACCATCCCATCATTTCCAGTGGTATTGTGGTCTCTACACTGTACGGTGTTGGTGGAGAGGAGCTACACGGGCACCATCCCCATCATTTCCAGTGGTATTGTGGTCCTCTACACTGTACGGTGTTGGTGGAGAGGAGCTACACGGGCACCATCCCCATCATTTCCAGTGGTATTGTGGTCCTCTACACTGTACGGTGTTGGTGGAGAGGAGCTACACGGGCACCATCCCCATCATTTCCAGTGGAGGTTCAGAGGAGGAGAAGGGGGAGGACTAGGCACCGTCTACAGCAATTTGTCCTTTTATTGATGCGATACACTGATGTATTATATAAATAAATGTTTCTACACCGTACTACAGCTGTCTCATTTTTATCCCAGCAGGCAATGACATCCCACCGACAGGTGTGTCATACTGTGGGGAAGGTTTTTTTCCAAGTTATTTGCAGCCAGTGTCCCCCTCCACCTCACAATGTTAAAACTGTTTCAGAGGTATAGCTACTGGCCAGCTGATTCATTAAGTATTCAGTTGGGAATGGCACAAAGTGTTTTAGAAGACCCCCTCCTCTGTTATTTCATTGGAAATAGCACAGGGTGTTTCAAACGACACCCTCTTCTCACTGAAAGCTGTATCTCTTGGTCTGCTGATTCAGTAAGTATTCAGTTGAGAATGGCATAGAGTGTTGCAACCCCTATCTCCCTTTTTCCATTGAGAATGCCACAGAGTGTTTCAAACTACTGTCCTCAGTCAAAACTGTATACCTTGTCCTGCTGGTTCATTAAGTATTCATTTGGGAATGGCCTAGAGTGTTTCAAAAGGGCCACTTCTCCTCAGTCAAAGCTGTATACCCTGGCCTGCTGATTCATTAAGTATTCAGTTGGGAATGGCACAGAGTCTTTCAAAGGGTCCCTCCCCCTCCTCAGTCAAAGCTGTACCCTTGGCCTGCTGATTCAGTAAGTATTAAGTTGGGAATGGAACAGGGTGTTTCAAAGGGTCCATCTCCTTAGTCAAAACTGCACCCCGACTTGCTGATTCAGTAAGTATTAAGTTTGGAATGGCACAGAGTGTTTCAAAGGGCCCCCACTCCTCACTCAAAACTGCATTATCTGGCCTGCTGATTCAGTAAGTATTCTGTTGGGAATTGCAGTATTCAGTTGGGAATGGCACACAGTGTTTCAATCGACCCCCCTTTCCTCACTCAAAGCTGTAGCCCTTGGCTTGCTGAGTTATGAAGTACAGTAAAACCCTACTTATTTGAACCCCGCTTTTCTGAAACTCTCAGTTATCTGAAATTGAGTCCTGTCCCCCATATGTAACCTACATTTCTGCCTTGAAGTCCTGAATAGCTGAGCCCTGCTGAAAGTGTGATTAGCGCTTGATATATGCAGGTAGTTAGCAACTCGTCTAGCACCTCATTAGACTAACCATCTCCATTCATACTGCTAAAACCCCCTGCTGTTAACCCCTTCTACCTGCTAATGGCTATACTACAGACTGTCTTTTCAAATTTAAATGTGCCATTCAGGGCCAAGTTGAGCAGTTAACTCTCAGAAACCTTACCCCGAGACAAGCTGACTTCATGAATGGCTGCAGGCAGCCCAGTCCCTCTCTCTCTCTCTCTCTCTCTCTCTCTCTCTCTCTCACCCTCTCGCTCATGCTATTCAGCCACAGTACAGTGCTGTACAGATCCCAACCCCAAGACAAGTGAACTTCAATGGGCTTATGCTACCTTGTGTGTAGTTATGCTTGTGCAACTGTTGATAAACTTTTTGGCCATTCACACTCTCTGTTCCATTGGGAACTACCACACTGTCGAAGTACCTAAAGACAAGGAACCCTGGAGGAGGGTCCTACTACTAGAGGTGCCATGGGAAGGATTTCCTTAGGCTAATATTACCTTAGGAAGGAACCCTGAGGAAAGAGGTATGCCACTGTAGGAGGAGGGGAGGATGGTGGGACTAAGAAAAAGTGCTTCTGAGTAAGGCTTGAATTAACTGACTTATATAGCTTAGGCAGGGGGCATGGTTGATTGCTCCAGCCCATTGAACTGCAGGCATAGCCTTTCAATTCAATGGGTTTACACAATTTAGTGTGTAGTCATGCTTGTGCAACTGTTGATAACATTTTTGGCCATTCGCACTCTCTGTTCCCGGGGAACTACCATCCTGTCAAGGCACTAAAAGACAAGGAACTCTGGAGGAAGGTCCCACCACTAGAGGTGCCATAGGAAGGATTCCCTTAGGCTAACGGTACCTTAGGAAGGAACCCCGAGGAAAGAAGCATGCCACAGGAGGAGGAGGAGGGGAGGATGGTGTGACAAAGAAAAAGTGCTTCTGAGTGAGGCTGGAATTAACTGACTTATATAGCTCAGGCAGGGGGCATAGCTGGTTGCTCCAGCCCATTGAACTGCAGGCATAGTCTTTCAATTCAATGGGTTTACGCAACTTAGTGTGTAGTCATGCTTGTGCAACTGTTGATAAACTTTTTGGCCATTCGCACTCTCTGTTCCACAGGGAACTACCACCTTGTCAGGGTACCGAATGACAAGGAGCCCTGGAGGAGGGGTCCATTCCTAGAGGTGCTGTGGGAAGGATTCCCTTAGGCTGAAGGTACCTTAGGAAGGAGCTCCAAGAAGAAGAACTGAGTAGCAAATGGAGACCATGGAGACTGATATACAAGACAGACCACCAAGGTCTTAGACAGATAATGAAGGTAGTTTAGCATTCATGAGAGATCTGCATGTAGGTCAACAGAGACGAAGGTAGTTTGCATGCACAAGAGACCCCTACGTAGGTCTACACAAAGCACGGACCTACACATAGGTCCACACATTTGCATTCATGAGAGACCTCCTTGTAGGTCAAGCAAAGCTGATAGATACTGAAACTGAAACAGAGGGGCATGATTTCCTAAGGAGAGAGGGAATGGCAAAAATGGAGAGCCACCATTTAACTCCATCCAACAGCGGAAACCTACCTGGGTAACTAATAGAAATATATTATAATATAGAGTACCTAACTGTTATGACCTGCAGCATGGAGGAGAGGGAAAAACCCTCTATGAGGAGGAAACCTCTGGAGATCCAAAGCCTAGACTGCCTTCCCTCCAGGCTTGGGATACATTTAGTGATGAGTCAGGGCACTGGCAATTGCACCTGCAATTTTTCCACATTCTCACCATTCTCTGCACAAAATCCACAGTTTCTTACAATTTCTAGCAATTTATTGAATTTTTTGACTGAAATTGTACAAAATTGTTAAAAGTTCTCAAGGAAATTTACTCAAATATACTAATGATTTGGTGCACAGACTTAGATTTGGCCAAAACAGTACAGTGTGAGTTGAGGAGGAGTCCAGTGTGACTGCTTTCATGTGATTCACTTCCCTGGTTTGGTTTTAAAATCCTCTTGTCATGCATATGTACACTTGAGCACTTAAAATCTGTGTTGAAGCAGGCTATCAGAAAACATTTTGCTGCCATAGAGACTGAAACACTTGGTGTGAGAAAGTGTGTAAACTGACCCATTTAGCTAAATGGAACATTTACTACAATGCTTGCCTTTGAGTGGTAGGGTAGGTTTGCCTTGTGTACATACATTCATTCTGAATGGATTTTGATTAAAATGTGTGAGTAATTTAGATTGTTCTGCTGTTTATAAACTTGACTGTGCTTTGAAGGGGTTGATGACAATGTTCCATACTTGATAATTTGCCACAACTACATACTCACATACAAAGCCTACAAAAAAAACCCCAAACTTTTCTGAAAACACACTGATAAAACAGGTTAAGTACTGCGACCTGAGTAAATCAAAAGTACCATGTATTAAAAACTATTGCATGATGTATTGAAAAGCTATTGGTATGATTTAATACTTTTATCATGTGATTTTAAAATGTTTTACTTACAGTGCTGATTGAGAACAGCAATTGTTTTAACAACCTATGCAATTTTTTTGCTAAAACATTGTTAGGCACATTGGTTATCTGTTTTGTTTTTTTCTTGCACCAAAGTAAGTAATTGTTAAACATGCTTTATTATTTAAAATCTAGAAACTAGCAAAATATGTTATTTCAGGATTTATTCAACACTGACATACTGTGAATTACTAAATAAAAGCTAGTTAGCACTGCATGAGTTTGATGTCTTTAGATTTTAGAAGATATGCTACATAATGAGTAATTTGCATTAAATTTAAAAAAACAAACCTTTTGAAGGGGTGTGGCTTAGACGCTGGACTCGAATGGCCATGTAGTTCACTCGCTGCACTCCTGACTCGGCGTTAATGAGGAAATATCCAGGTAGAAGGGTCCAGGTGGGTCAGTGAATGGTTCCGGGATATTCCATCAGCATTGCTTGAGGAAATGGAGAAAAAATAAAGGCACTTGCATGCCATTTACAGTGGAGTCTCAGCCAAGGGAGATATGCTGCCCTGACACGAGGAGGACACAACTCAGGCTGGGGGCTGTCCTGAGCATCGTGGGGGAGAGCACTATACCATGGAGTTTCCGAATGTGGCAGGAACTTCTTCCTTAATACAGCAACTGACAATACTGGCTCCAAAGGACCTCTACCACTCACAGCTTTTTATTACTGTAAACCTTTCAAACTGCAAAAAAACAGAGAGGTAAGAATCTTACCCTACTTGCATCATGCCAGGGAGATGGAGCTGGCAGTCAAAGGCCAAGGCACGGCAGGGTGTGGTGGCAGACACAAGCCTGAATGACCAGCTAGGCTATACCATCAGAATGTTGGAGGCACTGGTGGTGGACATGGCAGATGTGAAGGGAGCCCTGCAGGCACCACAGGATCTTCCAGGATGAGGTCACTGTTATGGAACAGAGGACTGACATGCTCGAGTCCCACCAGCATAAGATACTGGCCAGATTGGATGAGCATGAAGCCCGCCTGCAGAAACTCTGGGAAAGGGCGGAAGATCAAGAAAATCAGGGATGCCTCAACAACATAAGGCTACTAGGTGTCTCTGAGGGCCTGGAGGGGTGGAACATGGAGGAGTTCCTCAGTGACTTTCTACCTTAGCTGTTGGGGGACCACTGGAGAGGCCTGATGGAATTCGAGAGGGCCCATAGGACTTGCTGCCAGCCGGCAATGCCAGGTAATCCACCGAGACCTATTATTGCTTATTTTCTTTGGTACTGTACAAAAGAACATGTTTGATGAGCAGCCAGGGATCTGGAGGGGAGTTGATGTACAGGGGAGATAGCATTGCTTTATACCGGGACTTTTCACATGAGGTCGCCTTGCAGCACAAGGCCTTTATTTCACTAAAGTGAGAGCTGCTGAGTTTAAATATGGCTTTCAGGGACTAAGTGGACTGTGGGTGTCTAAAGAGGGCAGAGAAATGGTGGGCTTCACTCCACAAGATATAACATGATGAATTACAAAGTGCTGGACGAATTTAGGGCTGGGGACTACAAGCCCCAGAAAGCTATGGGCTCTTCAGGAGGGAAATGGTGCACAATGGAACTTGAGTCTGGAACACCAGAGAACAGGGGACAGAAAACAAAGGGAGACTGACAGCTCCAAAAAGGAGGCTCTCATGCCTGCAGTTAACATGGCAGGCTCCAATCCTGGACACAGACACAAACAAAATACTAGCCGAGAAAAGCTCTCTCCCCAAGCACTGGTGGCTCATGAAGGTATGCAGCTACCGCAGCCCCAGAGAACCAAGCCATGATCTAGGAGTAGGTCAGGGAAAGGAAGAGGACAGAGTAGTCCACAGGCATCTCCACCAGCCAAACAGCCATGAGAGGACTCCAGTAGTGAGGAAGAATCCCTACCTAAAGATACCATGGAGCCAGAGGATCAGCGGATGGGAGCCTCCAAGATAGTCTGGGCAGATGCATCAGAGGACTTTCTGGAGGACCACATGGACATGTTGACACACCCCCAGGAGCTGGTGAGACCTGGAGCTCATTCGTTTGCAGAAGTGGCTGCATCAGGACAAGGGTGAGCATGGACTGAAATGTGCTGTACTGTGCTAATGTTTTTCTCTCTCACTGAGTGGAGGCCTCGGAGGTGAAAGTGAGTGGGAGAAATGCCTCAAATCATTGGAAGGCATCACGGTATGTTTGTTTTTTCAATCCATTTTAGGTATGGGGCTAATTAAGGGGGAAACAAATTATTGCTTGCTTGGATTTAAAGGTTAACTGCTTTTTGTAACTTGGGAAAGCTTACTGTTTTACATATATGAATGAAAGTTGTGGGTGGATGCTAATTTAGGTTTCAGGTCTATTGGATTGAGCAGTAGCATGGGGAGGGGGGAGGCGGCCATGTTAGAGGTTTTAGAATATGAAGAGTGGGAGGAATGAATGCTGTATAGATGGGGAGGGGAAGGGAATTTTCCTGGCAAGGGATTTAGTTGGGGGATGGGGATGTGTTGGTTCCCCCCCCTCCGTGTATATCTTCTCCACCTGTCCCCTTGCTCTACCTCACCACACCGGAAGTTACTGGAGGCACTGTGAGGGTGTACTGGTGGGAGAGGATCCAGAAGGAGTGGAGGTCAGGGAAATGGGGGGCTAGCTGTAACAAGACATACTCCACCATGGTGGGGGTATTGGCAATGACAGGTAGGAGGTGTGACACCCCCCTTCCTTGGTAATCAGTTGGGGGTGGGCAGGTGGTACTGGGGGTAGGTTGTTGACCATGACAGGAGGTGGTAGGGAGACACACAATCCCCCCCCCCGGTGGTTGCCTTATTCCTTTTATACCCCCTCCACCACCACCACTCAGTAGTATGGAGAGATAACTACCGGCCTGAGTTGGGTGACCCTCAGGACCCTGCTGGAACAAAGGACCATAGAAGGACTGTGGACATTAGCAGGATCAGTGAGCAGTAGTGGCAGAGGATCTTGCTTCAGCACTCTACTCCTCGGTATCTGGCTGATGGAGCTGAGGTACAAGCTCTATATATATTCCTCTTTCGTTTACACCTACGGTACTTTAGTGGGAACACACACAAACGTTGACCAGTAGAGAGGGAGACAGACCATTATTAGCATAATAGAACTATCTAGATGAGGAACTGGGGTCTGACTGGGACAATCCAGGGGAAACATAAGGGAGGCTGGGGGAAGGTATAGCTTGGCAAATATAAACAAATACAAGTCAGGGTAAGTTTAAATATATTAGTATATTATACTGTGCTTCACTGCTGTTTGAATATGCAACCATGTGAGCCATTGCTGTTGGGCTGTGCTTTTATATTTTTTCACAGTACCGGTGTGCTGACATTGGAGCCCCCCTTTCAGGTATCTGGACAGGAAAGTGCTTCGCTTCCAGGGAGAGGGAAGCAGGATTGCCTTCTGACCTGTGGATGGGGACGAGGATACACAGAGGTAAGTAGTATGTAGGATATATCGTACTGTCATGGCTTTCAGGGACAGGGAGACAGTAGTGATGTATGTCTCCTGGAATGTCAAGGGGTTGAATCATCAGATCAAAAGAACCAAAGTATTGCAGCATCTTAAATTTCTAAAGACGGATGCTGCTTTGCTACAGGAGACGCACCTCACGGCGAGGACGGTCCTATGGCTGAAATAGACATGGATGGGGAAAGTGTTGCACAGCTCTGTCACCTCTACATCTAAGGGGGTGGAAATTCTAATGCATAAATCAAGCCAGTGGGTTGAGGATTGGGTCAAAGTGGATAAACAGAGACGGTGGCTGGTGGTCTGCTTTGTCTATCCTGGGGAGAAAGTAGTTTTGGCCAACATTTATGGCCCCAATCAGGATGAGCCAGAGTTTTTTGCACAAGTTAGCCAGGCACCAGCAGAAGCCAAAGGAGAAGATCATGAGATACTAAAACCAGTAGGGTCCAACATGTATTCCTGGACAAGTCACAACCCTCCCAGGACACTCACACAAAATCCAGGGAGGCTTTGACCCTACTACAGGAGGAATGAGTTTTGCAAGACCTGTGGAGGGGAAAAAATCCCATGGGTCAAGGTTATACCTTTTACTCGGCAGTCCATGGGATGAATAGTAGGATAGACTACTGGTTAACTGACAAAGATGCATTGCAAGGCACACAAGCAGTGTGTATTGAGCCTATGATCATATCAGATCATGCCCCCGGTTAGTTTACATTTTTTTTTCAGTTCAATTCAACTTTATTTTTATAGTGCCTTTCAAAACCAAGGCGCTTAACATAAAAACAGACAACCAATATAAATAACATTAAAACATTAAAATTACATTATAAATCACTACAGAAAGCTTCACTCCAATGGGGATGCAATCCACTCCCACAAGATGGAGATGCAGCCCTCTCCTACAAAGGGACCCTGACTTTGGTAAGTGGATCAAATCCTAAGTCAGGATATATTTTGATATCAATACTAATGGAGAAGTAGGGGCTTGCATGGTATGGCAGGCCTTCAAGGCCTACCTAAGAGGTTGTATAATCTCTTTCACTGTGGCCCAGAATAGAAAGAGAAGGGAGGAACTGGAGCACCTGCAGAAGAAGCTGGTAGAGATGGAGTGTGCATTCAGGGCTAACACCTCATCTTGGGGGAACTGCTGGCCTGAATCACAAGACTTAAGTATAAAATAAATATCATTCAGCAGCATAAGGCAGAGTGGCAGCTACTCCGCTGTAAACATACTGTAGGTTTTGGGAGTCCGGGGATCAAGGGTGAAACTGATGGCATGTAAGTTAAGGAAACAAAAAGCGAATTCCCAGATACATGTCCTAAGAGCACAGACTGGAGAGATGGTTGTTAAGTCAAAGGATATCAATGGGGTAATGTAGAAATATTACCAGGTCTTGTACTCCTCCTCATCCAAACCTGCTACGAATGGAGATCCAGACCCAGGGATAGTGGCCTTTCTGAACTCCCTCCACCTCCCTTAGTTATCACAGGCACAGGCAAAAGACTTAGATGAGCCCATATCCGAACAAGAGGTGCGGTCAGCGCTGGATAGGTTGTCTAGGGGAAAGGTTCCGGGCCCTGATGGTATGTGGGCAGACCTCTACCGACTTTTGGCAGCAGAGGTCATAACTCCTCTATGGCAAGCACTGCTTGGGGCAGAGAAAGATCTCCCCTTACCTCCCACCATAAGAGAGACAATTATAACACTACTGCCCAAGAAATGCACAGACTCCCTGGACTGAACAAATTTACGACCTATCTCCCTTGTATCAGTGGATACTAATGTCCTGGCAAAGATACTGGCCACATGACTGGAGAGGGTTCTTCTGGACATTATACATCTGTCTCAGACTGGATTCACCAAGGGCAGGACTAGGGCGGATAACATACGTACAGTTCTGAACCTTAAATGGGGGGCATTACACTCCTCTAAGCCAATGGCAGCTTTTGCTGTTGACTTCATCAAGGCCTTCAACTCAGCAGAATGGGAATATCTCCACACCTGGGAGCGTATGGTTTTGGCACTCACTTCTCGAATTGGATCAGAACCCTCTATAATACTCCGACAGCCACAGTCCTTACTAACAGGAACATACCCCAAAAATTCCTGCTGCAGAAAGGGACAAGGCAGGGGTGCGCTCGGTCTCTTACTCTTTCTTATAGCCATCGACCCCACTGACTCAGGGGCTGATGCAGATGAAAGGAGTTAAGGGCATTGATATAAGGGAAATGCAATACTTGATTGACTCATATGCAGATGACATCCTCTTGATGATGGTTTCGCTTCCCCATGTTCTGCATATACTCCAGGAGTGGACTGAGATTTCATGGCTGAGGGTGAGTAAGAACAAAAAACACCCTGTAACCTCTCAGTCTCCTCTGCAAATAAATGAGTCAGCATGACCTACAGGTAGCTTGGGACCTGGTTGAAGTTACATACCTAGGAGTGAAAATGTCAGCCACTTGGAGACAGATCATTGATGACAACTACGGTCCGGCCCTAGGTAACATAGAGGCTGAGCTGAGGAGATGGCAGATGATGCGACTCTCCATAAAGGCTAAAAGAGAGGCAATGTGGATGTTCACACTCCCAAAGGTGGCCTATCTGTTTTGCAATCTACCTGTGCAAACACCCCCCAAAATATTTAAAGTACTGGATAAGATGATTTCAAGCCTATTATGGGAGGGTAAACCCCCCCAGGTTCAGCAGGACAAAGCTCAGGGCCCACTGGGGGAAGGGGAGGTTATGACTTCCATGGTTCTGTGGTTATTGGATTGCCTATAGAATGGTGTAAGCCACCCAGTGGGTTCTCTCAGATGGGGGAACAGGTCCAGCGTGGGTCCGGTAAGAGAAAGACCTAATGCTGAATCCATGGCTGGGGTCTCTCCTGGAAAGGAAAAGGCTTCCGGAGAATATTGTTTTCCCGGTTATACTGAATACCTGTAAAGCATGGCAAAAGGAGCTAACACTTACTAGGATATCCGAAAAAGACCACACAGGCTGCCACTAGGTTACACATACCTCTGGGATAATCCTAATATACAGATTGATGGACACAGTACCCATTGGGGGGAGTGGATGGGTAAAAGGATACTAATTATAGCAGATCTATGGATAAAGAGCACAGAAGAACTAATACCAACACCTCCAAGAAAAATTTCAACTTCCCAAGCAGGATTTCTGGATGTATCTGCAGGTTAGGGAAGCAATTAGGGTCTATAAAGCTCAAAAGGGGACAGGAAAAGATTGGGAATGGCTGGCACTACTGCACAAAGCTAAGGCACAAAAAGGGTAGGCAGGAAGGATATACAGAATTCTCAGGGATGGGCAGCCTAATACCACGGACAAGTGTGGGATACAATGGGGCAGGACTTGCATGCCAACATTCCACAGATAGTGTGGCACAAGTGCGTGAAACATGCCCACCTGATGTACTCAGATACCAGAGATTAAGTGATCCAGCTAAAATTCCTCACACGTTGGTATCATACTCCAGCAGTACTACATCGCATGGGGGTGCTCTCACACTTGCATTGCTGGTGATGTGGGGCACCAGAAGCTAACCTGCCACACATCATCTGGGAATGCTCCCACCTGAATACTTTTTGGACAGGGGTGATAAAGGATTGCTCGAAGGTCCTACAGGAGCCGATTCCAAAGGATCCAATCCTTACTATCCTAGGGGATACATCAAACATGCATGCTAACCAAACCTGAACAGATAGGTGGCTGTTAGCAGTGTTACTAGAAGCGAAGAGGTCGATCCTAATGAAATGGCAACAGGCTATACCCCCTTCTTTCCTGACATGGCATATAGTAGTGGCCCAGCTGGCTGTTTTTGAAAGGTTATCCTTTGCTAGTAAGAACCAATTGGGGGCCTACCATAGGCACTGGGATCCCTATCTAACTTCTCACGTATGTACAGTTCCCTTACCTATGCCTGGCAACCCTCCTCTGTAGGAAACTATTCCCGTGTCCCACTGCATGATGTTCTAATGTAAGGTATCAGGTATAGATCACTTTACAAACTACACGCTAGTGAAAGGATAAGCAGTAAAGAATATTCCTAGCTTTGAGATGGTTGCTGTATAACAGCACCACAATTATGATAATTATTGGTCTGGTCTAGACGTAGAATATGTTAAGAAAGGCCTGTATAACTGAATAGGTACTCTCTTGTAGGAGTTAAGATCTGATATATGCATTAATGGTAATAATCTTGTATTTTGATCTTGTTGCTTTTTTATCCGCTTGGATGGTTTGTAAATTGCTTAACATTGTTAATATGGAAAATCAAATAAAAACTTATACAATAAAAAACTAACTTTTCTTCATATTGATAGGATATACAAGTGGCAATACACTTATCTAACTATTTACAGTAAGTAATCAGTACATGCTGCAGCAAACAATAAAAGATGTATTAATGAGCACTGGAGATGTGTAGTGAACCCCTGTAATTTCCCTGCAGTTTTTGCAAAAAAATCTCTGCATTTTTCGGCAAAATTTTCCACAGTTTTCCAGTGGCCCTTGTGATAACTCAGCTACTGCAATTTAGAGACCCAATTCATGGGAGGTTTAATTTAGAGGAAGGGCTCTCACTGTATCCCTCTAATAGGAATGCCAAGAGAGGATTGCGAACGAACTTTGCAGCAAAGGGAGAATCCTCATCAAGGACGCTCTCCCACCAAGGCAGGAGGAGGAGAGCAACAGCCACTGAAAGGTGCTCATCTGGCCTCTACCAGAGAGGCCTAATGGAAAACTAAGCCCTTGAAGGGTAAGACAAGAGAAGCACCCTTGAGAAGCTGGGCATGGTGTAGAATGATCTTCACCCTTGAGGGGCAAGGGAAGGAAAGGAGGTGGAGATGAGGTGCACCTTAGGTGGCTGTAGGGAGAATAGCTTTCAGAGGTGCCACTGACTCAGTCTGCACAGCTAAAGGAGCCCCCTTGGGCTTAAGAACCCCACCCTTTGGCAGCTGAAATCTTAAATTCTACATCAAGTGGTGCTGAAGATATGTCTGCATGGCTAAAGCTCCAGCTAGAGTGAGGGAATTCCTATTGAAGGGCAGAAAGAGAAGAACCCAGTCCCGAGGTTCACATGCTCAAGATGTGGACTTCACAGGTGCAGAGCAAGACTGTTGGGTGCAGGGCGAGCCCTGAGTCATATTATAATTGTGGGTGTAGTGACTTGAACGTGGCTGGTTTGTACATCAGACCTGCATGTAGATCCGCAAGTAACAGACTTGAAGCATTAGTAAATGTAATTGAGAGCATAGTAGTGTTATATTTCAAGACCTTTATGTTGGTCAGCAGGTAGCAAGGCAGAAGGGTTTGTATTTTGAGGCATGCCCACCGTACGGAGACACCATTACAGCGAACACATCAATGCCAACAACATCGACAGTTCGATGTAATAATTTGCCTGAGACCCCAGTACTCAGACTCCTGGCCCTGCACCACCTCCCTGAATCAAATCTGACTTGAAGTTGAAATCCTACAGTTCAGGGGGTGTGGGGGCAGAGCCCCCTGTATGGGGGATTGGGGGGCAAAGCCCCTCGATAGAAAATGTACTGGGGTCTCCTTCTGGATTTATGTCAACTGCAACTTGCGGTCAACATAAATGCATCGCTGTGATGTCGGTCAACAACACAGTTGTTGAACTGGCATTGTTGAGCCATATTTCGAGACCTCCACACAGGTCTAAACGTAGCAGCAAATGAAAGTGACTGAGACTGAACGATACGAGTTTAAAGTAAAGGAGGAATGCCTGCCAACCAGTTCCATGAGGGAGGCTAATGTTAATTGTTAATGCAACAAATTCAGTAGGTTAAGGCAATATAAAAATGAGTGAAACTGTTTGGAACCTGTAGCATATGTGGACAAACTAGCAAGCGGAGCTGCTGCAGAGAACAAGGAACAAGGAAGTTGCTGCCTAGCTGGGAGGCAGGTGTAAACAGTTAACAAGTATATGGTCTGAGGGTTTGGTAAAGCATGGAACACAGCAAAACATGAGTCTGAATAGCACAAACAAAGGAATGGAGAGGCAGAAAATTGGAAAGTCCAGAAAGAAACAAACAGAAGAAACATAAGGCACAGGAGAACGGAGTGCAGGAAAACAAACAGAGAGAAGCACAAGCAGCAGTCGGAGTTAAGAGCAAAATGCTGACCCAGGAAAGCAGGAGAAACACAAACCAGCAGAAAATCCAGCACAAACAAAGCAGAAAATCCAAAAGCATGAGAGGAGGTTGCCAACACTCTGAAGGGAGGGGGGAAGGCAGAGCTCTGGCAAGACCTCCAGCTGACAGGAAGAAAAAGTGTTTCTAAGTGAGGCTGGAATTAACTGACTTATATTGCTCAGGCAGGGGTTGTGGCCAATTGCTCCAGCCCATTGAATTGCATGCATAGCCTTCTAATTAGTGATTTTTTTGCTCCCACTGATGTCACAGATCACAGTGTAAAATGTTTAAAATGTTAACCCCTTTCACAAGCTGATGGCTTTTGTACATGCTGTGCAGAAACCGACTCTGAGACAAGCATACTTATTGAACAGGTGCAGCTGGACCAGTCCCTCTCTCTTTTCTCCCTCTCTCTCATTCATGCCGTTCAGCAGTGCTGTGCATAACCTGACCCAGAGGCAAGCAGACTTAGTTAGCACTGGATTCTTTGCTCACATGATTTAAAGTTGTTGCATGTTTGATTTTAATATTATAGCTGATTCACGGGGGTGGGGTGGGGGGGGGGAGTACGGAAGTAAACCATCACCACCTGCTTGCCGATCACCCACTGCAGTACTGTAGCAGAGCACATAGGTTACACTGTATTACAGGTATGATTGTTTATTTTAAAATGTTCATATGTTTAAAATATTATGTTCTCATGTTGAACCTCACTTATCTGAAACCCCATTTATCCAGCTGTTTTTCATGTCCCCCAAGACATTTGGATAAATGGGGCTTTACTGTATTCAGCATGGTAGAAACACACTCATTAAAGAGCTAAGGGAATAATCAATTTAAACAGGAAATGTGAAAGGGTACCTACAGTACTATATAACCTGTGGATAAACATTAGTACTGCTAAAGCATAGGACATTAATGCATGGTTACAAAGTGCGTATGACAGTGTTTATTGACCTTTATCACCTATTACCTGGTCTTCCAGCACACTGCTGTCTCCAGACCATGCTCCTGGGCGACATATGCGCAATATAAATGCTGAATAGTGACATCTGCAAGCCACCACAGGAACTTCTGTGTCCCAAATATAATGATGTCAGAACAAAATAATAAAAAAAAAAAACACAAACTGGGAACGCGAGTTCAATCCCTGGTGGCATGGCACAACATTCTTGAAAGTGGCGATGGATACCACTGTACACTGGTGATGGTTGTCAGGGGGTACTTCCGAAAAGGAGCTGAGTGCCAAGATGGTGACTATGAGATGATTTTTTTTTGGCCTCTGTGGAATGACGTGCTTACAGATGTCATTGAGCAGGACAGAAGGTATGAAATATAAGTAGATTATATAATTGTATGTAATATGATAATGTCATATGATAAAATAATATAATCTGATATAATTGGATGTATATTATAAATTATGAACAGGATGAAAAATCTAGGAAGCTGATTGAGCGGTATTTGAATCCCTCTACCACATTCTCCATGTCCCTCACCCTGCCTCACACAAGCCACCAGAAGGCATGCCACGGGGCAGAATTCACTGCAGCTTAAATGCCTGTTCAAAAGAAAAATAAATGATATGAAACTAAGGAACAAGATCCGCTTACTGCAATGAAACAGCTGCTGACCGCGCTACACACAAAAACAACCTGCTGTCCTCCCATAGATTTTCATACCAGGCAGCAATGGTAAACTCATGGTTTTGGCAGCAGCAAGCTAGTCAAAAGCCTGATGAAATGCCCATTTTTTTTTTAATTGTCTCTCACATGTAAGCCACAGAAGTTGAGTTCTCTGCTTCACACAGCCCCCCAACAAGTGCTGGCTGTACTGAGCAGACGAGCATTCCTATCTCTCACAGGTGTGCACACGTTTCAAAATGACAACGTCTGATGCACTTAACCATGTTGTGTGGACACCCACCCGATCAGCTGTCCCAGCCCTCCCCATCTGCCTTGTGGGCTGGGATGGCATGGAGGGCTGCTTCATGGTCCCGCTGCATCCGGTTGGTGGTTTCTGTGGGGGCATGCAGTGGGTTACAGCAGGGTCCCTGCTGTGATAACCTGCTCTACGCTACAACCCCCTGTGGATCAGACTATGTGCCTTTGTGACTGGCGTGTAGTGCCAGCCCACCCCGGCACACCCACCGCCCACCACTGGTGCGTTGCTGTCCATGCTGTCAGGGGATTGGGCATGCAACAGTCTTGTGCCCAGGTCTTGAATGCCATATGGGGTCCATTGGGCCCCACTCCATGGCATGCATGTATATCAATGCCAACACGCCCGGTTTACGTGGCACATTGGCATCATGCATAGAGCCCATCATTATCAACCATGCCCTCACTACCTTTACTAACAGCAGGGACAACGCCATCTCCAACCAGCATTGAAGCAATTGATTTTGCTGTGAAAAACATAGTCAGGCAAATCCCTTTATTTGCACCAACTACTATCTTTCCCTTCTGCTGCATACTACCATGGCCAAGATCACCCTTAACACTGCTACCATTGGTAGCCCCTGATGAACCTGACTCATCTTCAGAACAACTTCCACTCCTAATAGTCTTCTTGGCAGCAGCACAGCCAGAAACTGCTTTGCCTGACCATCTCTTCGCAGACATTTTTACAGATGACACAAACAATTTACAACAACTTGATATTTTGGCACTTTTGGATGGCTGGGAAACAAAGCACTAAATGCAGCCACACAGGTACAACACAATACCTGTCCTTGAAGCCTTAACCAATCTTCAAAAGCCTACTGTCAAAAAAAACAATACCTTATTTTGATGTGGGAAGGGGGAACAGATGCAATACCTAGCTACACAGAAGCAGGGAAATAAAATGCTGACAGACTTAGAAATTCAGAGTGCTGCTATTGTGGTGCCGCAATGAAATGCATATCAGTTGAACGCATGCACACAGATTAAAGGTCAGGCACAGAAACTTTTAACTGTTCAGTACAGTACAGTACAATGCAGACAGTCTTGTAAAAAGACTGAAAAACTGCCCAGTAAAAAAATATTTATAAACAATTTAGTGAAGTTGTACTGTGTCTACCTGAACACAAAAATAATAAAACAATAGCCAATGACGGTTGGAAAAAATGCCTTTCTCACTACTCTCCCTTCTACACTACAGGTCAGCCCCTCCCCTGAAGCACACTTCTACAATGCCTTTCAGTAGAGAGAATGAATCAACTAAATTAACATTCACTACTGACAAATCATCAATAAATGCTCAATGATATAACCACACCAGTATTTACTGCAATCGAACCACTAAATTCTGTCATGAAATTCTGTGGCAAAAAGGGGATTTAAAGATTTTTAGAAGGTTTGAGTCTCAGAGCTCTGAGAGTAAACTGTTTCCAGCTTTCCACTATATACACTACGATGAACTGAGACTGTGTAAGCCAATACAGAGCCCGTGTAAACTTACATCCAATGATTCACTGCAAAATTTGCCTTAAAGAGGACAAAAACAAGGTGAAGTAACATGAAGTCAACAGAAATCAAGGTGAAGTAACCCACAGTCCATAGAGAACAATGGGAACTTCATGTTACTTCAAGATGTGTAGTTATTCACTTTGCTTTGCGGAGTAGTAAGCAAAATTCAGGTTCTACATGAAATACTACGCATAGCAAATTTTAGGCACTTCGCCCACCACTATTTGAGACCTGCCCTCCCCTCCATACCACCCATTTCAGTTTAAATAATTTGTGCACATGATGGTTCTTTGTCGAGGAAACAAATTACATGATAATTTCCAATCAGCTGGAATGCTGTTGTACCACAGAAGGGTACAGCCATATTCCATGAAGTTTGAATTGTGGTACAACAAGAATTCAGCAGACAGGGAAGTCAATGCATAACAAGGGTCAACTGTACACTATAATTTAATATGATACAATATAATACAAAATAAGATGTATTATTATTATCTTCTGATACTTTCACACGTGAAGCTTGCTAAAGTGATGGAAATCTGGGACTTCGGGGGGGACTCTGAAATGTTTGCAACATTATTAAAGCATCCATGCAACAAAATTGGGCAAATATTTGATCCTATCTTTTCTCACAATAAAAAAAATTCTAGGCATCATCCAGTTTTATTTGGTGGTAAAATGTTCTAGTTCCACAAAAACTTGAGGATTGTATAAATATTGTTTGTGTTTTTTCTCAAGAAAAAAAAATGGCAACAACATTTGGCTTAGAAATACCATTATAAACCTTCCAAGCTTAACTTCATAGGTGCTTTACGAGTCTGGTAGACAAAGATGGCCCTTTATGGGCTCACCACCAGATTTACTGGTGGAACTCTTATTTTATATTGCCCATATATATATATCCGATCTGTTTTTAAATATGTTTATTGTGCTACTGTCTATGACATGTTTTGGCAGGGCGTTCCAAGCAGATATTACCCTCTGTGTATACCAGTGATTTCTCTTATTTGTATTGTTTCAACTGCCTTTAAGTTTCTTGTCATGAGACCTAGTATTTATGTTTGTGATGCTGTAATTTAGACCAATGGTCTCAAATACTGATTAATCTTTTATTGGTTTGTATGTTAAGCATAGGTCTCTCCTCAATCTCTTGTATTGCATAGAGTATAAGCCCAATTTTGTTAGTCTTGTTTTGTAACCTAAGCTGCTTAAAGATTTAATTTTTCTGGTTGCCTTGTGCTGGACTTTTCCTATAAGTTTGTTGTCTCTAACTAATTGTGAAGCACATACAGAGGAACAATATTGCAGATGGGGTCTGACTAGGCTGGAATAGAAGAGAATCAGTCTTTTCATTTCTGCTTTTGATGTTTTTCTAGATACAGCCCAGAATGTGATTGCTTTTCTTTACAATATTTGTTGTGTATAGTTCAAAGGAGAATTTTTTTGAGATAGTGGCTCCTAGATCTTTTTCATTATCTATTGTTTGTAGTATAGTATTGTTTAATTTGTAACTACAGCAAGGGTTATTTTTTTCCTAAATGCATTATCTTGCACTTACAGTAAGTTCATTAAATACAAGTTTTTTTTCAGCTGACCATTTCTCTAGGTGGGTCAGATTATTTTGAAGTTCTGTAGTAGAGTCAAGGTCGGTTATAATGCTTCCAAGTTTGTAGTCATCTACATATTTCCCTATCCAGCAGTGTTTGTTAAGGGGAGGCATTGAAGACATTAGGATATTAAAGAGAACTGGTCTCAGTATGGAGCCCTGTGGGACACCACTGGTGACAGGGCCCCGAGGAGAAAGATGACCTTTTAGAGAAACTTGTTGTGAACGGTTTGATAGACATGTTTCTACCCAATGTATGATGAATGGATGAATTTGTAGGATTTTCATTTGGTCTATGAGAATTTTATGTGAGACAGAGTCAAATGCCTTAGAACAGTCGAGAAAAATGATGTCAACAGATAAACCTTTATCCAATGCCTCACTTACAGATTCCAAAATGGTCAAGAGATTTGTTTGGCATGATCTGCCCTTGACAAACCCGTGCTGGGTTATGCCCATGTGCCTAAATTCTATCAGATGAGAAGTAATCCTTTCTTTTAATAGTCTTTCTAATAGTTTACAGAAAACTGCTGTTAGACTTATTGGTCTCTAGTTTTGAGGTAAATGTTTGCTACCACCTTTATGAATGGGGATCACTGTAGCCTGATTCCAGATTGGGATGGTTGAACCAGAAATAAGAGAGGCATTAAAACGTATGGTTAATGAGACAGCTATCTGTTCAGCTATATTTTTTATAAAATAGGGCGAAAACCCATCTGGACCAGTTGAGCCATCTGATTTGGTCATGCTGATGACATCTAGCACTTCCTTTGTGTTGAATTCTATAATAGAGCTGAATGATACTGTGCATGTTAACGGCACAGTGTCTTTAGTACTGAACATGCCAGTAAAATATTTTGTTTTCTGTGTCACAACTAAAAAACGTGTATCGATAATATACTGAAAATGCAGGTTCAAATAGTATCGCTACTTACAGAACAGTATTGACACATAAAACAGTATTTACAGAAATAATTCTTAATGGCTGGATGCCAAGCTTTCATTAAAAAAAGGTTCTAGCCCCAACAGTTCCTACCTTTTGAAAGACAATTTCTTTAAAATGTGATAACTTTTGAACCATTAGGGCTAGAGACTTTTTTTTTTAAATGAAAGTTTGGAGTCAGCAGGATACTGTACATTGATATGATATTACTACAGTGCCCATGTGTCAATATAAACAAACAGAAAAAGCTTCATATCAAAATAAAAAAAAGGTTTTGAAAGATAATTTTTAAAAATGTTATAACTTCAGAACTGTTCGGCTAGAGACTTATTTTTTGTGAGTTAACAGGCTTACAGAAACATAGAAACACAGAATTTGATGGCAGATAAGGACTGCTTGGCCCACCTTATAAATCTTTCTAGTATGGTAGGAAGTGCTAAGATTCATTAATGTGTATCCTGGGAGACTGTGCAACTCTTCTCACTATTCCAAAAACCAAACAATATTCGGTAATAGCTGCTTGCATTTGATTATGTAGCTTCATTGGAAAACATCATATATTCCATCTTTTCAAAACTGGATTAATTACATGGGAAATCTAGATTTTAAGGAAAAGATTAGTTGTAATGTAATTAACAGAATTTCTATTTTTGAAAGCATGTGTAATCCTTAACTATTTTAGTATAAATAAGACATAACATATCCCCAATATAACCCAGACAGACCATCTTAGGGTAGCTGGTTCATTCCACTGGGGTGTCAAACAGATGAAGCATACTGATGAGTCCTTGTAGGACGAAACACGTGTATATATCTTCTGTTGGCACCCTTTGCAAACTGTGTGAGAGGCTTTTTGGCACCATGCATTTCTGCTTAAAGTTGAACCAGCATGATATTCTGTGGTGATTTCATAGCCGTTGCCGGGGGGGGGGGTCGTCTGGTTCGAAAGAACTCTCCTTTTGAAACTCCCCCTTTATTTTTCATTATTTGTAAAAAGAAGTTTGATAATTTCTGTTTATTTTTTTACTGTTACAGAGTGTTAATGCACACATGATGAACCCCAGCACTTTCTCTCTGCATGCGCCCCCTCCCTCCTTCTGCTGCCGGATCAGCTCCCTCACTACCAGTAAGATGACTGGAGCTGCTTTGTGAGTCTTTCTCTGCACCCTCCCCTTATGACTGGCTGGCCAGTTGGAGCTCACATCAGCATCGTGAATGTGACTTCAATACAGCATGGCCACTGCCTACAATTCACACTGTCAGCTAGCACTGGAGGAAGATGGAGCATGGTGGCAGTCTCAGAGATGACGTCACCAGGAGAGCAAAAAAGAAGTAGAGGACCTCTACTTATAATATTATCAGTCACAGGCAGGTAAATTTTGCTGGCCACTATTGCTGAAGATGTGTCCCTTAATAACTGTATATTAAGGGATAGGCTGTGCAGTTGGGCAAGAGAGCTTTTCAGGTGGCGGGCTGAAAATGTAGAAATAAATTATTTAAATCCCCCTCCATACAAAAAGCAAAGTTGTCATGTTTCATATGCCTGTTTTAACTTTTCACAAGTAAAGCAAAAGAGGTACCACAGTGGAAAGGCAATGCAAGTGTTTGGAAGGGTCTGGCTGGGATCTGCACTGCCACCTCATTAATTGTGCTGTTTAGAGAGGTCTTCACTGTGGTCCCATTTTCATGGACATTGATTTACCACTTTGGTCTGTGTCATCTGTCCCAGATGCGTTAAATCAAATAAGTTGTGATATGTTTTCTCCAGATGACCATGTGCCAGTAGAATGACATTTGTTGCTAGAGTTCACTGTTTTGAACATACCCACTGTACTTTTGGAAGCATGGTGGGGTGGGGTTGGGGGTTGGGGGTGTAGGCATTTAGGAAATGGTAACTTTGCACTGAAAATCCCCACCGCTGTCAAATTACCTTTCCACTCACTCCCTTTGTCATACCTACCACATTGGAGAATGGAGTGGGGGCAACAATTGTAGTACTCAATATTGAACTAAGACTTATGTTACAGATTTTTTTCCAAGCAGGGTGCCTGGAATAGAAACATAGAAATATAGACAATGACGGCAGAAAAAGACCAGAGGTCCATCCAGTCTGCCCAAGTTCCCTATAATCCCTGGAACCTACAATTTCTACAGGGTACAAACCCACCCTGCCCTCTTTCTAGTCACCTCCTTGGTCCTGTTGCCTCCGGTAACCACTATTCTCTTCATTATGTCCCAGCCCTGCTTGAATCCTCTGACTGTTTTTACACCCACCATTTCAGCTGACAGACTGTTCCAAAGTTCCACCACCTTTTCCATAAAGTAGTACTTCCTCACATCTCTCCTGAACCTACCTCCTGTTAATTTCCATTAGTGTCCATGTGACCATGAATTGGTACTCAGGCTAAATAGTACCCCGTAGTTCACTTTAATTCATTTCAGGAACTTGAAGATCTCTATCATATCTCCTCTCTCCCTTCTGGTCTCCAATGAGTACATATTTAGTGCCTTGAGGCACTCCTCATAGGATTTGCCCTGCTGTCCCCGAATCGTTTTAGTTACTCAGCGCTGCACTGTCTCCAACCTATCCTTATCCTTTCTGAGGTGAGGACTCCAGAACTGGGCACAGTACTCTAGGTGAGGCCTCACCAGGGTTCTGTAGATGGGAAGTAGCACTTCCTTTCTTCTGCTATCAATACCCCTACCAATACATCCCAGCATCCTGCTATCCTTTGCTATAGGCTATGTTGCACTGACTCAATTACTTAAATGGTATATTGAGTTGTGGAGGGTGGGGGTAACAACAAGGGGTAGAGAGAGTTCAGATATGAGTTATTTAGACTTAAAATAAGCCACAAAAGTGCACCACTGAGCATACCATAGCCCATGGTTTCTGGGGCCTATCAGACCCAGACCCCTGCCCTAGTAGCAAGCCAGCACTGCAGTAAGTTAGTAGTGTACAATACCCAGCCAAAACCAGCTGCAGACTCTGTATTGAGGTTCAGTGCATTAGCATTTGCTCTCTCTATAAATATCTATCTATATATCTACATATGTAATAGATAACCTATTCTAAGGTGTGCAGTCACGGTCTGATATACGCATGCCTTGGTGTGCATTATTAAGCATGAGTCTGCAGGCCGGGTGCATCAATCACCCAAGGCGTGTGTATATCAGAGCATGACTGCACATCCTAGAGTGGGTTATCTATCTTATAAAATGGCAAAATTGTTTTGGAGGGGGGTAAAAGTGCAGGTGTGCGGTTGCGCTCTGATAGATGCATGGTCATGTGATGTGTTTTATACAATCAGAATGCTGGCTTTGTTATTTACTTTGCTTCTCATTTTATAAATACACATACAGACACAATCTGAGCCACCCAGATAGTAATAATTATCATTAGAGCAGGAGGTGGAGGGGAGCACACAGATGAGTTATTCTGGTTTAAAATCTACAAAATTAGCCACGGAGTATCTAGTACCCCAAAGCTTCTGGGGCCAAGCAGCCCCAGACCCCTTTCCTACACACCAGTAGATACAGCTGCAGATATTAAAACTCATAACATAATATATCTGAGACAATGTCTTAGGTATATTACATTAACAGCATCTTGCTGCCCTCCGGTACTGAATACATATGTATTCACATTGCAGCCAGCCAGATAATAATTTTGTTTAGAGCAAGGAGTGTAGGAGATCTCAGATATGACTTCTTTAGCTTCAAAACAAGCCACAAAATGCACCACAGAGCAATTCTAGGACTCCATGGCTTTCGAGGTACTAGCGGCCCTAAGACCCACAGCTTTTTTTTAAAAGTTGCAGACTGCATAAAAAGAACCCCCCTTGTGAAAATCCTGGCAACGGCCCTGGATTTACATATGCAGCCCATAATGCTCTGCATTATGGGGGCATGTGTGAGTTTGTATAACATATGATGTTTATTTAAGAAGTTAATGAACTATAATTATGTAATAGGTTTCCTTATACTTGATAACTTAAACATACTAGTGTGATACTTAGCATTATTATGTAAATACTTGCCTATCTTGTAAATAATTTATTATGTATGTATTTTTCATGTTACTTAATAAAAATATTATTAAAGAAAAATTAAATCTTCCCATATGATTATAGTGAAAAATAGAGACCTATTAATTAAACTGAATAATTACTTCCAATTATTATGTTTAACCCTGTTTTGGAGAGTTTGAACTGCAGGATTAGCAGCCTATTGGACATCAAGTGACAGCCAGACTGGCCTCCTACTGTGACTGACAGAGGGACTGATTAACTGGCAGGATAAAATCTCAAGTGGAGTGACAGTACGTTGCAGCAACAACAGCAGTCTGCATGTGACTGAACTGAGAGGCAAATCCTATAATCTGCCTACCCAGAGTAGACTGCACAGCCACATTGGAGTAAGACTTGTTCTTTCACAGCTGAGAAGGATGAGACTGCTGAACACTCAAAGAAACTGAGAAGGGACTGCAAAAAGCTGGAGGGAGATATTAAGTAAGGGTGAGCCACCCTGCAGTTTGCTCTCCAATACTGTGAACTGAGAGACATGATAAAGCAGACCTAAGGGTCTGTGACCTGGAAGACTGCCACAGGTAATCTGAGCAGTCATTACCATCAGCCACTACAGCCTGGTAACTAGCCTGTAGTTAGTGCTGGAGTTGTAATATGGTACTGCAGTACTGATCAGGGGAGGTGGGAACACCTCAGCGGGTGCTCTACCCAGCACTGAGTGACAGAGAGAGAGAGAGAGAGACAGAGAATCAAAGCTTATCTAGTTTCACATCACACCTGGGGCCAATTCCAAGATGGCTTATGCATGGCGCAAGCTGAGTTACGCCAAACCCCATGGTGTAAATCGCAACTTGAGCCATGCATTACGCCATTTGCTATTCCAAAAGGCACCCTGCACCATGCCGTATGCGGGTTGCACCAAATGTGGGTTACACCACCCACTACAATGCAACCCACAACAGCATGGTGCAAGGGTGGGTTACAGCAGCAACTGTACCCTATTCCAAAAGGGCAGCTACCGTAACCTACATATGCTATTCCAAAAGCCGCAATGGTGCAGTGGAGTTAGACCATCATGGAGAAGGTCTAAAGGGCATCCATCCATGCCAATTAAAGGATGCCCACTCTGCAGCACCACAGTAAAGGTACTGCAGTGCTCCCCATGCCTCCGTACACATTCATACCCCCTGCCCCAAATGTCAGGGACCCCGGGGTCTGAGTTTCGAATTGCTCCCCGAATGACAGTGCCACCTGTCCAGCCCCCTATGCCCCCTAGTGTTTGCGGTGGCATTCTGGGGGGACTCGAGGGCAGTTGTATGCATGCTGTGACTTGTGGCACCCAGGCTTGGTGCACGATGGGTTTGGTGCTAGCCTGCAGCTGCTGCAAGTCGTGAGCATAGGTGCCAGGGACCCTGCTTGTCCTGGAATATGGTGCAGGGTCCCCCAACATGGTGCAACTTACATATGCCCACGAGTTGTGCTATGCCTCTTGGAATCAGCCCCCTTGTGTTGCCAAATAGTGTATGCAGCTGTTCATGGCTTGTAAAACATGTGCACCATATACAATTGACTACTATGCTTCTTTTCATCACCTTTCACACACCAATGCACAAGATTTCTTTATTTATTTGAAAACTGGTGATTGGGAAAGGCACGCTGAGCAAAAGGCTCATTTGCAGGTGTGACCTGAGGGAATGGAATAGTGGAAACAAAATACATAGCACAGCCACAATTCACAGCTACAATAAAGAGCAAAGAAAGTAAATTAATTACAGGAATAAGTGTAAAATGAGGCATCAAGATAGAAGCACAAAACAAGGCATTTCAACTACCCTTACACCAGGCTAGGAGGCAAATGCAAGAGGAGCAGTAGAGTAGAGGGAAAACAGGAGTTGGGGGAGGGAAGGAGTTTCAACTGATACCTGTAGGAGCCGGGGTGGGGTTGGGGAAGTGAAGCTGAGTGATGAGGATTGTTGGTTCAAAAGCAATGGGAGATGATAGGGAAAACCTAATTGCACAGCAGAGGAACAGGGATGTGGAATGGCGAAGGTGTCACAATCCCTAGAGCAGAGGGAGCATGAAGCAGAGGATATGAGGGAGAGAAGTGACAAGAGATAAGAAGGAAGTGATCCTAACCCATATTTTGATATGAATGAGGCACAGTGGATCTGGCAACATGAGGTTAAAGAGATAGTGGGTAAAGGGGAATAAAGTGAGCAATGATGAGTGGGGGGGGAAGGTTGTTCACAAAGCAGCAGCAGCAGGAGTTGCAGAGGATGTCCAGTCTGGCCAGGGAGGCTGAGAGAGAACAGTACCATAGACCATATCCACATAAACAAATATTGGGAACACATTTTGGTGACAAGCTCATGACACACCTGTAGAGACAGACAACCTTTATTGGGGTACAAGGCACCAAGTTTAGGGCAGAGCTCGGCATTGATTGTGTTGATCTGGGCAAAGAAGTCAAGTTTGCTGTCTAACCACACACAGAGGTACTTGAAGGACTGAAACCACTTTTATAGGAGTGCCATCCAAGGTGGGGAAGATAGGCAGAGTTCTGAGTTTGGCCAATTTCTTGCTGGTGCCAAAGGCCATAGATACAGTTTTATTTGTGTTGAACCCGAGTTGGTTTGATTGGAACCAGTGCAGAACATTGTGGAAGTCATACTGGAGCAGACCTTCCACGGCTGTGGTAGAAGACTGGAGGTGTAAGTGACTGTGTTATTTGCATACATGCATATATGTGAGTTGGCATAAGCCAAGGGGGGGTCATTAAGGAAGATGAGAAACAGGATGGGCCTCAGGATATGAGCCCCATGGGACCTCTGCCTGGATTGGAAGTGGAAGTGACAGGGTGCTACCAACCTGTATTGACTGCAGATGGCCCAGGAGATAAGAATGGAACCAGTTGACAGCAGGAGCTGAGAGGACAGTAGAACTCAGCTTGTCCAGGAGGAGTGGGTGGGATATCAAGTCAAAGGTATTTGCCAGATCGATTAAAATGGCAGCTGTGATATGCCCCTAATCCATCCCTTGGACGATAGGGCTAGTTAAATGCAAAAGGGAGGAAACAGTTGAGTGATGCTTCTGGAAGCCAGACTGGAATGGGGAAAGGAAATCAGTGGTGGATAGGAAACTGGAGATTCTGGTGTAGGCAAACTTCTCTTGCAGCTAAGCAAAGGAATGGGGTAGGGAGACTGAATGGAAGTAACTTGGGGAGATAGAGTCCTCACCTTTTGTGGAGCGGAAGAACTTTGACCAGCTTCCAGGAATAAGGGGCAGCACTGAGGGAGAAGGAGAGGCTGAGTAGGTGAGTCAAATGAGATGCTATGGCAGGAGCAGAGATATGTAGTAACTTAGAACCCGGCTCATCAGGGCTGGATTAGTACAGCTTAAGGGAGTAAAAGGCAGTTAGGGTTTCCTGGGTAGTGACAGGGCATAAATAGCTGTATATGTAAACATCTAGGAAAAATCAAGGGCATTAAATATAAGACTCCATATGCATTATACAGTATATAACAATTGGAGCTGTCTCAGTTACATTACATCACTGTGTTTATTATCAGCATCCATTTTGTGCTTTGAGGTGAATATGAGTTTTGAATGATTTTCTGATTTCAGCTCAATACTCAAGCCTACAAAAATGTGTTTAACATAAGAAGTGGAGGTAATTATTCTGCTGGATTAATAGGCCTCTTAGCAGAATCATATGGGAGGATTTCTAAAACAGTGCCAGTACAAAATATGAGGTTTACAGTGAAGTCTGCCAGAATGCAACACAGTGGTTCAAGTTACTGCATGACAAAAGGGATTAACTGCAATTGAAATTACTTTGCTTATTGTTGTAACTCTGCTGTAGAATGCTGCAGTATCACACTGCATCCTGGTGGATGCCACTGTTTGTATCCTTTAATTATTTTTTATACAAGGCAAGTTAGTGACTGTCCCATGGCAGCAGTCAAGCACTTACTGTATGTGAGTCATATGTGATTTGCTTCCTGACTGCCAGAGCAGGTGGTCTGTGTGAAAACAGTGGGTGGATTTAAATATGGGTGGGACAGGCCCAAGGGCCTGATAATGGTGGGAGGAGATGGAAATGGGGGTGGGGTAAGGGAGGAAAATGGTGAGTAGGGCCATTGCAAGAGTATTAGGTAGGGCTGGGCAGATTGCATAGACTATTGGGCATTTTCTGCCATCCCTTTCTGTGATTTTATGTTGCTGTGATTTAGAGATTTTATTTGTTTATTGAAATCTCAGATTACAACCTTTGAGCTGGAAGCTTGTTTACAAGCTTCCATGTCATGACAAAACAGGGATACAGTAGGTAAATTATACAAGTCAAAACAGTGTTAACAAAGTAAACAAACAGGCAGTTCAGATACAGACGTTTGACATGTAGGATTATAAAAGTATAGATATTATGGTACAGTATATGCAGCAACAAAATCACGTGTAGCATAAGTGCACTAATAATGCAAGGCAGGTGAAGTAGAGAGAACCATGGATCGGAAGGGACTGGTAGCAGGGGGTGAGGGGAGGAGAGGGATAGTGAAGGAAGGACTAAGAGAGGGGATGAGGGGAGGACTGGAGCAGCCAAGTAGACCTTGTCAAAATTTAGCAGATGAGGGAAGTAGATAGATGGGGGGAGCGAGGGAGGATGGCGTGGGAGCATGTGCAGTAGATCTGGATGGGGTGGGGGGAGATGGAGGGACATGGCTGGGGAAACTGAGGGAGGCATTGAGAGAAATATGAAGGCAGGGGGGGATGTAGAAGGGGGAAAGTGGAGGTGTTGAAAGGGGCTTGAGCAGATTAAAGGTAGCAGTCACAACAGTTTATGGTTGCAAGATAGTTACGAAGCTTAGCATTGAATGGGCCGAGTTTAGTATTGGATAGCATGTCCTCGCTGAGAGAGTTCAGCCAGATGGGAGCATGATATAAGAAGAAGTGCTGGCCCAGGGCAGTGCAAAGGAAAGCGACTTTTAAGGTCAGGATGTTGGACCCCATAGTGGTGTGGGTATTGTCAGTGGGGGAGAGAAGGCTTTGAACACCAGGAGATGCAAGCTCTAGCATAGACATTTTAGCTAGAAGGCATACCTGGTACCGAATTCTGCAGTCCATGTTTAGCCACCCTGACTGGGAATAGAGGTCACAGGTATGTGTTAGGCGGGGAGCTTCAAGGACAAGCTGGTAGGTTTTGTTGACTGCCACTGGATTTTCTGAAGATCGCAAATGTTGTGGTATGTGCTGACAGCAGGCTCAAGAGATATAATCCCTTTGAAAACATAAACCTGCAATTAACAACATTTACTTTTGGATACAAACTGTATATTGGACCAGCCACACCCTTGGATGAGGTAATATTATTGCTGAGAGTTCCTCTTTAATGTAACAAGAGGCAAATGTCAGCACCGCCAGGCTAGTGAAAAAATAACTTTATTCAGTGAGCATAAGCAGCCAAATCAGCTTGGGCCAGTATTCCTCTACCGGTTTCGCAGCAGTATCTGCGTCATCAGGAGGATCACAACCACATGTCTACCCATCATCTTAAGGCTGTATCTTAAAGTGACAGTGCTAGATTAACAGTTATGACACAGTATACAAAACTAATTACATTTATATCACCACCACCAATTTAAAAACAGCTATTTGTAGAAGAACCTAACTCAAACCAAAACATTTTCAGTGCTGTAAAAACAGCATAAGGGTAAAGTAATTTTAGTTTTTAAGTTTGTTAAAAAATATATCCTTTAGTCCCCAAGCTTCATAATACATCAGTTTTTTGCCAGAATGGTTTCTGAACTTCTGGATTTTCACAATTCAAAGCAATACCTGTAGAGATAATCAAATGTTAAAAAAAACAAATGTTAGTGCAATACATTCAAACGGTCATTCATCCTATTCAAAACTGTATCTCTGGGTCCCATATTTTGTAATTATCTAGCCTATTGTACATCAGATTCACGTTTTCTTTATTAATGGCAAAACATCTATTTTATCATTCAGCCCTGGTGCTCAAAGGACCCCGAAAGTATAAATCCAGTATGCTTCTTGAGCCAATACTGTAGCTTAACATTCAGGCACAGCCTCTATTCTACAAAATTTGAAGGCATGATTCATTCTGCTACCCCTCATTTGTTGGCAGTGAACCAACAGGGCATTTTTTACATCTCCCTTAGAAATGTTTCTTAAGTGTTCACCCATCCTAAGTTTAAAAGTTTGAGTGTTTTTTCCCACATAAAATACTCCACAGGAGCATGTCGCCAGGTGCACCAGATTCTCTGTAACAGAATTAAAGATCCACACAAACAGATGATTTGATACCTTTTTATTGGAGCAACAGAGTTGTTACAAAAGAACACAGGTGCTTTTCTGATTAAGGATTCTGTGTGATTTGAAAACTAAAAGCACATGTGTTCTTTTGTAACAACTCTGTTGGTTCGATAAAAGGTATCAGATCAACTGTTTGTGTGGGTCTTGTGTTACAAGGACCAACACGGCAAAAGTTTTTCTGTGACAATTAAAGAAGGAAAGGGCATTAAATATCTTCTGAGCATTAACATTTGTAAAGGTGTTCCCCCTATTCAATTAACTGTAAAATTTGCAATTGCCACAAGGGTGGGTTCCAAAGAGTTTCAGAAGTAGCAAGTTCTCCTTTGTGGACCTATTGCTGGGTACTTTCTGGAAACTATGTACAAGACAGTCCTTGAGATTAACCCCTCTTCTATACACCATTCTCAGGGGCAATTGTGTTGCCTCCTTTAGAAGGTGATCTGATCTCAAAATCCCTCAGTTGTCCTTAATCACTGGTTCTGTTTCCTTGGACTGCCAATTATAAGTATGTACAAAGTTTAGTCTCTCGGGCTCCACCTCTCTCATTTGTTTCACTAATAGGTTTCCCTATTCTGTCCTCTGTATACTCCCTGGCTGTTTGAATGACCCTATTGTAATATCTCCTGTTTCTGAATCTGTGACACATCACTTCACCGTGTTTTTGGAATTTTGTTTCCTCTCTACAGTTCTGTTTTATCCTCAGGAATTGAGCCTTGGGAATATTATCCTCCATGTGTCTTGGGTTGAAGCTAGAGACAAGCAACAGGGAGTTGCGATCAGCATTCTTTCTATACAGTGAAGTAGTGATGTAATCTTCTGAATCACATTTAATTTGTAAATCAAGGAAATTCACTACATTCTCATAACATTGCACTGAGAAGCAAAAATCTGTATTGCTTGTCTCTAAGAAATGAACAAACTCTCCGAGCTCCCCTCTGCTGCCTCGCCAGATCATAAAAATATTGTCTATAAAGTGACACCACAGGTCAGTCCTATGGTAGAAGGGACTGACCTGGTCGTCATAGACTGTTGTTCTTTCCCAATGTCTCAAATAGAGGTTAGCGTAATTGGGTACAAATGTTGTACCCATCGCTGTCCCCTTCACCTGTAAGTAATGGTCTGCCTGAAATAAAAAGTTAATTTTTAGAACCATTTCAGCACAATCAGTGAGGAACTGTTTCCTTCCAGTGTCCAGTGTCTGATCCTCATTTAACCAATAAGTCATTGCTCCCAACCCATCCTCATTGGGTATGTTTGTATAGAGGGAAGTGATGTTCATCGATACAAGTAGCCATTCCCTCTCCATCTGAAGATCCCCCAGGATGCCCAACATATCTGTAGTGTCTCTGATGTAAGATCATAGCTTGGTAACATATCCTTTTATATGTGCATCAACAAAATGAGATAGTGGTTCAGTGAGTGACCCAGTTCCTGCCACTATTGGGCATCCTGGGGGATTCTCTAAGTCCTTGTGTATCTTAGGCAGGGTATAAAGTCTTGCTCATATAGGATGTGTAACTGTTAAGAGTGCTAATTCCTCAGATGAGATCATGCCTTCAATTAGTGATTCCTGCAGAAAAACATCAATCTTTTTCTTAAAGTAAGCTGTTGGGTCCCCCCAAGTTTCCTACAGAAGTCAGAGTTCTGCAACTGTTTTTTAATCTTCATAACATGTTCTCAGTGAACATGATCACAATTGTGTTACCTTATCTTTTGGTTTGATTACTATTAATGGACTACCTTCCAGTTCTTATATTGCTGTTGCCTTTAGGGCTGACAAATTCACATGGCTGGGTCTTTCCATGTGATTGACTACTGATTCAAAACCAACTTCACAGGCTCTCTCAAAGACTCATACAGTCAATCAATCAATCAATCAATCAGTCAATCAATCAACCGAGCAAAATCTTCATTTACCCAGGCAATCACCATTGAGCAAGCTCATTTACAAGGTGGATCTGCAGTTTGCAAGGACGAGGGTACAGAATAGAGTACAAGTAAAATATGCATAAAACAACAGTAGCAAGACATATACAACAAAATATATACAGTGTAGAAATAAAGATAAATAATATATACAGAGATGCCTTTATAATCCTTTCCATCAATAACATGTTCATAGCCTGTAAAGGAGTCCCTGGGATATGGAAAAGTGCATGCGTAGGAGGCAGGGACGCTGGCAGAAAGATTCTGGGATACTAAGCTGGTGGTATCAGGGCATAAGAGTGGGTGATGGGGGGTGTGTTGCAGTGAGTACGTAGTACTGGTGGGACTGGAATGGACTGAGGTGAACCGGTAGTACCAGTGGGACTAGAATGGACAGAAGGAGAGGGGAGTATTCTTGGTAAGGGAACACTTAGTTTGAACGGGAAGGACTTAGATTGAACGGAAACATCAGCTGGACAACTAGGAATGGTGGAAACATTTACAGAGCTCCACAAATGTTTTGGCATACAGAGTCTTGAACATAGCAAGACTAACAGGGGAGCCAAGTCTCAGTGATTTCTGTATCCTATTCAGCAGCGTTGGCAGGATAAAGCTTATGACTGCTCTTCCAAAGCAGGTACCGACCCTAGGTACTTTCAGGGAAACCAGTGAGTGACTTCTCAAGGCATAATTCCCAATCAGGCTTAGTGGGAGACAGTCAGCAATGTATTGCGGGAGTTTGTTGGTGATGTCCCAAAGTGTATAGAGGGCTGCATTTCTATACCGCCTGTGTTGAAGGGAGAGCCAACCCACAGCTGCATATAATGAACAGTGGTGGGTGGAAAAGGGGAGGCCTGTTATAAATCTCAGAGCTCTATGATACAGTACGTCCAATTTAGCAAGGTGCGAGGCTGGGCACTAGCCATATATGAAGTCAGCATAGTCAATTAGTGAGAGGAACGTGGATTGGATGAGCTGTCTTTTGGCGTCTGCGATCAGGAGGCAATTCATTCTGAAGAAGAGTCCAAGCCTCTGCCTCAGCTTTTTCAGCAGTTCTTCTATATGTTCCACAAAGGAGAGTTTATTGTCTATCCAGACACCCAAATACTTGAATATCGGTACGTATTCAAGATGTCCACCTAGTAAGGTGGAGATACATAGAATTTGATGGTAGATAAGGACCACTTGGCCCACCCAGTCTGCCCATTTCCCTACCTGATAAATAAACTGCAGATCCTAGTTAACCAGCAGCCTACTTCTTCCTATCCCCACCCCCTAGAATTGCCTTATGACTGTCCCATGCATGCTTGAATTCCACCACTGTTTTTGACTCCACAGCCTCCTCCTCCGGAAGGCCGTTCCGTGCATCCACAACCCTCTCTGTGAAAAAATACTTCCTTACATTACCTCTGAGCTGCCCCCCCATCTTCAAATTGTGCCCCCTTGTTCTTGCACACCTCTTTTTTTGAAAGATGCTACCCTCTTGGACTTTGTTGATTCCCTTGAGGTACTTGAAAGTTTCTATCATGTCCCCCCTCTCCCTCCTTTCCTCGAGGCTATACATATAAAGCTCCTTAAGTCTCTCTTGATATGTCTTCTGGTGCAGACCCTGCACCATTTTAGTTGCCCTCCTCTGGACAGCTTCCATTCTGTCTATGTCTTTGCGGAGATAAGGTCTCCAGAACTGCATGCAGTACTCCAGATGGGGTCTCACCAGCTGTCTGTACAGAGGGATAACAACTTCCTGTTTTCTACTGGTGATGCCTCTCCCTATGCATCCCAGTATCCCCCCAACCCTCTACTGCCCTCTCACATTGCTTGCCCACCTTTAGGTCATCTGATATGACTACCCCCAGGTCCCTTTCCATTTTTGTTGTTGTTAGTATCTCACCCCCCATTGTGTACTCTTCCCCTGGGTTTTTGTTTCCCAGGTGCATTACCTTGCAATTCTTAGCATTGAATCTATGCTGCCATACATTTGACCATTCCTCTAACCTTGCCAAGTCCCTTCTCATCCTTTCCACCCCACCTTGTGCATCAACTCTGTTGCAGATCTTTGTGTCATCTGCAAAGAGACATACTTTTCCTTCCAGTCCCTCTGCAATGTTGCTTATAAAGACATTGAAGAGGACCGGTCCTAATACTGAACCCTGCAGTACCCCACTAGTAACCCCCCTTTCTTCAGAGTGGACTCCATTTACTATTACTCTCGTGTCTTATTCTCCAGCCAATTCTTTACCCAGGCTATCATCTTGGGACCCACTCCCAGGCTGGCTAACTTGTATATTAATCTTTTGTGCGGGACTGTGTCAAATGCCTTGTTAAAGTCTAGGTAGGTCATGTCCACAGCCCTCCCAGATCTACTACTTGGTCACCCAGTCAAAGAAATTTATTAGATTCATCTGGCATGACCTTCCGCTGTGAATCCATGCTGCCTTGGGTCCTGTACCCCTCTGGCCTCTAGGTACTTGACAATTCTTTCCTTCAGAAGTGATTTCATCATTTTCCCTATCACTGAGGTTAAACTAACAGGTCTGTAGTTTCCTGCTTCTGCCCTGCTCCCACTTTTGTGAAGGGGAATCACATCTGCCCTCCTCCAGTCCTCAGGTACCACCCCATCCTCCCATGATTTGTTAAAAAGGGTAGTCAGTGGTGTCACTAGTTCTATCCTTCATTCTTTTAGAATTCTGGGATTAATCCCATCAGTCCCCATTGCTTTGTCCACCTTTAGTTTTATGAGTTCTTTCAGAACCCTTTCCTCTGTAAATGAGCTGGTATCAACTTCTGTATCCAGAGTGTTTCTATTGTTTGTTTTAGGTACCTCCCCCTCTTCATTTGTAAATACTGAGCAAAAATATTTGTTTAGTATCTCTGCCTTTTCACAGTCACCCTCTGCCAACCCCGCCCTTTATTAAGCCTCGCTATCCCTCCCTTGGTCTTCCTTCGCTGCCTGATGTATCTATAAAAGGTTTTATCCCCCTTCTTAACTGAGTTGGCTATCCTTTCCTCGGTTCGGGCCTTTGCTGTTCTGACTGCTTCCCAGCTTCCTTTTGCTTTAACTGATAGAAGGTAATGGACCAGCAGCAGCAGAATATGCCCCCTGGCCAGTTGGTGAGAATAGCATTGCCTTGGTTTTCTTGGCATTAAGTAGTAGTCTTTTACTGAGGAGCTGGTGCTGCAGGATGTTAAAGTCGGTTTGTAGGTCACCATAGGCAGCTTCAGGAGATTCACGGCTTATGTAGAGCACAGTGTCATCAGCAAACAGGTGAATGCTTGCTTCCTTAATGCCTACATCCAGGCTGTTGATATACATAGCAAACAGTAATGGTCCCAATATGGACCCCTGAGGGACACATCTTTTTATCAGTTTAAGTGAAGAAAGCTCCCCTTCAGCCTTGATTTGTTGTTGCCTACCAGTGAGCTAGTCATGGAACCAACACAAGGAGGTTCGGTCTAGGCCTATTGTTTGTAAAGTGGAGAGGAGCAAGCAGTGGTCAACAGTGTCGAAGGCCTTACTGAGATCTAGGAAAACTGCACAGATTAATTTTTTGTTGTCTAAGTCCTGTTGCCAGTCATTAGTTACTTTTGCCAGGGCCGTAATGGTACTGTGCTTTGCTCTGAAGCCTGACTACATAAGGTTTAGTAAGTTCCAGTTGTCTATAAAAGATCTCAGCTTGGTATCCACAATTTTTTCTAGGAGCTTGGAGAGTATGCGGAGGAGGGAGATTGGCCTATAGTTTTTTAGGTCACAGGGATCCCCCTATTTAAACAGGGGGATGACGTGAGCAACTTTCCATAACTGAGGGAGGGAACCTTGCGATAGGGACAGGTTGAATAAATGAGAGATAGGTGCGGTGAGGATATGATAAGCAATATGGGTCAAAGAAGTCAGCCCCAGCACTTTTTTTAGTGTCCAATTTTAGGAGAAGATCTTCAACTTCCTTTATGGAGGTGGGTAAGAATGAGAAGGTTACAATATTGTTACTCGGTTCTGGGAGCTTAGTGTTGATCTGTGGGTGTAGTCTGCTTGGCCTGCAGTGGCAAAATGATTTTTGAAGGCCTGCAGGATCTCATTTCTGTCATTGATTATAGCATTGTCAGTGGTAATTTTGGAGGGAAGCACATTTCCTGGAGAATGCCCAGTCAGTTCTTTTAGTGTGGACCAGAACTTGGTAGGGCATTTTGACGCAGAATCTAGCTCAGATCGGTAAAAATTGGCCTTGGCCTCTCTGACCATCTTAGTGCAGGCGTTTCTTGCTGTCCTGAAGAGACACCAGTCTTCATCTGTGTGTGATTTGTGAGCCTTTTTCCAGAGTTGATCTCTTTTTAGTAAGACAGCCTTGAGGTCCGCTGAGAACCAACGACATGTTCTAGCTTTTATATGTGCTTTTACCAGAGGAGCATGGTTATTTAGGGCACTGGTTATAATTTCATGGAAGATGTCATAGACATTACTCACCGATTTAGCAAGGTAAAAACTCTGCCAGTGCAAAGTTTTTTAATTCATTGAAGTATGCGAGAGGATCGAAGTTCTGTCTGGACCTTTTAGTGGAAAATTTAGATGTTGGTGAGGGTTTAGCGTCAGTTCTTATACCAGCAATAAAGCAGTGGTCACTAACATCAACTGAAAAAATTCCGGCATGGGAAAAGGAATATGGTTTGCTTACGAGAAGGACATCTAATAGGGTGCTGTTCATTGGGTTTTTCTTGTTAATGTGAGTTGGCTCAGTAATAAGTTGTATGAACCCATGGGAGTCACAGAATTGCTTCAGGGGTAACAAGACCTTAGTCAACCAATCATAATTAAGTTCTCCTAGAATAATTGTTTCAATGGGGATAGAGACCATAATAGATGACAGATGGGACAGGAGCTGAGGCCCTGTGGCTGGTGGTCTGTAACAGCCTATGACAAGGAAAGCCATTGATGGGGAAAGTTCAACTTTAAAGAACAAACATTCGGATCCACCTGCAACAGAGGTAGAGTCTAGGATGGACACTGAAAATTTGTTTTTGACGTAGATGACTACTTGGCCTCCCCGGTCTGCCTATCGGCTCTAAATAGGAGGTAGTTAGGGATGTTAACCTCTCTATCAGGGGTGAATGCCCGAAGCCAGGATTCAGAGAGCACAAGTACGTCTGGTGTGGTATGAGTAATCCATGCCTGGACTGATGTAAATTTCTCTAAAAGACTGCAAACATTTGCATGCATAAAGCTGACTCCTTTCAGTCTTGCAAGGTCGGATGGAGATGAGAGCTCTTGTGGGACCAGGATTGAGTTCAACATTACCTGAACACAAAAATTGTAGGAACACAATTTTCCTTAGGGCAGCGAGGAGTAGTTTGAAAGCACGAATCTTTCTGCATCTAGTATAAGTTTGAGTGCGGGGGTCCAGAGTCCAAAGTTTCCCCTTGTGCTGACCTAGGGACACGTAGCCTATGGTCCATTCAGTATAGCACCAAGACATGTAGGTTTTGGGTGGGTGGGGTGAGGAGCCACATATTGGTAACAAGGTAGTGGTCCCACCTCAAGGAGATTCCACAAAGTGAGAAGAGTGCGGAGTCATGTGGTGGCAGCATAAGTTATACATAGTATTAATATAAAGGCAGTCTAGCAGTGGTAGAAATGACTCTATGTTGGGGTCAGTTCTACTCAAATGGTCTGTCATGTGGGGTACCATACATAAGCAGGTAAGTAATTGAAACCACACGAGGACTGCCATGATTGCCCAATGTGTTAACAGTGTGCGAGTTGCACCAAGACTCACTAGCTAGGTTCTATAAGTCTCAAGGATCACTGCTCCGTTTTAGACTAGCTAAAAGAGACAGGGATTGATGGTACGTAAAGATACATGAAAACAGCCTGATGGCACAGATGTCTTAAAGATTTATCTTCAACAGGCAGGGGTATCCTAATGATTTCATTTCATGAAGAATATCGGGGAATTGCTTAGAGGAGACAAGTGAGCTCAAGAGAGGATCACCCCTTTAAGAAGTTACAGAAAGGAGAGCCCCTTTAAGCAGTTGCTGTAATTGACTAGTGTGAGGCCTCAGGGGGTGTGGATCACTGGGGACGTGTACTTAATAAAGGAGGAAGGAGGGGGTGTTAATAAAGGAGGGAGGAGGGGTGGGGGTGGGTGAAAATTGTTCACAGAGCAGTACAGCAAGGCAGTGGCCGAGCTGTGTTTTGAAAAAGGCACCTTGTGGAGAGCCTTGTTTGGGCTTGTGTCTGCTTTCCTTGGTCAGGGGGTGGCGGGCTGGATGCAGTCGTCCTGCTGCCAGCAGGTAGCAGCACCAGGGCCACTCAGCTGAAGTGGAGAGCCTTGTTTGGGCTTGTGTCTAAAATAGGGCAGAAAAAAAAGGTGGTCCGTTAGTTAAAAAGCCAGAGACAAAGGTCAAGTAAATTGGTGGGAGGGCCCTGGGCAATTTAGTGCTCAGGGCAGGAGTAGGTGCAAATAGTGGGAGAGAAAGGTTCCTGCAGAGAGGTCTGGTCAAAGGTGCCAGGTGGGAATTTAGCAAAACAAAAGGCTAATTCAGGAGGTTGAGGGGGCCTTCAGTGGGACCAGGGAGAGCTGGGAAGGAGGCATGTGGTGGAGAGGACTCAGGGTAGTCTGGAATGGGTAGAGAACACGGCCCAAAATGCCAGGCAATATTTACAGAATGTGCTGGTTCAGGGGCGTGTCAGGAGAGGGAATCAGGGGTCCAGTAGATGGCAGAGAAACATTGTGGGGAATAAGGATGAATGAGAGGAACTGTGATGGGAAAAGTGTGACAGAGCAAACAGCAGGCAGTGGTGAGTTCTAGCTATTCTACAATATTGGGCAATTAGCAGAAAAAATTCAGTAGTGCAAGTAGTAAGCTACATAAATGTCAGGAAGTCAGTTAAAGTTCGCTACAACTCTGCTAGGCAATTCCTACATATACAGTGCAATAGTTTAAAGGTAAAATGTTTAAGCAATAGAAATATTCAGTGGTGCAAGACATAAGCTATATAGAAGTCAGGCCTAGTTAATACAGCAGGCTAAACAGCCGAAAATTCCAGGAGGAGAGGGAAAAAAAATATATATACTGTATATATATATATATTTCCACATGAGCAGTAAATTCAGCAGAAAAAATTGTCCAGAGAGCAGTACAGCAAGGCAGTGTCTGAGCTGTGTTTTGAAAAAGGCACCTTGTGTGCTTCCTTTCTCAGTGGGGATCTGCAGCATCCAATCGGGAAGCAGCCACAGTGCCCAGGAGCCAGTCCAATTATGGGGATTGAAGCCTGACAGCTCTGAGCTAGGAGCTGACCAAACGTACCTGCTTTCCTTGGTCAGGGGGTGGCGGGCTGGATACAGAGGTCCTGCCGCCAGCAGGTAGCAGTGCCAGGGCCACACAGCTGAAGTGGAGAGCCTTGTCTGGGCTTGTGTCTGCTTTCCTTGGTCAGGGGGTGGCGGACTGGATGCAGAGGTCCTGCTGCCAGCAGATAGCAGTGCCAGGGCCACTCAGCGGAAGTGGAGAGCCTTGTTTGGGCTTGTGTCTGCTTTCCTTGGTCAGGGGGTGGCGGACTGGATGCAGAGGTCCTGCTGCCAGCAGATAGCAGTGCCAGGGCCACTCAGCTGAAGTGGAGAGCCTTGTTTGGGCTTGTGTCTTCTTTCCTTGGTCAGGGGATGGCGGGCTGAATGCAGAGGTCCTTCCACCAGCAGGTAGCAGCGTCAGGGCCGCTCAGCTGAAGTGGACATACAAATCCAAGTCCTTTAAAAGGGACTATCCTTTGTGCTTTGGACAGTGTCATGATGGGGGGATAAAAGGTGGAAGGAGGGCAGAAGGTGTGTGATTTTATCACAGCTTGTGGTGATGCTGATGCTGGTTCATCAAGCATTTGCTCCCTTTATTGTGTTCTGGCCCATATTGGTTTTAGCAAAAAATTCCTTCAAATTCAAGTTCCTTGTCAGTCTATGTAAATCTATATATAGTTGAAAAGGGTCCAGGTCCTGGGTCAGCACAAAGGATAGTCCCTTTTAAAGGACTTGGATTTGTATATCTGTCAACTCAATATCCGAGATGTTTATCACAGTGTTTTCTTTTAATTGTTCTATTTCCCCCTCCTGGCACCTTGACCTTGGCCTCCCCATCCTCTGTTGGTGTTTCTTCCCACCTCAATGAGTTCTTGTACATTTCTCAGATTCAGGTGTGTTCCTTGTCTCTGTCCCTCACTGTACTTTGGTTGTGTCTCTCTGAACTGCCATTGGCGTATACTGTGTCTCTGGGGTAGAACCTCCATCTCCCCCTGCTTTTCCTCTAAAAATATTTATTCTGCAGTGTCAGAATCTGTAAATGTATAATAGGATGGGGAATCACTCTGATTTTTTAGGATTGAACGGTGTACACCACTGGTCCCAGGGGTTAATGAGGTGGAACTGTCCTGGCCACTGTAGTTCCTGTTCCTACTGTGGCTCTTTGTTGGTTACGCCCACCCCCCTGATTTAAGGTGAACACTGTATCATGTATATAGTCCTGTCTATCATGTTCAAACTTTTTCAGTATTTGCTGCTTGATTTTCTTTTCTTCCCTTGCAGTTTCTTTTCAAGGTCTGCAAACTCTGGTTCATTTCTGAATTTCAGTACTGTTTCCTCTTTTTTTCTTTATGTCCTGTATAACTTCAGGTTGCTGCCTCTGAAAATCTTTAATGAGAGCTTTGAGCAATTCATCTGTCCCAAGCTAGAGCCCTTTCCAACAACTGGACATAAATTCTTCTGTCTCGGTACTATAACCCGGTTTGTGAGTGACTCTTAAACCTTTTGGGGATCTATCCATTTTTAAATAGGCTTCTAATGTGGTGCACCCCTGATAATGGCACCTACCTTTAAATATGGCTCTTTCAAGTTGGATGAATGCTCCAAAATATTTACATCTCTTCTTCAATGTAACAATTTATTTTTCATTGGTACAGGAAGGGGCAACAGGTTCAATAAAACAGGACCACAAGTCATGTCACACTATATGTACAATGTGCAGCAAGATCCCTGCAATTACAGTATGAGTACTTTTTTGTATTGTTCCTAGAAAGGGTAACATACCTGATACTACATAAAATATCATGTTACCTAATACAATGTACACTGCATTTGAAGAGGATTGCACAAAATACAACATTAGAAAACTTACAGTAATATACAGCAGTATACTTCACCCAAATTAAGTAACCCCCATTTTCTTTTCCCCTAGATAATACAGCATGTTGCTATAACAGGATATGCTTCAAGATGATAATAATTGTCCATCAGAAGGCAGAATCAATTTCTTCACCTTCATCTTCTTCCCAGCAGTCACCACCATCCTTAGTCCTTTTTGTCTGGGTCATAGATCATATCAAGTTCTACTTCAGACATACAGAGAAATCACCAATATTCATTTTTTTAAAATGTGAGTTGCTCCACATTTTAGGGCTTAAGGCCACTTTAAATCATTGACAAAGATTCCAACTGAGCTTAGCACTCTTTTCAACTATATGCTGGAGCAAAGCAAGACAAATAATAAAAGGTCACAATTTGACAAAGCTGGTCAAATATGCAATTTTTGTCTTCCAGAAAATAATCAGATCATCACCACCTCCCAGTTTTTTGGGTCTGCAAAATATTCTTCCACCATTTATGAGTTTGTAACTTTACATTCTTTTTGAGAAGTTGTTGTGGACACTCATTTCATCAGTCTCATTATTTTCATGTGTTCAAAAAGAGAAGAACCAGTGGAAGAGGTTAAGAGGAGTGGGGTAATTCTGATAACTGATTCTCCTCATGGCTTGTGCCATTGTTTTCAAAGTTTTCCCTAAGTTATGGATGACTCTTTTCAATCTTACTTTTTCTCTTTGGATTTTCAGACATCTGATGGCTTTCTGTATAAGGCAGTCTTTCTAAACTTCATTTGTTCAACAACAGCGTACAACAACTGAATTTGAGGCAAGATCACATTCGGGCACACAATATCTGAGCTTATAAAATGGCAAGGAAAAATATTCAGTGTGCCTGTGCAACTTTTTTCATACTTGTGTAATGTAGATAAACCTTGGCTGTTCACCTCTCTATTCATGGGATATACCACCCTTTAGGGGTACAAAGGCAAGGAACCCTAGAGGAGAGTTCCACCCCTTGAAGTGCCACAGGAGTGATTTGCTTGGCTAAAGGTACCTTAAGAAGAAGCCCACAGGAGAGAGAAAGAGGTGTGCTGCTGGAGGAGGAGGACCAGGGGTGAATGGAGGGGCAAAGAAAAATGCTTGTGTGTGGAGTGAGGAGAGCAGAAGCAGCCCTTAAATAGGCTAAATGGGGGTGTGGCCAGTTACACTCCCCTCTTGAACTACAGTCTGTAGCCTTCCAGTTCAATGTGCCTGTGCAACTGGTTTCATGCTTGTGTAATGTAGATAAACTTTGGCTGTTTGCCTCTCTATCCATGGGATATACCACCCTGTAGGGGTACAAAGGCAAGGAACCTTAGGGGAGGGTTCCACCCCTTGAGGTGCCATGTGAGTGATTCCCTTGGCTAAAGGTACCTTTGGAAGAAGCCCAAAAAGAGTACTGAGCAAAGCATACAAGGTAGTGAACACTTATTGGGGTTGAAGACCTGTACATAGGTCAGTTTGTAGTATGGGTTCAGTTGGTTGCATTGGTCAGTTGGTCATATTGTTTGAATAGAGTAGGTAGGAAACAACAGGTGAATAGTGACCTACTCAGAGGTCTGACTGTAAGGCATGGAGGCCTAGCTTCCTAAGGAGAGACAAAACAGCCAAATGGGGGGAGAAGGGACACATACGGGGCAGCCACCCAACTCCATCCAACAGTGGAAACCTAACTAAGTGACCTAGAGACTGCAACTACACCTAAATAGTATTATGATATTATGACCATTGGCACGGAGGAGAGGAAAAATCCACTTTGAGGAGGAAACCTCTGGGGATCCAAGGCCTAGGTCACCTTCCCTCCAGGCTTTGGGACAGCTTTGTTAAGTGATGGCTCTGCTACTGCAATTTAGTAGACCAGTCCAGGGGGGAATTGCAATTTCAGGGAACACTCTCACTCTGTCCCTCTAATGGGAATGCTGTGGATGGTTATGAGCTAGCTCTACAACAATGGGCAACCAAGGTAGAAGAAGGAGAGTAACGACTGCCAAGGTGCTCAGCCGGCCTACCAATCTAAAAACAAATCAGGTGAACCAGAGGTGGTTATAGGAAGAATAACTTGAAAGGGTGCCTCTGAACCATCTCGAGCAGCAAAAGGGGCCCTTTCTGTCAGAACCCCACCCCTTTGCCACTGAAGTCTTAAATGCTACATCAAGAGGTGCCATTGGTATGGTTGATAACTGAAGGTCCATCCAGAGTGAGGACATCCCCAACTATGGGCCAGGTGAGAAGGACCTCACCCCCAGCTTGCATGCTAAAGATGTAGACTTTGGGGTGCATAGAGAGACTGTCAGCCACAAGGTAGTCCCAAGTCCTGGAGTAATGGATATGGTTGGCATGTCTCCAAAATGTGGAAAAGTGAGTTGTAACGAGCATGAGACCTGCACATGGTAAGGAGCATGGGACCCATACATGGGTCATGATGGATGATAGCAGACATGGGGAGACCTGTACATAGGTAAGACTGAGCACTGTAGATCCTCTCATGGGTCTTGACTGGATGAGACCTGTATGTAGGTTGAGCTGAGCAATATGGACTTTCTCGTGGGTCTAGGTAAGGCAAATAGCAGTTGTCAACCACAGGGATGCATGCTGACCAAGACCATTAGAAAGCCAAATTGGGAGTGAATTGGACTGTATATTATGAGTAAGAGAACAGCGAGGTCGGGCGAAGCCCAGGGCCAATGGTTGGAGAGGATGAGGCAGTGAAGCTGGTTAGGTAGGAGAAGGATGCAATGCCAGTGTGGTAGGAGATGTGGTTTGAAGCAAAAAAAGACATGATATGCTCTCAGACTTGGAAGGGGATTCCAGTATTGAAAGGGGAGAGGTCAAGCAATGAATGGACTTGCAAGCTGATTGCATTAGTGCCATGACAGCTGGTATATGAGCAATACTGGTAGTGCAAGGGACAGGAAGGCTGGGATGACTGTGTAAATCAGGTGCAGAACAGCAGGGAAAGGATGGTAGAAGGCTGGGTGAAGCCAGCTGCCCTAAGGTAGAGAGTTGCCAGGAATAGCTGGTTGCGGAATGCCATAAAGGCTGTGTGGAGCAGCAATAGAAGGTCGGGGTGAGCCAGTGACCAAATAAATATAAAAGAAGTTGAAAGCTGTTCCTCCTGCCTGGAGCCACGATGCCCGCTGCAACAATACAGTCCCCTACTGTGGGCAAAACGGAGAAGCCACAGAGAGACACCATGATGCCAAATAGCTAATTAAACCAGTAGCATAAAATAATTTAAGTACCAGTACTCAAATTAAATTAGTAGATGAAATTAAATTGATGAATATCTGCAGCTGTAGCTGAGCTGGCATAGGTTTGAGCACATTAATAACCCCAAAAGGGCTGTATACAAGGGGAGACCAACAAGGAAGGGCAGGAGAATTGGGTGAGATTCTTTTGCATAGCCAGTAGAACTGAATAGCCAAGCAAATTGAAATAGGTGTGTGTGCACAAATCATACGGAAGTGCAATTGCAGGCTGAGTAAATGTAGTGGACAGGTAGAATAATTTGTAAACATAATGAAGACTAGCGATAAATCCCCATGGAAAAGAAGGAAGGAGCAAAAGCAGCATAAATTACCTGGAGTTACAACAGTAATGCAGCAGTACCTGATGCCACTCCCTGCAGCTAGCTGAGAGCAAGAGCTTAGACCAGGTGCAGGCAATTAAGTGGAAACAGCAGCAGGGAGCTGAAATGTAAAACAAATGCAGGAAACTGAGGATGCTAGGTAGCTGAGGAGGACAGGGAACCAGAGCACAGCAAAGAAGCAACACAGCACAAATAAAGGGCAACTAGAAAGCCCCAAAAGAAACAAAAAAAGAATATACAAAACCAAAGCATAAATGCAGTAGAACAGAAAAACAGCATACAGCAGCCAGAAGCAAAACAAATACTAACCAAAGTAAGAGAAACACAGGAACACATCTAGCAGAATCCAGAGCACAAAGTGTGTGTATGTGTGTGTGTGGGGGGTGGGGTGGGGGTGGGGGTGGGGGTGGGGGATGCAAGGCCACAGCAGGCCCAAAGTAAGAAGGCAGACAAACAGAGCCTCAGCTGGCAAGGAAAAATGCTTGTGTATGGAGTGAGGACAGCAGCCCTTAAATAGGCTGAATGGGGGTGTGGCCAGTTGCACCGCCCCCTTGAACTACAGCCTGTAGCCTTAAAATTAAAACCTTATTGTATGAGAGATGTCACCTGACTGTGCATTAGAAACCTATTCATGCACAGTCAGGTGCCGGATCTAATTTCCATTCAACAAAAACCTTATTACCAACACTAAGATTAGCCATATTAATACACCAAATGAAACTAAAAAAGAGCCAGTAGTTCCCATCTTTAGCTTACTTTACTTTACTACTGTGAAATGTAAAGTATCTTTTTTTCTAAATAAGTAACATTTCTGAGTAAACAAAAGTGCTTCAAAGGCTCTTACTATAATGTCATTGCTCCGACACAAATAATTTCACATATAGGATTACCACCTGTCCCTATTTTCACAGGACAGTCCTGCAGAAAAACATGAAAAATACTATATGTCCTGACATTATAGCAGAACAAATATTTTCAGATTTTCCTGTAAATGTTGCAAAGAACTATAATACCTTAACTAAAATACCTTAAAATAATAAAAAGAGTAGAAACTACCAAAATACTACAATACTTAGTCTTAATTCTGATTATTTAGAGAAAACAAGTCTACTGCATTAGCTGAGGTTATATATTGTCCTATGAAAAATTATGTTTCAGTAGGGAATGTCCCACTTTGGCTTCTTAAAAGGTGGTAACCCTATTCACATAGTTAGCCTCCAGAATTGCAGTGCTTTGTTCCATGGCCTTTATAATAAAAGGCACTGTGTCTGCCAACTCCTCTCACATCAACACACTGCCACATGCTCACCTCAATGGCTGTGTTTTAATACCAGTTCATTAACCTTACAAAAGAGCCCCCCCCCCCAAATGTATTCCACTCAGCCTCAGCCACAACCTTCAGTACTGAAACGCCAAATTTCCCTCACATTTCAGAGCTGCTTAATTTCAAGCTTGAGGACGTTATGTAAAGTGCACACTGGAAAAGGGGAGGAAACTGCAACTACAAACCACTAAAGCCCAAATCAACCTCATATGTTTTAAAAATTGAGTGTTTACACAGAACAGGTCCAAGCAGAGCTGCTCCAGAGGACTAGGTGCCAAGTGACAACACCAAGAATCAGAAGCTAAAGTCATGGCGCTCACCTCTGGTTCATTAATAAGGGAGTCCACACCAACACGGATGAGATGTTAAACCTAGGTCCCATCTGCCTGGATTGGTGATAGTTCACATGGATGTTAAAGATCCCATGGCACTTATCGAAGAGAGTAGGGGAATTTCCCCGATGTCCTGGCCAAATTTACCTCATTCACTCAAAATACCACCAACAGCTTAATCTGGTTCAGGGTCAGTTGGCATTCATCTGTATCCCCCTTCCCCAGGTTGTGCCTGAAAATAGGCAGGATTTGTCTAGTGCACTTACCCAGTCAACAAAAACTAAATAAATAAAAATAAAACATAAGCATAAATAACTTCCCTTTTATTCCTGATGTAGATAAAAAAATTGTTACACAACATGGAGGGACAGGTAAACCTGACATTTCACCCATTTCAGGTTTTATCAAAGCCTGAAATAGATGAAACGTCAGGTATATCTGTCCCTCCATGTTGTGGAACAATTTTGTATCTGCATCGATAATAAAAGGGAAATTATTTATGCTTATGTTGGTGTGGACTCCCTTATTAACTAATCGGATGTGAATGCCATGACTTTTGTTTACACTGAACCTAAGTATCAGTACAGAGAGGCATCAAAAGCGGGACCACACACAGTGTGACAGAAACCACAATCTGCAACCAAATACTTCCTTTTCTGTCACCCCCATCCGAAACAAAAATATGCAGCTAATGGCTACTACTCACTGTAGCAGCAAGAAACAATATTCGGGCAGAAACTGAATGGACATCAACACAAACACAACATATTTAACAAAGAAAACTTCATGTTTTTTCTCCTTTTTCTTTTCTAAAGGTAAGATGAGAGTGAGAGAAGAGCAAGAGGGGACATAATTGAAACCTAAAAGTACCTCACGGGAGTGAACAAGGTGCAAGTGAAGGGTCTATTTCAGAGAAAGAAAGGCACTAAAACAAAAGGGCATGAGATAAAGCTAAGGGGGGAAGTTTCGGAGAGATGTGCAGAAATAATTCTTCATAGAAAGGGTTGTGGATGACTGAAACACTCTGCCAGAGGAGGTAGTGGGGACAAAGACTGTGGGGAGCTTCAAGCATGCTTAGAGTAGGCACAGGGACACATTAGGCAGAGGAACAGAGAGGAGGAAGAGACACTTATGACCAGCTCAGGTCAGTGGTGACAGCATAGCACAGTGGTTTAATGCTCTGAGCTGCAAATCTGGAGACCTGGGTTTGAATCCCACAGCCCCCACTTGCATACTGTGTGACCCTGAGCAAGTCACTTAACTTCCCTGTGCTCTCAGGTTGCACCTATAAACAAGCTTTCAGCTTAGTGTGCCACTCCTGGTTAAACAATTGGAAAAAAATATGCAGAGACAAAGGGCAGACTGGGTGGACCTAACAGTCTTTTTCTGCCAACAGAATCTATGTTTCTGTGTTCTAAGATCCATTTTCTAAGTGCAATAAGCCACTCTGTGGTGTGCATTAAAGGATTAACCATGCACTTCCTAGGAGTGTAAGGACACTCAGCCTTCAGCTTCATGCCTTACTGTTCCTCTGGGGTGTGCATCATTAACCCTGTAGTGCATGTCCCATTGTGGCTTACTGCTTACTTACTTCTCAGGTCACCAGTTTGAATTTTTTAAGGATACAGACCACAGATTAAGTTTCCAATTGCATTCTGACAGCATGGTGTTAAAACCAGATATTTAATGGTTCATAAGATACTCATGCACTGCCCCTTGCTACTCCAGAAAACATTTTACAATGTAATATGTCAAATTCCATCTAGTGATGACATCTTATTTCAAGGAGTGTTCCAGCAGTTTCTTCTCTAACTGCACAGTTTAGTAGTGTCATTTGAGCTTTTACTGAGTTCAGAAAAGTACACAGATTTTCTTGGATTTCACAGTCATGTGATCCAGTCTCTGATTGGTTTTAGGAAAGTTTATCTTAAAACAAAAATTGACACAATGAGCCAGTGACCATGAGAATATCCTTAGCTGCTTTAACAACACTGAAACAATGTAGGGAGACAATGTAAGAAGGTGACACAGAAAGTCAGTAACATCCTCTGTTGCATCGGAAGAGGGATCACAAGCAGAAAGCACAAAGTGATAATCCCACTTTACAGATCTTTGGTGAGGCCACACCTGGAATACTGTGTCCATTTCTGAAGCACTGCAGGCATTCAGGATGCTGGCATTAGGGCACCAAAATTGTGATTCACCGCCCCCTCCCCAAGGTACACCCCCCCCCAGAGATATCAGTAGTTGGGGGGTGTGATGGGCACAGCACCCCCAAAAGGCGGGGTGCTGGAGGCAGCCCCCAAAACAGTGGTCAGCGACATTGCCGACTGATGCCCTCATGGCACGATGCCGTAAAGGTGGCATGTTCCAAGGATGGAACTGTTCTGGAGACCCCATCTTAAAAAGGATATAGACTGTCTGGAAACTGTGCAAAGAGCTACAAAGATAGTTCAGGACCTCCACCACGAACCCTATAAGGCAAGACTTAAAGAATTAAACATGTACTCCCTGGAACAGAGGAGAAATAGAGGAGGCATGATAGAAACCTTTAAATACCTAAAGGTTATCAACTCAGTGCAGAATCAGAACCTCTTCCAAGAAAATAAGGAGGCACGTACTAGAGGCCACAATAGACATCTAACGTGAGGGAGATTTTGGAGCAACATTAGGAAGTTTTTCTTCACTGAAAGGGTGGTGGAGTCATGGAACAGGCTGCCACAGGAGGTTGTGGACACCAAGACAGTTAAGGAGTTCAAAATATCTTGGGACAGACATAGCAGAATATTGAAATAAGGGAATATACTTGGGGGGGAGTAGGTCAAATAATGGACAAACTAGATGGATCACACGCTCCCCATCTGCCGTCGTGTTCTTGTATTCTTATGAAAGCATTGTCCATTACTATAATTGCAAGTTTCAAGTTGTGGACAGAGATCCAGCAACCAGCATGCAAACTGTTAATTCTTTTCAGAAACAATGTTACAGGACCCATAGGCAACTCTTTTGAACCCAGTTACACATAATGCCACTTGCCTCCTGTGCACAGGTGCACTTGATGGTTTTCTTCCAGAATAATGATGGTTATCAAAAGACACCCAGTGAGTTGTTAAGGGCATATAATTACTGGGCACAATTTTTTTCAATACAAAAAGCGAGTTATAATTTGCCGTTATAACCACCTCAGCCAGTTATAACGGCAAACAATCGCCACTGTTCTCTAGAGCAGCGCGAGACACAGAAAGCCGCACAGCGAAGGAAACAACTGAGTCACTTATGCTGTCGCAGCTCTGGGTGTCCTGTCAAATCCAATGTTGTTCTGAACACTTTCCTCTTCTCTTCTCAGGCAATGCGACATGCAGATCTACACATCAGCACATGAAAATCAGCGCCAACACATCTTCGAGCCAGACCACATCAACAGTTAACAGTTTGAACCACTCGTTTAAAAGTTTGAAGCATTTTTATATCGCTAACACTTTTCAACGTTCCATTTAAAACGAATGTAATTGCATTATCTCACTCTAAGTTAAAAATGTAAAGATATTAACAAATGTTATAATGCAACTGTTCAAGTTTCTTTTCAAAACATAAAAAAAGACGTGTTAATAAATTGCTCATTATAGCAGAACTGCCTTACTCATTTCTTACTCATTTCTTTGCAAACTGAATAGGTACTGATGAAAAAATTGTGCCCAGTAATTATAAAAAATAAAGTAATGGACAGGTGGTTATTCATGAGAATTTTACACACACCCTCAGTGTGGGATGCCTAAATAAACCCCTCGGGCTTCGCCCTCGGGGTTTATGGGGAATCCCACACCTCGGGTGTGTGAAAAATTCTCATAATAACCACCTCCACATACATTATTCTCTATATAATAACTGGTCAGCAATTTTTCACAATGGGCTGACTGAGTTGATGTTTGCAGTAACAACCCATGGGTTATTGTGGCATTCATGCACACAGCTATTCAAAAAATGTGCGCTCCCTCATTGGCTCCATTTCTGTGCAGGGCGGGCTTAACAGTTCTGTAATTATGGCAGCTCTGTCTCTCACTTTCTGTGGAGCCACCACAAAAAACTCTAACTCTCCTTATTTTTCTGTTTTTTAATTTGATCTGGTTGTTCCTACCTTCTACTGAAAAAAATAAAACCTCCATCTGGTTGATCCTGCTCTTCCTCCGTTTCGGCAACAAAGCCCCAGCTTGACTCCCAACATGATCTCAATGACAAACTCCTGGGACAAACTGTAACTGTATGTGACAAAAAAACAAGCGAAAATGAAGAAAACAAGCATTTGTCAATGCCGAACATTCGCTTGCAGGTATTTGCAGTGGTGTTTGGCACGTATGTTACTTTACCCTAATGCCCTGTGCGATTGCTGGTATTTGCACAATAAATTTTCAGCATGACCTTTTTGTTACCCCCATTGTGCGCTACATAGGCGGAAACACGTTTTGGGCAGGATGTGAAAAATGACAGCTGTACTGCTGATAAGGAAGTGTGGTAAAATGGCAATGTTGAAAATCTGGAGTGGAAATATTGAAAATTCGCAAACCTATGAGCGTGTGTGGGAACTGTGCAACACACGCTCGTAAAACAGTCATTGTTAGGAATTTTTTCAGCACATTTTCAACATTGGCATTTTAAAACCTCTGCTAATGAACAGTGTCACAGTGATTTTCTTACTGTGTCCCATACATTGATTCCTTAACCGACTGCGCCATTGTGCAGTACATGGTAGGAAACACATTTGGGCAGGATGTGAAAAATGACAGCTGTACTGCTCATAAGGAAGTGTGGTAAAATGGCAATGTTGAAAATCTGGAGTGAAAATATTGAAAATTCGCAAACTTACGAGCGTGCGTAGGAACTGCACAATGCACGCTCGTAAAACAGTTATTTTTGGGAATTTGTTCACCAAATTTTCAACATAGCCATTTCAAGATCTCTGCTCATGAACAGTGACACTGTGATTTTCTTAATGTGTCCCATACACTGAGTTCAGCTGTGACTCGTGCCATTATGCGCTACATGGCGGAAACATGTTTTGGGCAGGATGTGAAAAATGACAGCTATACTGCTTATGAGGAGGTGTGGTAAATGCCAATGTTGAAAATCTGGAGTGAAATATTGAAAATCTGAAACTTACGAGTGTCGTAGGAACTACTAGCATGCGCATCATTACAACAGTTATTTGTGGAATTTTTCACCAAATTTTCAACATAGCCATTTTAAGATCTCTGCTCATGAACAGTGACACTGTGATTTTCTTAATGTGCCCCATACACTGAGTTCGCATAGCGACCTGTGCCATTATTGCACCATGAGAAGTAGGAAACACGTTTTGGGCAAGATGTGAAAATGACAGCAGCACTGCTCATAAGGAGGTGTGGTAAAATGGCAATGTTGAAAATGTGGGTGAAAATATTGAAAATTCACAAACTTACTGGCGTGCATAGGAGCTCGCCAATGAACACTAACATAAAACAGTCATTTTAGAATTTTTCACCAAATTTTCAGCACAGTCATTTTAAGACCTCTGCTCATGAACAGTGTCACTGTGATTTTCTTAATGTGTCCCATACATTGAGTTCGCACACCAACTGCGCCATTATATAGCTACATGAAGACGAAACATGTTTTGGGCAGGATGTGAAAAATGACAACTGTACTGCTCATGAGGAGGTGTGGTAAAATGACAATGTTGAAAATCTGGAGTGAAAATATTGAAAATTCGCAAACTTACGAGCGTGCGTAGGAACTGCGCAACGCAGACTCGTAAAACAGTCATTTTTAGGAATTTTTCACCAAAGTTTCAACACAGCCATTTTAAGACCTCTGCTCATGAACAGTGTCACTGTGATTTTCTTAATGTGTCCCATACATTGAGTTCGCACACCGACTGCGCCATTGTGCACTACATGGACGGAAACACATTTTGGGCAGGATGTGAAAAATGACAGCTGTACTGCTCATGAGGAGGTGTGGTAAAATGCCAATGTTGAAAATCTGGAGTGCAAAATATTGAAAATTCGCAAACGTACGAGTGTGCGTAGGAAGTGCGCCAACCCACTCGTAAAACAGTCATTTTTAGGAATTTTTTCACCAAATTTTCAACATAGCCATTTTAAGACCTCTGCTCATGAACAGTGTCACTGTGATTTTCTTAATATGTGTCCCATACATTGATTTCACACACACCGACTCAAGCCATTGTGGCTACATGGAGTGGAAGCTACGTTTGGGTGAGATGTGAAAACTGATAGCTGTACTACTCATAAGAAGGTGTGGTAAAATGGCAATCTTGAAAATCTGGAGTGGAAATATTGAAAATTCGCAAACCTACGAGGGTGCGTAGGAACTGCGCAACGCACACTCGTAAAACAGTCATTTTTAGGAATTTTTTCAGCACATTTTCAACATAGCCATTTTATGACCTCTGCTAATGAACAGTGTCACCATGATTTTCTTAATGTGTCCCATACATTGATTTTGCACACCGACTTTGCCATTGTGCGCTACCTGGGCGGAAACACGTTTTGGGCAGGATGTGAAAAATGACAACTGTACTGCTCATCAGGAGGTGTGGTAAAATGGCAATGTTGAAAATATGGAGTGAAAATATTGAAAATTCGCGAACTTACGAGCCTGCGTAGGAACTGCGCAACGCACACTCTTAAAACAGTCATTTTTAGGAATTTTTTCAGCACGGTTTTAACATAGCCATTTTATGACCTCTGCTAATGAACAGTGTCACCATGATTTTCTTAATGTGTCCCATACACTGAGTTCGCACAGCGACTGTACCATTGTGCACTACATGGGCGGAAACACGTTTTGGGCAAGATGTGAAAAATGACAGCTGCACTGCTCATAAGGAGGTGTGGTAAAATGGCAATGTTGAAAATGTGGAGTGAAAATATTGAAATCAGAAACTTCTGGCGCATAGAGCTGCGCAATGAACACTGTAAAACAGTAATTTTTAGGAATTTTTTCACCAAATTTTCAGCACAGTCATTTTAAGACCTCTGCTCATGAACAATGTCACTGTGATTTTCTTAATGTGTCCCATACATTGAGTTCGCACACCAACTGCGCCATTGTGCGCTACATGGTAGGAAACATGTTTGGGCAGGATGTGAAAAATGACAACTGTACTGCTCATGAGAAGGTGTGGTAAAATGACAATGTTGAAAATCTGGAGTGAAAATATTGAAAATTCCAAACTTACGAGCGTGCGTAGGAACTGCAAACGCAGACTCGTAAAACAGTCATTTTTAGGAATTTTTTCACCAAAGTTTCAACACAGCCATTTTAAGACCTCTGCTCATGAACAGTGTCACTGTGATTTTCTTAATGTGTCCCATACATTGAGTTCACACACCGACTGCGCCATTGTGCACTACATGGGCGGAAACACATTTTGGGCAGGATGTGAAAACTGATAGCTGTACTACTCATAAGAAGGTGTGGTAAAATGGCAATCTTGAAAATCTGGAGTGGAAATATTGAAAATTCGCAAACCTACGAGCGTGCGTAGGAACTGCGCAACGCACACTCGTAAAACAGTCATTTTTAGGAATTTTTTCAGCACATTTTCAACATAGCCATTTTATGACCTCTGCTAATGAACAGTGTCACCATGATTTTCTTAATGTGTCCCATACATTGATTTTGCACACCGACTGTGCCATTTATGCTGCGCTACCTGGGAGGAAACACATTTTGGGCAGGATGTGAAAAATGACAGCTGTATACTGCTCATCAGGAGGTGTGGTAAAATGGCATGTTGAAAATCTGGGTGAAAATATTGAAAATTCGCGAACTTACGAGCCTGCGTAGGAACTATAGCATAACGCTCGTAAAACAGTCATTTTGGCATTTTGCACCAATTTCAACATGGGGTTTTGAGACCCCTTCTCATGAATGATGTCACTGTCATGGTGTTATTCAGGCCCAAAGGGTGATTTGCGCGGTGACTGCGCGAGTGACTCGCGAAATCGCCGCCCGAGACTGTCTTTGCCATGACAATGGCACATCATTCATGAAAAGAGATCCCCAGCTGTACTAATGTGCATCAAAAAATAGCTGAATATACAATAAAGTTGAAAACCCTATCTAGCCCATTATACAGCTTACTGGCATTTCCTCAGTTCGCGGTCAGCTTTGAAGAGTACAGGCGTGTTCCTGGTCCACCGATGATCATCGCGCCAAGCTCCGGAGGTAAGTATGGGGTGAGGGGGGTGTGAGGAGGCTGGGTGTGCAGTGGGTGGGTGCGGGTTGTGGGAGGGGGGACTGGGAGAAGCGCTGTGGGATCGTTTTTGGTTTACAGGTCAAAAAAAAAAGACTACGTGGGATGTTTGCCACGCTGGGGTGGGCTCCCAGCATGGCAGAAGGATGGCTGGGGGGCCGAGGAGCCGACGGGGGATTGGGCACCCCCGTCGGCAAACAATGCGGGACATTTGCCACGCTGGGGTGGGCTCCCAGCATGGCACCAAAGATTTGGGGGGGCGCGGCGTGATGCGGGGGGGTGGCGTGACGTGGTGGGGCAGCGTGATGTGGTGCTCTGTATGACAGCAGTGGTTTTCTTTGAAGCGAAGACCACCGCTGTCATACACAGCTCCCGCACCCATTGGTGCCGGACCGCCACGTCTGCTCAACGGAGCACCGGATTGAAGGGAGGCACACCTCCAAGTGTGCTACTCTCCCAAATGTTCCTTGCGCTGCTGCATGAGCGAATGTAAAAATTAGGAACCCCACACCCAAAAAAAAAAAAATTGTCAAAGAACAAAATGAGAGGAGTGACAGGGAGATAGACTCCTCCAGAGAGTGTGTGTGTGTTTTCACAAAGATGGGGGTGTGGAAAAATTGCTGACCAGCAATTATAAAAAATAAAAGATGGGGAAGTGTGCATATGAAAATTTAATGCACACCCTCAGTGTGGGATGCTGTAATAAACCCCTCGGCCGCCCTCGGGTTTATGGCATCCACACCTTGGGTGTGCATTAAATTCTCATATCACACACTTCCCCATCCTTTATTCTCTATATAATCTAATATGTGATCACAGGTCCACATACAGTTATCTGTTGTGACATGTATAGATGGAATAGATGACTTCTGAAGAGCTAAGGAAACCTCTGAGCAAATTTTCACAACCAGCTTTGCCACGAAAGCCATGGTAAAATAATGGAATGATGGTACTTTGTAAGAGGGCTCAACAATTGCCATGAAATCCTTCAAACCCTGACTCAATGCAAAAGGAACTAGAAGAACATGTTGCACAATCAGTTCTGTTAGTGCATGTTTTATGTCTTTCACTCTATTGTGACTGGGTGTAGAGCCACGATTTCTTTCACTGAGTTCAATAAATGTCTGCTACCAGTGAGAAACTGGAGGTGTTGCTGATTGAGATTTAGAGGACCTTGATTCACTTGAGCTCTTTCAACAGGAAAACTCATGCCTAAATAGACCATATTAGTTATGAGAGTGTAACTTCTTCAAGATTTTTCCTCTCCACATGTCAGTCATAAGCATTAATCAATGATATGGCTTTGCCCTCTGTTAACTGATGCCATTCTGCAATGTGTGCATGTCTCAGGTAGTTACACAAATCTAATGTCCTAAATCCAGATGCTCAACTTCCTCTGCTAATGTGATCACTGCACATTCACGTCAAGGAGTATTTTATGGTCCAAATTAAAGCAAATGGGATTTGATTTAAACCTCATATACAGTATAATAATTAATCTGCATTCTAGTATCTGGTCAATAATTGTTTTTATTGTAGCGTTTGACAATGGCCTGCTAAATGTTTTACAAAAAAGTGGGTTAAGCAAGGATGCTTACTTGCCCCAATGCCCTTTAACTTATATATTAATGATTTCTTCACTGATATGGTTAAAGATGACTTTTTTACATCTTCAGTGTTTAATGCCAGCACCCCTATCCTTACAGAAGCAGATGAGCTTGAGACAGCTGCAGAATAGGAATGGCAGTGAAGTATTGAACTCACGCCAACCCCACTTTCACCCTGCAGAGATGAACAGGCACTGGGGTGTGCATTTGGGTCATCACCCATAATGCTCATGCCATTTCACCTCACCCTATCCTGCAGACACTGACAAGTGTTGAGGTGTGCCTTGGGCTGTTCGGCTTTACAGTCACGCCATTCCATAAGGACATATGCTGAAATGGATGCAGTATAGGAGAATGGGGTGAACTCTGGGGCCAAAGAGTCCAAGGCACACCTTGATGCCTATCACTGGCTGTGGGGTGGGGGTGGGGGTGGAATGGCATGAGCATTACAGCCAGCAATCCAAAGGCTCACCCTCGATGCCTGTCAGTCTGTACAGGGTGGGACGTTATGGTTAGAAACCCTAACGCTCTAGGCATTTGTTGATATTTACACTACAAATTTTCAACATGGCCTTTTTGTGACCCCCACCTCATGAAAGCATTTGGGACCTTTGCTCACGAACAGTGGCACTGTGATTTTGTTAATCTTTCCTGAACATTGATTTTCCACAGCGACTGCGCCATTCTTTGCCAGATGTGCAAAAAAAAACAGTTTGAGCAGGATGTTAAAAATGACAGCTGTGCCATTCATAGGGAGGTGTGAAGAGATGGCAATGTTGAAAATCTAGAGTGAAATATTAAAAATGCTCGAACGTACGAGCGTACATGGAAACTGTGCAATGCACACTCATAACACAGTAATTTCATGGAATTATTTAACCAAATTTTCAACATAGGCATTTTGTGACCTCTGCTGATGAACAGTGTCACTATGATTTTCTTAATCTGTCCCAAACATTGATTTCTCACAGCAACCATACCATTGTGCACAAGATGTGCGAAAACAAATTTCGGGCAGGATGTGAAAAATGACAGCTATACCATTCATAAGGTGGTGTACAAACATGACAATGTTGAAAATTTTGAATGCAAATATTACAAATTCTCGAAGTTATGAGTGTGCGTGGAAACTGCGCAACGCATGCTCATAACATAGTCATTTTGTGGACTTTTGTCACCAAATTTCAACATAGGCATTTTGGGGCCTCTGCTCATGAACAGTGTCACTGTGATTTTCTTAATCTGTTCTGAACACTGATTTCCCACAGCGATCGTACTATTGTGCGCCAGATGTGCGAAAACACATTTTGGACAGGATGTGAAAAATGACAGCTGTACTGTTCATAAAGAGGTATGAAAAAATGCCAATGTTGAAAATCTGGAGTGAAAATATTACAAATTTTCAGTTACACATGTGCGTGGAAACTGTGCAATACACGCTCATAGCCAGTAATTTTTTTGACTTTCTTCACCAAATTTGCAACATAGGCTTTTTGGGAGCCCACCTCATGAACTGTGACACTGTCATTTCGTTAATTGGTTCCAAAAGGTGATTCCATGCAATGACTGTGAAATCACCTTTTGGGACTGAATAACCAGATGACAGTGACTGAATTCATGAGGTGGGGTCCCAAGAACCCCATGTTGAAAATTTGGTGCCAAAATTCACAAAAATGGACAAGATATCCACCTAAGTTGAAAAAATACAATTTATGCCATTATAACAGCTTACCGGCATTTCTCCAGTTCATGGTCAGCTTTAAAGAGTGCAGACGTGTTCCTGCTCCACCGAAGATCGTCAGGTACCACCCCAGCATCAGACTGTTCAGGAAAATCAGCTGATTCTCCAATGATGGGGTGCTCCCTGATTGCAGCAGTGAATTATTTTCAGGTTGGTGGCATGCTTCAAAATTGCTGTCATCGACAGTATGCTCCTCCATTAGCGCCACAGGGACCAGCCCTAAAAAGCACTGCTGGCACTGGCCACAACACTGCCACACTGCCACACCTTCACAACCCACTACTCCAGCAAGCTGCCACAAAATGTTTCTTGTGCATGTGCGCAAGTAAACATAAAAAGGACATCATTAAAATTGCAGCAAACATTATTGGGAATCAAATAATTTATTAATATTAATGGTGGATTAGAAGTTAAAACAGCTTTATTGTCATTGAGAGCTAAGTTAAGAACAACAGCTCTGTATCAGACAGAAATTTGGAGATACCCGGTCAAGTGAGCACTACCAGAATAGCGCCGCACTATACGGCACTAGTCTGGTAAGTGCTCACACGGTCAGAGAGTGGGGTTTTACAACACTTGCTGTAAGTGCTCCCCTGGTCACTGTCCATGGTCTAGTAAAAGGACAAGGGCTGGAAGGAACAGGAGGCTGGCCATGCTGCTCACATGGCATGGAGGGCTGCGGCATGGAGACCAGGGTTCTAATCCTGGCCTCCCAACTCTTGCCGCATTGGGACTTTTTTTTTTTAAGCAGGGGCCATGGAAACACTATTCAACAGCCACACAAATTGTAACTTTCCCTGTGGTCCACTTCCCCGGAGTGAGAATCCTTAAGTCTGGGGGTGGTGGGAGAAATAAAATTGGTGCCTTTTTTATCATGCACACCAGGCCGACGCTATTCTTGTTGGCGCTTACTAGACCCAGTGCCAACTCTGGGTGGGTCTAGAAACAAGTTTGCCGGAAAATGTCTCTGACCTCTTTTTATGTTCAGCTTTGGAAGTTTCAAAGAGTTTTTCTCACTCTGCTGTATGATTAGAACTTGGACAAGCTAGTCTGTAGCCACTAGCATTGGTACATGTGTTCTCACACTGGAGAGGCTACACAGCAGAAATGTCATAGACAGGGTAGAAGCAGTCTAGAGGAGGGCAACAAAAATGGTGCAGGGGTTGCATGACAAGCTCTATGAGGAGAGACTGAGGGGTCTCAACATGTGCACCTTGGAAAAGAGGAGAGCAAGAGGTGACATGATATACACATGCAAGTACTTCATAGGGTTGAACAGGGTGCAGAAGGGAAGTCTGTTTCAAATGAGAAGGTGCACCAAGACCAGGGGAGCATGCTTTGAAGTTGCAGGGGGTGAGTTTAAGAGAGATGTGAGGAAATATTTCGTCACTGAGAGGGTGGTGGATGCCTGGAACAGACTGCCAGCAGAGGTGGTGGAGGCAAAAACAGTAGGGGGCTTCAACCATGCATACAGTAGACATAGGTGTGTGTTGGACAACAGATGGAGGAGGGACATTTTCTGGAAACCAATTAGGGTCTGAAAAGACTGGTTAGGCAGGGAACATTTAAACAGATTGGGTGAGTCAAGTGATACCTTTCTGCTGACAAATGATGTGCTTCTATGTTGAAGAGGAATAGTGAAATTACCTTTCAATAAGCTACTCAACTTGGTTTATATTCCTGAAGAATATAAGTTAAGAGGTTTTTCATGTAAAACAATCTGGGTCTCAGTATTTGATTGAGTGCTGGATTTAACAAATACTAAGCATCCACACATTTTGTTTAATAATGGCATTAAGGTGGCTAAATCTTATGACCATTTGATAAAAGAATGAGTAATACATTTTTACAAAGAAAAATGCGTGAAACTCCTGAGTACCTATACAATGCTTTTAGTAAATGACTGGTCATTCACAAACTAATCCATGTCAATGAGTCCTATCTTGAAATTTTAATGGATGACAATTTAAGGAAAACATAGACGATTCCATTTTCAGCTGACTATACTCACTATTTTAAAGGGGACAGGAATTGATTACTTACGTGCAGCTGTTAGAAATGTCTCTATTTTCATAGATTACATTCATACCTCTAAAGTATTCCTATTTAACTATGCCTGAAGAAAAACTGAAGCTGTCAGTCGTGTTTTATATTGTTTTATTTATATAGATAACATTTTGTGCAGTTCCTTTCATGGAACCAAGAATTTTGGAGTTTTGACTATATTACTTCATGGTTTCAGAACCTTGGGCACTGTGCTAATAAGTTCATGCTCACATTTCTGAACCATGAAGTGACATAGTCAAAACTCCAAAGTCTTGGTTCCATGAAAGTAACTGCACAGAATGTTGTCCATACAAAGAAAACAATACAAAACACAACTGACAGCTTCAGCTTTTATTCAGACACAGTTAAATGGAGATCTTTTAGAGGTATTTATATAATCTATGAAAATAGATACATTTCAAACAGCTTCACATAAGTAATCAATTCCTGTCCCCTTTAAAAGCTAGGTGCAACAAAAAAAAAAAAGAGAGAGAGAAGAATCAATGCAATAGGATGGGTGGATTTGGTTTTGATGAAGAGGATAACCTATATATGATTTCAGGAAAAAGTGGATAGGAAGTTATTTGTCAAAAGCAGCCTTATCTCCAACTGCAACTGAACAAATTATTAAATTGCTTGGATTCTATTTTGCAAAAAAAAAAAAGGCAATAAAAACAAACAAACAAAATAAAACTGTGGACATTTTTCGGGTGACTGTTAGAAAACTCAAGGAAAAAGTTTCAGTGATGCTAATATCGGGGTAATATAATTGTGTTAATAGACTGGTATTATTATTTCTTGAGTATGAAAGCCTTTTAGGTTTTTATTGTTGTAGCCATTGTTCATTTCTGAATGGATATACTTTAGATTTTATTTTCTCATCAGTGTAAACATTAGTGTAGACAGTTTGTTTTATAGACTGCTTATATTTGTGAATGGAGTGGTAATCAGCATTTTATCATCAGCACCAGTCTGTTGGGAATAGGGAATTTAGGAAATTAGTAATTTACATGGTTAAGAATGTAGATAATCGGACCCAAACCTCCTACATGATAGGCTACCTAATTACATGTTTATAGCAGTACGACATTTTCTAATCCTGCTGTGGGGGCCAGCTCTCATGAGCAGATTGAGAAAGCAGCACATTCAATAGATGGAGCAGTCTTTTTGCATTTCAAATTCTTGATATCTGACAGACACACATCACTCCAAAGCATCATATCAGTACATCCAGCAACCAAATCTTGCCTGACCACTCAAACCAAATTCAAAGCACCGCACACTAAGATTGTAGATGATCAAAAAAGCTCAGAGACTTTCAGGAAGGTCACATGATTCAAACAGTATGTGGCGCCAGGACCTGAGAAGGCGCTCTGTTTTTTTTTTTTTGAATAAAAAAGATTGACACGACTCATGAGTGTACTGGTTCCTATGCTGGCTCATGAGTGGTAGCCCCACTGCTGTGCCAATGAGCCAGACCTATTCCAGGTACTTCTAACCAGATTGCTTACTCCCCATCTCAATTTGACCTTCAAACATTCTTGAAGCTTGCACCCAATGTTAATCTATCTCCTATGGAATGTAAAGTAGTTACTGCAGAATGTACAATAATTATGTGGTTATCCTTGGCTTCATTTACGAGATCATTTTATAAAATGACATGGAGTTCATACTAAACTTTCTGCATTTGGCAGGAACTCAACACATTCTCAGCTTCAAACAAACAAATGTTGGTATTCATGTCATACTGTTCCCTCACCAAGCAGTTTACATACACCTCCATAAAACAGAATATAATGGACATTTAGTTTCATCTCTCTAATTAAATTCCTTTCTTTCAAGGTTTCCTACTAAAGATAAACTGTTAGGCTTACAGAAGTCTTCCCTTAAAATGCTGAAAGATGATATTCAGCTGATTTTAATCTGTTTCAAAGGTTAATTCAACTCCTTAGTAGCCAATTTTTTAATCAGACTATAGACATTCGCTACAAACAACTATGTCCTTGGCCTTTTGTGGGGTTCTACATGCAGGGCAGCTTACTTCATCTATGGATAATTTTATTCCAGCAAGACATCCTGTCTGACTGAACAGAAGATTTCTTCTAAGTACTAACTTTATGGCACTCAAAGTCAGACAGAGCCCAGCAAATAACTACTTTTTCTATCTTCCAGTAGCTGGTGCTCTATAGTCACACTTGATGCCTACAAAAGACTCACCCAAAACATCTAGGCTGTCCAGACTCTATTCCTCTCACAGTAAGGAACCATCATGATTTCTTCATGGTTTACCAGACATACCTGTACCTTGCTGTCCATGTTTAACAAAAAAAATCAGCTTTCTTTTTCAGGCCACTTTATTGGAATTGGTACAGCTACCATCATCTCAAGAAAACAAATTCCTTCCCACATTAAAAAAAACATAAGCAGATGGGCCTGTTCATGTTTCAAATCTTATATTATAAATATAAGACTGAGTGGACCCTTGGTCTTTATCTGTTGACAATGTCTATGTTTCTATGAAATCCTATTAGTGAAATCTGTGCAACCCACATTTACTGTCCTCCTAAAATTACAGAGTCTGGTGGGAAGGCATCTGAAGGCCTTAGTGCTCCATAGGATCCCCCTATATTTAAATTTCATGAGATGGAAGAGTTAGGATTAGCCAATTCTGAACTTTAATCTGGTAATTGTGCTAAAATTGGACATTTTGGACACTGGCTAAGCAGGTTCAAGAAATCTCAGTTTCCTGTCAGCATTTCAGCACTTCAGCATCATGATGCAGCACTTTTTTACAGGACATGCACACTGAGTATGTCCAAGTTTGGGCAAGGCACATACGTGACCTGCAGCAGTCAGTCAACGAAACTGAAGATCAAGAACTCCTCTCGCTATGCACACTTTTGTGCCAGCTCCAGCTCTCTCCCAGGGAGGAAGCTGGCTACTGAATGAGCTCCTTTTACATGAAAAAGAGGGAATTTTGAGCAGAACACTTTCAAAATCAACAAACTGCGCATTATCATTCCAGTTAGCTAATTGTCACTTCATTTAACTGTAGTTTCAGGCCAGCAGACCAGTGAAATTGTGCTGTGGAGGAGAGGAAAGAGTGCACAGTGGGAACCTCCACTGGTATGTAGCTGCAGGCCCTACAGCAGGAGTAAGTCAGAGTGTATTGAATAGATTGGGAAAGATGTGTAGAACATTTTTGAAAGATTTATTTGACAGATATTTTTTTTTAGTGAGTGCTGGTGGCATAGAAGGCATAGATTTTCAGACATAATTTTTTTTGTCTTTTTTTTTCAAAAAGACTAAGTCCCCAAAAAATCATGTACTGTCCACTTGCACATACCTAATTATTCTCCACTCCATTTTGTTTTACTCATAGCTTTAATATTTTAAATATTTTTTGCACCAAAATTTCACTAGTCAAGCAATCAGCAAGTTGCCATTCTCCCCCACAATAACATCAGCAGTAACTTTTAAATCACACCTGAAATATGAGATGAAAAGCTCTGTAACCCTTTTTCAAAATGTTGAGCAAGCCATCCACCCAGTTCATTAATATCTGACATATTTTGTATTCTGCTAAAACTGAACACTCTAGCCTAAGACTTGTTTCTCCCATCCAGTGCTGGGAAGGGAGACATAGGTAGCAACACTGATTACTGGTCTGACGAGATTTTTGAGTTGGCACCTAAGACATTCTGGGGTCCAAAGTGACTGGAATTGAAACAGTGCATAGACCCTCCCTTCCACACACAAGGTCCAACATACTGTGGCAGATGTAATTTTCTATAATATTTTCATGCTTTTCCAAATGATTGTATAGAACCTGTTAAGATCCCAAAGAACCCAGCACTAATACTATCAGCTAACAGGTTAAATTGCTGAATTGCTGATAGTTTGGATACAATGGTGGTGCTATATCTTCCTTACCATATATTTCAGTGCTGCCACAGTTGTGATTTATTAATGTGACCCTTGAGAATTTATTAGCCTTATAAGCCAACTTAGCTTTTCCAAAAATAAAAGCACATAATGTAAGCTTACTTTAAAAATCCATCTGGCTTGAAAGCTCTGGCAGCCATTTTCTACAATTAAGCATAGCTCTCAACAGTGTATTGCAACTGTATTGACTTAATAATGCAAAAATATCACTCAACCTGAACACAGAACTATTTTAAGTGATTGCTTGGATCTTTGCCTTCCCTTATATGCAGAGAAAAACATGAAAAACATACCTTGAAAGTCATTCCATTCCCTTAATAGGGTGATGATAAATTTAACCGATAAACACAGCAATTTGACACATACAATTGAATGTTGACATGTTCTTCTGTACTGCCTTTATCCTATAGCAGAGATGACAGAGCAATTGACTTGAAGCTGACTGGATTTGATGCATCAGAGACTTTGCTTTTCTTTACAATTGTTTTGTTAAAGCAGACTTTTGAGTCTGTAGTCTCATTTGCTCTTCTCTGCATGATTTTTTTTGGGGGTTGGGGGGGGGCACAGGCCTCCTCATGTCGGGTCCACTTGGAACAGCAATGGCATCAACAGATGAGGGGTTCAGGTTTTCCAGCAGATTCCCAGTATCACTGTTATACCAGCCAAGGCACTGGCTTCTGATCTGCCAGAGCTGGTGTTTCTCACTCTACCAGTTGTATATGAAAATCTGATCTTTCTCTTGGAACCCTTCTACTTACAAGAACATATAGTAGGTTGCTTCTGGCAGTCCAGTTGAGGACTTCTCAGCATACTGTATTTCTTCATCTAGAGTAAATCATCTATTTGTGTGTCTCCTAGATGATGTCTTGCCTGCCATTCCTTATCCTCTGGTTCAGGATCCCCTACAGTGTGTAGGTGCATATGAATACTGTACTTTATTTTGCAGCCCTACCCAACGCTGATGAGAATATCATCCAGCTTTTGTTGTTTTTGTCGTTTCCGAAAATGCTGTAAGGACAATGACACAAACAAAAACAAAAGAAAACTGCATCTCTGGATCTTCAGTACCACATCTGAAGTTATACAATGGAACTGGAGAGGGGGGGGTGGTACCTGAAGCAGTGCTTGCACTGAATTCCAACAAGGATAGCCACAAATGGAATATGCATGACTTACTTTGTTTTATTGGCATGCCTTAGACAACTAGTATTGGAACACACTCAAAAGGGAGCAATCTTAGACCTGGTTCTCTCAAATGGAGATGGAGAGAGGATCACAGATGTAGAAGTGGGTAGCCATCTGGGAACTAGTGACCATCGAACAGTATGGTTCACAATAAATACAGCAATAGAGTCAAGCCATACAAAGGCAAAAGTACTGGACTTTAGGAGGGCTGACTTTACCAAAATGGGTGAGTGAATAAGGAATGCACTAGCAAATGGGCAAGAAGGAGGTGGAAGAACAATGGGGAATAATAAAAACTGCCATCACAGAGGTAACAAGCCTTTGTGTGAAGCAAATAAACAAAACAAAATGATGTAAGAAACCACTATGGTTCTTAAAGGAAGTGGCAGTGAAGGTTCAAGAGAAAAAGAAAGCATTCAGGAAGTACAAGGAATCACAGAAGGAGCAGGACAGAGAACTGTATCAGTTAAAGCAAAAGGAAGCTGGGAAGGCAGTTAGAACAGCAAAGGCCCAAACCGAGGAAAGATAGCCAACTTAGTTAAGAAGGGGATAAAACCTTTTATAGGTACATCAGGAGAAGCGAAGAAAGACCAAGGGAGGGATAGTGAGGCTTAATAAAGGGAGGGGTGGGCAGAGGGTGACTGTGAAAGGCAGAGGTACTAAACAAATATTTTGCTCAGTATTTACAAATGAAGAGGAGGTACCTAAAACAAACAATAGAAACACTCTGGATACAGAAGTTGATACCAGCCCATTTACAGAAGAAAGGGTTCTGAAAGAACTCTAAAAACTGAAGGTGGACAAAGCAATGGGGCCTGATGGGATTCATCCCAGAATTCAAAAAGAACTAAGGGTAGAAGTAGCAACACCACTGACTACCCTCTTTAACAAATCATGGGAGGATGGGGTGGTACCCAAGAACTGGAGGAGGGCAGATGTGATTCCCCTTCACAAAAGTGGGAGCAAGGCAGAAGCAGGACACTACAGACCTGTTAGTTTAACCTCAGTGATAGGGAAAATAATGGAATCACTTCTGAAGGAAAGAATTGTTGAGTATCTAGAGGCCAGAGGGTCACAGGACCCAAGGCAGCATGGATTCACAGCAGGAAGGTCATACCAGATGAATCTGATAGATTTATTTGACTGGGTCACCAAAGTAGTAGATCAGGGAGGGGCTGTGGATATGGCCTACCTAGACTTTAGCAAGGCATTTGACACAGTCCCACACAAAAGATTAATATACAAGTTAGCCAGCCTGAGAGTGGGTCCCAAGATGACAGCCTGGGTAAAGAATTGGCTGGAGAATAGGACACAGAGAGTAATAGTAAATGGAGTCCACTCTGAAGAAAAGGGGGTTACTAGTGGGGTATCGCAGGGTTCAGTATTAGGACCAGTCCTCTTCAATGTCTTTATATGCGACATTGCAGAGGGACTGGAAGGAAAAGTATGTCTCTTTGCAGATGACACAAAGATCTGCAACAGAGTTGATGCACAAGGTGGGGTGGAAAGGATGAGAAGGGACTTGGCAAGGTTAGAGGAATGGTCAAATGTATGGCAGCTTAGATTCAATGCTAAGAAGCAACCCCTCTTTCTTCAGAGTGGACTCCATTTACAATTACCTTCTGTGTCCTGTTGTTCAGCCAATGCTTTACCCAGGCTACTACCCTGGGACCCACTCCCAGGCTGGTTAATTTGACTACTAATCTGTTGTGTGGTACTGTGTCAAATGCATTGCTTAAGTCTAGGTAGGCCATGTCCACAGCCCCTCCCTGGTCTACTACTTTGGTCACCCAGTCAAAGAAATCAATTAAATTCATCTGACATGATCTTCCTGCTGTGAACCCATGCTGCCTTGAGTCCTGTGCCCCACTGGCCTCTAGGTACTCAACAATTCTTTCCTTCAGAAGTGATTCCATCATTTTCACTACCACAGAGGTCAAACTGACAGGTGTGTAATTTCCTGCCTCTGTCTGGTCCCACTATTGTGAGGAGGAATCGCATCCATCTTCATCCAGTCCTCAGGTACCACACCATCCTTCTATGATTTGTTAAAAAGGGTAGTCAGTGATTTCAATAGTTCTCCCCTTAATTCTTTTAGAATTCTGGGGTGAATTCCATCAGGCCCCATTGCTTTGTCCACCTTCAGTTTTAGGAGTTCTTTCAGAACCCTTTCTTCTGTGAAAGGACTGGGATCGACCCCCCATATCCAGAGTGCCTCTGTTACTTGAATTAGGCACCTCCATCTCCTCCTCTTTTGTGTATAATGAGCAGAAATATTTGTTTAGTATCCCTAATTTTCCATTGTCCCTCTCTGCCCACCCACCGTCCATTCTATTCAGCCTCTCTTTGTCTTTCTACGCTCCCTGATGTACTTATAAAAGGTTTTATCCCCCTTCTTAACTGAGTTGGCCATCTTTCCTCAGTTTGGGCCTTTGCTATTCTTACTTCCCTTCCTGCTTCCTTCTGCCTTAACTGGTACAGCTGTCTGTTGTGCTCCTTCTGTGTTTCCTTATACTTCCTGAATGTTATCTTTTTCTCCCTAACCTTTCCCGCCACCTCTTATGAGAACCATAGTAGCTTTTTCTTTCATTTTGATTTGTTTATTTACATCACACAAAGGCTTGCTGCCTCTGTGATGGCAGATTTGATGTTTCCCCATTGTTGTTCCACCCCTCCTAGCCTGTTTGCTAATGCATTTCTAAGGCACTCTCCCATCTTGCCAAAGTCAGCCCTCCTGAAGTTCAGTACCCTCACTTTTGTATGGCTTGACTCTGTAGCTGAGTTTATCGTGAACAACACTGTTTGATGGTCACTTGTTTTCAGATGGCTACCCACTTCTAGATCTGAGATCCTCTCACTGCCTCCATTTGAGACTATGAGGTCTAAGATTGTTCCCTCATGAGTGGGTTCCAAAACTAACTGTCTGAAGCATGCCACCTGTAGGGCATTTGAGAATGGCCCTGCTCTTGGATGTGGCTGCAGCAAATGTGCTCCAGTTAACATCTGGCATATTCAGGTCTCCCATCAACAGTATCTCCCCTTTCTCTGCCATCCTAAGAATGCCTTGTATTGTATCCTTGTCCATTCCCTCCCCTGACATGGGGGTCAGTATACAACCCCGATGCGGATTGTGGTGCCATTTCCAGTCTCTAAGGTGACCCACAGTGACTTCTCTCCTCCCTGTTTAGTCTTTTGTTCAGTTGCTTTTATCTCTTCCCTTACATGTTGCTGTTGTCACATATGAAGTATTATCCTTTTATTCTTTATTCCACTTTGATGTGTAAGAAATACATTGAATCAAGTTTCTATCAATGTGCATGTCTTACACCTGGATTTGCTGCATTTCTTTGATCACCGATTGTTTTACTGTGTACCGAGATCTTTGTTTCTCACTAGAGTTCTTCTTTGGTTGGGCAGTTGTCTGTGTGATATTATTGGTGGTTCACTGAATAATTTGGATTACCTCTTATCCTTCTGTAGAAGTAGCTGCAACTCTATGGTTATTTATTGCAGCGGTTGAATGGACAGATTATATGTAACCACCGGCTGTGTCCATTTTGATTCCTTTTTATGTTGGCTTGCCGCGCTTGTGCACAAGTCATCATATTGGGAGAGTGCAGATTTGGGGGCGCGCCCACTGTTGGGCGAATGCAGGGCATGCATCAGTAGGTGCGTCCCTCATTCCCCAATCAGCCTGCATGCCGGCGCCACACCATGCATACATAATGGGACGAGCACATCTAAGCAAAGGTCCGCTGCAATCCGAGCAAAGCTTGTCATAGGCAGCAGTTCTTTGCTTGCCATGCTTGCCACCATTATGAGCATGGTCGGCGAGAGGGTGGCCACCTCATGTCTGCTGACACTGGGGTGCCCAATCCCCATCGGTAACCCCTGCTGTCTGTGTGACGATGGGGGCCTCCCATCAGCATCACCCCAATTGTTGAATACTGAGGGTGCCCAATCCCCTCAGCTTACTCCCACTTTCTTTGTTTGCTGACAGGGGTGCCCAATCCCTGTCGGCATTACTTTCCCTCCCCGTGTTGTGTGCTGATGAGGGTGCCCAATCCCCCGTCAGCTACTGACACCCCCAAAACAGTTAGGAGGCACACTGGAAGCCCACCCCAGTGTGCCAAATGCCCTGGAAAATGAAAACTGTCTTGCGATGTTTTTTCCTGTTTTTTTTTTACCTTGTAAAACAAAAACTGTCCCTCATAGTCTCTGTGCCCCCTTCCCCCCACCCATAGCCACCCACTGTGCACCTTGCCTCCCTTCACCCCCCACCCCATACTTACCTCCAGAGTCCGGTACGATGATCTTCGGTGGACCGGGAACACGTCTACACTCTTCAAAGCAGACTGCTAACTGAGGAAATGTTGATAAGCTGTATAATGGAATGAATAGGGTTTTTTCAACTTTGCTGCATATCTCAGGAATTTCTTGGAATTCTGGCACCAAATTTACAACATGGGGTTTTTGGGGCCCCTCCTCATGATTTCTATCACTGTCATAGCGTTAATCAGTCTCGAAAGGTAATTTTGCAGTCACTGCGCGAAATCACCTTTCAGGACCCATTAATGAAATGACAGTGCCAGTGTTCATGAGGTGGCCTCTCAATAAGCCTATGTTCCAAATTTGGTGGAAAAAATCAAACAAATGCCTGTTTTACGAGCGTGTGTTGCGCAGTTGCTACACAGGCTCATAACTGCACGCATTCACAATATTTTAATGCCAGATTTTCAGCACTGTCATTTTTGTACACCTCCTTGTGAACAGTACAGCTGTCATTTTCCACATCCTGTCCAAAATGTGTTTCCGCACTTCTGGCGCACAATAGCGCATTCACTGTGGGAAATCAGTGTTTGGACCAGATTATAAAAATGACAATGACACAGTTCATGAGCAGAGGTCCTAAAATTCCTGTGCTGAAAATTTGGTGTTGATACTCCATAAATTGACTGTGTTATGAGCGTGCATTGGCAGATTGCGTGCACACTCGTACTGTCGTGCATTTGTGATATTTTCACTCTGGATTTTCACCATTGCCATTTTTCCACACCTCTTGATGAACAGTACAGCTGTCATTTCACATATCCTGACCAAAATGTGTTTTCGCACTTCCGGCGCAGAATAGCGTTGTCGCTGTGCGAAATCACTTCTTGAGACACTCTGAGGAAATAACAGTGACACTGTACATGAGCAGAGGTACTAAAATGCCTATGTTGAAAATTTGGTGCCGAATGCCCATAAAATGGCAGTGTTGCAAGCGTGCATTGCATATTTCCCACACACCCTTGTAACTCCGCGAATTTGGTATATTTACATGCCACATTTTCAACACTGTCATTTTTTTACACCTCCTTATGAACTGTGCAGCTGTAATTTTTCACATCCTGCCCAACATGTTTTCCCGCACTGCACTACCAAACACCCAAAGGGACACCCTAATTCCTGTCACTCTCTGCAGGGTGGTGTGGGTTGGCATCAGTTCAATACTTCACTGCCATTCCTATGATGCATCTCTCTAACTCCTGCACTGCCAATGCCAGCAAGCCAACATTCGGCATTGACAAATGCTTGTTGTATTAGGTATTGTATTTCAGAAGTTCCTCCCATGGTGTTTGCAGTACCCATGAGATTTGTTTTTTTTGTGATGTGTGGGGGATATTTTTTAGTTATAAAAGTGGCATTGTGTAATTCCAGATTACTATTCCTGTCAGATTTATGTGTGCATATCTGGTGGTATCAGAAGGCATGGCTATTAACAATGTTTTTAGTGTGTTGAGGGTGTGCAATTGAGTGTTATAAGTAACTGTAGTGATCTGTGCACTTTATGTAGATTGAAGATTTTACTGTCCCCGCTCCAGAGTTATCATGGTGTCAAGAAAGTTGATTTTTATATTCGCCATTGCTCTAGCACAAAGTGAACATGTTGCAATGATAGTGGATTTTGAGAGGTGTTTCTCTGTCAGTCCAATGCAGGACAGTCTGTAAGAGGCTTGACAGTGTCAGACCAATCATCAGCCAAGCTGGCCATGACACTCTTCTGGGTTTTCTGGGCAGAAACTGCACAAAGTTCAAAGAAAATAGCTGCCCAAATCACAGGATGACTCTTTCCTGTGATCAGCATAACACCGCCCAGCAAACACAGCTGACAAGCATGATAATCAGCCTGCTGTGGTCATCCCCCAATGTAAAAACAATCTCTCCCACCCACTGCCAAGTATCCCCCCCACCTCCTATTACTGCCCCCTTCTTTCTTAATTTTCCAACACTGAGTGCCCTCTCCCCGGTGGCAGCTAGTACCCCCACCATTCCCATTTTTTTCTGTGAAATACTGAGGATCCTACCCCTGGTGCTGTCAAATAAAACACTGACACTGGGGTGCCCAATCCCCGGTGTTGTTACCTGAAATAAAGAAAATTATCTTTCATAGTCTTTTTATTTTTATTTTTTTTTTAATTCCTGTAATCTAACTCTCTGCCAGGTATCCCTCCCACCTCCCCTTTCTTCCCTTGTCTGTAGAGCTTAAACAAACACTGGGGTGCCTAATTCCTAGTGTCAGGACCTGAAAAAAAGGAAACCATCCCTTGTAGTCCTTTTTTTGTATTTTTATACATCTAGTTAAAAAAAGAGGTTCATCGATATCCATTGCTGTGACTGCCACCATTACCTTGCCCAACCCGACCCCCGAATTTAGCACCCACCACCCACAGCCCCACCCCCACAACTTACTTACATACCAAGGGTTCAATAGCTTAATCTTTTCTGGACCAGAGACACATCTTCACTCTTTAACGCTGGACTGGGAACTGAAGAAATCAGTATGTAATTCAATCTATTTTATATTTTTCCCAAAATTTTTAACATGGCCATTTTGGAACTCCACTTCATAAATAAGGGCACTGAAATTATTCATATCCACCCCGAAGGTGTTTTCATGGTTGTTGTGCGAAATCGCCTTTTGGGCGAGATTTGAACATTTTCTCTGCCCTTGGTCATGAGGTGGGGTCATACGAAGGCTATGTTAAAAATCTGGGCTAAAAATGTTAAAAAACAGTAAGTTATATGTTGAAAATGTGGGCTACAAATATTTAAAAAACACAAAGTTATGAGCGTACAGTGATACGTTTCAATACATGCTTGTAACTTTGGTAATTCTCAATATGTTGACCCCAAATTTTCAACATAACAATTTTTACACGACCTTATGAACTTGACGGCTGTCATTTTTCAAATCCTGGCCAAAATGTGTTTTCACATTTGTAGTGCACAGTTACATTTTGGTCAGTATTTCATAAATGACATGTCATGTTGAGAAGGAGGGGTCATAGAAAGATTATGCTAAAAATATAGGGTCAAAATGTGAAAAAAAGAAAAACAAAAAGTTTTGAAGAAACAATGAATTGTTTCAATGTTTACTCATACATTTATTTTTGTAGAATTGGGCCCTTAATATTCTCTATATCTCTTGTGTTACCCCCTCTCCTGAATATGACAGGAGTCACTTTTCAAATACCCTCTGAAACATGCTTTAGAAGTTGCACTGCAAAATCACATTTTCAGATGGGGTTTAAAAAATTCCACCTGTCTTGATCATAATGGCAGACCATGAAAATGTTGTTGGAAATTTGGGGTCAAAATGTGGGAGCCCACTAAAAATTAATTAGGTATTGCCTCTTAGCTGGCCTATGCTGGGTAAATACAATCTAAAAATGGTTAAAAGTAGGACACCACTGAAAATGAGATGTTGCATCATATTTGGTCTATTCTGAATAAATATTTAGTAAAAGTGTGTAAAATAGGACCTCAGTACAGCAGGGCCCCCACTGAACTGTGTATCTATGTTGCTCTACCCTGGGAAAAATACACTGTAAAAGCTGGACCCCACTGAAAATGTAAATTGTTTTTCATCTAGGCAGTCCTGGGTAAATACATTATAAAAATGAATAAAAACAGGGCCTCATTGAAAGTGAGATACTGCTGTGCTATCCTGTGTAAATACAGAGTCAAAATTGGTAAAAGCTGGATCCCACTGAAAACAAGATAACATCTGAGCTGTGCTGTCCTGGATAAATACAGTACAAAAATGTGTCAAAGCAGGGCCCCATTGAAACATAGAGTATGATGGCAGATAAGGATCAACTAGTCCACCTTGTCTGCCCATTTCCCTACTTGGTTTGGCAATCCCTGCTTATCTGGACTGCCGTTCCCCCACTCTGCTGCACAGCAGGGTGCCTTTATGCTTATCCCATGCACTTTTGAATCCCCATACTGTTTTCACTTCCACCACCTCTGCTGGTAGGCTGTTCCATGGATCCACCACCTTCTTTGTGAGAAAAATACTTCCTAGCATTCTCCCTAAACCTCCCTCCCTTCCTCCCTCCAGCCTCATGTTATGTTCCCTTGTCCTTCTGCACTTTCTTCTCTGAAATATGCTCCCCTCCTGTACCCTGTTTATTCCTCTAAGGTATTTTAAAGTCTCTATTATATCCCCTCTCTCCCTTCTCTCTTCCAGTAAACAGATGTTAAGTTCCTTGAGTCTTTCCTCATAAGGCTTGTGGTTCAGTGCATGTATCATTTTTGTTGCTCTTCTCAGGACTGCTTCCATTCTGTCTATGTCCTCTCTGAGATGCAGTTTCCAGAATTGGACACAGTATTCCAGATCAGGCTTCACCAGTGATCTATACAGTGGCATCACCACTTCGCTCCTCCTACTGATTGTGCCCCTTCCAATGCACCCCAGCATTCTGTTTGCTTTCCCCACTGCTTTGTTACATTGTTTGGATGACTTCGGGTCATTGGATATGATAACCCCAGGTCTGTCTCCTGACTTGTGGTGGCTAGAAAATGCCTCCCCCCATCCTATATTCCTCTCCTGGGTTTCTGTGTCCCAGGTACATTATTTTGCACTTCTTAGCAATGAAACTCAACTGCCAAACCCTTGACCATTCCTCAAGTAGTCTTAAGTTGTTTCTCATTTTATCTAGCCCTCCTGCGTGCCGACTCTGTTGCAGATCTTGGTGTCATCTGCGAACAGGCATACTTTCCCCTCCAGTCCCTCTGCAATGTCATTTATGAAGACATTGTATAGGACTGGACCCAACACTGATCCCTCTGGCACTCTGCTGGTCACCTCCCCCTCTTCAGATTTTAGAACTGAAAATGAGATATTGCATCTCAGCTGGGTTATCCTGGGCAGGGCTGCAGTAATGGGGGGAAAAGTGGAGAAGCTGTCCAGGGTCCCGAGCTCAGGAGAGGCCCACCTTTGGAACTGGCATTACCCCTGGCATTAGCTGGTTTGGGAAACAGGGGTCCATTACAAGTGACTTGTCCAGGGCCCCAAAATTTATAGCTGCAGCCCTGATCCTGGGTAAATATATTGCAAAACTATGTCAAAACAGGACCCTATGGCAGACCCTCAAAGAAAAGGAGATGTTGCATCTAAAATGATCTGTCCTAGAAAAATATATTATAAAAGCAATACCCACACTAAAAGTGAGATATTTCTTCTCACTTCTACTATCCTGGGTAAATGCAGTATAAAACTGTGTAAAATTAGGACCTGATTGCAAATGACATATTAAATCTCATCTGGTCAATCCTGGGTAAATATATACTGCAGTAAAAATGTGTGCAACCAAGACAGTACAAAAGCAATGCAAGTGGCAAAGATTCAATATTGAAAATGCTTGTTTTTCTTGTAAATACTCCATTTTCATATTTGTTGGGGAATTTAAGTCACTGAATAATTTATGGAACTCATACAGTTCATCTTCACCTTCAGTCCAGATCAAGAAAAGGTCATCAGTGCAACTGTCTTAAATTAGAAGTTTATTTACTTGGAAATGATTTACCTAGCAACCATACAGATATGAGACATCTCATTTACAGATGCAAGCTGGAGGGAGAGGAAGGGACAGTAGGAGAGGAAAAGGTACAGGACTAGCTATAAGATAAAATGAAATGCTAACAATACAAATGTGCACTGTTAGTTACTATAGTATACAGTGTAGACATAAATTCAGCAGCAGTTTGTACACCATACAATCTAAGGCAGGCTTCACTTCCATAACAGAGATACAGGGAATTGGCAGTCAGGTAGGGCACTCACAAGTGGACATAAAATGCTGTTTTTATTTTTATTTGGTAGTGGGACTATCAAAGGTTAGGTACATTGGGAGGGGTATATCCAGTAGTAGGTGGGAGTCGGTGCTGCCACTGTGTTGCTTACTGGTGGGACTCTACCTACAGTACAGTGTCCAGTTTTGGAGGCCGCACATCAGACAGAACATAGACAGGCTAAAAGCAGCCCAGACGAGGGTAACTACAATGGGGCAGGTGTTGCATGAAAATCCGTATGAGCAGAGGCTGAGGGATCTCAACATGTACACTCTGGAAGAGAGGAGAGGAGAGTGAGAAGGGACATGATAGAGACCTACATGTACCTCACAGGGGTGAACAAGGTGCAGGAGGTAAGTCTCTTTCAAATGAAAAGGAACTCTGGGACTTGGAGGCTTGCAGTGAAGCAGGGGTGGGAGTTTAAGAGAGACATGAGGAAATATTTCTTCACTGAAAGAGTGGTAGACACCTAAAACAGACTGTCAGCTGAAGTGATGGAGGTGAAAACAGTGGAGGCTTCAAGCATGCATAGAACAGACATAGGAGTGTTTTAGAAAACAGACAGGGAGGAGGGATGGCTACCAGAGAGCAGTTGGAGTCTGCAGAGATAAATTAGGCAGGGAATATTTGGACAGACTGGATGGGCTGAATGGTCCTTTTCTGCAGATAAATTCTATGTTTCTATGTTTAGTGAAGACTGAAAGGGAGCATGTAATGTCAGAGGACAATGTATTCCATACTTTGGGCAAGCCAAAGCCACTTGTTGCTTGGCCTGTTTTCTTTTGCATGGGGGATATGCAGCCTTTTCTCAATTTTTGACTATCACAGATGTAAGCCTGTGTTGTAAATAGTGGTGTGCAAAGTTGGAAAAATGGAAACATTTACTCTGCATATTAATTTGTGAATTCACTGCAATTCACCTTGTAAAGTGTCAATTCGCAATATAGGGATAACTTTGCAAATTAAGAATTTGAAAACTTTACCAGTGATGTGGGCCCCATGGGACGAGGCCACATGGTACTGAAACAAGCTGTATGTCATGAGGAGGCTGTGTTCAGTGCAGTCCTATGAAGACAGAGTCAGAGAGAAGTCTGCCTATACTTGTTGGAGCAAAATTACCTTCACAATCCTCCAAAATTGAGCTTTTTGAATCCAAGTAGCTCACAGCTTGTCCTAATGTGCCTTGTGCTGCTAGATTACGGTTGCTTGTTTTTGTTTCTGAATTATTTAAAATAGTGGCTTTTGATTTGTTTATAGTGAATCACTGCTGTGGGGGAGTTTATTCAGCTTCTAGAGCAGCCTAAAAGGGTATATACATGGTCAGCTACACCAACACAGCGACCTATATCCCTGTCGATGAAATCTACAGTTCGCCGACGAATTAGCTGTGTTAGTGCGCCTGAACAGTGCACACTGTCTCCCGGTTCTCACCCCTCCCAACCAACTCTGATCTGAGTTGATAATCTAGTAGGTGAAGGGGTTTGGGGGGGCAAAGCCTCCCAATGAAAACATGGAATGGGAGACAATTAGGATTTATGTCAACTGCAACTTGCGGTTGACATAAATCCTGTCACTGTGATGCCAGTCGAGGAAAGTGTTGTTGAACCGGCATCGTAGATCCCTCAAAAAGAGGGAGCCTTTTTGACTGAGCAGAAGATTTTTCATATTTTTTTCTAAGTCTTTCTTGTTCATTAGTTTTGGTCTGTAGTCTGTTATTTCTCATTTTATTTCTGTAGATCAGTTTGGTGTGCTTAAAGTGTAGTATTTTGTCAGTCTCTTTCTATATTAGTTTTAGTTATTTAGTTCTCAAAGTGACGTTCTATCACTTTCTTGAACTAACTTGTCAATTACCCCTGTCATGCCATATTAATCCTGACATGTTAAAAAACTTTTTTGGGTAGGTTTACTGGCTACTAGTAGCTCAGTAAACTCTTTTTTGTTTCTTATTTTTCAGATATAAATATGTAAAAATAAATAACTTGCAGGGGAGGCTTTACTAAAGGGAGAGGTGCGGGGGAAGTGAAATAGAAATGCAGAAGTTCTGTAGGGAAAAAAGGTGTTGCAGCTAAAAAACAAAAATACAGTACGTCTGCAGCAGCATCTTTCATTGGCTCCAGGACTGGTAGTAGCAGCAGAGGAGTAGTTTCAGTGGTGGTGGAGGCATTAATGTGGCCAAATTTTGCTCTGCCACATCTGTGGCATTCATGCTTGTAGTGGCTTAGGAAGGTGGCAACAAGAGCACTACAATGGGTGGCAAAACCACTGGTTTTGATGATCATGCAGATTCCCCAGTAACAGTGCGGAGCTGGAGCATGAGTCAGAAGAGGGATATCTGACTCTTCATCAGTCAGAAATAACTACATTTACAAACGTAGCAGAAAAGGTCAGAGCCAAAAGGCTGGCCTTCAGGAGATATAAGGAAACACAGTGGGACGAAGATAGAGAGGCATACCAAACTTCCCTAAGGGAAGCAGGGAAGGTAGTAAGGCAGGCAAAAGCCAAAACTGAGGGAACACTAGCACGAAAAGTAAAAGAAGGGGACAAGACTTTCTATAGATACATTAGTGAAAGGAGAAAATCCAGAGGGGGTATTGCTAAGATCAAAGGGGATAAAGGGGAGTGTGTGGAAGTGTACCAAGGAAAACCATCTATCATAAATAGATACTTCTGCTCAGTATTTACTGGGAAGGTAGAGCAGGGCCCACAGCTCAGCACCATGGACACGGGGGGAGGGAGGTGTGCACAAGTTCCTTCACAAACGAAATGGTCCTACAAAAGCTCATTAAGCTCAGGGTGTACAAGGTAATAGGATCCAATGTTATACATCCCAGCATACTAAAGGAGATAAGGGTGGAACTAGCAGAGCCATTATCAGAACTGGTAAGTGAGACTGTGAGCACGGAAGAGGTCCCAGAAGACTGGAGAAGGGCTCATGTGATCCCGCTCCACAAGAGTGACAGCAGGGGGAAGGCAGGGAACTACAGACCAGTCAGTCTTACCTCAGTAGTGGTCAACATTATGGAGGCACTCCTTAAGGAAAGGATAGCGCAACACATGGAATCCATAAGCGCACAGGATCCAAGACAGCATGGGTTTACAACAAGAAGGTCCTGTCAAACTAATCTCATAGATTTCTTTAACTGGGTAACCAGAGTGGTGGATCAAGGGGGTGCAATTGATTTCACCTACCTTGACTTCAGCAAAGCTTTTGATACTGTTCCACATAGAAGATTGATTAATAAGCTGGGTAGGCTCGGGGTGGGTCAGACATTGGTCAACTGGGTGGCAAACTGGTTGGTGGGCAGAAAACAGAGAGAAAGATGGCAAATGGAATACAATCAGAAGAGATGCAAGCCACAAGTGGGGTACCTCAGGGATCAGTCCTGGGGCCAGTCCTCTTCAATATCTTCATCAGTAACATTGCAGATGAACTGAAGGGTAAGGTTTGTCTGTTTGCAGATGACACCAAGATCTGCAACAGAGTAGATGATCCAGATGGTGTGGGCAGAATGAGAAGAGATTTGGATAAACTTGCAAAATGGTCGGAAGAGTGGCAACTAGAGTTTAATGCAAAGAAGTGCAAGATCATGCACATAGGGAAGAGAGACCCTGAAGCCACCTATAGGTTGGGAGGGGAGTTGCTGGCAATCACAACAAAAGAAAGAGACTTGAGCATCATCATCTTCACATATGACCTGAAATCATCTAAGTAGACCACTAAAGCAGTAGGTAAGGCTAGAGAGATGTTGGGGTGTATTAGTAGGGGTATTGCAAGTCGTAAGGGGTAGGTAATAATCCCTCTTTACAAGACACTGTTTAGGCCCCATCTGGAGTACTGCATGCAGTACTAGAGGCCACACCTACACAAGGACATTAACAAAATGGAGGCAGTCCACAGAAGGGCAGCCAAAATGGTGCAGGGACTGCATCAGAAAACATATGAGGACAGATTAACAGAGCTCAATATGTATACCCTAGAGCAAAGAAGGGAGAGAGGCGATTTGATCGAAACATTCAAACATCTTAAGGGCATTAACAAGCTAAAAGAGTCTGACATGTTTCCATATAATAAAAATAGCAGGACAAGCAGACACAGCATGAGATTAGAGGGAGGCCGATTAAGGGGTAATGTGAGGAAATTCTTTTCCGCAGAAAGGGTGGTGCATGCATGGAATGGCCTACTTCAGGAAGTATTGGATATGAATACAGTGTAGGGCTTCAAACAGGCATGGAATAGGCATAAGGTAGCAATACAGATGAGTATGAATAGAGAGGCCATTGACAGAGCAAAGGCCGATGGCACATTCATAAGGTAGAAAAAGAAATGGGCAGACTGGATGGGCCTTACTGTCCTTATCTGCTGTCAACTTCTGTGTTTCTAGACTCATAATGAAGAGAAAGAGCCTGAAGATAGTGATGATGATGAGCACAGAGCTCAGGAGGAAGAAGATGTCAGTTGCTCTGGGGATGATGACATGGAACCCCAATGGGAGCCTGAAAAGAATAAGGTGATGCTACTGCTGATGAGAGGTTTGCCCACTATCTCATCCAACTACAAAAGATCTCCCCATACTACACTAGTTTTTCCTGCAACTGATGGGCCTATTACACCATCACAGCAGTCGCCCAATCTTGAAGTTAAGATCATGTGCAGTGGTTTTCAAAATTAAAGCTGGCAGCACCACTCAATAGAAATTCCTATAAAGACTATGTGTGTTTCCAGGTTTTTGTAAGTCGACAAACTCATACTGTTACAATGGCTTTGAGTTGCTCCATTTCTTCAAGGTTGCCGGATGCTGAGTCAGCATGCCTCCAGGTTGCTGATGTCATTTGGGGTGTTACTCTACTGTGCATGTTAAGAGGTTGTATTGCTACTAGTATTGTAATGTTGGTAACATCATTGCTGTTAGTCAGTGTCTGCTTTACAATAAGTTGTAATAGGTGCATTTTCCATGTTAATTTCTGCTAGAGATGGATGTATTAGCCATGGTAAGAAGATCATTTTAATGTGGAGTACAGAACAGCCGAGCCTGAATTTAGGTCAAGTAAAAAGCTGCCAGGGAGAAAACTCTGGGCTGGCTAGTGCATAGAAAACTCCTAGTAAAGTTTCAAGACAGCATCACTTCTCCCACCCCCATTTACAGGGTGATGGGATAATTGTTTTAGTGTCACCCTGAGAAATCACCTCTGTTAAATGTCAGATGTGCATGAGCACATCAGTCATTAACATGACAATAGGACTCATACCTTTCACTGCAACAGAAAGTTATAGAGTCTGCAAACCTTACAGCAATGTTCTACTCTCCCTGACTTCTGCACAGGCCAAAATTATCAGTTTAAAGCCAGCCCATCAGGGCAGTGGTAGCTCTACCAGTTGTGACACTGGCAACCAGAGTTTGGGAACGAGCTTGGGTCATTGGGGGCCGGCCAGGGGAGGAGGCTTGAGCATTCCAGCGGATGCTCTCCTCCTCCTCCTCCTCCTCCAGGGTGAAAGGGTGCCATCTGCCATTGCAATACTGCCACCTAGGTGATCACAGGTGGCAGTGAAGATGGATGAAAGGGCATTTTGAGGGAGAAGGCATCACTGACTGTGACAGGGTTCATCCCTGATACTGTTTAATGACCCACATTCTTTTCTCTTTCTGGTTGCAACCATTTATCTTTCCCTCTTCTATGGCCATTCCTTTGTTTCCTGTTTGGAGGCAGGCCACCTCCAGGCAACCCCCATCTTTTGTAACCTTCTTGTAATTTTTTCTCTTATTTCTTGAGTCCGCAGGTTAAGAGATCTAAAGAATCCTTGATGTCTTTAGGATGCCTGTGGGTACAGTATAACTTATCCATTAAAGTTTCTGTGCATGTGAAAATACAAGGATTATGCATTATGTGTTCTTTATATTTAGGCATTTTTATATGCTATTTGCTGTTGCACTACAATGTGCTTCCTTTATTTCTTAAATGCTAAAATGCCATCATTAGATTGTTATGTTACTACTGTTTGAATGAAAAGCACAGGTAACCCCCCCCCCCATGTAAAAAGCTCATATAAGCACTGGGTTCCTGTTTTAAATGCTTTCTCCTAAAAGAAAGCACTTTTGCCCCTAGTGTCTCTCCAGACTGTTGCCTTTTAGGAATTAAAAGTTTAGAAAGCAACTAGAGGCTTTACGCTCTCCTTTGCTACCAAAAATCAAGAAAAGCTTCTGAAATATCAGCCTGCAGTCAGCTTGATATTTCAGCTGTCTGACTGCTGCATCAAACTCCCCTGACTTTTTCAAATGCTGTTTGTTTTACAAATCCTTCATAAAACATTGCTCTGCTTGTTAGAAAGCTGTTGTAATGACCAGGGCCACTGGAAAATTGTGGAAAAGTTTACCCCAAAATGCAGGAATTTTCTTGCAAAAATTGCGGGAAAATTGCAGGAGTTCACTATACATCCCCACTGTCTCCTAATAAATATTTTATTGTTTGCTGCAGCATGTATTGATCACATAAATTGTTAGATAAATGTATTGCCACTTGTAAATGCTTTTAATATGAAGAAAGATGTGTGTTTTTGAGATGCACTGCAAACTAATCATTATGTAGCATATCTTCTAAAAATCAAGACATCTAAGTCATGCAGTGCTAACTAGATTTTATTCAGTAATTTACAGTCTGTACTGAATACATCCTGAAGCAACATATTTTGCCAGTTTCTAGATGTTAAATAACGATGAAGCCTGTTTAAACTACTTGCTTTGGTGCAAGAAGAAAATAAACAGGTAACCAGGATGCCTAATAAAGGTCTAGTAAGAAAATATTTATTTTGTTAAAATGATTACTGTTCCTAATCAGCACTGTAAGTACATTTTAAAATCACGTGGTAAAAAACATTAAATCATACCAGTAGCTTTTCATTACATCATACAATAGTTTTTAATACATTGTACTTTTGTTCTACTCGGTTTGCAGTAATTTTACATGGGTTGCAATTATTTTATCTATTTGAAGGTAACTGTTTAACTATACTTAACCTGTTCAGCATGTTTTCAGAAATGTTTGCTTTTTGTAGGTTTTGTATGTAAGTATACAATTGTGGCAGACTGACATGTGAGGAATCACTGTCACCAACCCCCTCAGAATCACATTCAAGTTTATGATCAGCAGGACCATCCAAACTCTTGACACATTTGAATCAAAATCCTTTCAGATTGAAAGTATTTATACAAGGAAAATCTACCCTACCATTCAAAAACAAGCATTGTAGTCAAGGCTTCATTTAGGTGAATGGGGCACTTTGCATCTCTTCTTACAACTATTGTTTCAGTCTCTGTGTCAGCAAAAAGTTCTCTGATAGTCTGTTTTAACACAGATTTTAAGTGTTCAAGTCTACATATGCATGACCAGAGGATTCTGAAACCAAAGCAGGGAAGTGAAACACATGAAAGCAGAGTCACATTTGACCCCTTCTCACCTCACACTGTACTGTTTGGTCAAATCCAAGTCTGTGTAACATATCTGAGTAGATTTCCTTGAGAATTTAAATATTTTATACAATTTCAGTCAAAAATTCCATAAATGTAAGAAATTGCAAGAAATTGTGGATTTTGTGCGGAGAAGGGTGAAAATTGCGGAAAAATTGCGCCAGCAATTTTCCAGTGGCCCTGGTAATGACCATAGGAAAAGTATTTACAGAACTAGTATGCTAGTAAACATTTGTCTACCAGGAAATGCAGCTCAGTTTTATTTCCCCGGTGAGGCCTACAGCAAACAAAGAAACACAAAGGAAACAAAAAACATTTCTTTTTAGCCCTTTTGCAGTTCCTTGTGTGTCCTGTTTGTCCCTAAACACAAAACATTGTTGATTATGCAGTTTATGCAGTTAGTGGTGCAAATATTGTTAAAAGTTAGCAAAAGTTACTTACTTTGGGTGTGAGGTCTGCATTCCCTCAGGGCTACTGTCTGGTTGTACAGCACAATAGGAAAACAGCGGCCCCTTGTGGCCCTCTTTTACACAGACAGCCCTGTCAATCATGTACTGGGAGAAATTTGTATGTAGGAAAACTACAAGGGAAGGTTATTTTACAGCACAATGACCAGTACTTATGTTTAAGAATTTGCTATATTCTCATACTATTGCGAAAAGCAGTAAATATGTTTGTTATAAGAAGTTTTATGATTTTAGATCACCTGACTTAGGTGGGCAGGGATATAAATCCCGATCTGAGCACATGCAAGGTAGATAGGGTCAGTTTATGCTGGGAGAGGGGGGGAGAGGGAGAGAGAGAGAGAGAGAGAGAGAGAGAGGAGAGAGAGAGAGAGAGAGGGGAGAGAGAGAGAGAGAGGGAGAGAGGAGAGAGAGAGAGAGAGAGGAGAGAGAGAGAGAGAGAGAGAGAGAGAGAGAGAGAGAGAGAGGAGAGAGGAGAGAGAGAGAGAGAGAGAGAGAGAGGAGAGAGAGAGAGAGAGAGAGAGAGAGAGGGAGAGAGAGGAGAGAGAGAGAGAGAGGGAGAGAGAGGGCATGGGCACAGACACCATATGCAATTTGGGGGGGAATCCTTCCCCCCAACCCTGCCTAGGGGTGGCAAAGCCAGAGCTCCATGGGGGTAAGTGACCAGGAAGGCCTGGAGAGTTGCTTGCTGGGCCTGAGGGATTAGGAAAGGCTGATGAGAAGGGGGCATAAACAGAAATGTAAAAAAACAAAAATCAGTTTCAACTATTTTTATGCATTACTAGCAGTGAACACAACAAAACCACAATCAGACAGCTGATTGTCTTTCAATTGCAACAAGCACAGAACAAGAAAAAAAAGAATATTTACAGACCTCAGCAAAGTAACAGTCTCTCTGGTTTCTTCAAAGATGAAAGAAAAGCACCCCAAATGACATCACAAGGATGGAGACATGCTGATTAGCACAGGGAGCAGCAAGTCTCAGCATCTAGCAGTGTGGCTGAAAAGAGCACACAACAAACTGCTAAAAACGGTATGAAATGGTAGACTGTCACATAAAACACCAGGTAGCCACTGTTTTAATATTAAGGTTTTATGAATGATGCTGAAAGTTTAAGTTCTGTAAATTTCGCTGCATATGATCTTTAAGAAAGCAACCCAAAATACACCCAATTTTACTCCTTTTCCTCCCCTGTCCGACTCCCACAATGTTAAATCAAGACATATCAAATCTCAAGTTTGGGATTTCTGTATACTGGACCGCACTGATGAAACAATTACTATCTGTCAATCTGCATCAAGCTTGAGTTAGTAGGGGAAAAGGTCAGCCACCTAGGCACCGGTGGACAACACAAACCCCTAAAGTCTAGGCACCTGTTATGCTGGACTCAACACCAGAAGGAAGCTGGTGCATGGGGTCCCTCTCCTTCGTCATCATTAGCCAAAGCAGTCGGAAGTGACAGGAGAAAAGCCCAGGTGGAGGGAGGGGTGAATGAGGAGGAATACAAGGAGGATGATGAGTCTGTGGAACTGCCTAGTGGCATAGCAGCAGTAGTGGGTTGAGTAAAGTGCCACTCAGAGGCACCAAACCACATTAAGGCTATTGCAGAAAACACCCCAAATCACAGCTTTCATTGGAACACCACATGTGAATCCCCAGGATTCAAATGCTAAAGGAAAAATGCATGACAGGGTGTGTGTCGTGCTGGGATAACGCCACACCTGGGGGGTTGGGCATGAGGCCGCAGGCTGAGTGCATCCAATGCCCCAGGCATGGCGTTATTCCAAATGACACACACACCCTGGAGTGCATTATTCCTATTATACAATGGTTTGTTATATATAGCATAAAAAAATAATTTTAAAGAATGTTTTTATTAGTGTGGGAAAATATTTTAGTTTCTCAAGAGGAGATGCAAAAAATGAGATCATCATCCTGATGGAGGTCATCCTCAATTGGTTCACAGTGCTGAGACTAGACCTGTGGTGTTATGCTGGGATAACACCATGGGTCCAGACCCAGACTGACCAATCACAGTTCAAGATTCTTTCTTGCCATTGTACAATACCCTATCAATAATGCCATCAAGATGAGTCCAGCTGTTTGGTAGCCCAACACAAAGAAAGGTCCAGCATATATTGCATAGCATGTTTGAGCATCAATCCAAATACCCACCCAGTCATGTCATTGCATGTGAACTAAATGCAGCAACAGCTGAAATGCTACCATTTAGAAGGTTTATGGCCTGTGCCTGTCTCAAATGGCAGATTCCTTGAAGAACATATTTCTCTATGCATGCGATTCCAGAACTGTATGGGACTGTGTCACACATGGTAATCCATGCCATGCAGCATTCAGTGTCAGCATACATTCATCACAGCATAGATATGTGGACCAGTGTCCAAACAGCCGGTTGTTCCTATCTGTGCATTACACCACAGTTGACTTAGGTACAGTACCTGGGGCAGTATCTGACTCAGGATGGGAGAGAAATTGTAGTAAGCCCACCTGCAATAGTAGCAACACTCTGGGTATTCAACAGCATGCCACACTGGCAGTGAAGAGTGTAACTGGATGACACACGGGTCAGAATTGCTCCTGACCAAGGCTGACAAATGGCTTCACCCCATTGTCTGAAAGCAGGTTTCACTGCGAATAATATGGCTGCAATGTAATGAAATGCATAAGTGATGGTGGGTTTCTCAGGGTGTCATGTCTGGCACACTGTTTTAATATCATTGTGCAGGAATTTCTAAGCTTTCATATATTAAGTCCATGTTGACTGTAGCCCATCACATCTGTGCCCATTTTTCCCACACCAGAAAGAACCATGACCAGCTGAGGCATCTGCAGATACAGAACAAACTGCCTCAGCACCATATAAAGTTGGACATCATTACAAGATGGAACTCGACACTGTGTATGATTGAGCACTTGTACAAGCAGTGCAGACCTCCTAAGAATATCTGCTGCTACATGCAAGCCGTGACAGTGCCAGAGTATCCATGCCTCTGACAACAGAGCAGTGGTGACTAATGGATGTCCTGATCATGATTCATGGGCCATTCAAATATGCAACACAGGCAGTATCTATATCAGTCAGGCCATCCCACTTCTATATAGATACACAGATACATAGACAGTGTCAGCAGATAAGGGCCTACGGCCCACCCAGTCTGCCCATTTGAGCTTGTAAGTTCACTTTATGTTTTCTTAGAAGTCTGTTGCCCCTTACCTCCAGAATTCCTTTATGTCTATCCCATGCATTCTTAAATCCCTTGATTGTTTCAGCCCCCACCACTTCCTGTGGCAGGGTGTTCCACTTGTCCACCACCTGTTCTGTAAAGAAATTCTTCCTCACTTTTCCTGTGAACTGTCCTCTCTCCAACTTCATCCCATGCCCTCTAGTCCTGGAACATGTTTTTCACTTAAAAATAGTGTATTCCTGTACCCTATTCCTCCCTGTAAGATACTTGTATGTCTCTATCATATCCCCTCTCTCCTTCCTCTCCTCCAGCAAGTACATATTCAAGTCCTTCAACCTGTCCTCATAGGACTTGTGATGCTATCCATGTACCATCTTTGTTGCCCTCCTCTGAACCTTCTCGACCCTGTGTATGTTCTTACATAGGTAAGGTCTCCAGAACTATACACTGTACTCCAGGTGGGGCCTCACTAGTGTTTTGTATAGTGGAAATATGACATCCCTTTTCCTGCTGGTGTTACCCCTGCCTATGCATCCCAGCATCCTATTTGCTTTACCTGCTGCCTTATTGCACTGTTTCCCTACCTTGAGGTCTTCAGAGATGATAACCCCAAGATCTCTTTCCTGCTTGGAGCATGCTATATCCTCACCCCCCAACTGATATATTGTGCCAGGGTTTTTGTGCCCCATATGCATTATCTTGCAATTCTTTGCATTGAATTTCAGCACCCAAACCCTTGACCATTCTTTAAGTTTCTGCAGGTCCCTTCTCATTCTGTCTACACCCTCTGGTGTGTCTACTCTGTTACAGAGCTTTGTGTCATCAGTGAACAGGGAAATTCTGCCTTTTAGGTTCTGCGCAATGTCATTGATGAAGATGTTGAATAGGACCAGTGCCAGCACTGATCCCTGTGGTACCTCACTGGTCACTCTTCCCTCTGTGGAGTGACAGCCATTTCCCACCACCCTCTGTGTCCTGCCGCCAAGCCAGTTACCTACCCACCACACTACTGTCCTACCCACACCCATATTCCCCAGTTTGTGTTATAGTCTTCTATGTGGCACAGTGTCAAAGGCCTTGCTGAAGTCCAGCTAGGACATGTCCACTGCCCTCCCCTGATCCACCTCCCTAGTCACCTAGTCAAAAAATTCAGTGAGGTTGGTCTGACATGACCTCCCCCTGGTGAAACCATGCTGCCTTGGGTCCTATAGTCCATTGACAACCAGATGTTCCACCAATCTCTCCTTCAGTAGTGCTTCCATGATCTTCCCCACTACTGAGGTGAGGCTGACTGGTCTGTAGTTCCCCGCTTCCTCTTTGTTCCCACTTTTGTATAAGGGGACTACATCTGCTGTCCTCCAGTCTTTGGGTACCTCCCCTGTATCCAGCGATCAGCTAAACATGATTGCCAGAGGTTCAGCCACCACCTCTCTTAGTTCTTTAAGGACCCTGGGGTGCACCCCATCTGGTCCCATTGCTTTATCAACTCTTATTACTTCCAGTTCCTTCAGGACCCTTTCTCATGTAAAGGGACTTGTGTCCATTTCTGCACCATTCCCACCCCTTGTACTCCATTTAGACCCATTACCCTCCTCTTCCTCAGTAAAGAATGAGCAGAAATACCTCTTCGATATGTCAGCTTTACTATTGTCATCCTCCATGCAGCCCCCATCCTCTTCCTCCAGTCTCACTATCCCTCCCTTTGCCTTTCTTTTGTCACTTATGTACCTGTAAATGGTTTTGACCCCTCTACCCACTGATTCTGCAATGTGCTCTTCTGTCTGAGCTTTGGCTTCCCTTACTGACCTCCCTGCCTCCCTTTTCTTCTCCTGGTACTTTTCCCTGTCCCCTTCTGCCTGCGTCTTTTTGTATAGTCTGAATGCAATCTTTTTGGCTTTTACTTTCTCTGCTACCGCCTTGGAAAACCATAATGGCCTCCTCTTCCTTTTCCCCTTGCTAAGTTGCTTAATGCATAATTCTGTTGTTCTTGTAATCTCTGTTTTAAATACTGCCCACTGTACCTCAACCCCTGATTCTTGTCCCATTCTCCTTAATGCCTCTTTCAAGCATCTCCTCATTTTTCCAAAGCCTGATCCCTAAAATCCAGGATACGTGTTTTTGTGTGGTTTGGTTCTGCTCTTTCTGTGATTTCAAACCACAATGATTGGTGGTCACTGTTCCCCAGGTGCTCCCCCACTGCTACCACCATCACACTGTCCTTGTTTGTGAGCACAAGGTCAAGTATAGCCTTCTGCTGAGTTGGTTCCATGACCAGTTGCTTGAGGAAGGCACCTTGAAGGGAGTCCAGGATAAATCTGCTCCTAGTTGATGCTGCTGCTGGGATGCTCCAGTCCACATCTGGAATATTGAGGCCTCCAACCAGCACTACCTCACCCTTCTCTGCCATCCTTTGGATGGCTAGCATCAGCTCCCTATCTGTTTCTTCCTCCTGGGCTGGTGGTCTATAGACCACACCTGTGTAGATGGCTGGCCCCATTTTCCTATCCAGCTTAACCCACAGTATCTTTCCCCCATTTTGTTCCTCCTTTATCTCTGTGGCCCTCATGTCATTTTTCATATAAAGTGCCACTCCTCCTCCCTTCCTACCTGCACTGTCTCTTCTGAATATGTTGTAGCCAGGTATGGTCATCTCCCAGTCGTGGTTATAATTACACCAGGTTTCTGTGATGGCCACAATGTCCAGGTCTGACTGCACCATGACAGCCTCCAGATCCTCCATCTTGTATTAGCACACATGGCTTTCCATGATTTGACTGCCCTGGACTGTTTAGCTATTCTATTCCTGCCCCTTCCCTGGTTGTCCTTTATCCTTTGTCCTTTACATGTGCTGAGGCAGATGCTGTTAAATATACAGCAGGTGTTGGAGGCATGTGGTGATACCGGAAGTTGTACCTTGATGGAACACATACTCCATGTCTTGAACTACAATACCCATATATCAGACATTCTACAGTCTGCAGATTTTGGGATTACCACCATTCTAGAGGCATGTTATAAATGTGGCATTCAATAACTGAAGGTGGGTGTGATAAGGTGCAAAATTTGACAGATCTTTTAAGAAGACAGGTACATGGGGCACAGATTCTAAAGTCACAGTTACTGGAGGTTGAGACAACTAGCAATGTAAAAGAGAAAATCCCACCCAATACACTTTGGGATGTTTTGTACCAGCTTGACTTGAAAATTGGGCTGGCAGAATAGCCTAGAGGTTAGAGTAACGAGCTGTGAACAAGCTTGGTGCATCAGGCAGATCAGACTTTGGTTTGAGTTTCACAACCTCCACTTGCACACTGTGTGACTCTGAGCAAGTCACTTAACTGCCCACTGCTCCCAGGTCACCCCTGAAAACAGGCACCTATGCCTAGTGGGCGTTACCTGGTTACCAAAGACTAAATAAAAAAATGTGGAGGAAAGGGAGTAGGAGGAGGTTGGTGAGGCAGCAGGATTGTAAGCAGTGCAAAGTGTGGAGGATGTATATTTGGCAGACACTAGGCACCATATCATCACCGACGAACCCTTGCTACACTAGGGTAGCAAGCTCATTGATTGGCCAGAACTGATCTCAGAAGCAATAAAATACTAGAGCAGTCTAGCCTCGACTGTCTGTGTGAAATGTATATTCAGTTAGCAGAGGCCATCATGAGGGATAGGCACACAAATCTGTCACTTACAAATGTTGGCATGCTAAAATTTGTTAAAATGCATGTGGGTTACATTCCACACCACACAATCCTTTCTGTGTTCCTTCCACATGAAGGTGGTGGAGGTGGATCAGATGAACCTGAAGACCATGAAGCTGGAGCCACTGGCAAACTGCCTTCTACTGAGGTGGATGAAACACAGATGGATAATGGGTTCCCATGTGGAGACAACTTCAATCTGGAAGACTCTAAGGGTCGCTTCATTGATGAGGATGATGTATAAAATTCTGTATTCAGTCCCTCCTGTCCTCATCAGTTGAATCCTTTTCTTTATTACTCACATATGATTTTTTTCTATGTAATTTTACTTTTTCCAAGTTGTGTTTCTGTTCCCAGTGTCCATCTGATTACCTGTGATGCCTGCAGACAGTCCAGAAAAATAAGTGAACACTGCATAAGTAAATGCAAACAAATACATGGACCACCACCTCCACCACATGCATCCTGACAAACCCGGACTCTAAATTCAGTGTAAATGCCACTACCAGGAAGACTGTGCCTCCTCCAGTCCTACAGCAAGTGAGAAATCATCTCATCTCCTCCTCTGGTCTGCTTAATTCCTCCATATCTGCAAACAGCATGGGCCATTGCCTCCACTGCATGCATCCAGAGACTAACCTGTAGTTTTGATGCAGCATGAATATCAGCCAGACAACCTTCAAGACAGCCAGACACCCCTCAAACTGTCCCTGCAGCCAGACATCCCTCAAGACAGTGGGTCCTCAAGTCAGCCATCAATAATAAAGTCTCCTACTCCAGCAAGGCCTACCTTTATCTGCTGGGATGTTAAGTGACTTTCACTGTTGTTCTCACTTCTCACTGGTGACTCCTTGCACTGGAAAGCAGTAGAGGCTTCCAACTTATTGCTTGCAATACATTTAAATGTATTTCTTTCTTTTCCTTTTGTCTCCCTCTCACTAGTGGTGTAACCATTTTTAGGGACAACTGACAAGCCAGTCCCAAAGCCAGACAGTTGTCAAGGCACAGACTTATGTTCACAGGTATACTCTGCTGCTAAATCCCTTTAAGCAGCCAGCAAAGTGCCTCTTTCTCCAGCAGCTCTCTCTGACGCCGTTGTGACAGTATACAACATGGCCATCACTAATGTAATGGTAAGTATGCTCTTTGTGTTTCTTTCCTTTTTTGTCTTCATAGGTTATTAACAGCTGTGACTCAGAATGGAAGTGTATAAATGATTTAGTGTGCAGCCAACATGGTGGCCATCATAGGAAAATAGTTTCTCTCATATCTTTCTTTACAGGTGACAGCTGGGAGTGGACAACGTATTTACTGTGTGGCCACCAAAGTGGCCATCATGGGAAAAATAATTTCTCTCATGTCTTAGACAGGTGACACCTGGGGATGGACAACAGATTTACTGTGTGGCGTATACCATCAGTACAGTGCTGCCTTTACAGCACCACGTCAATGGAGCACCAGCTTTCGGCGAATGTCATTTATGGTGACCTCTTTGTGCTCCCTCCCCAAGGTCCATTCCCCAGGAATTAGTATATCTAGTAAAGGGGGAGAGGTCACCGTAAGTGTTGTCACCAAAATCTGGTGCTTTATTGATGCGGTGCTCTAAACATGGCACTGAGATATGGTGGAACCACTTTGTGGTACCATTGTGATCATCTGAGGAAAAGTAATTTCTCTCATATCTTTACAAGTGACAGCTATAAGTGGACAATGGATATATTGTGTGACCATAAAAGTGACAAATTGGCTAAAGTCTAAATGAATTCTAAATAATTTTCTCTTGCCTTCACAGCTCTCCTGTCCTACTATCTTCTCCAGAAAACAACATTTCTCCTCCTTCTCCTCAGCATCCTGTGTCTGGACCACATTGTGCCATTTCACAGCATAGCCACAACCAAAGTGATGGTAAGTATCCTTTCCTAGATTATTTCCTTTTCTTTCCTTCTTTTCAGTTTCCTTTCACAGGTTCAGTACAAAATGGATTGGACTAGTGTCTAAATCATTTCAGTCTTGTCTTAACTGGCCTAATCTCCTCTTTCGTGAAGTGACAGCACAGGTGTCTTGGATTGATGCAGTCTGAGAGGGTGACAAACACTGCAGCAGTAGCAGCATACTGCCATCATTAATAATTTCTAGTTCTGAAGACAATTTGGGGAAGTGAGGAATTTATATATTGTGCTTGTGCATTTATGTGTACTAAACTGCTTAACAAGACTGATTGTGAAGGGACTCCATTCAAGAGGGTGACAAACAGCTCAGCAGAAGCAGTATATTACCACCATATACAGTTTTCTGGTTCTGGAGAAGTAAGAAATCTAGAGAGTGTGTGTGTGCATTTATGTGCTCTAAAGTGCTTAACAAGACTAACAGTGTATGGACTCATTCTAAGAGGGTAATTTTAATAGTGCAGCAGCAACATATTACCACTGTTAATAATTTCTAATTCTGGAGAAAATTTCAGGAAGTGAGAAATGTATATATTGTCTTTTTGCATTTACGTATACTAAATTGCATAACAAGAATGACTGTGAACGGACTCAGTCAGAGAGGGTGACCTAGCCAGCACAGCAGCAGCAGATTACTATCTTTAATGATTTCTGGTTCTGGAGAACATTTTGGAAAGTGACAAGAAAAGTGGCTGTGGTGGGATTTGGTCCAAGAGGGTGAGTGGGTGACTGACACAGCGCAGCAGTGGGACTGGCCAAATAATTGGGGACTAGACAATCTATATACAGTGCATTTCACATACTCTGTAAATGTAAGCTACAATGTTTTACAACAGTAATAGCAGTATGAGAAAAGCGAATGATAGAGTGCATACACTGCACAATTACAGAAACCAGAGATTGAAAATAGGATTTTTTTTTAAAGAGGAGAGCAGTCAGACAGCAATTAGGAGAAAAAATTGAATCAAATACGAGACAAAGACAGCAAAACAGTTTTATTGTTTTACTTTTTTCTTTTGTATTTACATTTACAAAGAGAGGTGAAGAAAGACTAAGGGGAGACAGGAGCATCTTATTCTTACCATTGCTAAGGCTGGGGTGGAACAGGGGGAGGAGCAAAGAGGAAAAGAAAGGATGGAAGCAGTATTCTTAAAATATCTATGGACAGGGTGGAACACAGGGAAGAGCACCCGTACTGCCATAACAGAACTCTTGCGCTCCCTCCAGAAGAATCTGTTGATTAGATAGTAGTATCTGAAAAGTTGCTTCTGTTGACACAACTCTGTGATGGAGGGCCCCTATCTCCTTGGAGAGTTGCACTACTTCCACTCTAGTTGAAGATGGGAGCTCAGATGTTGCTGTCCCCTGGCCCTGCCTCCGAGTCTGACTGCTTGGTCCAGACCCATGTACTCCTGCTTTGGTAGCTGTGCATGTGGCTATTATGGTTGTTTATTGTGCTACCCCCCCCCCCCCACAGTGCAAAAGGAAGACAGTGAGTGGAACCACCACATCTTGCCACCTCTTTCTTTCACTCCTCTCACTGCTGGAGGTGCCTGATCTTCAAATGGGTGTACTGCCCACCAGTGCCCAGATGGCTGTCCTCTTACCATGCTGAACCAGGGTGTTACACAGTTTACATTTTATGATGCTGCCATCATTGGGCAATCTCAAAACTCCTAAACCAGGAATGACTTCTGAAGCTGCTGCCATGAGGAGCCAGAAGAGGACAGTGTTGTACATGGCTCCTCCTCAGGGCATAAGTCCATGGCGGTGGTGGTAGCATGAGGGGCAAAAGGAATTCAAGCTGCAGCTATAGCAATGAATCAGGGGGAACTGTGGTGCCACTACTTGCAGGTGCTGCAAAAAGAAGTAATATTAAAAGAGCTGAAGTCACAGAGAAACAAAGGGGAAACTAAATGGAAAATAGAAATCTCAAGGTGAAGCTATAACTAGAGCAATACAGAGAAAGTAATACAGAAACAAAAACTAAATAAGGCCTACTAAGTAAAACAATAATAAGAATGCCTCAAAAATAAACTGTTCAAGTTCTCAAAAAACAGATTCTCTCTCTCTCACTCTCTCTCTCTCTCTCAACTAGCAGTATGCAACCTTCCCCCCTGATGACACACACACTGCAAAAATGAAAGCAAAGCACAGTCAGTCTATTGAGATGTACTATATGATCTGCATGAGCTCTTCCATGTGTTGAGGACAGCATTTGTTTACCAGTAGCCTCAATCAGAAAAAACTTTGCTCAAATGTACCCTAATGGTGAAATGACAGGCAGTGTCAGATGTAGGATTTTTAAAAAGGTCTATTGTAATAATAAATGGAGACAAGCTAAAAGGGACTGGGCTATCAGGAAGCAGGCAGAAAACTTCTGTTCCTGTTATCTTGTACTGAATATGATAACTATTTGTAGTGTGTCATGATGCAATTAATTTTTGTTGTGTTGGAAATATATTATGCTGGATTGGTTCTATTCCATTGGTTCTATTCCATGCAAAGGTCAAAAAGGGTCCTGCTGCCGCAGGATCTTTATTAATGCTGGAATCTGTCACTGGTTATAGCGAAAGTTGCCAGGTGAAGGAAATAAATATGACTTTCCTAGTAAATGGCAAAAGCTGGCAAATTGATTCACAAAGAGAAAGTTAGCAACTTCACCTGAAATCCACCTATAAATTAAAACCTCACTGTATTTCTAGTTATATAAAGAAACTATTTTCTAATACTAGTGCAACTGTGAACATTACCACATATTATGACCCCATTCAGGTTCCCATGGCTGCACCAGTTCTCCAGAGAAACAGTTTATTGTTGAACACAGAATAGTAGTGCTTTAAAATAAAATCAGCAAGTTCCAAAACAAAGGCCATAACTGCTTGGGTTTGGGAATCATTTTGGTGAATGTTATAAGGTGAGATTTCGATAGAATATTCAGTTCAGTTCAGGTTTATTGATCAGCTAAACCCTTGCTATAGAATATTGTACAAACTTGTAAAAGCTGTTTACTGAAATGTGACACTAGGAATGTATCATATTAGTGCTATATACTGTAAGTGCCATTTAGCGGCAACATCTTGAAAAAGAGTTGACTCAGTGAGGTCAAGTGGTTAAAACACTGACTTGGGAATCAGGAGATTGCATGTTCAAACCTTGCTAGAGTCAATTAGAATTAAGCACTCACTATGTGACCGTGAGCAAGTCATTTAAACTCCCAGTGCTCCAATCTACCCAACTGATGAAATGGGTGGAAGCAGGGCCCCACTGGAAAGGGGATGTTGCATCTCAGCTGGGCTATCCTGGATAAATAAACTGTAAAAAAAAAAGAAAGAAAAAACAGAGAGTGGATTTTTTGCTGTCTTTGGCTAAACTGCACCTAATTTTTGAGTGACAACAGGGCTTTATTATACAATATCTTCTAAAGTACTTGCACAGAAGCATTTAGAATTAGGGAGATTATGATGGCACCAGAATGGTGCCTCTTTACCCCTGCAGAACATCAGTTTGCGAACAGTTCAGGAAGGCACTGTGTAAGTTATCATAATAATGGATGACCCCCTATATCAGCTTGTTTTAACAAGTTTTCAAACACCGTAATAACCCGATATGATACCATACCAAGTTGTTATGGCATTTGCAGGCTCGAGCTGTCATTACTGCCAAAGCTCCAAAACATGGGGGAAAATACTAGATCTCGAGATGGGTTTTCAATACACAATCAGACAACTAGTGCTTCTAAACACATTGACCTTTCTAGTAGTGCAGGAATTCTGTCTTTTCCACAGAGCAGGGGTTTGATTACTAGTTCAGAAATTGCACCAGATACTGAAAAGCGACAGTTCTCCACATGAATGGATTATCAGAGACTGAAGTGAATGTGGTTGAATCTGGTAACAGATTTGTTATTCATAAATTCTTTCCCTAGTTGAACTTCATGTTTACAATGATATTTTAACCAAATTGCTCTCAAAGTAGTTAAATGAAATGTATAAAACTTTGCAGTTGAAACACTTTCTGCTGAGAAAAAAATGCAATTCTCTTACTCCATATTCTGGCACTTTCTTGCCTCAAACTGCCTTGCACCAGTTATTATAAAAAATAATGCCTGTGCAGGTTGAGTTATGAGGGAATTTTATAACCCCTTCTTGTATGATAATCTCGTAAACCTCTCAAGCTTCTCTCTCAAGGTTTACGTATTATCACACACCTTTGCTCATAACACACATGTGCACAGGCATTATTCTCTGTATCTTGCACCATGTGCCAGAAACAATAAAGGAATAATGCCCAACAGGGTGGGTGTTATGCTGGGATAACATCCCGCCTAGGGTGGTTGGATCCAAGACCGCAGGTCGAGGGCATCCAACACCCGAGAAGGGATGTTATCCCAGCATAGCATCCACCCTGGAGGGCATTATTCCTGTTATACAATGGCTTGTTGTTATATACAGTATAAAAAAAAAGATTTAAAGAATGTTTTTGTTAGTCTGGAAAAATATTTTTGTTTCTTAAGAGAAGATGATAACAATCAGCAGGGATGTGGTGATAACAATCAGCAGGGATGTTATGCCAGGATAACATCCCTGCTGTGGTGGCCAACTGATCAATCAAAAGCCAGGATTCTTTCTTGCCATTGTATAATGTACAGTAAAACTAGAAATAATTGACATGTGAGAGCAGTGTCATGTGTTTCATGTTTCAAAATAAAAACAGAATTTATTATTTGTTTTACCAATGAATGCTGCTTACTAATAAGAGAACCATGATCTTCTCTGCATGATTTCCCTGGCTACCTCTAGAACTAGATCTGTATCACAGGCTGTAATTATTTATTTACAAGTTTTGCTTATGCAGGGAAAATAATGCCACACCAGTGCTGTGCAATCTTTTAACAATAGCGCTGTCATGACTGGACAGGCAAATGTCTCTAAATTTAACAACACATAACATAACATGCAGCAATGGCATATGTTTAAGTAATGTATGGCTAAAATGCTAAAAAGAAAATGTTCACGTTGCATGAAAGATTAGCTGAATAATGAGCATGGGTAAGGGTTTTGAATTATTAGAATTGGTTGCACTATTAGCGGGTGGATTATTTGTTTGTGATTAGTTAGCACCAGTTTACAGTGACTTTGTAATGTTCAGCTTGTTGACACATATTAAGATACCAGTGGCATCTGGGAAATTATTACCATGGCATGTCTACTCAGTTAGAAAATGTGGTTACTTGGGGTACCATGGTTTGCTCGCAATGTTCATGTACTGCTTCAGGAAGTAGTACAGGGATTGAAACTGGCTTTACAGTTATTGCAAGCTGGTGATATTGAAAGAAGCCTAGGACCTCTACATTGCAACAATGTAGTGGGTGCCCCAGGTAATTGTTCATCTAAACTTTGTTCCACTGCTCATAGGTTTAAAATATTACATCTTAATGTGAGACGCCTGGTCCCTAAAGTAGCAGAAATGGAACATATTGTGGAATATTACAAACCTGATTTGCTGACCTTGTTTTAAACTTGGCTAAAGCCTGTTGTACCAGATAATTCTTGTTTCATGTCTGGGGATAATTTTCTTAGAGCCAACAGGAAGAGTAAAAAGAAGAGTGATGGGGTGGCAGTTTATTAGAAAAATAATTTTCAGATAGGCGTTGTAAAAACTAGTAGTGATGGGTCTTTTGAAACAGATTGGTTGTTGCCCCAGATATTGTTAGGTGGAGTAAAACATCTAATTGTAGGATGTTTATACAATCCACCTAACTGTGGTCCCAATGGGTTAAGGCATTATCTTGAAATTGCTGCTCCCTATATACAGCAACATCATTGTGTACTGGTTGGGGACATTCATTTGAATTGGTCCCAAAGGATAGACCTAGGATTGGAGTCCTTACTAGCTGTCTATGATTTATCACAATGTATTGTTGAGCCTGCCCATCTAAATTCACGTACATCAAATCATATTGTTTTGGATTAGGTCATTACCAGCAGAATGAGTTGTATAACTGCCTCAGGTGCTTTTCCTGATGCAATAAGTGACCACATAGCCATATTTGCATTGATGAGTTTTGGTCATAAGAAAGTTTCCCCTCACATGGTCCAAGTTTGTTCATTTAAAAATGTAAATCTGAATATTCTCTATGCTTATCTGTCCCAGACTGATTGGTCTTATTTGGAATGTATTCAAGGTATAGACTCTGCTGTGGATTTTTTGTTATAACCAACTTCTTCCCATTGAGGACATTTTGTTTCCAATACGTACCATGAGGTTGGGGGGGGTCCCTAATCTTTGGTTCACTTCTTCTAATAAGGCCCTGATTAGACAGCATAATGCTGCCTGGGGGGCTTATAAAACAAATCTTTCTGTCTCATTTCTTAATAACTATCATTGCATTAGGAACAGAGTTTCTGATCTAAAGCGAAAAACCAAAAGAGATTTTTATAAAAACAAATTTCAGTCAAACTAGTCTAATTGTAAAAAATTCTGGGAAAACATAAATTCTTTGCTTCCCCCCAATTAACCTCTATAATTAGAAATGTGTTGGTAAATGATGATGATGTTATTGATCCTGTTGCAATCATTAATATTCTCAATAAGAAATGATCCAATTTGTCAAATTACTGTGGAACTAGGACACAAACAGGAGTAGGGGGTTCCAATCATGTTTTTCCTGTACCAGATAGACCAGAATTTATTTTTAAGAAGGTCTCTGAGATTGATGTGTATAAATTGTTATGTACTCTTCCCAATAGATAAAGTAATTGTGGTGGTGGGTTGGATGGTCAATTTTTTAAGGCTGACTACTCCATTTATAGTTAAACCTCTTTGCTGTCTTTTTAATCTTTTGTTGGAATTTTGCCAGTTTCCCTCTGATTGGAATCTGGCTAGAGTTGTGCCAATTCCCCAAAAAGCCCATGCAGTTCTTCTTGAGGATTTTCATCCCATTTCTATTCTTAATCCTTTAAGCAAGATGTTTGAAAAGGGGGCCGGCCCACCAGCACAGCGGTTGGATTTCTGCATGAGATGCCAGTGACCCAGGTTCAGGAACAGACTCAGGTCACTGGAGGGCCAGCCGGGGGGAGAAGGATACAGCATCTCTAGACAGTTCTCCTTCTCTGGGGGGAGGGAGGGTGCAAATGTTCGGTATCTAGTGACACCCAGTGGAGGCTGGGGCAGCCACCAGCAACACCCGATGTCTGGACTTTCAGGGGGCGGGGCAGATGCTGGTCATCATTGCACATCCCCGCCCCTTGCTCACAAGGGGAAGAAAATACCGGGCTCGGTCCATCTCCATGATGCCCTGCCTCTGGGGTCTCCACTAGCCTTCGATGCCAGCTCCCCAACTAGATACTAGTCTTGCGGCGACCTTGGGGAAGTCGCCGCAACCCCGCCTTCTGGGTGGTAAGCCAGGGGTGACTGAGGAGCACTGGTAATGATCGGAGGTGGAGGCACAGGGGGGCCATGACTAGGGTGGAGTATTGATGGACCTCGGCCCAGAAAAAAAGCATAGTAAATAAAAAAAAAAGATGTTTGAAAAGATTGTGACTAATCAAATTAATGAATACCTTTCCAATTATGGATTACTTTTACCTCATCAACATGGTTTTCATAAGAATTATGGAACCGGGACAGCCTTAGTCAGGTTCACAGACTCCATCCTCAGGGTCTTTGAGAAAGACTTGATGACTGGGGCAGTTTTTGTTGACTTGACCAAGGCATTAGATCTAATTGAGCATGATCTGGCATGCTCAAAGTTAAATGCTTTGGGAGTTTGTGAAGCAGCTGTTTCTTGGATGGGGAACTACTTAACAAATTGCACACAATTTGTTAGTATTGGCTCTGATGTGTCGGACACAACTCTGATTAGTTGAGGTGTCCCGCAGGTGTCCATTTTGGGCCCCTTATTTTCTCTTTTTCTTGATGAACTCCTTTTCTTCTTGTAAAACATGTGAAGCCATCCTTTATGCTGATGATTTGATTCTTTTTTTTCAAGGTGGTTCTCTTTCCGAGTTTATGGCTACTCTGAATTATGATTTTGAGGGGGTTTGTAAATGGTTTTTGGATAACTCAATGGTTTTAAATAAAAAACAAAAAACAAACAAAAAAAATCCACAATCTTTGGCACAACCCCCATGCTTAGGGACAATCAGTTCTTATGGCTGCATGATTTGAATGGTTTGGTCATTGAACAGGTATATCAATTTAAGTTGGGCTGACTTTCTCATTACAGTCCAAACTGTTGTTCGCACTATAAATCAAAGGTTAGGACTGTTGTACAAATTTAAAAATTGTTTCTCTCTCAAAGTAAGAAAATCAATTGCAGTTGGATCACTGTTACCACATTTTTACTATGTTTCTTATATCTATTTGAATCTTAGGAGTAAGGAGTTGCATTCACTGAAGGTTGTCTACAATAATATTTGTCATTTTGTTCTTCAGGTGTCCTTATGAACTCACCACTGTGTTTTGTATTCTCAATTATGCTGGTTGGCACCGATTTCCAGAATTTAATATTTTTTTGGTTGTGTAATCTTTAAATGTGTTTTTCTCAAATCTTTGTTTCCATTGTTCAATCTTGTAAAGTCCCAAACTCTCCTTCCTAGTTTACGCTCTTCTAATGGTATCTTGTTAGACACAGTTTTACCAAAACTTAAAATAGCATCTCATGTTTTCTCCGTAGCTGCCCCTCAATATTGGAATGCATTACCCTTAGCTGTACATCAGGCCTCATCTATACTTGGCTTTAAGGCAAAATTGAAATAATATTTATTGTTTAAATCTTCATGTAGCTGTTCTTTGTAATTAATTGTCTATTATGTAAAGTTTTATATTGTTGTATATGTAAATCTTTGTTTTTTGACTCTGGATCAGGCCTGAAAAAGTTCCTTTGGTCCAGTGTTCTTGCCTGGTTAACAAATGAATAAATAAAAGATTTGTGGTGGAATGTTAAGCTGATACTTTGTTGGTGTTGAATGATTGGTAATACTGATTATCAGCTTCATCCAGTTTGTGGGTTGGTGCTTCCCATTTTAAAACATAAAGAAGACATCATTTATACTTATTTTTACAATGTATTTACCCACCTAGAGGGAAAACAGAGAACAGGAAGTGTAAGGAAAGAGCAAGGAAGCTGGAGAAATAGAAAGTTCTTAGTGCACATGCAAGGGGCTTAGAGAATAAGATGGAGTACTTTCTGGCAACAAAAACTACAGAGGAGCAAGCTTTTACAGCTGTTACTGAGGCATGGGCATCACAGAACAATAGCTGAGATCTCACAGTCCCTGGCTATGTCCTTTTCCGGAGGAATAGAGAAAATAAAAGGTGAGGGAATGGCAGTATGTCTGGGATTCTATCAGAGTAACACAGAGGATAGGATCATAAAAACAGGAGTGAGGTAGAGTCTTTATGGCTGCACGTGTCAGAGGGCAAGAGCAGGAGTCTGGGGACTGGCATGGTCAAAAGATCCTCCATCCAATCTATAGAATTAGACCTACAATTTGAGGTAGAAATTAGAAAGGCCTGATGTTATAGGGAATATAGGTCTTACAGGTAACTATAGCTTCCCAGATATTGATTGGAAAACTCCAGAGAACAAAAGTCAAAATAGTCAGAGATTTCTGGACGCAACAAAAGGACTACTTCCTGAGTTGATTGTTGAGACAATCAATAGGGGAAATGCAATCCTGGACCTTGCAATGTCTAATCAGGACATTATAAGTGAGCTGAGTGTAAAGGACAGTAAGGAGAAAGGAGCTCACTCAGGTAACCCAGGCCCAGTCCATATAGGGTTTTGTAAGTCAGCAAACAAACTTTGAAGGAGATTTGCCACTTCACCTGCAGCCAGTGTAGGTCACACAGGACTGGGGTCACATGTTATTATCTATCTCAAAATGCCCATCAGAAACCTGGCCACTGCATTCTGCACTAGCTGCAGGTGTTGTAGGACCCCTCTACTAATCCCCAGAGACAGTCTGCTCTGGACATCAATGACAAAAGGAAGAGTTACAGGGCAAGGTATACATTTTTGTAGATGACGCCAAACTTTGCAGTAGGGTGGATAGAGCAGAGGGTGTAAGGAATATGGATTGGGATGTTGAAAAGCTAAACAAATGGTGTAGCATATGGAAATAGGAATTTAATGTCAAGAAGTACAAGGGAAATGTGCATTGGTAATAGGAATATGAAAATGAAGTACTGGTTCATTGGTGTGAAAGTGGAGCAATCAAGGAAAGAAAGGGACTTGGAGATAATAATCAGTGGCAATATGAAAGTCACCACCCAATGCAACAAGGTATGTGGGAAAACCAATAGATTGTTGGGGTGTATAGGGTGGGGTTTTACAGCTTCATGAAGGAAGTGATTTTTGCCACTTTATAGGTCTCTGGTGAAGCCTCTCCTTGAGCACTGTGTTTGATTTTGGAGTCTTCACCTAAAAAGGGCAGTAATAGAGGGTCACTAAAATGATTCGGGGACACCAGGGAAAATTATATTAAGAAATATTGGAAAGCCTAAATATGTACTCTCTGGAAGCAAAAAGGGAGAGGGGATATGATAGAGATTGCCAAGTTTTGTGAGGATACAATAGGGTCAGCCACACACAACTTTTCCAAGTGAATAAAAATCCAACCACAAGGGGCCATAACCTTGAATTGGTGGGAAGCAAATTCAAAAAGGATGTGAGGAACTTTTTCATGGAGTGGGTTTTGGATATGTGGAATAGCTAGCCTAGTGTGGTGGTCAATGCATGCACCACGACTGGTGTTGAAGCTGGCTGGGATGATGTCAAAGGTTTTATTAAAAGGAAGAAATAGGAGTGGGATAAAAGGGTAGTAGTTTCAAGGTAGGGTTCCAGAGCTGACTGGGTAGACTGTGTTTTTATTTGCTTATACCTTTCTATGTTTCTGTGTTTACCTAGAATAAGACAGCTGAGATGTGCTGTAACAACTTTTTGGGGTGGTTCTGCTTCTGCAACAGGGTGGGCTGAGTCACTGAGGGATTAAAAGATGTTTTCAAGGTCACACAGTGAGTAAGTGGTCTAGTGGGATTTGAAACTGGATTTCCTAATTCCAAGTTCTGAAGTCTAACCAATAGGTTCACTGCCTAGAAGGTAACATGTAAAAGTTGCCATATTTATCTATGTTTCATGATCCATTACTGAGGGAATGTGTATAATTCTGAAATGTGTTCGATCCTGTTACTGTATCTACTGTAATGTAATATTATCTTATTACTACCACAGCACAGACTGACAAGGTCTTTTTGCATACTGAAAAACATTTTCCCAGAGGCAGCCATCTATTCATTTGAACTCAAAATGCACCTTAAGTAAAAATTGTTTTAGAATGTCTGACTCATGTCTTAACCTTAAATATTCAGCAGATGTGTAACTGATTATATAATTGGCATCGCAGACCATCTATCTGTTTCAATTCCCAAAATATACTAATAATCTGCAGGTGGTCAGAGAGTGACTGCATGTGAGTAAAAATATTGCTCCCAGATCATCACGAAATCTGTCATCCAATGTGTGCCATATTTCAATTGGGGTAATTCATCAATTGCACTACAGTGGAAATTGTTTATAAAGCCACTTTTTCACTGAAGCTTCTTTTGTGGGTAAGGCACTATACAATTTAAGTTAATAAAGGTGAACATGTGTGAGCAATGCAGCAGGGTAGAAGTGACTATGACCTTGCATTTGACCTACAAGAAGCAGGAGAAGGCTATGTTAATCACAATGTCAAGTCTATGGGCTTGGAGAAAGTTGTTGGAATCAAGAGAGGAGAGGATTTTGACCAAATAGTTTTAAGACATGAGTCTTACTGGGAATTCTCCAGGGCACATACGTGGCTAGGATTAAAAGGGAGTTTTGAGATTATTCTAAATTTGGAATAGGTCTGTATAGGTTTATGTAATGTAAATATTTTAGATGTGTTTAATTACAGGATGTTTTTTCAGATTTACTGCTTCTGCCTATTTACTGTCCCCTTTGGTATGTGTCCTGTCCAGAAATCCTATCTCCTTTCATCCGTGGCAACATATAGTAGAAGTAATATTATGAAGGTTTTTAGGATAGCATTATCCAAATCTATAAGACTGCACTGAGCTCATACTTTTGCATCAAATGGTTTCACTTATATAAGCTGTTTTTATTCACTTGAGCACTATTTCCAGTATCTATTTACTACAGAGGGCCCCTACTGTTGTCTGTTGTGGTACTGTGATTTCATATATGGCAAAGGGTGTAATTCTTGATAAATACTTTTACACACAAAACTGTATTGGGTGCATAATGTGAGGGTCCTTTTTACCTATATTAGAAACATGAAAACATAGAAAAGTGATGGCAGAAGGAGACTGTGGGTCCATCATGCCTGCCCAAGAGGTCCTGGCCTAATCCTCTTCTGTATTCTGCTCCTACAGTTTGTAGCAGAAAACAAATCTATTTGCACACTTGTTACGTTATGACAACTTGGTGCTTTTGGTTTTGGGGTGGCTGAGTGTCTGTTCTTTCCTCCTTTTTCATATTTTATTTCAAGTTTTTGCTACCTTATGTAGGGCAAACAAAATTATTTTGACACCATACCAGTGCTGAAGTTGCCTTCTATGACACCAACCTAAACATGTTAGTTTGGCAGCTTCTGTTAGCCATGATGCTGATAGCCTTGTTAGCAAGGGTTGAGAAGATGCCCATCAGGGATTGAGCACCAAACGTGTTCTCTTTATTGCATTGCAAGAAGGAGTAACATATCTTCTGTGTATTGAAACCCAAGGTCAAGAGGAAGGTCTTTGTAATGGCTTTATTGTTCGGCCTACAATCATCAGTTGCCATCTAATTTGTCCCATATCACTAAAATCTACATTTCATATCACATTTAAATACAAAAGCCTAAATAGTCATATTTGCACTATCACTTTTTTCTTGGTACTTTGCTATGAATTATTCCACTGATGAGTATCTCTGCAGTTCTGAATAAGGGCCCTGGTTTCAAAATGTATGCGTCATAGCAAGACAATAGTGAAAAGCCCTGAGCAAGTAGGTCTCTGGATCTCCTGGTTCAGAGTTCTGCAGTCTAATAGCAGGTTCACTGCCTAGAAGTTACCACATAAAGAGTGTCATACTTATTTATGTTTCAAGATCTATAACTGAGGGAATGAGTGTAAATTTGAAATGTTTTAGATCTTGTTATCTAATGTAATTGTGGCCTTATTGATGCTGCAACATAAACTGACAAGGTACTATTACATTCTGCAAGACATTTTACCAGACAGCAGCTATTTATTTTCCCTCAAAATGCTCCTTAAGTAAGAATGATTTTAAGATGTGGGCCAGAGGTTGTTGCGTTGTTGGAGGAAGTCCAAGACAGACAAAGGCAAATGACCTTTGAGGACTCATCACCCTGAGATTCAAAGAGCAGTCTCCCATAAGAAGTCAGCATTTCTGTCCAGAGAGATTGCTGCAAGGAGGAACAGACTGGCTCAGCTCTTCTGAACTGTAAACAGGCTACTACATCTTGCCTATCTACAGCTGATAAGAGCTAGTTCATTCGCAAATTGGGAGAAGTTCTCTCTCTCTTTCTTCTTTGACAAGTTGTCCTCTATTCAGTTTAGGATTACTTAACCAGACTGTCACAGCCTGGCAGTGTTGAGCTGGCTGTGAACAGGGGCACTCCTTCTGTCAGGAGGGAGTTCAGGTTAGCGTGTCAGTGGAGGAGGTCTGTGGGGTGATTTTGGAGCCCTTATATGAACTGACCTGGGCCCAACATACCTGCTAGTGAATTGTGTGGGGTTTCTATGTCCAGTGTTCACCGAGATAGTCTGGTGCTCCCTCTCAGAGGGGTATTTCCAAGCACGGTGACAGATACGCTGGTGAGGCCCCTTCTGAAGAAACCTTCTGTAGACCCATACTGCTTAGGGAAATTAAGACCTGTCTCTCACTTTCACTTTTTGTGAAAGGTGATCAAGAAGATGGTGGCACTGCAGCTTGGGACACACCTCATGGCCTTTAATATCCATGAGCATCTCCATTCCAGATTTAGGTCTAGGCACAGTACACAGACCACATTGGTCTGGGTTTACAAAGACCAACTCGGCAAAAGAGAGAGAGAGAGAGGAATGGTCAGTTCTTCAGCTTCTCAGTCTCTCTTCATCTTTTTACAGCGTTGACCATAAGCAGTTGTTGGACTACCTCTGGGAGTACTTTGGAAGTCATTGGCACTGTCATCAGCTAGTTTGAGTCTGTCCTCAGAGACAGGATTAAGAGAGTGGTGTTGGGGATTTTTTTCTTGCTCCTGAGGCCCATGCTCTTTGGTGAGGGGTTTGGTCCTCTTGCATGTGCTGTTCGTGGTGTATATGCTGCCCCTGGGCGAGATCATTAGATATTACAGAATGGGGTTTTCACTCTTATGCATCTGGGATGTCAGGTGCAGCTGAAGTTCTTAATTTGTGCCTGGCTGAGATTCAGGATTGGATGTCATCTAGCTGGCTTAGACTCAATCAGGATAAGATGTTGGTATTAGTGGCTGTGCCCAGTCAAAGGCATCATTTTGATAAAGGGTCTATGGAGATCCGAAACACATCAAGTGTTACTCTGACTTTGTGGTCAGTCTTTTTTATTTTTATTTAATAAATGAAGTAAAATTGCAAGAACTGGTGAAGTAATTTCTACTTTGGCTGGTGTGTGCCCGAATTTGTTGGAACTGTGCATCATGAGGAGGCAACTGTGGAGATGACTGGCCTTGTGCTGGCTCCCTCTGGACTGGTAGACTCTGCTAAGGTGAAGAATCTGGGGTCATTCTGGATGAGAGGCTGACACCTGAGGCTCACATATCCATTATAGTCCAGCGGGACTTCTGCTATCTCAGGAACATCACTCAGATTAAAGTTTTGATCCCCTTTTTAGACTTGCCAGCATTGGTACATGCTTTTGTAACTTCCAGACTCGACTACGGCAATGCTTTTTATCTTAAGGTTAGTGTAAGGGTACTATGACACCTGCAGTTATTGCAAAACTCAGTGACCATGTTGCTGACAGGCCTCCTGAGGTCTTGTCATGTGACCCCGGTCTTGCACGATCTGCACTGGCTGCTGGTGAAGTGACATATTGCTTTCAAGGTCAGTTTTCTGAAATGTAAAGCCCTATATGGACTGTGTCCTGGCTATCTGAGAGATCTCCTAACTCCATATCAAACCTCTTGCCCTCTCCACTCCTCTGAGGTGGGCCTTCTGGTAATTCCCAGGATCAGGCTTAAGTCGTCAGGTGATTACACTTTTGAGGTAGCCTTTCCAGCCCTGTGGAACATGCTTCCAAGATCTTTAAGGGTGGCACCCTCAGGGGAGGCCTTTAGGAGGGGCCTGAAGATGTATTTGCTCATGTAGCTTTTGGGACCTGACAACAACAAAGAGAAGCCACTCCAAGAATGATCATGTGCAGGTAAAAGTTAAAACATTTACCAAAGACTAAAAACCCTGCCACTAATTGCTATAAGGGATAGCCGCACACATCAGCAGGCAAACAAACCTACACTGTATACCATTTCACGTGCAGTCAAATTTATTTAAAGTGCTCTTTATGTGCATTTGACTGCACTTGAAATGGTATTTGGTATAAGTTTGTTTTCCTACTGACATATGCAGCTATCCCTTATAGTTACTTGGTGGCTGGGTTTTCAGTCTTTGGTAAAGGCTTTTGGGAACAGCTAGCTGCAATCCCGCTCTGGCTGCCATTTTAACTAATTTAATTTATTTTATTATTTTAGTACTTTGAGCTGACATTTAAAGCTATGTATTCTGTTTTTTACTATCTGTTTATGTTTACTTGAGCTTGTTCTGTAAAGTACTCTGAGCCACAGGGAATGGGCACTTAAAAATACACTACTACTACTATTAGTACTACTGCTACTACTCATGTCTTGGCCCTCCATGTTCAACAGCTATGTAATTAATTGTATCACTGACATCACAGACCATCTGATTTCCAGTTTCTAAAACATACTTCAGATTTGCAGGTGGCTGGACAGTTATGTGAGAACAAATATTGTTCCCAGAGCATTAGGAAATCTGCCATCCAGTGCATTCCATGTTCCAATTGATTGATTCATTAACTGCACCACAATGGGAATTGTTTATAAGGCCCCTTTTCATGCAGAGATATTTATGTAGATAAGACCACTACACAATTTAAGATAAGAAGAGATGAACATATGCGGGCAAGGCAGCAGGGTAATAGCGACTATGCCCTTGCACTTTACCTACACAAAGAAGGTGGTGCATACTGTACGTCAATCACAATGTCAAATATGTGGTTACAGAAAAAGTTGTTAGACATAGGAGGGATGGGGATTTTGATTAGATAGTTTTAAGATGTGAATCTTACTGGATATATTCCTTTGGGCAAATAGGTGACTGGGATTATGAGGCTTCCTTAAGATTGCAACAATTTTGAAAAAAGGCTACTCACTTTAATGTAATGTAAATATTTTAGATGCATTTACTTGTAATTTTTTCGGAGTTCGTGCTCCTACCTGTTGTACAAGAACAAAGATTTTATTGATTGGCAACAGCCATTACAATATACTAAACATAAAAACCACTTAAAAATATGAATACAATACAGTAAGAACACACATGTGCTCAATGCAGTGTGATACTGTTTACAGTTTCACTAGCATCATTGAATAAGCAGCATTACTTGAAGGCAGTTGTTAACATAAGGACTATTCATTCCAAGTTAATTAGTTACAAATGAGTTGTCATTAGGAATCTGGCAATATTCTGTAAAACATTAGGATCCTAAGAAGTAACTAGATAGGGCACTATGTTATCAGGGGGAGACTGAGACCACCTATTATATCCCTCGACCATCGCTTTTTGTTTTTTTCAAAGAAGGGGAAGATCAAGACCACATGTTTAAGGTCATCATATGTCTTACAACTGCATTGACAGTAGGGGTCCACAACATTAGACCTTTTTTGTCTACAGTGGATATATAGAGTGTTATAGACTTCCAGTCTAAACCTGGTAAATGTTCTATGTATCTTGGGATTAGTTAATTTATACTAACATTCATAACCCCATGAGGTCTTGATTTGTCTATACCAGCTTTATAATTTTAATGCAGAAAGTTGAGAGAATAACCTAATTAAATCCAGGTCCCTTAATCTAGTCTTAATAGAGGTAACATTTCTTCCCATGAACTTGTGTATATATATTATATAAAAGATATCCCAATCCTGATGGAAAGATTGTTGTTTTTTTTTTGATTAACTGAATGGATGGATGGGCATATCCCAGTGTGGAAAACTTTATTTCCTTTTCCAGATAAATTCTAGCTAGCTGAGAGTCCAGTAGAAGGAAGGACTTTAAAAGAAACATTATCTGTCTCTCTTTAACTAATGAGAGCATAGAATGTTGCCCTAATTCTAATTTAAGGATACAAGATGAATGTCCAAGGTGGCACCATGAGTATATATCTATATAGTTTGTTAAGAATAGTTTCTATGGTAGCCTGTGACATGGGCATCAGTGACTGAGCACTTGCAATAACAGCAACTCAATCCTGATGCATGTTGACAGGGCTACCACTGAGGAAGGGCAACCGGATGGGGGAGGTGGGCGCATATAGCAACAGGATATCACTATATGTATATGCGTGTGGGGGAAATCAAGCATGATGGAAGGCAGGCAGGGTTGGCCTGGCATGGTTGGCATGGGGCTGTTGAGCTGGCTCCATAGTGTGGTGGGTGGGTGGGTGGCAGCCCTAATGCTGTGAGGGTTCCAGGTTCTGGTCTGGGTGCGCTTACATTTTTGTGCACCTGGCCCGAAATTTTTATTTCTCAAGATTTTGCACCGCCCCGACATGCACCCCCCTGGAGTTAAGAATTCTTTAGTAGTGGGGTGCAGGGGATGAAGCCCCCCACATGAACAATTAAAATCTAAGTCCCTGGCACAGTTTTCTTGTGCATAGGGGAAATACATTGCTAAAATAGATTTTTGGCAATGTACCCTTGCCCTGCCACCGATCACGACTGGGCTTTCACGCTTATCACATAGATCCATTTCTATGGCTGACAGGTTGGATAAGCCCAAATCTCAGAGACATATAATATGCTTGCCTTTATTTTTGCATTGATTACCCTCAGTATGCCCTTGACCGTAGTTTTACCCATCTTTGCATTGAAAATTTTGAGAGCATTAACAGCAGTAGTCATTTTAGTTTGTATTAGTTTAAAATGTTTATTCCATGTCATATTTTGTGCAAATCTAACTCCTAAATAGTTGTAGTTGTCTACGACTTCTATTTTGTCCTCATCTATCCAGAATTTAAGAGACATTTTGGATTTATTACCCAAAATAACAATCTTGGTTTTATTTAAATTTATCCGTAGCATTTTATCCTTTCATAAACCCATGAAATGTTCCAACTTCCTTTTTAGTCCTAATGCAGAAGTGGATAAACATACTGTCATTCGCATAGGCGAGACAGTCATTTCTTTGCTCTACAATGTTTGGGGCATGAAAGTCGGGATTAGAGATACTTTTCAATATGCTATTAATATAAATGTTAAATAGAGTAGGTGCCAAGAGGCAACCTTGCCTAACACCTAGATTAGTTTGAAAAGATGGAGTAGTATGGCCATATTGATAATATTGAACTGTAGCCCATGTTTCATTGTGTAGTCTGATCAGAATATCAAGCAAGACTCTATCAAGTCCAAGATTTTCCAGCATTTGCCAGAGAATTTTTTAGCTAATGCTATCAAAAGCACCCGAAAAATCAAGAAAACAGCAAAACAACTTCCCTCCCCTAATTTTAGTGTATTTCCAGATTAAATGATGCAAGATGTAGCAGTGTTGTATAGTTGATCTGTCCTTTCCGATCCTTTCTGAGATTCACATGAGTGAGTGTTCATCTAACCAATCCAAAAGTCTACTTAAAATTATTTTAGAAAAGATTTTCTGAGTTACATCAATCAGGCTTATTGGCCTGTACATCTTAGGATCAATAGGGTTTTCTTTCTTGTATATGGGAAATATAACACTACCCTGCCAACTGGGAGGTAATTCTTGTCTTTGAATGAATGCATTAAATACTCCATACAATACAGGTGTCCACCATTCCAGAAATTATTTAAATATATCTTCTATAATCTTGTCAGGACCAGGAGCTTTATTAGATACCAGAGACTCTAGGGCTAGTCTCATTTCTTCTTCTGACATAAACATTGGAAGAGGAAAACTTGCTATGGTTGTGTTACCAGGTTTTAACTCAAGAGCTGCTTCTTCTCTAGAATAGTATAATCCAGAACAATGTGACACCCATATATTGGGAGTAATCAATGTCTCAGCTTTAGTTGAGTATTTATTATAACTCTGAGTAACAATTTTCCAGAATTATTTCCCATCTCTATTTATAACAGATCTCCTCAACCTTTCCCACAATATAGCAGAGTATTTCTGACGCTCACCTTCCAAAATCTTTTTGTATTTCTTTCTTTCCTTTTTTAATAATGTATGTTTTTTATTATGTAACATTTCCTTTGTGTGTAGTCTAAGTGCCCTATTTAAGTTTTGTTTAGCCTTCCTGCATATATTACTAAACCAATTTTTACCTCTTCTATTGCTGTTTGAGGTTATAAATTGGTTAACTGTACCATGTGGTCTAAAAAGCATACAGCTATTCTGATCGTCTTTAATCATATAATGCTGGTTCATCTTCCCTAATATCTGAAGTTGTAGGTTATGGATTTCCCCTATATTTAATATCTCATTAAACTGCACAAAGGAACTAGCTCCCCATTTAATTCTCCTTTCATTTACTATCTCAATACCTTGTTCAATATGTGTTACAATGTTTACTTGGTTTAAACTTTCAGACTTAATGGTTAAAATTACTGGGGAATGGGCTGATACTAAATGCTCCACTATGTGCAGATCTAGGACCAGTCTAGTAGCCTCTAAGTTTGTCTAGACCAAGTCTATAGTTGAGGAGCCAGTAGGCCCCCTATATGTCAACTTACCAGGCCTGTCTCTGGGTAATCTCCCATTCAGGACACATAAAATCCTTTCTGAGAGATATTTAAATAATTATTGTCCTCTACTATTGCATTTCTGGTCTCTCCCTTCTCTGACAGAACTCATTCAGTTATTAATGAGAGGGACATAGGGTATAAAATTATACTTGTTTCTAGATACAGAATGAAAGGATGGCAATCGAGCATTAAAGTCTCCCAGAATAATTATAGGTGTATTTCCTTCAGTTTCCACTGCTATGTCTAATATAGATTAATCCGTTATTTTTTATTTTAGGCAGCTGGTACATGTTTAAAAGTATAAGCCTACAGGGGAGATGCTCGCTTGGCATCACTATCATTAGTATGTTCTCTGCATCCAATTCAGTTTTGGTGGATAATAAATTGCATGAAGTTTTAATGTATACCAGTAAACTGCCTTTATATCTCCCATATCTTTTTTTTCCTTAAGAGCAGGATACATATAACTAGAATATCTGAGCAATCTAAGCATCATGAAATCTGCACACTGGGTTTTCTGGAGGCATATGATATAGATCTCCAGGAAATCTACAACCTCCAGATCAGCCAATTTAAGGTGGAGGCCATCATGTTCCAAGAGACAATCCTGAGTGGGTTGTCGGAGCTTCCCTGACTTGCTCTTTCCCGAATCCCACTGACTCCTTTGAGTCAGTCAATTTCTGGACACTTTAATAAAGCAAAATTATCGGGGCTAGTTAGATCTTCAAGATTAGTTAGAACATCCCTACAAACTGGATTTAAATTCTCATCCGCAATATCCATGTTATTCTTTTTAGGGTTACAGTCTGCAAGTATCGTGGGTATACTATGTGTATCCTCAATATGTGAAGTTTATGTGCTGATTGTAACAAGGCACTTGCTAGGGCTGCATTTTTAAATGTAATATATATCTGGAAGGAAGAGATTATTGCCCTATGGATTTTAATAGTGTCTATAGAGTTTCTGGTTACCTTAGGTCCTAGTGATCGAGACAAGAAAGGAAACAGTTCTTCTTTAATATTCCCTACTGTATCCTGCTTTGCCACCCCCCATCCAAAGATTGAAACAGTTCTGTACTCCCATTCCCTTTTTTGTTTCTTCTCAAAAGTTTTTATGGTTTCCAACAAATTAACAATATCCTCTCTTTCACTCTCTGTCGACCTTTTTTATTATGTTCCTTTTTGTGTGGTAATGGCTGGATAAATGTTCCAAAATGTTTTCCAGAGTTCTGAGAACTGGTAATAATTGTGGTGGTTTAATGTCAATACCCCTTGGCTTTAAAGAGGGACCTTTGGCCCAGATAGTCTTAACCATTTCCTCTAACTGAAAATAAAGTAATACAGTATCAAGGTACTGTGAGTTTGAGGGTCTTGTGACATATAACTCATCTTTAATCATGAAAAGCTGGAGGAGAAATGCCATTCACTCAGTTAATTTCTCCTGTGTTTCTTTTTCCAATCTCTACACACCCCATATTTCAATCAGATATTCAGTCTCCCTTATCTCTGGATTTACATATTTACCAAAAGAAACAAAAGCACTTGACTGTTCCTTATTAATGTTACCCTGATCCCTGCTTTTTTGTAAGAATTTTTGTGAGAATTTTGAACACCCTCGGGGGCCAGAATAGGGGTGGTGGTAGTCTTGGTCTCCCTCCTCTTAGAGTTCTTCTCATTTCCAGATCTAGTCATATCAGTAATGTCGGTGTCCTCTATCAGATACAAATCATTTCCCTTACTCTTAGTTTGCTTTTTATCTTCTACCACCTTTGTTACATTTATAATAGTCGATGGTTCCAGCTCAATTTTCTGAGGATAAATCTCTTTTCCAGTACTAATCTGTTTACTCATATTTTTATTTTGTTTTTGATTTTTGTTTTGTTTGTTATTAATATTTCTGTTTTTAAATCCTTCTGCAAAAGAGGTTTTAACATAGCAGTCACACATTTTAGTTTTATCAAAGGGGGCGGGAGGTTAATCTGAGTTGCCTTTTTTTCCTTAATTAAAGGAGAAGGAGGAGTTACTTTTTGTACTGGAGTGAGTATATCCAAATCCAGAGTGGACTGCATAATGCCTTCATTTAATTTATTTAGCAAAATACGGTTACAAAAAACATTTGTTCTCAAACTGCATATTTCATCTCTAAGTTCTGCAAGATTTTCTAAAATTACAATATCTGCATAATATCTATCTTTGATAATTTCAAGCATTTACTTAGATATAGAGGAGCTGGCTGTAAAATCACCCTCATTCATAAAACATTCTTTATTGCAATCGATTTTATTTTCAAATGAGTAACTGCGTAGGGCTGCTGAGTCCCTGGTAAGTATCCCAGTATTTGGATGTATCCCAGCAGTCCCTTCTCTATAAGTTGTTTCTAGTTTTTTCAGTTCCTCTATAGTGACACTTATTTCTTGTATTATGTCATCCAATTCAGCTCTGCCATCTTTTTTATCCTTGGTTGATAGTCTAGGAGAATGTAGTAGACCTTTTTTGTCTCTATTCTGATCTTTAATCTGGTGATTTAGAAAAACATCTGCCCCTGGGTTATCTGCTTGTTTAGAAAAAGAGTATGGAGAAAAGACTGGCCCAAAATAGTCAGTGTCATTCCCAAAACACTTCCCATGGGCTGTAGTCTCCCATCCATAAATTTCATATGAGATTCCATCTTGAAGTTCATAATCATCCAGTAGCAAGCTATTATTGCCACTCGGTGTAGTTTGATCCATCACACACTCTTCCTTATCTTTCTCCATCTCATTAGCTCCCTTAGTTTGGTTAGGAGTAGACAGATGCCATGGCTGTTTGCTAATTTCTTTTCAAATTTCTGTTACTTTAAGTTGTTTAATTTCTTTAATTTTATCTTTATTTAATCCCTTATTAGGCAGCATCTCAGGGATCTTATGTTGGTTATTATTCTTATTTCTGTTTTTCCTTTTTTAAAGGAAATCTGAATTTCCTGACTGTGCTCCCTATCCTGGTCTTTACTGAGTTCCTCATGATAGTTTTCCCTACAGAAGGAGTTGCTTTTTCCACTTCTTGTTGGCACCATGTTTAGATTAGATTGGACCAAGGAAATTTCTCTGAGGGCTTCCAGCTTCTATTATATTTAAGTGTTACTAGATATGGTTATAATACCAGAGCACTTTGGTATAGCCGTAGTATGCTAGAACTAGGTAGACAAAAGGGAAGAATAAATCAGTGAGTAAGAACAAACACTGAAACTAGTTGCTTTATAGAATGATAGCTATGAAGTAGCATCTACCTCTAATTATTCTGACTGACCAAAGTGATTGTTTCCAAGAGCAGCAATGCTTAAAATGCTAATAAATATTTATGTATATATTCTGCTGAAACTGTGGCTAGATAAAATAAAGTGCTCATACTTCGAACTCTAAGTTAAAAAGCTATTAGAGCTATACAAAATAAAGCTCAAACTGTGCAAAATTGTCAAATAGAAACAATGCTAGCCCCCAATATCAGTAGTAAGTCCAAATATTAGATGTTTAAGGGGGTTAATTAATCCAGAAATCTTAGAAGTCCCAAGAAAAAATCCTTGCTTGAAGTAGCCAGGAAGTAGAGATTGTGGGCACTCTCTGCCATTTATTTTGGTCCACAGGAGCTGAGTTTTCCAGAAATTGCCTCCAATTTCCACAGAAACCAGTCTCATTGAAATGCTGAGACTCTGGAATGCAGGCTGTACGGGGGCCCAGTGTATGGAACTATAGGGAGAATCACTGGAATGATGGAGGCATTATAGCACAGTGGTTTAAGGCTCTGAGCTGCAAATCTGGAGGCCTGGGTTTGAATCCCACAGCCCCCACTTGCATACTGTGTGACCCTGAGCAAGTCACTTAACTTCTCTGTGCTCCCATGTTGCACCTGTAAACAAGCATTCAGCTTAGTGTGTCTCTCCTGGTTAAACAACTGGGAAAAACAAGCATTTGTCAATGCTGAATGTTTGCTTACTGGCATTGGCAGTGGTAGTGTAGAAGTTACAGAGCTGCGTAATAGGAATGGCAGTGAAGAACTGAACTGAAGCCAACCCCACCACCACCCTGCAGAGAGTGACAGGCATTGGGGTGTGCCTTTGGGTCATCAGGCATAACAGCAATGCCATTTCACCACACCCCACCCTGCAGACACTAACAAGTGTCATGGTGTGCCTTGGGGTCTTTGGCCCTTATGCACACCCCATTCCATCAGGAAGCACGGTGAGATGGGTGCAGTATAGGAGAATGGGGTGAACTTTGGGGCCAAAGAGTCCAAGGCATACCTCAATGCCTCTCACTGGCTTCAGGGTGTGGAATGGTATGAGCATTACAGGCAAGAATCCCAAGTCACATCCCTGATGCCTGTCATTCTCTACAGGGTTGGGTGTTATGGTTGGAAACCCTAATACCTCAGGCATTCGTTGGTATTTTCACTCCAAATTTTCAACATGGTTTTTTGTGACCCCACCTCATGAACAGTGGCAATATCAGTTTGTTAGCCGAAAGCTGCTTATGCACAGCAACTACAGCATTTAGCACCACAGATGCAAAAACATTCCGAACAGGATGTAAAAAATGACAGCTGTACGGTTCATGGGGAGGTGTAAAAAATGGCAATGTTGCAAATCTGCAGTAAAAATATTAAAAAAACTGGTGAAGTCACTAGCGTGCATAGAAACTGTGCAACGCACACCCGTAATGTAATTAGTTTGGGGATTTTTTACTGCAGATTGTCAACACAGGCATTTTGGGACCTCCGATCATGAACAGTGTCACTGTGATTTTATCTGTTCCAAGCAATGATTTCCCACAGCGACCATGCATCTCTGTGCTGAAAGTGTGAAAACTCATTTCGGCCATGTTCTGAAAAATGACAGCTGTACTGTTCATGAGGAAGTGTGGAAAAATGCCACTGGTGAGAATCTGGACTGAAAATATTACAAAGTCATGAACTTACGAGGGTGTGTGGAAACTGCGCAATGCTCACTCGTAACACAGTCATTTTATGGACTTTTGAAACCAAATTTTCAACATAACCATTTTAAGACCTCTGCTCATGAACAGTGTAACCGTGATTTTCTCAATCTGTCCCAAACATTGCTTTCGCACACTGACTGCACCATTGTGCGCTACATGTGCGAAAACACATTTTGGGTGATGTGAAAAATGGCAGCTGTACTGCTCATAAGGAAGTGTAATAAAATGGCAGTGTTGAAAATCTGGAGTGAAAATATTGAAAATTCACAAACTTACGAGCCTGCGTAGGAACTGCGCAATGCACGCTCATAAAACAGCTATTTTTTGGAATTTTTCCACCAAATTTTCAAAATAGGCTTCTTGAGAGCCCACCTTATGAACACTAGCAGTGTCGTTTTGTTAATCGGTCCCGAAAGGTGATTTCGCGCAGTGACTGCGAAATCACCCTTTGGGCCTGAATAACACCATGACAGTGACATCATTCATGAGAAGAGGTCCTAAAAACCCCATGTTGAAAATTTGGTGCAAAAATTCCAAAAAATGCCTGAGATATGCAGCAAAGTTGAAAAATCTATCTATCCCATTATACAGCTTACCGGCATTTCCTCAGTTTGCGGTCGGCTTTGAAGAGTGCAGACATGTTCCCGGTCCACCAAAGATCGTCGCGAAAGAGTCCGGAGGTAAGTATGGGGTGGGGGGTGTGGGGAGGCATGGTGCGCAGTGGGTGGGTGCGGGTTGGGGGAGCAGGAGAGCGCGAGGGACAGTTTTTATTTCCAGGTTTTTTAAATGACGATGTGGGATGTTTGCCATGCTGGGGTGGGCTCTAGCGGGCACAAGGATGGCTGGTTGGGGGGCGTGAGCCAACAGGGATTGGGCACTGTCAGCCATAGCATCAGTTGCCATGCTGGGATGGGCTCTTAGCATGGCACCCTGTACTCTGAGGGGAGGACAGTGGAGCTGACAGGGGATTGGGCACCCCCATTGGCTATACGATGAGTTGCCACACTGGGGTGGGCACCCAGCGTGGCATGTAGAAGGCTTTTGGGGGGTGTAGCACAGCTGACGGGTGATTGGGCACCCCCGGCTGTACAGTGTGTGCGTAGTGGGGGCTGCATGCAGTATGCGTGCGTGTGTGTGTGTGTAGGGGGAGCGCGCATGAGCAGGCGATATCTTATCGCTGCTCACTGAAGTGTAGCTCCCCCTTTCAACTCTACTCCACTGCATTTTGGAGCTGTCATAGACAGCTCCAGCAGGCATTGGAGAACTGCGCCCGTGCCTCCCAACACACTGACTGAATTGGAAGAGGGGCTGACACACCTCCGAAAACTCGGATGATGGCACTATGTTTCTTGCACATGCATGCAAGCAAACATAAAAATGAGGGGGCCAGTAAAAAAAAAATACATATATATATCTATATCTAGTGGAATTTATCAAAACATGGGCCGAAAGAGAAATACTTTAAAAACATTAATGGCAAAAGTAAATATAATATCCGAGTCTTGTACCCACTCGTAGTTGCTCATAAAAATCATTATGCCTCCTTTGAATCCAACCCAGCACCAGCCAATGCCGTCAGGAAGGTGTCACGGGCTTTAAGTTTTGGTCTTGGGGCAGGCTGGAAAAATATTTTACTTGTAAATGAGTGATCGACCACTCAGCGGTGGAGCAAGATTTTGGAGCTTCAAATTCCTGTAGGAGCTTTGAAAAAAGCAAAAAAGTATGGCCAGAATCTGCACAATATGCAGCTACTCAGCGATGTTAGTAGATCTGGAAAGAATGCCACGCATGTGCAATTGTGTCCGAAGCAGTTAATAGATTGGAGCACTTGCACACATTTTTATTTGGTGTGAATAAAATCAGATGGCCAAATTGCTATGCCACTAATTGCCTTAGATAGAAAAAGTCAATGCTGGGGGTCAATTGCCAATTTCCAAGTATCCAATTACCAAGGCAAAACAAAATAGTTTTTAACTAATATTTCTAGCAGGAATGCCGCAGCACAGGTAAGACCCTTATTACATGCAGCACTAGGTGTTTCTATTTGCTGTGAGTAGCAAAGAAAGGGAAAATAGGTGAAAAAAACAATATGGTATTAGGTCAGAAAGGCTAATTCCTAATTCATAAGACCAGATTTGCACTCAGACACCAATCATCAGCACGGAGTTGCCAATTTGGTGTTCATTAAATAAGAACTAAAAGCAGCACGGGCAACCCATTTAACCCATTTATCAAAGGCAACAATTAACTAAACCCAGTTCCAGAGCTTAAGTTTCAATGAGATATGCTGTAAAACAACTAAACAGCAGAATGAATCTAAATAATGTAATGTTAGCAACACTTAAAATTATTAAAAATATGTGCACAGCGTTTTAAAATACAATCAAATGATCAAGGGGTTTAGACTGTAAACAAGAAGAATGGGCAGAGAAGTTCAGGGGATATCGAAGGAGGGGACACAAAACTTAACTGTAAATTCAGCACTACAGGCTCCTGCCTGTCTAATTATCTTTCACAGTTCCACAGTGTAAACAAGCCCAAAATCCCAACACGGTCACTGCGAGCATGTAAGCACATGGGTGCTGTATAATGGGCTGCCAGCCCGACACAATATGAACAAGTCCAACAATACAGTACTCCGCTGGACTAAAATGTTACAAGTTGATGTTTTTATTTAATGGTGAAATATTAAGCCATATACTGGTTACCACAAGAAAGCCCCTTCGCTTCGGGTCTCAGCAACCCTTTGCCAGGGGGCCATGATGCTGGGGAGATGACACAACTGACATTTATAATGCAAACAATTAATCAATCAGTAAATAAATCAAGTTAAGCACATAAATTACACCTCATGAACAATACAAACAAGTGCTACTTCAATAGAAAATGTTACATACAAATGTTACTTCAGTAAAAAATTATCAACGGCGAATATCAAATCTATGTTATTTTCTTTATAACATTCCCGCTCTCATCTTACACAGCATTTTAATTTAATTGGAGATTACATGTTAGTTACAGTGAAATGCTTTTAAATACAATACTCCTAACACCCCTTTATATCTAAATAGAGTTAAAAGGGGGGGGAGAAATAATGGCAAGGATTTTACAGACAGAAGAGTATTCTGTGTAGTGACCTTGTTCCCTTGAAATATCTCATATACACAAAGTCCCCAAAAGGAATCAGAAGCTGACCTCTGAATTTAGAGTCCCTCTGTGCAGGTGTGTCCCTCAGGTTCAAATCCAAACTGTCCATGCTCATGAAATCAGATGCTTCCAGCAGTTTCCCTAAAATTTCATCTCCAATGCTGTCTAAATCAATATCTGAGTTTCCCATTGGAATTAAGTCAGAAGTTCCTGAAAGCTTCACTACAAGGTCTTGGTTTTCCCCCGACCTGAGGAAGCTTGCTGCAGAGTGTTCTATGGCGTTAAATGATGACGTTTGTTTTTGCTTCTCAAAGAAGATTTTTAATCTTAACTTTCTAAAAAACTTTCTAAGGTCCAATGCTGCAACTTGAAATTTGTTCACTTTGGGGGTCGGTATAAAGGATAAGCCCTTTTTCAAGACTGATTCTTGTTCAGGTGCTAATTCATGTCCAGCAAGATTTAATACCTGGAGGTTGTTTTCTTGCCTGATCTCAGCAGCCTTCCGTTTACCCCTCCCTCGTTTACCCCTCCTTGATTTTTTCCACCTCCTTTTGCCTGTTGCTGTGGTCTTTTGTCTAAAAAAGGACCCTGTCTTCTTTCATTAGTATTATTTTCATCAGTGGTTACCTTATCATTGAAGCCAGTTGGAGTGCTTCCTGAGCTGGTTCCTGGATCAGCGTGCTGAGCTGAGTTTGATTGGTCCTGGTTCTTCCGAAAACTGAAGCGCACTCTACTATTACTCATGCTTTTAACACAGCCATGGCTTTTAGATCTTTTTTGCCCCACTTCAAAATTTCTCCATTACCATAATTTTCCTGGTCCCTTCTTAGTTTGTGCTGCTTTTTTCCGATGATTTCCTGTTCATATTTATCCAGATTCCATTTGGTTCTTGATTCAAAATCCTTGAATCCTTCCTCCTGTTGCAGCCTATTAACAGCTTCCCTGGCTTCCCATATCTCAGCCTTCAGTCCCTCTAATTTAGTGTTCTCATACTTTATTATTAATTCCAATAATGTTTTAGAACACAGACACGCTGCCTCTAACCATTCCATTTTGAATGGAAATTCATTCAGCCCTCAAGATGGAACAACACAAATCCTGAGGCCACAAGAAGGTTGTTCTTTAGCCAGGTATTTCTCTAGCGTTATTATATTTTATGTGATGTCAATTTCCTTTTGTAGGACTTTTTCCAATGTAACAAAACTAGGTTTCAGATTGTTAATATTATTAGCTCCAGAAGTCCCCGTTAAAGAGTCTTGGCCCTTTTTCTTCTGTCCTGTAAACTATCTGGTCTCTCCCATCTGTGACCCTTTACATTTCCTCCTGATCCAGCTCCACTGTTGTGATTTGTTTCACTCATACTAATTGGTTCTTGCTTGTAGTCACTCAAATGTGTTTCATGAAGTCAATTGAAGTCAGGGAATTAGTGAAGTAAAACTGTTTTTTACCTTTGAAGGTTACACAGGGTCCAGTAAATGGTTCAAATGTCCTGCCTTGGGGTATCCAACCCTCCACAGGGCTGTCTCATATTTCCCCACCTCTGGAGCAGGCTCTTCCACCGACAGATTCCAGGCACCAGAGAAAGGGGTATGAAACTCCAAGGTGAGCATTGTATTAACATCAGCACAAGATTGTCTGGAAAGAGCACTGACATACCTGTTGTAGAAGAGGGGTAAGCATGTCAGTGCTCCTGCTAGTCTGCTCCTCCACAGCAAGATCGGCGTGCAGCTGCGCAGTCCATCCTCTGAATCCTGTCAAGCCTCAATTCCCTATCAGCATCTCCAGGAAATCTTTGGGGTGGGACATGGTCCTAAACCATGGCAAAATCTCCTGCCTATTGAACTGTACTCTTTGATCTGCATTCTGTCCAGTAATCCTATCCCTCTCATCTGTGGCAGCATACAGTAGAAATAATATGACAAAGTTGTTTAGGATATTGTTATTTAAATCTGTAATTATGCACTGAACTTACACCTCTTCATCAGATGTGTTTTAGCTTCATACTTATACTGTAGAAGCTGTTTGTATTCACTTGAGTTCTGTTTACACCATCTATGTACTGGAGATCACTCGTAATGTCATCTGTTGTGGTACTGTGACTTTAAAAATGGCAGTATCAAAGAATGACCGCATTTAGGGGATGTCATCCTACAAAAGGTGACAAATGACACAGTCATTGAGTGCCTAGTGTGAAGGTGTTCCCTAGTTATACTCTACACCTATATAGCACAAAACAAAGCTATTTGCTTAGCTGTTAAGTTATTTTGTCCATTTTGTGTTTTTGTGTTTGGGGCTGCTGAGTGCCTGCTCTTCCCCCTTTTGTATACTAGATTTAATTTCTAGTTTCTGCTAACTTGTAAAGGACAAACAAATATAATTACTTTGTCACCATACTAATGGTGATGTTGTCTTTGATGACATCAACCTAGACATATTAGTTTGACAATTGCCGTTTGTCCTGTTGGCAAGAGCTGAGACGATGCCTATCAGCAGGCACTGAAAAATTGCGGGGAAAAACTGTCCCAAAACACAGCGATTTGTTTTGCAAAAATTGCAGTGAAATTATGGGAGCTGAATTATACAGCCCCAGTGCTCTACAATGTATTGTTTATTGTTTCTGAAGCACTTATGGGCTAACATAAATTGTTAAAAGTGTACAGTATATTGTCACTCATATATGCTGACAGCTTGTAGAAAGGTTTGTGTTTATCAATACGTAGTATATCTTTTAAAATCTAAAAACATTAACTTCATGCAGTGCTAACTAGATTTTATTTAGTGATCCATGGCTTGTCAGTATTAAAGCAGTTCAGAAGCAAAATATTATGTAAATGCCTAGTTGTAAAATGTTTATCAGGAAATAAATACATCTTTTCACTACATCATACCTGTGGTTTATAATGTATGTTTGTTTTATTCAAGCCACAATGAGTTTCCTATTTTAAATATACCCAATAGCTCCATATGAAGTCTAGGGTTACCACCTTCTAAAAAGCCCATAGTGGGACATTTCTCACTGAAACATGATTTTTCGCAGGACAATATGTAGTCTTGACCAATGCAACAGACTTGTATTGTCTAAATAATTAGAATTAAGACTAAGTGTTGTAGTTTTTTAGCTGTTTTTAGTGTTTCATGCCATTTTAAGGTATTTTAGTTAAGGTATTATGTTGTTTTGCAGCATTTAGAGGAAAGTCAGAAAACATTTTTTTCTGCTATAATGTCAGGACATGTAGTATTTTTCATGTTTTTCTGCAGGACACAGCTGCCCAAATCAGGACTGTCCTGCGAAAATAGGGACAGGTGGTAACCCTAATGAAGTTCGAACCATCCATTAATTAACCGGATACAAAATGGCTGCCCAAGGAATGCTGGGTTAAGGAAAAGATGTAAATATATTTCACCTGTTTTAACAGATTGTTTTTAGTCAAGTTTTCAATTACATTCTATGCATGTGAACATGTACGTGGCAGATTGTCAAGGAAGGAAGCACTGTTTAATTCCCTCAGAGGCACACTCAAGCTTAGAATCATCAGGGCCATCCTAAATCCTAAACTGCCTGCATCAAGATCCCTTCAGAATGAAATGTACACAATGAAAAACCTTATCCTTCCACTGGTTAAAAGTTCTGTAGTTAGCACCTCATTTAAGAAAATGGCACAATTTACACCTTTACTGTCACCGATTGTTTCAGTCTCAGTGCTCTCCAACATATCACCTCCACAAACCATTTAAAAACAACAAGCAGGTATCTGCCTCTATCTCTGAAATCAAACAAAGGGGCAGAGGACACTGCAGCATAGGAGCTAGCACAACAAAACTCACCCAAAACGGGAAGCAAAACAAAAAAAGCAAAAAGGAGATCCAAAAAACTTCTGATCATAGGAGACTCCATGATTCGGGGAGTTGCTATGTATCTCCAGCCAGGGGTAATGGTCAGATGTCTCCCAGGTACATCAGCATGGAGAGACACTGACCACATTGCGAAAATTGTTCAGGAAGCAGGAGAAAATATTGACATCCTGGTACACATAGGGACTAATGATCTCACCAGCCGGTCAGTTGTGGAGACCAAGGAACACCTGACCAGGCTGGGTGACAAACTATCATCCATTTTGTCTGCCATCTCCTTTTCTGAGATCCTGCCAGTCTGAGAGAGGGGGACAGATGGATGGAAGGTCAGAGAAGGGGAGATAGGAGAGCTAAACATGTGGCTCAAGGGCTGGTGCCAGGAAAAAGGACACAAATTTGTAGGAAACTGTCAACAGTTTTGGGAGCAAATGTTTTTTAAATTTGATGAACTGCATCTGACTAAGGAGGGAGTCAGTGCATTGGGGCAGAAGTTTGAGTATTTGCAGAATATTTAAACTAGCCAATGGGGAGAGGGGTGCAGCACCCTATACGTCAAATGGGAAGAACACCCCTCCCCCCCCAGCTAGTGAACAAACAGGAGTTCAGCATGTTTGTAGTTCATTTGCATCACCAGGTAAAGAAAAAGGTCTGGCTCCCCATACGACACACAGAGGAAATGCCGGACCTCGCCCAACAACAAATACACCGAAATCTGGCCAATGGAAAATCATGTACACAAATGCTCACAGTCTGGGAAACAATATCCCAGACCTGCAGGCAATAATGACAGAGGCTAAACTGACATAGTAACCATTAGTGAGACATGGTTTACCAGTAACTACACTTGGGAGACTTGAGTACCTGGCTATGTACTGTTCAGAAGAGACCGAGGTGCAAAAAGGGGGGGGGGGTGGAGTGGTCTTTTATGTCAATGAAAATATCAAAGCTACAGAAATTCAGAATACACATAAGGAGCCAGAAGAACTGGGGGTCACTTTGGAAACAGGAAATGGGACAGCCATATGAACTGCGGTTGTGTACAGGCCTCCAGACCAGGGGAGGACATAGACACGTTACTGTTAGAAAATATACAAAACATGACAGCTAAAGGGGAGGTTCTGATAACATGCCAGATACAGATTGGGCAATACAAGCAGGGACATCTGCCAGAACTAGACACATGATGGATTCCCTGTAGGGGGAGGGCCTCAAACAACTGGTACAACAACCCACAAGAGATAGAGCTATCCTAGATCTAGTACTGACTAACAGGGAAAGGATCACAGATCTCCAGGTAGAAGGTCACCTGGGGGCCAGTGACCATCACATGATATGGCCACTAGAACAAAATCATCCCATTCCAAAGCAAAAATATGGGACTTCGGATGAGCTGACTTTGATAAGATGGCCAACAGAGTTAAGCCAGCCCTGGCAAAAAAAAATACAGGTGAGGGTGTACAGGAAAAGTGGGCAAGCATTAAAGAAGCAATACTTGAAGCAACATCCCATTGTGTTAGTGAGAAAAGGAAGTGCAAAAGAAGAAGGACACCACTTTGGTTCTCAAACACAGTAGCAGAAAATGTCAGAGTCAAAAGGCTGCCCTTCAGGAAATATAAGGGAACTCAGCAGGTTGAAGATAGGGAGGCATATCAAACTTCCCTAAGGGAAGCGGGGAAGGCAGTAAGGCAGGCAAAGGCCCAAACCGAGAAAACAGTAGCACAAACAGTAAAAGAAGGTGACAAGATTTTCTATAGCTACATTAGTGAAAGGAGAAAGTCCAGAGGGGGTATTGCTAAGATCAAAGGGGATAAGGGGGCGTGTGAGGAGGAGGATCATGTAAAAGTATCTATCCTAAATAGATACTTCTGCTCAGTATTTACTGAAGAGAAGGTAGGGCAGGGCCCACAGCTCAGCATCATGGACACAGGGAGAGGGAGGTGTGCACTAGTCCCTTGGCAAAAGAAAGGATCCTACAAGAGCTCGATAAGCTCAGGGTGGACAAGGCAATGGAACCTGATGGCATACATCCTAGGGTACTAAAGGAGATAAGGGTGGAACTAGCAGAATTGTGTAGTGAGTCTCTGAGCACAGGAGAGGTCCCAGAAGACTGGAGAAGGGTTCATGTGATCCTGCTCCACAAGAGTGGTAGCAGGGAGGAGGCAGGGAACTACAGACCAATCAGTCTTACCTCAGTAGTGGGCAAGATTATGGAGACACTCCTTAAGGAAAGGATAATGCAACACCTGGAATCCATAGGAGCACATGATCCAAGACAGCATGGGTTTACAAAAGGAAGGTCCTGTCAAACTAATCTCATAGATTTCTTTGACTGGGTAACCAGAGTGGTGGACCAAGGGGGAGCAGTTGATGTCACTTACCTTGACTTCAGCAAAGCTTTCGATACTGTTCCACATAGAAGATTGATTAATATGCTGGATAGGCTTGGGGTGGGTCAGACGTTGGTCAACTGGGTGGCAAACTGGTTGACGGGCAGAAAACAGAGAGTGGTGGTAAACAGTATACAATCAGAAGAGATGCAAGTCACAAGTGGGGTACCTCAGGGATCAGTCCTGGGGCCAGTCCTCTTCAGTATCTTCATCAGTGACATTGCAGATGTACTGGAGGGTAAAGTTTGTCTGTTTGCAGATGACACCAAGATCTGCAACAGAGTAGATGATCCAAATGGGGTGGGCAGAATAAGAATAGATCTGGATAAAGTGACAAAATGGTCAGAAGAGTGGCAACTGGGGTTTAACGCAAAGAAGTGCAAGATCATGCACACAGGGAAAAGAAACCCTGAAGCCACCTATAGGCTGGGAGGGGAGTTGCTGGCAGTCACAAGGGAAGAAAGAGACTTGGGCATCATCATCACCGAATTGCCTGCTCACAGCCTTATAAAAGACAAGCAAGTCAACTGCTTTGTCCCAGGACAATAAATTGATTTGGTACCAGTCTGACGACTCGACCTATAAGCTGTGGGTAGTCCCTGAATCCTTGACATCTGAGTTCATTCGCCAGGTCCATGATACCCCAACTGGTGGAAACCAGGCGGTTGAAAACACACTCCAGAGACACAGATCTGTTGGTTGGTGGCCTGGCATCACAAAGGATGTCAAACACTACATAGAAAATTACCTAATTTGTGCTCAGAACAATCTGGCACCAACTAAACGAAATGCCAAACTTCTCCCTCAGAGACAATCTGGCCTTTGGCATGTGATCCAAATTGACTTTATTGGTCCATTGACCAATACCAGCAGAAACAACAAGTATGCACTTGTGGTTACTGACTTATTCTCCAAGTGGGTTGAGGCATTCCCCACTCAGAAATGTACATTCAGAGCCATGGCAAATGTCCTGGTAGAGCAACTGTTCTCCAGGTGGGGCCTACCTCTCAAAGCAGACTCTGACAAAGGAACCAGTTTTATATGTAAGTTGATGCAAGAAACACTTGAACTTCTTGGGGCACACCAGAAATTCCACATACCCTATCACCCTCAATCATCAGGTCAGGTAGAAAGATCCAACAGACGGATTAAGCAAATGCTTTTGAAATTTATCAAAGACAATCCCAAGGACTGGGATTCCCTTTTGCCTTTACTCTTTATGGAATTGGGGTACTCCTTCAGCCACCACCTAGTTGACACCCTTTGAGGTGATGACTGGTAAAACCATGAGACTACCTGATCACCTGTTGTTTGATCTAAACACACTCACTGCAGACAGAGTGTCTGTAGATAAATATGTTGCAAAACTCAAAGATGACATGGTTAAGACCCACTTGTATGCTGCATACCGTATGGGAAAGGCCCAACAACAGCCCAAAATTCAGTTTAGCAAACACGCACAAGAGGTGGACTGGCAAGTTGGAGACCAGGTAATGGTTCTCAGATTTGCTCACCCTACACATTCCTTCTCCAATAAATGGGAAGGACCATACCCCATTGTCAACAAACTCAGTCCCACAGTCTATCAAGTTATACTCCTTCAGCAAAAGAAACTTACTAAGAAATGGTTGCATGCAAACCAGTTAAAACTATATAAAGGAGTATAATTACTTTTACCAACACCATTGGGCGGAATTGTACCTACTGATCTTTTCTTTTTCCTTACAGGTATTCCTGCAAGATGGTTATCTTGCATTTGGCCCTCCTGATATTGGGAGTATTCCCCATTGTCCATGGCATGGATATGAAAACTATATCCGAACACAACCAATGTCTAAGGCAACTCCTTCCACTACTTAATCATCCTCAGGGAAGATAGATGACCCCAGCAGACAAGCCCACCACCATCCCTGAAGGAGTTAGCATAGATGTTCCCAACAAACTGATCACTGTTCAGGAAGGCAAGGACGCCTACCTCACTGCTTCAGTTGTGTCCCCTGACAAATCTTCCCTCCAAAATGAATGGCAGACTGACAACAATGGACACACACTTTCTGTTGCCCACCTTGCCCAAGGCATTTTCCAAGGGTGGCCCAATATCAACATTGACCCAAATGGTACTCTGTCCATTTGCCAAGCTAATCACAGACATTCTGGTCTATATAATCTTACTGCTCGAATTGACCCAGCCTTTTGTGAGAGGTTTCCTCAAAACACCACAAAAGACTTTTGTAATCATCATTACAAGGCTACGGCAGCTATGTTTCTGGTTGTAGTCCCTCCTAGTGAAGCTGAATTGACTGATTGTCCCCTACAGGAACTTGGCCCAGCCAGTGGTCTTACTGCCACCTCTCTTCCAGGTACTCTTGTTAACAATGTACAGTACATGCATGCCCCCGTTATTTTTAATCTCACTTATTGGACTATGGCTGAATTTGGTAAGGTACCAAGGCACCACCCCTTCCCCCATTTTGCTGCATCAAAGCCTGCACTTTTTTCAAATTAACGCCAATGTTCTTACTTTTCATACTTTTCAGAGGGGCTCTTGGTTCTCATCATCCAGCTAAACCATGATTAAGCCTGACCACTTCGGCAAAGTGACCACCTCCATTGGTTAGGTAAAAAGCATCACATTTTTACTTGCCTTATCAGAGCTGAGGTCTCCTTGCTTTCTCTATATTTTTGAAGAGACCACTCTCCTGGCTTCATTACTGTACTTATAGAGTGCTCTGGCCAATGAAAGGCTCACAGGTGTTTAATAAGGAGCTTAGCAATGAGAAGAAGGCCACAATTCTCCTACATTCAAATCAGTACAAAAGGTTTGCAAGCTCAACCCCTGTATTTACAATACGATTTAGTAAAATTAATGGGATGGCTCCTGGTGTGTGACCAAACAGAAACATATGGTTAAGGTACCAGGGCACTACTCCCCCCCCCCATGTTGCTGCATCAAAATCTGCTCTTTTTTCAAATTAACTGCAATGTTCTTACTTTTCGGAGGGGCTCTTGGTTCACATTATCATTTTTGAAGAGGCTTTGATGCAGCAAAATGAGGTGGACGGGAGCAGTGCCCTGGTACCTTAACCATATGTTTCTCCGGGACCTAGTCCCCCCATCTGAATATGTCCCATCCCAGCTTGAATGTTATCATGATCTTTGCTTCCACCACCTTGGTAGGTAGCCTATTCCATTGAAATGAAAGGATCCACAACCCTTTCCATAAAGCAGTGCTTCCTTAGCTCCCTTTTGAAGCTTCCTCCCTGCAGTTTCCATTCATGACCTCTAGCAGTTGAGGTGGGAACCCTATTGAAAAGTTCTGAATAGGGTACCTCATTTATGCCTCTAAGGAACTTGAATGTCTCAGTCATATCCTCTCTCTCCCTCCTAGTCTCTAGTGAGCACATGTTCAGTTCCTTTAGGCGCTCCTCATACAAAAGCCCTTGGAGCCCCTATATCATCTTGGTTGCCCTTCTCTGCACAACCTCCAGCCTATCTCTGTCTTTCCTAAGGTGAAGACCCAAAAACTGAACACAATACTCTAGGTGAGGCCTCACCAGGGATCTATAGAGAGGGAGGATCACTTCCCTGTTTCTGCTATCAAAACCCCTCCCTATACACCCTAACATTTTGCTGGTCTTGCTGTAAGCTCTGTTGCATTGGCTGGATTGTTTAAGGGTGTAACATATGATGACCCCTAGGTCCCTTTCTTCCTGTGATTACTCGAGCTTGACCCCATTGAGCCAATATTCAGTCCTTGGGTTTCCCTTGCCTAGATGCTTTACCTTGCACTTCTTCGCGTTGAACCTCAGTTGCCAGACTTTAGACCATCTTTCCAGCCTCTGCAGGTCCTTTTGAAGGTCCCTGACTGCCTCCATACTGTCAACCCTCCTGCCTAACTTAATATCATCTGCGAAGAGGGCAGGCTTGCCCTGAATGTCTACACTGATGTTATTGATGAACATATTATACAGGACTGGGCCCAGGAATGAACCCTAGTTGACTCCACTAGTGACCGACCCCTCAGTTGACCTCGCATCATTTACTACCACATCTTCCCATTCTACCTTCCCCTGTTTTTCTTTGTATTGTCAGAAACCCTTCTTTTTGGACCACACTACTTCACTGATCCTTGCTGAGAACCGTAATGGTCTCTTAAACCAGGTTTTTTTTGTTATCATTCTTATGCATACCTTAGATGCCTCTAGAATGGCCCCCTTAATTGTCCACCATCTCTCTTCCATCCCACCTATGTTATCCACCCCAGATACTTGTCCCTTACCAGCTCTCTGAGCCTAACAAAGTCTGCCTTTCTAAAATCAAGGACTTCAGCTTTCGATTGTGGTTTGCTGGGCCTAAAGGCCAGTTCAAACCAAACAGAGTTGTGGTTGCTGTTTCCCCAGTGGCTCCCCCACCTCACAGCTCCCACCACCTCTGAGTTGGTGAGCAGTACATCAAGGACTGTGATATGCATGGTGGGTTCCTTAACTAGCTGTATGAGTAGACAGCCTTGGAAGGCATCCAGCAAGGCCTGACCTCTGGTGCTGTTGGCCACTGGGAACATTCCAGTCGATGTTTGGCAGGTTAAGATCCCCTACAACCACCACTTCCCCCTTTGCTACCACTCTTTCAAGTTCTTCCTTGAGCTCTCTGTCCCTTTCCTCCCCTTGCCCTGTAGGCCTATACATCACCTCCAAATGTATTTTTTTGCTTGAGTCTGCCATGAGTTGTACCCACTTTGACTCAGCCTCCCTAATACTACCCTATCGTCCTTGACAAAAAGGGCAACTCCTCTCTCTCTTCCCATTCCTCTATCTCTCCTCAATAGTGAGTACTCAGGGACCATCATCTCCCAGTTGTTATTAACCAAAACCCATGCTTCCATGATGGCCACAAGTTCCATCTCAGTGTTTGCTATCAGTGCCTGGAGCTCACTGAGTTTGTTAGCTAGACTTCTGGCATTAAGGCATACTACCTTCCATGTAACCCTAATCCTACTTTCCTACTGGCCTTTTGTTTTCCTTGTCTTCTCCTTCCTTTGTTGGTGCTTTCACCCTTTGCATTCACCCACTCTACTGCCCTTCTCTTGGTCCTGTAAGCACTACAGCTCTCTTTGTACCATCTTTGCTTGTCCAATCCTCTGGATGTGAAGGAGTACTAGCTAGGATCCCCTTCTGCTCATAAGACACCATGGTTTCCCCAGACCCAGTCTCCCCCTGCAGTCTGTTTAAATATCTCATATAGACATCAAACCTCTGCCCCAGAGCACTTGCCCCCTCTCTCATCAAGTGACATCGATCACCCTTAAAGAGTCTCCTGTTCAAGAAGTTGCCCTGGTCCCCCACAAAGTGGTACCACATTTCCTGACACCATCCCCTAAGTCAACTGTTAAACTCCAGTGTTATATCACTCCTTATCCTATCCTGCTTCCCCTCCCTGCCCCACACAGGGATAACTTCAGAAAAGGCAGGGAGGCTAAGTGCAGTGCCAGTCTGTTCCCCAATATACAGAAGTTCCACTTCACCATCTCTACTGATTGGTTCACCAGATTGTTGGTACCCAGGTGTACCAGCATCCCCAGCTTGCCTTGCTCCATCTCCACCATCCTTCTTATTCTGTCTAAATCCCAGATAGCCAATGCACCAGAAAGGCATCAGACCATTCCTCCCCACCCACCACCCTCCCTCTCCTCCACCACACTTTCTAACCCCAATCACTGAGTCCCTAACCACTAGGACCATGATGGCACCCATAGAGAGCAAGGCTGCCAGAAAACTCCTAGTGGTCAGGGACTTGTCTTTCCCTTTCTCATGAAACATAGAAACATAGACTTTGATGGCAGATAAGAACCGCTTGGTCCATCTAGTCTGCCCATTTCCCTACCTACAGGATAGGCCACAGATCCTAGTTAACCAACAGCCTATTTCTTCCTACCCCTCACAAGAATTGCCTTATGTCTGTCCCATGCATTCTTGAATTCTCCCACAGTTTTAGACCCCACAACCTCCTCAGGAAGGCTGTTCCATGCATCCACTACCCTCTCTGTGAAATAATACTTCCTCACATTGCCCCTGAACCGCCCTCCTTCTATCTTTAAATTGTGTCCTCTTGGAGTCCCCCCAGTGGAGTCGGGTGCCTGAACTTCCTCTAGGGGTGAGAAGCAATTTGCTGTCTGAATGGTGCTGGGCTTGACAACCTACTTTTGGCTACCTCTTCCCCCTCTCCTCCTCCCCACCATGTTCCATCCCCCTGGACCAGTGGGTCTCTAGGGGTCTGGGGTGAGGTATGGCTGAGCTGAATGGGCAACTGAGATATTTCTACCCATGCTGCCACCAGCTGAGCATGGTGCTCTGCTTTGGTCCTGCAGATGGGGTAGTACCGCCTCCTCCAGAGCACATCCCTGGAGAAGAGTGTCCCACAGTCTCCACAACTGAACACCTCCCCTCTAAACCCCATCCCAAAAATATATTTATTACAGAAAGAACTAACTCATTGTGCTCACCCACATAGGGTTTAGCTTTACCAATCAGCTACAGCACAGAAACCAGGAATATAGATTACCTTATAGTACTCACCCAGCTAAGGTGAAGCTGTAAGATTCAACTAAAAACACAATACAACCCTGAAATTTTAGGTATACTAGCTGTGTCACAGATACAGGTATGAAAAATGAAAAACTATTTTTTTTATTGTCAATGGGCAATGAGAACTAACTGTAGCTGAGGCAGTCCTGTATAACCTGCAGTACCCACTTAAATAGATATCAGACTAGCAGCAAGTTCTCCAAATCATTCTCCCACAAACAATACAGGTGTGCCTAGAGTCCTTGACTGACTCCTGTCAGACTCCAGTCAATGTTCTTTGCATAAGTCCTTAGCATGAGGGATGCAAGCAGGAGGGCTGCTTGACAGGAAGGACGTATATAGTGGAAGGCGGGCACTCCTAGCTCCACCCCCAATGACTCTTATGTCTGCCTAATTGGTGGAAACCAGCAGCAGGAGAGGATAGGGAGCTAAACTTGCAGGCTCCAATGGCTGTCAGGTCATTGGTGGAGGGGAGGGAGCTGTCTTGGAAGCACAAGGAACTGCATTCCTTTTCCCTGTGTGCTCTCTAGTGGAGTCTGTACATTTGGTACCTGAGCTGTCTTTATGTTTACTTGTAACATATAATTAATCCCAGGTTGCCTGTGAAAAAGGGACCTTTGGTTTCAGTGGGCCTACCCCATTACCATAATTCCATAAAGAAATCAATCAATAAATATTAGGGGCTGGCTTTTCAAATGGATGAGAATGGTCATGGGACTAAGTCCCATGCTGCAGCCTGCAGGTGTGGAAAAAAATGTCCTCACGGGTGGACATTCCAATTTTCAACCATGCTTTGCATGGCTGGCAGGCGCAGCTACAGAGGATGTTATGCCTGATCCAACCAGGTGTAACTTTTTGGCACAGCTGCACCAAAAAAACAGCTGCTAGCTGCCATAAATTATGGAGCTGGCTGTAAAATGGCTCCATTTTAGAAACTCCAGTGCATGGAAGAAAACTGTGGCTCCACAAGTGATGAACCATTTGCACAATTTTTTCTTGCACCTGCACCAGTCTTGGGGGTCTTTGAAAATTTGGCCGCAGTACTTTTACCAGCAAAAGTGAGTTTTTCTTTGAAAACTTTAACATATTTTTACACAAATTTTGTAAAAACACCAAAAATTGCAAGATATTTTGGAAATATTGGAAAGAAAAGTGTACATTTCAGATTTTGGAATGAAACTGTGGGTGCAATTTCCCAGTGTCCCTGCCCATCAGAGATTAAGTACTAAAAGTGTTTTCCCTATTGCATTGCAGGAAAGAATATCAAGTCTTCTGTGCATTGAAGAACAAAGAGGCAGGTCTTTACAAATGCTTCATTGTTCAACCTCCAATCATTGGTTGCCATCTAGCTGGTCTTGCATCAGCGGTCTTGTATCAGCTAAATCTGCATTTCAGTCCAAATTTTGATAAAGGAGCCTGAATAACTGTATCTGTGCTACCATTTTGTTCTTTACTCACCATTATCTTCTGTTGCTTATTTTATTTCTATCTTTACTTAATTTTATCTGACCTGCTCCTTATTTACAGCCATATTTTTAAAGTCATTTCTAGTCTTGGCATGGAATAGTAGCACAAATGCCCTAAACTGTTTTGTTTTCTATACAGTACCTTGTATTCTGGATTGTGAGTGTTTTGTTAAAAAAAGCATCGGCAATTTGCTATCTTTTTATTCTGCCATAATTGTACCCAGATATCTGACTGCCCTTACTTTGTACCCCCTTTCCCCCCCCTCTCCTGAGTCACAAGTGAAAATGAGCACTGGGCCAGTGTGCCATTCCTGGTTACCAATTTTCAAATAACTAAATGAATAAATAAATTATAAAGCATTTAATTTATGAGAATCATTGCAGTGCTGAATAATGGCCTGCTTTAAAATGTTTGTGTCATAGCAACAAACTAGTAGAAACCTCTTTGAAAATACTGTAGATATCAATATTTGCACATCACTTGAAGATATCTTGCTGAATAATGAATGCCCAGTATGGCCTAGCCTGGCAAGTCCAAAAAATTAAAAAGATTGAAATTTCCACTAATTATGGTATCTTCATTTAGTCTTTATTTCAGTAATCTGACTATGGAAAGACACACAGAAAATGTACTGACTTTATGCCTTCCTCATCACCTGGGCAGGGAGGGTGGGTGTTTCCATAGCTGGGGAAACATGCAAACTGAAAAAGGCATTCACAACCAGTATTGTGCAGACACAATCTGTTTAGCTACAAATAGTATGAGCAGATATTCTCTATCCAAATTGACTATCCTGGCTAAGCTGATGATTTGGAGAGTGTTCCCAACAACCATAATTATTACTTTCTATATTATCAATATAAATGCAAAGAAATGAGGTACGATGGCATGTTTATAACTCCATGTGGATTAAGTATTACAGTACTGTTCAATGGTTCAGCTTCCAGGTTCAACCTTTAACATGATGACTACAACCCTCAGTAGTAGACAAACTGCAATTTCCACATGACCACATAATAGCTGGTAGTGTTTAAAACAGTTCATCACCTCAGCCTCATGTTTAAGTGTTGACCACAGAAGAACCGTAGGTCCACAAGTAAGGAAAACTGCCTTGCTACTGGAATGAATGCTAGCTACTATATCCAACCATATTATTTTATAGCCGAATAAGCGACTTTTGCTGCTGATTTCCTCTTGGCTAGTGAAATTTGGTGTTCCTATTAAATCTCTGGAAAAATAATCACATTCATGATATTAATGCTGTATTTGCCTGTAACCTAAAATGAACTCATACATATTTCATAACTATAAAAAAAAAATCTTGCTTCTGTTTTACACATTGGACTGGTTCAGGCAAGGACAATAAATATTGCTTTGCCTCACAAAAAAAAGCTTGAGCATTCATTTAGAACAATTTGAAAATCTGTATATTTGAATATGCAGGAAAGTATTTTAAACACCCTTAAAAACAGGACAGCTTAGTGATGTATTGGATGGGTATCTTACTGGCTCTTTAGCAGTAGCTGTTAAATGTGTCAACTACTAATGTGAATGAAAAATCAGGTGTAGACAGCCAGCTATGAAATTTCTGGGCACTGTTAAAAATTTAACAGCACAACACTGGGGCGACTACTGTATTTGTGTCCATAATGCATCAGTTGAATGCACTTAACTTAGCATTTTCCAAGTTAGTCAGTAGATGCTTAAAACTAAAATCAATCAATCAATCAGATCAAAATCTTTATTTATCCAGGTGAACACCATTGAACAGGGCTCATTTACAAGATGGACTGGGTAGGGTCAAACAAGTACAGCAGTTACAATGAATAGTATATCAAGAATAATTACAAGGTTGACATGAGAGCAACAGTCCCTAGTTCAACATTCAAAATTACAACATGAAGACGTGTAATTATACATATGTACATATACAACACATAAGGGAATATACACTCCACTATAGGAGAGGATATTACAATCACGTAGTAGGCTAACAAAAGTCAGTAAAAGGCCTAACTATGGACACTGGCCACGCATGCTATCCAGAAAGGGGCAGCGGTGCACATACAGTATAACTTAACTGAGGGATGGATGACTGACAACTTGAGGATTAGTACTGGGTCAAAGCCAGGGTAACAAGCATAAAAGGGGCCACCAAGGATAGGGGTACCCATGGTTCAGTGGCATACTGCTTGTAGTGCAGCTATGAGAATGTGCGTCAAAGCCAGTTTGTCATGATAAATAATCTCAGAGTCAGATGCTTGGGCCAGGCAGCAGCAGCAGCAGCAGCACAGTGCTTAAAATAGCCTTCTTTGGTCTGTAGAATTGCAGGTATCTTTATACAGAGTTGTCTGGGCACTTGAATAGCCATGACCCATTTGTTTAAAAAGTGAAGTTCAGTACATGTGATCCAAGTAACTCTAGGCCAGTGCGTGTGACCTTGGTTATGGGAAAAATACTGGAGACAATTATCAGGTATCACATTACAGAACATCTGGACAGGTTCTAGCTAGTAAAAGAGAGTCAACATGGATTCAGTAAGGGGGGATCTTACCAGTCTAATGTGTTGGCCTTATTTGAGAAACTATCAAAGGAACTAGACAGGAAAAGCAGTTGATTTAATTTACTTAAATATTAATAACATTTAACATTAATAAAGTTGCTATTTTCTCTTAATAGGTAATCCTGAATAAGACATATGTTCAAAACATCAGTTCTATTTTCTATTTTCAGCATGCATTTAATATTACTTTTTTGTCAAGTTTTCAAGATAGTTCATTGAAAGAAGTTGGTTCTGAAGCTGAGGAAAGTTGAAATTACAGCACAATGGACCGGGAGCTGGTTAAGCAATAAGGCTCTGTGGGTAATAATGCATGGGACAACCTCACACTGAAAAAAGTCATCAGTGGGATTCCTAAGCAGTCTGTGCTGGGACAAGGGGTGTTTCAAATTGCCAAAATCCATTCTGATGGGGTGTTTTAGGATTTCAAAAAATCCAATTCCAAACTGGTATCATAAATCATAAAAATCTTAGTGTACAAGATGTGCAAGTTTGCTTTTCTTAAATGCATTCAGAATCAGATTTCAAATTCTAGAATCAGATTTTGAAACTGGATTCAGATTCCCAGTCTGATTTAGCAGTTTTTAGGATTTAGTTTTTTCATTCTTCAGTTCCAAATATCCTAAATCTTGATGATAAATCAGACTCTTGTTCAGTAAATATTGAATAATGCATTGGGAAGTGTGGCTAACAAGGATGTTATGCACACCTGAGGTGTACGATACCCCATAAACCTCGAGGGCGAAGCCCATGGGGTTTATCAGGGCATCGCACACCGAGGGTGTGCATAAAATCCTCATACAAACACACTTTTCTATGTTTTATTTTTTATATTTACTGGTCCATTCTCTCACCCCTCTTAACTGTCCTGTCCATGCGATGTAAAGTCTGAGCCATTCATCAAGCTAACTTGCAGTATTTGCACACTGTCACAGTGAGTGGCTTTTTCATTAAAAAAAAAACACAAAAAAACACAGTCATGGCAGCTGACTAACTGCAAATGAGCTCCAACCAGAAAACACATCGCTTGACCCTCCTCTCTGATTGGGTCATGAACTAATGTAAAATTTACAGTAAATGTGAGTAAAATCATGTAGTGAGCACAGTTCACATCGGGGGGGGGGGCAGATGTCTCTTGTTTGTGCTGGCGTTGTTTTGTGAGGGAGTGTAAGGAAAGAAGCAGCACCAGGAGAGAATGTGGCACAGGTACATCGCTTGAGTGAAAGGTATTTTAGAATTTTTTTATAAGGTGGTTTATGGAACACCATTATTCACACGTTTGAATAATGAAGTTTGTGAGGTTCTGCCTGTGAGTGTTTATGGACACTAACCAGTAAATATAATAGTATTTACAGGTTAATCTGGTTCAGGTTCAGTTTCAGTTGGTTTGCATCTGTATCCTCAATCCACTTTCTCCTGGACGAGACTGAAAAAAGGCAATATTGTCTAGCCCTCCTTTCCTGGTTAACAAAAAATAAATACATCTGACAACACTGATTCCATTAATTAAATTCTAAGAACCATAGTCAGGATCATTACTATTGATGAACTGCTGTCAGGGGTTTCAATCATAAGAAGCCCTGACCTTCTAGAACACCTTCCCATAGGAACTCAAAGAATTTATGAGAATCAAACCTACTGAAAATGTAAATCAAGCTCAACAACATGACTATGGCTGTGTCTAGGAAAGCAATTGAAAGTGAAAGAAATGCTGATGACATGTTTTTACATATGCCACTGTTAGGAAGAAGAAGAATTAGCATTTATATGGGGCTTTTCATACACCTTGTTTCAAAAAGGGCTTTACAAGCAGTGAGAGACTGGTAGTGAAATAACTGTAAAAGTGTAGTGGCATCTATTATGCACATCAATACCCACACACAGCCTTGAACAATTGTAGGGACTGCTTTTATGGGAAGGGGAATGTTGTCCAGGACACCGGGGGATAATCCCATACTCTTGCTTTAAGTGCCTTGTTTTTTTTAGTTCCACCTAGACAGCACCAGAGATGGGCAGAAGGGACCTTCTTTAACATCTCATCTGAAGGACAGCACTCTCGAACAGTACAGCACAGTAGCCCCCAAGTACTGCACTCGAGTGCCAGCATTTATGATAGGATCCCAATCCCAGTGTGGGACTAGAACCCATGACTTTCTGGCCCAGAAAAGGATGTTCTACCAACTGAGCCACACTGACACTGAACATCTACTCCCATCAAATGTTCAATTTTCCATGCAACAACAGCCAATCATGCACAGATCCCTATCTTATAGAGCTATCAATCTTTACAATATTGACTTAATCAGGAATCTAACTTGTCTGCTTCAACTCACTGTCAGAACATTGCCTGGAACATCAATGAACTCATTCACTCGATAAACAAAGCCTTTCTCTCTAGGAATGAAGAATGTATGCCAAAACTCTACAAAGCATACATTATACCTCATCTGGATTATGGAACTCCACTATGGTGTCCCTGTCTTAAAAGAAGACATTTATTTAATTGAAAGAATACAGAGGAGATTGACCAAATCGATTCATGGGCTAAAGAATCTGGATTATAGTGTTAGACTGGGTAAACTCAAACAGTTCTCTCTAGAGACTAGAAGAACTAGGGAGATTTATTGCTCATGTACACAATTATGAAGGATTCTTCACTGATGAATCAATGTGGCATATGCTGTCTGCATAGCAGAAACAATCTTAGGTCACACAATAAACAGATGGAGATACCGAGAGTATTCACAGTTAAACGTTTCAACTATTTCAATATATGTACTGCCAGAAAGTGGAATGCATTACCAAATCATATTGTTAATGCGCCATCGCTGGAAAGATTAAAAAAAAAGATTGGATGAGTTCCTATTTCGGAAATAAACCCACTATAAGTGGGAGACAATTTAATGGGCATGTAGCCTATTTTGTTTCACAACACCAAGTTAAACCAAATTCCTGAGACCAGGAGAATGTCAACAAACAGTTTTTCATTCCCACTTATTGATTATGGTTCTGTAATTTATTCATTCACATCAGAAAAGATGCTTAGTAAACTTAGGTCAACTTTTAATATCATTCGCTTTGCATCCAGGCTCCCTAGAGAGACTCATCATTGTGAACTCTGGTGGACATTTGGATGATTTTCCTTAGAGGATAAATTTAATTATACGTCATTAGTATTTTTACACAAAACTCACCTTAGTCTCTTGCCAGAATGTATTGATATGCTATTTCCAAAATTGACCAACATTTTTTCAACAAGAATACAAAGTATGTTTCTTATCACGTTCCATTCTTTCACACTGCATGGGGACAAAATACTCTGTCATATAGGGTTATCAATCTTTACACTAATTTGCCTAAATCCATTGTGAACTGTTCACAAATCTCCATTTTCAAAAGCTTACTCAAAGGTCTTTTACTAACTAGATCCGTCTGTAAATATTGTAACTGAGCTTGTTGTTATTGTATGTTATTATGTTTTTTATGCATCTTATGTATTTATTTATTTGTTTGCTATGCACTGGATGCTTGTGAAAATGAGCATTATGCTCACATGCTTTTAATATAAAAATAAAACAAACATTTAGCTTTTTCACAGACAGGCTATAGCTCTAGTAAGAAAGCAATTTTTGTGCTCTATTTTGAAACCTTTTTTAATTTCTCTACTGTATAATAGATGTAATATAATTTTATATAGACAGGCCATTGTTTTACTCCATAATAATCTGACCAGAGTGTTGTTAAACATCTTAGCTTACGTCCTTGGTGTTTATTCACTGTGGCCCGGTCATTACTTTGTAAACGCTGACCACTATCTCATTATCACTATCATTTTGATGGATAACTAGTATTCATCTTGATTGACTTTACCACAGAATGCATATGATCCCATTAATGAACAAATAAATCCTTATGTTGAATGTATTTTATTTCTTTACTTAGATTTATGGATCTGGTATTTTGAAGACATGTTTGATGACCGATAAGAAATCCTGTACTATTTTTCAATGTCTCACTATTTGATCAGTACTGCCCATAGTTAATGGTTTATGTGTTCCAATAATACTTTTAAAGCACCACATGATACAATATGTAATAGTTCTTGTGAGTGATGCTGTTTATGTGTAGAAAGTTGTATCGTTTTCTTAAAGCAACACTCATCACTACCCATCTTTAATAACTATATAAAGTCCACTTACGGTATCTGATCTCTTCAGGTTACAGCAATGGTAATTAGTTAAAAAATGTATATTTACTGTAGAGCTCACCAGTATACAATGCAGAATACTGTAAATTATTAAGAGGTAGTGTAGGAAACTGCAATTTTAGTGGCAGTTAATCTCTTTTGTCATGCAGGAATCTGTGACACTGCATTGCATCTTGATGGCCTCCACTGTATAACAGTTGCCACATTGTGGTGGTACAGTGTGGACAGACTGCATTACATCTCACCAACTGCAGATACTAAGGGTGGCTTCGTGCACAACTGATTGTCAGAGTGAGCTACCACATGATGCAGGACGTCCATTATAGGCATGTGTCAGAGTCTGCACTCATATATAAAATACAATGTGCATGAACAAGATAACAACTTAGTGGAAATGACATACAGACCAGAAATGTGCTTGATTTACTACCAACAGTCACACTGTCATGCTTGAACAACAGTGGTAGCAGGTATACACGGAGGAGGCTACATTCAAACATGTAGTGGCATAAGTTTACCTGAGAATGACAGAAGAATATGTGCATGAGGAGTGAGGCTAAGCAGCATAGAGTTAATAAATGTCTGGCCATGATAGGTGAATAGTGATGATGCCGACATCCCTTGACATCCCCAAGAGGGGATAACCCCACTTCCACCACACTAGTTACCTGAGTAAAGGAAGGAATAAAAATGAGGAGCACTCCAGTAAACTTCCATTGATAAGCAAATGCTTAGCATAGCTTTACTGTGCAGACAGGCTGCCAATATACTGCATTTGAGGGGTCAGAAAGGAAAGTATAGCTAAAAAGGACTTAACCTGGTGCTTTATCCTGCTCCAGGATTTTGTCAGGGGTGGGATCCTTTGCCATTTCTCCTCTCTTTTGAATTCCAAAAGTATACTATAGGTTACATGTTCTTACTGATCTGTCTCCTAGTAACATTGTTTTAATTCCATTACATAAAAGTCTACAAAAGGCAAAAAAAAAAGGGGGGGGGGAAGCTATGTTTCAATTTCCTTATACACTCTAAAAATGGCCAGTTTCATTCAAATATAACCAGGGTGAAAACACAAAACAACAACAAAAGTCCATCAAGTGATAAATAAATGAAAAAAAAAAAAAAAAAAAAAAGCTATCAGTAAACAACTGCAGTATATCTAACAAAGTTCATGTTTTACATAAATTCCATAAGTGGGAGAAGGAAAGAGGGAAGAAAAGGAGAAGGAGGAAAGGTTTCAAAAGGGGAGGAAGGGAAAACAAAGGAGGGAAGGCAAAGTGTGGTAGGGATGAAAATAAAACAGTAAGGAAAAGATAAAAGGAATGTTTGGGTTTAGTGGTGGGACAATGAGGGAGGAAAAAAAATCTGTCAAGCAATTTTTGGGTAATTAGCACAGACTAATGCTACTAAAAGAAGAGCAGAAGTCAATTAATATAATTAATAATATGATGTTAAAAGCTGTTAAAAGCCACAAAATGTTGGCTTAAATCTCAGTTGAGGACATTTCCTTAAAGGGTGATGGAAAGGGTTCTTTGTCACATACTGTAACTTCTATAATTCATGTTAAACCTAAAACCCAACTGAGTAGCCTTTACAATATACTATGCTTAGACTGGAGCCTGCCAGGATACAACACATTGTCTCAGATTACTGCATGTCAAAAGGGATTAACTGCCATTGAACTTGCCTTTTTTACTGCCACAACTCTGCTGCAGATTGCTGCAGTATTGTGCTACATCCTGTGGAGCTCTCTGGTAACATTCTTCTTGGAGGGGGAAGGACACTAGTTATCTTTTGGAGGCAAGAGTCCTGAAGGGATTTGCTAATCTGAAGGTGGACAAAGCAACACTATGAAACAGGAATCCCTTAATTTCAAACATTAAAAATCCCTTAATTTTACTATAGACATCTTCATTGACTAATAAGTGAATAATTCAGGGGTTTTCATCCTTAAAATCTGCTTAATACATCCTTAATCAGAGTGCACAAATTAAGGGGTTATTTCTGCTTATTTTTTGACATTTTTAATTAAATTTTATGCTTACTTTTTATTCCTTAATTCCTCAGATTAAGCCTGCATTTCTGATTGATTTTATACTTAATCTGTACCCCTTAATTCTTAAAATTAAGTATCTGTAAGTGCTTAATTTTACACTTAGTTGTGATCGCTTAATATGGAAATTAAATATATTTTTCCCCTTACTTTAACAACGAAAATTGAATATATTTAATCCCTTAATTTAACACTTAATTGTAATCCCTTAATAACTAAAAATAAATACTTATTTTTATACTTAATTTACTGAAGCAAAATACTGAAATTCCACTTAATTCTGAATCTTAAATATACCTTAATTGTATCCTTAATTGGTCATTGCATTAGAGATAATTACATTGTTTAAACCTTACAATTCTCTTAATTATTTACTCTGGTTTGCACAATGTGGATGTCACCCCTTAATCTTAATCCCCCAAATAAAATACCTTTTAGTGCTTCTTTTTGATTTGATTTAAATTCATTTTCTTAATTTCCACTTACAAATAATGGTTAACTGAAATTGTACTGGAAATTACATTTGCAATTCAAAATCTGATCCACATGCCATATGACTTCTTTCTTTTTTTATTGCTTAAATTTCTCTTTTCTCATTGCCAAGCTATCACAACTCAGCATTTAAGAATAATACATTATTTTGCAGGACCCTTGAATCAACTGGTACAACAGAGTTTAACAGAGCTTGCTTGACATAAACCTCACTTATATAACTTAAATGCCAGCAGATGAAAATGTGAAGAATTTGAAACTTTATTTAATGCTAAAACACTGTACAGACTGAAAAAAGATATATATATAGTCTTTCAATTTTCAAATGTATCTGTTCTTGGTGCCAGTGGCTGCTGTAACAAAAGCAATAAAAGTGGCTGGTTGCATCCCTACTGACAAGAAACTGGCTGGATGGAGATCTATAAAGCCATTCCATTAATGGAGTGGATGGCAGGCAAGGTGCAACACATTGATGAGGAAATGCTTCCTGTACTTTTCATTTCACATACAGTCTTGGACTAACTAGCTCTAACATGACTTATATTGTCAGTGCACTAAAAGAAAGAGGATGGGTCAGTGGTACTGAATTGCCATTTTTTTCTTCAGTGACCATTTGAAAAATTTGTCAAGCATCAGTGGATGATCTCCCAATGAGGCAAGGGAGCTTGGGTGTTTTTCTTTTTTTTTTTACAAATAAAAAAACCCAAGAAAGATTATCCTTAAGTTATAAGGTGCAGGGATAGAGGAACTCCGTGACTTTTTGTTCATCCAAATATCTTCAATAATGAATAGTGCATTCACACTTTATGGGAAATGCTTGAATTCAAGGCAAATTCTGTTTATTATTATTTTTTTAAATGTATACAGACAGCTGGAACCCCTTACACTGCATAATCATGTGCTCATTCCATCAATGTACAATAAATTTTACAGTGTTTAAATCCCAAGCCATAAGATCAGTTCAAAAGTTGTACTTTTTATTTCACTGGCATCTTTTACCACTTGCAGACTTGAATGCTTTTGCTAGACTGTAGTCTACGTACTCATAATTTTTCATTCCTTTCCCCTTATTCCTGGTGTCAGGTATCACATGTCCAGCATCTTGCTCATCCACACTGTTTGGTGGAATGTGTTCCTGTATTTCATCTTCATGCTGTGCCTCATTAACTGACTCATGTTCTTCAGCCATTACAACCAAATTTGAATCCTCAACCGAATTCTCATCCTGAACAGAAATCTCCAAGGGCTCTTTGTTTTTTTCATAAATAAAATTATTTTCACATTGGCAATTTTCTTGTTTGTGTTCTTTCAGATTTACACTTCGCCATACAATTATCTCATCAATCTGAAATAGAAGCAAAAAATCAGCACAAGCTAGTAAACATACTGTCAGTACCAACTAAGTTACAAATCTGATGGCAAAAAAGAACCCCTTTGGCCCATCAAGTCTACCCTCCCCCTCTACTCGTCACCTATGCCACAGGCCCTCTCCTTCCCCTCACTTTCCAACCCCTTATGTCTGTCCCATGCCCTCTTGAATCCCTCCACCATTTCAGCCCCCACCACTTCCTCTGGTAGTTTAATCCAGGCCTCCACCACATTCTCCATGAAGTAACACCCACTCACATTGCCTCTATATCTTCCTCATTCTAATCTTAGACTATGCCCTCTAGTTTTAGCCCCTCCTCCCTTTTAAATAAGTTCCCCTCCCTCACCTTACTGATCCTCTTCACATACTTAAATGTTTCTATCATGTACCCCCCTCTCCCTTCTAGTCTCCAATGGGTACAGATCCAATTACCTCCACCTCTGCTCATATGGCTTCCCCTGCATACTGTGCACTATCTTGGTTGCTCTTCTCTGAACAATCTCAATCCCATATATGTCCTTGCATAGGTGTGGTGTGGTGTGGCATAGGTGTGGTCTCCAGAACTGGACCCTGTACTCCAGGTGCAGCCTCACAATGGTTTTATAAAGAGGCATCAGTACCAACCGCCTTCTGCACGCCAACATTCCATTTGCCTTTCCAACTGCTTTGCTGCATTGGTTCCTATCTTAAGATTGCTTGATATTATAATCCCCTGATCCCTCTTCTCCTTGGTTGTCTTAATTACCTCCTCCTCAGAGTGTAAGTGGCTTTCCGTTTTTTATGCCCCATGTGCATCACAGCATATTTTATGGCATTGAATTTCAACTACCAAGTTTCTGACCACTGTTCTAGACTCTTCAGGTCCTGCCTCATGGCCTCCACCTCCTCTGGGGTATCCACCCTATTGCAGATCTTCATATCATCTGCAAATAGGCACAGTCTCCCCTCCAGCCCATCCGCCATATCACTGATATAGATATTAAAAAGGAGGGGTCATAGTACCGACCCCTGGGGCACCCCACTCATCACCCCCCCTCCTTGGAGTGTGCCCAATTTACCACCACCCTCTGGCTTCTGTCCTTCAACCAGTTCTTCACCCACCTAGTCATTTTCCATCCCACCCTTAAGCTTTCCAGCTTATTTACCAGCCGTCTGTGAGGGATAGCGTTGAAGGCCTTACTGAAGTCCAAATAGGCCACGTCCACTGCCCCTCCCTGATCAACCACCTGCATCACCCCATCAAAGAACTCTGTTCATCTGACATGACCTCCAGTTGGTGAAGCCATGCTGCCTATCATCCTGCAGGCTGCTGTCCACCAGGTAGTTTACCACCTTTTCCTTTATTAGTACCTCCATCACTTTACCCACCACCAAGGTGAGGCTGACCGTGTGATAATTCTCTGCCACCTCTTTGCTGCCCCCTTATGCAGTAGCACCACATTCGCCTTCTTACAGTCACTTGGCACACACCCTGTATCCAGGGACAAGTTAAAACAGCCTCATCAGCAGTACTGCCAGCTCCTCCATCAGTTCCCAGAGTACCCTCAGGTGCAAGTCGTCCTGCCCCATTGCCTTTTCCAACTTTAACCTGCCTAGTTCCTCCTTTACGCTGCTAAGGTTAAACAGGCTAGGATCCCCGCTTTTGTCTTCCCTTCCTCTCCCGGCCCCTCAAATTTGGTCCCATTACCTCCACCATGAAGACTGAGCAGAAGTAGCTATTCATCATCTCTGCTTTCTCAAAGTCCCAGATTAAGACATTAAAGAGATAGGAAATGTTGGACATGGTTTGGTGATGTTATTAATTTAAATAAATAATATATACAAACAGTGGCCTCTATGTGTCATTTTTTAGATTGTATGTATGTTTTAAATGCATATTTGTGTGCTTCCTCTAATGTTGAACCCGATCGGAATTACAGTTTTTTTTTTTATTTATTATAAATTGGGAGTCAACGCGTGTCAAGATTTGAAATGCTCACATCACTGATTCCCATGTTAATGTGCAGCCTGCACTATCTGGACTGCCTGGAGGTTAAGATCCAGAGTAGGAAAGGACAGTGCTGGGGAGAGAGGGAGCTGATATGATTGGTAATCATAGATGTAATGCCCAACGGAGGTCAAACAAAAGCAAAAACACAAAAAAATAAAAAAGTAACTTTCTCCTAAATCTTGGGTGACTGACACAACCCTCTCTCCTCTCTCTTGTACATTTCATCTGTCCAAAAGCAATATTGAGCCACACAGCTTGATGACCGGCACAACCCATTGCTCCTCTCCTCAGCTGGCCACTGACTAATAAATGCAAATGGCAAAGATGTGCTTTTCAGTTTGCAATTGTTAGTTGGTGGCAGACCGAGGAGGACAGAGGAGGGCTGTGCCATCACTGCACCATGCGACTCAATATCACTTGTGGGAACATCAAAATATACAACCAAAGGGTCCAGGGGGGAAACCACTGGACTACAGGGAATAGAGAAAACAGAGCAAGCAACAATATGTTTTTCAAAACAAAAAAGACAGTGTGAAAGATGAGGCAAGGCAGCTGCCCAAAGAGAGTGGAGTGCTGTGCTGTCGACAAACTGCATGGCTCAGTATTACTTTTGAGACAAGGAAATATATAACTAGAGGGTGTACAGAGGATTACTGTACATCAAGGAATAGAGCAAGCAAATGCTGTTTTACAAAAAATCAAGGCTAAGCATGGACATTATCTCAGTTTTTTTGCATACTCAAAGATTTTAAAAAGACTGTAAAAACAGAAATGCTGGGGGCCAAATATTGAAAAAAAAAGTGCAAAAGCAGAGTGCACCTGTTTTTGCTGCACTTGTGTCCAACCCAGAGGTTGCTATATTCAGTCAGATAGTGCACTGGCACTATCCGACTGAATATCAGACGTGTTGCTCAGCGGTTAAGTAAAGTTTCCCAGCTCCAACATGGACCTAGACTGCAACCAGCCCATGGGGAATTGTGCCCCAAGACCAAATAGTACTCAAACTGTGGCATGATATTCAGCTGTAAAATGCAAATGAGCCCACTGGGCATGCATGGTGCAAAGTTGTCATTTTGGGCCTATTTGAATTGGAAGTGGCAGCCTGTTTGTGCCCATCCTGACATCATCCTTGGTGGCTAGTGGCACCCCAGCCCTGTGATCCCTTCCCTGGGTAGTGTGACCAATTCCCTGGTGTCTAGTGGCATTTCCCACCAGCCAAGCCCCCATCTTGTAGATAACACCCATCACTGGTGACAAGCAGCACCTCCCCAAATGACAGTTCCATTGTGAAGAAATTAGTTTGCAAGTGCCCCCCTGTACATTCATCCCAAGGATGGTAGGATGTACACCAGTAATTATGGGCAATCCCCTGAACACTTGCCCCATAGACTGCTATATGGTCCTTGGTTTCCCATGGCACCCCCCACCCTTACTCATCCATCTGAGTGAGTAATCCCACTGTCCTGGTGTCTACTGACACACCACACCCCCTGAGCTACTGTCCCATGTCCCCTACACAATCCTTTGTATCCAGTAGTACCTCACCTCCACCCCCTGCATGCTTAATGACAGACATGCCAGTGCTCAGTAGCAGTCTCAGGCCCCCACACAGGCCTTGTCCAAATCCAGTGTAGTACCCACCTCAACCCCCTCTTTCACTGGGCAGGATGGGAGCATGCAGTGCAGCCCTCAATGGCAACCTGTACAGTCATCCTCTCACCTCCTCTGCTGACTATCATATGAGATGCAGTGAACACTTGGACCATGTGTGTGTGGGCCACTTGTCAACACTGACTGTCTTCTCAGCAGTGGAACAGTTCAGTTCAGTGGTGCAGCTAGCCACGAGGGCAGATAGTAACAGTACCAGGACTGGAAATCAGAGAGTGGAAGGTGCCACTAAACCCACGGTTACAGTAATGCTCACCCAGACAGGTGATCAGGAAGTGAGGGGAGCCACTAGACACCAGGTCTAGGGTGATACTCACCTGGACAGGTGATCAGGGGAGCACCATGGCTTACACAGTATTTTCTGGGACAGGTAGTCAGGTAAGGGGCAACAATGGACACCAGGGCATAGTATGCACTACACAACCCAGGACGGGGCCCAGAGGGTGGCGGTGCCACTAGACACCAGGGCATCTTTTGTTTCACTGGTACAGGGGTTTGGATGTTGGGGGCAGGTGGCTACAGTACAGCCCCATCATCACCACCAGCAGGCATTTGTGCCCAGTTAAGACTAGGTTTGCAAAGGTGGCAAATAGTGCCTTTTTAGCAGCAAACAGACACTGGGCTCTCTCCAGAGAGAGGGACCAGTTCAGTGGTTCAACAGCTATCTCTGCAATCACTCCAAGTGGGTCAAGATCGGGGGCATCATCTCTGATAGCAGGTTGATCTGCTCAGGGGTCCCTTGGGATCAATCCTGCAGCCCCTAATGTTCATTATCTTTCTAAACAAACTGCAAGGCTCTTGCCCCAGTCGTATGCTACTGTATGCTGATGATGCAGTTATTTTCACCAGCAACCTTCACCCTGAGCAGCTAAAAGCAGATCTCCAACTAGATTTCTCCTCTGTTGAAACTTGGTTTAAGGAACACAGTCTAGTGCTCAACCATAAAAAAACAAAGACCATGACCTACTGCAGCTCCCTTAGTAAGCACAAGACCTTCCCCCTGACCATCGTGAATGACAGTCGCGACACACTGGACCTCGCGCAGCACTTTAAGTACCTGGGTATCAAACTGACTCCACCCTGTCCTATGCCCAGCACATAGATAACACAGCAAAGCCCATCACTCTAGAATTGGGATACTCTACCGCCACAAGCATAGCCTGACATATGAAGCCCTGAATCTGGCCATCAATAGTTCAATTGTCTCCCTCATTGATTATGGCCTGGCCATATACTTTATTTTTTTTTTAATTTATTTATGTCTAGAATTACAATATCTTATGAAGGTTCCACATCAGGTTACAATTCAAAATATAAGACATGTAAGTCAGATTGCAAATTCAATACATAAGACAAGGTTACAACAGTGTAAGCTAAACAGAGTTACAAAGCATCTGGGAAGCAAAACAAGTTTTGGAGGCTAGGTTACAAGGAGATAACAGATGAGGTGTGGAGAGGATAGAGGACAAGAGAGAGGAAGGAAGAGTACAGGGGGCAGGGAGCAATAGAAGAGGAGCACATCCAGAGGCATTGTCATAAACATAACATGGGGAAGTGCTTGCTAAGGGGTGACCAAGTGCTAATAGGAGAGAGAACTGAATAAGGTTAGAGAAATATTCACGAGGTCAGCTAGTTGAGGCAGTCACAGGAGCTAGAGGCAGCGAGAAAGAGAGAGGCAGAGCCTTGATTTAAATGCACCAAAGGTAGGAGTGGAGGAGATGTAACTGTTTAGACCATTTAGCCAGATGGGCACCCTGTAGGCAAAAGATCTTTGACCTTGTGAGGTACAACAATGTAGAACCTGCAGAAGCTGTGATTCAGACCCCCTGGTTGAGTGGGGATTATTTTTATTTTTTATTTATTTATTTAGCTTTTGTTGACCGGGTAAGTGCACTAGACAAATCCTGCCTATTTTCAGGCACGACCCGGGGGAGGGGGATACAGATGAATGCCAACTGTTTGAACCAGATTAAGCTGTTGGTGGTATTTTTAGTGAATGAGGGAAATTTGGCCAGGACACTGGGGAAATTCCCCTTCTCTTTTTGATAAGTGCCATGGGATCTTTAACATCCATCTGAACTACCACCAAACCAGGCAGATGGGACCTCGGATTAACGTCTCATCTGAAAGACGGCACCTCAGAAGTGCAGCGCCCCTCTCATGCTGCACTGCAGTGTCAGTACTGGGATATTAACCCAAGTGCCAGATGTGGGAACTGAACCCACAGCCCTCTGATCTCCCAGCCTCAGAGGCGAGTGTGCTACCTACTGAGCCACTGACACTGACGCTCTCATAACAAGCATAGGGTGCAGTAGTGCACACACTCCAGGGGGTGCAAGGCCCTTAGTTATTTTCTTCACCATGGTGTAGGTTATGTACTTTATCTGACTAGTGAGTTGCAGCCATCCAGTTTGTGCATAGAGGTTGCATTTATGTGTGAGGTGGTGGGATCCAGTGAGTAGCCGACAGGCCTTATTGAGGGAGGTGGATATGCATCTAAGAGCGGTAGTGGAGGCAGAGCCATAGATAATAAGCCTATAGTCAATAATGAAGATAACAGAGCTCTGCACAGCGACAGTCAGTGCTTCCAAGGTAAGATGTTGCCTGTGCTGAAAGAGAAGGCCAAGGCAAGTATTTGCTGCTTTGGCTACAGAGTCAACGAGGGTGCTGTAAGTTAGATGAGAGTCTAGAGTGATCCCAAGGTACTTAAAGGCTTGAACCTGTTCCAGGGTAACTCCAGGACTGGTTTTGATGGATAGGGGGTGCAGCTTATGCTTGTTATGAGAGCTGCTGAACATCATAGTCTTTGTTTTCTTATTATTGAGGACCGGATTGTGATTTGAGAACCAATTTTCAACAGATGTGAAGCCAAGCTAAAGGTTGTCTTGTAGGGGCTTAGGATCCTTGTGAGAGGCTAAGAATTACAGCAACATCTGCACAGAGGATGATTTTTTGGAGCAAGAGTTTGGAAGGGAGTTCAGGAACAAGCTGAATAGTAGGAGGCTCAGAATGGATCCCTGGGGGACACCTGAGTGGACAGGCCTGGTATCAGACAGGGCATCTGCAATTTTTACTCTTTGAGACTGGTTCTCCAAGTAACTTATGAACCAGACAGTGCTGTTGGGAGACAGCCCAGCTTTCAGAAGCTGCACAAGCAGTAGACGGTAATGGACATTGTCGAACGCCTTAGTCAGATCAATAAAGATGGACTCAATTAACTGACCATTGTCCAGTGAGCTGTGAAGAATGCCAGAGAATTTCAGTAGGGCAGATGAGGTGCTATATCCTTTCCTGAAGCCATGTTGTTGTGAGCACAAGATATTGTATTTGTCCAGGAAATCTGTGAGCTGATCTGCTGCAATATATTCAAGGGCCTTGGAGAGGGGTGGCAATATAGAGATTGGATAGTAGTTTCCATGAGTGGCCCTGTCACCACTTTTATGGATGGGGTAACAGTGGCGGATTTCCATTTGTCACTGAACTGGCTGAGCCTAAGTGAGAGGTTGAAAATATTTGTCAGTGGCTGTAACACCTCATCTAGGGTGAGGGACAGCAGTTGAAGGTCAAGTGTATCACTACTGGATCTGGATTTGGTGATAGCTTTGGTAATGTATTTGCGGGCTTCATGCATCTTGACTGCTTTGAAATAAAAAGGTGGGTGGCTAGAAGAGGAGGAGGCATTGTGGGGAAAGGTGGGTGAGTCATAGTCCTTGAAAAAGTCAACAGGGAGAACACTGCTGAGATTGGTGAATGCAGTGTTGAAAGCATTTGCTATGATTTTAGGGTCAAGAGTAGTAGTCCCATTTATGTTGAGCAAGGCAGGGGAGATTTTTGGCTGCTTCCCAGTGACCTCTTTAATATTGTTCCAAAATGTCCTCCCATTACCCCAGGTATCCGTGAGAGCGTTCTTGTTGTAGGTAGATTTCTTTTGCCGAATAGATTTGGTACAGTCATTCCAAGCACATTTATAGTTTTGGATGTCAGTTTTTTTACCAGTGGTTCTGGCCAGATCCCAGAGGTGATCTCTAGATTTTAGTTGATGTAAGAGATCTGCCGAGAGCCAGGAATTGCAAAGGGCTTTGACTTTGCGCTTTTTAAAAGGAGTGTAGGAGTCACAGGCTGCATTGAAGGTATTTGATGAAGTAGTCCAGAGCAGTATTTACATCTGTTGCTTTGTAAATAGGGGACCAGTCTTGCAGGCTGAGGCATAATTTGAGGTGTGACAACTGCCCACGTGGTAGGACTCTACTAGTGATGATTTTAGGGGTGGCTTGCGGAATTTGTTTGGCCATTCATGGATGACAGGGGAATGGTCGCTAAGCGAGTTAAGGAGGACTGAGGTGTTCGTGATATGAGTTGGGTGGCTGGTAAGAATCCAATCCAGGAGGGTGCTGGTGCCAAATTAGTATTTTTTTTCTGGTCGGAGAGATGACCATCTGGGTGAGATTGGCTGATGAGATGGCATCCTTATGGACCCCTGCTTCAGACGCAAGCCAGTTTATATTAAAGTCTCCAAGCAGAATAATTTCAGAGTTGGGAGGTTGGGACCTGGTGAAGTCCAAGACAGCGTTAATAATAATAATAATACATTTCATTTATAAAGTGCCTTTTAAGTTTTCAAGGCGCTGTACAAACGTATATAAAAGACAAGCATTATAATTCAATATAAAACACAAATAAAACTTCAGTCTCATCAACAACATAACACAGTCAATAATACAAGAAGGAAATTTGATAAAAATGAGTTTTTAAACCCCCCTTAAATTCCTCCATGGAGGTGCACTGCCGCAACCGACGGGGTAGAGAATTCCAAAGAGTGGGAGCAACATAAGAAAAAGCTCTGCATCCAGATGAATTTAGACTCACTCTTGGAACCTCTAGCAACCCCTTGTCAGCTGAGCTGAGTGATCAGCCATGGCAGTAAAGAGCCAAAAGATCTTTCAGATAGGCTGGACCCTGATCATGTAGGGCTTTGAAAGTCAGTAAACAGACTTTAAAGGTGATCCGCCACCGAACAGAGAGCCAGTGCAGATCATGCAGCACTGGGGTAATGTGGCAAAACCTGCTTGTCCCAGTCAAAACCCAGTTTGCCATGTTCTGCACTAGCTGAAGGCAGCAGATTTCAACCCCAGAAGCCCAAAATACAGGGAGTTGCAGTAGTCCAAACATGAGGACACAAAAGCGTGGACCAATGCTGGTAACGTGTCAGACGGAACAAGGTGCTTCAATCTAGCGATATTCTTAAGATGGTAAAAGGAAGTCTTGATGACTGCTGACACCTGTGACTGTAGTGTCAGCCTGTCATCCAAGATAACCCCTAGGTTATGCACCCATTCGGAGGTCGGCAGTGACACTGGAAGTTAAGGCCATTCCCTTGTTCTTTCAGAGGGATGTACACAGAGCCAACTGTGAGGGATTTGTCATGGGCCCCTAATAAGATTCTGATAGAGAGAATCTGTGCAGCGGTGGCTGGGAGGGGGTAGTGATGGGGTGTCCCAGTAGTGAATCTTTAAGGTAAATTTCACATCCACCACCTCTTTTGGACTTTCAGTCCAGCCTGAAAACATTGTAGCCTGGAAGAGCGATAGCCAGGTTGGGGATTTTGGGTGTAAGCCAGGTTTCTACAACTGCCAGGATATCTGGGCTGTGCTGATTGGTAAAGATTTGTAGGGTATACAGCTTGGGGTATAGACTACAGATGTTGAGAGATGCTATTGAGAATGCTGCTGAAGGTTTTTCCTGGTAGATAGAGCTGGAGGTGATTGGGCCTGGGTTAGGTTGGATGTTTCCTGACAGCAGCAGGAGGAGGAGCACAAGCTTCATGGTGCTCCAGCGTAAATCCCTGAGCATGAGTCTACATGCCCATTTTTTGCAGGAACTTACATTAGGTTGGTGGCAATGATCCTAGAGTGATGGCACATGACAGAGTGATGAGAGGGTCCAGGGCCCATGTACAGGGGTAGGCAGGTCTGCCATCCATTTACAGAGGGGTGCACCTAGGGAGGCCTAGCTCATGATGGAGAGTACTTGAGGGATGATAGGCAGTGCCAAGCAGGATGCTGAGAGGTGGAGAGGGTAAGCAAGCTCCAGGGAGGAAGAAAAGCAGAAAGAGGGATGTGAGTAAGAGAAGCAGAGGCTGCAGTGCATGGAGGGACAACAAAATGTGACAGTCAGGAGGGTTGCTGACAGGCAGGCAAGGGGGTGGAAGTAGGCAAGTAGAGTGCACAGGAGAGGGTCCAGAGAGAAGAAGTAAGGTCTGTGAATTGAAAGAGGCAGAAGAGGAAAGGGTAGTGGAGTGGAGTAAAACAGCAGGGGGGAAGGTGATCAGAGAGTAATAGGCAGGAGGGGTAGGGAAAGAGAAGGAGTGGAAAGGGGAGGACCTATCGAGAGACACAGAGGGGTTCAAGCAGCGAGGTGCCTCTGGTGAAGAAGGAGGATTAAAAGCCTATTTAATTAAGGTGGGAGGTAGGCACAAAATTCCTTCCATATACACTTCAATTCAATAGGCACAGCATCCCAGAAAGTAGAGAAAACACAGAGAAGCCCAAAAAGTCAATAGGCAGCAGGAGCTTAGGCAAGAATCCAATCAAGAAGCACAGCAGAGAGCGGAGGACCAATGGCAGCGGCTGTTGACTTCCCCAGTCTCAGCTTCAGTCTTACCCAGCTTGCTGGATCCCAAAAATGGCCTGAAAGTGGCAGCTGGGTGGCTGGCTTACCGAGTTGCGACTGCACTGGTGGAGGTCTCAGCGGGCCCGGTCAAGGGCAGGATCTAAGAGAGGGAAAGATACAGAGCAAAAAATTAGCAGAAGAAAGGGGGAGAACAAAAAACAGTTATGTGGGTGGCTAAATCAGGGGGCATGGAGAGAGCATCGTGGATGGCAGACAGGGAGATACAGCAGAGACAGGAAGGCGGTTGTGAGGGGGGTCAAAGAATTGAAATTAGTTTTTGCCTGGTGTCACGGTAGGGGGAGATGAAAGGAGGAAGAAAGGGAGATGAGGCAGACAGAGAGGTGGGGAGGGGAGTTGGAGACCCAAGGGGTCAGAAATCCAAGTACCAGCAGCAGCAGCACAGATTAGAGCAAACAGAAATGTAAACACAATTCTCGGATTCCTATTAAGCAAACTAATCAGTAACAGGTTTAAAAAATGAACACTATAACAGCTGGCTAGGAGTACTCGAATTAGCGGGCTAAAATTCGCCGTATACACTTTAATTCAATGGGCACAGCAGCCCAGAAAGAAGAGAAAATACAGGGAAGCCCAAAAAGTCAATAGGCAGCAGGAGCTTAGGCAAGGGTCCAATCAGGAAGCTCAGCAGAGAGTGGAGGACCAATGGCAGCGGCTGTCAGCTTCCCCGCTCTGAGCTTCAGTCTTACCCAGCTTGCTGGATCCCAAAAATGGCCTGGAAGTGGCGGCTGGGCGTCTGGCTTACCGAGCCGTGACAGCACTGGCAGAGGTCTCAGTGGGCCCGGTCAAGGGCAGGATCTAAGAGAGGGAAAGAGACAGGGCAAAAAATTAGCAGAAGAAGGGAGAGAACAAAGACAGTGATGTAGGCGGCTAAATCAGGGGGCATGGAGAGAGCACTGTGGATAGCAGACAGGGAGATACTGCAGAGACAGGAAGGAGGTGGCTGGGGGGGACAAAGAATTGAAATTAGTCTATGCCTGGTACCATGGTAGGGGGAGGTGAAAGGAGGAAGAAAGGGAGATGAGGCAGACAGAGAGGTGGGGAGGGGAGTTCGAGACCCAAGGGGTCGGAAATCCAAGTATGAGCAGCAGCACAGATTAGAGCAAACAGAAATTTAAACACAATCCTCAGATTCGAATTAAGCAAACTAATCAGTAACAGGTTTAAAAAATTAACACTTTAACAGCTGGCTAGGAGTACTAGAATTAGAGGGCCAAAATTCCAGCCGTATACACTTCAATTCAATGGGCACAGCAGCCCAGAAAGCAGAGAAAATACAGGAAAGCCCAAAAAGCCAATAGGCAGCAGGATCTTAGACAAGGGTCCAATCAGGAAGTACAGCAGAGAGCGGAGGACCAATGGCAGCGGCTGTTGGCTTCCCTGGTCTGAGCTTCAGTCTTACGCAGCTTGCTGGATCCCAAAAATGACCTGGAAGTGGCGGCTGGGCAGCTGGCTTACCGAGCCGCGGCCACACCAGCGGCAGTCTCAGCGGGCCCAGTCAAGGGTAGGATCCGGCTTGCTGGATCCAAACAATAGCCTGGAAGTGGCGGCTGGGTGGCTGGCTTACTGAGCTGCAGCCACACCAGCAGAGGTCTCAGCAGTCCCAGTCAAGGGCAGGATCTAAGAGAGGTCGGCAATGGACATTGCCCTCCAATGCATCTCCCTAGCCCTAAATAAGTCCTGCCATCTCCTCACAGGTGCTGCAAGACTCACACACACCTGTGAACTCTATGCTTGGGCAGACTGGCTCCAACTGAAGAACAGAATTAAATACCAAACCTGCCTACTTGCAAAAAAAGCCATACTAAATCTGCTGCCACCTGGAGTTCAGAGCCTGCTCACACATCATGTGAATGCTAGACTAACCCAAAGCTCCAATAGTCAAATTTTTAATGTACCTAGATGCTGCACCGCACTGGCACAGTGTGTGTTCTCCTACCGTGCACCCCACTGGATCAACGCCCTACCAACGGCCATCTCCAGAGTCATAACCATTGGTTCCTTCAAGCAAAAACTTCATCAGCGCCTCGCTGCCGAGGACATCTGTGACCATTTCAGCTAACCATTGGTGCTTTCAAATGTCACTCAAGACTGCACCTCATTACCATGGGCACCTGTGATAGATACCACTAATCCCACTCAGCAAACCAACTGCAGGACTTAGACGTACCTCTTGACATGAGGGGTCACCTAACAACCCCAGAACTTCTCTGGTCCTACCCAGTTGTCCACCCCTCCCTACTTCAGGACACACCCCTCTCTCCCCCTCTCTTCCTCCTACAGTACCTCCACTCCATCACCTTTTGTCTGTTACCTACTCTGTGACTGTCTTCTCTGAGTATGTTAGAACTCTTTGACACAGGCATACATTGTACAATGCCTCAGCAGGGTCTTGCATGTACCAATCCTCTTGTTACTTACTGTACTGTCTCTGTAAATGTATAATTTGTTATACTTTTCAATGTTAACTGTCGTGAAACCTACAAAACAGCATACACTCACAGGTGTTATCCAAGACCTTAATAAAATAAAAATGTAAAAAAAAAGTGTCATTTGCCACTGACACATGCCTCAAACTGCAGCTGCCCCCATATCGGGGGAGCCCTCATATGCATGGGCACTGCGTTATGTTAGTGCTCAGGCACTAAGTGGTATAACCCACGCTACAAGGGTGTCTGAATATACTGTATAATCCCCCCACAAACTGGGTGCAAACCTGGTTAGCACAGTCTGACACTACTTAGCACTGGTGCTAACTTTTGAATATCCAGTCCCTGAGTTGGTGTCCTCCTGTAGAACTCAGGAATGCCCCCTGAATCTTTGCATGCTCAGTACTAGTAGAATAAGCACAAACATGCGCTTCTTCACTGCAATACAATCTAACATACTAAAATACTAAGATGCCAGCAGAGTAGGCCTATAGGTCTACCGAGTCTGCCCAAAAATTGTTTCCTGGTCAGGACACTGTTGCTGCCCTCCCCACCTCCCTTGTAAATCCCCCTGACCCCATCCCACATCAGAGTTATACCTTAAGATCTGGCATTCATCAGCTTTGCCTTACCCTTACGGTTGTCCTAGCCCCTCTTGAATCCCTCCACTGTATCAACAGTCACCAGTTCCGCAGGCAGTGCTTTTCATGGGTCCATCACCCTCTCGATAAAGTAGTGCCTCCTGGTCTCCCCCCCCCTGAGCTTCCCACCAACCAGCCTCATGGAATGCCCCCTGGTGGCACCTTCCTTCCTGAGCTGGAACACCCTATTTAAGTTGACCCTGTTCACTCTCTTCAGATATTTGAAGACCCTGATCATATCTCCTCTGTCCCTCCTCTCCTCCAGGGAGTACAAGTTTAGCTCCTCAATCCTCTCCTCATAGGATCTTTCCCCACAGACCCTGTATCATCCTGGTCACCTGCCTTTGGACCCTCTCTAGAAGTGCAATGTCTTTTTTCAAGTATGGATGTCAAAACTGCATACAGTATTCCAGGTGTGGTCTCACCAGGCAGTTATACAGAGAGAGAGAGAGAGAAGCACCTCCATTCTCCTCAAGGTTATCCCCCTGGCAATGCACCCTAGCATTTTATTTGCTTTAGCCACAGCTCTCCTACACTGCTCAGAATTATTCATTTTGGCATCCATGACAACCCCAAGATCCTCCCCCTGAAACCTGCAGTTTCTCCCCACCCAAAAAGTACACCTGATCAGGGTTCCTAAGCCCCAAGTGGGGAACACTGCATTTCTTTGGCATTATGCCTCAGTTTCCAAGCGCGTGACCACCTCTCCAGAGTCTCCATGTTCCCCTGTACAGCTCTTTTATCCTCCTCCCCATCCACCACAGCCCCAGCTTCGAGTCATCAGCAAAGAGACTTATCCCACTCCTGATACCATCCCTGAAGTCCGAGATGTAAACATTAAACAGGAGTGGGCCCAACACCAACCCTTGTGGGACCCCACTTATGACCCTCTTGGAGATAATACCTCCCCCCGACCACCACCCTCTGAAACTGCCCAGTTAGCCAGTTCCCTATCCACCTCACCATCCTTTCCACTACCTCCATTCCCCCAGCTTATCCAGCAACCCTGGGTGTGGCACTGAGTCAAATGCCTTGCTGAAGTACAGAAAGAGGACATTCACTGGCCTTCCCTGGTCCAGCACCTTTGTCACCCAATTGTAGAACTCCACAAGGTTAGTCTGACATCATCTGCCTTAAATGAAGCCATGTTGGTGGTCATCCAGATGTCCCATGTCTCCAGAAACACCTCCAGCCTCTCTTTCAAGATGGCCTCCATCATCTTGCCCACCACCAATGTCAGATTAACAGGCCTGTAGTTATCCAGCTCCTCCAGTGAGACACTTTTGTTGATGGGCACGACATGAGCCATCCTCCAATCCTGAGGCACCCAACCCGTCTGAAGAGAGGAGTTAGAAAGGACCACCAGAGGTGCAACAAGAACATCCACCATCTCCTTCAGCACCCTGGGATGAGGGCCATCTGGACCCAGTGCCTTATCCATTCTCAGGGACTTAAGGGTCTCCTTCACCCTACCAACAAGAATTTCAGCATCAGAGAGCTCCGCCTCTTTCCTCCTTCCTAGTCACCTCCCCGTATGGTGTTGGCCGTCCATCGTCCCTTGTATAGACTAAGGCAAAGTATTCACTAAGTACCTCCCCCTGCTCTTTGGCCTCCTCCGCCTACCCACTCCTTGACCTCAGTCTGCTAATCTGCCCTTTCACTTTCCAACTTTCTCTGATATACCTAAAGAACCATTTTTCCCTGTTTTTGATCCCCTGTGCCAACTTCTGCTGTGTCCTCACCTTGGCCAATCTCACCACCCTAGTGACCTTTTTGGATATCCTATCATACTCCCCCCTGTCCACATCCCCTCATAAGCCCTTACATTTTCTATAAGCAGCTCTTTTCTCCCTCACCACCTCCTGGAGCTCCCTGGTCCACCAGCTCGGTTTCCTGTCCATACAAAATTTGTGCTGGACCTTCATGCAGGCCTTGGCTGCTTCCAGGAGCCCTCTTTTAATAATTTCCCACCTCCTCTCTGTGTCCAAGTCTGGACTGATCCCCTCCAATTGCCCCTTGAGGATCCCCACAATACCCTCAAAGTCCACTCCCCTGAAGTCAACCACCACCGTTTTAGTGTAATATTCCCCTCCCCCCAGGTCTAAGCTAAAACAAAACTGTGGCATGATCACTCTCACCAGTGGGTCCCCTACAACTAAGTTCCTAACCAGATCACAATCAGACAGGACCACATCCAGGATGCAACCATCCTTCATCGGGTCAGCCACCAGTTGAGACAGGAATGCATCCTTGACGATGTCCAGCAAATGCTGCTCCCTTGTCAATGAAGATGCCATAGTGCCTCAATCGATCTCTGGCATGTTAGGGTTATCCAGCACCACAATTCTATGCTCCCCCTGACCACAGTGATCTCTTAGATTCACCACCAGGCCTCCTCGAGTTCCTCAGCCTGCATGGATAGCCTATAAGCCACCCCCAGGTGACCCTCTTTCACCTAGGTGCCTGCAAGGTAACCCATAATGTCTCTATGTTTCCCTCTGCCCCCTTCACCCTCTATATATACCAATGCCATTCCTAATGATGAGTGCCACCCCACCTCCCCTGCCCACAGCCCTTTCCTTCCTGAGCACAGTATAACCCATCAGGCTTAGGTCCCAATTGTGCTGAAGAGTGGCCCAAGTGTCAGTGACTGCTGCCACAGCCACATCCCTTTCAGTTAGCAACACTTGAAGCACAGGCATCTTGTTTCCCATGCTCCTGGCATTACTCGGAACCATCCTCCACCTCTGCCTCTTGCCCTTGCTCATACCCCAACCTGAGATCCCCCAGTTAACTGCAAGCTCCCTCTCCCTTGTGCACTGGTGGGTGCCCCTGTTAAGCATCCATTCCCCCCTGCTGGGGGGAGAAGGCTAAGTCCTTCCTTGATGTGCCTGCCAGCAGCAGCCTCAAGCCCCAGCCCTCCCCCTTGACAAGTTTAAACCCCACCTGGCTTCAGTGAATTTGGTCAGCACACAGACTTGTTGACACACAGAGGTCCCCCATGGCTCAGTATGTCAGTCGCATCATCAGAGGGCTGGCAGAGGGGAACACTGTGACATGTAGTAGGTAAATACAGCAGGCAGAGGGTTGCAGGATCAACCAGATAAAAAAATAAAATTACAAGATAGTAAGCACATTAAAAAAATTTCCTTTCACAGTGTTTTTCTTAATTGGGACCTAAAAGTCCTGTAGAATTACTTTTGAGGATTCCCCTTTAAAGCTGGTTTGCTATCTTATAGGGACCTTCATGGGTTGGCTTACATATTAGATGTCCTGCACCTTTATGTGCCATCACCCTCCCTTCACTTCGCTGAGTAGGACCAGAGGAAAACACCCCCACATTACAATGTACCACACTTCAGAAAAGGCAGTAATTACATGCTTCTGGTTGAACATAGGGAAGGGATCTGGAAACCATACTGTAGATAGGGCACCTGTAAAATACCAATAAAGAGAGTGGTCAAAAATGATCTAAAGTTCTTGAGAAAATAAGAGAGAACAAATGAAAAGGTAAATAATACTCATCAGATGGATTGTAGGTGGCTCTATAGACCTGTTTATAAGAGAGAGAGACAGAAAGAGAGAAATAGGTTAATATGAGTGAAAGGTTTCAGACAGCAGGGAATCTGGATGTGTAATCATGTCCTAGCCACCATCTGGGGGGTGGGGAGCAGAGTAAAAACTATCCCACTCATGAAGATAACACCAGATATATTTGAGCCCCACATGGCCACCTACAGTATACCCCACCACCTGCAAGTGCTCCTGGGAGACTTACCCTACTTCAGCTGCAGCTTAGACCAAGTAGTTGTAAGGTATGTCCTGGCTGTGTGGTCTTCAGGAGTAGACAGGGACCAGGCGGGGGGGGGGACAAATGACAGATTAAAGGGACACTGTCAACCCCATTTGGTCTCAAAGTGTCCCTAGTTTAAAAAACACATTTTGTGATTGTTCCCATTCTATAGAGACTGCTGATGTAGCTATTTGTTTGATTCAGACTCCTTTTTCCTTTTAAAAAGCAAAAAAAAAAAAATGATTGTCAACCATACTGGTGTTACCACACCAAAACATGTTTGTTTACATTTCTTGACCAACTACAACTGCATCTTTTCTGGACTCAGGAACACCCCCATCACTATTGGCATTTTGGAGGACGTTGGACCAGTCATGCGCTTTTCTGGAAACTTCACACACTACAGTGGAGACGTGATTGCGCAGTGGGCATGCTTATTTTGCTTTCAGTTGCACGCCTAGGAAAACACCAAAGTTCAATGTTCTCCACCATTGCTGAAACTTCACCAGACATGTAAAATAAAGCCACAGTTTTTCATGGAAAATGAAATAAACCCACACGTTCTGCTCCCACACTCGACACCACTACTAGCAATGAGTGAACTTAAAGATAAGGACATGGACGAGATTGCAATATTAAAAATGAAAAACATTTTTTACAAGCACACCCCACCCAACACCACTACTATTTCCTCTTATTGTCACAGCAATCACAGAAAGGCATTTAGCAATAATTAGTTCAGTGTTTCATTATCAGTATCTGTTTTAGGCAGTCATTGGTGCCACAAATAAAAGTATATTTAAAGCAATGCTTTCAGTTTTTTATGGTTTCTGTTCTTATGTTTTTTAGTAATCCATGATATTATTCTTTCTGAGGCGCTCCACTTACACACCCAGTGCACCGATGAAGTTGTATTTTTGCAGAGGTGGCGGGGCAGGCGCCCACACAAAGAATAATTTCATGAATAACTAAAACATTCTAACTTCAAGTTAGAGAGTTCTTATGTTTTGAAATATTCAATGATATTCTTTCTGTGAGGGGGGAGTGCTCCACCCCCCACACCCCCTGGGTGCACTGATGAAGTTGTTTCACATTATTGTAATTCTTGTCATTGCGGGCCTCCACCTCCACCCCTCCTCAATAATTAAATGCATGATATTTCAGTATGTTAAGAAATTTAGCAGGTAATACTAATGGGAGGTGGGGGGGCGGCGCCCCCGAATTTCAAGAATTACAATAATGTACAAATATCATTACTATCACCCGCTCATCCAATGTGACACCAGAGGTAACAATCAGCAGACAGCTATTATCTATCATCTATCCGACATCATTATTTGTGTCAGGGGGATGTTGTGCTTGCATTTCAGCAGTTTACTGTAAGAAACCTAACAAGCGCCACTTGTCCAACGTCCTCCACAATCGCCACACTATCTAGCTACTCATTATGCAGTGTGAGTAGATGAGACTATTGTATTACAAGTGGTTGCTCTGTTTGAGGGTGTTTCTAATATTCAGGAAGTATGCAATAACCTTAGTTAAACAATTTGTAGCAAAATAAGGCTGTGTAGAACTATACATTCCCATGCATTTCAGTTCTAATAAGCAAGGAGGTAGATTAAACAAACAACAACATCAATGAATTTTTGAGACGGTAAACAATCATAAAATGTGGGTTTTTACCTAGAATTAATACTGTGCAAAAAAGGTTGACAGTGTCCCTTTTAAATGAAAACAAATCTGCATTCACTCTGACTGAATATTATGTATTTTATAGATTTTTATTTTATACTGTAATTTATTTACCCAGGATAGATCTAATTTCTAATGTGATCCTGCTTCTAAACGCTAATTTCTACAGCTGGGTGGACTACATATTAAGTGATTGGCTGAAGGTCATGCTGTATAAAAATACTTTAAAAAAACGTTATCAAATTAATGATAAATTTAAAAAACATAAAATCCATGTCAGACATTAGTGACATAGACTAATTCTCTTTCACAAACTGCTATTCACACAAAGCCACACATTCTTCAGCTAATGTTAATATTTTGTGAAGAACTGCTCCTGATGTATTTATTTATTTTGGTCTTTTGTACCAGATTGTTTTTTAGCCCACAAGGTTGAGAAAGTTGTCTAGTAACATAGACCCGTGGCTTGCAACATACTGTATTTACACAGCAGCATTACAAGTACATTTGAATGTAAAACATGTAGGACATGAAGCCTCAGGCTCCCCCTTCCCCATTGTATCTGCATAAATGCAATCTGACTCAGCACAGCAGTTTTATAACTAGATGCATACACAGTGTATTTAAACTGGATGCAAATGACTAAGAGACTCTCTAGAACTATTAATAGATTAATAAACACTTTCTGAGTTAAGCTTTTTACAAAACTAGAAAAAAATACCTGAAATTATCTGTAGAATCTTTTCTTTAGGCATGTCCAACAAGCAGCGTCCAGGATTCAAAATACAGCTCCAACTGGCCAAAGTGGGTTTCAACCTACCACTGAACTAGGAAGTGCTTCTCTCTTGCAGTATCATATCCTGACAGGAGGCAAAGGGGTTATGGGAAATTCATTTGTTTTCTGAGTAGATTTTAAGGCAACAAACAAGTGCAATCTGTCAGTTTTTCAAGAGGTCCCAGATTATTTATACAAAAAAGGGGGTCAATTTGATGATTACACAAGGATCTAGCTTAGAAGACTGGCCTTATTTAACCATTTACTTGCATATGGTTGTCAAACAAAGATGAAGGATCTCATTTTCATTGAAGTATTGCTTTTTCTGTTCAATTTTTAAGAAGTTGAATAGAGCCTAGGGAGATCAAATACGGTCACAGATGAACAAGAAGCTACTGTGGCAGGCCTGAAATATTTATGCAATAAGGAATGACCAGGGGTTGTAATTACCATAAGTAAATCATACCCTTGTGGTGTAATGTGGCACAAGACAAAGCTGTGTGCCACATTCAAGAGAAAAAGAAAGCTTTCAGGAAGTACAAGGAATCACAGAAGGAGCAGGACAGAGAACTGTATCAGTTAAAGCAAAAGGAAGCTGGGAAGGCAGTCAGAACAGCAAAGGCCCAAACTGAGGAAAAGATAGCCAACTCAGTTAAGAAGGGGGATAAAACCTTTTATAGGTACATCAGGAAGCGAAGGAAGACCAAGGGAGGGATAGTGAGGCTTAATAAAGGGGGTGGGGGTGGGCAGAGGGTGACTGTGAAAAGGCAGAGATACTAAACAAATATTTGTGCTCAGTATTTACAAAGGAAGAGGGGGAGGTACCTAAAACAAACAGTAGAAACACTCTGGATACAGAAGTTGATACCAGCCCATTTACAGAAGAAATGGTTCTGAAAGAACTCTTAAAACTGAAGGTGGACAAAGCAATGGGGCCTGATGGGATTCATCCCAGAATTCTAAAAGAACTAAGGGTAGAGTTAGTGACACCACTGACTATCCTGTTTAACAAATCATGGGAGGATGGGGTGGTACCCGAGGACTGGAGGAGGGCAGATGTGATTCCCCTTCACAAAAGTGGGAGCAAGGCAGAAGCAGGAAACTACAGACCTGTTAGTTTAACCTCAGTGGTAGGGAAAATCATGGAATCACTTCTGAAGGAAAAATTCTTCAGTATCTAGAGCCAGAGGGCACAGGACCCAAGGCAGCATGGATTCACAGCAGGAAGGTCATGCCAGACAAATCTGATAGATTTCTTTGACTGGGTGACCAAGTAGTAGATGAGGAGGGCTGTGGACATAGCCTACCTAGACTTTAGCAAGGCATTTGACACTGTCCCACACAAAAGATTAATATACAAGTTAGCTAGCCTGGGAGTGGGTCCCAAGATGACAGCCTGGGTAAAGAATTGGCTGGAGAATAGGACACAGAGAGCAATAGTAAATGGAGTCCACTCTGAAGAAAGGGGGGTTACTAGTGGGGTACTGCAGGGTTCAGTATTAGGACCGGTCCTCTTCAATGTCTTTATAAGCGACATTGCAGAGGGACTGGAAGGAAAAGTATGTCTCTTTGCAGATGACACAAAGATCTGCAACAGAGTTGATACACAAGGTGGGGTGGAAAGGATGAGAAGGGACTTGGCAAAGTTAGAGAAATGGTCAAATGTATGGCAGCTTAGATTCAATGCTAAGAAGTGCAAGGTAATGCACCTGGGAAACAAAAACCCAGGGGAAGAGTACACAATGGGGGTGAGATACTAACAATAACAAAAATGGAAAGGGACCTGGGGGTAGTCATATCAGATGACCTAAAGGTGGGCAAGCAATGTGAGAGGGCAGCAAGGAGGGCTGGGGGGATACTGGGATGCATAGGGAGAGGCATCACCAATAGAAAACAGGAAGTTATTATCCCTCTGTACAGACAGCTGGTCAGACCCCATCTGGAGTACTGCATGCAGTTCTGGAGACCCAGTCTTCGCAAAGACATAGACAGGATGGAAGCTGTCAGAGGAGGCAACTAAAATGGTGCAGGGTCTGCACGGAAGACATATGAAGAGAGACTTAAGGAGCTTAATATGTATAGCCTCGAGAAAAGGAGGAGAGGGGGACATGATAGAAACTTTCAAGTACCTCAAGGGAATCAACAAAGTCCAAGAGGTAGCATCTTTCAAAACAGAGGGTGCAAGAACAAGGGGCATAATTTGAAGATAGAGGGGCAGCTCAGAGGTAATTTAAGAAGTATTTTTCACAGAAAGGGTTGTGGATGCATGGAACGGCCTTCCGGAGGAGGTCATGGAGTCAAAAACAGTGGTGGAATTCAAGCATGCATGGGACAGTGATAAGGCAATTCTAGGGGGTGGGGGTAGAAAGAAGTAGGCTGCTGGTTTACTAGGATCTGCAGCTTATCTAGTAGACAGGGAAATGGGCAGACTGGGTGGGCCAAGCGGTCCTTATCTGCCGTCAAATTCTATGTTTCTATGCCCCTAGGGTGTGATTCAGTTTTTTTTCTGAGTAGATTTTAAGGCAACAAACAAGTGCAATCTGTCAGTTTTTCAAGAGGTCCCAAATTATTTATACAAAAAAAGGGAGGTCATAAGGATGATTACACAAGGATCAAGCTTAGAAGACTGGCCTTATTTAACCATTTACTTGCATATGGCTGTCAAACAAAGATGAAGGATCTCATTTTCATTGAAGTACTGCTTTTTCTGTTCAATTTTTAAGAAGTTGAATAAAGCCTAGGGAGATCAAATATGGTCACAGATGAACAAGAAGCTACTGTGGCAGGCCTGAAATATTTATGCAATAAGGAATGGCCAGGGGTTGCAATCACCATAAGTAAATCATACCCTTGTGGTGTAATGTGGCACAAAACAAAGCTGTGTGCCACATGCCCCTAGGGTGTGATTAACATATGGGAAAGTCTACCCCTGGGAGTACCGTATTGCTTTTTTAGCAATATCAGTAAAATAATATTCAAACTAGCTTTTTACATTTTATTTTATTAATTATACCTGATTTTATATTCAGATAGTCCTTCCATCATCTGGTCTTCATTCCATAGTCAGTTTATGTTTCAGTTCAGCTTGCAGATGTTCAAAGACATCTGTTCTGCTGCAGAGCTATTAGAGCACATCAATAATGGCTGCACAGTTGGTAAAAATGTATGTCAGCTTGTGACATCATGCTGACCTCAGTATTGGTTAGCCAGTGAGTTTGTCTGACAAGGAAAATCAAGAAAATCTCAGTTTAGTATGAATGTGTGGTTAAGGTTAATGGTTTAGATGCCAATATTGAGCTGTAAATCACAGAAGTTCCATGGCAACACACTGACTGAGTAAACATGCCATCGCCAAAAAGAAAGTTGCATTAAGGGCATAGGACAGGGACGAAGACAACATTGCTTCTATGACAGTTGTCATGACAACAGCCAATGGGTCTTAGTGAGTTTTTTCCACTGTGCATGCACTGCCTCACCATGAAACTGCCCTCCACATCTTAGCCAACTACCATCCCTGCAGCTGGACCAGCTTCCTTACCACCCTTGATGTAGCTGAACTGCCATCCTACACCTTGACCACCCTCCTACCCCAAAACCTCACTGCAACTAGACCAGCCCCAAGTCCAGGATCCCCCCAACTGACCACTCTCTCTGTAGATGGAGCTCCTGGTCCCTGCTCCAGCTGCACTGCTGCCACCTGGTAACCATGGGTGGCAGCACAACAGAGATAAGTAGGTTAGCATCTGCATGATGGCTGGCTCAGGGCCAGACCACTGGCACAGCAGCAGTGCTTGGGGGAGGTTGGGTCTCTGCCTCCACTGCACTGTTGCCACCTAGGTAACCATGGATGGCAGCACAACAGATAAGCAGATTAGGGTCTGGATGATGACTGGTACAGGGCCAACGCAATGACACAGCAGTATTGCTCAGGGGAGGGAGGGTCACTGCCTCCATGGCACTGCTGCCACCTAGGTGACCATGGGTGGGAGCACAATGGAGATAATCAGGTTAGGGTCTGGATGATGGCTGGCTCAGGGCCAACTCATTGACACAGTAGTAGTGCTTGGGGAAGGTTGGGTCTCTGTCGCCACTGCACTGCTGCCACCTAGGTAACCATGGGAGGCAGTACAAAAAAATAAGCAGGTTAGGGACTGGATGATGTCTGGCTCAGGGCCAGCACGTTGGCACAGCAGTGGTGCTCAAAGGAGGTTATGTCCCTGCCTTTGCAACAGTGCTGCCACCTGGTAACCATCAGTGGCAGCACAACAGAGATAGACAGGTTAGGGTCTGGATGATGGCTGGCTCATGGCCAGCCCATTGGCACAGCAGCTGTGCTCAGGGGGGATTGGGTCTCTGCATCTGCTGCACAGCTGCCACCAAGGTAACTGTGGGTGACAGTACAACAGAGATAAGCAGGTTAGGGGCTGGATGGCTGGCTCAGGGCCAGCCCATTGGCACAGCAGTAGTGCTGAGAGGAGGTTGCATCCCTGCCTCCGCTGCACTGCTGCCACCTAGGTAACCATGGGTGGCAGCACAAGAGAGATAAGCAGGTTAGGGTCTGGGTGTGGTTGGCTCAGGGCCAGTGCATTGGCACAGCAGTAGTGCTCAGGGGATGGTGGGTCGCTGCCACCATGGCACTGCTGCCACTTAGGTGACCATGTATGGCAGCACAATGGAGATAAGCAGGTTACAGTCTGGATGATGACTGGCTCAGGGCCAGACCATTGGCACAGCAGTAGTGCTCAGGGGAGGGTGGGTCACTGTCCCCATGGCACTGCTGCCACTTACGTGACCATGTATGGCAGCACAATGGAGATAAGCAGGTTACAGTCTGGATGATAACTGGCTCAGTGCCAGTCCATTGGCACAGCAGTAGTGCTCAGGGGAGGGTGGGTTGCTGACCTATGGCACTGCTGCCACTTAGGTGACCATGGGTGGCAGCACAATGGGGATAAGCAGGTTAGGGTCTGGATGATGGATGTCTCAAAGGCAGTAAATTGGCACAGCAGTAGTACTCAGAGGAGGTGGCATCCCTGCATCTGCTGCACTGCTGCCACTTGGGTAACCATGGGTGGCAGCACAAGAGAGATAAGCAGGTTAGGGTCTGGATGATGGCTGGCTCTGGGCCAGCCCATTGGCTTAGCATTAGTGCTCAGAGGATGGTAGGTCACTGCATCCTCTGCACTGCTGCCACCTAGGTAACCATGAGTGGCAGCACTAGAGAGAGATAAGCAGGTTAGGGTTTGCATGTGGCTGGCTCAGAGCCAGTCCATTGGCAAAGCAGTAGTGCTTGGCGGAGGATGGGTCACTGCCCCTGTGGCACTACTGTCACTTAGGTAACAATGAGTGGCAGCACAAGAGAGATAAGCAGGTTAGGGTCTGGGTCTGGATGATGGCTGGCTCAAAGCCAGCCATTTGGCACAGCAGCAGTGCTCAGAGGAGGTTGTGTCCCTGCCTCTGTGGCAGTGCTGCCAACTGGTAACCATGGGTGACAGTACAAGAAAGATAAACTGGTTAGGGCCTGGATGATGGCTGGCTCAGGACCAGCCAATTAGCACAGCAGGCGTGCTCAGAGAAGGTTGGGTCTCTGCCTCCACTGCATTGCTGCCACCTAGGTAACTGTGGGTGGCAGCACAACGGAGATAAGCAGGTTAGGGTCTAGATGATGGCTGGCTCAAAACAAGACAATTGGCATAGCAGTAGTGCTCAGAGGAGGTTGTGTCCCTGCCTCTGCGGCAGTGCCGCCAACTGGTAACCATGGGTGGCAGCACAAGAGAGATAAGCTGGTTCGTGCCTGGATGATGGCTGGCTCAGGGCCAGCCCATTAGCAGAGCAGTAGTGCTTGTGGGAGGATGCATCACTGCCCCTGTGGCACTGCTGCCACCTAGGTAACCGTGAGTGGAAGCATAACAGAGATAAGCAGGTTAGGGTCTGGATGATGGCCAGTTCATGCACCACATGCCATCGTGCACGAGTACACCAGAGCCCTTGCATGCCGTCATCCAATGGGGTGGAAACAAGGAAAAAGAACAGCCCTGGAATGCACAGGTGACAGAACCATGGTAATCCATGAGCTTGTGGCTTTCAAGATTGCCATCTAAAAAAACCTGTGAGAATTCAGGAGTAGAACCCCCTACCACCAACCCCACAGTGGGGGGGGGGGCCAAAAGTGGCTTAATGGATGGGCAAGTGAGAGCTGGCATCATGAGAGAAGTTGCTAAGCACTTTGGGATCCCCGAGAGAGACAGAGACCAGAGCTCAGTAGGAGGGCATAAATGATACGTAAATAAAAAAAGTAAAAAAAACAATCTCTTGGAAATGCTACATTCTGACTGGCTGCTAGCATTCCAATAACCAACATTAATCTCTGTTAAACTGTTATGAGCCTGATCACAGTGCATGAATTCTTACAGCCACCTTGTCATGCTCTAGTACTGCAATGACTGGAAGGAACCATTCAAATTTTGAACTACCATTTAAACAGAGTAAACTACTGTATTACATTATACACACAAGTTTTTTATTTATTTTTTTTATTTTGGTAATGTGTGTCTCAATGTATTGCAATAAAATATTTCATAACGTACATATGTGATGTACATATGTAATATTTGAAAAATGTTGTGGCAACAAAGGCATACTAAACATTTTTTGCAATGTTCGTATTTCTATAAATAATTGGTATACAATTTTCCTAAATTTCAAACAAACACTTTGTTGTTAATGTATATCGATATTTGTTGTATGCATCACTTCACTATATTTTCTTAGAATTTGAAAATTCAGCATCATTTTTTTGTTAATGCAATAATTAATTAAAATTAAGGAGAAAGAATGATGGCCCAGTGGCGCTGAGGACTGAGATGCTGGACGCCTCACCTTGCACCACATCGGTGACCCGTGTTCAGGAACGAGCACGGGCCACTGGGGGTTGGCAGGGTTGGAGAAGGATTGAGCATCCGAAGGACTGCTCTCCTTCTCCAGGGAGGGAGGGAGGACAATAGTGGCCAGTGCTTGTTTGGCCCCCTGTGGAGACTGGGGGACAGTGCACTGATTCCTGCAGAAGTGGGGTGGAGTTGGGGCAGGTGCCTGGAGGAGCACGTGCGGATGTTTGCGTGCTCCCTCCGCTGGTGTCACTGCACACCCCTCCCCACAGGGGAGAAAAGTAGAAATATACCTCAGCAGCATGAAGGCTGCCCCGACGGTGTTGCCACGATTGCACCCAAGTTAGCTCCCTCATGAGCCCTCCCTCCAGGTCTCCGTGGTGGTGGGGTATGTCCCCGCTGTGATGCGACCTGGGGAGGTTGTGGTGGAGAGGTATGAGCTTTGGCCATGGTCGGAGCAACAGCCATGAAGGCGGGCTGTAGTATGTGGCAGAACCAAAGGTACAACCCCTCCAGCCGAAGGACACAGAAATAAAATAAGTAAAGTAAAAAATTAAGGAGAAAGAGGTTTTCCTTAGGAATTTTAATTCAGCAGATTTTTTATTTTTAATCTTCTGATTAATTTAAATTAAGCACACATAGACTTCATTAATTTGTACCTCAGTTTTATTTAAGTATATTCTGTTAAGTAATTAAGGATAATTAAGGGGTTTGGGATTTTACAAACTGATTTTAAGTCACCCTTAATTTTAAATTAAGAGACAGATTATTAATTCAGGGGTCAATTAATACAAAATTAAGGAGATTTTAAGCATTTTTTGTCCCATAGTGCAATGGGTCAAGATGGGGTGCATCCAAGGGTATTGAGGGAGCTCAGAGAAATACCGACCACATCTGTGATGGTTCTATTTAACAGCTCACTGGAAACAGGAGTGGTTCCAGAGGACTGGAGGAAGGTGGATGTAGTCCCATTTCACAAAAGTGGTGGCAGGGAGGAGGCTGGCAATAATAGGCCAGTCAGCCTGACATCAGTGGTGGGAAAGTTAATGGAATCACAGCTGAAGGAAAGGATTGTGGAATATCTTGAATACAATTGGTTACAAGACTGGAGGCAGCATGGTTTCACAGGGGCGAGGTCATGTCAAGTGAATCTGACAGATTTTTTTTGACTTGGTGACAAAGGAGTTAGATTAGAGTGGAGCAGAGGATGTGGCCTACCTAAATTTTAGTGAGGCTTTCAACACTGTTCCACATAGGAAACTAGTAAGCAAGCTGAGTACCTTAGGAGTGGGTGCAAAGATGGTAAACTGGATAGAAATTGGTTAGGGGAATAGGCAACAGAGGAAGGTGGTAAACAGAGTTCAATCCAAGGAAGGGAGGGTGACTGGCAGGGTGCCTCAGGATCTGTGCAAGGATGGGTCCTCTTTAAAGTCTTTATAAGTGACATTGCAGAGGAGCTGGAAGGGAAGGTCTGCCTCTTTGTGGATTACACCAAAATCTGGAATAGGGTGGACACTCTGGGGGGTGTGTGAAAAGGATGAGCAGAGACCTGCGAAAACTGAAGCAGTGGTCAAGGGAATGGCAGCTGGGTTTCAGTGCAAAAAAGTGCAAAATAATGCACTTGGGGCTTAGAAACCTAGGCAGAGTACAAAATGGGTCGAGCGGTAGTAACAACAACCAAGCAGGAAAGGACTGAGGGGTAATCATATCTGATGACCTAAAGGTGGCCATGCAGTGTGACAAGGCAGTAAGGAGGGCTAGTAGAATGCTAGGGTTCATAGGGAAGGGTATCATCAGCAGAAAAAGGGAGGTGGTGTTGCCTTTGTATAGATTACTGGTAAGACCCTTGAGTGCTGTGTCCAGTTCTGGAGATCATATCTCTTGAAGGACGTAGAGTGGAGGGGGTTCAGAAGAAAGCAACTGAAATGGTTCAGGGTATGCATCAGGAGTCCTATGAGGAGAGACTAAAGGACAGCAGTATGAACACCTTGGAACAGGGAGGAGGAGGGAGGGATAAGGGGATATGATACAGACCCTAGTAATTAGTACCATGTAACTACTTTCCCGGCTCCTGTTTGAAACATTGTACTTACTGCTCATTATTTCGCTTTTCCTCAGATCTTGTTGCATTGTAGTTACCTGCTATTGTACTCTCCTGGGTCATGCCTGAAAATAGACATTTATTGTCTAGCACACTTACCCAGGAAACAAAAGTTAAATACAGTAAATAAAAATACCTCATGGAGGTAAGTAAGGCACAGGGCAGAAGTATTTTTCAGAAGAAAGGGTACTCAAGAACAAGGGGACATGCTATGAAGCTGGAAGGGGTAGATTCAGGAGAGATGTGAGGAAGCACTTCTTTACAGAAAGAGTGATGGATTCCTGGGAACAGCCTTCCAGCAGAAGTGGGGGCAAAAACAGTGGAGGGGCTCAAGAATGCATGGGATAAGCACAAGGGAATCATACTGGAAAGGAAGGGAGGAGGGAGAAAGAGCTGTAGATCGGACATGACCTGCGGTAATACTGTAGGCAGGGAGAAATGGGCAGACTGGATGGGCTAAGCAGTCCTTATCCACCATCAAATTCTATGTTTCTATGTTTCTTCTTTATACCTTAAACCTAGATAGACTTCTAGTTGAATTTTCTTGTGACGTAGGAGTGGGAAACAAGTAAGCATTAGTCCACGACGAAGGTGGCATCTAATGGGGAATTAATGCATGGTTGGGACCCTTGTGGCACGAGGCCACAGGCCGAGTACCTACTATGGACCAACCATGCATTAATTCCCCATTAGATGACACCTTCGGAGTGGATTAATGCACTTGCAACATGGTGTGCACATTAGTATGGCTGTGACAGGTGACTGTATACTGCTGTGATGAATGAAACGATCACACCGTTGCAGTTAGACAGTAAAGTTTACTGTTATTTTCAGAGGTTAACGTTATGCTCTGTTACATACATATGTGTCATTTGAATACTTTTGTAACTAAGTAAAGTAATGCATGCCTTAACGATTACTGTGACTTTTTTCATATTCCTGATGGCTGTTCATCTGTTATGATAGTCAGGAGGACCCCGAGTTGCGACTTCTACTCAGTCGGCTTCAGGGTGTTTTGCTCATTTGCATACAGTGTTACCCACTTACTCCAATTACATCATGCTGTTTACCTGGGATGGTCATCTTGACACTCCCGCTTCTATTACCAGCCTGTCCATTTGCTGCTCTACTTCTTGTTGTCCCTGTCCATCGATACTGAGGGATAATTAAACTTCACGGTGCCATATACTGTGAACTACTCGAAATGAAATGCATTTTCGGCTTCTTCCTCCCCGACTCTGTGCCGCGTTCCATTCTCCAGGCTCTCAGTGGGTGCTTTTCACAGAGGTTCCTCATATGCCTCTCTGTCAACTGATGTGCCCTCTCTACTTGCTGCTTCTGCAGTTTCTGGTCTCGACCCCTTCTCTGCTCTTTGTGGTCTGGAAGGGTCCTGCTCTGCAAAACTCTTGTCCGATATCTCACCCTGTCTCCATCTGTCTCCTATACTATTTCTGTCTCTTAGTGTCGCCCTGGTAGTTTTCCTACTATCCATCATGTCTAACTATTTCCTTTGAGAAAACTTGATCGCTCTCGTTTTTTACCTATTCTCTTTCTCTACACTGCTCATTTCTCACCTCTGGCTACTTTCTGAATTTCACAAGCAACATGGCATTATCATGCCATAATGCCATGTTGCTCTTGTATCACCTGACGCTCTTCTACCAATCCTTTTGCTTGCTTTTGGTCATCTTATTTTAGCCATGTTACAACTGTTTATAAGGAACCTCTTTCCATAATTTTCAGCCCACAACACTGAAGGAAGCCAAAGACCTCTTGCTCCAGTTGGATGTTAGGAAAAGCGCTGGAGCAGACTTTATTGAACCTTACTTCTTAAAGCTAGACTCCCATGTCCTTGCGGTGCCCATTACACACTTGTTTAACTTATCCCTCACTCAAGGTGACCTTCCAACCACCTGGAAAATGGCTCATGTTATCCCTTTGTTTAAGTCAGGAGATCCCAGTGATCTCAACAATTACAGGCCAATCTCCCTTCTACCAACCCTGTCTAAGCTACTGGAAAAAATCACGAATGCCCAGCTCAGGAATCACCTGGAGTCGGCAAAGCTGCTCAACCCACTACAATCAGGTTTCAGAGCACAACACAGTACTATCACGGCCCTAGCTAAGGTAACTAATGAATGGCAGTGTGAATTGGATAACAAGAACTTTGTCGGTGCAGTATTTTTGGACCTAAGCGAGGCCTTCAATACCGTTGATCATGACCTGCTCCTCACAGCCCTCCGGCACATTTGACTAGATGCTCTGTCCATTAAATGGTTTGAGAACTATCTCATAGGCTGCTTTCAGCAGATGAAAGCTGAAGGTGAAGTCTCACCCCTAAAACTCCTTCTGAGGGGTGTACCTCAAGGTTCTATCTTGGGTCTCCTGCTATCGCAGTCTATATTAACAGAACTGATGCAACTATCACTAAGGCCCAAATACACCTATTTGCAGATGACACAGTGCTTTATGTCAGTGGTCCCTCCCCTAATGTGGCATGCTTAGCTCTCCAAGATGAATTCAGTTTGCTGCAGCACCAGCTTTTAAACCAAAAGTTGCTTTTGAACGCCAAGAAAACAAAAGCTATGTTCTTCTCACCCTTCCCCAACTTACCAAACCCAGCCACGGCTGGGACTCTCCTCTTGATATCTACCATCCTTTCTGAACAGTTGGAGTACGTAACTAAATTCAAATACTTGGGGGTATGGCTGGACAATAGACTCTCATTGCTAGAACATATAGAACATATAGATGCACTGACTAACAAACTTCGCCAAAGGCTTGGCCTCTTCTTCAGGATAAAAATCATCCTCTCTTCAGACACCAAGACAAGACTAGTCCAAACTACTTTCCTCTCCCTTCTAGACTATGCTGATTTCCTCTATAGTCAAGGACCTACTGGAGCACTCTTAAAACTAGATACGCTTTATCACAGATCCCTAAGGTTCATAACAGACCTTCCCTATTCCACCCAACATTGTGCGCTGTACACTACAGTAGGTTGGTCCTCTCTTAGCTTGAGACGCCAAAGAAACGCCGCTATCTGGACTTATAAATCTATCATTAACAAACTGCCTGACTACATCACTGCCTGCCTACCACTTTGTACCTCAAGTAGATATGCTTTGAGAAGTACTTTACCATTAAGGTACTTATCACCAAATCCCGCTTTGGCAGGGCCTCTATTAGTCATGTGCTGCCCTAATTATGGAACAATCTACAAAAAACTCTGAAATTAAAGCACAAAATTAGCGTAGCAGCCTTCAAAACTCTTTATCCACATCACAATAAGGAATCCTGTGCTTGCTACCCTTGAACACCTGATCCACCATCCCGATGGAACCCCTCATCTAATATTGCCTCGGTCTCCTCCTTCGGTTCCTGCTCCCAGCCACTGCCTGACCTCTTCTCCCCTCCCTTCCCCCTCCTCCCCTAGTCACCCTCCCCCGGCTCTCTCCCGGGGCTCCAGCTAGTTTGTTACCTCCTTACTTGGCCCTTTAATCCCACTGAGACTTGCTGAACTCATCTACATTATTGCTGCTCGTACCCTTTCCCTCTGAATCTTCTGATGTATTTAATCTGTACTCCCTAACGATTGTTGTTGCCTGTTGTTGATTTGCCAGTGAATTGGAACTATCATTTATTTTCTTGTTATCTTGTATTTGTTGCACCCAGGTCCACCTCGAAAATGAGCTTGCTCAACAGTAATCGCCTGGTTAAATAAAGATTTTGATTGATTGATTGATTGAACTAGAGTGCAAATATTGCATGAAGAGGATGAGCCTCCATTTGCAGCATTATGAAATACAAGAATAAAATGTATTATATACATAGACAATGAAACCATATAGTTCCAGACTAGTAAATACATTTAAAGAAGAAGAGTTAAATCAAGTTACATTGGGTGAGAGCATGCAAATCATGAATCCACTTTGCCTCACGTTGCAGCAAAAGTCTAGTTCTGCCACTGATCCTTTTATGCAGTGTGACAAATTCAGGGCCTGTGAACTTCAACATTTCAGTCACCATTATGTGTCAATGAAAAATGGGCTCCATGTGCAGTGTCTTGTTTAAGACTATTGCTTGCACTTGCTTCTGAAAACATTGTTAAAGTGGACCTGTCGTTCTGCCTACGTATACATTTCCACAGATACACCAGCAAACATAAACTACAAAGGAAGTTATGCAGTTGATTAAATGCTTAACATTTACAAATGTGCTTGAAAGTGGGTGTTAAAAGCACTGCCCTTCATGAACAATCTGCAAATACTGCAGAGTTCACATTTAAGAAAACCCTTCTGTTTTACTCATAACCAGCTCAAACTGAGTGTTATTTTTGGCTCAGGATGACTCTGTACTATGAAGTCATCCACACTTCTGCCTTTACAAAAAGATCACCCTTGGGAGTCCCAGCTAAAAAATAATGATAAATCTGTTTATGTAAAGAAAATGGGCAAACGTTTTAGTATGTTTCTAAGATCCATGTCTACTTGATTATATTCTGTTACGACAGTTGTAATATATTCAGTTTCCATGTAAAGGGCCATGTATCTTGCTCCACATGCCCCTGGGAGTTCACTGTGATATATGAAGCTACAAGCAGCTGTTTCATCGTAATGTACTGTATTAGACAGGGTGTGTAGGTTGGGTATGGAAAAAGAAAAGGCTGAAAAATACCTTGAGAGCAGCAGTTTCAGTAATTAACCAGTCTGTCACAGGCAGGCATCAAAACAAAGATGGTGTAGCTTAAGGGCCAGATCCATAAGGGCTGTTGAGACCTTGCACAACTGCCTTATAATAGGGCTGGCGGTGCCCAGAGGTTGCACTATGAACATCCAGAAGCTTTCTTGCACCCATAGCCTTGGATGCCAGCCCTATGCACCTAGTCTTAACCTATCTGTGTAGTTATGTGGGTTCCCAGGTCAGAGGTGGACAAAGGAACACAGTACTGCAAACTCACAGTGCATGGGATGCTGTGCAGAGGGCCTTTGAAAGGAGCACAAGCTATGTGGGGCTCAACCCTATCACTGTGCTAATGTGACCCCTTCCACCAGCCACCATGGACTCGCAGGGGCCAATCTACCAATCTGCCCCATGATCCCAGCCCTCAGAGGTGGCATGGAGGGCTAGTGATCACAATAAACGTGTTTTTAATTTTTTTATTAAATTCATAGACAATGAGCAGCAAAAGACCAATGGTCCATCCAGTCTGCTCAATGTTAATCACCTGAAGTTTCTTCTCGGAGCTGAAAAACAGAATGAGAAAAAGACAACTTAAATACTATGCTAACCAAACCCTGTTCAATAAAGGAAGTTAAAAAAAATCCTCCCACCAAAATCTGGGATGTTAAGAATGCTGACCCCCCCCTTAAGGAAAAGCTGCAGTTCAAATGTTGGTACCCACTTTGGTGCCCCTATTTGTCAGGGATATAGTAGTTCTTGGAGTACTGACATATCTCACAGTCCCCTGCTCCACACCACTTAGGAAATAAATATACAGTACCGGATGCCCTGTACAGCTTTGCCTCAGGACATCCCAGCACTTCCATAAGAATCTCCACTCATGGAGAGTGGTAGGTGGGGGTTGTGAATGTTGCCTGTTTTGGATCAGCATCATGGTCCATTGCTCTGTGCCAGTGATATGCACAATTTGCATGTATCCCCAGCCTTATGTGAGGATCAGGTCTTAAGTTCCATGTAAAATACTATCATGGACTGAGCCTGGTGGATTAACAGCACATCGACGACTAACTTTCCGGACTGTGTTTTGATGTTGGCTGATTTACATAGTCACATTATTGCATAATTCATGTGGAAGGGAACAGACACATTTTCGGCAAAAGTTGATACAATAAACATGGCTTTATAAATTAAAAATGCCATGAACTACAAAACAGATGTGCTGCATGCAAAAGCAAGCTGAATGCATATCATCTCTATCAATTATAGAGTTTTCTATAAACAAGCCCTACTCTGCCCAAGCTGATGATGTACTGCACTTCTTCTCATGGAAACAGTGAATTCCATCCAGCACCACCACAAAAATGTACTTTTTGTGTAAGCCACACCACTTCCTGGGCCCTGTTTACACTCAGCTGCTGAGCTGTCAGTGCATTCCTTTAAATTTATTAATTATAGAGTACTGCAAACAAGTTAACGAGCAGCCTGTCAGTATAATAAAACCTCCTAGTCAACGCTTTCAGAATCCAAACACGTGCACTTAATCATCCTCCCACTGCCTGTGCCCAACAACTGCCTTCCTCCCATGCTGAGATGCCATACTATCCAACATGTGGTTGGGTGAGGTGATGGTCAGTACTATCACAAAAGTATGTACTGCCAATAAAAGAATCTGCTAGTAGAGTGCTGTCTCATCCTCAGTCCTACCCAAAAAGACAGCATGCATGTTGATGCTCTGAGCTCTGCTTGATAGCCTCCCACTACTGACATCATGGGGTTGTGGCACAAACCGAGGTCATCAGCATGCCTGAGTGGTCCACCACTGCTCAGGCCATAGAATGGGTCAGGGATGCCTGCTTCAGTTGTGTGGGCAGATTATGGGTTACCCACATCAGGTTGGCGCCATGACAGTCTTAAAGTGCTGTACCCAGGTGATTTATGAAGTACTGTGATTATATTACGATTCCCAACCATTTTCCTTCATAATTGTGATTGGACTACCAGAAATTCTAACTACAACAAAAAACATGTTTTTAGATGAATCCAATTCTGATCATGAGGTTCTTAACATACATACTGTACACCAGACCTTGCTATGGGTGCAAGGGCACATACAAGATGAAGTAATGGTTTTACACTGTAGCAGTTCAAGACTGATCCTATTGGAGTGCAGTACACATGGCTACAGTCATCTAAAGTAGTTGGGCAATATGTCATGGTGACCCTTCTCGCACGCTGTGAACTGTACTCACATCTGCCTACCCCAGCATCATTGGTCATGCACCATGGGCAAAAGCGATGTGTCCAAAATATAGATGGTACTGTGCTGGTGGTATGTGTGGTGTACACCATAATTGGCGTCTGTTATGGTTTTTACAAATGTCTTGGATGAGGTTATGCATTGTATCAGTCAAGGGTGAGTGCATTCGGTATGTGGCACCATGTAATGTTTTCCAGGATAGTTCCACCAACAGTACACTGTGCAGTTCCACACCGAGTACACAACACTGGATTTAACAAATTGTGCTTTTGAGATATCAACCTTTCATTGGCATACAAGTCAATAAATTGAGTGACACTTAATTGTTCTGCACATTTTAAACCTATGAAACTATTGTAATGTGAACTTTTCATTGCCACGGATGACACTCAAGTTAATTACAATTAAAAATAATCTATTACCAAATCAGAAGCATGATGATGGGCATGGGCTCATTAATCCAGTACTGGTCAATTTTGTATCTAGCTAGTTAAAGGTTTTTTTTTGACTGAATTTTATTATCTGTTCTTAAGAAACAGGCAGTAAGGTAAGACAGAGACTATAATATTATTGCAGCATTACATACTGAGGCAATTCCAAACAGATATTCACAATGCTGACACAGACGACAATTAATGAGCTCAGAACTGAATCTGGGTATCATAGTTACCTGTTCTCATTTTTGCATCTAACTCAAAACAGTTTTTTGAAGTTATGAAACTCTACCTGAATCCTGCTGCCTGTAACCAGAGTCCCCTTAGACTAGAAGGCATTCAAAGCAGCTCACCCCCTCATGGGTTAAACATTGGATCCATATCTAGCTGGTAAAGCACTCATCTACGCCCAAATTCCTCATGTAAATTTTCATATCCCCTGAAGCTTAATGTTAGCATTTCCATTTTATGTATTGAGTTTACTGTGGCCTGCCACTGGCAAAATGTTGGAAACCGCTCGGTGAGCCAAAGGTGAGTAATCACCTTTTTAGGTGCCACCATTAATATTAGTAAAAAATGTGAGCATTTTTCCTCTCATCTTTCAAGATGGGATTGTTAACAAAGCCAAGGTTGGGGTCACTAAACCTTGTTCCACAAAGATCTGGTTGGCTGCATCTGAGATCTCTTGCCAATAATTCATTAATTTTAGACAGAGCCAAAATATGTGGCAATGGGGTGCCCATTCTTCCCCACAACCCCTCCAACAGCATCCCATGTGGGGCGCCATGTATTTGTATCACAAAAATTGGTCAACAAAGGCCTTTGTTGACCAATTTGTGTGATAGAAGTTTGTTAGCATTGAATTGGTCCAGGCTCCTCCCTGAATAAATACTACTATTTTTATCCGAGGTTGGCTGAGCTGGATCAAGGTTCTCTTTGAAGCCCCTTGTATTTGGCTTGGAACCCATTGGAGCTGAGGAGGACCAGAGGCAACCTATTACTAATGTTTAAAATAGCAAAAGACACAGAACTAATGTCTGAATTAGATATGGCATATAACACACGGGACTGTAACTTAAGAAGCCATACACATAAACTTACACTTACATATCCCAAGAAGGACAACAGACATTTCTTTTTCACCCAAAGAATAATTCCTTTATGGAATTCACTCCCAAACTGTATAATTGATACTAACTACCTGGAGACTTTCAAACACAACAGACAAATATTTACTGAATCACGGGTAATTTGCCAGCTTGCTGGAGATGTACTCATATGGGCCATGGCTTTCTGTACATCTATCATTCCTAGTATGAATCCTAGTATGAATCTGGTGTTTGAAAGTATCGAGAGTGGCACTTCCAAGAGAAATTATGCCATAGGGTGGAGGCCATAATACGATATGATGGGACTGAGAATTTAAGCCAAATGGCCATGATATTGGCTGATTGTAATTCCCTGTTCCAGCAAGTTAGAAAAACCTCTGTACTACCCAGTTTCACATGCATGAGTCCTTTATAAAGAGTACCTGTTCGGTGCTAGATGAAGGGGAACAATGAGCACAAAGGGCCCCCACACTCGAGTGTGGGACTGGTAGCAATGTGCACTTTGTGTGCATAAACATTTTTGTTTACTTACTGTTTTCTGTAGTATAGTACATTGCCTTAGACTAATTTTGCTTAGTTGTAGGCTGACATCTACTGTTACTTCAAATCCCAGAATCCCGTGCAGGTGACATTAGAGCAGTAGGCAACAGTGGGAGATTCAATAGCCTGCAGTGCATGTTAGAACATTTATAATCTCCGATTAGATGTTTTCTGCATCTGCTTTTCTCCAGTGGCTAAGTACAATCCTCTGTGACTGTAACTTAGTCCAGGGAAGACAGTGGGGATGGCATGTAACAGGGTGGACCATGTTCTATATAGAGGATAATATATGGTCATCAGGGCATAACCACACTATGCTTGCCATCGAGTGGTTCCCATGGCAGCTTTGCTAAACCTCGAGAGGTTTCTCAGAGCTGCCATGGGAACCATGAGATGGCAAGCTTAGCGTGGTTATGCTCCGATGACCATACATTGTCTTTAATAGTGTATGGTCATTGGCACAAACATGAAAAAAAAGTTTTAGAATCACTGCACCTACATTACAACAGGCTGTTCGCTTACCTTGCAACACAGGAAGACAGACGCGTTCGGGTGGTTTGAAATCGAGCAGGTTTAATGGAAAAGTTAATAAAACTTAAAGCCAGGGAAACATTAAAAAAAAAAAAATACAATTACACTATTCTTCAGACTGCCAAAATACTTGCAAGCTAAGATTACATTCCCAACAGTCAATTGCTTTGATCATGTGGTTCATTTGGAAGTGCTGTGCAGTACGGAATGCGTTGCAAAGTCAGCTCCCGTATAACGCAGATCTGCAATGACACAGAAGAAGAAAACTAGTGTTTTAGTATTCAGTTTAAGGTATTTTCTGCCACTTCTAGTACTCTAACTGTGGCTGTGTTTCAAGCCGTGGTGACTGCTGCTCACTTTTTAAACATAGGTATGTTCGGCTGTTATGGGGGTCATGGCAACAGCATCGAGTGGTGGTTCTAGTCTGTTACACTATCGATGTGACTCATCATCAATGGTATAACAAGAGTGTGATGTCACATTGATAGTGTAACAACACTGTAAAAAGAATATTTTTGGGCCATAACAGCATTCTACCATACATTATAAAAACATAGTAAGCTAGAAAGGTCTCTGAAGAACGCCTCCCCCACCTTTCTTTTCACACTGTCCCTCTTCTTTTTATTTAGTTATCCTAACTTTTAAAATATTTTTCTCTCTCTCTCTCTCTTCTCATTTTTCACTGTCAGGGTGGCCACCTGACAGTACCCTCTCTTTACCTGTGCTATCCCTATTCCTTGTCCCCAAACATGAGCTATACAATTCTGAACACCTCACAGCCCAAAAGCAGAGAGTTCCCGAAGGGAGAAAGTGGCAGCATGAGACTGTCTTTATGGGCTGAGTAGTGCGAGTCTCATGCTTAATAAAGTAAAAAAATGAATGGAAGGAGTCGGGAGGACAACTACGGGGTGCTACAGGGTGATTCTACTAAATTTCCCCATAGTTGTCTGCTTCATAGACAGCTGTCGAAATACTTCCAATGGAGCAAAAGGTGTTGAGCTGAATGGTGCACTGCCTTTGTGTTGAAAAATAAGTGCCCAGTGTTCAGAGCAAGAAAAGGCACTCTGTGACTTAAAAGTGCGCATTGCGCACAGTGTGGCTTGTATCGTAAGCCGTACCAGGCATTAGGAAGTGGGTAAATTAAATACCCCCATAACGGCCTGCTCCTGCATAGCCGCATTCCCCGTTAGTTAGCGGCTAATAAAAAAGTGGAAAAGGAGCAAAATGAAATGTTCAGCCGATGGCTGAGACAATAAAGTAAATGACAGGGCCAAATGAAATGTTTCCCGATGGCTGACAACTGCAGTTGTCAGACCAAATAAAAAGGGTTGCTGCTTGCCCTAATACTGCAGAGGAAAGGATATAGGGGCATACTTTAGACTGATAGTCTGTAGGGCACTCCCTTTATTGTATAATGGAAATGGATAATAAAGAAAAACAAAATTTGCTTATATAAATAAAAGACTCCCCTTCTTACAGAGGCTTACTCAGCTGGCAGGAGAAGGGAGAAGGGAGAAGAGGAGTGCGCCCTTGTTCTCCCATCCCACTTGCCAACTCAGAGAACCTGAGGGGAGTACAGGTTTGTGTGCTGAACTAAGGTAAATAAAAATGAAACAGTACCTGTGGGAAGCCAATCTGCATATGCTGTAAGGATGTTGCTATAGGGCTGGCTACCCTCAGAGTGGCTTTATTTATGGCATTCCCTAGGAGTGATGTCACAGAAAAGGGGAAGGGCTTAGTCCCATTACTGCTCATTAAGTATGCAGAGCTTGTTTTATGCCTTCAAACCAAAGCAAGGGTACTGCATATTGTATTATCTCATTAATGTATATGTACCTTTTCACTGTGAATGTTGATATGGGGTGAAAAGGTAACCTGGGGTCTGTTATGTGGAATAAAAGGAAAGGGGTGGATCACCTGATGGTGATGTCATCCCTAGGTGGGTATAAAAGTCTCACCACTGGGGCATTATGAGATGAGGAGGTCAATTGAATGCTGACTGTTGGAAGAGAAAGACCTCAGTAGTGTGCTACATTCCACACTGTTCATTTGCATTGCATCTTATGATAGGTCGAAGATAAGCCTCAGAAACTGTTGAAGTTAAGCAGTTGTCTGACTTTGCCTAACCTTTTTCATTTTGCTTTCTGTATATTTAATTGTTTTATGATTTGGAATAAAATTATAAATGCACTTGTGCATTTTTTATGCACTTACTCTTAATTGCTGTGTCTGATTATCCAACCATGCTTATAGTGGTGTTTGAAGTGGGATAACCTGGTACATCTAGGCTGCTTGGGAGATGCTGCCAAGGGGTATTACATAATACCTGACACATGCAGAGAGTGCCAAGTGCTAAGCCCAGAAAAATTCAGTGGACTCGTGCCATGGCTGATAAGCTCAGAGAAAAACCCATGCCAGGGATAGAGCTTGGTGCCAAAAGGAAGACGAAGGATGAGCTGGAAAAACAGAGGGAGGAGAGAGCCCCAGAAGAACCCAGCGACCTCCTGCGATGGCTTTGCCTAAAACAGTTAGAAATGGAGCGGGAATGAAAGGAGGACTGGTGACAATGGGATGAAGACAGAAAACAACAGGAGGGAAATTGGAGAAGACAGGACGATAGGTGAAGGGATGCCCTGCAAGCTATACAGGCCTGCAACCCTGGACAGCCTGATCATAACATTCTCAGAGACATTAAACTGACAGATGCAGATGACACTGAAGTGTATTTAACCACCTTTGAGTGAATAGTGCAGACCTGTGTTTGGCCCAGAGACCAGTGGGTCATTAGACTGGTTTATAGGGTTCCATGTCATAACGGTGACCGCCGAAAGGCGATTGCTGTTAGGGAGATGTCACATCACCGAAAATCAGTTTTGTGATGTGACTCCTGGTGCACAGCAAACGGTGCCAGGGACTTACAATTTTACATTTATGTAGGGGCTTCACCAACCACATCCCCTACTTTAAGATTCTCAACTCCAGGGGTGCATATCGAGGGAGGCAAACTGTGAAAAAAAAAATTTGGGCCAGCCGCAACAAAAACGTGCCTGCACTCGGCCCTGAACCCACCAACCATGCCACGGGGCCAGCTCAGCAGATCACCATGGCACCACCCCTCAAAAACTCTTCTGCCCCTCGCAGAGTGCTTCTCCCATGTAATCATACATGTAGCGACATCCTGTTGCTATATGAGTGAACCCATCCCATCTGGTCACCCTACCTCATCTGCAGCCCCCATGACATGCGCCACAATTGAGTCACCATTTTTGTTTGCACTCAATCGCGGTCGCCCATGTCACAGGCTACCATTTATAGCCACCTCAGTGTAACAGAATATTGCCGCACTTGCCCCGACTGTCAGCTGGTGGCCCAGGGAGGAAAAAGGGACAAAGTACCCCTCTAGCCTATTCCTATTGTTACAACCCCATTTTCTAGAGTAGCTGTGGACATTATCGGCCCCTTAGCTAAGAGTTCAAAAGGGAGCCAATTCATCCTAGTAGTTTGTGACTATGCCACCAGGTACTCTGAGGCGATACCCCTTCATACAGTCATGACTCTTCGGATTGCTGAGGAATTAGCCAACATTTTTAGTAGAATGGATATCCCTCAGGAAATTCTAACGGATCATGGCAGCAATTTTACCTCTATGCTTCTGAAAGAATTATACAGACTACTGGGTGAGTCAGCAGTCAAAACATCCCCTTATCACCCACAGACAGATGGTTTAGTAGAACGTTTGAATAAAACACTGCAACAAATGCTTAAGAAATATATCCAGGAGGAAGGTCATGACTGGGATAAATACCCGCCTTATTTACTCTTTGCCTACAGGGAGGTGCCCCAAGCTACAACAGGATTTTCACTGTTCTCTTTATTGTATGGAAGAAATCCCAAGGGCCCTTTAAACATAGTAAAAGAGCACTGGGAAGAGGGAAAGAATGTGGGTCACTCCAATATTATAGACTATATGACTACTCTAAGGCAAAAACTGGTGAAATTTGTGACATTGTCCAATCAGAATGTGTCCCAGAGTCAGACTGAAAAAAAGGGGACTGATGATGTAGGCCTCAAGGGGAAATGTTATCAACCAGGTGACAAGGTACTATTGCTGTTACCGTCCATTGAGCATTAGCTTCTCATGAAGTGGCAGGGTCCTTTTACCATCCTTAGACAAACAGGGTGGTTTATTTTCAAATTGGAGATGCCTGGATGAAGACCCCTGAAAAAAGTTTACCACACATATTTACCTAGGAAGTGGTTTGATAGACCCGATCCCATACCTAGCCTGTTTGTACACACTGAGCAAACTGAATCTGAATTAGAGGTTACATATGGGAAATAGGAAAAGGAAAAAGAGGTGGTAGAAGTGCAGGTCAATACAGAGCTAGGTGCAGACCAGAAAACTGAGATAGAGCAATCATTGCACCATTACAGGCATGTATTTACCAACACTCCTGGGAGGGCAAAAGGGGTAGTCCGTACTAGCAATGTTACTCAAACAAAGCCCATACACCAGAACCCCTATAGGTTGCCAGAAAGAGTAAGGCAAGAAGTCATAGAGGAGGTAAAAAAAATGGAGCAGCTAGAGGTGATTGTGCCCTCACGTAGTGCTTGGTCCTCACCTGTAGTGGTTGTGAAGAAAAAGGAAGGGGACATCCAGCTTTGTCTGGACTTTAGAAAAATAAACACTACTTCCACCTCTGATGGGTACCCCATGCCTCACATAGACGACCTGCTTGATAAAATAGGAAACGTGCAGTACATCAGTACCTTAAATTTGATGAAAGGATACTGGCAAATTCCCCTGGCCTTACATGCACAAGAATTAACAGCTTTCAGTACCCTAGTTGGTTTAGACCAATTCACCACCATGCCTTTTCATCTTCATGGTGCCCCTGCCATGTTCCAACGGTACATGGACCAGCTACTCTGACCATACACTCACTATGTTTAAAGGGCCATATCTTTAATACCTGCTGTTGTAGGTAACCCCCTGTTGTAATCTGTGGTACCCGCCCGCCTTGCCCCCTGGCTCGACAACGTCCACTGGACAGCCTCTCCCTCCCCCAGACCTACTCCTTCCCTACTAGGTCCAAACAGGGATGTAACCAGCTGTCTTCTCTGAGGATCTACTATATCCATGAGTGTAACTCACAATTTTGTAACATTATGTCACCTAAGTAACATACAAACTACTACATTATGTAGCCTAAGTGTATCTATGTTAAATGTTCCTTTTACTGCACCTGTAATGTTATCCTCTGTTTTAATCTGCACTGTAATAACTGTCTTGATGTCTGTCCCCCTGCGACGAGGTGCCTTTGTAAATGAGTCTCTGACTCAAAGGTTCTAAACCCGATTTGTAATGAATAAATAAATGAATAAAAGTATAGTACTGCTTATCTGGATGATGTTGTCATCTACAGTCCTGATTGGCAGACACACCTCAGACACCTCAGTGCAGTGATACAGTCAATTCAAGATGCAGGACTGACTATAAACCCCTCCAAATGTGCTATAGCAAGGACTGAAACAAGATACTTAGGGTTTGCTATAGGAAAGGGATTGGTTAAACCAGATATCAGTAAGGTGGAGGCACTAGCCAACAGCCCCATCCCTGCTACCAAAAAGCATGTTTGATCATTCCTTGGACTAGCCAGCTACTACTGGAGGTTTATACCTAACTTTGCCACCATTGCCACACCACTGACTGATTTAACCAAAAACAAATGCCCCAGCAAGCTACAATGGACCACAGAGTGGGACGAGGCCTTTAGGCATATTAAGGCTGTCTTATGTCCCACTCCGGTATTGATCAGCCCAGATTTCAAGTTACCATTCGAAGTGCACACAGACGCTTCGAACACGGGTATTGGGGCCATTCTCTCACAACAGATTAAGGGAGAAGAGCACCCTGTGATGTATATCAGCAGGAAGCTTCATGAGAGGGAGTGTAAATACCATAGAAAAGGAGTGGTTGGCCATGAAGTGGGCCATTAAGGTCCTTAAATATTATCTGTGGGGAAGTGAGTTTACTGTACTAACCAATCAGAATCCCTTGTGCTGGCTCCACCAGATGAAAGATAAGAACAACAGGATTATGCGGTGGTACTTAGCACTGCAACCCTACCAGTTTACAGTGAAACACAGGGCAGGATCCTTGCACTAAAATGCAGATTTTTTGTCCCATTATGGGGCAAATGCCGATGGGAAATAAAATGAACTAAGATGCAATTGTATGATGTTATGTATTGATAATAAGATGTGGAGGATGATGATGATGACTATACAGGTATTGTTAGAACCTGTGTAGTAGGCCTCACGGAATTGTATGGTATCTGTGATGTTAACAAGTCAGGATTCATGATACCATTACATTTTCTTAGGGTCCCTGAGGCAGAGCTTCTAGTGTGGGTGGGCGGAAGCTCCAACCCTTTCAGGGTACATGGAAGGGATTGCCAACAGTTTATGCTATTGCCCTCTTATGTAAGGGTGTGTGTAACAGGGTGGACACTGTTTTATAAAAAACATAATAAGCTAGAAAGGTATTTGAAGACCCCCCCCCCCTTTCTTTTCACACTGCACCTCTTCTTTTTATTTGACTATCCTTGCTTCTTTAATATTTTTTCTGTCTCTCTCTCTCTCTCCTCATTTTTCACTGCCAGGGTGGCCACCTGACAGTACCCTCTCTTTATCGGTGCTATCCCTGTTCCTTGTCCCCGAACTTGAGCTGTACAATTCTGAACGCCTCACAGCCCAAAAGCAGAGAGTTCCTGAAGGGAGAAAAATAACAGCATGAGACTGTCTTTATGGGTTGAGCAGTGCGAGTCTTGAGCTTAATAAAGTAAAAAAATAAATGGAAGGAGTCAGGAGGACAACTACAGGGCATTTACGGGGTGAATTTACTAAATGTCCTCGTAGTTGTCTGCTCCATAGAAAGTTGTTGGAATACACCCGATGAGCAAAAGGTGTTGAGCCAAAGCGGTGCACCACCTTTTGCGGTGAAAAAGTCATGCCTGGTGTTCAGAGCAGAAAGGCACTCTGAATTAAAAGTGCACATTATTACTGGTGCGCTCACTATCCTGAGCCGTAGCAGGCATACGGAGTGGGTAACTTAAATACCCCTGTAACTGCCTGCTCCTGCATAGCCGCATGCCCCATTAGTTAGTGGCTAATAAAAAAGGGGGAAAGGAGCAAAATGAAATGTTCAGCCGACTGCCGAGACAATGAAGTAAATGACAGGGCCAAAATGAAATGCTTCCCAACGGCTGAAAATTGTAGCTGTCAGATCAAATAACAAGCATTTGTCGATGGCGAATGTTGATTGCGTTGGTCCATTGAGATTGCTCCCTGCCCCTCTATCACTTGCCCGTTCTGTTTCTCCCGGTGCTGCAGGCTGCTGTTTTGTACTGGGCTCCTGCCTGCATTGGCACCCTTTTCTGTCCACAAAAAAATCTGCAGCTGTCCTGACAGAGCTCCTTTGAGGTGGCTCATACCCCCTCTCTCACTTGCTCATTCTGTTTCTCCCGGCACTGCAGACTGCCCTTTTGTACTGGGCTCCTGCCTCTGTTGGTGGCTTTTTCTGCTCACAAAGAAATCTGCAGTAGTCCCGACACAGGTCCGTTGGGCTTGCTCACTCCTCCTCTATCACTCACTCATTCCATTTCTGCCGGCGCTGCTGGTTGCCCTTTTATACTGTTCCTGCCTGCGATGCTGCCTTTTTCTGCCCACAAAGAAATTCACAGCAGTCATGATAGAGCTCCGTTGAGCTCGCTCACTCCCCTCTCGCTCACACATTCTGTTTCTCCTGCCGCTGCAGGCTGCCCTTTTGTACTGGGCCCCTGGGTGCATTGCTGCCTTTTTCTGCCCTCAAAGAAATCCGCAGCAGTCCCTACAGAGCTCTGTTGAGCTCACTCACTCCCCCTCCCTCACTCGTTCATTCTGTGTCTCCCGCTGCTGCAGGCTGCCCTTTTGTACTGGACTCCTGCCTGCGTTGGCGGCTTTTTCTGCCCACAAAGAAATCTGCAGCAGTTCTGACACAGCTCCATTGAGCTTGCTCACTCCCCCTCTCTCACTCGCTCATTCCATTTCTGCCAGCACTGCTGGCTGGCCTATTGTACTGGACTCCTGCCTGCTTTGCTGCCTTTTTCTGCCAACAAAGAAATCTGCAGCAGTCATGATAGAGCTCCGTTGAGGTTGCTCACTCCCTCTGTCTCACTCGCTCATTCTGTTTCTCCTGGCACTGCAGGCTGCCCTTTTGTACTGGGCTCCTGCCTCTGTTGGCGCCTTTTTCTGCCCACAAAGAAATCTGCAGCAGACCCGACAGAGCGCTGTTGAGCTCGCATACTCCCCCTCTCTCACTCACTCGTTCCATTTCTGCAGGCTGCCCTTTTGTACTGGGCTTCTGCCTGCGTTGCCGCCTTCTTCTGCCCACAAACAAATCTGCAGCAGTCCCGACACAGGTCCGATAAGCTTATTCACTCCCCCTCTCTCACTTGCTTGTTCTGTTTCTGCTGGCGCTGCTGTCTGGCCTTTTGTACTGGGCTCCTGCCTGCATTGCCACCTTTTTCTGCCCAGAAAGAAATCTGCAGTAGTCACGATAGAGTTCCATTGAGCTCGCTCACTCTCCCTCTCTCACTTGCTCATTGTGTTTCTCCCAGCGCTGCAGACTGCCCTTTTGTACTGGGCTTCTGCCTGTGCTGGCACCTTTTTCTGCCCACAGAGAAATCCTCAGCTGTCCCGACAGAGCTCTGTTGAGCTCGCTCACTCCCCCTGTCTTACTCACTCATTCCGTTTCTGCCGGTGCTGCAGGCTGCCCTTTGGTACTGGGCTCCTGACTGCATTGCCGCCTTCTTCTGCCCACAAAGAAATCTGCAGCAGTCACGATAGAGCTCCATTGAGCTCGCTCACTCCCCCTCTCTCACTCGCTCATTCTATTTCTCACACCGCTGCAGGCTGCCATTTTGTACTGGACCCCTGCATGCATTGCTGCCTTTTTCTGCCCACAAAGAAATCCGCAGCAGTCCCAACAGAGCTCCGTTGAGCTCACTCACTCGCTCATTCTGTGTCTCCCACTGCTGCAGACTGCCCTTTTGTACTGGGCTCCTGCCTGCATTGGTGGCTTTTTCTGCCCACAAAGAAATCTACAGCAGTCACGATAGAGCTCCGTTGTGCTCTCTCACTCCCCTTCTCTCACTCAGTCATTCTCTTTCTCCCACTGCTGCAGGCTGTCCTTTTGTACTGGGCCCCTACATGCATTGCTGCATTTTTCTGCCCTCAAAGAAATCTGCAGCAGTCCCAACACAGCTCTGTTGAGCTCGCTCACTCCCCCTCTCTCACTCGCTGATTCCGTTTCTGCCAGCGCTGCAGGCTGGCCTTTTGTACTGGGTTCCTGACTGCATTGCCACCTTTTCCTGCCCAGAAAGAAATCCACAGCAGTCCCGACAGAGCTCAGTTGAGCTTGGTCACTCCCCCCCCCTTACTCGCTCGATCCTAATCTGTGCCAAACACTGATTTCCGACAGCGACTGCGGTATTCTGCACCGGAAGTGCAAAAACACATTTCAGCCAGGATGTGAAAATGACAGCTGTACTGTTCATAAGGAGGTGTGGAAAAATGCCAGTGTTGAAAATGTGGCGTGAAAATATTACTAATTTGCGAAGTTACAAGGGTGTGTGGAAACTGCACAACACACGCTCGTAACACAGTCATTTTATTGAGTTTCATCACCAAATTTTCAACATAGGCATTTTAGGATCTCTGCTAATGAACAGTGTCACTGTCATTTTCATATTGTGTCCCGAACATGGATTTCCCACAGCAACTGCACTATTCTGCGCCGGAACTGCGAAAACACATTTCAGCCAGGATGTGAAAAATTACAGCTGTACTGTTCATAAGGAGGTGCAGAACAATGGCAATATTCAAAATCTGTAGTGAAAATATTATAAATTCGTGAACTTACAAGTGTGTGTGCAAACTGCGCAACACACGCCCGTAAAACAGTCATTTTTTTGATTTTTTCCACCAAATTTGCAACATAGGCTTTTTGAGAGCCCACCTCATGAACACTGGCACTGTCGTTTCATTATTCAGTCTCAGAAGGTGATTCCGCGCAGTGACCGCAAAATCACCTTTCGGGGCCGATTAACACCATGACAATGCCAGAATTCATGAGGGAGGTCCCAAAAACCCCATGTTGAAAATTTGGTGCCAAAATTCAAAAAAATGCCTGGGATACGCATTAAAGTTGAAAAAACCCTATTTATTCCATTATACAGCTTACCGGCATTTCCTCAGTTCACGGTCGGCTTTGAAGAGTGCAGACATGTTCCCAGTCCACCGAAGATCATCGCACCGAACTCTGGAGGCAAGTATGGGGTGAGGGGGGTTTGGGGAGGCAGGGTGCGCAGTGGGTGGGTGCAGGTTGTGGGAGGGGGGCAGGGAGATCACGAGGGACCATTTTCTTTTTTGACAGGATAAAAAAACATTGCGGAACCATTTTTTTTTAAAAGGGGCATGTGGCACGCTGGGGTGGGCTCCCAACGTGCCAACTGACTCTTTTTTGGAGGGGCAGCTGCAGCCGATGGGGGATTGGGCACCCCTGTCGGCACACAACAAAACGGGGGGTTACATTATGCCGACGGGGATTGGACACCCCCGTCAGCACACAACAAAAGCGGGGGGTGGTGTTACATAATGCCGATGGGGAGTGGGCTCCCCTGTCGGCAACATCACTCGGGCACTGAAGCCGATGGGGATTGGGGCTCCCATCGGCAAACAAACATGGTGGGGGGGCACATGCTGCCAAGGAGGATTGGGCACCCCCTTGGTGGGGGGGGTTGCTTAATATTGTTTGTGAACACGGCAGCAAGCCGACGCCATGTTCATAAACAATATCACTGTTACAAGGTGTGGCCCAGCAATGATGGGTCACTCCCTCATTGCAGCGGAATGGCATACACTGCAATGACGAGGCAGCCCTTGATTGCAGTGGCTGAAACCTTACAAGGTTGTAGCACACTGGCTGAACTAGTGTCAGCAGTAGCGTGCCACGGCATTGGGGAAAGCAGGCCAAGCCTTTAAAGGCTGTGGGGGCATTGGCCACAACAGTGCCATGCCTCCACAACCTGCTTCTGGCAACCTGCCGCAATATGTTTCTTGCGCATGCGCGCAATCAACATAAAAAGGGTTGCTGCTTGCCCTAATACTGCAGAGGAAAGGACATAGGGGCATACTTTAGACTGATAGTCTATAGGGCACTCCCTTTATTGTATAATGGAAATGGATAATAAAGAAAAACAAAATATGCTTTTATAAATAAAAGATTTCCCTGCTTGCAGAGGCTTACTGAGCTGGCAGGAGAAGGGAGAAGAGGAGTGCACCCTTGTTCTCCCGTTCCCCTTGCCAACTCAGAGAACCTGAGGGGAGTACAAGCTTGTGTGCTGAAGTAATGTAAATAAAAACTAAACAGTACCTGTGGGAAGCCCATCTGCATATGCTGTAAGGATGTTGCTATAGGGCTGGCTGCCCTCAGAATGGTTTTATTTATGATATTCCCCAGGAGTGATATCACAGAAAAGGGGAGGGGCTTGCACCTGAGGTATGTTATGTGGAATAAAAGGAAAGGGGGTGGATCACCTGACGGTGATGTCATCCCTAGGTGGGTATAAAAGACCTACCACTAGGGGCATTATGAGACAGGGAGGTCAGTTGAATGCTGGCTGTTTGAGGAGAAAGACCTCAGTAGTGTGCTAGATTCCACACTGTTTTGTTTGCATTGCATCTTATGATAGGCTGAAGCTAAGCCTCAGAAACTGTTGAAGCTAAGCTGTTGTCTGATTTTGCCTAACCTTTTTTGTTTTCCTTTTTGTATATTTAATTTGTTTTATGATTTGGAGTAAAATGATAAACGCACTTGTGCATTTTTTATGCACTTACTCTGATTGCTGTGTATGATTACCCCACCACGCTTACATGGCACACAAATGATCAGCGCTTATATAAACTCTACCATGCACTGCAGGCTATTAAATCTCCCACTGCTGCTACAGCTTGGTAAATGACATAAGTTGTGCCACAAATCACAAAGAGTGCAATTTGTGTGTTTGACCAGTTCCCGGATTGACTTCAATCATTTTTTAAATACACTTTGCACTGTTTTGTGTTTGTATTTGCAACTTGTGGTAGTGGAGAGTGCTCGCCCCCACATAACCAAACTTTAAAAAGGGGTGGAGGCAGTGAGAAGATTCACTCTTGAAAAAGCTGTAGTTGGTTGGGTGAAACGTTGAGTGCTTTTTGTTGACCTCTTATGATCCTCCTAGCATGAACACTTTAATCTGTGTTCTTTTGAGTGCATTTAAAATGTTGTGACCTGTGCCAGTTTTCTTCCCCTGTGAAGTTGCTATGGCAATAAGGCTTGTTGCTGCCCTGTCTGAGTGCAATACCAACTGTGAGGCAGTGAGCGCCAGTAAGTGTGAAATTTAATTAAACAGAAAGCTCATTTGTATACAGAAAGTGGTTGAATCGGAGGAAGCTGTGCAGCAAGGTGCATCACAGCAAGGAGAACAATACAGTTTTATACTGATTTCAAGCAAAGAACAGCACCCAGTATAAGTGCTGCAGAAATGAAATGGTTTTTAAGAAGGCTGGCACACAGTGATACACAGACATTGTTAACTGTGTGTTCCTTTAAGTAAGTGGCAGTAAGCGAAAAGGCCAAAAGAGGCTGCCCAGCAGACAGCAGTAAAGGAGGGTGTCCAGGGGAAAAAGGATAATGTATTCATTCCATTCCCTTATCAACTCACCACCATCCCATCATATAAATTATTATAACAGTAAAATAAGAACAGTATAGTAATTTTTCCTTTTGCTTCCCTTATTTTCTTAAAAGGAGCTGATAATTTTATTTGCTTCACTTAACTAAATAAAAAGAAGAGGTACAGTGTGTAAAGAAAGGGGGGTTCTTCAGAGATCTTTGTAGCTTATTATGTTTTTATAGAACAGGGTCCACCCTGTTACACACACCCCTGCACAGGTGGGCAACAGCATAAACTGTAGGCAATCCCTTCCCTGTACCCTGAAAGGGTTGGAGCTTCCACCCACCCACATTAGAAACTCCACCTCAGGGACCCTAAGAAAATGTAATGGTATCATAAATCCTGACTTGTTAACATCACAGATACCATACAATTCCCTGAGGCATACGACACAGGTATCTAAATACGTTTAAAACTTATTCAGTACTCAAATATCTTAAAGAGCAGTTGACACCTTTGGGAAAATACTAAAAACCATAATAGTCGGACACAGTTTAGCTTGTATTTCATATATCTTTTATAGAGTTTTCCTCTGCATTATTTATTACTGAAGAAACTCCCATAGAAACAAGGGGGCAGGAATTTCAAAAGGTGGTGCAGGGCGTGCATCCAGCCATGTGCCATGGGACTTTGAATTCAGCTGTGTGCCGATCCCCTTTGGTGCAACTGCACCCAAATTTCCATTACCAGGTGCAGTTATGACAGGTTTTGTGGTTTACGGTCGCTTGTGCCAATGCTCTGGCGCAAGCACCGTGACTTTGTCCTGGAGGGACGGCGCAAGCAAGACCACACTTATGTGGTCTAAGGACCTCTGCCAGACACAAGGGATGGAAATTCCCTCATGTTGCCTGGTGAATGCCGCAAGCCCTGTGCGCTGTATGTTCGGCGCAACAATGGCTTGCGGCATACATTCGTGATGGAAAATCCTGCCCAAGATCTTTATCCCCTAGAGTTCATCTGCCTCTTTAGCTTGCTCCCTACTTGAAATCATAATGCTCTGTTGTGACATCACAGCCTGTTGCTATGGGAATAATTGTGTTGTCACAAGCAGAGTATTATGACATTAGGGGCCACATATTCAAGTGTTTGCACCGTACGCAAACTGATTGTGCTGCGATTGCACCACATTTGCACCGGGCTGCCATATTCAAAAGGCCAAATAGCGCCGGCACAATGTGATAGCACTGGCGCTAAAAGATAATGTATGCACAAGGCAAAGTAGGGGGTGGGAACATGAATATGGATGCAACGGTATATTCAAAAGTGTAGCACTGCACAATGTGTGTTAGCACAACTCATAGCGTGGTGCTATTTACTGCCTATTAAAAGGTTGTCTAAACTCAAGGCAAACCACAGAGGGGGGCATGGACACAACTTCAGGCAACATGGCAGTCAGCAACAACTCTGTGATGATCCACCAGATGGCATCCATGATGGAGGAGGAAGAGAGGGACCAAGGCCACCCTGGGCCACTCCGTAGCCCAAGGAGGAGATATGCTGCACACAGAATGTACTGGCCCTGAGTGTCTTTTGAGACACTGACAGATGACCACCTTGTGGGCCAGTACAGACTGAACAGGGTCCTGCTGAGGCAGCTTTGTGAGCTCCTGCATGAGCAGCTGCAGCCTCCCACCCAACGCAGCCATGCCATGTCAGATAAGGAGAAAGTGACAGCTGCGATGTGCCTTCTCTTCACTGGGTCCTTACAGACACCGACTGGAGATACAATTAACGTGTTGCAGTCTGCCACATCATGCCTCCTAACCCAGTTCCTAGATGCCCTGCTGCCACATTCTGGTGAATTCAATGTATTCCCTGGCATGGTAGCAGAGCACAGAGAAACCATGCAGCAGTTCTATCGGGTTGCGCACCTACGAGCAGTACTCAGTGCCACTGACTGCACCCACGTTGCCATCTGTGCACCACCTAGTGAAGTGGGTGACACCTTCCTCAACAGGAAGGGATACCATTCCATAAATTGCCAAGTGGTGTGTGATGCAGCTGGGTGCATCATCAATGTCCTTGCATGGTTCGCCAGCAGTACCCACGACGCCTTCATCTGTCACCAGTCCCAGCTGTTCCAGGCATTTGAGGAAGGCACAATATCCAGTGGACACCTTGTCAGTGAGTACCTGCAGCAGGCACAACCACAGTCCCCCCAATGGTGGGACAGTGCCACAATACAGCACACAAAGGAGGTAGTGAGGGGGTGGGAAGGGAGAGTGCACAGGTGCACAGGGAGACCAAAACAGTCGGGGCTGCAAACTGTACAGGATGTGTGACACAGTAGACACGTGCCAACCACTGTTAATGTTTCCATAGGTGACAGTGCCTATCCCTTGAGACCCTGTCTCCTAATCCCAGTCCTCCAGCCAGTTAATGTGGCTGAGGAGAGGTATAATGAGGCACACAGCACAACACGGAATATAATCAAGCATGTCTTTGGCATGCTCAAAATGGAATTCTGATGCCTGGACCGTTCTGGGGCTGCCCTACAATGTGACCCTCAGAAGGTATGCCGCATTTTCCCAGCCTGTTGTATGTTGCACAACATAGTGCTAAACCATGGAATATGCCTGCCAGAACCTGAGGAACATGCAGATAGTGACATTGAGCCAGAGGTCCAGGGGACAGTGGAGCAGCTTGATAGGCGTGACCCACGAATGGCCAGGAGAGCCCAGAAGCACAGGCTGAACACCATAAGAACCCTGACATGGATGGACAGGTGAGTGAAAACAATATGGAAAACATACACCATTTCAAATGTGAATTTACAGTATAAACAGTAGAGTGACAGACACAGAATGGTGACAGGATGGTAACAATACAAAACAAAAAGCATGGCACAAAGGTGATACAGGGAATGTGGTGGGAAGTGGCTATGTACATAGAGGTGCATGTGAGGGGTGCAGGTGGGTAAGGTGTGCATGAAGGTGAGGCACACACATGGCATCATCGCTGCCTCCCACCACAGACCCTCACAGATGCCCTACCGCAGGAATGCTGGGGAGGGTATATCGCGGGCCGAGGAGTCAATAGGCAAAGACTGTGGAGACGGGGGGACCCCGGCCACAGCATGGGCTTGGTGTAACTAGTAAAAATCTCTGTCCAGTGTTCCATGGAGTGCCCACAGATGATGGCGTGGCAGCAGTGCTTGCCGACTCTAACCTGCTACTCCGTGGTGTGGAGGCATTCTGGGGGACACTACTGGCATACTGACAGCATATGGTGGTGGTGCAACACTGCCCAACCATTCCCAACCTTTCTCACCATTGCTGTGAGCTCCTTCACAGCCCCAGTGAGGTCACCATAGACTTTGTGGAGGGCATTCAGAAACTGTGCCTGACACTCCTGCGCACCCTGTTCTGCCCGCATAAGGTCAGCGTGAACAGCCTCCTGGAGGTGGGCAAGTTCATGCCATACCTACCTCCGGAAGACATGCAACTCCCTCTGTGTGACAGTCTGTGCGTCCACCTCAGCATGTAGGAGCTGCCGGGCTCCAGAGGTATCCTATCCCTGGGGTGCATGCACACCCTGGACAGTGGGTGGGGGTGGGGGTGGGTGTGGGTGGTCTGTGGGTGGGGCGACCCACACCTTGTGTGGCTGTGTTCCACACCACCTCACTGCCTGCTGTGGCCTGCATGTTGTGTGTGCAGGCTACTGGTCCATCAGGATGGCCACCTACAGAAGGGTGTCGCATACGCTGGGTGGTGTGTGTGGCTGCAGACATGTTGACCACACCAGTGGCAGTGGTTGTGATGGTGGTGGTGGCAGTGGTGGTACTGGGGGCATAGACCACAGGGGACCCTGGCAGCATCAAAAGTGCTGGGTGTCTGGTGGGTGATTGTGCGGAGGCTGCTGTGAGGCCACTGCTGTCAGCCCCTGACAGGTCCTCCAAGCCTAGTCCTATGTCTGATGGGGAGTACCCCATCCAGACCAGCAAGGGTGGCAAGGTAGTCCCCGGTGGTGATGTATGTGTACACATTATCATCATCATCATAAACATCCCCAAATATTATGGCCATGGACACCCCCTCAGCAGCTGCTTGTGCCGGCGACCTCTACACACTGGATGTCGATGGGCATTCTCTCCCTCCTCTGACCATTCTTCTGCTGCAAGGCCATAACCTTGCACTGTGGACATAGAAGAACACTGTAAATGTGATGCACAGTACACAGTGATCATGTACCAGTGCTACCACATGCAAACCACACCACTGCTGCCAATGATGCACAGTGCAAGCCCAAAAAAGGTAGCCACAGCACACATACCCACACAGCCAAGGTGACTGCACAACCATGGTTGGAATGTGGATCCCACAGGCATACACACGACCATCACCAAGTGTACACAACACATCACCTACATGTGAAGACCACCACCAAAAGGGAGATAATAGGTGCAGCACCCAGTGACACACATGGCAGCATGCAGCACCATATGGTGGAGGCATATCCACTGCCAATAAAAACACTATGTGCAGTGGCATGGGGATAGTGTATGCAGGGTACACCATGACTGTGTCATCATGACAGATGCTGAAGGTCTAGCACTGCATAGGACACACCACTAGACTGTGCCATACTGCACCCAGGCCATCACAATGCACACATGTGTGTACAGGCCAGGGCAGCTGTGTGCTACAACACACACAGTGCAACCCATAAACCCATGAAGTGACATGCATACCATGGTGGTGCAAGGCCCTCTACTCACATGCCCAGTGTAACTCCAGTGGTGTTTCACGGCCACTGCCCTCCACACCTGCCATAGCCATAGACTGGATTGTTGATGCCACCACCTCCATAATGGGGTCTGTTGTTGCAAGCTCCACTGGGCACAAACCTCCCCCTGTACCCTGCAGTGTATGGTGGTGTGCTGCCTCCTCTTCCTTTGCCCTCCACTGCAGGTCATGCCCCCACTTGCCTACCGCATCCATTGTACGGTCACGTCCTCCCACGGAATTCATCTCTGCAGTTATCTGGTCCAACATGTTACACACAGAGGCATCTGTGGTCTTATAACACTGCATTGCCTGCTCCCTGGACTTGTACTCATCGGCCAGGGTTTTCAGCTCCTCCCTGGAGAACTTGTAGGACTGCAGCCTCATAGGCACCTGTGGGGACGTAAATTGCCAGTGATCAGTGGCTGTCCTGTACTGTGTGTGTGTGTATGTCTGTGTGTGGGAAAGGGCCACTACACATGACTGAAGGGTCACAGTGTGGCATAGGCTATGGGCATGCATCACAGGGATGTGGGTCAATGCCCACCCCCCCTGCCGAACATGCCCAATAATGTCTTCCACATACCTGTCTGGCGGTGTCTACCACATGACGGTGTTTATGCATAACAGGGATACAGGCATCACCCTGCATTGTGAGGGCAGCACCAGGATCCATGTGTTGTCTGCACACCAACTGGTGTGTGCTGAGTGGTGGCCGCACGAACTGGTGGAGAGGTCAGAGTGCACAATGTGTCCTGGGTGATGCACAGCATAGCATGGGCTACACATACACATGATGGTGGGACTGCACCAGCCATGTGAACAATATGCCTGTGTTGTGTGATGTGCCCCCCCGGGATCATACTGCATACCAGTGGATGCACATGGGCATCCGTATGTGTGGCACAGTGTTTGCATCCATAGCCACTGTCACAGCGTACACCTGTTGTACGCTATGACTGTACACACCTGCATTCTGGGCCTGCTGCATCTGTTATTGCAATGTTCTGCACTACCTGTTACATGACATCCCATTAATGTTTTCTCACATGAACTGCGGCCCCATTACAGTGTAGCAGAACGCACACATTGTTGCAGATCAATATAGCAGGGTATTGACCTAGGGACGCCTACCTGTACTTGTAGAAGTAGTGTCCTGGGACATGTTGAGGACTACTGTCGTCAGCAAAGTTTTCTTACTGCTGCCTGCAGTTCCAGGAAGCTTAGCAGGTGGTGCTGAGGCACACCTTAAATAGCCTGGCTGGGCAATCCACACATGGTAATGCATGCAAATGAGGCCATAATAAGATGCTAATGTGGTTTGCACTCCGATTGCCTAAGTAGGCTCCTTTGCATATACCACCTTTGAATATTGCAAGATTTAGCGCCGGGCAAATGTAATTGTGCTGGGCAAAGTGTTTGTGCCGCAGTGCAGCACTAATTGTTTAGCACCGGGCTAAGTCACATAGTGCCACTCCTAGGGTGCATGCGCAATGATGTCATCATGGTGGAGATCACACAAGGGTTGTGCATGCTCACTGGTGGCCATCTCTGGGCTAGTGCGGTGCTATAGTATTTTGCACCGTGCCGTACACAGCTAGTGCGGCGCTACCATACACACACACTACATTTTGTGACCTGAGCAGCTCAGAGCAGCAAAAGTGACAGAGTGGTGCCACAGGAACAGCTGTTTTGTGAGCATGTTGACCAGAAGGCAAGTGAGGGCAGTGGTCCAGAGGGACCAGAAGTGAGGGGGGAGGCAGAAATAGTCAACATGGTACAGTTGGTCATGGCACAGGAGCACCAACTGTTTGGTGAGGTCTGTGAGGGGGACAGGCCCAGTAGACAGATGTAGGCAGCAACAGCCATGTGTCCCAGTGGACAGGGATTCCCTGAACTGGGGAGCAGTGCAGGCAATGGTACATTGACCTGCAGTGCCGGGACAGACAGCGGCTGGAGAGGTTCCAGCGCATATTGGTGCATGCTGGTACTGTGCCTATGCCAGGTAAGTAGACACTTTTCACATTGCTTTGCCTTTTGCATGTCAGTGGGTGTGGGCATCCACGTACAGACTTCATTTGTGGGTACATCTGTGTGGCGGACACTGCATGCATGCCTGTCATGTTGCTGTGTATGTCCCATGCAGTGCACTGTGTGCTACACTGTGTACAGTGGTGCCCGTGTGTGGATCCAAAGTGCCTGCGTCTGTGGTCATACATGTGACATGCATTGATGGCATCAAGTGACTGGCATCAGTGTTGTCCATCACTGGTTGTGTAGCACATGTACATTGCACCTACAATTCACATGTCCCATGCGACATGTGCTTGTTGGTGTGGGCACAGTACACTTTTTGACATTTGTGCAATGCTTAGCTGGCACAGTTGGGGGGGAGTTTCATGCTGTCCATGCTGGTACTGACACTGTTGTAGTCCCTTCACTCTGCAGACAGCAATGCCAGAGGGCAGCAAGGATGCAGACAGAGGCCCCAGAACCACACCCAGAAAGGGACGGACAGCAGTGACGGGCAGTGGGATGCCGCACATGAGTATGGTCCTAGGTTGTCTACTTGTCTTACATACATTGCTGGTTGGGGCATCTTTGGTTCCCTATATGGCACTGGGCTGCAAACATAGATGTGTCATGTCAACACTCCTGGGAGAACGTGGCCATGGGGTGCCCAGGGTGCTGTGCTGCTGGAGCGGGGATCGCACACACATACTGCTGCCTGTGGTACAGTGCACCTGGACACTGCCCAGCCATCCCACACAGACTGTGGGCCTGTGTTTTGGCAGCACATGGCTGCTCACAGTCCTGCACTACTGTGCCATGGTGTGCCCTGCATGGCCAAGCCAAGCGTGGGTTGTCCTCTGCATGTTGCATATACCTACGTGGGAACACGCCCTTCTTGGTGCCACTGTCCTGCTGTGCTGCAGCTGCACCCTGGGTGTTGCATTCCGACATTTGGCGGCCCTGTGTCACATCTGTGTCTGTGACATGGTGGCATGTGCATGACTGCCTCCTTACTGCATGTGGTGACCTACGGTTCACCGTGGGCACATCAGTCAACAATGCTGGGCTGTGTATATGGCGTTGTTATCTCAATGTGTTCTCCATGTGTGCTGTGCATGGTGTATCTGCTACCATTCCATGGTTGTCTTGTACTGTTGCCTGTGGCCAGCTCCTCCCATATTCTGTTGTGTATGACACCTGTACATGTGCTGTGGCCATGTTTGCACTGCATACATTGTACATCAGCTGTGCGGCATGATGTGCTCATGACAGTGTGCTGCTGGGTGGGTGTATTGTCAGGTTCCTGTGGTTGCGTGTCTGCCCATAGCATGCATACACCACATGGCATGCCTCTGGCCTGGACATGGTCCCTGTGGACATTGTGTACACACAGTGACATGGGCATGTTTGTGCCATCTGCATCACACATGCATACCGGTCACATTGCACTGTGCTGTTCTGGTGTGCCACCAAGTTGGAGCTGTGCTGCACACTGTGGCCACTGACCTAGTGTCTTCATGGGGGGGAGGTGCTGCTGATGTCTGACTCAGTGTTGCATCATAGCCCTGGAGTACTGTGGCCATCGCGTGTCCACACAACACACTTGTGCCATGGTCGAGGTCTGTGGCGTTGCAGGGGTGTGTGGGAACACTTGCACACTGTCTGCTATGCAACCCTGTGGACTGCTGGTCACATGGTAGCTGTCTGAGGAACGGCTGCTCTCACACTCTGCTCCTCTCCTGCTTTAAAATCACCTTTTTGACTAGCCTAAAACAGAGCAAAGTGACAGTTCCTACCTCCTTGACTATCGGAAGAACTGCTCCATCAGTCTTTTGCGCCAGAGTATGGAGATCAAGATGAGAAAAGCTCCTCCACCCTACTCGCCTCCACCTACTCCCAAAAAGGACAAGGCCACAAAGAGGCCTAAATCTCAGCCTGCCGCGAACAGTAAAACTCAGCCGGGGGCCCATGTTTTAACAGAGGGTAGATTTCTAGAGATAATGAAACCTCTGCAGGAGACAATATCTGAAATGTCTACAGATCTCCACCAGCTCCACACTTCGGTTGATTTACTGGCTACTCGGGTTGGTGACTTGGAAGCAAGGCTGATCTCACTCAAAAAATGGAAATGGAAAGACAAATCTGATTTAGACTCCACGGCGATTCGGCACTGACTGAAGTGAATAGAGGACAAGCTGGGGGATCTGGAGGGGCGCAGTAGTTACTAAGTTGTCCCCTCGGAATAATCAGTACACACTGTACTTTGTGGGGAACAGGACTTCCCCTGAATGACCAGCTGAATATGGGGTAATGCTTTACAATGTTGTCTGTGATCAAGGGAACGGGGATGAAGTGTGACTGTGGCGCTTTCTCAGTACGCGCTTCCTGCAATCACATAATTATACTGGCTGCCAGCTAGGCTTACCGGCCTGAAACATCAATGTGGTGGTGTGAACTTACACTGACTTTACAAGGGTTTCCTCTAACCAGAAATTACTCTGCAACATGCAAGCTGAGTAGGGTGGCTTGCATTTAAAGCTATTTTTCTCCTTCGTGGGAAATCCTCGTTCATGTTAAGACCCTGCCTATTTGTTGATATAAGTTGTTGCACTATAGCTGTTATGTAGTGCCACGTTTACTCCTGATTGCAAGAATCTTACCTTAGTTTGGCGCCTGTTATATTTTGCTTTCTCAATAATTAAAATGTTTTGTGATTTTTCTTCGGGTGGGGGGAGAGGGGATTTGATGCATCTCTCTAAAGGGCAGTGTAATTAATATCACCTTCCAGGTAGATATAGGTAGATCAGTTATTAGAACCGGGGTAGAGTTATCTAGTGTTAGTGTGTTTTCTGACTGTTTAATGGTGTTTTTTGTTATTAGGACTGGGCAAGGGGAGGGTGGAAGGTATTTTGTGGGGTCTTTGGGGAGTTTTTTTCTGGGGTTCTCATGGATATGGGACAGCGTTCTGCATAATATACTTAACTGGTCTCTAGGCTGTCAGAGGGATATGAGGATTAGGAGACATCTCATCACAGTACCAGGCCCATGGAATAGCAACACTGATGATTGCCCATGGTGGTCCAAATCTACCCTCCTTGGCCCACCCTCTACCCTCTTCGCTCTTGAAGCGGATTGGTAGTCCGTATAAATTTGTCACATGGAACATTAAGGATGCCCAGGATAAACGTAAAAGGGCTATGATCCTGTGCCACCTTCATCACCTAGGTACTAAAATAGCCTGCCTCCAAGATACCCACATATGTAGAGATGATGTCCCCCTTTTTCAAAAATCGTGAGTGGGACAGGTCTTTAGTGCCGGCTCATCCACAAAGAGTGGTGGAATGGCAATATTAATTTCCAAATCTGTCCCTTTCACTATGTTATAGGAATGGTGGGACCCCTCTGATCATTATATCATAGTCTGTGGTACACTCGAATCTTTCCCTATAATTTTGGGGGCAGTATAGGGCCCAAATTTGGATTCCCCAGAGTTCTTTACCCATTTGTTACCCATGTTAATTAATGATCCCCTATTTTAACTGTCTTAGGAGGGGACTGGAATATAGTCCATTAATCAGACATAGACTACTCAGACAATAAGAGACTGGGTCTCACCCCAGCTCAGTGAGCTCTAAGGGACCTCATGGCAGGTACAGGAACTATTGATGTTCGGCGTGCCCTAAACCCAACTGACCGTCAGTATACCTACTATTCCCCCCCACCACAAAACTTTGTCCCATATAGATTATTTCTTAGCCAGCTCTTTTTGTTTGCCAGGTGTATTAGATGCCTCTATCCACCCTAGAGTTTTGTCTGACCATTCTCCAGTTAGTCTGACATATCTGCTTGGCCCTGGGGTGAAACAAGACTCTCTCTGGTGTCTCAACACCCAGCTCCTATAGCAGGCCCCCGTACTCACTCACATGTGGGATTTCATATCCACCTTTCTGGAGACCAACAGAGGTACAGTAGCTAGAATAGGAACTGTCTGGGCCGCACTTAAGTGTGCTCCCCAGGGCGATTTTATTCACCTCACAGTCACCCGGTCCCATAAAAATAAGGAGCAGTTGGATGCCCTCCTCGGGGAGATCCGGCAGTTAGAAGACATTCTTAGTCATTCTTCCCCCGACTCAGACTGGGCAAAATTGCACTGGCTACAATCCTGTTATGCAGAGGTAATTGCCCAAAAGCAGAACTTGCCCTGCACCACACCAAGTTAAAGTACCTAGAATCCGGAGAGTGAGCAGGCAAACTACTGGCCCTCAGGCTGAGACAGGCTGAGGCAAGTAAATTCATGCTGGGTCTACGCACTACCTTGGATGGAAATGTAGTATCAGATTCCAGGGAGATAGTGGCTATCTTTGCGCATTACTTTCAACATCTGTATAAGACGGAGGAGGTGCCTACCCAGTTGGATCCACTTATTTCTGAGTATTTAAACTCAGCTGCCCACCCAACATTGTTCCCCCCCCCCATCTCACTGCACATTTGGGCTCCAAGATTACACTCAGTGAAGTGAAGAGTGCAATAAAGCAATTACCTCTGGATAAAGCCCCCAGAAAAAGATGGTCTCCCCAATAACCTATACAAATCATGCCTTCCCCAGTTAGCCCCTCTCCTAGTGGATGTATTTAATTCCTGGTTCAAAGATGGCATCGAGAATTATACTTTCTTAGAAGCCCTGATAACCCTGATTCCCAAATCTGGTCGGGATCTACTTCACCCTGACAACTATAGACCTATCTCCCTCCTCAACATGGACATGAAAATCCTAGCCAAAGTCCTGGCTAATCGTCTTGCCCTGACTGTGGGGGAAGTCACTGGGCCAGAGCAAGTGGGATTCATTCTGGGCAGGGTCTCTGGGGATCACTTAAGGAAACTCATGCATCTGCTCTTGGCCTCAAGGGAGTCTGGGGTCCCTTCAGCCCTAGTTTCCCTTGATGCCAAAAAAGCTTTCGACAGAGTGTTCTGGGTATTTTAATTTGCATCATTAAGTAGTTTTGGAGTCCCAGAAGATTTCATCAGATGGGTGAAACTGCTGTACACCTCCCCCATGGCCCAGATTTGGTGCAACGGTTGTTTATCAGTGCCTTTCCCCCTTTACCCAGGCACTCGTCAAGGATGTCCGCTCTGCCCTCTTCTTTTTAATTTTTATTTAGAACCCCTAATTCACAGATTAGCCACTTCGCCTGCTATATTTGGTATTCAACTTGAGGGGAAACGATACACTCTCTCAGCATATGCTGATGACCTCCTCTTACACATCAAAGAGCCCACCCGTACCATCCCTGCCTTGTTAGAAGAGTTAGACAAGTACTCCAAAAACTCTTCATACAAGCTAAATCTCTCCCAGATGATTTTCCCCTTAATAACTGGTTTACCTGAGCAGTTGTTATTTATTTGGGTTTATCCTGGGACCCCAAGCTCTTAACCTACTTAGGTATCCAAATAGCCCGGGACATCCCTATGATAGTGAAAGAAAATTTCACCAAACTACTCCTAACTCTGAAGGCTGACTTGAATAGATGGGGGCTTCTACTGCTCTCCTTATGGGGTAGGATCAGTATCATAAAAATGAATGTGCTTCCCTGACTGCTGTACCCACTAGGGATGCTGGGCCTCGCCTTTCCCAAGATCTGGTTCACCCATCTCCAGAAAATGTTAAATGCATTTTTGTGGAAAAACAAATCAGTCCAAAGGGCATACAGCAAGCTGACTGCACCCAAATTACAGGGGGGCCTCGCCCTCCCATCCTTTTTCTTTTATAATGGGGCACAGCATGTTAGCAAGATCGCTTTCTGGACTAATGATCTGGCCCCATAAACCCCCAATGTGTATACCCCTATCTGGGTAGAAATAGAGAAGAACCTGGTGAGTAGGTCACAATTGTTCCTCCCTGCGATGGTGTACCTATCTCCCTCCTGTCTTCCTCATCACCTGAAGAACACCCTGATTGGTTGGTCTCTCAGAGCTTTACACCAAGTTCAAACTCATTTGGCGAAAAATTGGCACCACTCACCCACCCAACCCATCCTAAATAACCCTCACTTTCAGATAGGCCACAGAACTATTCCAGTCTCATTCCTCCCCCAGCTGAAGGATTGTACCCTTGCCACTTTCCTCCAAGAAGATGATCTGGTCACCTTTCCCGTCCTTCAACTCTGACTGCAACTTAAACACAGGGACATATTTAAATATCTGCAGGTTAAAAATGCAATCCTGTCCTTTATGGGATCCAAGCCCTGGACCCCCTCCCCACCAGAGGATTTTTCCTCTTTACTTCAGGTAGCGAAACAATCACACGCGGTGTCCAACGCTTATAAGTACTTGCAAACCACAGACACATCTCTTTCTTCTGCAACTTGTTACTACTGGACCCAGCAATTATCCCTCCCGGCAGAGCGCTCCTTCTGGCAGAAGGTTTTGAATGCCGCTTATAAGTATATTAAGCAAGATAGGCTCCGTCTGACTCACCTTAATATTATGCATAATTTGTATTACACCCCCGTTCGACTGTATATACAAAGATACACAGAAATGTGATGGCAGAAAAAGGCCCCACGGCCCATCTAGTCTGCCCAACACCCTACTCCCCCTTCTGTTGTGCTTCCACCCTCTTTTCCCAACCCCTTGAATCCATCCCAAGCTCTCTCAAACCCTTCCACCGTGTCAGCTGCCACCACCTCCGTCAGCAGTCTATTCCAGGCCTCCACCACCCTTTCTGTGAAAAATTGCCCCCTGATATTTCCTCTGTATTGCCCACCTTCCAGTGTGAGGCTAAGCTGTGTCCCTGCATGTTCACTCCCTTTCTCTATTTGAACAAACTATCATCCTCCACCTTGTTTATTCCCTTCAGATACTTAAAGGTCTCAATCATGTCCCCGCTGTCCCTTCTAGTCTCCAGAGGGTACAAATTTAGCTCTCTCTCAATCATCTCTCATAGGGTACATCCTGCATCCCTCTTACCATTTTGGTTGCCCTTCTCTGTACCCTCTCCATCAACTCAACATCTATGCGTAGGTGAGGCCTCCAGAACTGCACCCCATATTCCAAATGCGGCCTGACCATGGTTTTGTATAATGGCATTAGCACCTCCCTCTTTCTGCTATTAAAACCCCTTGCAATGCAGGCCAACATTCAATTTGCCTTTCCCACCACCCTGCTACACTGGCTGCCCACCTTGAGGTCACGCAATACCATAATCCCCAGGTTCCTTTCTGTTTCCTTCTCCTGAATCACCACCCCCCAAGGGAATGTTCCCTCCTATTTCTCCTCCCCAGGTACATCACCGAGCACTTTTGTGGATTAAACTTCAATTTCCAGGTGTCAGACCACCTCTCCAGCCTCTCCAGGTCCCGCCTCATGGCTTGCACCCCACTAGGGGAATCCACCCTATTGAAGACCTTTGTATCATCTGCAAACAGGCACACCTGTCCCTCCAGACCCTCTGCTAGGTCACTAACATAGATGTTAAAGAGTATTTGTCCTAGCACTGACCCCTGTGGCATCCCACTGGTCACCTTTCATTCCCTGGAATGTGTCCCATTTACCACCACTGTCTGACTCCTTCCTGTCAACCAGTTTTCCACCCATCTGGTGATCCTGTGGTCCACCCCTAGTCTGTCCAGCTTTTGTACCATTCCACCATGCAGAACGGTGTCAAAGGCCTTGCTGAAATCCAGATAAGCCACGTCCACCGCTCCTTCTTGGTCCACTATCTGTGTCACCCCATCAAAAAACTCTATCAGGTTAGTCTGACAGGACTTTCCCTTGGTGAAGCCATGCTGCCTATCATCCTGCATGCCATTTATCTCCAAGTATTCTAACAACCTGATCTTAAGTAGTGTCTCCATTACCTTCCTCACCACTGAGGTAAGACTAATGGGATGGTAGTTTTTAACCTCGTCCTTCCTTCCTCCCCCCCCCTTATGTAGTGCGACCACCTCAAGTTGAACAGCCTCGCCAGATGTGGTGCCAGTTCATCCTTCACCTCCTTGAGAACCTTTGGGTGTATTCCATCAGGCCCCATTGCCTTGTCCACCCTAAGTCTACCCAGCTCTTCCTTTACTCCTTCGGCTGTGAGTTTTGCCACACCCACTTGCCTGTGGCTGTCACCCTCCCCACCCTGTCCAGGTCCCCTACCCTCTCCTTCCTCCATGAAGATTGAGGCGAAATAGCTATTTAATGCATCTGCTTTTTCGAAATCCCCATCCAGTATTGTTCCACTTCCCCCCTTATCCTTCCAATCCCATGCTGTACCCTCCTCCTTTCTCTAACTTACCTTAAGACGGTTTTGTCCCCCCTCCTTGCCTGCTTTGCTATCCTCTCCTCAGTGGCCTCTTTAGCCCTCCTTATCTTTAACCCTGCCTCCTTCCTTTTTTCCCAGTAGGTTTCCCTGTCCTCATCCTTTTGTGACCACCTGTACTTCTTGAATTCTCTTGTCTTCTCCTTGACTCCTAATGCCACCTCTCTAGTGAATCATAGAGGTCTTTTCCGTCTTCTATTTTTCCTTACCCTTCTTATACATAAGTCCATGGCTTTATATACCCCACTCTTGATGGCTGCCCATAAATCTTCCACCCCCTGTACCTCCCCTATCCTCATCATTTCTTCTCTAACTACCTTTCTCATTCCATGAAAGTCAGCCTTCCTGAAGTCCATTACCTTGGTTCTCGTCCTAAACCTCTCCTTGCCTGCTCTCTCCCTAAACCTGACAGCCCTGTGGTCACTGATACCAAGCTCTTCCCCCACCTCCACCTTCTCCACACTGTCCCCATTTTTGAGGACCACATCCAACAGGTTTGCACCCCCGTGTGAGCTCACTGACCCTTTGCTGCAGGAATATGCCCTGCAGAGCCTCCAAGATGCCCCTGCTTCTTGTGGAGATTGCTGTCTGGGCCTCCCAGTTGTATAGGATTGGTAATTTAGATCTCCCCTTTGCACACATTGTGGAGGCACTCCCAGATCTTTATACCACATCTTATGGAGCTGCCTGAAGTCTCAACTTTTTTGGAACTCGATAAAACAGGTCCTAGACCCTTTGTTAGGACTTGAATCCCTGTTTACTCCAGAATGATGCCTTCTATCAGTATTTCCACCTGGGACTCCCAGGATTAAAAAGGCTCACATTACATTGGTGGCTGCCACAGAAAAGCTGGTAATGCTAAGGCATTGGAAAGAAGATTCGCTCCCTCCAGTGTTGGAATGGTACCGAGAAGATCTACTAGCAGTCCAGCTGGAGAAGCACATTGCAAATATGCGACATAGGCCACACTCCTTTCAGTCTACCTGGGAGCCCCTCTTGGCATTGCTTTCGCTCTGGCAATCCTAAAATCTAGAACCCCGTCATAATTTTGACCCAAGATAACCAGTTCTCCCTACTCCTTCAGGTAATGGTGCAGAATGCGTGGGGAGGATTGGGACAAGGGGGGTTGGTTGTTTTGTATTTGTTTGTGTGTAATGTGTTTCATCTTGTGTTTTTGAATGTTTAATGCAGCTCTAGTCAAATTCAAGAAGAACCCTGTACTTATTGTGCTGCACAAAATACAATAAAGTATATTGAATGAAAAAAAAAAAAACCCTGTGGACTGCCACTATGGGTCACAGTCTGTTAATGTGTGACCATTGGTTGGGTGGTTTCTGATTGTGATGTTGCAAGGTTACCTGGATCTACCTTCTGTTCCACTGGGCAGCATGTCTCACCCATTCTGTTGCAAAATTTTTTTGTCGTTGCTATGGGGCAGACTGTTGTTAACTTCAGGGGGACTGTGTAGTTGTACTGTGACAGGGGCTACACTGGTCATGCTTGTGGCATTGTCCCATCTGTGGTGGTGGTGGTGGCAATGGCCTTCCAGGCCTTTCCATCTGCGTGGGATGGGCGTGTGTACCATGGGGTTTCATGGCACAGGCACAGGTCAAGTGACATGTGCACTGTTCACATTGTTTGGCACATGGGCATGGTGTTTGGGACATGCTGTCCTTCCCTGGGGTCACATTCTGAGTTCTGCATTGCTCCACAGTGTCAGCACACCATTCTTACATGGGCATCATTCCCCCATAGGTACATGTCAGAGCTCACTGTGGGCCTGGTGGCCTGAAGAAGGAGAAGGTAGGGATGACCTCCTACAGAGGCTTGTTTGCCAGCAGTGCATGATTATGGAGCAGCAGGCAGTCTTAATTCAGGAGACCAGGCGCATGGCGGACATCCTCGACCTGAAGCTCCCTGTACAGAACCAGGCCCAGGCTGCAAACCCTTAATCCCCCTCTTCCCTTGTTATTCAATCTTCCCTGTCTCCACCCCCCCTCTTTCGTTTTTGTTTTTGTTTGTCGTGTACATAGTTGTAAATTGTTTGGTTTGATGTTTATATGATATGTATTTTTCTAGTTGCATTCCTGTGTCTTGTCTCTTTCCAGGGTAACTTTAGTCAGTGTCACTGCTATGGTGTGTTGCACCTACTATCCATTTAGTTCACCATGGTGGATGCCAACCTGGCCTATCTTGTGGTGCTGGTTTCACAACAGCTCTCCCTGCACTGTCTGTGGCTGCACATGTGGCAGTGGGTTATTTTGGGTGTGGTGGGTTTCTCCTCCACTTGACTGACACATTCTGTTCTCCATGTGTACTCTGCATGTCCTGTGTGAGTGGCAGATGACATCTGTCTTGTGTTTGCCCATGGACATGGTCTGTTCTTTGTTCCTTGGGTGCACCATGATGGCATTGCCTGGTGGAGGGGGGCCTTGGTCTTTGGGCCTGTTTGGGGATTTATCCATTTGGCCATGGCTGCTTTCCATCCCCCTGTGTCCTCCCGCTGTGTATCCTGTGGTGTGCTATCCCCTGCTTTGTGTCAGGGATCCTTGTCCCCTCCCCCTTTGCACAGCGGGCACTGGTTGGGTCCGTACTACCACATAGGCATGGATTGTCCTTTCTGTGGGTCACATCACCACTGTCCCATCTCTGCACCTTTCCCACAGTTCACATCCATACAGTACTGCTATATTTTGGTGTAAGCCCTAGGTGGCGCTATCCCAAGGGCTACGACCCCTGCCTGCTTGGCTAATAACAGGTTAAGGGGCCTAGGTTCTGTAACGGGTGCCTCCACCCAAAGGTCAGGGTTGGTAGTGGTCAAACTAGCCTGGGCACAGTCCTTCGGGACACTGTAACCCCCCTCGTTCCCCACTAGTGGCCAAAACAGTACACAATAGTAACTTTCACAATACCCCTGATACACCTTGCAAGTACCCACACTGGTTGCACTTACCACCAGGGCTGGCTTCTCTGGTTTGACCCTGGGGACTCCCTGTAAAACAAGGTTAAACAGAACAGACAGCAACAGTACAGTACTTTTAACACAAACTGGAACCGCAGTCAGTTTAAATGCAGAAAAAGTAAGATCTAATTTATTCAGGGGACGTGAACAAGGAAGGGGTGTAATCAAGATGATTGGCTTACAAGCTACATTAATCAAACAGTTATGCATGCAGTTCAGAACCCCCCACACAGTCACACACTCTGAGTGCCCAGGTAGAAGGCAGATGGGCTAGCCAGGATGGTTGCCCGGGGTAGGCTGGCGTCACAGCTGGTTGGGGCCCTGTGATGTATAAAACAACTTGCACAACACACTATTTGTAATCCGGAGCCTGATGGCTCAGTTCGTGAATAAAGAGAAATAAACAAGAAATCAGATGACACACTTAGATTATATTGTAGGTGCAGAGAGCTACCCTGATAGTTACTCACAGTACCCAAGACTGGACACAGGATGGACGGAATTCGAGACAGCTGGTGGTTGGTCTGGATTGCCAGAAGAAGCAGGGCCCACACGATTTCGCCGAGACGTCATTCCCGTTCAAGCATGGAGCAGGGGGCTGATCCCCAGGCAGGTCTCTCGTCGATGGCTTTTCTCTGTACAGTAGGGTAGTCTGGCAGGGCCTTCGTGGCAAGGCCCAGCCGCATGGAGTTAACCATGGATTCAGTCAGTTTGAGCTGGATACAGCTACCAGCAAGCAGGACACAGTTCACACAGTGGGGAAACAAATCATGACCCACTTTCAATACACAGCACATTTATATGCAAAGGATTCTACAGTACCAGGCAATTCTTCTTCGGTCCCAATCGCACTGTTCTTTGCACAAGTCAGAAGTTCTGAAGTGAATGGGATTTCTGGCAGGCTGATCGCATTCAGCACAATCTTCGTCCTCCTCAGGTTGAGCCTGGTCCCACTTCAGTAGCTTACTTTAATCACACACACTCAGATTCAATCCGAAAATAATTCTTTCTCCCTCTCAGAGCAGTAGGCAGACATACAGGCCAGGAATCAGGCCTTTCCGCTGTTCTCCTGAGTGAAAACTATGCAGACGGCTGCTCGAGACTCTACTGAACTGTTGCTCCTACAGATTTCATCTTAGATCTGGCTTGCCAGGAGACAGCTTGGGGACTTTCCTTCAGATCCACATGGTTTGGTTGGCTGATTCTGCTGTCAGTCAAAGCAAGAGCTCCCCCTTCAGTTACAAAAAGGCGCCAACAGCCCAAAACTACAATTCCTACAGATTTTGACTCCAGAGAGCTCCTGTAGTCTGACTACATTCTAGGTCCCACCAGTACTGAATGGCCCAATTCGGCAGTCCCAGGCCAAAATGGTGTAGACAAACAAAACAGTCCTTGCTGCAAAGAAGGTGGTTAGAACAAGCTACATTATCATTATTACTCTGAATTATTTTCAGCAAATAGTTACATCCTTTAACAGAGCTCCCTCTTCAGATTAATATTACTGCAAACTAGGCAGCTCTTAAATCAACAGTACATAGAGGCTCCACAGGCACTCTTTAGCAACACCATTTAAACTGCTAACCGCAGAACACCAGCCTGGCAGTGAGCATTTAGACAAGCTCAAGGAAGACTTTTCAGGAACCCCCATTTGTAGGGGAGGGTTACACCCTTCCCTTCCCTGCCTGGAGAAAACTTGGCGTCTGCGTCAAGTCGGTACCATCACAATAATTGCAAACGCAAACTATACCATACATCTATACCATTAGCACGTTATGCAAATTACATTTGATACATTAGCCAACATACTTAACCTTTACCATCCGTATTCTCTATGTTTCCATTACTATATCCATTCTGAATTACATCAAGCATATTTCACACAGGCAATTTACACATACTGCTATATGAAATCAGGTTATTACTTCCTGTACATTGAACAATGTGAGAGGGGGCCCTTCCCTATCAGCTAACTTAGGGCTAGATGGGGCAGGAGCACCATACCTAGAGGGCAGAACAATCAACCTGGAATTGGTACTTAGACTTAGTTTGGGCAGTGAGCTCTGGGAAACATAAACCCCCTTGTGGACCACTTTGAGAGACAAATCTACTGGCCTCCCAAGGGAATCATAGCTGAAAGCGTACTACTGGTTTGACAGCTCAGCCAGTCTTTCTGGGGAGAACAACCATAGTCTCTGTACTTTCAGCAACATTCTTGGGGCTTTCATCACTTGTGAGGGGTGCCTCTGTCTGGGTAGAGATGTCCAAACTTGGAGCACTGTCAGCCCCTGGCTCTGTAAGTTCTGTTTCTACAACACTTTACTCACTTGGAAGGCACTCTGGCACTGAAAGAGAATTGTCAGCACTCTCATGGCAGTCTTCAAGTTCTGGCACGTCACCAGAGAAACTCGTACCCTTAGCCCCCTCCCTGGGCAAATCATACAGTTCCACCATACACAGAGACTCAGCATCTTCAGACGTGATACTTTGCACTTCACTTTCAGAGAGCATTGGCTCCAAGGACGAAACTGGGGGGATTAGGCAGTCCAGAAGACCCAGCTTCATCCCCACAATTAATCATGGGGTTACCTTGAAACAGTTGACTCAGTTCATAAGAGGGGTAATAAGCATAGTTGCACTCACTCTCATCAGAAGTGGACTGACAGTCACTATCATTCTGGGCTTGCTGTGGAGAAAACCTTAAGTCTGTGACCACTGGGGTAGGCTGACTCTGCCTTTGTTTTGCAGCAGCACGAGTCACCGGTCAGGAGACAATCTCGGGGGTTCAGCCTCAATCATGACTTGGCCAATAGGTAGTAAGTGGTTACGGTGCATGGTCTTGACAGCTTTGGAGTTGTTTTCAGGGCGCACTTTGTACACGGGTAAATCATACAACTTGCCTACTACTATATGGGGAAGATAGTGCCATCGGTCAGCAATTTTATGTTTACCATGCAGTCCCAAATTGCTCAACAACACACAGTCTCCAGGTCGAAGTTTTTGAGCCTTTACTCTTTTGTCATGCCTCTCTTTGTTGGCTAAATTTCTCTTGGTGGCCATTGTCTGGGCCATTTGGTAGGCATGATTCAATTGAGCTTTCAGTTTTTGTACATATTGCAGATAATTTTCAGCTTGGACCCCATCCGGAGAGACCCCAAAACAGACATCAACAGGCAATTGAGCCTCTCTCCCGAACGTGAGATGGTAAGGAGAGTACCCAGTAACATCATTGTTTGTGCAATTATAGGCGTGTACCAAGGTGCTAATCTGCTGGCTCCATTTATGCTTGTCTTTTGGGTGAAGGGTGCCTAGCATGTCTAGCATTGTGCGATTAAAGCATTCTGGTTGTGGGTCCCCCTTCGGGTGATAAGGGGTGGTTCTTGACTTTCGCATCCCCCATAGAGAGAGCATTTCTTTGATTAATCCACTCTCAAAGTCTCTACCTTGATCAGAGTGAATTCGCTGGGGGGCTTCGTAGTGGACGAAGAAATTTTCCACTAGCACCTTGGCCACGGTAGATGCTTTTTGATCTTTGGTGGGGAAAGTTTGTGCATACCATGTGAAATGATCCGTAACCACTAACACATTACCAATGTTTCGCTGGTCAGGCTCCAAGCTCAAGAAGTCTATGCAGACTAATTCCATTGGGGTGCTGGTAGTAATGTTGACAAGGGGGGCAGCTGTCTGAGGCAGGGCCTTTCTCTGCAAGCAGCGACTACAAGTCCTTACATGGTGCTCAACATCAGCCCCCATCTTGGGCCAGTAGAATCGAGATCATACTAGGTCATGGGTTCGGTCGATACTGAGGTGGCCCATATGATTGTGAAGGGACCTCAGCACCAAATCTCTGAAGGCTGTGGGCAGAACCATTTGTTGCTTGTCTTCTTGGCCACTCCGATCTACTGTCTCTCTATACAACAATTGATTAATCAACTTCAACCTGGGGCCTTCTTTAAACAATAAAGCCATTTACAAATCAGAGGAACGCAACTTGAACACATCTTTCCCTGTACGGAGGGCATCAAGGGTTGGCTGAATCATAGAATCTTGGGATTGAGCCCACTGAATGCTATCATTGTCGAATTGAGGCAGTGCACTAATATCTAGAGCAGAAAAATGGCAATACGTAGCCGGTATGCAGGTGTCAGGAGGGCCCAAGCAATCTACTAAGCAGTCCACTGTGTTCGTAGACATCTGTTCATTTCTATCAAACTCTTTGCACAATGCTCGGATGTCAGGTTCAGACAGCCTGACCCAGTCACTCTTGACAATGGGCCTCCGGGATATGGCATCAGCATCAACATGATTCAGGCCCAGTCTGTATTCAACAGCATAATCATACATTGACAAAGCAGAAAGCCACAGGTGCACAGTGGCGTCTAACTTAGCTGAAGTCTGTACATAGTTCAATTGGTTATTGTCAATCGTCACCAATATTTTTGCCCCATAGAGGTAATCATGAAACTGGTCGACAATGGCCCATTTTAACACAAGGAACTCCAACTTGTGCACAGGGTAGTTTCGCTCTGACGTGGTCAAGCTCCTACTGGCAAATGCCATTGGTCTCAAACCATCCTCATGGTCTTGATACAGCACAGTTCCTAGACCCTGCAGACTAGCATCAGTATGCAGCACATAGGGTTTGGTGGGATCAGCATAAGCGAGGATGGGGGCGTGGGTGAGCTGGTATATGACTTCGTGGAAGGATGCTTCAGAGTCGGGCGTCCAACAGGACCTGAAAAGTTCACCTGGATGGAAATATACTCTTTCTGGTCTGGGGGTGGCCCCTTTCTTGTATTTATGATTGGTGAGAGGGTAACCCTTGGTAAGATTCAAGAGTGGCCAAATCACTTTGGAATAGTCCTTTATGAACTGGCTGTAATAGCTACAGAATCCCAGGAAACGTTGTAGTTCTTTTAAATTGTGAGGCTAGGGCCAAGTGGTCAAAGCCTCAACTTTACTGCGATCAGTCTATCCCCTCTGTGGATACTATGTGCCCCACATACTTCACGGAGGTCTGAAAAAACTGGCATTTGTCGATGGACAACTTAAGGCCGAAATCTTCCAGTCGGTCTAGGACTTTAAACAGTCTGTTCTCATGCTCCTCCAGAGTTCCCCCAAACACAATGACATCGTCCAAGTTCACCAGGCATACCAGTAAATTCATATCTCCCACTGCACTTTTCATCAGCCGCTGAAAGGTGGCCGGGGCACCCGACATCCCCTGTGGCATTCTTAGAAATTCGTAGAACCCCAAGGGACAAATGAAAGTTGTCTTCTCATGGTCCTCTGGGGCCATTGGAATTTGGTAGTATCCACTGCGAAGATCCAACACCAAGAACCACTTGCTCCCATTTAGACAATCCAGAGCATGTTGTATACGGGGCATGGTGTATTGGTCAGGGATGGTCCACCGGTTCAGGGTTCAATAATCAATGCACATCCTCACAGCCCCATTTTTCTTATGCACAACCATGATGGGTGAAGCATATGGGCTTCTGGATTCTTGTATTACACCAGCCGCAAGCATTTCCTGCAGTTGTCTTCTCACATCATCTATGTCTGCTGGAGCTAGACATCGAGACCTTTCCTGGAAGGGCCATTCATCGTGCAGACGTATGTGATGCTCCACACCCTGGACACATCCTACATCCCATTCCTTTGACAAAAACACTTGATCTCTCTAAGCAAGTTTCTGGCTAATTCTAGTCTTCCATTCAGCTGGCAATGGGGAGTCACCAAAGTCAAATGTGTCTGGGGTCAGTCTATCTGTTGTACCATGGTGCTTGTTGCTGGGCAACACTGCAGTGTCTGCACAGTGTACCGCAGCTAGGGTGCAGCCTCTGTTGACCCAGATTTCCCGATCTGACACATTGTGAATCTGGACCATCACTTGCTGTGCATAGGCATGAGCATGAGCTGGCAAGATGCTGGACTTGACCAATAATCCTTCTGGCAATTTTCCATCGACGGGCACATCCAACATTAGTATTCTATTCTTGACATCTTTCCTCAGGCGGACCTCCCTTTGAAGGGTACACTGGGTGTTAGAGGCCAACACCATTGAATCGGGATCCTTCTTCCACATGGCCCATACTGGTCCATCCTGGTCTACTTCCTCAGGTTTCTGCTGCAAATCATAGGCCCTCTTGCTCAGAGCCAGAATTCTTAGGGCCCTCCCAGTCCGTTGCCCTTGTTTCTCGTGACAGAGTTGTGCCAGTCTCCCAAACATATGGGCGTTAGTCCCAATTAACAGGGGAACCCCATCATATAGTCCAGTAGAGGGACACACTAAAGTCAGTGTCTCGACTTGCTCCTCTACATCAGTTACAGCTGCAGGAAATGACAACCGGGGGTGGACATATCTTAGGTAGGGATAAGACTTGTCACCCAGCCCCCACACATGTAGACCTTCCAGGGACTGTAATGGCACAGCAGATAAGTGTTTGTCATACCAGTCCTGAAATACAATGGTCACTTGCGACCCACTGTCAAGCACAGCCCAAGTGGACACACTGTTCACTTTCACTGTTGTTTCCATTGAAGGGCCCACTATTGTGGACCAGTCTGGAGAGGCCATAGCAGGGGCCTAGACAGATGATTTAGCCACAAAGAAATCTGAGTTAGTATTTCTTAGACCCGCACTATGGTCATTTTCGGGCACCACTCGGCCATTGATTTGCTTTTCAAAGCTCCCCTTGGAGTCTGTTTGCTACCTTTTCTAAGTCTTTCTGAGACCGGCATTCTCTCTTCATATGGCCATCCTTCCCACAGTTGTGACAAATGATGGACTTCTGGGTCATCCTTGGGGAGAACATTGCATAAGGGACTGGAGTAGTATCAAGGGGTCAGGATCCTGTATCTGCTTGCAGTGGTGAGAGTGGTGCAATGTGTCTTAACAGTTCCTTCAGGGTGGCAGTCAATTATTTGATTTCAGCCTGGGAGCTGCTCTCGGTAGAGGATGCCTAAGGGTGCACCCCCACCCCCATGGCAGTCACGTCCTGTGAGGAACCAGAATCTTGTTCCATGGGGGGAGCCCTTGTCGAGGTGCCTGCCTTCAACTCTCAGACTTCTTTTAGTAGCTCGACTTTCAAAAACTGGGCCCAGGGTGGGAAGTCCTCTGCATTCTTAGAGTGCTTATTAGGTGCCGACCTTTGCCCCTGAACCCCACTTTGCTGATCACTTTTGGTCACTTGTGCAGTAGCAGCAGATATTGGCGCAATTTCCCCATGGGGTCGCCTTAGCTCAACCCCCTGAATTTCTTTCATTAGCTCGTCATTGGAGGGGGGCAATTCCAGTAGGTTGGCGCGGCGCAACTGAAGCAATAACAATTCCAAAAACGGTGCAGACTTAAGGATCCAGTCCAGCCTAGTTCGATCTAATTCACTTGATGGCAAACTACCCTTTCTGAGGCACTCTTGGAGCAGCTTTTCAAGCCGAGGTACATACACAGACAATGGCTCCCCTGAGAACTGCTGGACACTTCTTACTCTCCACCACAGGTCCTCATCTGAATCCGGGCTCCCATACACATTCTCCAATGCTCCAAGATAGTCCTGTGCAGTTGCTTCGGGGTTATTGGCCTGCTTAGCATGGATAGCCAGGGCAGGACCCCGGAGGCTCTCACTCAGCCTCTTTTGTTTCTCTGCTTCTGAGCATTGCCATTCAAGTACTAGAGGGGCAACATAGTCTATCCAGGTCTCCCAGTCATCCTCCCCCTGGTGGGTGGGGAAGGTGCCTGAAAAGATTCTCAGCCTTCAGTAGGAGTTATGACTAATGGCAGGTACAGATATAGGGGCCAGCACTGGCATGGGCACAGAAGGCGGGGCAGTAACAGGTGCTGGAGTGGGAAGGGGTGTTGGTGAAGGGACAGGCCCAGGTGGCAGGAATAGTTTCTTAAAGTCCTCTACAGTTTTCCCTTCCTCCAGCAACAACTTAGCAAATTTCTCCTCAAAAGTCTCAGATAACGGTGGGAGCTCATCCTCCCCAGGGTCTTTACTGTCTTTTGTTATCACTCTCCAGGTGGCTAGGGCCACATCTGAGGCAATATTCTGTGGCACTTTACAGCTGTCCACCAGGTCACTACACTCTACTAAGGCCCTGAAAGTTTGGGCAATCAAATCAGCTTTTTGAACCACCACCACAGGGTTTTTAAACACTCAACTTTGGAGAGTACGCCCTCTACCGTGTCCTTACTGGTACCCAGGGAAATATCCAGTATAAGCATAGCATTTTGGGGGTCGATCTCCTGCCCAGTACACCACTCCACCAACTGGTGTACAGCCACTTCTGTTGGGGTAGCCATTTATGTTTGACAACAATTCCTAATTTCGGCCACTAGCAGGCACAAAATCCCAGCTGTGAGCCTCAACAATGTAACCCCTAGGTGGCGCTATCCCAAGGGCTACTACCCCTGCCTGCTTGGCTAATAACAGGTTAAGGGGCCTAGGTTCTGTAACGGGTGCCTCCACCCAAAGGTCAGGGTTGGTAGTGGTCAAACTAGCCTGGGCACAGCCCTTCGGGACACTGTAACCCCCCTTGTTCCCCACTAGTGGCCAAAATAGTACACAATAATCACTTTCACAGCACCCCAATACACTTTGCAAGTACCTACACTGGTTGCACTTACCACCAGGGCTGGCTTCTCTGGTTTGACCCTGGGGACCCCCTGTAAAACAAGGTTAAACAGAGCAGACAGCAACAGTACAGTACTTTTAACACAAACTGGAACCACAGTCAGTTTAAATGCAGAAAAAGTAAGATCTGATTTATTCAGGGAACGTGAACAAGGAAGGGGCGTAATCAGGATGATTGGCTTACAAGCTACATTAATCAAACAGTTATGCATGCAGTTCAGAACCCCCCACACAGTCACACACACTCTGGGTACCCAGGTAGTAGACAGATGGGCTAGCCAGGATTGTTGCCCGGGGTGGGCTGGCGTTGCAGCTGGTTGGGGCCCTGTGATGGAAAAACAACATGCACAACACACTATTTGTAATCCGGAGCCTTATGGCTCAGTTCGTGAATAAAGAGAAATAACCAAGAAATCAGATGACACACTTAGATTATATTGTAGGTGCAGGAAGCTACCCTGATAGTTACTCACAGTACCCAAGACTGGACACAGGATGGACAAAATTCGAGACAGCTGGTGGTTGGTCTGGATTGCCAGGAGAAGCAGGGCCCACACGATTCACCTAGGCATCGTTCCCGTTCAAGCATGGAGCAGGGGGCTGATCCCCAGGCAGGTCTCTTGTCGATGGCTTTTCTCTGTGCAGTATGGTAGTCTGGCAGGGCCCTCGTGGCAAGGCCCAGCCTCATGGAGTTAACCACGGATTCAGTCCATTTGAGCTGGATACAGCTACCAGCAAACAAGAACAGTTCACACAGTGGAGAAACAAATCACGACCCACTTTCAATACACAGCACATTTATATGCAAAGGATTCTGCAGTACCAGGCAATTCTTCTTCGGTCCCAATCTCACTGTTCTTTGCACAAGTCAGAAGTTCTGAAGTGAATGGGATTTCTGGCAGGCTGATCGCATTCAGCACAATCTTCGTCCTCCTCAGGTTGAGCCTGGTCCCACTTCAGTAGCTTACTTTAATCACACACACTCGGATTCAGTCCGAAAATAATTCTTTCTCCCTCTCTGAGCAGTAGGCAGACATACAGGCCAGGAATCAGGCCTTTCCACTGTTCTCCCACGTGAAAACTATGCAGACAGCTGCTCTAGACTCTACTGAGCTGTTGCTCCTACAGATTTCAACTTAGATCTGGCTTGCCAGCAGACAGCTTGGGGACTTTCCCTCAGATCCACAAGTTTCGGTTGGCTGATTCTGCTGTCAGTCAAAGCAAGAGCTCCCCCTTCAGTTACAAAATGGCACCAACAGCCCAAAACTACAATTCCTACAGATTACAATTCCAGAGAGCTCCTGTAGTCCGACTCCATTCTAGATCCCACCAGTACTGAATGGCCCAATTCGGCAGTCCCGGGCCAAAATGGTGTAGACAAACAAAACAGTCTTTGTTGCAAAGAAGGCTGGTTAGAACAAACTACATTATCATTATTATTCTTAATTATTTTCAGCAAATAGTTACATCCTTTAACAGAGCTCCCTCTTCAGATTAATATTACTGCAAACTAGGCAGCTCTTAAATCGACAGTACATAGAGGCTCCACAGGCACTCTTTAGCAACACCATTTAAACTGCTAAAAGCAGAACACCAGCCTGGCAGTGAGCATTTAAGTAAGCTCAAGGAAGACTTTTTGGGAACCCCCATTTGTAGGGGGATTACATTGGGGTTTCTCGTTCATGTTTTTTTTTATTATTATTTTTTGGTTTATGTGTTTTTTCCTTGGCATTGCCTTAAGTTTTATTTGCTGTTTGTGTTGTACAGTGCTGTATGCTCTGGTATTCACATGTTGGGCTACACTTCTTTTCATGCACCCCCCAGTGGACACATGGTTCTCCTCTGCACTGTGCTGCTGTTGCTTTTTGCACTGCCCAGTTGCTATATTCAGAGCTGTCTTCTTTGCTATTTTCAGAGCTGTCTTCTTTGCTGGGCTTTTTGCACTGCACTCTGAGCTCTGTTTGCACGGCTTCATTTACATGCTATATTCAACTGATATAACCTCTGGGCTATTCCTTTGAATATAGCATGCAAGTGGTTCTGGGTTAATTTTGCACTCTGGGCAGTGTTAATTTTGCTCCAGGACTAAGTTTTGAATATTGGGCCCCAGGAAGATGCAACAGGAGTTGACAAATCCTCAAGGAACAACGCCCTTGTTTTCATGCATAGGACCTCAATAATAAATAACGTGGATAAGAAATGTAGAGTAGATGAGAAATACAAGCTGCTTTGTGTCCAGATATTATGTTTTTCAAAGTACTTCTTGAGGTGTCAGTGTGGCTCTTTAACCAGATATGGTTATTTTATTCATTCGGGTGGCTCTAACCTGGATCCACCCAAACCAGATAGTGAACTCTCTTAATCATTTTGTTCTGTAAAAAAACTCCCTCTCCTCTCGTATCTAGAGAACATCACATATCATCTTTCCATCTTTGAGATTACCATTTTAAAAGGCAATAAATGTCTAAATCCAAGGGTGTTTAGCAAATCTAAGGGTGTAAGAGCAGGTACATTCTTTGGGGATTTTTGTGGGGTTGCTTGACATGGAGGAGGTTAAAGGATACCTGAACCAACAAATTTCACAGATCTGGCTTAAGAAATGACCTTATGAACCTTTAAGTAAAGTAAAGTAAAACTTTATTTATAAAGTGCCTTTCCAAAGCCAAGGCACTGTACAATCAATAAAATTAGAACACAAACAATTTAAAACAAATAATAACATCCACAGGCAGCTAGAGATTTTAAAAACCATCAGGAAAAGCCAGATGAATCAAGTAGGTTTTGAACTCCGATTTAAAACTTGAGACGGTCAGGCATTCCCTTAACCGATGAGGTTGAGAATTCCACAGAGTAGGGGCAGCAAAAGAAAAAGCACTTGCACCTGATGTTTTTAACCAAACCTTGGGAATTTCTAGCAGTCCCTCATCGGCAGATCGGAGTGGGCAGGAGGGGCAGTAGGGAGTCAGGAGATCTTGCAGGTACCAGGGTCCTTGTTCATGTAGGGCTTTATAGGTCAGTAAACCAACCTTAAAGGTGATCCTCCACTGAACAGGCAGCCAGTGCAGCTTGCACAGCACAAGCGTAATATGACTAGTCCTAGATGTACCAGTCAAAAGCCTGGCCATCGCATTCTGCACTAGCTGCAGGTAACGGATATCAACCCCCGGAAGCCTTAGGTAGAGAACATTGCAGTAATCAAGGCCGGTGGTCATGAAGGCATTGACCAATGTAGGAAGGTCAGCTGAAGGACCAGGTGTTTCACCCGGGCGATATTCCTCAGATGATAAAAAGAGGATTTGACAATGGCAGACACCTGAGATTTCAGGGTCAGACCACTGTCAAAAATAACGCCCAGGTTATGCACCCAGTCTGAGGTCATGAGCTGGACACCATCAAGCCATAAGCCTGAAGTTTGCCCAGCCCCCAGACCCACCTCAGGATAACCCGGGTCCACAACCAACACCTCGGTCTTATCCAGATTCCACCTCAGCCAGCTGGTGCTTGTCCAGTTCATGATCTCGGCTAGACAGTTGTTAAGCATGGGCACCGCGTCATCCTGTCAAGGCATAAAGGACATATACAGTTGGGTATCATCTGTGTAGCAGTGAAAACCCAAACCATATCACCTAATGATGTCTCCTAATGGCAGCATATACACTGCGAACAACATGGGTGCCAATATGGAGCCCTGTGGCACCCCACAGGACAGGGGGAGAGCATCAGAGGAATAAATTCCAGTGATGACCCTCTGAGACCTGCCAATAAGAAATTATCAAAACCATTTTAACACTGTTGCAGACAGTCCACAGAGAAGCCACAGTTACTCCAAAAGCACACCATGGTCCACACTGTCAAATGCCACTGAGAGATCAAGAAGGACTGATAGTACGAGCCTTTTGAGCTCTCACAATTAGGAGGTCATTTAAAACCTGGACAAGGGCGGTCTCAGTGCTATGTCTCTTCCTAAACCCAGACTAGAGAGCATCATAGAAATTGTAGGCTATAAGATGGTCATCCAGCTGCAACGCAACCACCTTCTCAATAACCTTACCCATAAAGGGTAGGTCAGAGACAGACCTGTAGTTAGCTAGACAGTCTGGATCCAAGGAGGTTTTTATTAAGAGTGGTCATACGATCACCTCCTTAAGGGGATCAGGAAAGACCCCCTTCTCCAAGGAACTCCAAACAATTTCAGTAAAGATTGGGCAGATGACATCTACTCAACTTATCTAAAGGGATGTAGAGCCTGGATCCAAACTATAGCAGGAACAGCAGATGCCAAAAAAGGGCCTGCATTCTCATCCAGCCAGGTCTTGGTGATGTATGCCAGATCTGATGTCCCAACAAGATCAGCTATAGCAGCTGTCTTGTTCCTAATAGATCTGGCATTGCACAACACCACCCGAGTCGGATGGTTTATCGAGGAAGATCCCGGGACCTGCCCACTAATTGTGGAGCCCTTGGGTATGGGAACCAGGTAGGGAACACCCCTCTCCCAGCCTCATTTCACCCCAGGGTGTCTCCTAGTCCCCATGACCTCTATCCATCCACCCCTTTCCTTTCCCTCACCAGGCCCAGCTCTCCCCTTTTCACTTGACTTCTCACTATCCCCAAAGCTTGACATCTCTTATATGTCTCTAATGATAATGGGGGACAGTCAAAGGGGTGTAAATCCCTGAGCCCGGTGGGAGAATACTGCCTGACCATCTTTAGACCCTCCCAACACATTTTAACTTGACAGCAAAACAAATAAACCCCAAAAATTCTGCAACTCACACAGATTCACTCTAGTAAATCACCCCCCCACACACTCAGACACTTTCAAAGGGTTGCCTCTCACACAACCCCTTCTAAACATCCAGACACGCCAACTTAAATCACTTCAATCATAATCTAATTCATACACCCCTCAGAAACACTCATCAATCACACACAAATAGTATAAACAACCCCTTAAAACCCACAAGAATAAACTAATTAACAAATAAATAGCAGCAGAGATATTTATAATGAATGTGCAAATGAGCACCAACAGAAATTAAGATTTATTACTATTCTTTAAATTATGAAAAATATGAATGTCCCAAGGATCTCTCTCATCCCTAGGTCCATATTTAGACCCATAGAGGTCCTGCTCTCACTTAGAACTCCATGGGCCTTAACCCAACTGTAGGATAAAAATTAAGCACTCTCACTGCCTTTTAGTGAAAAACCAGCTCAATCATCACTGTCTCCGCCACAGTTTAACACCTTCCTTAAATTTGGAGAACTGTAGTAGGAATCCTCAAACTTGATTCTACAAACTCCAAGTCCACAGTAGAGATCCTCAGATTTATATCACCAGATCAAATTTTACCTCCATACAGCTCTGGGACCAAAAGTCGTAGTCTGAGCCACAGCCCTCTTTGGGAAACCTCCCGATGCCAGCACAAGGGAAATGCCAACCCATATAATCATCTGACCGAGGGAAGATACACCCTCCAGCAAACTACCTTCAGTCAACCCGCAGCCTGATGAGTCACCAGTCCTTCGGCCAGATCTTAGCCAGGCTGCTTCAGGGACCAGGCAGCTAAACCCCTTCCCAAAGCCAGCACGGAAAACCCAAAATACAGGAACAGGCTTACCACACCAGATGAATTCTCCAGAGTCTCAGAGGTCGGGTACAGTGGGCAACTACTACAAACAGCAGATATTCCACTTCACAATCAAATCATATGAAGCAGACTTTAAGTCAGTGAAACAAACTTTCAAGGTCACTACAGCCAGTATTCCTCTCTCAACCGATGTTCCTCTTTTCTCACTGGCATTCCTCTCCCCTTGTGCAGATAATCTCAGCTAGGCCTCCAAATTCCAGTTCTCCTCAAACAGGAGGTATCTCACCCTCATGGTGACTGAGTGATATTTTAATTCAAACAAAAAAAGCGTAGTCAGAGATTTCTCTAAATGCAAATATACTCTCCGACTCCAGAAATATTTTAAAATTGCAATTAAAATTGTGGTTAAACAATTAAATCAGAAAAACACTTATGTGTCAGGAGAACAACTAAAACTGACCCGAAAACACCACTACACTAACTACCTCACTCAGAATTCCTGGCTGACTACCGCTAAATTCAGCTAAACTGCTTGAGAAGTACTAAAAAATACTAAAGTAAACAGTATAATGAGCACAAACTTAATTAAAACGTACAAGTGAATGTAAACATAAATAAAAAACAATAAACGGAGCTCTCTCCTGCTACTAGTGATAGCTAGCTTTAAGGGAGAGAAAGATGTTTCCATTAATGCTGAAACTGCCTTTAGATAAGCAGGATAAATGCAGTTTCATAGGGTTTGAAAACTTAAACAGCCTCTCTGCATTCAAAAAGCCCACCGTGTTCAAGCCCTAAAATTGCTGCCAACATGCAGCATTATGACGTCAATCAGGAGAGCACTCACAACTCGGCAGCCCTAACCTTACAGTAGAACAGAGCTGCATGTTCATTTCCTTTTTTGCCCTTTGTAATAAGAAAACATAGAAATCATCACTTGACCTATATATTATTTACACAAATACATGAGTTAAGTGATGATTTGGAACTTGCCAAAATGACCTTGACTAAAATCAAATAGTGAGAGGATAGGATATCTACAGCCGTGAGTGCACTGCTACATGTGCTGCCCTTCATTACCAGCAGTTTTTTCAATAATCCTCCCCGAATGGTCAAAATCCCCTCCAAAAAAGAATACCTGGTAGTCCAGTGGGGTAAGTTTGGGTCCCTAAGTGTTCCAGTCCTACATACTGTAGATCAAGGTACCCTCCCAATGGCAACTGCCAACTGCTGTCCACCTTGACTAGTAGCTAGCTACTGTCCTAAATGCACCACTGCGTATGTCCCAATTCCCCCCTGAAAATATACTTAGTGGTTCAGTGGATGAAGTGAGGGTCCCTTGATGTTCTGGTCCAGCATAGATAAGGTACACCGCACCACCCCCCATGCAACAGCCATCAGGTATATTATTTGGGGAGACTGGGACATACTCGGTGGGGTAATGAAGGGGAAGTCGGCATTTGCATGGGGCTAAACCTATATCTATGTTGGACCAGGATTTTGAGGGACCCACACTTCATCCCCTGGACCACCAGGTATATATTTTTAGGGGGGTTGGGGCATACTCGGTGGTGCATTTAGGACAGTAGCTGGTAGTTAAAGCAGATGGCAGTCAGTAGAACCAGAATGTCAAGGGATGCAAACATATCTCTCTGGACCACCAGGTATTTTTTTGCGGGGATTTTGACCATTTGGTGAGGGTGATTGAACAAGCTGCTGGTGACGATGGGTGGCATATGCAGCAGTACATTTGCAGCTGTAGATGTCATGTCATCTCACCATTTGAATTTAATCAAGATTGTTTTGACAAGTTCCAAGTCATCACTTACCTTGTGCATTTATGTAAATAATATATAGATTAAGTGATGATTTCTGTGTTTTCTTATCACAAAGGGCAGAAAATGAAATGGATGGTTAGCACTGTTCTACTGTAAATGTTAGGGCTGCTAAGTTGTGAGCTCTTTCCTGATTGACAACATCACCCTTGCAGAAATAATTATATGAAATGTTTTCATGCTGCACACATAAAACTACCCATGTGATATGCATGCTGCAAGTATGATTTAAATGTTAAATTGGAACCAATTGCATGCATGTGGCATGTGTGCAGCAAGCAAGTGTGGAAAGCATACTTTTTATGTTAAATTGGAACAGACTGCATGCATGTGGCATGCATGCAAAAAGCAAGTAGTCACTGATAACTGCACACATAAAAGTTAAATGACTTGCTCAGGATCACACCATATACAAGTGGGGTTGATGAGATTGAAACCCAGGTCTTCAGGTCATCTCCAAGTCTCTTGGTTTACAGTTCAGAGTCTTTAACCACTAAGCTGTATTGCCTGCACACGTATGGCTTGCCTGTACTTCATTACAAATCTGCATACATCTGCATGCATGCAGCATGCTTGTAGCCTCTGTTATACTTTAGTTTTCTAGTTCCTCCTCATCTCAGCTGCACAGCTGAACTGTAGCACACATACCAATGGAAACACATTTGGTTCTTCCCACCACCAATATACACACAAAAACTATGTAATTACTTGTGTCTTGCCTGTACTCCTACTATTTTCTCTCCATAGTTTTGAATGCTTCCACACAAACCGACTTTAAGGGGAAACTACAGAAGTAGTAATAACTCGACACTCACCCGAAATACTAGTCCCCCCTCCCATGCACACACACTGTAGCGGGTGCAGTTGTGCTGCTACAGACAACCCACCAAGTATAGATATGTCAAGAGTGTCTTACCTGAGTACTAGGGAGCAAAAGGCAGGAGTCTTTCAGAGATGATGTCCATGAGTCAGAGTGGCTGGGGCATGCCTCCTTGAAATGAATGAAGTTATTTTCTATTACTATTTTATACATTATGGTGGCGTGTTGGTGAATAATAAAGGCCACTGTTCTACTAAAAGGGCCCTTGTTAGTTGCCTTCATTAATCTTCAACTCTCCATTAATTATGTATAAAATAGTAATAAAAAAATACCCCCATTCATTTCAATAGTGCATGACCCTGCAGTCTCCCTTGTCCTATGCCATAATGTGCCTGAGCAAGGGGATGTGGAGGTCAGTTTCGCTGGGGGGGGGGGATAAGCCTGATTATAGTGGGGATCCAATAGTCTGTGCATACCATACTACTCAACTGTGCCTGAATGCAAGGGACAGTCCTCACTTTACGCCTGAAAACTGCTCTGCTTCTCGTCCATCCCTCATGGAAAACATGCTGCTCACACAGAGGATGTTCTGTAATTTTAGACTTTATGGCATGGGCACCATTTCAGATTTCAGCAGGGAGAAGCCAACAACCAGTGGAGGCCAGGTGCTAGTTAGCCCCTAGGGGGCAAGTTCTAGAATGTCTGGAACATCTCTAAAAGGTAAAACATATTTGTTGTGACTGAAAAGCCATATGCAAATCAGGAGAAACTCAAATACTTAAGATTCATCTGTCTCTATCCCGGAGCAGTGCATCAGATTCAGCCTTGAACTCACCTAGTTATCAACCATTTTTTTGTTGGCTGAACTTCTGAACCCCCCAAAACAAAGTTGTCTCATTTTCTCTCCCTGACTCCATTCCATTCAATATCCATCCCACATGGGTCGTGAAGCCACCCCAAAGCACAGAAACATGAAAAACACATCAATATTTCAGTCCTTCCTCCTTCCCCAATCCCTCTGTAAAAAAACATGTTTACTTTTACTTACCTGGCCATCTGGCCAGAACCTGCAGTCTGGCCCAGTGTGCCACCAGTCCTGTTTTCAGTCTGCTCCTTCTCTGTCCTTCTGCCAGAAGCTGGATGCTAGAACTGACCATCCCAGGTCCCCAACATGGTCTGCGGTGAAGTCACCTCACCAACTGAAGCCACCCAACCTGTATTGTTTGCTTCTTGTTTGGCTGCTGCCACACTGCACTGATCAAGGCCTATGAAGACCACCTACACTGCTGTCACTGCTCCTGCTAGGCCTAGCTTGCTGCCGAGGGGGCCTGTGCTGTTTTTTGCACGGCGAGCGTAGTAGAATAAGTAGGTAGTCTAGTCTCCAGTTAGCTTCTAGCTCATCCTCTGTCCCTTCAGCCACCAGGGGAGATGGAGACTCACTAAGAGTAGACCAACAAAAATATGCTCCCATAACACTGCTATTGAGAGTTCAGTGGTCACTGACTCCTCCAATCCATAATGTGCAGCCTGTCTATTCTGTGGGGGGAAAGACAGTGTCATACTCGCATGACTCATGCTGTTGCCTGGCTGGAGCTCCTCCATGTTACATGTGATGGTGCTGCCACTAATAGGTAGGGATAGTGGACAATGCAATACAGACACAGTCGAGTCAGGAGTGGACCTGCAGAGGGATCGCACACAGGCCAGGGAGGGCATTTTATGTGAAAAAGATTAAATCCAAATTTAATGCTATTATTGCCACACCATAAGAACAACCTAGGCACAAATGCGGGGGGGGGGGCAACTGCTCCCCTCTGCCCTACCTAAATGGCACCCCTGATTTATGGTAGAAATTCATTCTCAAGTGCTAATATCGGTACAAGTAAATACAATGGTTTCCACTGTGTTCTGAGGTACTGTATCTCTATGTTTCGGGATGTTTTCTGATCATCGTGAGGGTTAGTATCCCTCATTGTCCCTCATTTTGAATGTCCATGTCCCTCATTTCAGTGACGAAATGTGAGGTATGGTGCATGCTTCCAAGACCCTACTCAGCACAAAAAGTGTTGAGCATGAGCATAGTGTATATGCTCCACACAAAATGACAAAGGGAAAGTAAGTGAGCCAAAATAGTCATGGAGAAACACATTTGTAGCACTAAATATGCATAAGGGATTTGCATGGCCCAAAACAAAAAGGTCTGGCTTCACAACACAGAGGCCCCTCTTTGCTCATCTGGAATTGGGGATGTTGGCTGACTATATCCTATACATTTAATGCAGTAAGCAAACATTACTTTACAAATTAATTGCAATTTAATGACAAAAATCAAAGCCATTAAACAACTTGCAAAAGGAAAAGAATTATTTGAGTTTACCTAATTTTAATGGGAAATCAATGAAAAGGGTATTTTAATGGCTCTAATTGCTAGCAGTAGTTTGAGAAATAGAAACTGACATGTGTTTTTGGATAACAGTCACACCAGCTTAGTTGCTGCAAATGTGGCAATCATGCAGCATGTGAACCTGATGTGATTTTTAAATGATGTTCACAACAACTTAACTGCTGCACTCATGTCAATTGTGCAACATGCGAACCTGATATGATTTTTAGAAGATGTTTGCACCAGCTTACCTGCTGCACACATGTCAAGTTTGCAGCATGCAAACCTGATTTGCTTTTTAAACATAGAAAAAGAGAAAATGTAGTCAGATAAGGACCGCTAGGCCCATCCAGTCTGCCCGTAGGCCCTATACGTTGTATGTGGCCACTGATCCTAGTGATCAATGGCTTTTCATCACTCCCTCTCCTCTCAAGCTTCCCTTGTGCCTGTCCCAGGCATGCTTAAACCCCTCCTCTGTGCTTGATCCCACTACCTCCTGTGGCAGACTATTCCAAATGTTGACTACTCTTTCTGTGTAGAAAAACTTCCTCACATAACCTCTTACTCTACCCCCTTCCAATTTCATACTGCGACCCCTTGTTCTAGTACTTTTTCTACATTGGAAAAGGTCCCCCACCTGCACCTTGTTTATGCTGTTGAGGTACTTGAAAGTTTCAGTCATGTGCCCCTGCTGTCTCCTCTCCGCCAGTGAGTACATATTGAGGTCCCTTAGTCTCTCCTCATATGTTTTGTGGTGCAAGCCCTGCACCATCATTGTTGCCCTTCTCTGGACAGCCTCCACCTTATCTATGTCCTTGCACAGGTGTGGCCTCCAGAACTACACCAAGTACTCCAGGTGAGGTCTTACCAATGTTTTGTACAGTTTTATACAATGGCATCACCACCTCCTGCCTCCTGCTAGTGATACCCCTGCCTTTTTTAGACCTGGTTCACTTATGTTCACTTTGTGTATGCGAACCACATGCAAATATTGTACAATTAAGCATGTGGCATGCATTCTGTATATTTACAGCACACATATTTCTGTAAGAGAATGCTGCATGTTGGCAGCCATCTTGAGGTTTGGAAACAGTGGGATTTTTGAATGCAGAAAGGCTATGTTTACATTTCTTAAACTCTAAGAAACTGCATTTATCCTATTTATATAAAAGCAGTTTCAGCATTATCATAAACATCTGTCTCTCACTTAAAGGTCTGTAAAGTCACTTTTTATAATCGATCTGTGCAATTTGATGGTTTAGGTAACTACAACAGGACTTTTACTAAACAGAAATCCCATTATTTCTTTCTCATTGTAAATTGTGTCACAGTGATTTGTACTGTCCAGAGCTACAGTAACAGTTCCTTGCCATCTAAATTGCTCCTATCTGAAGGATTTACAGATCGTGAAAGAAAGCAATTGCAGAATGTTCAGGCTAGCCAATTTACTTAACAGGTCAGCTAGGAGAGCACTTGGATGATGTTCCACAGACTTGGGTTCAATTGCCAGTCAGTTCACATAAAGTCTTTCTCACAACAACTTTTGTTTCATATGCTTAGCTAGACTAAAACTGTATCAGCAATCCTTTACCAACTAGCCCCAAAGCAACCCCTTTTTACCATAGCTAAATGAAAGGGCCCAAAAATGCAAACACAGTGCAACCTCCCACTTTGTTTGTTCACCCTGTTGTTCGTATCCATGATGATTCCGCAGCATATAACTCACTTTGTCTTCCTTAAATGTTTTTTTCTAGGTCTGCAGAACTTAGTGTGTGGCCTATCTTTTCATCTTTCATCTCCCAAATCTGGGACACTGCTCCCTCAAAATATGGGGCACACCTAAAGGTGAAGATATGTAGGTCACAATTCTGTAGAACCTAGTGCTCTATCACTAATACCTTTTGCTACTGATTTATTACAAAAAATACATTTAGATACCTGTTAAAGGTTGCAGCACATCTTCATCAGTGACATTTCACAGGATCTAGAAGGCAGAATTTCACTGTTCGCTGATGACACAAAGCTCTGTAACAGAGTAGACACACCAGAGGGTGTAGACAGAATGAGAAGCGACCTGCAGAAACTTGAAGAATGGTCAAGGGTTTGGCAGTTGAAATTCAATGCAAAGAAGTGCAAGATAATGCATATGGGGCACAAAAACCCTGGCACAATATATCAGTTGGGGTGAGGATATAGCATGCACCAAGCAGGAAAGGGATCTTGGGGTTGTCATCTCTGATGACCTCAAGGTAGGGAAACAGTGACAAGGCAGCAGGTAAAGCAAATAGGATGCTGGGATGTATAGGCAGGGGCATCACCAGCAGGAAAAGGGAGGTCATAATTCCACTATACAAGACACTAGTGAGGCCCCACCTGGAGTACAGTGTACAGTTCTGGAGACCATACCTACGTAAGGACATAGACAGGGTAGAGAAGGTTCAGAGGAGGGCAACAAAGATGGTGCATGGATTGCATCACAAGTCCTATTAAGACAGGTTGAAGGAACTGAACATGTACTCCCTGGAGGAGAGGAGGGAGAGAGGGGATATGATAGAGACATACAAGTATCTTACAGGGAGGAACAGGGTGCAGGAAAACACTATTTTTAAGCGAAAAAGATATTCCAGGACTAGAGGGCATAGGATGAAGTTGGAGGGAGGACGATTCAGAGGAAACATGAGAAAGAATTTCTTCACAGAACGGGTGGTGGACAAGTGGAACACCCTGCCAGAGGAAGTGGTGGGGGCTGAAACAATCAAGGGGTTTAAGAATGCATGGGATAGACATAAAGGAATTCTAGAGGTCAGGGGTAAGGGGCAACAGACTTCTAGGAAAACAAACTGAACTTACAAGCTCAAATGGGCAGACTGGGTGGGCCATAGGCCCTTATCTGCTGACACTGTCTATGTATCTGTGTATCTATGTATCTATGTAGCACAGACTCACACAGCACAATGATTATTCAGAGCAACATTGGCATGGTCCTAGTTCAGCACTGCCTTTTAACACAAAAACATTTACTTACACAACAACAAATCATTTTGCAGCCAGCCCTTGGGCTCAGCTGCAGCACTACTGCTCATGATGCCAGTGGCCTGGTTCAGGAATGAGCCTGCGTCATCGGAAAGCTGGCCAGGGGAGGATGGTAGAGCATCTGCCTCCTTACGTAGAGAGAGGTCTCTGACTCTGCTGCAGTACTGCCACTGGCGTGACCACAGGTGGCAGTTCAAGTAGGAGCTCGGAATGTCAACATACTTTGATGCTCCTTGCATGCCTTGTATGCTTGTGTGCATCAGCAGGGCCTCTCTTGGCATTTGTAGGATGGGAGAAAAAGAGAAAACACCCCCGACCACTGCATAATGCTGTCCACCCCTCCCCGCAGGCCTGCACCACTGACTGTAGCTCTGTCACTGTAAATACACTTTAACTCCACAGGTGGAGCTGGGGCCTTTCACCAGTGGATCCACCCTTGGGGGAAAGCCAGGGATGAATGCAGTGATGAGGTAAGTCTCAGGGAAGGCAGGTGATGGGGCTGGGTGAGGTGGTAAAGACTGATGGATGGCTGGTTACATGTTGGCATAAAAGTATACTAAATTAAAAAAAATCCTTTTGTTATGCTTCAAAAGAAGCTGCTGAAGTTAGGGTAACACCATTTGAACTGAGGTCAGTTATTTAGAAAGTTGATGATTGGAGCATTTTGCAAACCATTTGTTGCAATGAAATGTGAATTTGCAACCGCTAACTATAATTATGGTGTTAAGATGCTACTGACAGTCTGTACACAGGTGACAGAATAAAGGTCTGTCACAGGTAACTCTCAAACTCTTCTCTCTGAACTAGTCAGACCCTGGATGGCCAGTACACACAAGCAGTATGGGTGCTGGCATAGGCTATTTACCATCCAACGTTTGAATGGACCTGACCCTGTCCCCTACCTCTTCTTTGATGCTGTTCCAGATGTAGTTGTCTTTAGGTCGCTGTGGTCTCAGACTGGAGGGGCTGGGTAACTGCTGGTGGCAGGTACAGTATAAGAAAAACTACCTACAGTGGTACCAGACCAGACACCACCACTACTTCCTTATGGATCTATGACAGTCGGTCTACAGTTTTGTTGTCATCCAGTGTTACAATGACTCCTTTATGTCGAACGCATTTGCGGTAGGCATAAAGGGAGTCACATCTAACTGTGTTTTCTTCAGGGGGCTCTGCCCCTGCTCCTTAAATAATCAACTCCAAGTCGAAGTTGTTTCAGGGAGGGGGTGCAATACCCCCAGAAAGCAGTGCCGGGGTCCTGCGCCGACACTACAGCGACCTGGCACTGTTGTTGCTGTAGCGTCGGTAGCAGTAAAGTTGTCGGGGAAGCTTTGGTCAACGCTTCCTTTTGATAACCAGCATCAGGATCATCTTCTTTAGTGCTGGGCTTGGTGATGTTAATGACATCAGGTTGCCTGAATGCCTCTCACACCCATAGCAGCATTTCTTCTAGTGCCCTTCCCTTTTCCCTGGTGACTGGCACAGGCTCTCAGGACCTGGACCTAGGTACCAGTGTTGGTGCTAGTGAAAGTGATGTCTTCTGGCAGTGATTCTCACTCTCTCTCTCTCTCTCTCCCAAAAGTCCCTGCTGTTGTTGGTCGAATTGGGAATAAGTATCTCCTTCAACCATGATTCATTAGATGTCCTATTTTTTATTTTTCCTTCTTTTCTAGGGCATGGAGCATTGAGATTTGTTCATCCAAAGCTACTGTACATCCATTTTTATTTTCCCAGTCCATATTTTTCTGTGGAGTCTGACAGGGTGCAATGATCCATGATCAGACTTGCACTGTAGAGTGAGTATCTGTCTCTTGTCATAGCAGATTATTCACCTTAACACTGACCCTTTAGATGGACAATGGATATGCTATATCTGTTGTTCCAGAGTTTACTGGACATCATTTACTATAGCCGAATACTGCCCTTAACAGTAAAGTACCAGTCTGCAGCTAATCACACACTCGGAAGAGAAGCTGTACTAACATTGTGTCTTAAGGGTTCTAATAGCAAATGGAGAGCAGTGAGTTAATTCACCTTGAAAGAGAAATTATCAGTTGTTTAGGTGTTTATTTAGGTTGGCCTGCACTGTTTACAATTACTGGATATTTGGAATAGAGCAATGAAGAATGTGGAATGGTGTCGGCAGAATTTTTAAGAAATGGTAACTGCTTCTGAAATGTTCTTTGGAATTTCTTTTTTGAAAAGTATTTCTATGTAAACCATTGAATAGTATTCAGTGGATTATGTAATACATGGAATGTTATTTTACAGTTTGCAGAAAATGAGTCAGCCATTTATGCTACCCATGGACTGTGGATTCGCTGTTGAAAAAAAAATTCCATTTTTGGAATTTCAGTTTTGACAGAATTCCACATAATTAGGATCCAGAAGCAAATGATTTGATACCTTTTAATGGACCAACATAGATGTAACAACAAGAACAAAGTGCTCTAGCTTTCGGACCAACCAGTCCTTCTTCAGAAGCTCATGGCAGTTAGAAAATACAATACTTATAACAGCTAGATAATGCAGAGAAAAACAGAAAAAATCCCCATTGGTTTAAAATACTAATTTAAAAAAAACTCATTTAAAAAACAAAAAAAAAAAACAGAAGATGATTGTCAGAGAAGTTTAACAGTACAATACTGCCCTCAGTCCGAAAGAACCTTGGGTTCAGATGTGCTTGGTGCAACACACAAAGAATCCTACTGCACATAAATTTAATTGACATAAGATAACACTGCTGAAGCAGATAACTCCCAAATCAAGCCATGAGTGTCACAGTCAGTATAAGGATGTGATTACTGAAAGGCAACCCCCACCCAGCTTAAAGACAAACTAAGATAGTTATAGGACTCATGAAATTACAATGTATACATTAAAGACAAGAATTACCAGTAAAGTTGTCTAAAAAAACATCAGTGCACATAGTGTGATGTGTAAAACCTAGCTGGACATGCCACCCAGCTGTATTCTCAAGCTAAATAAAAGGCCCAAGAAATTACAAAAACCACAGGACTATATAAATGATAATTTAAATATAAATTGATAATATTAGTGTGAAACAAAAAACTCTAGTCGAGGAACCTCAAGGAATTAAGACCATGCAGCCTGATATGTACTGATGTCAATATATACTAAGAATGTAGCAACTTGATGTACCACAAGTGTCTAGGGAATCTGAAAAAGAGATAAAAATGTAATTTATCTCCTCCTGTTCATACAAACAATACAACCTAACCCACCCCACATCACAATAATGTGGGTGGGGAGATACATAGCTTAAAGGAGATGTTGTCTCTCTCTCTCACTCCCCCCTCCTTTTCTCTCTCTCTCTCTCTCTCTCTCCCACAGACACACACACACACACACACACACACACTCACTCTCTCTCCTAGTGAACCTATATTAACTTCAGTCACTGCAGTTGTTCCCCAAAGGAATATAACTTGTCATGAAATCCTGAGTAAATTACTACATTATTAGCCTAATGTAAAAAGATCTGTGCAGGACCCCCAAGCAAATGAGATCACACATCCCAATATGTACAGAGTTACAAAATTATATATAACAGTATAAGATAACACTCCTGTATGTACACTAGCAGGCTGGGTAATTTGAATATGGTGCAATGGAATCAATCCCCCCCCCCAATAGGCAAAGATAAAAAGTAAGGAGAAATTCTTTATGTGTGTGAAATAAAAATGGTAACACATTATAACTACATATAGCTAAATAGAGACTTACCTCAATGTGACAGCAAGCCCCACATCTGTTATATCACATACCTCACAACACATACTCACACACAAAAATACACACACGTATCCACATCTCACACATGCTGAAGTCCTATAATATGTCAGTTTGAAGAAGAAAAGGTCTGTGGATGTTAGTTTCTGTAGTGTCCCATAAAAGCCAAGATCCACGTTCATCCCATCTGCTACCATATTGAGATGTAAATAAGTTTTAATCTCAAAAGCTTGTCTCTGTTGTGTGTTTTGAAATTTCTTTTAAGACCATTACTGACATATCTGAGACTGAGTGGTCAGGCTGCAGAAGTGATGCCCCACTGGTTTTCAGTCTTCCTTGATGTAATAGTATGTCTGTGTGAGTTCATCCTAGTGCGGAGCTGTTGGCGTGTCTCTCCCTACATAACCTGTTTGTGGACATCTCTTGTACTGAATGAAATAAACAACATGTTGTGACATGCATGTATAACTCCATGCACCTGGAATTGTCTGTTTTGTGATGTAACCACAGTCTGAGGTAGAAATGAGCCCACAAGTCTTACAGGGGCGTTGATTGCAGGGTCGTGTGTCATTGTGTGACATGGTATTCTGCTCCGGTGAAAGTTTGCTCCTAATAATTAGGCTGGATAAATTTGGTGGTTGTTTAAAAGATAGTAGTGGGAGTTTCTTAAAAATACAATTAAGGGTGTCATCCTCACTAATTATTGGGTGGAGATCTTTAATAATCTTACGCAGACGTTCAAGGTCTGGATGATATGTGACTACCAAGGGTATTCTTTCTGTAGCTGTCTTTTCTTTATATTGAAGTAGTTGTTGTCTTGGTACTTGTGCTGTCTGCTCTGTTATCCTGTCAATTTCCTGGAAGAGTGTCCCTGCTCCATGAAGGTGTTTTCAACATAACTAAATGTGTATCTCTGTCATCCTCATTTGAACAAATACGTTGACAACGAAGTGCTTGACTGTATGTGACAGATTTTTGTATGGTTTGGGTGGTTACTTTTCCTGTGCAGGTATCTCTGTCTGTCTGTTGGCTTCCTGTAAATACATGTATGTAAGGTTCCATCCTTAATGATGACTGTGGTGTCCAGAAAGTTAACCTTGGTGGTAGAGTACTCCAAGGTAGCTTTTATGGTAGGGTGAGATTATTAAGTTTGTGATGAAAATCTTTGAGTGCATCTGTGCCTTCCGTCCAGATGATAAACAAATCATCAATGTAACGGAAATAAGCCAGTGGTTTGTGGGGATACTGCCTTAAAAAATCCTCCTCCAAGTCAGCCATAAAGAGGTTAGCATACTGTGGAGCCATTTTGATGCCCATTGCTGTTCCCATAGTTTGAACATAACGTTTACCATTGAAGTTGAAGTTGTTATGTGTCAAAATGAATTCCATAAGTTCCCCCACCACTCCAGGGTTAATGTTTTGGTCAGGTCCTTTCTCATGTATATATTTAAGGCATGCTGCAATGCCATCTGTGTGTGGAATATTAGTGTAGAGGGATGTTACATCCATTGTCACTAAATGGTATCAGGTGGTAAATCTTATAACCAGAAAGTACATAAAAGTGCGTAGTGTCCTGGATATAACTGTCTCTTTCCATAACCAGCAGTTTCAAAATGGTCTCTACAAACCCTGAGATCCCTCAGTCAAGGTACAATTACAGAGACTATGGGTCTCCCTGGATTGCCAGGTTTATGTATTTTAGGCAGCATGTAGAATGTCCCTGCTTTGGTTCAGCAGGGATGAGGTGAGTTAGTTTATCTCGGACATGGTCAGGAAAAGTTTTAATTAAGTCACATAGTTCATCTTTATATTTTGTAGTGGGGTCACTCCAGTTCTCTGTGTAGGTAAGATCTGTTAGCTGTCTATTAGCTTCAGTAATATAATCCTCTCTGTTTAAAATCACCACTGCAGAACCTTTATCAGCTTTTTTGATGACAATGTTGTGGTTTGATTTCAGTATCCCTATAGCTCTCCGTTCCAGTGGAGAGAGGTTATAATGGGTTTGTTTTTGCCTGGTAAGGATCTGACCACTGACTTGTTGGCAGAAACAATTAATATAATTGTCTAGTTTTTTTGTTACGCCCACTTGAGGGGGTAAAATCAGATTCCTTTTTCTTATCCATTACATTATTGCTGTTTGCACTGTCTTCACTACCAGTGATTTCTTCCCTGCCATGAAAGAATTCTTTAAGTCTTAATCTACGAAAGTACTCCTCTAGTTCACCACAAAACAGTATGTTATCCAGTGGTTTTGTTGGGCAGAAAGTGAGGCCCTTTGAAAGTACATTCAGTTCTCCAGTAGTCAGTGTGTGGTTGGACAAATTAACAACTGAAAGGTGCCCATCAGTATTGTGTTGTTGTTCAGTGACTCCCATTATGTGCTTCATGGTTGTTAGGAAGAAGTATGGTATGTTGAAGGGCATCTAATTTCCTATTTTTCACAAGCATGGCTTTTCTTAAGGTCCTTTGGTAGTTAATGTGTATCTCTCCCAAGATGTCCTGAATAGGTTCCCCAGACACCCTTTCCAGAGTGGTTACAATTTCAGCAAACTCTTTGTTAAGAACAACTTTTTGGGCATATGACATGCTAATCCTGTGATTTCTCAGTTTCTCAGAGGTCCTATGACAAAGTTGTTCTGCATAAGTAGAATTGTTTGTATTTCTTAATGGATTCCAAATAGTAAGACCTTTAGGGATAATGTTTCTCCTCTTGCACTGGGTTAGAAAATAAATGTCACTGTCTAGCCGTGACAATTTCTTCTTGATGTTATGTAACTGCCATATTCTACGGCGAATTCTGGTATCTTCCATGTTGAAATCTAGATTTAGTAGTTGCCATAGTTACATAATTAGGAGTAATTTCTTAAATTCAGCAGAATTCTGTCCAAAGCAAAATTTTAAAATTCTGTACAATTCCAATTATGAACAAAGTACTGATTACTTATTGACACAGTACAGTGGAACCCGCCAGGATGCACTGCAGTACTGCAGCATTCTGCATCGAGGTTACTGTACTGTCCCACACCAGGCACTTGGGGTGATATCCATAACTGACACTGTAGTGTAGTATGAAGGGGATACTGCACTGGTTAGGTGCTGTCCTTTGGATGAGCTGTTAAACTGAGGTCACTTCTGCCCATCTCAGGTCACTGTCCAGGTAGAAGTAAAAGATCCCATGGCACTTAATGACAATGAGCAGCGGAATTTTTTATTAAATCACAACAAATATCATACAGATCAATATTATATCATTCAATTCATCAAAGGATAAATCAAACATAAACAAGTATTGATTCTTACAAACTCTAAACCTAAGATAAACATTTTAAACTATATAATCACTTAAAACTACCCCTCCCCCTCCCTACTCCTTTATAAATGTAGGGAACATTTTTTTTTGTTTGTTTTTTTCCCAAACACATCTACATCAATAACAAAATTACATCTTACTAAATCACAAACAAATATCACCTCATTTCCTTTATATAGATGCCCTTTCCTTTTAAACAAGTATGGGATTTTAACTACTGTTCTAAAATTAACCTATAAAATCATATGCATTCCATAAATGTTCCCAATGTTTATGCGTCATTAATATTTCCTTAGTCTTTTTAATTCTATGCATCTCATTCTCCATCATATCAGTGTCAGTGGCTCAGTAGGTAGCACACTCGCCTCTGAGGCCGGGAGATCAGAGGGCTGTGGGTTCAGTTCCCACATCTGGCACTTGGGTTAATATCCCAGTACTGACACTGTAGTGCAGCATGAGAGGGGTGCTGCACTCTGAGGTGCCGTCGATGAGATGTTAAACCGAGGTCCCATCTGCATGGATTGGTGGTAGTTCAGGTGGATGTTAAAGATCCCATGTCACTTATCAAAAGAGCAAGGGAATTTCCTGGTGTACTGGCCAAATTTCCCTCATTCACTAAAAATACCACAAACAGCTTAATCTGGTTCAAGGTCAGTTGGCATTCATCTGTATCCCCCTCTCCCGGGTCGTGCCTGAAAATAGGCAGGATTTGTCTAGTGCACTTACCCGGTCAACAAAAACTAAATTAAAAATATAAAACAAACTAATATGAGAAATTTCTTGTTGCTGAAGTAGAAATCTGCATCTACTAATCCAAATCCAATACAAAAAAGAAATATGTATTATTTGTACTGCACTGATAGAATTTGAAGATAGTCTTTTGTCAAATAATCCATAAAATAAACTTTCTGCCATAGGGGGAATTAATAACCCACTTTTCCACCGATGTTTTACAATATCCCAAAATTCCATAACATATGGGCATTTAAAGTACAAATGCTCCATTGTTTCGAAAATCAATTTACATTTCACCCGCTGACAATACCATTCCTGAATTGCTTTATGTCTTTGGTTATGCCTCACATTTATTTTCCCATGGATACCCATCCATACAATATCCCACATTTGTATCAGAATATGTGGATTAGTAGTGAAGGTTGAAATATTCCTTCCTATTTCTGTTGGCAGGTCTACAAAAGGAGAAACATAAAAATATTGATGTAAAATTTTAGTGTATAGTTCTTTATGGGAAATACTCCTTAGTACCTCCCAACTTATATCCCATCCTTTTATCTTATCAAAGATCGTAGTCCAGCTATCCACCAAACGTAGATTTCTTTTATTTTTATGCATAAAGCTTGCAGTCTTTCATTCTTCCATTACTCCTCTTAAAGTTCCCTTAACAAAAGAACCCCATATCTTACAGCTACCTCAAACTATAGGTACTAAATTTAATATAAAAATATTGAAAAAAAGAAAAGAATTGGGTTAACCATTCTTAATCCCCCCGCTTTAATGTTTAAATATAAAATATTCCCTTTTATTGGATTCAATCTGCTACCCCACACCCCACAAAAAAAAAATCTCAATAAAGAAGTTTCCAATTTTTTGGGTATATAATATATAGAACTTAAAAACAAAAAGACTGGAATCAAAAATGATTTAATCAAAAAAATTATTTTCTTTTTTGATAGCTTCCATCTGTTCCAACAGGCTATTTTATTATTACCCTCCAATAATGCAATTTTCCAGTTATATTCTGCATTATCCAATCCCCCAAAATATATACCCAGAATTTTACAAGGTTGCCTTTCGATTGGAAAACCTCCTACCATAGTACAGGTATCTGGAAAACCTGAGATACTTCAACATTTAGTTTTTGATTGATTCATCTTAGCTCCTATAATCTTCCCTAATGCAATTATGATATTACATGCTATTTTTTATAGAAATTTCATCTAAAAGCATTAAACATAAATCATCTGCGTAAGCAATTATCTTAGTCCTAAATGTATAATCTCCCTTATTCCTCTTATTAAAGGGGACCGATTAATTATCCGTAATAATGGGTCCAAGGCCAAAACATACGAAAGGGGGCTTAACGAGCCCTGATGAACCCCTTTCATTATTCTATGTTTCTCCCCTTTCCAACCATTTTCTAATGTGATTACATATGCCAACGCATAACAGAGTTTTAACCATTGTACAAACGAAACCGGGAAAACCATATGCCCATAGACATTGCCATAAGTATTCTTGGGATAGTTCATCAAACGCTTTTGTTTGTTCAACATTCACTATAAATCCTTCATTCTTACTCCCCTTATTCTTACCTTTTTCCACAACCTCTCTGATACAAATCAGTGCATCGGAAATCTTTCTCCCTGGTACTGCACACAATTGTGGTTCACTAATCAAATCAGGCATAACTGAAGAAAGTCTATTCCCTAACAGTTGTAAAAATATTTTAAAATCTACATCCAGTAGCATCAATGGTCTCCCATTTCCAATGTCTGTACGTTCCCCTTTTTTAAATAAAAGAAAACAGTAAACCCTCATACATTTTGGAAGGTAAAATTAATTCTAACAGAAAGTAATTATATAAATCCAACAAAACATCAGGCATCATTTTCCATAATAGTTTATATAAATCCCCAGGTAACCCATCCGAACCTGGAGACACCTAATTTTTAAGAGAAAGAAACACCCTATCTAATTCTTGTTTAGTAAATAACTGCACCAATGCTTTTTGAAAATCTGTATCTAAACAGGGAAGAGCAGCTGTCTGCAAAAATTCCTTCATAAAGTTTGAGTCTAATGATTCTGTCCCAAACGTGTCTTCTAGATGCTTATCTAGATATTCCATAATTCCTTTATTATCAAGAATTACTCTATTATCAATACCCTTTAAACTTGTAAAAATCCTCCTCGCCTTTCTTTTTTGGCATGATAAAAAGGGATTCACCTGGGCTGACTTCCTTTGGGTACCATAAGACTGTTCTTTATTCAGTGATTGTAACCTGTCATATTGGTATAAAGTAATTTCCTGTTTAATAGCTATGCTATTGTCCAATAGATCTATCCCACCTCTGAACTGTAAAGAAATCATTTTCTGTAATTTTCCCATAAAAGTAAATGCTTATCATGTTTTCTCTTCGCCCTAGATTTCCCATATGTCTGAAAATAACCTGTTAAACATATTTTAAATGATTCCCACTAACCAATTATATTTTCAAAAATATCAATAGTAGTTATCTGATCCTTAACAATAATGTCTAAATCCAATAATACTTCTACATTTTTTAATAATGAGGAATTTAACTTCCAAACCCCTGGTCCTTTTTCCCTGTTAGGAGGATTGGTAATATTTATACCAATCATAATATGGTCTGATGATTCTATTGGTTCATAAACTAAACTATACATTTCCAAACTTTTCTGCACAAATAAATAATCAATACGGGATGATAATGGTCCTTTAAAAAATGTGGCTCAAGCTTTTTTCCATCCACAGCATTGTGAATCTTTCAATCCAGCCAAAGAAATCAAACATTTTAAAAAGTTCTTATCATAATATTGTTTCTCAGATCCTGTTTTTATTTGAAAGTTTACATTAAAATCCCCTCCAAAAATACTTGCCTACTTGTATATAGGTATGGTTGTATTTTTTTCAGTAAAGAGATCCTAACTGCTCTTTTCTGTGGACCGTACACAGAAATCAATCTACAATGAAGCCCTTTAATATAGGCATCCAATAAAAGCACCCTTCCAGGTTCTATTTCCACTAGCCTATAAATCTTCACATCCATAGTACCAAAGCAAATCCCCACCCCACTGCACATCTCCTCTCCTCTCCTATTGACCAAAAAGATGGACCCCAATGCCATTCTCTAGTTGCTATACTCAAATCATTTAGTGTATGTAACCGTGTGTCCTGTAATAAATACACATCATAATGAAATTGAGAAAGTACTGCAAACGTTGTCTGGTGCTTAAATTGGGATTTTATACTGTTCACATTGAGCGTTACAATTGATAATAGAGAAGGTTTTTAAGGAGGAGCCTTTGGATTTTTTGCACTGGCTCTAGTGACTCGTTTTCGGGACTCTAACTGTGGACATTCAGAAGGAAGTCCAGGGTCAGCTTCTACCCGTATCGAGTCATTAGTGTTAACTACAGGGTTCATAGGATGCGCTTGGTCTACTTGGTCACTCCAAGAAGAAAAAATGTCATACTGATTAGAAAGCGGTAGTGGGAAAGTGGCACAGTCAAACTACTTTCCAAACCTCCCCCCCAACAAATTACTGAAAGATTACTCATATCACCCATGGTGTCAATATGCACATCTTGTGCCTCCATATTAATAGATTCTGTAAAAAAAAAAAGCCCTGAGGAGTCGGGCCTGTTTTTTTTGTAGGCCTTTGTGGAGAACCTTGTGGAGTCGTAAAGGGAGTTTCTTTCTCTTCCCTAATAGCTGTCTGAACAGAATTTAAATCGTTAATCTCTTTACAAGGTGTACCTGAAAAAACGTCAGTGGAACATAAATCAGTGTATGATATTGAGGGCTGAAATTGTCTATCGTTATTCCTAGTACTTCCCCTACCTCTACCTCTCCTTCTTCCCCTAAATAGATTTTCAGTATCTAAGGCGTCTACATCTTGGTAAGATTTTTTTGCTTGTGCTAAATAATATTCCTGGTCTGAAGAATTGTCTGTGTCAATGGTTCTCCATGGACAATCTATAAATGAATGATTAACCTCATTACATAAATTGCAGATTGGTGGTGCCACACACTGAGCAACTGAATGTCCCAACATCCCACACTGAAAGCATTTTATCTTGTCACAAGCGGTGTTCAAATGTTTAAAGAACCACATTTAAAACAACTCTTCGGTTGTCCAGCATAGAAAATTATATCCCTATCTTTTCCTAGATAAAATGAACTTGGCAGATGTTGAATTCCATCTTCAGTTTGATTAAGTTGCACCCTTATTGTCCATCCACCCATCCAGAAGCCGTTTTCATCCATAATTGGCTTCGGTTTGTCATGTATTGTGCACCTTTTTTCTAACCAGAAAAGAATATCTACAATATTAACCCCTTCATTCCGAAATAGGATAGTTACGATTTTTATAGTTGGTTTTGTAATGGGTATAGCCTGAAAGTCTTTCCAAATTTCCTGATTTTTAATTCCCTAGTATAACCTCCAAAATGTATCTAACGAACTGATGGAACAAAAACTTATGTCATAATTATGTTCCCCAGGTGGGTATATGAAAGCGTAAACTTCTGCTGGTGAGAAACCCATTGAATCGATCAGTAATGTTTTCCCTACCCAAATTCTGTCTGGAACCAATGGGACTTTTGCCTGATATTTCAAGCACATCAAATATCTATGCTTTGCCGCTTCTGCAGGCTTTTTAAAGAGACCTGCATAGGATTTAGGGCCCAATATTTTGGATTTATCAACAATTCCTGTTTATATTCCATTATTCCCTTCAGGAAAATTTATATTCCCATTATTACTCACAGTTCCACTGTCCTTAGTGCCTAGTAGTGCTGAAGAATTCATCGTAACCTCTTGAACTGGTGAAGTTTCTATTTCCACCACCGCATCGGTCTGTATCAGTTCTTGCATAGTTGAAATAAACATCGCCTCTCCCTGAGTTTGCGCATCCTCCGTAATTCCATTCAGGGACTTAGAGTGTGACGAGTGCAATGTCTCTAAGCAAATATTAGATACAATACTCGTCTCTCCTGGTGTTAACAGAGGCAAACCTTGAATAGGGATTAAAGGGTCTGAAATCCATTTGTCTTGTGCCCAATGTCATCCTGCTTGTCTTAAAGCATCTCCCAGTGTCCATTCCAATAAAGTACAAGCCTGACGCTTGCTAACACTTTCTATGGGATCTTCACTTCGAACTCCATTTATTTTTTGTGCCCTATCTATATCTTGCTGTTCATGTTGTTCAAACATCTGGCGTTTCCCTCCTTCCTTAAATGGACTGGTGGGAGAACATTTCCTTTTACTTCTTGCTGCTTCTAACTTTTGTCTACAGTTATTATAAACTTGTTCAGCAATAGAAATTAAATCCAACAATTGACTTTTTTCCTTTCAAGTTCATTCTGTAATTGTATTTCATCTGTCAATATTTCTCCTTCTTTTGCCTGAAAGTCTATAAAATCATCAGGCACCTGAGCCATATCTTGTTCAGTCTTCCTCACAGAAGCTTCTCTCCTTGAAGCTGAAATATCCAAGAACTCAGGAGTATTCTCAGCATGACCGCTCTCCTCCACTACTTCCTCCGGACTGGGCTCCTCCATCCCTGCAGGCAGACGGACAACGCCACCTGCCTACAGAGTAGGGGAGTTTCCCTGGTGTCATGGCCAACATTCCTCCTGTCAAAAAAACAGGTCCATGCAATCCACCCCCTAGGATGCATCTGGAAACAAGCTATGTTAACTTAGTGTGCCTTTTCTGGTCAGACATTACAAATACTGTAAATAAATGTATTTTTGATTGCTTGGAGCAGAATTCATACTTTTACTAAACATTACAGTTTGTATTTGGTCTTCTACCTATGGACTGTTTTCAGCCTTGTCACCCTCCAAAACCTTCTGTCTTAGTAAGCTGAGTATGCTCCTTACCTGCCCTTCCTCCCTCTGAGCAGTATCTAACTACTTGGGAATAATTTAATAGAGTATGTGTGGCTGTAGGGATGGAGATGATCTCAAGAAAGATAATTCAGCTACTATCCCATAACAGTAGATGTTTGAGAGAATCTTCTTCATAGAGCCACAGTGTTCCCTTCCCCAACCCCTTCAGTATTGCAGGTAGAATACCATTTTGCAGACCTGCTGGCTACAGCACATTCAGGCTTCTCCTGTCTAGACCTTTGTAGGAGTTCATTGCTATGGTTCCATGGCATAACGGTGAATCCTGAATGGTGCAGAGTCAAAACAGCACCAGATTATGGCAAATGCTGAAATCGGCAAACTCTCTGTTTGTGGGGGGGGGGGCTTTGCCTCCCATGCCCCATTTTGTGGGGGGCTCTGCCTCCCACACTGCCCTTACTAAATATACCAACTCTGGGGGGCAGGACCTAGGGGAGGGGGTAAAGTGAATTTGCCAGTTTTGGCATTCACCATAATCTGGCGCTGATTTGACCTTGCGCCATTCGGGAGTTGCTGTTTCGACAGTGTACGCCTTGCTACTGTATTCCCTACCTCTCCTAATGCCTGGTCAAGATTTTGGGCTATCCTTTCTGTTGAAATTGTACAACTTTGAGTCCCTCTGTTGCAGGAAACTGAGGTGATATGGGGAGGCCCGCATCATAAAGCCACCAACCATGTAGATCATCATGGGCAGCTCCAGCTAGGCAAGTAGTTGCCACTGGTCCTGATGCCAATGGTATACAGTTCAAATACAGTAAGTGTTCCTCTGTGGGGTAGATTCTCTTGAAGTTCAACTATTACTAAAAGGTACTGTATCCAAACTTTCTTTTTTTATAAAATCTTTTATTAAGTTTTTCATAAAAGAAAAACAATATACAGAAACAGTGCAGCATCATGCAAAGCACAGAAATACCCGTATAATTATATATGCATTCATTTCCTGTACATTAGTGAGAAATAAAGGTTACCAGACTAATAGTTAAGGTCATGATATGCTTATTACTCTCTCCAGAGTTAGTCATTGAACACATATAATGACTTCAGCATGGGAACCCTTTTTTTTGAATCACTCAGAACATTATCAAAAGCATGATAATAACATTCTGTCTCTCAAAAGGCTCCTTTTGCAATAAGCCTGCCAATCAATATAACTATTCTTATGCGGCTATTCTTGAATGTGGAACAACTGTACCAGTGTCAACTATGGGATCCTACGCTTATCTAAAGTTGGTCATATCCCCAGTGGCTCAGTACTGAGCCTTTTCTGTTGTTACGCATGAAGTGATATTGTTGACCCACTGAGCTATCACTGAGGGAAAGTTGACATCTAGTTCTGAGCCATGTTTTTTGCATTTGCTAGAGCCAGTTCCCAGAAGTGCAACACCATGACCTCTGAGTGTACTCCATGCTTTGGACTCCGCATGCCCAACAGTATGTAGTCTGAGTCAAAAGGGATATCCCTCTGTGAACTCACTCTGTGAGATAATCTGGTGGATTATGTGCCAAAACAGGAAAACATTAGGGCACTGGAAAGCCATATGAATAAAGTCTCCTATGTGGGCTTGGCACTTGGGACAGAGGTTGGATTTGTGCTGAAGCAGTGCAGCTTCTTAGTTGTTCAGTAGGTATGATTTATGAAATTAAATTGTACTGTATTGGACATGATTTATTATTTTTAGAACAGATCATTACAAATGTTCACAGATTTTCAGGGAAGGGCTATCTTCAAAATCTACTAACCACTTACTTTTACCTTAGTCAAGGTGGGCCTAAGAAGGAACATGCAAAAGTATATATAGACTAGAGATTGGTTGAAAAAGAGCAGGTGGGTTATACTGCCTCTTCAATTGGTGATAGCAAGAGCTTTTGTCCTTCCTGTTGCAGACTCAAATCCTGGCAGATTAGAAGAAACACAAAGAAATCAGCAGCTAATAGACTGTCTCTGTGGTTTAGTGCTGCTAAGAGTTCCATCACTTTTCCACTAAACAATTGCTCCACCAACATTAAACTGTGGGCTTTCCATTTAGTGAGGACCTTGTACGTTACTTGATTTTGATTGTGGATTAAACTAGACAAAGGTGACTTTGAGAATAACTGGGGAGGATAATTAATTATTTTGTGTGCCATTAACCATGCCTGAGCTGTTGCAAATGTGCGAGGATTGTTTATTTTCTTTGTTGCATGCTTGTCATAAGGAGGGTCTGAGAACGGTATACCTTTAGAACATCAAATCCAACACATCGAATCCATTACAGCAACAGCTGCACAAAGATGGCAAGTGCAGTGAGAAGGAATTGATGTCGACAGGTGTGTTCTGTCAACAGGGAAGTGTATCGGTGGCAAACGATCAGGAGGTGGTCAGGATGTGCAGTGGGTGGGATTGTGTGTTTTAATAGATTGGGTGCTGCCGGGGACTTGAAAAGGGGATGGACAGTGCGGTGGGTGGGAATGTGTTTCTTAATACACAGGTGGTCATTTGTGGTTCTACCAAGTCTGTTCTACAACAGTACTGCTGACGTCCTCTAGTGCCATTGTCAGGTAGGTGTGCAGCTGGAGGAACTGCCCTTTTCTCCACTGTCTGTGCGACATGGAGTTGGTAATGTTTAGTTTGGAGGGGGTGCTGTGGTGTTTGTTGTTTTAGGGGTTTGTCTTTTTTTTGCATGCCGTTCTTATGGATTTCGCTATACTGGTGTCGATGTGTTGGATGTTGTTGTAGTTTCTGTTGCTGTGGCTTGGTGGAACCTCTGAGAACATCATGCAGAAGTAACTTCCCCTGAGAATCTTCCTTCATTCACCACCAAGCTGATTTTTTCTTATTATCTCTTGGACTTGTTACAAAAGAGAGCTGGGCAGCAATGCATACAAGCTAAAGGAAGGTAAAGTCATCCTCCCCATCGAAGGGGGGGCCAGCAGGGAGGAGTGCTTGATCCTGGAAGGCTTGCCGAGCTGTAGGAAATCAGAGAGAAGTGAATTAATTGTCCTGAAGGCCCTTGGAAGGATGTTCATTTTTTACTGACTGTATCCATCCTATCAAAGTAAGAAGTAGCTTTTTCCTTCTATCACATTCACACACCTGTTTCAATTTTAACTAATAAGGATGGAAAGTTCAATTTGTAAAAGTCAGAGATTTTAAAGAAGTTATTAATGCTGAGATACTTAATATAGGATGGCGAGATGGTTGAAAGAGGTATGTTGCAAATTTATTGGGATGTATAGGAAGTAACTCACTCGTCTGCCAGTTGATCTTATGATCAGAGATGGGCTGTTCATGTTGAAAAGGCACATCAGATCCAGGACAGTCTGCTTTGGATGAGAAATAAAAAGCAAGATGTCATCTGCGTATAAAGATATGGTATGTGTTACCCATAACTGTCACCACCTGAATAGCTGGATGACTTTGTTTGGCACAAGCCAGAGGCTCCAGGGTGATGACATATACTATTGGAGATAAGAGGAATCCTTTTTTAAGTGTCCCTTGTTAAAGGAAAGTGATTACACAAGGTGCTGTTTGTAAGAATCTTGGCTTGAGGTGTTTTGCACAGGTGCTAATCCAGCTACAGATTTTAGGCCCAGAAATCAATTTTCTGAAAGCCCAGGACATACCCCTACTCCACTGGGTCTAATGTTTTCAATGTGAAGAACCAGAAGACAAGCACAGCTTTTTCTCTGGCTGCTCACCTAACATAGAAACATAGACTTTGATGGCAGATAAGGACCACTTGGCCCACCTAGTCTGCCCATTTCCCTACCTACTGGATAAGCTGCAGATCCTAGTTAACCAACAGCCTATTTCTCCCTACCCCCACAAGAATTGCCTTATGTCTGTCCCATGCATTCTTGAATTCTCCCACAGTTTTAGACCCCACAACCTCCTCAGGAAGTTTGTTCCTTGTATCCATCACCCTCTCTGTAAAAAAATACTTCCTCACATTGCCCCTGAACCGTCTCCCCTCTATCTTCAAATTGTGTCCCCTTGTTCTTGCACATCTCTTTTTCTGAAAGATGCTACCCTTTTGGACTTTGTTGATTCCACTGAGGTACTTAAAAGTTTCTATCATGTCCCCCCTTTCTCAAGAGTATACATATTAAGCTCCTTTAGTCTCTCCTCATATGGCTTCTCTTGTAGACCCTGCACCATTTTAGTTGCCCTCCTCTGGACTGCCTCCATCCTGTCTATGTCCTTGTGGAGATGGGGTCTCCAGAACTGGAAGCAGTACTTCAGATGGGGTCTCACCAACTGTCTGTACAGAGGGATAACAACTTCCTGTTTTCTACTGGTGATGCCTCTCCCTATACTTCCCAGTATCCCCCCAGCCCTCCCTCCTGCCTTCTTCACATTGCTTGCCAACCATAAGGTCATCTGATATGATTACTCCCAGGTCCCTTTCCATTTTTGTTGCTGTTACTACCCCCCCCATTGTGTACTCTTCCCTTGGGTTTTTGTCTCCCAGGTGCATTATTTTGCACTTCTTTGCATTGAATCCAAGCTGCCATACTTCTGACCATTCCTCCAACCTTTCCAAGTCCCTTCTCATCCTTTCCATGCCTCCTTGTGTATCAACCCTGTTGTAGATCTTTGTGTCATCTACAAAGAGGCATACTTTTCCTTCTAGTCCCTCTGCAATGTCACTTATAAAGACATTAAAAAGGACTGGACCCAGTACTGAACCCTGCAGTACTCCACTAGTAACCCACCTTTCTTCAGAGTGGACTCCGTTTACTATTACCTTCTGTGTCCTGTTGTCCAGCCAACGTTTTACCCAGACTACCACCCTGGGACCCACTCTGAGACTGGCTAATTTATTAATCTTTTGTGTGGGACTGTGTCAAATGCCTTGCTAAAGTCTAGGTAGGCCATGTCCACAGCCCCTCTCTGGTCTACTACTTTGGTCACCCAGTCAAAGAAATAGGTTAGAGTCATCTGACATGATCTTCCTGCTGTGAACTTATGCTGCCTTGGGTCCTGTGCCCCACTGGCCTCTATGTACTCAACAATTCTTTCCTTCAGAAGTGATTCAATCACTTTTCCTACCACAGAGATCAAACTGACAGGTCTGTAGTTTCCTGTCTCAGTCTTGCTCCCACTTTTGTGAAGGGGAAACACATCTGCCCTCCTCCAGTCCTCAGGTACCACACCATCCTCCCATGATTTGTTAACAAGGGTAGTCAGTGGTGTCACTAGTTCTCCCCTTAATTCTTTCAGAATTCTGGGGGTGAATCCCGTCAGGCCCCATTGCTTTGTCCACCTTTAGTTTTATGAGTTCTTTCTGAACCCTTTCTTCTGTGAAAGGACTGGGATCGACCCCCCTATCCAGAGTGGTTCTGTTAATTGGATTAGGTACCTCCCCTCCTCCTCTTTTGTGAATACTGAGCAGATGTATTTGTTCAGTATCCCTGCTTTTTCACTGTCACTCTCTGCCCACGCACCATCCATTCTGTTCAGCCTTACTATCTCTCCCTTTGTCATTCTATGCTCCCTAATGTACCTATAAAAGATTTTATCCCCCTTCTTAACTGAGTTGGCTATCTTTTCCTCAGTTTGGGCCTTTGCTATCCTGACTGCCTTCCCTGCTTCCTTCTGCCTTAAATGGTACACTTCTCTGTCCCGCTCCTTCTGTGTTTCCTTATACTTCCTAAATGCTGTCTTTTTCTCCCTAACCTTCCCCACCACCTCTTTTGAGAACCATAGTGGCTTTTTCTTTCATTTTGATTTATTTATTTGCTTCACACAAAGGCTTGTTGCCTTTGTGATGGCAGTTTTGATGTTTCTCCATTGTTGCTCCACCCCTCCTTCTTGTCTGTTTGCTAGTGCTTTTCTAAGGCACTATCCCATCTTGCCAAAGTCAGCACTTCTGAAGTCCAGTACCCTCACTTTTGTATGGCTGGACTCTGCAGCTGAGTTTATTGTGAACCACACTGTTTGGTGGTCATTTGTTCCCAGATGGCTACCCACTTCTAGATCTGAGATCCTCTCACTGTCCCCATTTGAGAGTATGAGGTCTAAGATTGCTCCTTCCTGAGTGGGTTCCAACACTAGCTGTCTGAGGCATGCCCCCTGTGGGGCATCAAGAATGGCCCTGCTCTTGAATGTGGCTGCAGCAAAGGAGCTCCAGTTAACATCTGTCATATTCAGATCCCCCATCAACAGTATCTCCCATTTCTCTGCCATTCTAAGGATGTCTTCTATCATATCCTTGTCCATTCCTTCCCCCTGAGATCAGGGTCTGTATACAACCCCTGTGCATTTTGTGGAGCCATTTCCAGTCTCTAAGTGACCCACAGTGCCTCCTCTCCTCCCTGTTTACTCTTTTGTTCCATTGCTTTTTTCTCTTCCCTTACGTAGAGAGCTACTCCTCCCCATCTTCTACCCTCACTGTCTCTCCTGTAGGTTGTGTACCCTGGTATGTTATCATCCCAGTCATGATTCTCTGCTTACCATGCTTGTGTGACTGCCACAATATCCAGGCATTGCTCTTCCATCAAGGCCACCAGTTCAGGGAGCTTGTTGCCCAGACTATGGGCGTTGGTAATCATTACCCTCCATTTCTTGATGGCCTTACCCCTTTTTGCCCCATCCCTGTCCTTATTGCCTTTGTCGTTTTCTCCATTTACCCCTGCCCTTTTCCCTATAGACATCTCTATCTTGGTGTTTACCTCACTCACTCACTACCTTGATTTCTTTGGGGGGGCTAGGATTTCCCTGCTCCTTTCCAGTGCCTCCCCCCTTGGTTAGTTTAAATGCTTGACATCTGTGATTTGGTTGTCAAAGTTTGCAGATGACACTCATATTGGGCACATAGTTAACAATCAAGATGATGGCAACACCCTGCAAGCAGCTCTAAATGAACTTGAATGTTGGGAAAATACAAAGAAACTTACCTTTAATGCTAATAAATGCACAGTTATGCACTTTGGCAAAAATAATTTACAGATCCAGTATGTCCTGGGGGGAATAGTTTTGAGAGTAGTAGAGGATGAAAGAGACCTTGGTATTAGGGTCAAAAATGACCTTCGCCCAATTCTACACTGCCAGCAAGTAATTAAAAAGACTAGTAGCATACTACACTGTATCTATAAACATATTAAGTGTAGAGACAAGGAGGTGATGTTGCCCTTGTATACCTCCTTGGTGAGGCCCCATGTGGAGTACTGTACACAGTTTTGGGCACCTGGGGACAAAGGAATTATAATGGCAGTGGAGAGGGTACAGAGGAGAGTGACAAAGCAGATAACTGAGGTTAGAGGAATGGATCATAGTAATAAGCTTAAGAGGTTGGGACTGTATTCTCTCGAATACCATAGGCTGAGGGGGAACATGTGCATGATCTTCAGGGCGCTGACCGATATGTCACTATGGGATCAACTAGGCCTTGTAGTGAGGGAACAAATATATAATACTAGGGCTCATCCCCTTCAGCTAGAGGGCGAATGCTGTAGAACAAAAAGAAGAAAGATGTGGTTTTCAGTAAGAGTGACTAAAATATGAAACAAGCTTCCAATAGAAGTGGTGGGAAGTAATAATATGGATATATTTAAGACTCGTCTTGATACGTACCTTAGCTTGAAAAATATTACAGGCTATTTATGAAACTTATGGTGAGCTAAAATGGATGAAAGTCTTTACAGCTCTGTAACACCTATGATACCTATGATTGCCGATGAAGCATTTTTTTTTAATTCAAAGTTTATTCACCACATTTTCCACATTACAGGAGGCAGTAATGAACAGTTTAGCATAGGATTCATAAAACAGATCAAATCATACTGCCCCCAACCCTAACCACCCGGCACAGCAGTTCCTTCTAGCACTGTTATCACCTGCTAACTACCTATACCAAAAGTAATTAAGGTGGTAACCTCAGCTACACATTACTTCATAGCCACCGTAATTAAAGTATGAAGGGGATCTCAGATATCCTCATACTTATGTAGTCTATTTTGAAGGCTAGCAATAGCCTTCTCTGTACGTATATTTGCTAAGATCTCATCGAGCCACTCCTGATATGTTGGGCCAGTCCTTTCCTTCCAATGCCGGAGAATGACTTTTTTAACTGAGAGCACCACCATAGATATGTGAAATCTCCAGATTTTAACCTTTATGGAGGAGAGATCCCCTAACAGGCAAATATCTGATGTAAAATAGTCCTGTAGACCCAGTAAAGGATCCAGATTGTTTTTTATTTGCTCCCATAATGATGCTATCTGGGGGCATGACCAGAAAAAATGGAAAAGTGATCCTGTATCCTGGGAACACTTATTACACCTATCGGTATCAAGAAGGCCCCATTTCACCAGTTTAGTTGGGGTATAGTATAAAAGTATAGTGGGGAAAAAATGAAACCCAGAAGTTGGTGGGGCCACCACCGTGTCCAAACCTCCATCGGAACAAGACTTGATAAATCAGAAATCACACCAGAAGAGACTAGTTAAGGAGAAAGTTCAGATACCAATGCAAACAGTGACAGTGGGCAGGGTGGAGTGGCCCCAAAGACCGTGGTTAACAAGTGTCTCAGTTGAAACACTTTAAAAGTCTGAGACTCAGGTATTTTGAACTTGTGTATGAACTGAGAAAATGAGAGCCACTCACCAACTTCATCCAAAAATGAAGTTACTATCCCCTCTCCTAAGTGAGGAAACCATGAATGGGAAATTTTCTGTTTGTTTATAGTGAAAGCCGGGAATTCCAAATAGATTGAGCGAGATCATTCTTGATTATAACGCAGGAAAGAGCACAATTGCTAATGTACTCTTAGAGAGGTCATGATAGTGGGACATTTATTAATATCTTGCATCTGAGAAATTTTTAAATAGACTATAGTCAGGGGGTCCATGTTCATAGATTGGAAAAAATCTAATTCAATCTTAAGCCAAACCGGGTTCATGTTATCTGGACCCGGTCTTACCCATCTCAGGTATTTGGCCAAATGACTAGCCCAGTAGTAGATGGGCAAGTAAGGAATTCACAACCCCCCCTCATTCTTAGGTGCAGCTAACTTGTGGTATGCCAACCTGGAGGTCTTATTCGACCAAATGAACTGCCGATGAAGCATTTAAACCTATCACCTAGGATCCTGATTCCCATCCTGGACAGATGCAGACCATCGTGCCAGTATTGATCTGCATCACTCCAGGTGGACCCCCAGTCCCCAATAAAGCCAAACCCCTTAGCTCTGCACCAGTTTTTCAACCACTGATTGAGTCCCATGGTGTGGAGCACCCTAGCCTCACCCATGCCATAGACAGGCAGTACCTCCGAGAAGGTTACCGTGTATGCTACTTGTCTAAGGCCCCTCCCCAACTCCACAAACTCATCCTGCACTGCTCTGATCCCTTTCCCAGCCAGGTCATTTGTCCCTAGGTGGACAATGACATCCAGCTCCCTCCCCATGCAGCTGCTCCTGTGATCCTGAGGATTCACCTCCTGTCCCTCCAAGCTATGGTGCCAGACAGGCACCTTACCTCTCTTTCCCCGTCCTCCCCCAGTTCTACCCTCCTAACAATGGAGTCCCCCACCAGGAGTTGTTTCCTTCTCCTGCCAAATTATATTAATTGTGCAGTGTATGTTTGATTCGGTAAGCTGGATTGGTCTTCATGGATGATCTGAGTTGGGGTTCTATTCTAGAGGCTATTTTTGCTAGTATTTTGTAATCAGCATTTATGAGAGAAATGGGTTGGTATGAGGCACATTTGGACAGGTTTTTCCCAGATTTGGGTAGGACAGTGACAGAGACTGGAGTAAGAGAGTGCGAGATAATACCAGTGTCCAATGCTGAGGCTATTACTTCTAGGAAAAAGGGGCAAGTGAGAGAAGGAGGAACTTATAAAGGTCCAGAGGGAGGCCATTGGGGCTTGGAGCATTGCTGCTCTTCATCTTACGGAAGTGTCCTCAAGCAGAGAGAGGGGGGCTTTAGTAACATAATTTTCTTCCTGGGATAGTGCAGATGAATAAATATTCTGAAGGAACTCAACTGAATTGACCTTCACAGTTCAAGAGGACTATGTCTGAGTAAAAGGTTCTAAATTCCTTACTTGCATCCTCAGCTACATAGATTCATGTGCCTTACATGTTACTAAAATACATGCTGATGTGTTCCTCCTTGTTGTGCTTAAGCTCCCACACTTACAGCTTGCTGGTTCCATCACCCTTGAAATAGAAATGTGCACTGGAAAGAAGTAGCTGACATTGCAGTTCGACCATTAAAGTATTATGTTCTAGTCTTGAGGTTGCCAAAATACAGAAAATATGAGGAGAGCCTGATTCTACATGTTTTTTTCTAGATCCCAGTCTTGGGTCAAGAGTGAGTTCACCCTGTCAGGCAACATCCTTTTGTCCCTTGATTCATGTGAGATTGTGATGTCCCTAATAAAGGCCTTTAGAGTGTCCCAGAGAATTGCAGGAGAGGTATCTGAGGTGTGATTAAAGGACAGAAATTATGATACGTGATCAGAGAGATATTTTAAAATATCTGGGTCTTTAAGAGTGTAGAATCATCCACCAGGTTTCCTTCTTCCACATAGAGAAACATAGAAATTGTTGGCAAATAAGGACCGCCTGGCCCATCTAGTCTGCCCATAACCCCTTGTACTGGATTACTGCTTCTGCCCTACCCGCTGCTGTACCTCTATGGTTCCCCTATGCCTGCTGTCCGCTTGAACCTGTTAATATTAATTGTGAGCCATAATGGGGCATGGTCAGGAATTATGATGTGTCTGCATATCTCACAGTGTGCATGCTGTATCAATGTGGGAAGAATAAAGATCATGTCTAACCAGGCATAGCTTTTGTGAGCATGGGAGTAAAAAGAAAACTCCCCAGAGGAAGGATGAATCACCCACCTAATATTAATTTAACCATTTTCTTTTTTGCAAGTTAACCCTTAGGCTGCCAAAATAATTAGAACGTATAGGAATTTTGGACTGATATATCAGTCTGCGGCACAGCAAGGGTTAACTAGACAATGCCCTTCTGGAGAGGGAAATGGGAGTCTAGGCAGACCTATCTAGCAGCACATCGGGTATGCAGTCCATGCCCCTGCCTATGACTTTAACACCATGCATGTGAGTCAGGTCAAAGAAAGTTAGTAAAAAAAATTGGGTACTCCACAGTTAGGGCATAGACAGAGGCAGTTGTGTAAAGACAGTCACCCAAACCCCCAAGCAGAATTACAAAACACCCATGTGTGTCTGTTGTTTAAACACTCTTGGTGTGTAGGGTAAACAATAAAAATTATAATAATACAGATTTTTGTGTTTTGGAGTTTGCCAAGAAACATTTGTAAACAAGCAAGGAGTACTAATAAAGTGTATTACACTACTTATGCCAAGCATGTGACAGAGAAAATCACCCATGGTAACAAGCAACTGAAAGTGTCTAATGTTTAATTTTTTTGGTCTGTTGTGTGTTCCACAGTGCAAACAAAACAATCGTTTGGCATATATTCAACTTCTGTGTAATGAGCTGTTTTAGTTTTAATTTTTTTTCTCCTGTTCTTTCTCTGTGGGAGCACAGCTATAAAGGATCCAAAACAAACAGTTGACAGCTTTCTTGTGAGTTCAAATCCTAATTATTTACTCATCTAGGTGTCCACATATGCCAAAGGCTGTTTGTGTCCTGTCATGAACTTTGGCTGCAAACAAAGGTTTTTTGATCCACATACAGCTAAGGGTTTCTTATCTTAATACATGTCTAAATATATCAGTACTGAGTTGAGGCTGAATGCCTTAACAAGCCAAACTGCTAACAGTAGTTGGCTTGATTTTGCTAAAGTAGCAGAATCCAATAATAGTCCTTTAACAGATATCGTTGCCCATTATGGGAAATTGAAAAATGGTACCAATAATCCTGAAGGATTATTAATTACAACACTGTTTAATTGTTTTCATGCTGTTCTAAATAAGATATCTGTTTTAAAATGTGAGTATATTGCTTGCAAAATGTAGAATTCTGCCTACAAGCAGAAAATTAGTCTGAAAAGGGCTTCTCATACAAAAAAACATTGCTGGACTAAAGTCTGAGCTGGAATCTGTCCATCTAGTAAATGAGTATCTCTTAAATGAGAGAAGCAGCCACGACCTGCATGCCTTAAGAGGTAACGCTAAAAAGGCAAAACTTAGAAAAAATATTTTTTAAACTAATGGTGTTCTGGCTAGTAACACTGATTCCTTATGTCTTGAAAACAAGGAACTTAGAAATAAGTCTGAAGTAATTACTGAAAAAGTTAACGAGCTGGTATTTCAACACCACACCTTGACGGTACAGCATGATTCAGTATGTTTTAATTACAGCAGACTTGAAATGAAGGTTTTCAGTATAAACTATGACACAGCTTCTGTCAATAATAAGCATGTTTTACAAGATGGGAATGTCTTGAAATCTGAAAACAAGGCACTTAATAGCGTGCTGACTCCTGTACCTGAGTTAAAATGTATTAGTAAAAAGTCAAATTTGGCTAGCTTGTGCCGTCAGCCAGAGGTATTGGCAGGGCATACTAACTTAATGCCCATAGACCTTGCCTCTTCTGATGTTGAAGAATTTGATTTTGAACACTCACAGTATGCTGTGGGGTGGACTACAGCAAAGGCAAGCCACTTGTTTTGTTGTAATTCACAAAATGGAGAATTGTTATAGTCTCAAAATGGTGGACACACATGTGATCAGGTTACATCCCCATACCATCCCCAAGATGGCCGCTCATTGTCATGTGATGATGGTCATGACACAGTAACCCATGATGCCCATTAGGTAATACAAAATGGCTGACCACCATCTCACGGAAATTCGATCCTGCAGTCACAGGGACCTGTGATTGCTGCCATAACCAAACAAAACATACTGGAGTTTTTTGGCATGATTAATAATGTTATCAGTAACACTAGTGTTTTTGAGGGACAAAAGATTCTCATTAAAAATGATGTTAACGTATTTTTGAATAAGGTTAATATGCAATCTGTCATGAAGTCAGTGTCTGATGTGGAAGAAACAGCTGATGCTGTTAACATTGTTTACTTTATTAGCAATGTTTATGGTATTCGATGTCCTTAAATAAAGAACACATTAAAGTTAATTACATGAAAAGTTGTTTTCATTTCCTGTGCAATGTAACTTCAGCTTCCCCCAAGAAGACTGAACGTACTGCTTTTCCTATGCAATGCATTAATACCCTAAGCTGCAACATTAAAAACAATGTTGCTACCATCCAGCAACATTCCGGTGGGAAAACCCACTTTACATTTGATGGGGGAAGGGACAACCCTGATTCTAAAATCCCTGTGGTTGTAATATTTTCAGCATCACAGACCACGTTAGGAGGGAGGGTTACAGGTTTGATTTCTGAACCTGAGCTGACAACTGTCTCAGCACTATTTTCTCCACCCCGAGGGCTACTGAACCACAATCCATAGCTGGAGAACTATGTGCAGCTTGCACACCACTTTTCCCCACTGTGCAGGCACCCCTAATAGTGCCAGCACTAACAGCACATAATGAAGAACCCCCTTCATCAGTAACACCTGATCATCCCATACTATGGCTGCAATGGCAGGCACTACAGGTAAGAAGGTACAAGGTATCCTAATACTGATATCATTGTCTTTTCTTTTGGGATCACTGACCATGGCCCCGGCATTGGTTATTCCTAACACAGTTTTAGGGCATTATTTTGAAACTGCCACATCAGATATAGCAATCTCAGCAGTTTTAGCCCAAACATACAATGGACACATCAGACCCATTGCTTATGCATCCCAGATGCTTGCCCCAGTGCAGCTGAAATACAACGTTTGTGAAAGGAATCTTTTGGCTACATACTAGGAAGTGAAATACTTTATGTACATCATTGGATATGCACCCATTGTGCTGCATTCCAATCATTTGCCATCTAACGTTCAGTTGTCAGACAGAGTAAACGATGACTCTGTATCCAATGCCAGACTTACACACTGGTCTCTCATTTTACAGAATCATGACATCACTGTCCTTCCTATCAAAACTTCATCCTTATTGGCCCATGGCCTACAATTTGCAGGAGAGACCCATAATTGTTCACTCCAACCCCCTGACCTACCTGTCCCAGTGCCCTTTCTGAAAGAACCTAAGAAAGTGTTAAAAGACACCACTGTGTGTCCTGTTTTGACTGATGACTCAGCCACACATACCAACGAGGGTCAAATAGCAGGGTCTGGAATTCTTATTGTACATTCTGGCAATGACAGAGTGTGCATGGCTAGTAATTGCATCATCGTACATGTACGATTTACAGGCAATGTTAAAACACGCCTGGCAAATAAAATGAAAAGCAGGGAGGCGAGGAGTCTCCTAATTACCACAAATATTTGTGAATGGTTTAGAGAGCAGAAACGTCCTTGAGAAAGACACAGCTTGTGTTAAAAAAGGAATAAAAATATTTTTCCTTATGTAAAATAATACCAGCACTCCATGAGAGGGTTAAGTGTTGCAGTCTAACAAAATGACCTTAATCTAAAAGACTGCAAAAACAGTGTTTTTATTACAGTTTCTAATTGGGACTGTTTCTCTCTAAACTGAATTTCTTTGGCAGAAGACAAACTTATGTTCCAGTACTTTGTATTATCTCTGAGAAATACAATGACTTGTTTGTGTACATCACAACTCTTAACCTGTTTAAATACTGTATTCTTCATAAGGTTCGAGCATGTTGTATGTATATTCTTTATGCTCTAAAAGAAGGACCCTCATTTGAGGGCGGCGTATAGGTTCTTTAATAAAGGAACTGAGAAATAACTTCCAAAAATAGCTCTTATAAGAAGGTGAAAATGACATTCACTGATCCAGTGATGGCCTACTCATTTTAAACATCACTACTGTAACACTCCTGAAAAGTTACAGGTAATTCCTAAACACCTGAGAGTAGATTTTATACTGTACCGAGTACATAATACTCCAACTGGTGGACACCAGTGAGTCAGTAAAAACACTAGACAGACTAAAATCCTCTGTCTTGTGGCCACATATGAGAAATAATGTACAACACTACATTAGTAACTGTTTGATCTGTGAACAGAACAATCCTATACCAGCTAGAACAAATGCATTGTTTTCCCAGAGGCAAAAAGGCCCCTGGAACAATATCCCGATTGACTACATTGGCCCTATGCCAACCACTAACAACGACAACTAGTTTGCACTAGCGATCACCGACCTATTTTCCAAATAGTTTAAAGCTATCCCAAAACAAAACAACACAAAGTGACTGCAAATGTCTTGGTAAACCAGCTATTTACCAGGTAGGGTCTTACCCCTAAAGGTAAATTCTGATTACAGGGATCTGGCTTTATAGCCAAAGTAATGCAGGAAATTCTAAATTTGTTATGGGTAAAACAAATGTTTTATATCCCTTACTACCCACAGTCATCAGGACAGGTGGAATGTGCTAACAGGCAGATCAAAGTTATGTTATAATAAACTTGTTCAGAAAAACCTAAAAGGACTGAAATTCATTATTGCCTTTACTCCTTATGTCAATAAGAGGGACACCCCTCTGCAGGTACACAGCGTACCCCATTTTTAAAATCATGACCAGACGGTCCATGAGACTCCCAAAACATTTACTTGTGAACCTGTATACTGCCACTGCTGATAGAGCATCAGTACTTATCTCAAACAAGACATCCAAAAAGTACACTTGTTTGCTTCACAATATATGGGCAAGACCCAAAAACAGGCTGTATCCCATTGTAAATAAATGCAGTCCAGCAGTCTACCAAGTTAGACTGCCTCACAATAACAGTCATTAATAGATGGCTACGTGCCAATCAAATGAACCTGTTTAAAGGAGATTAAATTACTTTTCCATACCCCAGTGGGAGGAATAGTACTAAACTATGTTTTTCTTTTCTCTTTTAGGTTCCAGAGAGAGATGATTGCTTTTATGCTTATTATTCTTTTTAAAAGTATGGGTCTTCTTACAAGCCCAAACTACACATCTTATTGCAGATAAAAACCAGTGACCTAATCCTAAACAGATTGTTGAGGCAAAATACCTCATAAACCCACATAATTTAATTGCATCCTGTGGAATTCACACTAAAGTCCTAAAAGACATGTTCATTGTCCAGAAGGGTAGTGAGGCCCTACTGAATGTTATAATCATTGCTTTGGATAAATTCTAAAAGTTGGACTTGATCTGAACTCCTGTTTACATTTCATTAATAATCAGAAATTTTGCATCCAAAATTATATGGCAATAAAAGCCATTAGATCTTAAGGTTTTTAACCCTATGATGCTTCATAATTTGTGACACGTAATATTGAGTGCCCAAAACAGAACCCTGGCCCACCCAGTGGTCTAACAGCCACTTCTCAACCAGGTACCCTAGTTAATAATGTGCAGTTTATGCACATCCCAGTGATTTTTAAATTTCATCTTTTAGAACTTGGAATGATTTGTTTTATGTTTCACAACAAACATTTCTTACATTTTTTTTTACTGCGATCACCATTATGTTGTTTAAACACTCTTGGTGTGTAGGGTAAACAATAAAAATTATAATAATACAGATTTTTGTGTCTCAGAGTTTGCCAAGAAATATTTGTAAACAAGCAAGGAGTACTAATAAAGTTTATTATACTACTTACGCCAAGCATGTGACAGAGAAAATCACAAGGGAGATGGGTTTTTCACCATTTTTGAAGAATGTACATAATTTCCAGAATTGTAGATCTTAGGTTTTTTCAAGATCTTATTTTATTTTTCCCTGTGCTCCAGCTCTCTACCCTTTTAGAGCAGCTACAGTAGTGTCTCAAGAGAGCTACGATGGGTTGCAGACAGCTAAATACTACAGATAACAGCATAGTAACAGAGATTACAACATAGTTACAGATATGAGAACAATATGTATTGGTCCTAAGTCAGTCTCCTTGGATAATGACTTAGGAGACAGAATAACTAATGAGTATTATATGAGACAGAATATACTTCCATTAGCATTATAGCTTAGACAAAAGAAATGCTGACAGTTCAAACTACATGCACATTTCTTACTTGCTTACAGTATAAAACATAGAGACATAACAAAGGCCTTTTGTCTCTGTCAGCTTGCTTAGACAAAGAGAACTGCTGACAGGCATATTTGCCCCGAGTGTAAAATACACATTACATATAATTATATGACAGTATGAGTATACAATAATCACTGATGATCCCTCTGAGTTATTTTATCAGTGATTAGATAGATTATATATGGAATATTTATAAAAGACAAACATAATCTAGATAAATGTATTATAGTGAGGTATAATAAATTATGCATGACAATATTAGCATATCTTAGCAGCAAAGCACATTCCTAGCACTCATATCTATATATAAGTGCAAAATAGCAGTATCACAGTACAATAGACCAGGAATACAGTGTGAGGTGTATGTGGGACGATAGAGGGCATAACCCATGCATAACGTGTCTGTGGTCTCAGTAATTACCTGCATGGGGAGATTATGCCTTAACCAAATGACTGCTGCTTTAGCTTTTGAATTAAAAGTAGAGGCAAACAATTTACCCCTTTCTACCGCATCTTAGCCACTTTTCTCTGGGTCATGAGGGTTTACTGCATCAGGAGGCTGTCCACCTTCTGCCATTTAATACATGCTAATACCTTTTAGGTGCCAGATGAAGTTTGGAGCCTATTGTCATCAGTGTAACTATTTTGTGTCTCCAGTTTCTGCAATGGGATGTGGAGGGGACTGTTTCCCATTGACACCCCAGCAGAAAATCCGTGACTTTGCATGGAGTTGAATCAGCGTGGGGATATGTCTAGTATTTTTTTTGATGTTTACTAAGTTTCAGTGCTGCTGGTGTTACTGGATATTCAAAGTTCAAAGCATTTCACAACACTCCATAGGACAGCAACATATTTGAAACAACTATGTTTTATTGTGGTAAATACCAGACTACTCACTGCTACCTATTGCCCTGGTGCTTCAGGTAAAAAAAGAACCCTTTGTCAGGAGGCACTGTCTTGTGGAGTGCTGTGGAATGCTTTGAACTTTGCTTTGTATTGTTTGGGCTGGCAGCCCTTTTCCATGCACCCTCCTGTCTTCTGTGCTCACAGCAGCCTGTTGGATTTTGGTTTAATGGATATTCAGGCGGTTTTGTGCTCTCTGGTACAGTGGAGATGATAACCCAAAAAGTCGAAACAAACTCAGACTAAATAATTAAGTTAAACAAGGATTTGGGGTCTGTCAATAGCGCTGTGATATCTTTTCAGTTGCTAAAGACATTTTTGTGAGAGAGAAAGTTACACTTAGCTTGTAAATGGCACAGCTGGATAACATTCTAAGAGAAGCGAAATGTGTGAATTCTCGGTCTGCCTGCTACTTTTGGTGGCAAGAACCTGATTATGGCTACTGAATCATTGCTGAAAGAAACAATTGGCAAAAAACAAACAAACAAAAAAACTTGCAACGGTAAAAGATTTCTGTATACTGTTTCTGATAGGGCAGAATTCCATGACCTGGGAGAGTATGTTAGTGAAGCCTGTATAGTGTAGGTGGGACCCACTTAGTCATTACTCTAGAATCAGTGGTTGAAGGAGACTTTATATTGAACTTTGTCAAAGAAAGGAGAACTTTCCATTTGAAGGCTGCAAAATTCCTTGCTACCCTGATTTTTCTCAAGGGACACAGAGGAGATGCTACCATTTCTTGCACTATCACCCCTCCTCTGTTAGAACTGGGAGCTCAAGTGGTTCTCATAAAATCAGCAAAGTCGAGAACATTTGTTGAAGGTGAAATCTTCTTTTATACTGAAATCTAGAATATAGAAACTGACGGCAGAAGGAGACTGTGGGTCTATCTAGTGTGCCCAAGAGTTTCCAAGATCCATTACAGGTCTCAGGATCTAGCCCCCCCTACCGAATTTTACCATTTCCCTGTCCCACTGTTCCCACTTGAGCCCTTGCTCTGTCCTACCTGCTTGAAAGCAGATATGGTCCTCGCATTTGCCACCTCCTGTAGCAAACTGTTCCAGGACTCCACCACTCTTTCCATGAAGTAATGCTTTCTCAGATCTCTTCTGAAGTTTCCACCACCCAGCTTCCATTTGAGCCCCCCTGGTGGTGGAGCTGGTAACCCTCTCAAAATGTATGTGTATGGCACCCTATTTATGCCTTTCAAGAACTTGAACATCTCAGTCATGTCCCCTGTCTCCCTTCTTGTTTCCAGCAAGATCAAGTTTAGCTCTGCCAGGCGTTCCTCGTATGAGAGTCCTTGGAGGCTCTGTGTCATCTTAGTCACTCTTCTTTGCACAATCTCCAGGCTAACCCTATCCTTTTTTAGGTGTGGACTCCAAAACTGGATGCGGTACTCCAGGTGGGGCCTCAGCAGGGACCTGTACAGTGGATCACCTCCCTGTTTCTGTTATCAAAACTCTTCACTGTGCATCTTAGCATTCTGTTAGCCTTGCTGTAAGCTGTGTTGCATTGGCTCGATTGCTTAAGGGTGTCGCATATGATGACCTCGAGGTCCCTTTCTTCTTGCAAGGTGCTGAGTTTGACCTCATTGAGCCAGTATTCCATCCTCGGGATTCCTTTACCCAGATGCAACACCTTGCACTTCTTAGCATTGAACTTCAGCTGCCAGACAGTGGACCATCTTTCCAGATTTTGTAAGTCCTTCTGAAGCTCCCTAATCGCCTCCACACTGTCGACCCTACCACACAGTTTTGTGTCATCTGAGAAGAGTTCCAACTTACCTTGAATGCCTACTCCTATGTCGCTGATAAATACATTCAACAGGACCGGGACCAAGTCAAAGTTCTGGGGTACTCCGCTAGTGACTTTACCCTTGCTTGACCTCACCCCATTGACTACCACACTCTGTCGTCTATCTCCAAACCAGTTCCTTACCCACTGGATAACGTTTTCAGCAGTGGCCAGATCTTCTAACTTTTTCAGCAGTTGATTTTGTGGCACCGAGTTGAAAGCCTTGCTTAAATCAAAGGAGGAGATCCATTGGGCACTCCATATCCAATTATCTCATTATCCAGTCAAAATATGTAATAAGGTTCATCTGGCATAACCTGCCTGCTACAAACCCATGTTGTCTGACATCCTGGAGATTGTACTTTTCTAGGTATTCCACTATATCCTGTTTAACTAAGGTTGCCATTACTTTTCCTATGACAGATGTGTGGCTGACTGACCTGTAGTTGCTAGCATCCTCTCTACTCCCCCCAATTGTGGAGATCTACTACTTCCGCACTTTTCCAGTCTTCCAGCAAACTCCAGTCAGAAACGAGCAGTTGAACAAATGTGTCAAGGAGTCCGCCAGTTCCTTAGTAAGTTTACTTAGTACCCTAGGATGCAACCACTCTGGCCCTAGTGCTTTGTTAGTCTTAAGATGTATGAGTGCCTCTTTGACTCTGTGGAGATTTTTGGAGTTTACATCTGTGGGTTCCACACTGTATATCAGCTGATTTAACGCTGCTTTCAGGCAATGGTCTGTTGTGTTCTTTGGTAAACATTGAGCAGAAGAAGCTGTTGCAGACAATGGCTTTTTGCCTGTCATCCTCAATGATTCTGCCTCCTTTCATGAGTTTAATTATCCCACTCCCTTTCTTCAGTTTTTCCCTGATGTGTCGAAAGAATTGCTTGTTGCCAGATTTGATATCTGTAGCAATCTGAAGTTCAGTTGCCAACTTTGCTAGTCTTACAGCTTTCTTGACTTCCTTACTTTTCTGATTATAGATATCCCAGTCCCTGTCTTTCTGGTCCTTTTTATATTTGCGGAAAGCTGCCCTTTTGGCTTTGATAGTTAACTTGACCTGTTCAGTGAAACAAATGGGTATTTTATGTTTTTTACTTTTTGACACTGACCTAAGCAGAGCTTTGTGGCCTCTTGGATGGCTTGCTTAACTTGCCCCCAGATAGCCTCTACATCCAGCTTTTTTGCGAAACCCCCTCAGGTTGTTGTTGATTATCAATTTTTAATTTTTTTTGAGTTGGCTCCCCTGAAGCTCAATGATTCTGCCTGGGACTGAGATTTTACATCCCCTGGTGACAATGTAAACCACACAGAATTGTGGTCACTATTTGCCAGTGGTATGATGTCTTCAACCCCCTCTGAATTTGTGAGTACCCATCGAGAATGGCTTCCAGCCTGGTTTGAGTGCTAACCATCTGGGTGAGCAGGCAGTCATGAAGGGCATCTAACACAGCCTGACTTTTCGATGATCTCACCACTAGATTACCCTAGTCTACATCTGGCATGTCTAGATCGCCAACCACCACAGTTTCCCCTTTTTGTGTTGCTCCCCTGATTTCCCCTAGGAGTTCTGCATCCCTCTCTTCTGCTTGTCCCGGTGGTCTGTATATTTCCCTGAAATATATCTTTTTCCTGGATACTGGGCTGAGCTGAACCCACAGTGATTTTGGACCCTCTTTTTTTGTTAGCCTCAAAAGCTGTGGCAGTTATACTATCCCTAACATATGGTGCTACCCAGCCTCCTCTCCCACCCTTTCCATCTTTTCTATATAGAGAATAACCTGGCACTGAGAGGTCCCAGTGATTGTTTTCGGTCCCAGTCATTGTTCTCTGTGGCCCATGTTTCTATAATGGCCACCTGGTCTACTTAGATGTCTGCTGTTATTGCCTGCAGTTCACTAATTTTGTTGCCAAGGCTTCTGGCATTGAAGCACATCCTTTTTCACAGACTTGCTGGAGTACTCTTCTTCCCCCTTTTTGGTGACACCTGTTCACTTGTGATTATTTCATCCCCTTTACAGACCTTTTGTCTCCCCTTACATCCTATTTTTTTGCTCCCAGTTTGTGACTGAGATTCTGATACCTGTGGGGGAGTGTTGTCTAAGTTCCCATCTTCCTTAATGACGTCTACAATGGTTTCCTTAGCCTCGAGCTCCCCCTCTCCTAGTTTAAATATTCTACGTAGATGTCAAATTTTTGTCCAAGAGCCCGTACATCTTCACTGTTCAGGTGTAGTCCATCACATTTAAAGAAGTATCTCTCCCAGAAGTCCCCCCAGTTTCCAATGATCTGATGAGAGTGTGGTTCAGGATTTCATCAAAACCAGGGCGGGGTCAATTACTAACTTAAATGTGGGACATCAAGAGGGATATGATTCCCTGCTATCTAGCAAAAATTACTGTTTACCAGTGACCTCCAGTGAGAACTCAGCAAAGTTGATAAGAATTTTGTTACTAGTTCAGATAATTTACTGAACTCACTTTTAGGGTTTCATTCTTCTTATTGCTAATATCTTGGAATCGAATTTACATTTTTTCATGCAGGGTTGTTGTTGCTTGGTATGAGTTCTCCTGGGTCTCACCTAGAAATGAGCCTCAGCTCAGTGTGTCTTTCCTGGTTACCAATTTTGAAATTGCTAAATGAGTTACAGATACAAAGTATCTTTATAATTTTGATTTTTATGTTTTGAGGTAGAATGCTATTTGGCCCACATAGGTTGAGATTTGATGAGTTATGGGCAATTCAGTGTCTTGTATGAAAGATTCCTGCTTGTTTTATTTTCAGATTAAAGGCATCAGAGCCAGCATTATTAGTATATGGATCCTTTATCATCAGCTATTTTTTTATTTACGGAGATCCTGCAGCCTACTTGCTGTGAGTTGTACTTGAAGAGAGCAGAAAAAATGGACACTCTCACTACCAAAAAGAGACTGATGTTCCAACCCGTGTTTAACTGGGAACACAGTTTGTTGAAGATTCAAAATTCAGCAAGAAGGCAAAACGAGGAAAGCAGACACACTAGCAGTCTTGACATTTTGCACAGAGTGCTTTTTCAAGAGACTGTTGAGACTGCTGGTGTGTCTGCTTTCCTTATTTTGCCTCCTTGCTGGGTTTTGGTTCTTCACTAAACTATTTTTCTAGGTAACCACTGATTGGAGTATCAGTCTCTTTTTGGCAGTGAGAGTGCCCAGTTTTCTGCTCTCTTCAGACTGTTTCTATAATGAGCAACCTCATACCCATAAGCAGCCCTTACTGTTTTTACTGACCTGAGGGGAAGTGCTAGGACTGAACCTACAGGTAACACCAAGTCACTAGCCTCTCTATTAATTAAGCAATAAGGCATGATAGGGTGTATGTTATTGTGTAGTAATGTCACGCCTCGTGCGGTTGAAGCAGGAGGCCACAGGCTAAGTGCACTCAGCACCCGAGAAGTAATGTTATTACGCAATACATACACCCTGGTGTGCTTTATTGCTATCATACAATGGCTCACTTATGTTAAAAAAAAAGATTTAAAACATTTTTAAATAGTTTTTGAACTTAATCCACAGTTTCTGTTTTTGCCAGTAGGCAGTGCTGCCACTACATGCTGCCTGCTCACTCATGCTACGCAGCTCTGTTCCTGTCTATGATCTGTCATGGTGTCTGCCCCCCCCATCTAATCTGCCTGTGAATGTTACTTTTATTTGTCTTTTGAGCAAACATTTCTCCATTTGCTTCTTTGCCTTTGCTGCTTCTACCTTTTGCTTCTTAGCCACTGACATGCTGTACAATTTACTTAATGAGCAAGCAAGAGCAAGCATGAGAGGTATCTAAAAGGAACAGCTGTGTGCTGTCCTTTTGAAGTTTTGCTCTGTTCCTCCCTCTAGAAATCTGCTGTGCCCAATCCCGACACTCACTCTCCTTCCTCCTCCTTAAGCACTCTGTTCATTCCTGTATCTGCACCTAATACCGCTCACTCCCAAACAAACTCCCTCTGCCCCTCCCACCACACTCTCCTCCTCCCCTCTCCACCCACTCTCCTTCCCTGTGCCTCCCTTGGCTACAGTACCTCTAGCTGGTGCCTCCCAGACCTTATTTACCCCACCTTCTGCTCCTCACCTCACCCCCCAACTATCCCCCCCCAGCTCTTCTCCTTTTCCTTCAGGTCCTGTCCCCTTGCAGAGTTCTCAGCATCCCTCCCCAACTCCTTCACCACCAGACCCTGCCCCTTGCAGAGTTTTTCATCATCCTGATAACCCACCTCCCCTCTCACCACCACCCCTCTACTCTCATCCTCCACCTACACCCACCTCCCCTTACTTCTCCCCCCCTTTCCTCCTCCCAATCCAGGCCCTGTTCCCTTGCAGGGTTCACTGCATCCTGAAGGGGATTCAGTTCCTGGTTTGTCCACCCTCTCTCCCTCCTAGCCTCCTTCCCCCCTCCCTCCACTCCTTTCTGCCATGTTCTCCCCCCTCACAGGGTTTTCAGCATCCTGAAGAGGATCATTCTTGGCTTCCCCCTCCTCTCACCCACCCACCCTTCCTTCCCTGTCACTCGTGCAGTAACTCCTCTCTTCCACCCACCCCTCCTTCCCTGCCTCTCACACTATAACTCCCCTTCCTCAAAATACTTTTGAACACTTAGCATCTCTCAAAGTCTAGCTTTTCAGATCTGGACATGCACTTACTCGCCAGTGCGTTGCTGCTACCTCTTCCGCTCCTTTGGCCCCATACCTACATTACAACTACTCCTGCATACTGTTACCTGAGCTATATCTGCACACTTTTCCTTTACCCCCCTCTCTCTCCCTCAATAACTAAGATGTCTTCTCTCCCCAAATGTCATGACTTCACTTTGTCATTTACCACTTCCTGTTTACATTACCTTCTGTTGTGCTGAATTGTATTGCACTTTATTAGCAAAACACTGTATGTATCTGAATTGCACTGTATGTATTTGATTGTTTTGTATTTGTATTCCATTGTACTAGTACAACTCTATATGTATTGAATTGCACTGTATGTATTTGATTGTTTGGTATTTGTGTTCAATTGTACTAGTACAACACTGTATGTATTGAATTGCAGTGTATGTATTTGATTGTTTGGTATTTGTGTTCCATTGTAGTAGTACAACTATATATGTATTGAATTGCACTGTATGTATTTGAATGTTTGGTATTTGTGTTCCATTGTACTAGTACAACACTATATGTATTGAATTGCACTGTATGTATTTGATTGTTTGGTATTTGTGTTCCATTGTACTAGTACAACACAATATGTATTGAATTGCACTGTATGTATTTGATTGTCTTGCTTTTGCTCGATCCTGACATTTATGTACCCCCTTCCCCCAGGACGCTTCTGGAAATGAGCTGTTTACAGCTCATGTTGTCTTTCCTGGTGAAACCTTTTCAAATAAATAATAAAATAATGCTGGTTGGAGTTAAGGTTTTTAAAGAAAAGCTTAAAAAATAATAAATAAAAACAAAACTTTCATCTGTGGGGAAGGGTCAAGATGGCCATGCGTGTGGTGTTGCTGTGAGAGCACTATAAGTTTCCACGGCTGTTGTGAGCAGAAAATTAAAAGAAAGGAAGTTGTGAATAATCGTCTAACCGCCGGTTAAACATAAGGACAGACAGAGTGGCTTTTCAGAGGAATACAGCTCGCCCCGTATTTAGCTGTTGGAGAAACCTTTCTGGTCCAAAACTAGCCCCGGAGGCCGGAAGACACCTGGCGTTGCAGGTAGTTGTGAGCCAGAGTCTCCAACTCCTCAGGGCCAAGGCTCCACTACAGAGAAACCACAGCAGCAATGCGCGCAAGGTGTTCAGACTCTATACATACCTGACACAGCAGATGACTCAGCTCTATTTCAGAGACTGGGTCAGGATTGACTCCAATCTACACCACAGAAGGCTTTGCATTTTGATCAGACTCCGGCTTCAGAATTCCTGACTCAGCATTTACCTTCCGCATTTGCACCTGCACCAAGACACACCATGGAGTCGATGAGGGACTCTGTTGAAAAAATTTTACAAGGAGTGGGACGCTTAGACAACAAATTAGAAGTGTTAAGCCAACAAGATGATTTTATTCAGTCTGAGGTGAAACGCAATCGGGAGAACATCAACAAACTAAGTAAGCAATCTCAAGATAACTCACAAAGTATTCAAAAGTTAAGCGATGGTGTTAAAATAATCGAACTCTCTTGCATAGCTTTGGCTAAAGATAACTATAATCTGAATCGGAAGATTGAGACACTTGAAAATCAGTCAAGATATCGCAATTTGCGAATTGTGGGTTTACCTTTAAAGCTGGACACTGAATTTGAAAGCACCCGGGAATTAATTAAAGACATTTTCGTTCAGGTTTACCAGTTACCCCAAGACAACCTCCCATTTATTACTAAGGCTTTTAGGGTGTTCCAAAGAAATGAAACAAAAAAAGAGGATCCAGAGAACAAAGCCACTATCTTTTTCTCTTTGGCGTTCGAGTCAGACCATGACCACATTATTAAACTCTCCAGAATTAAAGGAACGCTTTTGTATAGGGGTCTTAAATTTAATATCTTCCTGGATTTTGCCTATCCTACACAGCAGAGGTGGCGAAAGTTTTTGTCATATAGGCAGCAGGTGCTCGAGCTGGGAGCACAATTCCAGCTACTTGCGCCTGCGAAGGTGGAAATTCGCTATAATGAAAAATCATATGTGTTTTTTGAGACTGAACAGCTGGCTGAATTTTTAAGGGGACAATACAAGAAGGCTGGGGAATCTGGAGAATCAGGAGAAGGTTCTGAGTCTTCTACAACTTCTGAAGTGGAAATGTCAGCCGTAGCTGATGCTGTGGAGGGCTTTGGGGTTTAAAACATGGGTTTAATATTTGTTTGCTTTTGTAGCACTTTGCAGCATTTTATTTCAGTTGCATCTTGTTATAATCTGTAGAGGGGTTAATGAATATTAAATAATGGAGTAGTTGATACATAATGGTTATTGGAGGTATTTAACCTCAGAATTGCACTCCACACAGATTTTTGAATGTTGCGTATACTGTAATTTGTGTGTAACCCCTAGGTGGTGCTATCCCAAGGGCTACTACTGCTGCCTGCTTGGCTAGTAGCAGGTTAAGGGGCCTGGGTAATGAAATGGGTGCCTCCACCCAGAGTTCAGGGTTATTAGTGGTCAAGCTAACCTGGGCACAGCCCTCCGGGACACTGTAACCCCCCTCTTTCCCTTCTAGTGCCCTGAACAATATACAATAATTACTTTCACAATGACCTTTATTCACCAGGCAATTACCCACCCTATTTGCACTTACCATCAGGGCTGGTTCCTCTAGCTTGACCCTGGGGACCCCCTGTAAAACAAGGTTAAACACAGCAAATAGCAACAGTACAATACTTTTGGCACAGACCGGAACCACAGTCAGGTTAAATGCAAATAAAGTTAAATCTGATTTATTAAGGGGACTTGAACAAGGAAGGGGTGTAATCAGGTTGATTTGCTTATAAGCTATATTAAGCAGACAGTTATGCATGCAGTTCAGAGTCCTTATACAGTCACACACTCTGGGTACCCAGGTAAGAAAATGGTGGGCTAGCCAGGAACATTGCAGCTGGTTGGGGCCCTGTGATGGAAGAAAGCAACATGCACAACACACACTATTTGTAATCCAGAGCTGGAGGGCTCAGTGCATGAAAGAAAAGGCAACAAGACAATCAGATGACAACACTTTTAGATTTAGCTGTTGTTGCAGGGAGCTACCCTTATGTTTACTCACGATACCCAATACTGGACACAGGCAGGACAAAATCAAGACTGCAGGCTGTTGAGCTGGAGTGCCCGGAGACACAGGGCCCACATGAATCACCGAGGCATCGTTCCTGTTCAAGGCGTTGAGCAGGGGGCTGATCCCCAGGCCGGTCTCTCGTTGAAGACTTTCTCTGCGTAGCAGGTATTCTGGATGGGCCAGTGTAGCAGGGCTCAGGCAAATGGAAATGGATATGGATTCAGTCTGTGGAGCTGGATGCAGCCTCCAGCAAGCAAAACACAGTTCAGACACACAGTGGGGAGCCAAATCATGACCCACTATAAGCACACAGCACATTCACATGTAAGGAAATTTCACTGTACCAGGCAAATGGCTCTCCGGTCGCAATTACAGAGTCTCTGCACAATCCGGGAGTTCAGAAGTAGCTGGAAGTCCTGACAGGCCAATCGCATTCAGCAAATCTTCGGTCTTCTTCAGGTTAAAGCCTGGTCACAATTCAGTGGCTTAATTCGCTCTCCAAATTTGGATTCAGTCCAAAAAAAGCACAAGTTCCCTCTCAGGAACAGCAGGCAGGCATGCAGACCAAACTCAGGCCTTTCCACCGTTCTCCCACACGAATCCACTCTGGAGTGCTGCTCGAACTATCTCGAGCTGTTACTTCTTCACTTCTCAACTCAGATTTAACTGAAACTGCAAGCAGTGTGGGACTTTCCCCAAGATCCAAAAGGTTCGGTTGGCTGATCTGTCTGTCAATCACAACAAGGGCTCCCCCTCCAGGTTATTTTAGGTGCCAAAAGCCCAAAACTACAATTCCTACAAGTTTTGGCCCCACCAAGTTGTAGGCAGGCTCCATTTTAGAGTCCCAAATGTACTGATTGGCCCATTCTGACAGTCCAGGACCAAGATGATGGAAACAAACAGAACTGTCCATGCTGCAAAGAAGGCAGGTTAGAACAAACTGCAATATTATTACTACTCTAACAAATGATCGACAAACAAGTACATCTTCTAACAGTGCTCCCTCTCAGATTAAATATGACTGCAATCCAGGCAGCTCTTAAAGAGACAGTACACAGAGGCTATACAGGCACTCTCTGGCAATACATTTAAACTGCTAAAACGCAGAACACCAGCCTGGCAACGAGCATTTAGGCAAGCTCAAGGAAGACTTTTCGGGAACCCCCATTTGTAGGGAGGTTACATACTTAAACAGCAAATGAAATTAACTGAAAGTAGACAAGCGTGACCAGATAAATACACAGTGTTTTCAGACACAATTGAAAGAAATCACAGAACAGAAGAAATGGGATGCCTGCAACCTTCCTTCTGAGTACAGGCCATCACTCATTAAATCAACCTACTAGCATTACCTTATTGTGGATTCAATAAACCTGCTGCCAACTGATGTGCTAAGTATTCAGGTGAAAATTCTTAGCAGAAAGAGAAAGAATTCTCCCTTACACTGCCTTATAAACCCATTCAGGACCCCTGAAGGCCCTCTACCTTTCTCCTCCCCTTACCAATCCCTTTGCTCCTGTACCCACCTGCATCATATGACTCACCTCTGATGTCACCTGGCCTTCCACCCCTCCAGCCTGCCTTTCCCCTCCCCATCCCCTCCTCTGCCCCAGTCTCTGCCATTTCTTGCAGGAAACCCCTGACAGTCTAGGTTGCCTGCAAGTGGCAATCCCATTTATCAGATAACTTCACTGTCTCTAGGGCATGGCAGCCAATTAGATTGCTGTGATTATCCTCACCACTGTATAATTAAGTGATAAGACATGACATGGCATGCTTCATCATAGGATATTGACATGTTGTGTGTGTTGAGAGGCACGAGATGAAGCCAAGTGCCTTACTCATCCAAGAAGTTGTGATATCCTATGATAAAGCATGCCCTGGAGTGTGTTATTGTGAGTATGTACTGGACCCCTACAGTAAAGTAAAAAAAAGACACAAACAAACATAGAAACATAGAAACATAGACCTTGACGGCAGATAAGGACCACTAGGCCCATCTAGTCTGCCCATTTCCCTACCTACAGGATAGGCCGCAGATCCTAGTTAACCAACAGCCTATTTCTTCCTACCCCCCACAAGAATTGCCTTATGTCTGTCCCATGCATTCTTGAATTCTCCCACAGTTTTAGACCCCACAACCTCCTCAGAAAGGCTGTTCCATGCATCCACTACCCTCTCTGTGAAATAATACTTCCTCACATTGCCCTATGAACCGCCCTCCTTCTATCTTTAAATTGTGTCCCTTGTTCTTGCAAGTCTTTTTCTGAAAGATGCTACCCTCTTGGACTTTGTTGATTCCACTGAGGTACTTAAAGTTTCTATCATGTCCCACCTCTCCCTTCTTTCCTCAAGGGTATACATATTAAGCTCCTTTAGTCTCTCCTCATACGGCTTCTCTTGCAGACCCTGCACCATTTTAGTTGCCCTCCTCTGGACTGCCTCTATCCTATCTATGTCCTTGTGGAGATGGGGTCTCCAGAACTGGACACAGTACTCCAGATGGGGTCTCACCAACTGTCTGTACAGAGGGATAACAGCTTCCTGCTTTCTGCTGATGATGCCTCTCCCTATACATCCCAGTATACCCCCAGCCCTCCCTACTGCTTTCTCACATTGCTTGCTAACCTTAAGGTCATCTGATATGATTACCCCCAGGTCCCTTTCCTTTTTTGTTGTTGTTACTACCTCCCCACCCATTGTATATTCTTCCCCGGGTTCTTGTTTCCCAGGTGCATTATTTTGCACTTCTTTGCATTGAATCCTAGCTGCCATACTTCAGCCATTCCTCCAACATTGCCAAGTCCCTTTTCATCCTTTCCACGCTCCTTGTGTACACAACCCTGTTGCAGATCTTTGTGTCATCTGCAAAAGGCATACTTTTCCTTCCAGTCCTCTGCAATGTCACTGATGAAGACATTAAAAGGACTGGACCCAATACTGAACCCTGTGGTACCCCACTAGTAACCCCCTTTCTTCAGAGTGGACTCCATTTACAATTACCTTCTGTGTCCTGTTGTCCAGCCAATGTTTTACCCAGGCTACCACCTGGGTCCCACTCCCAGGCTGGTTAATTTGACTATTAATCTTTTGTGTGGGACTGTGTCAAATGGCTTGCTAAAGTCTAGGTAGGCCATGTCCACAGCCCCTCCCTGGTCTACTACTTTGGTCACCCAGTCAAAGAAATCTATTAGATTCGTCTGACATGACCTTCCCGCTGTGAACCCATGCTGCCTTGGGTCCTGCGCTCCACTGGCCTCTAGGTACTCGACTATTCTTTCCTTCAGAAGTGACTCCATCACTTTCCCTACCACAAAGGTGTAACAATTATTTTTTTTAGTGTTTTTGAACTGTAGAAGTACATTACTACATAAAATAGTCCAATGCTGGAGTCATTAATCATGACACTGTAGTGACTTTCATAATAACTGACACATTAGAAGCAGTCAGTTTTGTGTAACATCAATACCAGTTTCCTGTTAGCAAGAAAATAAAAAAAAATCTAACTGCTGTGAATGCCCCAGTATATTTTAATACCTTTTAAACCATTTTAAGTAATTACTTCAGGATGACTTCTGTCCGAGAATCTCCAGGCACCAAAGGCATGTCTTCATCATGAAGGCATCTCTGGTATGCTACCAACTCAAATCCTAAACTGTTGTATGGCTGTTTTTGTTTGTGTGAAACTGTTAATAATTAAGACAGTTTTACAAAAGTGGGTTTTATTCTAAACTTGTAGATGTCTGTATGAACTGAAAATGCACACCCGAAAGGCATTAAAAGCACCTCTAAAAACTCAGCTGAAATCCCAAGTATGTGCACCAGTGGGAGCTCTAATGTGCATGGTTGGTATCTCGCTTGAGTTTTTTTTCACACATGGTTTTAGTGCCTTTAGGGTGCACGTTTTCAGTTAAGACAGACATCTATGACTTCAGAATAAAACAGACTTTTGGAATAGGGTCACAGTTTTTATCAGCTTTAGGGAAACAAAAATGGATATACACGAGTTTAGGATTTGGGTCAGCAGCATTCCAGAGATGCCTTCGTGATGAATACATGTTTTTGGTGCATGGAGTTTCTCGGACAGAAGTCGTCCTGAAGAAATTACTTAAAATGGTTTAAAAGGTACTAAAATGGATTTTTATACATACTGGGGCATTCACAGCAGTTAGGTTTTTTTTTGTTAATTCTATTGCTAAGGAAAGTGGTGAGGGGTTTGTGCGATAAAGGGTTTTGAGTGGGCATAGGGATATTGCTGTAGGCAAACAACGTCTGCGCAGGGGTCTTGCTTTTAGGCATTCTGTTATGAGCGAATATATGTATGGGCATGGAATGCTGCCAATCAATCAGCTTCTCCAATGTTTCCTGTCCAGTACGTAATTGTGCATACGTTTCACAGGTTATTAACTGTTCAGTCCTGTGTTGCAACAGTCATCTTTACATACTGATGCAATAATGGACAAACCCTTGCTGTATTATACTATTTTTAAACAATACACCCATGCAGTATAAAAATGAGCTGTGTGGGTGGGCTCTATCTGCAGTAGTGGGCTACATTTTTCAACTTGTTGTTTCGGGAAAATCTAATTTATTTCTATCAATTCCAGGGTTGCCTGCCTGCTCGATTTTTCATTGCCTCTCAGCATGGGAAATGAATGTATAACAAGTGAACTCAACACTCTCAATCTATTGCCTGCCCACCAGTGCAGCAGTAGTGTTTCTGCCTATGGCACTGCTGACCCATGTTTGGGAATGACCATGGACGGCAGAGGGTTGGCCAGGGGGAAGTAGAATGAGTATCCCATGGACTTCTCTCCTCCTCGGGGGTGGGGTGGGGTGGCTGTGGCTTCCTGGCATAGAGTGACACCCAGCAGAGGCCAGGTGTACACCATCCAGGGACCACTTGTAGCAGGGAGGAGGCATCGGCAGACATCTACAGAATGTGTGCAGAAGCACGCACATCCTGTGATGATGATGTCATTGCATTTCAAATACCATTAGCGGGGTGCTGTCATTAGGGCACTGTAATGTGGGCACGCTAAAGAGGGTGCCCACAATGTGGCCAATCAGGAGTTTAGGGTGTGCAACACTATGGCCTCCATCTCCCAGATACAGGGTGAGTGGGGATGATTATAAAATAGTAGGGGGGGGTGCGTGGGCACACACCATGTGTGATCTGGTAGCTGGCAACCAGGTCTTTGGCGCTCATCTGCCGGGCAATCTTTTGCCTGCACCCTCATTGACGGCACAAAGTTTATTTGTGCAATAACGTGGGTGAACCATTGCAAGTCCATGGCTTCAGGGGGAACCAAAAGTGGAAATCCCTGGGGCTGGCAGCACTGTGACACCCCTGGACCTCCACCCAAATGACACCTGAGGTGTTAGCCTCAGCTGGGGCCTCAGGCAGATCTCAATCTCTCCCTTCGAGGAGCCCTGCCATAGGGGGTAAGCTGCAGGCCTCCCAGTCTCAGTAGCCTGGGGGGAGGTTGCTGGGTGGGAGGTCCAGGCACTGATAGGGTTTATATCCCCCACATGAACCCCTATGGCAAAAAGGAAAGTCTAAAAAAAAAATCACTGTCAATCTAGATATGGTTAGAAAAACTGTGTGAAGCAGTCATGTGATGCGACTGAGCTAGCAGCAGCATAGCAGACTGACTCTTCTGACCCTAGTGACTAATTGTAACAAAATCAGCTAAATCCTGCCCCCAAAATATCTCAGTCTGTAAATGCACTAGCTGGGGGCAGTTGGCAATAGGGAACAGCAAGGTACAGGACTATGGGTAGTATATATGAAATAATTTCATGAAATAGTATGGTGGGACAGTCAAAAGAAAAGCATCATAGTGTACTGCGTCACTTAAAGAAACTGAATGCAGACATTGTGTATTTACATGAGACCCACATAAAGAAAGACCAACTTATGACATTCTGTAGGAAGTGGGCAGGCCAGGTTTATGGGGTAAGGGAAAGCACCAAAAAAAGAGGGGTTGCTCTTCTCCTGGCTAGAAGAGGAGCCTTTCAACTGATCACAGAAATTGGGGACAAAGAAGGAAGCTATGTCTTTTTACACAGGAGGCTGGGACAGCATGAAGTTCTTCTTGGCTCAGTCTATGGTCCCAGTCTAGACTCGTCAGAGTTTTTCACCAAACAGAATGTTGGGTTGGCAAAGTTTACACACCTACCAGTGCTAGTCAAGCTTGACTTGGACAAATCAGACATACCAAGAAAGCGCCTAACACCTGGTCAGAGGGCGCTGAGGGAGCTAGTTGACACTTTAGGCCTTATCAACCCATGGATGACCTTACACACCATGAACAGTTTCACATTTTTACTCAAAACCACATGACTTCTTCTCGAGGATTGACTACTTCCTGATTAAAGTTGAAAGCATGCCAGAAGTACTGGCCTGCGAGCTGGAAGCAATGGTCTTCTCAGATCATAATCTGGTCAGGCCTAAAACATGGATAATGGGGGGCGCTGTAAGTGACAAAATGTGGAAGTTCAATGCTCAGCTACTTATGGACAAGACAGCTGTGGACCAGCTGAGACAATGCCTGAAGAACTTCATAACTGAAAACTGTGGATTCCACTCAGAAAGCAGAAAGGATATGGGGCAACAAAATACACACTGAGGCGGAAAATTATTAGGGTGGCTGTAAGATGCATAGCAGAAAGGGAAAAACAAATGTCAGAACTCCTGACTGCAATAAGGGCAATAGAGAAAGCTCTCAAGCTATATATTGAGGAAGCTGTTTGGATTCACCTTAATTCCTTAAGGGGTAAGTTCCCTGACCTTTTCAGAGCTAAGGCAGAAATTGCCATATTTTGAGCAATAGTCAAGTGCACAGACCAGGGGGAGAAGGCCGAGTAATTAATGGCCCTCAGATTGAAGCAACAAGAGGCCTTATGGGTCATCAAAGGTGTGTGGGAGGATGGTCAGCAACACCTTACCATGAAACCAAGGGAAATAGCTTAGTTTTTCTGAAGTAAGTAAGTAATTAAAATGAATTTCCTAAGCACCTTTCAGGTGCCAAGGTGCTGTACAGTAAAATATACAAACAATATGATCAAATAATAAACATCCATAAATTTTAAAAACCTTCAGAAAAAGCCTGATAAAACAGATATGTTTTGAGCTCCGATTTAAAACTTGAGATGGTCAGTCATTCCCTTAACCGATGAGGTAGAGAATTCCACAAGGTAGGGGTGGCATAAGAGAAAGCACGTGCCCCAGATGTTTTTAACCGGACCTTGGGAATCTCTAGCAATCCCTCGTCAGCGGATCAGAGTGAGCAGGAGGGGCAGTAGGGGGTAAGGAGATCTTGCAAATACTGGGGTCCCTGTTCACGTAGGGCTTTGTAGGTCAGTAACCTGACTTTGAAGGTGATCCACCAAGGTACCGGCAGCCAGTGTAGTCCGCGCAGTACAGGCATAATATGACTAGTCCAAGATGTACCAGTTAAAGGTCTGGCTGCCGCATTCTGCAGTAGCTGCAAGCGATGAATATCAACTCCTGGAAGCCCTAAGTAGAGGGCATTGCAGTAATCAAAGCGGGAAGTTACGAAGGCATGGACCAGTGTAGGAAGGTCAGCTGGAGGTTCTATTAGAACATCTATAGTGAGGATAGCATAGGCCCAGATGGCCAACTAAGAAATATTAGGCAGGATCTTGACAGTGCTCAACTACCTCAGCTTTCAGAGTCTTAAAGGACCTGACTAGAAGGGGAAATAACAAGGAAGGAAGTGGAAACTACCATCAAACACTTAAAATTAGACAAAGCTCCGGGCCCTGATGGCTATACAGCCAACTTATACAAACATTTTGGCCTGAACTCATCCCATTGCTGACCAAATTGTACAACTAGGGGGAGAGGACACAACTCTCATGAAAGCTAGAGTCTCTCTGATACCTAAACCATGGAAGGATGACATGAAGACAGGTAATTACTGACTTATTTCCTTTATTAATCCAGATGTTAAGATTCTAGTTAAATACTGGCAACTAGATTGGGTAGGGTGTGGGATTGCCTAACAGGCCTGCAGCAGGTTTTTTTCATGGTGGGCAGGTGTCTGGTAACCATATGAGGAAGTCATATCATCTGATTTCTGAGTCCAGCGGGGCTAAGGCCCCTGCAGCCTTGGTCTCCCTGGATGCAGAAAAGGACTTTGACAGGGTATTGTGGCTCTATCTCTTTGAGGTGCTGAAAGGTTATTCCAGAGGACTTTGTGAGGTGGGTCTGGGTCCTTTACCAGCAGCTGTCACCTCAAATACAAGTGCAACAGAGTTTTATCACATAACATATTGCTTAAGAGAGGCACAAGACAGAGGTGCCCTCTGTTTCCACTCCTCTTTATACTTGCAGCCACTAGCTTATTAATATAGTAACATAGTAACATAGTAGTTGATGGCAGATAAGGACCGCTAAGCCCACCTAGCCTGCCTGTATTCCCTGCCTGCATCAGCGGTTGCTGACCCTACTTGGTCATTAGCTTTTGCTTGTCTTCCCCACATCTAGGGTTCACTTATGTCTCTCCCATGCATGTTTCAATCCCCTCACTGTGTTAGCACCCACCACATGCTGGGATAGGCTATTCCAAGCATCCACCACCCTTTCTGCATAGAAAACCTTCTTCACATTTCCCATTATCCTGCCCCCCTCCAATCTCATATTGTGCCCCCTCATGCTTGTACAACTGTTGTACTGAAAGATGTCACCCCGTCCTGCATTTTGTTCAAGCTTTTAAGATACAGTAGAACTCCAGAGTTACGAACAGCATGGGAAATTAGATGTTCATAACTCTGAAAAATTTGTATCTGTGAAATAATATTTATATCAAATAAAAAACACTAAACGACACCTCAATGAATAGAAAAAAAACTTTATTGGTTAATTAAAGTGATTGCAGTGCTTTTAAAAAGTGCAAATGTGTAGTCTTTAAGACTCAGCATTAGAGAAAAGGTTGGCAGGTTTAAAACAAGCATTTGCCAATGCTGAATGTTGATTGCATTGGTCTGTTGAGCTCGTTCAGTGGCTCTCTGTCACTGGCTCAGTCTGTTTGTCCTGGTGCTGCAGGCTGCTCTTTTGTACTGGGCTGCTGCCTGCATTGGCACCTTGTTCTGCTGAGGAAGAAATCCGCAGCTGTCCCAACAGAGCTCCATTGAGGTTGCTCACTCCCCCTGTCTCACTCACTCAGTCTGGTTCTCCTGGCGCTGCAGACTGCCCTCTTGTACTGGGCTCCTGCCTCTGTTGGTGCCTTTTTCTGCCCACAAAGAAATCTGCAGCAGTCCCGACAAAGTTGTGTTGAGCTCACTCACTGCCCTTCTCTCACTTGCTCATTCTGTTCTGCTGGCGCTGCAGGCTGCCCTTTTCTACTGGGCTCCTGCCTGCGTTACTGCCTTCTTATGCCCACAAAGAAATTTGCAGCAGTTACAATGCAGCTCTGTTGAGCTCACTCACTCACTCACTCATTCTGGTTTTCCTGCCACTGCAGGCTGCCCTTTTGTACTGGGCCCCTGCATGCATTGCTGCCTTTTTCTGCCCACAAACAAATCTGCAGCAGTCCCAACAGAGCACCGTTGAGCTCACTGACAACCCCTCCCTCACTCACTCTATCTGTGTCTCCTGGCGCTGCAGGCTACCCTTTTGTACTGGGCTCCTGCCTGCATTGGTGGCTTTTTCTGGCCAGAAAGAAATCTGAAGCAGTCCCGACACAGCTCCACTGAGCTCGCTCACTCCACCTCTGTCACTCTCGCATTCCGTTTCTGCTGGCGGTGCAATCTGGTCTTTTGTACTGGGCTCCTGCCTGCATTGCCACATTTTCTGCCCACAAAGAAATCTGAAGCAGTCACACTAGAGCTCCATTGAGGTCACTCACTACCACTCTGTTACTCGCTCATTCTGTTTCTCTTGGCGCCGCAGACTGCGTTTTTGTATGGGGCTCCTGGCTGCGTTGGCACCTTCGTCTGTCCACAAAGAAATCTGCAGCTGTCCCGACAGAACTTCGTTGAGGTCGCTCAGTCTCCCTCTCTCATCGCTCATTCTGTTTGTCCTGGCGCAGCAAGCTGCCCTTTTGTATGGGGCTTCTGCCTGCATTGGCACCTTTTTCTGCCCACAGAGAAATCCCAGCAGTCCTGATAGTGCTCCGTTGAGCTCACTAAGTCCCCTTGTCTCACTCGCTCGTACTGTTTCTCCCACCGCTGCAGGCTGGCCTTTTGTACTGGGCCCCTGCCTGTATTGACGCCTTTTTCTGCCCACAAAGAAATCTGCAGCAGTCCTGACAGCGCTTCAGTGAGTTCGCTCATTCCCCCTCCCTCACTCGTTCTGTTTCTCCCAGTGCTGCAGGCTGCCCTTTTGTGCTGGGCTCTTGTGTTGGGGCCTTTGTCTGCCCACAAACAAATCTGCAGCAGTCCCGACAGAGCTCAGTTGAGCTCAGTCACTCCCCCCATCACTCGGTCGATCTTAATCTGTCCCAAACACTGATTTCCCAGAGTGACCATGCTATTGTCCTGCAGGAGTGCAAAAACATATTTTAGCCAGGTTGTGAAAAATGACAGCTGTAGTGTTCATAGGGAGTTGTGAAAAAATGCCACTGTTGAAAATGTGGCGTGACAGTATTACAAATTTGTGAAGTTACTAGGGTGAGTGGAAACAGTTCAACGCACACTTGTAACACAGTCATGTTATGGAGTTTCGTCACCAAATTTTCAACATAGGGATTTTAGGACCTCTGCTCATGAACAGTGCCACTGTCATTTTCTTAATCTGTCCCGAACACTGACTTCTCACAGTGACCACATTATTCTGCGTCGGAACTGTGAAAACACATTTCAGTCAGGATGTGAAAAATGACAGCTGTACTGCTTATAAAGAGGTGTGGAAAAATGGCACTGTTGAAAATCTGGTGTGACAATATTACAAATCTGTGAAGTTACAAGTGTGCGTGGAAAGTGCGCAACGCACACTTGTAACACAGTCAATTGATGGGCTATCATCACCAAATTTTCAACATACACATTTTAGGACCTCTGCTCATGAACAGTATCATTGTCATTTTCTTAATCTGTCCCGAATAGTGATTTCCCACAGCGACTGCTCTATTCTGCGCCAGAAGTGCAAAAACAATTTTGGCCATGATGGAAAACATGACAGCTGCACTGTTCATAAGTAGGTCTGGGAAAATGGCAATGTTGAAAATCTGGAGTGAAAATATCATAAATTCGCGAAGCTACGAGCGCGTGTGCTAACTAGGCAACGCACGCTCGTAACACAGTCATTTTATAGAGTATCGTTACCAAATTTTCAACATAGGCATTTTAGGACCTCTACTCATGAACAGTGTCACTGTCATTTTCTTAATCTGTCCTGAACACTGATTTCCCATAGCGACTGTGCTATTCTGCGCTGGAAGTGCGAAAACACATTTCGGCCAGGATGTCAACAACACAGCTATACTGCTCACAAGGAGGTGTGACAAAATGCCAATGTTGAAAATCTGGCATGAAAATATTAATAAATTCATTGAAATTCTGATGATACGCAGCAACTGCATGATACACGCTCATAAAACAGTCATTTTTTGGAATTTTTCCACCAAATTTGCAACATAGGCTTTTTGAGAGCCCACCTCATGAACACTGGCACTGTCATTTCGTTAATCTGCTCTGAAGGGTGATTCCACACAGTGACCGTGAAACCACCTTTCTGGGCCAATTAACGCCATGACAGTTCAATAATTCATGAGGAGGGGTCCCAAAAACCCCATGTTGAAAATTTGGTGAAAAAATTCCCAAAAATGCCCGAGATATGCACTAAAGTTGAAAAAACCCTATTCATTACATTATACAGCTTACCGGCATTTCCTCAGTTCGCGGTCGGCTTTGAAGAGTGTAGACATGTTCCCGGTCCACAGAAGATCATTGCGCCGAGCTCCAGAGGTAAGTATGGGGTGTGGGGGGTGTGGGGAGGCAGGGTGCGCAGTGGGTGGTGTGGGTTGTGGGAGGGGGCCCGGAGACTATGAGGGACCGTTTCCTTTTTCAGGTAAAAAAAAAAAAGCGGACCGTTTTAACTTTCCAGGGGCATGTCGTGCCACCAGAGTCTTGCTTGGAGGGCAGCTGTAGCTGACGAGGATTAGGCACCTCGTCTGCAAACAACAAAGGGAATTTGTTTCTGCCCGTGAGGATTGGGCGCGTCGGCAAACAACAAAAGGGGGGGATTGCTTGCTGATGGGATTAAGCACCCCATTGGCAAACAACAGAAGGGATTTCTTTCGCCGACAGGATTGGCACCCTTCGCCGGCAGACAATACAAAGGGGTTACAGTATGCCGACCGGGAGTGGGATCTCCCGTCAGCAAATAAACATGGGGGGGTAGATATTGTTTGTGAATACGGTGGCAAGATGCTGCCATGTTCGTAAACAATATCAGATATCCTACGTCCTGCCCTGCAATGGCGGGTCGCTCCCTCATTGCAGCGGATGGCTGACACTGCAATGATGAGGCGGCCCCTGATTGCAGCGGCTGATTTTTTAGAAAGTTGTGGCACGCTGGCTGAACTAGTGTCAGCAGCAGCGTGCCACGGCATTGGAGGATGGGGAACAAGCCTTTGCAGGCTGTGGGGGCATTGGGCACAACAGTGCCACTCCTCCACAACCTGCTTGTGGAGAAAGCTGACACAACATGTTTCTTGCGCGTGCACGCAATCAACATAAAAGTGTTTAATTGAGCTCTGTTTTAGTGTGCTAAATCTTTTTTTGGCAGCTGGCGTGTGTGGAGATCTTGTAGCAACATCAGGCTCATAGGTGTGGCTTCTGCATGTTGCTCGAGCCACTTTACACACGTTGAGAAGCACTCCTGTGCTGTACTGTGAGGAACTGCAACTGTCTCATCCTGCTCATCGTCTGAATCACCCCCACTGTCAGCAGGCTCTTCCTTTGCCAGGTGTATGGTTGCTTGACCTGATAGGATTTGGTGCCCATTTTCCGAGATGTCTGCATTGAACCATTCCTCCTACTCTTCATGTGTCAGCTGGAAGTGCTCTCTCTCCTCACTGAAGTTAAAGTCAGGCACCTCATTGGCATTCCCCTCTACCGGCTGTGACTCGTCAATGTCAATGTCAGCACATGTAAAGATCTTGTTCCAGGACCTCTTCAGGAACTCGTCGCCAATCTCAGACCACGCGCGTGCACACATGTAGACAGCATCTTTAATGGATAGGTTCTTAACAAACGCTGTGTAATTTTCAAAATGTGTAGACTCAAGCAGCAAACGACGTAGTAGATTGCGTTTGTAGGGACGCTTTACATTTTACAGCACCCCTGATCCATAGGCTATATCAGGCTATTAATGTTAGGAGGCAAGAAGAAACATCGAAAACATCCATCCGTAGTTATCAAGCTCTCTGAGGCTGGGTGTGAAGGGGCATTGTCCATTAATAAGATGGCATGCTGTGGGAGTGATTTTGAGATGAGATATTCTCTGACAAGAGGTGCGAAGTGACAGAAATACCAGTCAGAAAAAACATCTCTGTCCATCCACGTGCTCCTTTGACTGTAGTAATGGACAGGGAGAGAGTTCATGTTCACTGCAGCAAAACATCTTGGTTTGGCACTTTTGTGTATGAACACCAGAGGGAGCCTGAAATCACCGCTCACATTCACTGTTGCCATTAGGGTAACACGGTCCTTACAGTTTTTAAAGTTCTTTACCTCTTTCTCCATTCCACCAGCCAAGGTTTTGTTTGGCAAGAGACGCCAGTAAAGACCGGTCTCATCACAATTAAAGAGTTGGTCCCGGCTAAGCTCGTGTTCATCCAAGAATGCCTGCAAGTTTTTTTTGAAAGTTTCTGCAGCAGCAGTATCGGCAGACATTGACTTCCCCTGTAGCCCCAGCTGCCTAATGCCGTGTCTGTTTTTGAATCGAAACAACCACCCAGAGCTCGCTTTAAAGTCAGTCTCTTCTCGGTCTGGGTGCATTTGACCATACAGCAGCTTAGCCTTTTCCATGACTGTAATACTGCTTATTGGTGTCCCCTTTCACCTTTCCTGGCTGAACCACAGGTGCATGGCTTTGTCGAAATCTTCATCAGCTGCTTTTCTTACAATACAGTGCTTTTTCACTGCACCACTCTCCTGTGACTCACAGGCAAACACCTTTATTTTTTCTCTTTCCTTTCTGAAATCGCACACTGTGCTTTCCCTGATCCCATACTCATCAGCTAAATAACTTATGCTGATGTCTCTCTCAAGTTTGCCAACAATTTCCAACTTGATATCAATTGATAGTGTCACTCGTTTGCATTTACAAGCCATTGCTGCCACCGGAGTTTCAAACGGGCGTTCTATGATGACATTTAAAGAACAAAAGGTAACGCTATTGACCACGGGAGGGAGGGGGGTGGGTGCGGGTGGAGTGTTTGGTTGACCGGTCATTCCGGATCTGTGGGGTTCATATCTCTGGGGTTCTACTGTACTTGAAGGTCTCTATCATATCCCCCCGTTCTCTCCTCTCTTCAAGCGTATACATATTGAGATCTTTTAATCTGCCCTCATATGTTTTCTGATGCAAGCCCTGCACCATCTTGGTCGCCCTTCTCTAGACCACCTCCACCATGACTATGTCTTTGCATAGAAGTGGCCTCCAGAATTGAACACAGTATTCTAGATGAGGCCTCACCAGTGTTTTGTACAATGGCATCACCACCTTCCTTATTCTGCTAGTGATACCCCTTTCTATGCACCCCAATATCCCACTGGCCTTCCCCACAGTCTTGTTACACTATTTGGCCACCCTTAGGTCATCTGAGATGATTATCCCTAAATCCCTCTGTTCCCTGGTGACTGTCAGAAATCCCCCCCAATCCATTTTGTAGCTCTCTGCAGAGTTTCTTCACCCCAGGTGCATGGTTTTGCACTTTTTTTGCATTAAATTTCAACTGCCACATCTTTGACCATTTTTTAAGCTTTCCCAGATCCTTCCTCATTCTTTCAACCCCCTCTGGAGTGTCTACTCTGCTGCAGATCTTGGTATCATCTGCAAGTAGGCAAACCTTCCCCTCCAGCCTTTCTGCAATGTCATTGATGAAAATCTTGAAAAGAACTGGCCTAAGGACCGATCCCTGAGGCACCCCTCTGGTCACTCTCTTTTCCTCGAATTTGATCCCATTTACTACCACCCTCTGCTTCCTGTCCCACAACCAGTTTCTAACCCAGTTTTCCACTTTGTGGCCCACCCACAGGCTCCCTAGCTTCTTCACCAGTCTTCTGTGGGGTACAGTGTCGAAGACCTTATTGAAATCGAGGTTGGCAATATCCACTGCTCCTCCCTGATCCACCACCTTCGCCACCCAGTCAAGAAAGTCAGTCAGATTTGTTTGACATGACCTTCCTGCTGTAAAACCATGCTGCCTTGAACCCTTTGCTCCCATGGTTTCCAAGTGTACCACAATTCTTTCCTTAAGCAGTGCCTCCATAATCTTACCCTCTACTGAGGCGAGGCTGACCAGCCTATAGTTGCCTGCCTTCTCCCTGCTACCACTCTTGTGGAGATGGACTACATTTGGCCCCTTCCAGTCCTCTGGAACCACTCCTGTATTGAGGGACTCACTAAACAGGGCTGCCAGGGGTGCTGCTAGCAATGTCCGTAATTCCTTTAATATTTTGGGGTGCATATCATCTGGCCCCATTGCCTTGTCCACCCTCAATGTTGTGAGTTCCTCCAGGACCCTCTCTGCTGTAGAAGGACTGGTGTTTACCTCTCTCCACACATTGTTTCTACCACCTAACTGTGGTCCCTGTCCCTCCCCCTCTATCATGAATACTGAACAGAAGTATTCGTTCAGTATCTATGTTTTTTCTTGGCCACCCTCTACGCACACACCTTCCTCCCCTTTCATCCCTAACTCAAACAAAATCCCAAGATTAAAGGGATTATTGTTGGAACACAAGAACTAAAACTTTCTACATATACAGATGGCATTCTGCTCCACTTGAGAAACCTAGTTACCTCTATTCTAGTGGCTCTGACAGAGGTTGATACGTTTAGTAAAACAGCAGCCTACAAATTAAATGTGAGCAAAACTCATGTTCTGCCACTAAATCAGGTTGTAGTTAGTTAAATATACAAAGGTAATACTTAGACATAGAAACAAAATCACTGCTATAAAAGGATTCAGCTTGGTGTAATTGGATGTATTTTAAATTTGTGGTAGTTCTCTCAATCATGTGCAATATATTTTATTATTATTTTCTGTTTTTTGTTAATGTACTATGTTTTATAGGAGCAAGACCTCCCAGGGCTCTGCCCCTGACTACACTGCCCACTGCCCACCCCCAGAACCACCTCAGAGTGACGATCCACCCAGGCTTACCCCTGCTGGGTGGGGCCGTCAGGCAGACCAGACCCCCCCCCGACCACAGGATTGAGGTGCACTGATGGAAACTCTCGCTCAGTCACTGGCCGAACACCCTGAAGGGCGGTGCGGAGCCAGAGGGATGGGGTGTCATTGAGGGAGCTGGCAGCTGGATTTTTTCAGTTAGGGGTCCCTGGGAGGCGCGTGTGTCTTGCAATGACATAGAGTGCAATGCGCAACATCTGGCACACCTCTCAAACCGCTTCTGGAGCCGGCAGTGGTAGTCCCCCCCATCCACTGCCGGGAGTCAGTCCTGCACCAGTCACACCCCCCTCCCCATTGTAATGAAATGTTTTAAACCTTTGTAATGACCAATGATTGATCAAATAAAATCCTGAATACTGAAATCGGGGTGTCCAAAAACAAGATATAGTCTCCATGGGGCTGATATGGGAATCTAAAACAATGTCCTACTTAGGGATTAAAGTGAGCACTGACTGAGAAGCCTTGGAACATAATAATCATCTGGATCCCCTTGTAACCACAATTAGGATCTTCAGTGGTGGAAAACACTCCTGCTAACCTTGTAGGGGTAGAATTAATGTTGTTAAAATGAATGTCCAGCGCAGCCTACTCTATCCCATGGGCATGATGAACATTGTCCTGCCAATAAAATGGTTTAAATCACTTCATAACATGACAGTGGACTTTATCTGGCAGGGCAGTGTGGCTAGATGGGCATATCATAAGTTAGCAACTCCTAAAAGGTTGGAAGGGCATAGACTCCCAAACCTGCTATTGTATTACTTTGCATTACACAGGAGCAAGTACCATCAGTGGGTGTGGACTGGAAAAGAGTCTGAGGCAGTGATGAAAGTGAGCTGGAACGCATTGAAATGATGTTCCGGTACTTTTTCTGTGACTAGAACACTGTTCTGGTACTTCTTCACAAGAAAAGAATGTATTTGTGTTGATGTGCAGATTTACATTAGGCACGCACGTCATTGCCAAAAACCATGGTGTGTTTTTTTTAACTTGTTTGTTGGGGGGGTGAGGGGGGTAGGGGTCAGAGGAGTCAGACTCACGAGTGTACTCACTATAGTCTCTACATACCTGCCTACTTGAAAAAAAAAACAATCTGGCTGCTGATCAGAAGAGACTAGTCCATGAGGTAGTTTCCACCAATCATAGATTGTGTTGTGGATGTCATTCTGTCACAGAACGACGTCCACAACACAGTCCGTGATTGGTGGAAACTACCTCACCAATCACTCATCAACAGAAGGTGGTTGATGACTGCCACGTGGCAAACAGTTCCCTGTGTAATTGCCATCTAGTCGACGGTGTGTGTGCGGGAAACGTCAGGGCCACTGGCTGGACACCGATTGTAAAACTGAGCGGCTGAGGGAAGGGAGGGTCAAGGATGGAAAAAAAAAGGAACTTGAATAAATCAATTTGTCTGGTGATCTGCTGCATCTCCCATCCAACCAACATCCAGGAGGAGACTGATCTTGTCGGGTCCCACACGGCTCTCTGGTCTCATCCCTTCTGACAGCCTGTCTGACTGAAACAATTAGGTGAGGCAGCCGCGGGTGTGCTTTTTATGATTTGTTGTGGTGACTGCCTGCCTGGTCATGGAAAATATTTTCAGTGTCGGGTGGATTGACGTCACGACTTTCTGTAGGCAAATAAGAATTTTCTAGAAAATGCATGGGGTGAGGGGGGTTCTTTACCTTTACCAAATATATGAAGATTGAGGGAGGCTGAACTGACAGGATTCCCCTTTTTCTTTTGACAATCCTGTCAGTCCAGGTCTCCCTCAATCTTCGTATATTTGGTAAAGGAACTGCACCAGCATTAAAGGATGTCTATTCCACCTCAGTCCTCCTCCTTATCTGAAGAGGACTGTCTGGCTGCGGATTGGATTTGTGCCCCAAACCAATTGTCAGTCTCCAGCCTGCCACTGCAATTTTGCATTCACTCACCACAGGAACATCCCCAGGGAAAAAGTTTCGTTTTTTGTCTGTCTGACATGAGAGCTTCCTTCGACTCTAAACCGTGTAGAGCTGAAGGAAGCTGTCATGTTAGACAGACGAAAAATGAAACTTTTTCCTTGAAGATGTTCCTGTGGTGAGCAAATGCAAAATTGCAAGTGGAAAGTCCAGAGCTGGAGTACTGTGTGTCGCCCCGGGTTAAGGATGGCAGCTTCTCCCCACCTCTGAGTGAGTACGGGTCGGCGACTATTCCGCACATTTTGGGAAACAAACAACTGTAGTGTGGGTGCCTCTTAACACACAGGACACTGTTTGACTTTTTTTTAGTACGTTGACTGTACTTTCTGCTTACTATATATACAATACAAGACAATGCTATGCAATGTTTCTTATGGTGTCCTTCCTACTAAATGTATCACAACTTGCTTTTCAACTTTAACAAATGTTAAATGTAATGAGCAGAGCCATGGATGGTACTGTGAATGGTTTAAAACCTTGGAGCCAATGAGACAGAGTGCTTAGGCTAGGAGTTGCTGATAACAGAAATGAGTGTTGGGACAAGGTTTGAAAAGGTGAAGATAATTGTGGAGTTGGAAAGCATGAGAAAGAGAGAGGGAGGAGGAAGTGAGGAGGGTGGAAATTGCAGGCAAGGGAAGTAACAGTGGAAAAACACTCTGTTGCTAACAGTAGATGGGTTGTAGGACAGAGAGCAGAGCTGCAGAGAAACAGTAAAGGGAGCAAGCAGAAAAATAGCAAGCCGGAGACAAGGTAAAAGAGATAGGCAGGGTGGAACAAAGGAGGATTTTAAAGTGAAGGAGGGTAATTTTGAAGTTTTTCCTGAAAGAAATGAGGACTCTATGGTACTAATTAAAAACAGGGATGTATTTCTGACTTAATTAACCCCTACAGCCTCTACAACTGCAATCCTGTCACCCTGGAATCTGATTTAATCAGATCTCAGGAGCTAAGCAGGGTCGGGCCTGGTCAGAAGTAGGATAGGAAACCTTCAGTGAACACCAAGTGCTGCAGGAAGTGCTGTTGGTAGCTCTGTAGGGGGTGCTTTATCCTTGATTAAAAGTTACCATAACAATGGCCCAGCATGGTGTTTGGAGGACACTGGGTTGTCGGAGCTGCAGTTCTTCAGATGAGACATTAAACCGGCTTCCTGTCTGCCTGTTCTGGTGGTTATTCAAATGGATGTTAAAGATCCCATGAGCAGTCTCGAAAAGATTAAGGAAATATCCCCAGTGTCTTGACTAAGTCTACCCCAGTCATTATAAACCACCAATAGCTTAAAGCCTGTAAAATATCCATCACTTTGCATCAGTATTCCACCCCCCTCCCAGGTCGAGGTTGAAAACAGGTAACATTCCCTAGCCCTCCTTTCCTATGCAACATTATTTATTTATAGCTCGGATTAACACCTTTGAGCTGAGGGCTTGTTTACAAAGATTCCACATCATAAAGATACATATATATTTATGGGGGTATATATGACGGTATGTGAGTTTTTGTATTTCTTATTACGCGTTAGACAAACGGTTTTTCTTTCAATTTTTGAAAAGTTGTCTTTTTATGGCATAAACTTTTAATAACCTGTAGTTTATTGTGCATGACTCGTTTCTCGAGAATATTTTTGTACTTTAGATTACAAACTCAGTCACCCTGAAGCTACTTTATTGTTTTGCTCATTTTACTCTAGGTCATGGAGTTTTGCTTCAATTGGTCTTTTTGTACTGTTCTGCGACTGCAGAGCGTACTTACATTTGCACGCAATAATTTTTATTAAGTTGTAGATGTGGCCTCTATCCACTTCTATTGATTCTGACATAACATTCGTGAGATTGTGTTTGAGCTAGGGAAACATCTTCATATAGTCCAATCTGCACAGCTGAAAATAATGCTGTCTCCAGATTAGTTACCTGGGTAGTCATTAACTTTGCATCCCACAAATGTTGCTATGGAGTTGCAATGCTATCACTGGAATTTCAAGTAATTCCTGTGATTAAGTGTGGAAGATTATGGTTAAGTCATTACACCAATGACAAATGATATGAAATGAAAATCTACATATACTGTATCTAAAAAGTTAACTTTGTACTTTATTTGTAAAATATTTTTATTTGTATACAGTATTTAGGTAAAATGATAGCCCCAAAGAACTGGAAAAAAAATGAAATGTTGACATATTTTACAATGTAAACAGGAACTGCTTTAATTACATTTACAAATAATTCGATGTGCAGACAATCACAGATGCCTTCCAGGAATAGTGTGATGCAGACACCAAAAGTGTAAAATCATATGATCTGATATCAGTTGAAATTATACAGTACCTGCACCTCATTTTATTTGGTCATTAACTAAGTCAAGCACCATTCTATTATATTTATCTGTGTGCATAAGCACAATGTTCCCATCCTTATCTGCAGGGGCAGCACCCTTATCTGGGTTTATCTGTTTTATTGTGTAAAGGATCCAGGGCTGTGTGTATAAGTGGTATAATTCTAAGAGGGGGTAGCTACAAGGGAACATAAACCCAGGGATAGCAATTCAGAGGTGATAGCAGAACATAATACTTTTCACAGAGGGTTGTGGTGCTATGGAATGGAATACCAAGTTTAGGCTAATTCAGGGACCCTGGAAGGATTCCAGAGGGGGCCAGGCAAATATACAAGAGGGGTATAGAAACATAGAAACATAGAAGTTGACGGCAGATAAGGACTGCAAGGACCATCCAGTCTGCATGTTTTTTCTACCTTATGAATGTGCCATCGGCCTTTGCTCTGTCAATAGCCTATCTATTCCTATAAGGCTGTATTGCTCCCATATGCCTATTCCATGCCTGTTTGAAGCCCTGCACTGTATTCATATCTACCACTTCCTGGGGTAGGCTGCTCCATGCATCCACCACCCTTTCTGTGAAAAAGAACTTCCTCACATTACCCCTTAATCGGCCTCCCTCTAATCTCATGCTGTGTCCTCTTGTCCTGCTATTTTTCTTATATCGAAACATGTTAGTTTCTTTCACCTTGTTAATGCCCTTAAGATGTTTGAATGTTTCGATCATGTCACCTCTCTCCCTCCTTTGCTCTAGGGTATACATATTGAGCTCTATTAGTCTGTCCTCATATGTTTTCTGATGCAGTCCCTGCACCATTTTGGTTGCCCTTCTCTGGACTGCCTCAATTTGGTTAATGTCCTTGTGAAGGTGTGGCCTCCAGTACTGCACGCAGTACTCCAGATGGGGCCTAACCAGTGTCTTGTAAAGAGGGAATTTGGGCAAAATGGATGGCTCTCTGTTTATTGAGAGCATACAGTGCAATAAATCATTTTAAACCACCCTAGATTCCTGACTCCCTATGCTATTACTGTCTTGGTGTCCTCCTCCAGTACTTATACCTCATAATTTCTACTTGTCTTACCACCCCTTTCCTACTCCACCTCTTACACATCTCTCCTCCCTTCCTACTTTCTCCCCCCAAGGTCTTACTACTTCAATCCTTCATACCTACTAGCTCCCTCTTTGGTGTCATATTCTTTATGTTATAACCAGTTTTGTAGAATAGACTTGATGCTTAGATTGTTAAAGGGAAACTCCTATCGACTCCATCAGTGCAGCAGTGGCTGCAGGAATGCCTGATTTTTTTTTTTTATGCCATACTTTCTCTCTCCTCATGGGCAGAGTTGCTCTCAGCAACCTCAGCCCCCGGCACCCCTGGACCAGGTCTGGCATGTGGAGTCAATCGCCCAACCACACAGGCTGGCCAATGACAGGACCCCCTTCCCCCATTGGGTCCGGCGGCACAGACACCTGATGGCTATGCCCTGCAGGTCCAGAGGAGAACAACATGGCCATCAGCTGATGCAACCAGCCCTGCCATTATTTTTCTTCCTCTTTCCTTTCCCTCCGTGGAGCCAGACATGCAATGGCTTCAGTGCACCTTGCGTGCCAATGCCTGCGGTGCTCCCCCCATGCTGCCCACATCTGCGATGCACTCAGCTTCCACTAGGTGCTGCTGCAGTGCAGTGCAGAGCACTCACCCACCCCAGAGGAAGGACAGCAGTCATGGGACACTCAATCCTTCCTCCCCCTGCCAGCCCGGTGGCAGGTCCATTCCAGACAGGTGCGGCAGCGTGGTGTGAGTGTGGTATCCAGTGCCTCAACCCTCGGCGCCACCAGGCCAGGTACCCAGTTAGGGCTTTTAACATATAATACATTTTTTTAATTACCTGGTGCCCCATAATTGTAATAAAAAAGATCTGCTTGCTCCTTAATGGCGACAGAGCCCCGGGCCGGCATCTCGCTCACCTCAGATGACTTCCGCTGTGAAGGTTATGAGGGCTACCAACAAATGACAGATGTTGGTAGCCCTCATTAGCATCCATCCAGAGCTAAAGCAAGCAGCAGTTCCGTATGCTAAGCCAACAGGAGTTCAGCGGGGGTACTTCAGTCTGGCTATTAATCCACGGGCCCATACGCTTGACATCTTTTACTCAGAAGACTGTGGGCCTGTTGCGGTTCTAGAACCACTGCTGCCATCAACTGAGCACAACCTAGTATTGTACTGCAGCCTAATATTTCTTATCTAGCAGACTCAGGATTTCAACATGCAACTCTACATAGCCTATGGGACAAGTTTTACTTTAGCTTGACGGTATAATCCTGAGTTTGGAGCCACAAAGACTCTGTGGCTCCAAATCCAGGATTATACCATCAAGCTAAAGTAGAACATGTCCCACAGACTACATAGCTGAGCTAGTAGGCGGTCCCTATATACAGAGCCTAGCTGCTCAGGTCCTTCGACTGATTAAAACTCCCCATCGAGACCAGCTAATTTCACATGTCTTGGGTCCCTAATAATATAAAGTTATTATTAATATGAAGCCTGTGATGAGTAAGGCCCACAGTACTATTCTCTGCATAACAAGGGCCATTGTATGTGTCAGTATCACAGGGACCCCATCTGTCTACCACCACCTTTAATTAAAGCTATGTGTGGGTGTCATGGACCCCCTCTGCCTATCACCATCTGTTACTAGAGCTATGTGTGTGTGTCACTGGAACCCCTTCTGTCTTCCACTCCACTAGATTACTAGAACTAAGTGGGTGTCATTGGGACTCCCATTGCCTATAACCACGGTTACCAGGGCTATGTGTGGGTGCCACTGGGACCCCCATCTGCCTACAATCCCCATTACCAGGGCTATGTGTGGGTGTCACTGGTGCCCCATCTTGACTTACACTCCTCCCCATTATCAGGGCTATGTGTGGGTATCACTGAGATCCCCATTTGCCTTTAAACCTCAGTACCATGACTACTGTATGTGTCTTAATGGTGCTCTTATTGAGGATGTTTCTTCTTTTAAGTGCCTTGTTGTTGGGCTCCCTCCCCAGGGTGAGGAGAGCAGTCCTCTGGATGCTCAGTCTTCTCCCTCACCTGCCAATCCCCATCACTCGGGCTCGTTCCTGAACCATGGTAGCTGGTGTGGTGCAAGTTTTGGCATCCAGCGTCTCAGTGTCACTGGGCCGGTACCTATGCTTACGTTATTGTGATTTGTATTTAAAGTTTTATTATTTCTTCATTTAAATGTATTACTGTATTTTCTATACCTGTACATATATTGTAATTGCTTTATATGATGTTCCCCATCCCCTTCCTCCTGACCGCATCTGGAAATGAGCTGTTACCAGCTCAGTATGTCTTTCCTGGTGAAACTTTTGAAATAAATACATACATACATACATAAATGTGTGGGTGTCATTACCAGGATTATGTGTGGTGTCACTGAGAACCCGGCTGGCTTTTATGTCCTTTACCTGGGCTATGTGTGGGTGTCACTGGGACCCCCTGTTTGCTTACCACACCCCATTACCAGTACTATCTGTGGGTGTTACTGAGACCCCTATCTGTCTTCTACTCCCCTTATCAGAGCTATGTGTGTAGGTGTCACTGAGACCCGCATCTGCCCACGACACCCATTAACAGGGCTATGTGTGGGTGTTATTGTGATTCCCATCTGCTTACCACACCCCATTAGCAGGGCTATGTGTGGGTGTCACCGGGATGCCATCTGTCTATTACCCCATTATCATCGGCAACATGATTCCCCCTATCCTAGTTGCCCAAGTGCTGGCTCCGAACTTGAGAGGGTGGGCAATGCTGACAGCACATGGCATAATAAAGAGTTGGATCCAGCACTGTGCTGTTTCGCCTCATGATGTTGTCCCTAGTCAATATACATGGCCTATCACACCACACCTTCTGCTCAGTTGCACACTTACCCCAATCTTTTGTTCTTCTAGTTTTGACAGTTCTGCTGATAAAATGACATGTTTTCTCACATTTTAACTTTTTTTCTTTTTCTCTGCAGGTGCCTTGACTGGTTCTCTCTGGTTTTCAGAATCATCCTGGAATGTATCCATTATTTGGGCTAGCTGAAACTGGAACTGTGAGGAAGGTATGTCAGACATTGTTTACTGTTGACAGCTGTCAAATGGCAGGCTACTGAGATATTTTTCTGTCAGAAAGCAAGATGGCTGCTATTGGCCACTGACAGGTCAGGGGTTAGGGATATTGAGGCTATCCTGTCTGGTCACATGGAAGTAGAGCCAGCTGAGACTTTATGGCTTTATAAGGAAAAGGAAAAAAGCATATATTGGCCAATCAGAAGGCAGGAATACTCCTACATATTTTATAAAATGGTTTATTTGAGGATAGTTAACATGCCTGTTGATTCCTTCACTGAGTGAAGGTAGACTAGAGAGGCTATATTCTTTGCTGGCCGACTGACGAACCTCTCCATAAAATCTTCTTAAAATTTGACAGAGTTCATCAGTTTTCTATACGTTTGCAATTTATGTTTAGTTGCCTGTCTTGTGCCCAGTTACGTAAAATATTGATAGCCCACTGAGTCATTTTTTTGGTGTTCTCCTCATCATTTTGTTCTTCTAGTTTTGACAGTTTTCTGCTGATAAAATTACATGTTTGCTCACATTTTCACTATTTTTCTTGTTCTTTGCAGGTGCCTTGACTGGGTGTCTCTGGTTTTCAGAATCATCCTGGAATTTATCCATTATTTGGACTAGCTGAAACTGGAACTGTGAGGAAGGTATGTCAGACATTGTTTACTGTTGACAGCTGTCAAATGGCAGGCTACTGAGGTATTTTTCTGTCAGGAAGTAAGATGGCTGCTATTGGCCACTGACAGGTCTAAACCACTGCTCTATACCGCTGCCTCCACATAAGAGTGAGCCTAGGAGTGAGCAGAGGGTGGCACATAGAGTCTTCCTGTCAGCAGTCTATCCTCTAGCACTGCTGAATGTGTGGAATGATGGATTCTCTTTTTTTATAGCTACTGTATTTTTCCGCCTTTCTTTGGCTTGCTCTCTTCAGCCTGACCACTCCCCCAGCTCCGACATGTGGAATTTTCGTGGCTTATCTTATGCCCAGCCTGGGAGCAATGCCTGCAGAGGTCGGGCGTCATCCTGCTGCCAGAGTGTTTTTCTCCTCTGATTTTCATCTGGGGCCCCAGTAGTAGTTGCATGTGCATGGAGGCATGCATGCATACTACAGCCCCCGTAAACGATCCCTTCCGCCCGCCCGTCGACCTAGCGCCTATGCACCCTCTAGCCTGTACTGTCTCCTGGCTTTCACTAGGAGGCAGACAGTAACTGAGGGATGCGACTTTCCCTCCCTGGAGAGGAGAGCTGCCTTTTCCGGCAGCTCCATCCAGCTCTGCCCTCCCCCGCTTGCCGACCTCTGATGGCCCATGCTCATTCCCGAACCTGGATCATCGGCATGTCGTGAGGTAAGGCATCCAGCACCCTAGCCCTCAGCACCACTGGGCCAGCTGAAATGATGCTTTCTGATTTTGAACCAGCATTCTTAAACTGTTGATGGAAGAACTATGTCATGAAAAATCTTCCTTTAAATGAGGAAAGCAGTCAAAAAGTATACTTTTAACACTTTTCTTTTAGGATAATTTTTTTATAATAGCATTAAGGCAATACCAGGAGTTAGATTAACAGTCAGTCAGTTAGTCACTCCCTAGGGGCTGCGCCTCGTGCCACATCACACCCGTATGGGGTGATTAACAGACTGTTAATCTAACCCCTGGTCATGCCTTATTGTTTAAACAGTATTGATCTCAGTACTACACGACCAATGAGTACATTGGTTTCACTCTCATTGGAGCTCCTCAGCTGTAGGTAACTGAATTTTTTTCTATTTCTGCAGGGTTGACAGATTGCTTGGTGACTGGAAAATTAGTTCTCAGCCTTATGTTGTTGTCTTGATGGGAAAATGATCCTAGTTACTGCATTTAGAAGATGCTTGGAAGCATAGCTGAGTGTAACCATTTCAAACTGTTTGAATCAGTGGAACAAAAGCTACCTGTAATGGTGACAAAATATAATATAGGATCACATCAGTTACATTACCAAAAAAAACCCACAAGATTAGCGACTCAATGTACAACCAGCATGTTTTGCAACCCCGGGGTTTTGATTCCAATGGACCTCACAAGCTTTGCTGTGCATAGATATCCATCCAATAGTCTCTCTCCATATATATATATATATATATATATATATATATCCAGAGAGCGAGTGAATAATGTATGGGCAACCATAGATAACAAGGCTGTGTTTCTATCGAGGGGTTGAGATGACAGCATATGAACCTCAAGAATGAAGCTTGAGAGGTCCATGCTGTCATCTCATCTACGAGATGGAAACACATGCCAAGATGGTGAGCTATCGCCCTTTTATTTTTAATGGTGGTCGCTGTGTATATGTTGACCGTGACCTGTATTGATGTTGTTTAAATTTTATTAAGTGTTATTGTATGTTGTTCTTTTTAATTTTATGTATTTGATTGTACGGTACCCACAGCCTCTGGGATTGGGTGCCAGAAAAATTAAATTTGCCTTGCCTTGCCTAAAAGGTATGACTTTGGGCACTGGGTGGTTAGTAAGAATGTAGGTGTAGAATAAATGAGAAATGTAAAATTGTATATATTGTATAGTGGAATGCTGTTATGGGTGGAATTCCATGCCTGAAATATGCTTGTTCTGTTGCACTAGTGACATCATTATGTTGATGTCACTACTGCAGCAGAATCACTTAGAATGCTGGTACATTGTTGCTTTCCTATATTTAATTCTGTGGTAAGACAGTATTCTAGAACATCTAGAGAGTTCACAAGTCAGTTTCATCATGAAAAAGAGGAAAAAAAGCAACACAATGCATACATTTCACATAGTACTACTATACACTATAAAAATAAAGGATGAGCAACTTTATGCACAACCGGTGTGGTTTGTCACCACGGGGTTCTGATTCCCATAGACCCCTCTGTGGCAAAACACACTGGTTGTGCATACAGTAGTTGCCCATCCAGTATTCCCTGTATAATGTATGGGAAGCCTTTATTATTAACTGAAATCAAGCAGATTACACCCTTAATATTTTGTCATCAATATGACATAACATCTCAAAGTGTTTACATCATGGTTATGAACCAAAGACCATGCAATATCATATACATGATGTGCTTATGAAAGGTTTCAGATTTTATGACCCTGGAACCTGAAGTCCTTATTTATCTGCATGCGTGGTACAGTACTAATAATTGTATTGATGGTTTCATGTTGTGGACACCTGCTAATCGGGAGCTGACAAGTGGTGTGAGAGACTACAGCACACGTTTTCACAAAATACACTGAACAGTCCTTAGGTTGTAGTGGCTTTCACCCACTACATATCCGGTCAGCAGCTCAAAGATATTTTACTAATCTCTGAATATAAAAGCAGTAGCATTCATGACTAGCAAGTATGAATAACACTGGAGCAGTTGCTGTACATACTGTATGTATTACACAGAACTGCAGTATGTGTTTTTTGTTTTAAAGCCACAGTTCATGATAGTAGTGAGCATTCTGACGTATACTTTCTTATTATATTTTAATAAGCAGAAGCCCATGATCACCTGTCTTGTACTCTACCATCCTTTCTCTGTTTTGGCCAATATTCCTCTTCCCATAACTCTGGTACATGCAATTGTCCAAGCTGTGTGTAGATGTTTTATATATATACATATATATATATGTATGTGTCATATGACATGGCCCCACTGAAGATATCATATTTATCTTCACGAGAGGCCAATGACATAGAGAATGCTGGATGGGCAACTATGCACAACCAGTGTGTTCTGCCACAGAGGGGTTCTGATTCCCTTTGACCTTGAGAGCAAAGCTCGAGAGGTCCATGGGAATCAGAACCCCGAGGTGGCAAAACACACTGGTTGTGCATAGAGTTGCTCATCCTGTATTTTTTATAGTGTATAGTACTGTATGAAATAAGTGTTTGAGTTCTTTTGCTTTCAAAATACAACTGACTCATGCAGTCTCTAGAGGTTCTAGAATGCTGTTCTACCACAGTAGGACAGAATCACATTCCATGACCTTTGAACTGTGGTACAACAGCATTTTGAAAGGGATGGAATTCTATACAGAACACCACTCCACTATACACTATATCATGATATCTCATGAGTGGAAGTGTGAAGCTTTAAGTTGCTATGGTAACTGCTGTATTGCAGGAATGTTCGCTCAATCATCCCTTAAAGTAGTTTTTTTTTTTTTTTTTTTTGCAGCTGTGGGGTCTATTTTTTTCATTGACAGTTCTAGTGTGAATGGTGGTGAGAGTGGAGCAGGTCAGTAAAGGAATTTTGATCTCGTTGCCCTAGTAACTACCGTAATTTTCTTGTGATGTTCGCAGAATCATGCCCATGGGTACTGTGCAGTGTCCGCAGAATTGTGCTGTCAAAGTAGTTTCGATTTTGTGCAGCTGCCACATTTTTTTTCACTTGCCGGTATATGCTGAATGTTGATGCATGGAGAAAAATGAAAATACTGTGGATAGGTTTGGGAGGGGGTATTTAACAGTCACAACAGAGTTTTTAGTTGTGATTTGGATTATTTTTATTCCGTGCGGCAGAAGAGAAAAGATTCAGTACATTTTCAGCAAGAGCCGGTTGGTGGAGTGATGAAGAGCTAGCAGACGAGGTATGTGCTTTTTTTTGAAGTGACAGTTACTAACTTCAAATGTGCGAGGCATTCTGTGATAAAAGAATGCTTTTGGGAATCCTATGATTTGTGATTTTGCTGGTATGTTACGGTTTTTGTATGCTTACAAAGTTTGTAGACAAATAGTGGGTATAATGGAAAGGTAATGCTGGGAGCACAGGTTAGTGCAGCTTTCCGACACTTTCAAGCAGAATTAAAAAAAAGTGAGGATCAGCAAGTTGATTTTAATTGTTTTAGTGATGACGTATAGGAGTGTGACGATATCTCCATGACGTATAGGAGTGTGACGATATCTCCATGACGTATAGGAACATGGAGATATCAATATTATCTTCACTGGCTGCCTGAGATATTGTGTTTTACACTTACATTTATCCCAAAACGTACATTGTGTGTGTGTGTGTGTGTATATATATATATATATATATATATATATATATATATATGATAATGTTTCTTATTCTATCGAAATGGACTAAAACAGTATCTGTAACATTTTTCAGTACTATTATGAACTTCTGCATTAGACTTCTTAAGCTTATATTTTATTGTATTTAAGTAGGTATTGTATAAATTGGGTATTAAAAAATTTGCATTTTCATTATATTTAGGTTAGTCAGCCACAGATTTTTGTCCTTTCTTGGATAATTGAAGTGCATGCAGTTCAGTTCGCGCAAGCAGCATCCACCATTAACTAGTACATGTGACAGCCAGCCTGCCTGACAGGAGTGATGAAATTGGACAGGGATGGGTGCTTTAGCTTCGTTCTGCTCTTAGTTGGTAGGTGACTGCCTTATATGTTTCATGCTCTTAAATAGACAGCATAGGCTAGTGGTGTAAATATTATTCATAAGTTCCTTCCATGTAATAACAATGGGGACAGTCAGTGTCAATCTCAGGTTTCTTAAATGACTTGTGTATGTGGACTTTCCACTTCCTTGACAGAGTTTTACCCAACATTTTCATAAATTCAGCTTTATCGTAGTCATCCTCAGTTTCCTTAGGGTGGATGTTTATAGCAAGCATATGTCTTACAAATGCTAGTGTACTTTCAACAGTAAGCCTGGAAGTATTTTGCTTCCTGGGTTAAGTTACCTATCTTCTTGGTGACTACCCTCTTCTGGATCCCCTTCAGTAGCATGATATCCTTCTTCAGATTCCAGCACCAAAACTGCACACATAATTCAAGGTGTAGCCTCAGCAGTGCCTGTTACAGTTGCAGGATAACTTCCTCACTAGCAGAGGTTATTCCCTTGATGATGATACAGATTAGCATTTTGTTTGCTTGGGATACTGCATTGCAGCACAATTAATTTCCAGCCTAGCTAGAGCACCACTTAATTCCTGACTCCAGTCATTCTTTCTCTAATCTTCTGATGCCTGAGGTGGTTTCTTCTGATTGTTGATGGGTTACGAATTGATTAGTTGTTCAACTAGTTTTGCTGTCTAGACAAAGGTTATAATTATAACTTAGATATACTTTTTTTAGATAGTTTTACTTACGTAAGTCCTGCTCATACTTTATTCTGTTGTCCAATCCTTCCCCCCAGGAAACATCTGGCAAAGAATAGCACATTCAATTGGAATATGAAGCAAACAACTTTATTTCACATTTTCAAAAAACAACAAAAACAAGACAAACAAGAACTTATAGTTGAATGTGACAGTATAGAACAGGACAATCCGAGATTAAACATTAGTGATGAATTACATGAGACTGATGCTACCACATTGAACGTCTTCATGACCACCACCGAACAGTGTAACATCACAAGCTCCATTCCTATGTGCTGGTCAAAAGAACAATATGATCACTTTAAAGACAGCAACCATTGACTTGTGGTAACAGATGGCTTGTTAGGATGTAGTACATGTAAGAATGTTGGTGGTCTTGGTCCTAATGTATCTCAGGGAATGACAGTGTCAAAAGCGTGGGTAAATGTACGTATTGGCCCTAATGGTACTGATGCTAAGCAGCAACAGAATTCATTAAGGAAATAAATTTGGAAACATCGGAATTCATACGCACATAAAATCGCAAACAATATTTTACAACAGGCAAATTGTCAAGTAATGCCAAATATCATAGGTGAGCAACATAAATCTGCAATGGAAACAACAAACTGGGTATTCAGAACAGCATATTACATTGCTAAGTCAGAAAGGCCTTATTTAGACCACTCTGTTTTAATTGATCTTCAGATTGCAAATGGTCTTGATATGGGGAGGGTATTGCAATTCCATCTGAGCTGTGTTGATATTATATCCCATATAGCATCGGAAATGCGTAAACGAGTTTTACACCAGATTATACTACAATAGTCAAAGATCTCTGTGTTTGTCGATGAGTCTACAACAGTTAGTAATAAATGCACTCTTATCATCTACATAAAAGCAGGACTTAATGATTCCGTACAACCTGCAACTATTTTTCTAAATTTGGTTGAACTACCTAGTACAAATGCTTTGACTATAAAGGGCGTTATCATTGCAACCTTAAAAAAACATGAATTCACTGAATCTTTTTTAAAAACATCTTTGATTGGGTTCTGTTCAGACGGAGCAAGTGTCATGATATGTGCCAAGTCTGGTGTTGCTCATTTACTTCTGGATGATTTCCCGCACCTCGTAGTGTGGCACTGTCTAAATCACAGATTGGAGCTGGCTGTGGGGGATGTTGTAAATGCCTGTTCAGGTATTAACCAGTTTAATTGTTTCATGGATTCGCTGCATGCACTGTACCATCTCCCAAAAATGAGAGGGAACTTGCTGAGGCAGCATCTTCTGTTCATGGAGAGGTAAAAAAAAATTGGCAGGGTGCTAGATGTAAGATGGGTGGCATCCAGTTTCCATACTGTGCATGCAGTATGGAGCAGTTATTCTGCGCTGTATACTCACTTCACAACTACAGCTCAGGATGAAACTATCCTTCTAGGGAGAAGGCGAAATTTAGTGGTCTGGCTGGAACTCTGTCTTCCACTGCTTTTCTGAAGAATGTTGTCATCATGATGGAAGCACTTAAGGAAATGAATGATTTGCCTGAGCTACTTCAAGAACGAACAATGACATTGCCTTGTGCAAATCGTCTCTTGCACAGATATATTGCAAGATTAAACAGCATGAAGCAGTATCCCAGTGATGCAGTTGAGAAAGCTACAAATACTGTCAAATGTGATGAATTTAATGGTGTAACACTCAGCACTTTGCAAAAAACACCAGAGATAAATCATTCACAGTTCATTCAGTGGCAGATAGATAATCTATAAAGTCGATTGCTCACTTCAGTCGATACAAGAGCTGGAGGTCCAGTTATGGAAGGCCAATATAAAGGTCTCATAAATCAGCTAGCGGTACTCAATCTAGATGTCATTACTTTAGATAATGTAAGGTATGGAGAGTCTGAGATCAAAGAACTTGCAAACTGGTTCTTTCTTCAAGAAAAGGATACTGTACTTGGGTACATAAAGTATAAGGAGTGTGCTGGCCGTGGCATACCTGACAAGTTGAAACCCTTACAACTTGCTGTTAACACACTTCCAACGAGCAATGCTGATTGTGAGAGAGGTTTCAGCTGGATGAATATCATCGCTTCTGCTGTGCAGAATCACCTGTCTGTCAGTCACATTTCGGATCTGATTTTCATTTCAACTTGTGGTCCTTTTCTTGTCCACTGGAATCCAGAAGCATATGTTAAGTCATGGCTTCTTAATGGAAGGTGCACAGCCCACAGTACTTCATGCATGAAAAGAAAATGTGAAGATGACTCATCTAGTGATAATGGTAGTTTATGGGATCTCTTTTGAAAAGCCATGTGTAGTGCTTAATCAATAAAGCACTCCAGTGTGTGGGTTATGCTGGGATTTAACATACATTATACTTTATAGGGTAAGGGCCTACCAAGATTATCTAATTGCATATTGAATTACTAATGAGGGACATTCAGTTTCACCTCAGGTCCTTCTGGTCTCAGAAAAAGGATCCTCTCACCAAGTTGATTCCATTAACTCAAACTCTTGTCCAGGCTCTCCAATCGTGGTTGGAGGATGACAATCTCAGGCAGGGGGTTCCCTTCCATCACCAGTTACTCTCAATGATTCTCACCACAGATGTCTCCCTTCTGGGTTGGGGAGCTCACTTGGAGATCCTCACTGCTCAAGGCACATGGTCACAGCAGGAGTCTCTCCTTCACATCAACCTACTAGAATTCAAGGCTATGCTTCTGGCCCTTCAGGCCTTCTCAGAGATGGTACAGGGGAAGGGCAGGTTAGGACAGACACCACCACTATGTACTACATAAACAAGCAAGGGGGCACTCAGTCAATGGTCTTGTGCACAGAAGCCATGAAGGTCTGGACTCTGACTTACTCCCTTCAAACCTCGCTCATAGCAGTGCATCTTCCAGGGAAGGACAATGTACCAGCAGATTCCCACTGCAGGATCTCTCAGGGTCACCATGAGTGGTCCCTGGACCACCAAATTCTTCACATTATTTTCAGGAGGTGGGGCACTCCAGAAATAGATCTCTTTGCAGCCCCAGACAATCATCAGCTCCCACTGTTCTGCTGTAGACTTCCACTTCTGGGGTCTGTGCTTCAGGATGCTCTATTGTTGGAGTGGACAAACAGGTTCCTGTATGTCTCCCCCTTTCCTCTTCTCTTCAGAGTACTGAAAAAAATCAGGTCTCAGCCCTGTACAGTGGTATTGGTGGCACCAGATTGGGCCAGGCAACCTTGGTATCCTCTGTTACTGTCCCTATCAGTCACAATTCCCCCTTACTTTTCCAGGAGGCACAACACCCTAACCTCCTCTCAGGGGAGGATTCGTTGTCCCAATCTCAGTTCTCTCAGGCTCAAGGCCTGGATCTTGAAGAGTTAGAGTATGCAGGCTTACATCTTTCACAAGGGGGCTTGGATGTTTTGAAGGTCTCTAGGAAGCTTTCCACCAGAAAGACTTATAATTCCAAGTGGAAGAGATTCAACATTTGGTGTTCTCAGAGAAATGAACAGCCACATTCGGTTAACCTATCTACAACTCTGGACTATTTGATCCATTTTAATGGAATAGGTCTTAGGCCCGCCACTCTTAAGGTTCACTTGGCAGCTGTATCTGCTTTTCTTTATGCAGGGAAGGAATATTCCCTTGCATTTCACTCTGTTTTTAGTAAATTTTTCAAAAGTTTGGTAAATCTTAACCCTCCCTTTAAGGAACCAACTCTGAGGTCAGGCTATCAGAAGGCTGTGGGTTCTATCCCCACACTAGGCACTTGGGTTACTATCCCAGTACTGACACTGTAGTGCAGCATGAAGGTGGGGTGCTGCACTCCTGAGGTGCTGTCTTCCAGATGAGATGATAAACCGAGGTCCCATCTGCCTGTTCTGGTGGTAGTTCAGGTGGATATTAAAGATCCCATGGCACTTCTTGAAAACAGTAGGGAATTTTTTTATTGCAATATCATAAATAATGGAAATCAAACAATGTTACTGTATTTCAATAATAGGCCAATAAAGAAAACATTCTATATGTTAATATTGATATGCACATAACTACCAGACTCATACACATATTCAGAAATATGGCCAGCACATAGAAACAATAGTCAAGAGGATAGTGTGGTAAGAGGCTGCAACACCTTTCCATCCCTTCATCTTAGAATAACATATATGGAGTCCAAAATCACAATAACAAAATGTAAAACAGAAGAGGGGAAGCACCTGTCTGTTCTGTTACCTGTGTCTTAACCTATTTTATCCTTTAAAAAGGGAACTGCTTTCTACCTCATCAGCCATGTTGCTCTAGGAGTCTTATCATACCAAAACTGTGATACAATATGTTGCTCTCCCTGTTGCAGGATACCTCTCTGTGTGAACTCTGTTTTTCAAAACACTGAATGACATCTAGCTTGCCATAAATGATATTTAATACACGTTAAAATTAATCTCATGGTACCTTCTTCTATTTCTATAAAATGATGAGAAAAACCACAAACTACTTCTGAATAAGAAATACCTTTCCAGGCTATATCATGCCATACTATAGCTACAGTTTCCCAAAACTGTTTTACAAAGGGTCAGTCTGTGAAAAAGTGTTCTATTGTTTCTAATGTTGCAACACAGTTACTTCTAGGACAAATCCTTTCTTCATGTCTTTATGTTTGCCATTCCTCCGTATACTAAGCCTTCCATGGCAACTAAGCCAAATTGTATCCCACATTTTGGGAGGTGTTCTTTTATCTATTAATGCAAGTAGTATCCTTTTATGATCATTAGCTGGAATATTACTGTAAGTAGAGGATTGTACAAAATTCTGCTCCTGAATCTCTCAGTATATTTGGTTACTGGTTTTCCCTATGATATGACTTGATTCAAGCGTCCATTTCCTGATTTTTGTTGCTACTGGCTTTATATACCCTGGGAGTGAACGAAAGGTAATAGGAAGGAAACGATTACTCGTCCATGAAAAAAAAAAAAGTACTATACCAGTTACTAGCAAACAGTTTCCATATGTCTCTTATGGGCATGGTGAGATTCCACAAGTTTTTATTAAAAAACATACTAAAGCAATGTGCAATGGGATTCATAAGATGTAATCCCCCTTTATTAATTGGTAGGTATAAAATCTTCTATTTGATAGGGTTCAACCTACTACCACACACTGTCTGAAAAAACAAACTCAGAAATGTCACTTCCAAGCTGTCTGGTATAGAATATATCATACTAATATAAAGAAACAATGGGAAAAAATGTTTTTAGTAATGCCACTTTTTTCTGTTTAGACTGCTGCCAATTCTTCCATAGTGTTACTTTTTGTTTCCCCTATCTCTAATTTCTCAGTCCGGATTAAATAAGAGTTGTCCCCTCTCCCAAACTTAACTCCCAGATTTGGCAAAGTATCACCAGAAATCAAAATACCATGGATTTCAGCCCATGGCTCCATTAAAGAGCTTAATATATGACCCCTACTTGTGTTTTTATTTATAGAGGCTCCGGCCGTGTTAGAGTATTCTTCCAGTTGCACCCCTGCTCTATCCCCTGAAACTCCATTTGCAATGAACAGGCAGACATCATCAGCATAGGCTGCTACCTTCCCTTTCAGGTTCCCTACAACTGGACTGATGCCCTTAATTTGATCAGCATATTGTATATGTCTTAACAAAGGATCTAAACAAAAGGCATACAAAAGGGGGCTCATGGGGCAGCCCTGTCTTACTCCTCTCTGGATTGGGTTGTAAGTTCCTAAATGTCCATTTATTAAAGGTACAGCTACTGAAAGACTATACAGTTTCTCTAACCATGACACATATATATGTGGTATACCATAATATTCCAATACCTGAAACAAAAATTTATGAGAGACTTTGTCAAAGGCTTTCTCCTGATCAAGTGTTATGATGTACCCCTTTAGCAAGTCTTCTTTCCCCTGTTCTACCAATTCTCTAATCAATAGTAAATTCTCAGAAATATTCCTCCCAGGGATCGCACATGTTTGTGCCGTAGATACAATAGTATTAGTAATTTGAGCCAGTCTATTTGTCAGGACTTTCATTAAGATCTTTTGATCACTTTTCAAGAGGCTTAAATGTCTCCAATTCTTCAGGTCAGTTTTGTCTCCCTTTTTATATATAAAAATCTGAATTGCAATACAGAGATGAAAATCAAATTTTGGGGAGGTTAACATCCAATTAAACACAACTACCAATATTTCAATTAAATCAGGTGAGAATTTCTTTAAAAAGTCTGTGGTGAGCCCATCTATCCCTGGTGTTATATTATTTTTTTGACACTTTATGGCTGCTTCTATCTCTACTTTCATAATGGGATGGGCCAAAGAATTCAACTTATCTTGAATATGATTAACTATGGGGGGGGGGAGGAGTGTAAGTATTCCCGGATTTTATCATCCTGTAGCTCTGAAGACTGATACATGGACATCATATAAACTTGTACTGCCTGAAGGATTGCTGGGGTTGAAGTTACCAGTACATTATTCTGGGTAGATATTGCTGTTATAGTTTTGTGTGAAGTCTTAGTTCGACAACTAGAAACTATATCCCCAAAAATCTGCTTCCTTGGGGTGCAGATCTTATGTTCGTACAGTAATGAGGAGGCTCTAGAATATTGTAAAGCTTCCATTTCTTTTTTTATATTTGTAATCTGGGAGGAAATCCTTCTTTGCCCTTCATTTACTTTTGAGTATAGTGTAGTGTAGATAAATGATCTCTAAGTGTCAGATACTTAAGGTACTGGGTAGTTTGTTTCTGAATAGCTAGTTTTTTAAATAGTAACTGTAGTTGGAGTTTGGTTTCTACCACCATAAACTAAGATAATCTTCCAGACAAGCCAATGACATGTATGCTCTTAATAAGTCTTGCACTACCTCACAAACTGAGATGGTATCTAATAATGTATTATTTAGCCTCCAGTACCCTTTCCCTGTTGAGGCATACTCCTCCAAACCAATGTCTGCCTACAATATCTGATGATCTGAGGTTTCTAATGGGGTTACTTTAGCCTTGTAAACTTTAATTTGAGATGGTACAAATATAAAATCAATTCTGATGGTGATATTGCCTTTCTGGAAAGTTCTCCCACCTTGTGCATTAATTCTCCTATACACATCTACCAGGTCTGTTTTCTGTAAAATTGTTTTGAGACAATTTGTATCACTTTACTCTTTGTTAGATTTAACTCCTTTATCTGAACGTGATAACACACAATTAAAGTCACCTGTCCAGATAACTTTCCTTGTACTGTGCAGATATAGGTGGATAGATGAGGACACCTGTACTCTTTCCTTTTTTGTTTGTGGTGCATAAATACAAATTATTCTCCATGCTATCTGGTTTATAGTCACATCTAAGATTAGAACTCTCCCTGCTAAAAGGTCTATATCATCGCATGCATTTGTGCCAAATGAAAAATATGTTGGTCCCCAACACCATAATCTTTGTGCAAGTTTGACAAGTGATATCATGTTCAATCTTGTATCCTGCAAAAAATGAACAGCTAGTCCCAAATCATGTAGGGTAGTGAAGGTTATAAGCCTTCTTTTGGCATTGCATATACTATTAACATTAATTGTAGTAATACGAAGGAAGAAATAGGTAGTGGCATCTCAAGGGTGGAAAGAACACAGTCTATCAGGTAATTTTACCACTCCTAAGGGTTCTTCCATGGGTGGAAGTCCGAGATCACACCACGGGGGGGGGGTCACCCTCCCCTTCTGAGTCTGAAGTGAGAACCCTGTGAGAGGAAACAGTAGAGGAAGTCTCAGAGTCTTCAGCAAAATCTGACTCTGGTTGTAATGTAGTAAGGACCCCAAACTTAGTAGAAGTAGTGATACCTTGGTAGGGATTCATGGCTTTGGCTATCTTAGGTTTTGGTCTGGACTGTCACAATGTCCTTTTCCTGCTAGGTTCCACCAGGGCTGAAGGGGAGGCATACTGACCATTGAGTCGTCCTGGACAGGGTACCTAGTGGGGTCTCCAGGGTAGTAGGAGGGTCACCAATCTCAGTGTCAACAGGGATATTTTCAGCTTTATCTTCTAGTACAGTGCTCAGTTCCATGATCATAGTTGGATCAGGAACATCTGCTTGTGCCTGTAGAGGGCTTGCCTCAGCTATTTCCTCCCTAGTTCCAGGAACTGACATGCATCCCTCAGGCCCAGTTTGGTCCTGAGTTGTGTTCCAATTCCTTTTATCTGCCATGCTTTTCTTTTGAGCCTCAACAATAATTATTTCTTGTGATTGCTGATCAGACCTATTGTGTGCTGCCCAAGTGCAGGACCTATAAACTTGTCCTCTCTCACCACATGAATTACTATTTAGTGAGCCTCTGAGCACAGAAGAGGTCCCAGAAGACTGGAGAATGGCTCATGTGATCCCGCTTCACAAGAGTGGTAGCAGGGAGGAAGAAGGGAACTACAGACCAGTCAGTCTTACCTCAGTAGTGGGCAAGATTATGGAGGCACTCCTTAAGGAAAGGATAGTGCAACACCTGGAATCCATAGGAGCACAGGATCCAAGACAGCATGGGTTTACAAAAGGAAGGTCTTGTCAAACTAATCTTATAGATTTCTTTGACCGGGTAACCAGAGTGGTGGACCAAGGGGGAGCAGCTGATGTCACCTACTTTGACTTCAGCAAAGCTTTCGATACTGTTCCACATAGAAGATTGATTAATAAGCTAGGTAGGCTCAGGGTGGGTCAGAGGTTGGTCAACTGGGTGGCAAACTGGTTGACGGGCAGAAAACAGAGAGTGGTGGTAAACGGTATACAGTCAGAAGAGATGCAAGTCACAAGTAGGGTAGCTCAGGGATCAGTCCTGGGGCCAGTCCTCTTTAATATCTTCATCAGTGACATTGCAGATGGACTGGAGGGTAAGGTTTGTCTGTTTGCAGAAGACACCAAGATCTGTAACAGAGTAGATGATCCAGATGGGGTGGGCAGAATGAGAAGAGATCTGGATAAACTGGCAAAATGGTCAGAAGAGTGGCAACTGGGGTTTAATGCAAAGAAGTGCAAGATCATGCACATATGGAAGAGAAACCCTGAAGCCACCTATAGGCTGGGGGGGGAGTTGCTGACAGTCACAAAGGAAGAAAGAGACTTGGGTATTATCATCATCACCGATGACCTGAAATCATCCAAGCAGACCACTAAAGCAGCAGGTAAGGCTAGGGGGATGTTGGGGTGTATTAGTAGGGGTATCACAAGTCAGAAGAGGGAGGTAATAATCCCTCTTTACAAGACACTGGTTAGGCCCCATCTAGAGTACTGTGTGCAGTACTGGAAGCCACACCTTTACAAGGACATTAACCAAATTGAGGCAGTCCAGAGAAGGGCAACCAAAATGGTGCAAGGACTGCATCAGAAAACATATGAAGACAGATTAATGGAGCTCAATAGGTATACCCTAGAGCAAAAGAAGGAGAGAGGTGATATGACTGAAACATTCAAACACCTTAACAGCATTAACAAGGTGAAAGAGTTTAACAGGTTTCAATATAAGAAAAATAGCAGGACAAGAGGACACAGCATGAGATTAGAGGGAGGTCAATTAAGGGGTAATTTGAGGAAGTTCTTTTTCACAGAAGGGGTGGTGGATGCATGGAATGGCCTACCTCAGGAAGTGGTAGATATGAATACAGTGCATGACTTTAAACAGGCATGAGATAGGCATAAGGGAGCAATACAGATGAGTATGAATAGATAGGCCATTGACAGAGCAAAGGCCGAAGGCACATTTATAAGGTAGAAAAAGAAATGGGCAGACTGGATGGGCCTTGCAGTCCTTATCTGCTGTCAACTTCTATGCTTCTATGTTTCGTACATGTCGTTTAATTTGTACAGGTAGAACTCGTATGACCATATTCTAAACATAGGTTGCATTTTAGTCTATCACAAGTAGAACTCAGATGTTGTAGAGAGCCAAATTTGAAGCAGGTTTTAGGCTGACCTGGGTAAAAACAATGTCCCCTCTCCCTTCCCAAAAATAAACTACTAGGCAGATGGATTATGCCTACATTTGAAACTCTTAGTTTAACTCTGTAGCGCCACCCTCCTGTCCAGATATGCTCTTCGTCCATAATGGGCTGAGGAGAGCCAAGTAAATCAAATTTTTGTTGCAACCAATGAGTAATATCTGATACAGTTACACACCCATTCCAAAATAATATGGTTACAGTTTTAATCACAGGGATAGAAAGGGGAATAACCCAAAAAGGAGTCCAGTAAGCAAAATATCTAAGTTTCTCATATTTCCCCCAAAATCTGTCTAAACCTTGTGGGGTTTTAAAACTAATATCATACAATGAGTCCCCTTAAGCATGGATTAATGCATATAGTTCACTGGAAAAAAAAAACATGGATTCTTTCAATAATTTTTTCCCAATATACAGTCTATCTGGTGGGGCTTCTAAACCTCCCAGACATTGTAAACACACAGCGTTTCTTCACTGTGCTGGAAGCTGCTGGGTAAAAAGCTGATCTTCTTTCTAAAATTAGCCCATGTCGTTTTTGCTTTGTCCTGTAATATGTGTCGAAGAGGAATAGAAATAGAGGTATCTTCTTCCATTTGGTCTCCCCAAGTTTTAATTCGGGAGCTTGTGCCTTCATATCCTGAATCTGAGGGAGAGTTAGAAAGTACGTTGTTTTCCAAACCCTGTGCATTGTCTGAGTGTCTTACATTTTCAGTGTGTAAGTCCAAATCTGATTCTGTGATAAAGTTTTCCAAAACATTATTATTGTCAGGCAATTTAGATTGTTGCTGCTGTTTTCTCTGTAATTCTCTATCTGGTGACCCGGGGATAGGGCTGTGTGTCGGGTCCTGCACCCATTGCCCGCTATCTGCTCATTTCCAACCCGCACTACAAAGGGATTTCTCTAGCGCTCCTGGTAGCTTTGGTATAGTTTGTGCAGCTGGGCATTTTGATTGCCCCAGGGTTTTCCCACTGTGTGCATTTTGTACATTTTCAGTGGTACTCACTGTGTCTGCAGTCGTCAGCATTTTGGGTTGCTCTCCCACCATTTGTAATGCAGTAACAGCTGTAGGAGTTTTGGCATTCAGCATAGTGTTCTCTGAGCCTGGAGCGCTCGGAGTGTGGAGTGCCACATCAGCAGCAGCTGTAGCAGTGCCGGCAGCCGTTCTGTCATTATCACCGCTCTGTATGTCTTGTTCAACAAAGTCATCCAGCATTATCGGATTAGCTATAGATGACTTTTGTCCATTAAAAGCCATCGGCCAATGATCTTTTACCTCTGGGTCAGAAATATCACTTCTTGTCTCTGTAGTTCCATTAGACTGTTGCAGCAGTGTTAAAACAAACTGCATATTTTCAGTACATACTTTTTAAAGCCATTCCTCCTCTGTTGCAGACATCTGGCGTGGAAATGCAGTGTCCATATCTAAGTCCATCACTTCTTCTGAAGCCATACTTTGAACACTTTCTACAGACTCAGCAGGTACAACAGGTACAGCAGACATTGTAGATGAGATCCCCTGAGCTGGACCTGCAGGGAGGGGGATCAGCTCACCTGCAGATTCAGCAGCATACTGAGCTTGAGCAGACCCAGAGGCCATGGAATCAACAGTTCTCCTACCATCCGAGTTGGGGAATTTCCCTGGTGCCCTGGCCAAATTTCCCCCCATTCACTAAAAATACCACCAACAGCTTAATCTGGTTCAAAGTCATTTTGTATTCATCTGAATCCCCCTCCCCCGGGTCATGCCTGAAAATAGGCAGAATTTGTCTAGTGCACTTACCTGGTCAACAAAACTAAATAAAATAAAATAAACTCCAACATGGGAACTTAATATCTGTATTGCACAGCTTATGCCCCCTTTGAACCAATGTCTTCAGCTGAGCTACAGTACTTGACTTGGAATATTGTTTTCCTGGTGGCCATTACCTCTGCCAGGAGGATCAGTGACTTACAAGCCCTGTCTATATAACCTGACTTTATCGCCTTTCACAAAGACAAGGTGGTGCTTAGGACAAATAGGAAATTTCTCCCCAGAGTGGTTTCGGATTTTCACCTTAAGCAGTCTGTCACTGCCATTGTTTTTCACTGATCATTCTTCTTCACATGAGAGAAGGCTGCACAGTCTGGATGTAAAAAGGATGTTAAGCTATTAAATGGACCACACTAAGGCCCATAGAAATGATTGTTCTCAGTTGTTTCTCACTTATGGGGAAGTGGGAAAGGGTAAACCTGCCACCAAGAGGACAATAGTCAGGTGGATTGTCTCTTGTATTCAGTTCTGTTACACAAAATTGGGCAAGGAGCCTCCCTCAAGTTTGAGGGCTCACTCGACCAGGGGTACCATGTCTCTGTGACAGCAGCTAGAGATACTCCCCTTTTGGAAATTTGTAAAGCAGCCACCTGGAAAACTGTTCACACGTTTACCAATCATTACTGTCTGGATACTCAAGCCAGAAGTGATGCTAGGTTTGGCACAGCAGTACTGCAGAGCCTTTTTCCAAAATAGGTTCTGTATATCCCTCCTCCAGGGGCTACTGCTTGGTAGTCTGCATATAATCAGAATACAGCAAGACTTCATGTTGTCTGACAAAATAAATACTCACCATGTTCCAGACATCCTTGGCACGCAATACTAATATCTCTGTCAGTAGTAATATTGTTTCTTTCAGGTGAGTCTTTCTGTATTATAACCACCCCCCCACCTCCTCTACCAGAACCCGAGACACTCTGTATTCCATCTGTTGTTTCATAAAATACTGGAATACTGTGCCTTGATTCTTTTTAAATGCCCTACTTTTTTTTTTTTATATTCATTTCTGTAAGTTACAATATTGTTATCTAGCATCACTTAGTATTTATTATTAGAATATTTACTCATAATAATCTGGCAGTTACATAGAACATACAGACAACAGAGGTTTGATAACCAAGCTTGAGCCTATTTAATGTTCCACTATTACCATATAGGTTTTAACTCTCTCCTCTCCGGGGCTGTTCAACTGAGAGGGCTAACCGCATAAGTCAGATTACACAATGGTACAAAAATAATAGCTGAAATCCCACATCCTGATTGGTTGGCTGGCACCCCTCTCCCGTTGTAAATCCTAGCATCACCCCACGGGAACAGGCGCCAGCCGCCACCCAGCCCCATCTGCAACCCACATTAGAATCACTCCAAGTCCTCCACAAATCAAAAACCCCTTCAGTCTACATGCCTCGCTCCTACACGGCCACACAATCCTTCAATACCCCCAGTCCCTGAAGTCACTTGCAGCTTCCGTTAAATAAACACTTCTCCAATCCCCGGTAAGCACTAGACTACCAAACTACCTAGTGCTGTGTACAAAGAAAGAAATACTTTCACACACATGATTTTTCTCACTTCTCAGGCTCTCTCTCACTGGCCCGCTTCCGCTTCTTGTCTCTCCGCTTGCTCTCCCTCTTTACAATCTGCTCCCACTTACTCTATGTCTTCACTCTCTCCCCCCACTGTATCTTCACAGTTGCCACATTAGCTACGCCATCAGTTGTAATTAAAAAAAAAAAAAAGGCAAACTAAACAGGGGAAAAAATGCATACAAGAAATTCCTTTCGGTGGCACTACCACGTGACCTAAATTAAAAGTCATACCCGGAAGCACAGTTTGTGCCATCTCCCACTTACCCCTCACACCACACATAGCGACACACACTCTGTCTCTCTAAGAAAACATAAAATTAACATCCAGTAACTCTCAGACATCATCTCTTTAACACACAAAAAGACTTGGCAATATGTATGTGGGTCTGTATTCTATACATACACACAGACACTTCTGCTATACCAGCAGCCATACCAAGCTGGGACTATTTTTTCAAGTAAACTAAAAAAATGCAATAAAAAGAAATCAGAATAAGCCACAACTATTTTATTTATTATTTATTCTCATAAAAAATGGAGACATTGCATAATCGCAATATACCCTTCGAGGGTGTTGGTGATGCCAGGATTTACCCACTTCTGGTGTGTTGACTGAACAACACACCAGGGAGTGGGTAAGACCTGGCATCACCAACACCCTCTCATGGTTTATTGCTTAAATACAGTTAGATTCCACTGGAAAATACAAAATTGCTATGGCAATTAATTCTATCTTACGGGACAATGATTGTTGTGAGCATTCCATTATTGTTATACCATTGATATGACAAACTTAGAAAGGGTTAACAACATAGTGATGTTCTAGTGATGGCATAACAAGGTCCTAATCTGCTTGATGTCAGTTAATAATAAAGGCTCCCCATACATATTACAGTGTTAAGCCTCGTTAAGCATATAATAGCGCTATACATTTATCTATATGTTACTAAGAGATTAACATTGTTTAACCAAGAGTAGCACACTAAGCCGAAGCTTGTTTAACTGACTTGCTCAGGATCACACAGTATGCACCCAGGCGGCTGTGGGATTACACCATACATTCTATAGTTATGTTAATGTTGATATTGTCAGCATTTTTCCTCTGCACCCTAGAAGAAAGAATAAAAATGATTTCAGAAACGTTTGGTTTCTTGTATTATCACAACAGTTGTTCTTTGTATGTGTATACTATAAATGTTATAAATAGCTACCTCTACTTACAAATTAAAAAAGTTCCAAAAAAGCAGCACCATGAGACGAAAAAATTGGTACTATAAATAAATGTGTGTCAACATATTTGGAGGTCGAATTACTTCTTTTGTGGATGAATAAAATATATTTCTGATTAATTTTATGTTTCTGTATGTTTTTTCCAGCTGAAAAAGATGTCATTTAAAAAGTGGTATGCCACACTCCAGGCATGGATACACTGGGAAGGAATGCATATCCCTCGTGCTTGACAATGCACCAGGTGCATGCATTAAGGCCTAGTATACACATGGTGTGCCGTGATGTATATCTTAGTTAATATCTATCTGTTTGGTTCCAATTGTTTCTTAAATGTATTATGTATTCATCTGTTTTATACAGTATAAGGATACCCAGTTAGTGTACCAAAATAGTGGGTGGGGAGGAATGCATATGATGTACTTACAGAATGGAAATGTGAATCTTAAAACCAGCTTCACACATTCCATTTCATGTTAAATATGTTAAGTTATTAACCTATATCAACTTTTTTGAGGAAGTCAGATTGCTAAAATATGACTTGAAAGTATTAATTTTATAAAACACATTGTGATCCAGAATTCTCTTAAATGCTCCAAATTGACTCATTTTTTTTAAATGTTTCCAGGGGGTGGGGCATGCCCCCAGACCCCCCTAGCAAGGTTGGGTTTTCCAACTTGAATAGAGTTTCTGTACTTCTTCTGAACCACTTTCATCACTGGTCTGAGGAAAGATCATATGAGCCACAATGGTTGCAGATTGAAAAGGAAAGATGTACCAGTATAAAATCATTCTCAAGAGCACTATTATATGTTCCAGCTTCCAAAGTAAAGTTACAGACAGGTGGTACTCTGATTATATGAGAGTACAGACAGGTGGTACTCTGATTATATGAGAGTACAGACAGGTCGTACTCTGATTATATGAGAGTACAGACAGGTGGTACTCTGATTATATGGTCCATCAAAGCCCACCAACAAATGTGTAAAGTGTTAAACCTTAGCATGCTAAAAGACGCCACTCAGTCAATTACATAAAATCCAAATCTTTTGATTAATCACAGGGTAATCACAGGTGGAATGTGGGGGGAATTGGAAATCCTGATGGTTGATCATCTGCTAGTAGGAAGGGCTCCTATCCCCTTCAAAACTTTCCAAGTCAGACACCATGTACCAAGCGCTAGGTGCTTTTCCTACCTACAACTGATTCACATGCTGCATCATGTGTTCAGTTCCCCACCCTGGCCCATGACAGGGGTCAAACTCTAGAAAAATAGCCACAGCACATCTGCCACATGCAGTCTCCCAGTTCTATGCTGAATTACAAGACTAGGACCCCTTAAAACTAGATGGGAGGTGTTTCTATTGGTAGAGGGAATGGCAGGTTGAAACATGGCAGCAAATCTGGAAGGATGTATACAAATTAAAAATGGTAGACACAAGTTGCTGTAGTTCAAGATTCTGCAGAACCTCTATCATACCCCTAGTAAGCCACACAAAATGGGGGAAATACTCCCCTGTTTGTTCAAGATGTGGCAAGGAGGAAGATACCATATATCATATCCTGTGGACAGGTGAGAAGATCAAACCCTTCTGAACAGACACAGCAGGCCACTTAGACCCACTGCCTGGTTTACAAGATGCCTTTATTGCAAAAATCTATTTTTTGAGTAAATTCAAAGGAACACTGAGTGGCACACGCAAAAGCTACATGGACATAATAGCGGTGACAGCAAAACTGGTCCTTCTCAGACATTGGATGGACACTGCTACTCCAACTAGCATGGAGTGGCATAAAAAAATTCTATACACCCTGGAGACAGAGAAAATTATAGCAACTGCCAATCTCATGTACAGAGTTTATTGCTCCAGATGGTAGAGCTTACATATTGTTATTAATAATATGACAAGAGAATTGGAGCAGCCAGAGAGCAGTTAATTTCAGAAAAACAGTGTGCATTTTATGGTGCCAGGTGGTCTGAGTTATGCATCTCAGCTGCATTGATGACTTATGAACTGAATCTCATGAATGGGGGAGAGGCACATAATTGTATTACAGTATTCTGTAACTGTAGTGTCTGTTATGTATTGTAATGTATTGTTGTGTACTTTGTATGAAATTTGAAAAATCAATAATGTTCCCTTGATTTAAGAAAAAAGAAAAACTGTGTGAGTCAGTTCATTATAAGATTTTTTTGTCAGCATTTTTTGGCCACTTAAAAACAACCCCAACCGTTCATCAAAAAAAGCTATTAGACAAGTGCAGTCATTTTTATAATATACATGCACCTCAGGTGTGTTTGTGAGGTGTGCTTATATTCTGCAGTAACCTCATATCTTTCCAGTTGTCTTTGCATGTCCATGCTGCACTTTACTTGAAACAAATGTTTAATATTTATTCTTATTTTTAATATATATGTTAGGTCTGGTACCAGTTAGGGGTGTGCGAATACCATAATTTGAATATTTGGACGAATATTCATATCCGGGGCTCCAGATATCCATTATTTGTTATTCAACCCCCCTTCCCCCAGATAAGTGTTTTTTTTTTAATTGTAACACTGTTAAACTCCACCACTTCCTTTCCTTTTGAAGTACACTAGGCAGTTCTGCAAAGAACTCTGCCCAACAGCCTTTCAGGGACCCAAAAAGGCAACAAACTACTGCACTGGTCAGTAGTCAGGTGACTCATGGTCGTCATAGATTGAGCAAAGGCTGCAGATAAGGTGACGTCATGTGTCTTGCCTAGAGCTACTAAAATGGCACTGGTGTAAGTGCATTGTATGTCCACCCTAGAAGAGAGGAGAATGAGATATGCCATGATAGAGACCTATATAAGTGTCTCATGGGGTGAAGACAGGGCACATAAGGGGAGTCTCTTTCAAATGAAAAAGAGCAAAAGTATCAGGGGCAATGGGTGCATGTAACAAAGCTGAAGGGGAAGTTCATCAAGACAGATGTGAAGAAATATTCACAGAAGGCATAGCAAACGACTGACAGGGACTGCAAGCATAAGTGATGGTGCCAAAAACACTATGGGGCTTCAAGCATGCGTGAGTTAGGCATAGGGATGGGATGTATTTGAAAACAGGCAGGGAGGCAGCAGGGTTGCTTTAGGGTCTACAGATGAGACCGATAAGTCAGGGATGGACTATCTGGGCTAACTGTGTGAGCCAAGTGGTCCTTTAAATAAAACATTGATTGACTTGATTGATTTTCCAACCGATAATTAATAGCCTAAAGTACACAATAGTAAGGTCAGTAAAACATGATACATTTTTAAATGTTTCTAGTTTAACAGGGGCCTCATGGTGGTACTGCAGTTAATGCCAGGGAGTGGACACTCAGTTACCCTTTTAATTAAATATTTTTACGTGATAGAAAAAATGAATGGGTGAACCAAAAAAATGTAACATTACACTATCGTAACATTAGGCAGATTGAGAGCTGTACTGCAGCACCAGTTTTATGTGGGCAGATCATATTTGTAGCCAATTACTGGTAAGTTTAGCTTAAAGAACACTAGCTGTTCAATGTGTTGCGTGTCCAGCTTGGAATGGTGTGGCCCCATAACGTCACCAGCAGTGCTAAACATCCTCTTGGATGCCACACCTGTAGGAGGGCAGCTTAGGTATTTTAAAGCAAGTTGTGCTAGGTGAGGAGAGAAGTTGATTTTCTGAACCCAGTTGCCCAGTGGATCAACATCAAATGGCTCAATTGATTCTGCAAAGTAGCCATTAAGTAAATTTTCTGCAGCGAGAGGCTGAGACTGTGAGCATTTGTATTGCTGTTGATGCAATGATGTGCTGAGTAATGCCCAGTCATTCTCCTCTACACTGCCACTATGCCGTCTTTTCCCATCTCCACCAGTATCATCCAATTCCAAACCACCACATGCCTGTCTGTCTCTCTCCCTCAGGAACCTGAACTGGAGCATGTTCCTCCCCTTCCAAGTGTCTGACTGTCTGCATGGCACTATTTAACTCTTCACTGAGCTGTTGCCTAAAATGAGCCACCCTGTTGGGTGTCCATGGTTATATGAAGAATCTCGCATTTGAACATTCCAATATGGTAGCAAATACATGATAACATGTATCCATGACTGTGGTGAACCTTACATCAAGTTCTGCATTGAGATGATTAACAAGGTCGGTGATCTTTTGTGTATTGAGTGTGTTGTCAGCCAAAAAACTTTGTAATGATCTTTTGAGAATATGCACAGCTGGGATAACCTGACTAAGTAAGGCTGTGGAAGCACTTAGATCACATGCACTCCTCTCAAAGGGTACAAGAACCTTCGCTATGCCCTCAAGAACTAACCAGTCAAGATGTCCTAGGACCCCTCTGATGTCTGCCTCCATAGACATTTCGTGTAGTGCACGCTTTTGCTCCAAGAGTCGTGAAAGCATTAGGTATGAAGAATTCCACCAAGTGCTAACATCTTGTATTACACAATGCTGGAGTAGACCAAGGAGTTCCTGAACTTCTCATAATTTGTTTAGTGGCTTTTACAGAGTGATGGAAATGGCTGCAGAGAGAATGGGCTGTGGATAGTATGTTGTTGGTCCTACTACTGCTATGCAGTGCGTGAGTCACCACTAAATTCAGTGTGTGTGCAAAGCAATGAATATTCACAAAATGGCCATCATTGAAGGCTTTCACTACGTTTGTGCCATTGTCGGTAACAAAAAAGCCAACTTTTAAATTAGTGTTAATGCTAGTCCAAGACCGCAACATGTCTTTCAGAACCGTAAGAATATTATGTGCTCTGTAGTCTTCCTCCATAAGTCCAATGTTCAGCAAAGCTGATCTAATGAGACTATCAGATTGTAGAGAGGCCAAGGGTGAGTCACAAGGTGATGCATCGGAAACAGCAGCAGAAGGGTGTTGCACACACCAGTGTGCAGTTAAGGAGAGATAGGCATGCAGGGAGTTATTGCTAGTCCAGATATCTGATGTACAGTGAAAAACACCACCAACAGCCTTTGCAAACAGAGCAGCAACAGCAGATCACATGCTATCATACAGTCATAGAAATATAGTTCAGAAAAAGTAGTACAAGATGGGATCTGATAATGTGGGTGCAAACAGTTGAGAAGCCTTTGGAAGCCAGTATCTTCCACAACTGACATAGGTTGGAGATCCAATGCCATCATCTCAGCAATCAGCAGTGTGATTTGCTGTGCTATTGGATGTGAGGCATGATACTTTGTTCGTGCATGCAGAGCATCCATTATTGGAAGTGCCACGGGAGACATCAATGTAGACTGCTTCAACAACGGTGGTGTATGAAGTGCTGATGACTGTCTCTGCCTTGTAGTATCACTGGAGTCAGAAGGTACCATCAGAGTAGAGGCCGGACTCTGTGTTGGTGAGTGGGAAGGAGTGCCATGACCACTGGGTTGCTCAAAATCAGATCTGTTGTTGGTACCACCACCACTGCCAACTGTGCATGCCTGTTCACTGGAGGGGTTTAGTCTTGGTGAAACCAAGGGTCCCGATTCAGACCCAGATGAGCTTCGATACACTTGAAGGTGCTTAAGCTTCAAGTGGTTCTGTAATGATGTTGTGGTTAAGTTAGAGAGTGATTTCCCTCAGCTTATAGTGGCGTTGCAAAAAGATCAGACTGCCTTCCTTGTGTCCTCCTTTAACACAGTGAAATGCAGCTATACAGCACTTTTAATACTGCGGTTACCAGTGATTCTGGTAGCACCACACCCCCCAGTTCTTTTTTCAACAGATGTGCCTGTCTTGTCCTAATGTTCTTGCCCTGTGACCACTGGCCCTGATGGTGCCCATGCCAGTGCTGCTATCACTTGGCTGTCATTCAGGCTGTGACAGAGCCTGCCAAAGAACGTTAATGTTGTTTGTTTGGTCTTAGAGGGAAGGGGACCCTTACCGTTAATGCTGCTTGTACTACCCTTACTAGTAGTGCTACACCCAGAGGCTGTTTTGTCAGCCACCTTTTTTTCTGCCCTCAAGGTACTCAGTGTACTCTGCCTCATCTTCAAAGTCACTCACATGTGCCTCTGATGAAGATGACATGTCACTGGACAATTCATCATGAGGAGGGAAATATTTAGAACCAGATGACTGGTCATCTTCTGCAAAGTTTTCAGGAGTACTGAGAAGATGAAAAACAGGAGGCATAACTGTATCAAGTGTAGTGGTCATACTGGTAATATGCACTATGCCAGGAATACCAGACTGTGGTGATAGTGTTACAGTAGTGGCAGGGTTCATAGTGTCAGTAGTGGCTGGAGTGAAAGTCACAGTTGCAGGACTGGCTATAGTAGTTATGCTGCCCATTGTTGTGGAAGAGGAAGACAGGGACTCTATAGTGGTGGTGGTGGTAACGACAGATATGAGTACTGGTGAGAGATGGAGACACATTGGTGGTTGTGGTGGGAATCAAGAATAGTGTCTTTCTGTTGGTGCATCTTGTATCACTTTGTCCTGTGCCAGCCACAGTACTACTGTTGCTGGAAGACATAGGCTTGGAAGGGGGTAAAAAATAATTTTGGGCGTCGAAGACAGGCTGACCATCGCTCACGTTCAGGTTCAGCATCAACAATCAGTTCCTCCATTGTATCATTGTAGATTTGCTTGGGCTGGACCAAATACGTTTTTTCCCACCTCTACCCGGCATTGTCTTTGTCTATGACAACAAGTTATAAACACTCTCAAGTACTTAATACTTTGTAAATGTACAGAAGTTCTGCTTTATTTAAGTACTAAAAAATTATTGCAAGCAGCACCTGCTGCAGTACTGCTTTATTTTAGCACAGAAAAATCACTGTAAGCAGCACGCACACATGCAGAGCAGGTGAGGGTGTATGCACACTGTAAGCACTACTAGCCCGAAACCGTGGACGGAGGGAGTGCAGTCAGCTGACTGCCTTCCGAGGCTGCTAGCGGCTACTGAATTTCATGAAACCCCAGCCCAACCTAAGATTACACCACAAATATTTCTTACAGAGATTTCTATGGCAGAATTACTGCAATTCACTTTTTTTATTTGTAAATGCACACAAGTTCTGCTGTATTTCAGTAAAAAAAAATGGTTGCAAGCAGCAGTACTGCTTTATTTTTGCACAGAAAAATTACTGCAAGCAGCATGCACGCAGGGCAAGCAAGGGTGTGCACACACTGCAAGCGTCACTACCTAGCTCTAAACCCTGGGGGTGGGAGTGCAGTCAGCCAAAGGCCCTCCGAGACTGCTGGTGGCTACTGACTTTCGTGAAACCACAGCCCAACCTAAGAGTACACCACAAATATTTCTTGCAGAGATTTCTATAGCAGAACTACTGCAATTCACTTTTTTTTATTTGTAAATGCACACATGTTCTGATGTATTTCAGAACAAAAAAATGGTTTCAGGCAGCAGTACTGCTTTATTTTAGCAGAGAAAAAATGACTGCAAGCAGTACGCTTGCAGGGCAGATGAGGGTGTGCGCACACTGCAAGCATCGCTACCTAGCTCTAAACCATGTGGGGTGGGAGTGCAGTCAGTCGACTGTCCTCCAAGACTGCTGGCGGCTACTGACTATCGTGAAACCACAGCCCAACCTAAGATTACACCACAAATATTTCTTACAGAGATTTCTATGGCAGAACTACTGCAATTCACGTTTTTTTATTTGTAAATGCACACAAGTTCTGCTGTATTTCACTACAAAACAATGGTTGCAAGCCACAGTACTGCTTTATTTTCACACTGAAAAACTATTGCAAGCAGCATGCATGCAGGGCAGGCGAGGGTGTACACACATTGCAAGTATTGCTACCTAGCCCTAAACCATGGCGGGTGGGAGTGCAGTCAACCAATTGCCCTCCAAGACTGCTAGCGGCTACTGACTTTCGAGAAATCCCAGCACAACCTCAGATTCTATCACAAATATTTCTTACAGAGATTTCTACAGCAGAACTACTGTAATTCACTTTTTTTGATTTGTAAATGCACACAAGTTCTGTTGTATTTCAGTACAGAAAAATGGTTGCAAGCAGCAGTACTGCTATATTTTTGCACAGAAATATTACTGCAAGCAGCACGCACGCAGAGCAGGTGAGGGTGTATGCACACTGCAAGTGTTGCTACCTACCGCTAAACCATGGGGGGGTTGGAGTGCAGTCAGTCGACTGTCCTCCAAGATTTGTAGCTAGGCTAATGCTGGGTTTTGAGAAACCTGAGCACCCCCCCAAAGAAAAACTTATTATTTACACCACCAAATTAAAGACCTTTTTTTAAATCAGTACAGTACAGCAATCAAGGTTGAAGTTAGAACTACTGTAATTAAGGAGGCAAACTGCAACTTAAGTCTCTCTGCAGCTCCTCCTGGCAAAATAAATCAGACAATTTTTCTGGGGAAAATACAAAAAGCCTCACACCATTATCAGCCTCCAAAATGAAGGTATACTAGTTTCTCTCTGCAGCTCCTAGCAAAAAAAATCAGTACATCAGACGAGTTATCCATGAAAAAACCTCCAGTGCTCCCACGACTACTAGGCAGTAAAGACACATGGTACAGAACAAAAGAATAAAGGTTTTGTGATGAAAATATGAGTTTTTTGCAGCTCCTGATCTCTGCTGACTCAGACCTCACTCTCTACTACGATTTCTTTACCAGTTATGAGAGGCCCCTGAAATGAAGGTATACTAGTTTCTCTGCAGCTCCTAGCAAAATAAAAAGTCAGTACATCAGACGATTATCCATAAAAAAAAATCCCAGTGCTCCCACTTGTACTAGGCACTAAAGACACGTGGTACAGAACAAAAAAATAAAGGTTTTGTGATGAAAATATTAGTTTTTGCAACTCCTACTAATCTCTGCTGACTCTGAGCTCTCTCTACTCTCCACTATGATCTCTCACCACTATGCAGCGGTGTCGAACTGTCACATGATCTAGCTTTGGCAAATGCACAACGATTGGCCAGCAAGTCCTGCAAGATCTTGAAATCCTGCGTGAATGCCGAATATCTCCGAATAGCTGCGATATTCGGTATTCAGCTCCCGGATACCAAATAATGTATTATTCGTAGTGTTCAGGATTTAATAGTCATTACTCGCACACCCCTAGGTCATTTAGTTTTACCCAGGGAAAGCATGGAAGAGGATAATATTTGGGCAACTTTTGTCACACTTAAAGGATAAAAAGCAGAATATTAAAAATATGTTTTTCTTTAAGGCAATTAAACAAACTTTCATGTTTTTGTTGAAGTACATCTGTTTCTCTTTCTTCCAGACCAGTCATATTTGTAAACAGGACTTGCAAGCTATCCCTGTAATTATTCTTGTATATATTTTGTATCAGTGTAACAGCTGTAATATGTGCTGCTGTCTACCAAGGATCTTGCCAAAAGAGGTTCTTTGACCCAATTTACTTTTTTTCACTGCTGGTCAGAGCACAAGTGTGATAACCAGGAGATCAATAACCTCATCTGAGCCAAATTCTCCCTGTAAGACCTTGCTGAAGTCATTTAACCACCCAGTGTGTGCTGCAGTCTGCCCAGCGGCAGAAATGTAGAAGCCAGGACACCACTGAAAATGAAATGTTGCAGCTGGCCCAGTGGCACAAAGGGCTGAGGTCTCCACTCACTTTACCTGTTCCCATGATGCAACCTGAGTTTGAGAATGAGCTTGGGTCACCAGAGGTCAAGGGGCGAGGGCCAAGAGAGGATCAAGCAGCCGCCTGGCAGCTCTCTTCTCTCAGATTGCGGTGGCAGGCTTTTCTGGTACTTGGCTGATACCAGCTAGTGGCCTGGTGGTTGCGCCACATACTGGAGGCAAGATGTAGGTGTGGGGGGGGGGACAGAGCCACAGTTCTGGGATGCATGTGTGCCTCTACGTACATGTGTCTTTCATGGTGCTGCAGCTTCAGGAGTTAGCGGGAGAAAAACCTTAGGAAACTGAGCAGATCAGGGCTTTATGAAGCCACTCAGGGACATCGTGAGCCACCCTTCCACTCCAGCTAGTGCAGTGCTTCTGAATGTGAGTACATGGAGGGGTGGAGGACAGCCCTCCACTCCTGGTCCAACTGCAAGGTGGGGGTATCTGCAGGGGAATTAGCTCTTCAGCATGTAGGGTGATAAAGTGATGGTCAGAGGTGCCCTGAGTAGACAGTGACTGACTAGCATTCCCAGTTTGGCTCAAGGTGAGACAAACACCTTCATGGCAAAAGAAAATGAGATGTTGCATCTCAGCTGGGATAACCTGGTTAAATATACAAGCCCCCTTCCCGGTGTCTAGAGGTATGCCAAGTGGTAATCATGTGTGGACAGGGCACTCACAACAGAAACCAAAGTTATTTCTTACCAGGATGGCTGGCGCTGACTGGAGGTCAACAGGCTGGGGCACATGTTTTTCTGCTGCTGCACTGCAGCAAATTATGGTTAGTTGCCCCAAACTGTTCAATAAACTGACTGACATCCACACAGAAGTAAAATAACAGGGGGTTCCATTTAACTGATAAACAAAGAACTCCATGGAGGCAACACACTTATTTAAGTTGCAGTCCTGATCGCAGGGGTCATGAGGTTGTCAGTGTCCATTGTGGCTGAAATGGCCCCACTAATTTTGGGTGGCTTCTTTCTGGGCTGGGTGGCCACATTACAGTGCAGACAGTGTTAAATATGGGGCCACTATGGCCATTACATTTTAGGCAGCAGGCAGAACATAAAGCAGCAGTACTAGATTATCAGGAAGTGATTATCAAAATTCTGCTTTTTGGCTAGAAGCATGCAGCCATAGTTTTTTTTTTTCATGTCTGTAAATATTTTTTTCTAGCGATCTTTAGTTTTCTAGATATTTAAAATTTCCATTGTTGTGGATCCACAGTAAATATGGCTGGTGCTGCTGCCTAATTTGCAGCTGAGCTCCTCCCTAATGTTGCATCACATCTTTTGTTTACTTCCATGGGACAATGTGCTGCACGTTCCTGCTGTCCCTGTGTAGTACCGCAAGTCATGCACATGTGAAGTTGGCAGCACAGGGATCCAATTCAACATGACGGGAGGGAGAAATGTAAACAAAAACAAAGAAAAATGGAGCAAATTACATAGTGAGAGTACAGCAAAAACAAGAAAGATTACCAGATACGTTTTCAACAGAGCACAGGAAACAAACTGATTTTTTTATCTAGTACTTCTACTTTAGTCTCTTTCTCTCTCTGATCCATACTCATTTCTACGTTGTTCCACTGGGCTTATAGCAGCAAGCCCATCGGAATGGGACTACCACTCCTTTCTCCGAAACTTCACTTAGACATTAAGCAGTGGCAGGTGACTCCCCCTATTGACATTGGAGCGGACATCCCCATTGAGGCTGTGACAACGGGGTTAGCTTTTTGCTTCGGGATTGACTCTCTCTCTCTCTCTCTCTGTAAATGCTTCTTCAAGAACTTGGGCCCAGATGAATAACACCACCTTCCAGACTTACAGGCAAAAAGACCCCACTGTACCACCAGATCTGCCACATTCAGGATGCCATCTTAAACTCTGGGGGCATTGCTGTCTCTCTTTCTCTCTCTCTCTCTGTCTCACACTCTGAATTCTCCTCTCTGGTCTCTCTCTCTATCAAGATGCAAACTGCACCATTTTCTCCAGGGCTGTAGGTCTCTGCTCTGAAAACTCCTTTTCTCCAGCCATGGTTCTCTTGCTACACTGTCGGAGGGAATAGTTCAGAGGAACACAACAAGGGCCACCTCGCAGACCAGGCTGACGGTTGCCAACATGTCACTCGCTGTACTGCTCAAATGCCCAAACCCACTCTGAGAGTGGGCAATCTGCTCCACTCCCCTGCAACTCTCTCATGGACCCTTCTTACTCCTGGGCTCTATCCCTTCTGTGCTGGCACCAAAACTCAAAATTTATACCTCCGCGTACAAATGGTGACCTCTGACCAGCAGGGCTCCCGCTGGTGAGGCAGAGGAAAATTATTCATTTAATTACAGTACCAAATTGCAATAAAGTCTAAAAAAAATTTTGTTTTCTAGATTAAGATTACCATATGGCACAAAGCAAGCTATCCACAAAAAGACTGGACAATGATTTGACCCTCTGTATCTGTGACCAAAGGATCAATTATGTTAGGGACTTTTAGGAAAGTAATAGCAGTCATTCTGAAGTACAGATTTTTTCCAGGTCATAGGTCAAATATGTCTGGTCTCTGAACATCTGTGAACTTAACCTGTCTAACGGCTACCCAAAAAGAATGTTTTTCTATCTGCCACTAAACAATAAAGCTGTGGAATTTAATGGCCCTCCTTGCGTAAATTATTGCAAACATTAGCCTGAGTCTCTTGGTCATGCTTGAATGTTAAGTGATCAGTTTTTGTGTTTTTTGGTGAGATAACTCTGTTCCAAAATATAGTAACACAGACTGTGTTGGCAGAAAAGGACCTGTAGGCCCATCTAGTCTGCCCTATTTTCCCTGCCTAATACTACACCCTGGACCCTATTAGGTCACAGGTGACCCTCCCTACTCCCTTTCCTTTATCAATTATGTCCATGTGCCTATCCGATGCATGCTTGAAGCTCCCCATTGTCTTTGCCCCCTCCACCTCCTCTGGTAGGCTGTTCCAGGCATCCACCACCCTTTTCGTGAGGAAGTATTTACTTATATGCCTCTTAACCCCCCCCCAAGCGTCATAGCATATCCCCATGTCCTGGTGCTCCTGTAAGCCTCCACCCCCTCTGTGGCTTCAAGAGGACTGGTCTGGCTAAAAAGACTTTCCCCCAGCCCGTTTATTCTGGAGGCAGGGTCTGGGGGTAACAAAAACAAAGGCAGACATTTCCTGCTACAGGAGGAAGGAAGAAGAGAAAAAAACAGGCAAGACTGTTTTTTGCCTGGGAAGAACTGAGCCAATCAGCAGAGAGCCTGGGGAAGGCTATAAATAGCCCCAGGAGCCTGCCAAAAATCCAATCCCCAAGGAGAAGAGAGACCAGGAGAGACTGCACTAAGGGCTAGAGCTCCAAGCTGGGATGGCTGGTCTAGACTCCTGCAGCACTAAGCTACAGTGCTGTGACTGAAGAATTGAAAAGAGAAATTGGAACTAATTACAAAAGAGCCCAAATGGATTGCTGTTAATTCGGGCTGCGTTTTCCAAACTGTTTGCTACGAAAGCTGCTTAAGTCCATCAGAGGGTGGTGAAGATTCCTGATAAGACATTTAAAAGTCTGGAGCTCGTCTCAAAGGACCTCACTTTTGGATTTACAAAAGACTTTTGCCTAATTGCTGTTTAAAGGAAATTGCACCTCAGGGTGTTCTGCCTGAGACCCCAGCCGGGGATCGGGGTCTGCACTGAACTGTCCCTGCTAGAACAATGGAGCTGCGGTTCATCTTTAGTCAAGAAACTCCTGCCCTAGCTGCTGCCTACCAAGCATTCCAGAGGATTTGACCAGAGTGATCAGAAGCCAAGGACACCCTCCATACCTGCACCGTGTCAGCTAAGTACAATTTTGCCACCAGGGGGATTACAAATGGTTGCTGTTTCAAGTTGCTTTGCCTTGTGTTATTTCCTCATCTAGGGCCACAGCACTGGCCAACCCATGGCACCGCAGGCCTGCCACCATAGTGGGATATCCCAAAGACATAGGGACAGGTCTGGTACCAGATGGGTGGGAGCGTGGGGGGGAAGTTGCATTGGGTGTTATTGATGGTATTACTGGTATAGTTCCTGGTGTTGGAAAGTGCCTCCCAGGAAGCACTGTGTGGAGGGATGGGAAGCAGATTCATAGGATTGCTATGGCAATAGCTGGGAGGGAGCAACTGGATGTCATTGTCCACCTGGGGACCAATGACCTGGCCAGGAGAAGGGTGGAGGTAGCCAGAGTCCAGGAGGATTTCAGGAAGCTGGGAGAACCTGAAACAGATAGCATGCTCCATCTCATTCTCGGAGGTGCTACCTATCCAGGGCACATGGGAAGGTAGGGCACTCCACATCCGTACCTTCAACTCCTGGTTGAAGGATTGGTGTTGAAGGGAGGGTTTTGGCTTCATAGGGGACTGGGGCCTAATCTGGGCAGATGCGAGCTTATATAGGGAGGACTGCCTGCATCTGTCTGAGAAGGGGACCTTGGTCCTTTGTGAGAAGTTTAAATGCCTCAGCTGTGAGCATTTAAACTGGCCAAGAGGGGAGAGCCAGGAGGGTTAGGAACATCCCCCCATGGGAGCATGCAGGAATATAAGTTGACTACAGAAACAGCTAAAGCAGGTAGCGAGGGGCACGCAGGCGAAGAATGTATAACGAGTGATACGGGGGGGAAGGGCAAGAGCACATAGGAAAGGAAACCAGGTTGGGGAAGATGCTGGAGAGGGAGAACAAAAGCAGAGGGAGGGCAGACTGTAAAACATGGAAGATCATGCTAATGAATGCCCGTAGCCTAGGGAATAAGGTTCCAGACCTGGTGGCCTTGTTGGCAGATGCAGACCTCGACACAGCAGCAACAACAGAGACATGGTACTCTGCTAATCATGACTGGGAAGTCAGTGTACCAGGCTATACACTGTTCAGGAGGGACAGGGAGGATAAAAAGGGTGAGGGAGTGTCCCTGTGCATTAAAGATGGTATAAAGGCTACAGAAGTTCAGGGAAGACAGGGGGAGGCCGAGGTAATGTGGATCACCCTGGAGTTAAGGAATAGAACAGCAATATGCACAGGGGTGATCTACAGACCTCCGGCACAGAGGGAGAAAGTCAACAGGGAACTAGTGGAGAACATACACGACATGGCAGCTAAAGGCAAAATCCTGCTACTGGGGGATTTCAATATGCCGGACGTGGATTGGGCCACCCAGGTGACTGCTTCAGCCAGAAGCACAGCCATCCTAGAATCCCTGCAGGGGGTTGGACTCAGGCAGCTGGTGCATGAGCCAACCAGGGACAAGTCAATTCTGGACCTTGTATGGACCAATGGGAACAGAGTTGAAGAAATACAGGTGGATGTGCAGCTGGGGTCCAGTGATCACCACATGGTGTGGTTGAGTATGGAGACATGGACTCAATTAAGCCACACAAGGGCAAGAGTATAGATTTCAGGAGGGTGGATTTCACTGAAATGGGTAGATGTATAAAAGCAGTCCTGGGGAGGGGAGGGGTAATAGAGGGGGTGGAAGAACAATGGGAAAAAGAAGCCATAGTGGAGATAACAAACCAATGCATTAGGATAGTGGTCAAAGGGAAATGAAGAAGGAAACCACTATGGTTCTCCAAAGAGGTGGGGGACAAAGTCAGGGCTAAATGGCTGAATTTCAGGAAATATAAGGGGAGCCAAAGGGAGGAGGAGAGGGAGGTGTACCTTGAATGTCTAAAGGAAGCAGGGAAGGCTGTTAGGAAGGTGAAGGTGAAGACAGAAGATGGTTTAGCACGGTCTGTAAACAAAGGGGATAATGCATTTTATAGGTACATCAGTGAAAGAAGAAAAAATTGGGGGGATTGTGAGGCTCAAAGGGGAGAAGGGAGAGTGTAAGGAGGGGGATCTGGACAAGTCAGAAATACTGAAAAAATACTTCTGCTCAGTATTCACTAAGGAGGGGGAAGGTCAAGGACCACAGTTGGGTTGTAGAAGCAGTTGGGGGGAAGTGGACACCAGTCTATTCACAGTGGTGAGAGTTCTGGAAGAACTCACAAAGCTGAAGGTGGATAAGGCCATGGGGCCAGATAGCATTCACCTGAGGATATTAAAGGAGCTGTGAAGGGAACTAGCAGTGCCACTGGCGGCCCTGTTCACACAGTCACTCAACATGGGTGTCGTTCCAGAGGACTGGAGGAAGGTACATGTAGTCTCACTGCACAAAAGTGGCAGTAGAGAGGAGGCGGGGAACTACAGGCCAGTCAGCCTCACCTCAATGATGGGAAAGATCATGGAGACACTGCTGAAAGAAAGGATAGTGGCACATATGGAATCCAGCGGTGCTCAGGATCTGAGGCAACATGGACTCACAGCAGGAAGGTCATGCCAAACTAATCTAATAGATTTTTTTGACTGGGTGACTTGGGAAATAAATCAGGGAGGGATGACAGCTGTCTCCTACATTGATTTCAGCAAAGCCTTCGACACCGTCCCACACAGAAGGCTGATAAACAAGATGGGTAGTCTGGGCATGGGAGACAAGGTGGTGAACTGGGTTAGGAACTGGTTAACAGACAGCAGACAGAGGGTGGTGGTAAATGGGGTACAATCTGGGGAGAGAGGGGTGATCAGTGGGGTACCACAGGGATCAGTACTAGAACCAGTCCTGTTCAATGTCTTCATTAGTGACATTGCAGAGGCACTGGAAGGAAAGGTCTGCCTGTTTGCAGATGACACCAAGATCTGCAACAGGGTGGATACTCCAGAAGAGGTGCAGAAAATGAAGAAGAGGTCCAGGTCGGAGAAGCTCGGAAGATGGTCAGAGATGTGGCAACTGAGGTTCAATGCAAAGAAGTGCAAAATAATGCACTTGGGTAGAGCGAACCCTGGGTGGAGCTACAGGTCGGGGGGAGGAGCTGACTGTCACCAAAGAGGAAAGGGACCTAGAGGTTATCATCGCTGATGACCTTAAGGTATCAAAGCAGTGCACAAAGGTGGCAGGGAGGGTCAGTGGCATGCTGGGGTGCTTAGGCAGGGGTATCACTAGAAGGAGGCGGGAGGTGGTGATGCCATTATATAAAACATTGGTAAGGCCTCACCTGGAGTACTGCATGCAGTTCTGGAGGCCACACCTGTGCAAGGACATAGATAAGGTGGAAACTATCCAGAGAAGGGCAACAAAGATGGTGCAGGGCTTGCACCACAAAAGATATGAGGAGAGACTAAGGGACCTCAATATGTACTCACTGGAGGAGAGGAGACAGCAGGGGGACATAATTGAAACTTTCAAGTACCTCAAGAGCATAAACAAGGTGCAGGTGGGGGACTTTTTCCAATGTAGAAAAAGTACTAGAACAAGTGGGCACAATATGAAATTGGAAGGGGGTAGATTAAGAGGTAATGTGAGGAAGTTTTTCTACACAGAAAGAGGAGTCGACACTTGGAATAGTTCGCCACAGAGGTAGTGGGGGCAAGCACAGTGGAGGGGTTTAAGCATGACTGGGACAGGCACAAGGGAAGCTTGAGAGGGAAGGGAGTGATGAAAAGCCATTGATCACATAGGGTCAGTGGCCACGTACACTGTATAGGGCCTATGGGCAGACTGAATGAGCCTAGCTGTCCTTATCTGCCGACAATTTCTATGTTTCTATGTTTCTTGTATAAGTGCCTAACCTAACCCTATTTTCTTACAGCCAAAGTTGCTAGTTCCACTCCCTACAGTAATAAATATATACTGTGCTTATGGTAATTGCTGTCTCTCTGACTGTTTTGGGGTATTGTGTATTGGGGGAGTGCCTGGAAGGGTCTGGGAGGTGGAGGTATTGTTCCTTATGAATGGGGAAAGGTCACTGATTATTCTGCCCGAGTTCTCAGGTGGAGGCACTAGCCTACCAAAAGTTTAGTGATCATGGTCCTGTCTCACAAGGACCCGGGCCATCCCCCCTAGTTGTCACAAGGGCCCCAGAGTTGGTACTCAGGACCGGTCGACAACCTACCCTACACTCCTCCTACACGTTGTTTACCCTGTGAGGTACTTATAGGTCGCAATCACATCCCCTCTCACCCTCCCTCCCTCAGAAGTGCCATGGCTGCAGAGAAGTCCCACAGCTCTTCACATATGGTTTCTCGCGCAACCACTGCACCATCAGTGGCTGTCCCTTGGACTGCTTCCAACCTGCCAATGTCCATACAGAGGTGTGTTCTGCTGAACTGGACATAGTACTTCAGGTGGGGTCTCATTGGTTAGCGTTACAATAGCAACACCACTTCCCTTTTCCTGCTAGAAATCCCCTTACCTATGCACCTCAGCATCCAGCTAGCCTTGCCTATTGCCTTGTCGCACTGTTCTGCCACCTTGAGATCATCAGATGTGACCACCCCAAGGTCCCTTTCTTGCTTGGTGACTGTAAGTACCTCCCCAAGGTTTCCCTGCCTCGGGTGCATGACTTTGCACTTTTTGGCATTGACACCAGCTGCTATCCCCTAGACCACTCCTCTAGTTTCCTCAGATCACTTTGCAGTCTCTCCACCCCCCCCGGGTGTCCACTCTATTGCAGATTTTTGTGTCATCTGCAAAGAGACACACCTCCCCTTCCAGTTCCTTAGCAATATCACTTATGAAAGCATTTTGAGGACAGGTCCCAGTACTGAACCTTATGGTACTCCACCGGCCACTCTTCCGTCCCCCACATAACTGCCATTCACCAACACCCACTGCCTCCTATCCTTCAACCAGTTAGATACCCAGTTTACCATCATAGCCCCACCCCCAGGTTGCTAAGTTTCTTAATCAACCTCCTGTGTTGTACAGTGTCAAAGGCCTTACTGAAGTCCAGATAGGCTACATCCACTTCCCTTCCCTTCCCTGGTCCACCTCCCTAGTTACCCAGTCAAAGAAAGATTCGTTTAGGTTAGATTTGTTTGACATGACCTTCCCGCTGTGAAGCCATGCTGCCAGCAGCCCATTTGCCTCCACGTACTCCATCTGTCTCTCCTTCAGCAGGGTTTCTAGTAATTTCCCCACCACTGACTGGAGACTGACTGCTCTGTAATTGCTAGCCTCCTCCCTGCTGCTGCTCTTGTGTACAGTAATGACATCTGCACTCCGCTAGTCCTCTGGAACTACTGCCATCTCCAATGAGTTGCTGAATATTATTGCCAGAGGGGCAGCTCGCACTGTTCTCAGTTATTTTAGTACCCTTGGGTGGAACCCATCTGACCTCATCTCCTTGTAGGTTTGTAGTCTGAAAATGGACTTGTGTCTACTCCCCCTCCGCTTGGTGCCTGCTGCTGCATGTCAGTCCGTCCCCTCCTCCCTCCACTGTGAAGACACAGCAGAAGTAGTTGTTTAACATTTTGGCTTTTCCTTGATCTCTCTCTCTCGCTCTCTCTGCACAGTTCCCCCTGCTTTCCTGATCCTCACTATTCCCTAAGACTTCCTCTTTTCACTAACGCACCTGAAGAAAGTCTTATCCCCTTTTTTAACCTACTGAGTGATCCTCTCCTCTGTTTGAGCCTTTGCTGCCCTCACTCTCCTTCCCACCTTTCTTTGTTTATCTAGAATGATGTACCACCCTGTCCCCCTCCATTTGGATCTCCTTGTATTTCCTAAAAACTGTTTTTTTTCCTTCGCTCCTTTAACCACCTCCTTTGAAAAACCATAGTGGCACCCTTCTCCTCCTCTTGCCCTTACTTTTTTCCTTCAAACAGCTTGTCATTGCCTTAGTTATTCCCTTCCTTATCCTTTTCCATTGTGCCTCCACTCCACCAGGCCATGCCCCCCCTTCAATGTATTTACTAAGGCAGTCTCACATTTCATTAAAGTGATTTTGTGAGGTTTGCCATAGCAAATGGGAGTAGTAACCTGTAGGAGATGTGATTCAATCTCTTACCATTCAAACTGCTGTTTTCCATGACAAAATGCTTTTATTTCTGTGCTCTGCTTCATTTGCATAACCCGACCCTTTTTTCTCAGTGATGAACCCCCAACCGTGACATCATACAAGGGAAATAACATTTTTAAGCACTGTTTTGAAACAGAGACCTCTATTGGTCAGTCTCGGTATTGCAGACATCTACACTACTGACATAGGAGACTACATCTCTAAGTAAAGAAATCTTGTCAGCTAGATACTATATGCATAGTGCCTTGCTTTGAAAATAAACATATGAAAGCTTTTATTGTTGAAGCCACTACAGAAATATGAGACTGCACCTCACAGTAAGGAAATTGGAAAACAACTTCTTATTGTACTCACAATGCCTTGCTACATATGTCTACATATTAGGTGTTATACTGCAGTCACCACTACCAAAATAAGGGACTGCACCTCTGAGTAACTAACATGTACATCAACACTGTAATTTACGCAGAATTTCTTGGTGCTGTATGTAAAACATTGACAGTTCCCTTGCATGACATTGTTCTGGGGTGTCGTCACACACAGAAAACTGGAGGACAAAGTGCTGATAAAACATAAATAAAAATGCTTACGACAATTTTTTTTTACAAAACAAACTGCAGCTTTAATATTTGAAGCATAGGCGGTAATGGCATACTATCTGAAAAAGGCATCTGTGAAATCTCATAAAATCACTTTAAAATCTGCTCTCCTGAAGTCCAGGACCCTCATCCCAGTCTGTTTTTTCTCCTGCCTGATCTGCATGCCAAACCACCCTGCGTGATGACTGCTTGTACCTGGGGGGCTACTCACTGTGATGTCTACAGTGCTGTCCCTGTTCATAAGTGACAGATCCAGCACTGCCCCACCTATAGTGGGTTCTGAAACCAGCTGCCTAAGAAATGCCCTTGCAGGGAGTCTAGGATGGCCCTGCTTCTAGATGTAGCTGCAGTTAGACTGCTCCCATCCAGTGGATTAAAGTCCCCCATGATCTATACCTCCCCCTGATTGCCATTCTGTCAATGCCCACCCCCAAAACCCTGTTCGACTCCTTACCCTGTGCTGTTGGTTGGTACACCAACCCCATGCAGATAAACACCCCGGATCCAGTCTCTAGGCCATCCCAAAGAACCTACAGTCCTTTTTCATCCCCATAGCTTCCTTGTATCTCTGTGGCCTTTATACCCTCCCTAACATAAAAAATCAACCGCTCCTACTTTCCTCCCTGCCCTTTCCTTCCAAAACATGGTGTACCCTGGAACAGCCACATCCCAGCTGTGGTTGTAGTGCACAATGATTCTGTTATGGCCACTAGATCCAAGTTTGCCTCCACAGTGGATGTTTCAAGGTCAGGATTTTGTTTCTTAGGCTCCTTGCTTGGTGCACATGGCTCTCCATTCCTTTCATTCTATTCCGCCTCAACTCAGCTCTCCCTTCCCAGTCCATCCTTCATCCTTTCTATGTCCCTGATACTTACTTCCCCTTTTTTAACTACCTTCTATCCACCCTCCCTAATTCCTCTCTCAGCCTTTGACCTACCTCCGAACTCTTCCCCCCACTTGTCCCTACACCCCTCCACCATAAGGTAATTTATTTAGCCTGGGCTTCTCTCTGATGCTCCACTTTCTGGGGGGGGGGGGACATCCACTGCTTCTTTCATCATTTCTACCTTCCCCCTTGGCTAGTTTAAATGCCTGTAAAAGCACAGTAGCATTTAAACCTTCCACTAAGGACTGCTGTTTCCCTCCCTCCTGGATGAGGCCATCTCCTTTGTACAGGCTTCTATCCCCCCAGGTAGGACCCCAGTCCTCAATGTGACCAAATCCCTCCTCAATATACTATGCCTTCAACCAGTTGTTGAACACACTGGTGCAATGTTCCCTCTCTTCCTCTTGGCTATGCACAGGTAGCACCTCAGTGAAGGCCACTGTGTGAGTTACCTGCTTCAGGCCCCTCCACAACTCCCTAAACCTATCCTGCAGTACCCCTGCTGCATCCCAAGCCAGGTCATTTGTCCCCAGATGGACAATGTTATCCAGCTCCTCTCCCCCTGCCATGCCACCCTAGTGATCTTAGGTTTACCTATAGCAGTGCAACATCCGCTTCACCGACATCCCTGACAGCGACAGCCACACTGCCAAGTGTCAGCATTGCACTGTCGGGGATGTCTCAGTGATTTTATTGGGGGGCTCCACCCCCCCCACACTCCCCAGTCTCTAAATATACAACTCTGAGGAGTCAAAGTTGTATCGGGTATGGGGTGCAACAGCGGGAGATGCACCGCCAGTGTCTGCAGGGACCAGCACAGCGACCTGACAATGTCAGACAAAATCTATTGCTGTTCTAGTCTTCGAGGTGGAGGTGTCGCTCTCTGCTCAGTACACCATGATCTTAAGGATCCACTCAGTAGCAAGTCATAAAGGCGACGTTTAAAAAGTGATTCAAAAATGGTGAATGAATAATGGTGAAAGTAATAACGATGAACCTGAATGAATAGCGATAGGGATTAAATGGTGACTCTGAGGTGCTAACCTGCCCCTGTGTCCAGGCGCACCTCGGAGTAGTGATATTAGAGATAGTGGGGGGGTCCAAGGGATGCAGCCCCCCATGATCGGTGTGGGGGACATAGCCCCCCACTCGCACAAAAGGCCACCAGCTACGGAGGTGCAGGTATGGATTCCATCATGAACACATACCTGGTGAGCCAGAAAGGGCGTCCTCTGTTGCACCATGCTGGTTTCTTGCATTGGCATGATAAGGTTGTCCTGCCAATTGATTTGTCACCCGAGTGCATACCATCAATGGTGAGGTCGCTGAAGTGAAGAGGAGCCACAACCATGTGGCAGATGCTGCCGAAGCAGGGGTTGGGTGACCTGAGGGAGAGAGCACGCACCAGTATGAAAATCACCGGCCAGGTAATTAACTATAGTAACTATTATTGCACCTTTTTTCTTCTTTTTTGTCCTTCCTTTTTTCTTGTTTTTCCTTCTCTTTCTATCCCTGCTGTTTTCTTCTCTTCCTTTACCATAACCTCATTTCCCTTCCCCTTCCTGTTCCTCTCCTTTCCCCCTTAGCCCCCCTCTTTCCCCTCTTCTTCCCTCCCCCTCCCCATCTCTACCCTTTCCTTATTCTTATTTTCTTTTCTTTTCTTTTTTCTTCTCTTCTCCTTTTCCTCTGATATTTGCAGTGCATCCCTTATCTATGCTTTTAGATATGAGAAACTAAGTAGAAGCTTTTGATGTATTATACATAGTGGCCCAGATATTCAAAGGGGTTGCGCCCTGTATTGCATCCTGGTGGGATATTGAGAAGGTTGCCTGGCACAGCGCAAATACCGATGCACCGGAGTGCAATGATAATGTATGCGGCGCAGATGCAGGGGGCATGCCCATGCATATGCGGCACATGGAGTCATTCACAGATCTGGGACTGTCTAGTACAGTATGCCCTGCAAGCCCACTGGGGAACAATGGGCTTACAGCCCATACTGTACCTGTCATTTGGTGGGTGGGTGGCTGGGAAGTGTGCGGGCGGGATGCAGCCATCCGCCAATGACGGGGGGGGGAGTGGGGTGGGCAAGAGGTTCTGTGTAGGTGGGTGGGGTGAGTGGATGCCACTGGATCACCAGGGCAATTCAATAAAGTTTTACCATGATCGCAGCAACGGGTGGGGGTTCCACTAGACCACCAGGGACATCATATTGTCCCTTATCGGGGACTAGGGACTCGGGTGGGAGGGGGACCACTAGATCACCAGGGATGGTCATGTTTCATACACATTGGGGACTCGGGGACTGGGGGGGCACTAGACTACCAGGGATTATTTCATTAACATATGCCGTACGATCATGGCTATGGGGCGGGGGATGCCCGGGGATCCCCCCAGCACACGTCATGCTGTGCAGGGCACCAGGCGCATGTCGCCGGCCTGCCCTGTGCAAGGCATGCAAATAGCCCCATTTGTGCCTTGCATATATTATGGCCTCATTTGCATGCCCCCTGCTGAATATCGTGGGTGATGCACCTAGCGTAACTGCACTTGCGCTGGGGCATCCCCGTGCTCCCTATCTGTGGCTTGTGCCGGCGCAGTGCCACTGTGCCATGCGCAGTTTGTGTGCTGACTGTGTCATATTCAACAGTGCTGCACCATGGCGCAGCACCATTGAATATCACCTGGACCTGGCCCCGGCGCATCACAGTTGCGCTGCGCCCAAGCTTGCACCACTGCCTGGCGCAGTCTGAATACCCCGGCCTGTGTGTTTACCAATTTTATTTTTTCCTTTTAGGTGCAAATGATGTAATCTGTCCTCTGGTGTGGGAAGCTTTGAAAAGCATATCTAGGATTCTAGGAGCAGCACTCTAGTACAGTATACAAAATAAGTTACTGTATTCATGCTTTCCGGATTATTGCTGTGTTTTTGTACTTTATTTATTTATTTATTTTTATTTTTTTATTTGTGAGAATCAGTTTATAACCTTTGAGCCAGAGGCTCGTTTCCAAAGGTACCTCATCACATTGAGGACATGCATAACATTTTAGGTTACATAGTACAGGGTTTTTTTTTGTTTTTTTTTCAAATAGGCGTTCATCGGAGGTGCCACGTCACACTGTGATCAAACAAAATACATTTGAGTTACAGGGTACAGGTAATTGAGATAGTTCTTACACAAGCTGGTTCCATATGTTGAGCAATTTACTGGCATTACTTATGCAGAGTGTGTGTTTATTTATATATGCAGTTTCTTAGTGGTGTTATTGTTCACTCTGTTTTTAGCATGTATAACACTTGGTCACTTTATATTTATATTTACATTTAGCACTTTAATACTGAGAGACTGCAATAAAAGATTTTACTGTCACTTTAAAATATCCCCTATTTATGCAGTGTGTAAAGCAATGCAGAACCACCCCCTGATACGTACAGCTAGTACAAATCCGGTCGGGGCTTTTGTTGCAATATCCTGATGTTGTTTAACACAGGCGGCTGTTTTTAAACTATTCTTCAATAAAGGATATGCCTGCTTGTGATACTGAGCTGAGAAATGCTGGTTCTTGTTGCTTACTTTTTAGATCCCCTTTGCAAACTGTGTGAGAGGCCTTTCGGCACCATGCAATTCTGCGTAAAGTTGGACCAGCATAACATTCAGTGGTGATTTGCACATGCTGCCCATGATGCTTTGCATTGTGTGGGCATGTGTGATTTTGTATTTACTTTTTAGATGTTAAGCTAGTGCAACCCTCTGGGAAGTTGTACCTACCCACAGCCCCAACCAGTGGTCTCACACATGGAGAAACATAAATCTCTTTACTTGACATTCAGTGGCACAATTAATGGTGAGTGCTAATAATATGCTCTCAATGACCACACATGCCAACAGGGTTCTGGCTTCTGGTATACACCCTGTCCACCAGCAATAAAAGGTTCTCAACAACAACACTGTACCTTTCAGTTACATGCATTAACTCAGCACTCAGTAATAATATGCTCAAGGGCCAATATAACATTCAAACAAATAACTGATTTATTAGGGGATTTGAACACAGGGGAGGGGCATGAATCAAGCTTTACTTTAAAGTACTGTATCAGATTTTGATAAACACAAAAAATACATTTAAAGGGACACTGTCAACCCCCTTAGGTCTCAAAGTGTCCCTAGTTTAATAAACACATTTTATGATTGCCAACATTCTGTAAAGGTTGCTGATGCAGCTGGTAGTTTGATTCTGACTCTTTTTCTTTTAAAAGGTTAAAAACAAACTGCCCACCATACTGGTGTTACCACACAAACACAGGTTTGTTTACATTCCTTGATCAGCTCAAACTGCATCTTTCCTGGACTTGGGAACACCCACAACACAGTCTAGCCCCTCATGATGCAGTGAGAGTTTAGGAGGCTACTGCCTCATGAATGACTGCACTGTTTGGGTGTGTTTCTAATGCTCAGGAAGCGTGCAGTAAGAACAGATCCAGGATTGTAAACAAAACAAGGTTGTTTGTAAATATACATTAGTATGCGTGTCAGTTCTACTAAACAAGGAGATAGCCAAAACAAACAGCAACATCAGTGAATTTTAGAGAAGGCAAGAAATCATAAAATGTAGGTTTATAACTAGAAATAATATGATGAAAAACAGGTTGACAGTGTCCCCTTAACCCCACTGGACAGTTCAGTCACAGTTGCTGGGTACCCAGAGTCTTACTAGGTGCAGGCCTGAAGTGTTGCTGCAGGTTGGCCAGCACTGCAGCTGGTTGGGGCCCTTAAATAAAGAAATGGTTATGGCTCTTTTCCACTTGGCTGTAGCAACATACACAAGCACTTTAAAACCCATGAAAACTGTAATCCTCAGGCCCGATGGCCTGCAAAGACAGTTTAAATCACAACGAGATCTTGGCAAACAAATCAGATGGTAAATCACTTTTATTTTGTGTTGCAGGGTTAAACCCTGTTGTATTCACTGAACAAGGACCTCGGGATCTGGGTTGATTTCTAGGTGGACTCCCCTTGAAGCAGGATTTGGCCCTCTGGTGTGTGGCTGCAGGCTGCAGGACTTTGTCCTTTCTGGCAAGGACCAGGATACAGGGGCCAGAGCTAACATGACTCACCCCCACATCATGGCTCTGCCCCCCAGGGATGGTTGCAACCCATGATGATCTTCTCTGCAGGAGCTGACTCCCCAAACCGCTCTCTCAGTAGCTTTGGTTGAACAAGCAGCAACAGTCTTTTAGGTAACTTAATTGGCATCACAGGCTTAACTCTTAGTACAGTTCTGGCACAGACCGCACAGCTTACCCGCTTGTAAACTGCAGTCCTTGGAGCGTAAGCTGGCACAGTTGAAATGCTGGTCTCCCCCTTCAGCAAATAGGCTGGAGACAGTTACGGTGAACCTAGGCTTCAGAACTAGGCCACAGTCTCTGAGGCAAAACTGTTTCTCAAAACACTACAGCTTGATGCTCTCTCAGCTCTCTGAACCACTTCAGACATGAATCTCAGCTCAGATGAAATTACTTCTTTCTCCAGCTTCTGGAGTCTTTTAGGCAATCTGCACACTTGACAGTCCCACACAATCCATGTAGGATCTCAGGCCAAGAGGAGGCAAAGCATGCCTCTCTCCAAAATCCCCAAGCTGAGAAACTGAGCCTCCTCACTGCTTGGAAGCTTGAGTTGGACTGACTCAGTTCAAACAGCCCTTCTGTATTGAATAGCAAAGTTTCTGAAATCCGGTTGGTTGCCCAAGCTGTTAGTCACAGTTCAAGTGTCCTGACTGGCTAGAAAATGGGCGCCAAGAATTGTCCCTGCTTTTTCCCCCAAAAGTCTCTGGCATAGTACCAAAAGTCTCTGCAAGAAATCCTGGTTTGCAATTGGCTGACAGACTGCAAACATGGCTGCTTTTGATACAATCCCCATGCAGTCCATACAGTTTCCCAGTTCTGGTGCAGCAAGTGAATTAACTGTTTATTTACAAAACCCCAACAGTTATGTAGCCATTTCAGTGCCCTTTACAGTGCTCACAATACTTAACATTTATATACAGCTCCACGCCTGTCACAGCCGCTGCCGAAATACAGTTCCCCAGGTGGCATGCAGGCTTCCTCAATAACATTCATGAGCCCCTCCCCATTAGAGCTTCTTGGTGCTCCTTATTTACAAACTATAGAGGCTTCTCTCCCACCTCATTCAGGTCACTGGCCCCCAATTAGACAACTGTTGGGACCGGGACCAGGTTAAGAGCTTCCGTTTTGCCACTACAGTGGTGAGTAGACCAAGCATGATACCGTCCGCCAGCACATTTGTGCAAAAAGGAAAGACAGCTGCTCATGACCCAGCTCCTTAAGCCCAATATGGGTTGAAAACAGGGTCTGTTCGGGATCCCTGGGAAACATAAAAGGACCTGGGCCAGGTGGTGGAGAAAATGGGGGACACCACAGGAGGAACAGGCAGATGGGAGAAACACGGGTAATTTAAGGTAAGCCCCACGAGGGGCTACAGCAAATAGTCAGATGAGGTGAAATCTGTGGGGCAGTGAGCCTGTTCCCATGTTAATGTGCAGAGATAAAATGAAACAGGGGATACTACAAAAAAAAGATGACGTGGCTCAAAATATGTTTCTGCAAACATTTCTCTTTGACATTAGGGGCCTTTTAACACCTTCTCATTTCTTGTTTGCAGTGCTGTCCTCTCTTCTGATATGTTTTGGCTGTAATATACATTTTTAGTTTGCATTTTTTGCTGCCACTGAGTCTGCCTGATTGCCTCCTTCTTCATTGTTTCCTGCTGACTCTGATTCCTTTGCATTCTGTGATTTACAAATGCAGGCTGTAACCAGCTCGACCCTGGCCAGTTTTTTCATATTAGTCATTTTACTGCGGTGCTTCTTGTGGGTGGCTAATACCCATCAACAAACAAAATGTAGTGTGTCCCCCCATTCTGCTTCAAAGAGCCTTTAAGCAGGGTTTTCTAGCTTTTGAACATCAGCTGAGACTTGAATAAGCATACCCCAACTCCACGTGCACCCTTTTGGTCAGGTCCTACACCTACACTATAATATTTTTATTTTGCTCTGCAGATATGAGTTGTGGTCCTGCTATTTCATTCTTTCTCCTTGGAAAGAGCTCCAGCCCAACTTCCTTTTCTCACTTTTAGGAAGTGCAGCCTGAATGATGCTCCCAGGTGCTGGCTTAGCTGCAAGTTAATTTGACCATTCAGCACTGATAAGTGAACAACACTGGATGGTGGAACTGAAATTTAGAGATGTTGAAAAGTTTTAATTCACCAGCAAAGTTGGTGCAGATTTGGGAAATTCACAATTTGCGAAGTTTCACAAATTTCCTGGTGGGCAGACTAACTTCTTTGGTGAATTTATTATATTGTTTAAAAAAAAATAACTCCCAATCTGCATTAAAATATCCCCCCCACACACATGTACTGCAATGTAATTATCCCTCTCACCTTCAAAACACTTTGAAATCTTATAACCACCCTCTCATTCCCCTGATAGTGCCCACCTTCCTCCTCCCCCACTGCCTGTCAAATTTATATATAACTCATATATCATTTTTTCTTTTGGTCTGGTTCCCCCTATGCTTGGACCCACTCTGCCTGCCTCCCTCGTGCCCAGGCTTGCCCCCCCGGCTGGGGCTGCTGGGGGGCTCCCCCTTACAATGGACACTGCTGGCAAGCCCCGGCTTACCCCCAGGGTCGGGGCCACAGGAGTGGGACCCTCTCGACGGACAGTGGAGGCAGTGGATGGCGAGATAGAGGGGGTCGTCATGCTGGGGGGGCTGAGATTTTTCCATGCTTGCTCCCTGGGGGTGGGGCGGACACTGGACATCATTGCAACGTAATGGAGCCAGTTGCGGTGGTACCCCCAGCCTCCGCCAGAGGTCTGTAAAGTGCTATACATGTTTCCCCTTCCTCCCCCTGGAGAAGGAGAGCAGTCCCCAGGATGCTCAATTCTTCTCCCCCGGCCTGCCCTCCAACTCCTGGGTCCATTCCTGAACCTGGGTTGTTGGCGTTGCAAGTGGAAATCCAACTGCTGTGCCAGCGAGCCTGCTGTGTATAATTTCTTATATAAATATGCTACCCCCACCCATGCACAAACACACCTCTGCCTTCTCCCACTCGACCAGATCCCATTTTACAAGTATCCCGTCACCACCCACCCCCGGCCCAAGCCACCCTCCTTCCCCCACAAGCACCCAGAAATTATCTTTTAATTTAAAACTGTAAGAAAGAAAACAGTTCTTCAGTGCACAGTGTCTGCTCTGTTCAGTGTCGCTCTTGGTAATGGTGTGGGTTCATGTATGAATGGTGATGCCTTTGTTCCTGGTAAAACCTAATTCTCTGAAGTCTCATCCAGTCAGGTTCTACTACGAGGAAAGACATCACCATTCAAGCTTCATGCAATCGACCGCATCATTAGTTACTGGGATAATCCACTCCACTAATTTCCTGGTGTGCAATTGAACCTCTATGCTGGGGAAAGGGTTAATTAGAAAGGTTTTCATTTGTATTACCATTGAGAGTGACAGTAACTGTTGGGAAATGAGTATAGCGAAATGGTAAGTGTGAGCAGCAAAGCTCTACTGTTTTCCTTTACCCAAGTACAGTATATAGGAATTAACTTTCATTGAGTTGTAGTACAGTAAAACACTAGTTATCCAAACCTCAATTAACCAAAACTCTCAATTATCCAATACTTTGGTGTGTTTCCCAACATAATAGACTTCACTTGTAAAGTGCTCTTACTTAACTGAAACCCTTTTATCCAAACAATTGCATTGTCCCCCAGCACATTTGGATAAATATAAAATAATGCATGGAGAAGTGTGGTTTATGGGGATTGTATGCACCCCCAAGTGTGTGATGCCCCTCGCCCTGGGGGTTTATATGGGCATCAAACACTGAGGGGGTGCATAAAATCCCCATAGAACCACACTTCTCCATTGTTTTATTTTTTGTATTTACTGGTTTTTGGTGTTTTTTTTTGGTTTAAATTGTCTTTTTTTGCTACTTTACGATGGTAACTGTTACCGTCGCCAACAAGCTTGTCTCGCGCTGAGTGACCGATTGTGTGGCACTTGTGAACATCCAGCATGAGGACAGCTTGTCTGATGTTTTTTCTGATCATGCTGCAGTACTGTTCTGCCCATGGTTTATGGAGCTCCATAAACCACTAACCCGTAAATATATGAGGTTATACTGACTCTGGTTGGTAGGAAGTGTTATGGTGGCTGATGGGAATGAGGGGCAGTGCTGTGATAGATTTGGGAGACAGTGCTGTGGTGAAAGCAGTACACTGGGGGGAGGGGGCTGAGAAGCAGTGCTTCTTGGCTTACCATCTAGAACCTCCTCCTATTCTTGTCATCAGCTACTATATCACAAAATTTAGTTTGATGTCTTTTGGTACCTTTGGTACTTTGATTCCCATTTAATCAAGTTTTTGAGGCCATTAACATTCCACGTCATAATCGTAAGTGGCTCAGCCATTGGGGGGTTCACTGTCCATAATGAAATTAAGTGCTATACTAGTCAAATAATGGAGTGAAGGATTCTAGGATTCTAGGGCTTCACATAGTGTACTAGAATTAGCTGGAGAAAAACTATTGTGTACAACAAACACATACAAACTGAAGACTTTACAACCAAACTTTTAACAATTCCCCCACAGTCAAAGTTGTCACTCTTCCCATTTTGAAACCCCCCCCCAAAAAAAAATAGGTGGACACTCTTCTTGTGCTGTACCCATACAAGTGCTACTCCTCACACTGCCCATCTAAAGTCACTATTGAGTAAGTAGAAATATAATGTTTAACATCTCAATTATTTACGCTAAGGGTTACGCAATGGGAAGCTAAGTTATTGTGTGGACCTCCCCCAGATACAGGGGGAGGGCTGGGGTGAAAGACTCAAAATGAGACCCATCTATGTGTATGGGAATAAGCTGCAAAACATAAAGCTGTGAAGCTGTGCTGGGTAATGAACCAGACAGCTCACTAGAGGGAAGATGATAAAAGTAAGAGAAAGGGACCCATATCCACAATCAGCATAAAGGACACCCAATAGCCTAATCAGGTGCAGTCAGCTTAGTCAGGGATAGGCCCAAACACAAATCCCAGCTGGAAGATTTGTATTATCTATGAAAGATCTCTGTATATGTGTGTGGGAGGGTGGAGACAGGAAGAAGGAAAAAATTAGGTGTCACATCCCACACCCAGAGCTCAATATTTTCCACCCACACCGAACCATCAGCACCTCATAAATCCAAGGTGACCCAGGGCCCTTTGTTCTTCTGCAGAATCTGAGTCAGTCAGTGTATAATAACACAGACCCTTCATGAACAAGTATTTGTCAGTGCCGAATGTTGGCTTGCTGTTATTGCCATTAGTAGTACAGGAGTTAGAGAGAAGCAAAATAAGAATGGCAGTGAAGTATTGAACTGACGCCAACCTCACCCCCACCCTGCAGAGACTGACAGGCATTGGGCTGTGGCTTTGGGTCATCGGCCATAATGCTCACACCATTTCACCTCACCCTACCCTGCGGACACTGACAGGTGTCACGGTGTGCCTTGGGGTCTTCGGGCCTTATACTCACCCCATTCCATAAGGAAATATGCTAAGATGGGTTTGGTATAGGAGAATGGGGTGCCAAAGACCCCAAGGCACACCTCGATGCCTGTCACTGGCTGCAGGGTGGGGGTGGAATGGCGTGAACATTACGGCCAATGATCCCAAGTCACACCCCGACACCTGTCAGTCTCTACAGAGTAGGGAGCTATGTTTGGAAATCCTAACGCCCCAGCTGTTTGTTGGTATTTTCACTCCGCATTTTCAAAATGTGCTTTTTGTGACCCCACCTCATGAACAATGACACTATCATTTTGTTACTCAATCTGAAAGGTGGTTTTGCACAGCAACTGCACCATTTGGTGCTACAAGTGTGAAAACACATTTCTTGCAGGATGTGAAAAATGACAGCTGTACTTTATTTTAATTTTATTTATTGTAGAAGTCGGATTTACAAGCTTTGAGTCGTGGACTCATTTACAGAGGCACCTTGTCGCAGGGCGGGTAGACATCTGTACAGAGCGAGAACAACAGTGGTAACATACAGGTGCAAATACAGATAACAGTAAGGCTCATTTACATGTATACAGAGTGAGTACAACTGTGGTAACATACAGGTACAATACAAATAGTAGTATGACTCATTTACATCAGTGGTTTACAGATAAAGTTTCACACAGAAGTAACAATCGAGATAAAACTATTTCAGTAATATAGATTGCCACCCTGGACATACCAGGGAGGATACCTATGGGGAAAACAGTGGTTGGGGGCTGGGGGGTAAGCAGTCCAGTGGACCTTGTCAAGCCAGCGGGCCATGGGGGGAACTCCACTATTATATTACTTTGGGGCATTTACAGCTTCGGGCATCAAAAAGGAGGTTATGGAAAGCGACTTTGAAAGAACCAATTTTGGGGAGATTGGTGACATAGGGTCGGAGGGAGTTGAACCAGCTGGGGGCGCGGTAGTGGAAGGACCTTTGGGCTAAAGACGTCTTGGTGTGGGGCATCTGGAAGGTGGCCTTAGCTGCGCTGCAGGTGGCAACAGTCGTGGATGTGCACCACAAAGATGCAGTGACCCCAGGGGGGGAGAGGCCTAGTAGGGGTTGTTTGGCAAGTAGGCAGGTTTGGTAGCGCAAGTGTTCCTCTAAGGTGAGCAGGTTGGCTGAAGAATAGAGTAGGCAAGTATGAGTGTGGACAGGTGCACCAGTTAGGAGCCTGCAGGCCTTGTTTATTAAGGTCTGAATTTTGGAGAGGGCAATGTTGTCAGCTGCTGTGTAGATGGGTAGACCATAGTCAACTAAGGAGAGGACAGAGGAGTTGATGGCCAACCGGAGGGCGGTTTGGGGGAGGCAATCTCTATGTCGATAGAGAAGGCCAATCCGAGAATTTATAGCTGAGGATAGGGTATTGATGTGGGTGTGGAAGGTAAGAGCTGAGTCAAAGGTGACACCCAGGTATTTGTAGGATGACACCTGCTCAAGAGGGTGTGGGTTACTGGGGAGAATGCAGAGGGGGGCATTTTTGGCCTTATTCTGGTGGTGAGAGAAGAGCATGGATTTGGTTTTCTTGAGGTTAATGACCAACCGGTGGTCAAAGAATCACTTTTCAGCTTGGTTGAAAGAATGCTGCAGAGATACCTGTAGAGATGTGGGGTCAGGGTGGGAGGCAAAGAGGAGCATGTTGCCGGAGCAGGAGCTGGGGAGAGTATTGAGGAAGAGGCTGAAAAGAAAAGGGCTCAGGATTGAACTTGGGGGACTCTGGAGCGAATGGGCAGGGAGTTAGACAGGGTGCCATTTACCTTCATGTGTTGGGATCTGGTAGAGAGGTAACTAGTAAACTAATTTAGGGGGCCAGTGGAGAAGCAAAGTTGGTGGAGGGAGTCAAGTAAGAGGGGGTGACAGACAGTGTCAAAGGCCTTGGAAAGGTCAATGAACACTGCACCCGCAACATGACCAGAGTCGAGAGCAGAGTGGAGGTGCTGGGAGAACTCCAGAAGGGCTGTAGTGGTACTGTGTCCAGGGCGGAATCTGTGTTGTTCTGGGCACATCAGGTCATATTTTGGCTAGGTATTTGGACAGCTGTATGGCCACTATCTTTTCAAGCGCTTTGGAGAGTGGGGGGAGAATGGAGATGGACCTGAAATTGTTAGGGGAGGTTCTATCCCCACTCTTATGGATGGGGTGATTTCTGCTGTTTTACAAGCACTTGGAAACTGGCCCAGACAGAGTGACTGGTTTAAGAGGTCGAGGAGAGGGGCTAGAACAGAGTCTAGGACTAATTGGAGGATCCTGGAGTCCAGGGGATCATAGCTGGGGTTGTTGCTGGCAAGGGCTTTTTGCGGATGAGACCTGGCTTCAAGGGAGGATATGGCATGTAGGTAGAAAGGGGGGCGATCTAGGGTGGGGGGGATGAATGCAGGGATAGGGTCAAAAAAGTAGTTGGGGAGGACAGAGCTTTAGATCAGAGAAAGCCTTATTGAGACATTCGACTATGCAGGGTGGATCAGTGGTGATGGTGCCATCAATGGACAGTTGTGATGGTGAGGGGGAGTGGGTCTTTCCATTGAGCTCCTTCATATTGTCCCAGAAGGCACGGGATGAGCCCCAAGTGGTAGCAAGGGTGGACTGGTAGTATTCGGCTTTAGCCTGCCTTATAGCCCAGGTGCACCTGTTACGTGCTGCATTATAGGCTTGTCTGTCAGCCAGTTTGCCTGTTGTGACAGCAATATGCCAGAAGTTATCTCTTTGTTTCAGTTTTTGGATAAGGGACGGGGAGATCCAAGAGGCGTTATGTTTTTTGGTATGGGTTCTGGTCAGGGGGGCCAAAAGGTCACAGGCCTTGCTAAAGGCCATGGAGAAATAGGCAAGAGCAGAGTCAATGTCAGCTGTGAGTGGGATTAGGGACAAGTCCAGCTGGGCTAGGTGCATTTTCAGTTTTCTGAGACCCCCAGGGTGAGAATGCTGGCACGACGTGGTGTGGGACACTGGTTTTGGTGCGGAGGATGACCAGTGACAGAAGACAGAGGAGTGGTCACTAAGAGAGTCGGGTAGTACATTAATATCTCTGATTTTATGAGGGCGGTTTGACAGAATTATATCCAGGAGGGTGCTGGAGCCACTTGACCAATTAAATGTGGTGGGCGAGGTAACTAGTTGGGTTACATCTAGAGCAGTGAAGGAGTCCTTGATATGGGCTACAGAGGTACCCAGCCAATTGACATTAAGGTCACCTAGGATAAGCTTCTCCGCCTTGTGTGGGAGCATGGTGAGGTAATCAATGAGGGATTAGACTGCTTGTCCCTGGTCCCTCGGGGGTGTGTATGAGACTGTGACGAAAAGGGGACTCCTGGCTGGGTCTGGGGTAACCTTAAGGGTGAGGACTTGGGCACTAAAACTGAGCTTGGGGGCTGGGAGAGCTTGGCCTAAAAGAGTGTCACGCATAAAGACTGCACACCCGCCGCCACGCTTGCCTACACAGTCTTCCCTGAACAAAGTATAGCCAGGGAGGGAGATAACGGAGTCGGGGATTTTGTTGGAGAACCAGGTCTCGACTAGTAGTATAATATCTGGTCGGTGCTGTACAACCCAGCATTGGAGAGCGGCGGATTTTTTTAGGAGGCTGCAAATATTCATAGAGGCAATGCAGAGGCCAGATCCGGTTGGGGGTTTGGGTTGGCTAGTTGACATTGGCCCGGAGTTGGGGTGTATGTTCCCAGAGAGCAGTAGGAGTAGAGCAATTAATCTTATGAGTGGACTGTGGCGACTAGGACCCTTAGTTAGGTACCCATGCAAGTTCATATTAGTGTGGGTACAGGGGATGGGTAGGGAATGGAGGGTAGGTATAGCAAGGAAGGGGTGGGCCCAGGGAGCTCCTGAGGAGGATGGGGTGGAGGGAGGGTTGATTGGTGGTGGGTGCCTTGGAGTAATGGTGGTGGACAAGTTGGGGGGTTAGCTGCAGTTTGGTGGAGGAGGGTGGGGCTTGGGGTGGAAGGCAGTGGAGCAGGATGGGACGTGGGCTGGGCAAAAGGGATAACCACGAGTAGGCTGAGTGAGATGACCATGGTGCTCATTGCTATTTCTATTGGGGGGTATAAGGGGGATAACTGTCCTTCAGTGAGGGTGACTGCCGCTGTGGAGTAGTGGTAGTGCTGCTGCCTTTGGTGCAAAAGGTACCAGGTTTGAACCCTGGGGAGCGGGTGGTTGTGGGACCTTGGTATAGAGGCTGGTGGGCCTGGCTAGGGGGCACTGAGAGGCTGGAACAGAGCTCTGAGGGGGGTGAAATAGCGACTCCTAGTGGCCTCTCAGGGTACTTAAAAGGGGGGCAGGGGACAGAGGGGTAGGTGGTGATGTGATAGAGGAGAAGGGGCAGAGTAGGTTGAGATGAGAGGGGTGGTAAGATGAGCAGGGAGGTACTAGGCAGGAGACTGGGGCAGTGGAATAGCTGGGAGTACTGAGTCCCTACAGGTAGTATAGACAGGGGAGCAGAAGAGTGGTTGGTAAGTGACAGGGAGGGGGGCTCCCTCCAGTGGCAGACAGGTATAAGCTGCAAATGAGAGTGTGGGGACTTAGTTTCAGAGCACTACAAGAAGTCACATGACAGGAAAAAGGAAATAAACTGACTTAGTTTCAGAGCACTACAGGAAGTCACATGACAGGAAAATGGAAATAAATTGAGGGCTGCGCTTGGGTGGGAGGGTGGCTGGGGCGGCGCGTCGATGGGCTAACACCCCTCACAAAGAAGCCAGCAGAGGAGGATGAGCCTTACCTATTAAGGCTCTCAATGTTGTTCCCCAGCTCCTGATGGAGCTCTGTGCTGCTGAGAATGTTGTGTGTACTGTTCATAAGGTGGTATTAAAAAATGGCAATGTTGAAAATCTGGAGTGAACATATGAAAAATTGGCAAAGTTATGAACGTGCGTAGAAACTGTGCAATGCACGCCTGTAATGCAATCATTTTTTGGAATTTTTCTGCAAATTTTCAACATGGGCATTTTTGAACCTCTCCTCATGAACAGTGGCACTATGATTTTGTTAATCTGTCCCAAAAGTTGATTTCCCACTGCGACCGCGCCATTCTGCGCCACAAGTGTGAAAACACATTTCAGGAAGGATATGAAAAATAACAACTATACTGTTCATAAGGAGGTGTGAAAAAATGGCAATGTTGAACATCTGGAGAGAAAATATTAAAAATTGGTGAAATTATGAGTGTGTGTAGAAACTGTATAATGCACTCTCATAAAGCACTCATTTTTTGGAATTTTTTCACCAGATTTGCAACATGGGCTTTTCGGGACCTCCTCTCATGAACAGTGGCACTGTAATTTTATTAATCAGTCCCAAAATGTGATTCTGTGCAGCGACCACAAAATCACCTTTCGGGACTGAGAAACGAAATGACAGTGATATCTTCACGAGGTGGGGTCCCAAGAACTCCATGTTAAAAATGTGGGGCCAAAATTCCTAAAAATGGCTGAGATATCAACCTAAGTTGAAACCTCCCATTATAAAACTTACCATCATTTCTTTAGTTTGCAGTTTGGCTTTGAAGAGTGCAGACGTGTCCCGGTTCAGAGAAGATCATGGCTCCTGACCTCCAGAGGGTAAGTATGGGTGAGGGAGTGCAGGAGGTGGGTGCGCAGAGGAGGGTGGGAATGGGGAGGGGATGAGGAGACACGTGGACCATTTTCTTGTTTGCGGGGTGGGGGGACCTTGAGGGAAGGTTTTCTTTATTTACACAGGTTACACACACAAAAAAAAAATAGGCACACTGGGGTGGGCTCCCAGTGTGCCACAATTCGGGGGAGGGGGCCAACATGGGGATTAGGAACTCTGGTGTCAGCAAGCCATATAGACAGGTTTGGAGGGGGCACATCCGACACTGGGACTGGGCATCCCGGTGTCAGAAAGGAAAGGGGAAACTTTAACCAGGAAAGACACACACTGAGAGGGGGATGCTGACTCTGGGATTGGGCATCCTGATGTCAGCTTTTTGGGAGTGTGTGGTGGGCAGCAGGAGCCGCCATGTTATGATGTGCCACATAATGTGGGGGGGGGCATGCCAACACGGGGATTGGGCACCCCAATGTTGGCTTTGTGGAGATTGTGTGGTGGGTGGCAGAAGTCACCACATTTATTGAAATGTTTTACCAGGAAAGGCACATAATGGAGGCATGTCATCTGCCACTGCAATGACGAGCCTGTCTCTGATTGTAGTGGCAGATTTCTTTCAACTCTGTGGCTCTCTCTGAAGCTGCTGTCATCAGCAGCGTGCTCACCGGTTGGTGGCTGAGGGATGCACCGACTAAAGCATCCCGTGCATTTGCCACAACACTGACACACCTCTGAAAGTGCTACTACCGCAAGATGTTGCTTGTGTGTGCGTGCAAGCCAACATAAAAATGGGATGCATCATAACTTTGTTGGGGCAGGGTTTAACAATTATCAACAGGAGGTGGGTTACTAACAGTTTCCTGTGTTTAATTTAACAAAATAGAAATCTACCCTAGTGACTCTGACTGGCCCATCCCCGAGGCTTATATGAGCTATACATTAACTGTCTTTTTAGTCACTTGCTTGGTGTCAGTGAGAATAGGCAAGTATGAGATTTGCACATTTCTAAGAGGTATAACTAGTGAAATAAATATTTCACAGTTTGTGGTTAACAAAGTCGCAGTTCACTGTCAGTGCAGCTTCCAGAAGAGGTCTTCCCAACCTGCAGGAAAAAATCCATGTTGAGAGTCCCAGAAACCTGAGAGGTGCCCAGCTTGTGGATGCTGAAAGCAAAAGGACCTTTTGCTGGGCAAATAAATGTCTAACACAACCCCAGGATAGGAATGGGGGCTGCCATACAGCTACACAATGGTCCCACATGAGCATACCTCCTCTATGGGCTGGACCTGGATGACCATGGAACATATTGCCTCTCCCAGTGAAAAATCCAGCACCTGATGATTTGTGATAGTTCCCCATGAACCTACTAAAACCTAGAAAAAAACCTGGGGCTATATCTCAAAACCCTCTTCTTCCACAATGCCTGGGTGGAAAACAGTGGTGTAACCATTAGAAGGCAGGAAACAAACTTTGTAGGAGGGTGGGAGGACAGCAAGTACAAGACCATATCGGTCATAACATCACGGTACCAGGAAACAGGGTGAACACTATCAGGGGTCAGAAAGAGGTGGCCTCTATCTGTCACATACTACATTTCAACTGTGCACCTGAAAGTCATGCAGCTAGCTGGCCCCCCCTCCATCAATGGGCCTAGAGGAGCCAGGTCCTCCTTTATCAGGAAGGCCTCCATATTCCTGGGATTAGTAAAATACTTTATAGTGAATCCAGGTTGCTGTATGCGCATAGTGGATGGGAGCAAATGTGCAAATGCCAGTTTCTGGCATGTAGGAATTTTTTCACAGCAGCAAACCCTCATTGACCTGAGTGCTCTCTACCATCAGAGAGCCCTTTATTCTTCCAGCACAAAGCACATTTTCCTGGTCTCGATAGCGAAGAAACTTTATTGGGAAGTGTTGGGGTCTATTTCAAGTCTGGGGTCTCTAAACAGGGGAGAAGTGGGCTCTCCTGACTTCTATATCTTGATCTTCATGACCCATCTGCAGAGTTTCTGGGAACCTGTGTATGATGAATGCCACAGGATTGGTCCCCTTCCATTTTCTCAGATAGGCCCAAAATACACATATTGGAGTGTTGTGATCTGAGCTCTGTATCCTCTACTTTTGCCTTTAGTTTAGCAGATATGGCAGCTACAGATTGTAGGAGCTGGACATAACAATAACTTTGTCCTCAAGATCACTATGTGTCGTTCTGCTTCATTCAGCCTGCTAGTATGCTCAGAGAAGGTTTCACTTAATTAATTCAGTAATGTCCACATGTGGACAAATTGTGTTGCCATGTAAATCCTGCACACATTTCATTTTTGTAGATTGTAGGGCAGATTCAGTGATGAGCTGTTGACTAAGAGGATGTATCCTGTCCTGCAATCAGTTGTAGATGAAGCCCTGGATCTAGGTGCTGCTGAAGGAAAGGTTGGTGGAATACCTGAAGGCCAATGGACTTCAGGATCTGAGGCAGAATGGTTTCACAGGGGGGAAGATCCTGCCAGACAAACCTGATCAAGTTCTTTGACTGGGTGACCAAGGTACTGGATCTGGGGGGGGGGGGGTAGACACGGCCTATGTGGACTTCAGCAAGGCCTTCGACACCGTCCCCACAGAAGGTTAGTGAACCAACTAAGCAGCCTTGGGGTGGGTCAGAAGGTAGCTAGTTGGGTGGAAACCTGTCTAGAAGTCAGAGGGTGATGGTAAATGGTGTCCATTCTGGGGGAAGGCAGTAACTAGTGAGGTACCACAGGAATCAGTGCTAGGCCCAGTACTCTTCAATTTGTTTATCAGTGATATTGAAGAGGGATTGGTAGGGAAGGTTTGCCTGTTTGCGGATGATACCAAGATTTGCAACAGGGTGGGGGGTGTGAAACAAATGAGAGAGGATCTTAGCAAGTTAGAGGAGTGGTCAAGGGACTGGCAACTGAGCCTTAATGCAAAAAAGTGTAAAATTGTGCACCTGGGTCACAGAAATCCAGCAGCTAAGTACCAAATAGATGGGGAAGAACTGACAGTCACAAACCAGGAAAGAGACCTGGGGGTAATTCTATCAGATGACTTGAAGTTGACTGCACAGTGTGGCAAGGCAGTGGGGAAAGCTAGGAGGATGCTGGGGTTCGTAAGCAGTGGGATCACCAGCAGAAGGAGAGAGGTCACAATATCCCTGTACAGAACATTAGTGAGGCCTCATCTCGAGTACTGTGTACATTCCTGGAAGCCCTACCTCTGAAAGAACATAGGCAGGGTGAATGGGGTTCAAAGGAAGGCAACCAAGATGGTGCAGGGCCTGCACTTGAAGCCCTATGAGGGGAGACTCAGGGAATTAAATATGCATTCCCTGGAGGAAAGGAGGGAGAGGGGGGACATAATAGAACTGTATAACCATATCACGGGGGTAAACGGGGTACAGGATGGGAGTATTTTCCAGAGAAAAGGATGCTCGGGAAGTAGGTGGCACACCATGAAGTTGGAGGGGGGATGCTGAGGGGGAATGTTAGGAAGTATTTCTTCACAGAGAGGATGGTTGATGCCTGGAATAGACTCCTGGCAGAAGTGGTGCAAGCTAAAATGATCACAGGCTTTACGAATGCATGGGATAGGCATAAGGGAATCCTAGTACCAAAGTAAACATGGGGAAAATCTGAGGACTTGATGGGGGCTGGGGTGGTACTATAGAGACAGGTATAACAGGGCAGACTGGGTGGCCCAAGTGATCCTTATCTGCTGACAGACTAATATGTTTCTGTGTAGTGCTTGCAGTAGGCCCATCACTATAGTCTGAGGTAGCAGTTCCAAAAGATCAATTTTTTTTCTTTTTGCAGTCGGCTCAATTGGGACGTTTCCCTGGTGGTATACAGTCAAAAAGAGTGTATCTGAGATGTCAGATGGTGATGGATAGTGTGACCAGATTGAGTAGCTCGATTTCAGACATCCACCATCTTCACCTGTTTGGCTACACCCCCAAAACTGAACTTTCTTAATAACAGGTCTGAATAATTCGCTGTTTGTTGTTGGAATATACTAGCAGTAAACAGTGCTTGTAAGCAGCTTGATTCTCATAGTGAATTTGTTCAAGCTAAGATTATACTAGCATTCTGACTGTACCCAACCATTTTCTCATTATGTGGGATAGATGTAATGTAAAGTAATTCTTTTGCGGGTTACTGTCACCTATTGTCCCTTCATGGTGTATCTGCAATGAGATCTATTTTCTGAAGAATTAATATACCAAGTTTTCCCTGGTACACGTATGTTACACTACCTCAAGCTGAATTCAGACCTTATCTCATAAATGTGTGTTAGTCATTGTTGTGTGTGTGTGTGTGTGTGTGTGTGTGTGTGTGTGTGTGTGTGTGTTTATCTACAGCAGGTCTAAAACAGGGTCTATGTACCCTAGAGGATGGCTCAGTTCTTTAAATAAAAACAACTGCATATTCCTAGACAAATCCAACTTCCCTTAGGGTTTATTCAGTTCTAATCTGATGTTTTTTCTGTATTTCTTAAGGAAGGTTGTTTGATCTGGAGGTTTGCAAACTGAAATGTAAACCAGAATATCTCTATTCAAATCCTATTTCTAGGTCAGTCACGGACTCACTGTGTGACCTTTTGCAAGTCCTGTGACCTCCCTATGCTTCACTTCGTTTACTCCTAGCAGTGAAACTATGTCAAAGTAGGAACCACGTGGAAATGAGATAGAATAACTGTTGGGCATAGTCACATAAATACTTAGGAAAAAATATTTCTTTCAGAGAGACGTGTTTCTTTTGCAAAACAGGGAAAGCTGCCAGCCATTAAAGTTAAAATAAACATGTTTTAAAACTGGAAATTTTGTAAGGGTGTAAGAGTATAAAGATAATTCTGCACCATTAAGAAACACGTGGCTCTGGAAAACGAATGCATGTCTTGTGTAAAACTTAATTGAAATATCAGGTAAAATTTTCTCTTGTACTTTTATTTTCTTCTTTTGAGGGAGTGTAGAGCTTAGTTTCAGATCTAAAGGGACATCTGAATCTTTGGCCGGGGGAAAGAATGCAATAAGTGAAACTTTGAAGTTGTGTTTTAGATAGTGCTTAAAAATGAATGTGTCAGGCTGTAAGAGGAATGCTTCTTAAGCTTGGTGTGGTCTCCAAGGCATCTGGTTCCCATAACACACCAAACAGACTGCAAGGAACCATCTCTGACTAGTTAGGGCAGGTAAAACAATGTAAAGAAATATGTGGGTTATCTGTCCCATCACCAAACTTGGCTCTAAGAAAAATGGGCTAAAGTTCTCTAATAAGATGGATAGCACAGGCATACTGGGCAGCAAGCTGAATTAAAGTACTGTACAGTCTTAGCCTTCCATTTTCTGGACCTCTACTGAAATACAACCCGGACTAAAGTGGCTGAGACATTAGTCTTATCTGATGACTGCAAGAGGTCCCAGACAAAGTTAATTCTGGTGGTCTGAGAGTCTCATTCCTGGCGTGTGGTACAGCAGTCATCTCAAATGTCAGAGGTCTCTGCACTTGAAAGGCTGGGGTGCCAGCTATTCTTTTCTGGTGCAAAGTGTAACTGGCAGAAAAACCTGCAGTCTGGCCTATGGACAACCTAGAAAATGGGGGGTATGGGGGTTGGGGATACAAGGCAAAGTCACTGAAATGGAGGTGGTTCTGGTTTGGGAGACACTTTTCAGCTGGGGAGCAGTCATAACATTTCTACATCTGCCTGTATTCTGCAGTGGGAGTCGAGGAGCAACACACCTTAGATGGAAAGAAAACTACCAGTCAACTTACTGTGTTGCAGCCTTGTTACTCTCAGGTTCCTATGCCAGCATTAAAACAATTGTTAGCAGAACTGCAGCACCATAATGCAATGTTACTCACTACAGCACGAGTCCGAGCCTTTAATTTATTTCAGCATGTCAAACAGGAGGGGGAAGCACATACAGCATATGCATCACTGGCTGGTGGTTCGATATGTAGGATGCCATCTCCTTCGGTGTTCTGAAGAAGACATCATCCTAGACATCGAAATGGTAGCCTGTGCTATGTATGTTATGCATGCTCACCCCTCATGTCAGACATTTTTATGTTGCTTGCACGCATGTGCAAGAAACATAGTGCCATCATCGGAGATTTCCGAGGTGTGTCACCTCCTCCTCCAATTCAGTCAGTGAGCTGGCAGGCGCAGCCCCTGTAAGCCAATGCATTTTGGAGCTGTCTATGACACGCTCGAAATGCAGTGGCATACGAGTTGAAAGGGGAGCTCGCTCAGTGAGCAGAGATAAGGCGTAGCTCCCCCCACGCAGGGCGTCGCGCCCCATTACCTACTGTGTAGCTCGTCTCCCCGGTTGTAGGTGCCACGCTGGGGAGCCCACCCCAGCGTGGCAATCAGTCCTTTTGCCGCCGGGGTGCCCAATCCCTGTCGGCTGAACGCCCCCAACGTCATTGTGCCATGCTGGGAGCCCACCCCAGCGTGGCCAAGCGATCCCACAACATCTTTTTTTTATTTTACCTGAAAAACAGCGGTCCCTGGTAGCGTCTCTCGACCCCCTCCCACAACCTGCACCCACCCACTTTCCAGCCTCCCCATGCCCCACCCCATACTTAGCTCCAGACTCCGCACGATGATCTTCGGTGGACCGGGAACACGTCTGCACTCTTCAAAGCCGACCGCGAACTGAGGAAATGCCGGTAAGCTGTATAATGGGCTAGATAGGGGGGTTTCAACTTTATTGCATATCTCAGGCATTTTTGGGAATTTTTGCACCAAATTTTCAACATGGGGTTTTTGGGACTCCTTCTCATGAATGATATCACTGTCATGGCGTTATTTGGGCCGAAGGGTGATTCCGCGCAGTGACTGCGCAGTGACTGTGAAATCACCCTTTGGGCCTGAATACCACCATGACAGTGATATTGTTCATGGAGAAGGGTCCCAAAACCCCATGTTGAAAATTTGGTGCAAAAATTCCCAAAAATGACTGTTTTACGAGCGTGCGTTGTGAAGTTCCTACGCAGGCTCGTAAGTTCGCAAATTTTCAATATTTTCACTCCAGATTTTCAACATTGCCATTTTACCACACCTCCTTATGAGCAGTACAGCTGTCATTTTTCACATCCTGCCCAAAACATGTTTCCGCCCATGTAGCGTACATAATGGCGCAGTCGGTGTGCAAACTCAATGTACGGGACATTAACAAAATCACAGTGACACTGTTCATGAGCAGAGGTCTTAAAATGGCTATGTTGAAAATTTGGTGAAAAAATTCCTAAAAATGACTGTTTTACGAGCGCGCATTGCGCAGTTCCTACGCACGCTCGTAAGTTCGCAAATTTTCAATATTTGCACTCCAGTGACTTCCAAATACCTAAACAGCACATAGAAGCAAGCAACATTCAGCATTGACAAATGCTTGTTTAACCACTTATCTATCCAGAGAAGCCAGCTGTGATTAAGCATCTTGTTTCCAATGGGGTCCTGTTTCTCTGCATTTCCACAGCTGAGTGGACCGAAGCACTGGGAGGTTAAGCAGCTTTCTCAAGGTCACAGGGTGAGTACTGGCCCTGATGCGTATGAATCTCGGGTAGTCTTGCTCCCAAGCTGTGCTCCTACTACCACACCACATTGCCTCCTGTTTGCTAATATGAAGTGAAGTCTGGGACTTCAGCTACAGTGATAACTGCTGAATGATGGTGCTGCAGTTCTGCTAACAACTGTTGTAAGGCTGACATGTGAACTAGAGTTACACTCTGGCCTGATTTTGTCAGGATGTGTCCTACCAAAAAACATGAAAAGTGCAAAATGACCTGATCTTAAACTAGAAAAAAAACTGTTTTCTTACTTTCCTCTGTGTGTTGCAGGATACCTTACATAAAATACGTAACAAGCATTTGTCAAAGCCGAATGTTTGCTTGCTGGCTTTAGCAGTGGAAGTGCAGGAGTTAAACAAATGCAGTATAGAAATGGCAGTGATGTATTGAACTGAGGCCAACTCCACCCCTATCCTGCAGAGATGAACAGGCATTGGGGTGTGCCTTTGGGTCGTTGCCCATAACAGTCATGACATTTCACCTCTCCCTACCCTGCAGATACTGACAAGTGTCACAGTGTGCCTTGGGGTGTTTGGGCTTTACATTTACCTCATTCCATAAGGAAATATGCTGAAATGGGTGCAGTATAGGAGAATGGTGTGAACTCTGGGGCCAAAGAGTCCAAGGCGCACCTCGATGCCTGTCACTGGCTGCAGGGTGAGGGTGAGGGTGGGGGTGGAATGGCATGAGCATTACTGTTGACAATCCTATGTCACACCTGTGATGCCTGTCAGTCCCTACAGGGTAGGGTGTTATGGTCAGAAACCCTAACACCCTGGGCATTTCTTGGTATTTTTACTCCAAGTTTTCAACATGGGCTTTTTGTGACCCCATCGCATGAACAGTGACACTATAAGTTTGTTAGTCAAAAGGTGGTTTTGCACAGTGACTGCGCCATTTGGCACCACAGGTGCGAAAACACATTTCAAATAGGATGTGAAAAATGATAACTGTACTATTCATGAGGAGGTGTAAAAAAAAGGTAATGTTGAAAATCTGGAGTGAAAGTATAAAAAAACTAGTGAAGTCACAAGCGTGCATAGAAACTGGGCAATGCACACCCATAATGCAATTACTGTGGGGATTTTTTGCACCTGATTTTCAATATAGGCATTTCAGGACCTCATCTCATTAACATTGTTACTGTGATTTTCTAATCTGACCCGAACACTGATTTCCCACAGCTACTGCGCTATTCTGCGCTGGAAGTGCGAAAACACATTCCGGCCAGGATGTGAAAAATGACAGCTGTACTGTTCATAAGGATGTATGGAAAAATGCCAATGTTGAAAATCTGGAGTGAAAATATTACAAATTCGTGAAGTTACGAGGGTGCGTAGAAATTGCACAATACATGCTCGTAATACAGTTATTTTATGGACTTTTGTCACCATATTTTCAACATAGGCATTTTAGGACCTCTGCTCATGAACAGTGTCACTGTGATTGTCTTAATCTGTCCTGAACACTGATTTCCCACAGCAGCCGTGCTATTCTGTGCTGGAAGTGCGAAAACACATTTTGGCCAGGATGTGAAAAATGACAGCGATAGAAATGGCAGTGATGTATTGAACTGACACCAACTCCAACCCTACCCTGCAGAGATGAACAGGCATTGGGGTGTGCCTTTGGGTCATTGCCCATAACGGTCATGACATTTCACCTCACACTACCCTGCAGACACTGACAATTGTCAAGATGTGCCATGGGGTGTTCGGGCTTTACACTCACCTCATTCCATAAGGAAATATGCTGAAATGGGTGCAGTATAGGAGAATGGTGTGAACTCTGTGGCCAAAGAGTCCAAGGCACACCTCATTCATAAGGAGGTGTTAAAAAATGGCAATGCTGAAAATCTGGAATGAAAATATTACAAATTCACAAACTTGCAAGTGTGCGTGGAAACTGCACAACATACGCTCTTAAAGCAGTCATTTTGGGGAACTTGTTCACCAAATTCACAACATAGGCTTTTTGAGAGCCCGCCTCATGAACAGTGGCACTGTAATTTTGTTAATCAGTCCTGAAAGGTGATTCCGGACAGTGATCATGAAATCACCTTTCGGGACCGAATAACCAGATGACAGTGACTGAATTCATGAGATTGGGTCCCAAGAACCCCATGTTGAAAATTTGGTGCAAACATTCAAAAAAATGACCGAGATATGAACCAAAGTTGAAAAAACCCTATTTATGCCATTATACAGCTTACTGGCATTTCTTCAGTTCGCGGTCGGCTTTGAAGAGTGCAGACGTGTTCCCGCTCCACTGAAGATCATCGCGCCAGCCTCCGGAGAGTAAGTATGTGGTGAGGGGTGGGGAGGTGGGGTGCACAGAGGGTGGGAGCGGGTTGGGAAGTGGAGCAAGAGAGTCAATGAGGGACTGTTTACTTTTGTTACAGGTTTTTTAAAGGGCGATGCAGGACTTTTGCCATGCCTGGGTGGGCTCCAACATGGCACCTAAGACCCCATTTGTTGGGCAATTGAAGCAGAACTAGCAGGGGATTGGGCACCCCCTGTTGGCCATGCAGTTTGGCGGGAGGAGCACATGATGATGCGGGACTTTTGCCATGCTGGGGTGGGCTCCCAGCATGGCACCTTGAAGTTTGTTTTTTGGGGGGGCACTGGAGCCAATGGGGATTGGCCACCCTGTTGGACATACAGTGTGCTTGCTGGGGGGAGTGTGCATGTGCTGAGGGGGACTGGGCACCTCCTCAGCACACAACAAATTGGGGAGGGGAGGTGCATCATGCCAATGGGAGGTGCAGTGGGGTACAGTTTAAAGACAATGACTGCTAAGTTGGTGACGTGTAGGCAATTTGCATACTGCTGCCGGCATGGCAGTATGCAAATTGCCTACATGTTACCACTGCTGACTGTAGCAGTCGTTCTCTTTCAACTGTACACCACTGCATCTGAACTGCTGTCATAGACAGCTCAGACATTCATTGGTGCGGTGCGGCCGCACCTACAGAAACGCTCAGGGCATTGGAAGCGGGGGTGCCACACCTACGAAAACTCATATGGTGGCAGTATGTTTCTTGCACATGCCTGCAAGCAAACATAAAAATAGCAGGAAACAATATGAATTAAAAAAATAAACACTTAGGGCAGAATTTTCAAAGCATAGCGCAGGGATTGCATTCTGCCCTGTGCCACCGCACTTAGGTTCTGGTGGTGTGCCAAACCCCTTCACCGCAACTGCGCTCCATTTTACAACCTCAGGCACAGCTGTGACAGTTTCCAGGATTTATGGCAGCTTGCAGCAAATATCTGGCACAAGCTCCGTAACACAGGCCCTTGGGATTGCCACAAGCTAGACCACAAAAAGGTGTTCCAAGTTGTGGTAATCGGTGCATGGGATAGAACATCCCGATTGCTGGTGGGTGAATGCCGTAAGCACTGTGCGCCATATATATGGCACACCTGAGGCTTGAGGCATTCACAAGAGGTTAAAAGTCCTGCCATTAGTCTTCTGAATATTTTTTGTCCGGTGAAAAATCATGTTTCAGTACAAAATATCCTGATTTGGGTGTCTTAAATGGTGGTAACCGTAACCCGAATGGGAACCTTATTTATTTATAATTTTTGACCAGAAAAGGCAGACTAAGCTGTGATAGCTTGTTTTAGGTACATCCTGGGTGGTGGCTGGTGAAATTTTCAAGACTGTTAATTTTGATTTTCAGACATATTTTCTGTTTGCAATTAATTATTGATATCTACAGTTTCTTTCTTTTTGCTGTCTTTTTTTACTCTCATTTACGTTGATTGCCATTTGATTTAGCATTTTTTTTGTATTTAGGTTATGTTTTTGTTGATTTACGTATTTTGGTTTTACATTCTATATTATGTTTTGGTTTTGATTTCTTTAAATACACAAAATGCCTCTACTCTTCAGTGATAAGAGCCATGGGATCTTTTACTTCCAATTGGATAGTAACCACAGATGGGTAGAAGGGACCGCGGTTTAACATCTCATCCAAAGGATGGTACCTTAATATTGAAGCACGGCCCCTCATACTGCACTACATTGTTAGTTAATGGGTATTACCCCGACAAGAACTTTCAAGTAGCAATGCTGCTACTCTGTAACCCATCTACAGTAGTTGTTTCCTTCTGCCTAATGAGCAATGCTCTTCAGCTCCTGCCGTGGAGTTTAGTCATGAAAGCTGTACTGAATATGCTATTTACTTTCATAACAAGTGTTTGTGTGTGTGTGGGGGGAGGGGGTTGTGCCCCTGAATGCTACCTTATAGCTACAGGTATATGCACTGAATCTGAATCACCTATAAAATACACCAAACAAGGCCTGTCCTTGTTTACAGTGGTAGTCATTAAGAAGTTACCTTCTGCTTCTTCAGGGTATAGTAATTTGTATTTATTTGTTTCACTAGGGAAAAGACTCCTTTGGGCAATGCTCATTTATAAGGCATTCCTGGTTAGGGCAATCAAAACGACTCAGTGCATTCAGGGCTGGCAGTATGGTTTGGGAGCCCTCCCAGAAGGTATAGTGAAGTCATTCCCCCCCCCCCCACTTGGTTCACAATCATCCCATTTGTTGAATGTAGCCCACAAGTGCACTATTTGTTTTTTTATTATTCTCAGTGTAACCAGTGGCATATTTATATTTTTTAGGAGATAGCCCTATGGCTGTTTTTCTTATCCCATCCATTGCTGCCCATCTACCTCTTATTGACTGTTTTTTTTAATTTTTTATTTATTGAAATTTGTTGACTGGATCAGGCCAGCTGAAACAAAATGTCCCTTTTTCAGGGGCGACCCAGAATTAATTACAAACAGTAACAGAGAAGAATACATACCAGATCAAAGTGCACAGAAAACAGTTATGAAATTACAATATTGCACAAGTGTGGACAGCATTCGTGCATGAATCATAATACAAGAACAAGTCCAGGATAACTATACTAGGGATGGGTGGGTCAGCTGTGACCTGGTTCTGATTCCGACTCTGATTTTTTCCCAAAAGGTTCTGATTTACTCTGATAAACTGAGGACCTATTTTAGTCTATCTGAGTATGAGAAATGCATTAGTATTATTCTTTTAGACCCCTCTGTTAAAAAAGAATAAAATTTAACCTTATAGGGTTATAGGTTCATAGGTGTAGTACAAGCTAAACAGGCAAAATCATCCTTTTATGCTCGAGACACACAAGGTGTAACCTCCAATTCCACTCTCCACACAATATCTATCTAATTTAATTTTAAACTCATTAACTGTGCCACTTTCCACTATTTCAGGTGGGAGTCTGTTCCACAGAGAGACCACTCTCTCTGAAAACAAGCTTGCCCTTTTTAAAGTATGATTTACATTTCCCTTTAGCTGTAACACATGAGATCTGGTAGTGTATATGTTGGTACTTAAAAAATGTTGTGTTTATATTTTCCTGTCAGTTTTCAAGGTCAGCAAGCAGCCAATAGCAATAAAATACATTCACTGTTGTTCTTGCCAATCCTGTGTGTCAGCCACCACATGACATTCATGGGAAACAGTGGGCTGGATTCACAAAACTCTTGAAAATCCCACAGCTGTGGAAAAAGCTTGGCGCAAGTGGGTTGCCACTTGTGGAACTGCAATTTCTCCTGCAGCTATGGCATGCTCAAAAGTGGAGCCAGTTTACGACCGGCTCCACAATTTACGGGAGCTTGGGGGTGGTGTTGCCGTAGAAATCCACTCAGCTGTGAAAAAATGTTATGGCTCATGGGACCAGCTGTAACATCTTTTGCAGCTGCTGTGGATGTGAATAGCAATCTCTGTGGCTGCAGAGACTTTGGTCAAAAAATGTTTGTGAATCCAGCTCAGAGTATGCAGGTCATTTGGGGCTTTGCAGTGAAAGGAGGCAGTATATCAACTGCTAGTCAGAAAGAGAGAGAGAGAGAGAGAGACCAATGAATTCAACAGCAGAAAGACAGCAACAGAGTGCAGACCGACCTTCACTGAGACTGGCATGCTTTTAAGTGGGAAACAGGCAGCATGAGCAAGATATGTGACAGGACCCCAGCCATCCCTCCCGTAACTCTTCCAAAATATTGTCAGTAGTGTGATGCTTACCAAACATGCTAATACAAAGAGATGCCATTCTTTGTCTTCCTTCTTGTACACTGCTGCTTGTGGTAGTGTTTGAAGATGATCATGACACCCAGTGTGCATTGATGCACATTTAGTCAGTGGTTTGAGAACTCATCCACATGTCAGTAGTACACCACAAAATTTTAACATTGAAGACCATCACAACAACAAATCTGGCCAGGTTGCTGTGATGGTCTGCTGTTCACCAATGCTGTGACTCCTGATGTTTCACCCCCCCCCCTGAACCAACTCTGACTCGGAGTTGGTCATTTAGAGATAGGGTGCGGGGGTGAAGCCCCCTGGAAAAAAACACTCCATTCCTGATGTGAACAATGCCGACAGTCAGCATTGTTCCCGCCGCTGTTCAGGATGTCGACAACATTGTTGTTGATATTCTGCCATGGAACTCCACATGTCCATGGTCAGGTGCACAGATCCACATTCATTGTCTAGAGTCAATTTTATTTTACTTTGCAAACATTGTACATTTTGGGAACAACCACAGCCGTAAAATATTTACGACTTGGTACCGTATGTTGTAACGTGGAGCAAAATATTTTAAGAGGGCTCTAAAACTGTCATTCTCCACTACAGAAAATGGTTGCAGGTTCTTGGCAATAAATTAAGCTCTTAACTGATTAATTTTAGAATTTTTAACGTGACTTTAAACAGGCTTTAAATCTGAAACCATTTTTTTGAGTCCAACTTAATTGCTTACTTAGCAGTATTAATTTGGATGCAGAGATGGGCAACACAGGGTCTGAGACATGACAGCCCCCTCTCAAGATACGTGAGGCATTATATGACCTGGTAGTAGTTCAGCCACAGAGATGGGCAACACAGAGTCTGAGACATGACACCCCCCCTTTCACAATCTGTATGGCTCTATGACCTAGTAGTAGTTCAGGCACAAAGATGGGCAATACAGCGTCTGAGATGTGACACCCCCTTCACAATCTGTATGGCACTATAACCTAGTAGTACTGTAGTTCAAGAACAGAGATGGGCAATACAGAGTCTGAATCATGACACCCCCCCTTCTCAAAATATGTGAGGCACTATATGACCTAGTAGAACTTCAGGCACAGGGATGGGCAACACAGAGTCTGAAACATGACACCCCCTTCACAGTCCATATGGCACTATGACCCAGTAGTAGTTCAGACACACAGATGGGCAAAACAGAGTCTGAGATGTGACACCCCCCTCTAAAATATGTGAGGCACTATATGACCTAGTAGAAGTTCAGACACAGAGATGGACAACACAGATTCTGAGATGTGACACCCCCCTCTCAAAATACATAAGGCACTATATGACCTAGTAGTTCAGGCACAGAGATGGGCAACACAGAGCCTATGCTATGGCAGTATGACCTAGCAGTAGTTTGGGCACAAAGATAGGCAACACAAAGTCTGAGATGTGACCCCCACCCCATCTGTATAGCACTATCATCAAGTAGTAGTTCAGGCACAGAGATGGGCAACACAGTCTATGGCTGTATGACCTTTCAGGGCAGCACAGAGATGGGCAACACAGAGTCTGACATGTGGGTGACATGTTGTTTCAAAATCTGCATGGCACCATAAGCCCCCCGTCAAAATACTGAGGCACTATGACCTTCAGACAGAGTCTTTCTGTCTTGTCTGACTCCACTCTCATTAATATTTTTTTTATTTTAATTTCCTGCACTCTGTTGTTTGCTGTTGAATTCACTGGTCTCTCTCTCTTCTCTCTAAAATAATATTTTTTTTTCTTTATTTACTGTGGAGTCTGCAACATCTGCACTCTGCTGCTGTCTACTTTGCACTCTGCTGTTGAATTCATTGGTCTTTCTATTCTCTCCCTCTTTCTAATGAAAAAAAATCCCTTTTTTAATGAGTACTCTGCAGTCTGCTGCAACGTCTGCACTCTGCTGTTCAATTCATTGGGCTCTCAGGGTCTACTCTCCCTCTCTCCCTTTCTCTCTCTAACAAAATTATTTTTGCTGTTTTTTTGGTGGGACGTCTACACACACACACACACACACACACACACACACACACCTGTCTCCATTGAATGCAAAGCTCAAATGCGTTCGGTACTCAGTTTCCTATGGATATCCTGTGGTGGCTGACACAGAGGACTGGCTAGAACATGTGTCAATCACAGAACAGAGACCATCATTGGTTGGCTCTCTTCAGTGCCCCATGATCACGAGTGTTTCCCTTTGTTGGTCATGTGACAGTCCAGTGACTTGTGAGTCTTAAACAGAGATCGGGGGAAAAAAAAGAAATGCTTTTTTAAAAATGTTCTGCATGTTTCTGTGCTCTGCCCTTCCTCTTCCATGCAGTACAGGTGTTGAGATTGTTATTCTGGACCAGACCACACTTCCGAACTGGGCCAACTCGGCAATTTGGGTCGAGCCATGAAAGGCTTAGTTATCCTAGTCAGAGCCGAGTCCGCCCCGGTCTGGGGGGGGGAGTTGGAACTGCACTAGAGCTGGTTCGTTCATCCCTAAATTATACTTTGTTATATTGCATAACATGAGAACAGGTACAAAGACTAGGGTTACATTATATGTGTCTGCATGGCTGGCCACTCTAGCACCCACCAGCCTAAGTCACTTGTTACCATGTAGAGAGTCACGAACAGGTATTAGGAGATGCAGACAGAGTCACTGATTACATGTACAGTGACTGCCATCAAGCAAATGAGACTATAGGGCTATTTTTGAAAGTGACTGCAGAAGTACAGTTTAACACCTCTAACCATAAGCTATTCCAGAGGGATGGTATGTAAATAACAAAAGACCTGTCACTTGCACATTTCCTGGACATCAGGACCTCTAGCAGTGGGTAGGTTAAGGACCTAAATGCCCTCTTCTGGATTTTGACCTGGAGAATACCATGGAGACTGGGACAGGCAGCAGTTCTGGTTATGTTAAAAGCTAGGCAGAGGATAGTTTTGTGAAGCATTTTGTGACATTATGATGCCACATCAGAAGGACCTGCATAGCCATTTATTGCTATTTTAAGAAGATAAAAAGATAAAAACAAAATTAAAAATGAATATGGTAAATTGTTCTGGTTGGGCCACATCTCCCCATGAGCAGGGGGCCCCAGTGGCTGTAGGGTTTGTTGGTGTTTAAAACTGACTATGAATACATCTATAGTTTTATTTTTTAATTTTTTGTTTGCAATTTGTTGATTGGGTGAGAACCCAAGAACATAAATGCCCATTTTCAATAAGGACCCAAGGTGACATTACAATACACAATAAGACAATTGGATGTTTTTAGTGCAGTATTAGTCACTGCTAAGCTATTTAAATGACAATTTGTAGTGAGAAAGAAATAATCTAACCTACTGGGAAATGAACCCAGGTCCCCAGAATACCATCCCAGTGCTCTAACCAAAGAGCTATAGGCTCATATGGTTGGATTTTGGGTTTCCGGACACACTTCTTTCTCTACTGGTACATGTCCAGCAACTATGAATAATTAAGATGACAATTAGATGTTTTTTGGTGCAGCATTAGCCACTGCTAAATAATTTAAATCACAAGTTATAGTGAGAAAGAAATAATGTGACCTAGACCTAGACCACTGGAATACCGTCCTGGCGCTCTAACCTCTGAGCTACAGGCTCACATGATTGGACCTGGGGTTCCCAGACAAGATAAACTCAAATACATTAGATACATGTATTCAGTACATGCAATGAATACATACATTACACATTAAAATTAACCAAAGCATTTACATACAGAGACAACAACATAATACAGTTTTAAACTTGCTTTGAAAGTAGTAGAGGTACTTATACCATGAATCTGAATAGGTAATGCATTCCTTTCTTTGATAACCTTAGGAATAAATGAGCGCTGACCAGACACAGTTCTGTAAATCATGAGCTTTAAGTATCTCCCCTCTGACGATCTTGTAGGAATAATTGAATGAGACACTATAAACATAATTTTTTGAAGTGAGCTTGTGAAGACCCTGTCTCATATGCCAAAAGTAAATCAAATGATAATAAAAGCATAGCCGGCAGTGGCGGAGCCAGGTTTGGGAGCATTTGGGAGCCGGGAGAGCCAGTCAGTTAATCATGGGCTCCACAATGGGCACTAAACAGTGAATAAAGATGGTGGTGGAGTGCCACTATCCACGCTGGGGCAGCCAGGAGGGGCGACCGCCCCCCCCAGCCCCCACTTTAGCTCCACCACAGCATTAAATGAAAGCCAGTTTAACTGGTGATAAAGAGTACAATGATGGGTTAAAGGGGGGATTGCAGTAACAAAGTGATAAGCATTGTGATATAATATTTGTACTTGGTATAAAGAGGAGTCACATCATGCAGAGTATATTGGAAGACCATAATACATTTATTTGAGAGAATATTAATGATTGTGCAAACATTTTTCTACAGTTTTCTGACAGACAATTCCTAAGCCGATGCAACAAGCCAGGATGAATATTCAAGATTTTAATCATATGATCAGTATAAATATTAAATGACGGTGTGCTGTCAGGCATCAAACCAAGATATGTAAATTGATCACAATTATTGATTGGACAGTGAAGACAATTTTTTATAACTGATACCAAATAGCATCCACTTAGTCTTGGCAATGTTTAGGATAAGACCATTTTTATTTAGCAAATCCTGAACGCTGTCAAAGTCCTTTTTGGATAAGAGTATTCAAAGTGTCAACACTGGAACCACTGGTGATGAGTGCCACATCATCCACGTATAAAAGCAAATTAACAGAAGAAACTACTCTAGGGCACTCATACAAGCAGAGACTAAATAAAAGTGGCCCCAGCATGACGCCCTGGGGCACTCCAATTTTAGCTACAGTGAAGCATACACAGAAAAGCAATTTGCATAAATTACAATTGTAGTCAATGGAATTGCTGCAGTGTGCATACCACACTTGTTATGGCTTTTCAGTGTCAATTTTTTTGTTTTAATAACCACTGTAAATTCAGATATTTAGTAATCAGTTCTCCCCATCACAAGAAAATGCCTCCAATTTGAGTTCCCCAGTCTTATCTGCAAGCCTTCCTAGACTATTAGAGGCACCATTTGGGCTCCAGAGAGGCCTACCCCACTCCCAAGGTCATGAAATACATTCACTGCCATGCACCCAACCTCCAACCCCCCCCGACAAAATCCCATTAAAGAAAACATGATTTAAAAACTAAAAAAAAAAAAAAAGCCCCAGTATTGTTCCACCCTTGGGCATAGGTCCCAGCCTTTGCATCATTTAGAGACAGTACAAGCCTGGATTTTGGACCACCGAAGTGGCTACTCCCAGCCTGAAAGGCTAGCAAGGCTTCACCCCACTGTACCAGTTGCTCACATCACTTTTTCAAACCTCCCTTTCCCCTCAGTATTTCTCCCAACTGCAGCACCCAACCCACCCCAAGTTAGTCTTTGTCCTTTCCCTATTTAATATTTTGTTTTGGGGGAAGTCCCAACAGTCAGTGGACAGAAAGGAGTTAAGGCGAAGGGTTCACTACAATGCCAAAGTTCCATTTTATGTGAAATTCCCTCAGAGGCAAAATCCTGGAGATTGTGATCATATGAAATTATGCATGGCTTCTTTGAAATAATTTGAGGATATTTCTACAACTTTAATTAGTTGCAGAAACCCCCTACAAATCACATGTAATGACAGGACACCCCCTGTATTTAGTAGTATGTGGTAGTATTTCTGATCAGAGCAGCACCTGCCTTACATCATAGAACCTGTACCTGTACCACCACTGGTCTAGGATGTTGGAGTAGGGGCACCATTTACGAACACTGAAGTACCACTAAACATGAGATCACACACAAACTGAGTGTTAATACTGGGAGCTGGGATCAAGCTGGGTTAATTTATTATGTGGCCTAGTGTGTTACACAGCACTAAGAGCATCCCCATTGCAATGGGCTTGGTCACTTCACTCAAATACCTCAGTAGTAGCTGCATCACACTGGGTATACCATTAGAATGGTGACTTAAAATTGTTGCTGCAATTAGGACACTGCAACAAGGGCGACAGTGAAAGAGGGGATCTTGATTTTAGATTGTCCCTCACTGATGCTGCCCTGTGCACCCACACTGTTACTACCCCCTGCAGGGCACACCCACCCCAGAGGTTATTATATCCATTTTTGGAGGATGTGGACTGTTTTCCGGGATGGCGCTTTGGCGCTACACCTCCTGGAGCTGCAGTGCCTGGCACCCTAATGCCAGGCGGTGGAATGCCTTCGCCCATATCGGTGTCAGTAAAATGATAGTTGCACCGATATCGGTGAACCATCACACTGTACTTTACATTTCGTCTGGGGCTCCAATCTCCATCTCCACCATTCCCAGAGCCTAACTTTCCAGAAATACTGCTCTAGTTGCTATTGTCAGGTTTAACTCTAAACTAAAAGCATTAAAGTCCCATTTGTTGGGACTAATCCAAACATAGTTCGATGGTTCAGTTACACTCCCTAACCTCCCTATTTGGTCCCTGGAGTCCTGGCACTCCCAAGACCATTTGTGTTGTGGCACACACCCAAGTAGGTAAGCACTATCCCTGTGGAGGGTTCAGTGCCTGCACATGTCTCACAGTGCCCACATAAGACAACATTAAGTGAAAACATGTTAGCATTATGACAGTACTACTAAATAACTGATAGCTGGTCTTGCTGTACCTGCTTGCCTCTGATAGTATATTGATAGCCCTAATGGTCCAAAGAAACTGGCTCCCATGCCTGAAGCCTCACATGGGGACATACTGACCCCAAATCTTGCCAGGCCCTGGCTACCAGCAAGGGGGGACTATAATATACCTACTAGGCCTTTAATGATTCTCTGACAAGACATCATTAATAAAAGGCTTACTTACAAATGTGCCCTTTGTTTGACCTGTGCACTATTTCAAGCTGAGCTGCATTGCAATTTCTACAGGGTGGCAGAGAATCCACAAAGATCTATGGTGACCTCCCTTGAGGGATGGCCCTTCACTACTCCCAATAGTGCCATGCTGGTTCTTGATCTGCTGTGGTCCATGAGACAAACTCTGGGATGCTTGATCTTCTTAGCAGTGTCTGCTGGTGTTGCTCCAGAGACCTCCACAGAGGATCTTTGCCACCCAGACTCAGGGACCCTGCCACCATCCCTCGGCCTTCAGGCCTCCTGCCTTGTTCACATCTCAGGCTTGACTTTCTCTGCTCCTTCTGGATGTTGCTCTTACTATGCTTCCATCCTGGGAGTCTGTCTCTGAATCTATTATTCCCAAGGTTGCCCCCCTTCTTATAGAGTTTTGGATGAGGGACAGACCATGCATATTCATGACAGTTTTCTACTTCTAGCTGAGCCATAACACCCTGTACACAAACATCCAGACATCCTGTGCACAAACACTAACTCCCCTAGATGACAACTTTCACGGTCAAATTTAACCCTTCAAGAGCCCTCTAGTAACTGGCTTCAGTCTGAGAGCAGAGAGAGGCTGGTTACACATACATATTTTATATGAATGCAATTTTTTTCCACATTTACCTTGTCCTGGAATTTTCATTAAGTTCACACATTCTTGAAACTTTTCAAGGATGTTTTCTACAATTCATAAAATCTATTAAAGTGGAGTGCAGAAACTTCAAATAGCTGTGATTTTAATATAAAAAGGTTTACAAGGTTTAAAAATGAATGATTTTACTTCCTGTTCTCAAATACTAGATAAAGTTATTGTTTTCATTCATTGCCTGGTTTAATAAAGTTAGCAATTTATTGGCTCAGCATCTTACCCTATAAAAGAAATATGCAGCAGTTCATATTATGGTCCTCACTGTTTCAGTCAAAGACAGTTACCTGGCTTAGTACAGTTCTCACATGAAGATACCAGATTAATTACTATCCTGCCAACAGAATTAGAATGTATTGGAATTCTTGACTGATATATCTGCCCATGGCATAGTAAAATACTTCACAAATTCTGCCACCATCCTGTTCAAAAGTCACAACTGGGCTGTTATCTTCTTGTACCACTTTATGCCCGTACTCTCCCAGGACCAGAACTCTGGACATAGGAGCCCTTATTCACTCAGACACTCCTGATCAAATCTCTTTTTAATTCAGTATGTGCTCTCAGACATGCAACACAGGGTTGCCAGCAAAATGAACTATTTGTACCCTTTAAAAACACTGTGCAGTCACAGATAGATTGGGTATAAATGTGTGTTCATAGCTACATAAAGTAAAAGGTATACAAACAACAAATAGGAACATACTTAATATACTAAAGAAATTCAGATTAAAGGGTTTTAAATGATAGGATTTCAGGCTAGACAAAAATATTAAATTAAAGTAGTCTAGATTTGTACCACACAGGTTTTTATAAAAAAAAAAAAGCATTTGCACAGAGCTTTACTTTTCCCCAAAGAAGACTACACAGCAGAAATGGGGCATGAAAACTGTTTAAACACAATCTTAAAACAAGGAAGAGAAGCTGCCAAATGAAGTGACAAAGGGAAAGTGTTCCAATAAAAAGGGACTGCAATAGAAAAAGCATGAGAGCCAGCCCTATGCTTATGTAAAATTGTATTTAATAACAAACCATTGGCAAATCTGAGTTTACACAGAACTGGATGGACAGAAACCAAATCAGATAAGGGAAATAAAGAATAAGAAACAATTGATTTAAAAATCATACAACCCCAAAATATTCAATTCTAAATCTTAGGGACATCCAACCTAATTGAGAATAAAGATCACAATGATGAGTTTAAATAGAGGTGGACACAACAAATAGACAAATGTTATTATAGATAGTGGGCAGAATAATTCACTCCTTTAAATCTAATTTAAAATAAAGATATGAAACATAATCAAGATGTGGAAGTAGGGAACCCACTGCAATGGATTTTCTGATTTCAATTGATAAGTAAGCTTTTAGTTTATAAAGAAGACCTACTTTCTGATTGATTGTATGACTAACAGAACTAACCTGTAAAGAAAAGGGTATTGTACAAAATGTGCTGTTTTTAGACATTGCTGATGTGTTTTATTCTGTGATAGAGTCCCATGCTCCCCACCCCTCAGGCCGCATCTGGAATCGAGTGGCAGACCGCTCAGTACGCCTTCCTGGTGAAAACTTCAAATAAATAAATAAGATCAAGCAGAACCCCTAAGTATTTGAACTGTTGTACTAGTGCAGACAATTAATTAGTCATATATGAAATGCGAAAATGTGAATAAGCGTGCGTATGTAATGACATTTTATGTCCATCAATAAACTTGTGATGATGATGATGAATAAGCTTGCAATCCTATATACCAGTAATGCAGTAAAGAACAATTATACCAATTTTTCAACCCCTCTGTGAACAGTAGCAAAATCAACACTATGTCTCAAAGCTGTACTTTGCTAAAAGATAACATGTACTATGGGTCAAATACCAGCAAACACATATGCTAGCACTAAGAAAAAAAAAAACATGTATTCCAAATGTACAGGCAAACATACTGAAAGCCAAATTAATGATTTCAAGAAAACTGCCCAAAGAAATTGTTCTATGGACTGAAGAGAATAATTATCCCTATTAAAGTTAAGGCTAAAAGATCTGGACTGGCATAGCTGGTATAGTCAGATAGGATATATGAACATGAAGATCTAGAGAAACACAATAAATATAAAATTTAAATACAGTATTAATGCCAGCTTAAATACAGTATAAGTGCCAGATAAATTCTGCACCAGGAATGAATATTAACATACACTGTACATGCTACAGACAACCATCACCCACAGAGTGATTGTATAAAGTGCTCACTAAAATTAAAAACAGCAAAGCTATTAATTCTAACTGTAGAATATTAAAGCAATAATTGAAACATATACTACATATAGAAAATGGTAAACAGGAAAATATTTTTTCCCATTTGAAAGAAACAGGGAAACAGGGATAGAGGCTGGGGAAAAAGAGGAGAAAAGTGAAGGGGACTGTGGGAAAAAGACTGGACATAAAATAGAGTAAATAAAGCTAGCCGCTATACAGTAAATAACAAATAACAGTATGTCTCAAAGAACCCTTCAGAATTGAAGCTGGCCTTCTCCACAAGAGACAGACCCCAATGTCAATGAGGTGTATATCATTTAGCCAGTTATGACCTGGATGCTTTCAAGGTAAAACCTGCCCTGGCTGGCATGTGCATCCAGTTCTGGCTTATACACACTGAGACTAGAAAGCTTTTGTTGTAGAAGGCTATCTTTGAAGGGCTTGTCAGTTAAGTAATCTGAGGGTTTATTACAGAGGTAACTATGGAAATTTTCCTCCAGTGACACAGAATTTACAATTTATCCCTTCTGAATGCAACATTTTAATGACAGAAACCAATCCAAACAAATAATACTGTAACAGTAATAGTAGTAGTAGTAGTAAGCTTTAACGATCAGCAATACAGTCATTGCAAATCCATAAATTACATTACATTTCATCATTTTCACAATATACATAATAAATATAGACAGTGGCATATCACAATGTCATCCCATCAGTAATGTAGACAATAAACAAATGGCATTCCAATAAAAAAAGTTTGATACATTAAAAGTATTTGCCAACATCAATTCGATAGATGCAGAATTATCTAGGGCTTATACGATTACCTATACCATTAACTTGACAAGTTTATGAAGGTGAAGTGGATTAGAAAATTCCATCTAGATAACATGTAAACCAGAAGCAGCCCAGGTCCTGGTAATCCCTAATGAGAAAAAAAAAAAAAGACAATGGTGACAAGAAATGTCTTTTTCTAATCCAGGCCCAGATTATATTCCATACTATAAAGAAGACATCTCTGGGACAAGACTAGAGATTCAGGGCCAGATATTGAAAACTTTGCCCCGGGCCTAAATTAACACTGCCCGGCAGGCAAACTTAGCCTGGAGCACAAAGCAAGCTAAATTTATTTATTTATTTATTGAAATTGTTTCACCAGGAAAGGCACACTGAGCAACAAGATGCTCGTCTCCCTGTGCGATCTGGGGGGAAGGGTTACAGTGGAGGCAGATCATATAACAGACAAAAAAGAGTATATTGTAATACAGGTGATGTACATAACTGGGCGGGATAAGCATGAGCACATATTTGCACTAGATGAAACAATACACTAGAACTATAACGCATTTAACAATAGGTGAAACAGTACAGATGTCATACATGAAGGATAAGGTATACATAACATGGAACATTCCAGATTACAACATGTTTACGTGCCAGTAGCAATGCATGAGTGGCGGTAGCAGGACCGGAGCTGAAGCGAGATGCAGCAAGTTGACAGTAGGAGTAGGAGAGGAGGGGGTAACAAGGCTGGGGGGGTGAGCAGTAGTAGTGCATGAGGGTGAGAGCATGGGTAATGGGAGGGAGGGAAGGAGCGAGGAGGGTAGGGGGAGGTAAGGAGGGAAACAATTAGAGGGAGAGATGAAGTGCGAAGGGCAGTGTATAAGCCAGGCAATTTGGCGAAGGCCATGCCGCTGGTCAGGCACAAGGGGGGGATGGTGGGAGGAAGCAGGAGGGGAAGGGGTCAGGGGCAGTTGCAATAAACAATATTCAAAAGGAATAGCCCGGGGCAAACAGCTTCTGAATATAGCATGAGAATGAGGCCGGGCAAACTGGGCTGGGAGTGCAGGGCAAGCTTAACCCTGGAATAAGACAGCACTGAATATAGCAACCAGGAAGTGCAAACCACAACAGCAACACAGTGCACAGCGGCGTGAAGGTAAGTAGAGGTGAACTATGTGGCCAATGTGTGTGCCAGCAAATGTGTGGACCCAGTACAGCTGCAGGCAGTAGTGCATGTGAAAGTACAGTGTTCAAAACTGTATAATATTCCCCGAACTGTTTGCGCAGTGCTAACATGTTTGCGCAGGTTTAGTGCAGGGCTAAACCGTTAGCCCGGTGCAAACACATTTACCCGGCGCTAAACTTTGCCATATTCAAAAGTGATATGCAAATGAGCCTACTTAGTTAGTCGCTGGACAAACAACCAGATTAGCATGAACTAATCTATCTTAATAACAAATTATCTGTTTCATATTTAGATTTCTTTATGCCAAATACAGAAATGGCTACATATTGCTCTTTATCTTTTACCATATTGTGCTCAAAATTGGACCATTTTTGTTATCACTGGTCCAAAGTTTCCCTGTTAGGTGGGGACATTTAGGTTTTAAAAGTATCATACTAACATACTAAAATGCCAGCAGAATAGGCCTAACAGTCTTTCGTGTCTGCTTGTTTGGTCAGCCCCCACCCTGGGTGCTGAACCTGCTTCCCCCCTCGCCTTCTCTGGCTTCTCCCTTCCCAGTTCTGGATATTCTTGCTGCATTGGATTTTGCTTCCAGAACCCTTCCCCTGTACCTGTCCCACCCTCTCTTGAACCCCTCCACCATCTCTGCCTCCACCAGCCCCCTAGGCAGCGCATTCCATGGCTCCACCACCCTCCTCAGTGAAGTAGCACCTCCTCATTTCACCCTGAATCTTCCCCTTCCAGCTTCCACCCATGCCCTCTAGTGGCCCCCCTCCTTCCTTCAAGCACCCAGACTGTTCCTCCCCTATTTACCCTCTTCATGTACCTGAAGACCTCTATCATGTCCCCGGTCCCTTCTCTCTTCCAATGTGTACATATTTAGCTCTTCGAGCCTCTCCTCATAGGTCCTTTCCCCAAGTCCCAAATCATTTTGGTTGCCTCTCTGGACCCTCTCCAGGAGTTTAATGTCCCTCTTTAAATGTGGCCTCCAAAACTGCACGCAGTACTCAAGGTGCAGCCTCACCAAGCAGTTATACAGAGGGAGTATCACTTCCTCCTTCTGGAGGTGATCCTAGCGATGCATCCCAGCATCCTGTTGGCCTTGGCTGCTGTCCTCCACAAGTCTCAGAGTTGTTCATCTTGACATCCACCACCACCCCCAGGTCCCTCTCAGCCATCGAGACTTGTAGCATTCCCCCCCCAGGGTGTACACTTGGCCCAGGTTTCTGGACGCCAGGTGGAGTACCTTGCATTTCCCTGCATTGAATCTCAGCTTCCACTTTCTAGACCATCTTTCCAGAGCCTCCAGGTCCCCCTGTAGGGCCACCCTCCCTTCCTCCCCATCCACCACCGCCCCCAGTTTTGAGTCATCCGCAAAGAGACATCTCACTCCTGATTCCTGTCCTTATGTCAGAGACATAGGCATTGAACAGGAGGGACCCAAGGACTTATCCCTGTGGCACCCCACTAATGACCCTCCTTGGGGATGAGACTATCCCGCCAACTACGACCCTCTGGGTCCAGTCCTGGAGCCAATTGCCTATCCATCTGATCATCTGGTTCCCCACCCCCATTTCTCCCAGCTTATCCAACAGGCCCATGTGAGGAACAGAGTCAAATGCCTTGCTGAAGTCTAGAAAGAGGACGGCCACTGGTCTACCCAGGTCCAAGGCACTCATCACCCAGTCATAGAACTCCACAAGGTTTGTCTGACACGATTTCCCCAGGATGAATCCATGCTGTCTATCATCCAGGCACCCTGACTTTTCCAGGTCCCCCCCAGCCTCTCCTTGACAATGCCCTCCATCACCTTGCCCACCACCGATGTCAAGCTGACAGGCCTGTATTTCCCTGCCACCTCCCTTGATCCCCCCTTGTGGATAGGCACTATATGCGCCACCTTCCAGTCCTGGGGCACCCACCCTGTCCTCAGAGAGATGGTGAAAAGCTCCACCAGGGGTTTCGCCAGGACATCCGCAAGTTCCTTCAGCACTCTGGGATGTAACTTTTCTGGCCCCGGTGCTTTCTCCATCTTAAGGGAGCCGAGGGCTTCCCTCACTTTCTCTGCTGTGATTTCCATTTCCGGTACCTCTTCTCCCTGCTTATCCCTCCCCACTCCTGCCAGTGATGCCTCCCCCTCTCCCCAGACCCGCCGATCGGTAAGGGTCCCCCCCTCCTGAGTAACTCTGTCTCCTCCCATATATGATGCAGCACCCCATTTTCCTTGGTGAAAACTGAGGTGAAGTACTCATTTAGTACCTCAGCCTGCTCCCCCGGGTCTTGTGCCCATCTCTCCCCTGATTTAATCCTGCTAATCTGCCCCTTCACCCTTCATCCCTGTATCCAAGTTGGTAAATTAGCCAGTGTTTGAGGATGAATCAAAGAACATCATGACGATTCCTAAATCTCAATAAATAGATTCCTTTTCCTGTATGTCACTGATATTTGTGGCTGAAGTCATGTACAGGAAATCTACATCTTTATCTTGGCCATCCTCCACATAACAGCTAAAGGAATCTAGCTCTTTAAAGAGAAGCTCTAAATTCCTCAAGAAAAAATATTTTAACATTTCCAGCAGTGGTTTTTGTGTTTCATTATCTTTCTTTGCAATGTTTGTAAGTTTAATTAAAATCTTTGTTTAGGGAATTGTAAAATTATAATTATGCTTCACAATTTGTTTTATTGGAATTTTTATGGCTTCAACAGCTTCTAAAAATAAGTCTTCCATAACTTCATCAGAGAAATGTTGATTGGAGTGGAGCTGTTTTGCTGTGTGTCCAATAGTATTAGGTCATTTCCTGTAGCAGAAGTTTTCCCTACCTGTTTTAGGATAGCCTGGGTATTAAGTATTACATTTGTAGTAGTAATTTGGTTTGCCTGTACTGCTGCATCCTTGTTACTCCCTTGTGAATGAAATTACATTTGTCTCTTTCTTTTCCTTTTCTTTCTTTTATTGTTGACATTTTACTTTGACTTTATATTTTCTGACAATGAAAAATTTAATTTAATGGTCTAAAATCTGGTCTTTCATTAACCTGTGTTTTTTGTTTGGGTGTAACCTCTAAACAAGGTGATGAAGACTGTAAATTTAGGCTAGATTCACTATCAATAATCATAGGCTTTTTAAATTTCCTCTACTTCCCTTTCAATGTCACTCATCTTTTATTTAAACAAATCAAATTCCTCTCTGATACATATTGATTGTTCCATCAACATGATGTTTGCAGCATGCTGATTTAACAGTACTGTATGTTGATCATCTTATCAGAAAGGATAGATAAAGTGCACTGGATATTTATATCAGGCATAAAACACAATTTACTGCATGAACTAAATTTGGGGCCACCATTTCCTGTGAAGTTTGTAATAGGCCTTCCAGCTCAGTGAATGAGTCTGGGTGTGAATGGGACTTATCTTTATAAATAGGAATGGACCTTAATCTTCACTTAGGCACTTATAAATGTAAGTCATCAATTGTTGATTTTAGTGTCCCTAATATGTCATTGGTCACAAAACCACACTGAGTGAAATGTGAAGATTCATCATTTAAATTCCACACTTGTGAAGATTCAGCTGTATGCTGAGTATCAAAAACTTAAATTTGGAGACCTAGCCAGACTATGAGATAGTTGTATCAATAGGGGATAATCCTGAGGAAGGGTATGAGAAGTGGTCATGTCTACTATGACCAGTACTCCATCCCCTCCAGTTTCTACATCTAAATCAGCTTTATGCAATCCATCTATATTAGTCAGTTGATCCCTTTTGTTAAGGGATTCCATCATTTGTGTCTGTCTAAGGTTTCTAGCTGATTCATTCATATCCCTGGTACTGCCTTTACTCATATTTTCTTTTGGCAGACATCATTGTGTAGGGATAGTATGTTCCTGATTACCTTTGTTTTCTTTTGCTAATTTCCTAGTGACAACCATGGCTAGAGCAAATCAATACAAGCACACAAAGCACAAATATACACAAACATACATGTGCTAGATAAAAGTTGCTCCCAAAGTACAACTTTCTAAACCCCCAACACTGTAAGAATAAATTAAATCTATCACAATGTTAAAATAAATGAATGTAGTTTCCTCATAATATGTATAGTTTCTGAAGACTACATAAAGTACTTGCAGCTTTAGCTACTTGAGTACAATGAATTTTTGCCTTTTAAGGGGCAGACCAAGTTGTCCTGGTGGACCCCTTCCTTGGTGACAGAGATGGTTTTCTCAGGGGGAGGTAGGAGGGAGGGAAGGGGAGCCACAGGACAATGGGCAGGCATACAGGAAGAAGAGGGGCCAAAGAAAGGGATAGGCTGAAAGGGAAGTAGGAGGGAGGAATATAAGATACATAAGGGCCAGCACAGAGGTATACAGCCTCTTTTGCTGAAGATTTTGTTACCTCCCACCCACCCGTTGAAAGGAGGATGGGGAGAGGGAACTTTGGGGGCCCAGGAAGGTCTGTCACAGGTGGATAGCAGAAGGTGTCTGGTTGGACATTGGTGGTCTGCCAAAGGTGGATGACAGGGGTGAAAAGGGGAAAAAGGGGGGAAAGGAGGGGAAGGGGGAATGATAAAGGAATATGAGGAGAAGTAGAAGCAACAGAAGGAGAGAAAATCAGTCTCGGTTTTCACCATTACCTACAAGAAAAAGAGAAGAAGAAGGCACCCAGGTTTTCACCTGGGGAGGCAAGAAGAAGAGGAAGGAAGAAAGAGGAGAGGTTGAACTGATATTGATATGTAATGCAATATAAACAATGATTTGCGAAAAGACAATAATGATGAATGGTGATGGTATTTGTAAATGTAAACATGAAATATAATAAATTGATTGCCAATCTGAGCACAACAACACACAGGTGGCTGTCCTTTTTTTGAGAAACTGGAGAATCCAGGACAATGAATGTCTTTCAGACTGTGGCCTGCAATGCATGCTCACCTGAAAAGCAGCAGTAAAGTTGAATTCAAAAGGTCATCACTTTGTTCCAGGTTCCAAGTTACACTTCAGATGAATTGTAGCAGCAAAGTTAAATTCAAAAGATCACCACTTTGTTCCTCAGTGACAGCTTCCTTTCTGTTTTCTTGCCCTCTGGGTGTTAAGTAAATTCCTCAGAGGTTGATGTCGATGTAAAGATGGATTCTTCACAGTCTAGGTTAAAAATAATTGTGGATCAAATTGTAATCTAAAAACAAAACTATTAATAGGAAAGTAGGGTTGAAAAGATTCCTAAGCTGTTCAGCTTTTTATCACTAAAGCTACTGTAGTTTAGCTTATTTATAATGCATCCAAATAAAATTTACTTTTATGATAATAGTTTTTAATCTCCTTAAAAACAAACAAAAAAAAATAACTTCAGACCTAAGTAAATAGCAATAAACTAAGCTTGAACTGAAGTCATTTAAAGTAAATGACAGCAGATGTTAGCATGGTTTACTTTAGTGCTGATCACTGAAAAAGGAGTAATTGTCAAAAAGATCTGCTGTCAGCTATCAGTGGTTTTAACACTCTTTCAAGGTTTGCAATTCAGAAGCAAGCCAACAATATTATAAGCTGACAACTCTGTTTCATATAAACGTTGCAGTTAAAAACCTGTTAGGTCTTATTAAACCAATTGTAATGGGCCGTATCTGGCGTACTCATCAGTTGTTCCTTTTGTCTGACCAATGTCTATGTGAGGAATAGTAAGGAACAACGTAGCTTAAATACACCAGCGTGTCCTACTTAATACTCCCTTTTGTTCAAAATTTCAAAACCGACTGAGAGCCAATCAGTTTCTAGACAGTTTAATCTGCATATCCAAAATGCTACAAAAGATAAAAAAATCTTTGAGGGCACACTTATCTTAATATAATTAAATAAAAGGTTGGTATAAATAGCTCATATAATTTAAAATAACGGTCTATGCCCCAGATGGTACAAACCAGCTATGTTATAAAACACTGCCTCAGTATTCCCCCAAATGCCTTTGCAGTTTTTTTTAACAAAAAGCAAAAAATAGCATAAAATCATATCCACTTTTAATAGAATTCAGTTGGCTGACAACATTTTTTTTGTTTATTTTATTTATTTGTATTTCAGATAACACTTTTGAGCTGAGCGCTCTTTTACAAAGGTTCCATGTCAAGGCAATAAGGACAATAAGGTACAAAACATAACATGATCATTACAATGGAACTTACAAAAAAAAAGACAAGTAAGGTTACAATAATAGCAGCCAAAGGCATTGTCAAGGAATTGTGTTGCGAGTTAATTATACAGTACAAGTCATAGGCGGCTCAGTGAAGCTTCGTTAGGAGTGGGTTAGTGGGAAAAGAGAAAGAAGAGTGGTGGTGAGGGGGTGGTATGGGAGAGAGAGAGGGAGGAGGAGGGGAGAAATGAGGAGGGCATTGCGTTGGGTATGTGGTAGATGGGAAACAGCAAGGGAGGAGGAAAGGGTGGGATAAAAAAGAAAAGGAGACAGATTCATCCTATACCCAGTAATGGGGGGTAGGAGAGGAGGAGGAGCTGAGGCAGTGAGGAGGGATGCTTGAGGGTAGTATGCCTGGAGGGGATTATAAGAAGCAATCACAGAAGGCACTAGCCATGAAGTGTTGATGCAGTTTACACTTAAAAGCACCAATCATGGCAATGTTGGAGATTTCTGTGGGTAGCAAGTTGAACCAGCAACAACATCAAAAGTGCTGGCCTCTGATTTTTAAAAAAGGTTTATCCCTACTATCTGCACATCAGGTTGTATATATGTTCAGACCCATAAAGTTTCTCAGCACTTTTTGCTGCTATCAGGTATCCTCCGGTTTGCACTGTCTTAATCCTTTCATGGACTACTCTGAAATAACACCCTTGGGGTTTACTCAGTTTTAACACCAGGCATTCCACACCACACTTTTAAACCAGCTCTTCAACTTTCCTATCTTTCTACCTCTCTGACCTTCTTTGGATTGCTCTGTCTCTCCTTCATTCACCCTATGAGTTCTCAGCTATCCTGAAATCCTCATCTTTCAGCTGTCCACAGTTCTCCTTTTTTGCTTCTCCACTCTCACAGCACACTCACCTGTAATCATGAGACAGGCACTTTCTGGGTAATGAACCTATGGAAAAGGCAAGAAGATTCTGGGAGACACCACTGATGCAGGTAAACTGTAACAAGTCTAAAATATGCCAATGGTAGGCAACAATGGTATACCTGTCTTTATTAACAAGTTCTGATCAGAGCAGAAATGGCTGTGGAGAACTTTTGGGATGCATTTACCCATTATTTCTAATGAATTTGCACAATGCCAATCTGCTGAGAGGCAGTTTCAATGTGGTTTTCCTTTTACACATTTTTACAATGTGTTTCCCTAGAATATGCATGCTGATTGCTATATATTTAGCCTGGATAGTTCACAGAAGAAATGGCATCTTATTTTCAGTAGGGCTCTATATCTACACAATATTATGCTGCATTGCATAACATCAGAACGCACTGAAAACACTATTTTATATCTGGACTAGCCTACTCTGAATAAATACATTATAAAAATGATAACATCATGACCCCACTAAAAACAAGATATTGCATCTAATCTGGGACATCCTGAGTAAGTGCAGTGCAAAAATGTGTAAATGAAGAGCACTATGGCAATGAGATGTAGCATCTCCCCTTCGCTATCCAGAATACAAAATATAGGACAAGAAATATTTAAAGGAAATCTACTGTAAACTGAATTTCACTGTGCTCACTAATACAAACAAACCGTTTCTTCATTGTTTTATAACATATTAGATTGCAGTATTTATTTTGAATGTTGTGGCCATGAGGATGGGGGGTGTGTGTGTGAGTGTGTGTGTGTTTGCTGTAGCTCAATATATTTTTTTCCCAAAAAGCATAGTAAAAAACACCTGCTGATTGCTATATATTTAGCCTGGCTAGTACACAGAAGACCTGGCATATGTCTGAGACAGTACTTATCAGATAGAGTCTTAAAAAGTTAAAAACAGTGTAAATCTTTTTAGATTTGCTGGGAAAGGGTAACATTTATGAGGTATAAATCTTTCTTGAAACACAATACCTGCCCAACTGAAGCTATTAGCAAGAAAATGTTTAAATGCTAAGTATTTAAATGTGAAAGTTGTTGCATTTTGAGGGGGTTAAACAAATCTCCAGTTTAATAGGCAACCAATATTTAACAAGCTGTTTCAGTTTCCTAATGGTCATCTGATAAGCAGCTTGGCGTTACGTCTCCAACACTCTAAACAGAAAGAAGGGAGTATTTGATTTCAATTGGCGTAGTGATTTGTAAATGTAGAAGGATACATTGAAAACTCCAAAAATGTATTCCACGATCCTTCATTTTTTCAGCTACAGGCAGCAAGATGGCTATAGGCTCCACCCACAGCCATAAAAATGAACATAGAAATCAAGCTAGCAGTGACTTCTCCACAGCATCTGCAGGTCAGGCAGTCATCACCACCATAATAGCAGAAGAGGATTGTAATGTACATCTAAGAGAAAAACTCCATCCCCACCAAATATGAAACAGTATCCCTTTGGTGCTCCCATGAGAGGTTTTTCATGTGTGTGATCCTTTATTACCTTGTGGGCCTCATAAAGTTCATGGTCCCCCTTTTATTTTTATTGTTTACATGACCTCCAAATAGCTGCTCTAATATTACCTACTTCTTTCACTCCTGTGGGGACCAAATAGGCTGGTTACTTCAGTAGTAACTGTGTCCCCAAGGCACCATTGTGGTGTTTAGTCATTGAGGTGTACCCTGATCTTTTTGTAAGCATATTACTGAAAGATTACTGAACCTCATTCATCTTGGTTGCCTGTGCAGGTATTATCTTCTCAGAGAGGGTGATGTAATCCACTGAGGATCCTCTCTAAACTTCTTCAAGAATATCTGTTAGTGGCTCCACCTCATTCTTATCCTCTTACAGATAGTGTCAATTTTTGCCTGTCATGGTAAGGTTGGGTTGAATCATTCTTGAATGATATACCCTCTACATATACCTTCTGTCAAGCAGTTCCACTACATGGACACTCCCAGGTGTCTTTTATTTTGTCAGACAGGGTGAACCACATCCGATGTCTGACCTAGTACTCCCAGGCTCTGGTCCCTGGGTTTTACCAAGTTTTCTTATGTTGTGTAGCAGTTTGGTGATCCTGTTACTCTATTCCACCACTTGTTCCTCAGCATACTTGAATCAGTAGGTGCAGAGATAGTCATAAAAAAGTTACTTCTAATGCAATATACCTCATGTTACTTTGAAGGAACTGGATCAAATCACCAGTGAAGACAATGGATTTGCTGCAGCATGCATACCTCACTTGATGCAGCATTGTTGCAGCATTTTAAGACACTGTTCAACTTTTCTGTGATTATCCGTGTACACTGGTGCTCCACACAAATCACATTACCAAATAAGGTACAGTGTGTGATAATGCAATACTTATAGAAACAATTGCAATACATTCAGGGAAATAACAGAGCTTGACAGACCAGCATACATTAAACTGGAATGTTTTATTTGACAGCATATAAATAGCTTTTCGAGGGCAGAGAAATTGTTGCTTAGTTGAGGGGATCTTGGATAAGTACACTATTAAAAGCATAATAAGTCTAAGGCTGCTGTTATGAATGTGTTTATAGAAATAGTCACTGTATTAAGAATTATTTTCCTTCCTCTATATTGTAGACAAATGTGAGCAGAGAGTATGTGAAGCTTCAATTAGTCCTACGAATAATATATTTTCTGAAACATTTTGGACTAGTTATACATGGTTAAAATTGTCTTTTATTAGACAAAAACACTAGGGGTATTTGTTCTCTTTTAACTATAGATTTTACTATACACTCTAGGTTAATGCTTTAAACATGGATTATGCATTATAAATACATTTAGTGCCCCTACATACAGCATATGTCATTTGATTTATTTCCCCCCATCTCTACAATACAATTTAACCATAAGACTTGAAGCCCTAGACTATGTCAATAGTAGGCACAGGATATTCTCTCCTTTCCTCAAAGAGGTACAGCAGTGGCAAGACTTGTTGCTGTTTTTAACTCACAGGAACACTGTTTTGGATAGAACATGTATAATTCTTTTTTTTTCTTTGGAGCCAGGGGTCACCAGTCCAGGTATGTGTGCAATCAATCATAAGCAGCATTTAAACATTTAAATTATGATTGTTAGGATAGGCTGACCACCTGCATGGGTTATTTTTCTTATAAGTAATAATCTACTCATGACATTATGATGTTGTTATTCGTAAAACCTGCCATCCTAATAAGGCCACTTATGAGATGAAATGTTGGTGGTACTATTTAGCAGATCTTAATGCAACCCACATTATTTCCAATAAAAACACTTTTTTATGGCTGAGTTTGGTCCTCTTTTCCTATCTGTGTTTGACCCTTGGTGAACGCCATTAACTCCTTGAACCATGACCTGAAGTTCAGGATATATTCTACAAGAGACTTCTCTTGAGAAGCATGTTCACTGTCCCATTTATCTCATACTAGATATGTGGGCCCCTCATCCAGTGGCCACACAAAAGCTTGAAGGGTGAAAAACCTGTTGACTCCTCTGTGGGGCATCCTCTAAAGAAATAAAAACTGGTATAACTACTAATTCCAATCCCCAACATGTTGGTCAGTAAATGCTTTCAGCATTGATTTAAGCATAGCATCAAAGTGTTAAAAAAACACATTTATTTCCAGGTGGTATGGGGAAGCCTTAAGTAGAAGCACGCTATACTGCCCCCACAAATGTGTCATCAGGGCGACATTAGATTTGTGCCCTGGTCAGAGAGAATCTCTTATTTTGCTGAATATCCAGAGGAGTTAATCTGCTAATTTCCCAATCTCTATGGAGGACATGGCCACTGCCTTTGGGTACCTGGTTGCATAGTCTATGACTACTAGTATGCACCTTTTATCTATGCAACTCAGGATGTTCAACAGTCCCACAGTGTCAACAGCTACCCACTGAAAGGGTTCCTCAATTACAGTATAGGCAGGGGAATCAAAGCAGCTGTACCCTTGTCCCAACCGTCCCTGCCCATGGACTCTGCAGAAATGTATTACAGTGGTCTACCACATCTTTAAAAATAAAAAGCCAGAAAAAGTTACATATGCTGTCTGATACCAGGTAGAAAACTGATGTGAGGCATGCCCTTTACCACCCCAACACCACATACAAGCTCTCCTGCTTGTGCTACACTTATGCAGGGTTTACCTGTCCCCTGACTAGTTGACTGCTTCATGTCTTGTGGGTTTCAGCTGGCTGTCAATCCATGCTCCTTCCACCCACTTCTTACATCACAGTTATCTCCACCAGCCTTCCCAGGCAGTTGAGCAGCTCCTCTTTTTAGCTTAACACCATTCCTAAGCACAAATACAGGAGTCAGTGGGCTAAAAACTCTGTGGATCGGAGAAATATCCAGATCAAATCATTCATCACTTGTACAATGATGGATGTAATATATATGCTTACTTGTTCATGCAGCCAATATTATGTTGGACAAAAAAAAATAAAATTAAAGGAATGAGTGGGTGAGCTTAAAGTATCTAATAGACATACAAATATGTCAAATGCCATGCCCAACACCTTAATCTGGTTTAGTCTGAGATGGTCTCAATCTGTATTCCCCCTCTCCCAGTACGAGGTTGAAAGTAGGCAGAATTTCCTAGTCCTCCTTCCCAATCAACAAAAACTAAATATAAATAATGAATAATAATAATAATGGCTAGACATTTTTGTGAAATGGGACATGGCTCACCAGCAAACATTGGGTTTGCGAATAGAGAAGATTACATTAGAAGCCTATGGAGGAGAGTTCAAGAAGAATCGTGTCCAGTATGAATATGTTTGGATTGACTTTCTGGGAATTCTCACACTGTAAGAACTTAACAAAGAGATTCCTCTACAATGTTTGCTATGATCTATTGAAATGACTGTGAGCTTTCCAACTCTTGAGTTTTTTTTATCCAGTACTCCATTCTGTGTTTATCACATCTCCTTCTCCGTTTTCCCCTCCTCCCCCCACAGTTTATGTGCATTGTGTATCTGAGCTCACATTTAGAATTATTTTAGTACTTTATATTTATTTAGTCAGGTCACCTTATTGCAGTTAAAATCACATTAATTTTGCACTTGCACTTTGTTTCCAAGCTAAGCAGGGTGTTGATCCAGCTCCACCTTCTAAGCATCTTGAATATTCATGAGTCTGTGAATATTTAAGTGTTAGCTACCAGAGAGCAGGTTAGCTCTGAGGAAGCTGATAGATGAATTGGCATCTGTGATGCTGACACACATATTGTGTGAATGCTGCTCTTCAGGGTGTGATTGAACATGACCAGTGGTACTGCTCCATGTTGCTGACATGTTTGCTATTTTCATTGTCTCACTGCACTAATTTGAAGTAACGCACTTTGGATATCAAATAAAATCTATCTATGCTGTCATAGAGGTGAGCTGCATTTTCTTACTCAGAAGCATTGTGCCATAAGGAGGAGAGCTATTTGTTTCTGGGTTGTCTTTCAGGCCTTGAAGCATTCAACATCATTCCTACCATCCTCTCATAGGGGTACACCTTGTTTATCTTTCATGTCATATTCATGATTAAGAATCCATATTGAGCTACATTTTATCCATTCATGCACATTCGTTCTATGTATACCCTAATGCAGGCTTTATTCATATGCTCAGCACCCATCAAGGGCTAAAGCTCATCAGTGGCAAATTCTCAGTGACACTCATGGGCTTCATTGGTTACTCTTTGGTTTCAAGGCCTTGCCCCTTAAGAGTTCAGCTACAGCATAGTTATCTGTGAACCTTGAACTCAGAGAACAGAAGAGGGCACCCAAGCTTGAATCAACTGTTGTAATCAAGCCTTCACCTTCTCTTCATTACTCCAGCATTCCTTCAGCATTTAGGCCTAACTGGGTCTCTTCAAGAGGGAACAACTGTGCGTGTAAACTACTTTGTCATTGAGCTGTCTCATGATTTTTTCAGGGTCATCCCAGTAAGTGCCCATGCACCTTTAAAAGAGGAAGTCATTAAGAGTTGGGGCTTCTTCATCACCAGGCTGTATTCAGTGGCTCATTTTGAGGGCAGAAGTTTCCTACATGCAACAGAAGGAAGATTGTCTTACATCCCCTCCAGTCTAAAGTGGCAGGTGGTAGGTGCTAGTTGAAATGACCTCCTGAAGTGATACAATATCCTGCTTGATTTCACAAGATATAAGCCAGGATGGAGTATGGTGACCTAAGCCTCTGTTCCTCAGAGCTTTCCTCCACTAGTTTTATTTTTTTTCTCTGGTCATAAGTTAGGCACTTTTCTCCTACAGTCAGAATAACATCTACTTCAAGTAATTAAATCCTGGAGCTGGGGTTGGATAATGGCATGCATTTAGTGGCCTCTCTTTCCTTCAGAAGTCATGTCTGGAAGTAATTATTCTTAGTTTTAGACCTTCCTCCATGGGTCTTTGGTTGGAGGGTATCATTCCTTTGCACCTCTTGAGGTAAAACCCTCCACAAAACTCAGGTTCATTAGTACCTTGAAAGGGTGGTCATCCTTGCAGACAGAAAGACAGAGAGAGCATAACCAAAGCTTATTTTTGCATTAGCACTCCAAACAGTTTCAATCATGCAAACTCATGACCAAAACAGTCTAAAAAAAACTAACAACTATTCTTCCTACATCATCATGTCTAAGTCACCTGACAGCCCATTGAAAGTGAAGATTTCAAGAATACTTGACTATATTTAGTGAAACTGTTTTTTGCTTTTAAAAACAAAGAAACACAGGGTAACTGTCATTTACAGTATAGGTACAATAAGAGATGGCATAATTTAGTTCGATAACTAAACTGATTCTGGCAAGGATTTGGGTGCATTATGATTAGCTGACATAAGAGATGGTATAAACTAAAAAAGAAATAAACTAGAAATACTGCGTAATAAATCAAGAGAGTCGTACTATCTTTCAATCTAATGTTCACACTCAGGTGAATGACTTCATTCACATATGACTATTACAGTATGCACGGATTGCAGCCCATACTGTACACTGTCATTCGGTGGGCAGCCGTGGAGGTATGCGGATGGGTATGCTGCTGCCCGCCGATGATGGGGGAGCAGGGTGGGCAGGGGTCTTTGTGGTGCAATGGACCACCAGGAGGTGACTTTAACATACGATTGGTGATCAGGGTTATGGGAGGGGTGGGGACCACTAGACTACCAGAGAATTACAGATTTGTAATTTTATGGGGATCGAACATCGGGAGGGTGGGGGTACCACTGGACTACCAGGGATATATTTTATTTAATTTTAGGTGATCGGGGCTATGGGGGGGTGCAAATAGACTACCAGGGAATATGTAAAAAGTTATTTTACGGTGCTCGGGCTATGGGAGGGGGGTGCCACTAAACTACCAGGGAATATTTAAAAGGTTATTTTACAGTGATTGGGATTATGGGGAGGGAGGGGGAACCACTAGACTACCAGGGCTATATAAATAGTTTATTTTTGGTGATCAGGGCTACAGGGAGGGAAGGGGTGCCACTAGACTACAAGGGCTATATAAAATAGTTTATTTTCAGCGATCAGGCCTACGGGGAGGGAGAGGGGTCCACTAGACCACCAGGGACAATATGGGTGCTTCTGCACAGTGTACTGGGTGGGCGGGTGGCCACCCACAGCTGGCAGCTGCTGTGTTGCGCCTTGCAGTGCAGCAGCTCACTTGTGGGTGGCCACCATTTGAGCTGTTTTTTTTCAGGCTCAACTTTGGCCATCAGTATGTAGTGCATCTCAGGGTTGTGCAGGCACATGTGCCGCACATCCTGGGCTGAATATCGGGATGTGCCACATATTTATTTATTAAATTTTGTTAGCTGGATAGGCCTGCTGAGCCCTGAAGGTCCCTTTTTTAGGGACGGACCAGAATTAGTTACATATAACAAGGTATATACATTCAAGTAGTACATTTCAGGACATATCATACAGGATTACAAAGACAGTATACAGTTTTCACAGTAAAGAGAAGTTATTTACAGCAAGATTACGCAGTTCAGCAATAGCACCTGAATGCAGAGGATGCATCGCATACATTATCTTTGCCCCCTCAGTGCATCGGGAATTGCGCTGTGCAATTCCCTCTGTTGAATATTGCCCTGGGATGCATTTCTGAGGTTGCGCTGGTGCACCTCAGTTGCACCAGGTGTAACCCTTTTGAATATCTAGTCCTCTAGGTACATTAAGCAGCTGATGATGGAGGCTGGGTTACTGGTAGGATCAACAGATTAGTTTCATTAATGCAATTTTCAAAAAATAAGTTATCTGGGGGATATAGAGGGGTGGGAGGTTTGGTGGAAAACAGATAGCAATAATGAATTTGGGGTGGTTGGGGAAAATGCTGGTGCTTTTTTACAGTCCACAGATTCCATTATGCACAGCTGTGATGTCACACTCATGTAATGAAAACTAATAGCTTAAAGAGATTTTCTCATTTTTTGCAAAAAAATAAAAATCATAGTTGGTATCAGTAAGAACTCAATTACATGAAATTACATGAACATGTGACTCGATATCTGAATTAAAACAGGAAGTCTTTTCCTACACTTCTTTTAGTCATATTTAGATATAGGTAGACAGATCGATAGATAGATAGATAGAGAGATAGATAGATAGATAGATAGATGTACAGCATGCCTTGGTCTGTGTTGTTGTGTACGAGGCCACAGGCCGAGTGTGTCAACCACCCAAGGTGTGCATATATCAGAGTGTGACAGCACACCCTAGAGTGGGTTATCTATCTTATAAATTGGCAACATTTTTTTGGGGGGGGTAAAAGTGCAGGTGTGTGGTCATGCTCTGATATACGCACAGTCACCTAATGGTCTTACACCACTTGCAGTGCTTCTTTTTCCTAACCCATTTTATAAATATATATAATCACATAATAAGACAGTCAGCAAAGCATATGAGCATATTTCAGAGAAGAAAGTGCACAAGGACAGGAAGACATAACATGAAGCTGGAGGGAGGGAGGCTTAGGTGGAATGCTAGGAAGTATATTTTCACAGAGAGGGTGGTGGATCCTTGGAACAGCCTACCAGCAGAGGTGGTGGACATGAAAACAGTACAGGGATTCAAGAGTGCATGGGATAAAGATAAAGGTACCCTGCTGTGCAGCAGAGTGGGTGAATGGCAGTCCAGATAAGGGTAGGAATTGCCAAACCAAGTAGGGAAATGGTCAGACTAGGTGGACAAGTTGGTCTTTGTCTGCTGTCATATTTAGAAATGCCCCTGAAGATTCCATGCTTGTAAATTACAATCCTGGAAAACGCCTTCCTTGCCTTCTGTCATGCTGTGCAATGGTCTAGAAACAGTAAATTCTCTCTTCTTCCTTCTCTGCAATATGCAGTACTGGCCATCCAGTAAGAAACAGAGGTCCTTTCAATACATTTTTCAATCTGTTTGGTTGTCTAGTGCAAATCATAGAACTTGCAATGACTTGACTTGCTTTTCTTTTGGCAGCATTTTATTTAGACCACTTCCCTGATGTCCCACTGACCATCACCATAGTGATGTACAGTTTAAATAACATAATGTTTAAATAACTAAAATAACATTGGTGGAGTTGCTGTACTTATGATGCTGATGTGTCATCAGCTGGAAATGGTTATGGACACTGGAAAGGCCTTATTACTGACACTGGGCAGTGTCAATCACTTTTTAATTAAAAACGCATTCATTCAATCTGCAGGCATTTACAAAATTTCTCAAATGTGAGAGCTCAAAAACATCAGAGCTATTAGATAAATGCGATGCTAGTAGGTTTTTTTATTAGTAGTTATGCAACTAAAATCAAGATCTAGGGTACAGGCAAATACATTTTTCCTCAGTTGTTATTAATGGCATAACCATCAATCAATTCTTTATTTTTATTATTCATTAGATTTATTTTAAAGTTATACAAGGAAAAATGCTGAACTGGTATAAGCGAATTACTAGATGCAGCCTGGAGGAAGGGGGCTGATGAGTAATGCAAAGCAATTATCGTGACATCAATGAATACACTGCAATATAACACAGGATAGTAATAAAATAATAGCAATTAACAGAAGGAGTGAAAAGGGGAATCCAGTCAAGCAAGGGTGGTATTTTGGGGCAGAACTACACAGAAAATTCTTGATGTCAAAAATTGGGAGGATCATCTACAAAACTCACGATGGTGGGGAATAGGACACAGGCTTTGTTGCTATGAAAGTATGCCACGTGTAGGGTGGAGTTTCTTGTGTCTGAAATCCACATAACATGAGAAATTCAGGAGATGGTCCAACCAGACCCCAAGGCACCTGAATGAGGCAACTTCCTCCATTGCAGTGCCTTCAAGGGTCATGAAGAACAAAGTAGAGTGGAGTTTTGCCAGTGACTACCTGCTGCCAAAGGTCATTGAGACAATATCCTTGGCATTTTAGAGTGAGCTGGTTAGATTAGAATCAGTGTTGGATGTTAGTAAAGTCTCTCAGAAGCTCAGTAGCCAGTTTATGGTCAGAGGGTCCAGAGGCCAAGAGCACAGTATCATCACTGTACATCTATTTTTATTTATTTATTTTGCAATTTTTGGCCAGGAAAGATGCACTAAGCTGAGGCTTGTTTTCATGTGTATCCTGGGAGCACAGGGAAGTTAAGTGACTTGCTCATGGTCACACAGTATGCAAATGGTGACTGTGGGATTCAAACCCATTTCTCCAGGTTTGCAGCTCAGTGCTCTTAACATACATACACACTTTTGGGAGATCACTGAAGAAAATACTGAGAACAGGGTAGGGCTAAAGAAAGAGTCTTGGTGAGACAACTCAACTGTTTGGAATGTGGGCAGGATGTGAGTGTTTGGAGAGTGGATCAGTTATCTGGACAGCTTGAGCTTTGCTCTAGAGGTAGGAGCTTCCCTTTAATATTGACCTCTCCCCCAGTGAACCACTGAATCCCAAGTACAAACAGGCTAGCTCTCTTAAGCTTGTCTTGGGTAGGTGACAGTGTCAAAGTCTTTGGCCAGGCCAACAAAAATTGCAGAGGTAAGTGATCCTGAAGATCACCTTTAGAATAGAATCAGTGAACCTGAGGAGAGAGGATACAGTGGAATGGGACTGCCTAAAGCCAGACTAGAATGCGCTGAGGAAAGAGGAGGAGTCCAGGAATGGAGAGAGTTGGGAGAGAAACACATTTTCTGGAATTTGGCTAGGGCAGATAGGAGGGAGAGGTGGTGGTAGTTCCCTGGAATTGTGAGACCCCTCCTTTTGGTAGGGGGATTACTGAAACCCTCTTCTGTGTGTCAAGGACTATGCTTAAGTGGAAAGAGAGGTTTAGGTCAGTAATACAGGATGCCACAGTGGGAGCAGACAGATAGAGGAGCTTAGGATCAGCCCATTTGGGCTATGCCCTTTGTGAAGACTGATGGTCTATAAGGTCACAAGGTTGGCAACTAGGGTGATAAGGGAGAAGGAGAAGAAGAAGAAATGGGGAGGATGTGAGACACTGTGGGAGTGAAGGAGGGAGAGGAAGGAGGAAGTGAGAGGGCACAAGTGGAGAAGTTGTTAAAGAAGGAAGTGACTTCTGTAGAATGAGTAAAACTCTCTAATTTGAGAATGGGGCAGAGGATTGGGGGGTTAAAAAGGGATGAAGAATCCTCTTGGCAAAGCAGTACACCATACTGTTTAAGAGCACTAAGCTGCAAATCTGGATAACTGGGTTTGAATCCCAGAGCTACCACTTGCATACATGCAGATAGCAAGCACTATTAACTCCCCTGTGCTCACAGGATGCACCTGGAAAAAAGTCTTGACTTAGTGTCTCTTTCCTAGCCAAAAATTGTAAACAAAGAAAAAAAAGAAAAGTATTTTGAGGGACAGTTGATGTCATTCAGATGGAAGCAAACTACTTGGATTTGGCATACCTGGTGACTTTGGTGAATGAGTTTTGTTATGATATGTACCTTTCAAGATCCTCAGGAGAGCTAGAGGTCTTGTGGATGTTTTAGACTCTGTCTCTTGCCTTGAGGCAGGCAAGTAACTCAGCTGAGATACAAAGAAGGTGGAAGAATTTGACACTGGCTGTACTAAGAGGGGCATGCATACTGTATCTAATGCATTCGAGTTAGTTTGAAAGTTTTGAAGGGCTTTGTTGACATTTGAGGTAGCAGAGATAAAGGACAATTATTATGTAGCTCTGTATAACAAAGAACTGGAACCACAGTTGTCTTCCATGAAGATGTTCCCTTCAGGGAAGAACACTATGATGTAGTGATTACTGATTCCATCTTCTCTGGTATGGATTAGGGGCACATAACTGCGGCCATCTTTATAGACTTGGCCAAGGCTTTTGACTCGGTCTCTCACTCACTCTTCCTAAATAAGCTACCCACGATCAGGTTGGCAGCTCCAACAATAAACTGGCTCTGTTCCTACCTCTCTGACAGGCAACAGTCAGCCCAGCTGGGATCTGTTCTATCTTCTCCTCTCCTTATCCTTGCTGGGGTTCCCCAAGAGTCCATACTCTTCTCCCAGTTCATTAATGACCTCCCCTCTGTCTGCTCTAATTCTCATATCCACATGTATGCAGATGATACCGTCATCTACACTTCAGGACCTTCCTTTGCAGACATACAAGCCCCTCTCCAGCACAACTTTAATAATGTTTTAAGCTGGTTTCATTCCAACCAACTCAGAGTAAACACAAAAAAAAAACTGTCTCTATGACTGTCAGTTCTAGGCAAAAACTAGCTAGACTTCAGTCCCATCCAGTGCTGACCAGCCCTGATGGCCCCCACTGAGATGGTCCCACTTTTAAATACCTAGGGGTCTGGCTGGACAGCCATCTTGACTTCTCCATGTGCATCGATGCAATCTACTGCAAACTCTTCCCCAAGTTAGGTATTCTATATTGGAACAAAGACAGCATATTCCTTCCTGTCCATCGAGAGCTAGTAACTAAAATGATACGTTCTGTATTTGCTTATGCTGATGTTGTATATGGTACCAATTATTCTGTGTCCCTGTTCAGGCTTGACACCCTCCTAAACTCCTTCTGTCGCTCTGCTACAGACGCCCCTTTTTGTACACACCACTGCTCTCGCTACTCCTCTCTCTCTCTATTACAACTCTTCCACACTGATGAATGATCCACTGCTTGGCCATTATTGCCAAATAGTGGTTTGGGACCCTTCCCTCCTATCTCACCACCCTTCTATCCTCAGGCAACCCCTTCTCCTACCCTTTGCATTCCAAGGACTCTCGCTCTTTCTCCCTTAATTATCCCCACACAACTGCTCGACAATCTGCTTTTTCCTGTCGCTTCCTTTTCCTCTGGAATCAGCTTCCCTTTGACATTCACCTCTCCCCCATACTACCCACCCTCAAGGGCTTACTCCTTCTCACTCCCATTCCCTCTTGCTTCTGCCCCACTACCTCCATTCCCTCCCTGTCCCAACCTCCATCACCTCCTTTTGGCCCAGTAAGCTGCCTCTTGACTAATGCATCTGTGTTTTGGGAATTTGTACTCCTGCTTTATTTATTTTGTTGTGTGCAGTATGTCTCTGATACTATTGTTATAACTTGCCTCTATTCCTTCATATGTGTTGTATCCCTTTGTCCCTTGGTTGCACCTGGAAACGCACTTCGGCTCAGTGTGCCTTTCCCAGTTACTAAATTTAAATAAATAAATGTGGGGAAGAGCTAACTTTAAGGGCTAGTAGACAGTATCAGGGGTTAAAACATACTGGATTTATTATTAACCAACATGGGAGAGGCATTAAACAAAGTCAGAGCCATCGCCCCACTAGGTAATAGTGACCATTTTATGGCACAGTTTATCATAAAAGAGACAAATGCACAAACTAAACCTGGGGCCACCATTAAGCTGAATTTCTCAAAGGCTGATTTTTCTCAGATTAGAATAAACTTTTCTTACTGGGATTGGGTTAAAGAATTTGCAGGGTGTACAGTTGAAGATATGAGGGGTACACTCCTCAAAAAAATTAAAGGAGCTTATTTATAAATATATCTCTGGCCAGAATATCCATAAGTCTAATATTAAGTCACAGCCAGTATGGATGAACTTGTCCATCAAAAAAATGATTAATCAAAAAAATTGATTATTCAAAAAATATATGAAAAACAAATCCCAGAATAATTATCAACTGTTCAGAGATATTACTAGGAAAGTAAAAATATCAATAAAAAAAGCCAGAGCTAAACATGAAGTTTTATTAGCAGCCAGAGTTAAATTTAACAAGAAATCATTTTATTCCTATATCAACAGTATGAATAAAAATTCAAATATTATAGGTCCAGTCATAAATTCTGATGGTACTTTGGCTTCAGAAAAAGAGATAGCAGATATTCAGAACAGCTATTTTTGTTCTGTTTTTAATGATTCAGCTCTATCACCTAGTACTATTAAACCCCAGTATAAGCCTAGGCAAATAAAAATAGACCTAAAACAAGTTAGGGACAAGTTGTTCAGGATGTATGTTAACAAATCCCCTGAGCCAGATAATGTCCACCCTAGGGTATTGTGGGAGTTTGTGGATCTAGTGGCTTTTCCCTTCACTAGCATATTATAGACCTCTTTAGAAAGAGGGGAAGTCCCTGAGGACTGGAAAGTAGCAACTATAGTCCCTTTACGTAAGAAAGGACCTAAATCTGATCTGGCAAATTTTAGGCCAGTGAGTTTGACCACATTAGTAGGGAAGGTCTTGGAGGGCATTCTAAAGGAGGAGATTATTGAATTTTTGACAAATCACAAATTGCTGGATCCTTATCAACATGGCTTTACAAAGTATAGGCCCTGTCAGACCAATTTACTTACATTCTACGAAAAGGTCAACCGTGAATTGGACATGGGAAATGCTATAGATGTGTTTTTTAAGGATTTTGCAAAAGTATTAGATAAACTCCCCCATACAGAACTGTTAAACACATTGGCAAATGTAGAAATCAATTCCTATATACTGGCTTGGATACTTGAATGGTTAAGCGGAAGAAGGCAGACAGCAACAGTGAAAGGGGTACTGTCAGAGTGGGTACCTGTTTCTAGTGAGGTCCCCCAGGGGACCAGTTTTTGGGCCATGCCTCTTTAACATTTATATTTCCACCCTAGTGTTAACAGATACCAACATTTGGTTATCCAAATTCGTGGATGACTGTAGAGTAGGTAGAATTGTGAATAATACAGTCTATGCCTCTTTACTCCAAACAGCTCTTAATGAAATCCACACTTGGACACAGTCTAGCAAATTTGAACTGAACATAGCTAAATGTAAGATAATGCACTTAGGGCCCAGAAATAACAACTTGGTTTATAAACTAGGAAATAACACACTAGCTAATATCAGTGAAGAGAGGGATTTGGGCATTAAAGTAAAGGCTAATCTGAGGTTTAATTTTCATTGCAGGGACCAAGTGAAAAAGGCAAATTACATTCTTAATACTATCCTGAGAAATATTGCAAGCAGAGATGAGAGGGTATTGATGCCTCTCTATGGAGTGTTGGTTAGAACCCAGCTGGAATACGGTGCTCAAGTATGGTCACCAGAGAATAAGGAAGACATTCTAAAAATTGGAGTGTTACAGAGAAGAGCTACAAGGTCCGTTGCTGGCCTAAAAGGCACTCCATATTCAGATAGATTAGAGCACTTCAACTTTTATTCACTACACTATAGAAGACACAGAGGTGACTTATGTATGTTCTATAAAATAATGGGAGATACCAAGCTTAAGGAAGATTTGGGATTCACATTTAAAACAGGCTGGTGTAGTGCAAGGAGACATAACAAGCAGAAAACACTGGTTTACTCACGGAGTAATTTCCTTTTGGAATAATCTTCCATCATCTTTAGTGGTTTCTTTTAAGGCCAGACTAGACATCTTATGTAGAGACAGAACTACAAAGTTCTAAATATTGTGTCCGGGCAAGCATTATGGACGAAAGTCTTACAACTTGTAAATATCTATGAAATCTATGAAACAGTGAAAACCCATGCAAACATGAGAAGCCACTCTTTGAAGTAAGTACAGTGTGCCAGATTTTTAAAAATGGAAAAATTTTGCATGTCAGGAAAACAATATTGTGGTAAGGAGAGTACCGTTGCACAGCTACAGTTTTTTTCTGTATGTGTACATTTTACAAAAAGTTTGCATTTTTGTGATCTTTTCCACATTTCATGGAAGCTTGCACAAATTTGTTTTTTGTGCAGCTGTGCAAAAAAAATCTACACCTGGTATTACCAACCATATAATTGTTTGTACACCTACAGAAAAAGGGGAACATGCTGCAAAATATGCTGAAAAAACAATTTTTGCTGATACAGGGATTGTCCTTGCCCTAGCTTGCTGTGCATGAGGACTTAGCATCTGAAAATGGTGCCCAGTAAGCATTCCTTCTAATGTTTTCCTGCAAAGAACTACATCTTCTGAGTAAGTGGTCCTACAGGCAAAAATAACAGTTGACTGGCACCACCACACTCAAGATACTATGGTTTGCATAGCTTTGATTGGTATAAAGCCTAGATTTGTTAAAATTGTTTCTACCTGGTTAAAGGTGGAGATAGGAGAGGACTGTGGCCAACAGGGCAAGATGGTGGATGCCTCTTAGAGCAGATCTAACATGGCAAAAATATATTAACAGCAATAACTACATAAAGGTGTTTAAAACTCTGGTGATTGACACCAGCAATCAGTGGATGTCCCTTGGCAGTGAACAAGCTAGGAAAACAGAAGACAAAATAGAATTTTGAACTCTTATAGCCATAAGGTGAGCTGCAGCAGTGCCATGAGGCTCACACTCACTCCCAAACCAACACCGCACCATGCGCCAACTAGACCAGAAGACCACACCATGCCCGAACTTGAAAAGTCCCTGGCTGGGATGCCACCCATGCTAGCAAATCTGCAAGTAGAGATGAAGGCTGGGTTTATAAACATCATAGCACAGCTTACCCACCTTCAATCAGTTGTAACAGGACTCTCCAAAACCTCTGTGGCAAACACCTTGTGACCTGATGAGGTGGAGCAGCACATCAATGAGCTGGAGGATGTCATCTCTGATATCAACCAGGATAGGAACAATTTAAAAACAGCTCTGGAAGATCTGAAGTTAAATTGGATGACCAGGAGAATACATCCTCTAGATCCAATCTACAGATAATCGGACTACTGAAGAGTACAGTGAAACAGAACCCCAATAAAGAGGTGCACCTGTGGTTGATTAAACATCTGCGGTTGGGAGAAGAAGCACAGCATTTTGAAGATGAACAGATGCACCATACCAGGCTGAAACCATGGCTAATGGAGTGCCCATTACTTTATTTTATAGAGCATTTTGGCACCTACTCCTTGCCATCGGTCCCCCTGCCAATCCCCAATCCCATCGCTGCTCCCCCTGTTGTTCAGCTGGAAGGGATCTGCACAGTGTAGGATCTAAGAACCATGGTGGTCATCACTCTCAGTGGCCATGCACATGAGCTTTTCCCTTGTGTGGTTCTCCCATGGTCTGCCTTCCACCACAGATGTTCAGCATAGTCTCTGGTGGCCTTAGTCATAGTAGTGCACACTGGGTATGTTTCACATTTCATGAGAGAGCAAGCTGCCTGGCTCACAATGAATGGCCACTACCACATGGGGTCTGGGCCATCTCCTTCCCTTGCTGTGTCATGCTGCCATCAAGGGCACTCCTCAGCCTAGCTACCCTCCCTGTGCAGACACAGGCTCACTTGCAAACCCAGGTTGCCAGTGTGGAAGCATGTAGCGCTACCACTTGAGTCATTGGGCAGCCCCACATGACATTTTCTAATCAAATATCTGAGGTACGTGGACAAAGAAAACATCCTGCAGGCAGCAAAGGCAAGGGGGCCCATCTCATTTTAAGGACAGCAAGTGTCTGTCTTCCAGGATTACAGCTGAGGCTTGTAATTGAGGAGACAACAATTTAATGGGGTCAAGTCAAGAGTGCACCTGAGAGAGGGGGGAATTTGCCCACCTGTACCCCCTAGGCTCCATGTGACCAGACCAGGCCAGCCACCAAGATTTGTCACCAACCCTGTCATAGCAGAACACTTTGTTGAAGAAGAGGACACGGCTTTGGAGGGGTGATCACAGATCCATGCAACTGCTCCTGTTTAAGTACAAGGTACATTATTCTGACAATGTGGCCAGTTTCCTAGTACCCCCTGGCCGTTAGTCTAATCCTCCCAGATTGCCCCACCCTGGATTCACTGACAACTTCTGATAGCAGCTGCTCCATATCCTGAGTGCACTCATGCTTATGGATTGGGCTTGCTTAGCCAGGGCCTTTCATTTGTGGGAGTGGCTTGTGAAAAAGACTCAGTATCTTGCTCAGGAACAGGGGTTGAAGATGAGGGAGGGGGACTCAAGTCCATGCCCCTTGAGAAGAATTCTGGCCCCTAGGGAAAGTTCAGACTCTGGAGCCCTTCCCTGCTTACAGTATGCTGGGAGGCCTGGGTGCCTCATGGTGCTGGGCCCCAGGAATTATCCCCTGCTCCTCCACCCTCACAAGGGCCCTGTTGAAGTCTGTTTATCTTGGGGGGGGCTGGGGACAGGGAGTACTTGTAGGGATCACCAGAACAGCCACAGCTTAATTTGTCCAGACATAGTCAACAGTGTTTGGATTATTTTTATTTTTTATTTTAGTCTTTTGGTAACTGGGTAAAGCCCACTAGGCACAAATGCCTGTTTTCAGGGGCGACCTGGGAGCACTGGGTGGTTAAGTGACTTGCTCAGAGTCACACAGTATGAAAGTGGAGGTTGTGAGAATCAAACTCAGGTCTGGTCTGCTGGATGTACCAAGCTTGTTCACACCTCGTTCCTCTAACCTCTAGGCTATACTGCCAGCCCCATCCTGCATTAAGCAATTTCTCCGCATTTACGGAGTGTGTCTTTTGGCGTGGGTTGCAATGGTGCTAAGGTCAGACTGGGACATGTAAAACTTTATACCCCATTGGGACAGAATGGTGCCTTGGGTTTGCTACTGTGCTCTCTATAATGGAGTTTGGAGCCAAACGGCCCACCTGCAGATGTAGCAATGGGGTCTTCTTTCTGGAGGGAGGAAACCTTCGAGCGGGTTTCTTCCTTGGCAGTGTGGATCAACAAATGGTGCCATGTTTCTTCGCGGAACTTCATTAAGAGCTCTGCTAATGCTGCGGTTTTGAGCCCTGGTGCTAAATGCTGGGGAATACTGGATGTACAGCAGTTGTTCGTGAGAGGTGGTAAGAGTCCTGGATCTATTGCTCCCACCCCCAAGTGCACCAAGGGGTGCAGGTATCAGCAGGTGGCAACAGGGCAAACTAGTTATCTGCCTGCCATAGAATGTGCACTCAGACTGAGTATATCAAGCAAATGTTTTTTTCTGACTCGGGCTAATGAAATTGGATTTCTGGGTACTGTTTTTGACCTGTGACAACTAGCCCTGGTGCCAATATACTTCACTCTTCTATAGAGGAGACTGAATCCAGCATGATACACATGGTGAAGGGTGACTAGATGGGACCAGGGTCTTATCCCACTAAACAAATACTGTTTGAGGTACCATGGACTCATTTTAAATGTTCACATATTTGTTTGAATGTGATTACGTGTGCTTTTTGGTTGTTCCATATTGCATATGGCTTTACTCGGTGTTGAAAGTACATAGCATGGGGGAAGGCAATAGTTTAGCTGTGGCCCTCACTCACCAGCAAATCATACCGTTCAGTTGCTGTTATCAGCAATACAACCTTTTGCCTACTAATGTATGCCCATATTTAGACATCATTGCTCAAGAGGCATCTGGCCAGGGAGGAAGAAGCTCAGCTTTTGGGGAAGCAGGAATTGTATTGATGAGTTGCACTCCTGCCTGAATACTGTATGTTTCTAGGGAACCATCCTTGTTACAGGCATGGGAAATATCCAGTTGTGAAAGGTGTTTCAGAAATTGGGGAGTTATTGGGGTATGGAATTGTGATGGGTGGGATAAAAAGTGGAAAAAAGTTTGGAGTTTCATGCTTTTGGTTAGATGCTAGGGTTGCTGACATACAAAACATAAAAGCCAATATCAGCTCTGTGGGGTGAGGCTGCACTGGACATGGAGGCACTGGTTTGAATTATCTTTATCATCAAGGCCACTGATTTACGGTGATTAAAGTAATGAAATTCTGTTTTCAAGACTTGAAATTCTCAGAATTGCACCGGCGAATATCTAATTTCTAGATTTTGCCGGGATTCTACTGTCATTCTTTTAGTAGGTGTATAAATAATCAGATTAAAAGAAGGCTTACTACACAGAGCATCAGATGAAGCACATTTAAAGTAGTACAGCAAGCAATTATAAGAAAAATACAAGTTCTGTAGATTTATTAATCTAGTATAAAATGCCAGATTCTGTGAGATTCTTTGTTTTTACCGGTGTGCAGGCAGTCCAAATTCCAGAATCTTACTGGGGCTTCCAGTAAAAACTGAAAACTGTGGCCTTGTTTATCCTGGATAAGCAGGTAACTATCACTACCTGGAACATAAATGGTTTGAAAAGTGTCATGAAGTGAAAGACAGTAAAGGGGAGGCTCAGGAAGTTGAAATCTACAGTTGTGCTCCTCCAGGAAATCCATATGGGGGTAAGACAGGGTGAAGAAAACAGCAGTAAGTGAGGTGGTACCTGGGTGTCCTCTTGTTACAATTCCTAAGCGGGGGGGCAGCAATATGGATCCCCAGGGGACTTGAAGGGATGCTAGTACGAACCTTGACTGACGTGGATAGGAGGTATGCAATTGTGCAGCTGGAGCTCCAGCGTGTGGACTATCTCTCATTGGACTCAATTTATGGCCTCAATACTGAAGACCCTAAATTCTATCAGAAGCTCTTCATGGATATGATGAGGTTTCAGGGGCCCTGCATTCTAGGTGGGGACTTCAACTGCACCAGTGATACTAAAAGACCTAAATACGTACTCACTGAAGGAAAGGAGGGAGCAGGGAGACATGATAGAAACCTTAAAGTACTTCACAGGCATAAACAGGGAACAAGAGGGCAACATCTTCCAATATAAGAGAAGTACAAGAACGAGGGGGCAGGATATGAGGTTGGAAGGGGGCAGGATAAGGGCAAATGTGAGGACTTGTTTCTTCACAGAAAGGGTGGTGGATGCATGAAATAGTCTGCCACAGGAGGCAGTGGGAGCACGCACACTGGGGGGATTTAAACGTGCATGGGACAGGCATAAGGGAACCATAGAGGTGGGTAGGCGAGGAGAAAGCAGTTGACCAAGTTGGGTCAGAGGCTGCAAACAAGGGTAGGGTTTACAGCCAGACTATATGAGCCTAGCGATCCTTATCTGCCATCAATGTCTATGTTTCTATGATGCCGTATTAGATAGATCTAATATAGCACCAATCCCTGTTTCTCAAAATGCGAAAGCTCTGGGGGAAGTTGAAACAACATATTCTCCCATAGATATTTGGAGGCACTACAACCCCTCAGAGAGGGAGTATAGTTTTTTCTCTCACTCACTCACACCACTCCTATGCCCACCTGGATAGGCTCCTGATTTCTTCCTCAACCACCCTCAAAGTGCATAAAGGTGACTATGTGCCAATACTGATCTCCGACCACTCTCCACTTATGATGGAATTAGCACTGGGTTGACAGCTTCTGCCAACGCAACCTTGGCATCTTGATCCCACTCTGTTGAATGACGAGGCATATAAAAAAGATATTGCCTCAGCCATATAGGAATTCTTAGTCTTAAAAATTGTAGGCCTGATACATTGCATTTCACCTGATCAAAAGACTTAAAAGCTTTCATTCAGGAACAGACCTTATCCTATGCCTCGTTTAAAAGGAAAATGGAAGAGGCAGAGCTCAGAAGGCTGGAGACCATGGTACAGGCTGAAAGAGGGCACATATGCTACAACCCACTCAGACACTTTACAATGTAGTGCAAAAGCTCAAAATGTGAAGCTTAACACCCATAGTAGTACACAGCTAAAGAGGGCAGGCCTGCTGGGGCAAGTGGGCCCCTAATTTGAGGGCAACAGAGGGTAAGCTACTGATGTGATAATTACTAAAAGAAAGATGGGGAAAGAATGGTTATGATGATTAGATGTCCTGAAGGTGGCTTGGCAACAGACAGACAGGGCACAGGAAAGGCCTTAACTGAATTTTACAAAAATTGTGTATACTTCAGAGGTGTCTCCCTCTTCAGAACAGCTACATTCCTTTCTTCTGAAGGCTGGAGTTTCTCCCATCTTCCCCATGGCATTGCAATCTCTGGATAAACCCTTGACCATGGAGAAACTTTTGGGTGCAGTAAGGAAGCTCGGGGGGGGGGGGTAAAGCCCCAAGGCCTGAAGGACTACCTATAGATTTTTAAGTCATTTATTCCACTTCTGATTGACCAACTGCAGGATATGTTTGAGGAGAGCCTGATACATGGGGAGTTGCCCCCTCCACAAAACTTCTGAAGACAGGCAAGGATCCCACTCTCTGTGCCTCATACCACCCTACGTTTCAGATCACATCACACTATAAAATCCTAGCCCAGGTAATAGCAGCCCGGCAGAAAACTATATTATCCTACTGCATTCACTCAGACAAAGGTGGTTTCATACAGGGCAGGCAAGGGAAACATAATATACGTAGAACCCCCAATATAATCCATCAATGGGTGAGGAACTCCAAAACCCATGGAGTGGTGGTCTTAGCCTTGGATTCAGAGAAGGCCTTTGACCCCGTGGAGTGGGGTTGCATGTTTGCCATGCTGGAGGAGTTTGGAGTTGGGGCCTACCTGCTGGGATGGATTAGAATTCTGTATGCTTCCCTGACTACGAAAATCTCAGTTAATGGCTCTCTCACACCCTATTTCACCCCAGGAAGGGGGACCAGACAAGACTGCCCACTCTCCTCTTTACTATACGTCATGACATTAGGACTCCTTGCAGCAACAGTCCATAGCCTCCCAGGAATAGAGGAGTTTGGGAAGGGGAAGGACCATTAAATTGCACAATTTACAGATGATTTGCTGCTCTAGCTGCAAACAGCGAGTGAAGGTCTCCCCACTGTTGAATCTCTCTTAGCAGAATATGGTGCCCTGTCTGGCCATAAAATTAACTGAACAAAAAGCAAGATAATGCCAGTTGGAAGGTTGCACACAGAGTCCCTTGCTCATAATTATCTTGGATTACAGATTGTTGACTTTAGATCCATCTTTGATGCTAACATACGTACCTCGTCAAAATGTTGGAAAGTTATTGACTCCCTCTTTTTCCCCCCTCTAAATCCCAAACTCCACTCATCTGTGTCAATAAAGCCCTTACGAGTGCCCACCTCTCAGTTGCCACTGAATTCAGCTCTTACTTTACGTCTTGTGCTGCTGCTCAACCAGTCACATCTGTTTATAATAACTCACACCCAAGGACCCTCCCTAATGACCTCTTCTCCTCTCCAGTTTCACCTCATGATACTCTAAATGCTCTCCTCGCTCTCAACTCATCTAAAGGTTCCTCACCTGATGGTCTTGACCCCAAAACTTCTCTTCCTCTCCACTCATGCCATTTGCTCACCACTTTCTGCCTTATTAAACCTTTCCTTCTCACTGGCCACCATCCCTGATCCATAGAAGCACACTGTAGTTCTCCCACTACCCAAGAGAAGTGACCCCTCTATGCCTGGGGACTATCTGCCAATCTCTGTCTCTTACCTATTCTCGTTAAGCTTCAGGAGCACCTGGTCCTCTTCCAACTCTCCTCTTACCTCTCCGACTCTGCCTTTTTCCCTCCTTACCAATCTGGTTTTAGGAAAGATCACTCCACTACCACTTCCTTACTTAGGCTCACCGATTACATACTCTCAGGTATGGACAGTGGTCTAATCACATCTGCGATCTTTGTCAACCTTGCAAAGGCTTTTGACACTGTCTCCTACCCTCTCCTTCTAGACAATCTGTGATCTTCTGGCCTGTCTGATTTAGCCACAAACTGGTTTAGCTCCTACCTAACAGGTCGGACACAGTCAGTCAAAATTGCTGATTCCACCTCCCCCCAACTCCAGATTAATGCTGATGTACCCCAAGGCTCCATCCTTGGCCCCCTACTATTCTCCTTATTCCTTAATGACCTCCCGTCAGTGTGCACCTCCTCCTTCAACCATATGTATGCTGACGATACTGTCCTTTTCTACTCTGGCGAATCGCCAGCTGTTGTCACTTCCACACTTCAGCATGACTTTAAGAATGTTCAGCAAATGTTAAGCTCCCATCAGCTTTTCCTCAATGCCAAGAAAACAGTCTTCATGACCTTCAGAACTAGGCAGAGACTCTCTAGGCTAATTAATTGCCCTCCTTCCACACCCTTGTTGGCTCTACTCTGGAGGACACCTCCTCCTTTATGTATCTTGGGGTCTGGCTAGACCAGTGCCTAAACTTCACTGGACACATAGACTCCATCCTGAAAAAGCTGCGCCCCAAATTAGGTGCCCTTTACAGGAACCGAAGCTGCCTTCCTCTATGGGCCAGGTGGTAGACTGTCCAGAAAATGATACTACCCATCTTTGACTACTGTGACATAATCTACAGTGCCACAACAAAGTCATCCTTAACCAGATTGGACACCCTTTTCAATGCTTTCTGTGGTTTCGTTGTTGATGCCCCTTCCTTTACCCACCACTGTGACCTGTATCACTCTCTAGCTATTCCTTCCCTGGAAAACGGCTGCCTAGCCCTCTGCATAAAAATTTGTCTCTAAATTCTGGTTTGCTATGCTTTCCCTTTACCTTATCTCCTCACTGTCCTCCTGCCCTCCCGCCCATCTCTCCCTCAGATCCAGTGACTCCCGCACCCTAGCTATACCACGGCACACCACCTCTATTGGCCAATCGTCATTCTCCTATACATTCCCTGGAACTCAATGCCTCATCAAATCAGGCACTTCTCCTCTCTGTGGTCAGTCTCAACCTCCCTCCTCAACTTCCTCTCTCCATTCTGCAACTGCTCCTAATTTTCCCCTCTGGCTTCTCACTCCTTCTAATTTCCCCTCTGGCTTCCCCACCCCCTTTCAAAGCCTAGCACTTAACATGAGGAGAAACCAATGTACTTTATTGCACTTCTTTGTCTACATTATATGTATTAAGTCTGGGAGTGCTGTTAATTTGCTCCTCTCACATCAAATCCCAATGATTATTTAATGCTACTAACTGATGTATTGTTTTTTTCACTCTGTTGCATCTATGTTTTGTATTACATCTGTAAATGTGTTGGTGATTATTGTATATATACTGTTCTATAATACTGCGTGAAAATGTGCTTTTGATTACTGTACTCCCATGTTCCCCTTCCCCCAGGACGCTCCGTGAGACAAGCAATTTTATATTGTTCAGTGTGCCTTTCCTGGTGAAACTTTTCAATAAATAAATAAAAAAATAAATTATTGATTATATTAAATATCTTGGTGTCCAGATCCCAGCTCACCTGAATCATTTAGTCTACAGAAATTATGGACTCTTTCGCACTAGTAATGCAGAGGATTGCAAGAGGTGGAGGGACCTCCCACTAACACTCTTAGGCAGGATCAATGTGTTTAAAATGACTCTGCTCCCTAAGTGTTTTTATATATTTCAGTCCCTGCCCATACATGTCCCTGAGAGAACATTTAAACAGCTAGACTCAACTCTTCATAGGTTCCTTTGGAGGGGGAAGAACGCGTGCATTTAAATTGCAGTTCTCCATCTGCCCCCTGGGCAAGGAGGGGGAGGACTTCCAAACTTCTGAATGTACTACTGGGCTGCACAGCTGTCTTTTATTTCCACAGAGAAAACTCCTCATACTCCAGCTTGCATGGCTCTGGAGGAAGAACAGGTGGGGGGGGGGGGCCTGCAGATAGATCTGCTTGTCTCCTGATAAAGTCTTTGCACAGTATAGAAGACGCAGTGCTCCATTTACCTGTACATTGGTCAGGGTGTGGATAGCAGTCCATAAATTCCGAAAATCCCACAATGAAACTCTATGTACACTAGTGTTCTAGCTGCCCTAAAATTCATCCCAAAGTATTCCGTAGTTTTACACAAAGGCCTGCTGAGATGGCAAAATAAGGTTTGTGTTGTATAGCTCAAATACATGAGGAGGAAGGACTTCTTTTCTTTTGAGGAACTGATGAGTCAGAGGTTGGCTGGTTTAACCATAGCCGCCATGCAATGCCCTGGAGGAGGAACTGTACAGGCTCCAACCCAGTTTGATATCATTCCTGGTTTATTATACAATGCTCTTAGGGAGCATTGACCCCCCCCCCGCAGTGAATAATAAAGTAGGGAGAAGACTTAGTTTTGGAGAGTTCCCCAAATATTTGGGGAGAAGCTATTAAGCACATAAATGAATGCTCAGAGAGCAATAGGCTATGTCAAATTCGACTGAATTTCATGTATAGAGCCTATATCCCCCTACTAAAGCTACACCAAGTTAATCTGGACAAACCGAGGGAATGATCTAAATGCAAAGTGAGGATGGTACATTTATTCACATACTGTAGCTCTAATGTGTCCAAATAAATCTTAGCATTTTGGTCTAAGATGCATGAAATCATGACAGGAGAACCGTGCACTAGGCCACCCTGCTCTCTCCTGGAATTTGTACTGGGGGCAGACTGTATTAGACATTTGCTTAAACAAGACCTTCCAGTATGATCTCTTGCCTTCATAAATGCTTGAAAAACTATAGCTCATTGTTGGATTTCTGTGAACCCTACACCTCTCCAACAATGGTGAACAATCTCCAAATTTGTTTAAAGATAGAGAGAGCTCCGCTTACAGCTTCGGGGCAACATCAGACATATGACACATCATGAAGAAAGCTAGAAAAAGATATATAAAGTGATACATTCCCTATGTGATAACTTACTTGCACTGTTCTGGCTGAGTATGGCACTTTTGGTATGTTTTTAGAGTAGGGCATACCCATGTGAGACACATAGACCCAACAGGCATGAATTACCCCAGATTTCTGTTCCTGTAGTGGACTGATTCTAGGGCCACTACAACATATTCCAGTTATCAGGCTCTCAAACATCAACTTATAGCAGCGGCAAGAGTGCCGACTTGGAGGAAGATGGCATGTGGGGAAGGGATAAAGTATTGAATGCATTAATAGTATAGATCTCTGTTATCCACCTATGACAATTAACTTTGCTAATATGTTTCTAGGTAGCAGTTCATGTTCAGTATTCTCAGATATTTCCATTAATAACTGTATCAAATGTATGTCTTGTTTTTGCATCTGACCATGTTTTGTTTATTGTTTGTGAAACTTCAATAAACATGTTTTTCATAAAAAGTAATCATTTTTGTGGCCTTACATAAAGATTTGTCTCAAATATCATCTTATGTGCCCCTGTGGGTAAATTTGGAAATTAATCTTATCAAGAAATTTGGTATTACCCCGGAGGCTTTACTTTATCTAACACCAAAGGCACTTCCTCCTTCTTTGAAGAAATCCCTGATAGCTGTGTCGTTAAAAATCCATAATCAACTTTGCATCTTCTTAAAATATGATCAGGTCAAAGACTGGGCTCAACCTATTCGGGGTAACCCACGGTTTTTGATAGGAAATAGAACCATTGGATCCGAATGGCTGATGTTACCTGATGAATGTTGCCTGAAAGATTTCCTTAATGGAGAGGGACATTTAATTTCCGCTTTGGAAGTATTAGATAAGTTCAACTTATCTCCCAGAGATATTTTCAAAATATATCAGCTCCGTCATCTTTTACTTCAAAAGGTTGGTAAAGATTTAGTGCAGCCCCCACGGGTTGAGTTTTTTGAGACTTTACGCCCACTGGTAGGAATCCCGCAGGCAGTTTCTAAGATTTATACAGTGCTGTTTCACTGGGCCTATTCAGTGAATCTTGCCCCGTGTTCATACTGGGCTACTGCACTTCCTGAAGTAATTTTGGATTGGTCAGTGCTCTGGCAAGGTTGTCATAGGTTTATTCGGCAAGATCAGTTAAGGCTTATACAGTTTAAAATTTTACATAACATCTATTACTCCCCTCAGAAACTTGCAGATTTGAGTCTGTTAAGTCATCCCAAGTGCAATAGATGTGGTTCGGATAAGGGGGATCTTTTACATATTTTTTGGAAATGTCCAAAAATTATCCCACTTTGGACAGAGATTAAGAGTAAGATTGACCCCTTGCTGGGCCTGGAGGATCTGTTTAGACCTGAGATATGTCTGTTGGGGGATATGTCCGGTATTTCGGTTAAGAATAGGAAATTCCATATGGCCTTGTTTTCAATCACTTTGAAAAAGTTAGTCCTCAGACATTGGAAGGACAATATTGTGGTCAGTTATTCTGAATGGTTAGCGGAGCTTCTTGCGAGTCTTAGGATTGAGAGGATGATAGCCGCCCTACATAATCAAATACCTCAGTTTGAAAAGATTTGGGGCCCGCTCTATTCAATCTATTCGCTATGAAAACTGTATATACCTTATTTGACGGTAGTTAGGTGACAGGGCCTTGTGTAAGGGAGGAGGAGGAGGTGGGGGGATCAGGGTATTTTGTTCTTTGCGGTTTTTTTTTTTTCCCTTTTCTGTTCTTTTATTTGGGGGGGGGGGAGATTGGCAGAGAAACTGTAAGCTTCTTATTTTCATGATTTATTGTTACATTTTAGTTTGTATCTTGATATGTTTATGTTTCCTGTATGTTTTCTCTGTGTAAAAGTGAATAAAATGTTAATGGCAAAAAAAAAGTAATCATTTTTGTGATGTTTGCAACTGGGATGGATCTGGGACTTGGGGCTCTATAGGCTGGTGCCAACAGATGGAGGCCTAGCGCTGTTACAACATGCTACGGAAGATGAAAACATACATGCCAGGGGTAGAAATCAACTGAAAGTGGTACTTTGGGTTGATTAAGTCTCACGATAATGTTTTACAATCAAATCCAATCAATTTTGCTTCTAAAGTGCCATTCCCATAAAGCTAAAGGCACAGTTCAAAGGTCTAAACATTTTAATAGAAAAACAATATATTTCGGCAGTAATATACATAGAAACAAAATACATAAAAGTAATTTTTATTGTATATTTCCACATTATTCTCTGCAAAATAAAGAATACTAAATGTTCTTGCAGTCTGTTTGAAATGTTTACCATGTGTTTTGTAAAGTTCTTCTTTCTGATGTTCCTTGCTTAAAATGACATTGAGTGTCCCTATCCTTTTATCATTATGCATTTTGAAGAGCTGCACGTGGGCTATTCATGGTTTTATTTTCGAGCCCAGTTCCCCAGTACTGATTTGTGTGGGCTAGATGGGCTAGTATGGACTCTGGCCCCACCATAACACTGAGCACAGAGAAAGGAGGCAAATCTGTAACCCCCCCCCAACAGTCAACAAAGAGGGTAGACGTACCCACTGTATACAGTAGTGCCCAGCATCCAGTTCCCTCATGTCTAGTCATGTCAGTCAGTATCTTGAGTGAAGAAGCATCAAGAAGAGTCAAGGCCATCACTTTGCACTTGTCCATCTTCTTGCAATTTGCCAGCTACTGCAACTACTAGAGCCCACATGCTAAAAACCTTGTGGAAGCACAAACATGCAGCAGAGTTTCTGTTCAATACCACCTGCTGACTCTAACAAGCCTGCAGTCAATGATGTATATTTCAAACATTTAAAAGCAGGAACACCAAACATTACAACTACCCTGTAGATGTGACTGAAGAAAGACGTTATGACAGTAGTATCAGAATATTTTTAGTCCCGATGGAACCTGATGTTGGGCTCCGTTATATGCCATAGCCTCTAAAATGATGCCCTGGAAAGAGGGCAGACATGCCTTGAATTTGATGCCCATCAGAGATGCAGGGTACCTGCTGACTCAGCCCTGAGCCTTGCCGCTTAGGTCATAGTGGGGCATAGGATTCCACTGAATGCTGGTCACCCTTACACTCCACTGTTATCCACATACTTATCTTAAGCTGTGCACAGATCCCATGGCACTTCTCAAAAAGACTAGGGGAATTTTTTTTTATTTAAAACAAGAAGAAAATAAAATATAATAAAATAAAGGAAAACAAAAGAAACCAAACAATGATAAACAGTTAGACAAAGGAAAAGAGAAAATCAAAGCAAAACTATACAAAAACCAGACAAGAAACTAGACAATCTTCACCAACCAAATTGAAATACATTCAGATAGTTAATCATGGGCCTTCAACCGCTGAACCTCCATAAATCCAACTATTCCTGCCCTAACAACTTGTAAAGATGTGGGTGTTTTTTGCTTTAATGCTATGATGAATACAGGTGAAAGATTAACTACTAACTAATAAAAAAAACTGTTAATCTGCTTCATATTATCTAGGGTGGTTTATGAACCCAAGAAAAAATCCTCCCCCAACAATACTGTAAGATGTTTAGCAGAGACAGTACAACAATCATTTCCATATACTTCCTTCATAGCTGCTTCTACCATAAATGCCAAGGACTTACTGTATACAGTATTCTCAATTGGTGTGGCACCAATTTACACCTTACTTGCCACAGATAAAACTTGAGACTGGCAAGAAAACAACCTCAAAGTGCTGTCATTATACTTCTGTAAGGTTCGCGGAAAATCACCTAGAAACATGCATTCATAGGTTAGTCTTTCCAGCCAGGGAAGGTCCCAATAACGAGCCACATATTTCCAAAAGCTCTGTACACATATGCATTCTAAAAGAAATGTTCCATGGACTCCATTTCTGCCATACACTCTGGGAATGGGCAACTTCTTTTATCCAAATGCTTATGTTTATGGTTGCCTCTTACATTTAGTCTACCATAAGAGCAAAGCCAAAGAATATCCAACATTCTTCTAGGAATACAAGGATCTTGCAATTGCTCCACCACCAGGTGAGTCTTTCCTACAGCACAATGTTTAAATTCTGGTTCTTGAAGCTGGTCCGGTGGCACTGAGGGTTGAGGCACTGGATGCCACACCTCACGCCATGCCAGCAACCCGGGTTTGGGAATGAGCTCGGGCCACCGGAGGTTGGCAGGGGGGAGAGGATCAAACATCCCACAACAGCTTTCCTATCTCGGGGGTGGGTACATTATCCCGTTCTATGGCTGCCATATGGTGGAGGATAAGGGCAGTGCCGGACAATGGGAGCTGCAGGAACGTGGCATCAGGACACTTGCTTACCTCCATGCAGATGTATTCTTGGCTGCAGGGGCAAGAGTCACCAAAAAAATGGAAAAACAACTGCCAGCTTAATGAAGCTGCACAGTGCTCTGGTGTTGTGGCTTCACAGTGTTCTCGGGCCCACTCCAGATATCGCTCGGGGGGGAGGAAGGCCCTCTCTCCTTCTGCCCTACTATGAGGGTAATCCGTGGGAGATCACGGGGCCTGGGAAACTGGGGTGGCATAACAACCGAGAGTGATTGGCAGAAGGGTGGAAGCTTGCCGTCAGGTCTCAGGAGGAAAAATGGTTTATAGAAAAACATTCTGGTTCTTGAGGACAAATCCTTCCTAATATTGTGGAATAAAGTTGTTTCCTATGAGAGGTTTCCAGACAGGATCTTGTTATTTTCCAGGTATATAATTTTTGTAGATTCTATCTAAGATACCCAGGAAGTCTTAATTTGTTATATAGTTTAGGCAGAGCCTCCATCCAACTATTCAAAAAATTGCATAGCAGGCATTTTAACCATACATTCATCCTAGTATCTTGGTCTTGATGAGCCAGTTTTATTGTATTAGATCAAAAGACGGTATGAAAAAATATAGTCAGGTATGGCATTGCTACCCCACCCTTATTCTTAGATAGATGGGTGAAATCCCTTCTAATTGGGCTAAGACGGCTGCCCCAAAACATTTGGAAAAAGACATGATAAACTGTGGTTGCTAACTGTACAGGTAATGGAAAAACCTAGCTAGTATACAATAAAATGGCCAGCAAAAACTGTTTAATTATCTGTACCTTTTTTGTTTAGAAAAAAGCCATCTTTTCCATCTCTGAACCTTTGTCACACATACTGTATAGCCAATTTCTCTGACCAATTTAAAAAAAACATGTTTCCTCTTCCAAATTTAAAGCCCCAAATTTTGATTGGATCCAGGACTATGGAAATACCTGCTATCATGGAATCTGTGACACCTGTGTCACGGAGTTGAATCCTAATACATTTTTGAAATTCAGTTTTGCCCCAGACGTACATGCAACACAGCTTGCCCTCTCAGTTTGCCATGTAAAATTAGACAGATGTCATGTGCATATGCAAGTATTTTTAAATCCCCTTCTCTCCTTGGCCAAGGGACTCCCTGTATATTGGGGTCTTCTATAATTCTATGAATTAATGGATCTAACACAAATATATAGAATAAGTGACTGAAGGGGCCACCTTGTTGGATCCCTATTGTAACAAAGGTTTCCTTACCAACCACTCCCTTATTATATGAAACCAGAATAGCTGACTTATACAAATTTGCTACCTAGCCAACAAAAGCTTCTGGAATACCATACCACAAAAGAGTTTTGAACAGAAAGTCATGATGAACCCTGTCAAAAGCCTTTGACTGGTCTAAAGACAATAAATAACTAGTAGATGAGTGATCCTTATAATATTCTAAGACATCCCTTATAATATATAGAATACCCCGTAGATTCCTATATGGTATTGAGCAAGTTTGAGCTGGATGAATGACCAATGGTGCAACTTGTAATAATCGAGTATTCACCAATTTCGCCAAAGTTTTATAGTCCGAATTTAATACAGATGGGTCTCCAATTATCTAATTGTTTCCTTTCTCCTGATTTATTGAGAGAAATCAAGAGACCTTTCGTAAATGAAAGTGGGAAGATATTCTGGCCTAATAAAGCATTAAACACTTCTGCCAGGCAGAGTGCTAATTCTGCTGTTAATATTTTATAAAAATCATGGGGCAGGCTGTCCCAGACAGTGATGCTCCTGTTTTTAGAGACATAATTACTATTAATAATTCATTTGTAATAGGGAAATCAATATATCCTTTTCAACCTAAGAAATAGCAGGGATGTGGGAAGAAAACTAGAAATCAGACACAACATTCTCATTCTCTGTAATTCTAAACAGTTTAAAAACATGTGCATCAAACAGTTTAGACACTTCAAGCAGATCTGAAATATCCTCTCCTGTCGTATTACTTAAAATATTGATATGAGATGCTCCTACCCTTTCTTTACAAAGTAAACAAGAATCACTGTATGGGCCATTTTGCATTCTATATTTCAGCTCTGCTTCTAGAGAAGTCACTGTATCATATTGGTAGTGTCTCATCTCTGTTTTAATAATCTGAATCTGATCAACATTTTCATTCCTATTATTCACCAGTGACATGAGACATTGAAGCTGTCTTCAATAAGACATATATTTAAGATAATCAGCATTCTTTTATGTTTCACATAAATTAAAAGATAATGTTTTACCTATTTTTATTGTATCTTCCCACCAATCAGTTACGGAATTATAAAGACAACGTACAGAGTTTCTAGCATATAATAGATCCTTAAACAAAATATGTACATTGGGAGAGTATAAATATGCTGCACTCAGTCTCCATCTGCTGAAGGAAGTTGATTGCTACATCTGACTAATAACTCTTGTTTGTAATAAATCATGATCAGAAAATTCAGTCATGTTCTATTTGTAGACTGAATCAGTATATCTGGGGAAGTAAACAAATAATCAATTCTGGTATGTAGAGGTCCCCTATGATATGTAAACTCGCCTTTTTGATTCAAGCTTCTATAACTGTCAATTAATCCAGCTGTATCCACCACTGTTTTTAAAGCTAAGGCATCGCAGTAAATTTTCTTTCCAGTTTCATGTTTAATTGTAAAATCAAGGGAACAATTAGTCACCTTCCAGAATGATGTGGAATGAGGTAGCTAAAAAGGTTTGATAAAATCAAACACAGCAATTCAATCTGACTTAATTTGGTGGGCGTACACATTTATACATTGGAACCTTTGTAGGGGCCAACCAATATCCAAAAATACAGCTCTGCCTTGAGAGATGTCTACTACTCTATGAACCTGAAAATATGTTCCTTTAAATAGGATTCCAATACTATCCACTTTATCTAGTCTGAAGGACCAAAAGGAGAGTCCCCGCCACCACTCCATTTTCACAGTTTGTAGTTCAGCTAACGTCGCCATCCAAGTCTCTTGTAAGAAAATTATGTCAAACCGTTCATGCAATAATAGGGCATAAATAGCTTTCCATTTACCCTGGTTCTTCAAACTATAGACATTTATGGAGGCTACCTTTAATTGTTCCATCTGTAAAAGGTAAGGAAGAAATATGCTAACGTCCTAAGTCAAGTTACCTCTTTCCCTCAATCCTTCCCTTTAATATACCCTTGAGTTCGTTTTCTTTTCTTCTTTTTCTGGTCAGATGATCATCCCTGTACATGGGAAATGGAGTGATATGATGTTTCCAAATCCATATTGTTCCAATCTGAGTCGCCCCAGTTTTTTGAGCTTTGTAGCACCTCATACGAGTTATTGCTAAGTTGTAGTGCTGTTTCAGGCTGAGCAAGTGTAGAGGTTCTGGTACTATGACGGGGGGGTAGAAGCTTGGAAATTTGAGGTGGAGGCATGCTCATCCCTTCACCAGGTGACTGAGATGGTTCTCCAGGAACTGAAACCATAGGGTTTTTATTGCACCAGGGAGCCCGCCCTGTGAGTTGTAACACCACACTAGGCTGATCCAGCATTCTTGGGGCAGGTGCAAGTGTATGTGCCATAAGGTAGATATTTTGCTGGGGTGGAGAATGAGAACTTCTTGGGGCAGGTGATGTCCACCTTTTTCTCGTGTGGGTGGGGGAGCTATAGAGGTAGGTTTACTTAATGTGCTGGATTTCTGGGCAGAGCAAACCAGATCTGATTGGTTAAAAGGAGGAGGCTTATTACTTGAAGCCCAGGGATAATCCTTAACAATGTAGCCTTATGTTTCACAAAGACTGTAGTTGTTCCAATTCTGACATGTCAAGCTAATATGCCCTAAGGCCCCCACACAGGCCGCATCAAAGTTTATCACAGGCACTAGACAAGTGCATTCTCTCACTACATTTGTAGCAAGCCTTGGGTTGCCCAGCATAGAAGCATACCCCTGTTCTCGGTCCAAAAAGGAAACTATTAGGAATATGACTGATTCCATGCAGCCCCAGGTATAATCTCACTTTGAATTTCCAGCCCTCTGTCCAGAAACACTTCGAGTCTATGATAGGTTTTTGGGGTTCTAAGACATGGCGACTCAGCCAATAATGACTCACGTTTTCATTTATAAACATGACAGTTACCATCTTTATTAGGAGTTTAGTCAAGGGAACTGACAAAAATGGGGTCCATAATGGAATATATTTTAATGTGTCATAAAGTCTCCAAAATCTCTTCAACCCAGCTGGGGTAGTAAAGCTAATATCAACATTCTCTTCTCCAGATATGTTGATTAATGCAAAAACCTCTGAGGGTATAAATTTCAAGAAATCCTTTAACAGTACTTTTCCCCCATATAAGCTATCAGATCTTTCTGCCAGTCCACCTACATAACAGAGGCCTCATTTCTTCTTGGCAAAGGTTCTGGTCTATTTTGAAACAAATCAGCAAATTTCAGACTGGGGCATGGGAACATATTCCCTTGGGTCCTGTATCACTGGAGGAGTGCTCCAAGTCCTGGGTGGATAAAGTAAGTGGTTGGAAACTGTTACCTTTGAAGTGTGCCCGTTACTTTCTGCAGGCCTCCCACTATGTTCCTCTGACCCCCGTTCTGAAAACACAACACTTAAAGGCACAGCAGGTCCCTCCATCTCTGGTGCAGAATCTCAACACTTAGAAACTGTGTTTATAGGCAGCTCACCACTGACTGCTGTCTTTTTAATTCTTTCCAAATTTTCCTGTAGTAAAAATGCTTATGAGGACAGTCCTGATTCTTGTGACTACTCTGAGTCTGGTATCCTAATTTCAGCACTATTTTTAATCCATCCTACTGCTGTTAATGCCAATTCAGTGGACCATGTCTCCATTCTTGCTAGTTGGGAAGCAATTTGGAATGCTTCCCGAATTCTGTTACTCAGTGTTGGCAGTCTCCTTTGATCCTCAGCTGATCTTTGATCAGTTTCAGTTGGCCACTCTGGAGCTCTTTGAAGCAGTGCCAGTGTTTGGCTGTCTGTGTCTACCCTAACAGGCACAAGACCTCCAGACAGTTCTAGGCTTACCATTTCTGAATTTTTCTGAGATAGTCACATGGTCTGGCTCTCATTCACTGCAACTCCCATCTGAGATTTTCCCAACTCATGTTGTGCTACATGCAAAGATAAACTGACATCAATAGCCATTTGTTCGTGCAATGATAACTGGCCCTCCTAGTTGAATGAAGCAATTGCTTAGGGGGGCAGCTTCTCCTCAGTACAGTATGTTCCCTCCTGTCCTCCTCGTCCTCCACCTCCTTCGAGGTGTCCACCATCTTGAACTGGGCACTGACAGCGCCCCCTCACCAAGAGTTGGGGAATTTTATTGGAAAGGGTTAGTAAAATTCAGCAACAGATCATTTCAAAACTGTACATTCAAAAAAAACAAGACTGTCCTCATATTTCCTTTAAACATAACAGAAAAACATTTTTCTTCTGCCCAAAAAAACTGGGTAAACACATATCATTTTGTCCCCAAACTGAGGATTCACTTCCCCTCTTTTTTTTTCCTTATGCACTAAATCTTGAAAAATACCAGTGAGTCCATAATTTCACTAGTGTTTGTCTTGACACCTCCTTCCTATCTGTCTCATACACCTTTTGTATGGCTATATCTACGTAATGTTACAGTGTTTCCTGAGACACCCGGAGCCCGATTCTAAGATGCATTATGCCTGGCTCAGGGAGATTACACATAAACCCCATGGCATAAACAGTGCCTTCCTTGAGCATAGCGGAAGTTGCAATTCCAAAGGTGTCCTTTGCACCATGCCATATGCGGGTTGTGCCAAAGGTGGGTTATGCCACCCACTACGCCCACAACTCGCTGTGGCATGGTGCAAGAGTGGCTTACAGCAGCACCTGTGCCTTATTCCAGAAGGTGCCTGCCATAACCCACTTAAGCCATTCTAGAACAGGGAATGGTGTAGCAGGTTTAGACCAGCTAGGAGGTGGTCTAAGGGGCATCCATTGTGGCACAGCAATGGATGCCACCCTGCAGCACTGTGGAATTGCCATGGATGTGCTCCCCATGCCCCTCACCCCCCCTAAATTTTGGGACCCCCAGGGTCCATTTATGGCACTGCCTCCCCAAGCGCATGTGCCAACTGACCAATCCCCCACTGCCCCCAGGTGTATGCCATTGCATTTCAGGGCAGGGGGCTCCTGGGGGGGCAGCAGATTGCATGCTGTGACTTGTGGCACCCAGGTCTGGTGCGCCATTCCTTTGGCACTAGCCTGCAGCTGCTGCAAGTCATGGGCGTAGGTCCCAGAGACCCTGCTTATCCTGGAATATGGTGCAAGGTCCCCGGCATAGTGCCGCATGGTACAACTCACATATGCCCATGAGTTCACCATGCATTCTAGAATCGGGCCCCCAGTGTTGCTGTATAACCAGTTAACATTGAGCTTGCCATATGAAATATTTCAGTGTGGCGAAAATAACTTGTAAAGTGCTATTCTCATACCTATGCCATCTAGATGGGTAAATTGCCAGAATTACTTCTGTATAGGTAAGGGAAAAAATGCACTGTTTATTCCATGTCTGTGCTACCTTTTGCCATAATTCCTGTACATACTCACAGTCCAAAAATCAATGTTCTTGAGTTTCTAAGACCTGATGACATCCTTGTCTGGGACAATACTGTTCTGCTATTTGTTTGTGTTTATTATTTTTTATGTTTAGTCAGCCATGTGTGCTGAGCCAGACCATATCCCATGCATAGGCTGGAATCCTTTTATTGTATAGTTGGGAAATGGCCTCCTTGGTGTGAGTACTTGGACAATTTGGAACTATCAATTCATCTTTTATAGCAGCTTTTAGAATGCTATCATATGGCAAGGCAAGGCAAATTTTATTTTTCAGGTGCCCAATCCCAGAGGCTCTGGGCGCCATACAATAAATACATCAGAAATTTAAAAACATTATAAATAAATCAGCATTCCAGTTAAAACTTCAATCATAAACATTCAATGGTTCTAATTATCAGCAGATTTCTAATATCATAATAGATATCTCACAAACATTATTTACAAAACAATGTTTACAAAACTGTGTCTGGGAATGCCCGGCTAAATAAAAAGGTCCTGAGGCAGGCTTTGAACGCTTCAATTGAAGGGGCCTCCCTTATTGATGGAGGAAGCGAATTCCACAGGACGAGGCCAGTGACACTAAAAGCTCTGTCACCAGCAGTTTTTAACCTCATCCTGGGAATCACAAGGAGGCCCCTAGAGGAGGATCAGAGGGAGCGGACCGGGGCAGCTGGTGTTAGAAGGTCCAACAGGTAGCCAGGGCCCAGTCCATGTAGGGCCTTAAAGGTGAGCAAGCCCACGTTAAAGAGAACCCTCCATCAAACAGGCAGCCAGTGCAAGTCACGTGGCGCCGGGGTGACGTAACAGTATTTAAATTGTCCAGTCAGCAACCTGGCAGCTGCATTCTGCACTAGCTGCAGTCAATGGAGGGTACCTCCAGAGACACCGAGGTAAAGCGCATTACACTAGTCAAGCCTAGATGTCACGAATGCATGCACCAGGGTGGGGAGGTCCAGGGGTGGAACCAGTGTTTGATCCTGGTGATATTCCTCAGGTGAAAAAAGCTGGCCCGGACGACACCTGAAATTCAAATGTCAATCCACTGTCGAAGATAACACCAAGATAGTGCACCCTAGAGGAGGCTTTCAGTGGCGCAGATCACAGAAACAATCCAGTCTCTGCACCAGAGGCCATTCTATCATGTCTCCTGTTTGACTCCACCACCAGTACCTCCGTCTTATCGTGGTTCAGTCACAACCAGCTAGAGGCCATCCAGACATTGATCTTGGTCAGGCAGTTGTTCAGTACGTCCACCACATTGGATGTCCTGGGGCAAAGGATAGCTACAGCTGGGTATCATTGGCATAGCAATGAAACTCCAGACTGTACTTCCTAATGATCATTTCCAAGGGCAGCATATACATGGTAAATAGCATCGGTGACGAGGCCGAACTCTGAGGTACTCCACAAGACAGAAGGTTAGGGGAGGAGGAGAAATTCCACATTGCAACCCTTTGCCTTCTGTTTGTGAGTTAGGACTCAAACCAGTGGATGACCATGCTGGCGAGTCCACAAAATTCCCTCAGGTGGTTGAGTAACACACAATGGTCTACTGTGCTGAAAGCTGAGGAGAGATCAAGAATGAGAATTGTCCCCTCATCTCTCACCCTGAGGAGATCATTATGCACCCGAACTAATGCGTTTTCCGTACAGTGCCCGGCACAAAACCCAGACTGGAAAGGCTCATAAATATCAAAGGCACGAGGTGTTCTCTGAGCTGCTTCACCACAATCTTCTCTGCAACCTTTCCCAAAAATGGCAGGTTGGAAACAGGATGGTAATTTGTCTTGACGTCAGGGTCTAAAGATGGTTTCCTCAGAAGGGATCTCACCAGTGAATCCTTCAAGGCATCTAGAAAGACCCCCTCTGACAAAGAACACTGGACAATCAAGGCAAAAGCAGGGCTAACAGCGTCAACACATCCTATTAAGGAATGAGTTGGCACTGGGTCCGGTTTGCAATATGTGTGCTTCAGCCTCGAGACAATCTCAATGACCTCGGCCACCTCCACTGGTTTAAACTTTCCCCAGCCAGGCGGAGTGCACCTCGGACAATCCAGGCAACCACTGTTGGCCTTGCTGTGGCTCACTGGTGGGATTCTCTGCCTGATGGTGGACACTCTGTCTGAGAAGAACCAAGCAAACAGGGCCTGTCGAATAAGCCGCGCCACCTGTAGCATGGCCGTGGTGACCTGCAGTATCCATTCAAGGAGCCTGGTGTTCACATCCTCCCATCGGACACCTAGGACAAAGGAGAAGACATGGTATGAGTGCATGTCCATCTAACCGTAGCCCACCCACCATGCGCAGCGGACAGCAGTGACATGTGCCCTTGAGATGGCATAGAGCCACCCGCAGAGTGCGTGCCCACACGAGCCGCCATCCACGACCATCCACAGCCACGCACAGCACTGCACACCGACACCACCCATGTATGGTACACCACAACCATGGTGACCAGGCAACAGGGCTAGGCGGCGGGATGGTAGTGGCACGGCTGGAACCCGGGTGCCCCCACAGCCCACCTGCAGCAGCCACACATGTGCGAAAGCCATGGCATGGTGCAATGGACCCCGCTGGTGTTGCACAGCTGTAATGACCATGTGGACAGGGGGCTGTGGCCCACCCCCACCCTGCGCAACAACAAACTTTGGTAGAGTGCCACCTGCATGCTGCGGTGCAACCGGCACCTGTCCGGTGGCACCTCCCACACGTCCAGCATTCCGTGCCTGTGCACCAGCAATGGCCTGCCTATGTCCTCCAGCAGCACCTGCCATCCTGGCTCATCGCCTATCCTCAGGGCCTAGTAGGGAGACAGTGAGAGGGACACATCAGTACCTGGCAACAACCCATGTGCCCCACCCCCCTCCGGCACAGTATACCCCCTGGCCCTGCACAGTGGTGGTGCAGTGGCACAGCACACCCATGGTGCGCTGCCATGGCCAGCAGAGCACGCAGCCACAGCCCCCCTTGCAGCATGGTGTGACACCCTGCTGGCCCCCCACAGAACCCCGGCATGGCACAGACATGGAAATAGTGCATTCACCTGGACATGGCACAGTGCCCCTCCGGACACGTGCTAGCAGTGACTTCAGCCTGTCAGAATCCCTCCTCTACAGGTCAGCATATCAGTGGTGGCACTGCTCCCCACCTCGCTGAGCCTCAGTGGCCTCCTCCAACCCCTCAGCCACCTCCTGCCACACCTCAGTGTGAGGCCAGTCCAGGGGCACCTACCTATACAGGGAACCCACATGTGGCTCCACCAGTGCCACCAGGTTCACGAGCTCAACCTGGCTCCAATTTGGTGCCCTCACAGTGCTCCGGTGTGGCATACTCATTCCTGAACTGGGAATCCAAAATGGTGCCCAGTAGCACACGAGCTGCATGTGCTATGGGTGCGGAACTCACTTGGCGATGCGCTGCCATCCCCAATCACACATGCCCCAGTGCTGTGCGATGCAGATGGGGCAGCACTGACATGTGCTGCAGGCACCTGGAGGGTCAAAGGACACTCGTGGGTTCAAAGGTTGGCATGCACACCGTGTGCGACAGTGCGATAGGGCATGTCATGCATGGTGCGCAATAGGGGCTTGTGTGCCCCATGGTCCATGTTCCAATGGCGCATGGGCACCATAGGGCATATAGCGCATGAGCGCCCTATAATAGCGCGAGCACTGTGGCGATGGGCGACTGCACGAGATGCGCCATCGACGACGCAATTTCAGTGAGCGATGCGCACTGTCAGGCCTACTGTGCACATCATACAGTTGTGCCATTGGCTTGTGCATGTGCAGCTCCAATGTGCCTTGCGTAACTTTGCGATAGTCAGCCAGAATATGCAGATGGGCTGATCAGCATATCCACAGCGCATCGGAGGCATTTGCATCTCATTACAGTTGCACATCTCCTAATTTGCATGTGATGCACTATAAAGGCACCATGGGACTGCACAGGCACCAGACCAGTATTACATCCTTCAGAGGTAAGCCACCAGGCTGTGGGCTTGCCGGGACTGTGGATTGGGAGGGCATTGTGTGTTGCAGCCATCACTAACCACATGTCCATACCCACAGGAATAAGCATGTCGGAACACAAGGAGGTTGAGGAACAGGGGCCTGCACAGAAGCGCAGGCCCAACTTCACAAGGGCAGAAAGCGATGCCCTCTTTGACATCTACCTGGACTAGGAGCCCCTCCTGAGTGGTTCAACAGGCACCCCACAGGCCAGGGCGGCTGCATGGGAGGGAGTGGCCAGGGCTGTGAAACAGCAGGGCGGCCATCAGAGGACAGCACAGGAGTGCAAAAAGAAGGTAGGCATGGACTGGAGGAGGATAAAGGAAAAGGTGGCCGCCATCCGGGCCGCAAGTGCTACCACGGGTGGTGGGCAGTCTGATGTGCCACAGTTGACACCGCAGGAGGAGCTGGTGGTGGCGTCCATGCTGTGCAGCACCATCGAGGGTTTCCCAGTGATAGATTCCAGACAGGGGGCAGCCCATCACTGCATGGTAGGACAGCAGCACCTGGGAAGGGCAGGGGTGCTGGGGGGCAAGGGTGTGTGGCAGCGACACTTACGTGTCTGTGTTTCTTTACAGTTCCAGAGTGCCTGCATGCAGCAGCAGGGGTGGGGGTGACCACCATGGGGGCAGTCCTGGACCTGGAGAACCATCCATCCACTTCCACTGGTATCTGGGATCTGGACCACAGTCATCCCATCCCCACTGTCCGACCAGATGCCTGTGGCGTGGTTGCAGACGAGGCCCTGGCAGTGTTTCAGCAGGACGCCAGCCATGGCGTCCAGTATGCTGAGACACGGATTGGGCGGGGTCCGGGACCAATGACAACGTGATTGTTATCCTGGACAGTGGTGTTGCCAATCAGGGGGAGGCACCCATACCATGCGCCTGACACGGCAGCACAGATGGTGCCCTGGTGGCAGTTGTCCACCCACCGGCCGCAATGCCCAGCGAGGCTGTGGGCACCAACGGTGCAGCGCAGTCCGAAGAGGGTGGTGGTGGTGCAGCCGGCCCGGTGCCATTACACACACAGCAGCCAGAGGGGCTGCAGCGGCAGCAGGATGGGGCCGAGGGGGAGCCGGGTGCAGTGCCCACTGCCATTGCACTGCAGACTGATCAGCCCCAAGGAGGCCTCGCTGTGCAGCCCCCACCTGCGCGGGGGGCTGTGCTGCGGGGTCACGCAACACCTGAGGGTTGGCACAATGCCCATGCCCCACAGGGCACCGACCCCCTGACCGAACACACCCATCTGCTCTGGGCATCCATGGAGTAACAGATGCTGGTCATGGCAGGGGTGCGTGCACTCCACACAGAGCTGCGCCTGTCCGCAGGGAGGGCGTGACCAGGACTATGAGCAGCTCCTGGCCAAGACCACATGCATGCAGGAGGACACTACTGCAGCCCTGGATTGGCTTACTGCTGCGGTCATGGCCGGCCTAGCACCACTGGTCACCCTGGTGCATGGCCGTCCACTGCAGATACCGCAGAGTGCATTCTCCACCCCTCAGTCCCGGCGTTGTGTGACCCCATCAATGTCGATGCCAGGATCTGCTGTGGGCATTACAGGCACGCATGGAGCGGGTCTGTTCGGGGGCCTGCAGAAACCTGCTAGGGACCGGTCGAGTTCCCACAGTAACATATCTGGGGGACCATCAGTGACACCCCCCTGTGGCCGTCGTGCAGCTTGCATCTGCTGGGCGGTCTTGGCAGGGCCGTCCACATGTCCACAGCGGCCGTGCAACTGTGCGGTGGTCCTGATCTGCCACCCTCCCTGTCCGCTGTCTGCTGCAGCCCTGTCTGCACATTGGTGCGGTGTGTTCATGTGCATACCAGGGTCATGCCGTCCATGTTCCACTCCATACGCCCCCTTTGTGCACACCCACCCGGCCGCTGGCCACTGTGGCATGTGCAGGATGATGCCAACACAACACCAGCTGCCACTGTGCACTGGTGTTCAGCATCTGACACATGCCCATTGGCGGCCTCTGGGTGTAAGCGTGTGGGTGCCCGTGTGCATGTGTATGTGTGTGGATGTGTGTGGGTGGGGTCTACAGTGCCATACAGGGTGCTTCCACAGAGACCTGTCCCATGCCCGTCCACGCTGCCCTCCGGCCGTGTCTGTCATGGGGCCCAGCCTTGCATGCCTGTATACTGTGCCATGGTCCCTAGGACATGTGTGTGGTCATGTTCATCTACCTGCATGCACCGTAGTGCTCCTCTGCAATTGTGTCCCAGTGCTGCTGGACCATCCTGTTCAGCTGGGGTTCCTGTCACCCGGGGGGGGGGGCTGCCCACCACCACCTGGCCCAGCTTCTGAGTCGTCCCCACTGCTGTTCCCCTCTTTGACCTCGACAGCTATCCCACGGTCAGTGGCCATGTTGTGTAGCATACAGCAGGCCAGGAATAGGCCGCAGGCCTTCAAGGGGCTGTACTGTAGGGCACCACCAGACTTGTACAGGCAACAGAACCATGCCTTCAGCAGCCCAAACACACGCTCAATGGTTTCCGTGTGCTGGCATGTGCTTCATTGTATCGCTCCTGCACTGGGGTCAATGGGCACTGGTATGGGGTGAGCAGCCAGGGCCTGAGTGGGTATCCACTGTCACCTGTGTGGAGACATGTGGGGGTTAGCATGGTGGTCTGTGTGGCTGGCCCCCCGCCTACCCAGCCAGACTCTCTAACACCCCCGGCCTAGCATCCCCCCACACCCTGCCCTGTTGTGCCAGGCTAGCCATTCCAGCTACATACTAACCTACTAGGTGGCCGGTGGGGATGTCCCCACTCTCGAACCTGTGGCACAGTGCTGACTGGTGCCAGATGAAGGCATCGTGTGCTCCACCAGGGTGTGTGCACAGACATTGATTATGCGTCCCCCTGGCATCGCACACCACCTGGCAGTTGACACTGGGGTAGCCCTTCCTGTTGATGTAGGTCAACCCCTCTGGCCCAGGTGGTGAGTGGATGCCTACGTGGGTGCAGTCGATGGCCCCTAGCATGCCAGGCATACGTGCTACCCTGTGGAACTCCTGCATGTTTGCTGTACGCTCTGCCTGTGTGCTGGGGAAATGGATGTATTCCACAGCGTGTGGCACAGTGCATTGAGGAATTGTGTGAGAAGCCGTGACGTGGCTGACTGGGTTATGCCTGTGGTGTCCCCTGTTGGTCTCTGGAAGGTACCTGTGGTCAGCAGGCACATGACGGCTGTGACCTTGGTCTCCACCGACAGGGCGTGGCTCCGTTCTGTGGGTGCCTGCATCTTATCACTGCACAGCTCACAGAGCTGCCTCAGAATTGCCTGGTTCAGGCAGTACTGGCCCACAATCTTGGTGTCACTGTACTGTTTGAAGGTGGTGCGGGCACGGTACCACCTGTTCCGGGCATACCGCTGCCAGGCCCTTCCACGGCTGCACCGCTCTGCCTCCTCACACCCCTCATTACTGCCTCCATCTGGAAGATTGCACTGGTCATGGCCTGGCCTGTCCTGCCCCCCTGTGTGGCTGTCTCCCCGGGCAACCCTGGCTGTGTGCTGCTGCATGTGCCCCTGCACTGGACGCACACCTGTGTTGGGGACGCTGCTGGCGGTGGACTCCTTCTCCCACCCATCCTAGTTCTCCCACAGCCACTCCTCTGTCCAGGCTCACAGGCTCATGCTGCCATCGCTGCCCCCACTGGTATCTCACACACACACACTGAGCTTTTCACACACACAGGCACTTTCAGGGTCACACTCCCTGTCTCACTACCTGTTGCAACTCCTGCCTCAGTTCCTGTCTTGCACCTCTGCTGCTGTCCTGCCTGGCCACTGGCTCTTTCTCTCTGTCTCTCTCTCTCTGTCTCTCAGCTCTGCTCCCCAAGGTGCAAGCCACCGTCCCTTGCTTGCTCCGTCTTTTTATGGGCTTAAATTTTCTCCGTGCATATCCCTATTGCTCCGCGCTTGCGCCATTGGTTTGCTGTTGAATATCACACTGTGCTGCTTATTCATGGCTATGTCCCCTGCACTTGCGCATGCATTCATTAGGGTTGCACATTGGTGCACTGCAATTTGTGCTGTGCATTGTCTCCCACTGAATATCGCTCTTTGGTGCATTTCTGCTCTTGCGCAGGCACATCTCAGTTGCGCCATGCACAACTGCTTTGAATATCCCACCCAAAATATTTTTTTGAATCCTCCCAAAACTCTGAAAGATTGTCATACATACACTTTATTGATTTTCTGGCTTCCCATAGATTTAGCTGTGCTTTGTATATTTTGTCATCTTCTAGTAAGGTGGCATTGAGCTGCCAGGGAATTTTCTTACAAATGGGGGTATTCCCCCATGTAATTGTCGTAGTTAGTCATCTGTGGTCAAAAAAACCATTGCATTGGCTATAATGTTTTCTACTACCAAATTTGAGGAGATAAAGAAATAATCGATCCTAGTGGATAAAGCTCCTTTGAAAAAAGTATTTCCCCCTTCACTAAACTTTAATCTTTATGCATCTTGTAACTAGGCAGAAAGTATAACCTCTTTAAGGGTATTGGAATCAGAAAACAGTTTGTTTGTTTTACACCCTCTATCTGATTTCTGGAGCGGGCAGTTAAAATCTCCACACCGTATCATCATTCTGGCTGTATGTAAGTAAGGAAGAATTTTCTGGAATAATTCAACTCTTTGCGTTTTAACCTGTGGAGCCTACATATTAATCAGGCATATGCAAGCTTTGTAGTACTGTATATCTAACATCAAAGCTCTCCCTGGTTCAGTGCCCAATAATCTAATAACTTTAAGGTTATTGGTCACTATGCACAAAGGTGTGGGAAAAGCGCGGAAAGTGATGGATATGCGGCATGCAGCTGCGCACTGTGCAGGACCACCGGAACACATGGCATGCATGAAGAGATATGTGGCCTGCACAGAGGCGTTGGGTGGCACCGCTGAAGGCACAGAACAGGACATGCAGGCAACAGAGGATGGACCAAGCTATGTGAACCCGCCCCATGACCCCGCCATAAAAGGACATCTGCACTGCCCAGTGCGCACACAGGAATGTGAATGCCAAACATGGAGGAGGTGGCATATGGGTAATGGATCCAAGGGAGGGTGTGAACAAGCCACACACAGTGAGAGGGAGGGAGAGCAGGAGAGACACACAGTGGGCCTGACACATGGAGGCGCCTGCTGCTGTGGGACCGGTCAGTCCCAATCCTCAAACTTCACCGGGGCACAAGTGGCTGCGATAGTCAGCAAGATCAGTGCCAACCATGCCAGGCTGCATGGAGTGCTCACCCTGTCCACCCCCACAGATGTAAAGATGCACCAGTGGCTGGGAGCGCAGTCCACTGTGAATGCCACTGGGCTGGATGCCAGGATGCTAACGGCAATCAAGCACAAGTGGTGTGACCTGCAAACTGCCATGAAGAAGCAACTGGCATCAGGAGTGCAGGACCAGTGAGGCATGGGAGGTGGATCACCCACAGCAGACACAGTGCTCACGCCAATCGTATGGATGGTAGCGGACACAGTCATGGCAGTGAGCATCCGTGGGGTGGATGAGGGAATGGACACACTAGCAAGTAGGTACTGTAGACATGCACAGCATGCCCATGCATGGGACAGCCAGACCTGCCGATGCCTAATGAGACCCCCATGTGCCAACAGAGCTAGCAGGATGGTGGTAGGGCACTTGGACACACACACATAGGTGGGAGACATGGGCAATGGCCAGGGAGCAGGCCACCCCATATGGCACACTGTGGCCATAAGATGACGCACTTGTGGTGGCCCCAGCATGGGCACGTATGAGGCCTGGCAGTTGTGCACACATGGGCACACAGTGGTACACACACACATGCACATGGCGATGCACACATAGTGGCATGGTAGCCAAGCACAGATTAGCACAGGGTGAGGGTGGCACCATATGCTGCATGCACGTGGTCATGTGAATGTGGTCGGGGGGGACCCCTGTCTGGCTGGCTACCTTGCCATGGTACAGGAGCTTAATGCACTGTCCCCGGGACCCTGCCATGAAACACCAGCCGCACTGCCCGGCACCGTGTGCATGCACCATGGCCATGATGGGGAAGATGTGCGCCCTCAGTCGTGAGACATCATTGGACATGCATTGGTCACAGTGATGACACTCTGTGCTTCACACACGTGTCCCATTGTACCGGCCACTGGGCTGTCTTGCTGCATGGGTGCAAGGGGTGCTGTGGCTAGCATCTGAATGTGCCGTTGATGACCGCTGCATGTGCAGTATGGCCTGCAGCTGTCTCCTGGCTGCGAGCCGGCCCATCAGCATGGCGGTCCAGTGGCATGCCGGGTGGCTTGTAGTCTGGCATTGGTATTCCCCGACACACGGCCATGGTGTGCAGCATCATGCAGACCGTGAACACATGGCAGACGTGCCATGGATTCAGCATCATAGTTCCCCTGGTGTGGTCCAGGCATCTCAAACGCATCTTCGGTAGTCCAATGTTCCTCTCCACAATGGCCCTCGTCCGACAGTGTGCTGTGTTGTAGGCCACCTCTGCAGTATCCATGGGCACAAGGTGGGGCATCAGCAGGTATGGGCACAATGGATATCCGCTGTCACCTGTAGGAAAATAGAGGTGATAGACATGGCACTAGCATGTGGTGACAGACAAACAGGGGCACTGGACACCTACCCAACAGCCACCCATCCATGCGACCCACACAAAGCCAGGCACCAAGACCCGATGCATCCAGGATTTAGACATCGTGGCATGACCCAGGAAAACAAGCACACACATCACTGAACAGGTTCACCACATCTCACACGATCTGGCAATTCATGCTGTGGAAGCCTTTGTGGTTGCGGTATGCCTCCTCCTCAACCGTTGGCAGCAGGATGGCAAGATGCATACCATCCACGGCACTGAGCATGTTCGGCATGCCATGCAGTGTGTAGAATGCCTGCATCATGGTGCAGACCTCAGCGTCTGTCTGCAGGAAGTGTACGTGGGCCCTCACATGTGGCAACAATGCTTTGGAGACCTGTGCCAGTGCCCTGGACATGAATGACTGGCTAACGCCGATCCCATTGCCTGCAATGCGCTGGAGGGACCCCGTTGTGTAGTAGGCCAGTGCACACATGGCCTTGGTCTCAACCGACATGGCCCTGGAGTGGCATGTCCGTGTGCCCACACTGCTGTGGACAAGGTCACACAGGTGTTTGACCATCGGCCATGGCAGCCGGAAATGATTTATGCATTGAGAGGCACATAGCAGCTGCCGGTCCATGCATGGACGGAATACACACTCTCTTGGGTGCTGTCCCCCACCACTCATATGCCTCGTGTTGTGCAGATACACATCCATTAGCAGTCCTGGGCACACTCTGCCATCATACGGGTCCCAGCCTGTACTGGGCATAGCACCCGGTACATGCATGACACGGCAATTGTAGTGTACGGGATGTCAGGTGTGCAGCTGTGGCATGCATGCACTGTGCGCCTGGTGCAGACTGTCATGCCCACCCACATGCTGATGGTTATGGCCCTGGCCTGTTCTGCATGGCACATACTGCCCTGTGCATGCAGTCCGGTGCATGTGTGCCACTGTGTTGTGCCACGGGTTGGTGGGAACATGGACTACCTGGTGTGCATGGGGTGGGCCATGGGGTGCACTTGTTCCTGGCCACACCATACAAGTGTGCTGTGCATGTGTGGGGCTGCGGGACACATGCATGACCGGCACTGGCATGCTACATAGAAGCACACCTTTGCCTCTGCATGGTGCGCTGCCAACATTGCGCAGTACCCGCAGGACCTCTGGCGTGTTGCAGAGCATGAGTACTCCAATAGCAGAGGACATAGATGCTCTGGACTGCTCAGGCCTCTCTGCATGGGGGTGTGTCACACAGGTGCCATGTGTGTGCTGGTGGATGGTGGTGGTGGGCCACCCTGGGATGTGCCTGTGTGCTGACTTTCTCTCCTCTTTGCTGTACCCTGCTCCCCCATGCAGGGTTCCATGGCTGTACCAAAGAAGATCAAGCTGCGGTGGCAGGTGCAGCCAGATGGGGCAGCCGTCATGGTGGAGATGCCTAGAGCACAGTACCACATGCGGTGGGTGTGCCAGATGCCATGCTGCCTCAGACAGACTGCTGTGGGTGGTGCACCACACTATGAGGGCAAGCAGGGTGATGCAGAGCCTCAGACCCTGTGGCGGGTCATTGTTCCATCACAGGTAGGTGCACGTCTCACACCCCTACCTCAGACATCAGGGATTGGGCATACGTGGTCAGGGACATGGGGCCCACTGCAGGGTTACACCTCCACCACTTGGGTGGCTGGTTGAGTGCAGGGTCTGGTGTTGCTTGCAGTTGCTAGGGGGGTCAGGTCTGTGCCTTTGCTGTGCACCATTGCTGTGTGCATCCTGCACCATGTGGCTTGTCACGGGTGCACGGTTTGGTGCGAGACTGTATTGCATCAGCGGGCATCAACAGGGGCAACCCTGGCACTCAGGGCTGTTGTGAGGTGTGGGTGGGTCACCTCCGTCGGTCTGTCACCGTGCACCTCTGTGGCTGCTCTGTGAGGGCTGGGGGGCCTGGCCGTTTTGTGGGATGCACCGTGTCGGGCCAGGCGGTTTGTCCGCATTGGCCTCAGGGGAGGGGCAGTCATTGTAAGGTGGGTGGGTGTACTGCCCGATGCACACGGTACTTACTGTCTAATTCTTTCCACAGCACTACTGGGGACCCATCAGGTGCCTTGTGCTGTGGCGGGTGGTGTGGCCTGTGCCTGCAGAGGAGGGCAGCGGAAACAGCAGTGGCAGCAGTGAGGAGGGGAGATTGCACAGCAGTGATGGCACAGGCTTGGATGGTGCAGCATGCTGTGTAGGAGACTGCATGGGCCGTGGCATGGCATGGCCATCTGGTTGTGCTATGGCATGGAACTGTGGACTGCTTTTGGGGTGTTGGGGAGTTGTCGGGGACAGTGCTGTTCATTTGTTCCTGTGTTTGTAATGAACATTTGATCACTATTCCATGCCTCTTCCCTGCCTCACATGTGTGTGCATATGTGTGTGTGTGTGGGGGGGGGAGTGGGCCTGCTGCCTAGGTCAGCTGTGGGGCTGTTGGTGTCTGCCCACCTTGTTGCTGATACTGGAGGTGGGCTTCGGTGCCATTCTGCCGCTGGCACTTTGTGGGTCTCAGGCTGGTCCCGCCTGCTGGGTGCCCAGGTATTCCATGTGTTGGGTACTGTGCTGGCCTGTGGGGCCCACTGTGGGGGTCATGCCTCTCCTGGCCTTGTGGTTGGTTGTTCTGCCTGACTTTCCTGTGCCATGCATTGCCCCTCCGGTCACTGCGGGTATGGGGCCTGTTTACATCTGCCCTTCATCACGCGTTGCTCTGCCCGCCTTGCAGCACACATATGTACGTCTTTTTCACATCCGTGCATGCGCTACATGCTCCACTGCATACCTGGTACATGGATCCTCCCCCTCGTAGCTGGCATGTATGCAGGCTGTGTAGTTCCAGGGTGCCCTGCTGTGCAGCGCCTTCTGCACACGTCGTGCATGCCACTCCAGGCTTGCATGCGCGTATATACCCCTGCTGGCTATGCCTGTGTGCTGCATACATTGCGTAGCCTTTGTGCATAGCGGCCATAGTTTGCAAATAATATTCCTAGACTATCACAGGTATCTGTCCCTTGTGACCAGACGGTGGTGCCTTTTTCCTAGATTTTAGTAGCTTAATCTGGTATCCTGTATACAAAATATGTCAGCATTCTGTAATGCCAGTTCAGAAAGGATTGTTAAGTGCCTTTTCCTATTTTTTGTGCTGTTTGTGTTGAGTGATAGTATTTTCAAAGATGTCATTAGAAAAAAAGAAATTGGAAATGTCCAAGCCTGACAGTCATAATAATCTACTTTGTCCTAGTATTCCATTTCTTTTTTGCCATGTCCCTTTTGTTTCCATCTTCTTTTCCTGAAGATAGGTCTATAGATGAAGAAACGGAAGATGAATCTGAATCCTCTTCTTCCTCTTCGATATCACCCCAGGCCTTTTCCATGGGTAATGCAGCATATTTGTTTGTATTTGTCCCTTTGTCACTTGGTTTAAATACCGTCCTTTCTTTTCCCCTTGGGCTCAGTGTCTTTCCCAGCTTTGGTCTTTGGTCATTTTTTGTATAATACTTTTTGGAATACATCTATTTGTGCATCCGGTAAAGGGGGGGGGGCATTGATTCTTGCTCTTCAATGTCTTATTACCCTATTTCTGGAGTTGTTGTAATATCTCCTGTAATGGTCCTTTCTTCAATATTGTGTTTCTCTCCCTCTTTAAGCGGAACGGGGAGGTTCATTTTCTTCATGTGGAATATTGTTGTCTTCCTTATTCTTTTTCCTTTCTTCTTAGTGTAACCTGTCTGTTTCTTCTGGTTTTTCTAGTATAGTAGTAGGCTGTTCCCTGTGCTGCTGTATTTGTAATGTTTCCTTCCCTTTATCATTTCCTGCATCCTGATGTTTTTGATTGGCCTGCATTCTTCGTTCTGAGGACTGTGCACAGCCTACTTTTTGAGTCTGAGTTATCAGAGCTTCATGTGTATTCCCTTCACCATTATTGTGGGATGCCCATGGGCATCTAACATAAGAATTTCCTTTTTCTTTGCATAAGTTACATCTGAACGTGTTAAGACAGGTTGAAACAACATGACTAGTCTCAAGACAGTGCATACATTTTGGGGTGTTCCAGGCATTGCTTAGATGCAGTCCAGAACCACATTTGTGACATGATTTAGGCTGAACTGGACAGAAGAGTGAACCTCTACCTCATCCCCCCAAAAAACAGCTGAGTAGGTATATTATCCCATTATTGGACGTTATTAGTTTGCATTTCACTCTCTATCCTCCTGTCCAGAACCGTTCTGAGTCGATAATGGGGGGGGGGGGTCCAGAATTTCACACCGTTTTTGTAACCAGAATTCAATATCTGCAACATTTACCTCTTCATTTTTAAAAATTATAGTGATTGTCCTTACAGCAGGCTTCGTGATTGGTATAGCTAAAAATGATGACCATAAAGTGGAATCTTTAAGAGTATTGTATTTCATCCAAAAACTATCCAAACAGTCCACTGTTTTGAAACTGATGTCAAAATTGTGTTCGTCTGTGTGTATTAATGCAAACACTTCAGATGCATAAAATTTAAGGGAATTCTTCAATAATGTTCTTCCTATATACCCAGTAGGGTGGATCTTCTAGGCCCTCCTTGTATAACAGTCACACCACATTTTTCCATGGTGCAGGTTCCCCTTTTTTTTAAATAAATCTGCCATCCTTAGGATTGGTTAAAACACTTTTTTTGGTGAGGTCTGGTGTTTTGTCCTGGTCCCTGTTCTGAACATTTGCATGTATTTCCTTTCCCTGTGGGGTAGTTTTATCCATGTTCAGTTTATTCAATATCCTCTCAGGCTCATTTTTTGATGCAGAATGTTTTTCACCATCATTTTCTACCATGTCCCCTTTTTTCTGTGCCTTGTTATAACTATTTTCCCCATTTTGTTCTTCACCTCCCATTATCCTATCCATGGGTTTTTCTATGTCAGTAACCACAGTAGTTGTATTAACATTTCCTTCTTGCTTCAATTTTTTAGGTTAAAGAAACATTTACCTGTAGGAGAGATCTCCATGTCACCGTACTTTGTAACCTCAGGGTCATCTGGATTTGGTGTCCAGATGCTTCCTTTATGCATTAGCCAACCTGCGTTCTGTAAAGCGCTGTTTGCGGTCCATGTCTCATCTGTTTGTTTATTCAGTGCTAATACCTTTTTCTGTGGATTTGTAGCTGTTTTTCCTTTCCTAGTCACCATACCCAGCATTTTCTTTCCCCCTGAAGTCCCGGGTAACACATTTAGTTCTGGTGTCATAATTGCAGAAGCAGCTGGATCCATTTGGGGTGTAGTGCCTGGCAACTGAGCCACCAAAACAACTTTTCGATTTTTGCAATCCTTGTGAGGATTTTTACAGATTGGTCACCAGTCTACACTTTTCCTCCTCATCTGTGATCTCCAGTAGTAGCTGACATTTTTTTGCTTCCATCGCTTCCTTCAATTTCAGTTCCATTGCTGCAAACTCCTCTTCCTTAATGATTTCCATAGGAACATCAAGGTCATTCTGTATTGTAGAAAGCTCATCACTTTTGCTGGTGAGTCCATTCTTTTGTTCTGTAAATGAATATACTGACTGATTTTCTCTGGATCCGTAGTCTCTGAATTCATCAAGGCTAAGGAGGAGACCAGTTCCTCAGCCTCCAGCATGTCCTTCTCCTTCTCCAGCCCACTGCAAGTGGCCATCGTACAGATGGCCAGCAATCCCCCTACTGGCGAGTAGGGGTATTTATTGAAGAAAATAAATCAAACAGCATACATCAAAGCAAATTCAAAAAACAGAACTTAATTATTGTATAAACTACAACAAAACATATTCAAAAAAAATAAAATCATAATAATCATATCATGTTATAGGAGCATCCATGTTAGTTATCCATGGCAAATTCCGTAAGTATGCTTCCAAGACTTGTTGAGACACTCTGACAGCTTCATCTCGATATAAAGTCCTTATTTCCTCTGTGATTTGATAAATTAGATACAAAATTGGAGTGTCTATTTGCTGTAAGCAAAACCCACATCTCACATTCCATATATACCATTTAATCACCATGAAAATCACATTGGGAGTGCTTGCATGGTAATTCTGCCAAATAGCGGAGTATGACCCATACATAAGAATTTTGCATGTTACTTTAGAGATACGTAGCATAGACCAGTGTCTAGATAACACCTCCCAAAATGCTGCTATATATGAACAGAAGAAGAACAGGCGTGAAATGGAGTCCTCTTGCTGTATACATGTAGTTCTTGCACAACATCTTTTTATTAACTGTTTGTGTTTTTGGTTGCTTTTGACATTAAGTCTCTCATGGCAACTTAGCCAATGCAAGTCCCACATCTTTGCAAGAATTCTAGTCTCTGTTAAAAGTTGTAATAATGAAGACTGGAATGCTGCTGGACAATGAGGAAATGTAGTAAGTTCTGTAAAACATGAATACATTATATATGCATATGTTTGTTTCCTGTTGTTCGAAATTATCATGCGGCTACTAATTCCCCACATTTTAAATTTTATAAAAATATCTCTATAATATGTAGGGAAATGGGGTACTTGTTTTATAACTAAAAGAGTAGCTGCATCCCATCCAGAGAACCAAGTTTGTACAGTTTGATAAAAAAACGGGGACCATGCTTTCTCTTGGTTCACTAACAAAGGCCTAATATTTACATAAATTAATATATTAAAAAGAAAAACAACTGGGTTAGCCATATTAAGATCACCTTTTGATATGGTAGATAGGTAATGTTCCATTTTAAGGGATTAAGTCTGCTCCCCCATACTGCCTGGAAAAAAATATTAAGATGAGTAACTTCTAACTGTTTAGGTACAGGAAAAAACATACTTATAAATGTATATTGTGCTAAAAAGGAGGTTTTAATTAGAACTATTCATTTTTTCTTACTTAATTGCCATTTATTCCATCTTGCAACCATGGCCTTTCCAGCTTCTATTTTAGAAACCCAGTTCAACATCTCCAAGTCCTCTAACCCAAAAATTACTCCCAAAATTTTTATTGGAGTCTGTGAGATAGGAATATTTGCGACTTTATGTAAATAAGGGCCTGTAGAACCTAGTTGTATACTTCTACATTTATCCATGTTTAAACTGGCTCCTGATGCTTTAGAATATTGCTTGCAAATTTGAAGCACCACCATTACTGAGGGTTCATCCTCCAATAAAAGACACAAATCATCTGCATATGCTATGCAATTATATGGTACAGTATCTTGCACTGTCCTAAGGGGTCACATAATAGGATTAGTATTTATCAGTCGCAGCAAGGGATCAATGCAAAAAACATAAAGGAGGGTGCTAAGCAGACACTCCTGCCTTACTCCTCTTTTAATCGGAAGCAATGGCCCACAATTTCCATTAATATATGGTGTTACTGTAGCTGTTTGATACAAGTTTCATAACCACCTAATAAATTTTGGAGGTACCCCATATTAATCCAATACTTCCCATAAGTATGTAAATAGAATCAAAAGCTTTCTTTTGATCTAGGGAGCCAACAAATCTACTAATTTTGTTCCTATTACCTCTATGTATTACTTCTCTTAACAGTAGTAAATGGCCTGTAATGTTTCTCCTCTGTACAGCACATGCCTGAGCAGGACAAATTACATATGGGGTCATTCTTGACAATCTTACTGTAAGAATTTTGGTTAAGATTTTGAAATCTGTATTGCGGAGACAAATAGGCCTCCAATTTGTTATTTTATGTTTGTCTCCTGATTTGAACAAATAAATTAAAACCCCTTTTGTCATTTTTAAAGGAAATGATGTATTAAGTATATTGGAAAAAACAGTAGCCAGTTCTTCTGCTAAAATATCCAAGAGTAATTTACATAGTTCCCCAGTTAGACCATCCCTCCCCGGGCACTTGTTGTTAGGAAGGGTCTTAATAGCAATTTTACTTCATCAGGTCTAATATTTCGTATAATTTCTTGCAAAATTTGAGATGGTCATTGTGAAAATGGAACTGTATTCAGGAAGTCCTTTATAGAATTTAAATCAATAGGATCTCTGAAAAGGATTTTAAAGTAAATTATGTCACCAGCCTATTTATATTATATTGGTCAGTATATATACTCCCATCAGTATCTTGAAGACTAACTATTTGTTTATGCTGGGCCCTTAATTTACATGTGTCATAAGGACATAAGGTAAAATAATTTCCTTGTAACCCAAACATTTGTTGGAATTTAAGGGCTTCCTCTTTCTTATTGTGATATTGGAACATTTCTGTTTTAAGCTGTTTGATTTGAGCTGAATAGTCATGTGTTGAGCTATAAGATAAGGAGATTAATTTTTTTAATTGTTTTCTATTCTGTAAATATAAAAAATAGGCATCATGTCTATTGCTTTTATTAATATTCTTTAGTAAGATGGTCAACTCATATTTTGTGGCTTCCCACCATAAAACTAGCGAGTCATACATACAGATTACTGACTTTCTATCTTGTAAAAAAAGTATTATTTGAGATCTACAATTTTCCTGCACCAAAAGTGCTGAATTCAATTTCCAGATGCTCTGTCTAGATATATGGGGAATTCCAATGTTTAGAGTCAAAATGAAATGGTCTGTATACTCTACTGCCATAGCGGTCATATTAGCAATCTTTAAAGACTGAGAAATAAAGAAAAAAAATCTATTCTAGTAAATTGAACACCTTTATGAAATGTAGGCACTACTTTGCCCGTATGTGTGAGTGATGCATCTATTAGGTCAGCTGTTTTTACTATGTTAGAAAGGCACTTCATGTCACTAAAAATTTTAGTTGTAGTGGTTTGTAGCCCTCTGTCCTGTTTAGTCAGGCCACAGTTAAAATCACCCCCAAATATTACAGGGTGTGCAGTATGTAAATATGGCTGAATTTCTTTGAATAATTGCACATGCTCCGCTTTAGTTTGCATGGCATAAATGTTAATCAAGCGAACTAAATGACCTTGATAAATTATATCTAATAATAATGCTTACCCTGCAAACAGATCCAATAGTTTAATTATATGGATCTCTATAGAGTGAAAAAGGATCCCAACCCCTGAACACTGGTCTATGCCAATGGACCAATATGACGACCCTGCGAACCATGCAGAAGCTGCATTTTGAATCTCTCTCATAGTGTGTGTAGCCAAGTGTCCTGTATAAAATAAATTCCTGGTGGACCTGTTAGAAAAGCTGAGAAAACTACAGCATGTTTCCTAGAACTCTTAATGCTGTTCACATTAACAAAAAAACAGTTTAAATCAACACTCATTGTGAAAGGAAGTACCAAATTGAGCCTCATTTTTTCCTTACAGTTCTCCTGGTACCAGATTTAGGCTTTAGCTTAACTTTTGGTTTTTGCCTGAGTTCCCTTTTCCCTAGTTCACTATCAGGGTGCCCCCTCTAATTCAGAGGCAACCTCACAAATAGATGCTCTAATTGATGATGAGTCTGTACCAGCGTCAGAGTCAGTATTATCATGTGACAAGGGTTGATACCTATTTGATATTGGAATTGTTTGTGTTTTTGCCAGTTTTGAACCTGGAATACTTTGATCTGGGTGTTTACGTGTCAGCATAACTTTTCAGTCTATCAAAGGAGGGGGAAGCATTTCTTCCGAAGTGCTTGGAACTGGTGTCATTGCAACTTCAGTTATGCTAGGTTGCTCTACAATAAGAACTGGGGTAGGAGAAGGGGGGTCACAAGAAGGGGTGGGGGTCTGTTCTTAGTACAGAAGTGGTAGTAGGGTTAGTAACTAAAGCAATATCTGAGGGGGGGTTGGGTTTGTTTGTTACTTTGTTGTCTCTGAGCCATTGCTATCAATTAACGTTGTTCTTCACTGTCTGCCTGTTGATTTTTATTGTGTGCTGCCCAGGGGCAGCTCTGATAACAATGACCTCTTTCTTCACATAGGCTACATACCATTTCATTCAAACATTGATTACTAGCATGCCCAAGTTCTGTACATAAAGAACATCTAATTTTATCACAGATACTACTGATATGTCCCACTGATCCACACTTATAGCAGGCCTTAGGTTGGCCTGCATAAAAGAGGACGCCTCTGTCTCTGCCGAAGAAAAAAGAGTTTAGTAAATGCTTAGTCCTTCATCCATTGAGTTCAACAATATTTTGTATTTCCAACCTCCTGTCCAATAATTTTCATTATTGAAAATTGCAGTGGGGCCTTACAAAATGTTGCAGCGCTCTTTCAACCAATGTGTCAGATCTGAGACACTAACCCCCTCATTGCGAAATAGTACTGTAATATTTTTAACAGCTGGTGTAGTGAGGGTGATAGCTTCAAATGGGAGCCATAGTTGGTGTGTTTTTTACATCATTATATTTTTTCCAAAACCTGTCTAAACCTCCTGGCATTTTAAAACTGATGTCGTATGTATGCTCTCCTGTTACATGTATAAAAGCATAAACCTCTGTTGCAAAGAATTTTAAAGAGTCTTTTAACAGGGTTTTCCCAATGTAGGTTTGATCTGGGACTGTGTCCAGGCCTCCTTTATACAATAGCCCTACTGCATTGTGCCTTTTTGCTGGAGCTATGGGCAAAAGAAACAAAGAAGTATATGGTTTCCGGGGATTTGTAGACCTTAAATTTAATGGAGCCTCTGGTTGTTGTGGAATGTCGGTGGGTCCATTTGTGAGGTATTTAACACTGGATTCTCAGTTAAATGCAATTCTTGCATTAAATCTAGTGGAGAGAATGTTTTAGAGTTTCCTGGGTGTGAAGGCATTCTTATGGGTGTGGCGCCTAAAATCCACTGTGAGTCATCCGGAGACTTCTCCCACCCTGCCTCCTGAAGGGATGTGTCAATCGACCAGTCAGTATTCCAGCTGTGCAGTAAGTCCCCTTCTTGCCATGTCTCCTCCTGAGAAGAACAGTCGCTTTATTTAGTAAGTCACCTTATGTAGTTTGCAAACTGGGGCCCAGATATTCAAAAGGGTTGTGCATGGCGCAACAGTGTTGCACCATGCACAACCCACTGATGCGCCCCAGCGTGATATTCAAATGGAAATTGCACCTGACACAAATCCCGATGTGCTGGAGTGCATCAGTAATGTATGCAGGTGCAGGTAGGGGGGCGTGCCCATGCATACTCTGCACAACCCGAAATTCAGCCCGGGATGTGCTGAGCCATGCATGCACAACCCCTACCTGTGCTGCACAAATTAAGCAAAAAAAAGGAGCAATGGCTGGCCACCCACAGGTGAGCGCTGCATTACAGGAAGAACACGGTTGCCACCTGGGGGCGGGCTACCGAAGCCGGCTGCACCTCCGTGGTGGCACCCCCCCATGCCCGATCGTGGACATTAGTAAAATAAATAAAACCTCCTACATCCCTGGTGGTCCAGTGGACCGCTGTCTGCCCGATCGAGGGCTTCAGTAAAATGAAACAGAAACCTATATCCCTGGTGGTCCAGTGGACCGCTGCCCACCCGATCGCAGGATTAAGTAAATAAAAAGATTTATCCTATATCCCTGGTGGTCCAGTGGACCGCTGCCCACCCAATTACAGGCTTAAGTAAATAAAAAGATTTATCCTATATCACTGGTGGTCCAGTGGACCACTGCCCACCCAGTCACAGGCTTAAGTAAATAAAAAGATTTATCCTATATCCCTGGTGGTCCAGTGGACCACTGCCCACCCAGTCACAGGCTTAAGTATAAATACAAAGATTTATCCTATATCCCTGGTGGTCCAGTGAAACGAAGTCTGCTTGATTGCAGGCTTAAGTAAACTAAATATGACCCCCATATCCCTGGTGGTCCAGTGGACCCCCTCCTGCCACTGATCACCATCAGCCCAGCTCCCCAGTCAGCAGCGGGTGGCAGCACCCCCCCGCCTGCCGACTGACACCGTCGGTAGGGCTGTATGCCATCGGTCCACAAGCGTGAGCCAATGGGCATGCAGCCCATACTCCCTACACATTCCAGATATGAATAGATCCATTCACATATCTGGAATATCATCGTGATATCGACTGCTGCGCCATTGATCCTAGCGTGAGAATAATGGGTGCAGCTCCAGTCCGATTATTATATATCCAGATATGTGAATGGATCCATTCACATATCTGGAATGTGTAGTATGTTAAGTGGCTGCACACTCATGGCTCACGCCAGGACCAATGGGCATACAGCCCTACCGATGGTGACAGTCGGCAGCGGCGGACGGAAGGCGGGTGGGGTGCTGCCACCCACCGCTGACCGGGGGGAGCGGGGTGGTGGGGATCAGTGGGCAGGTGGGGAGGGGGGTCCGCTGGACCACCAGGGATATGGGGGTCAGTACTAGTTTACTTAAGCCCATGATTGGGCAGACATCAGTCCACTGGACCACCAGGGATATAGGATACATTTTTGTATTTATACTTAAGTCCGCGACCGGGCGGGCAGCGGTCCACTGGACCACCAGGGATATAGGAATCTGATTCTTCTTTTCCTTCAGCCTGCGATCGGGCAGACAGTGGTCCACTGGACCACCAGGAATATAGGAGGCTTTATTCTTTTTACTAATGCCTGCGATCGGGCTGTGAGGCACATTGCCCGCTGCAGGGGGCATCGGTCCCTGATGGCTGCTGCCTGGCATAGCCAGGCGCATCGCCGTTGGAGATCAAGCGCACCTGCATGCAATGAAGAGACGACATGCAAATGGCCCCATTTGTGCCTTGCATACATTATGGCCCCATTTGCATGTCAACTTTTGAATATCGCAGTTGTTGCACCTAGTGCAATGGAACTTGCACTAGCGCATCCCCATGCTCCACTCTGGCCACTGGTGCTGGCGCAGTGCCACTGCACCATGTGCACTGTGGGTGGCCAGGGTGCAATATTCAACTATGCTGAGCCATGGCGCAGCTCCGTTGAATATCACCCAGTCCACGCCACTGCGCAGCCAAGTTGAGCTGCACCCAGGCTTGCGCCACAGCCTAGCACAGTTTGAATATCTGGGCCTAGAAGTAACAGGCTCATTTACCTCATTAGCCCTGGTTTCAGAATCACTAATCTCAATATCTACTTGCCTGTTTTCTGTTTGTGTCCATATATTTATTTGACAGCTATTTGCATTTCTACCTTGTTTATGCAGAGACTTGCGCTGCTCTAGGCACACAGAATCCACTCTGTTATCTCTGCCAGCCACATTTCGTGTTTGCAAAGTCTCAGAGTCCAAGACAACTGATGGGCATATCTCCGTAATTGCAGCTGCAGTTCCGTCGTCATTCCTCAGCTGATTGTCAGGAACAGCTGAGCTGGTTGTCAGTTTCTTTGCCTAGCTTTGTTTAGCTGCTAGGAGCTTTTTTTGTAGAACTGCCTTTTTCTCCTGAAATAGCTGTTCTTCTTGAAGCAATATCTGCTGTAATTGTTCAGTCTTCTCTATAAGAACAGGTTCCTGCTGCTCATTAATTGGAACTTTTCCAATATGAGAATCGTTATATTTTCTGAAAGGTAAAGTCACATCCCCTTTTGTTTTCTTCTCCTCACTTATTTCTTGTGAAGAACCATCTCGTTTAGCAGCCTCTGGATTGAAAACGACAGGGGATGAGCCTGCTCCCCTGCTTCAGTAACATCCGTCCTCTCTCCTGGCTCCTGCTCGGTGGCCATCTTGGTCTGTGGAACAAGGGTTCCCCCTACTGCAGAGTAGGGGCATTTCCCTGGTGTTCTGACAAATTTCCCCCATTCATTAAACATACCACCAACAGCTTAATCTGGTTCAATGTCAGTTGGTTTCCATCTGTAGCCCTCCACCCTGGGATGAGGCTGAAAATAGACAGAATTGCCTAGTCTTCCTTTCCCAGTCAACAAAAACTAAAAAAAAATAACTATTTTGCATACCTAAGTCCAAACAATGGTGGTGCCTGTTAGCAAGCATTCTTGATCCTCAGTTAGTTACTGCAGTGTTCCAATCCCAACTGGTGCTTGCTAGATAAATAATAAAAAATGAATCAACTCATTTTGTTTTGTTCTTTCTGTGCGGGATTTATTGTGTGAACTGCAAGCTCCTGTGTATTTATTGCAGCATGGGAGAGGGCGAGTTTGCTTGCAGTGTCATATAGTTACAAAGGCTTTAAAAAATGGAGCATGGTTTTTAGAGGGCAGCAGAGCAGAAAAGGAAGAATCTATGCTTATAATGCAGCTTTTACTTTTTATTTCTGGATTACTCAGGGAGACAAATGTTTGGTTAGAGGAGCAGAGATGGAAAAGAAAATGAACTGGGATAAAAAAGGAGGTTCCAGGTGAGGTGGCAGATTGGTCAGCTGCAGGAGAGATGAAAATGGGGGTATTTGCTACAAGATAAATGAGTCTTTTTCATTTTTTTATTTTTATTGGCAAACCATAAGGCAATTTATGCTGGCAGAAAGGGAGACAGTGTTCTTTAGGCAGAAGTTGCAGAGAGAGAGTGTGAGACCAACTTAATACTTTGTACAGTGCTAAACTGTAGGTCTTAAACTGAAAGTAGGAAATAGTGTCTGTGTTGGTGGTGGTGGTGGGGGATTACAAAGCAATTATTGAGATAAATGCATTTATCTCACTGCTCAGTCCTCTTCCCTGTCCTCTCCTCTTCTTACTATCTTCGCTACAGGGATACCTGCACCTTCTCTATTCCCCATCCTCACTCATGTGTTGCGCAAGCAGCTTTCTCCTACCATCACCGCGTAACCTGCTCCCCTTTTCCCTTCATCTCTCCCCCTCTCTTCGTATTTTCAGATGCCTGCTAAGGCATATTCCTGCTCCCCCCTGTACCTGCTATGCCTCCTCTTGAACCTTCTGTTCTTTCTCTCACAGTTTTCTCCTGTCCCCCACCTGCCTAGGACACCCTAATTCTGGACTAAATGTGCTCCTGGCCCTGAATTTACTCTGTATTCAGCTGGATGATTAATTTATGCACTCTGGTATACATTAGTCAGTGTATCCACATATTGAATCCACACTCTGTTCATTGTAGAATTTCATACTGTTGTTATTTCATGTGGAGCTTCTTACTTCATCTCCTCACTTGGACTGCCTATATATTTTTTACTTTGCACTTTGTATTTTTGCACTTTGGATACTTGTAATGCCTTAATGTTTTACTCTAATTCCCCTCCCCATCCCCCCCAGGTCGCACCTGGAAATGAGCCTTGTCTCAGTGTGCCTTTCCATCTCAGTGTGCCTTTCCCAGTTACTGAAAATAAAAAATGATTTATCTAGACTGATTCAAGTCCACCCCATTGAATAAATTCTCATATTTGATTGATGATATTGTTAGTATTCTGGCACCACAACTGTACTGTACATATTTTGCTTTGTGTGTTTGATTATGCTGTATTTTTCCTCTGTATATTTTAATCTATATTTTTATGTCTGTTATATTCCACTTTGTCCCCTTTCACAAGGTTACACTTGGAAATAGTCTCAACTTAGTGTACCTATCCCAGCTACGTACATATAAATAAATAAACATGGTTAACTGCCAGATAACCTAGGTACAGTATCCGTCACAGCATGCATGATGTGGTTAAAATGCTATATAATCAACTAGAAGCTATGCTGTTACTAACAGTTCAGCTTGCGCTAAATGTCTACATATTCAGGTTGAGCAGTGCACTATCTGAATCGGTCATCCTGGCTAAAGATCAAATTCTTAGATACAGTAGTTCACGATCCTGAACTCTGAATGACCCATGGAATAGAGCAACACACTATCTGCACAACCCTGGTATAGATGGTAAGGAATTGTTGGTGCAATCTTACCCACTGCTAAACATCTGAAACTCAAGGCACAAATGAGAAACAATGTGATAACTGGGAATTGAACCCAGGCTCAAGTAATATCATTCTGGTGCTATCCCAGCCAAGTTGTCAGGTTAGCGTCCAACAGTCACATTCTGTCTTTAGCTGCAAATCCTGCAGTTACAGTAGAATCAACTTAGATGGTACGAAATTGTTGGTACACTGTTTACCACTGCTCAGGATGTGATCATTATTTTTTACTATATATTTTCCTGTATTTATAGTTTGCATATCCTTTTTGTATTGTAATTGTTTTAAATATTGTAATACTTTATAGCTGTCTCTCCCCCAGGTCTTCATTGTAAATGAGCCAACAGCTCAATTATTTTGTCCTGTTATTTTTTTTACATAAATTAAATCTGAGAGATGTAATAAGAGAAAGAAATAATGATACCTAAATTGGAAAGGAACCCAGGCTCCAGAATACCGTTCCAAGGCTTTACCAGCTGCTCTATAAGGCCAGCTAGCTTCCTGGCCTCAGCTCCCTGTGGTGAGGCTTTTTCTCAAATTGTGATTGTACAGTAAAATCCATTTGCACTATGTTTCCTGCTTATTTACACTGCTCAAACTATATCATTATTTTTTTTTTGTTTTATGCATGAGTACAAAACCAAATCATCTGGCTGTAGGATGCAGACTATTTTAAGAGCCTGAACAATGTATTTTGTGGCAGAAAGAACAGATACCAGAGTGCCAGAGTTTTCCACGAGCCCAAAGCAAAGACTAGTCAGAAAGAAGTGACTTGCCAGGAGATAAGACTAATACTGTTAGTTTACTTTTGCCATCACAGGACATCCTACTACAGTATGTAATGATTCATCATACTGAGCACTGACTTTAGCAGAACAAACCACATCAAAGACTTAAATCTGACATGCATATCCCTGTAGTTATGCTGGAATTTAGTTGTGGGTTAAACCAAACAGTTCTGCAATTAAGCTTGGCATGTAAAGGTTTTCTGGACACAGCCATACTGTAATTCAGAACACTAGAATATTGCTTAACAGAGCCATAACTGAACAAAGAGATATGTCACTGAACTGTCAAGTTCACTGCAGGCAATGGCTCCTCTCTTCTTACAGTATTGTAAAGGCTCAAAACATTCTGAATAAGAACTTACTCTAAATGCAGTTTTATCTGCTATGTAGAGGATTGATCTGAAAGGTTGAAAGGGGGAGACGTCAATCTCCTTCATGTGAGGACCACATGTAGTTGAATCTAGTGTACTTTTTATGTTTGGTATGTTTAACTTGAGAGATAGACCCCTTAGATAACTAAAACTCAGCAGCTGGTCCTTATACTGGGTCCAGATCTCCAATCTTGTATGGTACATTGTGATCATCCAAGCTACTTCAGAGCAGCATTAAAACTCTTGTGCTTCTTAGCATTCATAAAAGCCCTGAACCCAAGAGTGTGTGTCACAGAACTGATCTATGTCCATGCTTGGGAAAGAGGCAAGCAGGGTGAATGACTGGTCTGCAGTATTAACACTGGTTGTCTGTTGTCTGGAGTGGATATTACCATCTAAGGAACATCAGCTGGATGAAATCCCTTATCCCTATGAGGGCCTGATAACAATGGTACATGTGGTTGTGACATCCAGTCTCGACTATTGCAATGCCCTTCATCTCAGAGTCAATGGCAGCACCTGGTGCCACCTGCAGTTGGCACAGGATGCAATGGGCAGGTTACTGACCAGCCTTTCTTGGTCTTGTCATCTGACTTTGGTCCTGCGTGACTCGCACTGGCTTCCCGTGAAGTGGCATATAACCTTCAAGGTTGGATTATGAACTTATAATTTATTTATTTTATTTTATTACAGATTCAGAGAGTACCTTTGAGTTACAGACTCATTTACAAAGGTTCCACATAGGTTATATACAGACAGATATTACAGCGATTGAACTCAGAGAAAGATACAGATTGTTTACAGGGAATCAGCCAGGCTAACATTCAAAATACTAGGGTTACTTAATAGAGTAATTACACAGTACATATAAGATGTAGATATATTATAACATATGAGCGACACTGGTTGGTCACTAAGAGAAGAGGCAGACCAGTGGCCATTGTCATAGAATAAGGAGAAGGTAGAGGACAAGATTCAGTTGCAGTCACAGTTATTTGAAGACAGGAGGTGAGCCCTAAGGAAGGTTTCAAGTTGTTCAATTCTTTGTTCTTTTGCCAGGGTGGAGGGAAGGCTGTTCATCCACATGGGAACCATATAGCTGAAAGACCTTTGGAATTGAGAGGTACGGCTGGAGGGAATCGAGAAGAGATGGTGGACTGAGCTATGGGTATACTTAACCTTAATGTTTGGGTGGATTAAAGGGGTGAGTCCAGAGGGGGAGAGGCCTAGGGTGATTTTTTTTAGCCAGCAGACAGGTATGGAACCTAATCCTGTTGTCGAGATTAAGCCAGTTGGTAGCACTATAAAGTGAGCAGGTATGTGTAAGACAGTCACATCCTAATATGAGATGGCAAGCTTTGTTTAGGGAAATACGGAGTCTAGCTAGGGATGAGGTGCTTGCCGCCCCATATATCAATAAGCCATAGTCTAGCAGAGAGAGGACTGAGGAGGAGACAGCGAGCCTGAGGGCATCAGGGTAAGGCAGTGCTTGAAGCACTGCAGAAGCCCCAGCCTGAGGTTAATGACCTTGGATAGGTGGTGAATGTGCTCGTGGAAGTTAAGACCTGGGTTCAAGATGATGCCTAGGTATTTAAAGGAGTCCACCTGCTCCAAAGGGGTCTGATTTGAAGTTAGAACTTGTGGGCAGAGCACCTTTCTGGTGTTCTGTGGGTGTGAGAATAGCATAACTTTGTTTTTTTTATAGTTAAGAATAAGGCGTTGCACAGTGAACCAGCTTTCAGCATGGCTGAAAGAGGACTGAAGGAAGTGGTGAAGTTGCATAGGGTCAGGGCAGGAGGAGAAAATGACTGCATCATCCACGTATAGTAATATATTGCCAGGGCAGTACTCGGAGGGAGTTGAGGAAGAGGCTAAAAGTAGCGGTCCCAAAATGGACCCCTGAGGGACACCAGAGAGGACAGGTAGTCTATTAGAAACTGAGTTTCCAAATTTGGCCTGTAGATATCGGTTCGAGAGGTAGTCAGAGAACCACCCCAAGGAATCCCCTTGCCCTACACAGCTTGGGCCTGGGCTATGTGACTGAGCTCCTGTTTCCTCATCTGTCAGGTCACCCTCTTCACTCCACTGAGGTGGGCATCTTGACTGTTAGCAGGGCTAGGTTCAAATCCTTGGGGGACTGAGACTTTAAGGTAACCAGTCCGGTAATTTCATGCATTTCTCTTATACAGCCTTATAATGCTATATAAGAGAAAAGCATGAAAATGACCACGTTAGCAAACCAGCAAGTCAATTATCTGATGCGATTCTCCTGGACCTGTGCTCATTTCTGTGTGTGCTGCTCAAGTGTGAATTGAAAGATGCATCTTCTATTTTGTGGTGCATGCAGCATCTTGAAGAGTGGCATCTCACATAAAATAAGAGTTTTAATGTAGCATCTTGATGAGTGGTATCCCCAACCCCCATATAATAAAAGTGTTAATGCAAGGGAAGGCAGGGCAGTTGTATTTCTAAGGTGCCCTTTCCCTTAGGCTCAGGGTGCCATACAGAGTGAGCACAGCAAACCCAACACACAAATATATATATACAGTATATATATATATATATATATATATATATATATATATATATATATAAAACCTTCCTACAGAAAAATCTGCTAGTGAAAATGTGTCATTCTGGTCTGCAGTTATTGTTCCAGTGACAGACTCGGTAAAATAATCCAGACAGCTATTCCAGGCTTCTTATCCAACACTCCCTACCTCCTAGTTCTGCAACATTTGTGTTGAGAAATGTATTTCTGTTATAGCACCTTTTCTGTTTTTCATCTGTAGTTTTATCTGTAAGCTTTCCTTGCACCCCTTCCCTTGAAATGTTGTTTTTTAAGATGATATATCTTTTTCAGTGACTTGTGATATGAAAAAAGATTCTTTTTTTGTATCACGAGTCAAGAAAAAAGATCCTTTATCGTTAGGGGAAAAAAATAATTTTTCCTTTGGTGCTATCTTTTTCCTGGTGTCTAGTGGCACCCTCCACTCTCCAGTCCCCGTCCCCATACTAATAATATACTTCCCTAGTGTCTAGTGCCCCCCCCAACCCTACGATCGCCATCCCCATAATTATAATACATTTCCCTGGTGTCTAGTGGCACCCCCACGCTCCGACCATCCTCCCCGTAATTATAATATATTGCCCTGGTGTCTAATGGTACCCCCCACCCTTGGTCTTTCAACGATGTGACCCCCCCATTCTGACCTCCCACACAGCACCAACCACCCTGCACACCCCACACATCCCACACACCCTCACTCACTTGAACAGGTCCCAGGGTGAAGATCCACTCTCTGATGGTACACACCTCTTTCTGCTGGAAATGCTGATTGCTACATGAGAAAGTAAGGTAAGTGCAGTTCAATGTATTTCAATGGGGTTTTCAACTCTGGTGCATAACTTTGCCATTTTTTCATATCTTTACATTGGATTTTTAACATGGCCTTTTTGAGAACCCACCTCAAGAACAATGTTAGTGAAATTACGTAAAACTGGACAAAAGGTGATTTCATGGTGGCTCGGTGAAATCACCTTTTGGGCAGGATTTGAACATTTTCACCACCTTTGTTCATGAGGTGGGGTCATAAGAAGGCTATGTTGAAAATTTAGGGAAAAATATGTAAAAATGTCAAACTTATGCGCATATGTTGAAATTTTGCTATGCTCGCTTGTAACTTTGGAAATGTTAAATATTTTGATTCAAAATATTTAGCATAACCATCTTTTTACACCTCCTCATGAACATGACAGCTGTCAATTATCAAACCCTGGCCAAAGTGTGTTTTCCCACCTGTGGCATGTAATGTTGTTGCAGTGGCACAGAATTACATTTTGGCAGGGATTTAAACATTTTCCTTACTGGGTTCATGAGGTGGGAGTAATAAGAAGGCTATGCTGACAATTTTGTTTTTTATTTTACTACAAATGCAAGCTCAGGGCCCTCCCATGCCTGTGCTTCCACAGCAACATATATGTACGCATAAATAGTAAAGAAATGTATTGCAAAAAACTTCATTAATGCACTAGTTAGGGTTAAAGTGACAAAAGTAGGGACATGTGGTATTAGGATTTCCAACCCTAACACTCCACCCCCTCCTTGCAGACAGCAACAGGTATGGAGTGTGCCTTGGGGTTGTCAACACTAATGCTCACCCTATTCTCATATACTGTACTCAGCTTATTTACTCATGGGATGGGATGAGTGTTAGGGTTGACAACCCCAATGCCACATTTCCCTATGTAATGCCCCAAAGTTGGGGCATCACAGAAAAAGTAAAAACAATAAATAAATTGGGGTTTTACTGGTGCCCAGGGTGCCTACTGCAGGTGTAGATTGCAGGTGATAGGTGAAAAGGGGCCTCCCAAGTTAATTCCCCCTCCTTGTTAGTGGAGAAGCACTGTGTATAACAAAAGAAAAGTGCCCTGTGCACTTAAAACTCTGTAAAAAAATAGATTTATTTGCAGCTCTGGTAACAATGGCCTGGATGGAATGTTGTGCTGAGCTGCTCATGCACAGCATTCCATTCCAGCCATTCTAGAACCCTGGGGTTCAAGTTTGAAAGTTTAACTGTTTTTTAGTCAGTTGTTCCTGGGCAGCTGTAGAGGAGAGAGGACACAGTAAGTCAAAAGGACAAGTTAGGGCTTACCTGGGTGTTGAAGCCGTCTCTGAGGACTTAGCTGTGTACCTGCTCTGCCTCCACTGCCTGAAGACTCCTCTTGCTGCTGTATGTTGCGGTCGGTGGTGCTATCGGGGCACAACGAAGAAAGAAAATGTCCAGTTCAGTCATCCTGGGCTTAAGAGCCCTGTCATTTATTTGTTTTGGCCCCCTGTTTATTTTAAAGCAAATCCCCAGTCCCTCGTTGGCAGCCGAGAAGAGCCTTGTCGCGTCTGCAAGCAGTTGGCTATCCGAGGCCCCCCCAGGTTGTTCCTTGCATTGCCCACTGCCTCTGTTCACTCCCTCCCACTGCCAGAGCACCTCCCACCTCCCGCTAGCCTCCTCGATCCAGCGGTGTTGTGGTGAGTCGGCGGCAGCATGCTGCGTTGTGCTGTCCACCTCTAATACTGAGCCAAGACTGTTTTTTTTTATTTAAATTGTTAGTGCCTTAGGCGCAAAGTCAGACGGTAGAGTGCCACGGGGAGGATCAGGTCAGAAGGACCCAGATTAATATTCAGAAGGGGCTGGGACAGTAGCGATGCCCACGGGGAAGGGTCAGGACAGCAAGACCAAAGAAGAGGCCTATACATATTTACTAGAGGGGCAGGACTAAGGAGGCGACATGTCACAGGAGTGACAACAGTCTCAGAGGCTGCAGAATTTAAAGATCCCATCGGTTTGAAAGGGCAAGCCAGGCCCAAAGTTAAAAGGGCACCAGGTCCATTTCAGGGGTACCAGGCCCACGGGGTTTAGGGCACCAGGCCCAAGGTAAGAAAGAGGGCATCAGGCCCACAGTATTTAGGGCGCCAGGCCCACAGTACAGCTGGGCATCAGGTCTGGATTAAGAGAGGGCCCTGGCCTAGTGAATTAGGATAAGCCAGCCCTGAAGTAGTAAGGGCAGCCCTGGCCTAGCCAGTTAGGGCAAGCCAGCTCCAAGGTAGTTAGGGCAGCCCAGGCCTAGCCAGTTATGGCAAACCAGCCTAGTAGTAAGTAGGGTATACAGGCCCCATAGAAAGTAAGGCATTTAGGCCTCTAGTGTTCAGGGCAACTGGTCTAGCAGCAAGTGGTATCTGAGTGTAGTGATTGGGGCATTCATAGCAAAGCATTCAGGGGTAGCCAAATCCTATCCAGGAAGGCCCTAAAGTAAGAAAAGGGTCAAATCAAGGGTGCTTAGCTCACAATATGCTGCAAAGTGACTGTTAACAACTGTACTGTTTACGCAACTGTGTATTACTCAAGCATTCTGAAAGACTGTGTAATTGCTAAAAGCACCGAGACTGCCTTGTGACATTAGGATTGTGGTTATTTGCCCCTGGCATCTGAACAATTGCCCTGTGCATCAGAACAGTTCCCCTGTGTATCTGAACAATTGCTCCAGGCATATGAACAATTACTCTGGCATCTGAACAATTGCCCCTTGCATCGGAACAATTACTCTGTGTATCCGAACAATTGCTCCAGGCATATGAACAATTGCCCTGTGTATCTGAACAATTGCTCCAGACATATGAACAATTGCCCTGTGTATCTGAACAATTGCTCCAGGCATATGAACAATTGCCCTGGTATCTGAACAATTGCCCCGTGCATCTGAACAATTGTCCCAAGTAAATAATTTCCCCAAATTTGATAATTTACCCCTGCTCCTGGCAACTTACCTGGTCATCCAGCAGTTATCTTGATATTGTGAGAAGGTGTGCCTATTAGCTACATTGTTGCAAGCATTTGGAACAGACTCAGTCTTTTGCCACATTGCTGTTCCATGGTGTGGTCTGCTGTTCTACGCATCCAGAATCATTCTCTACCCGGAGGAAGATGTCTTTATCATCATTCTTCACCAGAAAGTGTCCAACCATCAGATCATCTACTCTGTCTGTGTCATTCGCCAAAGTCGAGTTTGTTGCAGTTCATACAAGTCGCCGAAGTTCAAGCGCATCACGACCGCCGTGCCAGTGTCGTTTCATTTGGTTCCTGATCCAGATGTCCTGAAGTTGGTCACCCTCTGCAGAAAAGTGTGCACATCCTGAAAGAACCTGGTCTGCATCCCCTGGTTGTTCGCCGCAAGTCAAGTCCGTCAAAGCCCAGTGCGGGACGCGTCCGCAGTTTCATTGTTTTGTTCTAGTTCCTTGTGACAATACTTCAGAATCAACCATCTTCACTTCAGATCCTTCTGGTTCCTGGTTGCATCGGAGATCCATCTTCACCTTGGATCCTTCCAAGTCTTGCTGGCCCTTGGAGTGCTGCAGCATCATCCAGGTCGTGGTAGTCCTCCACTGGATTCATCACCATGCATCTCCTGGTTCCTCTTCATCCTTGGCATCACTAGAAGAGGGTTTTGGCTGAGGAATTCTGTGCATCCAGTGTTGAATCCGACAACCCATAAGTGGGTTCATTCCAGGAACCAGCTTCCCTGGTTCTTTCTTTCCGGCAGCCTTGGAGAGAGTTTGCCAAGAAACCTATGGTCTGTTTACAAAACCTCTCGCCACCCCAATGGCCTTAACTAGGTCCATGCTAGGAATTGTGTCTAAGTCATCTACAGTTCTGTTCTGCTTCTCTTGTAGCTACCAACGAGTATCGATGGTGCGCACAAAGACTTCGGACAGCTGGAATTTGTTATGATTCTGTGGTCATAGTAAATCTAGATACTGTGGGTAGTGAAGAGAACCTGATTTCTGTATAGTATTAGTTCTACGTACAGCTTACTGCTAAGAAATCTTAGAGTTTAGTGGCAATAGGCCGAGGTGCACCTCAATATATTTTCTGGTAGTTATTTCAGCATTGTGAGATAAAAATAGTGCTGCTCTCTATTGCTCTATTGTTGTGTTGCCTACCCCTCTTGTGACTGTGTCTGTCTACCCACCGGTACTGAATAAATGCCTTGCGGGCATCGAATCTCTTGGACGACTCCTGCCTCTCCTTGTCTGGGTAACTTTCATCTTATCCACATTAATTCGGACCTTGGTGTTCCACTCACTCCACCATCACCAGAACAAAGCACCACACTAGACCATCACACCTACTTTTTTGCTTTAACCCTAACTAGTGCATTAACAAAGTTTTTTGCAATAAATATATTATAGGGGTTTGGTCGCGCCTGTATAGTTAGGATTGAGTAGGCACTTTAATGTTAAACCTCAAATTTTGCACTTTAATAATTTTGCAACCATTCAACAGATTTGCACAAAATTTTGCATACACAGTCTTGTGTGGTAGATCTCGATTTGCCAAGTTTAGTTTCAGTTGGTTGGCAGATTTCAAGCAGCTAAAATGTTAAAATTTGACTTTATTTTATACTTTTTTTGTCATCGCACTATGCTCAGATGGTTAGGAATTGTGGCCTGAAATTTTCAGGGCACAAAGGGCTTGTCCCACAGAAGTGCCTTTTGCTGGTTTGTTGAAAAATATTAGTCAGTTGCAAAGTTATGAAATTTTAAATTTTCAAGTTCTGAGCATGCTCAGTTCACTCATTTGGATAGCTTCCTGAAACAACAAAGGAATTGGGTCTCACAAAAAAGGATTATTTTTATTGAGGGGTCAATCCATTGTCTTGAGAAAACATTCCTTTTTTTTTAAATGCCATCTTGTTTTTCATTTTGCAAGATAAATTACTTGATAACTCAGGACACTGGTGCCTTGCACAGTTACCAAAACAGTTATGTTATGTATATTTTTATTACTGAAATTGCCCAGGAATGTTTTGATTATGGTACATAAATCCTTTTTCGTGACTCACTGAATTCCTTTTTTGGGAATCATTCTTCATTCTCACAAAAAAGGAATTGGCTTGTGAAAAAGGATTAAAAAAAACCTAAGCCCAAAATCCTTTTTACAAGGTGATTCCTTTTTTGTGGATTCTTTTTCATTTTCAGTAGTGCCAAAATAGTTAGGGTTGAGTAGACTGTTTAATGTTAAACCCCTAACTTGTTGCTGTCCCGGCTGTCTGAAGTGGCTGGTTGTTAGTGCTCATCTCTGTCAGTAGTTTAGTTTTGTGGATTTTCATGTGTTTCTGCTTGGAGGAACTGGACCATTCTTGGACATGACGTCTATGAACATTTCCTGGACTAAGAAACTGCAAAACATCACCACCAGGTATTGGCGTTCTTATCATAAATCAACTTTTTTTGGAAGCCATCAAAAGCAAAAGTAAGGTCAGTAAATCTGTTACACAAGCTCTGAGCTGTGGAGTGCTGCTTTGAATCCACATTTCTGTCTGACTTGTTCTTATAGGATCTGTGCTTATCTTTGAGGTCTAGTCACAACCATTTTGGAGAACAAAGGGAAGATACTAACAAAGGATTTTTACATCCTGCATATGCCCCAAGCCAATGTTCATCACCTTCAGGAATTTAACCCATTCTGGGTCTTTGATCTACAATAACAGCAGTTTACTGGTCCCCAGTAGTTCACCATTTCCTGTGGATTTGATTATTTTTCATCATTTGACTCCTGGTACCTTGGTCAAGATTATTATATTACGGGGGTCACATGATGCTGGGCGCCTGAAAGCAGCACTATTCTGGAGCTCCCGCTTATCGACTGATTATAACCTTCTTTTTGCCCTTCATTTGCCAAAGGGTACCAGCTAGATATTGATTCTAAGCCTTTCTATAGTTTGGTAACTCCGTGGCAGAGTTTTGGCTGATTCGTAACAACGTTATCGGCTTTATAGCCGAAATGGAAGCGGAGATGAAGCAGGCCGGTATCCGACATACCCCACCACCCACACCAGAAAAACTGTCTAAGAAATCAAAACAGCAAAGTTCTGGGGAACGCTCCCAAGCCTGTTACTTCTGGCACATTAGTGATCCCTCTTACCGAAGACCGCTTTCTTCAGGAATTGCTCCTGTTTAAAGAAACTTTAGAGGATATCTCAGCGGAGCTCAAGTCTATTCGTGGAGATTTAAGTTCCCTATCTACAAGAATGGGCAATTCAGAAGTGAGAACCTCTTCGCTGGAGAAATGGAGAGATAAATCAGAAGCAGAAATTGTACACCTGAAACAGCAGATTAGCAAACTCCAACTGAAAACTGAAGATTTAGAAGGGGAGAAGTAGAAGGAACAACCTGCTGATCCTGGGTCTGCCTGAATCAGAGGAAGGCTCTGACACCATAACCTTCCTACAGAAATTCCTCTTTATAGTTGTTGGTCCTTCTCCCCTCAATCCACAGTATTACATTGAGGGAGCCCACCGCTCTCTGAGGCCAAAACCTCCACCTGGCACATACCCAAGGCCTTTAATTGTGAAATTCCTAAGTTTCCTGGAAAAGCAACATGCACTCTCTAAAGCGAAGGAATTACAGGCTATATTGTGGGGCAGCTCTAAGTTGAGGATCACCCAAGATCTCCCTTATGAAACCTAACAAAGAAGATCTGCTTTTCATCCCACGGTCAACAAACTAATCACGGCAGGAATAAGATTTAAAATGCTCTACCCTGCTAAGCTGCAAGTGGCAGTGAATGGAGTGTGGTATGTGTATGATTCCCCGGAGCAAGAGGCCATGGACCTTCCCAACAGACTACCTAATTTGTTTAAAGCAGGATGAGCTTTTCACAGCAGTTGCCTGAGGACAATCATTCTTTTTTGCTGTGAAGCTGTGTTTTCATTTTCATTACCTCTTGATGTTTTCCTGTCTCTTTTCTTTTGGTCTTTTGGGGAGTGGATGGGCGAGCAGGAAGGATTGTGATGAGGCCTAGTGGGCCTGGATCTGGCCTAGCAGAATGTTTGTGCACTCTGGTGTGGGGGGGTGGGTACTTTGTTTCAGGGGGTGTTTTCCGTAAGCTGTTATTATGGACAGACCCGGTAGGTCCTCTGGCTCATTTCCCCTTACATCCTTGCATTGTTGATTGCAGGGCTCACCTTAAGGAGTTAATAAGTCCAGCAAGCTTACTCAGAACCGGGGTTTCCCATTTCCTGAGGGATGGCCTTTTGGGTTTGGTCCAAAAGCACTAGCAGGAGTTATGTGCCTCCTCGGGGGATAGTCAGGTAGGGTTTGCGAGTGCGCAAATTGCAAGTGCTTATCAGGACTCCCATCATTTTTCTGGCATGCCAAGTGCAACCCTTTGGAACATTATAATGCTGGTTAGGGCTCTCATTGGCCAGTTCTCCAGAGGGTCGATGGGCGAGGGGGGGGCTTTGGGATGGAGGTAACTTCAGGAGCAATGGATAACGAACCTAGGAAGAGGGATAAGGGTGCACCTTCTGTTGGATGTGGGGTTCAGAGAGCGCCTCATTTTAGTAAGTTTTCTTTTCTGGATTCAGTCCATGGCACAATAGATCAGGTTGGGTTCTTGAATGTAGCGTACCCTTCTCATAGGAGGGCAACCTTTTGGGTTTGGTTCTCGTCACATGCAACAGGGATTCTGGAATCTTTTCTAGTACATAGGAGGGGACCTTCTGTATATAGGTTGAGGGGTTTAGGGAGGGAAGGAGGGGGTTTCTGTTACTGTTTCGATCTCTTCTCTATTGATTTCATGGTCTGTGTTTACCACTGGCCAGTTAAGATATTCTACTCTCTCAATGTCTCTACTATTTCACGAATCTCCTTGGGAAGGGAACCTTTTTTTCATTTTTTCTTTCCTACTGGGCTTGTGGGGGATGGGGGGTGGGACTGGAGTGTGCCTTATGGGATTGCCGGGTCAGTTAATGGTGTTTGTTCCTTTTCTCTTCTCTAAAATGCTAAATGACCATGGTGCCAATTAATATTGCAACATGGAATGTCAGAGGTATCAGGGAACTGCCCAAAAGATATCAGGTTCTCAAAAACTGTGCCTTCCTAAATATTGACATCGTCTTGATGCAGGAAACCCACCTCACAACCTCAGAAACAAATGGGTTGCATCAACTGGGTTTCTCTCAAATTTTCACGTCCTGTGGGTCGTCCTCTAGTAGAGGAGTGGCAATTTTGGTTGAAAGACACATATCATTTGTGGCAGAAGAAAGTTTAAAAGATCAAGAAGGCAGATTTATTATTGTTAAGGGCATATTAAACAATGTCAGGGTGGTATTAGGGGCAATATATGGTCCAGTTGGAGGGGATGCAGACTTTCTTATGAGTCTGGCCGACAAACTGAGTGCATTCTTGCCCTCCCTGCTTATTCTAGGGGGTGACTGGAATATTGTTTCTTCACAAGACCTAGACAAAACTCATAGGCCATTAAGACCCCTTACCCCTCCACAAATTGCCCTAAGGGATTTTATGGACTTACTGGGTCTGTGTGACCCATGGCATCTGTTTAACCCCTCCAGCTAGCTCTTCTCCTTTTACTCCCAGGTCCACCGATCGTGGTCCAGAATTGATTACATCTTAATAAGCACCACTTTTCTGGCTGGTATTCACCAGACAGGAATTGAACCAATTGTTATATCTGATCATTCGGTGGCATAGATCCTAATTTCTCCTGACCCAAACTTTCAAAAGGACACCGCATGGAAATTAAACACACGACTTCTAAAAGAGGAATGATTAATATCCCACATTAAGTCGCAAATCTCTTCCTTTTTGGAGTTTAATACGGGTTCCACATGCAGAGAGGACCTGATCAGGTGCTCCTTTAAATGTAACGTTAGGGGTGAATTCATCAAGCTAGCTTCCAAAAGGAAAAAAAACAGAGAGAGGCCAAAGTTATTTTGTTGTTGAATCAAATAAGGTTGGCTGAAAACAGTCTATCCTCTTCATCTTCCCAATCCAATCTGGAATCCCTTTTGAAGCTTAGGAATGAGTATGCTGATTTACTAAGAGAAAAAGCAGAGTATGCCATCCTTAAAACCAAAGCTCGTTACTTAGACCAAGGGGAGAAGCCAGGTAGAATGTTAGCTCTTAGATTGAGGGAAGTAGAAAGTTTAAGACCGATTCCTGCACTATATTTTCCAGATGGCTCTATTAAAACCTCTCCTCGAGATTTCTCCCAGGTTTTTGAAGTCTTTTATAGGGACCTATACAGTAAGGGTACCTCTCTCACTTCCCATTCTCGTATTGAACAGTTTCTGGAAGGTCTTAATCTCCCCTCTCATCAGGCCCAGCAGTGCGTGATCTTGACCTCTCCTATTACTCTGGATGAAGTAGTGGAGGCAATCAAGGGGCTAGCTCCTGACAAATCCCCAGGTCCCGATGGTTTCCCTTCTAATTTCTACAAGGTCTTTTGTAAAGAGGTGGCTCCTCTTCTCTTGAAACTTTTTGATTATATGTTCACCTCAGGTTCCCTGGACCCGACTCTGTTGGAAGCCACGATAGTCCTGATCCTGAAACCAGACAAACCCCAGAATGAGCCTGCCAGTTACCGTCCGATTTCATTACTAAATTATGATATTAAAATCTTAACTAAAATCCTTTCTCTTAGAATTAAACAGGTTTGGTCTCATCTGTTGAGTCCTGAACAGGTGGGGTTTGTGCAAGGCAGATCTTCTGCTGACCACTTGAGAACCCTCTCACATATTTTCCAAACTGCCCAAGACTCCCAGATCCCCATGGCTTTAGTCTCATTAGACACAGAAAAAGCTTTTGACAGGGTGAACTGGGACTTTCTTTGGGCTACTCTCAAAAAAATGGGTTTTCTGGACTCCTTCATTCCATGGATTCGGACAGTATATAAGGCGCCTATGGCTAGAATTTATTGCAATGGGCTCTTTTCTTCTCGATTCCCCCTGTTTACAGGCACTAGGCAAGGTTGTACCCTGTGTCCTTTTTTAACTTATATCTGGAACCCCTTCTAATTAGTATTAAGAACTCATCTCAGGTCACAGGATGCCTAGTATACCAGCAATCTCTGACCCTTTCAGTCTATGCAGATGATATTCTTTTACATCTGGCCAATCCAGAAACCTCATTAACACATGTGTTACAAATTATTGAACAGTCCGGACAAGTGGCTAACTATAAGTTAAATTTATCAAAATCAGTCATATTTCCATTAAATGTTCTCGTGCACCAAGGCAACTTCTCTTATTTTGGTATGAAATGGTCCTCCTCCTCAATCAAATATCTAGGCATACATCTCACTAGAGACCCAGAGGTTCTCAGGAGGCTCAATCTGGATGATTTGGTGCTGAATATTCAGCAAGATCTCCAAAGATGGGCCAAACTCCCTTTGTCGTTATGGGGTCGAATTAGTATTATAAAAATGAATGTTCTACCCCGTCTCTTTTACCCTTGAAATCTACTGAATATCTGACTCCCTTTGTCTTACTTCCAACAGTTTCACTTTGCTCTTTCTAAATTTGTCTGGCAGGGTAAACACCCTAGACGGGCCTTCCTTAAATTCAATTTACCAAAGGAGAGAGGTGGACTCCGCCTCCCCAACTTTATTATTTTTTATTATTGGGCGAGTCATCTGTCCAAAATGGGGAATGGTTTGAGCCCACATCTGGTGAACATTCTCCCATCTGGCTACAGCTGGAGAAGAGGCTTCTGGACATGCATAATCTTAATTCACCCAGAGTTTTTTATTACGCTTTTTCAGCATTACCCCCCTCCATACAAAATTCGATGGTGGGGATTGCTATAAAGATTTTGACCCAGTGTTGGAACCTCTTTAACATTTCATCCAAAAAGGACATGGCCCAACCCCTCATTCTAAACCCTAACATCAAAATAGGAGGTTCTCCGTTTTCAGTGGACTGGCTTCCTCAGTTACAAGATATTCTTGTGGAAAACCTGTTCTCTCAGGATTCCCTTCTCTTCTCAACCGGCATAATCGCCAAGCTGAATATTCCTTAGAAACATATTTTTAAGGTATTTCAGCTAAGACATCTTATGGTCTTCCTATTTGGGACCACATTTATGTTGTTTCAAGTTAGGCCTTTTTTAGAGCAGATTCAGGAATGTGCAAATAAGGCCCATGGAATCTCCAGGATATACTCCTTCTTACTGGATATTATATACCCTAATGCCCTTACAGGTTCTAAAATCTGGTGTCCTCTTCTGCCAGATTCCTCCCTGATCTGGAGTCAGATTTGGCTGGACATGCATAGATATCTTACTCAAGATAGGCACAGACTCATACAGTATCATATTTTAAATAATCTGTACTATACCCCGGTTAAATTGGCCAAACTCCGCAGATTACCTCTGGCTAATTGTACACGGTGTGGTGCGGCTGATGGGAACCTGATACACATCTTCTGGCATTGTGATAAGGTGGCTCCTTTATGGAATACAATCCAAACTAATCTAGATCCCCTCCTGGGACTGGGTGATTTGTTTACCATGGAAATATGTGTTTTAGGGGTGTTCTCTAATATTAGAATTCGACAGCATAGATTTCACATGGCTCTAATTTCTATAGCAGTCCAAAAACTGGTTCTTAAACACTGGATGGACCAACTAATCATATTGTATGCTGAATGGTTGAAAGAAATGTCGCTTTGTTTTAACACCGAAAGGTTAATAGCAAGCTCCCGGAATTGTATAGCTTCCTTTAACCAGAAATGGGGTAAATTGTATGCTTTATATCTGAAGTAGACTTATGTAACACATGCCTCTGACTGTTTTAATTAGTTTCAGCTTCCTTTTGAAGGTGGGCTTTGCTGGATTGTTGTTTATCCACTTGTATCAATTGGTCTTGCTGTTAGTAATAAGGCACACTCCAGGGGAGGGGGGTGGGGAGGGTACTGGGAGGGAGGGGGAGGAGAGGGCATTTAAATTTTAATTTATCTTATTGGGTTATACTGGATCCAATGATATTCTGGTCTTATCTCATCTTTCAGCCATTTTGGTTGTTATTAATGTGCAGTACATCTGTCCTGGTCATATATTCTGTGCCAAGGCATAATATCAATAAAGAAGTTGAATTAAAAAAAAAAGATTATTATATTACATATCCCTGAACACAACTATCTGCATGGTTTAATATTAGTACATCAAGAATGCAACCTAACCTGTTCTTGCTGAGGGTTGGACTCACCTACGGGCAGTTACGACTGTGCCCGCTCAAACTTTTACTTTTGCTATTACTGTTGTCTGGTAATATTCACCCAGATCCTGGCCCTTGCCTGCCACGTATGGAAACTCCCATAAAACAACTTGGGACACTCACTTTGGCATCCCTAAATATCTGCAGCCTCCTACCAAAGCTGGACGCTTTACAAATATTTTCTACTCTGCACAATCCGGATGTTCTGGCAATTGTTGAAACATGGCTCTCACCAAAAATCCCTGACTCAGCTATTGCCATACCAGGCTGCAACATCTTCAGACAAGATATGACAACCAAAAGAGGTGGTGGATGTGCAATTTATCTCAAAGAGTCACTCATGGGCCACCTCTTGCCTGTTCCTGTGGCTGCTATAACCACTCAATTACTCACCATCAGAATTCTGCTTGGTGCCCAAAATAAGACACTTACTGTGGCACCTGTATACATCCCTCCAAAAGAGCAAGGGAGTGATTTCAACTCGGTACTGGATTTCACATGTAACCAGCCACCTGGGTCAGAGTCAATTCTGATGGGAGACTTCAATATAAACTGGTTTGCACCTGAAAATCAGAGCATTAAGGACACCATCTCTGCTGTAAATTTTTCCCAGCTGGTGGACTCCCCAACCAGATCCAATTACAAAACAGGGACTAAAAGCCTTTTGAACTGGGTCCTAACCAGTCATCCAGACTGCATTACTAACACCACTGTCCTCCTGGATATACTCAGTGATCATTCCCCTGTCTTCTGCATGTGGACAAACAAATTTTGCAAACCATCACCATGGACAATTACCAGCAAAGTCCTTGCCCGGGGTCACCTGGAACCTCTTAAATCCCTCCTTAGAGTGCAAGACTGGTCTCCAATCTACAGAGTGAAGGATGTTGACCCAGCACTTGAACACTTCATCAATGCCTATAATTCTGCCTGCAACTCTCATGCACCCTTAAAAACATGCAAAATCAAAGTCCCTTGCAACCCCTGGCTCTCTGTAGAACTCCTAGCTCGCATGAAAATAAGGAACCACCTCTGGCTCTGTACCCAAGCCACTGGCACACAATCTGACATCCAGAACTACAAAAGAGTGCAAAATGACTGAACTAGGTCCATCCGCGTAGCAAAAATGAAACACTATCAGGAAGTGCTTACTAATACCTGGGGCAAAGGGAAAGCTTTCTGGGATAATTTAAAAGAACTCACAGGTAAAACCTCAAAATCACCACCTACCATACTGGACTTAGATGGGATCACTACCCTTGACCATGTAGCTATTGCCAGTACTTTCAATAATGCATTCATGGACCTCAGCAGTGTTCTCCCACCGGACTTTTTTGTTGCAGATGTCACCTTGCCCACCTCTGATAGCACTCCCACACCTACTAGCTACCTCCATTCTACTTTAAAGTTATCTCATCACAGGAAGCCCGTAAATGCATCCTCAAGGCAATTGGTAAATCTAGACACAGCGAGGATTCCCTCGATCTTAGACTGTTGTCCCTCACACTAGAGGAAGTGCTAGTGCCTCTTACCTGGATTTTTAATCTCTCACTTAGCCTTGCCCAGTTCCCCGAGAGATGGAAATCAGCCATGGTAACACCGGTACACAAAAGTGGTGGCAGGTCTCTCCACATGAACTATTGGCCCATCTCCATAATTCCACCCCTCTCCAAGGCACTTGAACGCATTGTAGCTGACCAGCTTACAGATTATCTTGATAAACATAAGATCCAATGTACCCAACAGCATGGATTCAGAAAAGGATACAGCACCTCCTCAGCTCTCATGGAATTCACTGCTTTCATACACAAATCTCTGGACCATAGACAGATAGTTGGGGCCACATTTATCGGCCTGAAAAAAGCATTCAACACAGTCCATCACCCCCTACTACTGGAACAGCTAAGCAACGCTGGAATTTCTGCTGACTGTAATGCCTGGTTTAAAAGCTATCTGGAGAACCGCATTCAACAAGTCAAAATTGCCGATGTCATCTCGGACTCTAAACCAGTTCACTCAGGTGTCCCACAAAGGTCCATCCAGGGCCCTCTACTATTTAGTCTCTTCTTAAACAATTTCCCAAGATCCTGCCCCAAACAAATCCTACTATACATGGATGATGCTGTTTTCTACTCAAGTCATACAGACCCCATGCCTCTTGAAAGCTAGCTGCAACTTGGATTTGCATCAGTAGAGAAATAGTTCAGTGATCACAAACTGGTGCTACACTATAAAAAAAACTAAGCTCATGCTCTTCAGCAGCTCCCACAATGAACACAGGCATCATCCCCTGACTATCTCTAACCACCTTGGGACCACTCTTGAGCAGGTACAATATTTTAAGTATCTCGGCATCACCATTGACAGCAACTTATCCTATGGGGTGCATACTGACAGCATTGCCAAAGCAGTCAATACTCGCATCGGCCTCCTCTACAAACACAGGAACTCCCTTACACCAGAAGCCTTAAAGTTGGCTATACAGAGCTGTGTTACCTCAATTATTGACTATGGATTGATAATTTATGGATCTGCCACTGAAACTGTCCTCTGGCACATTTCCACTACTCTAAATAAGGCATGTCACCTCACCTCAGGAGCCCTCTGTCTCACCCACTCTTGCGACCTCTATGCCCAAACTAGTTGGCTCCAGCCCAAAGATCGCATCAAATATCAAACATGCCTGATGGCCAAGAAAATAACCCTAGGCATCCTACCACCTGGAATACAAAGTCTTCTCAGCCCCTGTCTTAATACCCACCATACCCATGGCTCTGAATCCCAGCTCTTTCTGGTCCCTCGATGCTGTACCTCCCAGGGACAAAGATCATTCACCTACAGAGCCCCTCTTTGGATGAATGCCCTCAACTGTGACATCTCCTCCGAATCCAAGTTGTGCCCTTTCAAATTCAAGCTACAGTGACTACTCTCTGCCACTCACTCCTGTGACTGTTTCCGCTAAACCCTTTTTGGCAATCTAAAACCCTAGCACTTGATTACTGTTAAATCTCCTTAGCACCATCTCTGACATCCCCTCCTGCTTGCTACCCTACCTCTTTCACCTTTCCTCCCCTCTTCCTAATGCCCTCCCTATCTAACCTGACAAGGCCTGTTGGCTGATTTCAACTTACCTTATGATTTTACCAGTAACTGACAAAGCTTGTTTTGGCTGATTTTCAATTTACTGTACTCATTCCTGGGCATGAAACTGCTTAGCATTACTCATTTCTATTCTTTAATTCACTGTGAATGTCAACTATTGCTTTCTTTTCTTATTTAAAATTATTTTACAATACCCTGTTTAGTCTGCAAACCTGTTGATCTCCTTTCTCTGTGTATACTGTTTTGCCATACTTTTTGTTCTGTTAACCTGTTGTATTATGCTGCTTACGTGGAACCTCTGTAAAAGAGCTCTAAGCTCAAAGGTATTTGTAATCCGATATCTAAATAAATAAATAAATAAAATAACTTTGCACTTTAATAGCTTCACCCCATTCAATGGATTGAAAATAATTTAGCATGCTCAGTCTAGGAGACAAGGTCTCTTGATGTGTTAAATTTTGTTCCAGTTGGATATGTGGATTCTGAGATCTGGATAGTGTAAAAGTGCAAAAAAAAAATTAGGGGTTTTGCTGGGTCTTTTTTTTGGCCATTATCTAGTGCCCACATGGTTTGGAATTTTGATCTGAAATTTTTAAAGTAGAGAGAGCTTGGTCCAGAGAGGTGCCTTTCATTGGTTTGGTGAAAAAATATGAAACTGTTCCAGAGTTATAAGGATTTAAAATTTCAGTTCTGAGCATGCTCAGTACACCCTTTTGGATAGCTGTTTCATATTAAAAAAGAATTTAGCCATACAAAAAAATCACTCTGTTTTGTATGGGGGCAATCCTGTTTAGTGAGAAAAAAAATATTTTTTTGTACGACTGCCATCTTGTTTCTGTTTAAAAAAAAACTCATTAAATAATATCATGGAAACACACCAACACATGTATCTTGCTAATCAGGACCCCATTAGATGGATTCTGCAGTTAGTTTTTGGAAAAATTACCCAGAAATGTGGATTTTTTTTAGACTTTCTTTATTCACCCTGCAGCCCCGGGCATCTTTCTGGGATACCCACTTGGCGGGGTCTCTACTCCCTGCCTGAACGCCTGTAAGCTAATGAACTCTTCTGACTGCCAAGGCAGGTCCATCTCCCAAGATCTCCCCCAGGGTGGTGACTGTGCTCCCTTGGCAGTCAGTACCAGGATTAGAGGAACCTACCTGGTGTCGGGATGGCCGTGGAGTCCACTGGTGTGCTGGGTCAGCGTTGGGGTCCCTGCCCCTGGGGTCCAGATAATCTCCACGGCTCTGCAGAGGGCTTTCTGTGCTTGTATGTTGCTTGGATGCAGACATGCAATGGTGTCCTGCTCACACTAGGCATGCTCCCATGCCTGGGTGAAAAACATCTGCCGCTACCCAATCCCATTCCACATCCCCACCCAGACTGTGATCACCCTTCCATCCTCCAGAGGTCACTAGTGCAGCATGTGGGAAAGCCCACCCACCCCAGGAGAGGAGAGCTGTCCTCCGGATGCTTGATACTACTCCTCCCCTGCCGACCCCCGATGGCCCGAACTCATTCGAGAACCCGGGTTGCCTGCATAGTGTGAGGTGTGGCATCCAGTGCCTCAACCCTCAGAGCCACCAGGCCACAGAAATGTGTTTTTTTTTTAAATTAAAGTTTATTGGAGAACTTTCATATCATAGCAACAAGAATGTTACAGATTGCAAGAAAGTCCATTTCTACTCATATACACACTCTGGAAATCAGAACAAGAGAGAGAGAAGAGAGACAAAAAATTAAAAAAACAAAAGGAAAAGAACAGCCGGAAAGAGAGAAATAGGGGGAGTAAAGTTTCCGAGGAAAGGGGGAGAGAGAGTGCCTTTGAAAATATAAAAAGAGAAAGGATAAAAAAGGGAGAAAATCGCTATATACAATGTAAGTATTCCACAACTTATTGCCTATGGCCTGTATTGGAATCCTTTTCACTATCACTATATGCCCCAATATACAACAACAGCCTACTAGGGCATTTACATATTACCTATTTGATTTGGTAAAAAGAAGAAAAAACATCACAAACATTGATAGAGAGGCAAAAACCTTTACCTAGATAAGAGAAGACCCCCCTGCCCCGCTCCCATGCAGAACCTTCGGGCCGATCCAGTAGAGTCCCCTCAAACATATCTGGCTAGTAAATCTAGTACAGGTTTTCTCTCCCAGGAGGCCATGAAATGCATGAATGGTAGCCATCTGCCTTTGAATCTATCTCCGGATAGCCTCAGCTTGGCTGTCAGATATTCCATATCCAAGATCTTGGTGCAAATTCCATACCATGTAGAGGTGGTGGGCTTATCTGGGGTAAGCCAGGACAAATTATTAGCCATAAAGGCTGCTGTCACCAAAATTCCAAACAGGTAGCGGGAAGACCTGGAAGCCAAAGCAGGAGGGGGCAATCCCAGTACCCAATACTGAGGGAGCTCTGACAGCCCTGTTTCAAAAATCCTTTCCAAAGTGTCCTTTACTTCCCTCCAAAATTCCCACACAATTTTGCATTCCCAAAATATATGGAAGTATGTGCCCACCAACTGACAGTTTCTCCAGCACAAATCTGAGTGGTGTGCCCCATAGTGTTTTGTCACTGTAGGAACCCTAAAAAATCTAACCAATAACTTCCACTGAAATTCCCGCCAGAAGAGGGATGAGGTAGTGTTGTGAACAGCTTTCCAGATGTAAATCCAGACAGGTTCCAATAGGGTCATGCCCAGATCATTGTGCCACTTATCTTTGATTAGGGCCAGACAGTCACCCTCCACCCAATTCATCCCCTGTACTAATCTGGAGATCTGTTTTTTTGATTTGGGATATTAATCAATGATGACAAGGTCGCATGTATTGGGTTATTTAGAAATTCTGCACCTAAATCGAGCTCCTTTTCATTTAAGTGGACATAATGTCTTAACTGGAGGTATCTAAAAAAATCCTTGTGTTGAAGGTTAAATTCGGCCCTTAACTGCTGAAATGATTTTACTAAATTCTGATCAAAAAATTGGCCCAGATTAGTCAGCCCTAATCTTGCCCATACAAGAAGCCCGATCCCACTTGAGTGTCAAGTCTAGGCAGCTTATAGTATAGTTGTGTGTTTATTGAGCTTTAAAATATTACCTACTTTTAAATTCATATCCCTCCAAACCTGAGAAATCACCCTGGTGAACGGATTCCTAAAATCCAGCAGCCGTAATCTCGGAGTATCCAGAAAAATAAATTCCGAGACATTTCCCAGAGGGGAGTCAGCCATCTCAATCTGAACCCACTTTGGAGGGAATTCTTGGGACATTGTCACCAACAGCTGCAGTTGAGATGCCCAGAAATACTTTTGGACATCAGGTACCCCAAAACCCCCATTTTCCTTAGGTGCCACCATAATCTTCCACCTCACCCTTGGTCTTTTACCTAACCACAGGAATTTAGAAAGGGTAGAGTTCAACTCACACCAAAAATTCCTGGGAGGTCTGAGGGGGATAGCTCCCATTATGAACAGCAGGCGAGGGAGAATATTCATGTGAATAGATTCTCCCCTGCCAGAAATGGACATGGGGAGCTCTCTCAATCTATTACAATCCTCCCTAATTTCCTGAAGTACCCTTAAGTGATTTGTAGAATATAACGCCTTGAAGTCTTTGGGGACCCACACTCCTAGGTATCTGAACCCTGACTTACACCACTTGATTTGCTGCATCTGCGGTAGGGGCTGATTCAGGGGACCGCCCAGGGGGAATAACTCAGATTTATCTGGATTGACCTTATAACCAGAGAAAGCCCCGAACTCAGAGAGAAAACTGAAAATCTTGGGGACTGCATTCACAGGATCTGATATATATAGTAATGTATCGTCCGCATATAGTGAAATCTTAACCTCCACACCCCTAACCTGGAGACCCCAAAAGACATCTGTCTGGCAAACAAATGCTGCCAGAGGTTCCAAACTAAGGGCGAATAAGAGGGGAAAAGGAGACAGCCCTGTCTGGTACCTCGCTCAATCCCAAACTGAGTGGAAATCGTCTTGTTCACCCGGACCCTTGCTCTGGGATTAGAGTAAAGGTTGGTTATCCAAGTCCGGAATTTTTCCCCAAACCCAAAACCCCCCAGGACCAAGTCTAGATATTGCCAATTTAAGCAATCAAATGCTTTTTCAGTGTCTAAGGATAGTACTGCCAAAAGTGGGGAATCAATAGGGAGCTGGGCCGAGGAAATAATGTTTAACAACAATCTAATGTTGTCTTGAATATGTCTATCAGAAATAAATCCAGTTTGGTCCAGGTGAACCAGGATGGGAGCCACTTTTTGTAAAAGTACGGTGATAATTTTAGTAAAAATCTTGGCGTCTAGGTTGAGCAGTGAAATGGGTTGGTACCCAGCACAGGATGCATGATCCTTCCCTGGCTTGGGCAGCACTGAAATAAGGGCCTCTCCCCATGTATCTGGCAAGGCCCCCAGCTCCTGCGCCATGTTGCAAACTGTGGTAAGCAGCGGGGTTAACAAGTTCCAGAACCCTTTGTAAAATTCCGAGGTGAACCCATCCGGGCCAGGGGCCTTGCCAGAGCTGAGAGAATGAATGGCTGCTGCCACCTCACCTTCTGTAAAAGGAGACTCAAAGGAGTCCCTCTGGGTGTCTGACAGAGCCGGAGGCTCCAGACCCTGTAGAAAATGTAAAATTTTTTTCCGATGTTCTGATATTTCTTCCTTGGTATATAGGTGTTTGTAGAATTCTGCAAATTCCTGTGCAATGTCACCGGGGAGAATTTTATGCAAATGGTTAAGCAGATCCGAGCTAACCTTAGACACATACCTGTCAGCCACCTGTTTGCGAAGCCTAAGGGCAAGCAATTTACCCACCCTCTGCCCTCTCTCATAATAATGCTGCCCAGCATATCTAAGGGAGTTCACCACCTTTCTGTGCAGTAGTGAGTTATATAGGTCTCTAGCCTCCTGTAACTTTTTAAGTGTACGGGTTGATCCTGTGCGTTTATGCACGGCCTCCAGGTTGGCAATAGAGGCAAGAGCCTCCTGCGTGTGAGCCCGATATAACTTATGTCTGTGAGAAGAAAATGCTATCATGTGCCCTCTTACCACCGCCTTTAGGGCGTCACACAAAAATTTGGGTCTGGAAAACTCATCTGTATTCTCACTCAAATAACACTGAATAACCTTTTTAGTGGATTCTACATATTGCTTATCATTAAGTAATCTGGGGTCAAATCTCCAAAGACCACCTCCCTCTGCCATATCCCAACAAAGCCGCGCCCTGACCATGGCATGGTCAGAGATCGTAATTGAAAGGATAGATATATCCTTAAATGAGTGCAACGCATTTCTCTGGGAATAAAATCTGTCCAGTCTGGAATACATGTTGGAGGCTGGAGAAAAAAAGGTGAAGTCTCTCACCGAAGGATTGAACTGCCTCCATGGATCAATTAATTCAGCCTCAATGAGCAGGTTACGAAGTAACCGTGAGCAGACCTTAGAACCTGGGATTTTGGTTGAGCTTCTGTCCAAAGTAACATCCTCAACACAATTCCAATCACCCATTAGGATAATTTGCCCAGGGGTTAGGCTGACCAATGAGTTGACCAGAGAACGAAGAAACTCACCTGAGGGTGGGGTTGGGGCATAAACTCCAATCAGATGAATTGACTGACCCTTATAAATACCTGAAACTGTCAGTTGGTGTCCAGAACCTGATTTAATTATAGATTGAATCTGAAATGGAAGGCCCCTACGAAAAAGGATAGCTACCCCACCCCTTTTTGGATTGGGGGTGTTCATCGGAGCATACTGTATTCACCCAATCCCTACGCAATTTCATATCCTCTCCCAGGGTCAACCTGGTCTCCTGAAGACAGGCAATGTCACATTTTTCCCTTTTACATTCAGCTAGTATCTTTGCATGTTTAACAACATTGTTAATTCCCTTGACATTAAGAGAACAGATTGTCAAATCCGCCATATTGTTTGTATTGACATAACTTCAGCCACAATTACTCTTCCTATATCAAATTGCAAGATCTTCATATATGATCGTGTAGAAAGGCACTCTCCCCAAAGCAAGAAAAGACCAAGAAAAGTGAGAGGATAGGAAGAGACAGACATTACAGAACACAATAAATAATAGAAAGGAAGAAAGAGTTGCAAGTCCTGCACAAAATGCGCTGGACCTGCCTCCACCAAGGGAGTGCAACGACCAAAGGTCACCGCCAGTATCCAATACAATGCCCAAAGTGCCCAACCGAGCTGGTAACACTCAACTCAGTGAGCGCTTCGATGCGAAATAGGGGGAAAGATGAACTATTCCCCCAGAAGGGAACTACACTCCACTAGGAGTGAAAGGGCTTGAGGCTCCCCGGACCTGGACAGTCCCCGGCCTGCACCCTTTAATAGGTTCCTTGCAGAAACCAGATACTTCTGGGAAGGGCTGAGAACCACAAACCCTCTTCTGGCCTCCAACCATAACCCAATTACAAACCCACCTCCTTGAAAGAGAATCCAGTGCTTCCAAAAGAAAAAAAAAAAAAAGAGGGGGGATGAATGAGTAGATGGCATCATTATATTAACCAAAGTCTGGTGCAACCAACTCCCCTTTACCTCATACATTCCCTCATGGCTAGAAATCCGGGTCAGTTAAAAGGGACACAGGAGAATTACCCTTACCCTTCTTGCCACCTAGAGGGGGGGCGACCATGATAGAAAAGCCTGAAACAAAATCTGACCTGTTTTATCCTACCTATTGCCCACTCACCCCCCAACTGCCATCAAATGGAGTCCCACCATGACCGCACACCACAATGTGAAGGGCGAACACGAGGTCCCGAAACCATTGGACTAGACGTGCTTAATTTGTTATCCATAAAAGCAAATTCCCCTTAGTTTTAATAGGAGTTATGCCCCCTAAGACCCTGTGAAAAAGGAGGTGGAGAGGTAGCCCAAGAGGCCTGGAGGAGAACAAGGGGGACCGGGACCAAGAACGGACCTCAGGAAGGTGCCACCTCAAAAACCGCCCCACCCAACGCAAAACCCAGAGTGAAGAGATTGCCCGCCTGTCCCCGCACCATAGCAACAAAAATCTGCTTCCCCCAAAAGGAGGAGAGGGTCCCCCCCCACACTCCACCCCACCTGGGACCAAGCAGTCGCCAAACACAGAAAAGAAAAACAAAAAAAGGGGGGGGCAGAGGAGCAGATGACCGTAAGGTAAGCTCCTTGTATATCCATATAATAAGTTCTAGCGGTGTTATATTCAAACTGCGAATAATATAAATTCAGGGATTCGAGACACATCAAACAAAAATAGCTGCCCGCCATTCAATCTGTCCATATAGAACAAAAAATGAGCAATAAGCTATCCATTGCGATTCAAGTGATGTTCTCCTGGTGCTTTCCTTTGGCAATCCATCTGGTTAGGTCCACGTGCAGGGGCAGAACAGAGTCCACTCTGAAATGAGGTCAATTAATGGTCTTCGAGCCCGGAGCCACTGTCCACAAAAGTTGTTCAATCTCCTTCTCTGCAATTTCTTCTTTTATGTCTGGAATCTGGATGTTTTTCAATGCCAAAAAGTCCTGTGCCATTAGTAAAGAATCATAGATTTTAGGGCCATCCGGCATTTCTATCCATAACCTGGCAGGGTAGCGCAGCTGGGCCCTCAAGCCTTTCTCTCTTAACTGCTTTATCACCATGAGCACCTTTCTCCAGCACTGGGCTAGGGCAGGGGGAAAGTCTTGATCCATAAACACCTTCGTGCCATCAAAATTCAAATTCTTCTTCGCCCATGCCAACCGAAGGATCTTATCTTTTGTTGGATACCTCAAAGATTTCATTATAATAGCTCTGGAGGGGGCGCCCTGTTTGGGTTTTGGGGAGAGCCCTATGCCCTCAATCTCCAATGGGACACCCTCTTCTAGTTGTAGCTCTGTTTTCAGACAACGATCCATAAACGCCACCATGTCAGCTTGCTCAGCCCCCTCAGGTACTCCAACCACCCTAATATTGTTACGCCTAGAGCGCGCCTCAGCATCTTCAGCTTTCACTAACAGGGCCTTCTCTCTACCACATAAGTACACCAGTGATCGTCCGTAGGCCATATGTTCAGCCTGTAGCCCCTCCAAGTGCTGTTCCACTGCAGTAGTTCTTGATTCCAACTTCTTAAAGTCCCTCTGAATATCTGAGACCTTAGCATCTATTTTATGTAGTAGCTTAATGATTTTCCTCGATTCCGCTCTAGTGCTGGTGGAGCCAGAATTGGAACACGAATCTTATGCCCCCGAGGCTGAGAGCACTGATGAGCGTGAGGGAGCTGGGCTAAGGCCCGTCATCAGTCTGCCTTGCCAAGTTGCAGATGTCATTTTGGCAATCAATGATCCTCTCTTCTTCGTGCGGACCATCACTGATCACTACCTGTACCTTTAACACGAAGCAAATGCTAAAGATGCCACCACAAACCACTTGATTTCCTATATTTTAATCTGTTGGAGAGCCAGAGCGATAAGTTAAGCGGCTATTCCTGCTCACTACGTCACCGGAAGTCAGAAATGTATTATTAACACATTTTAACATTTTTATCGTGAGATGATTTTGTTTTTTCATATGGCCATATGAAACAAGAATGGGGCCATACGAAACAACATTGCCTTCATATGAAAAAATAATTTAGACTTTTTTTTCATATTCTTTTTTCATATGAAGGGATCTTTTTTCATGAGAACAGCACAATCTCATGAAAAAGGTTTCCTTCATAATGAAAAAAGAATTTGGATTTAGTTTTTTCACATTCTTCAGTCATATGAAGGAATCCTCTTTTTATAAGAATGACACAATATCACGAAAAAGGATTCCTTCTTATGAAAAAAGAATTTTGACTTAGTTTTTTCAACATTTCAACTTTAACATTTTTTTCCACATTTCAACTTTACCAAGCTATAACTCTGTAAATATGTTTAGTTAAGGGACAATTTATATATCCAAAGAAAGGTTTTAAAGAGTACTACATCACTAACACATATTACCCTACAAATGAATATAGGTGCCCTATAAAAATATATATTTTTAAAATTACAATTCCCACAAGGTAACATTGCAAATTTAACAAGCTGTAGGTCTGTCAGTCTTTGGAGTTATGGGACAATCTATATATGAAAAAAGTGTCTCAATGAGTACTACAACAGTAACACATTATACCCCCCAAAAAAAATTAGATGCCATACCAAAAACCATAACGATTAAAAAATGAAAATTCCCATAGGATAACATTGCAACTTTAACAAGCCATAATTCTGTCACTCTGTGGAGTTAAGGGAGAATCTACATATCAAAAAAATACATCAATGAGTATTAAAACAGTAACGCATAATACCCCAAAACTATTTAGGGGACATATGCTGCCAATGAGTACTACAGCAGTAGTGCATAATACCCCCCTAAAATATAGGGGCCATATAAAAAACCCATAAAGATTAAAAAATGAAAACTCCAATAGGATAACATTGTAACCTTAACAAGCTATAACTCTAACACTCTGTGGAGTTAAGAAAGAATCTGTGTATCAGAAAAAAGGTCTCAATGAGTACTACAACACTAACACATAATACCCTCCCATTACAAATTTAGAGGAAATATTAAAAAAAACACAAAAAATAAAAATGAGTGTCAAAGACTACTACGACACTAACACGTAATCCCCCCAAAATTCATGGGTACACACTGAACCCCCAAATTTCATCCAGTCTTCACCATGGTGCCAAATCCACAATGAAAATGTGATCATCATCAAAACTGCATCAAAAGTGTTTCTCATCTTCCCCTATACCATTGCAAATTTCATACCAAACCAAGAAAAAGTTACTGACTTATGGGTAAGAAAGCAAAAATCACATTTTTACCCATATACAATGAACCACTGTGCTTTTCCTTTGATGTGAGCCGCACAAAAACATATTACAACTAAGCACATACCATACATTGCTTTTCTGGAGACATGGAAGGGCCCTCTGCTTCCACAGCCAGATAGATATGTGCATCTATGGAAGGATGGAGGTGCAAGGCCCAGGGCCCTGCACTTTCCTAGTCTGATGGATGCATTCACGCAGGTCCCAAAGGAACCTGCATGAATGAAGATATGATTCTACTATCTCAAAAAATAAGGAAATTCTTTGCAAAAAACTGCATTAATGTATCAGTTAAGGTTCAGATTAAACTGACAAAAGTATGGAAATGTGGCATTAGAGTTTCCAACCCTAACTCCCCTCCCTCCCTCCCCAAACAGGAAAAGGAAAAAAAAATTATGGTTTTTGATGTCTTGACTCTTGATGAATTGAGGTGGAGTCTTCCTTGGGGTTCTCAGTTCTAACCCTCACCCCATTCCATGACCAAATAAGGTAACGTGTGATATGTTTTCTTCAGCCAGGGCCTACAGGTTGTTGCCAACATGTGGGGAAACATTGTTCTGTATGTTTGAAGGCCATATCACAATGGAGTGAGTGTTAGTGTGGAGAACCACAAGGAAGATCATACGCCTGACTTTTTTAAAGTGAGAAACAATGTGAAACACAAACAGTGTTGCAATAATGGCATGGCTAGAACTACATAAATGTTAAAGATAACAAGTCTTCAAAATCAAATAAATAGCAAAAGCTATCTAAATAAGTAAATAAATATCACTAGAAAATACCACATTGTAGTAGACACCAGTAATAAAAAGCAAGCCTTGTCTGATAACAATATTTGTTGACTACTTGCTAATTAAGGTAGCCATAGGAATACATGTAAACTTATTACTAATTAATGCTATATTATAAGCACTCAAAGAAATGACAGGTAACTGCCAGATCTAAGATCAATTTCAATGGCTCCAGAATTATTGATTCCCAAGACACAGCAGTAATAATGTGACTTAAAATTCAATAATGAGTTATTATCATTGTAACAAAAATTTTTAATCAGATGGATAAAACTGATTGCTTTCAAGCAACCCAAAATGTATTCAAGATTAATACTGCGGTGAAGTGGGAAAGTCCAGTCCAGTATAACACAAGTGTAAAACAATGCAATGCTGAGATCGAATGCTGGACTACTGCATAGGCACCATTCTTCTTATGTACTGCATGAATGTGCTCACCTACTCTAATTTAAAACTAGCATATGATGCATCCAAAATAGAATGCATCACATGTACATTCCAGCAAATAAACAATCACAGCCATATCACAATTCATGAAGTCCTGAATTTTGTGTAATTCCTCCATTTTTGGATTTTTTTATGTATTGGTTATTTTGACATATGGTCAGTACTTACACTACCCACATCTATGTGATCCTACCGGTATTGGTGACAACCATGGGATGGTAGTCTCCCTAGAAGTTTGTAAAAAGCTCGATGCAACCCTATCCCTAACATTACTAGGATGTCTGTATGCCACTCTCAGATAATTTCCAATATGATCTTTCAAACTACCTTTAGTACCCAAGATACCCTAATTTTGGTTCAGAATATTTTTATCTCATTTGCACTACTACTGAAAGTGGTAACAAAGGTACACTGTTGATTACCCTCCCGAGATGACTTTTGTTTCAGTGTGAGGGTATTTTCCCTAGGCAGACTTTCTACATGTTCTACTGCTGATAAAACAGCCCTGAAACCATGCCCTCTCTCCATAAAACATGTCACCTGTTCTGTACAGTTCTCATAGAAGCCCTCCTCCTTACTTCAATTTCACAAGATTCTTATTAACCGCCCATTAGGAATACTTACATGAGGGGGGTGACAGCTACTAGACAGGAGCAGACTGTTATGGTCAGTAGCCTTTTTATACAAATTTGAGCCCACATTCCCATCTTCATACTTTGTAATGAGCAAATGTAAGAAAGCAATTTGATCTCTGCCCACTGTTGCTTTAAAGTGGAAATTGGGATTCGTGGTTTCCAGCCAGTCTACAGAGTCATGGAACTTTGTGTCTGTGCTCTTCCAAACTATCAGAATGTCATCGATATAGTGATGCCACAAATCCAGATATTGGAAAAATGGATTTGTGGAGTCACTATACAATATGTTTGACTCCCAAGAACCCATATATAGGTTACCAAAGCTAGTTGCCATATGCCATATGTTACTTCCTGGTACCCCAAATATGTGAGAAGGCATCTAAACCACCCTGGTGTAGAATATTAGTATGTAGAGATTCCACATCCAGGATGACAAAGATCCAGTCGCTTTCCATAGCTAGGTTTTCAACTATATCAAGTACCTCCATAGAATCCCTCCCATATGAGGGGAGGGATTTAGCTTGAGGCTGCAAAAACTGTTTACATGATCAAAGATAAGGTCATGTCAGATGAATCTAATAGATTTCTTTGACTAGGTGACCAAAGTAGCAGACCGGGGAGGGGCTGTGGACATGGTCTACCTAGGCTTTAGCAAGGCATTTGACACAGTCCCACATAAAAGATTAATAAACAAATTAGCCAACCTGGGAGTGGGTCCCAGGGTGGTAGCCTGGGTAAAAAATTGGCTGGACAACAGGACACAGTGGTAATAGTAAACAGAGTCCACTCCGAAGAAAAGAGGGTTACTAGCAGGGTACTGCAGTGTTCAGTACTGCATCCTGTCCTTTTTAATGTCTTTATAAGTGACATTGCGGAGGGACTGGAAGGAAAAGTATGCCTCTTTGCAGATGACACAAAGATCTGCAACAGGGTTAATACACAGGGGTGGAAAGGATGAGAAGGGACTTCGCAAGGTTGGAGAAATGGTCAAAAGTATGGCAGCTTAGATTCAACGCAAAAAGTGCAAACTAATGCACCTGGTAAACAAAAACCCAGGGAAAGAGTACACAATGGGGGGAAGGAGGTATTAACAACAACAAAAATGGAAAGGGACCTGGGGGTAGTCATATCAGATGACCTAAAGGTAAGCAAGCAATGTGAGAAGGCAGTAAGGAGGGCTGGGGGGATACTGGGATGTATTAGGCGAGGCATCACCAGTAGAAAACAGGAAGTTATTATCCCTTTGTACAGACAGTTGGTGAGACCACATCTGGAGTACTGCGTGCAGTTCTGGAGACCCCATCTCTACAAAGACATAAACAGGATTGAGACAGTCCAGAGGAGGGCAACTAAAATGGCACAGGGTCTGCAACAGAAGTCATACAAAGAGAGACTAAAGCAGCTTAATATGTATACCCTTGAGGAAAGGAGGGAGAGGGAGAGGGGGGACATGATAGAAACTTTCAAGTACCTCAAAGGAATTAACAAAGTCCAAGAGGGTAGCATCTTTCAGAAAAAGAGATGTGCAACAAGGGGACACAATTTGAAGATAGAGGGGGCGACTTCAGGGGCAATGTGAGGAAGTATTTTTTCACAGAGAGGGTGGTGGATACATGAAACAACCTTCCTGAGGAGGCCGTGGGGTCAAAAACAGTGGGGGAATTCAAGAATGCATGGGACAGACACAAGGCAATTATGGTGGGGGGTTGGAAGAAGTAGGCTATTGGTTAACTAGGATCTGCAGCGTATCCCATAGTTAGGGAAATAGCAGACTAGGTGGACCAAGCAGTCCTTATCTGTCGTCAAAATCTATGTTTCTATAATAAACTCTGTAACCCAACCAGTGTCTGGAATTATAAACCTCCTGGGTGGGCTACCAAGGTCCTTATGGATCTTAGTTAAAATGTAGATGGCGGGCACCACCAGATGTTCTACCATAAGTGCCCTACATTCTGAATCAACATAACATTTTCTTGCTGACCTGCTTTCAGTACTGCATCCACCATTTCTTTATACTTTTTTGTATAATTCCCATTTAATTTTACATAGAATGAGTGGTCCCCCAATTGTTGCTCTATATCTGCCACATACATTGGTGTGTTCATCACCTCTACCACCACCTTCCACCCTTAAATGGGACCAGTACCATGTCATCTCTGATGAAGCTCAGTGAGCTATTGACAAGATGTCAGATGTGATGATTTAGCACATCCATTGTTCTCGTAGAGACTGTGACTTTCCGACTTTTGAGTGATTTGTACTTTATGCCACAATATGGCACTTTCCAATAAAATTATGCTGTAAGATATAATAAACAGCAGTCTGTACTGACTCATTTTGCTTCAGTTGCATTACCTTTTCCACTTCTAATTACAGTTCTTCAATTCATACCATATGTATGAAACACCAGACCTGTGTGGAATGACTCCAGATGTGCACTGTATCTTGCCCATCAGTCACAAGGGTAGGGGAGGGAGTGGGGATTAGGGTTGCTATATACCATTTGTTAGTATGTTGACTCTGTATGAGGTACCATACCATTGATGCATGGCCCTATACCTGCAGACTATCCTTGAGTCATGAGGGTAGGGGGCGTGATAGGATGAGTGGGATTTAGACATATGAACCCAAATGGCACATTTCCAAATGTTGTGGGCATTACAAACTTAATAATTTGTTTCCAGTCATTGTTCAGTTTGAGTTTAATGCGATAGCAACCCTAATGAGCATTAACATAGTTTTTTGCAATGAATCTCTCTCTCTCTCTCTAATAATGTATATAATGTATGTGTATGTCTGTATTGCAAAATCTTGTTTATACATGAATTAATGTTACTGTTTACTACCAACTCTACTGCAATTGAGGGGCTGGCATCCTGTGCTGGACAGTTTGGTAATCCATTTGGGGTTAATGATATGGGGGCCAGCCATGGCTGGATCTGTTCTTTGAGATGAAATCTGGCGTAGGATGGATAGTAGCATGTGATCAGGGGACAGACTATTTCCACAGAGTTAGTGGCTAGGAGGGTATGGAGACTGGAAGAGACTGTGGAAGTGCTAGAAAAAGCCAGGAAATTATTAAACAGGAAGATGTTCGCATTTATGAAGGAAGGATGGGGGCACTGTGAAATAATGGGCATAATGATGGCCTTTCCAGGATTTTACTGAAGGAACAGGGTGCATCTGTCAGACACGGGGATAGACTTGTTTAATTTACATCTTAGGAAGGTCATTGAGAAAGTGGTCACCCAGACCTAGTGGGGGTAAGCATGGCCAGAAAAAAATGTCATGCAGAGAGGGAGGGAGGGTGGGGGTCAGACTTTGGGTGGTGGGCAGGAGAAATGAGAGGCCAGGAGGGGCTTTGCTGGGAGAAGTCAAGAACTGTGTCCCGGGAGTTAATTGGATGCCTAAAGACAATCGAGGCAGGGGTTTAAAAGTTCAGAGTCGGAGTGCCCTTGCCTCCAACTGTTGCAGTTTCTTCTTTTTTTCAGTTAGTATTATATTTCCTGTATTGTCAACCGTCCCCATTTTGGTCCAGTCCCCCCAGCCCCGACACCCGGCTTCTCTGGGACTTACCTCTGTTTGTTGCCATCTGTACACCACCAGAGATCCCTGGAGAGCCCATTTCAGGTGTAGGGCTTGCAGGAAACTGGGCCTTCATCATGCTGAGGTTGCAGGTTTTTCTTCTGGTGTTCTTCCTGAGCCCATGGGGCCTGCAATGACATGTGTGAGTTCTGCATCTGTGGTGATGCCCCTGTTGTCAAGTGGGTGGGACACCTTCCCTGATGTCCTACTGTACTGTCACCCCAAACCTCTAGGTGGCAGCTGTTTAGCAGGATGCATGTGCCCCCTCCTCAAGGGAGGAGAGCTGTCCTTTGGATGCTCAATCCTCCCTTCCCCTGTTGGTCCTCAAGTGAACTGCATCCATTCCAGAACTAGGGTCACTGGTGCGATAGGCGGTGAGGTATCCAGTGCCTCAGCCCTCTGTGCTAATGGGCTGGCTTACTGCTGCAGCTTCTTGTCCCAGCCTCCCACCCTGTTGATAGCAAAGGGTTTGAAAGGGTAATGGGGGGGGGGGACAAGGGGTGAATAGAGGAACAAACGCATGACAAAAGTGGGCACTGGGGTGGGCAAGCTGGGATGTACAGTACTCACTGGCCTGGGGTGGTCATGTAACCCTTGATCTGAGGCATTGGGTGCCATGGATATTACAGATATTACATCCTGGTCTGGGGTAGTTGGACTGTATGATTGACCATGGGGCCAGGGTGGAGAGACCAGGGTAAACAGCATGAAGAGGGGGTAACTTCAGCTCTGGTCTGGGTTGGTCAGGCTGAAGGGGCACCCAGGGGAGGATGCTGTAATTGAGATGCCAGAGGTTTAGCCTTGCGTGGGTGTGGGAAAATGGCAGGAGAAATGTGGGGGTGTCATAGGGAGGGACAGCAAGGACAGGAGAATGCCAAATAAGCAGGGTCTGGGAGGGCGATTAAAAGGTAAAGGAATGGGCAAGAGGCCTGGGAGACACCAGACCTGAGTGTACATTGAGGCAAGGTGACAGTGGGGACTTGATTTACATCAAGAACTAGGGGGAATGCTCTGGTGTACATTGCTGCATAGCCAGAAGAAGGCAGGAAGATGGATACAGGTGGGTCCCTCCCCAAGGTAGAGCTAAGATGTGTAGCTAATGAACTGTTATAAGGTGGAATATTATGTATTAGTTAGAAAACTAATGAATCATATAGGAGTGATTAATTTTTCCAATGTATGATATAATACATGTACATACTCTCATTAATATACACACACAAAAACAAACAGGATATATTGAGAAAAGGGGGTAACTGCGCATCAAGTCTGTCCACCGCTTCTCAAAAGAGGTAGCCCATGACCCCTTGTCTATAAAATAGTGATCTAGTTTCTTTTTAAACAGATCTAAGCTTGGGCTGCCAACTATCACACTGGCTAGACTGTTCAACATAGTCACCACCCTTTGCGTAAACCATTCATGTTGACACTCAAACTTCAAGTGTTCAACTTTTAGTTGGTATTCGTAACATTTCAGGTTAAAACTATATGTCTTCATTGAAAGGTGCACACATCCCCTTAGGTTCTGGTCCATAGCTGTATTGTAAACAGAATAAAATCTCCCCTTGTCCTGCACATCTCCTGACTGTACATATCAAGCTCACTCAACCTCTCCTCATAAGTCCTTTCCATCAAACCTTTGTCTTGGTTGATCAACACTATGCACTCCCCCACTCTCTTAATGTCCAATCTATTGTACAGGGACCAAAACTGTCCACAGTATTGCAAATGGGGCCTGACCAGTGACCTACAGTGTACAGTGGCAGTACCAACTATCTATCCATATTGTTAACATTTCTTCTAATTCATCCCAGAATTCAGGTACATCTTTTTACAATCTGCTTACACTGCTCTGCCTGTTTAAAATCATGTGAAACAATAACTCCCAAATCCTTTTCTTTATCTGACTTCTTCAGTTCCTCATCATTGAACAAGCATTTATACCTTAAGTTGTTTGCCCCTAAATGCATAACTATACATTTGCTAAGACTGAATTTCATTTTTGGCTACCCATCTCAACATGTTGTCAATTCATCCTGCAATTTTTCTCCTCAATTGAATCTACCACATTATGAAGCTTTGCCATCCACACATTTAGTAATTCAACTGCCCTTGTTGGTTTGCATTGTATCCACATAGATACTAAAAACCTATGGCTCTAGAATGGAGCCCTGTGGTACCCCACTCATCATCTGCTCTCAGCCAGATATGAACCTGTTGATATGCACACCTTGCTTGCATATTCACACTTTACTTGAGGTCTGATAAGCATGAAGCCACCCATTTGACTATGCAGTAGCCCTGTGTATGCCGATATCTCTTAGATTACTAACCAGTTCAGTAAGGGGTTCTGTATACAAAGGAAAGTTAGGGAGACAAGGGGGCACAGACTAAGGTTGGAGGGGGGACAATTTAAGAGGGAGATGAGGAGGCACTACTTCACTGAGAGGGTGGTGTCTAACTGGAAAGCACTACCAGCAGGGGTGGTAACATGTATGATAGAAGCTTTAAGAAGGAGTGGGACAAAGCAAGAGGATGGGTCTGGGGGGCAGGGGATGTGACAGGTATGGGAGGGACAGTGGGAGAGGAGGCTGGGGCAGCTGCAATCTAGGGTGCTAGCTGCACACTCAGGCAGACTTTGATAGACTGGTTGGTCTGTTCTGCTGTCAGATTCGTACATTTGTATGTATCAGAATCCTTACTAAAATCAGGGTAGACCATGTCAGCTGGTCTACCTTTATCCAGTGCTTTGCTTATAGTCTCAGCGATCTAACATATTTGTCAGACACAACCTCTCCTTCTGGAACCCATGCTGGTTTTTATCTCTCTTATCAGTCACTGATGTAGTTCTCCACAATGTCCTTTAGGATTGCCTAAATAATGTTTCCCACCACTGATGTAAGGCTAACCAGTCTGTAATTGGTCATATTAATACTATTACCCTTCTTGTAAATGGGGACCACAGCTGCCTCCCTCCATGCTGCTGCTGGTGAATTTCCTTTCTTCAGAGGTGTATTAAAATGTAGGGTTATTGGACTAGATAATGTATTTGGGAGTTCTTTAAGAACTCTAGGGTGGGCCCCATCCAGATCTGGGGATTTGTGTACGTTGAGAGCTAACAATATTTTTTGATGCATGCAGTAGTAACTGAAATACTCTGTGCACTACTGTCTGATATCTCAAAACCAATCTGTTCATTATATTTGTTGAAGATAGAGGAAAAAATAGTTATTTAAGGCACCTTCCATCTCCTAGTCTTTGTTGATGTCCATATCCCCCACATTTAGCAGCCCCACAGTTTTAACCACATCAATTTCTGCTCTGCCATATCTGAAAACCTTTTTGTAATTACCTCTGTTGTGTTCAGCTATTTTCCTCTCTGTACAGTATCTCTTTTGGCTAGTCTTATCTCATTTTTACATCCTAACCAAATTTATTTGAAATTACTCCAGTGATTGACATAATTACTACTCTTTGCTAACTGGTAGTACTGTTTTCCTGATCTGGCCTTTAGTGAGCCAGGCTGGTACTGTATGTTACACCTGCTATTGTATTTTGAACCTTTGGGATGTATTTATTTTGTAATTCCCTTATTGTATTTTCTAAGCGCACCCACATCTTACTAGTATCCTAATTGGTAAACTCTGAGTGCCTATCCCATGTGTCTAATCTCACACCTTATTTCCTTGAAACTGGCCTTCCTAAAACATCTACATTTTGTACGTCTTTTCTCTCCAATAAGACTGTGTTCTACAATAAAGTCGACCATGTTGTGGTCACTTCCTCACAAGAGCAACCTGGCAACACAATTACCAATTGTGTCAGTTGTATTACTAATGATAACATTCAGAATATTGTCCCCCTTGTAGGTGAGCTCACAAGCTGATCCAAAATGCAGCTTGCCATTGTCTGGATAAGTATTCTACTTGCTTTGCTGTCAGCATCCCATACCTCTCCATCAATGCATGACAGATTTAAATCCCCCATGAGGATCATTTTATTGGAGTTACTAAAAAATGTAATGTCGTCTATGACAAATTCACCAACTTCAGGTCCCAGATGAGGAGGCCTGTAGCGTAGGCCTAGCATCAAGTTGAAACATGTGTTCCCATTTATCATTACCCAACTAGCTTCATGTATGTCAGCATTCTGGCTTGTAACCTTTTTAAAGTTGAGTTTCTTGCAGATATACACTATAATATGACTCATCTTCCTCTTTTGCTAATTCTGTCTCTTCCAACTAGATTGAAACCATTAATGGTTCCATGCCATAAATTGCCCTCTAACCACTAGGTCTATTATTCCTGTAATTCCTGGCTTTTCACTAACATTAACACCTCTGGTGCTCCAATTTAAAGAGTCCTATCATGGCATAACAGTCATTTCCACTCTCCTTTCACTGAGTGGGAGTGATGTGTTTTTTTTTTCCAACTACATCTCTGACTTTTCCCACAATGTCAGAACTATGTAATGATACCCAATTAGAGCCACATGATAAGTTATTGTCCCCTACCCTATACCAAATAGTAGTTAGTTTAAATGTCAGTCAACCTGCCTCATTATCCTATCAGCAAGGATACAAGCCCCATATTTATTCAAAGGTAGGCCATCCCCTCTATAAGTTCAGGGCCTATAGGAACCTCTCCATATGTCTGCTAAAACAGAAACATTCCCTCTTGTTGTAGTTTATAAGCCAAACATTATTTCTTTTGATCACCACCTACCTCGCATGGCCTGCTCTTGTCACTGGTAATATTTCTGAAATCAGTACTGTGAAGTCATTGGCCTTTAGCTGCCTTCACTAATCTCAGAATCCCTTGTAATGTCCTCATCAGTTCAGTTTTCGATATAATTTATTTGTGCATGTAAAGTAACAAATTGGTGTTTTGCCAGCTCCATGTAGAAAACCCTTTAAGTTTGTATTAATATCCTCAATTTTTGCCCCGGTTGACCACGAATCATAGTAGTTTCTTTCCTGCCTCAATATATAGTTATGTCCCTATGTCTGATAATGGAGTCCCCTACAAATAAGATTTGTCTCTTTTTTTAATTATTCCTCCACCTGTTTTATTATATGCACTAATAATAGATACAGTGGACTCAAATCAAAAAGGCTGGCACAAGCTGTGCAAATGGCAGCTTGCGCTGATTGCCGATATGCCAGGGACCCTCCACCCGATTTACTATCAGGTAAGGTCCTGGTGGCAAAGTCCTGCAGCTTGCAGCAACTGTGGCCATGCACCGAACAGACAATTTATCTGTGAGGTGTGCCACAACCTGCGGGCAGTTGGGCAGCAGCTTCACCCATGGACAGTGATTAGCACACCAAGAAGAAGACATCCCCTTCCTGATAGCTAGTGAACCCCCTCAAGCCTCAATCTGCCCATAGAATAAAGTATATTTCCCCAGTGGTCTAGTGGACCCCCCCCAAGCCCCAATCTCCCCATTGAATAAAATATATTGCCTTGGTGGTCTATTGAACTCCCCTCCCTATCCCCAATCTGCCCATAGACTGAAAAAATATATCATTCTATGGTGGTCTAGTGGACTCCCTCTTCCCCACCCAGCAGGCAGTGCCCCACCAGCCTGCTCCTCCCCCATCCCTGAGCTGGTGACTAACCCAGCCCTCTGCTCACCAACAGTGCTGTCTGCCGACTGAACATTCTTTGAGCATGTACTTACAATATGCGGTCATTGATTGACAGCTCAGCTGTCAGTCAATGGGTGTGTACTGTATACAGTATGCACTCATTGAAAGCTCAGTCAGTGGCCAGCCATGGAGGTGAGCAGGGGGCTGTGCTGGTCACCATCTTGGGGATGGGAGTGGGAAGTGGGGTGGTGGAGCACTCCCTGCTGGGGTGGCTTGGTGAGGTCCACTTGCCCTCCAGGGAATGATATATTTCTATTCTAGGGCAGATCAAAGATAGGGAGGGGGGTCTGCTAGACCACCAGGAAAATATATTTTATTCTATGGGCAGATTGGGGCTTGGGGGATCTGCCAGACCACCAGGGAATATACTTTATTCTATGGTCAAACTGGGGGCTTGGGAGATCTGCTAGACCACCAGGGAAATATATTTTATTCTATGGCACATCAGAGCTGGGGGGGGGGGTTGCTAGACCACCAGGGAAACATATTTTATTCTATGTGCAGATTGGAGCTTGGAGGAGACTGCTAGCCACCAGGGACATGATTATTTTTATACATAGGACCACGACACATTGGTGCAGGTGTCTAACCTTCCCAGTGGACACAATTCTAAGTACCCTTAGACCAGCTCTGGCTGGTCTAATGGTATTTAGACATTTGCCCTCTGGGAGAGCTTTGTGAATCATGACTTAGGGGATATGGCAGCATGTATCTGCTGCTAGCCCCCTAGAGCCATGCCGCAGCCCATTTAGTGGTGCAAGGCTGATGCAAGCCCCCTTTGGTGCATGCAGCCTGCGTTTGATGCAGGCTGCATTTGTGAATTGCTCCTGGTGCGTCTTTTGGTGCAAACCACACCATGCAGTATTCTTTGTGGCACAAGCCCCTTGCACCAATTAGGGGAGCTTTCTGAATCAAACCCAGTGTGTTTACAAACAGCTAACAGAGCTGCTTGCATAGAAATGTAGAAAATGTCAGCAGGAAAATACCATCAGTCCATTCAGTTTGTCATGTTTTACCCTATCCTACCTTGGGACTTAATATCTACTTGGGGTTATTGCACTTACCCCTTCCTGCCACTTGCCCTACTGCTTCCTCTGTGTGTAACTGTTAGGCTTTGGACTCAGTCACAGTCATGTTTGAAACCACTAATGGTTACTGCACCCACCACCTCTACTGGAAGGCTGTGCCGTGGCTCTCTCTGTAAACTAAAACATTCTCACATCCATCCTGAATCTCTTCCCACCAGCTTCCACTCATGTCCCTGAGTTCTGGATTTGTCAGTCCTGCTGAATATTTCCTCGTAATCTACCCTGTTCATTCTTTCCATGAACATGAAGGTCTCTATTATATTGCCCCTTTCCCTTCTGGTCTTCAGTGATTACTTGTTCAGGGCCTTAAGCCAGTCCTCATAGGATCTGCCCTGCTGGCCCTGAATCATTTTAGTTACCCTACGCTGCACTGTCTCTAGCTTGTTTTTCTCTTTTTTTAGGTAGGAGTTCCAGAACTGGGCATAGTATTCAAGCTGGAGCCTTACCAATAATCTATAGAGAGGCAGTATTACCACCTTCCTCCTGCAGTCATAGAAACATAGAAATATAGAAAGTAATGGCAGATAAGGGCTGCTTGGCCCACCCAGTCTGCCCATTTTTTTAACCTCATTTTTTTTGCAGCACACGCTACTTGATGTACAGCTCAGTCGCTCCCCTCTCCTTACCCTTATGATTCCCTTGTGCCTGTCCCAGACATTTTTGTACCCCACCACTCTTTTTGCCCCCCGTACTTTTGCTGGAAGGCTGTTCCAGGTATTCACCATGCTTTCTGTGAAGAAGTACTTCCTCACATCCCCCTTGAATTTACTCCCCTCCACCTTCATAGGATGCCCCTTTGTTCTAGAGCATCTTTTTCTCTGAAAATCCCCCCTCCTGTGCCTTATTAACCCCCATGAAGTATTTAAAGGTCTCTATCATATCCTCCCCCTCTCCCTCCTCTCCTCCAGGGTGTACATATTCAGCTCCTTTAGCCTTTCCTTGTATGGATACTGATACAGACCTTGCACCATTTTGGTAGCCCTACCGTGGCCCACCTTCACTCTAAGTTCTTCCTGGCGTGTGATCTCCAGAACTGGACACAGTACTCAAGATGGGGTCTTATCAGTGATCTATAGAGGGGCAGCACCACCTCCTTCTTCCTGCTGGCGATAACCCTTCCTATGCACTACAGCATCCCACTAGCCCTTTCGACTGCCTTGTCACATTGCCTGGCCACCTTAGGTCATCCGATATGATTACCCTTAGGTCTCTTTCCTGCTTGGTCTTTGTCAGTATCACTCCACCCATTTTGTAGTCTGCTCCCAGGTTTCTATGTCCCAAGTGCATTATTTTGCACTTGTTTTACATTAAAACCAAGCTGCCATACCCATGACAATGCTTCCAGTCTTTTCATTTCCTGTCCATCATTTCCACCCACCCTCAGAGTGTCCATTCTGTTGCAGATTTTGGTGTCATCCAGAAAGAAGCAGACCTTCCCTTCCAGTTCCTCTGCTATGTCACTTATAAAGACATTGAAGAGGACCGGTCCCAGCACTAATCCCTGAGGTACCCTGCTGGTCAGTTTCCCTTCCTTTGAGTGAACTCTGTTTACCATTACCCTATGTGTCCTAGCCACTAACCAGTTTCTTACCAAGGTTATCACCTTACTACTCACCCCTAAGTTAGCTAACTTGCTTACCAATCTCAAACGTGGAATGATGTTGAAAGACTTGCTGAAATCCAGGTAGGCCACACCCACCGCCCCTCCCTGATCCAACTTCTTTGTCACCCAGTCAAAGAAATCAATCAGATTTGTTTAGCATGACCTTCCTCCTGTGAAACCATGCTACCTTGGGTTCTATAACCTGTTGGACAAAAGATATCCAACAATCCTTTCCTTTGATAGTATTTCCATTAACTTACCCACCACAAATGTCAGGCTGACAGGCCTTTAATTGCCTGCATTTTCCTTGCTACCAGTTTTGTGAAGTGGGACCACATTTACCCTTCTTCAGCACTCCAGGATCACGTCAGTCTCCAGTGATCTGTTAAACAGGTCCACCACAGGTGCAGCTAGTACCACCCTGAGCTCCCCCAGCACCCTTGGATGTACCCCATCTGGCCCCATAGCTTTGTCCACCTTCAGGTTAGCAAGTGCTTTCTGGACTCTCTCCACAGAAAATGGACTAGTGTCCATTTCCCTCCCTTCAAAGCTCCTGGTACCTTTTCATGGTCCATCCCCTTTCCCTTCTACTGTGAACACTGAACAGAATTATTTGTTCAAGGTATTTACTTTTTCTTGATCCACCTCTGTACAGCCATCTCCTCCCTCCTTAACCATACAATCCCTCCCTTTGTCTTCCTTTTTTCATTAACATATCTAAAAATGTCTTGTCCCCATTTGATACTCCCTGAGCTATTCTTTCCCCAGTCTGTGCCTTTGCATTCCTTACTGCTTTATTTGCCTCCCTCTGTTCTCCCAGATACACTGCCTTATCCTCATCCTCCCTCTGGGTCTCCTTATACCTTCTGAATTTACATACTGATCAGGTATAAGCTGTTCAGGCTCAACCAAATCCCCTTTTACTAAGTTAAGAGATGCCCCAGTGTCTCTTAACCTATGGGTGTGCACCCCAAGGAGTAAACAAATTGTTATTCTGATAAGGAACCTTTGTAAATGAGCATTTCTGCTCAAAGGTGTATTTCTGAACTTTGAATGTCTCCCTCTTAGCTTTTACCTTTCCTGCTACCTCTTTCAAGAACCGTAAGTCTCCTCTTTTTTTAACTTTTGCTTACTAGCTTGACACAGAGGTTTGTTGTCTTCACTATGCCCTCTTTTAGTTTGGTCCTCTTTTTCTCCACCCCCAGGTCCTCTCCCCCTGCCAGGTCATGCCTGAGGTATTCACCCATCTTAGTAAAATCATCCATTTTGAAGTCCAGACCCCTCACCATTGTACAGTTGGTTTCCACAGCTGTTCTCATGTTGAGCCACACTGTACAATGATAATTGGTCCCCAGATGACTTCCCACCTTGACATCGGCAACACCGTCCCTGCTAGTGAGCACCAGGTCCAGTATTTGCCACATCACGAGTGAGTTCCCTGACTAGTTGCCTGAGGAATGCCCCATGTGGGGAGTCCAGGATGTCCCTGCTTCTGCAGTATGCAGTATGGAGACTCCAATCTACATCCAGCAGATTGAAGTCCCCCACGAGCAACACCTCTCTTTTCTGCCATTTTACCAATTGCTTCTAACATTACCTTATCTAAGTCCTCCCTTTGTGTCAAATACTATATCCTCTATCTACCCTTCACAATCATGTAATATCTTTTATCGAGTGCCTGTGTTGCGCAAATGGCAGTCAGCTAGTCTACCCCTTTTTTATCTCCTTTCTTCAAGAACCAGAGTCCAATCCAGCTGGTTACTGGAGTTTCCCCAGAATTGTCATTTAGCAGTTTCTTATTCTTTTACCATCCCAGATGTATTTTCTTGCTGTATATCACTGCACATGGGCCTTTCATTGTTGATTATATTTTCACTGCCCTCTGTGAAGCTAACTTGCACACTCTCTGGCAATGTCCCCTCTTGCAAATCTTGTGAATTATTCCCAGTAGTTTAATGAATTGCCTTATCCAGGAAACCCTCCAGTTCCTCACATTTGTACCTTTCATCCAGTCTTTCTCCTAAGTTATTAGTCTCCTTTACCTTGCTAGTTATTTATTAACATTTAGTGCATTTGTACATACAAGGGGCTGTATTTCTGTCCAAACCCAGGAAGAAATTTACAGCTGACATAATTCACATCTATCAAACTGTTTACCTCAAAATCCTCTTACATATTGAACATCCTACTTACTGGTCCTGAATGTAGATGCTGCAATAAAATACTAAGGTTTAGTGATTATGAAGGTATATATGAATGTATTATTTGTAATACAACTGCTATAATGGACTAACCTATCCATGAATCACTGGTGGTAAATGGGCAGCAAGGGAGAGCAATGGAGGATACAAGGGACACAGCTCTCTGTGAGCATTTTGTGAGACAGTGCAATGACTAGCTTTATACTACTGAGGTACTGTAACAGCTGTTCCCTCAGTTATGAAAGGCTTATAGTAAGGCACAATTAAACGTGCAGTCTAACCTTTCAGATATTGGGTATTTCCATTTAGTTGCTTAGTTATATACCTGCTGCATTGCAGACTCTGTGTCCATGGTTTACTTTTCAACAAGGACCCTTGAGGAGACAGCCTAACAGAAGGAAAAGACCATGACAGTTCTATGACATAACATAGATCTCAACAGCCATTAGATACCCTTGCTTTGGGCATAGGATGGACACCTGAGTCTGCCATGCTCCTTTATCATTGAAACTATGTAGCCTAGTGGATATTGGGAAAAATAATGAACCAGAAGATCCAGATTCAAATCTTAACAAAGCTACTTACTGTGTAGTCTTGAGCAAGTTGACTGCTCTCCCCCCTGTACTTCAGCCCTCTGAGTTGAAAAAGGAGAAACATGAACATGCCACTGAACATAAAATGACTCATCTCAACTGAGCAATCAATCTTGTGTACTGTAAATGAACTGTGAAAAATGTTATGTGACAATTGACTCTGCAACACTGGGGACTACTGCTTAAATATTTGTTAAAGAGATAGTGGAACCAAAACTGGCAGACTGGAAAAAGATGCAAATTTGAAGTAGTAGTCAATTGTAACTTTTTATATCTGAAGTATTTTTCTTTTTCCTTTTGCCCATTAAGAAGTTTTCCATGTGATAATATTGTGCTGGGTGTGTGGAATAACTCTCAGCATGGCAGCTGACACATCTATCTTTATCCCCACCTTCCCACGTCATCAGCATTTTTGATATCACTGACTGACATCACAAGTGACTAACCTGGCAGCTTCTGAGTGGCTGCTCATAAGCAGCAGTGATGTCACAATCAGGGATGTCACAGTGCTGCTGATGTAGTAAAGGGAACAGATATATCAGCTACCAGGCAGAGTGTTGTTCCTCACATCACCACTACTAACACCAGATAAACAATCTTCTAATTAACAAAAGGGAAAAGTACCTCAGATATAAAAGTAGTAGCTGACTGCATTTAAAAACTAATGTTAGTTTTAGGCAATACACTAACTCCTTAATGTAATGTGTGGTATACTGTATGTTTTGCTGCTGCTGGATATTACTAAAGTATGACACTCCTAATCTCATTCACAAGGCTTTCTTCCTCTTCATAAAATGATGTCTGAAACCAATAAACAGCTTTAAAAATAACATTCGAGGTTAATGAAAGCTGATCTTTGAACTCCCATAGGAACAATCTTGCAAATCTGAGCTGGTGCTGGCCTAGAAATTGTTGCACTGTAAATCTCTGGAAACTGGCATCTACTGACTAATCCAGTGTATGGTGGTAAGTACAGCTCCCAGAGAGAGTTATGTGGTTACCATATGTTGTTACAGTTGTCAGCAACTAAGTACCTGGTTAGACTCTTGGCCACAGCATTTTATACATTGCTGTATTCTTGGCCTAAGAAAAAGAATGTATAAGAGTTCTTAAAGAGATATAAACGTAAGGAAGTCTAAAATTGTGTTTTACATATGACTAAGAAGAAAGAGGAACATACTGTGTTTGACACAAAAGTTCAAATTAAATGCTCCTTTTTAATAATCTGTTGGTTCCTTTTTATGTTGATTGTGCGCATGCACAAGAAATATGTTGCATCAGCTTTCTCCACAAGCAGGTTGTGGAGGCATGGCACTGTTGTGCCCAATGCCACCACAGCCTGCAAACGCTTGTCCCGCTTCCTCCAATGCCATGGCACACTGCTGCTGACACTAGTTCAGCCAGCGTGCCACAACTTTCTAAAAAATCAGCCGCTGCAATCAGGGGCCACCTCGTCATTGCAGCGTCAACCATCCGCTGCAATGAGGGAGCGACCCTTCATTGCAGGGCGGGATGTAGGACCCCTGATTTTGTTTGTGAACATGGCGGTGGCTTGCCGCCATGTTCACAAACAATATTTACTCCCCACCATGTTTATTTGCTGATGGGGGAGCCCACTCCCCATCGGCATAATGTAGCCCCCCCGTTTAATTGTCTGCTGACGGGGTGCCCAATCCCCATTGGCAGAAAGGAATTCCACCCCTTTTGTTGTTTGCTGATGGGGGTGCCCCATCCCGTCGGCCATAGCTGCCCCCCAAAAAAAACAAGACTCCGGTGGCATGCTGGGAGCCCACCCCAGCATGCCATATGCCCATTATTTTTTTTTTGAAATTACTCTTTATTTCTCCTCCCAGCCTGCCACCTCCGACCCTTCAGGGAGGACAATTGGACATCCCACTGCCTGGAGCCCTACCTATACAGACCACCAGACCCCATGGAGCCGCGGATTACCCCCCGGGCGGGGACAAGGCGGGGGATCAAACCCCGTTACTTACGTTTCGTCAGTCTGTGGTCTGCTGGGCAGGCACAGGCAAATTGTGGGCATGGCCACGGTCCTCCCATCTTCCCGGTTGAGGCAGGCTTGTTCCTCGTTTTCTCCCTCCCTGAGCAGCCAACGACCTCCCCTGACATCATGACGCACGCGCCGACGTCCATGCTGCTCAAAGGCCAGCCATCCCCTAGTGGGGCTTGCAGTTCCTCGAGCCTCCACTCGAGGTCATGCAAGTGTCGGGCATCGGCCGAATCCCTCCCCGGAGAAGGCGAGCTGTCGTTGGACACTCAAGCCTGTCTCCCCCCGGCCGACCCACTGATGACCCGAGTCCGCTCCCAAACCCGGGTCGCCAGCATGGAGCGAGGTGTGGCATCCAGCGCCTCAACCCTCAGCGCCACCGTGCCGGCTATATGCCCATTATTTTGTTTGCCAATGGGGGTGCCCAATCCCCCGTCGGCTACAGCTGTTCCCCCAAAGCCAGACTCCGGTGGCACACTGGGTGCCCACCCCAGCATGCCACATGGCCCTGTAAAGTTGAAAATGGCCCCGCAACATTTTCTTGGTTTTTTTGTACCTGAAAAATAGAAAACAGTCCCTTGTAGTCTCCTTGCCCCCTCCCACAACCTGCACCCACCCACTGCGCACCCAGCCTCTCCACACCCCCTCATCCCATACTTACTTCCGGAGCTCAGTGCGACGATCTTCTGTGGACTGGGAACACGTCTGCGCTTTTCAAAGCTGACCGCGAACTGAGGAAATGCCAGTAAGCTGTATAATGTAATGAATAGGGTTTTTTCAACTTTAGTGCATATCTCGGGCATTTCTAGGAATTTTTTCACCAAATTTTCAACATGGGGTTTTTGGGACCCCTCCTCATGAATTCTTGAACTGTCATGGCATTAATCAGCCCTGAAAGGTGGTTTCATGGTCACTGTGAGGAATCACCCTTTGGGGCCGATTAATGAAATGACAGTGCCAGTGTTCATGAGATGGGCTTTCAAAAAGCCTATGTTGCAAATTTGGTGGGAAAAATCCAAATGACTGTTTTATGAGTGTGCATTGCGCAGTTGCTACGCATGCTCGTAACTTCGCGAATTTGCAATATTTTCACGCCAGATTTTCAACATTGGCATTTTGTCACACCTCCTTGTGAGCAGTACAGCTGTCATTGTTCACATCCTGGCCAAAATGTGTTTTCGCACTTCTGTCGCAGAATAGAGCGGTTGCTGTGGGAAATCATTGTTTGGGACAGATTAAGAAAATGACAATGATACTGTTCATGAGCAGAGATCCTAAAATGCCTATGTTGAAAATTTGGTGATGACAGCCCATCAATTGACAGTGTTACAAGTGTGCATTGTGCACTTTCCACGCATCCTTGTAGCTTTGCAGATTTGTAATATTGTCACACCGGATTTTCAACAGTGGCATTTTTTCACACTTCCTCATAAGCAGTACAGCTGTCATTTTTCATATCCTGACCAAATTGTGTTTTCACAGTTCCGATGCAGAATAATGTGGTCACTGTGGGAAATCAGTGTTCAGGACAGATTAAGAAAATGGCTGTGGCACTGTTCATGAGCAGAGGTCTTAAAATCCCAATGTTGAAAATTTGGTGACGAAACTCCATAACATGACTGTGTTACAAGCGTGCGTTAAACTGTTTCCATGCACCCTTGTAACTTCACAAATTTGTAATATTGTCATGCCACATTTTCAATAGTGGCATTTTTTCACACATCTTTATGAACACTACAGCTGTCATTTTTCACATCCTGGCTAAAATGTGTTTTTGCACTCCTACCGGAGAATAGCACGGTCACTCTGGGAAATCAGTGTTTGGGACAGATTAAGATCGACTGAGTGAGAGGGGCGAGTGACCGAGCTCAACTGAGCTCTGTCGGGACTGCTGCGGATTTGTTTGTGGGCAGACAAAGGCCCCAACACAAGAGCCCAGTACAAAAGGGCAGCCTGAAGCACTGGGAGAAACACAAGAAAGCGACTGAGGGAGAGGGAGTGAGCGAACTCACCGAAGCACTGTCAGGACTGCTGCAGATTTCTTGGTGGGCAGAAAAAGGTGTCAGTGCAGGCCTGGGCCTAGCACAAAAGGCCAGCCTGCAGTGGTGAGAGAAACAGTATGGGCGAGTGAGACAGGGGGACTTAGTGAGTTCAACGGAGCTCTATCAGGACTCCTGCGGATTTCTTTGTGGGCAGAAAAAGGCGCCAATCCAGGCAGGAGCCCCGGACAACAGGGCAGCTTGCAGCACCAGGACAAACAAAATGAGCGCATGAGAGAGGGAGACTAAGCAACCTCAACGGAGCTCTGTCAGGACAGCTGCGGATTTCTTTGTGGACAGACAAAGGTGCCAATGCAGCCAGGAGCTGCATATAAAAGCGCAGTCTGCAGCACCAAGAGAAACAGAATGAGTGAGTGACAGAGCGGTAGTGAGCGAGCTCAATGGAGCTCTATTGTGACTGCTGCAGATTTCTTTGTGGGCAGAAAATGAGGCAATGCAGGCAGGAGCCCAGTACAAAAGGCCAGCTTGCAGCGCTGGCAAAAATGGAGTGAGTGAGTGAGAGAGGGGGAGTGAGCGAGCTCAATGGAGCTGTGTCAGGACTCCTTCAGATTTCTTTCTGGTCAGAAAAAGCTGCCAATGCAGGCAGGAGCCCAGTACAAAACAGCAACCTGCAGTGCCAGGAGACACAGAATGAGTGAGTGAGGGAGGGGGAGTCAGTGAGCTCAACAGAGCTCTGTTGAGACTGCTGCAGATTTGTTTGTGGGCAGAAAAAGGCAGCAACACAGGCAGGAGCCCAGTAGACAAGGGCAATCTGCAGTGCTGGCAGAAATGGAATGAGTGAGTGAGAGAAGGGGAGTGAGCGAGCTCAAAGGAGCTTTATCGGGAGTGCTGCAGATTTCTTTGTGGGCAGAAAAAGGTGCCAACAGAGGCAGGAGCCCAGTACAAAAGGGCAGCCTGCAGCACCGGGAGAGCCAGAAGGAGTGAGTGAGACAGGGGGATTGAGCGACCTGAACGGAGCTCTGTCAGGACAGCTGTGGATTTCTTTGTGGGCAGAAAAAGCCACCAACACAGGCAGGAGCCCAGTACAAAAGGGCAGACTGCAGCACCAGGAGAAACAGAATGAGTGAGTGAGAGAGGGGGAGTGAGCCACCTCAAGGAACTCTGTTGGGACAGCTGTGGATTTCTTCCTCGGCAGAACAAGGTGCCAACGCAGGCAGCAGCCCCGTATAAAAGAGCAGCCTGCAGCACCGGGACAAACAGACTGAGTCAGTGATAGAGGTCCACTGAGCTAGCTCAGCAGACCAACGCAATCAACATTCGGCACTGACAAATGTTTGGTAATGTCCTGATGATATATTCCATCTGACAAGTATAACATTCACTAAATATTTCAAGAAAGAGCAACTTGGAAATTAATTGTGGCAAAGCTTTTTAATTCACTACCACATATACTGTATTACAATGATTAACCTTTTCTGGATATTGTCAAATACTTATCCCTTAGTTACTATACTTGTCCCCTTGTAGTAATCCTTTCAGTTATGGAGACACTGCATATCATATTTCCATTTGTTCAGAGTCTGAGTAACTTACAGAATATCTGCTTCACTTTCAGAGTACCAATAATGCTTACTCATGGCTTAGCTTTTTGTCCTATTTAATTATGGCACAGGTTTGCTAGTAAATTTCATTAAAGTGGATCATGCATTGGATTTTCTGCTGAATATGAATAGTTTAGCCATAAAGAAAACCATAGATGACCAAGGCTGGTCTTTCATCACAATGTGAAATAATATCCATCCCATGGAAAATGCTGGTGAGGTTAGAGTGTAGAGACAATTGTTTCCCCATGCCACACATGACTGGGGATGTGGTAAGCTTGAAAAATTAGGTGTCACTAGTGGAGGACATAGGCAATTGTAGGAGTAGAAATAGACAAGTTACTAAAGAATTGTTTGTTGGGAGCCAAGAAAAACTGACTAAAGTGCAGAAATATTTATTTTACATATAGATCATTAGAGCAAAGAATGTTATCATTAGGAATTGATTACAAAAGTTCCATTAAAAAAAGAATGGTGGGACAAAGTGAAATAGATTTATCAAATAGAGAAGGTGACACACATTGGACCAGATATTCAAAAGGGTTGCGCCATGCGCAATAGGGTTGTGCTAGCGCAAGTCCAAAAATGCGCCATTCTGCGATATTCAGCGGGAGGCAGTTGCGCCACCGAAAACATGCTGAGCAACAGCGCAATGCAAATGAAGGCATGTGCAACCGAAGGGGGTGGAACCATGCATAAAGAGCGCAATGTGATATTTAAAGGCTTGTGCAATGCGCAACAGCAGATTAGACGGAAGGTGCGCCACGGGCGGAAATGAGCCAAAATAAAAAGGCTCAAGGAAGAGGCGCAAGAACGCTATAGGGAAGCCACATGAGGCAGGAAGAGAGACAAGGCAAGAGGGACAAAGAGGGAAGGCCATGGAGATCTGAGGACAAAACAGGGGCAAGGGAAGGTGTGTGGGGCCACAGACTGCAGAGGCCAGTAGGTGTACCCGGTGCAGTGAAGGTAGCAGTCAGAGCAACAACAGCCAGGGGGGGAACACAAGCCAGGGACATGGACAGTGCCAGCTTCCACATGGAAGCTGTAATGAGGGGGGTGAGAAGGCATGCTGCAGAGGGACGTGGCCGTGGAAGGGCCCATCGGCGGTACGCCCCCAACAGGCAGTACCGTGCCCGGATCAGCTTTGAGCTGTACACGGATGTTGAGATTGTGGGCCAGTACCACCTGAACAGGGCAATACTGAGGCGGCTCTGTGAGCTGTGCAGTGATGTGATGCAGGCATCCTCACGATGGAGTCACGCCCTGTCAGTGGAGACAAGGTAACAGCCTGCATGTGCCTGCTCGCCACGGGTACCTTCCAGAGGCCAACCGGGGACACCACAGGCATTACACAGTTGGCCACGTCACGCATCCTAACCCAATTCCTCAGCGCACTGCTGCCACATGCTGCGGAGTACATCCATTTCCCCAGCAATGCGGCAGAGCATACAGCAAACATGCAGGAGTTCCACAGGGTAGCACATATGCCTGGTGTGCTAGGGACAATAGACTGCACCCATGTGGCCATACGTATACCACCTGGCGAGGAGGGGGCTGCATACATGAACCACAAGGGCTATTCCAGTGTCAACTGCCAGGTGGTGTGCGATGCCAGTGGGTGCATCATCAATGTCTGTGCCACGCACCCTGGGGGAGCACATATGCCTGGCGTACTAGAGGCGATAGACTGCACCCGTGTGGCTATTTGCATGCCACCTGGCCCCGATGGGGCCGCATACCGAAACCGGAAGGGTTTCACTAGTGTCAACTGCCAGGTGGTGTGTGATGCCAGTGGGCGTATCATCAATGTCTGTGCCACACACCCTGGTGAAGCACATGATGCCTTCATATGGTACCAATCTGCACTGTGCCATCGATTCGAGAGTGGGGACATCCCCACAGGACATCTAGTGGGTGAGTATGCATGTAGGAGTGGCAAAGTTGGAGCAAGGGTGGGAAAGCCACAGGTGCCATGGTAGTGGCACACAGGGCTATGGGCAATATGGACCTGAATATGATACTTATCTCCACTATCTCCACACAGGTGACAGCAGATACCCACTCCGTACCTGGCTGCTCACATCCTACTGGCACCCCACGACCTCATCGCAGCAACGCTATAATGAGGTACATGCCGCCACACGCAACATCATCGAGTGGGTGTATGGGATGCTTAAGGCACGCTTCCGATGCCTAGACACCTCCGGCGGTGCCCTACAGTACAGCCCCTCAAAGGCCTGTGGGATATTCCTGGCTTGTTGTATCCTGCACAACATGGCCAAAGACTGTGGGATAGCCATACAGGTCGAGGAGGGGGACAGCGATGGGGATGCTGGTGACGCCGGTGATGATGGGGATGAGCAGACCCCCCATGGAAGCGGGACCCCCGACTGATCCGGCAGGCCCAGCTGCACCGGGACGCCATCACGGAGGAGCATTTCGCACAACACAGGTAAGTCATGGGGCCATGTGCAACCAACACTGTCTAGGCGCAACCCACAGGCACACAGGGTAACACAGCAGGGGTGCATGACGGCAAGGGGAGTGGAAGGGTCCAGGCACACAAACACACCATCAGGGAGGGGTGAATAGTTACATGCTATATGGACACACACACACACACACACCCAGGCACAAAGCGTACATGGGCAGGTGCACAGCAGAGCAGGAACAGACATGTGAAACACACAGATCCATGGACCACCCCCACCACCTGTACTGTCCAAGTACGTGTGTCAGATGCTGGGCACCCTTGCACCTTGGTGTAAGGTACAATGCAGGCATCATCATGCACACACACTTGTGGACAGCAGTCGGGTGGATGTGCAGGTGGTCCGTGTGTTGGCATGTTGGGCAGGGCACCCACCAGTGCACTGCCCACCATGACACACATTGCACACAGGGCAGCACCAGACAGGGCCCGCACTGGGAGACAGGTCAGTCAGGTGGCACTGTGCCACGGCCACCTCAGATGCGTGGGCAGCCCTGCCATGACCCAGCAGCACTGGCAGGCTGAGCAAGGGCCACATGGGGTGGCACCGATGTACCACCAGGGGTCCCACTGCGCGAGCGTGACCTTGTCCGCACAGGGCTCTGCAGCATGCCGAACATACCTGCACCAGGGGTGCTCGGGATGCCCACAGCAGAACCCGGGCATCGACATGCTGGGTGTCACACGACACCGGGAATGGGGAGTGGAGAGCATACTGCATGGGGTGCATGGTACAGAGGCACCTGACTGTGTGCCCAATGCGGCCACAACAGCGACCAATGCCTGGGTCTGCCTGTCAATGGCGGCGGTCACATCCATCCGCATTTGGACCATCTCTGCAAGGATCATTGCATTGTCCCTGCTGTGCCACTCCACAGCCACACACAGTGCCTCCATGGATGTTGCAACCCACATCTGCTTCTGTACTGATGCCCGCAGCAGGTGGGTGTGCTCATCAAATGGGTCATCTGCCACTTCAGCAACCTGTCCCCCAGGGTATGGAAGGGCCTGATGCTCAACACCCCTTGAGGGTGGGCGCTGTTCACCAGGACCAGGTATGGGCAAGTCAACAGGTGGTGTGCATGTGCCACTGCTGAACCCCGTACCCCCAGACCTGGTGGGTGACTGCTGCTGCTGCCCCTCCAACTGCTGTGCCCCAGGGACCAGTCGTTCCACTGCTGTGTCTGCAACAGTGCCAGAGACCTGCACAGCCACCGGTGCTGCCCCACCAGTGCCGACAGGCACAGCCTGGGACTGTGCTGACGTGCTGGCGCACACGTTGGAACCAGCTAGGTCCAGGGGCACGTGCTGTCTGCTGTGTGTCCATAATGAGACACACACGTGTCACTGCCCATTGCGGTCCTTGCATCATCAATGGTGCACGTTCATGTAACAGCCACAGTCACAGCGTGCTGGCATGCTTGCATGCCAGACTGCAGTGACACAGGATGGGCACCCCCCCACACCTGACTCACCGACATCGGAGATGGCAGCCAGGCGTGCACACTGGTGCAATGCATGCCGGCTGGCAGCAGAGGTGGATGGACCCTCCTCCAACTCTGGCTGGATGTCCACACTGCATGATCCCACCACCACTGTCCCCTGCAGATGCACAGGATCTGTAACAGAAAGTGAGAACATGTTAGTGCATGGGATCAACCTCCCCCACCACCATGTCATACCGTGCAGTGATGGGCTTCCACCTGTCTGGAAGCCACCTCCTGGAATGCCCTCGATTGCACTGCACTGCATGGATGCAGCCAGACAGTCCTCCGCCAGGGTCAGCTGCACCACCTCTGGCTGGCCCCCGCCTGTGGCAGCGCATGCCACCCTGAGGGCTGCCACCTTCTCTTTCACCCGTCTCCTGTCGGTCCCAATCTTTTTCTTACATTCCTGCATGGAGCGCTGGTGGCTTCCGTGCAGGTTTACAGCACGAGTTACCCCCTCCCATGCAGCAGCATGGGCCTGAGGGGTGCCCCGCCGTCCACTAAGTAGTGGCTCCTCATCCAGGTAGGCCTGGAAGAGTGCCTCTGTCTCGGACTTCGTGAAGTTGGGCCTCCTCCTTTGCCCACCATCATCCTCCTCACCCAGTCCTTGCTCGGCCATGTCGGTCTGTATGGGTGGAAGTGGACACCTGTCACTGTGCAGTATACAGCATTATCCCATGACCATTGCCCAGAACATCACACAGCATACAACTCACCTCTCACCTGCAGTAACCGACTCTGGCCACCTCAGATCACTGTCGCACATTTATAGCGCAATGCATGCAAATTAGGAGTGGAGCAACTTTAATGAGATGCAAATCGTGCCACTGCGCCTTTGAATGGCTGATCAGATGATTTGCATATGTCAGCTGAATATTGCGCTGTTGCGCTTTGTGCAATACGGTTGAGCCGGCTGAGCCAATGGCGCATTTCTGTGACTGCGTAGTACACCGCATTGCGCATGCCCAGGTAGCTTATGCAGGCGTCTGCCACGCTGATGATGTGCTGTGCGTGATCAGTAATTCAGGACACGGCCACTATTGTGCCAGTGGTCCTACGGCGCTGGTCACCACATAGCGCTGTGGCACAACTGCGCAATAGTCCCCTGTGGCACTGGCATGCAGGTGACTGATCGCGCTGGACGTGTAGACGTCCGATGGTGCTGTGCGTGGCCTTGCACCACAGACCCATGACCTTGTGCACGACCTTTGCCCCCTGGAGCTGTACGTCTGGCATGTCTACAGCTCTATCGCGCTGTTTGGTAACAGCGCGATGTGGACCGACGGCGCTATACGAACAGCGCGATAGGGACTGATGGAGTTGTATTGCACAATATTTCCACGTGGGGTTGCCGCGCTGCAGAGTGCCATATTGCCTACTATAAAACTGCAGGGATGGCACGCAGGAGAGCTCCACAGTGGAGTGCGTTGGAGGTGGCCAACCTGGTGGCTGTGGTGGAGCCCAACCATGGGTCACTGTTTGGGGAAGAACCCCTGCACATGGCCCGCACCCATGTGTGGCAGCAGGTGGCCACCGATCTGGAGCAGGCCACTGGGCAGTGGAGGACTCCAGAGCAGTGCAGGCACCGGTATGGTGACCTCCACAGGAGGGAGTGGGAACTGCTGGAGTGTCTCAGGTCATGTGCCAGGAGGGGCATTGTGCCTAGGCCAGGTGGGTGTGCTGTCTATGCACCTGTATTGTCCGCATGGGTGACACTGTGTAATGTGACCTGCGCATGGGGGTGGGTTGGGCTATGGTTTGCTGTGACGGTGTTTGCAGGTGTGTGCTGTATGGGTCTGGCTGTGTGGGCAGGCACACTCAATGGGGCAGGGGGCTGCCTGCTTTGGGATCTCATTGATGTGTTTCTCATCATTTGTCTCCCACAGGCGTGGAGGAGCGGAGGCGGGCCCGGGCTGAGGCAAGGAATGGCAGTGCAGAGGTGGCTGGCAGAGGTGGCATAGGTGTTGGGCCACAGCAGCAGCAGCAGCAGCCGCAGCCGCAACAGCAGCAGCGGCTTGATGACGGTGAGTGTCATTACATCATGGATGCTATTGCATGCTGTGGGGGGGGGCATGGCCACCATCCATGGACAACACTACCATGCATGCAACAAGTGACAGTCATCACTGTCCAGTGGCACTGCATGTCTGTAAGTGCATCACTGGTGGTCCATGCATGCACTGGGCACATGGCTGTGGCACTAGCATCCCACCATATAGCCACGTCACTGGACAGCCTTGGTTGTGCTGTGATGGACATGGGCGGTGTGTGTGTGTGTGTGCAGTGGTACACATGGCTGTTGCTGCCTGGTTGGGCATGTCTTGTGCACGGTCACTGTGGGTGGGTGCAGTCCACCACAGGAGCGGGGCACTTGGCTGTATGCCATGCATGATGGGTGGGATTCAGGGATATAGACAGTCACAGCCATTGACTCTGATCCCTTGTCCTAGGTATCCAGATCCTGCGACGCATGGAGCGGTCACTGCAGCGGCTGGCACAGGTGGCCATTGATTCACTCACCATCCTATTGGACCTTCAGCGTCATGGAGCGAGGCACAGGAGGAGGCCCTGGGCCCAGCACCAGGTGGCAGGAGAGCAGGCTGGCAGGCGGTAGCTGCCCATCACCTCACCCCACCTTCCCTCTCCTGGTTGTTCACCCTACCCTTACCCACCCATACCTTATACCCATACCCCCACCTGCTTTGTTATATATATATATATATATATATATATATATATACATAGTTCTATTTGTTGTTCTTATTCTTGTTTATTACAATTATATATTTTGATATGAATACTGTGGTGGTCTCTGATTTGCAGCTGGCTATAGGTGCTCAGTTGCAGTGGTGTGCATGGCATCTGGGGTGGTATGGTCATGGGTATGTGTGCGTGTGTGTGGGGTGGTGTCTCTGGTGTGGGTGTGGCTTTCAGTCAAGTATTGCTGTGTGCTGCCACCACTGCTGGGTGCTCATGGTGGGTCTGGCTTGTATGGTTCTGTGGTACACGAGGTTGCAGTGTGGCCGGGGATGCGTGGGATTCCTGCAGTGCTGGTCACTGCTCATGGGTGGTGTCTTGGGGTCACAGTGCAGGGTGTGCTGTGCACAAGGGGGGGGGCTGCTGTACACTGGGGTGGTCCACCCCCTTTGAGTGGCAGTCTCAGCTTGCCAGTGGGTGTGCTGGGGTAACACGGCCGGGATGTGCTTTGTTTGCTTGTCCCCATGGGCCGGTGGATATTCCATCCCTCCCCCCAGTTATGCTGTGCTTGGAATGTGGGGGTACATTGTTAGTTCTGCAGTGTGTCCCTGTGCCCATCTGTGGCATAGGTGGTGGGGCCCCTGCCTACCTCCCTGGTTGTGCAGTTCCATTGCTCTGCTGCTGGGGGTCTCTCTGCTTCTGCTATGGCACCTCTGGACTGCTCAGCTGAGCTGCCTTTGTTGCGCTATGGCGTATCATCTCTGCTCAGCTTCCCCTTCCTGGTTGCGCTATAGTGCAGGTTGTGCGATATTCAGATGTTGGCTGGTTGCGCAATTTGGCTTGCTCCATGTTTGAATATTGCGTCTATTGCGCTTATGTGCGCAATTGACTTGTGCTTGCTCCTGCTGTTGCGCACTTTTTGGGCGCAGTTTGAATATCCGGCCCATTGTATGTATGTGCTTTGTATCGTCCCATTTGTAATTTTGTTCTTTAAGGAAATGTAGTATCTTGAATATAGAGGGCATTCAAAGAGATACTGTATGCAGTGCCACAGGAATCAAAATAAAAAATTGTCATCTGAGCAGCAGTGAAAGTATTTTTATTTGAGACAGGTATGCATGAAATTAAATGAAATTTGAACCACAGTGCATACTTGTTCATTTTGCTATCTGATAAGTGCATGCCAATAAGGAATATTAGAGATGACAAATCCAACACATAATGTACTCACCATGACAGGTATACATGTTTGAAGTCTCTTTATGAGAGATCTGAAGATCTCCAACAGTGCATACTTGTTCATTTTGCTAGCTGATAAGTGCATGCCAATAAGGAATATTGGAGATGACAAATCCAACACATAATGTATTCACCATGACAGGTATACATGTTTTGAAGTCTCTCTATGAGAGATCTGAAGATCTCCCAAAGCTCTGTGTAAGGGCTCTGAATAAGTTACTCTGTGACACAGAATACCACAACTGGTGACATTGGTATAACACTGGGTTATAGTATTTATCATGTATTTATTTAAAGTTTTGTTTACCACAATAGACTCATTAGATGCAGCATTTTGTTTTTCATGTGGGTCGGGGGGGGGGGTAAATCGGAACATATAATTTAATACTACATACATACAGTATGTCCTTGCTACAATAAGTATGTGTTTGACATATTCAATGGCCAAAGTTAAAACATATGATTTATTTCTGTTACACTAGGTCTCTCTCAGCTCTGTGACCTAGGGAAGGTCAAAGTTCTAATAAAGGTGTCACAAAACTAAATCAAGTGTTGTGCTTTAACTTAGACCACGTAATATCACATTTATATACTGTATATAAAAAAAATGGAGATGATACAACTAGTATGAAAATAAAGGTATTTTCACAGTAGCTACATCACAATTTAAAATAATATTTATTTTGGTTGTTATGTTTTATACATATTGGCCCAGATATTCAAAAGGGTTGCACCATGCATAATAGGGTTGGCCAGCGCAAGTCTGAAAATGCGCCATTCTGCGATATTCAGCAGGAGGCAGCTGCACCACCGAAAACATGCTGAGCAACAGTGCAATGATAATGAAAGCATGTTCAACCAAAGGGGGAGGAACCATGCATAAAGGGCGCAGTGAGATGTTCAAAGACTTGCGCGATGCGCAACAGTGGAGCAAGCGGAAGTTGCGCCACAGCAGAAATGAGCCAAAATAAAAAGGAGCAAGGAAGAGGCACAAGAACACTACAGGGAAGCCACATGAGGCAGGGGGAGAGACAGGCACAGGGAAACTGTGAGAAAGAGGGCAGGCCAGGGAAACCACACTGCAGAAGAGAGGCACAGGGAAGGTGTGTGGTGAGACACATACCAGAGGCCAGCACAGACAGGTGTACCCAGTGCAGGGGAGGTAGCAGTCAGGACAGCGGGGGGAACAAAGCAACAGCTGCTTGGGGGGGAATGCAAGCCAGGGACATGGCCAGTGCCACCTTCCACTTGGAGGCCATAATGAGGGGGATGAGAAGGCATGCGGCAGGGAGATGTGGCCATGGAAGGGCCCGTCAGCGGTATGCCCCCAACAGGCAGTACTGAGCCCACACCAGCTTTGAGCTGTATACAGATATCGAGATTGTGGGCCGGTACCACCTGAACAGGGCAATACTGAGGCGGCTCTGTGAGCTGTGCAGTGATGTGATGCAGGCACCCACACGACGGAGTCATGCCCTGTCAGTGGAAACAAAGGTGACAGCCTGCATGAGCTTGCTCGCCACGGGTACCTTCCAGAGACCAACCGGGGACACCACAGGCATAACACAGTCGGCCACGTCATGCATCCTCACCCAATTCCTCAGCGCACTGCTGCCACATACTGCAGAGTACATCCATTTCCCCAGCACTGCAGTGGAGCACACAGCAAACATTCAGGAGTTCTACAGGGTAGCACGTATGCCTGGTGTGCTAGGGACAATAGACTGCACCCAGTTGGCCATACGTATACCACCTGGCGAGGAGGGGGCTGCATACATGAACCACAAGGGCTATTCCAGTGTCAACTGCCAGGTGGTGTGCGATGCCAGTGGGTGCATCATCAATGTCTGTGCCACGCACCCTGGGGGAGCACATGATTCATACAACTGGCACCAGTTGGCACTGTGCCACTGATTTGAGAGTGGGGACATCCTCACAGGACATCTAGTGGGTGAGTATGCAAAACAAATGGATATATCACGGGCCTGGAGGGGCATGGCCAGAGGTGCCATGGGTGCGGCTCACAGGGCTTGGGGCAGCACGAAGCTGAACATGAAACTAACCTCCACTCTCTGCACACAGGTGACAGTGGATACCCACTCCATCCCTGGCTGCTCACACCCTACCGGTGGCCCATGACCCCATCACAGCAACGCTACAATGAGGCACATGCCACCACACGCAATGTCATTGAGCGGGTGTTCGGGATGCTGAAGGCATGTTTCCATTGCCTGGACACCTCTGGTGGTGCCCTATAGTACAGCCCCTCAAAGGCCTGTGGGATATTCCTGGCCTGTTGCATCCTGCACAACATGGCCAAAGAATGTGGGAAAGCCATACAGGTCGAAGAGGGGGACAGTGATGGGGATGCCAGTGACGATGGTGATGGGCAGCCCCCCCTTGGCCGACAGGACCCCTGACTGATCTGGCTGGCACAGCTGCACTGGGACACCATCACAGAGGAGCACTTCAGCCAACCCAGATAAGTCATGGTGCCATGCACAACCACCAGTGGCTAAGGCACAACCCACAAACATGCATGGAAACACACCAGGGGCGCATGCTGGCAAGGGATGTGGCAGGGCACAGGAGCACACACACACAACCAGGGATGGGTGAACAGCAACACGCCACATGGACGGACACACACACATGCACACACACAATGCACCAAATGTGCACAGAGGGCAGGAGGAACACTGAGCCAGAATGCCAACCCTAGCAACGCACATGTCCACAGGCCACCACGTCCACTGTCTGTCCATGTGCGTGTGTCAGATGCTGGGCACCATCGCACTTTGGTGTACAGTGCAATGCAGGCATCATCATGCATGCATACCTGCGGACAGCAGCTGGGAGGGTGTGCAGGTGGACTGTGTGTCCGCGTGCAGGGCCGGGCACCCACCCGTGCACTGCCCACCGAAACACACAATGCACACAGGGCAGCACCAGACAGTGTCCACGCTGGGAGACAGATCAGTCTTGTGGCACAGTGCCATGTCTGCCTCGGATGCGTGGATGGCCCCACCAAGACCCAGTAGCACTGGCAGGCTGACCATGGGCCTCATGGGGTGGCACCGATGGTCCACCAGGGGTTCCACTGCGCGAACACGACCGTGCCCACACAGGGGTCTGCAGCACACCGAACATTCCTGCACCAGGAGTGCTCGGGATGCCCTCAGCTGAACCCGGCATCGACAGGGTGGGTGTCGCACGATGCCAGGAATGGGGAGTGGATAGTGCACTGTATGGTGTGAGCGGCACATAGGCACCTGACTGTGTGACCATTGTGGCCATGACAGCAATTAACGGCTGTGCAAGCCTGTCAATGGCAGCGGTCACATCCTCCAGCAAACGGTCAATCTGTGACATGATCCTATCAGTGTCCCTGCTGCGACACTCCTCTGCCCACTCCAGAGCCATACACAGTGCCTCCATGGACGTTGCAAGCCATATCTGCAGCTGGACTGATGCCCGCAGTAGGTGGGTGTGCTCGTCAAAGAGGTCGTCAGCCTTCTTGGCATCCTGTCCCTCAGGGTGTGCATGGGCCTGATGTTCAGCACCCCTTGAGGGTGGCTGCTGCACACCAGGACCAGGTATGGGCAAGTCCACAGGTGGTGCACAGACGTCGCTGCCAAACCCTGAACCCCCAGTCCCGGTGGGCGACTGCTGCTGCCGCCCCTCCGGCCGCGGCACCCAAGGGCTCAGTAGTGCTGCTGCTGTGGCTGCAACAGTCCCACTGTCCTGACCAACCACCGGTGCTGCCCCACTGGTGCTGACAGGCACAGCCTGGGACTGTGCTGACATGCTGGCCCACACGGCGGCACCAGCCAGAGCCATGAGCATGAGCTGACCTGCTGTGTGTCCATTCCGTGGCACAAATGTGTCACTGCCCATGCCGGTCATGTTTTCATCACTGGTGCAAGTCTCTGCCCCAGCCACAGCCACAGCGTGCTGGCATCCTTGGACACCAGAATGCTGAGACACAGGAAGGGCTTCCTCCACACCTGTCTCAATGACATCAGTGTGGACAGCCAGGCGGCACCACTGTCGTGCCGATCCACAGAAACCTGTGGAGGTGGATGGTCCAAAGTCCGACTCTGTCCAACTGTCCTCAGTGGACAGGCCTACCAATGTTGACCCATGCAGATGCTCAGGATCTGTAAGGGAAAGCAAAGTCATGTTACTGCGTGTAACCTAACCGGCCCCCCCCAAGGCACACCATGGCTTACCATGCAGAGATGGGCCACCACCCATCTGGAAGCCATCACCCGGAACTCCCTCTATGGCACTGCGGTGCATGCTAGCAGCAAGCCTGTCCTCTGCTGGTGTGAGCTGCGCCACCTCCGGCTGTCCCCTGCCTGTTGCAGCACGTGCCGCCCTGATGGCAGCCACCTTCTCCTTCACCCTCCTCTTGTCAGTACCCATCTTCTTCTTACACTCCTGCACGGAGTGCTGGTGGCTGCCATGCAGGTTGATGGCATGTGCCACCTCCTCCCATGCAGCAGCACGGGGCAGAGGGGTGCCCCGCTGTCCACTGAGCAGTGGCTCCTGATCCAGGTAGGCCTCGAAAAGTGCCTTGGTCTCGGCCTTCGTGAAATTGGGCCTCCTCTTCCACCCATCATCGTTGTCCTCCTCACCCAGACCTTGCTCGGTCATTATTCACCCTGTAAGGATGGCAGTGGTTACCTGTGACTGTGCAGTCCAAAGCATGTCCCTGAATCCACAGTCCACACTCCCACACAGCATGCAGCTCACCAATAAACTGCAATAACCAAATATGGCCACTGCAGAACTTTGTCGCACTTTTATAGTGCAATCCATGCAAATTAGGTGAAGAACAACTTTAATTAGATGCAAATCATGGTGCTGCACCATTGAATGGCTGATCGGATGATTAGCATATGACGGCTGAATATCGCACTTTTGTGCTTTGCACAATTGTGTTGAACTGCTGAGCCAATGGCGCAGTTCCGTGGCATGTGTAGTACACCTCACTGCGCATGCCCAGGCTGCTGACGCTGGTGTCTGCTGTGCTGATGACGTGCTATGCATAATGGTTGAATGCAGGGCATGGCCACCATTGTGCTAGTGGCGCTATAGTGAAGGTCACTACATGGCGCTGTGACAATGGGCCTCCATAGGCGCAATGGCACAACTGCCCAATAGTCTGCAGTGGCACTGGCAAACAGGCAATCAATCACACTATACGCATAGTCATCCGATGGTGCTGTGCGTGGCCTTGTGTCAGAGACCCTTGACCCTGTGCCTGACCTTTGCCCCCTTGGCACCATGCGTCAGGCATGGCTGCACCTCTATCGCGCTGTTCGGTAACAGCATGATAGGGAATGGCAGCGCTGTGCCATGCAGCATTTGCATGTGGAGTACTGCGCTGCAGAGCGCCATATTGCCTACTATAGTGGTTGAGATGGCACGCAGGAGAGCCCCACAGTGGACTGCCATAGAGTTGGCAAACCTTGTGGCCATTGTGGAGCCACACCATGGGCCTCTGTTTGGGGAGGAGCCACTGGACGGGACCAGGACCCAGGTCTGGCAGGATGTGGCCACTGACCTTGAGGAGACCACCAGATGGAGGAGGACTGCGGAGCAGTGCAGGCACCGTTATGGGAGGAGGGAGCCGGAGCTACTTGCCTGTCTGCGGTCGCGTGCCAGGAGGGGCACGGTGCCACGTCCAGGTGGGTGATGCGTCTACGCACTTGTATTGTCCATATGGGTAACAGTGTTTTATGTGTCCAGCACATAGGGGAGGGCTAGTCTAGGGTTGGCTGTGGCGGTGTGTACAGGGTGTGGGGTGGCTGGGTCTGGCTGGGTGGGTGGGCACACACACTGGGGCAGGGGGACTTTGCTTCAGGATTGTACTGACATTCTTTTCTCCTTGTTTCCCCCACAGGCATGGACAAGCGGCGACGGCTGAGGAAGGAGCGGTGGAGGGAGGAGGACAGAGTGCCCAGGAGGGACGGGGACCCTCACCGCCGACCTGACCGGTCTGATGAGGGTGAGTGCCATGACTCCATGATTACTGTTGCATGCTGTGTAACAGGGTGGGCAGCGGGGCATGGCCACCATCCATGGACACCACTGCCATGCATGCGACTTATGACATTCAGCACTGTCCAGTGGCACTGCATGTCTGGAATTGTGTCAGTGGTGGCCCATGCGTGCACTGGGCACATGGCTGTGGCACTGCCTTCACACTGCATAGCCACATTACTGTACGGCCATGGTGGTGCTGTGCAGGACATGGGTGGTGGGTGTGTGCAGTGGTCCACATGGCTGTGGCTGCCTGGGTGGGCAGGTCTTGTGGACACAGTCTCTGTGGGTGGTTGCACACCATCACAGGGGCGTGGCAGATGGCTGTATGCCATGCACAATGGGTGGACTGCAGAGGGATGGACAGTCACACCTATTGACTCTGCTGCCTTGTCCTAGGTGACCAGAGGCTCCTGCAAATACAGTGGTCCATTAATGAGCTGCTACAGGTGGCCAGGGAGACTCTGCAGCTCCTACAGGAGATGAACCGTCATGGGGTCAGGAGGAGAAGGAGGGCCAGACATCAGCGCCAGGAGGAGGAGGACCAGGGTGGACGTTGATGTCCCCATGCCCCTACTACCACCTTCCCCCCTTTGACCCACCCTCACACCCCTTCTTCCCTCTCCCATATGTTCACCCCTGCCCCTTACCCACCCCCACCTTCTTTATGTCCCTCACTCACACGTTTGTGTATAATTCTGTATATAGTTATTTTTGAATATTTTCAATACATCTATTTTGATATGAATACTGTGGTGGTCTCAGATTTGCAGCGGGCTATAGGTGCTCAGCTGCAGTGGTGTGCATGGCGTCTGGGATGGTACAGTCATGGGTATGTGTGTATGTCTGTGGGGAAGTGACTATGGTGTGGGAGTAGCTATCAGTCGGTGTCTGTGGTGTGTGTGTGTGTTGTTCCCTGTGCATTGGATTACTGTGTGCAGTGGTCCATGGTGCATGCTCTGTGTCCATGGTGCCCCTGTCAACCCATCCATGGCCTGTGCAGCTGACACCCTTGCATGTCTGTGACCTGCAAGGTCTGCTGCCATGTCACTGGTGGTTGTCCATGCAGGTCAGCCACTGTACCTGTCACAATGCTGAGTTGCCTCCTGTCACTGGTGTGGTGCATGTTTGCCTCCGGTGACACTGTGGCCTCCGTGGTTGTTGTGCCACCTCCATGCTGTGGCTTGTGTGTGTTGCAGGGGATGTGCACCACTGTCTGTGACTTGTGCTCCAGGCATATGATGGTGGCGTATGGGTCCACAGTGCCTGCGTAGGGTGGCTGGCACTCCTGTGCCATGGAGGACTGCAGGCTGTGTGTACATGGTTTCCATGGGCCCACACTGGAGGCTTGGTTGCCACACTACTGCGTCCCTGTGTTATTGTCACCTTGGGTATGGGTGTGTGTTTGTCCCTGCACTGTGTTGCATCTGGCGTGATGCATGCTTCCACACCCACTGTGGGTGTCTGTGCTGGCTGTTGTGGCCAGTGGTGGGTCAGAGTGTGTCACTGGACTACTGTGCAGGGTGCTGTATCACTGGTGGTGGTGTCAGGGGCATGCTCTGTCCCATGTGGGGTACCTCTAGTGCCGACGCATGGTCGGTCTCTCAACTGTGCCTCGGGGGGATTGTACATGTTGGCACTGTGTCTGCCGTTGTTGCATTGCCGTGTGCTGCCACCCACTGCTGGGTGCTCATGGTGGGGCTGGCTTGTATGGTTCTGTGGTGCATGAGGTTGAAGTGTCACAGTGGGGGTGGTAGTATGCATGGGGTTTCCTGCAGTGGTGGTCACTGCTCATGGGGGGGGTGTCTGGGGGTCATGGTGCAGGGTGTGCTGTGCACTGGGGGGGATGGTGTGGCACGGAGTGGTCCACCCTCCTTGTGTGGCAGTCTCAGCTTGCCGGTTGGTGTGATGGGGCACCATGGCCCAGCTGTGGGTTGTTTGCTTGTCCCCATGGGCCGGTGGTTATTCCAGCCCTCCCCCAGTTGTGCTGTGCTTGGGGTATGGGGGCACGATGTCAGTTCTGCTGTGTGTTCCTGTGCCCATCTGTGGCATGGGTGGTGGGCCCCTACCTCCCTGGTTGTACAGTTACATTGCTCTGCAGCTGGGGGGCTCCCTGCTTGCACTATGGCACCTCTGGACTGCTCAGCTGGACATCCGTTATTGCACCATAGTGCATCATATCTGCTCAGCTTCCCCTCCCTAGTTGTGCTATGGCGCAGGTTGTGCGATATTCAGACGTTAGCTGTAGGCACAATTTGGCTTGCTCCTTTTTTGAATATCGTATCTGTTGTGCATGGGCGCAATGGACTTGTGCGTGCTCCTGCTACTGCACACTTTTTGGGTGCAGTTTGAATATCTGGGCCATTGTGTATATACAGTATACATAATTCTTTGCAAAAACTTTGTTAATGTACTAGTTAGAGCTGAAGTGACAAAAGTAACCCTAACACCCCACCCCACCCACCAGACAGCAACAGAAAAAAACATTACTGTTTCACCTCTCCTATATCTTCGCTACTCAGACATGGAGTGTACCTTGGGGTTGTCAACCCTAATGCTCACCCCATTCAACCATGAAAGAAACTGAGATGTGTAGCGTATATGAGAATGGGGTGAGTGTTAGGGCTGACAACACCAAGGCACACCCCATGCCTGATTAGCGAAGATGCAGGAGAGGTGAAACAGTAATTCTTTTTTTCCTGTTGCTGTCTGGTGGGTTGAGATGGGGTGTTACGGCACAAAACCCTAACACCACATTTTCTTCCTTTTTTTTGCTTTAACCCTAACTATTGTTTTAACCCTGACTCTCCCACTCCACATCCTCCTCATCTTTGCTCTACCGCCATGTTCTTATCCCCTCTATCCTCTTCTTATCTACCCTACCCCTAGTCCTTCCTCCCTTCACTTCACCACCCTATGATTAACATGGCTATTCTCCTCCCTCCCTATTCCACTCATTACACTCGCTCAGTCTCTACAGACAACACTTGACCCCATTACGTTTCTATAGGCACTCTCCCTGACATCATTATGGGCTTTGTTTTATACTCCTTGTATAATGTGAATATACCTAATGTATTTATCCATTTTACTTATATTTTTATGTATACACTTACTGAAATTCTTCGTTAGGTTTTGTACTCTCTTCTAAATGTGTATTTACCCTATGTATTTATCTATTTTACAAGGTTGGACTTACATGGTGGTGCTATGCTCATATGTTATTCAGTAATACGCTTTGAATTGTTATGTCTTCAAGTCTCCAAGTTGGCTCTTGTTCATAATTTTATACTTTTGTTTTTCTGAATCTTTTAAAGTTGCTTACTGTATTGTCTTTTTATTGCTGTCTTTCCTGGGTCGACTCTGAAAATGGAACTGTATTTGTTTCAGTGGATTTACCCAGTTACCAAAATTCAAACAAACAGACAAACAAATAAATGAAGTTTTAGCAAAGAATTTCCTTACTTTTTGAGATATTATAATTGTATCCTCATTGTATCCTCATTTGTCTGTGGGAGAGCAGGGCCCTCCTTGGATGTGTACATATGTGTTGCTTGGAAGTGCATAGGGCCCTACACTTGCATTTGTAGCAAAATAGGGATGAAATTACCAGCATATCCTTCTTATTATCTCACCTCATGAACCCAGTAATCACAATTTTGAAATCCCTGTGATTCTGCACCACCACACTGTGTGACACAGGTGCAAAAACACAGTTTGGTCAGTGTTCAAAAAATGACTGCTGTCACATTCATGAGGTGGTATAAAAAGGCGTGTTTGTTGACAATTTCAAGTCAAAATATTTAAAATTGCCAAAGTTATGAGGGAGTGTAGCAAAATGTTAACGTATGGCATAACTTTGGCATTTTTGCATATCTGGACCAAAATTCTCAACATAGCCTTCTTATGACCCCACCTGATGAACAAGGGCAGTGAAACCTTTCAAATCCCACCCAAAAGGTGATTTCACCAATCGACTTGCTCCATTGATTTTCAAATTATATAATAATATTCCTCCCAAAGAAAAACATGCTATGCATCACACAACAAAAGAGAAAGAAATATAAATTAAAATATATTAAATCCAGTTAAACTATATAAAATATATTTCAGCTGGCAGCGCGTCCTAGAGGCTAGAGTAATGAGCTGTGAATGAGCTTGATACTGTACATCTAGCAGACCTAGACTTAATTCCCGCAACCTCCACTTGCATACTGTGTGTCCCTGGGCATGTCTCTTAACTTCCCCAGTGCTCCCAGTTGCCCCTGACAACAGGCATTGTGCCAAGAGGGCCATATCCAGTTACCAAAGAATACAAAAGATAGTACTTTACATTGCCCATCACAATGTTTTCCATCAATGTATGGATTTTCTGTATGCATTTTCTTTGTTTTCTTTTTTTATGTTAATTGAACTTAGTTTGAACACAGATACTGCCTGCTGGCAGCAAAAGATGTAATAGTTAACTACTGTCTAGTGTTCATACTAGAGAACTTTACCGTGCATGCAAATTCACCAATGGGGCACAGAAAATTACAACCACTTGACTAATTTGCACAACATTTTATTGCAAAGAAATGTTCCTTTATAGAGTGACGTATGGTTGTACTGTTGTATGCCAAAATTCCAATCATATCAAACATTGACAGCAAAGATTGTAGAGAGGTAGTTCATAATGCAGAGCAAGACAGTTCAGGAAATTCATATCAAAGTACATTATATAGACCAATGCACCTCCAGCTGTGAGGTAAAAGCTGGTATTCTACACTGAGTTAGTGTGGTGACATCATAGGCATGAGAACAAATCTCAAGTGCCTTTATGATGTCACCACACTAACAAGGTGTGGAATTCAAGCTTGTGCCTCACAGTTGGGGATGCCTTATTTTATATAGTATCAAGAGGAGCATGTTTCTGAAAAACTACTCTAAAAATCTATGAAGTTTTGAGTTACCGCTGCTGTAATGCATTTAGCAGCTCAACAATCACATTAAATAATATGTCCTTGCTTCACTTGAGATTCACCACTTCCACTTACTGCTCTAATATATTTTGCTTTTGTACCACTAAACAATCACTCAAAAAAAGGCTGTCCTTGCTTCACCCGCTGGTTACTTATGCTAGAGCTTGTTTTTATTTATTTTTATTTGTCTGTGCTGAGTCATTTCTATGTTATTCAGTTTAAGTTCTTGTGAGAACTATGGGGGCATTTCTAATAGCTTGACAACAGCCATTACTGTGTCACTCATGCTGAGCAGTTGGTAGCAGCTGCAGTAATGAGCTCGTTGTCTGTGCTGAGTGGTCTGGGGAATGGAGTTCATTACCACAACTGTGCAAGAAATAATTCACATTCTACCAACCAAACAACCAACAAAACTTTATTTCTAGAACACTATTCCAGCAAGGATCATAACATTTTACACAATATAATCAGTACTTTTAAAAACACAAAGCCAGGTTTCTAAAACATAACAGGAATTTAAATAGAACATTATGATACAGTATTTCAGCACCACTGCTGAAATGAGCTAATCATGTACTATTTATAATTTATTGTAAAGATAACAATATAATACTGTAGTGAATTTTGCTCTCAGATTAGGTTTTCTTAAAACTTTTGTGCACAGATTTCTTCTCTTTTTTTCCCTTCTTCCCTGTTTTTCCCCTCTCTCCTTCCATTCTTCCTTGCTTTTTCTCTCTTCTTTCTTTCCTTGCACACTTTTCTCTTATCTTCACCTCTCCATTACTGAATATTGTTCATATTACCACATTTATCACTTTTTCAATTTACTGAATGCCTTGCCATAGCCTGCCCTAGCATGTATTTTGTACATGGTTGCTATTTCTGATGTTATAATACCCTAGTGTTTGTAACCCTTCTGCTCTCCACTTACATTCTGTCTAGGTTTGTGTTTTATTATCAATACATGTATATAAGGCTTCTCCAATATGTTTACCCTAAATACTGTGTTTTGTTAAGTGATATTTTATACCTTACATGGAAGATAGTCTTCTATTGTATTAGATGTGTGCTTTCTTATATACTAGAATTTCAATAAAAAGATAAAGTGAAAAAAAAAGAATAATACTGTAGTGAGTTCTAATGCTAATGCACATATGAAGGTAAAAAGCCACAAAAAGAGGGACATTTGGCTTAAGTTTTCTTTTTCAGTCCTAATACCCCCTTCTCCATCTGTTTGCTCACCCCCTTCTCCAGCCACTACTCTCATGACCTAAAGCCAAGCCACAGGCCTAGAGCTGTGACCCATGGGTCTACTACTTCAAGCAACAGGTCTGAACCTGTTCCCCACAAGTCTGCTGTTTCATGTAGGGCCCAAAGGATCAGTCATAACTTTCATCCTCTCAGAGCCCTGTGACCCCTGCATGAAGCGCAAGAGCAAACATAACTTTCTTCCTCTCAGAGCCCTGTGGCCCCTGCATACCTCTCAACTGTCCCTGATTTTCATGGACGTTCCTGATTTTGCCTCAGAATTTTCTACTGTCCCTTGTAAAATTTGTGTTTTTGTGACAGAACAGTGGGGATTAAAAGCACAAGATTATGTCGAACAAAGTTACAGATTTGTTCTTCTCCAGCAAGTGCATCTTAATACAAATATTTTCATTCTGTCAGCTTTCTGAGTGAATAGTACCAATTTTTAAGATGTGTCCCTCATTTTGTGTCTTTGTCCCTGATTTTTATGTTGCTTGCATGCATGTGCAAGAAACATAGTGCCATCATCGGAGATTTCGGAGGTGTTTCACCTCCTCCTCCAATTCAGACAGTGAGCTGGCAGGTGCGGCCCCTGTAAGCCAATGCATTTTGGAGCTGTCTATGACATGCTCAAAATGCAGTAACCTCCAGTTGAAAAGGGGAGCTATGCTTCAGTGAGCAGAGATAGGCGTAGCTCCCCTCCCACACAGAGTGGTGCTTCGCTTACTGTGTAGCCGGACAGGGTGCCCAATTCCCATCGGCTGAGCTGTGTCTCTCCCCAGTTGTAGGTGCCACGCTGGGGCCCACCCCAGTGTGGCAATCGATCCTTGACTGACGGGGTGCCCAATCCCCGTCAGCTGAACGCCCAATGTCGCCAGCGCCACACTGGGGCCCGCCCAGTGTGGCAAGCGACCTGACGTCTTTTTTTTTTACAGCGAAAGCGGTCCCGCGTGCGTCTCGACCCCCTCCCACAACCGCACCCACCCTGCGCACCCAGCCTCCCCGCCCCCTCACCCCATACTTACCTCTGAACTCTGGGCGGCGATCTTGGTGGACCGAGAACACGTCTGCACTCTTCAAAGCCGACCGCGAACTGAGGAAATGCGGTAAGCTGTATAATGGGCTAGATAGGGGGTTTCAACTGTTGCATATCTCAGGCATTTTTGGGAATTTTGCCCAAATTTTCAACATGGGTTTGGGACCCTTCTCATGAATGATGTCACTGTCATGGCGTTATTCGGGCCCGAAGGGTGATTTCATGCAGTGACTGCGAAATCACCCTTTGGAGCGATACCACCATGACAGTGACATCATTCATGAAGAGGTCAAAAACCCCATGTTGAAAATTTAGTGTAAAATTCAAAATGACTGTTTCTGATGTCAGTTAAGTGCAGTTCCTCACGCAGGCTCGTAAGTTCGCGAAATTTCAATATTTTCACTCCAGATTTTCAACATTGCCATTTTACCACACCTTCTTATGAGTAGTATAGCTGTCATTTTTCACATCTCACCCAAAATGTGTTTCCGCCCATGTAGCACAGAATGGCGCAGTCGGTGTGTGAAATCAATGTACGGGACAAATTAAGAAAATCACAGTGACACTGTTCATGAGCAGAAGTCTTAAAATGGCTACGTTGAAAATTTGGTGAAAAAATTCCTAAAAATTACTGTTTTACGAGCGTGCGTTGCACAGTTCCTACGCACGCTCGTAAGTTCGCAAATTTTCAATATTTGCACTCCAATGACTTCCAAACACCTAAACAGCACATAGAAGCAAGCAACATTCGGCATTGACAAATGCTTGTTTTAAGCCTTGTCCCTGATTCACGAGGCAATAGGTTGAGAGGTATGGGCTCCTGCATGAAACACAAGAGCAGACCTAACTTTTTTCATGCAAGGCCCTGCATGAAGCAAGAGATCAGTCATAATTTTCTTTGCTCAGGGCCTCAGTAGACCCATGTGGGGGGAGGGACATTAGGGTTGAAAACAAAAAGCCTGCAAAAACCCTAACACCACATTTCTCTCCTTTTGAGGATTCATAAACATAATGTATGCATTAATGTAGTTTGTTTGCAATTTCCTTACTTTTTCAAAAAATAGCATCACAACTTGCTTTGTACAGGGCCCTTCCTGCATGAAGCTAGAGGTGAATCCTAAATTGCTTTGAGCAGAGCTCTTTGGACATGAGATGTAAGTTTTTTAATATTTTATTTGTGCATCACTTTAATAGTAGTACAAAATACATACTTTTTTAAGTCATGTTCGCTACTGGTTTTCATGTTTACCAGATTTAAACATTTTGTTCAAGTAACACTTAGTAAATTTTCTTTAGATGGATGTTACAGTTCCCCAAGATTCTCCTAGAACTCATAAGGTGAAGAAATCCAACATGTCTTTCTATTATTCATCTGTTTTTGACAATTTTTATCTTTTTGTTTCTATTTTGCTGTATCTTCCGAAGCTCACACACTTTCTTGTATATGCACATGCTGAATTCCTTTAAGTCTATCTTGATGGTTTTTCAAGGCAATCATGAATATGTTTTAATTTAGAATACTAGCTGTGGACAGTCACTTGAGAATGGGCCATTCACAGGTGAGAAACATTGGGTATTTTGCCAGTGGGAGCACCATTTGGTATGTCTGCGCTTTTGCATATTAAATAAAAAAGTTTACTTTATGGATTTATTTAATTCTAATTGCATATTTTTAGTCTGACATTTTTGACTGGTATAGGAGAGAGAGTGCAATGCTTTTCCTGCAGATGGTTTGTCTTCATACAAACCACATAACTGTGTCAAACTTTACAGTTAGGAATTTTCTTTTTTACATTTTTATCATTTAAAGCTTTTGTTCATGTCCAGCTTTACCTTGGAAAAATGTCTGCATTTTTCCAGCTATTTTTAAAGTGGTCAAAAACAGTCCTCATTCTTCACATGGGCCCTAAGGGCCCTGTGCAGTGCCTCATGATTTGCATTTTAAAACCTTCTAACTTAAAAATGATTTTTTTTTTCTGAAATAACAAACAAGGCAATAGTGTATGTAGGGCCTTTCAAGACCTGTACAATGCTGGACCTGACTCCTAACTTGCTTTGTACAGGGCCATTTGAGATCATAATCATGACTGGACCTTCGCATTCAATTTGGTGGAGTTCATATAAGTGGTGGATGGGGGTGGGCAGAGTTACAGTTCAAAAAATCCCTAACATCAGAATGTTTTATTTTTGATACCTTAAAAACCCTAACTTGTACATTAACATAGCTTTTGCATTGAATTACTTTTTTCTATGATAGCCATAGTACCATAGTGCATACATCATTCAGGGCTGTGTGTGAAGCATGAGATTAATCATGCTGGGCCTTCTGGGCCTTGTGAAAATCATGAGACATTACACAGGGCCTTAAGGGCCTGTGTGAAGCATAAGGTCAACTGTAAATGCCCATGATAAAGCAGCTACATAAATTATGTGACTGCACCAAACTTGTAGCTTGCTTCATACAGTAAGTGGCTTTGCAGGCCACTCATGAAGCAGCTGCTTAGAGGTACACCATGCACTAGATCACAGATGGCCAACATGTGCATCTAGATTTATTTTTTTCTGTTTTCTTTTGGGCATAACTTGATCATTTGTTGACATTTTGGCCCAAAATTTGCAAGGTGGCCAAGCTACCACCATGCCTCATAACCACATAGGTGGTACCCTGTTAATCTAAAGGAAGATGTGTTTAGGGGGCCAATCCAAAAAACACATTCTGAGTCCATTTAACTAGGTGCTACTTATGCAGTCATGAGGTGGGGTGACAACTTGTCCATCCTGAACATGTGAGGCAAAATAGGCAGAAACACTGAAGTTATGAGTAAAAGAGAAAAACTGGAATATAAACTACAGTAAGTCCAAGTATACACTATATGGGTGGATTAACAAGATGCCAATGTTTATTAGATGGCATTGTACCTTGGCCACCCTGCAAACTGTAGGTGAATGTGGCTAAAAATGATGAATTTATGACCAAAGGAGATAAAAGTTAAAAACAAACTGTAAAAAAGAAAATGGACACTCATTGCTTTTCTAAGCCTGCAAAGAAGAAAACAGTCTATCACCAATCTAAGCTCCCCACATCCCATCCCACCTGACCCCCCATTCAGCTGCCACCATCCTACACTTTCCACACACCCTCATTTACCTAAACATGGTCCCATGGTGTAGATCCACTCACCGATCATAAAGATGTCCTCCTACTAGAACCACGACTGCAATATGAGAAACAAAGGTATGTCCAGTTAATGTATACTAATGCATTTTGAACTGTTACTCATAACTTTGCCACTTTTAAATATTTTTTTACACCAAATTTTCAATATGGTGTTTTTTTGGACTCCACCTCATGAACAAGGTTGGTGAGATTTTTCAAATCCATCCTGAAAGGTGATTTCACAGTCTCTCCATGAAATCACCTTTAAGGCAGGATTTGAACATTTTCACCTAGTGTGTTCATGAGCTGGGGCAATAAGAAGACTGTTAAAAATTTGGTGGGAAAATATGGTAAAATGGCAAGTTATGAGTGAACGTTGAAATAGTTGAACAAAGTTTTAATATTTTTCCACCACTCTGGGCAGAAAAGTGATTTTATGTTTGCTCCTTAAAATCATGTTTTGGATGGGAATTGAAAATGTTCACCTCCTGGGTTCATGACATTGGGTCATAAGAAGACAATGTTCTGAATTTGGAGTCAAATCATTAAAAAACAACAAATTTATGAACACACATTGAAATGTTGTGTGTAGTTCCAGCTTTTACCTCTTCAAGGCAAGCCAAGGCAAGGGAAATTTTATTTATATGGCATGCTTTCCAATGGCTCAGAGTGCATCACAACAATAAAAAAGAAAAACAGGCATAGAATCAAAAATTCAAAGAACAGAAAAACAAAGACATTAAAATATAAATAAAAACTACAAATAAAATAGAATTAATTAATAATCTGGATAGGCCTGTATAAATAAGTATTTTTTTTAATCTTTCCTTAAAGATATCCACTGTTGGGGCAGAGCATAATGATTCTGGGAGACAGTTCCACAGTAAAGGGGCCACAACTTCAAAGGCCCTATCCCTGGACTGTTATAAATGGGAACATGGAACCAGAAGTATAAACCCAGAAGTAATCTGTGGACTGGATGGGATGAGAGGGAGTGTAGGACTTCAAAAGATCTTTCAGGTAGCTTGGACCCAATCCATGTAGGACCTTGAATGTTATCAAGCAAATCTTGAAGATGACACGCCATCGAACAGGAAGCCAATGCAGAACACACAGCACTAGCGTGATGTGGTCACTATGAGGAGTCCCCACCACCAACCCAGTCGCGGTGTTCTGGATTAACAGCAGTCAGTGTACCAAACTTCCAGATAGCCCCTGGGTACACAGCATTGCAGTAATCCAATCTGGAGGTGACAAAGGCATGAGCAACTGTCTTGAGATTGTCTGGTGCCAAATATGATTTAATTCTGGTGATATTATGAAGATGGTAAAAACCATTCCTGACTACCGTTGACACCTGTTTTTCAAATGTCAGCCTGCAGTAAAGAATGATGCCCAAATCCTCCACTGCATCCAGGGCTTGAAGATCGCGACCATTTAATGATGGAAAAGAAAAGTCATCACTTGCCATTGCCAACCCAAACTGACCTGGTTCGATGACCATCACCTCTGTCTTCCCTGGGTTGAGATGTAGCCAGTTGGAGGTCATCCAGTCATTGATTTCTTGAAGCCACTGTCTGAGCACTGACACTGGATTTACATAATCATGGATGCAAGAGAGGTAAAGCTGAGTACCATATGCATAGCAATTAGTACTTTGTGATCTCATGCTGGTGAGCTGAGTTAGAGAACAAGCTCAATGAGTCAACTGGATGGGCCAAAGATGGGGAGATGGTGCTGTCATGTGGCACTACCTCTCAGTCTGGGAAGAGAAGATGGCCCAAGTACCATATAGTGAAGATCTGTCTTCTCTTGGCATAGGGCCTTGCACCTCTGCACCCATGGGTGCCCCGAGGGCCCTGCATTTCAGCTGACAGAGGAACTCTTTGCTCTTTGAGTCTGTATCTATGCCCACATGGAAGTGCAGGGCCCAGAGAGCCCTGTGCTTCTGCAGCCCACCAGACAGACCCACATAGGCTGGCACACTCTTCCCATCGCACAGCTCCCAGAGGGTCCTGTGTGTCTGCATCTGTTCATGCAGGTTCTGAAGCATATGATTCCACTGCCTCAAAAAAGGAAAGGATTCATTGCAAAAAACTGTGTTAATGCATCAGTTAGGGTGCAACTTAATGCCACAAAAATGAGAAATATGGTATTAGGGTTTTCAACCCTAACTCCCCACCCCAAGCAACAAAAAGAGACGATCACACAAGCAACCACAGACAGCCATCATCAACTAAGAAAAAACAACATACAACTGTTTCCAGATGACACAAATGCATCAGCACTAATGTGCTACCTTCATGGATTTGTATCTGTGGCTGCAGAAGCATAAGCCCCATAGGGCTTCTGTAGCCCCAACTGTTTGTGTGTGTGTGTGTGTGTGTGTGTCTTACATCATTCATGAGTACCAGTGGCTGCAGAAGTGCTGGCCCCACAGTACTGTTGCAATTTCAGTATCATGGATTTCTACATGTAGCTGTGGATGTGCAGGTTGCGCAGTGGCCTGTGCTTCTACATCCAGAAGTTGGTGTTTGTCTTACACCTATGGCTGCAGAAGTACAGTACTGTTGTAATTTTGGTAGCATGGATTTCATGGGGCCTGAGCTTCTGCAGCCAGAGGTCAATGCCAGCTGAGGAGGTGAGAGGAGGGCTGTGCCAGTCACTGTATTGAGCTTCCCAACACAACCCTAGACACCCTGGTAAGGGGAGTGAATGGGTGGTGTTCTGAGAATGAGCAGGGCAGGTGGGGGACACTGAACCACCAACACATGCCATTATGTATGTTGATGAGCATTTGGGGGTGGGAGCAAGAGGTACTACTGAACACTAGGGTGTCCTGTGTCAGTTTACATGGGTGCTATCAGTAGGGGTGCCACCAGCCACTAGGGATATGACATTGTACAGCGCATGGGGGTGTTCAAGGGTGGGGGTGCAACTAGACACCAGGGCATACACTAGTTTTGTGGGCCAGTGTTTGGGAGTTGGCAGTGCCACTAGACACCAGGGATATGCACTATCTCCATGACACAGATGTTTGAGGGTGGGGATTAACACCAGGGATATGTCCTATGTATGCAGGACAGGTGTTTGGGATATGGGGGTGCACTATCCACCAGGGAAGTCATATGGCACAAACAGGATGGGTTGCAGTTCACCATGCAAATGAGCACATTATAGGCATGCAGATTGCCCCTTAGTGCCTTGCATGCCCAATCGGCTCATCTGCATGCTGTGGCTGAAAGTAGCCCACAAATGCCCAGCACTATCCATTCTTGGAGTGCTGTTCTCTGTGGGCTGGATACAGCCAAGGTCCATCTTGTGGCAATGCAGTTTTACTTACCGATGTGCATACTGTACATGGGTCAATATTCTGTTGGATAGCACTGACTCACTATCCAACTGAATATAACAGCTGCTGGCTTGGGTAGAAGCACAAGTGTGGTGCAAGCCTTCTTGCTGTTCTTGTGCCTCCCATTAAATATCCAGCTTTACAGGTAAGCCCCAGATATTCACAAAATATCACCATCTCAGGGTGAAACAAGCTCACAAAGACCACTCATCTTCTGGGCTCATGGCTTTATGGCTTGTTTGAACCTATCTGACACTAACCTATTAGATGTTCCCTTTCTCTCTCTCTCTCTCTATCGTATTATGGGGCATGATAGCACTCTTATAGTTAGGGTTGTACCGGCACTTTATGTTAAATTCAAAATTTTGTAACTTAATAACTTTGGTATGTTTTGACAAAATATCCCAAAATGTGGCATGCACAGTCACTCTGCCATTGTCTCAGGATGTGGAAAGTTTCCTCATGGCATCTTGTATGGTTTTTGAGATACGGAGTGTTAAAAAAAAAACAGAACAAAACCCACCTTGTTCCCATTAGTTAACATGGGAGTTTTTTGCTGTCATCTACAGCCTAGATGGAATGAAATGTTTTCTTGAAATTTTTAGGGATAAAGGGGTCTGTGCCAAAGCTGTGCCTTTGAATAGTGCGGTGAGAAGATATCTCACCATTTTTAAATTACAGTGGAGCCCTCTTAAGTGTACACCCTTGGGATAAAAGTTTTTTGTGCACTTAAGGGGGCTATGCATTTAACCAGAAAATCACTTCCAGGCACATTTCACTATTTCTGTAATGTGCTTTATTAAATACCAGGTGCTCAAGTTAAAATGATATTACTGCGCAGTCCTATGGCACAATACTACTTAAAAAAAAGTCAGTCATCTTTTGTTTTGTATGCTTCAGTGTAGGTTTCAAAATTAAACAGAAGGCTAAAGACAGTCTTTTCTTTTGACTAAATAATTTTCTTACTGTGGCCATGCTAGACAGCACCACAGCTGCAGCTAAGATGTTAAGGTGGGCTATTTAAGGTGGAACTGTACAAAATGTGCACTTAAAAGCTGGGTTGGACTGAAAATCAATAGGAAAAGTGAAAAAAAGTGCATTTCACTGAAATGTGCACTTACATGTAATGCACTTCAGAGGTTCATTTAACACTGGATGAATAGGAAAAAAATTGGGATATGGAAAACATGCATTTAAGCGGGATGTGCAGTTATCTGATGTGAGCTTAGGTGGGCGCCACTGTATAACGTTTTGTGATAGCCACTAAACAGGCAGGTAAATGAAAAACGTTTGAACTGTTAGTTGTTAAGGATTTACTATTTGTGCTCAAAGAAATACTGTTTGTGCTGTCCGCCATCTTGTTTTTGTTTCTGTTTTAAAAATTGATTTATAAAGAAATGCTACTTGGTAAGGAATGACCAACACCTGTATTTTATTCTCAGTTACATGCTTACTTCCATTATTGTATTATTATTTAAAAAAGCAGAGGGCAAGTATGTCTTTTTGGGGTGAGAATAATATTACCCATCACTCACTTAGTTAGGGATTAATTGATTGAAAAATAACCATTCATAGTTCTTTACAGTTCAAACTTTTCTATTCAAACTGAAAAGACTGCAAACAGTAAAGGTCCATGATAGTTCAAACTGTCATAGCTCCTTGGTGTCTAGTGGCACCCCTTTACTCACCAGTCTACATCCCCTGAAGATAAAATAATGTGTCCCTGGTAGTCTAGTGGTCCCTCCCCCTTCCCTGTTCTCCAGTCGCTGTCCCCATAGTAAAAATGATATTCTCTGGTGGTCTAGCAGCCCCTCCCTTGCTTTCCAATCACTCTCCCCATAGCAAAAATTATATTCCCTGGTAGTCTAGTGGTCCCACCCCCTTCCCTGTTCTCCGATCACCATTCCAGTAGTAAAATTATGTTCTCTGGTAGTCCAGTGGTCCCTCCCCCATTCTTCAATGGCTGTCCCCTGTAGTAAAAATTATATTCCCTGGTAGTCTTGTGGTCCCTCCCCCATCCCCCATTCTCTGATCACTGTCCCTGGTTAAAAGAATAAAATCCCTGGTAGTCCAGTGGTCCCACCCTCCTCCCCCATTCTATGTTCACCATTCCTGATTATAAGAATAAAAAATCACTGGCAGTCCAGTGGTCCCTTCCCCATTCTCTGATCACTATCACCAAATAGAAATAATATTCCCTGGTAGTGCAGTGTTCCCTTCCCCCTTCCTTGTACTCCAATCGCCATCCCGATTTTGTTTTTGTAAGCCTGCAAAAAAAAAAAGGTCCCTCGTCAATCAGCCCCCCAACCCCTCAGCACCCACCAGCCCACACCACCCAGTACACCGCCACACACCAGAACAGGTCCCAGGTTTGAAATCCACTCTCTGATCAAAGACTCATCTTGCTGCTGGAACCCAAGACTGAAATATGAGAAACTAAGGTAAATGCAATTCAGTGTATTTCAATGAGGGTTTCAACTGTGGTGTGTAACTTTGCCATTTTTAACATTTTCACCCCAAATATTCAACATGCCTTTTTGGGGGACCCCACCTCATGAACAATTGCACAATTCCCACCCGAAAGGAGATTTCGTGGTCATTTGCAGAATTTACGTTTCACATGGGATTTGGAAATTGTTTCTGACCTTGTTCATGAGGTGGGGTTATTTATTTATTTTATTTATTTATTTGTTTAACCAGGTGAGACACACTAAGCTGAAAGCTTTTTTACAGGTGCAACCTGGAAGCACAGGGAAGTTAAGTGGCTTGCTCAGGGTCACACAGTATGCAAGTGGAAGCTGTGGGATTCAAACCCAGATCTGGTCTGCTGAATGTCACCAGATTTGTAGCTCAGAGCCTTAAACCACTGCGCTATACTGCCTCCCTGTTATAAGTTATAAGAAGGCTATGTTGAAAATCTAGGGTGAAAATATCTAAAAATGGCAAAGTTATGCTTGTTTGTTGCCATTTTGCTATACATGTTCATAACTTTGGAAACTGTAAATATTTTAACTCCAGATTTTCAACAGAGCCTTCTTATTACCCATCTCACATATGTCAGAGCCTAATTTTTCATATCCTGGCCCAAATGTGTTTTTGCAGCTGTGGCACAGAATGGTGTTGCAGTTGTATGGAATTAAGTTTTGGCAGGAATTTGAAAATTTTCTGCACTGGGTACATGAGATGGGGTAATAAGATGGCTATGCTGACAATTTGTTTACTGTTGTCCTATAAATGGAAGTACAAGGCCCTTTCACAGCGAAATTCATAAACACTTCTATAGTTAGGGTTGAGTAGGCACTTCAATGTTAAACTCGAAACTGTGCACTTTAATTACGTTGTAACCATGGAACGGATTTGCATATGAATTGGCATGCACTGTCACCTAGGGCAGATCTTTGGATGTGGCAAGTTATGTTCTGGTCTGATGTGCAGTTTATGAGTTCCAGAGAGGTGTAAAAAGCATTTTTTCACTCATTGACTTTGCTGAAGTTTTTCTTTGAGCTTGCCTACAGCCCAAACAGTTTGGAAGTTTGGTCTTAAATTTTCAGGGCAGAAAGGGACTAGCCCACATATGTGCCTTTTGCTAGTCTGGTGAAAAATAATAAGCTGTTTGTAAGTTATTGCATTTTAAAAAAATTGAAAAAATCATTTCTGAGCAGGCTCAGTAAGCATTAAAAGATAGCTGTAGGAAACGAAAAAGGAATCCTGTTTCATATGGGAAAATTCCTTTTTCATTTGCCACCATCTTGTTTCCATTTTTTCTTAAAAACAGTTTTCAAAAGCCACAAAAATAACATCCTGGAGAGAGAACACAATACCCAGCTGGCTAATTGGGACCCTGTTAGGAGCAATCAGCATTTCAGTGTTAAAGATATGCCTTAGAAATGTGTTTTATTCACTGTTTAATCCTTTTTCGTGACCATGTGATACAAAAGGATCCGTTTTCGTATCATGAGTCACGAAAAAGGATCCTATTTCGTGACTCGAGAATCCTTGCCTGCTTTTTGTATTGCTGTCCCCCATACTGTAATAGAAACATAGAAGTTGCTCAGTCACGTGATGCAAGCTCTGTGAACACAGCCTGATCCTGTAGCTCCAGCTTCCCGCTGCATTAAAAGTTATATTTTTGTAATTTGGCCTAGCCTGCGACTTTAGCCGATCCTAATAAGAATTACAGAAGATCCCTGAAGCAGTTTGGCACTGAATTGGGTGCACTTGGAGGTGGAGATGAGGAAAAACGCGCCCCGACACACTCCACCAGTTTCTCCGAAAGGCCCAGCCGAAGAAAGCGAGAGTGATCGCGGATTCTGAAAGCCCTGATAATGAAAGTGCCACTCGCGAAAATGAGCCCCTAACACTGGCTCAATTTCTTGCTGAGTTTAAACCGTTTCGAGCTGAGCTCTGCACGGTGACAGAGGAGTTAAAGGCAGTCACTGTGGCTCTGGAGGACTTGTCTCGTCGCACGGGAGATACCGAGGTGAAGGTTTCATCTTTAGAAAAGAGAATGCTAAAGCAGGAGCCGGAGATTGTAAATCTGAAGCAAAAGTTAGCTAGAATGGAGGCAAAGATCGAAGATTTAGAGGACAGAGCAGGAGGAATAATCTAGACTTATCATTGGCCTTCGGGCGTGAGGAGGGACAGATGCGATTTTGTTTTGTGAAACCTTCTCAGAGACCTTGTAGGTCCGACGCCTTCGGCAACAAATTTATCATTGAAAGGGCTCACTGGCGCTGGCGCATGCTCCACCACCGGCCTCGCATGTTTCATTGTGCGCTTTTGAACTATCAAGAAAGGCAATTCATTTTAGTAAAGGCTAAGGAGCTCAAGGAATTGAAATGGAAGGAGTGCCCATCAGATTATGCAGGATTTACCGCTAAAGCAGCGGCAGAGAAGACGGAGTACCATCCCATTGTGGCGAATTGATTCCCGCGGTATTCGCTTCTGCATGCTTTACCCCTCTAAGTTGCAAGTTATGATCTCTGGTCAGTGGTCTTCTTACGAAGACGCGGCAATGGCAAGAAAGGGATTGTCTGTAGCCCTCCCAGACCTCTTCAGATAGCCCCTGGGATGTCAAAAGAGAGAGAAGTGGGCTATAGTGTCTAAAATCTTATTTTTGATTGTGGCCTGTTAAAACAAAGGAGCGTGGCCTTTTGGATAAGACGTGCCCCAACCTAATTTGTTCTTTTTTTTTTCTCCTTTCTCCTTGCTTTTCAGTCCTTGTCTGAACAAATGGCTCCGGGTGGCAGAGGCACGTATTAATGTGGACTAGCCAGCTTGCTTGGAGGAGTGGAGGCGTGGAGGTTCGAACCCGGGGACTGCAGATAAATCGGTCGGGTAACAAGACATCTGATGAGGGGTGAAAGGTTTAACGTATGCGGGTAGGAGGGCCTGGCCTGGAGTGATGCAGTGCACTGCAAACGGACCACAGCATACAATGGATTTACCGATAACGTATCGGTGGACTGGCTGACTTTTCTGTAACAGACAGGTCAGGGTATGCGGAAGTCGTTCTCCTACTCCGTCTATTTTTTTGGATTCCAGGATGCGCTGGTGTTTTATTAGGTCTTGCTGGGAACCTAGTAGTAGAAGAAGTGCTCCTGGCTAAGAGTTGGAAGGGAGGAACTCGAGGAGCATTTGCGACTGCAGATTATTGGAGCAGAAGAAAAGCGCACCTGTCGGAATCTGGCCTGCAGACTGATTTCTTTGTGGGACTTGGTTTTACCTCACCTAATTTTTTTTTTGTTGATGTAATGGAGCACCGTCCGTGCCTCAAGTCGGGGACTGTATCTACTGTGGACACTACTCACTGGATCTCCTGCAGATAATTATGTTTTTTTATTTCTTTTGGTTCTACTTTATTGCACAGCAGAAAGTTAATTAAAATGATGTTGCTTGTTAGCTTTTGGGGATTTCTTTTGTTGTGGAGGGGTCAACTCCAGTATTGAGTGTGGGGGCAATGGTACATGGGGTTTATTCAGGGAGGGGGCTCTGAGGTGTAAGTTTACCATCTGAGGGGCTCTTTTGTTTATGTGCTTCGTATTCTACTTTTTCCCTTTTTTTTTATGTGGATGGTTAAGCGGGAATACATAGGGTCATTGGGATCTGTTGATTAGTCTCGTTAGACATTTCATGATTTTATGGGGGCTGGAGGGAAGGGTCTGAGGTAGTGGAGCTATGGATATCATGGGCCAAAGTGTGATGGAAAGGGGGAGGTATTGGGGGAGGGATGGGGAGGAGGGTATTAACTGCTTTAAATACAGGTGTATGGGATTGGATCGTTGTAGGGTTCTTTTTAAGGTAGGACAGGGAGTGGGGAGGCTAGCAGTAGGAGCTTAGAGGGTGGAATAGTGGAAGATCTGCTCTCCCAGCTGTTTTGGGCAGGATGGCATCATGGTGAGAGAGGAGGGAGCTCATGGTTTTTAAGAACTGTTCGGAGGATGGGTAGTGTTGTGGAATTTGTTACGTGGAATGTCAAGGGTGCCAGGCAAAAGTAAAGAGATATAAATTACTAAAACATTTGCAATTGTTAAGGGCCAGATAATATGTTTACAAGAAACACACTTGCTTGAAAAGGAGCTGAGTGCGCTCAGATGCCAGTTTATTAGTCAAGATGCAGGGCTGGGTATAATACTGCTGCTAGGGAGTTGCGCCCTATTGCATAGGAGTGTGGCTTTGTGTGTGAGGAAAAGACAGTGGACCCGGTAGGCCATTATGTAATCACTATAGAACTTTTAAACCAAACAAGGTTAGTGCTGGGCAGTGTATATGGTCCCAACGGACACCCTGTTTTTTATGGATCTAATGAAAGTCTTAAGTCCTCTCCACCTCGCTAGTGTTGGGGGATTGGAATTTGCCATTTACTCCGGAATTGGATAAAGATGGTAAGCGAAGTAAGGGTCTCTCGCCAGCCCAGAGAGTTATTAGGGATCTGTCTGATAACCTGGGTTTGTGTGATCCGTGGAGGGTTCTACATCCTTCGTGCAGGAAGTATACATTTCTATCGGAAGTTCATAAGACCAGATCCAGGATTGACTATTTTTTGGTGAGTAGAGGCTTACTCTCAGGATTGGTGCATAGTAACATTTTATTATTTTATTTTATTTTATTTAGTTTTTGTTGACCGGGTAAGTGCACTAGGCAAATCCTGCCTATTTTCAGGCACGACCCGGGGGAGGGGGATACAGATGAATGCCAACTGACCTTGAACCAGATTAAGCTGTTTACTTATGTTTACTGATTACTCCGGGGATCTTTTCGGACCACTCCATGGTTCGCTGTTCCCTTAGTTTGGCCCCTAATACTCCCACGCAGACTATATGGAAGTTAAATAACCAATTACTTCACTCCACGGGAATAAGGGAGTACATTGGTGGCCGGATTGAACAATATGAGGCAGAGAATAGACATTTTTCTATTAGAGGGGACTTATGGTGGAGTGCTCTAAAATGCGTGTTGAGGGGAGAGTTTATCCAGTTAGCGGTTGCAAGGAAGAAGAAGAGGGACGATAGGGTTAGGTTTTTGTTGGTACAAATTAGGGACATAGAGAGGGCCTTGTCAAGGAATACACCAGAGGAGACCAGGGAGCGGTTGATTAAATTGCGTCATGAGTATGAAGAGATACTAGAGAGAGGGCAGAGTATAAGCATGAATAAAAGCATTGTATTTGAACCAAGGTGAAAGTCAGGTAGGCTCTTGGCAATGCGGTTGAGGGCTGTAGAGGCATCTAGGATAGTCCAAAGTATCACGTCTCGAGTAGATGGGTCGGTTAAAACTTCGCCTATGGAAAGTGTTAGGGAATTTGAGGACTATTATAAGATATTATACAGTCCAATGACTCCTAGACCCAGTAAGGAAGAAACTGAAGTTTATCTAGGTACTTGTAGTTTACCCCAGGTGATGGAGACTCAAAAGAGGGAGCTCTCATTTCCCATCTCTGATGAAGAGATTTTGGAGGCAATCTGAATGCTTTCCAATGATAAGGCACCTGGCCTAGATGGTTTTTCACCCAATTTTTATAAATGTTTTGCGACTCTGTTATGTCCCGGCCTTAAAAGACTATTTCAGAGTATCTTGACCTTAGATGCAGTGGATGGCTATTTATTTGAGGCCCTAATTGTGCTTATTCCGAAAGAAGGAAGGAATTAGATAAAGTTACAAGCTATAGGCCTATCTCCTGATTAATTATGATGTTAAGATTCTGTGAAGATTTTAGCGAATCGGTTGTCCAAGGTCATGCCTAGTTTAATTCATCACGATCAGGTTGGTTTATGAAGGCAGGTCAGCCTCGGACCACCTCACGTAAGCTGTCTCATGTCTTCTCTACATCCAGGGACTGTGATTCTCCATATGTTTTGATGTCGGTGGATGCGGAGAAGGCATTTGATAGAGTGGATTGGAAGTTTTTGTCTGTTGTTTTGGAGAAATTTGGCTTCCCGGCCCAGTTTATCAGTCACGTGTTTGCTCTGTATAAAGATCCCAAAGCTAAAATATATTGTAACGGAGTATTTTCTACAAGTTTTTCCCTGAACTCTGGTACTAGGCAGGGCTGTCCTCTGTTGCCTCTTCTATTTAATCTATACTTAGAGCCTCTCCTCACCAAAATGAGGTTAGATCCTAGGGTCATGGGTGTTAGAGTGGGATCGCAGAAGCTTAAAATCTCAGCATTTGCGGATGACATTCTATTGCATCTTACTCAACCAGGTGGGTCAATTCGGGCAGTTATGGGTATCATTGAAGTATATAGTAGATTGTCTAATTATAAAATTAATATAGAGAAAACTCAGATTTTTCCACTAAACATGAGGGTGCATAGGTCTGAGGCGCTGGAACTGGGCATGCAATGGACTCCGGATAGGTTGAAGTATTTGGGTATTTACTTGGCTAGATAGGATCTGAAATTAATCAAGCTTAATCTGGATGCCACTAGGAATACTATTAAGCAGGATTTAAAAAGGTGGAGTGGTCTGCCGCTCTCTCTCTGGGGTCGGATCAATATAATTAAGATGAACGTACTGCCCAGGATTTTTTATCCACTCAATATGCTCAATGTTTCGCTCCCCCAAAGGTGGTTCAGTGAGTTACACTCAATAATCTCGGAGTTTATCTGGAGGGGAAAGATGCCTCGTAGGGCCTATGGTAAGCTGGCAGCCCCCAGGGAGAGAGCAGGTCTGAGACTTCCACATTTTGGTATATATTACTGGGCCAGTAACCTTTGCAAATATCTGAAATGGATAGTACCCAACAGGAGGTTGGAGTCCTTGCCTTATGTTCCCTCATGGGTTAGACTGGAAATAGAGGCGATTAAGGAGGTGGGGATAGACCCGAAAGCCTTGCTTTATTCCATTTCTAAGATATTACCCCCTAAGTTGACTGCTACCCCAATAGCAAAATTTGTGCGTATTCATAGACAGATATGTGCCAAGCTAGGTTATATTCAGATAGGGACAAGTGTCAGCCGATCTGTCTAAATCCCAATTTGAAGATTGGGGGGAAAATGATATCGGTGGATGGCTTCCCCAACTTGAGGGATTGCGAATTGAGGATTTAATGGTAGACGGTCGTATACTGCCTATAAAAGAGATCCTGGCAAAGTATAACATTGAGTCCAAGCAGGTCTTTAAAGTTTACCAAATCACTCAATTATTAACCCAGATGTTGATTAAGCTTCGAGTAGAGCGTAAAAATGGGAAATGGTTTGAGTCATTGGAGCCAATTGTGTGGGAACCACATGCGGTCTCCAGAGTATACAAGGCACTCCTCGATCAAGCTCTTGCGGATTTTGTTTATAGGCCTAGATATTGGTCTAGTTGTTTGGGAGAGCAGGAACGGGACTGGGAGGGTGTATGGAGACACGTGTATAGGTATCTTAAACAGGATAGACTGAGGGTGATGCAGTTTTACTTTTTGAATAACTTGTTTTGGACCCCTTCCAAACTACATAAAGTAGGTCGTAGGCCTAACCAAAGCTGTTTCCAGTGCCGTCAGGCAGTTGGAGACCTATATCACATTTTTTGGGAGTGCCCGCTGATAAAGCAGTTATGGATACAGATTAAACAGAAAGTAGATCCATTGTTGGGTATTGACCAGTATTTTACCCCAGAAGTATGCCTGATAGGGGATTATTCTGGCATTAGGTTTAAGGAGCGCAGATTCTATATGGCTCTGATCTCAGGTTCATTAAAAAGGTAGTTTTACGGATTGGATGATCGGACTCCTCAATCACTTAGTGGAGTGGCTGCAGGAGATGTTATTTAACCTAAATATGGAAAAATTGAGTGCAGGAAGGGACAATCAGCTCCAATTATATGAAAAGGTATGGAGTCGCTTTCAGACGTTATACCTTCCTCAGGTGAAGTCGGATCTAGTAAGGTAACGCCAGAAGCGATGGTGGGTGAGCAGATCTTCCTTGAAGATATTTAGTACTATGGGGGTAGGTGGGGAAGGGGGCTGGTGTGTGTTTTTCTTTTGGGAGGAAAAACTGTTTACCGTTCTAATCTATGTCAATTGTTATGAAGGAACAAAATCTTTTTTGTATGTATGTTGTTATGGTGTTGATGATTTCAATAAAAATTTTGAATTTAAAAAAAAAAATGAAACATAGAAGTTGATGACAGATAAGGACCACAAGGCCCATCCGGTCTGACCATTTTCCTACCTTATGAATGTGGCATAGGTCTTTACTCTGTCAATGGCCTATTTGTTCATACTTATCTGTATTGTTCCCTTATGCCTATCCCATGCCTGTTTGAAGCCCTGCACTGTATTCCTATCCACCACTTTCTGAGGTAGGCCGTTCCATGCATCAACCACCCTTTCTGTGAAAAAGAACTTTATCACATTACCCCTTAATTGGCCTCCCTCTAATCTCATGCAAACCTTACCTTCCAGTCCATCTGCAATGTCACAGATGAAGATAATGAAGAGGACTTGCTTCAGGACTGATCTCTGAGGTACTCCACTTGTGACTTGCATCTCTTCTGACTGTATACCATTTACCACCACTCTCTGTTTTCTGCCTGCCAACCAGTTTGCCACTCAGTTGACCAACTTCTGATCCACCCCAAGCCTACCCAACTTATTAATCAATCTTCTATATGGAACAGTGTTGAAAGCTTTGCTGAAGTCAAGGTAGGCAACATCAACTGCTCCCTCTTGGTCTACCACTCTGGTTACCCAGTCAAAGAAATCTATGAGATTAGTTTGACAGGACCTTCCTTTTGTAAACCCATGCTGTCCTGGATCCTGTGCTCCTATAGATTCCAGGTGTTGCACTATCCTTTCCTTAAGGAGTGCCTCCATAATCTTGCCCACTACTGAGTTAAGACTGACTGGTCTGTAGTTTTCTGCCTCCTCTCTGTTGCCACTCTTGTGGAAATGAATCACATGAGCCCTTCTCCAGTCTTCTGGGATCTCTCCATTGCTCAGAGACTCACTAAACAGTTCTGCTAATGTCTCTGCTAGTTCCACCTTTAGCTCCTTTAGTACCTTGGGATGTATGCCATCAGGTCCCACTGCCTTGTCCACCCTGAGCCGAAATGTATGGGACCCTTTTTGTGAAGGGACTTGTGCACCTCCTTCCCCCCTGTGTCCATGGTGCTGAACTGTGGGCTCTGCCCTACTTTCTCCTCAGTAAATGCTGAGCAGAAGTATCTATTTAGGATAGATGCTTTTCCTTTGTCCTCCTCCACACACTCCCCCTTATCCCCTTTGATCTTAGCAATACCCCCTCTGGACTTTCTCCTTTCACTAATATATATATATAGAAAGTCTTGTCCCTTTCTTTTACTGTTTGTGCTAGTGTTTTCTTGGCTTGGGCATTTGTCTGCCTTACTGCCTTCCCTGCTTTCCTTGGGGAAGTTTGGTATGCTTCCCTATCTTCATCCCGCTATGTTCCCTTATATTTCCTGAAGGCCAACCTTTTGGCTCTGATCTTTTCTGCTACTGATTTTGAGAACCAAAGTGGTTTCCTCCTTCTTTTGCTCTTGCTTTTCTCCCTAACACAATGGGATGTTGCTTCAAGTATTGCACCCTTAATGCTTGTCCACTTTGCCTGTACCCTTCACCTGTATTTCTTCTTGCCAGGGCAGGCTTAACTCTGTTGGCCATCTTATCAAAGTCAGCTCCTTTGAAGTCCCATATTTGTGCCTTGGAATGTAATGATTTAGTTCTAGTGGCCAAATTGATCCATACCATGTGATGGTCACTGGCCCCCAGGTGACCCTCTACCTGGAGATCTGTGATCCTTTCCCCGTTAGTCAGTACTAGATCCAGGATATCCCTGTCTCTTGTGGGTTGTTGTACCAATTATTTGAAACCCTCCCATTGCAGGGAATCCACTATGTGTCTAGTTCTGGCAGATGTTCCTGCTGGTATTGACAAATCTGTATCTGGCATGTTGAAGTCTCCCATTATCAGAACCTCCCCTTTAGCTGTCATGTTTTGTATATCTTCTAACAGTAATGTGTCTTTGTCCTCCCCCTGGTCTGGAGGCCTATAGACACCCCAGTTTTTATGACTGTCCCATTTCCTGTTTCCAGGGTGACCCACAGTTCTTCTGGCTCCTTGTGTATTCTGAATTTCTGTAGCTTTGATATTTTCATTGACATAAAGGGCCACTGCCCCCTCCTTTTTGCACTTCAGTATGTTCTGAACAGCACATAGCTGGGTACTGAAGTCTCTCAAGTGTGGTTACCGGTGAACCATGTCTTGATAATGGTTACTACGTCCAGTTTAGCCTATGTCATTGGTGCCGCCAAGTCTGGAATCTTGTTTCCCAGACTGTGGACATTTGTGTACATGATTTTCCATTGGCCAGATTTCAGTGTGTTAGTTGTGGGGTGAGGTCCGGTTTTTCCCCTGCATGTCGTATAGGGAGCTGGAACTTTTTCCTTACCTGGTGATGCAAATGAACTACAAAGATGCTGAACTCCTGTTTGTTCACTAGCTGAGGGGGGAGGGGTTGTTTTCTCATTTAATGTATCGGGTGCTGCACCCATCTCCCCATTTGCCAGTTTAGATATTCTGCACAGACATCAAACTTCTGCCCAATGCACTAAGTCCCTCCTTAGTCAGATGCACTCCATTGAATTTAAAGAACTTTCACTCCCAAACCTGTTGCCAGTTACCTACAAATTTGAGTTCTTTTTCCGGGCACCAGCCCTTGAGCCACATGTTTAACTCCCCTAGCTCCCCTTCTCTGATCTTCTGTTCATCTGCCCCCTCTCCCAGACTGGCAGGATCTCAGAGAAGGATATGCCAGATGAAATGGATGACAGTTTTTCTACCAGCCTGGCCAGGTGTTCCTTGGTCTCCACAACTGACTGGCTAGAGAGATCGTTAGTCCCTATGTGTACCAGGATGTCAATGTTTTCTCCTGCTTCCAGCATGATGTTAGCAATGCGGTCAGTGTCTCTCCCTGCTGATGTACCTGGGAGACATCTGACCATTACCCCTGTTTGGAGCTAGGTATCAACTCCCTGAATCATGGAGTCTCCTATGATCAGAAGTGTTTTGGATCTCCTTTTTGCTTTTTTTGTTTTGGTCCCTGTTTTGGGTGAGTTTTGTAGCACTAGCTCCTTTGCTGCAATGTCCTGCTTTGCAGTGCCCTCTGCCCCTTTGTTTGATTTCAGAGATAGAGGCAGATACCTGTTTGCAGTTTTTATATGGTTTGTGGAGGTGATACGTTGGTGAGCACTGAGTGATGGGGCACCTGATTTGCTCCTCCTAACCACCTGCCAACCTCCCAGACCAACTACCCTCTGCGGTCGAGGTGCTTCAGTTGGATGTTGGGGAAATGGTGGGCAGTTCTTGTAATATATTTCCTCATTAATATGCAATTTGAGGTTTGCAATGTCTGCCCATGCTGCCGACAGCTGAGCCTTTAGATCTCCGATGGTCCAGCATGAAGGACAGCATCCTAAATCCTATATAACTGCCCTCTTGAAAAGTGTCCCGCAGTACCTGCAGTTAATGATATTCATTCCAGTTGAGCTGCTGAGTTTATAACCTGGTCCAAATAATTAGAAGGAAAATGAAAGCAAAAGTTAGATTTTTTTTTGGTATTTTTTTTTTGTTTGTTTTGTTTGTTTTTGTATAACTTTTTATAACAAGTTAAGTTAATTGTGCCCTTGTAAGTGAGGTCACTGTGTGGATACCTCTCTGATTCTCCCCATCCTGCTTTGCTACAGGAAATGTCACAATCTTGCTACTCTATAAAAGGAGTGTAGCATGGGGTGGTTGTGGACGGGGTGGGTGGTTGGACCCTTCCCCTGCCGAAAAAGATGAAACATGGATGAAAGAAACAAGGAGCTAAGAGCAGAAACAATCAACTGACAACAAATGCGGTTGCTAGCCCTCAGTCTGTATCTCGTAAGTGCTCCTGTAATTAGCCCTGAAAGCTTAGCCTAATGTTAGATAAAACTGTAAAACCTGTAAGCACCACCTGTAACAATTTCACAGAACATATACCCTGCAAAAACACTTAGCTACAGAGAAAAACAAAGCAGTAAAAAAGTAACAAAACCTGTAAGCATAACCTGCAGAACACTTTAACAGAAGATGTACCTTGCAAAAAGCAATTTTGAATCAGAGAAGAATACAGCAGTAATCTGTAAGCACAAAACAGTAACAAACATGTAGACAGACCCTGTAACAATGCAGCAGAAAGTATACCCTGCAACAGCAATTTGAGTCAGAGAACAATAAGGTAGTAAAATGTAAGCAAAAAGCAGTAACAAAACCTATAAGCACAAAAGAAAGTAGTAACACACAGTAAATCTGCCTAGCCAAAAGAAGCCTTAATTGTTTTCCTTGCTGTGTTAATGTTGTTCCTTGCTCTGTCCTTACAAGCAAACCTAGAAGAAAAGAGCACAGGTGAAGCTAGGTGCCTTTGCCAGCAAACCTAGTCTTCCACCTCAAAAACACCAACTTACCTGTTTTTCTTGGTGTCTAGTGGCACCCCCAACCCTCCAATACCAGTGCCCCTTCATTTCCCTGTTGTCTAGTGGCACCCCCACCCTCTAATCTCTTCTCACTAAATATTTTCTTTCCCTGGTTTCTAGTGGTAACCCCCACCCCTGATTGTGGTCCCCCAGTGCCCCTTACAGCACATTATTTCCCTGGTGTCTAGTGGCAACCCCCACCCATTGATTGCTTTTCCCCTTCATTTCATATATTTCTCTGGTGTTTAGTAGTGCCCCCCAACCGTCGATGCTCTCATTATACCTGAAATAAAGAAAACAGTCCTCAGTGATTTTTCTGCACAGAAAATGGTCCCTCACTGATCATATTCCCCACCCCCCACCACCCAGTCGGCACCCATCTCCCCACACCCTCAGTATACCTCCACACACCCTCATTCACCTGAACAGGTCCCAGGTTTGAGATCCACTCTCTAATCAAAGACAAGTCTTGCTGCTGGAACTGATGGCTGCAGTATGAGAAACTAAGGTAAATGTGGTTCAGTGTATTTCAATGGGGGTTTCAACTTTTATTCATAACTCAGCCAGTTTTTGACATTGTGATCCCAAATTTTCAACATAGCCTTCTGGGGACCCCACCTCATGAACAGTATGATGGTCATTATGAAATTCTTGTCTGAAAGGTGATTTTGCAGTCATTTGGTGATTTTACCTTTTGGGTGGGACTTGCATAATAACATATTGTTTATTAGGTGGGGTCATAAGAAGGCTATGTTGAAAATTTGGGGTCACAATATGTAAAAATGGTCAAGTTATGACATTTGTTGCAATTTTGCTACACATGCTTGTAACTTTGGACATTTTAAATATTTTGACACCAAATTTTCAACATATACTTCTTATTATCCCACCTCATGTATGCACACCTGTCATTTTTCAAATCCTGGCCAAAATGTGTTTTTACACTTGTGGCATGGAATGGCATTGTAGTTGTGTGGAATTACATTTTGGCAGGGATGAAAAAATGTTCTGTACCAGACACAAAAAGTGGGGGAGTAAGATGGCTATGCTGGCAATTCAGTCACTGTTGTCCTATAAATGGAAGTGCAGGACACTTACACAGTGACATATGTATATGTTTCTATGGAGGGATGGGAATGCAGGGCCGAAGGACACTGCACTCCCACATGCAAAAAAGGATACGATTACTCTATCTCAAAAACTATAGATTGGGTTGGAGCGCAGGACTCAGAGGTCTACGATTACACTATCTCAAAAAGTAAGGAAATTCTTTGCATAAAACCTACATTAATGCATCAGTTAGGGTTGATATAAAACTGTAAAAAGCAGGGAAATAGGGTTTCAAACCCTTACACCTCACCCCCACCCTGCACACATCAACAGGTATCAAGGGTGAGCCTTTGGGATGTCAGCCCTAATGCTCACCCCATTCTCCTATACTGTACCCATCTCAGTTTATTTCTTATGGAATGGGATCAGCGTTATGGCTGATGACCCCAAGGCACACCCCAACACCTACTGGTATGTGCAGGGTGGAGGTGGGGTGTAAAGGTTTGAAACCCTGTGTCGTACTTCCCTCCTTTTTATGGTTTGATATCAACCCTAACTGATGCTTTAGCATAGTTTTTTGCAAAGAATATATATTATAGGGGCCCCAGTTGTACCCTTATAGTTAGGTTTCAACGGTCACTTCTGTAATTCAAATGTTATTAACATTTTTCAATACAGTAACAGATCTACATCATACATGCAGTACAGAATACATACTCATGCAATCTGAGAGATCTGTCCCCCCTCCCACCTCCCTCTCCCATCCTCCAGAACTTCCCTCATACCGCCCCTCCTCCAACAAACCCCACTGCACAGAGTTAAGCATATCTTAGCAGAGAAAGGACTAACTATTAGTGGACAGTAAGTTCAGGAGGATTACAAGGTATATAGAGTGTGAAGGAGGCCTCAGACTTTATTAAATCTCAATTTTTTATTACAGAGGCTTGCAATTGACTTCTCTGTTCGAAGATTGGCCAATAACTCTTGCAGCCATTCTGTATAGGAGATTACTTCCATGTCTTTCCAATGTTTAAGTACTAGCTTTTTGACTGACATTGAAATTAGGGCCATATGGCATTTATGGTTACACACACCGCAATTCTGGTAAAGTTACCCAGTAGGCATATTTCCAGTGTGAATAGGCCTTCAAGGCCCAGCAAGGGATCTACCTTTTGCTTAATAAGAGTCCATAATGGGGTCACTTTTGGGCATTCCCAAAATAAGTGCAACAGAGAACCCTCTGCTTATATGCATCGAATACAGGTAGAAGAAGCTGTTAGACCAAATCTTGCTAGTCTCTGTGGAGAGTAATATAAGTTGTGGAGTATATGGAACTGCATGAGGCAAAGCCTATCTTGGGTTACAAACTTATGACAACCTTGCCATAGTGCAGGCCATTCTGTAGTTATATTCAGGAGAAGAGATGACCAATAAGTAGAAGGGCCTCAGCATTGTGGATATACTCAGTCATATAATAGCCCTTACATTTTAGACACTGCTTGACAAAAACCTGCTAGGGGGCTAAATCTGAGTGATAAGGCACTCCTGAGGTCTGTAGGGGTATGGGTCCAAATGTTTTCACCACTAACTGTAGCAATTGAAAAAATTTAAAAATCTGAGAGTTTGGAATACTCACTTTATTCATAATTTCCGGAGAAGTGAGCCATGTCCCATCCTCTCTCAGCAGGTGTGTGAGTAAGCAGTCCTTTAACTGGGGGAGCCAAAAAGGAGGAACAATCTTGCCTTCTATTTTAAGATTTGGGTTACCCTTTAGGGGTTGGGTCAAAACACGAGTATTATTGTATTTAAGGAATGCACAAAGTTGGGAGTGAACTTTTATAGAAGTTTCTATAGGAGAGGAACGTATATGTGAGGGAAGAGTGTTAGGCTTTGTATATAGGAGAGCCCTAGGAGCTAATCCATGTGCTTTCATTTGAGATACTCTATTCAAAGCCAGATAGGCTTATAGGGAAGAGAGTTTTGGGTGATCGCAGTACTTAACCATGCAAGATATTTGTTAGAAAGAAATACAAAATCACACATACCCCCATAATGCAAAGCACCATGGGCTGTATAAGCAAATCACCACAGTATATTATGCTGGTTCAACTTTAAGCAGAAATGCATAGTACAAAAAGGTCTCTCACACACAGTCTTCAAAGGGTGCTAACAGAAGACACATACACGTGTTTCATCCTACCAGGACTCATCAGTGTGCCTTATCTGTTTGACACCCCAGTGAAATGAACCAGCTACCCTAAGATGGGCTATCTGGGTTATGTTGTAGTGAACCCAAGATATTTGTTAGCCTGGCTGGCCCAATAGTAAAGGACTATGTGGGGGAGACATAAACCTCCCTTAGCTTTTGGAGCAACTAACTTATAGAAAGCCAGTCGTGGATTTTTGCCTGACCAAATAAAGTCAGTGAGGTAATTGTGTGCCTTAGAGTCTTGTGATTAAGGGGAAAATCACTGTTTTCTCTACATTCAGCTTATAATTGGAAAGAGCACTAAAGTCCTTAATAATGTTCAGCAAAGGGGGAATAGATGTAGCTGGGTTGGATATCTGGAGAAGCAAATCATCTGCATAAGCAGATAATTTTACTTCGTGGCCCTGTATAGAAATACCTTGAATCAACTGACAGCTTGTTAATCTGCATATAAGGGGTTCAAGGTATAAGTTAAAAAGCAATGGGGACAAGGGGCAACCCTGTCTCATCCCTGATTGCAGTGAGAATGAAGCAGAGAATGCTCTTCTGGAATTCTAGAGGGAAGAAAAATGCTTGTAAGATTCTGGCTAAGAAATTCCAGTTAACCCTGTCAAATGCCTTCTCTTCATCCAGAGAAATCAATGCAGCTGGGAAGTCTGCATCTCTGGATGCTGAGAAGACATGAGCCAGAGTACTTAAATGGTCTACAGAGGACCTACCTTTCATGAACCCTACCTGCTCCGGGCCTATGAGATCTGGAAGAACTAAACTCAAATGGTCTGCCAATAATTTAGTCAGAATTTTAGTGTCTTGGTTGAGGAGGGAGATTGGCCTATAACTTGTAACTAAATCAGGCCTTTTACCAGGTGTGGGTAGAAGGACAATCAGGGCTTCAAAAAGAGACTTGTCTGATTCTACCTTGGAGAGGATACGTTGGTACAAGGGCTGTAAAAGAGGGATATATTGTTCAGTGAAAGCCTTGTAGAAATTAGGGGAGAAACCATCTGGTCCTGGGGTTTTATCCATGGGCAGGTCCTTAATTATTCTTTCCACTTCAACTTGTGAGATGGGAGAAATCAATGGAAGTTTTTGAGCTTCTGAGAGAGAAGGAAGATGAGAATTACAAAGGTATTCATCCAAGACCTGCTCTGAAGGGGGGTTGGACATAAGACTATACAACTGCTTATAATAGTTACCTAATTCTGTTACTATGTCTTTTGGAAAAGTCTTTACATCATCTCCTTCAGAGAAGTGGATGGCTGAGATAAGCCTTGAGGACTCTTGCTGTTTAAATCTCAAAGCCAGTAATCAGCCTGCTTTTTCTCCATGATATGTATAACAGGCCTTGGCCCTCAAGATAGCGAATTCTGCCTTCTCCCTCAGGAGCTCGAGATAAGTATCTTTTAGTTTGAGAAGATCTTGCCTGAGTTGGTCTGGGGAGTAGGGAGAAAATTTGGCTTCTATATCCCTAATTCGAGAAAGGGTAGACAATAAAAGTTGCTCCCTCTTTTTCTTCCGCTGTGAAGCCAAACCAATCAGCAATCCCCTGAGATAAGCCTTCAGTGCACACCATTCCACATCAGGTTTACTCGTGGAGTTATGATTGCTGGAAACAAATTGAGTAATCTGGTCTGAAGTATATTTTATTACACCTGGGTCTTTGAAAAGCTGGTTGTTTACTCTCCAACAGCCACTTCCTTTAGGGAGAAAAGAAAATGAAAGTCGATAAGTAACCAGAGCATGATCTGTAATTGTAGTGTGTAATTTGCCTTTGAAAAACAAATATCTACCTAGAGGGTCCCCACTGACTTGAGTGGAAATAAGAGGGACAGATCTGGTTATCAAAAGCATTACTCCACAGCTCTGTGTACTACCACCTGCAGAGAAAACTTGCCCAATTTGTTGTCGCCGCAGCTTTAATGCTTCCGAGCTGAGCAAATGGGACTCTTGCATGAAGATAATATCAGCTTTGAACAAATTTAAATGTTTTAACAGCTTGTATTGTCTTACTCTGTGTCTTGCCCCCTTAACATTCCATGTTGCAAAAGTCAAGGCCCTAGCCATCTGTCCCTGAAAAGTCTAAGGAATAAAAAGGTTCCCTTGGAAATGTAATTCTCTGTTTAGAGTGCCCACACAACATATTCCTCTGTACTGCCCCCTCCCTTCTGACCATTCTTCCCCCCATTGCATCTGATAGAGCCCCCCCAAAATTCCCTGACCCTCCTCTCTTCAGTAATGGAACCCTAGTTTGAACCCCTCCCTCCCTTTTCTCCTCTTCTCCTTGTTGCTCCTCATTCAGCATTGCCCCACTGTCCCTCCACCCTCCAGCCATCCCTTCTCAAACCTAAATATAGTCAAAACCCCCAACTATAATTTTCAAATACAAGTTGTAGCATTCCAAGTCTGTTAAGGTAGAAAAAATAAATAGAGAGACCTTCTTACCCTCTACTCACAAGGGTAAATTTTTGTGAGTGAATTAAACATAAACATTTCCATAAACAAAATTAGTAGTCTCACTGGCCATCTGTCTTGGCAATTAAAATAAAAAACAAAACAAAAACAAAAAAAAAAGCATAGTCAGTAAAGCATCTGACCACTCGAGTGAGATTCTAGTAAAGTTATTGGACGGTTCTAACCAGATCTGACAAGTAACAGCAATTAGTACAATCTATGAGTGATGAACCAAACATAAGAATCATATGCTTCCTTCTATGGCAGACTATATCCATACTCTCAGAGATATTAGGGGTAGTGCCTAAGGAAATAGAGACCAGCCATAGGAAATAGCAAAATAGAAAAAAAGATTATTGAAGTCAAAAAAGGAATAATAAGGTCAAAACGAAGGTGCGCAAATTTGAGGAGATGGAAATCTATTGAGAGTTTGGTGCTCCCTCTAGTGGAGAACAGAAGGCAAAGCCCATCCGAGGGGCTGGGGTAAACATGCACACGTTCAAGAGGGATAGGGAACCATTAAATTCTGCCTGTTCTTTTTGGAAGTCCCCCCCCATCTCACTCGGTCTGCAAAAATCCAACCCTGATCTTTCCTTCGCTTTGAGCCCCGGCATATCGCAGAAGCCCAGAGAGAGTCTATACCAGCAGCTGTCAGGGATTAAGTTCTGCCAGGAGAGGAGCCATTAACAAAGGAACTGGCACAAGTCAGAGACCAACTTTCATAACTTTGGTAGAACACAAAAAACTCAGGCTTAAAATGTTAACATACAGGAAGTACTTCCCTTTAATTTTTTCACAAGGCAGACACTGTTATTAGCTCAAGGATCTCTGAACAGATCAGGAAAAGCGATTTTAAGCCCCACAAGCATTGCCTCATACTCTTCATAACTGCCCCATTTACCAGAAACCACAACTTGGAGCCGGACCAGGTAAATTATTCTAAACTTTATACCTGCGGCAATTAGCTTTGTCACCAGGGAATGAAAGGTGGCTCTCCTTTGTCTCACTTTGTCAAACCTTGGGCAACTCTAATTTTAGCTCCCTCCCATCTCAGATCTTGAATTTCTTTCACTTTCAACAAGAAGTGCTGCCTTTCCAAAAAATTGAGAAATCTGAATATGAGAGGCCTTGGTGGAGTGCCAGGTGGAGGCATGGGGCGAAGGTCCCGATGTGCCTACTCTATGGTGTATCTTGGTCCAAAGGGTGAGGGGCCAGCAAACTTTTCCACAAATTTCTGGATGAAAAGTACCGGATCCAAACCTTCTTCTTTCTCTGGGAGGCCTATGAGGACCGCATTGTTCCTCCGACTGTGGCCCTCAAGGTTCTCCACCTTTGATTCGAGCTTAGCCATTCTTTGTCTGGTAGCACTCAGTTTGGGATCGATTTTGTCTGCCCTTTTTTCTAAAGAGCTAATTCTAACTTCACTATCCGCTGTACGTTCTGAGATGTCTTCCATAGCCTGTGATAGTGATTTCAGCTCTGAAGTGATGCTTTTTCAGCTCTTCCCTAAAAAGCTTAAACTCCGTGAGAAAGCAGGTTAAAGTGAGCGGCCCTTGATCCATTGCCGAGCGAGACTCAATTGGCACTGCAGAAGTACTAGAAGCCCTGTTTTTTGGGGGGCCTTCTCTGGAGTGCTCGGAAGTGCATAGCTCAGTAAAGCATTTCTCATTTTCACCTCCATATAACACCAATGCCACAATCCAACAGTTGATAGCACTAGGCACTTTTGGTATTGGTGTTTGATCCGATTCTACACTTTGGACTAACCGAAAATAACTTTTATTCGAACTGGGTGGCTAGAGAGGAGTGGGAGAGTTGCTAACAGGTGCAGTGCATCACCAGAAGTCCTTCAATGGTCACTTCTATGTTAAACTCAAAAGTTTGCACTTTAATAACTTTGCAGCTGTTCAACTGATTTGCATTAAATTTTGCATGTGCCATCAGGGAAAGATTTCTGGATGAACGACATGAAAGTGGCTAACAGGCACTAGTGTGCATCATGGCAAATAAAGAGATACTTTGTTCTCCGTTTAAAGTTTTTTTATTGATGGCTTTATTTATTTGTTTATTTATTTAAACATATCGGAATTACAATCCTTTGAGTCAGAGACTCCTATACAAAGGCTCCACGTCGTACAATAAACAGTATACACATTACATAAAACAGACAATGAACAGTGTACATAGAACATAGGTGTTACAGTGTATGGTAATCAAAAAAAAGAGACATATCTTGCAATCATGAGATTAAGGCTTTGGTTACAGTCATGAGAATAAGGCTTTGGACTGAGGCTATGCAAGATTAAACAGCAGTTTACAAGCAGAACAGATGTGCATGGATACTCTTTGTCCTTTGTCAAGATAATATGCAGTAGGTATGGTGGAATATGAAGAATGTGGGTGGGCAAGTAGCTGTCACAGGCCAGAGAGGAACATAGCGAGGGCTAGAAGCAGTCACAGGCCCCAGAGGAACGGAGATGTTCCCTGAGGAGGGTTTTGAAGCGATCAATTTTATTTTCAGAGGTGATGTCATTGGGAAGTGTGTTTTATATATAAAAGGCTTCCAAACTCACCCCACCAGTGTCTGCAGACAGCCTTTTATATATATCAATAAAATAACTTTAAATGAAGAACCAAGCTATGGGGATCTCTTTTTTTGCCACAATGCACATTAGTGCCTCCCCCACCCCCCAAGATGAGCCCACTGAAAAGAAGGGACACTGCCTGGTCCTCGAGGGTCCACACTGGATGGTCATGAGGGCAGCTGCTAACTGCCCTCCCCCAACCCCCAAGATGAGCCCACTAAAAAGAAGGTAACTAAAAGGCCTGCCTGAAAGTACACCAGCCTCTGGTGCAAGCATTGTGGTATCGCAATAAGACAATTAACCATTCACCAGAGAGTCTGTTCTTCTCCAAAAGTCCAAAGCTGCTTACTGGAGTGTTGTGGAGCCTCTCTGGGGTCCCTGCCTACACCGGGTGTGCACACAGCTACGTGGTGGAGCACCGCTGCTTTCTTCTGCTGCCTGTGGAAAGGACTGGCCCCATCAGCTTTGCCGGCTGCCCCACCACCCCCACCACCACCCGTGGTCATCACTGAGCTTTATAGCTCACATCACATGGGCTGAAATAACTTATCAGCCCACTTTACCATCTGCAGGCTATATTTACTCACCACTAGAGGGCTCACCACATTTCCCCCTGTGTGTGCACTAGCCTGACTGTTTACAGAGTCTCAATCAAGGCACAAAAATACAAGATACGAGCCATCCCTTGACCCCTCCTTAAGCCTTGACTCTGCCTGAGTGCACCTCTATTCCGTAGCACCTCAAAGCATCCCCACAAGTTAGCACTTGTCCCTGGGGCTCAGATAGGTAGTCACATATAACCTGGATCATTGTTCACTGCACCTCCAGACCCTTTCTCTCCAGGGAGCTCTTCTTACATTGGCTTGATCTACCCATCCCATTGCTAAGGGGTGCAGCCCATTGGGTGAGGTATATAGCATCCGTGCTGCTCATACTTCTGCCTACTGCCTGGAGGGACCTGTTCTTCCCCGGGCTCCCTTGCTGCCCCTCAAGACCAGACCATGGCTCCTCTTGTGCAGCCTGTTAACTTATCCTTCTGTCAAGGTCCCTCAGCAACCCCCTACACTCTCAAGCCCCCTCCTGCCTGGCTATCTGCAAAAGGCCTAAAAATAGCGCATCTAAATATCCGCAGTATTCTACATAACCTAGCGGAACTGACAGCCTGGGCGGCCCTCTATGAGCCGGACATCATGGGTATCACAGAAACCTGGCTGAAGCCTTGTATTCCTGACCCCGCTTGTGCCATTCTGGGTTACAGCCTCATCAGGCAGGACAGGGCTGGTAGTAAACACGGGGGGGGGGGGGTGTACTCCTATACTATAGGGAGCACCTAAATGTATCCGCTGTTTCTCAGTCACCACCTGACACCACAGGCTGTGAATTCATTCAGTCCCTCCTCCTGCTTGGAAACACAAAAAAGGTGCACCTGGTCTGTGCCTACAATCCCCTAAGGGAGGCGTTCCAGGACTCTCCTCTCTACTTGACCACCTTAAAGACAAGGTAGGCTCAAATGAGGTGCTAATCCTGGGGGATTTCTACCTCAACTGGCTGGGGCCAAATACCAAGCAATACGATCTGCTCCTTTCAGGCCTCACCCTCAGTCAGACCATCACGGAACCCACCAGGATCTCCTTCTGGGGGGACAAGGGGCTAGCTAATTGACTGGATACTGAGCAACAGACTGGAAAAAATCCTCCAATTTGGTACACTCCTGGATGCCATCTCTGATCACTCTCCTATATACTGCATCTGGGGATCCACAGCTCCCAAAATTCCCAGCAGAGTGATCCAGATGAGGGACTACTCCAAGCTCATCCTCAATGACTTCTTGGAGGACCTACACTGTGCCGACTGGACTAGGGTGCATAGCACCAATGACCCTGCCGACGCACTGGACCACTTCCTTGTGGTGTTCATCCCACTGCAAAACAGGCATGCTCCCCTTACAAAAAGGAGGGTGAGGGACACTGTCATGAAGTGGCTCCATGGAGGCCTATTAGCTCTAATGAAGCAGAGAGACAAGTGCTGGATAAACCACAAAATCTCCTGCAACATCTACAACCTCCTTGAATATCGATGGCTCAGAAACTCCTGCAAGTCCACCATACATGCCGCCAAGAGTGAGTTCTGCAAATCTGCCCTGCTCACCTCGGCCTACAACCCCCAGCGCTTCTGGCAAAACATTAAAAATATGGTAGGAGGGTCCACCAAGAATACGGTCGCCTACATGAATGTTGGGGGGCCCAACTGCAATAACCCCCAGACTATAGCCTCAGCATTCAATGGCTTGTTCTCTGAACTGCCTACTCCCCCCCACTACTCACCACCCCTGAACCACTGGGTGAGCCCCCCGTCCACCATTTACCTTCAACTAATATCAGTTAGAGAGACTCAAGCACTCCTCGCTGGTCTCTCACACCATACAGGGGGCGGGTTATGATAACCTCACGCCTAAGTTGCTTAGTTTGGGGGCGCCCCTCCTCACCTGGCCTATTACTCACATATTCAACTCTTCCCTCACCTTGGGAATTACCTGATGTTTGGAAAGTGGCCAAGATTGTCCCAGTGTACAAACACGGCGACCCCAAGGAGATGAACAACTACCACCCTATTGCCATACTCTCTGCTACCAGCAAGCTCCTTGAAAAGGCCATAGCTGCACAAATCTCCCATTACCTTCAGGAATATGCAGTTCTCTCCCCCTGTGCAGCATGGGTTCAGGAAGGGGCACAGTACGGCGACTGCAATTGACGTGGTCACCTCAGAGGTCAGATCTGCGACGGACCAAGGTAAACTGACTGAAGCCATCTTCGTTGACCTCTCTAAGGCCTTTGATCAGGTTGACCACAATCTCCTTCACTCCACTCTACTCTCACTTGGTTTCTCCCCCTGAGCCCTTGCTTGGTTCTCCAACTACCTTGGAGGTAGACAGCAATACACCTTTTTTAACTGTGCCCTATCAGACCTTTCTCCAGTTAGATGCGGAGTCCCCCAAGGGTCCATTCTTGGTCCCATTCTGTTTTCCCTTTACATAAACAAACTCCCCTCTGTTGCAACCTATGGGCCCACCACACTCTCTGCGGGTGACCTCGTACTATTGTCTAGTTCCCAGGACATCGCAACCATTAACTCCCAATTCAATTCCGACTTTGGTCGTATCCAAAACTGGCTCGTGGGACACAAGCTCACCATTAACCTAAACAAGACCCATGCCATGTTATTCGGATCAGTGGCCAAAACCGCCTCCTGCCCTACTCCCCTTGCTATACATGGGGGCAGTGGCTCCTTCCTGTCGGTCTTGGAATCCACCAGGTACCTAGGTGTGACCCTAGATCCTCAGCTTGATCTCACTGAGCATCTCCGGAACATCTGGAAAGCATCAAACAGCAAGCTCGGTCTAGCCTACAGGCCAAGGACTGCCTCACTCTGGCCGCTCAGCTCGCCATAGCCAGGGGAATTCTCCTACCCACACTCTGCTATGGGCTTGTAGCCTTTTGCACCGGTCCTGAACTCCAGTCTAGCAAAATGGGATACGGCCTACAACAACATATGTTGCTTCGCCCTCTCTGCGCCCCGACTTACACATCAGTGTGAGCTCTATGCTCGACTGGAGTGGTTCCCCCCTGAAAAACACAGAGCCTTCGTCCTCGGCAACTTTGTTGATAATATAGTCTGAACTGCTTCCCTCTCAGCTCTTGCCCTTCCCATCAAGCATGGAACCCCGGCCTACCACCTAAGGTCTAGCTCGACTCAGGTCTGCATGGTCCCGAGGACCTGCTCCCTCACTGGTGATCGGGTCTTCTCCGTCTACGCACCGAGACTATGGAACTCCCTTCCCCGCCCTAGTCCGCGCCGCCCCCTCCCACCCCGGCTTCAAATCATCCCTATGGAAGTTCCTCAAAGCAGTTTCCACTTGTCTTTGTGCCAGTTAGATTCAGGGGAGTCTCTCCCTCACCCCTGACACCTCTCCTACATGCTGAAAATGGCCTTCTGACACTCTCTGCTTTAGCACTTCCCGCCTGTCCTCTGGAGAGGCACCCCCTTACCCCTTACCCATTAGCTCCCTCCCTAGTAGCACTTAGACAACCCCACTTTATCATGCCCTGCCCTCAGGGCATGCAACTGTATGGCAGTACTCTCCCTTCAGTTGGAGCTTGACTCCGTCATGGTGGTCCTCCTGCTGTTCTCCCCCTCTCAATACTTGTTAAGTACCCTGCTAGCATATTGCCTACACTCCCTCTTGTTGTTACCTGACAATTGCCCTGTAGGTGCACTGCTTTCACTCCCTCTTGTGGTTACCTGATAATTTTCTGCCTCCCCATTCTGCTAATGATACCCTGTGGATGTAATGTCTTCTTTACTGTATAATACGAGATGTATTTGTATCATGTTTCTATTTTGACTCTGTATCCATGTCTCTGTTTCTACTCTGGCTCCACCTGTATGTTGGCCCGTATGTTACCATGACAATGTACAATGTTTCTGTATTGTAATCTTCTGGGTCGAACCTGAAAATAGGCACTTGATGTCTAGTGTGCTTACCTGGTTAACAAAAACAAATAAATAAAATAAATAACCACTTTCATGTTGTTACCTTTGGCTGTTTATTGAGTGAGCTTCAGGTGTGGACTCCCTTAGCCACTTTTCTACTTTGTAAAGATCTCTGGGTGTGGCAAGTTTTGTTCTGGTTGGTTACGTGATTGTGAAGATATGGAGCATCAAGAAATGTGAAAATTACCACTTTTTGTCAAATTATTTGTCACCACATTTCTCAGAAATGGCTTGGATGGTTGGTCTGAAATTTTTAAGGTATATAGGTCTTGGGTCACAGATGTGCCTTTTGAAGGGTTGGTGAAAAAATATTAATTCATTCAAATGTTATTCAATTTCAAAGTTTCACATTATTTCTTATTGGAAAATTTCCCATTATTTCCTACGAGAAAAGTTAGATGTGAGGCTTGAAACAGGATTCTTGATCATGAAACAGGATTCTTGATCTCAATTTGCACTTTAATAACTTCACAACAGTTCAAGCAGTTTGCATGAAATATGGAACGTGCCATCCGAGTCCAAAGATCTGTTGATGTGACAAATTTTGTTCTGGTTGGGTGTGCGAGTGCAGAGATATGGAGTCTCAAAGGATGTATAAATTACCATTTGTTTGTCAAATTCATTGTCACCATGTTGGACAAACATGGTGTAGTATTATGTTCTGAAATGTTTAGGGTATATAGGTCTTGGGTCACAGTGGTGGCTTTTGAAGGTTTGGTGAAAAAATATTAATCCATTTCAAAGTTATTAAATTTTAAAGTTCCCCATTATTTCCTATGTGAAAAGTTAGATGTCAGGCTCGAAACAGGATTCTTGATCTCAAAACAGGATTCTTGATGGCACATGCGGAATCCTAGTTCATGCTGCCACCATCTTGTTTTCCATTAGCAAGGGAAATAAACTTAAATTTCAAAACTAATACATGGCTTTGGTAAATACCCACAGTTGTGTTTACCTAATCGGGGCTGGTAGAATCGCATTCTGGGGTTAGTTTTGGATTATTTTCTGAGAAATGTTTATTTTTTAGCCACAGAAATCCTGTTTTGCAAATCTTGGAAAACTTTTACAGTGAAACAGGATCTTTTTTTTTTCAGTTTGTGAAAAAGGATTTTCTTTTACTGCAAATTGCAAAAAAGGATTTGTGAAACAGGATTCTATTTCATAATTTGTGAATAAAAGAAATTTTATATAGCTATTGCTTTGTCACTTCATAGCAAAGAAACTGTTTGGAATTTTGGACTGACATTTTCAGGGAAGAAAGGTCTTGCTCCATAGAACTGCTTCTGATTCTTTCCTTCCCAATGCTCCTCCCCTCTCTCTATTCCACTCTTTCATCTTATCTTCCCTTGTCCTCTACCCCCCACACCACTTCCTTACCTCTCTACCACCAATTTTTATACCCCCCCATATACCATCCCTGCATTTTCTGAAATATGCCTAGCTACTTTGGCCCCTTGCTGGGTGACTGGTGCCAATTCAGTAGGCTCCTCTATGAACTGCAATCAACAATTTGTAAATATAATTGTAAACGTGTAAATGTGAATTTGTGCATATGGCTATAATCTGCTTGTTCGTTGTGCTTCCATTTTTCTTTTCTCCCACATCCCCTAACTCCCAGGATGCATCTGGAAATGAGTTGCTATTCAGCTCGGTATGTCTTTCTTGGTAAAACTGTTGAAATAAATAAATACAAAATACATAAATGTCCCTTTTGCTGGTTTGGTGAAAATATTTTACTTTGTTTTGGAGTTCTGTGGATTTAAATTTTGGTTGATTTCCCATAGGATAATGTTGAAGTAGGAGGTTTACAGAGCCATTTCTTTGTCACTATGGTGTTAAGAAATAGTTTGCAGTTTTGCTCTGAAATATTCAGGGTAGAAGGGGCTCGTGTTACCAATATGCCTTTTGGTAGTTTCAAGAAAATATAGTAATTTTGTGTCAAGTTACACAGCTTTCTAATTTTGTTGTGTTTTCTATAGGATAAGTTTGCAATATGAGGTGTTTTGTGATGCTGTACACTACAGGATGTCCTGCGCTCCCCCAGACAAATAAGGGTGCCACTATTGTATCTTAAAAATTATGCATGGATGGGAGTGCAGGATACCATTATCAGCTGGGCTCTGCACTCTCACATGCAAATAAGAGCATGATTATGGAGTGATGGGCGAGCCCTGTGCTCCCACAGGGAAATAAGGATAGGATTACACTATATCAGAAATTATGGATGGATGGATGGATGGACCCTGTGCTCCCACAGGCAAATAAGAATATGATTATGCTTTCTCCAAAAGTAAGGAAATTATTTGCAAAAAACTTCATTAATGCACTAGTTAGGGTTAAAGTGACAAAAGTAGGGAAATATGGTGTTAGGGTTTCCAACCTCAACACCCTACCCCCATTCTGCAGGCAGCAACAGGTATGGGATGTGCCTCGCCATTGTCAGCCCTAATGCTCACCCCATTCTCATATACTGTACCCATCTCAGCTTACTTACTCATGCAATGGGATGAGCATTAGGGCTGACAATGGTAAGGCATGCCTCATGTCTTCTGCCTGCAGGGTGGGGGTGGGGTGTTATGGTTGGAAACCCTAATGCCACATTTCCCTACTTTTGTCTCTTTAACCCTATCTAGCACATTAATAAAGTTTTTTGCATATCTGTCTATCTATCTATCTATCTATCTATCTATCTATCTATCTATCTATCTATCTATCTACCGTATCTGTCTATCTACCTACCTATCTACAGATAAGCCCTCCAGGATGAATCACAGTGCTGCAGAATTCTGCAATAGAGTTACTGCAGTAAACAATGCAATTTCAATGGGAGTTAATCCCATTTATCATGCAGTAAACATGTGACACTGCACATCATCCTGGAGAGCTTATCTCTATCCATCTATCCCTATCTATCTATCTATCTATCTAGAGATGCAGACTATATATATATATATATATATATATATATATATACATATATATATATACACACACACATACACATACACTACAGTGGCATGGCAGCACCCCTATAGTTAGAGTTGAGTAGGCTGTTTAATATTAAACCTCAATTTTGAACCTTAATAATTTTGGTGGCATTTAACAAAATAGCTCAAAATGTGACATGTGTAGTCAGGCTGGCAGAGTCTCAAGACATGAAAAGTTTCCTGATGGCATCTAATTCAGTTTATGAGGTACGGAACACCAAAAAATACAAAAAAGGATGTTTGCTTTTCTTATACATAACATGTTTGTTTGGATTTTATTTGCTCTCATGCACTGTCTAGAGGGCATGGAACTTTTCCATGAAACTTTCAGGGCAGAAGTGCCTTTCGAGGTTTTCATGAAAAAATATTATATGGTTCCAGAGTTATAAGGATTTTTTGGATAACCATCACGCTTGACTGGTAAAAAACATTGATTGCAAGTACTTATTTTCATGATGTAGTCATCATGAGAAATTATTGACTTGTGAGGAAAAAAAACAATTGTGGCAGCTGCCATCTTGCTTTTCAAACTCAAAAACATTAAAAATACATAAAAATGATGTTCTGTATTTCCTAAAAACAAACACATGCACCTAGGCAAACATGATCCATTTAGCTAAATTCTGGATTTTGTTTTTTTGGAAATTGCACTGGAAGTAATGTTTCTGGACACATGAAAATCCTAAGTGCCCAGCTTAGCAAGAGGAGTCATTCACCCACATTCTCTATACGAGAACAGCAGGACTTTCTTGAAATGTGAAGCCACAGCTAGAGTTGTGCTGCCAGCATCAGCTACAGCAGTGAGCCAGCGATCCCCTGCTCTCTTTCTCATTGTCTTTTTCTCTCTTTATATGTCTGTCTGTCTGTCTATCTATTTATCTATCTTTTTTTTTATATTGTTCCCTCCCCTTTCCAGTTCAGCCAGCCCTTCCTTGTTCTGGTTTGCTTCCAGTTTTAGCCAAGGGACATGGACTGCAGACTGGAAGATGGCAGACACACTGTTCAGCTGAGTAGATGCGAGTGTCGCCTCAAGAGGAAAATGAAAAGCGAATGGAGAAAACATCAGTAATTGGACTTACGAATTGCCTAGGGAGAAAAGGATAAGTACCCCTTCACATATTTCTTTTGGCTGCTTGTTGTTTCTCATAGGAATCATTTGTCCCAGTCTGCCTTTCATTTTCATTCCTGGTATTGAAGACCATTGTAGGATACAAACAACGGGAGCCGAAAGAACTTTGTGAACATTCCTGTTGGAGTTTTAGAGCCCGAAATTTTTTTTCCCATAGCTAGGAGAAGTGGTGTTTTTGTATTGTCTCTGCCCTCTCTATATAGGAACAAACTTTGGGGGCTGGGGTGATGTCTCATAAATCACAGCATTCATCTATGCGGAAAGAAAATCTTAATTTCACTGAAAAAGAACCCCAGAAATAATGAGGGAGGCCTATTAATAAATCTGAAACAGTAAGTGTTCTAGACAGTCTGAAAAGATTGTCCGAGAATCTGTTTAATTTTTTGAAATCTCCAATTCCAAACCCAACTAGGTACTTAGGTGAGAAAAGCAGAAGCATCAGTCTTGGGTTTAACCAGCCTGCAGGAAGGAATGTCAGCAGGAAAGGAATCGCCAGGTGGCTCTTTACCAGCTGACCTCCCAGGATTAACATGGCCTACAGAACAACCTAGTTCATTATCCCAGCAAGTGAAGGTGTCTCAAGCAATACAGGAAGAGCCTGAATTGCTTACTGAGGAGGAGGAATTAGAATTGGCATCTGCACCACAGGATGTACAGTATAATCATCAGCCCAAAACTCCATGTTCTCAAGGAGAAGAGGCCAATTTTTGATAAAGGAAATCAGAGAAGGCTTTAATGGCATTAAAATCTCAATTGCAGAGCTGACTAATTCTGTAACTATCTCTCTCAAAAGTTTAGCACAATGAATATAAGAACTTCAGAACTGGAAGAAAGAGTGAGTACACTCGAAGATTCAGTCAAACCAATTCAAAGGAAAATTGATTTACACTCAGAGGAGTTAGAAAAATTGTGATTTAACATTGAGGAACTGGAGATGCAGGACAGAAAGGACAATCTGAAGCTCGGGGGAATTCTAGAAGGTACAGAAGGTGAAAATGTGCTAGAATCTTTGGAAAAGGCTCTGACGGAGACCCTTGGCAGATCATATCCAGACAAGAAAGTGGAGCTGGATAGGGCCCACAGAGCAATGAAAATTCCAAGATATCTAGGGTCACAGCCTCATTTTATATTTTTTAAAACCCACCATTTTCAAGGCTGAGAGGAGATCCTAAAGAAAGCCAGATTGGAGAGCGGTCTTAAAACAGCAGGCATTAAAGCACACGTTTTCCCAGATTTTCCATATGAAGTCATAAATAAGCGAAAAGCTTTTGCTAATGCCAAAAGCATGCTTGTTAAAATGAATGTACACTTCATGATGATTACCCCAGCTAAATTGAAAGTTTGGTTCCAAGGCAAAATTTGGACTTTTACATCACCCCTAGATGCGGAACGGACTATTAAAGAATGGTTGAAAAATGACAGTGGGGGGAATCAAAATTAACCCTTGATGTATTATAAAAGGCTTAACAAAGTAGTAAATGGATGATCGCTTTCCAATCTTAAGGAATGCAATAAATAGCCTGAGAGAAAAAAGGACAAAGTAAAGTTAAAGGGGAGAGAGGGGACAAACCACAAAAAAAATATATATATATATATATATATATATATATATATATATATATGTACTACTCAATCTGTAATATACGAGGGAGATTTGATTGAGTAGAAGTGATTATTATTGCCCATAGAAACATAGAATTTGACGACAGATAAGGACTGCTTGGACCACCCAGTCTGCTCATTTCCCTACCTGATGGATAAGTTGCAGATTCTAGTTAATCAACAGCTTACTTCCGCCCAGCATCTCCCTTCTGTTTTGTATGACTCTGTTATCTTTCTTTTTTCTTCTCAATGCTGTTTTCCTCTGGGGGGCACACCTGATGCATGTTGTCTCAAACAGTTCAACAGTAGTTCTTCTGGTGAACTTGCTGCATCACCAGATCATTTTCGCCCATCTTATGGTGGGGAAGGGGGTGAAAATGACCATGGGAAAGAAACAAGAGAAAACAAAGATTTTTGGGGGGAGGGACTCAAGTTTTTTCATGAGTACTAGATTTGTTTTGATCCCTTCTATCTATACTATTTTTTTGCCCTATAGTTTGCATTGGGAGAGGTTGGGCAAGGGGGGGGAGGGGTAGGTTGGGTGTGATATTTTGGATTTATTAAATATCGAATGCATAGTAGACCATATAAAAAAGAAAAAGGAAAAAAGTTTGTTACTGATTTGCAAATTCTGGGAATTAGTAAGGGGGGCTACCAGTATAAGGGATCCAAAAATACATTTTCCTGTTTGGACTGGTCGAATAGTTTTCTGTGCCTGTGGGTCTCGAGAATAGGGTATTTGTATGACTGCATGCCTAAGATCAAAAATAGGAAGGTTCAATATTATAATGGACTCAATTAAAATCATGACATGGAATGTGAAGGGAGCAAGAGATCGGACCAAAATTCAAGCAATAATAAATCAATCCAGAAGGAAAAAATAGATTTTCTCTTGTTGTCAGAAACGCATTTTGAGAAAAGGGATTTTATTTATTTTAAGAATTTATACCAAGCTGATGGGGCTTTTTCGAGTTAGAATAGCAAATCAAGAGGAACAGTTATTTTCTTACTTAAAAAATCAGGTTTCTCTATTACAGCTCAGCACTGTGATGCTGAAGGGAGGTATATAATTATAGGTATAAGAAAAAATTATTTGTATTATTCTTTGGCCTCAATATATGCCCCAAATGAAGAGAATCCAGACTTCTTCAAGCAAATGTTTGGTGACATTGCAAATTTTCCAAAGCCATATATCATAGCTGGGGATTTCAATATTACCTTAAGTGTTCTGAATAGAAGTCCAGGAACTAAAGAGAGTAAACACAAGTTAATACCATTACTTAAAAGATACATAGAGGGACTGGATTTAATAGATTCCCTGAGAGCTTGTTTTCCAGACAAGGAAGTATATTCTTTTCATTCTTTAAGGCATAACTAATTTTCTAGGATCGACTATTTTTTGATTTCTAGACAACTAAGAAGGAATATAGAAAATATAAAATATGATTCAATTAATATTTCTGATGATGCACTGGTTCATCTTTATAGCAAATAATCTAACAGTAATATGGTCCAAAGACAATGGAGGTTAAATAACTCAATGCTTTTTGACAAAGCTTTTATAACAATGATTAAAGGGGATATCAAAAATTTAATAGATAACAGTGATGCAGAGACAAAAATTGGAGCGGTATGGGAAGCATTAAAATCTTTTCTAAGAGGCTCATGCCACCTTTAAAATAAAACCTGAACAGTGTTTGGTGGAGACCTTGGAAAGGGAATTAACAGAGGCAGAATCTTATCATTTATTGACAGGTCAGGCCCTACATAGGATTCTCTCCCTAAGATATAGAATTAAGAATATGGTGGAAAATAGAGCAAAGGGGGCATTGGCAAGGGCCAGGGCAAAGTATTATTTCTTGGGGGAAGAGCCGGTCAGGCTTCTGGCCTTTCAATTACAAGAAGAAAGAACACAAAAAAATAAAGAAGTAATAAAAAATGAAAGTCAATCAATCAATCAAAATCAATCAATCAATCAATCAAAATCTTTATTTATTCAGGTGGACATCATTGAGCAAAGCTCATTTACAAGATGGACCTGATAAGGTCAAGGTTCAATGGTTGGAACATTAGCAGATATATACAAAACAAAGTGGTCAGGAAGTCTCAGACCCATTACAAATTAATGATATTGTTGCCAAATATTTTTCTAAATTATATACACAAGAAAACATGGTAGGCAGGGATGAGTGCAAGGATTTTTTTAAGGGTTTAGAACTTAAAAAATTAACAGAACAAGAACAAAGGGCTTTAGAAGAGCCTATTGCCATACATGAAATAACGGAAACCATTTCAGAGCTAGCAAATAATAAAGTGGCAGAACCTGATGGTTTTGGGAATGAATTTATAAATAATTTAGGGACTCTTTGATTCAGATATTACTTCCATTATTTAATGATATAATGAGCGGAGGTGTCCCCCCCATCATTTTTTCAAGTCAACATTACCCTCTTGTTAAAATAGAATAAATCTGCCTGGAATTGTGATTCTTGTAGGCCCATTTCACTTTTAAATTCTGACTATAAGATTTTTACAAGAATCTTGGCAAAAAGACTTTCGAAGTCTATAATAAAATAATACATTTAGATCAAACTGGTTTCATTCCAGAAAGGAAATTAATGGATAATGTATGATGTACACTGAATATAATGGAATCATCAAATTCACAAAATGCGGCCTTAGTAACGTTAGATGCTGAAAATGCTTTTGATAGGGTGGGGTTGGAATACCTCTGTTTCACTCTGCAAAAATTTGGATTTGGGCCTGGTTTTATTAGAATTATTAGACAAATATATAAGACTCCTACAGCTTGTAAAAAGACTACTAATGACCAGATTTCACCTCCAGTCTAATTAGGTAGGGGTACAAGGCAGGGGTGCCCACTTTCCACATTGCTTTTTGATATATATATCGAACCATTGGCGCAAGCCATTAGACAGGATGGTAAGATAGCTGGCTTAGGCTTGGAAGGTCAGAGGCAGATAATTTCATTATATGCAGATGATATATTATTGTACTTGGAGGATTTATTGCACTGATATCCTTATGTGATACAGATTGCTGATATATTCTCCAAGATTTCTGGTTATAAAATGAATATAGCTAAAACAGAGGTCCTTCCATATAGTTTAAACTTTCCGGCAGTAGAATTCAAGTTGCAGACAAACTTAGAGGTAGAGAAAAAAATTAAATATTTGGGGATTTGGATTACACAAAATAAGGAGGAGATATATAATGCTAATTACAACTCATTAATACAAAAAATTTCAACTGACTTACAAAGATGGGCTTTACTACCTCTAACGGTTATTGGAAGGGTGAATGTAGTAAAAATGAATTTGCTACCAAGGTTACTCTTCCTTTTTCAGTCTTTGCCCTTATGGATCCCAGACAAAATGTTTAAAAAATTATAGTCGGAAATAAGAAACTTTGTTGGGAAAGGCAGGGCCTTCAGGATTAGTTTAAAAAAATGATATGCCTCTACTGACAATGGAGGCCTTGCCCTACCAAACTTTAAATGGTATTATTTCTCAGCCCAATTAGCTCAAATAAAATCTTTTTTCTCATATGTGGAAAAACCTAGCTGGATAGATTTAGAAGAAAATAAGTTAAGAAGCAGATGTATAAGAAGTATATTGTTAAGCCCAGAAAATACGGCAAATTCAGTGTAATTGCTGCAGACTATTAAATCTTCTCTGAAAATTTGGAGAGAAGCCCACAGAATTATAGGATGGAAGGAAATTTTCTCACCCTTTACTTTGCTGAATTCTTTGCCAGAATTTAAAAAGAATAAATTGGTATACGATTTGAAGAAGAGGGAGGTCTTTTGGACTGATCATTTTTTCCATCAAGGTACTTTATGGATTATTTTTTATTTAAAGAGAAATATAAGCTTGAGGAAGTTTTTTTTTTTAGTATAATTACAGTTTAGGCATATGATGAGAACCAAAAGAGGAACCTTAGATCAACCTAAGAGCTCCCCTATTGAACAATTATTTGATTCAGGCTATGATAAGAAATTGATTGGTAGTATTTATAAAATCTGTCAAGAGAGAAACATGTTATGTTTATAGCAACTCTTTGTCAATTGGAAAAAGGATATAGGCCCAAATTTTACAAGTCAGAATGGCAGAGAATCACAAAAAATCTGCTCCAGGTATCAAAAAACAGTAGGATGAAACAAAATTCAGTATAATATTTATCATATAACCTATTTAACTCCAGAAAAATTGTACAAATTTAACCCACAAATTTCTGATAAATGCCAGAGGTGTAAAAAAGACTCTGGGTCCCTCTTATAAAATAAAAAAATGAATCCCCATTTCCCTGGTAGGCTAGTGGCCCTCATCCCCCCGATCTGTACAACATAACACGATAGAAACTCCATTCTCGGTAGTTTAGTGACCTCACTCTCACCCAGTTACGTTCAGTATTACCATCCCCAGGCTGGTGACTGGCACAGCCTGTCTTTCCATGGCCAGCCACTGAGTGCAGTATTAGCGTTATCAGGACAGATGAGCTCAGAAATTAATTTCTGAGCATGTCTGTACAGTAGTGCTAATACTGCATTCAGTCAGCGGCTGGCCATGGAGGTGAGAGGTGGCTGTGCCAGCCGCCAGCTGGGGATGGTGGGGAAGCTGGGGGCTGACACGGCTGGGTGGGGGGGTGGGGGTCATTAGACTACCAGGGAAATGGGGTTTCTTTCATTATTTATGTACAGTCTGGTGGGGCCATTCTCCTACCAGGAAAATGGGGATTTTTTTATTTATGTAGAGTTCGCGGGGGCCACTAGACTACCAGGGCAACAGGGATTTGTTATTTTATTTATATAGAGTTCAGGGGGGCCACTAGACTGCCAGGGCTGGATTTTTGAAGCATATGTGGTGGGCAACTCATGGTTTCGCGGCATGGGTGGGGGGATGGCAGCACCGCCCTGTGGGACTCCTGCCAGTGGCTGTTTTGGAGGGCTGAATGTATGGGTAGCCCTGTGGGGCCCTGCTGGGGTGTGCTGGGCATGGGGGGAAGGAAACTGTGCACTGTCCGCTGGACAGCCGATGGGTCTACAGGACCCCGTGGGCGTCCATAAGTTATACCAGCTAAATGCTGGTATAACTTATGTTGCTGGATCTCCTCCGGGGGGTTCTTGTAGAATCCCGATGTGGGCATTTTATGGCTGCCCTTCTAGAATGGGGTGCAACTGCTGCCACAAACCCCCTAGCTCCATGTCACAGAAGGTTTATGCGGCGTAACTGCTGTTTGGCACAAGCAGCCTGTGCCATGTCGCAGACCACTATGTAGAATCACACATGTCACAACTACTGGTGTAAGTTGCTACAAGCGCCTATCTACTTGGCGCAACCGCAGTTATGCCAGGCATAACCCTTCTAGATTCGGGCCCCGGGCCCATAATTTGGGGACCCCAGTTTTTGCAGTTTTACAAAAGGGAAAGAGTTTTGCCATGAACAATTTCTGTCTGCTGTAACCACACAAAAAGTTCATAATTTGTCTTTTATATGATAAACAAAAAATTAATTAAAGAACAATAATGGAGAGTAATTATCCTGATATGAAATAAACTGCATTTTGAAATGTCTAGGGTGGGGGTGGAGAGGGGTTATAGGCTTGCTAGCAGAAAAGGGCTTCAAAACGTCTGCAACAATTGTTGTCCAATATAAAGCCTGAATCAACATTAATTACCTTTTCTGCAAAATACAATGTAGTTAAATATTAAATTGTTTTAAAGAAAAGTGAACTCTGATGAAAGCCCCCAGTGCCTTACAAAATAAGAAAAGGTTATACATGTCATGAATTTGGATTGAGAACTCCCACTCACCCTAACTGAGCCCGCCACTCAGCACCCACCACCCCACACACACACCCACACTTGCCACATGGTAGGGTGACTCCTTTATCAGCACCATATTGTAGCTTTCTCTTCTATGCGAAGCTGTCTTTTTCACTTTTATCTACTGTTAACCTTGAATAAAATCTGACAACTCTAATCCACTGGTTCAAAGAGGAAAAACTCCATGAAAACACAATCATGAATATTCCAGCTAGTCCTAACCCTTCCCTGACATTATTGTGTGTTCTGTGCTGAGTGACCCTAATGCAGTAGCCCCTTGCTATAACAAATGACTTGGAAGCCACGGCGAGTGTTTGTTATAGCAAGTCATTCATTAAGGCGAGGGACACTATTCTGGCCACAGGTCATATTCCGGTTGGTGTGAGTTCCTTGCATATTGCTGTTGGCATTTAAGTGATCTGTTTGTGCCTCAATTTTTGAACCTATCCAAGCTGGGGTGTCAGTGCTTGTATCTAAAATAGCTGAATACTGTATGCTTAGGAGACATTGAACTCCATGGATGAAGCTGATCACAACAGCTGGATAGGCGGTGAGAGAGGACAGCATGTTAAACTGTGACGTGGGTGGAGAGGGGTTTACATTGTTTTTCTATGTTAGCTTGTACTATATCATTTGCCCTCCCCCACTAAACTTGGAAAATATGATTCTCAGTCATTTTTTTTTCCAAATGATCTACGGGAGTAGACTAAATGAATGGCTGTACCTGGGGCAAATGGATCCTGTCCATTGGTGATTGCAATACGGGATTGTATGGGTGGAGCTATAAGTGACTGTGACGCTGGTGACTTTGCTTTGTGTTTGTGCTCTGTGTATCTAAAACTCAGCTGCCCATCAGGACTTGCTCAAAATACATTAGTCCCTTGCTCCCATCAAAAACCATGTATCATCATCATCAGGACCGGCTCAAAATACTGTACATGGTTTTCGATGGGAGCCATGATGACCGTTTGTTATAGCCAAATGTTTGCTATAATGAGGTTCATTATAGCGAGGGGCTACTGTTATAAAAAGGTAACACTAAATATTCATTCCTTCTTGCCACAGGGTGTATTGTTAATTTTGATTTATCATTGTAAAGTTTATTAAAAATAGATTCAAAATGGAAGACCTAATTAAAATACTGATTGGTTGAAATGTAAATAAACACACCGGGGATTACTGATAGAATGTCCTAGGCAACACCTAATCAGGGAAGAAGAAAATCATACATGTCCTTCATCTTCAATTGTGATAAAACTATTAAATGCTGAATTTCCTATGCTCCTCCTCATTTTGGCCACCCTTCCCCTCCTGTTTACCCCAGTGTCCATCCCTCCCACTTCCCTTCCTGCCCTGCCACTTTTGCTCTCCTATCCTCAAAGCTCCCCCCCCACTCTTCCATCTTTGTGCACTCACCCTGGCGCCTGGGATCCTCCATCCTTCACTTGCTCTGTATCCATTTAGAATCCCTTCTCTCCTTGCTGTTAACACCTAGCCACTCCCCTATCTATACCTCCTCTTCTTCATCTCTTAAGTCCCTCCTACCTTAAAGGCACTTTCCCATCCCCTATAAGCTGCTCATCATTCTACTGCTCCTGACATCAGGGGATACAGAACCCAACGCATGACCATCCCATCTCCCCTCTCCCCCACTGACCTCCCAAAAGGTCTAAAAATAACTCTTCTCAACATTAGAAGGGGGGGGCGTGGCCAACCAGCAACCAAGATGGTGACCTGATCTACTAGCACCACACACCTAGAGCCCAGAACCTGACTAAATACAGCCTTTTGTGAACCCCGACGAGAAAACTTTAGCCCAGCGGTAATTGGAAGTCTTCCGCTAACTTCAGGCTGAAAGTGGGGAAAATCTGAAGCAGGACTAACTAACTAATGAGTATTTCAATCTGACGCCACTCACACAGATAGGTCACATGGCGCACTCTGCCTCGGGAGGGGAAGAACCCTCAGTTAGAGACATGTTCGCTTCGATCATGACCGGTATAGATGCTCTAACTTTAGCAGCGAATACCGCTACAATCTCAATGCAACAACTAGACGCAAGAGTTGATAGGGTTGAACAAAAGATGACAGCCCACGACGATATCCTGCAAGGCCACTGTGCCACTATGTGAGACCAGGTGGCCCAAATCTGCCTTATGCAAGACAAACTCGAGGACCTGGAAAATAGGAGCCACCACAACAACTTGCGGCTCCTTGGCTTCCCGGAGGGCTGTGAAGGAGGAAAAGCATTATCTTTCCTGCAGCAAATGCTTCCAGACATTCTTAAGCTTCCTCATGGCACGAAAATCATGACTGAAAAGGTGCATCGCTCTCTGCAGCCTAAACCCACACAGGGTGACAGACCGAGACCTTTTATAGCACGCATCTTAAACTTCGCCGAAAAATAAGCCATCCAGGCTAGGGCCAGGGAACTGGGGCAACTCTGGTGGAGGGACCACACGATTATGATTTTCCAGGATTACTCTAGTGACTTAGCAGCTAAACACAAGGCCTTTACAGAAATGTGTCACAAACTGCATGCCCTGCAAGTCCCTTTCAGCCTTCGCTATCCTGCCAACTTAAAGATATCGGTCAATGGTACTCCACATCAATTTGCCCCTCCAGACATTGCCATGGCTTTTATCACAGAAATGTGGCTGGCAGGTCAGGATTCTTCCTATAACCTGAACGAAGGAAACAATCGCCGATCTCCAGCAAAAGACGTCTCCGACGCCACAATTGTGACACTGCCTAAAGCCCACCCAACGGGACTGGAACCCCGCAACTCCAAAATCAGGAAGAGGCCTCCGAAATCACCCCACTCCAAGCACAATCACCCACAGGATAGAAGACACGTCTCAGATCAGCAGGACCAGAGCTTCCTTACAGCTGACATGGCCAAACTAGAATACATCAGCCCTTACTTTGTGCACAACCGCTTCTCTCGGCTGCGAGACCTAACCAACACCGACTCCCGGGAGGAAATGGATACCAGCCATGCAGGTTTTGACAGAAGCAATCCTGAGGATGAATACAGCTCATGGGCCTCTGTCACGGATGCTGCTCTGCCTTTGCAAGACTTAGAAATACAAACACTGGCACCCTGTTCCCCACCAGGCCGCAACACAGAAAGCAGCCCTGCTGAACTGAAGCAACTGCACCCAGGATGAACGCCCAAATTGGCCAAGTTCCTCATTTTGTTGCTAATCAGATAAGTACTGAGGGAGAAGGTGTCTCGGGGATCTAAAGGGTGGAAGGGAGGGGGATAACAGGAGATAACACAGCAAGGAGCTCAGGGTTCAGGCCCACTCCGAAAAGCATCAATGCTGAGCTCTTCTCCTCCACAGTGAAACCCTTTACTATAAAAAGCAGAATTGGACTGAATTAGAACAGGCTTTACTCTCACTCCCAGACACCCCACCCGGAGGTATATATCACACGCTATGTAATGTAATGTTAGTTGGAAGTTGCCTGTTGCTAATTTCATAGCAATGTTTAAAGGCTGTTTTTGTTAAAACGTTTGGGTCTGAGAAAAATGTTGTAATTCTGGCCTACTTTAGACCTTCTTAACTAGATACCTTAGAACTCCCCCCCCCCATCTCACTGAGATGCAGTGATGGGAAGGATCTGTGAGGTTACTAAGCATAACTGGGTGTGACAGCTCCCAAACTGCACCCTGCTTCATTAGCAGACTCCCCTCCCGTATGCAGGCCATTAAGTTCCCAGAAATGCAGACCCAGTACTTCTGGTACACTACAAAGTTTCTCTGGCAGACCGTAAACCAGGTTCCTAATCAGTGAACTCTCAAAATGCCCCCCCTAATTCTATGCATGGGGGGTCCACAGGCTTGAATATCTCTGAACGGCTCTGGGCAATGGTTTGCAAAACTGTTATCACTTCCACCTATTGAAATTATTCTATCTGACAAAATGATTATATGCTTAGTTGTGTAGGGGTGTTTCCCCCTCACTGATGCCTTACCCCATCCATGCCCCACAGGCACGGTCGGGTATACCATTGGCTGGTGACCCAGCCGGTTGAGTCCCATCGTACTCTTCACTGTTGTTTTGTTCAATAAGTTCATTAGTTTAGACTGTCAATTATAGTATATAGATACAGGTGCTCACATAATATAACTGTATACTGTTTTTTATAATCTGACCTCTTAGGACGAATATCGTACTGCCTAACTTTCCCAGTGAATACTGCTATCTTTCATTGATATAAAAGAGAAGTGGAACCCCTTTACCTCTTATTGGGCTTTCCCTAGTGCCCACGATTAACCTCCAGAGCACAATGACTGATATTGCATTTCACACATGGAATGTCAGAGGGCTGAATTCCCCAGTGAAATGCAAGAAGGTTCTGGCCCACTTGAAGTGTTCACACTCTAAAGTGGCTTTTCTACAGGAGACCAAATTGACAGGGGATGACCATACTCGTATGACCAAAGAATGGGTGGGCCAACAGGTTCACTCTAACGCCCCGTCCAGAAAGCACGGTGTCCTTATTCTCTTGCACAAGTCTCTCCCTTGGACACTTATTCAGACACTTTCAGATCTAGATGGTAGATGGGTGATAGCAACATACAACACACCCACAGGCTCGATTACACACTGCAGTCTCTATGCCCCTAATGAGGATACCCTACAGCTCTTTCACAACCATGCGGAGGTAATTCTGGAGTTTAACTCCCCAGAATGCCCCCTGCTCATAGGTGGGGACTTTAACTTGACACTAGTACCACCCCTAGATAGGAACGATAGGGGTAAAGAGGCACACATAAGGAGTGGGAAGGCCCTTCACCAAATAATTTCTGACCAGGGGCTTACAGACTTATGGAGACTTTTCCACCTCAGAACAAGGGATTACACCTTCCATTCAGAAGTTAATGCCTCATACAGCAGGCTAGACTTCTGGCTTGGCTCACCCACCTTAACATCTAAAACCCTTGATGTCTCAATCCTTCCCTGAGTCATCTCCGACCATGCCCCGGTCCTACTCCTTATACAATGGAACGCTGTAGCTCCCCCTGCCAGACAATGGAGATTAGACCCATTCTTAATGAGAGACCTGGATTTTATCCCCTGGGCCCGGAACGAAACCTCCCTTTTTCTAGCCAAAAATCCCATATCAGACACCTTTGCTGGTACCACATGGGAAGCCTTTAAGGCCACAATGTGGGGTAATATCATGGGGTTTGCAGCGGCTAAACACAGAGAAAGGGAGCACCAGCTGGCTACTCTAGAACAGAAGTTAGCTACAGCTGAATGTACCTTTAAATCCATGTCCTCCCCCTCCATCCACTCTTCCACAGGCAGAACCATCTTAGGCCTCAGATTTGAAATTAATCAGCTTCTTATCAGAAAGGCCAAAGTAGCCATCCTTCACCTAAGACACACCTTCTGGGAAGGAGGTGATAAAGGGGGCAAAATACTTGCACACCAACTCCGCAGACAGCAGGCCAGTAGATATATCCCGGGACTGAAGAACAAGCAAGGAGCACTGGGGACTTCCTCCAGAGGACATTAACACCATCATGTCCTCTTTCTACAGATCACTTTATTCCTCCACACATACAGAAACAAACAGAGAGACCCAACTATTCTTAGACACTCTACACCTACCTAGGCTAAATATACAGCAAACACAACTCCTCAACCTCCCCATTTCCAGAGAAGAAGGGAATGCAGCCATCCAAAGCCTGAAAAAGGGGAAATCTCCGGGTAACAATGGCTACATGGCAGATTTCTACCAGGCACTAGCCCGAAATATTATACCTCTCCTAACCACGGTATTCCAGGAGATAGAACTTAAGGGCACCCTTCCTCCCTCTATGTGGGAGGCTACTATTGTAGTCATCCCCAAAAAGGGCAAGGATACTACAAACCCCGGAAGCTATCGCCTGATTTCTCTCATTAATCTGGACAGCAAACTGTACGCCAAAATTCAAGCAACCAGACTTAGCCCACTACTCCCCGGACCTATACACCCCTCACAGATTGGTTTTATCCCCGGCCATCACAGTTCAGACCACTTGAGAACTCTCATGAATCTGATGCCTTCCTCTAAGTCACTTGCTACACCAGCAGCTGCCATTGCAGTGGATTTTGAGAAAGTATTTGACTCAGTAGAATGGGACTGTCTCTACCTAGTCCTAGCTCATTTTGGGGTAGGGGAAAAATTCCTCTCTAGGATACAAGCCATATATGCTTGTCCCTCGGCCAAAGTCAATACAAATTCTACACTTTCTCACCCATTTTCACTGGAGAGAGGCACAAGGCAAGGCTGCCCCCTCTCGCCCCTCTTGTTTGTTCTGGCTGTTGAGCCCTTTGCCACAGCAATATAATGCCATTCCGATATAAATGTCTTAACAGTGGGAAGTACACGTTACACAACCCTTATATACGCTGACAATCTCCTTCTTCTCCTGGCAGATGCCCAACACTCCATTCCTCCCCTGCTTAGTCTCCTAGATGCCTTTTCTAGGTACTCAGGCCTATGACTGAATCAGACTAAGACTAAGTAACTTCCCCTAAATACCTACTGTACTCAACAGATGGCTGAAGCAGCTGACCTCCTCTGTGCCCCCTAATGGACTCACGAATTTGGGAATTCTTCTGACTCCATCTCTTGATACAATTTGGCAAGCTAACATACAACCTCTTCTCTCCTCCATCAAGACTGAATTTGACAGATAGAAACTCCTCAAACTCACCCTGGCAGGGAAAATAGCAGCCATAAAAATGGTCTCAGCCCCTAAACTTTTTTACCTCCTTATGCACCTGCCTATTCCTTTCCCTAAGCAGTGGCACAGGGTCATTGATAAACTATTTGGGGATTTCCTCTGGGAAGGTTCTAAACCCAGACACAGCCGTTTCAAACTTAGGTCTCACTGGGAGCATAGAGGCTGGAATCTTCCCTGGATAGAAGGATACCACCAGGCCTTTCTACCAGCCCAAACTGCTAAATGGATGCATCCCCCTCCTCCCTCTCCCCATAATGGCTCCAAATTGAACTAGACATCACAGGAACCATTCACCCCTCCTCACTTTTTGTCACATGTGCCAACTCTAAACTCAGACCACACAATAGACCTAATAAAGGTCATATCTCACCCACGGTAGAGATGTCCAGAACCAACTGGTTTAGTACTCACCTGAAGATGAAAATGGACCCTCCCCTGCTCCCCCATGTTCCTTTTTGGCAAAACCCCTCTATTACTATAGGGGGAGCTGAGGTACTATGGAAACACTGGGCGGATTTGGGTATCTCCAAAATGGGAGATATAATGATCTCAAACCTTAGAGTCCTCCATACATTCAAATCCCTCTGGCAACTATGGGGAATCCCCCAATCAGATTTCTGGAGATACCTCCAACTTAGAGATGCAATTCGATACTTTCTGCCTCCTACCTCAACACACAGTAAACCGTCCAACCTCAACACCTGGATACAACAGCCTCAGGGCCTTGCAGGGCGTATATATGCCAAACTTAGGGACACTCTTCCCTCTCAATCTGAGGAAGCAAGGCAAAAATGAAAGAAGATGCTGCAACTCCACATCCCATCCGTGGTTTGGGACCAGGCCTGGAAAGACACACATAGCTGGTTTAAAGATGCCAGATCCAGACTAATTCAAAATAAAATTGCCCACTCTTGGTACAGAACCTCTGCTATCCTTCACAAAGCCAGACTACTGGAGTCTGATAACTGTTGGAGGTGCCAGAGAACAGGGGGAGATCTGTTACACATATTATGGTCCTGTTCAAATATTCAACCCCTATGACAAGCAATACAGGTTGTAGCCTCCAAGGTGACACACCACCAGATCACTCTTAGTCCCCTCTTCTATCTCCTGGGAATACGCAGTGACCTTCCTAAGCTAGCCCCACATGAGTGCAGGTGGCTCGCCTTGCTGATCCTGCAAACTAAGAGAGCACTGCTATGTAAATGGAGGTCCTTCCTGGTCCCCACATCAGCAGAGGTACTGGTGTCTCTTTCAGCCTTGGCCAATCTAGATAGAATTTCCCACCTCCAGACATCTCAAATCCCCACATTCAGACTCTGTTGGGTACCCTATCTCAACTATGTCCACCCCAAGACAGGTGTAGGATGAATAATCTCCCCTACCCTGCTGGGTACAGTTAGGTTTGAATGTTGCTAGTTAAAGGGTGGTTCAGTGTGCTCACAGGGCAGCTAATGCCTAACCACGCCCAATACTCTGGTCTAGTATAGGATTACCCCTTTACTCTCGGTTATATCTGTCTATACTCTTGATCTTTCTATATACAGTATAAAGGTTATCCAAGTTAAGAAATTTAAGCTTTGGGATATATCTGTTTATGTTCTAGGTTAAGTCTGGATTTTGCAGAACATACACACGCTCTTGATCAACTCTTCTCTCAAGGCCATGAAAAGGGGCTTGATTGGCTTGACTAGACACAGAGAATACGTCTGGTGTGCTTATGTCCAGCAAAGACTGTCGACTGGTGATGGAGATGTTTCCCTGGTGAGTACAATTGCTTGATGCATACTCGATTATATGCTGGAATCAGTGCAGTACACCCATCTCCGTCATTATCCCCCCTCTCATAACATTCAGCTCCTCTTATTTGTACTCGTCCCAATGGTAGTAGAGGACAGATAATAGACTACTTCTATAACTCTCCATCTGACAGTCCTGAATATATGTAATTATCTGTTGGACTCATCTACACACCTCTAGAAAAGTATTCTGCTGATTGCTGTCTCTTCCCCTTCCCCCTGTTTTTTTGACTCCCCTTCTTTTCTCGTCTTTCCCCTCTCTCCCTCCCTATCTCTTTCCCTTACTCTTCCTTTCTCTTCCCTCCTTTATTTCTTATCGGTAGTACGCACCTGTATACTGAATGCTTATATACAAGGTACAGACTTTACTGATGTATGTTATGTCAACCTCTTTTTGAAAATAAAACATTTTACAAGAAGCCTTCTCCTAAAGATTGACCTACTTCAGCCTCTTATGATTAGCCTGAAACCTAATGTGCTGATCATTACTGAATCATGGTTCTCTTCCAGGATACCTGACACTGCCATCTCCATCCTGGGTTATTCCTGTATTCGCTTTTCTACCTCAAGTGTAAATCCTGCATAATTATTATCTGTATAGCTCATCTGTCCCACAAAGTATGCTTGGTATAGCCTTATTGTTTTCAGTTGCATGACTTTATGCTGCTTATTATCTTGTAACTTAAACTGAAGTGACTTGCCCTTCTTGTCTAGACACTGTATCACATATGGTTGTCCTATTTTTTATCTTTATGTATATTAGATATTGCTTGTTATTGTATTCCCATCTCCCCTATCCCCCAGGATGCATCTGGAAATGAGCTATTGAAGCTCAGTATGCCTTTTCTGGTGAAACATTTTCAAATAAATAAAAAGTAAATTTCTTTTTCTGATTCTACTAACCAACTAATCCCAACATACTGACTATTGAATTGTATAGTTTTACTATTTCTATTTTTAGCATAGCTATAACGTCTAGATCTCTTAATAGTAAAGGATCCAATTTCCATAGTGTATCCTTTACCAGCAGTGAATCAGCTGTTAATGACAGCATAATGGGAGCAAGATCTGATAATGTAAAAGGACCATAATCAATTTATTTTATTTTACATACGATATTTTGCAAAACCAAGGCAAAATCAATTCTAGACAAGCATTTGTCAATGCTGAATGTTGCTTGCTTTTATGTGCTGTTTAGATATTTGGAAGTGATAGTACCATGCCTAAGAATTGTCATGTGCCTCCCCAAGACATCCACTGTGTCTTTCTGTTCAGTATTCACAGAAGAGGGGGAGGAGCAAGGGCCACAGCAGTACAACAGTTGCCAAGGGGTGAAGAGGTGAACAATAGTCCATTCACAGGCAAAACAGTCCTGCAGGAGCTCACTAAATTGAAGGTGGACAAAGCGATGGGACCAGATGGCATACTCCCAAGGATATTAAGAGAACTGCGTAGGGAGATAGCAGTACCTCTGGCAGCCATGCTCACTGAGTCATTCAACACAGGAGTGGTACCAGAGAATTGGAGGAGGGCATATGTGGTCCCTCTACACAAGTCCGGCAGCAGGGAGGAGATGGGGAACTATAGGCCAGTCAGTCTCACCTCAGTAGTGGAGAAGATCATGGAGACATTGCTTAAAGAAAGGATAGTGAGGCATCTAGAAGCTATCAGGGCCCAAGACCATAGGCGACATGGATTCACAGTGGGGAGGTCATGTCAGAAAAATCTGGTTGATTTCTTTGACTGGGTGACAAAGGAAGTAAATCAGGGTGGGGCAGTGGACAACGCTTACCTTGATTTCAGCAAAGCCTTTGACACCATCCCACGTAGGAGGCTGATAACTAGCTGGGTAGGCTGGGCATGGGGAAAGGGTGATACACTGGGTTAGAAACGGACTAACAGACAGGAGACATAGAGTGGTGGTAAATGGGGTGCAGTTTGGGGAGGGGGGGTGACCAGTGGGGTGCTGCAGGGATCAGTCCTGGGGCCAGTCCTGTTCAATGTCTTCAATAGTGACATTACAGAAGGGCTGAAGGGAAAGGTCTGCCTATGTGCAGATGACACCATGATCTGTAACACAGTGGATACCTCAGAGGGGGTGGAGAAAATGAGGAGGGACCTGAGGAAGCTTGAAAAATGGTATGAGGACTGGCAACTGAAGTTTAATTCAAAAAAGCACAAAATTATGCACCTGGGACACAGAAACCCTGGGGAAAGCTACAGGATGGGGGAGGAGGGAGTTGCTGACAGTCACAAAGAAGGAAAGGGACCTGGAAGTTCTTATTTCAGATGACCTGAAAATGTCAAAGTAAAGTACTAAGGCAGCTGGGCGGGCCAGTGACATGCTGGGGTGCATAGGCAGGGGTATCACCAGCATAAGGAGGGAGGTAGTGATGCCATTATATAAAACCATGGTCAGGCCTCACATGGAGTACTGTGTACAGTTCTGGAGGTTGCACTTTTGTAAGGTTATTAACAGACTGGAGATGGTCCAGAGAAGGGTGAATAAGATGGTACAGAGCTTACAACACATGACTTATGAGGAGAGATTAAGAGAACTCAATATGTACTCACTGGAAGAGAGGAGGGAAAGAGGGGATATGATAGAAACATTCAAGTACCTCAAGAGTATAAACAAGGTGCAGGGGGGAAGCATTTTCCAATACAGGAGGAGCACAAAAATGAGGTGGCATGACATGAAATTGGAAGGTGGGAGGTTAAGAGGGAATGTGAGGAAGTTTTTCTTCACAGAGAGGGTGGTGGACGTGTGGAATGGTCTGCCTCAGGTGGTGGTCATAAACCCTAATGCCCTGGGTGTTTCTTAGTATTTTCACTCCAAGTTTTCAACATGGGCTTTTTGTGACCCCACCGCATGAACAGTGACACTATCAGTTAGTTAGCTGAAAGGTGATTTTGCACAGTGACTGTGCCATTTGGCGCCACATGTGCGAAAACACATTTTGAATAGGATGTGAAAAATGATAGCTGTACTGTTCATGAGGAGGTATAAAAAAATGGTAATGTTTAAAATCTGGAGTAAAAATATAAAAAACTGGTGAAGTCACAAACATGCGTAGAAACTGCGTAAAGCACATCCATAATTATTTTATGGATTTATTACACCAGATTTTCAACATAGGCATTTTGGGACCTCCGCTAATGAACAGTTTCACTGTTATTTTCTTAATCTGTCACAAACACTGATTTCCCACAGTGATCGCGCTATTCTGCATCGGAAGTGCGAAAACACATTTTGGCCAGGATGTGAAAAATGACAGCTGTACTGTTTATGAGGAGGTGTGGAAAAATGTCAATGTTGAAAATCTGGAGTGACAATATTGCAAATTTGCGAAGTTACGAGGGTGCGTGGAAACAGCGCAATGCACGCTTGTAACACAGTCATTTTATGGACTTTTGTCACCAAAGTTTTAACATAGGCATTTTAAGATCTCTGCTCATGAACAGTGTCACTGTGATTTTCTTAATCTGACCCAAACATTGATTTCATACACTGACCGCACCACTGTGCACTACATGTGTGAAAACACATTTTGGGCGAGATGTGAAAAATGACAGCTGTACTGTTCATAAGGAGGTGTAGTAAAATGGCAATGTTGAAAATCTGGAGTGAAAATATTAAAAATTCTCGAAGTTATGAGTGTGGGTAGAAAATGCGCAACACATGCTCATAAAACAGTCATTTTTGGGAATTATTTTAGCAAATTTTCAACATGGGTTTTTTGGGGGCCTACCTCATAAACTGTGACACTGTCATTTTGTTAATCAGTCCCGGAAGGTGATTTGACGCAGTGACCGCAAAATCACCTTTTGGGACTAAATAACAAAATGACAGTAACTGAGTTCATGAGGTGGGGTTCCAAGAACCCCATGTTGTAAATTTGGTGAAAAAATTCCTAAAAATGGCCAAGATATCCACTTAAGTTGAAAAAACCCTATTTATGCAATTATACAGCATACTGGCATTTCTTCAGTTCACGGTTGCTTTTGAAGCATGCAGACATATTCCCGGTCCACCAAAGATCATCGCGCTGGACTCCGGAGGTAAGTATGGGGTGAGGAGGGTGTGTGGGGAGGTAGGGTGTGCAGAGGGTGGGTGCAGGCTGGGAGAGGGAGTGCCACAAACAGCAAGGTACCATTTTCTTTATTTTTACAGGATTTAAAAAAAAAAACAGAAAAAGGACACCGCAGGACTATTGGCACACTGGGGATGGGCTCCCAGCGTGCCTCCTGGATGTTTGATGGAGAAGGGGAGTGGAGCTGATGGGAATTGGGTACCCCATCTGCCATGCAGTGTGCTGGGGGAATGCATGAGCCGAGGGGGACTGGGCACCCCCTCGGCACACCACAAATGGGGGGGGTGCATCATGCTGATGGGGATTGGGCTACCCCATCAGCAGATGAACTGAGGAGGGGGCATGCATCCCCCTGTCGGCTTTTAGAACTGGGAGAGGTGGGCGGCGGCTTTCTGTCGGCTTTGTGGGGACTGTGAGAGGCTGACGGAGAAACTGTCATCATGGGGACACCCCACAATGCAGCTGTAATTGTCTGCTGCAGTCAGGGATGCCCCATAGCAAAACAGCTGATTGCGTAGTGACAGGGAGCTCTCTGACTTTCTTTGTTCATAGTGGCATGCTCATTAACTGCCGTCATTGACAGCATGCTCCTCTATTGGCTGCAGCAGAGACCAGCCCCAGAACGGACTGCTGCCATTTGGCACAACACTGCTGCACCTCCACAACCCGCTTGTGAAGGAAGCCTGACGCAATGTGTTTCTTATACATGCGTGCAAGCAACAGAAAAATGAATTATGAATGCTGGAGAATAAGAAATACTGCTCTGTATCAAATAGATCCAGGTCTTCTGAAAAGTTTTTAATCAAGCAAACTGCATTTTTTTTTTGTTTCAACAGAGCCCGGAAAGTGAGCTAATATTGGTGAAGCCAGATTAAAGCCCCCTAGTATTTAATATGGAGCAGGGAATTATACTAAGTCCAGGAAAAAAATAGTAAAAGAATAAGCTGTCATCCTCAGTGGGTGCATAAAGATTTACTAGTGTATGAAACTGATCTTTGATTTTAAAATGTATTATCAATACTCAGTTTTTATCCATGTGCTGCCTATGTACCTGAGTATTAACATTTTTCTTCAGAAACACCACTATGCCTTAGGAATTGGTGATATGCTGGGAGTAGAATCCAGCCCCTAAAATGTTTTTTGAAAAAATTAAACTCTTTTTTTGAAGAATGAGTTTTTCCTGGAGGCAAACACAGTTGATTTTCTTCTGCTTAATTTTTGAGCATTATTCTTTTTTAATTTACTTTGATCTCTCCCTCTCTTAATGCTCCATGAGACACACAATAAAGTTTCACAAGACATGTTCCAACAGAAAACATCGTAATAAACTGTTTGGGGTGTGCCCTAGGCGGAAGCAACCTGAAATAAAATTCTGAGTTCTCTCCTTATTTTGATCCTTAAGCATATATGATAGACTCTTCAGCTAAACTTTACTGTGCTTGTCTCCTTTGTATTCAAAGAACCCTTTTTAAATCCTAACCACTACTCTAACACAAATTTTTCTGGATAAATGTGAAATCCCTATTTTCCCAAGGCTATCCCCCATTATGTCTACCCCCTCTAGTGACTAGATAGTCAAAGGGCCCACACTAATAGGTGCCCACTGAGCAAATCCAGGCTAAAAATCCTGTGCTGCTCCCTAGTGTCACCCCTAACCCCCAACAGTTAGAATGAGACAAATACCATAATGAAAAAGTTTAAGTATCTGTATACAGTATATGTACATCTCTGTTCTTTTCTAGACACTTGAAGCCATGATGCAGGAAAAGCTATTTAAGGACTGTGCAGCCTGTATATTTTAAATTATCTAAACTATCATCTTCCCCTTCCTTTTTCCCTCTCCCCTTCTGTTTTCCCTTCTCTCCCTTATTTCTGTTTTCTCCCTTCTTTCCTTTGATTATATGAGTTTTCCATCAATTATTGACTTGACTGGTTGGGACTGTACAGTGCCATCCCCAGGATGAAACCCACTTTTAAAGCACTCTGCAATATGCTGCAGCAGACCTACTGAATAAAGTAATGTAATTTCAATGGCAATTAGTCCCTTTTGTCATGCAGGAAATTGTGGCATTCACTTCATCCTGGCAGTGTCATATTTTTCTTGAATGACAAAAGGGACTAATTGCCATTGAAATTACATTGCTTTATTCAGTAGGTCTGCTGCAGTATTCTGTAGAGTGCTGCAAATGCTGCAGAATTGCTCATCCTGGAGGATGTCACTGTGTACCTTTTCTCTCTCTCTCTCTCTCTCTATATGTGTATATGTGTATATATATATATATATATATATATATATATATATATACACACACACACACACACACACACACACACACACGCACACACACACTTTTTAACTTACCTCAGATGAATTGTTTTATTCATTTCAACTGAGCAACAAAACAGAAAGAAAATGGGGGGGGGGGGGAACTAATCATCCCTTTAGTGTTTTACATAGGATTGTCTTATTTCTTCATGTTGCTTGTTCTGAGTGCATTCTTGAGTGTATTGTTTAGGAGTTTTCTTATTAGAAGAATATCTGTTCTTCATTCCAGTATTTGTGTTGCTTACACTTGAGGGTCTCTCTTCCCAGTTTTGTGGAGGGAGGGAGTGAGTTAAGGCAATGCCTTGGTCTTTATTTTTCTCCTCTTGCTAGCAGGTCCTAACAGCCTGCTCTGCATCCAAGAAAGTGGCGAAGATAGGAACTATTCCATTTAACAGGATTTTCAGCCTTGCTGGGGCTAACATAATAAATCCAATGCCTTTATGTATTAAAATCTGCTTCACATTAAAAAAATACACTTTTCTGTAGGACATCTGAAGGAAACTCTGAATGTACCTGGATGGTGAAAACTTTGGCCTGTAAACCTTTATTCAGTTGTGTCTGTCTCAATATGGTCTCTTGGTCCTGGTACCAAAGTGGTTTAATATATACAAAAAGAGGCAACTTATCTCTGTAATTAGGCTTGTACCAGGTAAATTCTTAATTCTGGGAAATCTCTGCCCATTACATCAGTCTCCAATCTCTCAAACAATGAAGGTGGGTCTGTTCATTCTACTACCTCCAGAATACCCCCAAGTTTTAGGTCCCCTCTTCTTGCCCTTGTTTTCAAATCAAACACCTTTAGGGACAGTGACTCTAACTCCTTTGTCAGTGCTTTTACTGATAGTGATAGAGGACTGATTTTATATTTAGTTTCTCAGATACACTGCTCTACTTTCATAGTTCTAGTTCAGAAAGAGTCCACTTTCCCTACTAGCTTTGAGATTGAGGTCTTCAGAGATGTAATAGAGCCTTTTATTTGTACAAACTGCTGTCTCACCTCTTGAAGGATGAGTCATGTGCTGTTATCTGGTTGGAAAAAGTTGGAATCTCTTCCACTGAAGCCTCCATCATGTGTTGCTTCCCCAGCTCTCCAGCTTATCCAGTTTCCCCTCAGATGTTTTGCCCTTCATGACAAGCATTTCAACTTCTTTTATTGACTAAGAAGATATATGGTAAAAGAGAAAAGTAACATTACATAACTTCTGGGAATATACCAGAAAGAGAGTTACTGATGGGGGGTAGCCACATTCAAAGCTGGAGACTTAACAGAAGCAGAGCCCCCACTCACATACCCAGGGTTCCCAGAGGGAGTGACTGAGCTGGCTATGTCTCGAGGCAGGGGAGCATATGAACTGGAATCCATGCTTGCATGGTGAGATTGGAGCTCTTGAAATGCCCACAGCTTGAATGTTTGGTGATTGAAGATGAGAGCTGTTTGTGCCATTTTTGTCAGCTGCGGAAACAAGGTAACTTCTTTGGCTCACCTGAACTTTTCAAACACACCTGATCCCTCTGTAGAGGCTCTCCTCAACTCTCGAGTATCTCCTGCAGTGTCCTCAGCCAGTGCTCCCAAATTGGCACAGTAAGAAGGGAATCTACCGTTAATTTTCTCTGTGAAAGGCCATACACAAAAAAGGGAAGACTGCCCCAACAAGTTTTTATAACAAAATATGCACAGCTTATTGTATTGATAAACTGGTCCTAAGGGAGTAAAAATTATGAATAATTAGCTGCAAGAGCTGAGTTGTCTGGTTCTGCTGAAATAACCAAACACCATGTGACAGTGCTCTGATTGCTGGATTTCTCTAACCTGTTTTATAAAAATATGTAAGTTTCACAAGAATAAACAACTATACTAGTTGTATTGTCTATTTTATTAGATTTAATTGAAATGTTTCACTCATCCAAAAAGGTTTTCATTGAATTATAACCTGCTCACCAGGGGCCCAATATTCAAAACTAGAACAGCCTGGCATGCAAAATTAGCCCAGATCCATTTGCAAACAATATTCAAAGAAATAGTCCCTGGTGCTAAAGCAGTTGAAAATAGTGTGCAAATAAAGCCGTGCTAAAAGGGCTGTGAGCGCAGTGCAAAAATAGCTCCCCAAACAAGACAACACTGAAAATAACAAAGGAGATTGCATTGAATATAGCAACTGGGCAGTGCAAACAGCAACAGCAGCACAGTGCTCAGGAGAAATGTTACCCCTGGGGGCACATACAAAGCATTGCAGCCCAAAATGAAAACACCACAGCAGACAGCGCTGCACGGCACAAACAACAGCAAAGTAAGTACCAGAGGCAAGTCCAGCAAAGAACGCATGTACCCAAAATGAAGAATAAATACCCAATTAAAATGACACCGAAGTGAGACCACAAAACATTGTAACACATTATGGAAGTGAACAGTGGAAAAGCTGCAGAGATGGGACAGTGGTGATGTGACCCCCAGAAAGGACAATCCATGCCTGTGAGGCCACACAGACCCAGACATCACCCACTATGCACAGGGGGAGGGTTCAAGGACCCCCAACAAAGAGCAGGGCATTGCATACCACTGGATACACAGTGGGAGGACATAGGGGGAAGGATGGCAGCCATAGCCACAAGGAAGAAGCCCCACACAAGGTCACAGACCAAGCTCCCCCCTGGGAATGCCATCAAGGTGCACTCAAGGAACAGGGAACAGACCATGTCCACGGGCAGACACAAGACAGATGTTGCCTGCAGCACACATGTGACATGCTGGGTACACATGGAGAGCAGAATGTGACAGCCATGTGGAAGAGAAACCCACCATGCCCAAAACAACCCACCACCACATGCACTGCCACAGACAGCGCAGGGAGAGCTGTAGTGGGACCAGCTTCACAGGACACACCAGGATGTCATCCACCATAGTGAACTAGATGGAAAGTAGGTGCAGCACACCACAGTAGTGTCATTGATAACAGTAATCCAATGAAGACACAGGACTGCAACCAGAAAAGGATATACTGTATTATTGCAAATACTTAATAAACAGTAACACACATGAAACAAGTGACAGGAATGTCAAACTGGAGAGGGCAAAAAGCAAGGAAACAGTACTCAGCTATGTACAACAGCAGTAAAACCAATAGGAGGGGGGAGTGGGTGGGGAGAAACAGCAAACAAGATAGTGAAACACTATTTGCATGCCGGACACACCAATCCACAGCACTGCATGTCCGTGGGGAGTCACGTACTACCATAGCAAAGGGACCAAGGCCCAGTGGGCAGAATAGTCTGTGTGCAGGTAAACTGTAGCATAGGCACAGTGGCCATTGTGCAATGGCCACCCCAGTGGCACAGCAACAGGGGCAACCCATGGCCATGTGCCCCAGGGACAGTCTATAGTAGACAGGGCATGTGCACATGTGATGGTGACACAGTGCTGTAAAGAGTGCATAACCCGCCCCACTCAGCAAGGTATGGTACTTAGGAATAAAACAGAGGAGCATACTCATGTGCTGTGTCCTGCTGCCCATCACCACTGCTGTTGTCTTGTCACCTGGTCCCCTGTGTCCCCTGGCTGTGCTCCTGGTCGCTGGTCCTGGTGTCTTAGTCTGCAGAGAGTAGGGAATGGACATGGGTCAGTACCTTCATGAACATCAGTAACTCCCACCCCTCTACCTATGGCAGGTACACAATGCACAACTGTCATGGGGTGTAATGTTCCCACACTAAGAAGCAGCTCTCGCATGGTAATGATGTGCACTGTAGGTGCACTGTACATGTGCCACACAGCAACTGCCCTAGCACAATGGGTACTGACACGTGTGTGCAGCAATGCATTGCACATGTACGACCACAGACACAGGCACTGATGTCCAACACATGGCAACCACTGTATCCATGGTGCTGCAAACAGCACTCCCCACATGGGACATACCCTGCACCACTGCAGGCATGCATGCACTGACACCCTACAGTACTGTACCCACATGTGTATGGTTTACATGGTCACCCACACCCACTGGCATGCACATTTTAAACCACTGAGCTATCTGTCCACTTACCTGGCATGGGTACAGTGCCATCCCTCACCATCCCACAGTAGCACTCCAGCCTTGTGCATTCCCGTCGCTGCATATCTGTGTTCCTGTGGTGGCACTGCTTAACACTGTGTCCATGGCCTGTTCTTTGGGAATGGTGGTCGACGATGGATGCCCAGACCTGTCACCTAGGCCTGCCCCCCTCACAGACCTCTCCAAAAAGCTGTCTCTACCTGGCCACAACCAGCTGTACAAGGCTGGCCAACTCGACCTCCCCCCTACCTCTGCTCCCTGTAGACCACAGCCATCACATGCCTGCCACTTGCCACCTTCATTCTGAAGAAGCAAAGGACACCACCCTCACACTGTACTGCACAGGATCTGAATAGGCCAATGAATGACCTTCCCATACATGTAGCACCATGCTATTGGTATACGGCACGGTGCAAAGTGCATTAGCATGGTGCAAACCCAATAGACCACCAGAGCACATGCACGACTGGGTCATGACCCCTGGTGTGATGACATCAGCATGTATGCTGCGTACGTACTGTGAAATCCAGTTTTGCATGGTGCAATCCACTTTGCGCCGCGCCATGATGCTAATGTTTTGCCCAGCGCTATCACGTTTGCCAGATGCTAAATTCTGCTATAGTCAAAGCTACTATGCAAATGAGACTTCTTAGTTAAGCTGTGTGCAATCAACCACATTAGCATCCCATTAAGGCCACAATAGCATGCTGATTGCCCGGCCAGGCTATTTAAGGCACGCCTGAGCTCCACCTGCAGGGCGTCCAGGTACTACAGTCTGAAAGAGAATACTGTGTCCCTAACATCTAGGCCTCATGATGTCCCGGGAAAATGCAGCCACTGCTACAGGTGTGTGTACAACATTTCCTACTACTCATCAGTCACCTGCAACACTGTGTGAGATGTGCAATAGTGTCATGGGGCGTATTGTATTATGTGGGACATGCAATATGTTGTACTGTGCTGGGTGCTGCTGCCTTTGTACAACAGTACTGCAGGAGGCCAGTCTGATGTTAGTTTAGATTCAGTGCAAGTGTAAGACAACCATTATTCACAGACTTTATGCCAGTACCATTGTTTTGTAGGCATCATAGTTTAGCAGTAACTGAATGTGTAGGCCGGTATACATGGACGGCTCATTCCATGCATGTTATTCAGCTCAGTACTGGTTGGATACATACACATTGCTGTGACACCTGCATAGATTGCTTGCTGAGTATGCAGGTTTGTGGGGCACACATCACTGTTAGTGGACTTTGGTGGTCCACTAACCAACACCTTGCCTTATGTATGTAGTGGCCTTTGTTGCATGACGTGTACCCCCACAAAGTTGTGTACTGAGGCCCTGGCTGCTCATGCAGCCTGAATGTTTATACATACTGTGCAAGTGCTGCACAGCTGTGATGGTTCTGCACATGTCAAACCCGTGACAGTGGCTCTGTATGAGGACAGGGCTACACACATACAGGTGCCCATGTGCTCTCACTGGTCCACAGTACAAAACTGGGGGAAGGGGCACACGTCACAGGACCACTGTGCATGTATAGGCCCTGTACCTCCAGCATGTGTTGTTGTCCCTCATGCTATGCTGTGCCCCAACAGGGGCACATTGTGCAGTGTGCCATCCACCAACAGACTGGGAGGCCACCACACACCACACATGGGGTGGTGCACATACTGCATTCCCATCCCGGTGCTGCCCTCATAGGGCAGCTCTATGCTGCTATTTCAGTTGCACACATACCCTGTCATGTGGCTAGCGTGGGCATACGGACATGTGGTGAACATTGTTGGGACTGTGCTGCATATGGTGGTGGTGGTGGTGTCCCAACATCACTGTGCCCCCAGGTCACAGCCAATGTCAAGCTGTGGTCCTCCATTGCTGTAAGGTGGCAAGCGCACGTGTGCATACACACACACACATTCTGACTCAGTGTACTGCAGAGACACTGTCCTCTGGCACTTTTTCATCCCCACACAGGTGCCACTGCTGGAAGGCCATGGCTACACAGCCTGAACTTCTCGAGGGAGGAGGTCAAGGCCCTGGTGGATGGTTACAAGGCCAGGGAACAGTCCATGTGGTGCTACCACAACACTGATGCAGAAGTTCGGCATATGTGGGCTGAGATAACTGCAGAAGTGAATGCATTGGGTGGCTGTGGCCATAACATGGAGCAGGTGTGGAAGAAGTGGCATGCATGCAGAGATGGACAAAGAAGGAGGAGGCTTTGCAGCTCAGGGCACAGCATGGGACTGGGGGTGGTCCTCACCCTGCAGGCCTTACCATGACAGACACCATAATGGAGGTGGTGGCCTCTACATTGTGCCCTGTGGCTGTGGCAGGTGTTGAAGGAGGAGTTTATGAGACACTGCTAAATTTACACCATGCATGAGAGTACATGGCCGTGCACATCCTTGGTATGCATGTCACATCATGGGGTACTGGAGGCCCTTTCTGTGTTGTACCACACCCCAAATCCATCCAGTGCATGCATGTCTGCATTGTACAGGACTGAGTGCATTGTGGCACTGTCTGGTGGTGTGTTGTATGCATTACCGGCCCTGTGGCATGTGCCATGATATCACGGTCATGGTGTCCTCTACAGACACTGTCCCTGTGCCTCTGCACATGCAGTGTGCCATGGCACTGTGTGAGACATGTATTGCCTCCTTTTGTGTGGTGGATATCCTGTGTGTGTAGTATCTTGCTCTGCACATGATGCTGTTGTGGTAATAGTCTATGGGATACACTTCTTCTGTGTGTATGTGAGTGCACCGCTGCTGTGTTGTTGTGGGGCTGTGCTCACTGGGTGCAGGGTGCACTTACCTGATTTGTCAGCAATGGTGTGGTTTGCAGGTGATGGCACTGGTGGGAGCACACTGTGTACTGTGCATGACACTCATAGTCCTCTTCAACTTCTTCTCCATCCACAGTGCAGGTTGATGGACCAGTGGCAGGAAACTAGGCAGAGGTGGTAGGGGAAGATGGGGATGGACCATCCACATCAGGACAGCAATGCCCACCAGCAGCCACATCAGTGGAGGGGCAACACTGGAAGAGCTGTTCGGGGTGCCTGGCAGATTGGCAGGCATTTAGAGCAGCTAGAAATGCCTGTGTCAAATGCACTCGCTCAGCTAAAGCAAACTATTATGTTTCCACCCTCGAACAGGCAAAAGGGAATTCCCATAAAATTTGGAGGACACTTAAGTCTATCGAAGGTCGGTCTGCTACCCCCTCTATTCCATCTAAGATCCTCAGCAAAGGTAGGATTGTGGAGAGTAACTGCCAAATCCTTGAAGAAATGAACTCCCATTTTGTTACAGCTGGCCTAGCCTTCGACTCCTCACCATACGCAGGCTGTGCTAATAACCAAGACAGCAGAAACATCGCTCCCCAAACCTCGACTTGCCCCTTCCAGCTGCTCCCTCTCAACTTTAAAAATGTTGAAGATTCACTCCTTAAATTAGATACAAAGAAAAGCACTGGAGATGATGGATTAGAACCATTCTTCCTAAAACTAGGCTACCTCCATCTCACTGCCCCTATTCTTCACATATTCAGTCTTTCTATCTCCACTGCCACAGTTCTCTCTTGTTGGAAATCAACCCACATCCTTCCATTATTTAAATCAGGGGACCCATGCAACCTAAATAATTACAGGCCCATCTCAGTCTTGCCCATCCTTTCTAAAGTCTTCGACAAATTGATCTATACTCAGTTAAAGCACCATATTGAAACTTTCTCACTCCTCAACCCAGAACAATCCGGCTTTCGGCCCAATCATAGCACAGTCACTGATGGCTAAAGTCACCAATGACTGGGTCTCTGCTGTATATACTAAGAAAATCACTGGTGCAGTATTCTAAGATCTTAGCAAAGCATTTGACACCGTCAACCACAACCTACTAGTTAGTAACCTTACCAAAATAGGTGCTACCCCACTTACCACCCAGTGGTTTACCAGCTACCTAACTTGAAGGACCCAGAAAGTCAAAGCTGATGGCCTTTTTTCAGCCTCCCTGCCGATTGCCAGGGGAGTTCTGCAAGGCTCCATCTTAGGCCCTATCCTCTTTTCCCTATACATCAATAATCTAGACACACACACATAACTAACTCCACTCTGCGTTTCTTTGCAGATGATACAGTACTGTATACATTGTGCTCAACACTTTCCGAAGTCAGGGACGTATCACAAGCTGATTTTGTACAGCTAGAAATTAATTTTATTAGTGCTAAACTCCTCCTTAATGCCAAGAAAACCAAGACCATGATCCTCACTCTTAATTCCTCTTCCACCTCTTCTGCTGACCCCTCCAAAGACTTTGTTGTCACCTCCTTAGGAGAAACCTTGGGAGTCGTCTCCAAATTCAAATATCTTGGTATTTGATTAGATAACAAGCTCTCCGTTAATGGCCATCTTGAGGACCTGTCAAGGAGGCTAAAAGCCAGGCTTGGTTTCTTCTTCTGTAACAGGTCTCTCTTTCTGTTAGATACTAGAATCAGGCTTGTTCAGGCAACATTTCTCCCTCTACTAGACTATGAAGATTTAATCTATACTTCCTCAGCTGTTACAAGCCTAAGAAAATTGGGCGTCCACTATCATTGTGCTCTACGGTTCATTAAAAACTTACCCTACCAAACCCACCACTGTGATCTGTATACAGCTGTTGGCTGGATGTCACTTTTGATTAGACGTACACTTCAAACGGATATCTGGACTCTCAAGTTAATCCTGAATAAGCTCCCAAGCTATCTAACATCCCTCATCCATATTTCCAACAGCGCCTACTCTCTTAGGAAATCTGGCTTCATCCTCCTTGATGTACCAAGGACTCGCACTTCCTTTGGCAAACGTGCCATATCAAGTACCCTTCCAACCCTCTGGATCCAGCTCCAATCCACATTGAAACTGTCCAGCATTGTCTCTGTCAATTTCTTCAAAAGGCTGGCTGCATCCAAAATAAAAGACACTTGTAGCTGTTTCTAAACCGCTATTACTTCTCTCCACGCCTCGCAACTATCTGGAAATAGTTCCAGCTCAGAAGTATTTTTCTAGCACTTGCCCTTGACCACTAATCCAAAATATCCTCCATGGGTATACTAAAAGAAGTCTATAGCCACTCCCTCTACTGTCCTTTGTCCTTTAGTCTTCAATTTCCTAGTCTCTCTTACTCCCACCTACCCCCCTCCTGCTACTCCGTACCCTAACTTTATCCTGTTACCCCATACCCCTAACTCCATTTCTACTTTTCCTTTCCCTCCTCAATTACACCCAATTCCCCCTACACCCTCTAGCCCTCTAGCTCCCTCCTGCTCCTTCATACTTTCATTTTCCTGCTTTATGGCTGTTAACTCCTCGTACACATTCCACTCTTCATTCTCATTCCTTTTTCCTTTACTCCAGGCTTATTACCTATCGGGTTATTTCCTAATTAAGCATTACGTACCACATTTCTGAAACTGTACTTAATGATGTTGTTATTTGAAGTTGTTATTATTCAATGTGTACTTGTCTGCTTATGTGTCTCAGGACCTCCTTGTGAATGAGCTTGCTCAACAGAGTTATTTCCTGCAGTAAACTTGAACTTGAACAATAACACCTACGTCCCCACAGGAGACCTTCTTAATGACATTGGTGGTCTGGGGGGGGGGTTCCTCCCCATCAGACCTGTCGCTCCTATTTGAAGACATCATGGGGGCTGATGGCAGTGGCCACTCAGTACCATTTAGTCAATCCCCTGCATGGCAGCCAGTGCCTTTGTTGCTGCCACAGGCCCTGGTGGTGTATACACCATCTACTGCCACTACCACAACCTCTAACACCACTGTTACCACCACTGCTGCCAATGTGCAGGTTCTGTCTGAGGGGTCACACACTGGGCTGCAGACACAGCAACCTCCAGTGGGCAGCAATGTTGATAGCCATCATGCCCACACCTAGCCCATGTGGGCTACGTGGGCAAGTGAGGGGGTGCGGAAGTCAGCCGCTGTGGGTGCAGGCCACACCCAACCCTCTGTTCACCCCCATCCACCCCCACACACTGTCCAGGGTGTCCCAGCACCCGATGAGCAGGAGCTACTCAAATCGCATCAGCTGCTGCGCTCCATTGTGGACTCCCAGACAGCTGCACAGTGTGAGCTGCAGATGCTGCATCAGGAACTGTCCCAATTCCATGAGGCCGTGTACACAGATCTCTTGTGGGTGGAACAGCATGCTGAGGAGCATCAGGCATGCTTCCTCAATACCATACACCAAGTTTTTGGTGAACTCACTGGGGCGGTGAGGGAGCTCACTGACACAGTGAGGGAAGTCGGGATGTCTGGGTAGCAACACAGCACCAGCATGCATCATCGCCATACTGGTGGTGTCCCCCAATGTGCCTTCACAGCTTGGAGTGTAGGACCAGGGTCAGCTAGCACTGCTGCCACAGCATCATCCATGGACACTCCACGGAGCTCTCGGCGGTGAATGGCATCAGCCACACCAACCCGTGACATGGCCATGACTGTCCCAAGAGGGTCCCTGCAATCATCCCCTATCAGCTCCTCGACCTGCAATAATCCCCCCACCCGACACCGTGGTGGGATATCTGTTAGGGTCCATGATAGGAGATGGCAACAATGCAATTTCTTTTCTCACCATCACACACAAGTCACCCACCTGCACCTCTCACTGGCACCTCTCTGTACATATCCACTTCCCATCACTTCTCCTGTATCCCCTGTGTGAACATTTGTTTTAGTTTCTCAACATACATTCACCATTGTGTCACTTTTATTATACTGTAAATACACATTTGAACACATCTTTTGTTTGCGGTTATTTCACTCACCTGCCCATCCATGTGAGGGTTCCAGTGATGTTGCTCCTGTACTCCTGGGCCCTCCTGGCCATCCGTGGGTCTTGCCTATCGAGCTGCTCCAGTATCCCCTGAACCTCTGGCTCACTGTCACTATCTGACTGTACCTCAGGTTCAAGCAGGCATATTCCACAGTTTATTGCCATGTTGTGCAACATGCAACAGGCAAGGAATATGCTGCATACTTTCTTAGGATCATACTGTAGGGCAGCACTGGACCAGTCCAAGCATCTGAATCACATCTTCAACATGCCAAAGGCACGCTCTATTATGTTCCATGTTGCTATGTGTGCCTCATTGTACCTCTCCTCTGCCACATTCGCTGGATGGAGGACCGGTGTTGGGAGACAGGATCTCAGGGGATAGGAACTGTCACCTGTAGGAACACTGACAGCTGTTAGACTGTATATTCTGTATCACACACCCTGTCCACTTTCACTACCCTATTGTTCCTCTCCTCCTCTGCACCTGTGCCCACCACACTGCCTCCATTGTGTGCTCTCCTGTGGCACTGTCCCACCATTGGGGGGCCTGTGTTTGTGTTTGCTGCAGTTACTCACCAACATGGTGTCCACTGGGTATTGCGCCTTGATCAAAGGCCTAGCACAACTGTGTCTGGTGCCAGATGTGGGCTTCGTGGGCACTGCCGGCATACTGTGCAAGGATAATGATGATGTGCCCAGTTGCATCACACACCACCTGGCAATTGATTGAGTGGTAACCCTTCCAGTTGACGAAGGTGTCACAGACTTCACCTGGTGGTGCGCAGATAGCAATGTGGGTGCAGTCAATGGCACCCAGAACAGCTGGTAGGTGCACAAGCCAATAGAATTGCTGCACTGTTGTTCTATGCTCCACCGCCGTGCTGGGGAATACAATGAATTCACCAGCATGTGGCACCAGGGCATCCAGGAACTGGGTAAGGAGGAGCGATGTGGCAGACTGGGACACACTGATGGTATCTCTGACCGGTGTCTGGAAGGACTTGGTGAAGAGTAAGCACATCACAGCTGTCACCTTTTGCTCAACTGGCATGGCATGACTGAACTGGGTGTTAGGCTGCAGCTGCTCATGCAGGAGCTCACAAAGCTGCCTCAGTATGACCCTGTTCAGTCTGTACCAGCCCACAAGATGGTCATCACAGAGTGTCTCAAAGCACATTCTGGGCCAGTACATTCTGTTTGCTGTGTATCTCCTCCTTGGTCTACGGAGTGGTCCAGGGTGGGCTCGATCCCTCTCTTCCTCCTCCAGTGCAGTTGCCATGAGGTGTATCAGCACGGGTTGTTGCCAACCACCATCTTGCTTCCTCCTGTGTCCACAGCCCCCTCTGTTGTTTGCCCTGTGTTTAGACATCCTTTTTATAGGTGGTAATTAGCGCCGTGCTACGTGCTGTGCTATCACCTGTAACACAGTGCTACTTCCTAAGAATATCCCATTGCATCTGTATTCATGGTTCCACCCCTCACTTTGCACTCTGTATACATTATTTTTTAGTGCCAATGCTATCATGCTGAGCCGGCGCTATTTGGCCTTTTCAATATTGGTAGCTCAGCACTATTTTGGTGCAATTCTGGAGCAAACTGTTTGCTCCCGGTGCAAGGCTTTGAATACCTTGCCCCAGGTGTGTATTGTTTACCCAAGTACAAAAGTTAATTTTGAACTTTTTGTTGCTGAACAATAATGCTGAAACAAATGCAATTAACTGTCAGTTCTAAACTATCAGGCCCTATTACAAAAGATGAGTCTCAGAGCACAGAGAAAGATCTTGCACTAATACCTTATTTATGACTGCTGCAGCAGATAGTAGATTGCCTCATAGAAAGGGACATAAAATTCAGAATTTGATTTGTTTAGCATTAAAAATGAAACATTAATTAGAAGATTTTCAAGCACTTTTGTTTTAAAGTACCAGTGTTTGTTATTCATCAGGAAATGTCATCATTAAGTTATTTTTTTGTCAGAATGTATTTCTGGCAAAAACATAAAAACAGTAATTTTTCTTGTTTCATTTCTTAACTGATGAGATATGTGGTTTTGATATTTATGAAAGTCCATTCCCTCTTGCCAATCCAATCGTGATAATATTAAACATTGTGGTATGATGCTGTGCTGTTCACCCTTAGCATCTTGTGCTGGCACCTTCTATGGATCTAATTTGTCATAAAGTAACTTACAGTACATGGAAGACATTTTTTAAAGCGTTAGTGACTGACATATTTATGGAATTAAGCCATTAATTACAAAACTAGTAATAACAACCATTTAAAAAACATCCAACTGTATTTTAAATACTTTGATCATGAATTAAAGAATATCAGAAATATAGTATTGCTTACAAAATCTGATTATTTTTTGTGACTATCAAATACCGCTGCCTTAACTACATCACAAAATGAGTCTTGTTTTTCACATGGGTATTGTCCCATTGGTTAATCTGCTGCTTATCATGTGAAGACAGAAACCTGTACAGAAACCTTTTAAGAGGGAAAAAATTCAGCTGACATTGTTTTCTCTTTGACACTTCAGGCAAAGACTTAACTAATGAATTCTGAAGCCATGTTCAACTGATGGAGGATTCTTCAACTTGTTATCTGCTCCCTAACAGAAAATATTATGAACTGAATCAAATTCCCCATATCTGACAAAAAACAGTGCTGTGTGTACGGCTCTATGATGCCAGTTCAACAAGAAACATGTCGACCGGCATCACAGTGCCAGGCTCCATGTCAACAACGATTTGTAGTTGGCATGGAGCTGCACACATTGGTGTATGTTTTTTCTTTGGGGGCTTTGGCCCCTGAACCCCCCACATGAGGGATTTAGCCCCTGGCACCCACCGTACTTTAGGATTCTAACTCCAGGTCAGAGTTAGTTTGGGGAGGTGATGCAGGTCAGGGGAAGGGGTTGCCTGGTCCCAGCAGCACTTCTATGGTGGCATGGCACTGTTGTCGATATTGACGCATGTCGCCGGAGAAATGTCGCTGTTCAGGGGGCATTCCCTGTGGGTACCACTGTGTTATGAAAATCATCTTCAGAGCTCTGATGGGACAATAATTAGAGTACTTACAGTATGTTTCATCAGTTTATTTGTTCTTCCAAAACCTACAACTCTGAATCCTCTGAAAAGACTGTCTGGATAGTAATGTATTCTCAAAAGAAATAGATTTACATTGCTGTACCTAACTGTGATGCCACTGCACTGAAAATAACTATTCAGTATGTAGAATGTTTCAACAAAATAATATTGTTGTAACCCAGTGGTTCATTGGCAGCAGGATGTGCCTCAACATGGCTGACCCTAGTTTGGGAGTGACCTTTGTTCCTCTGTTCAGTAGGTCAGCAGTAGGTGGGCACATTGCAGAGGTGATACATACACTCTCTAAAGGAGAGAGGGGGCTGGATCCATTCATTCTCTAGCATCTTCTAGGGGTGAGTTATGTGTATAACTTGTCTAGGTCTCAGAAGTACTAATTGTGAACACATGGGAGTGAGACAAGGGGTCAGAATTGGGTAAATGGAACATTTAACCCTAGCAAACATAATGTAGATATCTGATGCTTCAGCACCCCTGGGTTGTACATTGATTTAGAATGTCTGCACACCTTACTGGGTTCATGAGGTGGGGTCATAGAAGACTATGTTAAAAAATTGGTGGACAAATATGATAAAATGACTAAGTTTGTGAACATTGAAATATTTCAATGTTCACTAATAACTTTGATAATTTTAAATGTTTTGACTCCAAACTTTCAACATAGTCATTGTTTTGGCAATAGTTAATTAACATGACAGGTCTCATTTTTCAAATCCTGGCTGAAACGTGTTTTCACACTTGTGGCACAAAAGGACATTTCATCCAGTATTCTATAAATGCCACATGTCATGTTTATAGGAAGGCATAATAAAACAACTATCTTTAAAATTTGGGGTCAAAATAAAAAATATATATATATTAAGAAAGACTGTGTGTTGTGCCAGCCTTTATACCAACAGGTAGTGCTTTGTGATCCCACACCATGAGCTGAGTTCAAGATGAGCTCAGTGAGTCAGCTGGATGGGCTGAAGCTAGGGGATGGAAGCTGCCATATGGCACCACCTCCCCAGCTTGAGAAGTGAAGGGCACCATCCCCAAACCTGAGAAGTGAAGATGCAGGGCTGCCTGCATGGGCCCAAGTACAATTTAGTGAAGATAAATCTTCTCTTGGCATAGGGCCTTGCACTTTTGCACCCATGGGTGCCAGAGGGCCCTATGCTTTGGCTGACTGATCAACACTTTGCCCTGTGGATCAGTTTCTGTGAACACATAAAAGCAGAGGGCACCGAGGGCCCTGTGCTTCTGCAGCACACCAGACAGCCCCACAAATTATTTGCAATCTATTGTGACACAGAAGTGCAGGCAGATAGACTCTTCCTTTGGCACAGGGTCCAGAAGTCCTTGGATGTCTGTATCTGTTGGGACCTGCATAAATAAGGATTTGATTCAACTATCTCAGAAAGAAAGGAGATTCTTTGCAAAGAACTGTGTTAATGCATCAGTTAAGGTTCAGCTTAACACAACAAAAGTAGGGAAATGTGGCATTGGAGTTTCCAACCTTAACTCACCACCCCTACCCCCCCAAGCAACAAAAGGACAGGACCACACAAGCAACCACAGATAGCCATCATCAGGTAAGACAAATAACATACAACCATTTCCAGATGATGCAGATGCAGTAGCACTGCTTGGGGTGGGGGGGGGATTTAGGGTTGGAAACCCTAATGCCACATTTCCCTACTTTTTTGCATTAAATGGAACCCTAACTTGTGCATTAATACATTTTTTTGCAAAGAATGCATGTATATTTCTTTATCTATCTATCTATCTATCTATCTATCTATCTATCTATCTATCTATCTATCTATCTATCTAGCTATCTCTATCTATCTTGATCCGAAATACAAATAGATAAATAAATATCTATCTATCTATATCTATAAATCTAGATAGATAGATAGATACATACATACATAGATAGATAGATATTATACTGGTGTGGTAGCACCACTATAGTTAGGGATAAGTACAGTGCTCAGTGTTAACCCCCTAAGTTTGCATCCTAATAACTTTGGTGGTGTTCAACAAAATTGCCCCAAATTTAGCATGTGTTGTCCAGGATGCAAGTTCTTGAGATGTTGGACATTTTGTGATGGTAGCTTAAATGGTTTCTGAGATACAGATATATAGTTTTTATTCCGTCTTTCGGATGAGACGTTAAACCAAGGTCCCATCTGCCTGGATTGGTGGTAGTTCAGGTGGATGTTAAAGATCTCATGGCACTTATCGAAAAGAGTAGGGGGATTTTTTATTATAAACTTCAAAAAATCAAACAAATACAAAACAGCGTAAACTCACACACAAGGGAAATACAAATCATAAGAAAAGCAAAGTAAGTATTAAAGTCATACATTGTCTGAAAATAAATTTAACAATAACCTAAAGCATATCCAAATACATGCAAAGATCCCCCCCCCCAAAAGAGTAGGGGAAGTTCTTATTAAAGAATAACAAAATATAAAATGATCCGTATTATGTCATACAAAAACACAGAGAAAAAAGCAAACATAAATAAGTATTACTTCATACAACCCCAAAACATAAGAAAAACATCAGAAACAGTATAAACACTTGCAATACCCCCCCCCCCACACCCCACTATAGGAACAGGGAAGTTTGCTGAAATCTCAACAAATCATAACAAAGTTATGTAATCCAATATGATAATATACATAATCAAAATAAAAAATAAAAATAAAAATAAACCCAACCCATCATAAATAAGTATTAATTCATACAAAACCCTAACCATAAGAGAACCAGCATAAACCTGCCCCTCCCTTTCCCCCCATAGGAATAGAGGAATTTTTCATTATAAATTTCAAAAAGCAAACAAAGACAAACAGAGCGAATTCACAGCAAGGAAAGATACAAATCAAAAGAAAACCAATAAAAATAATAAATGCAAAAGATTGTCAGAACAGAAACTACTAATAACCTAAAGCAGATCCCCCCTTCCCTCACTAAAAGAGAAGGGGAATGATCACCACAGCAATTAAAATCAAAAACATACGCAGTACAGCATATATTCAGAAGTAGAAGTAGAAATGATCTTAATTAAAGTAAAAAAAATCCCAGAAGCTCAATTCACAGAAAACCAAATAGCATCATCATGCTAAAATAGTAGCCACTAGAAACCCAAAAAATCAATGATCCCCACCCACGACCCTGCACAGAAGCAACACAGATACAGACCCATCCCTTCCCCCAGCCTCCCTAGTAGTGAGAAAGGCTCCCCCCCGGTCTAATCCACCAGGAAAAATAATGCCATAGGAGAAGTAATCCTATACCTCAACCTGTATCTAGCCATGACATCTTTTTACACCACAACCTGTAAAGGTCAGGATGTACCCTCCCCTTTCCAACATCTGCCACCTAATGACATATTTTTTTATATTTTACACAATCTTACTCTCCAATGTCAGCTGTTTCCTCAGTGTTAAACAACAACGTGCCAGCCAAAGCTGATAACCTATAAAACCCATCAAAAGTCTTATGGTAATATTATCATAAATCACCCATGAGCCGGGCAACACCCCCTCAGTCCAAATGCCTACAGACTGTCCCTGAAATGGGTTCAATGGCCAGGCCACATGAAAAACAGACCAAAAGGACATAGCAAAGGGACAATCAGTAAAAAAGCGTGATAAGGATTCAACAATGCCCAAACAGGTCTCCTCCCTAGGACAGAATCTCTCTGCTAGTTCTTTATACTTTAAATTCCCTTTCACACCCATTTTTTTATGCAAACAAAACCACAAAAAGTCCCATAAGTATTTAGGGACCCTCCTTCTGGACAATAACCTCAATTTAGAATGTTGATCCGCTATAGGCAAGTCTAAAAACCATGGGTCAGCATAAAAAAAATCTCTCACCACACCAGAATGCAATTGCTTCTGAGAGTACATGCAAATGGCCTGTTTAGTTATCCACCAAGCCTTCAATTTCCCAAACAAACCCTTAAAATGATTAGGAAGCTGAGACACTGTAGTTTGGCGGGGCAAAACTTCAGAAAGATCCCACTTATCAATTAACTAACCAATCACATCACCGACCCATGCGGACCAGACCTTAGATTCCCCCTTTAATAGGGGAGTCAAATTATAGGAAAGAAATGTAACATAAAAAAACACCACTGGGTTCAGCATCCCTACACCACCTTCACCAATAGATAAATAAGTAATACCCCTTTTCACAGGGTTCAGTCTACTACCCCACAAGCAAGAGAAAAACACAGCATACAAGGAAGTCTCCAAGGAAAGTGTGTGTGTGTGGGGGGAGGGGGGTACACTGCTGCCAAAAACAAAAAAATAGAGTAGCAAAAAAGTTTTGATAAGATAAATGCATTTTGCTTTTGACATCTGCCCTCTATTCCAACGTGCCATGCTATTCTGAGCCGCCAACAACTGTTTTTCCCAGATATATTTAGGAGCATCTAGCCCACCCAAATAAACACCTAGAATTCTTCTATAACCAAAATCAATAGAGATATGCCAAATTAAGGCAACATCAGCAGCAGCATCATATCCCAGCAGTAATATTCCACTCTTTAAAGAATTGATAGAAGAACCAGAAACACCAGAAAAGGTTTCTAATATCGTAAGGGCTTCATTAGCAGAAGAACTATTGGCCAGAACCAACACCAAATCATCCACATACACTATTGTCACAACTGGGACATCCTCACAGCCAACAGATAGACCTGTAATCCGTGGAGCCCTATTCAGGGCATAAAGTAAGGGGTCCAATGACAGCACATATAGCAATGGGCTTAGAGAACAGCCTGACGTACCCCCCTATGCACCAGTATCCTACACCCTGTCCAGCCATTTATACTAGGCAGTAAACTAATATTTCTATGACATGTTTTTAACCATGCTATAAACTGAAAAGGGAACCCATAACTATGCATCACCTCCCAAAGATATGCATACTCTATATGATCAAAGGCTTTATTCTGATCTAAGCAAACAAGATTACCAAAAATCTCCTGTGAGGTTCCTTTCTGTACAATCTACCTGAGTAGGATAAGAGCATCCTGAACTCGCCTCTTTGGAACACCACTAAATTGAGAAGGATGTACCAGATCATCCAAAACCCCACATAACCTTTTCCCCAGAACCTTCATTAAAATTTTGTAATCCGTATTCAGTAATGTCAAGGTTCTCCAATTATCCAAATCACCCCTTTCCCCTTTTTATAAATCAGTAACAATAAACCCTGCAACATGCTCTCAGGGAGATTCCCAGACCGCAACCCCACATTAAGTACTGCACCCAGTTCTACCCCCAAAACTTCCCAGATATCTTTGTACACTTCATGAAGCAGCCCATCAGAACCCAGGGCAGTCCCTGCTTTCAGGGCCCAGATAACCGACCTGAGTTCCTCCAAAGATATTGGTGCATTGAGAGAACTTCCCAAACCTGGAGCCAACTGAGGTAACTGACAACCCATCAACCAAGAACGTATAGAATCAAGTGAAAGAGAAGTACTCATAAAAGTCTTGGAAGCATAAGCATGGATTTCTGACAAAATGCCAACATTCGAAGTGACCCTGTCTTCCCGGGCAGTATTTAAATACGTCATACTGCAAGTCTCTCTAATAAAACTAGCAGATTCAAATGGCAAAGTAACCCCCTTTGACCCAGAAATCCTATACTTATGCTTGTTCTCCATCTCACCTAACACTTTCAGATGTAGACGGGCCAGTTCAGCCTTTAACCCCTTAATGGTATCCTGACACCCAGAACCCCTCTGCTGTCGGAAAGTAGACCAAAAAGTGATACGCTCTCAAATACTGCATTTCATTATGCCGCTGTTTCCCATTAATTTATTTATTTATTTTATTTATTTAGCTTTTGTTGACCGGGTAAGTGCACTAGACAATTCCTGACTATTTTCAGGCACGACCCGGGGGAGGGGGGATACAGATGAATGCCAACTGACCTTGAACCAGATTAAGCTGTTGGTGGTATTTTTAGTGAATGAGGGAAATTTGGCCAGGACACCGGGGGAAATTCCTCTACTCTTTTCGAGAAGTGCCATGGGATCTTTAACATCCACCTGAACTACCACCAATCCAGGCAGATGAGACCTCGGTTTAACGTCTCATCCGAAAGACGGCACCTCAACAGTGCAGCACCCCTCTCATGCTGCACTGCAGTGTCAGTACTGGGATATTAACCCAAGTGCCAGATGTGGGAACTGAACCCACAGCCCTCTGATCTCCCGGCCTCAGAGGTGAGTGTGCTACCTACTGAGCCACTGACACTTACACTTACACTGACACTAATACGACCCACTTTTTGAAAATACACCCTAATATCGATTTTAGTGTCCTCCCACCACTCATTCAAATTATCTTATAGAAAGAAAACAGACTGGCAGGCAAGCAAAAGTGAATGCAACCCCTCCCTTATGTTGGGGATATCCAACAAAGTAACATTTAATTTCCAGATACCAGGCCCCCTCTTGGCCTCAGGCACATCCCCTAAAACAAGCTTTAGCAGTAAATGATCAGAGGTAGCTACATCCTGCAACTTTTGAAACTGAATAAGCAATCCAGGGGAAAAAAAAAATCAATCCTAGAGGCCCTAGGACCGCAAAAATAGGTATTATTATTAACATTAGGTGAAGACCCAAAAGCATCCACCAACCCAGTATCCCGCATACCCTGAGCAAAGCATGATGCATCACAATAGACTTTCTTCCCCCCATCAGCCAGGGACTGGGAGGATAAGGTGCAATTAAAATCACCCCCTAGAATATGACGAGAAAAAGTGTGCAAAAAGGGAAAAATGGACTTAAATAAAGCAACCCTATCAAACTTATTTTAGGGAACATAAATGTTAATTAAACGAATAGGGGTATCTCTCCATTTTATATCTAGGAGTAAAGCTCTGCCTTCCATTATCTCTATGTGATGCACCACCTGTACATGAGACAGAAGAAAACAGATCCCAACCCCACTGCATAAATCCTGCCCCTGTGACCAAAAACAGTGCCCCCATAACCATTCTGTAGTAGCAGCAGACACTTCTTCCGGAGAGTGTAATCGTATATCTTGAAAAAAGACACAATCCAAGTTGTCGTGCACAAACTGGGAAAAGGTGTTACGCCGCTTCTCCAAGAATTTAATGCTATTAGCATTTAAAGATGCTACCCAAAATAGAAAAGGAACCATCAGTCAACCCAGAAACCTTACTTCACCTTACTCAAGGCTCTTATCACCCTGCCACTTATGCAATCCTGAGGTCTCTGTTCAGCCTGACCCTCAGGAATAATCTGTGAGACAGGTTGCGATAGAGACACTGTCTCATCCACACCCACTGAGTCATCCACCAAAACCTTGTATGGATTGGGGTCTGCCAGAGGAAGAGAAGAGGCTGAGGAAGTAGATTTCTTTGTCAACCTAGACTTCCCTTTCCCCTGCCTGCCCTTTTTCCCAATTCCAATAGTAAAATCCTCTCCAGTGGACAACGGGACAGGGGGAGGGGGGGGCTCACTAGAATCTACCAAACCACTTATTACAGCAATCCTAGATCTTGGGGACATGGGACATGGGGCAGCATCAGGGCCAAGGGCCATTCCAGCTTCGACAGCCCAATTTCCCCCAGCTTGCCTCCCCTAGGGGCTGTATTCAATACCTTCCTCACAGGAGCGTGGCCCTGTTTAACCGCTACCCTGATGAAGTGATCCTGTACCCCAAAATCAGCTTCCTCCGTGTTTTGAGCAGCCACAGGGCATGATCCAAAAGCATGGCCAATCTCATCGCAGAGACTGAACTTTGCCTGTTGGAAGCAGTGAGCACTAGGGTGTCCCGTTTCCCCACAGTGAACACATTTAAGGACATCACAGGTGGTGCTAATATGCCTCTTGGAACCACACTTGAAACAAACCCTGGGCTGACCTGGATGAAAAAGAAAACCCTTATCCCTCCCTAATAAAAACAGTTAGGGAGATGGATAAGATCCGTTTCAGTAGCATGCAGTTTGACCCAAAATTTCCAGCCCCCATTCCAAAAAGCTTCATCATCCAGAATAGGGACAGGATTGCCTTGAATGTCACACTTTTTCCCCAGCCAGTGCATAATGCCAACAACATTGACCCCTTCATTCCGAAACAGGATGGTTATCACTTGAAAAGGTTGCTTCATGAGGGGAAATACAATGAAATCAGACCAGAGGGGATTGGTTTTCAAATTCAGGTACCAACACCAGAAAGTTTCCAATAAAGCAGGGGTATGAAAGCTTATATCAAAGGTGAATTCCCCTTGAACATGAATAAGGGCATAAATCTCTGCAGGAGAAAATCCCATACTCTGCTTGAGCAGAATCTTCCCCACAAAAAAACGATCGGGGGGGTTATCCCAAGGCCCCACATAACGTAATCTAATGGCATTACGTCGTTTAGCCTGTTCCACAGTCTGTTGGAAATGGCTAGCATATGTGGGCCCAGCCTAAGCCTCAGAAGCCTGGGGGTGAGCTGTAGTACTATCCCCAATATTCACCCCATCCTCTGGGACGTCAAGGGGGGGAGTCTCTAGAGGAGGTAGACCAGCACCTGCCCCCATCGGTTGTACAGGCAAAGCATAAGAAATATTACTTAGCTCTACTGCAAGTCCATCCGTTGCACCCACAATCACCTCCACTGGTTTCTACTGGCCGTCGGACATAGGGATCCAACCCACATCATGCAGGGCCCTATCCTGCGACCAGGTAGCATCCACAATGTCTCCCCAGGCTTCACCCACCGAAATCAGGACCGTCATAGCCTTTTCCATAGACGCATGAATTTTTAGCGTACCTTCTGACGTAACAGCACTTGGGGAAGTGGCATCCCGCTTCCGTTTTCTATCCTCGTCCAAAGTTTTCTTCTGCCCTTCCTTAGCCATCAGCTCACTTACATGCAGCAGCTCCTCCTCTAAGCAGCGACGCTTCTCGGCTAAACTTAAAGGCTGCATTGGATTCAATGTAGTGAGACCACTGTCTCGGGGGATATGCTGGCCACCCGACGGGTGCAACCCAGCCACCTCCATAGTGGATCCCTCCTCCTGGAAAACTTCCATTTCCTCTAACTCCTGGGTCATTGTAGCCCTGTCCTGTAGACCTTCCACCACCAGATCCTGCTGCAGAATGACCCCCAGTCGCAGCATCAGGGGCCCCCTACCGACAGAGTAGGGGAATTTCCCTTGTGTTCTGGCCAAATTTCCCTCATTCACTAAAAATACCACCAACAGCTTAATCTGGTTCAAGGTCAGGTGGCATTCATCTGTATCCCCCTTCCCCGGGTCGTGCCTGAAAATAGGCAGGACTTGTCTAGTGTACTTACCCGGTCAACAAAAACTAACTAAATAAATAAATAAAATACTATTTTTAAAATGTTTCCTATTCGTACCACACCTTCTGGCTCTCACCTACAGCCTCGACTGTATGGATTTTTTTTTCAAAACATTCAGGGTAGAAGGGGCCTGTGCCAAGATAATGCCTTTCAAAGGTTTCATGAAAAAATATTAAATGTTCTAGAGTAATAAGGATTTAATTTTTTTTTTCTGAGCATGCTAGGTAGGGTTTTGGGGTAATCCTCTGATAGGACATGAAAATGTTAGTGTTGCAAGCATTTTACCTTGCACCACTTAAATCCTCATGATACAAAAAACACTTTTCAGGTCATGAAACCTAACATCTTGTGTTTTATTTAAAACTATAAACATGAAAAACATAAAAATGATGAATTAAAAAAAAAACACTTGAACCCAGCTAAACCAGACTGGTTTAGCTAGATTCTGGTGTTTTTTTTCCAATAGGTCAAGAAATAGGTTTTCTGGGCAGCCCAAAATCTGGGGTGCCCACTTTAGTGAAAGGAGCCATTTTTCAAGTCATGAGCCGAGAATTCCCCTGTTGCACACAAAGTGTGCAGGTCTGACAGAGGAATTTTTGACTTACACCCAACACAGTGACATTCTGCCCTTCTCTGTCATTTGTTTTCTGTCCCACCTGCTCCATCCCTCTGCTCAATACCACCATTCAGCCCCATTCTGCCCTGCCCTGCCCTGCCCTGCCGTTTTTCTTTGTTCCTACCCACTCCATCCCTCTGTTCAGTCTCACCTGCCAACACCATTCTGCCCTTTGCTGCCATTAGTTTTCTGTCCTCTAATCCTGAAAAGAAAAAAAAATGGTCTCTCATCAATCTCAGGATCCCCCACCCACCCCCTACCCTGTATCCAGCACTCACAACACCACCCCACACACCCTTACTCACCTAAAGATGGTCCCATGGCATAGATCCACACTATGACCAGAAAGATGTCCACATGCTGGAACTGTGACTGTGATATGAGAAAAGAAAGTAAGACTGGTTAACATATTTTATGTGTATTGAACTTTTATTTATAACTTTGTCATTTTTAAATATTTTTACACCAAATTTTCAACATGGCTTTTTTTGAGACCCCAACTCATGAACAATGAAGGTGAACATTTTCAAATCTTTAGCAAAAGGTGATTTCATAGTCACTCTGCAAAATCACCTTTTTAGCAGGATTGGGAAATTTTCATCTACCAGATTCATGAGGTAGGGGTTATAAAAAGACTGTGTTAAAATTTGGTGGAAATATAAGGTAAAATGAACAAGTTATGAGTGAACATTGAAATATTTCCATTCACTCATAACTTTGCTAATTTTCAATATTTTTCCACCAAACTTTCAACATGGCATTTTTGGGACCCCATCTCAGAAATAAGGCAGGTAAAATTGGTCAAATCCAGGCAAAAAAGTAATTTGACAGTTGCTCCATAAATTCACCTTTTGGCAGGACTTTAACATATTCAGCTACCAGGTTCGTGACATAGGTTTATAAGAAGACTATGTTCAAAATTTGGGGTCAAAATATATATAAAAAAATTATTAATGTACATTGAAATGTTTCTATGCTCACTCATAACTTTGGTAATTTTCAATATTTTCACTCCAGACTTTTTAACATAGCCATTTTTTTCACACGACCTTATGAATGTGACAGGTGTTCTTTTTCAAAACCTGACTGAAATGTCTTTTCACACTTGCAGTGCAAAATGATGTTTCACTCAGTATTCTATTGATGTCACATGTCATAAAATGACTATGCTGAAAATTTGGGGTCAAAGTTAAAGGGACACTCTCAACCCCCTTAGGCCTTATATTGGCCATAAGTTGAAAAAACATATTATGACTCATTACATTCAATAAAGACTGCTGTTGTAGCTGGTAGTTTGATTCTGATTTCTTTTTTCTTTCTAAAAGTGAAAAACGGACTGCCAACCATATTGGTATTACCACAGAAACATGTGTTTGTTTACCGTCCTTGATCAACTCCCACTGCATCTTTCTTAGATTTGGGAACAACTCCGATACTCATGATGCAGCGAGAGGAGAGGATGCTATTGCATCATGACTGGCTGCACTGTTTGTGGGGGTTCCTAATGTTAAAGAAGTATGCAATAACATAGAGCAAGGATCTGAAACAAAACAAGGTTGGGTATAATTACATCATCAGCATGCATTTCAGTTCTGCTAAGAAAGGAAGCAGATAAAACAAACAGCAACATAAATGAATTTTAGAGAAGGTAGGCAGTCATAAAATGTGGGGTTTCAACTAGAAATAACATGATACAAAAAGGGTGACAGTATCCCCTTAAAAGAGAAAATTATTAAAAAACGTCTGCAGTGCCAACCTTTAGCCCACTGGCTATCTCTTTGTGATTCTGTGTTGGTGAGCTGAGTTTTGAGGGTGAGCTCAGTGAGCCAGCTGAATGGACAAAGACTGGGGGACAGCACTATCATGAGGTACTACCCTCCAACCTCAGAAGGGAAGGTGCAGGGTTGCCTGCATGGGCCCTAGTACCATACACTGAAGAGAAGTCTTTCTTGGCAAAGGGCCATGCACCTCTGCACCACAGCTACCAATGGGCCCTGCACTTCAGCTGACATATGGGCTGTTTGCACCACGTCTGTATCTGTAGCCACATGGAAGCACAAGGCCCAGAGGGCCCTTCACAGATACAGCCTGCCAGAATTCCCTCACATTTTTCACATCTTTTGTTGTACAGAATTGCAGGGCCCAGAGGGCTTTGCATGTCTGCAGGCAGGGAGGAGATGGCATGAATGGTGATACAATTCTACTATCTTAAAAACAGAGGAAACACTTTGCAAAAAACTGTGTTAATGCACCAGTTAGGGTTCAGCTTACCACCACAAAAGCAGGGAAATGTGACAGGGTTTCCAACTCTAACTCCCCACCCCACAACACAAGCAGCAAAAGGACAAGACTAGAGAAGGGTGAAGTTGCCAAACTTTGCTCTATGGATTAATTGGTTCCATGTTATAACAGAGAAAATTCTTGGGTGAGTCACAAAACAGGGAGTACACCCTGCCAAAAAACAATTCAGCACTTAAACACAGAAGACCAACTCAGCGCACATTTAAAATAATGTTTAATGTGGGGAGCTATGCCTCTTGCACCCCGCACCCACCATACTTATCAACTCCGGGGGGGCAGACACTGGAGGAAAGAAGAGGGACTGGTGATGGCAATAACTTAAAAAAATGAAAAAACAAACACCTACTAAAGCAAAGCACAGACTGTACTTGTATGCAGTCCCGAACCCAGTACCACCAGCACTGCAGACGGTGTCCCTACCTGCTACACTAGGTAGGTAGCTTGATGGCATCACACTCCATGTCCCCACTTAGCCTATCTCTTTTCCTCCCCCATCCATTGCTATTCCCTACCCTCACTGTTCTTCCCATCCTCCCTTGCTATTCCCTCCCCCCACTATCCATTCTTCATCGCTGATCCTGAAAGCGACCAAATTGAAGCGCTAATTTCTGGGTCACCCAATTTGTTTCGCTATTATAACGTGCTTCCAATTAATCCATGAATTCTGTGAAATTTTGTGAATTCTGAATGGTGAAGTTCTGCCCACGAAATGCGGAATTCCACCCACGAAGTGAGGAATTTTACCTGTGATTTGTGTAACCCGTGAAATTCCACACTTGAAGGGCAAAATGCTACTTCACAGTGGAATTTCACCATTTCAAAGTTTCTGAAGGTGGGGAAAACTTCGTGGAGCTCTGCAGAGGTGAATTTCATCTACTTCATGGCAAATTCGCCCACAGATTTAAACCTTGCCCCATCTCTAGACAAGATCCCACAAGCATCCACAGGCAGCCATTATCAGATAAGACAAACAGCATACAACTGTTTGTAGATTACACAAATGCAGTAGCACTGATGTGCTACCTTTGTGTATTTGTATCTTCAGCTGCAGAAGCACAGGCCCCACAGGAGCCTTTGGTTCTGTAGTCAGAGCTGTGTGTATGTCTTATAGCATGCATGAGTACCTGTGGCTGCAGAAGCATAAAAAAGTACTTTTGCAATGTAGGTATCATGAATTTCATTATGCAGGTGTGTAAGTGCAGGCCTCCCACAGGGGCTTTCACTTCTGCAGTCAGAAGTCACCTGTGGCTGAAGAGTTGCAGCCCCTCAGGAGCCTGCACTTCTGCAATCAGAAGCATTGTTGTGATTTTGATAGCATGGATTTCATGTTGCTTGTATTTCTGCATCCAGAGGTCACTGCAGCTCTTAGGGGCTTGAGCAGAACTGTGTGTATATATTACAGCTTGCATGAGTACCCATGGCTTCTGCAGACAAGAACTCTTGTAATTTGGGTATTGTGGATTTGTGTCTGTGGCTGCAGGGGTCTGTGCTTCTGTACAAGGAAGTAATGTGATTTGAGTAGCATGGATTTCTGTCTGCAGTCAGAAGTTAGTGCATATGTCTTGTGATGTGAGTACCACAGATACAAATCCACAAAGGTAGCATATCAGTGCTACCTCATTTGTGTCTTCTGGAAACAGTTGTATGTTGTTTGTCTCATCTCGTGGTGGCTGTCTGTGGTTACTTTTGTGGTCTTGTCCTTTTGATGCATGTGTTGGGGAGGGAAGTTAGGGTTGCAAACCCTAACATCACATTTCCCTTTTTTTTGCAAATAATATAGATAGATAGGTAGATAGATAGCTATGTATGCATGGGGTGATAATCCTCTGATGCTACACCAAAATGTTGCTTTTGTGAGCTGTTTTACTTTCACAAAATTGGTATTTTTCATGTCACAACAGTAAAGTGCGGCACTAAAATTTTAGTGTCACAAATTTTATTGGCGAACTTTAGTGTCAGACTTAAATGTGCAACACAAGAATTCCATTTTGGTGCATCACATACTTTTACTCCTAACTTAGTCATTTTATAATAGTTTAGTCCCAAATATTGAATATACTGTTTACATGACCCTACCTCATGAACAAGGATGGTGGAAATTTTCAAGTACAGGTCAAAGGTGGTTTTGCAGTCACTCTTCAAAACCTCTTTTCATGTGGGATTTAACACATTCTTGCAACCACATTCATGATGTTGGGTCAAAATCTCAAACAAAAAGTTAGGAAGAAACATTGTGTGCAGTGCCATCCTTTGCCCAGTGGGTAGTGAGTTGTGATCATGTGCCGGTGAGCTAAGTTTGGGGTTACCTAAGTGAGCCAGCTGGATGGGATGATGCTGGGGGAATGGCACTGCCATGAGGCACCACCTTCTGCCGGTGCAAGGATGGTGTAGAGTTGGTCACATGGGCAACAAGTAACCATATAGTGAACAGAAGTCTTTTCTTGGCCTAGGGCCCAGATGTCTGCTCTTGGCCCTGTGTGTATCTGCATCTGTAGCCACATGGATGCACAGGGCCCATAGGGTTAATGTACCAGTTACGGTTCTACTTAATACCACAAAAGTAGAAAAAAGGAAAATATGGTGTTAGGGTTTCCAACCTTAACTCTCCACCCTTCCCAAGCAGCAAAAGGACAAAACTACACAGGAAACCACAGACAGCCATCATCTGGTACAGACAAACAACATACAACTGTTTCCAGATAATACAAATGCAGTAGCACTGATGTGCTACCTTTGGGGATTTGTATCTGTTGCATGTACACTGCAAGACATGCACACTCACATCAAACTGCAGATCGAAAGCCATGATATTCAAATCACAATACTGTGTCTGTCTGCAGAAGCACAGGGCACTGAAGCCACAGATACAAATCTATGACACCCAAATTACAAGTGTTCTTTTGTCTGTAGAAATTCATGCTCCATGGGGCCACTGCTTCTGTAGCCAGAAGTACTCATGCACACTATAAGATACACACACTTCTGGCTGCAGCAGCATAGGCCACTGAGGAGCCTGTACTTCTGCAGCCACAGTTGTAAGACATATATACTGACCTCTGGCTGCAGAAGTGCAAAACCCACAAAATAAATGATACCACATTGCAAGACTACTCCTATCTGCAGAAGTGTAGGCCCAATACGAGGCCTGCATTTCTGTAGCCACAGGTACTCACGTACACTGTAAGACATACACACTGACTTCTGTCTGTAGAAGCACAGGCCCCTGTGCACCCTCACCTCATTCACCACACCTGTGAACTCCACTGAACTGAATGCCAAAACACAATCTGGATTTCAATGCTAAAGGGCCCTGAATGAATCAAATTATTATCCTTACTGTAGTTTTTGGAAAATAAGAGCCATGCTGGCCTGTGGCTGGCACTACTGCTTGCAATGCCAGTGACCCAGGTCTATGAGTATAACAGAGAAGCATAAAATTTTACAGCAGGTAAGGACCAGTTGGCTCACCCAGCCTGCACAATTTTCCCTACCTACAGTATTGCCGCAGACCTTACTTGATCTCCAGCTCTTTCTCCCTCCCTCACTTACTTTCCAATAATATTCCTTTATTCCTACCCCATGCTTTCTTGAACCCCACACTGTTTTTATCCCCACCTCCTCCAACGGAAGGCTGTTCCAGAAATCCACCACTCTTTTTTTGAAGAAGTACTTCCTCACATCTCTCCAGAAACTGCTCTCCTCTGGCTTCATAGCATGTACCCTTGTTCTTGAACACTTTTTTCCTGAAAAATACTTCTGTCATCTACCTTATTTACCCCCATGAGGTATTTAAAGGTCTCTATCATATCTCCCTTGCCTTCCTCTCTCCCAGGGTGTGCATATTTTGGTCCTTTAGTCTCTTCTCATAGGGCTTTTGATGCAGACCATGCACCATTTTAGTTGCCTTCTTCTGGACTGCCTCCACTCTGTCTATGTCCTTCCAGAGATGTGGTCTCCAGAACCAGATGCAGTACTCTAGGTGGGGCTTTATGCATGATCTATGCAGAGGCAACACCACCTCCCTGTTTCTGCTGGTGATACTCCTCCCTATGTACCCCAGCATCCCACTAGTCCTCTCAACTGCCTTGTTGCACTTCCTGGCCACCTTTAGGTCATCAGATATAATTAGCCCCAGGTCTCTTTCCTGCTTTGTGTTGTGAATACCACTCCACCCATTCTGTACTCTGCCTCCGAGTTTCTGTGCAGTAAGTGCATTATTTTGCACTTTTTTCGCATTGAAACCTAGCTGCCATACCCTTGACTACTTCTCAAGATTTCTCAGGTCTCTGTGCATCCCCCCCAGAGTGTCCACCCTATTGCAGATTTTGGTGTCATTACAAAAAGACAGACCTTCCTTTCCAGCTCCTCTGCAATGTCACTTATAAAGATATTAAAGAGGAACAGTCCAAGCACTGGTCCCTGAGGCCTGCTGGTCAACCTTCCTTCCTCAGAGTGAACTCCATTTACCACCACCCCCCCGTCACCTATCCCCTAACCAGTTTCTTACCCAGTTTACCACCTTTGGACCTACTCCTAAACTACCCAGCTTGCTTACTAGTATGCTGTGTGTAATGGTGTTGAAAGCCTTACTGAAATCTAAGTAGCCACCTCCACTGCTCCACTCTGATCTAATTCTTTGGTCATTCAGCCAAAGAAATCCATCAGATTTGTTTGGCATGCCCTTCCCCCATTAATCCATGCTGCCTCGGGTATTGTATCCTATTGGATTCAAGATATTCCATATTCCTTTCCTTTGGCAGTGATCCCATTAACTTTCCAAACACCAATGTCAGGCTGACTGGTCCATAATTGCCAGACCCCTTCCTGCTACCACTTTTGTGAAATGCTTCTACATCTGCCCTTCTAGAGTCCTCTAAAACCACTCCTGTTTTCAGTTAGCTGTTAAAAAGGACTGTCAGAGGTGCAGCCAGTACCTCCCTGAGCCCTCTTAATATCTTTGGATGCATCCCATCTGGTCCCATTGCTTTATTGACTTTCAGATTACTGAATACTTTCAGGAAAAAGGACTAGTGGCCACCTCCATTCTTCCAAAGCTCCTGCAGCTTGTGGCCCTCCACTTTTCCTTCCTCTGTGAACACTGAACGAGCCTGGGTCTTCATAGGGCCAGTCAGGGGAGGATGGTGGAGCATTCCAGGGGACACTCACCTCCTCAGTGGAAGGAGGCCTACCATTCTGCACTGTGTTACTACCACCTGGTGTCCACAAGTGGCTTGTGTAAGCATGGATGCAAGATCAGGGAGAGGGATGTTGATGCACTCTGGCACTTGCTGCAGGGTGTGAATGTGTGCACCATGCAGGGCATCCATCATTGTCCATGGAGGGAAGAAAAGAGGGAACATGTAGCCACTGCAGTACACTGTCCTGCTGCCACTCGCAGGTCCCGCACTGCTGATCAGGTGCCAGTCCTGATACTGAACATTAATGCCACCAGAAAGTTTGGGGTCCAGGGAAGAACATGGCATTGGATAAGTCCTAGGGAAGGCAGATGATGTAGTTGGGGAAGTGGCCAGGACTGATGGAGTGCCAGCTGGAAGGGAGAGATAAAAAAAAAGAAGATCCATAACATGCTTCATGCAGGGCCCTTTAGGCCCCTTGCAAAACAGGACCTGACTCTAAAGGGCCCTGCACAAAGCAAGAGGTGTGTCCTAATTTGCTTCACACAGGTCCCTGTTTGAAGCTGTAAATGCACAGGGCCCTGTGTGAAACAGGAGCTGAGCCCTAAGTTGCTTCATGCAGAGCCCTTCAGATCCTGGTCAGAACAGGACCTGATTCCTCACTTGCTTCATGCAGGCTCAGAAAACAGGATGTGTTGGAACCTTTGGGCTCTGTGCAAAACAGGACCTGACTTTAATTTGCTTTCTGCAGAGTCCTTCCGGCCATGCAAAAAATAAGACCTATTGCACAGTGCACTTTGGGAACTGGGATCTGGTTTATGCTTTTGCATTTAATTCAGTGGAGTTCTTGAGGTGGGGCATGGATGTGGGGGGAATTTAGGGTTCAAAAAATACCTAACATCAAATTTCCTTACTTTCGATGTTTCAAAAACTCTAACTGAGACATCAGCATATTTTTTTCCCATGAATTTTCTGTCTTTTTTAGATAGCCATATAACCTTGGTGGATGCATTGCACAGGGAAAACCTGGCACAAAAGAGTAGATAAGCCAGAAGTTGCTTCATTCAGGGCCCTTTAGGAGGCAAGACCTAGCCTTCTGGCCCTGTGTAAAGTGTAACCTGTGCAAATCAGGAGGTAAAACCTAACTTGCTTTGCACAGGGCCCTATGGGCCTGATATAAAGCAGGTTGTGGACCCTGTAAAAATTATGAGGTAAGTTGTAACTTGCTTTGTGAGGAGCCATTCAGGGCCTTCGCAAATCAGGAGGTATGTCCTACAGCCCTGAGTGAAATAAAACTCTGTACAAATCAGGAGGTAAGTCCTAACTTTCTTTACACAGGACCCATAAGTCCTAACTTTTGCAAAGGACCTTTTGGGCCCTGAATGAAGCAAGACACCCTGGACCTGCAGGAGCTGTGCACTAACATCCTGTGCCCTAGCATCATTTTTTTCTTGAGATTGTTTTGAAATTTTTACCCCCAAATTTTCAAAATGATCTTTTTTCACTCCACCTCATAAATGTGACAGCTATCATTTTTCAAATCTCATTTTGCAGAATGACTGTGAAACAACGTTTAGAGTAGGATTTGAAAAACTACAACTGTGAGGTTCATGAGGTGGTGTGAAAAAAAGAACACACTGAAAATTTGGGTCAAAATCTGAAAAAAACAACCAAGTTATGAATCCAAGTTGAAAAGGTGATTCACTGTTAGCATTAGCATTAACAAACCATTGCTTTTTTGTCATACTTTCATTTTCATGTTTTTTCAACTTTTGCTCATAACGTCATTGTTTTTGAGATTTTGACCTCAAATTTTAATGTAGTCTATTTTCACCCTACCTACAGTAATGAACCAGACAATTGGCATTTTTCAAATCCCACATAAAACCTTGCTTCACAGAATGCCCTTGAAACAATGTTTTGTCTGGGATTTGAAAAATTGCAGCCATCAGGGTAACTGGTTAGAATAGCACTACAATAATAGTGCAGCGAAAGAGATCGTGGTGTGGATAGCGCTTCCATGGACAGCGATAGGGGTTTAATAGCGCTATGGAGTAAGCACTCTCCGGGTCACTGTCTGTGGTGCTGGGGAATAGCTAAAGGGCAGAGGATTTCAGGAGGCTGGCTGAGCTATGTTGAAAATCTGGATCAAAGTGTGACATGACAATGAAGTTATGAATAAAAAGTGATAAAACATGAAAAAAAATACCAAAAGTGTATTCAGTTCAGTCAGGTATTGGACGTGGTAGTGTGCACATCATTGGTCTCATGGAAGATTATGAAGGGGGCCGGTATACAGGTAAGGAGTGAGGGGTGGCAGGGTGCTAGGGGGTCAGGGTGGGGGTGGGAATAGATTGGGGGAGATGTGACAATGGGCTGTTTTCTTTTTTAAAGGTAAAGGTGGAAGAAGGCAACAGACTATTTGGTCTTTTTACAGGATAAATACATGAACTAGACTTCATGGGATGGTTTTCTTTACTTCAGGAAGTTTCCTGTGCAGGGGGGAGTGGATGGCATAGTGCTAAGAGGGTGGAAGAGGGCAGGGGAAGCAGGGCACCCCAGTACTCAAATCTAGTATAAGGATAACCACTGGGCTTGGGCACCCAGGTGGCTAGTAAACTATAAGGATGGCCACCAGGCTTGGTCACCCCAGTGGCCAAATAAAGAAGTAGTAGTAGTAGATTTTATTTGATTTTGGGCACCCTTCCCCAGAGGCCCAGGGCACTCTTACAGGATAAAAACATACAGACAGTAATGACAAAGCATAACAATATACATACAAATATTACAATAAAATAGAATACAATGCAATACTAATCAGAATAAAATTAACAACTAAAACCAAGAACCTATATAAATTAAGTCCAAAAGGTCTGTTGAAAAAGAAAAGTTTTAAGGTGTTTTTTAAAGGACTCCAAAGATGGGGTCTCCCAGAGGTACTCTGGTAATAAATTTCAGAGGACTGGGGCTGCAACTTCAAAAGCCCGGTCCCATGCAGACTTCAACCTAGCTCTCGGTACCTCCAGGAGGGCCCAATCAGCTGATCTAAGGGAGTGGACAGGATGGTAGAAATGCAGGAATTCTTTCAGCTAGTCTGGACCCAGCCCGTGTAGGGCCTTGTAGGTCAAAAGACCCACTTAGAAGATGATGCACCACTGCACCGGCAACCAATGCAGCTCACGCAGAACCGGCATAATATGGCTAAATTTAGACTGTCTGGTTAACAGCTGGGCTGCAGCATTCTACAAAAGCTGCAGGCACTGTAACAAACCACCCTTGACTCTAAGGTAGAGGGTGTTGCAGCAGTCCAGCCTCAAGGTGACAAACACATGTACCAAGGTAGACAGGTTGTCTGGGGGGGGGGGATAAAGGGCTTAATTCGGGCAATATTTCTGAGATGGTAAAAACCCATATGGACCATGGCTGACACCTATGCCTCAAGTGTCAGCTCGAGTCCAAAATAACACCCAAATTCTTTACCATAGTGAAAGCCTCCAGTTCGGCCTGGCAGATAAAAAGTCCCAGACCGCCCCCTGAGGCTCCCAATCTCATCCCTCTACCCTGCTCAACCAACAGCACCTCTGTCTTCTCTGGGTTCAGTCCCAGCCAGTTCGATGCCATCCAGTTTTAGATCTCGGTCAGGCAGTTACTAAACACGTTAACCGCATCAAATCTTTTTGGTGCAAAAGACAGGTAGAACTGAATATCTTCAGCATAACAATGAAAACTCCACCCATATCTTCTAATGACCTCGCCAAGGGGCAGCATGTACACTGTGAATAGCATGGGGGACAGGACAGATCCCTGGGGAACTCCACAGTGCAGGTTTATTGGGGCCAAATAATAATGCCCCAAGATCACTTTCTGTGGCCTGCACCGGAGAAAGGACTCAAACCAACTGATGACCTTGCTGGTGAGTCCTACATATTTCCTGAACCTGTCCAACAATACCCCATGATCCACAGTGTCAAATGCCAAAGAGAGATCGAGGAGGACGAGAATAGTTCACTCTCCTCTATCCCTCGCCCTCAACAGGTCATTCAGCACCCTAACCTAGGAGGCAGTATATAGCACAGAGGGTTAAGGCTCTGAGCTGCAGATCTGGAGACATGGGTTTGAATCCCACAGCCACCTAGATGCATACTGTGTGATCCTGAGCAAGTCACTTAACTTCCTTGTGCTCCCAGGTCGCATCTAGAAACAAGCTTTGGCTTAGTGCACTACTCCTGGGTAAACAATGTTCCCCTAACTAAAGCAGTTTCTGTGCTATGCCTAGCCCTAAATCCCAACTGGAATGGCTCAAAAAGTTGGAAAGCTGTGAGGTGCTCAGCAAGCTGTTCCACGACCACCTTTTTGAGCACCTTCCCCAAAAAGGGGAGGTTCAAACTCGGATGGTAGGGTCCAAAGATGTTTTTTTCAGTAAAGGCTTAACCAGAGTCTGTTTTAAAGATTCTGGGAAAATCCCTGATGATAGAGAACTCCTGACAATCTCGGCAAACACTGGACCCAGGATCTCGACGCAGCCCACAAGTAGGCATGTCGGGCCCAGATCAAGGTCACAGAAAGTTGGCCTTAGCTCAATGATCACCCCACAGACTATCTCTATCATCATTGGCTGGACCTCTCCCCAGGAAGCCCAAAATCGTCAACCACCATTAGGTCCACCACTGGAATGTGTTGATAAATCATTCCGAGAAATTCCAGCTCTCACAGAAGACACCCTGTCTGAAAAGAACTGAGCAAACTCTTCACATTTGTGAGCTGAATATGCTCTAACAGGCTTCAGACAGGCTGGATGTAAAAGCCTGTCCACTACCCGAAAGAGCTGAGCTGGTCGGTTCCTCCAAGAAGCAATCACCCTAGACATAAAATATGCCTTTTTCTGGGTGATTGCATTCTGATACTCACAAGAGCCAGTCTTCCTCCAATGCCTCTCTAACATCTGCCCCCGAGTTTTTAATGCACTGAGTTCATCGTCGAACCATGGCGAGACCAGTCCTGAAACCAGGGGCGTAGTCACAGCACTCTCAGGACCTTATGCACAAGCCTCAAGTGCTGACAAAATGTCCAGCTCTGCCATTAGTCCTCCGGTTGTAGACCTTTTATAGGGTAGAACTGGACTGGTTCCACAGGGGATGGGACATTAAGGGAGGCTTTGAGACAGAATTTAATGGTAGAGTGGTCTGACAAAATGACCAGACTGGTTTCAGTGGAATAAACCTCAGGTCCCAGGGAGAACCTCAGGTCCCAGGGAGAACACCAGGTTGAACGCATGGCCAGAGTGGTGGATCCCAGCCGTAGCTGCTAAAGAGAGACCAAGAGCTTCCATACTAGACTGGAAGTCTCTGGAATTAAATGATGCCTCATCATCTACCCAGGTGTTGAATTCATCAAGAATAAGCCACCTCAGCAACTCCAGCACCCTCCCAGCAACAAAGTCTGTCAGCTATTGAAGGAAGCCCCCATCCCACCCAGACAGGCGGTACACCAGGAGCACCCTAAACTCAGCCTAGGACCCCCACGCACTGCCACACACTCAAAAGAGCTGGTGTCCTCCACTGGGAACACTGACAAGCCCAGCTCTGACCTAAAACAAATAGTAACCTCCCCCACCCCTACGATCCTTCCTTGGGTAGTGTACCATGGAGAAACCATTCGGAATAGGCACCTCAAGCATCTCCCAACCAGGTCTCCGTGATGCATCTCAGGTCGACCGACACAACAGAGAACAGAGGGGGGAGACTACAAGTGATGAAAATAGTTATGTTTGTGTTTTGTTTTAAACTTCTGTACTTCACTTGGCCATTTAGAGTTCAATTGACCCTCATTTGGAGGGTGGGCATACAGTATCACCACCCAAGCTCTTGAACTTATAAGTGTAATTTTGTTATTGTGCTCCAAAATGTGTTTTTGGGTGTGAACCACCAAAAAGACATGACATTTGGGGTATTAACAAAATTACATGTATATGTCCACAAGGTGGCATGGTGATCTACCGACCCAGAAAATTCAGTGTCAGTCAGACCCCAAATGGCCAAGCTATGGCCAAAAGCTAAAAAGCACAGGAAACATTTTTTCTATCTTCCGTCACTTGTAAATCCTTCATAAATTCCGTTGTTACAAAAAGTCCTTATAAATAGAATTTGAAATAAAAAACATGACAAGAGGATTTTAAAATGTCAAAAATGTAAAATATAATCTTTTTCCAGTTATACCAGCTATCAAAGGCACTTCTGTTGGTCAAACTGCAATAAACTTTATAGTTTTAGGTTTCAGCTGTCAGCAATTTTTGAACTACGGGTGAGGAAATAAAAGTCTTAATTTGGCAAATTTTGTGTATTTTCAACCTTCTAGAACTTTTATACTGCTGAACCAATCAATAATAAATTTTTAGGATTTGGGGATCCTGGATCCCTAAACACGCATATCAAATTTCAGACTATTCCATTCAGAGATGGCCACATTATTAAGATAAAAATAGTGGGTTAACATAGAAATGCATTTGTAACCCTAACTCTAAGGGTACTACATGTTTAGAGAGAAAGAGAGTGAGACAGAAGAGAGACCCACAGTATACATTATGTCCTGGCAACAGGGAACATTTTATCACAAAATGTTTGCATAGCAATTGCAGCATTGCAAAACTTAATTTGAGTAGCAGTAGGAAAATTATGCATAGCTTTTGTAGGTAACCTTGTGTAAAGTAGATGTAGAATCACTTTTAGGTGAACTCAGACATGTAGCGAGTAACTGTTGGGCATAAACAATTCTGTGGAGCAGTTGATGAAAATTGTGTCGTTTTTCATCACATTATACCAGGTAAAATATTTCCTACTTGGTAATGCTCTTTTTTGAAAGGAAAGGAAGAATACCAAGGGAGGTGGCATGGCAGTCCATGTTAAAAAGACCATAAGGAGTTCAGAGGACAGATCTGTCCTAGGGGGAGGGTATGAAGTCATTATTACTCCATGTGACATAAACCGGGTGAAAATATATAGAATAGGAGAAAACTATTGGCCACAAAACAAGTGGTGAGACAGAGATGAGGAACTAGAAAAGGTAATTAGAATGTCAAAATGTCAGGGAAGAACTATATTCATTGAAGACCTTGGTCTTTGAGATAATGCCAGGGACACTCCGGTGAAAACAAGATAAAAAAGTCAGATGTTTATATGAGTAATATTGGACTACTTTCTCACGCTGTGTGTGAGGGAGGCAACTGGAGGGGGAAATTCAGGATGTAGTAATGTCCAACCAGGACATTATCAAAGATCTCTCAATTAAGGACCTCATTGGACAGAGAAACCACAACACTATTAAAATCAACATTGTGCTGGATTACCATAAAAACTGAAATCCAGCAGTGTGGTCCATGACTTTAGGAAAGCTGACATTGGCAAGGGACAGACAGGATGCCCCCAAAGGTGTTGAAAAAGACAAAGCAGGCCCTGGTAGCATCCTTGGCAGACCTATTCATTAAGTCTCTAGTAATGGGTGAAGTCATAATGGACTTGAGGTTAACAAATGTGGCCCCTCTACACAAGGGTATGGATAGAGAGACATAGGAAAGAATAGGCCACTCAACCAGTATTAATAAGTGATTTTATACACTTTATTTCTGTGCACACTGTAAACATTAAGGGTCACCCTGCAATAAAAACATTTCTAGGATACATTTCTCCCCTTCATAAGGGTGAGAAGTGTACCTATAATTATACATTTCAATAACTGTGTAATACTATCATTCATAATATCAGAAATACAGTTGGGCCAGCCCGGTGGCACTGAGGGCTGAGGCATTGGACGCCTTACCTCGTGCTACTGTATGTCGGTGACCCATGTTCGGGAATGAGCACGGGCCACCAGGGGTTGGCAGGGGAGGAGAAGGATCAAGCATCTAGGGGACTGCTCTCCTCTGGGGAGGGGAGGTGCCAGTGGTCGGCGTACAACTGGCCCCTAGCAGAGGCTGGGGGGGTAGCACGCCGACACTGCAGATGGGGCGAAGATGGGGAAGACACCTGGAGGAGCACGTGCATGTGCCTGCATGCTCCCTCTGCCAGTGTCATTGCATGCCTCATCTCTGCAGGGAGAAAATGGAGGAGGAAAAATGAGTTGCTGTGGCGGATGATGGAGCGCTCCTTGCAGGTTCCATTCCCGGCTAGCCATGGCGCTGGCCACACCAGATCCAGTTTCCGGGGGGGGGGAGCCCTGGGGGTATGGATCAGCGCTGGCTGGTGGGCACTGGGGGATGGGGCTGGGTCTCTCTCCTGAGATAGGGGTCACAGCAACAGGAGTCTAAAGTAATAACTAAAAATAAAAATAAATAATATTGGGAATACAGTTACTAACTAGTCCACCACCAGTATACATCCATATGCTATATTATAGTCTGGAATAAAGGTCACAGTACATCTTAGTCATATGTATGATAGAATGAATATTCCATTCATATTCGATTCGTATACGAATAGTGCTCTCACTCCACTATTCGTATTTGGTTGAATACCGACTTAATAAAAAAATACTGAATACCAAATACTTTTATCAGCAGTCATTGGCTGCCCTTCTCCCTGATGATGTTCGCTCACCGTTCTGCACTCACCGAGAGTGGGATATGTGAAATGCGGTTGCGGGAGACAGAGCGCAATACAATTCCCAGGACAGAGGCAGAATGTTACTGTTGGACAAGAGAGAGGGAGAGTGCATCGTCCCGCTGTGGCCAACATTAGTCTCCGTAGTGTTGTGTGAGAGCACCCCCCCCCAAGCAACTGTTCATGACATAGCAGGTGCCACTTTCCAGCCCCAAGAATCAAAATTGGGAGAGTGGTCTGACCCACTGTACAGCATTAATGGAGTTTTTCTCTTCGCTTTCTCTGAGAACCATCTGGGTGATCGCTGCTGAAGTGTGGGAATGAGTTGCAAGCTGAGAGATCATGCACAAGAGGGACACACACACATGTACAGACCAGGTGTATGAGTGAATTTGCTTCTGAGGGTTCTAGCAGGGTGGGTGGGGAAGGGAGAGAGAGAGACAGAGAGAGATACATAGACAGTGTCGGCAGATAAGGGCCTATGGCCCACCCAGTCTGCCCATTTGAACTTGTTAAGTTCAGTTTATGTTTTCCTAGAAGTCTGTTGCCCCTTACCCCTGACCTCCAGAATTCCTTTATGTCTATCCCATGCATTCTCTCAGAGAAATAGAGAGAGAAAGTGTGCATACTATTATTTTTTAAATGCCTGTCTCTCTCTCTCTCTCTCTCTCTCTCTCTCTCTCTCTCTCTCTCTCTCTCTCTCTCTCTCTCTCTCTCTCTCCCCACCCCCACCCACCCCTGCTAGAACCCTCAGAAGACTTGGTTTGCTGGCCAAGACACCTAGCTTCTCCTGAGCTCTTTTCTTCTAGATTGCTTGAAAGGACAGAGCAGAAAACCTTACCAGAGCAAGGGAAAGGATTAAGACTTCTTTTAGCTAAGCAGATTTACTGTGTGTTGTTATTTTTATTTTGTACTCACAGGGACTGCTACTGTTTGTTGCTAACATCCTGTTGTTGGCAACTCCTGACATTGACACAGCTCTCTCCTTCTTTACCCAAACTTTTAATAATGCCTGTGATATCTTTGCCCCAGTGTTGACCCGCCGTTCTAAAAGGAAGAATGCCCCCTGGGTTACCCCAGCTTTGATCCACCAGCTCAAACATAGGGACAACCTATGGCACCATGCCATTGAGACTGGCCGGCCCAATGACAGGCGGTTATATGCTGCCGCCCGAAACAAGTGCACTCGGGCCATCAGAAAGGCCAAGTCTGAGCACTATCGGTCCTCACTCACTGCCTCATGGGGGAATCCCAGAACCTTCTGGGATAACATTAAACAAGTTAAATGGGAGTGCACACTCCCCACCCACCAGATCAACATTAATGGTGTGATTTCCCAGACCCAGCCGCCATAGCCAACCACCTCAACACCTCATTCACTGACCTTAGCCCTATCCTCCCTACAAATGTTTTGACCTCGTCCCCACAGCACCTGCAGTAAATCTTTTCTAGCCTTATTTTCTCCTCCACACGTGTTTCTGCCCAAGAACTTAGGCTGCACCTTTGTCACTGCCCTCAAGAGGAATAGTACAGGCAGTGACACCTGGATCCGGTATCCCACGGCTGGTCTTAGACACAGTCCTTACCCGATCACATGCCTCATCAACCTCTCTTTGCCTGGGAAGGTTCCAACTGCCTGGAAAGTCGCCACTGTCACCCCTATCTTTAAAGGTGGTGATAGGACTGTGGCTGGAAACTATCGACCGATCTCCATTCTCTCTCCTCTCTCAAGGCCTTGGAAAAAGTGGTGGCCTCTCAAATCTCTGACTACCTCTCCACCTACAATGTCCTTTGTCCTGAGCAGCATGGCTTCCCGAGCGGGCCACAGTACCAACACAGCCCTCCTAGAGTTCTCCAACTTTCTCCCTCCTCCTTAGACACTGGTTCTCTGGCTGGTGCTGTCTTCATTGACCTCTCAAAGCTTTTGACACTGTCTCCCCCCCTCCTTCTTGATGCCCTTAGTCTCTCTGGTTTTGCTGCTGGGCCTATCTCCTGGTGCACCAGTTATCTGTCTGACCGCTCACAGCGTGTAAAAATGAATGGGACCTACTCAGACATCTGTCCCATCTTTTCTGGGGTTCCCCAGGGCTCCATTCTGGGCCCCTTACTATTCTCCCTTTACCTTAACACCCTTCCACGCTCTTGCTTGGGGAACATTCTATTGTACGCTGATGATGCAGTCATCTTTGCCTCAAATCGTAACCCTACTGCCCTCCAGAACTCGCTGCAGAAGTACTTTACTGAAGCCGAGGGCTGGTTCAAGGGACATAGATTGGTGATAAATCTTAAAAAAACAAAAACCATATTCTTCACTCATCCCCAAAACAAGTCCTGCAACTTCAAACTCCTCATTCACTCTGGGTCCTCATTCCCACTCGAACAAGTTTGCTCCTATAAATACCTAGGGATCCATTTGACCCCTCCCTCTCCTTCCATGGACACATCACTGCTAGCCACTGCCACTAATATCGAGTTGGGCATCTTACATTGGTATAAACACTGTCTCCCCGGAGGCATCTTGCGACTCATGATCACCTCCTCTATCCTGTCCCTAGTGGACTATGGACTGCCGGTAGGGTGCTGCTGATCAGACCACTCCATAAAATTCTTACTACTCTGAATAAGGCCTGCAGGTTAATTACTGGAGCACCTAGGATGACACACACCTGTCTACTGTATGCTAAAAGCTGGTACTTGATCTCAGCAGGCCTCAAATATCTTACCTGTACCCTTACAAAAAAGACCCTCCTTGGGCTTTCCCCACCAGGATTGACCACCACCATCGCTGCTCTGTCCCACTAGTTCATACTGGACCTCTGGGAAAACCTCTCTTGTTATCCCTAGAGCTAGGAACTCTCACGGCCAAAGAGCCTTCAGCTTAGGGCCCCCTCCTGGTTCAACACACTGCCCCTCCATCTCCAGGCTTTCGAAACTATATACGTGCTTTAAAACTTTCTACGTAACCACCTTATTAACACCCGATGCTGTAACTGCCACTAGTCAAAGCACGTACTCCAATACTTATGAACAAAGCTTATTACAAAGCTGCTAAGGACGATATAACTCTGGTATTGTTTGCATCCATCCTACCTGTACCAGCTTGTTTGTATCTATGTCTTAATTTACTGTTATACTTATGTGTTGTACTGCTATACTGTGTATTTTGGTTTGTTTTACTGTGAGAAGGTACCTTTGTAAATGAGCCTATGGCTCAAAGGTTTTCCAAACTGCTGTTTAAATAAAATAAATAAAAATAAATAAAACATTTCAGTGTTTTATTTTTCTCTGATTCAAATTGTTGTTGCTGGTATACCTTCTTCTGCATTATTACAAGGTGTGTGCTAACAGATTACTGCTGTAATCTTCTGATTCAAATTGTCTTTTGCAAGGTACATCTTCTGTTACTGCTTTATTTTTCTCTGTAGCAAAGTGTTTCTTATGGGGTATATCTTCTCTGAAATTATTACAGGTGGTGCTTTACAGATTTTACAGTTTTATCTAACATTAGGATAAGCTTTCAGGGTTACTGCATTTGTTGTTGACTGATTATTTCTGCTCTTACCTCCTTGTTCTTTCGTCCGTGGTTCTTCTTTTTCAGCAGGGGAAGAGCCCAGCCACCCACTCCCATCCCCAACCACCCCTCACTACACTCCTTCTATAGGGTACCACAGTTGTGACATTTCCTGTGGCAAAGCAAGAAGGGGCAGATCAGTGGGGCATCCACAAGTTGAGCTCATTTACAGGGGCACTAGTAATTTAACTTGTTATAACAAGTTATACGAAAACAAAACACAAAATCAAACCGTTACTTGCATTTTCTTCCTTCTAATTACTCTGACCATGTTATAAACCCAGCAACTTATCTGGAATGGATATCATTAACTGCAGGTACTGTGGAACACTTTTCAGAAGGACAGTCTTACAGGATTTAGGACACTGTCTTACATGCTGGGCCATTGGAGATCTTAGGGCTCAGCTCCGGGCAGCATGGGCAGAGATTGCGGCACCTCAAATTTCATATTCAAGAGGAAATACATTATAGGAACCATCCGCCATTTCCCCAACATCCAACAGAAGAACCTCGACCGAAGAGGGTAGTTGGAGGTTGGCAGGTGGTTAGGAGGGGCAAATCGGATGCCCCATCACTTGGTGCTCTCCAACATATTACCTAAAAAAAAACATATAAACACTACAAACAGGTATCTGCCTCTATCTCCAAAATCAAACAAAGGGGCAGAGGACACTGCAGAGCAGGACACTGCAGCACAGGAGCTAGCACAACAAAACTCACCCAAATCAGGAACCAAAACAAAAAAAGCAAAAAGGAAATCCAAAAAACTTCTGATCATAGGAGACTCCATGATTTGGGGAATTGATAACTATCTCCAGCCAGGGGTAATGGTCAGATGTCTCCCAGGTACATCAGCGTGGAGAGACACTGACCACATTGCTAAAACTGTTCAGGAAGCAGGAGAAAACGTTGATGTCCTGGTACACATAGGGACGAATGATCTCACCAGCCGGTCAGTTGTGGAGACCAAGGAACACCTGACCAGGCTGGGTGACAAACTATCATCCATTTCATCTAATATCTCCTTCTCTGAGATCCTGCCAGTCTGGGGGGTGGGGCAGATGGATGGAAGGTCAGAGAAGGGGAGATAGGGGAGCTAAACATGTGGCTCAAGGGCTGGTGCCAGGAAAAAAGACACAGATTTGTAGGGAACTGGCAACAGTTTTGGGAGTGAAAGTTCTTTAAATTTGATGGATTGCATCTGACTAAGGAGGGAGTCAGTGCATTGGGGCAGAAGTTTGACGTCTTTGCAGAATATTTAAACTAGCAAATGGGGAGAGGCATGCAGCACCCCATACGTCACTCCCCATACAATGCACAGGGGAAATGCCAGACCTCACCCAACAACTAGCACACTGAAATCTGGCCAATGGAAAATCATGTACACAAATGTTCACAGCCTGGGAAATAAGATCCCAGACCTGCAGGCAATAATGTCAGAGGTTAAACTGGACATAGTAGCAATTAATGAGACGTGGTTTACCAGTAACCACACTTGGGAGACTTCAGTACCTGGCTATGTACTGTTCAGAAGAGACCGAGGTGCAAAAAGGGGGGATGCAAGTCACAAGTGGGGTACCTCAGGGATTTGTTCTGGGGCCAGTCCTCTTCAATATCTTCATTAGTGACATTACAGATGGGCTAGAAGGTAAGGCTTGTCTGTTTGCAGATGACACCAAGATCTGCAACAGAGTAGATGATCCAGATGGGGTGGGCAGGATGAGAAGAGATCTGGATAAACTAGCAAAATGGTTGGAAGAGTGGCAACTGGGATTTAATGCAAAGAAGTGCAAGATCATGCACATAGGGAAGAGAAACCCTGAAGCTACCTATAGGCTGGGAGGGGAGTTCCTGGCAGTCACAAAAGAAGAAAGAGACTTGGGCATCATCATCATCACTGATGACCTGAAATCATCCAAGCAGACCTCCAAAGCAGTAGGTAAGGCTAGGGGGATGTTAGGGTGCATTAGTAGGGGTATCACAAGTCGAAAGAGGGCGGTAATAATCCCCCTTTACAAGACACTGGTTAGGCCCCATCTGGAGTACTGCGTGCAGTACTGGAGGCCACACCTTCACAAGGACATTAACTCATTTGAGGCAGTCCAGAGAAGGGCAACCAAAATGGTACAGGGACTGCATCAGAAGACATATGAGGACAGATTAATGGAGCTCAATATGTATACCCTAGAGCGAAGGAGGGAGAGAGGTGATATGATTGAAACATTCAAACACCTTAAGGGCATTAATAAGGTGAAAGAGTCTAACATGTTTCAATATAAGAAAAATAGCAGGACAAGGAGACACAGCATGAGATTAGAGGAGGCGATTAAGGGGTAATGCGAGGAAGTTCTTTTTCACAGAAAGGGTGGTGGATGTATGGAACGGCCTACCTCAGGAAGTGGTGGCTATAAATACAGTGCAGGGCTTCAAACAGGCATGGGATACGCACAAGGGAGCAATACAGATGAGTATGAATAGATAGGCCACTGACAAAGCAAAGCCCGATGGCACATTTATAAGGTAGAAAAAGAAATGGGCAGACTGGATGGGCCTTGCGGTCCTTATCTGCCGTCAACTTCTATGTTTCTATGTTTCTCTCTCCCTCTCCCTCTCTCTCTCTCTCTCTGTCGCACTGTCTCAAACACAGGCAGAAGCACTCCTCATAAACAGAGGCAAAAAACCTAATGGACAAATTCTGAATGCCAAAACCATTTACTCCACCTCAGCTGCAGTTAAGTAACCTCCCTGTCACTTCCTGAGGTTACCTGACCACAACTGAGGAGGTGTTAATGGGCCTCTTTTGCACTACCTAACCGCGGTAGCCATCACCATAATGAGGTGACAATTGTCAGCTGTTTCATTTCCGTCCCCTCTGTCTCCCAGCAGTGACACATTTACACTAGAGCAGATTAGAGAAGCAGTTGCCTGAGGCTTCACAGGGATTGAAACTGATGACACATACAGTGCTGTACTTTCTAGTATCTCACTGATACACAAGTGCACAAAAATTAAGTATTTAAACCATTTTTTTTCACGTTTAATACTATTTCTATTCGTATTCATTATTCATGGAATACCATCAGCAACTATTTGATATTCAGTTGAATAGTAAAAAGTGATATTCCTCCCACCCTAGGCATATGCACAATAAATAATGATTTATGACAGTTCTGGGAAAACACATTAAGGCTTTCATTCTACTTGTGATATTTACTCATAAAATGAAAAAGCAAAACATCATACTTAGAAGCAAGTTAGGACTTACCACAAGTTATAACCACCTACTTTGCTCTGCAACAGAAGATATGTACCTGCTGAAATGTACAGTCTTTCTTGGCCTGCTTTGGGCTTCTTCAATAAAATTCAAGACATGTATAACAAGCATTTGTCAATGCCGAATGTTTGCTTTCTGGCATTGGCAGTGGTAGTGTAGAAGTTACAGAGCTGCGTAATAGGAATGGCAGTGAAGTATTGAACTGAAGCCAACCCCACCACCACCCTGCAGAGAGTGACAGGCATTGGGGTGTGCATTTGGGTCGTCAGGCATAACGGCCACGCCATTTCACCACACCCCACTCTGCAGAGACTCATAAGTGTCACGTGTTCCTTGGGGTCTTTGGCCCTTATGCGCACCCCATTTCATTAGGAAATATGGTGAGATGGGTGCGATATAGGAGAATGGGGTGAAGTTTGGGGACGAAGAGTCCAAGGCATACCTCGATGCCTCTCAGTGACTGCAGGGTGTGGAATGGTATGAGCATAACAGGCAAGAATCCCAAGTCACACCCCTGATTCCTGTCATTCTATATATATAGGGTTGGGCGATTTAGTTGAAAAGTCTAATACCTCAGGCATTCATTGTTATTTTAACTCAAATCTTCAACATGTTTGTTTGTGACCTTACCTCACGAACAGAGGAATATGTGGTAATGAAGCTGCTTTATGCACAGTGACTAATGGGATTTAGTAACCACAGATGCAAACATATCTCGGAACGGGCTGTAAAATGGCAGCTGTACTCTTTCATGGGAGGTGTAAAAATGGCTATGTTGCAAATGTGTAGTAAAATATTTAAAAAATGGTGAAGTCACAAGCGTACATAGAAACTATGCAATGCACACCGATTATATAAGTAGGTTGGGGATATTTTATAGCAGATTGTCAACTCAGGCATTTTGTGCCTCGATCATGAACAGTTTACGTTGTGATTTTCTTTATCTGTGCTGAACAATGATTTCCCATAAACCGCGCATCTCTGCACTGAAAGTGTGAAAACACACTTTGGCCATGTTGTGAAAAATGGCAGCTGTACTGTTCATAAGGAAGTGTTGAAAAATGCCACTAGTGAAAATCTGGACTGGAAATATTACAAAGTCATGAACTAACGAGGATGCGTGGAAACTGCACTAATGCTCACTGTAACACAGTCATTTTATGGACTTTTGTCACCAAATTTTCAACATAGCCATTTTAAGACCTCTGCTCATGAACAGTGTAACTGTGATTTTCTTAATCTGTCCTAAACATTGCTTTTCCAACAGCACCATTATGCGCTACATGTGCATAACACATTTAGGTGACATATGAAAATTGCAGCTGTACTGTTCATAAGGAAGTTTAATAAAATGGACATGTTGAAAATCTAGAGTGAAAATATTAAATTTGAAAACTACTTGAGCATGCATAGGAACTTGTGCAGCACTTAGCTCGTAAAAAGTCATTTTAGGGCATTTTTCACCAAGTTTTCAACATAGCCATTTAAGACCTCTGCTCATGAACAGTGTCACTGTGGTTTTGTTAATGTGTCCCATACATTGAGGTTGCACACCGACTGCGCCATTGTGCTACATGGTAGAAACACGTTTTGGGCAGGATGTGAAAAATGACAGCTGTACTGCTCATAAGGAGGTGTGGTAAAATGGCAATGTTGAAAATCTGGAGTGGAAATATTGAAAATTCGAAAACCTACGAGCGTGCGTGGGAACTGTGCAACGCACACTCGTAAAACAGTCATTTTTAGGAATTCTGTCACCAAATTTTCAACATTGCCATTTTAAGATCTCTGCTCATGAACAGTGACACTGTGATTTTCTTAATGTGTCCCATACACTGAGTTCGCATAACGACTGCGCCATTGTGCGCTACATGGGTGGAAACACATTTTGGGTGAGATGTGAAAAATGACAGCTGTACTACTCATAAGAATGTGTGGAAAAATGGCAATGTTGAAAATCTGGAGTGGAAATATTGAAAATTCGCAAACCTATGAGCGTGCATAGGAACTGCGCAACGCACGCTCGTAAAACAGTCATTTTTAGGAATTTTTTCACCAAATTTTCAATATAGCCATTTCAAGACCTCTGCTCATGAACAGTGTCACTGCAATTTTCTTAATTTGTCCCGTACATTGATTTCACACACCGACTGCGCCATTCTGCACTACAAGGGTGAAAACACATTTTGGGTGAGATGTGAAAAATGACAGCTATACTACTCATAAGACAGTGTGGTGAAATAGCAATTTTGAAAATCTGGAGTGAAAATATTGAAATTTCGTGAACTTACGAGCCTGCGTAGGAACTGCCAATGCACGCTCGTTAAACAGTCATTTTTTGGAATTTTGGCACCAAATTTTCAACATGGGAGTTTTGGGCCCCCTTCTCATGAATGATTTCACTGTCATGGTGGTATTCAGTCCTGAAGGGTGATTTCACAGTCACTCACGCAGTCACTGCGGCGAAATCACCCTTGAGCCAATAACGCCATGACAGTGACATCATTCATGAGAAGGGGTCCCAAAAACCCCATGTTGAAAATTTGGTGTAAAAATTCCCAAAAATGCCTGAGATATGCAATAAAGTTGAACCCCTCCTATCTAGCCCATTATACAGCTTACCGGCATTTCCTCAGTTCGCGGTCGGCTTTGAAGAGTGCAGACGTGTTCCCGGTCCACCGAAGATCTTCGCGCCGGAGTCCGGAGGTAAGTATGGGGTGAGGGGGGTGTGGGGAGGCTGGGTGCGCGGTGGGTGGGTCAGGGCTGTGGGAGGGGTTAGAGGCGGCGCCCGTGGGACAGTTTTGTTTACAGGGTAAAAACAAAAACACGTCGGCGGGACCACTTGCCACGCTGGGTGGGACTCCCAGCATGGCACCAAGGACTGGGGCGTTCGGTTGACGGGGTTGGGCATCCCTGTTGGAAAAAAAAGAAAAAAATTAGGGATTGTTTGCCACGCTTGGTGTGCCCCAGCCAGTGGCACAATGACTTTGGGGAGGGGGGCATTCTAATGACGGGGGATTGGGGCACCCCCGTCGGCAACATGAACGGTATTGCCATGCTGGGGGGCCCCAGCATGGCAGCAAATCTATTGGGGAGGGAGGGAGATAATAGTTCAGTCATCGGGATTGGGCACCCCTGGCCGGCTATACTTTCCGCGTCGGGGTATGCGCACGCCTGCGGTTGGAGCTGCACGTGAGCAGCTTATCGCTGCTCACCAGCGTAGCTCCCCTTTCAATCAGATGTTACTGCATTTTGGAGCGTGCATAGACAGCTCCAAAAATGCATTGGCTTACAGGGGGTCATGGGCCACAGCCCAGTGCCTGAATTGGAGGAGGAGGTGACACACCTCCGAAATCTCCGTTCATGGCACTATGTTTCTTGCACATGCATGCAAGCAAACATAAAAATGTGTATTGAGCATATAGAGAGTGGCAGTAGTAATCAGTGCTGGATTTATGCAGTGAAAACTGTTACCTTGAGTTTAAAAGCTCTTTTTTCTGATCCTCCTGCCTGCCACAGAGGGGGAGATTGAAACTGATAGGATGAGGAAAGGAATAAAGGCTCTGAAGGTGGACAAGTCCCCAGGGCCAGATGGGATACATCCAAATGTACTGAGGGAGTTAACAGATGTGCTGACGGATCCTCTGATGAGCCTGTTTAACACCTCTATAGAGATGGGTGATGTACCCTGGACTGCAGGACAGCACATGTGCTGCTACACAAGCATGGACTGATGGATGGCCCCAGTAATAATAGGCTGGTGAGTCTGACCTTGATACTGGGTAAACTAGTGAAAACCATACTGAAGAAAACACTAGTAAACTTTCTGGATGAATATAGGCTGCATGACGATTAGCAGCATAGATTTATGTTAGGGTGGTCCTGCCAGCTTAACCTGATTGATTTATTTGACTGGATAACCAGAACGGTGGACAAGGGCCAAACATTGGGCATACTGTATTTAGATTTCAGCAAGGCCTTTAACTCTGTTCCTCATAAGAAATTAATGAGGAAGCTGGAGGACTTGGGTTTGGGGTGAAACTGGCTAGGTGGGTAGAACACTGGCTGCAAGATAGGAATCAGAAGGCAGTAGTCGGGGGGATTTCTCTGAGGCTAGACTTGTCACTAATAGGGTCCCACAGAGCTTGGTGCTTGGCCTGTTGTTTTTCAATGTCATATGGGCAAGATATGCCTTACTTCCCGGTTCAGAGTCGTTCAAAAGGGTTGGGTTCTCTGTGACAAAATCAGTTCAGACAGCAGAGACAGTCACTAAACTCACTTCCATACAATAACAACATGATGTACAATCAAAGTTTCTTCAGGACTATGCAGTTTATTTAGTGCAAAACAACGCAAATGGCAGGTAGAAAAAAGAGACTAATGTTTCACTTATCAATTAGGCTTTGTTAAACATGACTGTTTGTGGATGACACCATGCTCTGTGGGAGAGTGGACACAGAAGAGGGGAGACAGGATGTTTAAAAGAACCTGGTTAAACTGGAGAGGCGGTCAGGTATTTAGCAACTGGAATTCAACTCCAAAAAGAGTAAAGTAATACACTTGGGGGCAAAGAACTCAGAGTGCTAATTGTGGCTGGTACAGTAGGTGTGCAAGTTGCCAAGTCAGAAGAGGAGAAAGACTTGGATGTGATCATTACGAGTGACCTAAAGCACTCAGCACACTGCAAGAGAGCAGCAGCTAATGCAAATTAGATGCTGGGATGTATAGCCAGGGAAATAACCAGTAGAAGAACAGAGGTCATTCTGCCACTGTACAGGTCACTGGTTTAGCTGTGTCATGAGTACAGTGTTCAGTATTGGAGCCCTTACCTAAAGAAAGGCATCAGCCTCCTGGAAGTAATGCAGAGAAAGGTGACCAAGATGATCCAGGGACAACAAAGCATGCTATAAGAGGAGAGACTCAGAGATCTTAACATGTACTCTCTGGAGGATAGAAGGGAGAGGGGTGACATGATTGAAACCCTTAGATGCTTTAGGGGTTCAAACAAAATGAACTCTGAGAGTCTCTTCAACCTTAGTTGGAACAGGGCCACTAGGGAGCACTGCCTTCAAGCTGGTGGGGGACGCTTCAAGAGAAAACTAAGGAGACAATTTTTCATTGAGAGAGTGGTGGCAAAATGGAATGAGTTGTTGGAGGAAGTTGTCTCCCTGAAGACAATAGACAACTTTAAGAGAGGTTGGGACAGACTAAAATGGAAAGTTACACGGGAGGGGAGGTGGGATATCAAAGGGAGGGGAGCAATGGATTGTGGGGAAGGGGAGCAGATCACTCAGTAATTACTGAGGTGTCTGCAAACTCAAACAGACCAGACAGACCATAAGGCATCTTTCTGCTGGCACCATTTGTATGGAACTGCACGTGGCCAGAGCAAGCACTGTGGATGAAAACATGCTTTTGAACATTTTTCTGGTAGGCATCAGGAGGACACTCAGCACTGTGACATCATGATGTGTGATACTTGAATTCCTGCAGATAAACTGGCTCATGGATAGGAATAAGCATGGGTTCATGAGAAATAGGTTTTGTCAAACCTGTTTATTTAAATTCATGATTATTGTATAACATGGGTACATGATAAAACCATACAGGTATACACAATGATGTCAATATACAAGAGAATTCACAGCATATTGTGATAGGATTCAGTGCATGTTATATATTAGCACAAATTATACAGGGTATTTAAAGGAAAACAACTTTATCTTTATAGGGAAAAATAGACACAAGGTATGCTTCCCCTGGATAGAATCCCCAATGCACCCCTCTGAGACAAGTAGTTGCGTTTATTACAGGAACAATCATGAGGTCTATAGGCTCTAAAGGGTGCCTATGCGGGTAAACTTAGGGTCCCAGGTACTGTGTCGATCGTAGCTATCTATCTGGTCATAAAGATAGGTGTATGTTGATTTACCTGGAATGCTAATTGTTTCATAAGTTATATCTCTGGTACTACAGCTAGCCATTATTGGTGTGTTAGAGGGTCTTGTTTCTGCCAGTTTCTTGTTATGGCTTTTTGTGCCACCACCAGAAGGGCATGTCAAAGGTAAGTGGCATCTTTACCTTGCACTCCAGTTGGTAATAGCTCTAGGATGGCATGTGTGATTGTTAGGGAAGAGTATAATAGGTCAACAAGGGTTTCTTCTGTTTCTCTCCTAAACCCAGACAGCTTTGGACATGACCAAAAATGTGCATGTTGTGTGCTTTGATTTCTCTGCATAGCCTCCAACAGGCTTGTCCTTGTATCACGAGGGGTATAGAAACAGCAGCCCCTAACCTTCCATGTGTATTCCTGCCATAAAGTTGAACTGGTGGTTTTAAAGGTTACCTGGAAAGACTTGGACTATTATTAATCTGTTAGTGCTATATCATTTTCCCCCTACCACTTTTGTTTTTATCAAAGTGGCCTGCTCCATATTCAAGCCCATAAATGGTTTATAGAGGGCCGATATTTTGCCTGTGTGGAGTTCCCCTCACAATATAGATTCTATCATTGCTATATGGTAACAAATCAGTGGTGAGTTCTTGGTGTTGTCTACTTTGTGTATGGATGTATGCTCTGATATGTAAGTGTTGGAAATCATCTGAGTTTTTTAACTGACAGGCTTGTTGAAGGGTCTGGAAATCGATCATTTCTCCTCTGCTCTAAAACTCTACTGGGGAACACAGTCCAGCTACCCAGTTCCTCTAGGCCCGGTCTATCACTGATGGTGGAAATTCTCAGTCTCGTGACAACCATTTAAATTGCCATAGGTTGGTGTGTGTGTTCAATTTGTACCGTGTTCTGAATCCCACCATTAGGTGGTGTAAACTGTTAGGAGTGTTATGTCTGAGTTCGCAGTTTGGAATGTTTTGTCCATCACTCCACCTCCTAGGGATGCCCCCCTCCACCTGTTTTATTGTTTTCCAGGCTGAAGTGTATGAGGATACCAACCAGAGAAGCAGTGCACAAACATGCACTGTGAAGTAGTACAGTTAAAGGTCTGGAACTGTTCTCACTCCTGCCGCATTCCCCTGTTGCAGTAACTTGAGTCTTATATGAGGCTGTCTGCCTGCCAATAGACACTTTGAGAAAGAGTTTTGCCATGTTAGGAATTGCCATTTAGGGATTAAAATTGGGATGCATTGGAACAAGTGCAGATATTGGTGGAAGACGTTCATTATTATTGAATCTATTCTGGCGTAAAGTGGAAAATTCAGCAGTGCTCATCTGTTCAAGTCTTCTTGAACCTTTTGTGTTAGGAAGATGAAGTTAGTGTCATCTAGTTTAGCTGTATTTTTTGTTATTTGCACCCCGAGGTACAGTATTTTATTTGGGTGGCTTGCCATTTTAAAGGGAGGAGTTCTTGTGTTTGTTGTGTGGAACTGTAATTAAACTTCTGCACTTCCATTTTGTTCTATTCAGAACATATCCCACGTGCTCTCCAAAAAGTTTTAGACCTCTCCAGACCTCTTTTATTGAACTGTCTGGGTTTACCAGATATAGTAGTATGTCATCAACATACAACACATTTTTTGGGGAGCCTCCTCCAACTTCTATGCCTGGGATCTGGGGTTTGTGCAAATCTGCTTGGTGAGGGGTTCAATATATAAGGCAAACAATAGTTGTGGGGGGGGGGAGCCCTGTTGTGCACCCCTGTCTGCTTGTGGGGATGAATAGAGATTCTTTACCCCTGCTATGAATTGTTCTGGGAATACAAATTGTTCAAGGACCATAACAAGAAAGTTCTGTACTACAATATCAAAGTTTTTTTCAGTATCAAGAATCAAAACACAAACTAGTATTTTCTATAGGTTTATTGCTTCTATATAACATTTATTGTTCTACAAATATTATCTGGGGCTTGTCTGCCCATTACAAATCTGGTCTGATCCAGGTCAATGATACGAGGCAGTATGGGATTTAACCAAATGGCCAATATAGCTGTGAACAACTTGCAGTCCCTATTAAGGAGCAAGCTGGGTAAGAGCTACAATGTTTGGGTCTTTCCCTTCCTTTGGTATTACTGATATGGTGGCATAATTCCAGGTGAGTAGCTGGGCTGAGTTATCTCACCTCATTAAATACCAATTTAAGTGGGGAGTCACTTCCTCCTGGAAAGTCTTATATAATTCTCCACAGAACCCATCATGACCCGGGCACTTGTTTGCTTTAAGTTTTTTGATGGAATCATATCTCCTGATCTGTGATCAGTGCTGTCAGTGAGGCACTTTACTCTTTAGTCAGTTTAGGTAAGGCCAGCAATTGTATAAAGTTTTTTTTGCTCAATTCTGTAGTTTCTGGTAGCAGGCTATATAGTGTTTTGTAACTGGCCACAAAGTCTTCTGATATCTGCTGTGTTTTATGCATTAATCTTCTCGTGGCTGGGTGAATTATTTTCATTATGGCTGACCTAGCAGAGTGTTGTTTTAGTCTGTAAGCTAACAACGTAATGATATGGACCACCCCATTCACAGTATCTTTGAGGTAGAGAAGTGCTTTTTCTATTAACGTTTTTTGTAGGTCCTGTATTTTGGTCCACATTTGTTTTATGTCTTGCTCCCCATTTAATTCCCACTTATCCTTTTTGCTCTGTCTCCAGATTGTGGAGGTTGTATGTAAGCAAAGTGATTTTTTTTTCCATTCCCCATCCTTATGTCTCATTTCAGATATTAGCTTTTCCCTCAGCACCATCTTGGCAGTGTCCCATAACATCTATAAGGTAACCCTGTAACTGTCATTCTCCCCAGCACATTGTGCAGTTGTCCTTTGAGGGCCCTGCCTATTGTTTCATCTCAGATGAAGGAGTTGTTTAGTCTCCATTGTGTTTGCTTCCTCAGGACATGTAGGTCCACCTCTGCAAATACTAGTTGGTGGTCCAAGATAGTGCAGGTACCCACCCACATGGACTCAAATCTTGGGACATCCTGTGTTAATGTTATAAAGGTGTCTAGATGGGAGCACATTTTGAACTGGGGTGAGTAACAAGTATAGTCCCTGGCCTGGGGATATTTTTGCTTCAAGATGTCCCCATTCCCAGTTTCCTCATTAATCAGTCAATCAAAATCTTTATTTAACCAGGAGAACACCATTGAACAATGCTCATTTTCGAGATGGACCTGGACAACACATAATCATAATGTACACAAGGATTACACAACCAACAATATAAGATGTAATTGCGTAGCATGGCATATACAATAGTAATTACAAACATATAAGAAGTCACAGCAATTAAATAACATGAACACAATGGCCTGAAGGAAACCAGAGGAAGAATAAAGGGATCAAGGATGTTGTATAAGGTTATTAAGAAGATATTGACAGGGGGGTAGGAGGAGGAGGAGGTAGCAGAGGGAAGGAAGTATAGGAAATGAAGCGAGGGGTAAAATGCAGGATACCAGGGACCGTTGTCATAGCCAAGTGGATTTCGTACAGACTCCATGTTGGGGTTGGTGGGGGAGTTGTTCTCAGCTTAAAGGGTACAACCATTGGATATGGTTACAATAACATATAACAGTGGCAACTGAAGGGAAGGAATGAGAGGGGAATGTGAAATGTGGGAGGGGGAAGAGGGTGTTTATGGAACAGCATGTAGCTGCCACTAGATCCACTCCTAAGGATGAGACAATGATCATGGGGAGCAATTACAGGATTCTTTAAAGGAACAAGCATATAGTGTTTGGAAAGCTGTTAAAGTAATGGGGTGGACCAACTTCAATGTTTTTTGCAGTTTATTCCATAATAGAGGTAGCAAGTAACTTATAGAAGCCCTGCTAAATTGCAATTTTACCTTGGGCACCGTCAGAGAAATGTAGGAGGTACTTCTCAACACGTACTTGCCTATCGTACTTAGTGGAAAGCAATCTGAAATATAGTGGGGCAATTTCTTGGTAATTGCTCTGAAGGTTCAGAAGGTGGTGTTTCTCTGTCGCCTGTATGTAAGGGAAGACCACCCCACAGCCGAGTATAAGGTACAGTGGTGCACTGAATGTGGAAGACCAGTAATAAACCTTAGAGTTCTGTGGTAGAGTGTGTCACACTTTGCAAGCACTGCAGCAGGACCCTGACTGTAGAGGAAATCCGAATAGTCCAAAAGGGAAAGGAAGGTGGTTTGGACCAGTCTCATCTTAGTATCCCTCAAAAAGAGTTAGTTAATTCTATAAAAGAGACCAAGTCTCTGTCTGAGCTTTTTTACTAGTTCTTCTATGTGGTGCATGAAGGAAAATCTATGGTCACTCCAAACCCACAAGATATTTAAACTTTGTTACAAATCCCAAGAGTTTGCCTTGGAGTGTAAGGATCGGTAGTGTCATTACAGGGGAGGCTGCATGGAAACATGGTGAAAAGATCATCACCTTAGTTTTTTTGGCATTTAGGAGTAGTTTCTGATTTAGAAGCTGTAGTTGCAGCTGGTTGAAGTCTTGTTGTAGGTCACTACATGCTGCTCTGGGGGTCGGTCTGCTGATATACAGCACTGTGTCATCTGCAAAGAGGTGTATGTTGGCTGCTTTGATACTGACATCAATTCTGCTGATATAAATTGAGAAAAGCAGTAGACCCAAAATAGAGCCCTACGGAACACCTCTTGATATGGGTTTTACAGGAGAGAGAGTTCCCCTTCTGCTTTTACATGCTGAAACTGACCTACGAGATAGTTAGAAAACCATCTCAGTGATGGTTGATCTAGGCCAATGTTGCGGAGGGATGAAAGGAACAAGTCATGATCAACAGTATCAAATGCCTTACTCAGATCTAAAAGTACTGCACAAACAAAATTCTTGGCATCCAACTCACACTGCCAGTTGTTAATCACTTTAGCAAGTGCCGAAATGGTACTGTGTCATGGTCTAAAACCTAATTGTAGTGGGTTAAGTAGTTTTGCGGAATCTAAGTAATTTCTGAGCTGGCCACTCACAATTTTTTCCAGTAGTTTGGACAGAATAGGGAGTAAGGAGATTGGCCTGTAGTTATTAAGATCAGTGGGATCTCCGGATTTGAAAAGGGGAATCACATGGGTGGTTTTCCATATAGGAGAGAGGACACCCTGTGAGAGAGATAGATTAAAGAGATGTGTAAGTGGCACAGCCAGGACCTGATAACTAATTTTCAGAAAAAAAGGGTCAATGAGGTCAGCTACAGTGCTTTTCCTAGTATCCAGCTATAAGAGGAGGTCTTCGACCTCCTTCAAGGATTCCGGCTGCAGTGAGAACATAAAGCTAGTGACAGGGACCTCTTGATCCTGTGCACCAAGTTGCGAGTGGAGATTATTGGCAGATGACACATCGAATGCGAGACCTGTGGTAGCAAAGTGATTGTTGAGATACTCAAGTATAGTATGCCTATCAGAAACTGTGGTGTTGCCAACGGTAATTTTTTTGGGGGGGTAATTTATGCATTCAGCCCTGGAATTTGGGATGTAGTGTCCATCAGCAATAAAAGATTAAGTTCCATCCCCTCCCACAATTAACAGACTCTTCGCCTTTTCCACCACTAGCTTTAGTAATTTGCCATAAAATGTGTATGTGGAGCCCAGTGGGGCAAGGTAACTGGACTGTCTTAGATTTCCCACTTGACAATTAAGTATCTTCTCCTTCTGTCTACGATTACTTGTTCTTCTTCAAATGACAAGGACTTTGTTTTCAGAATAATGATGTTTCTTTTTTCTCCTTGTGCAGTGATGAGTGATATACTTAAGAATATCCCGATTTTTTGATTTCTGTGTGAGGGGTCAAATTTCTTGAATAAAAGTAATTTCTCCTTTTTCTTCTTTCAAGAATTTCAGTAATTGTTTACATTTAATTGGGCTATTAATTCCATTAATGTTAAAACTTATAATCTTTGTTAGGGTACCCATTGCTGGTTTATTACTGCTTGTGTTTTCCCCAGTAATGTTAAACACACTTTTATTATTTTTTTTGTTCAGTTTAATGACACAGATGGTTCATAGAGGCCAGGCAGTAGACAAACTTTATTTTAGTTTCAGCAAAGTTTTTTGTTTAGTGCTGCATGGGAGGCTAGTGAAAAAAATTAGGTGACCTAGGTCTAGGGAATGGGTGATCTAGTTGGAATCTGAAATAAGTTTCCTAGTGGGATTTAGAAATTGGTCCTAATCGAGAGCTATCTGATGTCAGTGAGGTGACTAGTGAAGTGCCTCAGAGGTGTCCTGGGACCACTACAATTTCACAAGCATGTAAGTAATATTAGATGGGGATACAGGGGAGAAAGTAAGCCTGTTCATAGATTACATAAAGCTCTGTGGAAATGTAGATAGGAGGGAACTGTAAGTATGAAAAATGATATAGAGAGACTGTAAAATAAGTCAAGTATTTTGAAATCAAAATTTAGTGCCAAAAAATGTAAAGGAATGCACACTAGCGGCAGAAATCTGCAAACAGAATATTGCATCAATGGGATTAAGATGGAGCTCTCAAAGGAGGAAAGGGAATTGAGACTGATAGCAATAGTCAAAAAACCTTTTTCCAGTGTAGTAAAGCAGATAGGAGAGCTAATAGAATGTTTGAATGCTTCAGTTGGGCCTTACTTGGTCGCAGGAGGAGGTGATACTGACACAGAATAGGTCACTGGTTAGACCTCACCTTAAATACTATGTGCAGACCCAGATCCCTCATCTGAGGAAGGACAATGATACAGTAGGTTAGAAACTATTCAGCAAAGTGCCACAATAGTGATTCAGGGACAGCAGGGAAGGTTCTAAGTGGAGAGACTAGAACGTCTCAATATGTATTTTTTTGAGGGCTTGGGGGAATAATAGAAACATACATGGAGGGTACAACAAGGTGAATTACACTAAGACTTGCAAATTGAGAAACAGTACATCTACCGTGTATAATCTTAAGCTGGGGGGCAGAAAGACATTAGGTATATATATATATATATATATATATATATATATATATATTTCACTGAGGGATAGTGGATGGATAAAATGGACTGCCCAGCAATGTGATCGAATATTGGTGCTATATCAGGGTTCAAAACATAGTGGAACATCTTGAGTGTGGGTCTTCAGAAACAAGGCAGAGGAAGGAGGTTGGGAGAACTCAGAGATGAAGGTTATGTTAGAGTGATGTATCCTAGGGTACTAGGGATGAACGGATGTGCTTTAAGTCTTTTTCTGAACTTATTTTTGATATTTTTACAGCTGGGGTAGAAAAATAGGTAGTAATAAAAGGGGTGGTCACTGAAGCCCTTCAAGAGTGCATACAAATTTGTCAGCAAAATAAACCGCTGTGGCTTGACAGGCAAATGAAGGATGCAATCAGGGACAAAAGGAAAACAAACTTGCAGAGTATATAAGGGAGAGCAGAATGAGGCCAACAGGGTGAAGTATAAGGAAATACTAGAGAAAATAGCTAGATGGGTGAAAAGGAACATGGAACGAAGGACAGGAGAGGGTCAAAAAGAATGATAACATTTTCTTCAGATACATAATGGAAAGTGTTAAAAAGGGAAAGCATTGAAAGGATAAGTAAAGATGGAGAAAGTGTCCAGGAAGATAAAGGGAAGGCAAATAAACTAAATAATTACTTTGGTTTTGTGGTTACAGTGGAGGCTAAATGACCAATTCTGGACAGCAAGATAAGTTTATTTCAAGGATACTGACAGCCACAGATTACAGACAGGCTATATGGTTGCAGCAAAAGACATAGTCAGATATTTCCTGAAATTTTGTAGACATCCCTAGAGAAATTCCTCACCTGCCTGCAGTAATGCAGTGACAGCCACAGATTACAGATATGCTATATGGCTGCAGCTAAAGACATAGTCAGATATTTCCTGAAATTTTGTAGACATCCCTAGAGAAATTCCCCAGCTGCCTGCAGTAATGCAGTGGAGACACCAGAGAGAATCTCTAGAAATATTGTGAAATATCTGGAAATATCTGACCATGTCTTTTGCTACAACTGTATACCAAAGGAAAGAGTGTTTAAGAGTCTACTTGACCTGAACAGAAACAAATTCCCCAGACCAGATGAAATGCACTCAAGGGTGCTGAAGGAGATGAAACACCCTTGGGAGACTAATCAGTCAGTAACTGGCAACTGGAGAAGAGCCAGTGGACTGGAGGGTGGCAAGTATGGTTCCTCTGCACAAGGCTGGGGATAGGGAGAATCCATTAAATTACACTAGTAGACCTTACGTCAGCAGTGGGCAAGCTACTAAAACCAATAATAACTGAATTCCTAAAGGAAAACAGGCTTATGGATAGAACCAAACATGGATTCACAGTAGGCAGGCCATTTTAAAATAAACATTATTGATTTTTTTTAATTCAGTGACATAGAAGGTGGCTAGAGTCTAGGCAGTTGATATCATGCATCTCAACTTAAAATGCATTTGACTTGGTAACACATAGGAGGCCAGTAAAAAAGGTAGGAGATTTAGAGCTAGGGGAAGGGCTTAACTACATGGATGAGAAACTGGTTGACAAGATGTAGAGAGCAGTCCTGAACAGCATGTTCACTGATGTCAGTAGGATCGCTACTGGGCCGACACAGTGGTCTGTCATAGGGCTAAGCATTTTTAGCAGGTACTGTATTGTAGCAGCATCAAGGAGAAGTTAAAGCAGAAAGTGAGTCTGTTTGCAAATGACACACAATTATGTGGGATAGAAGAGAGTGAGGAGGTTTATTGGCAGCATGAAATGAGATGTTGGGTTGGAGCAGTGGCACACAAGTTGGCAACTGTAATTCAATACCAAAAAATATAAAGTGAAGCACTTTGGTAACAGATATTCACAGACTGCATCAATGAGTCAAGGTGGATAACTCAAGAGAGGAAAGGGACTTGGGGTGATAATTAATAATAGTTTAGAAACCTCTGCCCCATGCAGTGCAGCATACAGACGGTGAGCAGGAGGCTGTGGTGTATCAGCAGGGGTTTCTTAAGCTGCAGGAGGAAGGTAATACTATTTCTGTTCAGTTCATTGTTTCAACTACACTTAGAGAACTGCATACACTTTTGGAGCCCACATCTTAAACAGGACAGGGAGAGGGTAGAAAAAATCCAGCAGGGGCCTATGAAAATTTTCCAAGGACAGTAGGGTATGTTCTCTGAGAGACTGAGGAGCCTCATATGTACTCTCTGAAGTACTGGAGGGAAAGGGAGATATGATTGAAACATACAAATACATACAGGGATCTAACAGGGTGGACTCCTTGGAGTTATTAAGAAGAGGAACAGTAGAACCATGAAGGGGCATAACCTCAAGCTGCAAGAGGGGAAATTTAAAATGGATGTCAGAAAGTATTTTTATTTCGCATAGTAGGGGTTGAACAGCTGGAATAGTCTACAAAGTAATGTGATCAATAGCATGGTTCAATACACAGTATGGAGTTTCAAAGGGGTCATTTGGAACAAGAGGGAGGCACGGGGCAGGGAGGACTCCAGCATAAATCAAGTCATATATGAGGGCTGACTTGGTGGACTCCAGGGGTATAATTTTCAGAAGTCAGTCAGGGGTCTTACATCACAATTGATCTTGGTGGAGTACTGGGGGTATGGCATATAGGCACTTTTAGAAAGAATGCTTATTCAGCCCCAATATACCTGTATCAGCCTTTCAAGTCTGACTGGAGCTTACCCCTACTTTATTCCCCCAGCTTCAACCCCTGTATTAATCTGAAGAGATTGTCCAAATCTATGTCAGCTTTGGGAGTCTGTACAGGAGCTGCAGCTCATTATAAGACATTTAACAGAGTTTCTTTGAACTCAGCTAAGTCTGAAAGTAGCCTGATGACAGGTATTAAGACCAAACATATAAATTAGCTTCCCCTTCCTGTTTTGCTATAATTATAAATATTGGTATGATCAATATGTTTGCACTGGTGCACAGATACAGGGGAGCAACCACTTTGATGCATTTGGACCCAGACATGCAGTTCATTTGGTTTAAGAAGGAGGCTGCAAATGTTAGAGTAACCTCCCCCCCCACACACACATGTCCCCTTATTTAACTAGTAGGGCACACTTCTCACCACCATGGCAAGTCTAGAGGTAGAAACAGAGAGGGGTTGGGGTTACATACAATATTTTTGTACCAGACTGTTGATACACAAAACTAGAAAAAAATGTGTCTGATTGCCCGCCATAGACAAGATGGGACCAATGCAGAACACAACCAGGTGTGGCACTAAATACCTGGCACACACCTGGTGGGATCAATGCATGGCCAACAACCCAGGTCCCGGGGAGAAAACATTTGCTCAGGGCTATGCTAGGTTTGCACTTCTGGACAGGGGTATCCAAAGTAATTCCACATGGAAAGCAATAACAAGAATGTCCATACCAAGTTGGGATTCTAGAGTGTGGCTTTATTCCAAAACACATGTAGGAACAACACAAAGCAATGATGGACCCCAAGGGTTATACACAGGGTATCTTCAGACATTTGGAGTACAGAACTTCACAAATTCCCATTTATCACAGAATAAGAAATCAAACTGTGGACTAGCCACCATAAGAACACACTTTTCCATCGACTAGGCACATCCGGCCAGTACTTGGACACTTCCCGTATTGCATAGGATAGATGTGGTACACGGATCAAACAGAGCACTAGAGGCTCAACACTGTAGGACCCACATACTAGGGGTAACTGGAGGAAAATCCCACTCACTGGGGAAGAACTGTTTCTTCAGGCATTGACCACATGCACTGACAGAAAATATAGGTGCCCTTCAGAACCCATAGAGGTAAACTGGTTACTCCAGATGGGGGGTCTCCCACCATTTGCTTCCATGTTTATACACGGCCATTCATCTGGTAAAATACACCTCACACACTGTACAACTGTAGATGCTGTCTTGAAATGTATATCACACTTAACATATTACAAGGGACACCACATGGGGTGTCAAAGTTAAAAGTTCTGTACATGGACGGTCACATACTGGACTCCACTGTAGGCAGACAACTTTTAAGGAAAGACTGAGGTGTCAGTGTCCTTTTGTCAGAGAATCTACCTTTAAAATTGTAGGCACTTCTGGACAAACTTCAGACAAAAACAATTTTACTTACAGAAAGTTGTCATCAAAAGGCAGCTTCCAAAGTCCTGGGAGAATCAGGGGATTGCCCTTGAATCCTGGAGTCCTGCTCCATCCCTCCTGGGATAAAGCACAGGAAAACCCAAAGAAACAGGTTTCCACCACTTCAACTGGCTGGCAAAGCTGTTCTCCACTAGGGTGAGAAACAAAATCGGACAGGAAAAACTGCATCTGTATGTCAGAGCTGCTTGAGGAGCTGCAGCTGCACTCTGCAGCCTCCTTCATGTACTCCACTACTAGACCCCTGTGAACATTCTATCTCCCTCACTCACAGCACCAAAGGATTGCGGCTTATGCAGCTGCGAGAGTTCCGCATGACATCACCTTCTCAGCACTCAGCTGTGACTGACAGCAGAGAGGGAGACTGAGTGAAACCCATTTAACTGGCATTTCACTAGCTGCCTTCCCTGCCTACCACTAATTCTAACTGGGATTCTAGTAACCCCTGGGAACAAAGGGGTTACATTAGTATACCTGGATGGAATCCTTCTGCATCATTTAAGACTCTAAGATTACATGTATTGTTAAGTTGCACAGCAAAGCTGAGGGAAGTATTATTTTTTTTCCCTGTATCTGGTGCTCATGGTGGAAGGGGAGAGGGATTAAGTAGCACTTTTTCTACAGTTCATATTTGTTGCTGAAATTCAAGTTATCACTTGCTGTTCTCCAATTAAAAAAGAAATGTACAGTACTGTATAGTCGAGTTATTGTTAAAATGCTACATAAAGATTACAGGCTGGATTTATAAAGCTGCATCAGGGATTTGCAACAATATTTTGCCACATCCCTGATGCATGTGATAATAAGTTAGACCACCTAAAAGATGGACTAATTTATGTGCACAACTGCCACAGCTTGCAAAAATCAGGGACATTATAATGATGCCCACATCAATATATGAAGCATGAGTCATTATTTTAAGGTAAAGCAGTAGTATGTGCCAAAAATGCACCAATGCATTTGAAAATAACATTAAAATATATTTCAGATTACAGGTACATCCCAAGATCAGGAAGTGTGCCTGTGGTATCCCTTTTGGAAAGAAAAACATCCCAATGGCTTTCTATATACAGTAGACTATTGATATAGAGTAGTGATAGTACAGTATGTTCTATACTGAACTCCTGTTGCTATTTGTTAAAAGTTGCAGAACTAAACAAATGAAACAGCTTGTGTTAAAGAAATGCACACATATATTTCTGCTTTTAAACACAGGCAATAACAAAGGTAATTATGTGTTCCAATTTTCATGTCAAGGAGAATAGGTCATGTTTCCTGTGGGTTCTGTTATTTAAGCTTTTTTATACTGAAAAACCTTTTTCCAGCTAAGGAAGTTTATGTGACCGGCACCCTTTAATTGAAAACAAAGCTTTCCCTCATTTAAACCAGATGGTCATTGACTCATTAGAAATGGTGATAGCAGATGTCCAATCAGAATGCTCTGTGTTATGTGAAACAATCTTCTCAAAACTGTATTTTGATCTGTTCTCTATCTTAATAAACTAGCATGAAAATAATGACTATAAGAAAAAGGTGACCCACTAGCCCAAAGGCTTGGCAGTAACTCACAGCACTACTAAGCAGGGGAGGCTGTAGACCAAAACAGCAAGAGGGCTTAGTTAATAAAAAATGTCATTACTGGTTATGAAAAGTTGGTTAATTTAATGCAAACATCATTTTTTTTTTGGGGTGGGGGAGGCTTCAGCTTCCCATTCCTCCTTGGTGCTGCCCCTTCTACAAAGTGGGAGGCTCAGGTTCAAGAATGGCCTCAAAATCTTTTGCTTACTCGGCAGGCAATGGGTGGGTTTGGGGGAATGAATAAGTCAGTGGATTGGTAGTATATTAAGGATCCTTTCAGTTCTAAATCACTGTCTCAAATCTGGCTGAGGCCAAAAGACATCATCTAATGATGGCTGCTAGACTGAGGTGCAGTGGTTCTTCGTTCATGTCCTGGTGGACAGGTGTCTACATCACAACAAACACCATCACAGTGGACAATAGTTAGTGCCCTTGTTGACAATCAGGAAGGAGTCAGTGGCTGTGGAATCTGAGCTACCTTCTCACCTGTAATGCTAGTCCCTCCATAACAGGGTTGAGACACACTGGTGGGTTCATGTAGGAAAGCTTGTGCCACAGTCAAGAAAACAAGAGGATGGGTATGTCACAGCAACACTGGGCTCACTCCAATGGGAGGGAGGGCCAGAGGGAATCACCGCTCTTCAGCATGCACTGGGGCTGAATTTGGAGAATAATTTGGTTAGGTTTCAACCCAATCCCACATTAGGAGGGACTACCCTTCTTTTATCTCATATATTCCCTCTCCAAACTCGATGTCCTTTTCAACGCCTTCTGTCATTTTGCCTCTAATCTCCCTTTCCTGACTCACCACTGTGATCTCTACTCTGCCCTATCCCTTCAATCCCTCACTCAGAAATGCTTGTCCCACTGTGCTACACTCATCTCTAAATTTTGGTTTGGTACTCTTCCCCCTTACCTCTCCTCTCTCCTGAAGTGGCTGCTTCCTTTCCCTATAATTCGTGCATGTGCACAAATAGCGCCACGGCCTTTGCCCTTCCTAGAATTCGTACATCCATAGGGAAATGCACCTTCTCTTATAGATTCACTTCCTTTTGGAATAACCTTTCCCTACATACCCATCTCACCCCTCCTTTCCTGTACTCAAACACCTCATTAGGCCTCCCCCCATATCATCCTGTGACTGCTCTTTGTCCTAATTCTTTCCACATCTTTACCCCCTCCTCCTCCCTGTTTCTCCATCTCCTGCTTTTTAAAAGAAAAAAATCATCTTTTTTTTTGCTTAAAGCACTTTATTATATTTTTATATTTCTTATTGTTTGCCTATGTTAATTTGTACTGTACACTGCTTTAGTTTGTACCTGTATGCTGCCATCCCTGTTTTTTTTTTTGTATTCCATGTCCCTGGATCACACCTGGAAATGAGCATTGGCTCAGTGTGCCTTTCCCAATCACCAACATTTTAAATAAATAAATAAATATTATGGGCAGGCTTGATAGACTATTGGTCTCTTTCTATCAACAGATTCTATGTTTCTATTTTTCCCAGAACCATTCTATCCCACATAGAGAAGGTACAACACGCAGAAATATATGTGCATAACTAATTTACAGTTAAAAGTAAGCCATAGAAATAGCAAGGCCTAGATTTTCAGAAGTCATGATGCAGCTGCAAGCCCCTATTTCAGTTGCAGCCTGAGCCAGAATGCTTGCATTCTATTTTCAAACATTTTGACACTTTTCCAGCATTTTCGTCACTTTATGGCATGAACATGATGCAGTCGTCATTTTGATGCATGCATCATTTTAACTGCACAACTTGCAGTACTCATGACATGAAGTTAGACCACTTTTTTTGTGGTCTGTCATTCTGCAAGTAGTACTGTTACACTACAAACGTACCACAAAGGTCTGAGACGCCAGCCCTGAATCAATAGTTTCTACATACTGTAATCGTCAGCTTCTGTCTTTATTATTTGACTGTGTCCCACATACAGTAATGAGAACCAGTGTCCCAAATTTTGGTAATAAAATGTTTAGTGCTATAGTATGCCCATGTCCCTTGTGGCCAGGGTCTGGTGCCATAATGCACCCCATGAGCCTTTAGAAGAGGAGAGAGTAGATGCGGTGCCTAATATCAGCAAAATAAAAAGCTAGCCACTCCCACATTTCACCTACTACTGTACTAGCAACTTAACATTGGCCTGCTTAAGAATTCAACAATACAACTTTAACGGCAAAAAATAATGGTTATTCCAGACCTGTTCTGTTAAAGGAGAAGCAATCAACTAACCTATAAATAGAGTATGTAAGACCAGCTTTTGTTAGCTTAAGAGGTGTTATTCAAGGTTGCACATTTTGTCATTCAATTCAGTGAAAGCTGTATTTACTTTTAAACCACATATGACAGCATCACCTTCTGAATTTGCTATCTCCCCACATGCTCTATTGATAGCAGTTGTAGACATATGTCTGCAGCACGATCCCTGGAATATGTCTAGCATGTAAAATCAATTTTTAAAGATTGACTACCTCTGTACTAAGACCTAAATTAGGCTCCATATCAAATCCTGTGCAAAACCACATTACGTCTTCCAGTTAAAAAAAAAGTCAGAGACTTCCAGACTCCAGAGTATTATACTTTTAAAATATCTGTTCTTTAATGCTGATTTTGACTGTCTGCCCAGGCCAAAATATCTAGCAACAGAAAGTATTAGGATGAATGAATCCTGTAACCAAAATATCTCAGGAAATATGAGTTTTCTTCCATGAAAGCTTTTAGGTCTGATTTCTCGGAATCAAATTTACTTGAAGTTCCACAACGGGATTTGGTCATTGCTAGCTATCGATTATGGTTAGTTTTTCTTTGGATGCACAAATCCCACAGAATGTCTAGTAGTGAGATATTAAAGTTGGCCCTGTGTTCCTTGCTTTGGTTACAATAACAGAACCAAGTGCATGATGTTAACGTAAACTACAGCAGTCTATTCAATGCTTTTATTTCTGCAAATTAAGATTGGGTGTGTCTGGATGAATTTCATTTAGTGCTAGATACTTGGGAATGCACCCTGGCACATTGTATATATAAAATGAGTTTTAGGTCTTATTTCCAAATATAAAATACTCTGCATCATAAAGCAGGCACATGCACTCATAATACCATACAGTTTTGTGGCTAGGGAACAGGTTACATGTATACATACAGTCATGCATACATACATACAGCCATAGGAAGGAAAGACCATTGATTCATCATGCTCCTTCCTGTCACCAATTCAATAGGAGTACTGTCTCCTCTTTTTCTTTAAAGTGCCTGCAGATTGAAGGTGTGAAGATCTTAACAGCATCAGCGGATCAACTGATACTACCTGCACTGGACATCTATTCCAGGTGTGTACCACTCATTCTATAAAGTAGTTATTGTTTTTTTTTAATTCTCTGTTTATCCTGCCCCCTTCCATCAGCCTGCTCCCCTCATCCCTTCTCAAACCCCAACCCTGACACCTACCTTCTCTGGGACTTACCCAGCTCTGTAATTTACCCCCCTTCCCAGATGAGAATCTTTCTTCAGGGTCCTTAGGGGGATCTTGGAACCCTCAGGGCAACTCGAGCTACTGTCTGTCTGTGGAGTGATGCCACAATCAGTGGTGTGAGGCCTATGAGTAGAGGCAGAAAGCCATCCTGCTTGGCTGAGGTCTTTTTTAAGTTACTTCCAGCCCTGAGATGCAGGCACACTGGGAGAGTCAAAGGGCATGCAAATGCTGAGCATGCACAGTATTACGGCTCCTAGCCTTATGTCTCCTCCTCCCCCCGGTATGCTGCACTGCAACCCATAGTCATGCAGGTGGCAGTAGTGCAGTGAGATGGTGATCCTCCTTCCCCAGAGGAGGATGGTGTCTGTGGGGATGCTCAACCCTCCTCCCCCTGGCTGGACCCTGATGACCCAGGCTCATCCCATGACCTGGGTCACTAGCATTGCAAGTGGTAGTGCTATGGCTGTGCCAGCAGGTGGGCTTATAAAGTAATTCTTAATGCTTCCATTGAATCTACTTCCTTCAATGGTATCTAGTGTCCTCTTGTTCTCTCATCCATGTTCATCTTTAAGAGCTTCAAATGGTCTGGCAGTATTATCACTTTCAGATATTTGGAGACCCTGATCATATCCACTCCATTTCTTCTTTTTTTCATGGAAAACTGCAGTTCTGTCAGCTGGTCCTCATAACCATGTTTTCCAAACCACCTTGATTGCTCTTCTGTGTACTTTTTCAATTATGTCATTATCTTTCCTCAGACATGAAAGATATCCAAGTTGGGACCTGACCAAGGATATGTAAAGGGACATTATATCTTTTGACCTGCTTATGAAGTTTCTCTTAATGCATACCATGATTTGGTTTGCATTGCTAGATGCCATCCAGCACTGTTGCTGCCAGATAAAGGTGTTACTGACCAATACTCTGATGTCTTTTCTGCTTGGTGTCAGTAATCTGTGGTGTTTAGGAAGTATCTTGCCTTAACATAGAAACATAGAATTTGATGGCAGATAAGGACCGCTTGGCCCACCCAGTCTGCCCATTTCCCTACCTGATGGATAAGTTGCAGATCCTAGTTAACCAGCAGGCTAATTCTTCCTACCCCCAACCCCTAGAATTGCCTTATGACTGTCCCATGCATGCTTGAATTCCACCACTGTTTTTGACTCCACAACCTCCTCGGAAGGCTGCTCCATCATCCACAACTCTCTGTGAAAAAATACTCCTTAAATTACCTCTGAGCCGCCTCTACTTCTATCTTCAAATTGTGCCCCTTGTTCTTGCACACCTCTTTTTTGAAAGATGCTACCCTCTTGGACTTTGTTGATTCCTTGAATGTCTATGAAAGTTTCTATCATGTCCCCTCTCTCTCCTTTCCTCAAGGCTATACATATTAAGCTCCTTAAGTCTCTCTTCATATGTCTTCTGGTGCAGACCCTGCACCATTTTAGTTGCCCTCCTCTGGACAGCTTCCATCCTGTCTATGTCTTTGTGGAGATTGGGTCTCCAGAACTGCACGCAGTACTCCAGATGTGGTCTTACCAGCTGTCTGTACAGAGGGATAATAACTTCTTGTTTTCTACTGGTGATGCCTCTCCCTATGCATCCCAGTATTCCCCCAGCCCTCCTTGCTGCCCTCTCACATTGCTTGCCCACCTTTAGGTCATTTGATATGACTACCCCCAGGTCCCTTTCCATTTTGTTGTTGTTAGTATCTCACCCCATTGTGTACTCTTCCCTGGGTTTTGTTTCCCAGGTGCATTACCTTGCACTTAGAATTGAATCTAGCTGCCATACATTTGACCATTCCTCTAACCTTGCCAAGTCCCTTCTCATCCTTTCCACCCCACCTTGTGCATCAACTCTGTTGCAGATCTTTGTGTCATCTGCAAAGAGACATACTTTTCCTTCCAGTCCTCTGCAATGTCGCTTATAAAGACATTGAAGAGGACCGATCTAATCCTGAACCCCTGCGGTACCCACTACTAACCCCCTTTTTTCAGAGTGGACTCCATTTACTATTACTCTCTGTGTCCTATTCTCCAGCCAGTTCTTTACCCAGGCTGTTATCTTGGGACCCACTCCCAGGCTGGCTAACTTGTATATTAATCTTTTGTGTGGGACTGTGTCAAATGCCTTGCTAAAGTCTAGGTAGGTCATGTCCACAGCCCCTCCCTGATCAACTACTCTGGTCACCCAGTCAAAGAAATCTATCAGATTTGTCTGGCATGACCTTCCCGCTGTGAATCCATGCTGCCTTGGGTCCTGTGCCCCTCTGGCCTCTAGATACTCAACAATTCTTTCCTTCAGAAGTGATTCCATCATTTTCCCTTCCACTGAGGTTAAACTAACAGGTCTGTAGTTTCCTGCTTCTGCCTTGCTCCCGCTTTTGTAAAGGGAATCACATCTGCCCTCCTCCAGTCCTCAGGTACCACCCCATCCTCCCATGATTTGTTAAAGAGGGTAGTCAGTGGTGTCACTAGTTCTCCCCTTAGTTCTTTTAGAATTCTGGGGTGAATCCCATCAGGCCCCATTGCTTTGTCCACCTTCAGTTTTAAGAGCTCTTTCAGAACTCTTTCTTCTGTAAATGGGCTGGTATCAACTTCTGTATCCAGAGTGTTTCTACTGTTTGTTTTAGGTACCTCCCTCTTCCTTTGTAAATACTGAGCAAAATATTTGTTTAGTATCTCTGCCTTCTCACAGTCACCCTCTGCCCACCCTCCCTCCCTTTATAGGCCTCACTATCCCTCCTTGGTCTTCCTTGGCTCCTGATGTACCTATAAAGGTTTTATCCCCTTCTTAACTGATTTGGCTATCTTTTCCTCGGTTTGGGCCTTTGCTGTTCTGACTGCCTTTCCAGCTTCCTTTTGCTTTAACTGATACAGTTCTCTGTCCTGTTCCTTCTCGATTCCTTGTACTTCCTGAATGCTTTCTTTTCTCTTGAACCTTCACTTCCACTTCCTTTGAGAACCATAGTGGTTTCTTACCTCATTTCATTTTGTTTATTTGCTTTACACAAAGGCTTGTTACCTCTGTGATGGCAGTTTTATTATTCCCCATTGTTCTTCCACCTCCTTCCTGCCCATTTGCTAGTGCATTCCTTAGGCACTCACCCATTTTAGCAAAGTCAGCCCTCCTAAAATCCAGTACCTTTGTCTTTGTATGGCTTGACTCTATTGCTGTGTTTATTGTGAACCATACTGTTCGATGGTCGCTAGTTCCCAGATGGCTACCCACCTCGACATCTGTGATCCTCTCTTCATCTCCATTTGAGAGAACCAGATCTAAGATTGCTCCTCTCGAAAGGGCTCCAATACTAGTTGTTCAAGGCATGCTCCTGTAGGGCATCTAGAATAACCCCACTCTTAGAAGTGGCTGCTGCAACTGGACTCCAATTAACATCTGGCATATTCAGATCACCCATCAGCAATATCTCCCCCTTTATCTGCCATTCTAAGTATACTTTCTATCATTTCCTTGTCCATTTCCTCCCCCTGAGAGGGGGGTCTGTATACAACCCCTGTGCGGATTGTGGTGCCATTGCTTGCCTCCAAATTGACCCACAGTGCTTCTTCTCCTCCCTGTTTACCCTTTTGTTCTGTTGCTTTGATTTCTTCTCTTATGTAGAGAGCTACTCCTGCTCCCCTTTTACCCTCCCTGTCCCTTCTATAGATAGTGTATCCTGGTATGTTTACGTCCCAGTCATGGTTCTGTGTGTACCACATTTCTGTGACTGCCACGATATCCAGATCTTCCTCCTCCATCAAGGCCACTAATTCAGGAAGCTTGTTACCCAGACTACGTGCCTTCATGTTCTTCTTCCCTTAATCATTTTGTAGTTCTCAGCATTGAAGTTCATGTGTCATTACCCTGACTAGTTCCTGAATCTGTCTTCCTCTGCATTTCCTTAATCTCCTTTTGTGATACCGACTACCCATCCCATTTTGGTGTCACCGGCAAAGATGGAGAGCCACTATTGGTGCCTACCTCTGGGTCACCTATAAATATATTGAGCAATGTAGATCTCAGAAATGACCCCTGTGGGTCATCAGTGGTCACATATTTCCATGCTGATAAGTTTCCCATTATTAAGAAATGTTCCAGTTTTTGTTATGGGATATATTACCATCAAGGGCTTGGTGACAGCATGTGCCAAAATAATAATAATAATAATAGCTTTATTTGTTGAGCGCTTTTCACATTATCAAGGCGCTTCACACAAAGGGTTGGGGCAGCAAACATAAAAGAGCGAGCCCCAGATGAATTCAAACTAACCCTCGGAATCTCCAGCAACCCCTCGTCAGCTGAGCGGAGCTGTCACTCAGGGGGGTAAGACAGAAGCTCTTTCAAGTAGTCAGGCCCAAGTCCGTGTAGGGCTTTGTAAGGTAACAAACCTACCTTAAAGGTGATCTGCCACTGAATCGGCAGCCAGTGCAGATCGCACAACACTGGGGTAATATGAGATCTCCTGGATGCCCCAGTCAGTAAACGAGCAGCAGCATTCTGCATTAGCTGCAAGCAGTGGATATCAACCTCAGGAAGCCCTAAGTAAAGGGAGTTGCACTAGTCAAGGTGCAAGGTCACAAAGGTGTGAATCAACAAATCACTGGACGGAACAAGGTGCTTGATCCTGGCAATGTTCCTAAGATGATAAAAGACTGACTTAACAACTGCTGACACCTGATGATGAAGGGTCAGCCTGTCATCAAGTATCACTCCCAGGTTGCACACCCGTTCAGAGGTAAAGATCTGAACATCCCCCAAGAATAAACCGGAGGGCAAATCAGTTCTCAACCCCTCTCTCCTTCATCTCAGGTCCACCACCAAAACCTCAGTTTTACCTGCGTTCAACTTTAACCTGCTGGAATTCATCCAATCTTGGATTTCAGTGAGGCAGCTGTTAAATGCTGAGAGAGCACTAATCTGGTCGGGGGCCAAAGTCAGGTAGAGCTGGGTATCATCAGCATAGCAGTGGAACCTCAACCCATATCATCTTACAATCTCTCCGAGGGGCAGCATATACACTGCAAACAACATGGAGGACAGAACCAAGCCCTGGGGAATCCCACAAAACAGAGAGAAAGACTCTGAAGAGAAAATTCCCGAGATGACTCTCTGAGTTCTACTGGTGAGGAAAGATGAAAACCATCTGAGCACTGTGCCAGTCAGTCCACAGAAGGACCTCAGGCGCTTGAGCAGAACCCCATGGTCTACAGTGTCAAAGGCTGAAAAGAGATCAAAGAGTACCAAGATGGAGCGGTTTCTCTGATCTCTCACCATCAGGAGATCATTGAGCACCCAAACCAGAGCAGTCTCAGTACTGTGCCTCTTATGAAAACCAGATTGGAGAGGTTCGTATATATTATGGATGGTCAAATGGTTCTCCAGTTGAGTCACCACAACTTTCTTGATAACCTTTCCCACAAAAGGAAGGTTTGAGATGGGTCTGTAGTTAGCTAGAGTATCCGGGTCCAAAGAAGCTTTCTTCAGAAGTGGTGTCACCACCGCCTCCTTCAGGGAGCTTGGAAACTCACCTGATTCCAAGGAGTACCGGACAATCTGAGCCAAGACTGGGCTGATGATATCATTACAACCCAAAATCAGGGAGGTAGGGCCCGGATCTAAACTGCAGCACGTAGGTCGCATCCCCTGGACAGTCCTCATAATATCGATGAACTCCGACAGGTCAAAGGTACTCCGGGAAACAGGAGGCATAGTGACTGAGCATTGACCGACAGCATCCCCCATAAAATGGGTCTGACAGATCTCTGACCTGATGTCGGCCACCTTATTTGCAAAGAATTGAGCAATCTCATCACCCTCCATTTGTGAAAAAACTCGACGGAGCTGCAGACAGGTTGGGTTGCACAGCCTGTCCATAGTTTGGAAGAGTTGGGCTGGTCAATTCCGAGTGACAGTGATTTCCCTGGACAGGAATTCTTCCTTCGTATGGGAGATCACTGATTGGTAGAGCTGATAATGCTCCAATAAAATAAGATGGTTGGCATCCAGGTAGATTTCCACCAGTGACGTTCTAACCTATGTCCCAACTTCTGCAACTCCCACAAAAACCCATCAAACCAAGGGACCTGAGGGTGAAGTGGAAGGGGCCGAACACGGACTGGAGCAATCAGGTCAAGAGCTGAGGAAATGGTCTCATTATAGGCCAGAACCAACGGCTCTGGGCCTGAGCAGACATCAATGAACTCTGAGAGGTCAATCACCGCTGCCAGGTCTTCAGGGACAACATCCTGTAAAGGGCAGAAACTGACCATCTCCACAGGAGCAGACCTACACAGGGGGCATAAAAATTGAACCTCATGGTGTAATGATCAGACCAACTGACAGGTTTCACTCCCAAATCGGAGGCCTCAATCGCCAGGAGGAAGACCAAATCCAGGGAGTGGCCACTATTATGGGTAGCTGAGGAAACAACTGAAATGAAAGAAACAAATTGGTGGATGAGTGGCTGACTGTTTTGAGAGTGTCTGCATTCTATTGCTCAGAATAAGCCTGATGCACTACTCTTCTTTTACATGTCCACGCACAGCTAGGATTGCTTGGGAACCTTGCAGCTTGCCCTTTATTATGATCTTTGACTTCCTGTCCTGCAACCATTTTTGAAACAATTTTATCATACTCTCAGTTATACCGTAGTTCTAGTTTATGTACAAGACTCCTGTGCCATACACTATCAAATGCATTCTAAAAGTCCAGCTATATGAGATCCACAGGTTTTCAAACATAAAAGAGACACTCAGCTGTCTCTTGGAGGAAGCTGAAAGTGCCTCAATGAAGCTGACACAAGCAGACAAGAAATAATTAGGTGCACACCTCCAGTGAAATCAAAATCATCACTGCTGTGATTTATTTGTACAAAATGCCAAGCTTTGCAAGGTTTACTGGCAGACAATTCAGTGTTTTACCACAGCACAGAAGCACCTTAACTGTCTGCTGTTCTCTGCCACTGTCACAGGTTTTCTCACACCCAGTTCCGTGGCCACATTTTCAAAATAGTAATGATATTTCTCTATAAATGAATATATGTTTGCACTGATACTCTACAAGTTACTATAGGTTTGCACTGATACTTGTTGGTTCCTGTTTATGATGTGGGGGAGGGATGGAGAGAGGACCCGATCAGACCTAGAGTTCCTCCCAGACTAAAATTACTTCGTTACCATGTAGGCTATGCTACTATGCATTTGTTTGGCATGAATTTCTCTCTCAGAAACCACTGAGTCTAAATTGCTTTCTTGTAACTGATTAACAATTCTGTTTCTTACAATTGTCTCCAGTAGTGTCTCTGGTCACTGACTGGCCTATAGCTGTTGGTTTCACCTTGGAGAAATTTTTGAATATTGGACATATAGTATGTATATCATTCTCTGGTCAAATGTAAACAAAATGTCCCACTTTGAATTACCATTCTTCCACCTGCTCCACCTTAATTTCAAACTGGATGTCCTTTTATAGGGGGAAAGGCAGAGGTGTGGGCTCCTTTGGAATATATTTGTGTGATATCAAGAGGAAGCACAGAATATAAAATCAAATCAAAATTTTAGATCCTTAAAAATTGTCAAATAGTAGCTGAAGATGTTAGATAATTTGTAATATCTTCAAGAATAAGGATGGGTGGGTTAGCTGGAAGCTGATTCTGATTCTGACTCTAATCTTTTTCCAGAAGATTCTGATTTACTATGATTTATATTGATTTGTCAAAAGAGGAACATTTTCCAGACCGGATAAGAAAGGACCAGGTTAGAGGCAGATCCAAACTGGAACAATTGGCAGAATCTGGTTGTCTCTGTTACTGCTTAATACATTTTGTCCTTGTCATTTAATGTTTACAAGCAGAAAATGTCTGGCTTTTAGTAACATTCTTATGGACTGATTTAGCCTCTGTACCCCATCAAGGTGTCCAGCCCCACAGAGGAATATGCAACTATATACATATAATCCACAGTAAAATCTCTCCTAATATCATTCTTACACAACTCACAACTCACTTTCAGCCACTCACCCCCCAGAAATTTTGTTTTCCATTTTAGATTTTCTTCCAGACTGTCAAACTGCACACCAAAACACACACACTTTATATATTTTATACTTATTAAACACTCAACATACTGTACAAGGAATGTTTAGAATTTGTGGGCAATATCAGTCTCATGCACAACATACTAGGCAAATGTATGTATTTATTTATTTATTAAAGCATTTCACCAGGAAAACATACTGAGCACAAAATAGCTCATTTCCAAATAAGAACATAAGAATGTGATGGCAGATGGGGATCACTTGATCCACCTAGTCAGATGGCAGATGGGAATCAGTTGATCCATTTCTAGATGTGTCCTGGGGAAAGGGGAGAGGGAAAGCATAAGAACATTCAAGGTAGATACATATATAATTGTGCAGGCTGACATACAGAGAAATATAATGAGTACAGAGGTGGAGTAAATATACAGAATGTAACAGAAATACATAGGTATACACAGTAAGTGTGATATACCATGGTAGCAGTTAGGTAACCTGAGTTCATACTATGTTCAAGTAGGTGAATACAATAAGTGCAAAATGCAGTCACAGTAGTTTGGACCCAGGAGAATGGAAGGAGAGTCAGCGTACACCTGAGGACAGTGGCAAGAGGGAGAGATGTGGGAGTGGAGAAGAGAGATTAGTGAGGGTTTTGAAGAGTTTGAGTGAATGTTTAAGGGCAGAGAATTCCAGAGTTTAGGAAAGTGGAAAGAGAAGGCTGATTGACCAGCAAGAGTTTTATGGATGGATGGATGGATCCCTATGGATGCACCCACAGACTAGATTAAGGAGGCTGAGGACACCTGTCACAAGGGAGGCCCACAGGAAGGAGGCAGAGGATGCCACAAGGAAAGAAAGCAGCTCCTGGTGGGGGACTCAATTAATAGGGGGATAGATCTGGGGGGAGCAGAGAAAACTGAAGTAAAGTGCCTGCCTGGTGCCATGGCTTGTAGGGACAGGAAGCGCATCCTCAGGATCACGAGAACAGCTGCACGGGAGTCTGAGCTGGATGTCATTGTCCACCTAGGGACAAATGACTTGGCTCAACATGAGCTTAGAGCAGTGCAGAAGGACTTTGTAGAACTGGGGAGAGGCCTAAGACAAGTAGCACACACAGTATCCTTCTCAGAGGTGCTGCCTGTAAATGGCATGAGTGAGGCAAGGGTACTTTGCACCATGCAGTTTAATGAGTGGTTGAAAAAATGGTGTGGAGCACAGGGGTTTGGCTTCATTGGGGACTGGGGTTCCACCTGGAGGGACACCAGCCTATACTGGCAGGATGGTCTGCATCTGTCCAGGAAGAGAACAAGTCTTTTGAGCAATCGGTTTAAATGCTTCATTGGCAAGCTTTTAAACTAGTCAAGGGGGAGGCACTGATAAGCAGCAGAAAAATCCCAGCCTCTCCCTACAAAACAGGGTACTAAATGGGAAAAAGACCGAGGTAGAAAGGTCAGTGGGGGAGGCTGCAACAGAAAGTAAAGCCATCAAAAAATGGAGAGCAATGAGTACCAATGCCCGTAGTCTGAGTAACAAGCTTCCTGAATTAGTGGCCTTGATGGAGGAGGAACATCTGGATATCGTGGCAGTCACAGAAATATGGTACACAAAAAACCATGACTGGGATGTAAACATACCAGGATACACTATCTACAGGAGGGACAGGGAGGGTAAAAGAGGAGGAGGAGTAGCTCTTTACATAAGGGAAGGAATCAAAGCAACAGAACAAAAGGGTAAACAGGGAGGAGAAGAAGCACTGTGGGTAAATTTGGAGACCGGCAATGGCACCACAATCCGCACAGGGGTTGTATACAGACCCCCTTCTCAGGGGGAGGAAATGGACAAGGAAATGATAGAAAGTATACTTAGTATGGCAGAAAAAGGGGAGATATTGCTGATGGGTGATCTGAATATGCCAGATGTTAACTGGAGTACAGTTGCAGCAGCCACTTCTAAGAGTGGGGTTATTCTAGATGCCCTACAGGGGGCATGCCTTAGACAACTAGTATTGGAGCCCACTCAAGAGGGAACAATCTTAGACCTGGTTCTCTCAAATGGAGATGAAGAGAGGATCACAGATGTCGAAGTGGGTAGCCATCTGGGAACTAGCGACCATCGAACAGTATGGTTCACAATAAACACAGCAATAGAGTCAAGCCATACAAAGACAAAGGTATTGGATTTTAGGAGGGCTGACTTTGTCAAAATGGGTGAGTGCCCTAAGGAATGCACTAGCAAATGGGCAGGAAGGAGGGTGGAAGAACAATGGGAATAATAAAACTGCCATCACAGAGGTAGCAAGCCTTGTGTAAAGCAAATAAACAAATGAAACGAGGTAAGAAACCACTATGGTTCTCAAAGGAAGTGGCAGTGAAGGTTCAAGAGAAAAGAAAGCATTCAGGAAGTACAAGGAATCACAGAAGGAACAGGACAGAGAACTGTATCAGTTAAAGCAAAAGGAAGCTGGGAAGGCAGTCAGAACAGCAAAGGCCCAAACCGAGGAAAAGATAGCCAACTCAGTTAAGAAGGGGATAAAACCTTTTATAGGTACATCAGGAGCGAATAAGACCAAGGAGGATAGTGAGGCTTAATAAAGGGAGGAGGGTGGGCAGAGGGTGACTGTGAAAAGGCAGAGATACTAAACAAATATTTTTGCTCAGTATTTACAAATGAAGAGGGGGAGGTACCTAAAACAAACAGTAGAAACACTCTGGATACAGAAGTTGATACCAGCACATTTACAGAAGAAAGGGTTCTGAAAGAACTCTTAAAACTGAAGGTGGACAAAGCAATGGGGCCTGATGGGATTCATCCCAGAATTGTAAAAGAACTAAGGGTAGAACTAGTGACACCACTGACTACCCTCTTTAACAAATCATGGGAGGATGGGGCAGTACCTGAGGACTGGAGGAGGGCAGATGTAATTCCCCTTCACAAAAGTGGGAGCAAGGCAGAAGCAGGAAACTACAGACCTGTTAGTTTAACCTCAGTGGTAGGGAAAATGATGGAATCACTTCTGAAGGAAAGAATTGTTGAGTATCTAGAGGCCAGAGGGGCACAGGACCCAAAGCAGCATGGATTCACAGTGGGAAGGTCATGCCAGACAAATCTGATAGATTTCTTTGACTGGGTGACCAAAGTAGTTGATCAGGGAGGGGCTGTGGACATGGCCTACCTAGACTTTAGCAAGGCATTTGATACAGTCCCACACAAAAGATTAATATACAAGTTAGCCAGCCTGGGAGTGGGTCCCAAGATGACAGCCTGGGTAAAGAATTGGCTGGAGAATGGACACAGAGAGTAATAGTAAATGGAGTCCACTCTGAAAAAAGGGGGGTTAGTAGTGGGGTACCGCAGGGTTCAGTATTAGGACCGGTCCTCTTCAATGTCTTTATAAGCGACATTGCAGAGGGACTGGAAGGAAAAGTATGTCTCTTTGCAGATGACACAAAGATCTGCAACAGAGTTGATGCACAAGGTGGAGTGGAAAGGATGAGAAGGGACAAGGCAAGGTTAGAGGAATGGTCAAATGTATGGCAGCTTAGATTCAATGCTAAGAAGTGCAAGGTAATGCACCTGGGAAACAAAAACCCAGGGGAAGAGTACACAATGGGGGGTGAGATACTAACAACAACAAAAATGGAAAGGGACCTGGGGTAGTCATATCAGATGACCTAAAGGTGGGCAAGCAATGTGAGAGGGCAGCAAGGAGGGTTGGGGGATACTGGGATGCATAGGAAGAGGCATCACCAGTAGAAAACAGGAAGTTATTATCCCTCTGTACAGACAGCTAGTGAGACCCCATCTGGAGTACTCGTGCAGTTCTGAGACCCAATCTCCACAAAGACATAGACAGGATGGAAGCTGTCAGAGGAGGGCAACTAAAATGGTGCAGGGTCTGCACCAGAAGACATATGAAGAGAGACTTAAGGAGCTTAATATGTATAGCCTCGAGGAAAGGAGGGAGAGGGGAGACATGATAGAAACTTTCAAGTACCTCAAGGGAATCAACAAAGTCCAAGAGGGTAGCATCTTTCAAAAAAAGAGGTGTGCAAGAACAAGGGGGCACAATTTGAAGATAGAAGGGGTGCGGCTCAGAGGTAATTTAAGGAAGTATTTTTTCACAGAGAGGGTTGTGGATGTATGGAACAGCCTTCCAGAAGAGGTTGTGAGTCAAAAACAGTGGTGGAATTCAAGCATGCATGGGACAGTCATAAGGCAATTCTAGGGGGTGGGGGTAGGAAGAAGTAGGCTGCTGGTTAACTAGGACCTGCAGCTTATCCATCAGGTAGGGAAATGGGCAGACTGGGTGGGCCAAGCGGTCCTTATCTGCCGTCAAATTCTATGTTTCTATGGGAAGGGAGCTTAAGGGAGCAATACCAAGAGTTTTGGAGGGAGTAGGGAGAGGAGGTGGATGGAGGGAGGGAGAAGGGAGTCAAGATATGGGGGTAGGGAGGATAACCAGAGTTTGGAACTGAAGGAGGCACTGTGTGACAGACGGCGATCCTCCAAGGTAGGGAAGGAAAGAGCAGAGTAGAGAGTACAGTGGTGGGTGTGGGTAGGGCAGTTGTTGAGCAAAGCAGCAGAAGGAGTGGAAGAGGGGATCCAGTCTGTCAAGGGTGGATTTAGAGGCAGCACCATAGACAATATCGCCATAGTCAAAGATGGGGAGAATCCTCTTGGCAAGGATGTCTCAGTGAGCAGGGAGGGGGATACAGCTCTTATACTTAAAGAGGGCACCCAGTTTAGGGTGGAGCTTTTTATGAATGGCATCTATGTGCTGGGAGAAATGGAGGTGATGGTCAAGCCAGACTCCAAGGTATTTGAAGGCAAGTACATCGACAATTGGGATACCATCTAGGGTGTGGAAGGAATGGAGGGACGGGAATTTAGACATTTGTCTAATGTCAAAACACATGGAGACCATCTTTTTGACATATAGAGATAACTGATTTGCTGAAACCATTTCTAGACTGAGTCAAAATCAGGTTGGAGTTTGGATACTAGCTTAGCTGGCGAAGAACCAGAGATAAATAGGGTAGTGTCATCTATGTACATGAGTATGGACACAGATGAGCAGGCAGTGGGAAGGTCATTTAGAAATATAGGGATTAAAAGTGGACCAAGTACAGAACCTTGGGGGACTTCAGTGGTAACAGGGAGGGTGCGGATATGGCTCCTCCTAGCCTCACAAATTGAGATCTCCCTGTGAGGTAGGAGCTGAACCAGTGGGTGTCGAGGACTGAAAGACCAGCTGAACTGAGTTTGTGGAGTAGGAGTGAGTGAGAGATGGTGTTGAATGCTTTTGCTAAATTGATGAAAATGTGGCAGTGAGAACACCCTGGTCCATAGCTGTATGGATGGAATCTATTAGTCGGAGGAGGGAGGAGGAGATGGGATGGAATTTTCAAAAAATCCAGACTGGAAAGGGGTGAAAAGGAAGAGGAGTCAAGGAAAGGAGACAGTTGTGATAGCACTATGTGTTCTTGGAACTTGGAGAGGACAGGGAGGAGGGATATAGGTCCAGGAGAGGAGGAGTTGCCATCTTTATGGAGGGGGACAAAAGTAGCATGCTTCCAAGATGATGGAGCAGAGGCTAGAGAGAAGGACAGACTAAGTAAGGAGGCAATAGGAGAGGCAAGGATGGAACAAAGAGGTGTAGGAGCTTAGGGTCAAGCCCGTCAAGGCTGCTGCTTTGTAAGGGGTTTAGGGCTAGAAGGACTTTCAGGGAGGAGGATGGGGAAACAGGAGAAAAGAAGAAAGAAAGAAAGAAGTGAGGGTTGGAGGGGAAGGGGATCAGGGAGGGGTGGGGGAGGTTGATGAAGGAAGGAAGGAAGGAGATGAGGGTAGAAGCACAAGTGGTGAAATAAGTGTTGAAGGCAGCGGCCACAGATGGAGGGTCAGAGGCTGTGGAGGTCCCTAAATTTAGTAAGGAGGGGGAGACTGGGTTCAGGGGAGAATAGGGCATGGATAACTTTCCAGAGCTTCGAGGGGTGACCCTAGTTCCTCTGGAAAGATGATGAGAAAAACTCAGCTTTGGCTAACCTAGAGAAAAGAATAAAGAGAGTAAAGAGAAAGACCATCCATTTGGTAACTTACAGTCAAACATAATTTACAAAAAGAATAGGGGGCAGAATTAAAACAATGTGATTGAGACAGAAAAAGACCCCAGACACAGCACAAGCAATGATTAGAATAAACAGGGCTGTGTCAGATGGTGCTTCTGTACCCCACACAAGGCAGGTCTTTATTCAGCCCTCTTCTGCTGCCTAAAGATGAATTTTATTTGAGTGGTGGTCCATTGCAGTGTGGCACCCCACTGAAGGATAATTTCTTCAAACCCTCCACCCAGTAAATTTTCATTGGGTGACACCGGGGATCCCCCACTAGTGCCACTAAACATAAAGAAAACCCTGCCTCAGTCTCTCCTGTCCCTTTCATGTTAATATTCCTGCATGGGGTGCCCAGTCCCAGCTGCTCCCCCTCAACCTGCCTGTTTTGGTTGTGCAGTTGAGTGGTGGTCCATGGCGGTGTTGCACCCCACTGAAGGATCTTTTCTTCAACCCCCACCCTGCCCATTTCCATTGTGTGACTCCAAGGAGCCTAACCCCAGTGTCACCAAACATAAAGAAAATCCTCCCTCCATCTGTCCCACCCCTTCCATGTTAATATTCAGGCACAGAGTTGCCCAAACCTTCATACCAGCTGCTACCCCCACCTTGCCCATTTTAATTGTGCAACACCAGTGAGCCCACTCCTGGTACAACATAACACTGACACTGAGGGTGCCCAATTCCTTTGCCAATACCTGAAATAAAATAAAAAAAAAATCCCTCATATTTGTTTTTCTTTTTTTTTGTCAAATACACTCCGCAAAAAAGGAAAAAATCCATCAATGTCTGTTGCTGCCACTGCTGTTGCTGTCCCCCCCACCTGAACTTTCCACTCAGCACCCATTACCCCCCCCAGCCCTTAATTACTTACTGGGGGTCCAATGCCATAATACTTTCTGAACCAGAGGCATGTCTTCACTCTTCAATGCTGGACCACAAACTAAGGAAATCCAGTATGCATTTCAATGTATTTCAATGGGTTTTGAACTTGTTATCATAACTTGGTCAGTTTTGAATATTTTTCTCCTAAATTTTTAGCATGGCATTTTTGGGACCCCCACATCATGATCAATGACAGTGAAGTTATACAAATCCATTCCGAAAGGTGATTTCACAGTCACTGCTTGAAATCATTATTTGGGCAGGATCTAAATATTTTCTTCACCCTTGCACATGAGGTGGGGTCAGGCTACACTGAAAATCTGGGGTAAAAATATTAAAAAACAACATAGTTATGAGATTACATTAACATTTACAAATGATGGCTTGTAGCTTCCTAACTTTTAATATTTTGACCCCAAATTTTTTATACAGCCATTTCTTCACATCACCTCATCAATGTGACAGGTGTCATTTTTCAAATCCTGATCAAAATGTCTTTTCATACTTGTGGTGTGAAATCACCTTTTTGGGCAGGATTTGAACATGTTCTCCATGCTTGTTCATGCGGTGGGGTCATAAGAATACTATGCAGGGTCATAAGAAGGCTATGTTGAACATTTGAGGTAAAAGTATGAGAAAACAACAAAGTTTTGAGCCTACTTTGCAATTTCTCAAATCACATTCATAACTATGATAATTTTCAATATTTTGACCCTAACTTTTCAATATAGCTATTTTTTCACACTGCCTCGTGAATGTGGCTGTTGTCATTTTTTAAATCCTGGCCAAAATGTGTTTTCACACTTGTGATGGAAAATCACTTTTCAGGCATGATTTGAAAAATCTTTCTAGCCTTGTTCATGAGGTGGGGTCATGGCTAGGCTATATGGAATCATAAAAAGGCTATGTTAGCCTTCCCATTGGTGCTGAAGGTTGAGGCACTGGATGCCACACTTCACGCCACGTCGGTAACTGTTTGAATGTGAATGTGAGTGAGCCAAGGTCAGTGGAGGTTGGTGGGGGAGGGGAAGGTGGGGAGATGGATTGAGTGGCTGACAGGCAGCTCTCCTCTCCCAGGTAGGGATCCAATTGTAACTGCTGCAATGCTGCTCCTGGGTTGAGGCCCGAGGGTAATGCAGATGGGAATTGCTAGAGGAGGGAGAGTACCGCAAATTGCTGCATGGGCCTGCCTCCACACATGCCTAAGCAACTGTGGCAAAGAGAGGGGAGGAAATGTGGAAACCTAGAGCTCAAAGGTTCCATGATGGCCCCACAGCACTCACCCTGGCCCCCCAGAGTCTAGATGTTGGTCTCTGGGGTGGAGGGAAAGTCAACGCCCTTCATCCTTGGCACTGTCACGGGAGGGGGAGGCAACCCATGGAGGACCTACTGGGAGGGTCAGGTGTGGTAGAGTCAGGGACTGGGGAATGAACCCTTCTGAGAGAGGGGGGTTGGAGCTGCCTGCCAGCCCCACTGGAAGGGGAGGACAAAACCTGTATAGAAAAAAAAAAGGTATGTTAAAAATTTGGGGTAAATATATTGAAACAACAACAAAGTTAGGAGCGTACATTGAAATGTTTCAATGCAGGCTCGTAAATGTGGTAATGTTCAGTATTTTGACCCCAGATTTTTAACATAGTCATTTTTTCACACCACCTCACGAATGTGACAGATGTCATTTCTCAAACCCTACCCAAAATGTGTTTTTACACTTGCGGCACAAAATGATATTTTGGCCACAGTTTTATAAATGACACCTGTCATGCTTAGAAGAAGTGGTCATAAAAAGATGATGTTAAAACTTTGGGTCAAAAATGTGAGCACTTCACATCAATGAGAGACAATTCTATAGGCCCTCAAATTCTATCAGACCACCATCCATTAATATTAAAAATAGATATGGAAAAACACAAGAGACATACCCTTTGGTGGCTAAATACCTAGTTTCTTAAAGAACCACAATTTATTACACATATCCAACAACATATAACCCAAATCCTACAGGAAAACGAAGCCTCGGAGGTGTCAGCGGCAACCACGTGGAACACCCTCAAAGCAGTTCTTAGAGGAGAAATAATTGCATTTTCCTCTAGAAAAAGCACCAGTTGGGAGGCTAAATATGAAATGTTAATGCAGGAGCTTCAGGAGTGTCAACTATTACATGGGAAGTTGACAGAAAACTGCAATTGGAAATAAGGAACACTCAAAAAGAACTTCAAAAAATCATGAACTGGAAAGTCCAGCAGACACTGCTGTACCTAAAACAAAATAACTGTGAGGGGGGTTCAGAGGAGCCCATATGCTGGCCCGTACAATTAGAATGCGCAAAAGATGCTCAATTATATTAACGCTGAAACATCCCCATACCAAACAACTGATGCATGAGGAGGAAGATAACAAAGCCATTTTTACTTTCTATTACCAAAAAACTATACCAGTCAGGCCCCCTATCCATTGCAGAGGAGAGACCATCTTTTCTGCAACCTCTGCAATTACCGCACCTTACAGAGGATCAGACTTATCTTAACAGCTCCCATAAGCACGGAGGATATTCACCAACATATTCAGACCACTTGCACTCAGACGTGTTCAGGGCCTGATAGTTTTCAATCAATCAATCAATCAATCAATTAAACTTTATTTAATCAGACAAGTTACATCGTTGAGCAAGCTCATTTTCAAGATGGTCCTGGACACATAGAACAATCAAAATTTACATTTTAATTTTAATTTTATTGGACACATAGGACAAATTTTAATTTTAAGTTTAAGTTTTAAAGCAGAGTGATACAAAAAATTATCTAGACTGCTCCTTCCAATTATGCTACTGGCATTTAGGGAGGTGGTGGAAGGAGAGCACCCCTCTACCTTCATGGGCATATGCTGTAATAACAGCAGTATCCAAGCCAGACAAAGATATGACTGACCATTCCTCATATCACCCAATTTCCATTCTAAACACTGATTAGATGATCTATAGGGCCATATGGACCTCTCATTTAAAAGGTTTATTACCCTCCCTTATTCACCCAGATCAAGCAAGGTTTATTAAATGTAGAAACACGATGGATAACATCCATTGTGTATTATTATTAGCTGAACATGTCCAATCAAGGCAGATTCTGGCAGCCTTATTAAATCTGGATGCAGAGAAGGTATTTGGCAGGGTGTCCTGGGACTTCATCTGGGATGCCCTGTCTACCTTTCAATTCCCAAATGCCTTTTTGGTACAGTATGGTTAAAGAATGTCTATGATAGCCCACAGGCATATATTCGAATTAACAGATCTTTATCTTCCCCTATTTCTTTACAACACGGTACATGACAAGAGTGTTCTCTTTCCCCTCTCCTGTTTACTTTATGTATGGAGCCCCTTTCTACAGCTTTCTGTGAGGGGGGAGGGGGTTGAGGGCATTACTTTGGGACAAACAGAATATAAAGTATCATTGTTTGTGGATGATGTACTCCTGTTTGTGCTCTCTCCAGAAACATCTGTCCTAGCTGTTTGGATAGCCTACATAGATTCGAAGGGACAGCACATTTTAAACTGAATGTAACCAAGACAGAAGTCCTTTTGTTTAACTTTGTCCCCTTGGAGGCCCTTAAATGGAGATACCCTTTACGGTGGTTACATACAACAATAAAATATTTGAGAATATACATAACCAAAGATATAAATAATATAAACTTGGTAAATTATGAGCCTATAACAGTTTTAATTCTAGAGGACTTGACTAAATGGAGTAAACCAACTTTATATTTCTTTCAGAGAGTAGAGATTATTTGAATGAACATACTACCTAGGCTGTTATATTTATTTCAAACCCTCCCAATTCCTCATGCGCATTTTTATTTCACTTCATGGAACAAAATTATCTTAAATTTTATATGGGGAGGTCAGCATCCCTGAGTTTGGTTCTCCATCCTCCAGCTGGCTTTAGCTCAAGGAGGGGTTAACCTACCCAACTTAAAGCTTTATGCCAAAGCTGCATCTCTTAGGGTGGTATTTCTTTGGTTAACATTGACATATAAAACACCATGGAAAGACATTGAATTTGCCCTTAACGACCTATATGATCTGCACTCCATATTATTTGCTAAAAAAAAAAAATTCCCCACAACTGCGTCATTTTACACAATTCACTTCAAACACTTCGAAGGTATGGTATCAGGTAAAACTAAATCTGAAGTTTAAAGACATCTTTTATTACTGCAGGTTGATCTCAGCTGATGAAAACTTTCTTCCATCCCAAACTGACTTGGCGTTTAAACATTGGCGCCAATAGGGCCTACATTATATTTATAAATTTTTGGATTCAGCAGGTATTCTTCCCTTTGAAACCCTACAAAGAGATTTCGGGTTAGTAAATATGGATAGATATAGATATCTGCAACTTAGAGGTTATATTCGGCACCATCATCCTACCCTTGCTAAACTATGGACTCCGAGACCCTCTCTAACTATAATAATGGACTATCATAATGGGAACTCATAGGGGCATTTAACAGGGCAACTGTATAAAATTCTAAGGGACGTTTTGGGATATTTTACTCAGTCTGTCTTAGACAGTTGGAATAAAGATTTGGTTTTGATTTCCTTTGACTCCTGGAAGAAATCTGCACTTCCAGCAGTTAAGATAACTATCTCCATAGTTTGGACGGAATATGCATGGAAGTGTAGATACAGTTATTTTAGATCCCAAGCTGTACTTATACGAATACAATATTTGCCATCAGTATATGGGGGTTGTAGGAGGGGTTGTCGGTATCAACTGGCAGACTTGGGTCATGTGTTCTGGGAGTATCCGCTTTTGATTCCTTTTTGGTGCACTTTGCAGGATGAGCTCAAGAAGTGCTTGGGGGGAATGATTGAATTAACTACTGAGATGGTGATGTTAATGGCCATGCTCCCGCACCAACCCCATGGCATAAAATGTTATTACCATTGTATCTTTTGGTGGCTAAAAAGCTATTACTAGGAGGTGGATGACCCCAGTCATTGCAACAATAAATGATTGGAGAAAATTGTACTGGATATCTATCAGTTAGAAAAACTGATGGCTGGGCTCCTTGAAAAACTTCCCATATTTAATTTAAAATGGCAAAAATTGGTATGGTATATGGCCCAGATCAATACTTGTTTCAGTCCTTGACATGCTTGTCCTGCAGAGTCTGGAGAGGTGCTGCTTCCACTGGGGAGGGGAAGGGGCTAGGAAGTCCACTGACTCTTTGATTGATACTCCTTGTTTGAAGGTGCTGAGTTCTGAATAAATGTCTAAAGTGTGTAAGAAACTTGGTATAAGAATGGAAACAACACTGTACTTATGGAAGTTATTTCTGTGACCAATATACTGTACACTAATTGTGCAATTGCATTTATCCAATGTCTTTGATGTATAAAATTAACAGTGCTTCATTTAATAAAAAATATATTTAAAAAAAATAATATGAACAAGAGAACTCTTCATTGAAATCTATAAAAATATGAAGAAAGGGACTGTAAGAACATTCGCACAAATATATGTAATCACTCCAAAAATGGTTTTAAATCCAAATATACAGTAATTGAGCCATTCGACATTAGGCTACTGAGGTGGAAATTCCACAGTGACTCTCTCCTTCCTGGTTCTGGCCCTTGAACCTGGTTGTGCTCTGTAGTGTAGCTGCCAGAGGGCAGCTGTGGCAGCATTGCTCCATTCCACTGTGCAGCGGTCGGGGGTGGCTGCGACAGTGGTCGGGCCCGGAGACAGGTCTGGGTTCCGGGGGGGCCTCAGTTTGAGGTGGTTAAAGAGCTTTGCGGGGAAAAACTACTGGTCATTGGTTTGATGATCCTGCAGGGTCAAGTGGGTGAGTTACCTCTGTGCTCTCAGCTTTGGTCGGCACCGCCGGGGACTCAGTTTGACCCTCTGTAGGGCAAAAGAAGGATCAGGTTTGAATGCTTCAGCATAATACTCTATAGGATTTGGACTCACCATAGACTGTCTAATTTGATAAACCCTCTTTAACATCCTGCAAGTAACTATAGTTGGTGTTTGTGTTGAAATAAAAAAAGTAATAAATCAGTTAATTTCTAAAGTGGGGCAGTGGTAAAATCTACTCTCAGAACTTTATGGAGTGAGAGTCCTTAAAGAACTAGGGACTAACATCTGTATGTCCTGGGAGGTGGGAGTGCCTAGGTTCAGCTGCTACGTTTTTGTGTTGCTTATAAGCAACTGAATTCTTGAACATTTGTGGAGTGACAATCCTAAAAGATTGGATATGGACATTTATTAGCCTAAGAAGGTGGGAGCTCCAAGGTCTTTTCTTTAAAAACTATTTGTGAACTGGATTTGATCCAAATATCTTCCTTTCAATGTCAAATTTGATTGTGCTGATGCTGCTATAAACATCTGTTATTTTATATTGTTAATTGTGAGTGGTGGGGATTATTTATTTATTTAAGTTTGTTGACCAGGTAGGCCCACTCAGTCCAATACAGGTCTCTTTTTCAGGGGTGACCCGGGATTAGTTACAGATAAATAGAAATCACAGAATACCTTACATTGTGGGGTTACATAGGGTGGGATTTGTAGAGTACTAGAGACAATTTTTACAATCAAATGTTAGATAAGAATTTATAATCAGACAAATAGACATTTTTCCTTATATGACATTATAGTCATCATTCAACATGGCAAAGGGGTAAATCTTTAGAGCACCATCAATGTTAGATACAGAGACTGACAATAAGACAAATAGACATTTTTCCTTATATTACATTATATATGTATCATTATACATGACAGTGGGGTACATCTTAGAGCACAGCCATAGCTGGTGATGGTTAGTGGGATTAGTGTTGTCTTTTTTTTTTTTTTTGAGTATTGATTATTTTTGATGTATGGTGTGAAACTGTGTTGTTTGAGAATTGTGAGTGTCAGTGGTTACTGTATGTTTTTTTGATGGTGTAAGGATTGAGTAGGTGAGTGGTTAGTATTGTTTGAGTGTGTGTGTGTGTGTATGTGTGTGTGATTTTGATTGATTGTTTTTCTGTCTCTGCTATGTGAAATGTGTTGAGAGGGTAGTAAGATGTTCAGGTGCTATTCCCTCTCCAGACTCAGGGACAATTGCCTCTTTGACTGTTCCCCTTTGTCTGCTGAGGCATACAGTAGATGTCATGACCTGGAGTTAGTTAGGAGAAGGACAAGGGGAGGGAGCTGGGCCTGGGGGGGCAGGGAGATGAGCGGTCGGATAGAGGTAGTGGGGACAAGAAGACACCCTGGGGTGAAATGGGATCAGAATAGGGATCTCCCACTGTCCGATTCCCATACCCAAGGGTTCTGTTGAATGCAGGCAAGTGGTGTGGTCTTCCTTGACCACTCATCCTGCTCGGACGGTGTTATGGAACACCAGATCCATTCAAAACAAGACTGCTACTATAGCAGGTCTTGTTGGGGCATTTGACCCGGTGTGCATCACCGAGACCTGGCTGGATGAGAATGCTGTCCCAGTACTGGCCTCTGCCATTCTGGCCGGGTGCTTAGTAATAAACCATCCGAGAATGGATCATAGGGTGAGGGTGTAGCCATCTGTTTTAGATCAGAACTGGGCCTTATGGAGGTGCCACTGGGTTCACCAGATCCTTTGAGTATATTGTGGGTCTGGGTGTGGCGTACAGGATACTCCTCATCTACCATCCACCCGGAGATGGGAAAGAGTTTCTGCAGGAAGTTGCGGACTTCATTGTCAACATAGTATTGGGATCCCTCAGATGGTTGATTCTGGGAAATTTTAAGGCCTGGGTCACCGATGAACTCTCACAATTTGGTTGTGACTTCCTCCAACTAATGACTTTGTTGGGCCTCATGCAGGTTGTTACCTCTGTAACCCACATTAGAGGTCATGCATTGGACCTGGTGTTCCTCCTGAGGATGGAGATATCCAGCTTGGTGATGGAACCAGTTGGATGGTCTGACCATCACACCACAGGGTTCAGTTTTGTGGCTCCACCTAATAGGCCTGCCCCTATGGAGATGGTCCAGTACCACCCTTTCTGGGGTGTGACCCCAGATGGCCTAATGGCAGTGCTGGATCTATTGAATATGCCGAGGGAGTGCATGGTTCCAGGGGACCTGGTGCTTGCCTATAATATGGCAGTAACGGAGGCCCTGGATTCTATTGCTCCTGTTTGCATTTGCCCCCCTCACTCTCTGTACAAGGTCTCCATGGTTTGATGGGACCTTGAAGGAGTTAATGAGAGTGGGGCGAAGGTTGGAGAGGGCTTGGCAGAAATCAGGCCTGAAGGGTGACAGGCTTAGATTGATGGAACATTATACAATCTATCAATTGACAATTACCAGTAAGAAGGCAGAATTCCTGTCCAGGGAGATTGCCACTGCACAAAGTCAACCAGCTGAGCTCTTCCAGACTGTGGACAGATTGAGCAATCCAATCTGTCTTCAGTTTGTTGGAGCTTTTCACAAGATAAGTGTGATGAGTTTGCTCAATTTTTTTGCAGATAATGTTGCCGCCATCAGGTCCAAATTTGGCCAGACCACCTCTAAGGGGTATTGCGGTGGTGGGCAGGAGGATGCAAGCACCCTGTTTGTTTGGACAGACTTTAGCTGGCCAGAACTCATTGACATTGTGAGGGTTATCCAGACTTTGCAGCCAACCAGCTGTAGTTTGGATCCAGGCCCCACATGACTCCTAGTGGGTTGAGTGGATGAGATCATCCCAATCCTTGCAGAAATAGTCTGTAGCTCATTGGAGAGAGAGATCTTTCCTGTTCCCCTAAAGGAGGCAGTTGTGTGACTGCTCCTGAAAAAACCCTCCCTTGACCCGAAATGTCCTGCTAACTACAGTCATATCTCTAACCTGCCCTTTGTGGGTAAGGTTATTGGGAAGGTGGTTGTGCTGCAGCTGGACGACCATCTAACCACCTGCAATGTCTATGGTTCTCTCCAGTCTTGATTTAGGAAGAGACATAGTACTGAGATGGCTCTTGTCCGGGTGTAAACGATCTCCTAATAGTGAGAGATCAGAGGACTCATTCCATCTTGATCCTCCTTAATCTCTCTGTGGCATTCAACATTGTTGACCATGGTGTGCTATTGGAGCACCTGCAGTTCATCTGTGGACTATCTGACGGTCTTCAGATGGTTTAGATCTTTTCTTGAGGGTAGGACTCAGAGAGTGGTCACTGGGAAGTATTCCTCTGACGCTCTCCCCCTATCCTGTGGGGTTCCACAGGCTTCATTATGACACCCAAGTTGTTTGCAGTGTATATGCTGCCATTGGGAGACACTGTTAGGTGGTATAGCTTGAGTTTTCACTGCTATGCAGATGATACTCAACTTTACCTGTCCTTTGTACCTGGGCAGGAGGATACAATCTCGATATTTAACAATTGTCTCTCCAAGATTCAGAACTGGATGAGTACCAGCTGGCTGAGGCTTAATCCAGATAAGACTGAGGTGTTGGTGGTGGACCCAGATCGTCGGGTGGTGGGTATGTTGGCTAGACAGCCATCTGGGCTTTGGCTTGGGGATGCTCAGCTGGCTGCCTCACATCAGGTGCATAACCTGGGCATTATTTCTGACAATGAGCTGACCCTGAACTCTCAGGTGTCAGCAGTTCTCAAGATCTGATTTTTTAATCTGAGGAATATCGCCTGGGTGAAGCACCTGGTTCCTCCTGATGATCTCTCTACCTTGGTCCATGCCTTTGTGACCACCCACCTTGACTACTGCAACACCCTGTACCTAAGGCTTCCAGGGGTTTATATCTGTTGTTTGCAGCTGGTGAAGAATGCAGAGGCCAGGCTTGTGACTGGTACTTCCAGGACAAGTCACATTACACCTGTGCTCCGCGGACTGCACTGGCTACCTGTACAGTGGTGGATCACCTTCAAGGTTGGTTTGCTGACCTATAAAGCCCTAGATGAAAAAGGGCCTCACTACCTGAAAGATCTCCTTTGCCCCTACTTCCCTTCCTGACCACTTTGATCCACCAATGAGGAATTGCTAGAGATTCCCAGGGTGCGTTTGAAGGCATCTGGGGATTGTTCCTTTGCCTACGCAGCTCCTACCCTGTGGAATTCTCTACCTCATCAGGTGAGGGAGTGCCTGACCATCCAAAGTTTTAAGTTAGCCCTCAAGACCTATTTATTTAGGTTAGCTTTCCCTGACAGTACCAGCTGATAGTTTTTAGTTATTAATGTTATGCTGCTGTTGGAAATTACATTATGGGAATAACTTATTTTAACTGGATTTTATGGAATGTTTAATAGATGTTATTTTTGTATGTGATTTTATATTTTATGTTCACCACCTTGATCTCCTGGAAAGGCGCTTTACAGATAAAGTATATTATTATTATTATTATTAGTGTTAATAATTTCTGAATTCTGTCATCTTCTTGTAGTAGTCTAGGTACATATTTCAATGCTACACATCTTAAATCTGTTGGATCTTTCTGGTAAATCTTGAAATTCATACTTAAAGTACTTCTATCAGAGCCACTGTACATTGCTCCCAGAGGTCCCTGCATTCTGATCTTGAGCTGCCTGGTGGTCCTACCAATATAAATTTTGTTTAAGAGCACCAGGCAGCATAAACCACAAAGTTAGTGTAGCAACTTGCAATTTGTCCAACTTCCACCAATTTCTCCCTCTCACCCACCCAGATCCATCTACCACTCATTGCAAATCTGCATGTTGTGCATCTTTTGCAGGCAAAAAGCCTACAGGCCTATTCTGCAGGGTATAAAAGTAGCTGGTATAGCATAGCAAAATACTACGCAAAACAGGAGGTATCGCTAACCATTTCCAAAAATGCATAGCAGTAGACTGCTAACCATTTTTTCTCAGTGAGTTTATGGCACAGTAGACAAAATTAATAAAATTATATATATTTTTAAATTTTGCTTACCATTCTATGCCAAGTGCTATGCATTTTTACAGCTGATTAGTACTTTCATGTGTAAAACTACTAATCAATTTTTTCAGCTTATTTGATACCTTGTTCTGTACCTAATGTTCCACCTTGGGTTCAGTCTACTGACTCTGTGTCAAGAGGCCCCCAGACTGGGGCCTCTTGAAAAGGAGATTCTGGGTCTAGATCCCACTATTTTATACAGGTTTGCATCAGATAACAGAACAGGTCAATGTTTTAAAACAGTTTCCCTCATCCTACTTGACACTGGATTGTATCTGGTAACCAGGGTTAGTGGTGGTTCATTTCCCTTCTTGCCCATTTTAGAAATCAGAAGAGATTCTCTTGATGTTACATTTCCCACTTATATGCATAACTGATTAATTTTCCTGCAGGTCTCCTTATTTTAAAGCACTCTTTTAATTCCTGACACTGCAAATTTCTTCTCTGTTGCACAGTTCCTCGTAATTCTAAGGAACTGCCCTCCAGGGATATTCTAAATGAATGAAGGCAGATGTCCACATTCAGCATGTAACAAAGAATTGCCTGCTGCATCCTTGTGAAAGGTGTTACTCTGTATATTACCAAATTCATCTGCAAAATCTAATGACAAGAAAAATCAATGGAAGTGGCACTCACTGTATGTGTGGAATGAAGGTTACAATTGTTAATATTCAGCCATGAAATGAAATTCTCAACTTCCAACAGAGGCCCAGACCAGACAACAATAATGTCACCATAAGGCAGTGCCATCTGACAGTCTTCCTCAGGTGCGGATTACCATCTGCATTAAACACCACTTGTTCCTCCCCCCAGGTCAGGTACAAGTTATCATAAGAGGGGGTCACTGTGGCCCCCACTGCTGTACTCTGGATCTGAAGGACATATTCATCATCAAATACACAATAATTATGATGCAGCATGTAATCCACCTCCTGGAGAAGAAAGTCAGCTGGCATCACTGGATAAGTCCCTTGCTGTCTCCTGAGGAAATGATGTATGGCCTCTATTCCAAGATGGTGAAAAATGCTCATATAGAGTGATGCTACAGCAAGTGTAACAAATATGTAAGTCTCTCACTAGCCCACATTTTAAAATTTATTTAAAATATTTGATGTGTCCTGGAGATAGAACAATGTCTGAAAACCATTTCTTTAAAGAAAAAGTATACATATCTACAGTAGGCAAGTTCTCAGACACCAAACCTATCCCTGAGACAATGGGCTTACCTGGTGGTCTGGCAAAAGACTTATGAATCTTTGGCAACAAACAGAAAATTGCACAGATAGGGTTTTTAACCCTAGTAAACTTTGCCTCATTGTAAGTAAGCTGACCATTTCAAAGAGCTTCATTCACAATATTCTCAAGTTCATTTTAAAGGGAAGAGTAAGATCCCCTTCAAACATTTATAATTGTCCCAGTTATTCAGTTGACTTAAAGCTTCCTCTTTATATTTTTCTCGTGACATGACCACATTACCACCCTTGTTGATTGTTTAGTTATGAAATTTGTCATATTTCTCAATTCTTCTGAAGCTTGGTGTTCAAGGGTGTTAGGGTTGTGGTACATGTCATGTGATACATCCCCTTAAGAATAATTACAGTAATTTATTTCAGAAGAAACCACATTTTGAAAGCCTTCAACATTTGGTAGTAAAGACTGAGGGGGTATATAAGTTGATTTTGGCTTAAAACATGTATGTCAAAATTGTATAGGCTCTCTGACAGCACTAATACTTTATCCATCCCTTCAGAATCTGAAACAAGATTTTCATTTTCATTTTCAAGCAGATTTATTGCAAAATCAACATTTGACTCAATGTCACTCAAATTCAAAGATACAGGATCATTACAAGTTACATTTTGAGTGTCCACAATTGTAACATCCAAGCAAGTTTCATTGTCCAAGTTCCCATCTTCACCCAAATAAGTGACTGATGTATTATGTCTGAAATTAACTCATATTCAATTTTCTATAGGACTTGACCAGTTCAGCAGTTACTTGAAATTGATCTAGCTTAACTGAAGATATGAAATTTACACCTTTAGGCAAGACCTGAATTTGTATCTTTGTTAACTGGATGTGTGAAATATTGATCACTTTTTTGAAATGGTCACTCTTACTGACTTGCAAATTGGTTGCTGGTATGCTTTTCCTTTTTCCCTTCCTTGCTTTCCTTTGTTGTTTGGATCTGGAACATCTGCCTGTGGGTAGGGGTTTCCTGATCCTATGATTCTCCCCTCCCTCTTCAAAAAATCATTGATTTTTCCTTGCTGGTTCTAGAAGATGTGGATGAATCAATATCCAGGCTTCTATTGCTCTTGCTCTTACTTCTTGCTCCATTTCTTCTATCCCTGCTATTGTTCCTGAAGTGTCCCCTGCTGACACTTCCTGAATTCTCCCAGTTGTACAATTTGCCTAATTCATAGTTACTTAAATCTCTTTGAAATGTGTTCTATTTCACTTTTTACTCTCACCTTCAAACTCATCTGTTCTTGTTTTTAACCTGTTCTCCAATTCTGCAAATTCAGGACAGGACTTATGCTTATTCAGTTCTTCTCACAGAGAGGTGATCTCCTCCTGAATCTCCTTTAAATTGCTCTCACCCTCTTTAATAAAAAAAAAAAAATCAATCAATGCAAACAAGTAATTTATTTAAATTGGGTATGTGGTTTTTGCCTTTGTATCTTTAAGTGTGCTCCATTAGGGAATTGTTTTTAACCTGCACTATTATACTTTACTTTTAATGATGGCATTTTGAGGCTACCATTGTTGAATTAATAATAAGTGGACAGGCATTGTTCCCATTTGGCGAACATGTAGATATGCATTGGATTGTGCAGCCAAATGATGAATTACTTAATTTATTATATTCAGTTAATGGTCTTTACTGTAAAATATGCAAGTTGTACACGTGGGCTCAAGCCCTTAAAAAGCCAGGAAACTGGATGTTAGGGTAGTTCTGCACTGAAAAAAAAGATGAGCAAATCATCAATAGGATTACTTTTGCAAATAAAAAAGCACAGAATGAAAGTTACATAAATATGTTCCAATTTGTCAGTTAAGTAGTAATGTCTGTACAACTGGGCATTTTCAAGGGATTAATGGCCAGTAGAGAGTGATGATGGTACAAGACACAAGGCACAGCTAAGGGACATTAACCTCAGTAAGGGTGTTAAACCCATGGAAATGTCCAGACCTATAGGCATTCTTGTGGTTATGAGTGTAATTTAGCCACTAAAGAAACAAGCATTTGTCAATGCCAAATGTTTGCTTGCTGGTATTAGCATTGGAAATGCAGGAGTTAGAGAGATGCAGACTAGGAATGGCAGTGAAGCACTGAACTTCACGCCAACCCTACCTCCACCCTGCAGAGATGGACAGGCATTGGGGTATGCGTTTGGGATGCTGCCTATAACTTTCATGCCATTTCACTTCACCTTATCCAGCAGACAGTGACATGTCTTGAGGTGTGCCTTGGGGTGTCAGCTTTATAGTCACCCCACTCCATAAGGAAATACACTGAAATGGGTGCAGTATAGGAGAATGGGGTGAACTCTGGGGCTGAAGAGTCCAAGGCACACCTCGATGCCTGTCACTGGCTGCAGGGTGGTGGGGGGGGGGCATGAGCATTGCAGTTGACAATCCAAAGGCACACTCCTGATGCCTGTCAGTCTGTACAGGGTGGGACATTATGGTTAGAAACCCTAACACCCTGGGCATTTGTTGGTATTTGCACTACAAATTTTCAACATGGCTATTTTGTGACCCCCACCTCATGAAAGCATTTGGGACATCTTGTCATGAACAGTGGCACTGTGATTTTGTCAATATGTCCCAAACTTTGACTTTTCACAGTGACCGTGCCATTGTGTGCAAAATGTACGAAAACACAGATCGGACATGATGTGAAGAATGACAGCTGTACCTTTCATAGGGAGGTGTGAAAAGATGGCAATGTTGAAAATTTGTAGTGAAAATATTAAAAATGCTCAAACTTCCGAGCATATGTGGAAACTGCACAACGCAATCATTTAGTGGAATTATTTCACCAAATTTTCAACACAGGCATTTTGTGACCTCTGCTCATGAAGACTGTCACTATGATTTTCTTAATGTGTCCCGAACATTGATTTCCCACAGCAACTGCGTTATTCTGTGCCAAATGTGTAAATGTATATTTGGGGCATGATGTGAAAAATGACAGCTGTACTTTTCATAAGGAGGTCTGAAACAATGCCAATGTTGAAAATCTGGAGTGAAAATACTACAGATTTGCAAAGTTACGAGGGTGCGTGGAAATTGCACAGCGCATGCTTGTAACACATTCATTTTATGGACATTTGTCACCAAATTTCCAACAAAGGCATTTTAGGATCTGTGCTCAAGAACAGAGTCACTGTGGTTTTACATACGAACATACTTATAAACATATTAACATACAAACATATGAATCTGCCACCAGAACACACCAATCGATCTACGTAAGTCTGTCCGAGTCTGCAGCTAGCACCCTAGATTGCAGCTGCCCCAGTCTTCTCCCCATCAGTTCCTACCCTGCTTGTCCCAGCCCCTGCCCCCCTGACTCTTCCTCTTGTTGTATCCCACTCCTTCCTAAAGCTATTGACTGTCCTACATGTTACCACACCCTCTGGCAGTGCATTCCAACTAGACACCACCCTCAGAGAAGTAGTGCCTCCTCATTTCCCTCTTGAAAAGTCCCCCTTCCAACCTTAGTCCATGCCCCCTCGTCTCTCTTCCACTCCTCAGTTTAAACACCCCCTCAGTGCTAGGTTTATTTACCCCCCTCAGGTATTTAAACGCTTCAATCATATCCCCCATCCCTCCTCTCCTCCAGTGTGTACATATTCAGTTCTTTCAGCCTAACTTCATATTCCTTTCCTTCCATCCCCTTTAACATTTTTGTTGCCCTACTTTGCTCCTCCTCCTTCAGTAATTTTATATCTCTCCTCAGGTATGGCCTCCAGTATTGCACACAGTACTCTAGGTGTGGTCTGACCAATGATCTATAGAGAGGTAGGATCATATCCCTGTGTCTGGATGAGAACTCCCTTGTGATGCAACCCAGCATCCTCTTTGCCATTGCTGTTGCTCTCCTGCACTGGGCTGAGTTGTTCATGCTTCTAGTTACCAACACCCCTAGGTCCTTCTTCTCCTCCTCCTTTGTGCTCCCCAACCAATAGTCTCTCTTTTGGTTCTTAACCCCGAAGTGCATCACCTTACACTTCTTTGTGCTGAATCTTAGCTGCCACTCCACCGACCATGTCTCTAGTTTGGTTAGGTCACCCTTCAGTTTTTCCCATCTGTCCTCTTCATCAACCGCCACCCCAATTTGGTATCATCTGCGAACAGACTAACCCTGCTCCCCACTCTGTGTGCTATATCAGAGGTAAAAAGCCCAAATAACACTAGACCCAGCAATGAACCCTGCGGCACCCCGCTTGTCACTGCTCTGGGTGCTGAGAGCTCCCCCAACACCACCACCCTCTGCACCCTTCCCTGTAACCAGTTCTCTATCCATTTAGTCAGCTTTTTTCCCACCCCCACTGCCGTCAGCATCCTCTCCAGTCTCCCATGAGGCAATGTATCAAAGGCCTTACTGAAGTTCAAGTACAGGACATGTACCGCATGGCCCCTGTCCAACTCCCTTGTCACCCAGCCATAATACTTTATTAGGTTGGTTTGACAAGACCTCTCTGAGATGAACCCGTGCTGCCGCCCATCTTGGAGGCCATTACTCTCTAGGAATGACACCAGCCTCTCCTTCAGTATCGCCTCCATAAGCTTACCCACTATGGACGTGAGACTTACCGTCTGATAATTTCCTGGCTCCTCCCTATGCCCAGTCTTGTGTATGGGCACCACATGGGCCTCTCTCCAGTCCTGGGGCACACACCCCATTTCTAGGGAGCTGTTGAACAGATCTGCCAGTGGCTCAGCCAACAGCTCCATCTCCCTCAGCACCCTGGGGTGGATGCCATCGGGACTTGGTGCCTTGTCCATCCTTACTGCCCTCAGCACCTCTAGCACCCTACTCCCTGTGATCACTTTGTCTGTCACCTCCTCCCTCCCCTTTCCCCACCCCCAGCCCATTCTGGTAGTGGACCATCCCTTCCTTAGTGAAAATGGAGAAGAAGTACTCATTTAGAATTTCCATTTGCTCCTCCCCTTTCTACCCAATCCCCTCCCCGCTTTATCCTCACAATATGTTCCTTTCACTTCCTCTTTTCCCTGGCATACCTAAAAAAGCCCTTTTCCCCTTCCTTTATGCCCTGTGTGGGCCTTAATCGCTTGGAGGCCTTAGCTTTCTTCATCCTCCTGGCAACCTCCCCATACTAACTCCCGAAAGTCTCTTTATCCTCTCCCTTCCCTGTTCTCCTGTACGTCCGGTATGCAGCCATCTTTGCCCTCATCCCTTGCAGCACTTCCTTGTTCAGCCAGCACAGTTTCTTGGCTCTGCTCTTCTTACTCCTGGCCCTGGTGCAGGCTACTGTGGCCTCGGTTAACCCAGTTTTTATGACTCCCCACTTCTGTTCTGCATCCATCCCCGGCCTTATATCCTGGAGTCTCCATTGTAGTATTGCTCCCATCCTCCCAAAGTCCACCCCAATAAAGTCCACCACCTTAGTGCCCGTGGCTCCTGTCTTCCTGCCCAGCGTGATAATGAGCCACAGTTTGGTGGTTGCTACCTGCTAGTGGATCCTCCACCCTTACCTCCCTCACCGCCTCCCCATTTGCCAGTACTAGGTCTAGAATGCTACCAAGCCTTGTGGGCCCACTTACCAATTGTGTCAGAAGGTCATCCTGGAATGCATCAAGGATCACTTGCTCTTTGGTATTACTAGTGGCTGGGGTGCTCCAGTCAACCCATGGTAAGTTAAAATCCCCCACCATAACCACACTCCCTCTTCTACAGACCCACCTTATCTGCTCTGCCAACTCCCCATCCAGTTCCCCGGATTGAGCTGGTGGTCAGTACAACACTCCCAGCCTCAGCTTTCTGCCCTTGGAGTCCAGTAGCTGTACCCAAAGCACCTCTGTTCTCTCCTCTTCTGCCTCATCCCTTATGCATTTAACCCCTTCCATCACTTAGAGTGCAACCCCCCTTCCAACCTCCAGGTCCCTCCTGTATATCCTGTATTCCTGGATTGCCAAGTCTCAATCATGGTACTCTGTGGCTCAAGTCTCTGGCACTGCAGCAATGTCTACCTTCCCCTCTGAAAGGAGTGCTTGAAGCTCTGCAATTTTGTTCCCCAGGCTTCTTGTGTTAAGAGAGACCACCTTCCACCCGTATCCCTCCTTCTCCTTACTCTTCTCCTCCTTGGCCTGTATCCCTCCTCCCGGTAGTCCACACCCTTTCTCCTCCTTATTCTTTCCAGGTGGTGGTACCTTCTGTATTACACTCAAACCACTCTGCCCGCCCCCTCCCAGGGTTACTATGCCTCCGCCTTTACCTATATCTAGGGAGGTGAGCTCATTAGGCTCCCCTGTCTGGACCTTTCTACCAACCTCAGTTTTTTGGTCACCCCTCCACTACTTTAAATCTACCTTAGTAGAGATATACCCCATTAATCCTGCCTTTAATACTCCCCTTCCCTTCCTGCTCAAGTGTAGCCTGTCCCCCACATACAAGTCACTATTCCCCCAGACCCTACCCCAGTTAGCCACTATCCCAGAATTTTTGGTGTGGCACCAATCCCTCAGAACTCCTCAATCCTACCCTTTCTCCCTACGCTTGCACATGATACTGAGAGTACCTCCAAGAATGCCACCGACCCCCCTCCCCCTCACACTGCCTGCATAACTACTCGAATCTCCCCCTCACTAATTCCACAGTCTCCCCGCCAAGTCATTTTTACCCACATGCAACACTACATGAGGTTTCTTCCTCTCCCTCACTGCACACTTGAGCAGTGCCTTCCCTGCCCCTCCTGCAGTCAACCTTGGGATAGCTTCAACCCAAATACAGCTGTGCCGCCCCTTCCGCCCCATCTCACCCCTTTCAGTATAGAGTCCCCCAGGATGAGTACCCCCCCATACCTTACCCCGTTTTCCTTCTAATGCCCTTTCACCACCCCAGTATTTGTTCTTCCCTGTCCTTACCCCCACCAGCTGCACCCTCTGTGACTTCTGTATCAGTACCCCCTACCTCTGACTCACCCCTTTTCTCTGCCTTATTCCTCGCATCCCCCTTGAACCCCTTCCCAGCCTGACTACTTTCTACTGGGCTTTCCATGTTGATCTCCCCTCCTCCTCTGCTGATTTCCAACCCCTTTCCTATCCCCGCTGTTGTCAATTTAGATCCTCCATTCCCTTCTACCCCGGTAGTGATGCTCCTCCCATCCTGCCCCTTCCTATAGCCTTCTTTCCTCCCGTCACCACCCCCTCCTTCCTTACTAGTCCCCTTCTACCCTTTCATCCTCGCTATCTCTTCCCCTACCTGTTGCCATCCCTCTCATGCCCGTTTGTCCTCCCCCCTTCAGTATGTTCTTGCTCCCCCTCTCTTTCTCCCATAGAAGAGGCTAGACTCTATTCCCAGTCAGTACCCCTCCTACATTTCTTCCCCTTATTGGTTCACCCCTCCTACTTGTTCCCCTCCGTGCCACCCCTGGTCCCTCCCTATCCGCAGCCATCTGTTCTCTCCCCTGGTACTCCTCGTGGTCTTTTCCTCTCCCACCAGGAGGCCTCCCCCTCACCTCAGGCACCCCCTTCCTTCTCCTCTCTTTTCTGCTAGTGCCTCTGATACTGGGGTTGGTTTCAGTCCCTAGTTGTTCTTCCTCCGTCCCCCCTTGCTATCCCCTATTCCCCCCTGCCAGGATGCCTACCATACTCATCTGCCCTGCCACTTAGACTCCTCCCTAACCTCCACAGTTCCTCCTTCAAACTAGCCAGTCATCTACAGACCATACACTCTCCCCCATCCTCCAAGCCAAGTCCAGGATCATGGTGGACCCACACCCTGTACACCCCACCACGCTTCTAAAGATGCCCGCCCTATTGACATGTGGCACCTGCTCCATTTTGGCCCCCATCTTATGTTACAGGCTCTTTCTCCCAGTTTCTGTACTCTACTACAACTTTTAGGCCCCTATTTACTCAAATTCCCCCCCCCCCACACTAGTCCTCCTACTGCCACCTTGCCGACTGGGTTAGTTCAGTCTCAAATCTCATCCATTGGATACTGTATTACTGTAGCAATCCTAAAGCCTCCTTGTCTGTTTTTCATCCCTCAGCTGCCATACTTTTTGTTCTCAGCTCTCATATAGTTTCACTTAGCCCAGTTAGAAATCATATTGCACTCCAAGTATCACTTAGCTCAGTTAGAGAAAGAAATAGAACAACTAAATCTGTATTGTTACAGCAGTCCTAAAAGTATCCAATATTTGCTTTGTCTCCACCCCAGAGACCTTGCTGTAATATAGGAACATAGAGGGCCTTGAGCGACAGGGTGGGCAACTCTAAAGTCCCGGCAGAGTTCCATTGAACTCACTCACTCCCCCTCTCTCACTCACTCATTCTGTTTCTCCCGGTGCTGCAGGCTGACCGTTTGTACTGGGCTCCTGCCTGCATTGGCACCTTTTCCTGCCCACAAAGAAATCTGCAGCAGTCCCAACACAACTCTGTTGAGCTTGCTCACTCCCCCTTTCTTACTCGCTCATTCTGTTTCTCCTGGCGCTGCAGGCTGCCCTTTTGTACTGGGCTCCTGCCTGCATTGGCACCTTTTTCTGCCCACAAAGAAATCTGCAGCAGTCCTGACAGAGATCCATTGAGCTTGCTCACTCCTCCTCTCTCACTTGCTCATTCTGTTTCTTCCGGCGCTGCAGGCTGCCCTTTTGTACTGGGCTCCTGCCTGCATTGGCACCTTTTCTTGCCACAAAAAAATCTGCAGCAGTCCTGACAGAGCTCAATTGAACTTTCTCCCTCTCCCTCTCTCACTCGCTCGATCTCAGTCTGTCCCAAACATTGATTTCCTACAATGACCGCTCTATTCTGCGCCGGAAGAGTGAAAACAAATTTTGGCCAGGATGTGAAAAATGACAGCTGTACTGTTCATAAGGAGGTGTGAAAAAATGCCAGTATTGAAAATCTGGCATGAAAATATTACAAATTTGCCTAGCTCCAAGGGTGCGTGGAAACTGCGTAATGCATGCTCATAACACAGTCATTTTATGGACTTTCATCACCAAATTTTCAACACAGGCATTTTAGGACCTCTGCTCATGATCAGCATCATTGTCATTTTCTTAATCTGTCCCGAAAACTGATTTCCCACAGCGACCGAGCTATTCTGTGCCGGAAGTGCGAAAACACATTTCGGCCAGGATGTGTAAAATGACAGCTGTAGTGTTCATAAGAAGGTGTGGAAAAATGTCAATGTTGAAAATCTGGAGTGAAAATATTACAAATCTGTGAAGTTATGCGCATGCGTGGAAACTGCGCAAAGCACTCTCGTAAAACAGTCATTTTTGGGATTTTTCCACCAAATTTGCAACATAGACTTTTTGAAAGCCCACCTCATGAACAGTGGCACTGTCATTTCATTAATCAGTCTCAAAAGGTGATTCCGCACAGTGATCACAAAATCTCCTTTCGGGACTGAATAACGCCATGACAGTGGCTGAATTCATAAGGAGATGTTCCAATAACCCCATGTTGAAAATTTGGTGCCAAAATTCCCAAAAATGCCTGAGATATGCACCAAAGTTGTAAAAATTCTATTTATATCATTATACAGCTTACTGGCATTTCCTCAGTTCGCGGTCGGCTTTGAAGAGTGCAGACATGTTCCCGGTCCACCGAAGATCATCGTGCTGGGCTCCGGAGGTAAGTATGGGGTGAGGGGGGATGTGGGGAGGCAGGGTGCACAGAGAATGGGAGCAGGTTGGGGGAGGGGCCACCAAACACAACGAGGGACCATTTTCTGTTTTACAGGTTTTAGAAACAAAAAGAAAAATGAAAAATGTTGCAGGATTTTTTTTTTTTTGCAGGGACACTTGGCACGCTGGGGTGGGCTCCCAGCGTGCCACCTGAGTGTCTGGGGGGCTGTAGCCGACGAGGGATTGTGTACCCCTATCAGCACATACCGAAGGGGGGAGAGAGCCCAGGGATTGGGCACCTCACCTTGGCACACAAACAAATTGGGAGATTAACTTGAAGGGGTTAGGAGGGACTGAAGCCAATGGAGGTTGGTCCCCCGTCAGCAAAGGAAGACTGTTGGGGGGCGCATGATGCCGAGGTGGGATTGGGCACCCCCTCAGCACACAAAAAATGGGAGAGGGAGTCACAGTATGCCAACAGGGAGTGGGCTCTCCTGTCGGCAAATGAACTGGGTTGGGGGCATGCGGACAGTAAGGTACCACCCTGCATTGAGGGGTTGCACCCTCATCGCAGTGAGATGGTTGACGCTGCAGTGACGAGGCGGACCCTGATTGCAGTGGCAAAATGTTTCAAGGTGGTGGAACGCTGGCTGAATTAGTGTCAGCAGCAGTGTGCCACCGCATTGGGGAAAGTGGGCCAACACCTCAAAAGGCACAAGGGCCATTGGCCTCCACAGTGCTGCACCTCCAAAACACCACTTCTCTTCAAAGCTGTGCCGAAATGTTTCTTGCACATGCATGCAAGCAGACATAAAAACGGCATAAAAAAAATTTGCACATGCACATGTTGCACTGCTCTGTGCTGTACCAGCCATTCCTAAAGGATCATTGCCCAATACAGCAACCAATCAGTGTGAAAGCTATCCTCATGAATAACTAAGTAAATGTATTATTTTCAATAGTTCATATCAAATTTGAGGCTCATGCTTACAGAATTTAACACTAATACTGAATGCCTGACTTTTCCAAGGCAAAATAATGCTAACATTTTAACAGTTTTTCTTTTTTCCTCAAAACATGAGTGCCAATGTGGGCATTTTTGTGTATATACGTGTGTGTGTGTGTGTGTGTGTGTGTGTGTGTGTACTTATTTATACGTGTATTAATTACAATCTGTGTATTCATTGATTTAGAATATATGTTTGTGTGTGAATGTGTTATATGTAAGTTGATGTACTGCATGTATATATCCAGAATAGAATATACAGTATTTATTTGCTCTTTTCCCAGTACACCCTGACCCTCATCCTGAACCACTCGTATAATTTCAGTCCCGCAACCATGCCTACTGATCAGACCCTATCTAATGCCTTTTTATTCATTATAGCTCTACTTCTTACTTAAAGTGACTGCCTTATCCACACCTCTTTGTTTTCATAATCAGTTGCTCAGCACATTCATTGTATTTGCAATGGTATTTAACATTGGTCACATTTTAAAACAGGCAAGTTGCTCAATATGCTTTTCCAATTTAACCAATAAATAAAATGAAAATGAATTTGTGGGTGGGATCAGTCTCACACAAACACATTGCATAAACAGAGAGAGAGTATCTATTTACTACCTCAGTCATATATTTGAAAGGCTGTGCCTGTGGTTCAGTGGACAAGCAGCCAACCACTCCCCCTTCTGCGCTACATAAGCAGTTCCTCTGAGCCTGTCTCTAAAACACTTTTTCTTTGCAGCCAGAGACTCTGTTGGTCTGTCCTTTGTAGCCTGCTGAAGCCTGCCCCCCCCCCCACCTTGCTGTGTTTTGGCTCCGCTTGTTTCTGCTGGACTTCTGTTTTCTGTTCTCCTGCATTTGGTTTGTATTGTTTGCCTCCGGCTGTGTGCTTCTTTGTGTTGCTTGTTTCCTGTTCTTCTATGTTTGTGTGTCTTTTGTTTCGCTTTTTTTATGGCGGGGGGGGGGCTTCTGTTTTTCAACTCCTCGAATTTTGCTAATCCAGAGCTCATGCTACTTGCTCCCATTTACTCACAACTGCAATCATTATCTGTGTGTTTCAGCTCGAGCTGCGTCCCTGCTGCCGCTCTCCATGCTATGCACCGTAATTGTTTTCACCTGGTTCAGGCTCACTCTGAACTCTAACCCATGCAGCTCAATCCTGCTTCCTGAACTCATACCAAATACCTCATTGCTGCTGTTTCCACTGCACTGCCTAGTCAAATTGCTGCTTCAAAGCGTTGCCTCCCTCCAGTCTATGTTCATGTGAATTGCTACCCCTATACCTTATAGTTACTCAATACTGATGTTGCTCTCTTATGTTTGTACACTGCTATTATACTCTGGAGGTCAATTAAGCTACCACTGATTCTGTAAACTAGTTTTAATATCTGCATGTGGGTCACAGCACCTTCCCATTGCTGTCTTGTTTTTCCTATGGCGGAGTACTGGAGGTGTTGTTGAGAAGCGCATGGCCCCATGTGGCATACTAACTCATGTTTGAATCCTGCTTTTGCTACTAAAATCATCTGATTATTTTGTCACCTTTCATTGGCTTCCTTGATGGCCTGGCTGGCTTGCCCTGCTATTTATATTTGTTGCTCCTTCAACCTCCATGCAGGTCTGACCATTTGCCTAGTCTGCTTACTGACCTATGTGCAGGGCCACTGATTGTTTACGCAATTAATTTGCTCAATGCTCACTACTACTATGTCTGACCTACGTGAGGGTCCCAGCACTCAATGTTTCATTCAACTCCTCCTCAACTGTTTTCTGGGACATGCCAGCCATAACCATTCCATGGTGCAGGGCCTCCATATAACTGATGGTTTCGCTCTGCACCTATGAAGTCCACATCTTGAGAGTGCCTTACTTGGGGTAGGGTCCTTCTCACCTGGCCCATAGCTGGGAATGCCTTGCTCTGGGCCTGGCTTTAGCTGTTCGAGACTCAACAGCAGTTCCTAGTGCAGAATTTAAGACTAACTATGAAGGGTGGTTACAGCAATCTTCTTTGGCTCTAGTATTCTACTAGCAAGGCACCTTCACCACATTCTCCCTATGACTGCCTCTGGTTCACCTGGTTTGTTTTTAGGGTGGGTAGGCCAGGTAAGTGCCTCAGCAGTCGTTGCTCTCCTTCTCTCACCTTGGTTGCCCTCAATGTTGCAGAGCACTCTCGCAACCTTCCATGGCATTCCTGTTAGAGGGACCGAGCAAGAGTTTTCATCTAAACTGGAATATTTTCTACCCCCCTTAATTGGGTTTCTAAATTGCAGCACCAGAGCCGTTACTAAACAAAACATGCCAAGCCTGGAGGGTAGGTGACCTAGGCCTTGGATCCCCAGAGATTGCCTCCTCAAAGTTTGTTTTTTCTCTCCTCCGTGCCTCAGGTCATAAACATTAGTTAGCTATAGTTAGTGTTCCCTAGTTCCTTTGGGTAGTTCCACTGTTGGATGGAGGTGGATGGTGTCCCTACTTGAAGTTCCCTCTCTCCTTAGGAGGCCCCTTTCAATCTCCAGTGCAACCCATCATACTTATGCCATTGCTAACCTACACATCTCATTACATTATCAAGCTGCCTGGTGCCTAATCTACTACTATGCCTCACAGCTACTGATTGCTAACGTGCTTTCGTACTACTACTTTTCTTTTTGGGGATGCTTTCTAAGGTACCTTTAGCCAAGGGAATCGTCCCATGGCACCTCTACGGGTGGAACCATCTTTGAGGGGTCCTTGCCTTTGGTTCCCCTGCACAGTGGTAATTCCTCTGGAATAGAAAGCATGAACGGCCCAAACCAAGTAACACAGTTGCACAAGCATTACATCATACTGGCTGCATAGGCCATTGAATTGGAAGGGTATGCCTGTGGTTCAATGGACAAGCAGCCAGCCACTCCCCCTTCCTGTGCTACATAAGCAGTTCCTCTGAGCATCTCTCTCAAGCACTTTTTCTTTGCCCCACCATCCTCCACTCCTCCTCCTCCAGCGGCATTGCCTTTCTCCTTGGAATGCTTCCTAAGGTACTTTTAGCCAAAGGAATCGTCCCACGGTTGCACAAGCATTACATCATACTGGCAGCGTGGGCCATTGAAACACAGAGAATGGAGGGCAGAACTGGTACAATGAGACTGAGACAGAAAAAGACCCCAGACACAGCACAAAATGTTGGTTATGATAATAAATAATGGATCGTCTGTATGCATTGTGTGTGTGTGATCTTATATGGCTTGTCAACCTTGATGTAGTACAAAGGCTAAATCAATCCCTGAGATTGTTACTAAGAGATAGACATTTTCTCCTTGTTTTGATGTAGTGTGTGTTTACTAACCTACTTCTGTGTGCTACATTGCTGGGGACAGCATCCTTTCAGAAAAGTTAGCCACTAGGAAATGCCTGTAAAGTCAGCAACTCGTATTTTCAGATTGTTTAAGTCCATCACAAGTACTAACTGTAGTTCTTATTTTAGAAGCTCATTATGTTGGCCAAAACCTCACATATTTGGTTATTTGGCAGGCATACAGTATAAAGAATAGTTACTTACTGTAACAGTAAATCTTCAAGTGAATCTCCTCCACTGAGCCGCATCATGGACCTGTAAGCCGTTGGCATCAGGGCCACCTGTTGCTGTTGCTCTTCTAGTTGCTATGCTGTCCAAGAACACCTGTGAGCTTTTTATGAGATGGCCACAAACAACTTTACCGGCACTTTCCAGCAGTTACCAGCAACTAAATCTGGTCTTTTTAACAGGCAATGAGTGGCAGTGGTGAAGTTTTCGCATTCCTTAAGTTCTTCTGAGTCTTTTACGAGTCGTCATTACAATTCCAAAGATAACTTGCTGCTGGTACCATCCTGAATCCTTGCCTGGGAGATGTAGTGTAGCTGTTTAAGAATACCTGGAAGCTTCTATGAGACAACTTTACCCATAAACTGAGTTACATTTCATGATGCAGTAGCGAGTTGCAACCATGACTTGCGGTAGAGGCATTTTTGCTGCATTTTCTCAGACCTAAACTGATGCTAAACTGTCTAGTAAGCTCCTTCTCAGCTGTTACTGATTTTGTGTGCTGCAGAAACTACTAATTTTACTGCAACCGTTTCTGGCTTACAAAGCCACCAATATATTCAACCGAGTGAAAAACATATAGGCCAATTTAAAATAATAATTCACAGTTTCAGTGTGTGAGCTTTGTTTCAACTCATTTCGCTCAGAGGCCTCTCTCTCTCTCTCTCACTCCCTCTGTCTCTCTCTCTCTCTCTCCATGCTCCTATTTCATTAGAGATCTATGTCTTCAAGAAGAGAATATAGAGCTAATACTTCAGAAGTTCTAGAGGGGATACAGAAAAGAACTAACCAACTGTTAAAAGCTAGCAACAAAGCACACAAAAGCAATTTAGCCTCGAATCAAGTTGGCAAGGCTGGGGCCCATATTAACATCGGCTCGTCTGCCAGAAGAAAGAAAATGCTGATATTGCTGATGCTGAAAAAATAACGTTTTTCTTTAAAACCCAACAGCTTAAATGTGCTGCCCCTCTCAGCCCTGTTCTTTCCATTTTGGAACTTGATAAAAGGAATCTTCCTTAAAATCAGGACAAAAATCTCTTGACTGAAGAATTCCAACGTAGCTCTCTGCAAATCCCTGACCTTAAAAGAACCTGTCATTTTGAAAGAGAAAGGAAAACAGAAAGTGGACTTGCTGCATGCCACTAGCTTGCCTTGCTGCTTCGAGTAAACACTGACAAAGACTGTTTACTTGAAGTGCCGGGGCAAGCTAGTGTTGTGTAACAAGTCTGCTCCCTCACTTTGTGTTGCATTTGACACTATTAAAAGCATTATTCTGGAGTTAATACTACATGTTGTGGACTTTCTCCTTTTGAGTGCAGGTACTTCCAGGTTGTTAAGATGCAGAGCTGCCTGGAGGCACCATCTGTCCCAGCAGATGCTGGTCCCACCCCAGGTAGAGGGTTTCTTCTCATACAGAGCCAGTGCAGGACATTGGCCAGGTGAAGACCCAGTTGTGTTGTAGTGCATGTATGGCCCTGCCCATGTACTGTGAAATAATCATACTCTGGATATCACTGTGTTGGTTAGACACTACCGATTACGCATCACAATGTCAAACAAATATGGTAAGGTACATTCAAGGCCCACCTATGACTACTCCTACTCATGTCCTCTTGCCAGATAAGGTCAGGCCATCTCTGGTGAGATGTACTGGCATGACACACAGTGCTTTTGGCACTGGAATAGCACTGATGTGGGCAGACTGCTGCGGGCACTGTATGCCACACACAGCATGTCAGAAGGGTGTGCCAGTACAACAGTGGCCCTTGCCTACCTTTGCCATGCAGATATGCATATCTAGGCCTGACCATGTGGTACAACAGACCTGAATACAACTGACATGTATAGAACCCTGGCCTGGGAGAAGTACTGCCAATGCAATGGTATACCAGTCCTATGGCACAGGGTCATGCCACCACATTGTGTAATGCATGCAAAGGCACAATACACACACACACACACACACACACACACCAACATGCCTATTGCAATAATGAACAAAACAGTAGATGACACAGACCTGACACACCACAGTGTCAGTGGTGGGCAACGTCTCAAGGGCCAGGTGAGTGTCACCAGCCATAACTGTATGAGTGCTGCCTCGCAGGAATGCATGCAGCCTGCTGAGACACACATGGACATCTCCCTTCCCACATCAGAATTACATAGCATAGTGTAAACATTCAACCCAGAGGGTGAACAAACAATGGAGAGTACTTAAGTGGACATGTGTCTGCAAAACATCCCTCTGCTGCCTGCCCATGCTTGGCCCTGTCATGGCCTTTGGTTCCCCCTTCCTGCCTCTGGTCCTGGCAGGTGTGCTGTTGCTCTCTGGCCCTGTGGAGGAGGAGGACAGGGGAGACATGAGCAGTAGCACAATAGCACACAGCAGAACAAATGGTATAGTACCATAACTCCTTCACATTTCACATGCCTATATACTGGCACAATGCATCAACAGCCACATGTACATGTTGTGGATGGACAGGACCATATCCTACCAATGTGCAAAGCTGTGGCACCACACACAGCTGTGGCATGGCAGGCATGGGGTCATAATGTCACAAGACATTATGCCGCAGCAATATACCGTGCTGCCAATACAGCTCGATATATTGCCAGCGGCATAAGTCTGTGTTTTGTGGGGTGCTCTGTCCCCCACAACCTCTGTTATGGGGGGCTGTGTCCCTGAACCCCCCAAACTAAAATAACCAACTCCGAGGGGTTAAAACTTAAATTTGCACAAAGTGTGAAAAATTAAAAAATTCCATGTGTCTGGGACCAAGAATCAAAACCCAGTCCACAGACACAGTGCCTCCCTAGCAGCCTGTGGCTCATCCCATCGATGTCAGCTGCCTTCTAGTCCCTCGTCCTAGCAGGATTCTTATCCTGTACCTGGGAAGAGTGAAAGGGTGCACTACAGTGCATACATCCTTTCACAGTTTTGCACCCTCTTGCTCTTTCCTATCGTACTATTCCTGTTGTGCAGTATTGATGTGCACTGTAAAGCGTATGACATAGTGACCCAGTAGAGCCATGGCACAGTCACAGCAGGAATGATACATCCCACTGTCCTACGTATAATCTAGCACAGTGTACACTGACCTGTGTAGTGCCCATATTCTGCCATCCTCCCCACCCTGGTACAACATACCCAAATAAGTCAATTTAGCAGTCTGAGGGCAAACACCCACATTTGAATGTCAGTACTGGAAAGCAGGCATACATTAGCATGCCTAATTGCACCTGGAGCATATAAAGGTGCACATTGCACCACATAGATTCCACAGCTGAACTGCCGGTGGCTATAAATAGGTGTCTTGTGGAAGGGCCTAGAAAGGGACATGGGAGATCATTGAACTGTCTGTATATACTGCATGCTGTGGTATACTGGACATGTTGAGATGGTGGAACTCTCACCATCTACATCTTCAGGTAGTGGTTTAGTCATGATTAGGTGCAGGATCCCTCCTATAGTAGTCATCGGTGCATGATAACAGAAAATGTGGCACCCTCACATATGTGCCTAAGAGGTAGCAGCCCTGAGTTCCTCTGGGATTTTGCCCATGTCAACCCCTGTCTGTCTGTGACCTTGACTATGACTGTGTCTGCACATAGGCAAGCTTGTGTCAGTGGATGTGCTAGGACATGCATTGCTGAGACACCTATGTGTCCCTGACAGGGGAGGTGAGGGCCTCACCCCAATGGGCCTTTCATCTGTGTTCTGCTGTATGAATTCCCTGGTCACCTGTATTCCACTCCCCTTTGCAGCAGGTACCATGGAAGACGTGGACAGACTACAGGCCCACCGCTTCTCTGGTGAGGAGTTGCAGGGGCTGAAACAGGCCTACATGGCCAGGGAGGAGGTCTTGTCCTGGAGGCAGGCCTTAAATGCCCAGGTGTGGCAGGTCTGGGTAGAGATCACTGACGTGGTCAGTGCTGTTGGTAGGTGGAACAGGTCCATGGAGGCTGTGCAGAAGCACTTCAGGGACATGAGTAGGCAGACAAAGACAGTCCTGCTGATGCAATTCAGGGAGACACATGCGACAGGAGGGGGCCCACAAGCATCGGTGGCTGCACATACTGTGGATCCTCCTGAGGAGGCTTAGCCTCCACCCTACACACTGTGGAGGTGATGGGAGTGCTGATAGGTGGCTACGAGAGCCAGGCAGGACCAGACTCACCATGTGAATGACCAACTGTGTATTTTCCCATCAGGCATGGGTGCATATATGTCAGGATACATGCACCTACTAGTGCTGTGTGATACATATGGTGTAAACCACACCACTGTTTCCATGTTCCCTGGTGTGTAGCCATCTATGTGGTACTCCACTACTGTGTCCCAAGTGTTGCTGCCAATGTCTTTACTGGTGCTGGGATGTGTGCTCCCTGGTGATGGGGTGTGTGCTCACTGGTGTTGGGGTGCATGCTCACTGGTGCCTGGGGTGTGTGCTCACTGGTACTGGGATGTATGTTCCCTGGTGATGGGGTGTGTGTTCACCGATGATGGGGTGTTTGCTCACTGGTGCTGGGTTGTGTGCTCCCTGGTGATGGAGTGTGAGCTCACTGGTTTAGGGGTGTTTGTTGTGTACAGTCATGGAGGTATAGGCGGTATACTGCACAACCAGCATGGGTGTTGTATCACCGTATGCTGGGCATGTATGCTGCTTCAGCGGGCACACAACTTTGTACAGTACATTGCTATATAGATCTCCTCTCCTCTCCCAACAGCTCACTACATCATATTGGACATAGCGGAGGAAACTCCAGATCCATCTCGGTGGTAGCTGCCCCTGCTGCCCAGTGAAGAGAGTGAAGTGGATAATGATGAGACATTCATTGGGAGCTGGGGCTTGCCCCAAACCAAGAGGGGCTGTCCACCCCTGCCAGCCCCCATAACTCTGGAGCCTAGCCACTGTCCCCACACAGCACTGTGGTTACAGTGGTCCGGCCCCCCACAGCCCCTGGCGCAGTCACCGCTGTGCCACCCCATGACCTCACCTCCAGCATGGCCATCACCCTGCTGATCCCAGCCGATATCACAGGGCCAGTCACTACTGTGCCTCCCCATGATCCATCCTCCAGGATTGCCACAGCCTTGCCACCCAGGCCCATCACACTCAGTTGGCCACAGGTAGCCTGCAATGCCCACAACAAACCTCAAAACCAACTGCAGTGCAGATCCAGGCCATACAATGGCTGAGGCTGTAGCCTGACCCTGTCCCAATGGACTATCCCTGGTGACAGCAGGATGAGGCTGGAAACCAGTATCTGCTGCAGCTGGCCATGGAGGCACAGAGTGTCACACAGCAAATACTGACACACATCTACCACATGCTATACGATGGCATGTAGCATGCAGAGAAGCTGGCGGTGGCACATCATGTGGAACACATGGTGGCCAGCTGTGACCTGCATCAGGATTTTGTCACCAGCATGGATCACATGTGTGACACTCTGCTGGAAGCTGAAACCATGGTGGCAGGTACTGTGGGGAAGAGGCATGGCCCAGACCTGTCCAATGGGAGTAGTGTCACCCCACGGCGGACAACACGGTGTACACCCACGCCACACAGTACCAGAATGAGAATGCCCAGCACACCCCAGAATCCCAGGACACCTAGGAGACCATGCACACCAGGACACAGCCTGCTCCTCTGCAGAGGCAGTACCCTATGGGGCCATGGTGTGGGGGGCAGCTAACACTGTCCCCACACTCATCACCTCTATCATGGATGATGACCCCCCCCAATCATACCGGCTACAGTGCACACATACTGTCCATACCTGGGGAGGTGGTAGGAGACACACATAGGGCATGAATCATCAACCCTTGCCAAAATATGCACCCTCTTTCCCCACTCCACAGTACCCATGTGTCACTGCCTCCTGTCCCTGTTGCCCATCCCATTCACCCCCCCACCTGGATTACCTGTATGTCTACCAACTACCCCTTTTGGAACCCCCACCTGGTTGGCATATATTTATGTTTTCACCCCTTTGGAACCCCCCCACAAGACTGGACTGTATATATATATATGTGTGTATGCCTTATTTGCTACCCCCCCACCTGGATGGCCTGTATTTCTTTTAACCCCTATTTTGATATTCCTCTGCCTGGACTGCCTCTATGTATCTACTGATATTGTTATGTGTGGTCTGTACTCACTCCCCCATGTCTGAAGAGGTCTGTTATGAGGTGGACTCTGTACTCCCAGGCCCTCCTGGCCATCCTGGGGTCATGCCTGTTGAGCTGCTCCTCTATCCCCAAGTCCTCGGGCTCTGAATCTGCTGCAGGTTGTTCCTCTGGGGCTGGCATGCATATCCCATGGTTGAATGTCATGTTGTGTTGTACACAGCAGTAAAGGAATATGGCACAGGCCTTCTTAGGGGTGTACTGCAGGGCACCACTGCAATGATCAAGGCACCTAAATTGTATCTTGAGCATTCCAAAGACATGCTCAATGATGTTGCACGTGGCTCTGTATGCTTCATTGTACCTGTCCTCTGCAATGGATGCTGGCCATAAGACAGGTGTAAGGAACAGAGATGCAGGGGGTATGCACTGTCCCTTGTGTAGGTAAAGGGTAAAGGGCACTGGTTAGTTTCATCATCTGAATCATGAGGATGGGAGGGTGAGACCTTTGGGATATACTCACCAAAAAAGTGGCCACAGGTGATGTACCCACTTTCAATCCTCTGCAACAGAATGGAGTTGCACAAGATGAAGGCATCGTGGACGCTGCCAAGATACCATGCCAGGACCTTGATGATGCACCCTGTTGCATCATACACCATCTGGCAATTGATGGAGTGGTACCCTTTCCTACTCACATAGGCCTCCACTCCATCACCGGTGGGTGCCTGGACGGCAACATGGATGCACTCAGTGGCATTGAGTACAGCTGGTAGGTGGACAACTTGATAGAACTGCTGCATGGTTACTGCTCTGTCTTCTTATGTTGGGGAATATGATGAACTTCCCAATATGAGCCAGCAGGACATCTAGGAACTGGTCCAGCAGCTGCAAGGAGGCTGACTGCAAGATACCAGTGATGTCTGGAATGCTCCGGTGGTCAGGAAGCAAAGTGCAGCTGTCACCTTGAGCTCTACGGACATTGCATGACTGCGTTTCCTCATCTCCATGACCTGCTGCATCAGGTACACAGTGTGTGCTGCCATGTAAGCCATCGTAGTGTGTGGCCTGCGGTGTCTCCCACTGTCTTTGGGTTTTGCCCCAGCTTAAGATGGCCTTTTTATAGGTGGTATTCGTGCAGCACTATGTGACCTGCGCAATCCTGTTTGCACCGTGGTATCACACTGTAGATCATGTTGCACATGCTCTGCAAGGTACTACCCACTAGTTTGAGCACTACAAACATTATCTCTGTGCCAATGTAGTCCAGAAAGGAGAGGCACATGGACTGAGGTGCTTTCAATAAAAGTAGCTAATAACAATAGCAAGGAAATTAGCACTCACCCCGCTAGTTCTTGGAAAAAAATGGCATTGCTCTTTAGGATTGCACAAAACTGCAGTTAATTCAGTGCTCAGTGCAGGTGCAAACAATGCACTTGTCATGCATGCTGTTTTGTAAAATGAATTCCTTTCTCAGATTATCTCTACACTAATATGCTGGAGCTAATAGTGTATGAAGCAATGCCCTCTGAATATGGGATTCTGACACAATTACATATGCAGCACGGGTGCAAACACTTTATGCCTGTCACAAAGCTTTCAATATCTAGGCCTGTTTCTTTAAACATGACCAATTTTTTAAAGAGGGTCTCAGACCATAATTTCTGGCATCAATAAACTCAGAATTTGGATCAGCATATCTTCAATCAGTCTCATACCAAACATCAGATCTCTCAGTTACTTTGTTTAAAAGTTACAAGTCATTTTGTAACCCTTAATTCACCGTCTGTTCAAAAAAGCCAGTTTCAGAGAAGAGCTACTGATGAAGTTATAACCTGAACTAGCAACCTAGTCCTCCCTGCAAGCTACCTTTTATGACTTATTTCTCCCATGCACTTTCATAATGTATAGATACAAAGTACAGTACCTCAGAATGCAATGGGGGGGGGGAGTTGGAATGTAGTGGCAAACATCGCTTTAGAATGACAAAGTTGTATGCAATTTTTAGAATACTGCAGGTATGAAATTTTGAAATGTTACCAGGTTGCAATTTAGCATACAGCATTGACACAATCTCAGAAAGTAACATGGACACATAATTTTGGAATGTGACAGTGATGCACAATTTTGGAATACGGCACTGATACACAGGTTCTGGATGAGGGGGTAAAGCACAGTTTTAGAATGTGGCAGTGATGCACAGGTTTGGAATGTAGCAGTGGCACACAGATTCGGAATGTGGTGGTTGCGTACAGTTTCAGAATATGGCAGTGGCCCACAGTTTCAGAATGTGGCAGTGGTGCACAGTTTTTGAATGTGGTGGTGACTTGCAGTTTTGGAATGTGGTGGTGGCACACAGTTTCGGAATGTGGTGGTAGTGCACAGTTTCATAATGTGGTGGTGGTGCACAGTTTTTGAATGTGGCAGTGAAATGCAGTTTTGGAATGTGGTGCTGGTGCACAGTTTTGGAATGTTACAGCGGTGCACAGTTTTGGAATGTGGTAGTGGCACATAGTTTTGAAATGTGGCAGTGGTGCACAGTTTCAGAATTTTAGTTTCAGAATATCACAGTGGTGCACAGTTTTGTAATGTGGTGGTGGTGCACAGTTTCAGCATTTTAGTTTTGGAATGTGGTGATGATGCACAGTTTTCTAATGTGGCAGTAATGCACAGTTTTGGAATGTGGCAGTGATGCACAGTTTTGGAATGTGGCAAAGGCGCACAATTTCAGAATTTTAGTTTTGGAATGTGGCAGTGGTGCACGCTTTCAGAATGTGGCTGTGATGCACAGTTTCAGACTGTGGCATTGGTGCACAGGTTCGGAATGTGGCAGTGATACGTAGTTTTGGAATGTGGTGGTGGTGGTGCACAGTTTCAGAATATAGCAGTGGCATGCAGTTTCGGAATGTGGTGGTGGTGCACAATTTTGGAATGTGGTGCACAGTTTTGGAATGTGGTGATGCAGAGTTTTGGAATGTGGTGGTGGTGCACAGTTTTGGAATGTGGCAGTGACGCTTAGTTTCAGAATGTTGCAGTGATGCTCAATTTCATAATGTGGTGGTGATGCACTGTTTAGGAATGTGGTGGTGATGCACTGTTTTGGAATGTGGTGGTGGTGGACATTTTTGGAATGTAATGGTGGCACTGTTTTGGAAACTAGCGGTGATGCATTGTTTTGAAATGTGGAGTGGCGCACTGTTTTGGAATGTGGCAGAGGCACACATTTTTTGGAATGTGGCAGTGGCGCACAGGTTCAGAATGTGGCAGTGACACATAGTTTTGGAATGTGGTGGTGGTGCACAGCTCTAGAATGTGGTGGTGATGCACTGTTTTGGAATGTGGCAATGTCACAAAGTTTCAGAATGTGGCATTGAAGCTCAATTTCAGAATGTGTCAGTGATGCTCAATTTCAGAATGTGACTGTGACACTCAGTTTTCGGAATATGGTGGTGATGCATTGTTTAGAATGTGGCAGTGATGCACTGTTTCAGAATGTGACTGTGGTGCACTGTTTTGGAATGTGGTGGTGGTGCACATTTTCGGAATACGGAGGTGGCATACTGTTTTTAGAATGTGGTGGTGATGCACTGTTTTGGAATGTGACAGAGGTGCACATTTTTGGAATGTGGCAGTGGTGCACTGTTTCTGAATGTGGCAGTGGCACACACTTTGGGAATGTGGTGGTGGTAGTGCAGTTTCAGAATGTGGTGGTGGCGCATAGTTTTTGAATGTGGTGGTGACGCATAGTTTGGGAATGTGGCAGTGACAATTTTGGAATGTGGCATTGAAACACAATCTCAGAATGTGGCAGGGATGCACAGTTTGGGAATGTGGCAGGGATGCACAATTTGGAACTGTGGCAGGGATGCATAATTTTAGAATGGTGCTAAGATGCACAATGTTGGAATGTGGTGGGGATGTGAAGTACAGTTTTGAAATATAGTGGGTGAGTACAATTCTGGAATGTGGCAGGGACAAGCAATTTCAGAAGAATATGGTATGTCCTGTCACATTACGACAGTATGCATCTTCATTATATTGCAAAATTGTTAGTCCCCACCAAATTTCTCCATGTGTGTCCCTATCACATTCTGAGACTGGGTGTTGCACCACATTTTGAGATGGCACATCCTTGCACATTCTAAGACTGCATGTCTCCCCAGCCTTTTAAAATTGTGCATCACCTTGACATTCTATACTTTGGTTCAGTGCTGCATTCCAAAACCATCTCCTGACATGTTCTAAATGCATCTAAATATTTTGGAAACCAAGCACTGCAGCCAACCCTATGTAAGTTTTTTTAAATTATTACTATAGGTACAGTTTCTTAAAATTTGAAGAAACAGGTCCTTTAAGGTTGCTGACAGGGAGAACTAGACTGTAAGTTCAGGACATCATCAGTGGCTCTTCACTGAAACTGACTTTTTTGAATAGGTAGTGAAATCAGGGTTACAAAATAGCTCATAACTTTAAGATGAAGTAATGTATAAACCTAATTTTTTGTAGGAGATTTTTTGTGGGTATGTTTATTTTCATTCTGCAATGTAGCACTTTTGGCTGGAGTGCCTCTTTAATGGGAAGAGACTTCAATGCCTTATCTTTGGAAATTGACAAATTTCCTCCTACTAATGGGACAGAAAAGAGAACATCTTACATATTTAACAAATTTTTGCTAAACCATACTTTAATTGATGCTAGGAGGAGTTTTTAACCCTGGAGCAATGACTATATATGGTAAACAAATCAGTTATTAGTCATATTAACAAGGTGAAAATCCACAGTATTATAATTTCTGACAATATCATGATGTCTTGTGTTTTTTCCCCCTAATTATAATGAGTCTAGAACAAAAACCTGGGGATTCAACAACACTCTTTTCAATAATAGTGACTCTGTAGATACAGTAACATCAACAAGGTTATTGGAGAGATTGGTGTCACAATAACTAATGATCATTATCCGTGGTAGTAAAAAGCTGCATTAAGAGGTGAGATAATTTAATTTCAATGCAACTTGCATAAAAAAGAAGCTTTACAATAAATAAATATTGAAAATGACGTGACATTTTTCGAGAAAAGTATTCTGAAATAGAGTCCCATCATGGAACTTAATAAAAATCTACAAGACAAAATCAACAAAAGAAATGAGCATTTAATAGTAGAAATGGAAAAAAAAATACATAAGGTTAAGAATTAAGGGCCAGCCCAGCAGTGCAGCGGTAATGCTACTGCTCGCGACACTAGTGACCCAAGTTTGGAAATGAGCTCTGGTCATTGGGAGCTGGTGAAGGGGAGGAGGACTTAGCATTCCAAAGGACACTGTCCTGCTCTGGGGAAGGAGGACTCCTTGCTCCACTGCAAGATAGCCACGTAGGTAGCTACAGTTGGCAGTGCAGCTGGAGACAGACTTGGGAGGGGGGATGTTGTGGACATCAGCATGGGGGCATATGCACAGCATACCTGTGCACACCAGGATGACCTTGCATGCGACATCCCACTGGGCACTTACAGGGAAAAGGCCTTGACTCCAGCACCTCTGTGACAGAGACAGTCCCAATATATCAAAGGTCCCCACACCTCACCAATGCATGCCCTATCTGACAAGACCAGAATATCCAGGGCATCCCCCCACTTCAACCCCGCATGGGGCAAAGCCAAGGCTCAATGGAGTTAAATGGCCATGACTGGGAAGTAGGAGTGGAGTGGGAGGTGCCTAGAGGTCCTGAGGACAAGTGGAGGGGCTGGAGAGAATGGGGGCATAAATAGTAACAAAAAAAAAAAGAATTAAGCAATAAGATATAATATGGTATGCATTGTGGTGTGATAATGGCACACCCCAGGTGTGATGTGACTCATGAGGCATCGCCAAGTGCCTTTCACTACTCTAGAAGTGCCATTATTCCACCACAAAGCATACCCTGCAGTGTATTATTATGATTATAAAATGGGTCCAAGATATTTTTTGAGGTGTGGGTGAAAAAAATGCTCAAAAATAAAATAACGTTAAACATGTTTTTTTCTAAATGTTCATCCACCTCAACAAAATATTCCCAGCACATTCCAGCACTGGCATGCTATCTCAATTTTAAATATTATGCACAGCAACATATATATTTTTTTAATTACCCTAAAACCTGTATTTTCCCCAACCCACCCCCTGTCTCCTGTCCTGATCATTCCTGCTTCATCTTCACATTAATTTCTCCCTTTTCCCCACCTTGTTTCAGTTATATCTTTGCTACCTTTACTAGATGGAATGTTTACTATGGATGGAATTCAAGAATTCAAATCTCTGCTCAGTTCTACTGCCAAAATGTTCAGCCGTACAATAACACAAAAGAAGGCCTCAGATGAAACCAGGACTTCTGTTTTATCTGTAGCAGGTTAAACAGCATAGATTTCCCTGGTAAGCAGGTAAGGATAGAAAGGGGATTGTTCATGGTCAGCAAAGAAACACTGGAAATTAAAACAAAAAGTACTGTAATACTTCATTTGTTTAATTTATATCTGTATAAGAAGAGGATTATGAAGGCAAATAACATTTAATTATTATTTTTATAATTTAGGGCATTTTTATTTTAGGCCTTGTTGAATGTTTTTTGTTAGTAAAGGTGGCAGCCATATTTTTGATGGCAATTGGGAGTGTGCAGTTAGTTCTGATTTTATTGTGAAGAGGCTGCTGAATCTTTATCCAGTGCTGTTGTGCTAAAACAACAGCACAGGATAAAGAAGTCTTTCAGCCCATCAGGTTTCACGATTTTTGAAACCCATTTTATAATAAGATTTATTAATCTTCTATGAGGATATCTATCTCTATTGAGCCACATCTTGGAACTGCAAGCAGTCGGCATCAGGAACACCCGGAAATGTTTGTTAGCTGGGGCTACCCACGTTGACATGCATCATCGCCACCCATATAATGTGGGTGTCCCCATATCCCTCAGATCTTTCTCCCACTATCAACTGCTCATCAGTCCACTGTTGATGAAGAATGTGTTGTACTTTGTGAGTATCGCTAATGCTGCTACTTCTTTATTTTAAACTACTTAAGCGTTTATGTTGCTGTCAAAAGAAAATGAACCATTGTTCCATTATTGTCACTGCAATAAAGTAAAAATTTACAAAGAAGATAACCATTCCTAATGCATTCATTGCTTGGACATAGCTTACAACATGAAGGACTGCATCATTTGCCAGGGCTTTAACCTGGGCATTCAGAGACATCACAGGAAGGCCTTGGAACTTTGTTTAAAAATCAAGGGCATGGAGGAGAACCTCGCACGCTGAAGGGGGCCTTGGAATCGACTCAGGCTTCTTCTCTCCCAGGTTCACCATTGAACTGTCAGTCTCCACCAATTATGGCATCTGCCTCTCATTCTACTAAAAAGAACAAGTCTGCTAAGTCAGCAGACAAGTACCACCACGCTGACAGGGAGAAGAGGCACAAGAAAAAGATACCGCTCCTGACCATTCCCACTCTCCTCTTAAGAGAGGTAAGTCTAATGATAAAGACAGGATCCAGGCAAGGGTGTTAGGTTCTGCTGCCCCCAACCATCTCAAAGACACCAAGGTAGGGGTCTGGCACAGGCTCAAATCCCTCGCTGGGGGAATTCTCAGCCAATTCAACCATTCAGCCTGTCCTGTTAGCAGTTCAGTCATCAATTATCCCCTTGAGGCCCATCGATATGCAGATGCTTTACCAGACAATGTCTGAGTTATTTCAGAGGCTTCTGTCTATGGCTCAGTCACTGACCCTGACCCCATTGATGCTGCCTGAGTTACCACCATTGACCTTGTTGACAACTCAGGAGTTCCCTATGCCTGCCGTACAGCCTGGCATGGATCATCCTCCATCACTGTAAGTGCATTGATGGTACCTATCATTGGTAAGTTCATTGATGGTACCTATCATTGGTAAGTTCATTGATGGTACTTATCATTGGTAAGTTCATTGATGGTACCTATCATTGGTATGTTCATTGATGGTACCTATCATTGGTATGTTCATTGATGGTACCTATCATTGGTAAGTTCATTGATGGTACCTATCATTGGTAAGTTCATTGATGGTACCTCTTTCAACCTATTGACAAGGGCTGTCGATGTGGAAGATAAACTGGAATACGATAAAGAGTACATGGAGGAGGAGTATGAAGAAATACGGGATTCAAGAATGGATGGGATAGGCATCAGGGGATCCTAGCAGTCGGGGGCAGGGGACAATCCAGTTCAAGAGAATCTTGAACAGGCACAATTACATGCACAATTTTGCAGACTAGGTGGGCCAAAGGCCCTTCTCTGCCATCAGTATCTATGCATCTATGAAATGGAAGAAGGTCTGGATCCCTAGATGTGGTAAGCTCCAGTTTTAATTTGTCCTCCGGTAGCAAGGAGAGTGTCAAGAACACTCCAAGGTCCCCTCATGAAGATACCTTCTTTGCTAGATGTATTTCTGAATTGCATGCTCTGGTTGCAGATCCTTCTTTTCTTATTTTCCACAAGAATGGGGTTACTTTGCATAGCAAGCCTAATTTTCTGTTGAAGGTCATTTCTGAGTGAAAACGAAATCAGACTATTGATTTTCCAGTTTAGTTCTTGACTCCCATGGATAGTGGGAATGTCAACTGCATTTGCTTGACATCCATCAGATGTTGCGTTGGTACTGATCATAATAAAGATTGTAGAAACTCTTCTCAGCTATTTGTGGCTTTCACTCTCAGAATGGTGGGCACCCCTATTTTAGAGCAAGTCATTTCCAAATATTTGGCATGCTGCATTTCTTTCTGTTACCAGAAGCATGGTAAGCAGCTTCCTGGTTCTGTACATGCTCACTCCACCCTTGGGATGGCTACCTCCATGACTTGTGTCCACAATGTAACTGCTGCTGACATATGTGCTGCTGCCACTTGGATTACTGTTCATACATTTACCAAACATTACAGTCTGGACATCGTCTCTTGTAGACATGCCAGATTTGACCTTACTATCCTGCAAGGCATCCTTACTAAGGGTCCTTAGATCCTTCCATCCTCCCTCAGTGCTTCGGTACTGCTTGGGAATCATTCCATGATGTGACTCAATGGAGGAAGAATATCTTTGAAGAAGACAGAATACAGTGGAGCCCACTTAAGTGCACACCCTCGAGATAACAGTTTTTTGTGCACCTAAGCGGGCTCTGTATTTAACCGAACAATCGCTTCCCAACACATGTTAGTGTGTCCCAAATGAGTTTTATTAAATTATGTGCTCTCATGTCAAAGTGACATTAAAATACTGTACATCACAATACATCACAATAATGTATGTACTGTACAGCCATTATGGTACTGTCCTACAACACCCTACAGTAACGTATAACAGTACACTAATTAAAAAAGTAGTTTATCTTCTTCTGCTGTGTGTTTTTTAAGTGTGGGCTACTGCACTTAAGAGTCAAATATAAAGGGAAAGCTAAAATTATTTTTTTCTTTGCTTAAAATTAATTTTCTTACAGTTACCATGCTCGCAAGCACTATGGCTGTGGTTACCAGCTCCTTATCCTGGCTCCCCTCATCCTCATCACCCTGATCATTCTCTTGCAATTCCCTACAAAGATCCTTACAAATTTCTCCTTCATTGAGTGGCCCTTCAGTTGGCAATGTGGCATCAATCTCAGTGTAATGCATGAAATCTCTGACAGACATTCCAGCAGGCAGATCTGGAATCGTCAGCGTCTCCATACTCTCAGCTTCTGCATTGACAAGGACAGCCTCCATGATCTCTGAGACAAGAAAAAGACAGGTTAGCATTTTAGCAAGTTACTGTAGCTCTGTAAAGTATGGGTCAGTGTTCTCAGGTGACACACCTTCTTGTGGTGAAATGTTTGAGATTTTGGATAATGCCCATATCCATGGGCTGGATTAAAGATGTGATGCTGGCAGAGATTGATGTTCGGGTGGGCACTGCAATTGCCCAGCAGCATACTGATTTTTCTTCGTTTTCTACTCATTTGTGCAGTGACTGTATGAAGCCACCAAGTGAAAATCTCTACTGTCATCCATGAGTTGGAGCTGGCCTCTGCCTCGTAGATGACTGGCAGGACATTAACTTCTATCCAGTTGAAGCATTTTAGTTTACGGGATTTGCCGATCACGACAGGCTTCATTTTTTCTGTGCAGTTCCAAAGAAGGTATAACTGGGAACACCTGCTGTTGTGTGGTGAAGTTCAGGGAAGGCTTGCCAAGACACAATTCAAATAGATAAATCCAACTGCCTGCACTCTGCAGAAAATGAACCAACCGACAACATATGCTGCTTTCCAAATGCTTTATTGTGAGTTTGAAAAGCTTGTTGGAGTTCAAATGAACATACAAATGTCCACAACTGCCCCGGCACTTCGGATGTGGCAACCTTTCATCAGGGAGCAGCATATGTTGTCAGTTGGTTCATTTTCTGCAGAGTGCAGGTAGTTGGATTTTTCATTTTTTCTGTGCCTGTCATATTGGTGCACACCAGCACTAGGATGTGCTTACAAGCTTTCTTACCACCACTTGTGACATCTTTTTTAAAAGTTAAAGTACCCTCCATGTCACCCTGAAGTACAGCCCCATCTCGTCACAATTAAAAAATGTCCACAAGGCTGTAGTCACTCAAAATCTGTGGCAAAATGTTTCTAATGCAGTGTTCTGCTGAGTCTGCATCTGCATCCTTTTTCTCTCTATGACATTTCTTATAAACAATGCCATTCTGTTCCTTCCACCTACACAGCCACCTGTTTGTTGGGGTGAAAGGAATCTCCAGCATAATAGCCAATTGCTGGGCTTTTTGAAGGTGTGTTGACACACTAATGGGGGCATCAGTGGCATGGCTGGCAGTGAACCAGGGAAACAATGCAGTCTCCACAGTTTCACTTTTGCCAGTCCACTTTCATTTCCTCCCCAAATTATCACCGCTCTCCCACTTGGCCAGCAAACATTCCCTTGAGGCATTAATCCTTGATATGGTGGACACATCTATGCCATATTATCTGGCCAGGTCTGAACTCTTCACATCAGACTGGAATAATTTGTGCAATAAGGTGATCTTTTGCTCCAGGCTTAAGGTGTTCTTCTTTATCTTCTCCTTGCTTGTCACTCTTTGTGGCTCTGTTCTGGCTCTGTTCTGAGGTTCTGAAAAGTTGCTACCACACTTGCCACTCCATTATATTCATACTATACTAGGATTTATACTAGTAAGTGTATGGAGTGTAAAGGCGTTAGCCCATAATTGCTCCAGTACTAAATTCACAAAAAATACTAAAGAGTACCACCAGACGGTATGAAAGTATCCAGCCTTTTTTTGAACTCTGTCTTGGTTTTGCTAATACTTTAGCTATTTCAGCTTAAAGTGAGTTCCATATGTTAAGCACTCTAGAAGTATAGAAATACTTCCCTTTTTCTGATCTAAAATGTTTTCCTCTTATCCGGGGTGGATGTCCTCTGGTTTCCATATTCCCAGGTTTAAATTCTATATCAGGTTCTACTATTAATGCTGAATCTTTTATGATATCATACATGAAGAGGGCATATATGGTACAGTACTGTGGCCAGTTTAAGGTGATTAAGGTAATTGAATTATGACAATGCAATGTTAAGGTGGACAACTTAAGGTGGAACAAAATGTGCACTTATAAGCAGTGTTGGACTGATAATCAATTGGAAAGCTGAACATAAAATGTGCATTTAACCAAAATGTGCACTTACATGTAGTGCACTTAACTGGTAAATTTAACACTGGACTAATAGGGAAAAAATCAGGATATGGAATAACTGTGCATTTAAGCGGGATGTGCACTTATCCAATGTGCACTTGAATGGGCTGCACTGTAGTTACTGACTGTTACAGTAGATCTTAGCGCAAATGTCCTCTATTGAGCAACAGCTCTCCCTCCCTCCCTCCTGCCCCCCTTTTTGGTTGAGGGGTAGTTATCCTGCCTGCTCTTACATGCTGGTTCTACTCTTGTGCCTGAATTTGGCATATTTACCGAGGTATTCACATCCTCTCCTGTGTGCCTAGTTTGATCCTGTTTTCTTCAGTCCCTGCCAGTGCAATGATCCTCCAAACTTCTCTCCAGCAGGAAACTGAGGCATGATGGGGCCACCTACATTATATAGGCAGCAATGATGCACATTGACACAGACGGCCCCAGCTAGCAACATTTTTCCAGGTGATCCTGATGCTGACAGCTTACAGTTTAATGAGGATCCGGCCAGTGACATTGTATGTGAAAACACTGTGGCACAAAATAAAGCTGTGAAATCATCACTGCTGGCAATATCAGCTAGCAAAACAATCGCAGGTTAGAATCACGCAGGCAGGTGGTAGGCAATATGAGGTACAGACCCCCCTGGTGATCTGTGGGTCCCCCAGCCCACCTGCCAAGTCCCTGTCCCAGCAATAGTAGATCCTGTAGTGATCCCCAGTGCCGCCCCTGCACAGGGTGCATGCTCATTCATTGCAGCTCAGTCAGGCGGCCAGCCATGGTGGAGAGTGGAGGCCTGTGCTGGTCACCCACTAGGGGTCGGGTTGGGGTGGAAGCGGGGTGGTGGAGGACTAACTGGGGGGATCAACTAGACACCAAGGAGGTATTGCACTTTACTGCTTACTATGACAGTGGTGCTGGTGGGTGGCGATCGATGATGGTGGGGGGGGCGGCACTGGGGATCACTATAGGATCTACTGTTTTTTTCTTTTTTTCTATTTATGATACTCCGGTCAGCCGCCCCATTCTGACTGATCCCCCCTAGCCCCGTCCCCCAGAATAGCTGGCTCTTACCTTGTACCCGGTCTGGGAGCAGAGCCTGCAGGGAGTCAGTCATCATCCTGCTGCCACCAGCATTTTCTACCTCTGGTTATCGTACAGGAGCCCCAGGAATAAGAGCGCATGCACATGGAGGTGTGCATGAGCACTATGGCCCCAATTACGACTCCTTTCCCCCACCCCATGGCCTAACACCCGGCCCCCTCCACTATAGGATCTACTGTTGCTGGAACCAGGACCTCATACTGCTTGCCAACTGCCTGCATGATTCTAACCTGTGATGGTTTTGCTAGCTGACATTGTGGGCTGCAATGATTTCCCAGCTTTGTTTTATGCCACAGTGTTTTCACACAGGATGTTACTGGCCAGATCCTTTAATGATGTGGCTGTATGAAGGATATTCTCTTAAAGATCTGTTGTTACAGTAAGTAACGACTGGTTCACATTAAGAAAACAACAAGTAAATAATATTACTAACATTATCAAGGAGGACTACGCCATTGCACATTCAGACAAAAAACTCTGCAGAATTGTTGAAGTACTTTAAAACTTTTTTGAACATGCCTGTAAGTAAGAAAATAGAGGAGACAACACAATACCTTAAAGATATCAACTTTGAGAGACTAGATATAAGCAATGAGAACTTTTCACCAATGGAAGTATAAGAAATGATAAAATAATGATAAGAAATGCCACACCTGGGAGTTTTCCTGACATTCTGGGTGCAAAATTAACAAATTGAAATTGGAGGTGTTGCCACTTACTAATTTGGAATTTGAAACAATTCAATGTTTATCTCCAACTTGGATAGAAAATAAATTTTAGTGCTTAGGTTTGTATCTATTTAGTAGTCAGAATGACTTGATATAGTATAACACTAATGCAAGATATCTAAAGCTTAAAACATTGCAAGGCCTGCAGGCTCATCCTGGATGCCAATCGACTGACCCATACTTGTTCACTCTATGAACAGGTCAACCTCCTGTCTCTAGGGTGCAGGATCACATTCCTCACCTGCCTCCTAGGCAAAAAGCACTGTTAGGGAAAGCGCCCCCATGCGTATCTGGCATATTTGCCCTGTCACAACCAGAGGAAGAACGCAGGGGTCTCTCGTGGTGCCATTTTGACACACAGTACTCAGGCAGCATGCTTTTTCCTACAGAGCCCCACTATGGCTCAGTGAGGTCCCTGAGGTAATTCATAATTCCACCAGCCTTTTCAGCTTCAAATTCAATTTCAAGCATTACCTTATCTCCAGCACTGTGTGCGCCTGTTTCCCCAAAGTCTGACATACTGCCCACTGGTTACCCCTGGCCAAGCACTGCTGTCCGCTCCTATAAATTATCCCAGGGCTGTACCTCAGTCCCCATTACTCAGCCTTGACTTCCTCCCCTGCATAACCCCTCCTGTGCTCTCCCACACCTCCCCCCTCCCAGCCCACCTGTTTCTCTCCTCCACCACTCCCTTCCTCTACTCTCCTTCACCTACCCCAGCCCACTGGTCCTCCTCCAGCTCCCCACTTGCAGATCACCCACCCTCAGTTTGTACTGCCTGCCCTCTTAGCTCCCTCCTGCCCTGCAGTATCCTGACAAAGCCTCTAGCTGGAGACTGCTCACTGCTCACTGCCCTCCCCCCATCCCCCACCCTTAGGAGGTGTTACCAATAGCCCTCTGATACCACTCATAGCCCTCTTCCTCTTCACTATCTGTCCACCTAGCCCCCCCACACACCCCATGTGCCATGACAATGCCTCTTGATCGATGCCAGAGGCTGCTTTCTGTCCCTCCTCCCTCTCTTTCCTCCTCCGTCTCCCCAGGAAGGGGATATCACCTTCACCTGATCACTGCTGTTGCCTCTGTGCCTACATTTCTCAGGGAGCTCCTTTCCACACCCCTCTAACCCTGGCCTGCCTAGCCTTTTGTTGGGCCTCTACAACTGTTTCATTATCCAGCAGTATTTATAACACTTCAAGACTGTAACAATGTCTATTGTATTCCTATGTCCAGTACTCTGTACCATTACTGATTGTATGTCTGTGATCTGTCTCATGACGTGGAACCTTTGTAAAAGAACCTTGGCTCAAAGGTTATTTCTGAATCATAAATAAATAAATAAAAATAAATAAACTAGAAGGTTGGCAGAACTGTCATTATGAGGCATTGTGGAAACCCTAAAAATGTAATCTGTGTCACGCTTTATGATCTTATGTTAGGCTCTCCAAGGTTTTATTGTCCTTTAATTACATAACCATAACATTCATGCTTCATAATTGATATTTATAACAAACATATTTTTGTTTGCTTTCGATATTTTTAATAGTTTAAATTTTCATTTGTATCATCTAATTTTTTATATTTATTGCTTTGTGATTTTATTGTATATTGAATTATTTTTTTTGTTTTTATTCTGAGGTGCCCAGATCCCCCGGGACTGGGCGCTGTATAAATAAAATTGCCTTGCCTTACTTTGCCGTCATGGTTTAAACAGGTCAAAAGGATAATGATTGACTTTTTGTGGAGGGGAGGATCACTGCCTGAAAAACCACGATAATACCAAGGAATAAAGGTGGCATGGGGCACCGGAACCCGTATCTGTATTATCTTGCTTGAAAATTTAAATTACTTTTGAATGGGATAGGAGTAGATTATTTGGCAATTAATATGGATGGTAAATACAACTAACTTGTACAAATTTTTTTTTAAGTCAGACAGAATATAGACTTGGGGTCAGAATTTCAGTCATCCTGGGACAAAGTCCCACTCCACAGCCACCTATGTGGAAACAAATGTCCACACCTGCAGACATTTCCTTTTTCAGTCTGTCCTTTGCATGGGCTGCAGACACAGCTGCAGAGGATATTATGCCTGGTTGAAAAAAGAACTGCAAACTGCCATAAATCATGGAGCTGGCCATAAAATGGCTCACTCTTAGAAAATCCAATGTACGTGGCAAAAACTGCTGCTCCACAAGGGAAGACCCACTTGTGTCATTTTTTTTCCTCACAAATACCACGTTATGGGGTTTGGAAAATCTGGCCCTTTGTATTCAAAATAGTATGGGATACCCAAACTGTTTTCTTAAGATAAACTTATCAATTATTAAAGCTATGGCAGAAATGTCTGTGCTATTAAACAAGAAAATAACATTTAATCATTGGACCCTGATATCCAGCATAAGCAATAATCTTGCTGTTTGGTCATCCCAGATTTTATATGCTAACTGGGTACAATTGCTGACTGCAGCTTAATGAATTCATGGGGCAGACCTTGTGGTAGATGGTAAATTTATTACTTTCAACTCATGTCTTAAAGAGCCATTCACCACTGGGCATTTGAGATGGTTCATTTTTTCTGCACCAAGATTGAAATTTTAATAACTAAAGAAATGTTATAAGTGGGACCTGTAGAACACTTTTGTTGAACTATCATCAAATATTTTTAGTAATAGTGATCTTTCTTAAGATAAAAGCACCATTACCCAGTTCTACTGTAAGCTGAATGAATTAAATAATACAAACTCTTCAGACATTTTTTTCCATAGTCATGAATAAAATGAATCGGAAGCTGTAATTACACTGTGATCCTATTAAATGGAATCAAATTAGACTTTTTGCAAATAAAATATACGTCTACACAAAAAGCAAAAGCATCCAATGTAAAATAATGGATAGAGAACATCTAATGCCCTGCAACATTGTTTATATGTGCCCTGGGATGAACAGACTGTGTTGGCACCAGTGTTAGGTATTGGCAGCTTAACTCCTCTCTTGTGGCAATGCCTACAATTCAAACAGGGTGGTTAATAACCTACAAAGAATTAGAATAATTTTTGAATATTTCCCTCCCATTAATCCTAAATTTCTCATACTATGACTTTGAGAAAGCTACTTTTTCACAGGACGCAGAAAAGAATTTACACTTTGGGAAATATGGCCACTGAAAGGTTAATCTTTGGCACATGAAACTCAGAAGCTTTGGGAATTTTGAAAAGGAAGGATGGAATGCCATATTTAGAGCATCCCTTATGCAGAAGAAACAAATTAACTTATCTGACAATAGTGAAGCCAATGCAAATAACAATTGGCAAGAAATTGAGGAATTGACTGCCTTCTCTTCTTCTGATTGCCTAGATCCTTGTATGTTATGTAAGTTCCTTGAATAACCTCTCTTGAATAATATATTCCACTTCGGGGCGTTCATATCATTGATATACTAGTAATACTGTAGAACAGGACTGGAAGGCAGTAATATAGTAAATGTTTGTTGAATTTTCCATACTTTAGTAGAATACTTTACCTTTGTTTTTTATTATATTGATTTTTCCCATTTAGACAAAAAGTTACTGGCAATACCATTTTAATTTTATGTATTTTTATGTTTATTGACTGGGTAAAGAAAAAATATATAGTTTTTATAGCAATGTTTATGAAGTGGTGCTGCATGTTTTCATTTTGAAAACCACTGCACATGATCTTTAAAGCACTTCACTTGTGCCACTGTTTCAAGACTCCCCACCCATATCCCAGCAACAGGGAAAGCAGCTTCACTTCCGTGTTTCAGTCTGTAGTCTCTATTTACCCCTTGTTTTGCAAGCCAACCTTAACTATAGTATACTGAACACAACGCACACCCTGCTGTGTGTTGTTGCTTACATATTTTGTGGTACTGGAAGTACTTTTTTGTTCTTTAAAATAATTTTACTTATTAATATTTTCTTTGATAATATATGCTTATACTTAATTATTCAGAAAACATATTGTTTCTTGCAGTGATGGTGCAATTTGTTCTAAAAAGCACTTGTTTTGCCTTAAAACTACACAGATTAAGAGATACACAATTTCTAAAAAAAAATATAACGTCATCGGCATTGCATCCAATTTGGTTTACTTTTATATAACTTTAAAAAGGGTAATTTAAGTACAAAAAGCTTGTTTTGATTTTTATAAGTGATGCTACTGAGTCACCGTTGATGTTCTTGCAGCTATCCTGCCATGCGAACTCAACAAGGTTGAGGGGGATGGTTCAGTTAAACTCCTAGTTGGAGGGTTTGTATCCAAACTTAGAATGAAACAGTGCAGTTCTTCCACCCAGAGAAAGTTTTAAGTAGTCTCATGTAAGTACTGTACCACCTCCTGTGATGTAGTTCCCCCCTATGAACCAACACAATGCAGTCACAATCCCTATAAAGCATATAACCTGTCACTTTAAAATAACAGGCGATCAGACAAAGATTACAAGCAAAAATAACAAGGGTTTCTTTAGTGTCAACTCTCAGGCCTAAAAGGGGTGAGTTTGCAATATGAGGCAGTAATGTACAGCCCCAGCTATTTCATCAGTGCCCTTCCAGGCTCAGCCTTGATACACAGGGCTGATCTTCCCTCACCCACTTAGGCACAGCCAAACAGTAAAGTTAACCTGGGGCTGTGCTTCAGTGGCCTTTGAGGCTCAGCCTAGTAACAGTGCCCCTCCTCCCCTCCAAATCACACAATGCACAGCACTTGGCTTTCCCCAGCTGTGCTGGTGGGCATTACTGTATCCCCACTGGTACTAGTGTATAAACCTTAATATACTAGTAGGGCACTCTGAGTGCTTCACTGGGTATCCAGCCATGAAATCAGTGTAGGCCTGATGATGTTGCATGTGGTTGTATGTGCTTCACGCCCAACGATTTAGCCTCTGTTATTCCCTTTGTCTTGCCTGTTTTTTTAACCAAGACTCCCGACCTGTTTATTTCAGCTTGTAGAGCCCTTGATTGGGCTGAACGCCACCTCGCCTCTGCAGCCACAGTTGGAGAAGCCACCCAGCCGCATGCCTTCAGCTGCCCACGCCTGAGCCTTCTAAACTGGGTAAGCCTGCAGACTGCCTTGGGGAGCTACTTCAGAGCCCCGATTGGCTGAAGCTAACCTCTAAACCAAGATGACTGGCTGCTGCTGTACAGCTTTTGCTCTCCCTCTATTTCTGTCTTTGTTCTCACTACTAGACCCATTTCCTAAAACTGTCACTACCCCCACCTACTCTGCTTAATTCTAATCAACCGCCTCAGGCTACAGTGGCACCATTTTCAACTGGCATTGCCATCTGGACTTCTCCCCGTACCTACCCCCCCCCGCCCTCGCTATCTCTCCTACTGCCATTGTGCATATTGTGCTTCACGCCCACTGATTTAGCCTCTATTATTCCCTTTGCTTTGCCTGTTTTTTTAACCAAGACTCCCGGCCTGTTTATTTCAGCTCATGGAGCCCTTGATTGGACTGAACGCCACCTCACTTCTGTGGCCGTGGTTGCAGAAGCCACCCATCCGTGCGCCTTCTGCTGCCCACGCCTGAGCCTTCTAAACTGGGTAAGCCTGCAGACTGCCTCAGGGAGCTACTTCAGAGCCCTGATTGGCTGAAGCTAACCTCTAAACCAAGACGATTGGCTGCTGCCATACGGCTTTTGCCGTGATTGGCCAACTGGGGATTCTGCTCTCTGTAGCTTCTCTCACTCACCCTCTGCCTACTGCGCTGTTTTTTGTCCCACACCGCCCATCTCAACCCCGGCCTCTATTAAATGCTCTCTTCTCATGAGCTGGGCCAAACGTCTTAACCTGCTATTGGCTGATGCTCATTAGCCCCTCCCATCTGCTTTTTTTTCTTTTTTTCTTTAGTACTAGCCAGTCCTGCTCTCCCAATTAACCCCTATCACCCTGGTTGTGTTTCCCCTCATCACTACTCCTTCATAAGTAGACCCAACATCTCAACAATGACTCAAGAAAATTCTTTCCTGGTTATATGCTGCATCATGTCATCCTGCTACGTAGCATACCACACCCCAGTTGCCCGACTTCACCAAGGTGTGTGCCCCCCCGTATGATGATCAATCAGCTCTGTTATCACAGAACACTTCATAGCACCACACCAAGGGTACAACCACCTTACTGCCTCACCTATCACTGCACAAAGCAGTATACAGTGTATATATCAGAGTGCCCCTGAACCTGATGGTTAAATCTCTAATATCTGCACTCTCTATATCAAGCTACCCAAGTAGCCATATTGCAACAAACACAAAAACTACCTACACCAAATGGAATAATACTAACATACTAAAATGCCAGCAGAATAGGCCTAATGGTCTTTCGAGTCTGCTCAATTGGTCAGCCCCCACCCTGGGTGCTGACCTTGCTGCCCCCCTCGCCTTCTCTGGCTTCTCCCTTCCCAGTTCCAGATATTCTTGCTGCATTGGAATTTGCTTCCAGAACCCTTCCCCTGTACCTGTCCCAGCCCCTCTTGAACCCCTCCACCGTCTCTGCCTCCACCAGCCCCCTAGGTAGTGCATTCCATGGCTCCACCACCCTCTCAGTGAAGTAGCACCTCCTCCTTTCTCCCCTGAATCTTCCCCCCTCCAGCTTCCACCCATGCCCTCTAGTGGCCCCCTCCTCCTTCCTTCGAAGCACCCTGACTGTTCCTCCCCTATTTACTCTCTTCATGTACTTAAAGACCTCTATCATGTCCCCCCAGTCCCTTCTCTCTTCCAATGTGTACATATTTAGCTCCTTGAGCCTCTCCTCATAGGTCCTGTCCCCCAAGCCCCAAATCATTTTGGTTGCCCTCCTCTGGACCCTCTTCAGGAGTTTAATGTCCCTCTTTAAGTGTGGTCTCCAAAACTGCACGCAGTACTCAAGGTGTGGCCTCACCAAGCAGTTATACATAGGGAGCATCACTTCCCTCCTTCTGGAGGTGATCCCCCTAGTGATGCATCCCAGCATCCTGTTGACCTTGGCTGCTGCCCTCCTACAAGTCTCCGAGTTGTTCATTTTGACATCCACCACCACCCCCAGGTCCCTCTCAGCCATCGAGACTTGTAGCATTTCCCCCAGGGTGTACACTTGGCCCGGGTTTCTGGCCCCCAGGTGGAGTACCTTGCATTTCCCTGCATTGAACCTCAGCTTCCACTTTCTAGACCATCTTCCAGAGCCTCCAGGTCCCCTGTAGGGCCACCCTCCCTCCTCCCCATCCACCACCCCCCAGTTTTGAGTCATCTGCAAAGAGACTCATCTCACTCCTGATTCCTGTCCTTATGTCAGAGACATGGGCGTTGAACAGGAGGGACCAGAGACTGATCCTGTGGGACCCACTAATGACCCTCTTTGGGGATGAGACTATTCCACCAACTACGACCCTCTGGGTCCGGTCATGGAGCCAATTGCCTATCCATCTGATCATCTTGTTCCCCACCCCCATTTCTCCCAGCTTATCCAACAGGCCCATGTGAGGAACAGAGTCAAATGCCTTGCTGAAGTCTAGAGCGGGCGTCCACTGGTCTACCAAGGTCCAAGGCACTTGTCACCCAGTCATAGAACTCCACAAGGTTTGTCTGACACGATTTCCCCGAGATGAATCCATGCTGTCTATCGTCCAGGCACCCTGACTTTTCCAGGTCCCCCCAGCCTCTCCTTGACAATGCCCTCCATCACCTTGCCCACCACCGATGTCAGGCTGACAGGCCTGTAGTTCTCTGCCACCTCCCTTGATCTCCCCTTGTGGATAGGCACTATATGTGCCACCTTCCAGTCCTGGGGCACTCACCCTGTCCTCAGAGAGATGGTGAAAAGCTCTGCTAGGGGTTTCGCCAGGAGATCCGCAAGTTCCTTCAGCACTCTGGGATGTAATTTATCCGGCCCCGGTGCTTTCTCCGTCTTAAGGGAGCTGAGGGCTTCCCTCACTCTCTCTGTTGTGATTTCCATTTCCAGTACCTCTTCTCCCTGCTTAGCCCTCCCCCCTCCTGCCAGTGATGCCTCCCCCTTTCCCCAGACCCGTCGATCGGTAAGGGTCCCCCCCTCCTCAGTATCTCTGTCTCCTCCCATGTATGATGCAGCACCCCCATTTTCCTTGGTGGAAACTGAGCTGAAGTACTCATTTAGTACCTCAGCCTGCTCCCCCGGGTCTTGTGCCCATCTCTCCCCGATTTAATCCTGCTAATCTGCCCCTTCACCCTTTGTTTTTCCCCAATGTATCTAAAGAACTCCTTGTTCCCTCTCCTGATTTCCCTGGTCAGGTTCTGCTCCTTCCTTGCCTTAGCCGCCCTCACCACCCTAGTGGCCCTTCTAGCTCTCATCTCATACTCCCCTCGATCCCTTTCACTCCTTGAGCACTTAAATTGCCTATAGGCTGCCTTCTTTCCCTGCACCACCTCCTGGACCTCCCTGGTCCACCAACAGGGTTTTCGGGCCCTACCGCATTTTCGTCTTACTCTTGCACAGGTGCTGGTAGCATCTTGCACCCCTCTCCTGATGATTTCCCACCTACTATCAGCGTCCATGTCTGACCCAATCCCATCCAAATGCTCCTTAAGTATCCTTCCCATTTCCTTAAAATCCGTTCCCCTGAAGTCAGTTACCTCCGTCTTTTTGCAGCTTTCTAGCCCTCCTAGGTAATATGCGTCTATTCTCCAGACTTATCCATTTCCTCAAAAAACTCCTACTGCTTTGTTCTGGAAATGTTGAGTTAAATCCCGTCCCTCCTGCTTGTCTGAACACTCCGAAGGACCTCCCTCAATACAAGGGCATCAATTCCTTTCATGTGAACGCCCGTAGTTTACTTAAGAAGCTTGATCTGGTACAAACTTGGATTCTTCACGCCTCCCCGGACTTCTTTATGATCTCAGAATCCTGGCTTACATCCACAACCCCTAACAAAGCTATCAATATGCCAGGCTACAGCACCTATCGATGTGATAGAGTTTCCGGGGGAGGGGTCTTAATCTATGCCAAGAGCAAATTCTCTGTCACAGACATAGACTGCACCTCCAAGGCTAAAGAATTCGAATGCCTGGCCTTAAAACTAACACTCTCCAATGGCAAGGCGCTCCTCATTGCTGCATGCTATCAACTGCCCTCTGTTGGCACAACCCTCCTACCCCACCTCCAACCCTTGACTGACACAGCAAACTCGGAGTACATACTTTTGGGGGACTTCAACCTAAACTGGAACGATGACAGCTCCAAGAAGCTTAAAGATCTCTGTGATGCATGTGAGCTGGCACAGATAACCTCTGCTCCTACCAGACCTAATCAAAATAACCCTGATCGAAGCACCCTGTTGGACCTTATGTTAGTTAGCAAACCACACAATATATTACACACACTGGGATGTTCTTCAATGATATGTGACCACTGCACCATTGCTTGCATTAGACAATCCCTGCAAATAAAGTCAGTCCCTAATACTAAATTGAAAAGGTGCTTGAAAAGATTCTGCCTAAACTCCTTCCTGCATGACCTGGGCAGCATTGCCTGGCAGGACTTTTACCTAGCCTCATCCCTCAACGAGGCTTTCAACATCTTTCATAAACTCCTAAGGGATTTAATAGACAAACATGCCCTCCTAAGGTGTATCAGGTCCAAAAAAAGACCCCCAGGCTGGTGCTCCCCATTAGTGAAGAAAGCCCTTAAGGACAGAGACCTCCTGTGGAAAAAAGCTAGGAAATCTCATTCAGAATCTGACTGGCTTGAATTCCGTGCCTCCAGAAACACATGCACTAAACTTATTAGATCCAAAAAAGCCAGCTACTTTCAAGCAACATTGGAAAACAATAAAAATAATGCTGCCAAGTTCTGGAGCATCCTCAAAGAGGTAGAAGACCGCACCACTGATGCCTCGCTCTCCATCAAAATAGTGTCTGGGAATGATGCCTTTACGGACAAAGCTGATATTCTAGACCACCTTAACGAACACTTCACTACTGCAGGACTGGCCTTTGATACCTCCCCAACCAGCAAGCTGAGCTTACACAAGGATACCACTGTTGCCACTAGCCCCAATGCTAACACTAACCAGTGTTACTCTACCGCCTTCAGCTTCTGACCTGTTACCTTCAAGCAAGTAGAGAACCTCCTTTTGGCAGTGGATATAAAAAAGAGCACCGGTGCAGACAATATCGAACCCATCTTCCTAAAGATTGGCCATTACCACCTGACCGCTCCCATTACCCACCTCCTCCCTAATGCAAGGTACGTTACCCAACCTTTGGAAAACTGCACACATCATCCCTTTGTTCAAATCTGGGGACCCAAGCGATATGAACAACTACTGTCTAATCTCCCTACTACCGACTCTCTCTAAATTACTTGAAAAAAATTGTTAACACACAAGTCAGGGAGCACCTGGATTCACAGAACCTTCTAAACACTGCCCAGTCAGGTTTTAGAGCTCAGCACAGCACAGTCTCTGCTCTTGCTAAAGTAACCACAGACTGGCAAATGGCCCTGGATTCTAAGAAACATGTGTTTACCCAGTTCCTTGACCTCAGTAAGGCCTTTGACATTGTGGACCACAACATTATGCTTAGTGCCTTGAGTGACATTGGTTTTGACAGTACCGCTATTAAATGGTTCACTTGCTACCTTACTAACAGATTTCAGCAAGTTAAAGCATCAGGAGATCTGTCTCCCCTAAAGCCATTGTTATGAGGTGTCCCCCAAGGCTCCATTTTGGGCCCTATCTTATTTGCAATCTACATCAACAACCTTGACTCTCACCTGCATACAGATAATATACACCTCTTTGCTGATGATACTGTTCTCTATACCGTTAACTCCTCTCTAGATCTGGCATATAAGGATCTTCAGAACGACTTTATTTCTCTCCAGCACAATCTAATTAAATATAAGCTCCTACTCAATGCTAAAAAGACCAAAGCTATGATCATCTCCCCCAAGGCAGCCCCCGGTCCTGTGAGTGACTTAAAGATCCTAACACTACTGGGTGAACCCCTTGAAATGGTGGATAACTTTAAATACATAGGATTCTGGCTGGACAACAAACTGAACTTTCTATGCCATCTGAATGAGGTGTCCAAAAAACTGAGACCGCGCTTAGGCATATTCTACCACATCAAACACCTCCTCACCAAAGAAGCCAGAAAAAGGCTTGTGCAAACTACATTCATGCCACTCGTGGACTATGCCAATTTCCTTTGCAATAACTGCTCCTCTTCAGTGCTTAGTAAGCTCGACACCCTCTATCACAGGTCCTTGAAGTTCATCCTCAACCTACCTTCCTGTACCCACCACTGTCTGCTATACCGGGAGTTGGGGTGGTCCTCCCCTCCTATAAGGAGGAAAAGAAATGCTCTTCTCTGGTTCTACAGAGCACTGTCTAATAAGCTTCCAGCATACATTTCGAGCCTCTTCGAGTGTGCCAAGGGTGCCTATGGCTTGAGGCGCTTCTCCATATTTTGCTTTCAGATACCTAGAACAAAAACATCTCATGGCTCGGCTGCAATCAACTACTCCCTCCCTTCCCTTTGGAATACCATGCAAAGCTCCCTAAAACTTTATACCCTTCCTGGACTAATCACCTTCAAAGCAATGCTAACTGACTACCTGTTTGAAACCTGCAACTGCTTTAGGTGACTGAGCTCCTTCAACCGCCAACACTTCGTTTGAGGTATTGGGCTCTTAGCTATGCTTAGCTCCCAAGTTATGGGGCACCCAATACTTTTACCTTCCTTCTCGTTCTTTCCCTTTCTCTCTCCCTTTCTCTGTCCCCCACCTCCTTTACACAGGTCTGATTCATAATACACATGCTAATGATGCTCTGACTCTCCCAATCTGCTTGTAATATTGTCATCTGGTATATTATGACCTGTCTGATATTCCACATGTAGTTTTTTGTACACATGTTACTGCTTCACTGTCTCTTCCAAACTGCTGTAATACTGTCATCTGTTGTGATACCCCACATGTATTTTTGTGCTTTGTTTACCTTTGCCTGTAACCGGTCCTTGTCCAGGACCACCTTGAAAACGAGCTTGCTCAATGGTGTCTATGCCTGGTTAAATGAAGTTTGATTGATTGATTGATTGATTGAAATGACTGGCTGGTAGTGGTGCACTTACAAAATAAACCAACAATGTTTGGTTGCAGAGGTAAACCCCAAAACCCAAATGTTCTTTAAGTTCAAAGGTGTATTTGTAAATCTTGGCTGGATGGCCTAGTCCATTAACAGATTCCCAAACACTATGATACAAAGTAGCGTTGTTACAGGGCTAGCCCAGAGTTTACACATGGTTCTCTCAGACCAGAGGATCTCCCTTGATACACAGGGTGATGAAGCAGTTTGAGCAAGTCCCTTTCTGGCTGGTTTCACTCTCTCCTTCCTCTCCTTAAGCCTCTGGTGTCAGTGGACAGATGGCTGTTTCTCCAGTCCCACTCAGACCTCTCCTGACTTCAACATCCAGCAGACGATCCTCTCATGCACACATAGCAGCTCAGACTGTGAGCCCTGATCCAACCTACCCAACACACCACGTTATGGCACTCCATTCCAAAGGTTTTGTGATAAGCAACACCAGGCAGTAGTGTTGGCTGAGCTGCATCCCAGACTAACTGCAGTCACAGTTCAGCTGTTTCTTGCTGCAGCACAGCAATTTTTATCAAAAATGCTGCAGCACTCAACTTCAGTTTGTGCTGGGTTAGCTGAGGCAATCCACCCCACCACCCAAGGGATTTAATGCAGCTCTCATCCTGAGCAAACAGAGCTAGTTCTGCAACAGCCTCTCTTGTTTTCTGGGGAATTACAGTTCCAGAGTGGTTGATTAGAGTTATCAATCAAAGTTAGCTGGCCTAGAGGTTTGCCTTACTACAGGTGATTGGATGTTGCAAAGACGCCTGAATTAAATAAGCCCACTATAAATCCAAAAGCCCTTGTGGCTCTTTCCACAGGCACCCTGCCCCTGCCCTGTCACCATGCCAGCTCAGATCAAAGGTGATGAAGATGGCTGCTGATATGTGGCCCAAGGTATTCTTTCCCAAATGACTTATTTTTCACAAAGTTCTGCAGTTTTAACAATGCTTCACACCCCAAACCTGTCCTGCATGGGTTCACATACACTTTGGTTGGGGCAACAACTGGGAAAGGTCAGGTTCAGTTGGGAGTACTGCTGTCACCTTTGACGTGTGAGAGCAGGGAGCCTTACAGGTAACCAACATATACAGGAATGGTGTGCTGATAATAACGAGTAGAAAGGCACAATGCATTTATTAACAGCATAGTAGGAGAGCAAGCAACCAGTTACAGAACTGATATTTGTTCTCCTGCTATGCTGGTAATAAACACAAAATGTTATAGCCCTTAGCATTCAGTTTTATATTTTTTCTTGTTATTATCAGTGCACCATTCCTGTGTATGTTGGCTACTCTTTTAGTTATTATCAGTGCACCATTCCTGTATATGTTGGCTAATCTTTAAGTCTCTGCTGCTGCTGGACATTTATGAGCTCACTCTATTCCTGTGTATTTTAGCCTTACAAGTAAGCCTCTATGGGTAGGTTACAGTATGCACAGTAAGTTTAATTATGAATTATTTACAAAACTACAATGTACAGTACTTACCAAAGAGCAGCATGAATTTAGAAAGCAGCAGTGTACCACTACAGCTCTTGCTTACTACACTAACTATATTCATGAGGTCTTGGTTAGTGGTGACTACAAGTAAGTGGTCTCATCGATCTCTCCAAGCCATTTGACCTTGTTCAATATCCATTAATACGAAACAGTTTAGGTCTTTTGGGATTTTCTCCATCTGTTTTGCAATGCTTTCACAATTACTTGTCTCACCACGTACAAGTAAAGTTTCAAAATATTTTTTCTTCTCCCCTTCCTGTTACTTTGGTTGTCCCACAAGATTCAGTTATGGGACTTTATTATTTAGTTTATTTTTAAATGATCTTTCCTTGTCAATAAAAACATTGAATATACTGTTGAATGCATACAATACAGTGATATTTGGCAAAGATCTCCCAAAATTAACTTGTTCATTGCAGTCTAATTTTGATTTGGTACCATCTTGGTTTATTAATTACAAACTGTGTCTGAATACAAAGACCGACACAATGGTCTTCAATTCATGGAAATCGCAAAATACTCCCCCTCCAGTTCTTCAGATTATGACCTTTAATGGTACAGCCTTTGAGGAGGTCACTACTTATAAATATCTTGGTTTGATCTTGGATTGTATGTTGAGCTTGTCTGAACATACTGAAAATTTGGTAAAGGTTGTTTACCAAATATTTAGATTGCTTTTTCAAAATCACTCTAATACTATTAACAAAGCTAAAAAAAACTCTTTATTTTTTCATGTATCTTCCCTATGGATAACATGCAGCTGCATGGAGGGTGGATCAAGGGACACAGGTGGGCATCCATCCGATACTTGTCCTGGGTCCTGGAGTGGATCCCCTGCTCCGCGTGAGCAGGGGATTGTGAGCAGATGCAGGAGGGACAAATTGAATGCTTATGGGTGAATTCCAGAATTACTGCCCAAGCCTGCACTGACTTCACAGACTGCTAAGGCAGCATGATGCAGGGGTGGTTGTGTATGCCACAGTGGGTGGTCGAAATCTGGGGAGGCATACAACAGATATTACAGGGTCCCTGCTCAGCTCGCCACACCTTTGTGAATGGTGCAGAGTGGGGCATGCACCCCCAGACATGCCTCTGGACCAGCCACACACATTGCTGCACAACCGACCAGGGAATTCAGTGCTGAAGAGATGTATGTCCCTTCCGTGCATGTACACAGGGGTCTGCGGGACCTCCAGTGTATGGCATTGTCTCTTAGGATTGCCTACACACCACAGATCTATGGCACATAGGCAATCCACATGATGATGCAAATACCCCAGTATGAATTTACAGCAGAGTACTGTGCAAACATTTACCCTATGTGACCTAGAAGTAGTTCTACTAGTTGTAGAGTGATAGCACAAATTACTGAGACTATGTAACCCCTCTACAAATTTGGGTTCCTAAAATGTCTTCCTTGGCTTGCCTAGTGCCCACTGCTAGGCTGGTGTTCTGTGTCTTAACAGTTTAAAAGTGCTTGCAGTAGCATGCCCTGTTAGCCTCCATGCCTGACTCTTTAAGAGGTATCTATCTCATAGGTAATAATTAATCTGGGTGGGGGCCGAGTAATTTCAGGCTTGAGTCCCACCCGAGCTGCTTACAGCTGCTTCATTCTGCTATCGCTAAGTGCACAGAGGAAGCCCTAATAGGATCTGTGATTGTTTGTTGATTATCTGCTTTAGTAATAATAATATAGTAGTTTGTCTAACCTGCCTTCCTCTGCAGCATGGACTTTCTGCCCAGAGCCACCATTTTGGTACTAGACTGCCAGTTTGGACCAATCGGTACCTTTGGGGACCTTAAAATGGAGACTGTCCCCAAGGGTCTTGTGGGAGTGAATTTCAGTAGGAATTGTAGTTTTTTACTGTTTGGTGCCTAAATGGACCTGAAGGGGGAGCCCTTGCTGTGACAGACAGATTGATCAACCAACCAACCAAACCTTTTGGATCACTGGGAAATCCCAGAGCTGCCAGCAGCAAGGAGGTAGTGTGGAGTTGGAGCTCAGAGAGTGAACAGCTTGAGTAATTAGAGCAGCTGCTCCTGCATGGTAGTGCGGGGGATTCGGCCGGAAGGCTGTGTCTGGCCTGCCTGTTACCATCTTCTCGTGTGAAGAAGTCTGCAATCTAATATCGGACTTTATCTGAAATTGCTGTTACTGTGACCAGAATCCTGAATTGTGAAAGAGTGAATTTCGCCTGGTGTGGACCGAAGACTTGCTTCGGGAGCAATCGGCGCATCAGGACTTTGAGAAAACCGCAGAACGTACGGTTTGCGCAGAGACACTGCCTAATTGCAACCAGACTGTCATCCAAACTGTGGTACCTAGTTATTTTTACTATAATTGTGCTGAATGTATGGTGTGGGTCATGATTTGGTTCCCCACACCCTTGAATGTGTCACGCTAGCTGGAAACTGCATTCAGCATCCAATCAGACTGAAATCTGAACTGTTCACCTGGTCTGGGCCTCACCATCTAGGCCTAGATTGCCACTCATGCCACAGAGATTCATCCAACGAAAGATCCACTCAGGGATTCAGCTCCCTGCTCAAAACCATCGAACAGGATCGACCACCATGGTGCATCGTGTGGGCCCTGCTTCCCCTGGCAAACCAGCATACCATCCTGAGGTCTTCCTCTCATCAATACTGCCTCCAGATCTGGGTAGCATGAGTAAACATCACGGTAGCTCCCTGCAAGAGAGCTCAAATCAATGTGTGTCATCTGATTTAATTGTGTTGGTTGATCATTGCAAACTGAGCCATCCAGCTCCGGAATACAAATTGAGGGTTAAAACGCATGTTTCTTTTTTTTTTCCTAAGGGCCCCAACAACAGCTGCAATGCCGGCCTACCCCGGGCAATGTTTCAGGCTAGCCTGCATAATAACTGGGTATCCAGAGTGTGTGTGACTGTGCTAGGGGAACTCTTAGTTCATGTATGTTTAACCAGACTAAATCAGATTTGAAATCAAATGCCAGATTGCTGCCCCACCCTTGTTCACGTCCCCTGAATAAATCAGATTCTGTTCTTTCTGCATTTAACCTGGCAATTGTGTACCTTTGTGGATGGAATACTGTATTGCCATTGCACTGTTTTATTGTAAGCCTTGTTTTACAGGGTGTCTCCAGGGCCAGTGCAGCTGATCCAGCCCTGGTGGTAAGTGCATTGAGTGTGGGTTCAATACTGATGTCATATGGTTTATGTGACTGTCTCTGCTTATCTGTTTAGGCCACTAGAAGGGTTGGTATAGGGTGATAGTGTCCCGGAGGACTATATGCACAGCAGTTACGCTACCCCAAAACCATTCCTCTGGGTGGAGGCACCCATTCACAGAACTCAGGCCCCTCAACCTGCTCCTAGTCACACAGGCAGGGGTGGTATCCCTTGGGATAGCACCACCAAGGGGTTATATCTTGGAGGCACCACTGGGATTTGCACCCTTTAGTGGCCTGGATAATAAATGCCTGACTTTACCAGAAAATTTGGCAACAACTGGGTTCCCGCCATTGCCACAGACCATGGAGGGTATGTTCTCTGGGAGCTGTCCCCACCCCCAGCTGGGAAAAGCACTGGGAGACCCGGAAGGCCCATGCCACTTGGATGATAAGTCAGTGACCCGGGACAGAAGGGCAGAAACCCTGAGTGGGCCTGCTGTGGATGTCGTCCGGGAGATTCAGTTTATGGGACCCTGCCCAACAGTTACTGGAGGCATTGACTTCTGTGTTTGATCTCTACGAGGATGTGAGTCACCTGTTGTGGGAATTTAAGGGCATGAAACAGAAAAAGGAGGAGTTGCCCTCTGACTACTTGCTGTGGGTTGAACGGTGCTGATGAATATATCTGAATGGGAGAGGGGTGGACCCTGAGAATCTGGACAGAGTTTGAATGGATCACGTGCTGACTTTGGTCAAAGATCCCAGTTTCGTCATGCTTAGACTACATATCCAGCACTGTACGGAAGGTGCCCTGTCCTTTGTGGAATTGATGTAAACTGTGAAGAGAGCTGAACATCAAGCTGGGAGAGTGAGTGTGGGGAAATTTACTGACACCTCGGAAGATTCTCCTACTGAGGAGCCCTTTGCGCATTTAGAGCTGGTGGACTTGGCGAAGGAAGAGGAGGCCAAGGCCCCCGCCTGGGAGGAGAAGTTTCAGAAGCTTGGGGAGAAGTTCGACCATTTATGTGACATTGTGATGGCTATGTGCAAGGCATATCAGTGAGACAGTGACACTGAGAAGAAGAGGACCAAAAGATCAGTCTATTTGCAGATGACACCAAGATGGGAGCAGTGGTAGATGACCAAGGGGGGTGGCAGGGATTGCAGGAAACTCTAACAAGGCTGGAGACATGGTCTAACACCTGGCAACTTGGTTTCAACACCAAAAGATGCAAGGTGCTGCATTTTGGGGCAAAGAATCCAATGAGGAGCTACCATCAGGGGGGCAGTTAGCTGTGACTGAGGAGGAGGAGAAAGACCTGGTGGTGCTCATTACGGGAGCAATGAACAGCTCAGCACAGTGTAGAAAAGCAGCAGCAGTGGCCAACAAGATGCTGGGTTGTATTACAAGGGCTATAACCTCTAGGAGGAGGGAGGTGATTCTGCCATTATACAGATCACTGGTCAGACCACACCTGGAGTACTGCATTCAGTTTTGGCACCCTTATCTAAAGAGGGACATTAGATTTCTGAAAGGGTGCAATGCAGAGCAACAAAGATGATCCAGGGTCTGAGGGAGTTACCATATGAGGTTAGACTAAGGGAACTGAACATGTACTCTCTGGAGGAGAGGAGGGACGGGGGAATATGACTGAGTCCTTTAAGTACATGAGAGGAATAAACAGGCACTGAGGGACTATTCAAGGGGAGGGTGGGGAGAGACACTTGGGGTCATGACATGAGACTGGAGGGTGGAAGGTGTAGGAGGGTAATAAGGAGGCATTTCTTTATAGAAAGGGTGGTAGTAGAGTAGAATGCACTACTGGCAGAGGTGGTGGCCTGTAAAACAGTGGTATGCTTCAAGAGGGTCTGGGATAGGGCAAAAGGAGGGTCATGGGAGGGGTAGGGTGGGAGGGCAGCTGTAGAGTAGGGGTGCTAGCTGCAAAATCGAGCAGATTCAAAGGACCAAATAACCTTTTTCTGCTGGCAGTTTCATATGTTTGTATGTTTGTATATCCCAGCAATGTTCTCCTTTTCTGATTCAGACATCATGGCCTGTGCTGTAGAGAGAGGAGTGAACCATCAGTGCCACATGCACTACACAGTATGCCATCCAGTGTGGTGATGCATGCATACATGCTCCAGCAGATTATGTCACATGTCAACACAGTGTCAGCATACAACCTGTGTCAGCTGGACAACCTAGACTGATACATACCAGTCACACAGCTACCTGGGGAAGGTGGACTGTGCAAGCATGACAGTGTCCCCGACCATGGTGCACACACATACCACATATGTGCACAACAACACACTGTGTAGGCCACAATCAACACCAAGACCCACACCCAGCACACATGACGGCACGCCCCATCACCCATGAATTAACATACAGTACAACACTGCACACTCCCCTTTGTGCATGAGCACACTCCAGTGGAACTGGGTATATGATCTCACCATTGAGATGTCTGGCTGACATGCCACATTGGGGGCCACAGGGCAGGGCTTCAGTGGACCAAAGTGTCATGGGTTGGCCAGGGCAATTCCTGCCACATTATGTGTGTCATGGCCATGTCCACAGTGTGCCCCAACAGTGGCAGGGCCCACATGTGGGGGGGACCTAAGCATGTATTTACACTTCTGGTTGGCTGCCACTTGGGTTTCAAATACACCTCCTCGCATCCTGGCACCTATGTTAGCGTCACAGGCTACAGCATGGATGTCACCACCTCCTCTGATAGTTCCAGGGACCTGGCCTTCACTGATGGTGGGCCACCACCCGTGGCACATTTCTCCATTTGTCATCAGCCAGGCTGTTCTTGGTGTGGTGGCACAGGTCTCGGAAGCATTTTCAGATGGTAATCATTATCCGGGACCATCTGCCGACAGCATTCATTCTGTAACTTTCTCCTAGGCCCTCTGGGTGGTGGCATCCATGCTGCAGCTGTGGGATGGGACCTCCTCACTCGTTCTGTAGGCCTGTGTCAGGGCATGCAGCTCATCCTTGCTAAACTGGTGGGCCCACAGTTTCTCTCTATCTACTCTGGAACTTGATGGGGTAAGTGATATAACAGCAGTCAGTGGTATGTGTGTCAGTGACACACATATGGGTGACAGCGGTCCCACTGTCTTGTGCTGCAATAATGGCCTGAACCGGTTACTGATGGTTCACTCCCCTGGGACCACACATGGCAGACATGCAGCCACCCAACATAGAAAGTGTGTAGGCCACACACCCCCAGGGTCTGGCAGCTCACTTTGTCCAGGAGGGTAAGGATATGCTGTTCAGCTGCCGCTGCTGCCCACATGGAAGTTGGACAGTGTGGGTGGCAGCCCCACTGTATGTATTGCCACCAGTAGCCCAGAGTGTGGGGGGGGGTGGCTTCTGGTGGTCAGGGAATGGCTGTGCGAGCATTGCAAGTGTAGTCACCGTCCCCACACCTAGGTATGGTGTAGCACATCCTGTGACATGCTGTGTAACACAGGAGCACTCCGCTGGACAGTGCAACACACCTGGGTGTGCAGCAGCACTCTACCAGGATGACCCATGCAGGGTGGTGCAGCCCATCTGTTATGCACACAGCAGACATAATATTTTGGCCTACCACATCCCCACCCCCACCCCCAGGCTGTGCAGTGTCTATGCATTGTCCCTATGTATCAGACAGTGGTATGGCAGGAAAATGGCTGTTGGACACAGTCCTGTCTGGCTTGTGTCAGGTATGGTCACAGTGCAAGACCAACAGCATATGTGTTACCTCATCCAGGCAAGTAATGTCATGCCATGTGTCCCCACATAAGTGGGGCTGAGGCATGGTTCGCAATGGGACCCTACATACCGCACCAGCCTACCCATCCCATGCAAAGTCTCCCATGGCATATGTGGTCAGGGACTGGGCTGTCCTGGGACGGCCCTAGTTGTGTGTCCACTGTGACCCATGTTACCCAGCAACCCATGCTGCTGTGGGGGGAAAAATGTGGCACTCCAGCACCATGTCAGGACACAATGTACAGGTGCAGCTCTGTGCTAGGCTGGACACCGCAATGTACAGTACAGTTCAACATATTAACAATCTAAGTACTCCCAACTATTCCCTCACTCTATTCCCCTTACAGAGTGTGTGACAACATAGCCAGCAACTACTGCACATGTGTGTATGTGACATGTAGTACACCTACCTGAGTGTGTAGAAATATCCTGCAGGCTTCATTGTGATGTGCTTCTGGGATGTTCATTCACTTGCGGTTTCCATGTGCTATCTAGGTGGTGCACACATCCTCTTAAATAGCACAGGTGCAATCTGCTATGATAATGTAAATGGAAGGCTCCGGAATGACATACAAAGTGGCTGAATTGCCAACTGACCACCCAAGTAGCTCATTTGCATGGCTTGTATGACTAGAGAGCTATTGCCTCCAGCACTAAGTGTGTTTGTGTGTGCACAATGGTCCAAACTGTGCAAAAAGTGTGTGCAGCTATGAAGAGGTCAGAAGGGCCACCTGTGACATCACGTACCTCGTGACATGCATGCACACTGATGTGCAGCACTCTTCATTGCGCTGGGTTGCACAGATCATTTGTGGGTCACTCATGCACAATGTCTCCACATCAACACTGCCTGCACTTTTAGCATAGTGCAACCAGATGTTTTGTAGTGCAGCCTATGTTTAACACTGGACAAATGGGGCACCCTTTCATATTTAGAGAATTGTGCAGCACAGCATTGGCACAACCACTGTACCTGCACAATGGCCTCTGGATGAAAAAGCAGGGCAGCCCAGCAAAGGGACCTTCAATATAGTGACACAGAATTGGCCAGTTCAGTCAAGCTGGTCATGGCCAGGGAGGGGCAACTCCTGGAGAACCAGTCAGGGGGCAGCAGGGCCAAGGAATTAACTCTGGGCCTCATTGGGGTGACACCTAACAACCAGAGCTGGTGGCACCTGTACCAGAAAGCAGTGTTGCCACTGATATGGTGACATGGTCCGGCAGGACCATGACCACCTGAGGAGGTTCTGGGGGGTGGTGGCAGATGGCACCATCCCAAGACCAGGTATGTGTTGTGAACTTTGTGTCATGCATATATATGAGCATGGGTCCAAAAGGGTATGGGTCAGGGCCCCAGTTGTATAGCCTTCAGGGGACAACTGTTGGGGTTTCTGCTGTGTCCTGCAGTCTCACACTATCCATTGGTGCCAGTCTTGCAATTTCTATATTGACCTGTGATATATGGTTGAAGTGGCATGACCTGCTGTACAGTTTTTGACTATGTTTCACAGTGGGCTCATGTCCAGCTCCCCTTATATTCTGTGATGAGTTGTGATAGTACTGTGTGATGCTCCTGTCCCAGTGCATATATTACACAAGGTCATTTGTTTTATGGTTGTGATTATATGCAACATCACATTGTCATGATGAAACAGCCCACATACACTTGGCAGCTGTCCAGTACATGTGTTGTGTCAGGGATCCACCCACGTAGTCCTGCAGTGCTGCCTGTGTAGATGTGTCCATGTTTGACAGACACTTGTTCATGGGGTCCACATAGTATCACAACTACATCTATGGCCTTTTGGGGGAACCTCACCACATTCTGTTTATGGGGATGCATCCGTGGTGTACAACCCCGACCTACGGGGATAAAAATCAGCTGCATTGCAGGAACATGGTGCCAGTGATGGGTGTGGTAGGCTATGTCCTCTCACCAGTGTTACACACTGCATGGCACTGGCTCATGACTGCCTTATGCATTGGCTGCTCTGCCATAACTGAGCCACCGGAGCATCTGGGGGGGGGCAAACGGCATTCCCTTGGTTTACCTGATGTGTCCGATACACATGCTGCCTCACCCAGGCAGGGTTTTTGAGCCCAGCATGGGTGGCTGTGTCTCACCATCCTGTTGGCACAGCCCATGGGGGGGGCTGGACTGGAGCACTATGTTGCACATTACAGGTCTGACCGTATCATTTTTTTACACCCTGCAGATTGAGCATCAAGAGGTTTGGTTGGAGTTAGCAACAGCTGGGACGATTAGCAGAGGAACAGTCATGGGCACCCTCTGGGTCAGGGATGTCAATGCTCATGTGAGTATGCTCTATTGTTGCTTTAGCCAATGCACTACCTACAAGCACATAACACAGTATTAGTGCCATGGCCCACTATGTCCACACCACATGCCCCCAGGCTGTGCTGTGCTGCCCCACATGTTGTATAAGGCAATGACCATGGCATGAGTTGAATATCCCCTGCATATATCACAAATGCTGCCACAGTCCACCCTTTTGCCTGCAATGTATTGCCGTCCTCTCCCATGGTGTCAGCAATGGTGGCCCCTGGTCGCATGGCACCCCTGGGTTTCAAGTGGCATGCCCCTACACTGCCCACAGGTATCCTGGGTAGGCCAACATGGGATCCTCAGGTGCTGTGCATGGGCCTATTGCACTCTGCACAGCAGCACCTCAACCCTAGGCAGAACACCCCAGTGAGTCCAGCATCTTATGGTCATATGGGTGTCCAGATGGGGGCCGTGCTTACTGTGGGCTGCAACGCCCAGATGTCTGACATGTTCCCTGTCATGTACATGGTACCTGTCCATGCCTGGTACAACTCCAGGGGGTGCTGCAACCTGTGCTGTGGGGCTAGCCTTCTTGTTCGTTCTTGCACTGGCACCCATGGCCAGTGCATTGCCTGTGTGCTCCAAGGGTCATCTCTGCACTGGGTGTTGGTCCTCCATCCTTGGCACTGGGGCACACCTTGCACCATGCCCAGTGTAGCTTGCTTGAGCAGTTGGAGAGCCTCCCCACCTTTGGGTCATCCTGGGCCATTGTCAGGCCTGCTAATGGTTATACACTCCTGGTTTATGGCCCACTAAGGTGCTGTGGCTACCACACTTTACCTTGTTGCCCCCACTTGTTTAACTTTGCCCATCAATTTGTGGTCCAGCTGCACAGCTTGTGGGACATCTGTACACCCACACAGCTTCAGGTTCTGATGCTGGTGTACATATGTGTTTCATGGTGCGCTGGATGTCTGTTACCTGCATTCATGTATGTGTCATTCCATTTCGGGGACTGTTACCTTCCACTTGTAGTGTACCCTGTGTTGGGGTGACATGGTCTTAGGACACGGTGGCCTTTTCCATAGTGCTGAGGATACTACTCACTGTCCTGTGGGATAGCTGATGGGTACAGTGGTGGCCCAAGAATGGCATCCCACAAAGCCTGCTGTAGATGTTGCACTGAACATTCTGGCAGCTCTGTGGCATGAGTGCAGTACTGTGTTGCAGCACACACTCCTTCAGTGGTTTGCGCCCTGGTTCATCAGGGCTTAATGCTCACTGAACCCCAGCCTTCATCTGGTGCTGTGTTGCCCTGTATGTGCCTGTCTGACCTGCCATGCCTCATTGTAGTGCCCCAGGCCAGCCTGGTCAGCATGCTACAGGTGCCTGTGCATTGCAGTCCCCTCCACAGCTACAAGCTCTGCTTGCAGCATGCAAGCCAGCTATCCTGCTTCCTCCATCTGGCAGCCAGGGACTGTTGCCATTGCATATTCATGTCTCACATATGTGTCTGCACCATCCTGCTGCTGCAGTGCCCACGTCACTGACCTGGGCGGCCATGCCTCCAAGTGTTGCACTCCATGCTTGTGGTCCAGAACCTAACAGAACCTACATGGTCCACACTGTCTGAATGGCTTACTTGCAACTATTCTTTCTCCCTATATGTGACCATTGGACTGTATCTAGTAACTGTCACTCTGAGCGATGTAAAGGAGAGACTAACTGCTACCGTGGTTGGTCCATCTACAGACGACCATAATGCAGTGCCTCCATTCAATTGAGGATCTCACCACGTCAGATAGTGGAGGCCATCCAGGAGGAGGCCCAAAACTCATGACCACCACCCCCTCCGGCACCCTGAGCTTTCCCCCATTCCTGTTGGCACACCACACCCACTCTCCACTCTTCCCGTTTTCCCGTTACTTCACCCTCTTCTCTGTATACAGTTTTGTAATATTGTACATAGTTTCTTGTTTTTGTTATTTATATTTTTCTCAAGTAAACATGTTTTAGTATCTTATGCACCTGTGTCCTGCATCTGTTGTAGTGCAGTGTTACCATTTTGATGAGGATTGACTGGGTACACTCCCTGCCCACATACTGCCCCCCTAGTGGGGAATGTCTATGCCTGTCCTCTGCCACAAGGTCTGCCCTGGTGGTCCTACAGGTACCTGTAGACACACTTCATCTGTGCTGGGTTCCACTTCTGATTAACATGCTGGCTTGTTGGCTGACATGTTTTATCCTAGAGGTGTCCCCATGCACATAACTTGTTCAGGACAGGCATCATTGTGGCTGTTCCTGCCTATTGCTGGCAGGACGGTACCTGTCATTCAGATTATTACCCTCCTGTGTTGCTAGCTAAGTCGGCCTCTGTATGGGACATGTCTATTGCTGTGTCTATATGGGCATCCCTGCTATCTGTCTCCTGAGTCCTCGCGCAGTCTGCCATTTGGTATGGAGTCAGGTTGCTCCATGTCAGGGTTACCTGTGTCTTATCATTGTATCCTGGGATGCTGTGGCAGTCTGTATTGCCCAGCTGCTATATTCAGAGCTGGGCAATCTTTGTGCTGTGCTCTGGGCTGTTCATTGAACACCTTCCATTGTGCCTTATATTCAGTGGTGTTTGCACAGATGCTATGCCTTTGAATATTGCATGCAATGGCCCTTGCACAAATGCAAACTGCCATGCAGTGCAGCCTTTAAGCACAGGCAATTTTTTGAATATTGGAACCCAGGGGCCCGGTATTCAAAAATGCACAAAGCAGAGTGTGAAAATGTGTGCTCGACCTTGTGATAGCCCAGGTGCCTGAAGATGCTATAGTCAGTGGAATAGTGCACCAGTATGATTCGATTGACTATAGGGCCATGTCGGCCCAGTACTAAGCCACTTAGTACTATCCCAACATGACTCCCAAAATAGGGCACCACATCAGATAGTGCCCAAATCTAATTGAAAGATTCCAAAGGACACATGCAAATGAGCTCATTGGGCATGCAAGGTGCTAAGGGGCCATTTGTATGCCCATTATGGGCTCATTTGCATGGTGAGCGAGGCTTGTTTTGTGCAGTGCTGCCCCCATTTGCCTGGTCTCAGAATAGCTATCCCTGCTGCTAGTGGTTCCCTCCTCACTCCGATGCTACCCTGTAGGACCCATACCTAGGTCCCTGGTATCCAGTGGTACCTCCCCCCATAAATGAGCTGCATGTTCCCTGCTCCTGTCAGACAGAGGGCAGCTAAGGTGGTATGTGGAGGGCTGTGTAGCTTGCCATCCAGTGACCGTGACACCGATAGATAAGGGGCACCGGTGGATGGGTTGTCAGTGCCACAGGTGGGGGGGAAGACATTTACCATCATTGAGGGACAGGCTGGGGGGGTACAGATCACTGTTAGAGAATAGGGCCGGGCCTTTGTTGTGGGGGGGACTTCATTGCAAAAGGCAATTTCCCTTTCTTTCATATCAGCTCGGCATCAGGTGGGGGGAGTGACCACTATACACCAGGGAATATTATTATTGTACATTGGGTAGGGAGAGGGACCACTAAACACCAGGGAATAGTATTATTGTGCATCAGACGGGCATCATGTGGGGACAGATACCATTTGACACAAGGTAGTAGTATTATTTTACATCTGGTGGGCATCGGGTTGGGGGAGGGACCACTAGATTCCAGGGAATAGTATTATTGTACATCTGGTGGGCGTCAGTTGGGGGAAGGGATCACTAGAAACCAGGGAAATTTCTCTTTCATATCAGGTGGGGATAGAGTGGGAGGGGGGAACCACTAGACACCAGGAATATTTCTCTTTCATACAGGGCAGACATCAGGTGGCATGAAGGACCACTGGACACTATGAAATAGGTGTCTGACTTCTGGACATGGGTGTGGGTGGGCGGAGGGAACCACTGGACACCAGGGAATTCTGTGTGGAACATCGAGCATGGGTGTGGGTGGGGGAGGGACCACTAGACTCCAGGTACAGTTTTGTTTTGATTGGGACCGGTGTGGGGGGGGCACTGCACTTCCTCCACTACTCGCTAGGGTTGCATGGGACTAAATCGTGGTCTAACGCAGCGGTATTTACGCCACTCAAGGAGATTGGGAAAAACACCCTTGTGGCATAAATGCTCTGAATATTGGATTACACTGATATTCAGATTCTCACCCCTCCATTTGCTTTGCGCCCCCTCCACAGTTTGCTGGAGTAACTGGGCTTTTGAATATGGGACATCTGTGCAAAGCCCGGTTTGTGCACGCCAACTAAGATTTGCGCCCGGGCAAATTTTTGAATATCGGGCACCAAGTGTTTTACTAATTCTGCACTATCATAAACTACTTAAAACAAGTGTCCCATTTTCTACAGTTGCAAACAGGTTGCCAGTGCAGTGTTCCCTGCCCTGATTGCTAGTACAGTACATGTTGTACCAGGTCTAATCTTTTCCATCAGCTTGAGCTCAAGCACATACTGTAGAAGACAAAACCCTTTTTATATATATCCCACTAGTTGGATCACATGAATCTGACTCATCTCAGTTCTGTTGTTCTCCAAAGTGGTAATACTCTGTTTAAAGAGACTCTTTCATCACTTCTCCCTTAAGCCCCAATTTGGCTCTAGTTTGAAAACCCCAGTTTATGATTACTCAAGTCTGTATACATTACATATTTAGCTATTTGTTTTGTACCTGCTTGAACCTTCCTTTAACTTAAAGGGGAAGGAAACTCAGTCAGTACAATACAATTTATATTAAGCTGTCCAACCAATGAATTGCTTTAGCATTTCTCAATGAGTTGCATAGGTGTTGCTGGATCCAGCACATCTCTTTCAAAAACTGTTGCCTGAGAGTACTAACTCAGTTTTACAGTAGAGTACATTGTGACATAACTAGTGATGAAAGAATCGGTTCAGATAAGTTCAGAACCTTCCAGAATCTGTGCTATTTTCTGAAGAAAAAAACTTGTCAGAATTCTTTTTTTCGTGTTCAGGTAAGTCTCTGATAATGTTTTTAAAACCTTGGTTTGGTAGATTTATATAGTTCGCCTAGCAAGCCTTTACCTATAAAGAAGGTGGCTGGTGGTGGGGAAAAGAACCAGAAAGGAGGCTTGAGGTGGAGAAATTACCCAGTGAGCCTGGTCTGTTTTAAATGTACATTGTATTGTATTCAATATACTAGAGCCAAGAAGTCCTGATCAGTAAAACTGCCAAGGTACTGATTTTTGTATCACTTAGTTGTAAGTATAAACTTGCATTTTATAAAATTAATCCTGCCAATAACCCAATCCCCTCCACCCACCATCCCAATAAATGGCTGTATCCCACAAGTTTCTGCGGTGACATCATCAGAATCAGTCTTGGGAAATTTCCACTGAAGTCCCCTGTGGGTGATTCTGATTATGAGATCAGATGTCAGGGCCTATAGGATATGTCCATGATAAGGATGGTGGGCATTGGAGAGAGAGTGAAAGGATCAACCAGATGAACAGCAAATATCCTCTTCGAGGAAATCTCCCTCCATTGAGCCAAATCATGAAATGGTAAGCTGTCAGCATCAGGACAGCTCAAAAATGTTTACTTGCTGGGGCCACCCATGTCGATTTGCATTGTCACCACCTATATAATGTAGGCAGTCAAATCATGTCTCCGTTCTTTGTCCTACCATCAGTGCTTATCAGTCCACTGCTGCTGAAGAATGCTATTGAACGTTGCAAGTTTCACTAACACTTCTACTTTGTTTTTGATTTCATTTTAATTAATGTTTATGCCACCGGTGAAAGAAGAGGAACCGATGTTCCACTACTGTCATTGCGGTAAAGTAAAGATTTATAAGGACAGTGCTCATGACCTGTGCATCCACTGCCTGGGCATCTCTCATGACATGAAGGCCTGAAGCATTTGTTGAGTTTTAACCTGGCTACACGTAGATGTTGAAAAAAGGCCATAGATGTTTATTTGAAACTTAGGGCAATAGAGGACAACAGCATGCATCGCAGACCATTTCACCATCATCACCCACTCCTTCTCCCCATAGTTCACCATCAACCTACTGCTCCCACAGTCAATGGCACTGCCTTTGGAATCGCCAAGAAGACACGAAGGAAAAAGCTGCTTAGTCAGCTGAAAAACACAGCCATGCTGATAATGAAAAGCAGCAGCATTGTAAAAAAGATGCCTCTCCTACCAGGTCTAATTTTCCTCTTAAAAGAGGTGAGCTGAAAAAGATAGATCCCAGGCTAAGTCATCTGGTTCTGTTCCCCCCCCCCCAACCATCTCTTAGACACCAAGGTCAAAGTCTAGCACTGTTTATTCCCCCACTGGGGATTAAAAAAAAGTCAATTCTGCTGTCAGGCACTGCTGTGTTGACCCATCAGTGTGCAGATGTTGTTTCAGACCATGTCTAAACTATTTCAAAGGCTCTGCCTGTGGCTCAACTGTTGATGCTAAACCCGTTGCTGCTACCAAGTTCACCACTGTCAACTTTATCTATGCTGCTGGCACTCTGTATGCAGGTTGCTCTACCTATTAATTTAAACTTTTATTTAACAGGTAAGTGCAATGAGCCAAGACCCTTTTTCATGCATGACCCGGGACTGTATAAAAAAAAGCATTTGTCAATGCCAAGTGTTTGCTTGCTGGCATTGGCATTGGTAGTGTAGGAGTTACAGAGCTGTATAATAGGAATGACAGTGAAGTATTGAACTGAAGTCAACCCCACCACCACCCTGCAGATACTGACAGGCATTGGGGTGTGCCTTTGGGTCGTCAGGCATAACAGCCACGCCATTTCACCACACCATACCCTGCAGACACCGACAAGTGTCACAGTGTGCCTTGGGGTCTTTGACCCTTATGTTCACCCTGTTCCATCAGGAAATATGATGAGATGGCTGCTGTATAGGAGAATGGGGTGAGCTTTGTGGCCAAAGAGTCCAAGGCACTCCTCAATGCCTCTCACTGGCTGCAGGGTGTGGGTGGGGGTGGAATGGTATGAGCATTACAGGTGAAAATCCCAAATCACACCCCTGATGTCTGTCATTCTCTACAGAGTGGGGCGTTATGGTCAGAAACCCTAACGCCTCAGGATTCGCTATATTAGCCCAAATTTTCAACATGGTTTTTTGTGACCCCACCTCATGAACAGTGGCAATATCATTGTGTTAGCTAAAGCTGATTTTTCGCACAGCGACTCATAGGGCTTATTTGGCACCACAGGTGCGAAACACATTTTAACAGGATGTGAAAATGACAGCTGTAAAGTCTATGGGAGGTGTAAAAAATGTCAATGTTGAAAACTGCAGTGAAAATATTTAAAAAACTGGTGAAGTCATGAGCGTGCATAGAAACTGTGCAACGCACACCCGTAATGTAATTAGTTTGGGGATTTTTTACAGCAGATTGTCAACACAGGCATTTTGGGGCCTCTGCTCATGTACAGTGTCACTGTGATTTTCTTAATCTGTCCCGAACAGTGATTTCCCACAGCGACCATGCATTTCTGTGCTGGAAGTGCGAAAACACATTTCGGCCATGGTGTGAAAAATGACAGCTGTACTGTTCATAAGGAAGTGTGAAAAAATGCCAGTGGTGAAAATCTGGACTGAAAATATTACAAATTCATGAACTTACGAGGGTGCATGGAAACTGCGCAATGCTCGCTCATAACACAGTCATTTTATGGACTTTTGTTGCCAGCTTTTTAACATAGCCATTTTAAAACCTCTGCTCATGAACAGTGTCACTGTGATTTTCTTAATCTGTCCCAAACATTGATTTCGAACACCGACTGCACCATTGTATGCTACTTGCACGGAAACACATTTTGGGCGAGATATGAAATATGACAGCTGTACTGCTCACAGGGAGGTGTGGTAAAATGGCAATGTTGAAAATCTGCAGTGAATATATTAAAAAAATTTGCAGACTTACGAGCGTATGAGGAACTCATGCATGCATGTTATAAATCAGTCATTTTGGGAATGTTTTTCACCAAATTTTCAACATAAGATTCTCAGGCCCACCATGAATCAGACACTGTCATTTCATAAATCAGTCCTGAAAGGTGATTCCTCGCAGTGACCGTGAAATCATCTTTCGGGGCCGATTAATGCCATGACAGTGCCAGAATTCATGAGGAGGGGTCCCAAAAACCCCAGGTTGAAAATTTGGTGCCAAAATTCCAAAAAATGCCTGAGATATGCATCAAAGTTGAAAACCCTATTTATTCCATTATACAGCTTACCGACATTTCTTCAGTTCTCGGTCGGCTTTGAAGAGTGCAGACGTGTTCCCGGTCCACCAAAGATCATCTCGCTGGCCTCCGGAGGTAAGTATGGGGTGAGGGAGGGGTGTGGAGAGGTGGATGTGCAGAGGGTGGGCGCAGGTTGGGGAGCAAGACAATCAATGAGGGACCGTTTTTTTCTTTTCAGGTGTTTGTTTTCTTTTCAGGAGGATGACGTGGGACTTGTGCCATGCTGGGGTGAGCTCTTAGTGTGGCAGTTGGAAGATTTTGGGGGGGGGCAGTGGAGCCGAGGACAATGATGCGAGACTTGTGCCATGCTGAGGTGGGCTCCCAGTGTGGCAGCAGGAAGATTTTTTTTTTGGAGGGGGCCGGTAGCCGATGGGGGATTGGGCACCCCCGTCAGCCATACAGACATGTGCCACACTGGAGTGGGCTCCCAGCATGGCAACTGGAAGTCTGTTTCTTTTGGGGGGGTTAATTGAGCAGACAGGGGATTGGGCACCCCCGTCGCCTCCTCCTGGAAAGATAGTCCTAGGAAAAGTTCACTTCAAACTGAATTTATGTTCCAGGAAGAGAAAGCAGAGATGTATACAAGCAGGATTGCCGGCAATATGACAATCAACACTATCTTATCGCTGCTCACTGAAGCAGAGCTCTCTCTTTTAACTGTACAGGACTGTATTTTCACCTGCTGTCATAGACAGCTGCAGCATTCATTGGTGAACTGTGGGCATGCCTGCAAACACACTGACTGAATTGGAAGACAGGGTGCCACACCTACAAAACTCGGATGATGGCACTATGTTTCTTGCACATGCATGCAAGCAAACAGAAAAAAACAGCCATGGTGTTACATAGATAGACAGAACAATACAGTAAGCACAGATCAATATAAATAACATCACTAAGTTCTGATTATATACAGTAGAATATGATAACTTTATCAGAAACAATTACAGTGTAATTGTTAAAAAGATATTTCCTCAGGTTTATTTTAAAAACTTTGTATCCTATCCCACCCTGTAGTGAACGTGGGAGGTTGTTTCAACTTTTTGCAGCTAAACTTGCAAACGTACGCTCTCCCATCTTTGTTATAGTGTTTGGGATGGCTGATCTATTAATTCCATGTAAGCATAGTTCCCTTTTTTCTTTTTTAAAGTGATATAATAAAGAGGGGAATTTTCCCTCAGCCTTAAAACATTATCTGTAAGGCAATTTAGGCTATACAGACCACTCAATTTCAGGGGAAGCCAACCAGTTTGCTGGTAAAGCATGCAGTGATGTTTGTGACAGGGAAATTTAAGTGCAAACCTACAGACGTGAAAAGTGGAGATCAATAATGATGAATCATATTTTGATAAATCTTAAAAAATAAATTAATCGTAATTTAAGGAAGATAGGAGTACACTCTTTGCCACTGTCATTCTAGCCTGTAAAGTCAATAAGTTTTGTAATTTAAACACAACACCCAGTTTCTGGTTAACTTGTCTACTAATTAATTTAATATGTTAAGAGGAAGTTAAGCTAGGGTCTAATAAAATACCCAAATATTTATATTGGGTGACTTGTTCTAAGCTACCATCAGAAGAATCAATTATTTCAAGTGTAGTATATTTAGTGAGTCATGGTCTTGAGCCGAAAAACATACTTTTTGTTTTATTACACCAGCAATAAGACATGACAAGGTGTGGGTTATGGCCTGATAAGAGCACACCCCAGGTGCATTATAAGGTACGAGATGCTTACGCAGAGTGCCTTTAGCACCTGGGAAGTGCTTTTATCAGGCCATAACCCACACCTCAGAATGTCTTATTGTGCTTATAAAATGGGCCCCCTAGTAGAAAAGTTAATAAGAAAAAAATTGATATAAAAAAGTGTATATAAAAATAGTAAATAATATGATTTTATTAGCAAAAAAAAAAAAATAGTCCCTGGCATCCTGTTGTAATAGATATGTTTTATTAAACTGCTGGTGCCTGTCTGCACAAGCACACACACACACACAGTCTGTCTGTCTGTCTCTGTCTCTCAAAACCATTTAGTTTAATGCTTTTGCATTTTGGCTATGAAGTGGAATGGACCATTTCCAATGTGGATTCACATATTGTATTTTGTAAGGTTTTCTACCCCCCTCCAACTCCCGGCCTAGAGAACACTTTTATTTTGTAGTTTTAGTTTTTATCTATGTAAATTAATTCATTGGCTGTGTTGACTGGAGCGAGCGTCTGGCCCTGGAGCGAGCATGTACTTGAACGGCTGCCGTAGACAGGGCACTCATTTAACACTTCATGCTGTAAAATTGTAGAAACACTGAAGGGAAGAACATGAGAATTGTTTAAAGTTTGTGGGCTCAGTGGATGTTTTAAATAGATATTCCTGGGTTGTTGCTGGTTACTTTTTCAGGAGATGACGAAGTTCGGTGGGGGGGGGAGGGGATGCAGCAGTATGGACTACGGAGATTTTTGAAGTGTACCGGGCAGAATTTTGAACAGCGGGAGCAAGAGCTGGATGTGGAACCTGGAGACAGGCAGTGAGTAAAATAAAATGTTTAAAGTTTCTGGCTTGTGCAGGAAGGGGGACCTTGGGCACAGAACGGCATTTTCATTGTTTTGCTGCTACAGCAATATCTGTGCCCACTTGTGAAATCAGTTTACAGTTAGGATACTTATTAATATATATTTTTTGTGAGGTCACCCACTGAAGGGTAGTGCCAGTTGGCATGAATATGGGCTGATAAGGACACGGCTAAAACTTGTCCTCAGCCAATCAGAATGAGTTATTATGTTTACCCATTTTATAAAATTCAATAACAGATGTTTCTTTAACCAATGATCAAGTACCAGAAAATCCTCATTTATTGTATGTTTTAATGCTTCTATTGAGGGTGAGCTGCTATACAGTATAATATCATCTGCATACATTATTGTATTTGTATTATTTAACAATGGTGGCAGTGTATCAATAAAGATGGTAAATAAGAGGGAGCCTGGAGCCTCCTTCATCCATGTCTGATCTATCCATTATTGATCCTCTGTGACTTCTTAGTGGTTTCTGTCTTACCTATGGTTATTGTTCACTAGAAGTTCACTAGAAAGTTATGAAGCTGAAAAGACCAAAGCCCATGAATAGCGCCATTTAAGACAATATATAATATTCCATGTTGCCCCCATTGCATATGTAGCTGTCAAGATTTCTTTTAAATAATGCTTTATTTCTACTTATTACAACATTTTCCAGCAGTATAAGTTTACTGATCTTACTGTATAGAAACATTTCTGTTTCTTAGAGATGTACTTTTGTGTTTAACCTGCAATGGGTTCCCTCATCTATCAAAGTGATCAGATTTATAACCAATATTTAATTCGGTCATTAAAGTAGGGTCATTCATGATGTTGCAGTAAAACAACATGTCCCTCCTTCTTCTTCTTAATTCAAGGCTGTATAAACCAAAATGTTTTAATCTTTCTTCATAGGTATGATCTTTCAATTAATGATTTTGTAAATGCCCGCTGTACCTTCTCTAATCTGTTAATTTTATTTCTTGTGTATGGGTTCCATAGTTGGCTACCATAATCCAATTGGGGTCTACCATATGACAAATACGGTGATAACAGTACTGTGGGTGATCTTTTAATATATCTTTTGATAGCTAGGACAGCTTTAGCAACAATGTTGGAACATTGTTGTTTAAAATCTAGTTTCTCATCCACCATAGTACCCAAGTTCTTTTCATATCTTTTCTGATGAATTGTTTTGTTTGGTAATGTACAGCATATGTATATTTCTTATTTTTTACCCTAAATGTATAACCCCACACTTGTCAGTGTTCAAGGACATTCCCCACTTAAGTGTCCAATCAACAATGGCATCTATATCTTTTTCTATTAATTATCTTCTGGATTGTTACATGGACCTTCAAGCTTTGTGTCATCTGCATATTTAACAATATTGTTGTTAATTGATTCATCCAATTTGACTATAAATATTTGAAAAATTATGGGGCCCAGGATAAAGCCCTGGGGCACTCTGCTAGTCATTTTCTCCTCTTCAGATTGGTAGTCTCTTATAGACACCCTCTGTATTCTATCCCTTAGCCAGCTGGATACCCATTGTACTATATGTTTGTTTATACCCTCTTCTCCAGTTTGTTAATAGCAGCCCAGTGTGAGACCAGGTCAAATGCCCTACTGAAATCAAACATGATCATGTCCATGGACTTTCCCTCATCTAAGTGCTCACTTATTTTATCATAAAAACAAATCATATTAGTGTTATAGGAGCACCCTTTTCTGAAACTATGTTGGTAATAATCAGACACTGAGAAATCATCAAGTTTGTTCAATATATTTACTTTAACCAGCCCTTCCAGCATTTTGCATGCAATACATGCAAGACTAATTGGTCTATAATTTGTTGTACTTATTTTATTTTGCTTCTTATATACCAGTATGATATCAGACAATTTCAACTCAGTTGTTCCGTCTATGCATTCTATTTTGGAGGATGCCACCATGGCTGCTTGGCGCAGGACCAGTGCTTTGCCTACCATGCCACGTAAGGCTGAGAAACAATGTCCTGCACCCTCTGATAAGCCTTATTATGCCACACAACCTGAAATGGATTGTGTGGTTATTGTGGCAGCACGTCAATGTTCTAAAGCTCCAAAACTTATGGCTGTACATGAAGGTTCTAAAGGTCGAAAACTCATGAGTCCTCTTTCTCCTGTTAAAGATTCAAGAACGTTGGATGTCATGGGTAAGAGGACATATGCTTCTGTGTCCCTTGGCCTCAGGATTGCCAATTACCATGCTTATATGATTAAATATGAGAAAAGGCTATGGAAGTCTATGGCTATCACAGCTGACAAGATGCCTGATAGACCAGTCAAAACTGAAATCCAGTGGAGTGTTGTCCATGATCCAGAGGCTGGTAAACACCTTACAAGGTCAGCTTATGATGCCTCTGATGCTGCAGTTTGATTTGCTGCTTCTGGCATTTGCCTCCACCAGCACGTGTGACTATGCATGGCTGGCTTTGCTATAGATGTTAAGCAATTACTTCTCAATGCTCCCTATAGAGGGAAGTAGCTCTTTGATTCTGATGTGGAATCTGCTTTGAGAGACCTGCATACATCTAATATGACATTGAAGACCCTTCATACCCTCAATACAAAACCTTGGGTTGGTACAGGTTTTACCTTCATAGGCCCTATGCCTGCCATTGTAGAAGCTATTCCAGAGGGATTGGTCATGGCTGACAGTGACCTCAGGCCCCTTTGCCTCACGGTGTCCATGCCAAGGTCACCAAAGATGCAGGTCTTGACAGAGCACCAGCCTCCCCTGGAGTCTTATGACTCCATTCCACCTCCTCCAGCTCCTACAGATCAGGAGGAGCTTGTGGGAGACCACATTTATTCATTTATCACTTTGTTTACTGGGTAAGCACACTGGGCTGAGGCCCATTTTCAGGAACGACCTAGAGCCACTACAACTGCAGCTTAGATGAAATTACATTGAATACATACATTGATTTATAAATAATGCATACAATACCAACAACATACAATATAATACATCTCCCACTACCTCCTAAAGTGTTGGGAGATCATGACAGATGCTTGAGTATTGGAGGTGGTTCAACTAGGGCACACCGGAAGACTCCTCTTTGTGCTTTCTATTCATGCTCCCTCACCAAACTGTCACAATCTGGGACATCTCACCTTCCCTGCTGGAGGAAGTTTATTCTTTTCTCTGTAAGAGGGCAGTAGAGCTTGTCCTGCTTGCAGAAATGGATCAGTGCTACTAAAGTGCATAGGAGATTTAGATCTCATCCTGGACATTTGGGACCAGAACCTTTTTACAGAATACCAAAGGTTAGCTGGGTTTTCCTACAGTCCCTGCTCCACCTGCTCTTGCAAGGGAAATTGACTATATGCCCTAGATATTAAGGATGCTTACCTCAATATCAAGATCTGCACATTCCACTGAAAGTACCTGCAGTTTCTGCCCCAGGGCTCTCACTGTCAGTTTTGAGTGTTGCCCTTTGGCTTTTCTTCTGCACAACGTATCTGTTTTTTTTGGAACATTGTTTATCATCCTGTCTTTGGGCCAGGTTGAAACCACCTTTCAACTGCTGCCAACACCCATATACCATCCAATCGAGATCAAGTTTTGTTAATGACTTGCATTTTACATTTTTACTCATAACTGTTATTTTTAACATTTTTGCCCCAGATTTTCAACATAACCTTTTAGGACCCTACCTCATGAACAAGGTAGGTGCAGTTTTTCTAATCCCACCTAAAACAGGTTTTTCCAGTCACTCCGTGACATCACCTTAGATCATAAGGTGGAGTCATGAAAAGACCATGTTGAAAATGTAGGGTCAAAATGTCAAAAACAGTGAAGTTACTGTATGAAGAACCAACTCTAGTCCAAGCCAATATGGCTGCACTGAGTTCTTACCTGTCCAGGTATCAGAGCAGTGGCAGCATGGCTCACAGCACATGGTAGCACCGGTCATGGAGCAGCAGCGACATCGGAGCCAGTCATAGAGTGGTCGTGAGTGGTGATGGTTGCCATTCAAAAGATGGCGGCAGCAGTGGTGACACTGAGCATGCGCAATACTCATGCATGTACAGTGAAAGAGTAAGTGCATCTATGAAGTAGTGCACCATGAGGAGAGGGAGATCGTGCTGTGGAGGGGAGCACCATCATGGAGGACAGCTGCTATAGAGTAAGTGCTGTCATGAGGTTGCCACAGCACTGTAGGAGAACACAGGGCCATGTTCCAGAGCTGACTCCCTGTTCTCCTACAGTGATGGCATAACATCTGCAGAGCTCCACCCACGCAGCTGTAAAAATTGCCTTGTTTCAATGTTTACACATAATTTTGTGAGTTTTACAGATTTTAGCCCCAAATTTTCAGCATAGTCCTCTTGGTACCCCACCTTATGAACATGACAGGTGTCAATTTTCAAATCACCTGAGAAACATGTTTTTGCAGTCATTCTGTGAAATTACCTTTTGGACAGGATTTAAGAAAATACCACCTGTCTTAATCATAACAAGGCGTCATAAAAAGATAATATTGAAAATGTGGCATCAAAATGTAAAAAAAACCAAAACCAAAACAACAAATTTATGAAAAACATTGACTCCTTTTGATGCTTACTGATATCTTTGTGAGTTTTGCAGATTTTGGTTCCACATTTTCAATATAGCCGTTGTGCTACCCCACTTCATGAACGGGACAGGTGTTACTTTTCAAATCCCCTCTAAAACATGTTTTTGCAGTCACTCTGGAAAAGTACATTTCTAACATGATTTAAAGCATCCCACCTATCTTGATTATAATGCAAGTCATAAAAAGACTATGCTGAAAATTGGGGTTCAAAATGAAAAAAGAAAATGAAGTTAGGAAGAAAAGGAAAACTTATAAAGATGTTCTTTATTCTGTTCACTATCTTTTCAGCTCTGGGGCCCCCATTTTCAATAAGATAGCACGGCACGAACCAAGTTAGTGCTGTGCTAACCATGAATATTGCCAGCTGGTAGGTTGGAAGCCATATTCAAAGGCCCCATGTGCTGAACTGACCTGACAGTGAGACTGCACAGAATATACTGCTCTGCCCATGAAAATGAGAGATTCCTTCATGCATACTGGGCACATTAGTATATTCAGAAGTTTCAGCAGCACTACACAGTCTTCATCATGGCACTGTTTAATACAGTCTATACCCTGCCCTTATTCCTATGTCCCACCCATCACCTGACCACTAGACTGCCAGGAATATTCAAGACAACTACAGGACAGGTGCTTGGGGGCCCAAGAATCCATGCTAATATGCCTATAATGGGCATGCAAGTGGCCCACAGTGCCTTGCATTCCCAATCGGCTTATTAGCATGTAGGTGCTGAATATGGCCCACAGGAGATTTGGTCCTATCCTGTTTGACTCACACTATTTCCGTTAAGATCTGTGGGCCATATTTAGTCTGGGGCTTTGTCGGCACACTGAAGTCACTCCTGTCAATGCACTGCACATGGACTGCTCTGAAGATTGGGTCTTATACTCCTTAACCTAATGGAACCCAAAGTCAACAAGACAATTGCTACTGTGAGTAAGAAAGGTCTGCCTATAGCCTCAACATACTGTTGTTCTAATTCATAGCATGCAAGAAAATATGCTCGGCACTGACAAATGTTTGTTTAATAGTGACACAACCAAAACATGGCAAATAGCATGATGATACTTTTTAATGTATTGATACTATTTTTTTTGTATTGATACATAAAATGACATCATTTTCACTTATCTTATGACCTCAGTCACGTAACAGACATTTTACTCTCCCCTCTAGTAATCCCTACTCTTCCTTGTTTTTGCAAGCTTTGCCTATGAAATGGTCAGAAATGAATAACTATTCAAGACACGTTTCTTATTACAAAACGTATGTCACTTAATGCTTATTGTTAATCCAGAGTATCATTATGATCTGAATGAGAACTGGCAGACTGAAGAGGGCAACAAAAAGTGGCAATCTGATGGAGAAGCAGGTACAAAGTGTAGACCCCAATGGCAGTGGACTGTAGCAACTACCCAAGGATGGTTGTGAGCCAGCTTAGCAGGCCATGTACACAACTGTCCATAGTATGGATCATAAGATAGACTCTATACTTCATCAGCTGCTGACTTCCAAGAATCCCAAAGAAAAGGTGATGTACAACATTGCCAAAACTGCTGACGAGAGTGTTACTAAATTCTTCAGCACTTCCACAAACGAAATATAAGAAAATGTTCCCTTTAGATAATGCTTTACGACTCAGGAATACCAAGTCAGGACCACAAACCATTTTATCTTTGACCTGTCAGAAGAGTGAAGGGACTGAGGGAGAACTTGAAACATTTTGTACAAGCCAGGCATGAGGAGGCTCTTGAGCTGACATCTACTGAGGAAAATATAATCATAAAAAAAGTCCTGCAGGGTTACTGCCAAAATGTCTGTCACTGTGGACAACTACTGGTGCCCGGCCATCATGGTTGCCAATAGTATGAGCACTAGAAACATGAGGCAGGATTTTCAAATTAGATCTGGCCCATATTCTCAAAGCAGACTGCACCTTTAGGCCTTTTATAAGATGGTCTAGCACTTTGGAAACAAAATGTGAGGCTTGCATCAAAGAAATGTTACATAGACTAATTTTTGATGCATGCTCCATTTTGTGGACCCATGCACCATTTATTTATTTCAGTTTAGAATTATAATACCTTTAAGCCAGGGATCATTTACAAAGGTTTCCAGTTGGGCAAAGACATAACACGACATTACATAATACTGATTACAAAGCAAATACGGTCAATATAACATATACAGTAGGTACAGAACATATTTTCAGAGCCAGCACCATAGATGGCAAGGCCATAATTATTTATCATCATTTTTGGATGCAAGCTTCCATAAATCATGGAAACTGTCACACACGTTAGGGATCCTTTGAAAACAGAGCTCCTGACTTTTGCTTCCATTGGGCAGAATCAGATAGAAAATTAATTTGTGTCTGTGTTTATCCCTTTTGACCCGCCTCCTTGAAGTCCAATCAAGTATGGTAACCAATTCTTTCTGGCAAATGCGCACTCCAATTTTTCACAGAACTCAAACACATTACAGATCTAGATGTATAGAGTTTGATAGGATTTACCAGCAGCTAAGAAGCCTGGGGTTCTGCATCTTTTTATAATTTCAACACATTTGAGGATGCAATATGGGGAAAATGTTTTCTAATCTTCTGATCTTATGGATGCTGGAAGGTGGGTGCTTTAACCATTGACAGATTTTGAGTGGCAGAAGAAGGAAGACTGTAGCAGAGGACTAACAAATCTGATTCAGATGAGTATAGTAACTTTTTTCTTTGTAGTGTCCTTTGTGAGTGAGGTACTGAACAATTGGGACACTCTGGACTACAACTTTGAGAACAGAGGAAGTGGGTGGGGGGGCTGAATTGTATTCCTTATTTCTCATCTCATGATCTTCATTACTAAGCCTTGATTGTAGTAGGGTTATTAAGATTTACTAGTTTTACACTTTGGTTGCAAGTTGCCAGGTACCCTTCTTTATGAAGATGCCTAACAGTACACTCTGTAGGCTCTGTTCATATTTTCCTACGATAGATCTTTCTGGGTTCCAGCTACAGTGGCAGATGTATTAAATACCTCTTTCAGACATCAAGAGTTACTCCACAGACTAAGCTGACTTATTGGACTTACAATAGTACCATGTATTTGGGTCAACATGGTATCTACAAGACTCACAGACCTGTACTTTCTTTTTCATAAGGGATGAGTGTAAACAGTTTAAGAGGAGAAATGGTTTATGGTACATTCTTTTTCCATTCTTGTTCTTGTTTCCAAGATGACTTTCTCTCTTGAAACCTTAACATTAAGGATATCAGTTTTATTTGTAAGTTGGCATAACATCAACTGTAAAATTGTTTTGCTCTAAATTGCATTTACCTCCAGATTTATTCCACAGCTTTAGTGTTGCTGGCTTTTTGTGTGATGTGTGATTTATCCCACCTGACATAACACTACAAAAAGGCTGTTGCATACCACTGGAACATTCAAAACATAAGTCTTGCAGTTGACTCTCTTGAGATATTTTATTGTATGGAAATATTTTAAAATAATAAAAATATGAGTTTTTTTAATGTTTTAAAATTATGATGTATTTTAAGGCTGCTAACCCATTCAGGGAGATCAAAACAATATATTAAATCTGACTGGGTTTACCTAAGCTTCATCAAAGCAACATGGGATGCAGTGTAGTCTAAAGGTTAGAACACTAAGCTGTGAGCATGGAGTCCAAGCAGAGACCTGGGGCTGAAACTAATAACTGCCACTTGTGTGCTGTGTTACCCTAAGCAAGTTATTTAACCACTCTGTTCTCCATGGATGCACCTAAGAATGAGCTTCAGATCTGTGTGCCTTTCCCAGTCAAAAAGTAAAATGCAAATAAAATCCAGTGCAGACTGACTAAATCACATGTCAAATGGGTACCATATAAATTATTTTTATCATTCATTTAATATAATACAGAACATGTACATGTACACAGTTTTTCAGAAGGCTGACTCAGTTACTTCACATTTCCCTTAGAGGCACCTGTGACCAATAGACAGACTGCTAAGCAAATACATGAAATACAGTTTGTATGAAAGCAAATATTTATTTTCTTAGACCCTCCCTTTGGTCAATTAAGAAAATCACTTAGAATTTCCTAGGAGTCAAGCTTCTCTTTGTCCCTTCTAATTCTTGAACCTTTATTAAATTGTATCTATGACAAGTTAATAGGTCTTAAACTCAGGGTCAATTATGCAAACAATGTGTTACAAGCTAGAATGCACATAATCCTATATCCTGGCCTAGTAGGGTAATTTAGTTTGATTAAATATCTAAACTTACAGCATCTTGAAAGAAAAATTGCCCTGCAATGACAGAAATATTAAGGCACTCCCTAGCAGGAACAATTGCAGCTGTTCGTGCAAAATAAAATGTACTCTTTAATAAACTAAAAAAATGAAGCAATTGCTTTGCTATTCGCTGGGAACATTATCTGGTTCTGATAATAGCTTACTAAATTTAGAAGAATTCAAGACTGAATTACTCATGTATCACTCCCTTCTAAGTGGTTTGTGGCAAAGTTTGATGACAGGTCTAAATGTCATCCAGTCTGAGATTTTTTTTCCTCAACTTTATTCCTAGCAGGTGCGTAAAATGTGGCCTTGAGAACAAGTGCATACAATATATTACAATAAGTGTTTGAATTCAGGGAGTACAGAACTGAAAATGCATTACACCTGCTTTCTTGAGATTCTTTACTTTAGTTTCTGACCTAGATGGTCCTTGAGCCACAGTATGTGCTCTGCATCACATACAGTAGTTATAAATTGTTACTATTCTGTAACAATGTAGAGAAAAAATACAACAGATATGTTGCAGGTGATACCTTTTATTGGACTAACAAAATTATTTTTAAGATTTGCTTTTGTGAGGCGAAACTCTCTTCCTCAGGTCAAAGTCATTTTGCTTTTTGTAAAAAGTTGACCTTTGACTTGAGGAAGAAGAGTTTCCTCAGCAGTCTTAAAAATAATTTTTCAATCAATAAAATATCACCTGCTCATCTTTTACTGCATTTTTCTACATTGATGACTGATTAACACTGCTACCACAGCTCTCTTTTTTTACATATTCTGTAACAACAAATCCACTTTGTGAAGGTGTTAAGGTTGCTCAGTTGGTAGCACATCTGCCTCTGTGCCAGAAGGTCATGGGTTCTAGTCCTGTGACAGAATTGGGCTCATACTGTAAATGCTGATGCTGGAATGCAGCACTAGGAGGGATGTTGCATTGTCAGGGTATGCCATCCTTTGGATGAGACATCAAATCTAGGTCTCATCTGTCCTTTCTGTTGTCTGCTTAGGTGGCACTTCTTGAGAAGAGTAGGGGAATTAATTGATGTACTGGCCAAATTTCTCGTTTTACTAAAATGACACCAGTAGACTAATACTGTTCAGTTTCAGTTGATATGCATTTGTACCCCCCCCCGGACAAGGCTGAAAACAAGCAATATTGACTAGTCCTCCTTTCCCGTGCAATAAAACCTAAATAAATATAGCAAATAAAGATGTTTCATTCTTAAAGCTTTCCTGCCCTTTCATGTGTGCCTCATGTCAGTGCTTCAATGAGGATATGGCCTATAACTGAATGATAATCAGTACTTGACTGGTGTTGGGGTATAGAATTAGGTTATTTATCATGAGTGATTTTGTTCTGTTATACATAATATACATTATGCATAACAATTTAGCAAATTAGATCTAGTAAAGAGCACCTCACCTGTGGCACAAATGAACCAGAGCCTCAGGCATTAAAAACACAACATTTTATGTTATGGAGGTGTCCAAAGATATTGTAATGTGCCCATGGGCACATGAGTGCAAGCAAGATGGTGCCTGACTAAAAATGTGGCAGCTGACATGTGCCACATATCCTGGGAAAAGAGCAGTATCTCTATACTATAAGGCTCTTTTGCCAACCCCACCATACAGTTCTTCTAAATCAACCTTGCACAAAGAATGACATTCTTAATCAACCTTGTGCAAAGAATGACATTCACACTTATAGTTCAATGTTTGTGGAATAAATGTTTATGCTTGTGCAACTCTGTTGCGGCTGTACTCCATTCCTATTTCTTAGACACTTTGAGCTTGATAGCTGGTAGGAATAAAGCCCCCCGCCCCAACGGAAGGGGGGGAACTATTGAAAAGGAGGAGGAAGGAAAGGCTGGTGGGTGAGTTCCAAACACTAGAGTGGTGGTTGCTGAGAGAGGTTGGGTTAAATACTGTGTGTGGGAGGAGTTTATTTCCCCACATTGAACCTCAGGCTAGCCCTCCCATTCAATGTTTGTGGAATAAATGTTTATGCTTGTGTAACTCTATTGTGGCTGTACTCTATTCCTATTTCCTAGACACTTTCAGCTTGATAGCTGGTAGGAATACAGCACCCCAAAAAGGTTTTGATCATCTCCTCAAACTCATGAAGAGTGTGACCAGTAACATGCAGAAGAGGAAAAACTCCTTGGGGGGGTGACCTCTGAGAACCCATGGATACTGATCCACCTATCATCTGGGCATACTAGGAGGAGATGAACTAACTTTAATGCAATTGGTATCTATGCTGCATAAGCCAATGACTTCCAACATTCTTGATCATATGGGTAGGGAGTTTATGTCTGGATACTGAAGATGCTGCTGCAATTCTTCAGTCTGTTATAAATGGAGGTAGTTGTAGAGTATAGAGGTCTTATTGTCAGAGTTATTTGATATCCTGAGAATTGTAAAAGAAATAGGAGTATGGACTGAAAATTATCTGGGTGTAAGAATTCTTGGAATGCCAGACAAATAGTGGTGAAAATCATCAAGTTAGTCTTTGAATCGAAGGCTTGTAATCCAATAAGTCCAAGAAATATCTCATTAAGGGCCATCTATTGGCAGTCTCTGAGAATTTTGGGGAAGCTACTTTCTGAATCCCACAAGTGAAATGTTAATGTAGTCAAGTCAGCAAACATAAAGCTTGGTGTCCTCTTCTGTCACCGGCACTCGGTGTCTCCAGATGCTCTCAAACTTGTTACCAGCAGTTCAGTACTGTTGTTCATCAACTATGGGTTGCGTATCTATGGAGCTGGCACAAAAACTGCCCTTGACAGGGTTAGCACACTCCTTAATAAGGCCTGTTGCCTAACATTGGGGGCCTCCCTCGACACCCACACCTGCTCGCTCTACACTGAAACTGGGTGGCTCCCACTCCATCTTAGAGCAGAATACCAAACCTGCCTACTTCTAAAAAAAGTGCTTCTTTGGCTAACGCTCCCCTCTCTGGTCAGCCTCTTTAAACTGGCAGTGTCAACTAAATCAACCAGAAGTGCGTCCACCAACAGGCTGGTGATCCCTTTTAAATGGACGAAACTTGCCCAGAATTCCATCTTGTACCAAGGACCGAAATGGTACAGTGAGCTACCAAGGACTGAAATGGTACAGTGAGCTACCAGCTGACTTCACTGATACACCCAAGATTAGTACTTTCAAATCTGGGCTCAGATCCTTTCTTGACACAACCAAAACCTGTACCTGCCTGCACTATTGAAACTGCACCTCAGCCTCCCTATTTTTACCCTTTGCCTTACCCCTCCCACTGTCACCTCTACCCCTCTCACGACCTACCCTCCTACTATACTGCGCCCCGTATGCTTCACTCAGATGATGCCCTCTCTTGGCTGATCACCCTTTCCTCACCCCCTTTGACGAGGCCCAATCTTGGCTGACCATCCTACCCTCTCTGTCTTTTTTGGTTGACCTACCATCCAGTGAACACTAAGGCAGAGTACTACCCTTCTTTCCTAATCCCTTCTCTGACACCACTGTAATAAGTATATAATTGCAATGGACTTGCCTATGTAAATTGTTCCATGATTCTGTACTATCTGTAATGTTTTTTTTTCCAATTGTTTAAGCAGGATTGGCACACTAAGCAGAAAGCTTGTTTACAGGTGCAACCCGAGAGCACTGGGAAGTTAAGTGACTTGCTCAGGGTCACACATTATGCAAGTGGGGGCTGTGGGATTCAAACCCAGGTCTCCAGATTTGCAGCTCGGAGCCTTAAACCATTGCGCTATACTGCCTCCCCCTGTTTGTCCACCACTGATTTGGAACCTTTGAAAATGAGTCCTTGACTCAAAGGTATTCATCCCAAACTGAAATAAGTAAAAAATGGTATCATGTCATTTCATTGCAAACATTTTGTCACAAACAATTCATCAAAAAAACTTCATCGCAAACAACTTCATCGCACAAAACAATTTACCGCATGACATTATATCGCAAACCCATAAGATGAAGCTTAATTAAAGAAAAGTAAAGTACTAGTACCTTAGCTATATGATTGAGTAATGGGTTTGAAGATGCGTGATGCGTCATGCATAATGCATCAGGGTCAAGGGTCGAAGGTCATATCGTGAATCATAGTAAACGAATCTGTCACACGGATTTTGTGAGTCTGGGAAAAAGGGTCAGAAGAAGCATTTCCAAAGGTAAATCTTTGGTTATTTGCCACATAACGTGAAGCACATGGTTAATCACTGTATAATCATAATTGTATGTCTGGGTCAAAAGATGCTGTCTCACTGATTTTGTGTGTTCTCTTATAGATGGGTTTGGTCTGGGTCAAAAGATGCTGTCTCACTGACTTTGTGTGTCCTCTTAGAGATAGATTTAGTCTGTGTCAAAAGATGCAGGTTAAAAGTTAAATCTTTATTGAAGGTAATTAAAAATGAATCTTGTCTTCTTGAGTCTCACACAAAATATATCTAGACCTGCAGTTGGAAGTTATGAGCAATAGCTCATAAGAAGTCCATCCTCTCTGTGTCACAGTATGTTTCTACGACCTTGACAATTCTTTTTGCTGTGTCTTTGTAATTTTTTCTTTGAGCTGGAGGCTCTTTACCAGCAAGATATTGCTCCATTCTTAGCTCATTCAGGTTCTGTTCTACCTTTAGGGCATTAATGAACTTCCAAACGGTGAGGTGGCATGCTCCAAGCAGATTATTAAAACTTTGGTGCCACCCATCCACTGAGTTTATGATTCTCGGGATCCCACTACTGACTGCAGAGCTGCAGTTCCAAAAATCAATTGCAAAATGTGGTTTTCGTCTACCACGATGACCAACTGGCCTCCCTATCCATGTGTCTTCGGAGTAATCAATGAGAGGAGCCAGCTGGTCATTGTTTGCTGTATAAAACTCAGTCGCCGGTAGTTCCTCAAAGGCAGCAACAACGTCAGCAGGTTGAACATATGCAAATGCAGGAAGCATTCTTATTTGTAAAGCATAGTCCCATCCACTGTATAATTTTTATGAATTACTGAGTTTTCCTGCACTTTCGCCACACAGCTTGGCAGAGGTGGAAAAAGCAACCCCTTGTACTAGACCCAGGAAAGTCACTTGCAAATGCTTTTACTGCTGCTATTTCAAAGTCTGTCATTACTGAAGAAGGGGACAGTTCAGAACAAAGCTGTTTTAATTTTTGCAGAACCCTTACATAACTGTCAGTGGCATGGTTTGACACCAGTATGAACACGGATGGGATAACTGCAGATTGGCGGACTCCATGTATAGCGTAGAGCTGTGTGAAAAGTGTTTGTGCACATTTAAATGTCCCATCTGCATACTAGTGTGGGATGGAGCGCATGTAGTGTAAGTTTTTGTCATTGCAAAAATGATGAAATGCTGGTTATCATCAGCCCCCGAATCATACTGCAGAAAAAGCTCTCCTCTCTCGGTATTCCAGTACTCAGCTGGAATCAGTAAATCTTCCAGAGATGTAGGCTGAGTAGGGACTGCAACGACTGTCTGGTGTGCTTTCTGTGCAGTGCGCTTAAGGCTTGCAATGGATGGCAACTTGGAACTGACTGCCTGGCTAAGCCCACTAATAGCACTTGCAACCAGATGCTGGGTGCTGTCCTGTGAAGAACTAGCTTTGTCCTTCAAATCAGATATAGCTTTTATTGCCATTGTGGAACCAACATCAGGAACATGGTTATGTTCCTGTACATATTTTATTATTACATCATCACTAGTGTGCACTCTAGCAGGGCATTTAAAAGTGTCATATTGATGACACTTCCAGTATTGTTTTCCCCCATAGGTATGCTTGAGACAGTATATAAATCCAGCATCACACAGCATTGGCTGGCCTGTAATGCTTTTGACAAACTCTAGAGGCATGGCTGTCCAAACTCCAATTGCACTGTAGGTGGCGGCGCAACAGAACAGCGAATTAATATACACTGAACTGTCATGCGCTGTAGAGTCTATGCACTGAAATGTGTTGCGCTCTAATTACCGCACAGTAATTAACTGCGATGAAAGGTTTTGTGATGAAAAGACATGGAACCATAAAAAATAAATAAAGATATGAAATAATGGAAGGATTAAACAGATTGATGGAGTGGAAGAAGCATGCTGAAAATGGATAAACTGATTCCTGCAGTGAACTGTTGTACTGTGCCAGGGAGAGCTGTAAGGCCATATGGCAAAAGGTCATGAAAGTTAGAAACTGAGCAATGTAAATCTGAATAGTGCTCTGTTTGTGAGGTGCAAAGCTGCATAATTAGTCCAGTGCTGGCATGTGTTAATCTGGTGGATAGGGCTAAGTTTCCCCACAATGGGGATGCCTGGCATCAATAATATTCTATGGCATGAGTAGATCCTGGAAAGAAGGTGGAGACGCCATCTCTGGATCTGCTGCCGGACATGATCCATGGAGTGCCTGCAACTGGCAGCGGACAAGCACCAACTACTTTGCTAACATGATAGGGTATGTGAAACACTGATGAGTGAGATTATGTATGATGAGAGCAGGTCAATGTTCCATGTGAACATGATTATGGTCGGAGAAGAAGACATCCGTTATTTTTTAAATTGTCCGGTACTGGCTGGCCCGGTGGTGCTGGATGCCACACCTCACACCACACCGGCGACCCGGGTTTGGGAATGGACTCAGGCTGCCGAGGTTTGGCAGGGGAGAGAGTGGACTGAGCATCCCAGGACTGCTCTCCTCCCTCTGGGGAGGGTTTGGGGAGCATGTTGCACTGGAGCAGCCCCTGGTGATGACCAGGGGCAGCACAGTTGCAGTGCCAAGTGAGGAGGAGCATGGCAAGACATCCACGTATGCACAGTACGTCATTGCACTGCCAGCTCCAGGGAAAAAAACATGGAGGAAAAGGCTGGGCATGACCGAGCAGCTTGATGGCTGCACTCCTGCTGACCTGGAGGACTGTCGTGGAATCATGCTGGGGGGGTCTGGTCCAGCACAATGCAGAGAGGTAAGGGGAGACACTCCGGTGGGTAGGGGCGGCTGCACTGGACCCCCATCATGTGAGTTCTCCGGGTCGGTGAGGGCCGGTAGCTGGATGCCCCAGCTGGTAGTGCTGCAGAGGAGCAAAAATAAGGAGGAGATAAAAAAAAATTGTCCGGTACTTTGGTGATCTGAAAACATGGAAACCTAACTGCAAGTCCAGGATTGAACCCATGGGAGGCAGCAGCTATGATTGATAGATTTAGACTAATGAAGCAGTGGAGGACAATTCTGGGATGGACTGAATGTCTGGGAACTAAGGAGCTGAAAACCAAACTGAGTCTAAATGGCAGCAAATCCATGAATAGTTGATGCAGCTGTATAAGTCATGGGGTGGAAGTCTGGAGTGGGATCTTTATAAACAATGAGCAATGTTCCTATGGGCAAGAAAGTAGGACCACATAACTAGATCAGGTTTTGCAGTGGCTGATAAGTGAATGAAGTTGCAGAGTTGTCAGCTGATGAAGCTAGGTTTAATGAGTAAGAGATAAATGAACTGCTTTGTGGTATGATACTCAATGTGGATTTGTAGTAGCCTAGTGATGAAGTAACTCCTGCTTGTTAGTGATGATCGAGTTGAAAGGAATGGACCTTCATACTGAATAAGAAGAAGTTTGACTGCTGGTAGATGAGCTGCCATAAGTAGTGAATCCAGGGCTTTTGGTTTACCTTAGGCTAATGGAATAATTAAGGATGTGAAAACTGGTCAAGAGTATTTATACCTTCTTTAGGAAGGAGTCTGGAGGTTAATGAGAAGAGTATCATCTAAGAGTGGAACTCTGCTAGACTATGATAATTATTAGGTGATGCTCAAAAGAGGGCTGCAGCAAGGTAATCATACAACCTGTGGCTGCTCCTACATCCAAGAAAAATGGGCAGCAAAATACTAAATAGTTTCCCAGTATTTGTCGTACTACTGCCAAGGCTTGGGATGGAGTGGCAATAGTGCAAAGCTGCTGAGATATCGGCATTGGAAGCCAAGCTCCTGGGCCCAGATGCTTAATTAGTGTAATGGTGTGGCCTATGCAGTTGTAGAAAGGAATAGTTATTGTCTGTAATTAAGCAGTTGATACTATGGAGTGGAAGAGCATGAGGAGTTGGGAGATCCATGATGGGACGCTTTACATTAAACTTACTGGTTGCTATGCCAGTGGTATAGACACGGGGTTTAGGAAATGGCAGTTGTTTGTATAGACTAATAAAGAAGTTTCTATTGGAGTTCTTTCTGAAGTAGTTACCTTGAAATGTCAGGCTTGTGTAATGCGGATTTACAGATTGAGGCAAATGTAGATTCAGATGAAATGCCAGCTATGTCAGTATGAGGTCCATGCTGAAACCCTAAAAGGAGGTGAGCAACGGAGTACCAGGAAGAGGGAAGCAAAAGGCAGCTGCTGACGGGGAATGTGAAAAGGCATGGATGGATGGGAAAACATTCAGCTGGAAAAGAAAGGAAGGGAGAACAATTGCTGAGGAGCGTGGGCACCATGACTGAAGCCACAGACATGTAGAAGATCGCTGGTGGAGTGGAAATGATGCCGGAGGGGAAGCTGCAACAAATTTGATGACTGTCTAAAGTCTGGAGAGAGGCTGGGGCAGGATGAGCCCAAGAGTCTACAAGGCCTAACTGGATCCAGAATGAGGGGAAGGAGGTGATGGAGCAGAAGGCCTGAGACCTGAGAAGGAGCTAGTGAAGGCCTGAGGGCTGGCAAAAGGGGTGACAAAACAGTTCATGGTCCAGGACAGCCAAAATTGGCCTGGTATTGGAACGGGGGCAGGCGACTGCCACCTTGTCGAGAAGGACTTGAGGTAGTCATAGAAAGGGAAGTGCTGTAATGGTTACTAAGATCCACCAGGAGGTACAGGGTCGTAACCAAGTCTGCTCGGTGTCCAAAAATCAGAGCAAAGGCCATCACATGAAGACTAGGTCAGGAGAAATCCTGAAATGTCTGTGGAAGGAAAAGACTGGGATCCTTGGACTTGAGCTCTACTGAAATGTGCATCAGGAGATAATGCAGTGGGCTAGAAATCAATGGTACTGCAGGTGGAGCAGGAGCAGGCAAACTGGAGGAACTGGAGGAGGTGGAAGGTCACTTGGGGAAGGAAGATCAACTGAGAAATGGCAGACAGGAGGCGCCATGGAGGAAACCACCAGAACCAGGAAGGTACGCCACCCTGAGAAGGGAGGTAGGCTGTGGAGCCACATGGAGCTGGCACTGGAGTTAGAGCAGAAAGCACATTGGGTGTGAGGAGGTCAGAAGGTCTAGCCAGTGAGAAGAAGCAGGATAAGCAAAGCCATGATGGGGAAGGCCAACTGCCAGATGGGGCACAATCCAAGTGGAGATGAAAGGGAAGACAGTGTGGAGTGCCACCAGCCAGGGGGAGGAGCTGGAAGGGCAGCTGTTAATGTTGTGGATGTGACATCAGGAACAAACATTGAAACATCTGAGGAGGAGGAGGAGGCCACAGAAATACAGGTCCAGGAATGAGGGGGAATCAGAGTTGAGGAAGAAACAGAAGAGACAGCAAGCTGCCCAATCAGGATCAGGTGCAGGCCAAACACAGGAAAGGAAACTAGGCACATGCTGCCCGACTTAACTCGGGCACAGACCAACCAGAGAAACACAAAGGCAGGCACTCCCAATCCCATGGTACCAGATGGCAGGCACATGTAATGAAGCACAGGGATGGTGTCCGACCAAAGAACAAAGTATACAAGCATGAGGATCAGCATCCAAGGCGAGGCTGCCTCAAAGGAACTTCTCAGTATGGCTTAACCCTGTACTGCTTGAATGAAAACTAGGGGCTAATAAAACTGCTGGCAAGACTCCCATCCAATGGTATCCACTGCTGAACTACAATACAGCAGCTGGAGGACAGAGACCTGTATATATAACAAGCTACAATGGGACCCCCATTCCTTGCAGATGGCAGGCTACACTGCACTCGATACCCCAAAGGCAGAGTTAGGAACAGGCCTGCAGATGCTGGAGGGTGCTAGTGAAGAAAAGCTGAACGACAAGGAGAAGAATGGAAAAGGTGGGGCTAGGCAGGAGAAGCAGTCAGAAGGCAGGAGCCGGGGGGGGGGCAGAAAATCAAAGGGCGACCATCAGGGGCCATGACACCCCACCAAGACCCCCATGTCCTCCACCGTAGGACAAACAGGAAGCCATGGTGAGGCACCATGAACCACAGGCAGAAGCAGATCAATGTATCGGGTAATATGCAGCAAAGGAACACCACTGGTAATGGTACAGGCCATACATGGTAAAGCAGGGAGTAACAGGCAATGAGTAGCATGGTAAACACCTGTAGCAATGGGCCTGGAACACAAATAGTACACAGAAGCATGGTAGCTCAACCTACCAATCTACTAACATAGGAATTGTACATCCAGCTTAAGGTAACTTGGGCCTCTAGTCGGTGTGAGGCTAGCTAATCCAGCCATCAATGAGTGCCAATTAAAGGTGACAAATACTCGGAGGATTTTAGCGGTGGATGCAGTATAGCTCCATCATAACCCCCAGTCCCATGCCGTAGGAAAAACAAGAAGCCATAGTAAAGCGCCATGAGCTAGTACTGAGTAAATCATGGGTAGGTCTATAAAGAGGGAATGGCCGCCAGCCATGCTACAGAGCTGGCAGCTAACTGAGTAGTATGAGTGTGGACCAGGGCTAGCAAAGTGAGCCAAGTCCAGATGAAAACAGGTACAATGAAGGGAAAAGGGGAAAGGGGGGGCACACAAAACACAGCAAACTGCAGTGGGAGCTGAAACCTACAATAACAAGTGCAGGAAGCAGAGGGTTGGTAGGAGCCTGCAGGAAGAGTCAGGTTTGAGACCCACAGTAGGCAAATGACGTGGGTGAACAAATTGGAATTCCCAGAGGGCTGCATGCTAGCAGAGCATAGGAGACAAAACAGCAAGCACAACAGGCCGAGCAAACACTGAATAAATTGAGCAGAGCACATGGAAATCCAAACAGTAAAACTGCAATTCTGAATGAATGAAAGCCAGCACAGGGGAAAGAAACAGCAAAGCAGGTAGACAGACAGGCTGCAAAATGGAGCAGCTGTAAGCTAAGCAGCAGAGCCAGGAACAGGCAAACTCAATTAGGCAACCTCATGAGGCAGCACAGCAGCAAGAGCTGAAACATACAATAACAAGGGTAGGAACACTAAGACAGGCAGTACCGTAGGAAGGGTGGGGTGGGTGGTGCTCCTACCCCTGGCGCAAGCCTCCGAGGGGCGCATTTTCCCACTGAAGCTCATGTTCTAATTGACTTGCGCTGCCGCTTTAAATCTTTTTTTTTTTTTATTTTGGTTCTGTAATTACAAATGACTGTCAGTAGGGGTGCATCTGCGGACCAATGACCAGCAAGTGGGGGGAGGGGTCCCATGGTTGCACAGTCTACTGCAGAAAATAATAATCATGTTGTGCAGTGCGGTGGTGATGCTGAGAAAGAGGAACTGTGAGCAAGCCAGCGCGCCGCCCATTAGTATAAAAGGTACGGGCGGAGCATTTGGCACTGAGTGAGAGGTGGTTTGTGTTGGAGACAGGGAGAGTATGGAGCAAGTTGTTGAGCGTACTAGTGTAGAGTAGTAGACAGTTACAGAAACTGAAAAAAGTGAGAGAGTCAGAAAGGAGAGATGACTCATGAGAGACAGACAAGACAGAAGAGATCCTTGTCTAATATTTTTTTTCGTCACTTGTGTAATGTAAGCATAAGCAGAATGCACACCACACTAAGTATTCTGTTTCTTGTCTATGTGGACAAGACTAGTAGTTGTCATTCATCAGTGACAGAGTGTCTGTAGTAAAAAGTGATGGCACTGCAGACAAGCAGAAGAGCAGACCCGGCAAACCGATGAATAATTCCAAATTAATTTCCGAATCCAAATTGTGAGGTGATGAGATGGGATCTATGTGGTAAGAGCGCAGTGGGGGCACGTGGGGATTGATAGTTTCACTCAGAAAGTCAGAAGACAAAGATCTGTTTTCCTTGCCGTTGAATTATTGGGCCTGGGCAGGCCTGTCTCGGAGTTGGCTCTGCTGGCGGGTGGGCGGCAACTGTGCAGTTCACTTGAACTTCATGCACTGGACTTGAGACTGGGATGGAAGTGAAGATTATGAAGCTGTTGCCTCAGCCTTGGCCTTACTGCCATGGCGCGGGCCACGGCACACCATCCCTTCTGTCCACCACGTTGTTACATTTTCTTTTCTTTCCTTTTGACCGTGTCCCTCCTGCACTCCCATTCCATTCCCTTTTAGGTTTTTTTTTTGTGTCCTCACCTTCTGATTCTTCTTAGCCGAGTCCTTGTTCCATTCTCACCCCGCCACCCACACCTGTCTTGCTTAGAAAATGAGGCCTTGCCTGTCAGTGCCTTGCCTAGTTGTCTTGTATGCCATGTGAGGGGATCTGTACAGTTTAGATCATAACATATTAACAGTTACATGTATCTGGATTGGCTTGGGCTGTGGAAGGGAACTGACGGGAATCAGGGGAATGTGGGGATTTGGAGTGGGGCTCATTCTGGCTGCAGGGATGCTGACTGGAGCAGTTGGGCTGGCTCAGCTGTACTGGGGAGTGCTGTGCAGGGGTTATTTACTGGGCAGAGGAGATGGGCTGCACTGCCAAGGCATACTGAAAACTGGTATAGGCTAGGCAGAATGTTTTTTCCCTAATGACACTTCTCATTGCACCATGGGGCCCCTACACTGTCTCTCACCAGGGCTAACTAAATGGGCCCTTGGGGGGGGGGGGTTCCTCAAGCTCAAGCACCCTATCACGCCCTGTCGGGCCTTTTTTTTTTTTTTTGCAGGGCCCCATCTAGACACTGCTACTTGGGGACACTACTACAGTACATAATGTATCCCATCCCGATCCCACAGCAGGACCCCCCACCAAACAAGCTACCCCCTGCAGCTGCCCCCCCCAACAAGTCAGGAGAGGGCCAGGAAGCAGAAAATCCACAGCAGAGAACTGCTGCTACAGTGCTGTCCAGGGTCCCACATTAAAACTTCTGGCAGAAAAGGAAAGCTCCCCTCCCCTCCCTTTATCTGTGTCCCCAACTCACTAGGTCTGCTTGGCTTGCATCCATGAACATGAAGTTTTATTAATAATTTATAACACTGCGTAGACTGAGTGTGTCACCTAAATCATGAATGTCAGTTGGCCGCTTCTGGATCTTGACATCTGACAGTTTCTACAGCGCGCTAATAAATTACATATAAAAATACCTGCCATGTTCGTGGTTGCCAATAGAGTATACGAGTCTGAGCTGGGGAAAAAGAGAGGGAGGGAGTGGACCAGAGGAGCAGCGCATTTTTTGTATGCCATAAGTTGTACTGTGGGATCCTGGATAGCACCATAGCAGCAGTTCTATGATGTGAATCTTACGCTTCTTGGCCCTCTCCCAACTGGGGGTAGAGGATGATGCAGGGGTGCTTTTCTATGGGGGGGTTCTTGGGGGGGATTGGATACAGTCACAATATTGTTTGGCAAGGGGATACCACTACAGAAAGAGTGGTCCTCTGGAGGGATGCTAGACTTGGGGCTGCATACCTCTCAACTTCTTGCCTCATGAATCAGGGACAAGACTTAAAATAATCAGGGACACAGACCCAAAATCTTGGACACATGTTATAAATTGGCACTGTTCACTCAGAAAGCTGATAGAAAAAGGGGATTTATGTTAATCTGCATTTTCTGAAGAAGAATAAATCCATAACTTTAATGTTTTACATTATTTTGTGATTTTAACCTCCCCCACCCCACTGTTCTCTACCATAAAAACACAAACTTTATGATGGACAAATGCAAATTTTGATGCAAAATCAGGGACAGTTTAGAGGTATGTGGGGTTGGTATAGTTGCAGGGATTGCTCGGGTGCAAGGGCGCTGGTCTTGGTATAGGGTGGTGGTTCAGCTATAGGGAAGGTAGGTGGCTAAGGTGAGTGTGGTGTTGTGGAGGTGTTCAAGCCACATGTAGGATGGTTGGGGCGGAGTCTGGTTATGGTCTAGAAGGGTGATCAAGCAGTACTGAGTGCTGGAGATAGTCTAGCTGAAGGGAAGATGGTCGGGGGTGGAGGCTTTTCCTTCTGTTAAGTGGTGGCAATTCCACTACAGGGGTAGTGGAGCCTGCCATTAGAGCTGAGTGAGTGGGCTTAGGGGGGTACATCTCCCTAAGTGAGGATGAGTGGTTGCAGGTGAGGCATCTCAGAGGTTTTTGTGTCCAGCACTCGAGGACTGCATCTGTGCCACTGAGGTGCCTGTATATGTCCCCATGAGCCACTCTTGATAGAACTGTTGGTCAGACAGTTGTCCACAACAATTGCAGCTGCACTGCACACTCTGATGGCAGCCAGCCAGCATCTTCAACTCCCACACCTCAGATTCTATGGGAGCAAAGATTTCCCTGAAATCAGGGGTAGGGAATATATAACAAAAGTATGTTTTTCCTTAAAGAAAAGCCCCCAAACTCACCACAGAACATGTAAACAACCTAGAGCTTCTGTGGGCCTTGTGGCCCCCAGACCACCATCTGTTTTCTGGGGCAAAATTAGTTTCTTGCCCAGGGCACCAAAATGCCTTCCTACGGCTCTGAAGACAGGCACAAGAGAAACGGCAAACAAAGGGCAACAAGATGCTAGGAAACTGGAGACCCCAAGGACAACACAAGAAGCATGAAAACACAGGGGGGCAGGTAAAATAAGCACACAAGGAAGCACACTGAAGGATCTGTTGAAAAATAATACATACCAAAACAGGAGAGCACAAAAACAGAAGACCAGCACAAACAAAGCAGAGTCCAAAGCACAGCAATGCGGGGGTGGGGGGAGAACCAAACAGCAGCAGGAGAGAACAGCAACGGCACAGAGGGAGCAGGCCACAGGGACAGAAAGAACACTCGCATGCCGGAGCTCAGGCAGGAAAACTCTAGTTTTTCCAAACTCTAGAATGGTGGTTATTGGAAGAGGATGGATTAAATACTGTGTGTGGGAGGAGTTTATTCCCCACATTTAACTTCAGGCTAGCCCTCCTAGAATCAAAATTACTTAGCACTTTTAAAAATTACTTAGCACTTTACTTAAAGCAATTGACATAAAGCTAAAGTGATCGGAATTAGAAACAAATAGCCATACAGTATAAATGTAAATTAAATAACAGTAACACATACAATTTAAGATATGGTTACACATTTTCCATCAAAGTTGAAACTAGTCCCACATAAAGTTATGTCTCAGGGCACTTAACTCCTAGAGCATATAGTTTGGTTCTAACCACCTATCCCAGTATAACACTCATTATCCATGGTGTCTAGTGGCACCCCCCACCCTCTGATCACCTATCCCAGTATAACACTCATTATCCCCAGTGTCTAGTGGCACCCCCCGCCCTTTGATCACCTATTGCACTATAAAACTCATATTCCCTGGTATCTAGTGGCACCCCCTGCCCAGTGATCACCCATCCCTATATAACACATGTGCCTTGGTGTCTAGGGGCTCCCCCAACCTCTGATCCCCCAGCCTGACATACATAGTGAATCCCTGGTGTCTAGTGAAACCTACCTCACCCTCTGAACACCCATGTCTGTTGCCATAGTGTTTCCTGGTGTCTATTGGCAACCCCACCTTTTGATCACCTGTCCCTGTATTGGGCATAATTATTCTGGTGGCTAGTGGCACCCCCCACACTCCGATCACCCATTCTTGCAATTGTAGTGTTTTTCCTGGTATCCAGTGGCACCCTCCACCTGCCAATCACCCATTCTGTACATGTAGTGTGTTTCCTGGTGTTTAGTCACACCCCTGCCCTTCAAGTCCCCATCTCTGTAAGTGTAGTGATTTCCCAGTGTCTGGTGGCACCCCCACACTCCAATCCTCTTTCCGATATAGTTAATGTTGGCCTTGGCGTCTAGTGGCATACCATGCCTTCCTTTTCCCTGGCGCAACATGCCTAGTTAGTCCCTGGTGTCTAGTGGTACCCCCCCACCGAGCACCCATCCCGGTGCCACCAGGACTCCCTGGTGGATAGCGCCCCCTCTGCACAACCTGCTCCAAGCACACCATCCAGCCAACCCACCTGTACCAATATAGATGGTGCCAGGTGAAGGGTCTGATACAGCGACTGGCACAGCCCTCCTTTCATCTCCTCCTACTGTATACTGTATACGTGCTGCCTATCATCCCATACAGAAGTTAGTCAAGGAGGTGAGAGGAGGGCTATGCCAGTCACTGTATTGGACCTTCCATGCAGCACCATCTACATAGGTATAGGGTACTGGCTGGGTTTTGTGCTCAGTGCGGGCAGTGTGGGGGTACTGCTAGTCACTGGGGAGTCTGGGTGGCACTAGCACAGGTGACTGGTGGTTAGGAGGTACCACTAGACAACAAGGACTAACTAGACACATTGGGCTGGGTATCGCAGTGTGGGGGTGCCACTAGACACCAGTGCTGACACTATACCGGGACAGGGATCAGTGGGTAGGGGGTGCGACTAGACACTGGGAAATCACTACACTTACAGGAATAGAGGCTCAGAGGTCAGGTGGTGCCACTGGACACAAGGTAACACACCACAAGTATTAGGATGGCTGACTGGCTGGTGTGGGTTGCCGCTGGACACCAGGGAAAACACCACAATTGCAAAGACGGGTGATTGAATGGCGGGGAGGTGCCACTAGCCACCAGGGTAATTACATCCAATATGGAGACAGGTGATTGGGGGTTGGGGTTGCCACTAGACATCAGGGATACACTATTGGGCGGTGCCACTGGACACCAGGGCATCCATTGATTCAATGGGTCTGGGTTTGCTGGTGGTGGGGCTGGAGTCTGCAGTACCACCACCCACGACCAGGGCCTTGTACCTCATTAAGTTGGAGTTTGCAAAAGTGGTAAATAGCACCCATTTGGGTAGCATTTTCTGCTAGTGCAAACCACTGAATATGCCGCTGTGCCTGTATGCAGGGGGTGAGCCTCTAATTTACATGGGTGCAGCAGTATGTTAGCACTTGGCTGCTAATGGGTGTTGCCTGTGCTGTGGGGGCCTCTGAATATAGACCCCAACTACAAAATGGGTGCAAAAACCTGGTTAGCACAGGCAAATGCCCCTTAGCATCTGTGAGGGTGGTCGGGGGGGGTCTGCTAGCCGCAGGTCTCTGATGTGTGAATCTTGTGGACTGTTGCAGTCCTTACTGGTTTGACTGGTGCAAATCAGTCAAACCAGTCAAACTGGCAAGCAGTCCAACCATGGTTTGACACACTCCCGAGATCACATGTTGTCCAGAGAGGTAATCACATGGGCCCCATTTCACAAAGGGCGTTGCAGGGCTTGTGCCAAGCCCTATGTCGAACCCAGTGGTCAGCTCAGCTGTGCTAAAGGCTTTGGAGCAGAATGCACCTGATTCTGGAAGATCAGATGCATTTGAGACAGTTTTCCTGATATACAGCAGCTTGTGCCAAATATTTTGTGCAAGCCCCATAAATCGGGTCACCGACATTGCCGCAAGGTAGACCAGAAAAATTGGTCTAACTTGTGACAATTGGTGCACGGAATCGAGAATTCCAATCGCAGGCTGTGGAAAGCTGCAACCCTCATGCACCATATGTTTGGCGCACCTGGGGCTTGCAGCATTCTCAGGGCTTTCATGAATCGACCCCATGGTGTACTGCGTCATTTTGATGTCAGCTTGGTGCTCAGCTGTAGCAAAGGAATAAACTCACACATTGGGTGTTTGGCTGATATGAATAAAGATCGTCCTTTCTTTAGTTGATAGACTGGTAGCAAAGTATTTTTTTCTTCTAATCCAACTAAAAGTAGTACTTCTTTTGAAAATGAATGTGTTAGGCTAAGTTACACAGTCCCTTCAAGCCTGGGGGTAGAGTAGGGATGGGAAAAGCCTTGTAGTGAGATCAAAAAGCAGGAAGTGGAACAGAACTTGCAGTCTCTCAGTGCCCACTACTAGTTGACAGCTAGTTGTTTGCTTTGCATTGAGCAAGTCCTTATGAGGGCATGATAGTGTCCCTATAGTTAGTTACAAAATGCATTTCTATTTTTAGCCCCGATTTATGCACCTTAATAACACATTTGGCCCTTGATGGAATAGCCTGAAATTCAACACACACATTTTAGATCCCAGTGTTTACAGATCCTGAAACTTTGGTAATGATCAGTTCATCAGTTTAAAAATGCTAGCAGGTTGAAAATACATAAAAATCTTTAAATTAAGACATTTTTTGATCACTGTAGCTCAAAATGGCAGACAGTTGAAACCTGAAAGTTTCAAATAGACAGGCTTGTTACAGTTTAGCACAAGGAAGAGCCTTTGATAGATAGTTTCACTAAAAAGTTTACTTTAAAATTAATTAATGAAGAAAATCCCATTGTCAGACATACATAGATAATTTTTTCAACATTCTAGTCACAAGGTGATCATTGAGGTTATCTCCTTCCACTGAGCTGCATCATGGAACTATAAGTCAATGGCATCAGGATCAGCTGGAACTTTTTGCTGGCTGGGGCTGCCCATGTTGAAGTGGCTCATTGTCACCTACATAATGTGGATGTCACCAGCATGCCTCAGTTCTTTCTCCCACCATCAACTGCTTATTGGTCCATCACTGCTGAAGAAATCACTGTGTGCTCTTGTTATGAGGAAAGTGTAAAAAATACTTCTAGGTCTCCTCCTGAGGATGCCTCATTCAGTCTTTCCTCGAGCTGAAGAAAAATCTGAATTTATATAGCACTTTTCATACACATTGTATTCCAAAGAGCTTTACAAACAATGACAGACTGGTAGGGAAGTGACTGAATGTTAGTGGCTGCCATTTTGCACATCAACAGCCACACTCAGCCTTGGACAATTGCATGACCTGGTTTTATAGGAAGGGGAAAGTTGGCCAGGACATGAGAAAAATCCCCTACTCTCCAGCAGGAGGAGCCTCTAGCTGTATGGCAAAGGTGGCCACTCTGATCCGGATTTCAGAGAATGAGGACGTGCGAGAGGGAAGGGAACGGTGTCTCCTCCCTTACCTCTACCAACTTAGAGACCCATCGAGAAGAACAGATTGATTTCTCACTGAAATTGTTGCTGTCCACCATGGATCCCAAGATCAAGTCATCATTTCAAGATGAAAATCTGCCGAAAGTAGTAGATATTTCTTCGGACACGGTGATGGAAACAGATGATCAATATTTAATCAGGGACGGTCGGTTGCCTGAAATAAATATGGTACCATCAGTGTCTGTGTTCAAAATACAGCAGTCTGCAGCAGGCAAAGCAGCAAGTGAAAGTGGCCGTACACAGACAATGCAAATCGCAGAACAGCATGAACCGACAGTCACTGAATCTGTCGGGGGAAATATACCGGATGGAAGTATAAAGGACGTGGCTGCACCTTGTTTCATGGCATTTGATGGAGCAGATCTTACTGACTGGGATGAAGACGTCCCATTCTACAATGTAGCGCACACCTTTGCATGGGTACAGCAGTGTGCCCCACAGAAAAAAAACTCTGGACGCAATCCACAGAATAAAAAGTGGATCTACAGGGCTAGGACAAAAGGAGAATTTTTTGGAGGAACCTTGGATGGCTGAGTCGGCCCTCAGAAATGCAGGCTAGCTGAAAACAATGGATAACTCTTGGCTTCCAGATCCTCGGGATCCTAAGGTTGCACAGTTCAAGGGGGCAGAAGTGTCTCCAATAGGCACAATATTGCTTATTTAAGAAAAAGAGGCTGTTTCACTAAGGAATGGAAAGGAGGGGGAGGCTTCGACATGGCAAGAAACACTAAAAGGAGCTATGCATACTGGTTCTAAAACACAAATTTAAATGACTGCACAAAGCAAAGAAATGGGGACTACAATGGTTGAATCTGAGGAACTTGTAATTATAGATAAGATAAATAAGGAGACTGAAAGCAGCAGTGCAATGAAAATGGGTAACAATTTGACCCCACCTTCTTTTTTTTCTAATTGAAGCCAGATGTTTTCCAGTTTATTATGGTGGTGGAATTTTTTGTTTTCATTATCATTTAAAAATTTTATGAATGTTTTGAAGTAATTATTTCTCAAGAAATAAAGATGGCCGCCTCATTTTTGCATAGAAGTAATACTGAAGACGTGTGGAGGATTAGTGTCCAGACAAAATTTCAAATGTGCAATACACAGGGTAGGAAGCATCCAGAAAACCCAAACCAACAGTTCTGTCAATATTTTTTATAACCATAGCAGAAAATTAGGTTTTTGGAATAACTCTTTTCATTGCACTGCTGCTTGAAATAGCAGGTCCTGGGGGAAGACCAGAGGATAGTGTCCAGGGGTTGTCACCGAGCAGTTTAGAAATACAAAATGATGGCAATCTAACAGTCGGGCTGGGGTTTCAGAATCTACAAGACCCCAATAAGCATTCCTTTTTTAAGCCTCTGCTTTGAACGGCTGATTTGTTTAAAAATAAGGGAATAAGGGAGAGCCTGTCCTGCTCCCAGGAGGAAGCATAATGAATTACTGTATAAATGAGGCCTGAGTCCCCCAATAGTGTTTATATTGGACGTACTTTGTTAAACAAGCATTTGTCAATGCCGAATGTTGCTTGCTTCTGTGTGCTGTTTAGGTATTTGGAAGTCATTGAGTGCAAATATTGAAAATTTAGCAACTTACTGAGCCATGTGGAACTGCACAATGCACGCCGGAGAAACAGTCATTTTAGGGAATTCTTCACCAAATTTTAAAAATTCCCACTTTAAGATCTCTGCTCATGAACAGTGACACTGTGATTTTCTTAATGTGTCCCACACACTGAGTTCGCACACCGACTGTGCCATGCGCTACATGGGCAGAAACATGTTTTGGGCAGGATGTGAAAAATGACAGCTGTACTGCTCATGAGGAGGTGTGGTAAAATGGCAATGTTGAAAATCTGGAGTGGAAATATTGAAAATTCGCAAACTTATGAGCGTGCGCAGGAACAGTGCAACGACACTCAGAAACAGTCATTTTAGTAATTTTCACCAATTTTTAACACAGGCATTTTAAGACCTCTGCTCATGATCAGTGTCACTGTGATTTTCTTAATGTGTCCCATACATTGAATTCGCACACCAACTGCGCCATTGTGAGCTACATGGGTAGAAACATGTTTTGGGCAGGATGTGAAAAATGACAGCTGTACTGCTCATGAGGAGGTGTGATAAAATGCCAATGTTGAAAATCTGGAGTGAAAATATTGAAAATTCGCAAACTTACGAGCATGCGTAGGAACTGCGCAACGCACGCTCGTAAAACAGTCATTTTTAGGAATTCTTTCACCAAATTTTAAAAATTCCCACTTTAAGATCTCGTCGCGAACAGTGACACTGTGATTTTCTTAATGTCCCACACACTGAGTTCAAGACATCGACTGTGCCATGCGCTACATGGCAGAAACATGTTTTGGCAGGATGTGAAAAATGACAGCTGTACTGCTCATGAGGAGGTGTGGTAAAATGGCAATGTTGAAAATCTGGAGTGAAAATATTGAAAATTCGCAAACTTATGAGCGTGCGTAGGAACAGTGCAACGCACACTCGTAAAACAGTCATTTTTAGTAATTTTTTCACCAAATTTTAACACAGGCATTTTAAGACCTCTGCTCATGATCAGTGTCACTGTGATTTTCTTAATGTGTCCCATACATTGAATTCGCACACCAACTGCGCCATTGTGAGCTACATGGGTAGAAACATGTTTTGGGCAGGATGTGAAAAATGACAGCTGTACTGCTCATGAGGAGGTGTGATAAAATGCCAATGTTGAAAATCTGGAGTGAAAATATTGAAAATTCGCAAACTTACGAGCATGCGTAGGAACTGCGCAACGCACGCTCATGAAACAGTCATTTTTAGGAATTTTTCACCAAATTTTCAACATAGCCATTTTAAGACCTCTGCTCATGAACAGTGTCACTGTGATTTTCTTAATTTGTCCCGTACATTGATTTCGCACACCAACTGCGCCATTCTGCGCTACATGGGCAGAAACACATTTTGGGTGAGATGTGAAAAATGACAGCTGTACTACTCATAAGAAGGTGTGGTAAAATGGCAATGTTGAAAATCTGGAGTGAAAATATTGAAATTTCGCGAACTTACGAGCCTGTGTATGAACTGCGCAATGCACGCTCCTAAAACAGTCATTTTTTGGAATTTTGGCACCAAATTTTCAACATGGGGTTTTTGGGACCCCTTCTCATGAATGATGTCACTGTCATGGTGGTATTCAGGCCCAAAGGTTGATTTCACAGTCACCATGCAGTCACTGCGCGAAATCACCCTTCGGGCCCAAATAACACCATGACAGTGACATCATTCATGAGAAGGGGTCCCAAAAACCCCATGTTGAAAATTTGGTGCAAAAATTCCCAAAAATGCCTGAGATATGCAACAAAGTTGAAACCCCCCTCTGTAGCCCATTATACAGCTTACCGGCATTTCCTCAGTTCGCGGTCGGCTTTGAAGAGTGCAGACGTGTTCCCGGTCCACCGAAGATCATCGCACCGTAGCCCGGAGGTAAGTATGGGGTGGGGGGTGTGGGGAGGCTGGGTGCGCAGTGGTGTGCAGGTTGTGGGAGGGGTTGGGAGGCAGCTACTGGACCGTTTTCGGTTTTCAGGTTTAAAAAAAAAGACTGACGTGGGACCCTTTGCCACACTGGGGTGGGCTCCCGCTGATGCAGGGCGTTGGGAGGCGTTCAGCCAATGGGGATTGGGCACCCCTGTTGGCCATAGAATTTGTTGCCAGGCTGGGGTGGCTCCAGCGTGGCAAAAGAACGGGGCCTTCAGCCGATGGGGATTGGGCACCCCATCGCCATGGAATTTTTGCCACGCTTGGGTGGGCTCCAGCATGGCAAAAGGACGGGATGCTCAGCCGACGGGGATTGGGCACCTGGCGGGCTACAGAATTTGTTGCCAGGCTGGGGTGGGCTCCCAGCGTGGCAAAAGAATGGGGGCCTTCAGCCGATGGAAGATTGGGCACCCCCATTGGCAAGGACAGCTTGCCATGCTGGGGTGGGCTCCAGCATGGCAACTACTACTGGGGGAGGGGCGCAGCCTGTCAGCTATACAGTGCTTGGCAGCACACACCTGCGTGTGTGGGGAGCTACTTATCAGTGCTCACTGAAGCATAGCTCCCCTTTCAATCATGGAGGTTACTGCATTTTGAGCGGTCAAGACAGCTCCAAAATGCATCGGCTTACAGGGGCCATGCCTGCCAGCACACTGACTGAATTGGAGGAGGAGGTGACACACCTCCGAAATCTCCGATGATGGCACTATGTTTCTTGCACATGCGTGCAAGCAACATAAAAATTATCTTAAATTTTATGCCTCTCAAATCTTTGCACTGATTCATACAGATGATCATAACTATAACATCAGCTTTAAAACTGTAGAAGCCCTAGATAGATTTTGGGTAAAGTATTACTCCCTGAAGGACACACCATTGTGGACTCCTTTCTTGGCTATACCCATTACCAAACTAGCCGTAAGAACTGTGACAATCATGTTTAAAAATGAGGGTGTGAATATTGCAGATATCTTGTTTTGGCTAAAGAAGAGGTGTGCAACATGTGGCTGTGCTTAAATGAGACTCAATTACTATACTGAACTAGGCCTCCTCCTGATCTACCCTTGACTGCCATGTAGTGAAATGTAATGTAATTCTTCATTATATACTGTACTGTACTGTCATCTCTGTTAGCAACTGTTTGCTCAGTACCTTAATGTATGACGTGGAACCTTTATAAATGAGTCTCTTACTCAAAGGTCTTTCAGAATATTTACCAATAAACAAAGTATTAAAGTATCCCACCCCGATAATAGACACAGAACAGATTTGGACAGGCAGTTGGAAAGTAAAATGTAAATTATTCATGTCAAACAATGGGATCATCCACTTGCCTAGTTGTTTTTATCTTGGAAGAGATAGAGGCTTATTATTCTATTGGGGGCAGCTGAAATCTTGCCATAAATGGGGATCCTGCCTCCATTTGAGCAATGCCTGTGATACGCCGAGGTGTACACATTGTCTAGATTTTGGTCACTCAGCAGCTACATGTACAAATTTGTTTTGTTGTAACCTATGTGAGGAAAGGTCATTCTTATGTTAAATGTCCCAGGGCATCACACAACACAAATGAAAGTTCTTCCCGTGAGGCCTTGGTTACCCAGGCACAAAAAAAGGGATGTGTGCAAGCCTCGGAGAGGCAAATGCAAGAAATTCTAAAAAAGAAAGAGAAAGACAGAGAAAAGAAGAAAGTCAGCACAGCCCAAGAAGCAGGATAGGGCTCAAACCTGCAACCAAATGGCGGGGAACACAATATGGAAAAACAGAATGGGAAAGAATTAGTAGGAGCATCCACTAGCTATTCAGAAGTTCATGAACCCATAGCAGAGGAGGTGACTTGTACCACAAGCCCTGCTAGTACAGAGTGTGATATGGAGACGATTGATGAAACCGATTCTTCTCAAATCTTGCAAGATAGGAGGCTGGTAGTCTCCCAAACAACCCAAGAGCAGGTGGATATACCCCCTCCCTTTCCAAAGACTGCAGAAGAGCAAACATTTAAAACTGTAACTTATAAAAGAAGATTGAGAGATAAAACTGAGAGAAAATTTGAACCAAAAGGGAAGGAGAGGAAAATTGGTAAAGGGGAAACAGAAAAAAACCTTCCCCCAAATAGAGTCACAGCCTTAAGAGAAGGGAAAGGGCTGGTACAGACAGAAGAAGAGTACACAGAGTCTGATTCTTCATCTGTAGCCTCCTCTACTAAGGAACACTCCTTGGGTTTGGAAGACTTTGGTCAGGGCAATAAAGTAAAAAGAAATGGTCAACTTGGTCACGGTAATATCTGAAACCCTGAAAGCCTTCTTTTTGCTATAATGGCAACTCTGAGGGTGTTATCAATCAATATGAATAGCATAAAAAATACTAAAAGATGAATGACTACTCTGACTGAACTAATGCAGTCAACAACAGATGTAATTTTCCCTCAGGATACCTGACTTAAAACCTTTCAAGAAATTGCTCAAGGAACAAAAATGTGGACTAAGGGCACCTCCTTCTGGTCCCAAGGCACAGAAGTTTGTGATGGGGTGGGAATTTTGTTTTCCTCCTTTACCTTTAAAGTCACAAGACTAGTGAAGTTGGAACCTGGGAGAACCTTGATACTAGATGTGTCATATGGGGACATTAGACTTTGGTTAATAAACTCCTTTGCACCACAGACTGAAGCGCAAAGAATAGATCTGATCAGGAAAATACAACCTTACCTCTATATGGCCCGGGTGATACTCTGGGGAGGATACTTTAACTGTAGTCTCCAGCAAACAGATAGGGGAATGAAAACAAATAAAATGTTTTGCGATTCTAATGCACTAAAATGTATTCTGGTATCTACACTGCTGTAAGATGCTTACCGCAAAGTACACTCTGAAGGGGGGTTATACATATCACAGAGGATCACCGGAAACTGGAATTGATTTTGTTTTCATCTCACAAACATTGCAAGTCATTATGGTATGGTAAGAGATTTGGCCTTTTCAGATCACATGACTATTTTTGTAGACGTGGCATTACAGGACATTCCAGCCTGTGGTAAAGGGCCTTGGTGACTGAATGTAGCACTGTTGAACTCTGAGAGAAATTTAGTTGAGGGGTGTAAACTTTGGACTGCTTGTCAGTCAGTGAAATGCATGTACGACATGGCCTCAGAGTGGTGGGAAGGTACAAAATGAAACTTCAAGTCATTATTCCAGAGTCTAGCAGGGAAAAAAAAGCCCTTGGGACCTATCCGGACTATTTAACCTTGCAAAAACAATTGCACAGATTAATATCACAAAGTGAAACCTGTGGAAAGGATTACAGACAGCAAATTATAGAAATTAAGAATCAAATGTAGAAACAGCAATATAATAAAGCAAAAACATTGCAACAAGAGCTCAGATTTGAAACTATGAGCAAAAAAACAAACTTTTGATCCATTTAAGGACTGTCAGAAAAGGATAGAAAATAAAATCATCCTAAAATTAAAGAATGATGATGGAAAATTGTGCACAAACTAAAAAAGAACATAATGGATATAGTGAATAAATATGTGCAGGAAAGTTTTGGCACCCCAACGGTTGTTACAAATCCTATGCCACATCTGGGGAAGTTACAACTTGAACACTTAACTGCGGATCAGAACTCAGAGCTAACAGAACCTATTACTGAGGAGGAAGTTAAAAATAGGATAAAAACATTAAAGAACAATACTGCCCCGTGATTTGATGGTTTGACATTGGAATTTTGTAAAACCTATAGTGAGGTACTGGCTCTGGAATTGGCAATCTCATATAATTAAATCCTAACCATGCAAACGGTACCAGACTCAATGTCTTGGGCAGACCTGATTTTTGTATACAAAAGGGGACAAAATTAAACTAAAGAATTGGAGGCCAATCAGCCTGCTAAATTCAGACTTCAAGATTTTGGGCAAAATACTCGCAAAATGCATGGCAAAAGTTTCAGAATCTCTAATCAGCAAGGTGCAAACCTGTTCTATACCTCAGGGAGGAATTCAAGATAATTTAATATTGTTGAGAGAACTTTTCCAGAGAAGCCAAGAGGATACTGAAGATGGTTGCATCCTTAGTATTGATCAACAGAAGGTGTTTGATTCAATATCTCATGAATTTTTGTTCTCTGGCTTAGAACAGTCTGGGATTCTACAACAGTTTGGCTCATGGATTAAAAGTTTTTACAATATGGCAACTATTACCCCACAAATTAACAGATAGTCTGGGGAAGCCAGATTGGTAGGGAGAGGAGTTCGGCAAGGCTGCCCGATCAGTCCCCTTCTGTATGTATATGGATTGGTCCCTTTTTGTGTACAATAATAGCCTCACAGAATATCAAGGGAATTCAAATGATACATACGTGCCCCCCCCCCGAAGGCAATAGCCTACGCAGATGATGTGGTCCTTGTGATAGAAAAGAGCACTGATGAACACGAGATTTCTAAACAACTTGAGGCATACTCGCAAGTATCAGGTTCCCAGATAAATATGGAGAAGAGCAAAGGGTTTCAGCTGGGGAAGGGTTCCCAAGCAAGAAACACATATGCAGGAGTTAAAATAATAACTGAACCATTCCCTATATTAGGAATAACTTTTGGTTCTGGAGACTTGGCACTATTAAATTGGAAAATTAAATTGCAACAGTCTGAGCAAGTTATCAGCCATATGGATACACGGTACAATCTCTAAAATAAAAAAGGTACTTCTGATAAAGAATTTATTGATACTCAGCTTTTTGTATTTAAGTTACATCTTTCTGCCTCCAACAATTAGAAACAAGACCTTTTAGTATTTTTTTCAGAGCCCTATTAGGGAGTTGACTAAATCCAGTAAAACGGAATATTACATCAAGGAAGGTGGCTTAGGGATATTGAATCCTTTAGCCTTCTTTTATAGCATCTTTTTGTACTATAATATCTTTGAACCTATGCAAACAATGAACAGGATATGGAAGGAGATACTGGCAGAATGGGTCTTGCAATGTATGAGGGCTTGGGAACAAGGGAAAAGTAAAATGTTGGCCAGCACTCAAATAATACCTTATGTAAAAACACTTTTCCAAAAATTGATTAAGTGGAAGGTACAATATGATGTAGTTCAGTGTAAGACAAGGCACAGAATTTATGAGCTGATCCTATAAGCACACTGGAAAGAGAAGGTGTTGCTCCCTTATTGTGGCCCAATGCAAAATAAAATTCCATTTTCTCAGTTAGGAAACAACAGGATCCCAGCCTTTGCATGGGATGTAGTATGGTTAACGATCCATGGAAAACTAAATGTAAAAAATATTTATGTATTTATTGAATTTTGAATACTGGGTAGGCCCACTGAGTCCCGAAGGTCCCTTTTTCAGGGGCGACCCGAGAGATAGAAACAGTACAATACAGTCAGGTAGTACAGGGTGCAGAGAAAGTAGACATGAAATTCAAGGTTACAATAAAGGCAATATTTCAAAATATTGAACATAAGTGCAACAATTGAGGGAGTTGAGGCATGCTTTTGAAGTCATTTTGGGTGAGAAAAGGAGAGGGATTGGTGTAGGATGTGGGACCGGGGGTGACTATCCTATACCCTGACAATGGCATGAGTTTGCACCAAGCAGGTGGGACTTGAGCCTTGTGCAAAAGTTTAACAGTGATGGGGCTTTCTGTACTAAAGGTGGGAGAGTGTTCCACAGCTTAGGGGTAGTGTGAGCGAAGGATTTGCCTCCCATATTAGTCTTGACTCCGGGGATTGCTAGTAGGGACTGACCGGTGGTCCTGAGTATACGAGGGTTAGACTTAGGAATGATTATTCTTGTAAGGCTAGGTGGGGCAGCCGGGTACTGCCATTTGTAAGCAAGGCAGAGCAGAGGGTACTGAAGATGAGCCTCAAAGGAAGGCCATTGAAGCTAGGCCAGAGAGATGCAGGGGTGGCTTCTTGGGTGACTCAGTGTCACAAACCTCGTCACCTTGTTGTACAGGACCTGAAGCCTGTCGACCTCATGCTTTGACATACCCTGAATTACAGGGCAGCGTACATTAATGTAGGAAGGATGACACTGGAGGCAATTACTTGCCTTGTCTCCAGGATAAGTTGTTTTTTTAGCCAGTACAAGGTGCCAACTTTGCCGTGGATAGACCTAGTTACCTGGTCTACGTGGGACTTACAGGTGACACCTTGGTAGATAGTTAGACGAAGGTATTTTATGTTGTCTACAATGTCTATATTCTTTCCAGCAAGGGAAGTTAGTTGTAAGGAATTGGTCCTGTCCTGGCCAAGGGATCTAGGGCCAAGCAGCAAGGCTTTTGGTTTTGCTGTGTTGAGAACCATTCTGTTAGATGTAAGCCAGGCCTCAAGTGTATTTAGGTCCCCTTGGAAGAGAGGGCCCAGGTCCTGGAGGGTAGACGTGGACCGGTAGATGACTGTATCATCAGCGTAATGAACAACCGAGCTATCCCTGCAGTGACAGTTGACATAATTTGTGAAGAGAGAGAACAGGAGAGGGCCAAGAATTGAGCCCTGAGGCACACCCTCCTTGATGGGAAGAGGGTCAGACAGCTCTCCCATCCAAATGATCCTCTGGGACTGGCCTGATAGGTAGCTCTTCAACCAGTTTAGGGCCTGGGCATCAAGACCTATGCCATGAAGCTTAGTTAGAAGAAGGTTGTGGTCCACAAGGTCAAACGCCTTGGACAGATCTATAAAGATTGCACCCATTGACAAGCCTACATCCAATGCCCTGAATACATCCACTGTGAGATTGATGAGTGCCATATCTATCCCATGGTTTCCCCGAAAGCCATGCTGTGAGGGGGCTAGGAGTTGGTGGAGCTCAAGGTAGTCTCTCAGTTGCCCGTCCACTAGCCTTTCTTGCAGTTTAGCAAAGGTACATAGCAGGGAGATGGGCCTATAATTGCCAATTTGTTTGTGTGAGCCACCCTTGTGAATGGGGACCACAATGGACACCTTCCACTGGTGTGGAACGTAACCTTCAAATAGAGACCTATTAATGATCCAGGTCAGAGGTTTGGCAAGGGACTGGGCACCTTCTTTGAGTAACCTTGGGCTAATTACATCAGGGCCTCCAGAGCCTTTGTTTTTGAGGGCTTTAAGCAGCTTAAGGACCTCACTCACCTTGATTAATCTTAGGTAAAATTGGGGTCTTTTCAGACTGGGGGTTACGTTAGAGATCTGTAAAGGCATAGATGGGGGCAGCCCTAACATGTAATCATCGAGATTGGTGAAGTAATGGTTGATTGCTGAGGCTATTTGGTGGCAGTCACTAACACGCTCTCCTTGTACCTCTATTGGACCTAGTGCCTCCTTGGAATTGCCCTTAAGCAGTTTGTTGATGTGTGACCAGAAAAGCTTGGGGTTCCTCAGGTTGGACTGTTGGAGGTGGGATACATACTCCTTTTTTGCAAGTTTGACGGCTAGCTTACATTTATTTCTTAGGGTTTTGTAAGTAACCAGATCTGCAGGGAGAAGAAAGAGCCAGAACTTCTTCCAGGCATTGTCCCTGCTTTTCATCTGAGATTTCACTGAGGGGGGATCCACTTGCAGCAGCCTCCCTTTGCTCTAAGTTTTTTAAGGGGGGGCTAACAATGAGGCCGCTTTGAGTAGTGAGTCTTGGAAGAAACATAGAAACATAGAAGTTGATGGCAGATAAGGACCGCAAGGCCCATCCAGTTTGCCCATTTCTTTTTCTACCTTATGAATGTGCCATCGGCCTTTGCTCTGTCAGTGGCCTATCTATTCATACTCATCTGCATTGCTCCCTTATGCCTATCCCATGCCTGTTTGAAGCCATGCGCTGTATTCATAGCCACCACTTCCTGAGGTAGGCCGTTCCATGCATCCACCACCCTTTCTGTGAAAAATAATTTCCTCACATTCCCCCTTAATCAGCCTCTCTCTAATCTCATGCTGTGTCCTCTTGTCCTGCTATTTTTCTTATATTTAAACATGTTAGACTCTTTCACCTTGTTAATGCCCTTAAGGTGTTTGAATGTTTCGATCATATCAGCTTTCTTCCTCCTTTGCTCTAGGGTATACATATTGAGCTCCGTTAATCTGTCCTCATATGTATTCTGATGCAGGCCCTGCACCATTTTGGTTGCCCTTCTCTGGACTGCCTCAATTTGGTTAATGTCCTTGTGCAGGTGTGGCCTCTCCAGTAATGCACGCAGTACTCCAGATGGGGCCTAACCAGTGTCTTGTAAAGAGGGATTATTACCTCCCTCTCACAACATGTGATACCCCTACTAATACACCCTAACATCTCCCTAGCCTTAACTACTGCTTTAGAAGTCTGCTTGGATGACTTCGGGTCATAGGTGATGATGATGCCCAAGTCTCTTTCTTCCTTTGTGACTGCCAGTAACTCCCCCCCAGCCTATAGGTGGCTTCAGGGTTTCTCTTCCCTATGTGCATGGTCTTGCACTTCTTTACAGTAAATCCCAGTTGCCACTCTTCTGACCATTTTGCTAGTTTATCCAAATCTCTTCTCATTCTGCCCACCCCATCTGGATCATCTACTCTGTTGCAGATCTTGGTGTCATCTGTAAACAGACAAGCCTTACCCTCTAGTCCATCTGCAATGTCACTAATGAAGATATTGAAGAAGACTGGCCCCAGGATTGATCCCTGAGGTACCCCACTTGTGACTTGCATCTCTTCTGACTGTATACCATTTACCACCACTCTCCTTTTTCTGCCCATCAACCAGTTTGCCACCCAGTTGACCAACTTCTGACCCACCCCGAGCCTACCCAGCTTATTTATCAATCTTCTATGTGGAACAGTGTCGAAAGCTTTGCTAACGTCAAGGTAGGCTACAACAACTGCTCGCCCTTGGTCCATGGCCTCGTCCAAGATCATGAGGAGCATAAGTAGGCTCCAGTCCAGGTTACTTAGGTAGTCATTAAACTTTGAGGATGTGAAATTGGAGAAATCATGTACCATGAGTATCCTGGGAAGAATCTTTGGTGCACTGTTCTTCCAAATACAGAAAATTGGTGAGTGGTCTCTGATAGCATCTGCCAATATGCCTGCTTTCTGTATGTTGAGGGGATTGGATACCAGAGCCCAGTCAAGAGTAATGTGGTTCCCAGTTTTATAGCTGAGCCTGGTGGGTAGAGAGATAACCTATTCCAGGTTTGCATCATGGATCATCGCCTTGAGGAATTTGTTGGGGTCAGAGACCCATTTTAGGTTGAAGTCTCCCATAATTAAGAGTTCATTGGTTAATTCACTGCCAACCGATTTGGTGATGCTCTCAAGAGGAAGTTGGGCAGTTGTAGGGGGCTTATAGATACAGCCGCTGGTGAGATGCTTAGCTTGACCGAGGGTTAGATGGATGAAAATAGACTCCCTGTCCTGGCAATTCCCAAGGTTGGGCTTCAGTAATAAGCATAAACCTATTAATGAAAGATATTGTCCTCGGCTGAATTTTCAACAAGTTTTCGAAACTCAGGAACTCCTATTTTTGAAATGTGAATATGCGGAAAGCTTTTGGCAGACAGTAGCAAGGCAATGGGGGATACTGCATTTTCAGACTGTGACATTTACAGAGTTAATCTATAATATATATGACTCAGAATGGAAGCAATTGATACTGGAACAATACAAGTAATTTTTTCCTTATTGAAGTATTACGTCTGGCAAGCAAGATGCAAATGAGTGCTTCAACAGCAATTCATTGCCCCAGAGATTATTATGAAGCAAATCAGTATCTCTATTCACCAAAATATATGAATCTGATATGAAAATTTTCTCAAAATTGAAATTAGTATTGCTCTGTAGATCCTGCTGCATGGTATCAGACACTGAATAGAAGGAGGAAAATAGTTTGCTCTGGCAGTTTTGAACCGAGGGCATGTTTACAAAGAAAAGTATTTGGATGCTATATATTTTGCTTACCCTTTTCCCCAACAAAATTATCCTACTCTCTTGGTAGGGATGCTGCTGTCTGTCATGATGGATGGCGGGTTGCCTCAGGTGGATGGTGGTGTACCTGCGGGAGAGCTGATCTCCCTCCCCACAGGTCCAGCCCTAGAGATCACTGATAATCCTGTAGCTGGATCCTTTGGTTTCCAACCATGGACGGAGTGCTACTATGGACCATATGTCTGATGAAGAATTTTTGCCGGCTGAACAACAATTACTGGATAACCTTACTACCAGTAAACAATGACTTTTAGCTTTACTATCAGAGGCAGAACTGCAGTATGCACAAGAAAAACTTAAGTTGGATGCCACAAAGGAAAGGAAATTTCAGACGAACAGCTCCTCTTGTACAGAGGGGCAACAGATTTTACAAACTGCTCCTGTTTTGAATTTTGGCACCATGCTGGTCACTCCCACTGACCAGCAGACTTTGCATTAGACTGGGGAGACTACTTCTACAGATGACTGGACACCAGATTCCACCTTGAGACAAGCAGGTTGGTTGCAAACAACATTGTGTCACTAGATTTGTAATCGCGACATTTCCTTTCTACGGTTCACAGCTTCTTCCTCACCTACAGCTACCAATAGCTCCCCCCTTATCCTGGCTTCTTCTTAACCACTACTTGCAGCTGCTGCAACTGTTCAAAGTACAGCCTGTGACAATTTTGCAAGTACTGCTATTTCTGATTCTGCTTCTCCTGTACTTACTATGGTGCCTGGGGCTGCAGCATTTTAAGATGATATTACTGATTCTATCTCTGAAGTCTTTTCCGTCACCCTCTGGAACCTGCAAAGCACATACGTGGGTTCATCTACATTATAGAGGAGGAGGATTAGAGACACCCCCGATAGAGTTTATGTAGGGAAAACATTGATGAAGCAGTCATTGAAATTTTCCTTGTCAGATGTTTTTGCCCTTATTCATGCTTTTGATGTTAGTTTTCATTCTGAATTCCTGTGGGAAATATTTTGGACTCAGTATTCTTCTATAAAGGACACTCCGGTTTGGTCTGCTTTCACTGTGATACCTCTTTCTAAACCTTCCTTTAAAAATGTAATCATTTTATTTCAGGGAGTCAATGTCGCAGATAAAGTGTATTGGCTAGAAAAAAATGTACCATTCAAGGGGTTCGTCTACCGGTTATTGACCATGAAGGTTTCTAGACTGGAGGTTGAAAGTTCAGGGTTCAATTAAAACATATAGAGGCAGGTATTCAACATCTGCCCAGTAGTTTCTTTTTGGATAGGGACCAAAATAATTTTATTTTATCCCAGACAACTGAAGTCCTGCTACAAATGTGGCTTCCAGAGGTTTTTAAGTAATAGTTGTGACCAGATCAAGTGTACCATGTGTGAGGCTCTGGGACATCAGGGTATTCATTGCACCTTCAAGCCTCAGTATAATCTTTGTGAGGAGGAAGGGCACACTTTCCCATCTTGCTCTTGGGTAGCCCACAAGACCTCTAATGCTGACTTTATGTTGCACAACTTTTATATCCACAAGGCTACTAAAACCCCACAATGTTCTGAGTCAACACTGCCTTAGACCTGTTCTGTCCCAGTGCCCCATCAGTCCCAGCCTCCACCTGATATTGAGGTTCCTGCCTCTCCTGCATCAATGATGGTCTGGGATAATACTTTGGAGGCAGTTGTCTCTCAGGGGCCACTGTCCACTCCCTTGTGAATGGTTGGCTGGTTCATAATCATGAGATTGGCAAAAGAGTTAGACAAGGGTGCCCTCTTAGTCCACTTTTATACATTCTATCATCAGCATCCCCATACCATTAGTACTCCTATGGTACTTGTAGAAAGCCCTTTTATGCCTCTTTCCCTGTTTCCCCTTTCTGAGCAGTTTCAGTTGGTGGGGGAAGGTAAGGAAAAATGAAAGAAAATTGCTGCCTAAAAAACTTTTATCCCCCTGGGAAAAAAGTATAAAGTTTTGCAATGGGGGGATGTAGATGCTGTGGATGAGTTGGACTACTCCTTTATCACTTTCTCGGTCACCTATTCCTTGTTAGACCCTGTATCTGATTTGGAAGAAGCAGGTCTGTCTAACGCACAACCTTGGAAGAAGAGATGGGGAATTCAGTCAAGAGACACATAACTAATTTCTTTCCCCTTGCCCTCTATTTCTCCACAATGGCATCCTTTCCTGCTCTTTCTTTTGCTTCCCTGAATGTCAACACCATTAAGGCAAATTGCAAATGGGTAACCACCATCACAGCATTTGAACACTTACATTATGATGTTGTGTTTTTTTTTTTCCCCAAGATAAGCGGTTGCATACACAGCAGGACATTTGTAACGCCACTTCAGCTTGGATTTGGGGCTGGTCTTATTGTTTCATTGAGGAGGATCCCTGCAGCAGAGTGGGCATATGTATTAATAAAACTGATATTACTGTGACTTACCTAGTGGAGATCTTCCCTGGACATGCGTTACTCCTTGATGTTGTATTTCAGGACCTTGCTTTTTGTTTCATTAACATTTACACCCCACAGACTAAAGCCTCTCAGATTGTACTGCTTCAGTCAATTCAACCATATTTGTTCACAGCAAAACTGGTATTTTTTTGGAAGTGATTTTAATATTAGTCTCTCATAATCTGATAAAAGATTTAAAATGGATAAGGTGTTCTGTGATGCTTCCTTTTTGTTGCAGCTGCTTTCACAAACTGTGTTGATGGACATACAGAAAGTGAAGCATAAGATTCCTGCTCACACCTATTTTAGGGGCACTTTATCTACTAGAATAGACTACTAGTTTGTAACCAATACACTCCCAGTTCTTAGCATAGATGTCACACCAGTGGTGACCTCTGATCATGGTCTTTTGGGTATTACTTTTGCTGATTCTTTGGATGTTTCCATGGGATGGAGTTTATGGAGGATGAATGCTGCTTTATTACAACATCCCATAGTTCAAGAAGAATTTCTGGCTCTTATAATGGCTCAAAAATCAGTGTTTCTCTGTATGATTCTCCATTTTCTTAGTGGGCAGACAGCAAAACTGATTTCTGACATTTTCCTCGACTCCTCTTTTACTTTTTCAGTAGATCTGGGCTTGCAAAATGCGCAACAACATTTACTATCCCTACATAATGCAGGTATTTTTGACCATTCTGATCGTATTTTGGCTGTTAAAATTGAAATGTGACATTATCAATATGATATGTACAAATTCTTAGAATTAGAACAGCACTTTGGGACTCGAGGTAGACAATCACAGGTCAATCCCTTTGTTAGCTGTTTTACCAGAACTTCAAAAAAGTGTATGTGTACTTTGATAAATTCTGAAGGTACAGTGATTTCTGATCAGAAGAGTCTATTAACGACTGTGGAACAGCATGTTTGATGTGTGTTTAGTTCTCCCTTCCCTGATGATGGTGCCATGAACAGCTGGTTACTGAGTTTACCAACACTGCCTCAGCATTCCTCTGATTTCTTACTTGCTCCTATTACAGGTAGTGAATTGGATATGGTCATCAAGGGGTTATAGTCTGGTTGAGCTCTGGGGTCAAATGGTTTGCCTAATGAATTTTGTAAATGGCTCTGGTAACATTTGGCACAGGAATTGGTAGTGGGGTACAATTCTGTACTCCAGACCCCTCCGTTACCCACTGATATGTACAATGGGATATTGATTTTTCTGTTTAAAAAAGGTGATAAATCCCACATATCTATCTAACTAGCATCCAATTACTTTGATTAATTTAGATGTCAAGATTTTTACTAAACTTTTCTGGTACTGATTGTCTTAGGTCCTAGATTTGATTGTCCATCCTGCTCAAACTTGCTCTGTACAGGGCCGTAAAATTACAGATTATTTCATTTATTGAGAGAACTTATGAACAGGGGTAATGCTGTTATTTTCAAGGTTTTCTGCTCAGCCTTGATCAGATGAAGGCCTTTGATATGGCCTCATATAATTTTTTGTGGTTATGTTTACAGCATTATGGTTTCCCTCCATGATTTATTGGATGGTTACAACTCTGTTACAGAAGGGCCACTGTCCACCCCCTTGTGAATGGTTGGCTGGGTCATAATCATGAGGTTTGCAAAAGAGTTAGACAAGGGTGACCTCTTAGTCCACTTTTATACATTCTATCATTAGACCCATTAATTTAGACACTAAATCTGGTGCCTAACTTAATGGCCTTACTTTGCCCCATCACCTGTCCCAGATTAAGATGGAAGCATATGCTGATGATCTCTGTCTTCTGTTAGCAGACAAACATTCAGGGTGTGCAGCAAAATAAGTTTTGGATGGATTTCTTTGGTGTCAGGCTCCACTATAAATCTTCAGAAATGTCTGTGTCTCCCCACTGGGAAAAAACGCTTCTAATACTCCAGTCCTGATGGGGGATGACCTGACCTTGCGAAATTCTGGGAATTTTTTTTCAGACCAGGTGATATGGCCTCCTTTAATTGGGAACAACAGCTATCATTTGCATACAAAATCTTAAATTCTGGAATAAATGGTCCATGAGTAAACGAAAAAGGATTTATTTGGTTAAAACTTTCTTGGTCCCTATGTTTTTATATGTAAGTTCTGTGCCCCCCCCAAATGGTTAGAAGTTCAATTACACAGTTTTTAAAATGTATTTGGGAAAGTAGGTTAAACCCACTAAAAAGGGGAATTACATATTTGGAAATCAAGCAGGGCGGTCTGAGTATGATTAATCCTGTTGTCTTTTTCTATAGTAATTTTGTTTGTATTAAGATAAGGCCCTTATTCCTGTCTGTTTTGAAAGATTGGTGTCTATAGTTGCAGGGGTATCTTATCCCAATGTTTACCGATTGGCAACCTATGGCACCAATTCCAAAATCTAAGAAATATGGTCTGCTTCCTCTGTATCTGAAGAATTTTGTTGATAAGTTGAAATCTTAGTGTATTATGAAGAATCAACTTACCACTTTTTCTAAGAAAGCTTTTTATGATTTTGTGGTGCAAGAGCATTATATTGCTCTTCCTGTTTTCTTTCGATAGGTCGTTTTCAGACAGACACTGTGTGGGGTGTTTATTGACGGACCCTAGGATTCCATGTAAAATGTGGGGTGTAACTTGGTTATGTATCCACAGGAAACTGAATGTGCAGAACAATTTGAAACATAAGAAAATGAAGAAAAATCAGTATTTCTATAGCTCTTTTCATACACAATGTATCCCAAAGGACTTTACAAGCAATGCTAGAACAGTAATGAAGTGAACGAATATAGTGGCAGCCATATCGCACATCAATACTCACACAAAGCCTAGACAACTGCTTGAACCAGTTTTATGGGAAGGGGAATGTTGGCCAGGACACCAGGGAAAGCCCCCTACTCTGTGCACTATGAGCAGAAAACAGATGTATAGAGAAATAATGGTCAAAAATGTTTATGAAGATCCTGTATTTGTTGTAGAAAGTAATGAAGAAATTCCTAAAATACTTGACATGATGTTGGAAAAAAGAATTCTCTCAAAAATGAAAGAATTTGCCTGGTTATGTAATCATGGAAAGCTTAACGTTAAGGGAAACCAAAAACATAAAACAAAGGAAGAAAGGGTATGCCCTGAGGTACAGTGTGGTATGGTAGAAGAAAGTATGTTGCATTTATTTTTTGAATGTTCTTTTATCAAGAATTTCTGGGGAGAACTAGCCAAGTTTTGAAATATCAATAAATTTGTAGAAATGGACTATAACATTTTGGTATATGGACAACTAACCAAAAGTTGGGGACTTTTGAAGAAAAGTACAGCTTATGTTATAATTACAATCCTTAAGTGGGGCATATGGCATATAAGGTGTTAAAAGATCTTACAGAATAAGGATGTGGGACAGAGGGATTTATTGTTTATGATGCAAACTGAAATAGACAAGGTCTATTTTAATGAATGTAGTCTTTATGAGGAAAAAGGGAAAAAGAATTATGGAGAAATGTGAAATGTTTAGGATAAAGGAATGCCTCAGATTCTCAAGGGAAATGGGTAAAGGAAAACATTTTTGTATTATGTAAATTGTAAACTGAATGTAAGATGTGAAATTAACTGTTTTTGATTTTTAATAAAAAATTCCCCTACTCTTTGTAAAGAGTGCCTTGGGTTCTTTTACTTCCATCTGGACACCCACTGGAACGGCACCAGAATGGGTAGAAGGGACCTTAGTTTAATGTCTCATTCGAAGGAAGGCACACACCAACAGCACAGCACTCCTCTAATACTAGACTCATGTGCCAGCATTTAGGTATGAACTTAATACTACACTTGGGTGTCAGCATTTAGGTATGAGCCCAATTCTGGTGTGGGATGAGAACCCATAACTTTCTGATCCAGAGGCTGATGTGCTACCAATTGAGCCATGCTGACACCTAAGTAGCATGGTGACAGAGTTTGTCCTCAACCCACTTGTTCCACTGATTTGTAGATGATGGAAGATTTATATTTTGAGTGTCCTTACATTAAGGATTTTTGGACCTTTTTGTTCCAAAAATGGAAGCCTTTATCCTTCCAAAACATTTCAGCTGATTGTCTTTTTTGGGGGTATTTTTTCTGGTCAATGGGATACTTTTAACTCTAGCATCCACAGAGTCATTCTGGCATGTTTAAAGTATTGTGTCTGGCAGGCTAGATGTAGGCTGACTATTCAGCAACAATTTTTGTCACAGGAACAATTGTTTTCCTTTATCCGACAAGATATTTTCACTATTCCTGACAGGGAGGTCAACACTGTTTCTAGATGCATATATGGGGATTGTTGGGGGTCATTTTCTTGGCTCTGAATTCAGTCATTGATTTGTTTCTGCATTTGTATTCCCCATTTTTGTTTTGCATTTCATTTCATTGTCCTTTATTTCTTTGCTTGTTTGAATTGTACATTTTCTGTTTTATGAATTTTGTTAAAGTTTTTTTTCTGGTCAAGTAAAAAAAATCTCCCTACTCTGTAAATTGTTTGTTTTGTGTTTATTGCATCGATCTGTATTTCTGACTTCAATAAAAAAACTCCCCTACTCTGTAAAAAGAGGCTTGGGTTCTGTTACTTCCACCTGGACATCCAACAGGACAGCACCAGGTTTAACATCTTTTCCAAAGGACGGCACATCCTGACAGTACAACATCCCTCTCTGTACTGCAATCGAGTTCCAGCATTTATGGTATGAGCCCAGTCCCAGAGAGGGACAAGAATCCATGGCCTTCTGGTCCAAATGTGTATGTTCTACCAGTGGAGCCACACAGTTACCTGAAGTTTGTTCAGATCAAGCTAGGATTTGAGGCTGAGGAGGAGGAGGAGGATTCCTCTAAGAAGAACTTATATGAGTTGCTAGAGGTGTATGCCTCCCCAGTGGTCTTAATGTCTACATTTCACTCAACCCTGAAGAATGCCACTCTGGCTGTTTGGCACAAGTCCTGTGCCCTGCTGCCAGCCATTCCTAGGAAGGCATATACCCAATATCCTGTCCCTAGTAACAAGCCTTATTATTCCTCTCAAACTGAAACAGACTCAGTTGTGATTATGGCTGCTCATGATAGATCAAAAGCCCTGAAACACATGAGTTCTTCTCTTTCTGACAAGGAGTCAAGAAAGCTTGATGTAATGGGAAAAAGACCATTTTCTTCTGCTTCTCTAGGGCTGAGAATTGTAAACTATCAGGCATACATAATCAAGTATCAAAACTGCCTGTGGAAGTCCATGACCACCTTGGATGAAAAACTACCTGAAGGTCCTGACAAAATTATGGCTCAACAAACAATTGCTAATGGCTTGGAAGCTGGTAAGTATCTACTCAGATCTGCACATGATGCCTCAGATGCTGCTGCCCATGCTAGTGCTTCCAGCATCTGTCTGTGCCGCCATTCCTGGCTGCATGTTGCAGACTTTGCCTCTGATATACGTCGATCCTCAATGCCACCTTCAGAGGAAAACAACTGTTTGGTTACAATGTGGAAAATGTTCTATGGGACCTACAGACATCAAAGATGACTCAGTGGTCCCTTCACACCTTGAACCCAAAGACCCAAGGCCAGGGTAGTGGCTCTTTTCATCATCCCTATCTTGTCCAGGCTGAGACTACTCCAGAGGTCCTGGATACAGGTCCCAAAACCTCAGCCTTTCCAGTCTCAGTCAACTCTGCCTCCCAGTTCCCATGCCAGGCTCACAAAAGGTGCAGGTATCAGCAGCATCCCCACCATCACTAACACTTTCTGACTCCCTTCCTCTTTCTCCTGCCTCACTGCCTCAGAAAGTTCTGGTGAGAGATGAAGACCTTCCTTTCTTCTCTCAAAGTGGAGGAAAATCACCACCAATGCTTAGATCCTAGAAGTAGTTCAGCTAGGACATGCCCTAAAGCTCTTTTCTGTCTGTCCAGTGATTCTACCTTTGCCAAATTGATACCCTTTGGGACAGCTTACTCTACTGCTGAAGGAGGCTCAAAACCTCTTCAGAAAAAGGGCTAAAGATCATGTCCCAGTTTCCAAACAGAACCTGGGCTATTATTCTCAGGACTTCCTAGTACTAAAATGGACCAGGAATTTAAGGCCTTTCCTAGACTTTCAAGGACTGAATACATTCATAAAATACAAAAGGTTTCAAATGGTCTCTCTGCAGTCCCTCCTCCCCCTCTTATTGAAAGGGGATTGAATGGTTGCTCTGGATATGAAGGACACATAGCTCCATATTAAGATCCACAAGTCTCACAGAAAGTACTTTCATTTCATGCTCCAGGGCTTGCACTACCAGTTTCGTGTCTTGCCCTTTGTTTTTTCTTCTGCATCACATGTTTTTGCCAAGTGTTTTGCAGGGGTTGCAGCTGTCCTCCATTGGGAGGGCATCTATGTCTTCCCATATATCAATGACTGGCTTGTATTTATATGTATATGTGTATATGTATATGTGTAACTTATGCACTTTATTTGGCCTGGAACTTCATTGGAAATGAGCTTTGCTCAATAGGATGTATTCTATTATTCTTATGAATAAAAAATGATTTACTACTACTACTTCGGAAGGCCCCGTCATGGAAAGTCATAGTCTGTATCCTGTTTTGGGCCCAACAACTGTTTGACCAGTTGAGCATTCTAGGGAACGAGCCAAAATTGGTCTTCACTGTATGCCAACACTTTCAACATATAAGGGCTGTCTTGGACATTGGGCTGGGGTTAGGCATTTCTGCCTTCAGCTTGTGCTACAGCACTGGTAACCCAGGCTTGGCTGGTCTCCTTAAGTGACTTTATCTCAGCTAGATGCCTTCTGCACCTCATTGGCCTTAAGGCTGCTGTCATATTGACTGTCCTACTACCATATCTTCACATGAGAATCCTGCAGTGGTTCCTTCATGCCCAGTGGTTGCATCATTCTGACAAGTTGGAGTGTCTCAAAGCAGTGACTCCTCCACCTATTGATTCCTGCTCTGGTGGTTGGACCACTCAAAGCTCAATATAGGGTCTTGTTTTCTCCATTTGTCCCCTCTACTGGTGATGATGAATGGATGCCTAGGATTCTGGCTGGGGTGCCCATCTGAACCCTACTGGACAATGGGCCAGTGGTTTCCCCTTGGACATGGTTCTGCATAGCAACATGCTCAAGATGAAGACTGTTCTGCTTAGCCTACAGGCCTTTGGTACCCTCCTTCTGAGATATCAGTTACTGATCCATACAGACAATATTCTCGTGATGTACTACATCAACTACTGAAGAATATAGGAAGTTACTGTCCCAGAACAGGAAGGGTGAGAGTTGTAAGGAGAGGAGAGAGTAAGCATACAGAGAAACAGGAGAGGGGACACAAAATAAGACATGATAGGAGTGGTGCAGTGCAATGGCTGTGGGGCAGTAGTGTTCCGGGAGACATTCTGGAGGCTGTGATGCTGCCCTATTTGCAGGCACCTCTCTGGTCTGAGGGAGGAGGTTGCCTGTCTCCAGGCTGACCTGGCTAGGATTCATGAAACCTCTTCCCCCACCCAGGGACCACCAGGGCCAATACCACTACCTCAGAGGTTGCCAAGAAAGAGGAGAGGCTGGACCAGGGTGGGCTCAGGGAGGGAGAGGGTGGTGGAACAGAGTTGCATCCCTCCAGCTGTACTGCACCACAATTAATTCACTCTTCTGGTGGATAGTGGTTCCTCTACAGAGGCACCTGCAGTGGAGACCAAGGAGGATGCTGGGAACCTCCACAAAGGAGACCCACAGGAGGGTGGTATAAGACCCCACAGGAGAAGGAAACAAATCCTGGTGGGGACTCAGCCATTAGGGGGTAGAAATGGGGAGGAAGGGGAGAGGGAGGTAAGGTGCCTGCATGGTGCCACGGCTTGGAGGGACAGGAAGCGAATCCTCATGATCATGGGAGCAGCTGCACAAGAGAGGGAACTGGATGTCATTGTCCACCTAGAGACAAATGACCTGGCTAGGAATAGGATCAGAGCAGTGCAAGAAGAGTTTGTAGAGTTGGGGAGGGGCCTTAGACAGGTAGCGCATACAGTAACCTTCTCGAGGTGCTGCCTATCTATGGCAAGGGTGATGCTAGGGTACCCCCGCACCAGGACTTCAATGAATGGTTGAAAACTGGTGTGAGCCCAGGGTTTTGGCTCATTGGGGACTGGGGAGCCACCTGGAGGATGCAGACCTATACTGATGCGATGGTCTGCATCTGTCCGAGGGACCAGGATCCTAGGAGAGGTTTAAATGCTTCATTGACAAGCATTTAAACTAGCCAAGGGGGGAGGCACTGAAAAGGAGCAGGGAAATCCCAGCCTCCCCCCACAAACAACAGTAATTAGTGTGGTAAACACCAAGGTAGAGAAGTCATTAGGGAGCAGGACAGAAGTAAATGTAAAAAAAGGCAAAGGCAGTAAGGACAGGAATGGGGCTAAAAGGGGTAAGGCCACCAAAAAGGGAAGGTGATGAGTACCAATGCCCATAGTCTGTGTAACAAGCTCGCTGAACTAGTGGCCTTGATGGAAGAGGGTTGCCTGGATATTGTGGCAGTCACAGAAACATGGTACACAGAGAACCATGACTAGGATGTCAACATACCAGGATACACAATCTACAGGAGGGACAGGGAGGGTAAAAGAGGAGGAGGAGTAGCTCTTTATGCAAAGGAAGGGATCAAAGCAACAGAACTAAAGAGTAAACAGGCAGCAGATGAGACACTCTGGGTCACCCTGGAGACAGGAAATGGCACCACAATCTGCATGGGGTTGTATACAGACCCCCATCTCAGGGGGAGGGAATGGACAAGGAAATGATAGAAGGTTTCCTTAGAATGGCAGAAAAAGGGAAGATATTGTTAATGGGGGACCTGTATATGCCAGATGTTAACTGGAGCACCTTTGCTGCAGGCACATCCAAGAGCAGGGTCATTCTTAATGCCCTACAGGGGGCATGCCTCAGACAGCTAGTATTGGAACCCACTCAGGAGGGAGCAATCTTAGACCTGGTATTCTCAAATGGGGATGGAGAAAGAATCTCAGATTTAGAAGTGGGTAGCCATCTGGGAACAAGCGACCACCAAACAGTGTGGTTCATGATGAACACAGCCACACAATCAAGCCATACACAAGCAAGAGTATTGGACTTTAGGAGGGCTGACTTTGGGAAAATGAGAGAGTGCCTCAGAAAAGGACTAGCAAACAGGCAAGAAGGAGGGGTGGAGGAACAATGGGGAGTAATCAAAACAGCCATCACAGAGGCAACAAGCCTTTGTGTAAAGCAAATCAACAAAACACAACAAAGGAAAAAAACGCTATGGTTCTCAAAAGAAGTGGCAGGGAAGGTTAAGGAGAAAAGGACAGCATTCAGATAATATAAGGAAACACAGAAGGAGAAGGACAGAGAACTTTATCAGTTAAAGCAGAAAGAGGCTGGGAAGGCAGTCAGAATAGCAAAGGCCCAAACCGAGGAAAGGATAGCCAACTTTGTTAAGAAGGGGGATAAGACCTTTTATAGGAACATTAGGGAGCGAAAAAAGACCAAAGGAGGGATACTGAGGCTTAATAAAGGGGAGGGAATGTGGGTAGAGGGTGACAATGAAAAAGCAGGGATACTGAATGAATATTTCTGCTTAGTATTCACAAAGGAAGAGGAGGGGGAGGTACCTAAGCCAAACAAGAGAAACACTGTGAAGACAGGAGTCGATACCAGTCCATTTACAGAAGAAAGGGTTCTGAAAGAACTAATAAAATTGAAGGTGGACAAATCAATGGGGCCTGATGTGATTCACCCAAGAATTCTTTTTTTTTTTTTTTGGTCCTCCTCCACGCCAGGTTTCCGCCCCCATCACGGCTCCCCCCTGCTGCGGCATTCCTCCCTCATGAGCTGTGCTCCCAGTACTTTGGCTTGCCCCCAAGGCGGGTTGTGCACCCTGGCCTTAGGTGCCACGGATGCTGACAGGCTGGGAGCCAGTTTTATTTATGGAGGAGCCCATTGCAGCCCGAGGGACGGGCATCATAGAGGCGCCGAAGTAGGTGGTATTTTTCCCTTTAAGGGGCGGAGCGTACGCCAGCCCGTCCCGCCCCCATCTGACGTTAGGTCTCAGTGCTTGGGGTTCTCCCAGTCTCCACCAGGAGTCCCCGTGCACGGCGACTCACACCCTCCCCGGATCAGGAGAGCAGTGGGGTGAGGCGCTCAATCCTTCTCCCCCCGGCCGGCCCTCCGGCAACCCGAGTCCGTTCCCGAACTCGGGTCGCCGGAGTCGCAAGCGGAAATCCAACCGCTGCGACGGCGGGCCGGCTATCACCCAAGAATTCTAAAAGAACTAAGGTTAGAACTAATGACACCGCTGACTTCTCTCTTTAACAAATTGTGGGAGAATGGGGTGGTACCTGAGGACTAGAGGAGGGCGGATGTGATTCCTCTTCACAAAAGTGGGAGCAGGACAGAGGTAGGAAACTACAGACCAGTTAGTTTGACCTCAGTGGTAGGTAAAATGATGGAATCACTTCTGAAGGAAAGAATTGTTGAGTACCTAGAGGCCAGTGGGGCACAGGACCCAAGGCAGCATGGATTCATTATGGGAAGGTCATGTCAGATGAATCTAATAGATTTCTTTGACTGGATGACCAAAGTAGTAGACCAGGGAGGAGCTGTGGACATGGCTTACCTAGATTTTAGCAAGGCATTTAATACAGTCCCACACAAAAGATTAATACACAAGTTAGCCAGCCTTGCAGTGGGTCCCAAGGTGGTAGCCTGGATAAAAAATTGGCTAGACAACAGGACACAAACGCTAGTAGTAAATGGAGTCAACAGTGAAGAAAGGAGAGTTACTAGCGGGGTACCACAGGGTTCAGTACTGGGACTGATCCTTTTTAATGTCTTTATAAGTGACATTGCAGAGGAACTGGAGGGAAAAGTATGTCTCTTTGCAGATGACACAAAGATCTGCAACAGGGTTGATACACCAGATGGAGTGGAAAGGATGAGAAGGGACTTGGCAAGGTTAGAGGAATGGTCAAATGTATGGCAGCTCAGATTCAATGCAAAGAAGTGCACGGTAATGCACCTGGGAAACAAAAACCCAGGGCAAGAGTACACAATGGGGGGTAAGATACTGACAACAGTAAAAATGGAAAGGGACCTGGGGGTAATTATATCAGATGACCTTAAGGTGGGCAAGCAATGTGAGAAGGCAGTAAGGAAGGCTGGGGGGATACTGGGATGCATAGGGAGAGGCATCAATAGTAGAAAACAGGAAGTTGTTATCCCTCTGTACAGACAGTTGGTGAGACCCCATCTGGAGTACTGTGTGCAGTTCTGGAGACCCTATCTCCATGAGAACATAGACAGAGTGGAGGCTGTCCAGAGGAGGGCAGCAAAATGGTGCAGGGTCTGCACCAGAAGACATCTGACGAAGAAAGACTAAAGGAGCTTAATATGTATACCTTTGAGGAAAGGAGGGAGAGAGGGGACATGATAGAAACTTTTAAGTACCGCAAGGGAATCAATAAAGTCCAAGAGGGTGGCATCTTTCAGAAAAAGAGATGTGCAAGAACAAGGGGGCACAATTTGAAGATAGAGGGGGGATGGCTCAGAGGTAATGTGAGGAAGTATTTTTTCACAGAGAGGGTTGTGGATGCATGGAACAGCCTCCCTGAGGAGGTTTTGGAGTCAAGAACAGTGGGGGAATTCAAGAATGCATGGGACAGACATAAGGCAGTCCTAGTGGGGGGTAGGAGAAAATAAGCTGTTGGTTAATTAGGATCTGCAGCTTATCTGTTAGGTAGGAAAATGGGCAGACTAGGTGGGCCAAGTGGTCCTTATCTGCCGTCACATTCTATGTTTCTATGTTTCTAACTGACAGGGCTGAGTCCATTCATATCCTCTCTGCATAGAGATGAGAGTTTGGCACTGGGACATGCACAATATGCTTCTGTCAGTCATGTTTCTGTCCAGCACCCTCAGTGCCCTTGAGGATCATGGATGACCTCTTTATAATATGGGGTTGTTCAGACATAAACCTTTTGGTGTCTCAATACAACACAAAACTACCACGTTTCTGCTTGCTTGTTCCAGGGCCTGGAGTTTCCTGGTGAGACATGTTGCCCTTTCCTGGAAAGGAAGCATCATATATGCCTTTCCCCATTCCCTGTCATACAGAGAGTTGTGGTCAAGCTGAGGGCTAATCAGCCATCTTGATTCTGATGGCCTCATACTGGTCCAGATAAATGTTGTTTCTTATGCTCCAGAAATTTGCAGTGGAACCCTCATCCTGCTTCCTCTGTGGGAGGGACTTCTGACATAGGAGCAGGGTACTCTGGTGCATTCATTGTACTTCCATTTATTGTACTAATTAGCTGAATGCCTTGCATGTCCTTTGAAACTATTATATGAGATCTGTCTATTGAAAAACGTTATACCTGCTGAACGGAAAACTGCTCATGTGATACAGATTCATAAAAAAGGCTCGAAAACAATCTAGCAGAACTATAGACCTATTAGTCTCACCTCTTCCATTTGTAAGATACCGGAAAGTCTCATTAAAGATACTATTTCACCAGTTCTTGACATACATGACCCCTGAGCAACATGGTTTCAAATGGGGTAGAGGTTGTCTGACTAACTTGATGTGTTTTTATAAACTCATAAGCTCTCTTCTGGATAAAAGAATCCAATGCGATATGGTTTCCGTCGATTTAGTAAAGCTTTCAATGTAATGCCTCATTGGGCATTAAAAGACAAACTATTTAAATTTCAACTTAATATATACATTATAAACTGGATATATAACTGACTGACTGGAAGAACCCAGTGTGTTGTTATAAATGGTCAACTTTCTAAGAGGGGTAGTGTTACAAGCGGGGCGCCACAGGGCTCAGTTTTGGGTCCCACTCTTTTTCAGGCCTTTGTATCAGACATGACTAGGGTGACAATTTCCGCTTTTATTAAATATGCTGATGACGTTAAAATAGGTGGTCCATGTGTCAGTGCTGACCAGGCAGAAACTATTCAAAGAGATCTAGATAAAATTTCCATATAGGTCACTAAATGGGGCATGAAGTTGAATACAAATAAGTGTAAAGTCATGCACTTGGGTAAACGTAACTCCAGTGTCTCATATGTTTTAAGGGGTTACATAGATACATAGATACATAGACACATAGACAGTGTCGGCAGATAAGGGCCTATGGGCCACCTAGTCTGCCCATTTGAGCTTGTAAGTTCAGTTTGTTTTCCTAGAAGTCTATTTCCCCTTACCCCTGACCTCTAGAATTCCTTTATGTCTATCCCATGCATTCTTAAATCCCGTGATTGTTTCAGCCCCCACCACTTCCTCTGGCAGGGTGTTCACTTGTCCACCACCCATTCTGTGAAGAAATTCTTCTCATGTTTCCTCTGAATCGTCCTCCTCCAACTTCATCCCATGCCCTCTAGTCCTGAAACATCTTTTCGCTTAAAATAGTGTTTTCCTGCACCCTGTTCCTCCCTGTAAGATACTTGTATGTCTCTATCATATCCCTCTCTCCCTCCTCTCCTCCAGGGAGTACATGTTCAGTTCCTTCAACCTGTCTTCATAGGATTTGTGATGCAACCCATGCACCATCTTTGTTGCCTCCTCTGAACCTTCTCTACCCTGTCTATGTCCTTACGTAGGTATGGTCTCCAGAACTGTACACTGTACTCCAGGTGGGGCCTCACTAGTGTCTTGTATAGCGGAATTATGACCTCCCTTTTCCTGCTGGTGATGCCCCTGCCTATACATCCCAGCATCCTATTTGCTTTACCTGATGCCTTGTCACACTGTTTCCCTACCTTGAGGTCATCAGAGATGACAACCCCAAGATCCCTTTCCTGCTTGGTGCATGCTATATCCTCACCCCCAACTGATATATTGTGCCAGGGTTTTGTGCCCATATGCATTATCTTGCACTTCTTTGCATTGAATTTCAACTGCCAAACCCTTGACCATTCTTCAAGTTTCTGCAGGTCCCTTCTCATTCTGTCTACACCCTCTGGTGTGTCTACTCTGTTACAGAGCTTTGTGTCATCAGCGAACAGTGAAATTCTGCCTTCTATATCCTGTGCAATGTCACTGATGAAGATGTTGAATAGGACCGGTCCCAGCACTGATCCCTGTGGTACCCCACTGGTCACTCGTCCCTCTGTGGAGTGACAGCCATTTACCACCACCCTCTGTGTCCTGCCACCCAGCCAGTTACCTACCCACCACACTACTGTCCTGCCCACACCCATATTCCCCAGTTTGTGTAATAGTCTTCTATGTGGCACAGTGTCAAAGGCCTTGCTGAAGTCCAGATAGGCCATGTCCACTGCCCTCCCCTGATCCACCTCCCTAGTCACCCAGTCAAAAAATTCAACACTGGCAGCCACTTGTGATGAAAGGGATTTAGGGATTATAGTATCAAGTGATTTCAAGTATTCCAAACAAATCAATGAGGTCATTAACAAAACTAATAAGGTGATTTGGTCAATAAGACGCAACATAAAATCTAGAGATTCTAAGGTTATGATGCCTCTGTTTAGAGCATATGTTAGACCTCATCTTGAGTATGCATCCCAGCTGTGGTGCCCTTTTAGAAAATTTAGCTACAGGCAAGTAGAGAAAGTCCAGCAGAATTACACTAAAAATATATAGGTTTTTTATAATCTGCCATATTGTTCATGACCCTTACCTGATGACTGAACTCGGTCTTCAATTCAAAAACAATGTTTATGACACTAGAAGTCACCCACTTCAACTTGCAGGCAAAAAAAGTAATCATATAAGAAAAAAGTAGTTTTTTACCCTTAAAGTTGTTAATCCTTGGAATGGGTTACCTACTGAAATAATCATTAATAAGACTAAGGATGAATTTAAGAAATGACTGGATAATTTTCTGTTATCAGGGGAAAAATGGAATTACCATTCAACTTAATGTGACAGGAGCGGTCATGGGCAAGGCCCCTAGAATTCTGCAGCTGCAGAATTTTGCACAGAACTTGCAGTCTACCGCAGAACTTCTGCGGTGCCGCAGAATTCACTCTTTTTGGTGATTTTTTATTAATATTTCTGTTTATACATAGAATCTGATTCCCTTTCTCTCTTTTTATATCCACCCCCCCATATGTTCAGAATGTGATGCTATCATTGATATAACATCATACATTAGCTAATGAAATGGCTGCATTCTGCAATAGAAACTAACAGTCACTTATCTACCACAGCTCCCACTGCCAGAGACGGTGGCACAGCACATAATGCATGGTGATATTTGCTCAACCTGCACTACAGCCTAATACAATTTTCCATCTTACATTGTTGCACTAGGGCCAACTTAAACAAAACCTTGTCAATAGCACAGACCTGTTAAGTTCATACCTCACTTTGTACAAACCTATTTGTGCCTTTAAGGTATAGAGACGCTATCTGAAATTAATAACTGGTAAAATGAATTTAACTGTCTAAATTTTTAAGAAAAATAAAGTAATTATGCCCAGAAAAGTGAAATATAATAATGTGTAGACCTGTTGAAAGAATAGACCTGTTAAATAAATAATTGCATTGTACGCATTTTTGCCAGCGTTATTTACTACATATTTGTCATTGGTTGATAGAATCACCTAAAAGTTATTGAGAAATGTTGTGTGCAGGGACAGCTGTTGGGCCAGAGGGTAGCATGCTGTGTTTCCGTGCCGGCAACTCAGGTTCAGAGATTAGCTCTGGGAGCTGGCTGGGCAGCACAAGGATTGGTGGAACACATCACTGCTCAGAGCCTGGGAAGGTATGGTGCAGTGTTCTGTCACATGGTGGACTCATTGTGATAAGCCGGAGAGCTGTATCTCACAATTGATTCGCATGCATGTCATGGCCTGATAGTGTTATGCAGTGTGTCAGGGTAAGCAGGTTGACATGAAAAATTAGTTTTGCAATAACTTCTCTATTCCATTTCCAATGTGACCTGTATGAATAAAGATACAAGTTCACGGAAATAAAAAAAAAAATATATATATATATATATACACACACACACAGTATCTCTGTTTCTCTCATCACACACATATGCATATGTGTATGTATGTTACATATTGCATATAAATATGTAAGTGATACACAGTGGGAACCTCATGAGTGGTGTAGAAACATATACAAATATGTAAGTGATAGACAGTGGAAACCTCATTAGTGGGATAGATAGCATGCATATAGAAATACCTTATTTATCACATAAGATCCCCTCTGCATATGTCATTTATGCGACAGGCCAGGACCTTAAGGGACAGACATTTGTTTTGCTTTTTTAGGCATAAAATTATTTTTATAAGTCTGTTATTTTTTGAACTAGTGTTACTGTGCTTTCCACCATCCTGATTGCTATAACCACTGCCATGAAAGTGAAGCCAGGATGACAAGCTGACACTGTGATGTGGTAGTTTGTTAGTGCCGCAGAACTTCCGCAGAAATTACAAACCACCGCCGCAGAAGTTCTGAGGCAAATGGTGGTCTTGCCGCAGAACTTGTTCCCACTGTGCCGCAGAAAAGTAGGGGCCATGGTCATGGGCAATACTTGTCTTCTAGCTCCTTTTCTTTCTTAGTATGAGCCTTTGTATGATTCAGATCTTTGATCCCTGTACCTCCATGTCTGACTTCTGAGGACATAGAACTGTTTTGCTTTGGAGGTTTCTCTGGCAGTTGCTGCTGTTCTACTGCCATCTACACGGTAGACCTACTCACAACAAGCATTTGTCAATACTGAATGTTGTCTTGCTGGCGTTGGCATTGATAGTGCAGGAGTTAGAGAGATGCATAATAGGAATGGCAGTGAAGTATGAAACCAATGTCAAAACCACCCCACCTTGCAGAGACTGACAGGCATTGAGGTATGCCTTTGGGTCGTTGGCCCGTCACGCTCATACTATTTCACCTCACCCTACCCTGCAGATTCTGACAAGTGTTGTGTTGTGGCTTGGGGTCATCGGGACTTATGCTCACCCCATTTCATAAGGAATGGCCTTTTTGTGACCCCACCTCAGGAAAGCATTTGGGACCTCTGCTCATGAACAGTGGCACTGTGATTTTGTTAATCTGTCATGAATGTTGATTTCCCACAGTGATTGCTCCATTCTGCACCAGATGTGCAAAAAAACATTTCAGGCAGAATGTGAAAAATGACAGCTGTACCATTCATAAGAAGGTGTGAAGAAATGGCAATGTTGAAAATCTGGACTGATAATATAAAAAATTCTTGAAGTTAAGAGCAATGTGTGGAAACTGCACAATGATGCTCGTAACACAGTCATTTTATGGAATTCTTTTACCAGATTTTTAACATAGGCATTTTGGGGCCTCTGCTCATGAACAGTGTCACTATGGTTTTCTTAATCTGTTCCGAACATTGATTTCTCACAGCGACCATGCCATTGTGCTCTAGTGTGCGAAAACACATTTCAGGCAGGATGTGAAAAATGACAGCTGTACTGTTCATAAGGAGGTGTGAAAAAATGCCAATGTTGAAAATCTGGAGTAAAAATATTAAAAATTCTCTAACTTATGAGTGTGTGTGGAAACTGCGCAATGCATGCTCATAACACAGTCATTTTTTGGAATGTTTTCACCAGATTTGCAACATAGACTTTTTGGGAGCCCACCTCATGAACAGTGACACTGTCATGTCATTAATTGGTCCCAAAAGGTGATTCTGTGCAGTGACCATGAAATCAACTTTCGGGAACAAATAACGACATAACAATGACTGAGTTCATGAGGTGGCATCCCAAGAACCCCATGTTGAAAATGTGGAGCCAAAAGTTGCATAAATGGCTAAGATGTCCACCTAAGTTGACACCCCCCATTGATGCCAATATACTGCTTACTGGCATTTCTTCAGTTCAGTTCAGTTCAGTTCAGGCTTTGAAAAGTGCAGATGTGTTCCTGCTCCACCGAAGGTCATCGCGCTGGGATTCAGAGGTAAGTATGGGGTGAGGGGGGTTGCGGGGAGGTGGGGTGTGCAGAGGGTGGGTGTGGGTTGGAGGAGGGAACACCGGAGACAACTAGGCAGCGTTTTCTCTTTTACAGGTTAAAAAAAAAAAGACCTTGCAGGAAGCTTTTTTTTTTATTACAGCTTTGTCTTGGTACACTGGGGTGGGCTCCCAGTGTACCACCTGTGTTTTTTTGGGATAGGGATTGAAGCTGACAGGGACTGAGGCCCCCATCGGCACAGAAAACATGTCTGTGTTTGGGGGGGCAGCATGATGCTGAGGGGGACTGGGTACCCCCCTCAGCAGATGAATTAAAATAGGGGGACACTATGCAGACGAGGATTGGGCTCCCCATTGGCAAATTAATTGGGGAGGGGGCATGCCAACAGGGGGATTGGGCAGCCCTGACATCAGCTTTCAGGTGGGACTGTGAGAGGTGGACGGCGACTGCCGCCATGTTTATTGAAATGTTACACCAGGCAAGGCATGCCCTGCAATGACAGGTCGCTCCCTCATTGCAGTGGCCAATTTGTTTCAAGGTGATGGCACACCTTTGCAGCGCTGTCATAGACAGCATGCTATTTCATTGGTGCTGCAGAACCCAGCCTGAAAAAGCAGTGGCACCATTGGCCACAATATAACCGCACCTCCAAAACCTGCTACTCCAAGCTACCACAATATGTTGTTTTTGCTTACACGCAAGACAACATAAAAATGGAAATGTTTTACAGTTTGCTGTGCTGCACATATCCTGGATTATTTTACTTGTCCAGTCAATAGTGTACTGGACTACCTCTTGTCCATTAAGGAACTGGGCCTCAAGTATTCCTCTATTAAGACTGAATTAGACATGGTGCTGGCTATTTGTGCCCTCACCTATGGCAAGATGATTGCCCAACTTGAGGTTTCCCATAGGTTTCTCAGAAGTATTCTACTTTTACATCTCTTGGTCTGTGTTTAGTTCCAGTGTGGGAATTTAATTTGGTCCTAGAAACCCTTGCTGCACCTCCCTTTGAGCCTGCTGCTGCTTGTGAGCTGCATTTCCTGTCTTGGAAGACACTGTTCTTAGTGGCTATGATGTCTGCTAGATGCATATCTGAGTTTCAGGCACTAGTTGCAGATCCTTCTTTTCTTATTTTTCACAAGGATAAAGTTACATTATGTGCTGATCCTTGTTTTCTACCAAAGGCTATGCCTAAGCGAAGACTAAAGTAGGCCATTGACCTTCCTCTTTATTTCTAATTCCCCACATATAGTGGGGAACATTGCATACAAAAACTGGACGAACGTGGAACATTGCATTGGTACTTGGATCATAATAAGGATTGTAAAAAATTCTCACAACTGTTTGTGGCTTTCGCACCCTGGATGCTGGACTACCCTATATCCAAACAGGGCTTTTCCAAATGGTTCCAAATGGTTGGTATGCAATATTTACTTCTGTTACCGAAAGTGTCTTAAGCAGTCTGCTGCTCCTGTCCTGATCACTCCACCTGTGGGGTGGTGACTTCTGTTACTTGTTTCCTCAATGTGTCCACTGCTGACATCTGTGCTGCTGTCACTCGGAGTACTGTACATACATTTACTACACATTACAGTCTGGACATCATCTTTTGCAGATGTGCTAGCTTTGGCCTTACTGTCCTACAAGGCCTCGTTACTTGGGGTCCTAGATCCTTCCTTCCTCCCTCTGTGGTTTGGTACTGCTTGGGAATTGTTCCATGACATGGCTCAATGGAGGGAGTTATTCTCAGAAAAGATAGAATAGTTACTTACCGTAACAGTAGATCTTCAAGAGAATCTCCTCTATTGAAACACTCCTCTCCCTCCCTCCCTCCTTCGCCCTTTATCTCGGGTGACAGGTAATTATCCTGCCTGCTTTCACAAGCTAGTTCTCTTCTCATGCCTAATTTTGGCATGTTTAATTAGGTTTCCATATCCTCTCCTGTGTACCTGGTTTGGTCCTGGTTGCTTGGGCCCCTGTCAATTTGATGACCCTCTGAGCTGTCTCTGGCGGGGAACTGAAGCATGCTGGGGACACTCACATTATATAGGTGATGATGAAGCACATTGATGTGGGTGGCCTGTGCCAGGAAAAATTTCTGGGTGGTCCTGATGTCAAAGGCTTATATTTCCATTATGTGGCTCAATGGAGGAGATTCTCTCGAAGAGCTACTGTTATGGTAATTAACTTTCTCTTTTTGTGGCAGTGGAATTTAAGCTGTATTTTGTGAAAACAATACGTTTAATGAGTTACAAAAACAATAAATGTATTGTTTTCATCACTCACTGTTACATTTTTTCAGTTGTTTTCTGCTTGTTTCTATTACCAGCTGTGGGTGCCCAATCCCACTGCTTGTACCCATCTCTCACCTGATCAGCTGTACTTTTTTACATGGGATCCATTCACATTTCTGGACTGTGTAGTACGGTATGGGCTGCACACCCATTGGCCCACGCTCTGGACCAATGGGCTTACAGCCCTACTGTACGCAGTCAGTCGGCGGGTGATGGGGTGGCATGTGGGTGGGGAGCTGCCGCCTGCCGCTGATTGAGGAAGAGCGGGGTGGTGGAGCTCAGTGGGCAGGTGGGGAGGGGGGGTACCGCTGAACCACCAGGGATGGATTGGATTTTAATATTTTATCAGTGACGCCCGCAATCGGGCTGGACGTGGTCCACTGGACCACCAGGGATATTGGACCTTTAATTCTATACTTATGCCCACGATCGGGCAGGGCACTTTGCCGCTTCTGCGGGGCGCCGTCCCTGATTTGGCCGCAGCCTGGCAGTAGAGCACCGCCACACAAGTCACTGGGATCGGTGCACCTGCATGCAATTAGCTATAGATGATATGCAATGGCCCCATTTGCACCTTGCATGCATTATGGTCCCATTTGAATGTGCACTTTTGAATATCGCGGGTGATGCACCTAGTGCAACGGCACTTACGCTAGCGCATCCCCCTGCCCCTCTCTGGCCACTTGTGCTGGTGCAGTGCCACTGTGCCATGCACATTGCGGGTGGCCACAGTGCAATATTCAATGGTGCTGAGCCATGACACAGCACAATTGAATATCACTCTGACAGCGCCCTGGCACATCCCAGTTGTGCTGTGCCAAGGCTTGCGCCACAGCCTGGCGCAGTCTGAATATCCCACCCTCTGGGTTTACATTTTTTTAATGAATAAATCCTGTTTTCTTTTTGTATCCATCTGGAATTTCTTGATATTTTGTTGTTGTGTTGTAGTTGTATTCTTTTACTTTACTTTTGACAGATTCTAATGTCGTATTAAATCCCTCTTGCTGTAACAAAGTTTTGAGGGCTTCCTGTTCATGCTGAATTTCCATTGCAATTTTACTCCTTTCCTCTAAGTTTATATTAGTGCAAGTATGAAGTCTACACTGCACTTATTCTGAATCCCAGCCCATCTATTATTCCGTTTTTCAATATTCATGCCAGTGTTTGATTTTATTAAAATCCATAATCTATTTGGTGTTTTATTATATTATTGATATTGAGATAATGTGAGACCATGTCACTCGAGACATGTGTCCTTACACTTTATATTTTTGATTTTTGTAGCAATAATTTTAGCTGATTCTTCTGTTGGTACACTTAACTTCTCTGTTCCCTCTAAACTGAGTAATCAGTCTCTCTTTATCTGCATTTATGCAAACAGTGAAACATAAAGCATTATCTATGTTTGCACCGGTTGTTGCAAATGCAAACATAGCTCCTAAAAAGCTGGTTAAAACTATGTTCAGATGTGCATTTGCTTTATAATAATAATAATAATACAGATTATTTGGCACAAGGGCCTTTCAGGCCATCAAGGCGCTTTACAATAAAATAAAAGCAGTAGGTACGAAACAGAATTTCCCAATAACAACACTGGTACTGAAGTATCGTACAGTTTTATACTACTTCAAACAAGTTGATCAGCTTCTGCAGCAGTTCAGTTGCACATCCTCAAACTGCATCTAATATAAATAAAAAAAGAAGTGTTCTTCAGGTGATGGTCAAAATGTTATATAAACACTATAGGTGGAGCTGCCCCAACGGAGTCTGTAGTAACTAGCAAAAATATTGGGGGCACTCATATCAAAGACTATCCAGACTTCTTATTGAATAAATTTTATTTTACTCTTTATTTTGTCTGCTGTCCCAAAGTTTCATCCAATTGTAGCAGACTTCTTCAGGTGACCAGCTTTGTTTCCTTTAAATATAACCTTATGGATAAAAATAATAAGTTACTAGAATACAAGAATTCATAGTACCTTACATCTCCATTAGGGCTGTGTGAACCTCTAGAAATTTGACCTCGCGAACCTTGGCCATCAAACCACAAAATGTCTGCCAAAGTTATCTTAATGGAGGACTAGTTGGTGCTGGTTCAACCATTTAAAAGCATTAGGAAATGGAATAATGAGTAACATGATGCACTGTGCTGATGAACCACCCTAAAAAACAGCAGGATGATGCAGTGGATCACATTGAGTGCTACTGGCTCCAAAAGTTGGTTTATGGTCATGTCCTGTCTAAGTTTTGCACACAATGGTTTCATGGGCAACATTGCCCCAAAAATTATTATTCTGACCTGTGCAGGCCTGGCATAAATTGAGCTAACATGAATCCGAAGAAGACAGAGTGAAGGCAACTGTGCAGCATCTCACAGTGTGGTCTACTGGGGTTCCAAAAATTGTGTGCCCATTGGGATGGTGTCACACATGGACAATGCTTCTGGTTATGCCGTGGCTAAGTGTTGTACACACTGGTTTCATAGATAACATTGCCTTAAAAATTATTAATTCAGCCTCTGCAGGCTTAGCAAAAACTGAGCAAACAATCCGAAGAACAAATAAGTGAAGACAAGTTCATCAGTGTAGCATCCTACAGCATGGGCTACTGGTTCCAAAAATTGAGTGTCCATTGGGACAGTGCCACAAATGGATAAGTCTTCCTGTTATGCCATGGCTGAGTGTTGTACACACTGGTTTAATGGGCAATGGTACCCCAAATATTATTAATTCGATCTGTGCAGGCCTGGAAAAAATTGAGCAAACGTTAATTTGAAGAAGAAATGAGTGAAGACAGCATTTCCAATTGTGGTCTATGGCACAACTTCTCAGGCCTCATTAGGCAAACTCGATATTCTGTTAAACTCCTTTTGCTGCTTCACCACAGCATTCTCTCCTACCCACAACTGTCTCCTTTACTCTGCCCTGTCACTTGCTCTCCTGTCCCACAGGAGACTGGTTCACTGTGCATCCTTCACTGCTAAATTCTGGTTTGGTACTCTCCCATCTTATGTCTCCTCCTGCCTCTCTCAGGTGGCCATCTCCAACTACTCCCTTCATCTCAGAGACTCATGAGTCTTCTCTCTTCCACACCCCCACTCTGCCACTGGTCTATCTGCCTTCTTTTATTTCCCCTCTGTCTGGAATAATATACCCCTGACCTACATGTATCGGTATCCTGTGATGGGGCATGTAGGAAGTGGGCACCTGCTGAAACAATGACTCACTTTTGGCTACTGCCCCAACAGTGGGGGTGTGGGGTTGATGACTGGATGGGGTGGGTTGTGAAAAGGCAACAGGATGTTGTGCACATATATGCACACAGGAGGGGTGGGAGTGAGCCCGCCAAATGTGGGGCGGGACGGTATGTAAGAGGTGGTGCCGAGGGTTGCCGGTGAGGTGGCATCATGGTGTGGTGGGCTAGGTGCTGGCCTGTGGTGGGGATGCAGGGTTTGAGACCGGGCGCCGGTACACTTTGTTGCGCCGGTCCCAAGACAGTATTTATTTTTTCTGATATGCACCCCACTGGAGTTGAGAATCCTAATTTAGGGGGGTGCAGGAAGCACTGCCCCCCATATAAAAGAAAAAAAAAAGTAATTTGCACTGCTTTTGGTTGCGCCAGGATTACACATCACTGAAATTGAATTTTGGCAATGTGGGGTTGCAAAAAGGGTGTTCAGCATTTACGAATCGCCCTTATCACATGGAACCATGTCTATCCCCCCTCCTCTCTTTCAAAAGGCTTCTCAGACTTCTCCCCTTCCAGCCTTGCTCCCAATATCCCCACTCTGTTCCTCCCTAATGTTCCTGCTTTCTCTGTGTGTTACCCTTCAGGACGCATGCACAATTTCTTTCCTTAGGACTCGTTAATCTATCTACTACTTCTTGCCACTCTTTTTGGCTGTACCTTGCTTCCTTTTAGCTCAGCTACCTTTCCCCTTCTTTGACAAACTACTCCTACTCTTTCACTCTCCTTTGAGCTTGGTCCTCCAACTCGTACTAGTTTTCCTCCTGTTCGCATTCCCTCCCCCTAGTACTTCTCTGCCCCCCCAGCCCCCTTCACCCCTTCCTCTACCACATTTAAGTATCTCCCCTGACCATTGCTCAGCTACCACTATTGTTGCCCTCATCTTAAACCCCTGTACTTACCTCTGGTATTCACTTTTACTATTACACCCCTGTTATTGACTCAACAGGAGCTCCTGTTTTCTTGTTTTGTCCATTGTGTATATGACTTGTAACCAAACTGAAATGATTTAATTATTGCATTGTTGTTTTACTCTGCATTTTTGTACTTTTTGTAACCCACCGTGTTCTGTTTACCCTGTCCCCAGGTCACACCTGGAAATGAGCCTATGCTTAGTGTGCTTTTGCTGGTCACCAAAAATTTTATATAAATATAATACATCTCAGCATCCCAAACTGTGGGCTACTGGTTCCAAAAAATTGGTTCTCCATTGAGACAGTGCCACACATGGGCAAGGCTTCCAGTTATGCCATGACTAAGTGTCGTATATACTGGTTTCTTGGGCAACGTTGCCCAAAAAATTATTAATTTAGCTTGTGCAGACCTGGCAAAAAATGAGCAAATATTAATCCAAAGAAGAAATGAGTGAAGACAACAGTGCAACATCCCACAGTGTGGGCTACTGATTCCAAAAATAGAGTGCCCATTGGGACAGTGCCACACATGGACAAGGCTTCCAGTTATTCCATGGCTGAGTGTTGTACACACTGGTTTCATGGGCAACATTGCCCCACAAATTATTAATTCAGCCTGTGTAGGCCTGGCAAAAATTGAGCAAACATCTGAAGCAGAAATAAGTGAAGACAACAGTGCAGCATCCCATTGTGTAGGCTACTGGGGTTCCAAAAACTGTGTGCCCATTGGGACAGTGCCACAAGTAGACAAGGCTTCCAGTTATGCCATGGCTAAGTGTTGTACACATTGGTTTCATGGGCAATGTTGCCCCCAAAATTATTAATTTGGCCTGTGCAGACCTGGCAAAAACTGAGCAAATATTAACTAAGTGAAGACAACAGAGCAGCAGCCCGCAGTGTGTGTGTGTCCAAGCTACTGGTTCCAAGAAAAAAACTAATGGGTACAGAAGCCCTCCTCATCCACCTCATCATCATCATCATCCTCTGTCTTTAGGCCAGCTCGAAGTGTAGGAGATTCATCCTCCATAAAATGTGGCAAGAAGGGCTTTGGAAAAGGGGCAGATTAATTTTTAAAACAGTGAGAATGTCTACATTTTGGGTCAAAATTCATGTTCTTCTGTTGGTGACAATATTGCCTATGTCACTGAAAATCCTCTCTGAGTACATACTTGCAGTTTGGCAGCTGAAGTATTCAACAGCTACCTGTGTCAAAGAGGGCTAAATGGTCTTTTTTTTAGTGCCAATATAATAGAGGCTCATCTTCTTCTGATAGTAGCATGTTCTCATCCAGATAATCCAACACCATTTTGTTTGCTTGCATCTCAAGCACTACTGTGTCACAAAATGACTCACTGTGCCTTTTCATCAAGCCATAGTTAGACAGTTGCTCCCATAGTGCTTTGTCATCAATTGCTGTCTTTCTGGGGGGGGGGGGGCAGCAGTAGCACCACTAGTAGCAGGTTGACTTGGAGCCAAAATGAGTGACTTCTGTGATGTTCAGTAGCTGTAGAAACACACTGGGATCTTCCATCTTCCCTTTCATCTACTTGGCCTGTCAGTGTGATTTCCACAAGGGATGAGGATGACTGTTGTTTTTCTGCTCTGTTTGTGTCCCTGTTCTTGTTCTATGTGCCATACGTACAGAGACCAGATGTATAAGGAAGGCTTTATAGGATTGCTGACCCTTACTGCATTCTTGTGCATCAAAGAATGTCTCAAATGTGTCTTTGAACTGAGGGTCCAACATAGCGGTCAGGATGTAGTGGTCATCTGTACAAATCTGTGAAATGCATATGTCATTCCAGAAATGTAATCTTATCCTTCCTACTAGACAGAGAGCAGTGATATCCTCCTTTTCCTCATACAGAGTTTTCATATTAAGAAGTCACAGCTTAATGAGGACAATAAGGGGGATTACATGGCTTAGACCTTCTGCATCAGTACTAACCACCCTTGTGGCCTCCTCAATAGGGATTCAGCACAATGCAGAGGGTCTCCATCAGACACAAGTGATTTGGGCTGACAGTTACTTCTCCCTTACTAATACCATGCTTTGTGGCATACTGGTGGATAGCCTTCTGTTGCTCTAGCAGCCATTCCGCCATGTAATAGGTAGAATTACATCTTGTTGCCACATCCTGTTCTAGGTGGTGGAGGGGAAAGTGACTCCACAGTTAAATGTTTCATAATAGCTTTCATGCCTTTACAGATTGGCTAAAATGATCACAATCATTTTTGGCCAGACCTACACATCTCTGTACAGTGGTGCCTTCCTCATCTAGGAATCACAGAACTACCAGATTTATACAGTGAGCAAAACGTGGAACATTTGTATAATTCCCAACCTCAACTGTCTTTATAATGTTCTTTGCATGATATGATACTATAAAACCTGTGGTGTCAGCCACTCATCAAACTTCTGTTGAAGGAAGTGTAACACATTTTCTGCATGATGGTCATTGTCAAAGTCAGCAACACATACAGCTGCCTGCTTGAAGGGAATGGGGGGCACCAGTGACTTGCAGCTATTGCTGCTGCTGGCACTTAACCCAGAGGAGGAGGAGGAGGAGGAGGAAGAGGGGAATGAACAGGGGAAACTGACCCAATGGGCAGTCACTGTCATGCAATCAGTAGTCTGACCACTGGGAACATGTCAGTGGTGATGTGAATGAACAAATGATGCTTTCAGGGCATGTGACATGGTCTTGTGGACACTCTGATATAAATCAGGAAGAGCCTTTGTGAAAAAATAGGTACATCTGAGCACTTGATATCTTGCCACAGCAACTTGCATTAGCGATAGAAAACCAGTGCTGCTTACAAAGGGAATGACAGCAAAGTTGGTGGCTAGCATTTCCACAACTGCTCGTTAACTTTTTTTACTTTGTTTTTACCAGGAGAAACACACTAAGCTAAAAGTGTGTTTACAGGTGCAACCTGGGAGCACAAGGAAGTTAAGTGACTTGCTCAGGGTCACACAGTATGCAAGTGGAGGCTGTGGGAGTCATGTACAGGTTTGCAGCTCAGAGCCTTAAACCACTGCGCTATACTGCTATACTTGCTTTATAGTTCTGACCCATTTCCAAGGTCTGTACCAGTGAGAGCTGACTGCTTTTTTCCCTGGACAAGACAGTTGCCTACTATTTTTGCCACTCCTGGGGGTGAAAGTGGCTGGTGATTTGCGGCCTCTCAATGGTGTGGGAGTCTGTGGGGTAAAGAACTGATGAATGGAAGATGGAGTTGTGCATCAGCTGCCACTTTTAACACTTTCTTCCTCCGTCTCTCTACCTGGTCTCCTAATGTTCTCCTTCCCTGGCCATCATCATCATCATCATCACCACCACCAGCTTCACTGCCTGGTGGTGCTGCTGCTGAAGCTGTACGTTGGCATGCCTTCTCATAGTGACAATTGTGGGACTTAAATGCCTTTTCATGGTAGTTGTTCCCAGCCTTGTTTCCTCCTTACCTTGACTCCACCTACCTTTACATAAAAGACACAGTACCTGTGTCCATGATTCTTTGTCCAGTCATAAGAAATACCACACCACCAATGTCACTGGTTTGGTCTTTCCTGCTGGCACTCTTGACTGTTGCCTAATGGACAGGCTATTGTGAGCTGCTTCCACATTATCACCCTCCTCTTCCTCCACTAGTTCTACGGGATCAGGGATTGGTTCTTCTTCATCTTCCAAGTGTCCTGGACCACCATTTTTGCCTGTGTCTTCTTTATCTGCTGTCATTTCAGATGCTTGTGGTTGTGTTTCCCCTTGTTGTTTTGCAAACTTTCTTTTTTTTTCCGGTGTAACACCAGTTTTGATCTTTCTTGATCTCTTATGTGCACCTGCCCCAGCTGAGCTCCCTCCTGTTCTATCTCCTCCTCCTCCTCCTCAGAACTGCAGCTGATGCTATCTCTTTTATCAGGTGTATAATCACAGTCTGTATCTCTGTCCCCAAGATTTGTTAAATCACTTTGCTTCACCTCCTCCTCTGCCTGACGCTCTCCGTTTTATGATTGCTTGCACGCATGTGCAAGAAACATAGTGCCATGATCCCAAAATGCAGTGCCATACAGTTGAAAGGGAGAGCTACACTTCAGTGAGCAGCAATAAGATATTGCCTTCTAATGCATGCCCCCCACACACACACACACACGCATACTGCATGCTCGCTTCCCCACGCACACACTGTGGCAGTCATGGGGTGCTCATCCCCTGGCCGGCTGTGCTGCGCCTCCCCCAACAGAGCCCAGATGCCATGCTGGGTGCCCACCCCAGCATGGTAACACATCGATAGCTGATGGGAGTGCCCAATCCCCACATTGGCTTCACTGTTCCCCCCCCAGAGAGTACAGGGTGCCACGCTGGGAGCCCACCCCAGTGTGGCAACAGATCATATGGCTGACGGGGGTGCCCAATCCCCTGTTGGCTCCATGGCCCCCCAAACAGCCTTCCTTGTGCCACACTGGGAGCCCACCCCAGCATGGCAAACACCCCTCATCGTCTAAGTTAAAAAAAAAACTGAAAGGAAAAAATCTTCTCTTGTTGAGTGTCCTGCCCTCCCCACCCGTGCCCACCCTCTTCATGCCCTGGCTCCCCACACCCCCACCTCACCCTATACTTACGTCCAGAGTCTGGCACGATGATCATCGGTGGACTGGGAACACGTCTGCACTCTTCAAAGCCAACCGCAAACTGAGGAAATGCCGGTAAGCTGTATAGAAACATAGAAACATATAATTTGACGGCAGATAAGGACCACTTGGCCCACCTAGTCTGCCCATTTCCCTACCTACTGGATAAGCTGCAGATCCTAGTTAACCAGCAGCCTACTTCTTCCTACCCCCAACCCCTAGAATTGCCCTATGACTGTCCCATGCATGCTTGAATTCCACCACTGATTTTGACTCCACAACTCTCCGGAAGGCCGCTCCATGCATCCACAACCCGCTTTGTGAAAAATACTTCCTTAAATTACCTCTGAGCTGCCCCTCTATCTTCAAATTGTGCCCTCTTGTTCTTGCACACCTCTTTTTGAAAGATGCTACCTCTTGGACTTTGTTGATTCCCTTGAGGTACTTGAACATTTCTATCATGTCCCCCTCTCCCTCCTTTCCTCGAGGCTATACATATTAAGCTCCTTTCGCCTCTCTTCAAATGTCTTCTGGTGCAGACCCTGCACCATTTTAGTTGCCCTCCTCTGGACAGCTTCCATCATGTCTATGTCTTTGAGGAGATTGGGTCTCCAGAACTGCACACAGTACTCCAGATGGGGTCTCACCAGCTGTCTGTACAGAGGGATAATAACTTCCTGTTTTCTACTGGTGATGCCTCTCCCTATGCATCCCAGTATCCTCCCAGCCCTTCTTGCTGCCCGCTCACATTGCTTGCCCACTTTTAGGTCATCTGATATGACTACCCCCAGGTCCCTTTCCATTTTTGTTGTTGTTAGTATCTCACCCCCCATTGTGTACTCTTCCCCTGGGTTTTTGTTTCCCAGGTGCATTACCTTGCACTTCTTAGCATTGAATCTAAGCTGCCATACATTTGACCATTCCTCTAACCCTGCCAAGTCCTTCTCATCCTTTCCACCCACCCTGTGCATCAACTCTGTTGCAGATCTTTGTGTCATCTGCAAAGAGACATACTTTTCCTTCCAGTCCTTCTGCAATGTTGCTTATAAAGACATTGAAGAGGACCGATCCTATACAACCACTGATTCCCCACTAGTAACCCTCCTTTCTTCTGAGTGGACTCCATTTACTATTACTCTCTGTATCCTATTCTCAGCCAATTCTTTACCCAGGCTGTCATCTTGAGACCCACTCCCAGGATGGCTAACTTGCATATTAATTTTTTGTGTGGGACTGTGTCAAATGCCTTGCTAAAGTCTAGGTAGGCCATGTCCACAGCCCCTCCCTGATCTACTACTTTGGTCACCCAGTCAAAGAAATCTATCAGATCTGTCTGGCATGACCTTCCACTGTGAATCCATGCTGCCTAGGGTCCTGTGCCCCTCTGGCCTCTAGATACTCGACAATTCTTTCCTTCAGAAGTGATTCCATCATTTTCCCTATCACTGAGGTTAAACTAACAGTTCTGTAGTTTCCTGCTTCTACCTTGCTCCCACTTTTGTGAAGAGGAATCACATCTGCCTCCTCCAGTCCTCGGGTACCACCCCATCCTTCCATGATTTGTTAAAAGGGTAGTCAGTGGTGTCACTAGTTCTACCCTTAGTTCTTTTTAGAATTCTGGGATGAATCCCATCAGGCCCCATTGCTTTGTCCACCTTCAGTTTTAAGAGTTCTTTCAGAACCCTTTCTTCTGTAAATGGGCTGGTATCAACTTCTGTATCCAGAGTGTTTCTATTGTTTGTTTTATGTACCTCCCCCTCTTCATTTGTAAATACTGAGCAAAAATATTTGTTTAGTATCTCTGCCTTTTCACAGTCACCCTCTGCCCACCCTCCCTCCCCTTTATTAAGCCTCACTATCCCTCCCTTGGTCTTCCTTCACTCCCTGATATACCTATAAAAGGTTTTATCCCCCTTCTTAACTGAGTTGGCTATCTTTTCCTCGGTTTGGGCTTTTGCTGTTCCGACTGCCTTCCCAGCCTCCTTCTTCTTTAACTGATACAGTTCTCTGTCCTGCTCCTTCTGAGATTCCTTGTACTTCCTGAATGCTTTTTTTTCTCTTGAACCTTCACTGCCACTTCCTTTGAGAACCATAGTTGTTTCTTACATCGTTTTGTTTTGTTTATTTGCTTCACACAAAGGCTCATACCTCTGTGATGGCAGTTTTTATTATTCCCCATTGTTCTTCCACCCCTCCTTCCTTCCCATTTGCTAGTGCATTCCTTAGGCACTCACCCATTTTGGCAAAGTCAGCCCTCCTAAAGTCCAGTACTTTTGCCTTTGTATGGCTTGACTCTATTGCTGTGTTTATTGTGACCCATACTGTTCGATGGTCGCTAGTTCCCAGATGGCTACCCACTTACATCTGTGATCCTCTCCATCTCCATTTGAGAGAATCAAGTCTAATATTTCTCCTCTCGAGTGGGCTCCAGTACTAGTTGTCTAAGGCATGCCCCCTGTAGGGCATCTAGAATAACTCCACTTTTTGAAGTGGCTGCTGCAACTGCACTCCAGTTAACATCTGGCATTTTCAGATCACCCATCAGCAATATTTCCCTTTTTCTGCCATTCTAAGTATACTTTCTATCATTTCCTTGTCCATTTCCTCCCCCTGAGAAGGGGTTCTGTGTACAACCCCTGTGCGGATTGTGGTGCCATTGCCTGTCTCCAAATTTACCCACAGTGCTTCTTCTCCTCCCTGTTTACCCTTTTGTTCTGTTGCTTTGATTCCTTCCCTTATGTAAAGAGCTACTCCTCCTCCTCTTTTACCCTCCCGTCCCTCCTGTAGATAGTGTATCCTGGTATGTTTACGTCCCAGTCATGGTTTTGTGTGTACCTTGTTTCTGTGACTGCCACGATATCCAGATGTTCCTCCTCCATCAAGGCCACTAATTCAGGAAACTTGTTACCCAGACTACGGGCATTGGTACTCATTGCTCTCCATTTTTTGATGGCTTTACCTTCTGTTGCAGCATCTCCCACTGACCGTTCTACCTCGGTCTTTTTCTCATTTAGTACCCTGTTTTGTAGGGAGAGGTTGGGATTTTCCTGCTGCTTGTCTGTGCCTCCCCCTTTGACTAGTTTAAAAGCTTGCCAATGAAGCATTTAAACCGATTGCTCAAAAGACTTGTTCCCTTCCTGGACAGATGCAGACCATCCTGCCAGTATAGGCTGGTGTCCCTCCAGGTGGAACCCAGTCCCCAATGAAGCCAAACCCTGTGCTCTGCACCATTTTTTCAACCATTCATTAAACTGCATGGTGCTAATTACCCTCGCCTCCCCCATGCCTTTGACAGGCAGCACCTCTGAGAAGGATACTGTGTGTGCTACTTGTCTTAGGCCCCTCTCCAACTCTGCAATGTCCTCCTGCACCGCTCTAATCTCATGATGAGCCAAGTCATTTGTCCCTAGGTGGACAATTACGTCCAGCTCAGACTCCCTTGCAGCTGTTCTCATGATCCTGGGGATGCGCTTCCTGTCCCTCCAAGCCATGGCACCAGGCAGGCACCTTACTTCAGTTTTCCCAGCTCCCCCCAGTTCTATACCCCTAATAATTGAGTTCCCCACCAGGAGCTGCTTCCTTTCCCTGTGGTGTCCTCTGCCTCCTTCCTGTGGGCCTCCCTTGTGATAGTTGTCATCAGTCTTCTCTGGGTGCATCCATAGGGGAGCTATGCTCCCCCAGAATGGTGTATGGATTGTGGAGTGGAACAATTGACTGGGTGTGCCTCTGTTCCACCATCCTCACCCTCCCTGAGCCCACTGTGGTCCAATTGCTGTGCTTTCTTCACAACCTCTGAGTAGTGGTGGTGGCACTAGTGCTTCCTGGATGGGGGAGGTTCCCCTCCTCCTGTCCATTGTGGCCTGGGGGAAGGTTTCCTTACTACTGTCCAGTGCAGCCTGAAGATGGGCAACTTCCTCCATCAGGGCAGATAGTTGTCTGCAAATAGGGCAGCATCTCAGCCTCCAGAAAGACTCCCAGAAGACTGCTGCCCCACAGCCATTACATTGCACTACTCCCCACATGTTTATCTGCTTTTTGTTTGTTTGTATTTGTGTGTGTGTGCACGTGTGTGTGATTGGTTATATAGAAATATATGTATTATACAATGTGTATGCTTATATTGTCAGTGCAATGTGCTAGAGAGGATATGACAGTGATATGCACCTTGCACTCTTGAGAAAATGATGTCAGAACCTCAGGTATAAAGGAACTATTTCCAGGGTGGGTGGGGTGAGGGTGGGAAGGGTTGGGCCTAAACTGTGCCCTCACAAAACAATCAGCTAAAAGCTCTCACCCACCACTGTGATGAGTGCCTTCCTGTCAGCAAGATACCCTACACAACAATTTGACAGAAAGTACCCTGCTAATCAAACAGAGAAAAATCCAGACATCCAAGTCAGACACAGGTAAACCTCTTCAGCCCCAAAACAGCCTGGTGGTTTGTTAGTCACAAAGGAAAATCAAATATGCAGTTATTTCAGCCCTTCTGAAGATGCTGACAAGATAAGCAGTTTTGAAAACTCCCTTCCTGAATTAAAACTAAAATAATTAAACACAAAGCAATACCACTGTAAAAGTGAGGAAAACTTCTCTCAGATGTAAGCAAGAGAGAGAAATTAGTTACAGATACCTAGTCCAATATAGTATATCCCACGCAGCTTCTCAGTTGTTTCAAAGCACACAACTTGGAAGAAGATGGACTTCTGTCTCAAACAGGATCACACCAGTAGTTTATAGTAATTGAACAATGCTGAAATAGTCAAGCTAGACAATTGGCTGTGATGCAGTCCTCTGACTTGTGAAGACAATTTCCCCCACCTCAGGCTATGTCTGGCATCCAATTACAAACTGCAGCCTTTGCTATTTGAAATCACACAACCCCACCAAATGTTGCAAAATATATTGATGCAGATTGTCACAGAATTCTAGTAATCAGTCCAGTTAGCCACAAAGGAAAATCAAATATGCAGTTATTTCAGCCCTTCTGAAGATGCTGACAAGATAAGCAGTTTTGAAAACCCCCCTTCCTGAATTAAAACTAAAATAATTAAACACAAAGCAATACCACTATAAAAGTGAGGAAATCTTCTCTCAGATGTAAGCAAGAGAGAGAGAGAGAGATTAGTTACAGATATTAAGTCCAATATAGTATATCCCACACAGCTTCTCAGTTGTTTCAAAGCACACAACTTGGAAGAAGATGGACTTCTGTCTCAAACAGGATCACACCAGTAGTTTATAGTAATTGAACAATGCTGAAATAGTCAATAATGCAACAAATAGGGATTTTTCAATTTTAATGCATATCTCAGGCACTTTAATGCATATCTCAGGCATTTTTTGGAATTTTAGCACCACATTTTCAACATGGGGTTTTTGGGACCCCCTTCTCATGAATTCTCTCACTGTCATGGCATTAATCGGGCCTGAAGGGTGATTTCACAGTCACTATGTGAAATCACCTTTCCGGACCAATTAACAAAATGACAGTGTCACAGTTCATGAGGTAGGCCCCCAAAACCCTATGTTGAAAATGTGGTGAAAAATTCAAAATGACTGTTTTATTTAGCATGCATTGGCGCTTGTTCCTATCAAGACGCTGTGAAGTTCACAAATTTTCAATATGTTCACTCCAGATTTTCAACATTGCCATTTTACCACACCTCCTTATGAGCAGTACAGCTGTCATTTCTCACATCTTGCCCAAAATGTGTTTCCGTGCATGTAGTGCACAATGGCACAGCTGGCATCTGAAATCAATATTTGGGACAGATTAAGAAAATTACAGTGACACTGTTCATGAGCAGAGGTGTTAAAATGGCTATGTTAAAAATTTGGTGAAAAAATTCCCAAAAATGACTGTTTTAGCCGAGAGCATGTGTTGTTGTCTTTACGCGACGCCTTTAAGTTCGTGAATTTTCAATATGTTCACTCCAGATTTTCAACATTGCTATTTTACCACACCTCCTTATGAGCAGTACAGCTGTCATTTCTCACATATCACCCAAAATGTGTTTCTGCACATGTAGTGCACAATGGCACAGTCGGTGTGCAAAATCAATGTTCAGGACAGATTAAGAAAATCACAGTGACACTGTTCATGAGCAGAGGTGTTAAAATGGCTATGTTAAAAATGTTGTGAATAAATTCCCAAAAATGTCTGTTTTACGAGCATGTGTTACGCTGCTCCTACGCACGTTCGTAAGTTCGCGAATTTTCAATATTTTCACTCCAGATTTTCAACATTGCCATTTTACCACTTCTCCTTATGAGCAGTATAGCTGTCAATGTTCACATCTTGCCCAAAACATGTTTCCACCCATGTAGCACACAATGGCGCAGTCGGTTTGCGAAATCAATGTTCAGGACAGATTAAGAAAATCACAGTGACACTGCTCATGAGCAGAGGTGTTAAAATGGCTATGTTAAATATTTGGTGAAAAAAGTCCATAAAATGACTGTGTTACGAGCAACCATTGCGCAGTTTCCATGCACCCTTGTAACTTCATGGATTTCTAATATTTTCAGTTCAGATTTTCAACACTGGCATTCTTCCACACTTCCTTGTGAACAGTACAGCTGTCATTTTTCACACCATGGCCAAAATGTGTTTTCGCACTTCCAGTGCAGAAATGCGTGATTGCTGTGGGAAATCACTGTTCAGGATAGATTAAGAAAACCACAGTAACACTGTTCATGAGAGGAGGTTCCAAAATCCCTGTGTTGACAATCTGCTGTAAGAAATCCCCAAACTAATTGCATTAGGAGTGTGCGTTGCGCATTTTCTACGCACTCTCGTAACTTCACCAGTTTTTTTAATATTTTCACTGCAGAATTTCAACATTGCCATTTTTTGTACCTCCCCATGAACAGTACAGCTGTCATTTTTCACACCCTGTTCGAAATGTGTCTTTGCACCTGTTGTGCCAAAAGGCAGTTGATGTGCAAAATCAGCTTTCAGCTAACAAACTGATATTGCCACTGTTCATAAGGTGGGGGTCACAAAAAACCCATGTTGAAAATTTGGAGTGAAAATGCAAACGAACGCCTGAGGCATTAGGGTTTCCGACCATAATGTCCCAACCTGCAGAGATTGACAGGCATCAGGGGTGTGACTTGGAATTCTCGCCTGTAATGCTCATACCATTCCACACCCTGCAGCCAGTGAGAGGCATCGAGGTGTGCCCTGGACTCTTCAGCCCCAAAGTTCACCCCATTCTCCTATACAGGACCCATCTCACCATATTTCCTGATGGAATGGGGTGAGCATAAGGGCCAAAGACCCCAAGGCACACCATGACACTTGTCAGTGTTTGCAGAGTAGGGTGAGGTGAAATGGCATGGCCATTATTCCTGATGACCCACAGGCACACCCCAATGCCTGTCAGTCTCTGCAGGGTGGTGGTGTGGTTGGCTTCAGTTCAATACTTCACTGCCATTCCTATTATGCAGCTCTCTAACTCCTGCACATTATTCAGGTAGCCATGGTGAGGCTGTGGCACTGGGGTGGGCGGATGAGCAGACAGCCTCCCCAGCCCTCCATGGGGTACCTGAGGGCTGGGGTGACATGTAGGGGGTACTCTGTGCCCCAATATGACTGCCACAGCTGGCAGCAACATCTAGGGGGGCACGCAGCAGGTACATCTGCCCCGGGAATGTGCAGCCTGTGCCCCATCTTGCTTGGCACTCTGTGTTGTCGAAAATAGTGTGGGCACACACCCTGCATTGCCCCCCAGACCATCCCCCACATGGAGATTGCCAGCGGAAAGGAGGAACCAGCATGTCATAGCCCCACACCCCCTTGGAGAATCGAGCACAGGGGGCACGGTGGCCGAGGAGGGTCTATGCACCCCAGATATGTAGCGCATAGACTCTCTGTATCTTAGAGAATAGGGGCCATTATAAATAAAAAAGAAAAGTAAAAAACTACAATAGAAAATAAAAGTAAAAAGTAAAATGAAAAATAAAAATTATAAGAAGAAATAACATAAAAAAATTAAAGTCTTACTCTTGATCATTCATCACCCAAGTGGCTGAGTGGTGTTGCAAGCATTAGGAAATGAAGCAACAGAGAGGCCAAGGAGATGGTGGCATGGGATCATCCAGTCACAAAGAAAAACAAAAGTGTAGTGTTCCTGGTAATAGACTGTCTGCCTCAGTGTGAACTGTAGGTGTACAGGAAGATGACAGTAGTGATCAATCAGTCCAAAAAGTATCTCACATTATAGGAACCACTCGCAGTGGCACTGTAAGGACTGCAACACAAGCAATCATTGTAGAAAAAAGAAATAAACAAGCATTTGTCAATGCCGAATGTTTGCTTGCTGGCATTGGCTTTGGTGGTGCAGTGCAGAAACACATTTATGGCAGGATGTGAAAAATGATAGCTGTACTGTTCATAAGGAGGTGTAAAAAAATGGCAGTGGTGAAAATGTGGCATGTAAGTACTGCAAATTTGCGAGGTTACAAGGGTGCGTGGAAATACACAACACACACTTGTAACACACAGTCATTTTATGGAGTTTCACACCAATTTCAACATAGCATTTTAGCACCTCTGCTCATGTACAGTGTCACTGTCATTTCCTCAAACTGTCCCAAAAGTGATTTCGCATAGTGATCGCTTATTCTGTGCTGGATGTGCAAAACACATTTCGGGCAGGATATGTAAAATGACAGCTGTACTGTTCATCAAGAGGTGTGGAAAAATGCCAATGGTGAAAATCAGAGTGAAAATATTAAAATGCTAGCGTTACTGACGTGCATACAAACTGCGCAACATACGCTCGTAACACAGTCATTTTATAGAGTATCATCACCAAATTTTCAACATAGGCATTTTAGGACCTCTGCTCATGAACAGTGTCACTGTCATTTTTGTAATCTGCCCCAAACACTGATTTCCCACAGCGACAGCGGTATTGTGCGCCAGAAGTGTGGAAACACATTTTGGCCAGGATGTGAAAAATGATAGCTGTACTGTTCACAAGGAGGTGTAGAAAAATGACAATGTTGAAAATCTGGCATGAAAATATTGCGAATTCACGAAGTTACAAGCGTGCGTAGCAACTGGCTACGCACACTCATAAAACAGCCATTTTTTTGATTTTTTCCACCAAATTTGGAATAGGCTTTTTGAGAGCCCACCTCATGAACACTGCCACTGTCCTTGCATTAATCAGTCCCAAAATGTGATTCTGTGCAGTGACTGCAAAATCACCTTTTGGGACCGATTAATGTCATAACTGTGAAAGAATTCAGAATTCATGAAGAGGAGTCCCAAAAAACCCATGTTGAAAATTTGGTGCAAAAATTCCAGAAAATGCCTGAGATATGCATCAAAGTTGAAAAAACCCTATTTATTCCATTATACAGCTTACTGGCACTTCCTCAGTTCGCGGTCGGCTTTGAAGAGTGAAGATGTGTTCCCGGTCCACCGAAGATCATTGTGCCAAGCTCCAGAGGTAAGTATGGGGTGAGGGGGGTTGTGGGGAGGCAGGGTGCACAGTGGGTGGGTGCGGGTAGTGGGTAGGGAGACAACGAGGGGCCGTTTTCTGCTTACAGGGACTACAAAAACACATTGCGGATGGTTTCCTTTTTTACAGGTGGTTTCTTTTTTGGGGGGTACAGTAGCCGATGGGGGATTGGGCACCCCCGTCAACACAGAAGAAGGGGGGAGACATCAAGCCAACGGGAGTGAACTCCTCCGTCGGCACAGTAAACTGGGAAAGGGGGACGGATGCCGACGGGATTGGGCACCCTGTTGGCAAACAACCAAAGCTGGGGACACATTCTGCCGATGGGGAGTGGCCTCGTATCAGCACATACTTGGGCATCAGCTGGACCGGGATTGGGCACCCCCGAAATTGGCAGTTTAGCGGCCACTGTGCCGACATGTTTCTAGCTGGCAAGCACGTAGGAAGGGTCCACTGCATGTGACGAGCTTTGCTCGCATTGCAGCAGACCTTTCCTTAGATGTGCTCACCCAGGTGGTATGGCACTGGCATGCAGACTGATTGGGGAATGAGGGACGCACCTACTGGTGCGTGCCCTGCATTTGCCCTACAGTGACCGCGCCTCCAAATCTACACTACCCCAAGATGTTGGCCTCGCAAGTGTGCCAACATAAATATGGCACATATAAATTTTTTTTAATTGACTCCAATCACTAAGAGTACCTTTTTACTGTAAAAGTTGGATTTATATAAGTAAGCAATAAGCCATGACAGGGTGTGCATTATAGGATTTCATACAATAGGAGTGAGCAAATAACTCATTGCATAAAAACATGTATTCTCACTGCAGTGGAATAAATCTATTTATTTCACTGTGGTGACATCATCGAACCAAAAAAACCTGCAAAAAACACAGTCCTGTTATATAAAGCGGATATGTTATGGCTGTTGGTGGATTACACTATTTATGTGAATGAGTGGAGAGTGACCTCAGCTACCATCACTCAGGGCTCTGCTATGCTCAGTCACTCATGAGGATATCCAAGGTCACTTTCCCCTCATTCAGATAAATAGTGAATTCAACCACCAGCCATAATGTATCCCATATTTAATGCATGCCTCAGGGGTGTAATAAGGCATGAGGCTGAAAACAGAGTGTCATTATGCCCCTGTGAAGTGCATTAAGATCCTATCATGCACACCCCAGAAGGGCTTATTACACTTATAAAATGTCTCTAAGTCATTTTTTGGGGGAGGACAATGAGATTCAGCATATGACTGTGCTTATAGAGATATAATGCATGGTCAGGTGATGTCTCTCAGCCAATGAAATTTCTAGATTTTTTTTGCCATTTTATAAATTGTTATAATATCTATATTGTTACTCAGACATTTGCTCTTACTCCTAAATCTACTAGTGGTTACATTACTCTTATTATGTCCACTTGCTTTACTGCTGTTATGCTTTGACCCAATGTTATTGCTGTTTTTTGCCTGTATTCAATTAATGATGTACTAACCTTTTTGGGCTGGCAGTATAGCCTAGAGGTTAGAGGAATGAGATGTGAACGAGCTTGGTACATCCAGCAGACCAGACCTGAGTCTGATTCTCGCAACCTCCACTTGCATACTGTGTGACTCTGAGCAAGTCACTTAACTGCCCAGCGCTCCCAGGTCACCCCTGAAAACAGGCCCTTGTGCCTAGTGGGCCTTATCCAGTTACCAAAGACTAAAATAAAATAAAAACCTTACCGTTTTTGCTGTTTGTTGATTTGCTGATCCCTGCTGACCTAATTCTAATGTCCACTTTGTTCACTGAATTTGTTGTAACCCTGCTGTTTTGTCATTTCCTCATGACTTTGTAATCTTCCAGGTCATGTCTCTGAATAGGCATTTTATTGTCTAGTGCACTTACCTGGTCAACAAAAGTGAAATAAATAAGTAAATAAATTGCAGATGTACTATGATGGTGCTAGCACATGTTTCTGATGGTAAACTGCACCACAACAAAATGTTTACATCTTTCATTGCTGGCATTGCTAGGGTGCAAAAACGTTTAAAAATTTCAAACTAAGGGCTCGATTTTCAAAGCCCAGAGAATGCTGCAAGCCCTGGTGCACTGATCATTTGGCATATGGGTCATGCAGCATTCTCCCAGCTAGTGACTGGGATTTTCAATCGCGTGGCAAATGGCACACGGGATTACTTATTTAAAATAGAGGTTTACTCCTCTAAAGTTTGTTACCTGTATAAAATATAAAACACAAAGAACCTCTGTGCACAAGCACTGAGGTAATGATTACCCCAAAGGGCATTTAGCTGAGAAGCCAAGTTTCAAAGAAATACAAAATCACACATGTCCCCACAATGCAAAGCATCATGGGCTGCATATGCAAATAAAATATGTATTTTTATCGTTCATTCATTCATCATTTAAATGCAGCAAGTTAGACCAGCTTTTCCCTGGTCTAAATTGTAGCATTCAGTGGATCCTTTGTATGGGTCTTGCACCAAATATTTGGCACAAGCTGCCATAAACCGAAGAAACTGTTGCAACTTCACCCAACAATAGAAAAGTGGGTGTAGTTGCAGCAAAGGAGTTTAGTGCAGCAGTGCCAAAAAATGGTTTTGACACAGAGCTTGATACCAATCCTCTGTCAGCCTTTGAAAATTGAGCCCCATGTATGGTTCAAGACTGAATGAAAATGGCAGGAATAGCTGGTCCAGTATATTTATGTTTTTGCTATTACTTAAAAATACAGTATATAGGGCCTGATTCACGAATGCATTGTATCTGCCGCAAGTCCCTGGTGCACTGAGCATATGGCGCAGGGAGCTTGCAGCAGACATGTGGCACCGATCATGGTTCTGGATCGGGTGCGCCAGATGCAGCAAGTTAGATCAATGCCTTGCTTGGTCTAACTTTGTGGCCAAGAAGGATTAATTTTACAGGGCTCACGACAAAGCTTTGGTGCAAGCTGAAGTAAAATGTGGAAATGGTTGCAAATGCACCAGCCCTTCTTGAATTGGACTACGTTGCACCAAAGTGCTTTGGCGCAGCTGCTCCCAACATTGTGGATGATGTAGGGTTTGGTGCAAGCCCTGCATCATCCTTCATGAATCAGGCCCATAGTTTCACAGTTTTCACCTTTTCACCATGACATGTACTGCTGCTTTACGTGACTTGTTGAGGGAGTGTCGCACTGTGGCAACCATAGAATTCAAACTTGGGTCTTCACAGTCTCATCGCTCATGTTGTACTCAAGTTCACCCACCGGGCTAAAGCTATCCCCCTTTCCCATCAAGGCAGGAGCTCATTGTAGTTGGTGGTGGTGATAGAGGGGTTTGCTTTTTTGTTTTATAATACAGTGAAATGCTACAAAATAGGGAGAGAAGTATTTGGAATGCTGAGAGTTATGCACTCTGTAGCAAAAGACAAGTTGTTATTTAGTGTGCTGGGAAGGGGTTGCTACGTTTAGATGTAGATATTTAGCACCATCCATAAACCACTTTTATCTAACTAGTATATCTAGTTGATCAGAAAATGGCAGCACTGGGGGTGGTGGATGGCGGAACAGTCATCCCCTCAGCTCTCTCATTCTTTATTTTGCTCTGTTCCAGCTCACCCAAGACCACTTTCCCCCACCAAAAAATGTTTCCACTACTACAAGTCATCAGAGAATCCATGTTCAAATTTTATTTTCTGGGGTTTATATAACATCTTGGTAGTCTGTCTAGCAAGTGTATATGCAACCCTGACTGTCCATAAGTGACCTCCATACTGACTTTGTTTATGATGTAGTGCTTTATTTCCATAGAATAAACTGTCACATACACAGCAGTTGTGAGGTCACTTGGGGAGTGTAAAAGTTTTTTTTTTCTGAAAGGTATTTTGAAATAAACACTGCATTACCTAAATTATTTATTATATCAAAAAGAAGTGGAAGTCAACAAAAACAACTTCTAGAAAACATGGACTAAAAGTAAACATACTTGCTGTAAATAGATGTAGCTGTTTATTTAGATTTAGCATATCTGATCTTTATGAGTATTTGTGGTTAGATGTAATGAACTTGGCCACTGTTTTGAACAATGTTGTTTTTTACTGAAACTAATGTCATTTGGGGTGACCATAAAGAGTTTGTTCCTTTTGAGGCAAGTGGAAGCCTGTTTTAGGGAAGTGGAATGGTCATGGTGAATAAAAAGGAAGCAGTAGACCTTCACTTTTATTTTCAACTGAAGGTCACAAAGGCAGCAAAGATGAAAGAGGCAGTGAAGAACCCAGAGGAGAAACATGATATTCTGAAAAAATATATCTTATAATGGAAATGTTTCCAGTAGTAACCTTCCCATTCTTTATTATTATTACAGATATTGGCAGGTGAAGTTTACCTACTCTGTCTGCTCACTCCCCACTTGAAGTTATAATGCACTCTTTGGATATATACAAGAGCGGCTGCAGGGTGAACCACAAAAGCCACTTATTTTAACTTACAGCCTGAGTAGCTGATGCTTGGAACAGGGGGCTCCTTTTCTGGATCATGCAGTGCCTGTCCCTCATTCCCACTATAAGTGGGGAAGCTGTTGTTGCTGAGAGTAATAGTGTTGGTGCCCATTAGAGCATGGACAATGGATGATTACCTGTCTTTTTAAAGGCAGGATAATCACGACTAGCTAAAGCAGGGTGAAGTTCTTTTTTTTAACAGTTTACATCTACTTGGAAAAGAGCACTAGACTTGAAGATGGGGTGCGATACTTCAGGTCTGGAGCACTCATAAGTAACACCTCAGTGAGAGGAGGCTGGATATATATATTGTCACAGGGTGCCCCTGTGAAGGGTTGAGGGCCCCGAAATTATATTTATAAAAATGCTGGATACTTGAAGGTCTGGCTGTCTACTGCCCTAAAGGTGCTGTGATAGTGCGCATTGTCGCACAGTTAGGCTGTTTAGTTTAGCCTGATGTACGTCTTTATGTGCTCGTGTTTGTTTTAAGGCAACCACTATTCTAGAGAGTATTCTTTGAAATAATAAAATAAGGGAACCTAGCAGCTGAGCCTTAAACCTGTTATAACCTTATACCTTAGTGTTTAATAAATTAAACATAATGAGTGAAAGAGCTATGGGTATAGAATGACATTTCTTAATGGTTTGCCCCCCCCCCCGCATTATAAAAATAGGAAGTTAGCACTTAGGATAGAAGTGAATGCTTTAGGTGTTGCATTTCTAAAGTAAATGAAAGAAACAGAAATAATATGGGAAGGAAATAAATAAGAAAACTGTAAGACTTTAAATGCTATAAGTGGTATTTTAAGTTAATTAGTAATGAATAGAATCTCCCGGTTTGTCCTATTAAAAGTTGTTTCCATTAGCGCAGACTTCCTGCTTGTATAGTAGTGAGGTTTCTCTTTTGTGAGGAAATAGCCCTCTGTATTGCAAGGTGCTGCTAATTCTGTTTCAGCCCTATTTGTTCTTGCTGTGCTTTCAAGGACTTGGCTGAGTTTACAAATAATAGTGAGAACCTGTTGGTTCTCTCCTGCTTTCCTTAATAAAATACCTACTCGTAGCCTTAAGCAAACACTCAGTTCTGTAAATATAGGATACTGTTTTATAATGTACTAGTATGGCTTTTTAAGCCTGTAAATACCTATTGCACTTATCAGGATATTAAATCAATGAAAGAACTTGCTGGGTCCTTAATTTGACTCTGTTATGCCTGTCTCATAAAGAGCTTTGCTGAAATGCAGCGTTTCTTCTTAAAGATATGCCGCTGAGTTCCCTCACGATAGTGCGATACTGCGAGTGCCAGTACAATTAGCCATTTGAGCATTTGCACTATCACAAAGACATTTTACTTTTGGGTTTCCCCTAAAATGAAATTTACTAAATAAAACATAATGTTTTGAGTTCTACAAACCTCCTGAAGGTAGAATAAAGAGGTTTGGTGCTGTAGTTGGGACCTCTTGAAAGCAAAGATTTTTGTTGTTTTTCTTTTGGTGTTTCAGAGTCCCGAGTGGATCCTTTCTCAGCTGCAGTAGTTTTCCTTAGGAGTCAGCTGGCCATTTTATGACTGCCTTTATACTGAATAACAAGGGGTGGTGCTTTCTGGAATTAGAGATTGAATTAAATATTTCACAGAAAGACTGTATTTCATTTCACTGTATGAGAGTGAGTTGTTATGTCAAATAGAAAATGTTTAGACATACCATATAAAACATAAATGTTGTAAATAAAGAAATAATATTTGAAATAATGTATACGGGTGGAGTTAAGATGTCACCTGACCCCTGCAGTGTATAAATGCTGAACACTGAGTTTAGTAATCAGATTTGCTTGTGGGTCTGGAGGTACACTCCAGGATGTTATTGAAGGTGCTCTGTGGAGTTTCTATGTGAATATTTGCTGCTCTAAATGGAAGATTAAGCTGCCAGATTATTCTGCTGTATTGAATTTGTCCTGATGTAAACAACTTCTGAAGAAGAATTAATTAAAACTGGAACTTTTAAAAAGTATTGGTGATGTGTGTCTTTCTATGATTGCCCACTTACACCTGTGCCCTATATGTATATACTGTATATATATGCACACAAGAGCAGTGACAGGGTGAACAACAAAAGCTTGGGAACAGGGGGCTCCATTTCTGGATTGTGCAGTGCCTGACCCTCGTCCTCACTATAAGTGGGACAGCTGCTGTTGCTGAGAGTAACAGTGTTGGTGCCCATTAGAGCATGAAGAGTGGATGAATACCTGTCTTTTTAAAGGTAGGATAATCACTACTAGCTGAAGCAGAGTTCTTTTAGTTTTTTTTTTAACAGTTTACATCTACTTTGAAAACAGTGCTAGACCAGAAGTCGGGGTGTGATACTTCCAGCCAGGAGCACTCATAAGTAATGTCTCAGAGAGTGGAGGCAAGTGTGGAGTGGAGGCAATGCGGTCAGAGGCCAGTGGCATCTGCCGGCATCAGCTGGGGAAGGTGTCCATAAATCCTATGTGAATAAGCATCATTTGTCCAAATAAAACTGTTTTTTTTTGTTTTGAAAGGTGAGCATAGGGAGGTGTAAATAATTACACTGACCAACAGAATTTAGGCACAACTAAATATATATCTGATTGTTTCCATCTTGTTCTAACATAGGGAGGAACATACTTAAACAAGACTAGAAGCTGGAGTGTATGTGAACTGTGTCTGGGGACTAAAAGAAAAGTGTACATTTGGATCAGGACCCTTCGACCACCCCATAGTGAGGGCTCAAGGTACCAAGCTGCTACAGCCTCACTGCAGCTTGAGTGGCCCATTAGGTAGCTCAGCCACTTTTACTTTGTCCTTTTAAGGACAGATTATTTGTGTAGCCTCTGAAATCTGTATTTTGAAAAAACAAAGAGCAGTAAGTGAACTGGAAAGGCACTTCCAGTTGGACGAAGATTTAAGCACTCACCCCAGTGAGCAGAGGTGAGTGCTGGGTGGTTCTGCCAGGATGCCAGGACATACTGCCCATACTAAGGTACAGGTTAAAGGGTAATTCAGAGATTTTCATTGTTTGGATCATTTAAATAAGAGATGGACCATAATGTTGTAAGATTAGTTAGTGGTGAAGTGGGTAGGGTATTAAATGTGAATCATGTGGTAAATTTAGCATTAATACAAATTCCAGTCTTGTGAGTTTCATCTGTGAACAACAAAGTGAGTTAAAAGATTTAAAAAGTAAAGTGACAGGACTTGAACTACAAATAATAAATCTTAAGTATCAGATGCCAGGAATAACACAGGGAAAATTGGGCTCCACAGTTGAGATAAACAAGGCAGTTCCCTCCAAAAGACAAAAGAGAGCATGAAAATGGGGAAGACTAGTGTATATCTGGTCCTCATGGAACAATCAAGAAAGGCAGAAGAGCAATGACACTTGAGTTACCCCTACAAAGTAGTTATATCCATTTATTGAACCTGATCAAGAATTTGGAAGAACAGTCCCAGGAATTGTTAGTTATTACAAGCAAGAAGATCTTAGGGACAGGCAAGGGGACTCATAAGCAAATTGTTAAAACACTGACTGATGAACAATCAAACAACCCATGCACTATGTTGGAATCCAGGACAGAACAATCTAGGGGAGGTCTGTCAAATAGTATTCAGATGAATCAACTGAGTAGAACTCAGGGCTTCATAGTCAGAGAAAGAAGTAAAGAAGCAAACACAGATGAGAATTATTGTATTCAAAAGGGAGGATTGCTAAAAAATAGTGAACCACTAAATGACTTGGGTACAAATAATGATGGTGAAATATTGAAAGGTACACCAACTCTTTGTTTATTAAATAGATCAAGAATGGAGAAAGGTAATGCCAGCCAATTAGTAAGTAATTCTCAGGAACATGCTCTCATTAACTTTTAATTTGATACCAGTTCTACCTACACCACAATTAATGAGATGGTAACCAACCAGGAAATGGAGCTTGAAAATAATGCTGCTGCAAAGAAAACGTTGATCTTAGGTGATTCAATTACCTAGTTTACAGATAAAATCACAACATATGGGAACAAAGAAAGTACTGTTAGTAATGGTTTTCCAGGAGCTGGCATAAGGAACATAGCTGACATGGTGCCTAAATCCTAAAAGATAAATCCACAAAAACCCTAGTACTCACACATGTTGGGACTAATGACATAAGGAAAAGGTCAGAATATGGAATCATGCAGGACTACAAACATCTTTATAGTTTATTAAAGAGAAAAATTGTGACGTGATTATGTCTGAGATTTTACCAGTCTTGCGCAAATGGTGTTTATACAGAGGGATAAGTTGCATCAGAACCTGGGAAAAGTTTACTAACAGGAAAGACCTGTTCAGCTGGGATGGTTTACACCTTAATAAAAAAGGGAATAGACTTCTATGGAATATGTTTAAAACATCAATAAATGAGTTTTATTTAAACTAATGCCGAGGGAATTTTGGGGACCTTCACCAATAAAAGGAGATACTAGGACCAGTAAACACATCAACTCAGTCACTACTCTCAAGATGTTAAAAACAACAACTGTAAAAAGTGAGCACATCAATGTTCGGCTACTCAATGCTAGAAGTTTAGCCAAATAATACGATGAGGTACAGATCTTATTACATCAAGAAAACATACTTATTTGTGTGGTGACAGAGATGTGGTGGGGGATGAATGACTGGAACAAACAAATACTGGGATACCAGTTAATACCACAAAGATAGTATTGGAAGATGTGGTGGGGGTGTGGCAATATATATATTAGAAATGATATTTGAGCAGCCAAAATTGAGATTAATTACCCCAACAGTGAAAAAAAAAGAACAAAAATGGGACAATGCTTGCATGCTCAAAAGTAAAAAGATCACCATAGGAGTCTGTTATAGACCACTGAACCACAGCCTGGATGAGTTTAATAACTTCATGGACATTTTGTACAAAACTGGAACTGACCCAAGAACCCAAATAATAGGAGACTTTAATTTCCACATATAAACTGGGATAAAATGGAAGGGGTTAGTGCACAAGAAAAAACATTACTGAAATTTTATACAGAGTAATAATGTGACTCAATATATTAAAAAATGTACCAGAGATTCAAACATTCTTGATCTGGTTATGAGCAATCTCAAAAATGAAATTGTGGCATGCAACGTTTGGGAACCATTGGGATAGTACAAGCATAATATGGTATATATCAAACTTAAAAGTGAATGTTACACAAACAGAGGCTTAATCAAAATCAAGTGCTACAATTTGGCCAAATATAATGATAATAGAGCCTACTTCAAGAGATGGAATTGGTGGAAGGACTTAGAGAATACACCCTTAGAAGAAACCTGCAGTAGGACAAAACAACATATAGAGGTTTGTAGAAGTAGATATGTGCCTGAAAGAACATAATATAATAAAACTGGCTGACTACCACCATGGTTCAACAACAAAATCAAGAAGTGGATCAGGAAAAAACAAAGATAAAAATAAACCCCATAAAATACAAAAAACCCTCCAATGAAAATGTATTATCTTAAGAAATAAGGACAAAATGACTAAAGATCTAATAAAAAAAGGTAAAAAGAGAAGAACTAAGATTAGCAACAAAGACAAATGATAATAAAAAAAAACTCTTTTAGCTATATTAATAGTAAAAAGGGTCAGCAGCCTACTGTAGGACCACTCTGTGGTGATGTAAATCAAATAATTGATGCAGTCTTAATGGCAGAGACCTTTAACAAATATTTCTAAGACTGTATAATAAAAAAAATGGAGTATACATCATTACTGAACACCCTAGAAAATAGAAAGGAAATGAATATCAGTATCACTGAAGGAGATGTTAAAATCAAGCTAAGTAAACTGAATGTTAATAAAGCACTGGGTCCTGATGGCATTCACCCAAGGATACTTAGGGAATTATCTAACAAATTCATTGGTCCTATTAGCTTGTTGTTCAACAGATCACTACAAGAGGGGAAGGTAATTAATGAGTGGAAATAAGCTAAAATAACATCTATTCATAAGAAAGGTTAAAATCATGAGGTAAAGAACTGCAGACCCATCAGCCTCACATCTATAACTGGTAAACTGATAGAATTAAATTAAAAAATGATAGAAAATCACATACAAGAGAAAGGGTTGGAGGACAGATCACAACATGGCTTCAAGACAAATAGGTCCTGCCAAACTAATCTCTGTTACTTTTTCAAACCAATCAATAAGGTGCTCAATCAGTGTTTACCAGTGGATGTCATCTACCTGGACTATGCCAGAGCTTTCAACATTGTGCCACATAGGGAATTGATAGAGACAATGATCTAGCGACAGGTTAGCCCAATTATCATTAAAGGGACACTGTCAACCTGTTTTTCATCGTATTATTTCTAGTTCAAACCCCAAGTTTTATAATTGCTTACCCTCTCTAAAATTCACTGATGTTGCTGTTTGTTTTGTCTGTCTCCTTGCTTAGTAGAACTGAAATGCATGGCAATGTACATTTATAAACAACCTTGTTTTTGTTTACAATCCTGTTTCTGTTCTTACAGCATACTTTCTGAGCATAGGAAACACACCAAAACAGTGCAGTCATTCGTAAAGCAGTAGCCTCCTGAACTCCCAGTGCATTATGAGGGACCAGACTGTTTTGTGGGTGTTCCTAAAGCCAGGAAAGATGCATTTGGAGTTGATTAAGGAATGTAAACAAACTTGTTTTGGTGTGATAACACCAGTATTTTGGGCAGTCTGTTTTTCACTTTTGTTTTAAAGAAAATACGAGTCAGACTCAAACTACCAGCTAAATTAACAATCTTTACAGAATTTGGGCAATCATAAAATATGTTTTTTAAACTAGGGACACTTTGAGACCTAAGGGGGTTGACAGTGTCCCTTTAACTGGATTGGGGACTGGTTATGCATGCAGAAGCAAAGGGTCATTATTAATGGTCATTGTTTGGATTGTGGTGAGGTGGGCAGTGTTGTTCCCCAGGGGTCAGTGCTGGGACCCGCTCTATTTAATGTATTCATTTCTACCATGCAGGTATCTCCTAGATCATGGTTAAGCAAATTTGCCGATGATACTAAACTAGGGAATAGTTGAAAATAAAGCTGCAATCTGTGGTCTGCAGAGTGACTTAAAGAACATAGAACTAAAAGACCATGAGTTAAGCTTCAACATAGACAAGTGCAGAGTGATACATTTTGGACTCAGAAATAAAGAAGCAAGGTATTAGTTGAATGGCATTAAACTCTAGTCTACTGATAAAGAAAAAGACATCTGTGTTTTTATCACCAATAATCTGTACTTTAGTGCCCCTGCAAGTGAGGCTGTCAGACATGGCAACCAAACGTTATCATGTATACTAAGACATGTTAGAAGCAGACAGGCAGGCAGGTCATCTTGCCCATTTATGGGTCTCTGGTTAGGCCTGGTGTACTGTGCCCAGTTTTCGGCACCTTATAAACCTGGTGATGTGGCTCTACTGGAGTGAGTGCAGAGAAGGGCAACAAAATGGATTAACAGGTTGTCATAACTCTCATGATGAAAGACTCAGTGAAATGGGCCTTTGTCCCCTATAATACAAAAGGCTTTGGGGAGATCTGTGCCTAATATATAAGACATTTAGAAGTGAAGTTCTCTGGGAATGTCTAGGTCGGTGTAGAAAGGCAGTTACCAGAGAAACAAGAAATCATAATTTCTAACTCGGGGTGAACTATATAAAACAACAAGGAGACGGTCATGGTTCAGCCAGAGGGTGGTAAATTATGGAATAGTTTACCAGAGAAACTAATTAATACACAAAACATAGATTCTTTTAAAATGGCCCTGGATACTCCACAACCACATGTGATGATCCACTGTATAATGACGAGTTAATAATGGCTAGCACTACTGACTCAGTACCATTCCTACGATTTGTGACATCACAATCTGCCGACAAGAAAATGGCTGTGATGTCATAAGCAAAGTACTGTGACTTCAGGTGGTGAAACAGCCAGAACAGATGAAGGCTATGGGACTAAAGTCCTGTTTATATGCAAATATTCTTAGTAAGAAAGAACATGTGGTGCGCCTATTTCCGATCCCCTATCATTGTAAAAATAAAGTAAACCCCAGTTCTCCCGGGTAGTTTAGTAGCCCCCCACCCCATTAGGCAGTGACCCACCATCTTGTTCCTCCCCAATCCAACCAGAGCTGGTGCTGGCACAGCCCTCCCCACACCAGCACCATGGCCAGCTGCCAACTGAACTGTCAATGAGCATGTATAGTACATAGAACATGCCCATTGGTTGACCGGTCAACCAATGGGTGCTTACTATGTTCTGTACATGCTCATTGACAATTTGGTCAGTGGCTGGTCATGGTTGTGTGAGGAGGGTTGTGCCAGTCACTGGCTCTGGTTGGGTGGGGAGGAGCAGGGTGGTTGGTTACTCCCTAAGGGGGTGGAGGGGCCATTAGACTACCAGGGAGAATGGGGGTTTACTTTATTTATATGGTGATCAGGGATTGGGGAGGGGGGAACCACTAGACTACCAGGGACAACAGGGATTTTTTTTTTGTTTAATATATATGTGATCAGGGCTGGGGAGGGGGGAAACTATTAGACTACCAGGGTTTCATGTCATAACAGCCATCGCAGAATAGTGATCACCGTTATGGCGAGTGTACATCACCGAAAATGAATTTTGGTGATGCACACTCATGGCGAGCAGAAAAAGGGCACCCAAAACCTACGGGTTTTGTATGCAATGTAGGTCCCCCACCCCACTTATGGATTCTCAACTCCAGGAGGGTGCATGCCGGGGGGGTGAAATACTTAAAAATATTGAAAGCTGCCTGCCAGCAAAAAAAAAAACCAAAATGCGCATTGCTGGACTCAAACCCTGCACCCTGCACCTCCCAGCCGCCCACCCTCCCAACCATGCTATTGAACCAGCTTGGCAGCTGCCTGCCACACCCCCTCCCACATATCATCCCTCTCCTGCCTCTCCCCACCATGCACACGTATACGCGTATACTTTCTGTCACCATATGTTGCCCACCCCAGTATCCTGTTGACCCCCCCTCCGCCAGGTAGCCCTGAACACAGGCACCGTAATTGAGTCACCATTTTGTAGGTTCCCAATTTCGGTTGCCTTGTTCATTGGTTACTGACTACCAGGGACAACAGGGATTTGAGTGTTTTTTATATTATATATGTGATCAGGGCTGGGGAGGGGGGAACCAGTACACTACTAGGAAGAATGGGGGATGTATTTTATTTTTACAATGATCTGGGATCAGAGTGGGGGAATCACTAGACTTCTAGGGACAATGGGGGATGTATTTTATTTTTACAATGATCAGGGATTTGGGAGGGGGGACCAATAGGCTACTAGGCACAATGGGGATCAGGGTTTTATTTTGTTATATACGTGATTGGGGCTGGGAAGCGGGGAACACTAGACTACCAGGGATACAGAAACTGGGACTTTATTACACTATTACTGATTGGGGCTGGGGGGGATTGGCATGGTGCACTTCACACAGTGCAGGCATGCAGATGAGCCCATAATGGGCATGCAGTTGACCCCATTGTGCCATGCATGACCAACGAGCTCATCTGCATGATTGAGCTGAATATCACTCATGGTGGCTGCAGCACACAACAGTGTGCACCATGCATTTCTCCTATGGGCAGTCATCAGCCCTGCACCCTGGTTGTGCTGTGTGGAACATGGTGACTCCCTGCTGTGTGCTGCACATCCAGGGTCTGATATTCATACAGCTTGTGCTGTCTGTTCAGATCATGCAATCTGTTTGAATATGGCACCAGAGCCATCTGGGCAATTCTTTTTTTGCGGCCCACCATTTTGCATGTGAAGCCGGCTGACTCTGAATATGGGGGCCTCACTTATACTTTACAATAACAATATCAATGGCATCAAACATGCCATTCTTTTCGAATGTTACAGTGCGTATTCCTGCAATAGTCACTTTATTTTAAAAAGTAAAATGCAGAATCATCACTTTTCTTTTAAAGAGAATGTACATTTTTGCTGCAGTCACTTTATTATTTACACTTGTGTGCAAGTCTCTTCATGAAGGAAAATGTGAGTTCTTTGCAAAAAAAAAAATCAGTAATTGCACCAAGATAATTTAAAGCCATGTAATTTACATCAGTTCTGCGAAGGAACTGTTCCTCTTTGTTACATCACTGTATGACACAGATGCATATCTGTGAATCACAAGGGATAATTATACTGCCATGATTCTACCCCCCCAGTTCTTGAACTGCACCCCCACCTATGCGTTAAAGTACCCAGAAGTGACAAGTGAACTGTATATATTGTTTTAAGTATTTTAAAGCTGAAATCATTCATACAGTGTCTGTAAACATGTCCCATTTCTCAAACAAGTATACTGTGCATGCATTATCATCTTGCTATGTGCAGGATAAGCTCCCAGCACTGTGCTAGGTTCTCAAGTGAGAGGGAAACTGTACACATTTACAACTATAAAAAAATACTTAAGAGCTGTAACAAAAACTGACCACAAGGTTTGTTTGTGGAACCTCCTCACTGCTCACCTTCAAAGAACATGAAGGTGCGAAGGCAACTCAGAGTTGTTTTAATAAATTACAGCTGAACTCATGAATATCTGTGTGCTTGTTGTCAACAGCAATAGCATGAAACCCCTTTGTTCATGCATTCTCATCTATCTAAATTTGCCGTTTTTCCCCTCCACTGAGCATATGCCAATTTTATAAAGTAAGTAAACACTAATTCCACAAATGTGGGGTATTTTTTTTAATAACACAAAAGGTACTTTGGTTAACCCAGTCTCTATGAAACCATCAACTTTTAAACTGTAACCTCTTAGTTTCTGAGAAAACCTCAGCCATTTTTTGTTCAATATGTGTTTTACTTTTTTACGCTTCTCTGTCTAAAATACTCCTCAACTCATTTTTGTCAGAATTGCCAGAAAATTAGAAAGTGCCATCCTGACCAAACCATGAAAATGTAAAGTCCTTACAGTTATTGATCATATAGTGGATAATGCATGAGGTTACTGTGAAGAACAAGGAAGTAATTTTGTCAAGCAAAGAAGGGGACAGGATAAGCCACAGGGCCAAAGGCTGAGTAGATTCTACTACACCCAGCTTTGTGAGATAAAAGTAGCACCATGTTCTACACTGCATCCTTGCCTGAGTAAGCAAAAAGACATGACAGGGTATGCATTAGACAGTTCTAGTGCACGGGCAGGGGCGTAGTAAGGCACAAGGCTGCAGGCCAAATGCCTTCAGCCACAGGTTGTACATTAGAACTGTCTAATGCTGGGCCCAGCAGATCCTTAGAGCCATTCAGGAAAGCCGCTAGGCTAGTCAACAAAGAGGGCTGATCTCCTTCCTCTATAGAGCTCTATCGACACTGAAAGGGGACCCACTTATTAAAATAAAAACAAAATGGAGGGAGGAAGCACCACAGGACCTGGGAGAACTCAATTGGGACCGAATTATTTTCTTAACTAAAAAAATGACCCAATCACCGTAATGGCAGGATTTCTCATGGCGAATTAAGGTCCGATATTTTTTGACTCCCCATATAATAAGTAAAAGAGATCCAAATGTTATAGCTCAATGTTGGAGAGGATGTGGGTCGCTAGAGGCAGGCCATTTGCAAATTTTCTGGTCCTGTACGGGTCTGCAAACCTTCTGGGATGAAATTACGGGGGCACTTAGATATTTTTGGTACAGACCCCACTAAACTGGCTTATAATGATTCTGGGGCACTCCCCTGAAGAGATACAGGACATGGATACAATGTAACTTTGGATCATATTAATAACAGCAGCACACAAAGCCATCACGAAAATGTGGCGGACCCCAATCCCCCCAATACGCAAGAATTGATAAAGATAGTGGACACGATATCAGAATTGGAAGAACTCACTTACAAAATTAACAATCGAATCTCCACTTACATGAGAAGGTGAACTAGATGGGAGAATTGGCGATCCTCCAATGAAATAGTACTTGATTGATCAAAAGCTAGCTTTGGGGCAAGGGAGGAGAGACTCACTACTGAAAGAAAAAATTAGGGGTCCGGAAAGAATGAAACTGAAAGGAGGTGATGGGCTGTGATCTGACCCAGGTTAAAGAGAGACGGTGATCAATTTCCACTAGAACTCAAAAAATAATGAAGGAGTTCTTCCTGTCATAGGAAACAATGATACAGTATTTATCAAAGTATTGAGATAAATGAGATAAATTAAATCAAATACTTTAAGAATTAACTCATAATTTGAGCTATGTATGGATATTAACAGAATGTATAAATATGATGTACCTGCTTGATGTTAATAAACTTGAATTTAAAAAAAAGAACTGTCTAATGCACATCCCTGGAGTGTCTTATTGTGCTTATAAAATGGGCTGCATATTTTACATGGAGGAGAAATTAAAATTTATAGTTTCAATAATAAAACACATTTTTTTTACTGTATTTTGATGTCAAACAGTATGAGATTTCACTGTTTTTTTTAACCTAATGTTATTTTATCTGTTAAGGCCAGATAAGCTGAGATTGTTTGTGGTTGCTATGGCTCCCCCCCCCCCCATCATAAAGTTATTTTAAAAACTGTACTGTTACTTTTGGGCTTGGTGCAGAATGCTTTAATCTCATACCTGTTTGTACTGAAATCATTAAGAGTTGTGAACACGAGTTAGTGGCTGTCTGTCAGTTCTGTTGGAGGAAAGCCATGGCGATGCAGATGAAAGAATGGTCACTAGCAAGAGCGAAGGCTTTATTGCCAACTGAGTTAGTAAGTGTGTTGTCAGTAGCAGCAGTCCAAGAGGTCAGTTAATTGCTGAAGCATATAGAAAGGTTAGTTATAGCCAGCCTATTGGTGCTGAGGGTTGCGAGCCTGAGAGGGGAGGGAGAAGTGGGATTGTGTTAGTCCTCAATCTGCTGCCCTCTCCCAGGGGTGGTGGGAGTGGGTTGTCGCCCCTCCCATAGTCCCATCCCCACCAGATGGAGGTTTGGTGGGGTAATGTAGGTGGGAAGAGGTGGCAGTATAGATGGGCGGAAGGGGCTGAGCTGGCTTCCGGTGTGCATGGGTGCCTCCACGTGTACATATGGCTGTGTGCTGGGGCCCTGGGGGAATATGGGAGAAAACCTACAAAAAGCCTATAAAAAGCTGTATTAAAAAATAGAAAGGTTAGTTATAGTGAATGCAGGTGGTGGTCTAGAGCAGTGGTGGGCGGGTGGAGAAGTGGCAGGTGGGTGGGTCAAGGATGGGCTGGAGTTAGTGGTGGGTGACAGGTTGCATCAGATGATGGAAAAAATTAATGTAAACATTGTGCTTGAATATAATTGCTATTTTTTTTGGTGTACTACAATTTGGCACACAGAGAAGGAAGCAGCTTCTGTACGGTAGGAAATTAGGTAGTGTGCTACGAAGTGGGAAACATGGCAGCTTTCACTTTTTTAACATTCTAAAGTGTGTCTCAGTGATTTCTTTGATGCCCTGAATCCAGGTTGACAGCCCTTGCTTTTAGCCAAGCATTAGATACTTCTAACGCACAGCTAATGACCAATCAGGATGCAGGATTTTCCCTTCCCACTTTGTAATGGGTTTTATTGCAAAGTTAGGAGCAACTACAGTATGTTTAGAATACTGACCACAAGAGAAAAAAGGCAGTTTTTTAACTTTGTTTATAAATGTTGTACACTACAACACAGAACTTGGACAGGGATGCAAGATTAAGCCAATCAATATTATAAAAAAAAACACAATAGGATATGAGGTTATGTCCCTTTTGTTACCATGTCAAGGATAATACACAATCAAATATCAATATTTGATCCCATTAAAGCAATACAAAATAGAACTACCTTGAGATAATGCAGCTAATTTACTAGGACCCAGCTCATAAGCAGAAAACTGGTAACACAAGATACATCTACATTCTACACTATCTAGGCCTCCTAGGTCCACCGACCTCTCACCGAAGTACAAGAGCAGCCAAGTAAAATGGCAAAACCGCAGGCTCCATTCATAGTGACAGATGCTTCTGATAATATTCAGTGCTTCTTCTCCCAAAAATCAGGCACATAAATGGCCCTCCCTGCTCCCCATAATCCCAAAATCCAGTAGCCATTATTACTTTATCTGAGTATTAAACATAATATGCAACCCCAATCTTAAAACAGATAGGTAAACTGGTATTAATTACATAGTTCTCAGATGTAGTCCTGCCATTCTAGTGGGATCTCATGGAAGCAGTTAAACTTTATAATACTAACTGTGATAGTAAAAGCTTAATGTCCAGACAAAAACAAATGGTGTAACCAATAAACTAGTCAGTGGAACCAAACAGTTCAATTTCTGGGCCAAGTGCAGTCATATACACCTATTCGTGCATGGACACTCTCTTGGGGGAAGGGTGTGATTCAGCACTTTGAAATAATGTGAAAATGGTATGGTTGCAGTTCAATCATGTAATACATACTCAGGTCTCAGAATATAAGTCAATAAAACAAAGTAAATTCTCCAACTGTCAGTGACCCAAGTAGAGATTGGTTTTCCTTTTCCCTCCTTCCCCGCAGTACTCACTAGTCCCAAAAAGATTCTACCAATCCTACTGGCCTCATATATCAAACTCTGAGTCCTCTCCACTAGGCATCAGCATGTCTTTATCAATTGTGATCAAAAGTTTATCCAGGTCATTTGGATCTGAGTAAATGTAAGTTTGACCCCTATACTGCACTTGGCGTTTCACTGGATAGACAGCTGAAAGGCATGTTATATTTTCTTAACTTTTTTTTGCGACTTTCAAAACTTTTTTGACATTGATGAGTACAAAACTTAGGTCAAGGAATAGTTGAATCTTCTGGCCCTCCACCTCAAAGTTCTTAACCTACCATGTCACTTTCATAGAAACAAAATTTGTCAGCAGAAAAGGACAATTTGGCTCACCCAGTCTGCCCAGATGTTCCCTGCCTAATCTGTCTCCACAGACAGATAGCAGGTAATCCTAGTTACAGTAAGAAGCAGGAGTGTAATGATCAGGCGTGAAATGACACGGGCGAATTGAAGCGGGAGCGTGATGTAGGGAGCAAAGTGATGGGAGTGAAATGACAGGAGCATAACGTCGTGCTCCCAGGAGTTTTGCTATAGGTTCATGTGAATTCTGTTTTTTGTAGCTGCATTTTCCTTTGGTCGTTTTTTTTTTTTTTTTCTTTTGGACAGTCTCTATCATTTAGTGGGGGCACTGTTACTTTGTTTATGTTGCAGGCAGGTTCCTTTTATTTTTTTTCTGCATGCAAGTTTGATACCAATAGAGTTATTTTGACTGCATTACAGGTAGGTCACTTTGAGTTTAGCTTCGTAGGCCGGTAACAGTGTGAAACAGCCATTACCCACTGCTAGGAGTGGGTAACAGAGTAATAATTGACCTGTCACTCATCCATTACTCCTTTTAGAATGGGTAATGGCTGATTGACAGGCCTGAACACACCATTATCCACTCCTAGCTGTGGATGATGGGATTTTCTTAGCAATTGGAAAACCTTGGGTAGTAGGGGGTCATTTTTGTCATATGAAATGTTAATCACCACAAAAGTGCTGTTTTAATGGAATTGCCCTGTTAGACACTATGGGAACACAGAGTGAATCCCCCCACTACCACTGCTCTCTGTAGCAACATAACATTGATTTATTTTTTGTCAATATCATCATTTTATTGTGGATCCTATGCAGCAACACCTCACAGACCATATATTTCCATTTCCTGAAATAAATTACAGGGAAACAGGCACCTAAAGTGTTATGGTCAAGGCATATGCTGTTAGAATAGAACAGAATTTGGATTTATGTAACATCTTTCTTGTAAACAATAACATGCAACATGGTATGCATCGATATCATAAAATGGGTAGGGAAGCCAGCTTATCAATTCAGCAGTAAGGCAGTAAGGCTACCGCTCATGACACTGGCAACCTGGATTTGGGAATGAGCCTGGGTCATCGGGGACCAGCTGGCCGAGGGGGAGGAGGATCAAACATCCCAGATGACACTGTCCTCCTCCTCCCAGGAGGAGGATTCCACACCCTGTAGCATTACTGCCACCTGTAGATGTAAAGGGTGGCAGAGTGCTCAAGACACAGGGAAGGAGGGAGGGACGCCATGCTGCATATCATGTGAGCATGCTAATGCACACTCAAGTCGAGGACTGCATCCAAAACAACGGCGTCCCTATGGGACATGGGGACTTATGGTACAAACAGAATGTGGGAAACTAAAAATAAATGACAAAACCCCTCCTGTGCTCATAGCACTGTGAAGTCTGGTACAACCAGACCAAAAGGCAGGTATTTACACCTAGCCAGAGTGGAGCAGGCACAGAATCAATGAATGAAAAAAGAAATGGGCAGAGAAATTGCTGCGTCCTCACTGGTCAGTAGCCATGCATAGTGAGATCACTACCAGTGGGAAGAACAAAGGTCTGGCAATTAGGGCACATCACACTAATATAGCATTAGAAATATGGAAACATAGAATTTATCAGCAGAAAAGGACCACTTTACCCACACAGTCTGCCCAAGTGTTCCCTGCCTATTCTATCTCTGCAGACCCTTCCTTGCCTCAATTCTAATATACCCCTTTTTGTTTGTATGTTTCCTGCTATACAAGCGTGATGACCCTACCTCCCCTGACAGCCACTGTCCAATCTCCCTCCTCCCTCCTCCCTACTCTTGCTATGTTAGAAGAAAAACTAGTCAATTCCCACCTGTCTCACTTCATCAACTCCACTAATTTCCTCTCTTCTTTCCAGTCTGGTTTCATAGTGAACCACTCCACTGTATCCTCCCTACTGCATGTTACTGACTGGATCTTCACCGGGATGGATTAGGGACACGTCACTGTTGCCATCTTCATAGACCTTGCTAAGAACTTTGATTCAGTAGTTCATTCCCCCCCCCCTGGAGAAGTTGAGCTCTGCAGGTCTTTCTGCACCAGCAGGTGACTGGTTCAGATCCTACCTCTCAAGCTGTCTCTAGTCAGTGCAGGTCGGTGATGCTTTGCCCTCTCCCCATCTTCTCCTCCTCCTCTCCTCTCCTCTCCTCCTCTCCTCTCCTCTCCTCTCTCCTCTCCCCATCTCATCTCTGGGAAGTTGGAAGACAGAGCTCAAGCAGGTCACTAAGATGCTAAGGAGAAGTGCCTCTAGCAGGAGTCAGTGAAAAGCTTTTAAAGCTTTTATAAAAGGTATGCCACAGTTGCCTCTCTAAATTTAATATTTTATGATTCACTGACCTTTCCAGCCCATCTTTGATCTTGAGCCTGTCTGCAGTTTGTAGAGTGGAGTTTAAGGGCCTCGGGGCCTCTCTTGCAAAATTAGCAAGGAGTTCATTGGTGGAGAAGCTGGCTGAGAGTGGGAGAGCTCGGTGGAGCCAGTGGGGGTTTATCAGGTTTCAGAATCCTGTCCAGACTAAGCTGTATTGAGTAAAACCACCAGCTTCTGCTAGACGGTGGAACAATGGAGGACTCCCCTTATTACACATCTTTTACACTCTGAATTATATCCCTACTTACATTTCTAGTGTGCTTTGTGTGCTTTGTCTGCATGTTTGGTACTCTGTTATTGAGTATAAGGGAGTCTGTTTTCTTTTCTTTTGAAAAAATATAGTGGCTAGCATCTGTGCTATCTGATCTAGCATAATTTTATATCATATTATGCTGTATCATATAGGCTGTAGGCTACAGGCTATTTTTTAGGCTCTTTATAAAAAAGAGAATCCTCTGAGTATTTTTGTTGAGAACTGTTGTAAAGTATCTGTTTTTGTTTTTTTCTATCACTGAAAAGCTTGTTTATTCAGGTTGTACACTTCAATGCATACTGAGCATTCAGCGAGTTACAAGTTGTGTTTAAATAAGTTACAGGAGCATCGAGTTGGTATAAACAGTAAATAGTAAACTGGGTAGTTATTTGGCCTTTAAAAATTGAAGGAATTTTACTGATTTAAGGATTTAAAGAGTTTAAAGTAAAACCAGAAAGTCAATTTCCCATTGGAGCATTTGTGCACGTGACTTAGGAGCTCAAATACGCATGCGCTGGTGTTCCTCTTTGTGGGTGCCATTTCCATTTATCCCACACAGCAGAAGAGCTGGAGGCTGCAGAGGGAAAGTTTTCATGCTGAGCCTGACAGATTTAAAGATTCTTTTCTTCTTTTATTCAGAAGTGCAATACATATTTTAATTGTCTTATGTAAGTGTTCACTCCAGTGGGGCTTAAATTTGCTGCTTCTTATCATTATAAGCTATCTCTTAGCTGGAGGTATGCTAGCTGTGTCAACACTTCCCCCCTGAGAAGGCTTGAGGATAAGCGAGAGGGAAAACTCTGCTGAGCAACATTAAAAGCTAAGAGCTTGTACCTGGAGGTTTTAAAGCGGTGTTATATTCCAGCAAAGAGAATCAAACACTTTGTAAAAAGTAAGTAAAGTAAGAAATTGAATCTTCTTTATGCTAAGTCAGACGCTCTTCTGAAACTTTATCAAGTTTGTTGCAGCTGTGTTCTAGCTTATTAACTTTACTTATTGGGATACAGTTTTGTCCTTTTAAATATTTAGAAACACCTGAAGCCTAATTAATTAATTTTGTCTCTTTTTGCTACTTTGTGAACTTCTTGATTAGACTGTGTTTATAGACCCTAGAAGTGCTTAATGATTAGTGTTTTATAATTTTATTTTACTACCTTGATCTATTTATTCTTAAACTTTAGTGGACACGCTGAACAGTGTAAAGAACCAAGAGTACAATTTAAAGGGACTACTCATCGGGATTCACTCTCCTGACCCGAAGGGCTGCACAAAGTCATTTTGCAATTAGATTTTGCGAACTAGAAAGACAGGAAATGGTCTGTAATTTGGAATAACTTTTTCTAGCTTTTTTGTCTCTTTGGATTTATATGTGTCGTGGATTAATGTGACTCAGGCTTTGTGATCTTCTGAAGGGGTTTATTAAGAATAATTTTTACATTTGTACATTTCCCTGCACATAGAAGAGTATAGGTAAAGACTTAAAGATCTGACTTACTGAATGAGAAATTGAAAATATCAGACATTTTTTGATGTTCAACCATTGTTTCCATATCTGTATTGTTAATTGGTCTCACCTATATGCTTGCAGAAAAGTGATTGGGAAGATCACATGTGATTTTTTCTCATTAACAGCTCAACGGTTTATTAGTTATCTAATCCAATTTAACCTACTGATTGTTTTCTAATTAAGAATAACAGGTTTCAAGCACAGATATACCTGTATGTTTTAGGCTGACATATATTCAGTTGGTTGAATAATAGTGTTTTAATACTATAGTATTTATTTATTTATTTATTGGGAATCTTGGATAACACCTTTGAGCTAAAAGCTAGTTTACAAAGGTTCCACGTCGCAAGGCAATAGACAAGGTATGTAGACATTACAAAACAGATATGGGTATATACAGTAGGCAAGTACATTATGGTACATACAGATACAGATTCAAGCAAGTACAGTTACAATACATCAGGTAGGAGAGGTCAACTTTATTGCAACAGTACTAAGAACATATCTAAGGTAGTGTGGTACAGATTGTGAATCTATAATATCTCTGGGTCTAGAGGCTATTTCTCCAGTAACAGGAAGATATTATTTAGCTACTATAAGATATTATAAGATATTGATTAAGTGAGTTCAAGAGTGACTCCAAGAATTGTGCCAGTTGAAACCAGGAAGGGAAAGAGCACTTCATCTAATAATTACCAACTTAGCAAACATATTAAGGGAATTAGTTTCAAAAATAAAAAAAGAAGGATATAGTAAAGGAAAAAAGGACAAGAGAATTTGGAAACATCACGAACATTTAGGATGAGTGAGAAAAAAGTAAGGGGGCCTATGGAGAGTATAGGAACAAAAGGGGGTAGAAAGAAAGAATAGAAAAACTGATTGCAAAAGTGGATACGAAAGAAAATATCACAGTTGTTGATCATAACGATGGTTATAATGATATAAATAATAATGGAAATAAAGAAAGCATAGATATGAGTAAAACGGAAGAAAAATAATTTATACTCTCTACTTATAAGGTAAATGATCAAAGTCATGTGACTAATTCAAAAATGAAACATGCTTCCATTCAGGATCTGTGGAAAAAAAAGGAACAGTCAGCATTACCAGGGGAAGTAACACACAGTACGTCAATTAACACAAACATTATATCATTAAAGGGTAAAAACAGTCCACTTGGGATAATTAGACAGGATCCTACACTAATAGAATAAGCAAATGACGAGGTGAGCAGGACAGTGGAGAAGATCAAAGAAATGATGCAATCTAATTATAGAATCAAAAGGGAACTTAGAGAACTTAATAAATTGAAGATGGATCTGCTGGATAATTGCAGTTCACAAATATGTCAAGTTTCTGGTCAAAGTGATTTGATCAGAATTAAGACATTAATTTTTTTTTTTTAGTTATACTTTTCCTCCCTGGCAACCAGTCTGCCTATCTTATCCATGTCCAGGCATCCTCCAGGGATTCCGGCCACCATCTCGAGGATTCCTCAACTAGGCACAAAGCGTACTCCCACAGATTGCCCCCACTGCGGGGAGGTGGATAGCACCCCAACACTCATCCATCCAGACCAGATCCAGTGCCACGTAACTTGCCTGAGCAAATCCCCCATAAAGACAGCCATCATGCTGCCATGACTGGGGCCCATTTTCCCCTATTCTCCCCTTGAGCATGACATGCAATGACACCAATGGACAGGCACGCATGTGCTACCGCATGCACTCCTTCCCAGCACTGACCACAGCAGATCCCCCAATTTGTCTGCCAGTGCCCTGCAATGCCCCTAGCCAATGCTATAGGCCACTAAGGCACTGAGGCTGGATACCCCCCTCCCCAGAGATGGAGAGTAGTCCAACGGATGCTCAATCCATCTCCTCCTCTGCTAACCCCCAATGACCCAGGCTCATTCCTAAACCCAGGTCACTGGCATGGAGCAAGGAGTGGTGTCCAGCACCTCAACCCTCAGCACCACTGGGCCAGCCTCTAAGATGTTAATTAATAATCCCTTAGAAGTAACAAGGGCATCAGATGAAGTCACCAGCTGTATGAGCCCTATAGAATTTAGTACCCCTATTTTAGAAGCAATCACAAAGGGATGTGCTTATGCACTAAAAGATCCAACATTAGCAAACATACAATGATTTATGAACAACTAATACAGAACTCTCAAAGTCTGCCATTCATAAGGGGAATTTGTATTGAAAATAAAAAAACTAGACTGGATGTACAATACGATGACACAGAGTGTCATAGAAAACAAGGATAATCAGATTTTGATAGAAAAGTAGATAAAGAGTCTGTTAATATCAGATGAGACACAAAAAGAAGAACTCACATGTGAGAAGACAATTTTATCTGCAAGTATATTAGATCTTAGAATGATTGATCAGGAAAATGATAGTGAACAAAAGTTGGAATTAGTAATGTTACCCAGTAATTATGACTTGAATAATTGTCTAATTAAGGAACTAAAAGATGGGAATACAGAAATTTGGGAGAAAGTAATAAACCAAAACATGAGGAACAAGAAAAGGGATTATGAAATCAAAAATAATAATAATAAGAAGGATTTGAGCAAGAAAGAAAATGGGGAAAACAAAATAGGGGAAGTCCATCACAGTTGATAAAGAGAAAGTTAGAAGGGGGAACCACAATATCAGATAAATAAAGAATTAATGGGAGATACCGAATTGTCAAAGAGAGAGCTTGAAAAATAAAAACAAAAACCAAAAAAAGTCCATAAAACAAATAAACAGTAGAGAGAAATCTAAAAAGAACAGGACCAGCACAAAACAACATGAGACAAAGAAACATGAACAGGTGAATGGGAATTTAAAACAGGACTTAGTGAAGATAGACAAAGATATTCTTCAGAATATAGAAGAAGCAGAAAGGAAAAACATCTCTGAGAATGAGAAACAGAAACAAAATGAAATAGACAAATTTATTTGAGACATCTGTTAGACAGAACTCTGGAGACCAATTTCATCCTACCACTTTATAAAGTTCTGATAATTCCGGAAGAGACTAAATCAACACTTAATGACAACCTGAAGCAATTTATGGGCTCAGTTTTACAGATTAATAAAAATGGTGACAGTTTATTGGCAAGTTTTAGGGTAATAAGACCACTAATGGACATGGAATTGGTCCTTTTGCTATCGGACCAATTCTATGTATTAAAAGGAATAGAGAGCCATAAAGACAAGTTGAGAGAACTGGGATAGAAATAGACAGAGTTGTGAGAATAAGATCGATCTCCCCAGAGTTCTTTAGAATAAAAACTGACTCAGCACATGTAGAAAATGAATGCATAATTTCAATGTTTGGTTTGAATGATTTTATATCAGAAACAAACCGAAACATCAGAAAAAAGGTTACGGAAATGTTACAAAATTTGACTAAAGACAATAGTCTAAATCAAAGGATAAAGAAAATTAAAAAATGGGAAAACAATGGTCAAATAGCAATCTGGGTGAAAAACCAAAAGGATTACATTAATATTCAGGCAAAATCCCATTTGTTAGATAAGGTTGAAATATGCCTACAGGGAGAGACAGAAGCAGAAGCTAGTACTCATGATGGACAAAAAAAAGAACACTGGTTAAACATAATAAAAACAGCAAATAGATTTCAGACAGTACAGAATTTGGAAGATTGACAAATGTTCACACAAAGAAGGACAGCAAAGAATAAAGATATAAAGAGCAGGTATGATATGATATCATGGAATATTGCAGGGATTAGGGACAAATTGGCAGATCCTACTTTTATTGATTTTTTAGTTCAATATAATTAGATTTGTTTACAGGAAACTGGGAGCAGTAAAGAATTGAAATTAAATGGTTTTAAGTGATTTCAGAAGGTAGCAATAAGTTGCAAAAGATATGGCAGACCATCGTGGGGACTTGTGACAAGGTGCAAAATAACAGACAAATTAGAGAACACAGAATTATTTCTGAACTCAGATCACATCCTGCCTGTTCAAATTGATGTAAATAAACAAAAATTGGTTATAATAAATGTATATTTCCCTCCAAAAAAAATCCAATTATGTGGATCATGAAGATGTGGAGAAACTGGGTAAATTTATAGAAAACTGTCTAATGGAGGACCCAAATCATGGAATAATCATACTGGGTGACTTTAATGCTAGGTTGGGACACTCCATTGAACTACGAGAAGATTTAGTCAGGGCATTTGTGGCTCTGAACCCTCTTGCCCTGACTCCAACAAGAAGGTGCAGGGATAGTAAGAAATGTGAGAGAGGGATAAAATTGGTGGAAGATTTGGATAATTTAGAAATTATTTTGATTAATGGTTAAACAAAAGATGATGCTCAGGGTGATTATACATATACTGTATTTGAACCAAAGGGGTCTCAACAGTTGATTTTTGTTGGATCTCAGTCAATTTTATAACAAAGTTGTTTGGTTTTAGAATAGGTAATAAAATGGATAGTGAACATAGATCTTTAGAAATAACACTTGACTTATGTATCACGTCAAACAATAATATGAAAAAGAAAGCAGATATTATAAGGGTTAAAAAAGGAATCAAATGATAAATACTAGCGAATTTCAGGTCCACACAATTACTGTTTGATTATGGTTTTAGGGAAGAAATAACTAATCTAGGACAACAGGGGCTGGAGGAGGAATATGTCTTGAAATTTCTGAAATATTGGCAAATATAGCTGCAATACTATTAAAATTAACAATAAGTAGAGGAAAAAAAGGAAGTAAATGGTTTGATGATGAATGTAAAAGGAAGGAAATTTACCTATTACAGACCAACAAGAGAAAACAAAAGAAGATTAAATAATCTGAGGAGAAAGTATAAAAGAGTATTGAAAGTAGAAAGGAAGAGCTATAGAATAAATATGTGGGACCAACTTGAAAAATGTATAAATGAGAACAATAATAAAAAAATTTGGCATCTTGTCTCTAAAGGATGGGATCAGGATTATGATAATATTAAAAGTTATATAGACCTGTTGACATACTAACATACTAAAATGCCAGCAGAATAGGCCTAACGGTCTTTCGTGTCTGCTCGTTTGGTCAGTCCCCAACCTGGGTGCTGACCTTGCTGTCCCCCTCGCCTTCTCTGGCTTCTCCCTTCCCAGTTCCGGATATTCTTGCTGCATTGGATTTTGCTTCCAGAACCCTTCCCCTGTACCTGTCCCACCCCCTCTTGAACCCCTCCACTGTCTCTGCCTCCATCAGCCCCCTAGGCAGTGCATTCCATGGCTCCACCACCCTCTCAGTGAAGTAGCACCTCCTCCTTTCTCCCCTGAATCTCCCCCCCTCCAGCTTCCAGCCATGCCCTCTAGTGGCCCCTTCCTCCTTCCTTCAAAGCACCCCGACTGTTCCTCCCCTATTTACCCTCTTCATGTACCTAAAGACCTCTATCATGTCCCCGAGGTCCCTTCTCTCTTCCAATGGGACATGGGAAAACTACTTTAGGACATTATTTTATGACCAAGAAAAAAGTTATACAGTTAATAAAATTGAATGGTCCTCTTATGAAAAAATCAAAGAAGAGGAAGTAACAACAGTAGTACAACAGGCATAAAGACAAAAAGCACCAGGCCCTGATGGGGTACCACTGGACATAATTATAGACGGTCCTCTACTGTGGACCCTGCATTAGTGGATCTATATAACACTATATTACAAATTGGGAAAATACCCCAGACATGGAGGGACAATATTACAGTTCCCATTTATAAAAAAGGAAGCCAAGCAGACCCAAGCAATTAAAGGCCAATCAGTTTATTGGACAATGTTCAAAAACTGTTCACAAAAATTTTGACCGTTAGGCTTATGGATTGGTTAGATAAAACAAAAATAATTAACAAAGTACAAGCAGGTTTCATATCCAATCACTCGACACTGGATCAGTGCTTTGTTTTAACACATTTAATACATAAATATACAATAACTGAAAAACAAAGATTATTTTGTGTATTTGTAGACTTAAAGGCAGCTTTTGGTGCTGTAAATAGGGATACTCTTTTGGAGGTACTTAATAATTATGGCCTAGAAACACCTTTTTTAAACATAATTAAAATTTTATATGAAAACAACCTTGCAACCATCAGATATAGTATGGAGGGAGATTGTTCGGCCAAATTTCCAACTAATGTTGGCCTTAGACAGGGGTGAGTCTTATCTCCTATTTTATTTACTCTTTTTCTAAATGAGGCTTTGAAGGGAATGGAGGACTTGGAGCTGCACATGCCTAGGGTGGTTAATAGGGGGTGTCCCTACCTGGCATATGCAGATGATGTTGTATTAATTTCAACTAGTTACCTACTGTAGGAATAAAGAGAAGCCTAGATAAATTCCAAAGTGAATGTGAAAAGCTCTCATTGGAGATAAATTACAATAAAACAAAATATATATTTAACAAGACTCCAATCAGAACGGGCAGGTTGTGTTCTATAAAATGCAAGGGACATGAAATAGAGTATGTATCAAAGTTTAATTATTTAGGTATTATATTCACATTTAATCTCAAATGGAAGGAACATATTTCAGAAATAATAATGAAAATTAAAGGGGTTGTCACAACTTTAGATAGATTTAATTATAAATATGGGGGAAGATCTGTTGCAGGACCACTCAATGTACGAAATGCAAAAGTGCAATCACAAATACTTTATGGAGCAGAAATCTGGGGGCTGGGAAACAGGGATGGGTTAGAAGCAATAATGAAAAAAATGTATAAAAGACTATTAGGCCTCCCATGTGGCGCACCCAACAGTTTATCCAAATTAGAATTAGGACAATTACCAATGATCTGCAATATAGTGCAACGGATTGTGATTTATTGGATTAAAGTATACAATAAACCCGAGCACAGATTGCCACGAATGTGCATTGAGGAAATGTTAAATCAGAGAAGTGAAGGCTTCAGCTACACAAGCACACATATACTAGAAAAACTTATACTACCTTATGGGTTATTAGAAATGATCTCAGAAAGCATGAGGACCCCTCTTGGAGTGATTAATGTGATTGTTATGTGTAGAATAAGGGATATCCATATCCAAAAGGAAATGGAAATTGTTAAAAACTGTAAATTAAGTTTATGGTTGTCATCAAATACTGGGAGACAATTTGGGTTACACCAATATTTAAGGAGACTAGGTAACCCAAGTAACAGAAAAGCTTATACCAGATTTAGGTTTGGTTATGTGGAAAGCAATAGTTTGAAACAGAAAATGGGATTGGCAACTAACAAAATGTATGCTTGTGGTTTAGACGAAGATACACCTAAACATTTATTAATACTGTGTCCTCTGTATAAACCAAAGAGAAACTCCCTTCTGGGGGATCCGTTAAGGAATCTTGATATGGAGTCAATTTATCAATATAATTATTTATTAAAAACAAATAATACCTGCCAAATGAATAGGGTTGCAAAATTCTGCAGATTTATTCAATTAAGTAAGTTACACTTACAGCAAATGTGATATTGCAGGGAAATTAATTACCTCTGCTATATAGTGCAATATGTGAACTTGTTTATGGTTTTTATATATTAATTTTAAAAATATGTGTATTCATATGCTTTGGATGAATGTTTTTATTGTATATTTTTGTAATAACAAAGTTTTTTTTTGTCGAACAATAAACTTCTACCTACCTAACATCTTGTCTGAAGTCCCATAGGGCTCCATCTTGGGTTCCCCCTTATTCTCAGTTTTTTTCAATGACCTCCTATCTATCTGTTTTGACTCACAAATTCATATGTATGTGGATAAGACTGTACTCATTGCCTCGGGCACCTCAGTCTCAACATTGGAATCTTTGCTATAGCATGAATTTAACAATGCCCAGTGCTGATTCCACTCTAACTAACTCAGAGCTAACACAAAGAAGAATGTGTCTATGGCCTTTGGCACCAGCCAAAAACTCATCAGGCTCTCTGCCCTTTCTGTTTCACCACCTTGGATGGCACTTCCCCTGAGGTTGTCTCCTGTTTCAAATATCTCAGAGTGTGGTTGGATAGTAGGCTTGACTTTTCTATCCATATTGATGCTATCCATGGCAAGCTCCACCCCAAACATGGTGCCCTCTACCACAACAAAGGTTGTCTCTTATCCCTAGTTCACCGTGAGCTGATCACCAAGACAGTGCTCCCAGTGCTTGACTATGTGGATGTGATTTATGGCACTGGCTTGTCCTCCTCCCTTGCCAGACTGAACATCCTCTGCAATACCTTCTGCTGTTCTGCTGCAAATACTTCTCAAACTCATCACTGCACCCTTTACACTTCCCTTTCTGTCCCTCCCCTTCCCTGCCATCACCTCATGCACTGTGCATCCCTAGTTTCCAAGTACTGGTTTAACTCTTTAGCAAACCAAGCAAAAGTATGCCAGCTGTGAAAATATTAAGTCAAATTACATATCAGAACAGACATGGAACATATCTTGATTCCTAGTACTTAGGCTCATGCTGAGCCTTCATCAGGGTGTGTGTGGCTATTATGGAACTCCCACATAAAGTTTTTAAGGGTGCAGCACTAATGTGACTGGCTGTATCATAGTTACGTCTATGTCAATATAACTTGCCAAAAGAGATTAACATAGCGACAAGTAGCATAAACTTGTATATATTGGGCCAGATATTCAAACTGCACCCAAAATGTGCGCAACAGCAGGAGCAAGCACAAGCCAATTGCGCACATGCGCAACAGATGTGATATTTAAACGTGGAGCAAGTCAAATAGCGCAAACAACCAATGTCTGAATATCGCACAACCTGCGCCATAGTGCAACCAGGTAGGGGAAACTGAGCACATATGTCACACCATAGCCCAACAAGGCCAGCCCAGTTGAGCAGTCGAGATGCACCATAGTGCAAGCAGGGAGCCCCCCCAGCAGCAGAGCAATGGAACTGCACAACCAGGGAGGTAGGCAGGGGCCCACCACCCATGGCACAGATGGGCACAGGAACACAGTGTAAAACTAACAACACACACCCCCACACCCAAAGCACAGCATCACCGGTGGAGGGACGGAAAATCCACTGGCCCATGGGGACAAGCCTACAAAGCACAGCAGGACCACGGCGCCCCAGCACACCCACTGGCAAGCAAATACTGCCACACAAAGGGCCCGGACAACCCAGGTGTACCACAGCCCCCACTGTGCACAGCACACTATGCCCTGGAACCCCAAGACACCACCCATGTGCAGTGAGTGTGACTGGCACTGCCGGAACCACCATGCCCCCCCACCTGGCACAATACAACCGTGTGTTCCACAGAACCATACAAGCCAGACCCACCAGGAGCCCACAGTGGAGTGTGGCAGCACACGGCCAGACCGGCTGACAGCCACCACCACACCAGGGACACCCCCCCACGCAGACACACACACACAATCCCAGGACCTCACCACACCAGATGCCATGCACACCACTGCAACTGAGCACCGATAGCCAGCTGCAAATCAGAGACCACCACAGTATTCATAACAAAATATATATATTCTATGAAAAACAGAAGAACAACATCAACAGGAACAACAAAAACACTATATACATGTATATATAAAACAGGTGTGGGGGTACAGGTACAAGGTAGGGGTGGGTGTGGGGTAAGGGTGAAGAACCTGGTGAGGGAAGGCAGGGTGTGAGGGAAGGGTTAAGGGTGTAGATGTGGGGCAGCTACTGTCCCCCAGGCTGCAGATCTTCAGGACGGCCTGGACCCTGTGGCCTCCTCCGGCGATGCACACCCCTCCGATTCATCTCCCTCAGTATGCCGAGTGTCTCTTGTGACACCTCCATCAGGCAGTGGATGGCCTGCTCAATCCTGCACAGGATCTGTACACCTAGGGCAAGGGAACAGAATCAATGGCTAGGACTGTACACAACCCTGAAGCCCACCCAGTATGCATGGCATGCAGCCAAGTGCCCTGCCCCTGTGATGGACTGCACACACACACACACACACACACAGTGACCATGCATGGGCCAAGCCCAACCAGGTAGCAACAGCCATGTGTGCCACGACACACCCCCCATGCCCAGCACAGCACAACCAAGGCAGTACAGTGACATGTCTATGTGGTGGGAAGGTAGTGCCACAGCCATGTGCCCAGTGCATGCATGGACCACCAGTGATGCACTCACAGACACGCAGTGCCACTGGACAGTGCTGACTGTCACACGTCGCAGGCATGGCAGTGTTATCCATGGATGGTGGCCATGCCCCATCTCCCCAGTGCACGCAATAGCATCCATGATGTAATGACACTCACCCTCATCCAGCCGCTGCTGCTGCTGCTGCTGTGGCTGCTGCTGCTGCTGATGTGGGCCCATACCGCCGCCTCCTCTGCCGGCCACCCCTGCAGCACCCCTGTGTGACTCAGCCCGGGCCCTCCTCCGCTCCTCCTTGCCTGTGGGAAACAAATGTTGAGAAGCACATTAGTGAGATCCGAATGCAGACAGACCCCTGCACCAATTAGTGTGCCTGCCCACACAGCCAGACCCATGCATCACACACCTTCAAACACTGACACAGCCAACCATGGAACAACCCTCCCCCATGCTCTGGCCCCAATACACAGTCACACCCCTGTGGACAATACAGGTGCATAGATGGGTCACCCACCTGCCTAGGCACAATGCCCCTCCTGGCACGGGACCTGAGGCATGCCAGCAGTGCCTGCTCCCTCCTGTGCAGGTCACTGTAGTGGTGCCTGCACTGCTCTGCTGTCCTGCGCCACCCTGTGACCTGCTCCAGCGCAGTGGCCACCTGCTGCCGCACTTGGGTGCGGGCCAAGTCTAGGGGATCCCCCCCAAACAGTGGCCCATAGTGAGGCTCAACCACGGCCACTAGGTTGGTCACCTCCAAGCTACTCCACTGGGGAGCTCTCCTGAGTGCCATGCTAGCAACTTGATAGTAGGCAATATGGCGCTCCGCAGTGTGGCAGACCCACGTGGAAATGTTGCACAATACAAACCTGTCTGTCCCTATCACGCTGTTCAGGCAGCGCCGTCGGTCCTTATTGTGCTGTTACCGAACAGTGTGATAGAGCTGCACACATGCCAGACGTACAGCGCCAAGGGGACAAAGGTCGGGGCACAAGGTCATGTCTGTGGCACAAGGCCATGCACAGTGCCATCGGACGTCTACACAGCCAGAGCAAGAGGTCACCTGCGTGCCAGTGCCACAGTGGACTATTGCGCAGTTGTGCCACAGCACCATGTGGTGACCAGCGCTGTAGCACCACTGGCACAGTGGTGGCCATGTCATGAATAACTGACCGCGCACAGCACATGATCAGTGCAGCAGACGCCTGTGTAAGGTACCTGGGCATGCACGGTGCTGTGTACTACACAGTCACAGAACTGCACCATAGACTCAGCCAGCCCAACCGTATTGCGCAAGGCGCAACAGCGCAATATTCAGTCATCATATGCAAATCAGCTGATCAGCCATTCAGAGGCGCAGCGGCGCGATTTGCATCCCATTAAAGTTGCTCCACTCCTGATTTGCATGCATTGCGCTATAAATGTGCGGCAGTGATCTGCAGTGGCCACATTCGGTTACTGCAGTGATAGGTGGGTTGCATGCTGTGTGATGTTATGGACCATGGTCATGGGAAAATGCTGTGAACTGCACAGTCACAGGTGTCCTCGTCCACCCATACAGACCATGACATGGCCGAGCAAGGACTGGGTGAGGAGGAAGATGGTGGGCGGAGGAGAAGGCCCAACTTCACAAAGGCCGAAACAGAGGCACTCTATGAGGCCTACCTGGATGAGGAACCACTACTCAGTGGACGGCGGGGCACCCCTCAGGCCCGTGCCACTGCATGGGAGGGGGTAGCTCACACTGTGAACCTGCATGGACACCACCAGCGCTCCATGCAGGAATGTAAGGAGAAGGTGGGGACAGACAGGAGACAGGTTAAGGAGAAGGTGGCAGCACTCAGGGTGGCATGCCCTGCCACAGGCAGGGGCCAGCCAGAGGTGGCGAGCTGACCCCGTGGAGGACGTCTGTTGCTGCTGCCATGCAGTGCAGTGCCATCGAGGCGTTCCAGGCGGTGGCTTCAGACAGGTGGAAGCCCATCACTGCACGGTATGACATGGTGGGGGGTTGGGGGTGGGAAGGTTGATCCCATGCACTAACTTGTTCTCACATTCTGTTACAGATCCTGTACGCCTGCAGGGGACAGTGGTGGTGGGCCCGTGCACCGTGGATGTGCAGCCAGAGTTGGAGGAGGGGTCCATCCACCTCTGCTGGTAGCCGGTGTGCATTGCACCAGTGTGCACACCTGGCTGCCAGTTCCGATGTCGGTGAGACAGGTGTGGGGGGTGCCCTTCCTGTGGCCCAGCGTTCTGGCATGCAAGCATGCCAGCATGCTGTGGCTGAGGCTCTGGCACAGACCTGCACTATTGATGATGCAATGGCCGCTATGGGCACTGACATGCGTGTGTCACAGAATGGACACACAGCAGGACATCCCGTGCCCATGGACCTAGCGGGTTCCAACGTGTGTGCCAGCATGTCAGCACAGTCCCAGGCTGTGCCTGTCAGCACCGGTGGGGGCAGCACCGGTGGCTGTGCAGGTCCCTGGCACTGTTGCGGACACAGCATTGGAAGGACTGGTCCCTTGGGCACACCAGGCGGAGGTGCAGCAGCGGCAGTCACCCACCGGGTCTGGGGGTACAGGGTTCAGCAGTGGCATATGCACACCGCCTGTTGACATGCCTATACCTGGTCCTGGTGAACAGCGCCCACCCTCAAGGGGTGTTGAGCATCAGGCCTTTCCATTCCCTGGGGGACAGGTTGCCGAATTGGCAGACAACCCGTTTGACGAGCACACCCGCCTGCTGCGGGCATCAGTACAGCAGCAGATGCGGGTTGCAACATCTGTGGAGGCACTGTGTGTGGCTGTGGAGTGGCACAGCAAGGACAATGCAATGATCCTGGCAGAGATGGTCCAAATGTGGATGGATGTGACCGCAGCCATAGACAGGATGACCAAGGCATTGGTCGCTGTCGTGGCTACATTGGGAACCCAGTCAGGTGCCCCTGTACCACGCATCCCACACAGTAAGCACTCCACTCCCCATTCTCAGCATCATGTGACACCCAGCCTGTCGATGCCGGGTTCTGCTGTGGGCATCCCAAGCACCCCTGGTGCTGGTATGTTCGGCATGCTGCAGACCCCTGTGCGGACAAGGTCGCGCTCACGCAGTGGGGCCCCTGGTGGTCCATCGGTGCCACCCCATGTGGCCCATACTCAGCCTGCCAGTGCAGCTGGGTCACGGTGGGGCCGCCCATGCATCCATGGTGGCCATGGCTCAGTGCCATCTGACTGACCTGTCTCCCAGTGCGGGCCCTGTCTGGTGCTGCCCTGTGTGCAATGTGTGTCTTGCTGGGCACTGCACTGGTGGGTGCCCTGCCCAACACGCCAACACACGGACCACCTGCGCACCCACCTGACTGCTGTCCACAGGTGCATGTGCATGATGATGCCTGCATTGTGCTGTACAACAAGGTGCAAGGGTGCCCAGCACATATACATGGACAGTACAGGTGGTGGGGGTAGTCTGTGGATCTGTGTGTTTGACATGTCTGTTCCTGCTCTGCTGTGCAACTGCCCCTGTGCACTGTGTGCCATGTGTGTGTGTGTGTGTGTGTGCGTGTGTCCATGTAGCATGTAACTATTCACCCCTCCCTGATGGTACGTTTGTGTGCCTGTACCCTTCCACTCCCCTTGCCATCATGCACCCCTGGTGTGTTACCCTGTGTGTATGTGGGTTGCGCCTAGACAGTGTTGGTTGCACATGGCCCCATGACATACCTGTGATGTGCGAAATGCTCCTCTGTGATGGTGTCCCGGTGCAGCTGGGCCTGCTGGATCAGTCGGGGGTCACGCCGTCCAAGGTGGGGCTGCTCATCCCCATCATCACCGGCGTCACTGGCATCCCTATCGCTGTCCCCCTTCTCGACCTGTACGGCTATCCCACAGTCTTTGGCCATGTTGTGCAGGATACAACAGGCCAGGAATATCCCACAGGCCTTTGAGGGGCTGTACTGCAGGGCACCACCGGAGGTGTCTAGGCATCGGGCGTGCCTTCAGCATCCCAAACACCCACTCGATGATGTTGCGATGCAGACGCATGCCTCATTGAAGCGCTAAGTGATGGGTCGGGCGCTGGTAGGTGTGAGCAGCCAGGGACGGAGTGGATATCCACTGTCACCTGTGTGGAGATAGTGGAAAGTAGTGTCATGTTCAGGTCCATATTGCCCCTAGCCCTGTGTGCCACTACCGTGGCACCTGTGGCTTTCCCACCCTTGCCCCAACTTTGCCACTCCTACATGCATACTCACCCACTAGATGTCCTGTGGGGATGTCTCCACTCTTGAATCGATGGCACAGTGCAGATTGGTACCATATTAATGAGTCATGTTCTCCGCCAGGGTGTGTGGCACAGACATTGATGATGTGCCCACTGCCATCACACACCACCTGGCAGTTGACACTGGAGAACCCCTTCTGGTTGCGATATGCGGCCCCATCGGGGCCAGGTGGTGTGCGAATAGCCACATGGGTGCAGTCTATCACCCCTAGCATGCCAGGCATACGTGCTACCCTGTGGAACTCCTGCATGTTTGTTGTACGCTCTGCCGCGGTGCTGGGGAAATGGACGTACTCCGCAGCATGTGGCAGCAGTGCACTGAGGAATTGGGTGAGGATGCATGACGTGGCCGACTGTGTTATGCCTGTGGTGTCCCCTGTTGGCCTCTGGAAGGTACTCGTGGTGAGCAGGCACATGCAGGCTGTTACCTTTGTCTCCACTGACAGAGCGTGACTCCGTCATGAGGGTGCCTGCATCACATCACTGCACGGCTCACAGAGAAGCCTCAGTATTGCCCTGTTCAGGTGGTACCGGCCCACAATCTCAACATCCGAATACAGCTCAAAGCTGATGCGGGCACGGTACTGCCTGTTGGGGGCGTAACGCCGACGGGCCCTTCCACAGCCATGTCCCCCTGCAGCATGCCTTCTCACCCCCCTCACTACAGCTTCCAAGTGGAAGGGTGGCACTGTCCATCTCCTGGCCTGTGTCCCCCAGCTGTTGTTGTTCTGTTCCCCACTGTCCTGACTGCTACCTCCACTGCACTGGTACACTGACTGGCCTCCGTACTCTGTGGCCCCACACACCTTCAGCTGCCACTGTTTTGTCCTGCCTACTCCCTGGCTGCTGCTGTAGCCTACTCTCCCTTGCTGCCTCATGGGCATTCCCTGTCGGGTTCTTGCGCCTCTTCCTTGAGCCTTTTTATTTTGGCTCATTTCCGCCGTGGCGCACCTTCCGGCTGATCCACTGTTGCGCATTGAGCAAGCCTTTGAATATCTCATTGCGCTCTTTATGCATGGATCCACCCCCTTCAGTTGCGCATGCCTTCATTTGCATTGCGCTGTTGCTCAGCATGTTTTCAGTGGCGCAACCGCCTCCCGCTGAATATCGCAGAATGGCGCATTTTCGGGCTTGTGCTGGCGCAACCCTATTGCGCATAGCGCAACCCTTTTGAATATCCGGGCCTCTATATTTATTTAAAGTGCTGTATAAACATATACTGGGAATTATTAGGACTAAGAGACATAACATGTACAGAAGGGGCAACAATTAAAAGAATGAGTATTTTAATTTATCAGAAGAAGACTATAATTAATCAAATAATGATTCCTAAATTGATAGCTGGAATATAGTAGTGGCATAAAGAAAACAGATTACAATAACTAAAATAAACATAATAATCACCATATACCTGAAATCTGCAAGAATTAACAGAGAAGTATTAATCAGAAAGGAACTCGAGTGATGGCCATTATGAAATATGATCCAATCAGAATACAATTTAGAAGCTCAGAGTCCATCTGTTCATTGAGACAGAAAGCAAAGTCCATGAGTTCCAAAAAGGAAATGCCTAAAACAAAAGGGGAAAAATGTAAATAAATGAATTCAGCATCATGTTATCATAATATCATTAGAGAAACACAGAGTAATCAATTTCTTCATGGTGCCTCCCCAGCTGGAGGGCCCCACCCAAAAAATCAACCTAAGCTCACTGGTTTAACTCTCTCCCCCCTCCAATCTCTCCTCTCCTCTCTCCCCTATTCCCTCTGCCTCTTGATCTCTTCGCTCTTGTGACCATCGTACTTTCTCCACACCACGATTCAACTCAGCTTCTGGGAAGTCTACCCTTCTTACATCTTCCCACCATCTGGATCAGTTTCCTTCCCACCCTCCACCTCTCCCCTTTCTTCCTTTCCTTCAAATGTTAGCTCAAACCTCTTGCTGCCCCTTCCTGCTCCTGCCTTGGTCATAGTTAATTTTGCCATGATACTGTCCTGAACTTAGCTCCTGTATTTAGCCTTAATGTTCCTATATCATTGCTCCAGTTTATATACTAGCCTGTACACTGTTAACTATAGTGTATTTACTGTTTAATTATTGTATTTTGCTGCACCTTGCATTTTTCTCTCATGCATATTTTGCTTATACATTGTACATTTTGTCTCCCTATTTCCTTTCCTCTGGCTTGCACCAGTAAAAAGTCTTGGTTCAGTGTGCCTGTCCCAGTTACCAATTTTCAATGAATGAATGAATCACTAAAATAAATGTTTATACTCACATCCCTCCTACCCCCCCCCCACTTCATCACAAGCTCCCTAGTTCTGGAACTTGTTCTCATTTAGAAAAGACTCCCCTCCTGCACCCTGTTTACTCCTGTGAGGTACTTGTAGGTCTCAATCATGTCACCCTCCCTCCCTCCCTCCTCCTCTCCTCTCTCTCTTCACCTCTCCTCTCCTCCAAGGTGTACATGTTGAGATTCCTAAGTCTCTCCTCATAGCACTTCTCTTGCAACCCCTGCACCATTTTGGTTGCCCTCCTTTGGCTTGTCTTCACCCTGTCTATGTCCTTTCTTAGGTGCAATCTCCAGAACTGGAGACAGTATGCCAGGCAGGAACATACCAGAGAGCAATACAGCTGCAACACAACCCCCTCCTCCTGCTGGTGATGCTCCTCCCCTATGCACTCCATCATTCCATTAGCCCTATCCATGGCCTTGTCACACTGCGCTGCCACCTTGAGGTCCTCTGATATAACAGCTCCAAGGTCCCTTTCCTGTCTAGAGATTGCCAATACCTCCCCCCATCCTGTACTCAGCACCGGGGGTTCCTATACCCTAGGTGCATGATTTTGCCCTTTTTGGTATTGAACCCTAACTCCCATGTCTTTGACTGCTCGTTAAGTTGCTGTAGAGCATTATTTGCACCCCTTTCTGAGTGTTCACCCTATTGCAGATTTTGGGTCATCTGCAAAAGGCATTTTCCTCTCCAGTTCCCTTACAATGCCCTCTATGAAGATATTGAAGTGGACTGACTCAAAGTACCGGACCCAATGGTATCCCATTGGTCACTCTTCTGTCCTTAGAGTTCGTGCCATTAACCACCACCCTCAGTTTCCTATTTGTTAGTCTTAAATCCAATTTCCCACTATGGACCTAACTCCTAAGCCGGTCAACTTCCTAATTAGCTTTCTGTGCAGCGCAGTATAGAAAGCCTTGCTGAAGTCCAGATAGGCTATGCCCTCTGTCCTCTCAGGTCAATTTCCATGGTCACCCAGCCAAAGAAATCTATCAGATTCATTTGGCATGACCTTCCCCAATGAATCTGAGCTGCCTGTGGTCCTGCATCTTATTTGATTCTAGATTTTCAACCAGCCTATCTTTCAGTAGGGTTTCCATTAGTTTCCCCACCACTGAAGTTAGGCTGACTGGTCCATAATTGCCAGGTTCCTTCCTGCTGTCACTTTTACGTAGAGGGATCACATCAACACTTCTCCAGTCCTCCACAATCACTCCTTCTTCCAGTGAGCAGTTGAATAAGACTGTTAGTGGGGCAGCTAGCACTTCCCTGAGCTTTTAGTATCCCATCTGCTCCCAAGTCTTACTCACATTCAGGGCTGCGAGTCCCTGCAGGATTCTTTTCTCTGTAAATAGATTTGTGTCCACCACTTCTCCCCATTCTTGCCTCTCTCTGGTGGCACATCCCCTCCTCCCTCCACTGTGAAGACCAAGCAAAAGTGCTTGTTTAAAATGTCAGATTTTACTTGGTCCTCTTCTGCACAGTCTCATCCTTCTGTGCATCTAATCCTCACTTTCTGTTCCCTTGCTATTCTCTTCTTGCTTGCATATCTGAAAAAAGGTTTTATCCCCCTTAGTCACCCTTCTAGCAGTCCATTCCTCTGTCAGTGCCTTTGGTCCACTAACCACTTTACCTACTTCCTTATTCCTGGCTTGGGACACCTCCCTGTACTCTTCCAACTGTGTTTCTTTGTACCTCTTGAATGCCACCTTTTTTTCTTTCACCAATCATGCCACTTCTTTGGAGAACCATAATGGTCTCTTTTTCCTTCTTCTTTTGCTTACCTCTTTCATGCAGAGGTTTGTTGCCTTAACTTTTCCCTCCCTTACCTTCCCCACTGTGCCTCAACTCATCCCTGGCAATCTCTCCCTTCAAGACATTTTCTTAGGCAGTCTCCCATTACTTTAAAATCCACCCTCCTGAAGTGCAGGACACTCGTTTTCATGTGGCTCACCTCTGCCCCTTTCCTTATGTTGAAGTACACAGCGCAGTGTTCACAGGTACCTAGGGGACTCCCCCTGTGACATCCACAATGCTGCCCCTGTTTGTTATTATTAGGTACAACACTACCCTGTCTCTAGTAGGTTATTTTATTAGCTGCCTGAGAAAAGCTCTCTGTAGGGAGTTAAGGATGATCCTGCTGCTTGCTGAAGCTGCAGCTGGAAGGTTCCACTCCATATCTTGAAGACAGAAACCTCCAAGTAGCAGCACCTCCCCTTTTCCTGCCATCCTGATGATGGCCTCCCCTAGTGCCTTGCCCATTTCCTCCCCTTGTGCTGAGATCTGTAAACTACTCTGGTAGGGATAGACATCCCAGACTCCATTTCCAGGATGATCCACAGCACCTGCAGACCCTCTTCACCTTGGTACACCTGCACATCAGTACCTTTTATTCCCTCCCTCACATATAATGCCACCCCTCCTACCATCCTCACTGCTCTGTCTCTCCTAAATAGAGAGCAGCCCAGTATGGACATGTCCCAGTCATGGTGCTCAGTGCACTATGATTCTGTTATGGCCACTGGTCTAGATCCAGGTTAACCTACTCCATGATAGCCTCCATGCCCTGGATTCTGTTTCTGAGGCTCCTGGTGTTAGTACACATGGCTCTCTACACCTCTCATCCCCAGATGATGCCCTCAGTCTTCCTTCCCTTCTTACCTATGATGTTACCTGAAGCTCCCTCTGACTCATGCCCCTCCTGTTTTGCTTTTTCCATTCCTGGCCCCTTTTAATCCACTCTCCTCCCCTACTTGGTTTGTATCCCCCTTTGCTTTCTTCTTGTCCCTGTCCCTGATGTCCCCAGTCTCTGTTCTCGCAGTGTTTTCACCCCTCAGGCCCTCTTTCTGTATCATTTCTTCATGGGGGAGGGGCAATCATTGTCTCCCTTACTTCTTTGTCTTCCTCTGGCTAGTTTAAATGCTCATCCAAGTAGCATCTAAATCTCCCACCAAGGATGTAGGCCATTTCTCAAATAGAGGCCCTCATCTTCCCAGGCTGATCCCCAGTCCCCAATGCATCATCTCCACAGCCTTACTCCATGCACCATGCCTTTAGGCAGTTGTTAAAGGTCCTGGTGTGGAGTACCCTTGCCTGTCCCCTCTCTTTCTCAGGTAGCACCTTGGAAAATGCCACAATGTGTGTTATCTGTCTGAGGCCCTTCCCCAGCTCCCTGAAGTTTCCTTGTACTCATTATTTGTCCCAAGATGGACAATGATATCCAGCTCCTTCCGAGCTCCTGCTGCTCTAGCATTCCATAGGACATGCTCCCTGTCCCTCCTGGCTGAGGCACCCCTCACGTTCCTCACCTCCTTACCCTTCCCTACCCCAGCTCCCACGTGTGTGACTCTCAGTGTCAAGCCCCCCCACCAGCAGTTACTTTCTCTTGGGCTGACAGCCACTTCCCCCCTCCTTTGGGCCTCCATTTTTGAGGACCCTACTCCTCCCCCCCCTACCCCCTCACTGCAGTGGGAACCTCATCTCAGTTGCCCTGATCCACCAGTATGGTGAAGCTGTTCTGCAATGGTACTGGTGGAGAAGCATGCACCTTTCCCACAAATCCACCTCCCAGAGCCAACTAGGGTCCATCTGCTTTGTCTCTGTCTAGGCATCCTTCGGCAGAGCAGCAGTGGACTTGGTGCCCCCTGGGTGGAACAGAGGCTTGCTGTACCATTGCCAGTTCAGTCCGGTGTCCAGCAACCTGTGGCACAACCCAGAAATGTGAGTACAGATAGAGCAGCACCTCACTTTCCAGAAGATCTCTCAAAACAGTGCAGCTCACCACATCCATTACACTGCACCACTCCAATAATCACTGCCCATTCTACTGTCCTCAGTTAGCACCTACCCTAGTTTGGATTCTCCCCACCCACATCCTACTACCTTAATGCTCATATCCCTCTGTTCTGCCTTCCACTGAACATGCTTATCAGCCAACCCTATATAGGGTTTACCCTGCTTTATCTGTCCTAACCCTCTTTCCTACTCTTACTTCTCCTCAGCAGTTTGCTACCTACTTCACTGTTACACTGCTGTTACATTGGCTAGAAAACTGTATGTTAGCTGGATGTCACAGTGTAACAGAGCACCTGGCATCTCATCTCCAGAGTCTCACGTGGACCTGCAGTGGCTGTATGGATGCTCCTAGGTCAAACATCCTACTCCTGCGCTGTGACACCCTGTAGACACTCCTAGGTATGACAGCCCCACTACTGCACTGTGCCAATCAAGTGGCGGAACACTACAAGGGATGGGACACTTGGGAAGGTTTGAGTACAAGGCCTAAGTCCGTACTTCCTGTTGCCCCTCCTCCAATTATCTCCTAGCTCAAAGGCCCCAGGCAAAACAATTCTCACACTATCCCAAAACTACACTGAAAGATACAGTTCTTTAATATGGCCTCTAGCCCCTAAAACTAAAACTTCCACAAAATTAAAAAAAAAATGATTTATTGTTCTTTCTCTTAATAATCCCCTCCTTAACCTGACTGAGTAGCATGGCAAGCTAAAGCAGGGGGTCTTGATACCAACCGTGTCCCAGCAACCCAGGTTCAGGAATGAATTGGGTTGCTGGAGACCAGTTTGGAAAGGAGGATTGAGCATCCTACAAGAACTCTTCTCCCTCAGGGAGGTGGACAATGTAACCTGATACTTGATCACCACCAGGTGGAAGCTGGGTGGTGTTGCAGTGGTTACTTTCTGGTTGACCAGGGTCAGGTCACTGAAGTGTACTGCATTCTTTACACAGTACGTACATGCCTCAGCACGTATGCCAGCATGAGGAAGAAACACTCCCAGGGGGGAAATGACCAGAGTGGCAGGATGATGGCATGCACTCTGCAGGTTCCATACCACCTGCCTAGGTACCCACCAATCCATGGAAATACAAGAGGTGGAAGGTATGTCCTGGGGTGGGTAAGTGATGGGGCAGAGGGCAAGACGCCAGATGGGGGTCACCTGGGTGTAGGTGGATAAACAATGAATGAAAAAAAAATTATAATAACCCCCCATACACAAACACAAATTTAAAAATGAAGTACTGCTCACAGTTTTATTTTCTGGAGCTTCTTCTATGACCATAAAAAAATTCCCCTCCTGCCATTACCTGCTTACCAGGAAAATCTTTGTTGCTTACACTGCCATGGAAAATATTGAATTCCTGGCTTTACTGAAGCCTTCTGCTGTGTATGTGGGGGCAGACATAAACATTCAATAAGTGGAATTATGCAGAAGTTTGAATTCCTGTATGCCGTGATGGTTACACTTTGTGTCTCTTTCAATGTAACTAATAATTAATTACATATGATAGGGTAATTACCCTTTAGTTACATGTTTGTTGTGTTACACTTGTTCGCCTCACCCTTATTGGCAACCCACTGTGCATGGCTGACAATATCTATTATGTTATATGCATCATCAGTACTAACATTTAGGGCTTTGGTACTTACCGTATAAGTGTAAGATATCAGGGACATTATTACTGTGATTGTTGCTAGTAATGCATAAGTAACATGCTGAGAATACATGTCTGTGTTCTTTGTATATTCTTCTGAGAAATCATTGCATAGCCCACACTGCCATCATGTGGATTTATGTTACACCACACTTATCTCCTGTTTTATGTATAAGTCTGTTCTCATTTTAGCTGATTTTACACATTTTGTATCTCTATAGACAACACTGTGGAGCCACCTAACTTTTGGCCAATAGGGCTTGTTTTATGTATCTAACTTACCTATGAAGGTAATAGTTGTCATGGTGATTATCACCATATATAAGTTACTAAATTAAGTATTCTCATTGAGACTGTCTTCATACCCTGGGGTATTGGGAAACTCTGGCTCCCAGTGTCTATTTGATAAGATATGTTTTAGGGCACAAGTCTGCTTTTGTGTAGTAAACAAGTTTATTACCACATATGCTGTCTGTCTGTTGTTTCTTCTGCTGGTTTATTACCACCAAGAACCTAAGAAGGGCTTGACACTCTGACATTATTGGTGACCATGTGCAGGTGGTCTAAACTAGTGAAGATTCACTGTTTGCTGGCTTTTCCCTTTTGGGTAGTAAGTAGGTGTACACACCCATACCACCTCGCCCATGTTTTTCACTCCGTAGCATCTTGTAAAGTCTGGCTGCTTTCTGGGCAAGGTTGATGCCATCTCACCTTGTTCAATGGCAGTTTTGAGTTGCAAGATTGTGTGAGTGCAGATGCCCTACCGTCTGTTTGGTTCAACCACTGTGGATCGATACACAGCAGGGTAACGACTGACGGGTTCATTTCGGTTTCCCAACCTTTTCTATCATGTCCAATATCTGCGCAGATCTGAGACTCAATGTCTTTAACTTTCTCGCTTCCTATGGAGGCTGGAGTGACTTCACACTGGACACGAAAAACTCTGATAACCCCGTACTGGGGATCTCAACCCAGTATTCAGAGGTGAGACTAACAGCCAAAAAGTGGGATTCTAAAGGGCTGTCAGTCATGGCTCTCTATGCTACTACAGAAGCCTCCGAGGTGAGGTTTTGTTCCCTTGAACTGCAACACTCAGCTCTTAAGAAAGAGTTGAGCTTGCAGGCAACTGAATGTCTTGGGAAAGAGCAGTGGCTGGAAGAACGTCAGTCCCTGCGCAGTAAGAACAAGACTCTTTTGGATTGTACTGTACAGAATAATGATTGAGAGTTATGCATGTTGAGAGAGGATTGTGATAGGCTGAAGCAGGATAACAAGCAGATGTTGAAAATGACTGATTTCTTGAGTGAGATTAATTAGTCTTTGTGAGAGGGAAATGAGGAGTTACAAGAGGACCTGAAATGGATAAGTCATGAGTTGGATAGAGAGCTTAGGGACAACTATGAATTGAGCAATGCATATAGAGTGTTACAGAAAGAAGTTTTGAAAGGTGCTGGGCAGAACAATGCAAAAGTTAATCACTCACAGTGCAGAGCTGAGATGGTGAAACTGCGTCATCATCAAGAGGCGTTGGCTGGTCATGTTAAAGTGATGGGTGGGTTCCATTACACATCCATCGACCTTATGTCATTCAAAGATGATGACTCTGTTGATGATAGCAGCTAAGATGGTGCCCAGCCACACCCTTAATATGGCGCTTCCCCCAGCCACCACTCACAAGATAGCAGCATCCTATGCTGTACCAGCATGACCCTATGTCATGAGAAATATGATGAGTATCTTGTGCGTCACCAAGATGGTGACCTCGATGATAGGGGGAGGTCGCGGCCGAGCCCTTCTGATTGCCATCCTGAAAATGGAGGACAGAATGGAGATTGATCAGATGATCGAGACCTCCTTCACTAGGACACAGACGACTGAGGAGCAAAGACAGGTCTTCCGGGAACACATGAAAAACATGTTGAAGGAAGCCACTACTTAGCAGTTGCTTGTCCACTCTGTGGCTCATGCCACAGTGGAGGCTGCCCTTCACAGTGCACAATCCTACAACCCTTTTCCTGATCCGCATCCCATAATTCAGATTAGTCCCTTTCAGGAAGCTCACTCAGTACAGCAGATCGCTGAGAGTATAGGTCAATGACAATCTCAGCTGCCATTTGGAAAAAGTTCATTCCAAATGTGAGATGCTCAGTCTACCAGCAGGCTACCAAGTACAGATCCTCCGATAGACCATAAACCATGGCCTCTGGGCAAAACTCTTGGAGGACATTTGCCAAGCCATGAATGCAACTTTTGATGACATTGCTGTGGAAATCATTGCCACACACTCCCCAGGCATGACTGACGTTATGTTGGCCCATCCTGTCAAACATTATGCCAAGGAAAGTCTGATGGCATATCATCAGAGACTATGGTTGGCCTACCATACTGGCAAGGTGCTATCACATGAGATAGTGGATGGAGATCAAATTGAGTACAAGACCTTAATTATTCAGAACATGATCCTGGCCATGCATGACAAGATCGATCCCGCAGTTTCCCCAGAACCGATACATTTTCAGACATTCTCAGAAGGATGGAGCATGTCTACCAGCTCTACCTCCAAGATCCGAATTCTGACTCAAAAGCCAGAGTGGCTATGGTACAATCCACCAGCAAGCCCACAACCCATTACATGGTGGAGGACAAGGCCCAGGACAACAAGGCTGCACCCTCTGATGACAAACAGGCCTACAAGATGGGGGAAACACAACAGAAAGAGGAACAGGCAAAGAAATTGGAATAACCCTGACCAGAATAACAACCGGGGCAATCAAAATTATTGACAAGACCCTTCTTACCATGATGTAGTGGCAGAGAATAATAACCTCCACACACTCCTTGGGAAGATCCAATCAAAGGTTGAGGCCATCCCAAGGCAGACCGTTGCAGCATTAGGTCCAGTAACCCAGTCCCTACTAGGTCAAGGAGACACAGGAACCTCCTCTGGCCAGGCCACAGCAAGCCTGAATCCTGAGGCCTTGTCTATTGCAGCTGATACTAGTACCCAGACTTCCCTGTATCCTATGCAGGATCTGGAAGATGCCAGGTGAGATCCTGCAGACATGTGTTTTCAGGAGCCACTTGAAGATGTACAAACAAAATAAAAAGCGGCACACGAAGGTATTCTCTGCAAAAAGTGTTTACTTAAACTTGTAAAAATAACAATGCAGAAATGAATACATAAAGGCAGCGCAGTCGAGCTAATGTATACCCAGCGCTTTGACTCATTGTTTGTATATATGTATTGGACTGGCCACCCAGTTATTAGCCTGCACTGATCCCTAGAAGCTGTATTGCAAAATGTCTTTGGAGGCCACCTGAAGATGCCAGTGCTAGTTCAGATTGACAATTACAGGCCCCAGTCCATATTGTGAACAGTATTACTATTGTCACAAATGGGAGGCCTTGTGCTCAGGCCACGGTCAGGGGGCCCTAAATTGTTGTATTGCTAGATACAAGTGCAGCTGTGCAGGTACTACGTGGTGAGGATCCAGCTAATTCCTCTTGGTCTACCAAATGGAGGACTAGTGCTCAAAGTGTGGATGGCACTAGATTGTCTACCTACCATTCTATTGTACTCTCCATGGTGTTGGGTACCCTCAACACGAATCACACTTTTCACCTCATGGTATTATGTCATCAATCCCAGCATCCTAGGAATTGATTTCCTAGCATTACATGGCTGTGTAGTGGATTTGGCCAATTGACTCTTGATCCAAATCAAAGGGCAATACCATACAGTCATGATTCCTGATTTCCATGTGGTTGCTGCCATTACGGTCAATGATAAGGAATATGACGGCATAACTCTATTCCAGACACATGAGCTCTTCAAAGAACTGTTACCCATTCTGCAGAAGCACCTTGATGTTTTTGCCACACACAAACATGACTGTGGGAGAATGCAAACCATCATTGAAGTCCTAGGCCCTGAACATGACTGGCAAAGGCAATGTCCTATTCCTCCAGAGGCCTTACCATCACTCAGAGAAACTATTCAGTCACTTCTTCAGCAAGGTGTGATCAGGCCTTGTGTCTCAACTGCCAACTAGCCCATCTGGCCAGTGTAAAAGCCCAACAACTCTTGAAGACTCACTATTAACTATAGGAGACTTAATCAGGTCACTCCTAGCTGCTCCCCTACTGTAGCCTCAGCACAAGATGTGCTCAAATTGCTAACACCAAATCATAAGTGGTTTAGCACCCTTAATATCTCCAATGGGTTTTGGTCACTGCCACTTGCTCAGCAAAGCCAATACAAGTTTGCTTTCACTTTTGAGGGTCATCAGTACACCTGGACCTGATTCCTGCAGGGCTTTCACAATAGCCCCTCCCTTTTCCATCTACTCATGATGGACACCTTGCAGGGTTTCTCTGCCCCACAATGCCTTCTGCAGTATGTGGATGACTTACTCCTGGCAACTGCCACTAAGAAGCAACACCTTGACCTCCTTGATGAGTTACTAACTCGCTTGCAGAGAGCAGGCCTCAAGTGCCACCCCTCAAAGCACAATTGTGCCAGAAAGAGGTTATCTTCCTTGGTCTGTGCATCACAGAACAAGGCAGAAACCCAGCCTAGAAGAAGATCCAAGGCCTAAAAGATTTGCCACTTCCTACCAGTGTGGCAACACTCAGACATTTCCTGGGAATGGTCAACTATTCCAAAGACTTCAATTGTGACTTTGCACAGAAGGCTGCCCCTCTGTATGAGCTTCAGAAAAAGGATGTCCCCTGGACTTGGGGTCCCTTTCACACCAATTCCATGACCCTTCCAAAACAGGCTTTGGCCTCTTCCCCAGCATTGGGTATCCCAATACAGCTTTACCCTTCTACTTGGAAACTGCTACTTCAGACATTGCCATGTCTGCAGTACTTGCTCAAAAGGTTAATGGCATTCTGAGACCTATTACCTACACTTCCCAGATGCTGTCCCCAGTGGAACAGAAGCACAGTCTTTGTGAAAGACACCTTTTGTCTACCTATTGGGCTGTTAAGCGCTTTCTGTACATCACTGGATATTCACCCATCATTTTGCACACCAGTCACACCCCCACAAACTTCTTACTGTCAGACAGAGTGAAAGATGGTTCTGTGTCTAATACTAGAAATATAGAAACATAGAAGTTGATGGCAGATAAGGACCGCAAGGCCCATCCAGTCTGCCCATTTCTTTTTCTACCTTATAAATGTGCCATCAGCCTTTGCTTTGTCAGTGGCCTATCTATTCATACTCTTCTGTATTGCTTCCTTATGCCTATCCTATGCCTGTTTGAAGCCCTGCACTGTATTCATATCCACTATTTCCTTAGGTAGGCCATTCCATGCATCCACCACCCTTTCTGTGAAAAAGAACTTCTTCACATTACCCCTTAATTGGCATCCTTCTAATCTCATGCTGTGTCCTCTTGTCTTGCTATTTTTCTTATATTGAAACATGTTAGACTCTTTCACCTTGTTAATGCCCTTAAGGAGTTTGAATGTTTTGATCACATCACCTTTCTCCCTCCTTTGCTCTAGGGTATACATATTGAGCTCCGTTAATCTGTCCTCATATGTTTTCTGATGCAGTCCCTGCACCATTTTGGTTGCCCTTCTCTGGACTGCCTCAATTTGGTTAATGTCCTTGTGAAGGTGTGGCCTCCAGTACTGGACGCAGTACTCCAGATGGGGCCTAACCAGTATCTTGTACCTTCCTCCTCCTCCGACTTGTGATACTCCTACTAATACACCCTAAAATCCCCCCAATCCTTACCTATTGCTTTAGTGGTCTGCTTGGATGGTTTCAGGTCATCGGTGATGATGATGCCCAAGTCTCTTTCTTCCCCTGAGACTGCCAGCAACTCCTCTCCCAGCCTATAGGTGGCTTCAGAGTTTCTCTTCCCTATGTGCATGATCTTGTACTTCTTTGCATTAAACCCCAGTTGCCACTCTTCTGACCATTTTGCTAGTTTATCCAGATCTCTTCTCATTCTGCCCACCCCATCTGGATCATCTACTCTGTTGCAGATCTTGGTGTCATCTGCAAACAGACAAACCTTGCCCTCCAGTCCATCTGCAATGTCACTGATGAAGATATTGAAGAGGACTGGCCCCAGGACTGATCCCTGAAGTACCCCCACTTGTGACTTGCATCTCTTCTACCTGTATACTGTTTACCAGTCTCTGTTTTTTGCCCATCAACCAGTTTGCCACCCAGTTGACCAAATTCTGACCCACCCTGAGCCTACCCAGCTTATTAATCAATCTTCTATGAGGAACAGTATCAAAAGCTTTGCTGAAGTCATGAAAGTAGGTGACATCAACTACTCCCCCTTGGTCCACTACTGTGGTTAGCCAATTAAAGAAATCTATGAGATTAGTTAGACAGGACCTTCCTCTTTTATAAACCCATGCTGTCTTGGATCCTGTGCTCCTATGGATTCCAGGTGTTGCACGATCCTTTCCTTAAGGAATGCCTCCATAATCTTGCCCACTACTGAGGTAAGACTGACTGGTCTGTAGTTCCCTGCCTCCTCCCTGCTACCACTCATGTGGAGCATGATCACGTGAGCCCTTCTCCAGTCTTCTGGGACCTTTCCTGTGCTCAGAGACTCACTAAACAGTTCTGATAATGGCTCTGCTAGTTCCACCCTTAGCTCCTTTAGTACTCTGGGATGTATGCCATCATGTCCCATTGCCTTGTCCACCCTGAGCTTATCGAGCTCTTGTAGGACCCTTTCTTTTGTGAAGGGACTAGTGCACACCTCCCACCCCCTGTGTCCATGGTGCTGAGCTGTGGGCCCTGCCCTACCTTCTCTTCAGTAAATACTGAGCAGAAGTATCTATTTAGGATAGATGCTTTTACATGGCCCTCCTCCTCACATGCCCCCTTATCCCCTTTGATCTTAGCAATACCCCCTCTGGACTTTCTCCTTTCTCTAATATATCTATAGAAAGTCTTGTCACCTTCTTTTACTGTTGTGCTATTGTTTCTTCAGTTTGGGCCTTTGCCTGCCTTACTGCCTTCCCTGCTTCCCTTAGGGAAGTTTGGTATGCCTCCCTATCTTCATCCCGCTGCATTCCCTTATATTTCCTGAAAGCCAGTCTTTTGTCTCTGACCTTTTCTGCTACTGTTTTTGAGAACCAAAGTGGTTTCCTTCTTCTTTTGCACTTCCTTTTCTGTCTAACACAATGGGATGCTACTTCAAGTATTGCATCCTTAATGCTTGCCCACTTTGCCTGTACCCCCTCACCTGTATTTCTTTTTGCCAGGGCTAGCTTAACTCTGTTGGCCATCTTATCAAAGTCAGCTCCTCTGAAGTCCCATATGACTAGACTGACTCACTGGTCTCTTCTTCTCTAGGATTATGACATACAGGTTCACACTGCCAAAATGCCCTCAATTCTAGCCTATGGTCTTCTGTACCATGGAGACCTGCGTGATTGTTCACTCCAACCTCCTGATTTGCCTGATCCAGGATAATTTCTTCCTGCTGCTCCAAATCTCCCTGCTGATACTTTCCTGTGTCATGTTTTTACTGACGGCTCTGCCTTGTACTACCAAGGAGAACAGATAGCTGGATTTGGAGTGCTTATTATGTACCCTAATGGTAACACTGCCCATGCATCCAAATGCTGCAGTGTTGCATCTTCTCAGTATGCAGAACTGGCAGCTGTGGCCTGTGATCTTGAACTGATACACCATGGTACCATAGATACCGTCATCTTCACAGACTCTGAGTCTGCTGCTCACTAACTGAGTTCATACTGTTCTGGGAAAAGAACTCCTTCACATCTTCTGATGGCACTCCTGTGAAATACAAAGCACTCTTTGTATACATTCATAGTCTGACTCAACAGTTTAAGCACAGGCTGTTCATTCACAAGGTGAAGGCCCACTCAAAATCTGATCATATTTCATCTTCAATGACTAAGCAGACACTCTTGCAAAAGAGGGTGCTCTAGGAGGGGGAATGTGGGAGGTTCTATGTCATAATGGCAATCATGGAACAGCGATTGCCATTTGGGCAAGTGTACACTGGCAAAAATGAATTTTGGTGATGCACACTGGCAGCAAATGGCAAGAGACCCCCTGCACCCCCCAATTAAAGGGTTCTCAACTCCAGAGGGGTGCTTTTTTGGGGGGAATACCTGCCAGCAAAGAAAATACCACACCGGACCCAAACCTTGCACCCTGCACCTCCCAACCAACCACCTTCCCCACCACACTAGTGGACCAGCTTGGCAGCTGCCCACCACACCCCCTCCCACATATCTTCCCTCCCCTTCCTCTCCCCCCTGCACATTTGGATGTGCATATATGCCTGTACTTCCCATCACCCTACCTCATGTACCCAGGTATCCAGTCACTACCCTGCCAGGTAGCCCTGAACACAGGTGCTGAAACTGAGTTGCAGTGTTTGTAAGTGCTCTATTGTGATCACCTTGTTCACTGGATACCCACGTGGGATATGGCTCACTCTGTTGCTCTGGTTGCTGTACACATAGCAGCCATGAGAAAGAAGGAAACTGAATCTTTTGTGCCATTGGACTTGTCCACAGCACAGAAATGTGATTCTCAGCTGAAAGAAGGGTTCAGATTTCTAGACAAAGCAACTGAACAAGAACTGCTGACCAACAACCCATACAAAAGACATGCAGACAAACTGCATCTAACACATGAGAGCAAGTTGATATGGTGTCAACCTGACTACTTGAACCACAGGTTGTGGATAGTTCCCGAATCATTGCAATCTGAGTTCATTCATCAGGTCCATAACACCCCAACTGGTGGACACAAGGGGTAGAAAATACAGTCCAGAGACTAAAATCTGTGGGCTGGTGACCAGGCATCACTAGGGAAACATTGGGAGGCAGTATAGTGCAGTGGTTTAAGGCTCTGAGCTGTAAATCTGGTGACATCCAGCAGACCAGACCTGGGTTTGAATCCCACAGCTTCCACTTGCATACTGTGTGACCCTGAGCAAGTCACTTAACTTCCCTGTGCTCCCAGGTCACTCCTGTAAAAAAGCTTTCAGCTTAGTGTGCTACTCCTGGTTAAACAACTTTAAAAAAAAAAAATACATCCAAAAATGTTTAGTTTGTGCACAGAACAATCCTGCCACAACCAAAAGAAATGCTAAGTTACTTTCCCAGAGACAATCTGGTCCTTGGCATGCCATCCAAATTGATTTTATTGGCCCTCTGACCACCATCAGCAGGAACAACAAGTATGCCCTTGTGGTAACTGACCTATCTTCCAAATGGGTCGAGGCTTTTCCCATTCGGTAATGCACAGCAAAAGCAACCACAACAGTCCTGGTAGAACAATGATTTTTGAGGTGGGGCCTACCTCTTAAGGTAGACTCTGGTCAAGGAACCAACTTTACAGGTGAGTTGATGCAAGAAACACTCAAAATTCTTGGTGTACACCAGAAGTTTCACATTTCCTATTACCCACAATCTTCAGGTCAGGTAGAAAGAGCCAACAGACAGATACAGCAAATGCTATCCAAATTCATCGAGGACAATCCCAAGAATTAGGATTCCCTTTTGCCTTTACTCCTTAAGGCAATTAGAGTTACTCCTTCAGCCACCATCCAGTGCACAGCCTTCAAGGTGATGACTGGTGGAACCATGAGATTATCTAAGCACCTGTTGACTGACTAGAACACATCCACTGCAGACACTGTGTCCATGGACACATATGTCACAAAACTGAGCTATGACATCATCAAAACCCATTTGTACACTGCAAATCATATGGGCAAAGCTCAACAGCAATCTAAGATACACTTTGATAAACACATACATGAGGTGGATGGTCAAGTCAGAGAACAGGTAATAGTTACTCAGATTTGCACACCCTACTCATCCATTCTCCAGTAAGTGGGAAGGACCCCACCCCACCATTAACAAACTCAGTCCCGCAGTCTATCAGGTTAAGCCCATCCACCAGAAGAAACTTACTGATAAATGGCTGCATGCTAATTAGCTCAAACTGTACATTACTTTTCCTAACCCCATTAGGCAGAATTGTACCTACTGACCTTTTTCTTTCTTCTTTACAGGTACCCCCACAATATAGCTATCTTGCATTTGATCTTCTTTCTAGGAACACTCCCCTTTGTCCATGGCAAGGAAATAAAAACTATGTCCGATTACAACACACGTGTAAGGTGTCTCCTTTCACTTCTTGATCATCCTGAGGGAAGACATATGACCCCACAAAACAAACCCACCACCATCCCTGAAGGAGTAAGCATAGAAGTTCCCAACAAATTAATCACTGTTCAGGAAGGCATGGATGCCTACCTGACCACCATGGTTGTGGCACCTGACTAATCATCCCCACAAATTGAATGGCAAACTGACAATCATGGACAGACACTTCCTGTTGCCAGCCTTTACAAAGGCACTTTCCAAGGCTGACCTAATACCAGAATCACCCCAAACAGCACCCTGTCCATTCACCAAGCTAATTACAGGCATTCTGGTCTATACACTCTTACTGCTCATCTCAGTTGATGACAAAAATAGAGGTACTGTGTCTTTTTCCTATTTAGTAATAGGCCTGAGCTAACAAACCACTTTTCCATCTTTGCAAAGTCATGCTGTAATTTAAGTTCAAGTTTGTAATGACTGTCCATGGATGCCATTAACACATTGTCATCTGCGTACAGTTGGACATCATATTTTTTCAGGGCTATAAGCAAGTTATTAACAAAAATATTATATAACAGGAGTCCCAATATTGGGAAGCACCACTTGTGGTTGACAGTAACTTTACTGACCTCCCACACAGTGACGGTACAATACAAACACCGATATCGTGGCATCACAAAAATAAATGTTTTTCATGGGGGGCTACGCACCCGCACCCATCGCATTTCAATATAATCAACTCCAGATCGAAGTTGTTCCAGGGAGAGAGCAGAACACTGGGAGAAAAGCATTAGTGAAAACAAACCATTATAGTGACTGTCGCTGTAATGATCTGTTTTTGGGTTTCACTTTCAGGGTGTTGCTCTAGAGTGGGCCACCCTAATATTGAACCTTGTGGGACATCTCTATGTGTATTACATAATTTTGATGCAATATTGCCCTGGGATACACTTTGTTTCTGATTTACTAAATATGAATGAAACAAAGTTAATGGTTCTGGGCGAGCACCCATCTCCAACATTCTTTTCAAAAGAATAGCATAACTTACCTAATCAGAAGCCTTACTGATGTCTACAAACACTGCCTCAGCATGCAGACCTCTATCCAAAGATTTTGATACTATATTATTAAAATCTGCAAGGGTAGTGACTGTGGGTCTCACAGAGTGAAAACCATGCTGATTGTCAGTTAACAAACAATATTTTTCAACATACTGAAATCATACAACTGTTGATGAACTAGATGCTCAGATACCTTTGATAATGTAGGCAATAAGGTAATGGGTCAGTAATTTGAAGGATTATGTGATTTATCACCTTTAAATAGGGGGATGATTTTAGTTGTTTTCCAATATTCAGGGAAAATTCCATATTTTAAATTCCACTTGAGAAAATATGATTGCATTGGGGCAATAATACCCAGTCCCATTTTTTAGAAATTTAGTTTTGATATCATCAAAATCCTTTGGCCTAAGTATATTCAATGCTCTCAATTAGGGTTGCTCAGATAATGCATTTTGAAAACAGATACCTCAAATATCAGCAAAAATTTTGGATTTCAGATTTTTGGATAAAGGTGCCAAAAATCCAAAATCCTAAATGTTTTTTAAACAAAACTCCCCCCACCCTGTGCAGACCCCCATACACTCTCCATGCAATTATCCCCTGCCCAAACCATCCACTATCCACCAGCCTCCCTCCCCACCCCTCAAGCCCTGAAGCAAAAATATTTGTGATGGCCTAACTTTTCCTATAATAAAGAAAATGGCTCCTATAATTAAAAGAAAATCCACCCCACTGGCACTTTGCAGTTTACCTCCTAGGCTCCCCCTTCAATTGCATGATCAGGCACCATCAATAGTTCATTAGATCTCCCTTCACCCAGCACACCCACAAGCTCCCACTTAATTTCTCCCCCCAGCAACCAAATTATTACCCAAAGTCTGTTAAGTTGGGTGCCAAACAGTAGAAGATCAGTCCCATGGTGTAACTACCTGTGCTCATGTTCAGACTTGTGAATGAATGCTGATGTCTCCTCTAGTAATACCTGATTGGTCAATCAGAAGTTACTATAGGAGCAGAAAGACAATAGCATTCATTCATAACAAGTCAGAAGATGAGTGCAAGCAGCAATCTTTTTTTTTTTTGTTAAATTTGCTTTACCTGCCTCCGGTCATCAGGTCTCTGCCCTGGTCATGGCACCCCTTGGACTTCCACCACCCATATCTGCCTGCGCTCTCCTGGTTACCCCTGGATTATCCCCCAGAGGGTAGGGTCATGGCACTGTATGGGCCACCAGTGCTGTGAAACTGGTAACTGGTTGGGAGAGCCGGTTTGGTTGCGAATTGAAGCCCAGGGGCAGGGCTTCATGGAGATGACTGGGGTAGCATTTTTCCCTGTAGGCTGTGGCTGGAATGTGCAATGATGTCCTGTGTCTGTCTCACCACAGAGTTGCTTCCTGCATCGGTGCAAGGTGACGACCCGGCCTCCACCAGATGTCACTCCTGCACCGAATGCATACCACCCTCCACCTGGAAAAGGACAGCAGTCCTGGGGATGCTCAATCCTTCTCCCCCAGCTGGCCCTCTGATGACCTGGATCCATTTCCAAACCCGGGTTGCCAGCATTGCCAGTGGAAATCCAACCGCTGTACCAATGGACTGGTTCCTAGTGCAAGCAGCAATCTTGCTATCAGAGCAAGGGGGAAGCTGACTGAGGCAGCTAGAACATTTCTACTAGAACATTTCTAACTAGGGAGTGAGCAGACAGATACTTTATTAGAAGTGTAGGGTTACAAGGAAAATTGGGACCTTCAGTCAGAGTGAAAAACAAAAACACAGCAGTCAGTGCGCTAGTCTAAGTTGAAGGAAGGAGCCTAATAATTATCCTTTGCCGTTAACTGGGTCAGGAGGACAGCTGTGAACTGGGAGTTGTAGCTTAGGCAGAAGTGAAGAATTTGTCTGCATTTAGACTTCCCTAGCCTTCTTACAAGAGCACTATAAAAGGACTCCCTCCTAACGGTTCCAGCACATTCATGTCCAGCGAGTGAGTGGAACAGAGAAAGACTGGCATCTTATGTGGCAGCAGGCATCAGCGGATGGAAGTGGAGAAATGGGGGACTCTGCCGGTCGACTATGGCAAGGCACCTGTTCACTCCTGTTGTTGTATTCACTACTGGGAGGTTGGAAGATAAAAGGTAGGCCTAAACTAGGAAAAGGAGCAACAATCTATCTAGGTAACAGTATAAGGGGAAGCACATCAGGTACAGGGAAACAGGCAGCAACACACACACACACACAAAAAGGGGAAGCTAGGAACACTGTATTAGAGGCAAGGGTACATAAGTATGCCCAGGTAACATAGGGAGTATAGAGACTGGGAATGGTAGGAGTGGTGCAGGGCAGTGGCTATCAGGTAGAAGTTTTCAGAGACCTTCTGGAGACTGCTCTACTGCCCCATCTGCATGCACCTTTCTGGGTTGAGGGAGGAGGTCAGAAGATTCAGAGGATCTCTTCTGCCACCCAGGGCCAGCAAGTCTAACACCATTACCCCAGAGGATGCCAGGAAGGATGAACAGCTGGACTATGGTGGGCTCTGGAAGAGCAGTGGTATGTCAGAGGCATATTTCTCAACCAGTACTACTATGAAATTCCTATGCTGCTCTGGTGAGGAAGGACTGCCAGGAGGAAGTCCCTGTGGTAGTGGCCGGAAGGATTTGGGGGTTCTCCAGAGTGAAGACCCCAAGGAGAGAGGAAGAAAACTCGAGAGGAAGAGGAAGAAACTTCTGGTATGTAACTCAATTGTGAGATGATAAATTTGGGACTAGGAAAGGGGAGTTAAGGGAGGTTAGGTACCTACACAATACCACAGCCTGGAGAAGTAGATCAAGAGATCACTAGGACAATAGGATGTGAGGCAGAGCTGGATGGAATTGTCCACCTGGGGACTAATGACCTGGCTAGGGATGGGGCTGGGATAGTGCACAGGGGAGTTTAAGGAGTTAAGAGGTGTCTTAGACAGGTAGCACACTCAGGTGCTTTCACTGACATGCTGCCTGGCTGTAACGGGGGGGAAGAGGGATCTCTGCACCAAGACCTTCAACTCATGGTTGAAGAAATGGTGCAGAGAGGAGGGGTTCAGCTACACTGGGGGCTGGGGATACACCTGGAGAGATACAGGCCTTTATAGGAGAGATGGCTTGCATCTGTCTTGGAGGGGAACCACAGTCCTCAGTGGACAGTTTAGATGTTACTTTGATGAAAATTTAAATTAACCAAGGGGGTGGTAGAAGAACTCATGGAGGCAGTAACTGCCCCCCCAGGCTGAAGTGGAAAGTAGGGAGAACATGAGGTGAATGGAATACCCCAGCATGGAAATTAATAAAGGAAGCAGGGTGGTAGAAATGAAGGGGTATGGAAATGGAAGTATGAAAAAGAGAGAGGGAAGGAGAGAGGGCAAAAAGGAAAGAAAGCGGGTAACAAGCAGAGTGGTAACAAAATCTGGAAGACCATGTGTGTGGATACTAGAAGTCTAGGAAATAAGATTCTGAACCTAGAGGCCATAATGGCAGCAGCTGACCTGGATATTGTGGCCATTACTGAGTCATGGTGCACTATAAATTATGCACCGTCATGCATTTGGGAAAAAAGAATAGGAAATTCGGATATAAAATGGGGATTCGTATTCTATCTGTGACATCTGAAGAAAGAGACTTAGGAATCACTGTTAGTGCTGATTTGAAATTTAGAGCTCATTGTGATAAGCTAGTCAGAAGGGCAAGCCAAACTCTAAATTGTATCCTGAGGCATATAGGGAGTAGAAGTAGCAAAGTTATGATGCCACAGTATGTATCCCTGGTGAGACCATAGTTGGAGTGCTGTGCACAGGTTTGGGCACCTTATAAAAAGGGCGATATCCACAGAATTGAAGGGATACATAGAAGAGCTACAAGAGCAGTAAAAGGATTTAAAGGATTCACTTATACAGACAGACTAAATAAACTTGATCTACACACCCTGCAGTATAGAAGAATTAGAGGTGACGTGCATGCTATACTGAGCCCTAACTGACAATTCACTGTTGGAGGAGCTGGGTTTGTCACTCAAAGATTATAAGTATAATCCTACAGGACATCCTTTACAACTAGCAGTGGGAAAATGGAAGCTACTGATTAGGAAAAATTGGTTCAGTCAAGGAGTAGTGACCTTGTGGAACAGACTGCTGTAGAAGTGGTTGGCAGTGAGTCAATGGACATATTTAAAAGGAGGTTTGACAGATTCTATAAAAATAAGAATGTACCCATATAGAGTTAAACTGGAAAGCATAAGGGATGCAAGTCTAAACAAGCTTGTATACACCTATGACTCCTATGAAACCTTTGAAAACCATTACTGGGACATGTCCATATCAGGTTATACTCTGTTCAGGAGGAAGTGAGTGGGAAGGAAAGGAGGAGGTGTGGCACTTTATGTGAGGGAAGGCATAAAAGCAACAGAGATACAAGGGATACAGGGGGAAGCAGAGGTACTGTGGGTCACCCTAGTGATGGGGAATGGAGCCTTTGCCCACACTGGTGTGATCTACAGACCTCCAGCACAGGGGAGAAGTTAGGTAAAGTACTGGTGGAACCCACTAGCAAGATGGCAGAAAAGGAAGAGGTGCTGCTGGAGTGGGACTTCAGTCTGCTGGATGTAGACTGTGACCTCTCAACTGTGGCTTCAGCTAGAAGTAGGGAGGTCTTGGACTCCTTGCAGGGATGTTCCTGAGGTGATTAGTCAGTAAACCCACTTGTGATGTGGCAATACTGGACCTAGTACTCACTAACAGGGAGAGTGTTGCAGATGTCAAGGTAGGAGGCCACCTGGTGAACAGTGATCACCACACAGTGTGGTTCAATATAAGGACAGCTGCAGAACTGAATCACACAAGGGTGAGGATCCTGGAATTCAGGAGGGCAGATTTAAAAAAGATGGGCGAATGCCTCAGAGATGACCTGGCAGGGGGGATAACCAGGGTGGGGTGAAGGAAGGGTGACCAGTGGGGTGCATCAGGGATTAATGTTGGAACTGGTCCTCTTTAATGTCTTTATAATTGACATTGCAGATGAGCTGGAAGGGGAGGTCTACCTCTTTGTGGATGACACCAAACAATGCAATAGGGTTGACACTCAAGGGGAGGGTAGGAAGATGAGCAGAGACCAGAGAAAACTTGAGGAGTGGTCAAGGGTATGGCAGCTGGGTTTCAACGCAAAAAAGTACAAACTAATGCACTTGGGACACAGAAACCCAGAGGCAGAAAACAAAATGGGAGGAGTAGTTCTGATGACCACCAAGCAGGAAAGAGATCTGGGGTGATCATATTGGATGACGTAAAGGTGATAAGGTAGTGTGTCAATGCAGTTTGGAAGGCTAGTGGGATATTTGGGTGCATAGGGAGGGGTATCACCAGCAGAAGGAGGGCGGTGGTATTACTTCTGTTAGATTGCTGGTAAGATGCCACCTAAAGTACTGTGTCCAGTTCTGGAGACCACATGGAGGGCAACCTAAATGGTGCAGGATCTGCAGCATCAGAAAATCTGTAATAAGTATCTAAATATGTACACTCTGGAAGAAAGATGGGAGAGAGGGGATATGATAGAGATCTTTAACTGTCTCACATTGGTAAATAAGTTTTTGATTTGGTAAGTCATGCCATGCTGCTCCAGAGACTGAAGGACATTTCTTATCTGAGTTACCCTGTAACTGGTTTCAGAGTTATCTTACAAATCACCATTTGAGGGTTAACTTCTGGGAAGCTTTGTCTGACCCTCATATTTTGGAACGGGGTTCCACATGGGTCCATACTGGGACCCCTATTATTTTCATTGTACATTGATCCTATTACAAAAATACCAAAAAAATGTTATATTTTATTATAGGAGATGACATTATTCTTTTTTCTAGTGGTAAAACTGTGGATGGGATAAATACAGCTTTAAATAATGATTTTTTTTCTTTAAACACCTGAGTGTCCCAGCACAGCCTGTTGTTAAATATAAAAAAAAAAAATTCTCTTTGGTTCCAAACCAAAACTAGTTAAATGACAGCCTTTACAAATATCTGATTTGGGTGGTACAACATTACAACAGGTCTCAAAGTTCAAATACCTGAGAGTGTTGTTGGATTCCAGTTTAACTTTGTCAGCATGTAAACAATGTAACTAAAACTGTAAATCAGAAGCTAGGAGTTCTATATAGTCTGAGGGATTACTTGGTATTACTTGGTGGATTGGGGCGCAAGAAGGCAACATGCCCATCAAGAGTGACCCCCCCAATACTGTGGATCATTATTTGTTAATAGTATCTAACCAGAGATCTTTTTTTTATTTTATTTATTTATCAAGTCTAGGATTACAAATACCTTTGAGCCATGGCTCTTTTACAAAGGTTCCATGTCAGAGAAATACAAATTATGGGGAACATCAAGACAGGCATTACAACAATGTGGACATTGCAAACAGAGTACAGATTAATACCGTTCAAGGGTAGCATTGTAACAAGGCAGCCAGCAGCATTTGTCAGAGAAAATAGACAACAGATAAGAAGTGCCAGAGTCACTCATAGGGAGAGGGAAGAGGGTGGGGGGAGAAGGAATATAGGAAGGGTGGCGAGAGGGTGAAAAGTGCAGCATTGGGTATACCAAGATGTGAGGGTAGAATCCAGTGAGGAGGGGAAGGGAGGGGGGACAACTAGAGCAGAAAGGGAAGTGGAAAAACAAGGTTAAGTTGGGCAGTCACAGGAGCTGTTGGTAGTGAGATAGATAGTCCCAGAGCCTAGTTTTAAACATACCAATAGTTGGGGCAGAGGAGATGGTTGGGCTGAGGCCATTGAACCAGAGTGGTGCTCGACAAGCAAAAGAGCATTGTCCCTGTGAAGTGTGACAGTGGGGGACTTTCAGTAGCTGTAGTGTGGATCTCCTAAGGTACCATTTGTTAATTCGGTGTTGTAACAGAGTTGAGACCCCAGAAGGTGCAAGGCCAAGGTAGATTTTTTTGACCATGGAGCAGGTGAGACACTTTATGCGGTTTGATAGTTGGAGCCAGCCGGTCTGAGTGTACAGGTCACATGTGTGGGTGAGACGGTGAGCACCAGTGATGAGCCGACATGCTTTATTTAAGGCAGTAGAGAGGCATCTAAGGGTTGTGGTTGTGGCCGAGCCATAAATGATGAGACCATAGTCTATTACAGAGATCACAGAGCTCAGGACTGCAACCTTCAAAGCTTCTGGTGTGAGATGTGGTCTGTGTTTGTAGAGGAGACCAAGCCGGGTATTAGCAGCTCTAGCTACATTATCTACATGAAGTCCATAGAAGAGATTAGGTTCAAGCTGTATCCCTAAGTATTTGAAGGACACCACCTGATCTAGAGTGTTCCCCTGGGTGGTGGAGATAGCCAAGTGGTGTAGCTTGTGTGGGTTATGAGAGCTGCAGAAGAGCATAGATTTGGTTTTCTTGTCATTGAGGACCAGTTTATAATTAAGAAATCATGCCTCTACAGAACTGAAACCAAGTTGAAGGTTGTGTTGAAGAGTTGCAGGATCTTTGTGAGTGGAGAATACAAAAGCATCATCGGCATATAGTATGATCTGCTCAGAGCAGTGGTAAGGGAGGGAGTTTAAGAAAGGCTAAAAAGGAGGGGTCCCAGTATGGATCCCTGTGGGACACCCGAGCGAACAGGCAGGGTGTTAGAAAGAGCGTCTGCAATTTTTACTCTCTATGACCAGTTTTCTAAGTAGCTTTTAATCCAGAGAGACGAGTCAGGTGATAGCCCGGCATTCAGTAGTTGGTGTATTAGTAGTCCATGGTGTACTGTATCGAAGGCATTGGAGAGGTCGAGGAAAACGGCCCCTGTGAGAAGGCCGTTGTCAAGGGATTTGTGCAAAGCTCCAGTGAAGTCAAGAAGGGCTGTGGTGGTGCTGTGACCTTTCCGGAAGCTGTGTTGTTGTGGACAAGGTATATTGGCCCAGATATTCAAAAGGGTTGCGCCATGCGCAATAGGATTGCGCCTGCGCAAGTCTGAACTTGCTCCATTCTGCCATATTCAGCAGGAGGCAGTTGCGCCACAGAAAACATGCTGAGCAACAGTGCAATGCAAATGAATGCATGCTGAACTGGAGGGGGAGGAACCATGCATAAACTGCACAGCCCGATATTCAGCAGGGCTGTGCAGAGTATGCAGGCGCAACCCCAACCTGCGCCTGCACAACTTTGAGCCAAAAAAAAAGGCTTAGTTGAGGGCCACCCACAGGTGAGCTGCTGCATTGCAGGGTGCAACACAGCAGCTGCCACCTGTGGCTGGCTCAACCAAGCCCTGTGCCCCCCCTGCAGCCCGATCACGGGCAGCTGACTGTAAATCCTCCACTGGCCCGATCGCGGGCGCATGGTTTATCCCCCACCAGCCCGATCGCTGGCAGCAATGTGGCCTCCTCGCCCCGAACGATCCCCCTGGTGGTCGAGTGGACTGAAAGCCCGATCACAGGCAGTAGTTGCTTCAAGAAACCCCCACCCCTCCCTCAGATTCATCCCTGGTGGTCCAGTGGACGAAAAGCCTGATCACAGGCAGTGGTTGTCTAATAAACCCCTCCTTCCGAATTCATCCCTGGTGGTCCAGTGGACCAAAAGCCTGATCGCGGGCAGTAGTCATTTAAAAAAGCCCCGAACATAGCCCTGGTGGCTGGTGTCCCCCACCCGACCCACCCACGAAGCCCCACCACCCCTCCCCCAGCAGCGGCAGCATCCCACCCGCCTGCCGCCCCGCCGCCTGCCGACTGACTGCCCGGTAGGGCTGCACGCCCATTGGTGCAGAGCAAGAGCCAATGGGCGTGCAGCCCATACCATACATGACAGTCCAGATTTGTGAATGAATACTTCAGAGATGAAGTGAGATGAAGTGATCAAGAGCCAAGTTAACATCTGTTGCTTCATAGGTGGGTAGCCAGTCTTGTAGAAGCAGGTGTTGTTTGAGATGTGGAAGTTTTCCACGAGGAAGGACTCTGCTAGCGATAATTTTGGGAGGGGGCTTAAGGAATTTGTTAGACCATGCACACATGACTGGGGAGTGGTCACTGAGTGAGTCTGGGAGAATGGTCGTATGAGAAATCCTTGTGGGGTGAGTGGTGAGGACCCAATACAAGAGGGTACAGGTGCCAGTCTTGTAGTTAATCCTAGTAGGGGAGTTTACCATATGCGTGAGGTTAGCAGCTGAGATGGAGTCTTTATAGGCACTGGCACTCGATGCTAACCAGTTTATGTTGAAATCCCCTAGTAGAATAAGTTCAGCTTCTGGAGGATGAGAGTTGATAAAGTTTAGGACATTGCTGAATCCATGTTTAGGGTCCCTGGGCGGGATGTATATGGAGACAATAGTCAGGGCTTTATGGTTGGGACCTAGGATGATTTTTACTGGCAGAATCTGGGCTGAGGCAGAAAGTGATGGAGTTGCTACAGGGTGCCAAGACAGGGAGTCTTTGATATAGATTGCGCAACCACCGCCTTTTTTGGATATCTGGTCCAGCCTGTGGACATTGTAGCCCTGTATTGTTACTGCTGAGTCAGGAACTTTAGGTGTCAGCCAAGTTTCCACCACTGCAAGGATGTCAGGGTTGTGTGTTGGCATATGAAGGCTTGGAGTGCATCCAACTTTGGTAGTAGGCTGCAGATATTAATGGTTGCAAGGATAAGGGCACCTGGAGTTTGTGTGTGGCCTGACCTTCTAGGGCCAGGATTGGGATGTACGCTGCCTGAGATGAGAAGGAGGAGGAGTAGGAGTTTTAAGGAGCAGAGTCGCAGCTCTTTGAGAGATAGTTTTGGTTGTTGTTTCCAGGAGTAGAAGTTGCAAGGTTCCAGGCGGTGTCCCATATGGACTGCAAGGTGGTACAGTGTAGAGAGGTGGCCACACTTGTTGAGAGTAGTGGTCAGGTTAAGTAACCAGGAATATCCAAACGGTGCACCAAGCACAAGTCTCGAGTGGAGTGGAGAGTTCCTTGGCGTAGCAGTGGAAACCAGAGTAGAGTGGGCGGGGTGGGGTGGGGTGGGGTTGGCTAGGACCAGGGAGAGAGAAGAGGGGAGCCAGGGCAAGGAGGAGGAGGAGAGGTGAGAGAAAGGCAGACAGAGCCCACATGGCTTACGTACTAGATAAAGAGATAGAGATATAGCCCTCTAGTGGTGAGAGGATATAATCTGCTAATGGAAAAGTCAACAGTCCATGCACGCTGGATCCCTGCATCTAATTTGGTTTTAAATGTTTCAAAATTGGGGCAAGTAACAAGATTGCTTATGTAGGGAGGCCAAGGAGGCTGTTTCTGGGAGCATATTATTACCTACCATTTTTAGAATTCATTTTTGTTTATGATCACAAAAAACAATCAAGATTTAATGAATAAGACCTTTAATGCTGTATGTAGATTTGCCACTTCAAAACCATACAAAATGCATCATTACATACTTTATAAGGAAACTGGGTGGTTGCCACCAAGGTTAACATTTTTTGTATTATTTAGGTTGTCTGGTTGATAATGTAAATATATTAAAACACTTGTTCCCTCTTCTTAAGTGTATCAATATTAGAAAAGAAAACAAATCATTTAGGTCTTCTTCAGGAACCCAACTATTAATCCCTAAGATTTCAACCTCTATGGGGGAAAGAGCATTTTTCATTACAATCTGCTAAACTCTGGAATACTTTACTTCATTCTTGCATTAATGTTAATAGTCATATTCAACTTATGATCATGTTAAAAGCACATCTGCAGAGTTCATGAGTGTTATTAATGTACATTTGCAATTTAGGTAACGTTACATATTTAATGTCATAATGTTTTATGTTGTATTTTGTATATGATGTTTTGTATTATTTGCCACATGTGTGTGTCCTGGGTCATTCCTGAAAAGGGACCTTTGCTCAGTGTACCTATCTGGTTAACAAAGTAAATAAATAAATAAATTAATTAATAAGGTACAGGAATGAAGTATTTTTCAGAAACAAAGATACTTATGGACAAGTGGGCACAATAAAAAAGCTGGAGTGGGTAGATTCAGGAGAGATGCAAGGAAGTATTTCTTCACAGAAAGACTGGTGCATTCCTGGGGCAGTCTTCCGGTGAAGGAGGTGAGGTTGAAAACATTGGTGGGTTCAAGAATGCATGGGATAGGCATAAGGGAAGCCTAGGGAAAGGAAGGGGAAGGTAGGTGAATGGGCCAGAGATCAAGCAGGATTTCTTGTGGTGCTACAATAGGCAGGGAAAAATGGGAAGATTAGATGGACCAAGTGGTCCTTATCTGCCAGCAAATTCTTTGTTTCTATGTTACACTGTAGGATCAATCACTTGCTGCCTGACACACATACCTGAATGGACTGTGGGTAATTATTTGTGTGCTGTGGGGTGGGGTGCGAGCCAGTGGGTGTGTTGGGTTGGGAAAGATGTAATAAACTGTTGATGCTGCCTGGTCATAAAAGGGAGAGGAGAGATGGGAAGGAAAATTTTAAAGCATGGAGGGGTGGGATTTTTGTTTTTATAGGAGCCTTTTTTTAATATAGGAAAGGTTAGGCCATCACTAATTTCTAACTTCAGGGGCTTGAGAGGGAGGATGGAGGTTGTGGGTAGAGGGTGGTTTTGGGGGGTCATTTATTGCAGGGTGTGTCTGTGTGGGGGCCAGCACAGTAGTGCAATGGTGGGGAGGTTAGCAATTTTAACAATTCACAGCTGAAAATTGGATTTAAGACAAGGATAGTCCAACATCCAATATCCAGCTGATAAATCAGATTTCAGAACATCTGAGCAACCCTGCTCTCAATGCTTTTACAACCTCTGGTATCTCTATTCTAGAGAACATGAAGGGTGGAAAATAAGTTTCTCCCTTGTACTCCCCACACATCCATTCATTTTTTTCACACAAGTTGAATCAACACCAAAAACATCCAGATCATCAGAGAGAGAATCAAGAATGGAAGAATCTAAATCTAAGTCTAAATCTAAATCTGGCAACTTAACAAAATATTTAACATTTCAGTTACTTTATGTCGATCACTAATGGGGACCTTATTTTCTATCAACTCAGTTTGGTTTCTTATATTTGTAGGGTTCTTTAACTGTTTTAAAATATTCCAATATTGTCTAGGGTCGCTGCTTTGGGATACTTTAAGTTTGTAATATTTGGCTTTTTAAAATATAATAATTTTGCTACATTTATTCCTTACATTTTTAACATTTGTCCAGTCATCTTGATTCTTTGAATGCCTGTTTTTTCCCCCAGATCCTGTTTGTAATCTTAATATATATTTGAATTTTGTCTGAAACCCATGGCAAATAATTTTTATTAAGGGTAACTAGGATTTGTAGAGTGTGCAAATTACAAATCTGAATAAAAGTTTGTGTGAAGTCTTGAATCACCAAATAAGTATCTGGGATAAACCTCTAGCAGTCCCAATGCACCACTTCTAAGTGTTCCCTAAATTTGTTCAAATTTAATTTTTTTATGTTTGTTCTAATTATTTTTCATGGAATTTGAGCTTTTGGCTTGATTATTGATGCAGTGCATTTAACAGGATTATGGTCTCCAAGATTCTGAGGCAATATTTTACTATCTAACATCTCTATACCCTGAGAAACAAACAGTAGATCCAAAATTGTCCCTTTATTTACAGCATGGACACATCTTGTGAATCAATGAACTGCAGAATGAATATATGAATGTGTTGTACTAGGTTCTAAATACACCAAAAATGCAGGTTCATCTGTGTCTTAGAGATTTACATTACCCTATCCCTGATAAATGCATTTACCTATTACATTAAAATATTAATTATTTTAAAATAACAAGGGCCAGTGAACAATACCTGTAATTACTTTTCATAATACTTGCTCTCTGTGAGACCTCTCCCACAAGGCATTATTTCCTATAATAAGAAAGCCTAGTTTTAATGTTAATGTTCAGTTTATTTAATCAGTTTGTAGTTCAGTATAGATATGGTAAATGTACGTATTTTACCTTTTGCTTACCTCATCCCTGTTGCTGAAAAGATTTTCTTTCCTACTGCATACTCCTCTATTCCAAAACATCCATACAGCTGTATAATAGCATTTTTTTAACAGACCCACTTTAGTGCAGGTTGCGCTGTCTCCAGGTAGCTTAAACAAGAGCTTGGCTTTTTGTTATCATTTAAATAGCACATTTTGGTGCCACATCACCCCATTAGGTATCCTAGCAATGTATACACATGCAGTCTATCTAAAATATCACTGTTAGTTTACTCACCCCACCACTGTATGGTCCCAAGGGTCATTTTTGCCGTTTCCATAAACTGTGATGTGATGTGCGCTAAAAGACTATTTTAGAACAAGAAGACACAATTAGATGATATTAGTATTATATTTCTGAATTATAAAGCCATACCAAAGTTTAAGCCATAATTAATATCTTACTGCCACACTAGTTCTACTCCCACCTAAAACAGTGTTTGCCCCGGTATGTGTGGATCATATGTTTATGTGTAAGGGTACCTTCCAAGAAACAGATAAATCTAATTGTAGCCTACGTTACTCAAAGTAGGGCTTGCTGTCATTACCAGCCAGGATAATGCATACAATGATGCCATTTGTATAGTATGAGATCCATACTGTGTATGGCCAGTGACATCTATATTTAGATATGTTTCCACATTAAGCCAGTTCTACTTCATGTACGGGACAATATCTGTAACCCCTATTTGTAATGATATTATACTAATCTATTCTCTCTATTTTGCCAGATAAAACAATGTTTTGATGGCATTGCTGTTCTGTATCTACTGCAGACAACAGCGGTGATGTCTCTCCCTGATGTTGGGATATGTATTCTACTGCATGTACAGACATTTTTCAGAATGTTTGTTAACTTTATTGGTGACATGCTTAAATGTTACTCTAATCAAAAAACAAGTAGTACCTGAACCATATACACTGGGGGAAGAAAGAAAATATGGGGAAATGGGAAACGTGATGCTGGAAAAGATCACTATAAAAAAAAGGCTAAAAAAATAACTATTACTTCCTGCTCAGATGATAGCAGTATCTGAAATGTAGAATAATTAAATAAAATATGGATTAGTTGCACAGTTCATGGATATTATTCCACAGTTCAGCAAGAAAATTCCATGTAACAGGGTGAAAATTCATCAAACACATTCAGAAAATTTCCAATCTGCCAAAGGCGAAAGTTAGGAAAATTCTGCTAAAGTTGGCAAACATTTGTGAAAGTTCTGCTAAAGTGGAATTTGATGCTTCCACCCAGCAATGGTGCAATCCTGGTGCTGTAATTTGTTACTCTATATTGGTATGCAGCCATTTTTCAGAGACCAGTCAAATCAGAATTTTCAGTTGCCATCCTGACTCAAAAGTTATCCATTTTATAAACAATGCTATGAGCATTATCATGTCCAATTGTCAAATTGTACTCCTTGGCCCAGATATTCAAACTGCGCCAGGCTGTGGTGCAAGCCTGGGTGCAGCTCAACTTGGCAATATTCAATGGAGCTGCATCATGGCTCAGCAACATTGAATATCACACCCTGGCCACCCCCAGTGCGCATGGCACAGTGGCACTGTGCCAGTGGTCAGAGTGGAGCAGGGGGATGCGCTAGCGCAAGTTCCATTGCGCTAGGTGCAACAACCGCGATATTCAAAAGTGCACATGCAAATGGGACCATAATGTATGCAAGGCGCAAATGGGGCCACTTGCATGTCATTATGGCCCCATTTGCATGCAGGTGCACCGATCCCTGGCGACTTGTGCCTGGCACCCTGCCAGGCAGCAGCTGTCGGGGACCAATGTCCCCTGCAGCACGGCAATGTGCCCCACAGCCCAATCACGGGCATTAGTAAAATGAATAAAGAATCCCATATCCCTGGTGGTCCAGTGGATCGCTGTCAGCCCAATCGCGGGCTTCAGTAAATAACAACCAATTCCTATATCGCTGGTGGTCCAGTGGACTGCTGTCTGCCTGATCAGGGGCTGAAGTAAAAAAAAAAAGGATCCTATATTCCTGGTGGTCCAGTGGATTGATGTCTGCCTGATCGTGGGATTAAGTACATTACTGATTCCCATATCCCTGGTGGTCCAGCGGACCTCCCTCCCCACCCGCCTACTGATCTCCACTGCCCTGCTCCCCCCAGTCAGCGGCAGACGGCAGCACCCCACCCGCCTGCCACCCCACCGACCGCCGACTGACACCGTCGGTAGGGCTGTACTCGATGGTCACAGTGTGAGCCAATGGGCGTGCAGCCATACCGTACTACACATTCAGAAATGTAATTGGATCCATTCACATATCTGGAATGGGCAGTACGATATGGACTACACCCATTGGCTCACTGTGGACCAATAGGCGTACTACCAGCGGTAAGTCAGCCGACTGATCAGCGGGTGGCGGGTGGGGTGGAATATGTCTCCCGCTGCTGACCGAGGGGAGGCGGGAACAGTGAGATCAGTGGGCAGATGAGGGAGAATCGCTGGACCACCGAGATATGAGATCAGTAATGTTATCATCGCCTGTGATCAGGCAGTCAGCAGTCCACTGGACCAGAATATAGGATCGCTGTATTTCTACTTCAGCCAGCGATCAGGCAGACAGTGATCCCACTGGACCATCAAGATATCGGATACTATTTTCACACCAATGCCCATGATCCGGGCATGGGGGGGGCGTCACCACAGAGGTGCAGCCGGAGCTCGGGTGGACACCCACAGGTGGCAGCCGCCATATTGCACCCTGCAATACGGCAGCTCACCTGTGGGTGGTCAGCCGTTGCTCCTTTTTTTTTTTTGCTCAGCTTTGTGAGGTGCAAGTAGGGGTTGTGCATGCATGGCTCAGCACATCCCAGAATGAATATCAGGCTGTGCAGAGTATGCATGGGCATGCCCCCCCCTACCTGTGCCTGCATACATTACTGATGCACTCTGGTGCATCGGGATTTGTGCCAGGTGCAATTTCCATTTGAATATCGTGCTGGGGCGCATCAGTGGGTTGCGCATGGTGCAACACTGTTGCGCCATGCGCACCCCTTTTGAATATCTAGGCCCTTGTGTGGACCAAGATTAGATTTGATATCTTCACTCAAAGATACCAACAAGATCTTGTTGCTCCCTAATTTGGGACTCAAGATTGCATATTTCCTAATTAGGCTATGACTTATAGCACAAACATATTAATTCCACAACTTGCTTAAGCAGTTTTTAAGACATTTAGAAACTTTGTCAATTCAGCAATTTAAATTAAACATAGAAACTATTTTATCTCCTTTTCTAATTGCTTATTTTAATTCTCAGATAAAACAGTATTTGCTAGCACCCCAGTATGTACAAACAAACAAAAACCTGAAGCATAAAAGTGACACCATGATTAATAAAAATAATATATATTAATATCTACAAAGCAACTCTTGAGTAAGTTGCTAGATAAACAGCTTAGATAACTACCAGATGGTTGAGCAAATTCATGTAAACATGGAAATAAATATCTTAGTTAAATCTAAACAGTGAAATATCAATGCTCTCAATATAAAGAGGGATTTTAAAAAGCAATTAGAAGCACGTGGACTATTAACTTCCTATGAACTCAACTTACAATCTTTTCTACCTGAGCATAACTTCTGACAGTATTTTATATAATGTAGAGGGTGCAAATCAATTTTCAAGTTCAATGTTTGTCTGCTGCTGACACCTAAATACTAACAGGCAGAGTGCTGGGCCCCAGCTCTGGTTCCTTCATCATACTCCAGCAGATTCCAAACTCTGCTGTCTTGCTGTTTCACTCTGCTGCTGCCAGGTAGACGCCACTGCATCTATGCTTGTCAGGTTCTCACATACCCTGAGCTTGCCTGAAAACAGCCCTGCCATGACCACTATCTGTGAGGAACAGGAACAGGAACACTAGTGGAAAAACAGGCAGCAGATGGGTGGGATAAGCAGGAGCCAGCACAACAAGGAACCCCAGCCAGCACGAGCTGACAGTACAAGTAGTAATAACCTGCATACACAAGGGTCAGTTTCAAGCAGGTGAAACAGTCAGCTCTGGCCCAGAGTAACAGTGTTCGTGCAATAATGAATTAGCAGCAACAGGTCAGTGACACAATTAACAGCAGCAACAGTTCTATGACAGTTAGCTTTGTTGAAAATGACAGAGGTGTTTGCAGTCTCTGAATGTTTAAACAGTCTCACCCCAGTCACTATGATGTAGGTTATGCAGTTATAGCAGCCCTCTGATTACTGGGCACAGATAGGCAGGCCAGTGTTAAGGGATGACAGTGGAGTACATAAGGAGTCTGCCATCCTCCCACTCCATACTCTACACGCACAAGAGTCAGTTTTGAGCCACAAGTAAAGTGATCTAAATCACTTGCTATTTAAAAGTTAAATTTAAAAAAAATGACTCATTGTTTTACACTACATTGAGAAACCAAGATTGCAGGAGAATGTAATTTTCAAAACTGGAAATAGTCAAGGCCACTGATTTACGGTGATTAAAACAATTAAATTCCGTTTTCAAGACTTAAGATTCCGGAATTTCACTGGTGATTGTTACTCTAATTTCAGGATTTTACCGGGATTCTATTATCATTCTTTTAGTATGTGCATAAATAATCAGAATTAAAGAAGGCTTAATATACAGAGCATTAAATAAAGCAAAGTGAAAATAGTACAGGAAGGAATTAAAAGGAAAAACAGACTTTTTTATAGATTTACTGATCTGGTGGAAAATGCCAGATTCCATGAAATCTTCGTTTTTACCAGTTTTCAGACAGCCCTAATTCCGGAATTTTACCGGATTTTCCGGTAAAAAACGAAAAACAGTGGCCTTGGAAATAGTGTTTATGTAAACAGGTTTGTTGACACTTTACCCATGGGTTATGGCAGAATTTACCCATGGGTAAAGGTTGTCTGAATAATCATAATGCAGGATTTTTAAAGCACATTGTATAATTAGAGAATAATACTTGACAGGGTGTGGTACATCATCCAATATTGGCATGCCTTGAGAGTATTGAGTCATGAGGCTGCAGATCGGGTGACTCATGCACCCAAGAAGTGGTATATCCCATCATATACCACACTCTGCTGTGTATTAGTACTATTAACCAACAGTTTTTTTGTGCACATAAAAAACATTAAAAAAATACTAAAAATATTTAACTACAGATGAGCATTAGAAAAATAATTTCCTTATAGTATGGCACTGCAGTGGTAGGTATTACAAGAGAGGAGAGCAGAAAGCAGTGTGGTAATGTTAGGGTCATTTTTTAAAACCTTGTGGTTAGGAATAGTTGCCAGGGTAGCCATATTATTGCGTGAGCAAAGTACTATGAAGGCAAGTGAAAAGGCTATTGGCTGACACTTTTTTTCTGTGGGTATATGTAGGATACCACAGTAGCTGCTGGAGGGATAGAATTGGGAGTGGGGGGAGGAAGGGAGAGGGAAGTTAAGTGCTTGAGAGGTGCTTCAGCTTGGAGGAATGGTGAGCAGATCTAGAGGATTGCTAGGGCAGCAGGAGATGGGAGGCAGCTAGATGTCATTGTCCACCTGGGGACAAATGACCAGGCAAGAAACAGGGGAGGGCTAGTGCAGAGAAATTTCAGGGAGCTGTGGAAGGGCCTCAAGCAGGTGGCACACACAGTGGCTTTTGCCAAGGTGTTATCTGTATATGGCTGGGGAGAGGAAAGGACACTCTGCACCACAGCTTTTAACAATTGGTTGATGGCATGGTACATGAAGGAGGGCTTCGACTACATTGGTGACAGGTAACCAAGCTGGCAAGTTATGGGTCACTATTGGCAAGATTGCCTGCATCCATCAAGAAAGAGGAAGCAGTCCTTAGTGGGAGATTTAAGTGCTACTTGGAAGAGCATTTAAATTATCCAGGGGGAGGGTTTCATAGGTTTTACAAGCTGTATAGACTTGCGTCCTTATATGCTTGCCAGTGTTGTGCCGACCAGTGTATACTTGTTTGGGTGAAAACTATCTAGAATATTTTTAAATAGTTCCATTGTGCTACTTGTAACCACCTCTATAGGCAGGCTGTCCCACAGAGGGACTACTCTCTGGCTAAACCAGTATCTTCTTTTCAAAAGGCTCCATTTCCAAATAGATAATTGGAGTGGATGCCCACTAGGTTCATACCTGTAGTCCTTAAACTTTAGCCCATAGTCCTTCCATAAGGTTTTATCTTGTAGGCTTCTGTATACCGTTCACATATCACCCCTATATCTCCTGTACTGTAGTGTATACAGTAGCAACGTATCGAGTCTCTTGGTATACATGGCCTCTTTACATCCAGTCATCGATCTTGTGGCCCTTCTCTGAATTTTCTCCAATTTTTGAATATCCCCTTTTTTATATGATGACCATACCAATGCACAATACTCTAGATGGGGTCTTACCAATGCTTGATAAAAGGGGAGTAATACTTTGATGTCTCTACTCCCAGTGCGTCACAGGATATAGTTCAGGGTTTGATTAGCCTTTCTCACAACAATGTTGCAGTGTGAGCTGAATTGTAAATCATTTTTTACTCTAACTCCCTGATCTTTCTCCTCAGTAGTTTATGGTAAATTGTTACTACCCATACTATAGTTTAAGTTCAGACTATGCCTCCCCATATGCATAATAGTACATTTTCCAACGTTTAGCTCCAGTTTGTACTTAGCTGTCCATTTGTGTATGTTGTTCAGGGCATTTTGTAGGTTGTTACCATCCTCTGCTATGTCAACAATTGCTCCATTCCTGCAGTCATCGGCAAACTTTGTTGCCCATATATTTGGATAGTCACATTTAAGGGATGTTACATAAATATTGAAGAGACAGGAACCCAGTACAGAACCCTGGGGGACCCCACTTGTCACTCTTGCCCATTCCAATAGGACCCCATTTACTGTTATTCACTGTCTTCTCTCACCCAGCCATGCCTCCACCCAATTTAATATATTTGTCTCTAACTTTGTTTCCCTGAAGACCCTCACTAGCTCATCATGGGGAAGTTTGTCAAAGGCCTTGGAGAAGACAAAAAAAGCCACACCTACCACATTCCTGTCATCCAGGGCCTTACCTGCATGCTCATAGAATACCAACATATTTGTTTGACATGACTGAGTTTTTATAAAGCCATGATGTGTTGGATCTGTTAAGTTAACTACTTCTAGGTGCAATACTGTGTGATCCTTCAGAAGGCCCTCTAGAACTTTACCCATCATGGATGTCAGACTAACAGGTCTGAAGTTTTCAGGCTTGATTTTAGGGCCTTTCTTTAGTATAGGTACAACTATGGCTTCCCTCCACCATTGCACTACCTCCCCCTGGTCCCAAGATTTCTGAAATATATAAGTAAGTGGTGGGGCTATGTACTCCGACAGCTCATTAAGTACCCTCAGATGTATATCATCTGGCCCTGGTGATTTATTAATGTTGATTTTATGTAATCTTTTCCTTATATCTTTTAGATCTATTATTCTCAAGCACTGACTTTGTGATGCCCACTTGATTGCCTGTGGTGTTTGCTTTGAATACTGAGCAGAAATAGGCATTCTGGACATCTGCCATTTCCTTGCTATTAACTATAGTGCCTTCTTTGGTTTTATAGGGACCTATGTTGTGTTGACCTTTCTGTGTATTATTAATATATGCATAAAAGGTTTTATAATTATCTTTTACTTTGGACACCAATTGTAGCTCGTAATCTGATTTAGCCCTTTTGATGTTTTTTTAACTTTTTTTTTTACTTTTTTGACTATATCTCTATAGACTAATTTCCCCTCAGGGTCATCCCTCTGTGGACTATTCTGAATATTTTGTTATTTTTATTTATTAAATTCTTAATTTTTGAGTTGAACCACCCTGGGATACTTTTCTTTGTTCCATATTTCATTCTGCTTGGATTGTAATGGTTCACCTCTGATCTTATTTTTCCTAACAGGGTCTCCCACATTTCTTCAACTGATTTGTTGTCAAGTTTGGTTTTCCAATCCCATTTAAGCATGCTAGTTTTGGGAGATGGAAAGTCAGCCTTACTAAAATTTAGTTTGCATGTAGTACCTTTTTTGTTTTTAAAAATGTGTTCCTCCCTAATCTGAAAAAGTTCAATGCAGTGATCACTGCTCCCAACTAGACTGTCTGCCATAATATTGTCCACAGACTCCCCCATATTTGTCATGATGAGATCCAGGTATTTCTCCCCCTAGTCCCCATATGCTCCTTCTGATCAAGCCCAATATGATCTAGGACCTCTAGGTAGTTGTTTTCTATGCTAGTGGTACCCTTTAAGCCCTGCCAGTCTATCCCAGGTGAATTAAAGTTGCCTACCAGAATATTTGTTTCTCCTGGGTCTAATTTTGACATGTAATTAATTAACAATCTGTCATCTTCAGGTGAGATTGAGGGGGGCCTATAAATTAACAGTTGCTCTAGGTAATATTTTAACCCACAGCATTTCCAGGTTATTCTGCTCCAATAGTATCTCTTCACTTTTTAAGGAGTCTTTTATATATATGGCTATTCCACCACCTCTCCTACGGGATCTGGACTTGGAACATAGGTTGTAACCCCTGATGTTTTTCTCCCATAGATCTGCTTCCTCCCACTAGGGTTCCATTATTAGAGTGATTTGTATATTTGGGGAGTGTAGGAGATATTGGAATTCTTCACATTTATTAACCAAGCTCTTAGCATTTAGCAAAACTCCATTCCAGCCTTTCTATTGTTATAGTCTTCATTTTTCCTTCCATCATCTCTGGTGGAACCTTTCCCCCTTTATCCAGTTTAAATGAACCAAGCTAACCTCATTTATTTTTTTCCTAAGATTCTTTTCCCAGCTCTATTTAAATGTAACCCATCCAGCTTGAACACTGCTTTATTCTGGAAAGTAGTGGAATTATCCATAAATCTAATCTTATTTATTTTACAAAAGTGACACAGCCAGCTATTTATTCTATTTATAGTCCCGTTTTTTTATTCATAAGGTCCATATCCTGATAATATTCCTGCGATAATAAGCTCACCCCCCTTTGTCTTTAGTTCTGTTTGCTATTTTACTATAGTTATCCTGGATAGTTGATATGTCACTCCTTCCTACATCGTTAGTTCCTACATGTAATATGACTACTGGGTTTTGGGTGCCCTCCATTAATCCATCCAGTGACTTATCTATATCAGTTAGTTAAGAACAACATAGATAAATACCTACTGAACCATGAGTAATTTTCCTAGCTTGTTGGAGATGTACTCATATGGGCTACAGCCTTCTGTACATCTAGTATTCCTAGTATGAATCCTAGTATGAACTCCGGGGAGTGTGCTCACCACTGTGTTCATTTTTCTCCCGCTGCATGCTATTGTGTCTGTACCCCTTGTGGTTGAGTCCCCGATTATGAGAATATATTTTCTTTCCTCATAAGTGTTATTCTGATTGTGTTCAACTTTAATCCCCTTTAGCTGACCACTTACTTCAGGGTCATTTTTGACCAATTTTGGCTGAATATCACTTTTCTCCATCACGTTTTCCAGGTTTGGATTAAGATTAATTTCTGCATCATATCCCACTATATATGGAGCCTCTCCTGTCTCTGGTGGCATGTACTGTACAGCATGGCTTAGGATGTCAGATTTGTTTTGTACTGTCATGGGTTCACTTTGAAGTTGATGTCCCTTTCTACATTTAGTTTGTTTAGTTTTAACCAAGTCCCAATCCTCCATCTCTACATCATCAACTATAGGTTTTGCACCCTGTCTTGGGCAGTTTGGTGTACTTGTTTTAATATCCTGTCCCTGTACAGTTATATTCTCTGCCATAGTGTCCAGGAAGTTTTCCAATTCCCCTATTTCCTTTTGGACCTCCATCCTTTTAATCAGCTGTTTAATTTCCTCCTGCAAGGTTTCTACCAACAAGCACTTGTCATATGTAAAGTCCTTGCTCTCATCTCCTTCTATGTACATTTTGCAAATCATGCATTGCTTCAGGTTTTTCTTTGCCTTTCCCCTTCCTTGTGATATTTTCCTAATGTATTATTTTTGTGTCTCTAATATATTTCTCAAAGTACCACACACTGTACCATCAGCCTTAATGAATATATTGCCCAGCTGTGGTGTTTCACTTCAGGACTGGTCTCTGGCATCCCCAGTGGACACAGCGGACATGCCTCCACAGGCCACCCCATGCACACTCATCCCACTCACTCAGCAGCCCCTCAAGTAGTGCTAATACCAGATGTCAGGTTGCTTCCTGCTTCCGTTTCAGCTCTACTGATGTACGCTATTAAATGTGTGCTAACTACAGAAAAAAAGGCCAATCTCTACTCATGTATAGAGCGCTCAGTAAATACACAGTTCTCTGATGTGAAATAAAGCAAACTCCAACAGTTGGAGAGATGTTGTACCATCTGCAGAGCTGCAGACACCTCCTGTGTCCCACAATCCCCTTTGCTCCACAAGAGATACAGTGAAATAAGAGGGTACACTTTCAGTCAGTACCCTCTCACTATCATACGTGTTTTAAAAAGTCGCATTAAAATATTTTTTCACAGTCCAGATACCTGTCTCTTTCCAGAGACTCGCAGACTCTAGAAACTGCTCAGAGGGTGGAGGCAGTAAAACCAAACAGGTAACAAATGCCCCCCAGATGATAAAGCAGCAGGGATGGAGGGAGCAAGGGTCTAAGGGGAGTAAACTTCCACAGGGCAGGAGTGCAAGAAAACAGGAGGTGGAGCAGGGAAGTAGAAAGGGAAGGGATAAGATATGGAGAGCCATGTGCACCAATGCAAGGAGTTTGGGAAGTAAAATTCAGGACCTGAAGGTAGTCATGTCAGAGGTTAGCCTAGATTTGGAGGCCATAACAAAGTCATGGGGCACTGACAGCCACAACTGGAACATGGCCATATTGGGGCTACTGTCTCTTCAGCAGAGACAGGGAAGGGAGGAGGGTTTTAGTATATGTAAGGGAGAGAATCAGAACCATGGGAGTACAGGGGTACCCAGAGGAAAAGGAAGGGCTGAAGGTGTTGTGGGTCAACCTGGAGACAGGCGATGGAGCTGCTATCCATACAGGATTGGAATACAGAGCTCCAGCACAAGGAGAGGAGTTGGCACTTGGGAAAGCCATCGTCAGGATGGCAGGTAAGGGGGAAGTGCTGCTAGTTGGTGACTTCAATCTGCCAGATGTGGATTGGAGCCTTCCAACTGCAGCTTCAGCAAGGAGCAGGGCCACCCTTGACTTCCTACAAAGGACTTTTCTCAGGCAGCTAGTCAATGAACCTAGACTTACTGCTTACAAACAGGGACTGCACTGCAGACATCATAGGGGACAGTCCCCTAGGTACCAGTGATCACAGTACAGCATGGTTTAATACTGAGATAAGAACAGAGGCAAACCACATAAGGATAAGCATCCTGGACTTTAGGAGGTCAGATTTTACAGAAATGGAAGACTGCTTCAGGAATTGCCTTGAAGGGGGGTATTGCCAGGGAGGGGTAGAGATACTGTGGGTAAAAATAAGGGAGGATATAATTAAGACAAGCAGCCTCTGCATGAGGTTGATAAGGAAAGTCTTTTTAAGCTGAGTGGCAACAATAACATGAGGGGGCACTGTCTTAAGCTGGAGGGTGGGAGGTTTAGGAGGGAGGTCAGGAAGCACTTCTTCACAGAGAGGGTGGTGGACACTTGGAATGCGCTGCCAGAAGAGGTAATCTCATTGAAGACAGTGGGCAGCTTTAAGAGAGTTTGGGATAGGCATAAGGGGAAGGTAAGGATCATGGGTAGATAGGATGGGAGGAGTGGGGAGGGAGGGCAGGGACATTAGCTCAAGCTGTGGACCCTGCAATATGAGTAGAATTGATAGACCAAATGGCCTTCTTCTGCTGGCTTCTTTCCATGTTTGTATGTAAGACAGTTAGTAAAAGCAGAAGGAAAAAGAGACCATTATGGTTCTCTAGGGAAATGGCTAAATTGGTGAAGAAAAAAGGGCGGCATTCAGGATGTATAAGGAAACACAGAGGGAGTAAGACAGGGAGGAGTACCAAATAAGACAGAGGTAAGCAAGAAAGGCAGTGAGGGGAGCAATGTGGCATACAGAGGAAAAAGATAGCAAAAGTGTAGCTAAAGGGGATAAGACTTTCTTCAGGTACATAGGTGGGAAGAAGAAGAAGAAGAAGAAGAAGAAGAAGAAGGAGAAGGAGGAGGAAGAGGAGGAGGAGGAAAGGGGAGGGATAGTGGGGATAAAGAGTATGGCAGGGCATGACTGTGCAGAAAAGGACCATGAAAAAGAAGACATCCTGAAGAGGTCATTCTGCTTAGTCTTCTTAGTGGAGAGTGGGGGGATGGATCACCAGGGAACAGCAGGAACAAAGACAGGGGAAGGTGGGCACAAGTCCATTTTCAGAGGAAGGAATCCTGAAAGGACTTACAGCTCTGAAAGTGGACAAGGCTATGGGACCATCCGGCCCAGTGGCACTGAGGGTTGAGACACTGGATGCCAGACCTCACACTGCACCGGCGACCTGGGTTCGGAAGTGAGTCTGGGCTGTTGTGGGTCAGCAGGGGAAGGAGAAGATCGAGCATCTGGAGAACTGCTGTCTTCTCCTGGGGTCAGCTTTGGGGATCTCCCCGCTCGGTAGTGACTCCTGGAGGAGACTGTGGGGCACAGCACCTTGAGCAGGGACAGCCAATGGGGTCTGGTGTCAGCGGGGATCTGCGGGAGGGGGTGGGCTCACTCTTTTAGTGCACTGATGCCATTGCACATCCACACCAGGGGGTGGAACAAGGATAATGGCCCTTTCTCCCAGTAGGCGAAGGGGGGTTCAGGGGCCGGCCAACCACGCCCAGTGCTGAGTCCTTCCAGTCAGCCCTCTGGCTCTCTTCTGTGCCTGGTTCCTGTATCAGATTCTAGACAGAGTGCCAGAGGACTAGGTGGTCCCACCTTGGGGGACTCAGAGCTGGGGGATCGGGCAGTCGGGTTGCAGTGGAGAGGCAGCCACTGGAAGTAGGGTTGGAGGACTTCAGGCAGGCGGGATCATGGCTGAGCCAAGTAACCCATTGGAGAGTCTGGGTAGACAGTGAGTAAAGAACATAAATAGAATTGAAAAAATAAAAAAAAGGCTAGGGGACCACATGGGATACACCCAAGAGTACTAAAGGAACTCAGGGGGTCTGCTAGCTGCTCCAATGATGACCTTATTCAACAGCTCTTTGAAACAGGCGTGGTTCCAGAGGACTGGAGGAGATCAGACATGGTCCCTCTACATAAGAGTGGCAACAGGAAGGAGGCTAGCAACTATAAGCTGGTCAGTCTCACCTCAGTAGTGGGGAAATTGATAAAAACCCTGTTAAAGGAAAGGTTTGTAGCGTATCTTGAATTCAATGGACTGTAAGACCACAGATTCATGGGGGGGGGGTGTCATGCCAAACTAATCTGATTAATTTCTTTGACTGGCTAACCAGGGAAATAGATCAGAGGAGGGCTGTGGACATGGACTATCTGGACTTTAGCAAGGCCTTCAACACTGTGCTGCATGGAAGACTGACTAAGAAATTGAGCAGCCTAGGGATGGGATCCAAAATGGTGAACTGGGTTAGAAAATGATTAATGGATATCGGACAGAGGATGGTGCTTAACAGCACTCACTGTAATGATTGCAGAGTAAGCAGCAGGGTGCTGCAGGGCTCAATACTGGGACCAGTCATCTTCAATGTCTTCATAAGTGACATTGCAGAACTAGAAGGGAATGTATGCTTTTTTGTAGATGACACTAAAATACATATTATGATGGACACTCAGGAAGGGGTGGAGAAAATGTGTAAGGGTCTTGGGAAAATCCAGGAGTGGTCAAGAGCATGGAAATTGGGGTTCAATGCCAAAAAGTGCAAAATCATACAATTAGGGCATAGGAATCCTGGAGCCGAATATAGACTAGGAGGGAGGTACTGACAGTCACTAATCTAGGAAAGGGATGTTGGGTTATCATATCTCATGACCTCATAGTGGCAGGGCAGTGTGACAAAACAGTGGATAGGGCCAGTGGGATGCTGGGATGCATAGGGAGAGGAATCCCTAGCAGAAGGAGGGAGGTGGTAGTGTTGCCACTATATCGGGAGGTGGTGTTGCTACTACATCGCTCACTGGTGAGACCTCACCTGTATTATTGTGTCCAGTTTGGGAGGCCACACCTCAGAAAGGACATAAACAGAGTTGAGGAAGTCCAGAGGAGGGCAACTAAAATGGTGCAGGGGTTGTACTAAAAGTTCAATGAGGAGAGACTGAGGGATCTCAACATGTACACCCTGGAAGAGAGGAGAGTGAGACGGGGCATGATAGAGACCTACAAGTACCTCACAGGGGTAAACAGGGAGCATGATACTGGATTGCTAAAAACAAGTAAGTGGTCCATGCACTGATAGCTGGAGGTGTAAAATTATTTTAAATTTATCATAGCAAAATGCTCTTGCCAAACACCCTTATGTAGCGTCTCAACAGGCTTCATCAGGAGGTGGTGTTTGAACAAAAAAACGTGTTTAAATAAGCATACATATCTGAATATTCATTAACATTCCTTCGTGACACATGATAAAGAACAGCTGAAATCATTCAGTAATATATTATGTAACTGCATGCTAAAAACATCTTTCTCTTAAACAGCCCCACTAAATGAGATTTAAAAACTTCGGAAATGGTTTTCACATACTGTTTTTAATAACTATCAGGTTCAGACTGCTTTATCTCATTGATCTGTATAGCCCTACTCCCATTCTCTGCTGTATTGATCATTCCACCTTTTATCACAATTTAGTAAGGTAAGAGGAAGGAGATTTTAAGCAAGCATAGTATAAAGTTATACTAGCTAGTAACAGTTATTCAAAACTTACATAAGTAATTATTTGAACATATAATAGTATTTTATTAAAATCTGCTCACACATGGAGCTAGCAAAGAGATCTAATTCAGTCTACTTTGATGTACACCCTTTAGTGCCATATACATAAGCAATAACCCATGGCAGGGTGTGTGGTTACTGGGGATTCATCAACACCCTGGGTGTGTTGTGAGGCATGAGGCAGCAGGCTGAGTGCCCTCACAGCACCCAGGGTGTTGCTTAATCCCCAATATCCACACACCCTGGAGTGGAGTTATTGCGCTTATAACATTGGGTCTTGGCAAAACAAGGAGAAAACAACATAAAGGGTTTTTCTCCTTGTTTAAATATCAAAAAAGGAACTGTATCCTGCAACCTGGAAAAATAGTCCCTTAGAAAGACTTTATATGTCACTGATTTTATGCACATACTGTACAAATGTCTGAAATCCACTACAGACATGATTTATGACATTTGTTGGGCATAAAAGACTTTCTGCCACTGGCGAAGCCCTGTACTGTGCCCCCCCCGACACATGATAACACTCCTGATGCCCAGAGAGAGAGAGAGAGAGAGAAAGAGAGACAGAACATTGTAAACAACTTGGCAAGAAAATGTGTGGCTCAGCAGTGCCAATCGCTACATCAATGTGTACGTCTGTCAATGGGCAGGAGTACTCCTGCTTCTTGACCACCATTGCTAATTGCTCTCACTATGTGTGTCTCTCTTTCTCTTAGCACTGGAAAGCTGAATCCCACCACCAGCATAGTGCCAGAAAGCAATGCTGCACACTGAACAGAGACAGAGAGAGAGAGAGAGATAGAGAGACGCACACACAGAACACTGCCAACAGCTGACCAGGACAATGTGCGGCTGCACAGTGTTGCTCCATACACAATGTATACTTCTGTCAGTGGGCAGGAGCAGTCCTGCAGCTTGATCAACATTGCTAATGGTGTGCGTTACTGTTCCATGATGGGGAATAACACCTTATCGGCTGTCTGATCATCGTGACAGGGTATGCCCCATGGTATTACCATCAATGATAAAGAACTGGCAATGAAGTACAGAGGTGGGGAGGACAGCAGTTTCAGAATGTGCTCTACTATGAGGTTGTGGAGGTACGTACTTCTAAACATTAAGGAACTACCAGGACAAACACAGTGTGGTGGACATGAGTGGGGGGGCTCTTGCTATATGGACTGGTGGACAGTGGACAAGAAGGAACATGAGCACAAGCACATGCCACTGTCTCACATTTTTTGGGGAATGACCACACATTAGGTTGTGGGAAGCTTGCAGTCTTCTCTGTCCATGCAGTGCTTGCTGCTGCTGCTACTACCCTGAAGTGTTGCACAGTGCACTCTCTCCCAAATGCTTGTAGGGTGCTCTGCCACATTACCAGAGGAATGACAAGACACACAGGACAGCGGTAAGCTGGTGGGGTGTGGGGGTGGGAGAGGATGACCACAGGGATTACAGACAAGACACAGAGAAGCGTGTCTATTGCTGCCACTGAGTGTCTCTATCTGTCATTGTATGTGTCCCTGTGGCCCCAGACCATGGAGTACCTGTCTCGCTCTCTCTCTCTCAGTTCCATAGCGCTGCTCAGCTGTCTCACCCATTTCTGGTATATTTCAATGGCTGCTGAACTGTACTCTGTTCATGCACAGCTAGGATGGATCTCTGTGCCACGCTCTATGAGCATGGATCTGCCTGCCAACTGTTTTGCTTCAGCTGTGCAGATATGCTGGATTAATATATAAGCACCTGACACACACCCTGTTATAAATGTAAAGGTAGCATTGTTGGGGGGGCAGAAAATATGTATATAAAGGTATAAAAACACACTTCAAAAATGCAAGTATGAATTATTATTGTAAAAAGGGAGTAGGAGGGAGTCTCTTTCAAATGAAATAGAGCACCAGGATCAGAGGACTTTCAGTGAAGCTGGTGCAGGGGAGTTTAAGAAGGATGTGAGGATGTACTACCTCACTGAAAGAGTTGTAGATGCCTGGCACAGACTGCCGGCAGAAGTGGTGGAGGCAAAAACAGTAGGAGGCCTCAAGCATACAGGGGATAGACATAGGGGAATACTAGTACTGTGCATAAGCAGGGAGGAGGGAGGGCCACTGGAGACCAGTTATGATCTGTGGAGACAGTCTGACTAGGCAGGGACCATCTGGGCAAACTGGTGGGCCAAGTAATCCTTTTCTGCTGACACATTCTATGTTTCTATGTTTCTGTGGTTAGCCAATCTCATCTGAGTATTTGTCTTAGCCACTGACAAGTAGTACAGTTTGCTTATTTGATAAACAATATTTGGTCATTACAAAAAGATAAAAATGATAAAAGCAGAGTACATGCACACACATTTCCATCTGTACAGACAGTCCAATTTAATATCCCTTTAGCTTAATATGACTGGTTACTCTAAGAAATCAAGTCTCTCTTTTGATCAGATTATGAGGTCATAAGCCTAAATAGCAGTTTATCTGAAAATTCACAAGTACCTAAGAGAAAGTCAGCCAGAAAAAGATTCCTTTCTGTGTTGAATTTAAGACAAATCAGTAGAACATGTTTCAACTTATTCTCAACACCCATCCCACAATAACATTGTGGCAATAAATCTGCTTGTCTTAAGTGTTGGATAATTAAGCAATAATATACTACAGGCTGTGGTATATCATGGGACATGGCCATGCCTCAGGTGTGCTGTGAGGCATGATGCCACAGGCCGAGTGTCTCATTCACGTGAGAAGTGATGATATACCATGATATATCACATGCTGGGGTACATTATTGCTATTATGAACTGGATTGCAATTTTTATAAGAAAACAAAATAAAAATAAAAATAAAAAAATGGGAATAGATGATGTTTTGGAGGTACTGTAGGAGCACAGTTGTACAAAATATTTATTTGTAGGTTGTGATTAGACAGGTCTAAAAGTTAATGCTGCGACAAGCAAAAGTGAATAGGTGCTCACTGCAACGAGCAGCCAGCTTGTTCAAAGCTGAAAGCAAGTTCCAAAAGCAGTGTCACTTGGATCCTCCAGGCAATAAAGTAAACAATGCAAACTGCAAATAAGTCTCCAAAGTAATTTATTGTTGACAGCAGGAAGGAACAACAATGAAAACACTCCCTCCCGACCACCCAGGAGGGAGTATTTTCGTTTTTGGTCGTTCCTGCTGTCAATAATAAATTACTTTGGAGACTTATTTGCAGTTTGCAGAGTTTACTTTATTGTGAGGAGGACCATAGTGTCACTGCTTTTGGAACTTGGTTTGTGATTAGCACTGTGGTCAGCAGGTGATGCTGCTGCCATAGGAGCCAATAGCAGGTAAGGGGAGTGTGGTCTTGGTAAATGATTTATTGGTGCTGGTACTGTTGAAAAAATGTTTGTTTGCATGCTGCCAGGCATACAGTACGTGTTTATTTTGTAATGCTCTTTGGACACAGTAAAGCTGCTGTGTCTGGTTATGTGCCCCCCCCCCAAAAGCAGGTAGGTGTATTTGCCATTATCATTGAAACAGAGTAAAGCTGTTGTGTCTGGTTACGTGTCTGTCCCCCCTCCCATCCACCCACCCGAAGTAGGCAGGAGTTTCAAATAATGCCATGGTAAGTGACCTTGACCACTAACTTGAGGAATGAATATTTATTTATTTATGTTCCTTTGAAACAACATTTGAGCAAGGTGCTTGTTTACAAATGCTCCATGTCAGGAATGCAAGACAATTACAAAGTTACAAATCACAGAGACATAATCACAAAAAATTACACAGCCAAGCAGTGAAATCATGACAGCTGGAGTAGCAAAAAACATGTTGCTACAGTAAAGATCAGGAGTTCAGAAACAGACCAGGGATGGCATAGACAGCAGCCCCCGTACTTAGGCATTGCTCAACAAACATTTTACAGCTTTTTCATAATGAGGCTAGTGAGATTGCGGAGGGGGACAAAGAAAGGCAGCGAGTGAGGTGGAGTGGTAGAAGAGTAGCAAGAGTTAGTGGGCAGGCCAGTGAAAGGGGATAAGTAGAGGGTAACGAGCAGGAGAGGTAAGGAGTGGTAAATGTCCGAGCCAAAACAGGTGAGAAGGATTGGGGGTGAGGGCAGGGAGCATCTGGCAGTTGGAGGTGGAGTGTTGTGAGGGGGGTGTAAGTGTTAGATGGGGTCTAGACAGGGGGCAAGTCCTGTTCAAGAAGGAGGAAGAGACTTTTACATTTTCTTAACTCGCACCTGGAATTGACTAAACTGTAAGGGGAGAGATTTAGAGTAAAAGAGAGGAGGCAGGGGTGTACCTAGGAACATAAAGTTTGTACACCATTTTGGACACTATGACCTTCTTTGTTGCTGGTACCCCCGTTGTTGACCAAGTTGTGCCCTTTTTGTTTCAACTACCCTGGGCCCAATCCTGCTTGTTGTCCTCAGTTGTACCCAATTTGTTGCCCCTAGACGTAACCTGTTTTATGTTCTACAGTTGTATATCCCAATGCTTTGTTAAGCATGGCAGAAGAGTAAAGCAGTACCCAGTTGTATACATTTGCACAGTGACTTGCTTATGAAGAGCACCTACAATCATAACATCAGAAGGTGGAACAAATAGTGCCTTTGGGGTCAGGAAAAATGCTGCCCCTCAAAAATAAATTTTTAACCATGGCTTACATGGTGTATGTACTGCCCACACCCTTGAGAGGAGGTCATGTATCTTTCCTACAAGCACACACACCAATGTTGAATGCAGATCTGGTGTACATGGCATTGTTTGGTAATGCCCATGTATTGTGAGCAAGCAGGTGGAGGTCAACAACAAGCAACATGTTGAGAGTGAGCGGGAGGAGCAGCGTGCAAGTTTGAGGTGGCTATTAGTGGTAAAATTGATACAAACTGAAAGTAGAGAGATGGTGGTTGGCAGAGTAATATAAAAAAAGAGTACAGGTTGCTGTGACAGCAAGTGCATTTTTTTGGTGGCTTATAATTGTTTTCTAGTGGGGCTGAAGAACCGCTGCCACTGACCGCAACCTCAGCTCCGCTGTCTGGGTGTCCAAGTCTATGGGTGGATAGATCGGGAACAGGTAAAACAACCTTTTGGCTGACACCTTTTCTTACCCGTGATTATGTTGTGGATTTTAATCAGGGATAAGAAGAGGGCTCAACCAATCAGGTTGCAGGATTTTCAGAACCCAGTTCATATTAGTACATAACCTATGCCATACAGTTTAGCTCTCCCAGCACTTTCGAGTCCCAGAGACCCTACTGCTCAACAAATTAGCAGTGCAATCATTTTGCTTTTTAAAGTGATAGGCTGTGTATTTGCAGCACTGCTAAGCAAAGCTGAAAGCATTCCTCAAGAGGTCTGCAACAAGTCTACTTACCCTTCATTTAAAACTCAGTATAAAATTAATGACATGTGTTTTACTTTAGTGATTACATCACCACTTGATTGAATTTTGGGTAGGTCCCTAAAAGAAGCAGTACGCACTTATAGTTCTAGCAGAAAATTTGAGAAAACGTGGAAAATTCAATATCCTTGTATGGTTTTTTACAGCTGATTTTCAGCAATTTTTGCAAGTATGCAGGCATGTGTGTGTGTGTGTGTGTCTGTGTGTGTGTGTGTGTGCTTGTTTGCATGCTTTCTTTCATTCATATCAAACTCATATCCTTTTTAAATTGCATAACATCATCTTATTGGCAATGGATAAAATCAGGGTTTCTATTAGCTCTGTTTTGGAAGCATTTGACCTTTAAAAACAATAGTAAAGACTTTCAAAATAAAGAGAAAGGAAGTATTTGACACCCAAGGAGAAAAAATGAACATCTGGTGTCATCCAGTTGTGAAGACATGGAAGCAATAAAATTGTTGATTTTTCTTAAAGACATAGGGCCCGATTCTCTTTTTTTTTTGAAATTTAAGTTTATTAACTTTTACAGAATAAGACATGATCATTTTCACAAGGTACAGTAAATCAATTAGCCACATATGGTATAAAGTAAAGCAGAACAAAAAAACAGAAAAAAAAAAAAAACAACCCCCCCAACTTCCTCATCTACCCACAAGCCCCCCCTATTCCCTACGCCCCACCACCCTCCCTCAAGTGTGCCAGATAATCACATTGCTAAAGGAAAATACCAATGAAGTTATAAATAAGCTAAAGAGAATCTGCTCTCAAAGGAGCAGAAAGTAAAGATACAACCAAGAAGAGGTAATCAAGTTTCCATGGACCCCAGAGGGAAGGCCAGGGATCACCGTGTAAATATAAGGCATCCAACATCCCCACCTTTTCTGAAAAAGATCCATACGATTCTGTACACTGGCTGATAGCCTCTCAACATTGAGACAGGCCAAAAGCTCAGTCAACCACTCCGGATAGGTCAGGGCCAATTGGTCAGTCCAATGCCTAAGTACCAGCCTTTTAACCACCCCAGAGATAAGGGCAATATGGTATCGGCGCTCAACACAGTCAATGATCCTAAAATCCCCTAAAATGCATATTTCAGGAGTGAAGTAAGTGGTAAGGCCCAATAGGGGATCTAGGTTGGCTTGGATGGCCGACCAGAGTGGGGCTACCTTAGTACAATGCCAGAAAATATGCAAAGGGTTCCCTTCACCCAGCGAGCATCTGGTACATGAAGGGAGGGCTAACCTATTTAATCGGAAAAGCCTCCTGGGAGTGTAATGCATGTTATTTAAGATACAATATTGGGTAAGTCTGAGCCTATCCTGAGTGTGATATCTATGTAGGTCCCTCCATATCCGAGACCAATTCAAGTTTCCCTCGGAAACTAGAGAAGCCCAGATATTAGATCCCGCCGTAGGTTAGGGAAATTTATAATCCAGAAAAAGGAGTAAATTGCCAAATAGAGTGTGGTTTAGAGGTGAGAGATATACTAAAGGAAGGGTAGGACCTTGGATTCCTTAAACTGAATGCCAAACTTCTCAACAATGAGGTGTCTTAACTGGTATACTTTAAAGATCTTGCTAGCCGGAATATCGAATTTAGCAAGCATATCCGGTGACGAAAGGAGAGAACCCTGACCATAGCATTGTTCTAGATTAGTATTGCTAATTTGAGGAAGCCAGTCAGGGACAATCATCAAATTATCCAATTTAACATTGGGATTGAGAACAGCAGGTTGTCCTAGGTCCATTTTAGGAAGGATCCCCAAAAATTGCAGGCACTGAGAGAGGGACCTAAGGGACATAAGAATTGTTTGATCCGTAACCCATTGTGTAAGGGTAGAGATGGGAGTATAAAAAACGGCATAAGGGTCTAGTTTGGAGTCCGAAAGGATCGACTTCTCAAGTTGAAGCCAGATCGGGGAAGAGGAGTCAGTGCTGTTTGAAATCCATTTCCCTAGCTTGGATAGGTGAGTGGCCCAATAGTAAAAAGGGAGGTTAGGAAGCCTAAGACCGCCTTTATCTATAGGGAGAGATAACTTAAGAAATGAGTGCCTAACCCCTTTCCCGCGCCAAAGAAAATTAGAGAAGGCCACATGAAATTGGTGCAGATAAGAGAGCGGTAGCCAGAGACCCAATAAGTTGAGAGGGTAAAAGATACGGGGGAGGGCATTCATCTTGATAATGTTAATCCTACCCCAGAGAGAAATAGGGAGATTGGACCATCTTGACAGATCCTGCTGTACTTGGGATTTGATAGCATCTAGATTAAGCTTTTTGAGTAGAGCTAAGTCCGAAGAGAAGTGGATACCCAAGTATTTAATTGATTTGGTCGACCATTGCATACCAAACTTCATGAGACCATGTTTATGTGTATGTACATTTAAGGGATAGATTTCAGACTTAGCTATATTCAACTTATAGTGAGAGAGATTACCAAACTGGTTAATGAGCTGTATTGCTTGGTCAAGGGAGGCAGCAGGGTGAGTGACATGCAAAAGTATGTCATCCGCATATGCTGAAAGGACTAGCTCTTGCTGCACGCCAACAACCTTTGACCAGTGGAGAAGTCTTAAGCTTGATAGGAGAGGCTTGAGGTAGAGGTTAAACAAAAACGCTGAGAGGGGACAACCCTGTCTGGTACCAGTAAACAGCTGAAATTTCGAGAAGAAGACCCCATTACAATATATCCTGGCTGAGGGGGAGTCGTACAAGACCTGGATCCATTTAAGAAAAGAAACTGGGAATCCCATCTTTGCCAGGGTAGCCCAAAGAAAAGGCCAGCTGACATGATCAAAAGCTTTCTCTGCATCTAAAGAAACCAAAGCCATAGGAAGGTGGGAGGACTGGGCTAGATGGGAAATATGTGAGAGGGTTCTAAGATGATCAGAAGGAGAACGGGAGTAAACAAAACCAACTTGTTTGGGGCTAAGAAGATGGATCCAAAGGTTCTTAATTCGCTCAGCAAGTACCTTGGCCAGTATTTTCATATCATAATTCTGTAGGGATATGGGCCTGTAACTTCGTAGGGTCAGTGGGAGTCTTGTCGGTTTAAGAATTAAAATAATAGTAGCTTCAAGAAGCGAGGGATCTACCAGTGGCAGAGAAAAGGTACTGGTATAATTTAAGGAGAATAGGGCAAGTTCTTTGAGAAAGCCTTGTAGAAATTTGCAGGAAATCCATCTGGGCCAGGTGTCTTGTCCGAGACCATGGATGCAATGGCCGCTTCAATTTCAGAAAATGAGACAGGGGCAATCAAGGTAGATATGTGGGAGGGTAAAAGTGTCGGGATAGCAATACTATTCAAATATGTTGAAATATCAGTTAAGGGAACAGGAGAAGAGGGTGCACTGTAAAGGTTTTTGTAATATCTTTCAAAGGTCTCAGCAATATCTCTAGGAGAAGTTGCAACAGAGCCAGTAGAGGAATGTATAGATGGGATCAATCTAGAGCTTTCCATCGTGCGAAGTCTCAACGCCAGGAGTTTACCAGCTTTCTCCCCTTGCTCGATATATTTGGCTTGTGTCTTAACGAGGCAATATTCGTCTCTATCCTTAAGAAGGTCTGTATATTCATTTTTGACCACCAAAAGGGCCTCAAAGGAGGATAAGGAAGAGGAGGAAAAATAAGAGTTCTCCAACTCTTTGATTTTGATCATCAGAGAGGATGCCCCGAGTCAGTCTAGCTTTTTTCCTTGCTGAGGCTATCTTGATTAACTCACCCCTAAGATAGCATTTCAGGGAACACCAAATGCTATCAAATCTAGAAGTGGATCCAAGGTTATTCTCTAGGAAGGCAGAGATAAGGGTCTTGACCTGAGCCACAACTTGGGTATCTTTTAAGAGCTGGGTATTCAATTTCCAGGTAGTATCCCTTTGAAAGTTAGGACCAGGAAATATACTTGCCCACACGATTGCATGATCAGAAAGAATAATCGGCTTGATACCAGATTGGAGGAGACCCAGAAAAAGGGATTTGCTGACCAGAATATAGTCAAACCTAGACCAGGATAGGGCCCGATTCTCAAAGGTCTGAGGGCCTTGCAAGGGGCTTGCATCCTAATCAAAGTGCCCCTTGCACCAAATGATGCCTCCAAAGCAATTCACAAAGGCAGTCTACATCTACCACAGGCAGCCTGCACCAAATGGGGCTTGCACTGCCCTGGCATCACACACTGGGCTGCTGCATGGTGTCAGGTATACAGTATGCACTCAGTGATTGACAGCTTTCAATGAGCACATACTGTATACAGTACACACTCCTTCAGAGCTAAGTCAGTAGCTGGCCATGGTGGTGAGCTGTGGGCTGTGCCAGTCACTGGATTGATTTGGGCATGGGTGGAGCAGGGTGGGGAGACACTGCCTATTGGGGTGGGGGTGGGGGACCACTACATCACCATCGATTTCACAAAATATGGCATAATGGGGCATCGGGATTGGGGGGGCACTAGATCACCAGGATATTTCAATACATATTTAATCATGGGGACATTGGGGATTGGGAAGGAGGATCCACTGGACTGCCAGGGGCTTGTAGTACATTATTATTTCATGGGGACATGGGGGGGGTCCGCTAGTCCACCGGGCAGGGGATTTATTTTACTGTTGTGTATATGGTGAATATTGGAAATGGGAGGGTCCACTAGACCATCAGAGATGTACAGTATGATAAATAAATAATTCATGGGCACTTCCAGAAGTGGGGTCTGCTAGTCCACCAGGGAATGTTTGGGGACATTGCCGCATGGCTGCCCATGGCTTGTGGCACCCTGTCCAGGTGTGCCCTCTGATTGCAGCACTGCTGTGGTTACTGCAAGCCATGGGACTTTGTCACCGGGACCCTACCTGATTGAGAACTGGGAAAAGGGTCCCTGGTGCTCCTGGGCTTACTGCAGCCCTTGATCACCGCACCTTGCGGCAGTCTACAGTTTTTTTGTGAATCGGGCCTATAGTATTTTACCAGCTATATTATCTTCCAAAAATTGATTTTTCCAAAATTTCTTAGTGATTCTATCCCCTCAAAAACATTTTTTTTAGAGCTAACCAAATTTTTTTTATTATTTAATATCTCTATTTATTTATTTTTTTGTTGTTTAACTGTCTGTATTTATTTTCTGTGCCTCCGCATCACTAGGGGAATTCTCATCATTTTAATTATTGCAGTGCTGGTATTTTTCTGCTGCTACCACAGTTATGTTTACTTATTAATATGCCATTTCAACTTATCCCATTGTTAAAAGGGGTGTCAGCAGGATTCCAAAACTGGGGGGGGGGGCATGCCCCTATCAGTGACTGTCCCAAAAGGGGGTCTGGGGGGATTTGCCCCAATAAGACATTTTTAAGAATTTGGTACAAAATGGTGCATTTTAGGAGCACATTCTACAAAATCTGCAGCAAGACAAGCATTTTATTACTGAGACAGTACAATGAGCTTTGTTGTTTTTTCCAGTGGTTCAAATGTACTAGTTGGAAAACAACTGACTTGGGCTGTGTCTCTAGTCTCTCCCCTCCTTCCCTCTCTCAAGTCTGTCTTTGTCACTCTCTCTTTTTTTTTATTCAGCTTTTTCTTATTTTATTTACTGCATCTTTGTAGTCCTTCTTTCCTTGGTTTGTGCCTCCTTAGCCAGCCAAACACAAACAACTCAATCAGTCGACCTGGAGGCTGCAGCTCAAGACAAGTGCCACTGTGCCTGCCTGGCCTGGCTTGCAGTGCACTTGTGTCTGAGTCTCCCTTCCCCTCGCCTGTCTCCCCTCCACCTCTTTCACTTTTTCAGCAGATTGTTGAAGAAAAAGTATGGACTATCTGCCACTGCAGCTGCTGCTTCAGTGTAAAGTGAGGTTAATGTGCCAAAATATGTACTTTTTTTAGTATGTTCAAGTTCTCCTTTCAATGGCTCCATGCTGATGCTGGTTCAAAATCAGGGTAATGCTATGTCATCTCTCAGGTCAGGCAGAGACAAAGCGTGTCTTGCCCCCTCATCCTTGCTTTTCTAGTCATGTGTGGCACTGCACACCCCCCTCTTAATGGCTACACACGTTTGGTGCAAGTAACCACTCACCAGTGTCAATGAGTCCAGTAGTCTGCTCCCTCCAGAATCCCTACCGACCCTCAAAGCTTTCCAAGGAAGTTTCTTCCATCCCATCCAAGCTGCTGTGGTGAGTGCTGCCCCTCCCATATGATTAGGGTTGCCACCTTTGGATGAGATGAAAACCGAATACTAAACCACACCCCCAAACTCCACCCCTAACTCCGCCCCTTTTATGGCTTATGAGGGCATCGCTTGGACTCTGATTTGCTTGATTTATTCAGAATTGCTGCTGATATTGCATAGTGTACAACTTCTTTAAAGTACATCATGATTATTATTTTTGGTTTGTTTGATTTAGATTTAAATATTTTCAATTTCAGTGTGTGTTCACATTTGGTGGGGTTAGAGAAGGGGTTCAGGGGACTTTCCATCCTGTGTACACAGCTTAGCTGACATATCGAGTGACTACAAGGACACCTCTGACAACTGGCTATTTTGGAACAGGTGGCCTTTTCTGGTAAAACTCTTTCAATAAATAAATAAACTACACCACTAATGGTGGACAAGTTGTAATTACAAATATCATCTGCCATTTTAAGATGTGCTACTGTCCTTCCCATTGCTCCTACTCTAAAGCTATTTGTAATGTCACAGAAGTTTCTAAAAGTGGTAGGAACTATTCTATGCAGTTAAATACCTTATTTTATTTCCATATCAGTCATACATACTAGATAGCATGACATATAGCATGGAGGCAGTATAGCACAGTGGTTTAAGGCTCTGAGCTGCAATTCTGGAGACCAGGGTTTGAATTCCACAGCCCAGACTTGCATACTGTGTGACCCTGCACAAATCATTTCACTCCCTTGTGCTCCCAGGTTGTACCTGTAAACAAGCTTCAGCTTACTGTGTCTCTTCTGGTAAAAAAAAAATTATAATGATTGATAAATTACCTAAATTTGCAGTGCCATCAACTCTAGATTGTGTTTCTGTCTTCTCATTAGCTACTGCTCTCTTTCTCTCTGTTCCTTTTCTCATTTCTGTGGTTTAGCATGACATTAGCCACACTATTCTGTGCTGTTCATCTGAGATGCCTGGAATGGCCATCCTGGAATATCCAGGTAGTATGAAAATTGACAGCAATAACTACTGAGGAGAGAGAGGTGTAGTACTGCTAGAAATGAAATAAAATATTAGATTATTAATTTAACAACAAATGGGGTAACAAATATTAAAATATAGGACAGACCCAAAAAGAAAAAATGGTGAGCATTTAAAGGTTTGAAAGTATTCCTTATCACAGCAGTCAAAGACCATACTCACAATGCAGTCTAGAAAGGATTAGGTTGATTTGCTGCTAATGGTCTTAATAGCCCTACTTTACACCTCTCAGATTTACTGGTATACAAACAAAAGTTTACATGACATTAGAATTTGTTTGTAATATGAACATACAAGCAACATGGTGAAGGATTTAACAGAATCTGTTTTACAAGTATGTGAGCATTCAGAATGAATAAAAAAGTTCTACCTCTGAATAAAACTGGATTAGCAGGTACAGTTTCTGAAACACATTGTGCAGTCCGCACTGGACAAGAGGCTACCCTAATGTGGTGCCTGTCTGAATGTCTAAGGGTTTCAGAAAAATGAAAGATGTTAATTAAGGTGATATTGTTTACCCTTCCCATGAATAATCTTCCATTTTGCTGGTGTGAAGTTAGAGGTGACAACTGAGCAGACAGGGACACATTTGGCTCTTTAAGTGCCCTGCACTTGAAGGCACTTCCTGATTAGCATGCACTGCAAGCAAGCAAGCAAACTGAAATGTCAGACACTTGCTTACAGTCAGATGAGAAGAAAATGAAACAGTTAATGGGGAATCTCACAGGTGCTGTTTGACCCACCAAAAAAACCGAATTTGCAATGGTGAAAACAGGAAGACCGAATCTGGACCTAGAAAACCGAATCATTCGGTCAAAAACCGAGTAGGTGGTAACCTAACATATGATACTAATCACATCATGAAATCCAGTCATCAGCAACATGACTGTGTTCCTCTGTCTCTAGAGTACCATGTGATGAGGGAGCTCAGGGAGGAGCAGTTGGAGAGGTGACCTGGGAATGCAGCAGCACTGCTAACTGTTGCACACAGTCACAAACACTTACCACAAGCAAGCACAGGTAAGAGAAGCAGAGGGGAGAGTCAACTGGCAGCTGAGGTGGATCAGGAAGGAGGAAGGCAGGAGGCTGTCATTAGCATATCCTAGCTGCTGTGCTGTTTGATTCCCCCAACTGAGTAGTGAGTGAGCAAGGAGCACTTATAGTATACGTAAAGTCATTGCCCACGCACACTACTCACACTATGTCAGGCTGCCTGTTTGTGTTCTACGGGATACAACTGGGGAGGGAGTGATGCAAAGTCTGGGTGAAGTCTGGGGGGTACTTTACTAAACTGAGGGGCCCATGCCCCCAATTTTAGGGCTCCTGATGCCCCTGGTTGTTGCCTGCTATTTCCTTCTGTTGTCCCTCCCCTAGGTCACGGCTAGAAATGAGCCTTGTCTCCACGCACCTCCTCTGGTCACCAATTTTCAAATAAATTAATAAACTTATCAAATTTGAGACCTAAGATGTATTTGACTTCAAAAAACCATGAAGACTTCCAAATTTGATCCTCTGGAAGCTTTTGTCTTCCAACAAAGAAACTGCACCTAAAACCACTGACTAAATACAGCACAGATGTAGTAGAATATATTACAGCACATTCAGGGCACAATCTAAAAAAACATTTGTACACATATACAGCATGAATCTGAAAAAAAAATTACAACACAGTTTCCTTTTCTTTTAATGATGGGGGGGGGGGGGATACTTTCCCTAAACTGCTAATTATTTTATGAAGGGCCAACAGTTCACCGCTGAGATTGACTGGAGTTCGTAGAGTCCATCAACAAGATTCATGACTATCCCGAAGTCCCAGATGTGGATAGAACTGCAGCAAAAGACATGGTCAAATATTTCCACATGTTTTGCAGTAGTTCTAAAGAGATTCACTTTGGTGGCACTGTTGTGGTCCTGCAAGCATGTGATAAATTTCTTTAGAGGTATCAGAAGTTTCAGGAACTATTTGACCACATCTTCTGTTGCAACGTCACCTTCTGTGTGTCGTGTGCATGTGATCTTGTAAGGTAATGGAATAGACAGGTTGAGGGAGATTTTCCCTGTCCTTTTAAACGTTTGCTTTACAGGCATCCCTGCCAGATTTCTGTTTCCTCAGATACCTGATTTAAATGCAGTAATTTAGCATAGGTTGTCACGGTTTATATGGCAGGTAGTGATCACAGTAAGGTTGCTGAAGGTTCATAACTTAGCCATAGTCTATTACTTATGCTCTAGTTGGGTAGTGGGGCAGGGATATGTACTGTAAGTACTAACTGTTGCCATTTTCAAGTGCTTCCTTCCACCTAAAAAGAAATCAAACTGCATGATGAGATCCTTCCATCCTTGTCTGTGAAAGAAACGATGTGAATGTGAAAAGCATTTGTAACATTTCTTGATCAGAAAAAAAGTGAAAACATATGAGCAAACATCTCCACATGGAAATCATTTTGAGCTGTATCAAAGCTTTGCTGACAAAAAAATGGAAAATGATCCTTTCTTAATCTCAAGATGTTTTCTGTTACAGTCATTTGGATTTTGTCAACATAGCATTTTAATGAAACACAGCCACTCCCACTTGAGACTTGCAAGACTAAGCCTTTCTAATGTATCTGGGCAAAGCCTAAAAGGCCTTTGGGTGAATGGCCCCTGGGTTCAGTTGGTTTGGAAGGAAATGGAAAGTGGTGTGGTGCCTCCACTGATGGCGATCCTTTAGACAGGTGGCAGCCAGGGTGCTGCCTCACTGGAAATGAATGCAACCCCCACCCTCAGTGACTGGGAATCTTAATGACTGTGCACATACCAACAGCTTGTGTTCTAAATATGCAAAATGAATGAACACATAATGAAAGTTACACAATAATTTGTCATTCTAAACAAAATTCATTGTTTGGGGGACTCAAACATGCTCTGTGTGGGGGAAAGGAATGGGTTAAATGGAAACAAAACAATAATTCACCATTATCCCCCCACAAATCCCACCACCCTCAGGTGAGTCCCACACAGTATGTACTGCTCCCCCTATCAGTGCACCAGTATTCCAAAGTCCCTTTGGCTCTCCAACAGTTTATAAAATGTACACAGTGTGCAGTTGCAGGCCTGATGTGGGGACATTATACAATACAGAATGAAGGCTGATGACTGAGGATCCCAAACAATATATTTAACACAAATGTTAGTTGCTCCTGGCTATTGCAGTTCTGAAATATACTTTGAATAAAAGTCACTCAAGAATGCCCAGCAAGTAGTTCACTGGTCCAAGCTATAAAAATAATCAGGGATATTAACTCAGCATGCACAGCCTCTAGCAGTGTTTGCAGTTGCTGACTCCATCAGCATGTTTCCTTTAAAGATGGCAGATGCAGGCAGTGCTACAGGTGTGGCAGACACATTGCGCTTCCAGGTGGCAAGGGGTGTGGGTCATGCTAGTCTCCAATGTCCTCTTCACCTCAGTGGGGGCCTTTACCCACCCAGGGGTAGGGAATTACTCATTGCTTCAAGTAACTTAGGCAAGGAATTTATTTGTTTGATGCCCAGCAAAAGTTCTGGTCCAGGGCCCAGTACTAATCTCCTGCTCCCACTTCATTACACTTTCTCACCTGGTGTTGAGGAAAATCAAGAAAACTAGGTTAGAAAGCTAACTGTCCCACTGTAAACCTTCTTTATGTGATAGGAACCAACAGAGTGAAATGGCAGAAAAATAACCAGTAAGGGATGGGTTACTGGCAGCACAAACACCAGTAGGGGACCCCTGCTCAGGACAAATGCCCCATGGCTTCCAGACCACCGACGCTGCTTGGCCCCGCAAAGGCTATTGTCCTAACTTAGGCCCTCTGTCAGAACAAGTACAATCCAGTACACAAAGCCCTGTACAGGTACTTTGATGATCCAGATTAGAACAGAAAAATATTTTTTAATGACTTTTAAGACATGTTTCTCAACCTAGTGGCTGACACTGAAGTCACTCCCACATCTCACTACTTCTCTTTCCCTGACCAATCTGAAGTTTTCTTCCATGTGTCTTCCATCTGTCACCCTCTGAGGGCTAATTTTCATACATAATATCCCCTTTCTTTCAGTGACTGGCAATTTTGTGGGACAAGCATGCACAAAAGTCCTCTGTAACTTATGTCTGCTTGCGGCTTTCAGCTCTGCAGAGCAGAACTCAGGATTGGCTGTCTCTCCTCAGCAACATGTGCTGTCCTCTGACCACAATCCAATGGTCATGGGTCCAGAAGTATGACAAACATGGTGAAGATACGGGGGCTCCAGAGAGCTACCTTCCAGGCAGGACATTTTCTACACTAGCACTGAATCAAGACCTAAGTTTCAGCCTAAATTTATCCTATTAGAGTGCTGATTATATAAATTGAATTATACAATCAGACTCCTTATTGTCTGAGCTTTGAAAGGATACCAAATTCAGACATGGTGTGAACCAAGAACACTCAGCAAAAAGCATTGGATTCTGTGCGGCCTGATGCATCACAGCCTCCAGCAAGCCTGGGCCTGGAGTTGCCGGAAACCTCTCCCTCTGCAATCTCCAAGGAACCACCATGGCAAGCTATTCTAAAGTCAGTGAGGGTGATGGATGCAAAGTTGAAGAAATTCCTCATGAAGCTGGAAACCCACGATATCGCCTTGGCCACTCTAACAAATCTGGTGGCTGACACAGACAAACGATCCCTTAACACCCAGGCTGCGACGGCTCTCCTGACAAAGGAGAATCAACAGCTTTGGGGTCGCTTGGAAGTGGTTGAAAATAGCTTGTGGGCAGGGAATGTCCGTACAGTGGATTTACCAGAAGGAGCCGAGGGAGTGTTTCTCCTTGGTTTTTTGAAGCAGTGGATGGCAACAAACTTAACTTTACCAGAAGATTTTGACTGGACTGAACTGTGTCTTGCATACAGAATAAGCTCTTGAGTGCGACCAGCTGATACCTATCAACCCTGGACTAGTCTACTAAAAACTGTTGGCCCAGAGGTGCGGGCCATTTTAATTTCAGCAGCGAGGGTAGCTTACTCTTTGACCATCCAGGGGAGGGATATAACATTCTTCCCTGATCTGTCTTATCAAGGTCAGGCCCACCGAAAGCAATTCAATGCAATTTGTCAAAAGCTCCGCTCCCTGGGGATTGTACACTCATTTTTACTTCCTGCATGGCTCTGTATTACGTACGGAGGAAAGAACTAGCAATTCATGGATCCGAGGGAATGCTGGTTGTTGGGTAAAAAAAACTGAAGCTGAGTTTAAATTGCAGCAACTTCAGAGGAATAAAGAGGAAGCTTCAGACTCTGATGAGGGCTGAGTATGGTGCTCAGGGACTTGTTGAAATATATTAAAATGCCTTACTATGCTCAGTTATGAGGACCCGAAAGTGATTTAAGTGATATTATATACTAGGACTAGTAGGGCTGTAAGGTTGGGAATGGGGAGAATTTCTATACTGTATTGTATTGCTATAATATTTTCACATGTTTGTACCCCTTTCCTCTTATTGACCCTCTTTTAAAAACCTAGCATCCTTAGGAGCATTATTTGTTCTATGAAGTACTTACTGTTGGAGTGTCTTTAGTGTTTGTTCACATTTTTTTCTTATAAGGCTGTAAGGGGTTTAGATGGGAGTTGGTGGGGAACAAATTTATTGTTAGTTTAATTTACTTAATATTTTAATAGCACTACAGGTTAATGCAGAATCATCCCTTCGAACTATATTCATGATTATTAACCTCAGTCACTGAAGCAGATGGCAAGTACTGGACTTTCTATTGGGACTTTAGGCTAAGATGGCCTGATTATATGTTATTCTCCTAACTTCTTCTGTACCAGAATGTGGGTATATATACTTGTTCTCTCAATTATGCTTATAATGTCAAATGATATTTGAATTATCCCACATGAGAATACTTGATAGAAACATAGAAACATAGAATTTGACGGCAAATAAGGACCGCTTGGCCCACCCAGTCTGCCCATTTCCCTACCTACTGGATAAGCTGCAGATCCTAGTTGACCAGCAGCCTACTTCTTCCTACCCCCCCCCGAATGGCCTTATGACTGTCCCATGCATGCTTGAATTCCACCACTGATTTTGACTCCACAACCTCCTCTGGAAGGCCGTTCCAAACAATAAACAAAAAGTAAAACAAAAAAAACATGGTGAAGATGCAGTGATAGTGTTTAGTCCAGCTATGATCCTGCAGCTGCAGTCCGGACTAGGACCAGGATGAAGGACTGGCACAGGTGGAAGTGGCAGTGACACTTGAGAGAAGAGTCAAAGTGATGCCCCCTTTGGGAGGTGGTTAAATTAAGTGTGCAGAAGGCATTCTGTAGGTTAATGAATATAAGAGCACCCTGCTACTGAGCTAGTCCAGGAATACATTTCCAGATCTGGTGTTTCACCTGAGAAGAAGTCCTTGACCTTTCACCCACACACACTGTAGCCAGCTTAATGCTTGGCACTGTAGGACAACAAAGCAGCTGACCAATTACACTTGCTGCCATGGGCATATAGCAGACTTCATGCATTGTCCTACAGGACATACACAGAGCCTTTGACCCATCAACCACTACCTCTTCCACATTCTGGGATGAGCTTTCCTGAGTGCTGTACATTCACAAAAATACATGCATTTTGCAGATCAACATTACCATTTTTTGATGTTTTTGCAAATACAACCCTGTTTTTGTAGACAGACTTTAACATTTTTGTGGTACAACATATTTTCTCAGGTGAACTAACATTTCTTTGGTGTTTTTACAGATATAATCCTGTGTTTCCAGATGGATTTTAACGCTGCAAAATGTTAATGTTTTTGATCTGCAGCAGAGTTTTTGAAATGTTACATCGGCAAAAATGGGACACCTACTTAGGAAAGGAAAAACCAGCTGAGATTAGAAAACTGAAACTTTTGAAGTAGTGGGAGAGTGAGGTGCTAATTAGAATAATTTCAAAATTTAGAAGGAAAAGTTTATAGAATAAATAGAATAAAAAGTTATGAATAAAAGATTTATTAATTATTTGTATATGTATAGCTCCTATATTCACAGGTGTCAAACAAAGAGTTGCAATTTTGAAAAAGGTTGAAGTCCATCTGTGAAAACAGTGCAACATATGCAAAGTCACTGAAAAATGTTAAAATTCAGTTGTGAAAACTGGGTTGTGTTTGTGAGAACACAGAAAAATGTTAATGTCTATCAGACTGTGATTATGGGAATTAAGAGTAACACGTGAGGCACTGGCTTGGAGATGTACCTTGTGCTTCAGACAGGAAGCTACAGGCTGGGGGGAAGGGGCGTTAAGGTTGACAATCCCAAGGAAGATCCCACCACTGATTCACCAAGACTCTGGAGACACAAAACCCTAATATTTTTATTTTTCCCTTTTGCTGCTTGGGGGATGGAAGTGAGGACTTAGGGTTGGAAACCTTAATACCAGATTTCCCTACTTTTATGGCAATAGGTTACCCTACCTGGTGTAGTAACACATTTTGTTTTGTAAACAATATTTAATATATCTGTGACTGCAGTGTATTAATAAGTACAGTTGCAGTGATTGACATGGTCAGATATTGCCTGAAATTTCTGTGATATTCAAGAAATCTCCTGCCTGTTTGCAGTATGACTGGAGGGCCACCAGAGAGAATCTATGTAAGCATTAAGTCACTCAAAAGGAGGCTTCTGCTAGGGAATTAATGCATGGTTGGGAGGATCACGAGGCCAAAGGCCGAGTGCTCCAACCACCCAGCCATGTATTAATTCCCTAGCAGAAGCCTCCTTTCGAGTGGCTTAATGTGCTTGTAACATGGCAAGTGTTTCCAGAAATAAGCAGATTTATTATTTGTAATGCAAAAAAAGACACACACACAGTTATTATTTTTCTTTTCAAACAACATGAAGTCTTGCTATATTATGACAATTGCAGTGAGTCCCCATCTTCGAACTGCCCCGGAGGTGAAATAGTTAACTTTTCCATGAAGCATAGAACTCTGAGCGCGAGCTCGGTTAGAAAGCTCTGTCTGTTGTGCTTCAAACATAAACTGTCAGATTCTTTACTCCGCCTCACTGAACAGTCGCTCCGGAGATTTCTCCTTCTGCTCGGTTCATTTGTCGGTTTAAAAAGTGTTATTTATCGGTTTTAGTGAAAATTAACCGAAATTAAACCGCAACCGGTCGGTTCAAGCTCTGTCTGTGGTAACGTAAGTAATAGATAGGTTTTACATTGAAATTTCTGTGTGGAACTTGTACACATTTATCGGTTCGGTTTGAACCGATCAGGTTGTTTG